>CM067341.1:109337500-114337500 GCA_034376525.1 Nicotiana benthamiana
GGGGGTGGCCCCGGTGGATGAGAAGATGCGAGAAGCGAGGCTGAGGTGGTTCGGGCATGTGCGGAGGAGAAGTCCTGATGCCCCGGTGAGGAGTTGTGAGCGGCTGGCGTTGGTCGGCGTACGACGAGGCAGAGGGAGGCCTAAGAGGTATTGGGGAGAGGTGATTAGGCAAGACATGGCTAGAATGCGGGTTTCTGAGGACATGACCCTTGATAGGAAAGTCTGGAGGTCTAGTATTAGGGTTGTAGGATAAGGCCTCTAGAGTTTTTCGTACTCCTCACTCGAGGTTGGGTGAGGCTTGGCAGGGATATCCATAGATGACTTGTGTATTGGATTGTGTCCCCCTTATGGTAGCTACTGTCTGATATTATTCCATGCTATTTTATTTATGGTTCTTATGTTTAGATAATTATTTACGCTATTTCTGCTGAAGTTACTAATGCTTTTTTTGTTTTTGTTTTTGTTTTTGCTTTTGTTGTTTCTTTCCTTCACTGAGCCGAGGGTCGATTGGAAACAGCCTCTCTACCCTCTCGGGTAGGGGTAAGGTTCGTCTACATATTACCCTCCCCAAACTCCACTTTCTGGGACTATACTGGGTAGTTGTTGTTGTTGTTGTATGTAAACTTGCCACGGATAAGTACATTTGATGAATCAAACACATATATTCTTTATCTGAAAGTGATGAATCATTCTATACCAGCTTAGGAGTCGAAACTGAAATGATGATTATTTGGACACAAAGAATATTTTTAATATTAAAAAAAGTTAACAAATAGGTAACTCGCAATAGTGTACTGCGAATTACTTTAACGGAAATTTTATCGTTAAAGCAATTCACAGTACAGTACTAGGAACTATTTTAATTTTTTTAATTTAATTCACAGTATTATACTACGAATTGCTTAAACGCAACGTTTCATTTATGAGTTGGGCCCAACTTTATTTAATTTAAGGCAATTCGTATTATAGTACTGCGAATTGCCTTTATTAAATAAAGGGATTTTTACATCCCTATGTCATATATGAAACCTTATTACCCTCAATGTTTAAGGTTTGTGTTTATTACATTTAAGCATACCAAATTACCATTTATATACCATAATTAATTTAGAGATATAATTTATTGGCAGCTCTTTACTTCCTAATTAAAGATATCCATATATCTCACGTTTCTCTCTCCCCTTAATTCCCAAGATCTGACCTAACCATTTTTCCTCTCCCATTTTTTCTCATCTCCGTTCCTTCTCTTCTCCATTCCAAATGCCACAATCTCGCCTCCATTCAAATGGAATAACTTTACCCTTTGTTTCGTATTTCTGTCCGCAACTTTAGCTTTGCTTTCAACCATCTTTTTATTGTTTTTTTTGAGGTTTCAACCGTGTATCTACACTTTTCTGAAAAAGTTTTCTAGGTTGAATTTTATTCAGGAAATAAAACATCTGGTAGAATACCTAAATAACTCGTGATTGACTATTTGATAGTCTTTAACCCATTTGAAATTAAACAAATGGCTAACGAACGTGAATATGGTCTTTTTTTTTGTTTTTGATGAAGCTTCGTTTTCTTTTTAATTGTAGTATAAATGCAGTAATTTTATAGATACCCTTAAAATAATATAAATTTATAGAATACGTAAACTGATTTGTAGTTTATTTGTAATTTTTATGTAGAAATTTTGTAGATGAAGAGCAAATTAGTTGTCAATATTTTTTTTTACACAAGATTGTAGTTTAATTGTAGTATAAATGTAGTAATTTTGTAGATACTCTTAAAAATAAATACTTCTTTATACACATGTAAACTTATTTGTAGTTTATTTGTAAAAATTGTATCTACAAGATATCTACAAACTAAATACATTTAATTTTAATATCCCAATTCACATTTCAATTGTAGCATAATTAGTATTTTCAACATAATTGTAGAAGACTTGCACAAGTTTTAGTCTTCCCAATCTACAATTCATCTACAAATTATCTACAATTTATCTACATTTCTAGTTTTCTACAATTTATCTATAATTTGTCTACGCCTTATCTACAATTTCGGGAAATATGTCTTTCTTCTTCTTCTTCAACGAGTTTCAATGTGAAATTCAGTCAAAACCAAGTCTAATCTTCACCAAAACCCCTCAAAATTGAGATATAAACTCCTAAACATATTTCGAATTATTTACAACATCGACCAATCCAAACAAGTAATGATTTTTGAAAATCCAAATTTGAATTCAAAGCTTTTAAGCTTTTTAATGGCTATCAATGGTAGAAAATATATAGAAGAACAGATTTTTTCAACTTTGAGATCTCCTTCTGTTTCAAATGTCGTATTTAATGTTGACTGAATCACACACAGATCTGGTGCCTTCATTTTAGCGCGTTATTTATGGCAAAATCTATCTATTTTTGGATTGGTATATAATTTATAGAAAAAATATGGACAACACGGATAAATAACAAACTATGAACATTTTTTGTAATAAGGTCTGATAGGAAAAAATCCCTTAAATATACCCATTCTTCTTCCTTGGACAATGACAGAAGCATGCCCCATCCATTAAAAAAACTCCACTGCCCATTTCTGGTCCCCCACCCCTCTTCATTTAAAAAAAAAAATCGATCCCACCCGTCACCTAAAGATCAAGGAGTGAAGGTCCCACACACAAAAGAAGCTTTGGATTCCGTCTTTCAGGTGCAAAAAATTCGATTTCAGTAATATTAAAAAAACTTAAATCGAGTTATTTCGATTTAGATTATGCCGAAACTCGTAATACATACATATTTGTATTGTTTATTGTGTTTTCTTATGAATTTATGTTATGTTTGTGTTTACTTTTATATCTTTTATATACCCTGATTGGTTTATTAGGTTTGAGATGAAAAATAATTAAAATTTGATAAATAATTTGTATGAAAATTTGATAATTAATATGTATTGTTAAATGATATTGTTTATTTTGTTTATTTGTATTGTTAATGTTATGCTCATATTATTGTTAATAGATTTGTATATAGAGCTTTTTAGCAGAGTAAAATGTAGAGCCTTTTAGGTTAGAGTTTCAGTAGTTTAAGTATGTAGTAATTGCAAACTATATCCAATTACACTTTACGAAAGTAATTATTTAATTTATGATAATAAAATTACAAAAGTAACAAATTAATATATGTCCAATTCAATAATAATTAAGGATAACTCGGTGCTATAGGACCTCAAAATCAAGCTTGGAACCCATACATAATATTCACTTCAAATAAAAAATTTATAATTTAAATTATTAAGGTAATAAAATTCTAAACATATTGAAATTGACAAGCATAATAATTAAGGATAACTCGGTGCTACCGGACCTCAAAAATCAAGCCTAGAACCCGTACATAACTATTAACTTCAATTAAAAAATTTATAATTTAATTCTTTAAGGTAAAAAATTTCTGAATTAAAATTGGCACGCATAATCATTAAGGATAACTCGATGCTACCGGGCCTTAAAAAATCAAGCGTGGAACCCATACATAACTATTCACTCTAATATTAAATATAATTAATTATTTAATTTATTAAGCTAACAAAATTCTAAAGATGTTGAAATTGAGACGCATAATAATTAAGGATAATTCTAATAAAATAATACATTATGTATTTAATGACAACAATTCTACTGTAACAACATTTTTATTGGAACAAAATTTGAACAATAATTTTATTTGAACACGACAACACAAACACAATCATGGCAAATTTTAAAATACAAACAGTAGAACTAATAAAAACACATGACAAGGGAAATATAAAAATACACTACTACGCTTAGGGGTGGGTATAGTTTGGCAAATCCAAAATTCAAACCGAAATCAGAATTTTTTGAACTTTTGGTTTGGATTACGGATTTTATTTTCAAAAGCTTTGGATTTTGGATTGGATTATGGATTTGGGACTTCAAAATTTCGGATGTCCAAAAATTCAAAATTTTTGTACCTTATATTTACCCGTTCCAGTTAGACATTAGCCCATTACGGCATAAGTTATATACATACCTAATACTAATAACTTTAAATATCCAATAGCATAATGGCCGCTAAAAAAGCTAGCCCGAAAAGTCTTTGGTCTTTACATTTTTGTCACCTAATAAGCTTCAGTGTGAGAAAGAAAAATGGACGAAGAACTGTTCATGAGGGCATCTATGTCCATGTTACTGGGATATACACAAGCATTTAGCAAAGGCAATTGTGAATTTACATCCTTGGTAATAGTATATATTTTTTAATTTAGTCTTCCTTTATCTCTCTACTTCATTTATTTTTATGTTGAATATTTTCGGTAAGCTCAACTTATAGGCTTAAAAGTAAAACCGAAAATCCAAAAAAACCGATCTGGTTAATCTGAATCCGAACATAAAAAATCCGATACGAAATTATTTGGATTGGACTTAGATTGTAATTTCTTCAATCCGAAAATCAAAAATCCAAACCGCAATTTTATATTCAATCCGAACTGCTCGAACGCCCACCTCTAACTACGCTTATCACGTACAAGCCACTTTTTAATCACGACCGCGTAATACAATTTGCTCCCACCACCCAAGTTTTTCTTCCAATTTTTTTCTCTTCTTCTACCTCGTTGAGTTTGGCCTTCAACGCCTCAATTTCATTGTTGGCTCAGCGCTCGTGTATCGGTTGTCTTGTACAGGTACAATGAAGGTCATAAATTCTTTCTTTGTAGTACTCCTAGTGACATGGTTCATCCATCCAAACCCCAAATTCACATGTAGGCTTGATGGGTAGCTCGTCAAGCTTGTGCGTACATGCCCAGTAGCGGCGTCCACCATATGGCCACCATTTGTACAAACAATATTTTTCTCCGCAGTAGCACCTTGGCACATAAGCGTTTTGTTCAGACATTTCTTATAGAGAAACTTTGGTTATTGTTAAGTGAAGAATATAAGTAGCATGCGACCGTTATTTATAGTCAAGACTCTATAAAAAACTATAGTATTATACTACACGATTTACATATTAAATTATTCTAATAAAAATTGGAATTTCACATGGTTTTTAGCTTTTTCAAAACGACATGACAACTCAACAAAGAGTAGTATTATACTGCGATTTATATATTAAATTCTTCTGATAAAAAAATAGAGTTTTTACATGGTTTTCAACTTTTTCAGAACGACATGACAACTCAACAAAATATAGTATTACATATTTAATTTTTCTTCAAAAAAAAAGGTTTTTCTTTATTCCCTCAAGCTTTTGAACCACGCTTTACAACTTTTTGAGAAGGACAATACAATTGATAAAATACATTATTGTACCATGCTTTACATATTTAATATATTTTTTAATACGGGATTTTTTTATACCACATTCTTGGTCATGTTTACTAACACAAAAAGATTAATATTTGAACAATCATATCAAAATATAACGTTGAAAAATAAGATGTAACAAGATTGTGGAAATTTATTTTATTTCATATATATTGAAACAAACACAAGTACAAACATGCATTACAAAAAATAATAACAAAATAAAAGACTAGGGGTATCCTTGATAGTTGGGTACAGTGGACGAACTTGCACCAGGATTACCACTGCCACGCACACTATCTGAAAGACATTTACGACGATCGCGTCCTGTTTGGGAGCATATGCCACATTTACGTGCATAAACGGTGTCACCAACATCCATTTGGTTCTGTATACGCGTTCTCTTTTTCACTTGCAGCTTGCGCAAATAGTCCTTGTTACAAACCATCTTAAAAGGTTTCGATGACCAATAATGCTCAGCACCTAATGGATGCACCTTCCCACTATATGTGTCTAGGTATCCAACAACACTGTATTGCCTATCAATATAGTTTGTTGCCCCATATCTAACTTGTTGAAAGCACTTCAACGCATGTGCGCATGACAAATGGTAGATGGTCCGTTTCCCACATGAACACAACCTTTTAATTTAATTCATGGTCTGTAGATTATTCCCATGATGTCTTCGGATAGCTATCTTAACTTTAAAGACACCCCGTTCATGATCGTACTGAAAAAATGAATGTCACTATGCTCGCCTCCTACACCTTTCAAATCTTCTCATGGGTATTGACATAATCCAACATCCCGGTCCATCAATGCTGATGCAGTTTCATGCCTTTTAACAAACCTCTCCGGACTCTGTTTGAATGTCATGCGGACCATGGCAGTGATAGGCAGTCCACGAGCAGATTTCAACAATGACACCAACACATTTGTTTTTAGGACTTCCTATCGTCTGCCGCCATCAACATGCAATGTCCACATGTGAAGCTCACGCCCTATCAACCAAGTATAGGCTCTTGGTTCAAACTGCCGGATTGCTTCCATGCGCCTCGTGAATTTGCATTGCTGGTGCTCAGTTGCAGCCATCTACATTAAGTCATGCAAGGGCTTGTCAGGATATTTCTTCGTAAAGCTAGCCTTCAGGTGCCGCAAATAGTAATGGTGGTATGCATATGGTTCCTGCCATTCAGGTAAGTGACATACAGAACTTAAAATACTACCATGCCGAAAATATATTAGATAAATACCTGAACAATATTTGATAATGTGCTGCTTCAAGTGGTTCAAAAAAAAACATCCACGTCTCTTCGCTTTCGTTGGCACATATAGCAAAAGCTAATGGAAATATTTGCTTGTTGGCATCTACTGCAACTGCAATCAAAAGTTAATATCATATTTTCCAAAGACATGAGTATTGTCTATGGAAATAACCAGACGACAATGCACAAAACCATCAATTGCCGGTTTAAATAACCAGAACACATAGTTGGAAAATATATAAGGGTCTGTGTAGACTCTGGTCACGCCTCCATTTAACAACAGTTCCGGGGTTAAAGTGTTGCAGTGTGGCCATGTACCTGGGTAGATTTGAAAAAGACTTATCTCTGTCGCCATAAATAAGTTCAAAGGCACGTTTGTGTGACGACCCGACCCGTCGTCTCATGTGTTTTTGTCCCGTTTTTCCCGTTTATTGCTTCTACATCTTTCATTATATGTATTTGGTGAGTTTGAGTTGATTCAGATTGGATTTGGTAGGAAATGGGAATTAATCTCTTTAAGGAAAGGTTGGCTTGGAAAAGTCAACCAGAAGTTGATTTGTGAGTTAGAGGGCTCGGATGTGATTTTCGATGATTCGGTTAGCTTCGGGGGATGATTTGAGGCTTAGGAGCGCAATCGGAAGTGATTTTGGAGGTTTTGTGTAGAATTAGGCTTGAATTGGCGAAGTTAGCATTTTGGCGATATCCGATTGATAGGTGAGATTTTGACCCACCAAGGGTCGAAATGTAATTCTGAGAGTTGCAATAGATTTTAGGTGATTTGGGATGTGTGTGTAAATTTTCAATTGAATCGGAGGTGTTTAGGTTGGGTTTTTGATCGAATCCGAGTATCGGAAGTTTTGGTTGAACTTAGGCTTTGATTTGAGGAAATGTGATCGTTTTGATGTTAACGATAGTGTTTTGATGGTTTGAGAAAGTTTGAGTAAGGTATTGGGTCACATCTGTATTTTTGGTTGAGGTCCCGACGGGCCTCGGGGTGTTTGCAAACCCCGGACTACCTCCTCAGGTGTGCGAGCAGCGGGGGTCTAATTGCCTCCCCCGGACTGCGAAGTAGTTGCTGCAGTAGTGGCTGAGACTGCCTGAGCCAGGCCAGTGCGAACTGATAGAATCTGGACTAGGGCCTCCTAAAGACTCTGAATTACAATAGGCACAGTTGGTGCCTTAACAAGTGCTGATGGAGTCTCTACAGCTGGGGCTTAATCCTGAACTGGGTCAACTGGTGGGTCAACAGGTGCTGCCGGCTCGGCTCTGCCTCGACCACGACCGCATCCTCGGCCTCCGATGGCCTCAGTAGGTGTTACAAATGGTTGTCCGCCACATCCAGTAGCACGGGTTCTTGCTGTCTGCAAGAGAATAGAATAACAAAATTTAGTTCTCGGATCAACAAAGTCGCACGATAAGAATTCCAAGAATATGAAGTTTTCCTAACGGTTCTGCAATCTCCCGAGGATAAGTACAGACGTCTCCGTACTGTTCTTGTTAGACTCTACTAAACCGGTTCACGACTCGCAAGACCAATTAACCTAGGCTCTGATACTAACTTGTTATAACCCTAACCCGATCATGATGGCGCCCAGCACACTGCTAGGCAAGTCCGGCCATTTACAACACTTAACCCAATAAATAAAACAGATGTTGTTAAGGAAGACAGAGACTCACTAAGCCATTTAAGTCAAAGGTCTTGAAATACTGATAAAATGCGGAATGGTTAACAAAATACATAGTATAGCCCAACATGGACCCAGTCTCACAATATGCACAGCTGGTGCCTGAACAGATGCAACTGGAGTCTCTACAACTGGAGCGTGATCATGAGCCGGGGCGACTGGTGGGTATGTGTTGCCCCCTCGGCTCTGCCTCGACCACGACCTTGACCACGACTGCGTCCTCAGCCTTTGGTGGCCTCAGTAGGTGGTACAGGTGGTAGTCCGCCATGTCCGGTAGCATGGGTTCTTGCCATCTGCGAGAGAATAGAATAACAGAATTTAGTTCTCCAATCAACAAAGTCGCACGATAAGAATTCTAAGAATATGAAGTTTTCCTAAGGGTTACGCAGTCTCCTAAGGATAAGTACATACGTCTCCATACCGATCCGCGAGACTCTACTAAATCGGCTCATGAATCACGAGACCAAGTAACCTAGGCTTTGATATCAACTTCTCACGAGCCCAACCCAGTCTGATGGCGCCCAGCACACTGCTAGGCAAGCCCGACCATTTACAACTTGGCCAATCGGTTTGTGAGATTAGATATTTTAGAGCCAAGCAGGGTATTGGCTTGCAGGGTTTCTCGGTCTTTTTTTATAATCGCATAAGAGAGCGCCAATATGATGATCCGTATTTGCTTGTCCTCAGGGACAAAGTTCAGCATGGAGATGCTAGAGATGTGACTATAGGAGATGATGATGTGTTGAAGATGCAGGGCCAGATTTGCGTGCTCAATATGGATGGGTTTAGAGATTTGATTCTTGAGGAGGCCCACAACTCGCGGTATTCTATCCATCCGGGTGTCGTGAATATGTTTTCGAACTTGAGACAGCACTACTGGTGTAGGAGAATGAAACAAGATATTGTGGGTTATGTATCTGGGTGTCTTAATTGTCAGCAGGTGAAATACGAGCATCATAGACCGGGTGGTCTACTTCAGCGGATAGATATTCCCAAGTGGAAGAGGGATAGATTCACTATTGACTTTGTGAGTGTCCTTCCTCAGACCTCGAAGAAGTTTGATTCGATTTGGGTGATTGTTGATCGGTGACCAAGTCCATGCATTTCATTCCAGTGTGTACTGCTTATTATTCGGAGCCGCTGACAGGGATCTTTATTCGGGAGATTGTTTGGTTGCATGGGGTTCTAGTTTCTATTGTCTCGAATAGAGGCACTCATTTTACATCCTAGTTTCGGAGGACTTTGCAACGAGAGTTGGGTTCACAGGTAGAGCTGAGCATAGCGTTTCATCCTCAGACGGACGGGCAGTCCAAGCGTACCATTCAGATATTAGAGGACATGTTGCGTGCCTATGTGATTGATTTAGAAGGTTCTTGGGAAGAGTTTATACCTCTTGCGGAGTTTTCCTACAACAGCAGTTATCAGACCGGCATTCATATGGCCCCGTATAAGGCCTTATATGGGAGACAGTGTAGATCTCCGGTCGGTTGGTTTGACCCCGACTAGGTTGCTGGGGACAGATTTGGTCCAGGATGCCTTAGAGAAAGTGGAGGTGATTCAGAAGAGACTTCGCACAGATCAGTCGTGTCAGAAGAGTTATGTGGATCGGAAGGTCCGAGATGTGTCTTATGTAGAGTGTGAGAAGGTTTTGCTGAAAGTTTTGCCCATGAAGGGCGTTATGAGGTTTGGGAAGAAAGGGAAGCTGAGTCCGCGGTTCATCGGACCTTGAGAGGTGCTTAGGAGGATTGGAGAGATGGCTTACAAGCTTGTTTTTCCATCCATATTATCGAGTGTGCATATGGTATTTCATGTGTCTATGCCCTGGAAGTATGTTGGGGACCCGTCTCATGTCTTAGACTTCAGCACAGTTCAGTTGGATGATGATTTGACCTATGATGTGAAGCCACTAGCTATTTTGGGTCATCGGGTTTAGAAATTAAGGTCAAAGGATATAGCTTCGGTGAAGGAACAATGGAGAGGTCGGCCCGTAAAGGAGGCTACTTGGGAGACTGAGTAGGAGATGCGGAGCAGATACCCTCACCTATTTGAGACTTCAGGTACATTTTTTTACTCGCTCGAGGACGAGCGTTTGTTTTAGTTGGGGAGGATGTGACGACCCGATCCGTCATCTCATGTGTTTCAGTCCCGTTTTCCTCGTTAATTGCTTCTTCATGTTTCATTATATATGTTTGGTGAGTTTGAGTTGATTCGGATTGAATTTGGTAGGAAATAGGGCAATTAGTCGCTTTAGGAAAAATTGGTTTGGAAAAGTCAATCAGAAGTTGACTTGTGAGTTAGAGGGATCGAATGTGATTTTTGATGACCCGGTTAGCTTCGGGGGATGATTTGAGGCTTAGGAGCGCAATCGGAAGTGATTGTGGAGGTTCAGTGTAGAATTAGGCTTGAATAGACGAAGTTAGCATTTTGTCGATATCCGGTTGATAGGTGAGACTTTGACCCGAGGGTCAGAATGGAATTCTGAGAATTGCAGTAGCTTTGTTCGTTGATTTGGGATGTGTGTGGAAAATTTCAATTGAATCGGAGGTGGTTAGTCCGAGTTTTTGATCGAATACGAGTTTTAGAAGTTTTGGTTGAACTTAGGCTTTGATTTGAGGAAATTTGATGATTTTGATGTTAACTATAGTGTTCTTACAGTTCGAGCAAGTTTGATTAAGGTATTTGGTCACATCTGTGTTTTTGGTTAAGGTCCCTGGGGGCTTCAGGGTGTTTTCGGATGGCCAACGAGGTGAATATTGGACTTGAAAGATTGCTGAACTTTTCTGGTACATGGTGTTTTCGAACCAGCGGTTTTGGGACCGCAGATGTGGTCTCGCGGAAGGGGTCGATGGGGGCGCAGAAGCAGAAGTGGGGCTCAGGGCAGGTTCCGCAGAAGCGGAAGGCTGGCCGCTGAAGTGGTTCCGCTGGATCGGTTATTTAGCCGCAGAAGCGGTCTTGGATTTTTAAAAGGGAAACATAGGAGCGGTAGAAAGACCATAGAAGCGGTAGTCGCAGGTGCGGTAATTAGATCGTAGAAGCAAAAATGTCTGGACAGAACCATTTAATTTGACCTTCGCGAATTTTTGTAAGAACACAACATTTGCACTTCAGACTAAGAGGGTTTTGGGCAATTTTGAAGAGAGTTTCGAGGGCTTTCATCAGGTATGGATTCTTGGACTTAGAATACGTTATTATGGTGTAAAATTATGGATTAACACTGAAAATCCAAGGAACTAAAGGTTAAAAATGGAGGTTAGGGCTTGAAAATTCAGAGATTTAGACTAGAGATTTTAAGGGCCAAATGGACTCCGATTTTGGTAAATTTTACATGTGTAGACTCGTGGCGAAATAGGGAACATTTTGGTGTAAAAATTTCTGACTTTTGTGGGCCCGGGGCTCGAGTTTTGCAAATTTCGTGATTTTTGATATTTTTCGAGTCTTTTCGATTGGTTATATTCCCTTAGCCTATTGTAATGTATTCATTGTGATTTTGACCTTCAAGAGGAAAGGGCATTGCGAGCTAGTCTTTGACCAGCTAGAGGTGAGTAATAGATGTAAATGCTGCTATGAGGGTTTGAAACCCCGGATTTTCACATCGTAACGCTATATTGAGTGACACGCATTCTATGACGAGTGCGGGGTCATTTACGGTTAGGAATTGTAACCTGGTCTATCCTGAGTGTAATTTCTACTATATTGGCTATAGAGGCTCATACTTTATCACTATGAATTGGGAGTATTGCCACGTTTGGGGTCTTGTGCCGATTTGTAGAATCCTTAGTGGAATTTGAGTGGTTTTCCTCACTTGTTTGCATACATTATATTCTCAGTCATGATTTCAAGTGTTAAAATATTATAAGAATTGTATTTTTTGAACATGAATATTAAATGAAAAGGATATGATGGCTGAGATCCCTATAGTATGTTATGCCCAAGTGGCTGTGAATCTATTTGACTGAGATGGGTCGAGGACCCGATAGAGAGGATGTTTTTCCTTGACATGAATCGAATTGCGTCCCCAAACAATGATATATTGATATTGAGGCCAAGAGCCTATTTGATACCATGAGATGGCTGATATTGCGCTTGGGCTGTAGGAGCCCCTCCGGAGTCTGTACCCTAGTAGCGTCGTCGATGATAAATAAATTGAGCGGGCTGAACGCCACAGCGAGTACTAGAGTGTATCGTTTTATATGTTGCATCTTTTCATGCATTATTTCATTAGCTGTATTAATGTTACTGCTTTCACTGATATTGATTTGAACTGCTAGATATTGATTACTTTGTTTACTTTCTGTGATTTCTTACCTTCGGGTTGTATTTATGCTTATTACTCACTGAGTCGGAGTACTCACATTACCCCATACACCTTTCGTGCAGATTCAGGTTCTTCTCAGGCTGAGTAGATCCAGTTGATCAGTATAGTTAGCTTCCAGGAGTATTGAGGTAGCTGCATGGCGTTCACAACCACTGATTTCTCTCCTATATCCCAATCCTTTATCTCCGTTTTTTAGCTTTTAGATAGACTTTTTAGTTGGATGACACTGTGTATTTAGAGGCTCATGTTCGTGACACCGGGTCTATATTGGGCTATGTTATGTATTTTGTTAACCATTCTGCATTTTATTAGTATTTCTAGACCTTTGACTTAAATGGCTAAGTGATTCTTTGTCTTCCTTAACTACATATGTTTTATTTATTGGATTAGGTATTGTAAATGGCCGGGCTTTCCGAGCAGTGTGGTGGGCGCCATCATGACCGGGTTGGGGCCGTGACAGTTTGTGTCCGAGATATGCCTTTCCTTTGGTTATAGTACAACGATACTCCTGGTGGAAGACTATAATACACTCTTTAATCTTGAACCTAATGGACACTTCCTAATATGGAATCAAGACAAGAGAAATCAAGTCCACATCCAAGTTGAACTGATTCTGATTGTATGTGTCCATTTCACATTTGTGCTCACTAATAAATTTACCAACTTTCCACAAATCGGAATTTTTTTCGGTAGCACATAACATCCAGTGAAAAACCAAAAACCACCTGCGACATACAGCCTTGTATTTCTCCGTAGTTAATTCACTTACCGTCATCTCACGACACTCTCTTATACTGTAGATTTTTACAGCGCTAATTAGTCGAGCTTTATCGGGGAAATACATGCCCTTTGTCAGAATAGATAGTCTACACTCATCTCACAGCTGTGACCGAAATTGATCATCATTCCTTGGGGGCATCCACGTTCGGCATGCTTGGCAAATTATCAAGGTAGGGAATATTCTGTTCATAAAATGACACGTGGGACTCGTACACTCTTAGTCTAGCGGGAGGTAGAGGAACATGCTCCCTCGTCAGCTTAGGTTCAACATTTACTTCCTCCTCCTCATCATGACCCTCATTATGGATAGGTGTGTCATCCCCAGACTCATCCGCATTGTTGTCATAATCATAATTATCTTTCTGACTCTGCGCATCTGCCAAACCACGAGAAAATGCGTCGTCTATGGGCAACTGTATGAGGCCAGGAGCTTCAAGAAGCTCATTTTCACTGCACAAAAAGAACAAAAAGATAAGCTACCCAAAATTCCAGAAAAATACTTTAGATAACGCTATATCACTTTACTTACAAGTCGTATTGTCTCGACTTTTCATTATGGATATTTTCTTGTTGGTGATGACCCCGGATAGACCACCGTGGTCCAATACTCCAGAACTACGCATATTCCAATTAGGGGAGGGGTCATAACTTATAACATTCATATCCGGACGGTACCCCCTATGAAAAATATGAGTGTTAATACAAATCTAATTAAAACATAAAATAAACATCACTAAAGCGCAGTAAAATTGAAGTTCACCAGTCATCTTAGTTATTATATAAAGTCGAAAAATTATTTTGTGGCTGCTCATTCGCTAATGGTTACAAGTTTAAATTAAGGCAAGCTCTTTCACCAACAATCTGTCCGACAAAAACTGCTCCAGAATAACCACCCGATGACTGAGGGTTATCCCTGTTATGCACGCCCTCATTACTGGGAACGTCTTCCACCTTGACGTACATTTTAATAATTTTATTACAATAAATTCCATGTATTCATCAGGAATCCGTAAAAAATATCTAAGAGTTTCATCATCCCCGATGTTAAACTCAATATAATAAGCAAACCATGCGGAGTCACTGAATACGAAAATCTGCCAATTACATTAAGGTTAACCGAACGCCTCCTCTCGCTCATTTTTTTACTTAACAACGATACAAATGTATCGTACTCTATAGTAAGTGACAATTTAGCATGACACTGTAGAGGTGAGCTATACATCACAGAGTTATTCTCCACCACAACCTCATCCCCCAACATAGCGAAGTAAGAGCTCGACAGATTCTTATGAGCAATATTAACCCTGTCAACCAAGAACTAGATAATTAGTTTGTCAATTCAACTGAAGAATACAATAGGAATGTCAGTTAGCTCATAACCCTAGATCGTTTTCATCACATTGATAATATAAAAATATGATATACTTTTGTTCAGAGTTCACTATTTGTTTTCTTTATTATAGTTAGTTTAGAATCAAATACTTCTAGGTTTAATTCTTATTTAGATAATTAGGATAGTCTAATTTAGTTAATAATTAATCGCATCTCCTTGTTGGTTCGGCATTTATCTTTAATTCACTTCATTACTTGACGGTAGTATATACTTAATTGTGTGTTTGGCCGCAACACATTATAACTCAAATACTAAACTTACGAAATGAAACAGTTTCTACCGAATGCTTGGAAAAGGAACAACAACAACAACAACAACTACCCAGTATAGTCCCACAAAGTGGGGTCTGGGGAGGGTAATATGTAGACGCGCCTTACCCCTACCCGAAAGGGAAGAGAGGCTGTTTCCAATCGACCCTCGGCTCAGTGAAGGAAAGGAAAAACAAAAATAAAAACAAAAGAGCATTAGTAAATCCAGCAGAAATAGCGTAAATAATTATCTAAACATAAATCATACAATAACTAAAATAATAACTACCATAAGGGAGACACAAGCCAAAACACAAATCATCTATGGATAGCCCTGCCAAGCCTCACCCAACCCCGGGTGAGGAGTATGAGAAACTCTAGGAGCCCCTATCCTACAATCCTGATACTAGACCTCCAGACTTTCCTATCAAGGTTCATGTCCTCGGCAACCCGCATTTTAGCCATGTCATGCCTAATCATCTCTCCCAAATACTTCTTAGGCCTCCCCCTGCATCGCCGAACGCCGACAATCGCCAGCCGCTCACAACTCCTTATCGGGGCATCAGGACTTCTCCTCCGCACATGCCCGAACCACCTCAGCCTCGCTTCTCGCATCTTCTCATCCACCGGGGCCACCCCTACCTTCTCTCGAATAACTTTATTCTTAATCTTATATAACCTGGTGAGCCCGCACATCCACCTGAGCATCCTCAACTCCGCAACCTTCATTCTCTGAACATGAGAGTTCTTCACGGGCCAGCACTCCGCCCCATACAACATTGCAGGTCTAACCACAGCTCAAATTGATACAGCATTTGCTAGACCTAATGTTCCTAATAAAATAATTAAATAGATAGAAAAGTATCTAACTGAAATAATTAACTTTGGGAGCACCTTATTAATAGTACTAGTTAACAGTATTAATACAACAACAACTACCCAGTATACTCCTACCAGGTGGGGTCTGGGAGTTAACAGTATTAATACTTAATTCTCAAATTAACTATGTTTCTTTTGACTAGTAATTACGGTGACAGCTTTAAATCCCAATTTAATTGTTTTTAAGTATTAATACTTAAAAACAATTAAATTGGGATTTAAAGCTGTCACCGTAATTACTAGTCAAAAGAAACATAGTTAATTTGAGAATTAAGCTTGCTTCTCTCTCTATGTTGGACGTTTGCGCAAATGTTTTGTTTATGTGTATGTTGCAACGCCTAATTAATGGTAGTAATAATAAATAGAATTAATTTGAGATCTTGAGCTGGCCGTGCAATTATTAATTATAGAGTAGTAGTAATATACGGCCAACAATGTGGAAAAGCCAACTATGAACCGTTGATAGCCATTCGATATATTTTTCCCTCTTTCTTCAATGACATTAGCAAAGTCAATTTATGTTTTAAAAGTCCAAGTCGAAGAAACTCCCCATCGCCAATATATTAACTACTGGATTTTTATGGAAATACAAATCTTGCCAACTGTAAACCCGGATTTAGATATTGTATTTTAATATGCTTTGGGTCAAAGTCCAACTGTTGAATAAATACAGAAATTAATATGCATTCAAAATTTCAAATACGTTAAATTTCTTTTTTCCGTAATTCAAATATACCAAATTCATCTGTATAAATGTGGATTATTTGAAACGGACTGATGAGCAAATTCATCTTCTTTCCCCTCAAAGCATGATATAGCTCAGTCTTTGTCATTCTCGCATTAGAAAGTCCTATAATTCTTTTAGATAGCAATCTCTTGCGTGAAAACTCTTAAGCTTCTTTCATTATTCCAAACAAAAGAAATGGGGAGACTTCAATTTCTCTCTCTTTTAATTTTTTCATTATTTTTGGCAAAATGTTCCTCCCAACAAGACTTTCTCCACTGTGTTTCCAAATACTCTAAAAACAATATTACCAAAAACATTTACACCCCAAACACTACAACTTATTCATCTATCCTTGAATACGCTCAAAAGAACCCCAGATGGTTGAATTCTTCACATCCCCTCTTCATTGTCTCCCCTAGGAAAGAATCAGAAGTCAGGCCTGTTGTCCTTTGTGGTAAAAAACTAGGGTTGCAAATCAAAATAAAAAGTGGTGGCCATGATTATGAAGGCATATCTTATCGTTCTGAATCCCCATTTGTTATGCTTGATTTAAGCAATCTTAACAAAATCAAGATTAATCTCAAGGAAGAAACAATTTGGGTTCAAGCAGGGGCGACCCTTGGCCAGCTTTACTATGCAATTGCCAAGAAAAGTAAAGTGCATGGATTTGCAGGAGGAGTTTGCTTTAGTATTGGCACTGGTGGAATCATCAGTGGTGGTGGCCTCGGCGCTCTAATGAGAAAGTTTGGACTAGCAGCCGATAATGTTGTAGATGCTCGTGTAATAGATGTTCGTGGAAAAATCCTTGACAGGGAAAAAATGGACGAAGATTTGTTTTGGGCAATACGAGGAGGTGGAGGAGCAAGTTTTGGTGTCATTCTTGCATGGAAACTCAAACTAGTTCGTGTTCCTGAAAAGGTTACTGTTTTCACAATTCGTAGGAAGTTAGAGGGTAACAAAACTCTCCTCCAAAAATGGCAAAATATATCACATCAGCTACCTGAAGATTTGTTCATCAGAGCTATTATTCAAAATGGTAAAGCGGAAAATAATGATGAAAAGTTTTTGGAATTCTATTTTCAAGCACTATATGTTGGACCAGTTGATGAGTTAATTCCATTACTTAAAGAAAAATTCCCTGAGTTTGACTTGGAGAAAAGAGATTGCTTCCAAGAGCCTGTTGATTCAAAGAAAGAATGCCATGAAGTTCCCTGGATCGGGTCAGTTCTGTATTTCTTTTTCAGGAAACCAAATGAATCACTTGAAGTTTTGTTAGATAAGACAATTCCAACACAAAAGAACTTTAACAAAGGAACATCTGATTTTGTGAAAAGTCCAATTCCGGAAAATGGTTGGGAAACAATTGAAAGATTGTTTTTGGAAGAAGAAAGGCCCCAGATAATTTTGGAGCCATTTGGTGGAAAATTAGATGAAATTTCAGAAACTGAAATTCCATTCCCACATAGAAAGGGTAATTTGTATAATATTCAGTACTTGGTCAACTGGGGTAACAATAGTAAGAGTGTGTCAAGCCAGAAGATAGCATGGATTAGGAAACTTTACAAGGAAATGGAGCCATATGGTGCAAAATCTCCAAGAACTGCATATTTGAATTACAGGGACCTTGATTTTGGAACTAATGAAGAGGACTACAGCTATTCAAAGGCCAAAATCTGGGGTGAAAAGTATTTCAATGGCAACTTTGAGAGATTGGCCAAAATAAAGAGTAAGGTGGATCCCAGCAATTTTTTCAGAAATGAACAAAGTATCCCACCTTATCGGACTTATTATAGCTGAAGAGGACCAGAGTGCATGCATGTTTTTATGTGTAATCCAAGTTGGTTGTTTGAACTTTTAAGTTTTAGAAAGACTGCTATTCTAGAATAAGAAAATAATGGAGACAATTTTGGTACATGTTCTATATATAAATGTATCATTTTGTCAACTTTATTACAGCTTTGCAGGACAAATATTGAATGTCCCTTTTCTGGATTAAAATAAATCTTGAATTGATGTTGCTCTATTGTTCTTTTAATTTTGGTTAGACCTTGTATCTATATTAAAAAGTTCATTAAATATACATAAATATTTAATGAAGAATATAGTAACTAAAATGAGTTATGTATTAGATTGTCAATTTAAAATTATAAACTTCAAACCTTAGCTCCGCCACTTATCTTTGACTGAAGTGCATCAAAAGAGATGCACGTTCTGGATTTTTGGAGTCTAGAACCAAAGTAACGCATGAAATTTTGAAAAGAATAAGATTAATGTGCCAAAAAAAAAAAGGGCAATAGAAGTACATTTAGTGCATCCTTACTCCTTAGCATGCGCTATAAAAGTTTGGGCTATCAGTAGTCAACCAATATTTTTTGCACATTAATCCTAACTCTGCCTATGATATTTGGAAGAAGTCTTTGATGCATGCACTTACTGCACTGCGTATTCTTTATGAGAAGGTATGTAAGCACGTAATTTCGAGATTTTTAGGAAACGAAAGTACTATGCAAACTTAGGTGTCCACCAAAAAGGCGAAAAAATCAGGTCACGCCAGGTTTCAGTGAATTCACCTGTATAATACAACAACAACAACAACAACAACAACTACCCAGTATACTCCCACCAGGTGGGGTCGGGGGAGGGTAATATGTAGGCAGTCTTACCCCTACCCAAAAGGGCAGAGAGGCTGCTTCCATGCGACCCTCGGCGCATAGGACAGAATGAAAAGCTGCATTGGAAAACAAAGACAAAATTAGTAACCAAGGCAAGACAAAACAAAATAACAAAACAAAGCATAAGTAATCCTGCAGAAATAACGTAAATGGTTATGTAAACATAAGGAACATAAATACCGTTGCAACCAAGAGGGGACCTAGGCTAAAACACTAGACATCGATGGGTAACCCTACTATCCCACACCCAACCCCGGGTGAGGCGAACGAAGGACTCTAAGAGCCCCTATCCTGCAACCCTGATTCTAGACCTCCAGACTCCCCTATCGAGGGTCATGTCCTCGGTAACCTGCATTTTAGTCATGTCCTGCCTAATCACCTCTCCCCAATGCTTCTTAGGCCTCCCTCTACCCCGCCGACCACCAGCAATCTCCAGCCGCTCGCAGCTCCTCACCGGGGCATCGGGACCCCTCCTCCGTACATGTCCGAACCACCTCAGCCTCGCTTCCCGCATCTTCTCGTCCACTGGGGCCACCTCTACCTTCTGTCGAATAACTTCATTCCTAATCTTATCCAGCCTGGTGTGCCCACACATCCACCTAAGCATCCTCATCTCAGCAACCTTCATTCTCTGGACATGGGAGTTCTTCACGGGCCAGCACTCTGCCCCGTACAACATCGCAGGTCTAACCACGGCTCTGTAGAATTTCCCTTTGAGTTTGTGTGGGATTTCACCTGTATAATACAAAGAAGCATAATATATGATTGACTATGTTTCGAAATTATCCTGTTAAAGGGAATAGTGGAGAAGAGTATATTTGACTGTAACTCATAGGAAAAGATGATGCAAACACTTTAGCCACAATATTTTTTACGTAATATTCATAATAAAATATAACGTAGCTAAAAAACTCAGATTTTATATGATCCGTAGCTAAGGACTAATACTTGTTGCTATGGAAATTTTTTATATTGTAGTGATGATGATAAAAGGTTTTTGCTATAAAAAAATATACTTATTGTAAGTGATTTTATTCTTTTGCCGCGATGAACAAATTTGTAGTTATCTTCATATTATAGCCACGAAATATTGTGTTGTAGCAAAATTAATTTATTTGCTATGCAAACAAAAATTTTGTGGCTATTTCTAGAGCTTAATATCGCGGCAATAGTACTCATGTTTAGCTACAATTTAAAAACTCAGTAGCTTTGAAGTATTTGCCATAAACCTTTTCATATTGTGGCTAACATTTCATACTTTTAGCCATGAAATATATATAGAACTATAGCAAATGGTATTCATCATTTGCTGCGGAAAGTGAAAATGAATAGCCATGTTCTTGATACGTGGCTATTGTAGGTGTATATGTTTAGCTACAAATTGAAACACCCATAGCTAATATTCCATTCTCTTTTTCCATGAAGCATAAAATCGTAGCAATAAATGTTCTTCATTTTGGCTATGAAAATAAATATATATGCCACGACCCCAACCCAGTCGTGATGACGCCCAGCACATTGCTAGGCAAGCCCGACCAATCACACTCACGTTCTGAGCTAAAAGCTCACATCCTTAATTAAAAATCATGCACAACGAGAGAAAATTCAAAATTTTAGTAGTTATATATAGAAAACATCCCAACAACCAGTAATAGCAACCTCACACAGATCTGGGGGTCGTGAGTCTAGAGCATCTACCAGAATAGCGTAATAACACTAAAATATATCAAAATTTGAGTGCGCGGAAATATAAAAAATATAGAAGTAGTGGAGGAGTCCGGTCCTGCGGACGCCAGGCAACTACCTCCACAAGCTCCGGAAATGCTCTGAAAATCCGCTGCGAGATCAACTCAGCCCTGAGGTACCTGGATCTGCACACAAGGTGCTGGGAGTAGAGCGAGTACTTTCAACTCAGTGAGTAATAGTAATAAATAACAGCTGAATGAAAGAAAACTGGTAAAATCACTATGCAGTTCTATTACCAGTAGTAAAGAAAGTAAAGTGGTTTAACTCACAGAAGCATGCATACAAGGTGTTTGATTAATTGCATAAAAGAGCTAATATATACTTAATTGGAGTGAGTAAGTACCTATTATCTTAGAATTATTTTCTAGCTATAGTTTGGAAGATTATTTTTGATATATGTGCATAAATTTTTAGATTTTTGTGCTTTTCTTATATGCCATATTCATCTTGAAAATTCATGAAGAACCAAGAACCTTTAAAAATATTTTTAAATATTTATTTCATTCTTATGTCACACCTTACCTTTAAGGATTCCAGAATAAGAATGTTTGAAAGATTTAGACTTGAAAAGTTACGAGAAGAATTTTTTGAAAGAAAAGATTTTTGGAAGTATCCTCTATTCTGAGAAGTGGTCATCGTCGAGACCGAGGGTCCTGACCAAGGCGTTGATTTCCTGAAACTACTTCTGCAAAAGTAGGGAGCTCACGAGCCGAGGATCTCGTTGCTGAGAATTTACTTAACCATGCCAAGGTATGATACATGAGCGCTGAGAACCATGAAGCGAGTGGCACCTCGTGGTGGGCCTATTCGATCAGGTTGGATCGAACCCGCACCGATCACACGGTAATAAGATAGAAATAGGACAAGATAGTTGGAACTCCCAAAGTATAAAGTGAAGTATTTTTTTAATAAGAAAGAAAAAGAAAAGATTTTCTTTTTAGAATATTCATAAACTGCTACTATGCAATTATTTAGAATTGTTCTTATAAGATTTATGTTTTACATGCATTTAGAATCTTTGCTCGTAGTGTATATGTTATTAAAGTTTCATCCCTTGTCGTTGAGACTCATTGAGTACAATGGATGGTACTAACGTTGTCTTTTGGTAACCTATGTTGGTTTACAGTACAATGTAGGAATCGATTTTGCAGGCGAGCAGGCAACGGGTTAGGATTCCCTCACTTCCAGTACTGTTGGTGAGCTTCGCTTTGTTCTTGGAGTATTCCTTAGAGTCATCTTTATTTAGCTATTTATTTATCTACTTAGAGAACTGGCTAGAAAATCTCATGTCCTGAGCAGTGTGTCAGTTTATTAGTAGAGGCTTCATAGACATAGTCGGTGGGTTAAGATTCAGATGTTTTTTATAATAACTAGCACTATTTCAGTAGTTACTACGAATAAATTTTTGGAATTGATTTATTTTAAATATATAACAACAACAACGACGACCCAGTGAAATCCTACTAGTGAGTTCTGGGGAGGGTAGTGTGTACGCAGACCTTACCCCAATCCCGAAGGAGTAGAGAGGCTATTTCCAAAAGACCCTCGGCTCAAGAAGACAAAAAGACAAAAGAAAATAATATTAGTAACACCACCGAAATAATATGAAACAAATAGAAACAAAAATCAAGAAAAATGATCCAAAGCAAGGCAAAAGCAAAATAGTATCCCTATCAATCTAGTCTCACACAGATATGGTATAAGACAAGACTCAACTACCTCCTAACTTACAACCCTAATACTCGACCTGCATATGTTCCTATCAAGTGTCATGTCCTCGGAATCTGAAGCCTCACCATATCCTACCTAATCACCTCCCCCAATACTTCTTAGGCCGCCCTCTACCTCTTCTCGTGCCCTCCACAACCTGACGTTCGCACCTCCTTACTGGAGCATCCGAGCTTCTCTTCTGAACATGCCCGAACCATCTGAGACTTGCTTCCCGCATTTGGTCATCAATGGGAACCATGTATACCTTCTCCCGTATTTGGTTAAAGTATTGCCTTGTTATATATAAAGTTTGATGTTATAATAGATTTGATAAGCACAGATAATTCGCTCGGTCATATTTAGTGATCGGGTGCCGGTCACGACTAGTTCATAAAATGAATCGCGACACAAATTTATTAGTTTTTAGCAAGATATTAATACCTAATTCCTTAGTGTCCCTTTGGTAGCTAATAATCATCTTTCTCATGATCATTTGATTTAATATTATTAATCTCATGTTTGATTCACTTCATCGTTTGCTCTATTCCAACAGTCAACTCCGTACGTAGTTGTGCAATAGTAGATGCATCACTCTTTATAAATACTTCAACAAAAAGTCTCCTCTGAGTAATTATTAAGAACTAGATCATCTTTCCGAATATTTTGATTTTAGTATTGTTAATCTCGTCTTTGATTCCTAGGCTGAGTTACAACTGTCAGGCATCTATATAGTTGACAATCCCAATAATTTTTATTTTATTTGAGTAATTAAGAATAACAGCATCTTAGCTTTCCGAATATTATAAGTCTAGTATTGTTAATCCAGTCCTGCACTAATTGATTACACAAGAATAGTTTCAATCTCATAAGTATTCTACACATGAGAACCCTGAAAGCTAGGAAAGTCCATCTGTAAACTTATTTAGCCGCCGTGTGAGAGAAATTACTAGAACACATGCAAATGCTAATCAAGATACCTCACAAAATTAAACTATATGTTTATGGATTGCATAAGTCTTGCCAGCTGAATACTCAGATTTAGGGAAAAAGGATATATGCATAATTTCCAAGTGGGAGAAATTTTCTACCACCTCAGTATTAATTGGGATAACTCACAAAACCACGTCTGTGAATAGTACAAATATTGCCAGCTGAACTGGTTTTACATATACATCTCATTCTCTAGATTTATTTAAGACACCCTTGAAGTGTGGTGCTTCCCCGAATCCTACATGAATACGATATGCTTTATGTGTCGTATTGTTGGAAATAGGAGGCTATATATATATATATATATATATATATATATATATATATATATATATATATATATATATATATATATATATATATATATATATATATATATATATATATATATATATATTTATTTATTTATTTATTTATTTATTTATTTATTTTTTGTGTGAGAGAGGATTGATGATTTAGAAGCTTGATTGATCTTGAATGCTTTGCTTATTGCTTATTGCTTAATTACAAATGAGGGGTGATACCTCTATTTATACTACACAATGGAATAGTCTAAAACACTTTATCATCTACTAGTATCTAGATAATTCCTAAGTATTCTCATGATAATTCTAGACTTAGATATTTTACAAGATTATTCTACACACTTTGACTACTACATATTACAAGAAGTTTATAGATAATGGACTACAATCTTGATCTAATATACTTGGATACTTGCAAGCCCAAATCCAAACCACATAACCCAAAATCAAGTTTATTTTTCAACAGCCCCCCTTAAACTTGATTTCGTCACTCCGAGCATATTCCGTAATCTCTGAAACGTCTCGTGTTTTAGAGGCTTTGGGAAAATATCAGCAACTTGGTCAAATGATTTCGTGTACTTTATCTGCACGTCTTTATTTGTAACACACTCCCTGATGTAATGGTATTTCGTATCGATGTGCTTGCTTCGATCATGGAAGAGTGGATTCTTTTCTAGAGTAATCGCAGACTTGTTATCCACATATATCTCTGTAGCTTCCTTTTGAGAAAACTTAAGCTCATTTAGTAACTTCCTGAGCCACACTACATGACAGGTGCACGATGTTGCTGCTACATACTCGGCTTCACACGTTGACAGAGTCACAATGGGTTGCTTCTTCGAGCTCCATGTGAACGCCATATCTCCCATATAGAACACGAAACCACTCGTACTCTTATGATCATCTATGTCTTCGGCCCAATCACTATCACTGTATCGAACTAGCATGAAGTGATCAGAAGGCGAATAAAACAGACCATAGTCAATCGTACCTTTGATGTAGCGAAGTATCCTCTTTGCTGCCTTCAAGTGATTTATTGTAGGTGCTTCCATATATCGACTTACTAGTCCAACTCCGTAGAGAATATTTGGCCTCGTGCAGGTTAGGTACCTCAGACTTCCAACCAAACTATTGTATTGTGTTGCGTCCACCAAGTATCCTTCATCATATTTTGACAACTTGAGATTGCAATCCACTGGTGTGTTCATCGACTTGCAGTCATTCATCTTAAACTTCTTTCATCGACTTGCAGTCATTCATCTTAAACTTCTTTAGCACCTCCTTCGCATAACCTTCTTGGGATATGAATATTCGTTCTTTCTTTTGTTTCACCTCGATCCCAAGATAGTAAGCCATAAGTCCAATGTCGATCATCTCGAACTCCCGAACCATTGCTTTCTTGAACTCCTCGAACATTTTGGGATTACTACCGGTGAATATCAAGTCATCTACATATAGGCACACTAGCATAACATCTCCATCCTTGCTTACTTTGGTGTAGAGGGCATGCTCATGTGGGCATTTTGTAAAGTCATTCTGCTGGAGTTACTTGTCTATCCTACTATTCCATGCCCGAGGCGCTTGCTTCAAGCCGTATAAGACTTCTTCTTCTAAGTGGCCACTAAGGAACGCGAATTTGACATCCATTTGATAAATCTTCCAATTATGCTGAGCCGCAAGTGAGATCATCACTCTTATAGTTTCTAGACGAGCGACGGGAGCAAATACCTCGTCATAGTCTATGCCGGCTCGTTGACTATATCCCTTCGCCACCAACCTTGCCTTGTATCTTTCAACTTCACCGTTGGAATTCTTCTTGGCCTTGTACACCCACTTTACACCAATAGCCTTATGCCCCTTTGGTAGAGTAGCGAGATCCCACGTATCATTCCTCTTGATTGCTTTAATCTCCTCGCCCATGGCACGTTTCCACTTCTCGCTTTTTGCTGCGTCTACATAGCTTATTGGCTCACAATCGGCAAGAAGGCAGAACAATGTTAGATCCTCCATAGGCTGAGTTACCTCGTACAACTCCTCAATGCTCTTTGTACGATGTTGTAGCCTACTTGATTCTCCTCCTGATGTTGGTGTCGCTTCATTTGGTGTGGTTAGAGCATGTGGAGAGTGCGGAGATGGTGTACTAGAAGGTTCTTGAACCTCTAGATATTCTCCGTTCCTTATAGTACTCTCGAACGGGTAAGGGAGAAAATCATAGTTCTCCTCTTCGGGAACATTCCAATCCCATGTTACTTCTTCATCGAACACCAAGTCTCGACTTGAGATTACTTTACCCGTCTTGGGATTGTATAGCTTGTAACCCTTCGAACTTGAGTCATAGCCCACAAATATGAGCTTCTCGCTATCATCGAGCTTCGTCCTCTTCTGATCTGGCACATGAGCATATGCCACACTTCCAAACACTCGTAGGTGTGAGGTTCCGGGCTTCCTTCCACTCCAATCTTCAACGGGCGTTTTGTTCTTGACGTTTTTAGTGGGCGAGCGATTTGCTAGATAGATCGCACAGTACACTGCCTCGGCCCAAAACTCCTTAGGCATCCTTTTGCTCTTTAACATACTCCGGGCCATATCAAGGATGGTCCTATTCTTTCTTTCTGCAACACCATTTTGCTGAGGTTAATACGGAAGAGTTAGAGGACGTCGTAAGCCATTGTTATCTCAAAATTGCTTGAATTCCTTGGATGTGAACTCTCCTCCACGATCGGATCTCATCGCCTTTATGGTGAGACCACTTTGATTCTCCACAAACGCTTTAATCTTCTTGAACATTCCAAAGACTTACGACGTCTCTTTTAGAAAATAGACCCATGTCTTTCGACTAAAATCATCAACGAATAGAAGAAAATATCTATTTTTACCGAAAGATGGTGGATGGATGGGTCCACACACATCCTTGTGAATAATTTCTAGAGGTTTCTTCGCTCTACTAGAAGCCTCTACTGGAAAACTATTTCGAAAGTGCTTTCCTAGAAGGCATCCCTCACATATTTGATCCGGATGATTAATTGGAGGCAAACCCTTCACCGTTCCTTTACTTGATAATAACTTTAAGCCTCAAAAATTTAAGTGCCCGTATCTCATGTGCCAAAGCCAAGAATTATCTTTGAAACATGCTTTAAACATCTTGGAATGTCATGTTGAATATTTAGCAAAAACATCCTATTCATTGACATTGGTACTTGAGCAATCAAACCTCCTCTTTGGTCTCCTATAGAAAGACTACGATTTATCATGTGAATATCATAGCCTTTCTCTAAGAGTTGTCCAACACTCAGTATATTAGACTTCATATTGGGCACATAATACACGCTAGAGATAAATTGATGCCTTCAATTTTTCAAGCGGATGAGGATCTTACCTTTGCCTTTAACCGGGACTTTAGAGGAATCTCCGAAGGTGATATTTCCACTTATTGCCTCGTCTAACTCCACAATCATGATTTTTTCACCGGACATATGGTTGCTTGCACCCGTGTCGACATACCAGAAATTCGATCCTCTATTGTCTCCACCTTTGCATGCTAGTAACAAAGTGTTCTCCACGGCTTCGGTATCTTCTTGTGCAAAATTTTCTCTTTCTTGCACGTAATTGTTTGACTTCTCGCATACCGAAGCATAGTGGCCAAATTTATGACAATTATAGCATTTAGTTTGAGAGTTGTCATACCTTGGCCTTCTACTTGTGTAGCCTCTCCCCCGACCTCTTGTCGAGTGAAAATCTTGGCTTCTTTCTTCAATGTTGTAAGAACTATAGCCTCCACGTTTGATATATCCTTGCCCTCGTCCTCGGCCACGTACTTGACCACGACCTCGTTGACTCGTTTGATGAGTCTTTTCACTACTCTCTTCCTTGAAAGAGAGTTTTGCTTGTAAAGCTTGCTCCAAAGGCTCCTTATTTTTCTTATTGAACATCTCTTCATGGGCTTGTAGTGAACCCATGAGTTCATCGATAGTCATTGATTCAAGATCTTTAGATTCTTCGATGGCTACGACTACATAGTCGAATTTTGAATCTAATGATCTAAGAATTTTCTCAATGACTCTTACATCGCTTAGAGTTTCACCATTCCTCTTTAATTGATTGACAATCTCCAAGACTCTTGTAGAATAATCGGAAATTGATTCAAAGTCTTTCTTATTTAAGCATTCGAACTCACCTCGTAGGGTTTGTAGTTGAACCTTTTTCACCTTATCAACTCCCTTGTGAGAATTCTCTAAGATCTCCCATGCTTTCTTGGCGGTGGTTGGAACTTGCAATTTTTTCAAAAGCTCCATCATCTACACTTTGTTGGATGATGGAAAGAGCCTTTTGATCATTGATCTTGTCTCGCTTTTCTTCTTTCGCGAGTGAGCCCTTCTCTTTTGGCTCCTCATAACCTTGCTCCACAATCTCCCATAGGTCTTGTCCACCTAGGAAGGTCTTTGTTTGGATGCTCCATCGATCATAATTATCCTTTGTGAGGCGAGGAAACATGATGACATTGTTGGCCATCATCTTGTCAAACAAGGCTCTGATACCAATTTGTTGGAAATAGGAGGCTATATATATATATATATATATATATTATTTGTGGAAGAGAGGATTGATGATTTAGAAGCTTGATTGATCTTGAATGCTTTGCTTATTGCTTATTGCTTAATTACAAATGAGGGGTGATACCTCTATTTATACTACACAATGAAATAGTCTAGAACAATTCATCATCTACTAGTATCTAGATAATTCCTAAGTATTCTCATGATAATTCTAGACTTAGATATTTTACAAGATTATTCTACACACTTTGACTACTACATATTACAAGAAGTTTCTAGATAATGGACTACAATCTTGATCTAATATACTTGGATACTTGCAAGTCCAAATCCAAACCACATAACCCAAAATCAAGTTTATTTTTCAATACGTACCGCTCTGCCTTAGTGTAGAAGTTCCTTCATGTTCTCTTACATTGCAATTTCTTGCATGAAATCTTCTGTGCTTCAGTTCAATCATATTGCCAGAATAGGTTCACTTTATTTAACAAGTGAACAACCATTCTTCCATGAAATCTTAAGTGAACTATTTAATGGACTAAAATATTGACATAATGTGTATTCCTTACAAGTAATATCTCATTGTTACTGAAAACCTGAAGATTAAGCTAAAGAACATGAAGAATATAGTGAGAGAAATAAGAGAGAGAAAGGGGTAGTTGAGAGAAGGATCGAGAAGATCCAGAGAAAATTCTATTAAACACAAATTGAAGTCCGTCTGTAAAAATATCTGCCCCTATACTATATATACAATTCACTATTGGGTCGGGTCGGGTGAGCCGGCCAAAAACTAAATAAATGTGGGCTCAGATACACAGTCCAGCAGCAGCAATCATCATAGCCCATTACAAGGTATACCATGAGTATATAGTAAATATACAATGAATATACAATGGATATACAAGTTTATGTCACTTATGCTTTGGCTTGGAAGCCATATAATCTCTCATCTCAACACCCCCCTCAATTAGGAGGGGGAGACCACCTGCAACTTGAGAAACAAGGGATGAAGCACAGTGCCAAGCAAAGGCTTTGTCAGAAGGTCAGCCAGCTCACGAGTAGTAGGGACATGAAATAGGTGAATGAGGTCATTCTGGAGCTGATCGCGCACAAAGTGACAATCCACTTCAATATGTTTAGTCTGTTCATGAAAATAGGATTCTTAGCTGTTTGAATAGCAGCCTGGCTGTCACAATACACAGAAAAAGGAAGAGAAACAGAAACTCCAAGATCAAGAAATAAACGAGACAACCAAGACAATTCTGCAACAACCTTACTGAGGGCCCTGTATTCAGCTTCAGCAGAAGATAGAGAAACCACTGGTTGCTTCTTAGACTTCCAACTAATCAGGCAACCACCCAGAATAATATAGAACCCAGTAACAGATCTTCTTGTATCAGGGCATGCAGCCCAGTCACTATCAGAATAACCAACAACAGAGAAATCAGGGCAGTCAGAATAAAAGAGACCCATAGAAGGGGTACCTTTAAGATATCTCAACATATGAAGGGCATCAGTCATATGTGGAAGTCTGGGGCATTTGAGAAACTGACTCAGATGTTGCACAGCAAAACAGATGTCAGGCCTAGTATGAGTCAGAAATAAGAGTTTACCAACAAGACTCCTATTCTGATCAGGAGAAGGCAAAAGGTCACCAGAATCAGCATGTAATTTTGCATTAATATCTAAAGGACAAATAACAGAAGAGATATTGACACAGTCAAACTGTTGCAGTAGGTCAGAAATATATTTATGCTGATTAAGGATCATCCCACCAGGAACAGCTGACATCTCTATGCCTAAAAAGCAATGTAAGGACCCTAGGTCTTTAATTTTGAACTGATCATCCAGAAACAGTTTCAGGGCACCAATTTCATCACAGTCATCCCCAGTAAGAATAATATCATCCACATAGACAGCTACAATCACAAGGGACCCTGGTGTACCTTTGATGAATAGGGAATAATCATTCAAAGAATGTCTATAGCCTCTGGAATATAGGGCAGAAGACAACTTGGCATATCATTGTCTGGATGCATGTCTGAGCCCATACAGGGATTTGTTTAATTTGCAAACAAGGGAGTAGAGGTAGAGGAGGGAGAAACAGAGTCAGGAGCAGAAACAGTCAAACCTGGAGGGAGCTTCATAGACCTCCTCATCCAAATCACCATGTAAGAAAGCATTATTAACATCTAGTTGAAATAAATTCCAATGATTTTTCACAGCCACAACAATAAGACACTTAGCAGTGCACATTTTAACCACAGGAGAAAAGGTATCAGTGAAATCAATACCTTCAACCTGAGTATCACCTCTAATAACAAGCTTAGCTTTATACCTCTCAACATAGCCATCAGCCTTGTATTTGATTTTATAAACCCATTTACAACCAATGGGTTTCTTACCAGGAGGAAGAGGGACAACATCCCAAGTATGGTTTGTGTCCAAAGCATCAAACTCCTTTCTTATGGCATCCTGCCATGCTGGAACAGATGCAGCCTGAGAGTAATATAGAGGTTCAGATTCCAAAGAAGAGAAAGATGATCCAGAGAAGGCAGGAAGTTGACAAACATAATCCTTAAGGTAAGAGGGAGGATTATGCTGTCTTTGAGATTTTCTGTGAGCAGGAATAGAAGGGGAAGAGGCCAAAACAGGAGGGGAGATATCAGGATTGAAAGAATGAGGTGTGGCAGATTCAGGATTGAAAGAAGAAGGTGTAGCAGATTCAGTATGGTGAGGTATTTGAACAGATGTAGGAGGAAGAGGAGAGGAGAGGTGAATAGAAGAATCTGGATCATCAGAAAGTTCTACATGGGGAACAGAAGGAAAGGAAAAAACAGAAGGATGAGTAGAAGAGGATGCAGTTTTAAAAGGAAAACAGGTTTCATGGAATATAACATCCCTAGAAATCAAACATTTCTTGGAAGCCATATCATACAATCTATAACCCTTCTTGGCAAAAGGATAACCCAGTAAAACACAAGAAATGGTTCTTGGTTTTAATTTGTCCCTTTGAAGGATTGGGACAGTGGCATAGGCAAGGCACCCAAATGCTCTCAAATGAGAGTAGGTTGGGGCTATTCCATACATAATTTCATTAGGAGACTTATTGTGAAGTAATCTGGATGGTATTCTGTTAAGGAGGTAAGTGGCAGTCAACAAACAGTCCCCCCAGAAGGACACAGGCAACCCAGATTGAAAAAGTAAAGCTCTACATGTTTCAAGGAGGGTTCTATGTTTTCTCTCAACAACACCATTCTGTTGAGGGGAATGAGAGCAGGTGGTTTGATGAATGATCTCCTGACTACTAAAGAAAGATCTACCCTCAATGCTAGAACCCAATTCTAAAGCATTGTCACTTCTAACAGTTTGAACCCTAGCATCAAATTGGGTTTTAACCAGAGAAAGGAATGAGTTAAGTAGAGAAAAAGCATTGCTTTTGGAACCCATTAAGTGTGTTCAGGTTTCCCTAGAGAAATCATCAACTATTGTAAGAAAATATCTACAACCAGAAGAAGTTGGAGTATGATAAGGCCCCCAAGTATCCACATGAACTAATTGAAAGGGTCTAGGGGTATTAATAGAACTACCAGGAAAGGGGAGTCTAGTCTGTTTTGCCATAGGACAGACAGAACAAGGGAAAGGTTGTTTGGAAGCAAAACGAAAAGACAAACCAGAAATATGTTTCATATTTGCAAATGAAGTATGGGAAAGTCTTAAGTGCCAAATGTAATTCATGTCAGTTGTAACAACATTATTACAGATAGAACTATGTATATGTGAGGGCAAGAGAACAACCTTGTTATCAGACAAAATGTCATCATTACAAGAAGTAGGCACAGAACAAGCAGAAGTGGAGGAACAATTAATAGAGGAAGAAGGGGAAGGAGGAACCCAGGCCAGTTTATATAGGCCAGCAGCTTCTCTACCAAAATCCAGAGGCCTCCTCAGAGAAGGGTCCTGTATCATGTGGAGGAAGCATGAATTTTCCGTGAATAAAAATACACAATGTAACTGCTTCACTAACTTGTGGACAGAAATCAAGTTGTGTTTAAAAGAAGGGACAAGCAGCACATTATGAAGAGTGATGAACTAATTTAGTCCAAAAGAACCTGTGCATGTTACTTTCACTTTATAGCCATTAGGAAGAGTGACAAGATAGGGCACAGTTAAAGGTGTTATGTTAGAAAGTAACTGTTTATCATGTGTCATATGATTAGATGCACCTGAATCTATGATCCAGGTGACAGAATTAATATGTGTAAGCATGCAGAGTTTGGAATCAGAAATAGGGCTCTCAGTTAGCATAGTACCAGCAAAGTTAGCAACATACATGGGAGAAGGAGTATGAGGAGTGGAGTCCCCTAACTAGGTCTGTTGTAATAAGTTCATCAATTGATCATAGTGTTGTCTGTTCATCCCTGGTATCACAGAACTATGGCCATCTATTCTTGGAACAGATTGATGACTCTCAGGAGGATTCCCTTAGGGAACAGACATATGTGCTTCAGAATGAGGCAAATCCACACCAAAAGTAAGATGAGCAGCAGCAGGTCTCTTCCCCTTGTTAAAATTTGTATTTTGTGGATACTCATGGATCTTGAAACACTTATCAATTAAGTGTCCAGATTTTTTACAGTATCTGCAGAATAAAGGCCCTCTGGTTTGATCAAAATTGACTCTTTGTCTGAAAGGAGGAGAAGGATTAGGCACTGTGGCCTTAGTAAATCCAACTGAATGCCTATTAGCATGGGCATTAAAAGACACAGAGTCTGGATTAAAGTGAGAAGGAGACTGGACTTGTCTTTCATTCTCATCATTGAGGACCAAATTATAGACACTGTCAAGGGTTGGAGGTGGCTGCATCATCAAAAGGTTACTCCTTACCCCCATGTATGCTTCATTAAGGCCCATTAGAAACTGAAATACCTTATTGTCATCAGTTTCCTGTATTATACCATCTTTAGCAGCATAAACACATCTTTGGCCATGATTGACACACATTGATTCTAGTTCATCGCAGATACCTTTGAGTTTATTAACGTATGAAGCTACATCTAGGGACCCTTGAGAGGTTTGAGAAATCTCTCTTTTCAATTCAAAAATTTTGGTCCTATTTGCAGTGCCATATCTGGCCTGAAGTTGGGACCATATACTTTGTGCAGTATCAGAATACTGCACACTTTCAGCAATTTGAGGGGAGAGGGAGGCAGTTAACCATGAAATCACCATATTATTGCACCTGTCCCATAACCTTTGTTGAGCCACATTAGTGGCTGTCCGGGAACAAGTGCCATCAACAAAACCAATTTTGTTTTTTAGCAGATAAGCAACAATCATCTTTCTCCTCCAACCCCCATAACCACTGCTCGAGAAGGGAGTGCGGACAAGAGAGACGCCAGGGACATCAGAGGAGTAGACAAAAAGGGGGCTGGTAGAGTCTACCGAGGAGGTACCAACAGTCGTATTAGAGGCCATGATTAATGAACCAGCTTGAGAGAAAAAAAAACAGTTTCGACAAGCAAAGTATAACGGTACCAGATACTCACATACAAAGCATACAATATTCACAATAAGGACAGGGTTACCCTCCTTCTTTGCGACCGGAGAAGATCGGCCTTCAATTAACAGAGAAAACCCTAGGTCCAACACCGGAAACCCTAGGTTCTGAAACTCACTGGAATAAAGTCATAGACGCCGGAAAATCATCCAAAGCGTCCATCAAGCGAAGAGAAAGTCATCGGATAACACCAAAGCTCTAGGTCCGAAAGTCGGAAAACCCTAGAATTTGAAGAACTCGTCGGAATAAACCCGGGGATGCCGGAAAATTACCCAAAACACCTGCTGATACAAGGTCGGAACCTCGAATGACAGGAAATCTTCGATTATCCGCTCAACAATCGTTGAAAAATCTCCAAACAGTATCTCTCACCGATAACCATAGGAAAAGCTTCAGCAAAAGCTTCGAACAGGATCGATAACACGCAACCGAGAACGATCCGAAGATCATCCTGCTCTGATACCATGAAAACCTGAAGATTAAGCTAAAGAACATGAAGAATATAGTGAGAGAAATAAGAGAGAGAAAGGGGTAGTTGAGAGAAGGATCGAGAAGATCTAGAGAAAATTTTATTAAACACAAATTAAAGTCCGTTTGTAAAAATATCTGCCCCTATACTATATATACAATTATCTATTGGGTCGGGTCGGGTGAGCCGGCCCAAAACTAAATAAATGTGGGCTGAGATACACAGTCCAGCAGCAGCAATCATCATAGCCCATTACAAGGTATACTATGAGTATACAGTAAATATACAATGAATATACAATGGATATAAAAATTTATGTCACTTATGCTTTGGCTTGGAAGCCATATAATCTCTTATCTGAACAGTTACAAAAGAAGTCTATATATTAGGGTGCTTGATGCACTTGAAGGCCGCTCAAAAGAAGTTAGGTTTCAAATATTTTTCTGCAATTTCTTCTCTACAAGTTGTCCAAAACTTGCTATGATCGTCATTCAGATATTATATTTGAATGTTGAAAAAATAATAACTATTAACAAGAAAGAGAATTAGTAATGCCAAATCTCTTAAATATATTTCTACAATATCTGGTAAGATAGCCAAACACTCCTAGTCTCCTATAAAGATATAATGTAACAAGCCAACAAAAATAAGCTTGCACGTCTAATATCATAATTTAATAAACAAAAAAAAGATTACGGTATCATGGGATGCTTGGTGATTCCTTTTACTGACAATATATCGAGAATCATATGGCCAATGAATATTTATACAACCGACTCAAACTTATTTGGAATTAAAGGAGTTAATTTTCTTAAAACAAATAATTTCCTGTTTTATGATCTCACGTAGTGTTACCTGCCAAGTCACGTATCCATTCGTACATACTTTTATTAGTTCTATTTTATCCATGAAAAACTTGTGATGGATGACGAATTAAGCAAGATTCTTGACACGTTATTTACTCAACGATTAAACTTAAGAAACGAAGCAACTACTACCGAAATACTCGGAAATGGAACAACTAAGATAAAGACTTAATAGTTTTAAATTAATTATCACTATTACTATAAACTAATATATTATTCTCACAAAATGAGACGTTACAATTTGTTTATAAAATTTTGTTGTCTAGTATATAATTTGCAAGTTATAAACTGGAAATACACGACTAAGAGGGTGTTTGGCTAAGCTTATAAGCTGGTTAAACTGGCTTATAAGCACTTTTTGCCTTATTTACGTGTTTGGTAAAATTGAAAGTGCTTATAAGCCAAAAATAAGCCAAAAGTCATAAGTTGGTCTCCCCCAACTCATCAAATTTCAGCTTATAAGCACTTACATTTTGACCAAAATATTTACTATTATATCCCTAAAATAATTCTTTTTAAACAAAACTATTCGTATACTCAATTCTTCACCTGCTTATTATTAATTTCGGCACTTTTACCCTAATGCGTAACTGCTTATATTTTAAATCAACTTCCGCACTTGAAAGTGTTTTTCAGCACCTAAAACTTATCGGTTATTCTATATCAGCTAAGTCAAACCGGCACTAATTATGTGAGAAAATGTCAAATATGACGTAGCTTCTTGCAAGTTGCCAGCCACTATTTTAAAATGTCAATCCACATTAATATTTCAACATATAGGAACCGTGGCAATTAGTAAAGTCTATTTATAACGTCAAGTGGGAGAAATTTCATTTTTCCCATATAATTAATTTTGGTATGTCAAAAGCATCTGTGTAAAATAAAAATACAAATTTTGCCAGCTAAAACTCGGATTTTAAGTCTGTGCTTTCATGTGCCTATAGTCAAAGTGAAGGTGTTGAATAAATCTTCTTTTTTTTTTCCGTAAACTTTTGAATAAATCCAGATAAGTAGATTTAGACTATAAGAAATTCTATAAATATGGATCATTCGAAAGGATATAGTCATGAGCAAATTCATCTTCTTTCCTCTCAAAGCATGATAGCTCATTCTTTCTCATTCTCGTTATAGAAAGTCCATTCTAATCTCTTAAATTTGCATGATACCTCTTATACTTCTTTTTTCATCCAAAGAAATGCGTAGCCTTCAAATTCTATCTCTTTTACTCTTTTCATTATTTTTGGCAAAATGTTACTCCCAAGAAGATTTTCTCCACTGTCTTTCCAAGTACTCTAAAAATAATACCAAAAATATTTACACCCCAAAATCTCCAACTTATTCATCTATTCTAGAATATGCTCAAAAGAACCCCAGATGGTTGAATTCTTCACATCCCCTCTTCATTGTCTCCCCTAGGAAAGAATCAGAAATCAAGCCTGTTATTCTTTGTGGTAAAAAACTAGGGTTGCAAATCAAAATAAAAAGTGGTGGCCATGACTATGAAGGAATCTCCTTTAGGTCTAAAACCCCATTTGTCATGCTTGATTTAAGCAATCTTGATGATATCAAGATTGATTTAAAAGAAGAGACCGTTTGGGTACAAGCTGGGGCAACCCTTGGCCAACTTTACTATGCAATTTCCAAAAAAAGTAAAGTGCATGGTTTTGCAGGAGGTGTTTGTTTCAGTATTGGCACTGGAGGTATTATTAGTGGTGGAGGGATTGGTACTATGATGAGAAAATATGGTTTAGCAGCAGATAATGTTATCGATGCTCGTGTAATGGATGTCAGTGGAAAAATCCTTGATAGGAAGAAAATGAAAGAAGATTTATTTTGGGCAGTAAGAGGAGGTGGAGGAGCAAGTTTTGGTGTTATTCTTGCATGGAAACTCAAGCTTGTTCATGTTCCAGAAAAGGTTACTAGTTTCACAGTTTACAGGAGGCTGGATGGTAACCAAAATCTCCTCCAAAAATGGGAAAAAATCGGACATGAATTACCTGATGATTTGCTCATCAGAGTAGTTATACAAAATGATGGAGCAGGAAATGAGAAGTACGTTGAAATCTTTTTTCAAGCGTTATATCTTGGACCAGTTGATGAGTTGATTCCATTGCTCAAAGAGAAGTTCCCTGAATTTGATTTGCAGAAAAAAGATTGTTTTCAAGAGCCTGTTGTGGACTGCAGTAACAGACCTTGCATTAAAAAAGAATGTCGTGAATCTGCATGGATTGGATCAGTCTTGTATTTCTTTGGCAGGAGAACAAATGAGTCACTTGAAGTTTTGCTTGAAAAGAGTATTCCAACACAGAAGAATTATTTTAAAGCTACATCTGATTTTGTGAAGACTCCAGTTCCAGAAAAAGGTTGGAAAATGGTGGAAAAACTGTTCTTGGAAGAAGAAAGACCTCAGATGATAATGGAGCCATTTGGTGGAAAATTAGATGAAATTTCAGAATCTGAAATTCCATTCCCACATAGAAAGGGTAATTTGTATAATATTCAGTATTTGGTCAACTGGGGTGATAATAGTGAGAGTGTATCAAGTCAGAAGATAGCATGGATGAGGAAACTTTATAAGGAAATGGAGCCATATGTAGCAAAATCTCCAAGAACTGCTTATCTGAATTATAGGGACCTTGATTTTGGAACTAATCAAGAAGCTTACAGCTATTCAAAGGCCAAAATCTGGGGTGAAAAGTATTTCAATGGCAACTTTGAGAGATTGGCCAAAATAAAGAGTAAGGTGGATCCCAGCAATTTTTTCAGAAATGAGCAAAGTATTCCACCTTACCATTCTTGATAGCCAAAGAAGACTAGGTTGCATGCAAGGGCAGAAGAAAAAAAGTCCAAGTTGTTTGAATTTATCAATAAATGTATCATTATGTCCACTTTATCAAAATAAAACCTGAATATTTATTGTATCCAGTAACGTTATCGAATCACCTTTTATTCTGAGAGTTACCCTTGTTATATATGTTGCTTTTACATATATTTATGAAGGGAACTTCAACCTTTGTGCTCGTTGGATTTTAAAATCTAACATACTCAATTGGTTAACAATTTTTTATCTTTTGATTGGCTCTCCTTTCCCTCATTTAGGTTTCCAGCATTTTTTTCGACTTTTTTAGTACCAACTATTCGAACTTTATGGGCGAACAACTTCTCCCCGGCTCCCGCCCTCTTTTATGTTGGGATCCTTACCCAAATAGCCAATTGGATTCACAGTTTACTTTTTTTAATCTATATATATATAAATTATACATTAATTATATCTAACCTATATACATAAATTATATATTAATTACATACAATTATACATACGTATAATATATTATACATATAGCATACACTTATCGGCAATTTTTAATTTAAACGATTGTATGATCGACTATTTAGGTTAATTCTTCTTTCATTTATTTTCCCATAGTGAAATCAATATGATAAGAATCAGTTCTTATTGTATTTAAAAGCGTGGGCCAAATAAACCCAAACCGCTATATAGTTGGATAAAGTTAGACTAATATTGGGACTTTTACCTAATTATACTATATTAAAAACTTATTTACCTATGTTTTCTATGTTTTGCAGATTTTAATAAGTATCTAGGTTTTTCTTACTACTTGAATACATTGCTTCTTAAAAGGCTCTCACCCCATTGTTAGTGCCTTCAATTAAGGGATTCAATTACATTATTTTCTTTTTTTTTTTTCCTTCTCCTCTTCTCTCTCCTTTTTTTTAAATCAAAATCTCTTAATCTACATCCAGAATCTCCATCTTCTCTCTTCACCATTGCCTACAACTTTATATTATAAAAATATTCAAAACTTACATAATAATTGTATCATAATTGTAGTTGAATTGTATCAGATATATCAATGCCTAAAAAATAAATGTATCATACTTGTATCACAATTGTATCTAACTTGTATCAGGTACATTAATAGCTAAAATAATATTTGATAAAATACTTCTAAATTAATATACAATTATCATATTTGTGATACAAATTGTGATATTCGTCACAAATTCACAACTGCTCGTAACAATATACAATTATCATACATTTGTAATACGATTCCTGCAATAATTATGATACATATACAATTATAATACAATCGCGATACATTTCTGAAAAATGCTACAATTATGTTCTTTAGTTCGTTTCAATCACAACTCTACACTAATAATTTAATATAACTGTATTAGTATTGTATCCACAACTTACCCACAACTTGATTGTAGAGCAAAATTTCAAATTTTTCGTGAGAATTTGGTTGATTGAAAGAGAGAAATCGGATATCAAAAGATTTGGAAGAAGAAAGAATATGCAATTTTGGGAGGAAACCAATGGATAATTGAAAGAGCGAATATCAAAAGTTTTGGAAGAGGAGTGAGTAAGTGAAATTTTTTGGTTAGAAAGATTATGGGCATCAGTAGGCAAGTGAGAACTCTTACGGTGGTTAAGTACAAAATTGGAAGATCTTTTTGTAATCCTTTTGGAAAGGGAAGGGAATCTTAAATGTAGGAGAATTATGTGTAACTGATACGCTATATTTAAGGGTGTGTTGCATTTCCTCTTTTTTATGATTTTGTATTAAAATAGTCAATATAGGTATATAAAGTAATTGATAAGGAACTTAAATAACGGTAGTAAACACGTTTATATTATAGTAACTACGGATTGCATTAGGGTAGTTGCTAGAGAGGTCTTAGGGGTCACGAAGGGCTTTCCTGAGTGTCGTAAAGGGGAATGGTGGTGGAATGGAGAGCTTCAAGGTAAAGTGGAAGCTTAGAAAGCTGCTTATTTGAAGCTAGTAGAGAGTACAAATAAGGAGGAAAAAAGGACTTATCGGGAGTGTTACAGAAAGGCAAAGAAAGAGGCAAAGTTAGCAGCTATGACGGCTAAGAATGCGGCGTTTGCTCATTTGTACGAGGAGCTTGAGGGAAAAGGTGGGGACAAGAGGTTGTACCGGTTGTCCAAGGCGAGGGAGAGGAAAGCCCGCGACTTAGACCAAGTCAAGTGCATCAAGGACGAGGATGGAAAAGTTTTATTGGACGAGAAACACATTAGGAGAAGATGGCAGACATACTTCCATAAAATATTGAATGAGAATGGGAATAAATGCATTGTGTTGGGTGAGTTGGAGCAATATGAGAGTTGGTGGTATTTTGGGTGCTGTAGGTAGATTACGGTAGAGGAGGTGGAAGGAGCGATGTGTAAATGTGCAGGGGCAGAGCGACGGGCCAGACGAAATCCTGGTGGAATTCTGGAAGAGCGCGATGTGGGAATGTTTGGAGTGGCTCACTGGGTTATTTAATGTTATTTTTAAGACAAATAAGATGCCCGAAGAATGAAGGTGGAGTATGATGGTTCTGCTTTATAAGAACAAGGGTGATATCCAAAATTGCAATAGTTATAGGGGTATCAAGCTGTTGAGTCACACTATGAAGGTTTGGGAGAGGGTAGTGGGGGCCAGGGTGAGGAGGTGCGTGTCTATTTTCGAGAATCAATTTGGATTCATGCGGGCATTCGACTATGGAATCGATTCATCTGGTAAGGAGACTAGTGGATCACTACAGGGAGAGGAAGAAGGATTTGCATATGGTGTTTATTGACCATAAGAAATCATACGATAAAGTTTCGAGCGAGGTCTTGTGGAGGTGTTTGGAGGTTAGCGGTGTTCTGGTAGCGTACATTAGTATGATTAAGGATATGTATGATAATGCTAAGACTCGGGTGAGAACTGGGGTGGTGACTCGAAGCATTTCCCTGTGGTGATGGGGTTGCACCAGGGATCGGCTCTTAACCCATTTTTATTTTCCTTGGCGATGGATGTATTATCGCGTCATATAGTGTTGATTGAAGGGGAGCGTAGCAGAGTTAACGCGAGGTTGAAGGTTTAGAGACATACCTTGGACTCTAAAGGTTTCAAACTGAGTAGAAACAAGAAGGAATACATGGAGTGCAAGTTCACTTACGGGACCCATGATGCAGACATAAAGGTTAAGCTTGATGCTCATATTATCCCCAAGAGAGCAAGTTATAAGTATCTCGGGTCTATTATCTAGGGTAACGGGGAGATTGATGATCGAGGATGTCACGCATCACATTGGAGCGAGATTGATGAAGTGGAGGCTCGCTTCTACTATTTTGTGTGATAGGAATGTGCTGCTAAGACTTAAGAGTAAGTTTTAAAAAGTGGTGGTTCGACCGGCAATGCTATATAGGGCTGAGTGTTGGCCGGTCAAGAACTCCCACGTGCAGAAGATGAGAGTATCAGAGATCAGGATGTTGAGATAGATGTGGGAGTGTACAAGGAGAGATAGGATTAGAAATGAAGATATTTGGGATAGAGTGGGAGTAGCCTCCATGGAGGACAAGATATGGGAATCGAGGCTGAGATGGTTCAGACATGTTAAGAGAAGAAGCATTGATGCTCCAGTTAGGAGGTGTGAGAGATTGGGAATGGAGAGTTTTAGAAGAGGTCGAGGTAGGCCTAAGAAGTATTAGGAATAGGTGATTAGGTAGGACATGGCACCTCCTCAACTCACTGAGCACATGACACTTGATAAAAGACTGTGGAGGTCGAGGATTAAGGTAAAAGGTTAGTTGTTAGTTTATAGTTGTTCACCGATAGTCTTAGTAGTATACATGTCCTTTCATATTCTTAGATTTTATAATGTTATATGGTTTTTTCGCCTTAGGTATTATATTCCCTGTTGCTATTATTTGGTGTCACATATCCTTTATCTTTTCCTTTTTCTCTTTTATCTTCCATCTTTCTTCCTCCTTGTTTTCCTCTTCTTCTTCTTCTTGCCTTTCCTGAGCTGAGGATCTATTGGAAACAGTCTCTCTAGCAGAATTAGTTAGGGGTAAGGTCTGCGTACAGACTACCCTTCCCAGACCCCACTTTTTGGGATCAAACCGAGTTTTTTTTGTTGTTGTTGTTGTTGTTGTTGTTGCTGTTGTTGTTGCTGTTGTTGTTGTATATCTAGGTAAAATCCATAAAATATTTTCAGTTATTCAGTCCATTTAAAATTGAAGTTTTTCTGCCAAAACCTAATCAGCCTATTGGCCTTATGAAGTTATGGCCCGTGAGACCTAACATTTTAAAATAAGAATTAATTCAAATAGACGCTCCTCCAACCGCTAAAACTAAAAAATAGCCACTGAAGGCATAAACTATGTATTATCTGTGTATAATTGTATATAATCAATGTATAATTGTAACAATCCGACTTATTGTTTTTAGTATCTCCACTTCGCTCGGTGTTTTGAGGGATAGAGTATCTCCGCATTATCTAATATAACTTGCATAAATTGTCCGTATTGATTTTCAAGTTATCCAGAATCGATTTGGAAGAATGAACTTTTAGAGTTGAGTACTAAGTTGGAGGAGTTGACTAAGTTTGACTTGTTAACACCTGGCCTCGAAATGGAGTTTCATATGTTCCATTAGCTTCATTGGGTGATTTTGTACTTAGGAACGCATCCGGATTGTGATTTGGAGGTCCTTAGTTGAATTTGGCTCGAAATGGTGAAAGTTAGATTTTTAAGAAGTTTGAAGGGGAGTGGACTTTTTGATATCGGGGTCGGATTTAATTTTGGAAATTGGAATAGGTTTGTAGTATCAAATGTGACTTTTGTGTGGAATTTGAGGTCAATCGGAAGTGAATTGGTAGGTTTCGGCATCGGTTGTGGAAGTTGAAGTTGCAAAGTTTATTGATTTTGACTTGAGGTGAGATTCATCGTTTTGAGATTGTCATGTGTGATTTGAAGCTTCGAGCATGTTCTTCTTGTCATATGGAACTTGTCTAAAAATTTAAGAACCATTCGGAGTTGGTTCAATATGGTTCGGACGTTCGGTTGTGATTCTAGAAGTTCTTGAAGTTTAGTTTGATTTTCATGCATTTTGGCTTCCGATTTGTGGTTTTTGAAGTTATTTTGATGATTTGAGTGCGCGAGCAAGTTTGTGTTGTATATTTAGACTTTTGTGCATATTTGGTTTGGAGCCACTAGGGCTCGGGTGAGTTTCGAATTGGTTTCGAAATGATTTTTCATAGATTTTTACTGTTGGTACTAGTATTATTACATCTGCGATATATTGGTCGAAAACGTGACAGCCGGAATTGCGAAGAAGCCATCGCAATTGTGAAGTCTGCGCTACTGGGAACGGTTCGCATTTGCGAAAGTCCTGCCACTGCATTTGCGGAGTATAAGTCGCAATTACGACACAAGCAGTAGGTCTCCCAGTTCGCATGTGCGATATAGTGTTCGCATTTGTGAAGGTCTCATTTAAGAATCCCTTGTCGCAAATGCGACATTTGAAACATGTTAAGTATTGAGAATTCCGAATTTTATCTCCATTTTTCATATTTTAGAACCCCTTCGAGGTGAGGGATTTTCATGTCAAATCATTGGGTAAGTATCTTTAATCAATTTTCAACTATATTTCATGATTTTATACAAGATTTAACATCAAATTTATGGGAAACTATGGAAAATTTTGGGGATCTTTTCAAAGTTTTGAAAAATAAAAATTTGATATATAGGAGCCGAATGAGACTTGGATTTAAAAACAAAATACATCTTTGGACTCGTGGGTCTATGGTAGTCAAGACCTACTGTGGACTCGGGTTTTGATCGGGCGCGCCTAGGGTTTGACTTTTATTGACTTTTTAGAAATTGAATAAAAATTATAACGTTATTTAATTAAAATTATTTTCTCTTGCATTGTGTGGTGTATTCAAGTCATCATTGCCAACATTTAGTTTATCGGAGGCGAATTTGCAGAGGAAAAGGCTAAGTTGAGTGTTGAGTTAGCCAAATCGAGGTAAGTGTTTTGCCTAGCTTTGTTAAGGAAATTGTTACTCATATTTGTCATTTTTTTGCTACATGCGGGGGTGATACATGTATGAGATGACGAGCGTATATGTATTTGTCGGGGTTAATCATGCGCGGGGCTATATTGTGCTATAATTATATCTTGTAGAATTAAGTAACTTCTTTGCTTCATGCTTCACTTGATTTACCGATGTTAAGAACATAGTATAAAATATTAGTAATCAAGACTTAGCATAATATAACTCGATCAAATTTGACAGAATTCTGAGAATACATTGATCTGTCTATTTTGGTCATCTCTACGTGTAATCAGTACTACATTGCTACGACCGATATTTTGAGATGCTGGATTTTATGCTTGTCTTGCTGATAAATTGTGAGATTTATAGAAGTACCTAAATTATACGGCCCTTGAGGGCTTATTGAATCATTGTTGGCTTTAAAGTTCTGTGATTGAGAATTTGTTGGAATTTTCATTTAACACTCTCCTTGATGTTAGTTACATGCCTTGTCATTTTATTGATATCATATGCTTGGTATAGAAAAGTGATAGGTTTTCAATATCTTTACCTTGTGTTTTGATGATCTAACAAACTTAATGTCAAGAACTAGATAGGGAAACTGACTAACTTGGATTACACTACATCTAACGGATTCCAGCCAAATGTGAACTTGCTACAGCCTTAGGAGGTAGGAACCAAGACAAAGACATGATACTCTTGTGAGTTCCTCGCGGCAGTACAAAGTCAATTAGAAATAGCTGGAAACAAAGATTCTACCGCACTGCACTATTTCCAGTGCCCACTCATTCTCTGATCAACTAAAGTACAATGATTCAAGTTATTCAACTCAAGACAATCTGGGCGGTGTGCACAAGTACCAGATCAGGAACCTGATCCCTAGGTGCTCCCTTGACAGAAGTACAAGTCAACTATACAGCTGGAACGCAACTGCAGAAAGAGATTGTCCGCAACTGTACAAAGAGGAAGACAATAGAGACCTAATCCCTTAGGGTTTCCTAAAAGAAGTACAAGTCAACTATATAGCTGGAACACAACTAGGTGACTGTCCGCAACTGTATAAAGATAAACACAACAAGGACCTGGTCCCTTAGGGTTCTCTGACAGAAGTGCAAAGTCAACTACAGCTGGAAAGCAACTACAGAAAGTGACTGCCTGAAACACTACAGCTGACAGTGCACTAGTCACTTTCCATTGAGATTGGACTACACCATTGTAAATTGAAATCACTTAGGTAATGTCTTGTGTAGTATAAACCTCATGAAAGGCACAAGATTCTGTTCAACATTTGCAAATACAAAAAAACAAAAAATTCTCTCAAGTGCTCAAGAGCCTCTCTAAAAAACAAAGCTGCTTCAACCTCAAAGACTTGATCCAAGATCAAAGATAACTTAAGTCCTTAGGTTGTTGAGTCTTTGTTATGTGTTCTTCATGGTAATTCCTAGTATGCTTTCTTAAAAGCATTGTCTTTGGAACAAACCAAAATTCATAAACTTCTAAGTTTATCTTGTGACTAGGGATAGTCATAAGCAAAATCCTTTGTAACCGTAGTGTGACAAAGTGGCTTGGGGTGGAAATACCACAAGTTAGTCAAAATTTTTGTAACTAGGATAGTTATAGAGTGGCTTGTGATGAGAGCATCACAAGTTAGTTAAACTCTTTGCAATAGGGTTATTGTAAAGTGGCTTGTAATAGGGAGTTTGCAAGTTAGTGAAGTTAAAAGCCTACTGGTGTAGGTCTTTGTTTTTTATCTCCTTGTGTGAGATTTTTCCATGTAAAAATCCTCAGCCTTGTTTACATACAACTTTACTAGTATTCATAGCAGAACCCTTCAAAGGACCAGGTACTCTACTATTTGGTGGATTCACCCAAGCTTAGCACTATACACAACTGATATAGAACCAGATCCCTATACAGTATGGTTCATCAGTATTTTTAGAAGAAACACATAGAGAACCCGTTTCTCTATACATTTTGGTGGACGCACAGGGTCTACTAATTTGTATCAGAGCAGGTTCTTACTATCAGGCTAACACCTAGGAAGGATCCTCATGGCTGCTCCACCAACTCTTGAAAGGAGAAAACCAAAGAAGGAAAAGTACTAGGTATTTAAAGCTGCTAACAATGATTCGAGAGACGAAGACAGTTACATGGCTTGCTTAACCAAAAGGTTTCAGAAGATGGTCAGAAGAAACGGAGAAGTGCTAGAAAGGGATAGCTATAGCAGATCAAAGAACATTGATCTTTGTTACAAGTGCGGAAAGGCTGGACACTTCATGAAAAATTATCCTTTCTTGAAGCAAGCATTCTCCAAGAACTTTAAGAGAAAAAGATCAACTGAATATGACTCAATCTTTGCGTTGATGGCACAACCAGATGATGATGAAGACGATAACAACAAAGAGGTATATTTCTGGGATGTTCAGATAGATCTGAAATCTTATTCTCCAAGAAAACTCATGTCTTTAGCTAATGTATTAATCAATGCCTTTCATAGTTTTGTGGAGGATAGGGATTCTTTGACCTTAGAATTAGCAGAATCTAAATAACAGTCGACTTAGTGGCTATAGATACTGACCATAAGAAAACCATTGAAATTTTAAGAAAAGAAAAGAATGATCTTTTGGCAGAAATTACAGACCTAAGGGAAGTAATAGTGAAACCTTGGAATAAGCTAAAACCTGAAAATCTGGAAAAGGGAAGGAGATTGCCAGTGAGAAACGCATTAGGCTTGAAAATGAGTTGAAAGCTGCTAGAACTAGGATACGTGGTGAACTCGAGAAAAACAAGCAGTTTGAATTGAAGAGACTAAAAAGTGACCTTGAGAATTCTCTCAATTGGACCTGGTCCTCAGATGTTTTCACTTCCATGTACTTAAACAATAGTGGAAACAGGTAGGAAATCGGGTTCCAAAAGGAGAAAACTCCTTACAACCCTCACAGAAAGTACATCACAATTCCTAATAACTGGTTCTGTACCCGATATAGGAATAATGGGCACTTCAAAGATAATTGCCAAGCCAGGGCTCAATCTATTCCGAAAAACAAAGTGTTTACTAACAAAGTGACTACTAAGAGGGGACCCGGTTCCGCTTGGAACAAACAAATATTGCCTGCATGGACTAGAAAAGCCCTTATCCATCCCTTCTATCATAACAAGGGACCCAAACTAGTTTGGGTTCCTAAATCTAACCCATAATTTATATGTACAGGGAACAGTTGTCGACGCCCCCTTTTTCTAAGAGTCGAAATCGGGTATATGACATTTGGGAGGAAAATTCTATTCCCTTTTGAGAATTGGATTTTGGAGTTGAAGAGTCGCCACTTAATAATTATAGTGCGTATGAAGAAACTAGATATTAGGGTAAGGGCTAGAAATTATCCCAAGGGAAAGGTATTAGGCACCCCTCACGGTCCACTAGTGTGGTCCCAGCCATATTACAATTGTGACTTTATATAAATACATAAACACTTAAGGCTCAAATAAGATTTGCATATAATGTTGCAACAAGTTGAAAATTTGAAAGATAAACGAAGGGGACAGAACTTTATAAAGAAGGAAGATTTAAAGAGTAAGAAAAGATAAAAGCAAATAAAGGAAGAGGGGTCCTAGGTTTATGACTAATACGGATCATATCAATGAAATATCCAGTAATCATTCCTCCGAATAGGGGTCGCACGTGATATTAGCACAGCGGTCATAATATCCATATTCTACCGTTCCACCCATGTTAAGGTATTAAAGCGTGATATAGTTACGTTACTTATAGCATGCTAGTACCCGTCTTAATTATATCAGTCTCGAAGACATTTGGAACTTCTAGTCTTAGTAAAGGGAGGAGCTTTGGGCTTTTTTAGAAGTTTAAAAGGTTAAAGTACTAAGATATCAGGAAAAACACATAAAAATAGTTATGAGAGCACAAAAATAATTAAGGCTCAAATAAACCTCCTTCAACTGCAAAAATCATGTAGTTTAGCACGTCTTACATATATTGATTAGGTCCAAATTATACTTAACGTTAGGCGGAATATTTCATCACATATTTTCAGACAAGAAGTTCACATTAGGCCCGCCTGGTTGTAATTTATCGAAGACTGATGTAGTTAATTAACTACTTACTGGCTTGCCTAAGTGAAACTTATAGGCATGATATCTACTGATTTCAGAAATAAAGAAACAAACTGATTACAAAAAGTTACCAGTTTTTAATAGAATAATACAAGTTCTGCAGTTGATTAGACATTACTGTTGATTAACTAAACTTAAAACGAATGAGGCGATTCGGAATTAGTTGATAGTTCCTATAGGCATGCTTTCTAGTACTGTTAATTTTAAACATTTTTTACAAGCGTAGCAGGAGTGTAGAAATCCTACGAGTATGGTATCTAGAATGCAATTGATTATTATTTAACCTATAACTGTTTGCCTAATGATAGATGCAAAATGCAGAACCATAAAGACATGGTCTCTATATACGAAAATACAGAATTCCTATGATCAGGATATCTATATGATATGCAAGATCCCCAAACACATGGTTTTTACATATGAAAGTGCAGAATTCCTATGAGTAGGATATTTATATGATATGCAGAATCCTCATACACATGGTTTCTACATGTGAAAGTGATGAATTCCTATGAGCGGGATATCTATATGTTATGCAGAGTTCCTATAAGCATGATTTTTACATATGAAAGTGCAGAAATTCAAAGAAAACTTCTATAGGCAGGATATCTACCCTTATGCATACATAAATGAGCCTCCCCATTATTTACTAAAGCCCCATAAATTATTACAAATTACAGACCAAATTAATCAAATAGAAAATAAAATTACATCAGAACTTTAAGCTATATCCAAGGAGCCTAATTCAGACTCAAGGTCTAACAATATGAGATGAAACAACTGCCGGGATCAGGTTCCAAAGCCTCTCTCTTATCTGGTGTGTGTCAAAGCTCCAAGGAGTTTAAGAACTCCAGGCAATGCTTACACCTAGATATCATTACAGAACTGAATTAAAGTGCAGTCTGGAAGGGCCATCCTCCAACATTCAAGTTCAGAGGGAACTCAAGGTCCCAAGGAAATGCTCATTGAAGAGCGGCAGAACTTAGAGTCTAGGAGCAAGTGTAAGTGCAATAAAGGGAATTAGGGGATGACAAGGTAGGCTGGTGGTCGTGCCCAGCAAAATGAAATGTTGGCTCACTCTTGACCAACCTACTAGCCAAACATTTGAAAGTCGGGACCTATTGAAGGTCAAGCCATGGTTTGGGCAGTAATTAGGATATTGTCAGACCAAGGCCTTAACTCAGCACATAGAAGGGATTAGGGGTAGGGATTCAAATAGGAACAGAAGAAAAGAAAGAAAAAGGCTTAGCATAAGTTATAAAACATAAAGAGCAAACCAACAAAATAATGAAACTACATAATAAACACATAGGGATGAGGCAAAAGTTTATATAAAAGACATACGAGTTTCAGAAAAAGACAAGCAAAAGAAAGCAGAAGTCTTGCAAATAGGACATAGTACAAGCAGCAAGAGAGAACATTTTTGTGTGTGAGTGTGAGTTCAGAAAAAACTCGAGTGTTGGTGTCTTTGTTATAAAAAGAGAAAGTATTTATAGTGTGAGAAACATGTAGAAATAAGGCAAGGACTGTAATTCAGACATTATTGGAGGAATATGTGTCAATTAAAATCAAATCAGTATCAAAGACTTCCTTTAATAAAGGAATTAAACCAAACGGTAGCATGCAAGTTTTAAATAAAGAAAGAAATCACGTAGGGCTGGACATGACCAATAAGGAAATATTTTCAATATAGTATGAGTACACAATAGGTAATAGAGATTAGGTTCATTAGACCTTAATTAAGGAAAGGTATGTAAGAATCTCATACTAATGTAATTAAGGTAATGGGATTAAATCAACTTAAATAGAAAGGTAGGGTCGAAAGTTCAAAGGAAAATATTTCAACAAGTCCAAGACACAAGGAAAATAATTACAATAAGAAAATAATTAATTACAAAAGTGCAATCAGAATTACATAAAGAGATTTGAAATCAGTCAACAATCGAAGGTTATTTTGAGAGGGAAATTTAACCTATAAAGAGTGCATTAATAATAAGCATGCGAGCTGAATTTAAGACAACGAAGAGTGTCATGCAATCAAAAAATCAGTAAGTAGAGGACTATAGGAACATGGTAGTCATCTCAGAGAAGAGGTAATATAAGATAGCATGCAAAGGTCAAGTAAAAAGGTCTTATAGAGTTTAGCTAGAGGTCAGAATCACATGAAGAAACAATGTTGACACAAAGCTTTTGAAAATCAGTCAAGCAGTAGAGGAAACAACTTCAGGAACTCAAATAGGTCCAAAGAGACTAGGGTTTTGAAATCAAACATGTTCAGAGATAAGAAACAAATAAATCACGTAACAAGTAGCCTCAAAAACTTGAGTGAACCCCAAATTCTAGGGTTAAATCTAGTCTAGATATGAAAACAAGTAAGTCAAGAAAAAATACTAACGAAGTAATTTTAGAAATCTCAACGGAACTGAGACCTTTAATGCGTACTTACAAGTAGAAGAAATTCATGAAAAACACGATAAAAGAACAATCATGCAAAATACAGTAGAAGAATTCATAAGAACAAGGTAGAACAAACACAATAGAAGAAACACATAAGGATCACAGTAGAAAAAACATATAAAAATCATAGTAGAGCGTGTTAAAAATCAAAAAAACCCTAAGTCACAGAAGATGAAAGGTTTAAAAGCAAAGTTTTGAAAGAAACATTTAAGAAAACATTTGAGATCTTAAGATAAACACATATCTAAGATAGATCTAAAGAAATCAGAAGACCCTCGAAATTGTAGGATTTTAGAAGAAACCTAGAAGTGAGAAAGGCTTGGAAAACTTGAGGATCTAAGCCGGAGAAGTTCGACTCAGGCTCGAACGACCATGATACTTCAGAGTAAAGCCGGAGACGGCCATGGAACCCTGAATAAAATGAAAACTGGGTACACATCTTCAAGGTCAGGCCTTGAACCTTCAGAAAATCTGTGTATAAGAGCACCAGGGGGTGGGTGTAAGTCCCCCATAGCTTTGGTGGCCATAGATTTCGGTGGATCTCCGGTCTAAGACGGCAAGAGGGGGCTAAGGAACTAAATATGGAGGGTCTTCAGGAGCCCAAGCGAATTTTATACACTGAATAACTTTTGTATTTGGTGCTTGTGCAAACGAGACACTTCTTTTTGGATTTTCTTTTCTTTTTTCCTTACTTCAACAGCATATCCATGTGTATGGATCTAGGTTTGGAATGTGTTTAGTGTTGTATACTCATTTATATAAAGAGAGCATGGGAAGTTTGATCCTACACACTTGAAATAATATGATACATTTATACTATTATATGGCTTGCTGTCAATACTGTTGATTTCTTCAACCAGGTGAATCTATTTTATGGCACCCTGACTGAGTTCTGTACGCCGGAGAACTGCCCTACAATGATTGTAGGCCCTAAGTATGTTCAGTAAATGACCTTTGATGATACTTGTACAAACTACTATTTGCGATGTAGTTCAATTGTGTATAAGAATAAGGAAAAATCATTTAGGTGCTCTTTGATTTTATAATTAAAAAGGTTGCTTTTCTTAGCAATATCTGAGAAGGGTGAAAATTACTGTTAGTCATTCCCTCATTTCTTTCTTTATTGATATTTGTACTTACATGAAATGATTTCAGTTCTTATCACATCTTACTAAGTGGTGAATGTTCTAAAGTTTTGCAAAGTTATCCTCTAGGTGGAGTTAATTTGTCTAGGTGCTAATAAGCACAAACTGAGCCAGTTAAGAAGAACAATTACTATGGATTTGCATTGATCTTCCATAGGAAACTACAGAAATTAATGAAAATATCCTTCTAAAATTATATGAAAGGAAATCTGTGGTCTGGTATTCAATACCCCATGAATCTCTGATCAGAAGCACGTTTAGTTTGATCAGATTGAAAGAGACCTGCACAGAATTCTTGCAAAATAAATCATGGTTGCTGAAGTACTTTCCATATGTGCTGCAAGCTGTTAGGAAATGAGAGGGGAATGAAAAATTGACGAATGATTTCTGGCTAAATCCAGCTTTCCAAAAGAATTCAATATTGGGAGCAAAATGTAAATATCTGAAAAAGAAAGCTACAACAACCTTAACAACATCATTGCTGCTTTTCTTCTTTCTACTTGCAGTTTCCATCTCGTCCCTGGCTGGATGGTTTGATCTTTTTATTCCTTCTTTACGATGACCTAACATTACACTTAGCAGCTGAATTACCACGGTTGAGAGAACTGAAACTAATGCTCAAGTATGGAGCACGACAAATTATCCTCCGATATGACTCATAACTCGTTCTCAACCAAGTCACCGGGACTTTCCAAATAGAAGAGCAAAAGCTACGAAAATATCAGGCGAGAACTAATAAGCTACTACCCGAATTTGAGTAGTGTCAACTTGACCAGATACCTCGAGCACAAAATATCAAAACAGGCGGCCTTGCCAAACTAGTAGCAGCCACTAAAAGGATAACCAGAGCAGTGAACGTGGTCACTCCTCTCCACGTGTCAATCGATCAAATCGAGGTAACAAACGCTCATTTTTAACTAACTATTTCTCTAAATGGAATAGAAGCAGGAGCATTCTACGAGATACACGAACATGGAATGTATCATATTCTCTACTGCAAGAAAAATTAAGTAAACTAAGCAACAGACTATGTGCCTTCGCCATCAAAATTTGATAATTTCGGCCTTGTTCGAACTGGGACTCAGGCAATGTGCCTTCGCATCAAAATTCGATAAGTTTGGCCTTGTTCCAACTGGGACTCAGGTTATGTTCCTTCGCCATCAAAATTCGATAAGTTCGGCCTTGTTTGAACTGGGACTCAGGCTATGTGCCTTCGCCATCAAAATTCAATAAGTTTGGCCTTGTTCAAACTGGGACTCAGGCTATGTGCCTTCGACAACAAAAATCACAAAGGTTCAACTGCGGTTGAACAACAACTCAGGCTATGTGCCTTACTCAGGCTACGTGCCTTACTCAGGCTACGTGCCTTACCCAGGCTACATTCCTTACCCAGGCTACGTGCCTTACCCAGACTACGTGCTTTACCCAGGCTACGTGCCTTACCCAGGCTACGGGCCTTACTCAGGCTACATGCCTTACTCAGGCTACGCCCACTCTCAAAGTATAAAGGGCTACGACCATCTCCAAAATATAAATGGCTACGACCATCTTCAAAGTACAAATGGCTACGGCCATCTCTAAAATATAAATGACTACGACCATCTTCAAAGTATAAAGGGCTACTGCCATCTCAAAAATGTAAATGGCTACGGCCATCTTCGAAGTACAAATGGCTACGGACATATCTAAAATATAAATGGCTACGGCCATCTTCAAAGTATAAATGGCTACGACCATCTCTAAAATATAAAATGGCTACGGCCATCTTCAAAGTATAAATAGTTACGTCATCTCCAAAATATAAATGGCTACGGCCACCTTCAAAGTATAAATGGCTACGGATATCTCCAAAATATAAATGGCTACGGCCATCTTCAAAATATAAATGGCTACGGCCATCTTCAAAATATAAATGGTTATGGGCATCCTCAAAGTATAAATAGCTACGGCCATTTCCAAAACATAAATGGCTACGGCTATCCTCAAAGCATAAATGGCTACGACCATCTCCAAAATATAAATGGCTACAGCCATCTTCAAAGTATAAATGGTTAAGGCCATCTCCAAAATATAAATGGCTACGGCTATCTTTAAAGTAGAAATGGCTACGACCATCTCCAAAATATAAATGACTACGTCCATCTTCAAAGTATAAATGGCTACGGCCATACCATTTACTCCACCACGGCCAAGACCGTCAACACAAGATGGCTAAGGCCATCGATTTCGACATTATAATCTCTAATGTATAAATGATCACGGCCATCTTAGGTCACGACCAAAACGGCATTCGATCTCCCCCTCCAAATTTCTTGAACTATACTCGGCAAAGTCCGCTCATCGAGCTCGGCCGGATCCCGATCTCGATAAGCGGAGGTACTAACTGTATGGGTCAAAATTAGATCAGATAAATTCGGTACGAGATCAAGGACGTGGACATCCTCAACTGTCATGGACGTGGACGTCCTCAACTGTCATGGACGTACACACCAAGGACGTGAACGTCCTCAACTATCATGGACGTACACACCAAGGACGTTGACGTACATACCAAGTTCGGACCGTCATCAACAGTCGTGGACGTACAAGCCATGAAGCATCTAATTTATCTTGGAAAACTCAAAAGGAATATCGTACCGAATATTCCCTGTAAATTGTACCTTTTTATTATTTCGAGGAGGGTCTCTTATTATATAAAGGAGACCCGAACATTGTAAAATGGGGCTCTCTGGATCTCCCTCTCCCTCTCTCTAGAAAATATGTAAGCATACTTCTCCAGAAAAATAAGAATATGTGACCCAGTACTTTCATCAGATCCAAAAAGGGTCATGAAGTTGTTGTACACATCTATTATTCATCTTTATGAAAAGAAAGAAGATCCGTCTCACTGAAGACCGGGCGAATCTCTTCTTACTCATATTTTTGTTACTTAACGCATCTTTATTTATGCTCTCAAATCTGATAATAATCGCCATCGACATTTATACTCGACTATGCTTTTAAATTCGTATTATTCATCCCAGATCTAAAGTTAATTATTCTTAACTAGGATTTACCCTTGATTTATTTCGATTGATTTGCTCGAAAAGTATTTGGTAACTTTTGAGTCAAACAAATCTCTCCCGGGTTTATTCATTCACTTTTTCTTTTAGAGGTTCAAAGACTAAGAGCCTATTTGGATTGGCTTAAAAGATGGTCAAATCAGCTTTTAAGCCATTTTTAGATAGTGAAATTGTTTGGCAAAACATAAAATAGCTTTAAAAAGTTAAAATTAGCTAAAAAGGTCAAAAGTCACAAGTTGGCAAATCCCAATTTTTTTTTTAGCTTAAAAGCTAACTATCTTTGACCAAGTGTTTTATCCTCTTATCCCTAATAATATTTATTATTCCAAAAATGTCCTTCACACCAAAATGTCAATTTAACTCTAATTCTTTCCGGTTATCTATATATGTGACTTCTTACCTTATTTCTTCATTATGTTACCATAAATGTTTGCACAAAGTCACGGTCAGTTCTCTTCTTCCCTTATAGTATTTCAATCAACAAGCAAGCAGTGTAATTTTCAAATGTCAAACTCAAGTACATGTACAATAGTGTTGGCCAATTTTGAGAAAAACAAAAGTTGTGACGGTCAGAAAACAATCAATTAATCCCCATGATATATTGTTCATATCATTTTTTGCAGATTTCAATAATTTATTGAGTAAAAAATCTACATTGTTGAAAGAAGTGAAAAATGAGAGTTCAACAATTATATTTATAAAAATTATCTTAGGTGATCAGTTTAAATATTAATTATTTTGTAATTATATTAATAAGTTTAAAATAAAATATTGTAGTTATAAGCTTCTTTAGTGTTAACAGCTTTAAGGATATTTCAGTCATTTTAAATAGAAAAAGTGCTTACCAGCACTTATTTATCAAATATTTCAACAGCTTTCCAATTCCAATACTTTTATCCTAATACATAATTGCTTATTAATAAAACCAGCTCCATCACTTAAAAAGTACTTTTAAATACTTATGTTTAAAAGCTACTTTTTTTAAGTCAATCCAAAGGGGCTCTAAATCAAACTTATAAACGTGACATTTTGAAGTAAAGAGCTGAATAATAAAACCGTGAGCTACATACTGTGGATGGGAAGTTGGAATGGACCATGTGATACTTGTAGACCTTGTAGTTTGTTTGGTTTGACAAATAGCCTTCAGTCTACACTATTTCAGAGAAGTGTGCAAAGAACCAGGCCTAAAGTTGAGTGTACATGGTAACTGGCCAACTTGATTCACGGGCCAATAGATGGTTGCTGGCACATCGAATACATCTCTGATTAACAGGTTTAAGACACGAACACAAACGCAGCTTCGAAAGCAAAACCAAGTGGCAGACGAAGCTGACAACAACGGTTTTCAGTTTACAAGTCTTTCAGATAAGACTTTGATTCTCACTAGCTATTTCTTTTCTCTTTCCTTTTTCCTTTCCATGTGTGAAGAATAAAAAGAATTTAAAAATTGTCATGATGGAGATGGAGATGGCACAGAAATCACATTCCGCGTTTACCCCAAATTAAAAATTAATGCGTATTTTCACCTTATTAATTAATTATGCATCGTAAAGTAATATAATTTGATATAAATACTGACAATATTCTTTTTTCTTTGAAATGACATCCCACCAAGAGACATCATTCCAAATCAAAACAAAAATATTCGCATCGTGAAATCATTTAATATTTGGTATATTATGTAGAGAATGAAAGAAACATTTAAAATTAGGTTGGGACATTAAAAAACCATATATGTAGACAAAAATAGGAACATGATTATCCATGGACCTAACCTTACACTTGAGCATGGAGGCTAGGCATTATTATTGTTTCTTTGGGTGATATAAAGTTTGTTCTAGAAAAGCATGGGCCTCAGCATTCCCCAGCCACAACTATAGATGCGTGGGTCATGTTTTCTATATGTTATCCTTGTTTTAGAATTAGCCGAATTTTCCTCTGTTGCTTGCTCCTTCATGTCTCTCCTTATATTGGATAAGAATATAATCTTAATTAATATACAGATAAGTTTCAATCTATCGAATAAGTTAACTGTGAAGATTTCAGTAGGGAAAAACAATAACTCACATATGAAATCTTGTTCAATGAAATAAATCTATGGATTGAGTAACTAGTAAACTATGTAGTATAAATTTATGAAATCTAAAATTCATATTCGTGTTTAACACATTTCTAAGTATAATGATTATTGATAGAAAAATCAGCGTCAGATCATCCCTTTGCTATATTGGCTTGACAAACAAAATATTTATAAAAACATACCTGTAAATGCTATTGTAAAACGAATAACATGTATTGTGTATTTTTTTTATTAAATACTGAGATTCCAAAATCGATATTCTAAGAAACCAACGATTGTGTAATAAATGGCGATGTGTTAATTCCTCGCACGTTAATGTGGTGGCATAACAAAGCATCTACTCGTCAATTCATCAAAAGTTTATGATGTCCATTAACGTTTTATGAGTAAATATTTGTATAAAACTTTTGTATGGACGTTTTAGCGATACTCTACGACATTATTATTCTGTTTGGACCCCCAAAGTTACATCATTGTCACAATGCTGGGCCATAACTCATCCTTGTCCGTCGAAAAAAGCAGGCAAACAAAACTACTTATTATTAGAATATATTCTACAGTTCTATAGTTGATAGAATTTGAGTTCCTTTATTATTGTACAAGTCCTATAGTTGGTAGGATTTGATTTCTCTCTGTACTCTATATATACCTTTGTAAGCAATACGAGAAAATTACTTCTCCCAAAACTCTCTACATGGTATCAAATCAAGTGGCTTATCGCCAAAGAAACCCTAATTATGTCCTACCCACGCCGCTGCACTAATCGGCAGCCCGTCGCCGCCGCTGCTGCCCTTCTCGGCCGCTCTTCCTCTGTTCTAAATAACTCAGCAGAATTTTTTTTTTCTCGACTTCCGTCGAGGTCGTAGGTGCAGTTTCACGGTCGAATTAGCGAGGTCGTATGGTATAGCTTCAGTCAACGTCTTGCTCGCTTCCAAAATTTCCTTCCGTCCCGAATATACTGGTAGTGTAATATTTCTTATTGTTAGGTGAAGTGCACAAACAGTAACTACTGCTCGGATAATGGAGTTACTATAGTTATTATTAGAATATATTTATATATATAAATATATTGTTTGAATCCAGAAACTTGTGAAGTTTATTCATTATGATATTGATTTTTGTCACGACGTCGTTCAGCGCCTCCTCTCCTTTGCATCACGCCTCATGGCCGCAACGACTTCAAATGTTCTTCTCCAGCCGATTGCCATCAATGCATCGGCTCAGATCCCACTCAAATTGGATTCCACTAATTACCTGGCATGGAAATTTCAATTCTGAACCCTTCTTACGGGTTACGACCTCCTCGGCTTCTTGGACGGCTCGAAGCCGTGCCCACCAGCCACTATCATCGACAAGGAGGTAACTTCCCCCAATCCAGCATATCCTTACTGGATTCGCCAGGACAATCTTATTCTCAGTGCCATCATCTCGTCGATCACACCGATGATCATTTCGTTCATTGCCGCTGCGATAACCTCTAAAGAGGCCTGGGACATCCTCGCGCGCACATACGGCACTGCTTCTCGTGGTCGTATCATGGCTCTCAAACAGCAGCTCCTTAATCCGGTAAAAGGTTCCAAATCTATTACTGATTTTATGCACCGTATTCGCATTATTGTGGATGAATTATCTCTCCTGGGTGTTACTGTTGATTCTGAGGATCTTGTCATTAAGGTTCTCAATGGTCTTGATGCCCCGTATGTGGAACTCTCTCATGCCATCCAAGCCCGCGAATCTCCAATCTCTTTTGCTGAATTACATGACAAGCTGTTAAGCATGGAGGTTCAGATTACTGCTCGTGCGCCGGCCTCCTCCGCCGCATCTGATTTGGCTCCGTCGGCTGCCTTCGTCGCCGGACGCCAGTCCAGCCGTAACCACTTCGGTAGCCGCGGGCGCGGCCGTAGCAGCCGCGGTTCAGCCTCCAGTCGCGGTGGTTACTCTAGCAATGGCCAATCTCACGGGTACAATGGGAAGTGCCAGCTCTGCAGTGAATTTGGCCACTCCGCACGCCGCTGTTCGTCCTATCCCATCTCTTGCGCCAATCAGTCCCTTTACGGTGGACCATTGCCGCGGCCAGCTTATGCTTCGCCGCCTTATCCGGCTGCTCACACAACCCATAATTCTCCGACGATTCCCTCTACATCCGATTGGATCCTGGACTCTGGTGTCTCTCATCACATAACCTCTGATCTTGCCAACATGTCTCTTCACAGTCCTTACATAGGTTTCGACAATGTGGTTATTGGTAACGGTGAAGGTTTGACAATTACACATAGTAGACAACTTAACAGTTATTCCTCTCTTTTATTACCCGGGGCTCTCTGTGTTCCACATATGCGTAAAAATTTGATTTCTGTTGCCCAATTATGTCGTCACAATAATGTTAATGTTGTTCTTTCTGATACTGATTTTCAGGTGAAGGATCGTCGCACGTGGGCAACACTCATTCGCGGCCCTCTTAGGGGCAACACCTACTACTGGCCGGCGGCTTCCAGTCCCTCGTCCGCCCTCATGGCACAAAAGCTCTCTGCGTCTTTGTGGCATTCTCGGTTTGGTCACCCGTCAGCTAAAATCCTGCGTCATTTAGTGTCTTCTAGCAGTATAGCATCCAGTAATGTGTCTGATCTTGCTTGTGTCTCTTGCCAGCTTCATAAGTGTCATAAGTTATCTTTTTTCGAGTCTAGTTTATCTTCTACTACTCCGTTGGAGCTTATTTTCTCCGATGTATGGACCTCTCTAATTATTTCTAATGAAGGATTTAAATATTATGTCATCTTTGTTGATCACTTTTCTAAGTATGTTTGGTTTTTTCCTTTACGACGTAAATCTGATGTCTTACAAACCTTCCCCATTTTTGAATCCCTTGTAGAAAAATATTTTTCTGCTAAAATCATTACTCTGTACACTGACAATGGGGGTGAATTCCTCGCTTTACGCTCTTTTCTTGCCTCTAATGGCATCTCACATCTCACTTCACCTCCTCATACACCCCAGCAAATTGGCTAGGCTGAACGCCGTCACCGTCATATTGTCGATACTGGTCTCACTCTCCTTCATCATGCCTCTGTACCTCTCATTTACTGGCCTTATGCCTTTGCTACAGCAGTCTATCTCATTAATCGTCTTATCAAGACAAATCTCTCGATGCTCTCCTCCTTTGAGTCTCTCTTCCATAAGTGCCCCAACCTTGCCAAACTACGTATCTTCGGCTGTCAATGCTTCCCTTGGCTTCGGCCCTACACCTCACATAAAATGGAACCCAGATCTCATGCATGTGTCCTCTTCGACTACTCTACTACTCAAAGCTCCTCTTCCCGTATCTGAATGGGACGCGTGACTTTGGGGTCTGGCTGCGTCCTTCAACTGCTATGCCTCTGCATTGTTTCTCTGATGCTGATTGGGGTGGAAACTGTGGTGACCGCTCCTCAACCGGTGCCTATGTTGTCTTTCTAGGGCCTAATCCTATTTCCTGGAGCTCCAAAAAGCAGCGTTCCGTTGCACGGTCTTCTACTGAGGCTGAGTATCGTGCCATTGCTTCTGCTGCCGCTGAAGTTTGTTGGCTTCATTCCCTGATGCGCGAGCTTCATGTTCCTCTTCCGGCTGCTCATGTCATTTACAGCGACAACATTGGCGCCACTTACCTCTGTGCTAACCATGTGTTTCATTCACGCATGAAACACATCTCTATTGATTATCACTTTGTTCGTCAATTGGTTCAGAATGGGTCTCTTCGTGTTGCTCATGTATCATCTGCTGATCAGCTTGCTGATGCTCTCACCAAGCACTTATCTTGTCCTTGGTTTCTTCTGTTGATGTCCAAGATTGGCGTGTCTTCCGGCCCTCCATCTTGAGGGGGCGTATTAGAATATATTGTACAGTCCTATAGTTGATAGGATTTGATTTCCTTTATTATTGTACAGTTCTATAGTTGGTAGGATTTGGTTTTTCTCTGTACTCTATATATACCTTTGTAAGCAATACGAGAAAATCACTTCTCCCAAAACTGTCTACATTTATGATGCCATTTATATTCGGTTTTCGTCTATTTTCTTCCTAAAAAGTTTACGTTGCAGAATATATATTTAGGAAAAAAGTTGCTTGTTTGAATGAACTTTTCAGAAAATATTACTGGAAAAGATTAGTGTTAATTATTCTCTATAGTTCCGTAACATTTTGGATAGAATTCCGAAGCCCAGTCTTCAATTTACAATACAGACACAGATAAATTCAACAGAGATTTCACAAAGATTTTTCAAATCCAAGCAGGGTATGTTCTGCAGTTATTCACGTTTACGCCGTTCCTAAACATTTTTCTTAATTAGAATTAATCTAGTTATTGGGCGGAGAGATGTGATTGAATGGAAGAAAAAAAATGCCATTTCAATTTGGTAGACATGTACGGACGTACAGATAGAAGTGATAAATGAAAGACGAGAAAATATGTTTAAGAAAAAAGAAAAGAGAAAATTTCAGGTCCAGAAAGTGTGAGCCGAAAATTATTAGTAATTTAATTCACGAAAATTGCAATTTGATATCAACTTCACGAAAATTTCAGGTCCAAAGGTCCAAATATTGCAATTTGATATCAAATTCACGACATCCCCACGTGTCCTGTAAACACTATTAGTAATTTAATTGCATATTATTATAGGTCAACTGTTTAATTAAAAAATAATATTTTGGTCAAAGTTAGACTTTAAGATAAGAAATTAGGTTAATGATAATCAAGAGACCAAAAAATAATATGCTTTCAGTGAGTGAGAATAAAGCAATAAACAAGTTTGTATTTCAATATGATGTAGATGATATTCTGTATCCTTAAAAATAATGAGACATCTTCCTTTTATAGTTGATCCTAGGTAAAGAAATGAAACCTCAGCTTTAACGAGACAATTATGAGTAATAAATGAAATTAAATAAGCCGTTACACAATCATTCCTAATAAATATCGATTCTCTAACGTATCATATATTTAATACTGAATTTGGACCCCTTTTTGTCTTTATATCCTTGTCTTCAATGTCTTTTGATCCGTTGGAATTAAATGACTTGAATTGGTACGAGACTCGTGTCTAAACTCTTCCTCGTACCTGTTTAAATTTCTCTTCCCGTATCTGTCATCTCCCGTGCCTTTTACTCAGTTGTTACGCTTTGACTTCTTGACCAGTCCACGTGCTATGCCACGTCATCTTTAATTTAAATTTAGGTTTTTCCAATACAAATAGTCCCCCCACTTTGCATTTATTTATTAATTAAATAATTTGAAAGTGGATCTTCATAAAAAAGGGAATTTTTGCCATAATTAATGTGTATGACAATATTGACGTCTAAGTTGTCTTTTCTATTTAATGTTCTGTCCATGTGTCACTTTCTGATTGACTCTGCCATTTTGCACCATTTTTCAAGGCTTCTTCACTCCACTATTCACGAAGTAATAGTTTCCTTTATTATAGGCTTTCTATTATTACACTCCTAAGTTTGACGGTTGCCATTATATTCATACTTAACCTTTTCTTTCTTTGTCTTCTTCTTCACAAATCTTTAGCAAACAATCTCTTCCGTACTTTTGCTCTCTATCGATTCAAACTTGCTCAACAATGGCATCTCCAAACCCTAACCCTAAAAGAGCTCCAATTTTAGATAGATTTCCCAATGCCCCTGTTAGACATAGAAGAGGCAAAGGTGGCAGGCTCGAATAGGGTTAGAATCTACTCGAGGCGGCTCTTCCGATTCTTCTTCTAGGAGTTTTATTCCAAAAACAACTTCTTCTAAAAGCAAAGAAATCTATGATTCTTCCCGAGAACCTTTAGTGGATGAAATCGTACCCAGTGATTTGTCTTTTATGATTGATAGACAATCTCTTGAAAAGCAATTTGCTGGTTTGGAAAAAGTCGATACTTATCCTACCTTAGTGACCGAACTTACAATCCCTACCATTAGAAGAGATTGTAACCGGAAAAATAGTCTCCGAATGTCAGTTCCTGCCCCAAATCAAAGAATCTCTTCTTTTAGGATTGGGTGTTCTTTTGTTTATACTTACCCTTTTACTTTGGGTTTAAATCCTCCAATTGACCCGGTCATTCTCGATTTTTTCCGTTTTTCTAATATTTGTTTGGCCCAAGTTAGTCCTCTAGTGTGGAGAGCAGTGACTTGTTTGAGATTTCTATCTACCAAAGCTAACGTCAACTTCACATTTTCTCACCTCATTCATTTATATCATCCTAACTTAATACGCCATGGGATTTTTACCTTAACTGGGAGAAGCAAGAAGGTTTTGGTAAGCCCAGAAGATGATAAAGATTGTGGATTGTATGCCCGTTACTTGCTGTACATACGGTGTACTTGATTGGTGAAACAAATATTCCGTTCCCTGAGAAGTGAAATTTTGTACGTAAGCTTTTTTTATTGAACCGTACCTATTTTTGAGAATTTTTTTCTTTTTCTAACTTCGTCTCTTTTTGTTTTTTTGTAGCAACCATGGGAGATGTGGAACATATTCCCAACTTTTGTGATTGGGTAGATTGAGTTTGGAAAATTTCTCCTAAGGAGCAAAGAACTTGGAAACTAATTTTTGCTACACGTGGCTGGAAAGTTAAAACACACGGTATCGTTTTTTTACACATTTTTTACTCATTAAGTACCTTTTCCTTAATGTTGATTGTATATCCTTATTTTGATCAGGATTTGGTTCCAAAGGAATGGCACCCGATGTAGCTATGGCCATTCGCATGTCTGGCAATGCTGCACTTGATTTGGACAAGGCTCGAGCCTTGCTTCAAAAAAGAAAAGCTATAGGAGAAGGCTCGAAGAATGAAGAAGAGGAAGGTACCTCGTTAGTAGCAAGGCCAAGGGTTAGGAGACGAGTCATCAATGATGATGAAATTGAAGATATTCCTGCTCAAACTTTAACCACCGAGCCTGTTTTAATTCCTTCAGACGAGGACGCCGTGCCAAGAGGTACGAATGAATCAACTCAGGTACCTTTGATAGTGGCTTTTGGAGTGGCGACCTCGGACCTGTTTTTTATGAAGCCCCTCTTTTTTAATTCGTTCATACTTCCTCCATTCCTTTTCCAACCATAAGTGTTTCATTGCCATCATTGATTGCTTATGTTCTTTCACCAGTTTTGACTACTTCTACTTCTGTTCCTGGGTTAATTTCTACAGCTACTCCTTCCGTTCCTGCTTTAATTCCTACGACTCCTCTGGTGTTTACCTTTTCTGCTACTCCCCCTTCTGTTGTTCCATCTTCATCTGCCCCTCCGATAGAAGTAAGTTCCAGCAATAGAGGCATGGCAATAAGGAGTGTCACACTCGAAGTCCGTGCCAATCAAAGCCTCTTAAGAAAATCTGGAGGAGAAGATACTTGGCTCGAGCCTCTTATTGGAGAGATTGAGAGGAACAAGATACAGAGCCACAGCTGTTATACTTTGAGGAATGACATAGTTCATTCAACTTTAAAGGTAATTTTCTTGACCTTAAATGCTTTCCTTCTCTTTCCTTATAAATTCTCACTTTTATGTTTTATAACCGTAGGCTAATCTTATTGGGACTGAGCTGAAGGGGCGAGTATGTGTGTTAGAGAAAAAGGAGAGAGAATCTTCGAAGGCTATTTCTGAAGCTAGGAAAGTAGCTGAGGATGCCTTACTTGAAGCAGTAAACTGGAAAGAACAGTTTGAGAGCGCCCAAGGAATAGTAGAGGAGTTGCAGGAGGGCAAGGCTCACTTGGAGCAGAAAAATCGTGGCTTGTCTTCGGAGTTGGGGATTGCCAATGCTTCTTGGGACCAACTTAAAAGGGACAAAGAACTTTTGGAATGCTCTCTATCTAAAGCCAATGATGAGTTTAACGAGCTTAAGGCACTTTTGGAGAAGAAAGAAGAATACGCAAGGGAGTTAGCTCAAAACCTGACTCATGCTCAAAATGACTTGAGAATTTCTTCAAAGAAAATTCGTGCCTTGGAAAACTCACATGCCTCTCTTGAAGCTTCATTCGATTCTCACCTAGCTGAGCACCAATTAGCAAAAAATGATATTCCTATGTGGGAAAAAGAATATAAGGCTTTGGAGAAGAAGTATAATGCTCTTGAAAAAATTTTTAATATAGAGGTGAATTGGGCTTTTCTAAATTCTCGACGTGATGCCCTGATCGAGGCTACACAAGAAAATTTTGACTTGCAATCTGAATTGGCCAAAGTCATGGATACTATCGAGAAAAGCCAACAACCTGCTGATGCTCCCTCCTACACTTGAAAGTATTGATACCCTTTCTCCGCCACTTGAAACTCCTAGAACGAATGAGTTATTGAACTCTGAAGCAGTTATTGAGGTACTTGAAGTTGTGATTCCGGCTTCCGAGGGTGAAACTGCTATGACACAATCTATGGGAATTGAAGTTCCCGTGACTACTGCTTCCCTCAATGATGTTAGTACTTCAATCTTAGTTGAAACCGTTCCTATCGCTGCTTCTTCAGAAGTTGTGACCGCACCTATTATTTCTTCTGAAAGTAATGTTACAACTTTTGAAGATCCAATTCCTTCATTGACCAGTTAAATATACTGATTTTTTTTACTGATTGTTAATATTGTCCCTTAGCAATTTGAAGGGATATTTTGGTGAAGTCCCCAGTTACCATAATAGGGCATTTGTAAAACTAATATTTCGATGATTAAGTTTTTCCTTAGTCTTTTATGCAAAGAAGTTTTTATGGTTACTTCTTTATACTATATTCATGCGTATTTAATTATTTAGGACTTATAGAATAGCTTAGCATTTTTATCTTTTTAAAATGCTTTATGATTCTTCTCATGGAATATCAACATGAGGTTTATGAAAGATGGCCCTTTTATTATATAGACACTTAATGAAGAAGACATCTCAACTTCATAATAGTGTTATAATACGATGAAAGTAATCGGAATACACATGTTTTGTATGAAAAAACTTTGATAAGTTTTCACTCATGAACTTTGACAAGTTTTTGTGACTATTACATGTGTTAGAAGTACTTCTATAACTTTCTCGTAACTGTTTTTCTTGGAACAGATTTTTACATGATATAAAATAGACAAGGTTTTTCTTCATAACCCATTTCAATACATAATAATAACCCTATATTTACATATTTAGGAAGGGTTTAACAAGTGACTTCGTTCGTAACATTATAATGAATGTTTTATGCTGAGTGCTGAAGACTTCGTAACTTCTTCTCAACACTTGTATTTTTGTAGCTTAATCTTGCCAAACTTTCACCAACTTTTGTTTAATATCTATATCTATTTTTCTGCACACGTACGTGTATAATATGTAGCCCCCCAAGTGTTTGAGCGGTAAAGAATGAAGCCTCGAGCTCTTGTATGTTTCTCTCAATTTGGTCCTTTCCCTGAAACAGAAAAATATGCGGGACTCGGAGATGCGATTATAGATGAAGACTGCCTAACCCGTGTGTATTTCCATCAGATTAACGTAACCCTAGGCTTGGAATTTAAGAGTATTCCATTTTGCCGTATAAGTCGTGACTCATCATTTGGCACGAGTTAGGGGTTTTGCCTAGCATCTAAAATCAATAGTAAAATTTTAACAATTCAAAGGAAAAATCTAACATGGGGATACCTGATTTTGACCACTCCCTTAGAAGTAATATCTCTTTAAATGGATAGTATTCCAATGTGAGGTAAGACCTTGCCATCCATTGTGTCCAACTCGTATGCTCCTTTTCCTGCAATGTCACGAATTCGGTAGGGACCTTCCCATGTTGGGCTTATCTTTCCAGAGTTAGCAGCTTTCGTAGATTGGAATACCTTTTTGAGTACTAAGTCCCCAATTTTAAAAAACCTGAGACGTGCTTTCCTGTTATAGTATCGTTCAATTACTTGTTTTTGAGTTGTCATCCTTATTAATACCGCTTCTCTTCTTCCTTTGAGCAAATCAAGATTCACTCGTAACTCTTCATTGCTTGAGTCTTTCGTTGTTTGAACATATTGTGTGCTTGGTTCTCCTATTTCAACTGTATTAAAAATGGCGTTTCTCCTGTACTTGTTTTCACCGTTGTTCGATACGCCCATAATACGCAGGTAACACTTCAGGCCAATTGCCTTTTGAGTCTTGCAATCTTTTCTTTAAATTATTGATTATGTCTTTGTTCGTGGATTTCGCTTGTCCATTGCCTACAGGATGGTATGGTGTTGAAGTTATCCTTTTTAATTTGCCAACTTTGAAAGAACTCCGTGACTTGTGCTCCTATAAATTGTGGACCATTATCACATATGATTTCCTTTGATACCCCAAAGTGGCATATGATGTCCATCCCCCATTTCATGAAGGGCCGAGGAGATACAACATGGTGTAATAATTTGGTTGGTCTATGAATATTGTTACATCTGTCACATTTAGACACGAAATCATTTGCCTCCTCACATCTTATGCCAATAGTATCCTGCTCGAATCAATGTCTTTACAAGTGACCTTCCTCCTGCATGATTTCCACAATGTCCCTCATGTATTTCTCTCATCACATACTCCATTTGAGAAGGTCCGAGACACCTTGCTAATGGTCTACCAAACATTTTTTGATAAAAGTTTCCTTGATATACGCAATAACGAGCAGCTTTCTTTCGAAGTGCATGAGCCTTTATTTTATCCTCAGGAGTTGTTCTATGCTGCAAAAAGCTACTATTTCGTTTCTCCAATCCCAAGTTAAGTGATTAAAGTTTACCTCATTTTTGTCAGGTTCGAGAACGGAATGCAATAAATGTATGATTGAATCATTTGCATCATTTGCTATGTCCGTCGCAAATGCAAGATTTGCAAAAGCATCTGCTTTCGCGTTCTCCTCTCTTGGAATTTGTATTACCTTCCAAGTTTGGAACTATCTTATCAGTTCCCGTACCTTTTCGAGATACTCTTGCATTCGTGTTTCCTTGGCTACATAAGTCCCCAACATTTGATTTACCACGAGCTGTGAATCACTTTTGATTATAATTTGTGTGATGCCAAGTTCCAGTGCCAACTCTAAACCTGCAATCACATCTTCATACTCCGCTTTATTGTTAGTTACAGGGTGACATTTTATAGCATGTCTAATGGTCTCACCCGTAGGCGGTTTAAGAACAATTCCTAACCTCGCTCATATTACGTTAGACGAACCATCAGTACCCAAAATCAGAGTTCCTGGGTTTGTTCCATTAAAGATTTGTAATTCCTTTTCTGCTTCTAAATGCATTCTTTGACTAAAATCTGCTACGAAATTAGCGAAACTTGGGATTTTATAGAAGTCCTAGGTTGATAAATGATTTCATACTCACTTAATTCTATAGCCCATTTTGCTAATCTTCCTGATAATTCATGTTTACGCAAAATGTTTCGTAATGGAAAAGAAGTAACTACGACAATTGGATGTCATTGAAAATAAGGTCTTAATTTCCTAGATTCCATGATCAAAGTTAATGCTAACTTTTCGAGTTGTGGATATCGTGTCTCAGCATCTAATAAAGATTTTCTTACATAATAAATAGGGGATTGCTTACCTTGGTCTTCTCGTTCCAAAACAGCACTTACCGCGACTTCTAATACTGCTAAGTAGATGAGCAATGTTTGACCTTCCTTTGGTTTCATCAACAGTGGAGGATTTGATAAGTAAGCTTTTAAGCTACTACGGGACTTTTGACAATCTTCGTTCCACTCAAAATGATCTTGCTTTTTGAGAGCAGAAAAGAACTTCAAATATTTTTCTCAAGATTTAGAAATAAATCTTCCCAAGGCATCAATCCTTCCCGTTAATCTTTCAACCTCCTTCTTATTGGTAAGGCTATCAGGTATTTCTTCTATTGCTTTAATCTGAGAAGGATTTACTTCAATGCCACAGTTAGAAACATGAAAACCCAAGAATTTACCTGAGCAACTCCAAATGCACACTTTTCTGGGTTGAGTTTCATGTTAAATTTCCATAAAATTTCAAATGTAATAGATACTTGAGAAATATGATCGTGAGAATGCTGGGTTTTAACGAGCATATAGTCTATGTATACCTCCATAGTTTTTCCTAAATGCTCTTGAAACATTTTGGTGACCAACCTTTGATAAGTTGCTCTAGTATTTTTGAGACCAAAGGGCATTACTTTATAACATTAAGCCCCCATGTCCGTGGTGAAAGAAGTTTTTTCCTCATCACCAGGAACCATTTTAATTTGATTATATCCCGTCTGCATCAAAAAAGCATAGAAGTTCATAACTTGCTGTTGCGTCAATTAACTGATCTATATGTGGTTAATGGAAAGAGTCTTTTGGGCAAGCTTTGGTTAGAATAGTATAATCCACAAAAACACGCCACTTACCATTCTTTATAGGTACGATCACTGTATTAGCTAACCAATTAGCGTACTTTACCTCGCGAATTGATCTAATCTTTAATAATTTTTGGACTTCATCTTGAATTACCTGATTCTTGAATGCACCTTGTTTTCTTTTCTTTTGCTTTATAGGTGTAAAAGATGGGTCCTTGTTGAGTTTGTGAGTCATCACATCAGGTGGTATTCCTGTCATATCAGCGTGGGACCAAGCAAAACAGTCCACGTTAGCTTTTAAAAATTCAATTAACATACCTCGCATGTCGGGATTTAGATTGGCTCCTACGTAAACCTTTCTTTCAGGCCATTGCTCAAATAGCACCATAGTCTCGAGCTCCTCTATTGTTGTTTTAATGTTCTCATTTTCTTTAGGTTCTTGAATTACATCAGGTCTCGAGTCTAAATCTATTTTTTTTCATTCCATTGAAGTTTGATTGTTGACATCTCCAACTATTTCTATAATTGTTATTTCTCTTTACTCACGGTGTTCGTATCTGTTACTACGTTGATACTCCTGGCTGCTTGTTGATCTCCTCAAATTTGATGTATTCCCCAAGGTGATGGAAACTTAATAACTTGATGCAAAGTTGATGGAACAGTGTCCATATCATGGATCCATGGTCTCCCCATGATTATATTGTAGGCCATTTCCATATCAATTACCTAAAATTTAGTTTCTTTAATAACACCTGCAGCAAAAGTTGTTAGAATTACCTCGCCTTTTGTTACCACTCTCGAATTGTCGAAGCCTGACAAACTATGCGCCTTGGGTATCATTTTATCTTCAACTTGCATTTCCCCTAATACCCTTACTAGAATGATATTTGCAGAACTCCCTCGATCAATCAAAACACGTTTTACATTAGTGTCATGTATAAGTAATGATATTGATAGTGCATCATTGTGAGGAGTAATCACTCCTTCTGTATCTGCATCATCAAAGTTTATGCTTTCGTGCTCTAGGGTTTACCGTACTCGCTTCTCGTGCATGATCGTCATTTTGGAAACCTTATTTGAAGCTGTATATGTTACTCCATAAATATCTTCTGCTCCGCTGACGACGTTCACAGTTCTCTTTGGTGAGGGTGGTTTAGGTGGCTCTTGCCTATTTTTCATGTAAGCTTGTTTTCCCTTTTGTTTGAACAACTCGGTGAGATATCCTTGCTTCAACAGATGATCCACTTCACTTTGTAAAAATCTTCATTCTGATGTTTTATGCCCGTGGTCATTGTGGAATTCACACCAATAGCCCGGATTGTGCTTGTTTGGATTTGATCGCATCTCTTTCGGCCACTGTACCTTATCTCCCATACTCCTCAGAACAGCTATGAGCTCAGAATTAGTTACATTGAAATTATAACCAGTGAATCATGCCATTAAATTCCTATCGTCATCTCGAGGCTCTTGGTTGCTTCGATCGGCTCTGAACCTGGATGAAGGCTCGGTTTCACTATCTCTTGGCCTTTGATCATATCGTTGGTTATTCTGTCTCGAACGTGAATCCCTTCTTGCAGGTCCCATATATGGATCATACCTATTTTTACCTGATCTTTTTTCAGCATCTGACCTCCTGGACTTGCCTCTTTCTTCACGATGGTACTGACGTACAGTATCCTCTTCAATTCTAAGCTTTGTACTGTACATGTTATAAACATCATTCCAAGTGGTTGTAGAAAATTCACGAAGACTTTCTTTAAGCCTTCTCGTGGCTTCTGAACTTTTATCATTCAAATTACTTGCAAAAGCTATCGTTGCCCAGTTATCTGGTACACGAGGTAAAGTCATTCTTTCACGTAGGAATCTATCAACAAAATCTCTGAGCAACTCAGAGTTCCCTTGCTTGATTATAAAGATATCCTCCATTCTTTTCTTGGAATTTTTGATTCCCGAGTGTGCTTTATTAAAAGAATCTGCAAGCTCAGCAAAAGAATTTATAGAATTTTCAAGTAAAAGAGAATACCAGGTTAATGCACCCTTGGTGAACGTCTCCCCAAAATTTTTGACCAACACTGATTCAATTTCTTGCTTGGTCAAGTTGTTGCATTTAACTCCTGTTGTAAATGCAGTCACGTGGGTCTGTTGTACCATCATATTTTGGGATGTCAAGCATTTTGATTTTTTTCGGAATTGGTAGGGGAGCAGCACTTGTCCTGTAAACACTATTAGTAATTTAATTGCATATTATTATAGGTCAACTATTTAATCAAAAAATAATATTTTTGTCAAAGTTAGAATTTAAGATAAGAAATTGGGTTACTGATAATCAAGAGACCAAAGAATAATAGGGTTTCGGTGAGTAAGAATAAAGCAATAGACAAGTTTGTATTTCAATATGATGTAGATGATATTATGTGTCCTTACAAATGATGAGAAATCTTCCTTTTATAGTTGATCATAGGTAAAGGAATGAAACCTCAGCTTTAACGAGACAATTATGAGAAATAAATGACATTAAATAAGTCGTTACACAATCATTCATATTAAATACCAATTTTCTAATATATCAGCAATTTAATATTGAATTTGGACCCCTTTTTGTCTTCATATCCTTGTCTTCAATGTCTTTTGATCCGTTGGCATTAAATGACTTGAATTGGTACGAGACTCGTGTCTAAAATCTTCCTCATACCTATTTAAATTTCTCTTCCCGTATTTGTCATCTCCCGTGCCTTTGACTCAATTGTTACACTTTGACTTCTTAACTAATCCACGTGTCATGTCACGTCATCTTTAATTTAAGTTCAATTTTTTTCAAATACATATAACACGGAGATTAAATATATTTTCAACCAGTGGTCCTCGTTTGTGCTGCTTACGCTATTAACCGTATGGGAGACAAGTCCTGTCCTATCCATAAGTAAACCACAATACCACAACCAAAAACTAGTCCAGATCTTTCCTTGGCTCAAGAATTAGCTTAAAACTTGGAGAAAATCTATTTTTAGTAATTGGACAGTTGTTAGACACTAACAAAACTTACAAAAGGAAAAAGGGTGTGGTTGATGACCTGGGGTTGCGGGGGGTTAGTGATGTGACTGCTGTGTTTTTTACCTTTTCTATATAAGGGCCACTCTGGTTGCAGTCTTGTACACATTTTATATTTTTGTAATATCATATTCTAACAGTCTCCAGAGACCTAAGGATTGACCCAAATTCAGACAGCAAAATTAAAAATCTTTTCTTTCTTTAGTCTCTATTTTATATGTGTGATAATTCAGTGAACTGCTTCTACTAACGAGAGCAATGAAGAAATGCGAGTTATGCAATAGTATAGCAAGAGTTTACTGTGAATCAGATCAAGCCAGTCTTTGTTGGGATTGTGATGCCAGAGTTCACGCAGCTAATTTCCTTGTGGCTAAGCATTCAAGAAATCTTCTCTGTAATTCTTGCCAATCACTTACCCCATGGACTGGCTCTGGCGCTAAACTTGGTCCAACTGTTTCAGTTTGCCAGACATGTTTTCACAGAAATAATGATGGGGTAGATCATGATCTTGATCATAATGATACAGATGAAGAAGAAGATGATGACGGAAGCAGTGACGAAGATGATGGTGATAATCAAGTGGTTCCTTTGTCTTTTTCAACTACTGATCAGCCTCGTCCTCCATCATTGGCGTCAAGCTCTTCTTCAAGTAGTGAAGAGTCTACTAGCAGATTTTATAGGAGAAGAGTAGTTGATGTCTCCAATTCAAGTAGTGGATTTTCACCTAACAGAACAGATGAAAACGTCCGATCCCATTTTCGTGTATGTCATTAATTTTCTTCATCATACTTTTCTTCCCATTGATTAATGAAGCTAGGATTTTTACCAAGCGGATTCAAAATATTAGAAGTACGTACACGAATGTGTCAAGGGATTTCAACATTTATTATTTATGTATAAAAAATAATTTTGAACTTATGTTACGGTATAATTCTTCGGCGACGAACCCCATTCCCCACCTAGCTCCGCCCTGGCAATAATATTATCTACAATTATAGTGTGCTCTGTTTCTTTTGCATTTTCAGGGAATTTCAAGACCTGAAGAGAAGGTAAAGAAGAGTTCATGGACATGGAGATAAAGTAGGGAAATTTTCAGATCAAAAGCTTCTCTGTTATATGATAGATGAAGGGAAAGAATATTGGCAGTGATAGATCGTTGGTATGAATAAATCTTGAAGAGTTGTAAATGACAGATATAAGGTAGCCTAGTTTTTATGTTTCCATCTACTGTTGACATCAATCCTTGAGTTCTTACTTGGAAATTTATAATTGATTATTTCTTACTTGGAAGTTTGCTAAGTTACAAGTATTACTGCATAGACTAAAGATTCTTTATTTGTCCTTATTTTCTAAATGTGAATCTGTTTTACTTTTTTCTTTTACAGCGTCTTTATTTTTATTTTTATTTTTGCTTAGTTGAAAATAATGAATGCCAGATGTGGCCGAAATCAAGATGAGGGAAAAAGATGATTGGACAGGACAACTCTCAGTTATAGGTGATGATAAATAAGTCATGGTTTTACTCATTGGCAAGCAAGAAAGGTTTTTGCACCAAATACAATAAAAGAATGCATGACATGTTGCTCATTCCTACAACAAATAAGATCGAGGCTTACTAATCACATTTGCTTTGATTTTGTCTCAGTGTCCATATAATTTCTTTGAAACGAGTGTGATACCTATTTAGACGAAGAGCAGTCCACCGAGCCATGTTAATTAAAAAGATTTTTTTACACGAATAATGCAATTATTTATGTTGTAGAGGGTTGACTTCTAGCCAAAGTAGCTCTTGTTGGAATTTTTTTTTTCTTCATAAACTTTACAGGTAGGGAGTCCAAAACAATCTTTGTACATAATAGGATAGCAGTAGTGTCACGTACACTTTATCTATCCCAAACCCTATTTTATGAAATTGCACTGAACTTATTATTGTTTGTTGTTAACCTCGAGAAAATATGATTGGTCTAACGGTCTAAAACTATATCAAGATACCTTTATTTACCTACTCACATAATTGCCGAGTTAGCCATGGTCCCAAAAACAAGTTCTTACCAATTAAAGTAAGATATTCTTGATTTTCTTCTTAGTGGCACGACGTTAATTAAGGAATGGAAATATAATATATTCCTTATGTAAGAACTACTTGAGTAGCCTTTTATAGCTAACCAAATAATGTCAAAACAGGACCCAAATTTAATGACCAATATTACTAGCTACCAGCCAACACAACCAAACTTTGAATAATTGAACCTTCTTACAGTGTGTTTGTGACTCTCAAGTTTCCTTGTCATTGTTTCTATCTTGACATATATGGTCCAATTTCAAACCAAACAGTCCACTTGTTGGCTCAAGAAACTCTACAACAACTCTCCTTAATTTCCATCTCCCCCAAACAAAAACCAACAACGCATGGAGGGTCCAAAAATTCTAAAAATATACCAAGTTTCTGTTGTGGTATAAAGTGGGACCTCATTGACATAGGCCAAAATGTGGAGAGTTTGGCATATTCTACTTTTGATTGCTTCAATGGCTATCAATGGACCCTTGGACTCAAATGTCACAACGCAAATTGCTCACTTTAGAAGGATTGTGCATGAACCTGAGACACTTGTCGTTTTTATTGAAAGCTTTGCTCTTTAGCTGAAGCTTTGCCTGCTCCACAAGTTTTCTGCACCTCCCTTCCCAGAGAAATAATATTGTATCAATGAATTATTATACATTGCTCAAACTTTTTTTTCCTCCATATTTCATTGATTTGTTCTTAAAGTATGCATTATCTAATTAAAAATTTAAGTTATTAGCAACGAAAAATATAGATACTTTATTTTAGGACAGTAACATGTTCTGTTGAGAGAAGAGGGGTTGATCTGATGGTAAGTAACCTCCACTTCCAATTGAGAGGTTGTGAGTTCGAGTCTTCCCAAGAACAGGGTGTGAAGTTCTTGGAGGGAAGGATGGCAGGGGTATATTGTGAAACAGCCTCTCTACCCAAGGATAGGAGTAGAGTATGCGTATACACTACCCTCCCCAGACCCCATTAAGTGAGATTATAATGAGTTGTTGTTGTAACATGCTCTGTCGAGTACATAGAAATATATTTGCTTGAGTAATGGTAGGACTAGATGCCAAGATCTCATGTTAAAGTATAAGGTTTTTTTTTTGGCTTCTTATAATAATAGTGTTGGACCAATCGTAATTTCCTTTCTCTTTACTAGGGATCAAATTCGATCCTATGATCAACATTTCTACTTCAGCAACTATTACGTCAATTAGGGGTGTACATAGATCGGGTTGATTCGGATTTTACAATTATCAAACCAAACCAATTGTGTCGGGTTTTTAAATTTAAAGACTAAACCAAACCAATAAATTCGGATTTTCAATATCGGTTTTTCTCGGGTTTTTTCGGATTTTCGGGTTTTCGGGTTTTTTCGAATTTTTTTCCGGTAAAATCTTCGTATAACAAAATATATAACGTATGCTCAAAATATTTCTTTAATCCTAATAATATACAACTATATAAAGTATTTTTCAAGAAATTATACAAAATATGAGATGCCATGACTCATGACATTATCCTAAAATATTCAACAATAAAAAATAATAAAATTATGTACTATAAATATTGGTAATTAAAAAGTTATAATAAAAACAAGCATAATCTAAAAGCACTAATTCATGCTAAACTAGATAGACTAATGAGGGAGTATTAGTTATATGCCTAAAAGCTAAAGAAAAATAAAAATATGTTATGTATTTTTATCTAAATTATTGCAAAATAAAAAATAGACATTTAAATACATTCTCGTTCGAATATTGAATTGAATGTCTTTTGTTAGCATTAGTATTAATTGCTAGCATTATTTAATTTACTAATATTAATGACTATAAAACTTATTGGAGCATTCAAAAGTTCTAAATCAAACCTTGAAATAATACCCTTAAAAGATAAAATTATGAAATTTTTTAAGAAATATTTATAGATTACATTACAATAACTATATTTATATATTAAATATATCTAAAATTGCTATATATGTAATGTCGGGTTGGTTTGGTTTCGGTTTGACTTTCTTTAGTTAAAACCAAACCAAACCAAATGGTCGGGTTTTTTTTTCCAACACCAAACCAAGTCAAACCAAACCATAGTCGGGTTTTTTTTCTCGATTTGACTCGGATTATCGGGTTAGTGCGATTTATCGGTTTTCTTTGTACACCCCTAATGTCAATTATTGGGTGCCTGTTAAAAGAGACAATATTAATTATTAAAGCCAAGAATCTAGGGATGTAAAAATAGAAGTTAGTAATAAGTCGAATATAAAAAGTGGAAGCACATGTGCTGAGTTATTAAGGTTTCATCAGATTATACATGTCAGAGTGGAAGATTTAGGGAGAAGCTGATGACAGCTAAACATAATTTGTTAAGGTTAATGGACATATAATCAAGAATCTTAGGATTGTAATCTTTTGATTAGCATGCGAAGAACCTTAATCATGACGCTTTCTATTAATCTATATACCATTAAAATGTGGGAGCAGGTGAAGAAGAGTATAAAATGAGATTAACAGACTCAAACATATTACACGCAAAGTTTTCGACATGGCCACGTGCACAACACAGACCCTATCAATAAAATTAATTGCAATTTGATACCAAATTCACGACATGACATCCCCAAGTGCCCGGTAAACACTAGTAGTAATTTAATTGCAATTCGTCGTCAAATTGTCTAATGTTAACGTAAGTATTCAGGATTTAGCCTGTGCATTTATTTCGTTAGTGTAAAGAATTTTTATACTATAATTGTTTCACTCAAAAGATACTAAATATTAAATGCTTTATAAGTAAAAACAATTAAAATAAATTAAGAATAAATCGTAATCGAAGATAATGAGACCTAAAAATGTGTATTATGTTTCTTGTTGCTTTCAGCAAATCGAATATTCAAGAGAAAAGAAGAGATATAGAAAGAGGGAAAGAGAGTTTCCAATAAAATAACAGATGCCCCTTTACAACATTGGGATCCTCCTTTATATAATAGGAGACCCTCCTCGAAATAATACAGAAGTTGGTCACGTCCCTTCGAGGGGACGATGAGGCTGATGATACGCTTCTCCCACACTCTTAGGTCGTGCCCTTACTTCAGTTATCGCATATTCGTTGCTCGTGCAGACGTGAAGACGTAATGGGCAGAATTTGACCCTATACAGTTACTCCCTCCGTTCGTCGGTGACGCATCATGGTGCGTTACCGACGGACGGAACCATGAACCTTGCTCTAGAAGAATTTGACCATGCTTTATGGCGGCAAGAGAATGAGAATGAACAAGTGAACATTTGAGTTTATTGAAATGCTGACACGCGCAATCTCCTTTCTTAGTATGATGTCATCGCACACATGCATCATCATTATGCGTATTCCTGAGAAAACACAAAAGGTGTTCTGATGCTCGGTTTCTCGTGCCTGTTCGAACTCCGTCTCTTTGATTTCCACACTACCCAACCCTATAAATAAGAAAGGATTTAACTTGATCTATCTTTTGATCATTTGCAAGCATTTTCTAACCTTTTAAGGAAACTCTGCCTTTCTTCGAAACCCCACTGTTTCTCATAAAACACACTTTATGTTGCGTCAGACACCGCTTTCTGAACGGAAACTATGGCGAAACTCCGACGGGATGATAATCCGAGGGCTCGTGATAATGCGCCATCCGATGCACCTCCTCCATTTGGAGGTGATGATGGAGAAGGGGAAGAGGACATCAACCCCTCTTACTGTGGACAACATGTTGCCGAAGCAACTTCTTGTTAGAAAAGATTTCCAAAAGGACTCCCCTGTGCCACTTTCGGAGAATTTTGAGTTAACGCAGGATCACTTAGTTGGTCTTCACACGTTGTTCGATGTTGCTGCTCATGTGGACATGGTCCCAGCGGGAGCGGACTATGAGAACGACTATCGACCGGGGTATTGAATGTTCTACGAATATCCCGTTTTAATTGGCTACGACCTTCCGATCTTTCTTTTAGAGGAGTATCTTTGCCGCTTTTATAACATTTATCCATCTTAATTGACTCCATGCACTTTAAAGGTGTGTAGGATAATGTCTACATACGCAGAGCTGGCCAGGTGTGAGATCTCCCTTCACCACCTTTTACAGTTATTCAGCACCAGTTATCTAAGGGGTACCATGTTGCATCTGAGGAACCGTGGCTCGAAGGGGTTGGTTGTCAGGACCGATGACCAAGCCAGCCACGGTTATTGGCGTAAGTACTTCGTTATCAAAACGCAGCACCTGGTGTCTGACCATGTAAGTATTTTTATTCGTCAAATTCATTGTCATACGTGACCTCGACGGTTCTAATTCTACCATCATTATGATGATTTTTTTACCTTGCAGCAATAGCTCACACACCCGGGTTCACCACGGGTATCAAGTAATGGGTTGCCGTCTTGCTGCCTTACGCTGAAGAAACCCATACATGGTCCGCCTTTCTTCAACGTTACGGCCACGTTGGCCCTTCAGGTAATTTTTGGACTTTATTTGGTTGTTTCTACAAACTTCATCAAGTGAACTACTTATGTCGTCAGGTTGTAACGTTCCCAAGAGGAAGACAACGGTATCTACCTTCGCTCGATCGGATGTCGACCTACTAGAAGCTCAGGAGATACTTTGCGTGTCCATTAGGAGGGCGTTCCTGTAGTTCCTTTACAGGAGATCGTGCATGTGGAGGTGGCTGTGAATGAAGTGACACCATCAACACCATCTCTATAACCTACAGAAGAGCAATCCGAAGACGATGAGCCCGAAGAGAGAAAAAGGTGGAGGCTTGAAACAGGTAAGGCGATGGCGACTGGGGATTATAGGAGTAACGTACCTCGTCAAGCGCCTAGGCCTGTCTTCATGGCCGAAGCCATTCATTCGGAAAGGTCAGCCCAACAGGCGAATGCTGTTGCCGGTGCCAGCTCAGTTCGTGCTGCTGAGGGTGGCTCGACGTACATCATTGGCGGGGATACTGAGGGATCAAACCTTGAGATTGCCCAAGAAGATATAGACGGGCTGGCGGAAGGTCTCACGTATTTAGAGATGATGGTGGACGGGTCCGACCATTTAATCGTGATCCGGGGGGCATATCATTTATTACAGCACAGCGAGCAAGTGGAGTTGGTGATGGCCTTGCTGTGTGCCGCCCCCGAGCATGAAATTCTAAAATCTGTCAGTGATGCGGAATTATCTCGAAGGGTCGCCGGCATGACTTTATTGGTAAACTTCTTCTCTTTCGCGTGTTGTGAGGTTAGCTTTTATGTGTACTAACTCATATTTTCTCCTTAGGCCTTTGTTTTGGAGGTGGAGAGGAGACATCGCGAGTGGAAGAAAGCGACCATTTTTAATAAAATGGTAAAGAAGTATAAGAATTGCTGCACCAAGCATCAGGCAGCGGTAGACCTTTTCAAACATGACCACAAATTTTGGGTGTTTTGAGAAGGTCTTAAGTAAAAGAAGGCGCAATTGGAGCAGGGTGTCCGAGATGGAGAAGGGCAATGCGGAGTTGGTGAAGGCTGTGGCTCGTAATGGTGAGCTGGAATCTCTCCTCAAATCGAGGGAAGATGAGTTGGAGCTTAGTCGTGGGGTGGCGGAAGAGGTTGCCAATTTGCATCGTAGGGTTGCGGCCTTGACTACCGAACCCGAAGCCAAGGCGGCAGAGGTCGACGTTCTTAGGCGGACTACCCCACCAAGTCCTGAAGATGAGGCTCAGCCTTCATATTCCCATCTCTTGTTTTACGAGGATGCGCGTCATGAAGCGTATGAGATGTGGGTTTATGTGTAGGACCACCTGGACGTATACAAGAAACTCCTCGTTGCGGGTTGTGCCACTAAGGAGGAGGTTTAGGAGCAGTGGTGCGCGACTCGTGCTGCTCGAGCCACATGTAGCTATAGTTTCGGCTCTCATGATCGGGAAGGCTATGCTTCTAAGGATAACTGGTTGGATTTCGGCTCCTGGTACAATGAAGCCTACCGCCCTGATGGTGATGGTCGAGATGGTGAACAAACGGGGGGCGAAGGGCGAAATGGCGAGGCTTCTTGAAATTTGTATATGTTTTGCTTTTTGTAGAAATAATGGGGGCTCTTTGTGGGACCGAATGTGTATAATTTTTTGTCATGATATATGAATCATACTTTTGCTCGGATGTAAATAACTTTTTGTCAATATATATGAATCATACTTTTTTCGTTATTCTTATTGTGTTGTACTTTACTTTTTGGAACTTCACCTCCGTAGAGTTGATATTCGTAGACACGTCAAAACTCGACCATAGTTGGTAAACAAGACAAAATTTTAACAGTTATCTGAATTTTGTTTTTCGTAGTCAAGCTTGACTGACACTTAACGGCGATGTCTTTTGCCAAAGGGATGTAACTTTGACCGTCATTGAAGTGCTATCTGTCATCGTCGAGCAGAGTCGACGTTAAATGGTGATGGTCTTTGGCCAATAGGATGTAACTTCGACTGTCATCGAAGTGTTATCCATCTTCGTAGAACTGGGTCGACGTTTAATGGCGATGGCCTTGGCCAATAGGATGTAACTTCGACTGTCGCCAAAGTGTTATCCGTCGTCGTCTAACTGTGTCAACGTTAGATGGCGGTGGCCTTGGCCAATAGGATGTAACTTTGACTGTTATCGAAGTGTTATCCGTCAACGTCGAATTGGGTCGACATTTGATGGCCGTGGCCTTGTCCAATAGGATGTAACTTCGATCGTCATCGAAGTGTTATCCGTTGTGGTCGAACTAGGTCGACGTTTAATGGCGATGGACTTGGCCAATAGGATGTAACTTTGATTGACTTCGAAGTGTTATCCGACATTATCAAACTGGGTCGACGTTTAATGGCGATGGCCTTGGTGTAACTTCGACTATCATCGAAGTGTAATCCATCATCGTCAAACTGGGTCGACGTTTGATGGTGATGACCTTATCCGTTTACACAATGGAGAAGGTGGCCTTAGCCGTTTAAACAATGGAGATTCACCTAGGCTAGTCCCTTTATTATATCGGCCTAGAGAGCATGTCGAGTGGGTGATATAATAAACTTTGTTCTCAGATACCCCTAGGTGTCCCCTTTGCCACCTCGTTAAAAACCTCCCTGAGAAACCCAATTAGGACAAAACTCGGGTAAGGGAAAAAAAGTACAACTCGGAAGATGCCTTTCAGAAATAGAAGTACTTGAGGTGGGTGACGTTCCAGCTGTTTTGGCGTGTTTTTGCTTCCATCTCGAATGCTCCTTTGCTTGCTGCTGCTGTGATTTTATATGGTCTTTCCCAATTGGTGCCCAATTTTCCTTCACTCGGGTTTCTTGACGCGTACATTTTGGCTTTGAGGATGTAATAACCGACTTAGAGTGGTCTTATTTTGGATTTTTTGTTGTAATACCTTTCGACCTGTTGTTTTTGAGCCGCCATTCATATGTAGGACATGTCCCTTCGTTCTTCTTCCTCGTCGAGGTATTGAAGTCTGTTTGGGTCGTTATCCGCACCGCTGTTCTCCGATTTTGATGGGTATGACCGTGTAGGTTCCGTAGGCCCGTGAGTATGGTGTTTCTCCCATGTTGGATTTGGATGTAGTCTGATGCGCCCACAACACTTCTGGTAGTAGTTCGATCCACAGCCTTTTGGCTTCTTCAAGTTTCTTTTCAGTACGTTCAGTATTCTTTTGTTGGAAGATTCTACTTGGCCGTTAGCGGCAGGGTGATATGGCGTGGAGAGTATTCACTTTATGTGCCATTTCTCGAATAACTTAGTTATTTTCTTGCCAATGAATTGGGAGCCATTGTCACAACTGATTTCCTTGGGGATGACGAAACGACATATGATATTCTTCCATATGAAGGCGATGACTTCTTGTTTGCGTATTTGGGCATAAGCACCTGCTTCCACCCACTTGGAGAAATAGTCAGTTAAAACTAATAGAAATTGTACCTTTCCTCATCTCCCTGGTAGGGGACCGACTATGTCCATTCCCCACTTGATGAAGGGCCAAGGTGAGGTTACAGAATGGGGGGCTCTCATGTTTGATGTATCATGAGGGCGTACTTTTGGCACTGTTCGCACCTGCGAACGTACTCTACTGCCTCTTTTTCATAGTGGGCCAGTAATAACCGGCTCGGATGATGCAACAGACAAGGGCATGATTACCTATATGGGCAACATAGTGATCCTCGTGCACCTCTTCGAGCACTTTCCTCATTTGGTGCGACCCTAGGCACTTGACGAGGGGTTCGCCAAACGTCCTTTTGTTGAGGTCGTGGTTTATCAGGCAGTATCAGGCGATTTGTATGTGGAGCTTCTTGGCTTTTTTTTTGTCGAGTGGGAATGTCCCATCCCGTAGATAGGATAGAAACTGGTTGCGCGGTCCCAAGTCAAATTTAAAGAGACTCAACGTGATCAATGGCTGAATCGAGGAGAGTGACTACGTTCTCCCTGTTAATATTTTTGGTGGTTGCTGCCAGTTTCGCTAAGGCATCTGCTTCGACATTTTGTGCCCAAGGGATTTGTTCAAAGCGACACTGGTCTAACACAGACATCAATTTATGGATTTCTAATCAGTATTTTTGTAGTCTATGTTCCTTAATTTGGTAAGTCTCAGTGACCTGGTTCACTACACGTTGGGAATCGCAATGGAGGATGAGTCGTCGAGCCTCGTATTTGATGGCTAACTTCATACCTGCAATCATTGCCTCATATTCGGCCGCATTGTTAGTCATCTCGGGGCATCGCATGGACTGGCGAATTACTTCACCAGTGGGGACTTCAAGAACGAGTCCCAGTCCCGATCTTGGGGCATTAACGGCGTTGTCAGTATAGAGGGTCCAAAGGCCGGTACTATGAGAGGCTCAAATGGCCTCCTGTTCCGCCTCTGAAAATATCTGTGTGCTGAAGTCGGTGACAAAGTAGGCAAGTACCTGCAACTTGATGGCATTTCTTGGGTGATAGGATATGTCGTGCTCGCTGAGCTCTATGGACCATCTAACGAGCCTTCCAGACAGTTCAGGCTTGTGAATGATGCTTCTCAGGGGAAAGGTCGTTATTACCTTTCTGAGGTGGCACTAAAAGTAGGGTCTAAGCTTTCTGAAGCTACGACCAGTGCAAGGGAAAACTTATCGAGGTGTGGGTACCGTGTTTTGGCGTCCACTAGGGTTTTGCTGACATAATAAAGAGGAGACTGCTACCTTTTTTTCACGAACCAAGACTACTCTAACAACAACTTTGGACACCGCCAGATATACCAGCAAAGGTTCGTCTAGGTTCACTTTGACTAGCAATGGTGGCGAAGAATATGCTTTTAATTTTCTCAAGGCCTCGACACATTCCTCGTTTCACTGCAATCCGTGATCTTTTCTCAACACGTTGAAAAACTTGTGGCACCTATCGGAGGATCGCGAGATGAACCTGGATAGGGCGTCTATTTGCCCCATTAGCTTTTGTACCTTCTTTTTGCTGTTCAAAGTCTCGGGTATTGTGTCTATTGCCTTGATCTATTCCGTATTGACCTCGATATCTTGTTGTGATACGAGGAAACCCAAAAATGTTCCTGAGGCTGCCGAATCTGCACTTTTCCAGGTTCAACTGCATCCCGTATTGCCTGAATATCGAAGGCTTCTCTCAAATAGTCGATGTGGTCTTCTTTATTTGCCGACTTCACTAGCATATTGTTGATATAGACCTCCATGAACTTGCCAAGATGTTCTTTGAACATCTTGGTAACCAATCTCTGATATGTTGCCCCTGCATTCTTGAGTCTGAAAGGCATTACCTTGTAGCAATACGTCCCTTGGTGGGTGATAAAAGTTGTCTTTCTTGGTCCTCACCGTCCATCATGATACGGTTGTAGCCGGAGTAGGCATCTAAGAAGCTTAGCCGTTCATGTCCAGCGGTGGTGTCGATCAATTGTTCGATGTGGGGTAATGGGAACAAATCTTTTGGGCATGCCTTGTTAAGGTTGGTGAAATCCATGCACATTCTCCATTTCATGTTTTTCTTTTTGACCATGACAATGTTGGCGACCCACTGGGGGTACTTCAATTCTCTGACGGACCCATTGGCTAATAATTTATCTACTTCCTCACTGATCGCCTCGTTGATTGCGGTATTAAACTTCCTTCTAATTTGCCGCCCTGGAAGATATAGTGGATCAACGTTCAGCTTGTGAGTGGCGACGTCTTTCGGGATTCCCGGCAAATCTGCATGAGAAAAGGCAAATAGATCTACGTGGTTAGTAAAAAATTCATGGTACTTACTTGGGTCGCAGAGGTCGTGCCCGATGTAGGCTTTCTTTGTGTGGTCGGTGCTGTCCAGTTGGACATCATTTTGCAGGCTTCTACAATGTCTGGATATTTGATGGCTTCAACCATCGAGTCGACCTTAGTCCCTGACATGGTTGATTGTTATTCCTTCGTACTTGCTCCTTTCAACTATTTGGTATGGGCACAACCTTGAGAGATTCGATAGCATTCTTGTGCAGTGCGCGGCTCGCCGTGAATACTAAATACTCGCCATGGGGTGGAGAACTTGATCACTTGGTAGAAGCTTGAGGGGACTGCTTGCATGGCATGTATCCAAGGGCGTCCTATGATGGTGTTGTAGGCCGTCTCCTGGTTCATGATGTGGAAAAGTGGATTTTAGCGAGACTCCCCCGCTAAACCGGCATTGATATTTCTCCGGAGGTCCACTCCCCTGCATTGTTAGAATATGTCAGTGTTATGCAGTGCGGTATTATCTTATCTTCGAGTCTCATTTGCAGGAGGACTCTTGGATGGATAATACATCACCGCTTCCATCATCAACCATGATTCTCTTAACATCAGTATCGGCAATACGTAAAGTTATGATCAAAGCATCTTAATGATGAAAAGATAGACCATCGACATCGGACTTATCGAAGGTGATACTATCTTCGAAGTCGTCATACCGTTCGTGAGCAATTGTTCATTTCAATTTGTGCGTGGTGGTGAAATTTACATGGTTGATTGTTGAATCATCGCCGCCTCCAACGATCATATTTATGGTACGTGTTGGCGAAGGTGGTTTCGGCGGCCCCTAGGGTTGTTCCTGCCCTTATGCGAAGTTGATCTTTCCCTTATCGCTAAGTAGCTCCCTCAGGTATATTCTTGGTTTAGCATCCTGACTACCTCTTGTCGTAGACCTTGGTGACGTTAAAATCCACCGCTAAAAAGCAACAGACACGGTCGCAGCAATATAATTTACCCAACTATGAGTCGGGGTCAAATCCCACATAGAACAATGTGTAGGCGATTAGGAATGTAAGAAAATTATCGCTAGTCGCGTAGTGCCAAACACTAAGAATTTTGGTTGAAAATTATTTTTATATCTAAAATGAGGAAATGTAAACTAACCTAGAAATCAAGTAGAATGATCAATGGCTACAAGTATGAAAGCATCGGGAATTACACTCACGTAACGATCCAATGTATTTCACGATTTTACAAATATGAGCGAGTTTACGTTAATTAACCACAGATAATAATTCTTTATAGCTTCTTCCGAAGACAAACAAGACTTCCTAATTGAATTATTCATAATCACAATTAGAAGATTAAGCACACTCGAAAGGCTACAAGTAGTTCAATCCTATCCTTAGGTAGAATCTATAAAATGAGGGTTACACCTCAAGTTCTTGTTAATTAATCTTTCCCAACCCCAAACTATTTTTCCAAAATTAATTCGGAGTTAATGTGCGAGTCCTAGGGTGAGATAATCCATTTCGAAATATTAAAAACCAAGAATAATTAAAGAAACAACAACTCACTTCATAAATATAGAAAAATTATTCAATACATAAGCACAACAAGGCATTAAATCCACACTTTAATTATGAATATTCCCATAAATACGATTTTAAGTGTTGGATAAAATACTACACACTTAGATAAATAATACAAAGAAAGGAAATGAAAAAAGAAACATAAATGGGTAAGAAAATCTTAACCAAAAGCTTTAAACTTCAAGACCCAAGTGTGTTCGTGCAGAACTCTAGCTTCAAACTTGTTCTCTCTAGTCTCTATGGACTGAAAATAAGCAAAAGATGTTCATAACATCTGTTTGAAAGAGTATAAAAATGATTTGGGATGAGAAAATGTGAAATGCCAAATCTGCCCCAGGCATGATGCACGACTTCCGCTTTTACGGCAAAGTAACTGCAGAAGCGGTTTCGCAAAGGCGTAGATTCCATCGCAAAAGCGGCCTTCCTCAATAGTAGCAATGATCGCATAAGCGGAGGAGCCACCACTTCTGCGGTTCCGCAGAAGCGAAAATTCAACCGCATGAGCGGTTCTTGCCTATTCCTCCAATTCCGCATAAGCGGCCATGAATCCGCACAAGCGGAAGTCGCACCTGCGACCAAACTTCCGCAGAGCGGACTTCATTGAAGGTTTGCATGGTTTCACCTTGTTTTTGCTCAATTCCACTTCACTTCAATTCAAACCACTTCATAGCATCATTTACCTAAAAATCTAACAATAACAATTATAAACAACCTCATTGTATACTTAAAACGACATAAAAGCTAAGGAAATGAGGCTAGAATGAGTGGTAATATCACCACTCATCAACACCCCCAACTTAAAGTTTTTGCTTGCCCTGAAGCAAATCAAAACCAAAACTTCAATGAGGATTCACCATTTCAAACACAAGTGGTATTGCCATTACTTTCATAGTACATTCTCCAATTTAAACACCATACTAATAAATTTGGTTGGTATTAACAATTAGGCTCAAGTATGCACATCTTTTCCGAATAACTCCCTCATAAAGAAAAATAACTTCAAAAATGTGCAAAGAATTTCAAAAGTAATCAAGTGATCAACATAAGTCTCAAGAAGTGACTCAAAAGCACTAGTTTGCTGAAAATGCTCACTTTACTCAATTTCACAAATCTTTCCTAATTCATGTGCCCTCATAAAAAGAGAGTCCCAGAATTCACAATATTTACAATACAACCCTAGGGACAAATTTTTCAAGAACACTCACTCTCACAAAGAACTTCAAGTGTTACAACATTTCATACCATAGGCTTGCCCTTATTTTATTTCATCGCTTATTCAAAAATGATTGGTTGGAGGTCTCATAAGGACTTTTTGAGCTTGTAATGTAGGTTTAGGGACGGGTTGGATAGAAATTTGTGTATAAGTGACTTCACTCTCCTTGAATACTACTCACATTTTTTTCATTCTTTTGCACTTTGCTTCTTTTCAAACCCCCATAGCATCATTCTCCTCTAGTTCCCAATATAGGACCACCTCACACCTCTTCTAATTTTTATTCAGGACTCCATACTTTATACACATATTTTCTTTCTCCCTTTTTTTTTTGAAGCTTGAATAGTTTAAACAAACGCTTTTTAGGCATGAGGTCCTAAACTTAACATACAACCTCACCACTTTTCTCTTCGATCTCATCCCCAAATTAGGCTTTTAGCCTCATTCTCAATGTTCAACGAGGGATGGGTTCAAAAGAGGAAATTATTTTTCAAACGGGGAAAGGTTTGTAATGAGTTGGCCAAAGAAAAGGTTTAAAGGATCAAATTGGGTACTAGTGATATTATTTATACAAAGGTGGGCTTGAAAGGCTAAAAAGGTTTTACAAATAAAAGCAAAGAGTGCCTAAGATTATTCTTCCAACCAAACATAGTATCATTAGCATTAAAAAACCAACCGGGCAAGTTCTAGATGATAGAAGTAAACACAAGATTTATTTGAAAAAACACTAACACGCATGGCACATGAACTAATCGAGATGGATAAATTTTATTTTCTAATAAAAGTTTTAAGAGCAACGTCAAACTAGTGAGCAAAGAGTCACTAAAAGAGCCAAAACTTTATGACAAGATCAAATTTGCACCATGCAACTTACTTGTTTAAATTCAAACCAAATTTTCGAAGGGGTAGTCTCAATTCACAACTTACACACAAGAGACTAATATTATAAGTACCAAATAATCCAAAAGCCTCATCCTAGCAAAACAAGACTACTTCCCTCAAGAAAGTTGTCAATCTATCAATCATCGGTAAAGTCACCCGGTTCACTTCAAAAGTGTTCCTTGGGAAAGAAACGTAGCATGAAGAAAACCCAAGTAAATTTTATTTAAGGAAATAAAAATGAAAGAAAAGAAAACTACTACCAAGGTAACTAAAATAAAAGAAGTTACAACTACTGAGAAGAAAATAAGCTATACTAAGAAAATAAATAACGAAAGAAAGACTAAAAACACAAAAACATGACTAATCAATACCAAGCCCGCAAGGGCACACCATATACCAACAAGCATAGTCACAAGTCCGACAAGGGCACAGAATATCCATACATAACCATAAGCTCGGGCAAGGGCACATAATATACCAAAATATGAATACAGTGCCACAATTGACACCCCCAACTAAAAGCTTTGCAGTGTCCTCACTGCACAATGTCTCATATAAAGCATAAAAGAGTTTGAGGGTCTCCCTGAGGTCTGCGTCAGACTAGCAGACAGTGGGAGGACGGCTGATCAGTGCTGAACTTCACTCGTGGCTCCACCATCATCGGCCTCATCATCATCCTCACCATCACCATCATCATCATCATCATCATCATCATTTCCACTATCTCCAGCAGACTCTGAAATGAAGGAATACTCCTCACTATCATCTTCGACTGCCACTAGAATCTGTGCATCTGGTCCTCCCTACTTTAAAATGGCTTTGATGCCTCTCCATATCTTGACCATAAATTTGTTCTTCTTGTTCTTCTTCTTATCCTTCTGAAAGTCCGCCTGAAGGTCAGCATGGGCCTTGGCCAAAGTACTATAGGCTTTGTCCAGTTTAGTCACCGATGTTGTCATTTTCTTCATGTTCTCTTCCTGTCATTTTTGAGCATCCAAGTAACCCTGCATGTCTTTGCTAGAGAAGTAAGAACGGCCAGGTTGTGAGGAGGAGGGCACACTCGGAAGCTACAATACTAACTCCTTTATTGATTGAAGCTCGGAGTTAAGTATCCCGAATGTCCCCTAAGAGGACGTCTCAGAACTGGTGACTGTGGAGACGACTTTCCTCTTTTTGCTCTTGACAACAATGCCCTCTCCTGTCACTTTCAAAGGATGGAGAGGTTTGTCAGCTGGAAGCTAACTATCAGTAGGACGGATGGCAACCTCTGCTCCGGTGCATAGCCTCGTAATCAGTGAGGGAAACATCAACACTGCATCCTTCTCTCTAGAGTACTCTCTCACGTACTGCCTCATCTCCTGAAGAATGAAGTGCCCCACATTAACCTGAATGCCATCCAGGAGGCATGCTACGATCAATGCCCAGGTGTAGTAGACATCGGTGACATTCCCACACGGACATACTCTGTTGCTCACTATATTCAACCATCTTTTTGCCTCTGAAGTGATGTCCATTGATTTAAGCCCTTTCCTATTGTTTCCCCATTTCTCTCTCAACTGCGGGGGGATAAGCTTGGACACAAGCCACTCTCCATTTTCATATTTATTTTTCTCGTTTGTCGGATCCAAGGGATAGTTGGGGATTCCAAGAGTATCATGATATGTTCAACCCCAAACCTCACCATTTGTCCTCTAATTAGGATATGTGGATCATCAAAGTTTGTACGCCTAAGATTGGCGTAGAACTCGCGAACCCACATCTCATTGGCTTCGCAGGGTGTGGCAATGAAGTAAGACCATCCGGACGAATAGAACCTCGCATGGAAGTCCGGGAGCTTTTCGGCCAATTTTTCCTCATGTATTCCCCTTTTGAGCAGGATCTTTTTATGGACCATTTCGTCCAAATATCGGCGCTCACATGAAGCACGTATTATCAAAGAGCTCATCACCCTCTTCTTGGATTTTCGGGTGTGATCCCCTTGCGTTTGGGTCCATTTTTTAGTTAAAACACCTACAAAGAATCATCACAAAATTAGTCGGATAATCAAATCATGTAAAGCAATTTAAAATACTGTATTTGAGCCAAAACATTAGGTTGAACGGGCCCGGGAAGCAACTTTTGCAAACCCGCTATTTTGGGCAAAATTGGGCAGTTTCCGCTTCTGCGGAAGTAGAGCCGCAGAGGCGGTTCCGCTTTTGCTGTCAACCAGCCGCTTTTGCGGTCTCTGTTTTTTTTATTTTTTATTTTTTTTTGCTTCTGCGATCGTTTCACCGCAAAAGCGGTTTCGCTTCTGCAGTTATCCTTCCGCTTATGCGGTTTTTCCAGTCTTCTTCAAAAAATAAACTGCCCAGTCATTTTTTTGTTCTTTTTTCAATTTCAACCAAATTTTTTGCACCCTAAATACAAAATTGTTGCAATATAATAGCACATGATTCAATTGAGACTAAAGTTTTGCCACTTTACACAAGATTCTCACTCACGCATTGTGTCGAACACGTTGCGAGCGAGTGAGGATGGACCTTGTTTCACAAAAATGGGGTACTCAAGACTTCCCCCAATTTTATTCAATTTACACAGCACACACAAGTCTGCACTCAACCAAATCCTCACTTCCTAAAGCAATCACCCAGAATTCAAAACAAAAAGAAGAAGAAAACATCAAATAAAAATGAAAAAAAAATGTGGATTACAATCCATTTGTCCGAAGATAATACTTGAAGTCGGGAAAGAGAAATGAATGTACGAACGAGCTTGTTGAATTTATGGACAGTGATTCGTTCTTGGGTAGTTAGGGCAGTAGGGAGAAGTGACCTTTTGATTTTTGGCAAATGAACCGTTCAAAATTTTTTTTAACAATTAAGACCTGGGCGATTTTCGCTTAAGCGACTTTTTGGCCGCTTCTGCGGTTCTGCATACGTGTCCTGTGGATCGCTTCTGTGATGGGAGCCGCCTTTGCATGACTATTTCCGCTTCTGCGAGATTGCAGATGCTATCAAAATACCGCAGAAGCGGTTTTACCTGAAATTGCATGCACAGTGCTGGCAACTACTGGATTTTGCCATTCGGGTCATCCTGACCTACTCAAATCAACTCCAAAAAATCTAAAACTTGGCATATTAGTGAAATATAATATTCTAAGATATTCTAAAAAAAGAAAATTTCAAAAATGATGAAAATTTTTGAAAAATGATGGGTTTCCTCCCACCAAGCGCCGCATTTAACGTTGTGGCACAACGCAAATAACATTACTACTTTTCTCGCCACTTGGATGATATGAAATGGGGCACCTAGCTTGGAATCAGGCTTATGACCACGAGCGATGGGGGTGATAAGTTGATGATTGAGCCAATGCTTAAAATCTTCTTTTTGTACTTTTTGGTTCTCAAGTGAGGAATGTCATTTTGCTTTCTTCTTCCTCAAACTGTAAAATGAGTGGCATGAGCTTTTCTTCCTCTCAATCCTTCATTGATCCATGTAGTTTGACTTCCGTGTCACCACACAATTCCAACGTTGAAAAACGCTTGGAATGTGACTTCAAACCTTCACTTTGCATTTGTTCTATTTTGACATCCTCTCTTTTCCCCAAATTAGAGTCAACATCAACCAATTTTGCATTTACACCGGTTGTCTCCAATTCCATTTTTTTCTGGCATCAATAACACTCATTGAGTCGGTTGGTAGATGTTCAATTCTTGATTCCTCAAAGTAAATCTCACTTTCTTCCTCGGAATTGGACTCTTCTTGGCTTTCTTCCACACACTCCAATTGTTGGGCATAGTGAGCCTCAACCAAAGTTTGCATTTGATTTTCCAAAGAGCGGATATGTTCATTATTGTAATTCAAGCCTTGTTTCAAGTCCTCCAGTGCAAAGTTGTGCTTCTCCTCATTTTTAAGAATGGCCTCCAACATGAGCATTATTTTCTCATTTTGAGCATTTGGGAGTTCTTCTTGGTTTTGATCAAGTGCCAAGAAGGATTTTGGTTTTCATTCACTTTCAAGGATCTTTGAACCCTTGAGGCTTCGATCATTTCATCCATTTGTGAGTGCAATCGTTGAAGTGCTAAATCATTTTGGAGACTAGTCTCCAAAAGATGTTCCAAGGCATTTTGCTCCTTGTTTCCTTCTTCGAGTAGACACTCCAACATGAGCTTGAACTCTCCGTTTTGGCCATGCTCACTTTCTTCCATTTCCATAGCCCTATAGTTCTCATCACAACAAGCAAACTCATCATAGTGGGGGCTTGGGGAAGGGAAGGTCAAATATGCACAATAATACCAATGACCATTTTGGCAACCACACTTATCACAAATACTCCAACCATGGGGATGGGATTGTGCGCACAATCCACCCCGGGGAGAATTTAAATAATTTTTCCACGAGTGTGGTCCTCCATAATAAGGACACGGGTCATCAAAGTATGAACAACTACCATCCGACCAATTTTCATTATATGATGCCATTTTTCAAGAATAAGAAAATATAAACAAGAAACAAAATATAAAAGCAGACCCAAGGTAAGAAAAATACTTACACAAATATTCATAAGTTTGGACCAAAGCACTTTTGCTTACTTCTCAAACAACCTAAACTACGCCAAATTATTCCCCGGCAACAGTGCCAATTTTGGTGACGTCCAAATCCACCGCTAAAAAGCAATAGACACGGTCGCAACAATATAATTTACCCAACTATGAGTCGGGATCGAATCCCACATAAAATAATGTGTAGGCGATTAGGAATGTAAGAAAATTATCACTAGTCGCGCAGTGCCAAACGCTAAGAATTTTGGTTGAAAATTTTTTTTATATCTAAAATGCGGAAATGTAAACTAACCTAGAAAGCAATAAAAATTATCAATGGCTACAAGTATGAAAGCATCGAGAATTACACTCAAGTAACGATTCATTGTATTCACGATTTTACAAATATGAGCGAGTTTATATTAATTAGCCATGGATAATAATTCTTAATTAGCTTCTTACGAAGACTAACAAGACTTCCTAATTGAATTATCCCTAATCACAATTAGAAGATTAAGCACACCCGTAAGGCTACAAGTAGATCAATCCTGTCCCTAGGTAGAATCTATAAAATGAGGGTTAACGCCTCAAGTTCTTGTTAATTAATCTTTCCCAACCCCAAACTATTTTTTCCAAAATTAGTTCGGAGTTAATGGGCAAGTCCTAGGGTAAGCTAATCCCTTTGGAAGCGTTAAAGAACAAGAATAATTAAAGAAACAACAACTCACTTCATAAATATAGAAATATCATTCAATACATAAGCACAACAAGGTATAAAATCCACACTTTAATTATGAATATCCCCATAAATAAGATCTAAGTGTTGGATAAAATACTACACACTGAGATAAATAATACAAAGCAAGGAAATGAAGAAACAAAAACATAAATGGGTAAGAAAATCTTAACCACAAGCTTTGATCTTCAAGACCCAACTGTGTTTGTGCAAAACCCTAGCTTCAAACTTGTTCTCTCTAGTCTCTATAGACTGAAAATAAGCCAAAGATGTTCAAAATATCTGCTTGGACGAGTATAAAAATGATTTGAGGTGAGAAAATGTGAAATGCCAAATGCCAAAAGCGGCCTTCCTCAATAGTAGCAATGATCGCATAAGTGGAGGAGCCACCACTTCTGCGGGTTCGTAGAAGCAAAAATTCAACCGCATAAGCGGCTCTTGCCTATTCCTCCAATTCCGCATAAGCGTCCATGAATCCGCACAAGCGGAAGTCGCACTTGCGACCAAACCTTCGCATAAGCGACTTTACTGAAGGTTTTGCATGGTTTCACCTTGGTTTTGCTCAATTCCACTTTACTTACATTCAAACCACTTCATAGCATCATTTACCTGAAAATCTAATAATAACCACTATAAACAACATCATTGTATACTTAAAACGACATAAACGCTAAGGAAAAAAGGCTAGAATGAGTGGTAAAATCACCATTCATCAGACCTATGCAGTCTTCGGTTCTATTTCCTCTTTCCTGATGGAACTCGCACAGGACGTTCGACCTCCTTATGGCAGGATTTGATTTCATTTTTTGCAGCCGTTGCACCTTGGCGCCCAGCTTCTTCAGTGCGTACACTATTTCTGAAGGAGACATGCAAAAGTTATGAGCAGATAATAGAGGGGGCATACCTTTTTCACTATGGAGTTGAGTGACATGTCACTGCAATGCCTCTATATGCCTCGCCGGTGGTGGATGGGAGGATCTAATGTAGGGCTGATGCCTTTCTTTATTGAAATGAGGGAGTTGTTCCCATCACCCGCCGTTGCGTTGATCCTTTCTTGTTTCTGATTGTATCATCGTTAGCCGCTGGGTCGGCCCATTGAGTTTGTCCTCATCTGCTCGTACTTCGGCATAGTAGGCATTGTAAATTTCTTCCCATATGGTGGGGGGATATTTCATGAGTTAGCTCAGTAGTTTTTTGGCCTCCCTTGGACCATCTTTTTTCAGCCCACTTTGGAAAGCTGAGACTGCTATGCCTTCTGAAACATTTGGTAGACTCATTCTTACTCTGTTGAACCTAGCTAGGTTTTCCCTCATTACGGTTTGCCTGACAGCAAAGATATCGTTGACCCTAACCTCTGCTTTCTTTGCTCATGCATGGGCGGTGGAGAACTTATTTGCCATTTCTTCGAATGCTGATATTGTCCTAGTTGTTAGTTGTGAGTACCATGTTAGGGCCCCTTCTGTCAATGTTTCTCCAAATTTTTTCAAGAGTACGGATGGTACTTGCTCTCTCGGCAAATCATTGCCCTTTACATCGGTCACATAGTGGATTAGATGATCCTCGGGATCTGTAGTCCCGTCATATATCCTCAAGTAGGGCGGCATTTTGAAGATTTTCGGGATCGGGTGAGGGGCAGCCTCCTTGCTGTATGGCAGTTCGACGAACCTTCCTATGTCGCATTTTGGCAGCAACTTGGGAGCACCAGGGATTTTGTCCACTCTCTCTTGATGCTCTTTCATTTAATCACAAAGTGCTTTGTTCTCGATCTCTATTTCTCCCATCTTGTTAAGGATGGTCGCGAGTATACCGTCGTTGGCCTAGACATCGTTGTGGGTGTTTTTTGCTCGTACAATATCGGGTTCACCGATGGTAGCGACGACGTCTTCCACTGATGGATTTTGATGTAGCTCTGGGGTGACTTTTCAAGCAAGCTACCTAAGGTGTTCATCAACAATTCCTCTAGTAGTTTCTTCACCACTGGAGGTGGTGTTTCTTTAACTGCAGATGTGGAGGCTCCTTTTTCGTGCAAGATTGTCAGATCTTCAGATGAAGAGGGTGAGATCTTTCCATCCGGTGCACTACCAGGTGTTGTACTCAAGATGTTCTCTCTACTGGCCTCGTTAAAAGGACCTATGAGGTTAGCTATGACGCCTGCTATTGCTTTCATTCTTGCGTCGTTTTCTGCCATCTTTGGCTTCTGTATGGTGTGAAGAATGGTGCTTCATTATTCTTCTTGATATTCTAGGTGCAAACTATGATTTCGGTTGTCGAAATTCCCACAGACGGCGCCAAATTTTTTGACGCAAAAGATACTATATGCTTTGTAAGTAAAAACAATCAAAATAAATTAAGTGTAAATCGTAATCGAAGATAATGAGACCTAGAAATGTGTATTATATTTCTTGTTGTTTTCGGCAAATCGGATATTCAAGAGAGAAGAAGAGATATAGTGAGAGGGAAAGAGAGTTTTCTAATAAAATAACATATGCCCCTTTACAACATTGGGATCATCCTTTATATAATAGGAGACCCTGCTCAAAATAATAAAAATAGTACAGAAGTTGGTCGCGTCCCTTCGAGGGGACGACGAGGCTGATGATACGCTTCACTCCCACACTCTTAGGTCGTGCCCTTACTTCGGTTATCGCATATTCGTTGGTCGTGCCTACCGACGTGGAGACGTAATGAGCAGAATTTGACCCTATACAATAATCAATACGTTATAACCAACTAAAGATGATCATTTATTTTATATTATTAGGTATCTCGCCGCTCGATCTTTAAATGAAAATGAGCACGTGCATAAAATAACAAATTTTCAAGATGATAGTTAGGTAACTAATTCACACGTACTATAAAAGGATACTTGTAATTTCTCTTATTTGACCTGATAGTGTAGAAGGTACTTTTACACTATTGGTATATAAAAAATTAAACTATAGTATTATAATACTTTGGAAGTTGTTAACGTTGAAGAGAATCAGGGAATCTAGAAATAAAGAACTATGTGTGGTCGTAACGCATTGCGTAAACAAGAAAATTGGACTCTTTTGATATGTGTGGATATTGTGTCATTATTTTCAAAATTGTAGCCACTATAACCATAGGATAAAATGATCTATTTTTTTTCATCTATTGCTTTTCTTAGGTACGGTCAAGCTAGGCCCTTTAAACTGAAATATCTTTGGATTCTATTTCACCTGATCAAATATTTGATCTGTGTGTTTCAGTTTCACAACCATAAAGACAATGATTCCTGAAAATTTTGCTTTGGTTCATTGAATCATAGCCACCGAAATCCACCTTGACTTGGCCTTATCATTTAACAGTACCGAACTTACCTCATTTTTTTACTTTCTTTTTCCTTTTCGTTGCTTTTAACTACTGACTCAACTTCAAAAACTAGATGATAAGATGTAGACAGTCTAAATTTATATAAGGAGAGAATAACTTACTTTTCAGTATTTAAGAAACTCTAACTTCCTCAGTTTTATATAATTCGTCGATTTAATTTGGAGCATAAATAATATAACACGGACCCAATGTTGGATTAACTATTGAATATTAAGTAATTCGGTAAGTGTTTGGTTATGCAAATATTTAATTTGTATTTTGTTTGTATAAATATGCTAATGTTTATGTTTGCGATCAATTTACGATGCCTCCATCGCTGACGTTCGTCAAGCAGGCCACGTGGATTGGTTAGTGTCTTTCAAGTTTTTAAAAGAAAATCGATAGTTGAGAGGTAGAAGAACAGACGAATTTCTATCTCAATGTGGAACGTCCAGAGAGGGAAAAGAGCTGTCTAATTTTTGGACCAAGGAAGGATAAGACGAAAAGATGTTAGACACTTGTTCCCTCTATTGATCATCAGAACTCAGAAGTAAACATGATTTTGTCACACACATATTAAGAGTAGATGATGATGACACACAGATATTCCTTTCTCTAGTATAGAGTGTTAAATGTATTAAAGAAGGGCGTATTGTTGTTGAAGCTTAAGTATGCCTATATACCAAATCTAAATACACTTTAGTCTAAGTTAAAAAAATTGCCAACTTCCTTTCTTTGGCCACTAGAAATGAATTGAAGATGCTTCTCATTTACTAAATGCAGCACTCGAATTTTTGAGCTGTAATCTGAATTGTTGATGGACGTATATGGTTATGGAACATATCCCCAAATTGACCTTTTTCTTTACTCTTTTGGTTCTTAATCACTCTATTTCTTGCAATTTCTTCCAATTTCGAGTACATAATTTGAGGTCTCCGTTTTTTTTTGTTGGGAATAAGTTCCCTATCACCTCTTTCTTCCATTCAAAATGACACCTGCAAAGCATTAACATTTCGCAATTTCCTAGAAATAGGAGATTTAGGGCGAGTTCTATTAGTTCATCTAAATATATTACGTTTAATTGGAATTGTGTGTATATATGTGAAAAATTAAAGTTTAGACATATATAAAATCTCAACACATTATGATTCCGCTGACTCTAAATCTTGTATTCTTATCCGGTCCTAAATGAAGACTCCAACTCATCAGAGCCACTACACCTCAAAATTTTTTATTCCACACCAAAGATGCACTTACCTTGCTCAGCTTGTATACTCCCCAAAATGTTACTGAAGATATTTCCTTAGAAATTCCATGTACTGTTAATGTAGGGCTCGAGTTCATAGTTGCAGACCCACCAAAGTCCACCCCATTAAATTCTTTTTTGAAATGTACTTTTAATGCTAAAACACCACTTAACAACCATGTAGTAATTGCAGACTTCACAGAATGTTTCCCACAATTATGCACCCAATGCCATGTCCTCAACATATGAAGCAAGACGCGAATTTGGACCATTAGCTATTGGGCGTGGGGAGGGATATCTACTAGGTTTTGCAGTATTTGGCTAGTTAAGTTGTAGTAAATATTTTTTCCAAAGAATATTTTCCACTAAAATAAGAAAAATGAATTCAGTGACTTATGGGCAAAAGTTATTTTCTTTGATGAATATCCCAACTCCAACTGCATGTCACTACACTTAATCAAGAAGTTGTCAAATCTTTAGTACTTGAAAAGATGGTCCAAACATTATCCTCGTGCACTATCCTACGCCTAATAAAGAGTCATACCTAACTAAATATTAGAAAATGATAGCACAAAATGATATCCCAAATGACTACGAAATAATTTCCTCCATGCTAAACCAACTCCCTTATGTAGACTACATTAAGAGATTAAAACAGAAAAGGGCATTTTGCTATTTGTGGGTCGTAGGAACAAGGGACCAGTTCTGCAATCTATATCTAGAAACTGCAAGTTTCAGATAAACCTAAGGCTCAATTTGGGATACAATTACTGTAATATGCCTTTAAAAAAAATAGGAAAAGTGTCCCTTCAACAAAGAATTCTTTCTAGCTAGCGGACACAATACCTATGAAGAACTCTCATGTTCAGAGGATGAAGGTTGCGGAGATGAGGAAGCTCAGGTGAATGTGCGGGCTCACCAAGTTAGATAAAATTAAGAATGAGGTTATTCGAGAGAAGGTGAGGGTGGCCCCGGAGGATGAGAAGATGCGAGAAGCGAGGCTGAGGTGGTTCGGGCATGTGCGGAGGAGAAGTCATGATGCCCCGGTGAGGAGTTGTGAACGACTGACGATGGTCGGTGTTCGGCGAGGCAGAGGGAGGCTTAAGAGGTATTGGGGAGAGGTGATTAGGCATGACATGGCTAGAATGCAGGTTTCCGAGGACATGGCCCTTGATAGGAAATCTGGAGGTCTAGTATCAGGGTTGTAGGATAGGGGCCCCTAGAGTTGTTTATACTACTCACCCGGGGTTGGGTGACACTTGACAGGGCTATCCATAGATGTTTTGTGCTTTGGATTGTGTCTCCCTTATGGTAGTTATTATGATAGTTACTGTATGATATTATTGCATGCTATTTTATTTATGGCTCTTATATTTAGATAATTATTTACGTTATTTCTGCTGGACTTACTAATGCTCTTTTGTTTATTTTTGTTTTTGTTTTTCCTCTCCTTCACTGAGCCGGGGGTCGATCGGAAACAGCCTCTCTACCCTTTCGGGTAGGGATAAGGCTCGTCCACATATTACCCTCCCCAGACCCCACTTTGTGGGATAATACTGGGTAGTTGTTGTTGTTGTTTGGACACTATACCTATGAATCTTATAGTAAGTTATCTGAGACACATAGGATTGTAGCAATTGAATCTCAAAAAAAAAAAAAAAAAAGAAGTTAAATAGAAAGAAAAGAAGCAACTATCCAGAATAAGAGAAAAAGTTCAGGCATAGTAGCAAGCACATTCAATCAACATGGAAAGATCAACAAAGCAGCTTCAAAAGATAGTTATTCCACATAAAAAGCAAGCAGCCATTTTTAAAACCTAAAACAAAAAGAAGAAGCTCATGAACAATAACAATCATTTCAAACTTCTTAAACTCGAAACACAGAAAACAACCGTAAGCAGAAAGAAAGCACTGAAAACCACCAAACACATTTTCCAAATGGCCCATGCCCACACCAAAACCAAGTCCGACTCACTAGAGTACTCGAACAGCTCTGCACCTTCAACTTGCTCAAGAAGCCTTCTCCAAATCTGCACAACGACGAAAACACAGATATCGGGAATGTTATCCAGAAGAGTGAGTAAAACATGATTTTAATTTAATTGAATGACAGGGCATTGTTTAGATGGAAGCACGTGCAGAAAGAAAGGCCTGTTTTTTCAAGGGATTTTCCCTTTTTGTACGGGTAGAAGACAGCAATTTGATAGGATTGTACTCAGAAGGTATAAAAGGGTACCAAACACTAACAAACAAAATCTAAGAGACAGAAAAAGAGAAACATTCACACCACTCTATTTTAAGCTTTAAGAAGCCATTTAATAACATTTCCATATTAGCTTATCTTTAAGCTTTCCAGATTGGTTTTGGAACAGTTTGGATGGGCAGGCCTTTGTGTTGTCCAGCGACTGTCAGTACATCAAAGCAAGGGTGGTTAGAAGCAGCCATTTAGAAATTGCAAACACTCAATAATATATTTCAATCTTTTATCACCTATCATGAGTTTCCATGGATATCTCCTCCCACTGATGATCAGAATCCAGGTTTGAATTGTACATGCACATACAGTTAATAAGCTTAAAACTATTTATGCATGAAAGGTGTTATATAGCAGTTCCAATTTTTTTCCCCCTTTTACAGTTGGCCCCCTTGGCACACTACAACAATGATCTGACATAAGCCAAATTCTTGCATCATTGAACTTACTCCTTAAAATTTATACACCAATCTTTCCATCTTTATCTCAAAGAAAATAATAATATCGTTCATTCAATCTGCATGGTGCAAATGCAGAATGCCACTGAGTGGCGTGCTGAAAAGTCATGGTGTGTCAAACCAACTATAGCTCTCACTTGTCAGAAAAGGGAAAGATGCAAGAAGTACAAATTAGAGAGATGGAAAACTAACATAATTCATCAAGATCACGAGATGTCGGTTGGTACCAGACAGGGATCAAAAGTCTGGTTTTCAACTGGAGAACGTTCGATGCTGATGCTAGATGTCAGTGCTGAACAAGCACTGTGTTCAAGTTGAATGTTTCCAACTTCCTTCCTTCGCCCTGCACTACTAAGTACCTTTACCAGAATGATAGGACCAGCATTTTCTCTTTCCACTTGTATCAATCAACACTCACCTCCTCTGAACCTCAGCCACCTCTCTCCTCATAGCCACCATTTTTACCAGCAACCATCCACATGCCTGATTCAAGATGCACGCCTCCCTCCCTCCCTCTCCTCAACCTGTACTTATCAACACCAGTTCAGACCTCGATCACCATAGTCCCGCTTTTGAAACACTGTTCATTCCTCATCCATCTCTATCGTTACCATTACACAGCACCAGTTGCACCTACCTCCTCCACAGTGAAAATTTATGTTGCTTACTTTCTTCCTCCACTTTCTCCCATCTAAAAGTAATTGGAACCTAGGTGAAAAAGCTTGTTTTGATAGGTGACTTAAGAGAACAAACTATCTAATTAGTGGTATTTGATGATAAAAGCTCCACAACAACATCTCTAGAAATGCAGCTGACACTCAAATAGTACTATATCAACAACTAAAATAGGCCGATCATTTTTCCACAAAGAACTAAAATAGGATGATTAGACAGTTATTTCTCAACCATACTCCTCCTTATAGCTGATTCATTGTTGATTGAAGGCATGAAGATACAAAATAATTACTGCTTTCTACTAATCGATCATCCAACAGACAAACAGTCCATTTGCAAAAATTATCATTTGTCGAGTATCAAATACGTTAGGTGCTGAAACGCAACAAAATTGGTTCCACAATATTTTGTTAATAATGGATAGAGAGTTAACTGTTAAGTAATATAAGGAGAACAACATATTGAAGATAGCTGAAACTAGATTATCATAATTAGCCAAGAAAATTATTTGCAAAGTTCTCAAGTTAGGAAATTAAGGTAGAAACTTCCAAATACATTACTAATAAGAAAAAGAAATCAGTCTTTTGTGACACCAAATACTCCATGAAAACATGAGCGAAGGGTTGACTTCTCAATGGATCTATCAAAGAAAGGGATTTTAAGCAATTCTTTTAAGCAAAATATTAATAAGATTACTGAGTAATAGAGCTTTAGTAGTGAAAAAGGACTTTATAGTTACAAGACTTGCCTCCATAGTCATCAAGAAAACAAGAAATACTCATTTTTCAGCTACATTTTGGCGGTAACCACAGCTTAAGAATAAGGCAGTCTACAAATGACATGTACAAATTCTAAGCAATAACTTGCAAATTAGACCAACTGGACATGCTCTTTAAAGCAACAATTACTTGCTTAATACATGATGCAACTTCCATAAAGTAGCAGTAGAAGAGTCCCATTAATACTAGGAGAAGCGAATGGTTAAACAAAGCTCAGCTTTAAAATCTATGCTTATTAGGAAAACCACATATTGACTTCTCTATAAACCCACATCCAAATTCTAAGCAATAACTTGCAAATTAGACCAACTGGACATGCTCTTTAAAGCAACAATTACTTGCTTAATACATGATGCAACTTCCATAAAGTAGCAGTAGAAGAGTCCCATTAATACTAGGAGAAGCGAATGGTTAAAACAAAGCTCAGCTTTAAAATCTATGCTTATTAGGAAAACCACATATTGACTTCTCTATAAACCCACATCTTCTGATAAAATTTTCAGAATTACGTTTAAGCGGGAGGACTGAGCCTGAAGAATAAAACAATCCCCTCATAGAAACCAACTATCGTGATAGTTTAAAACCAGCTTTGATTTTGAAAATTAAAAAGCCATGTCATCAGAGAACTCAAGTGAGAACCAACCGAATAAAACAGACAGACAAGAGAAAACTAAATTGTCAAGTGAGAACTTGCTTTACAGCTTTCAGTTGTTACTCTTGAATCTTGATAAGTGCGAGTGTCATTAATGGTTTTGTTTGTGGGAAAAAGAGGGTTTACTGTTTAGCAGTAACCAAAAACATGGTCATGTGGAATAAACCAAATTCGTCAGCAGAAAAGAGAAGAGGGTTCAAGAATGTATGTACAAGGTAGCACAACATCAGGGAACATAAAAAGGTAGCAGATAAACTAGCTAAATATGGAAGCAATATGCAACTGACTAATAGTACCAGTATAGTTCATTTTGCAGTTCCTCGTCTATTTGCCTTAAAGGTCAAAGTGGAGGCTCGCTTCAGGGGTCCTGTGTGACAAGAAAATTCCACACAAACTCAAGGGGAAATTCTACAGAGCCGTGGTTAGGCCTGCGATGTTATATGGGGCGGAGTGCTGGCCCGTGAAGAACTCGCATGTTCAGAGAATGAAGGTTGCGGAGATGAGGATGCGTAGGTGGATGTGTGGGCACACCAGGCTGGATAAGATCAAGAATGAAGTTATTCGACAGAAGGTAGGGGTGGCCCCGGTGGACGAGAAGATGCGAGAAGCGCGACTGAGGTGGTTCGGGCATGTTCGGAGGAGGGCCCTCGATGCCCCGGTGAGGAGCTGCGAGCGGCTGGAGATTGTTGGTGGTCGGCGAGGGAGAGGGAGGCCTAAGAAGCATTGGGGAGAGGTGATTAGGCAGGACATGACCAGATTGCAGGTTACCGAGGGCATGACCCTTGATAGGGGCGTTTGGAGGTCTAGAATCAGGATTGTAGGCTAGGGGCTCCTAGAGTCCTTCGTTCGCATCTCTCGGGGTTGGGTGTGGGATAGTAGGGTTACCCATAGGTGATTAGTGTTTTAGCTTATGTCTCCATATGGTTGTTAATATGGTAGTTACTGTTTGTTATTATTGCATTATTGCATGCGACTGTATTTATGTTGCTTATGTTTTCATGAGTACTTGCATTATTATTGCAGGAGTACCTATGCTTTATTATTTTGTTTTGTTTTGCTTGTGTTTCTAATTTTACCTTTGTTTTCGTAATGCAGCTTTCCCTCTTTTTATCCTACACGCCACAACATCTCTGCCCTTACGGGCAGGGGTAAGGCTCGTCTACATATTACCCTCCCCATACCCCACCTGGTGGGATAACTGGGTAGTTGTTGTTGTTGTTGTTGTAGTACTAGAGGCAGACAAATTAGAAACTACTTATCCTAGAAGCATAACCATATGTAATGATGCTACGATATGTAGTGTTTATCCTTAATGTATAAATATGATCTTTTGCAGCCAAAAAGAATAGCACAAGGTGGAGGCTGGCATTAACACTCCCTTTCTTTTCTTTTCACAATATGCAATACTATTCTTGGCTAGGTTTTTTCTGAATTTTCATGCATTTGCATAATGACCTGCATAAAAAACGCCCAACTAACTTGCAGATGTTCTAGCATTGATAAAGCATAAGCATGATATTCCAAGGAAACGATAGGAAAGCTTAGGTAGTTGAGTGAGAAGAACTAATAGTAATAGTGTTTAAGGGAAGGGGGAGGAAAAAGAGATGAATCTATTCTCTAACAAAAGTTAAATATCTCTACTAGATTAACCATGAATAAATTTATTCTCCTAAATTTTGCCCCAGCAATACAAATGCAGTTAATGGTGTATCATCTACTGGTCTGAAGCAAAAGCTAACATATGTACACCAGCTCAGAAAAAGATACGAGAACACGGTGAAAAAGGGAAACATAAGACAGAGAAAAAAATAAATGATCACAGTTAAATACTCAAAACCCTGCTCACATACTACAAACCCATAAAATTCTCCTATAATAAATACATGACTCATTAATCAACAATCATCCAATGGTAAAGAAACAAAATAAATTTTGCCAAGACATCACTCGTGACTAGCTTAGCTGGTTGCAGCATAAAACTACATTCAGCTCATTTCCTAGCTGATAATCAATCTCCTTGATGAAGTAATTACAACAGACCACTTTCACATACCTAAAGGTACTCAAAAAGATTCAAAGACAAAGGTGCAAATGCATGAACCATCATATAAATTACGACCTTTTGAGGTAGTAATCAACATCTAATCATTCAAACAAAACTGATATCGCTAAACCTTAAATCGGTAAACAAAAAGCATACAGAATCAATGCCTACTTGCAAACAAATTACAAACTGTAATCACTAAGAGATACCTGCAGCTTTATCCTCGGCATCATGGTATATTGGTTCATCCTCAGGCACAGGGTGAAGATCTGTCTCTTTTTTAACTGAGCCTTCATTTGCATCATCAGCAGCAACCCCATCTTTATCATCAGGATATCTAACAACAACAACAGGGCAAACACTATGATGCACACAATAATCACTCACACTACCTAGCCTCCCTCCTTTTATGCTACGCCTCGAAGCACCAAACCCTCTACTCCCCATTATCACTGCACTCAAACCCAACCTCTCTACTTCAAGACACAGCCTTTCTTTCATATCATGATCTTTCACTATATGAATCTTGAACGGTATATTCCCTTCAACGAGCGGCTGTGCTAAATCATTAGCTTTTGTAGTTGTGAAGTTATCAAAATCATCTTCTAATTTCTGCTGTGATTCTTCATTTGTGAAGTCGACGGAGACATCTATAGCACCCCAATCAGCGCCGTAGAGGACGGAAGTAGGACGGACGTGGAGGAGGATGACGGCGTCACCTGGTCGAAGGTAATTTTGGACGGCCCAATTGACGGCGTAAGCGCTTTCATCGCTAAGATCGACGGCTATAGCGATCTTTCGATTGGCACGTGAAGTGGGTGTTCCGGAAGGGAAACGTGGGGATGCAGGTTGGTGCATGATCGCCGTCGGTGGTCGGTCGGATTCTGCCGGTGGCTTTTTTGGTGATGCCATAAATGGAGAATTGGAAATGGGTATTGGAGAATTTGGAACGTTAGAGTTTTTGTGATATCCGATGTGTGTGTGTGTTTCTTCTTGGGATGGAAGAGAATGATAGTAGAAGATGTTTGGGAGAAGAAAGGTTACAAGATTTAGCTGGATCGAGTGTACTAGATGTTCTTTGCACCTCGATCGAGTGTACTAGATGTTCTTTGCACCTCTTTTCTATTTTTTTTTTAATTAATGTGAATTGGCCAATATTTTGACTTTTGGCTAATCCTATCCAGTACAATACGGTGCTGTTTGATTATACTTAATGAAGAATGAATTGTAAAATTTTCTGTTTGTATTTCATTACTGTTATGTACATGTATATTTATATTTGTATCTTCATGTATCTATATTTATATTTATATTATTATAAAAGCATGAATATAATGTTAATTTGCAAAAATAATATTATAATGTTAAGCATAATAATTCATAATAAAAGGACATAACAATAAGTATAGATATTAGCCTTATGATTCAATTAATTTTAAGACATAATACTACACGTTAGGAATCCTACATGATTTCCTTTTGGAATCCTATTAGTATACTTTTCATTTGTCTAATTCATATGAAATTATATAAATAAATATCTTTAGCCATGTAATAGCCTTAAATATTATTAATTTTTGATAAAATTGTAATCTTTAAAGTTTTGATAATAATAGGACTTGAAATAAACTAAATTCTCTACAATTTGTAACCGGATATGGTGCCCACGTAATATTAAGAATTAACTTCTATGAACTTTCAATCCTGTGGTGCCCATGACGCGATTTAGGATTACGGAGAAAATGACCTTTGAAAGGGGATTGTGGAGGTCGAGCATTAAAGATTTAGGTTAGGGGAAAGTTGGAAATATTTCTGCAGCGCACTAGAGTGAGACTAGACAGTTAGCAGTTATGATTAGGATGGCTACGGATCAGCTACTAATGCAAGACTTTATATTCTAGATATTAGCATACTGTCCTCTTTCTCGTATTTTTATATTCCCTTATATTATTGTTATTGTATTATTTAAGTTATTTTATGTTATGGTATATATTTTATGTTATTTGTCATGAGTCTATTGCTAGTACTAATATATCGCCACTTGTTTCTGTCATCTGTTTCCTTCTTGAGCCGAGGGTCCCCTGGAAACAGCCTCTCTGGCCATCGGGGTAGAGGTAAAGTCTGCGTACATATTATTCTCCCCAGACTCCACTTATGAGAATATAGGTAGTTGTTATTATTGTTGTTATTGTACTTTCAATCCTACCAGGACGAAATATGTTATTCGTTCCTTTTATTCACCCAAAACAAATTGGGCTAAAGAATTATATGAAACCTAATATCATTCTTATCAAAATATTCTTATATCATCCAAGGCAAAAACTTTTCTATCTTCACAAATCAAAATTTTTTTTTTTTGAATTTCTTACTATTTGGTTATTATAAGTATTTCTATTTAGAATCGACTACTTAAGATTCTTGCTTTTATGGGACGTCATGTCAAGTCCGCCTAATAATTTGGTTTTTCAATCAACTAAAATTTACATAATACATGTTTGGAATCCTATATAAATACCTTTACGAATCTTATTAGTGTAATCCTAATACTTTTAGCAATGTGATTACTTTTAGAATATACTTATTAAAAAAATTCCTATTACAAATTTAATATAAAAACGTATTATATTGTCCTATTATTTATTTAATTTGACAATATATATTTTCCAAATCCATTTGAAAAATATATACATTTACTTTTGGTATATATTTCTTAAAAATTTATGTTACTAATTTAATTTGAAGACGTATTATAATGTCCTATTACTAATTTAATTTAAGAATGTATTATACTGTCCAAATTCATTTAGAAAAAAAAAAAAGAGCATATCCACTTTAGATTTGATATACCTCTTTAAATAAGTTAAATAACCATCACAAATATATCAAAGCAGAGCAATGATGCTAAATTTATAAAAAAAAAGTAAAATTAAGGCGAAATACATACTTTGCCCATTAATCTTGCACCCAAATCCCCGTTACACACCTCTCGACCAAGGACAATCTTTTACACACCCAACCTTTTAAAAGTGTGTCAAATACACACTATTTTTTTCTTGACCAATTTTTCAAAACATGTGTGATTTCACGCTCCAATCATTTAGCGACATGTGTCACTGTTTTTTATTTAAAAAATAAAACACTTAAAATTACACTTATACCCCTTAACCATCTTCTCGATTTCATATCTTTCTCTTCTCCGATGAATTATCTGTCACCACCTTCCGGTTAGATGATAAAGCTATGTCTAAGTTGCAAAAGAAATAATCTTGAAACTCCTTAAGCATAACTGTGCAAGTAAAGGATTAGATGATAAATTAAAAAGAACATGTTTTGATTTAAATTTCAGAAACATGACTCACGCGGTGTGGTTGATTTTCAAAAATTCAGATTTAGAGCCTATCTAGAACCTTTTTCACTGACTTAAAAGAACAACAACAACAACAACAACCCAGTATAGTCCCACAAAGTGGGGTCTGGGAGGGTAATATGTAGATGAGCCTTACCCTACCCGAAAGGGCAGAGAGACTGACTTAAAAGAAATTTCCATCAAATGGACTTAAGAAAGAACTTGAATATTTTAAAACAGATGCCTCAATTTGGGGTAAATACACTTCAAACAGTTCGGAAGGTCACTTACATAAATCCGCACAAAACAACAGAAAGTACCATAGAAAGAGACTCCAAATTAAAAATAATTAACCAATCCGTAAAAATTACCATAAAATGAGACCCCAAAATTGTTTCGCCCGAAAACTCTAAAACTCCATAGCAGTGAAGAAGAAGAAAAGAAGAAGAATAAATTTTTCTTAAAATATATGAAATGAATAGGATTATGGGACCCACTAGTGCCATGTGTTAAAAATTGTGACACATGGAATTTAATTAAGGTTCTGGACTAAAATTTAGAGGTTTTATGCGCTTACTTGTTTGTTAGACACGCACATGCTATCTGTCAAAAAGAAGTATGTATTTGACACACTTCTAAAAGGTTAGGTGTGTAAAAGGTTGCCCGTGGTCGAGAGGTGTGTAATAGAGATTTGGGTACAAGTTTAATGAATAAACTATGTATTTTTCCTAAAATTAATAACATGGGTGATGAACTTATGTCAAATGGAGTTCTAGAGATATATTGGACTTTAATGGACCGCTTAGCAAAAGCAATTAATGATTTGGGAGTTAAATTATGTCAAGTACTACTAGTAATTCCAAAATCGATAAAAGCAGAGACTGTAAAATCTAGCTTGCCAAAGTTATACTTCTGGTCTCAAATGAAAAAGATTCAACTAACAAGAAATATAAAGTAAGAACAGATCAAGTATTCTATGTCTTCTTGCTTTGAGTCGGAAAAGAATAAGAGCATCCAAAAAGATGATTTGGTTCTTCCTGAATACTTGGTTATCAATTCCAATAATAATAGTAGTGCATTTAATAAGAGAAATATTTCTATAATTAGAGTAAAAAATAATGTTGCAAAAGCATGATGAAATTTAAAAAGATATCTTAGCTAGCAGAAATAAATATGTTGATAAACTAAATAACAGGTTAATTGTAACATTTTATAGTAAAAATAAAATATTTTTCTGTTTTTGGCTCACACAATATGATACAAATAATTACTACCAAGAAGAATACTTTAATAGCAAACAACCTTCTACTATAGATGTTTGTTGTCAAGTTTATTGTTTCTTACATACATTTGTGTTAGTATATATATAATAGACTACGTTGATCTTCCATTGTATATAGATTGATTTCGAAGAAAAATATGCTCCCTGCTAATAAAAAAGTTAAATGCGCCGAATAACTTATGTAATAGCACACAAATAGTATGTAGAAGTTTTGATAATAACGTCACACATGCAAAAATTATGATACTGGTCAATGTGCTTCTAAGTATATTCTGAATTCAACTTTCGTCTCCTGAAACTAAGGAATATCCTTTTAAATTTGTGTAAAAATAATTTTTTTGTATGTTTATGTTTTGCAAATATAATAAATAAAGTACAAGGACAAATATCCTAAATATTAGACTATATTTACCGCAATATATTTTCTTGCACGAACAACTGTATGTTGCACTTTCAAGAGGGATATCAATATTGACAACAAAAGTTCTAGTTAAGACAGAGCACCAAAGCATTAGGAGGAAACATACACAAAAAAATTTTATCCACAAAGAAGTGTTATTTAAGATACCATCACATTAAATACTTTTAAATTATAATACACAATTATCTAAGTAACACGACAAAGTTGATCATTTGTGTAAGTTTTGATAATGTCCTTTTATTTTAAATTCATGTATTATGCTAATACAAACCCAAAAGAGTCTCTCTCCTCTGTCGGTCTCTGTCTCTAAGGTCTCTCTCCTTCTTCCAGCAACCCCTCCCCCCCAGCTCCCAGCTCCCCTCTCCCCCTCCCCCGGCGACCCCTCCCCCTCCGGCGATCCCCTCCCCCTCCGGCGATCCGTCTCCGGCAACCCCTAAGTTCATTCAGCGGTCTGCGTATTTTAACGGACCATTGTGTGGAAGCTTTAGGTTAACACCATCGGCACCACCGACGAGCCGCCGGTAGCTACAGGTAAGTACCCCTTCTCTCTCTTCTCGGAACACTGTTCCAGCAAAGTTCCGTCAACAGTGGTCTCTCACGGTGGTCTTTCTTCGACACCTCCTACGCCACCGAGACATACACCGTCAGGCGCACAACCCCTGCGAACTGCGTCGCCAGAAGCTGCCTCACGCGCCGCCGACGACCACCCACGCTCCGCCACCGACACCCACGCGCCACGCGCATGAGCACTGTTCCGGTAACTTTTGCAACTGGCTCCTTTTGGACAGTATTTTCCCCCCTCAATTCCGACCAACTCGGTACTTCCGGAATATTCCCCTGCTCACTTTCATTTTATACTGTCCACTTAGCCACCTCATTTTTCTCACTGCTTACTACAACAGATCCCGGGCTGCCCAGAGGTCTGGGATTTATGTTTTCGCCGGAAATTTTTCTGGCAACCCCTGCACTTTTCCTTTTTTATTCTCTCCTCTACTTTTGTGGGTGTATTTTGTTTTCTTAGACAGGTGCCTATTTCACCGGCGAGGATCTCCGGCAACTCTCGTTCAGACTCGCGGCAGGACGCAATAGAGCCGCACATTCTGCTAAGATTCAGGGAAACTTGGGCACAGCAAAGCACACTTTCAGGTTTTTCCATCGGGAGTTGGTACCTCCCGCTCTCTTGTTTACTTTGTGCACCTTTTTACGTATTTTAGCTAGTATTTCGAGTGTGTTCTATCCTGTTGTTATCTAGTTTGCTACATTTGCGTTTTTCGCTATAGTGCGTGTGTGTGCCACTGTACCCCACATCAGTTGGTGGGATAGTGGCCGCGGCGGGGGATGATAGCGTAAGGTCATGTCCTCAGGGGGCTGGGGTGGTCGCGGGGGTAAGTAGGGGAGCAGGGGGTGGTCCTACGGGCAGGGCGGGCGGTAAGGGTGGGAAGAGGGCAGCGGACGCCCATAGATTAAGGATTGGGTCATGGAACATAGGCACTCTGACGGGTAAGTCCATTGAGTTGGCGAAGGTTCTTCAGCAGAATAGGGTTAACATAGCGTGCGTCCAGGAGACTAGGTGGAAAGGGACAAAGGCGCAGAATGCTGATGGGTTTAAGCTGTGGTACTCTGGGCTCGTGAGGGGTAAGAATGGAGTGGGCATCTTGGTTGATAGGGACCTAAGGGAGTCCGTGGTCGAGGTTAGGCGAGTGAATGATAGGTTAATGTCTATTAAGCTGGTTATTGGGGGTGGCGTCATCAACGTCATCAGCGCTTACGCGCCGCAAGCAGGCTTAGCCGAGGAGGTTAAAAGGCGCTTTTGGGAGGACTTGGATGATCTGGTGAGGAGTATTCCCCAATCTGAGAAGTTAGTTATTGGAGGGGACTTTAATGGTCATATTGGGGCTGAGGCTGGTGGCTATGATGAGGTGCACGGTGGCTTTGGCTTTGGGGCCAGGAACGGAGGAGGCACTTCGCTGCTTGATTTCGCCAGGGCTTCCGAGCTCCTGATTGCGAACTCGACATTCCGGAAGAGGGAAGAGCATTTGGTCACCTTCAAGAGTTCGGCGCCGAGGACTCAGATTGATTACATCCTCATCAGAAGGAGCGATAGGGGTTTGTGCAAGGACTGCAAGGTTATTCCGGGAGAGTCTCTTTCAACTCTTCATAGACTACTTGTGATGGATGTCGATCTCTGGGTGAAGAAGAAGAGGAGGGGCGCCCGGGGTCAACCACGGATTAGATGGGGAGCTTTGTCTAAGGAGAAAGCACAGGAGTTGGAAAGGAGGTTAGTGGAGGGCGGAGCGTGGAGAAGTTATGGGGAAGCGGACGCTCTGTGGACAGTGACGGCGAACTTGGTTAGGGGGTAGCACGGGATGTGCTCGGGGTAGCTAAGGGATATTCAGGCAGGCATCAGGGTGATTGGTGGTGGAGCGAGGTAGTCAAAGGAGAAGTGGAGGTGAAGAAGGCGGCGTTCGCTAGGTTGGCAGGGAGCACAAGCGAGGAGGAGCGGAGAGCGAACAGGTTGATCTACAGGGAGGCGAGAAGAGAAGCTAAGATGGCAGTCACGGAAGCTAAAAATGCGGCGTTCGGTCGCATGTATGAGGAACTAGGGGAGAAAGGTGGGGATAAGAAGCTATTCCGGTTGGCTAAAGGGAAAGGAAGGCACGTGATCTTGACCAAGTCAGGTGTATCAAGGACGAGGATGGTAGAGTTCTGATGGGGGAATCGCAAATCAAACAGAGGTGGCAGGCGTACTTTCGGGACCTTCTTAACGAGGAGGGGGATCGGAACATAGAGCTAGGGGAGCTGGGGCATTCAGAGCGACATAGAGACCTTGGGTACTGCAGGCGCATTAGGGTGGAGGAGGTTTTAGGGGCGTTGCGTAGGATGAGTAGGGGTCGAGCGACCGGGCCTGACGAGATCCCGGTGGAGTTCGGAAGTGCATGGGTAAATCTGGAGGGGAGTGGCTCTCTAGGTTGTTCAATGCGATCTTCAAGACTAAAAGGATGCCGGATGAGTGGAGGTGGAGTACAGTGGTGCCCCTGTACAAGAACAAAGGGGACATCCAGTGCTGCAACAACTATAGGGGCATCAAATTAATAAGCCACACGATGAAGGTTTGGGAGAGGGTGATTGAGGCGCGGGTGAGGGAGGCGACAACTATATCTGGGAACCAGTTCGGTTTCATGCCGGGCCGCTTCACCACATAGGCTATTCACCTAGTCAGGCGGCTGGCAGAACAATTCAGGGATAAGAAGAAGGACCTTCATATGGTGCTTATCGACTTGGAGAAGGCGTATGACAAGGTCCCGATGGAGGTGCTATGGAGGTGCTTGGAGGCGAAGAGTGTGCCAGAAGCCTATATCAGAGTAATCAAGGACATGTACAATGGAGCTAAGACTAGGGTTAGGACGGTAGGTGGCGAATCAGACCATTTTCCTGTGGTAATGGGGCTCCATCAAGGATCGGCGCTGAGCCCCCTGTTGTTCGCCTTAGTGATAGATGCTCTAACCCGACATATCCAAGGGGATGTGCCTTGGTGTATGCTCTTTGCTGATGATATAATATTGATAGATTGGACGAGGGCCGGTGTTAGTGAAAGGTTAGAGGTATGGAGACAGACCCTCGAGTCTAAGGGTTTCAAAATAAGCAGATCTAAAACTGAATATCTGGAGTACAAGTTTGGCGACGAGCCGAGTGGGGTAGGCAAGGAAGTGATGCTTGGTTCTCAGGCCATCGCCAAGAGAGACAGTGTCCGATATCTTGGGTCTGTGATTCAGGGGGACGGAGAGATTGACGGGGACGTTACCCATCGGATAGGAGCGGGGTGGTCAAACTGGAGGCTTGCTTCAGGGGTCCTGTGTGACAAGAAAATTCCACACAAACTCAAGGGGAAATTCTACAGAGCTGTGGTTAGACCTGCGATGTTGTATGGGGCGGAGTGCTGGCCCGTGAGGAACTCTCATGTTCAGAGAATGAAGGTTGCGGAGATGAGGATGCTTAGGTGGATGTGTGGGCACTCCAGGCTAGATAAGATTAAGAATGAAGTTATTCGACAGAAGGTAGGGGTGGCCCCGGTGGACGAGAAGATGCGGGAAGCGAGGCTGAGGTGGTTCGGACATGTACGGAGGAGGGGTCCCGATGCCCCGGTGAGGAGCTGTGAGCGGCTTGAGATTTTTGGAGGTCGGCGAGGGAGAGGAAGGCCTAAGAAGCATTGGGGAGAGGTGATTAGGCAGGACATGACTAGAATGCAGGTTACCGAGGACATGACCCTTGATAGGGGAGTCTGGAGGTCTAGAACCAGGGCTGTAGGCTAGGGGCTCATGGAGTTCTTCGTACGCCTCTCCCGGGGTTGGGTGTGGATAGTAGGGTTACCCATAGATGATTAGTGTTTTAGCTTATGTCCCCTTATGGTCGTTAGTATGGTATATACTGCTTGTTATTATTGCATGCGACTGTATTTATGTTTCTTATGTTTACATAATTACTTACGTTATCTCTGCGGGATTACTTATGCTTTTGTTTCTAATTTTGTCTTTGTTTTAATGAAGCTTTTCATTTTATCCTATGCGCCGAGGGTCGATTGGAAACAGCCTCTCTGCCCTTTCGGGCAGGGGTAAGGCTCGTCTACATATTACCCTCCCCAGACCCCACCTGGTGGGAATATACTGGGTAGTTGTTGTTGTTGTTTATGTATTATGCTAATGTAATAATATTTTTCGGCACTTAGGTGATTCTTTTCTTGTTATACATAAAAATTTCTCTTATTAATTAAATTTATTATTCCTTCATATAAATAATTTTTTACATCATCATGTGCAGTTATTAACGTGCAACGCACGTTCATAGATACTAATATCGAGGATGGCATGAAAGAGAAACTTTTTATACTTGTCCTATTCTAATTTGCCTACTGATAACAAATTTATTCCTTCTACTCAACTAACTATATTCCCTCACATGTTAGTCACGTGAGGAAAACTTCTACTATTAAGATTATCAAATGGTCTATATTTAATCTATCATGAATTGATTTTCTTGATTCAAAGGTTTTTGCTCCTCTGTGTGTTCCAAACAATCCGCTAATATCAAATTTAGCCACTTTGGTATGAGAACAGAACAAATGAGATTCTTTCTTCTAGGTCTTCTTCATTTCTCTTCTATATCTATAGACAAAACTCCATGAAAATCATAATTGAGATGGGGTTTCTTCTTCCCAACATACCCCTCAAGTTGGAGCAGAATCTTGCGACCCATAACATGCCCAAAATATCTCGGGGAGAAACTCCATAAAGAGGCTTTGTTAAGAGGTGTGCGAGCTGAGCTTTAGAAGAGACAAAAGGAAAGAGTGATTAACCCTAAAAACTGTTGGCGCACAAAATGATAGTCAATTTCGAAATGGTTTGTGCGTTCATGAAAAATGAGGTTACGAGTGATGTGGATTGCTGCTTTGGGATCAGAGTGAAGAGGAATTAGTATATTGGATGGTATAGAGATATCCTCAAGTAATCGTACTAACCATGTAAGTTCTGGATTTACCCTTCTCATATATATGCATTATGCTTCTATAGAAGATAAAGAAATTGATACCTGTTTCTTTTACTTCCAGAAAATAGGAGCTCCTCTTAGTAATATGCAGAAACCATTGACGGACCTCCTTGAATCATTGCAAAATTCCTAATCAGCATCGAAAAATGCTTGCAAAGAAAATGATGGTTCGGATGAAAAGAGAATACCTTGGCCCAAATCAGAGCTGAGGTATTTGAGTACTCGTATAGCGGCAGAGAAGTGAGAAACTCATGATTTCTGCATGTATTGACCTAGGGTGAGTACAGCAAACAAAAGATTTGATCGAGTATTATTTAGATAATTTAACTTTCCGACCAAGTGATGAAATATAGTGGGATTTTGCAAAGGTTGGCCATCATCAACTTGGAGCTTGGAGGAAGGATCCAAAGGAAAGGTGACTCGAGGCAAATAAGACACATCAAACTCCTTCAACATGTCTGAGGTAAATTTTCCTTGACTCACAATAAATCGTGTCTTTTCTCTCAAACTTTTCATGCCTAGAAAATAATGTAAATTTCCCAGATTTTTGACTTTGAACTCAGTGTTAAGAAAATCCTTGATGCTTTGAATTTCGTTTAAGTCATCTCATGTGAGTATTATGTCGTCAACATAGAAAGAACTAAGACTTCTTGTGCGTTGCAGGCAGGACCCCTTCAACATGCCTACCTGGTATGTGGCATTCTTGGTATTTCATAATTTTTCTACTTTAGTACTGATGTACATATTGCATTATACATGTACATTCCCTTGCTTGGACAGAAAAAACCAAGTAAACATGGGCTGGAGAGATAAAGTACATCTTTTCTTAAGCGTAGGCCCCGAAAGATCCATTTGGTCACACGTAATAACTCTCAATACACTATAACACTGGGCCCGTTTGAATATTTTATTTTACACATAACTTATTGTCCTCTTTGATACATATAACTAGGAAGAGTTAGTTTAATTGTAAAAATGCAAAACTAGAATCGGGACCAGAAAAATAGTAAGGTTTAAGTAAGCAAAAACTTAATCAACTAACTTCACATAGAAAATGTAAGAATTGTTCTATTTGAGTTAGAGTAAACCTATCGACTCCGGTAATCATCTATCGACTCCAATAATCTAAAGATTTAACCTCCCCTAATATCTCCTCTTTTAACGTTTAGGATTTAGGGTTAACTGAAATTTAGGATAATCAAAACTTCAAAAAAGATGGGTAAAACAAAAGACTACTTTTAGAAATTATATTTATTCTCTAATACTTCATTTTGTTTAAAGGACTATGAAAACACTAACTAGTATTTGCAACCACTAATTCAGCAATTAACCATGAAATTGGCCCGAATACCAAACACACATAGTCAATCTAGCCCTAAAATACAAGACCCATCAATTATCCACACTAGGGTTGAGCCACAACCCTAGCTTATGGGTCTAGCTACTCATAATTAAAGAAAAAAAGCAAGAAATAGACAAAGAAAAACTCATATTAATTAATTTCTAAGCCAAATAACAAGATTCAATGATGAAAAGTAGATAAAATTGCCCAAAATAGCTAAATACTTCGAACCCACGAGCGCAGCAACAACTAAAACTATCTGATACCCTAAAATTGGAAAAGAAGCTATTTATACTAAGCTGAAAATCTGGATAAAAGTACCCCTACGGGATTAGTGCGGATCACACAAAATGGATTGCGGTCGCACTAGGGCTTTTGACTTCAAAATCCAACTCTCTGAACTCGGGAAATGCGGACCGCACAGAATGGATTGCGGTCATGGAGGCTTTTAGTGTGGCTCGCACAAAATAGAATGCGGACCGCATTGGCTTGAAACTCAGAATCTGGAAACTCTCTGATTTTGGATTCTATGGACCGCACTAAATCGAGTGCGACCACATTAGTCCTAGTGCAGACAACACAAAACCTAGTTCGGCCGCATTGCCTTTTAACCTGAATACATGCTCTTTGAACCTCCTTGTGCGGACCGCACTAGGCTTGTTTTGCCTGAGCTTTGTCTTGACTTGGCACTTGTGCAAGTTTCATTCCTTTTGAGCTGATCTTTGATATCTTGTCACTTTGTCAATCAAACCTACAATCAAGCACAACTTCTGAGCCTTTTAGGACTATTTTGTATAAATTTCTAATGAAACCATAAGCAAGAAGGAGTATAAAAGGTATCAAAATCCTTAGTTATCAAGTTCCCCAAACTTAATGTTTTGCTTGTCCTGAAGCAAACAAAATAAGACTCACCCCTTAAGAGAATATAAAAAAACTCAGTTGTCCTAAAGTGAAATCATCTAGCATCAATTGGGACTAACAATTGCCCTCAACACAAATGAATCATTAATAACTTTTACTCCTTGAAACACCATGGATTAAGTGCGACACAAGAGCATTAAGAATTAACTCAACACATCAAAGACTTCTTTTCTGTTACTTCGGTCATTGTGGAACCCAAACTCACACATCCTCAACTCTCCCTAAGAAAACCTTACCTTTACAATAGTGGCACTCAGAACGAGGACAATGGAAGTTCACTCATCTCTCTCAAGAAAAAGTCACAAGTCCGACTCTAGGTACCATATGCTTGCCCCTTATATGAGTATCCACTAATGTAAGCTTCATTCGACTCAAGAGCATATAGAGCTTTAGTGGAGACATTGAAGGCTTTTGGTTCAGGGTAGGAAATATTTTGGTCTAAGTAGGTTCCATCTTCCCTTAAACACTTCATTTTGTTTCATTTGGCACATTTTCACTGAACTCTTTTAGTCGTTTCACTTCTTTCTAAGGGGTTAAAGAGACATACTCACTCTTTCTTATGCATTTCAAACATTTTCTCCTTTTTCAACTTTTCACACATCATTCTTTGCTTTTCTTGAATCCCTTTTTGTTTTTTCTTCATATTGAACATTCTATTTGTCTTTTTACTTTTCTTTCTTTTTCATTGCCTTTTCTTTTCTTCATTTTTGTGCCTTTTTACCACCTTGTTGCAATCCTTGTATCTCCCCCCAAATTTATATTTTTTCATGTGCTAAAGAAAAGATCGGGGGCCAAGAGAGGGCATCTTTTAGAATAGGCATAGGCTTGTATCATGGTTCTTGAAGGAAAAAGGTCTAAGGCTCAAAAGGGTTGACTAGAGATCTTATCATTGGTGGGTTATGGATGTGTTCAACTAGCATCTGGACTAAGGAGAGCCTATAATCATGTCTTAAGTAAAAATTCACTTAGCATTTCGCCTCAACAAATATTCAGGGCAAGTTCTAGACCAATGGCTTGGAACTTGGACTTGCAATGCGATTACTCACCACATAAGCTATGAGATTGCTAAAGACACAGAGTTGGGGGCCCTCAGTGACCTTAGATAAGATTTGAGCACACAATGGTCCCCAAAAATCACTTGATGATTATTGGTCAACACAAGAGTCTCAAGGTTAAGTCTTTCATCATCCTAAACACGACAAATTATTTTTGGCCATAAGATCAAAGGAAAATGTGCTAGGCCCAAGTGAAGCTCTGCTTGAGGCACCTTTAACTACTAACTACTAAAAACAAAAAGAAAAATGGACTCAAACCCTTAAGAAGGTTATCACTCTATCCTTCATTGGGAAGAGCCATCTGATTCACACAAATTCCAACTTTGGAAAGAGCCATGGCATTAAAAAACCAAAGGCTTATTGCAAACTTTCGAAACAAGAAGCTATGAACCACAAATAGGAAGCTAAGAACGAAAAAATTGTGGAAAGCAGAATAAATATATATAGAAGGGATTTGTCGAATACAGAATAGATGGGATGAATATATACAATGTAATATAAGTCTATATATAGACCCAAAGTAAAATAAAAGTGCAATAAATGTTATGAAATGTTAAATTATATACAGACCGAAAATAAAAAGTCAAAGAAAGCATAAAAGTATCAAATATATGTACAACCATCCAAATGAATAACAAGTAGGGTCTACCCCTCAAATGAAAGCTGGCATTGTCCTCAATGCCAACTAGTCTAAATAAAGCACCAAAAAGAGAAAGAGAAAAAAAGAAGATATAGGGACTCCTTATGGCCTGTCCGTCTGCACGGACTCCAGAGTGGTCCCAGGGTCCTCACTGTGCTCTTGAACCTTATATCGGTTCCCTGTGGCCTGCTGTTGTGCTGCTGGGACCTGGTCCTGGACAAGCTCATGTTGTGCATCCTGTGGCTGACTGGAGGAGGCCTCTGGTGCGTCGGCCAACTGGATGACTGCATCATCAGCTCTAGTAATCATCCTCTTTCTCTTGGTCGACCTCTATGGCTTCTCCGGTTGGGGATGAACTGCTGGTATGGGATCCTGAAGCAGTAAATCTAAGGGCAGTTGATCTGCCTTCAGTCTATCAACATCAGCTCCCAGCTCCTTCACGGACTCCTTGGAGGCCCGTGTCTTCCTCAGCTTCTTGTGCTCCCTAGCAAGCTCCTTGATAGCGTTGCTATGTGAATCCACCACATCTGTCAACACCTTCTGAGTGTCGAGAATTTTCTTCGAGTTGTCTAAAATCTCTTTGAGAGCATCCTCTATCGACTGGGAAACTATGGAGGTGGAGGTGCCGACTAAGCCTCTACCGTGGCAGTGAGGGTGGACAACTTGGATGACGCAGTTTGCATCCATTTGTTGGTCTAAGAAGAGCTTGGCTCAGTTGGTGAGCAGTAATAGGATGTGCACGGGAGGATTGTATCTCCGGGTCTGCTGAGGTGGATGGACTTGGAGGCATAGCAGTAGAAGTAGAGGCAGGCTCAGCATGAGTCACTACCACAACCGTCTCTTTAGACGTGCACGTTGGATCAGTAACTGTAACCTATGTTAGAATATACGCTTAACGCTAGAGGGGGGGTGAATAGCGCTATAATAAAAAACAGCGTAAACTTGCGGAATTTAAAAATTGCTGGAATGAAATAAGTGCGATAAGTAAATAATAAGGAACGAACGCACCGATGTTATCCTGGTTCACCACAACCCGTGGCTAGTCCAGTCCCCGAGAGACTCTCTCGAGGTTTCCACTAACTTCGTTAAGCATACGGGTGCTTAACAAACCGTTACAAACTGAGAACTTGAGTCACACAAGCCTCAACAACCTTTGCTCGAAGATACAACACTTCAAGACTTCAACCAAAGGAATCACAACGTTCCTTCTTACAATATAAGGGATTAACACTTCCCTTCAAGTGTATAAAAACACTTTGCACTCAAAACAAGACTCTCCTTAAGAGTAGATATGAGTAAAATAAATACGCTCAAGAATGCAACAACTTTCGTCAAGAATTTGGCTCTCAAAAACTTATGTAATGAATAGAAAATGATGAATAAGAGAGTATGCAAGCTTTAGCAATAATATGATCAGTTGTTGTATTTAGAAGACTGATTTGAAGATGTATTTATAGTGTCAAAAACATGCATAATCGTTGCCTAATTTCCAATTAAGAATTGTTGATTTTGTGCTACGACAATCGATTGTCTAATTGGCACAACCGGTTGTTTTCCAATCATTCCAAAAATCATTCCCAGATTTTACGCAGCATAATCGATTATCTAAGACGTATAATCGATTACTGGCAACGTTCAAAAAATCATTTCCAGATTTTACTTAAAATAATCGATTATCAGAAATATACAATTGATTACTTGGCAATGTTCAAAAAATCTTTTTAAGATTTTACTTCAAACAATCGACTATCAGAAATATACAATCGATTACTTGGCAACGTTCAAAAAATCTTTTTCAGATTTTACTTCAAACAATCGATTATTAAAGTCCTATAATCGATTATCTGACGAAGTTTGAAAATATTTTGGCAACGGTCATTTACATAATCGATTATGCTATATGGACAATCGATTATTTTTAAGTCATGAAAAATCTAATAGACACTGCCTCAACACAATCGATTGTCATAAGGTTCTCAATCGATTATTTTGTATCTTTGAAAAATCTGATAGACACTGCCTCAACACAATCGATTGTCATAAGGTTCACAATCGATTATTTTGTAGTTTTGAAAAATCTGATGGACACTGTCTCAACACAATAGATTTTCATAAGGTACACAATCGATTGTCATGCAGATTTCAAAAATCTGATGGACACTGCCTTAACATAATCGATTATCATAAGTACATAATCGATTATCTTTGTCCAGATTTTAGAGGCATGTTTAAAAATCATTTTGCTAAAATAAATATGCATGATTTAAAATCATTTTGCTCTAAATTAAATATGCATGATTTGATAAAAATGTTTTTACGAGAGAAGCCAAGTCTTGAGTTAAATTGTCGGATCAAGATCACAATTAAAGAGCGGCTCATGTATAACTTTGCTTAATCTTGATCTTTGATTGTCTTGTGCTTGAACTTCGCTACGTGACATTTGCGCGCTTGTGCTTGGACCTCGTCATATGTCAATTGCGCATCGTTTGTCATTTATCAAAACCTACAAATATGAACACACGTTTAGTTTAGTGCCTTGAGAACGTGTTTCAACAATTTCCCCCTTTTTGATAATGGCAAACCTTAATCGGGATATGCATATTAGGTAATTCATAATGACGATCCAAGACAAGTATATATATATATGCAATTAGTTCCCCCTCAACATATGAATTCCCCCTCAATTTGTGCCAATAAGTATTAAGTGCATAGCCCTTATTCTTCCCCCTTTTGACATTAGCAAAAAAAAATTGGTAAATAACTTGTTTATTGATTAATCAAAATTTTCAACTTCATAAAAGGGATAATAAAGCAAATAATGTCAACATAATCGATTATTGATACTTGATAATCGATTATATACTAAAGAGAAATCGATTATTCTAAAGAGGAATCGATTATTCTGAACCAGTCTTTATAATTCCCCCTGTTTTTAGGGCGATACCTGCAAAAATACGTTAGACGCCTCCGACGCTCAAGTTAGTAATTATGTGAAAGGGAAAATGCAATGCATGACTTAGATCAATGTGGAGTCAAGAATCCCGAGTTCACTACGAATTCGGAAGAAGGACTCTTTCTCTAAAGGTTTTGTGAAGATGTCGGCCAATTGATCTTTGGTTTCAACAAATTCAATTTCGACATCACCTTTGAGAACGTGATCTCTTATAAAATGATGCCTAATTTCAATGTGTTTTGTTCTTGAATGAAGAACGGGGTTCTTCGTCAAGCATATGGCGCTCGTATTATCACATCTAAGAGGGATATGATCGATACTTAGCCATAGTCCAGGAGTTGCTGTTTCATCCAAAGGATTTGAGCGCAACAACTCCCCGCGGCTACATATTCAGCCTCGGTTGTGGACAACGCAACACTTACTTGTTTCTTGCTAAACCAAGAAACTAGAGAGCTACCGAGCAAATGGCAAGTGCCATTAGTGCTCTTGCGATCCAATTTGCATCCAGCGAAATCGGAATCGGAATAGCCAACAAGTTGGCATGAAGAACCTTTGGGGTACCATAGACCCACATTTACAGTACCAACAAGATACTTCAATATCCGTTTCACCGTAGTTAGGTGAGACTCCTTAGGACATGATTGATAACGAGCGCATAAGCACACGCTAAACATGATGTCCGGTCTACAAGCAGTAAGATAAAGGAGAGATCCAATCATACCTCGATACTTCTTGGTGTCGACTTCCTTACCTTTCTCATCTTTGTCTAGATGGTCGGATGTGCTCATGGGAGTGGCCATTGCTTTTGCGTTGCTCATTTCAAATCGTTTTAGCAATTCTTTGCAATATTTAGCTTGACAAATGAAAGTTCCTTCTTCCATTTGTTTTACTTGCAGCCCCAGAAAGAAGGTTAGCTCACCCATCATAGACATATCAAATTCGCTTGTCATTAAATCAGAAAATTCCTTGCACAAAGCATTGTTAGTAGCACCAAAAATAATATCATCCACATAGATTTGAACTAATAAAATATCATTGTTTTTATGCTTAACAAATAGAGTGGTGTCAACTTTCCCCCTAATGAATTCATTTTCCAAAAGAAATTTGCTCAATCGTTCATACCAAGCTCGGGGAGCTTGTTTGAGACCATAAAGCGCCTTTTTAAGTTTGAAAACATGATTGGGAGATTTAAAATCTTCAAAGCCCGGGGGTTGTTCTACATAAACTTCTTCTTGAATAACACCATTTAGAAAAGCACTTTTTACATCCATTTGATATAAATTGAAATTCATAGAAGAGGCAAAAGCAAGCAATAAACGAATAGCTTCTAACCTTGCTACGGGTGCATATGTTTCTTCATAGTCAATTCCCTCTTCTTGATTATAGCCTTTTGCTACAAGCCTAGCTTTGTTTCTAGTGATTACGCCATTTTCATCTAGTTTGTTTCGAAAAACCCATTTCGTACCAATTATGGTATGATTTTCGGGTCTTGGCACCAAATCCCAAACGTCATTTCGTTTGAATTGGTTAAGCTCCTCTTGCATTGCCAAGGTCCAAAATTCATCCCCAATTGCTTCGGAGATGGTTGAAGGTTCAATTTGAGAAACGAAAGCAGTATGTCCTAAGGTGTTCTTAAGAGTGTTTCGAGTACTTACCTGTTGTTCAATGTCGCCAATTACCTGTTCGAGAGGATGGTCTTTGATTGTCCTCCACGCGTTAGGCAGTTTCGTTTCTTTTTCCAGTTGTGGCGCTTCCTCCGATAATTGTTCCAAGATTTCATCTTGAATTTCCTTAGGAGTTTCCTCTTGTACTTTGTCTTGAGGACTCATTGAGTTTAAACTACCTGCAAGTTCAAAACCAGAATCCTTTCTCGCCAAGCGAGCATTATTTTCGGAAAACACAATATGAGGGGATTCCTCCACAGTTTCGGTTCTATTATTGAATACTCTATATGCTTTGCTACGTGAAGAATAACCAATAAAAATTCCTTCATCGGATTTGGCATCAAGCTTTCCCAAATTATCTTTACCATTGTTATGAATAAAACATTTACAACCGAATACTCTAAGATGTGAGATATTTGGTTTCCTTCCCTTGTAGAGTTCATTGGGAGTTTTCATGAGTATTGGCCTTATAACTACTCTGTTTAAAACGTAGCATGCGGTACTCACGGCATCCGCCCAAAAATGTTTGGGAATCTTAGCCTCATCGAGCATGGTTCTAGCCATCTCTTCGAGACACCTATTTTTCCTTTCCACCACTCCATTTTGTTGTGGTGTGCGTGGAGCAGAGAAGGTGTGCTCGATTCCGAGTTCGTCACAAAAATCCGCGAAGAGATTGTGATCGAACTCTCCCCCATGATCACTTCTTATTGAAGTGACGGTTGTGTCCTTTTTATTTTGAACACGTTTAAGAAAACATTTAAAATTATGAAAAGCTTCACTTTTATGAGCAAGAAATAGTGTCCATGTAAATTTAGAATAATCATCAACAATAACAAAAGCATAACGATTCCTACCAAGACTTTCAATGCGAGATGGTCCAAAAAGGTCCATGTGAAGAAGTTGCAATGGTCTAGTAGTTGAAACAATATTTTTTGATTTAAAAGATGCTTTTGTTTGCTTCCCTTTTTGACAAGAATCGCAAATGGAGTCTTTTTCAAATTCCAAATTTTGAAGACCAATAACTAGATTTTGTGAAACCAATTTGTTTAAAAGATGCATGTTGATGTGAGCTCCTCTACGATGCCATAACCACATATCATCTTCTTTGCTCATAAGATAATTCACATACTCAGATGAAGAATTTTTGAGATCAACCATATAGATGTTATCCATTCTAAAACCACGAAGGATAATTTTAAAATCGCTACGTCGAAAAACTAAGCATTCATCTGAATCAAATAAAACAAGATTTCCCTTGTGACATTATTGACTTATGCTCAAGAGATTATGTTTTAGACCTTTAACTAGCAATATATGCTTAATGGAAGAAGGTTCATCCTTACCGACCGATCCAATGCCGATAATTTTTCCCTTGTTGTTATCTCCAAAAATAACGCTTCCTCCTTCCTTGTGTTCTAGTTGAAGGAACTTGGATTCGTCTCCGGTCATGTGTTTGGAGCATCCACTATCAAGGTACCAAAGTACACTTGATCCCTCCAAACATACCTACAAGACAAATTAATGAGTCTTTGGTACCCAAGCTGTTTTGGGTCCTTGAGAGTTAGGTGTAACATGCTGTTGTGCTTGACATGCAGTTAAGTGTCTATGTCTAGTGAAGCAAGAAGGAGCAATATGTCCAATTCGATTGCAATAATGACAAATGATATTAGGATTATGCATTCGTCTATGTTGATAGTAGTTGGACGGACGAAATTTGTTTACTCTATTTTCGACAATATGACTATTGCGCATTTCATGAAAATCATTTCTCCTACTATTTGTTCTAGGATATGCAGCATTTCTAGAATAGTTATTTCTAGGTTGAATGCCATTTCTAGGTATCCTAAAATGTTAAACGTTTCTTCTAGTGTTTGGTCTAGGATATGCATCATTTCTAGAATAGTTATTTCTAGGTTGAAGGCCATTTCTAGGTGTCCTAAAATGTTCAAAGTTTCTTTTAGTGTTTGGTCTAGCATGCATGTTGATTCTAGGATTGTTATCTCTAGGATGAACATTTGTTTTATTTGTCCTATGTTGAGCCTTAGGTGGTTAGGGTTTGGCTTCAACTTTTTCTTTAGGCTCGTTTTTAAAACATATCCCATGTTTGGTCGATTTCAAATTAACAAGAACTTCATTCAACTTTTTATGAGAAGAATTGAACTTATCTAAGGTGCCCTTAAGTCTTTTTACCTCATCTTTTAGATGCATGCAAGAAGTACAATTTTTACTAGAACTCTCGGGTTTGTCGGCGCTTCTTTTGCCGAAAAAAATGTTTTCTTTTTTCAACTTCTCATTTTCCAAAATCAGTTTTTCCAAATCCTTTTCTTTCAAAGAGAGTTATTTTTCAAAAACTTTTTCTTTCAAAGAAGCATTTTCCTTAATGCTTTTAACAGTTTTGGAAGCTTTAATGAATTCACTATACAACTCATCAAAGGCATTTTGCATTTCCTCAAGAGAATAGAAGTTTTTGGAAGAAATTTGACATACCTCTTCTTGATTGTTTTCGTGAGCCATGAGACAGAGATTTGCGGTTTCGTCTTCTTCTTCCTCACTCGACTCGTCTCCGGAGTCGCCTCCCCAAGATATGTATGCTCGTTGTTTCTTGAAGGGTTTCTTCTCCTTTTTGACATTTGGGCAATTTGATTTAATGTGCCCGATTTCTTCGCACCCATAGCACTTTACTTGATCTCCTTGTTGTTTGCCTTTTCGTTCATACTCTTTTCGCATGAACTTTTGAAATCTCTTAATAACGAGTCCGAACTCGTTATCTCCGTCCTCGTTATTTTGAGGTTGGCTTGTGCTTGCCTTGAGGGCGATTCTTTGTTTCCTTTGATCATTAACAAGAGGGTTAAGTATAGTAGATTCATAAGTTTTAAGGTTACCTCTTAATCCGTCGATGGTGACATTTGAAATGCCAATAGACTCTTGAATCGCGTCGGCCTTGGAGCGCCATTCCGGAGTGAGACTTCGGAGAATTTTTCGGACAAGTTCCTTATCTGTGAAGGTCTTCTTAAGAGCATGTAAGTCATTAACGATTTTTGAAAATCGTTCGAACATGTCATCGACCCTTTCGCCTTCCTTCATGTGAAAAAGGTCATATGCATGGGTTAGAAAATCAAATTTAGCCTCTCTTACCTGGTCCGTACCTTCGTACGTGATTTACAGCTTATCCCACATTTGCTTCGCCGTTGTGCAACATGATATTTTTCTGTAACCATCAGTGTTTACAGCACAATATAATAAGTTGATGGCTTTAGCGTTGTTCTGCACTTTTCGGATATCATCCGCATCGTATTCATCTTCGGATTTTGGAACCCATTCATTTTCAACCTTTTTGGTTGGAATTTGTTCTCCCTTCATTATAGCCTTCCACAGTTGAAAACTATTCGATTGAATGAATATTCTCATCCTTTCCTTCCAGTACGTATAGTTTGTGCCATCGAATAGTGGTGGTCAGGTGGAGCATTGTCCTTCACCTATTCCTGCAAAAGAATCACGAGTAGAAGCCATGGATTGTTTCTCTCAAACGGTTAAGTTTTTCAGAGAGTTGGGCTCTGATACCAATTGTTAGAATATACGCTTAACGCTAGAGGGGGGGTGAATAGCGTTATAATAAAAAACAGCGTAAACTTGCGGAATTTAAAAATTGCAGGAATGAAATAAGTGCGATAAGTAAATAATAAGGAACGAACGCACCGATGTTATCCTGGTTCACCACAACCCGTGGCTAGTCCAGTCCCCGAGAGACTCTCTCGAGATTTCCACTAACTTCGTTTAGCTTACGGGTGCTTAACAAACCGTTACAAACTGAGAACTTGAGTCACACAAGCCTCAACAACCTTTGCTCGAAGATACAACACTTCAAGACTTCAACCAAAGGAATCACAACGTTCCTTCTTACAATACAAGGGATTAACACTTCCCTTCAAGTGTATAAAAACACTTTGCACTCAAAACAAGACTCTCCTTAAGAGTAGATATGAGTAAAATAAATACGCTCAAGAGCGCAACAACTTTCGTCAAGAATTTGGCTCTCAAAAACTTATGTAATGAATAGAAAATGATGAATAAGAGAGTATGCAAGCTTTAGCAATAATATGATCAGTTGTTGTATTTAGAAGACTGATTTGAAGATGTATTTATAGTGTCAAAAACATGCATAACCGTTGCCTAATTGCCAATTAAGAATTGCTGATTTTGTGCTACGACAATCGATTGTCTAATTGGCACAATCGATTGTTTTCCAATCATTCCAAAAATCATTCCCAGATTTTACGCAGCATAATCGATTATCTAAGACATATAATCGATTACTAGCAACGTTCAAAAAATCATTTCTAGATTTTACTTAAAACAATCGATTATCAGAAATATACAATCGATTACTTGGCAAGGTTCAAAAAATCTTTTTCAGATTTTACTTCAAACAATCGATTATCAGAAATATACAATCGATTACTTGGCAACGTTCAAAAAATCTTTTTCAGATTTTACCTCAAACAATCGATTATTAAAATCCTATAATCGATTATCTGACGGAGTTTGAAAATATTTTGGCAACGGTCATTTACATAGTCGATTATGCTATATGGACAATCGATTATTTTTCAGTCTTGAAAAATCTAATAGACACTGCCTCAACACAATCAATTGTCATAAGGTTCACAATCGATTATTTTGTATCTTTGAAAAATCTGATAGACACTGCCTCAACACAATCGATTGTCATAAGGTTCACAATCGATTATTTTGTAGCTTTGAAAAATCTGATGGACAGTGTCTCAACACAATCGATTGTCATAAGGTACACAATCGATTGTCATGCAGATTTCAAAAATCTGATGGACACTGCCTTAACATAATCGATTATCATAAGTACATAATCGATTATCTTTGTCCAGATTTTAGAGGCATGTTTAAAAATCATTTTGCTAAAATAAATATGCATGATTTAAAATCATTTTGCTCTAAATTAAATATGCATGATTGGATAAAAATGTTTTTACGAGAGAAGCCAAGTCTTGAGTTAAATCGTCGGATCAAGATCACAATTAAAGAGCGACTCATGTATAACTTTGCTTAATCTTGATCTTTGATTGTCTTGTGCTTGAACTTCGTTATGTGACTTTTGCGCGGTTGTGCTTGGACCTCGTCATATGTCAATTGCGCATCGTTTGTCATTTATCAAAACCTACAAATATGAACACACGTTTAGTTTAGTGCCTTGAGAACGTGTTTCAACAACCTAGAAATTATTGATCTTGGGGTTATCATCCCCATGTATATTGTGCCACAAAAATGGGGCCTTCGTTTTGACCTTGATGTCGAAGGGCCTCTTTTCCACTTTCAGATCCCGGAAGTACATAGTAAGAAAACTAGGGAACGGGAAGTTTCTATCATTCTCGGCACCCACAATAGTAATTATCCGCGACATCACATTTCCCACATTGATTGGGTACTGCCATAATTGAAGCCACTAACACTTCCCGGTGGAGAGGGAGAGAGTTGTCATGAGTCGTAGGATCCAACCTGCTACATACGAATGTTTCTCCCCCTATTGCCTCGAAATTTAAACTAAAACTCAGAATTTTCACTCCAACAGTCAACCAGTCGGAGGTGGTACCTGGGATTGCCAGGTATTGTGCTAGCCAGGGACGAACCTCTTCACCCAGTTCCATCTTTTCCATGTATAGGGTCGCATCTTGGTTACCTTGGTACCCTATTTGATGTAGAATTCTTTGAGCAAGTGCTCATCGGTATCCACACACTCCCCCAAGAAATACTCCCATCCGACTCTCTCCCTAAATTTCCTTCTCACATTGGGGTTGTGAGGTAGGAAGTATATATCTATAAAGCTCCTTTCCGGGATCAACTTCCTCACCGACTACCATCCCGGAATTTATGGTATGCTACTGCACTTACGAATATGTCTTGCCAAGCCTCCGACTTTCTAGTTCTAGCTACCTCGCCAACTTGAAGCTCACCACCTTCTCCGACTACTTCTTCTCCTCGTACTTCCTCTTTATCTCCTACTGCACACTCTCCAGATAATAAAGCTATGTGAGAGGTGGAGTATTCCTCACTACCTGCACCTGAGCCCTCAGACGACCCAGAAGAAATATTTACGGATGCTTGGGTAGTGGGGGATGGTGGAGGTTTGTCCCTTAGCATGTTTCTCTTCGACCAGTCAGGAATGTACTCTGGCACGGAGTCCGAAGAAATCTTCCAGGAGGGCTCGTACTCATTCCGCGACATGTCAATGTCTCTGTCAACTGCTTTGATCAGTTTTCTTGTGTTTATAATATTTTTTCGGGCTTGAGGAGTCAGTCTAATCATCTTCTGTTTCCCTCCTTGGGAAGATTCTCCTATGCCCGGTTGTTTAGAACATTTACCTCATTATTTCACCATTGTCTGTAAACACAATCCAAATGAACTTGTTAGTATCAGTAGTAGCAGTCAAGAAACAGAATTGTAGACCAGAATAAAAAGTTGCAGACAGGTTGCAGAAGCCACCCATTGCGGACCACACAAAATGGTGTACGGCTGCACATGGGTCAATGTAGACCACACAAAATGGCCAGGCGGTCTACAAAAAATATAGTGCAGCCGCATTCCCTGAGATTCAGCTTTTAAAGCAATAAGAAGTGCGACCCGCACAAAATGGTACTGCGTACTGCAAAGGGGAACCGCAGACCACACAAAAACGGCCGCGGTCCGCATTGAGTGCCCAGTTATGGCACTAAGTTAGGGTTTACGAGATTTTGATCTTTAGTCCAATTTTTGCCTCTAAGTAAGTCCCTAAGCGATTGCCCATTGTATTATAACTAACTAAGTCTATTTTAATCAAAAGATTACTTACCCTAACCTAGTCTATGAAGAAAATACGGGCAGAAAAGAAATAAAAGCTAAGTAAAAAAAAAGGAAAAGAAAATAACAAAATTAAAGAAATTAAACTGACATCAAGTTTCCAGATGTGATATGGGAAGAAGATCAACAAGTGAAAGCAATGAATTACGAGTAACGGGCAGTAATGAACAGTGCTTGTATTAGTTCTAAGAGTCAGGGTTCAAAAAGGGTAAAAGGAGGGCCTCAGGCCCATTTTATAGAAAAGGACTTGGGGTCCAGTCTTACCAACCAGTATGGATCGCGGTCTGCACAACACATCAATTTCCAAGCTTGAGGAGGCAACACACCGCGGTCCGCATAAAATTGACTGTGGCGGCAGTGTTCGATCGTGGACCGCACAAAATGAAGTCCGGCCGTAGTGGAAAACTTTAGAGAGGTCTGCATTTCATCTTCACTAGTACGGTATGCACTAAATGTAGTGCGGCCACATTAACAACTTTAGAGACCTAGCACTTTTTCCACTATGTCCTGTATTGCATCAACATAATCCTGTAACATCTCTCAACCAGTTATCCCAAAAACCAATCTTAAACTACAATGAAAATCAAATAAAAGTAAGAAGAAAAACACATGGGTTAAGTCATGACCTAAAATCCACTAAGTTTCATGGTGGCGTCGGACATCACTGTTAGACAAGCCAACCAAACACTTAATTAAATTCTCGTTTAAATATTTAAAAAAACACTTCTTGTATTTAGAGTAATGCATAGTGAATTCCTCCAAATAAATGAAGAAAACATGTACAACTTTTCGTACTTTTGAATAAATCAAAATACATCCCAGAACCTGGTATCACAAGTACATGAGCATTTACTAAGAAGCAAATAAAATACAACATCCGTCAGGAATGCAATGGGCAGAAAGTTAATACAATATACGGGAATGGACTATAGTAGCTACGGCCGCCTCGAATAATGCAGCTCACCTAGTCCAAGTATCATCCGTGCTTCTATGCCCAGTAGGCCACAAGAGATGCATGTGCCCGTGCAACAAAAATGTACAGAAGCGTAGTATGAGTACGAAAACAACGTGTACCCAATGAATATCCCGTCTAATCTCGAAGAAGTAGAGATGAGAGGTCGACTTCGATAGTTTTTAGTGGTCCAATTATAATATGGTGAAGATGTGAGTAAACATGGATTTATCTAGCAATTATAACTCACAAAGTAGGGAGACGAGTAACACCTTCTCAAATAATAAGAAAACTTCCAAGATCTACTATTCATTATCTTTATTAGTTTATAGAAGCAATAAAAAGCCAATAACAACTTCAATAAGTTTGAAGGTAAGCAATGCAATCATGTGCAAATTATGCCGGTGCAACGGCCCGATCCAACAGAATTAAACAATGCACTTTCCGAGGGTCGACAATGCGCCTATCGTCACACCCCTTTTTAAAAAAAATAAACTTCACACTAAAACCCTCTTAAATAAATAAAAATGATTTAGTAAAAAGCTTGAAAGGGTTTTCAATTAGAAAAGTGACAAAAGTTGTGTTTTAAAGGATTAACTCAGAGTCGTCACCTGACATTTGATTTCAGTGTGTCAAGTCACCGATTTTTCTAAAAATAATAATTTTCCTTTCAAAACACTTTAAACTCTAAACTAAGTCTATACCAGAGATAGGGGGTTCATTTGACTCGGGGAGAAGGTGTTAGGCACTCCCCAAGTCCCGTGAAGGTTCAGTTGCGTACATGATCAAGTTGTCTTTAAAAATGTTTAAATTGAGGCTGTAGAAACACACAAAAGAAATAAACTACCAAAATGCTCGATATTATCCCCACCGAATAAAAGAAAATAAAAAGGAAAAGAAAAGAAAAGTCCTAAACTAGCCTATACTGCGACTTCTTCACCATGCTCGCCAAGGACTCCAAGATATTTACATAGTTCTTTGGGGCATACCCCAGATAATAATATTTACAAACTTCACGGGGAATTCCCCGGATAAATTTAATTACGGGAACGACCTCTCGCCTCAAATTAACAAAAATCCTAAGTCTTGCCTACCCAAGTGTGGTCTGCCTAAACATGCTACTAATGATAAGCGATAAATAAAAGTAATAAAATATTTCAAATTCAAATTGTCATTTTTAACCAAATAACTATTTCTGCCTTAGTCCATTTCTAAACCAGCCCACGAGCCATAAATTATTATAGGCATCTTGTATCTTAATTCCAAATTCATTATCCATTATAATGTATTAATGTCCAGTAAGAGCATTTCAAAGACAAACGTGGAGAATCAGTTTAAAAGCTATGACAGCCTCACTAAAAATGCAAATTCATTCAAATTAAAAGAACAACACAGAACACCCAAAATATCACGCACTAATTAAAGAAAGGGGTAAGAAAAGGACCTCAAATAGAATTTGTCAGCTACAGCGATGCTGTATGAATAGAAACTCGGACCACAACCTTTGGCTACCTTGAATCAACAAGTAACCACAGAGCTCAAATGAACTCAACGTTGAATCTGATATTTTAAAGATTTGAATTCCAAATGAACATGACCATGAAAGAGCGACTCGAATTAACTTGACCTCGAACGAAAACCCCCACAGAACCGATCTGAAATTGACCCCATTTGAGCTGTAACAAAATAATTAAGAGGAAGACGCAATGCCTGAATAAATAAAAGAGCTTGAGGAGGAACATCGGCGGCTAGTTTCTAGCGGGTTTTAAGGGTTGACGACTTGGGGTTTGGAGTGAAGTTCAGGTGGTAGTTTGGTGTTAGCAGTTCAGGGTGATGGTCGTTGAGGGCTTCTGTTCCGAGTTGAAGAAGAAGGAGGAGCTGCTGCTCGTGTATGGGTGTGGAGTGATCGCCGGCAGCGACGCTGGTGGTGTTGAAAGGATCTGGCCGGCGAGCTATGGAGGAACGACTGGCTTGAGGGTTGAGGCTTTGGAGGTTCAGGCAAGTTTAGTGGTCATGGAGTCTAGGGTTTGTGTTGTTCTTCCAAGGTTGAAGAAGATAGGGCATCCATGGTTGTTCTTGTGTCTTAGGTTTAGGTTGAGGAAGAAGGTGTTAGGGTTAGCTCTCCCCCCTCTAAGATGAACAAGAAGACACTCCTTAAGTCTTTCTAGGGTTTGCTAAGTTTTAGGTTTCTTGGGTTACGGAAGAAGTGGGCTCCAAATTGGACCTTTGGTGGTAGGTTTAAAATTAGGCTACAAAAATGTGCAAGTTTAGGCCAAAAAGGACTGAAAATTCAAATTAAATACCTATAAAACTCTACATTAAATTTTGATAAATTATTTGTATTAAAAATCAAAGTTGGAACTACTTTATCTTCAAGTATCACATTAGGATTAAAATAACTTAAAAGTGATATATCTTTCTAAAAATACCTAATTTTGATTAAATAGAAAAGTCAAACTATTTTTTTGTATTTTTCAATTATATGATAAGAATAATGTAAAAGAGTCAGAATTAGTTAAAATAACTATATTAAGCCTAAATTAAATATTTTACGTTATAATGGATAAAATTTTTGGGAGGGTCAAAAATTACACGTCTACAGTTGCCCCTCTTTGGCTGAAAATACAAAGTATTTTCAGACAAAAAATGACTAGACATGTTTTTTGACCCGACCTTATTTGGAGAGACTAAACTTAAGAAAAAAGGGAATGTGACCGAGCTCTGGTATCTGAGCTGCCTGCATATCCTTGGCTATAAAGGAATCAGGTCACGTGTAGTTCAGAGTTGAATAAGATGATGGAGATACTGAGGTAGAAAGCTTGTCGAGGTGTTGTTCCGTTGAGGTTCCGGTATACTGTCCTGCCATTATATAAAAATGAAGGGAAAAAACAAAAGCAAAATTAAAAAAGAAATACAAGATCCTATCTATTTTCTTGTCTTGAAACATACTTGAATCTCTACTTGATCTTCAATATGCAACTGAAAAATGGACCCTGCTCTTCAGGCGGGCTCCTGATGCTTCTTGAATTTGTGAGTTGAAGTAACTCTGAAATTAATTTTCTCATTCTCCAGGTCGGCGCCTGCAATCAAAACAACAAAAAAGAAATTCTGCCCCAGTTTGCACTAGGAAGATTTGTGAGTTGTTAGAAAAATAGTAAACTACTTATGCTATTGATGCAATGATGAGAGTAAGCTAAAGACTCGACTAGGATGTGCGTCACATGTGAGTAAAACCAAAAAACTTTGACTAGTATGTGTGTCTGCTAAGAATAGAACCTGAATGACCCAAACCAGGAAGTGCGTCTCCTGGGGATGAAACTTGAATGAACCAAAATCTAGGAAGTGCGTCTCCTAGGGGTAAAACTTGAATAACTCAAATTAGGAAGTGCGTCTCCTAGGGGTGTAACTTGAATGAACCAAAACAAGGAAGTGTGTTTCCTAGGCGTAAAACTCTCAAACTAGGAAGTGTGTCTCCTAGGGGTGTAACTTGAGTGAACCAAAACTAGGAAGTACATCTCCTAAAAATAAAACTTGAATAACTCAAACTAGGAAGTGCGTCTCATAGGGGAAAAACTTTAATTTAGGAAGTGCGTTTCCTAATACAAAAATATAACCTGAAAAACCAAACTAGGAAGTGTGTGTTCTAGGGTAAAAACTTCAATGAATAAAACTAGGAAGTGTGACTCCTAGGAATGAACTTAAATGACCCAAACTAGGAAGTGCATCTCCTAGGAATAAAACTTGAATAACTCAAACTAGTAAGTGCGTCTCCTAGGAATAAAACCTCAATTTAGGAAGTGCGTCTCCTAATACACAATATATCCTGCAAGACCCAAACTAGGAAGTGCATCTTCTAGGGGTGAAATCTCTCAATTTAGGAAGTGTGTCTCCTAAAACAAAATATAACCTGAAGGACCCAGACTAGGAAGTGCGTCTCCCAGGGTAAAATTTCAATGACTCAAGCTAGGAAATGTGTCTCCTAGGAATAAACTTAAATGACCCAAAACTTGGAAGTGCGTCTCCAAGGGGTGAAACTCAATTTAGGAAGTGTGTCTCCTAAACAAAGTATTAACTGAAGGACCCATACTAGGAAGTGCGTCTCGTAGGGGTAAAATTTTAATGATACAAGCCAGGAAGTGCGTCTCCTAGGAATGAACTTAAATGACCCAAATAGGAACTGCGTCTCCTAGTGGTAAAATCTCAATTTAGGAAGTGCGTCTCCTATAATGAAAATATAACCTCAATGACCCAGACTAGGAAGTGAATCTCCTAATGGGTAAAACTTCAATGACTCCAACTAGGACGTGCGTCTCCTAGGGATGAATTTAAATGACCAACATTAGGAACTGTGTCTCCTAAAATAAAATTTGAAATACCCAGTCTAGGAAGTGCTTCTCCTACGGGTGATATGTGATTTTTTTTAATGCCTTTGAGTAAGAGGAATTAGGGCATTACACCTAAAAAGTTCAAGCTTTGTTATGAACATAGCCGTCATCCCTATTTCAGACAAAGAAAACTCCTGAGTTTAAAACAGATGGTTAGTTTGTGACCTTGACTTTGAGGGCGATTACTCCTGGACTTGCCAGGATAACTTTGATTTCAACTTGGAAGATCTCGCCTATTGTCCATTGACTATTTTCTTTCATCCTTATCACAAGAATATATCTGGTCCGTTCAAACCCAATACCCTTTATCTTTTGCATTGTGCTTATGAATTGACATTTACTGAATCTTTGCATTTCATATGAATCCTAAAGCATTTTGATTATTGCCAACTCAGTGTGCATATTGTTCTTCCCTGACTTATGCCACTTTGATGTGCTAGTCAGACTCTGCTTTGTGAAATTGGAAAACTAGCAGTAGATTTTGAAGTCATTTCTTTACTTGTTTTGACAAAATAGTCTCAAGAAGGGACTCAAACAAAAACAATAGGAACAAACAAAATAAGGGACAAGGGAAATAGATGATACCTAACAAGAAAATTATAAAGTAGAAACTTATCAGGTGTAGATACCAACTCTAATGACTATGACATGCACCTTTGGACTAAGTGGCCTAATCTCTCAAGCAAGTCTAATATTCAACTCTTGTTGTACCTCTTGAGTGTGAAAATGGGCTTCAACGCTTCAATTGTCCCATCGAATCCATAATCCTCAATCGACTTATAGTGACCTGAAGGGTTTTCACCATCAAGCCTCTCTCATTTTGCTCTTTTTCTCAACTCATTGTCGCCTTACGGTTCCCATGAGGGTTTTCACCGATAAGACTCTCTCATTTATCATTTTCTCTCTTTGCGATAAGAACAAGGTATTACCCATGATGTAGGAAGATCATACTTTCACCACACAGTTGATTTGGCATCCTCAAAGACTGGTCAGAAGGTCTTCCTTTGGACCGTAATGTAGGGTTTTGGACAGGGTTGGAAAAACAAGGGTGGTATGAACGCTCAAAATAATTTAACATGAGAGGGTTCAAAATTACAACTTTTGGAATCAGGACTTTTGGCAAAATTAAAATTTCTGCCCCAGTTTCTTAGAGTTTGGAAATTTATTTTTTCATTTTTTTTGGATTTTCCTTTTATGGGATTTCTCAGAAAAACTGCCCCACTCTTAACTTCGAGGGATTATGAAATATTTTATCTGGTATGATCGAACTGTAAGACTGCCTACATATCTTGAGGTGACAAGAATCAGGTCGAACGTAGTTCAAACGATAAAGTTGTGTTTTTTCTTTTCTTTTTCTTTTTTTTCCTTTATTTTTTTCTCTTTTCTCTTTTTCCTCTTTTTTCTCTTTTTTTTCTTTTTCTCTTTCCTTTTTTTCTTTTTCTTTTTTTCTTTTTCTTTTCTAGTTCCTAACTCTATTTCTGATTCCAAAATATGTGTATGAAACAAAAAATTAGGCTTAAAATGGGCAACAAAGGATTAAAGTGTTTGGGTAGCAGAATAAAATGCTTTCTTCATACCAAACTTAAAAATGCCAAGTACAAACATGCAATTGAAGATAAGCAAATAAATCACACACAGTATCTATTGATGACATCAACACAAACAAAAGTGCCAACGGGCAATACCTTTGTCCCAATGCATATCCCTTGCCAGTTCGAAGCAGACATGACTCAACCTCATATTGATATAGAAGAATGTATTTCAGCACTGACTGATTTACCTCAAACCTTGAGAGACATTTCCTTGTTGTATGCTCTTATCAACCTCTAGATTGTCCAGACTAACTACCTCAGTTTCACTCAATTCAAGCCTTAGGTTATCTCAGAATGCATAAATCTTTACTTGCTTCCCCAAATGCATCCTTTTGTCATATTCAAAACTGTATAATTGCTTTATGATTAGACTAACTCAGGCTGAGAATTATGCGAGCATGTCATAGTCAATAGAGTCAACATGAAAAGAACTATAAAAGGAAAAAACTAACAGAAAATAAGAGATTGCATTAGACAGATGGTGAACATGGTTTGAACAAACAAGCAAAATAGACGTGTTATAACCTTAAAACAATCATAGATAACACTAGACGAGTTACTACAATAAAACAAACTAAGCAAAAAGAAGAAGAGTTTGAACCACAAGACAATGTCCGGATTACAACCCTGAAATAACCCGGACAAACAGAAATGACAACAAAATAAACCACCAAAACTCCTCCCTGGCTAGCCAAGAAAGGAGTGTCTTTCCCATTGCCTAGCTCGACATCTTAGCCATTGGATTGCATATCAATATTACCAGAACCTCCACAAATATCCATCACATTGATATCAGCAAATAACTTTTATGTCTCTTTTGCCAACTCACTCTTAAGATCAACCTCTGGAACCGAGACTAATAGCGCTGAAAAATTTGCACTAAGTGGTCCCCCAAGGGATTCAGAAGAGTTCTCATATTCTCTTTTCACACGAATCATGCCCACTACATGCTTCTCATTATGAACATGCAATGGAATTTGGCTAGTATCTGTTGCATTTGGATTTTGCACGGTAATGTCACCTGCATCAATAAGCTCCTGCACTGTTCTTTGCAGATGCCAACACTTTTCTATGTCGTGCCCCGGGGCATTAGAGCAATATGCACACCTTTGAGAAAAATCAAAATTCTTTCGAAGGAGCTTCGGCATTTTTATCTGAATCGGCTTCAACATGTCCAATTGCCTCAGCCTTTGGAACAAACAGACATATGATTCTCCAATATGAGTGAACAACTTTTCTCTTTGGTGCTGCCTTTTCGTTTTGTACTCTGGCATTGGTTGGAACCACTTTCGGATAGGGGATTGATATGTTTGTACAGGTGTGTAAGACATTTGTGGAGGCGGTGCAAGCTGTTGTGGGTTTTGTAGTTTTGGAGCATGTGGCGGTGTATTGTGGAAAGTGTACTGGGTAGGTGAGGTGTAACTTTGGGAATTTTGTGGAGGAAAGTAGCATTGGGGAGGGTTGTCTGGAGCACAAGGATATTCATGGGGTCGGTATTGAGGTTGAATGCATTTAGCAAGAATTGCCACTGGATTCTGTCGTTGGCTGGGCTCGACAACATCTTTTCTTTCGACCGAAGGACTGATCCCAACAACTTGCTCGTTCCATCGAACCAAAAATACCTAAAATTTTCATTGGGTCTCTTTCCTTGGGTATCAGGGACTTTGAACGCAGTCTTGCTAGAGGATTGAGGAAGAGTAGCTGGTGGAGGAGCTACAAAAATAGGAACAGATGTCGGAGCAGGGTATGAGGTTATTTTAGCTGGTGGAGCATGAAAGTTTGGGAGGAAGTGCCTTGGTAATTATGGTACGGGGTAAAGTCTGGTGCATGTTGAGGGGAAAGATCAACGGTATTGAGAATCTGGGCTTGGGACAGCGGTGGAATGGAAGCATGGTTTTTTCATATAGTTGGTAGGAAATGAAGGTGGAGGGTGCTCGCTAACCCAAGCCTGACCTCCTCTTTCAGTTCCGATTCAGATTCTATTATCTCCCTAGGTGGGTCAACAGTTCATATGTTCGAGTCTTTGTTAGCCATGTCTCACTTGCTCTTTGACCTTGTGTTGTACGGATCACTCACCAAAATGTCACAAACTAACCACCCTCTGTTATGATTACAATAAAAGTAACAAAGATGAGCAAAACAAAGCCAACATGTTAGCATTAGGACATTTATCAAATAGAAATATCACATTGCGTGCAATGCACCTAGCAACAAATCACGGTTCTAGAATGGCTTCGAGGGTCATAAGGTCAAATGGCATTATCCCAATTTCACTCTTCTTACCCCTTTTCCTCTTTTTCTCTTTTACCCTCCTTGATTTTTCATTTTCTTTCCTCCCTTTTCTTTTGATTACTATTTCTTTCCTTTCCACTAATTTCTTAAATCCCAAAATTACATTCTCTTTTTCTTTTTTCCTTATTCTCTTTTTTCGTTTTAATAATGATTCGATCGAACCCTATGTATCATGACCTTCATGAATCAGATCAAGCGTAGTTCTTGAAAAGTGATGGAAAATAAATTAAGAGACAAAAATCTTTTTGGATTTTGCATTATAACTTTTTTTGATTTTTCAAATACAAAAAAAGAAGTACTATTACAAAAGACTTGAAAATCTTAACTATATTGGTAGACTCGATACTATTGAATAGGACTAAAAACTAAAAGATAACATAAGATGGACTAAAAAATAGAAAGTTTCCTCAAGCAGCCGGTGCCTGCAATGGTCTTGACTAGAATGATCCTAGGTATTAGTCATGCTCAAACTCTAGTAAATTAATCCATACATGAATGGGCAAAATAATATCAAATAGAGTTAGTGACTCAAGATACGTGTCGCCATGACATCTTCTAATGGACACATGCAAGACATGATTGGGCTACTTTTGCAAAATTAACATATGTGGCCAAGGATGGCTATTAGTGCAAACTCAACTAATGTGACCTCAAAGACATGATAATACCACACTAAGGCTTATATGGATTCAAATACATAATAATCATGACCAAAAATTAATTTGCAGAAATAACTCATTTTGTAAAAATAGCCTATGTGGCCAAAAGTTGCTAAAGAAGCAAACTCAAAAGGACGGACCTTAAAGTAATATGACACCTAGTTGTGGACACAAAATTCTAAGACATGGGTAGTTGAACCACTTTTACAAAAATGACTCATTTTGCAAGAATGATTGATGTGGCAAAAAATGGCTAGACATGCAAGATTTGGCTAAGACTTCGCGAAGCCAAGAACCTAAGACACTGGGAAGACTGGACCCTATGTGGGATGCCTACGTATCCCGCCCCGAAAGACGAGAATCAGGTATGCGTAGTTCGGGAAGATGCAACTAATTTGAAAAAAACTAGTATATTTTTGTCTTTTTTGAAAAATGATGGAAAATGTAAAATATTTTTTGATTTTTTTCTCTTTTTTTAAATTTTTGAAAAATAATGGAAAAGTGTAAAATCTTTTTGGATTTTTGGAAAATAATGGGAAAGAGTAAAATCTTTTTTGGATTTCAACTTTTCATTTTTTGTGAATTCTTGGAAAAATGATGGCAAAGTGTACAATCTTTTGGATTTTCTATTTTCATTTTTTTGAATTTTTGGAAAATGAAGGAAAAGTCTAGAATATTTTTTGATTTTCTATTTCTCTTTTTTTTTTGGAAAATGATGTAAAAATGTAAAATATTTTTTGATTTTCTATTTTCAATTATTGTTTTTATTTTTGAAAGATTATGAAAGAAAAATGCGATTAAGCCCTACTTGCTTCATTTTTCACCCTTCTTTCCAAACATCGGTACGCCAAATGACCTTTTTATCCTAAAAGATGCAACATGTATCACGTAGGGATGATTGAATATCCTTTTTGAGCCACGGGCCCATTTTTTACAAAATTTGGATATGCTTCCTATAAAGGGACACGGTACCCTGGACCGAGCCCTACTAGGTCTAAATGACATGATGCAAATAAAAATGACCTACAAGCTCACCTAAGTTTAGGGTTCACTAGACAAGACAATTAGGGGGGCACATGGTCGAGGGCAGCTGCTCTAGCGATCCGCCCGCTCCACGCTCCCACGCCACCCCCTAAAGACACGGGTTATTCACAAAAAGGCCGTGTACGCTCAAACGTACTCTATAAGACTTGTTACAGAAAGAAGACTCGGGGTTGTGCATATGATGATTGTTATAAAGCAGTAAACACATAAAAGAAAAACTGTAAATAAATAAGCAACTAGCAAATAATAAAATGACATAAACAAAATAAAAACATGTAAAGCAAACAAAACACATAAATACCACAACCGAACATCCTAAAAAGCCAACATGATCAAGTACTAGCTTGAACCTACAACTCCCCAGCAGAGTCGCAAGAGATGTCACACCTCTTTTTTTAAAAACAAACTTCACACTAAACCCTCTTAAATAAATAAAAGTGATTTAGTAAAAAGCTTGAAAATGGTTTTCAATTAGAAAAGTAACAAAAGATATGTTTAAAATAATTAACTCGGGGTCGCCACCTGACAATTGATTTCGGTGTGTCAGGTCACCATTTTTTCTAAAAATAATAATTTTCCTTTCAAAACACTTTGAACTCTAAACTAAGTCTACACCAGAGATAAGGGTAAGGGGGTTCATTTGACTTGGAGAGAAGGTGTTAGGTACTACCCAAGTCCCCTGAAGGTCACGGTTGCGTACATGATCAAGTTAGCTTTAAAATTTTTTGAATTGAGGCAATAAAAACTCACGAAAGAAATAAACAATAAAAAAGGCTCGAGATCGTCCCCATCTAATAAAAGAAAATAAAAAGGAAAAGAAAAGAAAATTCCTAAGCTATCCTATGCTGCGACTTCTTCACCATGCTCTCCAAGGCCTCCAAGATATTTACATAGTTCTTCGGGGCATACCCCAGATAATAATATATACAAACTTCACGAGACATTTTCCGGATAAATTTAACTACGGGAATGACCACTCCCCTCAAATTAACAAAAATCCTAAGTCTTTCCTACCCAAGTATGGTCAGCCTAAACATGCTACTAACGATAAGCGATAAATATAAGTAATAAAATATTTCAAATTCATAACCAAATCACTATTTCAGCCTTAGTCCATTTCTAAACCAGCCCATGAGTCATAAATTATTTTAGGCATCTTGTATCTTAATTCCAAAATCATCATCCATTCTAATGTGTTAATGTCCGATATGGGCAATTCAAAGACAATCATGGAGAATCAGTTTAAAAGCTATGACAACCTCACTAAAAATGCAAATTTATTCAAATTAAAAGAACTAAAAAGAGCACCAAAAATATTATGGACTAATTAAAGAAAGGGGTAGGAAAAGGACCTCAAATAGATTTTGTCAGCTACAGCAATGCTATATGAATAGAAACTCGGACTACAACATTCGGCTACCTCGAATCAACAAGTAACCACAGAGCTCAAACGAACCCAACGTTGAATATGATATTTTAAAGATTTGAATTCCAAATGAACATGACCATGAAAGAGCGACTCGAATTAACTTTACCTTGAGCGAAAACCCCCGCAGAACCGGTCTGAACTTGACCACTTTTGAGCGGTAACAAAATAAATAAGAGGAAGACGCGACGCGTGAATAAATAAAAGAGCTTGAGGAGGAACAATGGCGTCTAGTTTCTGACGAGTTTTAAGGGTTTACGGCTTGGGGGTTGGAGTGAAGTTCAGGTGGTAGTTTGGTGTTAGCGGTTGAGGGTGATGGTCGTTAAGGGCTTCTATTCCCAGTCGAAGAAGAAGGAGGAGTTGCTGGTCGTGTATGCATGTGGAGTGATCGCAGGTGGCGACGCTGGTAGTGTTGAGAGGATCTGGTCGGCGAGCTATGGAGGAACAACTGGCTTGAGGGTGGCGGCTATGGAGGTTCAGGTGAGTTTAGTGGTTATGGAGTCTAGGGTTTTTGTTGTTCTTCAAAGGTTGAAGAAGATAAGGCAACCATGGTTGTTCTTGTGTCTTAGGTTTAGGTTTAGGAAGAAGGTGTTAGGGTTAGCTCTCCTCCCTAAAAGCCAATCATAATACAGAACAGTCAATCAAGAAGTCAACATGAAGCAATCATCCAAATAAAAGCCAATTCTCCTTAGTAATTTACGAAAATGAAGTTTAATCTTTTAAGAAATTCAATTACTAGTTCGATGTGATTTAAACAATACAAGTTGTCAATAAGATTGCAATTATTCCAAGTATAGCATGCTTTTGGGTTCTAGACTACCCGGACAATAACATAATAGTAGCTACGCATAGACTCTCGTCACCCCTGCGTACGTAGCCTCCACATATTGGAGCACATAACCAATTAACTCACCTATGGGGACAATTCCCTCTTATAAGGTTAGAAAGGAGACTCACTCGCTCCGAAGATCAATGACCGACATTACACGCCCTTTCGAAGAATCTAGTCGATGCACAAAGCTCCAAAACTAGACAAGAATTATATAAACCCATTAATATATGCTAAAGTACTCATATAATCCAATTTAAAACAATTCCTAACCCTGATCGAAAAAGTTGACAAAAATGCCATTGGCCTACGTGCCCAGATTCCGAAATTTCTCGAAGATAAGTTTACCATGAACTCACGACCTCAAATATATGATTTTTTCTTAATTCAATCCCCAAATTTGTGGTTAAATTTCGAGAATACTAATTCCCTAGGTTTTCCCTCAAACCCTAAGTTTTCTACAAATTTCATGCTCAAATCCAGACATGACTGATGCATTTAACTCAAAATAGGTGGGGATAACTTACCTTGTCATTGATGATGAAAAATCCCACTTGAAGCTCTCCAAAATTGCCCATGTCAAAAGAAAAATGGGAGAGGAACGGCCAAACCCTGAATTAAAAACAACCCTCTACCTCCAGCTCTTTCCACACCTACCGCCTCTAAACCGCTTCAGCGGTTTCGCAGGTGCAGTTCCAATACCGCATCTACGGTCCCTACCAAGTTGCCCCTCTTTCACTTCTACGACTCAACACCGCAGGAGCGGTTCCACATTTGCGGCTTGTTAACCACATCTGTGGCCCCCCTCACTTTTGTCCAAATTGCTTCTGCGGCTCCTCTGGTCGCATCTGCACCCCCTTTCTCGCAGGTGCGCTTATGACAACAACCAGCAAGTTCAGCCATTCCAAAATTCCATTTTCGATCTGTTAACCACCCGGACTCCACCCTGGGCCCCCTGGACCCAAACTAGTTATACCAACTAGTCCCAAAACGCATCACGCACTTGCTCGAGGTCTCAAATAACATTAAACAACGCTAAAATCATGAATCAACATCCAATTCAAGCTTTATGAACTTTAGAACTTCAAACTTCTACTTTCGATGCTGAAGCCTATCAAATCACATACAATTGACCTTAAATTTTGCATACAAGTCATATTTGACATTACGGACCGAATTTAACTTTCGAAATCGAATTCCGACCCCGATATCAAAAATTCCACTTCCGATCAGACTTCTCCAAAAACCTTCAATTTTATATCATTAGCGAAATGACTCCAAAATGACCTACGGGCCCCCAAATTCACTTCTGATCGCACTCCCAACTCCAGAATTACCATATAGAGCTAACCCCAGGCTTGAAATCTCAAACGGACATCGATAACACTGAAATGCATTTTAAACCAAACTTATGAAATTTCTTTCAAAATACTAACTTCCACAATATGTTCAAAACTCTCTCAGGTCAGCCAAAACCCGGTCTGGCCATACGCCCAAGTCCGAAATCATCATACGAACCTGCTGGAACCTTCAGATCCTAATTCCTAGGTTGTTTACTCAAAATTTCCAATCATAGTTAATTCTTTCAACTTTAAGCTTTCGAAATGAGAATTCTCGTTCCAAATCAACTCTGAACTTCCCAAAATCTAAATCCAACCATGCGTACAAGTCATATTACCTAAAATGAAGCTGCTCTTGGCCTCAAATTGTTGAACCACACGCTAGAGCTCAAAACGGCCGGTCGGGTCGTTACATCCTCTCCCACTTAAACATGCGTTCGTCCTTGAATGTGCTGAGAACTACACTGAAGTAGTCTGAAATCACTGTTTAGCACCTCCTGCACCTTCCTCTGCTTCCACAACTCAGTTGAGCACATTAACTCGATAAATTCTGAAGATATTCTCTTATATTCAAGCAAATAGGCCTTTAAGCTCAATTCCAACATCCAAAATTCTATGCCAGAACTGATGCCGATATGCGGTCCCCATATACATTCAAGAAAATAGGCCATAGAGCCAATTCCAACATCAAAAATTCAATGCTAGACCTGCTGCCGATTTGCGGTCCCCATATCAATAACCACACGCATTACCAAAACACGACTACCTTAGCTGAATTCACACCTTGCACCATTTTACTCTCCGGACCACAATAATATTCTCTGACCAAATTAGTCAAAATTCCACGAATCAGATGTTCCCATAGCACCTCATGGCATACACTGGTCTTACACTAACTTTAAATACCACTACGACGGAAAGATGTGTAGAAATTCATATCCACTGCCGAATAAACAAATCATTGGGTCTATACTCCTGACCAGAACTATTGCTTTATTCTAAATCGAATAATGGCCTTAGATCCTTAATGTACTTCATATAATCAGATTGCACGGATCTTAAATCCAATAATCGCGTCTCACCCAGTATGAACTGCTTAGGCAATAAGCCCCCCCCCCTCGAACATGATCAAAAGTCTCACATGACACCACATTGTGCCAATAGGATGCCAATTCGAACGCGTTACTAAAGGAAAACAAACTATGAAAAGGAAGTTCAATTACCTTGCTTGTGAATTCATATATGCGATGCGGCACACGACTAATATGAGCTTTCCCTAGAAAATAGGAAACAAAACACATAAATAGATATGGAAAACTGCACTGAACACCACATTGTTGTGGCGCTCAACCCGATCCAAACAACGTAACCGTGGCGGTGTGCCACCTGATCCACACAACATAAACATGGTGGCGTGCCACCCGATACGTATGTAGAACTCATATAAAGAGATGCATATAGAGCTAAATTGCTCATTTCAATAAAATACCGAATTTCGGTCACAAGCACGCTAGGTGCATAATTCCATTTTCTTGGGGAGACATATAGCTCTATAAGATACAATCTCTAGTACAGTTGAGGTATGATAAATGATCTGAATCTCAAGGGCCATCCTACTCACAAAACATCATCTCTACGCGGAACCTCAACACATAAGAAATTCACCAAGCCATCTCATAACTCACACGACACAATATATTATTACATGAAATAGCAGACGGTGAAACAACATCCCGACTACTCCTCCATAAGGAGCGCATTGCTGAAATGAAGACATCTGGCCTGATATAGAGCCCATATTCACATTAAATCCATCCACATACCTCAAGTTGATTCCAATCACACTGAACTAGGCTAATAACCTTTCAAAGGACTCCCCCTTTTTTCATAACACACAAGAACAACCATCATAACCAGAGTAATCCTCCATATTCTCCAACCCAATAAATTGAGTGCCCTCCAAGCATATGTTCTCAAATTAACAATATTATCACAATCTTCATACTTGGTTTAAATCCTTGACTAACCAAGTGACTAATTGCCACACTTATGCAATTTTTCTCTGGGACACGGTCCCAAAACCTACCATAACTGGTCCATACATTGAACCACCGACCGCACTAAAGCTGAACAGCGATCAAGAATCCTTAACTAGGAAGCAAAACCTCTTTCACCAAACGTCTATCTCATGCGACGCTGAGAACAATACCTACTTACTTTAGACATCGAAACTTCTTTACTGCTTGTCCGAGCTCATGACATCCTTGTCAGCACCGAACTGCAACCTTGATCCTCACTTAAAATTTCATACTATACACTGCACCCCGATATGCCACTATACGATAGAACACGATATTCATCATAATTCCGGAGCTACTAATAGATTAATTTTTTATCATATAAAAACTATTCACCTAATCGGGAGAATTATAGTATCACACAGGTGAATCGTCATAACCGTAAGATATGCAATTTTCTAAATAGTGGTCTAAGCCACCATAGCCCTTCCGGAATCTTCCTCCACATAACAAGCTATAATAGTAGAATGCTTCTGAATAATATCAACTACAGTGGCCGACAAGCCTAGCAGGTACCGTCTCAAATTACTTGCCTAACTTGATCACGCTGAAGGAACTGATCTCTACCACCAATACTCCAACTCAACTATGGCTAACCAATCTATCTTCTTTCACGCTATCATGATTGCCCTAGAAATAATAATAACTCCATTCAACACATATCACATTCTATCTGCACTCATTCCGAGTGACCTGGAATCACGAGACCATGTTGGTCTCAGATCCTACGAATCATTTCATACCTCCCACATGCTACGCTGCAAGTCAAAAACATCATAGAACATTCTGTGCCTCTTCTTATAGGCTGCTACCAAGCTTGGTTCTTAACCGTACATATAGGCTCGAAATTATTAGGAACCACACTTTACCCTTTTGAATCTATTAGGACCATTGCTGAGAGCCACCCGCTCTAACTTGGCCACGAATATAATCAACTCTATAAATCTTCTAGAACATGAATACCCTCTTGACGAAGCACCTAGCAGAATCACTTCCCTTGGAACTTGCATCTATTCAAATCACCAATCCTGAATCCTTTCCAAATCCAAACATGAGCCAACAACGCCAACCATAGCACACCTTTAACAACCCCCTTGCTCAAGTTACCACCTATGCTCTTTCCCAGTGGCTGAAATGACCCATCAACATGCTAATAACTGGAAACCTCGCAAGTAGTTAACCATGTAATCCAATCAAAGGCGATGGCACTCTCCCACTTAGCTCGAAGTCACTATTACACAACTATGGAATTCACCAGGATTTTTAATCTCTTATTGACATAACCTGGCACAATCAACCGCCAAAATTCTCAGAATCCTTTTGTAAAACCTCCTTTTATACTCTGGATCGACAACTACATTTGCATGACCGATATCTTTGCTGTATAATCAACAGAATTTTTTGCAGAAGCATCGCCAACCACGCGACCGCTAACATGCTCACAGGAAATAACCCACCTGTGGAAATCACTCCCCAACATCTTCCAACGTTGCTGCACAGGGTACAATCACCACGATACCAATAACACATCTTGAGTTCGAGCTCACTCTCTAGTTGCACGAGTCCATTCACCCCTCGTGATCATCAATTAAATGTGCGACAACATCCTTCGAATTGAAGGCTATGTTGTACCCTTCTTCATTTCAGGATGCTCCTTCCCATCATATCAATTCTCCTACCGCATAATAGCTCATATGCAGCTCCGCCACTCTCCCACTTCAGCGGAACTCATCCCTTTAATTGACTACTCAACCTTTGCTTCTTATACTTGGCCTTCTAGAAATTTTAGCCACCGCCTGACTCTGCCCTCATGTCCTTGCTCATACTTTGCTGCTTCGTTGTTGCCTCAAATAAAATCTAACTTCGTAGCACTTGAACCCACGATCGCTACCAACCCTAATGCTTTCCGAAGATCATCTTTCTCGAGCTATCAACATAAGAAATACCGATTCCATTATGAACCATTGCATCCCGCGATCTCTAACCGTCAATTCTTCAATGCCGGCCCGCAACATCCTGCTCCAAAGGCAATTGTAGAAGATAATAATAACAGGGAACTTAGTACATTCAACGAGGACAATGACACCTCATCTTAGAAGAGAACTCCACAACGCTTGTAAATGCCGGTTCTCGATGTCTTATTAACCCAAACCTGAACATTCTCAGCCCGATTGCCTTTCCCCTGCCGGGAATGAAACACTGAATCTCTAGATCATGCATTGAGTAAACCTCCCTTCAAGTCATTCCCTTCCCTGACACGTAGGAAAACATCCTACCATCATATTAATATTGTGGAACAATCATTCATATGAGTCATGGCAACTTGTGCCTAACCTTAAAGCTCTTAGAAGCACCTCTATTGGGCCGAAATAATAGAATATCCTTCCATAAGGCAACGATAATAGCTCAAATAACCTCGCAGGGAGAAACGCCCGCACCACATTCGTAGTGCCATTACAATACTTGAGTGCTCGATTTATAACCAGCAGTTCGCGTCGCATAAGATTGAGTAGGAAGGAAATAAGGACCTAAGCCTCAAGGAATCAAATCACACAATGAGAAATCAAGAAAGGAAGTATTCCTAACAGCGCTGTAGTCCCCCAAAGATAAGCATAGACGTCTCCGTACCAAACCGCGACCCTACTAGACTTGCTCATGATCGTGAGACCTAAGGGAACCTAGTGCTCTGATACCATGTTGTTACGACCGAAAATCTACTAAGGTTCGCAAGGGCGTCAGACACCACTGTCAGGCAAGAAAACCAATCACTTAATTAAATTCTCGTTTAAATATTTTCGAAAACACTTCTTTTATCCGTTTCGAACAATACATAGTAAATTCATCTGAATAAATAAAGAAAATATTTAACAACTTTCAAGACTTCTAAATAAACCCAAATACGTCCCAGAACCCGGTGTCATGAGTAAATGGGCATTTACTATGAAGGAAATAAAATACAACATCCATCCGATATATAGTGGACTAAAAGTACATACAATATACTGGAATGGACTATACTAGCTACGGGACACCTCGAATAATGCAACTCACCTAGTTTTAATATCATCTGTGCTGTTACGCCCAGTAGGCCACTAGAGACGCATGTGCCTGTGCAACAAAAATGCAGAAGTATAGTATGAGTACGAAAACAACATGTACGCAATGAGTATCCCATCTAATCTCAAAGAAGTTGAGACGAGAGGTCGACTTCGACACTTGTTAGTGGTCCAATAATAATATGGTGAAGATTTGAGGAAACATGAATTTGTCTAGCAATTATAACTCACAAAGTAGGGAAATGGGTAACACATTCTCAAATAATAAGGAAACTTCCAAGATTCACTTTTCATTATCTTTATTAGTTTATAGCAGCCATAAAAAGCCAATATCAACTTTAATAAATTTCAAGGTAAGCACTGCAAGCATGTGCAAATTATTTCGGGCGACGACCTGATCCAACAGAAATAAACTGTGCACTTGTCGAGGGTCGACGGCGTGCCTATAAATGCATCTATTTAATCTACCTAGGCATTCGATCCGTCCCAAAAACAAATAAATAGAGACAAACAGTCAATCAAGAAGTCAACATGAAGCAATTATCCAAATAAAAGCCAATTCTCCTAAGTAATTTACAAAAATGAAGTTTAATCTTTTTAGAAATTCAATTACTAGTTCGATGTGATTTAAACAATACAAGCTGTCAATAAGATTGCAACTATTCCAAATATAGCATGCTTTTGGGTCCTAGACTGCAACATAATAGTTGCTACACACAGACTCTCATCACCTCGTGCGTACGTAGCCTCCACATATAGGAGCACATAGCCAACTAACTCACCAATGGGGACAATTTCCTCTTAGAAGGTTAGAAAAGAGACTCACCTCGCTTTGAAGATACATGACCGGCACTCTACGCCCTTCTGAAGATTCGAATCGATTGACAACGCTCCAAAACTAGACAATAATTATGTAAACCATTTAAATATGCTAAGTTACTCATATAATCCAATTTAAAAAAATTCCTAACCCCGATCGAAAAGTTGACAAAACTGCCCTAGGGCCTACGTGCCTGGATTCTAAAATTTCTCGAAGATAAAGTTTACCATGAACTCACGAACTCAAATATATGATTTTCTCTTAATTTCATCCCGACATTCGTGGCTATGTTTTGAGAATACTAATTCCCTAGGTTTTCCCTAAAGTTTTCTACAAATTTCATGCTCAAATCCATACATGATTGATGTATCTAACTCAAATTAGGTGAGGATAACTTATTTTGTCGTAGATGATGAAACAATTCCACTTGAAGCTCTCCAAAATTGCCCATGCCAAATGAAAAATGGGAGAGGAATGGCCAAACCACGAATTTAAAGAGACCCTCTGCCTCCAGCTCTTTTCGCACTTGCGGCCTCAAGACCACTTCTGCGGTACCGTAGGTGCGGTTCCAATACCGCATCTATGGTCCTCAGTAGGCTTGCCCCTCTTTCTCTTTTGCGACTCAACCCCTGCAGGTGCGGTTCCACATTTGCTGCTCCTTCCCCGCATATGGGGCCTCCCTCACTTTGTTCCAAACTGCTTCTGTGGCTCCTCCGACCGCATCTACGGCCCGCACCTGCAGCCCCTTTCTTGCAGGTGCGGTTATAACAGCAACCAGCAAGTTCAGCCCTTCCAACATTCCATTTTCAATCCATTAACCACCCGTAATCCACCCGATACCCCAACCAATATACCAACCACTACCAACACACATCACGGACTTGATCGAGGCCTCAAATCCCATCAAACAACGCTAAGATCATGAATCAACCTCCAATTCAAGCTTTATGAACTTTAGAACTTCAAACTTCTACTTTTGATGCCCAAGCCTATCAAAATCACGTCCAATGAAACTCAAATGTTGCAAACAAGTTATATTTGATATTATGGACCTACTCCAACTTTCGGAATCGCATTCCGACCCTGATATAAAAAACTACACTTTCGGACAAACTTCTCCAAAAACCTTCAATTTTTTATCATTAGCCAAATGACTCCAAAATGACTTACAGACCTCCGAATTCACTTCCGATCGTGCTCCTAATTCCACAATCATCATACGGATCTACTCCCAGACTCGGAATCCAAAATGCTCATTATTAACACTGAAATGCAATCAAGCCAAACTTATGAAATTTCTTCCAAATACTAACTTCCACAATAGGAGCCGAAACGCTCCCGGGTCATCCAAAACCCGATCTGGGCATACATCCAAGATCGAAATCAACATACGAACCTGCTGAAACCTTCAGATCCCAATTCCGAGGTCATTTATTCAAAATTTCCAATCCTAGTTAATTCTTTCAACTTTAAGCTTACGAAATGAGAATTCTTGTTCCAAATCAACTCTGAACTTCCGTAATGTAATTACGACACCGCGTACAAGTCACATTACCCGAAATGAAGCTGCTCATAGCCTCAAACTGCTGAACGACATGCTAGAGCTCAAACCACCGATTAGATTGTTAGAGGTTACCTCTCAAGAAGGGGCTAATTTAGCGTCGCAGCACGATGCATGTTACCATCACATCATTTGAAATGAAGAAGTGCCACTATGTGGCTGTCATCAATTTTTCCAAGATAGTGCTTGGCCCGATGCCCATTTAATTTGAAGACTTCACCATTTTTTTTCTTTAAATCAAGAGCACCAAATGGAGTCACACTCACCACTTCAAAAGGTCCACTCTATTTTGATTTGAGTTTTCCCGAAAACTGACCTAACAGGAGTTGAACAAGAGAATCAAATCACCTACTTTGAACTCCTTTCCACGAGCATATTTATCATGAAGGTACATCATCTTGTTTTTATGCAAGGATGAACTAGAGTAGGTATGGAATCTGAATTCATCAAGTTCATTGACCTGCTCCGCACGAGGATTGGTTGCAACATCCCATTCAAGATTTAGCTTCCTCAAAGCCCACATGTCCTTGTGCTCTAACTCAACCAGTAGATGGCAAGCTTTCCCAAATACCAACCGATACGGAAACATACCAATCGAAGTCTTGTAAGCGGTCTTATAAGCCCATAGAGCATCCTCCAACTTCTTTGACCAATCGTTCCTTGCATTGACCGTCTTTGACAATATGCATTTGATTTCCCTATCGGAGACTTTAACTTGACCACTTGCTTGAGGATGATAGGGGTAGAAACTTTGTGATTGACACCATACATTGAAAGCAAAGTGTCGATAGCTCTATTACAAAAATGAGACCCCCCCCCAATCACTTATGATTGCATGAGGAGTACCAAACCTTGTAAAAACGCTCTTTTTGAGAAATGCAACAACATTTCGGGCCTCATTGTTGGCAAAGCCACGGCTTCAACCCACTTTGAAACTTAGTCGACCACCACAAGAATGTAAGTGTTCCCAAAAGAGCTAACAAATGGGCGCATGAAATCAATTCCCCATACATAAAAAATATCAACCTCAAGGATGGTACTGGGAGTCATATCATCTTTCTTCAAAATTCCACCAGCGCTTTGGCATTCATTGCACCCCTTCACAAAATCACCCGCATCTTTGAACAAAGTTGGCCAATAAAACCCATAACTAAGAACTTTAAAAATCGTACTCGCCCCACCATGATAGCCACCATAGGGAGAGGAATAACAAGCCTCAAAGATACTCAATTTCTCCTCCTCCGGTACATACCTTCGGATCACATCATCCGTGCATATCTTGAACAAGTACAACTCATCCCAATAGAAATCAAAACTATCTCGCTTGAGCCTCTTCCTTTTGTTAGAAGAGAGCTCACACAGGATTATACCAGTCATATGGAAATTAGCAACATAGGCAAACCATGTCATATCATTCACCGACACCGAAAGGAGTTGTTCAGCTGGAAATGAATCATTGATCTCTTGGCCATCACAAGGCCTCCGCTCCTCCTCCAAGAGGGACAAGTGGTCCGCCACTTGGTTCTCACTACCTTTTCAGTCCACAATCTCCAAATCATACTCTTGAAGTAACAAGACCCATCGCATCAGTCAAGCTTTGGAATCCTTCTTCGTCATCAAGTACCGGAGTGCGGATTGTTCGGTATGAATAATAACCTTAGCACCCATAAGATACGGCCGGAATTTTTCCATTACGAACACTATAGCCAAAAGTTCCTTCTCGGTCACCGCGTATTTCACTTGAGCATCATTTATTGTCTTGCTCACATAGTACACCGAATGAAATATTTTTATCACTCTTTGACCCAAAACTGCCAATCCGCAACATCACTCGCACCACACATGAGCACAAAGGGCAAGCTCCAATTAGGGACAGTAATGATCGGAGTAGTGGTCAACTTATGCTTGAGAAGTTCAAAGTCTTGCATACATTTTTCGTCAAACACGAACTTAGAAACTTTGTCCAATAACTTGCATAAGGGATTCACTACCTTCGAAAAATCATTGATAAATCTCCGGTAGAACCCTGCATGCCCAGGAAACTTCGAACTCCCTTGATAGATATAGGGGAGGGAGCCTTGAAATCACATCGATCTTTGCTTTTTCCACCTCAATGCCATGCTTAAAAATTTTATGCCCAAGAACTATTCTTTCTTCCACCATAAAATGGCATTTCTCCAAATTGAGGACAAGATTGGTTTCTTCACAACGGGCCAAAACTCTATCAACATTTTGCAAGCATTCATCAAATGACCTCCCACAATACTAAATTCTTCCATGAACACCTCCAAAATGTCTTCCACCATATCAGTGAAAATGGCCATCATACAACGCTGAAATGTAGTTGGTGCATTACACAACTCAAAAGGCATCGTAGAGAAGGCAAAAGTGCCATATGGACAAGTGAATATGGTCTTCTCCTGATCTTCCGGAGCAATCAAGATTTGGTCCATCTAAGAAGCAATAGAGGCACGCCTAACAAGTCGGTCCAACATCTGATCAAGGAAAGGCAAAGGAAAATGATCTTTGTGGGTCACTTTATTCAACTTGCGGTAGTCCATGCATACCCTTCAACCGGTGATGGTTCTTGTAGGAATCAACTCATTTTGAGAATTTATAACCACGGTCATGCCACCCTTCTTCGTTACACATTGCAGCGGTGAAGTCCAAGAGCTATCAGAGATGGGTCATACAACCTCGGCATCCAACCACTTAATCACCTCCTTTTTCACAACTTCTTGCATTGCCTCGTTCAACCTCATTTGGTGCTCCAAGGAGGGCTTTGCATCATCTTCAAGAATAATCTTATGCATATAGAATGCGGGGCTTATTCCCCGAATATCAGCTAAAGTCATGCAATTTCCTTTTTCTACTTTTGAAGCACCGCTAATGTGGCATCAACCTGCATGTTTTTAAGGTAAGAAGAAAGAATAACTGGCAAAGTAAAGTTTGATCCTAAGAACTCATACCGGAGCTGTGGAGGCATGGTTTCAACTCCAATACTGGAGGATCCTCAATAGAAGGTTTAGTTGGTGGAGTCTTTTTCTTCTCAAAATCCAAAGACAATTTCCTAGGCTCATAAGAATAAGAGCCCATTCCATGTAAAATATTCATGCACTCCACTCAGCTTGCATCCTCATTGACATCAAGATTCAACAAGACGGCCTCCAATGGGTCCTTCACATTGATCATCGCACCGGTGTCATCAATTATCACAGCTGTGACGAATTCAACAAAAGAGCACACCTCGATACTGTTGGGTTGCTTCATTGATTTGCACACATGAAAGACCACCTTTTTCATCACCCACCCGGAAGGTGAGTCCCCTGCTTCCACATCTACCAATGCCTTCTCCATAGCTAGGAAAGGTCTTCCCAATATGCAGGGAACTTTGTAGTCCACCTCACAGTCCAAGATCACAAAATCAGCTGGCAAGATAAATTTGTCCACCCAAACAAGCACATCATCAATAATTCCCAATGGTCTCTTCATCGATCTATTCACCATTTGTAACATCATGGAAGTTGGCTTAGGTTTCCCAATACCCAAAGTTTTGAAAACTGAGTAGGGCATAAAATTGATACTAGCTCCAAAATCACATAGAGTCTTGGCAAAGTCTGCACTCCCAATGGTGCAAGGAATGGTGAAAGCATCGGGATATCCAATCTTCGGGGCCATTGAATGCACTATCGCACTAACTTGGTGAGTTATCTTTATAGTTTCACAATCTATAGAAGCTTTTTTGTGACCAAGTCATTCATGAATTTTGCATAGCCCGACATTTGTTCAAGTGCCTCCACTAAAGGCACATTAATAGTTAAGCTCTTCATCATATCAATGAACGTTTTAACCTGATTCTCATTTTTTTGCTTTGCGATCCTTTGAGGATAAGCTTCATCAACCACATCTTCAACTACCAAAGTGACTTCTTTTTCTTGGAACTCAACATCATCACTCAAAACTTACTTTTGTTTGGAGGCATTCACATCACTGCCTCTCCCACTTCTTGTTATAACTACCATAATATGATTGTTCCCACTATCGGGTTCACTACCGTATCACTTGGTAGAGCTTCTTTAGGGCGAGTATTTAAAGACTGGGAGATTTGGCCTAATTGCACCTCTATGTTTCTGATAGAGGTATTGTGGGAAGCCAACTGTACATCAGAATCTGCATTCTTCTTCATCGTCTATTCGAACATCGTCTATTCGAACATCATTTCAATTCTACCCATATCATTGCCAAAAGAACTAGGACCTTGAGATGGAAATTGGGACGGATTGTTCGGTTGTTGGTACATTAGGGGACTTTGAAAGCCTTGCCGCTGATTTCCTAGGTTTATTTTATTCCATCCACCTTTATTATTATTATCACCCCAATTGTTGTTATTACCATTACAATTCCCTTGGTAGCTTTGATCGTTGTTCTGGCTGCCCCAGTTGTTGTTTTGGTTGTTATTCCCCCAATTACCATTTCCTTGTTGTTTATTTTCCCAATTACCATTACCTTGTTCTTTATTGCCCCAGTTACCTTGAGTTCTCAATTGTTGTTGGTTCGAAGAGTTGCCCCTTGGACAAGAGGCACCTCATCTTCTCCGACATTATATATAATGGCAGCCTCAACGTTTTCATTGAGGTACAAGAGGCACCTCATCTTCTCCACCACCTCCAAGAGTGGCTCCCAGAGTGCTTCGGGCTGTAATATAATGGCAGCCTCAACGTTTTCCTTGAGGTACAAGAGGCACCTCATCTTCTCCGACATTATATATGTCACACCCCAAATCCGAGGGACATGACCGGCACTCAAACGGGTATCCTCGGTCGAGTAGACCTAGGTGCCTTTCTTATTCCCCATGCATTACCCCACATTATTCATTGTTAATTAGCCAACGATACCAAATGCGATTGAAAGTAAATATGGATTCTCATTTATAAGCACACATTATGATTTACAGGGAACATCTTTTACCAGACACACATTATGATTAACAGGGAACATCTTTTACCAGACACTCATTATGATTAACAGGGAACGTGGTGTACAACTTACAGTGCCCAAAACATACACCTATATACATAAGTTCTAACCCACATAACACTGTCTACGGAGCCTCTAAGAGAAAGATAATACAACACTTGCCGGCGACAAGTCCTCATCTATACCTTTGCAATGACATCACAAAACTATTATTACAACAACAGAGGTGGCCTGAACCACGCAGGGCCCCAGAAAGAAAGGGGCTCACCAACATGTACACAGCTGATAGAAGGGAGGAACAGCTATGGACGGTGGACTGGAGTGCCTGCTGCAGATCCACCTACAATCATAACACGAAAGTAGCACCCCCAGCAAAAGGGACGTCAGTACATTTGAATTGTACTGGCATGTATGAACAAACTTTATCCCAAGTAAACTCAAGCCGAAAATACATATACAAGTGTAAAGCTGAACAACAATAGCACAACCATGGAGCAACAACCAAGCATCTCACAACAAATGATACAATTAGTCAAACAAAGGGGAAATCAGTGCCCCACTGAGTACAAACTCTCCTGATGTCTCCTTTTCATAATTTCACATTTATCATTTCTTGATTTATATACATTTCAATAGTGATATTGGATCACATTTTCCACCCTTATTACCTCGGCCACCTTTATCACCCCAACCCCCACACCTTATTTCAGCGTGTTACGGTGCATAACCCGACCCCGCCTGAGAGTTTCAGTTCACAATCAACATACAACACATCAACAAATACAAGAAATCAACTAAAGCACATTGTTAAGATATAACCACAACAAGGGGTAAAGTATTTCCACAACTAGCAACAATAATTTACTCATGTTCATCAATTTGTTCACAATCTGAGTTACCACAATGGATGTCCATAATCAACCATATATTGTTAGCACAATAGTTCCGGCTTCACCATCAGAAATTCTTTAAATCACGTGATCCTCAAACTTTGCCACAAGATGTCATTACACAAGTGTAAATAACAAGAGTTTCACAATAATTCCACACATGGATATCAAGTAATATGACATATCAATAGAAGGCGATTTCACAAGGATCACATTTAGCCATACATACTTGGAATTGAATATCCTCTTTTAAACTCTCACCAATGAATCAAGGAGGTCAATCTAATTCATGATTAACACATAGGTCTTAGAAATTAAACTCATAGTTACTACCCAGTTCCCTTTTTACTAGATTTTAGGGTTTTAAAGACATGCATAAAGGTTTTATCAAGAATCCCAAGGTCAAAATGCATGAGATTCCCTTTACCCAAGCTTAATTTCGAAAATTAGGGAAAATGGGTTAGGGATTTTACTTTAGAAATCAACAACGAAGACAATGCACCAAGAATTTTCCGGGCTCCAATGATTTTGAAAGATTAGATGATGAATAATTAGCTTTCTCTCTCAAGAACTCTCTCTCCCTCTCTCTTATTTTGATCAGAAATGGGTTAGAAATAAGGGTGGGGGTGTTTTATTAAAAGAGGGGTCATGTGACCGCATATCTGACCGCATTTTTAACATTAAGAATCGATTGCTCTCTGGAAATCTCTGCGGCAGAAATGCGGTCCGCATTTCAAATCTGCGACCGCAGTTTGGATCGCAGATTGGACCTTTTCTGGAAAAATTTCAATTTCACATTTTCATGTGCAAAACAGTAAAAAGAATCCGATTTACGTAGGTAAACTCGACTCAATGAGGTGCTAGCATTTGACACTCACTTTCACGGGGCCATACATCCTCCCCCGCTTAAGATCATTCGTCCTCGAATGAGGACTTGGGAACCAATGAGTTTGAAAACGTGATATGCAAGTTCCTACGCTTTTATTAACTTTCAAGTTTGTTTTAGAAAAAATTTGCCAGAGTCTCCTTTGTAATATGGACATAAGCACCTGTCAGAGAGCCCCCAAAACATATTCCCTATTATATAAGCTTGCTACATTTACAATAGTTATAAAATGCATAGTCCTCATACGTGCACATATTCAACCTCTAGATACCTTTTTAACCATTTTGGCACACTACATGTAATCAAATTAAGCATTAATCATCTGTGCTATTAAAGCCATTGACCGATCACAAGGGTACGACACAGTTAATCATTCCAATACAAATCCTCCATGCAAAAACTAATCATTACACAATTAGAGCACTTTGATACTCCCTATCCATGAAAAATAAATCATTACTTCCTGACATCACATTACCATGAGAGCACAAGACTTTCATTACCAAAAAGGACTGCACATTGCTTAAGTAATCACAACACATAAATTTTTTGTTGGCACAACTTGGAGAAACTATAATTGTAAGGCACTTGGAAAGAGAAGGAAGGTTCTTACACGTAATGCGACACAACACTAGTTCTCCTAGGGACAAGATTCGCACGATCATTCCTACACTTTCTCAAGTAGATGGGGGTATTTTATCTTTATCTCATCTTCCGCTTCCCATGTGGCTTCCTCGACTTCTTGGTTTCGCCACAACACCTTAACTGAAGCAATCTCCTTGTTCCGCCACTTTCGGACTTGTCTATCCAGAATAGAAACGGAATCTCTTCATATGATAACTCTTATGTAGCCTTGATGTCTTCAACGGGCACAATTTTAGACGAATCACCCACAACATTCCTCAACTTGGATACATGAAACACCGGGTGTACCAAGTACATTTCAGGGGGCAATTCCAACCTATACGCGACTTGACCTACCCTTTGAGAGATTTGATAAGGCCCGACATACCTAGGGCTTAGTTTTCCTTTCTTCCCAAAGCGCATGACTCCCTTCATAGGGGAGACTCTCAAGAATACAATCTCCTTCATGAAACATCAACTCCCTTCGACGCACGTTCGCATAAGATTTCTGGCGACTTTGCGCAGTCTTCATTCTCTCTTGAATGACTCTTACCTTCTCCATGGTCTGATGCACGAGATTTGGCCCTATTAATTATGCTTCACCAACCTCGAACCACCCGATCGGGGACCTACACCTTCTTTTGTACAATACTTCGAATGGGGCCATCTGGATGCTAGCATGGAAGCTGTTATAAGCAAACTCTATAAGGGGTAGGTGATCATCTCAATTACCTTTGAAATCCAAGACACATGCCCGCAACATATCCTTGAGCGTCTGAATAGTCCGCTCTGCTTGGCCATCGGTCTGCGAATGAAAAGTTGTGCTAAGATTCACTTGCGTACCCAAACCTTACTGAAATTTCCTCCAGAAGTTAGATGTAAACTGAGCTCCTCGATCCGAAATAATAGAAATAGGCGTACCATGAAGCCTCACTATCTCCTTGATATACAACTGAGCATATTGTTCCACAATATCGGTGGACTTGGCTGGCAAAAAGTGAGCTGATTTGGTGAGTCTATCCACTATTACCCAAATTGAGTCGAATTTGTGCTGAGTACGAGGTAGTCCTATCATGAAGTCCATATTGATCATTTCCCATTTCCATATCGGTATTTCTATAAGTTGAGTCAACTCTCCCGGCTTTTCTTTAACCTCTGCCACTAGCGACAATTCTGTTGTGTTATGCACCATAAGTTCCTCCCTATTCGGGGCCGAGATACAAACCCCAAGGCTGGCCAACTGCTGTACCTCTCGCACTAGGAGTCTCTGAACCGCTCTCAAGTGAGCCAAGCTACCCATGGATTTCTGACTGAGGGCGTCGTCCACCATGTTCGCATTCCCTGGATGGTACAACATGTCCATATCATAATCCTTAAGCAATTCTAGTCACCGCCGCTGCCTCAAATTCAGCTCCTTCTGTTTGAACAAATACTGGAGACTCTTGTGGTCTGAAAACACATCTACATGAACCCCAAAAAGATAATACCGCCATATTTTCAAGGCTAAAACAACTGCTGCAAGCTCCAAATCACGCGTCGGATAATTCTTCTTGTAATTCTTGAGTTGCCTGGAAGCATATGCTATGACCTTCCCATGCTGCATCAGTACACATCCTAAACCGACCATGGAGGCATCATTATAAACCACAAACCCCTCTATGCCTTCTGGCAAGGCCAATAGTGGTGCCGAAGTCAACCTTGTCTTCAATTCCTAGAAACGTTTCTCACAAGCATCTAACCACTGGAACTTGGCTGATTTCCGCGTCAATTTAGTCATAGGGGAGGCGAGGGTGGAGAATCCCTCTATGAACCTCCGATAATACCCTGCCAAACCCAAAAAGCTACAATCTTCGTCAGGGTCATGGGCCTAGGCCAATCCTTCACCTCTGCAATCTTTTGGGGGTCCACTTGAATCCCCTTACTGGAAACAACATGACCTAGAAAAATGACGGATTCCAACCAAAATTCACATTTGGAAAACTTGGCATACAATTGGTGCTAATGTAGAGTCTGCAAAACCGCTCTGAGGTGACAGGCATGATCCTCCCTGCTCCACGAATATACGAGGATGTCGTCAATGAAAACAATCACGAAGGAGTCTAAGAATGACTTGAAGACCCGATTCATAAGATGCATAAAAGCCGTCGGGGCGTTGGTTAGCCCAAAACACATGACCAAGAATTCAAAGTGGCCATAACGAGTTCTAAAAACGGTCTTAGGAATATCCTGCTCCCTGGTCTTCAATTTGTGGTATCCGGATCGTAAATCAATTTTGGAGAAGAACCTTGCACCCTGCAATTGGTCAAACAAATCATCTATCCGAGGCAAAGGGTACTTATTCTTGATGGTGATTTTATTAAGCTGCCTATATTCGATGCACATCCGAAGCGACCCATCCTTCTTTCTGACAAATAGAACCGGAGCACCCCACTGTGACACACTTGGCCGGATAAACCCCTCCTCCAATAGATCCTTCAACTGCTCTTTTAACTCCCGCAACTTTGTTGGCGCCATTCTGTTCGGTGGAATAGATATTGGCTGGGTACCTGGCAATACAACAATCCCGAAAGAAATCTCTCTATCTGGCAGAATTCCTGGAAGCTCATCTGGAAATACCTCAAGAAACTAATTTACAACTGAAACAGACTCGGGGCAGGTACTTTGGAGTAGTGTCCGTCACCCGGACTAAATGATAGATGCACCCCTTTCTGATTATCTTCGAAGACTTGAGGTAGGAAATGAACCTACCCCTCGGCACAACACCATTTCTATTCCATTCAATAACCGGCTCATTAGGGAACTCGAGTCTCATGACTCTCGCCCGGCAATCAAGTTTAGAAAAGCACGAATAGAGCCAATCCATTCCCATGATCACATCAAAATCCACCATCCCAAGCTTGATAAGGTCGGCCGTGGTAACATGACCACCTACCATAATAACGCAATTTCTATAGACCCGCGCGGCTATAATAGAATCACCAACTGAAGTCGATACAGAGAATGGCTCAAGAAGTTGTTCGGGTTCAATCTCAAAACTCGAAGCAACAAATGGAGTGACATAGGACAAAGAAGACCCCGGATCAATAAGAGCATAGCAATCAATGGTCTGGATAGATAGGATACATGTGACAACATCTGGGGAAGCCTTAGCACTCTGACGGCCACTCAATGCATAAAATCTGTTGGGTCTGCCCCTACCACGAGCTCCACCTCTGGCTGCACCACGCCCTGTTGGGGCTGGAGGGCGCACTGATTACATAGCAATTGATGAACTGGATGGCTAAACAAGTCCCATACATGTGCCCTGTTTGGGCGCACGGCAGTCCCGCTGCATATGACCTCCCACCCCACAATTGCAGCACACTGGAGTATCCAAGTAACATGCCTCTGTGTGAAATCTCCCACACTTGGGACATATACCTCCCTACTGCCGAGGTCTCATCCTCGAATGACTGAACTGGCGGACCTTCTGCTGTCTGAACCTCGTCCTAAAGGGCTACTCTGCTGGAAATGGTGCACGGATGGCGGTGCACTGGCCAAGGATTGAGCATAAGACTAATATGGTCTTGATGGCCCTCTCCCTAGAGCTGACCTCCCTGAATGACCCATAGACCGGGCCCCGCTGCTACTCTCCCAGTCTGCCCAAATCTTCAACTTCCTGGCCTCTATGGCCTGAGCAAAACCCACGATCTTCCCATAGTTCATGTCTGAATGCAAGGCCGCTGTAGCATCCTCATTTACCACTAAAGGGCTGAGACCCTGAACGAATCGCCTAACTATGGCCTCTATAGTCGACACCAACTAAGGAGCATACTTGGACAACCTCACGAACTCCATATGATATTCCCACACACTCATAATACCCTGCTTAAGAACCTCAAACTCGGTGGCGCGAAACTCGGTGGCACGGGCTACCATGGTCTCGGCAGGTAAGAAGTGGTCCATGAAGGCGCGTTCGCGGGTGGGGGACTGCGTTTGCGAAGGGTAATTTTGGTCATAGGAAAGTTTTTTCATCGTGAACGCGAGAGAACCCTCGTGTTTGCATAGAGTAAAATGTCAGCTGGGCAGAAGGTTTTTAATAATATTTCGTGTGCGAGCCTAACTTATTTTCCACCATTATTGATCGTTTTAAGAGCTTTTTTGGGAGAAATTGAAGAGGGTTTCGACTGGGATTGATTGGAGGTGAGTCCTATGAACTAATAATATGATTTAATTGTATAATCAACCTAGAAATTCATGAAAACGTAGCAAATAGGGGATGACCTAGGTCTTGGACATTGGAGATTTTAAATTGGGTTTTGATGGGTCATTTGAGCTCGGACTTGAGAGTTCTTGATATGTATAAACTCGTGGCGAGATAAGGAACCCATTGATATAAAAATTTCTAAGTTTTGAGAAGTGGGCTCGGGGCTTGGGTTTTGCCAATTTCGGGATTTGATGATATTTTTTGATTATTTTCGATTGGGTTTTATTCCCTAGCATATTATGATGTATTCATTGTGGTTTTGGTCAGATTCGATGCATGTGGAGGCTGATTTTAGAGAGAATGGCATAGCGAGCTAGAGTTTTTCTCGGCTTTAGGTGAGTAATGATTATAAATGATGTATTGAGTGTTTAAAACTCCTGATTTACACAATGTTGTACTATGTTGCGATGAGACGTGCATTTGATCATAAGCGCGAGGTTGCTTAATAGTGGGGATTGTGACTTGGTCTATCTCGATTGATGCTCTTACCACGTTTTTAACTGAGACTTATTCATTATCATTATGATTTGGGCTAGTTGCCATGTGTGGGGCCTTATGCCGACCTATAGAACCCTTAGGGGCATTTTTACATATTATCCTCACTTTATTTGTTAAAAATCATATCTGTTAGAAACACGTTCTCAATGCAATATACTAAACGTGTACTCTTTTGTAGGTTTTGATGAATGACAAACGAAGCAAAAATTGATATATGACGGAATTCAAGTACAAGCGCACAATGGTTGCGAATAAGATTGAAGTTCAAGATATAGCTTTCAATTGTTATTGAGTTGTTCTAAATTGTAATCTCGATCCTATAACTTGACTCATAGTATGGCCTCTCTCATAAAACTATTTTCCAAAATCATGCATATTTAATTCTGTGTCAAAAAGATTTTAAAACATGCATATTTACATTAGACAAAATGTTCTCTAAACATGCCTAAAAAATCTGGGCTAAAATAATCGATTATGTACTTATGATAATCGATTGTTTTTGAGCCAAGACTGCATGACAATCGATTATGAATTAATGGTAATCGATTGTGAGTAAGACAGTGAACATCAGGTTTTTTCAAATCTGCATGATAATCGATTGTGAACAAATGACAATCGATTGTTGTTGAGGTAAAGTTTTTCAATACTCAAAATAATCGATTATGAACTAATGGTGATCGATTGTGTTGAGCTGATGTCTTTCAGTGATTTTAAATTTAATTAAGTAATCGATTATGTCTTTAGATAATCGATTATCACTGAGACAGTAAGTTTTATGATTTTCAGAAAATAACAAGTAATCGATTATGTCTTTAGATAATCGATTATCACTGAGACAGTAAGTTTTATGATTTTCAGAAAATAACAAGTAATCGATTGTTACAAAGGACAATCGATTGTTGAAGCTGACCGTTGTCAAATGATTTTCAAATACCATAAGGTAATCGATTATAGATTTTATATAACCGATGTTTTGCTTTAAATCTGGAAATGATTTTTAGAACGTTGCTGAAGTAATCGATTATAGATTTTATATAATCGATGTTTTGCTTAAAATCCGGAAATGATTTTTAGAACGTTGCTAAAGTAATCGATTATGAACTTAGTGTAATCGATTATCTGATTTTGAATATTGCCAGTAATCGATTATAGATTGTATATAATCGATTGTGAAGCGTTAAATCTGGGATTGATTTTTAAACTGACTGGCAGATAATCGATTGTTTGGTCTTAATAATCGATTATCACTGAGTAATTTCAGCAACTCTTAATTGGCAATTAGGCAACGGTAATGCCAAGTTTTTCAACTATAAATACAGCTTCATTTCAGTGTTTTAACAACAACAACATACACAAACTGATCATTACATTGCTATAAGCTTTCATTCAATTGTTCTTCATTTTCTACTCATTTCATAAAGCTTTTGAGAGCCATATTATTGCTTAAAGTTGTTGTGATCTTGAACATATTCTTTTACTCATATCTACTCAATAAGGAGTACTCTAGTTAAGTGAGTGTCCAAGTATTTGATATACTTGTAAGAGAATTGCGATTCTCTTGTTTCAAGGAACTTGCGTTTCCTTGGGTGAAGTCTTTGAGATTGCGATCTCCGAGCAGTTGTTTGAGGCTTGTGTCCTCAAGTGTGTAACGGTTTGTTGAGCACCCGTAAGCTTAACAAGATAGTGAAAAATCTCGAGAGAGTCTCTCGGGGACTGGACTAACCACGTTGGTGGCCAACCAGTATACATCTTTGTGTAAGTTTATTTTTCTGCATTTATTTTACTTCCTGCAAAGTTTAAATTGCGCAAGAAAACGCTAAATTTTATTAATACGCTATTCACCCCCCCCCCCCTAGCGTAAAGCGTAGTTACTAACAATTGGTATCAGAGCCCAACTCTGTGAAAACTTAACCGTTTGAGAGAACCATCCATGGCTTCTACTCTTGACTCTTTTGCAGGAATTGAAGAAGGACAATACTCTACACGACCTCCTCTATTCAACGGCACAAACTACTCATACTGGAAGGAGAGGATGCAAATCTTTGTGCAATCAAATAGCTTTCATTTGTGGAAAGTATTCACCAATGGAAACCAAATACCAACCAAGAAGATGGAAAACGAATGGGTTCCAAAGACCGAAGAGGAATATACCGCGGAGGATATTCGTAAGGTCCAAAATAATGCCAAAGCCATAAATTTATTATATTGTGCTGTTAATGCTAGCGACTACAGGAAGATATCATGTTGCAAAACAGCAAAAGAAATGTGGGATAAGCTTGAAGTGACATACGAAGGAACCGACCAGGTACGAGAAGCTAAAATTGATTTCTTAACTCACTCTTATGAACTATTCCACATGAAGGAAGGAGAAAAAGTAGACGAAATGTTTGAGCGATTCTCAATGATCGTGAATGATCTACACGCCCTCAAAAAGACGTTTACGGATAGAGAACTTGTCCGGAAGATCCTCAGAAGTCTCACTCCGGCATGGCGATCAAAGGCCGATGCAATCCAGGAATCCATTGGCATCACAAATGTCACAATTGACGCATTAAGAGGTAATCTCAAAACCTATGAATCAACTATACTTAACCCGGTTGTTGATGATCAAAGAAGGCAAAGGATTGCTCTAAAGGCTAGCCAACCACAAATTGATGAGGAAGGTGACAACGAGTTTGGACTCGTTATCAAAAGGTTTCAAAAATTCATGCGCAAAGAGTATGAACGCAAGAACAAAAAGCAAGGCGATCAACTAAAATGCTATGAATGCGGAGAAACCGGGCACATAAAATCAAATTGCCCTAACATCAAAAAGGAGAAGAAACCCTTCAAAAAGCAACGTGCATACATCTCTTGGGGAGGAGATTCCGGAGATGAAGCAAGCGAAGAAGAAGACGATGAAGCAGCAAATTTATGTCTCATGGCTCAAGAAGACGGCAAAGACGAGGTAAGTCAAATCTCTTCTCAAAATCTCTTTACTCTTGATGAAATGAGAAATGCTTTTGATGAACTATATGCTGAATTTATCAAAGCTTCAAAAACTGTCAAAAGTGTTAAAGAAAGCGCTTCTCTAAAAGAAAAAGATTTTCAAACACAGCTTTCATTAAAAGAAAAAGAATTAGAAAAACTGGTTTTCGAAAATGAGAAGCTAAAAGAGGAAAACAAGTTTTATGGAAAAAGAAGTGCTGATAAACCTGAAGGTTCTACTAGAAACTGTTCTTCTTGTGTGCTTCTTAAGAATGAAGTAGCTAGACTTAAAGGCACATTAGATAAGTTTAATTCTTCGCATAAAAACTTGAATGATGTGCTTGTTAATCTAAAATCAACTAAACATGGAATAGGATTCAAGAATGAAGAAAAGGTTGGTGCTAAACCACAACAACCTAGAGCTCAACCTAGGACTAATAACCAAAATGCTTATCCTAGAAGTAGAAATCCTAGAAATAACTTGCATGTTAGACCAAATAGTGAAAATGCTAGAAGACCTAGAAATGATGCATATTTTAGGCCAAACCTTGAACAATTTAGAAGACCAAGAAATGACCCTCCACCTAGAAATAGATATTCTAGAAATGATGCATATTTTAGACAAACTTGTGAACCTCCTAGAGCTCATAATAGGAGAAACATTGGTGTTCAAAGTAGAGTAAGCAACCTTCATTCATCTAGTTACTATGTACCTAGAAAAATGCATAATCCCAACGTGACTTGTCATTATTGTAGACGTATTGGTCATATTGCTCCCGCTTGCTTTACTCGTCATAGACATATAAATCAATTGCATCATTATAACATGCCTAACCCTCAAGGACCCAAGATGGCATGGGTACCTAAAGAACATTAATTTGTTTTGTAGGTGTACTTGAAGGGATCAAGTGTACTATGGTACCTTGATAGTGGATGCTCCAAACACATGACGGGAGATGAATCCAAATTCCTTCAACTAGAGCACAAAGAAGAAGGAAGTGTCATATTTGGTGATAACAATAAAGGAAAAATCATCGGCATTGGTTCGGTCGGTAAGGACGAAAACTCCTCTATTAAACATATACTGCTTGTGAAAGGTTTGAAGCATAATCTCTTGAGCATAAGCCAATTATGTGACAAGGGAAATCTTGCTCTATTTGATTCGGATGAATGTCTTGTATTTAGACGTAGTGATTTCAAGATCATACTTCGTGGTTTTAGAATTGATAATATCTATATGGTTGATCTTGCAAACTCCTCACCCGAATATGTTGATTGTTTAATAAGCAAAGAGGATAACTCTTGGCTATGGCATCGTAGAGTAGCACACATGAACATGCATCTTTTGAACAAGCTTCTTTCTCAAAACTTAGTAGTTGGTCTTCCCAGTTTAAGGTTTGAAAATGATTCTATTTGCGATTCTTGTCAAAAAGGGAAGCAAACCAAAGCATCTTTTAAATCCAAGAATATTGTTTCAACGTCTAGACCTTTGCAATTACTTCACATGGATTTATTTGGTCCCTCTCGTATTGAAAGTCTTGGTAAAAATAAATATGTTTTTGTAATTGTTGATGACTTTTCTAGATTTACTTGGACTCTATTTCTTGCAAATAAAAGTGATGCTTTTCAAAATTTCAAGTATTTCCTTAAGCGTGTTCAAAACGAAAAGTAATCGACCGTCACTTCGATTAGAAGTGATCATGGGGGAGAGTTTGATCACAATCTCTTTGCGGATTTTTGTGAAGAACTCGGAATCGAACACACCTTTTCCGCTCCACGGACACCACAACAAAATGGGGTGGTGGAAAGGAAAAATAGGTGTCTCGAAGAGATGGCAAGAACCATGCTCGACGAAGCTAAGATTCCCAAATATTTTTGGGCGGACGCCGTGAGTACCGCTTGCTATGTTTTAAATAGAGTAGCAATTCGGCCGATACTCATGAAAACCCCATATGAACTTTATAAGGGTAGAAAACCCAACATTTCTCATCTACGTGTTTTTGGTTGTAAATGTTTTGTTCATAATAATGGCAAGGACCAATTGGGTAAGTTTGATGCTAAATCGGATGAAGGTATTTTCATTGGTTATTCCTCACGTAGCAAAGCATATAGGGTCTTTAACATAAGAACCCAAATTGTGGAGGAATCCCCTCATGTTGTGTTTTCCGAAGATAATACTCGCTTGGCGAGAAAGGAAACCGGTTTTGATCTTGCAGGTATCTTGGATAGCTTGAAAGATAAAATCCAAGAAGAACCTTCAAAGGAAAACAAAAATGAAATTGGAGAACAACCAACGGAAGAAGCGCCACAATTAGAAAAAGGAATAAATATGCCTAACGAGTGGAGAACGATCAAGGATCATCCTCTCGAACAGGTAATTGGCGATGTTGGAGAAAAGGTAAGTACCCGAAACTCCCTCAAAAACACTTTAGAACTTACTGCTTTTGTTTCTCAAATTGAACCTAAAACCATCTCCGAAGCAATTGGGGATGAATTTTGGACCTTGGCAATGCAAGAGGAGCTTAACCAATTCGAACGCAATAACGTTTGGGATTTGGTGCCAAGACCCAAAGGTCATTCTATAATTGGCACGAAATGGGTTTTTCGCAATAAACTAGATGAAAATGGTATAATCACTAGAAACAAAGCTAGGCTTGTGGCAAAAGGCTATAGTCAAGAAGAAGGTATTGATTATGAGGAAACCTATGCTCCCGTAGCTAGATTAGAAGCTATTCGTCTATTACTTGCTTTCGCCTCTTCAATGAATTTTATTCTATATCAAATGGATGTGAAAAGTGCTTTTCTAAATGGTTTATTGAAGAAGAAGTTTATGTCGAACAACCCCCCGGCTTTGAAGATTTCAAATATCCCGATCATGTTTTCAAACTCAAAAAGGCTCTTTATGGTTTAAAACAAGCTCCTCGAGCTTGGTATGAAAGGTTGAGTAAATTTCTTTTGGAAAATGATTTCATTAGGGGAAAAGTTGACACAACCCTCTTTGTCAAGCATAAAAACAATGATATTTTATTAGTTCAAATATATGTAGACAATATTATATTTGGTGCTACTAACAATGTTTTATGCAAGGAATTTTCCGATCTAATGACTAGCGAATTTGAAATGTCTATGATGGGCGAGTTAACATTCTTTTTGGGATTACAAGTGAAACAAATGAAAGAAGGTACATTCATATGCCAAGCCAAATATTGCAAAGAACTACTAAAACGCTTTGAGATGAACAATGCAAAAGAAATGGCTACTCCCATGAGCACATCCGATCATCTAGACAAAGATGAAAAAGGTAAGGAAGTCGACACTAAAAAGTATCGAGGTATGATTGGCTCTCTTCTTTATCTTACCGCTAGCCGTCCGGACATCATGTTTAGCGTGTGTTTATGTGCTCGCTATCAGTCATGTCCGAAGGAGTCTCACCTTACTTCGGTGAAACGGATATTAAGGTATCTCATTGGTACTACAAATGTGGGTCTATGGTACCCCAAAGGCTCTTCATGCCAACTTATTGGATATTCCGATTCCGATTTTGCTGGATGCAAATTGGACCGCAAGAGCACAAGTGCACTTGCCATTTGCTCGGTAGCTCTCTTGTCTCTTGGTTTAGTAAGAAACAAGTAAGTGTTGCGTTGTCTACCACCGAGGCTGAATATGTAGCCGCGGGGAGTTGCTGTGCTCAAATCCTATGGATGAAACAACAACTCTTGGACTATGGCCTACGTCTTGATCACATTCCTCTTAGATGTGATAACACTAGCGCCATATGCTTGACGAAGAACCCCGTTCTTCATTCGCGAACAAAACACATCGAAATTAGACATCATTTTATTAGAGATCATGTACTCAAAGGCGATGTCGAAATTGAATTTGTTGAAACCAAAAGCCAATTGGCAGACATCTTTACCAAGCCTTTAGAGAAAGAGTCCTTCTTCCGAATTCGCAGTGAACTCGGGATCCTTGACTCCACTTTGATCTAAGTCATGCATTGCATTTTCTTTCCTACATGATTTCTAACTTGAGCGTCGGAGGCGTCTAACTTCTTTTTGCAGGTATCACCTAGAGCTAAGAGCAATTCTTAAGCAAATCGCGAATCTGCAGCAATGTCCCTATAAAAATCGATTATCCCGTATCAATAATCGACTACCTTTTTTTTCCAATAAATAAACCTTGTTTATTTCATCTTTTTGCATCTTTCCTTACTATTTTTTTTGCTAATGGCAAAAGGGGGAAGAAAACGGGATATCGGGTATGCACCACCTCTTAATTCATTGATTGCTTATAAGCTAAAATTGAGGGGGAACTCTTAAATTGAGGGGGAACAAGAACAAAATTGCATAATTGTTACTTGTCTTGAATTGTCAATATCTTTTGCCTAAATTGCATATCCCGCTTAATGTTTGCCATTATCAAAAAGGGGGAAATTGTTAGAAACACGTTCTCAATGCAATATACTAAACGTGTACTCTTTTGTAGGTTTTGATGAATGACAAACGAAGCAAAAATTGATATATGACGGAATTCAAGTACAAGCGCACAATGGTTGCGAATAAGATTGAAGTTCAAGATATAGCTTTCAATTGTTATTGAGTTGTTCTAAATTGTAATCTCGATCCTATAACTTGACTCATAGTATGGCCTCTCTCATAAAACTATTTTCCAAAATCATGCATATTTAATTCTGTGTCAAAAAGATTTTAAAACATGCATATTTACATTAGACAAAATGTTTTCTAAACATGCCTCAAAAATCTGGGCTAAAATAATCGATTATGTACTTATGATAATCGATTGTTTTTGAGCCAAGACTGCATGACAATCGATTATGAATTAATGGTAATCGATTGTGAGTAAGACAGTGAACATCAGGTTTTTTCAAATCTGCATGATAATCGATTGTGAACAAATGACAATCGATTGTTGTTGAGGTAAAGTTTTTCAATACTCAAAATAATCGATTATGAACTAATGGTGATCGATTGTGTTGAGCTGATGTCTTCCAGTGATTTTAAATTTAATTAAGTAATCGATTATGTCTTTAGATAATCGATTATCACTGAGACAGTAAGTTTTATGATTTTCAGAAAATAACAAGTAATCGATTATGTCTTTAGATAATCGATTATCACTGAGACAGTAAGTTTTATGATTTTCAGAAAATAACAAGTAATCGATTGTTGCAAAGGACAATCGATTGTTGAAGCTGACCGTTGTCAAATGATTTTCAAATACCATAAGGTAATCGATTATAGATTTTATATAACCGATGTTTTGCTTTAAATCTGGAAATGATTTTTAGAACGTTGCTGAAGTAATCGATTATAGATTTTATATAATCGATGTTTTGCTTAAAATCCGGAAATGATTTTTAGAACGTTGCTAAAGTAATCGATTATGAACTTAGTGTAATCGATTATCTGATTTTGAATATTGCCAGTAATCGATTATAGATTGTATATAATCGATTGTGAAGCGTTAAATCTGGGATTGATTTTTAAACTGACTGGCAGATAATCGATTATTTGGTCTTAATAATCGATTATCACTGAGTAATTTCAGCAACTCTTAATTGGCAATTAGGCAACGGTAATGCCAAGTTTTTCAACTATAAATACAGCTTCATTTCAGTGTTTTAACAACAACAACATACACAAACTGATCATTACATTGCTATAAGCTTTCATTCAATTGTTCTTCATTTTCTACTCATTTCATAAAGCTTTTGAGAGCCATATTATTGCTTAAAGTTGTTGTGATCTTGAACATATTCTTTTACTCATATCTACTCAATAAGGAGTACTCTAGTTAAGTGAGTGTCCAAGTATTTGATATACTTGTAAGAGAATTGCGATTCTCTTGTTTCAAGGAACTTGCGTTTCCTTGGGTGAAGTCTTTGAGATTGCGATCTCCGAGCAACTGTTTGAGGCTTGTGTCCTCAAGTGTGTAACGGTTTGTTGAGCACCCGTAAGCTTAACAAGATAGTGAAAAATCTCGAGAGAGTCTCTCGGGGACTGGACTAACCACGTTGGTGGCCAACCAGTATACATCTTTGTGTAAGTTTATTTTTCTGCATTTATTTTACTTCCTGCAAAGTTTAAATTCCACAAGAAAACGCTAAATTTTATTAATACGCTATTCACCCCCCCTCTAGCGTAAAGCGTAGTTACTAACAATATCCTCAGTCATGTTTCTAACTGTTTAACACAATACGAAATGGTTTTCGAATTTCTAATCCTATGAAAGTAATATGTGGGCTCAGATCCCTATTTTATATCGGTATGCCCGTAAGGCTATGATTATATTGACTAAGAGGGGTTGAGAACCCAATAATAATGATGTTTTATATGTTATGGATCGGGCCGCATGCTGCAACAATATACTTATGGACCTGGCTGCGTGCCGCAGCAATATAGCACTTGGGCTATAGGGGCCCCTCTAGAGTCTGCACACCCCCAGTGAGCGCAATCGATGATTGTTATGGATCGGGCTGTGCGCCATAACAATATAGTCGGTGTTGAATTTTAATAAAAGGGGATTGAGAGTATTGAATTGGTCGGGCTTTCTTAGCATTGTGTTAGGTGCCATCACGACCTTGGTTGGGGTCGTGAAAAGTTGGTTTCAGAGTCTAGGTTACTTGGTCTCGCGAGTCATGAGCCAGTTTAGTATAGACTCGCGGATCAATACGGAGACGTCTGTGTTTATCCTCGAGAGGCTACAGAACCTATAAAAAAAAATTCATATTCTTGAAATTCTTGTCGTGTGACTTTATTGATCCGAGAACTAAATTTATGTATTATATTCTCTAACAGATAGTGAGGACTCATGCTACCAGACGAGGTGGACGACCACCAGTACCACCCACTAAGGCCGCCAGAGGCCATGGACGTGGTAGTGGTCTTGGCAGAAGAAGGGTAGCAAGGGCACCACCTGTTGATCCACCAGCTGCCCCAGCTACAGATCAGGCTCCAACACTAGTACCAGTTCAGGCACCGGTAGTGCCTATTGTGATTCCGGGTCTACAAGAGACCTAGGCTCAGATCTTGGCAGTTTGCACCGGCCTAGCTCAGGCAGTATCAGCAACCATTGCAACAACTACTTCACAGGCCGGGGGAGGCAATCAGACCCCCGCTGTTTGTTGACCTGAGCAGGTGGGACAGGGATTGCAGACGTCGGAGGCACCTCCAGCCCAACCGGTTGCACCAGCTTAGGAGTTCGTAGTTCTAGTTATGCCAGATGATGAGCAGCGTCGCCTTGAGAGGTTTGGTAGGCTCCAACCTCCTTCATTCAGCGATGGTAAGGGCGAATATGCCCAGGGTTTTCTTGACAAGTGTTAGCGTATGCTCTGAATAGCAGGGATTCTTGAGTCTAGCGGTGTGGCATTTACCACCTTTCAGTTTACTGGGGATGCCTTCACTTAGTAGGAGGTATATGAGCGGCGTAGGCCGGTTGGTGCAACACCCCTTACTTGGTTGTAGTTCTACACTCTCTTCTTGGAAAAGTATGTACCGCAGTCCCGCATGGAAGAGCTCCGTAGGCAGTTTGAGTGGCTAATGTATGTAGATATGACTATGTCTCAGTATGAGGCGAGGTATTCTGATTTATCTCATCATTCCAGTTGGATGGTTCTGACCGACTGTGAGAGGATTAGGAGATTCGTGGATGGTCTTAACTATCATCTCCCTATTTTGATGACTAGAGAGAGACTATTGGGTGTCTCTTTTGAGGATGTGGTTGATATTGATCGTGAGATTGAGATGGCTCGCCGGTAGGATAGAGAGTAGAGGGAGGCTAAGAGTCCTTAAGGTTTTGGCAATTTCAGCGGCGCTCCTTTGAGGGGCCAGTTCCAATAGGTAAAGGCTATTCTTTCAAGATCTCTCAATTGGCCCGTCTAAAGTATCGTGGGGCATCTTCAGTCCATGGTTTTCAGCAGGGCCAGTCATTACTCAGCACCCTCCCAGCTCAGAGTTGATCTCGTTCCCCATCAGTCCAGGGTTCTTTCGTGGCAGGTCCTTCTGGTTCCAGGGGTTCCCTTCAGTCCCTACCTCTAGAACCAGGTAGTTTTTATGAGTGCGTAGAGCTTAGGCATATGAGGAGGCAGTGTCCTTGACTTCATGATGGTCAATATTAGTAGAGAGGTCAGCCCTCGACTTCAGCTGCAGTGTTGGTATTTCCATCAGCTTCAGGTTTATATACCTTATATTGTGATGTTTCGAGAGTTGGGATTGGTTGTGTGTTGATGCAGGAGGGTAGAGATATTTCTTATGCTTCTCGTCAATTGAAGCCGTATGAGAAGAACTACCATGTTCATGACTTAGAGTTGGCTGCCATAGTTCATGCTTTGATGATTTGGAGGCAGTACTTGTATAGCATATCTTGTGAGGTATTCACTAATCATCGCAGTCTTTAGCATTTGTTCAAGAAAAATGATCTTAATTTGAGGCAGCGGAGGTGGCTAGAGTTGCTAAATGATTATTATATCACTATTCTGTATCATTCGGGAAAGGCCAATGTAGTGGCCGATGCTTTGAGCTGAAAGGCATTGAGTATGGGGAGTTTGGCATATATTCCAGTTGGGGAGAGGCCCCTTGTAGTTGATGTTCATGCCTTGGCCAATCGGTTTGTAAGATTAGATATTTCAGAGCCTAGCCGGGTATTGGCTTGCGTGGTTTCTCAGTCTTCCTTATATGATCGCATAAGAGAGCGCTTGTATAATGATCTGCATTTGCTTGTACTTAAGGACAAAGTTTAACATGATGATGCCAGAGATGTGACCATAGGTGATGATGGCGTGTCGAGGATGCAGGGTCGTATCTCTGTGCCCAATATGGATAGGCTTAGAGAGTTGATTCTTGAGAAGGCCTACAGCTCGAGGTATTCCATTCATCTGGGTGCCACGAAGATGTATCAGGACTTGATGCAGCACTACTGGTGGAGAAGAATGAAGAAGGATATTGTGGGGTATGTAGCTCGGTGTTTCAATTGTCAGCAGGTGAAATATGAGCATCAAAGACCGGGTGGCTTGCTTCTGCAGATGGTTATTCCCGAGTGGAAGTGGGAGAGAGTCACTATGGATTTTGTGAGTGGTCTTCCTCGGACTTTGAAGAAATTTGATTCGACTTGGGTGATTGTGGATCGGCTGACCAAGTCTGTGCACTTCATTCCGGTGTGTACTACCTATTCTTCGGAGCGGTTGGCAGGGATCTTTATCCAAGATATTATTCGGTTGCACGACATTCTAGTTTCAATTATCTCAGATAGAGGCCCTTAGTTTACTTCCTAGTTTTGGAGGACTTTTCATCAAGAGTTGGGTACTCAGTTGGAGTTGAGCACAACGTTTCATCCTCAGCGGGAGGACAATCTGAGTGTACTATTCAGATATTGGAGGACATGTTGCGTGCCTATGTTAATAACTTAGAGGTTCATGGAATGCGTTTTTGCCACTTGCAGAGTTTGCCTAAAACAATAGCTATGAGTCCAGCATTCAGATGGCACCGTATAAGGCCTTATATGGAAGACAATGTAGATCTCCAGTTGGTTGGTTTGAGCCCGGCGATGCTAGGCTATTGGGAACAGATTTGGTTTAGGATGCCTTAAAGAAGGTGAAGTTGATTAAGGAGAGACTTCATACAGCTCAGTCACGACAGAAGAGTTATGCGGTCCGGAAGGTTCGAGATGTGTCTTACATGGTGGTGAGAAGATCTTGCTGAAAGTTTCGCCTATGAAGGGTGTTATGTGGTTCGGAAAGATAGGGAAGTAGATTTTCGTAGTTCATTGGGCCTTTTGAGGTACTTAGGAGGAGTTGGGAGGTGGCTTATATGCTTTCTTTGCCACCCAGCTTGTCAGGCGTGCATCCGGTATTTCATGTTTCTATCCTCCGGAAGTATGTTGGGGACCCGTCTCATGTTTTGGACTATTACACGGTTCAGTTGGATGATGATCTGACCTATAATGTGGAGGTAGTGGCTATTTTGGGTCGTCGGGTTCGAAAGTTGAGATCAAAGGATATAGCTTCAGTGAAGGTGCAGTGGAGAGGTCAGCCCATGGAGGAGGCTACTTGGGAGACTGAGCGGGATATGCAGAGTAGATATCCTTACCTATTTGAGGCTTCATGCATGTTTCTTGACTCACTCGAGGATGAGTGTTTGCTTAAGTTGGGGAGGATGTGATGAACCGAGCCGTCATCTCATGAGTTGTCGCTCTATTTCCCCCATTTTCAGCTTCTTTATGGTTCATTATCAATGTCTTGTGTGATTGAGTTGGTTTGGAGTGTTTTCAGTAGGAAATGAGACACTTAGTCTCTTTAAGGAAGGCTTAGTTTGGAAAAGTCAACTGGATATTGAGTTATGAGTTAGAAGGCTCGGATGTGATTTTCGGTGATTCGGTTAGCTTCGGAGGATGATTTGTGACTTAGGAGTGTGATCGAAAGTGGTTTTTGGAGGTCCAGTGTAGAATTAGGGTTGAATTGGCGAAGTTAGTGTTTCGGCAATTTCAGGTTAGTAGGTGAGATTTTGATCCAAGGGTCGGAATGGAATTTCGAGAGTTGCAGTAGCTTCGTTAGGTGATTTGGGATGCGTTATAAAATTTTTAGGTTATTCAAAGGTGACTTGGTTGGGATTTTGATCGAATACATGTTTCGGAAGTTTCATAAGAATGTAGGCTTGGATTTGATGTGATTCAATGGTTTTAGTGTTGATTAATGTGTTTTGATGATTAGAACAAGTTCGGTTGATGTTTTAGGGGGTTTTGGTGCTTTTGGTTGAGGTCTCGGGGGCCTCTGGGTGATTTCGGATGGCTAAACAGAAAGTTTTAAACTTGGAAATGTAGCAGAAAATGCAACAGCAATGCAGGCTAGTTTTTGGTCTTCGCGACCACGGAGGATACTCGCGATCATATAGAAGGAATTGGGCACCCGAGTTTTTACTGTTCAAATTCGAAGCTTGGGGCTCGTGTTCTCATAGGTCTGAGAGCGGGTGCTTCACATTCACAGAAGGTTGCCCGCGTTCGCATAGAAGGATCTGAGGTTCTGATGGCTTTGTGCATCAGGTTTGCGGCCAAGGGGACGCGTTCGCATTGTTGATGTTGCGAAAGCTTCGCGTTCGCAGGTTGGGGACTAAATTTGTGAAGGTTAATTTTGGTCAAAAGCAAGTTTGTTCATCGCAAATGCAAGAGAGCCCTCGCGTTCGCATAAAGTAAAATGTCCGCTAGGCATAAGGTTTTTAATAATATTTCATCTGCGATCCTAAGTTATTTTCCACCATTATTGTTGTTTTAAGAGCTTTTGGGAGAAATTAAATAGGGTTTCGACTGGGATTGATTGGAGGTAAGTCCTATGAACTAAAAACATGATTTAGTTGCAGAATCAACCTAGAAATTCATGAAGACTTAGCAAAAAGGGGAAGAACTACGGCTTGGAAATTGGAGATTTTAAATTGGGGTTTGATGGGTCATTTGAGCTCGGATTTGAAAGTTCTTGATATGTATAGACTCATAGCGAGATATGGAACCCATTCAATTGGGTTTGCCTTATATTTTTCGTTTGTTTTCGATTGGGTTTTATTCCCTTAACATATTGTGATGTATTCGTTGTGGTTTTGGTTAGATTCGACGCGTTAGGGGGCTGATTTGAGAGGCAAAGGCATAGCGAGCTAAAGTTTTGGCCTGATTGAGGTGAGTAATAATTATAAATGATGTCCTGAGGGTTTGAAACCTCGAATTTGCACAATGTAGTGCTATGTTGAGATGAGACGCACGTTTAATCATGAGCGTGGGGTCGCTTAATAGTGGGGATTGTCACTTGGTCCATCCCGATTGATGTTCTTACCACGTTTTGACTAAGCCTTATTCATTATCATTATGATTTGGGCTAGTTGCCATGTTTGGAGTCTTGTGCCGACCTGTAGAACCCTTAAGGGCATTTTTGCTGATTATCCTCACTTTACTTGCAAAAATCATATCCTTAGTCATTCTAATTGTTTAACACAGTATGATCTGGTTTTTGAAATACTAATCCTAAATGAAAGTAATATGTGGGCTGAGATCCCTATTTTATATTAGTATGCCCGAGAGGCTGTGATTATATTGACTGAGAGGGGTTGAGAACCCAATAGTGAGAATGTTTTATATTTTATGGATTGGGCTGCATGCCGCAGCAATATACTTATATGGGTCGGGCTACACGCCGTATCAAATATGTTGTATGTATATATATATATATATATATATATATATATATACACACACACATCGGGCTGCGCGCCGTAGCAATATAGTGCTTGGGCTATAGGAGCCCTCCAGAGTTTCACACCTGCAGTGAGCGCAATCGACTATTGTAAAAGATTGGGCTATGCACCACAGCGATATACGGATCGGGCTCCATGCCGCAACGATATATTTAAGATTTCGGTTATTGTGAAAAGTATATGAATTGAGTACTGAGGAAAAGTAACGAATAAGTGAACAATATGCTCGAGGAGTGGATTTTATACTTGATAAATACCTGGTTAGCTATCTGTTCTACCCAGTTTTAAGGAATTTCACTTGGCTTCTTCATTATTTGCTATTTAAATAGTTTTACTGCTTTGATATAGAACGGCTTAGTGCCTTTAAGTAATTTCATATTGTAAGTCATTTTTTATTATTATTATTCACTGGCTCGGAGTACTCACATTACTCCATGCACCATGTATGCAGATCAAGGTGTTCTTGAGGTATAGTACAAGCTTTTCCTGCGGTCCAGATTTCACCGGAGTTATCGAGGTAGCTGCACGTTGTTTGCGGACCCGATTTCTCCCTCTATATTTCTTTATTTTTTCCCACATTTTAGGCTGTTCCTGTATTAGACTATTGAACTCAGTTAATAGAGGCTCTTGACTTGTGACACTGGATCGGTGGGCCATTGTAGAGATTATTATTATTATGGTTGCCGCACATTTCATTTTTTTTATTTCAGACTTCTATTCATATCAGTTTGGTAATAAAAGGGATTGAGAGTGTTGAATTGGTCGGGCTTGCCTAGTATTGTGTTGGGCGCCATCATGACCGGGGTGGGGTCATGACATTTATCCTCATTGAACTTATTCATGATTGGGCATTGTCATTATTTGAGCTGAGTACAAGCTAAGTTATGATTTGGTTATAGCTGATTCTCCCTTGTCGAGATGACTATTTCGATATTTTTATTCCCTTGCCAGGAAGCTTTATATTGCTTTTGTTCCCTTGCCGGGAGGTTATTATGTTGCATATGTTCCCTTGCCAGAATTTCTTATAAATGTGTGATGAACTATAAAAGGGAGCGGGTGGTACGCCTACCACAAGATATGATGAAATGAGAGCGGGTGGTATGCCTACCACAATATATGATGAAATGGGAGCGGGTGGTACGCCTACCACGAGATTGATTTAATAGGAACGGGTGATACGCCTACCACAAGAGTTAATGAAATGGGAGCTGGTGGTACGCCTACCACACGATATGATGAAATGAGAGCTGGTGGTATGCCTACCATGAGATTGATAAAATGGGATCGGGTGGTACGCCTACCACAAGAATTAATTATATGGGAGAAAGTGGTATGCCTACCACGAGATATGAGAAATGGGATGGGTTGAACACCTGTAACAAGATAAAACTGAAAATGAAAGTTGCCTTTATTTCCCTTATACATGTTAGAAGTTAAATTGTAGTTTCCATATTATTTTTGATATTCCGTTTTAACTGCTAGCCCAAAGTATGTTTCCCTTCCCCAGCTTTAATTTCTTATTACTTATTTACTTTTCCGCCATATATTATATAACTGCACATGTTTATCTGGAGTCTGGTCCTAGACTCGTTACTACCTTGCCGGAGTTAGGCCAGAAACTTACCAGCATATGGGGTCGGTAATGCTGATACTACACTCTGTGCTTTTTTGCACAGATCCAGGTACCGAACAACTGCAGTAGCTCTGGAGCCAGCCTTCAGTCCACCGAGACCCCGAGGTATCCTTGTAGGCATCCACAGGCCCGACGTCTCTCTATCTTATATTTTATTCTGTTATCTTATGTACTTGAGACGAACAATGTTATACTTCTTTAAAATGATCGTATTTAGTACTCTTAGTAGTCCGTAAGTGATGTGATGCCATTTCTTGGGTTGAGGCATATGTTGATTTCCGCATTATTTTCTAGCTTATTTAATTTAAGTCTTCTGCTTTAAATTAATACTTCGGCTGTTATTTAAATATTTAACACTTGTTGTGCTAATCGATAAAAAAGATTTAAAAATAAAGAAATTAAGAGTTTATTGTTTATGGCTTGCCTAGATTCTATGAGTAGCCGCCATCACGACCCCGAGGGTGGGAAATTCGGGTCGTGACAAGTTGGTATCAGAGCTCTAGGTTACATAGATCTCAAAACTCACGGACAAGCTCAGTAGAGTCTAAGGGATCGGTACGGAGACATCTGTATTTATCCTAGAGGCTACAAAGTACAAAAAATTTCACATTTATTCTTTCATGTCGTGCGATTTTGTTCTCCCAGTGCTAAATTGAAATCTCCACTCTTATTCTTTCCCGAATGGGGAGTTCACATACCACTTCTTTAGCCGAATAGCAGCACATACCAGTGATAGATCAACGATGTCTGCTGATGCTTTGTGAAGGCTGGCTAGGTTCACCTAGCTCTTCATTACTACATTTAGCAGTGCATCTACTCAGGGTCCCCAGGATTATCTAGGCAGCTGCCATGAAGTTCTCAGGAACATAGGCATTGTTGAGACCAACAGGGTCGGTTTTGCTACATCTCGCTTGCCTGGATCCGCAAAGACTTGGTGGAGGGATTATTGCTTATCTAGGCCAGCTGGATCGCCATCTTTGACTTGGGAGTAGTTTACAGTGTTTTTTCTAGAGAAGTTTCTCCCCATTACTCAAACAGAGGCCTATTGGAGGCAGTTTGAGCACTTCAAACAGGGTTCTATGACAGTAACCCAGTATGAGACTAGGTTCATCAATCTAGCTCTCCATGCTCTTGTCATACTTCCTATCGAGAGAGAGGGTGAGGAGGTTTATCGACGGTCTTATTCAGCTGATTCGTCTTCACATGGCGGGAACGATCACTTATCAGGAGGCGGCCAACGTAGCCGGCAGAGCTGAGATGGTTCTATCGCATGGAGGTGGTAATGGGTCAAATAAGAGGCCCCGTCGTTCAGGCAGATTCAGTAGTGACTCATTTTGGAGGTAAAGATTCATATGGTAGAGGCCATCCTCCTAGCCCTTTCAGTCAGCTCTTCAGGTTTTTCACGGTACTTCAAGTAGCCGTGATCCTCAAATGTTGTATTTCGATCAGCAGTCCTTTAGTGCATCACCACCACCTATTAGTGCACCACTGCTTCAAAGTTTCTAGGGTCATCAGTCGAGGACTTGTTTCACTGTTGGCGACACGAGGAACATGCTAGGTATTGACCTCGAGCTTCGAGCAGTTCTCCGCATCAGGGTACCCGTGCATGGTTCAGGCACCAGATGTTCCACAACCTACATAGCCATCTAGAGATGGGGGTAGAGGTGCTAGAGGTGGAGGTAGAGGTTCTAGAGGTGGATCTCAGGCCGCTAGAGGTGGGGGCCAGCCAACAGCAAGCCGTCCTAGAGATGTGGTTTAGGGTGGTGGGGCCCAACCCTGATTTTACGCTCTTCCAGCTAAGGCTGAGGCTTCAGATGCAGTTATCACAGGTACGATTCTGGTTTTCCATAGAGGTGCTTCAGTGTTATTTGATCCAGGGTCTACCTACTCGTATGTGTCATCTTATTTTGCACCATATCTGGTCATGCCTAGTAATTCATTGAGTATTCATGTTTATGTGTCTACACTGATGGGTGATTCTATTATGGTAGATCGAGTCCATCGCTCTTGTGTAGTTGTGATTGGGAGTCTTGAGACTCGTGTGGATTTGTTGCTTTTAGACATGGTCGACTTTGATGTTATACTGGGGATAGACTTGTTATTACCTTATCACACTATCTTGGATTGCTATGCTAAGACTGTGAATTTAGCTTTACCAGGTATGCCTCATTTAGAGTGGAGAGGGACTCATGATTATTCTACCCATAATGTTATCTCATATGTGAAGGCTCGGCGTATAGTCGAGAAGGGGTGTTTGGCCTATTTGGCTTATGTTCATGATTCCAGCGTTGAGGTTCCCTCTATTGATTATGTGTCCGTTGTTCGTGAGTTTCCCAAGAAATTCCATTCATACCTGCCGGGGATGCCACCCGATAGGGATATTGAGTTCTGCATCAATTTGGCTCCGGGCACTCAGCCCATTTCTATATCGCCGTATCGCATGGACCCTCCAGAGTTGAAAGATTTGAAGGAGCAGTTGCAAGACTTGCTTGAGAAAGGTTTCATTAGACCAACCGTTTCGCTTGGGGTGTCCAGTGTTATTTGTTAAGAAAATTGGATGAGAATGTGCATTGATTACAGGCAGTTGAACAAGGTTACAATAAAGAACAAGTATCCGCTGCCGAGGATTGATGATTTGTTCAACCAGCTTCAGGGTTCTAAGGTATTTCTGCATTCGATACGAGCATTATGAGTTCTTGGTTATGTTATTTGAATTAACCAATGCCCCAGTAGCTTTTATGGATTTGATGAACCGAGTGTTCAGGCCTTATTTAGACTCGTTTGTGATAGTCATCATTGATGATATATTTATATATTCCTGCATCCAGGAGGAGCACGAACAACATCTCAGAGTGGTTCCTCAGAGTCTGAAAGATAGTCAACTATATGCTAATTTCTCAAAGTGTGAGTTCTGGTTGAGTTCAGTTGCATTCCTGGGTCATGTCATATCAGCAGAGGGTATTCAGGTTGATCTGAAGAAGATTGAGGCAGTCAAGAATTGTCCTAGACCAACATCAACTACAGAGATTCGAAATTTCTTGGGATTGGCAGGCTACTATCGACGGTTCATGGAGGGGTTTTCATTTATTGCAGCCCCGATGACCAGATTGGCCTATAAGGGTTCCCAGTTCAGATGGTCGGACGAGTGTGAGGCAACTTTCGGAATCTCAAGACACCTCTGACTATGGCACTGGTCTTGGTTTTGCCTACAGGTTTAGGGCCTTATGCAGTTTATTGTTATGCTTCCGTGTTGGGCTTGGAGCAATGTTGATGTAGGATGACAAAATTATTGCCTATGCTTCGAGGAAGTTGAAGATTCATGAGAAGAACTATCTAATTTATGATATTGAGTTGGCAGCCATAGTTCACGCATTGAAAATTTGGAGTCACTATCTGTATGGAGTTGTGTGTGAGGTGTTCAAGAATTATAAGAGTCTTCAGTATTTGTTCAAGCAAAAGGAGTTGAATCTGAGACAAAAGGAGGTGGTTGGAGTTGCTGAAGGATTATGATATCACTATTTTATATCATCCGGGGAAGGCTAATTTGGTGGCCGATGCATTAAGTAGAAATTCAGCCAGTATGGGCATTCTTGCTTATATTCAATCGGTGAGAGACCACTTGCTTTGGATGTTAAGGCTTTGGCCAACCAGTTTGTGAGGTTGGATATTTCTGAGCCTAATCGAGTCTTAGCTTGCACGGTCGCTCGTTCTTCATTATTGGAGCATATTCTTGATCGGCATTTTGAAGATCCCCATTTGTATGTCCTTAGAGACACGGTGCAGCGTGGAGGTGCCAAGTAGGTTATCTTAGATGATGATGGAGTTTTGAGATTGCAGGGGTGAGTTTGTGTGTCTAACGCAGATGGGCTTCGAGAGTTTATTTTAGAGAAGGCCCATAGTTTTAGGTACACTATTCATCCGGGCGCCGTGAAGATGTATCAGAATTTGAGGCAGTATTATTGGTGGCGTAGAATGAGCACTAAGTATGAGCATCATAACCCTGGTGGGTTATCTCAGATGATTGAGCTTCCCGAGTGCAAGTGGGAGTTGATCACTATGGACTTTGTTTTTGGACTCCCGCAGACTTGGAAGAAGTTTGACGCAGTTTGGGTCATTGTTTATAGGCTGACCAAGTCAACGCATTTCATTCCTATGGTAGTTTCCTATTCATCTGAGAGTTTAGTTGAGATCTATATCTGGGAGATTGTTTTCCTTCATGGTGTGCCAGTATCTATTATTTCGGACCGAGGTACGCAGTTTACCTCGCATTTCTAGAGAGCATTTCAGCTAGAGTTTGGCACCTAGGTTGAGTTGAGTACATTATTTCATCCACAGACGGACGGGCAGTCCGAGCGGACTGTTTAGATTTTTGAAGATATGCTCCGAGCTTGTGTTATTGACCTTGGAGGTTTGTGGGATCACTTTTTTCTCTTAGCAGAGTTTGCCTACAACAACAGCAACCAGTCGAGTACCTAGATGGCTCCTTGTGAGGCTTTCTATGGTAGGCGGTGTCGATCTCCGATTGGATGGTTTAAGCCATTTGAGACTCATTTGTTGGGCACGGATTTGGTCTAGGAGGCCTTAGACAAGGTTAGGATCATTCAGGATGGGCTTCGTACAGCTCAGTCCAGGAAAAATAGTTATGTAGACCGGATGGTTTGACATGTGGCTTTTATGGTTGATGAGCGGGTATTGCTTCGAGTGTTGCCTATGAAGGGCGTGATGAGATTTGGGAAGAAGGGCAAGCTTAGACCTAGGTTCATTGGCCCCTTTGAGATTCTTCATCGAGTGGGAGAGGTATCTTATTGACTTGCATTGCCTCCGAGCTTATCATCAACACATCCAGTGTTCATGTGTCGGTACTATTGTAGACCGGCATGTTTAATTGAGATCTAAGAGTTTCACTTCTGTTCGTGTCCAATGGAGAGACCTTTTGAGGCATCGACCTGGGGAGTCCGAGTTTGATATGTGGAGCCGTTATCCCCATCTTTTTCCCGACTCAGATTTGTCCGTTCGAGGACGAACGATTGATTTAGAGGTGGAGAATGTAATGACCGAGGCCTTAAAAACCTAATTTAGTGTCACCTTGATTTGCATGCGAAGTTCGGATGCATAGACAAAAAGCTTAAATATAAAATTCTGTAGAAAATGCTAAGTTTTGATGTTGAAATGAATTAATTTGACTTCGGTAAACATTGTGGGTAAACGGGACCTAGACCCGTGATTCGACAGTCTCGCAGGGTCCATAGGAAATTATGGTACTTGGTGCATGCCCAAAATCAAATACCGATGTCCCAAGCCCGAGAATTGAATTTTTGAATAAAATTATTTTCTAAAAAATGTTTAAGGAAATTTGAAATAAAATCTAATTAGAAAGCGATGGTATCGGGCCTGAATTTTTGTTAAGCCTCCTGGTACATGTCTTATGTATGTTTTTAAGTCATTTCTATCAAATTTGGTTGAAAACGGATGTCGCTTGATGTGATTCGAACTTTAAATGGAAAATTTTATATTTTAAGAAGTTTGAAAGAATTCATGGAATTTGAGGTTTAATTCAATAATTATGATGTTATTTTGGAGATTTGATCGCACGAATAAGTTCGTAAGATATTTTTGAGGTTGTGTGCATATTTGGTTTGGAGCCCCGGAGGGCTCGGGTGAGTTTTGGATAGCCCACGGGTTGCATTTAGAACTTAGAAAAATTGCAGAAATTGCAGCTGAGCATAGTAGGCCTGCTGGCTTCGCGTTTGCGAAGCCTGGCTTGAAAATGAGATATCACAAATGCGAGCCTTTCTTAATTACAAGGTTATCCCAGCCCAACCCCTTCTCGCAAATGCGAGGATTATCATCGCAAATGTGATTCACATGATGTTGCAAATGCGACCTTTATTTTGCAAATGCGGAACTTCTCAGCCTGGCCAGTGATCGCAATTGCGGCCAACGTGTTGCAAATGCGAAAGTTGAAAGTATGACATCTCTTTCCTATCATCGTGTCTCTCAGCATCAGGCTTCCTTGTTCCATAGTTCAGCCACCAGGTGTTCTACATCCCGCCCAGCTTGCTAGAGGTGGGGGTAGAGGTGCTAGAGGTGGAGGTAGAGGTATTAGAGGTGGAGCTCAGGCTTCTAGAAGTGGAGGCCAGCCAGCAGCAGGCCGTACCATAGATGTGGTTCAGAGTGGTAGGGCCCATCCCTGAAGTTATGCCCTTCCAGCCAAGCTCAAGGCTGAGGCTTCAGATGCAGTTATTACAGTAACGGTTCTGGGTTGTGATAGAGATGCTTCAGTGTTATTTGATCCAGGGTCTACTTACTCATATGTGTCATCTTATTTTGCACTGTATCTGGTCATGCCTAGTGTTTCTTTGAGTGCTTTTATTTATGTATCTACACCGTTAGTGATTCTATTATGGTAGATCGAGTCCATCGTTCATGTATAAGTGTGATTGGGGGTCTTGAGACTCGTGTAGATTTGCTTCTTCTGGACATGGTCGATTTTGATGTCATATTTGGGATGGACTGGTTTTCACCCAACCACACTATGTTGGACTTCCATGCCAAGACTAACACCTTAGCCTTGCCGGATTTGCCTCGTTTGGAGTGGAGAGGGACGTCTGGTCATTCTATCCATAGTGTTATCTCTTATGTGAAGGCTCAGCGCATGGTCGAGAAGGGGTGTTAGGCCGATGTTCGTGATTCTAGTGCTGAGGTTCCTTCTATTGATTTTGTGCCTATAGTTCGTGAGTTTCCTGATGTATCCTCTTCAGACCTGTCGGGTATGCCACCCGACAGGGATATTATCATTTACATTGATTTGGCTCCGGGCACTCAGCCCATTTCTATCCCGCCATATCGCATAGGCCTGTCGGAGTTGAAAGAGTTGAAGGAGAAGTTGCAAGACTTGATTGAGAAGGGTTTCATTATGTCGATGTTTCGCCTTGGGGTGCATTGGTGTTGTTTGTCAAGAAGAAGGACGGATCGATAAGAATGTGTATTGATTATTGATAGTTGAACAAGGTTACAATCAAGAATAAGTATCCATTTCCGAGGATTGATGATTTATTTGATTAATTTCCAGGTGCTAAGGTATTTTTAAAGATTGACTTGTCTGGCTACCATCAGTTGAGGATTAGGGCATCTGATGTCACTATGACAGCTTTCCACACTCGGTACGAGCATTATGAGTTCTTGGTTATGTCATTCGGGTTGACAAATGCCCCATCAACCTTTACGGATTTGATGAACCGAGTGGTAATGACTTACTTGGACTTATTCATGATAGTCTTTATTGATGATATTTTATCTATTCCCATAGCTGGGAAGAGCACGAGCAACATCTTAGAGTGGTTTTCAGACTTTGAGGGTTAGTCAGTTGTATGCTAAATTCTTGAAATGTGAGTTCTAGTTGTGTTCAGTTGCATTTTTGGGTTATGTTGTATCAACAGAGGGTATTCAGGTTGATCCAAAGAAGATTGAGGTAGTAAAGAACTGGCTTACGCCAGCATCAGCTACAGAGATCCAGAGTTTCTTAGGGATGGCAGGCTACTATCGTCGGTTCGTAGAGAGATTTTCATCTATCATATCCCGGACGACCAGGTTGATCCAGAACGGTGCCTAGTTCATATGGTCGGGCAAGTGTGAGGCGAGCTTTCAGAAGCTCCAGACAACTCTGACTACGGCACCGGTGCTAGTTTTGCCTAAAGGTTCAGGGCCTTATACAGTTTATTGTGATCCATCCCGTTTTGGACTTAGTGCAGTGTTGATGCATGATGGAAAGGTCATTGCCTATGCTTCGCGGCAATTGACGATTCATGAGAAGAACTATTCGATTCATGATTTGGAGCCAGTAGCTATTGTTCAAGCATTGAAGATTTGGAGGCATTATCTGTATGGCATGTCATGTGAGGAGTTCACGGATCACAAGAGTCTAAAGTATTTGTTCAAGCAAAAGCAGTTGAATTTGAGACAGAGAAGGTGGTTGGAGTTGTTGAAAGATTATGATATCACCATCTTATATCATCTGGGAAAGGCTAATATGGTGGGCGATGCTTTGAGTAGAAAGTCAGGAGTATGGGCAGTCTTTCTTATAGTCTGGTCGGTGAGAGACTGCTTGCTTTGGATGTTTAGTCTTTGGCCAATCAGTTCGTGAGGTTGGTTTTTCTGAGCCCAGCCGTATGTTAGCTTGCACGTTGCCCATTCTTCATTATTGGAGCGTATCCGAGATCGGCAGTATGATGATCCTTATTTGTGTGTCCTTAGAGACACAGTGCAGCACAGAGGTGCCAAGCAGGTTACCTGAAGTAATGATGGAGTTTTGAGATTGTAGGGCCAAGTTTGTGGGCCTAGTGTGTATGGACTCTTAGAGTTGATCTTAGAGTAGGCCAATATCTCCCGGTACTCTATGTATCCGGGCTCCGTGAAGATGTATTAGGATTTGCGGCAATATTATTGGTGGCGGAGAATGAAGAAGTATATTGTTGCATATGTGGCTCGGTGTTTGAATTGCCAGCAGGTTAGGTACGAGTATCACAAGACTGGTGGTTTATTTTAGAGGATTGAGCTTCCCGAGTGGAAGTGGGAGCGGATCATTATGGATTTCGTTGTTGGACTCCCACAGATCGGAGGATGTTCGATGCGGTATGGGTCATTATTGATACGCCGACCAAGTCAGCACATTTCATTCCTGTAGTAGTCTCCTATCCATCCGAGAGGTTAGCTGAGATGTATATCTGGGAGATTGTTCATCTTCATGGTATGCATGTGTCTATCATTTCGGACCGAGGTAAGCAGTTTACCTCACGCTCTAGAGGGCAGTTCAGCGAGAGTTGGGCACACGCGTTGAGTTGAGCATAATGTTTATTCAAATTTTGAAGGATATGTTCCGAGATTGTGTCATTGACTTTGGAGCCTCATGTGATAAGTTTTTTCCTTTAGCAGAGTTTTTCTAAATGTCTATTAAGCTGGTTATTGGGGGTGGCGTCCTCAATGTCATCAGTGCTTACACGCCGCAAGCGGGCTTAGACGAGGAGGCTAAGAGGCGCTTTTGGAAGGACTTGGATGATCTGGTGAGTAGTATTCCCCAATCTGAGAAGTTAGTTATTGGAGGGGACTTTAATGGTCATATTGGGGCTGATGCTGGTGGCTATGATGAGGTGCACGGTGGCTTCGGCTTTGGGGTTAGGAACGGAGGAGGCACTTTGCTGCTTAATTTCGCCAGGGCTTCCGAGCTTCTGATTGCGAACTCGACATTGCAGAAGAGGAAGGCGCATTTGGTCACCTTCAAGAGTTCGACGGCGAGGACTCAGATTGATTACATCCTCATCAGAAGGAGCGATAGCGGTATGTGCAAGGACTGCAAGGTTATTCCGGGAGAGTCTCTTTCAACTCTTCATAGACTCCTAGTGATGGATGTCGGTCTCTGGGTGAAGAGGAAGAGGAGGGGCGCTCGGGGACAACCGCGGATCAGATGGGGTGCTTTGACTTAGGAGAAAGCACAGGAGTTGGAAAGGAGGTTAGTTGAGGGCGGAGCTTGGAGAAGCTCTGGGGAAGCGGACGCTATGTGGACAGTGACGGCGAACTTGGTTAGGGGGTAGCACGGGACGTGCTCGGGGTAGCCAAGGGATATTCAGGCAGACATCAGGGTGATTGGTAGTGGAACGATGTAGTCAAAGGAAAAGTGGAGGTGAAGAAGGCGGCGTTCGCTAGGTGGCAGGGAGCACAAGCGAGGAAGAACGGAGAGCGAACAGGGCGATCTACAAGGAGGCGAGGAAAGAAGCAAAGATGGCAGTCGCGGAAGCTAAAAACGCGGTTCGTTCGCATGTACGAGGAACTAGGGGAGAGAGGCGGGGATAAGAAGTTATTCCGGTTAGCTAAAGCAAGGGAAAGGAAGGCACGTGATCTAGACCAAGTTAGGTGTATCAAGGGCGAGGATGGTAGAGTTCTGATGGGGGAATCTCAAATCAAACAGAGGTGGCAGGCGTACTTTCGGGACTTACTTAACAAGGAGGGGGATCGTAACATAGAGCTAGGGGAGCTGGGGCATTCAGAGCAACATAGAGACCTTGGGTACTGCAGGCGCATTAGGGTGGATGAGGTCAAGAGGGCTTTGCGTAGGATAAGTAGGGGTCGAGCGACCGGGCCTGACGAGATCTCGGTGGAGTTCTGGAAGTGCATGGGTAAGTCAGGAGGGGAGTGGCTCTCCAGGTTGTTCAATGCGATCTTCAGGACCAAAAGGATGCCGGATGAGTGGAGGTGGAGTACAGTGGTGCCCTTGTACAAGAACAAAGGGGACATCCAGTGCTGCAACAACTATAGGGGTATCAAATTAATAAGTCACACGATGAAGGTTTAGGAGAGGGTGATTGAGGAGCGGGTGAGGGAGGTGACATCTATATCTGGGAACCGGTTCGGTTTCATGCCGGGCCGCTCCACTACAGAGGCTATCCACCTTGTCAGGCGGCTGGCGGAGCAATTCAGGGATAAGAAGAAGAACCTACACATGGTGCTTATCGACTTGGAGAAGGCGTATGACAAGGTCCAAAGGGAGGTGCTATGGAGGTGCTTCGAGGCGAAGAGCGTGCCGAAAGCCTACATCAGAGTAATCAAGGACATATACAATGGAGCTAAGACTAGGGTTAGGACGGTGGGTGGCGAATAAGACCATTTTCCAGTGGTTATGGGGCTCCATCAAGGATCGGCGCTGAGCCCCCTCTTGTTTGCCTTAGTGATAGATGCTCTAACCCGACATATTCAAGGGGATGTGCCTTGGTGTATGCTATTTGCTGATGACATAGTATTGATAGATGAGACGAGGGTCGGTGTTATTGAAAGGTTAGAGGTATGGAGACAGACTCTAGAGTCTAAAGGTTTCAAAATAAGCAGATCTAAGACAGAGTACCTGGAATGCAAGTTTAGCGCCTAGCCGAGCGAAGTAGGCAGGGACGTGATGATTGGTTCTCAGGCCATCGCCAAGAGGGACAGTGTCCGATATCTTGGGTCTATGATTCAGGGGGACGGAGAGATTGACGGGGACGTCACTCATCGTATAGGAGCGGGGTGGTCAAAGTGGAGGCTTGCATCAGGAGTCCTGTGTGACAAGAAAATTCCACACAAACTCAAGGGGAAATTCTATAGAGCCGTGGTTAGACCTGCGATGTTGTATGGGGCGGAGTGCTGGCCCATGAAGAACTCTCATGTTCAGAGAATGAAGGTTGCGGAGATGAGGATGCTTAGGTGGATTTGCGGTCACACCAGGCTAGATAAGATTAAGTATGAAGTTATTCGAGAGAAGGTGGAGGTGGCCCCGGTGGATGAGAAGATGCGAGAAGCGAGGCTGAGGTGGTTCGGGCATGTGCCGAGGAGAAGTCCCGATGCCCCAGTGAGGAGCTGCAAGCGGCTGGAGATTGTTGGCGGTCGGCGAGGCAGAGAGAGGCCTAAGAAGTATTGGGGAGAAGTGATTAGGCAGGACATGACTAGAATGCAGGTTTCCGAGGACATGACCCTTGATAGGAAAGTCTGGAGGTTTAGAATCAGGGTTGTAGGATAGGGGCTCCTGGAGTTTTTCGTACGCCTCTTCCGGGGTTGGGTATGGGTCAGCAGGGTTACCCATAGATGATTTGTGTTTTAGCTTATGTCCCCCCTATGGCTGTTAGTTATGGTAGTTACTGTATGATATTATTGCATGTGATTGTATTTATGTTTCGTATGTTTAGATAATTTTTACGCTATTTCTGCTGGAGTTACTAATGCTCTATTGTTTTTGTTTTTGTTTTTGTCTTTGTTTTTGTTTTACTGCTGTTTTTCCTTTTATCCTATGAGCCGGGGGTCGAATGGAAACAGTCTCTCTGCCCTTTCGGGTAGGGGTAAGGCTTGTCTACATATTACCCTCCCCAGACCCCACCTGGTGGGAATATACTGGGTAGTTGTTGTTGTTGTTTCTACAACAACAACTACCAGTCGAGTATCCAAATGGCTCCGTATGAGACTTTGTATGGTAGGCGATGTCGATCTATGGTTAATGGTTTGAGCCGGGAGAAGTTCGAATGTTGGGTACCAATATGATTCAGGATGCCTTGGACAAGGTTAGGATCATTTAGGATACGCTTCGTACAGTTCAGTCCAGGCAGAAGAGCTATGCCTACTGAAAGGTTTGTAGATTCATGGTTGGTGAGTGGATATTGCTTTGAGTGTCGCTTGTGAAGGGCGTGATGAGATTTGGGAAGTAGGTCAAGCTTAGCTCTAGGTTCATTGGCCCATTTGGGATTCTTGATCGAGTGGGAGAGGTGGCTTATAAACTTGCGTTGACATCGAGCTTATCAGCCGTGCATCCAGTGTTTCATTTGTCCATGCTTCAGAAGTATCACGACGATCCATACCATGTGCTAGATTTCAGCACTGTCTAGTTAGACAAGGATTTGTCTTACGAGGAGGAGCCATTAGCTATTCTAGATGGGCAGGTTCGTCAATTGAGATCGAAGAGTTTTCCTTCTGTTCGTGTTCAGTGGAGAGGTTAGCCTGCTGAGGTATCGACCTGGGAGTACGAGTCCGATATGCGGGGACGTTATCCCCATCTTTTCCCCGACTAAGGTACTTTCTTCTTCTGTCTGTTCGTGGACGAATAGTTGTTTTAGAGGTGGGGAATGTGATGACTTGTTTTTAATATAAATTCTGCATTTTGAGGCCATAAAAACCTCTTTTAGAATCACCTCAATTTCCGTGCGCAGTTTGGGCGTATAGCCAGAAAGCCTATATTTAAAAATCTGTGAAAATGATAAATTTTAACCATAAAATGAATTAATTTGACTTTGGTCAACTTTTTGGGTAAACGGATCCGGAACCGTGATTTGATGCTCCCGGAGGGTTCGAAGGAAAATATGGGACTTGGGTGTATGCCCGGAATCGAATTCCGAGGTCCCAAGCCCGAGAAATGACTTTTTGAAGAAAATTATTTTTTGAAATTGTTTATAAGGTTTGGAAATAAATTTTGATTAAAACTTGGTAGTATCGGGCTGTTATTTTTGTTTCGACGCCCGATACAGGTCTTATATATGCTTTAAGATAATTCTGTGAATTTTGGTAATAAGCGAAATCCATTTGACGTTATTCGGTCATTAAATGTAAATTTGACGTTTAAAGAAATTTTGAGAAATTTCATTGATCTTGAGATTTAATTCGATGTTCATGATGTTATTTTGGTGATTTGAGTACATGAATAAGTCTGTAGGATATTTTTGAGATTGTGCGTATATATGGTTTGGAACCCTGAGGGCTCGGGTGAGTTTTGGATAGGCCACAGAGGGAATTTTGGACCTAGAAAATTACAGATTTTATGCTGGTGTGTTTCAGACCTGCAGGCTTCGCATTTTTCGAAGCTTGTCTCGCAAATGCGAGCCATGCGTAACAAATCCGAGAGGTGTTCTGGGCAGCCTTCTTCACAAATGCAAAGTATTTGTAGCAAATGCGACACCTGCCTAAATCCCCTATAGTCTCAAATGCGAGACACCCAGCCACAAATGCAACTTCACAATTGCGATTCCCCTTCGCATTTCCCAACCAGTAGAGGTCGGAGTTCGCAATTCCCATATCTTAGACCTGCAACTTTTATATTTAGACGATTTTCAACCCATTTTTCACATCTTTTCAAAACACAAACTCCTTAGGGCAAATTTTCAAGAACATCTCTTCTTCGAAATGGATTGTAAGTTATTTTTTACTCATTTTCTTCAATCATTTATTTCTTTTAACATGAGTTCATCTTAAAATCAATGATTTTCACGGGAAAAATTGAGTTTTTTGGGTTGAACCTAGGTTTTTTAAAAATTCGGGATTTGGACGTCGATTTAAGGTCCGATTTCAAAACAAATTTTATATTTGGGTTCGTGGGGGAATGAGTAATTGGGTTTAGTTCGAACCTCGGGTTTTGACCATGTGGGCTCGAGGGTGATTTTTCATTTTTTGGGTAAAACTTTGGAAAACTCATTTGCATGCATTCAAATTAATTCATTTAGCGTTTATTGATGTAATTAAGTAACTTGTGATTAGATTCGAGCGAATTTGTGGTGGAATCAAGGGGTAAAGCTATAATTGAATCGTGAATTGTGTTTGTGGCATCGAGGTAAGCGTTTGATCTAGCCTTAGCTTGAGGGATTGGGAGTTGAGCTTATTTTCTATGTGCTAATTATTGATTATGATGTATAGGCATGGTGACGAGTATCTATACATTGGTTTCTAGCATGCCCGCGAGTCTTTATATTATGATTGTCATGATTTCGTTGTATCTTTCATGCCTTGGTAATGGTTTCTATTTGTTTTGTAAAGGTTGTGGAAGGAAATTTGTGACCTATGAAAATTGAGGAGCGTTGGCTCAAATTATATAACAAATTGTGAAATTATAAGTGATAATCGATCCTTTAGAGCATTGGCTCGAGTTGTGAAGTGAATTGTGAAGTAAAAGTGAGAAAGATGAGAGATCATTATGTTGTCACCCTTGCCGGACTATTGTTAATTTGTTTGTCATCTCCCTTGCAGGGATGTTGATATTATTGATGTTGTTCCCTTGCCGGAATTTAATTGTTGAATTGATCCTCCATTGCCGGGATCCTTATTGCAATTTTATTTATTCCCTTACCCTATTGTTTGTGATTTTGTTTGGGTGAGGAAGATGGTTAAAGCACGAAGGGTGATGTCATACATTGTTTGTTTTGTGAGGAAAGAGTGTAATAGCGTGTATGATTATGAGAAATGAGTGTAAATCACGAAGGGTGATGTCGTGTCACACGATGTACCAATCCATGTCGATTATATTTATTATATGGTGAGGAAAGAGAGTAAAAGAACCAAGGGTGATGCCATGCACCCTTTTATTATATGATTGCTTTGGTGATGACAAAAGTAAAAGCACGAAGGGTGATGCCGTGCATTTATTGATTTCTGATTCTTTGTTGGTATCCGAGTTATATTGTTTCTTTCGTTTACTTGATGTCTTTCTATTCGGAATTGATATCTTCCCCTCAGCATGCTCCCCCTCCCAAACTTGGCTATTTATTTCTATATTTCTTTTTTGTTGTAAATATATTTGAACTGCACAGATTTATTTTTTAGTAGTCTGGTCCTAATCTCGTTAATACTTCGTCGAGATTAGGCTAGATATTTACCAGCACATGGGGTCTGTTGTTCTGATACTACACTCTGCACTATGTGCAGATCCCGGAGCAGCTTTTGGACCGTAGTGTGGAGGCTACATTCAGTCCACGCGGAGATCCAATTTAGACATGCAGGCGTCCGCAGGCCTTGGCGTCTCCCTCTATCCCTATTTTTGTTTCATTTTCCTTTTATTCAGAAATAATGTATTGTTATTTCTTTAGACTTTATATGTAATAAATCTTAGATTGTCTGTGACACCAGGGTTTGGGTAGTTAAGGCTTAAGTATTTGTAATAGATTCAGATCTCATATATTTTATGGCTGTCTTCCGCTTAAATTTGAATTTTTGTTGTTATCACGTTATCGCCTTATATCTGTTAAAAAGAAATAATTGGATAATGAAGTAACTAGTTAAATGATTGGCTTGCCTAGCTCACATTAATATGCACTATCACAACTCAGTTTTGACGCGCAGTTCGTCGCCGCTCAGGCTTCTTCTATCAAAGTAAATCCGTTTGATTTGCTTTGTTTCCTCTATATTTTTCTTTAGGTTTGCTACTTTCTTGTCTTTGATCTTCGCACATATTTTTGCCAAAATTTGAATTTTGACTTCTATTGAGATCCTCAAAAAAGATTAATCGAAGGTTACATCTATTACTGGATTTCTTTGAATAACAGAGCGATTTGGTCATCTTCTTGCAACATTGGTAACGTCGTCATGTGCCAGTTGCGGTTTTGCTCTGTCAAGGTAATTGCATGGATTTAAAACAAATTTTCCCTGCTATGTTGTGTCTGTTAATTTGATGTTAGCTCAGGCTTACAAAATGGTAAAATATCACAGTACAATCGAAAAAAATAAGTTGCCACGAGATAATATTAGGCAAGAATAATATCTCTTATAAGAAATTATACTTTTATTATTTTGGCAATCAGATTGCGGTTAAGTGTGATTCTGTCCTTTTTCAACGCTTTGAAGATGCGAATATAAAATTGTAATGAAGCAATATTATTCAAAAGTGTCAAAAGTATGTCCTACATCATTGAGAAAGTGTTTTTAGTTGAAAAATGTAGTATTTATTGTGTCAGCTTTAGAGATAATGATTATAAATTTACGCACAATATTAATTTGCGCATGCCAATAATCTTTGGATTTGTTACTTCTCAAGAGGGTTGCTCTGATGGTAAGCAACCCCCACTTCCAGCCGAGAGGTTGTGAGTTCGAGTCTTCCCAAGAGCAAGGTGAGAAGTTCTTGGAGGGAAGGATGCCGGGGGTCTATTTGGAAACAGCCTCTCTACCCCAGGGTAAGGATAAGGTCTGTGTACACACTACCCTCCCCAGACCCCACTAAGTAAAATTGTACTGGGTTGTTGTTGTTGTTACTTCTCAAAACTGAGAACTTGACAAAGTTTTTCCTTGGTATATGAATGAAGTTTGGGTTAAAGCTGGTTGTCATGTGTATAAGAATGCACTAATCCCTGTAGTATAGAACTTGTATCTTGGTAGTTTCCCTTCTTGAATGCCTTTTCACATCCTATAATGGAGACAAGGACATAAACTTAAATTTTCCTTACTTGACGAACGACTGTTGCAACTGAGAATAGAGTGGACTAATTGGACATGTTTACTTACCCACTTCAATATCATCTTGCCGTTTGTTTAATTGCAGTTATACATACTTATGGTTATAGGAACCTAACTTGAATAAATCTTGTAGTTATTATTTAGGTAATATTTTTTTTCCATATATTCCAGAACTAGTAGGTCATTGATATATTTCATATGTCTCTGTCATTGGAAGAGAGAATATTTTCTATTTTACATAATCAACACCTTTGAAAACAACTACTAATAGTTGCAATTTGCTAACCAGAACCTGTTATTCATCTATTGGTTGAGCAAGATACTCAAAGCTTGCAGCAATTACTTTCTGAAATTCCTAGTTGGATTTACTGTCCAGATAATGACCGTGTATGTATTCAGTTACATATTTAACCTACATCTTTAAAGTTGCTTAGTTATGTATACATAATTGTTTGTTTTCTTTATATGTTGTTGAAGCTGGAATGACTCAATAAATTTCTTGAGCACATGTGGGCTTATCTGGACAACATACTCTCCATTTCTTAACAGTATTCTGAATTTCCTTCTCATAGTATCTTATGTAACTATCTTAGTTTAATAAGTAAAGCTTATTCCTTTGCACAAAGATACAAACTCGGAAACTGAAAGGTCTTTTACAAATACGAAACAATGGTGAAAGGTGAAACAAAGAAGTTAAAGCATGATCTTTCAGTAAACTAAGAGACCTAACTAAGAGTCCTCTGATTGTAACTTTATTTAGGGAAAAAAATCTTTGAATATGTTGACTGGTGTACTTATTGATAGTCTTCATCTTGATAGAGCTTTCTTGTTACTATGTGTACTCTATACTACTCGATCTTTGCGAAGTACAATCACGTGCTTTTTCTGAGAAGAAATGGCTTACATCTGGAAATATTAATAGGGGTGGCATGTACTTAATCTTGAGCAGCCTTCTTGAGATATAGTTTCACTTGATTCTGCTTCAGCAATGCTGTTATTAACTCATTATTATTGAAATAAAGATGATCATAAATATTTTCATAAATACTCCTTTTAACTATGAGCATATCAACCAGGCTTGCACTTTCTAAACACAAGGTTTTTCCTTTTTGATGATTTAGTTCGCAACACGCTCAACTCGATCTACTTTTTGACGAACTTATATGATGTTGAAAACTGAAATTTGTTAGTCAAAGGATAAAGAACTTTCTGCGTTTTGCTTTTGAGTCCTTGCAGATATTGTCACTGTACCTTTATTTATAATAGTAGTATTTTTCTATATTTCTCTTTAGTACTTACAAAAAATCATGACAAAGAATTTAAATTTAGCGAGATCTTTCATAAGAGAAAGTCGAAATGTTACGGTGAGAATCAGAAGTAACACAATGTATTGTGAAATAATATATGGTGTATAAGTTGGGCCCAGGTGAAGCCCAAGTTATCTCTATAGTCTTGTGAATAAATGCCAATAGTTCGAGAGACAGTAAAGTCGAAGATTTTCTATTTGTAAGTTTTAAATCATTGGCTTAGTATTTTTAAAGGGGAACTCGAAAGAATTGCAACTACACAAATCGTAAAAGAAAGCTAGCTCTTCTAAAAGATAGGTACGATAGTACACGATTTTTTTAATCAGTAAAAATTGCATAGATCTGCAAGGATTTTATTTTTATTTTTCATAAAGGGAATACGAAATAGCTCATTTTCAGAATTGTATCTCTTCGTTGGGGTGTACAAAGAAAACCGATAAATCGCATCAACCCGATAATCTGAGTCAAACCGAGAAAAAAAACCCCAATTATAGTTTGGTTTGACTTGGTTTGGTGTTGGAAAAAAAACCCGACCATAATTGGTTTGGTTTGGTTTTAACTAAAGAAAGTCAAACCGAAACCAAACCAACCCGACATTACATATATAGCAATTTTAGATATATTTAATATATAAATATAGTTATTGTAATGTAATTTATAAATATTTCTTAAAAAATTTCATAATTTTATCTTTTAAGGTATTATTTCAAGGTTTGATTTAGAACTTTTGAATGCTCCAATAAGTTTTTATAGTCATTAATATTAGTAAATTAAATAATGCTAGCAATTAATACTAATGCTAACAAAAGACATTCAATTCAATATTACGAACGGGAATGTATTAAATGTCTATTTTTTATTTTGCAATAATTTAGATAAAATACATAACCTATTTTTATTTTTCTTTAGCTTTTAGGCATATAACTAATACTCCCTCATTAGTCTATCTAGTTTAGCATGGATTAGTGCTTTTAGATTATGTTTATTTTTATTATGACTTTTTAATTAGCAATATCTATAGTACATAATTTTATTATTTTTTATTGTTGAATATTTTAGGATAATGTCATTAGTCATGACATATCTCATATTTTGTATTATTTTCTTGAAAAATACTTTATATAGTTGTATCTTACTAGGATTAAAGAAATATTTGAGCATACGTTACATCTTTTGTTCAACGAAGATTTTACCGGAAAAAAAATCGAAAAGACCCGAATAACCCGAAAACCCGAAAAAATCCGAGAAAAATCGATATTGAAAAATCCGAATTTATTGGTTTGGTTTGGTCTTTAGATTTAATAACCCGACACAATTGGTTTGGTTTGGTAATTGTATAATCCGAACCAACCCGGTCTATGTACACCCCTAATCTCTGTTATCTTTTTATGTCTTTTTTAGTTGTTTATTATCATTTGTTTTTGCTTTGAATGGGAAGAATGGCGCAACAAGAGGGGGGGACAAAAGTAAAGAAGAAGAAAAATAGAAAAGCGAGAGATGAGACAAGGAAAGAAAGGGAATAAAATACTAGTTATTGGAAAGAAGAAATCGCTATCTTAATTATTATTTTCATGGAGTTTTGCCTACTGACAGAGAAGAGGAAAGGAAGAAGAAGACCAAGAAGAAAGAATCTCATCTGTTCTGTTATCTGACCAAAGTGGCTATCTTACGTAGGTTATATTCAGTGGATTGTTTGGAACACGAGGAGGAGCCATAACCTTTGAATCAATCAAATCAATACATGATAGATTTAATATTAGACCATTTGATAATCTTAATACTAGAAGCTTTCCTCACGTGACTAATAATAACTGCGGATTTTGATACCTTTTATACTTCTTCTTGCTTATGTTTTGATAAGAAATTCATAAAAAATAGTCTCGAAAGGCTCACAAGTTATGCTTGATTGCAGATTTGATCGACAAAGTGAAGAGATATTAAAAATTAGCTCAAAAGAAGTGAAACTTGCACAAGTGTCAAGTCAAGACAAAGCTCTGGCAAAACAAGTCCAATGCGGCAGTACACCATTCTATGCGGTCCGCACAAGGAGGTTCAGAGAGCATTTATTTAGGTTAAAAGGCAATGCGGCCGCACTAGATTTTGTACCGTCCGGACTAATACGGCCGCACTCAATTTAGTGCGGGCCACAGAATCCAAGATCAGAGAGTTGCCAAATTCCGAGTTTCTTGTACGGACCACACTAGAAGCCTCCGCGACCGCAGTCCATTCTGTCTGGTCCACATTGCCTGAGTTCAGAGACTTGTATTTTGAAGTCAAAAGCCTAGTGTGTCCGCAGTCCATTCTGTGCGGTCCGCACTAACCCCTCAGGGGTATTTTTGTCCAGATTTTTTAATTTAGTAAAAATAGCTTCTTTTCCCATTTTTAGGGTATCAAATAATTTTTAGCTGTAGCTGCACTCGTGGGTTTGAAGTATTTAGCTATTTTGGGCAATTGTATCTACTTTTCATTATTGAATCTTTTTATTTAGCTTAGCAATTAATTAATATATGTTTTTTCATCTATTTCTTGCTTTTCTTCTTTAATTATGAGTAGCTAGACCCATAAGCTAGGGTTGTGGCTCAACCCTAGTATGGGTAATTGATGGGTCTTGTATTTTAGGGTTAGATTGACTATGGGTGTTCACTATTTGGGCCAATTTCATGGTTAATTTCTGAATTAGTGGTTGCAAATACTAGTTTGTGTTTAGTGACTTGGGCTCTTCTTGAGAAAGAGAGTCTAAGTCTCCGAAATTGGTCCCACAAGGAATAAAGGCGTACTCAAGAGATTGATAGCCCCAATTAAAGGGTTAAACCTCGAGAGAGTAATACTCGACTTGAACCCTAGTTGCTTGTTCAAATTTGCATACCCAATTGGTCTTGAGAAAGTCAATTCAGGTAAAATCACTCGAATCACCGAGAGATGTAGAGTGGATAAAGTCATGCAGCGGTTATATCATACTCCCCAAATATGACAATTGTGCCTTAGACTAGAGTATCCGTCAATTGACTACCTAGTCGGAAGTCACTACCCTACTGCTTTTTAAGCCATCCGAACAATCCATAACATTTTACTCTTAGCTTAATTTAGTTTCATTTACCATTTATATTTTGATAAAATCAGAAGTAAATCAAAAACCCCCAAAATGTTTAGAAGTGTAATTTTGAACACATACGCAATCCTAAACTAGATAGATACTCAATTCCAAATTCTAGCTCTCTCTGAAAATCGATCCCAACCCTAAATCAAGTAAAAGATGCTTCGACCCTCTCTCGCTACTTAATAGTAGTGTAGAGCAGTCCGCGATCACTTTTTGGCGTCGTTGCTGGGGAAATAATGATTTTGGCTATCTATTTAAATAGTTTTGTGTATTGTTCTTCATTCCTTCTTTGTTACTAATTATTTGTGTTACTACTCAGGTACCAAATGGCAGTGAACACTGCTAATGGTCCTATTGGTAATGTGATTGCTGGGGAGGAGGTATATTGTAAGGCCCCGTGAAAGTGAGTGCTCAAATGCTAGCAGATCATAGAGTCGAGTCTACCTACGTGGATCGGATTCTTTTTACTATTTTGCACTTGAAAATGTAAAATCAAAATTTTTCCAGAAAAGGTCCAATCTGCGGTCCAGAATGCGGTCGAAGATCTAAAATGCTGACCGCATTTCTACTGCAGAGGTTTCCAGAGAGCAACCAATTTTTGATGTTAAAAGTGCGGTTAGATCTGCGGTCGCATAATCAATATGCGTACCGCAGAGTGATCGCATATGTCCCCTGAGGAATTTTGAAGGTCAGTTCTGCGGTGCATTTTGACCGCAGAACAGTTATGCGAACCGCATATTCGCCACATTCCCAACCAGAGAAGTCCGAAACTTGAGCCCATTTTTGCGGTCCATTCTGCGGACCGCATGTCTGTTATGGGACTGTAGATTTGCGTCGCAGATCGCGCTCGCCTGGTATTTTTCTAAAATATTAAAGCGACCCCTCGTTTAATAAAACACAACCATCCTCATTTCTGATCAAAATAAGAGAGAGGGGGAGAGAGTTCTCGAGAGAGAAAGCTTATTCTTCATCATCTAATCTTTCAAATTCATTGGAGCCCGGAAAATTCTTGGTGCATTGTCTTCGCTGTTGATTTCTCAGGTAAAATCCCTAACCATTTTCCCTAATTTTTGAATTTATGCTTGGGGAAAGGGAACCTCATGCATTTTGACCTTGGGATTCTTGATAAAACCTTTATGCATGTCTTTAAAACCCTAAAATCTAGTAAAAAAGAGAACTGGGTAGTAACTATGAGTTTAACTTCTAAGACCTATGTGTTAATAATGAACTAGATTGACCTCCTTTATTGCTTTGGTGAGTGGGACTAGGAGTTTAAAAAAGGATATTCGGTTCCAGGTATGTATGACTAACTGTTATCCTTGTGAAATCGCCTTGTGTTGATATGTAATATTACTTGATATCCATGTGGGAAATTATTGTGAAACTCTTGTGATTTACACTTGTATGGTGACATCTTGTGGCAAAGGATTAGGATCATGTGATTGAAAGAATTCTCGAATGGTGAAGCCGGAACTATTGTGGTAACAATATATTGTTGGTTATGGACATCCATTGTGTTAACTCGGATTGTGAACAAATTGATGAACATGAGGAAATTGTTGTTTCTAGTCGTGGAAATACTTTACCCCTTGTTGTGGTTATATCTTAACAATGTGTTTTAGTTGATTTCTTGTATTTGTTGTTGTGTTGTATGTTGATTGTGAACTGAAACAGTCAGACGGGGTCGGTTGCGCGCTCAATACAGTGAAATAAGGTGTGGGCTGGGGTGATGTGGGTGGCCGAGGTAATAAGGGTGATCCAATATCACTATTGAAATGTATATAAATCATGAAATGATAAATGTGAAATTATGAAAGGAGACATTAGGAGAGTTTGTAACCTGTGGGGCTGATTGCCCCTTTGTTTGACTAATTATATCATTTGTTGTGAGATGCTTGGTTGTTGCTCCATGGTTGTGCTATTGTTGTTCAGCTTTACACTTGTATATGTATTTTCGTCTTGATTTTACTTTGGGACAGAGTTTGTTCGTACATGCCAGTACAATTCAAATGTACTGACGTCCCTTTTGCCGTTGGCACTACATTCGTGTTATGATTGAGGGTAGATCTACAGCAGGCACTCCAGTTCACCGTCCGTAGCTTTTCCTCCCTTCTATCAGCTGTGTACATGTTGGTGAGCCCCTCTCTTTCTGGGGCCCTGCGTGATTCAGGCCACCTCTATTGTTGTAATAATAGTTTTCGGATGTCATTGCAAAGGTATGGCCGGGGCCTTGTCATCGGCAAGTGTTGTATTATCTTTCTATTAGAGGCTCCGTAGACAGTGTTATGTGGGTTAGAACTTATGTATATAGCTGTATGTTTTGGGCACTGCAAGTTGTACACCACGTTCCCTGTTAATCATAATGTGTGTCTGGTAAAAGATGTTCCCTGTTAATTATAATGTGTGCTTATAAAAGAGAATCCATATTTTCTTTCAATTGCATTTGGTATCTTTTAGCTAATTAACAATTAATAATGTGGGGTAATGCATAGAGAATAGGAAAGGCACCCAAGTCCACTTGATCGGGGATACCCGGTTGAGTGCTGGTCATGTCCCTCGGATTTGGGGCGTGACAAACTTGGTATCAAAGCCTAAGGTTTAAGGAGTCCTAGGATATCTTGGAGCCGTGCCTAGTAGAGCCCTTCTTGTCGGTGTGTTTTCGACCACATTTATAAGTTGGGGGCTACACGGGCATTTAGGATACTATTCCCATATTTGTTATTCTAGTTCCTGCGATGAAGTAATGTTGTGCCTAATTCGTGCTTTATTTCGAATTTTCAGAAATGGTACCTAAGAAGAAAGCTAGACTCGGCCTAGGGGCCAATGCTACTTCCAGTGCGGCTGTGGATCATGTGCCGACTGCAGTGGGTGAGAGTGATTCCGAGTTCTGAATTTGCCTACTCCATCCGTTCCTGATCCAAGCAGTCATGTTCTAGTGGCGGCCGAGGGTGCCACTATCCCTCCTGCCAATACTCCTAATCCTACTGTTGCTCCACCTACTGATCCCGGGAGTTTAGATGGAGACCTTAGGGTTGCTATCCGTATGTTGACCCAGTTAGTGGCCGCCCAGGCCCAGAGATCTCATGATGCCCCTGTGTCCTCCAGCTTACCGGGAGATTCCTCCAGCTCCAGAGTTCATCAGTTTCTACGGTTGTCCCCTCCAGAGTTCTCAGGCACAGACCCAGAGGCCGATCCGTAGAATTTCCTTAACAAGATGTACAAGACCCTTCGAGTGATGAAGGCTACATAGGTAGAGGGGGGTAGAATTAGCTTGATACAGGTTGAAGGGAGCGGCGCATTCGTGGTTTGAGATGTGGGAGGATACCCGTGAGGAGGGGAGACCACCAGCTAGATGGGATGACTTCGTAAACGCGAAGCTTCCGCAACCTCAACAATGTGAACGTGTCCCCTTGTCCGCGAGGGCGATGCACAAAACCATCAGAACCTCAGATCATTCTATGTGAACGCCACCAACCTTCCGCGAATGCGAAACACCCGCTCTCAGACCTATGCGAATGCGAGCCCTATGTTGTGAACGCGAAGAGTAAAAACCCAGGAACCCAATTCCTTCTATGCGATCGAGAGTGTCCTCCATGATCGCGAATACCAAAAATTAACCTGGATTGCAGCTGCATTTTCTGCTACATTTCCAAGTCCAAAACTTTCCGTTTAGCCATCTGAAATCACCCCGAGGCCCCCAGGACTCAACCAAAAGCACCAATACCTCCTAAAACATCAACCAAACTTATTCCAATCATCAAAACGCCCTAATCAACACTAAAACCATTGAATCACATCAAATCCAAGCCTAAGTTCTTATGAAACTTCCAAAACACGCATTCAATCAAAAACCCAACCAAATTACCTCCGAATAACCTGAAATTTTGAATGCACATCCAAAATCACCTAATGAAGCTACTAAAACTCTCAGAATTCCATTCCAACCTTCAGATCAAAATCTCACCTACCAACCAAAAATTGCCGAAATACTAACTTGCCAATTCAAGCATAATTCTATATCAGACTTCCAAAACCACTTTCGATCACACTCCTAAGTCACAAACCATCTCCCGAAGCTAACCGAATCACGAGAGTTACATCCTAGCCTTCTAACTCATAAGTCATCATCCGATTGATTTTTTCAAACTAAGCCTTCCTTAAAGAGACTAAGTGTCTCATTTCCTACTGAAATCACTCCAAACCAACTCGATCACACAGGACACTGATAATGAAGCATAAAGAAGCTGAAAATGGGTAATAGAGCAGTAACTCATGAGATAACAGGTAGGGTCATCACAATAACCCAAGTCTTTGCTCAATATAGAAGATCGTTAATTGAAGCATCCGAAATATCATTTAAGAATGCAAAAAAGTTTCAATTTAAGACTCACGGTCATGCTCGACACCAATGTATAGATTCTCATCACCATGACTATATGTTGTACTCAACAAGAAGCAAGTAGCAAATATGAATCAACTCCTAATCCCTTAAGCAAAGGTTAGACCGAACACTTACATTGATGACTTGAACACAACTCAAGTCTCAACTATAGATTTACCCCTTGATTCCACCACCAATCTGCTCGAATTTAGTCATAAATTACTCAATTGCATCAATAAACACTAAATGAATCAACCCCAATGCATGAAACTAAATTTTCCAAAGTTTTACCTAAAAGGTCAAAAAATCATCCTCGGGCCCATGTGGTCAAAACCCGAGGTTCGGACCATAACCCGATTAAACCATTCCTTCACGAACTCGAATATATAATTTTTTTTGAAATCGAACTCAAATTGAGGTTCAAATTCCCAATTTTTGAAAAACCTATGTTCCACACAAAACACTCAATTTCTCCCATGAAAATCTTTGATTTTATGTAGAAATCATAATAAAAGATGTTAATGATTGAAAAAAAAAGTAAAAACTAACTTTCAATCGATTTAGAAGAAGACTTGTTCTTGGAAAATCGCCCAAAGAAGTTGCGCTTTGAAAAATGTTTGAAAAATGACTTAAAATCGGCTAAGTATAGAAAAATGCAGGTCTCAGTTATGGAAAATACAAACAGGGGTTCGCAATCAGGGTTCGCATTTGTGAACCCTTCAGAAATACTAGACCTTCGCATTTGCAAAAGAGATGTCCCATTTGCGACGCGTTGGTCTAATTTGCAATCACTAGCCAGGCTGGGAAGTTCTGCATTTGCGAAATAAAGGTCGCATTTGCGACAGCATGGGAATCTCATTTTCGATGATAATCCTTGGATTTTTGAGAAGGGGCTGGCCTGGTCTTACTTCGCAATTGCGAAAGGCCACTCGCATTTGCGAGCCCGGCGTTACAAATGCGAATCCTCCAAGCCTACTATGTTCAGTTCCAATTTCTGCAATTTTTCTAAGTTCTAAATGCAACCCTTAGCCTATCCAAATCTTACCCAAGCCCTCAGGGCTCCAAACCAATGATGCATACAACCTCAAAAACATCCTACAAATTTATCTGTGCGATCAAATCGCCAAAATAACATCATAAACATCCAATTAAACCTCAAATTCCATGAATTCTTTCAAACTTCTTAAAACATCAAATTTTCCATTTAAATTCACAATCACATCATACGACATCCGTTTTCAACTAAATTTTGTAGAAATGACTTAAAACACATATAAGACTTGTAGTGGGTACCAGAACCAAAATACGATCCCGATAACATCGCTTTCTAATCAGATTTCATTTCAAATTTACTTAAATATTTTCAGAAAATAATTTTACTGAAAAATTTATTTCTTGGGCTTGGGACCTTAGAATTCGATTTCGGGCATATGTCCAAGTCCCACATTTTCCTACGGACCCTCCGGGACCGTCAAATCATGGGCTCGGGTCCGTTTACCCAAAATATTAACTGAAGTTAAATTTATTCATTTTAACATAAAACTTAGTATTTCTCATAGAATTTCATATCTAAGCATTTCTACTACACGCCCGGATAACGCACACAAATCGAGGTGACTCTAAATGAGATTTTTAAGACCTGGGAGTCATAGAGTTCAATTTAAAACAAGTGATGACTGCTTGGGTCATCACATACATTAGTGGAGAGTTTTAAAATTATTATAATAGAAGTTATATTATAGATAAACTCCAAAAACCGAAATCTTATGGAATATTTACATAATATCCAGCCATATTTATTACTTACTTTTTATAGCTAATATAAATAGATGATATACTGATAACACACGGTTATATACATATTATATGTGGATTATATATAAATTATACATCATTTATTTTTTCATTTATGTGGTCAGGTGAGCACCTATTTAGGCTGAATAGATAAAGCCAAAAGAAAAATATGAACTAATTTTAACCAAGACTAAAAATATAATTAAAGTTCATATGTAGATAATTTTAATTAAAACTCACCCATTTATAATGAAATAAATTAATTTTTTATAACAAAATAAATAATGACATAAAAACAAAGATAAAAGAAAAAATATTGAAAAAAATGTTAGAAAGATCTAAAAACGAGGAATAAAAGATAACAACAAATTTCTGCTTATGTTTCATCATTGTTGAGTATTAAAATTTGAAATTTAATCTCATCGATTTCAAATATATTTTTTTCAACACAAATACATATATTATAAGATAAGAATATCTTAAAATATTTTGTTTTTTTAAATTATGTGTCATTTTTAAAAATCACTATTACAACAAACTAATATGATATTCGAATTTGAATTGGAATGCAATTTGGGTAGTTTGCATTGAGGTTAAGCTAAGTATGGTGTCAAAAAATAAACTACCTGATGATGAGTGGTGATTTTACCACTCATTGTAGCTTCTTTTCCTTAGCTTTTATGTCATTTTAAGTATGCAGTGAGGTTGCCTATAGTGGTTATTGTTAGATTTTTAGGTAAATGAAGCTACGAAGTGGTTTGAATTGAAGTGAAGTGGAATTGATAAAAACCAAGGTGAAACTATGCAAAACCTTTGGTGAAGTCCGCTTCTGCGGAAGTTTGGTCGCAGGTGCGACTTCCGCTTATGCGGAATTGGAAGAATGGGCAAGAACCGCTTCTGCGGTTGAAATTTCTCTTCTGCGGAACCATAGAAGCGGTGGATTATCCGCTTATGAGATCACTGCTACTATTGATGGAAGTCGCTTTTGCGATAGATTTTTCGCCTTTGAGGAACTGCTTCTGCGGTTACTTTGCCGCAGAAGCGGAAGTCGGGATCAGGCCTGGGCAAATTGGTCATTTCATATTTTCTCTTCCAAACTCAGTTTATACTCGTTCAATCAGATATTTAGAACATCTTTGGCTTATTTTCAGTTTGTATAGACTAGAAAGAACAAGTTCTTGAGCTAGGGTTTGCACAAACACACTTGGATCTTGAAGATTAAAGCTTGTGGTTAAGGTGTTCTTACCCATTTATGTTTCTTTCTTCATTTTCTTGCTTTGTATTGTTTATCTAAGTGTGTTGTATTTTATCCAACACTTAAATCTTGTTTATGGGAATATTCATAACTAAAGTGTGGATTTTATACCTTGTTGTGCTTATGTATTGAATGATTTTTCTATATTTATGAAGTGAGTTTTTATTTCTTTAATTATTCTTGTTGTTTAACGTTTCCAAAGGTATTAGCTAACCCTAGGACTCGCCAATTAACTTCGAATTAATTTTGGGAAAAATAGTTTGGGGTTGGGAAATATTAATTAACAAGAACTTGAGGCGTTAACCCTCATTTTATAGATTCTACCTAGGGATAGGATTGAACTACTTGTAGCCTTCCAGGTATGCTTAATCTTCTAATTGCGATTAGAGATAATTTAATTAGAAAGTCTTGTTAGTCTTCGGAAGCTAATTAAGAATTATTATCCGTGGCTAATTAACATTAACTCGCTCATATTTGTAAAATCGTGAAATACATTGGATCGTTAGTTGAGTGTAATTCCCGATGCTTTCATACTTGTAGTCATTGATCATTTTACTTGCTTTCTAGGTTAGTTTATATTTCCGCACATTAGATATAACAAAAATTCTTAGTGTTTCGCACTGCGCCTCTAGCGTTAATTTTCTTACATTCCTAAGCGCCTACACATTGATCTCTGTGGGATCGAACCCGACTCATAGTTGGGTAAATTATATTGTTGCGACTGTATCTATTGCTTTTTAGCGGTGGATGTGGACGTCACCAAAATTGGCGCTTTTGATGTGGAACAATTTGGCATAATTTAGGCTGTTTGAGAAGTAAGCGAAAGTGCTTTGGTCCAAACTTGTGAATATTTGTATAATTAGTTTTCTTACCTTGGGTCTACTTTTATTGTTTGTTTCTTCTTTTATTTCTTATTTTTGAAAAATGGCATCCTATAATGATAATTAGTTGGATGGTAAGTTTTTCATACTTTGATGACCCATGTTCTTATTGTGGAGGACCACACTCGTGGAATTTTTTGTTAAATTCTCCCGGTGGTGGATTGTGCACACAACCGCATCCCCATGGTTGGAGTATCTGTGATAAGTGTGGTTACCAAAATGGTCACTGGGATTATTGTACATATTTGACCTTCCCTTCCCCAAGCCCCTACAATGATGAGTTTGCTTCTTATGATGAAAACTATAGGGCTACGGAAATTGAAGAAGTTGAGCATGGCGAAAATAAAGAGTTCAAACTCATGTTGGAGTGTCTAGTTGAAGAAGGAAACAAGAAACAAAATGCCTGGGAAGATCTTTTGGGGGCTAGTCTCCAAAATGACTTGGCACTTGAAAGGTTGCACTCACAAATGGATAAGCGTATCGAAGTCTCAAGGACTCAAAAATCCATGGAAGTGAATGAAAACCAAGAACCTCTCTTGGAGTTTGAGAGTGAAAATCCTTCCTTGGAACTTGATCAAAACCAAGAAGAACTCCCAAATGCTCAAAATGAGGAGAAGCACAAATTTGCACTCGAGGATTCGAAACAAGGCTTGAATTACAATGATGAACATATCCGCACATTGGAAGATCAAGTGCAAAAATTGGTTGAGGTCACCAACTTGAGAGTGTGGAAGAAAGCCAAGAAGAGTCAAATTCCGAGGAAGAAAGTGAGCTTTACTATGAGGATTCAAGAATTGAACACCCGCCAACCGACTCAATAAGTGTTAGTGATGCCGACAAAAATATGGAATTGGAGTCAACCGGTGTAGATGCAAATGAGGTTGATGTTGACTCTAATCCGGGGGAAAAAGAGGATGTCAAGAATGAAGAATTGCAAAGTAAGGCTCGAAGTCACACTCCAAGCATTTATCAACGTTGGAATTGTGTGGTGACATAGAAGTTGAACCTCATGAATCAATGAAGGAGTTCAAGGAGGAAAAACTCATGCCATACATTTTATAGATTGAGGAGACAAGAAATCAAAATGACATCCCTCGTTTGAAAGCCAAGAAGTGCAAAATGAAGATTTTAAGCATTGGCTCAATCATCAACTTACCATCCCCCATCGCTCGTGGTCACAAGCTTGATTCCAAGCTAGGTGTCCAATTCATATCATCCAAGTGGAGAGAAAAGTGGTAATGTTGTTTGCGTCGTGCCACAACGTTAAATGCTGCGCTTGGTGGGAGGCAACCCATAGTTTTAAGAAATTTTTCATCATTTTTGAAATTTTCTTTTTTAGGATAGCTTAGAATATTATTTTTGACTAATCTGCCAAGTTTTAGCTTTTTTTGAGTTGATTTGAGCAGCACGAGATGACCCGGATGGAAAAATCCAGTAGTTGCCAGCACTGTGTATGAAATCTCTGTTAAAACCGCTTCTTCGGTATTTTGACCGCATCTACGGTCTTGCAGATGCGGAAATTTGAACGCAAAAGTGGCTCCCACCGCAGAAGCGGCCCACTGGTCTCGTACGTGGAACCGCAGAAGCGGCCAAAATGCCGTGTAATCGAAAATCGCCAAAGGTTGAAATAGTAAAAAGAATTTTAAACGGATAATTTACAAAAAAATCAAAAGCCTACTGCTCCCCAATGCCCTAACTCCCCAAAGAACGAAAATTCTCCAAAAATCCAAGAGGCTTAATCTTAACTCTTTCCATTGCATAAAATTTAGGTATTATCTTCCTTATCCTCTTCTCAATTTCATCTCTCACTTCTCATTCTCTAAATGCAATCGATTTTTTTTTAATTTTGTTTTGTTTTATCTCTTTTCTTCTTCCTCTTTTTATTTTGAATTCTTGTTGCTAACCTTAGAAAGTGGGGATTTGGTTGAGTGTAAATGTTGTTTTCTGTTTAAATTCAACGAAATTGGGGGAAGTCTTGAGTAACCCATTTTTATGAAAAAGGTTCATCCTCACCCGCTCGCAACATTTTCGACACAATCTGTGAGTGGAAATCTTGTGCGAAGTGGACAAATTTGGTCCTCATTGAATCGTATGTTATTATAGTGAAATAATTTTGTATTTTGGGTGCCAAAGGCTTGGTTGAAATTGAAAAAGAACAAAAAAGAAACGACTGGCAATGTATTCTCTTTAAAGCCCAAACAAAACCGCATAAGCGGACAAATAGCCGCTTTTGTGATACCGCTTTTGCGATAAGAATACCGCTGAAGCGAGAAAAATAAAAAAAAATTAGGACCGCAGAAGCGGCTGGTTGACCGCAAAAGCGGAACCGCCTCTGTGGTCCTGGTTCCGCAGAAGCGGAAACTGCCAGGTTTGCCCAAACAGTGGATTTACAAAAATTGCTTCCTGGGCCCGTTCAACCTAATTTTTGGGCTCAAATGCAGCATTTTCAATTGCTTAGCATGATTCGATTGTCCGACTAATTTTGTGATGATTCTTTGTTGGTGATTTAATTCAAAAATTGACCCAAACGCAAGCGGATCTCACCCAAAAATCCAAGAAGCGGGTGATGAGCTCTTTGATGATACGCGCTTCATGTCTGCTTCAGCTGAGCACTGATATATGGACGACTTGGTCCATATAAAGATCCTGCTCGAAAGGGGGATACATGAGGATAAATTGGCTGAGAAGCTTCCGGACTTCCATGCCAGGCTCTATTCTTCCGGATGGTCCTGCTTCGTTGCCACACCATGCACGGCCAATGAGATGTGGGTTTGCGAGTTCTACGCCAATCTTAGGCGTACAAACTTTGATGATCCACATATCATAATCAGAGGGCAAATGGTGAGGTTTGGGGTTGAGCACATAAATGATACTCTGGGAATCCCCAACTATCCCTTGGAGCCGGCAAACGAGAAAAATAATTGTGACACTGGAGAGTGTCTTGTGTCCAAACTTATCCCCCCACAGTTGAGAGAGAAATGGGGAAATAAAAGGAAAGGGCTGAAATCAACGGACTTCACTGTGGAGGCAAAAACATGGTTGCATATAGTGAGCAGCAGAGTATGCCAGTGTGGGAATGTCACCGATGTCTCCTACACCCGGGCGTTGATCGTAGCATGCCTCCTGGATGGCATTCAGGTTAATGTGGGGCACTACATTCTTTAGGAGATGAGGCAGTACGTGAGAGAGTACTCTAGAGAGAATGATGCGGTGTTGATGTTTTCCTCACTAATTACGAGGCTATACACCAGGGCAGAGGTTGTCGTCCATCCCACTGATCGTTGTCTTCCAGCTGCAAATCCTCTCCATCCTTTGAGGGTGATAGGAGAGGGCACTGTTGTTAAGAGCAAGAAGAGGAAATTCGTCTCCACAGTCACTAGTTCTGAGCCGTCCTCTCAGGGGCCATTCGGGATACTTAACTTCGATCTTCAATCAATTAAGGAGTTAGTATCGCAGTAGTTAGTATCGCAGCTTCCGAGTGTGCCTTCCTCCTCACAACTTGGCCCTTCTTACTTCTCTTGGGAAGACATGTAGGGTAACTTGGATGCTCAAAAAACGACAGGAAGAGAACATGAAAAAAATGACAGCATCGGTGACAAAACTGGAGGGAGCCTGTGGTACTTTGGCCAAGGCCCATGCTGACCTTCAGGTGGATTTTGAGGAGGAGAAGAAGAACAACAACAAAAAGAAGAACAAATTTATGGTCAATATGTGGAGAGGCATCAAAGCCATTTTCAAGTGGGGACGACCAGATGCAAAGATTCCAGTGGCAGCCAAAGATGATAGTGATGAGTGTTCCTTCATTTCAGAGTCTGCTGGAGATGGTGGCAATGATGATGATGATGATGATGAGGCCGATGATGGTGGAGCCACGAGTGCAGTTCATCACTAATCATCCGTCCTCCCACAGTCTGATAGTCTGACGCAGACCTTAGGGAGACACTCAAACTCTTTATGCTTTATATTAGACTTTGTGCAGTGAGGACACTGCAAAGCTTTTAGTTGGGGGTGGCAATTGTAGTACTGTATTCATACTTTGTTATATTATGTGCCCTTGCCAGGCTTATGCTTATGTATGGATATTCTCTTGCCCTTGCCGAGCTTGTAACTATGCTTGTTGGTATATGGTGTGCCCTTGCCGGGCTTGGTGTTGATTAGTCATGTTTTTGTATTTTTAGTTTTTCTTTCGTTATTTATTTTCTTAGTATAGCTTATTTTCTTCTTAGTAATAGTAGCTTCTTTTATTTTAGTAACCTTTGTAGTATTTTTAGTATCTTTTATTTTCATTTCCTTAAATAAAATTTCCTTGGGTTTTCTTCATGCTACGGTTCTTTCCCAAAGAACATTTTTGAAGTGAACCGGATGACATTTCCCGATGATGGATAGATTCACAACTTTCTTAAGAGAATTAGTCTTGTTTTGCTAGGATGAGGCTTTTGGATTATTTGGTACTAATAATGTTAGTCTCTTGTTTGTAAGTCGTGAATTGAGAATACCCCTCCGAAAATTTGGTTTGAATTTAAGCAAGTAAGTTGCATGGTGCAAATTTGATCTTGTGATAAAATTTTGGCTCTTTTAGTGACTCTTTGCTCACTAGTTTGATATTGCTTTTGAAGCTTTTGTTAGAAAATAAAATTGATATATCTTGACTAGTATATGTGCCATGTATGTTAGTGTTTGTTCAAATAAATCTTGTGTTTACTTCTATCATTTAGAACTTGCCCGGTTGGTTTTTCAATGCTAATGATACTATGTTTTGTTGGAGGAATGATCTTATGCATTCTTTGCTTTTATTTGTAAAACTTCTTTAGCCTTTCAAGCCTACCTTTGTATAAATAATATCACTAGTACCCAATTTGAGCCTTTAAACCTTTTTTTCAGCCAACTCATTACAAACCTTTCCCCGTTTGAAAAATAATTCCCTCTTTTGAACCTTTCCCTCTTTGAACATTGAGAATGAGACTAAAAGCCTAAGTTGGGGGTGAGATCGAAGTGAAAAAGTGGCAAGGTTGTATGTTGAGTTTAGGACCTCATGCCTAAAAGTGTTTCTTTAAACTATTCAAGCTTCAAAAAAAAAAAGAGAAAGAAAATATGTATATAAAGTATGGAGTCTTGAATAAAAATTAGAAGAGGTGAGAGGTGGTCCTATATTGGGAACCAGATGAAAAATGAGGCTATGGGGATTTGAATAGAAGCAAAGTGTAAAAGAATGAAAAAAGTGTGAGTAGTGTTCAAGGAGGGTGAAGTCACTTGTACCCAAATGTCTATCTAACCCGTCCCTAAACCTACATTACAAGCTCAAGAAAGTCCTTATGAGACCTCCAACCGATCATTTTTGAATAAGCGATGAATTAAAATAAGGGCAAGCCTATGGTATGAAATGATGTAACGCTTGAAGTTCTTTGTGAGAGTGAGTGTTCTTGAAAAATTTGTCCCTTGTGTTGTATTGTAAATATAGTGAATTTTGGGACTTTCTCTTTTTGTGAGGGCACATGAATTAGGAAAGATTAGAGAAATTTAGTAAAGTGAGCATTTTTAGCGAACTGGTGTTTTTGAGTCACTTCTTGAAGCTTATGTTGATCACTTGATTACTTTTGAAATCCGTGCACATTTTTGAAGTTGTTTTTCTTTCTGAGGGAGTTATTCGGAAAATATGTGCATACTTGAGCTTAATTGTTAGTACCAACCAAATCCATTAGTATGATGTTTAAATTGGAGAATGTGTTATGAAAGTAATGGCAATAACACTTGTGTTTGAAATGGTGAATCCTCACTGAAGTTTTGGTTTTGATTTGCTTGAGGACAAGCAAAAGCTTTAAGTTGGGAGTGTTGATGAGTGGTGATTTTACCACTCATGCTAGCCACTTTTCCTTAGTTCGTTTTAAGTATACAATGAGGTTGTTTATAGTGGTTATTGTTAGATTTTCAGGTAAATGATGCTACAAAGTGGCTTGAATTGAAGTGAAGTGGAATTGAGCAAAACTAAGGTGAAACTATGCAAAATCTTCAGTGAAGTCCGCTTCTGCGGAAGTTTGATCGCAGGTGCGACTTCCGCTTATGCGGATTCATGGCCGCTTATGCGGAATTGGAGGAATGGGCAAGAAACGCTTCTACGGTTGAAATTTCGCTTCTGCGGAACCGCAAAAGCGGTGGATTTTTCGCTTATGCGATCACTGCTACTATTGATGGAAGCCGCTTTTGCGATGGACTTTACGCCTTTGCGGAACCGCTTCTGTGGTTACTTTACCGCAGAAGTGGAAGTCGTGCATCAGGCCTGGTCAAATTGGTCATTTCATATTTTCTCTCCCAAACTCAGTTTTATACTCGTCCAAGCAGATATTTGGAACATCTTTGGCTTATTTTCAATTTGTATAGACTAGAAAGAACAAGTTCTTGAGCTAGGGTTTGCACAAACGCACTTGGGTCTTGAAGATTAAAGCTTGTCGTTAAGGTGTTCTTACCCATTTATGTTTTTTTCTTCATTTCCCTACTTTGTATTGTTTATCTAAGTGTGTAGTATTTTATCCAACACTTAAATCTTGTTTATGGAAATATTCATAACTAAAGTGTGGATTTTATACCTTGTTGTGCTTATGTATTGAATGATTTTTCTATATTTGTGAAGTGAGTTATTGCTTCTTTAATTATTCTTGTTCTTTAATATTTCCAAAGGGATTAGCTAACCCTAGGACTCGCCCATTAACTCCGAATTAGTTCTGGGAAAAATAGTTTGGGGTTGGGAAAGATTAATTAACAAGAACTTGAGGCGTTAACCCTCATTTTATAGATTTTACCTAGGAATAGAATTGAACTACTTGTAGCCTTTCGGGTGTGCTTAATCTTCTAATTGTGATTAGGAATAATGCAATTAGAAAGTCTTCTTAGTCTTCGGAAGAAGCTAATTAAGAATTATTATCCGTGGTTAATTAACATAAACTCTCTCATATTTGTAAAATCGTAAAATACATTGGATCGTTACTTGAGTGTAATTCCCGATGCTTTCAAACTAGTAGCCATCGGTAATTTTACTTGCTTTCTAGGTTAGTTTATATTTCCGCACTTTAGATATAAAAATAATTTTCAACCAAAACTCTTATGTTTGGCACTGCGCGACTATCGATAATTTTCTTACATTCCTAAGCACCTACACATTGTTCTCTGTGGGATTCGACCCCGACTCATAGTTGGGTAAATTATATTGCTGCAGCCGTATCTATTGCTTTTTAACGGTGGATTTGGACGTCACCACTTGATAATTTTAAACAATATATGCAATGTTTTATAATAATAATAAACTAATTTAAAATATAATGATTCAATAAACAAAATTTTTGTATATATAGGGTATTAAAAATTCAAATTCTGGTGCTAGAGATATCGATAAACTTAAGTAGTCATACTGAAATAAATCCGGCCAAAGAAGTATTTGAATTTTTATATTGTAGATTAAAGTGAATTTTAAATTAATGATAATATCTTCACTTGCATCATTATAAAGATAATTATTAATATAATATATATAAAATTTTAAAAATTGGAATTTCAAAATAGAAATATTTTTTGAAAGATAAATCATATCAAATAAGAGTTCAAATCGTAGTATAAGAGTCACGTCGTAATCAAATAGTCATTTATATCGTGACAACCTTTGTGTTTTGCCATAAATATGAGTTATTATTTCACTTTGAGAATATTTTAGGTTCAAATGACATCTATGAGAATAATGCAAAAATAAAATTATCACTATGAGAATTGAGAAAATGTTAGTCTTTTTTCATGTAGTGTTTCTTAATTAATATCTGACGATTACCTATAATTATTTAAAAGGTTTAAATGTTAAAGTTATTTACAGATAATTCAAATAACTCAGATATTTAACATGATTAATGTCAAATATCAAAATGGAGTAAAATAAATTCACTAGCTAAAGAATTTTTTATATTTTTAGATAGCCAACTAAAATAAATTTTGAGTTAAGAATAATATTTTTAGTTTACATTAATATAAAAATAATTATTACTGGAAAATAATATTTTAGAAACTAAAATTTTAATAAAGAAATATTTTTTAAGAGATATCAACACACCAAATGAGAGTTCAAATAATAGTAAAAGAGTTAAGTCTTATCCAATGAGTCATTCATTATCTCAACATTGATTGTTTTTCCATAAATATGAGTTATTAATTTGGTTTCTCACTATTTTTAGGATCCAATGATACTGGCAAGAATGATATCAAAAAAGAAAAATAGAAGAAATAGTTAGTTTTTTCATGTAGTTAATATCCAGTGATTATCTATATTTACTGAGAAGGTGTAAATTTTAAGATTATTTATATACAATCCAAATAACTTAAATATTTGACATGCTTAGTGTCCGTGCATCTGCACCGGTACTAATACTAGTTCTCCTAATAAATAAGGAAAAAGAGAAGCCACGTGTACCAACATTTTGTCACCGCCAGTCACGCTATAAATCCATAAGGAAAACCGACGACTGTGACTGACCCGATTGGAATTTGGATAATCCAGTTTTATCATAGATCTTCCTGCATAGGGCTTGGTTCGTTCTCTTCCTTAACTCGCAAAACCCGTCCTCTTAAATTCAGCTGAATCACATTAGGGTTTACAGATATGCCGCAGAGACACTCGAAGAACAACAACGATCTCGCCTTTTTCACATACGATGAGAAGCGAAAGTTAGGGTACGGAACGCAGAAGGAGCGGCTGGGAAAAGACTCAATTAAGCCGTTCGATGCTTGTTGCCTTTGCTTAAAACCCTATATCGATCCTTTGTGTTGTCAGAAAGGACACGTCTTTTGCAAAGAGTGCATTCTAGAATGCCTTTTGTCCCAAAAAAAGGATATCCAAAGGTGCCTATTTCTGTAGATTTGAAAAATATAATTTTATTTGAATTGCCTTGTTTTTTTTTTATGTTTAAGGTGCTTTTACTATGAAATATGTCTTGGTTTACCAGTGCTTTTGCTATGAATATTGTCTTGGTTTACCCTGACTTAAATCCTATGGCTAGCTTAGGTGATCTCATTTACTTTGTAGTATTTCTCAATTTTGTGTCCAGGTTTGTAAAATTCTGCTTGTGAATGCTATTTCAGTTAAGAGAAACTGACAATATGTGTGGTTTTTAATTGAGGAGTGATTTGTGGAGGTTGGCTCTAAGTTAAATTTTCTTAGTAGATTGGTAAGTGGAACTTTGAGATGGCTTTATAATGCTGGGAGACTAGTAGTTTGAGGAGGATACTACAGTATATCTCAAAATTAGCAACTACAAGGGCCATAGCTAGTGCTTTCATCCATTTAACACCAAAACAGATAATATCTCATTGGTTAACAGGCTCCTCTTTTTTTGTCCTTAATGTAGTTCTAATTAGGATTTGCTAATTGTTTGAGTCTGAGGTTGTAGGATAGTGCTTATGGTGCAGTGTATCTTGAAGACAGTCTGTTTGATATGTTCAGTGGTGGATGTAGATAATAACGTATGGGTTCAACTAACCCAGCATATTTGACACTGAGCTTGGATATATGTGAAAACTAAAATTTCAATAAATATTATATTTTGAATCCATAATGTTAATGTTACAATGGGTTTGATGATAATTACATAAAGGTTGAACCCATCATGTTTACACGTGGATTAGTGAATTCCGCCTCTGGATATGTTCGTCGATGTTGTGATTGTTGAATTGACTTATTACATGCCATATCAATTAAGGGAATTTTGCTTTAGTTGCAAATGTATCCATATCATTTGGACAGGGTGCTGATTTGCAAGATATATAATAGTGCATCGTCGACACAAAATATTGTTGTTTAGTTATTGATATAAACTAGAGTCTCTTGCACTTGCAAATTACAGTAATTTGGTAACATGGTTAGTTTTAAGAAGGGTATTTTCATTTTTCAGCAGCTTCTTTAATGATATTCTTTACTATTATTGTTATACTAATATGCAAGTACAGACTATGCCTCAATCCCAAACAAATTGGAGATTCTATATGATAATGTGAATCGTCACTGTCCATGTCGCTCCATTTAAGCTCATTTCAGGCCAATAGTAATATGCAAGTGAAAGAAAAGAGGATAACACTGACATTTTTCACGAGCCACCTTAATGTTTGCCTTATGTTATTTTGATGATAATATGCTAGTCAAAATTATTTCTGGTCTCCAAGTCCAATTAAATTGTCCCTTAAATTGGTGGAGGAAAGGAGTACTAGATAAACTAGCTAATAAAGAGGTCTTCATAATGAATAGTAGAATACTTGTTTGGAATCCCTTTCAGGTGAACACAGCAGCCTGTTGGAAGAGTTGCTTGATCTTGAGTTGCAATGTTTGTTGCTAGTTGCTTCTACTAACAACACGGTTGTCCACATTCCACCTAGAAGGGATAACGTTGACTAACACATCTGCAGATCTTTCTTCAACCTGCAATTCTCTGATGGGAAAAAGGGCAGTGAGGAGTGAAAAGGGGGTGTGGGGTGGGATCATATTTGTTTGTATCTCAGAATCATCCTTTGGAAAATTTCATTTGAGAAGCTGTTACTTTGTCTTGCAGAAAGTTGGCTGCTCATACTGCTCAGCAGAAGCAAGAAAAAGAAGATGAAGAGGAGGGGTTGATGCTGCAGAAAGCCAGGGAGCTTGAGGCTTTTGATCAACAGAATCATGGTCCAGTGCCACAGTACAATGATAAGAACTACAACAGAGACAAGAATGGATTCCATGGGGCCAACAGCGTGAAGACCACTTCTTATGAGGAGGAAGCACTTAGAACCATGAAAGCATTTTGGCTGCCCTCTGCGACACCAGATGCACCTGCTAAAGTGGATGCCCCATCCACAAGCACAGTTTGTCCTGAAGGGAACGAAAAACTTAAGATGAAAACCCTTTTTCCTATTCACTTTACTGAAGATACCAGTGCACAGAAGAAAACCAAGTCTCTTGACAAGAGTTTCATATGTCCCAGTTGCAAGGTTACACTAACCAATACTTTGTCACTTGTAGCACTTAATACTTGTGGACATGTCTTCTGCAAGAAATGTGCAGAGAAATTTGTGGCTGTAGACAAGGTTTGTGTGGTCTGTGACAAACCATGTAAAGATAGAAATCTGGTGAACGTGGAAAAGGGAGGAACAGGGTTTGCCGGCCATGGAGATATTCTTGAAGCAAAAGACTTCAAACACTTGGGGAGTGGAAGCGGTTTGGGCCTGGTGAGACCTGCCATGAAGACATAACCTGCAGTGTGCCAGCTTGCGCATTTAAGTGGTGTTATGTTGTAGTATAATTTGGTTTACTGTCTTCTACAGGGAAAACTTAGTATTTTCTTTCGTAGTGTTTGTTCAACTACAGCTCTGCAAAAGCAACTTCTGTAACTTTTAGCATTTCCATTTCACAAGGGTTCTATTACATTTGAAAATTGATTGAAACTCGCTTGTCCAGCGGTAGCTGATGCTTTTCATTGTTCGTTTAGTCACTTGTATTTGAAGCAAAATACTCTATCCACTCTTGGAGCTGGATGGAGCTATCAGTTTCAAATAACTGTACGTACGTTGAGGGGTGGTGAAGGGAGAGGAAATTTGACTTGTTTCTGTCAACCTACTCTCAACTCGAATCAAAACAAATCCTCTAAATATTAATCTCATCCCCAAGAATAATTTCAAATTTCTTTCATGTCTTTTTTGGAGTTCTGATTTAGAACTCAAAAGCCGAACAGCAAAACTAAAAGTTTGATAATGAAAAACTGAATCCTGCCATCCAGAAAACATACACAAAAGTAGAAATTTCCGAGTCATGAATTAAACTCCAATATTTAAACCTATCAAATATTAGGCAAAGTGTTTATATTCCAGGAATGATCCAATCAAGTGAAAGAAAGTAGGTTGAATATGAAATCGTCAATCCGAAAGCGAAAGATTGAGGAAAAACACATTCTCCTAGTCGGCCACAACTTCAATAGAATAGTATGGTCAATTGGTCCATGTGTAGGTGACCATTTGGAACTCGGGGAAATAATGGCAAAAATAGTTGCAACTTACAAAAAGGCTTACCATTCATGTGCAGCAATTGAGATGTTTCATCTGAATCTTAACCAAACAGACAACTCTTTTATCATTGTCCACTAGGCCACTTTGGTTCCCCACCACTGCTTTTGTTTTGTTTTTTAAATACAAAAACATGGGTAAACCAACTTGGACTTTATCAAGAATCCTTTCCCATCTTTGAAAGGGTAAAAAGGAGTAAATGCACTTTCATTTTTAAAAGTTCTTTTTGGTTTCCTACTTTATTAAATGGTGATTGAACCATCTCCACAACTTGAATTAGGGTCCCAAAAAAAAAAAAAAAAAAAAGACAACCTGCTAGTTTGTAATATCAAACCGTTCCTGCTTCCTTATTCTTTTGTGAATTTATGACCGAGGAATCCTTTTTGTTATATGCCTGGTACACACCCACTTTTTTTTTTTAAATTATTGTTATTATTATCTAGTTGTATTATTATATATAGAGAAATATGTAGTACACTCATAGTGGGTTCATGAATTGAATCAAGCGAGACCTTTTAATTTAACTAGCTGAACATAGCGGCGGATCAAGAATTTTATATTTGTGTGTGCTTAATTATTCTTGATGTGTAGTAACTATTTAATTTTTTGTTGGTAGGTGCTTTCTTTTGCTTTTATATCAGATGCCTCAAATTTCTTATATAACTATACCCTATGATATGTAAAGTTTAATGGGTGATGAAGTACCTAAATTTAGTACGTAGCTCCGCGAACGAAATTAAACTAAGGTTTCATGCTCTTTAAGTGCCCTATAAGTTCTTTTTCTAAAAATCAAGATTGAGCTAATGAAATAATAGTGGCTTCAATGATTCGAACATGTACATGAGTTTTAAATTGTGACATTTTAACCATAGAACTCTTCCCTAAAACACTGTTTTCAGTTTGTGCAATAAAAGTGTTGTGACAAAGGAAGATTTGCATAAGAGAAAATGTTCGATTTTTTGAAAAAGTGAAAAGTCATCAAACAAGAATCTAAAAACTCGCCTATTTCCTTCTACCGTGTTTTCAGTAAAGCCACCTTTGAACGAAACTCCGTTTGTATCAAAACCAAAACGATAAATTGGAGTTACGCTTTTTTAAGCAGAAAAACCGAAAAGAGGCTATAGGAATTATGGCGAGCTGTATTACGTGAAAGGATCATTTACTAAGCGAAGATATACGTATTTTTATTTATCTACATACATATAAAGTTTGAACTAGACGTAATAAATTCGACCCAATTCGATGGCGTTAGGAAGAAAGGCAGGGTTAGTGGACTAATATTTTCTTTGAATCATGTAAAAGTAGATGGAAAAAAAATCTTAAATTTCAGTTATCTCCCCGTCCTCGTCCAAACAAATCAAATAAAAGATAAAATTTATTCAATCATTAGCCAAAACTAGCACAATTATTTAATATAAGTTGCTTTATTATTGGTCACATTCATCATCCCATCTTTATATATAGACAAAATTATATTCTACCTCTATCTCAAAAAGGATCCAGTAACAAATTAATATTTTATAACGTTGTTTAGGAATCAAAGAGCATTTAATTAATGATCAATAATGATTGAGACCCCAATAATGTAATTAAATAATTAGCACAACACCCACCAAATACAACATATAAATACAGCTAATAGAAGGTAGGCTGGCTCACAGTTTACACTGACTATCATTAAGTCAACCCCTTTCAATTTCCAATCCTTTGCTTCAAATGGTCCAAATTCATAATGAATGAAATCAAAAAATATTATGCAATCAAAGGGTGGTGGGATAATTGGAAATCTTCACCTTTTGGTTATGGGGTTTAAGGTCAAGAAAATCAAGAACTTCTTAGTAGAAATATATTTTTTTCCCTTAATGGACTTACATGGTAAATTTTAATTAGTTGAGCTAATGAATTATAAATGCTAAAAACAAAATAATAACGAATAAAATTAAGATAAAAAGGACCAAAATTTTTTAACTTAGTGGATGCAAGCTTACATTTTTTTAATTTTTATTTTATATATAAAGTTTGAATAATAAAATAGTGGATGTAGGAGTAGGCACATTATTATCATACACATACTTTTGCTTTTAGTTATTACGAGTTTGATCTGTATGATCTAATTATGTATTGCCTATTTCATTATTCACACTCAATATTTACGTGAAATCATCTTAATTATTATGTTATATATAACTTAATATGAGTAAATTCATCATAGTTAAATGTGTAGTGTGTATAAATAACATTTATCATGTAGTATTATTCAGTCTAATATAAAAACAGTGTGTATAAGTTTTTCCATTTTGACTGTGGAAAAAAGAAAAAAATTTATGATGGTGTGAATAAGACTAAAATAGTTCCTCGATTAATCCAAGAATTAGGTTTGGGCATATATCGGGTAAAATCGATTATCTGAACCTTTAATTTTTTATTGGGTCGGTATCGGATTATTGGGTTAATGATTCGTCAATGATTTATAATTTTTTTTATTCGGTTATCGGTTCAGGCCTTGTTTACTAGTTTTGTTAATGAGTTACCTATAGCCCAATAAGAATTAATACAATTATGGCTTTATCCGTAAGTATATACAAATACTAGGGCTTCCATTCATTTTCTCACATTCTTTCTCAACTCCACTCTTAAGTTGCTTAATTTTCATTCTTCATATACCTTACTTATCCGAATTGTTCTTTTTTCTGCTTAATTTCGGTGAGTTGTCTTTTCTTTATTGCTTAACTCTTGATTGAGTTATCTTATCGGGTAAATCGATAACCGAATCGATAATGATCGATAACCGATTAATCAATACCCGATAACCAATATTTTATCAGTTCTTTTATCAATTTATCAAATTTGTACATTGCTAATCGATATATTAAACCGATAATATTCATAATCGATCCGATGCCCTTGCGCTAATTTTTTCACCATATGATGCATTAATTAATGAACATTTTTCTTATTAATGTAAGGTTAGTCAGATATATTTTACGGTTAACCGGCCAAGTAAAATCCCTCCAAAGCTATATTCATGTGAATACGTGTCACCAGCTGTATCCGTCATCTATAATAAGGGGCCCACCATCATTATTTCTCGCGCCAACCAAAATACCTTTTTATTTTTTGCCAATAATAGAATCGCCACCAATTATCCAGCCACCATATCCTCCTCCCAATAAAAAACACAAACAGATTATTCTGCACATCCCTCCTTATTACATACCAAATATATAACTATGTCTCAATCCCAACAAATTTTATTGCTTACATAAGTCGTCTATACCTATTCCGTTCTATTCGGACCAAAACTGCGCCTCAATCCAGAATACTAATTCCGTTGATTATATAAATCTGCTATAAGAGTGGTGCAGTTGAAGGAGCAATTTTGGAAGAAAATGGATGTGATGGAAAAGAGAGAAGTGGATGAAGAGGGAGAGAGGTTGTTGGAAGGGGTGAGGGTGGTGGATTTTGATATGTTGTGTTCAACGGTGGCATTGCAAGCACAAAAAGGACAGTGGGTGAAGTTGAATTTGAATAATGGGGATGAAGAAAATGTTGGTTATGATTATGGAGGAGGAGCTGTTTTGAGAATGTGGGAAGGCGAGCTTTTCTGTGACTCTCTTGAGGACCGTCGCATCGCTATTCAATCCCTTTGGTAAATTTCTCACCTTTTTCTTCCAGCTTTCTTGTTGATTTCTTTTACCTTTTTTTTAAAAAAAAAATCTGATGTGGGTTTTGGATTTTGGGACCATCTGGTTACGGCATATACTAAACTTTTATCACTTTTGCCGTGTTCTTCGTTTTGCTGCTCCTCCATTTAGTTTCTTTTTCGTTCTTGGGATTGTTAATTGAAGGCCGTAACTTTTTAATCAACTAGGTTGTGATTGAGGTTTGGTTGATTGATTGATTAAATTTTAGTTTCTAATTTGGTTCTTTGGAAATTCAAGGAATGATTTTCAGCATAGAACATATTTGGAGAATATAGTTGGGCTCTTTTTCATTTCCTCTTTTGTTATTGTTAGCCTCAGTCTGGATAGGGGACATATTTTGGGGTGTAATTGATTTCAGCTGATAGGAAAACACCAAACCCTCTTTCAGTACAGGAAAATTTACTAGTCTTGCCAAATTTGACTTGCTTGAATTTTCTATTTTTAGCCATGAAATGGACTATTTTAATTTCTCAATTGGACATTTTCTCTTGTTCTTAATTCATCGTCAAATAAGTCGTTGCGAATATGGTGGTGATGTTAATTTTTGTTCATGTATTGCAGCTGCCCATGGTACAGATTTGGGAAGAATATGAAACGTGCTGGTTTTGGTTTTGGTTCCTGCTTTGTTCAGGTCAATATTTTATCACATTTAAATCCATGTTAGTCAATGTTGTTAAACCTACCCACCCCCTCAACTTCTTTGTGATCCTTCGTGGTCAAAGTCTTCTTTAAATCCATTTTTATTATATCGATTAGCTATGGCCTCTTTTAATTATGTATTGTAGTTGGTAAATGAAATCAATCTTAATTGTTAGTTTATCTCGTCAACATAGATTGGTTAGACCTAGAAGGGTTTAAGTGATTAATTATTGTACATCTAAAGATAGAAAAAAATATAGTGGTCTCTGGATTGGTGACCTCCATAACACGATGTCTGTGTATAATCTGCTATTCTTGATAGGAACGGAAGAAAATTTACTGCTTAGTACTTTAACATTGGTTTGTCAGCATACTCTAAATACTCTGTACTGAAACAGATTTATATACTGGTCTTGCAGGGTTCTAGTTATTTGATTCTCAGTCTTGTTGCTCTACTAAGCATGCTAGCATTCATTGTCACAAAGAAGCACTGCTTTCTCTACATAGGTGGTGGTTTTATAATCTCAGTTGGGTTATATTTGGGTTATCACCGCACAAAAATGAGAAACAAGTTCAATATCAGAGTGAGTATTCTAATTCCTTATTTTTGCTTTTATTACTACTTTTCTGTTTCTGTATGCTGTAGCATATATCCTTTCTAGAGTTGCACAAGCTATGTGTGAGAAAGTGGTTGAAATATCGTTGAGGTGGTTTGCAGAAGATTACCATAAAATATAGGGTTAAGAGGAAGTAGAAATATCTTTGAGAATACAGGAAGCGGGGAGTTGTTGCGGGGTTAGGGGTTTGGGAAAGTTGAGAAGGGAATAATCAGTGTTCTAGATACCTAAAGTTTGATCTTCAAAGAATGAATCGGGTAGCAATTTTCCTAATGCAGAATTGGGAGTGAGCTCTGTTATACTTCCCCTTTATCTGGATGTTGAAGTGTTTAGACATAAACTAAAGTGAGGAATGTACACACCCTATATTTCATGAGCCTGTGCAAGCACCAGTACTTTTCTTGATCCACTTTGAACTTATGCACTGTCAATCCTCGCGAGCACCATTATTTTGCATCCTGCCACTTAATTTATGGGGGGTAAGATGGTAGATTACTCGAAGTACTTTACTTTTTCTTTCCTTTATCTCGTTGTCTGAGATAGAGGGTCTTCTGATGATTCCTGACTTCAAGCTTGTGTTTCACCAGTGAATATTACTAGGTAATTTGAAATTCAAAGCATGGAAAGAATAGAGCAAATGGCTGCATGATAAAATTGCTTGATTACAAAATACTTGGTCCAGTGGCGTACACAAGATATTTCATAAGCGGTGTCATAATTTTTAAAAGTGCACTAATGAACAAATCACTATAACGATAAGCGGTGTCATTTTTTTATATTTATCCTCAGTATTTTTATTTTTCTAAAAAATTTCGATCAAGCGGTGTCCCGTGACACCACGCAACATGGTGCATACTGGTCCTCAGAAGAAAATTTTAATCAATCTATCATGCCTGGTATTATTAATCGAATTCTGTAACCTGGTTTGTGCAAAGAATCATTGATCTTCTTCAGTTTTTCTTCATAAACCTACTCTCTTTATCGGATTTACGCATTCTCATATCTTCTCTATTGTATTTTGAGCTGCTGAAATGCTAATGAGTGGTTCCATATGTGGATGAGCCACAGTATTTTACTTGATCTGTTATCATTTGTCTTTGACTATTGTGATAGCTAACTCTTGCTCTTTTTGCACTTCTTCAGGGCGATAGTTCTTTGGATGATTGCATCTTCCATTTGACCTGTCCATGTTGCACCTTATCTCAGGTTTGTTCTCTTATTCAATCTGCCTTAAAGAACAGCAAAGTAGAGTTTACTTGTATGGCTACATGAAGTTGGCTCACCTTGTTTGTCTCACCCCTCAGTCCCCAACAAAAGCGCATAGATTGATCCAGAAAACACAATCTAAGTCAATTGCGATTTGTAGTTTGTGAAGCTTGATGTCATATTTTGTTCTGTAATTTGGTTTTCAATTTTTGTTGTTTTATTGCGCAGGAAGCTAGAACATTAGAGATGAACAATGTCCAAGATGGCATCTGGCATGGTAGAGGTGATACCATATGCGTAGGAAGTTATTCTGAACTTGGCAAGACTCCACTGGAACTACGTCCCCCTGCTATTGTGTCAACAAAGTCTCCTGAACCGTAAACTCTGCAAGGTTCAGAACGACACAGAATGAAAATACGCTTAGTAGTTAATTCTAGAGAGAGCATCCTTCACATTGTTCTCTCCCTTGAAAAGTTAAGCCTACAAGCAAGGATCTGAATTAGCAAAATTCTTTTTCCAGAAAGAAGAATTTCATTTAACTTGCACATGATCAAAAGGGGAAGAATTCCATATAGGTTATCGCTATGTAATGTTAAGGCACAGAATGCCTGCTGGTTTTTAGGAAGTAAGGCATTTTCCAGCATCAAAGTGGCCAATGCTTCAGAAAGATTTGCTTCCAAAATCAAAGATATATTGCAAATAGGTCAAGCAATGTAATATGTAGTATAAGCAATTGCTTCCAAAAAGAATGAGGGAGGCAGTTGCTTATTTGATCACCTAGTAGAAGTCCATTTTCTTTTTAGAATAGCACAAGCTTTCGTGTGTATATATACTCCATTGAATCATAGAATAAGAGATTCTACTTGTCTCTTGAATTAAATTCTTGGGGAAAAAAGAATTTTCTTCTTGGTCCAGCTTACTAGATATCTCGTTTGTTAATGTTGTGGTTCAAATTACCCTGCATCTATGTTCCTGGTCTATGTTCTCTTTACCTTTCTCTAATCACCTCCAGATTACAGGAGTTTTATGTTAAAAGAATGGCTAAAACTAGATTGCAAGTTTACAATGGTATATTGTATACGGTAAAATGGATTAAAAGACGATTATTCATCCATATTATTCACTAAAAATGGATTGGATCGTAAACTTTTTAAAAATGGGTCAAATATGGATAAGATTCATATTATCCACTTACCCAATGGATAATCAATGAGTTTAATTTTTGCCTTTGCAAAGATTCAAATTGGGAGTTCCTCAAGTTTGAGAGAATAGGAATTCCGCCAAAAGTAGTGGCGGACCCACATCAAACCAAGGGCACCATTACACTATATTGCTCGATACTCCATCCGTTTCATATTGTTTGAGCTACTTTCCTTTTTAGTCTGTTCCAAAATAAATGACACATTTCTAAATTTGCAAATAATTCAACTTTAAACTCTTCATTTTACTCTTTTTTCCCTTAGTGAGAAGCTTTTATAGCCACAAAAATAGTATGACCCTACAAACCTTTTACCCCTTAATCTATTAAGACCACAAATTTTAAAAGTCTTATTCTTTTTTCTTAAACTCCGTGCCGATTCAAACTACCTCAAACAATATGAAACAGAGGGAGTAGTGTTTTTTATTTTATGTATATTTAGTTATTTACTATACGTTGACTCCCTAATTATTTATATTTTGTCAACCCTTGATGAAAATTCTGGCTCCGCCACTGGCAAAAAGTGATCATATTCAAGAAGCATCCATATTATATGCCAGTTAATCTATTTTCTATTCCTATTAAATATGATCGAGTCGGATAATTTATCCATATTTACACTACCCATTTTTGACCCGCCTATATCTGCCCCCCCCCCCCCCCCCCGATTGCCGCGCCTAATTGCATCTAATAACAAGTGTATCAACTATCATGATATCCCATCACTTCTATCAGTGAGATAGGACATTTCATCCCTCAAAATGCCATTATAAATGATCTTGACGCCTTTGGATTTGGTTCTAGTTTAGGTTTGGAGAACTAGTCCGAGTGTTTTTGAAAACTACTCCCTGAAATATACTTATATCTGAAATAAAATTTGAAAACATTTTTTTTCAGTAAACCCAATAAAAATCCAAAATTAGTTTGGACAAGTTCTTAGATGAATTTGGAAGGAAGTATTATGTTGGAACTATATTGTGAGAATTTTTTTGGGAGAACATTAACGTAAATCGTGTCAAAACCTTACTTTGGGTTGTTTTTGGTTTCGAAAAGCATATTTGGTTTGATTTTGAAAACGAAGTCGATTAAGAGAACGAAATACCACTGCATGGAGTTTTTATAGGTCGGATTGGTTCAGATGTTACAATTACTAAACCAAACCAATTGTATCGGGTTACTAAAATTTAAAGTCCAAACCAAACCAATAAAACTTTGGTTATTCAATTTCGGGTTTTCTCAAGTTTTCAGGTTATTCGGGTTTTTTCCGATAAAATTTTCATAGCACAAAACATATAACTTGTGCTCAAAATATTTCTTTAATCCTAGTAAGATATAACTATATAAGGTATTTTCAAAAAAATAATACAAAATATGAGAAGTGTCATGGTATTATTCTAAAATACTCAATAAAAATAAAAAAATTATTTAATATAAATATTGCTAATTAAAAAGCTATAATAAAAATAAATATAATCTAAAAGTACTAAGTAATGCTAAAATAAGTAGACTAATAAGGGAGTATTAATTACATGACTAAATAGTATAGAAAAAATTAAAATAAGTTATGCATTTTTACCTAAATTATTGAAAAGATATTAAATACATTGCCGGCCATAGTATTGAATTGAATGTCTTCTGTTAGCACAATATTGATTTAATTTTGATTTGGACTTTTGTTAGCACTATTTAAGTTACTAATTTTAATTGCTATAAAACTTATTGGAACATTCAAAAGTTGTAATTTCAACTTTGAAATAATGCCTTAAAATATAAAATTATGAAAAAGTTTAAAAAATATTTATAAATTACCGGGTTAGTGCAGTTTGTCCATCCTAACTACAAGATTTAACTATCTTTGTTGACATCTTAATTAATTCTTTATTTTTTTTCTTTCAAGAGTAAATAGAATATCTATTCATATAAAATAAAAGTAAATAGATATATATAGAGTTTATCCGAGGCAGAATAGCCTAAAAGGCACCTGTATTTCACCCACTTTGTCATGCCAATCTCCAAAGTTAGACATTTTCCAACTGAACACTTGTGCTCATTCAAAACGTGAATAATAAACGCTTATCCAACGAGGCTTATCCTATGTGTCATATGTGGCTTCAGTGCGTGATTCACACGACTGTAACGGGCGTGAAGACATTTAAAAAAGCCCTAATGGTAATAAATTAGCCTATTTAACAATCATCTTCTTCTTTCTTCCTTATTCTCCATTGTTGAACATTATAGAAGTTAAATTTAGCAAATTCGATGCCTTCTTCTTTCTTTGTTAGCTTCAATACTGAAAAAATAGAATTTTATTTTCCTGTGATTCTTTGTTACCCATCAATATGCTTCTGTGTTAGTTTGAGGCTAACTCCGAACATTATTGTTCATGACATCCTATAAAGGATTCTGAACCTGGAGTGTTCAATGATACTTTGAGATTTTTCAAAGACTTCTTTAAGTGAGGAATAGAATGCTTCTTCTCAGAAATCCAATTCTCCTGGAACTTCTATTGGATCGAATCTTCTGTTGAAGTGAGTGACTGTAATGACACTTAGGGATGGAACCCTAATATCTTTCTCTGCGAACAAAGGGATAGATGACTTTATAGTGATACATAAGGTTCTTATTCGAGTGACTTCCCAGAGTCTTTTGATAGAATCTGCCATTTTTGGAGGAAAATTCTCCAAGCGTTTAAAAGAATCAAACACAATAAAAACATTGAATAGGCTAAAATTGGATTTATGTCCGGTAGTAATATCACGTTAATCTGACTCTTGAAGTAGGTTGGATAGAATTCCTTAAGCTGCTGCTCGCCTTCTTTCCGTTCGAAAATGGCATGCACTGCTTCTTGATTGTCAACATCGAGATTAAACCGATGAATCATGAAAATTATAGAGAGAGAAAGTAGAGAGAATGAGGAGTAGGTGAGAAGTCTCTGGAACTTCAGAGAGATTTTATTAAACCGAGGAAAAAAATAGAGAAAAATAAAATCGGTGGGGGGGGAGGGGTCCCAAATATCTAGGGACCCATATATATAGAAATACAATGGATCGCGTCAAGGACCCAATATAAATGGGGCTCAGCTGTGGGCTCAGATATGACTCAAGAGTGATTGGGCTCGGAGTGGCCCAAATAAGACATTCATCACTGCCCCAACTATTGTATACCAACAAATACAATAAACATATACTGTGTATACACTTCATATAATCATGTAACATCTTGTATCTCAACACCCCCCCCTCAAGTTGGACGGGGGAACCACCTGCAACTTGGTGAGCAATGGAACCAGCAAAGTGCCCGGCAGAGGCTTGGTGAGCAAGTCAGCCAGCTAACGAGAAGTGGGCACGTGAAGCAACTTAATGAAACCAGAAAGCAACAGGTCCCGAACAAAATGGCAATTCACCTCGATATGTTTCGTGCGTTCATGAAAAACAGGATTGTTAGCAATATGAACAGCAGCCATGCTATCACAATAAACAGAAATAGGTGATGGAACAGAAACCCCAAGATCAACCAACAAGCGAGAGAGCCAAGTCAATTCAGCAACGACCTTGCTTAAGGCTCGGTATTCAGCCTCAGCAGAGGAAAGAGAAACAACAGGCTGTTTCTTCGATTTCCAACTGATCAAACAGCCACCCAAGAGCACACAAAAGCCAGTAACAGAGCGCCTAGTATCAGGGTAGGCAGCTCAGTCACTATCGGAATACCCAGCCACAGAAAAATCAGCATGATTAGAATAAAACAAGCCCAAGTAGGGTGTGCCTTTGAGGTAACGCAGAACATGCAGGGCAGCAATCATATGGGGAAGTCTGGGGGATTTGAGAAATTGACTCAGGTGCTGGACTGCATAACAGATGTCAGGCCTAGTGTGAGTCAAGAAGAGCATCTTACCAACTAGGCTCCTGTACTGATCAGGAGAGGGCAAGAGGGCACTAGAATCAGCATGGAGTTTGACATTGATGTCCAAAGGGGACACAACAGAGGACACATTGACACAGTCAAACTGTTGCAGCAAATCAGAGATGTACTTGTGCTGATTGAGGTGCATCCCACCAGGGACAACAGACATCTCAAGGCCCAAAAAATAATGCAAGGACCCTAAATCCTTGATTTTAAACTGTGCATCCAGAAATAGTTTCAGAGCAACCAGTTTATCACTGTCATCCCCAGTGAGAATTATATCATCCACATAGACAGCTACCACCACAAAAGAGCCAGGTTTACCCTTGAGGAATAATGAGTAGTCATTCAAAGAATGAGTATACCCTCTGGAATAGAGAGCATAAGACAATTTGGCATACCACTGTCTGGATGCTTGTCTCAGCCCATACAAAGACTTTTTGAGTTTGCAGACCAGAGGAGGAGAAGAAGAAGAAGAAAAAGAACCAGAATCATCAGAAAATGGGGAGACAGTCAAACCTGGAGGGAGTTTCATGTAAACATCCTCATCCAAATCACTATGAAGAAAGGCATTATTCATATCCAGCTGAAAAGAGGCCAGTAATTCTTGACAGCCACAGCAATAAGGCACTTTACAGAAGTCATTTTTATCACTGGGGAGAAAGTTTCAGTAAAATCAATCGCCTCAACCTTTGTGTCACCTCTTATGACCAACCTGGCCTTATACCTTTCAACACTGCCATCTGCCTTATATTTAATTTTGTAAACCCATTTGCAACCAATGGGTTTCTTACCAGGAGGAAGAGGAACAATATCCCAAGTATGGTTTGTGTCCAAAGCTTCAAACTCCTGTCTCATGGCAGCTTGCCATGCTGGAACAGATGCTGCCTGAGAATAGTATAGAGGCTCAGATTCAAAAGAGGAGGAAGATGAGCCAGAGAAGGCAGGGAGTTGACACACATAATCTTTAAGATAGGAAGGAGGATTATGGTGTCTGTTAGACTTTCTGGGAGCAGGAACAGAGGGAGGAGGATCCAAAACAGGAGGTGAAGCAGCAGGACTGAGTGGAGCAGAAGAGGGCATTTGTACAAGTGTGTCAGAAGAGGGAATAGAGAGTGGAATGGGAGAATCAGAGATATCATCATGTTCTCCAGAGGGAATAAAGGGAAAAGAAGAAGCAGGAGGAGGAGCAGAGGGAGATGCATGTTTAAAAGGAAAAACTGATTCATGAAATAGAACATCCCTGGAGACCAAATACTTCTTGGAAGCAAAATGATAAAGCCTATAACCTATTTTGCCAAAAGGATAACCCAGAAAAACACAAGGAATAGCTCTTGGCTTTAACTTGTCCCTTTGAGGGATGGGAATAGTGGCATAGGCCAGGCAACCAAAAACCCTCAAGTGAGCATATGAAGGAATTTTGCCATACAAAATCTCATGAGGAGACTTGTTATGAAGCAATCTGGTGGGTATTCTGCTAAGGAGATAGGTGGCAGTCAATAAGCAGTCCCCCCAGAAAGATACTGGCAAGCCAGATTGAAAGAGCAATGCTCTACAGGCTTCAAGAAGAGTTCTATGCTTTCTCTCAACAACACCATTTTGTTGAGGGGTGTGAGGGCATGGGGTTTGATGTATGATCCCCTGACTGCTAAAGAAAGAAATGCCCTTATTGCTAGAGCCCAATTCTAAAGCATTGTCACTTCTAACAGTCTGAACCACAACATTAAATTGGGTTCTGACCATAGCAAGGAAGGACTTAAGCATAGAAAAGGCATTACTTTTGGATCCCAATAAGTGTGTCCAGGTTGCCCTTGAAAAATCATCAACAATTGTAAGGAAGTATTTGCAACCAGATGAGGTTGGAGTATGATAAGGTCCCCAAGTGTCCACATGAATCAGTTGAAAAGGTTTAGAGGTTCTAATGGAGCTATCAGGGAAAGGGAGCCTAGTTTGTCTGGCCATGGGACAGACTGTACAGGGAAAAGATTGTTTGGAAGCAAAAGGAAAAGGCAGACCAGAAATGCATTTCATGTTTGCAAAGGAATATGTGCAAGTCTTAAGTGCCAAATGTAATTCATATCAGATGTAAGATCATTATTACAAGTGGAACTATTTACATGAGAATGCATAGAAACAGCCTTGTGATCAGACAAAATGTCATCATTACAAGAAGACACAGAAGGCAATGCAACAACTTGGTTATCATTACAAGAAACAGAAACAGGACAAACAGAATTAGAAGAACAATTAACAGAGGGAGAAGGGGAAGAAGGAACCCAAGCTAGTTTATACAGCCCAGCAGCTTGTCTACCAAGATCCAGTGGCCTCCTCAGAGAAGGGTCCTGTATCATGTGTAAGAAGCAGAAATGTTCAGTGAACATAACTATACAATGTAACTGCTTCACTAACTTGTGAACAGAAATCAAGTTGTGTTTAAAAGAAGGAACTAGCAGCACATTGTGAAGAGTAATGGAAGGAGTTAAGGCAAAGGAGCCAGTGCAAGTTACTTTCACTTTATAGCCATTTGGAAGAGTAACAAGGTATGGCAGAGTTAGAGGTATAATATTAAAAAGTAGATGTTTATCATGTGTCATGTGATTAGAGGCACCTGAATCTATTATCCAGGTGACAGAATTAATGTGAGTAAGCAAGCAAAGTTTTGGAATCAGAAATAGGGTTCTCAGTTAACAAAGTACCAGCAAATTTTGCAGCATATATGGGAGGAGGAGTTTGAGCAGTGGATTCTCCCAACTTGGTCTGGTGTAACAAGTTTATCAACTGGTCATAATCATGTTTGCTCAACCCTGGAATCACAGAGCTTTGACCATCTATGCTTGCAACAGACTGTTGGTTAGCAGAAGGATTCCCTTGAGGAACAGACAACAGTCCATCATAAATAGGAGAATCCAGACCAGTACTCAGATGGGCAGCATCAGGCCTCCTTCCCTTGTTAAATGTGAGACTTTGTTGATACCCATGTATCTTGAAGCACTTATCAATTAAGTGTCCAGACTTTTTACAGTATCGACAAAATAAAGGTCCCCTGGTTTGATCAAAACTGACTCTCTGTCTAAAAGGAGGAGGGTGAACAGACACTATGGCCTTGTTAAATCCAACAGGCTGCCTGTTTGTATGCACATTGAAAGAGACAGAGGTTGGATCAAATTGAGAGGAAGACTGAACTTGTCTTTGCTTCTCATCATTGAGGACAATATTATAGACATTGTCAAGGGAAGGAGGGGGCTGCATCATCAAAATATTACTCCTGACTCCCATATACACCTCATTCAGACCCATTAAAAACTGAAAGACCTTATTATCATCACATTCCTAAACTATACCATCTTTTGCAGCACATACACACCTTAGACCATGATTAGCACACATAGAATCAAGTTCATCCCACACACTTTTCAGTTTGTTGAAATAAGAAGCTACATCTGAGGACCCTTGAGAGGTGTGGGACATCTCTCTTTTCAGTTCATATATTTTGGTCCTGTTTGCAGTCCCATATCTGGTCTGGAGTTGAGACCAAATGCTTTGTGCAGTGTCAGCATACTGCACAGATTCAGCAATTGCAGGGGAAAGGGAAGCAATCAACCAAGAGATCACCATGCTGTTGCACCTATCCCACAACCTTTGTTGAGCCACATTGGTGGCAGGTCGGGTGTATGTGCCATCAACAAAACTGATTTTGTTTTTGGCTGTTAAGGCAACAATCATTTTGCGTCTCCAGCCCCCATAACCACTACCCGAGAAGGGAGTGGGAACAAGTGATACCCCAAGGACATCAGACGAGTACACAAAAAGGGGACTAGAAGAATCTACAGCAGTAGAGGCACCAGTGTTTGTGCTAGAAGCCATAATGAACCGGCTTAAATGAATAACTTCTCAACAAACAGAATACTACCAAAACAGGTATTCAAACACAGCAACCAACAAACAGACTACAATCAGGTCAAATATTCACAGACAACACTAGATGCTCACAATAACAGAGTCAAATAATCACATATAATATCGAAGATAAGGACAGAGTTACCCTCCTTCTTCGCGACCAGAGAAGATCGGCCTTCAAACAGTAGAGAAACCCTAGGTATCAAACCCTAGGTGTAACTTTGAAAACAAATTTTACCGGAAATCTGGTCAGCAACGCCGGAAATGCACCCAAAGCGTCCTCAAAGTGATAATCGAGCCACCGGAATACAGTAAAACCTCAGGTTAGACCGTCAAAAACCCTAGAAGCCGATAAGTCACCCAAAATCAACCAAGCAAAATCATCATAAAATCTTTCCAGAATGTTCAGGAGATGAAAATACACTCGGATATCACGATGATATCCTCAGAAAAGTCTCCGATAGGTTGAAATCTTCATCGACCGTTGAAATCTTCATCGACCATCCAATCTCAGAAATCACCCCCCAAAACCTCGAAACAGACTTCATCCAAGACCACGAAGCACACAGAAACATGATCGGATCGTCGTCGAGGCTCTGATACCATGTCAACATCGAGATTAAACCGATGAATCATGAAAATTATAGAGAGAGAAAGTAGAGAGAAGGAGGAGTAGGTGAGAAGTCTCTGGAACTTCAGAGAGATTTTATTAAACCGAGGAACAATATAGAGAAAAATAAAATCCGGGGGGTCCCAAATATCTAGGGACCCATATATATAGAAATACAATGGATCGGGTCAAGGACCCAATATAAATGGGGCTCAGCTGTGGGCTCAGATATGACTCAAGAGTGATTGGGCTCGGAGTAGCCCAAATAAGACATTCATCACTGCCCAACTATTGTATACCAACAAATATAAAAAATATACACTGTGTATATACTTCATATAATCATGTAACATCTTGTATCTCAACATTGATTGAAGCATAAAGCTGTTGTCAATCAACTGTTGGTTTTCGTTGAGTAGGAATAATTGGTTCTGCCGTATCGCTGGTGCCTAGATTTAAACTATCTGTTGAAATTCTACGTAAGCCTTCTTGGCTCCTTCCAAGGTTGCGAAGCTTAGGTGGATTGCTCCACTTACACCTTTGATCATTGGTGCAATCTGTGACCAATCTTGGTAGATTCCTTTTCTAAGTGTGTTATGCCATTTTTTCTCTCTGTAGGGTAGATTCACCATATTTGTTGATTGAGCTTCTTGTTCAACCATATCGGCCTATGAGACCTTCTTTTTCTTTTGCTGAAGATGCTGATACTTCGTTTGTTTCCCGAAGTTGCTGAAGCTGATTTTTCTTCTAAAACCTGCTTGTCTTTTTTTGGTTTTGGCTCCACCATGCTTTGCTGTTGCACTTCTGATGAAGGCTTGATGAATTGCTTCATTGTGTTCACAGCTATTTGAAGTTCTGAAAGCTTTGTTTTCTTTAATGCCAGCTCCTTCTGCTGCTGTTTAACTTGTTCTTCTTGGTGTGTGACTTGGAGCCTACGTGGTCTTCTATTATTGAAGTGGTGTCCTACGTGTATGATAGCGATTGTGATATACGGACCGGAAGTCCGTTGGATAAACGTTTATTATTCACGTTTTGAATGAGTATAAGTATTTAGTTGGCAAATATCTAACTTTGAGGACCGTTATGACAAAGTGGGTGAAATACATATGCCATTTAGGCTATTGTGCCTTTATCCGATAATCACATCTTTCAAATACTGATTGGTGATTTTTTGTTAAGTATGTCCCGAAAGAAATATTTTAAAAATGAAAGTCCTTATATTCTCAAAATATAAATTGTTTAGATTAAAGAAAAAAATTGCAAGAACATAGAAGCTGAAAGATAATATTCCAATGATTATTAACGGACATTTACAGCTCGATAGTAAGCTGCGCTTTGGAAGTTGTACTTAGCTCTATCTGTAGAATCCCAGAGAATCTCGCAAGCTTCATGAGTTTCCCGCTGTTAGCCAGCTCCACCACTCCACCACCACCGCTACCGGCTGCGATTCCCGGAAGGCCGCCGTCTCTAACTCAAAGGGTCCACATTCCATCACATATATATAAGCACCCAACAGCAATCCTTCTCGAGCTCTGCACTTCCATGAAAGAGCTTCACCAAATTCTCCCTCACATCATTAAAAATGGTCTTTATAACGAACACCTTTTCGAAACCAAATTAATCAGCTTATTCACCAAATATGGTAGCCTTAATGATGCTACCAAAGTCTTTGACTTTGCTAAACTCAAAGTTGACCCCATGTATCATACCATGCTTAAAGCTCATACTCGTCAATCTACTGTGGATTCATCTTTATCTTTTTACTCTCGTTTGAGATATGAAAATGTTACTCCGGTAATTTACAATTTTGGGTATTTGTTAAAAGCCTGCGCAGATAATTCTGATGTTTTTAAGGGTAAACAGGTGCATGCGCAGTTGATTCTTCATGGGTTTTCGGATAATTCGTTTGCAATGACTAGTGTAGTCAATCTTTATGCGAAATGTGGGATGGTTGGTGAAGCATATAAGATGTTTGATAGAATGCCTGATAGGGATTTGGTTTGTTGGAATACGGTTATTGCTGGGTATGCACAAAATGGGATGTCTAAGAGAGCGTTGGAGTTGGTTTTGAGGATGCAGGAGGAAGGGTGTCATAGGCTGGATTCGGTTACTGTTGTGTCCATTTTGCCTGCTTGTGCTGCTATTGGCTCCTTGCGAATGGGGAAGTCGATTCATGGATATGTTTATAGAAATGGGTTTGATTCCCTTGTGAATGTCTCGACTGCTTTGGTTGATATGTATGCTAAATGTGGTTCAGTGGGTACTGCAAGGTTGGTTTTTGATAAGATTGATTCTAAGACCAATGTATCGCTGAATGCTATGATAGACGGATATGCACGGAATGGATATTATGATGAAGCTCTTATTATCTTTCGGAGAATGTTGGATGAAGGATTCAAACCAACGAATGTGACTATTATGAGCACTTTGCATGCGTGTGCTGAATCAAGGAATCTCGAGCTTGGACAATTTGTTCACCAATTAGTCAACCAACTAGGTCTTGGTTCTAATGTTGCAGTTGTTAACTCATTGATTTCAATGTACTGCAAGTGCCAAAGAGTGGATATTGCAGCTGAATTATTTAAAAACTTGAAAGGAAAAACACTTGTCTCATGGAATGCTATGATATTGGGCTATGCACAAAACGGGCATGTGATGGATGCATTAACTCTTTTTCATAAAATGCATCTGCTAAACATCAAACCTGACTCATTTACAATGGTGAGTGTTGTGACAGCTCTTGCTGAATTATCCGTATTACGTCAAGCTAAGTGGATCCATGGATTTGCTATAAGGACTTGTTTGAACAGGAATGTTTTTGCAGCCACTGCTCTTGTTGACATGTATGCGAAATGTGGAGCAGTCCACACAGCAAGAAAGCTATTTGACATAATGGATGATAGGCATGTTACAACATGGAATGCCATGATAGACGGATATGGCACGCATGGCTTTGGAAAGGAAGCTGTTGAATTATTTGAGGAAATGCGAAAGGGGCATGTAAAGCCTAACGACATAACATTTCTATGTGTCATCTCAGCTTGCAGCCACTCTGGCTTTGTAGAGAAGGGGCGCAATTATTTCAAGATCATGAGGGAAGAATACAGCTTGGAGCCTTCAATGGACCATTATGGGGCAATGGTTGACCTAGTTGGTCGATCTGGTCGGCTCGGTGAAGCTTGGAACTTCATCAATAATATACCTGTCAGACCAGGACTCAACGTCTATGGTGCAATGTTGGGAGCTTGCAAGATTCACAAAAATGTAGATCTGGGGGAGAAGGCTGCAGACAAGCTATTTGAGCTAGATCCTGATGATGGTGGATATCATGTGCTTCTTGCTAATATGTATGCTACAGCTTCAATGTGGCATAAAGTTGCTAAAGTGAGAACTGTGATGGAGAGAAAAGGTATTCAAAAGACACCTGGATGCAGTCTAGTTGATTTAAGAAACGAGGTCCACACATTCTACTCAGGAAGCACTAGCCATCCTCAGTCTGAGAAGATCTATGCTTACCTTGAGACATTGCTTGATAGGATTAAAGCTGCTGGGTATATACCTGATACCGATTCAATTCATGATGTGGAAGATGATGTTCAGGAGCAATTATTAAAGAGCCACAGTGAGAAGCTTGCTATTTCATTTGGGCTTTTAAATACAAGTGCTGGTACAACTATTCACATCAGGAAAAATCTTCGGGTTTGTGGGGACTGCCATAGTGCAACAAAGTACATCTCGCTTGTCATGAAACGAGAAATTATTGTACGTGATATGCACCGCTTCCACCATTTTAAGAATGGAGTCTGTTCATGTGGAGATTATTGGTGATCTGAATGATTTATGACTCTTCCAAGTTGTTACCTCATGTTGATTTTGTAAAACATTATATTTATCTGAAACAAAGATATACAGAAATGCAACAATTAGAAGCAAAGATCGGAAGCACGGCCGAGGTTAAATCGTTGTCTCTAATTTGTTTCAAGTCACATAAAAACCTTGAGAGGTATTGATTGAGGGATGATCATCTTATTCGACAACAAATTTTTCAGGAATTTCCTGCTTACCCACAAATATTTGCAGATACTTCAATTTTATTCTGCTGAACTTTCTATATTCCCCCGCTATATTTTGGAAGTGGATTAATACCTTAAACTGCTACAGGTATCATAACATTAACATCCATTTCATTACTTGGCTGAAGACAAAATATTGCCCTCCTCGAATCTGAGATCTTAGGCCAAAGTTGAAAAATCTGGCTCTATCAGTATCTCATAATAGTAGAGCCGATATCTTTTAAAAGGTCTTTACAAATTACAACCAGTAAATATTTTGGGGAGTAAATGTACATGTTATATGCTTATTGTTTGTCGAGGTGGATGTGCGGGCATAATAGGATGGATAAGATTAGGAATGATGATATTCGGGAGAAGGTGTGCTTGGCTCCCATTGATGACCAGACGCGGGAAGCAACGCTCAGGTGGTTCGGGCACGTTCAGAGGAGAAGCCCAGACGCTCCGGTAAGGAGGTGCAAACGGCTGGTTGTGGAGGGGTCGAGAAGAGGTAGAGGGCGGCCTAAGAAGTATTGGGGGAGGTGATTAGACTGGATATGGCGATGCTTCAGATTTTCGAGGACATGATACTTGATAGGAACATGTGGATGTCGAGTGTTAAGGTTGTAGGTTAGGAGGTAGTTGAGTCTTGTCTTATACCATATCTTTGTGAAACTAGTTTGGTAGGGATACTATTTTGCTTTTGCCTTGCTGTGGATCATTTTTTTATATTTGTTTCTATTTGTCATATTTGTTTCATATTATTTCAGTGATGTTACTAATATTGTATTCTTTTATCTTTTTGTTTTCTTGAGCTGAGGGTCCTTCGGAAACAGCCTCTCTACTCCTTCGGGGTCGGGGTAAGGTTTGCGTACACACTATCCTCCCCAGACCCCACTAGTGGGATTTCACTCGGTTGTTGGTATTGTTGTTGTTTGTCTATTCCGTATCACAGAATCCATAATGTCCTCATAGCACTTAATCTTCTAATCCCCCTAACAAGAATCTATACTACCTGATATTGCACTTCTACATGATAACATGAGAAGGTTCCAAAGTTATATGTTTCCTTTTTCCTAGGCATGGTTATCTGTAAGTAAGTTTAAGCGATAGATGTCTTATTTTCAGATTGTCAACACTTGCAGCTTACATGGAAGAAGTGACAACGAGAAGTAGCATACTTGGTTCAAGAAAAAACCTGATTTATAGAGTGATACTATTGGCCATTTAGCAACAAGTGGAATATCACTTTTGAGCACGATCTTACTTCCTAATATTTGGAAGTTAAAGAGAGAAGATTCCCGCAACTTCAGACAAAAAGTCTCTGGTGCTTGATGGAATTCCTGGTAAATTCAACTAGTGCCTGGTTGTGACTGCTGCTTTCCAATCTAGAATTTCCCCAATTACCACGAGTAATAAAAGGAAACACTTATCACAAGAAAGGTTCAACATGGAAGAATGGCAAATACAGTTGATATTTGGTACTGAGATGATGTCTGAAGAGCCCTTAATTGCACCTACCGTATAATGTTTTCTTTCAGATCTCCGAGGGTCCGAGTGGTGCAAAATAATCAGTACGGAAGAGCCTTAGTCCTGTTGTAAGTCGAGAATAATAAAGGGATAGCCACGTTGAAGTGTAGATATACAGGTATGTATATTCAGTTTCAGAAAATAAAATGCCCTGCAGCCTCTTAAGTTTGAGAATGCTGCTCTAAGCTTTGTGACAAGGCAACAATGTGTTGCTGTGATATGTATATTTATGTAAACTTCGTATTTTGTGGTGTATCTGAGAGGTGATATCAAATTGCAGTAATCGAGAAGAAGTGAAATTAACCATGGAAAAGAGAAAAGAGAAATAACGTTTGAAAGGTCCGTAATTTCCAAGTAGTTTTGGAATTTAGGTTAATCCAAGCAGAAACATATATGGGTCAAAATCTGTCCATGAGGATCGACACTAAAAGGAATAGTAGGGGATTTACTGAGCCGTGGTCGTGTTCACAAGGCATAACAGCGATAAGTGTATAGGGTCAAGTTTGATCCTAGACGTCTCTACGCTGATGGGTACGCCCAGTGAGCGTATGTCGACTAAAGCAAAGGTATGACTTGGTCGTGGGGACAAAAGCCACGTCGTTTAATACACAGTGTCTTCACTAAGAAGACGCTACTTACTTTTGTACTTTTTCTATTATTTCGAGGAAGGTCTCCTATTATATAAAGGAGACATTCACACTGCAAAAGGGCATGATTATTATTCTCGAATAATACAACTCTCCTTCTCTCTCTATCTCTATCTTTATTATTCTCGAATGATACAACTCTCCTTCTCTCTCTATCTCTATCTCTATCTCTATCTCTAATGATTACTTTCTCCCAAGTTCATATCATTTTTTTATCTTTGAGATCTACTATAACAACATTGTTCTTGGCATCTCTAGGTCATATTATATTTGATTATGATTTACACTCGTTTTATTTTTTATTGTTTTTAAGCTTAGAAAGTATATCAATAATTTTTGAGCCAAATAATTTGGCGCCGTCTGTAGGGATTTCGAGAATCAAAATCATAGTTTGCACCTAGAGAACAACCAACAACTATTCTCTACACCACACAAAAACAAAAGATGGCCGAAAATAACACAAGAATGAAAACAATAGTGGGTGTTACAAATCTCTTGGGTCCTCTCAACGAGGCCAATGACGAAGGAATCTTGAATGCAACCCCTAGCACCATATCAGGTGCAGAGATCTCGCCTTCCTCATCCTAAGATCTAACGATCTTGCATGGAAAATGAGCTTCAACATCTGCTGCTAAGGAAGCACTCTCCGTGGTCAAGAAGGCTTGGTTGAGAAGTCACCGCAAAGTAACGTCAGGTGTATACCAACGGTAGGCATCACTGCTGCCATGGGTGAACCCGAGGTTGTACGAGCAAATAACGGGGCCGTCGATGTACAAACCAACGATGACACACTTACAAGCATCCTTAAGAAAATGGAAGAAATGGAAAATGAAAACAAAGCACTCTGCGACCAAATGAAGGAACATCAGGAGAGGGTAGACAAGATCCCCGGTGCTCCCAAGTTGTTACCAAAACGAGACGTGGGGAGGTTCGTTGAACAACCGTATACGGAAGAAGCTTCCCCACTCTCTATCCCAAAAACCTTCAAAATGCCACCCTACTTGAGGGTATACGACAGACCACAGATCCCGAGGACCATTTGGTCCACTATGTCACTGCCGTGAAGGGCAACGACCTATCAAAAGAGCAGGTACCAACGGTGTTGCTGAAGAAGTTTGATGAGACGTTGACAGGAGGGGCCCTAATGTGGTACTCTCAGCTACCAGCTAGGGCAATATCAATGTTCGAGGAAATGGCGGATAAGTTCATCATCACCCATGGAGGTGCAAAGAAAGCGAAAGCAAAGGTCAACGACATCTTCGTCGTCAGGCCACAGGAGAGGGACTCAGGGGCTTCCTGGCCAGGTTTACTAGGGTAAGGATGAGTTTTCCAAACGTATTGGAAGGTATGTCAGTTGCCGCTTTCTAGAAAGGGCAACTAAGAAACTGCTAACCCGTCTTATGAAATATCCCCCTATCACATGGGAGGAAATCCACAACGCCTATTGTGCTGAGGTACGAGCGGACGAGGACGATCTTGATTGGCCGACCCAACGTCTAATAACGATATACTCAGAAACAAGAAGGGATCGGCGCAATGAGGGACGAAGAGAACAACTCTCACGCTACAACAAAGATCGGCACCAACCTTACATCAGATCCTCCCATCCGCCAGCACCAAGGCATACGGACGCACTACAGCGACATGTTGCCCCACTCCGAAACGAAAGAGGTACGTCTCATTTATTATCTGCCCATAACTTTTGTGTGTCTCCTTCAGAAATAGTGTACGCACCGGAGAAGCTAGGCACCAAAGTGCAGTGGTTGCAGAAGATGAAATCAGACCCTACCACAAGGAAATCAAACGTCCTATATGAGTTCCATCAGGAACAGGGATACAAAACCAAAGACTGCATAGGCCTACGGCAAGAGGTAGTCAGAATGCTGAACCAGGGATACCCGAGGGAATTAATCAGTGTCAAAAGAAAAACCAACTTTGCACGCGGACGAGAACAACCCCACGGGCCGCCGAAGCCGCCTTCCCCAGCACACACGATAAACATGATCATCAGAGGCGGCGACGACTTGGCAATCAATCACGTCAAGTTCACCACCACGCACAAGCTAAAGTGGACCATCACCCATAAATGGTATGACGACTTCGAAGATAGTATCAACTTCAATAAGTCTGATGCCGACGGTTTGTCTTTCCCTCATTATGACGCTTTAGTTATCACTTTACGTATCACCGATACAGATGTTAAAAGAATCATGGTTGACGATGGAAGTGGCGCCTGTATTATCCATGCGAGAGTCCTCGTAAAAATGGGACTCGAGGATAAGATAATACCACATTTGCATAACACTAAATGGTTTTAACAATGCAGTTGAACGGACATCCGGAGAAATACCACTGTCCGTTTTAGCAGGAGGAGTCATGTTGGAGATAACTTTCCACGTGATGAACCAGGAAACGACGTACAACGCCATCATAGGAAGCCCATGGATACATGTCATGCAAGCAATCTCTTCAAGCTTTTACCAAGTGATCAAATTCCCTACCCCATGGGGAGTATTCAGCATTTGAGGCGAGCCACGTAGTGCATAGGAATGCTACAAAATAGCTCACGACTGCGCCCACACCAAACATCTAAAAGGGGCGAGTGTAGAGGCATAACAATCAGTCGTGTCGGGGACTAAGGTCAATCCGACAACGGACTCCATTAAAGACCCCGACGTTGCGGAGTCTTGTAGAGCAACGGTCAAAGATCTCGGCGTAGTCCAATTGGACAATGCCGACCTTACAAAGAAATCCTATATCGGGCACGGTCTCGCCAACCCAAGTAAGTATTGTGAATTCCTAACTAACCATGTAGATTTATTTGCTTTTTGCCATTTAGATATGCAGGAAATCCCGCGAGACATCGCCACCCATAAGTTGAATGTCGATCATTTACACCCGCCCGTGCGATATATGAGAAGGAAGTTCAACTCCGCTATCAATGAAGCGGTTAGTGAGGAAGTATACAAATTACTGGCCAACGGTTCCATCAAAGAATCGAAGTATCCCTAGTGGGTCGCCAATGTCGTCATGGTCAAAAAGAAAAACGGGAAGTGGAGAATGTGTCTGGACTTCACTGATTTGAATAGGGCATGCCCTAAGGATTTGTTCTCGCTGCCCCACATTGACCAATTGATCGACGCCACCGCAGGACATGAACTGTTGAGCTTCCTAGATGCCTACTCCAGCTACAATCAAATCATGATGGTCGAGAAGGACTAGAGAAAATGAATTTCATCACACATTAAGGAACATATTGCTACAAGGTAATGCCCTTCGGGCTAAAAGATGCAGGGGCTACTTACCAAGGACTGGTCACTAAAATCTTCAAAGAGCAGCTCGGTAAGACCATGAAAGTCTATGTGGACGATATGCTGGTGAAGTCAACAAGGAAAGAGGACCACATCGACCATCTGAAAGAAGCCTTCGGGATATTTAGAATATACGAGATGAAGATGAACCTCGAGAAATGTGCCTTCGGCGTAGCCTCAGGAAAATTCTTAGGATTTCTCGTATCACAAAAAGGCATTGAGATCAACCTAGATCAGATCAAGGCGATAGAAGCAATACCTGAGATTTTGAATAGCAAAATACAGATACAAAGCTGACGAGGCGAATAGCCGCCCTATCCAGGTTCATCTCACGATCCTCCGACAGGTGCCATAAATTTTTCAATGTGTTGAAAAAGGACAATGGGTGACAATGGAACAAAGAATGCATCGAAGCCTTGAGAATATTGAAAGCATACCTATCTTCGCCAGCATTGCTAGCCAAAGCAAATTCAGGTGAGCCCTTGCTGGTGTATCTGGCCGTATCTGAGGTCATCATCAGCGCAGTCTTGGTTCGCGAAAATGAAGGTACGCAATCTCCTATTTACTATATTAGCAAAACTTTAGTGGACGCTGAAACACGGTATCCACACCTTGAAAAGTTAGCCCTGGCATTAGTCGTAGCTTCACGAAAGCTCCGACCCTACTTTTAGTGGCATCCCATAAAAGTAGTAACGACCTTCCCCCTGAGAAGCGTTCTTCATACGCCGGAATTATCAGGCAGGCTCGCCAGATGGTCCATAAGGCTCAGCGAGCACGATATCTCATATCACCCAAGAAACTCCATCAAGTCTACATGCCGACTTTGTAGTCGATTTCAGCGCAGAGATACTACCAAAGGCGTAAATAGAGGTACGTCGTGCCCCCTCCAACACCGACCTATGGGCTCTTTACACTGACAGCGCCGCTAATGCTTCGATTTCGGGACTGGGACTTGTTCTCGAGGTCCCCACGGGCAAAATAATTTGCCAGTCCATACGATTCCTTGAAATGACTAACAACGACGCCAAGTACAAGGCTGTTATTGCAGGTATAAAACTAGCCATTAAATATGGTGCTCGGTGACTCGTTCTCCACTGCGACTCCCAAATATGGAGGAAAATGCTAAAGTTAAGAAATGGATAGTGTGTGGACTTGGTCTCGATGAGTACAGTAGAATTCAAGGTTGTACAACTGCCAAGGAGATTTGTGACACTTTACAAGTGGCTCATGAAGGAACACCTCAGGTGAAGAGGTCAAGAGGAACTCTACTGTATTCTCAATATGAGAACTTTACTATGAAGGATGGTGAAACTATCCAATAGATGTATACTAGGTTCACTACACTGACAAATGAACTTGAGTCTCTTGGAAGAGTTATTCTGGAAGAAGACAAGGTAGAGAAGATTCTAACTAGAGTGTTGCCAATCTCCTAGGAAAGCAAAATCACTGTCATTCAGGAATCCAAAAATATTGCTACTCTGAAATTGGATGAACTGATTGGAAATTTGACTGCTTATGAATTGAGAAGAAAGACTATGAAGATGGATTCTTTAAAGAAAGAAAGAAGTTTGGCTCTCAGAATCTGAGAAGGATCAGATCTTGAAGATGATGAAATGGAAATGATAACCAGAGACTTCAAGAAATATCTTATGAGAGGCAAGGGTTCTTCAATAGGATCAACCTTCAACAAAGTTAGGGCTCCTGAGAAGCAGACAAACGATGGCTGCTTTAATGTGGAAAAGCATATCACATGATCAAGAACTGCCCTCAATGGGAGATTGAGTGGAAGAAAGAAAGTCCAAAAAGAAGGAACAGGTTCAACCAAGGAGAAACAAAGGTACTACCAAAGCCATGGTTGTTGCATGGGGAGATACATAAGATGAAGACTCAAAAAATGAAGCTGAAGATAAGTAAGCCCTTATGGCCATCGGAGAATCAGAAGATGAACGAGAGGTAAGTATTCTACATCTTAAAGAAAAGATTAAATTCCTATCTAAAGAAAAATTGGCTGAGCTCTTGATGGACTTCATAGACGAGTCTGAAATAATAAACAGTGAGAAAGATGTTCTGTCTAGGGATTGTGATATACTAGAAGAAAAATGCAAAAGGCTAGAATCTAGGGATGATGAGAGTAATAACTTAAATATTGAGTTAAAGAACCAGGTTCTTCAACTGGAAAATAGTGTCTTAGAACTCAAGTCTTAAAACTTGAAACTGAAAATAGGGACATGAAAGAAAATGGCTGATCAATCATTTCTCACACTAGAAGAAAATTTAGGAAAAAATAAAGATGAGATGTATAAGAAAGATAAATCAATCAAGTTCCTTAAAGAGGAACTAGGAAAGTTGAAGCACGAACTAGACAGAACATGCAAATGGAACAAGGCTTCTGATGCACTTTCTTGGCTGCAAGAGCATCAGAGCATCAACAAGATAGGACTTGGTTTTGGGACACAAGCTCCTAAATGGGATCCCAAAAACAAGTATCTCACTCTTTATGAGAATAAGATTTGTACACATTGTGGTAAGACTGGCCATTACAAAATTGAATGTAATGCAAAATAAAAGGCCAGTCAAAAGAACAAAACTTTCGTTCAAGAAAAACACAAACTGCCTGGCTGGGCAAAGAAAAACTTATTTCATCCTTTTGCCCATAGAAAGAGACCCAAACTATTTGGGTTCCTAAGACTAATCCCTTATTTTTTTTTCCAGGTCCAAGTGAAAGGAAGTAGCCAAACTTGGTAAATGGATAATGGCTACTCAAAACATATGACTGGTAACAAGGACCAGTTTCTTTCACTTGAGAACCTAAAAGAAGGCAATGTCTCCTATGAAAATGGGAAGAAAGGTGAGATCATTGGGGTTGGAAAGGTAGGAAAGACAGACTCTCATTCCATTGAGAATGTCTATTTGATAGATGGCTTGAAATATAGCCTGATAAGTGTGTCACAACTGTGTGACAGAGGTAATCTTGTGGCTTTCACTTCCTTAAAATATTTTGTAATTGGCCTTACTACCGACAAGATTGTTTTGCTGGGAAAAATTGTTAACAATATTTACATTGTAGATATGTTGACTCTTTCTGAAAATGAACTCACTTGTTTGAGTGTATTAATTAATGATCCCCTCCTTTGGCACAAACGACTTGGTCATGCTAGTCTAAATCAATTAAACAAATTAGTTTCCAAGGACTTGGTGATAGGGTTACCTAATATCAAGTTCAAGGAAGACAAAGTTTGTGAGGCATGTGCAAGGGGGAAGCAGGTAAGGTCATCCCTTAAACCTAAGAAAATGGTAAGCTCGTCCAAGATGTTGGAACCGGTTCATATGGATCTCTGTTGTCCAATGAGAGCAATTAGCAGAGGTGGTAAAAGATATATCATGGTGCTTGTTGATGATTATTCTAGATTTACCTGGGTGTTGTTTCTAACTTTTAAAGATGAAGCATTTGAAATGTTCACAGCTTTTGTTAGAAAAATTCAGAAACAAGTAGGAAATCAACTTGCATCCATTAGGTCTGATCATGGAACTGAATGTGAAAATGCAAAGTTTGCTGAATTTTGTGATGAAAATGGAATAGATCATAATTTCTCTGCCCCTAGGACGCCTCAGCAAAATGAGGTAGTTGAAAGGAAGAACAGGACCCTTGAGTATATGGCAAGGACTATGTTGCTTTCCAGTAAACTACCTCATAGCTTTTGGGCAGGGGCTATAAACATTGCTTGCTATATAATTAATAGATGCATGACTATACTCTTGTAGAGAAAACTCCCTATGAGTTACTTAAAGGGAGAAAATCAAACATATCCCATATTAGGACTTTTGGTTGCAAGTGCTATGTGCACAATAATGGCAAAGACTCCCTAGGCAAGTTTGATCCCAAAAGAACTCTATGTGTTGAAGAAAGTGCACATGTTGTGTTTGATAAATCTAACACTCTTTCTGAGAGACATGAACATGAAGATGAAGCCATTGGACTGATGAGACAACTGATTGAAGTTACAGCACAAGTCAAGGAGGCATCCAAGGAAGAATCAGGTGATAGAACATGTCCTTTCACCTTGGGCAACCTGACAGGGGAACCAATTTGAGAGAAACTGTACAAAATTTACTGAAGGATCCCGTACCTCAACCTATTCCTCTACAACATAATAATGAAAGAGAAGCTAGCAGAAACCATCTGGTGGGGAAATCTTACAGGTACATGAGTTCTCACTCCATTGATAACATAATCCATGATCCCACATCTGGAGTTAAGACTAGATCACAACTGAAGAACCTGTGTGCATTTGATGCCTTTTTGTCCCTGATTGAACCTAAAAATATGAGTGAAGCTCTACAAGATGCAGATTGGATCAATGCTATGCAAGAAGAACTCAATCAATTTAAAAGAAGCCAAGTCTGACACTTGGTTCCAAGACTTAAGGACAGGTCATTCATTTGGACAAAATGGATCTTTAGAAACAAGCTAGATGCAGATGGAACAGTTACAAGAAACAACGCAAGGTTGGTAGTTCAAGGCTATAGTTAAGAGGAAGGCATTGATTATGATGAGACTTTTGCTCCAGTTGCTAGACTTGAAGCTATCAGACTCCTTATAGCCTTTGTAGCACATATGGAATTCACTCATTATCAAATGGATGTGAAAAGTGCCTTCCTAAATGGCTATCTCAAAGAAGAAGTGTTTGATAAGAAACCTCCTGGATTCGAAAGCAAAGAATGTCTTGACCATGTATACAAGCTGGATAAAACTCTCTATGGTCTCAAGCAAGCTCCAAGAGCTTGGTATGGAAGATTGTCAAAATTTCTTCTGGAGCGTGGTATGAAAGATTGTCAAAATTTCTTCTGGAGCGTGGGTACAAAAGAGGTAAAATATACAGCACCTTGTTCCTAAGGAAAAAAGGTAAAGATCTTCTTGTTGTACAAATTTATGTCGATGGCATAATTTTTGGGGCTACTAAAGAGAGGTTGAGTAAGGACTTTGCAGAACTAATGGGTAGTGAATTTGAAATGAGTATGATGAGAGAACTCAATTTCTTCTTAGGTTTGGAAATCAAACAAAGTCCAACCGGTACCATGATTCATCAGCAGAAGTACACAAAAGAACTAATCAAGAAATTCAAAATGAAAGAATCCAAAGAAATAGATACTCATAAATTAACTGTCGCAAAGTTAGATCTTGATGAACCTGGTTCATCAGTTGATCAAAAGTTGTACAGGGGTATGATTGGTTCACTTTTGTATCTTACTGCTAGCAGACCTGACATTGTTTTTTCAGTGTAGGACTTTGTGCTCATTTCCAGGCAAATCCAAAGGAGTCACACTTGACTGCAGTCAAAAGAATATTAAGATACCTAAAAGGCACAACTGATTTGTGCTTGTGGTATCCCAAGGGTAGCAATTTTGACTTAATTGGATATGCTCATGCTGATTATGCAGGTTATATAGTGGATAGAAAGAGCACTTCAGGTATGGCACACTTTTTAGGATCTTGTCTTGTGTCATGGGCTACCAAAAAGAAGAACTCAGTGGCCCTCTCTACTACTGAAGCTGAGTATGTCGATGCTGCTTCATGCTGTGCTCCGTTGCTTTGGATCAAGCAATAATTGGTAGATTTTGAAATTGAAGTGGGCTGTATACCTATATTTTGTGATAACACTAGTGCAATCATTATGACAAAGAAACCTGTTCATCATAAAAGCACTAAGAACATAAAAGTTTGACACTACTTCTTAAGGGACAACTATGAAAAAGGGCTAATCTCTATAGAATTTTGTACCACTGATAAACAAATAGCTGACATCTTCACCAAGGCACTGAGGGTAGAGAAAACTTTGAGAGTAATAGGTTGGAATTAGGTATGATTAAGATCACCAAAGAGGTCATGTTCAGAATGCACAATGGAAAAAAATTATTTTTTGTTAGGAGTTCTTAATTCTTGTGAATATTAGACTAATTTCTACTCAGTCTCATACTGTAAATAGTATACTCCTGTGACATGTGTTTAGGTGACTCACTCATCTCTTACAAATTTTCTATTCTGACATTTGAGGCATAATCAAAAGAAATTTCATTTGAAGAACCTTGTTAATCAATGCATGCTCATGAGAAAGGTCAGGTATGTTTGTATACTTTGCACAATTAGAAAAATTTAATTTTCAATCATGATTAAGAGTCCTAGAAATTCCAATAATCTAAAACATTCTATCCGTTGGAAGACAATTGAACCAGTTTCATTGAAATTAGAATTCTAAGAATAACGGAACTCTTCTCCTAAACCTTAGCAATTCTAATTAATTACTAGGGAGACCGAAACTATAAATCGATAAAAAGTCTACTGACACCTAAAAATGGCTTTTTTGAAACAATAATTACTCCTCTTTAAAAGCCACTCTAATCATATCAGAATCGTCATTCATCTCTTAAATCTTTGATCATCTCCTCTCTTCTCCAAATCCTCAAAAATTTCCAAAATATTTTCTTAAGCCTTCCACAAGCTTATCATCCAAAATGACTAATCTCCAAGATAATCCAGGAACCCCACCACCAGTTTCACCTAGCACCCGCTCATCCTCTACACCTCCTATTGAATCCCAAAACCAAGATTCCGTCGGACAAAAATGATAGCTAGAAAGGTTGTTGCGACTGGACCTTTGGGAAAAGCTTTAAATGAAAGGTTGAAGGCCAGTCAAAAGAAAGAATCTCCAGCAAATGTCACTGATTCCATTTCTGAGTCTGATCAATACATCTCTGATAGCGAGGGAGATGAACCTAGGTCTTCTAAAAATGTTACGCATCAAGAAACCCCAACAGAGGTAAGATCCTGTTTTGTTTCGATGGATGTAGGTGAAAAAGTAGAAAATAGGTATGTTCTGATAGAGGTTGATAAGGATATATCTGGGAATGAGTCTGTAAAACAAATGAAGAAAAGGAGGAAGAAGGTGTTATCATTTTGTGGGAGTGGGGGAGATGGGGTATCACATTCAGGGCAAAATGAATCAGGGGAGGCTGTTGAAAGGTTGGTAGATTTAAGCAAAAAAGCTGATGAACCTAGTCCATCAGTGGAGGAAACATTGGATGACTTGATGAAAAAGATTGGGGATAGCTATGATCCGAAGAAACCAAGTCTTCTTCAATTGGAACCCCTGCTGCTGCAAAACCAACTAAGAAATCCAAAACTGCATCACCCAAGGCTGCTCCTAGGGTTAGAACAACAAGAAGCAAGGTTAGAAAGAGTGAAGTTGAGTTGAAGAGGGCTCTAGAGGAGAGCAAGTGGAAGAGAATATAAAAGGGGAAAAGGAAGGTTGGTGAGAGTTCAGAAACTATGCTGAGGAGGAGGAGGAGGTGATAGAGCAGGTCCATTCAGAGAAACAAACTACTGAGAAGACTCCTATTCCTAAATCTAAGGAGACTAGGACTTCTTCCAAGAAGCCCTCAAAGTCTGTACCTGCTAAGTCCTACCTTGCCAAAAAAGAACAAGATCAGCCTCTAAAGGCAAACACGTGAAAATGGTTGAAGAAGAAGAAGTGAATGAAGAAGAAGAAGAAGAAGATGACTCTAAAAATGAGCAGGATAGATATGCCAATTTTGGAAAAGAAAAATTCTGAAGGGCAGGTTGCTGAAAGACCTGGAGGAGCCATGCATGATGAGGCTTCTCGCATCTCTGGAAGTTCAAGGTTGGAAGGACATGGTCCTTCAGTTGAATGGGAAACTGGCCAGGAAGGAACTAGTTGAGTTTATGGCCAATGGATCAGTGAAGAATGGCCTGGTGACTAGTACAGTTAAAGGTGTAAAGGTGAAGTTCAATACTAAAAGCTGGGGGAGAATCTGAATATCCCTTGTGAGGGGTATGATGACTACGCAAGGCAGAGGTGGCCTTGCTTGGATGATTTGCCTTCAGAGTTGCAAATTGCAAGAAACTTTTGTGACACCAAATCATATGCAGAAGTGCCTGAGGCCAGGGCAGTGCAAAAGAGTGAGATGAGGCCTGAGCACAAGGTGTTTTTTGAGTTTGTCAACAAATGACTCCTGCCCAGACAGGAAAGAAGGCATACTGCTAACTATATGGACCTGGTGTTCATGCAGTGCATGATTGAAAGTAAGAAAATTAACTGGCCTGTGTTTATGGTGAAGCTGCTGGAAAGGGTGATAAATGGTTCAAAGGCTCATTCCATTCCCTACGGCTTTATTTTGACTACTTTGCTTAAACGACTAGATGTTCCCTTGACAAGACCCTTGAAGCCTGTGACTATCTGCTCAACACTGTCCATGTTGAACCTGGTTCATCAGCTAAGACTCCTGTGAACAACAAAGTTAGATCCTTAGTTCAGGAGGTTGGAATGAGTGATGCTGAAATAGCAAGGGTTAATACCAGGGTGGCTGAATTAGAGGGATAAAGGAATGGGCTGAGAGCTGAACTTGCCAAAGAAAAGGAGAAAAATGAAGGCATGCTCTAGCAAATACTAAACCTGCTGAAAGCCCAACCTTCCAGCACATTCAAGCCTTAGGTGTCCTGTGCTTAGTGTCCAGTCTAGTTTCCCTATCAGTGTCCAATTTATGTGGTTCTTGGTCTGTCTATTTTTTTCATAGGTGAAAATTTTATTTTTCTTTTTATGGACTGCATTGTAGAAACACCTCTTTAATCAATGAATGTAGCTTCTCTGGTTCTTGTTAATCTTGTTCTTAATAGTTATTTCTGAGTTGATTTTTGATTAACTTGAACATGTGTTCACTTGTAGTTTCCCCAGCGGCCATGAGTAGTAATTAACTTCGAGGATTCACTGTATTAATGCAACTTTTCGATGATGCCAAAAGGGGGAAGATATTGTGCTTAAAATTTTAGTGATGTTTATGACCTAAATCTGACCTCCTTGATGATGAGTTAAAATTTTTAAGTGTTGATTTTCAGCTGAGTTCACATGTTTCTGATCACAATAAGCACGGAGTTTGTCATCATCAAAAAGGGGGAAATTGTTGGCCCAAGTTTTGAAGATTGACAAATGAACTGATAGAAGGACCTGGTCCATCTTGTACTACACAGTCTGAATCAACCAGGGCTCATGTGAAATACGCGAGGAAGATATACACTAAAGATCATGCATTAATATCCATCAATATCTTCTGAACGTAATCGAAAAGGTTGCATTTGGGATAAGGAGGACAGTCTCCTTATGTAAAGAGAACTTAATCCAAAGTTAGGATAAGAGTTGGAGTTTGCATTAGCTAAGGACTCAAATTGTGTATGAATGAGAAGTGGAGTTTTAGTCAAACTCTAACTACTAACTCAATATAATTTTGTTAGTTCTCTTTTACAGGTAACACACACAATCAGAAGTAAAGTATATTTGAGAGCAAAAAGAGCGAGCCTTATTTGCAAGCAATATATGCAAGTTACAAGTGTGTACGCCTATAACTACATGAAGCTAGAGAAGAACCAGTTCCATCTGAGTGTTTATTTCTAGTTCAATTGTAGTAAGTTATATATTGTACCTTTCAGCTCTCCTAGAAGCAATTGTATTAGGTACTTTGTGTAATCAAGTTAGAGTTAACTTGATAGTGTCGCAACAGCTGAGGGCGTGTGCTACACTGGGATTAGAGTTTAATCCTTAGGTTTACAAAGAGTCTTTGTAAATGCTGTTTTGGCTCATTGATTTTTAGTGGAGTTTATCCTACTGAGTAGTAGGTCGTCGTTTTTTCACCTTTTGAGCCAGGTGTTTTCCACGTAAAAATATCTGTGCACTTTACTTTCAGTTCTTATTATTCCGCAAACTGCTGTAGTTAGAACACTTTGAAGAACCAGGTTCTTCTAACGCGAAAATTAGGTACCACACAAATCACTCCCCTCATGTGTGGTATTGATGTTTATTAACATCAGAGACCCTTCGAGACAGATCCCTGTCACTAACACCTTTCAACATTTCACGCTCATTATCCGCACATAAGAGGGTCATACCCGATGCGGCCTGCTCGCTGCTTTCTAATAAATTATACCCTTCCGGTATCATAATTCGGCGGTTAGACCTATCAGCCATCATCCCCACGTGGGATAGGTCCCTCGTTAACCTATTTACATCTCTAAGATCGGCCTCAGGGCCTGCCCTCTCAATATCAACGCCCACTTCTCCAATAGCGGCCGATGAACCACCCTCCAAAACACGGGCTGAGCTAGTATCGGCGGCAGCTCTATTTTGAGGATCAGACCGCGCTGAACGAATGGCATCGGCCATGAAAACTGGCCTCGTCTCTTAACGAGGCTCACTAATCCTGTCGTGTTCAATTACTATCTTCTTACCCATTAGCAACCGCCGTCTCTTTCTCTACGGTGGCTCCTAACCTTCCGAAGTCTCCTCCACAGACTGTGAGGGTGGTACCGGAGGAATTGCTTCACTTGCGGACGCCGCCACATACATAACCTCTTGCTAAGGAACCACGGGATCGACGTCACTAAATGAGTTGCAGGGTATGTCTTCACTATCAAAATTAGTCTCCACCATGGGCGAGGTAACAACAACCTTTTTCTTCTTGTAGATGCTCCCACTTGCCCACATGAGTGAGTTAGTTAACAAAACCTGATAGAGTTTTCAAACCAAAGCCGTAAAATTACCTAATGGGCTATACTGTTAACGAAATGTGACCCAGGTACGACACTACTCTGCATAGGGTATCAACTTTTCCACCCATGATTTAATGTCGTCGATGGATTGGGGTGGAGATGCCCTCACTACAAAAAAAAAAAGAGAAGTAACAATGGCCGCATGTTCAAAACAATATACAATCAGGAATTCCACACACAAAGGTACTTACGTTCTGAGTTCCACCTTTCGGGGAACCCATTAGGGTTTGACACCAGGAGCTCCATTTTGATATAAAAGTACATGCGCCAGAAGTCACGATTGGTCTTGTTGTCAGCGTTAACTACCAAGCCCTTTGTACTATGGCTCTTCAGTTGCAACATGGTACCCCTCAGGTAACTAGTGCTGAATAACTGTAAAAAATAATGAACTGAGACTTCGCACTCAGCCTTGGCCGCGTACGTGGTCAGGATCCTACACACATTCAAAGTGTAAGGAGTAAGTTGGGCTAGACATATGTTTAAAAAGCGGCAAAGCTCCTCCGTTAGAGGGTAAATTGGGAGACTATAACCGATCAAAAATGGACCCTCGTAAAACGTGCATTATCCAGGCCTATGCAAATTGGCATAATTCATTCCAGCCGGAGCCATTTCCATATGGCCCGAAATGTTATGTGCCACTCAAAGATTGTCCAAATGGAGCTGTAGTAATTCACTATGCTCCCAGGGAAGAACTTGGCTTTTCTTTTGAAAATTCCTTCGAATGTGCATTTCTTTGGGAAGCACGTTATCCACCGTGAGGGGAACAAGGGTCTTTTCTACCTCTTCCTCTTTGCCACCAGGGAAAGGTGGAACCCTAGATGGGGTGGTGTCCTTGGTCTATTTACTACCTTGATGGCACTTCGCCATGTCGTTCTATTTAAGAAATAACGTACTAATGATGAGAAATACGACTTCAAAGAAGTGGAAGAGTCTCACATGAAATAACGGTTACAAGAGAGAAAGACAAAGAAGGAAGTCAAAAAATATTTTTCAAGGGTTCAAAAGATGAATCAGATTGAACCTTCCCATTCATTAAAGGGTTAAGTTTCACGGAAATTGAAAAGGTATGATTCAAAACGGACGCGGGAAACCAAAACATCACATCACCTCTTGAACCGCCTCGGAAATAAGTGTAATAATGATGCATGCAGGCGGTGATGTCATCCCGAAAAGGAAACCACGCATCAACGTCTCAACAACGTCACACATTTCACCTCGTTCCTGCTGCCGCTAAAGTATAAGGTCAAATTCTCCAAAGACGAGGTTTGTAGTTCCGTCCATTGGAGATGCCTATCGAATGCGCCTCCAACAAACAGAGGGACTAACTGTATAGGGACTAACTGTATAGGGTCAAATTTAAGCTTACAAAGTATATCAATAACGTTTGAGCCAAACAATAAGCATCTCGGCCATTGCCGAGATCGAGCCATCTCTAAGCTTGTACGGCAAAGTACGTGTCATCATGCTTGAGGGGAATAATGAAAAATATAATCAAGAGAGAATATTCTGGTTAAAGACCGTTGGATAAGTGGGAACATTGGAAGTATAAATAGAAGATAAGAAGGCAAGAAAAGGGGATTGATTCCTTAAAGAGGAAAAGGAACAGAGGAATAGGAGAAGACATCCGATAAGGTAAAAGCCTTGATGTTGGTCGCAAATCTCTGTAATCGCAATCGCTAATTCAACAAAGATATGTCTCATAATTATCAATAGCATTCTTTCCCTCTTTACTATTACAAGTGTGGAACAATGTATCAAAGATGTAAGCTTGTCATTTATGTTTGGTGCCTTTTTATAAACTTAAGACGGGCTATATAAACTTCACCTTGTTCGATTTCCATGTTCACTATGCTTAGATCTAGAGTTAATTATGTTTGGCTAAGATTTATCCTAATTTTCTTCATTAATTTGTGTAACAAAATGCTTAACACTTTTTTGTCAAACAATTTGGCGCTGTTTGGGGATTTTCTAGTCAAAATTTTAGTTTCCTTTAGATTTAAAACTAGCACAGTATTAATTTTCGGCTGTCACATCCTCACCATCTCAGTGCAAGTACCAACTCGTAAAAGTAGAAGATAAGTGGTTGAGATAACCAACCCAATCTGGGTCAGGCCTTCTGCATAAAATCGAGACCATGTCCAACGTCTATGCAAAACCCACATCTTACCTGTAGCGATGGGTTTGGCACATCATATGCATGTTTAAAATAGAATCACAATCACTATGCGGTTGGCATGACCATAATTCCATTCGATGTATTCACCTTACATACCGGCCTATACTTCTACCTCTTAGGAAGAGACGATATCCAACTGTGTGATCCTTTGAAATAGCAGGCATATCCTGCCAAATCTTCGTACCCACACGCACTGAATGATTTATGAACAAAGTATGACATGTTTCCCTTACTGTTTGCGCATATCGCACTAAGCCAGACTAGGAATCGGTCTCGATTATCCCAATAGGCAAGGTCAATCCAACCCACAAGAAGCCTAAGCACAATTAACTACTAGGCCAAACACGACTTCCAAATATAAGACCATCATTCGAGTAAGAGGCAAAGCGAGAACCTACACTGTCATTCCTCATTTCACCCACTTGCCAGGCCAAGGTATCAGCTTTGTTGGGGTTTAACTTATTACGCTCTTTTGATAGTATAGGACATGAATGTGAGCACTCTCCTAGGTACGCGAACGGGGAATAAACGCCACTAAAACACCCCAAGAAAAGGTTCTGTACCATGCCATCTGTCACGACCCGAATTTTCTACCATCGGGAGTTGAGATGGCGTCTACTGTCGGAGCTAGGCCAGCCAACATAAACATACCTTTTCAACTAATTTTCAACAAGATAATAATAAAGCAATAAATTCTAGCGGAAGTCTTAATTTATTATTAAATGAAAGAAATACAGAAAAAGTTAACATCATCCTCTACCCAAGATTTAGTGTCACAATACACACAGCTACTATAAAATACCACAAATAAGAGTCTGAAAGAAAATACATAAGGAGTCTGTTTCGATACAATAAAAACAAACAGAAATGAAAGAGATGAGACTCAGGACCTGTGCACGCCAGCGAACTACCTAGGAGTCTCTGGACCGAAAGAACGCTCCCAATCTACTGGTGCTGCGGTCCGTAAGCTACTCCCAAATCTGTGCACAAAAAGGGCACAAAAGTGTAGCATCAGCACAACCGACCCCGTGTGCGGGTAAGTGCATGGCCTAACCCCGGCGAGGTAGTGATGAGGTTAAACCAAACCTACCACAATTAACCTGTACAGATATATGTGCAACAACGGAAATATATAAAAAAATTAAATAGATAATATGGAGGGGACATGCTGTGGGGTGTAACAATTTAGATATGAGATCAACAAACGGAGAAATGAAAACTGAATAATTAACATCAACAAAAAAGAGAAAGTAAATCAACAACTGCACAGCACCAACCTTCGTGCTTTTACTCTCAATTCTCACCAAAACTGGCAAATATAGTGCACGACATCACCCTTCGTGCTTTCCTCACATAACTCTCATATCAAGGCACGGAATGACCCTTCGTGCTTAAATAATTAAAACATGGCACAGAATGACCCTTCGTGCATAATCACTCTTCCTCACCCAATCAACGGTCACAACCAATCGGGGGAAGGAATATACAACAAGATTAAACATCCGGTAAGGGAGAACAAATCAACATTTAAGTCCCGGCAAGGGAAAAATACCACACGTCCTTCTTTAACTCATTTGCTTCTCAACTGTCGCTTCATATTTAAATTAGCAAGTAATTAACTCAATTGTTTCATATCTTTCGAATTTAGAAGCAATTACGACTCACGGTCATGCTAGACTCGGGCGCATAGGTAACCGCCATCATACCTATACACCGACTCCACATAGCACATAGAAAATATTGTCGTAATCCTATTCCCTCAAGCCAAAGTTAGATAAAACACTTACCTCGAAATCTCCAATCTCAACTCACACCTCTACGATAGCTTTACCCCTCGAATTCGCAACAAAACCGCTCGAATCTAGTCACAAGTTACCCAAATGTATCAACAAATGCTAGTTAAATCAATTTGAATACATAAGCATGAATTTCCCAAAATTTCACCCAAAAATTTCCAAAATGCCCCTGGGCCCACGTGGTCAAAACATGAGGTTCAAACCAAAACCGAGTTACCCATTCCCCCACGAGTTCATATCTATGATTTTTTTTGAAATCGAACCTCAAATTGAGGTCCAAATCCCCAATTTTAAGAAAACCTAGGTTCTACACCAAATCCTCATTTTTGCCCATGGAAAATCTTGATTTTGAGATGAAACCATGATAAAAGATGTTAACGATTTAAGAAATTGAGTAAAAGTTGACTTACAAATGATTTGGAGAAGAGAGAGTTCGTGAAAAATCGCCAATGGGTGTTTGGGTTTTGAAAATATGAAGAATGAGGTTTAATATTGTCTATGTATAGAAACACATAGGTGCAGATCTCGCATTTGCGAGACTGGGTTTGCAAATGCAAACCCATCAGACATGGGAAATGCAAGAATTTAGTTTGCATTTGCGAACTCAGGCAGGGAAAGCAGACTTCACATTTGCAAAGAGGGTGTTCACATTTGCGAACTCAGGGATTTTGGTCGGGGATCACATTTGCGAAGACTGGGCTGAATGGAAGGACATCACATTTGCGAGGATTTTCTTCGCATTTGCGTAGTGAGCATCCCAGGGGGAAATCTCGCAATTGCAAGTCACATCTTCACATTTGCGATGATTACAGTAGCAGAAACAACAGATTTTTCCTAAGGCTAAAATGCAACCCAACGCCTATCCAAAACTCTCCCGAGCCCTCGGTGCTCCAAATCAAACGTGCACACAACCTCAAAAACATCCTACAGAAATACTCGTGCAATCAAATCGCCAAAATAATATAAAAATATATGAAACAAACCTCAAACACATAATTCCTCCTTTCATTTTCATGAACTTCAAAATTTTCATTTCTAGTTCGAAACACGTCAAATGACGTCCGTTTCCAGCCAAACCTTATAGATAGCGCTTAACACATATTTAAGACTTGTACCGGGCATCGGAACCAAAATACGATCCCGATACCTATTATTTCTAACTCATTTTCATATTAATTTTTCATATCATTTTCAGATAAATAATTTCTTTCAAAAATTTCGTACTCGGGCCTGGGACCTCGAATTTCAGTTTTGGGAATATGCCCGGGTCTCATATGCTTCCACAAACCCTTAGGTAAGGCTGTATCCGGTTCCGATTCTGGGTCTATTTGGGTCTGCAGTTCCGGTTCTGACTGTTCCGGTTCTGGCGGTTCCGGTTCTGCGGTTCTGGCGGTTCCAGAGCCGGAACCGCTACCATACGGTTCCGGTGGTTCTGGAACCGCGGTTCTGGCGGTTCCCGGCGGTTCTGATTTTTTATTTTTTTTTAAATCAATATCTTGTATAGTAGTCATTAGTATATTGTAGAATATATTTTATATGGTGTACTATGTTATTAGTATAATATATATTGTGTTTGGTAATTAGTATATATTGTGTATAAGTAGTGTATATTTTGTATATAAGTAGTATATATTGTATTTAAGTAGTATATATAATATATAAATAGTGTATATTGTGTTGTAGACTTGTAGTTAGTAATTAGTATAAATTGTATATAAGTAGTATATATTGATAAAAGAATATTGTCATTAGTATATTGTGTTGTATGTTATATATTGTATGTTATAGAAATATTCAAGGATTGATATAGAATTAAAGACAAAGAAATATTGAGACAAAAGATATTCAAGGATATGATAAAGAGCATATTTATTGACCAAAATGGCATATCTTTTTTTATTCTTCCTTCCCCCAATGGAATGAGCACAACATGGTACTAATGCCACCATTAAAAGGAAAAAAAATTAAAAGAAGACATGCCAATGTACAAGTTACATCATAGTTTATGTATTATTTCTAACAAATCTCATAAAACCTTCAAGGTTTGGAGGTGGTGGAAATGAAGCTTGTTCATCACCACTTCCGGGTGAAGATGTTTCCTGAGCAAGTTCCGCTAGCATTTCTTCATATCACTCATCTACTGGTTGTGATTCAGCTAGCCCAAAGTTCCTTCTTTCTGCGCGGATCCAATCTCGAAAAAGCACTGATTTTTCCAAGCTGTCCCGCATCGACGCCCTGTGATCACCTATTTGTAGTCTTGCTTGACTAAAGGCGCTCTCCGATGCAACAGTTGACGCTTGAATCGACAGAACATCCCGAGCCATCCTTGCAAGAATGGGAAAATGATTTTCCCTTGCCTTCCACCAATCCAAAAGGTCGAAAGAGCCGTCTGGATTCTCATTCTCTAGTCCCTGCGACAAATAAACTTGAAGCTCATTTAGATGGGAAAAATCATCTATATTTTCACCTTGAGTACCCCTGAACTCCGTCCACGATTTAAGAGCTGTTAAGCCAGCAGCTCTTTTAGGCGCCTGTGATGTGGACGAAGTAGGGGTTGGAATATTAGGCCTAGCATGCTCTAACGCCTGTTTATAAGCATTATAAACAGTTTGAGCATTCACTGTAATTGATGCTTTCGCATCAGATAGTAGCCATTTCTTCTTCTTCAAGATCTAAAGCTTGATAAATAGTAGAATACCAAAAGTTAGGACCTCCTACTTTCATAGTAGGATTTAACATTGCAGCCACACCAAATATAGGAGGGATTGGAAAAAAATATTTTTTAAACTTCTTTTTCATTTCAGTAATTGCAATTTCATAAATTTCCCCTCCCTCGTAAAAATCAACAAACAAATTAGCAAGTGCGGCAATATAAACTAAACAGTTAGAAATAGCTGGATAATATTGGCCAGATAAAGCAGTTGTAGCCACATGAAAATGTTCTAAAAAATCTAAAAGAATTTTAACGTTAGTCCAATCTTGATTAGTTAGCATGTCATTATCTTCCTCCCCACAATCCCGAGAATTATAAGTAGCGTTAATTGGGTTTCTATATTCGTACGCCACTACTAAACTTTCGTACATGTAGTTCCACCTAGTCGGGCAAGGTTTAGGAACCTTTCTTTCTCTAAGGCCATATTCGTCACATTTTTTAAAATATTCTCTAAGTCTACTTCTACGGTTAGAATAAAAAAGCCAATTAAGAGCGAATTTAACCTTTTCAATTTCTATGTTTAAAATTCTCATACCATCACCAACAATTAAATGATAAATATGACATATACATCTAACATGGAAAATATTAGTAAAAGCAGGATTAAGTGTTCTAGTTAAAATACCTATTGCACTAGTGTTGCTACTAGCATTATCCATGGAAATTGACATTATTTTATCACTAAAACAAAACTATCTACATACATCTGAAACAGTGTTAGCAATAAACTTACCCGTGTGCCGTGAATTAATTATTCAATATGCAATAATGCGTTTTTGCATTGTCCAGTCTTCGTCTATCCAATGACTGGTTACGGTTAGATAATCACAAGTATTATTACTTCTACCAATATCAGTTGTAATAGACATACGATTACTTATATGGTTAACTAAATAACGCAAGTATTGTTCATATTCGTGCTTGTATTTGTAAATGTCGGCCTTAACTGTGGCGCTAGGCCAACCTTTATACGTAGGATTAAATACTCTTCTAATATAATGAATCCAAGCAGGATTAGAAGCAAAAGAATAAGGCAAACACATAACAGTAATCATTTTAGCTAATTCTTCACGATCCTTATTTGGATCGTAATACAATATACCTCCGGTGACTGTGTTTATTCCTGGTTGAACTAGATTTGAACCAGTACTTGGGTTAACTGTAGAATCAGGACTTGTCCTCCCCTCTTGTTGCGCGTTCAATTGGAAATATCTAGCCTTATCGCTAGGGTGTAATTTTATATGTTTAACTAAACTACCTGTGCCGCTACGATCTCCAGTATACCTATGCACAAGTAATTTCCCACAAGATTTACACTTAGCCTTATTTTGTTCTCTTAGTTGAATAAAAAATTGCAAACTAATGAAGTTTCTGAACGTTTAGGAGGTTGTCTACTAAAAGTGGGAGTTTGTACAGGTGGGTGTTCCTGTTGATTAGTAGCAGGACTAGTAGGTGTATCATCTAAATCTACCGGAGCTTGGGTTTCGTCATCATCATCAACCTCATTTCTCTCTAAGATAGGTGCATTAGGATAAAGAATATTCATAATATCATCGTCTATTCTATCACCAACTGCTACATCATGTAGAAAATCAACATCGCTAAATTGAAAACATGGGTGATCATTATCAAGGATTCCGAAGGTTTCATTAGTATTTCTAGGTTGGCTACTACTTTGAACTTGTTTATCTTTTCTAGGTCGGGGAGCCGGGGGAGGGGTAGTATTTTGGCGACTACTTTCACCGGTTTTAGATTTTCCTTTTCCGAACATATTTTTCAATGAAAATGCCATAATAATTGCAATTAAGCAAAATAACAACACACAAAAATATTCTTAGCACGTAAGAGTTGAAAGGAGTTTACCGGATTGACGAACAACTTCTTGAAAATTGAAAATCGTTGAAATTGAACACTTGAAAACTTCAATTCAACAACTTCACAATGTTTCACGAATTTGCAACAATACATTAAGCACTTGCACTAGAAAGAATGAAAGAGAGCTTGAGAGAGATTGAGAGATATTGATGAATTGGTGAATTAAAATGAAAGAATGAGGGGGTATTTATAGTTGAGAAATGGGAAATTGTGTAATTATATAAAGTTTGGGGTTAAATTAAAGTTTGGGGGCCAAATGGCTATTTTGAAAATTTCGTAAAAATTCCAAACGGCTAATTTTGAAAAGAGCCGCTTGGAAATTTTAATTTTTTTTTTTTTTAAAAATCGGACCGTTGCGGAACCGGTTGGAACCGTATGGAACCGTTCGGAACCGCTTGAACAGGTCCGGTTCTGGCGGTTCCGGTTCCGCGGTTCCAACGGGTGGAACCGCCCCATCACGGTTCCGGGGAACCGCCGGAACCGGAACCGCAGAATCGGAACCGCCGGAACCGGCAGAACCGCGGTTCCGGTCCGGTTCCGGTTCGGTACCGCGAAAAATATAGCCTTACCCTTAGGGACCATCACATTACGGGTCTGGGTCTGGGTCCGGGTCCGTTTACCCAAAATGTTGACTAAAGTCAACTATATCAATGTTATTACCAAAATTAGTTTTAAACACAAAATTCGTATATTTCCACATAAAAACTTTCCGGCTTCGCGCCCGGACTGCAAATGCAAATTAAGGCGACCAAATAAGAGGTTTTCAACGCCTCGGAAGCACAAAAAAGGGAGAATTACGGTGATTGCCCTTTGGGTCGTCACATCCTCCACCTCTAAAACAACCGTTTGTCCTCGAACGGACAAGACAAAGAAGTACCTGAGCCGAGGAACAGATGGGGATAACGGCTCCACATATTAGACTCGGACTCCTAGGTCAATGCCTCAGGAGGCTGACCTCTCCACTGAACACACACTGAAGGAAAACTCCTCGACCTCAACTGTTGGACTTGCTGAACAAAAATAGCCACCGACTCCTCCTTATATGACAGATCCTTGTCCAATTGGACAGTGCTGAAATCTAACACGTGGGCGGGATCGCCATGATACCTCCGAAGCATGGATACATGAAAAACTGGATGCACGACTGACAAGTTGGCAGCAAGGCAAATCTATAAGCCACCTTCCCCAAGCGATTGAGAATCTAAGATGGGCCAATAAACCTAGGACTAAGCTTTCCCTTCTTCCCGAACCTCATCACACCCTTCATAGGCGATACCCGGAGCAATACTCGCTCACCAACCATGATAGCAGCATCCCTGACCTTGTGATTTGCATAACTCTTCTGCCTGGACTAAGTTAACCGAAGTTTGTCCTGAATGATCTTGACCTTATCCAAGGCCTCCTGTACTAGATCTGTACCCAATAGCCGTGCCTCTCCGGCTCGAACCATCCGACTGGGGACAGACACCGCCTACCATACAATGCCTCATACGGAGCCATTTGAATGGTGGATTGATAGGTGTTGTTGTAGGCAAACTCTGCTAAAGGCAAGAACTGGTCCCACGAGCCTCCAAAATCAATAACTTAGGCTCGGAGCATATCCTCAAGAAACTGAATAGTCCTCTCGCACTGACCGTCCATCTGGGGGTGAAATGTTGTACTCAACTGAACCTGGGTGCCCAACTCATATCGCTATCCAGAAATGCGAGGTAAACTGCGGACCTCGGTCCGAAATAATGGATATGGGAACCCCATGAAGGCGAACGATCTCTCTGATATAAATCTCAACATACCTCTCGGACGAATAGGTGGTGGCAACTGGAATAAAATGCGCTGACTTGGTCAACCTATCTATAATAACCCATATAGCATCAAAAATTTTCCGAGTCATCGGAAGGACAGTAACTAAATCCATGGTGATTCTCTTCCACTGCTACTCGGGAAGCTCAATCCTCTGAAATAACCCACCAGGCCTTTGATGCTCATACTTAACCTGCTGACAATACAGACAACAAGCCACGTATGCGACAATGCCCTTCTTCATCCTGCCCACCAATAATGTTGTCTCAAATCCTGATACATCTTCACGGTGCCTGGGTGAATAAGTATCGAGAACTGTGGGCCTCCGCTAAGATCGACTCCCGAATACCAGCAACATTGGGCATACAAACTCGCCCCTGCAATCTCAATACACCATCATTTCTCAGGGTCATTTTCTTGGCACCTCCCTATTGTACTGTGTCCCTTATGACACACAAATGGGGGTCATCAAACTGTCGCTCTCGAATGCGCTCCATCAACAACGAACGAGCAACCGTGCAAGCTAACACCCTGCTGGGCTCAGAAATATCTAATCTCACAAATCTATTGGCCAAGGCCTTAACATACAAGGCAAGTGGTCTCTTGCTGACCGGAATATAGGCAAGACTACCCATGTTGGCGGACTTTGTACTCAATACATCGGCCACCACATTGGGCTTTCCTGGGTGGTATAAAATAGAAACATCATAGTCTATTAGCAACTCCAACCACCTTCGCTGTCTCAAATTCAACTCCTTCTGTTTGAAAAAGTACTGCAGGCTCTTGTGATTCGTGTACACCTCACACGTCACCCCATATAAATAATTCCTCCAGATCTTCAAGGCATGAACAATGGCTGCCAACTCTAGGTCAAGAACTGGATAATACTTCTCATGGATCTTCAACTGCCTCAAAGCATATGCTATGACCCTGCCTTTCTGCATCAACACTGTGTCAATCCCGATACGGGAGGCGACACAATAAACAATATAAGGCCCTGATCCCGTGGGAAAAACCAATACCGGTGCCATAGTCAGAGCTGTCTTGAAATTCTGAAAACTCGCCTCGCACTCACCTGACCACCTGAACTGGGAACCCTTCTGGGTCAACCTAGTCATTGGGGCGACAACGGATGAAAATCCCTCCACGAACCATCGATAGTAACCAGATAACCTCAAGAAGCTGCGGATCTCTTTAGATGAAGCTGGTCGAGGCCTGTTCTTGACCGCCTCTATCTTCTTCGGGTCCACCTAAATGCCCTCTACTGATATGACATGACCCAGGAATGCAACTGAACTCAGCCAAAAGTCGCACTTCGAGAACTTGGCGTACAACTGACTATCCCTCAGAGTCTAAAGAACCACTCTGAGGTGCTGCTCATGCTCCTCCTGTATGCGGGAGTATATCAAAATGTCGTCAATGAATAAAATTACAAACAAATCCAAATAGGGCCTGAACACTCTGTTCATCAACTCCATGAATGTTGTCGGGGCATTGGTCAACCCAAACGACATAACTAATAACTTATAATGCCCATACGGAGTACAAAATGCTGACTTAGGGACATCAGACGCCCTAATCCTCAGCTGATGATAAAAAGACCTCAAATATATCTTCGAGAACACCCTAGCACCCTGAAGGTGGTCGAGCAAATCGTCAATCCTCGGCTGCGGATACTTGTTCTTTATCGTCACCTTATTCAACTGCCGGGAATCAATGCACATCCTCATCGACCCATCCTTTTTCTTCACGAATAACACCGGTGCACCCCAAGGTGATACGTTGGGTCTAATGAAACCTTTATTAAGCAATTCCTAAATTTGCTCCTTCAACTATTTCAACTCTGGCGGGGCCATGCGATACACCGGAATGTAAATAGGCTGAGTGTCTGGAGCCAGATCAATACAAAAATCAATATCCCTATCGAGCGGCATACCCGGAAGATCTGAAGGGAAAACCTCGGGGAACTATCGAACAATAGGATCATAGTCAATAGATGGAACCTCTGTGCTGGAGTTGCGAACATACGCCAAATATGCTTGACACCCCTTCTCAACCATACGTCGAGCCTTGACATACGAAATAATACTACGGGTGGCATGACCTGGGGTCCCCCTTCCACCCAAGTCAGGGAAAATCTGGAAAGGCCAAAGTCACGGTCTTGGCGTGGTAATCCAAAATGGCATGATATGGAGACAACCAATCCATCCCCAATATAACGTCGAAGTCCACCATATCTAAGAGCAATAAGTCAACACGGGTCTCGAGTCCCTCAAATACCACTACACATGAACAATGCACTCGGTCGACCACTATAGAATCACCAATCGGTGTGGACACATATACAGGAATACCCAAAGCCTTACTAGGCATGACCAAATAGGGTGTAAAATAGGACGACACATAAAAATACATAGATCCCGGATCAAATAACACAGAAATACCTCTATCACATACCAGAATAGTTGTAATCACGACATCTGATGACTCGGCCTCTGGCCTGGCTGGCAAGCATAACAACAGGGCTGACCCCCACCTCCCTGAGCTGTGTGTCTGGGGCGATCCGCTGCTGTCTGACCCCTTCCTCTGGCGGTCCGAGCTCCACCTCTACGGTCTCTACCTCCACCTCTATGATCCCTACCCCCGCCTCTAGCTGGCTGGACAGCTTGTGGATCACTTACTGCCTGAATCGTAGGGCGAGGACCCTGCTGCTAAGAGAACTACTCGAGGCTCGAGGGAAAAACCTGACAATGTGACTCGGGTCACCACAACCATAACATGCCCTAGGCTGCTGAGACTGCTGGTATTGTCGACCTGTATATCCTCCCCTGAAGCTCTGATGTGGCAGTGCACTGATGGGGGCTGGTGGTGCGCTGAAGGTCTGCTGATCCGAATAATACTACTGAGGACCACCACCACCTGGGGTACCATGAGAAACCTGAAGTTCCGACTCGAAGGGCCTCTGAGAGTGGCCACTGTCATATGAATCCCTGCCTCCAGATGAGGCACCACTAAACCTACCAGAGTGGCGAAGCCTCTTTCTGACCCCTGACTACCCCCTCGATCAAGTGCCATCTCTACCCGGCGGGCCGCATTGGCCGCCTCCTGAAAGGAAATATCAGTACCAACTCCCATTTACATATGAAGGAGGATCGGCTGAATCAATCCGTCAATGTATCTCCGGACCCTATCTCGCTCCGTAGGGAGTATGAAACTACATGGCGTGCTAAATCAACAAATCTAGTCTCATATTGTGTAACCGTCGTGGAGCCCTGGTAGAGGTGCTCAAACTGCCTACGAAGTGCCTACCGCTGAGTGACGGGGAGAAACTTCTCCAAGAATAACTACACGAACTGATCCCATATCAAAGCTGGAGACCCTGCTGGTCTAGATAGGCAATAATCCGTCCACCAAGTCTTGGCAGACCCAGCAAGCCTGAAAGTGCAAAAATCAACCCCGTTGGTCTCCACTATACCCATCGTCCTGAGGATCTCATGACAACTGAATAGAAAATCCTGGGGGGTCCTCCGATGAAGCACATCTGAAAGTGGTGGTGAAAAGCTTGGAGAACCGATCAAGTCTCCACAAAGCATCCGAAGAGATGGCCGCTCCCTTACTGGCCTGAGCTGTAACACATGTATGAGCTGCCACTGGGGGCTGAACCACTGGAACTTGAGTTTGGGGAGCTACCTACTCTGGAGTACGCGTAGCAGGAGTCTAAACTCCTGTTCCAGCATGAAAAATGGCTGGTGCTACTGGCAGCAGACCCGCTCTAGTGACACTGTCCATAAATCCTGCTATACGAACGAGAGCATCCTGGAGATTTGGGGGTCCTCCTAGGACCTAAGTTGGGCCCATTGGAGCTGCTAGGGATAGAACCTCCTCATCAAAGTCAATATGAGGCTCCACCTCTGGAACTGCTTCCTGGGGATGAGCTTTGCCCCTACTATAGCCTCTGGCACGGCCTCGGCCCCTTCCCCTCGCGAGAGCTGCTGCCGGGGGCTCGGGCTGCTGTGCGATAGAAGAAGATGCATGTGTTCTCACCATCTGCGAAAGAACAAAGTAGAATCTCATCATTATTTGAGAAACCAAATCGCATGACAAGAATGAACAACGTGAAATTTTTCCTAACTCCGTAGTCTCTAGGGGATAAATACAGACATCTTCGTACAGATCCTCAGATTCTACCGAGTTGTGAGACCCAAGTAACCTAGTCCTCTGATACCATTTGTCACGATCCAGATTTCCCACCATCGGGAGTCGTGATGGTGCCTACTTTCGGAGCTAGGCAAGCCAAACTTAAACAAACCTTTTCAAAACATTTTCAACAAGATAATAATAAATAAATAATAAATTCAAACATAAGTCTTAATTAATATTAAATGAAAGAAATGCAGAAAAAGTTCTCATCACCCTCTGCCCTAGATTTAGTGTCATGATACTTACAGACTACTATAAAAATACTACAAATAAAAGTTTGGAAGAAGATACATAAGGAGTCTGCTTCGATACAATGAAAACAAACAGAAATGAAATAGATGAGAGTTAGGTCCCGCGCATGCCAGCAAACTACCTAGGATTCTCTGGACTGAAAGCACACTCTCGATCTACTGCTGTTGCGGTCCATAAGATGCTCATAAATCTGTGCACAAAAAGGGCACAGAAGTGTAGCATCAGCGCAACCGACCCCAAGTGCTGGTAAGACCTGGCCTAACCCCGGCGAGATATTGACAAGGATAGACCGAGCCTACCACAATTAACCTGTACAAATACATGTGCATTAACGGAAATAAGACTAACGAACAAGAGATGGAAACTAAATAATTAACATCAATAAAAGAGAGCACGTAAATCAACAACTGCACGGCACCAACCTTCGTGCTTTTACTGTCAATTCTCACCAAATCTGTCGAATATAGTGCATGGCATCACCCTTTGTGCTTGTCTCACATAACTCTCATGTTAAGGCACGAAATGACCCTTCGTGCTCAAATAATCAAAACATGGTACGGTGCATAATTATCAAAACATGGCACGGAAAGACCCTTCGTGCACAATCACTCTTCCTCACCCAATCAACGGTCAAACCCAATCGGGGAAAGGAATATACAACAAGATTAAACATCCGGGAAAGGGAGAACAAATCAACATTTAAGTCCCGGCAAGGAAAAACGGGTCAACAATGAGTCCTGACAAGGAAAAAAATACCACACTTCCTTTTTTAACTCATTTGCTTCTCAACTATCGCTTCATATTTAAATAAGCAAGTAACTAGCTCAATTGTTTCATATCTTTCGAATTTAGAAGCAATTTCGACTCACGGTCATGCTAGACTCGGGCACATAGCAAATATTGTCTTAATCCTATTCCCTCAAGTCAAAATTAGATCAAACACTTACCTCGAAAGCTCCAAACTCAACTTACGCCTCTAGGATGGTTTTACCGCTCGAATTCGTAACAAAACCGCTCGAATCTAGTCACAAGTTATCCAATTGTATCAACAAATGCTAGTTAAATCAATTTGAATGCATAAGAATGAATTTTTCAAAGTTTTACCCAAAAGTTCCCAAATGCCCCCTGATCCACGTGGTCAAAACCCCAGGTTCGAACCAAAACCGGGTTACCAAATCCCCCACGATTTCATATCTATGATTTGTTTTGAAATCGGACCTCAAATTGAGGTCGAAACCCCCAATTTTAAGAAAACCTAAGTTCTACACCAAATCCCCATTTTCACCCATGAAACTTTGATTTTAAGATGAAATCATGATAAAAGATGTTAAGGATCAAAGAAATTGAGCAAAAGTTGACTTACAGTTGAACTGGGGACGAAAGGGTTTGAGAGAAATCACCAATAGATGTTTGGGTTTTGAAAATATGAAAAGTGAGCTTCAAAATCGGCTAAGTGTATAATATGCATTGCGAGAATGTGTTTGCAATTGCGAACTATGTAGAAGAAGGGTGGATATCGCATTTGCGAGGAAATAATCGCAATTGCGAACAAGGCTGAATAAGGTGGACTTCGCATTTGCGAAGAGGGAGTCTGCAATTGCGAACTCTAGGGCTTTGTTCAGGGTTCACATTTGCGAAGAAGTCTTCGCATTTGCGAAGACTATCCTGAAAGGGGCGGGACATCGCATTTGGGATCATCTTCTTCGCATTTGCGAAGTGAGCAGTCCAGGAGGGGATCTCGCAATTGCGAGGTTGGCTTTGCAAATGCGAAGCGTGCAGCTGTTCCAACATGCAACAAAATGAACCCGCGGCCTATCCAAAACTCTTTCGAGCCCTCAGGGCCCCAACCAGACATGCACTCAACCTCAAAAACATCCTACAGACTTACTCGTGCGATCAAACCGCCGAAATAACATCAAAATCTATGAATGAAGCCTCAAAACACAAAATTCTCCTTTCAATTCTCAAGAACTTCAAATTTCCCCTTTTTAGTCCGAAACACGTCAAATGACGTAACAAAACTTCACCGAAAGTGCTTAACGCTCATTTAAGACCTATACCGGGCATCGGAACCAAAATACGATCCCGATACCATTGCTTTCTATCTCATTTTCATTTCAATTTCTCCTGTCATTTTCAGATAAACAATTTCTTTAAAAAATTCCGTACTCGGGCCTAGGACCTCAGATTTTGATTCCAGGTATACGCCCGGGTCCCATATTTTTCTATAGACCCTCCGAGACCGTCACATCACGGGTCTGGGTCCGTTTATCCAAAATATTGACCAAAGTCAACTATACCAATATTATTATCAAAATTCATTTTTAACACACAATTCATATATTTCCACATAAAAGCTTTTCGGCTTCGCGTCCGGACTGCGCATGCAAATCGAGGCAACCTAATAAGAGGTTTTCAAGGCCTCAGAAGCACAAAGAAAGGGAGAATTATGATGATGACCTCTTTGGATCGTCACATAGCCTAACCCCGACGAAGTAGTAACGACGTTAGGACCAGACTACCAAATAAAGCTATGCAGTTCAAATATACATATATAGCGGAAAAGAAATATAGGAAGTGACCAGTCAATATGGGAAGGGAAAACATGTTGTGGGAGTGGTAACAGTTCCAAATAGAATACCTCAATAAAAGAAAGAAACAACAAAGCCAGAATGTCAATAAGAATCAGAAATCGATAATTTTCACGGCATCACCCTTCGTGTTGTTACTCTCATCCTCACCAAATCAATCGTATCATAATAATGTGCACGACATCACTTTTTGTGCTTTTACTCTCTTTCCTCATAATATAGTTAATGAATATCGGTACGGAATGGAACACCGTGCGGTGCGGCATCATCCTTCATGATTTATACTCTTTCCTCACAATAGCAAACAGTGCACGGCATCACCCTTCGTGCTTTACATTCTTTCCTTATAATAGCAAGCAATGCACGACATTACCCTTGGTGCTTTACACTCTTTCCTCACAATAGCAAACAATGCACGTCATCACCCTTCGTGCTATATTACGCTTCCTTACCCAAATAACAGTCACAAATACGAGGCAAGGGAGTAAACAGAATAATAATAGAAATCCCAGCAAAGGAATAACATCAATAATCTCAATATCCCGGTAAGGGATATAATCAATAAAGCAACAATAACCCGGCAAGGGTACATTTTAGTAACTCTTTCTCTTTCTTTCACTTTTATTTGCAAACTCACTCTACCACTTGAGCTAATGCTCCAAAGGGTTCAATCATTTCAAATACTTTCACAATTTGTATTACTACTTGAGTCAATGTTCCCCGAAGTCCAAAGATCACAATTTCTTTCACATACTCTTTACAACATATAGAAATCATCATTTAGGCATGAGAGATACAACAAAATTAGAATATCCGCAATATAAGACTCATAGTCATGCTAGACGCCAACGTATAAATACTCGTCACCATGCCTATACGTTGTACTCGACAATTAGCACGTAGCAAATAAGACTCAGCACCTAATCCCTCAAGCTAAGGTTAGACCAAACACTTACATCAAACTTCCACGAATAAATCAATCCTCAATTATTGCTTTTCATCTCGAATTCGGCTCCAAATCGATTGTATCTATACAATAATGACTTAAATACATCAATAAATACTAAACAATGCGAACCTATTGCCTAATTATAGCTTTTCAAGCATTCTTACCAAAATTCCAAAAATTGACCCCGGGCCCGCTTCAAAATACGAGGTTTAGACCAAAATCAAATTACCCATTCACCCTCGAGCATGAATATATAACTTATTTTCAAATTCGACCCAAAACGAGGTCTAAAACAAGAAAAATCAAAAAGTCCTAACTCTACCCAATTCTTTAATTTTTATCCTTAATCACATGTTTTAGGCCTAGAATTTTAATAAATATTGAAGGAAATGGAAGATAATGAGCTAAGAATTACGAACCCAAGAAGTTTCGATGAAGGATTGCTTTAATGGTTGCCTAAGAGCTTGAAGAAGAAAGGTTTTTGTGAAAACTTGGTGAAATCCCGTAGCTATTGTTTCTGAAGTTTAAAAATTAATGGGCAGAAAAATACCCTATGCGATCGCGAAGAAGCTCACGCGATCACATAGGGATAGGAAGGTTGGCCATCGCGATCGTGGATAATGTATTGCGAATGCGTAGAAGAAAAGACTTCGCATTTTTCAGGTTTGGTTTAATGAATTGCGATCGCGGAAGATGTGTGCGATCGCATTGAATGAATTGTGGCTAAGCTATGCGATTGCGGATGAATATGCGATCTCATAGAACAAAATTGGGCACTTGGAAGCTTACACTATGCGATCATGATGATACCTATGCGATCGCATAGAACAAAATATCAGACACTAGAACTGCTAATTTCTGCATTTTTCTGAGTCTAAACCATCCCGAAAGACACGTGAGCCCCCCGGCTCCTAATAAATACATGCTCTAACTCGACAACATCATACGAACTTAACCGTGTGATCAAATTTCCAAAATAACATAAAAATAATGAATCAAACCTCAAAATCAAGAGTTTTTCTTCAAACATCATTAAGTTCAAATTTTAGGACTTCAACTCTGAAACACGTCAAATGACGTCCGATTTTAACCAAACTTCACAGAAAGGACTTAAACGATATATAAGACCTATACCGGGCACCGGAACCAAAATATGGGCCCAATGCATTCGCTTTCTAATTAAATTTTGTTTTAATTTTCCTTAACAATTTCAGAAAAATAATTTCCTTTAAAAATTCATTTCTCGGGCTTGGAACCCCGGAATTCGATCCCGGGCATACGCCTGAGTCTCATATTTTCCTACGGACCCTCCGGGATTGTCAAATCACGAGTCCGAGTTCGTTTACTCAAAATATTGATCGGAGTCAAATTTATTTATTTTAACATCAAAATTTAGTATTTTTCATATAAATTTTATATTTAAGCTTTCCAGCTATGTGCCCGGACTACGCACCCATATTGAGAAGACCCTAAGTGAGATTTTTATGACCTCGAAAGCACAAAATAAATAAGAAAACAGATGAATTACCTTTTGGATCGTCACACCTTGTGGCAAAAGGTAAACCAAATGGTGCTAAGTTTTATTATTTGAAGACTCTAACTAAATAGCAGACGGATTTATAGTAGATGTATAATTCATTTATAATATTGTGTAAGTTATAACTTATATATCGGCTAAAAAGATAAATGATAAATTTGACTGACTATTTGGTTAAAGATCCCCATGAGTCCATTTTTTTCATTTAAAAAATATGCCGGCCATCCATCTCTCATTCTCCAGGGAAATATCTCGAAACTTATGATATTATTTGGGAGAGGTCCAATTGTGTGATATTCCATTTAATGATCTCTCACACACACACAAAAAATATAAATCTCTATCTCCTTTTAATTTCAAAATTTAAGAAAAGAGTGTAATAGGTTTGTCCACTTCCAATATGAAAGTCAAGTGGGATGGGTTGCTTTTGTAAAGAAATGCTCTTTTCATCCACTTTTAAATAAGACATAATGTATAGTGCTTTAAATGTCTTTATTTTCAAAAGGTTTTATTAACCGACCACCATGTATTGAAAGTGAAGGATACATAATTGCTATTACCAACTTGCTTTTAACAATATAAATTGAATTGTGAATTTTCAACTGCTGTTTGTGACATCACATAAACAATTCAAAGACTTTCTTTCCCTCTTTAAGAAATTGGCAGTGTGAGTTTCATACTATAATATTTCCTATCTAACCTGCTTTGGGGCATGGCGTTTGTTATTATTTTTATCAATTATCAACCTTTCATTTATTTGTTAAATAAATTTCATCTTTATTTATACAATATTTTGAGATGTTATATATAATTGAAATAGGAGAAATTCTAGCTCGGATTCAAACTCGTAAGTCGTAACAATTCAATTCTAATGATAGTTTGAAATGTTGGCCTAGTCAAAATTTGTTTGTGGTCTAGAAAGCTCGATAATAGGAGAAAAGCTATTGCAGATATCTTAAACTTTAATTGAGACCAGGTCATTAGGGACTTTTTGCTCAATAACAGTTCATTTTAAAATTATGATTAATGACTATGACTAAGCAAGAGAAACTAAGAGGGATCACCCAAAATACTGCACGAATCATTATTTAATGAAATTAATTGATAAATAATGCAACTTAATCAAATAATTTGTATAATTATCTCTTTTTTTATGAGCCCCAATATTTTAGAAATGAGAACCCAGAGTAGCTGCGCCGACCAAAACCGCCAAATACTCCTCGTCCTTAAAAACTTTGCATTACAATTGGAGAAAATTATTGTTGGAGCTAGTGTTTGACCTTAAAGAACTATCGAGCCGATATTTCAAACACACTGTTTACTTATTAATGTTTTCTTATTTGATTCAGTAGCTATAAAAAGTTTTATTGGTTAGAACTTGGAAGTCGAACGTACCTTCAAAAATATACTTTCAGTTTGTTTTATTTATATGTATTGACTATTAAACTGAGTGAGTGTTGGTTTCTATTTGGATTCTTGTTGGTTTAGAAGTCACTACTCGAATCACAATGTTAACTGTTTGATTCAGTTGCTATAATTGTTACTCCTATTACTTTGGTCTCCTTTCTTGATCAGATTTCAAAATTGTGACGCTATAGTTTAGTTAAATTGCGATGTTTTGTATTTTCCTTAGAGGCTTTCTTTATTTTCGTTACAACAAACAAAGATATTATTTGACTTAAAAGATACTAAATGCTTTATAAGTAAACACAATCAAAATAAATTAAGGGTAAATCGTAATCGTAGATAATGAGACCTACAAATGTGTATTATATTTCTTATTGCTTTCGGCAAATCGGATATTCAAGAGAGGAGAGAAGATAGAGAGAGAGAGGGGTTTGTTCAATAAAATATCAGACGCCTTTTACAACAGTGGGATCCTCCTTTATATAATAGGAGACCCTCCTCGAAATAATAAAAATGGTACAGAAGTTGGTCGCATCCCTTCGAGGGGACGACGAGGCTGATGATACGCTTCGCTCCCACACTCTTAGGTCGTGCCCTTACTTTTTCGGTTATCGCATATTCGTTGGTCATGCCTACCGACGCGGAGACGTAATGGGCGGAATTTAACTCTATACAGTTAGTCCCTCCGTTCGTCGGTGCGTCCCCGATGGACGGAACCATGGATCTTGTTCTGGGAGAATTTGACCATGCTTTATGGCGGCAAAGAGAATGAGAACGAACGAGTGAACATTTGAGTTTATTGAAATGCTTACGCGCAATCTCCTTTCTTAGGATGACATCATCACATGCATGTGTCATCATTACGCTTATTCCCGAGGAAACACAAAAGGTGTTCTGATGCTCTGTTTACCGCGCCTGTTAAAACTCCGTCTCTTCGATTTCCATGCCACCCAACCCTATAAATAGGGAAAAGGTTTAACTCGATCTAACTTTCGATCATTTGCAAGCGTTTTCTAACCTTCTAAGGAAACTCTTCCTTTTTTCGAAACCTCACTGTTTCTCATTAAGCACACTTTCTGTTGTGTCACACAGTGTTTTCTGAACAGAAACTACAACAAAACCCCGACGAGATGATAATCCAAGGTCTTGTGATAATACGCTATCTGATACACCGCCTCCATCTGGCGATGATGAGGGAGAAGGGGAAGAGGACCTCAACCCTCTTATTATGGACAACGTGTTGCCGAAGTAACTTCTTGTTAGAAAAGATTTCCAAAAGGACTCCCCTGTGCCACTTTTGGAGAATTATGAGTTAAACCAGGATCACTTAGATGGTATTCACACCTCTTTATGTGGAGATGGTCCTAGCGGGAGCGGACTATGTGAATGTCCACCTATCGGGATATTGCACGTTTTACGAATATCCCTTTTTAATTGGCTATGGCCTCCCCATCTTTCCTTTGGCGGAGGAGCTTTGCCGCTTTTACAACATGTGTCCATGCCAACTGAATCCGTACACTTTAAAGGTGTGTAGGATAATGTCTACATACGCAGAGCTGGCCAGGTGTGAGATCTTCGTTCACCACCTTTTGCAGTTATTCAGCGCCAGTTATCTAAGGGGTACCATGTTACATCTGAGGAGCCATTGCTCGAAGTGGTTTGTCGTAAGGACCGATGACCGAGCCAGCTGCAGTTATTGGCGTAGGTACTTCTTTATCAAAACTGAGCACCTGTTGTCTGACCCTACGGGGTTCCCAGAGAGGTGGAATCCGAAACGTAAGAATTTTTATTCGTCGAATTCATTGTCATATGTGACCTCGGCGGTTTTGATCGTACCATCATAATGATGATTTTTTTACCTTGCAGAAATAGCTAGCACACCACGATTCATCACGGGTATCAAGCAATGGCTGCCTTACGCAGAAGAAACCCGTACATGGTCTACCTTTCTTCAATGCGACAGCCCCGTAGGTCCTTCAGATAATTTTCGGACTTTAGTCGGTTGTTTCCACAAACTTCATCGACTGGAAAATTTGTTTCGTCAGGTCACAACGTTCCCAAGATGAAGGCGACGGTAGCTACCTCTGCTCGATCGGATGTCGGCCCGGAAGCTCAGGAGATACTTTGCGCATCCGTCAAGGAGGGCGTTCCCATAGTTCCTTTACAAGAGGTCGTGCCTGTTGAGGTGGCTGCTAATGAAGTGACAACATCGACACCATCTCTTCAGCCTACGGATGAGCATTCCGAGGGTGAGAAGCCCGAAGAGAGAAAAAGGCAGAGGCTTGAACTAGATAAGGCGGTTGCGATTGGGGACGAGAGGAGTAACGTACCTCATCAAGCACCCAAGTTGTCTACATGGCCGACACCATTCGTTCGGGATGGTCGGCCCAATATGCGAATGTTGTTGCCGATGCCAACTTAGTTGGTGCTACTGAGGGTGGATCGACGTCCATCGTTGGCGGGGATGCTAAGGGATCAGACCTTGAGATCGCCGAAGAAGATATGGATGGCCTGGGGGGAGATGACGGCGGACGGGTCTGACCGCCGAATCATGATCCCAGGGGCTTATAATTTATTATAGCACAACGAGCAAGCGGCATTGGAGATGGCCTTGCTATGTGCCGCCACTGAGCATGAAATGTTAAAATCTGTCAGTGATGCGGAGTTATCTCGAAGGATCGCCGACATGAATTTACGGTAAACTTCTTCTCCTCCGCGTGTTGTGAGGTTAGCTTTTATGTGTACTAACCCATGTTTTCTCCTTAGGCCCTTGTTTTGGAGGTTGAGAGGAGGCGTCGCGAGCAGAAGAAAGCGACCATTTTTAATAAAATGGTGAAGAAGAATAAGAGGTTCCTCTCCAAGCATCAGGCGACGGTAGACCTTTTCAAATAGGACCCAAATTTTGGGTGAACCGGGAAGGTCTTGAGAAGAAGGAGACGCAATTGGAGCGCAGGGTGGCCAATATGGAGAAAGCCAATGAGGAGTTGGTGAAGGATGTGGCTCGTAATAGTGAGCTGGAATCGCTCCTCAAATCGAGAGAAGAGGGGTTAGAGCTTAGTCGTGGGGTGGCGGTAGAGGTTGCCGATTTGCACCATAGGGTTGCGTCCTTGACTGCCATACTCGAAGCCAACGCGGCAGAGGTCAATGTTCTTAGGCGAACTTCCCCACCAAGGCCTGAAGATGAGGCTCGAAATTCATCTTCCCAGCTCTTGTTTGACGAGGATCGCGTCGTGAAGCGCATGAGAAGTGGGTTTATGCGAAGGCCCGTCGTATACAAGAAACTCCTCGTTGCGGGTTGTGCCACTAAGAAGGAGGTTCAGGAGTAGTGGTGCGGCTCATGCCACTCGAGCGGCCTATGGCTATAGTTCCAACTCGCTTGACCAGGAGGGCTATTCTTCTGAGGATGTTAACCGGTACGATTCTGGCTCCATGTACAATGAAGCCTACCGCCCTGATAGTGATGTTCGAGATGGTGAACAGACGAGGAGCGAAAGACGAGATGGCGAGGCTTCTTGAAATTTGTATATGTTTTGCTTTTTGTAGAATGTAATGGGGGCCTTCGCGGGATCGAATATATATACCTTTTTCCCATAACATATGAATCATATTTTTGTTATTATTCTTTTTGTGTTGTTCTTTGGTTTTTGGAACTTTTATCTTTGCAAAATTGATATTCGCAGACAAGTCAAAAACCTTCCCTTAATGAGCAAACAAGACAAAATTTTAATCGTTGTGTGAATGTTATTCGTCATAATCGAGCTTGACTGACGCTTAATGGCGATGGCTTTTACCAAAGGGATGTAAATTTGACTGTCATCGAAGAGTCATGCGTCATTGTCAAACTGGGTCGACTTTTAGTGGTGCTGGCTTTGGCTAATAGGACATAATTTCGACTATTATCGAAGCATTGTCTGTCGTCGTCTAGCTGAGTCGACATTTAATAGCGATGGTCTTTAGCCAATAGAATGCAACTTCGACTGAAGTTTTGTCCGTCGATGTCGAACTGGGTCGACTTTTAATGGCGATGGCCTTAACCAATAGGATGTAACTTTGACTGTCTTCGAAGTGTTATCTATCGCCGTTAAGCTGGGTCGGCATTTGATGGCGATGGCCTTGGCCAATAGGATGTAACTTCGAGTGTCGTCAAAGTGTTATCCGTCATCATCGAACTGGGTCAACATTTAATGGCGATGGCCTTGTCCAGTAGGATGTAACTTCAACTATCGTCGAAGTATTATCCATCGTCATCAAACTGGGCCGATGTTTAATGGCGATGGCTTTGTCCAAAAGGATGTAACTTTGACTGTCATCGAAGTGTTATCCGTCGTCGTCGAACTGGGTTGATGTTTGATGGCAATGGCCTTGGCCAATAGTATGCAACTTAAACTATCGTTGAAGTGTTATCCATCATCATCGAACTAGAACGATGTTTAACGGCGATCTGGGTCGATGTTTGATAGTGATGGCCTTGGCGAATAGGATGAAACTTCGACTGTCATTGAAGTGTTATCCGTTATCGTTGAACTAGGTCGACGTTTGATGGAGATGGCCTTGGCCAATAAGATGTAACTTCGACTGTCGTCGAATTGTTATCCGTTGTACTCGAACTATGTTGACGTTTGTTGACAATGGCCTTGGCCAATAGGATGTAACTTTGATTGTCGTCGAAGTGTTATCCGTCGTCGTCGAAATGGGTCGAGCTTTAATGGCGATGGCCTTAGCTAGTAGGATGTAACTTTGACTATCGTCAAAGTGTTATCCGTCGCCATCGAACTGGGTTGACGTTTAATGGCGATGGTCTTGGCCAATAGGATGTAACTTTGACTGTCGTCGAAGTGTTATCAGTCATCTTCGAACTGGGTTGATGTTTGATGGCGATGACCTTGGCCAATATTATGTAACTTCGACTATCGTCGAAGTCTTATCCATCATCATCGAACTAGATCGACATTTAATGGCGATGGCCTTGGCCAATAGGATGTAACTTCGACTGTTGTTGAAGTGTTATCCGTCGTCGTCGAACTGGGTCGACGTTTGATGGTGATGGCCTTGGCCAATAGGATATAACTTCGACATTCATCAAAGTGTTATCCGCCGTCATCGAACTGGGTCGAAATTTGATGGCGATGGCCTTGACCAATAAGATGTAACTTCTACTATCATCGAAGTGTTACCCGTTGTGAAATGGGTTGACGTTTGATGGCGATGGCCTTAGATAATAGGGTGTAACTTCGACTGTCATCGAAGTGTGTTATCCGTCGTCGTCGTCGAACTAGGTCGACTTTTGATGGTGATGGCCTTAGTAGTTCACAAAATGGAGAAAGTGGCCTTAGCCGATTACACAATGGAGAAGGTGGCCTTATCCGTTTACACAATGGAGAAGGCGACCTTAGCCGTTTACACAATGGAGAAGGTGGCCTTAGCCGTTTACATAATGGAGGTTCAACTACGTTAGTCACTTTATTATATTGGCCTGGAGAGAATGCCGAGTAGCGGATATGATAAACGTTTTCCTCCAATACCCCAGTAGTCCCCTCCGCCGCCTCGTTAAAAACCACCCAAGAAAACCCAATGGGGACAAAACTCGTAAGGGAAAAGGAGTACGACTTGGGAGACGTCTTATAGAACTGGAAGAACTTGAGGTGGGCGACATTCCAGTTGTCTTGGAGTATTTTTCCTTCCATTGTTTCCAATTGGAATGCTCATTTGCTTGATGCTGCTATGGTTTTATATGGTCCGTCCCAATTGGTGCGCAATTTTCCTTCACTCGGGTTTCTTGATGCCAAAGTTTTGGCTTTGAGGACGTAATCACCCACTTTGAGTGGTCTTATTTTGGCCTATTTGTTGTAATACTTTTCGACCTGTTGTTTTTGATTCTCCATACTTATGTGGGCCATGTCCCTTCATTCTTCGGCCTCGTCGAGGTCTTGAAGTCTATTTGTGTCATTATCTGCACCGCTGGTATGCGAATACCTTAGGCTTGGTTCTTCTATTTCGACGGGTATGACCGCGTCGGTTCCATAGACCACTGAGTATGGTGTTTCTCTCGTGCTGGATTTGGCTGTGGTCAGATGCGCCCACAACACTTCTGGTATTAGTTCAGCCCACAACCCTTTGGCTTCTTCGAGTTTCTGTTTCAATATGTTCAGTATTGTTTTGTTGGAAGATTCTGCTTGGCCGTTAGTGGCAGGGTGATATGGCGTGGAGAGTATTCGCTTTATGTGACATTTCTCGAAGAACCCGATTTTTTTCTCTCCAATGAATTGGGAGCCAATGTCGCAGCTGATTTCCTTGAGGATGCCGAAACGACATATGATGTTCTTCCATATGAAGGCGATGACTTCTCGTTTGCGTATTAGGGCATACGCACCCGCTTCCACCCACTTGGAGAATAGTCAGTTAAAACTAACAGAAATCGTACCTTTCCTCGTCCCGCTGGTAGGGGACCAATTATGTCCATTCCCCACTTGATGAAGGGCCAATGTGAGGTTACTGAATGCAGGGGATCTCTTGGTTGATGTATCATGGGGGCGTACTTTTGGCACTGTTTGCACCTGCGAACGTACTTTGCTGCCTCTTTTTTCGTAGTGGGCCAGTAATAACCGGCTTGGATGATGCGACAGGCGAGGGCACGATTACCTGTATGGGCACCACAGTGACCCTCGTGCACCTCTTCGAGTACTTGCCTCGTTTGGTGCGGCCCTAGGCACTTGGCAAAGGGTCCGCCAAATGTCCTTTTGTAGAGGTCGTGGTTTATCAGGCAGTATCGGGCGACTTGTATGTGGAGCTTAATGGATTTTTTTTTTGTCGAGTGGGGGTGTCCTGTCCTGTAGATAGTATACAAATTGGTTGGGCCAGTCCCAACTCCCAAGTCAAAATTAAAGAGAGTACCTCAACGTGATCGATGGATTAATGGAGGAGGGTGACTACGCTCTCCCTATTGATATTTTTTGTGGCTTCTGCCAGTTTTGCTAAGCCATCTGCTTCGATATTTGTGCTAGAGGGATTTGCTCAAAGCGGCACTCGTCGAACTCAGGCATCAATTTGTGGATTTCGGATTGGTATTTTTGTAGTCTCTATTCCTTGATTTGGTAAGACCCAGTGACCTAGTTCACTACGAGTTGGGAATCATAATGGAGGATGAGTCGTCGAGCGCCATATTTGATGGCTAACTCCATGCCTGCAATCACAGCCTCATACTCGTCCTCATTGTTAGTCATCTCGGGGCATCGTATGGATTGACGAATTACTTTGCCTATGGGGACTTCGAGAACGACTCCCAGTCCCGATCTCGAGGCATTAGCGGCACCATCGGTGTAGAGGGTCAAAAGGTCAGTGTTGGGGAGGCACGAATGGCCTCCAGCTCAACCTCTGAAAATATCTCTATGCTGAAGTCAGCACGAAGTCGGCAAGTACCTGTGACTTGATGGCGGTTCTTGGCTGATAAGATATGTCGTGATCGCTGAGCTCTATTGCCCATTTGGCCAGCCTGCCCGATTGTTCAGGCTTATGTAGGATTTTTCTCAGGGGGAAGGTCCTTATTCCTTTATGGGGTGGAACTGAAAATAGGGTCTAAGCTTTCGTGAAGTTACAACTAGCGCCAGGGCCAACTTCTCAAGGTGTGGGCACCGTGTTTTGGCATCCACTAGGGTTTTGCTGATATAATAAATAGGAGACTGCGTACCTTTCTTTTTGCAGACCAAGACTGCGCTGATGGCAACTTCGGACACCGCCAGATATTCCAACAAAGATTTGCCTGGGTATGTTTTGACTAACAATGGTGCCGAAGATAAGTATGCTTTTAGTTTTCTCAAGGCCTCGACGCATTCCTCGTTCCACTGCAATACGTGATCTTTTCTCAACATGTTGAAAAATCTTGTAGCACCTGTCGGAGGATCGCGAGATGAACCTGAATAGGGAGGCAATTCATCATGTTAGCTTTTGTACTTGCTTTTTGTTGTTCAAAGTCTCAGGTATTGTGTCTATTGCCTTGATTTGGTCCAGGTTGACTTCGATACCTCATTGTGATACGAGGAAACCCAAAATAATTCCTGACACGACATCGAAAGCGTATTTCAACTATGGTCGATGTGGTCTTCTTTCTTTGCCGACTTTAGTAACATATCGTCGATATAGAACTCTATGATCTTGCCGAGCTGTTCCTTGAAGATTTTGGTAACCAGTCTCTGGCATGTTGACCCCGCATTTTTAAGTCCGTAAGGCATTACCTTGTAGCAGTATGTCCCTTGGTGGATGATAAAAGTTGCCTTTTCCTGGTCTTCCTCAGCCATCATGATCTGGCTGTAGCTGGAGTAGGCGTCTAGGAAGCTTAGTAGTTCATATCATGTGGTAGCGTCGATTAACTGGTTGATGTGCGGCAATGGGAATGAATCTTTCGAGCATTCCTTGTTGAGGTCGGTGAAATCCACACACATTCACCATTTCCCATTTTTCTTTTTGACCATGACGACATTGGCGGCCCATTGGGGGTACTTTGATTCTCCGATGGACCTGTTGGCTAGTATCTTATCTGCTTCTTCACTGACAGCGTCGTTGATTGCGGCATTGAATTTCCTTCTAATTTTTCGTACAGGCGGGTATCGTGGATCGACGTTCAGCTTGTGAGTGGCAATGTCTTTTGGGATTCCTGGCATATCTAAATGGGAGAAAGAATATAAATCTGCATGGTTAGTTAGGAATTCATGATACTTACTTGGGTCGTAGAGGATGTGCCCGATGTAGGATCTCTTTGTATGGTCGATGCTATAAAGTTGGACTAGGTTGAGATCCTCGATCATTGCTTTGTAGGCTTCTACGATGTCTGGATCTTTGATGGCTTCCATTTTCGGGTCGACCTTAGTCCCCGACATAGCTGATTTCTATGCTTCCGCACTTGCTCCTTTCAGTTGTTTGGTATGGGCACAATTTTGAGCTATAGCATTCTTGTACGGTCCATGGCTCACTTGAATGCTAAATACTCCGCATGGGTGGGGAACTTGATCACTTGTAGAAGCTTAAGGGGATTTCTCGCATGGCATGTATCCAAAGGCGTCCTGTGATGGCGTTGTAGGCCGTCTCCTGGTTCATGACGTGGAAAGTGGTTTCCAGCGTGACTCCCCCCGCTAAAACCAGCAATGATATCTTCCCGGAGATCCGTTCTACTGCATTTTTAAAACTTGTTAGTGTTATGCAATGCGATATTATCTTATCTTCGAGTTTCATTTGTACGAGGACTCTCGGATGGATAATACAGGTGCCGCTCCCATCGTCACCCATGATTCTCTTGACATCAGCATCGACAATACGTAATGTTATGACTAAAGAATCATAATGAGGAAAAGACAAACCGTCGGCATCAGACTTATCGAAGGTGATACTATCTTCGAAGTAGTCACACTGTTCGTGGGCGATTGTTCGTTTCAATTTGTGCGTGGTGGTAAACTTTACGTGGTTGATTGCCAAATCATCGCTGCCGCCGATGATCATGTTTATGGTGCGTGTTGGCGAAGGTGGTTTCGGCGGCCCTTGGGTTTGTTCCTTCCCTTGTGCGAAGTTGGTCTTTCCTTTATTACTAAGCAGCTCCCTCAGGTATCCTTGGTTTAGCAACCTGACTACCTCTTGTTGTAGATCTATGCAGTCTTTCGTTTTGTGTCCTATTTCCTTATGGAATTCGCACAGGACGTTCGACCTTCTTGCGGTAGGATCTGATTTCATCTTCGGTGGCCATTGCACCTTGGTGCCCAACTTCTCTGGTGCGTGCACTATTTCTAAAGGAGACACGCAAAAGTTTACGGGCAGATTATAAAGGAGGCATACCTCTTTCGAACTGGAGTGGAGCGACGTATCGTTGTAATGCCTCTGTGTGCCTTTGAAGCGGTGGGTGAGAGGATCTGACGTGGGGTTGATGCCTTTATTTGTTGAAGCGTGGGAGTTGTTCCCGTCGCCCGTCGTTACGTCGATCCCTTATTGCTTCTGATTGTATTGTTGTTAGCCATTTGGGTCGGCCCATTGAGGTCATCCTCATCCACTCGTACTTCGGCACAGTAGGCATTGTGGATCTCTTCCCAAGTGGTGGGGGGATATTTCATGAGTCGACTCAGCAACTTCTTGGTGGCCCTTGAACCATCTTTGTTTAGCCCGTTTTGGAAAGCTGTGACAGCCATGCCTTCCGATACATTTGGTAGACTCATCCTTACCCTCTTGAATCTGGCGAGGAAGTCCCTGAGCCCATCTCCCACGGTTTGCCTGACGGCAAAGATGTCGTTGATCCTGGATTCTGCTTTCTTTGCTCCTGCATGGGCGGTAGTGAACTTATCCGACATCTCTTCGAATGTCGATATTGTCCTTGCTTGTAGTGTGAGTACCATGTTAGGGCCCTTCCTATCAGCGTTTCTCTGAACTTTTTTCAGGAGTACAGATGGTACTTGCTCTTTCGAGAAATCGTTGCCCTTTACAGCAGTCACATAGTGAATTAGATGATCCTCGGGATTTATAGTCCCGTCATATATCCTTAAGTAGGGTGGCATTTTGAAGGTTTTCGGGATTGGGTGAGGGGCATCCTCCTCGCTGTACGGCTGTTCGACGAACCTTCCTATGTCGTGTTTTGGCAGCAACTTGGGAGCACCGGGGATTTTGTCCACTCTTTCTTGATGTTCTTTCATTTGGTCACGAAGTGCTTTGTTCTCGTTTTCCATTTCTCCCATCTTCTTAAGGATGGCCGCAAGTGCATCATCGTTGGCCTGGACATTGGTGTGGATGTTTTTTGCTCATACAATATCAGGTTCATCGGTGGTAGTGTCGATGTCTTCCACTGATGGATTTCTTATGCGGCTCTGGGGTGACTTTTCAAACAAGCTACCTAAGGTGTTCATCAACCACTCCTCCAGTAGCTTCTTGACCATCGGAGGTGGTGTTTCTTTGACTACAGATGTAGAGGTTCTTTTTTTCGTGTAAGATTGTCAGATCTTCATATGGAGAGGATGAGATCTCTCTACCCGGTGCACTACCAGGTGTTGTACTCAAGATGTTCTCTCTACTGGCCTCGTTGAGAGGACCTATGAGATTAGCTGTGATGCCTGCTATCACTTTTATTCTTACGTCGGTTTCTTCCATCTTTGGATTCTATAGGATGTGAAGAACGGCGGTTCGTTATTCTTCTTGATATTCTAGGTGCAAACTATAATTTCGATTGTCGAAATCCCCACAGACGGCGCCAAATTATTTGACTCAAAAGATACTAATGCTTTATAGGTAAAAATAATCAAAATAAATTAAGGGTAACTCGTAATCGAAGATAATGAGACCTAGAAAATGTGTATTATGTTTCTTATTGCTTTCGGCAAATCGGATATTCAAGAGAGGAGAGAAAAGAGAGAGAAAGAGAGAGAGAGAGAGAGAGAGAGAGAGAGAGAGAGAGAGAGAGAGAGGTGTTTGTTCAATAAAATATCTGACGCCTTTTACAACATTGGGATCCTCCTTTATATAAAAGGAGACCCTCCTCGAAATAATAAAAATGGTACAGAAGTTGGTCGCGTCCCTTCGAGGGGACGACGAGGCTGATGATACGTTTCACTCCCACACTCTTAGGTCGTGCCCTTACTTCGGTTATCGCATATTCGTTGGTCTTGCCTACCGACGTAGAGACATAATAGGCAGAATTTGACCCTATACAGACAGCTTGGTGCACAATATTTTGTGTTCCCGCAGAATTTGGGAAAGAGTTATACCCAAAAGGGTGTGATATAGGCTACATTAATGTAAGTATTAGTGACTGATTTTACAACTCGAACAAATGATCTATAGCCTATAAATCCACGAAAATATCTTGACTATTGCTACAAGACTCCCTTCTTTTTGTTACTGGATGAATTTCAAATAAGGATAATAATTTTACATGAAAATAAATGAGATGACATTGTTTTAGGTAGAGTTAAAGTGGATTGGTTTGCATGAGCTAGCAAAAACAGTGGACATAAAACCTTTCCTACTACAATTTGGGAATCGCCACCCCCACCCCACCCCCCTACCCCAAAAGAAAGAAAAAAATGGAAGCCACGTCTTTGAAAGAAAGAGGTAGCTTAAAGACATGAATGAAGGACCCCATCTCCCCTCCCCCCTCCAAAAACAACCATGTCCACCCAGCTTTGAGTCTCATATTCCCCCTTTTTAAAACTTTTTTAGCTCCACTATATACCCCACCGTTTCTTTCCAACATTTTCTCCCTCTTCTGCAGGCCAAATTTGCAGCACAAGTTATACTCTTCTGGTCTTTGACATCAAATAGTTTGAAGTCTCTATCACGTAAGTTACCTTTCTCTAAGGGCCTCCTGTTTGATTATATGCTTTCATTTTCTTTCTTTTTTCCTCTTCTCTATTTGCTGTTCAAAATGCTTCAATTTCAAACTAATTACTGAAGTCCAGTTACATGAACCTCAATATATATTTCGTCTTAATTTTACTACTAGTATTTAAAAAATCAATCATAGTTGAGTATTGATCGTACTATGACATTTAATTATCATAACTCTTCTTCTATATGGAAGCTTGTACTTAAAACTCATTGATTTCGGTTTGATATATAGTTCTATGATCCTCATTCTTTTGAGAATTTGAAGTCTATTGTAACAAAATAAGTAATGTAGAGTTAAATGGAATCAACTTTCAAGGTTGAAGCTTAATTTTGAGGTGTTCTAGTTTTTGTCAATTTTTTTGTCCTACGCTTATACATAAAGAAGATGAGAAATAAATGAAAGAGGATACAAAACATTAGCATATTCCAAATGTTTGCCTACCTTTGGCAGGAGGGAAGTCTAAACGTGGCCCCAAACACCTTGCAACTACAAGACACCAGCTCATTTTACAGAATTGGTTCTCTTTATTTGAACCTTATCTCTTCTTATTCGATATTTGCGAATGAATTTTGAAGTTCAACTTCAAATAGAGATATATAGTAATTGCAGTGAATAAGTAAATTTCTTAGTTTTGTAATTCGATTGAACTAACCTTAACAACAGCTTTTGATTCTCGTAAATGAAAAGCTTTTGGTGGAGAGCATTTTATCATCTTTAGTCTGACTTACCCGGCCTAAAGGAAAACAAAAAGTCAAATGATCCTAAATGAAGTAATTTGTTATCAGCATGCCCGAGCCAGACTAGAAAAACTACTAGTGCTGCTGTTAATGTAATTTTAGCTTGTCATAATATATTATACAGTGGCGGAAGTAAGATTTCCGCTAAAGAGTTCAAAAAAGGAAAAAATTAGAAAAATTAAAAAGAACAGTGACCAATGGGAAACGAATTAGTGACCTTACAAAGGCTCTGAACTACTTTTACCACTAAGCTGTGCTTTTCAGTTGTGGTAAAGGAATTCAAAATATAATCTAAAGAGACCGTCCGGGCCCTAAATCCGCCCCTGATAGTATGCACTGACGACATGGTAAGAATAGTAATACGTGCTTGAACTTTTATATAGAAGCATGATAAATAACGATATACCATAGTTAAAAAGGATGATGAGATAATTCTGAGTGGAAGAGTGAAATTAATTACTTATTTAATACCGTTTTTGAACAACTACTTGTTTAAAAATTATATAGAAAGTACCCTAAATTCCAAGTTTTGTGTAGTAAAAAAAGGTTTAAAAAATATTACTACTCCACTTCAGACAATACTAATAATGATATTATTTAAAATGAGATAAATAGAAGGAATAAGTCAAATTAAGTCCGTTGTATGTCTGAAAATAGAAAAATCACGCATTAATTGTTGTCTTGAGCCAAGTAAACTAGAATGTATACTCCTTGTTTAATCATATGATTGGCTTTTGATGAATAGTTTATTAGGACATTAGCCAACCCTCGTGTTAAATGGCCTAATTCAGTGACGTGCTGTGTTCAATAGCCATCTTTCTAATTTTGTCTGCCCTTTTAGTTTACAAGCAAATAAGATAGTTTATTAAGACGTTCAAGGTTATTTATAGCAAGTTGACAACTGCTGATATCATAAAATACGAATCTTTCATAAGATACTTTAATTTTGATTTGTATAGTGGCTTATTAAAATAATCACTAACATTACTCGAATGTCTTTTTTCCCTTTTATAAAGTCTAATGATAATCTGAGTTTACTGTGGTTGCTGATTCATCATTTGTACTTTATAATCATATGCGAATTTAAATATTTTACACTGCGAACTGCTAAGTTAAAAAAAATTCCATACCATCAAGCTAAATTGATATGAAATAATACATAATTACCTGCTATAATAGACTAAATTGTATTGATAGGTAAAATAGTTTTTACAATTCAATGTATGTAAAACTAAAATCCTATCCGTGTAACGGGTGTTGAGTTGTCCCACATAGGAGAGATTTAAGGTTTTTGGTCTCCTTATATAGCTTGGGTAATCTTCACCTTATAAACTAGCTTTTGGGGTTGAGTTATGCCAATGTTTATTCTTATCACGGTATCAGAGCCAGACCCATCCCAATTATTGTCATCAATGTTGGGCCCCCATTTATGTTGTTCACGCTCCAGAGATCTGGGCGTGAGGGGGGTGTTGAGTTGTCCCACATCGGAGGGACTTGAGGTCCTTGGTCTCCTTATATGGCTTGGGCAATCTTCACCCCATAAGCTAGCTTAAAATTTCTTTATAAGACATGAGGGGGTTCGAAAATGAGTAATTTAAAAAACAGATAAATTATTCGGTTCGATTCATATTTAGTACGGACCACAAATGGGTTATCCGATGGATAATATGAATATTTATAATTATCCTTGACTTTTTGAATATAATCACTCTCAATAGAATTCCCAATCTCCCAAATTTAATTTGAGGTTTTACAAATATAAAATTTAAACTAATTAGTTATTCATTGATTATTTATTTTTTAAGTAGATAATATGCTTCTTATTTATATTTGATTCGTTTTTAAATATTTTGCTATCCAACTTATTTTTTAATAGATAATATAAGTGAATAACTATTTTATTTTAACCATTTTAACAACTCTAAATTCTCAAGTCTACATTTTTCACAGTTCCAAATCGTTCTTTTTCTTTTTTGTTTTACACATTAATTTTGAATAGAAAGTTTACAATCACTTCTTCAATGTAACAGTGCCAATAACAGCAACAGATCGACTAACCGCCTTTTCCATTTTCCATTTGCAGTAATGAGCGGGTCAAATCACGCGCCGCCGGAGTTAGACTCCGTCAACGGCGACTCATTAGCCTCCACGCCTCGTTCCGAGAACTACCAACACCACATGTATGACGACACCACCGCTCCACAACCACGTGCCCGTTTCATGTGCAGCTTCGGTGGCAAAATCATCCTCAGGCCACACGACAACCAACTCCGCTACGTCGGCGGCGACACTCGAATCGTTGCCGTGAACCGCTTCACTACCTTCGCAGCTCTCCTAAGAAAACTCTCAAAATTGGCTGGAAATTCCAACATTAACATCAAATACCAGCTCCCTAACGAGGACCTCGACGCTTTAATAACCGTCACAACCGATGAAGATGTAGAGAATTTAATGGAAGAATATGATCGGCTAACTCAGAATCAGAAATCCGCTCGGCTACGGTTCTTTCTTTTTCCTAACGATTCAGGCTCTAGAGCCAGCACTATCAGCTCTATCCTTGACGGTTCAGCTAAACGAGAGCAATGGTTTGTTGACGCTCTTAATGGTGGACCGGGTTCAACTACGGGTTTAGAGCGTGGGCGGTCCGAAGTATCGTCTATTGTTTCTGAAGTTCCGGATTATTTGTTTGGGTTGGATGCTGCTGATGATCCGCCCCGTGAATCAAGATTCGGGAAAATTAAGAATATTTCGGATCCGGGTTCACCCGCTCCACCCATTGTTTCTTCCCCGTATTGTTCTGTATCATCAACAATGACATCTTCTGCTATGACAATGATCCCGGATCTACCACCCGTTAAAACAAAGCCCGATAAGCCAAACCCGGTAACTGAATCTAAAGAGACGCCGGTTCAGCGGCAACAACCAAGTTATCCTGGTAGTCCGCTTTGGCATTACCCGGCACCAACGGTGCAAACAATACCTGTTTACTATGTTCCAGATCCGGTTCATCAACCCGGGAGCATTCCGGTTCAGTCCATTCCAATGCGGGCTCCGTATGTTCATCCTTTTCCAGTTCCTCCGAATCAGTTACCCGTCGGGTATCCACCAGTTTCAAGTATAGGGCAAATTTACAGTGGAATGAGGCCGGTAATGGGTGTTGACCCGAATGAATTTTCTGCTGCTGCGAGGGTTGTAACAGAAGGAACGAATCAGCAAATGTACTACGGATTCAGGAATTCAGGAGTTGTTCCGGGTTATGGAGGTCTGGCTGGTGAAGAAATGCAGGGACCCGGAAATGATGGAAAGGCGGGTCGAGTCTCCCAATAAAAAGTGAGATTGAGAAGCATATTATTGTGTGCTACTTTTTTAGTTTAAGCATTTTCTTTATGTTGATATTTGAAGCAAAAGTTGCGACGTTGTATGCACCGTGAATGGTAAATAAGCTGTAATTAAGAATTTGTACTTAAATATGTGTGACTGGTAAAAAGCAAGTTGTAAAAGCATTTAAGCAAAGACATTGTTTCTTTTTCCCAGTATTTAGTATGATTTAAATTGATTTTGTTGAAAGTGCTTTCTCTAAATAATGATTTACAAAGGGAAATTATTCGCTTAATGATCTTTTGAAATTTGATTAGACAAAGTTGGAGGATTCGTGTATTGGTTTTGGTCGAAGAGTAAAAATGATACTCCCTTTTTTGTTTTGTTGATAAGAGCAAGTGTAGATTGGAAATTGACTTTACCCCACTTGTTATAATCTTTTTTTTTCCAACCACTTGCTATAAATTTTTTTCTTCAACCACTTGTTGTAATCTATTTCAACATATTTAGCTAATCTGATATCGAAAAATGCTCTCTTGTTTTCCTATGTTTTTCGGAAAGGACTAAATATATTCTTTTACTTTTAAATATTATTTACCCGTATGCAGTTTAAAAAATATAAGATGTTCCCACGATTGCTTCTTTTCAGTATCTTTAAGATATTTGGATGAGTATTTATTTATGGAAGTGAAAAAAAGAATATGGAATGTGGCTTTATTTCAGATTATGTATGAGTGAATTATGAAAAAGGGACCCTTCTCCTTAGAGCACTTATCAGAGTCAAAATTCAAGAAGAATGGCAAATTTAGATTAATGACGAGAGAGAATACTGTAATAAATTAATGTGGTTCAATCATCCCTTGAATTGTGCTCAGTGTTTACGTTTAAGAAATTAAATGCCATATAAAGAATCTTGAAAAAATGCTTTAAATGTAAATGAATGTGCTATTTTTAAAATGCAGCAAAAGTAATGCTATTTATATAAAAAAAGAACTCTTTACAAAGGGACTAACAGTGGTAAAAACTCTTTTCTTTTAGGCTGGTATTTTCCAGAATGAAAGCCTATCAAAAATATCTCCAGCCTGTAGTGCTAGTTGGGTTAAATCTTCTTAATTCATAGCCTGTCTCTAGTGATTGGGTCACAAGGCCCAAAATCTTTTATGTTTGATTCACAAATAGTTGGCCAGAATCAATATTTATATTTTTTAGCCGGTACACATAGATTATACCTTAATTTTATAGAATTATACACGAGTTATATATACATTATACAACCCTGGCTATTTTAAGTCAAAAGATTAGGTAGGCTACTGTTTTGGTTAATTCTTCTTGTTTTCAAATATACTTTTACGTTTTTTCTTTTCCTTTCTTCATTTTTTCTTTCATTAGAAATGTCCCTTTTGTCTGGGGCCATCTCAATTTTCTGTAATTTGATCGATTGTCGTAATTCACTTATCATATGTTGTACGTTACTATTCCATAATTGTTATACAGAAAGTTTTTAGAAGAATTAACCCCAATAGCTATTCACCTAACTGTTTAAATTAAAAATAGCCGAGGAAGGTATAGTATGGCATAATTTATATACGATACAATTGTATATAATGAATGTATAGTCTATCTATATGACTAAAAAAATAAATAATAAATATGATTGGTTATTTGGGCGGAGATGTGATTGACGTTATATAATCTGATAGTGTACATGTTTTTATACCATGATTGTATAAAGGTAATGTATATAGAAAACTGGAGTTCAAAACGACATATATACACGTTATGCACAATATATATTATTAGGAAATATTGTAAATATCTTCTGTGTATCTTTTTATTATTGGTAGAATATTCTCTCATTAATTGTACAATTCTATAGTTGGTAGGTTTTGATTTTCCTTCATTATTGTACAATCCTATAGTTGGTAGGTTTTGATTTCTCTGTACTCTATATATACTTTGGTGAGCAATACAAGAAATTCACTTCTCCAAAACTCTCTACATGGTATCATACGCCAGTAGCTTATCGCCAAACAAACCCTCAATACATACTACCCGCCGCCGCCATAGCTCCTCTCATCGAAGCCCGTAGCCGCCGCCGCTGCACTAATCGGCAGCCCTCTTTTTCTCGACGTCGTTCAGCGCCTCCTCTCCTTGCCTCGCGCTCATGGCCGCCACGACGTAAACTGCGCCTCTCCAGCCGATTGCCATAAATGCATCGGCTCAAATCCCACTCAAATTGGACTCCACTAATTACCTGGCGTGGAAATTTCAATTTCGAACCCTCCTTACGGGTTACGATCTCCTCGGCTTCTTGGACGGATCGAAGCCATGCCCACCGACCACTATCGTCGACAACGACGTGACTTCCCCCAATCCAGCATATCCTTACTGGATTCGCCAGGACAACCTTATTCTCACTGCCATCATCTCGTAGATCAAACCGATGATCATCTCCTTCATTGCCGCTGGGGAAACCTCTAAAGAGGCCTGGGACATCCTCGCGCGCACATACGGCATCACTTCTCGTGGTCGTATCATGGCTCTCAAACAGCAGCTCCACAATCCGGTAAAAGGTTCTAATCTATTACTGACTTTATGCACGGTATTCGCGTGATTGTGGATGAATTATCTCTCCTGGGTGTTACCGTTGATTCTGAGGATCTTGTCATAAAGGTTCTAAATGGTCTTAATGACCCGTATATGGAACTCTGTCATGCCATCCTAGCCCGTGAGTCTCCCATCTCTTTTGCTGAATTACATGACAAGCTGTTTAGCATGGAGGCTCAGATTACTGCTCGTGTGCCGGCCACCTCCGTCACATCCGACTCGGCTCCGTCGGCTGCCTTTGTCGCCGGACAGCAGCCAGTCCATCACCGATTCGGTAGCGGTGGTTACTCCAGCAATGGTCAATCTCGCGGGTACAATGGGAAGTGCCAACTCTGCAGTGAATTTGGCCACTCCGCGCGCCGCTGCCCATCCTATCCCGTCTCCGGTGCCAACCAGCCCCCTTACGGTGGACCATTGCCGCGGCCAGCTTATGCTTCGCCACCCTATCCAACTGCTCACACAGCCCATCACTCTCTGACGATTCCCTCTGCATCCTATTGGATCCTGGACTCTCGTGCCTCTCATCACATAACCTCTGATCTTGCCGATATGTCTCTTCACAGTCCTTACACTAGCTTCGACAATGTGGTTATTGGTAACGGTGAAGGTTTGACAATTACTCATACTGGACAACTTAACAGTCATTCCTCTCTTTTATTACCTGGGGCTCTCTGTGTTCCACATATGCGTAAAAATTTGATCTCTGTTGCCCAATTATGTCGTTACAATAATGTTAACGTTGTTCTTTCTAATACTAATTTTCAGGTGAAGGATCGTCGCACGTGGGCAACGCTCGTTTGCAGCCCACTTAGGGGCAACACCTACTACTGGCCGGCGGCTCCCAGTCTCCCATCTGCCCTCACAGCACAATAGCTCTCTGCGTCATTGTGGCATTCTCGGTTTGCTCACTTGTCAGCTAAAACCCTGAGTCATTTGGTATCGTCTAGCAGTATAGCGTCCAGTAATGTGTCAGATCTTGCCTGTGTATCTTGCAAACTTCATAAGTGCCATAAGTTGCCTTTTTCTAAGTCAACTCTGTCTTCTACTGCTCCCCTGGAGCTTATTTTCTCCGATGTATGGACCTCTACGATTATTTCTAATGAAGGGTTTAAATATTATGTCATCTTTGTTGATCATTTCTCTAAGAATGTTTGGTTTTTTCCTTTATGCCGTAAATCTGATGTCTCACAAACCTTCCCCATTTTTAAATCCATTGTAGAGAAATATTTCTCTGCTAAAATCATTACTCTGTATACTGACAATGGGGGTGAATTTCTCGCTTTACTCTCTTTTCTTGCCTCTCATGGCATCTCCCATCTTACGTCTCCTCCTCACACTCCTCAGCACAATGGCTATGCTGAACGCCGTCACCGTCATATTGTCGATTCTGGTCTCACTCTCCTTCATCATGCCTCTATACCTCTCATTTACTGGCCTTATGCCTTTGCTACAGCAGTCTACCTCATTAATCGTCTTACCAAGACAAATCTCTCGATGCGCTCCTCCTTTGAGTCTCTCCTCCAGAGATGCCCCAACCTTGCCAAATTACGTGTCTTCGGCTGTCAATGCTTCCCTTGGCTTCGGCCCTACACCTCACACAAAATGGAACCCAAATCTCGTGCATGTGTCCTCTTCGGCTACTTTACTACTCAAAGCGCCTATCTCTTCTTTGATCCCTCAACGTCTAAAATCTTCGTCTCGCGTCATGTCACCTTCCATGAAGATGTCTTCCCGTTCTCCAAAATGTCTAACCCCGAGTCTCCCCCTGTACCCATTCCGGTCTCCCTAGAAGTCCTTCCGCTCCGCACCAGTACCTGCCGTTGCTCCCACCAGCGATCCTTCACCGGACGCACTCCCGGCGCCACCGCCCGCACCACCAGCGCCCCTTCCGGCACCGCCAGCGGCCCCTGCCGTCGCTACACCCATTATGCCGCCACCTGCATCCTCTCAGGGTGGTCATCATATGCAGACACGCAGCAAAAATAACATCTTTATGCCCAACAAGAAGTTTGGTATGTCTGCTATCACCTCTCCTGCAGTTACTGAACCTCAGACCCTGTCCAGTGCTATGTCTGATGAGCGCTGGCGCGCTGCTATGTCATCAGAGTTTGATGCTCTGCTACGGAATGGCACTTGGGATCTTGTCCAGCCTGATTCCTCGCAGAATGTGTTGGGTTGCAAGTGGGTTTATCGCATCAAACGCAAGCCTGACGGCACTGTGGATAAGCTCAAAGCCCGGCTTGTTGCAAAGGGCTTTCATCAGCGTCCAGGTGTGGATTTCCAGGAGACTTTCAGTCCGGTTGTTAAGCTGGTAACTGTGTGTTTGGTTCTCAGTATAACTGTATCCAAGGGCTGGCCTCTTCGTCAAATGAATGTGAACAATGCCTTTCTCCACGGGAGGCTTACAGAGGATGTTTATATGGCACAACCACCGGGCTTTGTTGACAAAGCCTATCCATCTTATGTCTGTAAGTTACAGAAAGCTATTTATGGTCTCAAACAGGCACCCCGGGCATGGTACAGTGCGCTCTGCCAAAGCCTTCTGACAATGGGTTTCGTCAACACTACCTCTGACACTTCGCTCTTCGTCTTTCAGCACTCTGGTATTACGACCTATTTTTTGGTGTATGTTGATGATCTCATATTGACTGGTAATGATTCTGCTTTCTTGAACCGTTTGATTGACTCTCTTGGGTCTCAGTTTTCTCTTAAAGACATGGGTGATCTAAGCTACTTTCTTGGTGTTGAAGTTCTGCGCAGCTCCAAGGGGTGTTTTCTTTCTCAGCGTAAATATGTTGTTGATCTTTTGACTCGTCATAATATGCTGGAGTCAAATCCTATTCAGACGCCAACAGCAGCATCAACTCGTCTTCATCTGGCCGACGGCTCGGCCCCTGCCGACGCATCCGCCTATCGACAGGCCCTAGGGGGCCTCCAGTATCTCTCCTTCACTCGTCCTGATATCTCCTTTGCTGTGAATAAACTCTCACAGTTCATGCATGCTCCTACTGTCACTCATTGGGGTGCAGTTAAGCGCCTATTCCGGTATCTGAATGGGACGCGTGACCTTGGCGTCTGGCTGCATCCTTCATCTGCTATACCTCTGCATTGTTTCTCTGATGTTGATTGGGGTGGAAACTGTGATGACCGCTCCTCAACTGGTGCCTATGTTGTTTTTCTAGGGCCGAATCCTATTTCATGGAGCTCCAAAAAGCAGCGTTCCGTTGCACGATCATCTACTGAGGCTGAGTATCGTGCCATTGCTTCTGCTGCCGCTGAAGTACGTTGGCTTCATTCCCTGCTGCGCAAGCTTCATGTTTCTCTTCCGGCTGCTCCTGTCATTTACAATGACAACATTGGTGCCACTTATCTGTGTGCCAACCCTGTGTTTCATTCTCGCATGAAACACATCTCCATTGATTATCACTTTGTTCGTCAATTGGTCCAGAATGGGTCCCTTCGTGTTGCTCACGTATCCTGTGCTGATCAGCTTGCTGATGCTCTCACCAAGCACTTATCTCGTCCTCGGCTTCTTCTGCTGATGTCCAAGATTGGCGTGTCCTCCGGCCCTCCATCTTGAGGGGGCGTATTAGAAAATATTGTAAATATCTTCTGTGTATCTTTTTATTATTGGTAGAATATTCTCTCATTGATTGTACAATCCTATAGTTGGTAGGTTTTGATTTTCCTTCATTATTGTGCAATCCTATAGTTGGTAGGTTTTGATTTCTCTATACTCTATATATACTTTGGTGAGCAATACAAGAAATTCACTTCTCCAAAACTCTCTACATATATAACTCCCCCTTATTTGACCTTGCTCTTTATTACTCAAGTAGGACAAGATAATTCGAGTTGTCTCGACTCAATAACCTCTGTTGTTTTATCTAGTTTTAGATACAATGTTTTAGTTCTGTGCAAAGTTTGAACAGTATAATCAATTCCATTCTGAAAACAAATTAACACGAAGATATACTACGAAGTAAGAAGTAAGAGATCAGACAAAAATAAAGATGATACAGGACAAAGCAAAAGTTCTATTTGCAGAAAATATGGGATAGGAGTAACTTTCCGCTTTCTCTTCAATCAATAACAAAAGTAGAGAATCATATTCGAAAGAAGACCAGAAAGGAAGAGATGCTGATACAAAAACATACCAAATGAAATGAGGCAGCCCATTTCGTGGAGTCTCTCTCAAAAAGATCAGATAAATGATTTTATTTTGTGTCTCATACAATTTACACTTTAAGAATTAGAAATAATAGTATATTGTTTTGTATTACGTACTTCAATATGTTACAAATGATCAGACCCCCATTTTATAATAGGGATGTCCTACTCTTGATACAACTCTATATAAGGGAAAAAATCTCATGATTTGCTAATATCTCGGCCACTCCTTGAGACGTGCCAAAATTCCCACCATAATTTCCAACTGATCGCGGATATTTTGGCCTTCTGTTATACGGCCAAAATATTTTCCCTCGGTCTCATTTGATTTCGATTTTGTTCGTGCCGGGGTCACGAGCTCAATGATGTAATTTCGCACCTTGGTTCGATATAACCAGAGATTAATCTTTAACCTTTCATGTTTCAGTCTCAATTGGTCATACGACAATAGGCAAACTCGGATTCTACCGTATACAGATAATTCCCTCATTTTTCGGAGAGAAGACGACGAGAAATAATATGAACCTCGGAACCCCGCTTCGATATACGATGATGTAAGCGACAAACAGTTACTGAAACATCCCGTTGGTCCAGTTACCAAGGCATTAAATGCGTGTCAGTTTGGTCGGTGTCACGACCTAACCAGATCGTGATGGCGCCCAACACTAAAGCTAGGCAAGCCTGACCAACAATCGCTTCTCATTTAACACTAAATCTCAAAAATCGAAAATTTAAGAATATTATAGTAATTTTAGAATAATAATTCAAAAATAATAATAGAATAATGAGGATAAATACAAAATCGATAAACACACCCATAAGATCTGGAGTCACGAGTCTAGAGCCTCTAAACGAAACTGGATAATAGTATCTGAATGAAAATAATAAAAATCTGGAAATGTATATAGTAATAATAAACTGGGATATGAAGAGCTGTCATGCCCTACGAACGTCAAGCAGCTACCTCAACAACTCTGCAAAATATCTAGAGACAGCGAGTGTCAGCTAAGCCTCCGGTGTACCTGAATCTACACACAAGGTGCAGGGAGTAGGGGTGAGTACTACCGACTCAGTGAATAATAAGCATAGAAAAATATCTGAAAGTAAGAAATCCGCGAAATGCCACAAAGCAAAGCTAAATCTAATAGTCATATTTCTTAGCTACGAACTAACAGCAAATTAGTATCAAATCTAACAGTCAAGTATCAGATAAAGATGCAATGCAATGCACATGAATACGCTGCGGAGTGAAACACCATCTGTTTAACGTCGACGGCGCTTACTGGGGTATGTACAGACTCCGGAGGGGCTCCATCAGCCCAAGCGCAATATCAGCCAGGTATTGGCATAAAACGGGCTCTCGGCCTCAATATCAATGTATATAATCGCTACGACATGTAACCTGATCCATGCTCAGTCCACAGTATGTAAATGAGTCACATTACAGATTCAATTAAATTCTCATTTTCAAATTACTAAGGAAATATAACTTAGTTATTTAACTTCAGGAAAAGTGACTTATCGTTATATAACAGTGATTAATAATAGGACTGAGATCAATGATTATGCAAATCATGTTATCACAAAGGTATTCACCCTAGATGGATGCTACAGATCGGCACAAGGCCCCAAATATGGCAATAAGCCCAGATATAATCGTTACAGGGTGCGTATCAGCCGCCAATAATTTATATTCAGCTCTCGGGATGGACCAAGTCATAATTCTCAATCATATAAATCCCACACCTGCCATGGGGGCGAGTCACGCCTAACATAGCGTCACGATATGATAAACTGGGGTTTAAAACCCTCAGGCCATCATCTATACGAACTACTCACCTCTAACCGGTCATAGACTGGTCCCCGATGCCTTTTCCCTTTGAATCTCCATCTACGCGCGTCAAATCTAGTCAAAACCACAACGGATATGTTATTATAGGATAAATAAACATAACCCAATTGAAATTATTCGAAAAACGCTAAAATCACGAAGTTGATAAAACTCGAGCCCTGGGACCACTTCTCGAAAAATTCTGAAAATCAGATCATCGAATTCCTCGTCTCACCACGAGTCCGTGCATATAAAATTTATCAAAAACGGAGTTCGTTTACCCCTCCAAGACTCATATTTAATCTCTCTTGAGTTCCAAGCCCTAACCTCCATTTTTAGCCCTTAAATCCTTGAAATTCAGTGATTAATCAATGTTCTTACACAAAAATAACGAATCACTAGGCTAATAGTTCATACCTGGTGATGCTCATTCGTTTTCTCCTAAAAATCGCCCAAAATCACCTCTTCCTGATGTCAAAAGTGATTTCTTAACTTATGAAATTTGCAAACACTGTTTCATTAACCCTTTGCAGTTTTCGCTTCTGTGACACCCGGACCGCTTCTGCGGCGAATAAACCGCTTCTGCGTTTTTGCTTTAGATCGACTGGGCCGCTTCCGACATCACCCCGAGGCCCTCGGGACCCCAACCAAATGCACAAATACATCTTATTACTTCATTCAAACTTTCTCGTAACATAAAAACACTATCATAAATATCAAAATCATCAAATTGCCACGATTCAAGCCTAAGTTAAACTAAAACTTCCGAAACTTGCATTGATCCAAAACCCGACCTAAATACCTAAGAATGATCTAAAACTTGCACGCATATGCAATATCACATAACGGAGCTACTGCAACTGTCAAAATTCCATTCCAACCCCCGGATAAAAATCTCACCTATCAACCGGACTTCGCCAAAATTCTAACTTAGCCAATTCAAGCCTAATTCTACGCCGGACCTACAAATTCAGTTCCGATTTCGCTCCTAAGTCACAAATAACCATCTGAAACTAGTCGAATCATCGAAATCCATTCCGAGCCCTCTAACTCATAAGTCAATATTCAGTTGACTCTTATAAACTAACCTTCTCATAAAGAAACTAATTATCTCATTTCTACCCAAACTCTATCCAAATTACCGCAAACTCTCCAAACACATATAATGGAACATATAATAGCATAGAACGGGGAAAACGGGGCGGTAAACTCATGGAACGACGGGTCAGGTTGTTACATCCTCCCCAACTTAAACAAATGCTCGTCCTCGAGGGTGTCAAGAAACATACCTGGAGTATCAAACAAGTGAGGATATTTGCTGCACATCTCCTGCTCGGTCTCCCAAGTGGCTTGCTCCACGGGCCGACCTCTCTCCTGCACCTTCACCGAAGCTATGTCTTTTGATCTCAACTTTCGAACCTGATGACCCAAAATAGCCACTGGCTCCACATCATAGGTCAAGACTTCATCTAACTGGATCGTGCTGGAGTCTAAAACATGAGACGGGTCCCCAACATACTTCTGGAGCATAGAAATATGGAACACCGGGTGAACTCCCGACAAGTTAGGTGGCAAAGCAAGCATATAGGCCACCTACCCAATCCTCCTAAGTATTTCAAAAAGTCCAATGAACCTTGGACTCAACTTCCCTTTTTTCCAAACCTCATAATGCCTTTCATAGGCGAAACCTTCAGCAAGACCTTCTCGCCCACTGCATAAGATAAATCTCGAATCTTCCAGTCCACATAACTCTTCTGACGCGACTGAGCTGTATGAAGTCTCTCCTGGATCATTTTGACCTTTTCTAAGGCATCCTGAACTAAATCCATACCCAATAATCTAGCCTCGTCGGGCTCAAACCAACCAACCGGAGATCTACACCGTCTCCCATACCTCATATGGCGCCATTTGAATGCTTGACTGATAGCTGTTATTATACGCAAACTCCGCAAGTGGCAAGAATTCAGCCCAAGAACCTCCAAACTCAATAGCACAGGCACGCAACATGTCCTCCAATATATGGATAGTGCGCTCGGACTGTCCATCCCTATGTGGATGAAATGTTGTGCTCAACTGTACCTGTGTGCCCAACTCCCAATGAAAAGTCCTCCAGAACTGGGAAGTAAACTCGGTACCCCTATCTGATACAGTTGAAACCAGGACCCCATGCAACTGTACAATTTCTCGAATGAAAATCTCTGCTAACTTCTCCGCAGAATAGGTAGTGCATACCGGAATGAAGTGCGCAGACTTGGTCAGTCTATCCATAATCACCCAAATCGAATCAAGCTTCTTCGAGGTACGAGGAAGACCACTCACAAAATCCATAATAATATTCTCCCATTTCCACTCAGGAATATCCATCTGCTAGAGTACACCACCGAGTCTCTGGTGCTCGTATTTGACTTGCTGATAGTTGAGACACTGAGCCACATAATTCACAATATCCTTTTTCCTTCTCCTCCACCAGTAATGCTGTCTCAAATCCTGGTACATCTTCGCAGCACCCGGATACATCAAATACTGCGAGCTGTGGGCCTCCTCCATTATCAAATCCCAGAGACCATCCATATTAGGCACGCAAATCCGGCCCTGCATCCGCAATACACCATCATCTCCAATGGTCACATCTCTGGCATTATTATGCTAGACCCTGTCCTTCAGGACAAGCAAATGCGGGTCATCATACTGGCGTTCTCTGATACGGTTATACAAAGAAGATCGGGAAACCACACTAGCCAACACCCGACTAGGCTCAAAAATATCTAACCTCACCATCTAATTGGCCAAGGCCTGAACATCAACCGCAAGGGGCCTCTCCCCAACTGGAATGTACGCCAGACTACCCATGCTAATAACTTTCCGGCTCAAAGCATCGGCCACTACATTGGCCTTCCCGGGATGATACAGAATAGTAATATCATAGTCTTTGAGTAACTCAAGCCATCTCCGCTATCTCAGATTAAGATCCTTCTGCTTAAACAAGTGCTGAAGACTGTGATGGTCTGTATATACCTCACAAGATACACCACAAAGATAATGTTTCCAAATCTTCAAGGCATGAACAATTGCAGCTAATTCTAAGTCATGGAGAGGATAGTTCTTCTCATAGGGCTTTAGCTGACGAGAAGCATAAGCAATAACTCTACCCTCCTGCATCAATACACAACCAATCCCAACCCTCAAAGAATCACAATACACCGTATAAGAACCTGAAGCTGATGGCAATACTAATATCGGAGTTGTGGTCAAAGCCAACTTGAGCTTTTGGAAGTCATCCAACCACACAAATGGAGCATTCTTCTGAGTCAGCTTTGTCAAAGGTGAAGCAATAGATGAAAATCCCTGAACGAACATGTGGTAGTAACCCGCCAAACCGAGAAACTTCGAGTCTCAGTAGCTCAAGACAGTCTGGGCCAACTCTGCACCGCTTCAATCTTCTTTGGGTCAACCTGAATACCATCACTGGACACCACGTGTCCCAAAAAAGCCACAGTACTAAGCCAGAATTCACATTTGGAGAACTTTGCATATAGCTTCTCCTCTCTCAATCTCTACAAGACCATCCTTAAATGTTGCGCGTGCTCCTCCTGGCTATGCAAATACACCATAATATCATCGATGAACACGATCACAAAAGAATCCAGATAAGGCTGAAATACATTGTTCATCAAGTGCATGAACGCGGCTGGGGCATTAGTCGGTCCGAATGGCACCACTAGAAACTCGTAATGCCCATATCTCATCCTGAAAGCCATCTTCAAAATGTCTGAATCCCTAATCTTCAGCTGGTGATAGCCTGATTGAAGGTCAATCTTAGAGAATACCCTTGCTCCCTGGAGCTAATCAAATAAATCCTCAACACGGGGTAGTGCTTACTTGTTCTTCACTGTCACCTTATTCAGCTGCCTGTAGTCAATGCACATTCTCTTTTTGCCATCTTTCTTCTTTACAAATAACACCGGTGCAACCTAAGGTGACACACTCGGGCGAATGAACCCCTTATCTAGGAGTTCCTGAAGCTGTTCTTTCAACTCCTTTAGCGCCGCTGGTGCCATACGATAGGGAGGAATAGAGATGGGATGAGTGCCCGGCACCAGATCAATACAGAAATCAATGTCCCTATTCGGCGGCATGCCTGGTAAGTCCGCTAGAAACACATCGGGGAAGTCCCTCACAACGGAACCGAGTCAAGGCTAGGAGCCTCAGCTTCCACATCCCTTACGAAAGACTAATACGATAGAAAAACCTTCCCAACCATCCGTTGGGCTCTTAGGAAAGGAATTACCCTGCTGGGTACATAATCAGTCACACCTCGCCACTCGATCCTCGGAATACCTGGAATAGCTAGTGTAACTGTTATGGCATGACAGCCCAGAATATCATGGTACGGAGATAGCCAATCCATACCTAGAATCAAATCGAAATCTACCATGCCCAACAATAACAGGTCAACTCGGGTCTCCAGACCCCCAATAGTCACCAAACAGGATCGATAGATATGAACCACAATTATAGTATCACCCACCGAGGTAGATACTTTCACGGGCCAAGAAAGAAAACCATGGATCGAGCCCAAACAATGAGCAAAATAGGAGGATGCATATAAATAGGTGGATCCAGGATCGAATAAAATAGAAGCATTCCTGTGGAAGAGTGAGATAATACCTGTGATAACTGCATCTGAGGCAATAACATTCCTAATATTTGGAAGGGCATAGAAACGTGCCTGGCCACCGCCAGTGCGGTCCTCACCCCTGGGGAAACCTCTGGCTACCTGGCCTCCACCCCTAGCTGACAGAGTGGTAGCCGAAGAAACCTGAGCACAAGGCGAGGGTTGATCCCTCTGCTGAGACTGCCTACTGTGGGGTCGAGGACACTGTCTCATCATGTGACCCAACTCACCGCAATCATAGCAGAGAACTGAAGCTGGAGAAGAGAACTTATGATAACCCCTTGCTGTAGACGAACCCTGAGCTGAAGGAGCAGGAGCAGAGCTCTGAGCTAGAAGAGCACTCAGTGCAGGCTGACTCTGCAGATGACCCTGATGGCCCTAGCCAGAAGAGGCTCCACTGGACTCTGTGCATCCGGACTGAGGAGGCCTGAAAGAACGACCTCTAGCATGCTAGAACTGGCCCCTAGACGGAGCACTACTGAAATTACTTGAACCTCGAGGCCTCTTGGCCTCTCTCTCCAAACGCTCCCGACTGCGATCTGTCTCAATCGATCGAGCCGCATCAATAACCTCCTCAAATGTATCTGTTGTAGCCCTCTCTCTAGTCATCAATATACGGATCAGATAGTTGAGGCCATCTATAAACCTCCTGATCCTCTCTGTATCTGTCGGGATCATCCACATAGCATGCCTAGCCAGCTGTGTAAACCGCAACTCATATTGATTCACTGTCATATATCCCTGAGTCAACCACTCGAACTGATGACGTAGGTCCTCCCTGTGAGACTGGGGCACATACTTCTCCAAAAATACCGTGGAGAACTGCTGCCAAATAAGGGGCACTGCCCCAATAGGCCTACGCCTCTCGAACTCTTCCCACCAAGTAAATACAGCTCATGTGAACTGGAAGGTGATAAAAGCCACTCCATTAGACTCCAGAATACACGCAGTACGAAGCATACGTTGGCATTTATCTAGAAAACCCTGGGCATCCTCGCCCTCAGCACCACTAAATGTCGGAGGCTGGAGCCTACCAAACCTCTCTAAATGCCGCTGCTCATCATCCGGCATAACTGGAACCACATGAGCTGGGGCGGGTGCGACCAACACAATTGGAACAATCGGTGTAACTGGAACGATTGGTTGAACTAGCTGAACTGGCAGAACTGGCAGAACTGGATGAACTGGAGCTACCTCAGGTGTCTCTAAGCCCCGAACAACCTGCTCGGGCGTCCGAGCATTGAGGGTCTGGTGATCACCCCCGATCTGCGAAGTAGTCGCTGTTGTAGTGGCTGAAACCGCCTGAGCCAGGCCAGTACAGACAAACAAAATCTGAGCCAAAGACTCCTGGAGACCAGGAATCACGATGGGCACGGCCGGTGCTTGAACAAGTGCTGCTGGAACATCTACAGCTGGAGGCTGATCCTGGACCTAGGTATGGTGGGTCTGCAGGTGCTGCCCCTGCTGGTCCGCCTCGTCCAGCACCACGACCGCGTCCACGACCTCTAGCGGGTGGTACTGGTGATCGTCCTCCACATCCGTTATCACGGGTTCTCGCCATCTGCGAGAGAATAGAATGTAGAAATTTAGTTTTCACGTTAACAAAGCCGCACGATATGAATTTCAAAAAAGTGAAGTGTTTTCTAAAAGTTATGTAGCCTACTGCTTATAAGTGTGGTACACGACACACCATAAATAAGACTCTACTAAACCGACTCATGACTCATGAGGCCTAGTAGCCTACGCTATGATACTAACTTGTCACGGCCCAACCTGGTCGTGATGGCGCCCAACATTAAATCTAGGAAAGCCTGACCAACAATCGCTTCCCATTTAACACTAAGTCTCAAAAATTGACAATTTCAGAATATTATAGTAATTTTAGAATAGTAATCCAAAACTATTAATCGAGTAATAAGAAAAAATACGAAAACCAATAAACACACCCATAAGATCTGGGGTCACGAGTGTAGAGCCTCTAAACGAAACTGGATAATAGTATCTGAATGAAAATAATAAAAATTTGGAAATGTATATAGTAATAATAAACTGGGATATGAAGAGCAGCCAGGTCCTGTGAACGTCAAGCAGCTACCTCAACAACTCTGGAAAATATCTGGAGACTGCCAGTGTCAGCTAAGCCTCCGGTGTGCCTGAATCTGCACACAAGGTGTAGGGAGTAGGAGTGAGTACTACCGACTCAGTGAATAATAATCAAAGAAAAATGTCGAAAAGCAAGAAATCATGCCACAAAGCAAAGCTAAATCTAACAGTCTTATTCCTTAGCTACAAATTAGCAGCAAAGCAATATCAAATATAATAGTCAAGTATCAGATAAAGATGCAATGCAATGCACATGAATACGCTGCGGTGTGCAGCCCGATCCGCTTAACGTCGACGGCGCTCAGTGGGGGCGTGTACAGACTCTGGAGGGGCTCTTTCAGCCCAAGCGCAATATCAGCCAGGTATTGGCATAAAACAAGCTCTCGGCCTCAATATCAATGTATATAACCACTACTACGTGTAGCTCGATCCATACTCAGTCCACAGTATGCAAATGAATCACATAACAGATTCAATTAAATTCTCAGTTTCTAATTATTAAGGAAATATTACTTAGTTATTTAACTTCAGGAAAAGTGACTTACCATTTTATAACCGTGATTAATCACATGACTTAGATCAATGATAATCATGTTATCACAAAGGTATTCATCCTAGACGGATGTTACAGATCGGCCTTTGGCCCCAAACATGGAAATAAGCCCAGATATATTCACTACAGGGTGCGTATCAGTCGCCAATATTTAATATTCGACTCTCGGGATGGACCAAGTCACAATCCCCATCGATCGTAGACTGGTCCCTCATCTATACAAACTACTTACCTCTAACCGGCCGTAGACTGGACCACGATGTCTTTTCCCTTTGAATCTCTGTCTACGCGCGGCAAATCTAATCAAAACCACAACGAATATGTTATTATAGTCTAAATAAACATAACCCAATTGAAATTATTTGAAAAATGCTAAAAATCGCGAAGTTGGTAAAACCCGAGCCCCTTGCCCACTTCTCGAAAAATTCTAAAAATTACATCATCGGATATCTCGTCTCGCCATGAGTTTGTGAATATAAAATTTATCAAAAATGGAGTTTGTTCACCCATCCAAAGCTCATATTTTTACGCTCTTGAGTTCCAAGCCCCAACCTCCATTTTAGCCCTTAAGTCCTTGAAATTCCTTTATTAATCAGTGTTCTTACACCAAAATAACATATCATTAGGCTAATAGTTCATACCTGGTGATGCTCCTTCGTTTTCTCCTAAAAATCGCCCAAAATCGCATAGTTCCGAAGTCAAAAGTGTTTTCTTAACTTATGAAATTTTCAAACACTGTTTCATTAACCCTCTGCGATTTTTGCTTCTGCGACACCCAGACCGCTTTTGCGGCCAATAAACCGCTTCCGCGGTTTGCTTTAAGTCGACTGGGCTGCTTCTGCGGTCATAGACCGCTTTTTGTCGTCCCGCTTCCGCGATCCGATGATCGCTTCTGCAGTCCCCTCATGCATTCCATGACCCCTTCTGCAGTCGCTTACCGCTTTTGCGGTAGCCGCTTTTGCGGAGCCTCATGCAACAGACCTGTTGCAACTTAAAAAATTCTCGTTTTCATCATCCCACATCACCCCGAGGCCCTCGGGACCCCAACCAAATGCACAGATACATCTTATTACTTCATTCAAACTTTCTCGTAACATAAATACACTATCATAAACATCAAAATCATCAAATTGCCACGGATTCAAGCCTAAGTTAAACTAAAACTTCCGAAACTTGCATTTGATCCAAAACTCGACCTAAGGACCTCCGAATGATCTGAAACTTGCACCATATCCAAAATCACCTAACGCAGCTACTGCAAATGTCAAAATTCCATTCCGACCCCCGGATAAAAATCTCACCTATCAACCGGACTTCGCTAGAATTCTAATTTAGTCAATTCAAGCCTAATTCTACACCGGGCCTCCAAATTCAGTTCTGATTTCGCTCCTAAGTCACAAATCACCATCCAAAACTAGTCGAATTATCGAAATTCCATTCCGAGCCCTTTAAATCATAAGTCAACATTCGGTTGACTCTTCTAAACTAACCTTCTCAAAAAGAGACTAATTGTCTCATTTCTATCCAAACTCCATCCGCATTACCTCAAACTCTCCAAACACATATAATGGAATATATAATAGTATAAAACTGGGAAAACGGAGCAATAACTCATAGGACGACGGGTCGGGTCGTTACAGTCAGCCACTACATGTTTTAAACCGCTATTAGCAGACTGTAAATATCACGATTTTCATTTATTCAAACTTCATGTCCAAAGATCCCCCATCCTCGTTTTTCAAAAATCTCCTCACTCTCCATCATTTGTACCCAAATTCTTTGAACTTTATGCAAACCGCTAAGTATACCTTCTTAATTTCTTCTTCTTCTTCTTCTTATTTGTTCTAAATTGGCAAAAAAATTTAAGACTTTCCCACAAAAGGAGGCTGCCTCTTCATCACGACTTGCTGGCGACGGGGCTGCTGCAGAACTATAACCCGACGAGTCGTTCCTGGAGGGTTCGAGACAAGTGTTGAATTCAAGATAAAAAAACCTTCCTCAGTACCGAGTCGATGTGAACCAGTCTCGAGATACATATGTTTAATCACTGATGATCCTCTTTTCCAAGGTCAAAGAGGATTGTAACTGGGCCGATAAACAAGTGATGGTACCCTCATCTGAGGAATCAATTACCACCCATGTGGAGGCATTTTTAAGTATTTACACTTATCCCTTCACGTTGGGTCCCTTCAACCCGATCATCATTGACTTCTGCAAAAGGTATGAAGTGACCCTCGGTAAAATTCATCCCTCTTTATGGATGATAGTGATTCTTATTCCCTTTTTCGTAAACAAAATCCAGGGGTGTTCCTTCACCCTCAATCATCTTGTGCATCTATACAGTCCCTGACACTATTAAGGGGGATTAATCAAACTTGCTCGTCGGGCCACCAGATCCCCGTTCTCGAGTATAGATGAGGACCATGACCAAAGTTTGATGGGTTGATTTATTCGAGTGAGGACCTCGGACTTGATCCATGACGAGGACATGCCATTTTCCGAGAGATGGAACAGGAAGCGTAAGTATAACTTTACCTTAAAAAATTTATTTATCCTTTCTTTCCTTCCCTCCCTTCTTATTGGTGTTATTGTGGTGCAGTTGTGGCTTGGATGCCGGAAGTGGTTCCTCGACTCAAGGAATGGGTCGAGGGTCTCATATCACAAAGACCTTATTCTGAGTGCGCTTGTAGAGAATTGTCGAAGGTTCGGTAGGAGGCTCGTATATCATGTTAAGTTTTCTTTTCTAATTTTATGATATTTGGTTTTCATCTTGCACTGTCTGACTCTAATTGATTTTGTTTTCCTTTTTCAGGCCTCCATCCGGTAATGAGGATGTGCCTTCCGAGTCCCCAGCTCTGAGGCAGGGTGATGAAAATAAGAGAAAAAGAACTCCGAGTTCTCCGAAATAGGAAAGAAAAAACAAAAAAATGAGGTCGCGCAAGCCCAAGGGAAGCACCGACACTCTACCCTCTGACTCAGTTCACCGACTAAGGATGAGTGCGTAGAAGAAGAAGAAGAAGAGAAATTCAAGTTGGTGGCCCACCTACGATCAAGTGTCGTGACACAAGGGCTCTCCAAACTAGCGGGTGCTAAAATTGAACATCCTCGACATGAGAAGGTCGATGAGGGAAGTCTAGCCAGTGTTCCTGAACCAGAAAAGGTTAAGTCCACGCCACCCCTAGATAAAGACGTCGAGAGGGAGACCGAGGCTGGTATTCCTCGATCAGAGAAAACTTCCATAAAATATAAGCTCGGGGTGATTGACATTACTAGATCTCCTCAGTTCTCAGATGCCATGATCCATGAGGCCAGTATGCTAGAAAGTCATTCTTATGAGGGGCCTCTGGGGGCGACAGATATCCAATCCTTTTTATATGGGTACGTCACTGGATTTGGAGATTTGTCGATGCCAAAGAAGGTATCATCACCGGGAGCTAGTGGTCTTCCTCGAGCACAAAATTAGTGGACAGGTTCCTAGCCCCGAGTGTTGATCCTGATCGATTCTCTATTCTTAGGGATTCTTGGGTTTTCTCAGCCCTTGTGGGGATCACTAGCTACCTTTAGTGTTTGGTGATCGAAGAAGATCAGGCAGTGACGGACAATGTGGAAACCCCTTGCCTATTCAATGAAGCTCAACAAGTATTAAATCGGGTAACTTTGTGTGTCTTTCTTCTTATGTATTGTAAATTTAAAATTGTAAATAACCATAACACCTTCCTTTATGCTTGCAAGTTTCGGTGCTGCACCATGAGACTTTCCTCAGATATCGGGAAGAATTAACCCATCACAAGGCCAATGTTCAGGATCTCATTGAGCAGAGGAACACCTACAAGCTTCCCAGTGAGAAGCTTCAGGCCGAGTTAGAAATGGCTCAGAGGGAGAATACTGAGATGGCCGAGTAGGTAATTCATGTACTTCACAATAGTGAAGACGAATTGGACATAGTGGCTAACGATCCAATCTTGTAGGTCTAACATAGGCTTGAACCGATCGGGTAGATCAAGGCACAAGTAGATACAATAAAAGCCGAGGCTGAGGAGTTCAAAAAAATATGTATATCTTAGCCTCGAAAAAGGAAGCTGTCCAAGCACAACTGGAGTCAACCGAGACCAGCTCCGGACTACAAAAGAGAAGACCTCGGAATAGGTCAAGAAAATTAGGGAGCTTTAATCCCAATTAGACTTGGCTATTTTTGAAAAACAAATTTATTCAAGGAACTCGAGGCGGCCAAATCAGAGGTGGTTGTGGCCAAGATCGAGGTTGATGCTAAAGTGGCCCATTACAAGGTTGATTTCCAGGTGATTCATACTAAGGCCAAAGTATGGTGGAGCATGCGAGGTGGCAATCTTAAAGGGAAGCCCTCGGGGAGTCCATGCTCAGAACTTCGATATACTGGCTGAAATCTGCCAAAGTAGAAGAAGCTAAGGTTAGAGACTGGACTTTCTCGAGGAAGATTTTTAGAGCTTAAGCGAGTCTTAAGGCGGGGAAAATCTTGAAGATGAAGGTGCTACCTCCGTTGAAAACCAGGCCACTTAGGCCCTTTTTTGTTGCTTTTTTGCATCCTTTTGTATTAGGCCATTTTAGACTTTGTAAAAAGATTATTGGGTAAATATTTATAAGTCGTTCTTTCCATTTCAGCTTTCAAAATTTTCCTTTTGCTTTATTACTTGAATTCAAAATAGCTGGAATGCCTTAGCATAAAATAACTTAGGTTGTGAAAACCTTGCCTTCACATTATTGAGGTGTTTTGGGGTCTGGTATTACTGAAAACTTTCTCCCAAAGTAAGTAATTCTGATTAAAGTTTTCCAAGGTTAGCCTTTAGAACCGGTTATAAAGAGATCTTTTTTTAAGGCATATCTTTTGCTAAGATTCTTAGACGTCTCCGAGTCATGTTAATATGTCCGTAGACTTTTAGTTTGGGCGTCGCCTAGTGGGCACGATTTACCGAGCTATCCAGGCTTGCCTAAGATAAAAGTCCTTAATTTGGTATGGCCATGGCCTCTAAAATTCGGGGGTTTCCTAACAGGTCTTATGCCCCCGATATTTAATAGCTCGGTTAGATCTAGTTTATTTTTGGACGGGAGTCCCCGAGTGAGGGAGTGATCATACGAACTCCGGTTATAATCGGTCATTGAGATCATTTACTTTAGGAGATAAGAAGTACTAAATTCTTCAAGGAATGTAAAAAAAAATTAAAACATAAGATGATTGCAAAGAAAGTACTTATCTTTATTCTTGTGCAAAATAGTTATACATGCATACATGTCTTATGCCGGGACTCGAGCAATCTATGTGGGCATGGTTCATTTGACCGTTTGGCCCTTACAACAAATTCTACCAATCGATACCCTTCCATTACGAAGTAATTTCCTTGCTAAAGTCGATATCCAAGGGTAATACTCCCAATATTCGAGGTTGATTGTAGAGGAACCTAGGATACTGTAAACGGGATCTTTGACGCTGATTCATAATCCACCTTTGATTCTAATTTAGCATGATCCATTGTTGCCTCGTTAAAAACCTTTGTGGAAAACCCATTTGGGACAAAACTGGTCTATGGAATAAAGAGTGCAACGCGTACTTTCGGACCTAAGACTTCGTTATGCTTCTTGTCAATTACCTGCAAATGTTAGTCCGAAATAAAATAAAATGAATTGGGTCGTACCTTAGCAGTAATATCGTTTTAGGTGAGTTACATTCCAATCACTCGGTATTTTTTCTCTAGTCATCATTCCAAGCTTATAGGATCCTTTACCGATGACCTCGAGAATCTAGTACGGTCCTTTTACAGTTCGGACCCAACTTCCCTTCATTCAGATTTTGGGTGTTTAATGTGACCTTCCTTAGTACTAAGTCTCTGACATTGAAGTATCGAAGTTTGGTCCTTCGATTGTAATACCTCTCGGTCTGTTACTTTAGGGCAGCCAATCAAACAAGGGCAGATTCACGCCTTTCATCCAATAGCTCTAGGCTTGTATTCATGGCTTTGTTATTTGATTCCTTTACTGCACATCAGAATCTGATACTTAACTCCCTTATTTTGATCGGCATTGAAACTTCGGCACCATAGACCAATGAGAACGGGGTATCCCCGATACTAGACTTCGAGGTTGTGCGATATGCCCAAAGAACTTCGGGTAGGATCCCCTTCCATTTTCCCTTTGTGTTGGTCAACCTTTTCTTAAGGTTTTGGATTATTGTTTTGTTGGTCGATTCGTTTTGTATATTACTACTAGGGTGATAAGGTGTATAAGATTCTTTTGATCTTATGATCTTCAAGAAGTTGAGTCACTTTGCTGCCGATAAATTATTTCCTATGGTCTCATACAATTTTGGATGGAATCCCGAACCGACTTATGATGTGGTCCCAAATGAATTCGATGACTTTATTCTCCCTGACTTACTCGTACACCTTAGCTTCTACCCTCTTAGAAAAATAGTCAGTCATAAATAAGATAAATTGAGCCTTACCTGGTGCCCATGGAAGAGGGCCAACAATGTCCATTCCCAACTTCATGAATGGTCATGGTGATAAGACCGAATGTAGCAGTTCTTCAGGTTGGTGAATCGCCGAAGCATGTATTTAGCATTTGTCAGATTTTTTGTACGAACTCCTTTGCATATTTTTCCATATCGATCTAGTAATAGCCGACTTTGATTACCTTTCGAACCAACGATTCGGTGCCTAAGTGATGTTTGCAGGTGCCTTCGTGAAGTTCCTTCAGAACGTACTCGGTATCTCCTGGTCCCAGACATATTGCTAGTGGGCCATCAAACATTCTTTTGAACAAGGTTCCGTCCTCAGACATGCTTAATCAGGCTGTCTTTGTGCGCAGGCCCCTCAATTTTTTTGGATCTGATGGTAATTTCCTATTCTTCCAATACTCCACGTATTTATTTCTCTAATCCCAAGTTAGGTTTGTGGAGTTTATTTCGGCATGGCCTTCTTCCACTACCAATCTCATGAGCTGTGTGACTGCCCCCGATTTGACCTTGTCGTCCTCAACCGAAGAGCCTAAGTTCGCCAGTGCATCTGCCTTACTATTTTGGTCTCGAGGTATGTTCTACAAATTCCATTATTTGAATCTATGTAATGTTACCTGCAACTTATCCAGGTACCTTTGCATCCGTTCTTCTCTGACTTCGAATGTTCCATTAACTTGATTTACCACAAGGAGGGAGTCGTATTTAGCTTCGATCACCTCAACCCCAAACCTTTTGACTAGTTCGAGATCTGTAATCATGGCAACATATTCGGCCTCATTAATAGTTAGTTTTACAGTTCTAATGGATTTTCTAACAATATTAATTGTGGGTGGATTTGGTAGGATGCTAGATCTAGACCGTTTTGCGTTTGATGCACCATCTGTAAGGAGGGCCCAGATTTCCGAAGACGTCCCCGAGTTTACCAACAACTCTCTTTTGACTTAGGGTATTAGGGCCCGGTGTGAAGTCAACCACAAAATATGCCAAAATTTGTGACTTAATGGCTATCTGAGGCCGATGCTCAATTACAGATAATCCGATAGTTGGATCAGCAACTTATTAATTTACCTGAAAATAGGCATGTCAAGAAATATTAGAACTATATTCAATTGTTGAAGGTTGAATTAAATCATTGGTTCTGCTAATAATCTTTACTAAATTACCACCTTTACTAATTAAACTTAGCCTAGATATTACGGCATACCCAGGAAGAAAAAGTATATCAGAAATGAGGGCAGAGCAGAGAAGATAAGCATAGCATGTGAATCCTCTGCAAGAAGAGAGAAGTTTAGCACAGAAAGGCAGAAGTGAGGGAACAAAAGCATTAAATTGATTGAGTCCGAATAAAAACATTAATACGAAAAGAAAAGGAAGAAGTCGACGATGTGTCCTTCCACCTTAAAGATCACTAAAAAGAAATAATGAGCCAGCTGCGACAACTACGTACACTGCAGAGACTGTCTCAATTCCCATTACCACTACTTTCTGTTCAGATTGTTATCACTTGCTAGCTAAATTTCAGATGGATTTCATCTGCATTAAAACTCCGAAGATAAGATCATTCGAAATGTGAGACTCTGCTTATTCTATACTTTCTGTTTCTTCACGTCCTAAATCTTTTAGCAAATGGTTCTCGCGTAGGACCACACTCTGAATTCTGCTTCATTTACTTGATTTCCTCTAGTATTTAAGGAGTCCCGAATCAAAATGTGGTTCTTTTTGACTCAAAATACGTAAATATGTGTAAAAAAATAAGATATCAAATTATATATAAAGCCACAAAATGTGGCGCCATACACGGTAACTGCACCGTTACTGTATGGCACCACTTTTTATGGCGCCATATTAATTAAAGCTGACACCGCTCACATAGCGCCATTATATTTGGCGCCATACCCATTTTTACCTGGCCCCACCAATAATTTCGGGGTTCAATAATTGAAAAGCGTATAAAGCCACTTGTTTTGGCGCTATATACATAAAAAACACCCGGGCTAGCATCTCCTATATAAACATCGTAGAATCGTATATCTTCATTCAAAAAATTTCTTTAACTCTTGTTGGTTTTATATTATTGTTAAATTCTCTAGAATTTTTTCATTATGTCTGAAGAACGTAGAATAAGAGTATCATTATATTGGAGGGGGTGAGGTTGTGATGGAGAATAATTTTGTGGGATACAGTTTACCTGCTAAGTGTAATGTTAAATTGCCACTTTCAATGGAGTACGAAACATTGATATCGTTGTTATGCAAAAAACTGAGTGTGAGAAAATGTTCAGTGATACTCAAAGTAACCGGAAGATATCCGAATGCCGCTACGCGCAAGGGTTGCTTTTTACTCAGAGTTTAACATCGACGATGATGACGCTTTGAGTGATTTCCTGAGGACTCCGGATCAATGCCATGAATTTCCTGTAATCACAATGTTGGAGATGTACGTGAAGGTCGAAAACGTTCAAAAAAACGAGGTTGTGCGTAGTAGAGATAACCCTCAGTCATCGGGTGGTTATTCTGGATTAGTTTTTAGCGGACATGTTCCGTATGAAAGACTTTTTTTTTATTTGAACTTATCACTGTCGGCGAATGAGCAACAAGAAAATAATTTACACCCTGCTTTTCACAATTCACAAGAAGAGTGGTAAACTTCAATTTTTATTTGTGTTATATATATATATATATATATATATATATATATATATATATATATATATATATATATATATATATATATATATATATATATATACATATTTGGCTTATTGAATTAATTTTAACGCTCATTTATTTAATTGGGGGTACCGGCCGGATATGAATTTTGCAAGTGGCCCATCCCGTAGTCATCACCTAATTGAAAACGTTCATCATGGAATGTCATCACATTACGACTTGTAAGTGAAATGATATAGCCATATGTAAAGCATTTATTAACTTAGTAGCTTATATTTTTGTTGAAATGAGCAGTGAAAACGAGCAAGTTGAACTACTCGTACTCACTCTATTGCCCGAAAACGACGTATTACATCAGGATTTGGCAGATGCACAGAGTGAGGAAGAGAACAACGATTACGATAATAATGCCGATGAATCGGGAGACGAAACACCATTTGCTCATGAGGATGGCGATGAAGAGGGCGGGGAGGAAGGACTCGATTTGAAGACAACCCCCCTAGACGAAAAGTGTACGAGTCTGAAGTGTCGTTTCACTCAAGGAAAATCCGTATATTGATAACTTGCCAGTCGTGCCTGATGTGGAAGCTCTCACTTGGGATTTTGATGAAATACGGACAGCAATGTGGGATGAGTCTTGACCAACGGTGCTTTCAAAGTGGATGCTTTTTCCTGATAAAGCACGTGTAAGCAGGGCATGTAAAATGCACAATGTTAAAGAGTATCATGAGATGCAGGTATCGGAGTCAAGTCCGAGGGCATACAAGGCTATTTGTCGCAGGTGGTTTTGGCCATGTTATTGGATATTGCATACGTCGAAGAAGAAGACAGTAAGTGGGTAAATACATTCCCACCCACATGTGGGAAATGGACACATTCAGTAAGAATCACTTCAACTTGGATATTGACTTGATATCTCTTATACTTATTCCGCACATCGAAGAGTCCAAAAGGTATAAAATCAAATAGTGCATTACAGGAGTCCACTAGGAACATGGCAACACAATTACTAAAAGAAAGGCATATCTTGGGCGCAAAAGAGCGTTTGAAATAGTCTATGGTAACTGGGATAAGTCATTTGCAGATCTGCCTAGGTACATGGATGCACTGCAGCACTTTAACCCCAGAATAGTTGTTGAATGGAAGCTTGAGCAGAGTCCAGGTAAACCAGAATATATATTCAATTGTGTGTTCTGGGCATTTAAGCCAGAAATTGATGGTTTCCGTATTGCCGCCCCGTAATATCCATAGAAGGAACTCATGTCTATGGAAAGTACGATATCAAGATATTGATAGCCGTGACAGTGGATGCTAATGGACAGACATTTCCTCTAGCCTTTGCTATTTGTGCCAATAAAAGCACAGAGATGTGGACAATGGTTTTGAACCACCTGAAAGAGCACGTTGTCAAACAACGTTCAAGTATTTGTCTAATATCTGATCGGCACGGGGGTATATTAGGTTCTATGGAGAACCTTCTTGCATGGCAAGAACCTTATGTATACCATCATTACTGTGTAAGGCACTTGAAGGCCAATTTCCAGAAGGCACATCCCAAAAAGGACCTACATGATTTGATGTGGATGACAGCAACAAACCACCAACAGCATAAATTCTGGAGGCATATGGATTCTATCAGGCAAGAAGACGAGGCAGCATATCGTTGGTTAATACGACATGACCCTGAAAAGTGGACGTTGCATGAAGATGGTGGCAGATGCTGGGGAATTCTTACTACAAATGTGTCAGAGTACTTCAACGGGCTATTGAAGTCAGCAAGAGGATTTCCCGTCACAACCATGGTGCGTATGTCGTTCAAGCAAATGGCGGAGAGGTTTGTGCAACGATCTGCAGCTGCAACGACGAGCTGCAGCTGCAACGGAATTGATGGAAAGGGGTGTTGAATTTATGCCAGTGCCTATGAAGAGATTAGGAAAATACAGACGGCGAGCACATTGGCATTCCTTTTTGTAATATGATAACGAACGAGTTATTTTTAAAGTTCGCACCACTATTAATAATAATCGGGGCAATAATGTAGATACTGTAAATGAATCTACAAGGTTATGCTCATGTGGGAAATGGTCAATATACCACATGCCTTGCTCACATGCCATCAAGTGTTTTCAACGTGTTGGTTATGCGGAGACCAACTATATTGATCAACAATATAGTGTTTCCAAATACCTAAACACATATAGTGGTCAGTTGCAGTCAGTGGGTGCTGAGCATCACTGGCCCCCAGAACCATTTAAACTGGTGTGTAACAAGTCTTATTTGCGTAAAAGACAGGTGCAGAAGAGAACGCGTATATAGAACCAAATGGATGTTAGTGATACTGTATATGCGCGCAAATGTGATCTATGCTCGCTAACAGGACACGACCATAGAAAATGTCCTTTGGGTGGCAACAGTAATCAAGCTCAGGCCGGGTGTTCTTCTATTGTACCTAACTACCCATGAGTTCATGTTGTAATAATTAGTTGTTGTGTATCTTTTTGAAATATTTATGAAATAAAATTTCCTTGTTTGTTAATTTGTACTTTCCTGTTTTACCTATTTAAATAATAATTAAATATAATCATCGGTATATTTATTATTGTGTGTTGTCTTGTCGAACTGAAAAAACTGACCGGCTGACATAAAGTCGCCTTGTCAACATCACGATATTTAATACGAAAAACATAACGGCATTATATATGGCGCTATGTGTGTGTTGTCTTGTCAAACTGAAAAAACGGACAGACTGACATAAAGTCATCTTGTTAACATCACGATATGGCGCCATTAGATATGGCGCTATATAATATAGCGCCATTACATATGGCGCTATATGTGCGTTTTTACGCCTATAAATAATGGGGTCATTGTAGTTTTTTGTGTGCTCAACATTTCCCCCAGAAATATTTCATTAAAAGTAAGTAAGCTTTTTTTTATTATAAGCAAATATTTCACAAATGGCTCAACCTGGTCATCCACCGATTTGCTTCTATGAAAAACCATGCATGACGGGATGTAGGTGGAAGGTGCTGACGTTGGACGCCGCTTCTGATGCCGTATGAACACATTGTACAGGCACCCTGACGAACCTACTTGTGAAAGATGAATGGGCCGAAAAGTCTGCGTAAGCAACTCTTCCCCATATATGCTCGGATCTATGCTGGGGCTGTAAGGTAGTAGCTCCAACGTCCAAGGGCCGGGATTTATAGGTGCATCCTTGTCGTCAACTGTAAATTCATAATTTTTAATAACAATCATTAATAATTTTTTTTATAATTTAAATTCATATTTTTAATAACTTAATTGTGCATATATATATATATATATATATAGACACACACACATACTTATGGATTCCGGGCTAGTTTTTTGAGGCCCAATGATACTAAACTATCATTAATAGTTTTATCTTTGTTTTATAATTTATACTCTTACTTTTTAGCTATATTTTCTGAGGTCCAATGGCACCAAACTATCATTAATAATTTTATGTGTTTTTATAATTTTTATTCATATTTTTTAATAACTTAATTGTAATATATATATATATATATATATATATATATATATATATATATATATATATATATTACCAAACAATCATTAATAATTTTATGTTTTTTTATATTTTTATTCTTATTTTTTAATAACTTAATTGTAAAAATTATATATACATATATATATATATATATATATATATATATATATACATATATATATATATACACATATTTATAGATACACACATATATATATATATATACATATATATATATAGACAGATATATATATATATACACACACACACACACACACACACATATATATATATATATATATATATATATATATATATATATATATATATATATATATATATATAATTATGGGTTCCGGGCTAGTTATTTAGAGGCTTAGTGACACAATATAAGACAACTAAATAAAATGAATTCTAACCTGAAATGCTACACAATACTACGGTACAAGGCTCAAAATTTTACTACGCTAAAAGGGTCTACGTTTTACTACGCTAAAAAGGTCTACACTTTACTACGCTATAAAACAATCTAAACTAATCGACATAAAAACACATAAGTATACATGAGGATATTAACAAATAAATTTTCTACACTAATTTACATATTTTTATACAATACTAAAATTAAATCCGGATAAAATTTAACATGCTAGTTTCGGAAAAATAAACACAAACCGAAAGAGAACACATACAAATCAAGTAATATGCATTGTTATAAAAGTTTCAACTTAAAATAAATCGAAATACCTCGATGTAGAATTTTTGGCAAGTAAATAGATCGAAATTTTGACTCCGGAAGGCAGAATCCACAATAACACGAAGCTCTACTCGACTGTGGGACCACCGATCTTCAACTTTTATGTGCCGGGGGTGCCTAATTTTTTTAAAAAAAAAACGGGCAGAACACTGAAAAGGGGGGGGGGGGGCAACAGGGAGTAAAATAAGAATGGCGTTTGGATGAAACGAAGAAGAAGACAGAGGGTTTATTAAATTTGGGTATGGCGCCAAATATAGTGGCGCTATGTACTGACGTGTCAGCTTTTTTTTAATATGGTGCCACATAAAGTGGCGCCATACAGTAATGGTGCAGTTACCGTTATATACGGCGCCACATTTTGTGGCTTTATATATAGATTGGTATCTTACTTTTTTTTACACTTATTTACGTACTTTGATTCAAAAGAAACCACATTTTGGTTCTGGGCTCATATTTAGTGGCTCAGTGGCACAATATAAGATAATTAAATAAAATGAATTCTAGCCTAAAATACTACACAATACTACGTTACAAGGCTCTAATTTTTACTACGCTAAAAGAGACTACGTTTTACTACGCTAAAAAGGTCTATATTTTACTACGCTATAAAATAATCTAAACTAAACGGCATAAAAACACATAAGTATACATGGGGATATTAACAAATAAATTTTTTACACTAATTTACATATTTTTATACAACACTAAAATTAAATTCGGATAAAATTTAACATGCTAGTTTCAGGAAAAATAAACACAAATCGAAAGAGAACACATACAAATCAAGTAATATGCATTGTTATAAAGTTTCAACTTAAAATAAATCGAAATACCTCGATGTAGAATTTTTGGCAAGTAAATAGATCAAAATTTTGACTCCAGAATCCACAATAATACGAAGCTCTACTCGAATATGGGACCACCGATCCACAACTTCTATTTGCCGGGGGGACCCACTTTTGTTTTAAAAAAACAGGCAGAATGCTGAAATGGGGGAGGGGGACCAATAAAGAGTAAAATAAGAATGGCGTTTGGATGAAACAAAGAAGATGACGGAGAGTTTATTAAATTGGGGTATGGCGCCAAATATAGTGGTGCTATGTACAGACGTGTCAGCTTTTATTTAATATGACGCCACATAAAGTGGCGCCATACAGTAACGGTGCAGTTACCGTGATGTATGGCGCCACATTTTGTGGCTTTATATATAGTTTGGTATCTTATTTTTTAACACTTATTTACGTACTTTGAGTAAAAAGGAACCACATTTTGGTTTGAGACTCGTATTTAAGCTATAGACTATAATACATGAATTATTATATGGTAAACACCTATCCTTCACTCTGTTTAATGGTATTTAATTTTAAGTATTTTTTTCTACAGTCTTTGCCACAAACTCTGTCCGAGTACTCTATGGTGAGCATTATGTACACTGGGTAAACTCCCACGGTGTAATAGCCTATAAAGCACATAGGGATTATAAAACGCACTAGGCAATCCATATGCGATAGGCTCGACCTAGAAGGCATTGAGGGGGAATCGATCCCAAGTCATATGTATGAATGATTGCCTTCCAAACCAAATAGGCCATCCCACAAAGGGATAATTTTAAGTGTTTAATATTGGTATTATTAATAGGAAATTTTACCACCTATAGAATATGTTAGTACCCTATTTATATTCTATAAACACCCTTTTAAAATATTACATTATATAAATATCCTTTTTAGTTTATAGCAAAAAATTTAAATTTAGTTCCATCCTAAAATTAAGGCTTAATATATACTACAAAATATTTTTCTCTATCTTTTTATTGTTTTCTCTTACCTAATTAGCGTATAGATCCTCTCATCATCTTTTCTCTCTCTTTTTCAATACACTTTTCCCTCTTCTCCACGAACACACGTTCCATACACTTTTTAAAACCCTCCTCCGCTTCTCCGCCATTATCACAAAGCACATCATTCTTCTTCCCAACTGGTTTCAACTTCCACTGTTCTTCGTCGTTTTTTTGACCGAGAAGTGTGTTCTCAGTTCACGTTCAAACGTATTTAGAGATTCAAATTTGTATTTTGGAAATCTTCTCCTAGTAGGTGATTCAACGAGTTCGAAATTGCTTTTTTATTAGTTTGTTTCTTTAAGTTCTTTTAGCAAATTTACACAATTTTCTGATATATCTTCCATTTGTATTGATCATCACCAAAGTTATTTGATTTTGCTTGAACAATGTTGGATTCCACCCCAATCCACAGACTACCCAGAGGTATACCCACCAAAATTCTCAATTTTGATGGATCCTCTTTCTCGTTGCAACTGACTCAAGCGGAGAAACATTTTGCAGGTTTATCGGCATCCAAAGTTGATGAAATAAGAAGTAAAATACAAATTTACAATTTGAAAGAAGTTCAAGTTGATGAAGCTTCAAAAGAAACCAATATTCAAGTTGGCGCAAAGAGGAAAAAATCTGCTAATGATTCAAGAAATCAAAAGGTAACTGGTATTTCTTACATGTATTCAGTTGTATTCAAAAGTATCTTTTTGTATTTCTTTCATGTATTCATGTGTATTTGGTTGTTTCTAACAGTTCTATTTAATGTAATTTAGTTGTATTCATATGTATGTTGGTGTATTTAGCATTTGTTAATGTATATTGCGCAAATTCAGTTGTCCAGTTTGACTTCAAATGTATTCATATGCATTCATATGTATTCAATTGTATTCATCCAAAATGTTTTGTATTATATATATGTTACAAAGTATCTTATCATATGGTAGCACATATATTTGTAGTTGTCTGACATGCATTTATCCTTTGTAACTGTATCATGTCTTATATGTATTCTAACGAAACTTAAAATGTGTTTTGCAATATATTCATAGGCATTAACATGTATCTTTCAATGTTCATTGCAGGGAGTTGGTTTGTTTGTGAAACAACAGCCCAAATTAGCTCCCCATATCAGTAGTTACACCAACACTAATATAGTCTCACACCTAAGAGAAAAGATTACTCCCGATCAGTACCAAAATTCGTGAATACATGCTTTGGCTCATTTCTTCAAATGAAGCGATTTGATGTTCAACAACAACTCTTCAGATGCTTCATGGCTCGTCAGATAAATGGCATTCCAAACAATATTTTTGCAGTATACATTAATGGTACTGTAAAGAAGAAACACTTGAGACAATGCTTTAATGACAAGGCATGGGCCCCGACAATGATGATGATGCTTTGAAGATATCTTTATTGTATTTCATCCACACCTTTATATTTTCATCTGAGAAGAATAGTGCAATTATACCGAGGCTAGATTTTGACTTAGTAGAGAGTGGGTGGTATTCTAAATATCATTGGGGTATTAAAGCATTTGAGCTGTTGATAAACTTATTGCCTTTTCTTTAGCCCTCCACACCAACATGTAGCTAACATCTACACCTAAATCTAATTTCACATCATCAATAACGTCTCTCGGGGTGTATTTCCTCTTATGGTTTGTAAGCTTTGGCCTTATAATACCACTTATAAGGCTGCTACTAGCTTGCCGCTGCTCGTTCACTTTATCCTTCAGAGGACATGTATGCTTGTCATTGAATTCTCTCACCTTGAATAATTCCAATTTGTTTATGCTTGAAGACTTAAACCTCCAATCACAATCTTCTGAAATACATATTAATGCATACCTGGGAAAACAATTATACACATCAGACAACTTAACAAAGATCACATAATATACTTCCTAGTAATAAAGTACCAAATTTTAACTCTCTGTATATGTAATTTTGTATACAAAGGAATTCCAATATTTTTTTATGTGATTAGATACAATAAATACATCTAAATATATTCGAATACATCTCCAACCACTTAACAGAACAGTAGTTATAATTCCAAAATAGTTATAGCTGTTGTTGTAATTTTACCAACATTAAAATACATCTGAATACATATAATTACGAATACTAATCAAATATAAATTGTCATTCCTGTTCATCATCTGGAGGTAACACTCAAATACAATAAAATACAACAACGTTAAACAAACATCAAACCTGACAGCATTAGACCGATCAATCCGGAATTGAAACCTTTGAGCTATAGCATAATTCTTTATCACTTCTTTCAATGTAGCCTTATCCTTATAAACTTGTCCAGCCATAACCTCCTTTTGATCATTTTTTGAAAGTATCAAATCCTTCTGGAGTTCGAACACTCCAATAGTTTCTCCTGAATTGGCAAGTTCTGTAGCCAGTGTATCATCAGAATTGGAATCGTACCTTTGAACTGCTTCGTCTATCTGCACAATTTCGCCTTGATTTAAACCATCTCCGGAGATAAGCTCCTTTTCCATAGTTGTTATGCACAAAGGATACATCCCAAATTCTTTGTTGTTTTTCTTCAATTCTAAATACACTTTGTAACCCATATCAATGTGTATTTCCATTGGCGTGCGATTTCCTTCAATATTGTATTGAATTTTAATGGTATTTGTGCTCAAATCTATACCTAGTTGATTGGAAATTGAAGCAACTAAATCATTAAGTGAGGCATACTCCTTTATCAGGATTCCCTCAATGGAAAAATCGATATAATTCCCTTCATCGTTCCATTTTCCAGAATGACGCAACAAAATTGTTAAGCTTGCCATATGTATAGAAGAGTTATATAGTCTTTTGTATAGAACTTTTTTTGTATTGTATCAATCGATAAGAAGGAGAAGAAAATCGCACAAAAAGGAGACACCTCTTGCTCTGTTTTTTCACTTATTTCTGGGTTTCTTTACTGCAGAAGAATACAGATTCATGAGGTATATATTTGTTGAGTAAAATTAGGGAAATCAAATTTGATTTGATTCCCTTCTGTTTTTAAAAGCTTTATCGTTCCATATCTTGCGCAGATACGTTATGTATTTAGCGTTAATAGCGCTTGAATACATGTAAATACATATCGAAAATTAGCTATTATTCCTGATTGGACGCCACTCTTTTGTGATGTATTATTAAATACAACACCTTTAATACATTAAATACATTACAAATGTATCTATAAGATGTAATATAGCAAAGGGTTTCTATTAATGACTAATTAGGATAAAAGGATGGTGCTTTGTGAAAAATATCTTATTAATAACAAAAATGCAAAGTGAAAGATTCTTTTTCGATAACTTTTCTTTCTCACTTCTCTGTTTTCTTTATATGAATTGTTTTTTGTTGGGCTTGTAAAGAATTAGTAAAAAAAATATCTCGCGCACATGAGAAATTGATGTTGAAGGCAAAAATGGTCAATATGAACCGATTATATAGTTTATTAGTACCGTAAAGTGAGACAAACTATTTATCATAAATTAGAAAGAAAAACTTCTGAAATAATTTCTTTAACAATTCAGCAGAATCTACAACAATATATGAAGCTCTTGAAGGGACGAATTTAGGGTCGGAGCCAAAATTTTCATCAAGGAGTGTCAAAATACAAATAATTAAATATAACTAAAAGTCAAGGGGATTCACCGTATAGTAAATATATAAAATAAAAAAATTTATTTATCAATATGGTATAATTTTCCGGCGAAGGAATATCGCTTGTCACCCCTTTGTTCCTTGTGGCTCCGCTATTATACGAATTAGTTCCTATCTAAATAGTTGATGAATCCAGACATATTAAAAAATTATGTATTATAATTCACAGAAATTTTAGAGGTTTGATTCTTTTCGAACTCTGCACATGCAAAACTTAATGCACCGGAATATCCTTTCTATAATTCAAGAGAAGTACCGATCAATTGATTGAAGGTCTAATGGACAGTCATAATTTTAACGAATTTGAACACGTGGTAATGATTTCGATTTGTGACTTAATTTTAAGTCAATATCTTGTTAGCTATGTGTAAACTTACGCAATTACATTTTTTTTTAATAGAAACGACTTTTTTTTTTTGTTAATACGAAAATCAAACATTACGAAAGGAGTCATGATTCTGAAGATCATTAAGAGAAGGTAACACATGCATGGCATGTAAGTTACCAAAAGTACCTAAAGTTCTGCAGTGATTATAGGAAATACTTTTTACAGACTTTATACTGTCTTGTCTGCCAGCATCCTGGCCAAGAAAAATGGTGGAGGAAACAACCAGAATTGAAGTTTATTTTGCACTAAGTTCTCTACTACATGCTTGGCCAGCAAGTGAGCCACTTCATTCCCCTGCCTGAATATTGTTGCATTTTTACGGTGCCCATTTGTTCCAGAAGTGACCTGCAGCAATTGATAATGGACGTGTAAGTTCTACAACCATCACGGATGAAAGATAGTACCTAGGAAGCATCCATCTTTATTATTAATGGAAAGAGTTTTTTGTTGTTAGCGATGCATAGTCCTTTAAATAGAGTCATAAATTCTGAGTGTATAGGATTTTTAGCTAAGATTTTTTAGCTAAAGCCTATAAGCCAGTCCCCTTTATTGGTGGATTTATTAAAAGCCCCATCTATATTAAGTTTGTACCAAGTGGTGGGTGGTCTTATCCAGGATATATTAAGCTCAACCAGCCTATCCTAATTTGACTCTCTGTTTGTTAGGAGGGTGTATTCGATATATTGATCAATGATTTTTCCTAAGTGGACAGTGATATTAGCGTTGTTGACATTGTTATTATTCCTAGTGGTCCAAATATTCCACATAACGAAAGGAAAGAGAGTATTTCAATTGATGAATTTAGAAGGAATTATGGGATTGGTAAATTTGAGGTTACTAAGCCAATTCTTGATTGAAGGGTCAATCACGGCAGTATTAACACCCAAATTATACCAAATGTTGTGAACATTGGGACAGGTAAACTAGCAATTCCGTGTTATGTTATGGGACTAGTTTGTATGATTGGATGGGGCCCCTAGAATCTCGGTTGTGTTTCGGATCATTTTGTGCTGTTTTGAAATAGTTGGTGCTGGTATCTGGTGTTGTTCTTCGCATTTGCGAGGATCCTCTCGCGTTTGCGAAGAAGAAAATCTCTGCTGCACAGGTCTGACTTTGGAGGCTCATATCTTGGAATCTAATAAGGAATTTAGAGATGGTCCAAAAATAAAGGATGTAGCCCTTTGTGTCTAATTTTCATAAATGTAAACTACTTAGCATTTGGATTTGTGTACAAACAGTTATGGCTGGTACATTGTAGGCTATCTAGGAAGATGAAGAATAAATTGTGTTGCAGAGGGCTGATTTTGGCTGCTTATATCTCAATATCTATAAGGAATTGGGAGATTACCAAAACATGAAAGATATAGATCTTGGTATCTAGTTTTCAAAAAAATAAACCATTTGTCATTTGGAGTTTTGAAATAACGGTTATAGCTATTATACTAGAGGCTATCTAAGAAGAGTTTCAAAAATGGTTTTTGGAAATTTTCTTTTTCGCGTACGCGATGGGGTCTCTAAAACGCGAGGAAGGATCGTCTGGGTAGTGTATAAGTGTAAAGAAATGGTTTTGGCTTATTTATTCTCATTTCCTCCATGGGAGTAGACCTAGGAGCGATTTTGGAGCTCCATTTTCATCATCCATGTCAAGGTAAGTGATTTTCACCTATTGCAAGTTAAATTACTTGGATTATATCTAGATTTTAACATGGAAAATCATGTAAATTAGTAGAAATTTTGGGATTTTGAAGAAAGCCTAGGAAACATGGATTTTGACCACGATTTTGGGTATGAAATTAACAGAAAATCATATATTCGAGTTCATTAGTACACTTTATCTTCGAAAAATTTAGGAATCCGGGCATGTGGGCCCGGGGGAAATTTTGTCAACCTTTCGGTCGGGGTTAGGAATTGCTATAAATTGAATCATTAGGAGTAATTGAGTATATATTAATGGATTGCTATTATTATTGGCTAGCGTTGGAGCTTTGTGCATCGATTGGAGTCTTCGGAAGAGCGTGTAGTGCCGGGTATGAATCTTCGGAGTGGGGTGAGTCTCCTTTCTAATCTTATGAGAGAGAATTTACCTTATAGGTGAGTTACATTGGTTATGTGCTCTTATTTGAGGGGGCTACGTACGCACGAGATAACGAGAGTTCGTGCGTAGCTACTATTATACTATTGTCCGGGTAGTCTAGGACTCAAAAGCATGTTATACTTGGATTAATTGTGAACTCATTGATGGCTTGAATTGCTTAAATTACATTAAATTAACAAATAGATTTCTAAAAAAACTTAGGCTTCATTTTCTTATATTATTAAAGAGAATTGGCCTTTTATTGGATAATTGCTCCATTGACTTCTTGACTAACTGTCTGTATGTGTTTATTTTGGAACGGGCCAAACGCCTCGACAGATTAATAGATTCATCTACAGGCGCGCCGTCGACCATTGGCAAGTGCACGTTTATTTCTGTTGGATACGGTCGTCGCCTCGGTGTGATTTACGCATGCTTGTGTTGCTGTCTGGAGCTTATTTATTTTGTTACTTCCTTACCCTGGCTCGAGATCATTTTGTTAATAATAGAAAAGAAATTATGGACATTTCCCATGAAAGAATTATATGTTAACTTGTTTCCTCTATCTAGATTAGAATCATGTTTATAAGATTAATTCACTGTTTAATATATATATATATATATATATATATATATATATATATATATATATATATATATATATATATATATATATATATATAATAATTATTGAACCATTAGAGAGTGTCAAAGTTGATCATCTCGTCTCTACCCTTTTGGGATTAGGCAGGATGCTCATTGGGTACACGTTATTTTTGTACTCATACTACACTTGTTGTGTATTTTATTGTACAAGTATATGTAACTCCAGTGGCCTGGTAGGCATAGCAGCACGGATGATTCTGGACTAGATGAGCTGCATCATTCGAGACGACCGCAGCTAGAGCAGTCCCTTCCAGTGTACTGTATTTACTTTTCGTTCATCGTATTTTGACCGGATGCTATATTTTATTCTCTTATCAGTATATGCTCATGCACTTGTGACACCGGGTTCTGCGATTTTTTGAAGTATTGTATTATTTTTTTAACATTTAAATTTGATTGAGACTTTTTTCTTTAAAGTTTTTAACTATGGAAGGAAAATCCTAGATTTCAAAAGTGTTAAAAATAAGATTGTGATTAAGTAATTTGGTTAGCATGCCTGACATCAGTATCTGGTGCCACCACGACCCTTAGTGGATGTTGGGTCGTGAAAGTTATGAAGGAAAAAGAGGTATACGAATTAAAGAAAATGAGTTTTGGTGAAAGTGGCCAATTTGAAATAAAATACGGGTCGAGCGATAATACTCGATCATTATGAACTACTACCATATGGCTATGGTAGTATATTGTATAAAGTATATTAAAAAAAGTATAATTTTAAGTAATTTGATATAATTTTTAAATTATACGGGTAATTAATTAATTACCAGATAATATGACATTACCCACTTAACTGATAGGTGGATAAAAAAATTATTAAATTAATCCCTCCCTCCCCTCCCAAAACAAATGTGGCAAAAGGCCACCAATTAGGAAAATGACTCAAATTCATTTAGGAGTAGGCGTCCACTTAATTCATTAAGTATAAGACACCTCATCTTTATACTTTGTATAAGAAGACATTACCATTCTTGCACCAAATTGTTAACCCACTAAAATCATTAAGTCACTTCACTTGTTATACTTTGTATAGCAAGACAATTATCATTCCTGTACTTTGTATAGCAAGAAAATTGTCATTCTTGCAAAAGATACGTTAGGCAGCAGGTGACAATTAAGAAACTCTACAAAAATCCAACCTTAAGCCACTTTACACCCAAAACATTTTTCAGCCAAAGTTCTCTTTCTTCCTAAAATCCTATTCAACATCTTAAAACCAGAATTTACTTCATAGGTATCACGGTGCAAACTCCATCCAGCAAGATTTCAATAAAAATTCTTGCAATGATAGCAACGTAAAATAGTGAGGTTCTAAAGGAGTACGGTGTAATTTTTTTCAAGAAATATTATACGGAGTTTTTCCTACTTCAGGTATGTTAAGGCTATCCTTTCTTTCTTTTGACATGATCCAAATTATACTGAAGAAATGAGTAAACTCACAGTCTCCACAAATTAATCTATTCATAGAAACACTAGGGGTGTCTATATTCTTGATTCTCCATGTGAATTATTATTATCTTTGTTCTTGAGTCTCAGAATAATACGCAGTTGAAAAAGTTTATCCGGAAGGAATATTGAGATTTTTACGTATTTTTCATGCATTTCACCCTTTATACATGTGCATTGACCCATGAAAAGATGGCGTTACATATGTGTATATATTTAAAATATATGTATATCGGATATGGGAAAATGTTACGACATTAAATACACATCACTACTTGATCAGCTGATATATGTTGATGATGTTGCTCATAGTAGCCCAGACGATATGATGGGATGCCCTCAGTGGCTTGATGATATAATATACATCCATACCTATGCATGGCACGACATTTATACAGATGCGCATGACATTAAAAATGTATAAGTATTAACAAAGTTATTAAGATTTAAAGACGTGTTTCTATATTCTATGTTTCATCAATGTCCTTTACGTACTAATTTTTATGCTTTACATACTCAATACATTTTTCATACCGACACCCTATTTCACAGGGCCTGCGTTACATGCCCGCAGGTGCGGTAGGCAAGCTGACAGTCGCCCTTCTTAGGATCACTGATCAGCGAGAGCTAGCGTGCTGCACTTGATCCGAAGCTACTTTTGATTTGGTACGACATATATATATATATATATATATATATATATATATATATATATATATATGGTTATGACGTGGCTTAGTCACGTCTTGGCACAGTTATGTTTCCATCAGAGGTCTGTAGGCAGTATATTGAGTTGGATTGTATGTGACCTTCTCAGCTTTCAGTTTTGGATGTATAGTCATCTATAGCAGCCTTTCCGGCTCGCTCACTGTATTGTGCATATATACGTACATATGCCTTGTTGGCGGGTTTCCTTCGTGTATGTTATTTTCATAATTCAATAGATGTTATCCAGGTTCATATCTTAGATGTATGCTTAGAGGTGTTTGACAAGTAGGACTCCGACATCCGTCGCGGTCCATTGGTTTGGGTCGTGACAAAACTGGTATCAGAGCAGTTATGTCCTAGGGTTGTCTACAGAATGTGTCTAGTAGAGTCTTTTTTATGGGTGTGTTGTGCACTACACTTATAGATAGGAGGCTACGGGACATAGAGGATGATATCCTCTCTTTTAATCTCAAATCGTACAATACAAGAATTCATGTTCCAAATGGTATGTTATATTTTTTCGATGCATCCAAAGAGTACGACCTCCCAGGAGGGAAAGCCTGTAGCTGGTGAGACTACTAGTCAAGCGCCACGAGTTACCGGGCTCGAGGATAGTCTCATGGTAATGTTACATCTCAGACTTTAAGTACCCCGCCTTTTCCAGAAGAGCTGCGACGTGCACCAGCCCCAGCGCCCGCCCATGTACATTCACCACCTCATCCAGATACACCCGGTCAGGAGACGAGAGATGATATTCAGCTATTAACCCGATTAGTAATCGTGCAGCCTCGGCTTTAGGAAATAGGTATTGGTCATGCAGATAGGTCTGTTAGTGTGAGGGTTCGTGACTTCATTAATTTAGACCCTATAGTGTTCACTGGGGCAAATCCGAACGAGGTTCCTCAGGTATTTATTGATAATGAGTAGAGGATGTTAGGGGTAATAAAGGCCACTGCAACTGAGTTAGTTGACCTAGCTTCCTATAGACTCTGAGATATTGCAGTTAATTGGTACGAGTCTTGATAATTGTCCAGATGTGAGGATGCCCCTCCAGCAGTATGGCGGGAGTTTACAGAAGCCTTTCTTCGTCATTATCTGCCACCAGAGAATAGACATGCCAGAGTTGATAGGTTCTTGTCCCTTAAGCAGGGTAACATGAGTGTTCGGGAGTACAGTCTTTAGTTTGATTCGTTTGCCAGGTATGCACCCACTATTGTAGGGTTGATGGAGGATGGAGTTCACTTGTTCATGATTTGATTAGAGCCTCACTCGCTTAACGATTGTATGTCGGTCTCACTTTAGCCAGACATGAATATTACTCATATTTAGGCATACGCTCAGGGTGTAGAAGAGCGTAAACAGAAACACATGGCTGAATAAGAGAGTAAGGTCTTCGGGTGCTTCTGGTGAGTTTCGAGATGATCAGAGGCAACAGTACCCGAGGTATCCAGCCCAGCCCGGCTAGCGCGCCCTCTCAGTTTGGCGGTAAGGGATTTGATCGTTCCACATATTCAGGGTCTAGTCAGAATATCACGGCCTCAGGTTCTCAGTATAGGGGGTGAGTTAAATAAGATGAGGCCGCCCTTACCACGATGTGCTTAATGTGGAAAGCAGTATACCGGGCAGTGCTGTATGAGATAAGGTATTTGTTATACTTGTGGTTATCCGGACCACGTTATGAGGTAAGAGGTGATGAATGCATAGCTCAGCTAGCAGGATCTGTAGTTGTTTTTTCATCATTAGTACGCCCCCTGGGCAAGGTCTACAAGCACCAATGATTCGTGGTAGAGGCACAGGCGGAGCATCTAGCTCAAGCAGTCCTTAAAATCGTATTTATATGGTGGCAGGATGACAGGACCAGGAGTCATCGTTTGATTTTGTTACAGCTATATTATCAGTCTCCTCATATGCGGTATATACACTGATTGACCTAGGTTCCACCTTATCATACATTACTCTATTGGTTGCTAGTAAGTTTGATAAAACCTGAACTGGTTAAACTTTTTGAGGTGTTTACACCTGTTGGGGACTCACTGATAGCTAAGCAAGTATATATGGGTTGTATAATAGTAGTTCATGGTCGATCTACCGTAGCATATTTGATTTTATGCCAACATAGATTGTAGGTCAAAGATAGTCCAATTTCAATTTTCAGGGGAGCCTATTTTGGAGTGGATAGGTAATACGCTATCGCCGAGACGTAGGTTTATTACCTATCATAAAGCATGGAAGACGATCAATAAGGGTTGTATTTATCACTTTGTTCGGATTCAAGATGTGAAAGTGGAGTCACCAACTATTCATTCCATCCCAGTGGTTAATGATTTTCTCGATGTTTTCCCGATGAACTTTCAGGTCCTCCACTAGAGAGAAAAATTGAGTTAGCTATTGACCTACTACCAGATACTCATCCAATATCTATTCCTCCCTACAGAGTAGGCCCCGCAGAGATGAAAGAGTTGAAAGAAAAACTAAATGACATGATTGAAAAAGGCTTTATCAAACCTAGCACATCATGGAGGGCACCTGTGTTATTTATGAGAAAGAAAGATGGTTCCTTACGAATGTGTATTGATTATAGACAACTGAATAAGGTAACGATAAAAAATAAGTACCCGCTCTCGAGGATTGATGATTTATTTGATCAGTTGCAAGGTGCCAAGTGTTTTTAAAAATAGACTTAAGGTCCGGGTACCATCGGGTAAGGCTTAAGGATAAAGATATTTTGAAGACATCATTCAGGACCGGATACGAAAACTTTGAGTTTCGTGTTATGTCGTTCGGTTATGTTCGTTCTAACCAATGCCCCAGCAGTATTCATGGATTTAATGAACCTTGTATTTAGGCCCTTTTAGATCTATTTGCAATTGTATTTATCGATGATATATTGGTGTATTCTCATTCAGAGGCTAAACATGTAGATCATTTGCATATTGTGCTTAGAACTCTAAAAAGGGAAAGTTATATTTAATATTCTCCAAATATGGATTCTAGTTAAACTCTGTATCTTTTCTTGGTGATATCATTTGGGTTGAAGGCATCCGGGTGGATACAAAAAAGATTGAGGCAATAAAGACTTGGCCTAGACCCACAACACCGACAGAGGTTCGTAGACTTCTCAGTTTGGCTGGTTATTATAGGAGATTTGCAGAGAGGAGTTTCTTCCCTTTCAGTACCTTTGACTAATTTGACTCAGAAGGGAGCAAAGTTTCAATGGATTGATGCTTGCGAATAGAGTTTCCAGGCATTAAAGGACATATTAACTTCAGCACCGGTTCTAACGCTCCTAAAAGGGACCAATGGTTATGTAATATATTGTGACACTTCAGGCGTTGGATTGGGTTGTGTGCTGATTTAGCAAGGTAAAGTTGAAGCCTATGTTTCTAGACAACTACGAAAGCACGAGCAGAACTACTTGACCCACGATTTAGAGTTAGCCGCGGTGATTCATGAAGTAAATATGTGGAGGCACTACTTTTATGGAATTCATGTTGATATCTATACGGATCATAAGAGCCTCATGTACATCTTCAAGCAAAAGGAATTGAATCTACGTCAAAGGAGATGGTTGGAGCTACTTAAAGACTATGATATTGATTTTTAATACCATCCGGGGAAGGCGAACGTAGCAGCCGACGCCCTCAATGGTAGATCTATGGGTAGCCTGTCATATCCACAGCTAGATAAGAGGAGAATAGCCCATGAGGTTCATCAGCTAGCTAGTCTTGGAGTTCAGTTGCTGAATTCAGGTAATATTTGGAATTGCTATTCAAGATACAGCAACATCCTCTTTAGTAACTGAAGTAAAAGAACGCCAGTACGAGGATCGTGTATTAGTTCATGATATGGATACCACTCTTTAGAAGGAGAAGACATCATTTGGATTTATAGAAGATGGTGTTCTCAGATATCGAGGACGATTATATGTCCCTAATATTGCAGGGCTACATCGGCAGATCAGTCTCGTCTTGGTACAATTATGTTTTCATTAGAGGTCTGTAGACAGTATGTCTAGTTGGGTTTTATGTGGCCTTGTTGGCTTTCAGTTTTGGATGTATAAATATCCATAGCAGCCTTGCCGGCTCGCCCACTATATTATGTATATATACGTACATAAGCCTTATTGATAGGTTTCCTTCATGTATGTTATTTTCATAATTCAGCAAATGTTACTCAGGTTCATATCTTAGATACATACTTGGGGTTTTTTGATATATAGGAATCGGGAACCCGTCGCAGTTCATCGATTTGGGTCGTGAAATTTAGTGTCAAAATGATTTCCCATTTGGTGGTTTCACTTGCTCAACGACCATATATAATGTTTGTCGAGCTACCAGAATCAATCAACACATGCTTAACTTGAACTTTATTCATAAGGATAGATATTACCAGTATGTTGTTGTGAGGTTGTTCAATCCCTTCTGCATCCTCGTTTTTAAAAGACAAGGTTTCTTCAAGTAAGTAGTCCCGAGTTTGCTTTTCCCTTGTGATTGTCACCTTCATGCATTTAAATACCGGTCCATGAGGAATGTCAAATCCTCCAACGATCATGTGAATCACGTGTTGTGTCTCTTCCTTCTCGTTTTGACTGTTTAAATCTTTATTTTTGAAGTGATTTTTGGCTCGATCACTTAAGAATTCTCGAAGGTGACCCTCGTTGAATAGACGAGCTACCTCCTCCCTCAGCTATCTGTAGTCTTCGGTTCTATTACCATTCGTACCATGGTATTTGAATATTTGATTAGGGTTCCTTAAGTTGGATCAGTCTGTAAAGGTTTGGGCCATCTAGTATTCCTGATCCGTCCAATGGCTGATGCAATACCCGATGTATCGATGCTGAAGCTGTATTCTGATAGTCGTGATGCTTCTGTGGGCTCGACATGTTTATCAAAACCACTTTTACACATAAGCCCTTGGGAGTTCAATCATCGATCATTCGATCATTTTGAACTGGATTACGTCCTGGCTGCCATTTCTATGATCTACATTGTATAGTTGATACCGATATTTGTTCAATCGGGGTTCTCCTTCGATGTCCCTTTGAATTATACCGACGGGCCTATTTGGGTAAATGGAACCAGAAGGGGTCCCCAATTGATCATCCTCGAACTTGATCTTTGACTGGTACCGATTATATATATCGGCCCAAGTCACAGTTGCATATTCAATTAAATGCTGCTTTAGTTGTCGTGATGTTATCGAACTTCGTTTGTTCAAACCTAGAGTAAAAGCTTGAACAACTGAATCATTTGTGACCGGGCTGTACGTCCATGTGTTCTATCTGGAACAGAGATATGAATTCCCATAACTTTTTTTTGTCCTTTTGTTTCACTTTGAAGAGGTCCGACTTCCTAGTCGCAACCTTGATTGCTCTGACGTGTGACTTTTCGAAGCCATCCACAATATGGCAAAGGAATCGACGGAACTAGGCGGCAAATTGTTGTACCATATCATCGCCTCTTTCGATAAGGTTTCTCCAAACTTTTCAATAGAACGGATTCAATCTCATCATCTTCTAAGTCATTCCCCTTTATTGTGTATGTATATAAAGTGACATGCTCATAAGGGTCTATGGTTCCATTGTATTTGGATCCAAACACGTTACACGAACTTCTTTGAATCCAAACCCTTTAGAATCGGTGGTGCTCCCAGTATTTGATCAACCTGGGGGTTGTATGTTTCTACCTTTTTTCCATTTGCCTCGATTTTATTTTCTCCTAATTCAATCCATTTAGTGAGCTCCTAAAGCATTTTCATAATAGCGAGGTCAGTCCTCGATTCATTCGCGTTCGATCTATTTGGTACAAGTTTGGCTCAATGAACAACTTCTATTGAGGCTCAAGCTCGATTATGCTTGGAAACAATTTTGATTTTGGAGTTCTGATATTACGAATTGTTGTGTCTGCAGCATCTCGGATATCATTCGAAGGCTAATTTTCTCTTCCTTGCCACTCTGTGCATTCTGATTAGCTGTTTGAGCGTCTCTACGGACGCTATTTTCAAGGTCGATGACAAAATTCCCATTAATGGAAATATGAGATCTGATATCGACTGGGTCTATGGTCGAGGGTCCATCAGGGATGTACTCCGATTTTCGGGGCCGCTATGTTTTCATTCTCGCCATGAAGACCAAGTCTGTTTTCTGTGTGAGTGGGTGCTACTTGAGAGTTTAACATGTTGATTTCTGAAATCAAAAACACTTACGAGAACACGCGTAAAGCAGTGTTTCTTATTAGAATTAATACCAGGCAATCACTATTATCCTTAGCCCCACTGTGGGAGACAAACTGTTTACCCTTAAAATTAGATAATAATTAAACTTATAGTGTGGTTTTAAGGACATGTAATTTCATCTAATACCAGTTGATAAATGTAAAGATTAGTAATAGAAATTAACAATAAATTAAAGCAAACCAGTGTTGAATTGGAATTTGGCCATCGAGCTAGAATGCCCTCGAACTGCTTGATACTAAAACAAGTAAAAATAAGACAAGCTAATGAACAAGAGAGTATAAGCTAAAAAGAAATAGAATACTGCTGTGATATGCGAGAATCAAAAAGGTGGTTACAAAATGATTAGAACTCTCTTTATATAGTAGAGGAATCCTATCTATGGTACAATTCTAACTACATAAGTAAATCCCATGATTAGCCAAATAACCGCTCTTGATTTGATATGTTTCGGGATTTTCGCTATGATCTTCGACCAGTCACGGATATCTTGTCTTTCCGTTATTATGCTATCTTCGGTCTCGCTCGATGTCTATTTCGTTCGACCTCGATCATTAAGGATTCGGATCTTGCTAGGTACCTCGAATTCGAGCTTGGTACCTTATCCTCGGATCTCTCTCGGATATGCTTTGGGGGATGATCCTCGATTCACCCTCCTGGTCTCGATTAATCAACAAAATGAGTAGGTCCAATTTTAATTGTTTACACACTTAAATTCCGTTAATCTTATTCATTGCTTCTTATGCTTGTTAGGAATCAATTTGTGAAGTCAAAACTACTCCAAATATTCTAAGAGATTACAAAGTGGAAGAAAAAACCAATGGGATAAGAAGACTTACTTAATCTGTCCTTGACCAAATAGTGTATATGTAAAGTTTTGTTTGTCTTCGTTAGTATTGACAATGTATTGGACCGAGCGGGCACGGAACTTTTGTGTGATATTTGCATCTATATCTACTTTTAGGATCACGTTTTAATTTATATTCATTTTATAAAAAATAATTGTAAGCGTACTCACTTTTTACATAATTTCAGGCATACGGGCCTGAAATAGCAAAGACAATCACGCAAACTTCAGCATTCTAGTAGACGGGCCTGAAGTAGCAAAACTTGTTGAACCAAGTGTTGGGTGAAGTTTTTGTTTGTAATTACTAAACTTAAGCATTCTAATAGTTGAAGTTTTTGTTTGTAATTGCTGAACTTAAGCAATCTAATAGTTGAAGTTTGTTCTCTATTTGCTGAACTTCAACATGTTCTAGCTGAAGTTTTGTTTAATATTTGCTGAACTTAGGATTTTTTAACTGAAGCTTTGCCATGTTTGTAATGAACTTTAGGGCTGAAGTTTATTTTGTATTTGGTGAACTTCAACATTCTATGAGCTGAATTTATATTTGTATTTGCTGAACTTTAATATTCTTGACTTTTGCCGCTTATAACCAAAATTTAAGAATAGGAGATTGCGAAAATGGAAGAAGAATTAAAAAGAAAGACTGAGCTTATAGCCGAGCAGAAGTAGCTGATTCAAATTTGGAGGAAGGAGTGGAAGGATCAATTAGACAAGCACAAAATTGAGTTGAAAAGGGTGTAAACTACAAAGGAATTTCTTCTTTTGCAACGTCCATTATGTTGTTTTCTCTCGTTATCATCTCTTAGCTTTCTGTATTGAATGTGCTTGAAGACAACATGCTCACTATAAAGATGATTTGTGGCTAGCTTTCTTTATTTATTTGTTTGGAAGTTATTAGGTTGGTCGAAGTACATAAGTAGCAACGTTAATCTTCAATAAAAAGTTTATCCTATGAACTAAAGTTTTATAGCAGTACAAGAAGCACAAGAAGAAAAAGAAGGAGGAGGAGGAGGAGGAGAAAGAAAGTTGAGGTTATTTAAAAAATGAATATAAACTAAAACTTTTAAAAAAATAGATACATATGAAAATGAGGGCTACCAAACTAAAATGCCCCGTATAATTTTTACAACTTTTGTTGATGGTGCCATTTCATTTCCTAGAGTAGAATTGATTGAATAGCTACTAAGAACCTTCCTAGATGCTGGACAAAAAGTAACGCTCTTAGAGACGAACAAATTTTTGCTACAAAAGGAGGAAAACTTGAGTGTCTTACCACCTCTCTGTGTTTGCTTTGAGTGTCTTATTATTAGTCTGTTTCAAAAAATATACTTACATTTTAAAATTTTAAAAAAATAGCTTGAATTTTATATTTTACTCTTAGTAATAAGAATTTTTAGACACATAAATATGATATCACTTTTAAAATCACATATTTTATAGACCGTACAGTCATACAAATATTGTAACATATTTGCGATAAAACATTTCAAAAAAAAAAGTTGTTTCTTTTGTGTACGTTCAAACTACACAATATATTTATTGAAATGAAAAAAGTAATGTTGGGATACAAGATGTAACATAATGTAATAGTGTATACACAATGTATATTTAGTGTATTTTGGTGTATCTAATATTGGGCAGTGATGATAGTGTCTGAGTTGGGCTTCTCCCGAGCCCAATAACTGAGAGTCATATCTGAGCCCGTGTCTCTGAGTCCAAACAGAGATCCGACCCTCATTCTAGTTGGGTCCTTGACCCGACCCACTGTGTAAATATATATATTGGGGTCACAGATATTTGTGACCCCCGGACTTCATTTTGTTTCTCGGTTTAATACAAACTCTCTCTGACATTTGAGAGACTTCTCACCTACTATCCTCCTTCTCTCTACTTTCTCTCTCTATAATTTCTATGATTCATCGCTTTAATCTTGATGTTAACAAATAATAAAGGTCAATTGTGACACCTTTCTCTTCCTTCCCAACCTCGAAAGTGAAAATATAAAAAGAAAAGAATTATGTGTGTCAAGCAATTTTTTTTTAGTCAAAACAGCACTCTTATACTATGTGCAGTAACAGTCGTACCTAACTTTTTGTAGAACGGGACAAACATGGACCTTATAAGTTACAGCTCAGCGGGAGTCTATATATACGAAGGTTGGAAATGCGCTCTAACTAACAGATTTACTTTTCTCTCTGTTTTCATGCATTCTGACTGAACAAAATTCAACAAGTCCAGTCGCTCTTACTTTCACCTTTCACTTAATTCGTGTTACTAAACTTCAACGGATTAACAAAAGGAAAAATGGAATTCGATCTCGAAAATCCATTGACGGGCTGCGGAGATCATCATTTCGACGCCGTTTCAGCTCTCTTCGCTTCTGAATCCGATCACATGCCGTCCTTTCTCGCCTTCAAAACCACTGATGTTTGATAAGAATGGACCTTGGGTCTAACTCAGCCCCAAAAGCTAGCTTTTGGGGTTGAGTTAGGTTCAAGGTCCATTCTTATCATGGTATCAGAGACAGACCCATCCCAATTATTGTTACCGATGTTGGGCCCCCAATTATGTTGTCCACGCTCCAGAGATCTGGGCGTGAGAGGGGGTGTTGAGTTGTCCCACATCGGAGGGATTTGAGGTCCTTGGTCTCCTTATATGGCTTGGACAATCCTCACCTCATAAGCTAGCTTTTGGGATTGAGTTAGGCCCAAGGTCCATTCTTTTCATGGTATCAGAGCCAGGCCCATCCCAATTATTGATACCGATGTTGGGCCCCCATTTATGTTGTCCACGCTCCAGAGATCTGGGCGTGATGGGGGGTGTTGAGTTGTCCCACATTGGAGGGATTTGAGGTCCTTGGTCTCCTTATATGGCTTGGGCAATCCTCACCTCATAAGCTAGCTTTTGGGGTTGAGTTAGGCCCAATGTCCATTCTTTTCAAGGGATTTGAGGTCCTTGGTCTCCTTATATGGCTTGGGCAATCCTCACCTCATAAGCTAGCTTTTGGGGTTGAGTTAGGCCCAATGTCCATTCTTTTCATGGTATCAGAGCCAGGCCAATCCCAATTATTGTTGCCGATGTTGGGCCCCCATTTATGTTGTCCACGCTCCAGAGATCTGGGCGTGAAGGGGGGTGTTGAGTTGTCCCACATCGGAGGGATTTGAGGTCCTTGGTCTCCTTATATGGCTTGGACAATCCTCACCTCATAAGCTAGCTTTTGGGGCTGAGTTATGGACCTTGGGCCTAACTCAATCCCAAAAGCTAGCTTATAAGGTGAGGATTGCTCAAGCCATATAAGGAGACCAAGGACCTCAAATCCCTCCGATGTGGGACAACTCAACACCCCCCATCACGCCCAGATCTCTGGAGCGTGGACAACATAATTGGGGGCCCAACATCGGTAACAATAATTGGGATGGGTCTGGCTCTGATACCATGATAAGAATGGACCTTGGGCCTAACTCAACCCCAAAAGCTAGCTTATGAGATGAGGATTGTCCAAGCCATATAAGGGGACCAAGGATCTCAAATTCCTCCGATGTGGGACAACTCAACACCCCTTCACGCCCAGATCTCTGGAGCGTGCACAACATAAATGGGGGCCCAACATCGGTAACAATAATTGGGATTGGCCTGGCTCTGATACCATGATAAGAATGGACCTTGGGTCTAACTCAGCCCCAAAAGCTAGCTTTTGGGGTTGAGTTAGGTTCAAGGTCCATTCTTATCAATGTTCGCTTTTGCCTTCGCCGCCATTCTCTCTCCCTTATATTTCAAGTAAACACTCTTCATAATTCCAATTTTTTCAGCAAAAAGTTGTAATGCTTTCATATTGATCTGTTTTGCACGTGTTAAATAGAAATGTAAATTCTCTCAGATTAAAAAATATTCGAAAATTATACTATCAGAAGTTATAATTTGTAGTACTCGTTATATGAAATTGTTAGTTCTCGTCACTTGGTTTAACTGTTAATAGTGATAATAATCCTGAAAATTATGAAGCAGCTACAATAATAGATTGTCTAAGTAGTTAATTTCACGTGTTTTTGGTTGTGCTTTTTGCAGACACAAAGCGGTTACAAATTTGATCGGTATATGCATATCTCGCTGTCAATTACATCGACCGTTTTCTTTCCGAACAAGTAGTTACGGTAAATGAAATTCATAAGCTTCATATACAGAGCTATTTACACATCAAATTGAATGAAATAATTAAGGATCTGATGAGAATTGAGTGAAACTTACTTCTACAGGAGAATAGGCCATGGATTGTACGGATTCTCGTCATTGCTAGCCTTTCACTTGCAGCGAAAATGACGAACTTCAATTTATCACTCTCCGATGTTCAGGTAAACTGCGACGCAATACTGAACAGAGTTTCTCATCATTGCGAAAATTCAATTCAATGCGAGTTAATGGTAAAATTGTATAACAGAGAGATGTAGGGTTAAGTTTTGACGCTCAATCAATTCGCCGTATGGAATCGCTGATTCTCACTACTCTAAAGTGGCGACTAAGATCCATCACGCCTTTCTCGTTTCTGCAGTTCTGCATGTCGCTTTTTCAACTCAGTGACTCGTCTCTGGCCCAGCCTCTTAAACGGCGAGCTTCAGATATCATTTTCAGTACTCAATACGGTATTGTTAATTCTCTGGTAACTTCATAATTATGTTATTAATTAGGTAATAAGCAACTACTACTTAACCTTTGATTAATGCCGCCATATTTCCAAATTTTATTGCAGAAATTAAGCTTTTTGAGTATAAACCATCAATAATAGCAGCATCGGCGCTTCTGTGTGCAGCTGATGAGTTGATGCAACTGCAATTTTCCTCTATCTTAGCTGCAATTTCAGAATGTCAATACTTAACTAAAGTAAGTCCTCTTTAAATAATTAATCTGTTTCCTTGTTCCAATTATTGGATTGCAGAGTTAACTTATTCTTTTTTAACTGGCTTTTTTTTAATATTCTATATACCTTATAATTTTTGGTGTAGTTTCTAACTAAATAAATGTTATTCCAAATAATTAAAGACTAAAAAGTACAATATGTTTTGACTGTGTTGTTTTTCTCGTATAATATACTAATGTTTTCTCCATTTTTATTAGTAGTACTCCACTTTTTTTCCTTCATTTACATGATTCTAACTGAGGAAGTATACTCTTTGTTAGGAGGAACTTATGAATGCTTTGGCTGTAATACGGGAAATGCTGATAGAAGGGCGTGAGTCCACTGTCGATTCAGAGTCTTGTAACACGTTGACGCCAAAAAGTATTCCTGACTGTGAATGTACAACTTCTGAATGCGAGAAACCCACGAATCTTGGGGACAGCATGAAAAAGCGTAAACTGAACGATTTTAGGGATGACCAGACGTTCCGGATTTCTCATATTCAGCGGTGCTAATTTTATTTTTTCCCTTTAATTTTGTTGTGCTTGTAAGGAGTTAATTAGGATGGTTTCGCATGTAACAATTTTGTTCGAATGGGAACAGATAAGTGAATAGTGAGAAGTGGAAGGACCTCTGAATAAATTGAACTAGTATTTGCTGGGAGAATTGTACCATATTGCTATAAACAGCAATATCCCCATAGATTCCTCTTTGTGCTTCGTAATGGCAACGTACTGATGTATGCTGCTGCAAAAAGTTAAAGCAATTTATGTTCTATTCAGTTAAAATGCAATGAAGCTGTTTAGAGAAATTTTTCATGCGAATGCATGTCGAATAAACCAAACAAAAACTTCATTTTGTTCTTTATTGGGTTTATGATCCATCCCTGATTTTTTAATCATCGCGATTCACCAATATAAAAGGATAGGTTATTTTTACGTCATTGTACTACGAAAATTTTTCCCATTATACTTTTATATTAGAAAATTGGAAGAATCTTGGTTTCCTTTAGTTGGATGGTGGGGGGTGGGGTTTGGAGGTTGAACAAACAAGGGGGATTATGGAGCTGAATATGTACATAAATTTCTAGTTTTACGTGCAGTCAATGCCGGGAGAGTAGCGAATCCAAAAAGAGAGAAATGATTTAAAAAGATAGGGAAAAAGAGCAAGAGGTGAAGTGGCGCGAAGAAAAAACAAATACTCCTACTCTGTAGTGTATATCGCTTTATCAGTTCCCAGCGAAAATAGCTTTAAAAAGTTGCCTGCCAGTGGGGCAAAGAGAGATGAAAACAAGGATTGAGTGGGGCTAAGACAGAGGAAACGTTGAAGGAACGTTATCACTTGAAATTTTAGCAAGGTATTTGGATCTTGGTCGAAGAGACATGTCTCTTACATGTCATTAACATTTTGAAAGCAACAGTTATACAAACTCATCGTATATTTTTTCCTTTTCTTCCACATGAGAGAAATTTGTTTACTAATCAACTCAAATGCTATCACTTCATTGTACTTGATTAATGCACATTACAACAACAACAACAACTACCCAGTATATTTTCACCAGGTAGAGTCTGGGGAGAGTAATATGTAGACGAGCCTTACCCCTGCCCGAAAAGGCAGAGAGGCTTAATGCACATTCTCACTCTAATACATTATTTAGTCAAGAAAGGGGGTTGGCATAAATGGATATTGGTAAATTTTGTGTAGAGGGAAATGTAACTACCATTTTTTTTATATAGTTGAGCACTAATATAGGAGCGGGGTGGTCAAAGTGGAGATTTGCATCAGGAGTCCTGTGTGACAAGAAAGTTTTACAGAAACTCAAGGGGAAATTTTATAGAGCTGTGGTTAGACCTGCCATGTTGTATGGGGCGGAGTGTTGGCCAGTAAAGAACTCTCATGTTCAGAGAATGAAGGTTGCGGAGATGAGGATACTCAGGTGGATGTGCGGGCTCACCAGGTTGGATAAGATTAAGAATGAAGTTATTCGAGAGAAGGTGGGGGTGGCCCCGGTGGATGAGAAGATGCAAGAAGCGAGGCTGAGGTGGTTCGGGCATGTGCGGAGGAGAAGTCATGATGCCCCGGTGAGGAGTTGTGAGCGGCTGGCATTGGTCGGCGTACGACGAGGCAGGGAAAGGCCTAAGAGGTATTGGGGAGAGGTGATTAGGCAAGACATGGCTAGAATGCGGGTTTCTGAGGACATGACCCTTGATAGGAAAGTCTGGAGGTCTAGTATTAGGGTTGTAGGATAAGGGCCTCTAGAGTTTTTCGTACTCCTCACCCGGGGTTGGGTGAGGCTTGGCAGGGATATCCACAGATGACTTGTGTATTGGATTGTGTCCCCCTTATGGGTAGTTATTTATGGTAGCTACTGTCTGATATTATTGCATGCTATTTTATTTATGGTTCTTATGTTTAGATAATTATTTACGCTATTTCTGCTGAAGTTACTAATGCTCTTTTGTTTTTGATTTTGTTTTTGCTTTTGTTGTTTCTTTCCTTCACTGAGCCGAGGGTCGATTAGAAACAGCCTCTCTGCCCTCTCGTGTAGGGGTAAGGCTCGTCTACATATTACCCTCCTCAGACCCCATTTTATGAGACTATACTGGGTAGTTATTGTTGTTGTTGAGCACTATAGCCATTTCTCCCAAGGCTGAACAAGTCCACGTAAGAGCAAAATGTGGTGCACTGGCCGATGTAAGGCCAAAAACAGTCATTTCTTCAACGTTAATTGGTTTGACTTTGATGTTTCTAAAGTTCTAAGGCAATGAAAATTGAGGGTAGCGTTCTGTTAAAGAGAAACAAATAAAATTCCCTTCCATGTTGCATCTGTAACTATTGAAGAATCATACTAGTAGTTCTTTTTGTACCGTGACTAAGATCCTATACATACTTCTGAAGCATATTTTCCATCATGTGCCCAAAATTTGTGTTTATTAGATCTTATTAAATTTAGTATGCATAATTAATCAGTACATATTAAGACTTGAAGAGGTAAACTTGGACTCCTTTTATTCAGAAAGGAAGAAAGAAGCAAACAACAATAACAACTAAAAACTCAGTATAATTTCACAAGTGAAGGTAATGTGTACACAGACCTTAACCCTATCTTGTAAAGATAGAGAGACTATTTCCGGTAGTAAGACGGACAAATTATTGTGCTTTGCTTTACTTCTGCTCCGGTCACCACCAATGGATTCATTTTTCTCTAGCTGTTTTGTTTACCCAAAAAGTGCTAAGCTTTTTGTTATACTAATTTAATGAAGAAAATGAAGGATAAATCTTAACCAAACGTTATTAACTCTAGATCTAACCATAGAGAACATGAAAATCGACCAAGATCAAGTTTATATAGCTCTTCTTAAGTTTATAAAAATGCATCAAACATAAATGATAAACTTACATCTTTGATGCATTGTTCCATACTTGTAAGAGCAAAGAGGGAAGGAATGTTATTGACAATTATGAGACCTATCTTTGTTGAATCAGTGATGGCGATTACGAAGATTTGCGACCGAAATCTAGGCTTTTACCTTGTCGGAGGTCTTCTCCTATTCCAATGTTCTTTTTCCTCTTTAGGAAGTCAGCCCCTTTTCTTGCCTTATACTACTAATGTTCCCATTCGTCCAACGGTCTTTAACCAGAATATTCTCTCTTATATTTTTCATTTTTGCCCTCAAGCATTACGACACGTACTTCGCCGTACAAGCTTAGTGTTGGCTCGATCTCGGAAATGGCCGAGATGCTTATCGTTGTTATGCCTTGTGAACACGACCACGGCTCAGTCGATCCCCTACTATTCCTTTTAGCATCGATCCTCATGGACAGATTTGGCACATACAGTTAGTCCATCCGCATGTTTGGGTTGCCTCTTGGCGAGCTCGATGGGCGGACTCTGCTGATTCGAAAAGTGGGAGAAATCTGAACGCCTTACAAAGGGACGAGATCTTCATGGCGAGATAGCGACATGACGATTCAAGAACTGCATCAGACCGTTATGTCGGTTTGGAATTGGACTATCACGTCAATTCAAGATGTCATAAATACTTCTCAAGTGTCATTATGGCACACATTTTCCAGGCATCGTATTGTTTCCCGTGCCCTTTCCATTTTTCTTTCTTAATTGGCGGCTCTTGGTTTTCCCGCTCAAGACATTTATACCCTTATAAATAGATGGGGGGCCCATCATTTGAATGTTGCATTTTTCAACTGTTTTAAGAAAAGAGTTCTACAAATTTTCTCCTCCTTCTCTAGTTCCTCACACTTCTGCTTCTGCTAGATTTCGCTGTGACCATCATTTTTTCCCTTCACCATTTTTGTTTCTTTCAATCAAAGACAACAAATGGATGGTACTTCTTCCCATTCTAACAAGGTTGTTGGTGCTCCAGTTTCGGAGGATGACGTATCCCTACTTGAGGAGGGAGTAGAGGTATTGTAAGATTAGGGGTTCCCGACGATGAATGAGGTGGTTCCCCACTTGGGAAAAGCGAGGACTGATTTTAACAGCCCTGTCGGAGACGAATCGATGCCCATTCCTTCCACTATGGATGAGGCAGCGATCAGAGCGCTCAAAGCCAAGTGGGGAATCCCCGATCATATCGAAATGGTTCCGGCGGGAGGTATATATTGCATTTGCACCGCCCGGGATAATACGTGTTTTGCGCGTATCCCTTTGTTGTTGGGTACACGCTTCCCCTTCCCTATTTGGTGATTGGTTTCTGCCACTTCTATGGAGTTTGCCTGGACCACTCCCTCTATATGGGTACAAGCTCTTTCTTATGCTTATCAAGTATGCGGAACTGGCCGGCCGAGGAATTTCCCTAGGCAATATGCTCCACATATTCGCCACTCATTTTTTTCAAGGTACGATGATTGATCTACGTCATCGAGGAACCAAGAGTTTGGTAGTGAAGATGGACGATAAGGCTCATTGCCGCTTTTGGGAAAGCTACTTCTATGTGCGGATAAAGCACCTTGTGGAAAAATCGATCGGGTTTCCGGAGACGTGGAACTTCGTTCGTAAGTTTCCCTCTGTTTACTTTGTGATTTTTCTTAAGACAGTCATTGCCCGCCTTTCTTTTGGCGATTTTGCAGAGGATTTGTTTTGCTTGTTTTTTTGATTTTGCAGTCGATAAATTACCTCCCCCGCTAGTTGCTGGTATTCGCGCGTGGGTGGGCACTATTCTCCCCTATATAGTTGGGATTTGGGAATAGGCATCTTTCCATGAGAAGTTTGGGCGCAAGCCTATTACTGGTGAATTGGTTTGTAGTCTTGCTTTTGCTCTTTACTTCATATTTCTTTAACCTCGCCATTATATGATCTAACCCCTCCATGTTAACAGGTTAGAGATGAGTGAGAAGGACGAGGGATCCTCCACTCGCACTCTGTTAACTGACGTCCTCTATCTGGCCCCCACAAACAGTTACTGCATGTGAGGGTACGAAAAGACTAGCTACTCTTCAAAACATACCCGCGGTCGAAGTAGTACTCTTGGAGGTTGCTTCCCAACTGGAGACTCCAGCCCCTACACTTCGCTCAATGGGCGAATCCTCTCTCGTTGGCAGTGGATAGGCCCCGTCGAAGAGTTGAAAGGTAGTGCTGGAAGAGGCCTCTGTAGCCGAAATATCCTCGAGGGGCGACCTTGTTTTGACGGTTCCTGAAACCAGGGTGGGGCTAACCAGGAGGTGGCGGCGACACTTGTTGCAAGTGCTCAAGAGGCTAATGTAGCGGAGGTATGGAGTCTCGAGGCCGCCATTGTTGTTCCGAGCAAACCATCATCATCTTGGAAGACCCACGCCCCTTCTTCGATCGAAGAGAAAGGGAAAGTCGTCATGGTTGAGGGTTACGAGACCGTATCCGACATTGACCCTAATGACACGAGGATGTTCGATGAGGGCTTTACCAAGAATGTGGTAAGGGCGTAAGGCCCTTCCCACATACTCGAAATCCCATCGGATCTCAACCTGCTGCAGGATATAGTGGATTTGGTGCCGCAGTTTGATCTTCTCTACTTCGCCGATGAAAGCAGAGCCCCCCAAGAGGTCAATGATTCTTAATAGTCACATGATGTGGCCATAATGGTCTTAAGGTGAGATCCATTTTGTCTTCTTTATTTTGTGACCCTTTATCTTTACTGACTCTCTCCCTTCCATTTTGCAGACTTACTTGTTGGAGATCGAAAGCCCTAGTAGGACTGAGATGCGGTCGAGATTTTTCTTAAGATGGCCGAGAAGTATTAGCAATATAGTAACAGATATCTTGAGTTGGTGAACGGATTAGAGCAGGCATCGGTACCTAGTCCTCCATGGAGGAATTGGAGCGGTCTATCCGCAGGTGCAGTGAGCTCGAGGAGCTACTTCATGCCAAGAATGAGAAGCTCGAGGTGGGCAAAGGGGTTGCCACTAAATGTGAGGATCTTCAAGCGAATGTGTTATCCTTACGAGATGAGATGGAACAAAATGATGCTAGGGTCGATGGTCTTAGTGAAGAATGAGCGGAGAAGGTGGCCGATTTGGAAAAAAAATGGACAAGTTGGAGCAAGCCGGGGATTCTCGAGTGTAATCTTTGACGAGGGCTGCGGCGTTAGAAGAGACTCTCCGCATCCTCAGATCTGAGCAAGAATCTGAGAGGGCAATGACCACGATGAGGGAGGTAAGTCTTGAGGAGAGCATCGGTGAAATTGTTCGGGAAGCTTCAAACTTGGGAGACAGGGTCACGACTCTCGAGGCTGAGAAGGTGTAAATGTTTGCTCAGGTTGAATCTTCTTTTACCGCCATTCCCTGCCACTTTTATGAGCTATGAGTCTAAGTTGAGGCCCAACAAGATATATACAATGGCTTGTGGGAAGAGGGAAGTGTTCCTGAGGCGCTATTAAAGATGGTCGGGCAAAGGCGCGCGAGGCTCGTATTGCCTACGATTATGGCCCTGCGACACCAGAGGTTGGCGAGAATGCTGATGTTGAGGATAGGTTTCCTGAAGATAATGATGGGGAGAATGGCGGTGATGACGCCGAGTGAAACGTTGCTGCTGCTTTCATAGTTTTTTTTGTTTTCATTTCTTTTCTTATTTCTGGGGGGCCCATTTCGACCTTTTGTAAAGTGTGGCTGTTGTGCGTATATTTAAATGAAATAGTCGCTTCGACTTCATTTGTGTATCTTTTGATTTTCTTTTTACTTCCCTCATTTGTTATATATTTTTCGTTTTGGTGTAGACCTTCGGATTCTTTGTGACGAGCACCTGATCTTTTTGATTGGGGATCCGACCTTGCCCGGATCAAATAGGATCTCATCGCGTGAGTCCGAATGAAGTCATCTTGGATCTACAAGTCCGGGGGAGGTTGACTTCTAATTTTCTAACTAAGGCAAAATCAATTAATTCAAACGAGGTCGAATTCAGACTCGCCATCTTGGACAAAATCAATTTCGACTTTTGCATTCGAATGGGATTGAATTTAGACTTACCAATTTAGGCGAAGTCGCTTTATCCATATGTATTCGAGCGATGTCGAACTTGGAATTGCCATCTTAAGCAAAGTCAATTTCTAAGTTATACATTCGAACGAGGTTGAGCTTGGAGTTGATATCTTGGGAGAAGTCAGTTTCTGACATATATTCAAACAAGATAGAACTGAGTCACCATTTTGGGAGAAAATTTCTGACTTATATATTCGAATGAGGTCAAACTTGGAGTTGCCATCTTGGGCGAAAATTTTTTGACTTATATATTCTAACGAGGTCGAACATCGAGTCGCCATATTGGGCTAAAATTCTGACTTATATATTCGAACGAGGTCGAACTTGGAGTCGCTATCTTGGGAAAAAAATTTGACTTATATATTCGAATGAGGTTGAACTTGGAGTCGCCAATGAAAATTTCTGACTTATATATTTGAACGAGGTCGAACTTGGAGTCTCCATCTTGGGCGAAAATTTCTGACTTATATTATAGAACGAGGTCAAACTTGGAATCACCATATTGGGTGAAATTTTGTCAATTCGGGTGGGTGAATTTTTACTTTTACTTGGCGATGGTCGGCGGCCGTAGATGTGAATTTGAGAGGTCGAAATTGTAATCTGTTGTGAATTCGAGCAAGGTTGAAATTTCCTTTCGTTTGGCGACGGACGAGGGCCATAAGGGTGTTAATTCGAGTAGGGTCGGATTGTAACCCATTATAGATTTGAGAAAGGTCAAACTTTCCTTTTGTTTGCAATGGCCAATGACCGTAAAAGTGTTAATTCGAGTGGGGTTGTATTGTAACCCGTTGTAGATTCGAGCAAGGTCAAATTTTCATTTCGTTTGGTGATGGCCGATGGTCGTAAGAATATTAATTTGAGCGGGGTCAGATTGTAACCCATTGTAGATTCGAGCAAGGTCTAAATTATAACCCGTTGTATTATTTTTACTGGAGAAACATCACTCATCGCCGTGTTGTTTACGCGTGCATCAGGGCAAGTCCCGGTTTGCTTAATTTTGCTTTCATTGGATAATATTGTGCGTTTCATGAGAGAGCCCCTTGTTTTGGAGATTGTTTCTCAATAGTCGACCGTGCTGAACCGTTTTTCTTATTTGTAGTATAGTACGACTTAGGGGCTTTGCTCAGTCGTTACTTGCGAAATGGTGTGACGACCCAAAGAGCCATCACCATAATTCTCGCTTTCTTTGTGCTTCCGAGGCCTTGAAAACCTCTTATTTGGTTGCCTCGATTTGCATGCGCAGTCCGGGCGCAAATCCAGAAATTTTTTATGTGGAAACATATGAATTCTGTGTTAAAAACTATGAATTTTGATAATAATATTGATATAGTTGACTTTGGTCAATATTTTGGGTAAACGGATCCGGACCCGTGATGTGACGGTTCCGAAGGGTCCGTGAAAAAATATGGGACCCGGGCGTATTCCCGGAATCGAAATCCGAGGTCCTAGGCCCAAGTACGGAATTTTTGAAAGACATTATTTATCTAAAAATTATATGAAAAATTGATATAAAAATGCGTTAGAAAATATAGATATATGGCTCGTATTTTGGTTCCGACGCCCGGTACAAGTCTTAAATATGTGTTAAGCGCTATCTGTAAAGTTTGGATGGAAAGGGGCGTCGTTTGACGTGTTTCGAACTAGAAATGGAAAATTTGAAGTTCATGAAAATGAAAGGAGGAATTATGTGTTTGAGGCTTGATTCATAGATTTTTTATGTTATTTTGGCGATTTGATCAGACGAGTATATCCGTAGGATGTTTTTGAGATTGTGTGCACGTTTGGTTTGGAGCCCCGGGGGATCAGGAGAGTTTTAGATAGGCGTTGGGTTGCATTTTAGCCTTAGGAAAAATCTGTTGTTTCTGCTACTGTGATCTTTGCAAATGCGAAGATGTGACTCGCAATTGCGAGATTTCCCCCTGGGCTGCTTTTTTGCAAATGTGAAGAAAATCTTCGCAAATGCGATGCCCTTCCTTTATGCACAGTCTTCGCAAATGCAAAGATTTCTTCGCAAATGCGATCCCCTGCCAAAATTCCTGGGTTCGCAAATGCGAACACCCACTTCGCAAATGCAAAGTTTGCTTTCCCTATCTGAGTTCCCAAATGCGAACTAAATATCGCATTTCCCATGTCTATTGGGTTCGCATTTGCGAACTCACTCTCACAAATGTGAGATCTGCACCTGTGCATTTCTATACTTAGACGATTGTAAATCTCATTCTTCATATTTTCAAAATCCAAACACCCATTGGCGATTTTTCAAAAACTTTCTCTTCTCCAAATCATTTGTAAGTCAACTTTTAATTAATTTCTTAAATATTTAACATCTTTTATCATGTTTTCATCTCAAAATCAATGTTTTTCATGGGCTAAAATGGGGATTTGGGGTAGAATCTAGGTTTTCTTAAAATGGGGAATGGGTAACCCGATTTTGGTTCGAATTTCGGGTTTTGACTACATGGGCCCGGGGGTATTTTGGATATTTTTGGGTAAAACTTTGGGAAATTCATTCTTATGCATTCAAATTGATTTAACTAACATTTCTTGATACATTTGGGTAACTTGTGACTAGATTCGAGTGGTTTTGTTATGAATTCGAGGGGTAAAGCTATCCTAGAGGCGTGAGTTGAGTTTGGAGCTTTCGAGGTAAGTGTTTTATCTAACTTTGGCTTGAAGAAATAAGATTAGGACAATATCTGCTATGTGTTATGTAGAGTCGGTGTATAGGTATGCTGACGGTTACCTAGGCGCCCGAGTCTAGCATGAGTGAGTCATAATTGCTTCTAAATTCGAAAGATGTGAAACAGTTGAGTTAATTACTTGCTAATTTAAATATGAAGCGATAGTTGAGAAGCAAATGAGTTAAAGAAGGAAGTGTGGTATTTTTTTCCTTGCCGAGACTCATTGTTGACCCGTTTTCCCTTGCCAAGACTTAAATGTTGATTTGTTCTCCCTTGCCGGGATGTTTAATCTTGTTGTATATTCCTTTCCCCGATTGGTCGTGACCGTCGATTGGGTGAGGAAGAGTGATTATGCACAAATGGTCTTTTCGTGCCATGTTTTGATAATTATGCATGAAGGGTCTTTTCGTGCCATGTTTTGATTATTTGAGCACGAAGGGGCATTACGTGCTAAGAGTTATGTGAGGAAAGCACAAAGGGTGATGTCGTGCACTATATTTGGCAATTTTGGTGAGAACTGAGAGTAAAAACATTAAGGTTGGTGTTGTGCAGTTGTTGATTTATTTGCTCTCTTTCATTGATGTTAATTATTCAGTCTCCATCTCTCCGTTCGTTGGTCTCATATCTAAATAGTTACACCCCGCAGCATGTCCCTTCCCTATCATCTATTTAAATTTTGTATATATTTCCGTTGTTGCACATATATATCTACAGGTTAATTGTGGTAGGTCTGGTCTATTCTCGTCACTACCTCGCCAGGGTTAGACCAGGCACTTACCAGCACATGGGGTCGGTTGTGCTGATGCTACACTTCTGTGCCCTTTTTTGTGCACAGATTTGGGAGCAGCTTACGGACCGCAGCAGCAATAGATTGGGAGCGTGCCTTCAGTCCAAAGACTCTTATGTAGTTCACTGGCGTGTGCGAGCCCTGAGTCTCATCTATATCATTTCAGTTTATTTTTTTGTATCGAAACACTCCTTATGTATTTTCTTTCAAACTCTTATTTGTAGTATTTTATAGTAGTCCGTGAGTATTGTGACACTAAATCCTGGGTAGAGGATGATGTTAACTTTTTCCGCATTTCTTCCATTTAATATTAAATTAGGACTTCAGCTTGAATTTATTATTTCTTTATTATTATTATCTTGTTTAAAAGGTATGTTTAAGTTGGCTTGCCTAGCTCCAACAGTAGGCGCCATCCCAACTCCCGATGGTGGGAAATCCGGGTTGACAGGCTAGGAACTTATAATCACATGGGGTTAGTTGTGCTGACAATACAATCTGTGCTATTTTGCACAGATCCAGGTATTGGACAGCAGCAGTAGCATGAGAGTCAACCTTCAGTCCAGTGAGTCACCGAGGTAACCTTGCAGGCGTCCGCAGGCCCGGCGTCTCCCCTATCTTTTATCTCATTCTGTATCTGATGTATTCGAGACAAACAGTTTATATTTCTTTCAAAACTGTTGTATTTATTACTCTTAGCAGTTCATGAGTAATGTGACACCAGTTATTGGGTAGAGGCGTATGTTGAATTTCCGCATTATTGTTCAGTTTCTTTAATTTAAGTCTTCTGCTGATTTATTTAATTCCGGTGTGCTCATGCTATTACTGATAATTGTTCAAGGAAGTAATTTGTTATTGAAAATGTAATTAAGGTCTGGCTTGCCTAGCTCCAACTAATAGGCGTCATCACGACTCTCGAGAGTAAAAATTCCGAATCTTGACACAAGAACAATCAAAATTTTTATTGTTTATCCTTTCTTCTTCTTCTTTTATTTTATAAGGGAATGTGTGGTTATAACTTATAACAATCTAGATAGTAAATTCCACATGAATACTTTGATATGTATTTGTCTGGTTTTCTTAAAATTAAATGCCTCTGTAGTTATATTACTGTAGGTAATGGTGTACATAGGTCGGGTTGATTCGGATTTTACAATTATCAAATCAAACTAATTGTGTCAGGTTATTAAATCTATAGACCAAACCAAACCAATTAAACTCTGGATTTTCAATTTTGTTTTTTCTCGGGTTTTCGGGTTATTTATTCGGGTTTTTCGGGTTTTTTCCGGTAAAATCTTCGTAGAACAAAACATATAACATATACTCAAAATATTTCTTTAATCCTAGTAAGATACAACTATATAAAGTATTCCGAAGAAATTAATACAAAATATAAGACGTGTCATGGCATTATCCTAAAATATTCAACAATAAAGGTAATAAAATTATGTAATATATATATATAAATATTGCTAATTAAAAAGCCATAATAAAAATAAACATAATCTAAAAGTAATAATAGCCCGTTTCGCCAAGCTTCTAAATTTAGCTTATTTTGAGAAATGCTTGTCTCAAAAGTACCATTTAAAATAAATGCTTTTGGTGAGAAGTAGTTTGTGTTTGGCTAATTAATTAGAAAAGCACTTTTGAGCAGTAATCGGTGTTTGGCCAAGCTTTTGAAAACTGCTTTTAAATGTATGCTTATCAAAAAGTGCTTTTGGAGAGAAACTAGTTTTTTCTGCTTCTCCAAAACTGCTTCTGCTTCTCCACAAACACGCGTTTTTTCCTTTCAAAAGCTTGGCCAAACACCTCAATTTTTAGCCAAAATTTCTTTTGGCCAAAAAAGTATTTTTGACCTAAAAAGCTTGGCCAAACAGGCTATAAGTCATGCTAAAATAAATAGATTAAGAAGGTAGTATTAACTACATAACTAAACGCTAAAGAAACATAAAAATAGGTTATGCATTTTGATATGAATTATTGCAAAACAAAAAATAGATATTCAATACATTCTCGTTCGTAATATTGAATTGAATGTCTTTTGTTAGCATTAATATTGATTTGAATTTAGTTTGGACTTTTATTAATATTATTTAATTTACTAATATTAATGGCTATAAAACTTATTGGAGCATTCAAAAGTTTTAAGTCCAACCTTGAAATAATACCTTAAAAGATAAAATTATGAAATGTTTTAACAACTATTTATAAATTACATCACAATAAGTATATTTATATATTAAATATCTAAAATTTTGATATATGTAATATCGGGTTGGTTTGATTTCAGTTTGACTTTCTTTAGTTAAAACGAAATCAAATCAATTATGGTCGGATTTTTTTTTTCAATACCAAACCATAGTCGAATTTTTTTAATCGGTTTGACTCGAATTATCGGGCTGGTACGATTTGTTGGTTTCCTTTATACACTCCTAACTGTAGGCATATAAATTTTATAGGAATAAAATCCTTAAAATAGTTGAGACTATATTATAAATTCAAGATACATTTGTCCAAATAAATATTGTTGGCTAATATAATTTAATTAAATATATAAGTCCAGCACATATGGGTTAATAAATAAGTCTTAGTCCATTGGGCTAAAGTGATTGGCTAAGTTCATTAAACCCAAGATATCATCTTCCTAGAGGCCCAGTTAGTTGCCATGTGTCAAATGACGTGGCGCGCTAAGTCAAACGAAATAACCAATAGGATTGTACCCGGTGTCAAAATGACAAGGCATGCCAAGTTAAACTAAAGGGCCAATGAAATTGTGTCATGTGTGACATGCCAATCAAATGCGGTCATGTCACACTTCAATTTGATTGATCGGAAAGAGTTTGTTCTTATCATAACTCTTCCCTCTCACAACTATAAAAAGAGGTCTTCATAACACAAAAAGACACCAGAAATTATAACAAGAAACAAGAGGGAGCACCTGAATCAAATGTTGCGGATTTTTCTAAAAGCTACAAGCATTCAAGTGTTCTAAGGGTTAAAGGATCAAGATGAAAGAGTCAAGAACAAACTGCAAGCCCTTGGATTAATAGTACGTCAAGATCAAGATCAAGCTTCAAGCACTTGGATTAAAATAAAATAATATCCAAGATTTAGCTCGGAGGCTCTTTTATTTAATGTTGAAAAGAAGAATCAGAGGATTCATAGAATTATAATACTGAAATAAAATACTATAATTGTTACGATATTTTTCTGTCTTAATTTTATTTTCTCGACGCAAATTATTGTCTACCGTTACAATTTTAATACCTTTTAATATCAGATGCAATGGGATTAATACTAATATAAAATTTCAATGGAATACCTCTGCGATTTTAACGCCAAATTAGATTAATTTAATTGTAAGAGAAGCATCAGTCACACATTAAGGTGCACTAATTAATAAAAATCTATTCATTTATACTTTGCTTGTTTTTTTAAAAATTTCTCTAACTTATTTCTCACTTTTCTTTCTAATAATAATGGCACTTTTCATATTGATTTTGAAACCATATAAAAATGCAACGTAGATTTCTCACTTCTAAAATAGGATTAACTGGCATTTATATATTTATCTCATATTCCTAGTGAACCTCTTCTTAGTTTTAGTCATAAATTATTTATGTGGGATAATAATTAATAAATATTAATTTAATGTTTTTAATTGTCATTAAATTATCATGAATTTTCAAAAACCACTATTGTTTAGTGGCAATTAATTTTGTATAGCTACCATAACATAATTATTTCCTATAGCTACTATTAAGTTGTTACACGACTATATTTGATGTATTTATGCAACTGTATTCATGAATACAGTAGCGAAATTCGCCTAAACTATAGGGGAGTCCAACTATACGTGTGTATTCATGAATACAACATCAGAATTCGCCTAAAAAATAGGGAAATCCAAGTATTAATAACGGAAAGAGGATTAATTAGCGTGTATCGCTCCTAATTTAACTCAACAAAATCAATTTTACATAAATTTCACTGCTATTTTGTTGTATTTCATGTATTCGCGCGACTGTATTTATAAATACAGTGAGATAAAAAAATAAGGATTACATCTGTTTAATATGAACTCCATGTTCGCTCGAATTCGTTTATAAATACAATGGGGTAATCCGCTTAAAAATAGTGATTACATATATTTAATAACGGAAAGCGCAATATTGAATTGTATTCAATTTTACTATATTAATTCAGTTGTATTCAAACAACAACAAAATTAAGAAAATATGGTGTACACTGTTCTATTCAATTCGACGGTATACATTGCATTCAATTTACAAATATTCATTATTGACTATTATATATTATATTCAATTCACAGAATTTAATTTGAACGTATTCAAACAACAAAAAATTACAAAACACAATGATATTTGGCCGTATTAAAAAAATACAGACCTTTGAAATACACAAATACAGGCGAAAAATAATGTTTTTTTTTACAAAATATAATGTATTTTCGACCAAGCAAACTACTGGAAAGTGGAATAGAAGGAGGAATAAGAGAACCGTCATTCTCCTGCAAGTTCAGATACAGAATGGGATGTAAGAAATGTAATCCTAAAATAATGTTCAAAATGAATCATGAAAAAGAATAAAACTACCAAGTTGACTTAAAAAGGCAAAAAAAAAAAAGGGAAGTAAATCCATAAATACGAGTTCGTAAATGGCTATCAATCTTGGGTAGACTAGAGGGATTGCCAATGGAGTAGAGAGTGGGGAAACATAATTAATCCAAAAGAACCTACTATCAATCTATCCATCAGTTCCAAATCTAGAAGGCCTACTATTGATCTTGTTCCTTTTTGCTCGAAGAGAGAAAAGGAAGAGAGAGAAATAATGGGGTATTTCATATCTTAATAGTATGTAATATTTATTTTGCCATAAAATAGAAAAGATAGCCATAAATTGTTAATAATAGAATTTTAATTAGAGTGAATGTCTATCTTGTAGAGAGTTTACTTTGAGGCTAAGTTATTTTTCCTCCTATAAATAGAGAGGTCTTACCCCATTGTAAACCACCACAAAATTCTCTACAATATTGCTTTTGTTCTTTTATAATTGTTTATAACACGTTATCAGCACGAGACTCTACCGTCTCAAGAAGCTCTTTGAGAAGATTAAGATAGCTCTCAGCAAACTAATGCCTAAGAGCTGGAACAGCCAAATACATAACAACCAACAACAGCAACTATTTTTGTCCCCTTTGGAATACGATCGGCAAAGATCGATCTCCACCTCCCTCCAAATCGGAAAAACCAGCAACATCCCAAAATCTGGGAAGGAAACACATATACAAACAAATAACGAACGACCTCACTTCTCTCAATTCCAAGAGACACCCATGGTTCTGAAATCTTGGACCCTACCAAAATCGACCACCAACACTGCTTGAAACAGAGTAAAACGCAGAACAAAAACGGTCCGAAAAGCACCATTCAAACAGAGCAAATCGGAGGTGCCGACTCGAGGTTCATTTCTGAATTTTGTATTGGTTCCGAAGAGTTTCGAGGTTTTGATCGTAGTTACGTCCAGAGGTCGTCGGATTCAGTTCTTTTGTTTTTCATCAAGAGACTCTAACCAATTGGGTAGAAGCTTTGGGATTGAGCATAATGATTGTAAAATATTCCATGAACTTCCTTCATGATTAAAATTCTGTATTTAAGGTAAGTATTTACTTTTCTCTTTCAAATTCTTGAAATTCTATAATTTGATTTTATATACAAGCAAAAACAACAAAGTTTGATTATAACTCTAATGGAGTTTGTAAGAAATTACACCACATGAAGCGATAAAATTTCTATGCCTTTTCATGATCAAATTCATGTATGATTGTGGGCAAAGAATTGAAAACTCGTCCAATTGAATTTGCTCCATTCTCATTCACTTTAGAGAATGTGATAGCAGTATATGATAAGTCTGAAAGAAGACAAAATTATTACCGTAAAGGTATCATTGGATGTGGACGTGACAATAGACGAAATTATAATCATCAACATTGTGATAATGAGAATAATAAGGATTCTCAAAATAATCATTCACTCTGTGAAAGTAATATTTGTTATCAATTTGACAATATGATATTTTATAAATCACGTATAGATGATTATGATCCATTCATGGTGTGAGTGTGACAACATCTAATTTATGAATACATATTCATTCTTGGAAGAATATGAACAAGCTAGTGATAGTGAATATACCACACTCACCTCTAGAAGGAGGTTTGAGATGAAATAAGAAAATAATATCATTATGAATGGTCACTGGTCATGTATCTATTGTACGCCAAAAATATTTTGGCAATGTGATTATTAAAGGACAACAATAATGCAAGAAACATATCTTGCATATAATTTTGACCATGACCATAATAGTATAACTTTCTCTTTAAAAGAGATATTCACCATATGGATGTTCATGAATATGTGGTAGTACCAAATTAATTGAGAACTCTGCAAGAGTCAATTATAATATGTTGGAGAAACACAATTGATTACCAATAAGGTATTGTTTTGTAGTAAGTCTCAAAGAAACTTATTCAGTTTCCAAAGTATACGCGAAAGCGGTTGATTATATTGAGGCAATAAATAAAGGAAAGATTTGATATATTATATTACTACAACTTTTAGCGGGATAATTTGTATGTGAAACGCTACCCGCTTTATTCTCCAATTTGTACTACACAAATAAAAGAATGCCACAATAAAGTCGATGTTTATTGATATAAAAACTCATATCATAATAAACATGGAGTTTTATTGATAATTGCACATGTCGTGGTGTAAACATGAACTTATCAATATTGATAACTTATTCAGTTGGCTCAGTTTAGTCATATCAATTTAAATATGATGTGCAAAAATAATAGAGAATTCACATGAGTAAATATTAAAGAACTAGAAAGTTCTTTATGGGTTCTCTTATATTGCTTGTTCTCATTAATTAATTAATTAACCAACTAAAGTTGGGATTGAATCCCATAAATTCTGAAAATATCAAAGGTGAATATGGGCACATTCACCTGCCATGTACGCCACATAAGATGCATCTATGAGATGGTTACATGTGCGATTATTATTAACCTGCAACCTGGTCGGTGCTTGCGAGGTAACTTGCTCAGTAATTTAATTTCGAGCATAATTTCCAGATTTTCTATTCAAGAAGTTCATCTTGATAAGTTGGTTTACATCATAATTAGTTTAGCAAAATAATTTATTGAGTGCCTCCACTTAATAGCTAAACTCTTGCTTATGAGAACAAAGTTATCAATATCAAACTGATATAGGTTATATACGAAAGTATATTACATTCTTCCCTCACAAATGGTTCAGGGTCAAGAACCAAATAATTCCATATTATTATCATTTATACGCGGTGTACATTATAATTAACACCATAACGCACAAAGATGGATTCTCAAAGTTGAGGAAACAAGTTAGCTTTTCTAACATGAGGGAGAGATATGATAAATAATTAAGAAAAAGTTACGTCGAACGGATTATCATTTGTATATTAAGATCCTCGAATAGGATAATATAAACTTGAAGTTCATAAAAAGATAATTCATTTGCAACATATTTCAAAGTATGCCATACACATTTATTGACCCAAAGAAAGTAACCATATTCTCATTGCAAATGCTCATATTAAGTCCTAGAAGGACAAAATCGATGGTACGCTTAAAGCGTATAGACAAATCAGTTTCAAATAGAACTTCTTGATAAAGAAGATAAGAAAATGATCAAAATGATCATAATAAAGGTGGCAATTGATCTAGAAGATCACATGACATAACACTTCATAAAATCTCATAAGAGATTCAGGTACCTGAATATATGAATGAAGAGATCTCTATGTTATGTCTTTATAAAAAACAATTATTGGAACCAACATAACATGTTTGTCAACGATATCTATCATAGCGCTAAGTATATATGAGGATCTTAAGTCCATCGAATATAGACACAAAAGTATTGGCCAAATGGAAGAGATACAATTCAAGTAGAATTGATTCCATATGAAAGGCATGTAGTTTTGGACATGTAGTCTAAATACTTAAAAGTATAAAGTCAATGGTATGTGCAATCAGGTTTCGATATCTTATTTGTCTAGCATGGCATGAAAACTTGATATGCATCTAAATTCTTGATCTTGAGGTACCACTTCCTCAGTGCAATTTATGCACAAATGTATCTTGCTATAACTATAAGCATGATAATGTGATAGCGAGGATACCTTTATGGAGATATTGAAGAGTCATTCCACGATATTTGTGAAGACATTATATATCTATCACGAGTGATGATTTCAAGATGCAAATATTCATTCAAGTTAATATGGCTGATTTATTTATCAATTCTTTACCAACGATCTCTTGAAGATGGTGCACAAGATTGGAATGTGAAGGCTCAATGATGTGAATTGATGCTCTTTTCAGGGGAGTTAATGCAAGTTGCACTCTTTTTCCCTTACAAGGTTTTGTGCCACTGGGTTTTCCTTGCAAGGTTTTAACGAGGCAACCAAAATGCGTATTGTTAGATATGTGTACTTCTTTTCCTTTTCTAGAATTTTTTTCCCATTGGGATTTGTTTTAGTTAAGGTTTTAACGAGGCACATTACTTATTGAGTAGACATTCAAGGGGGAGTGTTAAGAATAGAATTCTAATTAGAGTGAATGTCTATCTTGTAGAGAGTTTTACTTTGAGGCTAACTCATTTTTCCTCCTATAGATAGAGGAGTCTTACCCCATTGTAAACCGCCCCAAAATTCAATAAGAATTTTCTCTCTCTCTTTCTCTGAAATATTTCTCTTGTTCTTTTATTATTGTTTATAAAAATTATTTTGGTCTATAATAAATAGATGGTAATAGTTTGCTATAGGAGGTGAAATTTTCTTATTTTTAATCCTATGTATTAATAAAGGGGAATTAAGGAGAAATTTTCATAAAGTACTATTTTTAGTAGTAATTAGTCATCTATAGATACCATTTGTTATATTACGTATTATAGATACATTTTCTGTGGTTATAAGATGTATTCGATGAATTTAAGCTATTGTATTCATGAATACAGTAGAAAAAATAAACATGAATCAAAGACGTCCAGCTACTCAATTGTTGCATTCGAGTGTATTCGACTATATTCATAGCGTGAAATATGGGTTTACAACTTGACAGATTATTGTATTCGACTGTATTCACGGTGTGAAATAGGGGATTGCACTTTTTTTAAACGGAAAGTGTATCAACTAACATAATAGACTCTTAATATAACTCAACAAACTCAATTATAAAACACATAATTTGTATTTCCGGTTATAAAAAGGATTCTCAACTGAAAAATACCCCAAAACATAGCAATCTTCAGAGAAATTATATAATACATCTGAATACATAAATTATATTAATTGAAAAAATATATGAATACATTCATGACATATAGCGAGATAGTTGAATACAATGAAATATATAGAATACAACGAAATACATTAAAATATAATGAAAAAAGACAATGAATGCAATGAAATACACGGAATACAACGAGATATATTAAATTACAATGAAAAAAAGACAATGAATACATGAAAATACAGTGTGATACATTGAAAATACATTGAAATATATTAATAGAAAATCAAGTTGCTCAGCCCCAAACTCCGTCGTCTTTGCTCAATAACAAACTCTAATTTCCACCTTGTAGCCAAATAGTCATTTCATCTTCAAAGATCTTGCACGCTCAAACCTGGAGGAAGTGACTGCTTCAATTTGTCGGCCTTCTTAAAGTCGGACACACAGAGTGTGTAGAGGTGCTTGGAGCAGCGTGCTTTTATTAATTTGAACATATCCTTGTTCTTCTTGATCTTGACAGATCGTGCATCCTTTATTCTTGTTGTGAGAAGTAAATCCTTGATTTCGTGGATTTGCTTCAGCATGATTGGGTCTTCGGATTAGGGTTTTGTTGTTGCTATGCTAGTGGTCGCTGGATTTTGAAGGATTGTTTAAAGTGAATCAAAGAGAAGCTGATGTTAGAAGGAGGAGGAGAGCGAAAATTTTAATGGGATGAGGGAAGAAAATCACTACAAGAAAAACGGCTTTTAGAGAAAGGAAATATGGTCCCTAAAAATCCAAATCTTGTCCTAATAAACCAATTGCGACAAGAAAAAGCTGGTCGCAATAGCTTTCGCCGCTAAAGGCCAATAACTACGGGTCCAAAAACCTGGTCATTAAATGTTTTTAGCGACGGATAAAAAATCTAGTCGTTATATACCTTCAGAGACTACATATCTCATCCCAATAGACAATTAATGTTATTAAAATTATATATTTTCTTGTTGTAAAACAATTTTAGCGACCACCTTTCTCCTCCCTATTAGACGATAAATATATTATAAAATATATATATTTTTTGGTTGTTAATCCATTTTAGCGACCACTCTTTAACTGGTTGTAACTAATCTTTTAGAGACGAGCAATACTGGTCCCTATTTAAAATAATTATAGTAACTTTAACGACCGTATTTCTAATCTCGATCTTATTGACCACACGTATTCCTTAAGCTCGATGTTAAAAAAAGTTATTTTTATCAATAAATATCAAATTGCTATTGAAAAATCTAGATATAAAAAGGTAATAAAGTTATTAATTGCAATGTTAACATCCCATAATGTTAGTTTCGGTATTTTCTCGACACCTTAACAAAATAACTTAGCTAACATCCTGAGCTAGACTATATGATATCAAGTTTTACATAGCAAAATAATAATGAGCTTTATATCTTCCAAACTTGCATCTTGACTTGTAGTTTCAATCTTAACTTGCATCTTGACTTGTAGTTTCAATATTCAAACCTGTAAGTACAAAATTATGAAAGGACGATAAATAACTATTGGTAAAACAATATATGTTAATTTACAATAGTAATAGTTAAACCTCTTACCCAAAAGCAGTCTAAATTCATCTTGTGTTATCCATCAAATCAACAAGGCTACAGGAACATAGAAAATGAATTAGTAATGGTGCTACTGATTATGCTACTGAAGGTGCAACTATTAAAGGTGCTACTAGACTTCATGAGAAGGGAGAAATCTTAAAGGTGCTATTAAAGGTGCTAATACATATCAACAGATTAGGGCACCACCCTGCTTGAGAGTTAGTAGGACTAAAGGCATAGATTATATATGTTTGCTAGAACACATACATACAAAATATCTTTTGTATGCTTTATTATAACAAAGTGAATACATAGTATCTTCATATCAGTCATGCGTGCAAGAAAATGGGTGTAATTTGAGGCTATTTTTGCCACAATGTCAAACCATTGAAAGGTTCAAGGTGAACTTGGGAGTACGCGTGATATAGAAATAGTAGGAAATTAAGTGTCAGATTAGGTGACTTGTTCTAAATTCTAAACCACCAAAAAAGATAAGACAAATTATCTAAACAACTCTCAAAGTCCAAACTCCAAGTTTATCTATTATCTAGAATTTGGAGAAGTCCTTGCAGATGCAGTATACAAACTAGTATCCTTCCACCCTAGCTGTAATGTTCCATCACCTTGCACTAAGCTATAACCATGAACTGGTGGAAGCTACTGGGAATTCTGGTGGACTAAAGAATGTGGCTAAGGTTTGGTCAGTTGTATCACCTACCAAAAGATCATTGGGAAAAGAAGAGAGTTACTCGTGGGAATGAAGCTATTTGCACATAACATCAACAACAATCGGTGATTTCTCACAGGTGGAGGTCTAGAGAGAATAGTGTGTACGCAGGCATTTACCCCTATCCTGAGAAGGCATAGAAGCTGTTTCAAGTAGATACCCTTGACTAAAAAAAAACGATAAAAGTCATTCAAGAAATGAAAATGCAGCATTATTGGCATGGAGTATGAAATGTATAATAGATTTGAGCACTCTTTAACTTTTCGTAGAGCAACTTACAACTAATTTGGGTATACATAATTAAACTCTCACCGAGTAGCAGTATTATACTTCAAAAAGAAGAAAAAAACGGATTCACCAAAAATACAGGAAACATTATCATGTCTCAGCAAACAACAACTGCATCTAGATTGAGGGGGCGTTAGAAAAGTTAAAAATTGATGTTATCCAGATTACTGGCTTCAATGATGCTTACCAATTGAATTCCATCCGAAGTTATGTCAGTAATCCATATCCTCTCTACTTTGCCTTCCGTTCCGGTATATGGAGTAAAGGACTCGAATACAGCAGTTAATCCATGGGTCTGTTGCTTCACCACATTACTAGGAACCTTCTTCATCCTTGCAGCAGGAGTGCCTGACATAGATTTGTGATACAGACATTAACCCATTAAGCAGGCTATGAAATATCCGGCTTAAGCAATAGTGTGTCTTTGGATACATCTATATAGTTCTAGATTGTTGCATATCCAGAGTGAACTGCTGAAGAAAAAGCTTCAACATCTCTCACTTGTTTATGCAATATCTAGAAGCTTTTTTGCTATAGTTTTCTTCAAAGTGGATAAAGAGAAGTAAGGAATCTTTTTCCCTTATTTTTATGACTGCTATATGAAAAAAATTGAAAATAAACATACCAGGCCTAGGGTAGAACTGTGATATATGAACTTGAGCTAACTTGTAGTCCTTAATGAGGTCAACGGTCTGAGCAAAATCTTCATCAGTTTCACCTGCAACGCAAGGAAAAAGGTAAATTTTGGGAAACATCAAATCGTGCGCAAGATTTTTCAGGTAGTAGAACTGGTCAAACATCTACAGGTTTTAAGGCTGAACTCTTGATGAAGCTGAACCATTGAAAATCCGGCTTCACGTTATATTGATTCCAAAACAAGGAGTAGAGAAAGGGGGAGACTGGTGAATTAGTAGAATGGCTACTTGGAAGACTAAGCTTTTAACCGTGGAGACAGGAATCATATTCCACATAATCTTACTAGGCAGCACAAGGATGTGCAGCCACATACCAGGAAATCCAAAAATAATATATGTCGCAATCTGCATCCCAGGTACCAGTTCCATTAACGTATCCACCACCTTCCTGAACTCACCCACAGTGTATTCACGATTCATTGCCTGAAATTGGTGGACGGAGAAAAAAGATGATAGTTTTATTATGAACAACTAACTCTCTTCACAATAACATTATAAGCACTATTTCACATAGGTTGTTCAAAACCAAACAAAGTTAATAAATATTATGTAATTCAAACTTACACTCAAGACCGAATCACTACCCGACTGAGCTGGCACATGAAGAAAAGTATACACACATGGATGGCGTAAGACATCAGCTATCTCCTTCAGGTGCTCTGCTACAGGGCTGCTACAGATCATAAAAAGCAGGAATTTGCAGCAGCAAACATTAGGTATACTAATTCTTTTGATCAACATATATTGAACTACACATTACAATCACACACACAAGCTCAATATGAAAAAAGGGACTCTAAACATCATGAGCAAGGAATTGAGTGGGAATATAAAAGCTGACTAACGGGCTGACCGGGCCGGTTTCGGGTCAAAAAAAATTTGACCCGTCCGGTTACCGGTCCGGGCCGGGCCGGGTCGGAACAGTAACGGGTTTTAACGGGCTGGGTTGTTCCGGGTTTAAATTGAACCATACAGGTTACAGGTTGAAAGGGGCCGGGCCGGGCCGTGTTTAGTATATTTTCAATTTTTTTATGCAATTAAGTATAACTATTAAGTTATAATTATATTAATACTTTGTAATAATTGAATAAATACAAGTAAGATGGGAAAAAATTGCACTTATTGCAAGTGCTACTTTATTTCTCAATTTCAAATGTTTAAGTAGAAAATGAAATGTTTACATTTTTTCTAGTGAAGTAGTAATTTCAAATGTTTTGCATCGCCTTAGCAAGTTCATCTTCATCATAATCAATATCTCCAAGTTAAAGTTCTTCGTCTTCTGGGCTATGAACTGTGAACATCTTCCTTTCCTTGATTTCTTCGTTCCGATCTATCTAATCCAATCTGTGAAACATACTAAAACTTACAAATCATTGCTTCCCAAATCCCAATTCCCAACTGAAAGTCTGAAAATAAATCAAGGCCACTTTTAAAAATTATTAACCCATTCTATGGGATGGACAGCTCTCATATGTCTTGTAAGTGTTCTAGTCCCTCCTAAATTTCCTTCGGTCAAATGTTGAAAAGTTTCGTTACAAAATTTGCACTTAACACTATTAGTACCTTCTATTATTTCAAAAAAATTCCATGCCGGACTTCTTCTTTTACAATTAGAAGTCGGATCATTACTATTACTACCAGAAGCTACAGGACTAGCATCATTAAACATATTGTAAAAATGAAAATATAAGCTTAAATTAAATATGCAATTAAAATATTAAATAAGAGAAAGAGTTGGAGGGAGTGCACCGAATTCGACAATAAATTGAGCACTTGATCAAATATGAAATCTTGCAAATTGAAGGGAAGAGAGATAGATTGATAATTTGAGAATTAAGAATTTAAGATTGAGATAAGAATTTTGAGTGAAGAAATGAAGAAGAGATGAGGGTATTTATAGATTTTAAGAAGGGTTAATATTGTAAATTAATAAATACAAAAAATAACGAAAAAATGGCCATTTTTGTAAAATTGTCCGTTGGCCAACGGCAATGTGGGCCCCACATATTCAAAAATCTAAAAAGAAAATAAAAAAAAAAATTACCGTTGAACCGGGCTGGGCCGGTCCGGGCGACCCGGTGCAAGGCACTGTAGACGCTACCGGTTCCGGTGCGGGCCGGTTTTATTTTTCAAAATCCTAACCGGCCTAACCCCCTCCCCCACCCCAACCCAGCCCACCCGGCCCCCTATAATCCGGGCCGATCCGGTCCCGGGTCAACCCGGCCCGGTTGACGGGTCTAGAATATACTGGACAATGCAACAACACACGAGGCAAGAAGCATAAGGAATACACTGCCCAGATTCTTAGAATAGCAAGCACGTGTACATTTAATCAATTATCTGCCCAACTAACAGTAAGCTTTTTCCTTCCAAAAATAACAACACAGTAGAGGTTCATATTAACACACTTCCAATCTACTTTTCTCTTTACATTCCCCTGCGTTGCATAACATGGTTCACATGATCTACATTTTGAAACGTTTACAAATAAAACCATAATAAGCTTCTGCACAAAGATGTCAAGCCATGAATAGACATAAATCATAGATCTTTAACATGAATATACATAAACCATGAATCCTTATTTGATCAGAATTTATTAGTTGAATGAGAGGAACAAGCGTAAAAGCAAGAAGCATTTTTCAATGCTTTTGCATTTCTTTGTGCAAATGTTCCTTTTCTCCCGTGGAGTTATTAACGTGCTTTTTGCTTATGTTATCAAGGAAAATGCATATATTAGCTGCGTTAGCTGCTTTTCAGGGTTGATGGAGCCATTCCCAAAACTACAGGAAAGTTTGTATCTTCAAGTACATTATTGGCATTCGTTAAATCACCATTTGCTGTGAGTTTGTGAAAGCAACGGCTGGAGGAACTATATTGCAATATTAATTCAGAATGGGAGATTTGCAGAAGTCATACATGGATCCAAAAGGAGTACAAGAGTTGATGCACCAAAGGCAAAAACATTAAGCCAAAGTACGTGATTGCAACATATGTTTGGCCAAATTTGCTATTTGCAAAGGAGGTCTATATGCTCCATACTTCATGGGCTAGTTTTTATAAAGCTTTTCATCATATATCTAGTTATGCAAGGTGTACCATCACTGTTTAATAAAATAAAAAATGTATATCACAACCATCAATCTCAATCTGCCCAGAATATTAGAGCAGATTTGCTAAACCAAATATGCGAACAAGGAGGTTTATATGGTCCTCTCAAGTAAAATTACATAGAGAAGGTTTATCCAGTTTTAATTTTACACAATTTAACAAAAAGTCCATTCATCCCTTCTCTGTCAATACCTACAGCTAATACAAATCCAAAGGAGAAAGCAGACAATGTGTATATATCTTGGTTTGACCAAATAATTGCGTGAGAGTTTATAACTTATTTCTTAATGCCATAGGTCTGAATCCAAGGTGTTTTCTAACTTATTTCTTTTAGCTAGTAATCATCTTTATAGAATTCCTGGCTCCATGACTGCCCTTAGGTTACAACTTACAGCAGCGTAAACATTGAATTTGATGAGACGAGCCTAAAATTGCTTGTTAGACTACAGCATGAGCAAATAAAGACTGAGAGGAAACGAGTGGACACGAGAACCAGTTGGACTTGTCACTTGTGTGAACCAGTTGTTGAGTGTTCACACACCAGCATTTCAATGCAGAAACTTAGCACACTTTTGGGACTTATAGTACGTATACGTTTCCACAAGCGAATTCATGTAGTACATGTAACAACTGACATATCATGCGTAACGAGAAGAGACTTTAACAGTCCTAATAGATCACTCAGTACCCTTCCATAAAGCAAGTAAAATAATTCCTTTAGGCCTCATATTTGTGAGGGCTCCATTTTATTACACCTAATAACTATGTATAACTTTTTAAAAAAAGTTATGTAAAGTGAAAATGGTTGATTTCTTTCTTTAACAAATATAGATAAGAAGAATTTACAACTGCTATGACTTTTACAAAGAAAATTGTACTTGAAATATATATCGAGCCCGAATTTCGTAAGAAAACATGTGACATATAGGAAGTAACAATTTGATACGAATATTGATAATGAAATCTAAATATCTTTCGAAGAGTACTTTAGAGTTTAATACTTTTATACATAATAGAGAAGGCTATTTTTTCACTTCAAAATAGATATGAACAATTCGCAGCATATGAAAATTATTTTTGGTTTTCTATTTGGTGGTAAAAACTAAGATCACTAGATGTTGAAAATTTGAAAAATTATTGTCTTAATCTTGAATTTTCTTAAAGCATAATAATCAATTCGTAATGGTTTAGATTTATTTTCTGATTAAAGTATTAAGGAAAATAGTGTAATTAGAAGATAGTAGTTAAATTGATACACTTAGTAAAATAAAAAGATGTGATTCTTTTCCAAATGCCTAAATAGCTTATGGAATAATGTTAATAACTAAGGTTGTCGTTGCTTCATCGGAAAGAAGTTTTTACAATTAAAATTGATAAAATTTTATCTAAGATCAACAATGTCACAAGAAAGTTTAAATGAATTAGTTATATTGTCAATTGAGAAATACTTATTAGGATTTATTGATTATAAGAAAATTATTAACAAATATGTATCTGAGAAAAGCTTTTAAAAAGTAGACTTCAAATAAATAATATTTTATTTTTAAAAAAATTAAGATCCTCCGTAAAGTTTGCCTTTAGGCCACAAAATTGGTCGGGCCGCCCCTGAGATCACTTTACTTTCTTTCTTAGCATTATAGTATACTATTAATATTTAATCAGAGAAGTATACGAATGAATTAACGAGAAGTACTTTTGGCTAACAATAGAAGCAATTTTTTACTTTTGGGAAGAAGCAGAAAATTCTAGCTTATTCCAAGAAGCAGAAGCAACAACAACAACAACAACAACCCAGTATAATCTCACTTAGTGGGGTCTGGGGAGGGTAGTATGTACGCAGACCTTACCCCTACCCTTGGATAGAGAGGTTGTTTCCAAATAGACCCCCGGCATCCTTCCCTCCAAGAACTTCTCATCTTGCTCTTGGAGAAGTAGAAAATTAATTTATTCATGACAAAACTATCCTTTTCATAAATTTATATTTTTCATATAATCCCTTACTAATTTAAGTTTTTTTTTTCATTTTTGCTTCTATTTTTACTATTCTATTAAAATTAAAGATATTATATGTATGAATCATATTGTGACTTTCCAAATTCATTATTGACTTTTCTTATTTTTTATTTTTCTTTGTGTAATGTCTTGTAACTTTCTAAATTATCTTCTTTTTTCACACTAAAGCAAATTATCCACGTCATTCTTTGGATTATCAATTCTCTTCCTACAAATAATTATTTATAATTTCTTCTATCATATGCTATTAATTAGTCCCCAAATCTTTAAAACAATTATCAAATCTAATTTATGAAAATGTCGTACAAATAGGTAATACATTTTCAATTTATTGCATAATTTGTCTATCTATTATTAAAAAAAGAAAAAGAATACATCCACATTAAGTCAAGTGAGAGCTTCACAATAGGCCATTTTGGAAATTTATGACAAAGTTAATAAGATGAGGTAATAATTAATTTTTTTAAATTTAATTTTACATAAAAAAATTAAATTATACAATATGTGTTGTCAATAATTAGTTACTCCTTTTGAATTAGTTTAAACATACTTAATTATTTCGTTCGTGATTTTTAATATATTTAAAATTATTTCTATTTGCTCAATGCCACCTTTCAAGTTTGACACTCAGAATTATCTAATTACAACTACCATGCCATACATAATTTATTCTTCTACCGATAAAGAATTCAACTATTATGCTAACTGTATGGGTCAAGACTTGACCTCGTGATACTAAATGAGATCAACGCATTTATTAAAGCTCATTTATGACCAATAAATGGTATGACCATTTATTCACACGACTATCGGGTGGTTATCCAATCTGACAACTGAGGTCACGGCCTGGCCGTCCTCACGGGGTCGTCCCCTCTATGTGGTCCCAACTTCTTAGCGCCAGCTGACAGATCTCCTGGCTATAAATACTAAGAGAAAGAACCCTAACGGGGGCTGCTTCTTCTTCGTATCTACTCCTAAAAGAAGAGAGAATACTTCATTGTAAGGCTCTGAACCTCTCGATAGAGAGGCAGACAAAACCAATATTATTAATAAAAAATCTTCACCCTCCTCCCTTTGCCTAATATCTACTATCTCTTGTATTTATTTCTTTGGTCTTTGGATTTATTACGATCTGCTATGATTGGCCCTCCATTTATTTTGATTGTTTTACGCTTCCAAAGTAAATGAAAACTTTGAGCTAAACAATTTGGCGCGTCTGTGGGGATTTCATAGCAGAATCACGTAGTTTGTCCTTAAACCGAAAAAGAAAAATGAACAACCCAGCTCAAACGAGCCCAAGCGGCATATCGGGTCATAGGAAGTCAAAAAAAACTCGAGACGAGATTGCTTCCATACCCCCATGTCTTCGAGCAAATGGAAGAAGAAGAAAAAGCAGATCCCCCATTTCTATGGGAAAAATGAGCTCATGTCACCTCGCCCCTTTCCCTTTCACACGGGATCTTTCCAAAAGGGAGGACAGCACGAAAGCATCTCTCTAACCGAGACCTGTAACGAGGTGACCCCTGTGAGCCAGTCGGAAAGACCACAAGCGCAAGTTAGGCAAGACCTGAAACCAGAAGCAAATCCCAACCCCCAACACGTAACGAGTTATGTGGGAGAAATCATAAAGATTCAATAACGGTTGAACTGGGACTCAGGCTATGTGCCTTCGACACAGGCTACGCGCCTTCAAAAATTATAATAGTTCAACTACGGTTGAACGGAAATACAGGCTATGTGCCTTCCCATAAATGTTCAACTACGGTTGAACGGCAATACAGGCTACGCGCCTTTACATAAAGGTTCAATGACGATTGAACTGGGACTCAGGCTATGCGCCTTCGACACAGGCTACGCGCCTTCAATTTTTATAAAGGTTCAACTACGGTTGAACGGCAATACAGGCTACGCGCCTTCACATAAAGGTTCAACTACAGTTGAACGGTAATAGATGCTACACGCCTTCAAATATTATAAAGGTTCAACTACGGGCGAATGGCAATACAGGCTACGCGCCTTCACATAAAGATTCAACGACGGTTGAACTGGGACTCAGGCTATGCGCCTTCGACACAGGCTACGCGCCTTCAAATATTATAAAGGTACAACTGCGGTTGAACAGAAATACAGGCTACGTGCCTTCACATAAAGGTTCAACTACGGTTGAACGGCAATACAGGATACGCGCCTTCACATGAAGGTTCAACTACGGCTGAACTGGAACTCAGGCTACACGCCTTCGAATACTGCAAAGGTTCAACTATGGTTGAACGACAGCTCGGACCACGGGCCTTCACCTCTGTCGCAAAGCCGCAAGCTCAACCACGGACGAGTCAAAGCCAAGGACACCCATCCCCAAGGCTATAAAGCCAAGGCCGCAAACAGACGAGAACAAATGCCCCCAAATGTCCAACCACGGACAAACCCCAGGTCGGGCCAAGCACTCCACCTTTTAAGTAAGTACGACTATCTGAAATCAAAGTATGACCCACGCAAATTCGGCCCAAGTCGAGCCACAAGGCCGTGCTTCTCATTATCACAGCCAGTAGTTCGACTAAGCCCGAACTGGGACTAAGGCCATGTGCCGCCCCTGCTCAAATACGACCACAGTCCACTCCCAATAAGTGGAGGAAAGTGACGACCAAAGGCGTCTATCTATGGCCAAGGCCATCCACACCAACTTTCCTTGAGGCAAAGAATCAGCTTGACATTGGTCAAAATCACTTAACCAGTCGAGACTATTAACATATCCACTATAAAAACTCTAAAGCAAAATCCTTGCAAACAAGAACAAAAATATATAATGTATTCAACACAAAACAAACATAAGAGAAGAAAACCTCATATATATTCACAATATTTACACGGGGTTACCCCCAATTACATTGGCCCAAGGTCGGCAAAGAAAAAAGAGAAAAAAGAGAAAAAAACCAAACAAACATTACAATTTTTTTACTCAGCGCCCCCCTCGGCATTATCACCACCCTCAATGCCATTACCTCCCCCGTGGGTAGAAAGATAAAAATCACAGCCAAGGCGGGCTTCACGAGCCTTTTGGCGTGCCTCCTCGTAAGTGGCCTCAGACACGACGCCTGCCTCCCACAGCCGCCTGTACACGTCGAGCTGAGCCTCGGCATACGTCCAAAGCTTGCGAGCAGGACCAAAAGCAGCGCCCTGATCCCCCATGCGCTGGATCTTAGCCTCCAAGGTCACAATCCGATCCGCCGCAGCGCGGGCATTTGATCGCAGACGGAAATGCGCCCTTCTAACAATCGTTCTCGAATAGCGGCGGCAGCCCTTTCCAATCCACGCTCCCTTTCCTGGGCACGATTGGTCGCCTGCAGTGCCTCAACCCTCGCCTGGGCGTCCTCTGCCTGCCTCCTTGAAGCGGCAGCCTCATACTCTAGGGCAGCCACCTGCCTGTTATAAGCCTCATGGCCTCCGCTGCTACAGCCAGATTTTAGCGCTCCCTCTCGCTAGCCGCCCTCCTCTCAACATCCTCCCCTTCGTTTGCCTGGAGGAGCTGCTCCTCAAGAGTGGATATCCTGCTAAGGGTCTGTTGCAAGTGAATCTCCCTCCGTGCTAGCTCTTCTACCAACTCCCGGTTCTGCGTGTCGTTCCTTATGCGCTCATGCAAGCCACGACACCGATCACGGTAGCGACGGTACATCCCCAACAGCCGCGCAAAAAGCACCGAACGAGCATTAGCCCTCTTAATGATCTCCACCTCCAGTAAAAATGTCTACAGCAAACAGAGTGAAAGTTAGCACGAGAAGAAATGCTAAGAAAAAAAAACCGAAGTCTTTTGCACATACCTTTATACTGATGGTGGCCACCTCACTCATCGATTCGACGTCCGAAATACCCCTCACGGATGTGCTCTCCGCTTCCGAGCACAGGACCCCGAACATCGTCACTAGGTTCTCCTCCTCGAGCAATAGGTTTAGGCCATTAGAAATCTCCAAATAATGATAATCCCCCTCGGCCTGCACGGTCGTGCGGGTATAACCCTCCTGGGCAATACGGATGTCCTCGGGATCCATATCGGACTCCAAATCATCCCCCTATCCTAAAATGCCTCTTCCTCCTGCCGCCCTAGAAGTTGAGGCTTCTGCCACCCGAGATGTCGACGCACCCGCATTCGCCGTGAAGTCGACACTCTCTATCTCCACCAAAATAGCTATCGAGGAACCACCTTCCCTCGCAGCAGCAGGAACAGAAACTTGAGTCACCAAAGAGACTGTATCACCTTGCCTAAGCCAACCGGGGCAACCTCCACTGAGCACTCACCTTCTGGTGCAAGGTCCACTGCGCCCCCTTCTCAACCGACGGTGAAGAATCTAAACTGATCACCACCGGGAGGACCCCTATGCCAAGCCAGTGGCCTCTCATCTTCTTCTTCATCTCCATTCGATGATCACTCTTCCCTGGAGCGCACGACGCCTGGAGATTCCTCAACTCGAGCCACGGGCCGTACCAGGGAATGTGCAGCTAAAGACTCCACCGAAGTCGCCCTCGGAACCGGGCGAGGTACCGGCATTGTAATCATTCGAGCAGTCACCCCGGGCCTGCGAAAAGCAAGCTGAGGAGCCCTCCTGCGGCATGGTCGTTCTGACCAACCAAGGAAGAAGAGTTAGGTCAGGAGAACTAAGGACTGCGAAGAAAAAGCGATAAACAACAAATCAGATTCTTACCAGCAGCCGGCCTACGGCCATGCACCTCCCAGAAAGACGCCCACGTGCGAATCCCCATTGTAACAGGAAGCATGACCTCAACCCACTCGCGGATGCCTGAAATTTGCACCGGTGGAGAACCTTCCGCTACAATAGAAAGAAGATCATTACGCGCAAACATAAAGCAGAACTCTTAGCCTAAAATAAATCAAGGCCAACATAAGAGAAACTTACGTGCATGGTTCCACTTCGCCGGGAAGTCAGTGGAACACGCCACCAGGTGCTCGGTCCTGTTGTAAAAGAAATATTCGAAGGGACGGGTAGCGACCTCATCATCGATATCTGCAGTCAAGCCGTCGATCCCACAAGGAACCAACCAGATCATAGTTCCACGTACCCTCTGAGGAGCGTACAGAGTTAGCACGTGCCCAAGTGTAACTCCCCTTCGTGCCAACTTCGTGCATTTAATAAGCATCGCCAATAGTTTGTAGTAGGAGGGGACGAGCTGACCAGGGCATACCCTGTAATAACAACAAAGGTCCACCGCCAACATGGGGAGAGGAAGCCTAAATCCCAGCCTGAAAGGGTAGGCGTAGAAGACGCAGTACCCTCGATGGTCGACGTGCACCATGTCTCCACTCCTGGCCAAGACGATGTCGGCAAAGCGAGGAATCTCACATTGCTCCTTCACTTGATCTAAGCCAACTTCCCCCATCAATGGAGCCTCGTCCACTTGATCTTCTCCCCTAGGGTCGTTAAAATCGGTCGAAGGACCACCGGGAAGGGAAGGAATGTTGGTCACCGACGGGAACCGATCGACGGTCGGCAAATTGGTGGCTCCCGCCACCGTAGATGGACCCTCCGCCACCGCAACCGCCACCGGAACTGTATTGGAACGGGAACTGCTCGCCCTTATCAATATAATGAAAAGAAGATGGTAAGGTTCATCGGAAAAATAGGAGAATACGAAGGTCCGACGAAAATAACGGAGGATGAATAAACAGGGACCGAAAAACCAGAAATTTGAAAGCAAGAAAGCTTATCTCCCTTAGAATTCAACTTAGACAGATATCAGAAAAGTGAGAACTGAGCAACACAACCCCTTATTTATAGGCAAAACGTGAATGGCCCTTACGAATCCCAAAGGTCATCATTAACTACCCGACCAAACCGTAAAACGGTTTAAACCTGCAGTGAAGAGCAACATTATGACAAACGTCATCGAACGGTCATCCGACACTCAATCGGCACGTCCCCTATGGAATGGTTGTAACGACATCAAGACACCACGGGTACGCCCCATGCGTCGCCATGCACATAGGTTCCCCCCTCACACGCAACAAGCATAATCGTACTCCCTCCAAGAATGCGTGAAATGGCTATAGCTGTCCTGAAAGTATAAATGGTTGCGGCCATCTCCAAAATATAAGTGGCTACGACCACCTTCAAAGTATAAATGGCTATGGACGTCCTGAAAGTATAAATGGCTGGGGCCATCTTCAAAATATAAGTGGCTACGGCCACCTTCAAAGTATAAATGGCTACGGCCATCCTCAAAGTATAAATGGCTGCGGCCATCTCCAGGTGGCTACTGTTACCTTCAAAGTATAAATGGCTATGGTCGTCCTGAAAGTATAATTGGCTGCGGCCATCTCCAAAATATAAGTGGCTACGGCCACCTTCAAATTATAAATGGCTATGGCCGTCCTGAAGGTATAAATGGCTAAGACCATCTCCAAAATATAGGTGGCTATGGCCACATTCAAAGTATAAATGGCTACGGTCATCCTTAAAGTATAAATGGCTTAGGCCATCGTTAAAATATAAATGTCTACGACCATCCTAAAAGTATAAACGACTGTGGCCACCCCCATATGTAAGCATGTTGGAACTCTCGACAAAGTGCGTCTGGGGTCATTAAATTCGAATATGGCCCGGACCATTTACTACACTACGGCCAAGACCGTCAACACAAGATGGCTAAGGCCGTCGATTTCGACATTGTAATCTCCAATGTATAAATGACCACGGTCATCCTAGGTCACAACCAAAATAGCGTTCGATCTCCCCCTCCGAATTTCTTGAACTATACTCGGCAAAGTCCGCTCATCGAGCTCGACCCGAGCCTGACCTCAATAAGCGGAGGAACTATCTGTATGGGTCAATACTTGACCTCATGATACTAAATGAGATCAACGCATTTATTAAAGCTCATTTATGACCAATAAATGGTATGGCCATTTATTCACACGACTATCAGGTGGTTATCCAATCTGACACCTGAGGCCATTGCCTGGCCGTCCTCACGAGGACGTCCCCTCTATGTGGTCCCAACTCCTTAAAGCCAACTGGCAGATCTCCTGGCTATAAATACTAAGAGAAAGAACCCTAACGGGGGTTGCTTCTTCTTCATATCTACTCCTAAAAGAAGAGAGAATACTTCATTGTAAGGCTCTGAACCTTCGATAGAGAGGCAGACAAAACCAATATTATTAATAAAAAAACTTCACCCTCCTCCCTTTGCCTAATATCTACTATCTCTTGTATTTATTTCTTTGGTCTTTGAATTTATTACGATCTGCTATGGTTGGCCCTCCATTTATTTTGATTGTTTTATGCTTCCGAAGTAAATGAAAACTTTGAGCTAAACACTAATGAAGACATTATTGCAGAGATTGATGAAGGAGATGAGCCTTCTGATATTCTTTTAGAAATGCTAGGCAAGTCTTCTGCTAAAATGAAGGTGTTGTGTGTTAGAAGTAGAGATGGAATTGTTGAGAAATATTATCATGTATGAGTGACTTTACCTATTATTTTATGATAAATTATTACTATATAGTAATTTGTCGATAGACTTCTAATTTATACTGAATAATGTATTTTAATTATTCAAATAATCAAATAACAAATAGTAATTATACTAGACAATATCATATGCTTTGGTATAAAAATATATCTAAAATTGATTTAAATATGTAATATTTTTGTTTGCTTTATACTTTATATTTTAATAAAATAAAAAATAAAATAATAAGGGTCTCTTACGATAAATATTTAGTTCATTTTTCTATTTAAAAGAATTATAAGACTTTGATACTAGTCATTTTGGTAATTTGATACTCAAAAGTACTTTTTAAAACGATTGGTCAAACACGATTTGTTTATCAAATGTTGTAAAAACATACTTCTTAAATGAATTGGCCAATAAACAAATAGTTTTATTTTTTCAAAAGTACTTCTTAAAAAAGTACTTATAAAAAAAAGTAGTTTTCAAAATAAGCAGATTTTAAGAGCTTGGCCAAACGAACTCTTAATCACCTAGATCAAGAAGCTTTTATGCTGAAATTTTAGGCATTGCTATTTTTCTATAAACACCAAATGGCATATTGAATACCAATATCTTTTTAAAATGCTTATATAAAAAATATCGTACCAAATGTCATATAAAAATCGAAATATAAAAACATTGTAATTTTTATTTCAGTATTTATCAAACTATGCATGGGCCTATGCGCAATTGTATGTACCAAAAGTCTACCAAAGTTCTCTACTCTCCCAGATACCCAAGATGATTATAAAATTGACAATTCGTAATGGATGGAGCCAACAGTGTTCCAAGATTTGTATCGACCGAATGGTATTTCAAAATGATGATATACACTAACATCCAATAAAATCTAGCATACATTTCAAAAGTAGTGATAACGAAATTGAATTATATAATAGTCGAAACTCACAAGTTCCATTAATTTAAATTCACACTGTCCTTAACAAATACTATAGTACCTCGTAGATGTTTAGTTTAAAATGTGGACACAAAACCAGATATGTTATGAAATAATATAAAGACAAGAACAATAATGCAAGAATAAGAACAATATAGAGAGAGAATAGGGAGAGAGAGAAGTATTCTTATTAATACTTGGGGTGATTTACAATGGGGTAAGACCCCTCTATTTATAGGAAGAGGAATGACTTAGCTTCAAGCTAAAACTCTTAGACATTCACTCTAAATAGACTTCTATTTTATAACACTCCCCCTTGAATGTCTATTCAATAATGTGCCTCATAAAACCTTAAAACCAAAACCCATTGGGAAAAATTAAAGAAAGGAAAAAGAGTACACATGTTTGAATATGCGCCTATTGGTTGCCTCGTTAAAAACCTTGCAAGGAAAACCCAGTGGGACAAAACCTTGTAAGGGAAAAAGAGTGCAACGCGCATTAACTCCCCCTAATGAGTACATCAATTTATATCCTTGAGCATTTGCATTCCAATCTTGTGCATCATCTTCAAAACGATCTTTGGTAGATGTTTGATAAATAAATCATATTGACATGAATAAATATTCCGCACCTTGAAATCATCATTCTTGATAGATATGAACATCTTCATATAATGTCGTGAAATGACTCTTCAATATCTCTATAGATGCATTCTCAATGCCATCATGCTTATAGTTATAGCAAGATTCATATGTACACAAATTGTACTTGGGATGTGGTACTTCAGGACCAAGAATTGCATATGCTTCAAGCAACTTTGACTTTTATACTCTCAAGCATTTGAACTATAGGTTCAAAACTACATGTCTTTCATATGGAATCAATTCTTCTTGAATTGTATCTCTTCCATTTAGTTACTTTCTTTGGGTCAGCAAATGCGTATAGCATGCTTTGCAATATGTTGCAATTGAATTATCCCTTTTATGAACTTCAGGTTCATATCATGATATTCGGGGATATACATATACAAATGATAATTCATCCCATGTAACCTTTTCTCAAGTGTTTATCATGTCTCCCCCTCATGTTAGTAAAGCTAACTTGTTTCCTCAACTTTGGGAAATCATCTTCGTGCATTATCATGTCAATATACACGGCACATTAATAATAAGATGATATTATTTGGTTCCTGACCCTGAACCACTTGTGAGGGGAGAATATAATATACTCTCGTATACAACTTATATCAAACTGATATATATATAACTTTTATTCTCATAAGAAACAGTTTAGCTATTAAGTGGAAGCACTCAATAATTATCTTGCTAAACCAACTTTGATATAAACCAACTTATCAAGATGAACTATCTTGAGTAGAAAATCTGGAAATTATGCTCGAAGTTAGATTACTGAGCAATTTACCTCGCAAGCACCGGCCAGGCTGCGGGTCAACAACAATTGCGCATGTAACCATTTCATAGATGCATCATATGTGGTATACATGGCAGGTGAATGGGCCCATATTCACCTTTGATATTTCCAGAATTTATGGGCTTCAACCCGAACTCTTTAGTTGGTCAGTTCATTAATGAGAACAAGTGATACAAGAGAATTCGTAAAGAACTTTCTAGTTCTTTAATATTCACCTATGTGAATTTGCACATCATACTTAAAATGAGATGGCTAACATGAATGTCAACTGAATAAATTATCAATATTGGTAACCATGACATGTGCACTTATCAATAAACTTCAGGTTTATTATGACATGGGTTTTATACCAATAGATATCCACTTTATTGTGGCATTCTTTCGTTTGTGCAGTACAAACTGGAGAACAAAGCGGGTAGCTTTTCATATGCAAATTACCCCGCTACAAGTTGTAGTAATAGGAGATATCAAAGTCTTCCTTTATTTATAGTCTCAATATAATCAATCGCTTTCGCGTGTACTTTGGAAACTGAATAAGTTTCTTTGAGACTTACTACAGCACAATACTCAATTGTGTTTCTCCAACATAGTAATAATTGGCTCTTCTAGAGCTCTCAATTAATTTTGTACTACCACAGATTCATCAACATCCATGTGGTGAATATCTTTCTTAAAGAGAAAGTTATACCATTATGGTCATGTCAAACTTATATGCAAGATATGTTTCTTGCATTATCGTTGTCCTTTAATAATCATATTTCCAAAATACTTTGGCGTACAATAGGTACGTGACCAACGATCATTCATGCCATATATCATCTCAAACCTCCTTCTAGGGGTGAGTGTGGTATCATCTCAAACCTCCTTCTAGGGGTGAGTGTGGTATATTTAATACCAATTTCATGTTCATATTCTTCCAATAATGAATATGTATTCGTGAATCAAATGTTGTCACATTCACTTCGAGGATATGTGATTTTGTTATCCTTTTCAAATCTATAAATGCATCAGGCATTTGATTTGCTATTCTTTGCAAATGGATAATCTTTTGTGCCTCTTTCTCACAAATACAGGTATGTGGATCAAGATGAGATAATAATGCATTTTTCCACAAAATTTCCCGTTTGGTTTCACCAACTTCTCCCCCTAATTTTGGGAAAAGTGTCTCATCAAATTGACAGTCTGCAAATCGTGCAGTGAACAAGTCGCCTGTCAATGTTTCGAGGTAGCGAATGATGGAGGGCGATTCAAACCCAACATATATTCCTAACCTTCTTTGCAGACCCATTTTGGTGCTGGATGGCGGTGCTAAAGGCACATATACTGCGCATCCAAAAATTCTTAAATGGGATATATTGTGTCCATGACCCAAAACCAATTGCAACGGGGAATATTTGTGTCAATTCGTCAGTCAGAGACGAACTAGCATTGCTGTATGCAAAATGGCGTGACCCCAAACAGAAGTGGGCAGCCGACAAACTAAAATGCTGCATGCAAAATGGCATGAACCCAAACCAAAGTGGGCAGCCGACGAACTAGCATTGCTGCATGCAAAATGGCGTGAACCCAAACCGAAATGGGCAGCCTCGTTTTCATGAAGAATTCAAGATTATTCTCATCTATTGTCTCAATATGATATCCATTTTGAATGATATCTTTAAAACTCAACAAGTTCTTCTTAGACTTGGAGGAGAATATTGCATTCTCTAAGATAAACATCATGCCTTTGGGCAGAGTTACAGTTGCTCTTCCGGAGCCTTCAATCAATTTAACTCCCATGGTTTGATATACAAAAGAAATACACGAACATAAGAATAAACAAGTTCAATTCGTTTGTGTCACATAATATTTTCAAAATCTGCTGATGTCATTGACTAAAATAAATCAGATATGTTATCCATTACTTTGCAGTTTGAAAATTTCAGTTTAAACATTTTCTTCAAACAATCGATTGTTAAACACAAACAATCGATTGTTGAACATTGACAATCGATTGTTAAACACACACAATCGATTATTTGCTATTTTGAAAAACTTCAGATCACAGTCTTAAGACAATCGATTGTTAAATATAGACAATCGATTGTTGGCTTATTTTGAAAAATTCGACCTCTGTATAACGACAATCGATTGTTAGACTTAGACAATCGATTGTGGATAATTTTTGAAAAATTGCAGATTACTGTCTTAACGACAATCAATTGTTAAACATTGACAATCGATTGTTGACTGTTTTTGAAAAATTCCAGATATGTTTTAAAGACAATCGATTGTTGTTCATTGACAATCGATTGTTTTGCAGTTTTTATGCGAAATATGAGATAACCGACTAGTTTTTCAGGTTAGTCGATTACCTCTACAGGAAAGTAAAAATATTATTGATATTTGAGCATATTGATACATTCTAAAGAACTAATACTAATACGAGCTAATACTAATGGCTATTAGTTTATTCATTCACTAATACAAACAAGTAAAATAAAATCAAATAGCTCCATCTTCTTTCATCACGGATCCATCACCGATTAGGTGGTCTATCTTCCCCTCGGGTTGCTCAAAGAAGTCTGCCACATCCAAGTGGGTGATGTCAAAGTTGTCGTCAGAGACAAAATTCGTTTCAGGGCGTTTACTCTTTCGAGATGCTTGATAAAGGTCAACCAAAAGTCATGGTATACGGCAAGCCTTTGACCAGTGCCTGTTTTCACCGCAACGACAATATATAGTTTATAAACTATTTGCTTTTGGGTTCTTATCGTATCATGCTTGTGGCAGAGTGACCAACTTCAGGTTGTCATCTCTTCTTAAGCCATTCCACAAGATAGGTGGATCCTTGACGGTGAGATATTCAATCTTCAAACCTTCATCAAGGTGATGGCGCAAGAAAATCAAGGCCTTAGCATAGTTTCAAACCTTCATCAAGGTGATGGCGCAAGAAAATCAAGGCCTTAGCATAGTTTTGGGTGGATGCATTATTTCTGTCTTTAATGGCGTCTCCAAGACCCATAGCATCCAAAATGGATTTAAGTATCCAACACCCATATCATATAGTTCTTGCCCGAAATTTCAAGGGCAACGAACTTTCTTTTCATAATGTCAGACATAAAACAAAATTACATCAAGAGCGTGTTCATACTTACGGGCTCTATTACAATTATCACATTCACTTCAGGGAATGGATCAAAATCATGTGCTTTACACAATCTCATGTCAAATATTACTTTCATAAAGTGAAAGATTATTTTGAGAATCCTTATTGTTCTCATTACCACAATAATGACGATTATAACTTCGTCTATTGCCATGTCCACATCCATTGATACCTTTACGGTAATTAGTCTTCTTTCAGACTTATCACATACTGCTACCACATTCTCTAAAGGGAATGGAGCAAATTCAATTGGACGGAATTCTTTGCCACGTCCACATTCATTGGTACCTTCATGGTAATATTTTAGTCTTCTTTCAGACTTATCATATACTGCTTCCACATTCTCTAAAGGGAATGGAGCAAATTCAATGGGACGGGTTTTCAATTATTTGCCCACAATCATACATGAATTTAATCATGGCAGGACATAGAGATTTTACCACTTCATGTGGTTACAATTTCTTACAAACTCCATTAGAGTTATAATCAAACTTTGTTGTCTATGTTTGTATATAAAATTAGATTATAGAATTCCAAGAATTTGAAAGGGAAAAATAAGTTACTTACCTTTAAGGTATACCAATTCTATTTTCAATGTTTTCTCCTTTCTTCCTTTCCTTTCTTTCTTTCTCTTTTCAACGTTTTTTCTTTCTTTGCTTTCTGTTTCTCGTTCCTCTTTTTTTTTTTTTTTTCCTTCTTTCTTCATTCTTTCTTTGAAGCAAAACCTTACACAAGCAAAAGTTAAGACAATCGGAAATTTCAATTGGTTAGAGACTCGTGCTAATAACGTGTTATGAAATAATATAAAGACAAGAACAATAATGCAAGAATAAGAACAATATAGAGAGAGAATAGGGAGAGAGAGAAGTATTCTTATTAATACTTGGGGTGATTTACAATGGGGTAAGACCCCTCTATTTATAGGAAGAGGAATGACTTAGCTTCAAGCTAAAACTCTTAGACATTCACTCTAAATAGACTTCTATTTTATAACAAGATAGCTTTTCTTCAATGGAAACCCATTTATTAATTCGACTTTTTGTTCTTTGTTTGCAGAATATTCTGAATACTCCTTTGCCCTCTTTATGCAGATAAAACAATTTTCGGCTTTCAGCAGAGTTATACTCGTTTTGGAAGTCTCTCTCTTTATATTTTTTTCATTAAAGAGTTTGGGAGAAAAAGGTAACTCAAATAAGTCAGCAGACGTTTGAAATAAAGGTCATAAAGTAACATTAATTGAAATCTTAGAAAATAACCCTAGAATATCATTCTAAGTTAAGACCCCCTAATCAAATCCCCACCTAATTATTACACTAGACAAAACCTATATTAATTATCAAAGTGAGCACACAAAACCTACATTAATTATATTCCTTCCGACTATTATTGCATTGATTTTGCCATTAAATACGTGCATTTCCATAAATGCATAAATATACGAATCCCGATACCAACCAATTACTCCCCTACCACCAAACTTGCTCCACAATTATCAGTTCTAACGAGTCATTCACAATTGACCCTTGAGATTCCCGAAAAATCATAAAAAATCTTCCGTTCATATCCTTTTACATTTTTGGAGTCAACAGAGACTCCATACCTTTGTAACAAAAGGAAGCTCATCTTTTATTGTCACTTGATAAGGTCTCTGTCCTACTAGTTATTATTTCAATGAATATTCATCTATATATGAATGATTTTATTTTTAGCTATTTCAGTCTTCTTCATCCAAGCCAGTTGATATAAGGTCTTTTTCATACCTTGTTATTCTTTTTTTTTTTTCTATGAATTTCAACTCGTTAGACAAGAGGGGTTGCTCTGATGGTAAGCAATTCCCATTTCCAACCGAGAAGTTGTGAGTTTGAGTCTCCCAAAAGCAAGGTGGGAAGTTTTTGGATGCCGGAGGTCTATTTGGAAACAACCTCTCTACCCCTGAGTAGGGCTAAGGTCTGCGTACACACTACCCTCCCCAGACCCCACTAAGTGAGATTATACTGGGTTGTTATTGTTGTTGTTGTTGAATTTCAAACTCGTTGTGAGATTTCTGTTTAAGGGAGTCTTTGGCGCAACCGGTAAAGTTGCTGTCATGTGATTAGGTGGTCCCGGCTCAAGTCATGGAAATAGACTCTTGTATATATGTAGAGTAATGCTTTGTATCATAGACCCTTGTGGTTCTACCTTCCATTGACCCTGCGCATAGTAATAGTCTAGTGCACCAGCTGTCCTGTTGTGAGATTTCTGTTTACACTGAATTATAGTATCAATAATTGATATATTATAGTTTGTGCAATTGCAGTATTTGGTGTTGGAATTTGATCAACAAAGAAGCAGCCATGACTACTGTTATTTCAAGCATTAGTCCAAGTCCTACTAGGCTTGAGGTTTGTTTCAGACTGTAATTTTTGTTACTTTATCCTGTTATGGTACAATTGGAGGAGTTACTTGAAAATATGGTATATAGCTGAGATATAAAGTATGTAAATTTTTTCAGGGGAAATTTATGGGTATGCTTGTTTGTTGGATTCTGGGACTTGGTTCACTTGTTTCTTGGAATAGTTTGCTGAGCATTGGAGATTACTACTATGCACTGTATCCGGTCAGTCTTTCTTCCAATGCAGACACAGAAAAGTTGAAATGATGCAATCAAATCACCATGGATTTTTGAATTTTTTATTATTTACTGACTGGTTTTATTTTGTCTACGGGTTAAAGAATTATCATCCTTCAAGGGTTCTCACCCTAGTTTATCAACCGTTTGCACTTGGAACAATGGCACTTCTTGCATATAATGAGGCAAAAGTTGATACAAGAATGCGCAACTTAGCTGGATATACTCTTTTCACCTTAAGCACATTTTCACTCATAGTGGTATGTTCTGCTTTTGCTGATTTCTGGTTTTTATGTTGTCGTTGTTTTGCTCACTCTTTTGTAATATGTGTTTTCGCTTCTGTCCAGTTGGATTTGGCGACGTCTGGTAAAGGTGGACTTGGAAATTACATTGGTGTATGTGCTATAGTTGGTACATTTGGAGTTGCAGATGCTCATGTTCAAGGTGGTATGGTTGGAGATTTATCATTCATGTGCCCTGAGTTCATCCAAGTAGGTTGCAGCAACAATTTTTTAACTTTGTTCTACTTCAATTGCTACGTCAAATCCTGAATTACGTATGTATTTTGACTCTAATGAATTATGCAGTCATTTTTAGCTGGTCTTGCTGCATCTGGAGCTCTCACCTCTGGTTTAAGGCTAATGACCAAAGCAGCTTTTGAAAACAGTAGCAACGGTCTACGCAAAGGAGTTAGTACGTAATTTTGATATCGTAGTCGGAAAGTTAAATAGAATAACACTATGCTTGATTTACTTTCAATCCAATCCAAATTAATGTTTCTTGATATACTGTGTTGAGTTTCCCCCTGTGAAAAACTAATAGAATTCTTGATTTTGCAGTGTTGTTTCTTGCCATCTCCACATTCTTTGAATTTCTATGCATCCTTCTATATGCATTCATCTTCCCTAAGCTACCAATTGTAAAGCACTATCGCACAAAGGCAGCTGGAGAAGGATCAACAACTGTTGCAGCAGACTTAGCTGCTGCAGGCATCCAAACTCAACCAATCGAAAAAGTAAACAACTTTTTCTCCTCAAACTAAAACCTGTTATAAGTGATGATCATAACATCTGATATGTTTCATTCAACTCGACAGGCTGGTGATGATGCTAAGCAATTACAACGTCTGAGTACCAAACAATTGTTTTTCCAGAACATTGATTATGCATTGGATTTATACTTGATATATGTCCTCACTTTATCAATTTTCCCTGGATTTTTGTATGAGAACACTGGTAACCACAAATTGGGCTCATGGTAAGTGTGAATGCCTAGAAATCTTTGCTATAGTAATTTACTATTTTGTAATACCTCATTAATTTCTTTTTCAACTATCAGGTTGAATGGTCTACATCAATAATAGTCATTTTTTAAGACATAGGATAAAGTATTAAAATGAAAAATATAGAATGTTCCAATATGTAGAAGTAGCATTCTGGAAATTCATGTGATCATTTATAGTATCAAATTGAAATTCAAATGGCACACTGTTCCATATTATCTTGAGCATGTGCAGAGTCAACTTGATATCTTGCAGTTCTCACCCAAAGAAGATGAGACATGCTAGGCTTGATAGAAACTAATAGCCTGTTAGGCCAAACTTATTTTTGACCAAAAATGCTTTTTTTTTTTTGCCCAAAGATTGAGGTGTTTGGCCAAACTTCTTGAAGGAAAAAAAGTGTTTTCAAGGAGAAGCAGAAGCAGTTTTGGAGAATCAGAAAAAAATAGCTTCTCTCTAAAAGCACTTTTTTGATAAGGACTATTGAGAAAAATACACGTAGAAGCATTTTTTAAAGTTTGGCCAAACACTAACTGATGCTTAGAAGTGCTTTTTAAACTAATTAGCCAAACACAACTGCTTCTCACCAAAAGTACTTTTGAGAAAAATACTTTTTAAAAAAATAAACACTTCTCAAAATAAGCTGATTTTTGCAGCTTAGCCAAATGGGCTATAAGTTGCTTTAACTGCATATTAATTTGAATTACTGATAATAATGTTTTTCTTAAAAAAATGGTTTTATTACAGGTATGCTCTAGTTTTGATAGCAATGTACAATGTTTGGGATTTAATAGCGAGATACATTCCACTGATAGAGAAAATCAAGCTTAAATCACGAAATGGCCTCATGATCGCGACACTCTCTCGTTTCTTGCTGATCCCTTGTTTCTATTTCACTGCAAAGTATGGTGATCAAGGCTGGATGATATTTCTTGTATCCTTCTTGGGACTCACAAATGGTTATCTCACTGTTTGTGTCATGACTGTTGCTCCTCAAGGATACAAGGTTGGTAAAGTTTACTCTTACAGAATACATAGAGATGTCATTTTTTTTTTATCATTCTTAAATTTTAACACTTGCTGGAATTTTGATATTTGTAGGGGCCTGAGCAAAATGCATTGGGTAACATACTAGTGCTCTTCCTACTAGGTGGAATATTTTCTGGTGTTGCCTTAGATTGGTTATGGATTATTGGTAACTGGAAATTCTGAGGACTAAAGATGGTACGGTTTGACAGAACAATAGCTAACATTCTTATTTAGTGGAAATGATCGTATAGTTCTGGCTTTGAAATCTTCATATCTTTCCTTTCTTCATATCATGTTTCAGCTTTTAGGTACAATTAGTTGAGTATAGAGAATGGTGAAATTGATGATTAAACTTCTTTGTGCATTGCAAAGAAGCTTTAACAGGAAAATTCTCAAGTTCACGTTGGTGTAAACTGTAAACCTTCTCACAAAATGGATTAGAATTAAAAACCAAGATCGAAAAACACTTCGAGTATTGGATTTGTGAGCCATTATCATGACGATACATTACTGTTTCTATTATACAACACTTCGTTTCAAACAAAAAAGAGTAGAGAGATATTAGAAACAGACTCATACTCATATTCAAGTATGGTAAAGAAATAACAGTATATTCTTACTTGAATGAGTAGCCTGCAAAATAACAATATGGAATTATATATTTACTACTTCTGAACATGATTGAGGTACTTTGATTATTTAAGAAAAGGTAAAAGATTCAACTTCACAATTGGTGTGATGAACTTTACCAAGACAGAAGGAACTTCAAGGATGGTCAAAACGTGTGGATTAAATTAATTAAAAGACCTATTGCTCTAAACGAAGATATAATATGCATAGATAAATTGAATGATATAAAAAAAGACAGTGGAGAGCAAAGAACAATGTAAGCTTACCCTTTCACCTCAACAACAAATATAATACTTCAAACGAAGATGCTCCACATAAATAGAAATAAGGATACTCCACATAATTTGAGAATTTTTAGAAATTCATATACAATTGTGAAAGTAACATTATAAAAAGAAAGAGAATTAAGGGTACTACATAAGTAGTTTTACACGGAAAATTTCCTTGAATTAATTTATGAACTATAAAAGCAAAGAAGAGGAAGTATAAAAAAATTAGTTATGAACACGGTACCTCAAAAGAAGATACTCCACATAAATAGAAATAAGGATACTCCATATAATTGTTTCATGTATTTGAGGATTTCTAAAAATTTATACACAATTATGAAAGTAACGTTAAAAACAAAAAATAAATAAGGGGACAACACAAGTAGTTTTATATGGAAATTCATTGAATTAAAAATTGCCAAAAATTTATGAACTATAGCAGCAGAGAAGAGGAAGTATAAACAAAAAAATCAATTATGAATACGTTATCTTCGCATATGTAAAATCAACTCTATACAATATGGTATTTCAGGCTTGAAACCACCAAGAATTTCTCACATTTGAACCACTCTAACTTTCAAATTTCGTTGCATCGAGCTACTTGAATTTTGTCTAATGTTATAGTTATATTTGCAAAGTTCTATATTATGAGCGCAGGAAAAAAGGGAATGAAAAATAAATTAAAAGAAGGAGTTAGCCGCATAAAAAACATTATTTGTAGTTATGAAGATAGTGGATAAATTATGAAATTAGGTTAAGATAGCAACTTTTGGAAAGATGATCGTGAGTTTTGTTTTGTTTAATTATTTTTTTCTGTTTCTTTGTGAATTAAATTCAAAAAGTGGAAGTCAGTTTCTAACGTGGATCAAAGTAGTTTTTTTTACTTTGCTTTTTCATGTTTTACAATTAAAAAAAAAGAAACTGTCCAATAAACGTGGGAAAACTGAATTGCAAGTTTTTGTGTAATCCTCCCTTAAAAAAAAGGGCGAAAAACGTGGGATGCAAAAGGGGCAAAAACTGTGGGGTGCAATGGTTGTTACAAATTTTCCCTTTTCTTAAATTTACCTAAAGTTTGCTGAAATTATAGGAACCCTTACATTGAATCTGGTTCACTAGGTATTCCTAAGAATTAACTGAGTTGTACGAAAGTAAAGTCCATAAAAGTATAGAACACACGATTTCTTAAAGTAGAAAATCACTGTGACTCAAAGGTGAACAGTTTTTGACGGACAAACCTATGGAATTTCAACTCACTCTTCCGGAAAACAATGAGCTGGTCGATACTGTGCTCTCTTTGGCTGCTAAACTTTGAACGCCCCACACTTCTTCAATGAGAATCATTAACCTTGATAGTTAGGGTGCATCAGTAGCACAATAGTCGATCAAGAACAGAGGCGGATCCAGAATTTGACAGAATGAATGCACTATTAAAAAAAGGGCGATGGATCCAAAATATAAACTTTACGAGTTCAACCTTTAATTCTTACGATTGCATACTTATTGCACTTTTGGAATTATAAGTTTAAAATTGTTAACAATCAAAAAATGATATGGGTTAATCGGAATCAAAGGTAATGTGATCTAGAGAATGTTGAATGATTGAGATTAGCGACTATAATGTAAAAATCGAGATATAAGAGCAGTAAGATGTATAATAGGATTTTTGCACAAGAGAGAGAGAGAGAGGGGGAGGGAGGGAGAGAGAGAGATGTATATTTTCAGTAATAAAATACACATGAGCCATTACAAAATGGGAGGTCCCCTTTATATACTAAGGGACCTTCCTCGAAATAATACAAAGAAAGTACAAGAGTTGGTGGCTTCGATGTACGAGTGTCAAATCTTGATGTGACGCTGCAGCAAGTCATGTCACTCGGTCCGTCTATTGACTAGGGCCATCCTTACTTAAGTCGACCACGATAAGGCCGCTTTATTTAGTGAGGTCGTATGCGGATAATATATGGGCATAGGGAACCAAATTTGCCCAGTACAGATAGTCCCTCCGTTTATTGGGGACGTAGTCGAAAGGTGTTTCCAATGGACGAACATACGTGCTCGACGCCTACGGAAATTTGGTCGTTCCTGTTGATACCCCCGTGAGAGACGCGCTCGTATGTGAAGAGGTCAAGCCGTTGACATGTTACCCTCTTTTTGGAATTTCTTTTTAAGGTGACATCATCGGTCACATGCGTGATCATTACTTCTGCTCCCGGGGTGGTTCAGGTTATGATGTGACGTTTGGGTTTCCTGCGCCGATTATTGAATCATGCCCTTTCGATTTCCGTGTACCTTTTCTTATAAATAGAGGGAGAGTTGGACTAGGTTCATCTTTCGAACCTTTTCGGATAGTATTTTCCCTATCTTTTTCTGGTGCTCGCAGTTCTTTCTTCTCTGAAATTCTCATTCTTAGGAATCGAACTTGTGACCCGCAATACCTTTTTCTTATAACATTCATTATAGCTAAACGTCGACATGACCAGGGAAGTTGCTTCCACTAGGGCTTCGTCATCCTCGGACGGAGAGGAGGCTGAGGAAGTTTTTATTCTTCTATCAACAACCAACTTGCTCCCACGCGATATGAGCAAAAGAAGCGACTTTCTGAATAAGTGTAAACTCCCTCATTGGGAGCATATTGAGACGATGATGTCCCACTTGGCCTCTCTCAGGAAGTCGCACGATATTCCCGATAATGTTGACATGGTCCCCGCAGGGCTAGACCATGTTAACGTGCCTAAGACGGGGTACTGTGCCTTCTACGAGTACGCCTTCCGAATTGGATACACCCTTCCGATTTACCCTTTAGCGGAAGAGCTGTGTCGCTAGTTTGGAGCATGCCCGGCCCAACTTACCCCGTATGCCTTGAAGGTGTGCAGGGTATTATCCATCTACGCGGTGAAGGCCGGAAAAGAGGTGACCGTTCATCACCTTCTTCAAATGTTTAATCCGGTTTTCATGAGAGGCTCAATGCTCCAGTTGAGGAGTAGGGGCAAGAAGAGCTTCGTGTCGCGGGTGGACGACAAGGCCAATCGTAAATTCTGGATGAGGTTTTTCTACGTGCGTACCGAGCACCTTGTGTCCAACCCTGAAGGGTTTCCAGAGGTGTGGAATGACGCATGTAAGTATTTCCATGCGTGACGTTTGCTATTTTGACCTTACTTTGCTATTTTCAGTGTCGAAAGTTTCTGTTTGTTTTCATGTAGTGGCAGGTCGCCCTCCTCGAAGGGTTGATGACATTAGGTCGTGGGTGAAAGCGCTGATACTGTTTGCAGAAGAAAGCCGTTCCTGGCCTGAATTCCTTCGGCTCTACAGACCAACATGTAACGGCCTTACCTAATTTTCGTTATGGTTTGGGGGCTTCCATAATTTTCTCGCCCGTCTCACACGTGTTTTGGCAGGTCGCGACTCCTTTAAGAAGGCGCATAAGAAGAAAAAGCACCAGAAGAAGAAGAAGACTATTATCGATCCTTCTAGGACGGTATCTGATTCTGAGGAGGATCTGGTCTTCGTTGGCACGTGTAGGGGCAGTACTTCGCCCCCCTCAAGACAGGAGGGTACATTAGAAGCGGCCCCGGAGATAGAATCTGAGGCCGTGATGGGGGTCTTACCTGAGACAACGCCCATGGAGGTGCCGGTGGCTGTACCTAAGATTGCTCCCGTAGGGATGCCTTCTGCCGAGCCGACCCCCTCTGAGCCCGCTCTGCATCCCACGGAGGGGGACCATGAAGAGGAGGAGACGTTGGAGAGGAGGCAACATCGGATTCTTACTGGCAAGGCCGTGGCTACCCAGACGGGAAAGGCTAGGCCATCCCGCCCTGAATTAAGGCCGGATTTTATGGTAGAGGCGATTCGCTCAGGTCGGGCCGATCTTAGGAGGGATGCCGCGACGAATGAAGTGAAGACATGGACGAGAAAGGCTCGGGGGCAGCCACGGAGGGCACAAACAGAGGCGGTGGGTCCTTGGACCGGGTGGAGATGGTGGCCGGCCAATCTTCTCGACGCATAGTGATCCCAAGTCACTATAATTTGTTGGAGAACTGTGAGGAGGCGGCCTCCAGTATGACGCTCTTATGCGTTGGTGCCGGGCATGCGACCCTGGCGGAACTTAGTGATAAAGTTTTGTCCCAGAGGATGGCAGGTGCGGCCTTATAGGTATGCCTTTGCCTTGCTTGATGACCTTTCTTTTTGTGTTAGTAGAGTTATGATTTTCCCGTACTTACTTGGTTTTTTTTCCAGACTCTTGTCCTAGAGGTGGAGAGGGATTGGCGCGGAAGGAGAAGATGGCCAGATACAATAGGATGCGTGAGGCGCACCGGACCTTGGCCGATATGTACATGCAGGACCCCAACTTTAGGGTGGTTCGTGAGGGCCTAGTGGAGTCCGATGAGCAATTGAGGAAAAGAACGGCCGAGCTGGAAAAGGTTGACAAACAGCTCATGGCCGATGTTTGCTCGGGCCGTGGAGATGGAGGTCCTTATCCAGGTCAAGGACAAGGAGCTGTAGCTTGGTCGCGTTCTGGCTGAGGAGGTGGCAGAATTGTGCACCCGGGCTGCAGCTTTATCGGAGGAACTCAATGCCATGAAGGTCAAGGTTGAGGAGCTCAAGCTAGCTCTTGCACAAAGCGATACGTCTTGTGAGGCGCACGAGATGTGGGTGTATGCGGAGGCCAGGCTGGTCTTGCTTGAGGAATTCGTGGCGGCTGGTCGAGCGTTTGAAGTGGAGGTTGAGAACCAGCTCCAATTGGCTAGAGTCTCTCGTGAGGCGGCTGGCTATGGTCTTGAATCACCGGCCCGGGAGGGCGGCAACTCTGCAGACGTCACTCACTTGGAATCCAGCTCTTGGATTTCTAGGGCGTACCCTCCCGGAAATGAGGACGGGCCACCTGAGGGCCAGGCCGGGCTGGATAAGTAGTGGTCTCTTAGGGTCTTTATAAATATGCCTGTACATACTGATTTTGTATCACGGGTGTTTGTCCCCTTTGGTAAAAAAATATAATTTTTGTTGTAAGTAATCTTTTCCTCCTTTTGGCATGTCGTCGTACTTTTCTTTGCTGTAGCTGCTTAGAATTTGTTGGCCATAGCCATGTAAAATTAGCCTGATGGTTTTAGCCATATAAAATAGGCGGTCGTAGCCTTGTGAATGCGACGGCCATAGCCATGTAAAGATAAAGCCCGTAGCCCAATGAAAAAGATGGCCATATCCATGCGACATAAAGGCCTTAGCCTAATGGCCTTAGCCATATAAAACGATGGCCATAGCCATGTAAAATAAAGGTCGTAGCCTAATGGCCTTAGCCATATAAAACGATGGCCATAGCCATGTAAAATAAAGGTTGTAGCCTAATGGCCTTAGCCATATAAAGCGATGGCCATATCCATGTAAAATAAAGGCCGTAGCCTATTGGCCTTAGCCGTATAAAACGATGGCCATAGCCATATAAAATAAAAGGTTGTAGCCTAAAGGCCTTGGCCATATAAAAAGATGGCCATATCCATGTAAAATAAAGAACGTAGCCTAATGACCTTAGCCATATAAAGCGATGGCCATAGCCATGTGGAATAAAGGCCGTAGCCTAATGGCCTTAGCCATATAAAGCGATGGCCATAGCCATGTAATATAGAGGTCGTAGCCTAATGGCCTTAGCCATATAAAGCGATGGCCATATCAATGTAAAATAAGGCCGTTAGGGACTTGGCCATATAAAACGATGGCCATAGCCACGTAAAATAAAGGCCGTAGCCAATGGCCTTGGCCATATAAAACGATGTCCATAGCCATGTAAAATAAAGGTCGTAGCCTAATGGCCTTAGCCATATAAATCGATGGCCATAGCTATGTGGAATAAAGGCCATGGCCTAATGGCCTTAGCCATATAAAACGATGGCCATAGCCATGTGGAATAAAGGCCGCACCCTAATGGCCTTAGCCATGTAAAATAAAGGTCGTAGACATATCAAGCGATGGCCAAAGCCATGTAAAATAAAGGCCGTAGCCTAATGGCCTTGGCCATATAAAACGACGACCAAAACCATGTAAAATAAAGGCCGTAGCCTAATGTCCTTAGCCATATAAAGCGATGGCCATAGCCATGTAATGTTAAAGGACGTATCTTGATGAAAATGATGGCCATAGCCATGTGAAATAAAGGTCGTAGCCTACTCATTTGGAGACGGCCGTAGCGCTTTCATTCATTTGGAGATGGCCGTAGCCTTTTTATACATCTGGAGATGGACGTAGCCTTTTCATTCAGTTGGATATGGCCGTAGACCTTTCATTCATTTGGAGATGGCTGTAGTCGTTTCATTCATTTGGAGATGGCCGTAGCCTTTCTATACACTCGGAGGTGGCTGTAGCCTTTCTATATATCTGGAGACGATACTAATCCAGTCCCTGTATCATGTCTGGCTTGGAGATTATATGGAGAGGTGGACATGATGCACTTGCGCTACAAACATCTCCAGGTGACCCCTTTGCCGCCTCGTTAAAAACCTTCCCGAAAAAACCCAATTGGGAAAAAACTCGGGTGTCACCTTTTTAGAAGTGGAAACGTTTGAGGTGAGCGACGTTCTAGTTGTTTTGGAGTGTCTTTCCTTCCATTGTGTCTAGCTGGAATGCTCCTTTCCCGCTCGCCGCCGTGATTTTGTAGGGTCCATCCCAGTTTGTGCCCAATTTTCCTTCACTTGGGCCTTTTGAGGCCAGATTCTTGGCTTTGAGGACGTAATCCCCTACTTTGAGCGGCCTTATTTTTTCCCTTTTGTTGTAGTATCTTTCGACTTGTTGTTTATGAGCTACCATTCTGACGTGGGCCATTTATCTTCTTTCTTCAGCTTCATCAACATCTATGAGCCTGCTGATGTCATTTTTTGTTCCGCTGGTGTGTGAGTACCTTAAGCTGGGTTCTCCCACTTCGACGGGTATGACCGCGTCGGTTCCATAAACCAGTGAGTATGGGGTTTCTCCGGTGCTGGATTTGGGCGTGGTTTTGTGCGCCCACAAGACTTCGGGTAGTAGTTCGGGCCATAGCCCCTGTGCATCTTCAAGCTTCTTTTTGAGTATGTTCAGAATTGTTTTGTTGGAGGACTCCACTTGACCGTTGGCGGCGGGTGGTATGGCATGGACAGTATCCTTTTGATGCGCCATTTTTCGAAGAAATCGGTCGTTTTCTGACCGATGAACTAGCGCCCATTATCACAGCTGATTTCTTTGGGGATGCCAAAACGGCATATGATGTTCCTCCAAATGAAGGTGATGACTTCTTGCTCGCGTATTTGTGCGTACGCACCTACTTCCACCCACTTAGAGAAATAGTTAGTTAAAACAAGTAAAAATAGTACCTTTCCTCGTCCTGGGGGTAGCATGTCGATTATATCCACCCCCACTTGATGAATGGCTAGGGGGATGTGACAGAATGGAGGCGTTCTTCTGGTTGGTGTATCATTGGGGCGAACTTTTGGCACTGCTCGCATCGGCGGACATACTCCGCTGTCTCTTTCTTTATGGTGGGCCAATAGTAGCCGGCGCGTATGATGCACCTAACGAGGGCGCGGTTGCCAGTGTGGGCGCCACAATGGCCTTCGTGTACTTCTTCGAGTACATGTCTTGCTTGTTGCGGTCCTAAGCACTAGGCTAAGGGGCCACCGAATGTCCTTTTATAAAGGTCATCATTGATCATGCAGTATCAGGCGGCCTGTATGTGGAGCTTTTTTGCCTCTTTTTTATCAGAGGGAGTATCCCGTCCTGTAAGTAAGATAATAACTGGTTGCACCAGTCCCAAGTCAGATTTAAGGAAAGTACCTCGGCGTGATCAATAGCTGAGTGGAAGAGTTTGACCACACTCTCTTTGTTGATGCTTTTGGTGGCGGCAGCCAACTTCGCCAGGTCGTCCGCTTCGATATTTCGTACTCTGAGAATTTGTTCGAAGCGGCATTCGTCGAATGTAGCTATCAGCCTGTGGATTTTTGACTGGTACTTTTGTAACATTTGTTCCTTGATTTGATAAGTCCTAGTGATCTGGTTTACCACAAGCTGGGAGTCGCAGTGGAGGAGAATTCGGGGAGCTCCATACTTGGTGGCCAACTTCATGCCTGCAATAACGGCCTCGTACTCGGACTCGCTGTTAGTCATTTCCGGGCATCGTATGTACTGGCGAACCATTTGGACCGTGGGGACTTCAAGAACGAGTCCTAGTCCCAATCCCGATGCATTGGCGGCGCCATCCGTATAAAGGACCCATAGGTCGTTTTTGGAGGATGTGCGTTGTGCCTCGAGTTCTGCCTTTGGCAGGACTTCCGCGCTGAATTCAGCGATAAATTCAGCTAAGACTTGTGACTTGATGGCGGTTCTTGGGAGGTACGTAATATCATGCTCACTGAGCTCGATGGCCCATCTAGCGAGTCGCTCTAAGAGTTCGGGTTTGTGCAGGACGCTCCGTAGAGGGAAGGTCGTCACCACCCGTATGGGATGGCACTGGAAATACGGTCATAGCTTCCATGAAGCTACTACAAGTGCTAAGGCTAATCTCTCAAGGTGGGGATACCGGGTTTTGGCGTCCACTAATGTTTTGCTGATATAATAAATAGGAGATTGCGTACCTTTATTTTCGCGCACTAGGACGAAACTGACTGCGACCTTTGATACGGCCAAAAATGTCAGCAATGGTTCACCGGGGTTGGCTTTTACCAGTAGGGGCGGTGATGATAATAATGCTTTTAAGTTCCTCAGGGCTTCTATGCATTCTCCTTTCCACTGCAGTCCCCGGGCTTTTTTCAGTACACCAAAGAACTTGTGGCACCTGTCGGAGGAGCGTGAGATGAACCGGAAGAGGGCGGCTATTCGGCTCGTTAATTTCTGCACCTGTTTCTTGCTGCTTAGTGTTTCTGGGATGGCCTCTATGGCTTTGATCTGGTCAGGGTTGACTTCGATGCCCCTTTGTGATACCAAAAATCCCAGGAACTTTCCCGATGCTACTCTAAAAGCGCACTTCTCGGGGTTCAGTTTCATGCCGTACTTCCTTAGCATTTCGAAGGCTTCCTTCATGTGGGTGAGATGGTCCTCCTTTTTGATGATTCGACCAACATGTCGTCGATGTAGTCCATTATTTTGCCGAGTTGTTCTTTGAACATTGTCGTCACCAGCCTCATGTAAGTGGCCCTGCGTTCTTGAGCCCGAAGGACATTGTTTTGCCGAGTTGTTCTTTGAACATTGTCGTCACCAGCCTCATTTATTTATCTTCTGGAGTGAATCCTATACCCTACACTTTATGTTTATTCTGTAAGAACATCATTTTGTTTTCGTTATACATGAAAAAGAACGTACATTTATCATTCATCTGTAAAGCTGGAAAAGTTACATTATCGAAACATATGTTTCTCGCCTTGTGGTGGAACTTCCTCTATTTGGCTTGTCATAGTTTGTGTTTTGGGGTGCTACTCGGGTTTGGGGAGTTGATTTCAGTAAATGAGTATGTTGTGTAACCACATCTGCATTTGTTTTGGCTGGAACAAAAGATAGAGAAATTGATGATATCTGAAGACTTCAAGGTGTTGGTATCCTCATGGCTGGAACAGACGATATAACTAATGATGATATTGAAAGCCGCAAAGGTATTGATTTAGACTTGTGCAGATAATAAATATTGCATTTCTAGTTTATGATATGCTGAGATTTCATTCTCTCAAGTTGCTTGCTTCTTTTGGTCTTTTCTCTCCTTTTTTTATTTGATAGTCCCTTTATGTACAAATGTAGTGATGTTGCTAGAGGTGGAACAGAGGAGCAGCGCAATACTAAGGGAGAGAAATGATTTAGAAAGACGAGCTGACAAGGACATATCTGAACTGTCCTATAAAATCCTCTGAACTGACCACCAAAATACCAACTGCTACTGCCTTTGCCATCTCTATTCTATTGATGTGTTTATTTTTGGCTGGAACATTCATTCTCGTCGGCATGGCAAAATCAAGGATTACACTAATGAACACGTTCATCGAGGGTTTTACAGAAAGATATAAAAAGGTGAGAGAAGAGGCAACAATTCTAATGGAATTGGAACAGAACAGGAAAAGTAGGCTAGCAGCTAATGTTGTGGATAACAGTGAAAGTCTTGTCATGAGCATGGATTTTTTTATTGACAGAGCTAAGAATATTTCTGATGCTATAGATTTTTCTGACTTTGAGAAACATTATTATAAGCTGATCAATTTGTCTTGGGTGCTCGGAGGTATCTGCATTCCTGTTGTGCTGGTCATGTCATATTTCAACTATTACTATGGTGAGTATTTTCTTTTTCTATGAATCTTTTACATAATGTACAAAAAATGTTTCACACTTTTACTAAATGTATTCAAAGTCTATATTGGTGCATGTTAAAGCATGATCTAGTCAAATTATAGATCTTTACTAAAATGTAGTTCACTAACAAGTCTAACCATCCTTTGATTTTTCAATTACAGGACAGGATTCCTCGTCACTTGATGGTATGTTAGATTTTTCTTCTCTGGCGCATCAGATTTCCTATTCAATGGCAATATTAAATACCATTTTCTATTTGCAATGAGGATGCTCAGGTGGATGTGCGGGCTCACCAGGTTAGATAAGATTAAGAATGAAGTTATTCGAGAGAAGGTGGGGATGGCCCCGGTGGATGAGAAGATGCGAGAAGCGAGACTGAGGTGGTTCGAGCATGTGCGGAGGAGAAGTTCTGATGCCCCGGTGAGGAGTTGTGAGCGGCTGGTGATGGTCGACGTACGGCGAGGCGGAGGGAGGCCTAAGAGATATTGACGAGAGGTGATTAGGCATGACATGGCTAGAATGCGGGTTTCCGAGGACATGACCCTTGATAGGAAAGTCTGGAGGTCTAGTATCAGGGTTGTAGGATAGAGGCTCCTAGAGTTTTTCGTACTCCTCACCCGAGGTTGGGTGAGGCTTGGCAGGGCTATCCATAGATGATTTGTGTATTGGATTGTGTCTCCCTTATGGTAGTTATTTATGGTAGTTACTGTCGGATATTATTGCATGCTATTTTATTTATGGTTTCTATGTTTAGATAATTATTTACGCTATTTCTGCTGGAGTTACTAATGCACTTTTGTTTTTGGTTTTGTTTATCCTTTCCTTCGCTGAGCCGATGATCGATTGGAAACAGCCTCTCTGCCTCTTCCGGTAGGGGTAAGACCCGTCTACATATTACCCTCCACATACCCAACTTTGTGAGACTATACTGGGTAGTTGTTGTTTTTTTGTTTTTTTTTTTTGCAACATCGTGACTAAGTAGTATAAATACTCTCATCAAACTAAATTTCTTTTTTCTCACAGCATGTCAACATGAATATGGCCAATACCTAGGGTATATATATGTTTCCGCGGCTGCTTTCTTTTTGGCATCTGTTTTCTTTCTTGACTCTTGAAATTATCTTCATGCGGATTGGTAGTCAACTCCTGCCCATTACTTTCTTTAGTTGTCTAAATATTCTTCTTTTTCATTAATTTAAAATATGCTTAACAGATTATGAGTATGTCCTATTGAAGAGTAACTGTGACAAAGGAAACACCAGTATGCTGAGCTCGACATGGACTCCCTTTCTGTGATCTACCTTATTTTCCTCCGCCCGTTAAGTGTCTAGACATCAGATGTCTAACTATTCGTCTAAAAACTGGCAGACTTATAATGGTTCTTCAAGATAGATCTGTATATAATCTTTAAACTTTCCTGTGTAATCTGTGTAATGGATATGCAAATATGATTATAGTTTTCTTCTTGTCTAATTCCTTTTTCACTTGCAGAAGCAAGAAGCACATGGAGCAACGGATGTTGTCTCCTTAAAAATTATCAATATGGTGCATGGCTGTCTGCCTAGATTATGATTCTCAAACCAGGGGCTGGTGCTGTCTTTTGATGTATGAGATGTTCATCAGTATTAGTAGTAGTGGTAGCAGATCAGCATTTGCATTAGACTATATATAAATACTTGAGTTTTGTCGCGGCAGTGATCTTTGCTTTTGGCTGAAAAATGCAAGACATTGTCATATCAATTTCTGTTGGAAGGGGTTAGGGGGATTCTGGATTGACTTGTCAGCCTACTGCTGTTGTAATAAAAGCTTCCATCTCCTGAAAACCAGACAACTGAAACGTCATTGATTATATCTTGATTAGGCATTAAAATCACTAGTATGCCTTATGCTAATTTGCAATTTCTTTCTTGGTTCATTTTCTCCATGTATGTTCTATAGCTCGTAAGATGGTCTGGTTAAAGTTTCCAAAGAAAATAAACGGTAATTTGAAGTTTCAGTTATTAGTTACACTAAATTAGCAATTCTATAGCAAAACCTTTCTTACTATTCTCTATTGATGAAACTTTGCTGGATTCTACTGTAGTTCCTTATCTCAGGTAGGAGTAATAGAATGGGAATCTTACACAAGTGTCCCAAATAAGTTTTAATCTATCAATATTTAGTTATTAATCATACACTTACCAAAAGCACATACAATATTGAATACCCAAATAAATAGCATTCTCTCTCCAAGAGTCATATGCAAAGATCTTTCCATATTTTTAAGCGTGATCAACAACATTAGATGCAAGACGAAAAGGAAATTTTATGGACGAGATAGCAAACAATATGATGAAATACAAAAATCTCCATATATATATATATATATATATATATATATATATATATATATGCGCTTAAGCCTAGACTTTTCATGATTTAATGCCAAGTATGTAAAAGCAGGGAAATAATAAAAGAAGTATGAATATGACTTTCATTGTAACTGTGGTTTAATTTAAATATCTATGCTTTAAATTGTACATCATTATTATGATATTATCTTGACCTAGTGGGTATCAAGTCGACCTCTCGTCTCTACTTCTTCGAGATTAGGCGGGATACTCATTGGGTACATATTGTTTATGTACTCATGCTACGCTTCTGTACTTAAATGTACAGGGAATGAGGCTGATTCTACGGTGAGCTGCTTCCCTTCCTACATCGATCGGCAGCCGGACAGAGTCTTCTTTTTGTATTTTTGCTGTCTTTTCCTCATTTCAGACAGTAGGGTAGAGATGTTGTATATTCTACTAAATGTCCGTACATTGTGACACCAGGTCTTGGCACACACACGCATTAGTAGACTTGCTTTTGGGGTTGTATATTTTATTTCCTACTATATTATCTCTTTTCGTTCTAAACCTTAGTTGAATGGATATTTCACTTAAATTTGAGTATGATACTATATGAATTGTTAGTAATATTCCGCAGTTGGTTTGCCCGGCAAGGTGGTTGGGTGTCATTATGACATGTTATGGAAATGGGTCGTGACAACATGGTATCAGAGCACTAGGTTCACGTAGGTCTCACAAATTACGTGCAAACCTAATAGTGTCTTGTAGATCGGATACGGAGAGGCTATAAGATATTAGGAAAGACTACTCTTTATTCACTTCCTATTGTGGAATGGTTGATGTGCTGAATTTCCATTTCTATTCTCTCATATATGGTGAGAATTCATACCGCTGACCTTCCGGACCCGGGAGGAGCTGCTCCCCCCGTTGCTAGAGTCTGAGGTCGAGGTCGGGGGAGGGCACCGGCCTGTGGTAGGGGACGAGAGAGCCCCAGAGCCATTCCGGTCATACCACCAACAGACCCTGTGGGGGATCCCATTATTGAGTAGCAGGGTAAGGTACCTGCAGCTAAGCCTACCCCGGCAGAATTCATGACATCACCGGGATTTCAGGAGTTCATGGGCAGCATGCTTCGATCAAGCTGGTTTATTTCTAGCGGATCCAGCTACTTCACAGGCAGGAGGGGGAGCACAGACCCCTACTGCCCAGGCCCCAGGTCATACAGCCGCAGTTTATTAGACTCTAGGTGCACTACCTGTAGATGGGGTTCAGCCAGTTGCTGCAGTGGCACCCCCAGCCTAGGCCAGCTGTGGACGGCGATCCGCAGAAGCTATTGGATAGATGGACCACATTGCACCCTCCAGTCTTCGGGGGTGAGCTTCATGACGATGCAAGACTGGAGGGTGAGCTTCATGAGGATGCCCAAAATTTCATTGACAGGTGCAGGTATAGACTGCATAACATGAGGATACTTGAGTCATATGTAGTTGACTTCACCATTTTCTAGTTGGACGGAAGGGCCCGTAGATGGTGGCAGTCCTATGCTCTTAGCAGGCTAGCAGGTTCTCCTCCCCTCACTTAGGGTCAGTTCACCCAGTTATTTCTTGATCGGTACATTTCACCTTTTGAGAGGGAAGGGCTGCATCATCAGTTTGAGCATTTACAGTAGGGTCAGATGTCAGTGACCGATTACGAGGCGAGATTATCTGAGTTGTCTCACCATGCGCTTATGATACTTCCCACAGAGGCAGAGAGGGAACAACGATTTGTTGTGGAATTAAATACCACTATTCGGAACAGTATGGATCGAGAGGTGGAGATGGGCACAGGTTATCGGCTTACACTTTAGATTGCTCGAAGGATTGAGGGTTACCGTAAGAGGGGTTTTGAGCAGATGCAGCAGGAGAAGAGGGCTAGATTCTCCAGAGAGTTTAGAGGTTCCCCATCTAGGGGTAGAGGTCACTCGGGAGGGGTCAACCTAGTAGGTCCTCAATTTCAGCACCACCACCTGCTCGGCGTACTCCAGCGCGCTTTTATTTCAGCGCCATGCCAAAGAGTTCTTATCGCCCACCATCCATTCAAGGTTATTCCACTGGGTATTTAGGTCCTCCAGATTCTTCCGGTTCTTATCTTAGTGTTATGCGGGAGAGTTCATTGTGCCCGCCGGCCATTCAGGCTTCTTTTAGTGGATCTTCTGATTTTCAAAGTCAGCCATCAGAGTAGCAGGTCTCCGCACCACGTTGTTTTGAGTGTGGAGACCCAGGTCACATAAAGAGGTACTGCCCCAGGCTTTGGGGCAAGGCTATACAGCAGGGAAAACAACCCATGGTTCTAGCACCAGCGACCCAGCCACCTAGAGGTAGAGGACAGAACAGTAGAGGTCATCCTAGAGGTGGAGGCCAAATAGGGAGAGGTCACTCAGATGCTTCTCTGTCGGGCGGAGGCCAGATAGTCGGCGCTCCAGCAAGATTCTATGCTCTCCCGGCCAGGCCAGATGCGTTGTCCTTAGTTGCCGTTATCATAGGTACTTTTCAATCAGCGTTAGGGGTGCTTCGGTATTATTTGATCCAGGATCTACTTATTCCTATGTGTCCTCTCTATTTGCTCATTTCCTGGTAACTTTTCCTGAGTTCTTGGGTGTTTATGTTCATGTGTCCACTCCTGTGGGTGATTGTGTGGTTGTGGATCGGGTTTACCGGTCCTGTGTGATTACTTTATGTGGTTATGAGACTAGAGCAGACCTTCTGTTGCTTGATATGCTTTATTTCGAGGTTATTTTAGGCATGGATTGGTTATCCCCATATCACACCATCCTTGATTGTCACGCCAAGACTATTTCACTAGCTATGCCAGGATTTACGAGATTAGAGTGGAAGGGTTCCACTGTTGATAGCCCTAGCAGAGTTATTTCTTTCTTGAAGGCTCAGTGCATGGTTGAGAAAGGGTGTTTGCCTTATTTAGCTTATGTTCGAGACACCATCGCAGAGTCTCCGATGATTGATTCTGTGCCAGTGGTCTGAGAGCTCACCTATGTTTTCCCTTTTGATCTTTCGGGAATGCCTCAGGATCGCGATATTTATTTCTGCATTGACTTGGCTCCAGGCACTCAGCCTATATCTATCCCACCGTACGGTATGGCTCCTAAGGAGCTGAAGGAGTAGTTGGAGGAGTTGCTAGCAAAAGGGTTTGTTAGGCTTAGTTTATCGCCTTGGGGTGCACCAGTGTTATTCATGAAGAAGAAGGATGGGACTATGCAGATGTGCATTAATTACCGCCATTTGAACAAAGTCACCATCAAGAACAAGTATCCATTTCCCCGTATTGATGATTTGTTTGACCATTTATAGGGTGCCAGGGTGTTATCTAAGATTGACTTGAGGTCAGGATATTATCAACTGAAGATTCAGGATTCAGATGTTCCGAAGACTTCATTCAGGAGTAGATATGGCCACTACGAGTTCCTGGTGATGTCATTTGGCTTGTATAATGCCCCAAAGACATCTGTGGATTTGATGAACAGGGTGTTCAGGCCTTACATTGATTTTTTTATTATCGTCTTCATTGACGACATCTTGATATACTCGCGCAGCTTGGGGGGCACGAGCAACATTTGAGAGTAGTGCTTCAGACCTTGCGAGAGCAGAAGCTACATGCTAAGTTCTTCAAGTATGAGTTTTGGCTAAAGTCAGTGTTATTCTTGGGGCATATAGTGTCAGGAGAGCGTATTAAGGTGGATCCAAAGAAGATTGAGGTAGTACAGAGTTGGCCACGACCTACTTTAGTGACGGATATCAGGAGTTTCCTGGGGCTAGCAGGTTACTACCGACGATTTGTGCAGGGCTTTTCATCTATTGCATTACCTTTGACCAGACTGATCCAGAAGGGTGCCCCATTTTGTTGGTCCGATGAGTGCGAGGAGAGCTTTCAGAAGCTCAAGACTGCTTTGACTACTGCACCGATTCTTGTATTGCCCTCCGGTTCAGGGATACATACTGTATATTGCGATGCTTCTCACGTCGGCTTGGGATGTGTATTGATGCAGGAGGGGTGAGTTATTGTGTATGCTTCACGACAACTAAAAATCCCATGAGAAAAATTACCTAGTGCACGACCTAGAAATGGCGGAGATTGTTCATGCTCTTAATATATGGAGGCATTATTGTATAGGGTGTCATGTGAGGTTAACACCGATCACTGCAGTTTGCAGCACCTGTTCAAGCAGAGGGCTTTAATTTGAGGCAACGCAGGTGGATCGAGTTACTCAAGGATTATGACATTACCATTCTTTACCATCCGGGTAAGGCAAATGTGGTTGCAGATGCCTTAAGAAGATAGGCAGAGATATGGGTAGCTGGCATTCATTCCTGTGGAGGAGAGACCATTGGCTTTGGACATTCAGTCCTTGGCTAACAGACTTGTGAGGTTGGATATTTCGGAGCCCAACCGAGTCCTAGTATATGGAATTTCTCAGTCTTCATTATTGGGGTAGATTAAGGTCCGACAGTTCGATGATCCGCATTTGCAGCCCTCAGAGAGACGGTGCTTCAGGGAGGTGCCAAGGAGGTTACTATTGGCGAGGATGGTATGTTACGGCTTCAAGGTTGTGTATGTATTCCTGATGTAGATGGCTTGAGGAGGAGGATTATAGAGGAGGCCCACAGTTCGAGGTACTCCATTCATCCGGGTGCCACGAAGATGTATTGCGACTTGAGGCAACATTACTGGTGGAGGAGGATGAAGAAGAACATCATGGAGTATGTAGCTAGATGTTTGAATTTTCAGCAGGTCAAGTATGAGCATCAGAGACCGGGTGGCCTACTTCAGCAGATGCCTATCCCGGAGTGGAAGTGGGAGCGCATCACCACGGACTTCGTAGTTGGGTTACCGCAGACCTTGCGAAAGGTTGATTCAGTTTGAGTTATTGTGGACAGGCTGACAAGGTCCGCTCACTTCATTCCAGTGGAGACTACTTATACAGCGCAGAGGTATGCTCATATTTATATTCGGGATATAGTCCAGTTACATGGTGTATCGATCTCCATCATATCAGTCATGGGCCCTTAGTTCAAATCTCACTTTTGGAGAGCCGTTCAGAGTGGGTTGGGGACCTGCCTTGAGCTCAGCATAGCATTTCATCCGCAGACCGACGGGCAGTCAGAGTGGACGGTTAAGATTTTGGAGGATATACTTATTTCAAGTGTTATTGGCTTTGGAGTCCATTGGGGTCAGTTCCTGCCCTTATGCAAGTTTTCATACAACAACAACTATCAGTCCAACATAGAGATGGCCTCGTACGAGGCTTTATATGGTCGGCATCGTCGTTCTCCTATTGGGTGGTTAGAGCCTGGTGAGGCTAATTTACTTGGTACGGATCTAGTACAGGATGCGGTGGATAAAGTAAAGTTGATTCAAAAGAGGCTTCGCATAGCTCAGTCGAGACAGAAGCGTTACGCGGATCAGAATGTGTGTGATGTATCATTCATGATTGGCGAGAAGTTCTCTTGAAAGTCTCATCGATAAAGGGTATTATGAGGTTCTGGAAGAAGGGCAAGTTGAGCCCAAGGTTTATTTGTCCTTTTGAGGCGTTGAAGCGAGTTGGGGAGGTTGCTTATGAGATTGCTTTACCTCCCACTTTATCGGGAGTTCATCCAATTTTTTATGTATCGATGCTCCGGAAGTATCATGCCGACCTATCACGTGTATTGGACTTCGGCACCATTCATCTAGATGAGAGTTTGGGCTATGACGAAAAGACAGTTGTCATTGTTGGCAGACATGATCGCCAGTTGAGTTCCAAGAGAATTTCTCCGGTAAAGGTCCAGTGGAGGGGCCAACCGGTTTAGGAGGCAACATCGGAGTCCGAGGAGGACATGCGGAGCCGATATCCCCACTTATTCAGCAGTCTAGGTACTTCTTTTCTATGTCCGTTCGAGGACGAACATTTGTTTAAGAGGTGGAGAATGTAACGATCCGACTGGTAATTTTACTGTTTAGAACCCCATTCCCTAAAATAAAACTTTCCACGTCTTCCTTATCTAAACTACAAATTGTGGCGGCGATTAGTTCGGAAGTTAGAAAAGTTTTGAGTGAAAATAAAAATAATTATTTCCTTAAGATTTTCTTAAAATACCAAATTTGACTTCGGTCAATTTTCTTGGGAAACGGACTCGGACTTCCGAATTTGACAATCCTAGAAGGTCCGTGGGAAAATATGGGACCTGGATGTATGCTCGGAATCGATATTCCGAAGTCCCTGGCCCGAGTAAAATTGTTAAATCGAAGTTTCAAAGAATTAAAGAATCTAAGTATTTATTAAAAACCTCGGTATCGGGTTCGAATTCTATTTTCGAAACTTGGTACATGTCCGAAAAAAGACCTATCCGTAAAATTTGGTGTCAATCCGAGTAGTTTAAGGGCATTTTGACCCGTTGAGAGGAAATTAAGAACTTGAAGTTCAATGAAGTGATTCAATTGGTTTTAGGGTTCGATTCCTTGATTTAGCGTTGTTTTGGATGTTTTGAAGGTTCAACTAGGTCGCCTCGTGATTTCAAACATGTCGGTATGTTCGGACGGGGCTCGAGAGCCCCGAGCATCAAATGGTCGAGGTTCGAGCGAAGTTGAAACTTGGAGAAAACCAAACCTGTTGCTTCTGTCATAACTGCTTCTGCGGTTCTTGGCCCGCAGAAGCGGTCTAATGGGCGATGAAGCGGAAAGGGATCAGGTAGAGAAAACCGCAAAAGTGGCCCTGGGGAGCGCATGAGCAGTCCCGCCTTTGCGACCGGCTTATCGCAGAAGCGGTCTAGCCCAAACTTCCCCGAACTACAAAAACGACTATTTTTCCGCAGAAGCGGATTCCGCAGAAATGGAAATTCGCTCGCAGAAGCGGAAATTGCTGGGCAGAATGGGTGCATTAAATACAAATTCACCTCATTTTCTCTTATTTTTTACTCTACATTTGGGCGAATTGGGAGCTTCCAAGGGAGGGTTTCTACATAAATTGGCAAGGTAAGTAACTCCTCTACATTTTTATCTTAAGTACTTGTATAATTGGTAGATTAAACACTAAAAATATGGCAAAATCAAAGGGTTAGATCTAGACCTAGGGTTTAAATTAAATTAAGATTTAACCACTTAAATGACTATGTAATGAACTAGAAATCATATATTTGTGATCCTTCGAGTATATAGAATAACTTTCTTCGAAAAATCTTGGATCCGGGCTCGTGGGCCCGGGGTCAAAATTTAGAAAACTTGCGGGAAAGGTTGAGAAATCACTTAAATAGTTGGGATTCAACCTTGTTAGTCCTTGTTGACTAGTGCCTACATTGTTTAATTAGTTTGCGCGCGTCCGGATTCTCTTTGAGGTTTCGGACTTCTTCTTGATATTTGGCGGTGCGCTTCAGAGCGAAGTGTGTCTCCTTTTTAACCTCGTGAGAGGAAATTGTCCCTTTAGGACTAATAAATGATAAAATGCTATTAAATGCGGGAGCCACGTATGTACTAGGTGACGAGAGTCCGTACGTAGCTACTATGATGTTAAATGTTTGGGTAGTTTAGGACCCATATCATTCCAAAATTGAGATTTTCATTATTTGAATTATCAAAATGATCTTGGATGACATGCTAGAGACTAGAGGACAATAAAAAAAAAATGAACATGTGATTATTGTTGAACTTGGAAGGATTATTTCCTTGTACATAAATGATGACTTTGTGTGCATTTTTTATGTTGTCTTGATATTTGTGGATCGGCCCGATTGCCTCGATAAAATAAATACATCTATGGTACGGGCCGTTTGACCCTCGACAGTGCACAATTTATATTCTATTGGAGCGGGTCGTCGACCTCGGCATTGTTGCGCATGATATATATATATATATATATATATATATATATATATGTATATATATATATATATATATATATATATATATATACACACACACACACACACGCTTAAGCCTAGAATTTTCATGATTTAACGCCTAGTATGTAAAAGGAGGGAAATAATAAATGAAGTATGAATATCACTTCCATTGTAACTGTGGTTTGATTTAAATATATATGCTTTAAATTGTACATCATTATTATGATATTATCTTGACCTAGTGGGTGTCAAGTCGACCTCTCGTCTCTACTTCTTCGAGATTAGGCGGGATACTTACTGGGTACACATTGTTTATGTACTCCTGCTACGCTTCTGTATTTAAATGTACATGGTCTGAGGCTAATTCATCTGGATATTGATCGAGTGTGCGTTAGTGAGTGGCTGTAGAGACTTCTAGGGTGAGCTGCTTCCCTTCCTACATCGCTCGGCAGCTGGATGAAGTCTTCTTTTGTATTTTTGCTGTCTTTCCCTCATTTCAGACAGTAGGGTAGAGATGTTGTATATTCTACTAGATGCCCGTACATTGTGACACCAGGTCTTGACATACACACGCATTAGTAGACTTGTTTTTGAGGTTGTATATTATATTTCCTACTATATTATCTCTTTTCGTTCTAAACCTTAGTTGAATGGATATTTCACTTAAATTTGAGTATGATTTTATATGAATTGTTAATAATATTCCGCATTTGGCATGCTCAGCAAGGTGGTTGGACGCCATCATGATCTGTTATGAAAATGGATCTGTGACAGAGATGAGCAAAACTTGCCTTGTTCACAAGTTATGGAAGGCGGGCAAAACTTGATACTATTTTATTCTACATACTGCATATATTATTAAATTGTTCAAAAACTTGTTCTACCTATCTATAAACAGCACCTCGATGTTCGAGTTCATCTGTTTCTGCTGATATGCTTCTTCTTTTGACTTCACTTCCTCAATAAATAGCTGGAATAATGGTATGGGTCTAACATCAGGAAATAATTGATATATTTTCATGTAGGCTTTGTCACCAAGCATAGTTATTTAATTTAATTAGCTGAATGACCCAATCTACTGCTTAGTTATGATCAACTAATGCGATTGGTGTAAAAGTTGGGTCTGACAATTTCTTCTAGCCTAATAGTCCTGTTGTTCACCTAGTTGACCTCACTCTTACCATTACTTGTCACGCATTTGGATTTGATATAGATCGACGAAAGATTTATAGAGTCTAAGCCGAAGGCTGTATACTTGTAACCTAGACACTTATTAAGAACTACAAAACATAAAGAATATAGATAAATAAGTTTCTAATATAGTATAATTAGGTAAAAATCCCTAAAATTATTCTCCTTTTTCTTCTTCTTTAGAGAAAATTGGCTTTACCCATTCCAGCCCATTTTGAGGTCTGACTGATTGGGCCTGATGCTGACGGTATTTTAGTCTCTGCCCATAAAGAATGACAAAAATATTGGGAAAGAAATCACAAGTAGGCACTATTTAAAAAAAAATTAACATTATCATACCATAGACTGTAATTAACAAAATGGCAGCAAATTAATGTCATTCTCAACTGTTAGTAATTTGTCACGACCCAAGTTCTTCCCTTTTTCTGACCAGCAATAATCGCTTCTGCGACCATGGGACTGCAATTGCGGTCCCGCTTCTGTGGCAAATGAACCGCACCTGCGACTTTTCATTAAACAGACCAATTCCGCACCTGCGACCTTTTACTCGCAGATGCGGTGCCGTTTCTGAGGTATCTTGGCTGCATCTGCGACCAATTTCAACATTGCCTCAGACCGCACCTGCGCTCCTCACGTCGCTTTTGCAGTCCTACACACGCATGTGCAATTATTACAGGTTCAGCCAACTTCAGATTCTCCTAAGTCCAATTCAACTTCCGTTAAGCAACCGAAACCCACCCGTGGCCTCCAGGACTCAACCAAACATGTCAACAAGTCACATAACATTATTCAAACTTGTACCAACCCTCGGAACACTCAAAACAACACCGGAATACCAAATCACCCTAGGATTCAAGCGTAAAGATTCTAAAACTTCTAAATTCCGCTTTCGATCAAAAAGTCTATCAAACTTCGTCGGAATGACATGAAATTTTTTGCACACGCCCCAAAGACACCTCTACCTACTCAACTTTCTGGAACTTCATTCCGACCGCTATATCAAAATCTCACTATCGAACCGAAAACTTCAAAAATTTAACTTTTGGCATTTCAAGCCTAAATAAGCTACAGACTTCAAAAAAACTATTCGAACACACCCCTAAGACCGAAATCACCCAACAGAGCTAACTGAATCGACAGAATTTCATTTCAAGGCCGTCTTCACACTGCTACAACCGCGGGTCAAATTCTAAAGCTTAAGCTCTCATTTAAGGACTAAGTGTCCCAAAACACTCCGAAACTCCAAACGAATCCTCCCAGCAACTCACAGTAGCAGAAAATATCATGGGAAAAGCAGTTAACAGGGGTTCAGGGCATTAATTTGTAAAATGACCGGCCGGGTCGTTACATCCCTCATAAAATATTTGTTTGTCCTTGAACGAGCATAATGACATACCTAAAGTAGTGAAAAGAAGAGGGTAGCGGCTACGCATATCCTGCTCGGTCTCCCAGGTCGCCTCCTTGATCGGCTGACCCCGCCACTGAACATTCACGGATGCAATATTATTTGACCTCAGCTTTCGAACATGTCTGTCCAATATCGCCACTGGCTCCTCAACATAAGATAGATCCTTGTCCAACTGTTCTGAACTGAAATCCAACACGTATGACGGGTCACCGTGATACTTCCGGAGCATCGAAACATGAAATACCAGATGAACTCCTACCAAGCTAGGAGGTAAGGCAAGCTCATAAGCAACCTCCCAACACGTCTAAATATCTCAAAAGGACCAATAAACCTCAGACTCAATTTTCCTTTCTTCCCAAATCCTATGACACCCTTCATAGGCAAAATCCGAAGCAAAACCCGCTCTCCAACCATATAGGAAACATCACGAATCTTCTGGTCCGCGTAACTCTTCTGTCTGGACTGGGTTGTACTGATTTTATCCTTAATCACCTTAACCTTCTCCAAGACATCTTGAACCAAGTATGCGTCCGATAATCTAGCCTCATTCGATTCAAACCAACCCACTTGGGATCTACACTGCCTACCATACAAAAGCCTCATAAGGTGCCATTTGAATGTTGGACTGATAACTGTTCTAAGCAAACTCTGTCAGTGGTAAGAACTGATCCTAAGAACCTTCAAACTCCATCAGACATGCACATAGCATATCCTCAAGAATCTGAATAGTGCACTCAGAATGTCCGTTCGTTTTGGGGTAAAATATTGTTCTCAACTCCACCCGAGTTCACAACTCCTATTATACTGCCCTCTAGAACCGTGATGTGACCTGAATACCCCTTTTTGAAATGACGAAAGCTGGAATACTATGTAGACGAACAATCTCCCGAATATAAATCTCCGGTAATCAATCCGAAGAATAGGTAGTACACACATGAATGAAGTGCGTGGACTTGGTTAGCCTATCCACAATCATCCAAGTGGCATCGAACTTCTTCAAAGTCCGTGGGAGTCCAACTATGAAGTCCATGGTGATCTGCTCCCACTTCCACTCCAGAATCTCTATCTGCTGAAGAAACCCACCCGGTCTCCGGTACTCATACTTTACTTGCTGGAAATTGAGGCACCGAGCTACAAACCCAACTATATCGTTCTTCATCCACATCCACCTGTAGTGTTTTCTCAAGTACTAGTACATCTTCGCGGCACCCGGGTGGATGGAATACCACAAACTATGGGCTTTCTCTATAATTAACTCACAAAGCCCATCAATATTGGGTACACATATCAGACCCGACATCCTCAATACCCCATCATCACCAATAGTCAGAACTCTAGAATCACCGTGCAGAACCTTGTCTTTGAGGACGAGCAAATGAGAGTCATCATACTAATGCTCCCTGATACGATCAAATAAAGAAGACCGAGAAATCACACAAGCTAGAACCCGATTAGGCTCCGAAATAACCAATCTCACAAACTTACTGGTTAAGGCATAAACATCCATCATGGGCCTCTCCGCTGTTGGTAAATAAGACAAACTCCCCAAACTCTCTTCCCGGCAATCAAAGCACTGACCACCACATTGGTCTTGCCCGGGTGATACAAGATAGTGATATCATAATCCTTCAGCAGCTCTAACCATCTCCTATGGTGCAAATTAAGATCCTTCTGGTTAAATTGATGCTGTGAACTTCGGTGATCGGTGTAGATATCATAAGAAACACCCTAAAAATAATGACGCTAGATCTTTAAGGAGTTAAACAATAGCAGATAAATTGAGATCATGGATAGGATTATTCTTCTCATGTACCTTCAATTGTCTGGATGCGTAGACAATCACCCTACCGTCCTGCATCAATACCGATCCAAGGTCAATCCTCAAGGCATCACAACAGACAATATAAGACCCCGAACTTCTAGGCAATAACAGTACTAGGGCTATAGTCAAAGCTGTTTTGAGCTATTGGAAGAGTCTCATGAAGAGCTGCTGAGGGCTCCTCAGTGGCAGCTCACATGAGTGCTCTGCTGCACCACGTACGCGTCGTCGGCCTCTACCCCGGCCCCTACCTCTGATGGCTCTAGCAGGGGGCGCGGGTGCCTGGTCATCTCCGGTAGCACATATCCTCACCATCTGTGAGAGAATAGAATACAAAAGTTTAGAATTGTGATATCAAAATCTCGCACGACAAGGAAATCAAATGAAGTGAAATTTTCCTTATAGTTACATAGTGTCTCGTTGATAAGTACAGACCTCTCTTTATTGATCTGCGAGACTCTAATAAGCCAGCTTATGATTCATGACTCCTATGAACCTAGAGCTCTCTTGTATTTACTTTCGTTTAGACATTCTGGAGTTAGAACACTTTGTAGTCATTCCACAACTTGTGATGTCATGAGATTCCGGGTTTTGGCAGTTGAATCAGTTTGAAAGTTCATACTTGTATATGCCAAGAGGTATCTTAAATGTTTTATTTATGTTTATTCCGCAGTTTTTGGCTAGTTTTTATCTTCTGTTTCTTTTTTCACAAACCGTTTGGCTGACCTAATCGTAGATACTAGGTGCCATCAAGACAGTTTACGGATGGCGAACTTGGGTCATGACAAGTTACAGAGGGATCTCTGTAGCTGAGGATGGTCTGGGCCAACTTTGAACTACTTCCACTTTCTTTGGATCCACCTATATCCCCTTACTCGACACCACGTGACCCAAGAATGCCATAGAATCTAACCAAAACCCATATTTCGAGAACTTGGCGTACAACTTCTTTTCTCTCAAAGTCTGAAGCACTGTCCTCAGGTGCTGCTCGTGATTTTCCGAACTCCGGAAGCATACCAGAATATCATCAATAAAGACAATGACAAACGAGTCAAGACATGGCCGGAACATACTGTACATCAAATGCATGAATGTTGTTGGGGCATTGGTCAGCCCAAATGGAATAACAAGGAACTCGTAATGGCCATACCGATTCTGAAAAGGAGTCTTTGAGATATTTGGCTCCCGAATCTTTAACTGATGGTAACCTGAATGTAAGTCAATCTTAGAAAATACTTGTGCACCCTGTAACTAGTCAAACAGATCATTAATACGAGGCAAAGGATACCAGTTCTTCACTGTAACTTTGTTCAACTAGCGATAACAATTGCACGTACCCATAGAACATCAGTTTTCTTCACAACAAGATAGGAGAACCCCAAGGTGATACACTAGACTGAATAAAACCCTTATCAAGCAATTCCTATAACTGATGATTTAACTCCTTCAACTCAGAAGGATCCATATGGTACGGAGGAATAGAAATGGGTTGAGCGCCCGACAACAGATCAATGCCAAAATCAATATCCCTGTTGGGGGGCATACCCGGAAGATTAGCTGGAAACACATCAGGGAAGTACCATACAACTGGTAATGAATCAACTATAGGGGTATCAACACTAACATCTCTCACATAGATCGGATACGTGTCACACCCCTTCTCAACCATTCACTGAGCTTTAGGGAAATAAATAACTCTAGTAGGAGTGATATCTAAAGTGCCCTTTCACTCTACTTGTAGCACACCAGGCATAGCCATCATCACGGTTTTGGCGTGACAATCAAGGATGCGATAATAGGACGACTACCAGTTCATGCCCAAGATAACATCAAAATCTATAATAAATAGGTTCTGGTCTCAAAAATACTAAGAGCAACCAAACATAACCGATAAATGTGGTCACAATAAGATAATATCCTACAGGAGTAAAAACATAGATAGGAGAACTCAAAGAATTCTGAGATATGCCCAAATGTGGCGCAAAATAAGAATACACATAAGAATAGGTGGAGCCTGGTTCGAATAAAACCGACGCATCTCTATAACAAACCAGGACAATACATGTGATGATAGAACCAGAGGCGATAGCCTCGGTATGGGCAGGAAGAGAATAATATCTGACCTGGCCTCCCCCTCTGGGACTACCTTTACCTCCTCGACCTCCACTTCTAGCTGGATGAACAAGCGGAGTAGCAACTGGTGCTGTAATCATAGGCTGGGAACTCTGTGGGGCACTCTGCGACTGAGAAGTCTGTGGAGGTGCACCCCTCAAAAGCCTGGGGCAATCCCTCATCATATGGTGTGTGTAACCACACTCAAAATAAGCTCTGGGAGGACATGGCAGCTATGAATAACTCGGGCCTTATCTGTTGGACTGATCATTGAAAGCACCCGCTCAGGAGGCGCATTAGATACTAAAGGTGCATAATAAGGCTCCTGAGGTCTAGGAGGAGCTGGAATACCACTAGCTGCTAGAAGAGATGAATGAGCGGGGTGACTCATATAACCCATACCACGGCGAACTGCAACTGGAGCACGAGAACCAGAATAATGGCCCAACTCTCGAGACCTCTTAGCCTCCCTCTCCTTTCTATCCCGAGCATGCATACCCTTCACCCTCCTAGAAATACTCACCACCTGCTGATAATAAATATCTATCTCCAACTCATGAGCCATGCTAGACCTGATGCTGGGAATGAGCCCCTCAATAAATTGGTGAACTCTTTCTCGAACTGTAGCAACCAAGGCTGGTGCATGCCTAGCCAAGTCAGTAAAATAGACAATATACTTCGAAACAGTCATACCCTAGCAAAAATGCTCAAACATTTCGCGCCATGCATCCCTGAGGCTTTCAGGGACAAACTCTCTCAGGAACATATCTGAAAATCGAGTCCAAGTAAGGGATGCTGCCTCAGCTGGACTGTCCAACTCAAAAGTGCGCCATCACTGGTAGGCTGCTCCTTGAAGCTGGAAGGCAATTAAAGAAACCCCACTCGATCCTTATATCCATAGTGGGGAGGATACAGTGATACTCCTCCAGAAATCCTAAGGCATCATCTAATGCTAAACCACTGAATACAGGAGGATTATATTTTTTGAACCTCTCACGCCTCCGTTGCTCATCCTCTGAAGCCGCTACCCTGTCCTTGAGCTGAACTGGGGCCACAAGAGGTATCTGTATAAACTCTAGGATCTGGTCAACCTGGACCCGCTACTCAAGAGTGTGGGAAATGGGAGTCTATGCTCCTCCCCCAGCTTAGAATGTGGCTGCAACAAGGGGAATCAGCCCTATCTGAGCTAGAGTGGTGTACACGCTCATGAACTATGGAAAAGTCTCCTGAAGAGCTAGAATAGTAGTAGCAATATGCATATCCGGTTCTTGGACTTCGACTTTAGCTGCTGGGGGCTCCTTGTCGACGCCCCCTATTTCGAAAGCGAAATCGGGTATCACGACATTATGAGCAAAACAACTCTCATTCCCGTTTGGGAATTAGGTTATGGAATTTTAAGAGTCGCCACCTAATGATTATAGTTCATTATGACACTTTTAAAGATGATAGGGGTATTTTGAAAGAAAACCAGAGTTCGGGTAAGGGCTTGAGATTATCTCGAGGGGAAGGTGTTAGGCACCCCTCAAGATCCACAAATATAGTTCCCAGCTGTGCTAATTGTGACTTTAACAGAAGATGACGCAAGTAGACAAATAAAGTGCACATGTATTCACATAACTTAAAAGCTAGAAAATGACATAAGTTTGAAATAAGAGAGGACCAATTTGAAAAGCATTAATAGAAGAAAACATTTAAATAAAACAAATGAAAAGAAGGGTCCTAGGTTTAACTATAATATGGATCATTCGATGCAATATCCTGCACATATTCCCCATGAGGGATCGCTTTATGATATTGTCACATCGTCATCATCTCCATATTCTACCTTCCCACCCCGTTTAAGGTATTTAAACGCATTGGTATCATTTACTTATTGCATGCTAATACCCGTCCAAACCTGTCAGTCCTGAAGTATTAGGAATTATAATCCTAAGAAGGGGGAAGAGAGAGATAGGGTACATATATGGAGTTTTCAAAGGTAAAAATACTAGAGCGACAATCAAGAACAAATAGCATATAATATGCACACAAGTAAACGGTTAAAGGCACAATTAAACCCCATAACACACAGCACATAGTTTAGCATGACTTCAATTACTGATTTGGTCTTTTGAAAGGGATTAGAAGGGCAGACAGATTAGATTAACATATAAGAGGTCGATAAAAGATCTGCTTCGAGCTCCCCGGGCCCGTTTAGGAGTTGACAGAATTTTGAAAACTAGTAGGCTTTTGGAGGAAAACATTAATTTCAGACTAGAGTCTGTTCAAAAAGATATAAAGTTAATGAAAAAGTTTAGAAAAGGCCTGTAAGTTAGCCGAACTGTTTGAATAAAAAAGAGATACAAGAAGGAAAGTTTAAAAAACCTTGAAGCATTATACTTAGCAGACAAATAATTGAAAACACAGACTTAGCACTTAAATGGTGTTTACAGGTTCAGAGTATTTGTGAAAGGGGCAGACCTGGGCCCGATTGAAAGTAATCAGAAAAAACGTTTGAAGCATTAGGCGAGTTTGGACTTATAACATACTTATTAGCCCTTTTTGTTACCACTTTTACACATTTAGACGACCTACTGTTTGCCGAGCGTTTATATAATTCCTATAGACATATTTTCTAGGAGAGGATTATAAGAATGCAAACCTATAAGCATGGTTTCTATTTGATTATGTAAGAATACATACCTATAGGCATGATTTCTATTATGGAGTTGATGCAATAACGAAAAGATTATAGACATGGTATCTACATAATATCGATGCAACAGTGAAGCTTACGAACATGCTAACTGTATGAGATTGATGCCATAAAGTAATAACCTATGGACATGTTTTCTATGTGGAATTGAGGCAGGAAAGTAAATACTTATAGGCATGTCTTCTATATGTTGTTGCAATAATGAGAAGCCTGTAGACATGGTAAGTGATGCAAACCTATGAGCATGGTTTCTATATGAATGCAAGAAAAGTAAATCCCTCCCACATCCCTTTTCACTATACTCTCCGAGTTCTTTATTACAAATTAGTACAAATCTGGGCAGAGAAGGAAAAGAACATTAAAAGAAACAAGAAATTAAAATACATCAGCAGCTATAACTGGCCCGAGGGATCTCGAAGCAACTTTAATGCCCAACAATATGCCTTTTACCAAATCCGAGCTCCTAAGATCCGAGGCTTTTCTCTTTTTAGAGTGTTACAAAGTTCCAAGGGCTTTCGAAGGACCCCAGGCATTGCTTATACTCTAATTGGAATAGTGCAAGTGTGGAATTATCTGCCCTAAGGCATCGGAGTTTAGAGGAGACTCCGAGGTCCCTAAGCATGGTTTACCAGAGGGGGGGGGGGGTAGAACTTAAGGAACTAAGAATAAATGTAAATGTGGTAGATAAGAGGAAAACCATCGCATGAAGTGGTCATACCCAGCCTATTGAGTGAGACTGGCACACCCAGACTTCTTACAAGGGTTAACAAACAAAAGCAGACTTGTAAACAAGTCAGATAAAGGTCTGAATGGTGATTAGGACACCAACAGGCCTTTGTCAAGGCTGAAACACATAAGATATGGGATGGGGGATGGGATTGCTTTGAGTCAAGACTGTTGACAGCCTTAGTTCTAGACTAGAAATGGTAAAAAAGTGCCACTCTTATCCAGAACAACTCACATACAAACAAGGAACAAAGGGAGAGGGGAGTCATATAAAAGAACTTAGCAGACCAGATTAGATTGAAGCATAATAATGAATAATGCACAAGCAAAGGGAAGTATGTAACATGCTGGACTTAATAGAACACTGAATGTAAGAAACCAAAGGGAAAGGGAATAGGGATTAACATGCTGTAGTTTGAACTAAATGTATAAGCAGACAAGGATCAGGGTTCAGGATTGCCCTGAGTACAAACAGACTAGGGGACAAGGGGAAGGGAATTATCATGAAACTTAACTGAAGTACACAAAATAGGTGAGGTAGCATGACAAACTAGGGGAAGAGGGGAGGGATTAAACATGCTAGCACTCAAATGAAATACTGAAACAAACAAACAGACAAGGGGGCAAGGGGAAGGGATTGAACATGGCAGGGCTTAGGTTGAAATAACATAATAGACAAAGAAAAGGAGAGAACAAATAGATAGTTGAAAGTTAATAATGAAGTTAGGAGCCTACCAGTGCAAACTTGAGTAACAAAACAAAGAGAATCCTTATAATTAGCCTTGGCTTTCAGCCGGCTAATCCTTATCAAGAGAGCAAGTAACAGAGAAGGAATGTATAAGAGAAGAGAGTTTTCAGTGAGAATTAGAGAGTACTCGTCTTTTCAGTGTGTCCTAGTGAGAAAAAGTGAAGGCCTATTTATAGTTTGAAAGAGATGCAACACTTAAGGCAAGAAAATATTCAGCAGTACCAATCATACACAATAAAGGAGAAGGTTCCCTTTAATTAAGGAACAAACTAGAAATAAACAAACTTTGGTCTAATTTTGGAAAGAAAAATCAAGTACCAATCACATAGTATAGGGTAAATATATGTAAAGAGCTTGAGAATTACACGGGTAAACATATAAGTTAGGTAATCAACTAGAAAATCAATGAATCGAGATACTAGTTGATTCGAAATTAGTCACAAAATAAGGGTTAATTAGAAAATCAGACAGCTGTACAAAATCAAGTTTCCCAATTAGGTTTTCAGAGAAGGAGAAATGTGACAATATAAAAGAGGTATAGGTTAGAACATACAAAAACTGGAAATAGTAGAGTAAACACATAGAAAAATACCCAAGAAAGCAATTAGGCGGTCAGGGTTTCACAGAGAGAGAAAGATGGAGAATACCTTTAGAAATTAGGGTTTTCGTTACAAATTAGAACATAAGGAGTATAATAGATGAAGACGAACAAAAGCAGAACAACATACAGAAAGCATGGAATACATGAACTGAAAACCCTAGAAAATAACAGTAAAGTAAAACACCTTAGAGTCATGGTGGAAAGTGCCTAAGATCATAGGAAGGACATAGAGAAGAAAACTCAGTAACAAATAAAGCGAAGAAATTAGGGAAATCATGGAAAGTCGTAGAAACTCTAGGTTTAAAAAGACGAACAGTTTGAAACAAAAATAGGCGAAGAAGAAGCGATAAATACTTTAAAATCTTTAGAAAATAACTAGGACTCAGAAAGAATTGTAAAAGTAAAAACAGAGAAGAACCTTGGGAAATTAGGAAAGGTCTCAAAGTATCGAGAAAAGCCTGGAATGGACTCGTCGGAGCAGGCAAAGGACTAGGAGCCTTAAGACTTGCCGGAGAAAGCCTGGATACAGCTGCAAAACCCATTGGAGGACCTCTGGTCCAACCACCCTTGAAATACAGCTCCGATTTTCGAACCCAAGGACCAGGAGAGGTGAAGAGTGAACATGTGAATGCGTTTTCGGTCTTGGATGGCCAGAACGCCGGTGAAGTGAGAAGGAGGCGACTTGGGTTTTCAGATAACCTAGAGATCATTTGGGAGTGAAGGCGGTTGGTTGGTAAAAATGATTGTAGGGTTAAGGGTTTGGGGGTTTTAATTTGGTAAGTTAAAACGTGGGCCGTTGATCTGTGAGATCAACGGCCAGGATTAGAAGAAGAAGCGGGTGGGTTAAATTTAGTGGATTTGGGTCGGGTCAATTGGGGGTTAAATAGGGGTTGGTTGTGAGTTCAATTTGGGCTAGAATTGCAAAAATAAAAGGGCTTTATTTTAAATAACCATTTTCCCAATTTAATTTTATAAAAAATAGTAAATTTTTTTGTAAAGATCCAATAAAATTACTCAGTTAATAAAATATATTTAGGAAGCAACTAAAAATATCAGGAACGATTTTGTACTTGAAATACTTATTAAATCGAGAAATAGGCTAAAATTACAATTTAATGCAATTTTAGTTTAAAAATACCTAATGACTTTGTAAAATCCTATAAAAATTACATAAATTATATTTGTTATGTTAGTGAGATAATAAAATAAATTATTTATTATATAACAAGATTTGAGGTTAAATAATGGATTTTATAGCACACAATAAGTTGTAAATTGGTTTTAAAAATGTATGAAAAATTATTGAAAAATACCAACCTTTTGTGGATGCTTATATATGCATTCACACGCTATTTTGAAAGTAATTTGGGTACAAAAATACATAGGGAAAAATTGGGTATCAACACTCCTCGGTGGCAGCTTGCGTGGCTGCTCTGGTTGCACCACGTGCGCAACCTCGGCCTCTACCCTGGCCCCGATCTCTGACAGCTCCAGCAGGGGGCGTAGGTATGTGGTCATCTCCGGTAGCATGTGTCCTCACCATCTGCGAGAGAATAGAACACAAAAGTTTAGAATTGTGATATCAATTTTCGCACGACAAGGAAATCAAATGAAGTGGAATTTTCCTAACAGTTACATAGCCTCTCGTAGAAAAGTACAGACGTCTCCGTACCAATCCGCAATACTCTAATAAACCGACTTGTGATTCATGACTCCTATAAACCTATAGATCTCCTGTATTTACTTTTGTTTAGACATTCTGGAATTAGAACACTTTGTAGTCATTCCACATCTTGTGATTTCATAAGATTCCGAGTTTTGGGAGTTGAATCAGTCTGAGAGTTTATACTTGTATATGCCGAGCGACATCTTAAATGCTTTATTTATGTTTGTTTCGTAATTTTTGGCTTGTTTTCATCTTCTATTTCTTTTTTTTTGCAAACCGTTAGTCATACCTAGTCGTAGAGACTAGGTGTCATCATGATTGTTCACAGAGGGTGAACTTGGGTCGTGACAAGTTACAGAGGGATATCTATAGTTGAGGATGGTCTGGGCCAACTCTGCACTACTTCCACTTTTTTTGGATCTACCTGTATCCCCTCAATCGACACCACGTGACCCAAGAATAATACAGAATCCAACCAAAACTCATATTTTGAGGACTTGGCATACAAATTCTTTTCTCTCAAAGTCTGAAGCATTGTCCTCAGATGATGCTCGTGATCTTCCCGACTCCGATAGTATATCAGAATATCATCAATTAAGATAATGAAGAACAAGTTAATATATGACCGGAATACTCTGTGCATCAAATGTATGAATGTTGATGGTGCATTGGTCAGCCTAAATGACATAACAAGGAACTCGTAATGACCTACCGAGTTCGGAAGGGATTCTTCGGGATATCTGGCTCCCGAATCTTTAAGTGATGGAAATCTGAACTTAAGTCAATCTTAGAAAATACTCGTGCACCCTGTAACGGGTCAAACAGATCATCAATACGAGGAAAAGGACACCAGTTCTTCACTTTAACTTTGTTCAACTGGCGATAACCAACACACATACGCATAGAACCATATTTTTTCTTCACAAACAAGACAGGAGCACCCCAAGGTGATACACTAGGCCAAATAAAACCGTTATCAAGAAATTCTTGTAACTGATCCTTCAACTCCTTCAACTCAGGAGGAGCCATACAGTACGGAGGTATAGAAATGGGCTGAGTGCCCGGCAACAGATCAATGCCAAAATTAATATCCCTGTTGGGTCCTATACTTGGAAGATTAGCTGGAAACACATAACGGAAGTCTCATACTATTGGGATTGAATCAACTGTAGGGGTATCAACACTAACATCTCTCACATTGGCTAGATACGCATCGTACCCCTTCTCAACCATTCTCTGAGCTTTAAGGAAAGAAATAACTCAGTGTGATCTAAAGTGTCCCTTAACTCTACTTGTGGTACACCTGGCACAGCCAGTGTCATAGTTTTGGCATTACAATTAAGAATAGCATTATGGAGTGACAACTAGTACATGCCCAAGATAATACTGAATTCTACCATGCCGAGCAATAGTAGATCGGCTCTGATTCCAACTTGTCACGACCCAAGTTCTTCCCTTTTTCTAACTAGCGATAACTGCTTCTGCGACCATGGGAGAGTAGTCTTCCTTCTACGGCAAATGAACTGCACATGCAACTTTTCATTAAGTGGACCAATTCCGCACCTACAACCTCTTACCCGCAGATGTGGTGCCGTTTCTGCATTACCATGGCCACATCTTTGACCTATTTCAACATTGCCTTAGACTGCACCTATGGTCCTTATACCGCTTCTACGATGCCGCTCCTGCGGTCCTACATACGCAGGTGTGGTTATTATAGGTTCAACCAACTTCAGATTCTCCTAAGTCCAATTCAACTTTCGTTAAGCACCTAAAACCCACATAAGGACCCCGGGACCTCAACAAAACATGACAATGAGTCACATAATACTATTCAAACTTGTACCAACCTCGGAACACTTAAAACAACTCTTGAAAACCAAATCACCCTCGGATTCAAGCCTAAAGATTCCAAAACTTTCAAACTCCGCTCGCTTTCAATCAAAAAGTCTAACAAACTTTATCCGAATGACCTAAAATTTTGCACACATGTCCCAAAAGACAACACAGACCTACTAAACTTTTTGGAATTCTATTCTAACCCCTATATCAAAATCTCACTATCGAACTAGAAATTTCAAAAATTCAACTTTCGGCATTTCAAGCCTAAATAAGCTACGGACCTCCAAAACACAATCCAAACATGCTGATAAGTAGGATTTTAACGTGTTTTATGCCCCTACTTGCCTATGCTTTGAGTCTAAATTGCTACAAAATAGTCCCAAAATGATCACAGGTTGTGCTTAATTGTTGGTTTGAGCGACAGAGTGACAAAATGTCAAAGATCAGCTCAAAATGGGGTGAAACCTGCTTAGGTATCGAAGATCAAGTGAAGTTAAATAAAAAAGCATAGTGCGGACTGCAAAACTATGACATGTGCTAAACTAGGAGGTTCGGGAGATGCCATATTTAGGTTGAAAGTCACACGGCCACGATCGGATTCTCGTAGCCGCGTCCATGCTTCGCGGCCACTTCATGCTTTTACGCGGCCCGCATGAAGGAGATTTAGAGAACCTGTCATTTTCCCAATTCAAGCTACGCTGCCCGCGGTCATCACCGCGCGGCCCGCGCAGACTTTTTACGCTACCGCATTACCCTTTTACGCGATTTGCGTCCTTCAATTTCAGAGAGATGAATAGTGAATTCTAAGAGCCAGTGCAGTTGCGGTCGTGTTTGTGCGGCCTGCGCTGACCCCGCATGGATAGTTTTGACCAGCTTTTTCAATCCACTATAAATAAAATATTTTACCATTTTTAGGTTAAGTTTTAATTTCTAAATGCAGCTGTGCACCTGGGAACGAGCTTGTTGCCATTTTTGGCACTTTTGGTCTTCATTAACAATAGATTATTGTAGTTTCTTCTTAGTAATTAATTAATATATTTAGTTCTTCATCTATTTCTTCAATTTCTCCTTTAATTATGTCTAACTAAATCCATTAGCTAGGGTTGAGCCGTGTGAGTAATTGATGGGTATTTTCATATTAGGGTTAGATTAATATTAGGTATTTGTTATTTGGGTTGATATTATGTTTGAATTAAGGATTGGCGGTTGCAAACACTGATTCTAGCTTTGTGGGTTTAACTCTTCTTGAGAAAGAGAGTCCATGACCCCAAAATTGACCCAACAAGGAATTGGATGAACCCATGAAAAGTGGTAGTCCCAATTAACAGGTTAAATCTCGAGAGAGTAATCACCCTACTTGAACCCTAATTGCTTGGTCTAATTGGCCTACTTAATTGGTCTCTCGAGAGTCAATTAGGTAAAATCACTCTCTCTATCGAGAGGTGTGAGAGTGGGTACAATTGTGCAATGGTTATAGTATTAGCCCCCAAGTATGTCAATATATCCTTAGTAATATCCACCCGTTAATTAGCCACCTAGATGATGCCATGACCCCAGTGCCTTTCTCTCCATTAATTACAATCTAGAAATATTCCCTTAAGCATAATTTAGCTCTAATCCTTAGTTCATAATAGTAGTTATAAATATAAAAATCCAAAAATGTTTGAAGTGCAATTAGAAGCACAAATGCATCTCTTAAATAGACAGACAATACAACTCCACTACTAGCTCCCTATGAAAATTTGATCCCGAACCATTATTTGGGTAACAACTTTTATGACCCGCCTGTCCTACATAAGTGTAGCGTTGAGTTGGAAGCGATCACTTTTTGGTGCCATTTCCGGGGACATCTAAGTTGTCACCATTATCTGCTACTGTTAAGGCCCATTCAGCACCTCCTGTTGCTCAGGTTCCTTAGTCCATTGAGGATACTTTGAAGACACTCCTGGACAACCAGAAGAAGATTACGAGGACTCAGGACACCTTGACTAAGGTGGTGGATTCACATGGCAAGGCATTGATGGAGCTTGCCAGAGAGCACAAGAAGACGAGGAAGTCACGGGCTTCCAAAAAGTTGGTGAAAGCGCTGAGGACTGATGTGGACAAGCTATTGGCAGACCAAATGCCATTAGACTTGTTATTCGGGGATCCGGCTCCTCCAGCAGCAGCAACAGTAGTGCCACAACCACAACAAGAGCAGGCACCCAGGCCTCCAAGGAAGAAGAGAAAGCTTCTCAGTTCAAGCGGTGTAGTTATCGAGCTAGCTGACCCACATGAGATCCCCTCTAGTGATGCACCTATCAGTCAGCCGGTTCATGATCAGGCCCTAGTCCCAGCAGCTGAGCAGTAGGAGGCCAGGAACCAGTCTGAGGTTCCCGCCCATACAGAGGACCAGGGGACCATTGAGGATCCCATGCATGCAGATCAGTCCTAAGGAGCTCTTATATATCTTTTTATTGATTTGTATGGTTATCTGTTTAGTTGGCATTGGGGACAATGCCAGCTTTTATTCGTAGGGGTGCACCCTACATTTTATTTATTTGGATGACTGTATATATAGATTAATAGCTTTTTCTTTACTTTGATTTTATATTTTGAGCTGTATATAACTTTACATTTATGTATATATTCATCGCAAATTGTATATTCTACTCCCACATTGTATATATTCATTCAATTTTCTATTTTCGCAAATTTTTTCATTTTTAACTTTACAGATAGGCTCATAGCCTTTTGTTTTATTTTTGGCATTTTCAATAAGCCCTTGGTTTTCTTAATGCCAAAGTTCTTTCCAAGGATGGAGTATTGTGCGAACCGGGTGGCGCTTTCCAATGATAGATGGCGTGACAACTTTCTTAAGGGTTTGAGTCCATTTTTGATTTTTTTCTTTTTCTTTTGGATAGTTGCAGTTAAGGGTACCTCAAGAAAAGCTTCGCTCCAGCCTAGCACATTTGCTTTTGATCCCATGGCCTGAGACATAATGTTGTGTTTAGGATGGTAAAAGTCGTGGCCTTGAGACTCTTGTATTGACCGAGCAATCATCATGTGGTCTTTTCGGACCATTGTGTGCTCGAATCATAACTAAGGTCGTTGTGGGCCCTCGACTCGATGTCTTTATCAATCCCCTAGCATGTGTGGTGAGGAATCAAATTCGGAATCCAAGTCCCGAGGCAATAGTCTAGAACTTGCCCTGAATGTTTGTTGAGGCGAAATCCTAGGTGAAATTTGACTTGAGAAGTGATTATAGACTTTCCTTGATCCAAATGTTAAGTTGACCAATTCCATGGCCTACCAATGAAATGATCCCTAGTTAATTCTTTTGAGCCTTGAACCTTTTTCTTTCAAGAACCAATGCTGCAAGACTATACCCATTCCAAAAGATACCCTCTCTTGGCACCCAAATCTTCCCTTGAGTAATGGTAAATGTCTAAGTTTGGGGGGAGAGACAAGAAAGGAAACAAAGTGGTAAAAGGTACAAAAGCAAAAGAAAAGGAAGGAAATGAAAAAAAAAGACAAAAAGAAAGACCAATGTGAACAAGAATAAAAAGGGATTCAAGGACAACAAAAGTGAAAAAGGTGTGGAAAAAGTAGAAAAAAGAGAAATGTTCTGAATTGCATACGAAAGAGTGACAATGTGTCCCTCTAACCCTTTGAAAAGAAGTGAAGTACTCAAATGAGTCAAGAAAGTATGCCAAAATGAATCAAAAGAAGTTCTTAAGGGAAGAATAAACCCATTTAAACAAAAATTTGTCTTACCCTTACCTAAAAGCCTTCACAATGACTCCACAAAAGCCCTATATGATCTTGAGTTTAAAGAAGTCTACATTAGTGGATACTTACATAAGGGTTAATCATATGGTACCTAGAGCCGGACTTGTGACCTTCTTCTTGAGAGAAATGAGTGAAAGTCCATCATTGAGAGAAGTTCTTTGATGAAATGTGTCAAATCTCGATGCTCTTGTATCACACTTGATCCATAGTTTTAAAAGTTTAAATGTGTTAATGATGCATTCGTATCGAGGGCAATTATTACTCCCAATTGATGTGTTTTGATGTTATTTTAGGATTTTTGAAATTACTTGGATGTTCCTTTGAAGGGTGGTTGTTATTTTGTTTGCTTGAGTTCAAGCAAAGATTTAAGTTTGCAGGAGTTGATAAGTAGAATTTTAACATGTTTTATGCCCCTACTTGCCTATACTTTGAGTATAAATTGCTACAAAATAGTCCCAAAATGCTCACAGGTTGTGCTTGATTGCAGGTTTGAATGACAAAGTGACAAAATATTAAAGATCGGCTCAAAACAAAGTGAAACCTGCTCAAATATCGAAGACCAAGTGAAGTGAAGGAAATACGGACCGCACAACTGTGACAACGGCTGCACTAGGAGGTTTAGAGAGATACCATCTTCAGGTTGAAAGTCACGTGGATGCGGTTTGATTCTTGTGGCCCACATCCATGCTTCGCGGCTACTTCATACTTTTACGCGGTCCGCATGAAAGAGATTCAGAGTTTTCTGCCCAATCCAAGATACGCGGCCCGCGGTCATCACCGCGCGGTCTGCACCAGACCTCCTACGCTGTCGCGTTACCGCATTACCCATGAATAGTGAAGTGCAAGAGCCAGTGCGGCCGCGGTCGTATTTGTGCGGCCCGCGCTGACCCCACTGGGGTATTTTTGTCCAGTTTTTCCAGCTTACTATAAATAGAATGTTTTACCATTTTTAGGTTAAGTTTTAATTTCTGAACGCAGTTGTGCACCTATGAAAGAGTTTGCAGCCATTTTGGTACTTTTCGTCTTCATTAACAATAGATTATTGTAGTTTCTTCTTACTAGTTAATTAATATATTTATTTCTCCATCTGTTTCTTTAGTTTCTCCTTTAATTATGTCTAGCTAAATAAATTAGCTAGGGTTGTGTCTCAACCCTAGTGTGGGTAATTTATGGATGTTGCCATCTAGGGTTCGATTGATATTGAGTATTTGTTATTTGGGCTGATTTTATATTTTAATTACGGATTGGTGGTTGCAAACGCCGATTCTAGCTTTGTGGGTTTAACTCTTCTTGAGAAAGAGAGTCCATGACCCCATAATTGACCCAACAACGAATTAGGATGGACCCATGAGAAATGGTAGTCCCAATTAATGGGTTAAATCTCGAGAGTGTAATCACACTACTTGAACCCTAGTTGCTTGATCTAATTGGCCTACCCAATTGGTTTTGAGATAGTCAATTGGAAAAATTATCACTCTCTTTACCGAGAGGTGTGAGAGTGGGTACAATTGTAAAACGTTTATAGCATAAGCCCCCAAATATGTTAATCTATCATTAGTAGCATCCACCCGTTAATTAGTCACCTAGGTGATACCATAACCCTAGTGCTTTTCTCTCTATTAATTACAACCTAGCAATATTCCCTTAAGCATAATTTAGCTTTAATCAGTAGTTCATAATAGTAGTTATAAATATAAAAAACCAAAAATGTTTGAAGTGCAATTAGAAGCACAAACGCATCTCTAAACTAGACAGACAATACAACTCCACTACTAGTTCCTTGTGAAAATTCAATCTCGAACCACTATTTGGGTAAAATCTGTAGCGACCCGCTCTTCCTGCATCCGTGTAGCATTGAGTTGGCAGCGATCACACGCCCCTAAGCCCGAAATCACCCAACAGAGGTAACAGAATTGATGGAATTCCATTTCGAGACCGTCTTTTTACTGCTCCGACCGCGGGCCAAATTTTAATGCCTAAGCTCTTATTTATGGACTAAATATCCCAAAAAACTCCGAAAACTCCAACGAATCCTCCTGAAAACTCGTAATAGCACAAAATAACACAGGAAAAGCATGCCAGACCACTAAGTGATGAGACCGTGCAAACAAAGGCAACGAGGGGTTCGGGGGTTAATTCTTAAAACGACTGGCTGGGTCATTACATGATTTATCATGGAAACTAATATTTACAACACCATAATAGATTCTAAAATTAAAGGAGAGAATCACGTATAACAACTCCTATCTTTCCTTTCCTATTTCTTAGCTCAAACTGTTATCTTCCGAATACGTTATACAAATAAAATATAGTGAAAAAAGGTAAATGTATTCTAAGAGATTTAACATACAATTCCGTATATTGGATGGACAATTTGATAAAATACGTATATCTTATACTTTAGTCTATATATTGTATACTAATTGTCACACCTCATTTTTTACCTACATCCTTTCGGAAGGGTATAAATGAGTTATTCCAATTAAAGGACAATCGAAATGGAATTTATTATTAAGATTCAGAGTCACCACTTGGGAGGTTTATAGTGTCCCAAGTTAGCGATTTAATCCCGAATCGAGGAAAAGAATGATCTATTTAACAGTCTGCGAACCAGAAATCCGAGTAAGGAATTCTGTTATCCCGGGAGAAGGTGTTAGGCATTCCCGGGTTCGGTGGTTCTAGCATGGTCGCTCAACTTTCATATTTGGCTTATTTATTTGATTTTAATACATTTGAACTTGTGTGCAAATTTTAACTTTTAACCGCTTTAATTCAATTTTTTTAAAAGAAATTTGGACGTCGTTTAAAACGTGTCTTTGGATCACGTCACATAAAATGCACCCGCAATCCTGAACACATTTTATTCAATATTTTGGGATTTGATTGGGTCACATGAAATGAACACCTGATTTTAAGAAGGAAAAGTATTAAAATACGCGCCTACAGTAACTACGCGTTATTATCTTTGAGGAAAGCCGTGAAATTTGCTAAATGACTCATCCTGAATTCTAAGTATTTTAATATAGAAACTTAAAGAGTGCCCCACAATTTATGCATTGTTGTTTGGCGGGGCTCACCTCATTTATTATTTAAAGGCCAACCTAAATCAAACTACGATTTATTCAATTTGTCTCTAATAATAAAAGAATTAGTCCTAATCAATTAACATTGTTAAAGAACTACTATATTTGGGTCCATGGACTACTAAAAGTTTAGATTTAAGCTGGGCTCTGAGATAATCCCAAAGAAGAGGACAACCCGAGTCTACAACACAAACTGGCCAGTCATGGGCCTTGGCCCAAGCCTAAACGGAAATGGAATTAGAACTGGACCTGAGGCATAGGTCAACTAATTTAAAGCCCAAACTTATGGAGAATAGGCTGTTAATCCTGACCTTTTAAACCAATTAGAACCTTGATTCAATTAAGAACAAAATCTGCTGAGTTTGCTTCAAGCTGTTCTAAGTGCATTCAATAATTTGAAACAATGAAAAGCGATGTACACCTACTCAAATTAACAGGATATTGATCGTTTTTGATTCAGTTTCATGCTTAGATTATGTCTAACTAATGTATTACCACAATATTTAGAAGGCAATGCTTAGACCAAAGTAATTACTATCTAAGTTGTTTTATCAAACTCACGAACAAACTTCACCGATTTGAACATTTATTCTTTGATCTCTACTCAAATGCTAATGCTAACTCGAAAATACCACTTCAAGTTAACATATCAATTAGATTTAGAACAATTTTCATGTGAATTCATTAAGCTGTGAATTAACACAAGCAATTATAGAAAGCCAAGATTAACTAAAGTGATTCGCAGCTATGTTATGGAATCGATTTAACGAATCAGATCTGAAGGCTAATAGTAGTTTAATTATCATAAGCCTCACTTTCAACATGAACAGACTGAACAAATTAAACTACCCCCATGCTAAAGTATAGCCGGGGAAATTCATACAGTCCAGTTTTATACAAATTATGCAAAACTCCATTAAACATTACTGTTCTAAATACAACAGAGCAGGAAAACTCAGAGATCAATTGAAATACATTTATCATTTCAATTTCTCAACATCAGATCTACAACAATTCCTTCACAGTTCCTACAAGACCAGGAAGAGTACCTGGAGATTAGAATGCAGTAAGAAGAAGGAGAAGTTAGCAACAACAAGGCAGGTAAAAACGATTGGAGTTCAAACAGCAACAACACAATCAGTTCCAGCCCAGAAATGAATCAGTGACCCAGAAATGTTTTAAATCAAGCAGCACTGATAGATCAACCCAAAATAGCATTAAAGTAACCAAAAATGAACCTAGTAAATTAACACACTCACCAGATAATCCACAACCAACTCGAACAAATCAGATCTAATGCACAGATGCTTCCAACAACTTTCAAACCTTAGATATCGAACATAAATAGGTAAATTAAGTAGTTTTTGATCCTAAATGAGCTATAGAGTTGAATAAAATGCTGGAATTTGAAAGTTATCTAAGGAAAATAAATGTAATAGTGCTTTTTTTTTGGATTTTCAGTTCCTTTTTTTTTTGTATTTTTGAGAGAACTAAGATCTAAAGAAGTTTGATTTGAAATTCAAATTTCAGATCTATGGAACTTGAAGAATATTTTTGGGGCAAATTTTAGGTGGTCCAAACTTGTTTCTGAAGGCACTGGGGCTGTTTTATATAAGCAAAAATGAGGGCAGCACTCAGATTTTCAGTTTGCACTATTGGTCTCTTTTTATTTTTCACTTTTATTTTGTTACTCCCTCATTTCCCGACTTGTTTCTCAATCTAATACACTTAATTCCTGAATTTACCTTAGAACCCTCATCTAGAAGCTTTTAGGAAGTTCTATTTCAGTTATTGCTAGATTCCCTAAATGAAATTCCTTAAATTACCATTCTACTAGTCTAAAATTTACCAAACTTATCTAACTACAACCCAACCCTTTCTACCCTATTTAAAACTATTAGCTATAACCCAAATTTAGCTAACTATAACAACTAATTAAACTGAGCAATGAATTAAAGCAGTATTAACAACAATTAATAATTAACCTAAAATAATTAAAATAAACTAACTAAAACTAGTTAATAACAACCATAGAATAGCACTGAAAACATATTAAAACTAAACAAAAGCTCAAACAAGATCGATTAAAACTTATCAGAATAGATTAACAGAAAAAAATTAAACTAATAATCAGACTACTAGATTCCAAATTACGAACTACTATTATCTATGAACGACATCAAAACAAAATCAATATAAAGGAAATCCAACAACGATAAACAAAAGAAAGAACCGGGCATAGGCAAAAATATTAATCACTTTATTAAACTAAACTATCAGACTAAACAATTGAACATGCAACAAATTAAAACTTAAAATCTATATTGACCAAACTGCCCTAAACAAATAAATAATAATCCTCAAGAAAATGATCTGGGAATCAATACGGGACCCTAGCTTAACCTAATGCAAGAATGAGAAGAAGGAAATGGAAGAAGAACAAAAGGGACTCACCAATAAACTTATAGGGACCAGCTGTTTTTCATCAGATTCAAAATTCAGATAGATCCAGTGAGAATTGAGTGCTAATGACGATGAATTCAACACGAGGGAGGCGTGGGGATCACGTGATGTGAATTTAACGGGGTTTTGGGAATTTAGGGTTTTGGACCGGATTTTGATCCAAGATTCGAACAGTTCCACGAGGATTTGAGGGACAGTCTTAGGGTTTTGAAAAGAGGAGAAGAAGCTGCTTTAAGGGTGTAAATTTGGACGGGTTTGTGTGGTGTCGCCTCCGTAAGCAGCGGAAGCGGCTCCACATATTCGAAGATTTGAAGAGAAGGGCGGGGATTCGAATTATGGTAGTTTGGGTTTTGGAAATAAGAGGTTACGGGGAATAAGTGGTATAAATTTGGGCAATTTGGGTACCGACCACCACCGTGAGGCGATTTTCGGCGGCGGCGGACGGAGAGGGGTCTCTAGGGTTAAGGGGGGTTTAGGGAGATGGTGAATTGGGGTGTGGGGTGTGGGGCATGGTCCAACAATTATATAGTGGGATCCTCGTTATTTCTCGTCCATTGGATAAAGGAGAATCAACGGACGTGATTAGTCTTGGAGAAACGGGGTCGTTTTTGTGGGGTGTGGGACAGGAGCAAGTTGAAAACGGGTTGGGCCAGGTCGGGAATGGATCTTGCCCATTTGGTTGGGCCTGAAGTGGCTTGGCCCAGCTGATTCCTTACTCTCTTTCAAATTAACTCTCTCTTTCATTCTTTATTTAAGTATTCCATCTTTTTTTTAAATTTCTTTTAAGAATAAAACTAAAAATAAACCAAAATTGATTTCTACTCAAATTATCTGTGCAAATTAATTACCATAATCAAGAAATTAAAGACAAACCACTAAAATCCAAATTTGAATTTAAAAAGCGCAAAATAATTATTTCTGTGATTTTCTTTCTTATAAAAGCTTAATTACTAAACAATTGTAAAATACAAAATTAACTCCTAAATGCACTTGTACCATATATTTTTTATATTTTCATTAATTGTGCACAATTAACATAAAATACCAGAAAAATTCACAAAATTACAGATAATGAAAGGTAATTATTTTGTTTGAATTTCTGGGAGCAATTCATATAGGGCAAAAATCACGTGCTCACACCTTCCCCTCTTTGCTCGGAAATACGAAGAGTTTTCGGTCAAAGATAAGTGAGCACATACGAGCAATTTTTGCTCATTTAAATACTCCGCATGAAGCATTTTTAAAAGTTTGACCGCACCATGCTTCGGAGGTTACCTACATATCCTTGGCTAAAAAGGAATCAGGTCAATGTAGTTCGGGAATGTCTGGTAGCTGGACCCCCATAAAGCTGTGATTTCACTGCTGTTGCTGCTACTACTGCTTGCTGACCTCCTTTATTATACCATGTCAAAATAAAAGAAGTAAGCCTAAGCTATGATCTACGAATTACAAAATCCTATCTAAATCTTCAAACTTGCTCTTGTATTTCTTGTTGCCTTGTTGTCTTGTGTTCTCTTGGTGAAATCCATTGTTGCCTCTTTGAATTGTAAACTGATATAATTTTTCTTTCCTTCAGACTACTGAACTTGATATGTATCTCCTCTGTTATACCGGCAGGCTCCCGATGGCTGAACTTGAATATATTCCTGTGTTGTACGGGCGGGATCACGACTGCTGAACTTGAATGTATTCCTTTGTTGTACGGGTGGGCTCCCGACTTCTAAACTTGAATGCATTCGTCTGCTTTACGGGAGGGCCCCCTACTGCTGAACTTGAATGTATTACTCTGTTGTACGGGTGGGTTCCTGACTGCTGAACTTGAATGTATTCCTGTGTTGTACGAGAGGGCTCCCGACTGCTAAACTTGAATGTATGTCTCTATTCTCCAGGCAGGCTCCTGAATTCAAAATAGACAAAACAAAGAAAACTTTCTGCCCCCGTTTGGTGGCTGGGCGTCATGTCACCGGATATTAATAAGAATTTGAAAAATAAAACTTGAGTTGCTATACCTCTATTTTCTAGGCGGGCTCCTAACTTCAAAACTTGAAAATGTATTCCTCTGATTACTGCTTTTTTTTTCCTTATGAAGAGTTCCTCTGGAACAACCGAATTTTCTGCACCTATTTCAACCAAAGAAAATTTATCAGTTTAAAATGGTAGTTAGTTGATGACATTCTTGCTGAAAATCCTTCAACTGCATTGCTTTGCTCTGACCGACTTCCCCGAACTGGTCCTGAATCGCTTGAATTTCTAATTAACTTTCAAACCCCTCACAAACCGAATGTTTATAGAATTTTAGAAAATTCCTCCATTTCTCTTGAAATATCAATAATCTACCACAAAAAATGAAGATTAATTCATGGAATATAATCTCAAGGAGTTAAGAACATTTACCCCAAATTTTGTGGTGAAGTTTACCTCTAAAAATCGCCCAAACCGTGCTCCCAAGCTTTGTTTGCGTCAGAAATGGCCAAAGACCCCTTTTTATTGAGTTTTTTCTGATTCGGGCGTCAAAGGTAGCGTGCGGCTCTGCCTGTGGCGCCACTTCCAGTAGCTACAAAAATCCGAGCGTCCGGGATAGCGTCCCACGCTACCCTGGGCGATGGCGATGGTAACTAATTTTCTCCGATACGAAAATGGGCATAACTCTCACATACGATGTCCGAATTGGACGATTCTTTTTGCTATGGCTCCGAAATTTCGATAAGGATCTAATAATTCAATCAAAACTGAATTTGGAGGTCATTGGAATAATACGATACCACTTATTCTTGAAGAACGACATCAAAATATTCTTGAAATACCTAAGTTAAACTCCAATAACCATCAAAACTCCACCTGAGTCCCTCGGGACCTCAACCAATTATATTAAAAAGTACTAAAATATCATTCAGACTTACTCGTAGTTTCAAATCATGCCAAGAAATGTCAAAACTACAATTCACACCTCAATTCGAACTTATGAGTTTCAAACTTTTCCTTTTTACCAAGCGCGTTACGAAACGTATCAAATGAATTTGGAATGACTTCAAATTTGACATACAAGTCACTCATGACATAATGGATTTGTTCAAATTTTCATAATCAGATTTTGACCCTGATATCAAATAGTCAACTCCCAGTCAAACTTTCCAAAAATCATCTATTTCTCAACTTTTGCCAAAATGCGCCAAATTATCCTACGGACTTCCAAATCTAAATCCGAATATGCGCATAGGTCATAAATCACCTTCCGGAGCTAACCGAACCATCGAAATTCACATCCGATCGCCCTATCTCATAAATCAATGCTCGATTGACTTTTCCAACTTAAGCCTTCTTAAAAGAGACCAAGTGTCACATTTCTTATTAATATTATTCCAATTAAATTCTAACGCTCCTAATACCGTTAATGAAACATGATGAAGAAGAAAATGGGAAGAACATGGCAGTAATTCATGAGACGACGGGTTTGGTTGTCACATAATACTTCTCCCACTGGAAAATTCACATGGAAATATTCACCAAAGAATATGATGTCAAAGTATGGAGAGTTATTAAGAAAGGAAATTATCCATTGCCTGGCAGCACTGCTCCACTTGCTGACCCTGATGACATTGATTCATATTCAAAGAAGCAATTGGAAGATATTCAAATAAACCAGAAGGCAAGGAATCTACTTCACAATGCAATACGTGGTGAAGAATATGAAAAGATTTCCAGTTGTGATACGGAAAAGTAAATGTGGTACAAACTCGAAGTCACCTATGAAGGTACCAGCAAAGTAAAGAAACTCACATAAATATGCTCGTTCATGACTATGAACTTTTCTCCATGAAAGAAGGAGAATCCATCAAAGAAATGTTTGCCAGGTTTAGCAAGATAATGAGTGACTTAAAAGCTTTTGGCAAACCCTACACCAGTGGCGATCAAGTAAGGAAAATTCTCAGGAATCTACCAACCACTTGGCAGACTAAAGTTGTCACGTTGGAATCTCAAGATCTGAATTCTATATTATGATGAACTGTGAGGAGAACTCAATGCTTTTGAAAGAACACATTTGAAGAAGACAAATCAAGAAGATAAAAAGAAAACGGTTGGATTCAAAGCTACCACAGAGGCAGTTGAAGATGAAACTGATGATCCTGAAACCCTACAAGAAGAAATTGCTATGATGTCTAGAAACATGGACGGACTAATGAGAAGATACAGAAATACAAAGAAAGGAAGATTTCCACCAAGAAGATCCAGACAATACAACGATCAAAACAAGAATGATGAAAATGCCATGAATGTGGAAAGTTTGGACACATCCAAGCGGAGTGCCCAGAACTAAAGAAAAAGATCTATAGAGGATTCAACAGAACAGATCGTTTGGAAGCTGGAGTGATGAGGATGATTCAGACCATGAAGAGATAACCAATCTATTCTTCATGACGATTCTAGAAAACGAGATCAATAAAACTTCAGGATGTTGGATGGATGAAAACGATTCAGACGATGAAAATTGCTTCATGGCAAAGGGAGAAACTAGCGAGGTAAGATCTTGACTGTGAAAGATGCAATGAATTGCAAGTATTCTTGATTACACCCTTAAAGAATATCAAAAGATGATGAATGAGCTTAAAAAAACTCACAAGGGAAGTCAAAGATAGGAAACTCAAACATGAAGTATGTGAAATTGAAAAAGAAGTACTTCAAGAGGAGTTTGAGGAATTGCAAATGCAGTTTAACAACTTGCGCAAATCCACCAGTCAAAATTCTGTTAGGTCTAATCAGTCGACTTACAAGTCAACTGGAAAAGAACAAATCAGAACTAGATCGACCAGTCGATCAAACCAGTCAACTTACAAGTCAACTGGAAAGGAGTCAACAAATCCTAGAACTGCTAACTCCAACTCTCATGAGATACCTGTAAATGGGTCTAGTGTTTAATGTCATTACTGCAATAAAAACAGGCATAAATAATCTGGTTGTCAGTTTTGTAAATCTCATATGTCCGGATGAATTTGGAAACATAAGAATTCTGAATCTAGCAAAACTAACTCACCAAGAACCAAGCAAACTTGGGTACCTAAAAGAAAGTAATAATTTTGTTCTGCATGAACACCACAGAGTAAAACACAAAGGAAAATGGTATCTAGGCAGTGCGTATTCTAGCAACACGACAGGTGACAAAAACCTGTTTAAAGAAATCACAAAAATTGATGGAGAAAGTGTCACATTTGGAGACAACTCAAAAGGCGAAATAGTTGGAACTGAAACTGTTCCATTAAACAACAGTTGTGATATTACAGAAGTGCATCTAGTCGATGGACTAAACTACAATCTCCTTAGCATAAGCCGACTTTGCGACCCAGGATATGAGGTAATATTCAAGAGAACTGGATGTGCCATCGAAGACGAGTCAGGTAAAATAATTCTTCTAGGAAAAATGTATGAAAACGTTTATATACTTGATGGCTTTGAAAATATAGATGGTCATATATGCTTAACACCTTTTCTGATGATCCTTGGTTATGGCACAGAAGATTAGCACATGCTAGCATGAATTTAATTTAAAAATTGTCCAAACATGATTTAGTCAATGGGTTACCTAAACTGAACTTCTCTAGAACTCATATCTGTGATGCATGTCAGATGGGTAAGCAAACTGGAAACTCTTTCAAAAACAAAGACATAGTCTTTACGTCAAAACCTTTGCAACTACTTCATATGGATTTATTTGGACCAACTAGAACTTCTAGCATATGTGGTAAGAAATATGTATTTGTTATTGTTGATGATTTTTCACGTTTCACTTGGGTGATTTTTCTATCTCACAAAGATGAAGCCTTGCGAAACTTTGAGATCTTCTGTAAGAAAATTGAACGAGAGAAGGTCTATGAAATCTCCATAATTTAAAGTGATCATGGAGGCGAATTTGAAAGCAAGGCATTTGAAGATTTCTGTAATAATCAAGGCTATACCCATAATTTCTCTGCTCCCTGGTCTCCTCAACAAAACAGAGTGGTTGAAAGAAAGAATAGAACGTTGCAAGACATGGCCAGAACTATGCTTTTGGAACACTTATTGCCAAATCACTTTTGGGCTGAAGGAGTTAGTACTGCTTTCCATATTCTTAATCGTTGCCTTATAAGACCCATTCTGAAAAATACTCCGTATGAACTCTGGAAAGGTAAACGTCCTAACATCAACTACTTTCATCCATTTGGAAGCAAATGCTTCATTCATAACAATGATAAGGATAATTTTGGAAAATTTGAACCAAGAAGCGATTAAGGTACTTTTATCGGTTACTCATTAAATAGCAGATCTTTTAGGGTTTTTAATAAATGCACTTTATGCGTAGAAGAATCAGTTCATGTTATGTTCGATGAAAATAATCCCTTGGTCGAGAAAGGATCTAACGCAAGTGATGAAGATCCAACTCAAGAGGCTCAGGACACGGGAAAAATCACAGGAGTCAACTACTCCCAGAGGAGCGGTAGAGTCAACTGAACAAGCAAGTAATAACACTCCAGAGCAACGTGTAGTCAACTACAAACACTGTTAGACTAAATGAGTAAAGAAATAAAACTGAATATCCATAGAATTCATTATTGGAGATCCAAACGAAGGGATGATGACCAGATCAGCTCTAAAAATGAAGGCGAATATTGCACTGATCTCCCAAATATAGCCAAAGAAGGTAGAGGAAGCTCTAAAGGATTCAAGCTGGGTAAATGCTACGCAAGAGGAACTAGATCAATTCAACAAAAATCAAGTATGGGAGCTGATACCTCGACCTGAAAATGCTTCAGTTATCGGAACTAAATGGGTATTCAGGAACAAGTTAAATAAAGAAGGACAAGTTGTAAGGAACAAAGCCATACTAGTCGCTCAAAGTTATTCACAACAAGAAGGAGTCGATTACAATGAAACCGTTGCTCCAGTAGCCCGATTAGAGTCAATACAAATCATGTTAGCTTATGCTTCATTCAAAAGAATCAGATTATTTCAGATGGATGTCAAAAGTGCTTTTCTAAAAGGATTCATGGAAGAAGAAGTATTTTTGGAACAACCGCCGGGGTTTGAGAATTCAAAATTCCCATATCATGTGTATAAGCTTACTAAGGCCCTGTATGGGTTAAAACAGACTCCAAGTACCTTTCTCATTGATCGTGGGTTCACCAGAGGTAAAATTGATACCACTCTTTTCATTAAAAATTTTCATAATGTAATCTTATAATTCAAATTTATGTTGATGATATTATCTTTGGTAGTGCTAACCCTTTTATGTGTAAGGAATTTGGAAATCTCATGCAAAGTGAATTTGAAATGAGTATGATGGGCGAACTCACTTTCTTCCTTGGACTTCAAATTCATCAATCTAAAGAAGGAACCTTTATCTGTCAATCTAAATATACTAAGGAGATGATTCAAAAATTTGGTATGAGCAATGAAAAATCTATTGGAACTCCAATGAGCCCTGCTACAAATTTAGATAAGGATGAACAAGGTAGTCCAGTTGATGAAACCAAATACAGAGCGATGACTGGATCGCTACTATATCTGACTGCAAGTCAACCAAATATTATGTTCAGCATGTGTAGATGTGCCAGGTTCCAGTCGGCTCCTAAGGAGTCACATCTAACTGCTGTAAAAAGAATTATTCAATATCTTATTGGCACAGTATCTCATGGATTAGCGTATCCTCGATCTAATTCCTTTAAATTATAAGGTTTCTCAAATGTCGATTTAGCAGACGATAAAGAAGACAGGAAAAACACAAGTGGCACATGTCAACTACTAGGAAAAGCTCTAATATCCTGGAATAGTAAAAAACAAGCATCAGTCGCATGGTCGACTACTGAAGTTGAGTATATTGTTGTTGGACAATGTTGTGCACAATTGCTATGGATGTCCCATAACCTAGGTGACTATGATCTCTCTTTCAAACCTATACAAATTTTTTGTGATAATTCCAGTGCTATTTGTCTTTCAAAATATCGTGCATCACTCTAGAGCTAAGCATATAGATATTAAACAACATTTCATTAGAGATAATGTTTTCAAAGGTGATATATAATTAGCTTTTGTTCGCACTTCTGCTCAATTAGTCGATATTTTTACTAAACCTTTGTTGGAAGAAAGATTTTGTTCTCTAAGGGAACTTCATGGAATTATTTGCGTTACGAAAAACCCTTAGGGTTAAAGTATCGTTTTTCAAAAACTTGTCATAATTGTTTTCTGTTTAGTTCATTAATTACACCGTCATCATTTCCCTCCCTTTCTTGTCTAATTTCCCATCAGTTGCAGCCAAAGGTGGAAAGCCTATCACTGCATCGGTCCAACTGACAACTTTTTCTTTTCCACTCAACCGCCAAATCACACTTCTTTAAATAGTCCTTTTCATCTCTATTCTTTTTCATCCTCTCTACCAAACCCTTATACTTCAAGTTCAAAACCCTCCTCTCCACTATGGCAAATACCTCCAAAAATACCTCTGCCTCCACAAGAAAAAACACTCGTTCCAAAACAAAACATTCCTCTGCTCCGCCTGAGCAAGTAGACCTAGGGTCTGACCGGATGAGGAGTGTTCCTCTTCTCAAGGTGAAATATTCTGATCACTCCTCGCTTCTTCGTGACAAATCTACTGGTAAACGACCCATGGATGAAGCCCTTGTCTCCGCCCCCAAGAAAACCAAGTTTGATTTCTCTACCTCTCTTGAATCCGACCTCAATTTCTTGGAGTCCCCAAATAGGGACTTCTTTATTTCTCTCAAAGACAAGCCCATAAAATATGGCCATTTGGTGGATCTCGATAGTATGGAATACCTCAACTGTAAGGTAAAAGAGCTTCCCTACTGTGTTTAAAAATGTGTGGCCTGAAGATTTTGAAATCTCTTTTGATCAGGATAAACAGATCATTGCAGAAAACCCTTCTGACAATCTTCCAAATCAATTAGGCCCAGTGATGTTAGCTTTGAAACTAGGGTCCTTGCTCACATTGTTGCAACCACTCTCCTTCCTAGAACTGGTTCCTTCTCAACTCTCTCCTATAGGGAAACCTTATTCGTCTATTGTCTCATCTCCAAAATAAAAATCAAACTGTCCTCCTGGGTTATCAACTTTATGATTGTGAGTGCTGAAGACCCCACCAGCCTTCCGTATGGTATGTCCATTACCCACATTTTGGAAGCCCACCAAATTTCTCTTTCAGACTACCCCTTTGTTTCTATGTCTAAATGCTACAACTCTAGAGTCTTCTCTAACATGGGATATGTGAGTATCAAAGGAGTCTGGGTCAAAAAGGGCGAAAGTGATGCCAAACCCACTCATGAGGAAACCAAGTCGTCTTCTGTCATTCCACCCTCTCCTATTCCCACAGACCTCAGTGAAAAATTGCTCTCCCTTGAATCTCAACTTTCCGATATAAAGTCGACTGTGGATGCCATTCATGCCATTTCCAAGGAAACAAGGTCTGATGTCTCTAAAATCAGGGTGGCTGTGCGAAGAGTACGAGAGAATGCAGTCAAAGCGTTCAAGGAGGTGCATGACAGGATTGATGGAATGAGCATTGCTGCCAGCACCAGCTTTGACCAAATGAAGGAGGCTATCTGCAACACCCTTACCTATTTCCTGCGTCGTTGATGGTTGTGATTTATAGACAATATTTTTGGTTGTTTTAAAGTTTTGGTTGGGCTATTCCCGTGGATGTTTTTTTTCTTTTTGTCTATGGATATTATTTTTGCTTAAGCTACCTCTTTGCTAATATAATAAAGGGGGGGGGGGGGGGGGAAATATATGCCATCTTTTCTCATGTGCAGGATATATTTGTTAAGTTGACTATGCTATGGCATAGTTGTTATACAGCACAAGTCGACTATGCAGGATAAATATGTTTAAGCTAACTATGATGTGGCATAGCTATTATCTCATCTGAATAGGACAAGACGACTATGCCGGACAAATATGTTTCAATTGACATTGCAGTCAATACCTCATGCTCTTTGTGTCTTTTAGATAATACTTGATAGGTATCTGTCGACTACACATAATGAGGGGGAGCAATTCGATTGCACATAGTCCAGTTGACCATACATTGAGGGGGAGCAATTCAACTGCACATAAACAAGGAAGTCAACTGTTGTTTAGTATCTTGTATATTAATTTTGCCATCATCAAAACAGGGAAGATTGTTAGATCAGATTTTAATGATGCAATTAATATACGTGTGCAGGCATTCAAAAAAGGAAGTGGAATTATTGGTACTGATGTAGCAAACAAGGAAATAGCTAAAAAAGAAGCTGTTGTTGTGTTCAAGCAAGGAAGCAAAATCGCTGTAGCAAATAAGGAAGGAAATCTTCCTTAAAGGAAGCTATCGACGCTCAAGAAAAATATCAGCATCTCATCAGAAAATCAGGAAGTCTTTCATAATTGCGGGGAAATCATATCTACCCAGATACAACAAAAGATTCAACGCAAATCTCTGATGATTCATAATAACGGAAAGATATGAACGGAAACCAAGACTGGAAGGTTAGCAATCAAAGACAATCTGTGTCCAATCATATCTCTAGCCAAAGGAGAAAATCTGGTATGCGACCACATTTGGAAACACAGACAATCAAGGAGCAATCAAGAAAATCAACGACCCATTCCTTATTCTTGGAAAGAATCAATTATTTCCATGGATAAAATCTCTTGGGTTGTCAAGCCTCTACCATCCATCAAAGTATTTGTACCTCCTTGTAAACCCTAGCTTAGATATACTTTGATCAAACCAAATAGCTCTTTTCAATTTACTGCAAACAAGCACAGTAGTTTAGATAGATTAACTGTATAACAAGTCAGAGATAGAAAGAGGGTTCTCAATTGGTGAGGCATCGTATCAAATGAATGAAAGAAGACCGTGTGATAAATATCATATCTGTACTCAAAAGAGAATTATTTGAAGCAGGGAAAAGAAATATCGTTGATGGCGGAAAACACGCCACAAGGAAAAGCAAAAAAACTAGGGCAGAAAATTTTCTGCCATTATTGAAAATTTTCTCGGAGGAACGAGGAAACCTATTAAGATGTTGAAGTCGGGAGCCAGCCCGTAGAATGGAGGCATTATTTTTAAGTTGTTGAAGTCAGGAGCCCGCCCGTAGAATGGAGGCGTTATTTTTAAGTTGTTGAAGTCGGGAGCCCGCCCGTAGAATGGAGGCGTTATTTTTAAGTTGTTGAAGTCGGGAGCCCGCCCGTAGAATGGAGTCATTATTTTTAAGTTGTTGAAGTCGGGAGCCCGCCCGTAGAAGGAGGCGTTATTCCTTAAGTTGTTGAAGTCGGGAGCCCGCCCGTAGAAGGGAGGCGTTATCTTTAAGTTGTTGAAGTCGGGAGCCCGCCCGTAGAATGGAGGCATTATTTTTAAATTGTTGAAGTCCGGAGCCTGCCCGTAGAACGGAGGCGTTATTGTTAAGTTGTTGAAGTCGGGAGCCCGCCGTAGAACATAGGCGTTATTTTAAGTTGTTGAAGTCGGGAGCCCGCCGGTAGAACGGAGGCATTATTTTTAAGATGTTGAAGTCGGGATCCCGCCCGTAGAACGGAGGCGTTATCTTTAAGTTGTTGAAGTCGGGAGCCCGTAGAACGGAGAAGTTATTTTTAAGTTGTTGAAGTCGGGAGCCCGCCCGTAGAATGGAGGCGTTATCTTTAAGTTGTTGAAGTCAGGAGCCCGCTCGTAGAACGGAGACGTTACTTTTAAGTTGTTGAAGTCGGGAGCCCGCCCGTAGAACAGAGGCATTATTTTTAAGTTGTTGAAGTCAGGAGCCTGCTCGTAGAACAAAGGCATTATTTTTAAGTTGTTGAAGTCAGGAGCCCGCCCGTAGAACGGAGGCGTTATTTTTAAGTCGTTGAAATCGGGAGCCTGCCCGTAGAATTGAGGCGTTATCTTTAAGTTAAAGGAGTCAGGAGCCCGCCTGTAGAACATAGGTATTTATTTTAAGTTAAAGGAGTTAGGAGCCCGCCTGTAGAACGGAGGTATTTATTTTATGTCAGAGGATTCATGAGACCTCCTGTAGAACGGAGGTATTTATTTTAAGTTAGAGGTGTCAGGAGCCCGCCTGTAGAACAGAGGTTTTTATTTTAAGTTAAAGGTGTCAGGAGCCCCCTGTAGAACGGAGATATTTATTTTATGATAAAAGAGTCGGGAGCCCGCCTGTAGAATAGAGGTATTTATTTTAAGTTAATGGAGTCAGGAGCCCGTTGTAGAACGGGGGTATTTATTTTAAGTTAAAGGAGTCAGGAGACCGCCTGTAGAACAAAGGTATTTATTTTAAGTTAAAGGAGTCAGGAGCCCGCCTGTAGAACGGAGATATTTATTTTAAGTTAAACGAGTCAGGAGCCCGCCTGTAAAATGGAGGAATTTATTTTAAGTTAGAGGTGTCAGGAGCCCGCCTGTAGAACGGAGGGTTACAACAAAGTCACCAGCATAACAAGATAAAATGAAGGAAGCAATATCCCCAGCAGAAAAAACAAAATGATGGAGCTTGTGTTTAGAAAAAGCAAAAGGGCCAGTGTCTTCCCCAGTAGTTTGCGGAGAAAAGAAGCACCGGAGGAAACACAAGCCGACAGGAAAGCAAGGCAACATGGACAAGTGAAAGATAGACAAAATCTTATTATCCGTAGTCTAGCCTAGCTTCTTGAATTTTCTTTTAGTATGATGTAATAAGGAGATCAGTAAGCAGTAGTAACAACATACAACAGCAGTAACAGAAGAATTGCAGTCTCATGGTAGTCCCCGCTACCAAAACTTCTCGAACTATATTGGCCTGATTCCCTTTTCGCCAGGGATATGTAGGAGACCTTCGAAGCAAACCTTCGGTCAAAAAACTCTCAAAACAATGCTTCACACGGAGTACTCGTACGGGCAAAAATCGCTCGTATCCGCTCACTTTATCTTTGCATGAAAACTCTTCTTGTTTTCGGACAAAGAGGGGCAGCTGTGAGCACGTGATTTTTGCCCTATATATGAGTTACTCCCATAAAATTCAAAATAAAATAATTTTAGCTTGCTTCCAAATTGTGTGATTGTGTTTTAATTGTTATTTAATTTTAAATGATAAGTGTTATTAGGAGTTAATAGTATTTTGAGATAATTTTAGTTTTTATAATTTAATCTTAGCATTTTAGTTTTATAAATTAGTAAAAGAAAAGAGGAAAAAAATATGAAAAAAAGAATCGGATTGGGCCTCTTACTATAATTTGAATTAACTAAGCCCAAAACATTTCTACCCAATCCAAAACCCCTTGACCCAGGCCAAACCACCCACCATCTGACCGAAAGCCCCCCCCCAACTCTTCCTCTCATTTTTTCGTTTTTTGTTACTAAAAACCCTAAAAGACACTCTCTAACCTAGACCTAGCCGTCACACCTCACACCCCACCCCCTTCTCTTCATCTTCTCTACACCCCCCCTCCAAAAACCCTAAACCACCAAAAAATCCCTCCATCGCATAACCAAACAGCCCCTCCCTCACGTAACTATGGCTTCCCCTCCCCCTCCTTTTCCGCACCACCACCTCGTCATAGCGCAACCAAAAGCCCTCATCCGGCCCGTCTTCCATGGTAGTGACCTCTAAGCGACGCCTCCAGCCCGTCCGTCACCTTCCCGCCTCAATCTCTCCATCGCCCAACCATTTCCATCGTCAGATGCCCAGCTCCCCGTTACAAAACGACCCTTCCAGTCAAACGGAAAAACCAGTCCGCTACCCGCCACAGTCGACCACCAAACGACCCTTCTCGTCGACCAGCTTCGTCTTATACACGACGAACAGCCATCCCCCGGTCTGTTATCATCCAGCTCCTCCAGCCAGCAACGAGGCAGCAGATCGACGAACTCCAATTCATCCTCGGCGTCCAGTTCGTGGTCGTCTTCGTCATCAAAGTTTCATCGCTGGAAATCAACCATATATATATATATATATATATATATATATATATATATATACAAATTTTCCGGGCCAGATTCGAGTTGTCTTGATTTCAAAGTTTCTGGCCAGATCTGTTTCCGTTCGAGTTCGTCGTTGTTTCGATCTGGTTAGTTGGTTTAAGTTTCATTTTTATCCGTATTTTGTTTAATATTTCGGATCTAAAATCAGTATATGTTTGATTATTTTTTTGTTCATTGGTTACCATTTTCTTGTTTATTTCTTCAGTTTGTTTTTATTCATTTAATAGAATTTAGTTTTAATATAGAAGTGTGTTAGTTTAATAAATGTTTATCGTGATTGCAATACTGTTACATTTGATTTGAATTTCAATTAATTATTTAGTTTAGTGATTTGAATCTGTTTTATTGTTGTGTTAAGTTTAAATTTGGATCTGAGTTAGAGATTTGAATTTGCTTGTTTGATCTGTTAAGTTTAATTTGAATCTGAGTTTAATGATTGGAGTCTAATTGTTTGTTATGTTCAATTTTTCTATTGTTGTTGAATCTGAAAGTATATTTGTTAAGAATGTTGTTCAAAATAATTTCAGTTAGTTCTTTGATGTTCATCGTTTAGTTTTAATTTGTTGATTAAATTTAATTAATAATTGGTTATAGTCGCTATACTTTGGTTAATTAATTTAGGTGAATTGGTTATAGCTGATGGGGTATAATTGTAATTTTTAGTTATTTCGGGGATATTTTGGGAATTGATTAAATAAGGGCCCATAACTTTTAACTAAAATAAGAGAGGACAAGACTTGTGGGGAGCCTAATGATGTAAAGTAAAAAGAGGATTAATAATGTGGTCCATTGAAAAGAGGGGAACGATGGGGTCCGTGTTGACTACTTTTTGCTTAATTGAAATCAGAAATAGTATAGTTAATATTTAAAAGAATGAGTGGAGAGGGTCTTATTTTTTGAGATATAAATAAGGGTCATTGGACACTTAGAAAAAGAGGGGAATTTAGGGAAGGAATTTGGAGAACGAAAATTTTTTAGAACTTAAGAGGAGACCAAAACAGAGAATAAGAAATGAATTGAGAGTCGAAAAATTTAGAGAGCTAAAAACACCATTATTTATTTGAAGCTTCTCTTTTTGCTTCATTGATTTTATTTCTCTTGATTCAAATACATTAAGATTGATCTTAAGTAACTCTAGTGTGTCTTTGAGTTCATTGGTTAGTGTTGATATTGCTGTGGGTTGTAGTCCATTTCTGTTGGTATTTTCTGGTTTAATTTTGCCAGGTTTTGTTGAAATCTATTGTTGGGTTTAGCTACTGCTATTGCTGTGTTGGTTACTGCCTTGCTGATTTCTCACGTTCCTCTTCTCTTGTTTCCAATACCAGGTACATGGCTTTAACCTTGTCGATGTCGTAAACTGAAATGTGAAAGCATGAATACATATGAAGAATGAAACTTTGAAGTTTTAATTTAGCTTTTCTTCTTTGTTTCTTTTACTGATTGTATTTAGGCTATTTTATGTATTATTATTCTGTAAATTTCTGTCGCCTTGCATAACTAGGCATCTTATAGTGACGCACTAAATAATAATCCGCTTTAGTTTGGGTTATTAGGTAGCATATGTTTAAGCATGGTAATTACCGCCGAACTGTTTAATAATGGGAAAAGGAGAAAAATAACATAAGTTGATCTTTAGTAAAATCGGACTGGCAAAAATTGATTAGTTCACTAGCTATAAAGGTTTTAATATTGTCAACAGTATGCTAATCGTGAACATGTAGCTAAATTTAGTTATAGCATTAATTTGAATTAATATTGTGCAATAGGCATTCTCGCATGATTTGAGTTCAAGCAAGATGGTTTAACATTTAGATTTAATAAACTTTCGAATAAGCATTAATAATTAAGGTTGATTTTAGTTTTAAATAGTTGTAAATAATTAATAGTTTATTCATATAACTATGCGGATTTTATTCTAGCTATAATTGATTTCTTTTGAATATTAGTTGGCGAATCTCGTATTTTATTTATAATTTTTATTTTTTTATTTTATTCATAATTTCGATTTTCTTTTCTTTTTTTTAGTAAAATTCTTTCCATTAATATTTGCCTTAATCTAGCAACTAGTGTGTTGCGTTCTTATTTTTATTTATAAAGCATGTAATTAATTAGGATTTTTCTCTTTTTTTAATTTAGAGACGAACTTAATAGAAAAATGTACTCACTTTAGGATTGCCCTTAAAATAAAGAAGGCGTGCCTCGACACAGTAAATACAAATTCCGGGTCCCTCAATAAATACATATAATAATTGTATAGATTTCGGAGTAGGTCGCTTAGCGATTTCGCGGCCTTTTTCTAAAAATAACGACACGTTAGTCTCTTTAGGACGCGCCTTAGTTAATCTTACCTTCCTAAACACGGGTGTGCATTTATGCGACCCAAATCCAAATCTCGATAGAGTCGAAATATGTCGACGACTACGGGTACACCGGTTGTGACGTGGTCCGAGATTTGTTTTTACAATGTTGCAATTCTGTGTAAAATAATAACAATAATAATAATGATAAAAGCGGTAAAAAGTAAAATTGTCACATAGGTTCTTCATGTAATAAAATCGGATAAATAAGCTAAATATGACAGTTGAGCGACCGTGCTAGAATCGCGGAACTCAGGAATACCTAACACCTTCTCCCAGGTTAATAGAATTCCTTATCTGGATTTTTAGTACGCAGACTGTTAAACATAGTCATTCTTTTTCTCGATTAAGGATTTAATCGGTGACTTGGGACACCGTAAATCTCCCAAGTGGCGACTCTGAATCTTCAATAAAAATCTCGTTTGGATTGTCCTTTAATTGGAAAAACTCCTTTGCGCCCTCTCGGGGCGGAAAACGAAGGTGTGACACCGAGTATATGCTTGGTAAGGTTATCCAGCTATTGGTTGGCTTCTAGGACAACTCTGGGTACGCTCGAGGGCGAGCGTTTGTTTAAGTTGGGAAGGATGTGACGACCCGACCCGTCGTCTCATGTGTTACTGTCCCTTTTCCCCCATTTTATGCTTTTTTATGTATCGTTATCGATATTTAGTGTTCTAGAGATAATTCGAATTGGTTTTGGTAGGAAATGGGACACTTAGTCTCTTTAAGAAAGGTTTGGTTTGGAAAAACAAAAGTCAACCGGATGTTGACTTATGAGTTAAAGTGATTAGATGTGATTTTCGGTGATTCGGTTAGCTTCGGGGAGTGATATATGACTTAGAAGTGTGATCGGAATTGATTTTGGATGTCCGGTGCAGAGATGGGCTTGAATTGGCGAAGTTTGCATTTTGCCGATATCTCGTTGATAGGTGAGATATTGATTCGAGGGTCGGAATGGAATTCCGAGAGTTGCATCAACTTCGATTGTTGATTTGGGATGTGTGTGCAAAATTTCAGATGATTCGGAGGTGATTTGGTTAGGTTTTTTAGCAAATGCGAGTTTCGGAAGAATTTGAGTTAGACTTGAAATTGATGAGAATTGAGGATTTTTGTGTTGTTGGATTTATTTTTATGATTGGAACAAGTTTGAATAAGGTATTAGGTTACATCTGTGTTTTTGGTTGAGGTCCTGGGGGCCTCGGGACGAGTTTGGATGGTTAAACGAAGAGCTTTGGAGTTTGCATGTTAAAGTCTGCTGGTACCTGATATTTCCGCATCTGCAGAAAAAGGACCGCAGAAGCAGTTTCATAGATGCGGTGGGGGAGGTCGTATTTCTAGGACTTGGGCATTTTACGCAGAAGCGGACAGGAGTCCGCATAGGCGGTCACCGCAGAAGTGGTTTTGGACCGAAGAAGCGGTCCTGGGCGACTTAAGGAAAACGCAGAAGTGGTGGGAAGAACGTAGAAGTGGTTTATTGGTCGGAGAAGCGAAAAGGTCTTGGCAGAAGCATTTAATTTAACCTTCGCGAATATTTTAAGAACTTAAACATTTCCACTTCGGACTTGGGAGATTTTGTGCGATTTTGGAGAGGGAATCAAGGTACTTCATTAAGGTAAGGAATTATGAGCCTAAAACATCAATCTAATGTGTTATTACATGAATTAAGGGTGAAAATCAAGGAATTAGAGGTCAAAAATGGAGGTTAGAGCTTGAACTTAAGAGAAGGAAGAGTGGTGATTTGAGGGGCCATTTGGACTCCGATTTTGGAAAATTTTATATGTATAGACTCGTGGTGAGATAAGGAACTTATTAGTGTAAAAATTTTTGATTTTTTGAGAAGTGGGTCCGGGGCTCGGGTTTTGCTAGCTTAGAGACTTTTTCTATTTTTTGATTGTTTTTGATTGGGTATTATTCCCTTAGCATATTGTGATGTATTAGCTCTAATTTTGGTTAGATTCGACACACTTGAAGGCCGATTTGAGGGGCAAAGGCATCGCGAGCTAGAGTTTTTACTAGTTCGAGGTGAGTAATGCTTGTAAGTCTGAGGATTTGAAATCCCGGATTGCACATCATAGTACTATATTGAGGTGAGGCACGCACCCTATGACTAGTGTGGGGTGGTTCGTTATCGGGGATTGTGACTTTGTCCGTCCCTAGAGATGTTTCCACTGTGTTTTTGACTAGACCTCATTTGATAATCATCATACTTGTATTTAATTTTTATGTTTAGGCTTCCTACCAATTATTTGAATCCTTCAAGGGTTGATATCATTGTTTTCTTATATTTTACATATTATTTGATCTCGGTTCAAGGTTTTAAGTACTTTTTTTCGACTCGGCCATCTTTCTAAGATTTGAAAACTTAAATGATATTTAGGGGGATGAGAACTACTGTTTTACGAATGCCCAAGGGGCTTGTGATAATTTCTGGACTGAACATGGATCGGGCTGCGCGCCGCAGCGGTAATATAGTGATATTAAGGCCAAGAGCCTGGTTAATTACAGTGATATTGAGGCTGAGAGCCTGGTTAATTATATTAATATTGAGGCCGAGAGTCTGGTTTATGCCACGAGATGGCTTGATAATTGCACTTGGATTGTAGGAGCCCCTACAGAGTTTGTACACACCTCCAGTGAGCGTCATCGGTGTTAAATGGATCGGGCTGCATGTCGCAGTGGGTACTAGAGTGTACTGCCATATGCATTGCATTATACTCATGCATTTGTTCATTATCTGTTGTTTGTGCTATTTCTTCAAATATTTACCTACAGTTTTGGAATTACCTGATAACTCTAAAGAGGATAAATTTTAGACAGTGGTAACAATGACACTGTACGATACGTTTGGTCAGGTAACAACGACTGGCTAGGAATAACATCATATGGTCAGGTAATAATAGCTGACCATGAACGAGAAATGGCCCAAGGGGCGGAGTTATGTGCATAGCGGCACTAATTATTGAAATTATTTTTGCAATTGTTGAAAAGATCATTTTCAAAAGATATTTAAAACTGAGCCTAGATATTTCTAAAGATTTTACAGTTTCACTAATTTCTCAAAGAGTTTTACACCGCTTCTATACATCATGATGATCTGTTTACTGATTTCTTACTCCTCAGTTATTATTTACTTTTATTACGTACTGAGTTGGAGTATTCACTTTACTCTCTGCACCTTGCGTGCAGTTGCAGGTAGTTATTCACCTCGTATCGGGTATTGGCTGCGTGGAGGCAGAGTTGTAGAAGTTATAGCGAGGTGACTGCCAGCGTTTGCAGCATCACTGTCTTCCTATATTCGTTCATTATTCTTGTTCAGTGTATTTCTAGACTGTAAAGTGGAAATTTCATTCTTATAGAATGCTCGTGATTTGTGACACCCCCGGTTGGGCTGTGTTTGGGTTGTACCTCTGCTAAATAATGTTATTAAATCATCTTTAATATTATTTATCCATGTTTGCCTACTTTTGAAAAAGGCAACTAAGGTTGGTTGGTTGGCCTTGCCTTTACGAGAGGCGCCATCACGACCGGAGCGTAGTTTGGGTCTTGACAACCTCCCTAAGCACTTTAATATATATAATTTAACCATTCAAAACCCTCACTTATGTCAAACCATAACTCCACCTTCACGTCAATATACGTTAACTCCATACTTCTTTATGCACAATTACATCAAGAGTTGCCACTATCAAGAAATCTTTTTCGTAACTATCCAACTATTTTTTTATTTTATTTTTCAATTCAAGTGGCACTTACCTTTTTTACAACAGTGCAGCTTTCTCCTTATTGTAATATTTTCACTCAAAAGCCAAACCAACACCCCATATTTTAACTTTTAAAAAGTTCATAATAAATTCAAGTGCTCGAGAGAGGTAAAAAAGTTCAAATGGATGGTCAATTCAAACAAATGGATATGACTTGTAATGTGGTTACCAAAGAAACAGGATTACATGATCAAAATGGTTAACTAAGATACATATCAATTAGGTGGGTACAACATATAACTGGATCAACAAAGAAACGCCTATATTACTTCCAAGACTGAATAAAATTACTATTTCACTTTGCAAACACATGGGGCAAGTTCTAGACATCAAATGCAATACACGTAATGCACAAAACCTCACACACATGGCACATAACTCACTCAGGATCGGACTCATTGAGACATTCTAGTCAAAGCAATTAAGCAAAGTTAAGATCATACAATTTAAAGTACTTATATAAAAGTCAAAACGGAGTCTAAACGTCACAACTAAAGCACTTACTATTCTCAAGGCATAATACAACCAAAAGATATTACTTTAATTTCAATCTAAAACACAAGGTTTTCTACTCCTAAAAAAACTAACTACACCCGGTTCAAATAAAACTTTTAAAAAAGAACGGTGACACAAAGAAATATTAATGGAAAATTATTACACTACCTAAAAAAAGAAAATCTTTTGGTCTTTTTTTTTAATTTCGAATTTGATCCATCAAGAAACCTATCGATGATATCCATCGTCGAGAAAAATCGAAAATATTAAAATTTTTATGTTTTCTTTTTGGAATTTTTATCTCCAACTACTAAAACTAAAAAAAGGAAATTTAATATATATACAAATATCCCCACCCCACACTTTAAGTTGTGGTATGTCTCCATGACACATAATTAAAAGTATAAGGTAAGTAAACTGCCCTAAATTTTCTTCTTTTCCGAGAGCTTATGAACTCCACTCCTAATTTTAAATTTATTCCTCGTTTTCGTTACTTGGGATTCTTTATGGATCTCATTAAGCCCAATTGTTTTGAGGATACCTGTAAGACCCGCTCTTTTCTATCTTTATTGTCCTCATCTTGAGCGGTGACTTTCTCGTTCGTGATGATCCTTAACTTATTTCTACATTTTTCACAAGATCACCCCATACATATTTCTGTAAATCCCCAAAAATAAAGTCCACATGATCAAGGTTAGAATAAGAAACAAAGAAGAAAAGACATGTAAATATTCTTTTTGTATGTCCAAGATCAATGCTTCTTCTCCATTCTCTTCTGCTTAAAATTGTAAATGTAGATAGGTGGATGGGAATTTGAACTCTTCTTTTATTTCTTCGTAATCAAGTAAAGCCTCATTTTCAATCATCTCAGTTAAAATAGAGTCCTCTTGCAGAGTGAAAAACTCTCTCTGTAGATGTTCATCATCTTGGGTAGGCTCATTCTCATATGGTATCTTCTCCATATATTCATCATCACAATGCAACGAGCTTTCTGAATGTATACTTATTATTTGACTGAGTTGCATTGTTAGGTTGTCAATGGCTTCATCATCTTGTGCAAATCTCTCTTTCACCTTATTTATGAACTTAATGTAAGCTCTTATAAACTACTATTATCCCCTTGAGGTGGTTGTCTCACTTTACATTCGTTCCAGTCATAATAAGAGTACTCATCCCAATAGAGTGAGAATTGTGCCCATATAAATTCTCATAACTGTACGGACTAGAAACAGAGTGAGGGTTTTCAAAATATGAACCAAAGGAAGAACACCTACATACTTGACAATCAACCCATAGATGATTTTTACTGTATTTAAAACACTTAGCAGACCACTGAGCTGCTAACTCTTCAACCGTTTTCTTAGGCTGGTTGTACTCCATCTTTACAATATTTAGAATTCAATATCAAGAATATTTTCTTCAAGAGTTCTTTAACAAAAGAAATCTTGAAGAGAAGTTAACTAAACAAAACAAAAAATAAGAGAAAAAAATTGAAAGATAAATCTTGAATTAGCACTACAAATTATTTCAAACATTATTGATTTTCAATCCCCGGCAATGACGCCAAAATTTGACGAGCACAAAACACGCACTGAAAATTGTGCTTGCTAGTCAAAGATATATATTAATTATCGTATTCACGGGGATTGGAATTAAATAATATTTGTATAATCTACATTTGATTACTATCCAGGAAAATTAACACTTGATTGGATATCTATTACTACAATTAACTATTAAAGTTTAAGCAAATAACAACTGATCTCTAAAAAAAGCAACTGCGCATAAATAAATATTAATGAAGAAAATAAAAGGTAATTGACTAGATATATAGGTGTACGATAAATGAATCGGGATCCAATTCTTGAGTTAATTCACTCTATGATACGATTGATTCTTACGAATTCAACCTATTATCATATTACACTTGAAGCTAGTAATTCCTCTTTCGATTAAACATTAGTTTCGGTAATTAACCCAATTGAAATATGGTAAATAATGTTTCTGATCTAAACAGTTGCAATAATAAAATAATGTTTCTGATCTAAAGAGTAACTTCTCATGAATATTCTCTATTTTCTAGTTCAAATAACAATTTAAGAGGCTCCTTCGATTACCTATTTGTATCACAAAACTAAACTAGAGCATAATATGTGAAGAAATTCAATATCAAACTCCTCTTTCGATGAAGCAAAATACTAAAAAACTCCATAATATATATCAAAACTCCATCAATTAGTTCTAGTAATTATCAAGAATCGAATCTCTAATCAAGTTATTGAAGCACCATATTTATCAACACCCAAAATGGAAATTACTCCATATCAATAGAGTAAGATATCTCAAATATGTTTAAGAACAAAAAAAATATCAATTCTAAAGATTTGATACAAACTCTCGTATTACACCGAATGTTGATTGAAATCTTAATGAATTCTTGAGTCTTCTTCCTTGGGTGGCTCTCAAATCTTCTATAGGTCAAAATATGCGGTAAAATGGTGCTTTTGATGCATTTAAGTCGTCTCCCAAAATAAAATCGGACAAAACTACCCTTTTTAGTCGAAATAGGAAAGCACTCTAACAATTTTTTATACCGCGTTGCACCCTGCGCCGTGACATGCAATGCGCTTGTGGAAAATTCCAGAGCACATCGATAAATAAAATCTGGGCACATTTTGCACTTCCGCGCCGCACGCCGCGCCGCTCCATGCGGTGTGACTATGCAGTTTTCTTAGAGTGAAGTCGATGATTCAGTTTTTAACATCCGTACTTGGTCCTCGATCCCCGAACGTGATCCTGACTTAATTGCTTAGGCTTCTACTCAGACTTCAAAGCTCCAATTTATTTTATATAGCTCCAAATTACCTTAATAGCTTTGAATCATTTTCTACAAGGCATAAAATGGATAATAAGCGAAAATCACTGTCGTTTAAGCTCAAACACACATAAAATACAGTAATTAGAGTGCAATGCTATAACTATAACACGGGTTTCTGGGCTACTATCACCTATCAACACATGAACGTGGCCAATACACAGGGTATATCTTTAGAGGCGAAGTTAAATTTTGAAACTTATAGGTTTGAGATTTTCATTCTTTTAAGTTATTAAGTTCTAAATTATTAATTTGTACATATTCGATGGACTTTTCAGACAAATATAAAATTTGAACTTTGAACCAAAGCTACTGGTTCATTCCAATCCATAAGCAAAGAGCTAGCTTTGCCCTAGTATATCTTATCTAACTTCGAGTTTCTCTAGCTGTATAAATATTGAATTGTATTGCCCATGAACTTTGAAATACCGAAGAAATTACTAATGTGTAATATCTCCGACTTTTAAGGGTTTTCATTCATATTTAGCTCCTCCTAGACTTGAACCAAAATTGTTGCTGGTTTATTCTGCCAAAAGGGCTTAAAATTGTCATTAGAAAGTCCACTCATGACTTACCTATCTGGCTATCCCCCCTCTCATATGCAAGACCTATAGAATATTCATGCAAATTAAAACTCTTTTCCAAAAAAGAAAAAAAAAACTCATATATATTTTTCCATATTTTTTTGGTATCAATTTGTTGCCTAGCTTTCATGAAGCAAAATGCAGAAGTTACCTTCCTTTCTTTCTACTCCAACTCTTTCGTCATGCAAAATATGTAGACACGTCTTCATTTGAGGATTATATTGATGAGCTTTCTCATAATTCGAAATTCTTGACATCAATGCCTTCTCATGCACTTCATAAATAATTATTTCGTAAATCTGAGAGCTTTTAAGTTCCTTTTCATTATTTCCTTGGTAATTAGTTGAGAAATATCACTGTACAGTTTCTTTTTTTCCCCTCCATCTAACAGAAAATATTGATATTGATCACATCTGGAATATATTGGAATACGAAAGTTTGATTCAAAAGTCAAATCAGCTGATAGTGAAGAAATGGCAATGGACTACATATATAATTACCGTAATATATGACTGAGAATGTATGGTAGATCAAATTATTAATAGCATAATAAAGAACCTTCCTCGTGATCTAATATCTTTGCTCACAACAATTGTAACCTCTCATGAATTAACTGAAATAATGAAAGAACTGTTTAGCATAAAAATAATAATTTGCATGATGATCGATGAATTGAACGTACATGTTCAAAATTCGTTGCCTTTTGCTTCGATAGGACTTCTTTGCTGTTGTTGTTGTTGTTGTTTTTTTATTGTTAATATTGGTAGCAGTGGCACAGTCAAAATTTTTATGTCAAAAATAAAAAAATAGATCCACCGAAAAATTTAGGGAAGTTGTTAACATATAATAATATACATAAAACAGAATAAATTTATCAAGTAATGCCAATAAAATATAATTTTCCGACGAATGGGTGTCGATTGATATTCCTGCATTGAATGTGGCTCCTCAACTGGTTTGTAGTACAAGCACCCTAGTTCTATAGGATCTTTGTCAAATGACCATGGAGCGATTGTACCTTATCTTTTTTTTTTTTTTTCACGAGTAACTCTGTGAAGATAAAACTAAAAGTAAAGTATGGTATAAATATCAATATTCTTCCGCCCTTATGGGAGGTGGCTGGTGATCAAGAGGAGTACTTAATTAACCTGGAAACGTCATAGTGTTGATTAGGGATTAATTGTGTGTCAATTTTAATTTCATTAGTAAATTTCTGTCACAATGCTGATGAATAATGGCTACCATATTATATTACTAAAGGGTCGGACCATAAGGGTTTATTGTACGTAGAGGCGGGCCCAGGATTTAAGCGTTACGGGGGTACCAGTATTTTTAGAATGCCAATCACCAACAATAAAGTTCGGGTGTAACTCTTTGAAATGACTATGATAATTTATCATCAAAATAAAAATATCAATATTATCAAATACCATTAAGTTGATACTAATATAACAAAAGATTATCCACCCATAGTTGAACTCGATGTGTTTTCATATTTTGAAAGCGGTCAATAATAGCATCATTGCTTATATTTACAAACACTTCCTTCTCAAAGTATAACAAACTAAATAATTATTTAAAAATGCATCACCAATACTACTACGCAGTTCATCTTTGATGTACTTCACATATGAGAATGCTCTTTCCACCGTTGCAGTTACGATAGGTAAAATTAAAGTCAACTTCACAAGTAAATAAACAAGTGAATAAGTCTCCAAAAGATTTGTTTCAACCAATTCTTTCGCCAAATCACCAATTCCTTTCAAATCAGAGAACCTAGGGTCACCATGTTGCATATGCCATATGAACGTGTCAAGTTGGCGACTAAGATCTCGAAACTTCAATTCACCAAACTCATCGGGATAATGCTTGGCTAATGTCATTATTCTTTCATTATCAAAATTAGCAAATTGGTTAGCCGGATTCAAGCTAGCCATACCAAGAAGCAGGTTACTACTCACAACATCAAAGCAACTATTAAGCTCCAGAAGTTGCAAATCAATCACGGCATAAAAAAGCTCAATACATAAGTGATATGAATAAGTAACACTTGAAGGCCTACGCATCGACTTTCCAGGAATATAGAATTCTTCCATCTTGGACACCAAAATATCATGTTTTGTACAAAATAAATATACTTCATCCATCAATGATTCCCATCCTTTATCTCCCATTTCTTGAAACTTTTCCTTTGTGATATCAAGAAATACCATGGCATTGACAATATCTTGATCTTTCTTTTGTAATGCTTTGCTCAACTCGTTTGACATTATCGACACTTTTAACATTAAGTGAAGCAAGAAAACAAATTCAAATGTTTTAATTTTACTAGAAAAACTTCTGCTTGCTATTTTATTTTAACTCATAACTATATTATTATTATTATTATTATTATTATTATTATTATTATTATTATTATTATTTTATTAAAGATAGAAGAATCACTTACGAATTTCTGAAAGATATCCTTGAAATCCAAATACAATTTGGTCTTAAATTACCTACTTCACTGAAATAATATTTCAAATTGCATTAGCACAAATCTTCAAATACCTATGAAATTAATTTATTAAGATAAAAAATTAGCACAATAACTAGGTTAAGCCTGCTCAAACAATGAATTCAAAAACTAAAAAAAATTATTCCTTTTGGGGCCTTAAAATTTTTGGGCCTAAATAAAAGGCTTTACTGGCCTCAACAAAATCAAGAAAAATTACAAAAAATTTAGAGATTCAATCAAAATAAAATAGCCAAAAGTAAGAACAAAGACACAAATAAGAGGCAAGCAAAATTTTCTAGTTAAGCCCCTTCTCAATCGTATTTTAAAAGGAATTATTTTAAACACCAACTTAGAAACTGAAATTTACCATTAGAAAAGTGAAAACAAGATGGAGAATTCCAAGTATAATTTTTAAAATCTTACCCAGAAAAAGATTCGGTAGCTGCTTCATGCCTTGATCCCTGAAGAAAAAACGTGTGATGGTGAACAGGTGAATGATGAAATTTGTTTTGGTTTGAGTTTAGAAGAAAGAACTTATGTCAAAGAGAAAGAAAACAGAGTAGGCGTTGATTTGTTTTGGATTTAGAAGAAAGAACCTTATGTCAAAGAGAAAGAAAATGGTACTAGCAGGCATGTGCAATTAAGATTAAATTAAAGGCCTGTCCAAATGAGATCCAATCAAAATAAATTATTTTGATTATTGGACCTGAGATTCAAATCTGGGTATTGATTCACAAACCAACTCTTCTATCCAGTGTTTGTGATTGAGGGTGCCGCATAATATATTTATAGGGGTCCTTCCTGTATTAACACTTATATATAGAATATATATACAATACTTTTACCGAGGCCAACGGATGCCCCCCCCACCTCCAAGCGTAGGTCCACCTCTAATTGTACACAGTCTTACCCTACATTTCTGCAAGATGTTATTATTTCTAGTTACGCCAAGCTCCTGTTCACGAATTTCAAAAGCGAAGGTCCAAGCAAGAATATATGCAGGAAAGAAAATCTCCTTCAATTATTTATCTACCAGAAACTTTTAGGGGTCGTTTGGTTGGAATATGACTTATACCAGTGTAAGTTATGCCGATATAAATTATATTGGGATAAGTTATGCTGGAATTAGTTATGCTGGGATTGTTGTTTATTCATTGTTTGGTATGTTGTATTAAGAATAATAATTGCACCACCTTTTATAAGGTATAAGTTATCCCTGTGTTAAAATTAATACCGGGATAACTTATACCAGATTTAGTAACCAAACAAGGTATAAGCTGGTATTAAATTTTTATATCAGTGTTAATTTTACTTATACCCATACCAAACGACCCCTTAGTGTAATTACAAGTACAGAACAGCAAACACTAGACAACAACTATAGGAAAAGAAAGAAAAGAAATGGATAGAAGTAGACTCTCGCTTCTGATATTACGTAACGGATCAGCAATTAACGGAAAAATGAAAACAAATTCATAATATTCTCCACGTAACAAAATTGGCAGTATATATATTCTACTGCAAATTGAAAGTACGTTGCCCGATCAATATGTGGACATATTAAATACGTGGAAGGCAAGTGAATAGTAAATAGTCAGCATTTTATAGAACATCATTGTGTGCAGGTTGATGAAGTCTCATAACTGATTTCAAGATTTTTCAGTTTTTGAATTTGTGGAAGGTTTCACAATGCTTCTTCTATAAATCCTTACTTTATATAGTTTGATCAATTTCGTATTTTTCTTCTTACGTTGATCCATGCTCATTTAATAAAGATCCTATATAGGACTTGCGTTGGTTCTTTGATATCTGACGAATATTTACTTGAACAGCTTATATTAATGTATACGGCTGAAATCAGGGATAACGCATACCTCGATTTATCGGTGGGTCAAACGATGCAATAATATGACTACATGGGATCAGAATGGAAGTTGGTAACTTCTTGTACCGAGGCCCGAATGGCATCGGGTCTGATAAGAAACAATACCCGGACCTAGAACGAGCTTCGAGACCTCGGAAAGCATGGCAACTGTTGCACACGAGTAACGGAGGACCGTGATACCACACCCCAACGGATATTACGGCGTATATCTCGTCCGATGTCGGTAGCGTATCAGTAATTGATGAGAAAGTAGGATTTTTATCTTTTTTAGAATTAAAATATGGATGAAACTCTCCTACTATATAAAAGGGAAGCTTTTTATTCAATAGGACACACTATAACATGCATACCAAAGCAATTCAAGTTTATTTCTCTACCACAAAACTACTGTTTAGCTTAAATCCGAGCCCATCATTAATGTCAGAATTGATTTTTGAGTATTCCTTTTGTCTTCAACTCGTTTATCAACATTATTGATTAATTGTATTGAATTAAATTGATATATCCTTAAATCGCGTATAAATTTAGTTGTTATCTGTTTTAACGGCGAACAACTGCCAACATCTAATCACAAAAAGAGAAAAAAATTGAAGTGGCAAAATGCAACTAATTTGAATATGCAAATCGTAGTTTTAAATTCCACTCTTGGAAATGACAACCTATAGCTTTTTTCTGAACCACAAGTAATCCATATTCGTTTTACAAATATACTGTACAAGTAGCACTGATTGGTTAATGGCTTTGTCTTAATATTTTGCTAGAAAAGTAAGGCTACCAACATTAATAAAATTGCTATCTTCTGATATCCCGGAATTGACCAACAGAAAATCGCAATATCAAGAATATATATATATATATATATATATATAACTTGAGTTTGTTTTCCAAGATCATCTCTTTTTAATAAGTTGGCTTAAATTCTGCTAAATATTGGTAATTTATCTGCACCAAACAAATTTTACTATTTGCCTCTTCAGCCAAAACCTTAACAATTGTGTACAGAGAAATAGCAGATTCAGAAATTTTGGAATCAGTAAATGTCAATAGGAATAGAAAAAAGTAATCCATACAAAAATATACCGAACAAAATGTGCACTTGACGCCAAACCATTTTTTGCTGCTGAAAATGCAAAATAACACCTCTAAATTGTTGAATCTTAATACTACTACTTGAACAGGGTGGTCACACCAAAAATCCAACCCATGATCAAATACATTATTTGAACGTTCCAACTGCTATCTCATATCCAAACTACCACATCATGTTTTAAGCTGTTTATTAGAAACTTTCCCAAGAATCCTGATATCCCAACCAGCCCTATTAATGTATTCTCTGCCAAAAAGTGAAAGAGAAAAATTCATTTTGAGAACAATCTGATCTATGCAACAATCTTAGTCTAATACAAAAATCATTTCTATGGTTCAACCAAACAGAACAACAACCACGTCTCAATCCCAAATCGCGCAAAAATTTAAGTGAACAAGGAAAATGAAGTCGAACAGATTATCTTATTGACCAAAAAAGAAAAATTCACAGGCAGACAGAGGCTCTCTGAATTTTGCCATAGCTCATCAAAATGTAATCCAATTTTTTTCCGATTCATTCACTGCTAAGCTACACAGTCTGAATTTTGGAGTTCCTCATTGTGTGGGACTGATCAGATGCACATATCTATACGGTATATATATAAAACTACAGAATTTAAGGGGGTCATTATTGGATGATGCAGTGACAAATAGATTCCACTTGTGATTCAATTAAACTTCCAAGACAAATTAGGACTCTCTTTTTTCATCACTCCACACACAAAGTACACACTATCTGTGTATCAATATCTCATTAAACACACACACATACAGAAAAAGTTGTTAAAGCTAGTTAATGATTAAAGCTAGCTAAGTTGGTGTGAATGAGAAATGGAGGGAAGAAGACAATAGAAGGAAAATGAAGTTTCAAAGCAAAGTTCCTTTGAAAAGGAGCTTTGTACCACATCGGTGGTAGAAAGGGAAAGTTATGTGCTTATATTAGAAAGCACTTCTTCTAGCTCTTAAAGGGTTAAGAAGAGGGACTCCCCTCGCGCCGTCGTCGTCGCTCGGCTCGGCTTCGGATTTGGAGGCATGGCCTTTCCCGAACAGGCAAAATTCTGCATTGTTTTTCTTTAAACCAAAAAAAAAAAAAACATATCGAGTCATAGTGTGATTTCGTTCCCGAATTTGAGTTCGTCGAAGTCGTAGGCGTGAATTCTGTGGTCTCGGATTTCTTCATTTCTGTGATTTTTTTTTTAAACGTTACATACGTTCTGTTTGTGTCTCTTCTTATTACTGGTTTCAGTTTCTCGTTGCTTTGAACACGGACAGACGATAACAAAAGTCACGCACTAAACCCTAGTCGCAGAAACTCCTTCAATATTCTGTACTTTCAAGATTCGATTTTTCTGAGAAAGTTTCGGATTTTCTTGGAAAATAGAGACACCCAAATGGCGGAAAACGGTGCTCTGCCGGACGATCTCCGGTGTAACAGAACGGACGGCCGGCAATGGCGGTGCAAACGGCGGGTAGTGGAAGGGAAAAAGCTTTGTGAAATTCACTATATTCAAGGTCGTCACAGGAATAAGAAGAAGAAGGTACCGGAGTCGCTGAAAATCATTAGAAATACGAAAAACAAGAAGAACAAGTCCAAGATTCAGAATTCAAAAGGGTCTCTTGAAATTGGATTGAGAATATTAAAGAAGAAGAAGAACCCCCTCAACCCTAAACCCTGTGTTTCAGAGGCATTAGATGAAGCTTTGAGGAGAATGGAACTTAAAAGAGGGGACTTGCCGTTAGAATTGATTCGGGTTTTCTTGAAACGACAATTAGAGAAGAAAAAAGATAAGGAATCAAAGAATGATAGTGCTGAATTGATGAGAGAATTCCCTAATGCTGTAATGGCTATTCCTCCTACACCCGCAGAGAATTTCAGCAATGCAGGTTCTGTTTTAGACATAAAATTAGGCCTGGATTCCAGCTCTAGCCCCTTTTCATTAAGGCGTTTCCGATCAAAAAATATTGAACCCCTTCCAATTAGTACAATGCAGGTTATTTCTTTTTTCGTGCTAGCTTTTATTTTAGTTCAAGAATCTGATGTTCTTATTTTTGTGTACACATGATAACTGTTGTAATGAATGTGGGGTGCCTTTTTGGTGATTAGGCCATGCCATTTGCTAAGAATGGGAAGAATTTAAGTAGAGTAAACAGAAGGAAGTGTCATTGGTGTAGAAGAAGTAGCTACCGGGTTCTGATCAAGTGTTCGAGGTGTAAGAAACAGTTCTTCTGTCTGGATTGTATTAAAGAAAGGTTTGATCTTTTGATTTCTTTAGTTTTTGAACTAATTTACTTATATTTATAGTTTATGTATGTTTACCTGTTTTCTCACAATTCTACTGCATGCAAAAGAATTTGTATTGAAACCATTTTGTTAGTGTTAAATACATTCGCAGGCAAGTTATACCATCTGCCTTTGATTCTGGTACTTAAAAGTTGAACTATCTTCAGCTAGATTGTTCAATGACTTTAACCTTTTCTCAAGGAGCTTACAGCTAGCTATAAGTGGGTAAATTAATAGCTATTGGATGCATCTGATACTCTCAAATTAGGACGACATTCAGTTAGGATGTTAATGACTTTAACCTGTTGGCATGGATCTTAGAACTATGAGTTGGTAAGAAACGAAAAGGGCTATTTAGGATGTCCTTGACCTTTGACAAGAGGGTGAGCTGTGTTTTTCTTATTGGTTCTGCTATGCTGCTGTGTCCTGCCACTTCAGGTGATTTGAACAGCTTGTGTTTGGAAAGTCTTTTCTGTTAGAGAAGAAAAAACATAGGAAAAAAAAAGGAACTGTATAAAAGGGGGGGGGGGGGGGGGGGAAGTAGTGAAAAGTCGTGGGATGCAAATGTTTGTGGATGTTTCTCTCCTGATAACCAAATGAGAACCGGTAAAAGATAGTAACTGACTTGGGGGGGGAGGGTGTTGGGGGGTGGTGGATACGTAAGAATAAGTTAACAGTTACCTACATTTTTTCAAGCTTAGCTGAAGATTACCTAGTTCTTGAGGGAACTCTCCTTCAAGTAAATTTTCAGCTTTGTCAGATTGGAAAGGGAAGATGGGATATTTCCAGAATATTGGTTCATCGAACGGCACACAGAATGAAGGTTCATTAACGAACTTAAAATTGATAGAATGGCATCAGTGAAGTTATTGCTTTTGACATCAATTAATCAACCTCTGCAAATGAGCCAAGGCTTCTGGCAAATCCCCTGTGGAAAGTGCTGTTACTGATGTCAAGGGAAACAAGACACGATCGGTTTTTGATGTGTGGAGGAATGGTACCTTGAAGTTGCATTCCAGAAATGTCTAAAGCTGTGCCCCTATGGTGGCGGGAGCTGCAGCCTGCAACTGATGCCAATCCAGCTGCAAACTGAACTGGAAGCAGGCCAGTTGCTTGCTAAAATGTTGTTAGGTTCAGATGAAATGTGAATATGTAACAAGAACAACTTGTTACGTGAAAGTTCTGATATTTGATCTGTTTTAGGTATTTGGAAAAGCAAGAAATTAGAGGGGCATGTCCTGTTTGCCGTCGAGCCTGTAGCTGTCGAATCTGCAAAAGGAATGAATTGAAGCCCTCCAATCATAAGGTCTGACAAAAGTGAAACTGAAAATGAGCCATCGTATGTACTTATCTAATTCTGATTCTCTTGTTTATGGACAAATACCAGGAATTCTGTAGGCATAAAAGGAAGGTTCAAAAAGTCCAGCTACTTTATCATCTGGTCCACCTGCTTCTTCCTGTACTGGAAAAAATAAATGAAGAGCAGAGAATTGAAGTAGAGATAGAAGCAAAGATATCTGGTACTGTTGTTTACTTGATACTCTGGGATTTGTTTATTTTTCCGAGTTTAAGAAATTTACTCACATTTTACTATTTATAGGAAAGCAGCAACCTGACATTCAGGTTCAGCAGGCTTCAGCAGGAGAAGGAAAATTATATAGCTGGTAAGTTGACTGCTCCTGAGAAGTTTGGTTGTTAAGGATATTAGACCTGCTGCCTGTCTTATCCATGCTATTTTAATTCTGAGCAGTAGTAACTGCAAAACCTCCATTCTGGATTACCACAGAATCTGCTCTAAGTGTTCATATAGCCTTTGCTTACATTGTTGTCGGGAGTCCCGTCGTGGAAGCTTAGCTGAAGATTGCAAATCCGTTGGTTCTAATGAAGAACAAGCTTGTTCTTCTAACTTTGAGCGAACATCAAGGATGAAGCATACCAGCACCTCAAGGCAAAGTTTCTCGGCGATACATTACTTGCAAGCTTGTGCTGATGGAAGTATATTTTGTCCCCCTGCAGAATATGGAGGTTGTAGTAATAGCATCCTGGATTTAAGATGTGTATTTCCCTACGCTTGGATCAAGGATTTGGAAATCAGCGCTGAAGCATTATTATGCAGCTACAACTTTCAGGACGCAGAACACATTTTTTCATCTTGCTCATTATGCAGGGGAAGTGATCACAAAGATGGTGTTGTTGATTCATTCATGAAAGTGGCTGAGAGACAAGATTCGCGGGACAAGTTTCTGTATTGTCCGTCTATACAGAATCTCCGAGAAGAAAACCTTGAACACTTTCAGAAACACTGGGGTGAAGCTCATCCTATTATAGTACGAAATGTGCTTCGAAATTCTCCTGATTTGTCTTGGGATCCTGTTGTTATGTTCTGCACTTACCTTGAGAAAAGGTCAAAATGTTCCCGAGATAAAGAAGCAGCTAAGGCACCAAATCACTCAGACTGGTGTGAGGTAGGTACTTTATGCTCTCTTCTCTAGATCTAATAAAATGCTTTATGTCCTCTGGGCCCTTGACAAGAATTTTCTTTTATCATCACCCTTGACTAGAACTTAACCTCTAAATTACAATATTTTAGGTTGCAATTGACAAAGTTATGTTTCTAAGGTTGAAATCAGTTGGGGTAGAGAAGCAATTCTCTATCAGAACAACAAATTAGTATTATCTGTATTAGTCTTCCACCCTGCATTCTCAGTTTCTCACCATTTTTTAAAACAGAAAAGAAAGAGAACATTCTAAAGAGGGCGCCCAAATGTTCTTGGAGTTTACACTTAATTCTCACGCTATGTAACTAACAAATAAAAAGGCAAAGTACATAGATTAAAAATTAAGCTACATCATCCTTTTCACCATCTTTTTAATTGGAATTATTTGCATTGTACTAGTGCTTTGTAAGGAATCATTTATATTGATGATGTTTTAATTTTTTCTTATCCTCATTGATTTTCTACATTTTTCTTTTCTAAATGAAGTAACCTCTGAAAGTGTACATATTTATGTAAAAAGAATGTCATGGCCTGATAATCTGCAGTTTGTAGGTTGAAATAGCTAGAAAGCAAATATTTATGGGGTCACTTGAATGGCAAACACATGCAACAATGCAGCGCGATATGGTAAAGTTTAGAGCATGGCTTTCTACCCATCTTTTCAAAGAACAGTTTCCTGCTCACTATGCGGAGGTCTTGAGGGCTTTACCGCTTCAAGAGTATATGAATCCAAAGTCTGGTCTTCTAAATCTAGCAGTTAAACTGCCACCGGAAATGCCAGAAACCGATTTGGGACCTTCAATCTATATTTCCTATGGTGGACCTGAAGAAGTGTCACAAGCAGAATTTGTCACTAAACTATGTTGGGAATCTTATGATGTGGTAGGCTTAATTTTCTGCTATTATCTATTTTTTTGGTTTATTTTCTTATCTTGGCTGCATGCAATTGAATATTGAGACCATCCTATTCATTATATCTTCTCTGGTGGCTGCTAATTTTCGAAAGATGAAACACATCTCTGCTTCTGTGAAGCTACTAGGTAGTAATGTACAAGATGCACTAATATAGCATGGAAAATTCATAGAAACTTTTAGTGATTCAACCCCCCCCCCCCCCCCCCTTCCCTTCCTTCCCAAGACTCTCCAAAAATATCGATGAGTGAGTGTCAGATCCTCCAAAAATAGTGCATTTTTGAGGATCCAACGCAGGTGCGACAGCTGTTTCGAAGAGTCCCAACAACATAGGTAGCATGAAAAGGGAAGTTTTAGTAGACTGGAACTATCCATGTCTTATTGCATTCAATAGGGTTCTAAACGTGATTTCCTCTTACAGTCCGAAATAAAGATTGATCTAGCATGTGAGATGACAGCTGAAATTTTGATTCATATTACTTGGGTTTATCTCAGGTTAATATTCTTGCATGTGCTACCGATGTTCCCATTTCCAAGGAACAAGTAAGAAAAATAAAATGTTTAATGAAAAATAAGAAGCCTCAAGATCACAAGGAATCTACCAGCTACTCAAGTGATCAGAAAGGAAAATCATCTTTGCATAGTGGAGATACAGAAGAATCCTGTCTGCAGGATGCAACTGGCGGGCACTTGCCTGATGGTATTGCTAAACGACCTTTCTACTCTGCCGACTCACTAAATGGTGAAAGGTATGGAGACCAGGATGGCAACATCTCCAGTGACAATGAAAATGACTCAGAATTTGAGTCTGATGTCTCACTGTTCTGCTCTGGGTCTGTTGAAAGATCTGAAGATTCAGACAGTGATTATCTTTTTGAAGATGGCGATAGTGTAAAGAAAGAAGCAAAATCTTCAGGTGCTCAGTGGGACGTTTTCTGCAGACAAGATGTCCCAAAACTTCTAGAGTACCTCAGAAGGCATTCTAGCGAGTTCACCTCCACGTCTGGTTATTCCAAACAAGTAAAGCCCTTGTATCAACAGTTTCGTGGTAAAGGTAGAGTATGACAATTGAAATTAACTTAATCTTCATATCTTTTGGCATGTACCTGCTGCAGGTTGTTCACTCAATTCTTGATCGAACTTTCTTCTTTGATGCATTCCACAAATTGAGGCTTAAGGAGGAATTTGGTATATTTGCTTTGTCTTCATTATCTTTTACCGCGTAGATGAAATTAGTACTAATTCTTAATGTTATAACTTTTGTAGACGTTCAACCTTGGACTTTTGAACAACATCTTGGAGAAGCGGTTCTCATCCCTGCTGGATGTCCATATCAAGTCAAACAACTTAAGGTATCCTTTATAGTGACCTTCATACATCTTCCCACAAACACGATTTCCTCACTGCTCATGTAGATGTTTACTATATTGGATATTTTGAACATAGAATTAAGAACTGCAAATTCTTGTCTGACATTAGTTTGCAAATTCTTGTTTATACCCCATTGACCAAGGACAGTATGTTACTATATTTTCTTTAGAATTTTTCTGGTCAGACATGGATAAATAAAAACATAGAAAATGTCAGACTTGAAGATAATTGTAAGTAAAGACTATATGGATCAATTGAATAGATCCAACCATATTCAAATGACAGTTCGTTTAAGGTGTTTTTTCACTCTGTAACTTCTTTATAAGGAAGTAGATTTCTCTCTAATTTACAAAATTATTAACAGAAGCTTATTGGTGGAAGTGTTTTTAAAGGATCGGATGAGGAACGGTTATGCCTTGAAACTAGGTGCAAAGCAGGCTGGGTGCTGTGCCTTGCTTAGGTGGCACTTCGGTGCAGACACCAAGGCGCTAGGGTGTGCGCCTCTTCACCCAGGGGCTCTGTCTTGAATAAGACGACACTAAACAATATATCTAGTTGGCAAATTGATATATCAATTTTCACGATTAGGAATAGGAAACTTTTGATAGAGCGATTGGGAATAGGAAATTAGATCCAATCGAAGAAAATAGTCAGCGTACCTAACATAAAATTTAAAATGCATCTTTGCATCTGAATCATAAATTATGGTTTAGAACTTGATTTAAGTTATTTTTACTATGTATTTCACTTAACAATAAATTTTCATTTCTGTTATCCATATATTATTTTTATAGTTATTTTCTCTTGCATTACAAGCATTTTTCTTCCTTTGCAACTTTCTTCAGTCAAGCCCATGATTTGTTGTGCATTTAGCGCAAACAAACCTTGGCACTTCTTTAAGCTTCTCTTCATTGACAGCAGGGATTGATGGTAACTGTTAGTTGAAGGTTATTGGCACGCAAGATCATGATTACAAATTGTATATTACTACCATATTTGAACATCTCATTGCAAATTGCTTATCCAGAGAGAAAAAGATATCAGAAAGTATGTTAGGCAACACTTTTAGCCGAATCAATTCTCACCATATCCAGATTTGCGACAATTTTACTTTTTCGTTATTCTGATTAAATCATGCTGTGAGCTGTTCCCTAGTACCATTACCTCTTCTATGTCTAAAAGAGCCCTAGAACAGCCTAACATTGATTGCATGTGTGCATATTACCAGCTCAACTGAATCTAGTCTCACATATAGTTGTCAGTTATCTGGGTGCTTTGTTTCTTTTAGCGCATAATAACTGACATAAGATTCTATTCACTGTGTCCAGTCATGCATCAATGTTGTTCTGGACTTCATCTCGCCCGAAAATGTTGCTGAATGTATCCACATAATTGATGAAATTCGTCTACTTCCTGAGCACCACAAAGCCAGGGGAAAAGTGCTGGAGGCAAGTTTCACAACACTCTTTGTTTTAATTACTAAAAACTCAGGTTCAAACTACTATAATGTAGAAGCCCGAACATGGCATTGTTTGACGAATCTACAAAGTTTTGCTCGTCTAAGATTTCTGTTTCCTTTCATGTTTAGTAGCAGAAAGCATGTTGTTTGAGAAAAATGTGTGTAAATGTTTGTACTTCTGGTCCTATAGATCTAGCCTTACAATTCAAAAGGAAAATGCTCCTACATCCGGTTGTTCCTTTTCATATGCCAGCTTATTAGTCCAAATAGATCTCATGTGTGGATACCTTATGTTATTTTTGTGTATGTTTCTCTCAATCCATGATGATTTCATTAATATACCTCTTATAATGCATTTAGCAGGTGAAGAAAATGGCTGTTTCTGGGATCAACAATGCAATTGCAGAGATTCGTGACCTCGTGCATGCTAAGCAGTCCTCTTGAGAGGTGATAGACATGCAGTCTATCTTCTTATGCAATAGTAAGTTTAGGACTTGGTAGAAGACTGTAGCGTACAAAGACTATTGTTTTTAATAAGATAAAAGTATATATGCAACTTCATATTTTTCAGAACTGATTATGCAGTCTGATAGATGTTGCAGGTTCATGCTGCATCCCGGGGAATGGGATACAGTACATTTTTCGACAAAGAACGTATGAGGGGACATTGATTAGGTTAAGATCCTTGTCACCTGTGAACAGTTGGTTATGTATATATCTGAAGATGAAAAGCAAAGATCTCGCAAGTGGCAGATTGATCACATAAAATGCCATGAAAACGTATATTCAATATTCATTGTACATGCTTCGTTAGGGTCGTTTTGATGCTTGTGTAGATGTCCACAACTTAATTGCTACAATTTATACTCTCCTAACAATATTGGTGTAGCCGCAACAACATTCATTGATCAATTTATAAATTCAATAACTACTTCTTGAGCCCCCACGCACAAATTCTTTTTATACAAATTTAAACACTAGTTTCTTCGCATTGTATAAAAACCAGTTACGTTACAATCATGAGTCGAGACAGAAACAACAACTACCCAGTATACTCCCACCAGGTGGGGTCTGGGGAGGGTAATATGTAGACGAGCCTTACCCCTGCCCGAAAGGCAGAGAGGCTGCTTCCAATCGACCCTCGGCGAGTAGAGTAAAAATGGGAAAGCTGCATTAAGAAACAGAGATAAAATTAGAAACACAAGCAACAAAATCAAATAATAAAGCATAGGTACTCCCACGAAAGTAACGTAAATAGTTATGAAAACATAAGCAACATAAATACAGTCGCATGTAGTAATATCAAGCAGGAACTACCATACTAAAACACTAATCACCTATGAGCCCCTAACCTACAACCTTGATTCTAGACCTCCAGACTCCCCTATCCAGAGTCATGCCCTCGGTAACCTGCATTCTGGCCATGTCCTACCTAATCACCTCTCCCCAATGCTCCTTAGGCCTCCCTCTCCCTCGCCGCCCACCAACAATCTCCAACCGCTCGCAGCTCCTCACCGGGGCATTGGAGCCCCTCCTCCGAACATGCCCGAACCACCTCAGCCTCGCTTCCCGCATCTTTTCGTCCACCGGGGCCACCCCTACCTTCTGTCGAATAACTTCATTCTTGACCTTATCCAGCCTGGTGTGCCCACACATCCACCTAAGCATCCTCATCTCCGCAACCTTCATTCTCTGAACATGCGAGTTCTTCACGGGCCAGCACTCCGCCCCATACAACATTGCAGGTCTAACTACGGCTCTGTAGTATTTCCCCTTTAGTTTGTGCGGGATTTTCTTGTCACACAGGACCCCTGAAGCAAGCCTCCACTTTGACCACCCCGCTCCTATCCGATGGGTGACGTCCCCGTCAATCTCTCCGTCCCCCTGGATCACAGACCCAAGATATCTCACACTGTCCATCCTGGCGATGGCCTGAGAACCAAGCATCACTTCCCCGCTTACCCCACTCGGCTCCTCGCCAAACTTGCACTCCAGATATTCTGTCTTAGATCTGCTAATCTTGAAACCCTTAGACTCAAGGGTCTGTCTCCATATCTCTAACCTTTCACCAACACCGGCCCTCGTCGAGACAGAAACAAGTCATATAATAAAATATTACATGTATTCTAATAGATATAATTGTACGTACATGCATAAACACAGCTATACATGACTCGATCAGTGTAGATACTAGAAAGAGTACTTCGCTAACAAGCACAAGCTATAAATTACATTGCTTTGTCTTCACACACACACACATATAGGGTAATTCATCATCATATGTAACGTATAGCAACATGATAAATACATAGTGTAGAGAGGTAGTGATGCGTAGCTAGCTAATGTTTCTTGTTTGCAGCATTATGTTCCTTTTGTGAATTAAAATAGAGAGCAGCCACAGGAAGACCAAGTCCACTCTCACTTGCAAACTGGCGAGTCTTGAAATTAGCTCGCCTTTCTGGTGGTTTATGGTGCACTTGCTCCGCCTCCGTCTGCCTAAACAGAGTAAACACGTATCGATGTATCCCCGTTGGTGGCTGAGGTCCCATATATTCTATAAGCTCCATTCCTGCAGCCCCATCACATGAAGAAATAACGGTAGAATTTAAAGTTTGATGGAATAAAAAAATATTTACATTATCAGATGGCTTATAAGGTAATATAGGTGAACTCCTATAAGAAGCAATATTCATTAGCAACTTGGTAGAAATAGCATTATAGATTAAACTACAGTAATAATGTAAAAAAATCTTTACGTTACACAGAATTAAACTACATTAGTAATTGAAAATAAAAAATCATTACACTTTCGGTATATGTATATAGATTTTAATGTGAACGATACTATATAAGCCGTACTCGTCGTAATTGTAAGTATTGAATTACCTTCAGAGGCATATCCTCCCTCTGGAATATCCGTGACAATCCTGCAAGAAATAGTAGCATGTCATATAAAACAACTTATCCTCATCTCTACTTCAATATCAAAACCATGCAAGTTCTTTCTGCTTCCGTATTTAGGAAGTAGATGTTGTATACGAAAACAAAGATAAAGTTGAAGCAAATCTTTTGATAAGCATTAATTGGTAACCATACGCAAATTATTATCACAAGTTAAAACTAAACTAATTGTGTAAATAATATCTCTACCCTATTAGTGCATAGATCGAGATAAAAAGGATGGCCAGTTGAAATAACTTAAACAAGTAGACCATTGACATGTGCAGATAAAGGAGAAAATTGCACAAATTAAAGTACCAATGGAGCCATTCTCTAAAAGTCGGTTCACTGGGACTAGGAGCATCTGGATCAGCCATTACCTGCGAAAAATTCAACAATAAGTCCTCTTCTAATTTTCACCCTAATAATCACTGCTCATATATATCTTACTTTCATAAACGATATAATTCTATTCAAACCGCGTATAAAAAAAAAATAATTTGATACCAGCACTTTTAAAAAAATCAGTTTTATAATTAATAACGGAAATTCAACTTCATCGAAATACTGACCTTTGTACGATGAATTCTGCTTCTTTTTTTTTTTAATGAGAGGAGTTCTCCGTCCAGTCCTATTTACTTGTAGCTTTGATAAGAGTTATTCGATTAAAATATTTCTTATCTATGACTTAATCACTTTTAAAACATTAATAATAAGAGTTGTTTGACTAAATTGCACTTATTTATTATTCAATGGCAGGTTTGTCTAAAATACTCTTTTATCTAATTTAATCTCACTTTGCTAGAGTAATGTAATATTTGGGAGTGAAGGCAGTACTAGTAGGCAGACTTACAAGGGTGTAAAGATTAGTAGAATGACGAGAACCCTGGATATGAACTCTAGGCTGATGTGCAGCTGCAGCTGGTTTTATTTCAACTCCATTTGATATTTGTTTGGAATCATATTCAACGGTACATTCAACCACCGGAACAAACATGTCGATAACATCTCCGATCACCTTTCCGACAACTAAAGGATCCACTGACCTCGAAGGATTTACTAAGTTTGCCATTCTCACAATTAGTTGACTGATTGATGTACTAGGAAAACTAGTCACTTTTTTTGTGAAGTTGGTGATATGGAAGATTATAATTAGGAGATGTCCAATATATAGTAAAGCGGACACGTATAGAAATGGTCATTGTCATGTTAATGCTTGATGTTGCTGACGGGACACGTGTTACGTTTAGAAGTCCTTGTGGGCAATTAAGTTTGAAGGTTATTTGTTTGAAGAGTCAATTTGCATAAATGAATATCAAATAAATAATAAAATTTTAGTTATATAATTGCTATCTTTAATTTTAATTTAGCTGAAACTCGTTCATTTACATATAGTTAAGCTAATATTTTAAGAATATAATATTTTTTTATTAAAGAATATTAGTTTTGAATCATTAGATTGTGAAATTTTTTTTTTCAAACTTAACAAAAGGTAAATTGGTTTCTAATTAATAATTTTAATAGTGACTTTTAAGTGTAACAAAGAATATATATAAAGAAAAAATTGATATGTCGTGAAATATTTTTGTAAAATGTAAAAATTATTTCAAAAAAAACTCTATACTTTTTTAATTTAATGATAATAAAAAAAAGATATTTTTAAACAATAGTAGAAAGTTTTAAAATTATTATAGTAGAAGCTACATAATGGATAAACTCAAAAAATCGAAATCTTATGAAATATTTACATAATATCCGGTCATATTTATTGTTTATTTTGTATAGCTAATATAAATAGATAATATACCGTCAACACACGATTATACATATATTATATATAGATAATATATAAATTACACATCATTCAATTTTTTAATTTAAGTGATCGTGTGAGCACCTGTTTAGGCTGATTGGATAAAGCCAAAGGAAAAATATAAAATAATTTCAACCAAAGACTAAAAATATTATTAATATTCATATGTAGACAATTTTTATTAAAACTCATCCTTTTATAGTGAAATAATAATTTTTGTAACAAATAAAATAATGACATTAAAATAAGATAAAAATATATATTGAAAAAAATTTAAAAACGAGAAATAAAAAATAACAATAAATTTCTTCTTATATTTCATCTTTGTTGAGTATAAAAGTTTTGAAAGTTAATCTCATTGATTTCAAATATATTTTATTCAACTCAAATACATAAATTATAAGATAGGGATATCTTAGAATATTTTTTTAATTTACACTATGTGTTATTTTTAAAAATATATTATTACTAACAAACTGATATGATATTCAAATTTGAATTGGAATACAATTTGAGTAGTTTTCATTGAGGTTAAGTCAAGTATGGTGTCGAAAAATAATTGCTTGACAATATATGTAATATTTTATAATAATAATATAATAATAATAATAATAATAGTCAACTAATTTAACGTTTGATGATTCAAAGAATAAAAATTTATATATACAGGGTGTTAAAAATTCAAATTACGGGGTTTGAGATAACGGTAAACTTAAAGTGGAGTCATACTAAAATAAATCTGGCCAAAGGATCATTTAAATTTTTAGATAAATGATTAAAGTGAATTTTAAATTAAGGATAATATTTTCACTTGCATCATTATAAAGATAATTATTATTATAATATATATATATATATATATATATATATATATATATATATATATATATATATATATATATATATATAAATTTTTAGAAATTAAAATTTCAAAATAGATAACATTAACCGAACTATTTAAACCATATATTTTCTCCGATTCTTCTTCTTCTCTCCTCTCGGCGCACGTTAGTAAACGTACGCCGAGTTCAGTTTCCATGGCGAGAGGAAGGGAACGACCCCGCAAAGTTCCGATTGCTACCATAGATCGAGTCATTCCCATCGCCAATCAACCAGCAAGTGCAAACAACCCGCTCGACACTGTTCCATTGGACAACACTGTTCCATTGGACAACACTGTTCCATTGGTCGACACCGGTCCATTGGCTCATGCAGATGAAGGGACAAAGGCAGCTGAGGTTTCCTTACTTCCTCAGCTTGCTGTTAATGTAGACAATAGTCAAGGCCCTCCGATTGAACCATCGACAACCCCGATAGTACAAGCAAATAGGGGAATCGAGCACATGTAACAACTTCCTCAACTAGCAGTTACAGGCCTAAACAATCTAGAAGAGGGGACTAAAACGGAAGTAACTAAAGTGTGGGCAAATCTATTTCAGAAGAATCGTCTTGCTGCTAATGGCATGACTTTGGAATATATCCCACCGACTATGATTAATGGCAAACCAGTGGGTCAATTGATTAAAGATGAAGTGGAGGAGGACGAACAGAAATGGAAGTGTGCCCTAGTTGTCTTTGTTTTAGGGAATAGTCCAGGGTACAATGCTATGAAAAGGTTCATTAACCTACATTGGTCCCATATACCTGCACCAGACCTTATTATCATGAGAAGGGCTACTATATTATGAATTTTCAATCCCTTGATGATGCTAAGGAAGTCCTGTGTGCTGGCCCATATTCCATTGCAAATAGACCTATAATCCTGAAACAATGGTCTGCTGATTTTGATTTTAAAGCTGCTTTTCCTACGGAAATCCCACTATGGATCAAGTTTCCTAACCTACCTATGTCATGCTGGGGCAGCAGATCTTTGAGTAGGATAGCCAGTCTTTTGGGTAAGCCCATTTTTGCTGATGAGTGTACGACTAAACAAACTCGAATTTCATATGCTCGTATGCTTATTGAGGTGAATGTCTCAAAAGAATTGCCTAGTGAGATTGAGTTAATAGATCCAAATGGGAAGAGGTTTATGCAGGATGTGACCTATGATTGGAAACCATCATATTGTGAGAAATGCCTTATGGTGGGACACAATTGTATGGCCAAACCTACACAACCTAATCACATACAGCAAACTAAGGTGACTCAGGAATGGAGAGTTAAAGCTCCAGCTCCTAATGTTCAGAGTAAGCAGGAAGTTCCCATACGGCAGCCAATTCCTCTGAAAGAATCTTGTGCCCCTCCAGTAATAGTTGAAGAGTTGAGTAAACAGAAATGAATTGCTACACAGGCATCTCCAGTTTTTAACATTACAAACTTTCGGCCTTTATCTCCTATTGTGGTGGCTAATAGGTTTGAAGTAGGGTCAGTAAGTTGGGCAGACCATCCCCTGGATGAAGGGGGTACCAGCTATACTCAATGAAGTGGTTAGTTTGGAACATTAGGGGTGTAAATAAAAGGTACAAACAGAAGGAAGCTAAAGAATATATTAGATCCAATAAATTTGACCTTGTTGGTCTGGTAGAGACAAAGGTTAAACAGAAGAATGCAGAGAGAATATCCAAACTGTTAGTTCCTGATTGGGGTATACTAACTAATTATAGAGGTGCCATGAATGGTCGAATTTGGATCCTATGGGATACTACAAAGTTTATGGTCACTGGTATTCAGGAAGAGGCTCAAAACATCCATTGCAGTATTAGGAACTTCACTGGTGAACTGATTTGCTACCTCACAATGGTTTATGGTTTCAATGGCATTGATCAAAGGAGGACATTGTGGCAAAAAGTACAGAACCTTTCTGCTAATATTACTGACCCTTGGCTAGTAGCAGGTGATTTCAATGCCATCTTGTCTAGTAATGATAGACAATCTTGTCACCAAGTTAAACAAGCTGAGGTCACAGAGTTCACACAATGTATCCAGCAGGCAGGACTGGCAGAACTTCCCTGGAAGAGGGAATACTTTACATGGACTAACAAGCAAAGTGGCAAGGACAGAGTGTGCAGCAGATTGGATAGAACTTTTGGTAATTATGATTGGATGGTTAAGTGGAGCCATGTACACACTGTATAAGGAGTTCCCTAATATCTGATCCAACCCCATGGTATTAACCCTGGCTGAAGATACCAGACTCAGGAGGACTCCCTTCAGATTCTATAATGCATGGATTCAGCATAAGGATTTTCAACATCTGATCAAGGAGAACTGGAATGGTAATGCTCAGTGTACCCTTAAAGGGGTGTGGAACAATCTCAAGTCCCTTAAACCAGTATTAAAATCTCTAAACACTAGAGATTTTAAGACTATTGCACAAAAAACTGAGTCTAGCAGGAAGGAACTGGAGGATATTCAAAACAAGTTGAATTTGTCCTATACTGATGATTTACAGCTTAAAGAAAAAGAGCTGGTGATGCAGTTAGAAAAATGGTCTTTGATTGAAGAATTAGTATTACAACAAAAATAAAGAGCCAGATGGATCCAATTAGGGGACTCAAATAACAAATATTTTTCTGCTGTAGTGAAGGAGAGGAATCAATATAAGAGGATTACTGAACTGATTACAGGTGGAGGTTTGAAAATTACTGATCCAGATGACCTTAAGAAGGAGATCAAAGATTTTTTTAAATCACTCATGGGTACATCAGCTACCTCTCCCCCAGCTGTTAACCGAATGTATACGAGCAATGGTCCTAGACTAACATACCATCAGAAGAAGGAATTAGCTGCTGACATCAGTGACACTGAGATCTTGGATAGTTTAAAAGCAATTGGTAATGATAAAGCTCTTGGAGTTGATGGTTATAGTGCCCTGTTCTTTAAACAAACTTGGCACATTACTGGAAGTCATATACTTCAAGCAGTCAAGAACTTCTCTGAGACCAACAAAATGCATAGACCAACAAACTGTGCCTCTCTTACTTTGATTCCAAAAGTTTCTAACCAACAAACAGTCAAAGAGTTTCGACCAATAGCTTGCTGTTCAGTGCTGTCCAAAATAATCTCCAAGCTTCTGGCCAACAGATTACAGAAAGTTATGCCCAGTATCATATGTAATGCCCAAGCAGGCTTCATTCTAGGTAGGAGAATTGCAGATAATGTCATCCTGGCCCATGAATTAATCAAGCACTACTCAAGATCACATATATCTCCTAGATGTATGATCAAAATTGATCTGCAGAAGGCATATGATTCTGTTGAATGGAGCTTTTTGCAGCAGGTAATGGAGGCTCTAGATTTCCCAACCAGGTTTACAAAATGGATCATGGAGTGTGTCCAAACTGTCAGTTACACAATGGTGGTGAATGGAGAAAGAATTGAACCTTTCCAAGGAGCCAAAGGTTTGAGACAAGGGGATCCCATATCTCCTTTCTTATTTGGTATTGTGATGGAATACCTAAGTCGATCTCTGGTGGAATTGATGAAGGATAAAGCTTTCACATTTCATCCTAGTTGTAAAAAACTGGGAATTACTCATCTTAGCTTTGCTGATGACCTATTGTTGTTTGTCAAAGGTGAATATCAATCTGTAAGTACCATATTTACATATTTCTCTCACTTCACTGCAGCCTCTGGGATGAAAGCCAATCTGAATAAGAGTTCTGTGTATTTTGGAGGGGTGAAGCCTGAAATGCAACAGCAAATTATTGATCATCTTGATTATGTACGTGGTGAACTACCTTTTAAGTACTTGGGTATTCCATTATCTACCAAAAAGATGTCTGTACTCCAATGGAAACCACTGGTCGATAAGATTACTGCCAGGATCACATCCTGGACTGCCAGGAAGTTGTCATATGCTGGTAGAATCCAACTGGTTAAATCAGTAATCTTTGGTATTCAAGCTTATTGGGCTCAACTATTCCTCATTCCCTAAAAAGTTATAAAGCTGTTAGAAGCAGTGTGTAGATCTTACATCTGGTCTGGTTCAGTCATTGTATCAAGAAAAGCATATGTGGCCTGGGATAAAATTTGCCTGCCAAAATCTGCAGGAGGCTTAAACTTAACCAATCTCCTGGTGTGGAACAAAGCTGCTGTTGCAAAATTAAGCTGGGATTTGGCTCACAAGAAGGATGCATTATGGGTGAAATGGATTCACACAGTCTATATCAAACAGCAACAATTAGAGTCCATAAATATTCTTAAACAAGCCAGTTGGATGGTTCGGAAGATCATGGAAGGTACTGTTCTATTGCAGCAATATTAACTGTTACACAAACCAGCATGCTCTATAAGAATGATCTATCTTCAACTGATAGGAAAGCTACCTAGAGTCTTTTGGAAGAACTTAACCATACAAAATCTTGCTCGACCTAAAGCACTTTTCAACCTTTGGCTGCTTCTACAAGATAGACTTCCTACTAAAGATAGGTTGATCAAATGGAACTCGACTGTGGATGGCACCTGTGTCATGTGTCAACAAGAACTGGAGACCAGAGATCACTTGTTCTTTGACTGCCCTTTTGTCACTCAATTGAGGTATCAAACACTGCAGTGGATTGGAGTAATGCAACCTGCTGGACAGAATTGGACACAATTTGTACACTGGCTCATTGCTAATGCTAAGGGAAAATCATATCGAGCTCATATACTCAAAATGACCATTGCAGAACTATTCTATGTCTTATGATTGGAAAGGAATGCGAGAATTTTTGAAAATATCTTCTGTTCCAATGATAAATTGCTTAGGTCCATTGCTTATATTTGTAATATTAGGGCAACTCCTAGAGTTAGATCACACCTTCAGCATTTTCTATTGTAATGCTGAACTTTAGGTATAGTCTACTAGTCAGATTTTGTTTATCCTTTGATAGTCAGCTGCGTATATAGCTGAACTATGGAATTGTACGGAAACCACTTTGGTGATTGATACAATTTTAATTACCAAAAAAAATTTCAAAATAGAAATATTTTTTGAAAGATAAAATCATACCAATTTAGAGTTCAAGTCGTAGTATAAGATTCACGTCATAATAAAAAAATCGTTTATATTATCACTACCAAATTAGGTTCCAATGACACCTATAAAATAGTGCAAAAATAAAATTATCACTACTGCGCATTTGGGGGAAAAACTATCCATATAACTATAAAACTTTTTCACATTTAAACCTTAAAGTCCAATGGAAGACCATCATACTGCAGGCTCAATTACACCCCAGGTACAAATTTATTTTGTGGCTGGCTCTGCATAAGAGATTGGCTACTATGGACAGACTCCAGGAACTCAATATCCTGATTCCACAGGATTGTACTTTCTGTGGAATGTCTCGTGAGACTTTTGATCATCTACACTTTGACTGTTTGAAGACTAAAGCACTTTGGAGTCGGCTCCTAAACTGGTTGGGTTATAAACGACCCATTTCTGACTGGAAGGAGGAATGTGATTGGGTCAGTAAGCTGGCAAGGAGTAGAACTGGTGTAGCAGAAATCACTGTCTGTCTGTTTGGGATCCTGGTGATAGTGATATGGAGAGAGCGCAATAAAATGAGATTCCAAGGAGGGAAAATGCTGGGCGATAATATCTGTAAGGAAATAGCAGTACATATCCACTCAATAGGAGCTTCAATTCATAAATGGAAAGCTGCTTTACTAAGCTTAAACCATTACACCTAGGCTGCTCTTGGACAGAATTGTCACATCTACTATCAAATAGTGATATTGCAAATCATATTAGATTGATAATAGGTGTAGTGATTGTATAGCATGTGAGTATAGATGGTCAGCATCTATGTTTGTGCGTGTTCAATTTTTTGACAGAATGGAATAGAAAATCTGTTTATTCAAAAAAAAAATTATAGTTCTTTAAAACAACATAGCTAGATTTGAATAAATCAAATTTCTTTTAAAATAAATGTTACATATAAGGTACACGTCTATGGTTATCCAGATAACAAAAAAAAATTTAAAAATCAAATAAAAGTTTACTTACATATATAATGAAGTAAACCTACATAGTGGAGAAAGAAACATCACAAAATCAATCAATATTAATCTTTTATCCTTTTTGAAAAACGTTTGTTTGAAGAGTCAATTTGTATAAATGGACATCAAATAAGTAACAAAATTTTGGCTATACATTTGCTATCATTAATTTTAATTTAGCATCTACTAGGAATTAAATGGTATAAGTTGAAACCTCTTCATTTAGCTGCAGTCAAGCCAACATTACAAGGGTTTAATATTTTTTTTATTGAAGAATATCAGTTTTGAATCACTAGATTATGTGAAAAGTTATTTTTCTCGATACAACAAGGGAGGCATTGGTTTATAAAAATCAGAAATAAGAGATGACAACGAATTTCTTCTTCTGGTTCATCTATGTTAAGTATACAAAATTTGGAAGTTGATATCATCGATTTTTAATATATTTTTTAAACTCAAATACATAGACTATAAGACAAGAATATCTTAGAATATTTTTTTAATTTACATTGTGTGTCGTTTTTAAGAAATTAATATTACTTGCAAACTGATATGATAGCTGAATTTGAATATAAGTGCAATATGAGTAGTTTGTATTAAGGTTAAGCCAAATATTGTATCCAGAAAAAACTACTTTGCAATTTCAAGACAATATATACAATTTTATATAATAATAGCCAGCTAATTTAACATTTAATGATTAAAAGAAAAAAAAAATTATGTGTGTATATATGTGTTTATATACACAAAGACAGATGTAGAGTTTTAACAACATGTTCAATTTAACCCATAACTTTTCATGCTGAGCAAAAATTTATATGTAAAAAATTCTTAAAATTATAAAAATAGTATATGAACACATAATTCTAAACATGTCACGACCCAAACCCGCTCCGATCGTGATGGCACCTCTCGTGAAGACAAGGCCATCCAATCTATTTAAACAACCTTTTTCGACAATAAATTACATGAATAAACATTTTCAAGAAAATTAAATAATATGAGTTCGCAGAATACAACCCAACACAGCCCCGACATCGGGGTATCACCAGTCATAAACTACTACAGAGTTCATTAAAGTACTACAAGTCTGGTGATAGAAACAAAGTCTGAAAATATTATGAACAATATAAAATAAGGGAGAAGATCTGGTGCCGCTGACGCTAGCGGTCACCTGGCTCAGCTACGATAACAAATCTTCAATCCGCTAATAACCCGCTACTGGACGAACAATACCTAGAACTGCACGCAAGGTGCAGGGAGTAAAGTGAGTACTCCAACTCAGTGAGTAATAAAAGTAAATAATAGCTGAAAGCAAGAAATCACGTAAGACACTCCATTCATGCCCCAACACTCAATGATCAGATACCACCAATAAAAGCAGATAAATATCTCCAGAAAATATCACAAATAACAAATAATGAACAAATGCGTGAATGCATCAAGTTCGAGATGGATTGGTGTGGTTCCTCTACGCATAGGACACCAGAATATCGAACCAAGAACGAAGAAAGGCATGAGAGAAAAGCATATTGGTTAGTGACTGTGAGGCCCCAATTCTTGACTAGAGGGGACAACAAAGTCCTCTGCCATTCCATCCTTTTGATAGATACATACCAGTGCCTACTGCAGTGAGCAGTCCGATCTATTTTCGTCAACGACGCTCACTAGGGTGTCTACAGACTCCGGATGGGCTCCTACAGTCCAAGCGTAATGTTACTGCGGCGTGTAGTCCGATCCAATATATATATATATACATATATACATACACTGCTGCAGCATGCAGCCCAATCCATGCACATATACACCGCTGCAGCACGCAGCCCGATCCATGCTCATATACACTGTTACGACGCGCAACCCGATCTCTACTATCTCTATATAATACTACTACTGTGCGCAGCCCGATCCATACACAGTCCAAAAATCATCATAAACCCCATGGGCATTTTTAAAACAGTAGTTCTCAGCCCGGAATATCATTTAAAATATCATTTGAGTTTCAAAACTTAGAAAATATGGCTGAGTATGCAAATTAGTGTTTAAAGTCTTGGACTGATGTCGAATGATATGCAGCATATGCTAAAACAGAATTTCAATCCCTGAAGGATTCACATAGTTAGCACGAAGCCCAAACATGACAGTTAGCCCAATTATGATGATAACAACTAATTTCAATTAAATACGCGCTAAAATCACCAACTAGGACGGACCAAGTCATAGTCCCCAATGGTGCTCCACCCCATGCTCATATACGGCGTGCAAGTCACCTCAATACAGTACTATAATGTGCAAATCTGGGATTTCAAACCCGCAGGATATTATATACAAGTAGTACTCACCTTGAAACGGTGAAATTTCTAGCCCGCGACGCCTTTGTCGCTAAAATCGGCCTCGACACGCGTCGAATCTAACCAAAATTGGATCGAATACATTACAATAGGCTAAGGATACATAACTCAATCGAAAAGACTAAAAAAATAAAATTCACGAAATTTGCAAAACTCGAGCCTCGTGCCCACGTCTCGAAATACAGAAATTTTTACATCAGTATGATCCTTATCTCGCCATGAGTCTATACATACCAAAATCATAAAAATTGGAGTTCACTTGACCCCTTAAATCACCATTTCTATCCAAGAGGGTTTTCTACCCTTTCCAACAAAAATTATCAAATTACACACCAAAACTTGCAATAGATTCGAGTTATACAATAAAAATTGAGTTAAGAACACTTACTCCGTTGTTCTCTAAGAAAATATATCCAAAAATCGCCCAATCCGAGCTCCAAATCGTCAAAAATGGGAAATGGGACTAAATTTGGACTTTATTCTGCTGCCCATGGATTTGTTCTTCGCGTTCACGGGCCACCTCTCGCATTCGCGAAGAACAAAGTTCCAAAATATTATTTTCCAAATTCTGCTCGGATATCTTCTAGTATAATGGTTATAACATTTTACACATAACTCCAAATAACTATTAAGATATGTTTCCGGAAACTAGATTCAAATATCTACAACTTTGGTTTTTGAATCACCTCCAAATTTCTTGTAACTAAAAAGATATGAGCTTCCGAAGTAGGACCTATGCGACAGAAAATTCCTTCTTCGCGAACGCGAAGAACAAAAGCCCCAGATAACAATTCCTTCTTCGCGAACACGAAGCATTGTCGCGAACGCAAAGATCAAAAGTCTCAAAAGCCAATTTCTTCTTCGCGAGCGCGATAGGACCTCGCAGACGCGAAGGACAACACCAAATACCAGCAACACCAGTTCAAAACTTTCCAAAAATGACCCCGTTGGCTATTCGAAATCACCGGGAGGCCCTCGGGACCTCAACCAAAAGCACAGTTATGTCCTATTACCTTATTCAAAGTTGCCCGAACCATAAAAACACTATTATTAACATCAAAATTGTCAAGTTCATCAAATCAAGGCTTAAGTTAAACTAGAAACTTTCAAAACTCACAATCAATCAAATACCCGACCTAAACCCCTGCGAATCAACTGAAATTTAGCACAAAAGTCCAAAATCACCTAACAAAGCTACTGAAAGTCTCGGAATTTCATTCCGACTCCCGGATTAAAATTCCACCTATCAACCGGAAATTGCCAAAATACTAACTTCTCCAAAATAGGCTAACTTCTTCACCGGGCCTCCAAAATTACTTCCCATTGCGCTCCTAAGCCTTAAATCATCCCCCGAAACTAACCAAATCATCGGAATTCAATTTCGAGCTCTCTAACTCACAAGTCAACATCTAGTTGACTTTTCCAAACCAATTCTTCCTTAAAGAGACTGATTGTCTCATTTCTTACCAAACTCTATCCGAATCACTTCAAATTCACCAAACTTATATACTGAAACATGAAAAAGCATAAAACGGGAAAAACGAGATGAAAACATATGAGACGACTGGTCGGATCGTCAAAAAAAATAAAATTAAGTTAAATGCTAAAACCTTAAAAATTGAATACATAAAATATACATCCTAAATCCACCTTTGTATATAGGGTATTTCGAATTCAAATTTTGTGGTTAGAAATATCGATAAACTCAAAATGACGTCATATTGAAATAAAATTTCACCGGTTAAAGAATCATTTAAATTCTTAGATAGCCGGCTAAAGTGAAATAGTCATGTCGTAACTAAAGAATCGTTCATATTGTGTCAACATTTGTGCTTTGACATAAATACGAGTTATTATTTTACTTTTTGGTTGTTTTTAGGTTCCTATGACAGCGATGATAATGGTGCAAAAATAAAAATATCACTACAAGAATTGAGAAAATGTTAAGCCTTTTTTAATGTATTGTTTCGTAATTGATACCTAACGATTATCTAGAAGGTTATATCATCCAAATAACTTGGATATTTAATATGGTTAATATCAAATATCAAAATGGAGCCATACCGGAAAAAACACTTACGAGCTAAATAATTTTTAAAATTTTCAGATAATCGACTAAAATGAGTTTTGAATTAAGGATAATATTTTCACTTGCATTATTATAAAATAAATTATTATTTAAAAATAATATTTTAGAATTGAAATTTTAAAATAGAAATAATTTTTGAGAGATATCAACAAACAAAATAAGAATTGAAATAGTAGTAAAAGAGTTAAATCGTATCCAAAGAGTCCTTCATAGTTTTACCTTTGATTGTTTTGTTATAAATATGAGTTAATATTTTGCTTCCCGACTAGTTTTAGGATCCAATATTGATACTGGCGAGAATGGTATTAAAAAATTATAATTTGAGAAATAGTTAATCCTTTTCATGTAGTGTTTCTTAGTTAATATCCAATAATTATCTATATTTAATAGAGTAAGTTTAAATTTTAATATTATTTTCATATAATCCAATAAATCGAATATATTATATGGAGAAGGATCAAATTGCCCATGAACTATACGTTTTGGATTAATAATGCCCTCCATCCACCTATTGGGCCAAATATGTCCTTCCATTAAAATTTTTGGCTTACAAATGCCATTTTAGTTAACGGAGGGACACGTGTCATCGTCATGTTGGTCCATTCTAAATATTTCGTAATTAATTAAAAAGACTCATTATTCATACCCAAAAAATAATTTTCGAAAGCAATTCTTCTAAAACTTTTTTTTACAAACAACAGAAGAAAAAAAGTATTTTTTTCCAGTTTTCCAAAAAAAAAAATTTTACTAAAATAATATTTTTGTAAAAACAAAAATAAAATCTAAAAAGTAATATTTTTGTAAAAATTGAGAAAAAGTAGATGTTTTGCTAAAATTTCTAGATTTTTTCAGCTTTTACAAAATGGCCCATTCTAGATTTTTTTTCTAGTTTTTTTGCTAAACTGGAAATCAATTGAAAAAAAAGCTAGAAAAATATGATATAACGGTGTAAAATTTCATGACACGTATCCAACTTAAATTCTATATTATAATACAATAATACACACATATCATCGCTGTAAAAATGGGAAAAAACTAGATTTAGCAAAAACCGAAAAATTTGCTTTGATGACTAGTTTTTTTTGCTAAACTAGAAAAAACTTGAAAAAAAAAGTTAGAATAAAAAATGGGTCTTTTGTAAAAACTGGAAAAAGCTAGAAATTTTAGCAAAAAATATCAACTTTTTTTTAGTTTTTACAAAAATATTACTTTTTAGATTTTATTTTTGTTTTACAAAAATATATTAGTTTAGTAAAAAAAATTTCTTTTATTGTAATAACTGGAAAAATAATACATTTTTTCTTCTATTTTTGTAAATTTTTTTAGAAGAATTGTTTTCGAAAATTATTTTTGGGGTATGAATAATGTATTTTTTAATTAATTACAAAATATTTAGAATGGAGCAATATGACGATGACACTTGTCCTTTCATTAACTTAAATGGTATTTCTGAGCCAAAAATATTAATAAAAATACATATTTAACCTAATATATAGATAAAGGATATTATTAATCTAAATTGTATAGTTCAAAAATATATATGATCCATTTTCGTATATTATATGATTAGTGTTCGCGCATATTGCGTGGGTGATAATACTAATATATAGTAAAGCGGACACGTATAGAAATGGTCATTGAAATGTTAATGCTTGATGTTGGTGACGGGACACGTGTTACGTTTAGAAGTCCTTGTGGGTAACAATTAACAAAGCTGTGAACCGACAATACAAGAAGTTTTGAGGGCCGCCGAAATGTGGAGCCTATCTCTGAGTAAACTCAAAAGGATGATAGATGCTCTTTAAGATCTATCCTAAAATATAAGGAAAACTCCAATTAGAGTGAATGTCTATCTTATAGAAGAGTTTTATTTTGAGGCTAAGTCTTTTCTATGCCTATAAATAGAGGGGTCTTACCCCATTGTAAATCATCCTAAAAGTATCAATAAGAATACTCCTCTTTCTCCACTTTTCTCTCTATTGTTCTTGTTCTTGTATCATTGTTCTTGTTCTTATATTATTTCATAACACGTTATCAGCACGAGATTCTACCGTCTCAAGAATCCTCTTGAGAAAATTAAGGTATTTCCCTCTTTCCGAATTTGGTTTTAATTATGTCTGATATTATGAAAAGAAAGTTCGTTGCCCTTGAAATTTCGGGCAAGAACTATATGACATGGGTGTTGGATGCTGAAATCCACTTAGATGCTATGGGTCTTGGAGACGCTATTAAAGACAGAGATAAAGCATCCACCCAAGACTGTGCTAAGGCTTTGATTTTCTTGTGCCATCACCTTGATGAAGGTTTGAAGATTGAATATCTCACAGTCAAAGATCCACTCATCTTGTGGAATGACTTAAAAGAGAGATATGACAACCTGAAGTTGGTCACTCTGCCACAAGCACGATATGATTGGGCTCATCTGAGGCTCCAAGACTTTAAGTCTGTTTCTGAATATAATTCTGCAATGTTCAGAATTACTTTTAAATTGAAACTCTGTGGAGATAATATCTCTGATTATGATATGCTTGAGAAAACGTTTACAACGTTTCATGCCTCCAGTATGGTACTGCAACAATAGTACAGAGAGAAAGGTTTCAAAAAGTACTCTGAACTGATTTCTCTTCTCCTTGTGGCTGAGCGAAACAATGACCTGCTCATGAGAAATCACGGAAATCGACCCACTGGGTCTACACCATTGCCTGAAGCAGATAAGGTGTATTCTCATTATGCCAAGCATGGAAAAGGCCATGGATCTAGTCATGGTCGTGGTCGTAATCGGGGTCATGGCCGTGGACGTAGACAAGGAAGAAATTTTCCTGATGTCCGTCACCCCCCAAAGAGAAATAACCACCAAAAGCAGAAACGGGATTATGAGAATCCAAAGGTAAATAGTTTAGAAACTATATGCTATCGTTGCGGTGGAAAAGGGCACTGGTCAAAAGCTTGCCATGTACCAAGACATTTGGTTGATCTTTATCAAGCATCTCTAAAGAATAAAGGCCTTGAAACAAATTTTGTCTCTGACGACAATTTTGACATCACCCACCTGGATGTGGCAGACTTCTTTGAGCACCCTAAGGGGAAAATAGACCACTTAATCGGTGATGGATCTGTGATGAAGGATGATAGAATTGTTTGATTTTATTCTACTTATTTGTATTAGTTAGTGAATAAACTAATAGTCATCATTATCAGCTCGTATTAGTTAGTTTATGATATAATGTTAGTATTAGTTCTTTAGAATGTTTCAATATGCTTAAATTTCAAAGATATTTTTATTTTCCAGTAGAGTTAATCGACTAACCTAACAGTTAGTCGATTATCTAATATTTCGCATTAAAACTGGATTTTTTCGCAAGCTAAGATAGTCGACTATCTGATTTAGATAGTCGACTAACCTGATGACTGTTTACTAAGTTAGTCGACTATCAACTTAGTTAGTCGACTAACCAATATTTCGTATTAAAACTGGACTTTTCCGCAAGGCAAGATAGTCGACTATCTGATTTAGATAGTCGACTAACCTAATTACTGCTTCCCAAGATAGTCGACAATCAACTAAGATAGTCGAATAACCTCAGCAGATTTTGAAAATATTGTTTAAATGTGAAACAAACGGATTGAATTTGTTTATTCTCATGTTCGTGTATTTCTTTTGTATGTCAAACCATGGGAAAGCAAATATGGATATCTCACAAAGCAAACTTGGATCAAATATTTGTTTAGTTGATTCATGTACTACACATACGATACTCAAAGAAAAGAAATATTTCTCTCAACTAAGTATGTGTAAGGCAGATGTTACTACAATCTCTGGTAGTAGTAAATTGATTGAAGGCTCCGGAAGAGCAACTATAACTCTGCCTAGAGGAACAATGTTTATCATAGAGAATGCAATGTTCTCCTCCAAGTCTAAGAGAAACTTGTTGAGTTTTAAAGATATACGCCGGAATGGCTATCATGTTGAGACAATAGATGAGAATAATCTTGAATATCTCATCATTACAAAGAATGTCTCTGGCCAAAAGAGGGTTATTGAGAAATTTCCGTCTTTATCTTGTGGCCTGTATTGGACAAAAATTAGTGCAATTGAGGCACATTCAACAGTAAACCAAAAGGTTACTGATTCCAATACTTTTGTACTTTGGCATGATCGATTGGGACACCCTGGATCAATCATGATGAGACGGATTATAGAAAGCTCATATGGGCATCCGTTAAAGAATTTTAAGATTCTTTTAAATAATGAATTTTCTTGCACTTCTTGTTATCAAGGCAAGTTAATTACAAGACCATCACCAACAAAGGTTGGGATTGAGTCACCTACGTTTTTGGAACGTATACAAGGGGACATTTGTGGACCTATTCACCCACCTAGTGGGTCCTTTAGATATTTTATGATCCTAATAGACGCATCCTGTAGATGGTCTCATGTGTGCCTGTTGTCATCACGCAACCTTGCGTTTGCAAAACTAATGGCACAAATAATTCGACTACGAGCACATTTTCCTGATAATCCAATCAAGTCTATTAGACTGGATAATGCTGCTGAGTTTTCATCCCAAGCATTTACTGATTATTGCTTATCAATTGGGGTAAAAGTGAAACATTCTGTAGCTCATGTTCACACTCAAAAACGGTCTTGCAGAATCTTTAATTAAACGCCTGCAGTTGATTGCAAGACCATTACTCATGAAAACGAGGCTGCCCACTTCGGTATGGGGTCACGCCATTTTGCATGCAGTAATGCTAATTCGTCTTAGACCGACGAATTATCACAAATATTCCCCGTTGCAATTGGTTTTGGGTCATGAACCCAATATATCCCATTTAAGAATCTTTGGATGCGCAGTATATGTGCCTATAGCGCCGCCATACCGCACCAAAATGGGTCCGCAAAGAAGGTTAGGAATATATGTTGGGTTTGAATTGCCCTCCATTATTCGCTACCTCGAAACATTGACAGGAGATTTGTTCACTGCACGATTTGCAGACTGTCAATTTGATGAGACACTTTTCCCAAAATTAGGGGGAGAAGTTGGTGAAACCAAACGGGAAATTTTGTGGAAAAATGCAACATTATCTCATCTTGATCCACGTACCTCTATTTGTGAAAAAGAGGTGCAAAAGATTATCCATTTGCAAAGAATAGCAAATCAAATGCTGACGCATTTACGGACTTGAAAAGGATAACAAAATCCCACATCCCCCGGAGAATGTTCCAATCCGTATTGATGTCCCAGTTGGACAATCATCTAGTGTCATATCCAATGAGTCGAATGCACGCCTGAAGCGTGGCAGGCCATTAGGTTCTAAAGATCGAAATCCTAGAAAGAGGAAAGTAAACAATCAAAATGACACTACGAAAGAATCTCATGAGGAAATTCATGATTTAATAAATTCTGAGATTCATGAAGAATCCATTGAGCCTGAGACTCAAGAAAATAAGGAACTATCCATAAATCCAATCGATATTGAGGCAAGTTTTAATCGAGTGGATATTGTGGTGGATTATGTCTTTGCTTATAATGTCGCATCTAGCATTATGCAAGAAAGTGAGGATCTTGAACCTCAATCTGTTGGAGAATGTCGAAAAAGACATGATTGGCCAAAATGGCAAGAAGCAATTCAATCAGAATTGAATTCGGCAAAACGTGAAGTTTTTGGCCCTATAGTTGAAACACCTAATGATGTTAAGCCTGTTGGCTATAAATGGGTCTTTGTACGCAAGAGAAATGAGAAAAACGAGGTACAAAGATATAAGGCACGCCTTGTTGCACAAGGATTTTCTTAAAGGCCTGGTGTCGATTATGAAGAGACATATTCGCCTGTAATGGATGCCATAACTTTTCGTTATCTCATTAGTTTTGCTGTCCTTGAAAAACTTTACATGCATTTAATGGATGTGGTTACTGCCTATCTTTATGGCTCTCTGGATAATGAGATATACATGAAAATTCCCGAGGGACTCAAAATGCGAAACGCTCATAATTCAAAGTCCCGGGAAATGTTTTCAATCAAATTGCAAAGATCCTTGTATGGTCTAAAGCAATCAGGACGAATGTGGTATAATCGTCTTAGTGAGTATTTATTAAAAGAAGGCTATATAAATGATGTCATTTGCCCGTGTGTTTTTATAAAGAAAACAACATCGGAATTTGTTGTACTTGCCGTATATGTCGATGACATAAACCTTATTGGAACCCCCATAGAACTCCAAAAGGCAATTGATTATTTAAAAGATGAATTCGAGATGAAAGATCTCGGAAAGACAAAATTATGTCTTGGTTTGCAAATTGAATATTTGGCAAACGGAATTTTTGTTCAACAATCTACCTATATAGAAAAGGTACTGAAACGGTTTTACATGGATGGAGCACATCTTTTAAGTACTCCGATGGTTGTTCGATCATTTGATGTGAATAAAGATCCATTCCGACCGCAAGAAATGAATGAAGAGCTACTTGGTCCTGAAGTACCATATCCTAGTGCAATTGGCGCACTAATGTACCTTGCAAATACTACAAGGCCTGACATAACCTTTTCAGTTAATGTCTTAGCAATGTATAGCTCGTCTCCCACAAGGAGAAATTGGAATGGGATCAAACATATATTGCGATACCTAAAAGGGACTACCGATATGGGCTTATTTTATAGCAATAATTGCAGTCCTGATCTTGTTGGTTATGCTGATGCTGGATATTTATCCGACCCACACAAGGCTCGATCTCAAACGGGTTATGTGTTTACCTGTGGAGGCACCGCCATATCTTGGCGATCGACTAAGCAATCAATTGTGGCTACTTCATCTAATCATGCCGAGATAATCGCTATTCATGAAGCAAGTCGGGAGTGTGTGTGGTTGAGGTCTATCATACATCATATTCAAGACAAATGTGGTTTGAAGTGTAACAAACTACCCACGATTTTGTATGAAGACAATGCAGCATGTATAGCTCAATTGAAGGGAGGATTCATAAAAGGAGATAGAACAAAGCATATTTCACCAAAGTCATTCCTCACACATGATCTTCAAAAGAATGGTGATATCAATGTGCAACAGATTCGTTCAAGCGATAATATGGCTGATTTGTTCACAAAATCTCTACCAACGTCAACCTTCAAGAAGCTGGTTCACAAGATCGGAATGCGAAAACTCAAGGATATGAATTGATGCTCTTTTCAGGGGGAGTTAATGCGCGTTGCACTCTTTTTCCCTTACAAGGTTTTGTCATGGGTTTTCCTTGCAAGGTTTTTAACGAGGCAACCAATAGGCGCATATTCAAACATGTGTACTCTTTTTCCTTTTCTTTAATTTTTTCCCATTGGGTATTGTTTTAGTTAAGGTTTTAACGAGGCACATTATTGAATAGACATTCAAGGGGGAGTGTTATAAATAAAACTCTAATTAGAGTGAATGTCTATCTTATAGAAGAGTTTTATTTTGAGGCTAAGTCTTTTCTATGCCTATAAATAGAGGGGTCTTACCCCATTGTAAATCATCCCAAAAGTATCAATAAGAATACTCCTCTTTCTCTACTTTTCTTTCTATTGTTCTTGTTCTTGTATCATTGTTTTTATTCTTATATTATTTCATAACAGGAACAATTTTGATTTAAAGCTCCTGGAAATAAGTCAAAATTATGTAAGACAAGTTTCTATTGAAGTGGTGGTTAATGAAACTTTTACTCTTACTCGCTTTTCATTCGTACAAGATACCCTACAATTAGCCAAAATTAAGATCCACTTTAACACGTAGAAACGACAAAGATAGCTACTTTAAGGGGTTTCTATTTAAAAATTAGCCAATATATTTTGAATTTTAATTATTTAGTTTAATTTTTTTTGGAATGCAAATATTTTGAATCATCCTACTAATAGTACTAACAAAAGCCCAAATTAATATCAAATTAATATTAATTCTAACAAAAGATATTTAATTCAATATTACGAATGAGAATGTATTAAATATCTATTTTTATTTTACAATAATTTAGATAAAAACATAACCTATTTTTATTTTTTTTAGCGTTTAGTCGTGTATTTAATAATTCCTTATTAGTCTACTTATTTTAGCCTAACTTAGTACTCTTAGATTATGTTTATTTTTATTATGACTTTTTAATTAGTAATATTTATATTAGATAATTTTATTGTCTTTATTGTTGAATATTTTAGGATAATGTCATGACATATCTCATTTCATATTATTTTCTTGTAAAATACTTTATATTGTTGTATATTACTAGGATTAAAGAAATATTTTGAGCATAATTTATATATTTTGTTCAACGACATTTTACCGGGAAATTTTTTTAAAGAACCCGAATAAGCCGAAAAACCCGAGAAAAATCGAAAGTGAAAAACCCGAGTTTTATTGGTTTGGTTTGGTCTTTAGATTTAATAATCGGACACAATTGATTTGGTTTGATAATTATAAAAGGAAAACTTACACAAATGTCCCAAATAAGTTGTAACTTACCAACATCTAGCCATTAGTCATAAACTTACCAAAACTAGCCAAACATATATAAAAATTGAAAACTCAAACAAATAAGGTTCTTTCTCTCAAAAAATCACATGCAAAAATCACCTTCCATATATTTTAGGCGTGATTAGCAACATTAGATGCAAGACAAAAAGGAAATTTTATGGATGTGGATAGCAAATAAGGTGATAAAATATTAAAAAAATAATAATACAATATTCCAAAAATCTTAACAAAAAAGATTTTTTTTAATGGGTAGAGTTGAAATTCATTGAACATATATAAATAAGTCAATATATAAAATTTGAGGAAGATTAGAGGTGATTTGGACTGTTTTTGTATCAAAATTCGTAATTAAATCGAGTTCAAAAAATTCTTCTGCAACACGTGTATCAAACATGTATCATGCATGTATCTCACACACAGGTATACATGGATATACATGTGATTCACAATCGATACAAATATGATACATATGTGATACACAAATGATACACATATTAATTTTTCTCACATTCAATTTTTACTTCGAATTTTAATTCAAACCACCTCAAAACTTTACCAAATCATCCCAAAACTAATATTCAAGCTCTTTAAGATATACCTAATCTATTCTAATTGCACCAACTCAAAAGAAAGTAAAAATTAATTTTTTTGCCTACAAATAACTAATTGGCCAATTTGGCTAATATTAATAATATTTTATTAATTAACCAATTTTTGTAATGAGCTACCTATAAATGGACATAGCTGGTAATTTTCTATGGAAAGTTTACATAACTACAACTTTATAGAAAGTATATTTCATCATTTGCAACTAGCTATTGATTTTCATATTATACAAAATCATTATCTCTATTTTAAATAATTAATATATATTTAAATTAAAAGAATATTTCTCTACGTGTTATGAAATAATATAAGAACAAGAACAATAATGCAAGAACAAGAGCAATAGAGAGAAGAGTAGAGAGAGTTCTTCTTATTGATACTTAGAGAATGTTAGGAGTGATTTACAATGGTAGAGGGCACCTCTATTTATAGGGAGGAGGATGATTTAGCTACCAAGAATAGAACTCTAGAATCTCTCTAATTAAATACATTCACCTTAAATAGAAGTGTATTTATAACACTCCCCCTTGAATGTCTATTCAATGATGTGCCTCGTTAAAACCTTAAAACCAAAACCCAATGGGAAAATTTAAAGAGAAGGAAAAAGAGTACACATGTTTGAATATGCGCCTATTGGTTGCCTCGTTAAAAACCTCGCAAGGAAAACCCGGTGGGACAAAACCTTGTAAGGGAAAAAGAGTGCAACGCGCATTAACTCCCCCTGATAAGAACATCAATTTATGTCCTTAAGTCTTCGCATCCCGATCTTGTGAACTAGCTTCTTGAAGGTTGACTTTGGTAGAGATTTTGTAAACAAATCAGCCATATTATCGCTTGAACGAATCTGTTGAACATTGATATCACCATTCTTTTGAAGATCATGTGTGAAGAATAACTTTGGTGAAATATGCTTCGTTCTATCTCCTTTTATGAATCCTCCCTTCAATTGAGCTATACATACTGCATTGTCTTCATACAAAGTCGTGGGTAGTTTATCACACTTCAAACCACATTTGTCTTGGATATGATGTATTATCGACCTTAACCACACACACTCCCGACTTGCTTCATGAACATCAATTATCTCGGCATGATTAGATGAAGTAGCCACAAATGATTGCTTAGTCGATCGCCAAGATATGGCGGTTTCTCCACAGGTAAACACATAACCCGTTTGAGATCGAGCCTTGTGTGGGTCGGACAAATATCCAGCATCAGCATAACCAACAAGATCCGGGCTGCAATTCTTGCCATAAAATAAGCCCATATCGGTAGTTCCCTTTAGGTACCACAATATGTGTTTGATCCTATTCCAGTGTCTCCTCGTGGGAGCCGAGCTAAATCTTGCTAATACATTAACCGAAAAGGATATGTCAGACCTTGTAGTATTTGCAAGATACATTAGTGCTCCAATTGCGCTAAGATATGGTACTTCAGGACCAAGTAGCTCTTCATTCCTTTCTTGTGGTCGGAATGGATCTTTGTTCACATCAAGTGATCGAACAACCATCGGCGTACTTAAAGGATGTGCTTCATCCATGTAAAACCGTTTCAGTACCTTTTCTATATAGGTAGATTGATGAACAAAAATTCCGTTTTGCCAAATATTCAATTTGCAAACCAAGACATAGTTTAGTCTTTCCGAGATCTTTCATCTCGAATTCATCCTTTAGATAATCAATTGCCTTTTGGAGTTCTATAGGGGTTCCAATAAGGTTTATGTCATCGACATATACGGCAAGTACAACAAATTCCGATGTTGTTTTCTTTATAAAAACACACGGGCAAATGGCGTCATTTATATAGCCTTCTTTTAACAAGTACTCACTAAGAAGATTATACCACATTCGTCCAGATTGCTTTAGACCATACAAGGACCTTTGCAATTTAATTGAAAACATTTCCCGAGATTTCGAATTGTGCGCGTTTGGCACCTTGAGTCCATCGGGAATTTTCATGTATATCTCATTATCAAGTGAGCCATAAAGATAGGCAGTAACCACATCCATTAAGTGCATGTCAAGCTTTTCATGGACAGCAAAACTTATGAGATAACGAAAGGTTATCGCATACATTACAGGCGAATATGTCTCTTCATAATCGACACCAGGCCTTTGAGAAAAACCTTGTGCAACAAGGCGTGCCTTATATCTTTGTACCTCGTTTTTCTCATTTCTTTTGCGTACAAAGACCCATTTATAGCCGATAGGCTTAACACCATTAGGTGTTTCAACTATAGGGCCAAAAACTTCACGTTTTGCCAGCGAATTCAATTCTGATTGAATTGCTTCTTGCCACTTTGGCCAATCCTGTCTTTTTCGACATTCTTCAACAGATTGAGGTTCGAGATCCTCACATTCTTGCATAATGCTAGATGCTACATTATAAGCAAAGGCATTATCCACCACAATATCCACTCGATTAATATTTGCCTCAATATTAATTGGATTTAGGGATAGTTCCGTATTTTCCAGAGTCTCGGGCTCAATGGATTCTTCATGAATCTCAGAATTTGTTAAATCATGAGATTCTTTCGTGGTGTCATTTTGATCGTTCTTTTTCCTCTTTCTAGGATTTCGATCTTTGGAACCTAATGGTCTGCCACGCTTCAGGCGTGCATTCGACTCATTGGTTATGACACTAGATGATTGTCCAACAGGGACATCAATACGGATTGGAACATTTTCCGCGGGAATGTGGGATTTCGTTATCCTTTTCAAGTCCGTAAATGCATCAGGCATTTGATTTGCTATTCTTTGCAAATGGATAATCTTTTGTACTTCTCTTTCACAAATAGAGGTATGTGGATCAAGATGAGATAATGATGCATTTTTCCACAAAATTTCCCGTTTGGTTTCACCAACTTCTCCCCCTAATTTTGGGAAAAGTGTCTCATCAAATCGACAGTCTGCAAATCGTGCAGTAAACAAGTCGCCTGTCAATGTTTCGAGGTAGCGAATAATGGAGGGCGATTCAAACCCAACATATATTCCTAACTTTCTTTGCGGACCCATTTTGGTGCGGGATGGCGGTGCTATAGGCACATATACTGCGCATCCAAAAATTCTTAAATGGGATATATTGGGTTCATGACCCAAAACCAATTGCAACGGGGAATACTTGTGGTAATTCGTCGGTCTGAGACGAATTAGCATTGCTGCATGTAAGATAGCTTGACCCCATACCGAAGTGGGCAGCCTCGTTCTCATAAGTAATGGCCTTGCAATCAACTGCAGGCGTTTAATTAACGATTCTGCAAGACCGTTTTGAGTGTGAACATGAGCTACAGAATGTTCAACTTTTATCCCGATTGATAAGCAATAATCATTAAATGCTTGGGATGTAAACTCAGCAGCATTATCCAGTCTAATGAACTTGATTGGATTATCTGGAAATTGTGCTCGTAGTCGAATTATTTGTGCCATTAATTTCGCAAACGCAAGGTTGCGTGATGACAACAGGCACACATGAGACCATCTACAGGATGCGTCTATCAAGACCATGAAATACCTAAACGCCCCACTAGGTGGGTGAATAGGTCCACAAATGTCCCCTTGTATACGTTCCAGAAACGTGGGTGACTCAGTCCCAACCTTTGTTTGTGATGGCCTGATAATCAACTTGCCTTGATAACACGAAGTGCAAGGATATTCATTATTCGAAAGAATTTTGAAATTCTTTAACGGATGCCCATATGAGCTTTCTATAATCCGTCTCATCATGATCGATCCTGGGTGTCCCAATCGATCATGCCAAAGTACAAAGGTATTGGAATCAGTAACCCTTTGGTTTACTGTTGAATGTGCCTCAATTGCACTAATTCTTGTCCAATACAGGCCACAAGATAAAGACGGGAATTTCTCAATAACCCTCTTTTGGCCGGAGACATTCTTTGTGATGACGAGATATTCAAGATTATCTTCATCCATTGTCTCAATATGATAGCCATTCCGGCGTACATCTTTAAAACTCAACAAGTTTCTCTTAGACTTGGAGGAGAACATTGCATTCTCTATGATTAACGTCGTGCCTTTGGGCAGAGTTACAATTGCTCTTCCGGAGCCTTCAATCAATTTACTACTTCCAGAGATTGTAGTAACGTTTGCCTTACACATATTTAGTTGAGAGAAATATTTCCTTTCTTTGAGTATTGTATGTGTAGTACATGAATCAACTAGGCAAATACTTTTACAGTTGGACGTTGATCCAAGTTCGCTTTGTGAGATATCCATATTTGCTATCCCATAGTTTGACATACAAAAGAGATATACGAATATAAGAATAAACAAGTTCAATTCGTTTGTGTCACATAATATTTTTAAAATCTGCTGCTAACAGTTGACTAACAAAATCAGATATGTTATCCATAATTGATTACTTTGCAGTTTGAAAATTTCAGTTTAAGCATTTTCTTCAAACAATCGATTGTTAAACACAAACAATCGATTGTTAAACATTGACAATCAATTTTTGAACACACACAATCGATTATTTGCTATTTTTGAAAAACTTCATATCACACTATCTTAAGACAATCGATTGTTATGCATAGACAATCGATTGTTGGCTATTTTGAAAAATTCCAGAGCACACTGTTTTAAGACAATCGATTGTTAAGTATAAACAATCGATTGTTGGCTATTTTGAAAAATTCCAGAGCACACTGTTTTAAGACAATCGATTGTTATGCATAGACAATCGATTGTGGATGATTTTTGAAAATTTCCAGATTACACTGTCTTAACGACAATCGATTGTTAGACAAAGACAATCGATTGTGGATGATTTTTGAAAAATTCCAGATTACACTGTCTTAACGACAATCGATTGTTAGACAAAGACAATCGATTGTTGATGATTTTTGAAAAATTCCAGATTACGCTGTCTTAACGACAATCGATTGTTAGACAAAGACAATCGATTGTTGATCAGTTATTTTTCAGCTTTAATGCGAAAATAGTAGATAATCGACTAGTTTTCAGGCTAGTCGATTACCCCTACTGGAAAATAAAAATTTTATTGATATTTAAGCATATTGAAGATATTCTAAAGAACTACTGCTAACATTGCATCATGAACTAACTAATACGAGCTAATACTAATGACTATTAGTTTATTCACTAACTAATACAAATAAGTAGAACAAAATCAAATAACTCCATCTTCTTTCATCACGGACCCATCGCCGATTAGGTGGTCTATTTTCCCCTCGGGTTGCTCAAAGAAGTCTGCCACATCCAGGTGGGTGATGTCCGAGTTGTCGTCATAGACAAAATTTGTTTCAGGGCCTTTTCTCTTTCGAGATGCTTGATAAAGGTCAATCAAGTGTCTTGGTATACGGCAAGTCTTTGACCAGTGCCCTTTCCCACCGCAACGATAACATATAGTTTCTGAACCATTTGCCTTAGGATCTTCATGACCCCGTTTCTGCTTTCGGCGGTTATCTCTCCTTGGGGGTTGACGGACTTCATTGGAATTTCTTCCTTGTCTACGTCCCTGGCTATGACCCCGTTTACGACCATGACCATGGTCCTTTTCATGTTTGGCATAATGAGAGTGCACCTTATCTGCTCCAGGCAGTGGTGTAGACCCAGTGGGTCGATTTTCATGATTTCTCATGAGCAGGTCATTATTTCGCTCAGCCACTAGTAGAAGAGAAATCAGTTCAGAGTACTTTGTAAAGCCTTTCTCTCTGTACTGTTGTTGCAGTGCCATATTGGAGGCATGAAACGTTGTAAACGTTTTCTCAAGCATATCATAATCGGAGATATTATCCCCGCATAGCTTCAATTTAGAAGTAATTCTGAACATTGCAGAATTATATTCAGAAACGGACTTAAAGTCATGGAGCCTCAGATGAGCCCAATCATATCGCGCTTGTGGCAGAGTGACCAACTTCAGGTTGTCATATCTCTCCTTTAAGCCGTTCCACAAGATGAGTGGATCCTTGACGGTGAGATATTCAATCTTCAAACCTTCATCAAGGTGATGGCGCAAGAAAATCAAGGCCTTCGCATAGTCTTGGGTAGATGCTTTTTCTCTATCTTTGATGGTGTCTCCGAGACCCATAGCATCTAAGTGGATTTCAGCATCCAACACCCATGTCATATAGTTCTTGCCCGAAATTTCAAGGGCAACGAACTTTCTTTTCGTAATGTCAGACATAATCGAAAATTAAATTAGGAAGAGGGAAATACCTTAGATTTTTCGAGAATGGTTCTTGAGACGGTAGAGTCTCGTGCTGATAACGTGTTATGAAATAATATAAGAACAAGAACAATAATGCAAGAACAAGAGCAATAGAGAGAAGAGTAGAGAGAGTTCTTCTTATTGATACTTAGAGAATGTTAGGAGTGATTTACAATGGTAGAGGGCACCTCTATTTATAGGGAGGGGGATGATTTAGCTACCAAGAATAGAACTCTAGAATCTCTCTAATTAAAGACATTCACCTTAAATAGAAGTGTATTTATAACACTACGGACATTATTCAACCTATACTAAATGAAGATTCCAAAATTGTACCAAAATTTAATAGAATTCTTAACATTCCCTAAATTTAATCTTAAGAAAATTGACTACAATTCGAATAGAATCAAATTTTCCTAAAATACATCTACATCCCTAAAGTTAGCCTAACTAAATCTACCCAATTCAAATGCAGCCATTCAGATATAAACGAGAGATGTACTATATAATATAGGAGTCAAATACAATAAAAGGATGAAATCTGTTATAGCATATTTATCTTATACAATTATATTATATTTGTATAATCTATACAATATACTATATAATGCATATATGAAATCAGTTATAGCATATTCATTGTATACTAATATATGAGTATTTAAATGTTTTAATTTATTATATTATTCAAGGTATATTTGTTGCTTGTATAGAAGAAATACAGTATATTCTATACAATATATATAACATGTTTATTAAAAATATATGTAATATATGCACATATATGTGTATATATGTTATACTATATCCACCGTATGCTAAATATGTAATAATTAATATACCATTGATTATTAATATAATATATGGGTATTGATTTTAAGTATACTAATATATTATATTTATTAAAAATATATGTATTATAGTTCTTTACAAATAATAATGGTATATAAAATATAATATTAGAAAGTTAATGTCTACACGGATTAGGTGAGAGAGAACTGGAAGATTATTTTGAATTTAAGGGATTATGTGTTCGTTGGCATAATCCCTATTTTCAAGTCCCATAATGAGATATTTTAGGCATATTAAAAGTACTATCTACTTTTAATTATGAAGTTTAAAAAAATTGTACTAAATTGTATATAACGTAACTTTTTAAAAGTAGTTATATTTTTGATAAATAACTTTTTGGATCATTGTATTCAAGGTAAATTTTTTATTTTCTATTATAAAATTCGAATCAGCCCGACCTATATACACTCCTAATAGAACCTTAGGGCGCCTGCAGGAGAGCCCATTCAAATTGATTTTCATGAAGTTGCCCAAAGTTATGACATGGGCTTGACCCAATAAAACCGATTAACTTATGCTTTTTGTTAGGCCTAATACCTAGGCAGCTACTAAAGCAGGCACTGGTGAATAAATTCGGGCTTTTAACGATTTGGTTGGTTGGCAAAAAATAATTAAGCAACTAATCATATTAATACAAATATATACAAATATATATATATATATATATATATATATATATATATATATATATATATTTTTTTTTTTTTTTTTTTTGGATCCTACTTTAAGTGACGGCAATCCCGTGTAAAAATCCCAATAAGTTCACTATGTCCATTCGGACATCCATAATAAAAAATCACGAAACGTACAAAAAAATCATCAAAAAATAATGACCAAAACACATTTTGATATGTTGTTGTATGGAACAAAATCTACTCGTGATAATTAATGAGATTAGTTCGCTCTTAAACATGTTCGGGTTAACAAATGGCACAACCATTAGTTAATAATATGCACTCAAAGATCACTCAGTTTATTCAATATGGTCACGACCTACTCGCTATCGACGGGCGTTCCTTCGACATGACCACGTCTGCCTGATGCCAGCTGGCAAGATTCACGTCTATAAATACTAAGAGAAAGAACCCTAAGGGGAGGGGCTGCTTCTACTTCTTCTCCACTACTTCTGATAAAGAAAGAGAACATCATTGTAAGGTTCTGAACCTCTCAAAGGAGAGGCAGACCAAATCAATATCATCAATAAAAAGCTCTCCATCCATCACTTCTTAATACAAAAAAGCTTGCTTCTTGTTTTTCTTACTTGGTCTTTTGATTTATTACGATCTGCTATGATTGGCCCCCAATTTATTTTATGCTTGCAAAGTGTATGGCAACTTTGAGCTAAACAATTTGGCGCCGTCTGTGGAGATTTCATAACAGAATCGCGTAGTTCATCCTTAGACCAAAAAAACAAACACCCAAAAGGGAACGCAACCCAGCTCGAATGAGCAAAAATAACACAGCGAATGAAGGGAACTCGAAAGCTCCGGCAAGAGCCCGAAGCCCCGATTCCCCCCCATTCTCAAGAAAGCGAAAGAAGAAGAAGAAGAAGAAGAATCAGATACCCCCCCCCCCCCCCCCATGGGGAGAACACGTGCGAGATACCCTCATCCCCTCGATACGGGACCCTGCCGGAAAGTGGCATGAAGGCATCTCGAACCAAGATCCATAACGGAATGACCTCTACAAACTAGTTTAGAAGACTAAACACAAATCGGACAAGATCTCAAACAAAAACCTAACCCCCGAAACCCTACAAACAACGGGTCGCACGGAAATCACAAAGGTTTAACTACGGTTGAACAACAACTCAGGCTACGTGCCCTCGTCCAAAAGTTCAACAATAAGTTGAACTAGGACTCACGCTATGCGCCTTCGCCATCAAAAACTGCAAAGGTTCAAGTATGGTTGAACCACAACTCAGGCTACGTGCCCTCGCCCAAAAGTTCAACTATGAGTTGAACAAGGACTCAGGCCATGCGCCTTCGCCACCAAAAATTACAAAGGTTTGACTACGGTTGAACAACAACTCAAGCTACGTGCCCTCGCCCAAAAGTTCAATTATAAGTTAAACTGGGACTCAGGCTATGCACCTTCGCCATCAAAAATTGCAAAGGTTCAACTATTGTTGAACAATAAATCAGACTACGTGCCCTCACCCAAAATTTCAACTATGAGTTGAACTGGGACTCAGGCTATGCGCCTTCGCCACCAAAAATTGCAAAGGTTAAACTACGGTTGAACAACAACTCAGGCTACGTGCCCTCGCCGAAAAGTTCAACTATGAGTTGAACTAGGACTCAGGCTATGCGCCTTCGCCACCAAAAATTGCAAAGGTTCAACTACGGTTGAACAACAACTCAGGATATGTGCCCTCACCCAAAAGTTCGACTATGAGTTGAACTGAGACTCAGACTATGTGCCTTCGCCATAAAAAATTGCAAGGGTTTCAACCCCATTTGAACCAGGACTCAGGCCAAGCGCACTCACCATTGGATACTGTAAGGCTCGTTCCTCAACGAACGAAGGGATAAGTTAAACACCCTCTCCAATCAAGTAAGTATGCCTTACTCGAACTAAGATTCAGGCTGCGACATGTTCGGCCCCAGTCGAATTGCAAGGCCACTGCCAGTAATTCACCCATGCCCGAACTGGGCTAAGGCTATACACCACCCTCACCAAATAACGGCTACAACTTACTGATACCGAGAAAAGGAAAACGATAAGCAAAAGTGATCAATCACGGCCAAGGCCATCGACGCTAGTAGCTCACCTAGTTTTTAACTAGGGCAAGCAAACGATCCGATAATAGTCGAAGTCATCCAACGGGCCAAGACCATCAACGTCATCATGGCCAAGGCCATCGACGTGTCACGACTAAAGTCTTAGGGGGGTCAACATGCCCACCAGAAAAATTCTAAAGGCGAAGCCTCCCTGAATGGGTGCAAAAAGAAAACTTGGAAACAAGAAAACAAATATAAAATTGAATATATATATATATATATATATATATATATATATATATATATATATATAACTTTTTCTACAAGGGGAAACCCCCGATTACATACGGCCAAGGCCGGCGAACAAAGAAAAATTAGCCAAATGGCAACAAAAACAAAGCAGAATAAAACTAACTCTACAAAAACCCTTCACTCAGTGCCACCCGCGCCCCCCTCAACGCCACTTGCACCACCATCAGCGCCCTCAGCGCTATTATCAACCCCAGGAGTGTCCGAGCCGAAGCTACATTCAAGACGAAGCATCACGGGCCTTTTGGCAGGCCCCCTCATAAACAGCTTCGGGCACAATGTCGGCCTCCCATAATTTCCTGTACATGTCAAGCTGGGCCTCAGCTAACGACCAAAGATCAAGAGCGGGGCCCTAAGAAGCAGCATGGTCCCTTAGGCGCTGATTCTCGGCCTCCAAGGCCGTAATCCGATCTACCACGACCTGGGCATCCCGTTCATAAACGTCAATGCCTTCCTCCAGCCCCGTCACTCTGAAAGCCGCAACAGATCTCTCCATCTCCCGTTCCCTCTCACAAACACGGACCGCGACCTCCAATACCCAGCCTTCATCGGAGCATCCCTTGCTTGCCGCCTCGAGGCAGCGAGCTCCTCGTCCAAATTAACCACCTACCTAATCAAAGCCTCAGAGGCCTCCGCCAGAGACTCCTGACTTCGGCACTCCCTCTCAGCTGAAGCACTCCTCTCTGCCTCCATCTCCTCGTCCTTATGACGAAGTTGCTCCTCGAGAGCGTTAACCTTGTTTTCAGTCTGCTGGACTAGAAGCTCCTGCCTCGCCAACTCTTCAACCAACTCCCGGCTGCGGGGGTCATCCCTCATGCGCTCGCGTATCATCCGGCACCTATCCCGATAGCGGCGATACTTCTCCAGCGCCCGCAAAAATATTCCCGAGCGAACGTTGGCCCGGCGCATACCCTCTACTTCCAAAAGGAAAGTCTGCAAAGCAAAAACAATGGTTAAAATATGAAAGAGATAAGGACAAGAAAAAATAAATGAAAGAAGACCATCACACGAGCCCAAAAAGCCATCACGGACACCTCGGTCATTAATCCGACGTCTGTAACGTCCCTCAGCGACCTGCTCTTACTCCTCAAAACACAAAGGCGCAAACATCGGTACCAAATTATCCTCCTCAAGAAGTAGGTTCTGCTCGGTAGGAATCTCAGCATAACGAAATGATCCCTCTGCATGCGCCGTCGCGTTGGTGAAGCCTTTCTGGAGCATGCCGACGTCGTGAGGATCCAAGTCAGATTCAGAGCCGAATTCCCCTCCCGTGATGTCTCTTTCATCCTCAACAGACCGCGAGGTTGAGGCTCCCTCCCCCGCCAACAGGTTGACACTCACTTCTCCGACCAAAGCAGCTGCTGAGGAACAACCTTCCCTCTCAACAGTCGGGACTAATGATTGAGCCGACTGGGGCAACCCCCATTGTGTTTTTGCCCTCAAGGGAAGGTACAGCCGCCTCATTCCCCTCCGCATCTGACGGCGGGGAGTCCAAATGTACCACCTCTACAGTAGACGTGAAGGCGACCCTACGCCTAATAAATGACCTATCCTCCTCCTCCTCCTTGTTCAAATATGGTTCCGCCCTGCGGCGAACAATCCCTAAAGACACCTCGACCCGAGATGTAGACCGTGCTGGGGAATGGGCCGATGACAACTCCACTCAAGTCGCCCTCAGAACTGGACGTGGCATCGTCGCCATAGCAGCTGAGTAGTCACACCCAGCCCGCGAAAAGCAACTTGAGGAGCCCTCACACGGCGCACCACCCCTGATCAACAAAAGAAAAGAATTAAAAGGAGAGAAACTCAGCACAACTGAACAGGAACGATGCAATAACTTAAACACACACCCGAAGCGGGCCTACGGCCGTGTCTTTCCCAGAATGACGGCCATGTGCGAACCCCCACTGCCTGAAGGAGTACGACATCGACCTATTTGCTAATGCCGGACAAAGGAGCCAGTGGTGCCCGCTCAGCTACAAACGCAAGTTAGAGTTAACGCCTATTAGAACAAAGAACAAGAAAGAGCGGAAGGCAGAATCCGACGAATAGAAAACTCGCGTATATGGTTTAAGTCTTCGGGAGTTCCCTGGCATTCCCTACCAAATGCTCGATCCCGATGTAGAAAAAATTCTTGTAAGTATGAAAGTCGACCGCATCATCCAGCTCCGCAGTAAGAGACCCCTGGCCCCAGAGGGACCATTCGAATCATGGTACCACAGACCCTCTGAGGGGCATACAGAGTCAGCATGTGCTGCATCGTTATTTCTCTTCGGGCCAATTCCACATACTTGGCAAGCATGGCTAGAGCTTATAGAAAGAAGGGACGAGTTGACCATGACACGCCTTATAGTAGCGGCAGAAATCTACCACCAACGTCAGAAGGGGAAGCCATAACCCCAACCTGAAAGGATAAGCGTAGAAAATGCAATACCCTTGGCGGTCAACGTGGACCCTCTCCTCTCTCCTGGAAAGTACAATATCAGCGGAACGGGGGATACCCCATTCCTCCATTAATTGGGCGATGCCCACCTCTCCCATTAATGGGGCCTCATCGACCTGATCCTCCCCCTCGTCAGCAGTGAAGTCAGTCACCGGGCCTCTGGGCAAAGAAAGAATGCTGGCCACCGACGGGACCCGTCGATCTCCGACGATTTGATGGCCCTCGCCATTGTAAAAGACCCATCGACCGCCAGAAGAGTCGCCAGATTAAGGTCTGTGTGAGAATTGCTTGCCATTACTGATTACTGTGCAATGAGTGAACGAGATTCACCGAAGAAGGAACAAAGATAGAGATTGAATGAAAGAAGACAAGGGACAACACAAATTAACGAAGAAAAGAGTAAGAGAAGTTTCTTCTTCAGAAATCTTACTTAGACAGATACTGAAAAGTAAGAAACGGATGACATTAACTTATTATTTATACTGCAAAAATGGCTTTTGCGAATTCCAAAAGCCATCATTAATTGCATAACCAATCGCAAAATGGTTCAAATCCACAGTAACATGTGTCATTATGACAGACATCACGAAACGGCTTTGCAACCATCAATCGACACTTTGCCTTCGAAGCGAGGTTAACGACCTAGGTATGTTGGAAGGACGTCCAGTACGCCTCCATACACCGAGCACCATTGCAGCACACTTCAAGCACACCCATATCTTCAGAGCCTATAGTATAGCTGAGTAGCTAAGAGCTTCTGGTAATTTAAAAATGTAGGAATCGACTTCTTTTGCGTTAATGGGGCTTTGAAGGACGTATTCTCTTTCCCGCCTACGGGGATACATCGCCCGAGATGGAAACATCGAACGGCCATCCTCCAAGTATAAATGGCTACGGCCGTTCCCTCAAATATAAAATGGCCATGGTCATCCTCTAAACATGTAAATGGCTACGGCCGTCCCTTAGGTATAAACGGCTACGACGTCTTCAAAGCATGAACAGCTACGACCATCCCAGGTCACGGCCGAAACGACATCCGATCCCCTCTTCCGAATCTATTGAATCGCATTCGGTAAATTCCGCTCATCGAGTTCGACCGGCTCTCGACCTCAATAAGTTGAGGAACTAACTATATGGACCAAAATCTTAGTCGTAATAATCAATGAGATTAGTTCGCTCTTAAGAATGTTCTGGTTAACAAATGGCATAACCATTCGTTAATAATACACACTCAAAGATCACTCAGCTTATTCAATATGGCCACGGATACTCGCTATCGACGGGCGTCCCCTCGACATGACCACGGATGCCTAACACCAGCTGGCAAGATTCACGTGTATAAATACTAAGAGAAAGAACCCTAAGGGGAGGGGGCTACTTTTTCTTCTTCTCCACTACTTCTGATAAAGAAAGAGAACATCATTGTAAGGTTTTGAACCTCTCCAAGGAGAGGCAGACCAAATCAATATCATCAATAAAAAGCTCTCAATCTATCACTTTTTAATACAAAAAGCTTGCTTCTTATTTTTTTTACTTGGTCTTTTGATTTATTACGATCTGTTATGATTGGCCCCCAATTTATTTTGATTGTTTTATGCTTGCAAAGTGTATGGCAATTTTGAACTAAACAGTTTTCAAAATTGTTCTAGATTCTTCTCTCTCACGTATCGTATTTGAATAAATCGATCAAGCTATCTATTCTGCTTAAGTTCTACTAATTAATAGTTTGTCATTTTCTAAAACTAACGTCAGATATGGTAATACATTGAACCTAAGATGTTTTTTCAACCAAGAGAAGATTTTAGTGATGATATGGCCGACTATATTGACAGCTATGTATGGGTTAATTAACATAATTAAATTTTAATACTAATTCTTACTGTCATGTTTATCTCTAATATATTTGTCGTAATCTTAGAGTCAACTTGCGTTTTGCCCGTGACATAAACAAAATTGAAGTACATCCAGACAATAAAGTACACTTCATCTCTTCTCGTTTTAAATAATATCTTGTTGCCTCCATAATTTGTTCCATTTTAGGAGACCAGAGAGGATAAACGTTAAAATATTAAATTTAGTCATTTTGATAATTTTAATTGTTGTCTCGTCTTCAAGCATACTAAACATGATTTAATTTATAGATGATAACGAAAAATTCCCATATGGAGGAAAATGTTCGAGCTAAGTAATATGTTTCTTTGTCGAAAATATTTTACTTTAACAAATTATTTTCTGAATCATTTATCAGTATTTGGTTTAGTATAAGAGTAAGCAAAATATGATACTTGTGCAAGGAGTGATGTTGAGTACAAGGATATTAAAATGTTCAGTTGATGGTAAGAAAAATGAGTAGATAATATTAACTAAGAAATAAGAAGGAAAGTAATAATTTATTAAAATACTGTGTCATGCCAAGCTACTGCCTTAAAAGCGATTTCGGCCCGATTATTTGCAAATCGTTAAGGTGGGTTGCTTCTCAAGGTTCCACAGCACCTCCAAACACGTGCACTCGTGGCTGGAAGTTTAGAACTTGCACAAACAGTTGCCCAGAAAGAAGAGAAGATGAAGGTATTTTCTGTAATTATTACAGAAATTAAAGAATGTTGTAGGAAGAATATTAATTATTAGCAAGATGGATTCTTGGTTAATGACTGAGTGATTATGATGGCTAATTCATAGCCTATTTATAGGAATTTAAGGAAGTTGCATGTGCGACAAGTATCGAGAGACTTTTGTCACTTGGCTCTAATATTGACAAGTGTAACTTGTCTTCCATGCATGAAGACACTTGGCTTCAATATGGACAAGTGTTTCTTGTCTTCCATGATGAAGACAATTGGCTCCAATATGGACAAGTATTTCTTGTCTTACATGCATGAAGATATTTGGCTTCAATATGGACACGTGTTTCTTATTTTCCATGCATGAAGACAATTTGCTCCAATATGGACAACAAAATTTCAAAAGGAAATTTTTGATCTTGCATTATGAATATTTCTAACAATCCCCCACTAATGCAAAGATAAAAATAGAACAATTCTGGGAAACAAAAGGAACGTGTATTTAAGTATCAATATCTTTCGATTTGAATTGACATGTAGTGAATGAGGCAACAACTAACATCCATAAAGTGAAGTACTCTTGAACTGAATGGACAATAGCTGAGACCCCCACAACACATACTATATCCTTAATTTTATGCTAATTCTGCGATACTAACAACGTGCTTTTATGGTCATGCACATACCTTAGGTCTCATGAGTGCTCTAGAAAGATATCCCAAGTCTCTCATAAAAGGTGACCCCACCTTTACACTCACGTAGGTGATTCCATCAAGTCTATCTACACATAGACTACCTTAAGGCTATGGAATCATTAAGAGCAAAATAAGCTCAACCTTATAAAGCACTACCACATGCCATAGGGATAGGAATTGTAGTGCATATTAAGGTCTCATATGGCTTCGTTTGACCACAAATGGGTATCCACCATACTTCCTCAATCCATGGGCTTTATCCCCATCCCCCTTGACGTTTTAAGGATAACTCTCCTTGCCAAACCCTTGGTTAAAGGATCTGCCAATTTCTTTCGGATCTTGCATATTCCAAGGAAATAACACCATGTTTCAAGAACTGTTTTACCGCACCATGCCTGATTCAGATATATCTTCTTTTTCCATTGTACACACTATTTTTGGCAATTCCAATTGCTGCATGTGAGTCACAATGTAGAGAAACTGGTGAAGCTTGTCTTCCACACAAAGGCACGTCTGCCACAAGTTTCTTAACCACTCGGCTTTTTGTCCTGCCAACTCAAGAGCAATGAATTCAGACTCCATAGTAGATTGTGCTATACTGGGATGTTTTGAATACTTCCATGAAATAGCACCTGCACCCAACGTGAACACATAGCCACTAGTGGAACTAACTTCATCATTGTCAGTAACCCAGTTTACATCACAAAATCCTTCTAAAATAGTAAAAAATTTATTAAAATGCAAACACCAATCCATAGTACCTCTCAAATATCTTAGCAAACGATGAAGAGCATTTCAGTGTTCAGTACTAGGGTTGTTAGTATATCTACTCATTCTACTAACAGCATAAGCAATATCAGGTCGTGTATAATTCATGAGAAATATTACACTACCAATTATCTTATCATACTCAATTTGAGAAATACTAGATTGATTATTCTTTTTCAAGTGTATGCTAGGATCATAAGGAGTTGTCACAGGTACTACATACAATTAAACCGTTTAAACATTTTCGCAATATAATGAGACTGAGACAATGAAAAATCATTAGAAGTTCTTTTGATTTTAACCCATAAAATCACATCTGCTTCTCCAAGATCTTTCATTTCAAATTTAGAAGACAAAAAATTCTTAGTCTCATTAACAACATTTACATTAGGGCCAAAGATTAACATGTCCTCCACATACAAACATATAATAACACAATCTGATCCCATCATCTCGGAATAAACACAAGTGTCAGATGCATTAACAACAAAATCATTATCCACCAATGTGCTATTAAATTTTTCATACCATTATTTAGGTGCCTACTTTATACCATACAATGACTTTCTCAATTTGCATACTTTATTCTCCTGTCCTTGGATCATAAATCCCTCAGGTTGAGACACGTAAATCTCTTCCTCTAAATCACCATTTAGGAAAGTTGTTTTAACATCTATTTGTGTATTACCAAATTATGAATAGTGGCTAAAGCAACAAGAGTTCTAATAGTCGCTATCTTAGTCACAGGAGAATAAGTGTCAAAGTAATCAATGTCTTTCTTTTGATTAAAACCCCTAATAACAAGTCTAGCCTTATATTTCTCAATTGTACCGTCAGGTCTCAATTTCTTCTTAAATATCCACTTGCTACTTATGGGTTTACAATCTTTAGGCAAATCAGTTAAGTCCCAAGTGTGATTAGAAACTATAGAGTTTAATTCACTTTTAATGGCCTCTTTTCAACAACTAGCATCTATTGACCTCATTGCTTCATTGTATGTCTTAGGGTCTTCTTCTATTAAATAGATTGACACTAATTCAGCACTCAAAATATCAAGATCAATATTTTCAGTCAAGAAAGTGATAATAAAGTCCGGACCAAAGCTAGCTTCAATTCTACGCCTCTTGCTTCTTCTAAGGTTATTTTCATGCTCATTAGCAGTAACACTAGAAGAAGGCACACTATGAGAATTAACACGCATAGATGTAGAAGCATTATTAGTCACATCACGAGGCACATTATTTTTCAATGGAAAAATATGCTCAAAAAATTCTGCATCTCTAGATTCACAAATAGAACTATCATTCAAAGACATAAATCTATATGGAGCACTATTTTGAGCATAACCAATGAAAATAGCATTAATAGTCTTGGGTCCAACAGTTACTTGTTTAAAATCAGGTAGACCGACCTTAGCCAAACACCCCCACACTTTCAAAAATTTTATGTTAGGGGCAAACCCTTTCCATAACTCATATGGGGTTTTATCTAACTTCTTATGAGGGACTTTATTAAAAACAAAACATGCATATAAAACGGCTTCCCCTCACATATCATCAGATAAACCTGAACTCAAAAGCATAGAATTCATCATATCCTTAAGGGTTCGATTTTTCCGTTCGGCTACACCATTTTGTCGGGGAGTATAGGGAGCACTAACCTCATGTATAATACCATTTTTCTTGCAAAAGGATTCTAGAGTATTAGTACTGTATTGACCACCCCTGTCCGACCTAAGTCTCTTGATTTTTCCGTCTAATTGATTCTCTACTTCTGCCTTGTATTTTCAAAATATGCTTTCAGCTTCATCTTTTGACTTAAGAAGATATACCTTATTGTATCTAGAAAAGTCATCTACAAATGTGATGTAGTATTTCTTTCCACCTTTACTAATAGTGTTTTTGAAATCTGCTAAGTCTGAATGTACTAGTTCAAGCAATTCTATTTTTCTACTAGTTATATTCTTAAAACGCTTTTTGGTATGTTTTGCTTCTACACAAACAGGACACTTAGAAAAATTATTAGTATTTACTGCAGGAATTAATTCCATTTTTCTAAGTCTTTTAATAGAAGCAATATTAACATGCCCTAGTCTACTATGCCACAAATCAATTGACTCAACAATCGTTAAACAAAACATAATCAACTTCAAATTGTTCAAAGAATATTAAAAGTTTCTGGGACCACAGCTTATAATTATTTCCATCTAACGGCTCAAGCTTTGAGAGATCAGGAAGTGTTTTGCTCAAAGTGGTAGCCATTAGTCAATATTATACGTAAATCGCTTTCAAATTGTAAGAAAAATGAGTAGATAATATTGACTAAGAAACAAGAAGGAAAGAAGAACAATTATCAAAATATTGTGTCGTGGCAAGCCACTTCCTTGAAAGCGATTTCGGCCCGACTAGGTGCAAATCGTTAAGGTCGGTGGCTCCCCAAGGTTCCACAGCACCTCCAAACACGTGCACTCGTAGCTAGAAGTTTAAAACTTGCACAATTAGTTGCCCATAAAGAAGAGAAGATGAAGGTATTTTCTGTAATTATTTTAGAAATTAAAGAATGTTGTAGGAAGAATATTAATGATTAGCAAGATGGATTCTTGGTTAATGATTGAGTGATTATGATGGTTAATTCATAGCCTATTTATAGGAATTTAAGGAAGTTGCATGTAAGACAAGTTTCGAGAGACTTTTGACACTTGGCTCTAATATTGACAAGTGTAACTTGTCTTCCATGCATGAAGACAATTGGCTCCAATATGGATAAGTATTTCTTGTCTTCCATGCATGAAGACATTTGGCTTCAATATGGATAAGTGTTTCTTGTCTTCCATGCATGAATACAATTGGCTCCAATATGGACAATAAAATTTCAAAAGAAAATTTTTGATTTTGCATTATGAATAATTCCAACACTTTTTATAGCTAAAAGTCTATTAAAATGTTCGTTTGTAGTTCATTGAAGAAAGTAATATGGACTAAAAGCCGGAATATTATAAAACGAAAATATCACTATTTTAAAACTCTTTGATCGAGGACCCAAGAAGCTGTGGTGGATGTAGTGTAGTACCATTCGATTCAACTAAATTCATAATTTTTGATGAGTAGCAAAAATTTATATATAAAAAATTTATTAAAATTATAGAAATAATAAATATAAACCCATAACTTTCAAATTATAATAGGTTCAAATATTAAAAATTCTAACAGTAGAACTTTTAAATCATGGACCCCCTAAGAAGAAAATAAATTAGCTAGATGATCTCTTGTTTAGATTCATTTTACATGCATTTCTTACTTTCATGATGTACAGATGATTAAGCTTGTGCTTTCTTATCACGATTAGTGAGGTTGAGGTTAGTTACTGGGGCGGATTCAGAATTTAAAGAAAAGACCTTTAAGACTATGTCAGTGTGAAAGAGAACTGTGAGATGCACTCAGCTACGTATTCTTGAAATGATCCACGAAAGGTTTTGCTTTTCATTTTAACTAGCTACCTTAATTACACCAAGAGTTTAAAAATTGATGCTTTGTCTGTGTGCGGCAAAAATGTGAGTGAAAAACACTCATTTTCATGATTTTAATTCCTGTTGAGAAATATTTTCCAAAAGTTCAAAAGATAATTCAGTTTGAACCTATTCCTTATTTATAGGGTAACATTGTGTGAAAATCGAAAAGGCATGACCAAAACGGACGCGGGAAACCAGAACGTCACATCACCACCCGAACCATCTCGGGAACAAAAGTAATAATGATGCATGCTACTGATGACATCATCCGAAATGAGATCATACGTCAACAGTTCAAATGTGTCATGCATTTTTGTCTCATTCGTGCTAAAGTACGAGGATGTGGCCAAATTCTCTTAAGACGAGGCTTATAATTCCATTCATTGAAGACGTTCACCAGGTACGTCTCCAACGAACGGAGGGACTAACTATATGGCGTCGAATTTGGCCCTCAACGTACCCATGATTAACGGGTATGCCCCATGAATGATGCCGACAAAAGTGAGGGCACGGCCCGGACGTGGGGGTAAAGGCGACGTGGTTTAGAACTTAACTTCTTCACTGAGCGGAAGTCACATACTTTTGTATTTTTCCTTTGATTATTTCGAGGAAGGCCTCCTACTATGTAAAGGAGACCTTCACATTGTAACATGCATGATAATTATTCATGAATAATACAACTTCTCTCTCTATCTCTGTCTCCTATAATTGCTTCTCTCTTAAGCTAAGATTATCTTCTTTATCTTTGAGATCTAGAACTACCATATTATCGATCTAACCTCTGAATCAGATTATATTTGATTGCAATTTATCCTTATTATCTGTTGATTGTTTTCTAAAGCTTGCAAAGTATATCTAAGAAATATGTGAAATACAACGAGAAGAAAAAGCAAAAGGGAGACGCAAGCATAGACAGAAACACACTTTCGGAGTCTTTTTACTACGTAATTCAAAGGCCTTTTCTTTGGACGGTCGAAAGAAAAAAGAAAACAAGGAGAGTTTTGACTCTCTTGGTATGGTCGGTCCATGGTCAAACCAAATGATTTTAACCTTTGCACTCGTACACTGATTAATATTTCGACACATTTACTCTTTATTAGTCATGTAATAAATCATTGAATTTACAACGGTAAGCATTATACGCTAGAGGGTCAATACTTATCCTCTTTTTGTAAGATTTATTGCGCTTTCAAATCTTTTTGGCATTAACGTTAGGGTGTGCAATTCGAATCGGTTTATCAATAAATTAAATTGATTATTTATTATTAAAATTAAAAAAATTAAAATCGAAAAAATCAAAATCTTATTGAAACGATAACGATAAGTATATGTACAAATCGATGATCGATAAGTAATTATCGATAAGGGTCAAAATCAAATTGATAAATCGAATGCATGCCCCTAATTAACGTTCTTGAATTGTATCTTCCATAGAGGTAAGCTGAAGTTGCTGCCTCCCGAAATTTTCTTTCTAGAATTAAATTTGAATTTTTTTTTCATAGATATAAAACTATGTGTTAATACAATTATTCGCTAAATCCTAACTCGGATATATGCATGTTGAGATGATAAGGAATGTACAAATTAAGGTTTGTATATCTTTAGTACTAAACTAATTTGAGGATCTTAACTGTTGGCATACGTATGGTTGACGGAGGGTTTACATGGAAAAGTTGGTGGGCTTACATCACTTGAGGAAAAAGGGAAAATTTTTATTGCGTCTCATACAACTCACATTAATTGTGTGAGAGCTCTTTTTTGTCTTACAATTATGTGGGTCCCAGAATTTTGTGGACCCGAATGCGTAAGATATGGGTTCACAAATATATGAGATAGAAAGAAACCAATTAATATAAGTCGTGTGAGACACAAATTAAAATCAATCGGTAAAACATATTCAAATCAAGAAAAGAAGATCTCTTGGCTTGTGCTCACAAACAACCAAGAAAACGCTTTTCGCTAGAATCCTAGAACGTGTGTTTTGCACAATTATGTGTATATGAATGATCATATAAAACATCTGGGGGAAACATCCATTCCAAATTAAGGTTTTCACATGTTGTTGGATTCACACATGAGTGACCAAAATGTTTTCTGAAGAGACGTGGGGGACAATAACAAATTTGAAACTTATAGGCCTGCCCATCTAGTAAAATAATGCACGGCACATACATATTTGTGCTACATGTTTTTAGTTTGTCATAAAGGAAATGTTTGCTTTGAGTACCATGTCTTTGATCAACGATTTTCAAAAAGTGAATTTTCGGTTTTGTCAATGAGGCGATCGATGATTAATGCCTTTGAACTTGCAAATGATTTTTTTTTTTTTTGTGAGCAATAGATTCAGGATCAAAATATGTTGTATGTGTTGGGCTCATGCCCATGTTAGCCAGCCAAAGTCCCAATGACTTAATCCTATTTTCTTTTGATTTACAATTCTATTTGGATTTGGATTCGGTTTATTCCTATTTTGAGTGAGTTTTGACGTTAAAAGAAAGCACCACATGATCTATAAATAGGAAAACTTTGGAGAATTATTCTATGCTCATTGATATAAGTTTTTGAAAGACTTTAGCACATAAGAGTGATTTTTGAGAGAGCTTTCGTCAAGAGAAAAGAGAGAACAAAAATATTTGTTTTGCTGCAGATTTTTATTCCGATAAGCCAATATTCAAATTACGTTTTCCGATTCGTTAACCGTTGGATCGGGCTGCAATTTTGACTCAGTGTTTGTACCATCTTGGTCTTGGTTTTGAACGGTAGAGATCGGATTTAGAGGCTTATAGCATCTGATTTAGTGCCTTGAACAATAGCTTCATCTTTGTGGATTGTTCTCTTTCTTCAATTGATTAGTTGTTGCTCTTGTTGTTATTGTTGCCCCGTATTTGGCACTTGTTTTGTTTCCAATTTGGAGAAATTTTGTAACTCTCTTATTATTATATTTTTTATATTTGTGATCCCGTGGCTTTTACCTTTGATTTGAAGGGTTTTCCACGTTAAAATTTGGTCTTCTTTATCTTTTTTATTTTTGGGTTTGTCTCTTCCTATACATAACAGTGGTACCAGAGCCTTGGTTATTTATCTGGGTTGTTACGGAATGAGGCGAATATGAGCAAGATGGTATGTTTAAATGGGATAAATTATAATATTTGGAGAAACAAGATGAAAGACTTGTTGTTCGTGAAGAAGACACATCTACCCGTTTTTCAGCTCATAAACCCGAGAGCATATCTGATGAAGATTGAGATTTTGAGCACCAAAAAGTATGTGGATATATACGACAATGGACTGAAGATAATGTTCACAACCATATTGTGAACTAGATACATGCGAGATCATTGTGGGAAAAGCTAGAGACTCTTTATGCTTCAAAAACTGGGAATAACAAATTGTTTCTGCTAAAGCAACGGATGACCTTTAAATATAGGGAAGGGAGCCCTATCCTTGATCACATAAATGATTTTCAAGGCGTCCTTGATCAGCTGTCTGGAATGGGAGTTAATTTTGATGATGAGATACAAGAACTCTGGCTCCTTAATACTTTACCAGACTCTTGGGAAACTCTTTAGGTTTCTTTGAAAAATTCAGTTCCTGGAGATAATGTGACCATGGAATATGCCAAGAGTGGTGTGTTAAATAAGGAAGTAAGGAGAAAATCTCAAGGTTCGTCTTCATGAGCAGATATCTTGGTTACTGAAGACCGGGGGAGAGATAGAACAAGATGCTTAAGGAATAGAGGTAAAAAGTAGAAGTAAGTCAAGGTCCAAATACTATAATATTACATGCAACCACTGTGGCAAGAAAGGAAACATCAAACGATTTTGCCACAAATTGAATCAAGACAATAGAGAAGGAAAGAAAGCTGAAAATAATGAGAACAATGTTGCTTCTATTGTTCGAGCATGTAGATCTACTAGACTACAAAGAAAGAAGTTGGTAGCAACAAAACTCTTTCTAAACCACTAGAGACAGTCACCTACAATAATCAGGACTTTCTTTTTGCTTATGATGAAAATGTCATCAATTTGGTATCCCATGAGACGAGCTGGATAGTAGATTCTGGAGCTACCTCACATGTCACACCAAAAAAAAGTCTTTTTCACATCATATACTCCTGTTAATTTTGTAGTGTTAAAAGGGGAAATGCAAGTAAAGTTAAGGTGTTTGGTGTTGGCACAGTTTATTTAAAAACTAATAATTGTTCAACGTTAGTTCTTCGAGATGTCAAGCATTCTCCAGACTTTCCTTTTAATTTGATCTCCACAGGAAGATTAGACGATGAAGGCTACCATAATGCCCTCTTTAATGGATAATGAAAGCTCACTAAAGGCTTGTTAGTAGTGGATCGAGGAGTCAAGTGTGGTCATTTATATGTGACACAGGGCTCTATTCTTACCGACTCAATAAATCTGGTGGAAAGTGATACTTTGTCAAAATTGTGGCATCGAAGATTGAGTCATATGAGTGAGAGGGGGATTACGTGTTTTGCTAAGAAAAGTTTACTTCTGGAGTGAAACAAGCAAAGCTGAAAATGTGCATACATTGCTTAGGTGGAAAACAGAAAAGGTTTTCCTTTATAGCCACCCTCCCTCAATAAAGCCCGATTTATTGGAGCTAGTACACTCTGATATGTGTGGTCCTTTTAAAGTAAAGTTAAAAGGTGGTGCACTTTACTTTGTGACCTTCATTGATGATCATTCTCATAAGCTTTGGGTGTATCCTTTGAAATATAAAGATCAAGCACTTAGCGTGTTCAAGGAATTTCAGGCCTTAGCTGAGAGACAAACGGGGAAGAAATTAAAATGTATTCGCACTGACAATGGTGGTGAATATTGTGGTTCCTTTGATAACCATTGCAAGGAAAAAGGAATTTTTCATCAGAAAACTCTGCCCAAGACACCTCAATTGAATGGTTTGGCAGAGAGGATGAATAGAACTCTAGTTGAGAGAGTTAGATGCTTACTTTCAGAGGCTAAACTTCCAAATATATTTTGGACGGAAGCACTTAACACTGTTGCCTATGTTATCAATTTGTCTCTTGCAGTTGCTTTAGATGGTGATGTCCCAGACAGAGTTTGGTTTTCCAAAGATGTTTCTTATGATCACCTGAGAGTTTTTGGGTGTAAAGCTTGTGTCCATGTTCCTAAAGATGAGAGATCGAAACTGGATGTCAAAACTAAGCAATGCATCTTTATCGGTTATGGTCAAGATGAGTTTGGGTATCATTTTTATGATCCACTTGACAAAAAACTTATTAGAAGTCGTGATGCAATATTCTTTAAAGACCAAACTATTAAAGATATTGACAAAGCTGAGAAGATGGATTCTCAGAGTAATGAGAGCTTAGTTGAATTGATCCAGTTTAAACTGCTAAGGCACCTATTGCACATGAAGGTACCCAAAATAATGATGGAGATAGTGACCAATATCAAAATGATCATCATGGTGTAGATGTTATGGATGCTCCAGTTGATGAAGTTGTGGTTGATCAGTAACCAATTCCTGCACAGGTAACTACTTCGAATGCTTCTGAAATATATCTTAGAAGATCTACAAGGGAGAAGCAAAAACTATCCTCCTGATGAGTATGTACTTTTAACTGACATGGGAGAACCTGAGAATTATGATGAAGCCATGCAAGATACTTACAAAGATCACTGGATCGAAGTGATAGACGATGAGATAAAGTCACTCCATGAGAATGGCCCATATGAGTTAGTGAAATTGCTGAAAGGTAAGAGAGGTTTATCTAAAAAATGAATATTCAGAATAAAGAAAGATAACCATACCTCGACGCCAAGATACAAGGCGAGGTTAGTTGTTAAAGGTTTTGGCCAAAAGAAGGGAGTTGACTTTGACGAAATTTTCTCCCCTGTTGTGAAGATTTCTTCTATTCATGTGGTTCTAGGCTTAGCTGTAAGTCTAGATTTAGAGGTTGAGTAGATGGATGTCAAGACTGATTTTCTTCATGGTGATTTAGATGAGGAGATTTATATGGAGCAGCCTGAGGGTTTCGTAACTAAGGGAACAGAAAATTATGTCTGCAAATAGCAAAAGAGCTTGTATGGATTGAAACAAGCTCCAAGACTATGGTATTTGAAGTTTGAATCTGTCATAGAAGAATAAGGGTAGAAGAAAACTTCTTCAACCACTGTGTAATTTTCCAGAAGTTCTCTGATATTGAGTTTATTATTTTATTGCTTTATGTGGACGACAAGCTTATTGTTGGCAAGAATAAATCCAGAATTGCAGTCCTTAAGAAGCAGTTGTGCAAATTGTTTGCGATGAAGGACTTGGGGCAAGCAAAGAAAATCTTGGGCATTCAAATCCACCGACACAGAGATAGAAAGGAGTTATTTCTTTCCCAAAAGCAATATATTGAGAAGGTACTCAAGAGGTTCAATATGACAGATGCAAAAGTGGTTAGTACTCCTCTTGCTAAACGCTTCAAATTGAATATTAATCGGAGTCCATCTGCTGATGAAGAGAAAAAGGAGATGTCTCGTATTCCATACTCTTCTTTCGTTGGTAGCTTGATGTATGCTATGGTTTGCACTAGACCAGATATTGCACATGACATTGGTCATGTTAGTAAGTTCCTTTCTAATCCTGGAAAAGAACATTAGGATGCAGCAAAATGGATATTAAGGTATTTGAAGGGCACTGCAGATTTGAAGTTGTGCTTTGGCAATGGCAAGCCTGAACTTGTTTGTTATACATGTTGGAAACACGTTCTCAAGGCATTATACTAAACGTGTGTTCATATTTGTAGGTTTTGATGAATGACAAACTATGCGCAAATTGACATATGACGAGGTCCAAGCACAAGCGCGAAATTGATATATAACAAGATTCAAGCACAAGACAAAGATCGAGATTAAGTTTTATATGAGTCGGTATTTAATTGTGATCTTGATCCGACAACTTAAACTCAAGACTTGGTTTTTCTCGTAAAAATACTTTTAACAAATCATGTATATTTAATTTAGAGCAAAATAATTTTAAATAATGCATATTTACTTTTGTCAAAATGATTTTTAAACACGCCTCTAAAATCTGGACTAAGATAATCGATTATGTACTTATGATAATCGATTATGTTTAAGTCAGCTGCTTGACAATCGATTGTGAACTAATGATAATCGATTGTGTTAAGGCAGTGAGCATAAGATTTTTCAAATCTGCATGACAATCGATTGTGAACCTTATGACAATCGATTGTGATGAGGCAGTGTCCATCAAAGTTTTTCAAAGCTCAAAATAATCGATTGTGAAGCTAATGACAATCGATTGTGAAGAGACAGTGTCCATCAGATTTTTCAAAGTCACAAAATAATCGATTGTGAACTTATGACAATCGATTGTGTTGAGGCAGTGACTTCCAGACTTTTTCAAAGTTAACAAATAATCGATTGTGAACTTATGACAATCGATTGTCAAGAGGCAGTGTCTAAATTGATTTTTCAAGACTGATATATAATCGATTGTTAACTTAGTATAATCGATTGTATAACTGACCGTTGCCAAAAGATTTTCAAATACCGTCAGGTAATCGATTATTGATTTCCTATAATCGATTGTTTTAATTAAAATCTGGAAAGGATTTTTTGAACGTTGCTGAGTAATTGATTGTAGATTGTTGACAATCGATTGTTTTACGTAAAATCTGGAAAGGATTTTTTGAACGTTGCCAGTAATCGATTATTGATCTTATATAATCGATTGTTATGCGTAAAATCTGGGATTGATTTTTGGAAGAACTGGCAAACAATCGATTGTGGTAACTTGACAATCGATTGTCACTGAGTAATTTCAGCAACTCTTAATTGGCAATTAGGCAACGGTAATACAAGGTTTTTCAACTATAAATACAGCTTCAATTCAGTCTTTTAAGTACAACAACATACAAGAACTGATTATACAATTGCTAAAGCTTGCATACTTTATTTCTTATCATTTTATATTCATTACATAAGTTTTTGAGAGCCAAATTCTTGTCGAAAGTTGTTGTGATCTTGAGCGTATTCTTTTACTCATATCTACTCATTAAGGAGTATCTTGTTTGAGTACTTAGTGTTTTGTACACTTGAAGAGAATTGTTATTCTCTTGTTGTAAGAAGGAACTTGTGTTTCCTTGGTTGAAGTCTTGGAGTGTTGTATCTACGAGCAAAGGTGCTGAGGCTTGTGTCCTCAAGTTGTAAAGGTTTGTTAAGCACCCGTAAGCTTGACAAGTTAGTGGAAATCTCGAGAGAGTCTCTCGGGGACTGGACTAGCCACGGGTTGTGGTGAACCAGGATACATCGGTGCGTTTTTTGTTATTTATCGCACTTATTTATTTCCTGCAATTTTTAAATTCCGCAAGTTTATGCTAATTTTTATTATAACGCTATTCACCCCCCCTCTAGCGTTAAGCGTATTATCTAACAATTGGTATCAGAGCCCAACTCTCTGAAGACTTAACAGTTTGAGAGAAACATCCATGGCTTCTACTCGTGACTCTTTTACAGGAATAGATGAAGGACAATGCTCCACCCGACCACCACTATTCAATGGTACAAACTATACGTACTGGAAGGAGAGGATGAAAATCTTCGTTCAATCAAATAGCTTTCATCTTTGGAAGGTGATAATGAAGGGAAATAAAATTCCAACCAAAAAGGTTGATAAAGAATGGGTTCCCAAGTCCGAAGAAGAATATGACGCAGATGATATCCGAAAGGTGCAAAATAATGCTAAAGCAATTAATTTATTATATTGTGCTGTAAATGCTGATGATTACAGGAAAATATCTTGTTGCACAACGGCAAAAGAAATGTGGGACAAGCTGGAAATTACGTACGAAGGTACGGACCAGGTAAGGGAAGCTAAAATTGATTTCCTAACCCATGCATATGAATTGTTTCACATGAAGGAAGGTGAAAAGGTCGATGAGATGTTCGAACGATTTTCAATAATCGTAAATGACTTACATGCTCTCAAGAAGACATTCACGGATAGGGAACTTGTCCGAAAAATTCTTCGAAGTCTCACTCCGGCATGGCGATCCAAGGCCGACGCGATTCAAGAGTCCATCGGCGTTTCAAATGTCACCATCGACGTATTAAGAGGTAATCTTAAGACTTATGAATCTATTATACTTAACCCTCTTGTTGATGATCAAAGGAGGCAAAGAATCGCTCTTAAGGCAAGCACAAGCCAACCTCAAAACGATGAGGACGGAGACAACGAGTTTGGGCTCGTTATCAAAAGATTTCAAAAGTTCATGCGAAAAGAGTATGAACGAAAGGGCAAAAAGCAAGGAGAACAAATAAAGTGCTATGAATGCGGAGAAACCGGGCACATCAAATCAAATTGCTCAAATATCAAAAAGGAGAAGAAACCTTTCAAGAAGCAACGTGCATATATATCTTGGGGAGGCGACTCCGGAGATGAGTCAAGCGAAGGAGAAGAAGACGAAGCCGCAAACCTTTGTTTTATGGCGCAAGAAGACAAACAAGATGAGGTATGTTTGAAGGGATCAAGTGTACTATGGTACCTTGATAGTGGATGCTCCAAGCACATGACGGGAGACGAATCCAAATTCCTTCAACTAGAACACAAGGAAGGGGGAAGTGTTATTTTTGGTGATAACAACAAAGGAAAGATTATCGGCATCGGATCGGTCGGTAAGGATGAAATTTCTTCCATTAAGCATATATTACTTGTTAAAGGTTTAAAGCATAATCTCTTGAGCATAAGTCAATTATGTGACAAGGGAAATCTTGCCTTATTTGATTCGGATGAATGCTTAGTGTTTAGACGTAGTGATTTTAAAATTATCCTTCGTGGTTTTAGAATGAATAATATTTATATGGTTGATCTTGCTAATTCCTCACCCGAATATGTGGATTGTCTTATGAGCAAAGAGGATGATACTTGGTTATGGCATCGTAGAGTAGCACATATCAACATGCATCTTTTGAACAAATTGATTTCACAAAACTTAGTTATTGGTCTTCCCAACTTGAAATTTGAAAATGACTCTATTTGTGATTCTTGTCAAAAAGGGAAACAAACAAAAGCATCTTTCAAATCTAAAAACATTGTTTCAACTACTAGACCATTGCAATTGCTTCACATGGATTTATTTGGACCATCTCGCATTGAAAGTCATGGTAGAAATCGTTATGCCTTTGTTATTGTTGATGATTATTCCAGATTTACTTGGACTTTATTTCTTGCCCATAAAAGTGATGCGTTTCAGAATTTTAAATATTTCCTTAAACGTATTCAAAACGAAAAGGAAACGACCGTCACTTCAATTAGAAGTGATCATGGGGGAGAGTTTTATCACAATATCTTTGCGGACTTTTGTGACGAACTCGGTATCGAGCATACCTTTTCCGCTCCACGAACACCACAACAAAATGGGGTGGTGGAAAGGAAAAATAGGTGTCTCAAAGAGATGGCTAGAACCATGCTCGAAGAGGCTAAGATTCCCAAACATTTTTGGGCGGATGCCATGAGTACCGCATGCTACATTTTAAATAGAGTAGTCATAAGGCCAATACTCATGAAAACCCCTTATGAACTCTACAAGGGAAGGAAACCAAATATCTCCCATTTTAGAGTATTTGGTTGCAAATGTTTTATTCATAACAATGGAAAAGATCAATTGGGAAAATTTGATGCCAAGTCCGATGAGGGAATTTTTATTGGATATTCTTCACGTAGCAAAGCATATAGGGTCTTTAATAAAAGAACCGAAACTGTGGAGGAATCCCCTCATGTTTTGTTTTCCAAAAATAATACTCGCTTGGCGAGAAAGGATTCCGGTTTTGATCTTGCAGGTATTTTAAATAGCTTGAAAGACAAAATACAAGAGGAAACGCCTAAGGAAAATAAAGATGAAATCTTGGAACAACCAACGGAGGAAGCACCACAATTGGAGAAAGAAACGAAAATGCCTAACGAATGGAGGACAATCAAAGATCACCCTCTCGAACAGGTAATTGGCGACGTCGGAGAAAAGGTAAGTACCCGAAACTCCCTTAAGAACACCTTAGGACACACTTCTTAAGAGATCACGTTCTCATTGCATTTTTTCGTTACAAATTACTAACTTGAGCGTCGGAGACGTCTAATTCTCTTTTGCAGGTATCGCCCTAAAGGCAGGGGGAATTATAAAGAAATGGCATAGAACAATCGATTGTTACAGAAAATAGTCGACTATTTTACTGTGCGGACAATCGATTAGCAAGTATCACTAATCGATCATTTATATTTGATGCCTATTATTATTTCTGTTTAATAATCGATTTTTTAACTGTATAATCGATTACCGTCTCAGCCATTCAGTACTGCTTTTCTAAAACAATCGATTGTTTCATAAATATAATCGATTATTTTCTGAGTCTGAAAATCACCGTGCTCACTGTATCACAACAATCGATTATCATAATTCAACAATCGATTATTTTTTGTCAGAAATTCAAATATTTGTTACCGTTTGGGCCCTGCAATCGATTTTGTGTCAGTTTCGAGATCAAGTCAAAATCTGCTCAAACAATCGATTATTTCGTGTCAACAATCGATTGTCTAACGGTCAGTGCAATTTATTTTTACCGTTTCTGACTGTTTTGGCTCATAAATTTCTGCAGATTTTCATCATAAATGAAATGCCATTCTTTCCATTATAAATAGGCATCATAAGTCTTCAAATTTTATTCACTCTAGCATCAATCTTTGCTCCCAAAACTTCAAAAATCTCCCATGCTTCTTACAAGTTCATTACTACTTTTTGAAAATGTCGGGCAGACACTCTAAACGTTCCCGTTCAGGTAGACAAGGTGCATCTTCTTCTGCTCCTCCACCTCCAACTTTCCCTTATCAAGATGGGTCTATTTTACAATTCAATACTGAAACCGAGCTTACTAGATTTTTGACAAAATTCGAAAAGCGTGACATTCTTCCTCCTCGCTTTTCAACAAGCAAGTATCTTGAATCATATGCCCCTGCTGCAAACATGCTTAAGGAATGTCAACTTCTTGACTTCTTATATCTTACCTATCCTTATATTAATCCTCCATTAATTCAAGCATTTTACTCAAACCTTCATGAGGATGACATGGTGAGCTTGTGTCAAATATTAATGGTGTTCAAATTCTTTTGTCCAATGAAAACTTGCATTCCATTGCCCATCTTCCTCGACGTGGCGAAAACATTTCTCGCTACATTAGAGAGGCTGGCGCCTTATTTGATGAGAAAACTCTCTTAAACCAAATAGGTCTTACATCTTATGATCCTAATCTATCTACTCGGTGCCCTACTATCACGGGAATGCTCCCCGAGTATCGTTTGATTTTGTATTTCATCACCCGAGTCCTCAAGCCTCGGAAGCATAATCATACCACTCTTTCCCAAGAGGACGCTAAGCTCATGCATGCCATTATAACCGGAGCTCACATCAATTGGTGTAAGTTCGTCAAAATTCACATGCGTGATGCCATCGGAGATGATAGACCTCTTCCCTATGCCCTCCTTATTATGAATTTTCTTGAAGCTTCCGGATTCAACACTTCCATCGGTCCTCTCAAAAAGAGCACCAAGAAGTGGAATATTTCAGAATCCTCCTTTCCCCATGACGGCGATCATGTAGCTCCTGCTCCTCCTCCAACTCGTCGATCGCGTCAGCCTCAAGAACCTTCTCTTCAATCCATTTCCGACCAAATTGCTTCATTGACCACCTCTGTCGGTCAATTGACACATGAGATCCATGGATATTTTGACCACGTTCATTATTCATATGCCGGTCTTGTTCCCTATGAAGCAGTGCCGGATGATGAGGCGGGAAATGATGATGAATAATTTCTTTAATTTTTTTTCTATTTATTATTCTGTGTTTTATTGTTCCCGGTATGTAACCATTTTTTTAATAAATAAACAAGTATTTTTATTAATCTATATTATAATTTTTGCTAATGGCAAAAGGGGGAAGATAACGGGTATGCACTCTCAATATTTATTAGCTTAAATTGAGGGGGAATTTATATATTGAGGGGGAACTAATTGTATACTTGTTGCATATCTTTACTTGTCTTGAATCGTCATTATGAATTGCCTAATATGCATATCCCGCTTAAAGTTTGCCATTATCAAAAAGGGGGAAATTGTTGGAAACACGTTCTCGAGGCATTATACTAAACATGTGTTCATATTTGTAGGTTTTGATGAATGACAAACTATGCGCAAATTGACATATGACGAGGTCCAAGCACAAGCGCGAAATTGATATATAACAAGATTCAAGCACAAGACAAAGATCGAGATTAAGTTTTATATGAGTCGGTATTTAATTGTGATCTTGATCCGATAACTTAAACTCAAGATTTGGCTTCTCTCGTAAAAATACTTTTAACAAATCATGCATATTTAATATAGAGCAAAATGATTTTAAATAATGCATATTTACTTTTGTCAAAATGATTTTTAAACACGCCTCTAAAATCTGGACTAAGATAATCGATTATGTACTTATGATTCTCCCCTGTTGTGAAGATTTCTTCTATTCATGTGGTTCTAGGCTTAGCTGTAAGTCTAGATTTAGAGGTTGAGTAGATGGATGTCAAGACTGATTTTCTTCATGGTGATTTAGATGAGGAGATTTATATGGAGCAGCCTGAGGGTTTCGTAACTAAGGGAACAGAAAATTATGTCTGCAAATAGCAAAAGAGCTTGTATGGATTGAAACAAGCTCCAAGACTATGGTATTTGAAGTTTGAATTTGTCATAGAAGAATAAGGGTAGAAGAAAACTTCTTCAACCACTGTGTAATTTTCCAGAAGTTCTCTGATATTGAGTTTATTATTTTATTGCTTTATGTGGACGACAAGCTTATTGTTGGCAAGAATAAATCCAGAATTGCAGTCCTTAAGAAGCAGTTGTGCAAATTGTTTGCGATGAAGGACTTGGGGCAAGCAAAGAAAATCTTGGGCATTCAAATCCACCGACACAGAGATAGAAAGGAGTTATTTCTTTCCCAAAAGCAATATATTGAGAAGGTACTCAAGAGGTTCAATATGACAGATGCAAAAGTGGTTAGTACTCCTCTTGCTAAACGCTTCAAATTGAATATTAATCGGAGTCCATCTGCTGATGAAGAGAAAAAGGAGATGTCTCGTATTCCATACTCTTCTTTCGTTGGTAGCTTGATGTATGCTATGGTTTGCACTAGACCAGATATTGCACATGACATTGGTCATGTTAGTAAGTTCCTTTCTAATCCTGGAAAAGAACATTGGGATGCAGCAAAATGGATATTAAGGTATTTGAAGGGCACTGCAGATTTGAAGTTGTGCTTTGGCAATGGCAAGCCTGAACTTGTTTGTTATACATGTTGGAAACACGTTCTCAAGGCATTATACTAAACGTGTGTTCATATTTGTAGGTTTTGATGAATGACAAACTATGCGCAAATTGACATATGACGAGGTCCAAGCACAAGCGCGAAATTGATATATAACAAGATTCAAGCACAAGACAAAGATCGAGATTAAGTTTTATATGAGTCGGTATTTAATTGTGATCTTGATCCGACAACTTAAACTCAAGACTTGGCTTCTCTCGTAAAAATACTTTTAACAAATCATGCATATTTAATTTAGAGCAAAATAATTTTAAATAATGCATATTTACTTTTGTCAAAATAATTTTTAAACACGCCTCTAAAATCTGGACTAAGATAATCGATTATGTACTTATGATAATCGATTATGTTTAAGTCAGCTGCTTGACAATCGATTGTGAACTAATGATAATCGATTGTGTTAAGGCAGTGAGCATAAGATTTTTCAAATCTGCATGACAATCGATTGTGAACCTTATGACAATCGATTGTGATGAGGCAGTGTCCATCAAAGTTTTTTAAAGCTCAAAATAATCGATTGTGAAGCTAATGACAATTGATTGTGAAGAGACAGTGTCCATCAGATTTTTCAAAGTCACAAAATAATCGATTGTGAACTTATGACAATCGATTGTGTTGAGGCAGTGACTTCCAGACTTTTTCAAAGTTAACAAATAATCGATTGTGAACTTATGACAATCGATTGTCAAGAGGCAGTGTCTAAATTGATTTTTCAAGACTGATATATAATCGATTGTTAACTTAGTATAATCGATTGTATAACTGACCGTTGCCAAAAGATTTTCAAATACCGTCAGGTAATCGATTATTGATTTCCTATAATCGATTGTTTTAATTAAAATCTGGAAAGGATTTTTTGAACGTTGATGAGTAATTGATTGTAGATTGTTGACAATCGATTGTTTTACGTAAAATCTGGAAAGGATTTTTTGAACGTTGCCAGTAATCGATTATTGATCTTATATAATCGATTGTTATGCGTAAAATCTGGGATTGATTTTTGGAAGAACTGGCAAACAATCGATTGTGGTAACTTGACAATCGATTGTCACTGAGTAATTTCAGCAACTCTTAATTGGCAATTAGGCAACGGTAATACAAGGTTTTTCAACTATAAATACAGCTTCAATTCAGTCTTTTAATTACAACAACATACAAGAACTGATTATACAATTGCTAAAGCTTGCATACTTTATTGCTTATCATTTTATATTCATTACATAAGTTTTTGAGAGCCAAATTCTTGTCGAAAGTTGTTGTGATCTTGAGCGTATTTTTTTACTCATATTTACTCATTAAGGAGTGTCTTGTTTGAGAACTTAGTGTTTTGTACACTTGAAGAGAATTGTTATTCTCTTGTTGTAAGAAGGAACTTGTGTTTACTTGGTTGAAGTCTTGGATTGTTGTATCTTCGAGCAAAGGTGTTGAGGCTTGTGTCCTCAAGTTGTAAAGGTTTGTTAAGCACCCGTAAGATTGACAAGTTAGTGGAAATCTCGAGAGAGTCTCTCGGGGACTGGACTAGCCACGGGTTGTGGTGAACCAGGATACATCGGTGCGTTCTTTCTTATTTATCGCACTTATTTATTTCCTGCAATTTTTAAATTCCGCAAGTTTACGCTAATTTTTATTATAACCCTATTCACCCCCCACCCCCCTCTAGCGTTAAGCGTACTATCTAACAATACAGACTATGATTTAAGAGGTAATCTTGATAATTCAAGATGCACGTTCGGTTATTTGATCACTTTTGTAGGGGGAGCTGTTTCTTGGCAATAGACTACAGAAGTGCATAGCACTGTCCACCACACAGGTCGAATATATTGTTGTCACAGAAGGTGCCAAAGAACTATTATGGATGAAGGAGTTTATTGATGATCTTGGCTTTGAGCAGCCAAGGTACATCTTATTTTGTGATATTCAAAGTGTTATCTGTCTCACCAAGCACTCCACTTTTTCATTCTCAGAGCAAACATATAAATAGAAAGTATCACTGGGTAAGAATGACCGTGGAAGAGAAATTATTTGAGATTGAGAAGATACGCACTGATGAAAATCCGTCTGATATGCTGACAAAGGCGATGGTTGCAGATAAACATGAATTTTGTAGAAAATTGGCAGGCATGAAGCCTGTCAATAGTTGCTCTACTTAAAGATACATTTGGCCCCTTGGCTGAAGGGGGAGTTTGTTAGGCTCATGCCCATGTTGTCCAGCCAACAGCCCAATGGCCTAATCCTTTTCTCTATTGGTTTCCAATCCTATTCGGAATTGGATTCGGTTTATTCCTATTTTGAGTGGGTTTTGGCTTTAAGAGAAAGCACCACTCATGATCTATACATAGGACAAAGTTGGGGAATTATTCTATGCTCATTGATACAAGTCTTTGAAAGACTTAAGCACATAAGAGTGGTTTTTGAGAGAGCTTTCATCAAGAGAGAAGAGAGAACAAAAATATTTATTTTGCTGCAGCTTTTTATTCCGATCAACCAATATCCAAATCACATTTTTTGTTTAGTTAACCGTTGGATCGGGATGAAATTTTAACTGAGTGTTCGTAATATTTTGGTCTTGGATTTTAACGGTAGAGATCGGATTTGGAGTCTTGTAGCATCTGCTTTCGTGCCTTGAACAGCAGCTTCATCTTTGTGGATTATACTCTTTCTTTAATTAATTAGTTGTTGCTCTTATTGTTATTGTTGCTCCGTGTTTGACACTTGTTGTGTTGCCAATTTGAAGAACTTTTGTAACTCACTTATTGTTATAGTAGAGCTTTTTGGATCTTTGTGATTCCGTGATTTTTACCTTTGATTTGAAGGGTTTTCCACATTAAAATTTGATGTTCTTTATCTTCTTTATTTTCGGATTTGCCTCTTCCTATACATAACTATGTGTGTTTGTGTTTGATTATTGTTTCCTTGCTAGTGTGTATTATGTTAATTTGCATCCATTGATAATCAATCGCTTAAATGAGCAATAGGCCATTTTATAACAGTATTATCCGGCAATAAACAGGGAATTTGCGTTGGACCACAATTTATAATCAATTTTACATGAATATTGTATGAAAGAAATCTGACTAACACGATAGACTTCTGAGCCAGTCTAGTTTTTAAAGTTTTGTCAACTCATTGAATGTAAAGAATTATCTCCTTTTTCACAAGTGCTAAATTGTCAAGCACTGCAGTACATGTGTATGTAAAATTCAGAGCCAAATACAGTATTTTTATTTCGAAAATATATATACTTCCTTTATTTAAAAAAAGTAGATCTATTTTGACTTAAACACGGTTATAGCCGGGTCTTCTTCCATAATGGTACGGAACAATAGAAAGTGAAAATTATTTAAATATTATAATACTTGGTCATTTTTTGTTTGACTTTGTGAGTATTTAATTACCATGGAAGTATTGTGTTTCATACATGTGAGTGTTACAAAGGACTGGAAATAGCGCAGGATAAAAAAAACTATATCCACTTTAAATAAACACCGACTCAATTGAATTAATAACACTGCTTATCGATGATAATTAATGATAGATAATCACATCTTATTACGATATATGCAGGTATATCTACTATAGTCATCATGTTAGAGCGAGGGAAATCAACTAGTCGATACTCGACATATGGCTGTATATATGGCAAAGACAAGCTTATGTTTGCACTAAAATATTTTTTACAAGACTTAAGGGAACAAAGCTCACTAAAAATATTCCTATGTAAATATGTTGTAACCATTTTTTGGTAATTATTGTAATCAATTACTATGCTAGTATAAGTATCTTTTCAAGCAAAGAAAAAAAAGTATGTTATGTGTTGCCTTTTGGTTATGATTGTGTTTGGTGTTAAGTACTTAGGACCCGTTTAACCATGTCACGACCTGGATTTTTCATTATCGGGTGTCGTGATGGCGCCTACTATCGGAGCTAGAAAAGCCAAACATTAAAATATATTTCCAGCTTTCATTCAACAATGATAATAACAAGGACAATAAATTAAAGCGGAAGTCTTCTAAATACTTAAATAACTGAAAACACAAATACGAAAGTTTCAAATTATACTTCTACCCTGTATCTGGTGTCACTACTCACGGACTACTATGAAATACTAAAACCAGAGTCTGAAAGAAATACATATAGTGTCTGTCTCAATACAATGAAAACAAACAGTACTAAAGAAGGGACTTCGGCTTGCAAACGCCAGCTAGGCTACCTCGAAAATCCCTGGACTAAAGATAGCTCCCAGAAGTCCTACTGCTATGGTCAGTAAGCTACATCCTGATTTGTGCACAAAAATGCACAAAGTGTAGCATCAGCACAACCGACTCCATGTGCTGGTAAGTGCCTAGCCTAACCCCATCGAAGTAGTGATGAGGCTAGACAAATAACCTGTACGGATATATATACAATAACAGGAAAACACACTTTATTTAACACTTGAGGGAAGGGAACATACTATGGGGTAAGACATTTGAATATACAGTTATCGGATAAGAAGTGAAACAGCGCAACAACAACTGATAAAGAATAACACATGATACTCTACATACGGAGACAATACGCTTAATCCATATTCCGTTGCGGTGTGCAATCAGATCCTCATCATCTTACACCGTTGCGGCGTGCAACCCGATCCTCAGTGTTTAACATTTTTGCGGCACGCAACCCAATCCTCAATATTTATTACTGTTGCGATATGCAACTCGATCCTTAATGTTTAACACCTTTGCGGCATGCAACCCGATCCTCAATGTTTAATACCAAAAATTCACCCAACTACAATCGCAACTCAAGTGCGAGGGAAGTAACAGCAAAACAAGGAGTCCCGACAAGGGAATATCACTAACAGCTCAAATATCACGGCAAGGGAGAATACAATAATAACAGTCTACTCGTCCCGACAAGGGAATCATTTCACCACATTCTCTTTTAACTCATTTTCTTCTCAACTAACACTTTATATGGAATTTATCAATTAAACAAGACAATTGTGTCACATCTTTCGAATTAAAAGCAATTACGACTCACGGTCATACTAGACTCCGGTGCATAGATAATCGTCACCATGCCTATACACTGTGCTCCACATTTAGCATATAGCAATTAATATCCTAATCCTATTCCCTCAAGCTAGAGTTAGATCAAATATTTGTAGAAATCATTCTATCTATGATATGTGTGCTTTGGTTGTATTAGAATGATTTTCAGGTATAGGTTTTGATGAATGACAAACAACGAAGTCAATGAATGACAAACAATGAAGTCAAGTATCGAACAAAGTTATTATATGACAAACAATCAAGATTGAATGCCGAGAAGCATATTGATGACGGAATTGCATAGACAAGCCAAAGACGAGCTCAAAAGTTCAAGACCGAAGACTCAAGGCGTAGGTCGTTAGGTAGAACAAATGTAAGAGCAACGTTTAAAGTTATCTCGTCTTTTGGCTCAACATAGGTCATCATAAATATGCATAAAATTATTTTATCAAATCATATTTCAAATACTTCAAACAAAATGATTTCAAACATTTTCGTTTCAGCCAAAATGATTTTTAATCATGTCTTTCAAAGCTGGACTGCAATAATCGATTATGCTTATGTTGATAATCGATTATGTTAAGACAGTGTAAACCAGAATTTACAAAACAGCAAAATAATCGATTATCAGAAGTGCATAATCGATTATCTTGTATCCGTTGCTAAGTGTTTGAACACTGTAACAGAATAATCGATTATGCATATCTGATAATCGATTATCCTGCATAAAATCAGCTTCCAGATTTTGTAACGGTAAGCTGATAATCGATTATCCAAATCTGATAATCGATTATCTTGGCATAAAATCAGCATAATTGATTGCCAATTAAACAATGGACATACTACTTCTACCACCTATAAATAGAGGTCTTTTGAGCTGAATTGTAACACACAACACCTCTCATTATTCATATACATATTGATCATCATTTATGCATCATTATAGAGCTTTTGTTGAGCCATTTGAGAGACAACTTTGAGTTGTTCATAGAGCTAATATTGTATCTCTTTATCTACTCTTTTGAGAGAGTTCTTGTTGTAAAAGAGAAAGGTGTTTGAGAAGACCATATCTTCTCATTGATTGTCGGGTTTGCTAAGTACCCTCAATCTTAGTGGTTGGAGTCTTGTGGTGCGGTATCCACGAGCAAGGTGAAGTCTTGAGGTACAGTATCCTCGAGCAAGTTGAAGTCTTGTAGAGTGTACATCTACGAGCAAGTGTAACGATTTGTTAGGCACCCGTAAGCTTAACGGAGTTAGTGGAATCTCGAGAGAGTCTCTCGGGGACTGGATTAGCCACAAGTTGTGGTGAACCAGGATAAATTCGGTGTGTTCTTTCCTTACTATTTTAATTACCGAATTTATTTTATTCCTGCAATTTTAATTCCGCAATATTCATCAATATTCTCGTGCCGCACTATTCACTTCCCCTCTAGTGACGGGCCTAAATTCTAACAATTGGTATCAGAGCCTAACTCTCTGAAAGCCTTAACCGGTTGAGAGAACGATATATTTTTTTTTTGAATATTGAACGCAGGAATGATGAGCGAAGGACACTCCCCCTATAGGCCTCCACTATTTGACGGAACAAATTACACATATTGGAAAGAGCGGATGAGAATCTTCATCCAATCAAATAACTTTTGCTTGTGGCAAATCATCAAGAACAGTGAACAAATGCCAACAAAGAAAGTTGGGGAAACCACGGTTCCAAAGGAGGAAGATGAATATGATGCCGAGGATATCAAGAAAGTTGAAAACAACGCCAAGGCCGTTAATATATTGTATTGTGCGGTAAATCCGGATGACTATCGGAAGATTTCTTGTTGCACAACCGCCAAGGAGATGTGGGATAAACTCGAGATCACTTATGAAGGTACGCCTCAAGTCTGAGAATCTATAATTCATTTTCTAACACATGAATATGAACTCTTTAGAATGAGGGAGAATGAAAGCATCGATAGTATGTTCGAACGGTTCTCAATGATCATCAACGATCTCCATGCTCTCGGAAAAATATATTCGAACAAAGATCTAGTTCGAAAAATCTTGCGGAGTCTCACTCCCGAATGGCGATCCAAAGCCAATGCCATCCAAGAGTCTATAGGAATCACGGACGTCACAATTGATGGACTACGAGGTAACCTCAAAACTTATGAAAGTACGATTCTTAATCCTTCTTTTGGAGACAAGAAAAAGTGGAATATTGCCTTCAAAGCCTCATCCTCTAAAAGAGAAGAGGTAAGTGATTCGGATAGCGATGATGATAATATTTCCAATGCCTTGATCGAAAAGTTTTATAAGTGTATGAAAAAGGAAATAAAGAAGGAAGAATCAAGTCCTTCATGCCATAAGTGTGGAAAACTTGGCCACACCGAGTCACATTGTCCAAGACCCAAGGACAAGAAAAAGAAGAAACACCAAAGAGGCGTGACATGGGATTCGGACAGCTCGGGCGATGAAACTGCCGCATTATGCCTCATGGCCAACGAGGAAGAAGAGGTAAGTAATTCTAACTCTTATTCTTTTGAAGAGTTACAAGAAGCTTTTCATGACTTATATGGTGAATTGAAAAAGACTTCAAAAATCTCCAAAGAGGCCAAGGTTAAAATTAAAGTTTTAGAAGAGAAAAATAATTTTTTGGAAAATGACAATATTGATCTTAGAAATAAAATTAAGGAGATGAATGAAGCCTCTTCAATTGATCAAAGTTCAAATTGTTCTTCTTGTAAGTCTTTGAAAATAGAGAACATAGAACTTAGGAACACACTAGAAAAACGTAGTGTTGATGACCTAAAACAATTGAAGAAATTAGAAAGGATGATAGAAATGAAGTTAGATCACCTAGAAATAATTCTAGGAACTTCACTAATAAGTCTAAAATAAATCATTTTAGACTACCTAGAAATAACTCTAGGAATCGCAATACGTCTAGGAATAACGACTTTAGATCACCTAGAACGTTTTTGGCTCAACCAAGACATATGCACAACCCGAATGTTATATGTCATTATTGCAACCGGGTAGGACACATAGCACCCGTATGTTTTGCAAAATATAGAGATTTATCATTTGGCTATGATTATTATTTGCCTAACCCCCAAGGACCCAAAAGCAGTTGGGTACCGAAAACCTATTTTTATGTACGTTTGCAGGTGTGCTTGAAGACTACAATATTGTAGTAGATGCACCAAGCACGAAACCTTATTGCATCGAGGGGGAATGTCGGTTAGTTATCACATTTTTGATAAAAATGTAATAGTTGATATGTGTTAACAATTAATATATCTTTGTTAACAATTGATATTAAGTATTTTTGTTGATTCATGTTTTGATAACTTTTATCTTGAATAACAAGTGGTATCAATTATTTTTGTTAAAAATAATGATTGATGTTTTGATGAATATCTTTCTAGTTTGAATAACAGTTGGTACATTCGCAAAAAAAATAACTTTTGATATGGTTGTTATATTTTTACTAACATTTGGTATTATTTCATGTTGGTATAATTTTTAAATATCGTCAATATATATTCATCATTGTATTCCCTATCTTATAGTTGACACTAACAATTGATATACCCAAAAGGGGGAAGTGTCGAAAGGGGAAAGTAGCCTTTGTATACTCTATTTTTGCTAATGCCAAAAGGGGGAAGAGTTTAGGCGATATGCATCAAATAAGGGGGAATGTATCTACGTTATAGTATGCCTTATTTGACGGGGAATTATCATTAAGGGGAATTGTTTGCTTGAATTGTATGTTGAGATATAGCATGAATTTAGGGGGAATCCGATATGCATATCTCTTATTGTTTGTCATTATCAAAAAGGGGGAAATTGTAGAAAATCATTCTATCTATGATATGTGTGCTTTGGTTGTATTAGAATGATTTTCAAGTATAGGTTTTGATGAATGACAAACAACGAAGTCAATGAATGACAAACAATGAAGTCAAGTGTCGAACAAAGTTATTATATGACAAACAATCAAGATTGAATGCCGAGAAGCATATTGATGACGGAATTGCATAGACAAGCCAAAGACGAGCTCAAAAGTTCAAGACCGAAGACTCAAGGTGTAGGTCTTTAGGTAGAACAAATGTAAGCGCAACGATTAAAGTTATCTCGTCTTTTGGCTCAACATAGGTCATCATAAATATGCATAAAATCATTTTATCAAATCATATTTCAAATACTTCAAACAAAATGATTTCAAACATTTTCATTTCAGCCAAAATGATTTTTATACATGTCTTTCAAAGCTGGACAGCAACAATCGATTATGCTTATGTTGATATTCGATTATGTTAAGACAGTGAAAACCGGAATTTACAAAACAGCAAAATAATCGATTATCAGAAGTGCATAATCGATTATCTTGTATCCGTTGCTAAGTGTTTGAACACTGTAACAGTAAGCTGATAATCGATTATCCAAATCTGATAATCGATTATGTTGGCATAAAATCAGCATAATTGATTGCCAATTAAGCAACGGACATACTACTTCTACCACCTATAAATAGAGGTCTTTTGAACTGAATTGTAACACACAACACCTCTCATTATTCATATACATATTGATCATCATTTGTGCATCATTATAGAGCTTTTGTTGAGCCATTTGAGAGACAACTTTGAGTTGTTCATAGAGCTAATATTGTATCTCTTTATCTACTCTTTTGAGAGAGTTCTTGTTGTAAAAGAGAAAGGTGTTTGAGAAGACCATATCTTCTCATTGATTGTCGGGTTTGCTAAGTACCCTCAATCTTAGTGGTTGGAGTCTTGTGGTGCGGTATCCACGAGCAAGGTGAAGTCTTGAGGTGCGGTATCCTCGAGCAAGTTGAAGTCTTGTAGAGTGTACATCTACGAGCAAGTGTAACGGTTTGTTAGGCACCCGTAAGCTTTACGGAATTAGTGGAATCTCGAGAGAGTCTCTCGGGGCCTGGACTAGCCACAAGTTGTGGTGAACCAGGATAAATTCGGTGTGTTCTTTCCTTACTATTTTAATTACCGAATTTATTTTATTCCTGCAATTTTAATTCCGCAATATTTATCAATATTCTCGTGCCGCACTATTCACCCCCCCTCTAGTGACGGGCATAAATTCTAACAATATTTACCTTGGTCCGAAAATAGTAATCAAATCTCTAACACCGCCTTTCCTCTAGAATCCAACTCTGAAACGATGATATCTAGGCACAATCAGTTCAATATGATCAATAATGGCTCAAAGACACAATTCCATAGCCTAAAAATAAATTTCCTATCATTCTTCAAAAAATACCAAACCCCGGGCCCACATAGTCCAAACTCGAGGCTTGGACCAAATCCCAATCACCCATAACCTACGAGTTCAAATATGCAATTTGTTTTAAGATTCGACCCTAAATTGAGGTTGAATCACTCAAAATCCTAAAAGCCCTAATTCTACCCAAAACCCCCAATTTCTACCTTGAATTCATGATTTAGGGCTAGGAAATTTGTGTTTAGATGAAGAAATTAAGAGAGAACGAAGTTAAGATCACTTACCCAAAGTGCTATGCAGAAAAAGAATCTTGAAATTCGTCTATAGGGTGATTTGAGGAGGGGTCCGGGTGAAGTTTTGTGAAAAATCCCGAAGTGAATAGTGATGTTTTTAAAAAAAAAATCACTGAAGCCAATTAACTCCATGCGTTCGCGACACCTGGTTCATCTTCGCGATGAAGAAGGAGGAATAGGCATCGCGTTCACGAAGGGACTCTCCGAACGTGTAGAAGGAAAAAGTCCAGGCTCACGACTTTGGCCTATGCATTCGCGTTTGGACTCAAGCGAATGCGAAGAGGGGCGGGCCCAAAACTACGTAATCGCGATTGGAGGATGCGAATGCGGAAGGGAGGGAAGACTGAGCTATGCGAACGCGAGCCTAGGGCTGCGTTCGCGAAGAAGGAAATGTGGTCTGCAACACTTTGAAAAACCTGATGTCTTTCTAAGTCCAAAAACACTCTGAACCTCCCCGAAAATCACTCTCGAGCCCTCGGGACTCCCAACCGAACACACACACTAACTCAATAACATCCTACGAGCTTGCTCGAGCGATCAAATCGCTAAAATAACATCAAAATCAAAGAATCATGTCTCAAATTCATCCTTTTTATTTCAAAGTTCATAAACCTCTATCTTTAGATATTTACGTCCGAAATACGTCACACGACGTTCAATTTCGACCAAATTTCACAGAAAGCGCTGAACGCATATTTAAGACTTGTACCAGGTGTCGGAACCAAAATATGAGCTCAATACCTATATTTTCTAACTCATTTTCTTTTCAAAATTTCATATCTTTTCGAAAAAACAATTTCTTTCAGAAATTATTTACTCAAGTTCGGGACCTGAAATTTCAATTTCGGGAACACGCCCGAGTCTTATATTTTTTCTACGGACCCTCCGGGACCGTCATATCACGGGTTTGGGTCCGTTTTCCCAAAATGTTGACCGGAGTCAACTTTAACAATATTAATACAAAAAAATTTCAAAGTTTTCACAGAATTCATATATTTTAACATAAAAACTTTCCGGCTTCGCTCCCGAACTGTGCATGCAAATTTAGACAACTAAATGTGAGGTTTTCAAGGCCTTGAAAGCTTAGAAAAATGTAGAATTACGGTGATGACCCTTTGGGTCGTCATATCCTCCACCTTTAAAATATCTGTTTGTCCTCGAATAGACAAAAGATAGAAGTACCTGAGTCAGGGAATAGATGAGGATAACGGTTCCGCATATTAGACTCGGACTCCCAGGTCTATGCCTTAGGAGGCTGACCTCTCCACTAAATACGCACTGAAGGGTAACTCTTCGACCTCAACTGTAAAACTTGCCGGTCTAAAATAGCCACCGGCTCCTCCTCATATGATAGATCCTTGTCCAATTGGACATTGCTAAAATCTAATACATAGGCTGGATCAGCGTGATACCTTCGAAGCATGGATACATGAAAAACTGGATGGACGGCTGACAGGGCAAATCTATAAGCCACCTCTCTCACACGATCAAGAATCTCAAATAGGCCAATGAACCTAGGGCTAAGCTTTCCCTTCTTCCCGAATATCATTACGCCCTTCATAGGTGATACACGGAGCAATACTCGCTCACAAACCATGAAAGCAACATCTCTGACCTTGCGGCCTGCATAACTCGTATGCCTGGACTGAGCTGTCCGAAGTCTGTCCTGAATGATCTTGACCTTATCCAAGGCCTCCTGGACTAGATCTGTACCTAATAACCGAGCCTCTCCCGGCTCAAACCATCCCACAGGAGACCAACACCGCCTACCATACAATGCCTCATACGGAGCCATCTGAATACTAGACTGGTAGCTGTTGTTGTAGGCAAACTCTACTAACAGCAAAAATTGGTCCCACAAACCTCCAAAATCAATAATGCAGGCTCAGAGCACATCCTCAATGATCTAGATAGTCCTCTCGGACTGACAGTCTGTCTGGGGATGAAATGCTATACTCAACTGGACCTGGGTGCCCAACTCTTGCTGAACCACTCTCCATAAATGCGAGGTAAAATCCGGACTCTGGTCCGAAATGATAGATATAGGCACCCCATGAAGGAGAACGATCTCCTTGATATAAATCCCAGCTAATCTCTCAGACGAATAGGTGGTGGCAACCGGAACAAAATGCGCTGACTTAGTTAGCCTATCAACAATGACCCATATTGCATCAAACCTCTTCCGAGTCATCAGAAGGCCAAAAACAAAATTCATGGTAATCCTCTCCCACTTCCACTCGGGAATCTCAATCCTCTGAAATAATCCATCGGGCCTCTGATGCTCGTACTTAACCTGCTGAAAGTTCAAACAACGAGCCAGCTATGCAACAATATCTTTCTTCATTCTGCGCCACAAATAGTGCTGCCTCAAATCCTGATACATCTTTGCGGCGCCCAGATGAATAGAATACCGAGAACTATTGCCTCCGCTAAGATCAACTCCCAAATACCATCAACATTGGGAACAAAACTCTCCCCTGCAATCTCTATACACCATCATCTCCCAAGGTCATTTGTTTTGGCACCTCCACGCTGCACCGTGTCTCTCAGGACACACAAATGGGGATCATCAAACTGCCACTCACAGATACACTCTATCAACGACGAACGAGTGACCGTGCAAGCTAACACCCTGCTAGGCTCGAAAATATCAAACCTCACAAATTGATTGGCCAAGGCATGAACATCCAAGGCAAGCGGCCTCTGGCTGACTGGAATATAAGGAAGACTACCCATGCTGGCGGACTTCCTACTCAATGCATCGGCCACCACATTGGCCTTTCCCGGGTGGTATAAGATAGAAACATCATAGTCTTTCAACAACTCCAACCACCTCATCTGCCTCAAATTCAACTCCTTCTGTTTGAACAAGTGCTGAAGGCTCTTGTGATACATGTACACCTCACACGTCACACCATATAGATAATGCCTCCAAATCTTCAAGGTGTGAACAATGGCTACTAACTCTAGGTCATGAACTGCATAATTCTTTTCGTGAATCTTCAGCTACCTCAAAAAAATGTGCTATGACTCTACCATTCTACATCAATACTGCACCAAGCCCAATAGGGGAAGCATCACAATAAATGGCATAAGGCCCTTATCTCGTGGGCAAAACCAATGCCGGTGCTGTAATCAGAGCGGTTTTGAGCTTCTGGAAGCTCGCCTCGCCATCATCTGACCACCTGAACTGGGCACCCTTCTAGGTGAATCTTATCATCGGGGCTGCATTGGATGAAAACCCTCCACGAACCGACGGTAATAACCTGCTAACCCCAAGAGACTCAGGATCTCTGTAGCTGATGCTGGTCGAGGCCAGTTCTTGACTGCCTCAATCTTCTTCGGGTCCACCTGAATACCCTCATGAATTCCACAGAACTCACCCAAAACTAGCACATCGAGAGCTTGGAGTATAACTTACTATCATTCAGAGTCTGAAGAACCACTTTGAGGTGTTGGTCATGCTCCTCCTGACTGCAAGAGTATATCAGAATATCGTCGATGAAGACAATCACGAATAAATCCAAATAGGGCCTGAACACTCGGTTCATCAAAATCCATAAATGTTGCTGGGGCATTGGTAAACCCAAATGACATGACCAAAAACTCATAATGCATATACCGAGTGCGAAATGATGTTTTAGGGACATCAGACGCCCTAATCCTTAGCTGATGATAACCAGATCTCAAATCTATCTTTGAGAACACCCTAGAACCCTGAAGCTGGTCGAATAAATCGTCAATCCTTGGTAGTGGATACTTGTTCTTTATCTTCACCTTGTTCAAATGTCAGTAACCAATGCACATCTTCATCGACCCATACTTTTTCTTCACAAATAACACTGGCGCAACCCAAGGCGATACACTGGGTCTAATGAAAACCTTATCAAGCAAATCCTAAAGCTGCTCTTTTCACTCTTTCAACTCTGGCGAGGCCATGCAATATGGCGTAATGGAAATAGGCTGAGTGCCCCGAGCCAGATCAATACAGAAATTAATGTCCCTGTTGGGCGGCATACCCGCCAGGTCTGAAGGAAAAACCTCGGGGAACTCCCGAACAATATGAACAGAATCAATATATGGGACCTCTGCGCTGGAGTCGCGTACATACGCCAGATATGCTAGATACCCTTCTCGACTATGCGTCGAGCCTTAACATACGAAATAACACTGCGGGTGGTAGGACCCGGGGTCTCTCTCCACTCAAGTCGGGGAAAATATAGCAAAGCTAAGGTCACAGTCTTGGCGCGACAATCCAAAATAGCATGATATGAGGACAACCAATGCATCCCCAAAATAACGTCAAAGTCCACCTTATCTAAGAGCAATAAGTCAACATGGGTCTCAAGACCCTCAATCTTACCACACATGAATGATGCACCCGATCGACCACTATAGAATCACCCACTGGTGTAGACACATATACAGGAATACTCAAGGCCTCACTAGGCACAACCAAATAGGATGCAAAATAGGATGAAACAAATGAATACGTAAATCGGGGATCAAATTGCATAGAAGCATCGATATCATAGACTAGAATAGTACCTGTAATCATAACATCTAATGACTCAGCCTCTTGCCTGGCTGGCAAAGCATAACAACGGGGCTGGGCCCCACCTCCCTGAACTATGTCTTTGGGACGATCGACTACTGGTTGACCCTTGCCTCTGAAGGTCCGAGCTCTACATATTTGATCCCTACCTCCACCTCTAGGGCCTCTACCCCCGCCTTTAATTAGCTGGCCAGCTTGTGGAACACCTGCTGCTTGAATCATGGGGCGGGGACCCTGCTGCTGCGATCGAGCACCTCTCAACCTCGGGCAATATCTTCTGATGTGACGAATATCTCCACACTCTTAATACCCGCTTAAATGCGACAAATGAGAAAATTGGGACTGACCCTGCCGTCCTGAATGACCTCCTCGAAGGCTCTGAAGCGGTGGTGCATTGATGGGCTACTGATCAGAATAGTGTTGTTGAGAACCACTACCGCCCGAAGTACCATGAGAGACCTGAAGTGCTGAGTGAAAGGGCCTCTGAGGATGGCCTCTACCATATGAATCTCTACCTCCAAAACCTACCAGAATGACGAGGCCTCCTATCTAACCCCTGACCGCCTCCTCGTGCAATTGCAATCTCTATCATGCGGGCCGCATTGGCCGCTTGTTGAAAAGACATATTGCTACCAGCTCTCACAGCTATCTGGAGTCGGATCGGCTGAATCAATCCATCAAAAACTCTCCACACTCTCTCTCTTGGTAGGGAGTATAACAATAACATTGCGTGCCAAATCAATAAAACGAGTCTCATACTGCGTGACTGTCATTGTACCCTGATGAAGATGCTCAAACTGCCTACGTAGAGCATTTCGCTCGGTCACTGAGAGAAACTTCTCCAAGAACAACTCTGCAAACTGATCCCAAGACAATAATGGCGATTCTATTGGCCTGGATAAACAAAGTCCCTCCACCAAGTCTTGACGGATCCTGCAAGCCGAAATGTGATGAAATCGACCGCATTGATCTCCACAAATACCCATAGTCCTAAGAACCTCATGGCAGCTGAATAAGAAGTCCTAGGGGACCTCTATAGAACCACCGCTGAAGGTGGTGGTGAATATCTTGGTGAACCTATCAAGCCTCCACAAAGCATCCGCGGACACCGCCGCACCATCGTCGGTCTGATCTGGAATACCCGGCTAGTCTTCCACAGCTGGGTAAACTACTGGGACCTGAGGCTGAGGAGCTACCTTCTCCGGAGTACGCGTAGCGGGAGTCTAAAATCCTCCCCCACCCTGAGATGTGGCTGGTTCTACGGGATGCAAACTCACTCTAGAGACGCTCTCCATAAAGCCTACCAGTCAGACCAAAGCGTCCTGGAGTACTGAAGTGGATATGAAACCCTCTGGGACTTGATCTGGGCCCACAGAAGCTGCTGTTACTGGAACCTCATCATCATCGTCAACATGAGGCTACGCCTCTGGGACTGCTTCTCGTGGCTGAGCTCTGCCCCCGCCTCGGTCTCTGACACGGCCTCGCCCTCTACCCTCGATAGCAGCTGCTGCTAGCGGCTCGGGCTGTTGTGCGGTAGTAGAAGAAGCACGCGTTCTGGCAATCTGCAAAAGAACAGAGTAGAATGACAATCAGTGTTTGGGAAACAGAATCGCACGACAAGAATGAACAAAGTGAAAATTTTCCTAACTCTGTAGCCTCTGGCGGATAAATAGAGATGTCTCCATACCGATCCCTCAGACTCTACCAAGTGTTTCCTTGAGTTGTGAGACCTATGTAACCTAGTGCTCTGATATCAAAATTTTCACGACTCGAATTTTCCACCATCGGGTGTCGTGATGGCGCCTACCATAGAAGCTAGGCAAATCAAACGTTAAAATATATTTGTAGCTTTCATTCAACAATGATAATAATAAGGACAATAAATTAAAGTGGAAGTCCTCTAAATACTTAAATAACTGGAAAACAAATACGAAAGTTTCAAATTATACTACTACTCAGTATCTGGTGTCACTACTCACCGACTACTATAAAATACTAAATCAAAATTCTGAAAGAAATACATATAGTGTCTGTCTCGATACAGTGAAAACAAACAATACTAAAGAAGGGACTTCGGCTTGCGAACGCCAGCTAGGCTACCTCGAAAATCCATGTACTGAAGATAGCACCCATAAGTCCTACTGCTGCGGTCCGTATGCTGCATCCTGAGCTGTGCAAAAAAGATGCACAGAGTGTAGCATCAGCATAACTGACCCCATATACTGGTAAATGCCTAGCCTAACCCTAGCAAAGTACTGAAAAGGCTAGACACCACCTACCATAAATAACCTGTACAGATATATATACAATAATAGGAAAACACACTCTATTTAACTGGTAAGAGGGAAGGAGTTAAATATACAGTTATCGGATAAGAAGTGAAACAGCACAACAACAATAACTGATAATGAATATCACATGATACTCTATATACATAGAGAGTACGCTTAATCCATATTCCGTTGCAACGTGCAACCCGATCCTCATCATCTTCCACCGTTGCGGCGCGCAACCCGATCCTGATTGTTTAACACCGTTGCGATGCACAACCCGATTCTCAATATTTATTACCGTTGCAGCGTGCTACCCGATCCTTAATGTTTAACATCGTTGCGGCGTGCAACCCGATCTTCAATGTGCAATACCAAAAATTCACCCAACAAAAATCGCAACTCAAGTGCGAGGGAAGTGACAACAAAAGAAGGAGTCCAGACAAGGGAATATCACTAACAGCTCAAATATCCCATCAAGGGAGAATATCATAATAACAGTCTACTCGTCCCGGCAAGGGAATCATTTCAACACATTTTCTTTTAACTCATTTCCTTCTCAACTAACACTTTATATGGAATTTATCAATTAAACAAGACAGTTGTGTCACATCTTTCGAATTAAAAGCAATTACGACTCACGGTCATGCTAGACTCTGGTGCATAGATAACCGTCAATATGCCTATACATCGTGATCCACATTTAGCACAAAGAAATTAATATCCTAATCATGTTCTCTCAAGTCCGAGTTAGATCAAACATTTACCTCGGTCCGAAAATATAATCAAATCTCTACCACTGCCTTTTCTCTAGAATCCAACTCTGAAATAATGATATCTAGACACAATTTAGTTCAATATGATCAATAATGGCTCAAAGACACAATACCATAGCCTAGAAATAAATTTCCTATCATTCTTCCAAAAATACTAAAATCCGACCCCGGGCCCACATGGTCCAAACTCGAGGCTCGGACCAAAACCCAATTACCTATAACCCCACGAGTTCAAATATGTAATTTGTTTTAAGATTGGACCCCAAATTGAGGTTGAATCACTCAAAATCCTAAAAGCCCTAATTCTACCCAAAACCCCTAATTTCTACCTTGAATTCATGATTTAGGGCTAGCAAATTTGTGTTTAGATGAAGAAATTAAGAGAGGACGAAGTTAAGATCACTTACCAAAGAGCTATGGAGAAAAAGAATCTTGAAATTCGTCTATGGAGTGATTTGAGAATGGGTCCGTGTGAAGTTTTGTGAAAATCCCGAAGTGAATAGTTTTGTTTTTTTTACAAAAATCACTGAAGCCAATTAGCTCTATGCGTTCGCGACACCTGGGTCGCGTTCGCGATGAAGAAGGAGGAATAGGCATCACGTTCGTGAAGGGACTCTGCGAACGCATAGAAGGAAATAGTTCATACCCACGATTTTGGCCTATGCCTTCACGTTTGGGCTCACGCGGACGCAAAGAGAAGCAGCCCCAAAACTACGTGATCGTGATTGGAGGATGCGAACGCGGAAGGGAGGGAAGATAGAGCTATGCGAACGCGAGCCTAGGGCTGCGTTCGCGAAGAAGGAAATGTGGTCTACAACACTTTGAAAAATCTGATGCATTTCTAAGTCCAAAAACTCTCCGAACCACCCTGAAATCACTCCTGGACCTTTGGGACTCCCAACCGAACACACACACTAATTCATTAATATTCTTCGAGCTTGCTCGAGCGATCAAATTGCTAAAATAACATCAAAATCAAAGAATCAAGCCTCAAATTCATCATTTTCGTTTCAAAGTTCTTTCCCGATAGATTTCTTTTCAGTATCATGATGTCCTTGCTTCAAACATGTGCTTTTTTTTTTTTTTGGTCAAAGTGGTGTACTGTCATCTAAAAGCATAAGAAAAAGAAATCATAAGCAACCAAAAACTGCAGAAATTCGTAAAGTTGTAGACTGGGAAGAAAAAGATGAGATAAATGGAAACGCAAGCGTAATTAAGACAGAAATGCACTTTCGAGTCTACTAATGTAATTCAAAACATAATAAGTGTTTTTTCTTTGGACGGTCGACAGAAAATAGAAAACAGCGACTACTCTATGGTCATTGGTCGGTACATAGTAAAAAGACTGGCTGTATCCTTTACCCATGTACTAATTGACTCTGTTGACATGTTTATTTTTAGAGTTCACCACTAGAAAATCTTGGAAAAATGACCTCAAAAAGAGACTAAACTTGGTCCCTTTTAAGTTAAATAGAAATCAAAAGGTGATCAAAATAGTCTGATAGCTATATGATGGTCCCTTTTATTTAGGGATGAAAGTTGTTTTCTAATTAGAGACCAATTTTGATCTCTAAGCTAAATGGACCAAATATTTCGAATATTGACTATAGAGACCAACTTTGTTCTCTTTATTAATTTAATAATATAAATTTAGCAACCAAAGTTGGTCTCTAAAAATAAAATAATTTTTTTTAAAATTTAATTTTAATAATAAAAATGCGATCAACTTTGATCTTTAATACAAATATTATATTTTTAAATCTAGTAAATAGAGACTAAGGTGGGTCGCTTTTTATTTTTATTTTTTTTTAAAATAAGCGACCAAAGTTGGTCTCTAAATGTAAAATATATTTTTTAAATTTATTATTAACAATAAAAAAACGACCAACTTTGATCTTTAATACAAATATTATATTTAAAAATCTGGTAAATAGAGACCAATGTTGGTCGCATTTTTATTAATATTTTTAATATTTTTTTAAAAACGAACAAAATTGGTCGCTAAATTCAAGAATTTAATTTATTTTTTTAAACAAAAGTGATCAAAGTTGGTCGTTATTTTTCCAAAAAAATATTTTTCTGAATACATCAAATTTTATTGAGATTAAAGAAACTATTATTTGGCCGTTTTATCGAATTACATTAAAAAAACATAACAAAACCCGAATTTTTTTTCAACTAACCTAATTTCAATTTCTATAAAAAATTAAAATTAAAATTTCTGATGGTTAAACCAAAATTCTTAAATTTCAGTTTTTTCAAAAATATTTTTGCAAAAACTGAAAGAAGAATTTTGGACAATATTTTCTTCGTAATAAACGCCCTCTTCATTAATTGCATAAGGTTATTAATAATTTATTATGACAAAAGAAGATATAATAAATACTCATCATTTAATGCTATGAAATTTGCTTCGTACTTTTTCCACATCCATTTGAAAATGAGAAATTGCAAAGTTGTTATTTGTGGAAAGAATTGATATTATCACTTGATTGTAGGAGAGGTAGATGTGGGTGAGTGTATTTTACATATTTGTTGTATTTATTCTGGAATTTCTTGTCTTTGATTTTTGGATTGATAATGAGGACCGTTGGATTTTGATATAATCTACGGCGCAAGATTCATTAGAAGTGATTCGTGTCACGACCCAAATTTACCCACCCTCGGGAGTCGTGATGGTGCTTTCTGTCAAAGCTGGGGAAGTCACCCTTTATAATCATTTTCACAATTTATATCTAAAACATTTAAATACTAGAATAATTAATTAAAGCATGCAGAAGTCTTTTAATAACAATAATAATAAAACAAGATGCGGAAACTAGCAACCTGTCTCTACCCACTATCTGTTGTCACTGCTCATGGACAACTAAAGGATAAAAAATAATAGTCTGAAAGAAAATACAACTGGAGTCTGTTTGATACAAATATAACAAACTAGAAAAGATAGAGGAGACTCGGTGCCGCGAACGCCAACGAACTACCTTGGAGCCTCTAGATTGAAGGATCACTCCCAGTCTAAAGTTGCGGTCCGTAAACTGGGTCCTGACCTGTGCACAAAAGGCACAGAAGCGTAGTATCAGCACAATCGATCCCATGTGCTGGTATGTGCCCGGTCTAACCTCGGCGAGGTAGTGACGAGGCTAACCGGACCTACCATAGCAACCTTTACATATATATACGATAACAGAAAAAGAAGCAAGAATTTAAACAAAAAAAGGGAAGGGGGCATGCTGGGGGAAATGGCGGTTTAATTATAACTTCTACAATCAAGAGATGGAACAGAATAGATAGCATTTAATTAAGAGAATCTGATGGAATAACAATTAATAAAGGAAACCGGAATAAGGAACACCAATAAGATAAAGCCAATAAAACAAACGTTGCTCGGCACCACCCACTGCGCTTTTACTCTCGTCCGCACCTAGTCATTAGCACCACTCCATCTCATGGAGGAAAAATCAATAAGTAACTTCATCTTGTGGAGAAAATCAATAAGTATCACTCCATTTTTGTGGAGGAAATCAAATTACACGCATCAATAGATGGACGGTGTGCCACACGATCCCGTAATAAATGTCACCGGTGTCTCAGGCCAATAACCATAGGTGGACGGCGTCCCACACGATCCCGTAATAAATGTCACCGGCGTCTCAGGCCAATAACAATAGGTGGACGGCGTGCCACACAATCCCGTAATAAATATCACCGGCGTCTCAGGCCAATAACAATAGGTGGACGGTGTGCCACACGATCCCGTAATAAATGTCACCGGCATCTCAGGCCAATAAAAATAGGTGGACGGCGTGTCACACGATCCCGTAATGATCAAAAATTGGGGGCGCGGATATGACAACAGTAATAATCATCCCGGCAAGGGAGAAAAATGCAACACCAAGTCCCGGCAAGGGAAACAATTTAACAACAAATCTCGGCAAGGAAAAATACAATAATTCTGTCCTCAACTCAGTTGCTTCTCAACTATCATTTCGTAGTTCATTTAACAAGTAATTAGTACAATTGCTCACTTCTTTCGATAATTTAATAGCAATTATGACTCACGGTCATGCTTGACTCGGGCGCATAGGTAACCATCACCATACATATACACCGCCTCCACATAGCACATAGCAAATAACAACCTAATCCTATTCCCTCAAGCCAAAGTTAGATAAAACACTTACCTCGAAGGCTTCCAACTCAACTCACGCCTGTAAAATAGCTTTACCCCTCAAATTCACTTCAAAACCGGTCGAATCTAACCAGAAGTTACTCAAATATATCAACAAATGCTAGTTAAATCAATTTGGATGCATAAGAATAAAATTCCCAAAGTTTTACTCAAAATTCCCAAAATGCCCCCGGGCCCGCGTGGTCAAAACTCGAGGTTCGAACCAAAATCAGGTTACTCATTCCCACACGAGCTCATATCTATAACTAGAATTGAAATCAGACCTCAAATCGAGGTCCAAAAGCTCAAACTATAGAAAACTAAGTTCTACCAAAAACCCCAAATTCCCATTTTTGAAAATCTTTGATTGAAGTAGAAATTATGTTAAAAGATGTTAAAGAATAGGAAAATTATGTTAGAAATCACATACCAATCGTTTTTGGAGAAGAAAAGTTATTTAGAAAATCGCCTCTTAGGTTTTGGGTTTGTGAACAGTGGAAAAATGGCTGAAATTTCAGATTTATAGGCCTTTCTGGGGCCCTGGCGCGGACCACACAAAAATGGTCGCGGCCGCGCAGCTCCACGCGGACCGCATAGAAATGACCGCAGCCGCGCGGCATCACGCGGACCGCATAGGAAAGGATCGCGGCCGCGCAGCTCCATGCGGACCGCACAGGAAGCGATGCGGCCGCGCGGCCCCTGGGCGCATGGAAATGATTTGCGGCCGCACTGGTGCCTGCAACCCTGAACATGATATTTTTCCTAAGATTAAAACATCTCGAACCACCTCTGAATCATCCCCGAGCCCTCGGGGCTCATAAACCCAACACACATGCCGACTAACAACATCCTACGAACTTACTCGTGCGATCAAATCGCCAAAATAACACCATTTACATAGAATTAAGCCTCAAAATCATAATTTCGCTCTTCAACACTTGAAACTCAAAGTTTCCATTTTCAAGTACGAAACACGTCAAACAAAGTCAGATTGAAATGAAACTCCACAGATAGTACGTAACAATTATTTATGACTTGTACCGGGCGTCGGAACCAAAATACGATCCCGATACCATTACCTTTTGCTCATTTTTCTAATTCATTTTTCTTAATCATTAACATGAACCAATTAAACTGATGAATTATTTTCTCGGGCCTGGGACTTCAGATTCTGATTCCGGGAATACGCCCAGGTCCCAAATTTAATTACGGACCCTCCGGAACCATCAAATTACAGGTCCAGGTCCGTTTACCCAAAACGTTGACCAAAGTCAACCATAACAATATTGATATCAAAATTCATAGTTTTTAACACGGAATTCAAATATTTTCACATTAACATTTTCCAGCTTCGCGCCCGAACTACTGACGCAAATTGAAGCAACCAAATAAGAGGTTTTCAAGGCCTCACAAATACAAGGAAAGGAAGAATTACGATGATGACCCTCTAGGTCGTCATAATCTGTGTGATTTTGAATGGACCAATGGGAAGGGAGGGTTAGTTTGAATTTTGGTAAAAGAACAATTTTTCCGCCTAGAAAGGAACAATCTTTTTCTTTGACAGAATTAGAGACCCACTTTGGTCTCTAATATGGGACCCAGTTGTAAAATATTAATAATTATATTATTATTTAAAAAATTATAAAATTATAAATAAATATGATTCAAAATTAGAGACCAACTTTGGTCACAAATATGAGACTGTTTAACAATTATATTATTATTTATAATATTATATAAAATATAAATAAATCTAATTTAAATTTAGCGACCAACTTTGGTAGCTAATTCAAATTTATGTATAATTAGCGACCAAAGTTGGTCTCTTTTCAGGTCAACAATGGTCAAAATTAAAAATTACTTTTGTATTTACTATCTAAATAATATAAATGTAAGACGTTCACACTTTTGTAATAAAATTACTTTTGCTATATTCAATACAGTATTACCTAATACACTTATACTCAGTGCATGGTAAAATATATATATATATATATATATATATATATATATATATATATATATATATATATATATATATATATATATATATATATATATATATATATGTATGTATGTATGTATATTAAAGCTATATTCGATACAGTACCATACTATAGCGTAAGTAAGTATATATATTATATATATGTATGCTATATTCGATACAGTATTACCTATTACACATATACTCAGTGCATAGTAAAGCGTAAGTGTGTGTGTGTGTATATATATATATATATATATATATATATATATAGAAAAGCTATATTCGATGCAGTATTACCTAATACACTTTTACTCAGTGCATAGTATAGCGTAAGTATATATATTATATATATAAGCTATATTCGATACAATATTATCTATTATACTTATACTCACTGCATAATAAAGTGTAAGTATATGTGTATGTATATATATATGTATGTATATATATATATATATATATATATATATATATATATATATATATATATATATATATATATATATATATATATATATATATATATATATATATATATATATATATACATACATATATATATGTATACACATATAAGCTATATTCGATACGGTATAACATATACACTTATACTCAGTGCATGGTAAACCGTAAGTATATATATATATATACATATATATATATATATATATATATATATATATATATATATAAAAGCTATATTCGATACAGTATTACCTAATACACTTATACTTTGTGCATAATATAGCGTAAGTATGTATATATATATATATATATATATATATATATATATATATATATATATACCAAGTGTTGAGCAGGACCTTTTTAGGGCTGTAGGATCTTTTAGGAAGCTAGGATTTACTAAGTTTAATATATTTTATGCAAACCACGAATTAATCGCTATAAACCCAACGGGGAACATCCATAGGCGATATAACCTGCCATACAGGACTTACCAATGGAATCACAAGGTTTATACCCGATTTAATCCATCACTAACCATGTCGGGAACACCCCTTCTAGGGCTTACCAACGCCATGATTTAAGCTTAGTTTGCATAAAATTGTTTAAACTCTACCTATGCTACAACCTTAACCCCTTCAAGGCAAAGCTCTTATTTTAGAGTCATCACCCTTTCAGATCATCCTTAGGCTATATCAGTTATTATTTAACACTTAAGAACTTAGCCCATCATTGGGCAAATATAAACAAAGTTTAATATAAACAATATTTAAAACACAAATAAAGAAATAGAAATACCTGATTCTGCAGAACTTTCGATTTTATTTATTCACAACTCTATTACAACTGAATTACAAAGAAGAAATCTTAGAGAGAAGTGAGAGCAAATATTTTTAGAGAGAGAAGGGTTCTACTAACCGTGCCCTCTTTTATGAAATCTATCCTTCTTATATAGAAGATATTGTGCATAGTAAAGTGCACAAAAGTCAAAAAGTGTATAGTAAAATTACATAATACAATTGTTTTTCTAGAATCTATGTGGCTTTTTTGAGTTTTGAAATCTCTTCCTCTGCTTTTTTGAGCAGGTCTGGTAAATCTTCTGAAGTCACACTGTTAATACTCTGAGAATCTTCAAAATTATCTCCCATTAAAACGTCATCACCAACAATTTGCCTCTGAATATCTTGTTTTATTTGGTCCATATAGGCTGTAATCAATTCTTCTTTGGATAATAATCCACCTCTCTTAATCTGAATCTTTTTAGTAATCTTGGCAAAATGACTCTCTTCTACTATTGGATCTTCTGGAGATTCCTTACTATATTTGACAATTGCAATCTGTATTGTATCCAATAGTTCTTGCCCTACTAATTTTCCATCAGGTCCTTTGGAAATTAATTTAGGCCAAAATTTTGTATGAAATCTTCGATACAAACAAGGCATCTCATCTGAATCAATTCCCACTTCAATGGTCCATTTAAAAATCCAGGGAACAGAAAATTCCATAAAGAAATTCATAATAGGTGTCCTTGGATAAAGTCTATCTTCTCTATCCAATTCATTAATCTTAGGAGAAATTTCAACCCATTTATTAAATAAATCTTTGAATTGTAATGGTAGAACTCCTTGAGAAGGTCCGAAAAAAGACCACCATTTTATGAACCATGTTGGAATCTGAGTGCTTCTAAAAACATGAGCACATATCTTGATAAACCATGAATGTTTATGATCATCATTCTCATAGAACAACGTTTTAGAAAATGCATCCACATAATCCCGATAGTTGTAGTTAATCGAAATCTTCTGTACTGGATGTACATATTGGCAATCTTTCAAGGTACTTAATCCCCATTCTTCAGGTAGTATAATCCTTTTAATGATCATTTTTGAAAATGAAAAGTATGATTTATTTGAACCACCAGTATTATTATGAGAAATCTCTACTGATCCTGTGGATGTTAAAATCATTTCAAAGTGTAATCTATTCTTATAAGTCTGCATTGGAAATAATGCATTATTCAAATATCTCTTCATCACAATCCAAGGATTTTGTTTCCACTGAAAATCTTTGTAGTCCACATAAATTATAATCTCTTTCATAGTATTTGTGTCAAAAATCTCATTATCAGTTTTTCCTGTAATGACAGCATAGGAATCTTCATTTAATGGTTCCAGATCTTTATGATCCTCAACAGAGGTGGGTTGAATGGTAGCATTGCTACTCCCAGTAGTTCCAGCATTGCTGGCAATGAAATCTAAATATTTTTGATAATCTGCAAAAGAAGGTTTCATACTTGATGAAGGTCCTTCTTCAAGAAATCTCTTTTGGACTGGAATATACCCTAAGGTTTGAAATCTGTTCTGATTTGCCCCTCTTCCTCTTCCAGAGGAAGGTCTTGGCCAATTTGGCCGCATCCTGCAAAACTAAAATTAATTATCAATTAGATATTCTCTTGTAAGAAAATCTGGTAAACTATTATCAATTCCTTTTTTATAAACAATTTCAAAATCGAATGGAGCTAACAATGCTTGCCATCTAGCAAACATTTGTTTGGAAACAGTATGCTTAAAATCTTTATTAAACAAAAACTTAGCAGCTTGGCAATCGGTCTTTATTAAAAATTTCTAATTGTATAGATCAGTTTGGAATTTTAAAACACATTTAACAATAGCTAAAATCTCTTTTGCTATCGTTGCATAATTCTTTTGGCTATTACTCCATTTTCCAGAATAAAATTGTATAATAAAATCCTTTCTCTCAACAGGGGAAATCTGAGTTAAAATACCAGCGTATCCTATGTCTGAAGCATCAGTCTCTACAGTTTTTTCCCAATCGGGATTAGCCAAAGTTAAACAAGGAAGTTCTTTTACTTTGGATTTTATTTTCTTAACCGCATCGGTATGTAAATTATTCCAAGCAGGAGGATTCTTTTTTAATCTTTCATATAAAATTGCAGTATCTTTTGATAAATCATTTACAAAAGGAGAAATATAATTTAGACGACCCAAAAATCTTTGTAGTTGCCTCTTATCAGTTAAAACATCAGGAAATTTTGAAGCAAAGTCAATAGATCTATTAATAGGAATAATGGTTCCTCTACCAATATTATGCCCAAGAAATCTAATATTACTTTGAAAAAGAGTCATTTTTGGTTTAGAAATAACTAAACCGTTTTGAATAACTACTTGCTGAAATATTTTTAAATGTTTGAAATGTAATTCAATATTTTTAGAAAATACCAAAATATCATCTATGTAAACAATAATAAAATCTGTAAAAGGAATAAAAATATTATTCATAATCTTTTGAAATTCTGAAGGAGCATTTTTTAATCCAAAAGGCATCACATTCCATTCAAATTACCCTATTGGAACATTAAAAGCAGTTTTATATCTATCTTGTTCAGCAATCTGAATCTGCCAATATCCTGATTTTAGATCAAATTTAGAAAAAACAATAGCATCATGTAATCTATTCAATAAATCTTTTTTATTAGGAATAGGATACCTAATCCATTTCAAAACTTTATTAAGAGGCTTATAATTTATTACTAATCTTGGTACACCTCTTTCTTGTTCAGCATGCTTATTGAAATAAAAAGCAGTACATGACCAAGCAGAACTAGATTGTCTAATTAACCTTTTCTTTATTAAATTATCAATTTCATTTTTACACAAATCTAGGTAAGCAGAATTCATTTGACAAGGTCTTGCTTTAGTAGGAATATTATTATCATCAAAACAATCTTCATAAGGTAAAGAAACAACATGTTTTTTTCTATCCCAAAAAGCATTAGGATGATCATCACAAATATTAGTAACAAATTGGTTGTTTAACAAATCAATTTTTTCTTGTAATTTTTGGTTTTTAAGCAAAACATCTATTTCTAATAAAGTAATTTCTTGTTTTATAAAATTGATTTGTTGATTTTTCAGAATCAATTTCTCAATAATCATGTTTATAGATTTCGTAAAAGGTTTAGTAATAAAATCTAACTGAAAATCTTTATCATTATAAGTCCCTATTATATTAGTATGATCCCACCTTTTTAAAGGAAATATAGCATGCATGAATGGGACCCCTAAAATAATTAGACAAGAAATATCTTCCACAATCATAAAACTTTGAGGTAAACAAATACCATTGTTACATAAAAAAGCTTTTGGTAGTTTATAATTCAATTTCATTTGACTACCATTAGCAGATCTCAAACAATGAGTTGTTTTATAAAAATATCTCGAATGTATAAGTCTTTCCTGAACACAATTTACATCAGCACCACTGTCAAATAAGGCAATGAATTCCTTTCTAAAATTGTAATCAATTTGTAAAGTAATTTTAGTATAAAACTTTTGAGATGTAATAATACTCATTTTTTGTAAAAATTCATTTTTATCCTCGCTGAGGATATTCGTTAAAAAAGAATTTTTTGTAATATCTATATTTTGGCTAGTGTTTTCTTCACTACCAGGTTTAGAAATTTCAGTTTCATTTGTTCTAGAAGTCTCAGCTTCATTCTTATTTGCCTGTAAATGTAAATCAAAAGTCCTATTATCTTCTAAGCTAGAAATTCTTCTATCATAGATTTTTGACTGATTTTTTAAATAAACAATTTCTTCCTTTAAATTAAGGAGTTCTTGTTTTAAATCATAAACAATAATTTCTTTTTCTGAAAAATTCCTTTGAGTTAAAATCCTTTTTAATTCAGCAGTCGAATAGTAATCAGGCTGTTTTAAACTAAAATTTGAAGAGGGAAAATTGGTATTAGGCTCATCATTAGTCAAAACAGTATCCAAAATTTTATTTCTCAAATCTTTATCTTCTACTGTTTTTAAAATCTTTATTATCTTCTCATCATTAATCATGTTCACATTCAGATCCTGAAAATTAGAAATTAAATCATACAAACTATCATCTTTCTTGCAAGCACAATCATCATTCGAAAAAGATCTGTCAGAATCAGAATATAAATCTTCATCATGTAAAACCCTTAGATTTTCATCAGAACTAGAACCAGTAGAAGAGGAATCAGATACATCAGAACTATAATCAGAATTTAGTAGAATCTTACACAAAGAATCCTTAATTTTATCATCTAAATCTAGACTCTTAATCTTTTCTTGAGTTTTACACTCACTTGCATAATGACCAAATTTACCACATTTATGACACTTAATCCTTTTTTTTGTAATCTTTCTTACCCTTCTTTTTATAAAAATTCTTATCTTTTTTATCCCAATTTGTTTTATCACGGGATTTAAACAACTTTTTCTTATACTTACGCTTCCTATCATCTTTAGAACTAGAAATCTTCTTTTTTCTTTTTGAAGAACCAGGAATATCAAAAGCAAATTGATCACAAAATTCTCCTAATTGTTTTCTTTCATTTAGTCTATTCTTTTTGATATGATAATTCATCTTAATATCATTACAAACAGCTAAACCTTCCAGTGTGCAAACACTAATAATTTTGCCATAAGTAAGAGAATCATAAGGAATCTTGTTGTTAGTACCACGTAAATGCTTTCTAACTCTTTCAGCAAAAATCGAAGGTAAACCATCAATAAATTTAGACTTCCAATGTTTATGACTACAATCATGCAATTCCATAACACGACTTAAAAACACATCTTTATACCATCTAAAATCAGATAATTGTCTACAACGTAAATTTTGTAATGTTGTTCTAATATTCTCTGCCTCATCAGTCCATCTACCACAAAAATGTTCTACCATGGTAGTAACTAAAGTATAAACAGCATTTTGTTGTATCTGAGAAGTACTAGCAGAATCAACAGTTTGGTAGGCTAATTGCCCTTCAATCTTATGAACACTAGTAGTATTCATAATTGTAATCTTTTGTTCTTGAGTTAAAAAATTATCCCACCAACCTTTTAGTTGGCCCGTAAAACCAGCAACTAGCATAGCCGCAATATCTGTCTTGATTCTTATTAATCTTACAAATAGTACTATACATCAACATTCTATGAACAGTAGTAAAAATCTGTTTATCATTAAAACCATCAATATTCCATTCATAAATTTCTTTGCTACTATAACTATTGTTAAAAATCTGGTCTCTTTCTTCATTTAATACATCCATGGGGGTTGGCCTATTGTAATAATACATTCTTTGAATTGGCTTATCCGCCCATTTAGTATTAATTTTATTTAAAATATCTGGGGCATTTTGAGTAATAAAATCTTCTTGTTTTGTAGATAAAACAGGTTGAGGCTGTAAATTTATTCCAGTAAGATTGGAGGAGAAATTAAAATTTTTCAATTTTTCTTTCAAAAGCTGTTCAATTTCTTCAGAAGAATCAGTTTTAAAATTTTTTATTTCAGGAGGAGGTTGTAAAGTATTTTTAACAATTTTCAATTCTTGTTTTGGTTTATGAAAAGCTTCTATTTTTTCTTGTAAAATCTGTGTTAGTTTCAAGTAATTGTCTAAATTCTTATGCAATGCCATAACATGCTCTCCTAAAACATTCAAATAATAATTAGAATAATTCTGCTGTTTAAGAATCAAATTGACATGTTCACAAGTAACTACAGCAACTTTATTTTCAAATAATTTTGCAAAAGCAGTAAAATTAATAGTTTTACCATCTTTATTGATAGCAAAAGACTGAGTTGGTGGTAAAGAAGAAATCATTATATTTCTATTAGTCAAATGATACTCATGCTCAATGACTGACAAATGATATCCCACATATTTAATCATAAACCAAGGGACGAATGGTAATGAAATATTATTTTTTTCTAAATCTTTATAAAAATCTTTAGAAAAATATTCTGTTTCATCTCCATTAAAAGCAGAGAAAAACCAATTTCTAAATTCTTCCCATTTTGGACTGTAAAATTCTAAAGAAATCTTTTTTCGTGCCAGAGAACCTGGACTAAAATCAATTTTTTTACTATCCATGTAAACCAGTTGGAAAATTCATATCGGAATCTGTAGGATCACTAAAACGATCTTCCCCTTTAGCAATATTATTTTTATCTAAAACAATTTTATCAAAATTTGTTTCTCTAATCTGAGAAGTCGAAGCTCTTGATGGAATATCAACGATATAATCTACTGGTGAAATATAAGAAGATACAGATCTGGTTAATCTTGAAGAAGAATCTATTAGTCTAGGGATGTCTTGAGTTTTAAAACTCAAAGTTACACTACCATCTTTACTTTGCCTAATATCAGAAATTTCATCACTAGTAATCTCACGAGGTACTGCAGCTTCTTCAATAATCCATTCACTAGGAAAGTTAATTTCTTCCCACATAATTAATCTACGAGTAATAATTTTAGATTTAGAAAAATTATTTTCAAACAAAACAGTCTCATGATTTTGTTCAGAAATTTTACATCTAGGAGATAAAGTATAAAGAGGTCTATAAACAATTCTAGTACAAATACACATCGCTTCTGTTCCAGGTAAATAATCATATCCATTAATCTTGATATTCAAAATTAATGATTGTAAAATATTCACATCAGTTAAGGCAATATTCAAATTTGGATAAGCATTAAAATATATTGCACCATAAGCCAAAGTTGATTGTATAGAACCAATCAAAGAATTTTTCCAATTTAAATTTCTTCCATCACGTAAAGCAGCAACAAAACTTTCAGGTAAGCCTTTTAATGTTAATGGCTTAAAAGCAACTTGAACTAAACCAATATGCAGATAATTGAAATCTTTAGATTTATAATAATCAATATCATTTTGAGATAATAAATTAAAAACTCCACTATCTTTATCCATCGTAAAACTTAATTCTGTAGTTTTCACAGTAGTTTTCCCAGCAAATTTTTCAAAAGTTCCCAATTTGTAAATAGTCTCTATATTAACCTTAGGAATTACCCAAGTATTTAATAAATCTTGTTGTACAGGAAAATTTATTTGTTCTTTAATCATATTTTTAATAAATTTTTGTTTATTAAACCAAGACATAAGAACTCAATAAAGTAAGTGTTAAATAATAACTTCCATAACCTTAGTAGATCTTTTATATATATATATATATATATATATATATATATATATATATATATATAAGCTATATTCGATACAGTATTACCTAATATACTTATACTCGTTGCATAGTAAGGCGTAAGTATATATATATATATATGTATATATTTAAGCTATATTCGATACAGTATTACCTAGTATACTTATACTTAGTGCATAGTAAAGCGTAAATATATATATTATATTTAAAAGCTATATTCGATACAGTATTACCTAATACACTTATACTCAGTGCACAGTATAGAGTAAGTATATATATATATATATATATATATATATATATATATATATATATATATATATATATATAAAAGCTATATTCAATAAAGTATTACCTATCACACTTATACTCAGTGCATAGTAAAGCGTAAATATATATATATATATATATATATATATATATATATATATATATATATATATATATATATATATATATATATATATATATATATATATATATATATATATAAAATCTATATTCGATACAGTATTACCTAATATATTAAACTCAGTGCATAGTAAGATTGTCTTTTCTATTGACAATCTGGAATTAAATAGAATATATATAAGCTTATATAAGTGTAAGTTTGCTTTCTATATAGAATTTAAACTCTTATATATATGTAAGCTTAAATTAATTTAATTGTTTAAAGCTTTCAATTCATATATATATATATATATATATATATATATATATGTATGTATGCTATATTAAACGGGTCTCATATTTGGTCTCTACCTAATAAATTTAACCTGAATTGAGACCAACTTTGGTATCTAATTGTATATAAATATTAATTCGAGATCAACTTTGGTCGCTAAACTTAAGTTAGATTTATTTATATTTATATAACATTTAAAATAATATTATAATTATTAAACGGATCTCATAATAGCGATCAAAGTTGGCCGCTAAATTTATTTATATTTTTAAATTTTTTTATATAATAAAATAATTATTAAAATTTTATTATTGGATCCCATATTAGAGACTAAAGTTGGTCTCTATCTGCTAACCCTTTAATTAGCGACCAACGTTAGTCGCTAGTTTTGAATTATATTTATTTATATTTTATATATTTTTTAAATAATAATATAATTATTAATATTTTATAATTGGGTCCCACATTAGCGATCAAAGTTGGTCTCTATCTGCTTACGCTTTAATTTGCGACCAACTTTGGTCCCTAATTTTAAATTATATTTAGTTATATTTTATAATTTTTTTAAATAAAATTATAATTATTAAAATTTATAAATGGGTCCCACAATAGCGACCAACTTTGGTCGCTAATGTTAAATTATATTTATTTATATTTTTTAATTTTTTAAATAATATTATAACTATATATATATATATATATATATATATATATATATATATATATATATATAACTTAAATTCATATCTCTTTAGCATGCGTTTTTTACGTCATCTGAAGTTACTTTGTCAATCTTTTCGTGTTTTGATATTTTTACTTTGTAGGACTTTACAAATTTGAATGTTTTTTCTTAACCTAATAAGTAGGAGGTTATACGTGTATAATTCGAGTACATGCTTTAATCACAGAAAAGAAATTAAATACAAACATCATGTGTTATACAATTAGTCGCGCATAGGTTCAAACTTGGACGACCACGACCACTGACGAGTGCGGCGAGAGGCGAGGCCCTTACGGCGCAACATCCCTTATTCGATGACTGACAACGGTTAGTAAACTCACAACATTTATAGTACTGTAGGCGCAATAGGGGACAATGGGAATATGCTCTTTGATATTCTTTATATTGTACTTTTTATGGTTCAAGAGGGGATTGTCCCTTATAAATAGAAGGGGAGAGAGATATCATATGGACTTTTGACCAAGCGCATCTGATATTAGGCTATATAGATGATATTTGTATCTTAATTATACATGCTTTATTGTTGTTTTATAGATGAAATGATAACAAAATGCTCTAGCTAATTAGTGTTCTTTTACATCGCATGAAGTAATCCTAGCTAAGAAGAACTATGGAGAGCTTTAGAGTCAATAATGTCAAGAAAATGTCCATCAAGAATCACCCGAGCATAAAGAAGCAAAAGTGGACCGGGGTGAAATCCACCGCGACCACAGTGGGACCGTAGTAGGACCGCGACAGTCCATGAAACGCAGATAGAATAGTTGGCCTTCACAGCGGTTGTGCCGCGATCGCGGTGAACTGTGCAAATGCCAGAAAATTTGGGGACCAAAGTGTAACTCGAGGAAAACTTATTCCAAACCCTTATAAACTTTAGAAACTCGCCCAAGATATGGTTAAGCTTGTTTTTAGACTACTTTGGAGGCAAGAACAAGTGTGAGAAGATCAACCAAACATTAGAGTTTTTGTTATCTTGTTTTGTTATCAGTAGCTAAACAATTGATCTAGGGTTGATGGAACCAATTGTTAGATGAGGTTTTGACTCAACTTTGTTATAATTGAGCCGGATTTATTATATGATTGTTCCACTAAATATGTTTTATATGGTGATTAATTGAATGAGCCCTTGATTAATCCTGTTTAATTATCTTATGTTGCTTGAGAAAGAATATTAGGTTAGACTGTTGTTGAACAACGTCACTTTTGGGTAATTGAAGAGATTCATTACTTGAACTTAAAAGTGAGTTTAGAGATAACGAAGCTTTGGTGGGATAATTTAGGGTTGCGCATGTTGTGAGCTAGTGTAGTTCGAGAGAATATATGCTCTAGTAAATTATTGTAGCTGATTGAGAGATAATTACGATAAACTATGGGTCTTAATCCTCGTAGAGTATTACGGCGAGATTATATCGAAAGAGTTAAGACTAGACCTTTTTACCATTGAATTATCATTAATCTAGCATATCGTTACTTTTATCAGTTGAAATGGTTAAATAAAAACCCAATATTGATTGATAAAAATCTTGCATCCGGAAATTATGTGAGTTGATAATAGTATTGCCAATAATTGTAATAAATAGGTTGGTTCCCTGAGGATTCGACTCCGGACTTAAAATAAGATTATTTTTGCAACGGCCACTTTAACTTTTAAAAGGCATAATTAGGCGTGATCAGCATCCATTACAATATCTTTCTACATTCAAAGTTATCATATTTACACTTAATCATTCGGTTTCAAGAAATTAAGAAACATTTTTCATTGCATTCATACCTTGAATTTTTCAATTGCATTTATCTTTTTTAATTAATTTAACTAAAAAGGTTTCAATATATTTTTGATCAAACAAGTCGCTTGATTCTAACTAGAGCTAACTTTTGAGGTGATGTGGAATAATATATATAGAAGTTTGTAGTTACAGTGCTATTAGTTTCAGGAACTCAATATAGCATTGTTGACATACGTATGCTTGACGTAGTGCTTACATGGAGAAAATCGTTGTTGGCCTAAGACAACAACGTATCATTAATATTCGGATGGTAAGAGTAGAAGGTAAATATCGACATCGTATGTGGCGAATGGCTGATTAGTTGTCGTGTGAGGTTTGTAGATGCTCTACTCCTTCTGCTATATGTACATAGTTGACTGTGAAGGCGTATATAATGTGTACACATTCCAATTCCATGCATATTTGATAACTTATAGACTTCTGCTGTTTAAGATTTAATTTCTTTGACCTTCCATTTGGATTTTACCAGTCAGCTAAAAAAATGAATTTAATATATTATTTTGTTATACATTCTTGTCTTGACGTTGGATGATTAGCATAGTCAAAATGGAAGTGTTGGTATGTGAACTTGCTTCTTCTTTTATATATATTTTTCTAGTACCTTTTGTATTTGTTACTTGAAAATCATTTAATTGAGAGGTGTTTCAAAAAAAATTCAATTATAACAAAAATGTTGGATTAGGTAAGTAAGAAAAATGGTACTCCTATTTACACTATAATTTAATTTAAAGAAAAAGAGAAAACTAATAAGATGGCATTGGATATACTAATATGTCAAGAGTCACGTCTACGTCTATCAAAGCAATAATTGATTGGAATCCAATAATGACTTATGAGTTGCATCTTTATTAACCATCATTGGTTTTGTCGACTTCTGAATTGTTGAAGTGACGTTTCGTCTATGCAACAGAAACTAATATGAGGCTTAATTCTGGATTACTGTCACCATATTTTTTTCCTTATTAATCTTTTCTATGAGTTGGTAATGCCATTTTCCAGGTTTTTATTTATATTATAAGGTACAGTCTCTTGTCGGTTTCATTATTTTTCATGCAAATTACTGAAATATCACTATGGACACAACGGGATAATTAATCAAAGCAAACATCAATCTTGAAAAATTATCCTTTTATTTATTTTTTAAATGATCATAAAATCATTAATACATGGTGTATTGGTAAAAATATAATCATACGCTGATTATGAAATCGGCTCCGCCCCAATCGACTATAACCATCGATCAATATGCTCAACTCCAAATAATTGCAACCGATTCAGAAACATCAATGGGGCTACGGTCCTCTCGTCCCATGAGAGTGTCTCCTCAACATGGCCACGACAATTCACTCCCAGCTCACACTACAAAAAATTGGATTATTAGTGGATCATGCAGCTCACAGTTAGATTCAACTGATATGATTAACAGTATATTCTTGATAAAAGAACTAAACATTTACGTTTATTATGTTGGGGACTTGGTCATGACTTGAAGCTTTACTTAGGTACTACAGGTATAGCCATTATTCTGTCCTCACATATATACAACCAAGGAAAAGCTTTTTGTCAAGCACGATTCGAAAAACATAAAGGACGACGCCAGCCTTTATGTGTAATGAATGGGGCAGAATAACTATTTGGCTAAAAAGTTATGTAAATACTTATTAAGCTCAAGAACAATCGAAAATATCAAAGAATAAATCGATTTAAGTGTAATATGAATTAGAAAGTGTTATCGAGTTAAGATCGGTGACAATAATAAAATGTAAATATCTTAAGATGCAAAAGTAATGGAACAAGTAATAATCTTTGCACAAGAGAGAGAGAGAGTTGTATATTCTGAGTAGCAAAATACACATGAATCCCTTACAAAGGAAAGATCTCCTTTATATATCAGGAGACATTCCTCGCAATATCAAAGAAAAATACAGAAGTTGGTAGCTTCAGTGTACGAAAGAGTCAGATCTTCAAACACCGCCGTCTTGGATCGTGTTAACTGGGACGTCCTCTTACCGGGGTCGACTTTATTTGAGCCGGCCTCCATATCAAAAGCGTGTTAAATAACATAAGAACGTAAGAAACCAAATTTGCTCGATACAATAACTTTCTTTCCGAAAGCGGGGATTTCACATAATTTTGGATTCACTAAGAAAGTCAAAGCAGAAATGTTTTGTGAGAGACGTATGGGATAAAAAGAAGCGAGTATGAATTTTAAGTAGCTGTCCATCTTGTAAAAAAGCATATCATATAGTAAAAAGGGACACACGCACATGGAATTCGGAACCGAAATGATAATTTTTTAGACTTAAAGTGCTTTTTTAATATTAAAAAAAATATTTTTAGTTATTTCGCAGTAATTTACTGCGAATTAGGTTAACGGAAAAAATTCCGTTAGCCTAAGTCGCAGTAAATTACTGCGAAATAGTTAAAAAATTAATTTTTTAATTGAATTCGCAGTAATTTATTGCGAATTGTCTTTATGTTTTTTTTTTAAATAATCACCTGTGCAGGCCCAAAAAAAAAGATACATTGCGCAGTAAATTACTGCGAAATGCACAATTCGCAGTAATTTACTGCGAAATGTCTTGTTTATTGGGCATGCACAGGTTCTTTTAACTGACACAGCAGCGATAATTCAAAATTATAAAATGCAGTATTTTACTGCAAATTCATCTGAAAAATTCTATACCCCGACCTCGAACTTGCGTTATTTACAGGTGTTTGATCTTCGTGAACATTCATTCAATAAACTTCTCTCTTCTTCTTATCAATCTTTCTTATAATGTCTGAAGTGCAAAAAATAAGGGTTTCTCTTTATTGGGGTGGTGAGGTTGTGCTGCAGAATAACTCTGTGAGGTATAGTTCACCTCCACATTGTCACGTTAAATTGCCATTTAATATGGAGTACGATACATTGGTATCATTGTTACGTAAAAAAATGAGTGAGAGGAGGCGTTCGATTAACTTCAAAGTAACCGGTAGATTTTCGTATTCAGTGACTCCGCAGGGGTTTGCTTATTATTCGGAGTTTAACATCGATGATGATGATACCCTTAGAGATTTTTTGCAGATTCCGGTATGAATACAGAAAATTTATTGTAATAAAATTATTGGAAATGTACGTTAAGGTGGAAGAGGGTGTGCGTAGCATGGATAGCCCCCAATCATCGGGTAGTTATTCTGGAGCAATTTTTGCCGGACAGATTGGTGAAGAAAGAGTTTGCATTGAATTAAACTTGTCACCACCATCGAATGAGCATACACAAAATAATTTATCGACTTTATATAATCAACAAAAGGACTGGTAAACTTCAATTTTGCTTTGGTTCTGCGCTGATTATTTTACATTTGAATTTGATTTGTATTAACGATCATATTTTTCATAGGGGGTACCGTCCGGATATGAATTTTACGAGTTATGAGCCGACCCCTAGTTGTGGAGTATTGGATCACAGTGGTCCATCTGGGAGTCATCACCAACAAGAATTGTCAAGACAATACGACTTGTAAGTAAAGTGATATAGCTATATCTATAATATTTTTCCGGGGTATTAGGTAACTTATCTTGTTGTTCTTTTTGTGCAGTGAAAACCAGGTTCTTGAAGCTCCTGACCTCATACAGCTTCCCATAGACGACGTATTCACTCGTGATTTGGCTTATGTAAAGAGTCAGGAAAATGATAGTGACTACGACAATAATGCGGATGAGTCTGCGGATGACACACTCTTCCCTTTTGAGGTTGGTGATGAGGAGGAGGAAGTGAATGTTGAACCTGAACCAGCGAGGGAGCATGTTCCTCCACCTCCTATGCGACCAAGAGTGTACGAGTCCCACATACCATTTCATGAGCGGAATATCCCTACCTTGATAATTTGCCAAGCATGACGAACGTGGATGCCCTCACAAAAGAAGGTGATGAATTTCGATCACAAATGTGGGATGAGTCCAGGCCATCTGTTTTGACTAAGGGCATGTATTTCCCTGATAAAGCTCGCCTAATTAGGGCTGTAAAAATCTACAACGTAAAAGAGTGTCGTGAGATGACTGTAGTTGAGTCAACTACGAATAAATGGAAGGCTATATGCCGTAGATTTTTTATGGGTTGTCGCTGGATATTGCGTGCCACCAAGAATAAATCAGGTTTGTGAAAAGTGGGTAAATTTATTAGCGATCACATATGTGAAATGGACACATACAATGAGAATCACTTCAACTTGGATGTCGACTTGATTTCTCTTGTCCTGATTCCATATTTGGAAATGTCAATTAGGTTCAAGATTAAAGAGTGTATCACAGCCGTCCATAAGGAGTATGGTTGTAATATAAACTAAAAGAAAGGAATATCTCGGTCGCAAACGTGCCTTTGAACTTATTTATGTCGACTAGGATAAGTCTTTTTCAAATCCGCCCAGGTACATGGCCGCATTGCAACACTTTAACCCGGCAGTATTGTTGAATGGAGGTGTGAGCGGAGTCCGGACAGACCCGAAAATATTTTCAACTATGTGTTTTTTTCATTTAAACCGACAATTGATGGGTTTGTGGATTGTCATCCTGTTATTTCCATAGACGGTACCCATGTCTACGGAAAGTATGATATTAAGCTTTTGATTGCAGTTGCTGTAGATGCTAACGGCAAATTTCCATTAGCCTTTGCCATATGTTCCAACGAAAGAGAAGAGACGTGGACCCATTTTTTGAACCACTTGAAGGAGCACGTTGTCAGATTGTGTACATGTATTTGTCTAATATCTGATCGGCATGGTGATATTTTAAGTTCTGTGCGTCACTTACCTGCATGACAAGAACCATATGTATACCACCGTTACTGTGTGCGGCACCTGAAGGCCAATTTTCAGAAGAAATTTTCTGTCAAGACCTTGCATGACTTAATGTGGATGGCTCCAACTGAGAACCAGCAATGCAAATTCAATTGGCGCATGGAAGCGATCAGGCAGATAGAACCAATAGCCTATTCTTGTTTATGGAGCATGAGCTTCACATGTGGACATTGAATGTTGATGGCGGCAAATGGGGAGCATGGACTACAAACATGTCGGAATCATACAACGACTTGTTGAAATCTACCCGTAGACTGTCTGTCATTGCCATGGCTCGCATGACATTCAAACAGAGCGCAGAGAGGTTTGTTGAAAGGAATGCAACCGCCTCAGCATTGATGGACCGGGGTGTTGAATCTATGCCAATACCCATGAGAAGATTTGAAAGGTCGAGGAGGCGAGAACAATGGCATTCATTTCTTCAGTACGATCACGAACGGGTTGTATTTGAAGTTAAGACATCCATCAACGGACACCGTGGGAATAATCTACATACGGTGAATAAAAATAGAAGGTTGTGTTCGTGTGTAAAATGGACCATCTACCACATGCCCTGCGCACATGCGTTGAAGTGCTTCCAGCAAGTTGGATATGGGGAAACAAACTATATTGATAGGCAATACAGTGTTGCTTCATATGTAGACACATGTAGTGGAAAGTTGTAGCCATTAGGTGATGAGCATTATTGGCCGCTGGAACCTTTTAAGATGGTATGTAACAAGGACTATTTGCGCAAGTTGCAAATCAAAAAGGGAACGCGCATACAAAACCAAATGGATGTTGGTGACACAGTTTACGCGCGTAAATGTGGAATATGCTCACAAACAGGACACGACCGTCAGAAATATCCTTCAGGCAGTGTCCGAGGCGGTAGTAATCCCAGTGCAAGTTCGTCTAATGTACCCAACTATCCTGGAAATCCCTAGTATTTCATTTTGAGTTTTTTTCTTTTTTTGCAAGTTCGTACTTACGTAAGTTTCAATTTAATGAAATAAAAGAATATTCCAAATTTCATCTTATTTTTTAACGTTATATTTTGATATGGTTGTTCCAAATTTTGATATTTTGTATCTTTACATTTATCGTGTTTGTGTTTGTATTTCTCCATTTTCCAATAAAAATGTTATGTTTATTTTAGGTTGTCAATGTTAGTGTTTGTCATGTACTATTTAAGTAAAATTGTTGTTGAAGAACAATTAAAATAAAGTTAGTGCTCTCATATAATTATTAACAGTATCTACATAATTCACTATTTACATAAATTAAAAACAAAATAAATCAATGCGTCCCGCATGCCAGTGTGCTTCAGTGTCGCCGTTGGCTTTAGTCTCATACCCCATCGGTCGGGTACACTATCTGGATCATCATCATCTAGCCGCCTATTTATCGGAGGATGTGCAGCCGCATTGACTGTGCAACTAGCAGGATCGGAAGAATAGGATGTAGGGCCGTCGACATCCTACAAAACAACTAATAAATTAGCATATGAAGATAATATTAGTTTTAAATATGTTTTAAGTAATAAATATTTACTCACTGTGGTCTCCTCGACCTCCTGAGTGTATGCATCCGTGATGTGCTCATCACCTACTGTACTTGCCTCAAAGATGGGCTGGGACGAAGACTTCATATGAAAATTAAAAAGTTTAATCATTGATGCAATATTAAGGAAAAGAAAACAAATTGAAATTCTAAAGTAATAAACACATACCGTCGTCTGTGATAGATGCACCTGAACCGCGGAGGATGGGGGATAACTCAACCTACGCCCGCCATCCACGTCACGTATCGGGCGAGTGTCAGCTGCGGAAGATGGGCATGCGAAGTACTGATGTAAGTCCATGTCAAATGTACCAATGTTCGAAAATTCTCCAAACGGGGTGATCTGCGATACTAGCAAAGATAACTGAAGGCTAAACGAAGGCATGCTACTAGAAGACTCGTCTGCATGAGGCATATAACCCTGCTGATCATCTCCAAGCCCCTCAAGCCCAATGGCATCAACATGGACCTCTCCTGGTGGGTCGACATGTACCTCACCGCCACCTTGCTGAACACCTCCCCGTCGTCCCCTGCGACCCCCATCTGCCACCCCTAGCTCGTGGGGCACCCCTCCCTTGTGGGACCAACATACCCTACTGGTATGCCTCTGGCGCTGCATACTAAGCCCAATGCCCCATTAGCTCCGCCATCTGGGCACGCGACGCTCCTCTAATGTAGGGGGCAGTGTCAAGGCGCAACCGTCTATACGCAGTCCGTAAAGAACCTGGACATCCTCTAAGGTGATGGTAGCCTCTCCTGTGGGCAAATGAAATGTATGTGTCTCCCGTCGCCATCGCTCTACCAATACCGTGATAAACGACCAATCTAGCTGAATCCGCCCAAGCTCAAAAATGGGATATAATCCCGCATCCTGAAGGATGTGTACTACACGCTGATGCAAATGACCAGCAATAAAGTCCCAAAGATCGTCAGGTCTCCTAGGCGGAGAGCCTGCTCTGACAGCTGTCCCTCCCACACGTAGGAGGACCTATGGTCGCCCTGTAGCACTAATAGCTGATCCTCCACAGGTCTAGGATGTGCAGGCGGAGGAAAGGCCATGACGTCTAATATAATATAAAAAAATTAATTGATTGTGTCAGTTTAATAAATTAAATAATTAGATATGATTAAATTAAAAATTAGGATGTGCATTATTGAGTTAGCTACTAATAGAATTATTATTGAGTTGTCACGTCATTTTGAACAGGTTCAGAGCCATGTGGAAAAAGCTGTTTTTCCCCTATGAATGTGCATCTAAATCGTAGTAAAATACTACGTATTGTTGAGTTGTCACATCGTTTTGAAAAGGTTCAGATCCATGTGAAAAAGATGTTATTTCCGCGAAGAATATGCATCTAAATCGTAGTAAAATTCTACGTATTGTAGAGTTGTCACGTCATTTTGAAAAGGTTCAGAGCCATGTGGAAAAGCGGTTTATCCCCAAAGAATGTGCATCTAAATCGTAGTAAAATACTACGTATTGTTGAGTTGTCACTTGTTTCACCTATAAATATTGGGCGCATTGTAGTTATTTTGTGTGCTCAAAATTTTCCCAAAAAATATTTCATTAAATGGCTCAACTTGGTCGTCCACCAATTTGCTTCTGTGGAAAAGCATGCATGACGGACTGTATATAGGAAGGGGATGACGCTGGACGCCGCTTCTGGTGTTGTATGAACACATTGTACAAGCAACCCGATGAACCTACTTGTGAATTTGATGAATAGGCTAAGGAACCATGTTTTCAGGAAAGCTACAGGAAGAGATTCCAGGATCTTCATGGTATGTGGTTATTCCATGTGAGATGCAAAATGAGGGAGATAGAATATTACAGAAATGAAGGAGAAAGTGAAGGAGTTGGAAGATAAAAATTGGAGAGCTAAATGGAATTGTCAAGCATACAAGGAACGTAGCGAAAAATATGAATGGGGACTTGCGGAGGTGAAGCCGAGAGTGAAAGAGTTAGAAGAAGAAAAAGAACAAATGGAAGAACGATTTAAGTGGTTGGAGCGAAGAATAAATGGTATCTAGAACTAAACATTAGCGTGTATGTGTTAAGTATCATTTTCATATTACATGTATTTTTATTATGTTGGCATGTTATGTTTTTCCTTGTGGTGTAGTCAAGGACACCCTAGTAGTTTGTTTGTCCGTTATTTTTTGTAATTTATGAAGGTATTTGTATGTGTTTCTCTTTATATGAAATACAATAAATTTTCGCAATATTGTTACATCTTCTTTTTATTTGTAGTGTTTGTGATTTTGTTAACCCGTTTAAATAAAAATGTTGTTCTACTATTCACCATAAAATATTATTCTTCTCAATTTCAACATTTTTGAAATTTTCTTACCTTAATTATTTAAATTATAAATTTTGAATTTGAGTGAATAATTATGTAAGGGTTCCAGGCTTGATTTTTTATGCCGGGTACCACCGAGTTATCTTTAAAATATTATTCTTCTCAATTTTAATATTTTTAGAATTTTATTACCTTAAATATTTAAATTATAATTTTTTGAATTGGAGTGAATAAATATGTAAGGGTTCCAGGCTTGATTTTATGTAGGGTACCACCGAGTTATCCTTAAATATTATTCTTCTCAATTTCATATTTTTAGAATTTTCTTACCTTAAATATTTAAATTATAAATTTTTGAATTGGAGTGAATAATTATGTAAGTGTTCCAGGCTTGATTTTTTATGCAGGGTACCACCGAGTTATCCTTACTACGCTAAAATGCACTAAATTTTACTACGCTACAAGGATCTATATTTAACTATGATACAAGGCTCCAAATTTTACTACGCTAAAAGGATATATTTTAATACGCTAAAAGAAACTATATTTTACTACACTACATGGCTCTACAATATGAACATAAAATAAATAACACAAACAATCTAGTACCATTTTTGTTCACAAATATAACATAAATTCGGATATCGAATAAATCAATCCGGGTATATCAAAAGAGACAAACATAATATAAATTCACGTATAAACATACCAAGCAATACGAATATACATGAATATACGAGTTTCGCTATAAATTAAATAGAAATACCTCGATGTAATTTTTTTTTTTGAACTCGAAATTTTCTATCCGAAATACGGAATTGAACCTTCTTTTGGTATGTAGGACCTACAAGCCGCGTTCTTTGTGGGACGGGTGGGCCAAATTTTTTTTAATAAACTAGCGAGGTGGGGGTACCAGTGGGATTTTACAAATGGAGGTTTGCTCTTTCGATATGTTTGTCGTTGAGGAAGACGGCCAGTATATAAAGTAGCATTTCGCAGTAATTTAGTACGAAATAGGGCAATTCGCAGTAAATTACAGCGAAATGCTCTTTATATAGCCTGGGCCCACCTTTTAACCAATTCGCATTAAATTATTGTGAATTCAATTTAAAAATTAATTTTTTTACTACTTCGCAGTACATTACTCCGAATTAGCTAAAAATGTATCTTTTTTTAACATTAGAAAAGCACTTTGAGTCCAAAAAGTTATCATTTCGGTTCTGGACTCCACGCACATAGCCCCTAAATTTTTATGGTTTCATACTATATACTCCATGGTTTCAATTTAGATAAGGTAGTTTGACTCGGCACGAAATTTTAATTTTTTTTAAAATTTATAATTTTAAAAATTTAAGGGGTAAAAGCTTTGTGAAATCATAATATTTATGTGGAAGAAATGTCTCATAAGGGTAAAATGGATAAAATGAAGAGTTCAAAATAAAATTATTTTCAAATTTAAAAATATATTATTTATTTTAAAATATACTAAACCAGAAAGTACCTCATCTAATTTGAAATAGAGAGAGTGCCATCTAATGATAGGCTGATTTTCAAGGCTTTTTTGCTCTGTAATCACTAGAGATTACACTGTCCCTCGATAAGAATTTTTATTGGAGTTCATAAACGTTAATATTTTGAGTTGGACATTACTCCCTCCGTTTTAATTTAGATAATATATTTTACTTATCAAGAGTTAATTTAACTAAATTTTACAGCTAAATTAGATTAGTTCAACTTTATATTTTAAAATTAAAATTTATTTAATCAAAAACTATACGAGAAATACGACAAGTTATAATTTTTATTTTATCAATATGATAAAAAATTTATTTTAAAATATCAGTAATATTCTTTCATATGATATCATAACCTAAATTTGGTGAGTCCTATTGTCCGACCACTTTCTCTCCTCATGTCCTATTGGTATGGACTCATCTCTTATGCTTCTCTTTTGCCTCTCTTAAATCAATGATCAAGCTGCTATATTGCCCTAGGACTATTTTGAGTCTAATCTATCTCCCTTACTTTAGGCCCACTCTCTATTTAATCATCAGCCATTCTCTTTACTGAGCGTGTAAAATTTTTCATATTAGTGCATAAAACTTAAATCGCATTGGCAAAGGTTGTAATCTTTAATTTCTAAAAAGGAATTGAAATTTCTTAAAAGTTCGCTTAAACTATGATACTACTAGTTGTATTGGGAAAAAATTGAATTTAAATTGAAGATGACGTGGCGTGACACGTGGACTGGTCAAACAATCAAAGAACAATAAATGATTAAAAGGCGCGGAAGACAACAGACACGGGGGAAGGAAATAAAACAGCCACGAGAGAGAATCTTAGATACGAGTCTTGTGTCTCTTTAAGTCATTTAATATCAACGGATAAAAAGGACATTGAAGACAAGAATCTGATGACAAAAAATAATCTACGTTCATTATTAAATACCTGATACGTTAGTTAATAAGTATTTAATTGCAATGATTATGTAACGTCTCATTAAATGTTATTTATTTTTTAGATTAATACGTTACTCCTTGTCAACTATAAAAGGAGGAAGTTTCATCATTTGTAAGAACACAATACATTTTTGACATCATATTGAAATAACAAATTCTTATTGCTTTATTTTTACTCTCTGAAAGCCTTTCATTTTGGTCTCTAGATTATCAGTAACCCGATTTCTTTTCTCTAAATTCGAGCTTTGACCAAATTACATTTTTTTGGTTAAACAAATTGGTTCCGTTACAAGGAATCTGATAATCCATTCCTTCCAAAATAACATTACTTATTGCCAATATGTCAAACAACAATGACAACAATAACCAGGAAAATCAGATCCATGATGAACTCAACAACGTTAACCCTCAAGCTTCTCCACGTGGATCTCGTGACGGAACTCCGAATGATATGTCTTGACATGTCGACGGAGAAGCTGAAACAAGAGATGAACTTTTAAATAAAATAATCGACTCACGAATTGACAGATCCTTGCAAGCTTTAGTTAGTCGATTGCCTGCTGCACCAGCAACGCCAAACAAAAACACGTTGGAAAACCCTCACTTTGGTCTAGTTAATTCTAGAAATGGAGCAACTCCCAGTGACTCACAAGAAGGAAAACCAGTTAATACAGGTAATTCTCATCTTCAAAATTTGGTACTAACCTTGCATAAACAACTCAAGGAGTAGAACGAGCGTATCGAGAAAATCCCTGGAGTTCCACCTGTGATAAAAGGAGTGGATGTGGATAAATACTCGCAACAACCCTAGAAGCCAAGTGCTGCTCCTCTACCAATTCCAAGGAAATTCAAAATGCCTGACATCCCAAAATATGATGGTACAACAGACCCACATGACCACATAACTGCATTTACAAGGGGAGTGAAAGGCAACGTTTGACCAAACAAGAAATTAAATCAGTGCTAGTCAAAATATTTGGGGAGACATTCACTAAGGGTGCATTAACCTGGTATTCTCTTTTACCTGAAAATTCTACAAATTCTTTTGCTAAGCTTGTAGATTCTTTTATAAAAGCACACTCGGGAGCTCAGAAGGTTGAAAAAAGAATGGAGGATATCTTCAAATCAAGCAAGGGAATTCGGAATTGCTCAGAGATTTCGTTGATAGATTCCAACGTGAAAGAATGATGCTACCCTGTGTACCGGATAATTGGGCAGCAATAGCTTTTGCAAGTAATTTGAATGACAAAATTTCAGAATCCATGAGAAGACTTAAAGAAAGCCTTCGTGAATTTCCCACAACTACTTGGAACGATGTTTATAACAGGTACAGTACGAAGCTCAGAATAGAAGAAGATATTGTATCTCAACATCAATGAGATGATAGGAGCGGGTCCAAAAGATCTGAAGCCAAAAAAAGGTCAGCTAAAAACAAGTACGATCCATATATGGGACCTGCGGGAAAAGACCCACGTTCTAGGCAGAACAATCAACATTATGATCAAAGGTCGAGAGACAGGGGGACCAGATCTTCATTCAGGTTCAAAGGCGATTGAAACGACCAAGAGCCACGAGATGATGATAGAAATTTAATGGCACGATTTGCTGGTCATAGTTTTCAATATAACTAATTCCGAGCTCGTAGTTGTTCTAAGGAGTATGGGAGATAAGGTACGGTGGCCAAAGGATATGCGGTCGAATCCAAACAGACGTAACCCAGACCATTGGTGCAAATTTCACAATGACCATGGACATAAAACATCAGAATGCAGATTTATACAAAGTGAAGTAGATCATCTATCGAAGCGAGGATAACTTACAAAGCTGTTTAATGAAAAGAGAAAACAAGCCTACATGAAAAATAGGCAGGAGTCACCAAAACCACCTTCACCTAATAGAACAGTAAATGTCATCAATGGAGGGGAAGATATATACGGAGTGACGTACAAAGCTTCAAACAAAGTTTCGAAAATGACGATCACACACGGCAAGCGAGTACGGCAAACCTTAGAGCATGAGAGTATAAGCTTCGATGATGCATATACGGGAGGAATGACTACACCTCATAATAAAGCTCTGGTAATATCTTTAATTATACATGACACTGATGTAAAAAGAGTTTTGATTGATCCAGGAAGTTCTGTAAATATCATTCTACTAAGAGTGCTATAGGAAATGCAAGCCGGAGATAAAATGATACAAAAGGCGCATGCTTTTTCAGGCTTCGACAATTCAAGTGTGGTAGCAAAAGGTGAGGTAACTATGACGACTTATGCTGCAGGTGTTATTGAAGAAACTAAGTTTCAGGTAGTTGACATGGAAATGGCATACAATATAACATGGGGAGACCATGGATCCATGATATGGATGATGTTCCATCAACCTTAGATCAAGTCATTAAATTTCCATCACCTTGGGGAATATGTCAAGTTCGAGGGGATCAACAAATATCCAAGAGTATCAACGCAATAACAGATACGAGTACCATGAGTAAAGAGAAACAGCAATTACAGGAAATAGTTGAAGGCGTCAGCAACCAAACTTCAACTGAGAAAACAGATTTAGATTCGAGGCCTGATGTAACTAATGAACCTGAAGAAAATGAAAACATAAAAATGACAATTGAAGAACTCGAGGCTGTGGTGTTATTTGAACAATGCCAGAGAAAAACGTTTACATAGGAGCCAATCTAAATTCCGACACGCGAGGTATGTTAATTGAATTTCTAAAAGCTAACGTGGATTGTTTTGCCTGGTCCCATGCTGATATGACAGGTATTCCACCGGATGTGATGACTCATAAACTCAACGAGGACCCATACTTTACTCCAATCAAGCAAAAGAAAAGAAAACAAGGGGCTTTCAAAAATCAAGTAGGTCAAGATGAGGTCCAAAAGTTGTTAAAAATCGGGTTAATTCGTGAGGTGAAATACCCTGACTGGTTAGCTAATACGGTGGTCGTACCTAAGAAGAATGGTAAGTGGAGAGTTTGTATAGACTACACCGATCTAAATAAAGCTTGCCCAAAAGATTCTTTTTCCTTACCCCATATAGATCAATTGATTGATGCAACTGCAGGTCATGAACTTTTAAGTTTTTAGATACATATTCGGGGTACAACCAAATTAAAATGGACCCCCGTGATGAGGAATAAACTTCCTTCATCACAGATCGGGCGACTTACTGTTACAAAGTAATGCCCTTCGGTCTAAAAAATGCTGGAGCAATCCTATCAAAGGTTAGTTACCAAAATGTTTCAGGAACATTTGGGAAAAACTATGGAGGTATATATAGACGATATGCTCATCATAACCCAGCATTCTCATGACCGTATTTCTCATTTAACTGTTACTTTTGAAATCTTACGAAAATTCAATATGAAACTCAATCCTGAAAAATGTGCGTTTGGAGTTGCTTCAGGTAAATTTTTAGGTTTTCTTGTTTTTAAACGTGGCATTGAGGTAAATCCTTCCCAGATTAAAGCAATTGAAGAAATACTTGATGCCCTTACCAGAAAAAAGGATGTTCAGAGATTAACGGAAAGGATAGCAGCCCTTGGGAGATTCATTTCAAAATCTTCAGAAAAATGCTTCAATTTTTTCTCTGCGCTCCAAAAACAAGATCATTTCGAGTGGAATGAAGATTGTCAACAAGACCTGAGAGATTTAAAAGTTTATTTATCAAATCCTCCTTTACTGGCAAAACGTAAAGAAGGTGAAAGGCTACTTATTTATTTAGCCGTTTCAGAAGTAGAGGTAAGTGCCGTCTTAGTCCATGAGGACCAAGGTAAACAATCTCCATTTTATTATGTGAGTAAAAAACTAATAGATGCAGAGACAAGGTATCCACAACTAGAAAAATTTGCATTAACTCTCATCATGGCATCTAGAAAACTACGACCTTATTTCTAATGCCATCCTATTGTTGTTGTTACTGATTTTCCTTTACGAAATATCTTGCATAAACATGAACTATCAGGAAGATTAGAAAAATGGGCTATAGAACTAAGTGAATATGAAATAATTTACCAACCTCGAACTACTATTAAATCCTAAGTACTCGCCGATTTCGTAACTGATTTTAATCAAGGCATGCATTTAGAAGCAGAAAAAGAATTACAAGTTTTTAACGGTGCTAATCCGGGGACTTTCCTATTATTTATTAATGGTTCATCTAATGTAAAGGGGCAGGTTTAGCAATTGTTCTTATACCACCTACGGGCGAAACCACTAGACAAGCTATAAAATGTCACCCTGTAACTAATAATGGAGCAGAGTATGAAGATGTGATTGCAGGTTTAGATCTAGAATTAGAACTGGGTATCATACAAATCGTAATCAAATGCGATTCACGGCTCGTAGTAAATCAAATGCTGGGGACTTACGTGGCTAGAGAAACTTGAATGCAAGAGTATCAAGGCCAATCTCACATCTGCAACAGATATAGCGAAAAATGCGAATGCTTCAATCATACATTTGTTCCACTCCGTTATGACCCTGATAAAAATGAGGTAAACTTTAATCACTTAACTTGGGATTGGCGAAACAAAAATCGTGTTTTTTTGCAGCATGGATCGTACCTGAGGACAAGGCGAAGGCTCATGCATTAAGAAAGAAAGCCGCTTGTTATTGCCTATATCAAGGAAACTTTTATTGTAAAATATTTGGTAGACCATTAGCCAGGTGTCTCAGACATTCTCAAACAGAATATGTGATGAGAGAAATACACGAGGGGCATTATGGACATCATGCAGGAGGCAGGTCACTTGTAAAGACATTAATTCGAGCAGGATATTACTGGCCTAAAATGGAAGAAGATGCGAATGAATTCGTATCTAAGTGTGACAAATTTCAAAGATATGGGAATACCATCCATAGACCACCTGAGTTATTATATCCTGTCATTGCTCTGTGGCCCTTCATGAAATGGGGAATGGACATCGTAAGACCATTACCCCAGGCAAAAGGTCAGGTAAAGTTTCTACTCATACTTACTTATTATTTCACTAAATGGGTAGAAGCAGGTGCGTTTAAATAGGTACGAGAAAAAGAAGTTAAGGACTTCATTTGGAGAAATATAATTTGCCTCTTTCGTGTTCCAAAGGAGATAGTGTGTGACGATGGACAACAAATTATAGGAGCTCAAGTCACAGAATTCTATCAAAGTTGGCAAATCAAAAGAATTACGTCGGCACCGTATCATCCAGTAGGTAATGGGCAAGCAGAATCTACAAACAAAGTAATTGTCAACAACCTAGAGAAAAGGTCACAAGAGTCAAAAGGCAATTGGCCTGAAGTATTACCAGCGATATTATGCGCATATCGAACGATGGCAAAAACTAGTACAGGAGAAACACCATTTTCAATGGTTTATGGTGCGGAAGCTTTGATACCGATTGAGATAGGTGAACCTAGTACGTGTGTTCAAGCAGAGGAAAACTCGAACAACAAAGAGTTACGAGTAAGTCTTCATTTACTTGAAGGGAGAAGAGAAGCCGCGTTGATAAGGATGGCAACTCAAAAGGAAGTAATTGAAGGATATTACAATAGGAAAATATGCCTCAGGTTTTAAAAATTGGGGACTTCGTGTTAAAAAAAGCTTTCCAATCTACAAAGTCAGCTAATTCAGGAAAGCTAAGTCCGACATGGGAAGGACCTTATCGAATTCGTGAAATTGTGGGGAAAGGAGCATACGAGCTAGAGACAATGGATGGCAAGGTTTTACCTTCACATTAAAATGTCGTTCATTAAAGAGGTATTACTTCTAGGGAAATACCCACAATCAAGTATCGCCATAACAAATTTTTTTCCTTTGAATTGTTAAAATTATACTAACGATTTTAGATGCTAGGTAAAAACCCTAACTCGTGCCAAATGACGAGTCACGGCCTGCACGGCAAATTGGAATACTCATAACTTCCTAGCCCAAGGTTACATTAATCTGATGGAAATACACACGAGTTAGGCGGTCTTCATCTATAATCGCACCTCCGAGTCCCGTGTATTTTTCTGTTTCAGGAAAAGGACCAAAAATTGGGAGCAAATGCACAAGTGTTCGAGGCTTCATACTTTACCGCTCAAACACTTGGGGACTATGTGTTAGATAAGACGCTTAACGCTAGAGGGGGGTGAATAGAGTTATAATAAAAATTAGCGTAAACTTTGCGGAATTAAAAAATTGCAGGAAGTAAATAAGTGCGATAAATAATAAAGTACGCACCGATGTATTCTGGTTCACCACAACACGTGGCTAGTCCAGTCACCGAGAGACTCTCTCGAGATTTTCCACTAACTTGTCAAGCTTACGGGTGCTCAACAAACCTTTACAGCTTAAGGACACAAGCCTTAACACCTTTGCTCGGAGATACAACACTCCAAGACTTCACTGTTAAGCTTACGGGTGCCTAACCAACCTTTACAACTTAAGGACACAAGCCTTAACACCTTTTCTCGGAGATACAACACTCCAAGACTTCAACCAAGGAAACACAAGTTCCTTACAACAAGAGAATCACAATTCTCTTACAAGTGTACAAAACACTAAACACTCAAACAAAGCACTCATTAATGAGTAGATATGAGTAAAAGAAGTAAGCTCAAGATCACAACAACTATGGACAAGACTTTGGCTCTCAAAAGCTTTATGAAATGAATATAAAATGATAAACAATAGTATGCAAGCTTATAGCAATAGAATGATCAGTTGTTGTGTGTTGTTGTGTTTAAAACACTGAAATGAAGCTGTATTTATAGTTGAAAAACTTGGAATTACCGTTGCCTAATTGCCAATTAAGAGTTGCTGATTTTACTGAGTGACAATCGATTGTAAGTCACAATCGATTGTTTGCCAATCGTTCCAGAAATCAATCCCAGAGTTTACGCTTAACAATCGATTGTCAAAGATCAACAATCGATTATTGGTAATGTTCAAAAAATCATTTCCAGATTTTTCGTAAAACAATCGATTATACCAAATCAATAATCGATTATTCAGCAACGTTCAAAAAATCCTTTCCAGATTTTAATTTCAACAATCGATTGTACAAAATCAACAATCGATTATTCAGCAACGTTCAAAAAATCTTTTTCAGATTTTAATATCAACAATCGATTGTACAAAATCAACAATCGATTACCTGACGTTATTTGAAATTTTTACGACAACGGTCAGCTTCACAATCGATTGTGCAATGTTAACAATCGATTATTTATCAGACTTTGAAAATCATTTTAGACACTGCTCGTGACAATCGATTGTTATATACTCACAATCGATTATTTAATAACTTTGAAAAAGTCTGGAAGACACTGCCTCAACACAATCGATTGTCATATGTTCACAATCGATTATTTTGTGACTTTGAAAAATCTGATGGACATTGTCTCTTCACAATCGATTGTCATTAGCTTCACAATCGATTATTCTGAGTTTTGAAAAACTTTGATGGACACTGCCTCATCACAATCGATTGTCATAAGGTTCACAATCGAAACCTGATGCTCACTGCCTTAACACAATCGATTGTCATTAGTTCACAATCGATTGTCATGCAGTCTTGGCTTAACATAATCGATTATCATAAGTACATAATCGATTATCTTAGTCCAGTTTTTAGAGGCATGTTTAAAAATCATTTTGACTAATAAAAATATGCATGATTTAAAATCATTTAGCATTAAATTAAATATGCATGATTTTGTAAAAATAATTTTACGAGAGAAGCCATGTCATGAGTCAAGTTGTCGGATCAAGATCACAATTAAGAACGACTCATTTAAACTATAAAACTTTGTCTTGTGCTTGAATCTCGTTATCCACCAATTATGCGCTTGTACTTGAACTTCGCATATATCAATTTGCGCTTGTTTGTCATTCATCAAAACCTACACATAAGAACACATGTTTTAGTATAAAGCCTTGAGAACGTGTTTCCAACAATTTCCCCTTTTTTGATAATGGCAAACTTTAAGCGGGATATGCAACTTAAACAATTTAAAATGACGATTCAAGACAGGTAAATATATGCAACAAGTATGCGATTAATTCCCCCTCAATTTAAGCTTATAAATATTGAGAGTGTATTCCCGTTATCTTCCCCCTTTTGCCATTAGCAAAAATAATATAAGAAGATGCCAAAGATGTAAATAAAACTTATTTATTTATTGGAAAGAAAACGTGATTACTTAAAGAGAGTACAATAACTCAAGTAATAGCAGAACAATTGATTATTGATACGAGATAATCGATTATTAGATGACAGAAACCGATTTATTATTGCGCGTCATGCTTTATAATTCCCCTTACCTTTAAGGCGATACCTGCAAAAATTCGTTAGAGGTCTCCGACGCTCAAGTTAGAAATCCTGTAAAATAAAAAGATGCAATGCATGACTTAGATCAACGTGGAGTCAAGAATCCCGAGTTCACTACGAATTCGGAAGAAGGACTCTTTCTCTAAGGGCTTAGTAAAGATGTCGGCCAATTGGTCTTTGGTTTCAGCAAATTCAATTTCGACATCGCCCTTGAGAACGTGATCTCTTATAAAATGATGTCTAATTTCAATGTGTTTTGCTCGCGAATGAAGAACGGGGTTCTTCGTCAAGCATATGGCACTAGTATTATCACATTTAAGAGGGATATGATCAAGACTTAGGCCAAAGTCCAAGAGTTGTTGTTTCATCCAGAGGATTTGAGCGCAACAACTCCTCGCGGCTACATATTCAGCCTCGGTTGTGGACAACTCAAACTTACTTGTTTCTTGCTAAACCAAGAAACGAGAGAGCTACCGAGCAAATGGCAAGTGCCACTAGTGCTCTTGCGGTCCAATTTGCATCCAGCAAAATCGGAGTCGGAATAGCAAACGAGTTGGCATTGAGAACCTTTGGGGTACCATAGACCCACATTTGTAGTACCAACAAGGTACTTCAAAATCCGTTTTACCGCAGTAAGGTGAGACTTCTTTGGACACGATTGATAACGGGCGCCTAAGCACACGCTAAACATGATGTCCGGACGACTAGCAGTAAGATAGAGAAGAGAGCCAATCATACCTCGATACTTCTTAGTGTCGACTTCCTTACCTTTCTCTTCTTTGTCTAGATGATCGGATGTGCTCATGGGAATCGCCATTGCTTTTGCATTGTTCATTTCAAATCGTTTCAGCAATTCTTTGCAATATTTAGCTTGGCAAATGAACGTACCTTCTTTCATTTGCTTTACTTGTAATCCCAAAAAGAATGTTAACTCACCCATCATAGACATCTCAAATTCGCTTGTCATTAAATTGGAAAATTCCTTGCATAAGACATTGTTAGTACCACCAAATATGATATCATCCACATATATTTGAACTAATAAAATATCATTGTTTTTATGCTTAACAAAAAGGGTGGTGTCAACTTTCCCCCTAATGAAATCATTTTCCAATAGAAATTTACTCAATCTTTCATACCAAGCTCGGGGAGCTTGCTTTAAACCATAGAGAGCCTTTTTGAGTTTGAAAACATGATCGGGAGATTTAAAATCTTCAAAATCGGGGGGTTGTTCAACATAAACTTCTTCTTGTATAACACCATTTAGAAAAGCACTCTTCACATCCATTTGATATAAATTGAAATTCATAGAAGAGGCAAAATCCAGCAATAGACGAATAGCTTCTAATCTAGCTACGGGAGCATAAGTTTCTTCATAGTCAATACCCTCTTCTTGATTATAGCCTTTTGCTACAAGCCTAGCTTTGTTTCTAGTGATTACACCATTTTCATCTAGTTTGTTTCGAAAAACCCATTTCGTACCAATTATGGTATGATTTTCGGGTCTTGGCACCAAATCCCAAACGTCATTCCGTTTGAATTGGTTAAGCTCCTCTTGCATTGCCAAGGTCCAAAATTCATCCCCAATTGCTTCGGAGATGGTTGTTGGTTCAATTTGAGACACAAAAGCAGTATGTCCTAAGGTGTTCTTAATGGAGTTTCGGGTACGTACCTTTTCTCCGACGTCGCCAATTACCTGTTCGAGAGGGTGATCTTTGATTGTCCTCCACTCGTTAGGCGTTTTCGTTTCATTCTCCAATTGTGGCGCTTCCTCCGTTGGTTGTTCCAAGATTTCATCTTTATTTTCCTTAGGCGTTTCCTCTTGTATTTTGTCTTTCAAGCTATCTAAAATACCTGCAAGATCAAAACCGGAATCCTTTCTCGCCAAGCGAGCATTATTTTCGAAAAATACAACATGAGGGTATTCCTCCACAGTTTCGGTTCTTTTATTAAAAACCCTATATGCTTTGCTACGCGAAGAATAACCAATGAAAATTCCCTCATCGGACTTAGCATCAAATTTTCCCAATTGATCTTTGCCATTGTTATGAATAAAACATTTACAACCGAATACTCAAAAATGGGAGATATTTGGTTTCCTTCCCTTATAGAGTTCATAGGGAGTTTTCATGAGTATAGGCCTTATGACTACTCTATTTAAGAAGTAGCATGCGGTACTCACGGCATCCGCCCAAAAATGTTTGGGAATCTTAGCCTCTTCGAGCATGGTTCTAGCCATCTCTTCGAGACACCTATTTTTCCTTTCCACCACCCCATTTTGTTGTGGTGTTCGTGGAGCGGAAAAGGTATGCTCGACGCCGAGTTCGTCACAAAAGTCCGCAAAGAGATTGTGATCAAACTCTCCCCCATGATCACTTCTAATTGAAGTGACGGTTGTTTCCTTTTCGTTTTGAACACGTTTAAGGAAATATTTAAAATTCTGAAAAGCATCACTTTTATTGACAAGAAATAAAGTCCAAGTAAATCTAGAATAATCATCAACAATCACAAAAGCATAACGATTTCTTCCTAGACTTTCAATGCGAGATGGTCCAAATAAATCCATGTAAAGCAATTGCAATGGTCTAGTAGTTGAAACAATGTTTTTCGATTTGAAAGATGTTTTTGTTTGCTTCCTTTTTTGACAAGAATCTCAAATAGAGTCATTTTCAAATTTCAAATTGGGAAAGCCAATAACTAAGTTTTGTGAAATCAATTTGTTCAAAAGATGCATGTTTATATGAGCAACTCTACGATGCCATAGCCAAGTATCATCCTCTTTGCTCATAAGGCAATCCAAATATTCGGGTGAGGAATTAGCAAGATCAACCATGTAAATATTATCCACTCTAAAACCACGAAGGATAATTTTGAAATCACTACGTCTAAATACTAAGCATTCATCCGAATCAAATAAGGCAAGATTTCCCTTGTCACATAATTGACTTATGCTCAAGAGATTATGCTTTAAACCTTTAACAAGTAATATATGCTTAATAGAAGAATTTTCATCCTTACCGACCGATCCGATGCCGATAATCTTTCCTTTATTGTTGTCACCAAAAATAACACTTCCTCCTTCTTTGTGTTCTAGTTGAAGGAATTTGGATTCGTCTCCCGTCATGTGCTTGGAGCATCCACTATCAAGGTACCATAGTACACTTGATCCCTTCAAACATACCTACAAAACAAATTAATGCGTTTTAGGTACCCATGCCATTTTGGGTCCTTGAGGGTTAGGCATATTATAATGATGCGATTGAGTGATATGTCTAAGTCGTGTAAAGCATGCAGGAGCAATATGACCAATGCGTCTACAATAATGACAAGTCACGTTGGGGTTATGCATCCTTCTAGGTTCATAGTAACTTGATGGACGAAAAAGAATTACTCTATTTTCATTATGACTATTGCGCATTTCATGAGAACCATTTCTCCTACTATTAGTTCTAAAATGAGCAGCATTTCTAGAGTAATGGTCATGTCTAGATGTTCTAAAAGGTTCAAAACTCCTTCTAGTGTTTGTCCTAGAATATGCATCATTTCTAGGGTAGTCATTTCTAGGTGGTAAGTCATTTCTAGGTCTTCTAAAATGTTCAACATTTGTTCTAGCATGCATATTTGTTCTAGGATTGCTATTTCTACGATAAGCATTTGTTTTATTAATCCTAGGTTGAGCCTTAGGTGGTTGGGGTTTGGCGTCAACCTTTTCTTTAGGCTCATTCTTAAAGCCTATGCCATGCTTGGTTGATTTCAAATTAACAAGGACCTTATTCAAATTTTTGTGGGAAGAATTAAACTTATCTAAGGTACCTTTAAGTCTATCTACCTCATTTTCGAGATGCATGCAAGAAGAACAATTTTTAATAGAACTTTCGGGCTTGTCGGCGCTTCTTTTTCCGAAAAACTTGTTTTCCTCTTTCAGCTTCTCATTTTCTAAAACCAGTTTTTCTAAATCCTTTTCTTTCAAAGAAAGCTGTTTTTGAAAATCTTTTTCTTTTAGAGAAGCATTTTCTTTTATGCTCTTGACAGTTTTTGAAGCCTTAATAAATTCAGTATATAGCTCATCAAAAGCAGTTCGCATTTCTTCAAGAGTAAAGAAGTTATTAGAAGAGATTTGACATACCTCATCTTGCTTGTCTTCTTGCGCCATAAGACAAAGGTTTGCGGCTTCGTCTTCTTCTTCTTCTCTTGACTCATCTCCGGAGTCTCCTCCCCAAGAAATGTATGCACGTTGCTTCTTAAAAGGTTTCTTCTCCTTTTTGATGTTTGGGAAATTTGATTTGACGTGCCCGGTTTCACCGCATTCATAACACTTTATTTGCTCGCCTTGCTTTTTGCCCTTTCGTTCATACTCCTTTCGCATGAACTTTTGAAATCTTTTGATAACGAGTCCAAACTCGTTGTCTCCGTCCTCATCAACTTGAGGTTGGCTTGTGCTTGCCTTAAGCGCTATTCTTTGCCTCCTTTGATCATCAACAAGAGGATTAAGTATAGTAGACTCATAAGTCTTAAGGTTACCTCTTAATGCGTCGATGGTGACATTTGAGACGCCAATGGATTCTTGGATTGCGTCGGCCTTTGATCTCCATGCCGGAGTGAGACTTCTAAGAATTTTTCGAACAAGTTCTCTATCCGTGAATGTCTTCTTGAGAGCATGTAGATCATTTACGATTATTAAAAATCGTTCAAACATTTCATCCACCTTTTCACCTTCCTTCATGTGAAATAATTCATAAGCATGGGTTAGGAAATCAATTTTAGCTTCCCTTACCTGGTCCGTACCTTCGTACGTAATTTCCAGCTTGTCCCACATTTCCTTTGCCGTTGTGCAACACGATATTTTCCTGTAATCGTCAGCATTTACAGCACAATATAATAAATTAATTGCTTTAGCATTATTTTGAACCTTTCAGATATCATCCGCGTCATATTCTTCTTCGGATTTGGGAACCCATTCGTTTTCAACCTTTTTGGTTGGAATTTGATTTCCCTTCGTTATCACCTTCCAGAGATGAAAGTTGTTTGCTTGAACGAAGATTTTCATCCTCTCCTTCCAGGTGGTCGTGTGGAGCATTGTCCTTCATCAATTCCTGCAAAAGAGTCATGAGTAGAAGCCATGGATGGTTCTCTCAAACAGTTAAGTCTTCAGAGAGTTGGGCTCTGATACCAATTGTTAGATAAGACGCTTAACGCTAGAGGGGGGTGAATAGCGTTATAATAAAAATTAGCGTAAACTTTGCGGAATTAAAAAATTGCAGGAAGTAAATAAGTGCAATAAATAATAAAGTACGCACCGATGTATTCTGGTTCACCACAACACGTGGCTAGTCCAGTCCCCGAGAGACTCTCTCTAGATTTTTCACTAACTTGTCAAGCTTACGGGTGCTCAACAAACCTTTACAGCTTAAGGACACAAGCCTTAACACCTTTGCTCGGAGATACAACACTCCAAGACTTCACTGTTAAGCTTACGGGTGCCTAACCAACCTTTACAACTTAAGGACACAAGCCTTAACACCTTTGCTCGGAGATACAACACTCCAAGACTTCAACCAAGGAAACACAAGTTCCTTACAACAAGAGAATCACAATTCTCTTACAAGTGTACAAAACACTAAACACTCAAACAAAGCACTCCTTAATGAGTAGATATGAGTAAAAGAAGTAAGCTCAAGATCACAACAACTATGGACAAGACTTTGGCTCTCAAAAGCTTTATGAAATGAATATAAAATGATAAACAATAGTATGCAAGCTTATAGCAATAGAATGATCAGTTGTTGTGTGTTGTTGTGTTTAAAACATTGAAATGAAGCTGTATTTATAGTTGAAAAACTTGGCATTACCGTTGCCTAATTGCCAATTAAGAGTTGCTGATTTTACTGAGTGACAATCGATTGTCAAGAAGTCACAATCGCTTGTTTGCCAATCGTTCCAGAAATCAATCCCAGATTTTACGCTTAACAATCGATTGTCCAAGATCAACAATCGATTATTGGTAACGTTCAAAAAATCATTTCCAGATTTTTCGTAAAACAATCGATTATACCAAATCAATAATCGATTATTCAGCAACGTTCAAAAAATCCTTTCCAGATTTTAATTTCAACAATCGATTGTACAAAATCAACAATCGATTATTCAGCAACGTTCAAAAAATCTTTTCCAGATTTTAATATCAACAATCGATTGTACAAAATCAACAATCGATTACCTAACGGTATTTGAAATTTTTACGACAACGGTCAGCTTCACAATCGATTGTGCAATGTTAACAATCGATTATTTATCAGACTTTGAAAATCATTTTAGACACTGCCTCGTGACAATTGATTGTTATATACTCACAATCGATTATTTAATAACTTTGAAAAAGTCTGGAAGACACTGCCTCAACACAATCGATTGTCATATGTTCACAATCGATTATTTTGTGACTTTGAAAAATCTGATGGACACTGTCTCTTCACAATTGATTGTCATTAATTATTCTGAGTTTTGAAAAACTTTGATGGACACTGCCTCATCACAATCGATTGTCATAAGGTTCACAATCGATTGTCATGCAGGTTTGAAAAACCTGATGCTCACTGCCTTAACACAATCGATTGTCATTAGTTCACAATCGATTGTTATGCAGTCTTGGCTTAACATAATCGATTATCATAAGTACATAATCGATTATCTTAGTCCAGTTTTTAGAGGCATGCTTAAAAATTATTTTGACTAATGAAAATATGCATGATTTAAAATCATTTAGCATTAAATTAAATATGCATGATTTTGTAAAAATAATTTTACGAGAGAAGCCATGTCATGAGTCAAGTTGTCGGATCAAGATCACAATTAAGAACGACTCATTTAAACTATAGAACTTTGTCTTGTGCTTGAATCTCGTTATCCACCAATTGTGCGCTTGTACTTGAACTTCGCATATATCAATTTGCGCTTGTTTGTCATTCATCAAAACCTACACATAAGAACACACGTTTTAGTATAAAGCCTTGAGAACGTGCTTCCAACACTATGCTATACACACACGAGTATGTGCAGAAGAATGAATACAAGTGCAGAAAAATAGATACGAGTGAGCAAGATTTAAGAATGAAAAAAGTGCAGAAGAATGAATACAAGTGCAGAAAAACAGATATGAGTTAGCAAGATTTAAGAACAAAAATCAAACAGCAAGAAGTCAAATGTCAAGCAAAGATCACAAAGTAAAAGACAAAAGCACTCATCATACAAAAGCAATCATCATAATGTTCTTTCCCATGAGAACAATGGAGTCACATCTCAAACCCTTCCTAATATAAAAATGTAGGGCCGTGACTATGTACCAAAAACAGATTATGAAAAATATTGTATATTTTATAAATTCTTTAAAAGAAAACAGTTGCGAGAAAGTTGTAGATGTACTTCAATACATGTAATACTCAAGAAACTTACCAAAGCTCATGAATAAAAACTTGACAAAAGTTATTTTATACGAAGCATGTATGTTCCTATTTCTTTCATCGTATGATAACACCATTATGAAGTTGAGACATCTTCTTCATTAAGTGTCGATAAATAAAAGGGCCCTCTTTTATTTTTCTCATGATGATAACACATGAGAAGAATAATGAAAGCATTTTCTGAAAGGATAAATATGCTAACTTATTCCCTAAGTCCTAAAAAGAAAAATAGGCAAGAATAGAGTAAATAGAAAATTATTCTGCAGAGTCTAGAACAAAGTAAATAGACAAGGATAAAAAAAAGAAGTATTATACAAACTTTTCAGCATAAAAAGCTAAGGAAAAAATCTAGCTATTACAATACATTTGTTTTTCAAAACAGATACCCCATTATAGAAACCGGGGACTTCACTAAAAAATTACATCATCAAAAAACAAACAAAAGAGGTAAGGTTAAACATTTTCACTAGTCACTGAAGAACTTGGAACATTAGAAGTCGCAGCCTCATTAGGCTCGGTGGAAACTTCTAAAGGATCAACAATAGAGGCAGTCTCATCTGAATTTGAAGTATCAACATTCTCGAGGAAAATAATAGTCACGGGGATTTCCATTCCCAAAGACTGTGTTATAGATAAATTACCCTCAGTCACTGGAATCGTAACTTCAACAACTTCAGCAGTTGACTCTAAGTTCAAAGGCTCTTCAACCCCGGGAGTTCCGATTATTGGAGAAGATATGTTAATTACCTGGTCAGGAGAAGGAATTTCAATGGGTTGCTCATTCTTCTCAATCATGTCTAATCTTTGGCCAACTCAGATTTCAAGTCAAAATTTTCTTGAGAAGCTTTCATCAAAACATCACGACGAGATTTCAAGAACGCCCAATTAACCTCATAATTGAAATTCTCTGCTAAAGAATTATAATCCTTCTCCAGGTTTTCATAATCCCTCCCCCACGTAGAAATGGTGTTCTTCATTGTTTCTTGATCAGCTAGGTGGGAGTCAAGGGAAGTTTGAAGGTTGACACAGGAACTCTCCAACACACGAACCTTATCTGAAGAAATCTTCGAATCAGCCCGAGTCTGGTTTAAAGTCTGGACTAATTCCTTGGCATATTCTTCTTTTTTCTCCATTAGTGCTTTGAGTTCTTTGATTTCTTCAATAGCCTTTGACAAAGAATCCTTCAAAATCTCTTTATCCTTTCTTACTTGGCTCGTGGAAGCCGTGGCAAACCTAACTCCGAGGATAAAGCTCAATTCTGTTGTAATAGTTGAAATTTAGCAGACTGCAACTCTTCAATTCTCCCTAATTTGAGCCTCAAGCTGTGCTTCTTCAGATATTTTCATAGCATCAGCAATAGCCTTAGCAGACTCATGTGCCTTTTTCTCTAAGATAGGGATCCTCCCCATCAACTCAGTTCCGATCAAGTTTGCCTACAAATATAAGGCATAAAAATAAGAACTTAAAGTTAAGGAAAAGTAAATAATCAAGGGTAAGGAAGTTACCTTCAGTGTTGAATGAACTATGTCATTCATTAATGTATAACAGTTTTGGCTCTGCATCTTCACTCTCTCCACATCTCCAATGAGAGGCTCGAGCCAAACATCAGCTCCACCAATCTTCCTCAATAGACTATGAGTAGAAGGTACTTCAAGTGTAACCTTTCTCAAAGCCATATCTCTGTTATTGGGGCCAGAATCACAATGAGAAACAGAGGAAGAAGGAATAGTGGAAGTAGGAGTAGTAGAAGAGGTGAAAACAATAGGAGCGGCAGAAACCAAAGATGGAGCTGAAGGAATGGGCACGGGGGCTAAAAAAGGAACAGGAGAAGAAGTTGAAGGAGCAGTGGAAGATGTTAAAGGGAAAGAAATAGGTACGATTGAAGGAGGAATAGAAGAAATAGGAGAGATAGAAATGGAAGTAGATAAAGGAATTTCATTAAGGATGGGGCCAAGTTCCCCACTTTCAAAACCACTCTCAAAGAGATGGTGAACAGATTCACTCGTGTCTCTAGGTGCTAGATCTTCATCGGATTGGATTAAAACAGGCTCGGTAATGGAAGTAACTGCAAAAGAAGTAACTGCAGAAGAGGTACGAGCAGGAGAATCTTCAATTTCTTCATCCATAACAACACGTCTCCTAGCTCTTGGTCTAGATACCAAAGAGGTATTATCTTCTTCTTCGTTCTTAGTTTCCATTACCATAGCTTTTCTTTTGGCTAAAAGTGCTTTAGCCTTGTCCAAACCAAGGGAGGTGTTGACAGTAGTGCGCATAGCTAAAGAAACATCCGCTACCATCTTTTTTATTCTAAATCCTGATAAAAAGAAAGGTTTGGGTTTGTTATTCAATATTTATATCTAGAAAACATACACGAAAGGAGATACATACCGTGTGTTTTGACAATCCACCCGTGTAAGGAAGAAATAGACTTCCAAGTCCTATCTTCCTTAGAAGCAATTTTCAGAATTGAATCTACCCAACCACGGAAGTTGGGAACAGGTTCCACATCCCCCATGGTTGCTACAAAAACCCAAAAAAAAAAAGAGAGATAAGTTTAGAGATAAAATCAAAATCTCGGAAAATAGGTACGGGAAAGGTAAATAGAAACTTATGTGTAAAATTCACTTCTCAGGAAAGGGAAGATACCACCCACGATCTTTACCGTCATCAGCATTTACCAACACTCTCTTACTCCTTGCAGTTAAGGTAAACACCCCATGGCGCAATAAACTAGGCTGATACAAATGGATAAGATGGGAAAAGGTAAAATTGATTTTTTCCTTAGAAGACAAAAGAATCTCAAACAAGCTACAACCCTCCAAACAAAAGGGCCAATATGAGCTAAGCAAATATTGAAAAACCTACAAAATCGAGGATAACTGGATCTATAGTAGGTTTGAACCCCAAAGTGAAGGGGTAGGTGTATACAAAAGAAAATTCATTTCTATAAGATGAAATTCTCTGGTTTATAGAAGGAATTGATAAAGGAACACTATCTTTCCAATAGTAATCTTTCTTAATAGTGGGGATTGTGAGCTCGGTTATAAGAGAGGGATAAGGATCAGCCTTTTCCAATTTTGCAATTTGGGATGTTCTATCACTTGCAAAAGATAAATCACTTGGTATAATTTCTTCAACTGTGGGTTTTATACAAGGGTCTGAAACTTCTTTACCCTTCGAAGATTGAGTTTTGGAAGAGGAACCTTTAATTCCAGAACCAGAAGGAGGAGGGGCAGAACCAGTTGAACCTCTACGTGTAGATCCCACACTTCGGAGTCTTCCTCCTCCACCTCTTGAATGTTTGATAGGAGCAGGTGCATTAGGGAATTGATCGAGAAGTAAAACCTTTATGGGGTTAGGGTTTGGAGATGCCATTATTAAATAATCTTGAAGTAAGTAGAAGTAAAAGAAATAAAGGAAATACGAATGCTTGATGAAAATGTGTGAAGAAGAAGACAAATAAAGTGTGAATTAAAAGTTTATATGGGAACAACCGTCAAAATTAAGGGGAGCAATGATGGAAAGCCTATATTAAAGATAACCATCACTTCGTAAATAGAGGAAGTTGAACATGCCTAGAAAAATGGGTACAAAACTGCAGATCCAATCAGAAGTTGACACGTGTATAGAGCATTAAATGAGAAAGACAGATGAGACGTCGATATTGACACAAGCATTAAATATGACAAAAATTCTTTTTCAGGATCCACTTCTCAGTTATTTAATTGATAAATAAATGAGAAGTGGGAGGACCATCTGTATTGGGAAAAAATTGAATTTAAATTGAAGATGACGTGGCGTGACACGTGGACTGGTCAAACAGTTAAAGAACAATAAATGATTAAAAGGCACGGAAGACAACAGGCGTGGGGGAAGGAAATGAAACAGACACGAGAGAGAATCTTAGATACGAATCTCATGCCTATTCAAGTCATTTAATATCAACGGATAAAAAGGGCATTGAAGACGAGAATCTGATGACAAAAATCAGTCTACGTTCATTATTAAATACTTGATACGTTAGTTAATCAATATTTAATAGCAATGATTATGTAACATCTCATCAAATGCTATTTATTATTTAGATCAATTCGTTACTCCTTGTCAACTATAAAAGGAGGAAGTTTCATCATTTGTAAGGACACAGTACATTCTTGACATCATATTGAAATAACAAATTCTTATTGCTTTATTTTTACTCTCTGAAAACCTTTTATTTTGGTCTCTAGATTATCAGTAACTCGATTTCTTTTCTCTAAATTCGAGCTTTGACCAAATTATATTTTTTGGTTAAACACTAATTATTACACTGTGCTACATTGAGTTATATATAACCTGCTTCTTTTTCATGTTTTGGTAGATTATTTTGAACTTATCTTATAATACTTGCAAAAGACACTGTTAACCTTGATTTTTAGCATAAAATCGTTGACTTAATAGCTTTCTAAACAGGCTTATAAAATGTTTATAATGATAATTACTGTACCAGAGGACAATTACTAGAGATAAAAGGTCAGCCAAAATTTCACTTCTATCCCAATTAATAAATCTGGATATTATGAGAGAGTCTATTTCTACCACCGTGTCAACCAGTTGCCCACGCAACCTTTCTGTGGGACGCTTATGTACCATTGAGTCCACGTGTACTAGCTGCTGACGTGACCCACAGCCTCATTAATTTCACGGCAAGGACTAAAAAGACCAAAAAAAATAGCACAAGAGCCATGCCAAGATTTTCAATAAAGCAGACAATTATTTGGAGGTTTCTTTTTCCATATTTAATTTTAAATTTTTTCTTTTTCTTGTTTTTTGGAGAAAAGTGGTCCTACTTAATGAGACCTTTGGTACTTTGCCACGTACAACTCTCAATGGTCAAAGCTTCTATTTAAGCTATCCCTTTTTAATACACAATACCCATGCAATTATAGATACTTTATTTGTACGTGAAAAGACAACTAGAGATAACACGTGTCACCTTTTTTAATCTCCGGCCACCATAGTCGGCGGCGTTGTCGCCGGTGTGTCGACTGTTGGGATCTATGAAACCGTATTGGCGTCTAAGATTAAAAAATATATCGATTAGATTTTGTATTTCCATTATTGGAAGATTATCGACCAGTTGGGGTATGAATAGAGTCACTTTTCCACTGAGATGACATAATTTATTTGAAAATATTAAAGAAAGGATATATAATTTATTAATTTCTTACAAAATAAAGAGTAAATGAGGAAAGTCTTTGATATGATTGTGACTTGGGTTGTGAGCTGTCTATCCATGCCAATAATTAAACTATTTTAAGTTGAATCATAACATCATCTCTCTAATATTTTTTAGAAGACTCTTGTCTCATGACGCTACATATATAGTGTCATAAATTATATAGAATCTTTTGTTTATATATTTTGAAGATATATTAATGGACGGATGAATTGATGGTTATTGAAAGTCATTGATCCAAGAACTGTTTATCAATGCAAATATTTTTTCCTTTAAATGCTTTTACTTTAGTTTATCTTGTTTCTAGTTATTGTCTATCACTTGAGACGCCAATTAAAAATAAGAACATATAGACAGTCAAATTATATAGAGGCGGACGTAGCGCATAAGATACCTTGGCTCAAACCTATAAATATATCAAAACATCACTAATTAAATAAGTACAAATAATAGATTTAAACGCAGTAAATCGAGTAAGTCGTGATAGAAATCTAAAGTCCTAACTCATAATATTCAAATTCCGGATTGCCTCGAAATTATTTAAGCTACATTATTGTATATGGAACTTCTAATTAAATTGGAGAAGAAAATAAAGAATGGTTCTTTTTCATGATAATATGAGGTTAAGAAACTAGAAATAAAGCACTAAATTAAAGTGGTAATTCTTTTTTTTCTTTTTTTATGGAATCAACAGCATATCCAAAAGCTCAGAGGTAAAATAAAAATAACAAACACCTCTTCCGAACTGTATTATCTGGTTCCTTAAAAGAGTAAAATTACATAAATTCATTAGTTGAATCCCAAATATTTGGGATATCAAAGTTCAACATGTTGCTGCAGTAGCTATCTCTCTCATCTTCAGTAGTTGTGCTGCTGCTGTTGTTGAAGTAAGTTGAGTTTGAATTCAATGGCGTAGGACTTGATGAAGGCGTCGATAAATTTGACAAAACAGATTGGAAGCTGAAGTTGTTGCTATCGTTGGATTGAAATGTTGAACCATCAGACGGTGGAGGATCCCTGATGGATTGATCCAGCTCATGATAGTACCCATAATTTTGTACAGCAAAATAATCATCTGTTAAATTTGAAGGAACCCCATTGCTTTGCCACTCATTTACTTGGCAATTTTGTGAGCTAAAATTTTCAAGATTTGATGAGAATTGTTCCATATTTGTAGGTGGTTGCATGAGTTGAGCTTCACTTGAAAATGGAACACAAGAAGTAGTACATAAAGTGGTGCAAGTTGGAATATCTTGAATAGGGTTTTGAACTTGGCTAGTAATTTGAACCATTGGTGGCAATTGGTTTTGGACTTGAGGATTACATATTTGATTTTCTTGATGATTATTTTGCATTATGAAGTTAGAGTTTTGGCGTTGGGAAGATAAAAGAGAAGTAGCTAATCTCAAAACTTCAGGATTTACCAAAGGTTGAACATGACCAATCAATCTTGAAAGATTCATTTGATGAGATGAATTGTAGAGTGAAGGGTTTAAAATAGAAGAAAGATCAAGAAGATCAAGGCGCGGACTATGAGTTACTGGATCAATTCCCATTCTCAAAAGCCTTTTTCTAATGTGAGTATTCCAGTAATTCTTGATTTCATTATCAGTTCTACCGGGCAAACGTACAGCAATAGCAGACCACCTAAAGGCCAAAATAAAAGAGAGACAAAGTTAGAATCAAACTCTAGGAACATAACAAAAGACTTGGATATGTAAAATCTATCAATTCAAAAAGTCCAAATGTTTAGAGAAAATGAGAAACTCTTATATAATAATTAAATTATGACAAAAAAGTACATACAACTTTTCAAAGATTTGATTAAATAAAGAAACTTACTTGTTCCCTAAAACACTATGCAGTTGAATGATTGTCTCCTCTTCTTCAAAAGAGAACCTTCCCCTTTTAATATCTGGCCTTAGATAGTTTGTCCAACGAAGCCTGCAACTCTTTCCACACCTTTGAAGTCCTACACAATACCAAAACAATTAGTAAAACTTTAAAATAATAATTAGCTGATGCATGAAACAAGTTTAAGAATGATAATAATATAAGAGAAGAAAAATACCAGCATTCTTTGGAAGAGTTCTCCAATTTCCATAGCCATGTTTTTGAATGTAATCAATGAGCTTTTGATCTTCTTCAGGGGTCCATGGACCCTTCTTAAGTCCATTTTTGTCACAACAAGGAGCTCTTCCCATAGTGAGTATTGTAGTAGTTTTCACTTGGTTTCTTTTAAAGTTTTTGTCTGTAAAAGGAATACCTACAGAGAGAAAAGAGTGGAGTAATTATATTAAGTCTTGTGGGGAAGAAGTTAAGACACAAATATTGCTGGAGATCAAGTATAAGGGGAGAGGGTATATATAGGGAGGATTAGAAAGTAAGAAAACAAAGGGAAGTCAAAGGATTCGGTGGCCGTCCTCTGTTTATCACAATGGCAACGTGTCCCCTTCTCTTTTGAGATAAAGTGTGAATTCAACCATCTCAACCGCCCCCCCCCCCCCCCCAAACCCCCCAAATACCACCCAAAATAGTAAGGGTGTGCTTACGTGGGGTAGCATAAATAAATTAAAGTTTAACCTTAACTTTTATGCATGACTACATTTTTTTTACATTATCAAATAAATAGAATTTGGGAATATCAAAGATATGATAATTACCTAGCTATAACCTGTTAGCATACACTAATATTGTAAAAATATATATTATATTCTCAATATATATAAGTTAAATACTGATATAATAATATCCAGTGGCGAAGCTAGAAATATTTTCACGGTTATTCAAACTTGAAAGAACTAAAAAAAAATTTCGAGAAAGAGTGTTCAATATGTATTTTATACTTCAAAAATTAAAATTTTACTTATATACATAGTATAAATTTTTATAATATTTCGGTGAAGGGTGGTCGGTTCCCTCTGTTAATTAAAAGGTGGCTTCGTCCCTTATAACATCGCGTGCACGATTTTTTAGGCAAATGGTGTGCAATTTTTTTTACTAAATATATTTTATTACAAAATTCAGAAAACATATATATTTCGAATTATTGACGGTAGTAAATATATTGCAACTGCTACCGACGAAGTGCATCTATTTGAAATAGTTTCACGATTCTAAAATGGTAAATTTAGAAGTTCTATCAAATATATCAGGTATATGCGATAAATCAAGAAGATATGGTGCAAGAACTCTGAGCCGAGGGTCGATTGGAAACAATCTCTCTGTCCTTCGGGTAGGGATAAGGCTCGTCTACCGATTACCCTCCCCAAACCTCACTTTATGAAACTATACTGGGTAGTTGTTGTTGTTGTTGTTGTTGTTGTTATATGGTGCAAGAACAGAAGGACCAACACTATTTGTGCTCACCACTAATGAATGAGGCAATATGGATAAATTTCATCTATACTTAATCAGATATCTCGTGTTTGTATTTTGTAAATAAAATTCTTAATGAAGAATATTTTTTATTTAAATGTGAATCCGAATTAACTAGGTCAAATGAGTTTCGAGTAGCTGATGATTGAAAAAACAATATTTATGCATCAATTAATCCTTTCGTTGAGCTCTTGATTTTGAAGGGTTTTTTTCATTATTACTAGTATTCCACTTAACTTTCTATCCAGTGCTTCATTTTAAAATTTAAAGGCGGCTTTCTCTAGCCATGTTGGGCTTCCGTACATAATTTCATTGGCTTCCGTCTGTGGCCTCGCTCGGTTCTATTTCTATTCAAATTTAAGTTTTCTTCCTTTCTAGTCAAAAGATTTCCAGTAGTATGGAATGGTTTATGTTTAGCATAATTGTTTTCTTTGGTTCTTTATTGTGGTTCAAAATAATTAGAAGGAAGCATTTTAATATATGGTTATTAAAATAGAGATTGGCGATTGTCAAAATATGTGATCAGAATTTATTACGTTTTTATATATGTATATGGTTTATTGCGAGGAAAAATTGGAAAAGAAATAAAAAAGATACATTCCTAATTGTTTGATCTCATGCATGATTTTTATTTTTTACATTTTCTTAAAGAAAAAATCTTTCAAGAATTATCGCAAAAATAAAAATAAAAACTTTACCCCCTTAACCTCTAAAGGTTGGGAAACAATACTCTCCTCACATTTTGAATGGGAAAGGAACCCCCCCCCCCCCCCCCCCCTTATGCAATCTTTTTTTTGTGAAATTTTTTTTATTAAAAAGAAAGATTTTTTCTCCTCTCTCTATCCTTTCAAAGGCAAAGCATGATATTTTTCATCTAAATCAATACTTGAATTTTGTCTTTCTTCCTTCCAAAATTGAAGATATTTTTCTATTATAGTAAGGTTATATTGAGGCCGTTGTTAAAATTTTTGCAAATAAAGAAAAAAATGTTGCATGCAAAATTCAAGAAATATGATGAACGCACATTTACCATGGATGCTTTAGCATTTCTATTTGAAGGGAAACAATATATTGAGATGGTCAATTCTCTGACGTATATATTAGATGATCAAAGCATTGATGTCATACGTATTAATTTATTTATGTATTTTTTTGTATATTAATATTATTATACTAAGCAATTATTAAACTTTACTTCTTTTAAAAATATCTTTATTGAACAGAAATTGTAGCTGATAATATCACATTTAAAGATTTATTATGGAGGCGTTTTCGCATTATATCATATCTTAAATCATGCAAGAAGAATGCTAAAGGGGAACTCCATAAATTTATTATTCCTATTTGTTTTTTCATATCTTGGGCTTTTGGCTATAATGCAAGAACTTGGTTATTCTAAAAGTTTTGAAAGACTGTTTGACTGAAAAACTGTTGCATAAGGGGATTGCCTTTCTCATTCAAAATGTGAGGGGGTATTATTTTCCAACCTTTAAAGGTAAAGGGGTAAAGTGAACTAACGAAATGGAAAAAGCGCTGCAAGTGGTTACAGAAATTATTCACTAGTTATATTAAAAAATTTGTTGCGACCAAAACACTCACGCAAGTGCACGTGATCATCATGTAATAGAGTACTGAATATAGTATCGTTCCCACGAATACTTGTGATTAACTGTTGTCTGATTCAAACTCAATTAATTTATCTATACAAGAGATTTTTCACGAAATAGAGATGTAACTGTTTTACTACCTAAACTATCAAGCAATAATCTAACTAGAGAAATTAACCAAACAAATAATAATTTTGAATAATAAACAGTAGGAGAAGATATTCCAAGGTCACGGGCTAGCTAACAATCATATTGTGTTCTTGTCTTAAAATGACTAATCGATTTATCTGGATTGTTGATTGACAGGGTTAATGTTACTCATAAGAATCTATCGAGTTCTTACTCGCCTATTCAAGTTAACTCAATGCATGTATAGAATTAAGATTAACAAGAATGTATTTACAATTTCTGTATTTTAACCAAGCAAGGCAATTGAGTATATGTCTATCCCAATTGCGAATCCGTTCCCGAGGCCCAGGTTCGAGAACTTGCTCTATTTAATTCTATATGCAATCTAAAGTTCCCACTTTCGAGTTCAACTAAAGATTCGTAGATAGTATTTCATTGTTAGCTATTCTGCAAAATAATTAAAAGGAGAATTAAATAAACAACCCAATATGACAAACCAATTTCAACAAATTAAACTTCAAACAACAACATTCATGTTTCGCCCATGACCCTAGAATAATAGGTTTTAGCTACTCATAATAATAGCAAACAATTGCATAAGCTTTGAATAATTGAAAATACTAGAAAAGATGAAGAATTCCGATATGTTCTTGCTCCTCAATGTTTCTTCCATGTATTTTTGCTCCCAAAGTGCATCTCTAGGTCTGAGATGTGTCAAAAGTCCTCAAAATACATTTTTCCATGTTTTTATACCAAGTAGGATTAGGCCCAGACGAAAACACCTTCTCCCGCGCGAAATAGGACTATGGCTCTGTAAATTTTGTACAGTCGCACCGCATGGTGTTTATCAGCAGCCTTGCAGTTTTTGTATCAGGCAGCATTTTACACTGCTGTGCCGCGCCGCAGTGTAATTTTTTCAGAGTGAACTTGTTTCGTCCTTTTTTAACATCTGGACTTGGTACACGACCTCCGAACTCAATCCCGGCTTAACTCCTTGGGCTTTTACTGAGACTTCAAATCTCCAAATCACTTGAATGCATTTCATAACTCTTACATAGATCGAAATCACTCCTACAAGGCATAAAACATATATTTAGTGCAAATCATTAGCAATTAAAACTCAATTAAAATGCAGTAAATTAGAGTGTAATAATCGATAAAATATGTGATTATCGCCTATCATCAACACCCCACACTTAAACCACTGCTCGTCCTCGACCACCAAACTATACTTTATACAGACACGACCTTTTTAAGCAATTCTCTAACTCATCACACCAAAAAAATTTAAAATAGACTAAGCACAAGGGCGTAACATCTTAACCTCAAGATTTGACTCATAAGTACCATGCATTATCGCAAATCACCCACTTACTCTAACATATAGGTCAATGACATTACCTTTCTTTCATGAATCAAGTTCCCTCATGCAACAAAAGAGATTAGTTCCACACAATAGAATTTAAGAACAATTAGGAACTCGAGACAGAAAAAATTCACTCACTCTTAAAACTAACATTCATATGCCACAAAAAATGCACCATAAGCTTGCCCGTAGTGTAATAATCTACTAATGAGCTCATTCAGTATAGGATCAAGTAGGACTTAATTTAGTTGTAATGTAGGCTACGGGACGGGTAGGCTACATTTAAATATAAGAGTGACCACACCTCCCTAAGCACTTTAATACATATACTTTAATATTAAAACCTCACACTTATGTCAAACCGTGACTCCGCTTGCACATCAACATGCATTAGCTCCCAAATTATTTAAGCACAATTACATCAAGAGTCACCACTATCACAGAATATTTTCACCGCAATACAAATATTTTTTTTCAATTCAAGTGGCTCTTGCCCTTTCAAATTAGTGCACCTTTCTCCTTATTTCATTAGTTCCACTCAAAATCCAAACCAACCACCCCGCACTTTAATTTTTACAAAGTTCATAATAATTCAAGTGCTCGAAAGAGATGAAAAGGTTCAAATATATGGTTAATTCAAACAAATAGGCAGTGTTTGGAATATGGTTGCCAAAGAAATATGATTATAAGTTTAAAGGGGTTAACTATGATACATAACAATTAGGTGGGTAAAATATTTATGTGGCTCGACAAAGAAACGCCTATATCACTTCCAAGACTGAACAAAACTACTATTTCCCTTTGCAAACACACAAGGTAAGTTATAGACATCAAATGCATCGCACAGAATAACACAAAACCTTAAAGACAAGGTAAGTTCTAGACATCAAATGCATCGCACAGAATAACACAAAACCTTAAAGACACATGGCATATAACTCACTCAAGATTGGACTCATCAAGACACTCTAGTCAAAGAAGTTAAGCAAAGTTAATATCATACAATTAAAGGTACTTATACAAGAGTCAAACATTGAGCCTAAGTGACACCACCAAAGTACTCACTATTCTCAAGGTATAACAATTCAAGAGATATTGATTTAATTCAATTCACATCACCATGTATTCTATCCTAAAAAATAAAACTAAATATACTCGGTTCAAACAAAACTCTTGGAAAAGAACCGTGACACAAAGAAAAACCAAGGGGAATTGGTACACTACCTACAAAGAAAATCTTTTTGTCTTTTTCTTTAGACTTAAATCCCTCAAGAAAACTATCTCGGATATCCATCATAGGGAAAAGTCCATTTTTTCCATTTTTTAAAAAAGAAAAAATTATTCGATTAAACTAACACAACTAAAATAGCATAGATAGTCACTCAGGAAATCTCCTCACCTCACACTTAAAATTGTTCAATGTCCTCAATGAACACTATAACTAATAAGAGGGTAAAAGAGACTCCATGGTAGGCCAAACGCCAAAGTATTAACATCTGTGGGGATATTCAGACTTCTCTCAGGTATGATCCCTTGTGCGGGTACCTCACACTCACTTTTAACCACCTGCTCGCTTTTGCACATGCCTATAGGATTTGACTCCATGCGTTTACTCCTACAAAACACAAAAATAATGCTACAACAAAAAAAAATATAACACACTAAAATAAAAAATAAATAAAAGAAAAATAAAAAAAAAGAATTGGATTGCCTCCCAACAAGTGCTTGATTTAACGTTGCGACACGACACGAAACATTTTCAAGTAACCGACAATTCCATCGAGGTCTTGTGACGTGCAAAGTCACCACCCCAGCAATGTTTGATCCTTTGACCATTCACCAAGAAAGTACCAGTTGAACTCATATCCCTCAACTCCACACCTCTATAAGGCTTCACACTTACCACAACAAAAGTGCCTGACCAACGAGATTTATGCTTTCCGAGAAAAAGCTTCAACCTCGAATTGAACAAAAGAACTTCTTGCCCTGGCTCGAACTCTCGGTGTTGGATGTGCTTGTCATGCCATCTATTACTCTTCTTTTTATACAATTTCGAATTTCTATATGCGTGCATTCAAAACTCATCAAGTTCGTTGAGTTGCAACAACCTCTTCTCACCAGCTAAGTCCCCATCCATATTCAGCTTTTTAATTGCCCAATATGCCTTGTGTTCAAGCTCGACGGGCAAGTGACATGTATTCCCATAAACTAATTTATACATAGAAGCACCTATGGGAGTTTTGTATGCAGTTAAATTATGCCCACAATGCATAGTCTAACTTGTCGGCCTAGTCTTTTCTATTTGCACTCACTATTTTATCAAGAATCTCCTTTACCTATTTGTTTGACACTTCCACTTGACCACTCATTTGTAGGGTGATAGGCAGTGGAAACCTTGTGCTTGACTTCGTACTTTGCAAGAACATTATTCAGTAATTTGTTGCAGAAGTGCGTTCCTCCATCACTTATCAACACTCTTAGAGAACCAAAGCGTGTGAAGATGTGCTTATTGACAAAGCATACCACAACCTTTGCATAATTAGTGGGAAGAGAAATGGCCTCCATCCACTTAGAAACATAGTTGACTGCCACCAAGATGTACCTATGACCATTAGAGTATGGGAACGGTCCCATGAAGTCAATTACACAAACATCAAAAATCTCCACTACCAGAATGTTTTCCAGCAACATATCGTGCTTCCTTGTGATCGTTCCAGTTCTTTGGAACCTGTCACACATTTGAACAAAGTCGTGTGAATTCCTAAACAATTTTAGCCAATGGAAACTTGATTGTAGAACACCCAACCCGTCGTCTCAGGCGTTATTGCTTCGTTTCCCCCATGTAAGCTTCTTCATATGTTGTTATCGGTATGTGGTGTTTTAGAGTTGGTTTGGACTGGTTTTCATAAGAAATGAGCTCTTTAAGGAAGGCTTAAGTTGGAACAGTCAATCGGACATTGACTAATAAGTTATACGGATCAAATGTGAATTTTGATGATTTGGTTCGATTTGGGGGATGATTGGTAACTTAGGAGTGTGATCGGAATTTAATTTGGAGGGTCGGTGTAGATTTAGGCTTGAATTGGCGATGTTAGTATTTTGGCGATATCTAGTTGATAGGTGAGATTTTGATTCGGGGGTCGGAATGGAATTTTGAGAGTTGCAGTAGCTCTGTTGGGTGAATTTTGATATGCGTGAAAAGTTTCAGGTCTTTCAGAGGTATTTAGGTTGGGTTCTTCATCGAATGTGCAATTCAGAAGTTTTTAAGAAACTTAGGCTTTGATTTGATGATAATTGAGAATTTTGATGTTACCGATAGTATTTTGAAGGTTTAAGCAAGTTTGAATAAGGTATTAGATCATGTCTATGCTTTTGATTGAGGTCCTGAAGGCCTTGGGGTAAGATCGAGTGTTAAAACGAGAAGTTTTTGAGTTTGGCTTCAGGTTAGTATTGCTAGTTCTGTTGTTTCCGCATCTGCGGAAAAGGGACTGCATAAGCGATTTTGCAAATGCGGCGTATTGGTCGCAGGAGCGGTCCTTTAAGGACCGAGGTTATCGTGAAAAGCGGACTTGCATCCGCAAATGCAGCGACCGCAAAAGCGGTCCGGTGGTTATTGAGTCAGACCGCATAGGTGATCAGTTGGTTGTGTGTGCGGTAATCGCAGGTGTGGTTATTTGACCGAAGAAGTTAAGAAGACTGTTGGCAGAAAGGTTTAAAGGTTTATTTCCTCCGTGAGCGACCCTGGGAGCTTTTGATGAGATTTTAAAAGGGATTTGACGGAGAATTCAATGGAGGTAAGTTCCTTGGCCTAATTATTCAAGTTAATGGTAGAAATAACATGGAAATTGGTTGAAATTCATTAAAAAGGGGTAAAGCTAGGGCTTGCGTTTTGATATTACAAATTGGGATTTGATAGATCATTTGAGCTCGGATTTGGGAGTTCTTGGTATGTATGGACTCGTGGCTTGACGAGGAATCCGGTAATGTGAGTTTTGTTATTTTTTGAGAAATGGGCTCGGGGCTCGGGTTTTGCTAGTTTCGAGATTTTTGATATATCTTGATTGTTTTCGAATGAGTATTGTTCCCTTGGCATAGTGTGATGTATACGCTCTGGTTTTGATTAGATTCCATGTGCATGGAGGCCGGTTGAGGGGCAAAGGCATTGCGTGCTAGAGATTTTTCCGGTTCGAGGTGAGTAATATTTTTAAATGATATCCTAAGGGTTTGAAACTCCGGATTTGCACATCATAGAGCTTTATCAAGGTGACTTGCACGCCGGATATGGGTGTGGATAGAGCACCGTTGGAGATTGAGAATTGATAGAATTACTATGTATTTGACTGAAACTACTTGATATTATTGGATTGGGTTGTTTCCATTTGTTGGGCTTCGCGCTGATCATTTGAATCCTTCAAGGATTGATACCACTGATTTTGTATTACTCTGCATATTAATTGATCACGGTCCATAGTTTTAAACACTGTTTTGCAAACTCAACCATTTTACTAAGATTTGAAAACCTAAATGATATTTTACTAACGTTTGAGATGAGAACTGTTATGTTGATATTGCCCAAGTGGATTGTATGCATTTATTGGACCGTGCATGGATCGGGCTACCCGCCGCAGCGGTGTGATGTTGATATTGTGCTTGGGCTGTAGGAGCCCCTCGATAGTCTGAACCCTCACAGTGAGTGCGGGTACCCAAATGGATTTGGCTGCTTGCTGCAGCGGTCATGTGTATTGCATTGCATTCACGCTTTGGTTCCTGTTTGTACAAAATAACATGACATTCAACACTCTCATATCATTGGCATCCATGCTATATCTTGCACTGTGTACCAGATACCTTATGTTATTTGTTAATAGAGTATTGTGCCCGAGGGGCTGTGTGCGGACTTGCAGTACCTGATATCACATTCATATGCTTAGCTGTTAAAAAGAAAAGGAAAAGATATTTTCAAAAGAGGTTTAAACTGAGCCAGATATTTTCTAAAGGATTTTTCCCAGACTTACTGTTTTCTAAAAGGGTTGTGATGTCCCATATTGCATGATGGAGTGCTCTTACGTGTTTTCTTGTCACTAAGCTATTATTTTCTCTTATAACTCACTAAGTTAGAGTACTCACTTTACTCCATGAATCTCGCGTGCAGTTGCAGGAACTGTTCACCCAGTAGTGGGTTATTAGCAGACTGAAGGTATACTATTGTAGGTGAATAAGGTGGCCGCCAGCGTTCACGGCACCAGACTTCATCTTTTGCTTCTAAATCTTATTTTATACATAACATTTTCCCTGTAGTGGTGTTCAGTTTTTTTAGAGCGGGTTGTGTTGAGTGATAAATATCAGTTATTAATGATTATAAGTCGCATTATTCATTCAATTATAGTTATTAATTGTTAAATAAGGCATTGTTGTTCTATTGGTTGGCCTTTTCTTCACGAGAGACGCCTTTACGGCCGGGTTTGGGAATTGGGTCGTGACAAGTTGTATCAGAGCCTAGGTTACTATGTCTCATGAGTCATGAACAGGTTACTAGCGTCTCGTGGATCAGTACGGAGACATCTGTATTTATCCTTGAGAGACTGCCGAACCTTTAGGAAAAACTTCACTTTCTTGGAATTCTTATCGTGCGTACTTGATTCAGCTTAGAATATAACTCTTGAAATTCCCTCCTCACGTCCGTATGTGCACATGAGCGCTCAGTATTGTATGTCCTTTGATGGCTTGTGATTCCCCGATCAAGAGGCGAGATGCAATTTCTATGAGTTGATGTTGGGCCGGTCTGGAGGACCTGAGGCCGAATCATCGCCTAGTGCTTGAGCACCGAGGTGCTAATTTTTTCGAGATGGTGTTATGAACTTATATGTTCAGTAGTGTCCCTAATTATGGGAATGGCGGCTAGATAGCTACGTGATGAATATGTTGGTGATGTGTCTATATGACTTAGAAGTGTCGAAGAAGGTCTGCTAGGTGATAGATGAATCATTAAGTGCTTGATTTCCATTGTGGTTGGATGTGTCACCCCGAGTTATAGGTGCGTGAAGAACCTTTTCAGATGTCCTAGTTGGGGGTGAAATAAATGGCATATTATGGTATGAGTTCCGACTCAGAAAGACTAAATTGACTGTGTAGTGTATATGATGGTGGAAGGTATGTCGGAGTACTAAATTGAAGCAAAGCAGGTGGGTTATCTCCTGCGGGTTGTTCTTAGGTGGTATGATCCTTATGCGTATGTTAGAAGGTCTCATGTGTAATTGAAGGGTACGTGTTGAAATATAGAATCTGGGGTCACTTAAGAGTTTGCACTCAACTAATGTGGGGACGAAGGCGAGATTTGTAGAGAATTACAATACTAAGATGATCTGTGTTTTCATAAACTAGTAAATGATGTGAGTTTAATCTCATTGAGGCATGGTGGCATCATTAGAGTAAAGGTATAATGAGTTGTTGAGTGTGTCCTGATATATGGCTTCGAGCCAAGTTGGAAGGTTGCTATTGATTAGCTGACCGCACGGTTATGTGCTATATTGTTTTTGTTTCGAGGTATGCTGGCGGATCAAACCATGGTTGCAGAAAATGAGCCGAGGATGGCACGAGTGAAGAAAATTTTTGATAAAGGTTATATGGTGCTTCATAGATGTGAGGAAATAATAGGATGTCTTGAGCTGTTGTTGATAAAGAATGCTCAGCACATAGATAAGGAAGATGTTCGTTTGTATTGGAATGAGATCATATCCTACGGTGTCAGAGTGCTAATAAGGCACGAGTAGTTATGTTCTTTAAGTCAAATAATTTACAGTTGAATAATAGTAAATGACTCTCGAGAATGATTTTATTGTGTACAATATTTGGCATGTAATAATTAGGTGATTTAAGGCTGTGTATGTGGTTAGAGACTGTGTTTTCATTGGAAAAATGTCAAGGCTGTGGTATTTTTATGTTAATAATGGGATTCTATGCATCAGTATCAGGAAAAAAAATAAAGGTAGCGGAGTTGAGGGGTCAAATGAACTCCGATTTTGCTAACTTTTATATGTACGGACGTGGAGAGAAGAGGAATCCGGTGATGTGACTTTCGTAATTTTTCGAGAAGCGGGCCCAGGGCTCGGGTTTCGCTAGTTTCGAGGTTCTTGCTATAATTCGATTGTTTTTGATTGGGTATTATCATATTTGCATATTGTGATGTATTCGCTCTGTTTTTTGCTAGATTCGACGCGCGTGGAGGCTGATTTAAGGGGAAAAGGCGTCGCGAGCTTGCGTTTTCGCCGGTTCGAGGTGAGTAATATTTGGGAATAATATCCTGAGGGTTTGAAACCCCGGAATTGCACATATTAGTGATGTATTGTGGTGACTTGCACACTGGACCTGAGCCTGGGGTAGAGCACCGTTGGGGATCGCGACTTGGTCCGTCCCGGTTGTTGGTTTTCATCGCATATTTGAAAACCATTTGTTGTTATCATCATTGATTGGGCTTACTGCCATACTTGGGGCTTATTGCCGATTTTTTGAACTCTATGTGACCTACCATCACTGTTGTCCTCTCTATTTGAACTTAGTCATGTGATTTACACTGTTTTATGAACTCAGCTATATTTTTACTCAAACTTGGAGTTTTAAACGATATTTGAACCATCATTTGAGCTGAGTATATTTGTCTTACTGACGCTGAGGGGCTTTGACTATTTTAGACTGAATGAGGCTGAGGTCTATATGTGAGGGCACGAATACGAGGTAAGGAGGCTTGAAAGCCTCGAGTGATATGTGTACATGTCCATATACATGCATGGATCGGACTGCACGTTCCGCAGTGGCATACCGCATGGAACGGACTGCGCGTTCCGCATTGGCATATCGCATGGATCGGATTGCACGTTCCGCAGTGGCATATTGAATGGATCGGGTTGCACGTTCCGCAGTGGCATATTGAATGAATCGGGTTGCACAGCCCGTAGCGGATATATATTGATATTGTGCTTGGGCTGCAGGAGCCTCTCTGGAGTCTGAACCCCCACAGAGAGCGCGGGTACCCAAATGGATCGGGCTACACGTTCCGCAGTGGTCGTGCACTGCACTTCATCCATGCATTACTCCTGTTTGTACTACGTGGCACGGCATTTAGTATTTGGTATACATCAGTTACTTGCCTTGCTGACCAGATACCCTGGTGTTATTGTTGAGGATTGCTGAGCCTGAGAGGCTGACGATGGATATTGTGAGTTGAGATTGAGCCTGCAGGGGGCTGGTACTGTACTGAAAGGTTGATATGGAGCCCAAGAGGCAGGTTTATGACTATTTTATACTGATTGAACTTTATTTTGCCATTGTTGAAAAAGCATATTTTCAAAAGTGATTTTGAACTGAACTTGGGATTTTTGTAAAAGGATCTTTCACAGTATTTTGGATTTTCTAAAAAGGGGTTGTTCTGTCTTTTATAGCAGTTTGATGTGCTCTTGCGTGTTTTCTTATCGCTCAGTTATTATTCTCTCTTATTATCACTGAGTTGGAATTACTCACTTTACTCCCTGCACCTTGCAGTGCATTTGCAGGTATTGTCCACCCGGTAGCGGGTTATCAGCAGGAACGAAGGCCTTATTGTGGTAGTTGAGCAAGGTGACCGCCTGCGTTCATGGAACCGCACTCCATCTTTGTATTCCGGTTTCATCTTGTATTTGTATACATTGTTGGTCCCGTAGTAGTGTCTCTACTCATTAGATGCTCGTGACTTGTGATACCTCAGTCGGGTTGTATTGGAATGAAAGTTCATAGTTAAATGCTATTAAGTAGTATTTCTATTCATTTATGTTTAATAGCTGTTTAAATAGGATTTGGGGTTGTTGGATGGCCTTGTCTTCACGAGAGGCGCCATCACGACCGGGTATGAAATTTGGGTCGTGACAAGTTGGTATAGGTAAAAAGGTTTGTTTCATTACCTTTTGTTGAGCCTGTAATCTAATCATGTCAATGTGGTTGAGGTTCAATCACCCTACACATTCATTATTAAGATGATATTTTAGTAATATTTCATATTATTTTCATATTGTGTAGGGTGTGAAGGAGTAGAACCAAATAGGATTCAGTTCTACAAAAGCACCCATTACTCGAGTGAAAAAGGATGGTCATATCTAGAGGCTGAGACTAACTATGTAAGTAATATTTTAGTAACATGTCACATGTATTCATTCTATCTTATAATTAAATTAACTGATGTAATATTTTGTGTAGAACAAAATGAGGGATTTAAGAGCTCGGTCTATTTCTGAAGAGAATTCAATGACTATTGATGAAATTGTTGATAATGTACTTGGTACAAGGTCGGGATATATTAAAGGCCTAGGCTATGGTCCAAAGCCTAATACAACTACATAAACAAAAAGGACATCAAAATTAGAGGACGCTCTTAGGAGGGCAAACGAGGATGCTGCTACTGCCCAACATGGTTTACAAGAACGTTTGAATGTAGCTGAAACTGAGGTAGCAGATCAGCGGATACAGTTACAAACATTAACTTCTGAGTTGGGTACTTTAAGGGCACGCCAAGAGGATATATTAAGCGAAATGAAGCGTCATTTTATTGGCTAATCATCATCAAGGTTAGAAGTACTACATCTTTAAATGATAAATTCAATAATAATTCTTTTTTTAGCAAAATTCACTAGGGAGTGTGACTAGGGCTATTTTATAAATATCTAAAAATAAAAGCAAACATGTTTGGAGGTCTTACAAAATGTAACAAAGGGGACATCCAGTGCTGCAACAACTATAGGGGTATCAAATTAATAAGTCACACGATGAAGGTTTGGGAGAGGGTGATTGAGGCGCGGGTGAGGGATGTGGCATCTATATCTGGGAACCAGTTCGGTTTCATGCCGGGCCGCTCCACCACAGAGGCTATCCACCTAGTCAGGCGGCTGGCGGAGAAATTCAGGGATAAGAAGAAGGACCTGCATATGATGCTTATCGACTTGGAGAAGGCGTATGATAAGGTCCCAAGGGAGGTGCTTTGGAGGTGCTTGGAGGCGAAGAGCGTGCCGGAAGCCTATATCAGAGTAATCAAGGACATGTACGATGGTGCTAAGACTAGGGTTAGGACGGTGGGTGGCGAATCAGACCATTTTCCTGTGGTTATGGGGCTCCACCAAGGATCGGCGCTGAGCCCTCTCTTGTTTGCCTTAGTGATAGATGCTCTGACCCGTCATATTCAACGGGATGTGCCTTGGTGTATGCTTTTTGCTGATGATATAGTATTGATAGACGAGACGAGGGTCGGTGTTAGTGAAAGGCTAGAGGTATGGAGACAGACTCTCGAGTCTAAAGGTTTCAAAATAAGCAGTTCTAAGACAGAATACCTGGAGTGCAAGTTTGGCGCCGAACCGAGTGAGGTAGGCAGGGACGTGATGATTGGTTCCCACCATCGCCAAGAGGGACAGTGTCCGATATCTTGGGTCGGTGATTCAGGGGGATGGAGAGATTGACAGGGACGTCACCCATCACATAGGAGCGGGGTGGTCGAAGTGGAGGCTTGCATCAGGGGTCCTGTGCGACAAGAAAGTTCCTCACGAACTCAAGGGGCAATTCTATAGAGCCGTGGTTAGACCTGCGATGCTGTATGGGGCGGAGTGCTGGCCCGTGAAGAACTCTCATGTTCAGAGAATGAAGGTCGCGGAGATGGGGATGCTTAGGTGGATGTGCGGGCACACCAGACTAGATAAGATTAGGAACGAAGTTATTCGAGAGAAGGTAGGGGTGGCCCCGGTAGATGAGAAGATGCGAGAAGCGAGGCTGAGGTGGTTCGGGCATGTTCGGAGGAGGGGTCCCGATGCCCCGGTGAGGAGCTGCGAGCGGCTGGAGATTGTTGGCGGTCGGCGAGGCAGAGGGAGGCCTAAAAAGCATTGGGGAGAGGTGATTAGGCAGGACATGACTAGAATGCAGGTTTCCGAGGATATGACCGTTGATAGGAGAGTCTGGAGGTCTAGGATCAGGGTTGTAGGTTAGGGGCTCCTAGAGTTCTTCGTAGTTACTGTATGATATTATTGCATGCGATTGTATTTAGGTTCCTTATGTTTAGATAATTATTTCCGCTATTTCTGCTATTTCTGCGGGTGATACTAATGCTCTATTGTTATTGTTTTTGTTTTTGTTTTTGTTTTACAGCTGATTTCCCTTTTTCCTATGCGCCGAGGGTCGATTGGAAACAGCCTCTCTGCCCTTTCGGGTAGGGGTAAGGCTCGTCTACATATTACCCTCCCCAGACCCCACCTGGTGGGAGTATACTGGGTAGTTGTTGTTGTTGTTGTTGTAAGTATTAGCCTTTGATGCTTTCTGAACCAATGTGCATGCATTTTGCATCCATAGCCCCTTTTGACTTGTACGATCATATCCATTGTGATTATTTTGGCTTGTTGATTCCCTTCTTGCTGCTGTAGAAACATTTGATTTGCCCAGATGATATGTATGTTTTCCGATGATTGTCTGCATTTCATGAATTTACCTGTAGTAGTCCAGTCTTCATATTTGAGTCTTGTTATGTGTTGTGGTCTATTTCCTTTGCGGCCAATATCTATTTCAGCTTCTTGTATTTTTTCTGCCTGAATTCCTTCCTGGTATATCCTGCTAGTATTTTGTATTACACTTATGCTTCACTTTGCATTCATTGAGTCTTAAATTCCTGTCCAATCTGGCATATGTCCATTGTTTTTGTTGCATTTTTCATCTTGTTGTTGTGATATCCATTTGGTAGTTGGTGGCCTTAGGGAGCTGATTATCATTCCTATACATGTTTTCTCCTTTGATTTGTACTTCATGTGCATTATTAGTAACATTTTATCTTGCACTGTCAACCTCAGTTTTTCTTGTACTGTCAATGTGTCAATTTATTTGCCTCGTATTGTTACTCCTTTTAAGAGAATGAGCACAAAGTGCTAATACCACCCTTTGAAGTTGTAGCAAATAGGAGAAAATGATTTCTGACTTCTCCTTCATCAAATACCACATAGTATCGTAACTGCTAATCACCATCTCCTTCTCTTGGATTTGATGATCTGCAATTGAATATCCTGCTTTTTGCATCCTTGTCTGACCCCTGTATGAGTTGATTTATTTTTTTTAATTGTAGGTATGAAATACCCCACCAAAGCATTGCTCTTGTATACTTTAGAAAGTCTCATTGCTTGCTTGCATCGGAAACCAACCATCCTTCATTACTACATAATATCCTCCTGCGCATACTAGTCCTACAAAAATTGGTTATTAGACCAGTATAATTTCTCCAATCTTCCACGCTTGTGGTCATCTCTGTTATTCCATCTAGGGAATGAGCACAATGTGCTAACACCACCCTTGAATAGTTTAGCAAAAGATGAGGCATGAATACAGTAACTTTCCCTGCAAAAATAACACACTGTTAGTTAAAAGCATCAGTACTATGATCATCTCCCAAGGGATTTGATCACAACACTTTCTCCTGACTTTTGTGCCCAGCTTGATCTCCTTATTTCTTGACCAATTTCATAGGAGCTGCAAGGTTTTCCCTGAATACTTTTTCTGGTGGTAGCATGAAGAGTTATACAATTTAAAGCTATAGAAAGTAAGATTCTTTAGATAGTCCATGAAGCAGATATAAAGGATAAGACATACAGCATATTTGAATGGTAATATCTTTGAAACATACTTATACTAGCGTTTATTATGTGTATATTATGGAGTACAGAGAAAAGGGAGTGCAAAAGTGTGACAGGAGAAAATGTCATTTAGATGGTTGGAGAATTTTATCTTTAGAGCCTACTGATAAAGTAGTAATCAAGTAAGAGTGATGGTAACATCAGTAATATTGGTTGTTATATTCTTTTTGTTGATGTCTTCTTAGCGTTAGCTGAGTCTGAGCTTTGTACCTAAAATAATCAAATCCCATGTATGCTTCTCTCTGTAGCTATCTAAATTTATTTTCCTTTTTTGTGCTTACAGACCACAAGCTGGTAGAAGTACAAGAAGAATTTGTGACTTAAGATGTCCAAGATCACATTGACTTGAAAAAGTTACTAGACATTCTCGGTATGTCTGCTTCACAAACCTCAAAGATGAGTAAAATGAAATTCTAGGAACTTTTATTCCAGGGGTCCTTCGGCTTGTCATGTAAGGTTTGCAGTGTTGAGTTGTTATTGCAGTTGATTAGAGAGTCCAGTCTGCTTGAAGCCCATTTCTTTTGGACATTTGGAGCTTCTCTTCTGTATTTTTATTTGTTTTGCCACTTCTTTCATGTGACAGTCTTGTTTCTCTCTTTCGACTGTGTCCATTTCTTGCCATTTTGAACTGCATTATAATTCTTTTAGCATCTAAGTTCGATTTTTTTTTAATGCTACAGCGAAGATTGAGCTCTACCAGATTATCAACTTTGGGTACACTAAACAGCATGCTATTTAATTTTTTTTCTCATTTTTGTTTATTTGTTTCACAATTCATTTTATTATTTCACCAATTAAACTCTACGTCTGACAAGAAGTTGTAGTTTATAGCAATTATATTTTATTTATACCATGATACTATAAAGTATTAACTTAATTCTTAATTTTTTCTCCATCTTTTATACAGGTATATGAAGCTAACTATTGGATCAAAACTAATTGCAAGTGAAGTGTCACTGCATTCCTCCACTTCTTAGTCCTAGTTTAGAAGTAACATTTCTCGGTTAGACTTTTATGTTGGACATGTTCACTTTAGTTATGTTTCTTTTAATTTAAGGAGCTTTTATTTCAAAATAGTTTTAATATTAGTTTTATGAACAATGGTGAATATATTTGTTACCTTTGATTGTTTTGTTTTTCTGTTATTACCTTGATTGTTTTATTATGTTATTTCAAATTCGTATAACGACGACCTAAAACAAATGCAAATATAAACGTCATCAAACATTTTGTTATTAGTGACAAAAAAGATTACTTTTGTATAGTTATTAGGAATATCACATTTTCGTCACGAAACAAATTAATTTCGTCATAAATTCATTATATTTAGTGACAAAAATAATTTATGTCCCAAAATGATCTTTTTATTGACTATGAATCAACTTTCTATTTTTGACAATTGTAATTGTCACTAATTATCATAACTTATAGTGACAACTTTATTTTGTCAAAAATATTTTTTTTAGTGACGAGATGATAGTTTTAACTACAAAATTATAATTGTCACTAATTATATATATTTAGGGACGAAATACTTTTTTGTAGATAAAAGGTAGTCTTTAGTGACAAATTTACGATTTTTCAACTACGAAACACACATAGCTTTAGAGACATTTGACGTCGTCACTAATTAAACTAATCTTTTAGAGACGAGGATGTTTCGTCGATATTAATGCACTTTTTTATTGATGAAATCATACTATTAAAGATAATTGTTTGGTACTTTTTATGACAAATAAATCCGTCATAAATATTACGTATTTGGGGACGAAAAGAATTTCGTATTTAATACTTTATTATTTGGCAACGAAATACAAGTTGCCTTTATATGTTATTAATGACTGTGTTTTAGAGACGAAAGATTGACAAAAAAAATTTTGTCACAAAAAATCTTTGGTGACGAAAAGTGATCATAGGTGACAAAATAATTCATCGTTGATACTCAAATTTGTTGTTGTGGGATAAGCATCGTCACATGTGGCGGCATCTCTTCATCATGCCATTTCCACAAACCACAAGAAGAGGCCTCGTCAAAACGAGGGCATTTGTAGAATTGACGACCACCGTTCGATTGAGTCTTAGCCACAAAATGATTTGCAGTTAAACCACAACCACAAAGACGCGACGAACCAAAAGTGACAGAATTTTCAGGCATTTCGAAGTGAAAAACAAGATTTAATTAGTTGTAAAAGAGAAATTTTGGGAAAGAAGATAGGGAACTAGAGGAACTGATGAACTATGCTCTAAATCGCGGAAGAAAAGGAGATTTTGTCGTTGTTTAGGGTTAAAAGACGGACCCATAGTTTAAATAATGGGTCGGATCGGTTTAATGAGTAAAAACAAACCCAAACAAGATGTGAGCCCTACTGGTCCGCGTGGACAAATGAAAAAATGAAAAGTCATTCAATGAGATGCCCAGCTGAATTTTCGTTAGTCGTAGGGGTAGATTTGATATTAAAAATAATGTGGTGTACATATTCAGACGGACAAATAAACGGGAGACTTTTATAAACCATTTATCATATAATAGGGATACTTTTGGCCCTTTTCCGTTCTAGGAAAAAACTTAAAACCTCAGTAGCAAACAATAAAAATTACACCCTAGATATTTGACTTTCGTTTTATAAATGCCATGGAAGCAACCCCATAAAGGAATCCAGATTCATTGAATTAATGGCCTAAATAAGTAAAAGAAGTTGCATCAATCATTGTTAAATAATTTCAAATCACCATTCAAAAATCAAAAGAAATAGCATAAGCAAAGAAATATGTAGCATAATTATTATAGTCAAACATGGAAACAAAGTTCAGTAAAGAAAAGGACGTGTTGCGAATTGGAGCACATTTATAGAAATTATGTGCAGCACGAACATGTATTTTACTATTAGTCTTGGAAAAATTACTTTATGTATGTCATTGCTACTTCCTACCTCCAAATTATAATTTCTTCTAAAACTGCATTTTTTTCCACACGAAAGATAGACTAATTAAAACCTTTGCTTTGTCCTTATAGCTACCAGCCTAGCATTAGTTTGACCAATTTTCTAAATTAAATAGGATTCACAATATTAATCCATTCTTTTAAAATGGAGAAGATATAGATTTAAAAGCCACATGAAAATACCAAGTGAATTATGTCGCTTTGGAAAAAAATATTGCCTGACTAGTTTGTGATTAAGGCTGTAAATTTGGACCCGCGGCCCTGACGGTTCTGCCGGTTCTGGAGGCCCGGTTCCGACGGTTCCGGTTCCAGCGGTTCCCGGGAACCGTGGCGGGACGGTTCTACCCGTTGGAACCGCCAGAACCGGACCGGTTCTGGCGGTTCCAAACGGTTCCGCCGGTTCTGTAACGGGCATTTTTCAAAATAAAAAAAATTTTTAAAAATTATTTCCAAACGGCTCTTTGCAAAAAGTAGCCGTTTGAAAGTTTAAAAAATAGTCATTTGGCCCCCAAACTTTATATAATTACACTATTTCCCATTTCTCAACTATAAATACCCCCCCATTCTTTCATTTTTATTCACCAATTCATGAATATGAACAATACTTGCGCTATTTATTTACCCATATAACTAATAGTATGTCTATTACAACTGATATTGGTAGAAGCAATAATGATTGTGATTAGGTGTACAAAGGAAACCGACAAACCGCACCAACCCGATAATCCGAGTCAAACCGAGAAAAAAAATCCGACCATGGTTTGGTTTGATTTGGTTTGGTATTGGAAAAAAAACCCGACAATAATTGGTTTGGTTTGGTTTTAACTAAAGAAAGTCAAAGAAACCAAACTAACCCGACATTATATATATATATATATATATATATATATATATATATATATATATATATATATATATATATATATATATATATATATATATTTATATATATAGAACTTTTAGATATATTTAATATATAAATATACTTATTGTGATGTAATTTATAAATATTTCTTAAAGAAATTCATAATTTTATCTTTTAAGGTATTATTTCAAGGTTTGACTTAGAGCTTTTTGAATGTTTCAATAAGTTTTATAGCCATTAACATTAGTAAATTAAATAATGCAAACAAAATCCAAGTTAAAACCAAAATCAAATCAATATTCATGCTAACAAAAGACATTCAATTCAATACTATGAACGAGAATGTATTGAATATCTATTTTTTGCAATAATTTAGATAAATGCAAAACCTATTTTTATATTTTTTTTAGTGTTTAGTCATGTAATTAATATTCCCTTATTGGTCTACTTAGTTTAGCATGACTTAGTATTTCTAGATTATATTTATTTTATTATGCCTTTTTAATTAGCAATATTGATATTACACAATTTTATTGTCTTCATTATTGAATATTTTAGGATAGTGCCATGACACATCTCATATTTTGTATTATTTTCTTAGAAAATACTTTATATAGTTGTATCTTACTAGGATTAAAGAAATATTTTGAGCATAATTTATATGTTTTGTTCTATTAAGATTTTATTGAAAAAAGTTTAGAAAATCCCGAATAACCCGAAAAAATCCGAGAGCGAAAAACCCAAATCTATTGGTTTGGCTTGGTATTTAGATTTAATAACCCGACACAATTGGTTTGATTTGGTAATTGTAAAATCCGAACCAACCCGGCCTATGTACACCCCTAATTGTGATTATCTAACTGTAACCAGTCATTGGATAGACGAAGACTGGACAATGCAGAAATGCATTATTGCATATAGGATAATTAATTCACGGCACACGGGTAGGTTTATTGTTAACACTGTTTCAGATGTATGCAGATATTTTTGTTTTAGTGATAAAATAATGTCAATTTCTATGGATAACGCTTCTAGCAACACTAGTGCAATAGGTATGCTAACTAGAACACATAATCTTGCTTTTACTAATATTTTCCATGTTAGATGTATATATCATTTTCAGGGACTAGAGAATGAGAATCCAGACGGCTCTTTCGACCTTTTGGATTGGTGGAAGACAAGGGAAAATCATTTTCCCGTTCTTGCAAGGATGGCTCGGGATGTTCTGTCGATTCAAGCGTCAACTGTTGCATCGGAGAGCGCTTTTAGTCAAGCAAGACTACAAATAGGTTATCACAGAGCGTCGATGCGGGACAGCTTTGAAAAATCAGTGCTTTTTCGAGATTGGATCCGCGCAGAAAAAAGGAACTTTGGCCTAGCTGAATCACAACCAGAAATAGATGAGTGCTATGAAGAAATGATAGCAGAACTTGCTCAGGAAGCAACTTCACCCGGAAGTGGTGATGAACAAGCTTCATTTCCACCACCGCCAACACAACCACCTCCAAACCTTGAAGGTTTTATGAGATTTGTTAGAAATAATGCAAAAATTATTATGTAACTTGTACATTGGCACGTCTTCTTTTAGTTTTTTTTCCTTTTAATGGTGGTATTAGTACCATGTTGTGCTCATTCCATTGGGGAAATGAAGACTAAGAAAGATATGTCATTTTGGTCAATAAATATGCTCTTTATCATATCCTTGAATATCATTTTGTCTCAATATTACTTTGTCTTTACTTCTATATCAATCCTTGAATATTTATATAACATACAATATATAACATACAACACAATATACTAATGACAACATTCTTTTATTAATATATACTACTTATATACAATTTATACTTACTAACTACAACACAATATACACTACTTATATACAATATATACTACTTAAATACAATAGATACTACTTATATACAAAATATACACTACTTATACACATTATATACTAATTACCAAACACAATATATACTATACTAATCACATAGTATACCATATAAAATATATTCTACAATATACTAATGACTACTATACAAGATATTGATTTTAAAAAAAAAAATCAGAACCGCCGGAACCGCCGAATCGGAACCGCCAGAACCAGAACCGAATGGTACCCTGAACCGTCACGGGTCGGTTCCACCTCCGAAACCGCCAGAACTGGAACCGCAGACCCAAATAGACCCGGAACCGGATACAGCCTTATTTGTGATTGAGGGAGGATAAAAGTAATTAAATAGAGCCTAAGTAAATAGATAGTTTATGTTAAAGTTAATGGATGAACAGCCTTAGTAATACTTTTAATATTTGCAATCTCCTTTGCAGTAAAATTAATTGGAATAAAAAATATTACCAATTTCTCTTTCCGTTCACATGACAATTAAATTGATTTGAAGTTTTGAACTGAAGTGAAAGCTATTGGATTTTAAGTTTGTTGGCTTTGTGTACTTCAAAAGAGACTGAAGAATCCAATGTCGCATGAGTTTTGAGTACAGTGTCAATAATTAGCTATCGTTGTATGCTGTGTTAGATTCTTAAATAGTTAGACCACATTCTGTCTTCAATCAAATCGAAGAAAATAGGAGTTTGTATTTTCTTAATGCGTGCGCAAAGATAAAATAATCACTTATTATGAACCGAAGGGAATAGATAACAACCATGGTAAAAAAAACAATGAGTTATATACTCTGTCCTTCGTTTATGGCATCTTAATAGTCTAGGATTTTCATCATGCGGTAATAATGAATTATTTCGCATGCTTAACGGTCTTTATGTGTAGTGCCGGAGCTAGAGTTTTCACTACAGAGATTCAAACTCTTTTAAAGATAGGTTATATATAGTATCAAGTTTCGGTTTCTAAGTCAAGCGGATACAACCCTTATATTTATCATATATTTTACTATTATTTTTTACTTGTAATATATATATATAAAAGTAAATTTTTTAGCAAGATATCATATAATCCCCTTGCTTCAATGTGGCTCTGCCACTGTACGTGTATATGCTTGCAAAATAGTGTATTTTGCTTTAACTGCATCCAAAAACTTAACTTCAACAGCTTTGAACTCTCGATATTTTTCATACGGGACATATATTAAATTCTAAGCACATAATATTAAAATATGTTAAGTTCAATATATTAAGTACCCATTTGGACATAAGAATTTTTTCACTTTTCTCGAAATAATTTTATCTTTTTCGAAATCAGTATTTGGCCATAAAATGTTCAATTTTCACTTGAAGATGAATTTTGAATTTTCGAACATTTGATAAACGCGAAAAATTAGTTTTCAAAATGTTCACTCAGATCACTTTTAAAAATTCAAAAACAACCTAAAATTATATTCATGTACTTCCAAACACAATTCTAATTTTCACATACCATTTTCACTTTTAAAAAAATCATTATTTTTTTTTAGAATTTTATAACTCTTATGTCCAAACGCCCACAATGATTTTTTGTTGTGGTATACTTGGAGGAGCAAAACTTTCTTTAATCATATAGTTATACTTTTCATTATAAGGGGGATTTACGTTTATTCTAATTTGTTGGAAATTGAAATAGTGCAAAAGAAAATAGCGAACTTTTGTCTAAACTTGATCTAAAGTCATTTAAGAGAGCTACTATGGACAAGCGATGGCTTAAAGCTAATAGTAGCGGCTCAAAAGTCGCTTAAAGTTTGTTTTAATTTAACCATATAAATATGGAATTAAATATTGGTACTACTTTAATAATCAATTGTGATAAGAAATTTCTTTTTTGCATCTCTCTAGGCTAGCATATGTACGATCCAATCCGATTAACACCAAGTATTTGTTCTAAAATTATAAAATTGATGAATATGGTTCTATTATTAATTTCTTTAGTAATGTGATAAAACCTAGAAACCTGGTACGTGTCCTCATGCAATACCCCTTTGCCTCTTCATCGTTAGGACCACAGGCCAAGAAAATTGAAAATAAAATATAGAAAAAAGACAGCCAATCAATACTGTGACAAGTCAATCTCTTACGTTTTCTGATGGGAGAGTTCTTAAGTTTAAAATTTCGACATTTTCCCGTTATTGTTAAAATAAAATATAAAAGCGTCTAGAATTATCATCCGATTTTGATTGTGATCATATCTTGCTCTTAAGTATTATAATGCGGTAATGATGAGCTTTGGCCATGTCATAAGTATTCATTGTTAATGAGATGATATATCAACAAATAATATCTCGGCCTTTATCCTAAGTTAAAGAAGATTAACCAGTTGATTGCAGAAGAAAATTACGAACGATGTAGAAACTTTGTAGTTGCAGGTGAATTTTATGTAATATATGATACGAGATTAGTTATTATTTTATCAAATACAATTAAACATTTATAATAATCGAATTAATTGTATAATTACTTTTAATCATTCATAAAATTCAAACTAATTAGAGAAATGAAGAAATGAGACATGTATGGCAAGGTTGTAAGATAGGGACACGTATGCGGTGTGCATAAAGGGATTGTACGTACAATTTTCACAAGAAAAACTCGGGCGCCTACTGTTAGACCTCCAACAATTGAACTCGGCAAGACAACAAGAGTGTTGTCATGAGGCAGCAAGAGTGTTGCAAAATTGGTGCAAGAGTGGCGCTAAAATTCAAAAAGGAAAACGGGCAAGTGATGGCTAAGGCTTTGAACGGATGTGAGGCAGCTTGGCAAGGGCTTGACATTTATGAGTTGCGGGCTACGGATGACACTTAATCTTGATTATAGCATCAAGGCATGAGGCATTGATGCCAAGGCATGGCAGAAACGGATGGGCAAAGACAAGCAAATGTGCAACGGAAAGGCAATGTGCAGGCAGATTTAGCGTGGGTTCGAGTTGCGGCAAACGGGGCATAATTTAGCTGGAGACAATGGCATTGGCGCCTGGTCCAAGCCAACACACGAAATTGGGCAGCAACATGAGAATGGACCAAGTCAAACAGCGTTTACCGGCACATGCTGTGCACATGGGCAGCGGTTGAGCTTTGTCTATCATGCTGGCAGGAGTTAGCACGAATTGAGTCCATGATCCCATGATCTAAACATGTTCCTAGTAGTTGGGGGCATCAACTACACTTAGGATAAAGTAGTGGGCAAGTGCGAGCCTAAAAACTAGGCAACTATTGTGTAATGGGACTGTTTTCATGTGTTATAAATGGGCAGCACCCTTCTCTTTTGTGACTTAAGGAGAAAAACGTGAGAGAGCTCACAATAGAGTGGAAAACGTGACGAGGGCATGTTTTCTGACTTAGGAAGAGTCCTAAGTCCTAAGATAGAGAAAAACGTGTGAGAGCACACTTAAAGAGTGAAAACATGTAGAGTGCATGTTTTCTGATTTAGGAAGAGTCCTAAGTCTTGTTTTTAAGAGTGAAAACACTATGGATAAGAGTAGTCTTGTGAGGGTCAAGAGTGATCTTCATTTTTGTACGCGGAGTGTACTTTGAGTTTGAGTTTTCTTTGTATTCTCGAGTTAAATACAAAGTTGGGAAAGAGTTCTTGTACATTGTGTATCTTGTGTTCACGTTTTATTTCTGTCCCTTCACTATATTATCGTTGCCTAAATCAGTCTAAAGTTTGCTACGTTGAAAGACTGCCGAAATTAATCAAAGTCCAAAAGTTGCTAAAATTTTGGCCGAGTGTTAGCCAGTGCTTGGCTGCCGCGCGGACCGTTTTAGATTGACACAAAACGAGTCCGTGACAATTGGTATCAGAGCAGATCGTGTTCGTGGTGGAGACACGGCAGTGGCAGACTTCGTGCTCTTGTTTGAGAATATGGCTAGTGGTAACAATAAACTGCGGGAAAGGTTAACGAAACGGGAAGCATTGGAGGGAATTGCTGTTGAAGGTGAAGATCTTAAGCCTCTTATGAGTAGAATTGCATTTCTTGAGACCAAAATGTCAAGGAGGCGAGTGAACGCAGATGTAAAGACACGAAGAGAGAGAGAGGTGGGCAAGGGGCGTTGCTTGTCCCTTGGGGCTCATAAATTGAGTTAACCTCGACGAGGACGTCGAGTTTCAAAGAGTGTGGGTGGTTTGTTAGACCTCCAACAATTGAACTCGGCGAGATAACAAGAGTGTTGTCATGAGGCAGCAAGAGTGTTGCAAAATTGATGCAAGAGTGGCGCCAAAAGTTAAAAAGGGAAACGGGCAAGCGATGGCTAAGGCTTTGAACGGATGCGAGGCAGCTTGACAAGGGCTTGACAAATAAGTTGCGAGCTACGGATGGCACTTGATCTTGATTATAGCATCAAGGCATGAGGCATTGATGCCAAGGCATGGCAGAAACGGATGGGCAAAGATAAGCAAATGTGCAACGGAAAGGCAATGTGCGGGCACATTTGGCGTGGGTTCGAGTTGCGGCAAACGGGCCAAGTTAGTGGGCAAATTTAAGGTAAATTGGGGCACAATTTAGCTGGAGACAATGGCATTGGCGCCTGGTCCAAGCCAACAAACGAAATTGGGCAGCAACATGAGAATGGACCAAGTCAAACGGCGTTTACCGGCACATGCTGTGCACATGGGAAGCGGTTGAGCTTTGTCTATCATGCTGGCAGGAGTTAGCACGAATTGAGTCCATGATCCCATGATCTAAACATGTTCCTAGTAGTTGGGGGTATCAACTACACTTAGGATAAAGTAGTGGGCAAGTGCGAGCCTACGGATGCGAGGCAGCTTGACAAGGGCTTGACAAATGAGTTGCGAGCTACGGATGGCACTTGATCTTGATTATAGCATCAAGGCATGAGGCATTGATGCCAAGGCATGGCAGAAACGGATGGGCAAAGATAAGCAAATGTGCAACGGAAAGGCAATGTGCGGGCACATTTGGCGTGGGTTCGTGTTGCGGCAAACGGGCCAAGTTAGTGGGCAAATTTAAGGTAAATTGGGGCACAATTTAGCTGGAGACAATGGCATTGGCGCCTGGTCCAAGCCAACACACGAAATTGGGCAGCAACATGAGAATGGACCAAGTCAAACGGCGTTTACCGGCACATGCTGTGCACATGGGCAGCGGTTGAGCTTTGTCTATCATGCTGGCAGGAGTTAGCATGAATTGAGTCCATGATCCCATGATCTAAACATGTTCCTAGTAGTTGGGGGTGTCAACTACACTTAGGATAAAGTAGTGGGCAAGTGCAAGCCTAAAAACTAGGCAACTATTGTGTAATGGGGTTGTTTTCATGTGTTATAAATGGACAGCACCCTTCTCTTTTGTGACTTAAGGAGAAAAACTTGAGAGAGCTCACAATAGAGTGGAAAACGTGAAGAGGGAATATTTTCTGACTTAGGAAGAGTCCTAAGTCCTAAGATAGAGAAAAACGTGTGAGAGCACACTTAAAGAGTGAAAACGTGTAGAGTGCATGTTTTCTGATTTAGGAAGAGTCCTAAGTCTTGTTTTCAAGAGTGAAAGCACTAAGGCTAAGAGTAGTCTTGTGAGGGTCAAGAATGATCTTCATTTTTGTACGCGGAGTGTACTTTGAGTTTGAGTTTTCTTTGTATTCTCGAGTTAACAAAGTTGGGAAAGAGTTCCTTTATATTGTGTGTCTTGTGTTCGCGTTTTATTTTTGTCCCTTCACTATATTTTCGTTATCTAAATTAGTCTAAAATTTACTACGTTGAAAGACTGCCGAAATTAATCAAAGTCCAAAATTGTTGAAATTTTAGCCGAGTGTTGGAGCAGGCTGAAGTCAAACCGATGCTTGGCTGCCGCACGAACCGTTTTAGAGTGACACAAAACGAGCACATTACACCTGCTATGGTGACGGTATACATTTTTAGTTGTGGAAAGGAAATATACATTCATGTGATATCGGAAACCCTAATAATTAAATATAGAAATCATGTGTCTCCTCCTTTTTCCACCTTTATCTGCCCTGACATAGCCTGTATCTCTATTTAGATTTAGGTCAAATATTATTTTATGGATCCATTCATAATTTAAAATTTTGTACAATCAATCTATAAAATTATGACCACTTTATACTCGATAACAACAACAACAAATTCATTATATTTTCAAAAATAAAATTTGGAGAAGGTATTGGTTTATGTGCAGCTGTACAAAGATGATTTTGGTTGAATACAAAAGTATACCCACAACCTTTAAATTCAGGATCCACCTCTGCTAGTTAACAGTACTAAAGTTTTTTTATATTTATCTGTTTTAAATATACCAATATTCGTTGTGGATAAATTGCATCCTCCACAGCTCATATGCGAGCCCGCACATGTGTGCATGTGTGTGTAGATATTGATTCCAACTAATTCTCTAAGAATTTAATTTTGACACCTCGAACTAAATTTTTTTAGAGGAATTAAAGTTGTATAGAGGCTGTTTATGAGTAATTTCCAGAAGAGATTGATCAATATATATGAATGCGTTCGTAGTCAAGGTGATGTTATAGAATTAACCAAGTAGATATAAAAGAACGGAGTTTATTCTATATACTGAGAAGACATAACCTAATACTAATGTATTAATCACATTGAAACTGAGCAACACAAATTTAGGTTAATGTCTTCAGGTTTTGGTGTCGTACGTGGAAGCATAAGTTCTAAATTATGAATTGAGTAAAGACTGCTGATTATGAAGAATAATACAATTAGTATTACTTAATTAAGGGACACATAATCTCTCCAATGCTCAAATTGGTTACCACTTGTCCAGATTATTATAGAGTAGGTTTAAAATATTTAGTTACTTTCTAACTAAGAAAAGACAGGCTCAATGTGAGGTTTAAATTATTATTTACGACTTGTGTCCTGCAAATTGGAACAGAACCTGTAGTAATTTCAACAATTCAAAATATATTCTCAAGAGATGAGATCAACTATAAATATGTTGAAATCGGGCATACCAAAATAGGCAACTACTTGTCAGAATTTAGAGTAGGTTTGGTAGTTAAATAACAAATTCTTACATACAAATACTCGAATCAATTACTACATGTCCAAACCTTAGTGTTTGCTTGTTCATCTGCCAAAAATATGTTGTCTACATTCTAAATTAATATTGACCAGCAAACGTATGCAATTAGGTGGATTCTATCAACAAATAGAAATGTGTTGTTTTTTTCCAATTTCTCCAACAAACCCTGCAATAACTAATCCTGAATCTTCTGATATTCTTCTTTTTCTTCATTATTATAGTTATTTGATCATTGTTTTTAAATTGGGATTGGCTTTGTTAGCTAGCTATTTCTGGACGAGACCAAAAGTGCTTGTCGATGGCACTTTTTTGATACTATTTTAAGAAATCTCAGCTTATTATATTTTTACGTAGTAGTATATGTGTATGGTGTAGCAAGAGAGTGACAGTATCAGCCATGCACATAATATTTTACTCAATAACCATGCAATATACGTAGAGCACATAAGTGTCTCCCCTTTCGTCTATCTTTATCTGCCTCACGTTACATCCCTCTATATTAATTTAGACTAAACATTACTATTTTTTTTATCAATAAACTAATTATACCAAAACATTATTTTACGGATCCACGAAGATTTGATCTCATAGAAGAGTTTTGACATGTATAAGAGTAATTTTGTTCGATAGAATATTATCAAAGGATATTTCTAAGTAATTTCCTTACGAATTGAAAAGTATGTAGGAATAGATATTTGTAGTCCAGATAGATCATGTATAGGATTAACCAAGTAGATACGGAAGAATGGAGTTTATTCTTTACACTGGCGAAAACTTAACCTAATAACCTACTAATGCTTTATTAATCACGTTACAATAGGCACAATCTTAGGCTAATGTCGCAGATTTTGGTGTCATGAAGGCATTTCCCGATTATAAAACTAAGTCTAGAATGCTGATTTAGCAAATAAGTACAATTTGTAATACTTAATTGTTAACGAAGCCATAATCTCTCACATAATCAGATCTGTAACTACTTGTCCAGATTATAGAGTAGGTTGAATAATTAATTTAACGAACTCTTACATATTTTGATATTAATATTTGAATCGATAACTACCTGTCCAAAAGTTAGTGTTTGCTCGTTCACGGTGGCCAGAAATATATCTTATCTACGCTCTAAAATTGGCCGGCAAACATATCCATTTTACGATTAAATGGAAATGTGTTTTTTTTTTTTTTCTTTCTGTAGGAACTATTCAATTTCTCCAACAAAACATTGAATATAATGTTTCTCTTGTTGAAACTGTTTTTTTGTGCATACATTACTTAACAAGTTGGTAGCAGGTTTTCCAGCTATTTTCAGATACGAGACAAATAATGAAACGCTTGTGGATGGCACTTTTTTCCCTAATTTTAAAATTCAAGGCTTATTATTTAAACAATATATGAGTATGGTGTACCAATTAGAGTCCCAGCATTACTTTAAGCAGAGCCATATACATAATAATTTACTCACTAACCACATAATCCATGCAGAGCACATAATTGGCGAATCGAATATTCGGAACTTTGAATTAATTAAAATTTTGTTAAGGACAGCTGGCATTCATGAAAACTCAAGATCTTCCCACGAAATAGGGCCCTCTAAGTGCTTTTACCTGTTCTCGCCATTTTATTTATTGGGTATACGTGGAGTTCTTTAGAGAATGGTTGACATTTCTGGAATCGGACGAAATACATTTAAAGAGACTATCAGAAAAATAATATATAAATGATAAGTAGGATTTTGACCCAAAAGAGCCAATACTTTGATGACACTCAATGATTGGTAATCCATAATATTCATTTTCAGGGCGAGCTTTCAGTGCAAGAAACATGACCCACAAATAGTGTCTGGTCTCAGATACGTAGAACAAAACTGGGGACATTTAATATTGTCATAAGCATACGGTCTAGTTGGCCACGGTTAATGTGCAAATAATTTTTGTTAAATCATCGTATAAATGCCAAGTATAAAGGATTTGACTGTAAGTCTGCCACAGAATTGTTCAATTTCTGAAGTGGATGAATTTGGAGGAAAACGAAAAAAGTTGGCGTTGGACTTTATTTAGATTAGTTTCTTCGTAAAAGATAAGGCAAAAGACAAGAATGAGCAGTTGTTCGTGAAAAAACATCTCCATGAGCTAATAATAGATGCGTGATTTCTAATTTAAGCTGCTTTGCTGTAAGCTGAAAGGTCAAGAAGTTAAAACAGAATTGCAATGCTTTGAGTTAAAATCACAATGATTTCCTGTCCATTGTTCTCGTGGAAATAGCCTCTCTGCCCCTCGGGGTAGGGGTAATGTCTGTATACATATTACCCTCCCCAAACCCCACTTGTGGGAATATACTGGGTTGTTGTTGTTGTTTTCCCCGTTATAACTTCCCCTATTTCCTTTTTCCCTGTATAAAAATTGCGTAGAGAAATTCCAGTTGCTATATATGCCCCAACGAATTGCTGTATAAGAGAAATAGGAAACTATTAAGAGTGATACATTAGAAAACTAGATAGCCTGTGGTTTAGAGTTTATAGGAATCAAGTGCAAAAACAGTGACCACACGATTGCATGGATAAGTGATAATGCAGTCTGTTTCAATCACGAAAATGACTCATTCACATCCAGATCATGAATGTTTGGAATCCATATTATGCAAGGAGACATTGCTTTTGCTAATTCGAATTGAAGGGTGATATAAAATCGGTCTATTTCCGGCATCATATCCATAGTTAGCCCATTCATCCTAGTTAGCAGTTCCAGCTCCATATCAAGGTCACGATCGATATCGTCACTAGCATCAAGATTGCCACTATCATCAATATCGTCACTATCATCAATATCGATCTCATCAAGAAGAAAACCTTTAGGCTTGTTATCCAGGAACTGATGAAAACATTTTCCGGACTCAGAATCCTACTTGTATAAATAAAAACAATAAACGGGTTGTGTTGCAACAGCTTCTGATGAAAGAATTAATGACAATGCACTTCGGCAGTGTTTACCTATTCAGTGTACACCAATAAATGAATCATTCTTTATGAAAATTCACTGCTTAAAGGATTTTAAGTTGAACTGAGCCACTTGAGGCCCAAAGAATGTAAGTATGCTAATAAACAAAATCAATATACGGACGTTGATTAATACTTGAGGTATAATTTGTCACAAGAATGCCCAGTGTGCAATTAATCAATTTGATGGATTGGAAGCGATTAGTCAGACCATCTCTCTATGTCTACTATATGAATGACAAGAATGCTGAATTACATCAAATAACTGGTGAGTTGGAGGAGATCAATCCAAGTATATCGTTATGTAAGCTGTGATTTGTCACGAGAAAACCACCCGAAGGAAATATAGTTCTCCGCGCAATTTGATCTGCTGAAAAATCAATTGAACTTCCTTCCCAGTAAGTCACCTGAAAAGATTTTGCACACATTGAATAACTAGGAAAAACAGCAAGTCGGACCGTTTATTTTAACAAAATAAAGAATTCTGCAAAACAGGATTCATGTTGATTGATGTATGGTCCCACATTTTCCCTCAAGTTGAAGGACAAAGGATATAGTTAAAGCCTTAACAAAGAGAAGAATCAAGCAAAGAATCAGAGGGCACAAAATTCTCCCTTGCTTTACATCATATTGTGCCAAATAAACAAGGTTGCGAGCAGGCTACATCTGAAAGTTGTACACGCTATGGGGAAGTATAGATACTAGTGCATGGAGGATCATATAAGGATTGATATGATAGAAGAGCTATGGTATTTCATGCATTTGTTGCCTCTGATTAAGAAAAGAGAGTTTGTATCAGGTAGCACATAGTTATTATCATATCTAAGAAGAAGAATCCTAATAATATCATACAGAAATATGAAAACCGTTTCTTTTGTGCGATCTGCTAGCAGTTCACAGATATCTTGTCATTCATGCTTCTTTTTAACTTAATAAATGTCTTTTGTGTCTATCAGAGATGGATTAATCATCTAAGAAGGATTAAGGATATATTCCACTCAATTATTCTTCGAACTCTGTTTTCTTTTAAGGCAAACTGCAGGAACTATGCTTTATGGTATGATAAATTTCACCTCCCAACCATTTCTCAAATTTCAAATATATCCATTAGATCTTGATCATCAACCTGCATTAGACAGTAGCCAAAAGAAAAAGAAGATGACGCCTACATCTTGAGATACGCACAAGGTAGTTGTCATCCTAGTATATTTATGTAGGTTTACCAAATACTCCCTCCGTTCCAATTTATGTGGAACTTGTTTGACTGGACACGGAGTTCAAGAAAAAATAAAGACTTTTAGAATTTGTTGTTATAAACAAGTGAAAAAGGGGTCCAGAGTATTTGTGTGATTATAAAAGCTTCTCATTATGGGTAGAATTGGAAGTAAACTAAATTGTTTCCAAATTTAGAAAGGGGTCATTCTTTTTGGAACGGACCAAAAAGGAAATAGGTTCACATACACTGAAACGAAGGGAGTATTACACCACCTGTTCTGTTTTTCTCCCAAGAACTGGTTATAAATGGAAATTAGCAGCCGACAACTTAAGACGAATGCATATGCAGAAAGGAATACCAACAGAGAGATGCATCGACTACAGAAAGGAATAGTAATAGAAAGATGCATACCTTTCCCCCAGCTTCACGAACACATATGATTCCAACTGCATGGTCCCAAGCAGGGGCATAGCCAGAGATTTTCTACAGTGGAGTCATATGTTCATATCAGAATGTTGAACACCCAAAAGAAAGCAAATGCTAATTCAATGATCTAGTGGCATCAATATAATGGTTGAGTAAATCCATTACACTTAAAGTAACAAATAAAGGAAGAGAGAAACAACTTTACGAGAAAAATTCAAATGTTCAGGAAGTTATTTTCGTTTAATTTTGTTCTCCGCCAATAATTGCAGTATATTGTTGTTGAATGTGACAGGGAAAATGCATTTTTATCCATCTGTATTTCTAATAATAAAAAATATATATATACACGAAAATAAATTGCTTGTTATGCAGTTGCAATGGGAAACTCAAAAGGTTCGTTTCTCCAAATAACTTTAGACAAGGGACTATAACCCAAACATGTCTTTCCCATAATCTCAAGAAAGCACGGAATATCCTATTTTCCTTGTGTTCTAAATGTATAGCATTACCCATGGAACTTCGCTAACTAACTTTCTTGTTACAACACCAACCCAAGCTAGCTAGGGTCCGCCATATGTCATTCCATATGACCAGTCCTCAATCCAATATTCAGAAAATTAGTTTCTCTAGTAGCAGAAGAATTTTTTTTTCCTACTAGCGTACAAATCACTAAAAGACTACTAACGTTGCACCTAAAGTAAACATACGATTTAATTTTATGGTTTATGGAAAATTAACCAGGGTGAAATCTGTGCTAGCCCAGAATGCACATCATAAAACATACTGTATTGATCAACCCCAGAGCCTTTGAGGTTGTTGTTATTTGACCCCACTCAAACTATAAGTGGCTCCACTTATGGGTACCAAGCCTATATTGTTAATGACATGAGGCATAAACTCACTTGACTGCAGTTATCTACATACAATCTGTGAGATTAAAAGATCACCTTCATAACTTTTCTGGTTGTTGCACGAAGAAGAAAAACTGATGCTCTACCAGAAGCCACCATCATATATTTGCAAAAACTGCAGAGCAGAAAGAAATTGCATTAAGGAACGTGCAAAAACCATCAAAGAAATGTGAGAAAGTAACTACTTTTTATCCCTAAAAAGAGTCAGAAGAAAATGTAATAAATTTACAATTCAACTATTCATCCTATAAGGGAGTCTAATTTAGAGAATCACTAGAAGAACATACAGAATACAACCATTGTGGCAAATAGGCCCCTCAATCTCTAATGGATGTGATTCATGAGCCTCTGTCGAAAATAAATTAGATGATGGTAACTCAATAGCTATTCAAAATTCCAAATACACCTAATACCAAAGTATTGCTAAGAAACAAGTTTCCTTCAGAGAAAGAGGGTGGTGGTGCTCGCTGGTGCTCTGACAAGACTAATCAAACAGATTAACGACAAGTATAATCGTCAAATATTGATCATTTCAGATGGATGTCAACAGCAGAATTAGTGTGTCATCACAGAGGTCAAGTAACTGAGGATTATAAGCTTTTGCAAAAATTAACAAGAATCAGATGCTATTCGATATAACAAACTTGAAGACAACTTATGTAACCAATGTCCTGCTAAAATTATTTCAGGTATGGACTTTGAAGAAAAGCAGACACCAAAATATCACACTATTCAGTAAGAAATTGCCAAATGCCTGTAGACTGCCACACGCAGAACATTACTCTATGTAAACATGAGCTTATGACATGAGGGACCATTGTACACAAAGAAACAAGTATCTAAAGGCGCCTACCAGCACTAATAGCTACAATTTTAGCAATTTTTGTGGAGAAAGAAAGCTTAACATTACTGGCACAAATAAGAAATCCTGAAACAGATTTTTTTTTTTTTTGGATAAGTTCCTGAAAAAGAGAAACACTAAGATCAAAGGATAAAAATAGGCCCAGATGTGGTGGAAAATATTCGTCCAGATGTTTCCCTTCCCAACTGTGGTTCAGACAATTTGATGATCATGAACAAACATCAACTCCTTGTACAAAGGCACCACTGTTAGGATATTCACTGTATTTGTATGCATAAGATTTGTAGTAATAGAGGTCTTATATTATGCTTAGATCATATCAGCTTAAATCCTATCAGAAATCACAAGTATGTTTCCAACATGTGAAGGATATGCCAGTCAGATGTAAAAGCAGTTTTATCACATGTTGCCCTAGTTAAGTGTGCTTGTGACCTGTTTTCCAACAAAAATGCTACAAAAGGCACCACTGTTAGGATATTCACTGTATTTGTATGCATAAGATTTGTAGTAATAGAGGTCTTATATTATGCTTAGATCATATCAGCTTAAATCCTATCAGAAATCACAAGTATGTTTCCAACATGTGAAGGATATGCCAGTCAGATGTAAAAGCAGTTTTATCACATGTTGCCCTAGTTAAGTGTGCTTGTGACCTGTTTTCCAACAAAAATGCTACAAAAGGATCATTCAACTAATATTAATTTTCTTCAGCTCCACATTTATCTAACACAAATTTCTTACAAGGCTTAGTATCACAATTTTTATGTAATTGTCAACTCCTAATTCAAAATGCATCCACGAATCGGAGGCCCATCCTGTTTGGAAACATTACATAAATGTCAATTGTAGGCAAGTGAGAATTGCTCATGACACATCTAAGCAACAATTCTTGCTAACATAATGTTTTAACAATAATCTTGGACACGAAGACATCACCTTCCACAGCATGCAGGCACAAGAAGGATGTCCCCTTTCCCTATTTTATCAGAGTTTGTTTTCGCATTAAATGAGGATGATAGAGGCAAAGATTCCCATTTTTGACTTTCTGGAGTATAAAAACGTGCCTCCTTAAGTACTTGGCACCCATCAACATAGCATCTTGTCCAACTTTGAGGCAACTTGATGGTTAACATGGCTTACAACCTTTGTTTCCATGTTCCACAACCCAAATGAGAAACCATGATCATCCCTGATCTGGAGAAATTGCTTCCAGTTTCTTGGACCCCGGTGGAACGATTAACAAAATAGTCATCATCCCAGTTTGGACACCCCATAACTCCCAAGACAATCTGTCCTTCAACCACAAGAGCCAAATCCACCTGACAACAAAGCTTAGCCAAATAAGTTGAAGAAACAGTAAGAGGTATAATCTCAATTCAAGCAACTGACAAATCCTAGAAGAACATGCAATCATTGAAAGCTATGTAATCGTGTATATAATGTAGGACTCTTTAGTTACAAAGAATTTTTATTTGGAGAAACATTAATTACCTTAACCTGAAACATCGCGCTATCAGAGAAAGCAGAATGAAACCAAAGAGGATGAGGGGATACCAAAAGGAAAAGTCTGATGTGAATGGGACTTAAGATTAACAGTAAATAAAGGTTTTCCCCGTGTAACATCATTCCCCAGTCCGTTTTGGATTGATCTGAACTCTTGCCAGTTTGATGGGTAGAAGAGAACTTACTGAAAGTGATGGAACATATAGCACCCACCCTATAGAGTATTTGATTGAAAATTTGTAGGCTGCTGGTAATAGATGAACTACAAGCGTAATACATCAAAACCTTATAGTGAATAGGATAGTACTAATAAATAATCTGCATCTTTTCAGGATTTTTCCCTCTCAAATGAAAAGTCACCTGTTATGTGTCTACAACAAACAAGGAAATATCATGATGAACCGCTATTAATAAGAACATAAGGCACTTCTTTATTTTTTACTTCACCAAAATTTCCCACAAGATTAGATGCCAAATCGATTAACCTATTCTTCTCTTTTTCTGCACATATCATATTTTGCAGGGTTACAAGATTAAGGGCATGTTGTATCACTAATGTGAAATTGCCAACCAAAGACCAACTTGAAAATCTGTATACCTCATTAACTTTGAGGATCACCGTAACAGCTGCTATCTGAATTAACATTTGCGCTCCATAATACATAGGTTCCACACGATTAAAATCAATTTTCCCATCCATGTTATTATTGCATCTTCTACTGATGCTTCCATATTATCCCCAGCAGTATCATCTATTTCGCATGGAAAGATGATAGCTAAAATTCTCATCATTATATTATCATCCTCAAGAAAGCTTGACCAAATCAAGGTTTCTGCTGCAACAAATCTGAACTTAACTGACTATAGAGCAAAACTAGTTGGAGTGATTATACAAGTATAAGGAGCAGATTTCCTGACCCACTGACAGTAGAAGGATAGTATTGGTGCTCCATGAGGGATTGAGGAAGATGCATAAAGCTGTTAATATTTAAAATACTGCTAATTCCTTGAGAGTTCATTGGATCTAAGTGGCTTACTCAGAAAATCGTGTCTCTCAACCTCCGCAAGACAAGAAATAATGGCCAATGAGCACAATGGGCAAAACGAAGAGACTGATTTGGAGATAATCCCACACGACTATTACCCGCTACCTTTAGCCATTGCCATGGAAAACAACCTCACATGTTAAGCTGTTCTCTTCATTGAAATTCCTCTCCTCCTTGTTTTTATGTTGATTGGGAAGTAAAAAGAACACATTAAAGACGCTAAAGAAAGAATAGTAAGAGAAAAATAGAGATTAAGGACATACCACATAGAGAGCTTCAACACCTTTAACAAACCCTCGTGTCCCATCAATGGGATCTAGTACCTGTACCAGGTCCATGAAATTTTACAAAATAGTCCACAACCTCGTGATAGTAAAATGCAATCATAAATTCAGGTTCTGTTACATTTCATTAGTACGGAAGCTAAGATGTCAAATTTCTTCTTGAGCATAAAAAATCATCCAGAGTATAGACACCATCAGACTAGAAAAAGCACTTTCCACATCAATATAATTGAACTATAAGCCCTAAATATCCTAGTGTACAAATATTAGCAAAGAACTGTTGCCATTTGTGCATGGAAATACAGGACATTATCTGGTATCTGAGAATCAAAAGGAGGCAGTATATATCACGAAATAGGGACTATCAAAGGCCATATAAATCTTCTGCTTCCTTCCTCTAGACAGCATGATTGTTGTTTATTGGGACAGTGTGATACTTGTTTTTCCTTGTCATAGAAGCAAAAGTATATCTATTTGCCTTTCAATGACTTCTCAAATATTAAAAAGATACCACCAACTAAATGTACATGTCAGAAAAACAAAATGAAAAGGTGTATCCCCCAAAGTGGAATTAGAAAATCTGTTGTTCCCTTTCCCAGGAATTCCCCCCTTAATGTAAAGGTTTCAGAGAGATGAAGATTTTATCCGTGAAAGTTAGTGAATACTGCTCTAAAGTCGATCTCAACTTACCCAGTATGTGGCTGGCTTTGGCCCGAAAGTACAGGCATCCTTTCCCCCTCTGTCAATTGCTTTCAAGACACTATCTTCTGTTACTTCGTCTCTGAGAGTTGCTTTATTCAAAACCACATCAACCACTGATCCGACTAGACTAGTTGACCGCAAGAATGATGAATCCTCTTCAGCCACCAAAGGAATGGAAGGGAAGAGTCTGTTCATCTCTATCAGAATAGGATGTGATAGAGTAAGAGAAACAATTCAGCTCTGTTCCAAGAGAATAAAGAAAGAGTCAGAAGGGAAAGAAGACAGTGTCCATCATGTCTGATCTTTCTTAAACAATTTGATAGTTGATTAGGTACATTTTCATGTAACAAGAAAAATGCATGCCATGGGTATTTATTGCTTTGGCTCAAAGTGAAGTGTTCATGTCTTCCTCAATAGACTATTGGCGGTTGCTTTTGATGTTATAGCAGAACGTTAGACAATTAGAGGGAGGTTCCATTACAGTTATCAATCTAGCATACAACCTAATTTACTCTATGAAGCAGAAAGCAACTTGAAGAACATGAATAGGTGGACGAACATTCTTAATAGAGGAAAAGCATGTGGTGAGACAAATTAAACCTCCAGCATGCTATTGTTGGAAACTGCAACACTTTCAATTCAACAATCAAGGATAAACTGAAGAAGGTTTCAAGAAAAGCAAATTGAATTACCAAGCTAACCAAAGCCTGCACGCCAAAATCTGCAATAGTGACTGGAGTTTGGTCATTTTTCTCAAGAATCCTATCATCATTGGAAAACAATGAGCTCTTCACCTACAACCATAAAAATTAAAAAGCAGAATTTTAATTGATAAAATGATAACATCACTAGACAGACTACTAATTCCCCGATTTTTTCGTTTAAGCTATTTTTGGAGCTCAAAAGCATACAATAAAATTTCACCAGAACTAAATGACTGATGTTATCTAGTTAGAGAAAAGCTAACAACTTTTGTCTCCAAGATCTATAATCTTTTACATTGAGTACACCGTAAATATGTCACGTACCAAAATTGCAAGTACTAGATCAAAACTTAAATATTGTAGAATAGCAGAGAGGAAGTTCATAATTTCAGATGCAATAAGCATTAACAGTCTTTCTACATACGTGTTCAAATGCAATTACAGTAAGTAGCACGAAATATTCTGGCATTTGAAAGAAAAACTAGTGTTTTGCTGATAACAAACTAAAATTCAATAGCAACAGCATTCCAATACAATTAACCAAATGCACCTCAAGATAATTAGTTAACTCAATCAGTTATCCAACCAATCAAACAACTAAAAGCCTTAGTCCCAAGCTAGTTAAAGTCAACAGATGAATGTTGTATAACCAACTTTCGATACTAAACTGTCAAAAGATGTGACTCTAGCTAAATAAACAGAAAATTTACATCAATGCAAAGACGGCAAGCTCGCTCGACAACATCAACGGCAGCTTCCAGCTCTCTATAGAATTTTGCTTTCTGCTCAGGGAATGGGAGGCTCAAAGTCGACCTGCAAAAGGCAGAAACTGTACCCATTTAGGATCGGTTAAGACAAGTGAAGCAGCAGAGCGCAGCGCGAGAGAGGAATCAGCTATGAGGGACCTCACGGCGGCGAAGCATGGGCGAAGTGGCGAACGTCGGAGACGAGCATTAGGCAAACGGACGGCGGAGCACCGGAGGAGATCCGTCGAGGTACAATAACTACAGCTAAAGGTACATGGTTTGTCGTGCTATGGATGGGTTAGGCTTCCAACGGTTGAAATTGGCAGAGGCTCTCTTGTTGAGTTCTTCGCACGTGCTCACTCCAATTTATATTCTCATTTTATTTATACTTATTTTGGCTTAAAAAAGCACTTAACTTAATAAACAATATTAGTGTTTATAAAACATGAAAATTGTTATAAACTAAAGCAAAAGACAAGAACAATAGAACAAGAACAATAGCAATAGAGAGAAGAGTAGAGAGAGTTCTTCTTATTGAGTTGAGAGGGGTGAATTACAATGGTAGAGAGCACCTCTATTTATAGGGAGGATGAAGATCTTGCTACCAATAATAGGACTCTAAAATCTCTCTAATTAAATACATTAAAGACATTCACCTTAAATAGAAGTGTAAGAATCTTCTATTTCATAACACTCCCCCTTGAATGTCTATTCAATGATGTGCCTCGTTAAAACCTTAAAACAAAACCCAATGGGAAAAATTAAAGTAAGGAAAGAGTACACATGTTTGAATATGCGCCTATTGGTTGCCTCGTTAAAAACCTTGCAAGGAAAACCCAGTGGGACAAAACCTTGTAAGGGAAAAAGAGTGCAACGCGCATTAACTCCCCCTGATAAGAACATCAATTTATGTCCTTAAGTCTTCGCATCCCGATCTTGTGAACTAGCTTCTTGAAGGTTGACTTTGGTAGAGATTTTGTAAACAAATCAGCCATATTGTCACTTGAACGAATCTGTTGAACATTGATATCACCATTCTTTTGAAGATCATGTGTGAAGAATAACTTTGGTGAAATATGCTTCGTTCTATCTCCTTTTATGAATCCTCCCTTCAATTGAGCTATACATGCTGCATTGTCTTCATACAAAGTTGTGGGTAGTTTATCACACTTCAAACCACATTTGTCTTGGATATGATGTATTATCGACCTTAACCACACACACTCCCGACTTGCTTCATGAATAGCAATTATCTCGGCATGATTAGATGAAGTAGCCACAATTGATTGCTTAGTCGATCGCCAAGATATGGCGGTTTCTCCGCAGGTAAACACATAACCCGTTTGAGACCGAGCCTTGTGTGGGTCAGACAAATATCCAGCATCAGCATAACCAACAAGATCCGGGCTGCAATTCTTTCCATAAAATAGGCCCAAATCGGTAGTCCCCTTTAGGTACCGCAATATGTGTTTGATCCCATTCCAATGTCTCCTCGTAGGAGCCGAGCTAAATCTTGCTAAGACATTAACTGAAAAAGAAATGTCCGGCCTTGTAGTATTTGCAAGATACATTAATGCGCCAATTGCGCTAAGATATGGTACTTCAGGACCAAGTATCTCTTCATTCCGTTCTTTAGGTCGGAATGGGTCTTTGTTCACTTCAAGTGAACGAACAACCATCGGTGTACTTAACGGATGTGCGTTATCCATATAAAACCGTTTCAATACCTTTTCTGTATAGGTAGATTGATGAACAAAAATTCCGTTTGCCAAATATTCAATTTGCAAACCAAGACATAGTTTAGTCTTACCGAGATCTTTCATCTCGAATTCATCCTTTAGATAATCAATTGCCTTTTGGAGTTCTTCAGGGGTTCCAATAAGGTTTATGTCATCAACATATACGGCAAGTACAACAAATCCCGATGTTGTTTTCTTTATAAACACACATGGGCAAATGGCATCATTTATATAGCCTTCTTTCAACAAGTACTCACTTAGACGATTATACCACATTCGTCCTGATTGCTTTAGACCATACAAGGACCTTTGCAACTTGATTGAAAACATTTCCCGAGATTTGGAATTGTGCGCATTTGGCACCTTGAGTCCATCGGGAATTCTCATGTATATGTCGTTATCAAGTGAGCCATAAAGATAGGCAGTAACGACATCCATTAAGTGCATGTCCAGCTTCTCATGGACAGCAAAACTTATGAGATAACGAAAGGTTATCGCATCCATTACAGGCGAATATGTCTCTTCATAATCGACACCAGGCCTTTGGGAAAAACCTTGTGCAACAAGTCGTGCTTTGTATCTTTGTACTTCATTTTTCTCATTTCGTTTGCGTACAAAGACCCACTTGTAGCCAACGGGCTTAACACCATTAGGTGTTTCAACTGTAGGGCCAAAAACTTCACGTTTTGCCAGCGAATTCAATTCAGATTGAATTGCTACTTGCCATTTTGGCCAATCATGTCTTTCTAGACATTCTTTCACAGATTGAGGTTCGAGATCCTCACACTCTTTCATAATGTTAGATGCTACATTATAAGCAAATACATTATCTACCACAACATCCACTCGATTAATATTTGCCTCAATATTAATTGGATTTGGGAGTAGTTCCGTATTTTCAAGAGCTTCAGGCTCAATAGATTCTTCGTGAATCTCGGAATTAATCAAATCATGAGCGTCCTCATGTGATTCTTTCATAGTGTCATTTAGATCGTTCTTTTTCCTCTTTCTAGGATTTCGATCTTTGGAACCTAATGGTCTGCCACGCTTCTGGCGTGCATTTGACTCATTGGATATGGCACTAGATAATTGTCCAATAGGGACTTCAATACGGATCGGAACATTTTCCGCAGGAATGTGGGATTTCGTTATCCTCTTCAAGTCCGTAAATGCGTCAGGCATTTGATTTGCTATTCTTTGCAAATGGATAATCTTTTGTACCTCTTTCTCACAAGTAGAGGTATGTGGATCAAGATGAGATAATGATTCATTTTTCCACAAAATTTCCCGTTTGGTTTCACCAACTTCTCCCCCTAATTTTGGGAAAAGTGTTTCATCAAATCGACAGTCTGCAAATCGTGCAGTAAACAGGTCGCCTGTCAATGTTTCAAGGTAGCGAATGATGGAGGGCGAATCAAACCCAACATATATTCCTAACCTTCTTTGCGCACCCATTTTGGTGCGGGATGGCGGTGCTACAGGCACATATACGGCACATCCAAATATCCTTAAATGGGATATATCGGGTTCATGACCCAAAACCAATTGCAACGGAGAATACTTGTGGTAATTCGTCGGCCTGAGACGAATTAGCATTGCTGCATGCAATATGGCATGACCCCACGCTGAAGTGGGCAGCCTCGTTCTCATCAGTAATGGCCTTGCAATCAACTGCAAGCGCTTAATTAACGATTCTGCAAGACCGTTCTGAGTGTGAACATGGGCTACAGAATGTTCAACTTTTATCCCGATTGATAAGCAATAATCATTAAATGCTTGGGATGTAAACTCAGCAGCATTATCCAGTCTAATGGACTTGATTGGATTATCTGGAAAGTGTGCTCGTAGCCGAATGATTTGTGCCATTAACTTCGCAAACGCCAGGTTGCGAGATGACAACAGGCACACATGAGACCATCTACAGGATGCGTCTATCAAGACCATGAAATACCTAAACGACCCACTAGGTGGGTGAATAGGTCCACAAATGTCCCCTTGTATACGTTCCAGAAACTGGGGTGACTCAGTCCCAACCTTTGTTGGGGATGGTCTGATAATCAGCTTGCCTTGATAACACGAAGTGCAAGGATATTCATTACTTGAGAGAATTTTGAAATTCTTTAACGGATGCCCATATGAGCTTTCTATAATCCGTCTCATCATGGTTGATCCTGGGTGACCCAGTCGATCATGCCAAAGTACAAATGTATTGGACTCAGTATTCTTTAGATTTACTGTTGAATGTGCCTCAATTGCACTAATTCTTGTCCAATACAGGCCACAAGATAAAGACGGGAATTTCTCAATAACCCTCTTTTGGCCGGAGACATTCTTTGAAGTGAGGACGAGATATTCAAGATTATCTTCATCCATTGTCTCAATATTGTAGCCATTCCAGCGTACATCTTTAAAGCTCAACAAGTTTCTCATAGACTTGGAGGAGAACATTGCATTCTCTATGATTAACATCGTGCCCTTGGGCAGAGTTACAATAGCTCTTCCGGAGCCTTCAATCATTTTACTACTTCCAGAGATTGTAGTAATGTTTGCCTTACACATATTCAGTTGAGAGAAATACTTCCTTTCTTTGAGTATTGTATGTGTAGTACATGAATCAACTAGGCAAATACTTTTACAGTTGGATGTTGATCCAAGTTCGCTTTGTGAGATATCCATTTTGCTTTCCCATAGTTTGACATACAAAAAAGGAGATACACGAACATAAGAATAAACAAGTTCAATCCTTTTGTGTCACATAATATTTTCAAAATCTGCTACTAACAGTTGACTAACAAAATCAAATATGTTGTCCATAATCAATTACTATGCAGTTTGAAAATTTCAGCGTTTTTCATAAGATAATCGATTATTAAACACACAATCGATTGTTGGAACATAGACAATCGATTGTTAAACACACACAATCGATTATTTGTTATTTTTGAAAAATTCCAGACCTCACTGTTTCAAGACAATCGATTGTTAGACAAAGACAATCGATTGTTGGCTATTTTTGAAAAATTCCAGAACACACTGCTTCAAGACAATCGATTGTTAGCCAAAGACAATCGATTGTTGATCAATTGTTTTTCAACTTTAATGCGAAAATAGTTGATAATCGACTAGTTTTTCAGGCTAGTCGATTACCCCCACTGGAAAATAAAAGTTTTATTGATATTTGAACATATTGAAGATATTCTAAAGAACTACTGCTAACATTGCTTTATGAACTAACTAATACGAGCTAATGCTAATGACTATTAATCTATTCATTGACTAATACAAGTAGAATCAAACAGCTCCATCTTCTTTCATCACGGTTCCGTCACCGATTAGGTGGTCTATCTTTCCCTCGGGTTGCTCAAAGAAGTCTGCCACATCCAGGTGGGTGAAGTCAAAGTTGTCGTCAGAGACAAAATTTGTTTCAGGGCGTTTTCTCTTTCTAGATGCTTGATAAAGGTCAACCAAGTGTCTTGGTATACGGCAAGTCCTAGACCAGTGCCCATTTCCACCGCAACGATAACATATAGTTTCTGAACTATTTGCCTTAGGATCTTCTGGACCCCGTTTCTGCTTTTGGTGGTTATCTCTCTTTGGGGGGTGACGGACTTCTTTGGAATTTCTTCCTTGTCCACGTCCTTGGCTTTGACCCCGTTTATGACCGTGATCATGGTCCCTTTTATGTTTGGCATAATGCGAGTGCACCATATCTGCTTCAGGCAGTGGTGTAGACCCAGTTGGTCTATTTTCGTGATTTCTCATGAGCAGATCATTATTTCGCTCAGCCACTAGTAAGAGAGAAATCAGTTCAGAGTACTTCGTAAAGCCTTTCTCTCGGTACTGTTGTTGCAGTACCATATTGGAGGCATGAAACGTTGTAAACGTTTTCTCAAGCATATCGTAATCGGAGATGTTATCTCCACATAGCTTCAGTTTAGAAGTAATTCTGAACATAGCAGAATTATATTCAGAAACGGACTTAAAGTCCTGTAGCCTCAGATGGGCCCAATCATATCGTGCTTGTGGCAGAGTGACCAACTTCAGGTTGTCATATCTCTCCTTTAAGCTGTTCCACAAAACGAGTGGATCCTTGACGGTGAGATATTCAATCTTCAAACCTTCGTCAAGGTGGTGGCGCAAGAAAATCAAGGCCTTCGCACAATCTTGGGTGGATGCTTTTTCTTTATCTTTGAGGGTGTCTCCGAGACCCATAGCATCTAGGTGGATTTCAGCATCTAACACCCATGTCATATAGTTCTTGCCCGAAATTTCAAGGGCAACGAACTTTCTTTTCATAATGTCAGACATACTCGAAAATTAAATTAGGAAGAGGGAAAATACCTTGGATTTTCGAGAATGATACTTGAGACGGTAGAGTCTCGTGCTGATAACGTGTTATAAACTAAAGCAAAAGACAAGAACAATAGAACAAGAACAATAGCAATAGAGAGAAGAGTAGAGAGAGTTCTTCTTATTGAGTTGAGAGGGGTGAATTACAATGGTAGAGAGCACCTCTATTTATAGGGAGGATGAAGATCTTGCTACCAATAATAGGACTCTAAAATCTCTCTAATTAAATACATTAAAGACATTCACCTTAAATAGAAGTGTAAGAATCTTCTATTTCATAACAAAAATAAAGGGTTTTGAAAAACACCCTTGTATTTCAAGTGAAGATTTTTCAATTATTCCGACACAACACAGAAGAGGAGAAAGCAAATGAGCTCAATGAGGTTTAGGGTGTATGGTGTCGTGGTTCCGAACCGGAACCGTGGCCCTGCTGGTTCTGTCGGTTCCGGCGGTTTCGGTTCTACCGGTTCCATGGAACCGTCGTGGGCCGGTTCTACCCGTTGGAATCGCTAGAACCGGACCCGCCAGAACTGGAGCCGGCTGGCGGTTCTGGACCGGTTCTGGCGGTTCCAACTGCCATTTTTCAAAAAAAAAAAATTTAAAATAATTTCAGTAACGGCTCTTTGCAAAAAGTAGCCGTTTGAAAGTTTAAAAAAAAAGTCATTTGACCCCAAACTTTAATTTAACCCCAAACTTTATATAATTACACTATTTCCCATTTCTCAACTATAAAAACCCTCCTCATTCTTTCATTTTTATTCACTAATTCATCAATATTTTTCAATCTCTCTCAAGCTCTCTTTCAATCTTTCTAGTGCAAGTGCTTAATTTATTGTTGCAAATTCGTGAAAAATTGTGAAGTTGTTGAATTGAAGTTTTCAAGTGTTCAAGTACAACGATTTTCAATTTTCAAGAAGTTATTCGTCAATCCGGTAAACTCGTTTCAACTCTTACGTGCTAATAGTATTTTTATGTGTTTTTAGTTTGCTTAATTCTAACTGTAACAAGTTATTGGATAGACGAAGACTGGACTATGCAAAAACGCATAATTGCATATAGAATAATTAATTCACGGCACACGGGTAGGCTTATAGCTAACACTGTTTCAGATATATGCAGATATTTTTGCTTTAGTGATAAAATAATATCAATTTCTATGGATAATGCTTCTAGCAACACTAGTGCAATAGGCATGCTAACAAAAACACTTAATCCTGCATTTAGTAATATTTTTTCATGTTAGATGTATTTGTCATATTATCATTTAATTGTTGGTGATGGTATGCGAATATTAAACATAGAAATTGAACAAGTGAAAATGGCTCTTAATTGGCTATTTTATTCAAACCATAGAAGTAGACTTAGAGAATATTTTAAAAAATGTGACGAATATGGCCTTAGAGAAAGGTTCATAAACCTTGCCCGACTAGATGGAATTACATGTACGAAAGTTTAGTAGTAGCGTATGAATATAGAAACCCAATTAATGCTACGTTTAATTCTCGGGTAGGTGGTGAGGATGATGATGAAATGCTAACTACCCAAGATTGGACTAATGTTAAAATTCTTTTAGATTTTTTAGAACAATTTCATGTGGCTACAAATGCTTTTTCTAGACAATATTATCCGACTATTTCTAACTGTTTAGTTTATATTGCCGCACTTGCTGATTTGTTTGTTGATTTTAGCGAGGGAGGGGACATTTATGAACTTGCAATAAATGAAATAAAAAAAAAAGTTTAAAAAATATTTTTTTCCAATCCCTCCTATTTTTTGTGTAGCTGCTATGTTAAATCCAACTATGAAATTAGGACGTCCTCACTTTTGGTATTCTACTATTTATCGATCTTTAGATCTTTCAGAAGTTGAAATTGCTACACTAGCTGATGCGAAAGCATCAATTAAAGTTAATGCTCAAACTGTTTATAATGCTTATAAACAGGCATTAGAGCATGCTAGGCCAAATATTTCAACCCCTACTTCGTCTACATCACAAAATCGTCTAAAAGAGCTGCTGGCTTAACAGCTCTTAAATCGTGGACGGAGTTCAGGGGTACTCAAGGTGATAATTTTGATGAAATTTCCCATCTAAATGAGCTTCAAGTTTACTTGTCACAGGGACTAGAAAAGGAGAATCCATACGGCTCTTTCGACCTTTTGGAATTGTGGAAGATAAGGGAAAAGCATTTTCCCGTTCTTGCAAGGATGGCTCGGGATGTTCTGTCAATTCAAGCGTCAACTGTTGCATCGGAGAGCGCTTTTAGTCAAGCAAGACTACAAATAGGTGATCACAGAGCATCGATGCGTGAAAGTTTGAAAAAATCAGTGCTTTTTCGAGATTGGATCCGCGCAGAAAGAAGGAACTTTGGCATAGCAGAATCACAACCAGAAATAGATGAGGCATATGAAGAAATGATAGCAGAACTTGCTGAGGAAGCAACTTCACCCGGAAGTGGTGATGAACAAGCTTCATTTCCACCACCGCCAACACAACCACCTCCCAACCTTGACGGTTTTAAGAGATTTGTTAGAAATACAACAAAAATTATGATGTAACTTGTACATTGGCACGTCTTCTTTTAGTTTTTTTCCTTTTAATGGTGGTATTAGTACCATGTTGTGCTCATTCCATTGGGGGAAGGAAAACTAAGAAAGAAATGCCATTTTGGTCAATAAATATGCTCTTTATCATATTCTTGAATATCTTTTGTCTCAATATTACTTTGTCTTTACTTCGATATCAATCCTTGAATATTTATATAACATACAATATATAACATATAACACAATATACTAAGAACAACATTCTTTTATCAATATATACTACTTATATACAATTTATATTAATTACGAACTACAACATAATATACACTACTTATATACAATATATACTACTTACATACAATATATACTACTTATATACAAAATATACATTACTTATACACAATATATACTTATTACCAAACACAATATATACTATACTAATAACATAATACATCATATAAAATATATTCTAGCATATACTAATGACTACTATACAAGATATTGAATTAAAAAAAAAAATTCAGAACCACCAGACCCACTAGACCCGCCAGAACCGGAACCGCATGGTAACTGGAACCGTCACGGGCCGGTTCCACCTTCAGAACCGGCTGAACCGGAACCGCCAGAACCGCCAAAACCAAAACCGCCAGAACCGAAACCGCCAGAACCAAAACGCCAGACCCAAATAAACCCAAAACCGGAAGCGGATACGGCCTAAAATCATGTTCACAAAAGATGGTTTTAATGGAAACCCAGAAATAGAGGAAAATATACGATAAAAATCGACTGACCCTGAACCGGCAGAGCTACCTGAATGCTACCTAAAGACTATTAAATCTTCATGGTTTTATTTATTTTTGAAGCAAATGAGCTCACACTGAGTGTTGAGGCAAACGGAGATTGCTAAGTTTGACTTCAGTTCACTCTATTAAATCTCCATGTTTTCAAATAGGATTGTTCATCCCCTTTACAAGTCTTCTCATTATCTTCGCCAGGTAAAACTTTTCTATATCTTTTCTTTCTTTTGCTACTTTTTTCTGTTTCTGTATTCTTTTCCTCCTTTTTCTTTTCAAACATTTTTTTCATTTTTGCCTTCCAATTTGCAGGAAATTTGGTATTTTCAATATTGGAAACCATTCAGATTGAACAATTGTACTTTTACTACCTGTGCAAGTATAAATTCGCTGGTTCTTGATGATTTTTCAGATGAAGAAAATGTATATTATCCATCTATTATTCATTCTTATATAGCGAAAGACAATGGCTATTTTGATCATACTTATTATCTAAGCCTACTAGATAGTTGCTTGAGTGTAGGGTCAATTGTAGATGCCAAGAAACTACATGGGAAGTTGTTGAAATTGGGATTTGGCTCCGATTATAGGATCAGTGCTAGGTTTCTTGATATTTATGTTGCTACTGGAGATTTATCTAGTGCATTGCAAATATTTGATAATTTGCCAAGTGGGATTAAAAACGTGTCTTGCTGGAATATATTATTGTCTGGTTTTACACGGACGAAAAGAAATGATGCAGTCCTAAATCTGTTCTCTCGAATGTTAAGGGAAGATGTTAATCCAGATGAGTGCACATTTTCCCAAGTTCTGCAAGCCTGCAGTTATAACAAGGTTGCCTTTTGTTTTCGAGGTGTTGAACAGATTCATGCTTTGATTATGCGCTGTGGTCTTGGATTGAAGCTCATTGTTTGTAACCGTTTGATTGATTTGTATTCTAAGAACGGATTAGTAGATTCTGCTAAGCAAGTCTTTGAGGATATGGTGGTAAGAGATAGTTCTTCTTGGGTTGCCATGTTATCTGGTTTTTGTAAGAACGAACGAGGAGAAGATGGTATTCTCCTATATAAGTATATGCGTAAATTTGGAGTTATTCCTACTCCATATGTTTTCTCGAGTGTTATAAGTGCATCCACAAAGATAAAAGCTTTTGAATTGGGAGAACAGCTCCATGCTAGTATCTATAAATGGGGATTTTTAACTAATGTTTTCGTTGGTAATGCTCTTGTTACATTGTATTCTCGGTGTGGATACTTAATATTAGCAGAACAAGTATTTATTGAAATGCCGCTGAAGGATGGAGTTACCTATAATTCCCTAATCTCTGGTCTCTCTTTGAAAGGATTCAGTGATAAGGCTCTAATGTTATTCAAGAAAATGCAGTTAGGTTCGTTAAAACCCGATTGTGTTACAATTGCAAGCCTCTTGGGTGCTTGTGCATCATTAGGAGCTCTTCATAAGGGAAGACAATTGCATTCTTATGCAACAAAGGCAGGTCTATGCTCAGATAGCATAATTGAAGGTTCTTTACTTGACCTTTATGTTAAGTGCTCTGACATTGAAACAGCCCATACATTTTTCCTTGGAAGCCAGATGGAAAACATTGTTCTGTGGAATGTGATGCTCGTGGGTTATGGACAAATGGGTGATTTGGATGAATCATTCCAAATCTTTTCTCAGATACAGGTTAAAGGGCTACAACCTAATCAATACACATACCCCAGTATATTGAGAACTTGTACATCTGTTGGTGCTCTGTATCTTGGAGAGCAAATACATAGCCAAGTATTAAAAACTGGCTTTTGGCAGAATGTTTATGTGTGTAGTGTCCTTATAGATATGTATGCCAAGCATGAAAAATTGGATGCAGCAGAGAAAATCTTTTGGCGTCTAAATGAGGAAGATGTTGTATCTTGGACATCCATGATCGCTGGATATGCTCAGCATGATTTGTTTGTTGAAGCTCTAAAACTTTTTAGAAAAATGCAACACCGTGGTATTCGATCAGATAACATAGGATTTGCAAGTGCAACTAGTGCATGTGCCGGCATTCAAGCACTCGATCAAGGGCGACAAATCCATGCCCAGTCAGTGGTGTCAGGCTACTCATTAGATCATTCAATAGGCAACGCATTGATTTTTCTTTATGCTAGATGCGGCAGAATACAAGATGCGTATGCAGCATTTGACAAAATTGATACCAGAGATATTATTTCGTGGAATGGCTTGGTATCAGGATTTTCCCAAAGTGGATTTTGCGAAGAAGCACTGAAAGTGTTTTCTAGATTGAATGGAGATGGAGTGGAAGCTAACATGTTCACATATGGATCTGCTGTTAGTGCAGCTGCTAATACCACCAATATTAAACAGGGGAAGCAGATTCATGCTAGTATAATAAAGACTGGTTATAATGCTGAAACAGAAGCTTCCAATGTCCTGATCACATTGTATGCAAAGTGTGGAAGCCTTGTGGATGCCAGGAAAGAGTTCCTTGAAATGCAAAATAAGAATGATGTGTCATGGAATGCCATGATAACTGGCTATTCTCAACATGGATGTGGTAATGAAGCTATAGAACTGTTTGAGGAGATGAGACATCTTGGTGGGAAGCCGAACCATGTCACCTATTTGGGTGTTTTATCAGCCTGTAGCCATGTGGGTTTAGTGGACAAGGGGCTTTCTTATTTCAATTCGATGAGTAAAGATTATGGTTTAATGCCAAAACTAGAACATTATGCGTCTGTTGTAGACATTTTAGGACGAGCTGGCCATTTACAGCGAGCAATGAAGTTTGTGGAGACTATGCCAATCGAACCTGATGCAATGGTTTGGAGGACCCTCTTAAGTGCTTGCATAGTTCAAAAGAACATGGAAATAGGGGAAGAGGCAGGTCACCATCTCTTAGAATTGGAGCCTCAAGACTCAGCAACTTATGTTTTGCTATCAAACCTGTATGCAGTTCTTGGGAGATGGGATTCCCGGAACCAGACAAGGCTGCTGATGAAAGACAGGGGTGTTAAGAAAGAGCCAGGTCGTAGCTGGATTGAAGTTAAAAACACCATCCATGCATTTTTTGTTGGAGATAGACTCCATCCACTAGCAAATCATATATATGACTTTGTGGAGGAACTAAATAAACGAGTATTTATGATTGGTTATGTGCAAGACAATTATAGCCTTTGGAATGATTTGGAGTTGGGACAAAAAAATCCAACTGCTTATATTCACAGTGAAAAGTTAGCTATTGCATTTGGACTTCTAAGCTTGCCTGAAATGATTCCCGTACGAGTCATGAAGAATCTTCGTGTCTGCAATGACTGCCACAACTGGATAAAGTGTGTATCAAAGGTTGCAAATCGAGCCATTGTTGTACGTGATGCATACAGGTTTCATCATTTTGCAAATGGTGACTGTTCCTGCAAAGATTTTTGGTAATTGGAACTATTGAGGGCCTGCAGTGTGGTGAAGAAGGTTTTAGGTTCTAGAAGTTGGAGATGACATATTAAACTGCCAGTATTTTTGAGATTGATGCTCTGGACACCTGACCAATACCTCTCTGGATACCTTACCAATAGAGGTATTAACACTTTACCTTGATGATATTTTTGTTAGAACCTTGGTTTAAAAGTCAAGTTATCTTCTGTCAATTCAGATCAACTATAGTTCTTAATATTCTTGTCTCTTTTCGCTTATCAAAAGTTCCCTATGACCTATATCATTACCCATTTTATGTTCTAGAAGGTTTTAGGTTCTAGAAGTTGGAGATGACATACTAAACTGCCAGTATTTTTAAGATTGATGCTCTTGATATCTTACCAATAACTCTCTAGATACCTTACGATAGAGGTATTAACACTTTACCTTGATCATATTTTTGTTATAACCTTAGTAAAAGTCAGTTTATCTTTTGTCATTCAGGTCAATTATAGTCCTTAATATTCATGTCTCTTTTCACTTATCAAAAGTTCCCTATGACCTATATCTGTGCCCATTTTGTTCAGATCTAGTATTTATATTGATCTTAAGTACAATGAATAAGTGCACCCTTTTCCCTTCAGGAAGCAGAATTACATTGAGGTGTTACTCTGTTATGTGAAAAGGTAAAAAGAACATCGTGCTATCTTCTCGATAAACTCACTGGTACTCTGCAGTCATTTGTTATTAACTGTGAAGCATATATACTTGCTATGTGGATTCTGCATATACCAGACAATTAGAAGTTGAAACTTCTGGAGTATGTAAAATTGCCTCTCATCCAATCAGTCAAAAGATGACTGGTTAGCTCAGACCATCTGTAAACACATCCCTAGTGATCAACAAAGGCTGTTTAAACTTCCTCTCTTTTGCTTGTAAGGGTGGTTCTGAGTGTTACCTTGATCATATATTGTGAACTTCAAATATGCTGGAATAAGGAATAGCACTTGTGCATTTCTGATGTCTTCCGAAAATAATTCTGTTTTCTCCGGGAGGTCTAGGGCGAATGCTAGTCCGATTAAAGTTTACCTTGCTGATGATTTTTGCATGCATTTCTCATTTCATAGTGTGTGTGTCTTTTGTTCCCCAGATGAACCTTGCAAGCATTTGAAGTGCTATCAAGATAAAAATACGAGCAAGTCTCACATAGCTTTCAAGCTTCCAGGACAGTCTAGTGGTAAGAGTGCAGTATGTGATGTATGGGTTAGGCGCACGTCAAGGGTTCGAATCCGATGCAGATAAATGTTGGTTTTTAAGTGGAGAAGGGTAGAGAGGTGGATCGATTCCAAGTTTCGACCACCCCACGCCCCCGGGGTATTTCTCGGTTATCAAAAGAATGTCTCGGTAGCTTTCAAGGTAGCCAAATGACCATGATTTCGTCTCTTTTCAATTTGTGGCAACCTAGCTCTCTCCCAGCTCCTCTTTCTTTTAGTCTCACTCTGGCTTGAAAGATTCTTATATGGTATCTTTCGGAGCCTGCTCATGTACAACATGATTCGAACCTGATCTTCTCTTTTCTATTTTCTCCAGTAGAGGAAGGTTCTCTCTTTATTCTCTAACGGAAAAACTGTTTGGAGAATATATATTGACATATTTAATTAATATATATTGATGTGTCTACATGGTTGGTGCTGTTCAACTGCAGTGCACTAGTTCCAAACAACTGGACCAAAAAACTGTTTCATGCATCCTCACGGAGGGATTTATCGGTAATGATAGCTTCTGGTAATGTTCTTCACTCTTAGTTTATGTCCTTTTCTTTCAAGTTGTAATTGTCTATTTGTAGCCGAGTAACTGTGTCATGCAATTATTGTATCCTGATTTTCTTCTGTCAACACAGTAATCAAATGGCAGAGATCCAGAGAATAATGAAAACAGAAGGATCAGAACGGTAAGCTGAGCTGATGTGGAAAATGAGATTGCTTATCCTGCTCGAGCCATTACGGAGGGAGGTGTGGCTCCTTACTTTGGAGTCTGGACCCCTTGGCTCTACTTATTGGTCCGTAGAGGATGGACTCTTAAAATTAGGAATGTCAGGCGGTGCGGCGCGGGGTGGGTGCGCGGCGGGTTCTGTCTGAACCCCCACAATTTCAACCCATCCCGTCCCGCATAGGATTTAAACCCGCATTCACCCGTCCGCACTCTACCTGTGCTAACCCGCCCCGCCATGTAAATTATTTTTATAAAAATTCTTTCTTTTTCAAAAAGCTAAGACTTAAATCTGATTTTTTTAACAAAACAATTACTTATATCCAAATTGTTCTCTCTTTCATATACTTAATTTTTTCACGTAGCCTTTTTTGCTTGTCATTGCTTTTCAATACACATAAAGACCAAATTGAATCTTATGCATGCACATTTTTGTACGATTGCGGCAAACTATTCCTTCTGCTAATTAATACATATAATCACCTTAATTTATCACTAATCCTGATAAATTGATATGGTTTAGTGAGAATATCCATTACATACAAAAAATTAACGCATGCACTCCAACCAATCTGGAGTTCGAGAACTACAAGACAAGGAAAAGCTAATTAATTTCCAATAATGCTACCTCAATTTATGCCTATTAGTTTAAAAAATTAAATCCCCACCCGCGACCCGCCCTGTCCTGCGTTATTTTTTAATTTAAAAATTAAACCCGCCCCGCCCAGTAACCGCAAATTCTCAAACCCAACCCGCCAACATTCAAACTTGCCCCGCACCGCCCTTGGCAAAGTATGTTGACGGGCAATCCCCTTCCTGTCGCAATGGTGTGATCCGTCTGCCTCAGGTTGAAAGGACCAATGGATAATTTACCTGAGCTGCCTCAGGGTGAAAGGACAAATGGGCAATGGATAATTTACCTGAAGTGATTAGTAGATTATGTTGCCATTGTTTGGTAGCTTCAGTGTGTAAATTTTTATTTATTAACGGTAGTGTTTGGGCCAATTTCCGCAAAGTTATGTGAGGCCTTGATTTTCAGATCTATGCCCTTTTGCAAGTTTCTACATCCAAATTAACTTACAATCTCAAACTCGTAATCTCGACAAAGTACAGTATCAAATCAAGAAGTGTCATCACTCATGTTTTTTGATTGGTATCTTAAGTAAGGAGGACAGCATTGCAGATACTTTCCCTCAAAATAATGGTTAAGATAATCTCTTTTTTCAATTACATAATTAATTAGTCAAAAAAAAGGATTATCTTAGCATTATTCTAAGGGAAAGTATCTGCAATTGTTGTATTTCCTTACTTATGCACCAAGTGGGTGATGGAGCTCAAATCGTCTAACATGAGCACCACAATTAGGTATACTTGAATGTGATACTTGTGTACTAGACAACACTATTACATAGACCGGATTCTCAACCTATGTACTCCGATTGTGGTGCCTTGTTGGTAAGGTCAGGCTGGTCAGCTATAGTTTCCTCTATCACACGGAGAATTTCTAAACTGATAGTGTTACCAAAGATCAAATAATATGAGATAAATAAAAATAACAAGGGAGTAGCTTATTTACTGAGTGAAAAAGAAAACAAATCCTCACTTCATTATAGTACTTTATGAAGGAGGAAAGGCTATATTTGTAAATATTAAACTTTGCCTGCAGTAGAGATGAAAAGAGAAAAATCTTCAATTGTACGTTGCGAAGAAAAGAATAAAATTTCTTACTGCAGTACATATGAATCATTCTCCACAGACCACAGCATTTCACTAAGTGGAGGACGTTATCCGTATGTAAGCTATTTGAGACCGAAAGAATAAAAAAGTATTGACTGAAAAAGAAAAGAAAGAGATACTGATGACCGCCAGGTGGAAGAAAATGGAGACAAATTAATGTCTGCTGTGATTTGTCGAAAGAATGCAAGTGCCATGAAACAATTGATGAATTGGCAGAATCGTCCTGAGTATCTCAGTATTTTTATAATCTATCAATTAAGCCAAATGACTGTCATAGAACTGATGAATTTGAAGAGATCATTCCAATAATCTTGCTGTGTAAGCTCCCATTAGTCACAAGAACACCGCCTGAAGGAAAGATTAGTCTCCGTTCAGTTTGATCTGCTGCAATATCAAATGAACCTCCTGCCCAGTCGGTCACCTGACAAGTAAGACACACAATGATAAACCGGGAAAGTGAGCAATCTAGTCTCACTTATGGTTTTCTGAATGGATGATCTACATCAAATACTATTGCCTAAAGTTGAAGGACATAGTATAAAGTGAAAGTCATAACCAGGAGCACAACCAAAGAAAAATATCAAAGCTTCTTAATAAATTTTTGCCCTCTGCTTTGGATCCTGTTCTACGAAGTGAATAGTGTCAACAATTATGAAAATAGAAACATAGAGAGAATGAAAGTTGATGCCAGTGAATACTGCATCGAGTGGGCAAAAAAAAAAAAGTTTTCTGCTTAATGCATTTGTTAGATGTCAGGGAATATAAATGTCTGGGCGTGAATAACTTGCCAGTAAGCAGATAAGTGGAAACAGTGGGTAGGATAATGCAGAATAAAGGATTATCTGCCCTTTGTTGATAATAATGATGAGATGAGTTGAGCTTAAAGACTGAAGTGAGGATTCATATTTCCGATCCCAATGTTTGGGACTGAGGTGTAGTTGTTGCTATTGTAGTCTCCCAGGTCTTTCAAATCAAATATGGGCTGATTATTTATGTTTTTTCCCGTAAAAGTACAAGAATGAAATCACTGGGTGCAAAGTCTCCGAATTATGAGACGTGACTAGAAATAAAGCTATAAAACGAACCTCTCTTCACTTTGTGTTTCTTCATAAGTAAATGAAGTTTGTGTCTTCTGATGAAAGAATTTTAAGTTCCGTGAATCACTATTTAGGACCCTCACTTGTTCTTCAGATTATCTTGCCAGGAAACCTAAGCAAAGCATGAACTAGTTGTGCACGAGAGTCAACCTCACAAATCTGACCAGTTCTAAAGTTCTCAAAATTTTCCTTTAAAAAGTTGAAGCCTTCAAAATACTGTATCCAGACGAAAAGTAAAAAAAAGGAAAAGAAAAGATATAAGCTATATCTTCGGATCTCCATAACCCGAGGGTGTTCTTTACGTTACTTTTTTTTAATTAAAAAAAAAAGGAAAACAAAAAGGGTGTCGTACATGCAATATAACTAATTGACTGTTTTATTAAATGATATATCAGCAGTGCAGACTTCTCTAGAACTGGCTACAACAAGTAGAGATAAAGAAGAATGCCAACAGAGAAATGCATACCTTCCCACCAGCTTCATGGACACATATGATTCCAACAGCGTGGTCCCAGACCTACATTCGACGGATATGACCATCAGATTGCTCTACTAATTTTACACACAGTGACCCGAGAATATAATTTCACCTTGATAATAGAGGTCGCCTTCCTTCCCTGAATGTAAACCGATGCTCTACCAGAAGCCACCATCAGATATTTGCACAAGCTGTAAACTTAGAAACAAAAGTGAAATATAATAAATGCGAAAAACCATCATGAAATTTGAGATGTACTTTGATTTGCAGTCTCAAAAGACAACAACAACAACAACAACTACCCAGTATAGTCCCATAAAGTGGGGTCTGGGGAGGGTAATATGTAGACGAGCCTTACCCCTACCCGAAAGGGCAGAGATGCTGTTTCCACTCGACCCTAAGGAAAAACAAAAACAAAAACAAAAGAGCATTAGTAACTCCAGCAGATGCAGTCTCAAAAGAGGAAGAAAGAAAACAATGCAAAAATAAATACAACTTAGCTGTCAAGTCTCAAAGGGAACTGAACTTTGTAATCGCTTGAAGAATGGTTCTGAGTGCATTCTGTTTTCGGTTATTAAAATAGAGCATTCAATCTCTACTGAATGTGAATAATGAGCATCTTCTCCGAATAAGTTGATGGTTATTACCGATTACCAAAACCAAGTTCCAACTTGGACACCAAAAGTTCACTATAGAGCTAATTTCTTTACCTCTACCTTTCCCCAGCCCAACCCTTATATAGATCCCAATTGCAAAGGAAATCATTGTAGCCCTTTCTTTTTAACTTCTCAACTCCTCTGTATTAAAATTCATCAACCACATAGCAGCCTTTTAGGGGTAAGAACTTCCACAAATGCCAACAGCGGGCAAGAAAGATTTCACATCACAAATCTAAGCATCCATTCATCATCTAGTACACATTTTTCAAGGATATGAAATGTCTTTGAGAAGAAGAATTCACCTCCCACAGCATGCAGACAAAAGAAGTATGTTCCCTTTTCCTATGTTCTCAGAGTCTCTTTTTGCATCAAACAAAACCGATAGGGGTAAAGATTTCCATGATTGACTTTCAGGAATAGTAAACCGTGCCCCCTCCACCATTTGGCAGCTGTCAACAGAGCATCTGGTCCAAGTGTGAGATGACTCAGTGGTTAGTATGTCTGACAACCTCTTTGTCCATGTTCCACAACCCACATGAGAAACCATGATGATCCCTGATCTGGAACTACTACTTTCTTGGACCCCAACGATAGAATTCTCAGAACAGTCGTCGCACCAATTGGGGCAGCCCATGACCCCCAAGACAATTTGTCCTTCAACTACAAGTGCCAAACCCACCTGAAAAGACACAATATTCTTGGCCAAATAAGCATGAGAAAAGGGAAAAAACACAACTCTAACCCAAGCAGCAAAAGAATTCTATAGAACCAAGTAATAACGCCTGAACCTATTATGATAATGTGTATAACATCATCATTTTAGTTATCAAGGCACTCTTCTTCACAGAAACATTAACTATGATACGTGAAACACTCTGCACTATTGAGGAAATAGAAAGAACAAAAGAGGTTTAGGACAGATAAGTTTAACTTTGGCACCACTGAAGCCTTTAGTTTAGCAGCATTTATGTCTCCAGTATAATTCCAAACCCAAGGTTTTTCCCTTTCAATACAACAGAAACAGCAACAACAAGAAAACAAGTGAAATCCTGCGGGTGGAGTCTGGGAGGGTAGTGTGTACGCAGACCTTACCCCTACCTTGTGAGCAGAGAGGCTGTTTCCCCTTTCAATATACATATAATTCACCTATGCACAATGTGCTTTTCTGAAATAGGAGATTCAATTGATCACTCTTCAGCCAATGTGTCCCCACCACTGCGCCCCACATCCCCAGTTCAAGGGAACTAACTGGCACAACAGGGCGAGGAATGGCAGGAGTTGGAAGTAACCCTCAAAACTATTACCCCATACCTTGGCCAGTTCCGTGGAAAACAAACTTAAAATGTGTTAAATAGTTCTTTCTTTTCCAGTTCCTGTCATTCTTTTTTTTTTCGGGTCGGGAAATTCGCAGCTGATTCGGTAAATGGGGAATAAGATTAAGGTGATCTCATTCTTGTTTCTTCCTTCAATTATTTGGGAAAAGAAAAAAGAAAAGAAACAGAAACATAAAAGAATAATAATTACATTAAACAGAAAGGAAAATGAATTAAGAAGCATACCACATAGAGAGCCTCGCTACCTTTAACAAACCCTCGTGTTCCATCAATAGGATCCAGTATCTGTATGAGGATGAAAATTAGTGAGTGCAGTCCAAATCACTGTGCACGTAAGTATCTGTTAATGGCATGGGTGGTAAAAGTAGATTTTCTTTCAAGCACATAAAAGATCACACAGAATAAAGACAGACAAGTAAGTAATTGCTGATGTCATATTGATAGAAGTTGGGAGGCCTTTAAAATATTTTCCTTGATCTGGCAAAGATTATTGTACAAAGGAAGAGGTATTTCAACGAGAAGTATGTTATCCAAGGGCCATATATTGGAAACTATTTCCATATTTTTTTTGCCACCCATCCAACTTCAATATCCCCTCCCCCCAAGCCCCACCCTAAATCCTTCAAGAACATCTTGAGATGCTTCTCAGGAGATATTAACGACATACACTGAATTAGCTAAACTTCTAGAAAGAGAATATAAATTTGAAATTCTCCAGACCGAGGAAATTTTAATTTCAAACATAAAATGTACTGATTATCAACTAAACGAATGTGTCTCTGATAAAAAATGTGACAGAACATACTCAAAATGAATTATAAAACTCTAGTTCCCTTCAGGAACTTTCCTTTAGTTTGAAACCTTTAAAAGACTTTGATCTTTTATCTAATGAAACTTAGTGAATACTCTTTGGAAGCAGCACCAACTTACCCAGTAAGTGGCTGGTTTAGGCCCAAATACACAAGCGTCTTTTCCCCCTCTGTCAATTGCTTTCAAAATATTATCATCTGTTACTTCATATCCTGAAGTTGCTTTATCCTTTACAACATCAACCACTGAGCCAACTAGATTATTTGAACGCAAGAATGCAGAGTCCTCTTCAGCCACCAGGGGGATAGAGGGAAAAAGTCTGTTCATCTCTATCAGAATAAGGGTGTAATCCAGTAAAGAAACAACTCATCTTAGCTCTAAAAAAGCTCAATCAAACAATTTTTCTCTGTTCCAAGAAAACAGAATAGGAAAATATAAGGGAATCAAAGGGAAAACACAAAGAGAATATTCATAATTTCATCGTTGTCAAAACTATTTTCATAATTTCATCATATATTCATAATATAATCATTATCACTTCCATGACTATCCAATAGTTTTCTTGAGTGATGGAGAAGTATCAGACCAGATTGGTCATTATCATAGAAGAAAAAGTATGACAGAAGAGAAACGAGGTGCAAAGATTTGACAATCATACTCCATCTTTTCCACCTTCAAATGATCTACAGTTGTTGAGTCCATATTCACTAAAACTTGATTTTACAAATTAATTAGTTTATTTCTCGAAATAAAACTTTGTAGATTTACAAAAATAATAAAATCTACAAACTGAAGATAGTCCATAAGAGCAAAAAAATAAGTTCATGATTATTCACCACCAATTTTTGTTGGAAGTGGAGGGATTTCGAATCTTTCAGTAAGATGCAGTTATGGGGCAAATACCTCACTCGGCTTCTAATTTAAATGGTGATGTAGATTAACTGAGCAAACAATACTGAAGTAGGACTAGAAGAGTTAAGAGATCAACCCTTTCAAAAGGAAGGCAATCAACGTGTCCAAGCAATATTCAGATTTTGGAAGATAACAAAGAATGAGAAGATATTAATAAAACTGGTACGAAGTCTTGTAGTTTGCTGACCTATCCAATATTGATACTTGATGGACACTAGTTTACCAAAATTTTCACAGAAGATGTAACATTTTTTATCAAGTCAAAAAAATTCATTACTAAACATGTTATGTTTGATATTATTAAACTAGTATTTAAAGCATAGTAGTTCTCCTCTAAAATACTAGTTCTGGTTACACTGCAGTAGTGAAGAATCTTCAGATTGGTTTTCCCGAACTAGAACTTAAGACTTCTTAACTGCTGGCTACTTCCTCTTCAGGCAGTAAGTAAGTTATATCCAGGTAATAAACTGTTTGTGTATAACAGTCTATTAATGTATTTTTATCTCTTCTTTTCCGGAGTTAATCAGTACAAGAAGTCTGTACTCCTATCTCCAGCTGATTTGGCATAAACAAAAATGCCAAGTTATAGAACAATCATTATATAATCTTAGCTAAGTGTCAATGTTTATGGTTATTTCTTGCCTGAATATTTATCTTTCTTTCTTCTTCTAAGTTAAGATTGTTCTGTGACCAAAAGGTATGTGTAAGTATATGGCTGACTAAGAAAAGAAAGCATCGATATCATCCTAAAAATAGATTAAGCGCCTTTGCAACTGGAGATGGCGAAAAAATGTAATGTAAGCTATAGAGCCCGTTTGGATGGGCTTGTTTTAAGTGGCTTTTAAGCTAAAATAGCTTTTAAGCCATAAGTTAGGAATTCTAACTTTTGGCTTTGGCATGTTTTAATCATTTTAGCTTAACAACAAGTACTTAAAAGCACTTTTTTACTTTATCCAAACACTACAAAATGACTTAAAAGCTATTTTGGCTTAAAAGCACTTAAAACAAGCCAATCCAAACGGGCTCATAGAAGCCCTATTAATAGGAAAAATATAGTATACCACTTATTCTTCTATAAGAAAAAGAAATGTGAAACCATTCAGGCACAAGGAAGATTATTCTTAGTCAGGGTAAATTCCTTGTGCTAAGACAAATCAGACATTGACTGGCCAGGCTTGTAATTGTTTTATTTAAAAATTTCCTTCTTTTTCTCTCCTCATATTTACTGGACAGCTGAAACTGCACTCAGATTTAATTAATTTCTCAAAAAATAATGAACAAGAATTTCTTTCAGTAAATAGAAAAGAATAGATAAGTTACCCAAGCTAACTAAAGCCTGCACTCCAAAATCTGCAATAGTGACTGGGGTTTGGTCAATTTTCTCAAGAATCTTACCATTACTTGAGAACAACGATTTCTTCACCTATCAATCACAAAGAAAACAGTAGTCTTAGTGGATAAAATGGTTGCAGTACTTGACATATGGACTACTCAAAATAAACAAAAAGATGGCTATAGGAGAAATGTTTATATTTCAATTCAATCATTTCATGTATCAGAAGTATAGAAGTAAAGCAAATTTCACCTGAACTAATTGACTACCGTCACCTTGTTTGAGATAAGGTGCAGTCAACTTGTTTCAAACATCTCCAATTTTAAGTACCTCAAAACAAGGTATCACTTTAGCGATGTGCATTAGCCATGAAACTACATAAAATAATTGAGAAACCTGCATTTTAAATTGCCGAAGCAGTAAGCGAAGCATTTCTAACACCACATTCTAACCAATTTCAAGAACTTTAGTCTGAAGCCTTATATCTTTCAATTAAACTCAAAGAAGTTGCTCCATGAAAAGGAAAAGTAGCTTTGAACTCGAAATAATAGAACAGTTACCAATGCAGCCAACAGATAAAACTCCTCGGGCCCCAACTTATATTTGGGACGTCCTAAGATATTTGACAGAATGCCATTTCTATACAACTTTCACAACTTTTTAGAATTATCTTCACTTCAATATTTTCTTCCAGTGTCATCAATATAGTAGTAAATAAGTCATATAATAAATTTAAACTTCACAGCCAAACACCCTTTCACTAACAGAAATCTAACATATAAGTCAAATTAACATGTTAAATTGTGTCTACTGAAATGCAGTCGTATAAACGGAAGAGGAGTAATTAGCTAATTATTTACAAAAAGTGGAAAAATTACATCAACGCAGAGACGACAAGCTCGCTCGACAACATCAACAGCAGCTTCCAGCTCCCTATAATACTTGGCTTTCTTCTCCGGGAACGGAAGACTCAAACTCGACCTGGAAAGGAGAGAAAGCAGACACACACACATAGCGATTCAGACACAAATTCCCGAGTATCAACCAATTCAACTACACTAATTGATGCCGACTATACGAATTTGAGAAATTGAGGAAAAAATAAGCAGAGAGGAATCAGCTGTAAGAGACCTAACGGCGACGAAGCGCCGGCGAAGCGGCGTATGGAAGGGATACTGAGCATGAGCTGCAGGGAAGCGGGAGGCGGAGTAACGGAGAAGATCCATAAAAGGCTATGAAATTAAAGTCAGGTAGTCGTTAATCGTGGAAAGTACCACTGTTACTGCGAAATGTACATGGGTTATATGTATTTTTGCCGCTTGAAGGAGTAGGCTTCGAATGGTGGATAGTGGTGGACCGGAGGTTTTCTCTTAACGTACGATTCCAACTGCTCGAAACCGACGGTTGGTTCTTCACACGTATGAGCTGCTTTTCCATTTTTTTTTCTTTAGCTTAATATAGGACTTAATAAATCATACTAGCACAATTTACAGGAAAAAAAAATACTTGGACACTTCTATAAAAAGTTCTCTATTATATTTTTTTTATTTTATTGTTACTGCTGCAATGACAAGAGGGAGCAATCCCCACTTCCAATCGAGAGGTTGTGAGTTCGAGTCTCCCTAAGAGTAAGGTGGGAAATTTTTGGAGGGAAGAATGTCGGGAGTCTATTTGGAAACATTGTCTCTACCTAAGAATAGAGGTAAGCCACTAAGTGAGATTATATTGGGTTGTTATTACAATGAAAATATGGTAAATATCTATTCCTATACTATAAATGGGAATAACCACGGAGCTCATGATCAACATGTCTGTCTGGCTATTCTGAGGTTAGTTTAGTCATTAGCAGGTTCTGTCTACTTTGTACAAATAGCTTTTACAGAGATTTGTTTTGGCCTCACTTTTATCTCCTTATTACAGATGTTTCTTCCTTAGTTTTGCTACATACTCTGAGCCCTCTTTGGTAAATTGCTCTGCATCAATTTTAAAACAAATACTCGGATGTTATCTTTATAACAAAATTTCACATGGTCTTCTCAATAACAAAATTAGTTTAAAGCCATTAACTTCTCCTATCTGACCACCTTAATATAGCTTATTAAAAATCATTACATAATATTAAGCAAAGGAAATGAAAACTCATAAAGAAAAAAATGAAAATAAAGGTATATGAAGGAAAATTACTTGAAAATTACTTTAACAGCGATATTTATGGGTGTTCATTAAACTCACACCATGAGCCTTGCACGACGATTTCTAAATCTGAAATCATACTTTAATTTTTAGCTTTCGATTTAAACTATATGCAATAATAGTGTAATAAATTGTTTACATCATGAGTGTAATTTAATTTATTTTAACTGTTTACCTAGAATATTATTTATTAAATAGCGTTGTATGTAATTTTCTTTTAAGTTATGTGACTACATAAATATTTTATTACATTATCAGCACATAAAACTTAGGGATTTTTCCTGACTATATTATATATGAAACATTATTACTCTAAATGTGCATATTTTGTTAATTACTCGCACAATCAACACTTTAACTACAATTTATTATGCTTGACTAACGGGCTGACCGGGCCGGTTTAAAAATTTTGACCTGTCCGGTTACCGGTTCGGGTCGAAACAGTAACGGATTTTAACGGGCTGGGTTGTTCCGGGTTTAAATTGAACCATACGGGTTATGGGTTGAAAGGGGCCGGGCCGGGTTTAGTATATTTCAATTTTTTTATGAAATTAAGTATAACTATTAAGTTATAATTATATTAATACTTTGTAATAATTGAATGAATACAAGTAAGATGGGAAAAAATTGCACTTATTGCAAGTGCTACTTTATTTCTCAATTTCAAATGTTTAAGTAGAAAATGAAATGTTTACATTTTTTCTAGTGAAGTAGTAATTTTAAATATTTTGCATCGCCTTAGCAAGTTCATCTTCATCATAATAAATATCTCCAAGTTAAAGTTCTTCGTCTTCTGGGCTATGAACTGTGAACATCCTCCTTTCCTTGATTTCTTCGTTCCGATCTATCTAATCCAATCTCTGAAACATACTAAAACTTACAAATCATTGCTTCCCAAATCCCAATTCCCAACTGAAAGTCTGAAAATAAATCAATGCCACTTTTAAAAATTATTGACCCATTCTATGGGATGGACAGCTCTCATATGTCTTGTAAGTGTTCCAGTCCCTCCTAAATTTCCTTCGATCAAATGTTGAAAAGTTTCGTTACAAAATTTGCACTTAACACTATTAGTACCTTCTATTATTTCAAAAAAATTTCATACCGGACTTCTTCTTTTACGATTAGAAGTTGGGTCATTACTATTACTACCAGAAGCTACAGGACTAGCATCATTAAACATATTGTAAAAATAAAAATATAAGCTTAAATTAAATATGCAATTAAAATATTAAATAAGAGAAAGAGTTGGAGGGAGTGCACCGAATTCGACAATAAATTGAGCACTTGATCAAATATGAAATCTTGCAAATTGAAGGGAAGAGAGATAGATTGATAATTTGAGAATTAAGATTTAAGATTGAGATAAGAATTTTGAGTGAAGAAATGAAGAAGAGATGAGGGTATTTATAGATTTTAAGAAGGGTTAATATTGTAAATTAATAAATACAAAAAAATAATAAAAATGGCCATTTTTGTAAAATTGTCCGTTAGCCAACGGTAATGTGGGCCCCACATATTCAGAAATAAAAAAAATAAAAAATAAAAATTTACCGTTGAACCGGGCCGGTCCGGGCGACCCGGTGCAAGGCACTGTAGACGCTACCGGGTCCGGTCCGGGCCGGTTTCATTTTTCAAAATCCTAACCGGCCTAACCCCCTCCCCCACCCCAACCCAGCCCACCCGTCCCCCTATAATCCGGGCCGGTACGGTCCCGGTTTGTACCGGTCCAGGCCGGTCCGGTCCCGATTCAACCCGGCTCGGTTGACGGGTTTACAATTTATATACCATTCGACTATTAGACATTAAAAGGGCAGAATATTTCCTAAAAAATATGTTAAAATTAAGGAGAGAATCTTGGTGTTAATTGATTCTACATTAAATTCAATTTTTGAAAAGGGAAAGGAGATTTCTCATCTGCGTATTTTTCTCCAGAACTACAATTCGAATTCTCGAAAAAAAAGAGCGAACAATTCAAATTTTTGAGTTTCAACAACTCAAAATTGAAAAAATCTGTTTTTCCATATATTTTCCATCATTGATAGCCATTAAAAAGCTTCAAAGCTTTAAATTCAATTTTGGATTTTCAAAAATTATTATTTATTTGGATTGGGTGTTGTAAATAATTCGAAATATGTTTAGGAGTTTATATCTCAATTTTGAGGGGTTTTGGTGAAGATTAGACTTGGTTTTGACTGAATTTCAGAAAGAAGAAGACATATTTTTAGAAATTATAGATAAATTATAGTTAAATTTAGATAAATTATAGATGAATTGTAGATGAGTTGTAGATTGGGAAGACAAACTTCTACAAATCTTCTACAATTATGTCGAATATGCCAATTATGCTACAATTGAAATGAGAATTGGGGTATTAAAATTCAATATATCCATTTTCTAGATAAATTATAGATTATTTGTATTCTGATTCTATATGCATTATTTTCTGTTTTCACAAATCCAAAACGACTAAAGCTTCTAAAAAATCTTCTGCAAAAAACAGTCTAAAATTTATCTATAATTTTTTTAATTTGACTACAAAATAACTACAAATGCTAGAAATATGTCTTTTTCTTCTTCTGTGTTAACTAGTAACCTTCAGCCAGTGCCCAAAATAAACAGAAAAAAAAGTCAATGAAAATAACGAGACATTGATGTTTTATACGTGTAAATAGAGAATTGGTAAGTAAGAACTAATTTGAAGATACGGTCGTTAAGTTAAGGTTTTGGGGAAAGTAAATAAGAACTAATATGGAGATTATTGATGCTACTGTTCATCTCCAAAAGCGGGGGATGTGGGTAGGGGTTTGGGGGAGAGACGGGTAAAGGTAAATGTGGGAAGATACGGTCCTAAATTAGCGCCTAATATAGATACACCAATAATATATCTCTAATTTGAATTATGACATATAAATGATAATTTGATATGATGAAATGTAATTAACACAAATCTTAAAACATTGAGGGTAATAAGGTTTTATATATGGTATAGGAAGGTAAAAATCCCTAAAACTTAAAACTCTTAAATTTTCAATGTTACCCTAATATTTATATCTAAACCTCTTATCAATTAATCATATAGACAACCAATTTAACGAATAATTGTTTGCTAATAAGAAGAAGACGGAAAGCTTAAAAATCTTTTATGCAAGTCCCGTTTGTAATAAATTAATTTGTGAATACTAAAAAAAATTGCAGCCACGATATAAATATGAAGAAACATAGTTTTATTGATAAAACGACGCGGGTACACTTCTGTTTGTTCCCTTGATTCTTCTCTCCTGATTATCTCTGCGATTCGAGGGCTAGAACGACGTGTTTCTTGAATGTAGGATGTTTCGAGTTTTCCTGATTTATTTGATATCTATGAAGTATGTTGTGGATCTTCTTGAAGTATTTGATTATCAAGAATTATCCGACTACTTCTTGATCTTTTTGTGAATATCCCGTGAGTTTATGGAATTTACGAGATGATCTTTATTTTTGAGATATTTTTTAAAGGATTATATATAACCCTCTTTATATGAGTGACCAGGGTTTAGGTAGAGTAGCATCCAAGCAACATCGACAGACTCCTAGAATTTCAAAAGGTTTTGTAATATCTCGAATTTAGAATTTAGCTCAATCCATTAAAATTTTGATGTCTACAAATGTCCCCTACTTCAAGGTTTGTCGGGGTGTAGGCTTGCGAAATTTGAAGACAAGACTCGAAGTACCCGACAATAAAACCGCTGCTTTTAAAACTTGGAGTTTTCAATTTACAGGAGGAAGAGATGAAGAGCATGACTGGTTCCACTAGGCGTGCCAATTTGTTTGTAACAAATTATTTGTGAATACAAAAATAAATTGCAATCACAATTTAAACATGAAGAAATATAGTTTTATTGATAAAACGACGTGGGTCCAATCCTGTTTGTTCCCTTGATTCTTCTCTCCTGATTATCTCTGTGATTCGAGGGTTAGAAGAGCGTGTTTCTCGAATGTAGGATGTTTCGGATTTTCATGGATTTATTTGATATTCATGAAGTATGTATTGGATCTTCTTGAAATATTTGATTACCAAGAACTATCCGATCACTTCTTGATCTCTTCATGAATATCCCATGAGTTTATGGGAATTTCGAGATGATCTCCATTTTTTGAGATATTTTAAAGGATTATATAACCCTTTTTATAGGAGTGACATAGGGTTTAGGTAGAGTAGCCTCCAAGCAACACTGGAAGACTTCTAGAATCAGGGCCGACTTGAGGCCAAAGCAAGCAAAGCATTGGCCTGAGGCCCCCAAATTCTAGGGGCCCCAAAATTTCTTAAAATTAGCTTTATGGTTTAAGATATTAAAAAAATATTGAATTTTTTAGAGGAAAAGGCAAAAGAAAATTGTAAACTTTGTAATTCATGCTAACCAAAAAAATCAAAGAAAAGGAGCGCATAATGAACGCTTTGTTATAAAATAAAAGTAATTTAGTAAAACATAAACAAGAAATATAAGCAACTTAGTGAAACATGAACAAGAAATGTAGATAGAGAGAAGGAAAAGATTTTCTTCTTCAATTGTGTGTATTTTTCTATCTATAACAAGGCCAAAAAGTGAAGAAAATATGTCATGAAATATGTCATTGAACATACAAAATATGTCATTTAATATGTCATTAAGCATTTGAGATGAAGATCATGGAAGATGAGTAGACATCCAACATAATATGATATTTATGATAATACCCCCTCTTTGGATGTCCATAGATAATGTGCCTCATTAAAACCTTACTAGGAAAAACCCTATGGGAAAAAATTATAGTGAAGGAAAAAGAGTACACATGTATAGAAATATTCCCTTTTGTTGCCTCATTAAAAACCTTGCAAGGAAAATCCAGTGGGACAAAACCTTGTAAGGGAAAAAGCGTGCAACGCGCATTAACTCCCCCTGAAGAGAGCATCAATTCACCTCCTTGAGCCTTCGCATCCCAATCTTGTGCACCATCTTCAAGAGATCGTTGGTAGAGATTTGATAAATAAATCAGCTATATTAAGTATAATGAATATTTGCACCTTGAAATCATAACTCGTGATAGATATATAATGTCTTCACAAACATCGTGGAATGGCTCTTCAATATCTCCATAAATGTATCATCACTATCACATTATCAAGCTTATAGTTATAACAAGATACATTTGTGCATAAATTGCACTGAGGAAGTGGTACCTCAAGATCAAGAATTGTAGATGCTTCAAGCAACTTAAATCCTTTATGGATTGTCATATAAGTTAAGTCATATAAGCCATATTATAGACATTAGATGCATATCAAGTTTTCATGTCATGCTAGACATATAAGATATCGAAAACTGATTACACATACCATTGACTTTATACTTTCAAGTATTCGAACTACATTTACAAAACTACATGTCTTTCATATTGAATCAATTCTACTTGAATTGTATCTCTTCTATTTGGCCAATATTATTGTTTGTATTCGACAAACTTAAGATCATCATCGATATTTAGCGCTATCATAGATGTCGTCGACGAACATTTTATATCGGTTCCAATAAATTTTTATAAAGACATAACATATAGATCTCTTCATTCATATATTCAGGTACCTGAATCTCTCATGAGATTTTATGAAGTGTTATGTCATGTGACCTTCTAGATCACTTACCTCATTTATTATGATCACTTTGATCATTTGCTCATCTTCTTTATCAAGAAGTTTATTTGAAATCGATTTGTCTATACGCTTTAGGCGTACCAAAGACTTGTCCTTCTAGGACTTAATATGAGCATTTGCAATGAGAATATAGTTACTTTCTTTAGGTCATCAAATGCGTATGGCATGCTTTGCAATATGTTGCAATTGAATTATCTTTTTATGAACTTCAAGTTCATATTATGATATTCGAGGATCTATATATACAAATGATAATCCGTTTCATGTAACTTTTTCTCAAGTGTTTATCATGTCTCCCCCTCATGTTAGAAAAACTAACTTGTTTCCTCAACTCTGGGAACCCATATTTGTGCATTATCATGTTAATATACACTGCACATCGATAATAATAAGATGAAATTATTTGGTTCCTAACCCTGAATCACTTGTGAGGGGAGAATGTAATATACTCTCGTATATAACGTATATCAAATTGATATAGATAACTTTGTTCTCATAAGCAATAGTTTAGCTATTAAGTGGAGGCACTCAATAAATTTTTTTACTAAACCAACTATGATGTAAACCAACTTATCAAGATGAACTATCTTGAATAGAAAATCTGGAAATTATGCTCGAAATTAGATTACTGAGCAAGTTACCTTGCAAGCACCGGCCAGGTTGCAAGTTAATAATAATCGCACATGTAACCATCTCATAGATGCATCTTATGTGGTATACATGGCAGGTGAATGGGCCCATATTCACCTTTGATATTTCCAGAATTTATGGGATTCAACCCCAACTTTAGTTGGCCAATTAATTAATGAGAACAAGTAATAAAAGAGAATTCGTAAAGAACTTTCTAGTTCTTTAATATTTACCCATGTGAATTCTCTATTATTGTTGCACATCATACTTAAATTGATATGGCTAACCCGAATGCCAACTGAATAAATTATCAATATTGATAAATTTCAGGTTTACATCATGACATGTGCAATTATCGATAAACTCTAAGTTTATTATGATATGGATTTTTATATCAATAAGCATCCACTTTATTGTGGCATTCTTTTGTTTGTATAGTATAAATTGGAGAATAAAGCGGGTATCTTTTCACATACATATTATCCCGCTACAAGTTGTAGTAATAGAAGATATCAAATCTTTCCTTTATTTATAGTCTCAATATAATCAACTTTCGCGTATACTTTGGAAACTGAATAAGTTTCTTTGAGACTTACTACAATACAATACCTTATTTGTAATCAATTGTGTTTCTCCGAAATAATATAATTGGCTCGTACAGAGTTCTCAATTAATTTGGTACTATCACATATTAGTCAATATCCATATAGTGAATATTTCTTTTAAAGAGAAAGTTGTACCATTATTGTCATGTCAAAATTATATGCAAGATATGTTTCTTGTATTATTATTGTCCTTTAATAATCACATTGCCAAAATATTTTGGCGTACAATAGGTACGTGACCAATGAGCATTCATGCCATAATAATGACATTATTTTCTTATATCATCTCAACCCTCCTTCTAGAGGTGAGTGTGGTATATTCAATACCAATAGCATGTTCATATTCTTCCAATAATGAATATGTATACATAAATCAGATGTTGTCACATTCACACCATGAATGGACCATAATCATCTATATGTGCTATATAAAATCTCATGTCATATCGATGACATATATTACTTTCACAGAGTGAAGGATTATTTTGAGAATCCTTATTATTCTCATTATCACAATGATGACGATTATAATTTCGTCTATTGCCACGTCCACATCCATTGATACCTTCACGATAATAATTTTGTCTTTTTTCAGACTTATCGCATACTGCTATCACATTCTCTGCGGGGATATATAATTTTGTTGTCCTTTTCAAATCCGTAAATGCGTCTGGCATTTGATTTGATATTCTTTGCAAATGAATAATCTTTTGCACCTCTTTTTCACAAATAGATGCACGTGGATCAAGATGAGATAATTATGGATTTTTCCACAAAATTTCCCGTTTGGTTTCACCAACTTCTCCCCCTAATTTTGGAAAAAGTGTCTCATCGAATCGACAGTCTGCAAATCGTGCAGTGAACAAATCCCCTGTCAATGTTTCGAGGTAGCGAATAATGGAGGGTGATTCAAACTCAACATATATTCCGAACCTTCTTTGCGGATCCATTTTGGTGCGATATGGCGGTGCCACATGCACATATACTACGCATCCAAAAATTCTTAAATGGGATATAATAGGTTCATGACCCAAAACTAATTGCAACGGGTAATATTTGTGATAATTTGTCGGCCTGAGACGAACTAGCATTGTTGCATCCAAAATGGCGTGACCCCAAACCGAAGTGGGAAGCCTCGTTTTCATGAGTAACGGTCTTGCTATCAACTGCAGACGTTTAATTAAAGATTCTGCAAGACCATGTTGAGTATGAACATGAGCTACAAGATGTTTCACTTTTATCCCAATTGATAAGCAATAATCATTAAATGCTTGGGATGAAAACTCAACAACATTATCTAGTCTTATAGACTTAATTGGATTATCGGGAAATTATACTCGTAATCGAATTATTTGTGCCATTAATTTTGCAAATGCAAGGTTGCGAGATGACAATAGGCACACATGAGACCATCTAGAAGATGCATCTATTACGACCCACTAGGTGGGTGAATAGGTCCACAAATGTCCCCTTGTATACGTTTCAAAAACGCAGGTGACCCAATTCCAACCTTTGTTGGTGATGGTCTAATAATTAACTTGCCTTGATAACAAGAAGTGTAAGAAAATTCATTATTTAAAAGAATCTTTAAATTCTTTAATGGATGCCCATTTGAGTTTTAATCCGTCTCATCATAATTGATCCAGGATGTCCCAATCGATCATGGCAAAGTACGAAAGTATTGGAATCAGTAACCTTTTGGTTTACGGTAGAATGTGCTTCAATTGCACTAATTTTTGTCCAATACATGCCACAAGATAAAGATGGAAACTTCTTAATAACCCTCTTTTGGCCAGAGACATTCTTTGTAATGATGAGATATTCAAGATTATTCTCATCAATTGTCTCAATATGATATCCATTTTGTCGGATATCTTTAAAACTCAACAAGTTCCTCTTGGACTTGGAGGAGAACATTGCATTCTCAATGATAAATATTGTTCCTTTAGGCAGAGTTGTAGTAGTTTTCCAGAGCCTTCAATTAATTTACTACTACCAGAAATTGTAGTAACATCTGCCTTACACATACTTAAATGAGAGAAATATTTCTTCTCTTTGAATATTGTATGGTACATGAATCAATTAAACAAATAATTTTATAAATGAATTTTGATCCAAGTTTGTTTTGTGAGATATCCATACTTAATCTTGTATGTCTAGTTAGTGCATGCATCATTCAATTTAATTAGCATGATTTGAAGTGTACTAAATACGTGTAGGACAATACCGACTAGTATGAATACCCTTATTGCACTAAGATCTTTATCAAGCAATTTTAGTAATAATTTGGCTAAGTGATTTGACATGCTATATAACTAGTATTGTTACTTTTCTAGATTGACCATATAAAATAATTATATGTGCACCTAAAGAATATAAAAATTTTAATATCGTAAAATCTATACCTACATAGTATCTCCATGTGTACTAATATTGTGTATGTAGGCTTGTCAAAATAAATAGTTAAATGTGGCTAGTGTAGTATATCATGTTATACTATACAATAATGTATAATCACACATTATGTTAGGAGTACCCAAGTACTTAAGCATGTAACTAGATAAACTTGAATTCAATAAGAAAATAGACTTGAAAACAAAACAATTTCAAGTAACCTCATTATTACTAAAATGTTTTATTTCTACAAAGAAGAAGATGAATAATCAATAAGAACTTCTTGGATTTAGTCAAAGAAGGATGTAATATTTTAATGATGCAAACACTATTTATATTCATATTTTGGATACGTACTACTGTCAAGAAAATATTATTGTTATCTAAGTCTATTATTGATTACTTCTATTTATATTTTAATAATGCAAATCAATTAAGAAGCAGTTTATTAAATGCATCTTTATTCATAAATAAAGAGATCATGGTGAAGTATGAGTATATTTCTCTTCCTATTTTTTGTTTAGAAACATAATTGAGAAAAACTAAGTATCCAACAAAACATATCATTATTCTTACAAAAAAAGAGAAATATGTTGTACCCGATAATTTTAAATCAGAGTCGAGAACTTTAAAAGAAGATAATTTACCGTGATGGTTAGAGACTCGTGCTGATAACGTGTTATAAAATGAAAGTAATTTAGTAAAACATAAACAAGAAATATAAGCAACTTAGTGAAACATGAACAAGAAATGTAGATAGAGAGAAGGAAGAGATTTTCTTCTTCAATTGTGTGTATTTTCCTATCTATTACAAGGCCTTTATATAGGCATAAAAAGTGAAGAAAATATGTCATGGAATATGTCATTGAACATACAAAATATGTTATTAAATATGTCATTAAGTATTAGAGATGAAGATCATGGAAGATGAGTAGAAGATGAGTAGACATCCAACATAATATGATATTTATCATAATACGCCTACCGTAATGAAATGAGTATAAAAATTTGGTTTATTGGCAATACAAATTTCCTTTGAATCTTGTCTTTCTAATTCATATTTATACTTGTGGTCTTTCGTAAGCATTTATAAATTGTGTCAAACTAAAAAGTGCATTTTAGAAATTCGAATTGCATATTCTTTCGGTCCGAATTTATGTTAGGTTGTTCTTTAAAAATTGGTGCCTAAAAATTATGAGTCATATAATTAAAACTCAAAAAAAATTGAAACTTTAATATAATTAAAATCTCAAAAGGCGCTTTCAATAAAGTATTGGCAAGAGTACTACTTATAATCTTCTATGAAACTCCATGAGCACGAAATTATTCACGCATCAGTTTTTCTAGTACAATTCAACATATTATATTAGGTTATTTATAATTTATTCTAGATATTCACCAATGAGTGTTACTTAATGGAATAAACTACAATTATTAATTAGAAGGTGTAAATATTTTTGACACTGGCAATGCTTAAAACTTAAATTATTACGTTATATACGTTCATTTCTTTTTTTATTTGTGATGATAGCCAAATCAAAATATTCACGTGAGTTCTGGACCTCAACACTGATAATCCATCAATTTATTCTTTGTGCTCTTCTTCCTAGTTTTTTATGCGTGTATGTATTTGTGTGTGTGTTAAATGACTAATATGTTGTTTAGAAAGTTTTTTTTTGTTTGTTAGTGTACAAATTTTATAAAATAAATTTAAGGGCCTCTCAATATGATTTCGCCTTAAGCCACGAGATCAGTTGAGCCGCCCCTGCCTAAAATTTCAAAAAGTCATGTGATATTTTAAATTTAGAACTTAGCTCAATCCATTAAAATTTCAATGTCTACAAGTCCTACTTTAAAGATATTAAAGTTTGATAGAAGAACAAATATCTAAATGCACTAATACTGATTTCGTACTAGTCTACAGATTTTTTAATTTTTAAGTACACGTGGATTAGCATAATTATAATCTGTTTTATTTATTATAGTTACAACATTGTCCAATAAGGCGACTATTTTTAATGTCATGGTAGCCACATCTACTTTGTCGGGTATGCGATTTTTATTAAGACAAATAAACCTCTTTGTTACTAATTCTTTTGCATTTTGCCTATAGGCACAAAATACTTTAAAGTGTCAATTCTTCAATATTTATCAAATAATGATGAAGTTCAATTCTACCGCATCTTAGATTACTAGATTTCTAATTGACGGACTTATTATTGTTAATGTGTTAAAAGACAAAATCAGAAACCGTTAGAAGAGTATTGAAAAAAAATTGAAAATAGTAAAAATAAGATATATTCTGAGTCCACAATTTCCTTGTATGTCCTTAAGGAATTTTAATTCCCTCACACGTTGCCAAGGTAATGAATTAAATCCTCCCATGATGAAACGGAATAAACCTTCCCGCAACAGTGGCAATACAAACTGCAGGATATGAACGAACTCAAAAAACCGAGCAAAATCACACTAACGAATTTGAGAGAGAGAAACTACGAATTAGAATACAGTATATTTAGAAAGAAGGAAGTTATGGAGTATTTTTCGTGTGTAGAAAATGGAGCCCTGCATCAGAATTTATAAGCAATTATCAGAAGAGGTGTCTGGAAAAGGTGCCTTTTCAGAAGTTGATGCGGCCTGCCGCTGTCAGAGAGGCTCTCTGAATCTTCAGCAGGGTTCTGGCGCGGTCCTACCGCAATTATGCTAGGATGACAAATCTAAATCTAAATCCTAAGCCGAGCGATGACTGCGACGCGAGGGTTCATTCTCTTCAACTCCTTTTAAGAGCTTTAAGAAGTGATTTTATATATAAGCACACAAATGTAGTTGTTCCTCACCAATGAGGGACAAAGTATAAGACAAAAGCTCAATAGCTCACTTCTTCAAATTTTCATTTTCCCTCCATTTTATTTCCCTCAATTTCCAATTCACACTCTTTATACTTTAAAGTCCAATGGCTTAAAAGTCCAACATGGCTTGCTACAACCTAGAAATCCACCTGTACCATCAGGAGTTTTGTATACGATGTATCATAATTTTAAAATAAATAATTTATATATTTTGATACAAAATAAATAGTTCATATATTCCGATAGATCATCATGAGTTTTTTGAGAAATTTCACGAATTATTTTTTGTCAAAATGATCCAAATAACTTCAACTTTTATATCCGATATACTAACACTAATAGAGTAAATGCTCTTCAACAATGAATTTGACAGAACTCAATAATAGTGTTTTCTTGGTTTTAACCAAATTAATCACAAAAAAAAAAAGAAGAAGAAGAAAGAGGACTAAGGAGGGGAGCAAGTTCTAACGAATGCCATAAGGAAGACATCCAAATGAAATATCTTGTATTATTTCATAAAATATCTGAATCTTAAGTGCAACTTTTTAAATATTAAAAACTAATATAAGACGACCATTAAATTGCGATCGCACAAGTCATTAATAAGCGCTAAATGAATCTACAATATATAAAAAAGACTAGCAGAACAAAAGAAACAATAAGGAACAAAAAAAGCTCATATTGAACAATCAACCTATTGTGCACTCTAATATCACATGGGTGACACAACTAATGTTCTCTTAATAAATTAACTATTTAACATAAAGACAAAATTTTAAAAAATGTGAAAAAGTTCTCATGTAAAATATCGGGCCCATGCCATCTTTTACTAGTAATGAAAGTAAAGCATGAAATAACTCTGGAATTAAAGTGCTTTGGATGTTGTTCATCATGATATACATGGATATATATTAAATTGATTCATTAAAATTTTTAATAAAAAATAAAAAATTAGTATTTTTGACACTTTGCCTTTATAGATTTTCAAAAATCCGTCTTTAATGTGCACGTCGAGTATTAATTATTACAATTATAGCTAAATCTTCTTAATTGTAATTTTATGAATAAGACATGTTGCTTGATAGAACATATAAAGATGATTTGTTAGTGTAATTTTTTATATTAATCGTGTGTATAATTTAAAATCAATACAATATGCCATTACGAGATTGCAACTTTATTTTCCTGCCTAAGATTTTAATTTTTCTCCTCTTCGTCCGTGTATGCTGTGTAGAAGATACATAATACAAGAATAGAAATTTCTCAAGTATTTTGATGTGAGATAAGTATGGGAGAGCATTAATTCCACGTAATACTGGCACAAGTTCGTACTACGATTCTATAATACAAACCGTTGGATAAGTCATGAAATGTTTCTTAGGGCAAAATCATTAAAACAACCGTTGATCCACCAAAAAATAAAGCAGGCCCCTCCAAATTCGACAAATATCCTACCATTTCCGTGGCATCATTATCAACTCTGCTGTTAATGGCTACGTCAGCAACGGATTGATGAGAACCCAAATCTTAATGCAAAACTGACATATGTCAGTTGCACGTCGAAACAAACACAAACAGCCACCGGTTCCGGCCGTTTACAGCCGGTTGTTTTATCTAGTCAACAGATTCCCAAAATCCATCAAACTAATCTACTCAAACTTTTTTCTTCTATATATGTACCTTTCCTCCATTCCCATAGTAATAGGAAACTCTATAAACAAAACTTGGAAAAGTTTTCAATTATCTCTGTTTTTCCTGTTGTTTCAAGAAAGATTCATAGGTATGTACATGAGTAGAGTGGTGGCGTTGCAGCAAGCTGTGATGAAAATGATTCAGGGGGTGAAGGATCAAGCAACAAGACGGGGTGACAGTGGAATCAAGACTCTAAAGGACTGTTCTTCATGTGGTGGTTCATCTTCAAGGCAGACGAGGAAGTTCTCTGGTGCTCTCAAAGTAGCTAAGTCTGAGAAAATAAAACGAGCAGAAGAGTCTCTTCGGACTGTCATGTACTTGAGCTGTTGGGGTCCTTAGTTTGAGCTCTACGTGTAACTATCTTATACAGTATAACAAAATCTTGTATAGAAATTTTCTGTTTTTCTTTTTTGTCTTCTTCCTTTTCCCTTTGAGTCTTGTGTATATAAGGGAAGGAGAGTTTTGTGACTAGCTAGTGCATGTACAATTGTACATTTGACTGTGAAAGAGTCCGACTTTTGCAGAACACAATTTCTTTTATAACTTATTTGCTACTTTATCTTAATTAGATTGTAATTATAGAGGTACTATATGATAAGCCTTGGTAACAAATCTCTATCATTAAACGAAAATGGATAGAACAGGAAATCAACCTTTCCTTTGGGTTAATCTGATCTGGTTCATGCACTTAATCAACTGTGGTTATTTTCATTTCCTCTGCTTTGATTCACAATTTTGGAAAGATCTGTTTTCTTCTAAGAACTGTTGGGCGATGTCTTTTGGTTAATTTGTGGAATTGCTTAAAAAAGGAATGAGGTAGATGATATGCATAGAATGAGGTTCTTGACGTTCTTTTTCCCTAGTCTACCTTATGTCTGGATTTCATATGTAGCCTGATATTTCAAGCGTCCTTGCTTGCAGGGTAAGACAAATTAAACTACCCTCTGTTGAAAATTTTGGTTGTGGGATTAGTAGTTCATCTGTTTCAATTTATGCGATAAAATTTGACTTGATATGAAGTTTAAAAGGTTTTAAACAATAAAAATTTAAATGGTAAAAGTTTTATGGGGTTATAATATTTATATGGACATAAAAGTTTTTTATTAAAAGTAAAATAAATATTAAAGATAAATTATTTTCAAATATAAAAATATGTCTGTTTAACTAAAAAATAGGTTTTTAGCCAAAGCTAGAATTTTAAAAAATATGAGTTACTGATAATCATAAAAGTATATAAAGAAAGAGATTTCAGTTGAGAGTAATATAATCAGAAAGCAAGTAAATCAAAGTATATTTTAATAATATTTTGTGTTCTTATAATTGTGTACTCATCTCCCTTTTATAGCTACTTTCGAAATATGAGCCTCACCTTTGTCATAGTAAGGCTATTATGGGTATTTAATGATATTAAATATCATGTTACACAATTATTACATTAAATACATATTCTCTAATATTTTCAGTATTGAATATCCATTAAATAGTGTATTTGGACTCTCACGTGCTGTCAGATTCATTCTCTTGATTCTTAAACTTTAAATGTCTTGAATAGGCACGAGTGCTGAATTATTTGAATAACTGTCCGTGCCTCTTCCGCTTTCTTTGCTCGTATGCGTTATTGCTCGTGCATTTTGGGATAAATGACATAGTGCATGCCAAGTTGAAGGTATTTTCCTTCTTTCTCTTCTTTACTTTAAAATTTTTTTTATCTTTGTGTCACGACACAAACTGGATGGGCCGCGACGAGCATCCAATGCCTTACTCAACCGAGTACCAACATAACATATCTTTCTTATCATACTATCATGAGTAAATGAGCCAAAAAACTTGTCATGAGATAACAAGAATGAAGCATAGGGGAATACTCAACATATGACGACCCACCATGATGTGCAAACTCATACATGTGACATACGAGCCTATAAAGCCGACATGACCATTTGTAAACTCAAAATATAAGCCGAAAAGGCCATACAAGTATCCATGCACCTGAAATCTGTCTAAAAGCCTCTAAGAGTACCTAATATCATAAAGGTCGGGACATGCCCCACCATACAAATCAATACATATCCAAAGCATACTGACCAAATAGGCATCTCCAGAGCAAGTGGAGTGCACCAATACCTTCCGCTGAACTGGTAACCTACTTTGAGGGATGTCAACCTGCCTACCGGGACCCGCGAGCATGAAACACAGCGTTCCCAGGCAAAAGGGACATCAGTACGAATAAAGTACCGAGTATGTAAGGCATGACAACATAAATAAGAACAATAATGTAAAGAGAGACAGATGAGATACAACCTGTAACATCTGAGTGCCTCTGGGGGCTACTGACATGAAATGCATAATACATATATATATATATATATATATATACATACCCGACATCAAAGAGGATTCGGTAAAAACATACCCGTCTATTATAAGGCTCGGTAGAATTGTACCTAGCCACGTGGAGCTCGGTAGACCCAACTGATCAGTGGTTGCACAATAGGTTTCGTACCCGGCCGACTATAGCGTGGCTTAGTAAAGTAAAATAGATACGTATATATAATACATGCTCGACTCATGGAATCACGTTCTAACCCTTTCGGAGTGATGTAAGGTCATTGCACCTTCGATTAACATTATGGACATCCCTACCATCAATATGAACCTTAGTACGATTTAAGGATCATACACACTTGTTTAGAATACTTTATAAGAAAAGAACAACATGGACAACCTTAGTCTCTAGAAGTAGATCCATTATGAATTAGCGTACCATTTATGTTAATGTCACTTTAAATCATGCCAAAAGAAAGAAGTAAGTGCCTTAACATACCTTAAACTCGTTGAATCCTTAATCTCTTCCAAGCAACTCTTCAAGCAAGTCAACTCTATCTATCATAGTATAAGGAGATTCAAAATCAGTGCTGAGCAAAGGCTAAGTCTATGACTTAAGCTAGTAGCTCATTTACGTAAATTTGGGCAGCATCTCCCTTGTAACAAGGGCCTCCACCAATACCATATACCAACAACAACAACTAGAGAAATCCATTAACATACAAATGTCAGTAACAACACACCATATAACAATAACAAGTCACAACTACTTCACGATGAGCGGCAAGCTCCAATTGGAATATGTATAAACCATATCACCCCTTATAGACTTCTTAAACTAACATGATAATGAAGTTATTAATCAATGATTCCATCATTATACCATATATTTATAACTAAGGAAACAATCCACAACTTCAACTATCTTCAATTAGTAACTTTGTTCACTAGTTCATGTCTACTCCATCCATTTAACTTAATCAACATCTAGATAACCTTAAGCACATGAAAGAACACAATAAACATACCTCCTACATTAACTTCAAGTCGAAATCCAAGTTATATTCCTCTTATAACAACCATCAATGGCAATGCAACACCATAGAAGTGATTTACGTTAATCCAAGTATATCTTGTAGTTTATCATCCTAACAACTTAAACAACATACAAGAAAGACTAAGGACAATTAGTATGATGTTATATTCACCTTAGACAGTAGGAAAGACTTTGAATTTCATCCAAATACAGCTCACAACAATCCTTATTGAAAACACAACCTCAAAGAGGTGTTATTCTTCATTTTTGATGTTGAAATATGGCGTAATCCATTTGCAAGAATTGAAATAGCCTAGGGTTGATATGAAACCCATGAGAGATTATTTTACAGAGAATAAAACACTTAAAGCAACCTCCTACACGAGATGGAACCACCCAAAAATCAGCAACAACAAGAAGAACAAGAAATTTTCTAGCGCCACGGAATTCCTGTCACTTGATTTGTGTTGTTTGACCTTTGTTTGGGTCTTGGATCATGAGAGAACCTTGAGAGAGTGTTTCTAGGGTTCTAAGGTCTGAATATACTGATATTAATGACTTAAAACGCGATTGAGGCATTTTATATATATCCCTATGTCTTAAACCGTCTATGTGGGCCCCATAGAGAGCTGCTTGGCGCAGTCTCGCAAAAACGCAAATATCTCTCACGTCCATTATCGTATCGCTAAACGGATTAATGCATTAGAAACTAGAATCGTACATATTCAATTTGGTAGGTATAGAATCCATTGATTCCAAGTATATTGGGAGAAAAGTGCATATACATTTGACGTAAATTTCAGCAAATTTATAAATGTAACTTGTGATGACCTTTGCCAACTCTTGTTCCACAACTTGCTTGCCTTCAAAATGTATAAAATGAATATCATAAGACTAAAATACTCATAGAATAAAATCCTTATCATGTTAAGAATCCTAGACACACCCCAAAGTACATGTTATAACACTCCAAACTTGTCTACTTTCGACGAAATTTATTTTCTTCAATTGGTTTAGCTTCTAAGATTTCCAACCATCTTTGTACTTGTTATTCATGATCTTAAATATTTGTAACCTCCAAGGTACATGATTAACTAAATTTATTTGTTTCCAAATATAATCTCATTTTCGATCTTACTTCAATGACTTATGATGTATTCTCACGTATGAAAATTTGGCGTGTAACATCATTCCCCCCTTTGGAACACTCGTCCTTGAATGATAACTGATGCACTTATCAGTTTCATTAACTATAGCTCTTACAAGAGTTTAATGCTCATCTTGCCATCTAAGCAACTGTTTTGTGAATAGATCCAAATGCCTCGGCATTTCCCCTTTAGGCCTCTTTCTCACGCCATGACATGTGGTCACAATTCTTCCAATATCATAACATTTGCTACCTTATGTGATGCAGTTTGTACGACTGTGTCCTTGTATGACTACCTAGCGACTGTTCTTTCTTTTTCCTCCATCTTTTAGCCAATATCTAAGCCTCACTTTATGAACATATACAGAATTATGACAAGATGTCCCTCTAGGCATCTATAGGTGCACTGATGTCTTTCACTTGGTACTTTATTCGAACTTACGACTATTGTTATCTCTTATTTCATAGCCTTGTATATCTATCATTTTAGATTTACTACATCTAGGTAGGTTATACTATACCATAAAACTTGCTTCGATTTATTATTACCAAGGTTTTCCACCCAACTCCATGTTACTCTCTCGCTGCTTATCCTATATGTGTAAATCTAAGTCTTTTAGTGCTTCCTCATTACTATTCATCTTAAAAATAACAACCAAATCTTAATTTGTACTTTAGAACATGTACCCATATATTGTTTATTCACCTTAATGTTGATCTATAATCTATCACTAATAACTTGCAACCTCTTACGTTATACACTGTCACTAGGGGTCACATCTTATCGGGGAATATCTAAAGTGATTTTCCTGATCCACCTAGGGATAATACTATACTTCAACAACCGTATATCATTGCATCCCAACGTGATTCATCTTATGGGGGTACTAATCTCGTGCAATTAATGAAATCCCTTTTCTCGTTAAATCGTTACGCAATCCTAAGCGTCATCCTTTTATCTATCACAATTACACCCTTATTTTACTGTCAGGGTAACATTCCATCTCTTCTAAATGCACCTAGTCTTAGACTCCTCTAAGTTCATTCAGGATGTACCGAGCTTTCAATAACTTACAGATGCCATCAAATCTCTTGTTTTGATGGGTTTAATCCCGAGGACGTACACATTCTCGTCACCTTCTCACCTTTTCATATCCTTACTCCTATCTACCTAAAAAAAATTTTCTCTACAATACTTTACCTTACGACTTACACCTATATGTTTATACTACTCGCAACCTTCCTTTAACTTGCTAGCACCATAAATTTCCTTTCGTGCCTTCTCAGTTGTCCTTAAATGTAAGAAATTACTTTTCCTCGTCGTTCTATCACTTGTTGCATGAATACTTGGATTGTCTTTTTCCACAAATACTATAATTTCCTGTACCTCATATGATCTCAAACATCACCTTTGATGACTTTTTTTTCCATTCATTAGCCATGATAGGTGCCACTTTCTTATGGAGTATATACAATATTGTAGTGAGACTGTTATTACAAGATCATTTACTCTTTAGCTCACTATTCTTAGGTGGAAACCTTGTTCCTTATTTCCTCATCTAGACTTTCATTGTAGTACATATGACGACCTTCTGGTCTTGTAAAGTTGCGAGTTTGTTATATCATACACCCAAAGGAAGTTTTCGTTGTTCTTACTCGCCTCTACTAATCCTTAATTACATAACCTCATACCTTTGTGCTCGTAGGGTTACATCTAAGCTCAAATATTTATTGTCCTTTTAGTGGCACTCTCTCTTGTTTTCATAAACCTTAAACGGTACATTTAATTGACTTAACTCCTATCTGAATTTTTTTTTCCAAATGATTGTGATCTTGTATCTGCGAGACTGAATTCACTATGCTACAATTCACTACTTTTATCTTGCACGATCTATTGATTTACCTGTGACCTCTTGTCTAGCCATAGCTGGTCTCTTCCTGAATCAACTACTAATTACTCGTTGGTCCATTCTCATATCTATATTCTACGTAATCTCTCCTGGGTTATGTTCTTTGTCCTAACTTACCACTCGTACTGACTCTTTATCTATCATGTTTCTTATTTATCAATAACATCCTGGCCGAGAGTTCTTACTTCCTTTCTTCGATGTCGTGCTTGCATAATTTTCTGGAGTCACGACATATCTGTAGGATCTGAATAAAGGCAACCTCATCCTTTTCTTTTATTCCACATTCTTCCTTTACCATTCCATATTTACCTCTTCGTCTTTGGCGTGTTTTCACATCATCATGAACCTTAATTGCCTTATGGTGACCTTCTGTACCAGGAATAACTAAATTTCTTACTCATGAAGGTGACACCTATTGTAACCGGTACACTTAGTCCCTTAAGATTAACTTTGCTAAGAGTGCTTGCTTTAGGTAAGCGACTTCCTAAATGGCTTTTAAAGGTTATTCGTATGTTGTCTATCCTATTACTATTGGAGCACGATCTTTGGAATTCTTACTAATCATTATCAAATCCTTCAGTCGCTAATTCATGTTAGGTTTTATCTTGTTCACCAACCCATACTGATTTTTATTACTCTGGGGTCTAACATTTTTTACTGGTAATCACATTGAAGTCATCAACTCATTTCTCTAAATAAGGATTTAACTCTATGGATTATACTCTTTTATTGTCTCAAGGCCTATCACCTCTAGTATTTTCATTCACTTGACTATAGACTCTGTCATCGTATCATATTTTGATTTACTATTATCACTCATATATCACATCTTACTGATAATGCTTCATTTACTCTCTTCTTATTCTACGGCTATTTTTTCTATCTATAACTTTATTATGACAACTTCAACAAAATATTCTTTCACTTTTAGCTCCCCTTGCTTCATCTCATTGGCTCTTCATGTCACCTAGCATTCTCTATTTTCTAGAAAGGGGAGCCATACAAAGATAAATGTTTATCACTTCTAGGATTCTAGTGCCAATATTCTAAATTTTTCCATACATTCTACTATTCATATCTAAATGTACTATTCTATATTGCATCATCTGGGTGTCTCACAAGGAGCACTATTACCACATTTGCAATATCCTTCGAAAATGTTAGCTAAGAAGAAAGAGCGACGGTCCAAATTGCCCTGTAACCTCCTGCTTATAAGTGTGGTGCACTACACATGCATAAACAAGACTCTACTAGACACGACTTGTAGACTCCCTAGGACAGAACTGCTCTGATACCACTTCTATCACGACTAAACCTGATGGGCCGCGACGAGAACCCAGTGCCTTACTCAACCGAGTACCAACGTAACATATCTTTCTTATCATACTATCATGGGCAAATGAGCCAGAAAACTCGTCACGAGATAACAAGAATGAAACAAAGGAATACTCAACATATGACGACCCACCATGATATGCAAACTCATACATGTGACATACGATCCTATAAGGCTGACATGACCATTTGTAAACTTAAAACATAAGCCGAAAAGGCCATACAAGTATCCATGCACCTGAAATCTGTCTATAAGCCTCTAATAGTACCTAATATTATAAAGGTCGGGACAGGGCCCGCTATACCAATCAATATATACCCAAAGCATACTGACCAAATGGGCATCTCCGGAGCAAGTGGAGTGCACCAACACCTTCTGCTGAACTGGTAGCTTACTTGGAGGAACGTCAACCTATCTGTCAGGACCTGCGGGCATGAAACACAGCTTCCCCGAGCAAAAAGGACGTTAGTACAAATAAAATACTGAGTATGTAAGGCAGGAAAACATAAATAAGAACAATAATGTAAAGAGAGATAGATGAGATACAACCTGTAACATATGAGTGCCTCTGGGGGCTATTGACATGAAATGGATAATACATATATATACACAAACTTTTAAAAAGCATACGCCTCTATGGGCATTATCATCATCATATCGTACCCGGCCTCAAAGGATGACTTCTGAAACACCAAGGTAAATAAGCAATCTTTCCCCTGCCTTTGGTTTTGTAAGCAACGGTGGATTTGAAAAATATATTTTCAAATTCCTAAGTGCCTGTTGACATTCTTCATTCCACTCAAAATGGTCCTGCTTCTTAAGGGCTGAGAAGAATTTAAAACGCTTCTCTAACGATTTGGAAATGAATCTTCCCAAGGCTGCAATTCTCCATGTTAATCTCTGGACCTCTTTTTTACTAGATAGCATATTAGGGATTTCTTCTATGGCTTTAATCTGTGAAGGATTCACTTAAATACCACAGTTAGAAACAAGAAAACCCAAAAACTTACCTGATGCAACTCCAAACGCGCATTTTTCGGGGTTCAACTTCATGTTAAATTTTTGCAGAATTTAAAATATATCAGATAAATGAGATATACGATCCCAAGAATGTTGAACGAGCATATCCTCTAGATACGACTCCATGGTTTTTTCCAAATGTTCTTGGAATATTTTAGTGACCAGCCTTTGATAAGTTGCTCCATCATTCTTGTGACTAAATGGCATTACCTTAACAGTAAGTCCCCCCGTCTATTATGAAAGAAGTTTTTTCCTCATCTACTGGATCAATTTTTATTTGATTGTACCCTGAATATGCATCTAAAAACTTAATAGCTCATGTCCTGCAGTAGCATCAATTAGTTGATCTATGTGCGGTAAATGAAAAGAATTTTTTGGACATGCTTTATTAAGGTCTGTGTAATCTACACAAACTCACCACTACCCATTCTTTTTAGGCACCACAACAGTATTAACTAACCAATTAGTATATTTTACCTCTCGAATAGACCCAATTTTTAACAATTTGTGAACCTTATATTGAATCACTTGATTTTTGAAAGCTCCTTGCTTTCTCTTCTTTTGTTTGATTGGCTTGTACGATGGGTCTTCATTTAACTTGGATTCATTACATCCGGTGGTATTCTTGTCATATCAGCATGGGACCAAGCAAAACAGTCCACTTTAGCTTTTAATAATTCAATTAATATACCTTTCGTAATGGGCTCAGATTAGCCCCCACATAGACTTTCCGTTCAGGACACTGTTCAAATAATACTACATCTTCCAATTCTTCAATTGTTGTTTTGATGTTTTCATTTTCCTCTTGATCTTGAATTGTATCTAACCTTGAATCCACATTTGTTTCCCTTGTTCAGCGGAAGTTTGTGTTATTGCCTCCTTAATTGGGTTCTGTAGTTGTAATATTTCTTCATTTTTTGAATCTACCACATAATTGATGATGTATGTTGATCTCCACGGATATGACATTTTCCCCATAGTGATGGGAATTTATTAACTTGATGCAAGGTTGATGTAGCAATTGCTACGTTGAAGACAAAGGAATTAAGCAGAAAGTAAAAAATTAACAAAAAAGGGAAATATGTCATATATTTTCAGTACACAATTCTTGTACAATCATTGCCCTAAATAGTGGAATATGATAGCTGCATCCCTTTGGAATTACATAGACAAAGCAATTAGACTATAACACGTGTCCCTTGAGTCAGCTAACTAATTTGGGGACTTAGACAACTAATTGAAAATAGACAACCTACTGGACTAAAATGTAAATACTAAAAGAAGCAATTAAAGTTACGAAATGTATAATTTTGTAACATTCCATTCCCCTTCAGAACATTACTCGTTGCCGGTGAGTAGTCGATCGAACTTAGGAATTTGGGAGCACAGAAAGGAGTAGTCTTCCCAGGTGGCTTCTTCTTTAGGCAAATTAGCCACTGTACTAAAACTTGAACGACAGCTTTATTCCCTTTTTTGATCATGCGTCGTTCTAAGATTGCCACTGGTTCTATCAAGACTTGACCTTTATTGTTGCAATAGGGAGGATCATCTGAGGGCAAAACATCTGAACCAACTTGTTTCTTCAATTGCGACACATGGAAGACATGATGTATTTTTGATTCTGTCGAAAGTTCGAGTTCATAGGCCATCGGTCCAACTTTTCGGATGACTTTGTAGGGTCCAAAATACTTAGCCTCCAATTTTAGATTTTTGCGAATGGCCACAGACGTTTGGCGGTAAGGTTGAAGTTTGAGGAACACCATATCTCCAATTTCAAATTTCCGATCACTTATTTTCTCATCGGCAAATTGCTTCATCCTATTTTGTGCCTTCTGAAGATTATCATGCAGTACATTGCTCATGAGTTATCTCTCTTTTAGAAACTGATCCACAGTCTCTAATTTTGTCTACGACACGATCTCAAAGGTGGGCTGTGGAAGTTCATACCCATAAAGAGCTTTGAATGGTGACATGCCAATTACTGAATGGTGGCTAGTGTTATACCAAAATTTTGTTAATTAAATCCATCTACTCCAATCCTTGGGTTGCTGCCTAGTCATACAGCGTAAATATGTCTCCAAACATCTATTTTACCTCTCCGATTGGCCATCCGTTTGTGGTTGGTATGCTGTGCTGAGTTTCTACTGGATTTGTAATCCTTTGAGTAATTCTTTCCAGAAATTGCTGACAAAAAGTAGGTCTCTATCAGATACCACTAAGCATGGAGTTCCGTGCAATTTAAAAACATTATCCAAGAACAGTTGAGCTACTTGAGCTGTGAAAGGTTGTGATAATGTTAAGAAATATGCATATTTGGTGAATTTATCGATGACTACCAGAATGGTGTCTTTCCCATGTGACTTTGGAAGGCCTTCAATGAAATACATTGTCAAATGCTCCCATTCTTTGGAAGGAATGGGCAATGGCTGTAGTAGTCCGGGGTATGAAACATTTTCCCCTTTGTTCCTTTGGCAAACCGCGCAAGCCTTCACCTTTTCCTTGACATCCTTCAATAATGAAGGCCATTAAAAACTTGATCTTAGTCTCTGTTGAGTGGAAAGAATACAAGAATGCCCCCCTAAGGAGTGGCATGCATTTCTTCAGTAAGTCTTTCCCTGAGATGCCCATTACTTCCAACCCATACGTGTCCATTTTTTCGAAGAATTCCCTGTTGATAGGTGGTGTCTGGTATTGCGGCTGCATCTACGCTCAGTTGTTCAATGAGCTGTTGGACCACTGGATCGTTGTTGTAACTCCCCAAAATTTCTTCAGCCCATTTAGGTTGTGTTACAGAGAGTCCATGTCATTCTCTTGAATTTTTATGTTTGCGGGACAAAGCACCTGCCACTGCATTATCTGCACCTTTACTGTAGTGGATTTCATTATCAAGACCAATCAATTTTGTGATATCTTTGTGTTGTAAGGTTGGTGTTATCCTCTGGTCACGAAGGTATTTCAGGATAAAATGGTCAGTGCGGATGATGAATTTATTAGGCTGTAGATAGTGTCTCCACTTTTCCACTGCCATCAAAAGCGCAACTAGCTCCTTTTCATATGTGGACATGCCTAAATGCTTGGGGCTAAGAGTTTGGCTGAGGTACGCAAGAGGTTTCTTGCTCCGCATAAGCACTGCTCCTATCCTTGGCCCACTGGCATCAACTTCAATGCCAAAAGGTTGGGAGAAATTGGGCAAGCTAAGTACAGGAGCCCTTACCATTTCCTTCTTCAGTTCCTCAAACGCCTTGGTGGCTAGGACAGTCCATCGGAAAGCTCCTTTCTTGAGCAATTCTGTGAGGGGTTTTCTTATCACAACATAGTTCTTGATAAAGCGCCTATAGTAACCTGTTAATCCTAGAAACCCTCTTAGACTCTTCAAATTGTTGGGCCTAGGCAAAGTCACCATGGCTTCAATTTTAGCCACATATGTGCTAACCCATTCACCTGAAATAATGTGACCAAGGTATTCAACTTGCCTTTGGGCGAAACTGCATTTAGAGTATTTGGCAACCAACTGGTTCTTCTTTAGCAACTCAAACACCAACTCTAGGTGTTGTAAGTGTTCTTCCAGATTGGTACTATACACTAATATATCCTCAAAAAAGACTAGAAAAAACTTCCTTAAAATTGGCCCAAAGATTTCATGCATTAAAGCTTGGAAGGTAGCGGGTGAATTTGTTAGTCCAAAGGGCATGACACGAAATTCCCATAAGCCATGACGTGTTCTAAATACCATTTTATACTCATAACCTTTTCTCATACGAATTTGGTGATAGCCGGGCCTCAAGTCCAATTTTGAGAAAGTATTCGCCCCATGTAACTCATCTAGCAGATCTTCCACCACTAAAGTGGGATATTTATTCTTCATAGTGATCTCTGAGTTTGCGATAGTCAACACAAAATCTCCATGATGAATCTTTCTTCTTAACTAAGATCACTAGAGAAGCAAATGGAGAAGAACTATGAGAAATAACTTGGGCTGCCAACATTTCTTTCACCATTTTCTCGATAATATATTTCTGTTCGTATGAGTAACTATAAGGTCTTTGATTGACTGGATTTGACCTTGGAAAATAGTTCAATGGAATGATCACTCTTCCTTGTCGGTGGCAACCTCTTAGTCTCTTGAAACACCAGTGAATATTTTTGTATCACCAATTGATTTGGCCTAGTCTCTGAAACCAGTTGGGCTGTGAAGATGCACTGACTCAAACTCAATAGTTTTTTAATGGCTTTAGCATCCTTAAGTTCCAACGGGCCCTTCTCCTCCTTACCCAAAAGTGTAATGAATTTCCCTTCCTTAAGGAATGAAATACTGTGAGGACGAGTGTGTAACACTACTAGAGCTATTGTATTGAACCAGTCCATTCCCAAAATAATTTCACTCCCCCTGCCTTCAGCACTCTCAAATCAAACTCGAACTGCTCACCGTTTATAGTCCATTTAAAATTGAACATTTATGAGTGCACAACATCTTCTGTCTGTTGGCTACTCTCACTCACATGGGCCTTTCGTTGGGCTCGATTTTTAGATTCAGCTGCTTAATGACTTGTGGGTCCACAAAACTGTGGGTAGACCCACTGTCAATCAATACCACCACTGAGTGCTTTCGAGCCCAACCTTCAATTCTAATGGTTTTGGGAGATTGTTCGAGGCCCATAAGGACATTTAACGACACCGCTCCTTGCTCTTCTTCCATTTCCTCACCAGGCTCATTTGCTAATTCAGCGTCAGAGGCTTCTACTAATGTTTCTTCTCCCTCCAGTTCATTCAATGTTCTATTTTTGCATTGATGTCCGCTAGATCACTTGTCATGGCAACGAAATCAAAGGCTCATATCTCTGGGAATTTCTCTAGTGATGTTTCTAGTTAATGGTGCTTTAATTGGGGCTTGGGCTTTTGGAACTGTAAAGGGCGTTTGGGGTTTGGTGTTTTGGTAAGAGTAGGGACTGGAATTTTGAAAAGGTGTTTGGTTTTTAGTGTTTTGGTAAGTAGAAGAACCAGATTTGTATGTCTTGGGTGTTTGGTGTTCTATTGAAGCATTTGTGGTCATTTCATAAAGTTTTGCCATATTATAAGCTGCTACCAGTGTTTGTGGATTATCAACCTTCACTATTGGTCCAATCTCCATTTCAGGCCTCCCACAAAACATGTCACAAAGTAAAGCTCATCGAGGTATGGTCTCACCACCTGCATTCTACAACGCAATTCTTCGAACCTCTTTTGATAACTGAGCACGTCGTCCCATTATTGTAATCTGTTGAATACACTCACCACATCTAGAGGTCTGGTGCCATCATACCTCTCGCAAAGGTCAAAACAAAATTGTCTCCAATTAATTATGCCCCCACGGTCAATGACATAGGAATCAAACCAACAGTCCAAGGTGTCATTTACTGTGACAGCAACATAAATCATTTTTTCTTCGCTGCCACCCATTACTAATTGAAGTAGTATTCACATCTACGTATCCATCCTCGTACATTATTTTCATCAAATTTGGGGAAAGCCAATTTTGCTTTCAAGTGACGCAAGATATGAGGAGAGTTATCCATGTGTGAGAACAAAGTAGGCAAGTTCATCTCACTGTATGAGGGTAAGTGAGTTGTGGGTATTGGTGTTTGAGAAGTGTAAATGGGCCGTTGGATCGATGGAGGATGATTATGGGTTGTATATGTGGGAATTTGGTTTTGGGGTGGATAAGTGGGAATTTGGTTAATGGGTATTTGGGTATTCAGAAAAGGAACTTGGCCTACAGTATTGAAGATTTGCATTTGGTCTTGGCTTGGTATCTAGGACTCTGTTACCGATATGGGCACATAAGTACCAAACGTCAATGGTCCAGTAAAAGATGAGGCCTGTGACAGTGTAAAAGGTCGGCTAGTGGATGAAATTGTGGTAAAAGGTCTAGCGGAGCTGAGAGAGACAGGTATGGTGGAGTTCACAATAGATGTAAGGGGTTGAGGATTAAAATGAGAGTTCAAGGTCAGCAAGGCTAGGGATTTAGTCAAGGTTGGACCAGAACTTACACGAGAGATCATTGGGAGTGGGTTTGTAGGAAAATATCTACATACATTAGAAACCCTTGGCGCCGCTGGAGCCGACGAGGAGTAGATTGGGGTGTTAGGAGTTGACGCCAGCCGAAAAGCTCCGGTCACTGACGATTGGCCCGTTTCTGAATATGTACTCCCCAAAGCTAGAGCCAAGCGTGATTCCTCCTTGCAATGCATGTCCATCACCCAGTTCTCCATTCTTTGGTTAGATTCAACATTTTGTTTCTGCATTTTTTCGATTTGGCTCATGCGTTTGTTTGAAACTTATATAAAAAATTTTAGTTGGAGCTCAAGGTCAGTAGAACTCTCACTACCCCCAGTATCACGCGGAGGATCCACCATAGTTGCCCAAGTAGGCTCTTGATACCAAATGTAGCAATTGCTACGTTGAAGACAAAGGAATTAAGCAGAAAGTAAAAATTAACAAAAAAGGAAAATATGTCATATATTTTCAGTACATAATTCTTGTACAATCATTGCCCTAAATAGTGGAATATGACAGCTGCATCCCTTTGGAATTGCCTAGACAAAACAATTAGATTATAACACGTGTCTCTTGAGTCAGCTAGCTAATTTGGGGACTTAGACAACTAATTGAAAATAGACAAACTATTGGACTAAAATGTAAAGACTAAAAGAAACAATTAAAGTTACGAAATGTATAATTTCGTAACAGTTGATGTGACAACATCCATTTTTTTGAATCCATGGTTTTCCAAGGATCATATTATAGAGCATCTCAATATCTACGACCTGAAACTTAGTATCTTTGATAACACCTTCTGCTAAAGTTGTTAGTATTACCTGTCCTTTCGTTATAGCACTGGAATTGTCAAATCCAGACAGGGTATGCGCCTTTGGTACCGATTTATCTTCAGCTTGCATTTCACGTAGTACCCTTAGTAGGATAATATTCACATAACTTCCTAGATCAATCAAAACTCATTTCACATTAATATCATGTATAAGTAACGATATTACCAGTGTGTCATTATGTAGTGATAATAAGCCATCTGCTTCTACATCATCAAAGGTAATACTTTCTTCCTCTAAGACTTGTCGTACCTGCTTTTCGTGGGTAATGGTGACCTTAGAGACTTTATTGTATGTCGTGTATGTCACACCGTTGATATCTTCCCCTTCGCTTATAACACCAACAGTCCTTTTCGGTCAAGGTGGTTTTGGAGGCTCTTGCCTATTCTTCATATAAGCTTGCTTACTTTTTTCACTGAATAACTCCGTAAGGTACCCTTGTTTTAGCAAATGATCCACCTCACTTTGTAAAAACCTGCATTCTGCTATTTTATGCATGTGATCATTATGAAACTCGCACCAATGGTCAGGGTTGTGCCTGTTTGGATTCGATCTCATCTCTTTTGGCCATCGTACCTTATCACCCATGCTTCTTAAAATAGCCATGAGCTCAGAGGCGCTGACATTAAAATTATAACCGCCAAACCTTGCCTTCAAATTTCTATCATCATCTCGAGACTCATAGGTGTTTCGGTCATTTCTAAATCTTGATGAAGAACCTGACTCTCTATCTTTTGAGCCGGGGTCGTACCGTTGATTTCTTGCTTTGACCATGAGTCTTTTTCCACAGGTCCCATATATGGATCGTACTTGTTTTGACTGGATCTCTTTTCGGTTCCTGACCTTCTTGAACTGCCCCTTTCCTCTTTTTGAAATCGAGGAATGGTATCTTCTTCTATTCTCAGCTTCGTGCTATACCTGTTGTAAACGTCATTCCATTTTGTAGCCGAAAATTCACGAAGACTTTCCTTGAGTCGCTTCGTGGCTTCTGAACTTTTGTCATTCAAATTGCTTGTGAAAGCTATGGCAGCCCAATTATCAGGTACACGGGGTAAGGTCATTCTTTCATGTTAGAATCTATCTACAAAATCCCTAAGTAATTCTCAGTCCCCTTGCTTGATTTTGAAAATATCCTCCATCATTTTTTGACTTTTTGAGCTCCCGAGTGTGCTTTGATGAAAGAATCTGCAAGCTCAGCAAAAGAATTTATAGAGTTTTTAGGTAAAGGAGAATACCATCTTAAGGCACCCTTGGTGAGCGTTTCTCCAATTTTTTTGACTAATACTGATTCAATCTCTTGTTTGGTAAAATCATTTCCCTTTACGCCAGTTGTGAATGCGGTCACGTAGTCTCGTGGGCCTGTTAGTACTTTGGGATATCAGACATCTTAAACTTCTTTAGAGTTGGGGGGGGGGGGGGGGAACAACACTTGGTTTCCAAGGTTGCTGTGAATATTTATCTATGTCATCCCCTTTGATTATAGGCGGCACCTTAGGTATCTGCTTTATGCGGTCATTTTGCTCCTTGAGCTGTTTCTGCAATGTTATTATTAAATTTTGCAAATGAGAATTAACTGAGTTACCTTATTTTCCCTCATGTGATTCACTGGGGGTTCCACCATTTCCAGAGTTAATAAGCCTGGAACAAGGATTCTGCAAGGTGGTGTTGTTATTTGGAGTAGGTGTGGGTGGTGCGGTAGGTAACCGATTAACCAAAGCTTGAACAACTTTATTGACATGTGCAACAATAACTTTTTGCAAAGCCTCATCCACAACTTCAACATTTTCAGATTGCCCCTGTCCATCTGCATGAGATCCACCAGGTGAGCCTTCGTGAGATCTCCGAGGAGAGCCTTGTGGAGTAGGAATCAGTGCATTGTTATCTCGTTGATCTCAATGAAGTTGTTGGTGTGTTTGGTTTTCTTGTGTGATTTTGTTGTTGTTCGATATGTTGGAAGAAACAAAGAAAATGCAACTAAAGAGAGTAGATTATCAGATTCCCGGTAATGAAACCAATTTGTTTAACTAAAAAATAGATAATCAAAGCTAGAATTTAGAAGAATACAGGTTACCGATAATCAAAAAAGTATATAAAGAAAGAGATTTCAACTGAGAGTAATATAATCAAAAAGCAAGTAAACTAAAGTATATTCCAATAATATTTCGTGTCCTTGCAATTGTTTATTCCTCTCCCTTTTATAGCTACTTTCGGAATATGAGTCTCACCTTTGTCATAATAAGGCTATTATGGGCATTTAATGACATTAAATGCTATGTTACACAATCATTATATTAAATACATATTCTCTAACGTTTTTAGTATTGAATACCCATTAAATATTGTATTTAGACTCTCATGTTCTGTCAGATTCATTCTCTTGATTTTTGAACTTTAAATGTCTTGAATAGGTACGGGTGCTGAATTATTTGAATAGTTGCCCGTATCTCTTCCGCTTTCTTTGCTCGTATTCGTTGTTGCTCGTACGTTTTGGCTAATTATGATTCTCTGACTATTTGATTAATCTATATGTCATGACACGTCAACTCTAATATATAAACTTTATTTTTTTCCAATACAATGTCGTTAGTTTTGCGACGGGCTAATTAGACATATGTGTTATAAAATTGAAATAAAGAGTATAATTTAGTCAAAAGGACCAGATATTACTTGTTAAAATTGAAATAAAGAGTATAATTTAGTCAAAAGGACCAGATATTACTTGTCAATGGTGCCTACCATCCGCATAGTTAAATTGTATAAAATGACAGTCTCATGGAAAAAAGACTTTACGCTCATTGATGAGATAATGACACAGAGAAGAAATTAAAGTATATTAATTATCTTTTGGTCCATCATATATTTAACTGATCGACTAGGGGTGTTCATCGGGCGGATTGGGCGGCTTTTATTCTTAACGGTTTGGCTTAACGGTTATCGGCTTTTAAATGTATTAATCCGTTAGCCACCCGATAAGATATCGGGCGGATTGGTATCGGGTTAGCTCTTATAGGGCGGTTAATGGGCGGTTTATCAGCCTAACATACATATTCACTAAATATCTCTTATTCTCCTCGTCTTACAAATAATGAATTGCTATAAAAAATAATATTTTAGAGGCAATATGATGCATTCAATTTTCTTTGCCAGAGCCACCGGGAATCATCTCCAAGAGCCTTCGCCGTTAGTTTGAATATATTTAGTGAGAATTTCATCTTCTTCTGCAGTCCATCTGCCTCTTTTTAGACCCACTTTCTCACAACAAGGTGCTCTTCCCATTGGTAGTATGACAGGAGAAGAACAGACTCTTGTTATTGGCAAGTGGAAACAAGACAATTAGCCCCAAAAATCATTACTTTTGCAATTATTCTAGTATTGTGTGGATTTTTACGTTCCAAAGGTTGACTTATTAGAGCTTTCATGCATGTCACTCTTCGCCAAATCCTTGTGGACGCCAGTGCTGGAATAGTTTAAGCTTTGGTCGTAAAATCTTAAATTTATTTTGAAAATTTTAATTTGAGGATAAAAATACATTTTCAAGGGTTTTAGTTTTTTTATATTTAATATATATATATATATATATATATATATATATATATATATATATATATATATATATATATATATATATATATATATAATATTTATATTCTTAACGGGTTAACGGATTAGCCGTTAAGAAAATTGAATAATCCATCCCCAAACCGATAAGCCGTTAATAAAAAAAATTCAATCCGTTCCCCGTCCGTTAAGCTGTTAAGTCGTTACCAGTAAGCCGTTAAGCTTCGGTTTGGATCGGTTTTCGGTTTCGGATCGGTTTTGAACACCCCTAGTCGACACATTACACTTTGCGACACATATGAACATTCGGGGCGGAAAGGTGTTCATGTGAACTCCGTCATCGAAAATAAATTATATATATGAAATAAAATTTATTTTTTACCTTTATATATTATGTTTCGAATTTCATTAACATAGCCCAAAAGCATAGCTTAGTGGTCAAACAATATATATATATATATATATGAAAGAAGAAACATGTATAACTTGTTTGACCCAAAATTTAAATCTAGGTTTAAATAATTAAATTTTCTAATAAAATAGGGTTAATCTTAGCCAATATTAATATTCAACAGATTATTTAATCAGTACCCTGGCAGAATATCACAAAGTCCGTAGAAATAGTAGTGAATATGTAACAATAAACAACATTTAATGGCCCAAAACTAGCCGTTACTGCTCCGTTTAGGAGAGTACTCGTCCTCGAACTTGATCTGTGTTGACTTCTTGACCTAGCCTTCGTCCTTTGTCAGGACTTAGGTCACTTCGACCTTGTATTCGTTTTTTTGTCAAAATTAAACTGATGACATATGGCAGTATTCGAAGGTTCTCTTAGTGTCGACGTGGCTCAAATATAACTTGAATAATTTTGGCCTATACATAACCAATGATCAAACTGGCATTGGTATAGGTCTAGGCAGCTGAATTTTGAATAGGTGACATTCTTCTTCATATTGGACTGAAAAATCAAACCCATTCTAATTTGTCCGCTTTCGTTTATTGATGATTAATTTAAGCAATTTACAGAATTCAAACCAACGTGTTTTTTCGCCAAAACCAAATTTAAATGTTTAAAATTATAAGAAGCATTATTTCCTATATCAATATGGTACAAGTATATATTGCATAAGCCAACTTAATTTGAATATATGACAGAGAAAAAGTCAAACATTTGGGAGAGAACAACACAAATAAATAAGTTGGAAGCCTAATCAAAATCCACTTACTTAATCCACTGCCTAAGATGAATCGCTAATAGTAATATCCCGCATAAACCAAGAAAATTTTAACTTACAGAATTTGTTGTAAAATATTTGATGGTTTAAAAAATAAAAAAAGTTATTTATTATTTCTTTTTAGATCCGCTATTACTATTTTAATTAGTGGAGTGTTAATTAAATAAAATATTTAAGTAAAGATACATGGTAATTTACACAATTTTTCTTGTGTTTAAAGCTATTAAACATGTTTCTTATAGGGCATAAACGTTAATTAATCAATCCATTTATAATTAAGCAAACTTCTTTGACCAATCAGTAATAGTGACATCCACTCAACAAAAGAAAGGTTTCTCGTCCTTCAGAGTCAAAATTTCCATGCGTTAAAACCAAATTAAATAATTTTTCCTAATATATAAACTAAAGGCATTAAACGGTCCGGGCCAGCTCGGTTCCGGACCGGCCCAGACCGGTAAGGAGGGGGCTGGGTTGGGCTAGGTAGGGGGTTTGATTGGGTTTGGACGGTTCAAATTTTTGAAACGGATTATCCGGCCCGGTAAAACCCGTTAGATGAATAGAGCCATTAAACCGGTTAACCGGCCTGAAACGTGAGTATAACATCAAAATAACATGAATATATCGTAAATATATCATGCATATACCATATATATACCATGCATATACCATGAATATATCGTAAATATACCAACTATTGTATACTAATTAACATAATTTATAATTGTTGAAATTTAACATATAGTGTATATTTTTAGGATATAAAACTATAAATGCTCAAATCATAGAATATGATGGTAAAGTATTATTTTTAAAATATACTATATATGTGTTATTTTAAGATTTTAAGACACATTGTATTATTTTAAATTATTAGACGTATTTATGCTTAATATTTTAGTTTGTTAGATTAATAATTAATTTAAAGTATTATTAATTTATTATGCATGAAAATTTAGTTTACTATTTATTTGTTAATTTACTTTTTAAGTGCAAACTTTAATTTTGTAATTTTGAAATAAATGTATCACTTGTAATTTATTAGTGCAAATTTTCCCATCTTCCTTGTATTATTTATATAACTTACAATATTTATATAAAATTCCAAAAAAATAAATAAAAATTACACTAAACCCGGTCCGGCCCCCTCAACACAATACCCGTACAATTTAATTTTTACCAGTTATAATCCGAACCCATTAAATCCGTCAAGGTTCAACCCGAAACCGGCACAGCCCGAAACCCATAAGGGTCAAAAAATTTGAACCGGCCCGGCCCATCCCACCCGTTAGATACCTAATATAAACCAAAAGAAGAAGAAGCTATTGTTTTAATATGCTCGCCGGTCACATAACAAAGACCCCTAACGGACGACGTCGTACCTTTGTGCTCCCGTCAATCAAGCCCTAAAGACAAAAGGTTGTTTAACAACAGACGCCATGATTTAAATTAGCGTAATTAGAAGATAAGATGGAAAATTATTTAAATTTAAAGGGAAGAGGAAAAGAAAAGGAATACAGATTATGAAAATATGTCAAAATTAATTGGAGTATAAGCAATAAAAACTAACAGTTTGTTTTGATCTCTAACAAATGATATATTGGGTATTTCAGATTTTATTGCCAAAGACAATTTTTTATTCAAAGTATTTTAAATATTCATGTAATATATTCTTCTCTATTAAGATTATCATCCGTTATATTAAATTAAATAAAAATATTTTAAATATTCATGTAATATATTCTTCTCTATTAAGATTAAGATTATCATCCGTTACTATTTTCTGTAATCACTTCCACAGTTCACTATTTTATTTTAGTAATTTTATGTTCAATCTTTTTTTTTTTTGGTCAAAAAGGAAATTTTGTATTTCAACCAGTATAACTGTACATCAATTGTTCTTTGGGACTATAGAACAAATCTCAAACTTGATCAACTATCTACTCTACAACCCGAAAGTTGTTTAACTAACTCCTAACATACAAAAATGTGAATATATTCAAGGAGTACATTGTGGATAGCAATTTATGTACTGTAAGGTGGGCTGCCATTTTGGCTTCTTCAGTCCAGTGATGTGCACCTTGATTGCAATCTGTCGTGCTCTGTCTGTAGCTTCTTTGCTCGACTGTCTAAATCTTCTTTCATTCCTTTCCATCCAAATATTGTATACAACTGCTGCAAACACCACTCCTAGGATGGTTTTCCTTGGTTTTCTGTTGTTTACTCTACCAGAGACCCATTGCACCTCTAGCTCCCAGTTGTTTATCAATCTGTTGAAGTTCAGCCACTTTAACAATCCTTGCCACAGTGATTGGGAATAAGAGCAGTCAAAGAACAGGTGGTCGTGTGTCTCTACAGTGTCACTCCCATATAGTGAACAAGACTGATCAGTATGGATACCCCATTTTTCTAACCTGTCAACTGTTGCCAAACATCTATGCAATGTCATCCACAATATGAACTTCTGTTTTGGCAGTAGTCCAGGCCCCAACACCAATTTTTTCCAGGAGACTTTGGGGTAATGTGGAACAGAGTGAATATATGCTCTCTTAATGCTGTATCTTCCATTCTGGTAGCATGCTTGCATTGCTGCCCAGTCGTGTGCCCACCATTCCCTTGCTCCAAATATTTTTCTTACCAACCAGCTAGTCTGCTTTGGTGTTTCCATGGTATCAACTACTTTTTTCTTTATATAATGACAGTGGATCCATTTGATCCAGAGTTTATATTTCTTTGCATTAGAGCCCATAGCAGCTTTGACAGGGCTGCTTTGTTCCACCTCTCATAGCAAATGACATTCAAGCCTCCAGCTGCCTCTGGTTTACATACTGTTTCCCAAGCTATGGGGACCCTATGACTTGTCTCATGATTTCCAGTCCATAAGTAGTTTCTGCATATTCCATCAACCAGTTTGATGACTTTCTTTGGAAGGAGAAAGACCTGGGCCCAGTAGGTTTGCATTTCAAATAGAACACTCTTGATCAGTTGGAGTCTTCCAGCATAGGATAAGACCTTGAATGACCAGCATCTAATTCTGTTCACTATCCTGTCAACCAAAGGTAGGCATTGTGTGAGTGTGATCTTTTTTGTTGATAAGGGAACTCCCAAGTATTTGAAGGGGAGCTTCCCTTCTGTTAGTTGAAACTCTGCCAGTAGCTTCTCCTTGACTTCTTGTGAGACCCCTGCTATGTACAGAGAGCTTTTCTCCAAGTTTGCTTGCAGTCCAGACATCTGGGAAAAGTTATCAAATTCTTTCAGCAGTAGCCTCATTGAGATTTCATCACCTCTACAGCACATCAGGAGATCATCTGCAAAATAAATATGAGTGAGTTGTAACTTGGAACATTTGGAGTGGAAGTTGAAGTCTGGGTTTCTGTTTAGTTGCTTCAATGTTCTGTTGAGGTATTTCATGACTAAGACAAACAGGTTGGGAGACATTGGGTCTCCCTATCTTAATCCTTTTCTTGCTGCAAATTTGTGGTAAGACCTCCATTAACTAGTAAAGAGAAGCTTGCTGTGGAGACACACTCCATAATTAAAGTGACCATTTTGTAAGGTACACCAAATTCCATCAACACTGCTCTCAAAAAGCCCCATTCAACAGAGTTATAAGCTTTCCTAATATCCACTTTGATTATGCATCTGGGAGATAGTGCCTTCTGGGAATAAGCTCTTATCAGTTCATGAGCCATAATGACATTGTTTAGGATGTTTCTCCCCTCTATGAAAGCTGATTGTGCATGCCCCACCAGATAGTCCACAACTATTTTAAGTCTGTTTGTAAGGATCTTTGCAATAATTTTATACAGTGTTGAGCAGCAAGAAATGGGTCTATATTCCTTGACATAGTTGGGATTTTTCACTTTCGCAATCAATGTAACAGTTGTGCAGATAATCTCTTTCAATAATTTTCCAATTTGAAAGAATTTCTGCACTGCCTCTATAACCTCCTCATCCACAATAGGCCAGAATTGTTTGAAGAATTCTGCAGGGTAACCATCTATCCCAGGAGCCTTGTCGTTAGGAAGATTATGTACTATCTGGCTTATTTCTTCCCTTGTTACTGGAGCTAATAGTTGCCGTTGTTGGTGTAATGATAGACATAGCCCATCTCTAGCCACATTGATATCTATTCCAGGAAGCTGATCTGCTGCTGTTCCCAGTAGCTGTTGAAAGAATTGAATAAACTCATGCTGGATCTGTTTTGGATCAGTAATCCTTATCTGGTTGTCATTGAGAATGCTACTCACCCTGTTTCTTGCTTGTCTGGACTTCTGCTATCACCCAGCTGGATCCAGTTTGCTCTGGACTTCTGTCTCATTATTTATTCTTGAATGCCTTCCCACTTTTCAATGTTCTCTAATAGTTTCTTTACTTCTTCAATCACTGCTTCATTGAAATAGTCTTCATTCAGTTTTCCTTGAATTACCCTTAGACCTTATCTCATTGTTGCAGCTTCTTATCAACAGATGAATGGTCTTGGTGTATGGCTCTGGTCTCCTGTTTAATTTTTCTCAGTTTTCTCCAAATAGAATACATAGTGTAGCCTTTGACATGTTGTCTCCACACTCTTTGAACTGCTTCCTTGTATTCTTTTTGTTGCATAGCTGTTAGTAGTAGCCTGCATGGTCTATTTACTTTAACTTTAACTATTTCAGTATCTGTCAATGTAGGGGTGTGATCTGAACATCCAGGTACCATGTATACTGCTTCCACTCCTGTGTAAGAATTGAACCACAGATCATTACCAAAGGCCCAGTCTATATGGCTATAGACTCTGACTTCAGCATCCCTTTTATTGCTCCATGAGAACTTGTTGCCTCTTTCGGTAAGCTGCCCCACTCCTATGTCATCGATACACCTTTGAAATTCAGCTATCTCTGAAGGATGCACTGGCTGACCATTTATCCTATCCTCAACCCCTAGTAGACTGTTGAAATCCCCCATTATAAGCCAAGGGCCAGTATGTTGGACAGCTCTCAGATCCCTCCATTGTGGTGCTCTGTGTTGGGTAGTGTGTAGGCCATATACAAAGGTGATGTAGCTAGTAAAGGCTGAATTCTTATCTTTCACCTGACAAAGGATTAGTTGATCAATGCTTTACAGTAGTACCACCTGAACATTGACATCTTCCCACATTATCCATATCATTCCATTAGGAGCATGTGCATAGTTGTTCCGTATTGTCCACTCACCTCCCAGCTTCTTATGGATTGCCATTGAGTTTTGCTGCTTCACTCTAGTTTCTAGGCAAGCTAGCATATTAACTCTATTAGTCCTCAGGAATTTGACTAACTCTCTTTGTTTGTAGGACTTGTTTAGTCCTCTAATGTTCCACGATACAATAATCATGGGGAAACAGTGGATGTATTGCCTCCTGGATCTAATAGGCCTGGCTCTAGGCTGCATTCTCCCTTCTGTTGGTTCCCATCACGAGGCTCTAGTATAGTGAGTACTGCAAAAGTATTTCTCCTGGCTACTTCAGCATAGTTGGTCTCTTTGATTTGGTTTCTATCTTTAGGGCCTTGGACAATTGCAATCTACTTGCCTTTATTATTCCTTTGAGCTTCTACAATAGGCAGCTCTATTGGTTTTTCATTCTGCTGCCCTTCTAATGTCTCCTCAGTTCCAGCTTTTGGTTGCCATTGCACTCTGGTTATCTTCTTTTTCCTCTTTCTCTGCTTCTGGACCCCTTCATTCTGTTGTTCCTCCTTCTGACAGTCTCCATTTTTATGCCCAAACGAGTTGCATTCAAGACAGAAGGTTGGTTTCCATTCATACTCCACATTTTGTAGCCAGCTTTTCCCATCTGGTATCTCAATATAGACATTCTCAGGCAGAGGTTGAGTGATATCAACATCCACAAGAACTCTTGCAATAGGAGATTCTTTCACATTCAGCAGTTAATCTATCAGTGCATAAAGGCTTACCAATTAGGCTTGCTATTCTGCCTAGGTTCTCTTCAGCCCAACATTGTATTGGCAGCCCAGGAAATTGACCCAAATTGGGACAATTCTCATCGACTCGTTCTGAATCTGAAAATTAGGGTCCCATTCCTTCAGAATCATAGGCCTACCGTTGAACCTGTATGGTCCTTGTTGCATGATTAGGTTCTTATCCTCCATAGATTCAAATTTGAAGATGAAGTACCCATCGTCATGCAGCAACACTATAGGTGTCGTAACCTCATTCCAGACGCCATAAGCATACTTTAACATTTCCTTAAAGGACAGATACCTCCTAAGACATAACCAATTAGAGCATACCTCCACTTCTGGTTTTGAATCTCTATCTCCTTAGGGTTTAATTTTGTGATTTTCACTCCATTCTTCAACATTAGAGGATAGAACTTTAGCTGCATGTCCTGATTTTGAGTCTGATTACCTTTGACTACCTCCGCCATGTTGGCTTCTGGGTTTCATTTGAGTACGTGAGTTTCCTAGCCATCGTCGTTCCACCTGCGACCTCCTTCGCCGGCGGTGCCTGTATGACTGTAGGAGCACTCCCCATACCAGGAAACCAGTGTAGAAGGGGCAATGGGGTTAGTTGTTATGGTATTCCACTCTCTGGTGTTATCAATCTCTTCATATTTACAGTTGGGGAAGTATTAGTAAGGTCGATTGGGTATGGCGGGTGGTTGCCGGCGGCAGGCGGCAGCCCGCTTGCCAGTTGCCAGAGAAGAATTCTAATTAGTTCATTTATTCCCAATGGCGTGTCACTCTTTTCCTAATTAGTTCGTATATTCACTTTCCTTAGTGAAACCCCTCAAATAATTACTTAATCAATAATACTTGCTATATGTTACTTCTTCAATGTAACTTTTTTCTTTTACTTTTTATAAAATTAAGAAAAACTTATATACAACTAAATACTCTGGAAAAGATAATATTTTTTTTGTAATTTAACTCTATTAATCAACTGTAAGCAAATTAATTTTTTCTACTTTAATTAAGCAAATTTTCCCTTCATTTAACTTTTATTATGATATTACTTTCATCGTTAAATAAAGTCTTACTTTTGTCATTGACTCGTAAAGAAGCGTAGGGTAATTTTAAATTTATAATTAAAAGTTAAGGAGTAATTTTGAATGTTTATAATAGAAGAATTTGAACACATAAAATTCGTCCATTTAAATTTGAAGCTCCATTAATAATAATAATAAATTTGAGATTATTTACTAACGACAAAAATAGGAATGAAACAAAAGTAAACGAAGAGGGATACTATTCAGTTTCAAGTGGAGCATAAATAACAGAACAAAATCCAGCACTTAATAAAAACAGAACTACATATAAAACCCCCCAAATTTCCAACTATCCCGTTGCATTTCCAAAATTTCAACTCCCTAGTCTTCTGAAAGGGTAATTTCAACACGCTCTCAAAAAAAGGAGCGAAACACGACGACGTCGTACTGAACCTCAGATTCCCCGGCGAAGTTTCTCAGTTTCTGGCGTCTGATGGCGATCGCCGACGAGAAGGACGGTAAAGTTTGGGGACTGTTCAAGCTCCCTTTTCGAAACGCACAGTCAACGTCAACGACGACCACTTCGCGTTCATCTTCGCATAATACTACTACTCATCATTACCGCACTCAACAGAATCAATCTCTCGGAAGTACTTCTCTGGATGATGGATCGATTCCTCGTACCAACAGTTCCAGCTCCGTTTCTTCAGTAGCGAGGTCTCTGCTTCCTGCGCGACGTCGTTTGAAACTTGATCCTTCCAATAAGCTCTATTTTCCTTGTAAGTTTCTTTCCGCTTGAATTATCTGTAATTTCATTGAATTAGCTTGATCTACGGTTGAAATTAGTGTTTGTGGATCCACTTTGTTAAAATTAGTTTTGTTTGGTAGAACTAACGGCTATAGCTTAGACGTTCACCATTGATTGGCTTCATAAATATTTGAGTAGGGGCTTACAACAACATTTATATGATTATGATAGTATATATCATGTTGTCTCGCCATTGCAATAAATTGTTAAGATTTTTGGTCAAGTTCCTAAGTAGTTAGTTTAGTAGCGATGTTGGACAATTAAAGAAAACAAACAGCCCGGCCGACTTGATATGAGAAAAATATAGTTGATAGCAGATCACCTTTTCTTAAAAAGTCCAGTCCATCTGGCTTTTTGTTTTTGTTTTTTTGGGTAACAAATGGCAGTGTTTTGCTGACCCCTCGATTCAAGCTTGTATTGAGACCAGTGGTGGAACCAGGAATTTGAGCGAGTAAGAGGATTCAAGAAAATGTGAAACTGCCTCACTTAAGATATGAACCCTTATTAAGGAGATTCAACAGTTTGTAAATAGACCAAGGTTATATATAAACCAAAAAAATTAAGTTTTATCGTATTTGCACAGTGTAACAATTCAACGAAGGGGATTTAACATCCTTAATTGAGACATGCTAGCTTTTATCCCCCATGTGTTGGTATGAAGAAAAATGTATTCCATGGAAAATGCTTTCACGGAAAGTTAGAGTTTCTTTCAGTATAGAAGAAATGTTTTTCACAAAGAATATTTTCAAGTATCTTTTGTTATTGGAACAAACTACAGTGTTTTGCTGACCCATCGATTCAATCTTGTATCGGGACATGCTAATTTTGTATGATCCCTGGTGCGCTTAGTATGGAGGAAAATGTTTCCACGGATACTTAGGGTTTCTTTTGATATAGAAGAAAACATTCTCCACAGAGGATATTTTCACGGAAATTATTTTACCTTAAGAAATCATTTTCTGGATCACTTTTTAGTGTTTGGTTTGATTTTGAAAGTTGGCGACATGTAGTAATTATGCAATTTGTAAGATACAGTATGAGAATGGTGTTTTGATGATAATTATGTGTGTGGAAGTTTGAAAACAAGGTCTAAGTTTGGAGTAAGAATTAGAATTTTGTGAAAGACTGCTTACTTCATCAAAAAAAAAAAAAGAATTTCGTGAAAGATTGAGTTCCGTCGATAAGTTAGTGCAGCTATCTTCTCCCTTTTGGCGGAAAATGTTTTCTTGCGAAAAGGATTCCACATTTCAAGGTAACCAAACACCAGAAACTCATTTTCTGTGAAGAATTTCTCTCGCTGCACAAACACAATTTAATGTCTAATGTGAAGCCAGTAAGGGAGTAGAAGAAAAAGCTGCCTCTACAAGTTAATTAAGGAGCTGGGTTAATTTGATGTAGGGTAAATTGGATCAAACAAACACTAGTAGGTCGTCAGTGAAAAACAGGTGCTTTAGAAGTCCATATCGGGAGTTTTACAAATGATCAGTGTGGAAATAGTTGTAACTGACAAAAGTGATCTTTAAATACGGAATATTATTGTCATTTACTGCACTATCTCATCTCTTGATGTAGCTTGGTTTCAGGCTTATGACTTGTTGAATGCGATAATTTATTCGAATAATTTTTAAGGCTCATCGGGATTCTGGTTGGAGGTCAAAAAACCATTTGTGTATATGATTTCATAGCTTTGCAAGTTGGTGGCTGGTTTAGTTGTTTTATGCATTTGGATCTTTTGTTAGAGACTGCATCTTAGCATTACCGTGTTTCATTTATTCTCTACTTCTATCATGGTGGAATATCACATGTTGTCGTCTTTCGAAGATATATATGCATTTCTGACTTCTCCCAAAAGATTACTTATGTTTCTCCTGGAAGTCTTCAGCTCTGAATAGTCCAGTTAAAGTTTCCCTTGCTTATGTTCCTTTTGCACGCATTTCTCATTTTAAGTGACGCCTCTTTGTTTTGCCAGATGAACCTGGTAAACAAGTTCGAAGTGCTATCAAGATAAAAAACTCTAGCAAGTCTTACGTAGCTTTCAAGGTACTCATGATTTCCTGTCTCTGTTCAATACATGGGCACCTCACTCTCTCTTAGCCCCCATCCTTTTGTTTACTTCAGTTTGAAACTTTTTTTGAGAATACATCTTGAAATATTTTTTTATGCACTTTCTGTTTACATGGTTGGTGCTGGTTGACTACGGTGCACTAGTTTCAAACAACTGCACCAAAAAGCTGTTTCATGCGTCCTCCTGGAGCAATTCTCGCCCCCGGTGAGAGCATCATTGCAACTGGTAATATTCGTCATCCTTAGTTTATGTCCTTTCACACTCTTCTTGTGAACGCCCTTGTATGAAAGATATTTGTCGCTTTTCAATTAAATAATTATGGTGTGCAAGTATTTCATTCTGACTTTGTGTCAGTATTGTAGTATTCAAGTTTGTAGAGCATCCGGAAAATAATGAAAAACCAATGGACCAGAAGAGCAAGGTGAAGTTCAAGATCATGAGCCTCAAGGTGAAAGGACCTATGGACTATGTACCTGAGCTGGTTAGTAGATACTTCTCTCTGCTAGGAACTCTCCTTTTTAGCATGTGCTTCAGCACTTTTAGTTTCTGTGATAAAAGACTAATTTTGAGTTTGTCCTATTCTCCTATTATGTTCAGTCAATTGTTTTTCCGGAAAAGGTCCAAATATAGCCTCGTACTATGAGAAAAGATTTAAATATACACTTCGTTATACTTTGGCTCCAAAAATACCCTTGCTGTCCCTCTTTCATTAAGTTTGTCCAAGGTAGACATTCAATCCTACGTGGCACTGATATTTGATGAGGTGGATGCCACGTGGCATGCCACCTCAACACTTCTAACCCATTTTACCCCCTCCCTTCTATTTGTCTTTCCACCACTAAAATTTTCTCCCCTCCACTACCATTGCCACCATGAACAATAATGAATTTCCAGCTAGTCAACTCAGACCAAATCGGAGTATTTGAACAGTATGAGACAGAATGTTGCCCATCTGTAAATGCTTTGAGCACCTGAGTCTGCAAAAATATACTTTAATTTGCCCACCCCAATATCACACGCACTAGTAGTACATAAAGAGATTATTTAGTTTCTCGAGGAAGAAACTTCACCTGAAATTCGAAAGACTTCATATTGTATTGGATCCAATGCGAGCGATGAGTGGAGAAACAAACATATATAAAAGACTAAACTTTGATATAGAATATTGTTCATGGTGGCAGTAATGGTGGCAACGACGATGGAGGGGAAGGAAATTTTAGTGGTGGAAAAAAATAGAAGGGAGGGGTAAAATGGGTCAAGGAAGCTGAGGTGGTATGCCACGTGGCATCTACCTCATCAAATGTCAGTACCACGTAGGATTAGATATTCACCTTGGACAAACTTAATGGAAGAGAGGTATATTTGAACCAATAGTATAATGACAAGGTATATTTAAATCCAAAGTATAACGAGAGATATATTTACACATTTTCTCATAGTACATGGGTATACTTGGACCTTTTCCGTTGTTTTTTTTTGGTTGGGGGGTGGGTGGGTGGGTGGGGGTTCATTATCATTTTTAATGGATAAGGCATACTTCTGATTTATCTAAAAGAAAATTGGGTTCTGCCCCAGGTATTATTTTCAACGATAATGTGTTGAATTATACCACCAAACTTAACTGTGTGATAAACTGCATTGTCATGGCACTTCAGCAAAGATGTTTCCATCCATGCTAAAAGATGCATTTTTAATTATGTTGTGAACTGCATAGTTTTCTAGGGGAGACCTATTCAAATTTACTCTCATCATCGCATGGTGTTCTCTTTAGTTTGATGAGCAAAAGGATCAAGTAGCTGTAGAGCAAATTCTGCGGGTTATCTTTCTCGATGTGGAACGTCCTAGTCCAGTAAGTATAGATTATTGCCAAGTAGCCAACATCATTGCTGTCATTTCTATAAAGAAAAAAAAGAAGCATCCGTTATTGTGGGGCTGTGGGTGGAAAATAAGGTAGAGAAAGGCCACTTGTAAGTCTCTGTTCATTTTGTCATGTGAAGGCTTTCGAGAAACTGAAACGTCAGTTGGCGGAAGCAGATGCTGCTCTTGAGGCTCGCAAGAAGCCTGCAGAAGACACAGGTCCAAAGATTATCGGTGAAGGGCTTGTCATAGATGAATGGGTTAGCTACTATTTCAATTTATAGAACTGATCTTGTGGAGTAATTCCTTTTCCCCACTCTTCCTTATTTCATAATCCTGTTTTTTCCTCCTTATTTCTGCTTTGTAGAAGGAAAGAAGGGAGAGATACCTAGCTCGGCAGCAAGTTGAAGGGGTGGATTCTGTATGAATTGCAGGTGTTGTTTTGAGATATGTAGCTTTGGCTGGAGAAGGTACCAGTCTTATTGTTGTGTGTAATTGGTTGTTATAAGAGAGATTGTTGGTGTTTGATACTAATTAAATTAATATAACATTCGCAAGAGAGAATTTCAATGTCCATTCACAGTGGCTTGGCATTGCAACAAAGCTGTATATATATTTGATACCTTTAAGAAAGGGGAGACTTTTCATTCGATGGACCTTGATTTTCTGATATATCCAAATTAACCTCACAGTTTTGGATATATCAGTTTTGTTCCTTGCTTTGCCCCGTGCTGTCTTCCTCCAGTTGCCCACACCCTTTTTTCTTTGATCTTTCGTTATGTCATATTCCTAATAACTTATTCAATTATAACGTATTTGCACCTTTCTTTTATCACCTTTGGTGAGTTTTCAGATGACAAAAGGCATCTGATCCCCACTCATGAAACGAGGAAAAAAACTTAAGATACTAAAGATATGTTTGAGAAAAACGAATCAGTGAGGCGACCAAAGGAATGAAAGTTTTCATTTGAAATTATATTTAGGAAAAAAAAAACACTTAGGCCATGTTATAAGTTCTAATATGATAATTTGGAAAATAGGTGATAATATGTTATAATCAATTAAATTGCACTGTACTGAAATAATTCTTTATAATGTTTAGTTTAGACTCTTTTAAGAGCTTAATTTCTGTATGTATAAAAAAGTGAAAGTAGTAATATGAAAAATAAGATAGGTAAATAGAACATGTTATAATATATTGATAGTTGTAAAAAACATCTGAAGGGGTCGTTTGGTTAGAATATGATTTATACTGGTATAAGTTATATTGGAATAAATTATATTAGGAATAATTATGATGAAATTATTGTTTATTCATTGTTTGGTATATTGTATTGAGAATGTCAATGCATAATTTCTAAGAAGGAATAAGTTATATTGATGCTAATTACCCCCACCTTCTATAAGGTATAAGTTATTCTAGTGTTAAAATTAACATCAGGATAACTTATACCTGGTTTGCTAACCAAACAGAGTATTAAGATGGTATTAAATTTTTATATCATCATTATACCTTCTTATACCTCATACCAAACGACACCTAAAGGTTCCAGGAAAGCTAGCAAATGCCGTATTTTGATACAAAGTTAGCTTTGTAAATTAGTTTGTTTCATTATTTCAGTCGGAGGCCTATTCTTCATTGCACCCTTCCTAAAAGGTGGTTTTCAAAAAAGAGATTTTTACATACTTATACACTATTGAAAACTTTATTATTCTTTAAACTCAAGTTAATTTAGTTACCTCCTATATACAAATTTACCAATTATATATACTTTAAGAATTAAATGAGTATTCCTTTATATTAGTGAAATCAATTATTTCCCATCCTTATTCTCTCCCCCTCATGAGCTCTCTCTCTTGCGCTCTCTCTCTCTCTACATCTCTCTCTATCTCTTAGTCCCTAATTTCAGTAATATAGAGCAAAGAAAAAGAAAGCAGAAATTCCATCATTGATAATCATTAAAAAGCTTTGAAGCTTGAATTCGCATTTGGGTTTTCAAAAAATATTATTTGAATTGGGTGTTGTTGTAAACAATTTAGAATTTTCTGTACGTTTCTCTCTATCTCTCGATCCCTAATTCCAGTAATGTAAAGCAAAGAGAAAGAGAGCAGCAATTCCACCATTGACAACCATTAAAAAGCTTGAATTCGAATTTGGATTTTCAAAAAATATTATTTGTTTGGATTGGGTGTTGTTGCAAATAATTGGGAATATGGTTTGGAGTTTATATCTCAATTTTGAGGGTGTTCTGATGAAGATTAGACTTGATTTTGGTTGAACTCTAGATTGAAACTCGAAGAAAAAGAAGAAATCGTGACATAGAGAACCTATTTGGATTGGCTTATTTTAAGTTGTTTTAAGTCAAAATAGTTTTTAAGTCATTTATAGTATTTGGATAAAGTAAAAAAAAGTATTTTTAAGCACTTGTTTTTAAGCAAAATGACAAACATAAGCCAAAAGCCAAAAAGTAAAATTTGTAATTTATGGCTTTTGGCATAAAAGTCACTTACAACAAGTCCATCCAAACGGGCTCCCATTATACTTACGAAATTATAGTAAAATTATAAAAAATTATATTATGTTGTTTATATATATATATATATATATATATATATATATATATATATATATATATATATATATATATATTATTTAAATGTTGTATGAAAGTTGAACAATATTGTATAAAAATTGTATTTAAGTTGTATGATATTGGGGCATTTGCATCTATACTCGCTTTTTCTGTCACATTTTAACTTGTGCCCGTTGTGTAAAAAAAATTGCAAGCGTACCTACTTTTTCGCATAACTTCAGCACACAAGACTGAAGTAGCAAAGACAATCATACAAAATTTCAGCATTCTAGTAGCCGGGCCTGAAGTTCATCTCTAGAGCTGAAGTTTTTGTGTTGTAACTGAAAACTTCAGCTCTAGAACTGAAGTTTTTGTATTGTAACTAGGAAATTTCTGCTCTAGAGTTAAAGTTTTTGTCTTTGTAACTTTCATAACTATGCGATAGCATGTATATATGTATGTCATCCTCTATGCCAGCGAGATGTGACCTAAGGTATGTTTATGTTGCTAGAGAGTGGAAAATTTAATTTTTATCAAAGGGAGGCCACAAATTAGACCACTATTAATTAGTGAGTGTTAATTAAGAGGAAGCAAAACTATAGGAATTGGAGGATGATGATGAATGCACAAAGTAGAGTCACTGGTATACTGTTCTTAAGGATGAAATGCACAAAATTCAGCCAAATTAGAAGGAAAAAAGAGCATAGTCCTTATGTCATTAATTTAAAGCCGCCTCAATTATATTTGAGGAACTTTATTTCCATTAACAGCTAACCACTCATCTATGGTGTGGAGATTGGTTTTATGTCGTTGAAGTTATCGTTGTAGAAGAAGAAAAAGAAAATGAAGGAGTTGAAGTTATCGTTGTAGAAGAAGAAAAAGAAAATGAAGGAGGAGAAGGGGAAAGAAAAAGGGAGTTAAAGTTATTTCAAAAGTGAGTTCAGGTTAAAAGTTTTTAATAAAGTAGGACTAGGTTAAATAGGGACGACCAAATAAGACGCCACGTACAATTTATTATATATAATTGAGTAGAAATTATGTTTGAAAATTGTAAATAAGTTGTATATATATGTGGATTGTATATATTTTGTAACTAAAATGTGATTAGGTCGGGTAAATATCAAAACATGAATATTTTTCGTAATAAAATTTCAAAGGCGAAATGGCTTCGTGGCCACTTATACTTGTACGAGATTTTAAAGTCCATATATAAACTTTGGATTTTCTCATTTGAACACTAAAACTCACGTATTTTATAGCTAATAAACCTATTTGACCATTGACCCTGCACATGTGGCCGTGACAAAGGTGATGTGGACAAAATATGTTCAATTCACGTAAACTAAATGCGTCATGACAATATTTTAATTAAAAAAATTACAAAAAAGAGAAGGAAATAAGCCCCTCCCCCTCCAAAATCATTAATACCCTTATTCCCTCCCCTTTGTGTTTCTTTTCCTTTTCTCTATCGCGGCCAGCCCTCCCCCTCTCACCCTCCTTTTCTTCATCCCCCACTACAATTTTCCCCGTTTCTCTTCTTTATGTTCCAAACTCAAGCAATAGTTATGAAAAACAAAGAAAAGCAATGACTTTTGTCAAAAAATTTCTGGCAATCTCTCACATTATTTTTCTTTTTTCGTTTTGTATCCATCTCAAACTGGAAGGCATATAGGAGAAAAGAGAAAGACCATAAAAATTGATAAATTTTGGATGAAAAATTATACTTACACAGTTCAACTTCTGCTCTCGTTTGGATTTCAATATTCGTGTCTTTTCTTGACATATATAGCTTAGCAGACTCTTTTTTGCCTTGATATAATTTTAGTAGGTGACCCATCTGACTCTTTGAGTTGGAATATGAATTTTGTTAGAAGTGAAAGATAAAATGAATTTTATCATGGTTGATTATTGAAATTTTTTGTTGATTTGCTAGAAAAAATCGTGTCAGATTTCAATTTGAGAATATTTTTCTGGTTGGTTTTCAGGGAGTAGAAGAGCTAAGCAAGTACAATATTTCACAAAGGCAAGAACGAATATAATGGGGGAAGCTCGGTAGGTGGTTTTATGGCTCACGTAAGATCTTGCAACAGGGAAGAAGGAAGGAGTTCTTCGGGTACAAAGTTTATTAAAAAAAAATTAATTTGATAAAAAAAATAAGAAAAGAAGTGGGATTGTGGGACCTTGAAAATAAAGATGGCCACAAATGTGAAAGAATAGAAGATATGGCTTATAAAATATTTAATAAAATTCATATCAGCAGCGATTGAATGACACGCACCATGACAAGTGTTTATTAATAGACATTTTCTCAAGTAGAGGTGTTCAAATGGTAAAATCCAATGTTTGTATATCGACTTTAAAAATTGTACAAGTTTAAGTAGTTAGGAAGTCATTGATTTCAAATAGTGTATAAGTTTGTAAAATTCCCTTTGAAAAATAGGTGCTAAGGTGTATTGGTTTCTTGTTGGTTAATGGTATTATTTACAATTTTACCCACCAAAAAAACACTTTAAATTAAAACAAAGAAAAGCCTCTCATAGTTCTTCCCAAAGGCTTCGTTAAGAATTCGAAAAAGGCCTAAAAATGCCATTTAATTTTCAGAAATAATATATCCATATCATTTCTATGGAGGTGCTTGGAGGCGAAGAGCGTGCCAGAAGTCTACATCAGAGTAATCAAGGACATGTATGATGGAGCTAAGACTATGGTTAGGACGGTGGGTGGCGACTCAGACCATTTTCCAGTTGTTATGAGGCTCCATTAAGGATCGTCGCTTAGCCCTCTCTTGTTTGCCTTGGTGCTGAATGCCCTAACCCGGCATATTCAAGGGGATGTGCCTTGGTGTATGCTATTTGCTGATGACATAGTCTTGATAGACGAGACGAGGGCCGGTGTTATTGAGAGGTTAGATTTATGGAGACAGACTCTCGATTCTAAGGGTTTCATAATAAGCAGATCACAGAATACTTGGAGTGCAAGTTTAGCGCCGAGACGAGCGAAGTAGGCAGGGACGTGATGATTGGATCTCAGGTTATCGCCAAGAGGGACAGTGTCAGATATCTAGGGTCGGTGATTCAGGGGGACGGAGAGATTGACGGGGACGTCACTCATCGTATAGGAGCGGGGTGGTCAAAGTGGAGACTTGCATCAGTAGTCCTGTGTGACAAGAAAGTTCCACAGAAACTCAAGGGGAAATTTTATAGAGCTGTGGTTAGACCTGCAATGTTGTATGGGGCGGAGTGCTGGCCAGTGAAGAACTCTCATGTTTAGAGAATGAAGGTTGCGGAGATGAGGATGCTCAGGTGGATGTGCGGGCTCACCAGGTTAGATAAGATTAAGAATGAAGTTATTCGAGAGAAGGTGGGGGTGGCCCCGGTGGATGAGAAGATGCGAGAAGCAAGGCTGAGGTGGTTCGGGCATGTGCGGAGGAGAAGTCCTGATGCCCCGGTGAGGATTTGTGAGCGGCTGGCGATTGTCGGCGTTCGGCGAGGCAGAGGGAGGCCGAAGAGATATTGGAGAGAGGTGATTAGGCACGACATGGCTAGAATGCGGGTTTCTGAGGACATGACCCTTGATAGGAAAGTCTGGAGGTCTAGTATCAGGGCTCATAGAGTTTTTCGTACTCCTCACCCGGGGTGGGGTGAGGCTTTGCAGGGCTATCCATAGATGATTTGTGTTTTGGATTGTGTCCCCCGTATGGTAGTTATTTATGGTAGTTACTGCATGATATTATTTCATGCTATTTTATTTATGGTTCTTATGTTTAGATAATTATTTATGCTATTTCTGCTGGAGTTACTAATGCTCTTTAGTTTTTGTTTTTGTGTTTCTTTTCCTTCACTGAGCCGAGGGTCGATTGGAAACAGCCTCTCTGCCCTTTCGGGTAGGGGTAAGGCTCGTTTACATATTACCCTCCCCAGACCCCACTTTGTGGGACTATACTGGGTAGTTGTTGTTGTTGTTGTTGTTGATCTATCCATATCATTATTAATAAAATATTTATTTCATGCCGCTGCCGTTAAAGAAATGGCTCATCCATTGCCTTGACTAACGGCAGTGGCATGGATGTGCCAAATAAAAATTAAGTTGTTAGTCAATAATGGCATGTATGAGCCATTTCTTTAACGACAGTGGCACGGAAATAACAATTTTTAACGAATGATATGGATAAACCATTTCTGAAAGTTAGTGTTATTTTTAGGCTTTTCCGTTAACAAAATTGGACAAATAAGCTGACGCGGAGTCATAGAACGCGAAACAATAAGTTTGTTGGTGTATGTCGAATAAAAAAGTAATTGGTTGGTCTAGATTATTAAATTGGGAAAGCGCTAATTATACTGATTCATTGTATTTAAGCTCATGCCTCAAGCGAAATTTATGATGCTACTAAATTCTGTGGGCAAATTTAAGACGAATGGGCATGTTGTCCCGTTTAAAGCCGAGCCTGCTGTAGAGTCTTTCATCAAATTACATGCAATTTGTGGAATAGATATGAAATAAGAAGGGCTATTAGTCAGATTTTAAATGTCCTCTTAAAGGCAGTTTACTGATGAAGAATCACAATTCCGAAGTTGAGTTTGGATCTCATGTTGTTGTTGAACCCACTCATGACCTACTAAGTAAAATGAATTGAATCGATTTCTTAAAAGAACACATTGATTAGGCCTTAATCCTAATCTCTCTCTGTAGACTATCTATTAACTACATATATATAAAATGAATTTCATCGTATATTGGTGTTTCCCTCCTAGAGTAATGTAGAAGACAAAGTTGCTGATACATTCCCCCAGCTAAATGGCTAAGATAATATCCATGCAACAGGTAGGAGTGACAACTAGTGGTTCATGGAAATGGACACTAACTTGCTAGATGGTTCAGTTGCTGGTGATGGCTAGATAAACCATTTGGGCGTTGATGCTTTAATAGTTATGTCTACAATTCTATAATAGAGGTAGATTTAAAGCGGCTTCAACGAGTTCAATGGGTCAAGTTCATTGCTTTCTGTTCCAACTATATGTACATAGATATGCAAAACAAAAACAAAAAAATGTATACATTTGTATGATCATGATACTCATGATTTTCAATCCAATGACTTTGGACTCTGGATTCAGACTCCATACTCGGAAAGGGATAGGAAGACTTTATTAATCTGTTTCCCATATATGGGAACCGATTATTGTGAAAAGGGGTTTGTGACTTGTAATTATCTTATTAATTCTTCAACGGCGTTTTCACATTATAAAAGCAATAAGTTTTGAAGACTTGCGGAACCTCAATTAGTTGGCTAATTATTGTTGTTATTGTTGCCTCTTAAGCAGAGAATATGGAATATGAGAATGGTAGAAAATAGATTGTAACTTACAATTTATTTTCCAGGATGTTTTCACCAACAAGTAGTAATAACCTAAGTTTGGAGGTGTATTGGGAAAAAACTAAATTTATATTAAAGAAAATCAAATTCATCAAGTGGTGGGAGATGAACACGGTGATCTTCTTCATCAAGCTTCTCCATGTGGATCTAGAGAAGAAACTCCTAATGATTTATCTGAACATGTTGATGGAGGAGTTTAAACAAGAGATGAGCTTCTACAAAAAATAACTGATGCACGAATTGACAGAGCTTTGGAGGCTTTAGTTAATCGATTGAATGTTGCACCGACAACACCGAATAATAACACGTTGGAAAACTCCCGATCTCACTACAAAAAAAATGCTGAATTTGCGGAGGTTTTATTTACATATTGCGGCGGTCAGAAACCTCCGCAATATGCTTTTACAGTGGTTTCCAAAACCCCCGCGATAATGTTCGCCGCAACCAATTTGCAGGGTTTTTTTGACGGACCACCGTTATTATATAGTGGCGGTTTATAACCCCGAAAGTGTTTTATTAAAACCCCAAAAATGTTATAACAAAATATTATTATAGATTAAACAGCGACAATTATAACCTCCACTTTTCATTAATGTTTTTCTTTCCTGCAATATTACTCCATAACTATTCCGATTTCAATTATATTAATATAATGATGCATCAACAAATTATATAAATTGCTTATTAGAATCGAGTAATATCAATATATTAATAAATCATAAAATACATTAAAGTAAGTTATCATTAGTCTAAAAAAATTTCTTTATACACAACTACAACCATTAAACACAAAACATCAATATTATAATTAGTCTTAAAACTAACTTTAAACAGATCATCCACTCTAACCATTATGAAAAAAAAAAGATCACCATTCAATCAAGCAAGTTACTTAATTATCTAATATATTTGCAAACAACTTCAACGGTTGTCGTTAGGATTACTTCCACCGGATGATCTTCTTATATCCATGGGTAGGAAATGGATCCACTAGCCGCATCAATTGGCTACAAAACAATCAAAATTACATTTAGCAAGACGTACCGCAACAATATCCTAACTAATAATCACTTAGCTTAAGTCAAGTATCAGTAACTAATAATCACTTAGCATTGTAACACACTGCTAGTGAAGCAACAACAATACCTTGTGCTATTGATGTTGCAAAGATCTTGTGTCACACCTCCTTTTGGCCCGTACGAGGGCGCAAAGGGAGTTTTTTTCAATTAAAGAACAATTGAACGGGATTTGTTTATTTATTTCAGCGTTGTCACTTGGGAGATTTAGGGCGTCCCAAGTCACCGGTTTTAATTCCGAATCGAGGAAAGGAATTGACTCTAAATTACAGTCTGCGTACCAAATATCCGGATCTTAAATTCCCGAGTTCCGTGGTTCTAGCACAGTCGCTCAACTAGTATATTCGGCTTATTTATCTGATCTTACAATTATGAACTTATGTGCAAATTTTAACTCTTAGCCGCTTTTTATTAATATTATTATTATTATTATTATTATTATTATTATTATTATTATTATTATTATTATTATTATTATTATTATTATTATTATTATTATTATTATAACAAAGAATTGCAACGTTGTGAAAACATATCTCAAATCACGTCACAATCAATGTACCCGTGGTTATAATACATTTCGACTCCGCTAAGATTTGGATTTGGGTCACATAAATGCGCACCCGAGTTTAAGAAAATAATTTATTCAAAGCGTGCGTAAAGCGACTAGCGTATCTTTAATTTGGGTAAGGCTGTAAAATTTTGCTAAACGGCTCATCCCGAAGTCTAAGTAATTTTTCAAACACGTATAGAGGGCCCCGCAACTTACATATTTTTGTTTGGCGAGGCACGCCTCATTTGTTTTAAGGATATCCTAAAGTGACTAGATTTCTATTAAATTCGTCTATAAAATAAAAGAGAAAAATCCTAATTAATTACATGCTTGAATAAAAGCGTAACATATTAATTGCTAGATTAAAACAAATGCTAACGAAATATTTACAATTGAACTTGCGCAAAGAGAAATTATTTCCTGCCTTATTCTATAAGCCAATATTACTAAGATTTGAAAATGGATAAAGTACGGAATTTACAAATAATATTAATCAACATAAACTAATTATCAGTTAACTAAATCAAATCCACATGGTTATACGAATAGAATCGTTGGTGCTAATTGTTTTTCAACTACTTGAAACTAAGCCACCCTTAATTACTAATGAATATGAAAAGTTTGTTAAACTTAATCATTAACTCATCTTGCTTTAACCCAACCCACGCCTATTGGGTTAATGACTTTAATGATTATTGCTACAATCCTAACTTCAAGTATAGCGGGCCTACGGATCCTTTGAAATCACTAACCATTTTTTTTATTCTGCTTATCTCCTACTTCCCTTACTTGAGCCAACATTTGACAATATTACGCATATTCAGATTACCACTACTGGATATAACATTTAAAAGCTACTTACATAGTTTAACATCTCATCGTAAAAGAAACAACCCAAAACCCCTAAAGCAATTGTTGATTACACACAGTCATGTTTCTATTATTCATACATAATATAAAACAGTTAATATTGAATGATTCTACTTCATTTAACATCTATTGCATTAAAGACAACAAATAACATCCCAATCAACAGAAACAGTAATGCAATAGCCCAGAAACAGATTTGGAAACCAGTTGAACAAACTCCAACAACCAGTGGAAAAATAACCCAAAAACCAACCAGCCTTAGAAAAACCAAACAAAAATCTAGAAATGCAAATAACACTCCCAGGCAGAACAGAATGAACCAGAAACAAAAGAATACAATGGTTTCTGATTTCGAACACTCAAAGAAAGAAGCTTGAAGCTTCAATGAAACAATAACAATTAGGGCTGATTTCAGCAGTGAAAGAAAATAGAATTTTCTCAGTATTTAGCTCTCAAAAGTCTGAAATTCTTCAGATTCAAAAGTTCTATTTATGTTTCTTTTTAAGTTCTGAAATTCTGCTCTCAGTAATTCAGTCTCTCACTCCTTCCATCTCCCTCTATTTAAAGAACAAGTTTTTGCTCCCTTTTTTCTTTACAGCTTGTTTATTCCCTCCCATGTGTGCCATTTTAACTTTTCATTATTACCCCCATGTTATCTACTTTCCAGCTTGTAGTATTCCTTTCCCATGTGAACCCTTTAAATTTTCATTATTATCCCCCATGTTATCTACTTTCCAGTTTCTAAAGGCACTTAACATATTATCACTCCCACTATTGATCAAATAATTTCATTAGTTTAATTAATACTTTAATACCATACTGTCAGCCCATTAACACTTGAACATTTCAAGCCTTTTAAAACCCCAAAATACCCCTGAAAACCCCTTGTTATTACTGCATTGCCCTAAGTTTACTAGTCTAGAATTAAAACTATAAAAGTTCAAACCAAAAACTGATTTCTAACTATCTCCTAATTATTCACAGCTATATCCCAATTCATATCTTAAGCTTAACTCAACATCAGATCACAAGGGGTGTCAATCAAATGACATGAGTTGATCAAATTGGGAACCAATCCTGATAAGCTCATATCAGATGATCAACAGGGAGAAAACAATGAAACAGGCTTCTTTCAATACAAGCTTAAACACAGAGAAGAGAAAACATGCTAGTAATTACGCTAAAATGAACAAAATCATGCTTCTGTGTTTTTTCAAGCGATTTTATTAACGACATTCATTTAATTGACTAACAGATAACTAAAAATCAATTAAACGAGATGTATCAGGCAGGTTACCGAGATGGCTTCAATGGTTTCAATAAGGAACCTAATATGAACTAAACTATTCTACGACTCTAAACATGTTGAATACATGACTCATAACAACAACAAATAGCAAACAAACAGAAGTAAATGACCAAATAAAAAGTCTACTGAAGATGAAAGATTTGACAGAAAAAATAATAGAAAAATCAAATAAATTAAACCATCATGCAAATGAACACAAAAATAAGCATAAACAAAAATAGAAGGAAAAGAAAGACTTATCTTTGAAAGCTCATGAACAGACGACCCAGTCTCGAACTGGATTCGGCCATTTGAGGTTGAACGGACTTTAATCGGGGTGTTCTCTCCTGAGAACACCCTGATTAAGGTATATTAGACCCCAATTCCTTGTTTAATTGGACAGAACTCCATGTTTTTGGATTTTAGGGTTCGTAGAGGTTGATTTGGGGTTTGACTCTTTCTGGTTAGATTCGAACCAAAACAAGCATGGTTTGGTCACGATGGATTTTAGAGGGGTAATTGGTATGATTTTGGGGTCGATTGGTGTAGGTTGAGGTTTGACTCGAATCTTCAAATGAAGATTCGAGACAATGTAGGTTGATTCGAGACAAATGGTTTGTGGATTCGTGTTCAGGGGGTCAAGGTGTATTAGGGGTGTGAATTTGGTGGTCACCGACATCTTTGCCGACGGGTTTCAAGCTTAGGGGTCCAATGGCGGGTGCTAGGATTTTGTTCTGGTTCGTCTCTGATGAAGTGAGGAAGGGTGGGTTGGTAATGGGGGCGTGGGGTGTGAGGGATTATATATGGATAGGGTTGGATTGATCCTGGCCATTGGATCAAGAATGATAACCGGCCAGGATCCTTTACTGAGATAAAAACGGTGTCGTATGGTTAATGAATAATGGGTCAAACTTACGGATAAATGGGTCTCGTGTTGGGGAAGGCCTGGAGTCGTTAGATCAAAAGCAATGGACGACTCAGATAAACTGCACCAATACGACGTCGTTTGGATTAAATGGAGATCTGATCTGGGCTGTCTGATCAATTTGATCAACAGTTCCAATGAGAAAATCCAGTACGGCATGGTTTGGGAGACGTCTGATAGACCAGGTCTTAGACTGGGTCATGCACACATTGGGCCTGATTATCTTTGGGTCTAAAATGAGCCCAAGTTTGAATTTCCCTCAATTTTGCACTTTTTTCCTTTCCTTCTTTTAAATAAATTAAACAAAATTCCTAATAAAATAAATTGTAAAAATCGATGATAAAACTTCACAAATATTTTTTAACACTTACAACAATTAACACACAAAATAAAATAAATCCACACAATAAAAATGCATATTTTTGTGATTTTCCTTTTAAAACCAAATTATGGTTCAATTAATTCCAAAATGCCTAATTAAATCCTAAGTATGTATGCAACATGTATTTTTATATTTTTCAATCAATTATAATAAAGTAAACATTTACGAACCAAAATAATTACCAAAATGTCACGCCGATTCTCAAAATTGTACCCGTAGGCAACTTGATTTATTTTTTGATTTCTTTTGGAGTAATTTTCGTGAATCAAAAATCACGTGCTCACAACTGCCCCTCTTTGTCCGGAAGCACAAAGAGCTTTCATGCAAAGATAAAGTGAGCGATACGAGTAATTTTTGCCCGTTGAAATACTCCATGCGAAGCATTTTTTGAAAAAGGTTTAACCAGCACATTCTTATTGTATGATCTTTCCATCCTCTTTTGACACAATGCTGCCAATCTTTTTTCATCAATTATTTTAACTTCTCCAAATCGGGCTTTGACCCATTCATCATTATCAATCCCAGCCTCAACAATAATTCGGAGGGACGGAATTTCAACTTTTGCTGGTATCACTATTTCAGTTCCATATACCGATGAATGAGGAGTTGTACCTACTAAGTACGACCAGTAGTGCGATAACCCAACAATGCAAATGGCAACTTTTCACGCCATTTCCTGGACCCTTCTTCCCCAATATCTTCTCTATATTCTTGTTGGCAGCCTCAACCGCTCCATTCAGGGTTTTATCTACTCATTTTCATCAATCTGCCTATTGTATTATTAGTTCATAATCAGATTGATTTTTTTAAATTGGGTTAAAGATCCATCGTGCATGCCATGTCATTAGAGTCAGTATAAAGAGAATTGTTCAGAAAAAAAAGAAGAAAACAAAATTAAACTAAAGTAAAAGTGATTTTTTTTTATTTTTCATTGAATTGCGGGAAACAAGGTTTCAAAGTTGACCGAATGCAAAGATAAAAGAAACTGGATTACAACCCTGTAATAATCCAAAAAACGAGAAGGAAAATCAGAGCCCACTACCAAAACTCCCTCTAGATAGGACGGGGAGTAGCCATCCGATTGTTGATTTTTTTGCTTTTAGTCCTACAAACTATACCTCCACCTTGCTAAACCATTCCCCCCATCACCATGATTGGCTTGTCATCTACCCTTTCCAACTGTACCACCGCTTTTCCACTGACCGACTTTTCATTCGGACTGGCACGGATCGTCATTACTATATGTTGAGGGCTTCTCGAGTTCCCCTCCTTCCTGCACTAGTTCGACCATGTGGGCTTCATGGTGTGCAGGCAACGGGTTCTGATTGATGTTGGGCGCCTCTAGTGTCTGAACCTCGATCATACTGGTGTCAATAAGATCTTGCACTGCATGTTTCAACTTCCAACACTTCTCGGTATCATGTTCGGGAGCCCCCGAGCAATATTCACAACTTACCAAGTGGTCTATATTTTTGGAAAGGGGATTTGGCAATCTGGGATCAACATAACTTAACAAATCTAACTGCCTTAATTTATGGAACAAAGCAGTATAGGTTTCTCCCAACTCAGTGAATGTTCTCTGATTTCCCCGGAAACCCGGCCAGGAAGGATTCATGTATGACCTTGGCGGTGGATATGTGTTCCGTGGAGGAGGATATATATTCTGTGGAGGCGAGTAGGTATTTTGGGGAGCTGGTGCACGCCATTGTGTGCGAGCCGGAGGCTGAGTATATGTCTGGGCCTGATGGACGGAGAACTGTGGTTCTTGTGGTGGGTAGTAGGGTTGTGGGTATTAATTTGGGTAATGGGGTCTGGATTAGTAGCGAGGGGAAGGACCTCTCGATCTTGACCCATTACCTGCCTCTACTGTTGCGACCTCTTCTCTTTTCTTCTCCCTGAGCGCACCTGCCGCTCTGGATGGCTTGAGTGGTTGCTTTAATTACGGAATAGCTCAAGATCTAGTTGGACTTAAGTCCCTCTTCAATCATACCACCCATTTTCACTACCTCGTTGAAATATTTGCCAACCGATGTTACCAAGCGACCAAAGTAAGTTGGCTCTAGAGTTATGGGAAAATAGTCCACCATTTTCCCATCTCTTATCGGAAGATCAACTCTGGCTGCCTGTTCTCTCCATCGGAACCCAAATTCTCGGAAGCTTTCCCTGGGCTTCTTCTCAAGTTTTAGTAATGTGAGATGGTCAAGGACGATCTCGAGGTTGTACTGGAAGTGACTTGCAAATGCTTGTGCTAGATCGTCCCAGGTGTACCACCTGCTTCGATCCTTATGTACCATTCCAGTGCAGAACCGTCAGACTCTGACCAAAGTAAGTTATCAACAGCTCATCTTTACCACATGCTCCTCTCATCTTGTTGCAAAAACCTCGCATATGTGCCATAGGATCGACGTGCCCCTCGTATAGATCGAACTTTGGTATCTTGAACCCTGGCAGCAATTGAACGTCAGAGAAATGGCACAAATCCTTGTAAGCCATGCTGACCTGGTTGCCTAACCCGTGCATATTCCTAAAGGATTGCTCCAGGCTTTTAAATTTTTGCGTCACTTTGTCCTGCTCTGGGCTCTTAGCCGGCTTCTCAATCTTTTACGGAACCTCAATGTGGGGATTATAGGCATGTGGCTCGGGTGATTTGAATGTGGGCTCAGGGGGGTAATACTGGGTGTCGTGAGCTCGGAACAGTGGTTCACTAGACGATCTTTGTAATGTGACTGGGGGAGGTGCCACAAAAACTGGAACATTTGGTGGAGGAGGGTTCTGATTGGGTGGTGGAGCTTGGGGATCATAGGCATCTCTTCCCTGACACTAGTGATGGCCTTGTTGAAGGGCCGGGGAAAGGGTATTCCGGCGAGTGTTCTGGTGGGAGAGTAGGAGTAACGGGTGGTTCGGGCCCCTTTTGTGCCCTAGCCAAGCTAGCTGCATTTCGTTCATCTCCAATCTCATTTTTTCCATTTTTTCCATTTTTTCCATTGCCTCCTTCAGCATCTGATTTGCCGTCTTTTCCGATTCAACACTGTTTTCTTAGCCAGTCATGCTTTCTGGTACATGCCCTTTTGATCTTGTTTGATAATGGTATGGTACCAGTACGCTCTAACAAACTAACCGATTGAATTTGGAAAAACAATAAACTTGTCAGCGTCAGAGTTTTAACAGATATTGCAATTGAATGTTGGGGGATGCAATTCTCTTAGGCAGTTAACCATCTCTAACATGTTTTTGCTCTGATCGCATGCATCATCCCAGCTTATTTATGATTGTTTCCTTATTTTCAAAATAGAAAACCAAATATTTGCAAACACGGCCTTTCAACGCTTCGCGGACGAAAATTATAAGGCTGTGTGGGTCAACCGACCGGAAATTTATAAAATGACTACAAGTGGCTGTCTATGTAAAGTCGGCCTTCCGGTGTCGCTTCCGGGAACATTCGACTATATTTGACAAAAATGACACCACCTGACTTCTTTATGACAAAAATTAAAATTTTGACATTTTGGCTATGTTTGCAAAAGGGGAGATTGGACCCGCTGAGGGTTGCGTACGTATCCCACTCCCTGTGAGAATCAAATCGGCGTAGTTTGCCAAAAATAGAATATATTCGAAAAAAAAGACTCTTTTTTATTGACAAACACACTATTTCGGCAAACAATACTCTTTTTGTATTATTATTATTTTTCAACAAACTATTTTAAAAAAAAACAAAACTTTTCTCTTTTTAAAAAAAAAAATTTCTTTACAATAAACAAACCAATTTTTTTTAAAACAAATTTTCTTTTTCTTTTTTCATTTTTTAAAAATTCGGTAGATCTTCGACACTATTTTGATATTGGTTATATCTAAAACAGACGATTAATTCTCCCCACTGCTAGTTCTGATTTCAAACACTCATAGAAAGATGCTTGAAGCTTCAATGAAAAAATAGCAATTAGGGCTGATTTCAACAATGAAAGAAACAGAAATTTCTCAGTTTTTTTAGCTCTCCAAAGTCTGAAATTCTTCAGATTCAAAAGTCCTATTTATGTTTCTTTTTAAGTTCTGAAATTCTGCTCTAAAAAATTTAGTCTCTAACTCCTTCCATCTCCCTCTATTTATAGAACAAGTTTTTGCTCCCTTTTTTCTTTACAGCTTGTTTATTCCCTCCCATGTGTGCCCTTTTAACTTTTTATTATCACCCCCCACGTTATTACTTTCCAGCTTGTAGTATTCCCTTCCCATGTGCACCCTTTAACTTTTCATTATTACTCCCCATGTTATCTACTTTCCAGCTTCAAAAAGGCACTTAACATATTATCACTCCCACTATTGACCAAACAATTTCATTAGTTTAATTTATACTTTAATACCCTACTATCATCCCACTAACACATAAACATTTCAAGCCTTTTGAAACCCCCAAAATACCCTGAAAACCCCTTGCTATTACTGTATTGCCCTAAGTTTACTAGTATGAAATTATAACTATAAAAGTTCAAAAACAAAACTGATTTCTAACTATCTCCTAATTGTTCACAGCTATATCCTAATTCATATCCTAATCTCAATCAACATCAGATCACAAGGGGTGTCAATCAAATGACATGAGTTGATCAAATTAGGAACCAATCCTGATCAGCTCATATCAGATGATCAATTGGGAGAAAACAATGAAACATGCTTCTTTCAATACAAGCATAAACACAGAGAAGAGAAACATGCTGGTAATAACACTGAAATGAACAAAATCATACTTCTCTAATTCAAGCGATTTCAATTGACGACATTCATTTGATTGACTAACAGATAGCCAACAATCAATTGAACGAGATGTATCAGGTAGGTTACCAAGATGGATTTAGTGGTTTGAACAAGGAACCTAATATGAACTAAACTATTCTACGACTCTAAACATGTTTAATACATGACTCATAACAACAAAAAAATAACAAACAATCAGAAGTAAATGACCAAATAAAAGGTCTACTGAAGATGAATGATTTGACAGAAAAAATAATAGAAAAATCAAATAAATTAAACCATCATGCAAATGAACACAAAAATAAGCAAAAACAAAAATAGAAGGAAAACAAAGACTTATCTTTGAAAGCTCATAAACAAACGACCCAGTCTCGAACCGGATTCGACCATTTGAGGTCGAACAGACTTCAATCGGGGCGTTCTCGCCTGAGAACACCCTGATTAAGATCTATTAGACCCCAATCCCTTGTTTAATTGGACAGAACTCCATGGTTTTGGATTTTAGGTTTCGTAGAGGTTGATTTGGGGTTCGACTCTTTCTGGTTAGATTCTAACCAAACCAAGAATGGTTTGGTCACGAGGGAGGTTAGGGGTAACTGTTATGATTTTGGGGTCGGTTGGTGTAGGTTGAGGTTTGACTCGAATCTTCAAATGAAGATCCAAGACGATGTAGGTTTATTCGAGACAAATGGTTTGTGGATTCGTGTTCAGGGGGTCAAGGTGTATTAGAGGTGTTAATTTGGTGATCTCCGGCATCGTTGCCGCCAGGTTTCAAGATTAGGGGTCCAATGGCGGGTGCTAGGGTTTGGGGTCTGGTTCATCTCCGATAGAGACGATGATGAAATGAGGAAGGGGGGTTGGTTATGGGGGCGTCGGGTGTGAGACGAGAGATTATATACGGAGGGGGATGGATTGATCCTGGCCATTGGATCAAGAATGATCAACGGCCAGGATCCTTTACTGAGATGAAAATGGTGTTGTCTAGTTTAATGAAGACAGGGTCGATCTCAGGGATAAATGGGTCGGGTATTGGGGAAGGCCTGGAGTCTTTAGATCAAAAGGAATGGACGGCTCAGATCAACTGCACCTATACGACGTTGTTTGGATTAAATAGAGATCTGATCTGGGCCGTCTAATCAGTTGGATCAACGGTTCAAATGAGAGGCGCTGGTATGGCGTCATTTGGGAGACGTATGATAGATCATGTCTTGGAGTGGGTCATGCACACACTGGGCCTGATCATCTTTGGGTCTAAAATGAGCCCCAAGTTCGAATTACCCTCAATTTTACACTCTTTTCCTTTCCTTCTTTTAAATTAAACAAATTAAACAAAATTCCTAATTAAAAAAATTGTAAAAATCAAAGATAAAACTTCACAAATATTTTTTAACACTTACAACAATTAGCACACAAAATAAAATAAATCCACATAATAAAAATGGATAATTTTTTGTGATTTTTCCTTTTAAAACCAAATTATGGTTCAATTAATTCCTAAATGCATAATTAAATCCTAAGTACGCATGCAATATGTATTTTTGTATTTTTCAATCAATTATAATACAGTAAATATTTACGGACGAAAATAATTACCAAAATACCACGCCAATTCTCAAAATTGTACCCGAAGGTAACTTGATTTATTTTTTGATTTCTTTTGAAGTAATTTCCGTGAAGCAAAAGTCACGTGCTCACACTTGGACTCTTTTGTGAGATCAAATTCTTGTGGTTTAGGCTTGAAAAGGTGGTGTAGTGTTTAGATTTTGGAATTTCCTTTTTGTTCTGCCTTAATTACTTTTTTCTTTCAGCTTCTGAGTTTGTAGTATATGCATTCTTTCCTCTCAATGTTTTGGAAACACAAAGAGAGATGTTATAAAGGGAAAGAAAACTCCAAAAGTATTGCACCACAAACATGAATACACCATAGATTAATCAAGTACCAATTGATGAGTGCAATAAACAACATCATTGATTGAACAATCTATTAACTCGGCCAAAATAAAAGCTCAGATGCTAGTACCTTCAAAATATATTACGAGCCTCTTGTGCCAATCAAACTGACGTCAATTAGGAATGCAGTTGGTCCTGAAGTTCTTACACCAGAAGATGCCTGTTCCATGTTGCAAGCTCAAAAATAGATTCTTCTGTAGCAATTAAATAATCAAAATCCGCAGAAATCTTACACAAAAAGTTAGTTGAGTTTGAACATTATTACACTAGTTTAAGTTGGTCATTACTGAGGGAACTTTGCAACTGCATTCTTTTGACGTATTTACGTATTGTATCCTAGAATGCCTACTTAGAAAAGAAAGGAAGAATGAACGGCCAAGAATCTTCCACCAACCAGCTCCTACTAATCCCCATATCACAATATTAATAAGAGCAAATATAATGCCCAATTTGAAGACATCACGCAGTTCCACATAACTAGCTGTTAAAGAATAGCAAAGAAATGATATTAGTTCAACTTCCTTAAAATAAATGAAAAGGAATTAATCTATCCAAATTCAAACAAACTAGAAAGAAAATGAAATTCTGATACCACTCTTAACTGAATTGCCTCTTTTGTTTATGTCCTAAAGTTTTATGACTAGATAAAATTTTCTTGTCTTTTCCATCTATAATTGTCATGACCAAAACCCGGTCGTCATGGCACCCAGCCTTAAAACTAGGTAAGCCTGACCAACAATCGCTTCCAACGTAACATTTAAGTCTCAACCCCAGAATTTAACAAAATAATAATCCAAGAATATTAATAATGTAATATAGGCAAATACAGAAATCAAGACACACCCATATGATCTGGGGGTCACGAGTCTAGAGCCTCTAAACAAAACTGAATAATAATAATAGTAACTGAATATCAAAACCAAAATCTGGGAAAGTATTTAATAATAATAAAATGAAGAAATAATGAAGAGCAGTCAGGTCCCGCGAACGTCATGCAGCAACCTCAACGACTCTGAAAATATCTCTGGAGACTACGACAATCAACTAAGCCTCCGGTGTACTTGAATATGCACACAAGGTGCAGGGAGTAGGAGTGAGTACTACCTACTCAGTGAATAGTAAGTATAGAAAATGACTGAAAGTAAGAAATCCACGAAATACCACAAAGCAAAGCTATAACTAACAATCCTATAACTTAGCTACATTCTAACAGCATAACAGTATCAAAATAACCATCAAGTATCAGATAAAGATGTAATGCAATGCAATGCACATGAATACGCTGCAAAGTGCAGCCCGAGCCAACCATGAATATGATTTAACATTGACAGCGCTCACTGGGGGTGTGTACAGGCTCCGTAGGGGCTCCTTCAGCCCAAGCGCAATATCAGCCATGTATCGGCTAAGAACAGGCACTCGGCCTCAATATCAATATATAACCGCTGCGGCGTACAGCCCGAGCCAACCATGCAGTCCAAAGTATTCATGTAAGTCACATAACAGATTCAATCTGATTCTTTGCCAGTTTCCAATTTATTAAGGTGAATACAATTTAATTAGCCAATTTCAGAAATACGGTGACTTAACATTTATTAACAGTGAATAATACAGGACTAAGATTAATGATTATGTAAATCATGTTGTCACACAGATATTCGCCCTAGACGGGTACTACAGAATGGCACAAGGCCCCAAATATGGCATCAAGCCCAATTATCAACAACACAATGTGCGTATCAGACGCCAATAGTTCATATTCAGCTCTAGGGATGGACCAAGTCACAATCACCAATCATTTACAATCCCGAACTTGCCATGGGGTGCGAGTCACGCCCTAACATAGCGTCACGATGTGATAAACCGGGATTTCAAACCCTCAGGCCATCATCTATATAAACAACCCACCTCTAACCGGCCGTAGACTAGCCTGCGATGCCCTTTCCTCCTGTATCGATTTCTTCGCGCGTCGAATCTAGTCAAAATCACAACGAGTACATAAATATGGGCTAAATAAACATAATCCAACTGAAATTATTCGAAAAAAACAAAAAATCACGAAGCTGGTGAAATCCGAGCCCCGAGCCCACTTCTCCAAAAATTCAGAAAGTTACATCTCTGGATTCCTCGTCTCTCCACGAGTCCGTACATATAAGGTTTATAAAAAACGGAGTTCGTTTACCCTCTCAAATCACCATTTCACTCTCTCTTAGACTTCAAGCCCTAACCACCATTTTTGACCTTAAAAACCTTGAATTTTATTGTTTAATCTACTATTTTATACCATATAGACATAATCCGAGGCCAAGAATCATTACCTGAAAGAAACCCTTGAAAACCTCTTCAAAATTACCCACATTTGTCTCTTCCCAAAGTCAAAAATGTTTCCTTAACATATGAAATTTGCAAACACTGTTTCATTAATTCCCTCGATTTCCACTTCCGCGACATAGTAACCGCTTCGGTGGTCGCTTCTGCGGTCAATAGACCGCTTGTGTGGTCTCCCTTGAGTCGACTAGGACCGCTTCTGCGGTCCTAAACCGCTTTCGCGATCTCCGCCTACGCGATCACCTTGGCCACTTCTTCGTTCGCCCAGCTAGACCATGACCGCTTTCACGGTAGCCGCTTTTGCGGTAATTCTTCCACTTTCGTGAAAATACCTGAAGCCTGTGCAACAGACCTGTTGCAGCTTCTAAAATCTTCATTTTTATCATCCGACTTCACCCCGAGGCCCTCGGGACCCCAACCAAATGCATAAATATGTCTCATTACTTCATTCAGACTTGCTCGCAACATAAAAATGCTATCATAGACATCAAAATCATCCAATTTTCACGAATTCAAGCCTAAGTTAAACTAAAACTTCCGAAACTCGCATTTGCTCCAAAACCCGACCTAACCACCTCCGAATGATCTGAAAATTTGCACACATATCCAAAATCACCTAACGGAACTACTGCAACTGACGGAATTCCATTCTAACCCCCAGATCAAAATCTCACCTGTCAACCGAACATCGCCAAATTTCTAACTTTGCCAATTCAATTCTAATTCTACACCGGGCCTCCAAGTTCAGTTCTAATTTCTCTCCTAAGTCACAAATCACCACCCGAAACTAGTCAAATCATCGGAAACCATTTCGAGCCCTCTAACTCATAAGTCAACGTTCGGTTGACTTTTCCAAACTAACTTTCCATTAAAGAAACTAATTGCATTTCTAGCCAACCCCATCCAAATTGGTTCGAACTCTCCAAATACATATATTGAAACATATAACAGCATAAAAAGGGGAAAACGGGCGATAATTCATGAGACGACGGGTCAGGTCGTTACATCCTCCCCAACTTAAACAGCCGCTCGTCCTCGAGCGTGCCCAGAGTTGCACTAGGATTCAACCAATCTCCAATGACCTTTCTAATCATATACCTGGGTGATCCCACGTCACCCTAACTCACATATGCCTGATAATACAACACAACTAAAATTTCACAGGTCGTCTAGACCATAACCATTTCTCAGATTAACCATTTACGAAGACATCGCTTCCCTTTTGACTAATACCACAACAGATCTCCAGACCGAAACTCGATATTAACCTTCCAAAAAGCTGAAACCAAATCTGTTCGTACCCATTAATGACCCCAAAGGTCTCTTCTGACCAAACACACCATCCTGGTGACATGACACTTCAATACGGACTAAGCCCCAACTTACATAACGCACACACCAATAAGAGACGGTCTGAACATACTCAAGTCATGAAAATGACTCAAACGAAAGAGCTGCACCTTAAGCTCATCAATACCGTTACAACATAACGCTGAGACTTCTTCTCACATCATAGGAATAGAATACATGAACCTTTCCCGAAAGGTCTAATCTCCACGTAGCCTCGCTAAAATGCGCGATCTCATCCAACACCATTCCACATGAAGCACCTCGAGTCGCTATACTCGAACTTGATAACCACGCACAGAGTGACGTCTGAACCCAAGCAATCCATCACACCCACGACGAAGCGAGTTATATAAACCATTAAATCATGAAAGAACCCAGTTGATGCGCTATTCGCTGAGCAACTACCAATACGGACTTTCCTCAAAAACCCAGAAACAAGGCATACAAAGTAACACACGAAAACTATCCTTAATGTCACACTGTTGCGGCGCGTAACCCGATCCAAAAAACATACCCTGTAGCGGTGTGCCACCTGATCCACTCAACATATCTCACTTAGGGAGATGCACATCGAGCCGAATTTGCTCATAATCACAGAGTACCGAGTATCGGTCGCGAGCACACTGAATGCTTAATCATATCTACTTATGGCGGTGTAAGCTACATAACTCAACTTCCACTATGAGTCTCAATAGCGCCGCACCATATGTGCCCCTAGTCCGTAAATCATAACGTCTCGCAACGTAGAAAAATAACTCAAAGATCTTTCCAGATCGCTGATAAGCTCAGCAATGGTCGAGTCAACTTATCCCTCGACAATACAATTCGGAGTCAACCAAGTCGACTCAGACAGGACCACGCATCCGAAAAGTCCCTCAATACCAAAACTGAATCAATGGCACAAACTTGTGCACTGACATTTGCCACGAAGTCCCAAACAAGACAAGCAATCCTTCTCAGCCATCCGCTGGTCTTTGGAATGCAACCCACTCTTACTATAACACCACCCGATGCACCTCGCTACGCAACCTGTGGCATTCTCCGGCATAGCCCATAATACAACAGTCTAGATTAACCTAACACTGAGGCAACCGGTCTACCCCCAACATCATGACCAAAATCTAACATATCAACAAATAAAGATCCACTAGGGCATACCAATACCAATAGCCGCTTACGGGGCGAATGCACACAATCCACAACCGCTACATCGATTGCACCGGAGAACTCTCAGCCTCCAACTCCATATAACATACAAATCACTATACCTCATCCCACATTCCACCATAGGAATACATATTATACATCAAGTACCCATTCATTCCACGAAATATATTCTAAAATTTCCCTGTGCCATCAACAGACTCATGCCAACAGTCGGTCAAATAGGAAACTGCCGCAATCCCACCGAATTGTTATTAGTTTACATCACCTTTCCCTCTTACTGAACGTATATTCCCGTCAAATTACTAGAATAGTAATACCATTTTCCTTAATCATCTGAGGGTCGCTTCTTAAATCACATGCAACTACCCGAGCTGTTTAAGAATTTAATGACTTTCCATTCGGAATTGAACTGTACCTCACACACACAAATCCCAATCCTCCAAAACAGACCGCACATATTATACCATACTAGGATAACCTAAGAACTCCATCTCCCTTTTCCTAACCACAAGCTAAACTGCGAGGACCAAATCCTTCTACCTTTACCACACTGATTCGGCCTGCTAACAAGCTACTTCATTTGTCTGGATTTCGTTCTGATTCATTCTCAACTTGATATACTCTCTTGCTGTAGCACCACAATGCCTCAACCCAGGCTTACTACACGAGACTCGAATGTACGACCACACCGTCTAAGACCAATAAGCCACTAAATACTCTCTTAAATGTTCCCAAAATACCACCTTCTAAAATACCCTACTTTGAAGAACTTCCTGTGAATTTACGTCCGCTACCTTTGCTTTTCTGATACGAATACATGGAATTTTGTAAGTAACGTAAAAATACCACAAGTCTTGACTTGTTCTAATAAAAACACTGACTTGGTCACATACTCAACCTTAAAACACCTGATTGCTACATATAGAATCTTGCACACCTCAAACCATTCTCAAGAGTCATCCACTCTCATGCCCACTGCAAATTACTTGACTTTTGAATCGAACCACTCGTGCCTTATCAGCACTCTGACACCGTAGGACATGATCTCATTCTGATACAACCAAACAACTTCCTTCTCTTTACACTACACATTTCTTATCCGCAACTCAAGACATTCTATTATTTTCTCACATTTACGAAGCATCATATAACCTTTGTCAAAATTTTGCTTCACTACATAATCGTACAATCAACTAATCCACAGCAACCTCCCCAACTTAGCTCGAAGCCATATATCTCACAACACTTATACTCTTTTACGGTCGTATAACATGGTGAGATTAAACTCACTCTTTCATAAGCCTGTGGAAACATGAATCATCATAAATTTTTAACTCTTCTGCAATTCTTGCATTCATTCACACGACAGTTAAACCCACTCTTTATTCGACAAAACTTTTACTAAGTCCCAAATTTTTCAAAAATTTTGGCAAAGTTTCATTTGTAATTGAGACTATCCACCCGTCAGAGAATCACCAAAACCATCCTAACAACACGTCTACAACTTGACAAAACATCACAATGTATATCAACAACATTAATCTCAATACTACATGTATTCTATTATCAAAATTGATACATGGGTATGGGTTGTACTATTTGAATCCTAACACATGGAAATACCCTTTAAATACACATGAAATCTTCTCACAATATACATAGGAACCGCATCACTTTAGAACACTCCATTGGAAATAACCCACCTGCTTCGCCGCATATAACATTTTTGTATACCTTCCACCGTCATACACATTGCACAGCTACTTAGTCTTCCTGAACTCATATCGTATAGTGCAATTTACTTCTCTCCACTAGGAGACTCAAAAAGAATCTTCACACGCCCACAACTCGGGCTACCCATCGGACCACCATAGGAAACGAATCACTTGGTAGTTCATCCATTAGCTAGCAGAATCCTTCATCACTACCAGGTCATACAATTGCATCTCGCATACTCATCACATGGTCACCAAACTACCTTTCTGGCTAATAGCGACAATGTCGAACATATACATTCAAAACACTTGATCATACGATTAGCACATGAGTGCTCAGCGCTAGGCAAGGCCCGGCCTCAAGTCCTCCAGACTGGCCCACCATCAACCTCACAAAGATTACATCTCGCCCCTCGATCGGGGAATCGCAAGCCATCAAAGCACATACAATACCGAGTGCTCATGCGTGCATGCAAACGCGGGGAAGGAATTTCAAGAGTTACTCTTTCAAGTTGAATCAAAGACGAACGATAAGATTTCAAGAAAGTGAGGTGTTTCCTAAAAGTTCTGTAGCCTCCTGCTTATAAATGTGGTGCACGACATACCCATAAACAAGACTCTATTAAACCGGCTCATGACTCGTGAGCCCTAGTAACCTAGGCTCTGTTACCAACTTTTCACAACCCAAACCAAGTCGTGATGGCACCCAGCCCTAAAGCTAGGTAAGCTTAACCAACAATCGCTCCCAACGTAACATTTAAGTCTCAAACCGAGAATTTAACAAAATAATAATTCAAAAATATTAATAATGTAATATAGGTAAATATGAAAATCAAAACACACTCATATGATCTGGGGGTCACGAGTCTAGAGCCTCTAAACAAAACTGAATAATAATAAAAGTAACTAAATATCAAAACCAAAATCTGGGGAAGTATCTAATAATAATAAAATGAAGAAATAATGAAGAGCAGTCAGGTCCCGCGAACGTCATGCAGCTACCTCAACGACTCTGAAAATATCTCTGGAGACTACGACAATCAAATAAGCCTCCGGTGTACCTGAATTTGCACACAAGGTGCAGGGAATAGAGATGAGTACTACCGACTCACTGAATAATAAGTATAGAAAATGACTGAAAGTAAGAAATCCACGAAATGCCACAAAGCAAAGCTATAACTAACAGTCCTATAACTTAGCTACAGGCTAACAGTATAACAGTATCACAACAACCACCAAGTATCAGATAAAGATGCAATGCAATGCACATGTATACGCTGCGGCGTGCAGCCCGAGCCAACCATGCATATGATTTAACGTCGACGGCGTTCACTGGGGGTGTATACAGACTCCGGAGGGGCTTCTTCAGCCCAAGCGCAATATCAGCCATGTATCGGCTAAGAACAGGCACTCGGACTCAATATCAATATATAACCACTGCGGCGTGCAACCCGAGCCAACCATGCAGTCCAAAGTATGCCTGTAAATCACATAAAATATTCAATCTGATTCTTTGCCAGTTTCCAATTTATTAAGGTGAATACAATGTAATTAGTCAATTTCAGAAATACGGTGACTTAACATTTATTAACAGTGAATAATACAGGACTAAGATCAATGATTATGCAAATCATGTTGTCACACAGATATTCACCCTATATGGGTACTACAGAATGGCACAAGACCCCAAATATGGCATCAAGCCCAATTATCAACAACACAATGTGCGTATCAGACGCCAATAGTTCATATTCAGCTCTCGGGATGGACCAAGTCACAACCCCCAATCATTTACAATCTCGCACCTGCCATGGGTTGCGATTCACGCCCTAACATGGCGTCACGATGTGATAAACCGGGGTTTAAAACCTTCAGGCCATCATCTATACAAACTACTCACCTCTAACCGGCCGTAGACTAGCCCGCGATGCCCTTTCCTCCTGTATCGACCTCTTCGTGCGTCGAATCTAGTAAAAATCACAACAAATACATAAATATGGGCTAAATAAACATAATCCAACTGAAATTATTTGAAAAACACTAAAAATTACGAAGTTGGTAAAACCCGAGCCCTGGGCCCACTTCTCGAAAAATTGAGAAAGTTACATCTTGGATTCCTAGTCTCACCACGAGTCAATACATATAAGGTTTATCAAAAACGGAGTTCGTTTATCCTCTCAAATCACCATTTTACTCTCTCTTAGGCTTCAAGCCCTAACCACCATTTTTGACCTTAAAAACCTTGAATTTCATTGTTTAATCTACTATTTTACATCATATAGACAAAATCTGAGGCCAAGAATTATTACCTGAAAGAAACCCTCGAAACCCTCTTCAAAATCGCCCACAATCGTCTCTTCCCGAAGTCAAAAGTGTTTTCTTAACTTATGAAATTTGAAAACGTTGTTTCATTAATTCCCTGCGATTTCCGCTTCCGCGACACAGTGACCGCTTCTGCGGTGGTCACTTCTACGATCAATAGACCGCTTTTGCGATCTCCCTTGAGTCGACTTGGACCGCTTCTGTAGTCCCAAAACGCTTTCGCGATCTCCGCCTACGCGATCACCTTGGCCGCTTCTACGGTCGCCCAGCTAGACCATGACCGCTTCTGCGGTCGATGACCGCTTTTGCGGTAGCCGCTTTTACGGTAATTCTTCCGCTTTTGCGAAAATACCATAAGCCTTTGCAGCAGACCAGTTGCAGCTTCAAAAATCTTCGATTTCATCATCCGACTTCACCCCGAGGCCCTCTGGACCAAATGCATAAATATGTCCCATTACTTTATTCAAACTTGCTCGTAACATAAAAATGCTATCATAAGCATCAAAATCATCCAATTTCCATGGATTCAAGCCTAAGTTAAACTAAAACTTCCGAAACTCGCATTTGCTCCAAAACCTGACCTAACCACCTCCGAATGATCTGAAAATTTGCACACATATCCAAAATTACCTAACGGAGCTTATGCAACTGTCGAAATTCCATTCTGACCCCCGGATCAAAATCTCACCTATCAACTGGACTTTGCCAAATTTCTATCTTAGCCAATTCAAGCCTAATTCTACATCGGGCCTCCAAATTCAATTCTAATTTCTCTCCTAAGTTTCAAATCACCACCCGAAACTAGTCGAATCATCGGAAACCATTCCGAGCCCTCTAACTCATAAGTCAACATTCGGTTGACTTTTCCAACCTAACTTTCCATTAAAGAGACTAATAATCTCATTTCTATCCAACCTCCATCCAAATTATTGTAAACTCTCCAAATACATATATTGAAACATATAACAACATAAAATGAGAAAAACGGCAATAATTCATGGGACGACGGATCAGGTCGTTACAATAATACACATGACTTTAACAAAATTACCTCCATAATTACATATATAATTTCTTCTGCAGATCGAACGAGGACTTCAGTAGTTAGCAGGTTAGGGAAGAAATTAAAAGTACTCATGGATGATTTTCAGGCCTTAAGGGAAAGAATGAATGATGAATATAAGGAAATTGTTGCAAGAAGATACTTTACTGTGACGGGAGAAAAGACGAATGATGAATTGTTCGAAAATCGGATATCTAGCGGGGAGAGTGAGTCCTTCCTCTAGAAGGCAATTTTTTAATTGGCTTAAGAAGTCAACATATTATACAACAATTACCAACTTTATTTGGCCAAATATCCGTATAAAGATGGTATTGTTATGAAATAATATAAGAACAAGAACAATAGATAGAAAAGTAGAGAGAGAGGAGTATTCTTATTAATACTTTTGGGATCATTTACAATGGTAGAGGGCACCTCTATTTATAGGAAGAGGAATGACTTAGCTTTAAGCTAAAACTCTTAGACATTCACTCTAAATAGACTTCTATTTTATAACATTCCCCCTTGAATGTCTATTCAATAATGTGCCTCATAAAACCTTAAAACCAAAACCCATTGGGAAAAATTAAAGAAAGGAAAAAGAGTACACATGTTTGAATATGCGCCTATTGGTTGCCTCGTTAAAAACCTTGCAAGGAAAACCCAGTGGGACAAAACCTTGTAAGGGAAAAAAAGTGCAACGCGCATTAACTCCCCCTAATGAGTACATCAATTTATATCCTTGAGCATTTGCATTCCAATCTTGTGCATCATCTTCAAAACGATCTTTGATAGAGATTTGATAAATCAACCATATTGACTTGAGTAAATATTCCGCACCTTGAAATCATCATTCTTGATAGATATGAACATCTTCATATAATGTCGTGGAATAACTCTTCAATATCTCCATTGATGCATTCTCAATGCCATCATGCTTATAGTTATAGCAAGATTCATATGTACACAAATTGTACTTGGGATGTGGTACTTCAAGACCAAGAATTGCATATGCTTCAAGCAACTTAAATCTTTCAAGTTAAGTCATATAAGCCATATAATAGACTTTAGATGCATATCAAGTTTTCCATGTCATGCTAGACAAATAAGATATCGAAAACTTACTATACATACCTTTGACTTTATACTTTCAAGCATTTGAACTATAGGTTCAAAACTACATGTCTTTCATATGGAATCAATTCTTCTTGAATTGTATCTCTTCCATTTAGTTACTTTCTTTGGGTCAGCAAATGCGTATAGCATGCTTTGCAATATGTTGCAATTGAATTATCCCTTTTATGAACTTCAGGTTCATATCATGATATTCGGGGATATACATATACAAATGATAATTCATCCCATGTAACCTTTTCTCAAGTGTTTATCATGTCTCCCCCTCATGTTAGTAAAGCTAACTTGTTTCCTCAACTTTGGGAAACCATCTTTGTGCATTATCATGTCAATATACACGGCACATTAATAATAAGATGAAATTATTTGGTTCCTGACCTTGAACCACTTGTGAGGGGAGAATATAATATACTCTCGTATACAACTGAAATATAACTTTGTTCTCATAAGAAACAGTTTAGCTATTAAGTGGAAGCACTCAATAATTATCTTGCTAAACCAACTTTGATATAAACCAACTTATCAAGATGAACTATCTTGATTAGAAAATCTGGAAATTATGCTCGAAGTTAGATTACTGAGCAATTTACCTCGCAAGCACCGGCCAGGCTGCGGGTCAATAACAATTGCGCATGTAACCATATCATAGATGCATCATATGTGGTATACATGGCAGGTGAATGGGCCCATATTCACCTTTGATATTTCCAGAATTTATGGGCTTCAACCCGAACTCTTTAGTTGGTCAGTTCATTAATGAGAACAAGTGATACAAGAGAATTCGAAAAGAACTTTCTAGTTCTTTGATATTCACCTATGTGAATTTGCACATCATACTTAAAATGAGATGGCTAACACGAATGCCAACTGAATAAATTATCAACATTGGTAAACTTCAAATTTACACCATGACATGTGCACTTATCAATAAACTTTAGGTTTATTATGACATGGGTTTTTATACCAATAGATATCCACTTTATTGTGGCATTCTTTCGTTTGTGTAGTACAAAGTGGAGAACAAAGCGGGTAGCTTTTCATATGCAAATTACCCCGCTACAAGTTGTAGTAATAGGAGATATCAAAGCCTTCCTTTATAGTCTCAATATAATCAATCGCTTTCGCGTGTACTTTGGAAACTGAATAAGTTTCTTTGAGACTTACTACAGCACAATACTCAATTGTGTTTCTCCAACATAGTAAATTGGCTCTTCTTGAGCTCTCAATTAATTTTGTACTACCACAGATTCATCAACATCCATATGGTGAATATCTTTCTTAAAGAGAAAGTTATACCATTATGGTCATGTCAAACTAATATGCAAGATATGTTTCTTGCATTATCGTTGTCCTTTAATAGTCATATTTCCAAAATACTTTGGCGTACAATAGGTACGTGACCAACGATCATTCATGCCATATATCATCTCAAACCTCCTTCTAGGGGTGAGTGTGGTATCATCTCAAACCTCCTTCTAGGGGTGAGTGTGGTATCATCTCAAACCTCCTTCTAGGGGTGAGTGTGGTATATTTAATACCAATTTCATGTTCATATTCTTCCAATAATGAATATGTATTCGTGAATCAAATGTTGTCACATTCACTTCGAGGATATGTGATTTTGTTATCCTTTTCAAATCTATAAATGCGGCAGGCATTTGATTTGCTATTCTTTGCAAATGGATAATCTTTTGTGCCTCTTTCACAAATAGAGGTATGTGGATCAAGATGAGATAATGATGCATTTTTCCACAAAATTTCCCGTTTGGTTTCACCAACTTCTCCCCCTAATTTTGGGAAAAGTGTCTCATCAAATTGACAGTCTGCAAATCGTGCAGTGAACAAATCTCCTGTCAATGTTTCGAGGTAGCGAATAATGGAGGGCGATTCAACCTCAACATATATTCCTAACCTTCTTTGCAGACCCATTTTGGTGCGGGATGGCGGTGCTAAAGGCACATATACTGCGCATCCAAAAATTCTTAAATGGGATATATTGGGTCCATGACCCAAAACCAATTGCAACGGGGAATATTTGTGTCAATTCGTCAGTCAGAGACGAACTAGCATTGCTGTATGTAAAATGGCGTGTCCCCAAACCGAAGTGGGCAGCCGACAAACTAAAATGCTGCATGCAAAATGGCATGAACCCAAACCAAAATGGGCAGCCGACGAACTAGCATTGCTGCATGCAAAATGGCGTGAACCCAAACCGAAATGGGCAGCCTCGTTTTCATGAAGAATTCAAGATTATTCTCATCTATTGTCTCAATATGATATCCATTTTGAATGATATCTTTAAAACTCAACAAGTTCTTCTTAGACTTGGAGGAGAATATTGCATTCTCTAAGATAAACGTCATGCCTTTGGGCAGAGTTACAGTTGCTCTTCCGGAGCCTTCAATCAATTTAATTCCCATGGTTTGATATAAAAAAAAATACACGAACATAAGAATAAACAAGTTCAATTCGTTTGTGTCACATAATATTTTCAAAATCTGCTGATGTCAGTTGACTAAAATAAATCAGATAGTCGATTATATGTTTTCCATAATCGATTACGATGCAGTTTGAAAATTTTAGTTTTAAGCATTTTCATAAAACAATCGATTGTTAAACACACACAATCGATTGTTGAACATTGACAATCGATTGTTAAACACACACAATCGATTATTTGCTATTTTTAAAAAACTTCAGATCACTGTCTTAAGACAATCGATTGTTAAACATCGACAATCGATTGTTGACTATTTTTGAAAAATTCCAGATCACACTGCCTAACGACAATCGATTGTTAGACATAGACAATCGATTGTGGATGATTTTTTAAAAATTCCAGGTTACAGTCTAACAACAATCGATTGTTAGACATAGACAATCGATTGTGGATGATTTTTGAAAAATTCCAGATTACACTGTCTAACCACAATCGATTGTTAAGCATTGACAATCGATTGTTGACTGTTTTTGAAAAATTCCAGAACTGTTTTAAAGACAATCGATTGTTGATCTTTGACAATCGATTGTTTTGCAGTTTTTATGCGAAATATGAGATAACCGACTAGTTTTTCAGGTTAGTCGATTACCTCTACTGGAAAGTAAAAATCTTATTGATATTTGAGCATATTGATACATCCTAAAGAACTAATACTAACATTATATCATGAACTAACTAATACGAGCTAATACTAATGGCTATTAGTTTATTCATTCACTAATACAAACAAGTAAAATAAAATCAAATAGCTCCATCTTCTTTCATCACGGATCCATCACCGATTAGGTGGTCTATCTTCCCCTCGGGTTGCTCAAAGAAGTCTGCCACATCCAAGTGGGTGATGTCAAAGTTGTCGTCGGAGACAAAATTCGTTTCAGGGCGTTTACTCTTTCGAGATGCTTGATAAAGGTCAACCAAAAATCATGGTATACGGCAAGCCTTTGACCAGTGCCCGTTTTCACCGCAACAATAATATATAGTTTATAAACTATTTGCTTTTGGATTCTTATCGTATCGTGCTACAAGCAGAGTGACCAACTTTAGGTTGTCATATCTCTTCTTTAAGCCATTCCACAAGATAGGTGGATCCTTGACGGTGAGATATTCAATCTTCAAACCTTCATCAAGGTGATGGCGCAAGAAAATCAAGGCCTTAGCATAGTTTCAAACCTTCATCAAGGTGATGGCGCAAGAAAATCAAGGCCTTAGCATGGTTTTGGGTGGATGCATTATTTCTGTCTTTAATGGCGTCTCCAAGACCCATAGCATCCAAAATGGATTTAAGTATCCAACACCCATATCATATAGTTCTTGCCCGAAATTTCAAGGGCAACGAACTTTCTTTTCATAATGTCAGACATAAACCAAAATTACATCAAGAGCGTGTTCATACTTACGAGCTCTATTACAATTATCACATTCACTTCAGGGAATGGATCAAAATCATGTGTTTTACACAATCTCATGTCAAATATTACTTTCATAAAGTGAAAGATTATTTTGAGAATCTTTATTATTCTCATTACCACAATAATGACGATTATAACTTCGTCTATTGCCATGTCCACATCCATTGATACCTTTACGGTAATTAGTCTTCTTTCAGACTTATCACATACTGCTACCACATTCTCTAAAGGGAATGGAGCAAATTCAATTGGACGGAATTCTTTGCCACGTCCACATTCATTGATACCTTCATGATAATATTTTAGTCTTCTTTCAGATTTATCATATACTGCTTCCACATTCTCTAAAGGGAATGGAGCAAATTCAATTGGACGGAATTCTTTGCCATGTCCACATTCATTGATACCTTCATGGTAATATTTTAGTCTTCTTTCAGACTTATCATATACTGCTTCCACATTCTCTAAAGGGAATGGAGCAAATTCAATGGGACGGATTTTCAATTATTTGCCCACAATCATACATGAATTTAATCATGGCAGGACATAGAGATTTAACCACTTCATGTGGTTATAATTTCTTACAAACTCCATTAGAGTTATAATCAAACTTTGTTTGTATATTCAATCAAATCGTATAATTTCAAGAATTTGAAAGGGAAAAGTAAATTACTTACCTTTAAGGTATACCAATTATATTTTCAATGTTTTCTTCCTTTTCTCCACTGATGCAGACGACGGCGGCTCCGATGCGGAGAAATTGACGGCGGCTTAATCTTCTTAAAGAGCTTCTTGAGACGGTAGAGTCTCGTGCTGATAACGTGTTATGAAATAATATAAGAACAAGAACAATAGAGAGAAAAGTAGAGAGAGAGGAGTATTCTTATTAATACTTTTGGGATCATTTACAATGGTAGAGGGCACCTCTATTTATAGGAAGAGGAATGACTTAGCTTTAAGCTAAAACTCTTAGACATTCACTCTAAATAGACTTCTATTTTATAACAGGTATATTGAATCTTAGATATTTTAATTATGAGGTTCTTACCTTATATTGTTATGACCTATTTGGCTATTCCATGATTCTGGAAAGCAAAATAGTTCACTCTGGCAAGTTGAGCAAAGAACTAAATGCAATAAACAGATAAGGTACTTACTGAATGATATAGAAGAGGTAACCAAATGCGTTGAGGCGTGGAAAGATTTTTCATGAGCTGCAGAGTAAATAGCAAAATAAACTGAGTCTGGGCCAGCAGAAGAAAAGTTTTTTTTTCAGGTAATAGAGATACTTGCACCTATCCTGGCAACTATTTCAATCGAACCTACACAACATTCAGGCAGCCAGGTTTCATTAACAAATTCTGTTAATTTATTTTCAGTTTCTTATGGTAGACACTCAGGTGTAAATCTTGTAGATCAACAAGGCCTCAATCACAAATGCCAAATTTTATACACCCACAAACTGAAATTTTACATCACTCTAATGTTATGCATTATTATAAAAGGTATCGAACATACAGAGACGTGAGCTTCAGCTGCATTACGAGCACCATCAGTAGGTGTATCACCATGAACCTGCAGTAGGGATCTCCTAAAATCCTGTACATGTGCAGCAGTAAAAAGTTCAAAGATCTGAAACACTTTGAAATTGTATATACAGGTGCCATCCATGATTGAAAGAGAGTCAAGTATGAAGCAATTACTTGTTCAGAAACTCAAGACTGCCAGTAGTTCTAGACTCAGAACCCAGATCCTAAGAAAGAACAAGCTTAGCAAGATTGGACTTTCAGCATTTAGAGGTGTCTAACATTACATGAATCACATCTGAACAATATTCAAGGGCTTCTCCACCATACTCTACTAGCAATATTACTCAAGCTCCTCAATCAAGAAAAAAATGCATGGTCAAGTTGCCTACCAGCATCTACACATGTGCAAGTGGCGTACCCACATTTGGCACAAGAAAGGTTCTAAATTTCTTCTAGATATCTATCTCACCCATTAAATAGCATGCTCTTCATAATGCACATACTCGAATAACTGGAAATATATAGATACATAAACCTGCCTGCAAAGTACTTAAAGCAGTTAAACCATCTACTAAACCAGCACACTAAAGAATGTATTCGTTGTGGGGAAAAGAAATAAGACAGAACACACGCAGTATACATAACATATAAAAAATGCAATTTACAGACAGAAACATTAACACAGTTGAACAAGTATTAAGAAAATACTTAAGAAAACATTAACACAGTAGCCTAGCAATATTTAGCAAGTGTCTTTTCCTTCTAGATTGGGGAGAAGCAAGCATGATCCAGGCAGAGTGCATTTTACTACAGCATGCGTTGCCGGATCCTCTCAATGAATGATTTGCTTTCCTTTCAGACTTGTGAGATATAATTCACTAATATCTTCATTTATCAAATTTGTAGCACAAGCTAACTCATTCGGTACTATGGTTAGCTTAATTGAATATTAATTTATCGGAACTATAGCGGTAAGCCACTTTTGCAGCCTTGAACCCCTCAACTCTATTAGTTTCCTGAGCTAATTTTGGTAAATTGTTTGAAATAGTCAAACTCTGTTTAAATAAACTATTTTAATGCAACAAAAGGAGCTAACAACCATAAATATCAACAAAAATCCTAGCAAATATCCTAAGTCAATTCTACAAGAATCAGTTCTAACATATACATGCTAGAAGAAATATTTAAATTAAGTATACCCAATCGTAGAAATTAACCAACAAAAATACCAAAAAAGCTAAATTTACAACCTTAAATACCTAATGCAGAAGGAGAAAAAAGACGTACATCTCAAATTCAAAAGAGTGTTATATCATTCTTCAAATTACACCGATTCAACAAAAACTTCTGTTACTCTCAGCAGAGAATCGAAAAACAAAAAAGCCACAAATTAGAGAAAAAATCAATTAAAGGAAAACACAAATTAACAGAGGAAATAAACCTAAAACCCACATGCAAGAAGGAAGAAACACAGAAAAGCAAAATCAAAGAATGGGAAGAGGAATTACCATAGATCTGAACCCACAATCCACATCGTTCAAAATCAAAGAATGGGGAAGAAAGCAATAATTTGCATCTCTTTCATATTGTGGAGAACGTATTGTGAATCTCTTTCAGTTTTTTGAATCTTCAAGTGAGGGTTTTCAAGTGATAGAAAATGGAAGCTGAAAAAGTTTCTCTTTCGTGAAAGTAGAAAATATACGACTAAAGCGCAATGAAATTATTGAGGGGTTTCCGGAAGAGACGAGGGAAAGGTTCAAAAAGGAGGGAAAATTTGGGGTTAGTACGCACTTTTGTTTTTTAAGGTTGGCGGAGGTTTTGACCGCAGGCAAATATAACATATTTTTAGGGGTTGTATAAACCCCGCAATTTGATATAAATTGTGGAGGTTGCAATAATCCACGTAATTAAACCGCCGCAAATTCACCGTTTTTTGTAGTATCTGGTCTAGTTAATTTTGGTAATGGGGTAACCTCCAGTGATTCACAAGAAGGAGAATCAGGTAACTCAGGTAATTTTCATCTTCAAAATTTGGTATTAACCTTTCAGAAACAGCTCAAGGAATAAAATAAGCGCATCGAACAAATTCCTGGAGTTCCCCCTATAATCAAAGGAGTGGATATAGACAAGTACTCGCAACAACCTTGGAAGTCAACTGCTGCTCCTCTCCCAATTCCTAAGAACTTTAAAATGCCCAACATCCCAAAATATGATGGTACAACAGATCCACGTGACCACATGACTACGTTTACAACTGGTGTAAAAGGCAACGACTTAACCAAACAAGAAATTGAATCGGCGTTGGTTAAGAAATTTGGAGAATTTCTCACCGAGGGAGCATTAACCTGGTATTCTCTTTTACCTGAAAATTCTATAAACTCTTTTGCTGAGCTTGCAGATTATTTTATTAAAGTATACTCGAGAGCTCAAAAGGTCGAGAAAAGAATGGAGGATATTTTCAAAATCAAACAAGGGAACTCTGAACTGCTCAGATATTTTGTTGATAGATTCCAACATGAGAGAATGACTCTACCCCGTGTTCCAGATAATTGGGCAGCGATAGCTTTTGCAAGCATTTGAATGACAAAAGTTTAGAAGCCACGAGAAGGCTTAAAGAAAGTCTCCGTGAATTTACTGTAACCACTTGGAATGATGTTAATAACAGGTACAGTACAAAGCTCGGAATTGAAGAAGATACCGTACCTCAGTACCATCGTGAAGAAAGGAATGAATCCAGGAGGTTAGAGGCTTTAGAATAGATATGATCATATATGGGACCTGCAGGAAGATATTCACGATCAAAACATGATAACCAATGATATGATCAAAGGCCAAACAATAGGGAGACCGGGTCTCCATCCAGGTTCAGAGGTGATCAAAGCAATCAAGAGCTACGAGATGATGATAGGAATTTAAAGGCGTGATTCAGTGGCTATAATTTCAAAGTAACTAATTCTGAGCTCATAGTTGTTCTAAGGAGTATGGGAGACAAGATACGGTGGCCAAAAGAGATGCGGTTAAATCTAAAAAGGCATAATCTGGACCATTGGTGCAAATTCCACAACGATCACGGGCATAAAACGTCAGAATGCAGATTCCTACAAAGTGAAGTGGACCATCTATTGAAGCAAGGATATCTCACTGAGTTATTTAGTGAGAAGGGAAAACAGGCTTATATGAAAAATAGGCAGGAGCCACCGAAACCACCATCACCTAAGAGAACTGTGAACGTCATCAGTGGGGGGGAAGATATTTATGGAGTAATGTATATAGCTTCAAATAAGGTTTCCAAAGTAACAATCACACATAGGAAGCGAGTGCGGAAGACCTTAGAGCATGAACGGATCAATTTTGATGACGCATATACAGAAGGAGTGATTACTCCCCACAGTGCTGCACTAGTAATATCTTTACTTGTACATGATACTCATGTAAAACGAGTTTTGATTGACCCAGGGAGTTCTGCAAATATCATCCTACTAAGGGTATTACGGAAAGTCAAGCTAAAGATAAAATGATACCCAAGGCGCATACCTTGTCAGGCTTCGAAAATTCGAGCGTGGTAACAAAAGGAGAGGTAATTCTAACAACTTTTGTTTCAGGTGTTGTTAAAGAAACTAAATTCCAGGTAGTTGATATGGAAATGGCTTACAATATAATTATAGGGAGACCGTGGATCCATGATATGAATGTTGTTCCATCAACTCTGCATCAAGTTATTAAGTTTACATCACCGTGGGGAATTTTTTAAATTCGAGGGGATCAGCAAACAGCCAGAAGTATCAACGCCGTAACAGATACAAGCACCGTAAGTAAAGAGAAATAGCAATTACAGGAAATAGTTAAGGGTGAACAATCAAACTTCAACTGAAAATGAAAAAACAGACTTAGACTCGAGACCTGATATGATTCAAGAACTTGAAGAAAATGAGAACATTAAAACAACAATAGAGGAGCTTGAGGATGTAGTGCTATTTGAGCGGTGTCCTGAACAAAAGGTTTATGTAGGAGCCAATCTAAATCCAGGCATGCGAGGTATGTTAATTGAGTTTTTAAAAGCTAATGTGGATTGTTTTGCTTGGTCTCATGCTGATATGACAGGGATACCACCCGATGTGATGACTCACAAACTCAACAAGGACCTATCTTTCATACCAATAAAGTAAAAGAAAAGGAAGCAAGGAGCTTTCAAAAACCAAGTGATTCAAGATGAGGTCCAAAAATTATTAAAGATTTGGTCGATTCGCAAGGTAAAGTATCCTAATTGGTTAGCTAACACGGTGGTCGTACCTAAGAAAAATGGTAAATGGCGCGTTTGTGTGGATTATACTGATTTAAACAACGCTTGCCCAAAAGACTCTTTTTCTTTACCGCATATAGATCAGTTAATTGATGCAACTACAAGTCATGAACTTTTAAGCTTTTAGATGCATATTCGGGATATAATCAGACTAAAATGGATCCCGAAGATAAGGAAAAAACTTCTTTCATCACAAACAGGGGGACTTACTGTTATAAAGTAATGCCCTTTGATCTCAAAAATGCTGGAGCAACCTATCAAAGGCTAGTCACCAAAATATTTCAAGAACATTTAGGAAAAACTATGGAGGTATATATAGACGATATGCTCGTCAAAACCCAGCATTGTCACGATCATATTTCTCATTTATCTATTAATTTGAAATTTTACGGAAATTTATCATGAAACTCAACCCAGAAAAGTGTGCATTCAGAGTTGCCTCAGGTAAATTTTTGGGTTTTCTTGTTTCTAACCGTGGAACTGAGGTAAATCCTTCTCAAATCAAAGTGATAGAAGAAATCCCTGATATCCTTACCAATAAGAAGGAGGTTCAAATATTAACGGGAAGAATCGCAGCCCTGGGAAGATTTATTTCTAAATCTTCAGAAAAATGTTTTAAGTTCTTCTATGCTCTCAAAAAGCAAGACCATTTTGAATGGAACGAAGATTGTCAACAAGCCCTTAGGAACTTGAAAGCTTACTTGTCAAATCCCTCGTTGTTGGCAAAACCAAAGGAAGATGAAAAACTCCTCATCTACTTGGCAGTATCAGAAGACCCGGTAAGTGTTGTTTTGGTACGAGAGGACCAAGGTAAGCAATCTCCTATTTATTATGTAAGCAAATCTTTATTAGATGCTGAAACACGATATCCACAACTAGAAAAGTTGGCACAAGCTTTGATCATGGCATTTAGAAAATTAAGACCTTATTTTCAATGTTATCCCATTGTCATAGTTACTACTTTTCTATTACGAAACATTTTTGCATAAACATGAATTGTCAGGAAGATTAGCAAAATGGGCTATAGAACTAAGTGAATATGAAATAATTTATCAGCCTAGGACTGCTATAAAATCCCAAGTTCTCGCCGATTTCGCAGCAGATTTTAGTCAAGGGATGCATTTAGAAGCAAAAAAAGAATTATAAGTTTTAATGGTGCAAACCTGGGGACTTGGATTTTATTTACTGATGGTTCATCTAATGTAAAGGGAGCAGGTCTAGGAATTGTTCTTATACCGCCTACGAGTGAGACTAATAGAAAAGTATGAAATATCACCCTGTAACTAAAAATGAAGCAGAGTATGAGGCTGTAATTGCAGGTTTAGAATTGGCACGAGAACTTGGCATAACACAGATCATAATCAAGAGTAATTCTCAACTCGTGGTCAATCAAATGCTAGGGACTTATATAGACAGGGAGACGCGAATGCAAGAATATCTTGAAAAGGTACGGGAACTGATAAAGTAGTTTCAAACTTGGAAGGTGATACAAATCCCAAGAGATGAGAACACGAAGGCGGATGATTTAGCTAATCTTGCATCTGTGACACACATTGCAAATGATGCAAATGCTTCAATCATACATTTATTTCATTCCACTCTCGAACATGAAAAAAATAAGGTAAATTTTAATCATTTAACATGGGATTGGAGCAGCATGGAACCATTCTTAATGATAAAACAAAGGCTCATGCACTTCGTAAGAAAGTTGCTCGTTATTGTTTGCATCAAGGAAACCTTTACCGAAAGATGTTTGGCGGACCATTAGCAAGGTGTCTCGGACCTTCCCAAACAGAGTATGTAATGAGAGAAATATATGAGGGACGTTGTGGAAATAATGAAGGAGGCGGGTCACTAGTAAAAACGTTGATTCGAGCAGGATACTGTTGGCCTAAGATGGAAGAGGAAGCAAATGATTTTGTGTCTAAGTGTGATAAATTTCAAAGATACGGCAACAATATGCATAGAACAGCTGAATTATTACACCATGTTATAACTCTGTGTCCCTTCATGAAATGGGGAATGGACATCATAGGTCCATTACCACAAGCAAAAGCTCAGGTGCAATTTCTACTTATACTTAGCTATTATTTCACTAAATGGGTAGAAGCAGGGGCATTCAAACAGGTGCGAGAGAAAGAAGTCAAAGATTTCGTTTGGAGAAATATAATATGCCGCTTTGGGGTACCAAAGAAATCATGTCTGATAATGGTCCGCAATTCATAGGAACACAAATCACAGAATTCTTTCAAAGTTGGCAGATTAAAAGGATAATATCAACACCGTACCATCCGGTAGGCAATGGACAAGCGCAATCCACAAACAAGGGCATAATAAATAATTTTAAAAAAAGGTTACAAAATTCAAAAGGTAATTGGCATGAGGTATTACATGCGGTATTATGAGTGTATCAAACAACGGCGAAAACAAGAACATGAGACATGCCATTTTCATTGGTTTATGGAGTGGAAGCCTTAATACCAGTTGAAATAGGGGAACCAAGCATACGGTACGTTCAAGCAACAGAAGACTCAAACAATGAAGAGTCGCGGGTGAATCTTGATTTGCTCGAAGGAAGAAGAGAAGTTGCATTAATAAGGATGGCGTCTCAAAAGCAAGTAACTGAACGATACTATAACAATAAAGCACGTCTCAGGTTCTTCAAAATTGGGGACTTTGTGCTCAAAAAGGTGTTCCAATCTATGAAGGCTACTAGTTCTGGAAAGCTAAGTCCAACGTGGGAAGGACCCTACAGAATCCGTGACATTGCAGGGAAAGGAGCATACGAGTTGGAGACAACGGACGGGATAATTTTCCTTCAAATTGGAATGCTATCCACCTAAAGCGATATTACTTCTAAGGAAGTACCAACGGTCAGGTATAACCATGTTAAAATTTTTCTTTGAATTGTTAAAATTTTACTAATGATTTTAGATGTTAGGAAAAAACCCTAACTCGTGCCAAATGATGAGTCACGACCAGCATGGCCAAATGAAATACCCTTAAATTACAAACCTAGGGTTACATTAATCTGATGGAAATACACACGGTTTAGGTAGTCTTCATTTATAATCGCACCTCCGAGTCCCGTATATTTTTCTATTTCAGGAAAAGGACTAAATTGAAAGAAACAAACAAGTGCTCGAGGCTTCATACTTCACCGCTCGAACACTTGGGGAACTACATATTATATACATATACATGCAGAAAAATAGATACGAATATCACAGGTACGATACGTGCAAAAAAACAGATACGAATATCACAGATACGAAAATCGAACAAAAGTTGGTCGAGTTTTAGCAAGATTCAACTACAAAAAGACAAGTGATGAGAGGAAGTTACGAAGTCTTCAGCATTCAGCACAAAACATTCATCATAATGTTAAAGCTCATGAGAACAACAGAGTCATCTCTCAAACTCACAAATGAAGTCATTTCTCAAACCCTTCCTAAATATGTTAAGAAAGGGTCATGACTATGTATTGAAACGGTTTATGAAGAAAAACATTGTCTATTTTATATCATGTAAAAATCTGTTACAAGAAAAACAGTTACGATAAAGTTATAGATATATTTTAATACATGTAATAGTCAAAAAAACTTGTTAAAGTTCATGAATAAAAACTTGTCAAAGTTATTTCATACAAAACATGTGTATTCCTATTTCTTTCATCGTATTATAATGCCATTATGAAGTTGAGACGTCTTCTTCATTAAGTGTATATAAAATAAAAGGGCCCTCTTTTATGAACCTCATGATGATATTCCATGAGAAGAATCATAAAGCATTTTCAAAGGATAAAAATGCTAAGCTATTCTATAAGTCCTAAATAAGTAAATAGGCAAGAATAGAATATATAGAAGTGCGTGTAAAACTTCTTAATATAAAAGACTAAGGAAAAACTTAGTCATCAAAATATTTATTTTACAAATGCCCCATTACAAATTTTTAGTGACACTACCCATCACTAAAAACAATAAAAATATAATCAAAACACATTCAAATTGTCACTGAAAGAGTTGGAACATCAGAAGTTGTAATCTCACTTTCAGAGGCAATAACATGCACGGTAACAACTTCTGAAGGAGCAGCAATAGGAGCAGTGTCAACTGAGCTTGAAGTGATAACATCATCGAGGGAAGCAAGAGTCACGGGAACTTTAATTCCCATAAACTGTGACACAGAAGTTTCACCCTTGGAAGCTGGAATGGCAACTTCAACTAGCTCAGTAGCAGCTTTGGAATTCAACAACTCTTCCTTTCCAGGAGCTTCAAGTACTGGGGAAGGAGTATCAACAGTTCCAAGTGCAGGAGCAGGAGTATCAACATGTATCTGACTTTTCTAGATAGTGCTTAAGACTTTGGCTAATTCAGACTGCAAGTCGAAGTTTTCTTGTGTAGCCTCCATCCAAGCATCATGGCGAGAATTTAGGAAAGCCCAACTTACCTCTATGTTGAAATTCTCTTCAAGAATACTATATTCCTTCTCCAGAGCTTCATATTCCCTTTCCCACATAGCAAGATCATTTTTCGTTACCTGATGTTCAGCTAAGTGAGAATCCAGGGAAGCTTCAAGAGAGGCATGGGAAATTTCCAAGGCATGAATTGTGTCAGAAGAAATCCTTAAGTCATTTTGAGCCCGAGTCAAGCTTTGAGCTAACTCCCCTCTGTATTCTTCTTTCTTCTCCATAAGTGTCTTAAGCTCTCTGATCTCTTCATTGGATTTTGATAGCGAGCACTCCAAAAGCTCCTTATACTTTTTAAGTTGACCCCAAGAAGCATTGGCAATTGCTAGCTCAGAAGATAAGCCACATTTTTGTTGTTCCAGGTGAGCTTTGTTTTCCTGCAATTTCTCTATGGTCCCTTGGGCATTCTCAAACAGCTAATTCCAGTTTGCTACCTCAAGCAAAGAATCCTCGGCTATTCTCCTAGCCTCAAAAATAGTCTTTGAAGACTCTCGCTCCTTCTTCTCTAAAGAAGAGACTCTACCCCCATCACTCAGTTCCAATAAGATTAGCCTACGATTATAAGGCATAGAAATAAGGACTTAGAAGGAAAAAGAGAGAAAATATTCAAGTTAAAGAAACTTACCTTTAAAGTTGAATGAACTATGTCGTTCATTAGAGTATAACAGCTATGGCTTTGCATCTTATTCTTCTCAATCTCTCCAATCAGAGGTTTGAACCAAGTATCAGCCCCACCAGAATTTCTCAAGAGGCTCTGATTGGCAGGAACTTCAAGTGCTACACTCCTCATAGACATGCCTCTATTACTGGAACTTACCTCTAAAGACGACTAGCAGTAAGATAAAGAAGAGAGCCAATCATACCTCGATACTTTTTGGTGTCGGCTTCCTTACCTTTCTCATCTTTGTCTAGATGATCGGATGTGCTAATGGGAGTTGCCATTTCTTTTACATTGTTCATCTCAAATCGTTTCAGCAATTCTTTGCAATATTTGGCTTGACAAATGAATATACCTTCTTTCATTTGCTTTACTTGTAATCCCAAAAAGAATGTTAACTCACCCTTCATAGACATCTCAAATTCGCTTGTCATTAAATCGGAAAATTCCTTGCATAAAACATTGTTAGTAGCACCAAATATAATATCATCTACATATATTTGAACTAACAAGATATCATTGTTTTTATGCTTAACAAAGAGAGTTGTGTCAACTTTCCCCCTAATGAAATCATTTTCCAAAAGAAACTTACTTAATCTTTCATACCAAGCTCGGGGAGCTTGTTTTAAACCATAAAGAGCCTTTTTGAGCTTGAAAACATGATCGGGAGATTTAAAGTTTTCAAAACCGGGGGGTTGTTCAACATAAACTTCTTCTTGAATAAAACCGTTTAGAAAAGCACTTTTCACATCCATTTGAAATAAAATGAAATTCATAGAAGAGGCAAATGCAAGCAATAAGCGAATAGCTTATAATCTAGCTACGGGAACATATGTTTCCTCATAGTCAATACCTTCTTCTTGATTATAGCCTTTTGCTACAAGCCTAGCTTTGTTTCTAGTGATTATACCATTTTCATCTAGTTTATTGCAAAAAACCCATTTCGTACCAATTATGGTATGACCTTCGGGTCTTGGCACCAAATCCCAAACGTCATTGCGTTCGAATTGGTTAAGCTCCTCTTGCATTGCCAAGGTCCAAAATTCATCCCCAATTGCTTCTGAGATGGTTTTGGGTTCAATTTGAGAAACAAAAGCAGTATGTTCTAAGGTATTTTTGAGAGAGTTTCGAGTACTTACCTTGTCTCCAACGTTGCCAATTACCTGTTCGAGAGGGTGATCTTTGATTGTCCTCCACTTGTTAGGCATATTCATTTCTTTTTCCAATTGTGGCGCTTCTTCCGTTGGTTGTTCCTCAGTTTCATCTTTATTTTACTTGGGTGGTTCCTCTTGTATTTTGTCTTTCAAGCTATCTAAGATACCTGCAAGATCAAAACCGGAATCCTTTCTCGCCAAGCGAGCATTATTTTCGGAAAATACAACATGAGGGGATTCCTCCACAATTTGGGTTCTTTTATTGAAGACCCTATATGCTTTACTACGTGAGAAATATCCAATGAAAATACCTTCATCCGACTTAGCATCAAATTTACCCAATTGGTCTTTGCCATTGTTATGAACAAAACATTTGCAACCAAAAACTCTAAAATGGGAAATATTTGGTTTTCTACCCTTATAAAGTTCATAGGGGGTTTTCATGAGTATCGGCCGAATTACTACTCTATTTAGAACATAGCAAGCGGTACTCACGGCGTCTGCCCAAAAAAGTTTGGGTATCTTAGCTTCGTCGAGCATGGTTCTAGCCATCTCTTCGAGACACCTATTTTTCCTTTCCACCACCCCATTTTGTTGTGGTGTACGTGGAGCGGAAAAGGTATGCTCGATTCCGAGTTCGTCACAAAAGTCCGCAAAGAGATTGTGATCAAACTCTCCCCCATGATCACTTCTAATTGAAGTGACGGTTGTTTCTTTCTCATTTTGAACACGCTTAAGAAAATATTTAAAATTTTGAAAAGCATCACTTTTATTGGCAAGAAACAAAGTCCAAGTAAATCTCGAGTAATCATCAACAATCACAAAAGCATATTTATTTCTTCCTAGACTTTCAACGCGAGAGGGACCAAATAAATCCATATGAAGCAATTGCAATGGTCTAGAAGTTGAAATAATGTTTTTAGAATTGAAAGATGCTTTTGTTTGCTTCCCTTTTTGACACGAGTCACAAATAGAGTCATTTTCAAATTTTAAGTAGGGAAGACCAACAACTAAGTTTTGAGAAATCAATTTGTTCAAAAGATGCATATTGATATGTGCTACTCTACGATGCCATAGCCAAGTATCATCCTCTTTACTCATTAGACAATCAACATAATCGGGTGAGGAATTAGCAAGATCAACCATATAAATATTATCCACTCTAAAACCACGGAGGATAATTTTGAAATCACTACGTCTGAACACTAAGCATTCATCCGAATCAAATAAAGCAAGATTTCCCTTGTCACACAATTGGCTTATGCTCAAGAGATTATGCTTTAATCCTTTAACAAGTAATATATGCTTAATAGAGGAATTTTCATCCTTACCGACCGAGCCGATGCCGATGATCTTTCCTTTATTGTTCTCACCGAAGATAACACTTCCTCCTTCTTTGTGCTCTAATTGAAGGAATTTGGATTCATCTCCCGTCATATGCTTGGAGCATCCACTATCAAGGTACCATAGTACACTTGATCCCTTCAAGCACACCTACAAAACAAATTAATGTTCTTTAGGTACCCATGCCATCTTGGGTCCTTGGGGGTTAGGCATATTATAATGATGCAATTGAGTAATATGTCTATGACGTGTAAAGCATGCAGGAGCAATATGACCAATACGTCTACAATAATCACAAGTCACATTTAGGTTATGCATCCTTCTAGGTTCATAGTAACTAGACGGATGAAAATTTCTTACTCTATTTTGAACACTATGACTATTTCGCATTTCATGAGAATTATTTCTCCTACTATGAGCTCTAGGATGGGCAGCATTTCTAGAGTGATTGTTTCTCGGTTGAAGGCCATTTCTAGGTCTTCTCAAAGGTTCAACATTTGGCCTAAAATATGCATCATTTCTAGGGTAACTATTTCTAGGTGGTAAGTCATTTCTAGGTCTCCTAAAATGTTCAACATTTTGTCTAGCATGCATATTGGTTCTAGGATTGCTATTTCCAGGATAAGCATTTGTTTTATTAGTCCTAGGTTGAGCCTTAGGTGGTTGGGGTTTGGCTTCAACCTTTTCTTTAACCTCATTCTTAAATCCTATGCCATGCTTGGTTGATTTCAAATTTACAAGGACCTCATTCAAATTCTTGTGGGAAGAATTAAACTTATCTAAGGTACCTTTGAGTCTATCTACCTCATTTTTGAGATGCAAGTAAGAAGAACAATTTTTAGTAGAACTTTCGGGCTTATCGGCGCTTCTTTTTCCAAAAAACTTGTTTTCCTCTTTCAGCTTTTCATTTTCTAAAACCAGTTTTTCTAAATCCTTTTCTTTCAAAGAAAGCTGTTTTTGAAAATCCTTTTCTTTTAATGAAGCATTTTCTTTTATGACCTTAATAGTTTTTGAAGCCTTAATAAATTCAGTATATAATTCATCAAAAGCAGTTCGCATTTCTTCAAGAGTAAAGAAGTTTTTAGACGAGATTTGACATACCTCATCTTTGTTGTCTTCTTGTGCCATAAGGCAAAGATTTGCTGCTTCGTCTTCTTCTCCTTCGCTTGACTCATCTCCGGAGTCGCCTCCCCAAGAAATGTATGCACGTTGCTTTTTAAAAGGTTTCTTCTCCTTTTTGATGTTTGGGCAATTTGATTTGATGTGCCCGTTCGCCTTGCTTTTTGCCCTTGCGTTCATACTCCTTGCGCATGAACTTTTGAAATCTTTTGATAACGAGTCCAAACTCGTTGTCTCCTTCCTCATCAATTTGCGGTCGGCTTGTGCTCGCCTTTAGAGCTATTCTTTGCCTCCTTTGATCATCAACAAAAGGGTTAAGAATAGTAGATTCATAGGTCTTAAGGTTACCTCTTAGTGCGTCGATGGTGACGTTTGAAACGCCAATGGATTCTTGAATTGCATCGGCCTTTGATCTCCATGCCGGTGTGAGACTTCTAAGAATTTTTCACACGAGCTCTCTATCCGTGAATGTTTTCTTGAGAGCATGTAGGTCATTTACGATTATTGAAAATCGCTCAAATAATTCGTCCACCTTTTCACCTTCCTTCATGTGAAATAATTCATAAGAATGGGTTAGGAAATCGATTTTTGCTTCCCTTACCTGGTCCGTACCTTCGTACGTAACTTCTAACTTGTCCCACATCTCCTTTGCCGTTGTGCAACACGATATTTTCCTGTAATCGTCAGCATTAACAGCACAATATAATAAATTAATTGCTTTAGCATTATTTTGAACCTTTCGGATGTCATCCGCGTCATACTCATCCTCGGACTTGGGAACCCATTCGTTTCCCACCTCCTTTGTTGGAATTTGGTTTCCCTTCATTATCACCTTCCAAAGGTGAAAGCTGTTGGACTGAACGAAGATCTTCATCCTCACCTTCCAGTGCGTGTAATTTGTACCGTTGAATAGAGGTGGTCGTGTGGAGCACTGTCCTTCATCAATTCCTGCAAAAGAATCACGAGTAGAAGCCATGGATGGTTCTCTCAAACTGTTAAGTTTTCAGAGAGTTGGGCTCTGATACCAATTGTTAGAAAATACGCTTAACGCTAGAGGGGGGGTGAATAGCGTTATAATAAAATTTAGCGTAAACTTGCGGAAATTAAAAATTGCAGGAAATAAATAAGTGCGTTAAATAAACAAAAAGGAAAGAACGCACCGATATATTCTGGTTCACCACAACGTGTGGCTAGTCCAGTTCCCGAGAGACTCTCTCGAGATTTTCCACTAACTTGTTAAGCTTACGGGTGCTCAACAAACCTTTACAACTTAAGGACACTAGCCTTAACACCTTTGCTCGGAGATACTACACTCCAAGACTTCAACCAAGGAAACACAAGTTCCTTACAACAAGAGAATCACAATTCTCTTACAAGTGTATAAAGCACTAAACACTCAAACAAAATACTCCTTAATGAGTAGATATGAGTAAAAGAAGTAAGCTCTAGATCACAACAACTTTGGACAAGAAATATGGCTCTCAAAAGCTTTATGAAATTGAATATAAAATGATAAACAAAAGTATGCAAGCTTATAGCAATGTAATGATCAGTTGTAGTATGTTGTTGTTTTTAAAACACTGAAATGAAGCTGTATTTATAGTTAAAAAACTTGGCATTACCGTTGCCTAATTGCCAATTAAGAGTTGCTGATTTTACTCACTGACAATCGATTGTCAAACCCCAACAATCAATTGTCTGCCAGTCAGATCAAAATTCAATCCCAAATTTTACGCTTGATAATCGATTACTTTCAATCCATAATCGATTACTGGCAACGTTCAAAAAATCCTTTCCAAATTTTACCACAAACAATCGATTGTCCAGAATCAGCAATCGATTACTCGCAACGTTCAAAAAATCTTTTCCGGATTTTAATCAAAACAATCGATTATACAGAATCAATAATCGATTACCTGACGGTATTTGAAAACTTTACGACAATGGTCAGCTTCACAATCGATTGCACAAAGTCAACAATCGATTACTTATCAGTTTTTGAAAAACATTTTAGACACTGTCTCTTTGACAATCGATTGTCCAATGTAACAATCGATTATTTAATAAATTTGAAAATCACTGGAAGACACTGTCTCAACATAATCGATTACCATTAGTTCATAATCGATTATTCTGAGTTTTGAAAAACTTTGATGGACACTGCCTCAGTCACAATCGATTGTCATTAGTTCACAATCGATTGTCATGCAGGTTTGAAAAACCTGATGCTCACTGTCTTACTCACAATCGATTGTCATTAGTTCACAATCGATTGTCATGCAGTCTTGGCTTAAAACAATCGATTATCATAAGTACATAATCGATTATCTTAGTCCGGAATTTTAAGGCATGTCTAAAAATTATTTTGACTACTGTAAATATGCATGATTTAAAATCATTTGACATTAAATTAAATATGCATGATTTTGGAAAATAGTTTTATGAGAGAAGCCATGTTACGAGTCAAGTTGTAGGATCAAGATCACAATTAAGAATGACTCAATTAAACTATAAAACTTTGTCTTGAGCTTGAATCTCGTTGTATATCAATTGTGCGCTTGTTTCTTGAACTTCGTCATATATCAATTTTCGCTTCGTTTGTCATTCATCAAAACCTATACAAAAGAACACACGTTTTAGTATATTGCATTGAGAACGTGTTTCCAACAAAAGCCACTATCAAAGAGACGTTGAGTTGATTCATTGGTGTCTCTTGGTACGGTGTCCTCATCAGAAGGAATCAAAACACGCTTGGTGGTAGAGGTTTGAGCAAGAGAATCTTCAATTTCATCATCAGTAATGACTCGTCTCGTGACTCTTGGCCTGGCTATCAAAGAGGTACCTTCTTCTTCCTCATTCTCAGAACCTTCTCATACAACTTTTCTTTTTGGAAGCAAGGCTCGAGCCTTATCCAAATCGAGTGCAGTGTTAGCAGACATATGAATAGCTATAGCTACCTCAGCTGCCATTCCTTTAGCGCCAAATCCTGATAAAAAGAAGGATACACAATCAACATTAAGGAACAAAGGCTTAACATGTGAAAAAAAACGAGTAAAAAGTGTATACCATGGGTTTTCACTTCCCAACAATATAAAAAGGAAATTGATTTCCAAGTTCTCTGTTCCTTAGGAGCAATCTTTAAAATTGAGTCTACCCAACCACGAAAGTTGGGAATATGTTCCACATCTCCCATGGTTGCTACAAAAAATTAAAAAGAGACGAAGTTAGAAAAAGAATCGAAATTCTCAAAAATAGATACGGTAAATAAAAGAAAATGTACGTGCAAAATTCCACTTCTCAGGGAAGGGAATATTTGTCTCACCCAGCAAATCCACTGTACGTTCATCAACGTAACGGGTATAGCACCCACGATCCTTGTCATCTTCAGGGCTTACCAAAACCTTCTTACTTCTTGCAGTTAAGGTAAAAACCTCGTCGCACATCAAATTGGGATGGTATAAGTGAATAAGGTGGGAAAAAGTGAAGTTGACATTGGCTTTGGTAGATAAGTATCTCAAACAAGCCACAACTCTTCACACTAGGGGACCAACTTGAGCTAAACAAATTTTGAAAAAACGGCAAAAATTAAGAATGCCACCCACCCTTTCCCCTTTACCCTCTCACTCCCTAAGGAATGAAAGGCCACATCTAAGATTGGGTTAATCGCAGGATTAAAACCCAAAGTAAAGGGGTAAATACAAACAAAAGAATACCCACTACTAAAAGTAGAAATTCTTTGATTTGGAGTAGGAATCGACATTCGATGACTATTTTTCCAGTTACAATCTCTTCTGATAGCAGGGATCGAAAGCTCGGTTATTAAAGAAGAATATGTGTCAGCCTTTTCTAAATGTATAACTTGCTTTTGAAGAGAGTGTCTATTACTCCAAAAGACAAATCACTTGGTACAATTTCATCGACTAAAGGTTCTTGAGAAGAGTCTGAAATTTCTTTACCTTTAGAAGAAGGAGTTTCCGGGATAGAACTTCTAGAAGAAGAACCAGAAGAGCTGCCACGAGTAGATTCTAGCCTCGTCCGAATCTGACCTCCTCTGCTTCTTCTATGTCTTACAGGGGCATTGGGGAACTGGTCTAGAATTGAAACTTTTCTAGCGTTAGGGTTTGGAGACGATATTGTTGAGCAAGGATGAGTCGAAAGAGGACAAAAGTAAGGAATAAAATATTTTGTTAAGGATTTATAAAGAAGAAGACAAAGGAAGAAAGGGTTAAATATGTATATAATGGCAACTGTCAAACTTAAAAGTGTAATAATGGAAAGCCTATAATAAAGGCAACTATCACTTCGTGAATAGTGGGAGTGAAGAAGCCTTGAAAAAAGTGCAAAATAGCATAACCAACCAGAAAGTTACTTATGGACAAAACATTAAATGGAAAAGACAATTGAGACGTTAATATTGTCATAAGCATTGATTATGGCAAAAATTCCCTTTTTATGAAGATCAACTTCCTAATTATTTAATTGATAAATAAATGAAAAGTGGGGAGACTATCTGTATTGGGAAAAAACTGAATTTATATCAAAGACGTGGCATGACACATGGATCAGTCAAATGGTCAAAACGCAATAATAGATTAAGAGGCACGAGTAGCGACAGATACGGGAGGAGAAAGTTAAACAAGCACGAGATGCAGTTCAAATACGAGTCTCGTACCAATTCAAATAATTTAAAGCCAACGGATCAGAAGGCATTGGAGATATGGATCTGGTGACAAAAAGGAGTCCAAATTCATTATTAAATACCCAATACGTTATGAAACTGGTATAAAATAGGAATGATTATGTAACGGCTTATTTAATATCATTTATTGATCATAATTGTCTCAGTAAGACTGAAGCTTCACTCATTTACCTAGAATCAACTATAAAAGGAGGATGTCTCATCATTTGTAAGGACACGAAATATCATTGATATTATACTGAAATACAAACTTGTTTACTGTCTTATTTACATTCTCAAAGAGTTTATTATTCTTTTTGTCTCTTCATTATCAGTAATCCGATTTTTTATCTTAAATTCTAGTTTTGAACGGAATATTATTTTTTGGTTAAACAGGAGGTATACAGAACTTTACTGAGTTGTTAATGATGTTATCCGTCATTATTATTGCTATTGTTAGGGATTTTCACTTGAATCTTGCAGAATCTGTAAATATGTAGAAGTAAAACTTTGAAATGATTTACCCGAAGACCAAGTAATTAACAAAAATGAATTTCAATGAAGTTGGTCCCCTATGTAAAACAATTAAAAAATTAAAAAGAAAAAGTGAGGCTGGTCTGTGGCAATTCGGCAACGAAGTAACCTTGAAAGTTCACTTTGTCTTCGCGAAGGGTTTGGAAAGATTTTCCTTATAAGAACATTCTGTAGAATCATTCCAATAAGCTGGTCTCCACTGGTAAAGCAAAACTAATAAGGGAAAATTCAATGTTTCTTAGTCATTAATTACACTCCTTCTAAAATAAAAACAACAAAAGATGTTGATCCAAGTATCTAATTATTGTTCAATGCTTTTATTGAAAAGAAGTTCTTCCTTGTTTTGATAAATATATCTTTTGACATTTGTATCATTGTCTTTTAACATATATATATAGGTATATTTTTGATTGGCAGTCCTAAGATTCAAATCTTTAACCTTGTTTCATACTTTTTGTACAATTCAACCGATCATTGCCGCTTGCCGGCTTTTCTTGTCTTCGTTAAATGGGAAGCAAATGGTAAGCAACCTCCACTTTCGATCGAGAGGTTGTGAGTTCGAGTCTCCCCAATAGCAAGGTGGGAAGTTTTTGGAGGGAAGGATGCCGGGGGTCTATTTGGAAACAGCCTCTCTACCCCAGGGTAGGGGAAAAGTCTGCGTATATACTACCCTCCTCAGACCCCATTAAATGAGATTATACTGAATGTTATTGATGTTGTTAAATGGGAATTAGATTTACGACTAGCTCTTTGTATTGTTCTGATCCTTGAACTCCTCGTATATTTATTATATAGTAGAAGCTAGCTAGAAGTAATGAAAATCACATCCACAGAAATAGTTATAATACTTTAATTTTGAAGAAAGCACATTAATTGAGATAGAAGATGGCCAAGCCAAATGTGTTCGTCCCCTTGTTTTTCATGATCCTCTCACTTCTTTTCTCCATCAATTTGGCTGAAAGCAGATTCACTTCTCCTGGTAAGAATAATTGACTTTCTCTCACTCACTTTCAGCTTTATGGACTGCTGTTCACAAATATTGTAATAACATATTATCAGGCATGTTGGGAAACGTTTTCAATTCCACGTGTGTATTGATAGACTATAGCTTTGGCTCGATTGTGTGGGTGTATCTAATAATATAAGATTGTGCATATACTAATTTCAAATCATGTATACGGAAATGTCCCATATAAGTTTTAATTTACTAATCTTTAGTTAATATTCCAAAAATCAAAACAAACAAGGAAATTTTTAATGGGTATAGTCAAAATTCATTGAAAATGTATAGATAAGTCAATATAAAAATTTGAGGAAGATTGGAGTTGATTTGGACTAGTTTTGTATCAAAATTCATAATTAAATCGATGCCAAAAAATCTTTTGTGACACATGTATCAAACATGTATCACGCATGTATCTCATACACAGATATACATGGATATACATGTGATACACAATCGATACAAATATGATACATATGTGATACAAGTATATTTTTTTTCATATTCAGTTTTTACTTCGAATTTTCAATTCAAACCACCCTAAAACTTCACCAAATCATTCGAAAATTGAGATTCAAAGTCCTTAAGATATACTCAGTTTATTCTAATAGCACCCACTCAAAAGAAAGTAAAAATTTAATATTTTTTTACTATAAATAGCTAATTGATCATTTCGGCTAATATTAATAATATTTTATTAATTGACCAATTTTTATAATGAGTTATTTCTAAATGGACATAACCGGTAATTTCTCGTATCTATCTTGTTACGTATATTGATGGACTGATATTGTAAAACAGCGAATTGAGTCCAAGTCAAAGTCCTAAAGGAAATAACATGTTTGAAGGTGGTAATGTGAAAGATGGAGACACATGCTTCGGCATTTCCCAAACGTTTAGATTGTCCCATAATATTTTCGATCCTAATCTCAACTGCACTGCTCTCTTTGTTGGTCAATGGCTCTGCGTAGATGCCACTTTCTCTTAAAATCACATCACCAATAACTGAGGCATTTCGATGTTGAATTTTGATTTTAAAAGTAAAATTATCATTTGCTAAATAAGTTGAAGAGGCTTGAGTTTATTGTATTCATTACCATATTGTCATCTTTCTTGTTCTTGGAATTCTCAAGTGGCATTAAACTTGCTCTTCGTTGGTATTGGCTAAGACTTTTTTCTTTCTTTTTTTGTTTTTGGAAAATTTTTAAGTTTAATGTTATTCACACACAAAAATTATTGAATACAGTTGGAAAAAAATTAAGTTTAATATACAGTATTGACATGGTGCCATCGACGCAAAGCCATTGACTCACAAAAATAAGTGAAAACACTTGGAACAAATTAAGTTTAATGTACTTATCTTCTCATGTATTATATATGCAATATTGTATTCATGGAAATTCTAGGTAGAAATGACACTAGATGGCCACTCTAAAGGACTCTATTTAGGAATTAACCAATGCGTTTTGAATTTCAGTATTTTGGTTCAATTTTTTGAGATTCAAATGTCTGAATCATCCTAAATTAAAATTTCTAATTTAAAATTTCAGGACAAAAAAGTAGTCAGTCATGTTTCTTAGGTTTAACAGTAGCCTGCATTTTTTTTGGATGGAGTTTAAGATAAAAAAACGAAAGACAAATAAGCAGAAACTAAGGGTGTATATGGATCGGATTGGTTCGTTTTTATCAAAATCAAATCAAACCAACTATATCGGTTTAGATTGGTGAGGGTTTTCGGGGTTTTTTTGCTACATGAATATTATTTCAATCTTACTTTATTAAAATTATAGATAAAACTTTGATAAGTGAATATATGTTTAGTAAATATGAAAAACAAATTGACAAACATATGATCGATTAAAATATTCTTATGGGGGAATTTTTTTAATAATACATGATAGTTATTTTCTTAGTCGTCTAACAATATTTTTTCGTTAATTTACGCATTCAAGATTAATACATGAGAGGATCCCAAATATTTTTATATTTTCTAAAGAAAATTCACAATAAAGTCTTAAAAATATAAATAAAATTTATATATTTATATGTCGCTTTGGTTCGAATTTTTTTACTCAATACCAAATCAAGTCAAACCAAATCTAGTCGGATTTTTTAATCGATTTGGTTTGGTTTTTCGGTTTGGTGTGTTTTTCTGGGTCGTATTGAACACCCCTAGCAGAAACTGAAGAAGAAAGAAAAGAACTGGAACACACAAGCACTAGAAAGAAAAAGGGACTAAATAATTTCAGCTCTAGAGCTGAAATTTCCCAGTTATAACACAAAAACTTCAGATCTAGAGCTGAGCTTCAGGCCCAGCTACTAGAATGCTAAAGTTTTGCGTGATTGTCTGTGCTACTTCAGCCCTCTGAAGTTATGCAAAAAAGCAAGTACACTTGCAATCTTTTTGTAAAACAAACACAAGTTAAAATGTAATAAAAAACGGGTATAGATACAAATCCCGATGAGTGTCCATTTTCCTTTCACTCTTAATTCCAAGACACGCTTGACATAAATAATATTTCAATATATATCAATACACTCAAATTCAACAGTTGTAAATACTGGTTTGACCAATACTAGGCTCTGTGAAATACTGGTGAAATATTATAAGTACTGTTACAAAACTTAGCTCAAAGTAATAAACAAAAAGATAGACAACAAAGTAGAGAGAAATAGAGAAGAGAATATATTTCTTCTATGTATCCAAGTGTATTACAAAATGATTTCTCATCCACTATTTATAGTACTACATAGAGGTATACTAAAAGAATTCCATAAATATGTCATGAAGCTTTTGAGATCATGGAGGAAGATCATGGGGGAGATCATGGAGGTGTGGGAGTTACAACCATAAGTATTGGAGTAGTGAGAGTTATGGAGATAATGGATAAAAGTAGTGGGTGTTATAGGAGTTATGGACATCCACCATAATCTAATATTTCATAACACTCCCCCTTGGATGTCCAAAGATAATGTGCCTCGTTAAAACCTTAACTAAAATAAAACCCAATGGGAAAAAAAAATTCTAGAAAAGGAAAAAGAGTACACATATCTAACAAAATGCATTTTTGTTGCCTCGTTAAAAATCTTGCAAGGAAAACCCAGTGGGACAAAACCTTGTAAGGGAAAAAGAGTGCAACGTGCATTAACTCTCCCTGAAAAGAGCATCAATTCACATCCTTGAGCCTTCGCATTCCAATCTTGTGTACTAGCTTCTTGAAGGTTGACGTTGGTAGAGATTTTGTGAACAAATCAGCCATAGTATCACTTGAACGAATCTGTTGCACATTGATATCACCATTCTTTTGAAGATCATGTGTGAAAAATAACTTTGGTGAAATATGGTTTGTTCTATCTCCTTTTATGAATCCTCCCTTCAATTGGGCTATGCATGCTGCATTGTCTTCATACAAAATCGTGGGTAGTTTGTCACATTTCAAACCACATTTGTCTCGAATATGATGTATTATAGACCTCAACCACACACACTCTCGACTTGCTTCATGAATAGCGATTATCTCAGCGTGATTAGATGAAGTAGCCACAATTGATTGCTTAGTCGATCGCCAAGATATGGCAGTGCCTCCACAGATAAACACATAACCTGTTTGAGATCGAGCCTTGTGTGGGTCAGATAAATATCTAGCATCAGCATAACTAACAAGATCAGGACTGCAATTATTGCTATAAAATAAGCCCATATCGGTAGTCCCTTTTAGATACCGCAATATATGTTTAATTCCATTCCAATGTCTCCTTGTGGGAGCGGAGCTATATCTTGCTAAGACATTAACTGAAAAAGTTATGTCAGGCCTTGTAGTATTTGCAAGATACATTAGTGCGCCAATTGCACTAAGATATGGTACTTCAAGACCAAGTAGCTCTTCATTCTTTTCTTGCGGTCGGAATGGATCCTTATTCACATCAAGTGATCGAACAACCATCGGAGTACTTAAAGGATATGCTCCATCCATGTAAAACCGTTTCAATACCTTTTGTATATAGGCAGATTGATGAACAAAAATTCCGTTTGCCAAATATTCAATTTGCAAACCAAGACATAATTTTGTCTTTCCGAGATCTTTCATCTCGAGTTCCTTCTTTAAATAATCAATTGCCTTTTGGAGTTCTATGGGAGTTCCAATAAGGTTATGTCATCGACATATACGACAAGTACAACAAATTCCGATGTTGTTTTCTTTATAAAAACACATGGGCAAATGGCATCATTTATATATCCTTTAATAAATACTCACTAAGACGATTATACCACATTCGTCCTGATTGCTTTAGACCATACAAAGATCTTTGCAATTTGATTGAAAATATTTCCCGGGACTTTGAATTATGAGTGTTTGGCATTTTGAATCCAACGGGAATTTTCATGTATATCTCATTATCAAGTGAGCCATAAAGATAGGCAGTAATCACATCCATTAAATGCATGTCAAGCTTTTCAAGGACAGCAAAACTAATGAGATAACGGAAAGTTATAGCATCCATTACGGGTGAATAAGTCTCTTCATAATCGACACCAGGCCTTTGAGAAAATCCTTGTGCAACAAGGCGTGCCTTATATCTTTGTACCTTGTTTTTCTCATTTCTCTTGCGTACAAAGACCCATCTATAGCCAACAGGCTTAACACCATTAGGTGTTTCAACTATAGGCCCAAAAACTTCACGTTTTGCAAGTGAATTCAATTCTGATTGGATTGCTTCTTGCCATATTGGCCAATCAAGTCTTTGTCGACATTCTCCAACAGATTGAGGTTCAAGATCCTCACTTTCTTGCATAATGCTAGATGCAACATTATATGCAAAGACATAATCCACCACTATATCCACTCGATTAAAATTTGTCTCAATATCGATTGGATTTATTGATAGTTCCTTATTTTCTTGAGTCTCGGGCTTAATGGATTCTTCATGAATCTCAGAATTTATTAAATCGTGAATTTCCTCATGAGATTCTTTCGTAGTGTCATTTTGATCACTTGCTTTCCTTTTTCTAGGATTTCGATCTTTGGAACCTAATGGCCTGCCACGTTTTACGCGTGCTTTCGACTCATTAGATATGACACTAGAAGATTGTCCAATAGGGACATCAATACGAATTGGAACATTCTCTGCGGGGATGTGAGATTTTGTTATCCTTTTCAAGTCCGTGAATGTGTCAGGCATTTGATTTGCTATTCTTTGCAAATGGATAATATTTTTTGCACCTCTTTTTCACAAATAGAGGTATGTGGATCAAGATGAGATAATGATGGATTTTTCCACAAAATTTCCCGTTTGGTTTCACCAACTTCTCCCCCTAATTTTGGAAAAAGTGTCTAATCGAATCGATAGTCTGCAAATCGTGCAGTGAACAAATCCCCTGTCAATGTTTCGATGTAGCGAATAATGGAGGGTGATTCAAACCCAACATATATTCCTAACCTTCTTTGCGGACCCATTTTGGTGCGGTATGGCGGTGCTACAGGCACATATACTGCGCATCCAAAAATTCTTAAATGGGATACATTAGGTTCATGACCCAAAACTAATTGCAACGGGGAATATTTGTGATAATTCGTCGGTCTGAGACGAACTAGCATTGCTGCATGCAAAATGGCGTGACCCCAAACCGAAGTGGGCAGCCTCGTTTTCATGATTAATGGTCTTGCAATCAACTGTAGACGTTTAATTAAAGATTCTGCAAGACCATTTTGAGTGTGAACATGAGCTACAGGATGTTCCACTTTTATCCCAATTGATAAGCAATAATCATTAAATGCTTGGGATGAAAACTCAGCAGCATTATCTAGTCTAAATAGACTTAATTGGATTATCAGGAAATTGTGCTCATAATCGAATTATTTGTGCCATTAATTTTGCAAACGCAAGGTTGCGTGATGACAATAGGCACACATGAGACCATCTAGAGGATGCGTCTATTAAGACCATAAAATATCTAAAGGATCCACTAGGTGGTTGAATAGGTCCACAAATATCCCCCTGTATACGTTCCAAAAACATAGGTGACTCAGTTCCAACCTTTGTTAGTGATGGTCTAATAATTAACTTGCCTTGATAACAAGAAGTGCAAGAAAATTCATTAGTTAAAAGAATCTTTAAATTCTTTAATGGATGCCCATATGAGTTTTCTATAATCCGTCTCATCATAATTGATCCAGGATGTCCCAATCGATCATGCCAAAGTACAAAAGTATTGGAATCTGTAACCTTTTGGTTTACTGTGGAATGTGCCTCAATTGCACTAATTTTTGTCCAATACAGGCCACAAGATAAAGATGGGAACTTCTCAATAACCCTCTTTTGGCCAGAGACATTCTTTGTAATTATGAGGTATTCAAGATTATTCTCATCTATTGTCTCAATATGATATCCATTTTGACGGATATCTTTAAAACTCAACAAGTTCCTCTTGGACTTGGAAGAGAACATTGTATTCTCTATGATAAATATTGTTCCTTTAGGCAGAGTTATAGTTGCTCTTCCGGAGCCTTCAATCAATTTACTACTACCAGAAATTGTAGTAACATCTGCCTTACACATACTTAAATAAGAGAAATATTTCTTCTCTTTGAATATCGTATGTGTGGTACATGAATCAATTAAACAAATATTTTTACAATTGGACATTGATCCAAGTTTGCTTTGTGAGATACCCATATTTGCTTCCCATGGTTTGACATACAAAAGAAATATACGAAAAATATTAGTATTTTTTTTATAGATATGAGAATAAACAAATTTAAGTCTATGATTCAACATAATAGTTTCAGTGCGGTCATTATGAAAAAAAATATCTTTTATTATTGTTATTCTCCTTTTAATACTCTTGTATCCGTTGCTTAATAATTAAACAATATTTTCAAAATCTGCTGAGGTTAGTCGACTAACATGCCTTGCGGAAAAGGTCCAGTTTAATAGAATATATTGGTTAATCGATTATCTATTATGTTAATCGATTAACTTACTGAAAAATCATTACAAATAAAGCATAAGATGAATGTGTAATCTAAAGTTATATATTTTAAAACCATAATGCAGATTATTTGTCAAGTTGATAAAACTCTTAAGGTACATATCGATATTTGATCATTGATCACCTAGAATGATTCAACTAATTGAGTTAATAACTGTTGGCAGTGAATCTGTTTCAGGTTCATAATACTACTAGCATAATAACACCTTTAATGTGCTAACACATTAACACCGAGCAGATTAGAAAGGATTACAAAAAAATGAAACTGATCATTCTGTTTAATATATATTTTTTTTATTATTTTATTTCAAGCATATTATAATTTTAACGAATTTGCTTGATACTTAGCTTTACTAGCTTAAAGCAGAAAATATAAAATTTGAACCATATCACAATAATAGATAACTTATGTAAACTATGATAATTATTTATTCATTAACTACTATGAATAAGTAATTAATAAAAATATCAAACTGCTCAATCTTCTTTAACCATGGATCCATCACCGATCAAGTGATCTATTTTCCCCTCAGGGTGCTCAAAGAAGTCTGCCACATCCAAGTGGGTGATGTCAAAATTATTGTCAGAGACAAAATTGGTTTCAGGGCCTTTACTCTTTAGAGATGCTTGATAAAGCTCAACCAAATGTCTTGGTACACGGCAAATTTTTGCCCAGTGCCCTTTTCCACCGCAACGATAACATATAGTTTCTGAACTATTTGCTTTTGGATTCTCATAATTCCATTTTCGCTTTTGGTGGTTATATCTCTTTGGGGGGTGACTAACACCAGGAAAATTTCTTCCTTGTCCACGTCCACGGTCATGACCCCGACCACGACCACGACCATGATTAAAGCCATAGCCTTTTTAACGCTTAGCATAATGGGAATACACCTTATCTACTTCAGGCAATGGTGTAGACCCAGTGGGTCGATTTTCATGATTTCTCATGAGCAGGTCATTGTTTCGCTCAGCCACAAGGAGAAGAGAAATCAGCTCAGAGTACTTTTTGAAACCTTTCTCTCTGTACTGTTGTTGCAGAACCATATTGGAGGCATGAAACGTTGTAAACGTTTTTTCAAGCATATCATAATCAGTTATCTGATCTCCACAGAGTTTCAATTTAGAAGTAGTTCTAAACATTGCAGAATTATATTCAGAAACAGACTTAAAGTCTTGGAGCCTCAGATGAGCCCAATCATATCGTGCTTGTGGCAGAGTGACCAACTTTACGTTGTCATATCTCTCCTTTAAGCCATTCCACAAGATAAGTGGATCTTTGACTATGAGATATTCAATTTTCAAACCTTCATCAAGGTGATGGCGCAAGAAAATCAAAGCCTTAGCACAATCTTGGGTGGATGCATTATTTCTGTCTTTAATGGCGTCTCCAAGACCCATTGCATCCAAATGGATTTCAGCATCCAACACCCATGTCATGTAGTTCTTGCCCGAAATTTCAAGGGCAACAAACTTTCTTTTCATAATGTCAGACAAATTAAAACAAAATTAGAAGGAGAAAAAATACCTTAATTTTCTCAAAGAGATTCTTGAGATAGTAGAGCTTCGTGCTGATAACGTGTTACAAAACTTAGCTCAAAGTAATAAACAAAAAGATAGACAACAAAGTAGAGAGAAATAGAGAAGAGAATATATTTCTTCTATGTATCCAAGTGTATTACAAAATGATTTCTCATCCTCTATTTATAATACTACATAGAGGTATACTAAAAGAATTCCATAAATATGTCATTAAGCTTTTGAGATCATGGAGGAAGATCATGAGGGAGATCATGGAGGTGTGGGAGTTACAACCATAAGTATTGGAGTAATGGAAGTTATGGAGATAATGAATAAAAATAGTGGATGTTATAGGAGTTATGAACATCCACCATAATCTAATATTTTATAACAAGTACTTATTTGTAGAATATTCCAAGAAAAATAATGATTCTGCAATCACAATTATTCTTCTTCTTTCTTTTTTTTAGTTGAGAATGAGGTGTAAATTTTAGGTCATTAATTTTAAAGTTGTCCCCGTGAAAGAGATAGGTACAAGTAACAACACTAATTACCACTTATATTCGATTCCTATCCAAAACTCACATAATTATTACCACAAAATTTGGCCAAATTGGAAAAAAAGGTGCATAGAATCATATGATTCATCTTCTTCTTCCTTCTCAAACGAGTTAATGAGTCATCTGGACCTCCTAGTTAGTAGAGGCAAAAATAAAATAATTGCATTCAATACTTATAATTTTTTGAGGTGTTCTCATCAATTCCGAGGTAGCTTCATAGGCAAGATCGTGACTAAATTGAATAAAAACCCGTCTTATATTTTGTCTTCTTATTGAAAGGCACGTGTATTAATTACCAAGGAGATTAGCATCCACGTCATTTGTCACCCAAAAGTCCCACAAAATTTCATGATTCGTAACCAAAAGCATGTCGATTTTTATTCCCATTTTGTAACAAGAATGCGGATACAGGAAGCTTCTTAATACTAGTACTAGTACTAGTAATTGAGTGAACAATACTTTATCCACACGAGCTTCCCCCCCCCCCCCCCCCCTCCCCTTTAATTTTCTTTTCTAAAGTGTTTCCTTTTACTTTATCTTCTTCTTTTTCTTTTTTAAAATTTTGTGCACAATCTTAGAATATAATGCAATAGTTTTACTAGTGGGTTGTCGCTCAACTTCCTCAACTATATTGAATCAGAAGTTAAGAAAAAGATAAAATTTTCTGTTTGATACGAAGGAAAATATTTTTTATGGAATATGTTTTCATTGAAAATGAATAATTTTATCATTTATCTTTTCTTGTTTAGTTGATAAGTAAAAAATATTTTTCGAAAAATAATTTTTAGCGTTTAGAGAGTAGAAAATTCTTTTTTATGCTATTCTCTCCAACCCACCCCCACCAATTCACACAAACCCAAAGCGAGTGATGTGTTGTTTTAATTTTTTTTATGCAAAAATAACGTTGAAATTCGTATTCCATAACTAAAAACAAAATATTTTTTTAGTTGAAAAAGAAAGTACTTTTTGTACAACATAAAAATAAAGTACTCATTTTTTTTTGGTAATTAAGAATTTCATTAATCACCAATGAAATAACATTACAAAACCATAGTGTAGCTTTAACTCAACTGACCATCTCTAATATAACAATTGAACTGTATCTAATGTCCTAATTACCTAACAATACTAGATTTGAAGGTGTTGTAAGTGGTTTCTAATTCGAGGGGTACCTCTAATATTACAAGTGTATACTATGTCTCTCAAAAGGGCTTCGGGCAACGAAATGTGTTGTTGTAGATTCTTGAGTTCCTTTCCAGCCAGATAGTATATGCAAACTCAGTAGCTACCATTTTGAAGATGGCTGCTCGACATGTTCTACCTTTGGCTTTACTTATGAGCCACTGCAGCTTCTGGTTCCAGTCAGTAAGGTGAGGGTAAGTCTCCTGCAGCCAGTGCATTGTTTTCCCCCATAGTTCAGCAGTGACTGGACAGAATAATAGCAAATGATCTCTGGTTCTGGATGGTTTTGGCATAAGATACAGTATTGATCAACACTCATTCCCCAACTGTGCAATCTATCTTTTGTTGGTAATCTGTCTTGTAAGAACAACCATAGATTGAATGTTGCCTTTGGTCTTGCATAGTTCTGTATGATCAAATTCTTCCATGGGACTCTCGGCAGGTCTTGAAGCTGTAAGTTGTATAGTTGTCTAACTGAGCAGACCTGCTCCTTCCAATGCTCAAACCTCTGCAAAACTTCTCTAGACTGTATGATCTTTCTAACCATCCAGCTTGCCTGTGCAGGAATTGGCATGATTTCAATAAGTTTGTTTTTGATGTAGTATACAGTGATTCACCTTATCCACAGTTTGTCCTTTTTATGAGCTAGATCCCAGCATGTCTTTGCAATGGCAGCTTTATACCAGAGCCTGAGATTAGTAAGATTCATCCCTCCTGCTGATTTTGGGGTACACATTCTGTCCCAAGAGATATATGCTTTCCTAGTGATAGAGTTCAACCCAGACCAAATGAAGCTCCTACAAATGGCTTCTATCATCTTCAGGACTTTAATAGGGAGTATGAATAGTTGTGCCTAGTAAGCTTAGATACCAAAAATGACAGATTGGACCAGTTGGATTCTCCCAGTATAAGACAATTTCTTGGCAGTCCATGAGGTGATCTTGGCAGTGATCCTCTCCACCAGAGGTTGTCATTGGAGCAATGTGATAATCTTGATGGACAAGGGGACACCTAGGTACTTGAATGGTAACTCACCTTGCTCATAGCCAAGGTGGTCAATAATCTGTTTCTGAACATCCAGTGCAACACCACCAAAATAAACAGAGCTCTTGTTCAGGTTAGCCTGTAAACCAGATGCTTCAGAGAACTGAGAGAAGCATCTGGATAAGGAAATTACAGAGGTAGTGTCACATTTGGCAAACAACAACAAATCATCAGCAAAACACATGAGAGTAATACCTAATTTTTTACATCTAGGGTGGAACTGATATTCTGGATTTCCTTTAGTGAGTTGCATGATCTGCTCAAGTACTCCATGACCAGAGCAAATAGGAAGGGGGAAATAGGGTCCCATTGCCTAAGTCCCCAGTCCCCTAACAGCAACAAAGGGTTCAGTTGCCTCTCCATTGACTTGCACAGAGAAGCTCACTGTTGAGATGCATTCCATTATTCATTTGGTGAATTTGCTGGGGAAACCAATCTGCTCCATACCATGTTGTAAGAATGCCCATTCTACTGAGTCATAGGCTTTCTGGAGGTCAATTTTAATCATGCATCTGGGTGACACTTGTTGCCTAGTATAGATTTTGACTAGTTCATATGCCAGAATGATATTGTTTGTTATCTTTCTTCCTGGAATAAACCCTGCTTGGGCCTCACTGATAATGCTTGCCATCACCTTCTGCATCCTATTGGCCAGTATTTTGTAGATCATTTTATAGAGGACAGAGCAGCAAGCAATTGGCCTATACTCTTTGACTGTAGTTGGTTTGGACACTTTAGGAATTAGGGTGATAGTGGCACAGTTGATGGGTTTGTACATCTTGGTTGAGGAGAAAAACTGCTTGATGCCACTGGTAACCTGCCTACCAATTATTCTCCAGCACTTTTTGAAAAATACAGCATTGTAACCATCTACCCCTGGTGCTTTGTCATCTCCAATAACTTTGAGACTCTCCACAATTTCCATATCAGTTACATCAGCACATAGATCCCTTCTTTGTTGTTGTGTTAGTTTTGGTCCATTTGTCATGTACATTTGATTTATAGCTGGAAGGGTGGATACAGAAGTAACCATCAGAGCCTTATGAATCCAATGATATCATTTTTGATATCTTCAGCTGTAGTGATTTTGGTACCCATTGCATTCGTAAGTTCTGTAATCTTGTTATGTTGAGTTCTCTCCTTCTTGACTGCAGAGAAATATTTAGTGTTGAAATCTCCAAGCTGTATCCATTTTTCTCTAGCCTTATGTTGCAGAACACTTTCCCCAATCATTGACCATTTTTCCAGTTTCAGCACGATCTCTTTCTCCTTCTGCTGCAAGACATTAGAGTATGCCTTTGTCATCTGATCTTGTATTATCCCCAGTTCCTGTCTGCTGAGGTCTATTCTCTGTGAGATAGTCTTGAACTCCTTAATATTTAGGTCTTTCAGAGGACTTTTTAGAGCTTTGAGTTTAGACCATATGGCGTTCATAGTGCCTGAATTTCCAGTATGCCAAACACTTGCCACAATCTGATGAAAATCTTCATGATCAGCCCATACATTAAAGAACTTGAAAGGTTTTTTCTCATTCCAGGAAGATGATGTCAATGTCACTATCATGGGATTATGATCTGAGATTAGAGGATGATCATATTCAGTTACCACTTGGCTCCACTTCATCCATTCATAGTTACCAAATACCCTATCCAGTCTGATGCATACTCTGTCCACTCTAGTCTGCTTATTTGTCCAGTGTAGTATTCACCCCTCCAAGGCAATTCTGACAATCCAGCTTGTTGAATACATTTACTGAAGTCTTGGGTTTCAGGGAGTCTTACAGGTTTGCAAGACTGCCTATCTTTGTCACATAAGATAGCATTAAAATCTCCAGCTACTACCCATGGATCTTGCATCCCTGATGACAGTGTTTGGAGGCTGCACCATAGCGATCTTCTTTGCTCTAATCCATTGAAGCCATACACCACAGTGAGAAGCATGTGAAGTCTTCTGTCCTGCTTCTAACCTTGCTATGTATCAATTGACTTTCCTCCAGAATACTAGTGACTTCAAACACTTTTAGGTTCCATAGAATCCACACTCTGCCCTTTTCACCAGAGACATAGTTTGTTAGGATGCCCCATCCTGGTGCTAGTAGGTTAGCAATTCTACTAGCATGCATTTGTTGTACCTTAGTTTCTACTAATCCAACTAGGCTAATTTTATTTTTCCTAATATACTCCCGGACTTCTTTTTGCTTGTATCTTTTATTTACACATCTTATATTCCAAAATAACCACTTCATTATTGAGAAGCTGATCCCCCTTGCTCCCCTGGAGGATCTTCTTTACTACCTGAAACTACCTCAAACCTATTACTGACAGTGATGGGGGACAAAGGTGGAAAATTAGTGATGTTAAAAACTGGGCTCTAAGGTTGCTTCCTTTTATCTATTTGACTTCCTTTGTCGACCATCTGGCTCTGGACTATCCTGGTTTCAGTAGGGACTCCCTTTGGTTCATTATGCTGCACTGGTAATTGTTTCTGTATTGGCCCATTTTGCACAGGGCCCTTAGTTCTCCATTCATGGACTACCTTTGGCTTCCACACTTGTGTGTGCTGTTTTGTGTTTTGCTTTGTCTGCACTGCACAGTTGTGTTATCACAATAGGAGGGCTTCCAGTCATACACCACCTCTTGTAGGAACTTTTTCCCATTCGGATCCATAACCCATAACTCTTTTGGTAGTTCTTAGTGACAGTCACCTCTATAAGCATTCTGGTGTAGGAAATCTTTGTCCGTTTGGCTGTACATTCATCTGCAAATATTGGTTTACCTAATACGCTAGCAATTCTGCTTAGAGATCTCATACACCAGCAAGACATTGGAAGTTTCGGGAACTTTACCCATAATGGAATATCAGTCGGGAACTCTCCTGAAAAGTCAAAGTCAGGTGTCCATTGCTTAAGTATCATAGGCCTATTAGAATTTGAGTAAGGTCCTGAACGTAGTATCTCTTTGGCTTCACAAATTGTTTTGAATTTCACTATGTAATATCCTTCTTCATGGTAGAACAAATCTGGCTCTCGGACGTGCGACCAGGATGATTGATGAATCTCTTCATTGCGTTGAAGCCAGGCCCGTCTCCTAGGAAGTATATAACTAAGGCACACTTCCATTTTGCCTATTCCTCTTCCACCTCCGATTTATTCAGTTGTACTATAGGTTGCCCATCAACCATAACAGGGGGTATGTAGTCAAGAGCCATTCCATGGGTCGCAAATCGATTCTTTTGGAATAGGGTTGTCCAGCTCTTCGTTGGCTCCACTAAGGTGCTTCTGCTATTCTCTGGGTTCTCCTTTACCAATGTTGCTGGTTGCATGGTCATCTCCTTTGATGGATCTGGGACTGCTGAAATCGGAGGATTTGTAGCCATTTCGACAACTGTTGCAGTCAGAGTTACCAGATTCGTGTCATCCGTACCTGCCATTGCATCTTGCTGTACTGTCACTACATTTGCAGCTTGCTCATCTGCTTCCACGGCGTCTGGGTTTTGTACAGAGGGATTCTGCACAACGTTGGTTTCCTTCTTCTCCAAAATCAGTTGGTTCAGCTTTTCAAAGGTTTCTATCGGTATCTTTCGAGGTCGACCTCTGCTGCGACTTCCACCTTTCGCCATATCTACGAGCTCGACGTACGTTATTCTAACGTGCGCCGAGTGGAAAGGAAAGGAGGGGCGAACGTACGAGCTCAGTGTAGCACAAAGTACTCATTTTTTTGAAGTAAAAAAAAAATACTTTTTCTACATCATGAAAAGAAAATGCTCATTTTGTTGAAATGAAAAAAAATACTTCTTTTACGCCATGAAAAGAAAATACCTTTTTGTTGAAACGAGAAAAAATATATTTTCGACATGAAAAAGAAGTTTTTTTTGTTGTTAAAATAATAAAAATATTTTTTATATCATGAAAAATACTCATTTGTAGAAATGAAAAATAAATCTATGTACAACGTGAATAGAAGGTATTATTAATAATACTTTTATTTAGGGTGGGGATGAGGTAGGTAGGTGGGGGCAGGGCGGGGTTGGGGTTGGGTGGGGTGGGGGTGGATATAGGAGTGGGAACGATTGAGAAGAAGTTTTGGAAAAAGTTTTTCCTTCTCTTGATAGGGAAAGTATTTTCCTCCAATTGGAGAAAAATGAGTTCTTGAGGAAAATATTTTAAAAAATATTTTCCTCAAATCAAATATGGAAAAATTAAAAAGTATTTTAGAAAAAATATTTTCCTTCGTACCAACACACCCTTAATCTTTGACAATTTTCTGAGCATAAATATAGGATTACTAAGAACGTGGAATGTAAAATAATTTTGTTGTTAATAAAATTGTGATCTTATATCCTTTAGAACAACTAAACATCATGTATACAGTAGAAATCAGAGCTACCAAATTTTACTCTTTGATCGGGATAGGAACATCATGTCAAAGAGCTGGGACGTTGAGTCCGGATCAGAGTAGACATCGATTGCAAAGAGAAAGAGGCAGACCTCGAGTGGCATCGTCATAGCTGGATAACGGAAAAGGCGGGATATCCACAATTGGTACATGATCGTGGCGTAAACCTCGGAATGGATCAATTTATAGCGGGTTAATTAGACATTAATATGATTTCCTACTATGATTAGAAGTGTACCTTATTTAGGATTCTCCTATTATATAAAGGGGGTTCCTAATCATTATTTACTAAGAACAATATATACTTTCACCGATTTCTTGCTACTTTTGCTTACTGTTCATCAGAATAATTTTATCAGTTGCTATTCTTATTATCACACCTCGCGGCTATCACAAGTCGAGGTCGAGATTTGGCTTGCATACCGGTTTGAACTATTTTATTCTCTAGTTTATCTATTTAATTCCTTGTTTAAAAAAATATTTTTCTAAGTTAAGCCGAAAGAGGGGAATAATAACCATCTTCTAGAGGCCATATCGGCCCAATCTGAAAAGACTAAGGGCCAATACTTAAAGTTCGAGATCTTGTACTCACTCCATCCAAACCTAAGGATATCGACTATTCCGAGCCCAAACAAAAAATTACTTGACTATGGCTCGAGGAATCATCATTATTCGACACAAACCATAAAAAGTCGATGCCTCAAGTCCCTTATTTGAACTCGACAATGGTGACTTTGAGGAAACTACCCAAGACCAAAATCTGAATGCACCATTTAAAGCATAAGATTGTGCTAAACAATTTACAAGGCAAAAAAATGTTTGTGGGTAAAGATTGAGAAGTCATTCAAGAGAAACTTTCCTTTATAAATTGATGAAGAAGGATATGTAAAAAGGACCGACGAGGGTATTAAAAAAAAGAAAAGGAAAAATAAAAAATCTTAACTATGTCTGGGGCTGGTTTCTCCTTGGGCGCAGCTTCTCATTTGGGCCACTCGTCATTATCACACCCGCCTTGGATTCCACTTCACGTACGTTCGGGATTCCACTTCTCTGGGAACGGCAATTTCTCCTCTGGGATGAGGTTGCAGGTCCTAATTCGCACGAACCGGCTCATCCAACCTCGTTCCTTATCCTCATAGTTGTTAGCAAAAAGGCCTTCGTCGCTTGGCGTTAGAGCTTGATCAACCCTCGAAAAAGCCGAGGTCGATATAACCGTATCAGATAGTTGAGGGTGAACTCTAGACCCTTGACCTTGCTGGAAATGAAACAGAGCATGATCACTATGCGCCAAAATGAGGGGTGAACCTGGCTGAAGGTAACCTGGTACCTCTTGCAAAAATCAATAATAACTGGGTCAATAGGACCCATTGTGAATGGGTAAGTATAGACACTTAGGAACCCCTTCACGTGAGTGATAATGCTCTCTTCGAGGTCGGGGATCCGTACCATTACCCAGCCCCCAGCCACAATCTCTCTTTACAGCCTCGAGATGTTTCATCGTTATCAAGAAAATATATCTCGACACGTACTCACATTGGCCAGGGATCTATGGAGGTTTCTCGACTTTGAAGCCAAGTTTTAGGATGCAAGGGCCGAGAACATACTCATGGAGGGAGCGGTTCTACCGATGTTTTGTCACCAGCCTGCCAGGAAGAAGAGGAAGAAGCTTTCTCCTTTTATGGGACGATCTTGGAGGTTTTTGCCACTGATTTAGATAGAAGGAAGCGGAAATTAAATAGATGAAAATTGGTGTTTTGGTACTAACGGAATTGACTCAACGGGTGGCGAATGAGAAGATATGGGGAAAGGAAAAGACTTAGAAAGCTTGATGAAGGTAGAAGTAAAGTTTTTAATTCAACAGAGAAGCCGGTATTTATAGGCTCACGGCAATAGTTGGTGCTAGTAGCCGACCATCACTCGCAAGCATTAATGGTTTGGGGAACTCTACCGACGGGACGTTTCGGTCACCTCGACCGCTTACATCACGGGGATGAAATCATTCTCGGGTCTCCAGAAAATTAAGGCTCAAGTCGTTTCTTATCGTTTCACTATAATAAACGAGGGGACTATCTATTTAAGGTAGAAATCGGGGCTACCCGATTTCACTATTTTGTTGGGGTAGGAACATCATATCAAAGAGCTGGGACGTCGAGTCCGGATCGGGGTAGACATCGATTGCAACCAGAAAGAGCCAGACCTTGAGTGGCATCGGCATAGCCTGATAACAGAAAAGACGAGATATTCACGAATGGTCGATGATCGTGGCGTGAATCTCGAAATAGATCAATCTATAGCAGTTAATTAGATGTTAATATGATTTCCTAATATGATTAGAAGTGTAATCATTATTCACGAAGAAGAATATATACTTTCACTGCTTTGTTGCTACTTTTGCTTACTGTTCATCAGAGTTGTTTTATCATATGCTATTCTTATTTTCACACCTCGAGGCTATCAAGTCGAGGTCGAGATTTGGTTTGTGTACTGGTTTGAACTATTTTATTCTCTAGTTTATCTGTTTAATTTTTGTTTATCAATTGGTTGAATTAAATCACATATCCTTAAAACCACAATATAAGTTTAATTGTTACTCGGGTTTTATGGTAAACACATCAATTATGTGCTTAGGATTCTTAATTTTCCAAAAAGAGAAACACAGAAAAACTCGATGCATATTATAGTAGATTATTAAAATTATACTCCCTCCATTTCAATTTATGTGAAATTATTTCCTTTTTGGTCCGTCTAAAAAGAATGAACCTTTTCTAAATTTGGAAACAATTTAGCTTTAACTTACAATTATATCCTTAATGAGAAGTTTTATAACCAGACAAATTCTCCGGGCCCCTTTTTAATTTGTTTAGAACCACAAATTTAGAAAGTCTTTATTTTTTCTTAAACTCCGTGTTTAGTCAAATATATTGATATAAATTGAAACGGAGGGAGTAAGTGGATAATGCCAATTTTTACAACAATTTGTGATATTCTTCCAAGAATATATGGAACAAAAGGCAAAAGTTTGAAAAAGTGGTGGCAAGGGTAGATAAAAGATGACTTCATTAGAAGTTTCCTGAGCATTTAACATAACTTTAGTAGAGGTGGGAACCAAATTCACGTGCTTTTGATTACAAAATACGAATCAAATCAAATTGAAATCATACCTCCATCTTTAGGTTTAGAAAAGAACGATAAGATTTTGGAAATCATAATGAATGTATGTGAGAAGAGAAAAGAGGTTCCTCTTCATTGTGGTCACACTCTTTTTATAAAAGCTAAGAGTTTGCTTGCTTCCTATTTTCTCGTGACCACCTCAAAGTTCAAATCTAAGGAATTGAATTTTCATTTTCCCTCTAATAACAACAAATAGTTAGAAAGTGTTATAATTATAGAAATATTTTATTTATCCCATAGTTCAATTCAGTTGAGTCGTCAATGCAATAACTATAAGCAACTTACCCGAGGTTTCGTTCAGTCAAAGAGTAATATTTTTTACATTGTCTTTTTTCCAGTTTTCAGGAAGAGTTCCAAGTGAAAAGTCTCAAAAGAGTTCCAAATTCTCTGCCGTTTATTTGGAGAAAATTTATTTTATGTCTCATACAATTTACATTAATTTTATGAGTTTTCTTTTTGTCTCACAAATTTATAGACCCAATCTTACACTTCTGGGTCCACAGAAATATGGATCCACAAAATAGTAAGACAAAAAAGTTAACTCATACAACTAGTGTCAGTTGTATGAGACACAAATTAAAATTTTTCGTTTATTTGCTTCTTTTATTGTTTATATTCTCCCGTTTTTATTTGGTTGTTGACATCCTCTTAAAATCCATGGGATAAAATTGAGAGCTTTAAATCAAATAACATGAATGACTCAAGTAATCAAATATTTGCTTGGATAAAAATGATTTGAATAATGAATCATGACTTAGGGTGTGTTTGGTATGAAAGGAAAATATTTTTCGGAAAATGTTTTCTAATTTTTCTATGTTTGGTTGACTTAAATGTTTTGAAAGTTATTATCTTCCAAATGGAGAAAAATATTTTCCTTATCAAGAGAAGGAAAATATTTTCCAAAACTCCTTCTCAACCTTCCCCACCTTCACCAACTCACCCGTTCGTTACCACCCACCCTATTACCCCTCCACCCCTCCCCCCAATATTTTATTTTACCTTTTTTTTACAATTTTAAATTTCTGTTTTTTCATTTTTCTACACCACCCATCGCCCCCAACCCCCCACCTGCCCCCTCCCCTCCACAAAAAAAAAATACTTTATTTTTGTAATTTAAATTTCTATTTCTTTCGTTTTACTGCATCCCTAGCCCACCCAGCCCCCAGCCCTTGCCCCCTCCCCCGAAAAAAAATTTAAATATACTTTTCAGTTTTAATTTTATTATTTGTCGGTTTAAAGACTCAAAATTTTACAAATTCTAAAATTATGAGATCGGAGGTTTATGTGTTTGGAAGTTTACGGGTTTAAAAATTATAAAGTTTACGGGTTCGAAATTCCGCGATTTTGAAAGTTTAGCGGTTCGAAAGTTTATGAAATTTGTGGGTCCAGAAGGTTGTTGGTTTAAAAGTTTATGGCTTCATGTTTATTATATCTAAATTATTTGTGAATACTCTTGAGAAATTATTTTCCTTAATTTGCTTTCCAAAAATATGAAAATGAATAAAATTACTATTTATTTTTCAAAAAAAAATATTTTCTTGAAAAATATTTTGTACGAAAAATATTTTTCGTTATACTAAACACTCCCTTAATCTGTCCGAGTTAAGCTTGGCGGGTTAGTAGAACGGACACCCCTTCATATAAGTAGATACATTATGCTAAGTTTGGGGGCTACAACGGATCGAGTCAATAAATAACTCTCTAACCTAAATTTGGAAGGTTTGACATATTATGCTCTAGTTTGGCAATAGATTTTAGCTTTATATTTTCAAAAAAAAAATATTGTTTGTTTAATATGATTATGTTTTAAAAATAAATTCAAAAATTTTAAGTTCCCAAAAACTGGTTTAGGGCAGTTTTTGGGCGAAACTTTTTCTTCAACTCACAAAACTTCAAATTTTCTTCTAATAAAATGCATGTCCAAATACAATTTCAGATTTCAAAAAATATTTTTTCAACACAACTTCAAAAACTCTTTTATCAAATTTCAATCAAATCTACGTCCACCCGCTAATTATATAACTCCACTTTTATGAGTAAAATTTGATACCCCTAATTCAATGCAAGACAATTACTTTCTCTTGGCTACCATAAAAGTACTCTAGTTTATAATTCGTTTGAATTTAAGAAACGAAAAGAATACACATAAAGTAATTTCCTTGAGCAAATTTGTTATCAGAAAGTACCACCTAAATCGGAACAAATAATTGAATTGGATATAATTGTTGATTAGGGTGTACCATCTAATCTGGGACAAATAATTAAAAAATAAATGTAAAGATATTAGTATCCAATGCCGTTTAAAGCTGACAGCTTTAATTTGAACAACATTTTAAATTATGACCAGACACTTGAAGTTTTACTTTTCTGGACGAAATAATACATTCAGCAGAAAAAAAAAAAAAAAAGCTACACAATTGCTCTGACAAATCTTATATTAATTGTTACAACAACAACAACAACCATAATCTCATATAGTGGGATCTGGGGAGGGTAGTATGTGTTAAAGCTAGTTAATGATTAAAGCTAGCTAAGTTGGTGTGAATGAGAAATGGAGGGAAGAAGACAATAGAAGGAAAATGAAGTTTCAAAGCAAAGTTCCTTTGAAAAGGAGCTTTGTACCACATTGGTGGTAGAAAGGGAAAGTTATGTGCTTATATTAGAAAGCACTTCTTCTAGCTCTTAAAGGGTTAAGAAGAGGGACTCCCCTCGCGCCGTCATCGTCGCTCGGCTTCGGCTTCGGCTTCGGCTTCGGCTTCGGCTTTGGTCAAATGATTGATTGATAATCTTTTTGGACCAAATTTATTTAAAATTCAATCTTCATTTTTTGAAATTATTTTTAATTCCCGTGGGAAAAAAAAAATTAATTTGTTAACTGTAAACTTCCCAACGTTCTTATTTTTCAGAAAAAGGCATGGCCTTTCCCGAACAGGCACCAAGCCTTTCCGAACATGACCTCTGGCAAGGTGGTGACTCTCAACAACGTCTGTCATGTTCCTGAAATTAGGAAAAATCTTGTATCTACCGGACTTCTAGTGAAGAACGGTTTTAATGTGTTTATGTTTCTGACAAGGTTGTAATAAGTAAGAACGAAATGTACATAGGAAAAGGCTACCTCACAGAGGGCCTTTTCAAACTGAATGTAATGGTTGTTGCTAATAATAATAAAGTTTCTGCTTCGTCTTACTTGCTTGAGTCAAATGATTTATGGCATTCACGTTTAGGACATGTCAATTATAGAACCTTGCGAAAAATGATTAGTTTGGAAGTATTGCCTAAGTTTGAATGCAATCAATCAAAATGTCAAATCTGTGTTGAATCTAAGTATGCTAAACATCCTTATAAGTCAGTTGAAAGGAATTCAAGTCCTTTAGACTTAATCCATACAGATATTTGTGACATGAAGTCAATTCCATCTCGCGGTGGAAAGAAGTATTTCATAACTTTTATTGACGATAGTATGCGGTATTGCTACGTTTATTTACTTAATAGTAAAGATGAAGCAATTGAAGCGTTCAGGCAATACATAACTGAAGTTGAGACTCAACTTAACAAAAAGATTAAAATGATAAGGAGTGATAGGGGCGGTGAATATGAATCTCCTTTTGAACAAATATGTTTGGAATATGGCATTATTCATCAAACAACTGCTCCTTACTCGCCACAATCAAACGGAATTGCGGAAAGAAAAAATAGAACACTGAAAGAAATGATGAATGCCCTGTTAATAAGTTCTGGTTTACCCCAGAACTTGTGGGGGGAAGCCATTCTAACAGCTAGCCGAATACTCAATCGAGTGCCCCATAGCAAAACAAAATCTATTCCATACGAAAAGTGGAAAGGAAGGAAGCCCAATTTGGAATACTTCAAAGTGTGGGGGTGTTTGGCCAAGGTGCAAGTTCCTAAACCCAAAAGGGTAAAAATAGGACCTAAAACCGTTGATTGTGTTTTCATAGGATATGCCACAAATAGTAAGGCATATAGATTTCTGGTTCACAAATCAGAAAATCCCGACATTCAGGTGAATACGGTAATTGAATCAGATAATGCTGACTTCTTTGAAACCATATATCCGTATAAAAAGGAATGTGCGTCGTCTAGTAAAGAATCTAAACGACCTCGGGAAGAAATAAAGGAAAACATTCCTGATGAGGAAAATCCAAGACGTAGCAAACGTCAAAGGACGACTACTTCCTTTGGACCAGAATTTTTAACATTTTTGTTGGAAAATGAGCCTCGAACGTTCAACGAAGCTACGTCTTCATCGGAAGCTCAATTTTGGAAAGAGGCAATCAATAGTGAGATAGAATCCATATTGAACAACCATACTTGGGAATTGGTTGATCTTCCTCCAGGGAATAAACCTTTAGGTTCCAAATGGATTTTCAAACGGAAAATGAAAGCTGATGGCACTATTGAAAAATATAAGGCAAGACTAGTTGTTAAAGGGTTTAGACAACGAGAAGGTCTTGATTACTTTGATACATACTCGCCGGTAACGAGGATTACATCTATTCGGGTGTTAGTAGCATTAGCCGCCGTGTACGGTCTTGAAATCCATCAAATGGATGTGAAAACAACCTTCTTAAATGGAGAGTTGGAGGAAGAAATTTACATGGAACAACCCGAAGGGTTTGTAGTTCCAGGGAAAGAGAAGAAGGTATGTAGACTTGTTAAGTCTCTTTATGGACTAAAACAAGCACCAAAACAGTGGCATGCAAAATTTGACCATACGATGCTGTCAAATGGATTCAAGATAAATGAATATGATAAATGTGTCTACATTAAGAACACTCCGAACCACGTCGTCATTGTTTGTTTATACGTGGATGATATGTTAATAATGAGTAACAACATTGCTAACATAAATGCTACTAAGCGCATGCTTGCTAGTAAGTTTGATATGAAAGACTTAGGAGTTGCCGATTTAATTCTGGGAATTAAAATCCATAAGACTCCTCAAGGTCTAGCATTGTCTCAATCTCATTATATTGAAAAAGTACTTGAAAAGTTCAAGTATTTGGACTTTAAAGTTGCAAAGACGCCAATTGATATGAACCTTGCTCTTGCAAAGAATAAAGGTGAAAGTCATTCTCAATTGGATTATGCCAGAGTGTTGGGAAGTTTGATGTATATTATGAACTGTACGCGACCTGATATTGCGTGTGCTATAAGTAAACTAAGTCGCTACACGAGTAATCCCGACCAAAATCATTGGCTGGCAATGAAACGAGTTTTGGGGTATTTGAAACATACTCAAAACTTTGTTTTGCATTATAACAGGTATCCTGCAGTTATTGAAGGATACAGTGATGCAAATTGGATCACCGGTTCAACTGAAACTAAATCCACAAGTGGATACGTTTTTACTATAGGTGGAGGAGCAGTGTCTTGGAAGTCATCCAAACAGACATGTATCGCCCGCTCTACAATGGAATCTGAGTTCATAGCTCTAGACAAAGCCGGTGAAAAAGCTGAATGGCTCCGGAATTTCTTAGAAGATATTCCATTTTGGCCCAAACCGTTGGCTCCTATATGCATACATTGCGATAGCCAAGCGGCAATAGGAAGAGCCGGGAGCGTTATGTACAACGGAAAGTCTCGTCACATACGACGAAGACATAATACCGTTAGACAACTACTCTCTAGTGGAATTATCACAATTGACTATGTTAAGTCAAGAGATAATGTGTCAGATCCACTAACTAAAGCCCTAACTAGAGAAGTGGTTGAAAGATCATCGAGGGGAATGGGACTATGGCCGAGGACAAGTCATCGTGGCGGTAACTCTACCTAGAAGACATGAGATCCCAAGATCTAGGTTCAAAGAGATCAAACAAAGTCATTGATGACGGTTCAACATTGTCACAATAACTTTTTGGTCCATTCTCGTGATGAGACAATGTTCAGTACCAGGATAAAGCATTAAGGCTTTTTAATGGTTTCTAAGTTTGATACGGGGTATATCAAATAGTGTATCTACGGGATGACACATTTAGGAATCACCTATGTAAGTGTGAAGTGTAAGCCGCTTCAAGGAGAACTCTGTAAGGCCAGCTCTCTACGCACTTATGAACCAGGAAGTGTTCATGGCTGAAACGAACAAAACAATGAGAACCAAAAACGGTTAAAGGGTTAATTGTGTGACATGTGGTTGTCTAGGTATACACCAAAGCTCGACGGTTCAAAGATATCAAATCTACCGATTGACCGAGTATATCCGACATATGCTCACTACGGAAAGTTCAAAGAGAAATCTACTTATCCAGATGCAATTAATCCTTGCTTACGAATCACACAGTTTTTTGTCATGCATGTTTTTCATCATATAGCCATTCCCCATTCATGTGGGGATTGTTAAAGCTAGTTAATGATTAAAGCTAGCTAAGTTGGTGTGAATGAGAAATGGAGGGAAGAAGACAATAGAAGGAAAATGAAGTTTCAAAGCAAAGTTCCTTTGAAAAGGAGCTTTGTACCACATTGGTGGTAGAAAGGGAAAGTTATGTGCTTATATTAGAAAGCACTTCTTCTAGCTCTTAAAGGGTTAAGAAGAGGGACTCCCCTCGCGCCGTCGTCGTCGCTCGGCTCGGCTTCGGCTTTGGATTTGGATTTGGATTTGGATTTGGATTTGGTCAAATGATCTGATTGATTGATAATCTTTTTGGACCAAATTTATTTAAAATTCAATCTTCATTTTCTGAATTTATTTTTAATTCCCGTGGGAAAAAAAATATTAATTTGTTAACTGTAAACTTCCCAACGTTCTTATTTTTCAGAAAAAGGCATGGCCTTTCCCGAACAGGCACCAAGCCTTTCCGAACAGTCACAATTCGAGGCTATATAAACTGAGGCAATGCCTCATTTTCGAGTACTGAGAAAAAAAAAAATATTCGTGCATTAAAAATTCTGCATTCTTTTCTGCAAACTGAAACATATCGAGTCATAGTGTGATTTCGTTCCCGAATTTGAGTTCGTCGAAGTCGTAGGCGTTTGAGGTACCGCCACTCCTACGACAGGTATATCCGTTATATCCTGGGAGGAAATAATCCACAACCTCGGGTACAGTGAGGGGGTTAAATTCCTTAAGGACACACAGTGAATTCTGTGGTCTCGGATTTCTTCATTTCTGTGATTTTTTTTTTAACGTTACATACGTTCTGGTTTTTGTGTCTCTTCTTCTTACTGGTTTCCAGTTTCTCGTTGCTTTGAACACGGACAATCGATAACAGTATGTACGCAGACCTTACCTCTACCCTGGAGTAGAGAGGCTGTTTCCAAATAGACCCCCGACATCCTTCCCTCCAAGAACTTCCCACCTTGCTCTTGAGGAGACTCGAACTCACAACTTCTCGATTGGAAGTGGTGGTTGCTTACCATCAGAGCAACCCCTCTTATATTAATTGTTGAGAGGTTGAAATTGAACGCAGTAAGTATGTATTTTCTATGCAATAGAGACAAGAGAAACAGTTCAAAATCTAACAATATCATCCCACTAAAACATTATACAACAACAAATAAAATTAAAATTAAATTCAAACATCTTCTTAGCTCATACTATTTTGTAGCCATTACCCCCTTTTGACATTTCAACACTTGTACCATTCCTAGTTCCAGGATAGTCTACTTCAGTCATGAACTTAGACCAGAACCAATGCTCTTTCCACACAATCACCATCTCTTCAATTGGTATATTCTTTGTCTCAGGCAAGAAGAAGTATATGAAGACAGTCATAATCACAACAAAGAATGCAAAGAAGAGGAACAATCCAAATTTCAAGTGACACAACATTGTCAAGAATACTTGTGCCACTATAAATGTGAAGATCATGTTCACTGAAACGTTGATACTTTGAGCAGCTGATCGAATTTCGAGTGGGAAAATTTCACTAGGTACCAACCATCCAAGAGGTCCCCATGACCATGCAAATCCAGCTACATAAACACAGATGAATATCACCACGACTATCGCGTACCACTTTGGTAAATCCCCTGGCGTTCCATTCACTCCAAACTTTATAGCTATGCAAATTGACACTGCAACCTGCAGATGTATCAAGAACCAAGTTCGAGTTAGAAATGTGAACTTAATTTTCATATAGGAATATATAAAGAGCAGAATCCACTGAAGACGAACATTATATGCAAGAAAATGGAATGAAATTGAACTTACTTGGCAGATAAGCATTTGAATGCCACCTTCAAGGAACAAGAATCTTCTACCCAATTTATCAACATAATAAATAGAAACAACAGTTGCAAGAACATTGACTCCACCAGTAATAACAGCAGACATAAGGGAAGCATCAGAACCAAAACCAATAGTCTTAAACAACACTGGTGCATAGAACATAATCACATTAATTCCAGTAAGTTGCTGGAAAAATGGGATCATAATTGCCATTGTGAGATGTGGCCTATATTTTCTCTGCAACAAATTTCTCCAAGGGTTCTCAATTTTCCTAGATGCCTCACTCGCCACGACTAAATCATTAAACTCTTCGTCTACATCATCAATGCCTCTGATTCTCTGGAGCCTAGCTTTGGCTTCATCGTGATTGCCACGTTCGATCATGGAATTTGGTGTCTCAGGAAGGAAAAGTGAGCCTATTGTAATGATCAACGCAGGTACCATAGCACCTCCTAAGCTCAATCTCCATCCCCAGTGAATCTTGGCAAAGAAATAGTTCAACACATTTGCTACAAGTATACCAATTGTAATGGACAATTGGAAACCTATGTTGAGTGCTCCTCTGTACTTGTATGGAGCCATTTCAGATAGGTATAGTGGAACGGACTGCAATTCGATTAAACAAAAAGAAAAATGTTAATCACCCCTAAAATAAAAATTAAACGAAAAAAAACAAATTATTCTAAGGAAAACAAAAAAGCAAAAGAGAAGGGAAAGATGGATAAGGACAGAGTGATATTTTATTAATTAGACTAAGAAAATGGGAACATCATTTTATGCTTAATATTAAATTTTATGACTTGTTACTTTCTAGTCAATTATAAACCAATTTATTTATAATAGTCATATTCATGAACAAACAGAGTGGAAATATATTCAGGCGCACGTCACTTTAATGGAGAAAACGAAATAAAAACATATCCAAACGGCGAATTAAAGAAGGAGTTTTGTTAATCTCAACAACTAGCATTGGATTAAAATTAAAATATTGCTTATGTGATATCATGAGAATCACAACTTGCTGAAGTATCCCAAAGCAGATTCATTATTCAAATTAAGCTACTTGATTTTAGACTAAACAAAGGATTTTCAAAGATATTGCGGACAAATATACACTGTATACGGTGCGTAGTGGGATTTAATTAGTTAAAAGTCTTTTCACAAGTCAGAAAGGTAGGGTCCTCCTACTTGGAGGGCTCAAAAGTCCAATCCACTGTTGATTTCATTTTCTTTTAACCAAAAAATGAAATAAAAGTGACAATAGAAAAAGACTAAAGCAAATGGAATTTGAAATGTGGGGAAAAGAAGATTAAATTCTATTCATAGACTGTTTAATTTTTACACCCTTTGAGGTCTCCATTTCAACTGTATTTAAAAGTAACATTCATGACCCGAGTTAATAACTTGAAAATAAGACAAAAAATATTTCGATCAAATTGCATATAAACATTAATTTACTGGATATTCATATAGGATAAGATAAATTTTTTTAACAAAAAAGTGATGACATATGGTTTGAGGACTTTATGGCGAAAAAATCATGTGTTGCACATAATTGTCCGATCTACGCATTAAGTACTTACTACCATTCACATCCGAACTGCGGGAAAGCGTTGACCACCAACTTGCTATTACTCCCTCAGTTCCAATTTATGTGAATCCGTTTGATTGGATACAAAAATTTGTGATCCTAAACAAGTCCAAATATGGCCAGAGTATTTGTATAGTTATAAAAGCTTCTCATTAAGGGTAAAATTGTAACTTTAAGCTAAATTGTTACCAAATTTAAAAAGAATTCATTCTTTTTGGAACAGACCAAAAATAAAATATGTCAACACTAAAACTAGAACGGGGGAGTACTATATTTTCACAGTTTTGAAATCAAGAAATAAATGCATAAACTAAGAAACGTAATTCCATGGCAAAAACCAAAGAAACAGGGGAACCATAGAACAGGGCAACCTTGAAATAATTGAACAAAAAGGGAAAAGAAAAACAGAGACAGACACACAGATGGTGTTGTTTGTAGAGAAAAAACACCATTTTTTTGATTGCATAAATATAGTCACATGGTAGTACTGTTTAGAGAATAAACACCAGTTTTGGACTATATTAACAACTTGGCGCGACCAACAAACAACTAATTAGGAATATGACCACATGCCAATCTCTTGACTTGATCCACCACAGAAAACAAAAACAAATTGTGCAAATATTTTATTGTCGTATAATGGAAATTACAACATACCTGATTGGCAAATCCAATACCAAAACCTAGTAAAATACGACCAACAATGAGCATAGCAACATTCTGGGCAAAGCCATTGATCAAAGCTCCAGCACAGAAGAGGACACCTCCAGAGAGCATAGAAAGTCTCCGTCCAAGTTTTCTGGTGACAGTTGATGCCACCAGAGACGACAAAAGAGCAGCCAAGTACAATGACGATGTGAACATCGTCAATGTTTGGCTGTCAAATTTGCAGTATTGATTTGTTGAATCATCTGCCTTTTGTTTCCTGAATACAGAAGGGAAAAATCTACTCAAGAATGAGTCCATTGATGTCACACCCCCTGATCCATACATAAAACAGGCATCGTCATTATCAACCTAGAATGAAACAAATTATAAAACGTAATAGTAATTCATTTACATATTGTCGTTTTTTTTGTTGCTGTAGATGTGTTTTTACGTACCAGAAATTCCAATATCGTAACCGAAAATGAGACCACCCATGGCAGCGACAATGCAAGTAACAGTAACATAAAGAGTTAAATTGCCGGGATATTCTTTCCCGTTGCCAGGACCAATACCACCACCACCAGCCATCTTTCTTGAGCTGATCACAAAACAAGAACAGCTTGTGGCAGAAGAAATGATCAAGAAAAAAGAAAAAAAATTGAGAGAGAACTGTAACGTAAACTGAAGAAATATAAGATTGGAAATAAAAGCTAAGTGGAAAATGAAAGAGAGATTTGAGAGTATTTCATAAATGAAGATAAAGAATATAGAGGAGTAGCTGTGAGAAGGGAAGAGTATATATAGAAAGTGAGGGAGACTATTACAATGTCGTAAATCCGGGACTATATGCTGGACTCTCCTTAGCTGTCACAATTTTTTTTTCCTAATTATTTTTTATTTGGCTGTCAAAATTATGCATATAATCTTATCTCACGCTATTAAAACTTTATTTAAATGAGGTGACAAAAAGAATAACGTTAAACTCTTAACACATAGTTGACTCACTGTATTATATACAACAACAACAGCAACCCAGTATAATTCTACTTAGTGGATTTGGGGAGGGTGTGTGTACGCATGGGTAGAGAGGCTGTTTCCAAATGAACCCCCGACATCCTCACTGTATTATATAGAGAACTATATAATATACCGGATTAATAAATAGATATTTATGCAAGCCCCCGGCATCCTCACTGTATTATATAGAGAACTATATAATATACTGGATTAATAAATAGATATTTATGCAAGAGGTGCACTGTAAATTTCTAAAAAGTTTCTGTATTACTCCAAACGAAATAATTTAGGTCTCCCAACAGATTTTGGATTTAAAAGTTTAGTGTTGATCATGTTGTGGAATGTGAACTCGGAAGTTTTTGATGGGCATCTTATTGATTCTAATTCAATCTAATTCAAAATGGTAGCCTTAGTTCTATGTAGAATGGGTAACATTGTTGTAGCCTTGTAGGGAATGAATTGTTGTTTATCGATATAACATTACACAATTATTATCTCATGAGTCGCTTTCTGAGGTTAAATTTAATTTAAGGTCTTTTTTCTTAATATGGTTTTGACGCCAGGCTCATTCTTATTCTCGATATTAGTCTCTCAACAGTATAATTACCTTCTTATATGATAGTCTTGGATAATCTTCAATAAACTTATGAAGTTAACATATGTTTAAAATTTATTTTCTAACAAATTTAACACAAGATGCTTGGAAACAAGTTGAGTTAAGCCAAAGGTCAAGTAACCATACTAATAAATAGTTGCCTTGAATTTAGACTGGATAATAATAAAAGATGCAAGATATGTATATTTATTAATTCAAGTTGATGTGGGAAATGGTGTGTAAGGAAATTAAGTGTTTATTTAGGGTTCCTGGTAGACGGCAGTCAAATGAGGGAGTTAATACACATCAGCCTTTTGTCATCTAATTTATCTCAATCTTTTCTTACTTGGGGATATACAGGCCATTTGGTGGCAAATATTTCCACCTAGCTTTGCTGGGTTTGGTTGACTTTCTTTTTCAAGAGCGTTTATGTTGGGTTTAAGAGCGTAGCGGAATGTATGTGAATCGAGAAAATAAATAGAGAATGTAAGACAAGCAATAAGCTAGAAGAAACACACGAGCAATGAAAAATAATTCCACTATGTTTAAAATATGAGAGTACAAAAGTAGAGTATTAGAAGAATAGTGGATTATATTACAAGGAGGAAATTTATGAGGTGAAAGGCTTTTAGGTGTAGTAGAGGTATAAGACTTTGTAGTGCATATGGCTTATTTTAATTGTCCTACAAATGATGACCACACCATCATATATTTATAGTTGGCGGAGGAAAGAAAAATAGCAAGATTTTTTTCAATGGAACTTTCTACCAAATTCCTTGACTAGATATTAGTGGAATTCTCTAGATATTAGTGGAATTCTCTAGCAAATTTTGTATAATGGGCTTGTTTAGAATTTGGACCAACTTTAACAATCTCCACCTTGGAACAAATTCGTAGGAGCCATAAAAAGATCTAAGAATGAATTCCCACTAAATCCAAGCAGTGATCGAACTTAGTGGAAGGTAGTGACTTGGTGAGCATGTCTGCTGGATTTTCTGAAGTATGAACCTTATTAACCACAATTTCACCTTGAGCAATAATATCTCTGACATAATGATATTTGACGGAGATATGTTTGGTCTTGAAGTGGTAAGCATCATTCTTGGTGAGAAAGATAGCACTTTGGCTATCAGAGTATACCACTGTGACTCCTTGTGATATGCCAAGATCCATAACAAGACCTCGCAACCATGTAGCCTCCTTTATACCTTCAGCTGCTGCGACATACTCAGCCTCAGTAGTGGAAAGAGCAGCTATCGGTTGCAATTGAGCCTTCCAACTTATTGCTCCCGAACAAAGAGTGAAGATATAACCAGAGAGAGACCTTCGACGGTCAAGATCACCACCATAGTCAGAGTCAACGAATCCAACAACATCAGTAGAAGTTGTTAAGTTCTTATCAAAGACCAACCCCAGATCTGTAGTACCTTTAAGGTAACGGAATATCCATTTAACAGCATTCCAATGCTCCTTTCCAGGGTTGTGCATATACCTGCTTACCATGCTCACTGCATATGCTAGGTCAGGTCTAGTACAGACCATAGCATACATAAGACTCCCGACAGCACTAGCATATGGAATTCTTGACATTTTTTCAAGTTCCTCCTCCGTTTGTGAACAAGATGCAGATGATAGCTTAAAATGAGCAGCAAGAGGAGTAGAAACAGACTTACAGTTACTCATGCCAAACTTATCAAGAACTTTTTGAAGATATTTCTTCTGAGATAGAAATAATTTCCCAGCTTGTCGATCTCGATGAATCTCCATGCCGAGAATTTTTCTTGCTGCACCAAGATCCTTCATCTCGAACTCCTTGTTAAGCTGAGTCTTCAGGTTGTCAATCAATGATTTATCTCGCGATGCTATAAGCATATCATCCACATATAGAAGTAAATAGATATAGACTCCTTCATACTGTCGGAAGTAGACGCAATGATCATACTGACTGCATATGTAGCCTTGTTTGATCATGAATGAGTCAAATCTTTTGTACCATTGCCTGGGAGCTTGTTTTAGACCATATAAGGATTTCTTTAAGCGACATACTAGATTTTCTTTTCCAGGAACGACGAATCCTTCAGGTTGCCTCATATAGATCTCTTCTTTAAGATCACCATGTAGAAATGCAGTTTTTACATCGAGTTGTTCTAACTCCATGTCAAACATAGCAACCATTGCAAGAAGGACTCGAATAGAGGTATGACGAACAACAGGAGAGAAGATCTCATTAAAATCGATACCTTCTTTTTGATGGCATCCCTTGACAACTAGGCGTGCCTTCCATCTTGCAGGTTCAACTCCTGGAATGCCTTCTTTCTGCTTGTAAATCCACTTGCAGGTGATTGTTTTTCGGTCTTTAGGCAGCTCGACCAGATCCCATGTGCCATTCTTATGAAGACTTTCGATTTCTTCATTCATTGCCACAAGCCATTTAGAGGAATCAGGACCAGAGATGGCTTCTGAATAAGAGGATGGCTCCACTCCTACTGCAGTTTCTCCACCAACTGAGAGTGCATAAGCAAGCACATATTCATCTTCAGAATATTTTGATGACCTTACAATAGGCCTTTTTGAACGATCCCTGATCAGATTGTAATCTGATTGTTGATGAGGGCTTTGTGACTGGCTTGATTCAGCTGTAATTGGAGAACTGTGGTCATGATCTTGATTATTATGGCTAGAATGAGGACTTGAGGAAGCATCATTTTCAGCCGTAGGAAACTGGCTACTCGTTTCCAACTCCACCTTCTTATTAACATCATCCTGGTTATCTGTGTTAGGAGATGAAATAGAAGACTCCAAACCAGAGGATTTGATAGTAGCATTTTCATTGAAAGTAACATCTCGAGTAAGAATCACTTTCTTAGACTCGAGACACCATAATCTATAACCTTTAGATTCATAGGAATATCCAACGAAAATGCATTTAACAGCTCTAGGAGCTAATTTGCCATCATTTATATGAGCATAAGCGATACAACCAAAAACTTTAAGGAAAGAGTAGTCAACGGTTGTACCTGACCATACTTCCTCCGGGATTTTGAAGTCAATAGAAGAGTGTGGAGAACGGTTTACAATATATGCGGCTGTAGATATAGCTTCCGTCCATAGATAGCGGCGACTCCATAATCCAGCATTGGAGATCATACACCGAGCTCTCTCAAGAAGAGTTCGGTTCATACGTTCTGCTACGCCATTCTGCTGAGGCTTGCGAGGTAATGTCTTGTGTCTAGCAATGCCAGCTTTTGCACAGAACTCTTCAAATTCTCCATCACAAAACTCCATGCCACGATCAGTCCTGAGCTTTTTGATTTTTCTCCCAGTCTGGTTCTCAACAAGAGCTTTCCACTTCTTGAAATTAGGAAAAGCCTCATTTTTATGCCTTAAGAAGTAAATCCAGACTTTACGAGAGAAATCATCAATTATAGACATGAAGTAGCGTTTTCCAGAATAAGAGGCGACCTTAGAAGGTCCCCATAAATCAGAGTGGACATAGTCAAGAATACCCTTAGTTCTGTGAGTAGCAGTAGAGAAACTTACTTTCTTTTGTTTCCCGTAGACACAGTGCTCACAAAATTCTAGCTTACCCATGCTGGGTGAGCCGAGAAGTCCACGTTTACTCAGGATGTTCATGCCTTTCTCGCTCATATGGCCGAGGCGTTTATGCCACAAATGAGTAAGATTAGAATCAGGAAGTGAGGATGAAATGGCTGTAGAGCCTGTCACTGTATGTCCTTGCAAGACATATAGAGTACCACTCCTAGTGGCTTTCATGATAACTAGGGCACCTTTAGTGACTTTCAGAACTCCACCTTCAGCTGAGAATCTATAACCAAGAGACTCAAGAGTACCCAGTGAAATTAGATTGCGTTTTAAATCAGGAATATGGCGAACCTTAGTTAAAGACCTGACAACGCCATCGTGAGTCTTGATTTTGATTGAACCTATGCCAATTGCCTTACAGGAAACGTCGTTTCCCATTAAGACAGTACCACAATCGACAGGTTCATATGTGGTAAACCAATCCTTATGAGGACACATATGATAGGTGCAGGCAGAATCAAGTATCCATTCATTAAAACTCCTTTTTTCAGAGGTTACAAGTAACACTGAGTCACCTTCCAAGTCAGTTTCAATGAAACTAGCTTCAGGGGTTTTTTGGGGCTGTTTAGATTTATCTTCTTTTTCCTTCTTATTTTTTAATTTGAAGCATTCAGAAATATCGTGCCCTAGTTTCTTACAATAGCGACATGTAACATTAGGTTTACGTCCCCTAGATTTAGATCGAAATTTCTTTTTATGTGTATTTCCTCTTTCATGAGACCTCCCTCTTACATTTAATCCTTCAGCTTTATCTTCATTATTCACTTCAAGGTCAAATTTTTCTTTTGAGAGTAAGTGTGATTTTACATCTTCAAAAGAAATAGTATCACTAGAACCATATAACATAATTTCCTTGAAGTGTTTGTAAGAGGGAGGTAGAGAGACAATTAATAATACAGCCTTATCCTCATCATCAATTTTAACATCCAAATTCTCAAGATCAATGATGATAGAATTGAATTCATTAAGATGAGATTGGATGGACGTACCTTCGGCCATACGAATTGTATATATCCTCTCTTTGAGACGAAGTTTATTAGCGAGGCTTTTAGTCATATAAAGAGACTCGAGCTTTAACCATAAGGCAGCCGTAGTCGTCTCGTGTACCACCTCGCGTAACACCTCCTTAGTTAAGCATAGTTGGATTGCCGACATGGCTTTCTCATCCAACTCTTGCCATTGCTCGTCAGTCATCGTTGAAGGTTTTGTACCAAGAGCCTTTTTTAATCCATTCTGAACAAGAACGGCTTGCATCTGGATTTTCCAGATGCTAAAGCTTATCTTACCATCAAATTTCTCGATATCGAACTTTGTAACGGTCGACATTATAAACCTTTAGCTCTGATACCACTTGTTGGGTTTAAGAGCGTAGCGGAAATGTATGTGAATCGAGAAAATAAATAGAGAATGTAAGACAAGCAATAAGCTAGAAGAAACACACGAGCAATGAAAAATAATTCCACTATGTTTAAAATATGAGAGTACAAAAGTGGAGTATTAGAAGAATAGTGGATTATATTACAAGGAGGAAATTTATGAGGTGAAAGGCTTTTAGGTGTAGTAGAGGTATAAGACTTTGTAGTGCATATGGCTTATTTTAATTGTCCTACAAATGATGACCACACCATCATATATTTATAGTTGGCGGAGGAAAGAAAAATAGCAAGATTTTTTTTCAATGGAACTTTCTACCAAATTCCTTGACTAGATATTAGTGGAATTCTCTAGATATTAGTGGAATTCTCTAGCAAATTTTGTATAATGGGCTTGTTTAGAATTTGGGCCAACTTTAACAGTTTACTTCGACCAAAAGGGATGACAATTCATATCCTTAGAACATTTTTGAGAATATATTTAGACAAGAAAAATTACAGCTTTAATTAGAAACCGAAAAATTGTCAACATTTTAGAGAAAACGGTTCATGTTATATTGGAAAAAATAATTGAAAATAATGTGTTCCTCATATATTAATTTTTTTCCTACTGGGACGGAACGAATAGTATCTTTTATTATGTGAAAGTGGAAAATAGCTACCAAGTGTTTGACTAACTATAAATCTTGAGCAAGACATGTTTTTTGTTTATTAAGAATATCTTAAAGACGTCTACCTTATCCATTTACGAATATTACTTCGGAGTAACATCAGTGTGTATGGAAAGCCATTAACTACTTTGTTAAGCAATCCTTAAGTTAAGGATAATAATTATACAAAGTTAATTACTTTCTCATAGATTATGTCATGGGCGGTTATTTGATGAGCTACTCATCACTTGTACTTTATTAGAGTGATTAGTGATATTGGTGCAGTCCAGTTCTAAATCTATTCGTGTGAAGCAAGCAATTTACCTAAACCAGATTGAATATGATTATAGTACCATTAATTAATATAAAGAAAAGAAAAGAAAGGAAAAGAAAAAATAAAGAAGAGGTAAAATAACAGTTATAAAGAATTCCACATAGGATTATAGAATGGATAATATGGATTTTTAGTTATGGAACTTCCCTACAAATTCCAGCGTTTACCTTTTTCTTTGTTTTGGATAATCACGTTTCCATGGAGCTAATTATTAATTAAGTAGGTTTTCAACTGTGATAGAAAGTAGCGGAAACGTGACTTCATTACATACCATTCATTTATTTTCACATCTTCTTTATCTTCATAAGAGCGCAAATAGGAACGTGACCTTACTTTCAACTGTGTGTTTGTTTTTGTTTTTCTAGTTCTACAACAATAACAACAATCCAATATAATCCCACTTAGTGGGGTTTGGGGAGGATAGTGTGTACGCAGACCTTACCCCTACCTTTGGGTAAAGAGGCTGTTTTCAAATAGACCCCCGACATCCTTCCCTCCAAGAACTTCCACCTTGCTATTTGGGAGACTCGAACTCACAACCTCTCGGTTGGAAGTGGAGGTTGCTTCTCTAGTTCTAGTTTCCGTTATATTTCACGCGTTAGAACGCCTTGCACATAAACGCAACCAACCACACCTTTTCTATTTTCTCTCTTTTATTATTTCACTTTATTATGCACAACGAAAATAGATCCGACAAGTGAGGCTTGCTCAGTTGGTAAAGCATATTCACATACGACCGTTAGATCCTGGGTTCAAGTTACCAAAGAGGGGAAGTGTGGAAGCACTACATATCCTAATTTGGAAGGAAAAAAAAAATCCAAGTAGAAGTTGGGGCCAAACAGAAAGCAGGATTAATCCCGTCTTTATTTCGAGTTTTTCTAATGAAATTAGCGGTTGATCTAAATTTCAAACATGGTGGCTTGACGTAGGTCCCACGTCGAAACGTCATGTTAATCAGTAATTACTATCTCTAATTATCATCTGCACACAGTATCTCTTTAAATCCACTTTTAGCTCAACATCCGTTTTTCGATAAAAATTAAACAATATTAATATAAATATAAATTCGTGAAAAGGAAAAAGAGAAAACTAATCAGAATATATATATATTTTAGCATTAGTACCCGTGAGACGCGCGGACACAAATTATATCATGATTCGGGTTAACTGGATTATGTGCAAATAACTTTAAAATATAAATCTTTCAGATAAAAATTATCTATAATCAATAGATATTAATTAAGAAGCTGGACATAAAAATATTTCTCAAATCTCGTAGTGAATAGCCTTTTAAAAAATATTTGTAATAACTCAACCCCTTAATTTTTACTACTTGTATTTTATTTTATTGTTAATATTAAAAAATACTAAATATGTCATATTGTGATCTGTTTTGTTTGAGCACATTAGATCTTATTATTTTAATAAAGTTCGTATTATCAATTTATTTTTCACCTCAGATTCACATAAATCTTCTTCTACACTTTTACACATTTTTTCCTTTTGGTCGTTGTTTATAATTATTGTATAATTCATTACTTAATATTGTTATACTGTCTCGTGTTCTTTTATTAGCTTACCATCGACTTAACGTCTTGCTTATTACTCTTTTAATAATCATTGATAAATATTTTTATTTTATTTTTGAAACTTAATATATTTTTATGCTTTTATCCTCTTACTTGGAACTCTTTTATTATTTAAATCAAGCAATAACATTTTAAAGTACTATTCAATTTATTTATTTTTAAATTAATTGAAATATGAGTTTCCCCGTACAATTTTTATTTTTGTCTTTATATATTCTCTCCCCTGCTATAAAATTCTAATTAGCCTTTTCACATTTATATTTCCTACAATTGAAATAATATCACATTTTCTCTACGTAATGCTTCTAAAATATAAAATTATAAAATAGTAGAAAACAGATCATGTGGTTAGTGAATGATTATAGGAAGCCTTATTTTTGGAAAGCTTTCATAATCTATTTTTAACTTATATTTATCATAAATAAAATTTGATCAAATGTAATTTCTCTTAATCCTTATTAGATTTGTCTAAATCTATTTAGATTATGTCTTAAAAGTTCTAAGTGGCATTTTCTCAATACGCTCACTTGGCAATGTCATGCTCTAAATTCAAATTATTTCAATTTATTAATAACATTTTTGAATAATCTATATTTACTATATTTTATTTGAAATTAATTTTTTATATAAAAATTATTACATTATCTCTAACTTATTGTTATCATTTAATATATTTAATATTTTTTATATTTTAATTATTAGACTTGATGTGACTGTATCCACGCTATGACCTTTTTATCATAAAAGACCAAGCTTTCTCAACTCAAATTTAAATAAGGTTTATTCTTATTTTTTCCTTGTGATGAAGTTTTTGATTTTCTCTATTTGTTTATTTTATTTTTGTTATTATATTACTAAATACTTAATAGTATTACATTTTCGTTTGGCTCTTTATTAGCTTGTTTGTATTTAATATCCACCTTTATCATACACATTTTAATATATATATACATAATAGTTAAAAATTATTTTAGTAGTAACTTTGACTCTATTGCTCATATTCTAAAATCTAAACTATGAGTTTTCTTATCGTAATTTATTTTTTTTAAATCTCAAATGCAAATAAGTCTTATTCTTCTATTTATATTGGAATTCAATAATTTAATTACATCACATGTTTTTTAAAAACTATTTAGCTCTAAAGTAAAATTTATAATAAATATTTTTTCAATAGTAAGGGATCGTTGGATATGAACTATCGATTTTGTAAGATATAAAATATTTATTTAAATATTTTTTTCTTAAAAAAATATCTATCATAGCTGTATTATACACAAAATTTAATTAAAGATACCTATAATAATGTATATTGTTCACAAATACGGTTAGATACAAAACTTGTACAAATAAAAAATTATTATTTCAACTTAAAATTAGTGTATATGTTATGAAATAATATAAAAGACAAGAACAATAACTCAAGAACAAGAGCAAATAGAGAGAAGAGTAGAGAGAGTTCTTCTTATTGATACTTAGAGAATGTTAGGAGTTATTTACAATGGTAGAGGGCACCTCTATTTATAGGGAGGAGGATGATTTAGCTACCAAGAATAGAACTCTAGAATCTCTCTAATTAAAGACATTCACCTTAAATAGAAGTGTATTTATAACACTCCCCCTTGAATGTCTATTCAATGATGTGCCTCGTTAAAACCTTAAAACAAAACCCAATGGGAAAAATTAAAGTAAGGAAAAAGAGTACACATGTTTGAATATGCGCCTTATTGGTTGCCTCGTTAAAAACCTCGCAAGGAAAACCCGGTGGGACAAAACCTTGTAAGGGAAAAAGAGTGCAACGCGCATTAACTCCCCCTGATAAGAACATCAATTTATGTCCTTAAGTCTTCGCATCCCGATCTTGTGAACTAGCTTCTTGAAGGTTGACTTTGGTAGAGATTTTGTGAACAAATCAGCCATATTGTCGCTTGAACGAATCTGTTGAACATTGATATCACCATTCTTTTGAAGATCATGTGTGAAGAATAACTTTGGTGAAATATGCTTCGTTCTATCTCCTTTTATGAATCCTCCCTTCAATTGAGCTATACATGCTGCATTGTCTTCATACAAAGTTGTGGGTAGTTTATCACACTTCAAACCACATTTGCCTTGGATATGATGTATTATCGACCTTAACCACACACACTCCCGACTTGCTTCATGAATAGCAATTATCTCGGCATGATTAGATGAAGTAGCCACAATTGATTGCTTAGTCGATCGCCAAGATATGGCGGTTTCTCCACAGGTAAACACATAACCCGTTTGAGATCGAGCCTTGTGTGGGTCGGACAAATATCCAGCATCAGCATAACCAACAAGATCCGGGCTGCAATTCTTGCCATAAAATAAGCCCATATCGGTAGTTCCCTTTAGGTACCGCAATATGTGTTTGATCCCATTCCAATGTCTCCTCGTAGGAGCCGAGCTAAATCTTGCTAAGACATTAATTGAAAAGGATATGTCAGGTCTTGTAGTATTTGCAAGATACATTAGTGCGCCAATTGCGCTAAGATATGGTACTTCAGGACCAAGTAGCTCTTCATTCCTTTCTTGTGGTCGGAATGGATCTTTGTTCACATCAAGTGATCGAACAACCATCGGTGTACTTAAAGGATGTGCTTCATCCATGTAAAACCGTTTCAATACCTTTTCTGTATAGGTAGATTGATGAACAAAAATTCCGTTTGCCAAATATTCAATTTGCAAACCAAGACATAGTTTAGTCTTTCCGAGATCTTTCATCTCGAATTCATCCTTTAGATAATCAATTGCCTTTTGGAGTTCTATAGGGGTTCCAATAAGGTTTATGTCATCAACATATACGGCAAGTACAACAAATTCCGATGTTGTTTTCTTTATAAAAACACACGGGCAAATGGCGTCATTTATATAGCCTTCTTTTAACAAGTACTCACTAAGACGATTATACCACATTCGTCCAGATTGCTTTAGACCATACAAGGATCTTTGCAATTTAATTGAGAACATTTCCCGAGATTTTGAGTTGTGCGCGTTTGGCACCTTGAGTCCATCGGGAATTTTCATGTATATCTCATTATCAAGTGAGCCATAAAGATAGGCAGTAACTACATCCATTAAGTGCATGTCAAGCTTTTCATGGACAGCAAAACTTATGAGATAACGAAAGGTTATCGCATCCATTACAGGCGAATATGTCTCTTCATAATCGACACCAGGCCTTTGAGAAAAACCTTGTGCAACAAGGCGTGCCTTATATCTTTGTACCTCGTTTTTCTCATTTCTTTTGCGTACAAAGACCCATTTATAGCCGACAGGCTTAACACCATTAGGTGTTTCAACTATAGGGCCAAAAACTTCACGTTTTGCCAGCGAATTCAATTCTGATTGAATTGCTTCTTGCCACTTTGGCCAATCATGTCTTTTTCGACATTCTTCAACAGATTGAGGTTCGAGATCCTCACATTCTTGCATAATGCTAGATGCTACATTATAAGCAAAGGCATTATCCACCACAATATCCACTCGATTAATATTTGCCTCAATATTAATTGGATTTAGGGATAGTTCCGTATTTTCCAGAGTCTCGGGCTCAATGGATTCTTCATGAATCTCAGAATTTGTTAAATCATGAGATTCTTTCGTGGTGTCATTTTGATCGTTCTTTTTCCTCTTTCTAGGATTTCGATCTTTGGAACCTAATGGTCTGCCACGCTTCAGGCGTGCATTCGACTCATTGGATATGACACTAGATGATTGTCCAACAGGGACATCAATACGGATTGGAACATTTTCCGCGGGAATGTGGGATTTCGTTATCCTTTTCAAGTCCGTAAATGCGTCAGGCATTTGATTTGCTATTCTTTGCAAATGGATAATCTTTTGTACCTCTCTTTCACAAATAGAGGTATGTGGATCAAGAGGCATTTTTCCACAAAATTTCCCGTTTGGTTTCACCAACTTCTCCCTCTAATTTTGGGAAAAGTGTCTCATTAAATCGACAGTCTGCAAATCGTGCAGTAAACAAGTCGCCTATCAATGTTTCGAGGTAGCGAATGATGGAGGGCGATTCAAACCCAACATATATTCCTAACCTTCTTTGCGGACCCATTTTGGTGCGGGATGGCGGTGCTATAGGCACATATACTGTGCATCCAAAAATTCTTAAATGGGATATATTGAGTTCATGACCCAAAACCAATTGCAACGGGGAATACTTGTGGTAATTCGTCGGTCTGAGACGAATTAGCATTGCTGCATGTAAGATGGCGTGACCCCATACCGAAGTGGGCAGCCTCGTTCTCATAAGTAATGGCCTTGCAATCAACTGCAGGCGTTTAATTAACGATTCTGCAAGACCGTTTTGAGTGTGAACATGAGCTACAGAATGTTCAACTTTTATCCCGATTTATAAGCAATAATCATTAAATGCTTGGGATGTAAACTCAGCAGTATTATCCAGTCTAATGGACTTGATTGGATTATCTGGAAATTGTGCTTGTAGTCGAATTATTTGTGCCATTAATTTCGCAAACGCAAGGTTGCGTGATGACAATAGGCACACATGAGACCATCTACAGGATGCGTCTATCAAGACCATGAAATACCTAAACGACCCACTAGGTGGGTGAATAGGTCCACAAATGTCCCCTTGTATACGTTCCAGAAACGTGGGTGACTCAGTCCCAACCTTTGTTGGTGATGGCCTGATAATCAACTTGCCTTGATAACACGAAGTGCAAGGATATTCGTTATTCGAAAGAATTTTGAGATTCTTTAACGGATGCCCATATGAGCTTTCTATAATCCGTCTCATCATGACCGATCCTGGGTGTCCCAATCGATCATGCCAAAGTACAAAGGTATTGGAATCAGTAACCCTTTGGTTTACTGTTGAATGTGCCTCAATTGCACTAATTCTTGTCCAATACAGGCCACAAGATAAAGACGGGAATTTCTCAATAACCCTCTTTTGGCCGGAGACATTCTTTGTGATGACGAGATATTCAAGATTATCTTCATCCATTGTCTCAATATGATAGCCATTCCGGCGTACATCTTTAAAACTCAACAAGTTTCTCTTAGACTTGGAGGAGAACATTGCATTCTCTATGATTAACGTCGTGCCTTTGGGCAGAGTTACAATTGCTCTTCCGGAGCCTTCAATCAATTTACTACTTCCAGATGTTATAGTAACGTTTGTCTTACACATATTTAGTTGAGAGAAATACTTCCTTTCTTTGAGTATTGTATGTGTAGTACATGAATCAACTAGGTAAATACTTTTACAGTTGGACATTGATCCAAGTTCGCTTTGTGAGATATCCATATTTGCTATCCCATAGTTTGACATACAAAAGAGATACACGAACATAAGAATAAACAAGTTCAATTCGTTTGTGTCACATAATATTTTCAAAATCTGCTGCTAACAGTTGACTAACAAAATCAGATATGTTATCCATTACTTTGCAGTTTGAAAATTTCAGTTTAAACGTTTTCTTCAAACAATCGATTGTTAAACACAAACAATCGATTGTTGAACATTGACAATCGATTGTTAAACACACACAATCGATTACTTGCTATTTTGAAAAACTTCAGATCATACTGTCTTAAGACAATCGATTGTTATGCATAGACAATCGATTGTTGGCTATTTTGAAAAATTCTAGAGCACTGTTTTAAGACAATCGATTGTTATGCATAGACAATCGATTGTTGGCTATTTTGAAAAATTCCAGAGCACACTGTTATAACGACAATTGATTGTTAGGCATAGACAATCGATTGTGGATGATTTTTGAAAAATTCCAGATTACACTGTCTTAACGACAATCGATTGTTAGACAAAGACAATCGATTGTTGATCAATTATTTTTCAGCTTTAATGCGAAAATAGTAGATAATCGACTAGTTTTTCAGGCTAGTCGATTACCCCTACTGGAAAATAAAAATTTTGAGCATATTGAAGATATTCTAAAGAACTACTACTAACATTGCATCATGAACTAACTAATACGAGCTAATACTAATGACTATTAGTTTATTCACTAACTAATACAAATAAGTAGAATAAAATCAAATAACTCCATCTTCTTTCATCACGGACCCATCACCGATTAGGTGGTCTATTTTCCCCTCGGGTTGCTCAAAGAAGTCTGCCACATCCAGGTGGGTGATGTCCTCATCGTCGTCATAGACAAAATTTGTTTCAGGGCCTTTTCTCTTTCGAGATGCTTGATAAAGGTCAACCAAGTGTCTTGGTATACGGCAAGTCTTTGACCAGTGCCCTTTCCCACCGCAACGATAACATATAGTTTCTGAACCATTTGCCTTAGGATCTTCATGACCCCGTTTCTGCTTTCGGCGGTTATCTCTCCTTGGGGGTTGACGGACTTCATTGGAATTTCTTCCTTGTCTACGTCCCTGGCTATGACCCCGTTTACGACCATGACCATGGTCCTTTTCATGTTTGGCATAATGAGAGTGCACCTTATCTGCTTCAGGCAGTGGTGTAGACCCAGTGGGTCGATTTTCATGATTTCTAATGAGCAGGTCATTATTTCGCTCAGCCACTAGTAGAAGAGAAATCAGTTCAGAGTACTTTGTAAAGCCTTTCTCTCTGTACTGTTGTTGCAGTACTATATTGGAGGCATGAAACGTTGTAAACGTTTTCTCAAGCATATCATAATCGGAGATATTATCCCCGCATAGCTTCAATTTAGAAGTAATTCTGAACATTGCAGAATTATATTCAGAAACGGACTTAAAGTCCTGGAGCCTCAGATGAGCCCAATCATATCATGCTTGTGGCAGAGTGACCAACTTCAGGTTGTCATATCTCTCCTTTAAGCCGTTCCACAAGATGAGTGGATCCTTGACGGTGAGATATTCAATCTTCAAACCTTCATCAAGGTGATGGCGCAAGAAAATCAAGGCCTTCGCACATTCTTGGGTGGATGCTTTTTCTCTATCTTTGATGGTGTCTCCGAGACCCATAGCATCTAAGTGGATTTCAGCATCCAACACCCATGTCATATAGTTCTTGCCCGAAATTTCAAGGGCAACGAACTTTCTTTTCGTAATGTCAGACATAATCGAAAATTAAATTAGGAAGAGGGAAATACCTTAGATTTTTCGAGAATGGTTCTTGAGACGGTAGAGTCTCGTGCTGATAACGTGTTATGAAATAATATAAAAGACAAGAACAATAACTCAAGAACAAGAGCAAATAGAGAGAAGAGTAGAGAGAGTTCTTCTTATTGATACTTAGAGAATGTTAGGAGTTATTTACAATGGTAGAGGGCACCTCTATTTATAGGGAGGAGGATGATTTAGCTACCAAGAATAGAACTCTAGAATCTCTCTAATTAAAGACATTCACCTTAAATAGAAGTGTATTTATAACAGTATAAGATTTTCAACGAAATTTTAATTGATTATTCCTAAAAAAAGGATACCTGACATAACTGAATTATACACAAATTTAATTAAAGATACCTATAAAAAATCTTGGACAACTACTTTCATTAAATATTTTTCCATTTATAATCCAAATTTTATATGTTGTCTTAAAATTGCCAAGTGACTTCGTTTTAGCTTGCCACTTGGTTTAACCACATTGCAAACTACTCTCCTTTTTTAATATAATATAGATATATATTAATTAAGAGTCCAACAGCTATGTTGACGTCGTCTTGATCATGACAAAATCGTTTTAATTAATTTCCTGCTTTACGGGTGCTAAGGCTTGCCACACATTATTTTTTGGTTTGAAGATAGGATTATGACGAAGCAGAGAACATATAGCCTCTTAAGTAACAGCACACTATAATGACTTTATTATAACAAAATCCATGTGATGGATCCATTCCCACTTTGCAATCACCTTCCCCTTCTTTTTTTTTGTGTGCGCGCGCATTCTTCTCAAGTTATTTGTTAGTAGGGTCATTTGGTGCTTCAAATGCTTCAATTAGAGTACTTAAGAAAGAAGATAAAAAGTGAATGGAGGTGATTTTCTTCTTTCTCCACTATTCATGAGCCCACCTCCATCATAAAATACAATTAAAATAAGAAAGAAACAAATTAGTACCCCGAAAACACAAACAAGAATTTAACATCTTCTGATTCCATAAGAGAAAATAATAGGGGACAAATTAACTTAAATAACCGTCTACCTAATTTTCTAAACTAAAACTAGCGAGCCAATATATATATATATATATATATATATATATATATATAATTATTATATAGTTTATGTATACCAACTAGAAAAGTAAACTTTAAATTTGACATGATATTTGTGTAACTAATCCTTATTTTTGCAAATATGCTCTTGCAGTTGTCCCATATGATTATGATCCACTAGAAACAAGGATCACAGACCTTGTTCTTAGTTGCTTAAGGTCACGATCCAAACTCGGTCGTGATGCCACCCAGTTCTAAAGCTAGTTAAGTTCGATAAATAATCGCTTCTAACGTAATATTTAAGTCTCAAATCGAGAATATAAAAAATAATAATCCAAAAATATTAATTTAATATATAAGTGCGAAAAATCGATAATACAGCCATGTGATATGGGGTCACGAGTCTAGAGCCTTTAAACAAAACTGAGTAATAATAATAGTATCTGAATACCAAAACCAAAATCTGGGAAAGTATATAATAATAATAATAAAATGAAGAAATAATGAAGAGCAGCCAGGTCCTCCACGTCATGCAGCTATCTCAACGACTCTGAAATATTTCTGGAGACTACGAGAATCAGCTAAGCCTCCGGTATACCTGAATCTGCACACAAGGTGCAGGGAGTAGGGGTGAGTACTACCGACTCAGTGAATAATAAGTATAGAAAATAACTGAAAGTAAGAAATCCACGAAAGACCACAAGTAAAGCTATAACTAACAATCCTATAACTTAGCTACATGCTAACAATATAACAGTATCACAACAACAACCAAGTACAAGATAAAGATGCAATGCAATGCACATGAATACGCTGCGACGTGCAGCCCGATCCGTTTAACGTCGACGGCGCTTACTGGGAGTGTGTACAGACTCCGGAGGGCTCCTTCAGCCCAAGCGCAATAATATCATATCATCGTTGCGGCGTGCAGCCCGACCCATGATCAGTCCACAATATGCATATGAGTCACATAACATATTCAATCTAATTTCCCATTTTTCCAATTATTAAGGTAAATATAATTTAATAATTTAATTTCAGGAAAAGTGACATAACATTATATTTCGGTGATTAAACACAGGACTGAGATTAATGATTATGCAAATCATGTTATCACACAGATATTCACCCTAGACTGGTACTACATATCGGTACCAGGCCCCAAACATGGCATTAAACCCAATTATCAACAACATAATGTGCCTATCAGACGCCAATAATTTAGTCAGCTTTTGGGATTGCCCAAGTCACAATCCCCAATCCTTTACAACCCGGCACCTGCCATGGGGTGCGAGTTACACCCTAACATAGCGTCACGATGTGATAAACCAGGGTTTCAAGCCTCATGCCATCATCTATACAAACTACTCACCTCTAACCGGTCGTAGCCTGGTCTGCAATGACTTCTCCCTTCGAATTCGCCTACGAGCGTCGAATCTATTCAAAACCACAACGAATAAGTTATTATAGGCTAAATAAACATAACCCAATTGAAATTATTCGAAAACCGTTAAAAATCACAAAGTTGGTAAAATCCGAGCCCCCGACCCACTTCTAGAAAAATTCTGAAAATTATATCTTTGGATTCCTCGTCTCTCCACGAGTCCGCACATATAAAGTTCACCAAAAACGGAGTCCGTTTAAATCCCAAAATTCGTTTCTAGAAACTAAGCCCTAGTTCTTCACAATTTCTAGAAAATTTCATGGAATTAGGGGTTGATTGTTCCTAAAAAGGATGTTTTTAAGCCAAGAGTCTTACCTCCAATCGTTACCCAATGAAAACCCACTTCAAATCGCTCGAAAAGCCCTCTTGGTTGCTTAACAATGGTGGAAAATATGTTTTAAGTCGCAGATGAAATATCATATAAAAGCCCTTCTAACGCCCAGTTATTTACTCTGTGCGATCGCAATCCAAAGCTCGCGATCGCGGAGAATAAATTCCAGAACCTCAATTTTTCCTCTTACGCGATCGCAGGTGAGACCACGCGATCTCAGAACACTGCCTAATGACACTACGCGATTGAACGCACTCCTACGCGATCGCATTGACCAACCACTCTAGCCTACGCGATCACAGAGACCAATTTAGCACCCCCCTTCCTATCCTTCTATGCGATCGTAGCCCCTGGCTCGCTATCGCAGAGAGCAATTTCTGTTATGCAATTTCTGCTACACTTTCTCACTTCAAAAATCCGCGTTAGCCATCCGAAATCACCCCGAGGCCCTCAGGACCTCAACCAAAAGCACAGATATGCTCTATTAATTCATTCAAACTTGCTCGTAACATAAAAACACTATCATAAATATCAAAATCCTCAAATTACCACGGATTCAAGCTTAAGTTAAACTAAAACTTCCGAAACTTGCATTTGATCCAAAACCCGACCTAAACACCTCAGAATGATCTGAAAATTTGCACACATATCTAAAATCATCTGACGGAGCTACTGCAGCTGTAAGAATTCCATTCTGACCCCCGGATCAAAATCTCACCTATCAACCGGACTTCGCCAAAATTCTAACTTAGCCAATTCAAGCCTAATTCTACACTAGACCTCCAAATTCAGTTCTCACTCCTAAGTCACAAATCACCATCCGAAACTAGTCGAATAATCAGAAATCCATTCCGATCCCTATAACTCATAAGTCAAGTACGGTTGACTTTTCCAAACTAACTTTCTCTTAAAGAGACTAATTGTCTCATTTCTATCCAAACTTCATCCGAATTAATCTAAACTCTCCAAATACATATATTGAAACATATAACAACATAAAAAGGGGAAAATGGGGCGGAAATACACGGGACGACGGGTCAGGTCGTTACATCCTCCCCAACTTTAACAAACGCTCGTCCTCAAGTGGGTCAAGAAACATGCATGGAGTATCAAACAAGTGAGGATATTTGCTCCGCATATCCTGCTCGGTCTCCCAAGTGACTTCCTCCAAGGGCCGACCTCTCCATTGAACCTTCACCGAAGCTATGTCCTTTGTTCTCAACTTTCGAACCTGATGACCCAAAATAGCCACCGGTTCCACATCATAGGTCAAGTCTTCATCTAACTGGATCATTCTGAAGTCTAACAGATGAGACGGGTCCCCAACATACTTCCGGAGCATAGAAACATAAAACACCGGGTGAACTCCCGATAAGTTCGGTGGTAAGGCAAGCATATATGCCACCTCCCCAATTCTCCTTAGTATTTTAAAAGGCCCAATGAACATTGGACTCCGCTTCCCTTTCTTTACAACCCTTATAGCGCATTCATAGGCAAAACCTTCAGCAAGACCTTATCGCCCACGACATAAAATACATCTCGAACCTTCTGGTCCGCATAACTCTTCTGACGCGACTGAGCCGTACGAAGTCTCTCCTGGATTACTTTCACCTTCTCTAAGGCATCCTGAACTAACTCTGTCCCTAATAATCTAGCCTCTCCGGGCTCAAACGAACCAACCGGAGATCCATACCGTCTCCCATATAAGGCCTCATTTGGTGCCATCTGAATGCTGGATTGATAGCTGTTATTATATGCGAACTCCGCAAGTGGCAAGAATTCAGCCCAAGAACCTCCAAAGTCAATAGCACAGGCATGTAACATGTTTTCTAATATCTGGATCGTACGCTCGGACTGTCTGTCCGTCTGTGGATGAAATGCTGTGCTCAAATGTACCTGCGTGCCCAACTCCCGATGAAAAGTCCTCCAATACTGGGAAGTAGACACGGTACCCCTATCTGACACAATGGAAACCGGGACCCCATGCAACCGTACAATCTACCGAATGAAAATCTCTGCTAACTTCTCCGCCAAAAAGGTAGTACATACTAGAATGAAGTGCGCGGACTTAGTCAGCTATCCACAATCACCCAAACCGAATCAAAATTCTTCGAGGTACGAGGAAGACCACTCACAAAATCCATAGTAATGTTTTCCCTTTTCCATTCCGGGATATCCATCCGCTGGAGTACACCACCAGGTCTCTGGTGCTCGTATTTGACTTGGTGACAGTTGAGACACCGAGCCACATAATTCACAATGTACTTTTTCATTCTCCTCCACTAGTTATGCTGTCTCAAATCATGGTACATCTTTGCGGCACCCGGAAAAATAGAATACCGCGAGCTATGAGACTCATCTAAAATCAACTCTCGGAAACCATCCACATTGGGCATGCAAATCCGACCCTGCATCCGCAAAACGCCATCATTTCCAATAGTCACATATCTGGCATCATCATACTGAACCCTGTCCTTCAGGACAAGCAAATGCGGGTCATCATACTGCCTCTATCTGATGCGGTCATACAAAGAAGACCGGGAAACCACACTTGCCAACACCCAACTGGGCTCGGAAATATCTACCTCACCATCTGATTGGCTAAGGCTTGAACATCAACCGCAAGGGGTCTCTACCCAATTGGAATGTACGCCAGACTACCCATGCTGATAGCCTTCTGGCTCAAAGCATCTGCCACGACATTGGCCTTCTCGGGATGATACAAAATGGTGATATCATAGTCTTTGAGTAACTCCAGCCATCTCCGTTGTCTCAAATTAAGATCTTTCTGTTTGAACAAGTGCTGAAAACAGCGATGGTCCGTATATACCTCACAAGATACCCCATAAATATAATGCCTCCAAATTTTTAAGGCATGCACAATTGCAGCTAACTCTAAGTCATGAAAGAGATAGTTCTTCTCATGGGGCTTTAGCTGACGAGAAGAATACGCAATAACTCTACCCTCCTGCATCAACACACAACCAATCCCAACTCCTGAAGCTTCAGAATACACTGTGTAAGAGCCTGAAGCTGATGGTAATAATAATATCGGGGCGGTGGTCAAAGCCGACTTGAGCTTGTGGAAGCTATCCCCGCATTCATACGACCACACAAATGGAGCACTCATCTGAGTCAACTTCTTCAAATGTGAAGCAATAGATGAGAACCCCTGAACGAATCCGTGGTAATAACCCGCCAAACCAAGGAAACTCCTAATCTCAGTAGCCGTGGACAATCCGGGCCAACTCTGCACCGACTCAATCTTCTTTGGGTCGACCTGAATACCATAACTGGACACCACGTGTCCCAGAAACGTCACGGTAGTAAGCCTGAATTCACACTTGGAGAATTTTGCATAAAGCTTCTCCTCTCTCAATCGCTGCAAGACCACCCTCAAGTGCTGTGCGTGCTCCTCTTGACTACGCGAATACACCAGAATATCATCAATGAAAACAATCATGAAAGAATCCAGATAAGGACAAAATACACTGTTCATCAAGTTCATGAACGCGGCTTGGGCATTAGTCATCCCGAAAGACATCACTAGAAACTCATAGTGCCCATATCTTGTCTTGAAAGCCATCTTCATAATGTCTGACTCCCTAATCTTTAGCTGGTGTAGTCTGATCGAAGGTCAATCCTAGAGAATACCCTTGGTCCCTCAATACGGGGTAGTGGGTACTTGTTCTTCACTGTCACCTTATTCGGTTGCCTGTAGTAAATGCACATTCTCATTGTGCCATCTTTCTTCTTTACAGAAAACACCAGTGCACCCCAAGGTGACACACTCGGGCTTCAACTCCTTTAACTCTGCTGGTGGCATACGATAGGGAGGAATAGAGATGGTCTGAGTGCCAGCACTAGATCAATACCAAAGTCAATGTCCCCGTCCGGCGACATGCCTGGCAAGTCCGCTGGAAATACGTCAGGGAAATCCCTAACAACGGGAACCGAGTCAAGGCTAGGAGCCTCGACTTCCACATCTCTCACAAAAGCCAAATATGATAAACACCCCTTGCCAACCATCCGTTGGGCTTTTAAGAAAGAATCACCCTGCTAGGTACATAGACAGTCACTCCTCGCCACTCGATCCTCGGAATAGCCGGTAGAGCTAGTGTAGCTGTCTTAGCATGACTGTCCAGAATAGCATGGTACGGAGATAGCCAATCCATACCCAAAATTACATTGAAATCCACGATGCCCAATAGTAATAAATCAACTCGGGTCTCCATACCCCCAATAGTTACCAGACAGGATCGATAGACATGATCCACAATAATAGTATCACCCATCGGGGTAGATAGTGCACGGGCAAGGCAAGACAACCACGGGTCGTACCCAAATGATGAGCAAAATAAGAGGATACATATGAATAGGTGGATCCAGGATCAAATAAAACAGAAGCTTTCCTGTGGCAGACTGAGATAATACCTGTGATAACTGCATCCGAGGCAATAACGTCCGTCCGATGTGGAAGGGCATAGAAACGGGCCTGGCCACCTCTAGTACGGTCCTCACACCTGGGACGACCTCTGGATGTCTGGCCTCCACCCCTAGTTGTCTGAGTAGAAGATGAAGAAACCTATGCAGAAGACGAGGGCTGATCCCTCTACTGAGGCTGCCTACTGCAGGGTCGAGGACACTGCCTCCTTATGTGATCCAACTCACCACAATCATAGCGATGAACTGAAGTCAGAGAAGGGGACTGATGAGAACCCCTCGCTGCGGTTGAACCTTGAGCTGAAGGAGCAGGATCAGAGCTCTGAGCTGTAAGAGCACTCAGTGCAGGCTGACTCTGTTGATGACCCTGGCCTGAAAAGGCTCCACTGGACTCTGTGCGTCCGGACTGAGGAGGCCCAAAGGAACGATCTCTACCCTTCTGGAAATGGCTCCTAAATGGAGCACCCTGAAATAACTTGAACCTCGAGGCCTCTTGGCCTCTCTCTCTACGCGCTCCCGACAGCGATCTGTCTCAATCAGACGAGCCGCATCAACAACCTCCTCAAAAGTAGCTGCTGTAGCACTCGCTCTCTAGTCATCAATATACGGATCGGATAGTTGAGGCCATCTATAACCTCCTAATCCTCTCTCTATCTGTCAGGATCATCCACATAGCATGCCTAGCCAACTGAGTAAACTGTAACTCATACTGAGTCACTGACATATCACCCTGAGTCAACCACACGAACTATCGACGCAGCTCTTCCATGTGAGACTAAGGCACGTGCTCCTCCAAAAATATCATGGAGAAATGCTGCCAAGTGAGGGGCGCTGCCCCAACAGGCCTACACCTCTCGAACTCTTCCCACCAAGTAAATGCAGCTCTTGTGAACTGGAAAGTGGTAAAAGCCACTCCATTAGACTCTAGAATACACGCAGTACGAAGCATACACTAGCATTTATCCAGAAAATCCTGGGCATCCTTGCACTCAGCACCACTAAATATCGGAGGCTGGAGCCTACCAAACCTCACCAACCGCCGCTGCTCATCATCCAGCATAGCTAGGACGACATGAGCTGGAACTGGTGCGACTGGCGCAACTGGAAAAATCGGTGCAACTGGCTGAACTGGAGCAACTGGTTGAACTGGCGGAACTGGCTGAATTGGCGGAACTAGCAGAATTGGAGCTACCTCAGGTGTCTGTAAGCCCTGAACAACCTGCTCGGGAGTGCGAGCATCGGGGGTCTGATGACCACCCCCGGTCTGAGAAGTAGCCGCTGTTGTAGTGGCTGAAACCGCCTGGGCCAGGCTAGTGCAGATAGACAAAATCTGGGCCAAAGCCTACTGGAGACCAGGAATCAGGATGGGCACTACCGGTGCCTGAATAGGTGCAGCTGGAGCATCAACAGCTGTAAGGTGATTCTGGACCTGGGCAGCTGGTGGGTCTGGAGGTGCTGCTCATGCTGGTCCGCCTCATCCAGCACCACGACCGCGTCCACGGCCTCTAGCAGGTGGTACTGGTGGTCGTCCTCCACGTCTATTAGCGCGAGTTCTCACCATCAGCGAGATAATAGAATACATAATTTTAGTTTTCACGTTATCAAACCGCACATCATGAATTTCAAGAAAGTGAGATGTTTCCTAATAGTTCTGTAGCCTCCTGCTTATAAGTGTGGTGCACGACACACCCATAAACAAGACTCTACTAAACCGGCTCATGACTCGTGAGGCCTAGTAACCTAGGCTCTGATACCAACTTGTCACAACCCAAATCCGGTTGTGATGATCCCAACCCTAAAGCTAGGTAAGCCTGACCAACAATCGCTTCAACGTAACATTTAAGTCTCAAACCGAGAATTTAACAAAATAATAATCCAAGAATATTAATAATTTAATATATAAGTGCGAAAAACCGATAACACACCCATGTGATCTGGGGGTCACGATTCTAGAGCCTCTAAACAAAACTGAGTAACAATAATAGTATCTGAATACCAAAACCAAAATCTGGGAAAGTATATAATAATAATAAAATGAATAAATAGTGAAGATCATCTAGGTCCTGCGAACGTCATGCAGCTACCTTAACGACTCTGAAATATCTCTAGAGACTACGAGAATCAGCTAAGCCTCCGGTGTACCTGAATCTGCACACAAGGTGCAGGGAGTAGGGGTGAGTACCACTGACTCAGTGAATAATAAGTATAGAAAATAACTGAAAGTAAGAAATCCACGAAAGACCACAACGCAAAGCTATATCTAACAATCCTATAACTTAGCTACATGCTAACAGCATAACAGTATCACAACAACAACCAAGTATCAGATAAAGATGCAATGCATTGCACATGAATACGCTGCGGCTGCAGCCCGATCCGTTTAACGTCGACGACGCTCACTGGGGGTGTGTACAGACTCCGGAGGGGCTCCTTCAGCCTAAGCGCAATATTATCATATCACCGCTGCAACGTGCAGCCCGACCCATGCTCAGTCCAAAATATTCATATGAGTCACATAAGAGGTTCAATCTAATTTCCCATTTTTCCGATTATTAAGGTAAATATAATTTAATTATTTAATTTCCAGAATGGTGACATAGCATTTCATTTCGGTGATTAAACACAGGAATGAGATCAATGATTATGCAAATCATGTTATCACACAGATATTCACCCTAGACGGGTACTATAGATCGGCACAAGGCCCCAATTATGGCATTAAGCCCAATTATCAACAACACAATGTGCGTATTAGACGCCAATAATTTATTCAGCTCTTGGGATTGACCAAGTCACAATCCCCAATCATTTACAACCTGCACCTGCCATGAGGTGCGAGTCACTCATTAACATAGCGTCACGATGTGATAAACCGGGATTTCAGACCCTCAGACCATCATCTATACAAATTACTCACCTCTAACCGGTCGTAGCCTGGTCTGCAATGCCTTTTCCCTTCGAATATTCTCCTACGAGCGTCGAATCTATTCAAAATCACAACGAATAGGTTATTATAGGCTAAATAAACATAACCCAATTGAAATTATTCGAAAAACATTAAAAATTACGAAGTTGGTAAAACCCGAGCCCCAGACCCATTTCTCGAAAAATTATGAAAATTACATCTTTAGATTCCTCGTCTCGCCACGAGTCCGCACATATAAAGTTCACCAAAAACATAGTCCTATTCGACCCTTCAAATCTCCAAAATTCGTTTCTAAAAACTAAGTCCTAGTTCTTCATAATTTCTACACAATTTCATGGAATTATGGGTTGATTCTTCCTAAAAATGATATTTTTAAGCCAAGAGTCTTACCTCCAATCGGTACCCGCTGAAACCCAATTCAAATCGCTCAAAAGCCTTCTTGGTTGCTTAACAATGATGAAAAATATGTTTAAGTCACGGATAAAATATCATATGAAAGTCCTTCTGACGCCCAGTTATTTACTCTATGTGATCGCAACCCAAAGCACACGATTGCGAAGAACAAATTCAAGAACCTCAATTTTTCCTCATACGCAATCGCAGGTCAGACCACGCGATTGTAGGACATTGCCCAATGACCCTACGCGATCGCACGCACTCCTACGCGATCACATTGACCAATCACTCTAGCCTACGCGATCGCAGAGGTCAATTTAGCACCCCCTTCCGATCCTTCTATGCGATCGCAGCCCCTGGCTTGCAATCGCAGAGAGCAATTTCTGCTCTGCAATTTCTGCTACACTTTCTCACTTCAAAAATCCCCGTTAGCCATCCAAAATCATCCCGAGGCCCTCGGGACCTCAACCAAAAGCACAGATATGCTCTATTACTTCATTCAAACTCGCTCGTAACATAAAAACACTATCATAAACATCAAAATCCTCAAATTACCACGGATTCAAGCTTAAGTTAAACTAAAACTTCCGAAACTTGCATTTGATCCAAAACCCGACCTAAATACCTCAGAATGATATGAAAATTTTTACACATATCTAAAATCATCTGACGGAGCTGCTGCAGCTGTCGGAATTCCATTCCGACCCCCGGATCAAAATCCCACCTATCAACCGGACTTCTCCAAAATTCTAACTTAGCCAATTTAAGCCTAATTATACACCGGACCTCAAAATTCAGTTCAGACTTCACTCCTAAGTCACAAATCACCATCCGAAATTAGTCGAGTCATCGGAAATCCATTCCTAGCCCTCTAACTCATAAGTCAACGTTCGCTTGACTTTTCCAAACTAACTTTCTCTTAAAGAGACTAATTGTCTCATTTTTATCCAAACCACATCCGAATTACTCCAAACTCTCCAAATACATATATCGAAACATATAACAACATAAAAAGGGGAAAACAGGGCGAAAATACACGAGACGACGGATCAGGTCGTTACACTTAATAATGTCTGACAATGAATTATCTGGCCTATTTTCGCTGCCCTTAACTCCTCATTCGGTCTCCTCTGACAATGAATTAAGTGGATTTGATTCTTGTAATTCTTTAGGTAAATAACTTAACATTCAACCAAATGCATTATTTAGCTTTTTGGGAACATAGATGACAGTATATAATATTAGATCAATTTTAAAAAATGTGTACATAAAATATTTAATTTGACGGAGAGACTATGAATTTATGGAGCATGTGCTCCATGTAAATAGCTACAAATCCGCCTCAGCCTCTTTTCATATAAACATAACGTAGCTACATACTCTCTTCCCATATTTCCACTTTAAAATATGAAACAGCATTAAAATTAATTTATGATTCTGTAATTTTTGAGTCCCCTCTCTGGATAACAAGATAAGGGCAGGGAGAGGGCTAAGCTAAGCCCTAGCATGAACGAAGTCAACACACTGCACCACAATCCCAAAATTGACTGCTCCTCGAGTCGTTGAATGGGGTCAGCTGAACACTCTTTAAAAGAAAATTCTTGATTTCATTTTCACCGCAACTGCTCACATAGGTGATTCGCTTAAACAAAAATAAATGTAGCAAATTGATCAAGATGAAATGTCATTTAGTAGCAGAATGTAAGGCCATTTCATAGACCAACATACAGATATTTAATTCATACCATAACGTATATATCATTTCATTGCATGTTCTGTTTTATGGAGAAAATATCTGTCAAGATTTCACTTACTTTCTGTCACAAATAAATGCTGCTTACCTGTCAAATTATTTTGGGTTTATAATAGTTTATACAACTCTTAAGTACCTTTAGAATGAAAACGACTCCATGTGCATCACTTTCATGCATTTTCCTTTAAATGTAATAAAAGCATTTTTTTTCTTTTAATAATTTCCTTTACATCCTTCATTTGGGGAGAAAGGAAGGACGAAAATGGGAGTTGACTTATTCCAACTTGTAATTTGTAGAAATTTATTAGTTTTCCCATACCATCGACGAATCATGTGTGTGAACTTTGAATATATTGTCGAACTTTGAACTTATGATTTAACGGCAACTTTCCTGCTCCTTTTTCTGGGACCATTTCCGAGTCAAGAGATATTAAGCCCAAACTTACATTTTGCCCCACAATTTCCTAACGTTTATAATTATATTTACAAACAGGGACGTTAAGAAAATTTTAGTTTGTTATATCATGATCGCCTCATTGGAAACTAAACTAGTAATCTACTACTATTATATATGATTATTTTTAACTTTCTCAAATTTTGTATGAATACACAACAATATTACTGTATGAGTCAAAATATGACCTCGAGATAATTAACGAAATTAATTATATTCTAAGCTTATTCGGAGTTAATAAATGATATGACCACTCACTAATCGTCGTGCCCGGTTATTGGCTGACTCACCTGTTAAGGCTACGGCCTATTCACCATCGTGGGAACGAGACCTCAACGTAGTCATGGCTATCACTGCCAGCTCATACATCTTATATCTATAAATACAAATAGAAAGAACCCTAGAAGAGGGGGAGGGGGGAGGGTTGATTTCTTCTTCATCACTATTTCCAAGAAAATAGAGAATATCATTGTAAGACTTTGAACCTCTCCATGGAAGGGCAGACTAAAGACATATTATCAATAAAAGATCTCTACCTTCCTCTCATTAATAAATAACACTTGTCTTGTGCATTTTTCATTTAGTCATTTGATTATTACGATCTACTATAATTGACCCTTTATTTATTTCGATTGTTTTTTGGCTTACAAACTGTATGATAACTTTGCCCCGGTGGTCTAGTGGTAGTATAGTACCCTGCCATGGGACAGACCTGGGTTCGTTTCCCGGCTGGTGCATCTCAATTTTTACCCCACTTTGTGGAACTATACTGGGTAGTTGTTGTAAAGTGTATGATAACTTTGAGCTAAACAATTACCATTCACATTATATATATAGTAAAATTATTTCAAACAAATCGAATGATCAATGTTAGGATTTATGCCCGTCACTAGAGGGGGGGGGGGATGAATAGTGCGGCACGAGAATATTGATAAATATTGCGGAATTAAAATTGCAGGAATAAAATAAATTCGATAATTAAAATAACAAGGAAAGAACGCACCAAATTTATCCTGGTTCACCACAACTTGTGGCTAGTCCAGTCCCCGAGAGACTCTCTCGAGATTCCACTAACTCCGTTAAGCTTACGGGTGCCTAACAAACCGTTACAATTGCTCGTAGATGTACACTCTACAAGACTTCAACTTGCTCGAGGATACCGCACCTCAAGACTTCACTTTGCTCGTGGATACCGCACTACAAGACTTCAACCACTAAGACTTAGGGTACTTAGCGAACCCGACAATCAATGAGAAGATATGTTCTTCTCAAACACCTTTCTCTTCTTACAACAAGACTCTCTCAAAAGAGTAGATAAAGAGATACAAGTTTAGCTCTATGAACAACACAAAGTTGTCTCTCAAATGGCTCAACAAAAGCTCTAAAATGATGCTCAAATAATTTCAATATGTATATCAATATTGGGAGGTGTTGTGTGTTTAAAATCAGCTCAAAAGATCTCTTTTTATAGGTGAAAAAGGGTGCATGACCGTTGCTTAATTGACAATTAATTATACAGATTTTGTGCTGAGATAATCGATTATTTATGTCACATAATCGATTATTTGTTAACGTTACAAAATTGGAATCAGATTCTGCTCACATATAATCGATTATTTCATCCATATAATCGATTATGCCTCTAACGTTCCGAAAATCAGAATCCCTGATTTTCTGCCAAATAATCGATTATTTGATAGAGATAATCGATTATGTCTCTAACGTTCCGAAAATCAAAAGCTGATTCTCCGTTGGATAATCGATTATCTAATTGATATAATCGATTATATTGAGACAGTGTTTCAAACACTTTGGCAACGGTAATCACATAATCGATTATGCACTTTGTATAATCGATTATTCTGTGGCAGTGTTCAAACACTTTGGCCACTGTTCTAACATAATCGATTATGCTAATTTGTATAATCGATTATTTTAGTCTAGTTTTGAAAACTTACTTCAAAAACCATTTTGGTTAAAATGAAAACTTTAACATCATTTTGTTTGAAGTATTTAAAATATGTTTATGATAAATATGATTTAATAAAATAATTTTATGCATATTTATGATGACCTATGTTGAGCCAAAAGACGAGATAACTTAAACGTTGCTCTTACATTGGTTCTACCTAACGACCTACGCCTTGGGTCTTCGGTCTTGAACATTTGAGCTCGTCTTTGGCTTGTCTATGCAATTCTGTCATCAATATGCTTCTCGCCATTCAATCTCGATTGTTTGTCATATAATATCGTTATTTGACACTTGACTTTATTTGTTTGTCATTCATCAAAACCTATACCTGAAAATCATGCTCATACCACCAAAGCGCACATTTCATAGATAGAGTGATTTTCTACGGTCAATGTCCAAAGTCATGTACAATTTCTTCATTGTTTTCCATACTCAAATCTTTCTTTTTAGGGAGTAATTGTATTGGGAAAAAATTCAATTTAAATTAAAGACGATGTGGCATGACACGTGAGTTGGTCAAATAGTCAAAGTGTGATAGACAAGCAAAAGGCACGGGAAATGATAGATATGGGAAGAAGAATGAAAATAAGCACGGGAAAAAAATTTAGATACGAGTTTCGTATCAATTCAAGTTATTTAATGCTAACGGGTAAAAAGAAGTGCTGAAGACGCGAATCTGGTGGCGAAAGTAGTCCAAATTCATTATTAAATGCTGGAGACGTTACAAAATCAACATTTAGTAGCAATGATTATATAACGCCTCATTAAAGGCTACTTATTATATAGATCAATACATTACTCCTTGTCAATTATAAAAGGAGGAAGTTTCATCATTTGTAAGGACATACAACATTCTCGATATCATATTAAAATAACAAGTTCTTATTACTTTATTCTTATTCTTTGAAAGCCAATTATATTTCGGTCTCTTTGATTATCACTAACCCGATTTCTTCTCTCTAAAATTCAAGCTTTGACCAAATTACTTTTTTGGTTAAACAAATTGGTTCCGTTATCGGGAATATGATAATCCGTTCTTTCTAAATTAACATTCACCTATTGTCAGTATGTCGAACAACAATGACAACAACAACCAGGAAAATCTGAACCATCAAATTGATGATGAGGAACTCAACAACGCTAACCTTTAAGCTTCTCCACGTGGATCTCGTGAAGGAACTCCAAACGATATGTCTGAACATGATGACGGAAGTAAATGTCATCAATGGAGGGGAAGATATATACGGAGTAACGTACACAGCTTCAAACAAAGTTTCCAAAATGACGATCACACAGGGCAAGCGAGTGCGGCAAACCTTAGAACATGAGAGTATAAGCTTCGATGATGCAGATACGGAATGAGTGATTACACCGCATAACGACGTTCTGGTAATATCTTTAATTGTATATGACACTGCTGTAAAAAGAATTTTGATTGATCCAGGTAGCTCTGTAAATATCATTCTACTAAGAGTGCTGTGGGAAATGCAACCTGAAGATAAAATGATACCAAAAGAGCATGCTTTGTCAGGCTTCGACAATTCAAGCGTGGTAACAAAAGGTGTGGTAACTCTGACAACTTATGCTGCAGGTGCTGTTAAAGAAACTAAGTTTCAGGTAGTGTATTTGGAAATGGCATACAATATAATCCTGGGGAGACCTTGGACTCATGATATGGATGTTGTTCCATAAACCTTACATCAAGTCATTAAATTTCCATCATCTTGGGGAATATGTCAAATTCGAGGGGACCAACAAATAGCCAAGAATATCAACGCAATAACAGATACGAACACCGGAAGAAAAGAGAAATAGCAATTACCGAAAATAGTTGAAGATGTCAGTAATCAAACTTCAACTGAAACGACAGATTTATATTTGAGGCCCGATGTAATTCAAGAACCTGAAGAAAACAAGAACATCAAAACGACAATAGAAGAACTCAAGGTTGTGGTGTTATTTGAACAATGGCCAGAGAAAAAAGTTTACGTAGGAGCCAATCTAAATCCCGACATGCGAGGTGTGTTAATTGAATTTTTAAAAGCAAACATAGATTGTTTTACCTGGTCCCATGCTGATATGACATGTATTCCACCGAATGTGATGACTCATAAGCTTAATGAAGACCCATCTTTCACTCCAATTAAGCAAAAGAAAAGAAAGCAAGGAGCTTTCAAAATCAAGTAATCTGAGATGAGGTCCAAAAGTTGTTAAAAATCAAGTCAATTCGTGAGGTAAAATATCCTGATTGATTAGCTAACACGGTGGTCGTACCTAAGAAGAATGGTAAGTGGCGAGTTTGTGTAGATTAAACTGATCTAAACAAAGCTTTCCCAAAAGATTCTTTTCCTTTACCCCATATAGATCAATTGATTGATGCAGTTGCAGGTAATGAACTTTTAAGCTTTTAGATGCATATTCGTGGTACAACCAAATTAAAATGGATCCCGGTGATGAGGAAAAGACTTCCTTCATCACAGACCAGGGGACTTACTGTTATGAAGTAATGCCCTTCCGTTAAAAAAAATGCTGGAGCTACTTATCAAAGGTTAATCACCAAAATATTTCAAGGACATTTGAGAAAAACAATGGAGGTATATATAGACGACATGCTCATCAAAACCCAGCATTCCCGTTACCATATTTCCCATTTAGCTGTTACCTTTGAAATTTTACAAAAATTCAATATGAAACTTAATCCTGAAAATTGTACATTTGGAGTTGCTTCTTGTAACTTTTTAGGTTTTCTTCTCTAACCGTGGAATTGAAGTAAATCCTTCTTTGATTAAAGCAATTGAAGTAATACCTGATGTCCTTACCAGTAAAAAGGAAGTTCAGAGGTTAACAGGAAGGATAACGGCCTTAGGAAGATTTACTTCAAAATCTTCAGAAAAATACTTCAAATTTTTCTCTGCGCTCAAAAAGCAAGATCATTTTGAGTGGAATGAAGATTGCCAACGAGCCCTGAGGGACTTGAAAGTTTACTTATCAAATCCCCCTTTATTGGCAAAACCTAAAGAAGGTGAAAAACTACTCATTTATCTAGCAGTATCAGAAGTAGCGGTAAGTGCCGTTTTAGTACTGAAGACCAAGGTAATCAATCTCCAATTTATTATGTGAGTAAAACTCTATTAGATGCAGAGACAAGGTATCCACAACTAGAAAAATTAGCATTAGCTCTCATCATGGCATCTAGAAAACTACGACCTTATTTTCAATGCCATCCTATTGTTGTTGTTACTGCTATTCCTTTACGAAATATATTGCATAAACATGAACTATCAGGGAGATTAGCAAAATGGGCTATAGAACTAAGTGAGTACGAAATAATTTACCAACCTCGAAGTGCTATTAAATCTCAAGTACTCGCTGAGTTCGTAGCTGAATTTAGTCAAAGAATACACCTAGAAGCAGAAAAAGAATTACAAAATTTTAATGGTGCTAATCCGAGGACTTGGCTATTATTTACTAATGGTTCATCTAATGTAAAAGGGTCAGGTTTAGGAATTTTTCTTATACCACCTACGGGTGAAACAGTTGGACAAGCTATAAAATGTCACCTTGCAACTAATAACGAAGCAGAGTATGAAGCTGTGATTGCAGGTTTGGAGTTAGCATTAGAACTTGGTATCATGAAAATCGTAATCAAATGCGATTCACAGCTCATAGTTAATCAAATACTGGGGACTTACGTGGCTAGAGAAACTCGAATGCAAGAGTATCTCGAAAAGGTACGGGAGTTAATAAGATAGTTCTAAACTTGGAAGGTGATGCGAATCCCAAGAGAAGAATATTTGGAAGCAGACGCTTTAGCCGACCTCGCATCTGCAGCAGATATAGCAAAAGACGCGTATGCTTCAATTATACATTTGTTCCATTCTATTCTTGACCCTGATAAAAATGAGGTAAACTTTAATCACTTATCTTGGGATTGGAGAAACGAAATCGTGTCTTTTTTGCCACACGGTATCGTACCTGAAGACAAGGTGAAGGCTCATGCACTAAGAAAGAAAGCCGCTCGTTACTGCTTATATAAAGGAAACCATTACTGTAAAATGTTTGGTGGACCATTAGTTCGGTGTCTCAGACATTTTCAAACAGAATATGTGATGAGAGAAGTTCATGAGGGGCATTGTGGAAACCATGCAGGAGGCAGATCACTTGTAAAGACATTGATTCGAGCAGGATATTACTGGCCTAAAATGGAAGAAGAAGCGAATGACTTCGTATCTAAGTGTGACAAGTGTCAAAGGTATGGGAATAACATGCATAGACTAGCTGAGTTATTACATCCTGTCATAGCTCCATGGACCTTTATGAAATGGGGAATGGACATCGTAGGACCATTACCCCAAGCAAAAGGACAGGTAAAGTTTCTACTCGTACTTACTGATTATTTCACTAAATGGGTATAAGCAGGAGCGTTTACATAGGTACGAGAGAAAGAAGTTAAGGGCTTTATTTGGAGGAATATAATTTTCCGCGTTGGTGTTCCAAATGAGATAGTGTGTGATAATGGACCACAATTTATAGGAGCTCAAGTCACAGAATTCTTTCAAAGTTGGCAAATCAAAATAATTACATCGACACCGTACCATCTAGTGGGTAATGGGTAAGCAGAGTCTACGAACAAATTAATTATCAACAACCTAAAAAAAAGGTTACAAGAATCAAAAGGCAATTGGCATGAAGTATTACCAGCGGTATTATGGGCATATCGAACGACGGCAAAAACTAGTACGGGAGAAATACCATTTTAAATGGTTTATGGTGCGAAAGCTTTGATACCAGTTGAGATAGGTGAACCTAGTACACGACGTGTTCAAGCAGATGAAAACTCGAACAACGAAGAGTTACGAGTAAATCTTGATTTACTTGAAGGGAGAAGAGAAGTTGCGTTGATAAGGATGGCGGCTCAAAAGTAAGTAATTGAGTGATATTACAATAGGAAAGCACGCCTCAGGTTTTTAAAATTGGGGACTTCATGTTGAAATTTTTTTCCAATCTACAAAGGCAGCTAATTCAGGAAAGCTAAGTCCAACATGGGAAGGACCTTATTGAATTCGAGAAATTGCGGGGAAAGGAGCATACAAGCTAGAGACAATGGATGGCAAGGTTTTACCCTCACATTGGAATGCTGTTCATTTAAAAAGGTATTACTTCTAGGGAAGTACCCTCGGTCAGGTATCGCCATGTTAAATATTTTCCTTTGAATTGTTTAAATTATACTAATGATTTTAGATGCTAGGCAAAAACCCTAACTCGTGCCAAATGATGAGTCACGACCTGCACGGAAAATTGGAATACCTTTAAATTCCTAGCCCATGGTTACATTAATCTGATAAAAATACACATGGGTTAATCAGTCTTCATCTATAATCGTACCTTCGAGTCCCGTATATTTTTCTGTTTCAAGAAAATACCAAAAATTGGGAGCAAATACACAAGTGTTCGAGGCTTCATATTTCACCGCTCAAACACTTGGGGGACTATGCTATATACACACAAGAATGTGTACAAGAATGAATACGAGTGCAAAAAAAAGATACGAGTGAGCACCCGACAAATCAAAAGTTAAGAGCAAAGTCACGAGCTAAGGCCAAAGAAAAACCTTATAGGGTTAAAAGGAAATGCAAATCTTGTAAATTATTTAAGTAAAACGAGGTTATGCTTAAAAACCTTGTGTATTATTCAAAAATACTAAAACAGGTTACAAGTAAAAACCTTATGTTTTATTTCCTTTTTGAAATCTGTTGAAAGAAAACAGTTACGAGAAAGTTGTAGATGTACTTCTATGCATGTATTCTCAAACTTGTCAAAGTTTATGAATGAAAATCTGTCAAGGTTTATAAAACATGTATACTCTTATTTCTTTCATTGTATTATAACATCATTATGAAGTTGGGACGTCTTCTTCATAAGTGTCGATAAATAAAAGTGCCCTATTTTATTTTCCTCGTGATGATAACACATGAAAAGAATCATGGAAGCATTTTCTGAAAGGATAAAGATGCTACTATGTCCTAAAAAGTCAAATAGGCAAGAATAGGGTAAATAAAAAACTATTCCATAAAGTCTAGTAAACAGACCAAAATGAAGAAGTATTAATCAAACTTACTTAGTCAATAGAATATGATTGTTTTTAAACATATTCTATTAAATCATTTTATATGACAAACAATCAAGAATGAATGGCGAGAAGCATATTGATGACGGAATTGCATAGACAAGCCAAAGACGAGCTCAAATGTTCAAGACCGAAGACCCAAGGCGTAGGTCATTAGGTAGAACCAATGTAAGAGCAACATTTAAGTTATCTCGTCTTTTGGCTCAACATAGGTCATCATAAATATGCATAAAAGTATTTTATTAAATTATATTTATCATAAACATATTCTATTAAATCATTTTATTAAATAATATTTATCATAAACATATTTTATTAAATCATATTTATGATAAACATATTTTAAATACTTCAAACAAAATGATTTTAACGTTTTCATTTTAACCAAAATGGGTTTTGAAGTAAGTTTTCAATTCTGGTATACACAGTGTATATCAAGTGTATATCAGTGGTATATAATCGATTATACAAAGCTGCATAATCGATTATGCTTAGACTGTTGCAAGTGTTTTGAACACTGCCTTCATATAATCGATTATGTGGTATGAAAAAATCGATTATTTGGCAGAAAATCAGCATTCTGATTTTCTGAACGTTAGAAATAATCGATTATCTCAAATTACATAATCGATTATATGGCACAAAATCAGCATAATTGATTGCCAATTAAGCAACGGACATGCACCCTTTTTCACCTATAAAAAGAGGTCTTTTGAGCTGATTTTTAACACACAACACCTCCCAATATTGATATACATATTGATCATATTTGAGCATCATTTTAGAACTTTTGTTGAGCCATTTGAGAGACAACTTTGTGTTGTTCATAGAGCTAAATTTGTATCTCTTTATCCACTCTTTTGAGAGAGTTCTTGTTTAAGAAGAGAAAGGTGTTTGAGAAGAACATATCTTCTCATTTGTCGGGTTCGCTAAGTACCCTAAGTCTTAGTGTGTGAAGTCTTGTGGTGCGGTATCCACGAGCAAGGTGAAGTCTTGGGGTGCGGTATCCTCGAGCAATCGATGTCTTGTAGAGTGTACATCTACGAGCAACTGTAACGGTTTGTTAGGCACCCGTAAGCTTAACAAAGTTAGTGGAATCTCGAGAGAGTCTCTCGGGGACTGGACTAGCCACAGGTTGTGATGAACCAGGATAAAATACAGTGTGTTCTTTCTTTATTATTTCAATTACCGTATTTACTTTATTCCTACAATTTTAATTTCGCATTATTTATCAATATTCTCGTGCCTCACTATTCACCCCCCCTCTAGTGAACGACATAAGTCCTAACAATTGGTATCAGAGCCTAACTCTCTGAAAGCCTTAACCGGTTGAGAGCGATATATATTTTTTTGTTGAGAATGTTGAGCGCAGGAACAATGAGCGAAGGACACTCTACCTTTGAGCCTCCACGGTTTGATGGAACAAATTATACATATTGGAAAGAGCGGATGAGGATCTTCATCCAATCGAACAACTTTCGCTTATGGCAAATCATCAAGTACGGTGAAACGCCGACCAAGAAAGTTGGGAAAGCCATGGCTCCGAAGGAGAAGAATGAATGCAACGCCGAAGCCATCAATATGTTATATTGCGCGGTGAATCCGGATGATTATCGGAAAATTTCCTATTGCACAACCGCTAATGAAATGTGGGATAAACTTGAAGCCATTTATGAAGGAACGCCTCAAGTCCAAAAGCATGTGACATGGGACTCGGACAGTTCATGTGATGAAACCGCCGCATTATGTCTCATGGCCAACGAAGAAGAAGAGGTAAGTACTTCTAACTCTCACTCGTTTGAAGAAATACAAAATGCATATGATGAATTATATAGTGAATTTGTTAATGCTTCCAAAACTATCAAAGAATTGAAGAAAACACTTTCTTTGCAGAAAACACTTTCTTTGCAAGAAACAGATTTTCAGAAAACACTTTCTTTGCAAGAAAAAGATTTTGAAAAACCATCTTCTTTGAAAGAAATAGATTTTGAAAAATTGACTAGTGAAAATGAGAAGCTAAAAGAAGAAAAGAATTCTTTTGAAAATGACAATAGTGTTATTCAAAATAAAATTGAAGTTTTAGAAAAAGAAAATAAATTTTTGGAAAATGACATTGTTGATTTTAAAAATAAGATCAAGGAATTGAATGAAGCCTCTTCAATTGATCAATGTTCCAATTGTTCTTCTTGTAGTGCCTTGAAAATGGAGAACATAGAACTTAGGAACGCACTAGAAAAACGTAGTGTTGATAATCCTAAAATTGAAGAAATTAAAAAGGATAATAAAAATGAGGTTAAACCACCTAGAAATAATTCTAGGAACTTTACTAATGAGTCTAAGATTAATTATTTTAGACCACCTAGAAACAACTCTAGGACTTTTGTTAATGAGTCTAGAATAAATAATTTTAGACCACCTAGACACAATTCTAGGAATTTTATCAATAAGTCTAGAATGAATAATTTTAGACCGCCTAGAAATGACTCTAGGAATTTCAACGCTTCTAGGAATAACGACGTTACACCACCGAGAACGCATTTGGCTCAACCTAGACATATGCACAATCCTAATGTTATATGTCATTATTGTAACCGGGTAGGACACATTGCACCGGTATGTTTTGCTAAACATAGAGATTTATGTGTTGATTATGATTATTATTATCCTAACCCCCAAGGACCCAAAAGAAGTTGGGTACCGAAACCTATTTTTAGGTACGTTTGCAGGTGTGCTTGAAGATTACAATATTGTAGTAGATGCACCAAGCACGAAACCTTAATGCATCGAGGGGGAACGTCGGTTAGTTATCGTATTTTCGATAAAAACGTAATAGTTGATATGTGCTAACAATTGATATTATTTATTGATTCATGTCTCGATAAGTTTTTTTTGAATAACAATTGGTATCAATTAGTTTTGTATTAAATGATTGATTCATATTTTGATGAATATTTTTAGTTTAAATAACAGTTGGTACATTTGAGAAAAATGACCGTTATCATGGTTAGTATGCTTTTACTAACATTTGGTATTATTTGATGTTGATATGATTTTGTTTATAACAATTGGTATCGTCAATAGTTTAAATAACATTTGGTATATTCTTTTTGCTAATGCCAAAAGGGGGAAGAATATAGGCGATATGCATGCCTTAATTGAGAGGGAATATTCAATTAAGGGGGAATTATATTGTTTATATTGAATTGTTTGCATAAATTGTATGTTGAGATATAGCATGAATTTAGGGGGAATTCAATATGCATATCTCCTGTTGTTTGTCATTATCAAAAAGGGGAAAATTGTAGAAAATCACTCTATCTATGATATGTGCGCTTTGATTGTATGAGCATGATTTTCAGGTATAGGTTTTGATGAATGACAAACAATGAAGTCAAGTGTCAAACAACGATATTATATGACAAACAATCAAGAATGAATGGCGAGAAGCATATTGATGACGGAATTGCATAGACAAGCCAAAGACGAGCTCAAATATTCAAGACCGAAGACCCAAGGCGTAGGTCATTAGGTAGAACCAATGTAAGAGCAACATTTAAGTTATCTCGTCTTTTGGTTCAACATAGGTCATCATAAATATGCATAAAAGTATTTTATTAAATTATATTTATCATAAACATATTCTATTAAATCATTTTATTAAATAATATTTATCATAAACATATTTTATTAAATCATATTTATGATAAACATATTTTAAATACTTCAAACAAAATGATTTTAACGTTTTCATTTTAACCAAAATGGGTTTTGAAGTAAGTTTTCAATTCTGGTATATACAGTATATATCAAGTGTATATCAGTGGTATATAATCGATTATACAAAGCTGCATAATCGATTATGCTTAGACCATTGCAAGTGTTTTGAACACTGCCTTCATATAATCGATTATGTGGTATGAAAAAATCGATTATTTGGCAGAAAATCAGCATTCTGATTTTCTGAACGTTAGAAATAATCGATTATCTCAAATTACATAATCGATTATATGGCACAAAATCAGCATAATTGATTGCCAATTAAGCAACTGACATGCACCCTTTTTCACCTATAAAAAGAGGTCTTTTGAGCTGATTTTAAACACACAACACCTCTTAATATTGATATACATATTGATCATATTTGAGCATCATTTTAGAGCTTTTGTTGAGCCATTTGAGAGACAACTTTGTGTTGTTCATAGAGCTAAATTTGTATCTCTTTATCCACTCTTTTGAGAGAGTTCTTGTGTAAGAAGAGAAAGGTTTTTGAGAAGAACATATCTTCTCATTTGTCGGGTTCGCTAAGTACCCTAAGTCTTAGTGTGTGAAGTCTTGTGGTGCGGTATCCACGAGCAAGGTGAAGTCTTGGGGTGCAGTATCCTCGAGCAATCGAAGTCTTGTAGAGTGTACATCTACGAGCAACTGTAACGGTTTGTTAGGCACCCGTAAGCTTAACAAAGTTAGTGGAATCTCGAGAGAGTCTCTCGGGGACTGGACTAGCCACAGGTTGTGGTGAACCAGGATAAAATACGGTGTGTTCTTTCTTTATTATTTCAATTACCGTATTTACTTTATTCCTGCAATTTTAATTCCACATTATTTATCAATATTCTCGTGCCTCATTATTCACCCCCCGCTAGTGAACGGCATAAATCCTAACAATGGAAACTGGGGACTTCACTAAGGAACCAAAAAATTACATCATTAAGGAGAAAACAACAAAGAACTTAATTGTTTACTAAAGGAGTTGAAACTTCAGAAGTTGAAACTTCACTTTCAGAGGTAGCAATTGGCACGGTGACAACTCCTGAAGAGACACCAACAGGGATGCAGTCAGTAAATTCAAAGTTTCAGCAAGGGAAGTAGTAGTCATGCGAACTTCCATTCCCATAGAATTTGCCATAAAGGCTTCACCTTCAGAAAATGGAATCGTAGCTTCACCCATACCAATAGTTGCTTCTAAGTTCAACAACTCATCTACTTTATGAATTTCAAGAGCTTGGGTAGGGGTACTAACACTTCCAAGGACTGGAGAAGGAGTATCAACGAGTTGTTGGTTTTTCTCGATGGTGTCCATAACTTTGGCCAGTTTAGATTGTAAATCAAAATTTTCTTGTGTAGCCTCCATTAAGACGTCACGGCGAGAATTCAAGAAAGCCCAACCCACTTCTATGTTAAAGTTCTCCTCAAGGGCATTGTATTTTTTCTCCAAAGCCCTGTATTTCTTTTCTCACATAGCAATGTCATTTTTTGCTATTTGGTGCTCACCTAAGTGGGAGTTCAGTAAAGCTTCAAAAGAGGCATGATAATTCTCTAAGGTACGAATTTTTTTCGGAAGAAATCCTCAAATCATTCTGAGCACAAGACATGTTCTCTGCCAATTCCCTTGCATATTCCTCTTTTTTCTCCAAAAGAGCCTTGAGCTCTTTAACCTCATCACTAGCTTTAGATAAAGAGCATTCCAAAATCTCTTTATCCTTTTTAAGTTGACACCATGAAGCGTTAGCAATTCCCAACTCTGAAGATAAGCTACGATTCTACTGCTCCAAATGAACTTTGTTCTCCTGTAGTTCATCTATAATCCCTTGAGCACTCTCATATTGGTCCTTCCAATTTGCTGCTTCAAGTAATGCATCCTCATCTATTTTCCTAGCTTTGGAGATAGCTTTTGTAGACTCACGATCCTTTTTCTCCAATAAAGAAACTCGCCCCATTAGCTCAGTCCCAATGAGTTTGCCTAAAATTATAAAACATGAAAGTCAGGACTCAAAAAAGAAGGAAATTTTTTTTAAAGTCAAGAAAATTACCTTTAAAGTTGAATGAACTATGTCATTCATCAAGGTGTAGCAGCTGTGGTTTTGCATCTTATTCTTCTCAATATCCCCAATAAGAGGCTCGAGCCAAGTATCTGCGCCTCCAGATTTTCTTTAAAGGCTTTGAGTGGCAGGAACTTCAAGAGTAATACTCCTCATAGCCACGCCTTTACTGCTGGAGCTAACCTCTACTGGAGGGGCGGATGAAGAGGGAATAGCAAAAGGGGGCGTAGTAGAAAAAAGTAAATACTATAAGAGTCGTTGAAGTTGAGGCATGAAGGGTAGGAGAATCTGTAGAAATTGATTCAGGAATGAAAAAGGAAGTATTCACAACTGGTGAAGGAAAGGAAGCAATCATTGTTGATGAAATACTAACAATTGGCAAAGGAATGGAAGAAGTAGGAACGAATGAAGAGAGAGGAGCTTCATCAAAAAACATGTCCGAGCTCGCCACTCCAAAAACCACTATCCAAGGGAGGTTGAGTTGGTTCACTCGTGTCTTTTGGCACGGTCTCATCATCAGAAAGGATTAAAACAGACTCGGTGGTTGAAGGTTGAGTAGGAATATCTTCATTTTCATCATCATGGATGACTCTTCTTCTAACTCTTGGCCTGGTTATTAATGAGGTATCTTCCTCTTCTTCATTCTCCGTACCTTTGCTAAAGCTTTTCTTTTCTGAAGCAAGGCTCGTGCGTTGTCCAAGTCCAATGCAGCATTACCAGACATACGAATGGTCATAGCTACTTTGGATGCCATTCCTTTATAGCCAAATCCTGATCAAAAGAAGGATATCAGTCAAAATCAATGAAAAGGTACTTAAGGCCTAAAACGTGTGTGAAAGAAATACTATACCATGCATTTTGACTTTCCAGTCACGTATGGCAGAGATTGATTTCCAAGTTCTTTGCTCTTTAGGAGCAATCTTCAAAATTGAATCTAACAAACCACGGAAGTTGGGAGCAGGTTCCACATCTCCCATGGTTGCTACAAAAAACCAACAAAAGGTGAAGTCAAAATCAAAATTCAAAAACAAAAAATAAGCACGGTACAATAAGGAAAACTTACGTGCAAAATTCCATTTCTCAGGGAAGGGAATGTTTGTTTCACCAAGTAAGTCCACTGTACGAACAGCAACATAACGGGCGTACCATCCTCTATCTTTGTCATCTTCTGGGCTTAGCAAAACCTTCTTGCTCCTCGCAGTCAAGGTAAAAACCCCATGACGTATCAAGTAAGGATGGTATAAGTGGATGAGGTGAGAAAAAGTGGAATTGATATTTGCTTTGGTGGATAAAAATCTTAAGCAATCCACTATTCTCCATACCAAGGGACCAACTTGGGCTAACCAGATATTAAAGAAACAACAAATATCAAGAATTACTGGGTCAATTGGAGGTTTAAAGACCAAAGTGAAAGGATAAGTGTAAACAACAGAATACCCAATCCTGAAAGAAGAAAACCTTTGATTTGGGGAAGGAATAGACATTCTAAGATTGTTTCTCCAATTACAATCTTTCATAATGGAAGGGATTGTGAGTTCGGTAACTACAGTAGGGTAAGCATTGACTTTATCTAAACCAGTGACTTTTTTTTCACGCGACTGTCTATCACTGATAAAAGATAAATCTATGGGTACGATTTCATCTACCAAAGGTTCTCGAGAAGAATCAGAAATTTCTTTACCTTTAGAAGAAGGTGTTTTCGAAATAGAACTCCTGGAAGAGGAACCAGAAGAGCCACCTCGAGTAGATTCTGGTCGAAGTCTACCACCTCTGCCTCTTCTATGTCTAATTGGGGCATTTGGAAAATTATCCAATATCGAAACTTTTTTGGGATTAAGGTTTGCAGATGCCTTTGTTGAATAAAGAGTAATTGAAGAAAAAATGAAAGTAAAGAAGAGAGTATTTGTTAAATGATTGTGAAGAAGAAGACAACGAACGAAAAAGGTTAAATATGTATACGATGAAGTATAATTATGGAAAGCCTATAATAAAGGCAACTATCACTTCGTGAATAGTGGAATAAAGAGGTTTTGAAAAGGGGTGTAAAATGGTCAGTCTAATCAAAAGATGGCACGTGTAAGGAACATTAAATGAGAAAGATAACTGAGACGTCAATATTGTCAGATGCATTAATTGTGACAAAAATTCCTTTTTATGAAGATCTACTTCCCAATTATTTAATTGACAAATAAATGGAAAGTGAGGGGACTATCTGTAATTGGGAAAAAAATCAATTTAAATTAAAGATGATGTGGCATGACACGTGGGTTGGTCAAATAGTCAAAGTGTGATAGACCAGCAAAAGGCACGGGAATACGGGAAGAAGAATGAAAGTAAGTACGGGAAGGAATTTAGATACGAGTTTCGTATCAATTCAAGTCATTTAATGCTAACGGGTAAAAAAAGTGCTGAAGAGGCGACATCTGGTGGCGAAAGTAGTCCAAATTCATTATTAAATGCTGGAGACGTTACAGAATCAACATTTAGTAGCAATGATTATGCAATGCCTCATTAAAGACTATTTATTATATAGATCAATGCGTTACTCCTTGTCAAGTTCTTATTACTTTATTCTTATTCTTTCGAAAGCCAATTATATTTCGGTCTCTTTAGTTATCAGTAATCTAATTTCTTCTCTCTAAAATTCAAGCTTTGACCAAATTATATTTTTTTGTTAAACAATAATAACAAATATGTTTCCTTTGTTTCAATTACAGAGAATAACAAATTACAAAATCAGAGAAAGCAACTAACACTCAGTGAGCTGGCGCAAAATTTACATAATTTAGTAGCGATTGGAAAAAAGTGATTTGCCAATTTCAACGATTTCTTTAAATGATTAGGAAATGTTTATCCACTTACAAAAGTTTCTGAACTTTAACTCCAAAAGGAAAATATGAGCTTTTTGCATGAAGAATCCGTGTCAATCTAGTTGGTGAATCTATTATATGAGGACTTATTATCGTTATCCGAAAGTATATCTTATCCAAACAGGACAAGTACTACTGTAATTTGTAATATCAATGGGCGAAATATAGGATTAGATTTATTAAAGTATAAATGGAGTGGACATAAAATCACGTGCGGCGTGAAACATTCGTACGTGATGTCAACTTGAAATTTTGAGTTCACATATGTACCAGAAAGTAAGGTAATTTTACTTGTATTAACAAACCATTTCTCTAATTTGGTAGTTGTATCGGTGAAAATTAGATTCGTCACTTAGGTCTATTAAATGACGATACATGTCAGTAAAGTTTGAAGAAAAGTGAAGAATAACATGTAAAGATGATATGTGAAATATCCCGGGACCGAACATACTCGTATCGTGCCTGTTAGTCATGGAATTGATCATCATAAAAAGCCCAGAACAGATGCAGAATAATATATCATAATTACAAATGAGGAAGGAATCAATTACTTCCGGATTATATGGGATTTACCATAATTATACCATCAGTTACAAATCAATTATGTAACGTACAATAAATGCAATAAATGATTGTAACCGTCAGAACAAGGCAATCAATTACAAGATGGACTCAACAGGCAGGAGTTTGACTAACAGGCATGAGATTAACTAAACATGCACGAGATTGACACAAAAGACACGAGATTGACTCAACAGGCACGAGATTAACTCACTTAACAGGCACGGGATTGATATAACAGGTACGTGATTGACTCAACAGGCACGAGATTGACTCATTTAACAGGCAAAGGGTTGACTCAATATGCACATGATTGACTCAACATGCACGGGATTAACTTAACAGGAATGAGATTGACTCATTAATTATGGAATTAACTCATCAGTTACGGAATTCTAGCATTTACACAGTTGTTACAAGTCTTCCAAAAGTAATGAATGGATTGAGTAAATGCTCATAATGAACCCATAAGCCAAGGAGACTAGTTACTTAGATTTAGCCGTATAAATAGATATACTTTAACCACTAGATGGGGGGAATCTAATTTTCTTCTCTACAATTCTATACATTTTAATATTCATAGCATCTTGCTCCCAAGTTAGCCATAGTTCGGCGCTTCAAGCTCTGTTCGGCTCATTATCCAATCAAGGATCATTCAATAAGAATTTTTTTCTCTGTTTTATTTTTATTATATTGTATGTCATTGAATTTATTTTCTACTTCTCTATCACGTTATATTAACGAAATTTTATATCTTTCGGATTGAATCACTTGTTGGAACATATGTATATGTTCATACTTATATGTTTTGATAATTGACAAACCAATTTAATGGAAAATAATATATGCCAAATAAATGTGAGTTATTATTGAATACACTTTAATTTATATTTTAACTAAAGTGCTATTCATTTTGTAGATATGCAAAAGGAAGATAAAGAATTGATATGCAAAATTACAATGAGCATAGAGGAAGAAAAGGCTATGCAACGTTATTTGAGCGGACAAGAATTAGAGTCCTAGAAGTTCAAGACAAGATCGAGAGAAGCAATGAAAATAAATGAAGACCTTTTGTTGAGTCTTATTTATATTGTCTTTATTGTGATCTTGATCCGACTTTAAGTTTGAGTCTTGGCTTCTCTCATAAAATAATTTTACAATGCATATCATAAAATGATTTTACAATATATGCATATCATAAATGATTTTACAATATATGCATATCATAAATGATTATCATAAATGGTTTTACAATATATGCATATCACAAATATTTTTATTGCATTTAAAATAAATTGGTTTTAAATATTATATAATAAATATTTTCAATACATAGAAAACAAAATGATTTTAAATATTTTTATTGATTCGGAATGGTCATTACAATTGTTATTCATGTTTAAGATATTTATAATATTTTATATCTTCAAACAAAGCTTTGAAAAATATTTTATAACTTATTTTCAATAAGTTAGTTGTTTTAAAATCGGACCATTTCCGCAGGGTCAGATAGTCGAATATCTGATATTGGATAGTCGACTATCCTGATGACTGTTGCCAAGATAGTCGAATATCCATACCAGATAGTCGACTATCCTTGTGACCGTTGCCAAGATAGTCAAATAACCATATCGGATAGTCGACTATCTAACAGATTTTCAGAATCTGTATTTATGATCATAGCAACGGCTATGAGTGATTTTGGAGCTATAAATACACCTCAAAATCACTCATTAAACACACAACTTCTGACCAAAACATTCATAAGCTTTCATACATTTCCAATATCATTTATTGATCATTTTTATCATATTTTGAAAGCCAAGGTCTTGAATTTATTGTTGTGTTCTTGAGCGTATTTGTTTACTCATATCCACTCTATTAAGAGAGTCTTGTTAAGTGAGTGTTAAGTGTTTTATACACTTGAAGGGAAGTGTTAGTCCCTTGTGTTGTAAGAAGGAACTTGTGTTTCCTTGGTTGAAGTCTTGGAGTGTTGTATCTCCGAGCAAAGGTTGTTGAGGCTTGTGTCCTCAGGTTGTAAAGGTTTGTTAAGCACCCGTAAGCTTAACAGTGAAGTCTTGGGGTGAGGTATCCTCGAGCAAGTGAAGTCTTAAGGTGAGGTATCCTCGAGCAAGTGAAGTCTTAAGGTGGGGTATCCTTGAGCAACTGTAACGGTTTGTTAAGCACCCGTAAGCTTGACAAAGTTAGTGGAAATCTCGAGAGAGTCTCTCGAGGACTGGACTAGCCACGGGTTGTGGTGAACCAGAATATATCGGTGCGTTCATTCTTATTTATTTACTTATCACACTTGTTTATTTCCTGCAATTTTTAAATTCCGCAAGTTTACGTTATTTTTTATTATAACGCTATTCACCCCCCCTCTAGCGTTAAGCGTATTATCGACAATTGGTATCAGAGCCTAACTCTCTGAAAGACTAAACAGTTTGAGAGAATCCTTCTATGGCTTCTACTAGTAATGCTTTTGCAGGAATAGGTGAAGGTCACTATACCTTCTTGCCTCCAATATTTGATGGAAGCAATTACACATATTGGAGAGACCGAATGAGAATTTTCATCAAATCAAGCAACTTTCGTCTATGGCAAATTATCGAGCATGGTGAGCAAATGACGACTAAAGTTGGGGAAGCCATGGTAAGTAAATACAATACCAAGGCAATAAATATGTTGTATAGCGCTTTGAATCAGGAGGACTATCGGAAAGTTTCTCAATACAAAACGGCTAAAGAGATGTGGGATAAGCTTGAGGATACTTATGAAAATGCACCTCAAGAAGCAGACAGTTCATGTGATGAACCAACTGCCAAATGCCTCATGGCCGACGAAGGAGAAGAGGTAAGTACTTCTAACTCTCACTCTTTTGAAGAATTACAAAGTGCCTATAATGAACTGTATGGTGAATTTGTTAATGCCTCCAAAATGATAAAAGCTTTGAAGAAAATATTTTCTTTGCAGAAAACACTTTCTTTGCAAGAAACAGATTTTCAGAAAACACTTTCTTTACAAGAAAAAGATTTTGGAAAATCCTATTCTTTGAAAGAAATAGATTTTGAAAAATTAACTAATGAAAATGGTGTTCTCAAAAATAAAATTGATGTTTTAGAAAAAGAAAATGATTTCTTGAAAAATGACATTTTTGATCTTAGAAATAAGATTAAAGCAATGAATGAATCTTCTTCAATTGATAAAAGTTCTATTTGTTTATCTTGTGATTCTTTGAAACTAGAAAACATTGAACTTAGGAACACACTAGAAAAACATAGTGTAGATGCTCCTAAAACTATAGAAGAGACTAAGAAGAAAAAGCCTAAGAAAAATAGAAGGCGTAAAAAGAATAAGAATCATACAAATGAGCCTAGAAATAATAATTTTAGGCAACCTAGAAATAATTCTAGATATGAGACTAGACCACATAGAAACGATACTAGGTTGTTTAATAAGTCTAGAGTTAATAACTTTAGACCACCTAGAAACGATTCTAGGAATTGTGCAAATGAATCTAGAAATAATTATTCTAGACCGCCTAGAAATAACTCTAGAAATTTCAACGCCCCCAGGAATGATGTTTTTAGATTACCTAGAACGTATTTGGCACAACCTAGGCATATGCACAACCCGAATGTTGTATTTCACTACTGCAACCGGGTAGGACACATAGCACCCGTTTGTTTTGCTAAACATAGAGATTTATGTATTGATTATGATTATTATTATCCTAACCCCCAAGGACCCAAAAGTGTTTGGATACCAAAAACCTATTTTTAGGTACTTTTGCAGGTGTGCTTGAAGACTACAATATTGTAGTAGATGCACCAAGCACGGAACCCCATTGCATCAAGGGGGAATGTCGGTTAGTTATCCTTTTTCGATAAAGACCGAATTATTGATATGTGCAAGCAACCGATATTAACATGTTTGTTGTCAATTTGGTTCTTATATTGTTGAAATTATTGACATGCTTAACCGTGATAGTTGACATGTTCAATTATCTTTGTTGATTCATATGTTGAAAATTTGTTGTTAAACAACAATTGGTATCTAGTATTAAATGATTGATCCATGTTTTGATAATTATTTTTGGATATCAATTACTTTTATCAACTCATGTTTTTGATGAATGCTAATTTCAGTTTGAAAAATAATTGATATATTCCTGAAATAAATGATTCATATTTTTGACAGTTGATAAAAGCATTTCTGTTAAAAATAGACTCTTGATGAATATAATTTTTTTTTTTTTGAAAAATGGTTGGTATATTTTTGATTTATAATTTTAATAAAACTGTTGATATGTTAACAGTTAACATTTTTTTGGGAATATGTTTTACTAAGAACAATAATTAGTATCACTGTTAATAAAATAACATTTGATACATTTGTTATGTGTTCCAATAAATGGCTTTACCATTGTTTCATAACAATGGGTAGACCTATGTTTTGTCGGTATGTCTTAATAAGTTTCTATCAATCCTCATATTGCATACTCCTCATAGTTTTTCCTTAATATACTCTTCTTGCTAAATGCCAAAAAGAAGAAGTGTTTAGGTGATATGCTTCAAGTAAGGGGGAATGTCTTCACATTCTAGTTTGCCTTATTTGAAAGGGAATTTTTTTTAAGGAAAATAGATTGCATGAATTTCGTTGATGATATTTCTTGTATTCTTATTGGTGATATTATGCGTGGAGCAACTAATAAATTTGTATGCAAGGAGTTTTAAAACTCATGACTAGCAAATTTTTGAAATATCATGATGGACGAGCTCAATTTCAACTTGAGGTTGCAAGTAAAACAAATGAAAGAGGGAACTTTCATTTGTCATGCTCAATATTGCAATGAGTTGCTAAATCGCTTTGAAATAAGCAACACCAAAGCAATGGCCACTTCAATGAATTCATATGACCGTCTTGACAGAAATGTGAAAGGTAAGGAGAGCAATACCAAGAATTACAAAGGTATGATCGTTCCTCACTTTACCTTATTGCTAGCAGAATTGATATAATATTTAGCGTTTATTGAAGTGCTAGATATAAATCATGTTCAAAGGATTCACGTCCTAATGCGGTTAAACGTTGATCTAAATGCATACATTTTTTTTGGTTGCATTTATATTTTGAATATTACTGACTTGAGCGTGGAAGACGCGTATTTTCTTTTGCAGGTATCGCCCTAAATTCAGGGGGAACCAAGATAAAGTTTCAATTCAAGTCAATATTATCTTTCTTACTTGACTTGTGAATTTAGAAATAGCATATTTGATTTGATAAAATTATGTTCATAAAATTATGATATACATTTTTACCAAAAATATAGTTTATTTTTTTAATAAACAAATTCCATAAAATGAAAATTGTTTTTCCAATATTTTCTGCTTAAACGATTTTTTCAAAGTCGTCGAAGTTAATCGACTAACTAGAAGTTATTCGAATAACTTGATTATCCAAAAAATCAAGCTATTTCTCCAGATATTCGACTAACCAGAAGTTATTCGAGTATATCTGTTTCCAGATATTCGACTATCCCAGAAGATATTCGAATATCGTTCCCAGATAGTCGACTATCCAATAAGTTATTCGACTATCCAGTAAGTTATTCGACTATCCTCAGTCAAATTTAAAAAATCTGACCGTTTTATAGCCGTTCCAATCAGTCCAAAAATCTGATTTTTGTCATTCAATGCTATGTTTTCTTGAACTCTATAAATAGGATTAGTGTGCACTCTTTGTTTCACACCAAAATCATTCTTGTTCAAGAAATTCTCTTCAAAAATTCTGTTCCAAACTTCTTCCAAAAGTTCTTCTTGCCTACAAATTTCAATGGCAAATAGAAGCTCTAAACGCTCTCGTGCCGGAAAGAATATCCCTTCTTCTTCAAATCCTCCTCCATCTCTACATTGCTATGATGGATCCGTTCTTTGGTTTGAACAAGAAAATGAGCTTCAACGATTTATTAGAAACTTTGAAAATCGAGATATTCTTCCACATCGATTCACAACCGCAAGATATCTAGCGGATTCTAATCATTCCAATATACTCCTACAAAGTTCAATCCTTGACTTTGTTTATTTGAAGTATGATTTTATTCATCCTCTTTTGATTCAAGCCTTTTATTCGAATCTTAAGAAAGATGAAGATGGAGTTCTTTCTACCAAAGTAAATGGTATTCATATTCTTCTAAGTGAAGAAAATATTCAAGCTATCACAAATCTTCCTCGTGATGACCAAGACATCGACCAATATACCGGCGTCGAAGGAATACTCTATGATGAAAATGTCCTCTTCAACCTTATTGGAATTGGACAATTTGAATTCTCTCAAGAGCAAAAGAGAGCTCCTATTAAAGGAATTTTTCCGGAATTTCGTTTGATTCTCTATGTTGTCACTCGGATTCTTAAACCGAGAAAAAGCAATCACACGACAATTGGCCGTGAAGATGCAAAAATCATGCATGCTATTATTTCCAAAGCACGCATAAATGTGTAAATTTGTTCTTACACATATGTTTGACTCAATAGGAAGTGACAAACCCCTTCCTTATGCACTACTTATAATGCATCTTCTTGAAGCATCTCAAGTCAACACCGATGTTGGTATCAAGAAAACTCGCACCAAATATTGGGAAATTCAAGAGACCTCTTTTCATGGCCATGACCAACCACATGATCAAATTCCAAATCATCCTCCTCCAATTCAAGCTCGTCGTCCTCGTGCCCAACCGGATGTGTCTCAAGCCATCTTGGATCAACTTGCCTCTTTATCGACTTCAATTAATCGAATCGATAGTAATGTGTCTCGCACGGAAAGAAATATGCGTAGGCTTAGTGACGAAATCCACGGATATTTTGACCATGTCAATTATTCTTATTCTCGCATCTACTACGCAAGTACTTCTAGCGATGACGATGATTTCGGCGACGATGAAAGTTCTTGACTTGTATCTTCATTATTTGTAGTTTCATTATTTGCAATGTACTTTCATTCATTGTAAAATATTTTCAATTACTCTTATTGTAATTTTCCTTCTTCATTAATGAAATTATCTTTTTGTTAATGTCAAAAAGGGGAAGATTAAGGGTATATGCATATTTATCTTTAATCATGCTTTTGGGAAGATTAAGGGTATATTTATTTTCCATGCATTGGGAAAGATAAGTGTATATGCATACTTATTTATTTATATGCATATTTATTTGTTTTAAATATTTATTGCATAAATTGAGGGGGAACTCAATAATAACTTGTCTTATATTTGGCATAGTCTTTTATAAAGGGTATATGCATATTCCCATGAAGGTTTGCCATTATCAAAAAGGGGGAAATTGTTGGAACATATGTATATGTTCATGCTTATATGTTTTGATAATTGGCAAACCAATTTAATGGAAAATAATATATGCCAAATAAATGTGAGTTATTATTGAATACACTTTAATTTATATTTTAACTAAAGTGCTATTCATTTTGTAGATATGCAAAAGGAAGATAAAGAATTGATATGCAAAATTACAATGAGCATAGAGGAAGAAAATGCTATGCAACGTTATTGAGCGGACAAGAATTGGAGTCCAAGAAGTTCAAGACAAGATCGAGAGAAGCAATGAAAATAAATGAAGACCTTTTGTTGAGTCTTATTTATATTGTCTTTATTGTGATCTTGATCAGACTTTAAGTTTGAGTCTTGGCTTCTCTCATAAATTTACAATGCATATCATAAAATGATTTTACAATATATGCATATCATAAATGATTTTACAATATATGCATATCATAAATGATTATCATAAATGGTTTTACAATATATGCATATCATAAATATTTTTATTGCATTTAAAACAAATTGGTTTTAAATGTTATATAATAAATATTTTCAATACATTTAAAACAAAATGATTTTAAATATTTTTATTGATTCGGAATGGTCATTACAATTGTTTTTCATGTTTAAGATATTTATAATATTTTATATCTTCAAACAAAGCTTTGAAAAACATTTTATAACTTATTTTCTATAAGTTAGTTGTTTTAAAATCGTACCATTTCCGCAGGGTCAGATAGTCGAATATCTGATATTGGATAGTCGACTATCCTGATGACCGTTGCCAAGATAGTCGAATATCCATATCAGATAGTCGAATATCCTTGTGACCGTTGCCAAGATAGTCGAATAACCATATCGGATAGTCTACTATCTAACAGATTTTCAGAATCTGTATTTATGATCATAGCAACGGCTATGAGTGATTTTGGAGCTATAAATACACCTCAAAATCACTCATTAACCACACAAATTCTGACCAAAACATTCATAAGCTTTCATACATTTCCAATATCATTTATTGATCATTTTTATCATATTTTGAAAGCCAAGGTCTTGAATTTATTGTTGTGTTCTTGAGCGTATTTGTTTACTCATATCCACTCTATTAAGAGAGTCTTGTTAAGTGAGTGTTAAGTGTTTTATACACTTGAAGGGAAGTGTTAGTCCCTTGTGTTGTAAGAAGGAACTTGTGTTTCCTTGGTTGAAGTCTTGGAGTGTTGTATCTCCGAGCAAAGGTTGTTGAGGCTTGTGTCCTCAGGTTGTAAAGGTTTGTTAAGCACCCGTAAGCTTAACAGTGAAGTCTTGGGGTGAGGTATCCTCGAGCAAGTGAAGTCTTAAGGTGAGGTATCCTCGAGTAAGTGAAGTCTTAAGGTGGGGTATCCTTGAGCAACTGTAACGGTTTGTTAAGCACCCGTAAGCTTGACAAAGTTAGTGGAAATCTCGAGAGAGTCTCTCGAGGACTGGACTAGCCACGGGTTGTGGTGAACCAGAATATATCGGTGCGTTCATTCTTATTTATTTACTTATCGCACTTGTTTATTTCCTGCAATTTTTAAATTTCGCAAGTTTACGTTATTTTTTATTATAACGCTATTCACCCCCCCCCCCCACTCTAGCGTTAAGCGTATTATCTAACATCACTTGCTTGTGGCCCGTCATATAAAATTATAGCTTTGACCGAAAAATTATTTTTTGGTTAAACAAATTGATTCTGTCACCGGGAACTCAAGAAAATTTGCTATTCATCCAAAGATAGTAACCATTTTTCTTAATATTCGCTTGTTTTCAGTTAAAACCTTTATCGTGACTGAAATTTACCAATCAACACAGTTAAGAACAACCAAATTGGAGATGGCTTTACCATGCAAAATAAAATGGGAAGAATATCCATGATAATGATATGTCCGGAGATGAAGAGATATGATTCTTAGATGATCCGAATCTAAACACAAAAATCTAAAAATAGGTCCGAGCAAAAGAGATTTGAGATTTTCTTCACGGGCTGGAAAAGATCTGGATCTACCCGAACAGGTAAGGAATTACCTTGCTAAACTGTAAAATTTTATGGGAGAAGAATGAATATTAGGAAGAACATGGGTAAAGGACCCACGATATTTCTAACAAAGATACCACATCTAACAACTGAAAAAGAAAAAAATGTTGCGGGAGGAATAGACCACGAGGAAGGAAGGTTCATTAATAACCTTGGATAATTATAAAAATATTTTCGGAAGAAATCATTGAGCCGATGGCATCAGAAGCCATGAGGTCAAATGCTGAAGAACTAAAAATTATCATTGACTTCCCAAATAGAAACGGTTACGTTAGTCGAGACTCGACACTGAATTTAAAGGTAAGTAGATTAAACTTTTACATGTTAACAAAAATTACATTTCTTGTCTCCCTGCTAACATAATATGTGTACTTTCTGTCTAACAACAAAGCATCTTTACATTCGAAATTTCGAGGAGAAAGATGATTGCCGGTACATCAAATTGTCTCGAATATCTCGGTATATACAATTTTAATTCAAGAAGATAAAGGTACACATTCTCCTATTTATTATAAAATGCTCTTAAATACAAAAACTACACATCTACATTGTGATAAGGTGGCATTAATTGTAGTTGCCCTAAATCAAAGGCTTTATTTCAATGACATTCAATTCCCATAGTCACTATATTTTCGTTACGTAATATTTAGCATAAACATGAACTATCAGTAAGGCTAGCTAAATGAGTAGTCGAACAAAATGATATGATATTGTTTATCAGCGATGCATGACTATAAAGTCATAAATTTAGCAAATTTCATGATTAATCTTAGCCCAAAAAATTATCCGGACATGTTATTTCTGGGATAATTCTCGTCTTCTACACAATTAGGTCCACAAGTACTAAACTTTTCAAGTTAGGGAAAATGCTTAATGCATATAAGGGAAAGTAATTAGATAATTCATAAAAGTTATTTTATTACCAACAACAAAGTCGAGTATGAAGCATATGCTACATGAGTTAAATTAACTTGGGGCTCAGAACAAAAATATTAATTTAATGATTGATAAAATCCAAGAAAACTATGCAGCCCAAGAAAATCGAACCGGATGTGCTAGTCTTAGATGTACTGCTGATATCACCGACTCCGAAAGCAACTTCGGGCTTGAGAAATATCGTTTCTGGATCAAACAACCTCGGGATTGAGCCATCCCTTATTTAGGCGATCCCTGATCTATCATCAATTAGAATGAAAATGAGGCAAGCCTGACTAATTTACTTTTAAATTGGCATAACTAATTCATTTATTACTTGCAGAATGAGACTTTACCCAAAGACAAGCATGCTCTCGATAACTCTAAGTGCTTCTCATCACGTACTACCTGCCTTTTTGAAGAAGAATTATACTTGAGAATACCCAAGGCTCCAAAAGCTAAAATGCCACATAGACCAAACAAACAAAATATATGATGCGAAAAATTTATAAAGAAAGCAATGAATTTTTTTTAAAAGTAAGCTTCATTTCATCAATAGATCAAAATAATACTGAATTTGACCAGTAGCCGCTGACTAGCTACTGTTTTCAATCAGTATAATATGAATTCACTCCCATATGCTATATATACATCAAAATTCAAGAAACATATAATTACTTTTACTTCCTTTTTCTAAGGATAGTGATCCAGTCTTCGCAAAACATCCTTCCAGTGTTTAAAAGAGCTTCCATGTATATGCACGTGAACTGCTATCTCTTTGCATGTATCATTTATAACTATGCTTCAGCCTTGGAACCTAATCTTGTTCCTTTCTCGCCATAGACAATATACTAACATTTCAAACACACTGGTGGTTATTTCAGCATGTCCATTTCTCCTTTTTGCAATGTTTCTAATCCATTCTACTTCACTGTTCCTATCACAAATGGGTCTCTGGTATCCCAGCCATATTAGCAGTCTATTCCATGGCTCCCATGATGTCGGGAGATTTATCCCTCGGGGTAGATGTGTAAAAAGGATGTTTGACACCAATTCTAATGGCCATGATATGCACATTTGACCTATTCTGTCAAGCGATTTCGATGTTCAACTCTTGTGTACCCTTAAACCGTGAAATTGGGCTTTGATTTTCCGTCGTTACTCATCTTTCACGATCTCTGTCCGGTGCTTTTCCATCTGATTCTCAAACCTTATTCGACTTGTAGTGCCCCAAGGGTTTTCACTATCACGCCTCTCTCATTTTGGTCTTTCTCTCGGCTTTTATTGCCTTATGGTGCCTGTGAAGGTTTTCACCGGCAAGACATTCTCATCAGATACAACATATACAAACGACATATTGTATAAAATTTCTATAAAAATTGTGTTTAAGTTGTATGATATTGTAATTGTATATAATTGGGTATAACTAATGTATGAAAGTTGTAAATAAGTTTTACAAGCCTATGACATAAGCTTTGGGATTTTTTCAGTCTCATTCAATTTAGACGATTTGATATTCAAAATTCATCCAATATATATATTTTTTTTTTATAACCGTGGTTTCCGGTCATTGCGTTGCGAACCCGACTAGCTTTACCTATCGGGGCCCACTGTTTTAATGCGTGCACCACGATTAGTTCTACAGGGTCCTAAAGACGCGGTCGGTTTGTAATGTCTCTAGTGGTCCTGTCGGGGCTCGAACTGGCGACATAAAGAACTTTATCCTCAGGCCTTCACCAGCTGAGTTATCCCCGGGTTAAAGTTCATCCAATATGAATGGATTCAGGTTCATCTGTTTTGGATTTTTGCTCTATTTAATTCTGTCCAGATCTAATTCTGTAATTGAAGATGGTACTTCTCATGCTTTTTCCGGTAATTCTAGTCAGTTTATCTTCCCTTCCCTCTGTGCAAGGGTTCAAGAGTATTTGAAGTTTTTGACTATTCTGCACGTCCTAGGGGTTGGCGATGTTTTTCCAGTAAAGACATAAATGCATGCTTTACACTGTACAGAAGTAATTATCTACTTTCTCACAGTTTTCTGGAAAGCTTCACTTTCCCTTACAATCTGAATAGTGTTTCATTTGTTATTAAAGTGGCAACTCTCTCTTTCTTTCTTTTTTTCCGTGACAAGTGTTGCACAACAAGAAAAATAGTTTTACCGGGTTTGTCACCCAGAAAAAAGGAGAGATTAAAAGCTAATTCTTGTGTAAATTACAAAGGAGATGAGCAAAATCTTAGGCTGAAGAAGCAATGATTATCATTGGTGAAGTCTAGCATCAGGAATAGATTAGTGTGCACCACAAAAAAGTAAATGGTGTAACTAAATCTCTTAACTGAATGCACTAATAATGGATTGTGAGCCTTTTAAGATAGAATATATATATTTTATAAATAAAAATTGTGTAGGTAAGATATTTTACTAAATATGAATATTTAGGGTAATAAAATTTCCAACAGTGTATAAGAATAAAAAATTATCAAGTTTTACATTCCTATACCACATATGAAACCTTATTATTCTTAATGTTTAAAGTTTGAGTTAATTACATTTCAGCATACCAAATTACTGTTTATATACCATAATTCAAATCAAGAATATAATTAAGAATACATTTATATTAAGCATAATTATAGGATCATATATTTCCACTTTCTCTTTCCTTTCACCTCAACTAAAATATAATGTATGTTAGGATTATGATTCCTACTAAAGACAATAACCTTCATATTGAACAATTCGGAATTAAAACTACATGAGCGGAAGCTAACCTGAATCCATGTGTGGATTTGTTGAACTTCCTTTGATGATTGTCCAAATGTCCCTGTGAACTCCTTGATCCTTTTCTTCAAGATTTCTTGAAGTTTGTATCACCACAATAATCCCTCAAGGCTTAAACAATATGTGTATAGTTTCACAATAATAATATGACAATTACCAAAGGTTGGTATATGGTTTTCCACAATTATTTGCAAGACAACAATGGTGTTTTTGCTCTTGATTCAATGGGAGGAAGAAGAGTCTTGTCTTGCAATAATGTGGGAACCATAACCCCCACTTTATAACTTCATGAGTTACATAACCCAAGAGTCACAAGAGTTACATAACTCAAGAGTCACAAGCATGTAACCATGGTTACATATATGTAACCTTAGTTAGCCCACCATTAACTAAGGTTACCCTTTTGGGTATCTACACATTAGTCCTACACTTTATATGACAATACATTGGCCCCCTTAACATAATGTCCATAAGACCACAAAATTAGGCCAAACCAAAAGATAGCACATAACATATAATTTATCCATATATTGTTCATATGTATGTAGATATAAGTCCATATATCTTACAATCTCCCACTTGGACGAGATACACATACATATGTACAAACCTTCGCATTATATGTTACAAAATAACCTTAGGAGCTCAAAATTGCTATCACAATAAAATTGTCATGAACAATCCGGTCCATCAATCATACCAACATAGGAACTAAGTGCTCTTCGTTACTCATTCGTAACTAGATCCGGCATCACGTATATCAATATAACCAACAACATGGATCAAGTGTAGGTATGTAGCATGGAAATAACATAAAGTGTGGTCAATATAATGTCTATTTCCAACTGGTTCTCTTTATTGAGATCAATCATAAACTGTAAGAGTACAAAACTTTAAAACTGAATATCTGCGCAGATATAACTGAATTACTGAATTTCTGAATATAATAGACAATACATAAATGTACAATACAAAACTCCCACTAAAATACATAATCCTTATCTGATTTGACACCCATACAAGCAATATGCTCATGAAATATTTTTGGTGTCAATCCCTTAGTGAGCGGATCTGCAAGCATGGAGTTTGTACTAATGTACTCAATGCACGATTGTCCATTTTGTACTCTTTCTTTAACAACCCGAAATTTGACGTCCATATGTTTTGCTTTCGTCAAATTACTGTTGTTATTAGCATAAAGGAATCGGAGTCGGTATACCCGATGATCTCAAACTGGTCCGATCTCCGATATGTAAGCATGTAATCCTTTGTTCTCTGTAAGATTGCTTAGATATCTGCCTAACATCCCAATAATGATTGCTATATCAGATCGTGTACATACCTGAGCATACACCAGACTACCTACAGCCGAAGCATAAGGCGTCTTCTGCATTTCCGAAATTTCATAAGTATTATTTGGGCACTGCTTGAGACTAAATATGTCTCCCTTAGCAACAGGGGTGTTGCCTGGTTTACAATCCTGCATGCCAAATCTTTTCAGAACCTTATCGATATAGCCCTTTTGTGACAGACTGAGAACACCTTTGGAGCGATCTCGTTGTATCTGAATTCCTAATACAAAAGAAGCTTCACCAAGATCTTTCATTTCAAATTTCTTTGAAAGAAATTTCTTAGTTTAATACAATAATGCTATATCATTACAGGCAAGCAGTATGTCATCGACATATAAAACCAGAAAAATATACTTACTCCCACTGAACTTATGGTATATACAGTCATCAGCAATATTCGGTTCAAAACCAAATGATGTAATGACTGCATGAAACTTATAATACCATTGACGAGAAGCTTGCTTGAGCCCATAGATGGATTTCTTTAATTTGCAAACCTTTTTCTCTGATTCATCCGAAACAAAGTTTTCAGGTTGCACCATATAAATTGTTTCCTCAATGTTACCATTAAGAAATGGTGTCTTAACATCCATTTGATGAAGCTCAAGATCAAAATGTGCTACTAATGCCATTATAGTCCTGAAAGAGTCTTTCGATGAAACTGGAGAGAAAGTCTCTTTATAATTAATGCCTTCCTTCTGAGTGTAGCCTTTCGCGACAAGACGAGCTTTGTGCTTAATAACATTGCCCTCTGAATCCCTTTTGGTTTTAAAAATCCATTTACAACCAATAGGTTTAATACCTTCGGGCAATGTAACAAGCTCCCAAACGTCATTATCGCTCATAGACTTCATCTCATCATTCATGGCATCAATCCACTTTTGAGAGTTAGAACCCTTAATGACTTGACGGATGTTGATTGGATCATCTTCCTCAAGTCCAATATCACTTTCTTGTTCTTGAAGAAATACAACATAATCATCCGGAATTGCATTTCTCCTCTCTCCAGTGGATCTCCTTAATGGCACTTCCGTTTCTTGAGGTTGTTGAGTTTGATTTTCATTAGTAATTACATGATCCTGATTGGGGAGATTTTCGAGATTGTCTTGAACTGGAGTTGTATGAGCCGTGTCAGGAATGAGAACTCCCTGACCAAGATCAACAACTTGAGGGAAAGACACATGTTCTTCCTCAAAGACAAAATCTCTAACAACTTTATCTCCCCACCCCCCAAACTCAATATCCTCAAAGAACCTAGCATTACCCGTCTCAAAAATAGTTCTTGAAGTGGGATCATAAAACTTAAAACCCCTGGATTTTTCAGAGTATCCAACAAAATAGCTACTAACCGTCTTAGCATCCAGTTTCTTTTCATTCGGCCTATAAGGCCTTGCCTTAGCTGGACAACCCCAAATGAGTAAATGCCGAATACTGGGTTTATGCCCAGTCCAAAGTTCATATGGGGTTTTGATTGTAGCTTTAGTTGGAACTCTATTAAGAATATAAGCTGCGGTTTTTGATGCTTCACCCCAGAGTGAGTCTGGCAAAGTAGTACGAGAAATCATACTTCTTACCATATCCTTAAGGGTCCGATTTCGTCTCTCAGCTACACCATTCATCGTAGGACTGCCTGGCATAGTATACTGAGGGACGATCCCACACTCATCTAGGAATTTAGCAAAAGGCCCTGGACGTTGTTCACCGGAACCATCATATCGACCATAGTATTCACCACCACGGTCAGATCTAACGGATTTAATTCTTTTGCTTAGTTGATTTTCAACTTCAGCCTTAAATGATTTGAACACGTCTATGGATTGGGACTTTTCGTGAATAAGATATAGGTACCCATAACGAGAGTAATCGTCTATGAATGTGATAAAGTATCGTTGACCATTCCTACATGGAGTAGGAAATGGCCCACAAATATCCGTATGTATCAATTCTAAGACGTCCGAAGCTCTCTTAGCACCTAATCTAGTCTTGTTTGTTTGTTTTCCCTTGATACACTCAATACAAATTTCCGAATTTGAGGTATCAAGAGAATCAAGAATTCCATCTGACACAAGTTTCTGAATTCTTTGAATGGATATGTGACCCAAACGTTTATGCCAGAGTGATATAGAATTCTCATTAGTTAATTTTCTTTTAGTACCACTTAAACTTGTATGCAAAGTTTCTTTATTTGAAGTTATTGTATCAACCAAATATAAGCTATCAAATGTTGATAAAACACCAGTACCAATAAGATTTGAATTCTGAAAGAGACTAACTTTATTGTCACCAAAAGAACATGTATAACCGGTTATGTCCAATTGGGGAACAGAAATTAAATTCCGTCTAAAAGACGGTACAATAAAAGTCTCATCCAAATCTAAATGAAAACCGGTCTTAAACAACAACCTAAATTTGCCAATAGCTTCAACTGGCACCTTCTTGCCGTCACCCACATAGATGTATCTTTCACCATCATTTGGTTTTCGGCAGTTCAGGCAACCCTGCATTGATATACTTATGTGAGTAGTAGCAGCAGAATCTACCCACCAAGTATCCTTAGGTACCGAAATTAAATTAACTTCAGAACAAACAAGAGAAAGAAATGTACCTTTTTTCGCACGCCAGGCGTGGTACTTGGTACAATCCTTCTTCACATGATTAGTCCCCTTACAGAAGAAGCAACCTAATGCAGTAATTTCAACCTTAGGTTCCTTATGTTGCTTAATCTTGGGCTTTGCAACCGCAACTTCCTTACCTTTCCTCTTCTTAGATTCCTTAGAAGAGGATGCCAAATGAGCACTTTCAGTCTTATCCAGCTTTATCCTATCCTCTTCTTGCACACAATGTGAAATGAGCTCGTTAAGAGTCCATTTCTCCTTCAGACAGTTGTAACTGACCTTAAACTGATTAAAGTGTGCATGAAAAGATATCAAAACAAAGTACACAAGCAGTTCCTCAGGTAAATCCAACTTGAGTGACTTTAGTTTCGAAGCAAGATGAGACATTTCCATAATGTACTCCCTAATGTTTCTCTTGCCCTTATACCTCATGGAAACAAGTTTACTCAATAGTGTACTTGTTTCCGCCTTTTCGTTTTGCATAAAACGCTTTTCAAGGTTTTCAAGGAAAACTTTGGCATTAGCTTCATCATTCATAGTGCCCCTGAATGATTCTGGAATTGCACGTTTCATAATCATTAGACTCATGCGATTCGAGCGTTCCCACTTCTCCATCACCCTCCTTTCATCAGGAGAGGATGTATCCTCAAGAGGAGTAGGTTTCTCGGTCCGAAGTGCAAGGTCAAGATCCATGCAACCGAGAACGATCATGACATTCTCTTTCCATTCCTTAAAGTTAGTGCCGTTAAGCACAGGGATGCTATTGATGTTGGCAGATATCGTAGAAGCAGAAGAATTAACTGAAAATAGAACAAAAGGATTACTGAATACATGCTTACAATTACTTGAACTTTAACTTTACTTTATAGATTCAAAATAGGCATATCCCATTACAAGATACCTAGCACAACATTGATTTTAGTCTTTGCACAGAAAAACAACTTGTAAGTGATACTCTTGGTGTAGTGATCAAACATAGACAATAAACTCATGTCAAATATCAAACCTTCCTTTGGGCCGATTTTAATATTCACATGGAAAACCAAATAATTGTCTCATATTTATCACCACAAGCATGTTTGAATTCCTGCCAAATAACAACCTTCCTTTGGTCCGGTGTTAAACGCATGGAAGACTAAAATCCACAGTCATCTAATATTTTAAGATTAATCAATCTACACAATAAAGGTTACTTTGGCAACATAATGCTTCAATTGACTAATTAAAATATTAGATGCTATAAACTTTAGTTCCTTAAGCCATATTATGAATCTTTAACTTAATAAGTTACATGTTTTGACATGTAACACTTGAATATTAATTGTTGTAAACTTGAGAGGACAATTCCAAAAATTATGAGAATTGATGGACATTAAAACAATTAATATTCAAAACTTAAATATTTTAATTGAATAATAAATAATATATCAATTAAAATCTGAAACTTAAAAGATTTGAAACGTTTTTAACCTTACTGGACAAAAATAATCGATTATCTGCTTGATAATCGATTATCTTTGGCATAAAAAAAAGTTTTCAGCTACTGGACCAAAATAATCGATTATCTAAACTAGATAATCGATTATCTGGTTTTAGAAAAAAATTTTAAGTTACTGGACCAGGATAATCGATTATCTGAAATAGATAATCGATTATCTGGTATAATAAAAACGTTTCAATCTCACTGGACCAGAATAATCGATTATCTGAAACAAATAATCGATTATTCTGGTGTTCCAAAAACTGCCAGAATTCTAAAACTTGAGAGATAATCGATTATCTAAGAAAAATAATCGATTATCTTTAGGCTGTGTCTAAAAAATAATCGATTAATTTCCAAGATAATCGATTATTTTTGGACACTGTTTTGCGAAAAAATTTTCTGAATAAAACATGATTTTCAACAAGAATCTTTAAACAAGAAAACATGTTGTTTACCAACTAAAATCATGCTTTATACAATGTTTTAATACAAGTAAAGATAACATGACATTAAAACATCAAATTGCATCAAAACACAATATTCATAAGAAACATGCTATTTCATGGTACTTGAATTTCATCAATAAAATTCTAACAAAACTTGAACATGAATCCTAACATAACATGAATCTTATGACATCCAAATTATCCAAATATGAAGGTGGCTCTGATACTAATTGTTAGGATTATGATTCCTACTAAAGACAATAACCTTCATATTGAACAATTCAGAATTAAAACTACATGAGCGGAAGCTAACCTGAATCCATGTGTGGATTTGTTGAACTTCCTTTGATGATTGTCCAAATGTCCCTGTGAACTCCTTGATCCTTTTCTTCAAGATTTCTTGAAGTTTGTATCACCACAATAATCCCTCAAGGCTTAAACAATATGTGTATAGTTTCACAATAATAATATGACAATTACCAAAGGTTGGTATATGGTTTTCCACAATTATTTGCAAGACAACAATGATGTTTTTGCTCTTGATTCAATGGGAGGAAGAAGAGTCTTGTCTTGCAATAATGTGGGAACCATAACCCCCACTTTATAACTTCATGAGTTACATAACCCAAGAGTCACAAGAGTTACATAACTCAAGAGTCACAAGCATGTAACCATGGTTACATATATGTAACCTTAGTTAGCCCATCATTAACTAAGGTTACCCTTTTGGGTATCTACACATTAGTCCTACACTTTATATGACAATACATTGGCCCCCTTAACATAATGTCCATAAGACCACAAAATTAGGCCAAACCAAAAGATAGCACATAACATATAATTTATCCATATATTGTTCATATATATGTAGATATAAATCCATACATCTTACAATGTATGCCAAACTCTAGCACGAGAATGAACCATTTGCAGGCACACAAGGAGCAAACGGACTTTGCGAACTGCTTGCCATCCTGAAGCGAACGTTGACCGCAAATTTTATATGTGATATCTAACAGATTCCATCTTTATTTTTGGTGTTTTCAATGAAGAAAACGGCAGCCAGTAGGTGGGTCCAGGCCCTTTTTAACCTTCCTAACTGCAAAATCAGAATAAGGTAAATGAGAGATTTTTTGGGTAATATTACCCTGAAATATTGCAAGTAAATATCATGGATTACCTTGGATCTTCATCTTTCCAACCATTTGGCTGCTGCTGGTGCGGTGATTATACCCGCTGACCACATTTATCTACAATTCATTTAGAGAAAATAATGTATTTACAATCAAAATACAAATAATTTATAATTTATCTACAAAATATCTACAAATTAGGTATATTGAATTTTAATATCCCAATTCCCATTTGATTGCAGTTTAATTGGGATTTTCGACATAATTGCATTTTTATAGAAGATTTGTAGAAGTTTTAGTTTTCCCAATCTACAATTTATATACTATTTATCTACAACTTCTGGAAATATGTCTTCTTCTTCTTCTTCTTCGAGTTTCAATTTGAAATTCAGTCAAAACCAAGACTAATCTTCACCAAAACCCCTCAAAATTGAGACATAAACTCCAAACCATATTCCCAATTATATTAAACAATACCCAATCCAAACAAATAATAATTTTTAAAAATCCACATTTGAATTCAAAGCTTTCAAGCTTTTTAATGGCTATCAATGGTGGAAAATATATGGAAGAACAGATGAAGACGAAGATGAAGAACAGAAATCTCCTTTCCGTTTCAAAATTACGCAGCTTCGAGATCTCGTTTCCGCTTCACATTTTGAATTTAATGTAGAATAAATCAATCCCGAATTCTCTTCCTGATTTTCTGCGCCCTAATAATGGAAGATTCAGCCATAATAAAAAGATGGTATATAAATTGTAGGAAAACTGTGGTTGGACAGGTAATATACATACTATGCACATATTTGATAACAAGGTTCCATATATGGTATAGTTAGAAAAAAGAAACTCAATAATCATTCAATGATTAACTATTGGGCTATACTGGGTTCAAGAGAAAAAAGTTAGGGAAACTTACAGAAATGTCACATATAAGTTTCAACTTACCAACCTCTAGCCAATATTTTAAAGATCGAAACAAACAAGAAGTATTTTTAATGGGTATAGTCGAAATTCATTAAAAACATATAGATAAGTCAAATATACAAAATTTGAGGAAGATTGGAGGTGATTTGGACTGGTTTTGTATCAAATTTATAATTAAATCGATGTCAAAAAAATCTTCTGTGACACATGTATCAAACATGTATTATGCTTGTATCTCACACACAGATATATATATATATATATATATATATATATATATTGTGTGTGTGTGTGTGTGTGAAACACAATCGATACAAATATGATACATATGTGATACACAGTGTGATACATATATCATTTTTTTTTCATATTCAGTTTTTACTTCGAATTTTCAATTCAAACCACCTCAAAACTTCACCAAATCATCCCAAAACTGAGATTCAAGCTCCTTAAGATACACCAAATCTATTCTAATAGCACCCACTCAAAAGAAAGTAAAAATTTGATATTTTTTTGCTACAAATAGCTAATTGGCCATTTTGGCTAATATTAGTAATATTTTATCAATTAGCCAATTTTTTTAATGAGCTACTTTTAAATGGATATAGCTGGTGATTTCCCAAAAAGTTATTGGGCTAAGCTGGTTCATACGAAGAAAGGCCTTGATTTTGGGCTAGTAATATTTTCTCTCAGTACTGAAATTTATTTTTTGGCCCTGAAACATAAAGCTGGAAAAGAACAAGAGACAAACAATTAAAATTGAAAGTCAGCTGCATTAGAATAGCACGGTATAGTCAATTTTTACACTGCTCAATCAAAAATAACCACCATTTAGGATGTCGATGAAAAATAACCATTATTTTGTTGCAACAGAGATCGGTCTCGCATAATATACGGGAGTTCAGTGCATCTGTGTAAGAACTTCAGCATATTATGCTAGACCGGTATACTTTGCTGACTTCCGTATAATATACGGGATACTGGAGCACATGTGTTCCAAACTCCAGTATACTATACTGGACATTTATACTTGGTGGAACTCCAGTATATTATGCGGGAGTTCTAGTGTACTTATGCTGAAACTCCAACATATTATGCGGGAGTTCCAACATAGTTATCCTGGAACTCTCGTATAATAAGCTGGAGTTCAAGCATATTTATGCTGGAACTCTCGTATAATATACTGGCGTATTTCCGGGTTTTGAACAATGTTTTCACTCAGATTTATCTTTACATAAAAAGTTGCTAAATTATAATTACTTTTAAAACTGGGCTATTTTTAAATGACCAGTTGTAAATCTGACTATTTTTAAAATTCTCAGATAAATGGAAAGGGATTACTTTCTTTTGCTTTATTTTCATTTCTCTGTTTTGATCACATATTGGCTACTTTTTTTACCATTTGACTTCAGAATTCTCAGTACTCATTATGGACCAATGGGCCCCAATGGTCCCACTGGTCTCTGTTTGGATTGTTTGAAATTTGGTAATGTTGATGACATAAAAGCCCAACTTAAAAAGCCTGCTCTGTATCAGCTTTCAGCCTGCCCCTTTGTGGTCCAGTTTTACTTCTTCAGAAATGATAACTTTTCCAATTACAAACCAACCACCTCCCCTTGCAACAAGCCCATAACCTACCCTTGTTTTTTTGGGGGTGGGGGTTAAGAGGAAAAAGGTACATGGTAAATGAGTATATACCATATGGTACATTTTGGCTAAATCAAAACTAAAACATAGCAATCTTGATCAATTAAACATTTACAGCAAAAAGATCTTCATACTAACACACTGAGGATGTAAAAGTTAAATGTTAAGACAAGTTTAAATTTATCCATTGACGATATAAAGTATTTATACAATTGATTACTCAAGACTGGAACAGCATATAATGTGAGTATGAGTTGACAACCAAGGAAAAAAATCCATAGCATATTAAGCTGTACTTAAAATCATTGGATAAAGTGTCTAAAAGAAAAGGGAAAAGTTGTACATATAAGACAGATGAACTTATGTAAGTGTGTTGGCTATGTCAAATTCATAAATATCACACGTTAAGATAAAACCAATGCATAAAGAAAGGACAAGAAAATACAGAGAGGGCATAAGCATCCATCACTCTCTTCTCTGGGCTCCTTGGAAGTCTAGACAAAAACATTGATAGCTACTGCACATGCCCCATCCCCTCCATTTCATGCCTTCCCCATGTGCACTTGTGCTTCCTCAGTAAACATTAATATCACAAATGAAAATGATACTTAATACAAGGGTAATACAAGGGTAGTCTGGTGTACTAAGCTCTCGTGACGCGCAAGGTCGGAAGAAGGGACGGACCATAAAGGTCTATCGTACGCAATCTTACCCTGCATTTCTACGAGATCCTGTTTTCACGGCTCGAATTCGGGACCTTCTGATCATATAACAACAACTTTACTATTTACGCCAAGGCTCACTTACTTACTGTACTTAATAGTTAATACAATAAAAGAACAAAATAAGATTCCTATATTCAGTAATCTTTTTTTTTATTGAGACTTTTTATATGACTAGAAGCTACAAGGGATATTCTAAAAGCTCTTTTTTCCACAATAAAGTACATTTATCTTGATTTACGTAACATAAGATCTCCTTTTTCTTTGCCCTTTTTGGTTTTTTTTTTGGGTATTGGTTGGGGATTGAGGGAGTTAAGGAAACTTTAAAACATAAGACAAAATTGAATTACATTTGATCATGAATGCCAGATTCCACTGAGAATGTTTCTGAATCTGTTGGAGGATAATTTCCTGACAATCTTTTTTGCCTCTGAAACTTGAGCTTCTGCTAGCTTCTCAATGTTTTTCAGATATCCAGAATTTGCAATTTTCTTTCTTGCACTATTGCAACTTGTTAAAGACATGAGTATAGAAAGCAATAGCTTCTTGTTACCAAAATTTGCCTGCTCAGGATCAAGCATTTGTAGGAGCAAACCAATATTTTGATCACTCTGTACAAATTTCCTTTGGTTTCTTGGCACAATAACCATACTTGATAGTGTTTCAGCTGCCATTTCTCTAACCTCAAATGACTTTGAATCAAGAAAATGCACAAGCTCAGGCATAAATCCAGCATCCCCCATTGCTTTCTTAGCCTCTTCTGATGTTCCACATAGCCAAAATGCTGCCTTTAAGGCCAATTCTTGAAGTGAACCATCCCCATGTCTAAGAAAATACAGAATGTGATCCATAAATCCATTATTCAACAGAATGTTCACTGAATTTACTGATGAGAAACACAAATTCACAATCCCCCTCAAGGCCATTTCCCTTGCTTTAGACGAGAACGATGATTTCGGATCCAAAACACGAGCTAGAGCTCGTATTCCACCTTCTTTCATGATCATTTGCCTAGTTGATTCATCCCCAGAAGCCATACTTTGTAAAAAATCAATTGAACTAATTTGTGTAACCTCATCTTTAGACCTTACAAGCTTGACAAATAGTGAAATTGCACCTTCCTCAATCATAAACCTCTTGATTTCTTCAACCCCAACAAGATTTTTCAACACCCCACAAACTAAACCAACCAATTCACCATCAGAATCAACCTCAGTACATAACTTCAACAAAACAGTAACCCCACCATGAGCTGAAACTGACCATGCATTATCTGAATTCTCTGTTAACTTCTGCAAACATCTTGCTGCAAATTCTTTACTCAAACCATTCCCACACTCTAAAACTCTAATTAGTGGTGCAATTATTCCTGTAGAAATTAAACAACTTCTATAGGATTGATACCCTGCTATTACAGATAATGCCTTAGCTGCCTCTTCTTGAAGATTATCTTCTTGAAAATCAAGAAAATTCACCAACAGAGAAACAAAACTATCAACTTCAATTGCAACTTTAACATACCTATCATCTTCTTTAATGACTTCATTCAAGGCAATCAAAGCTTGTTTCTTCATTTCTGAAGAACCAATCTTGAGCCTTGACAACAAATCCCTGATATAAAACTTGATATCATCACGAGAAGCTCCAACGCTCGGCCTTGAAACAATGATAGCATAGCTTTGAGTTAGCAAACCAAGAGAGTAAATCTCAGAAATGTTCCTTATATGAAAATCCAACTTTGAGGAAATTATATCAAGATCACTTTGCATGAGAAGTTTCCCACTATAAGAAAATTCCATACAATGCCTTGAAAGTTCATTGCAGTTTTTGAGGGTTGCATTAATGGCCTGAAGAGAGCTGCAAAGTGGAGGGTAATTCTCAGTTGAATCACAATTTTCAATGGCAGAGAGACTAGAAAGTAGTTCTTCAAGCTTATTGCGAATAGATTGCCATTTCACGGGAAACACTTTGATTGAATAAGAAAGAGATATGAGTGAAGAAATGAACACAATTTCTTGCCGGATTCTTGATTCTCCGGCGGTTGATGCCACTGGAATTTGTGCATGTTCCGTTTCAGTAAACATGTTGGATTTCATTGGCCCATTTTCCGGCGAGATGTTGTCGGAAGAAATGTAAAGATTCCGGCGTTAGTCAGAGGTTTTTGGGAAGAAAATTAAGATAATTCAATAAATTTTATCTTGAGGAAAAAGAATAGCTCTGCCTATATTATTCATGCTTATCTTCAGTTGATGTACAGAAATCGTGAAGTGGCTGAATGACAAAAATAGCCTTGGCAGCTGTGTGACAGATGGATTAATTTGTGCCAATATATAGGGGTATATTTAGTATATCAGTTGCAGAGTGGTGGCTAGTTAGTTAGGAGATGAAACAAGTTTAATAAGAATGGGAGAGTTATTAAGGAAACTGCTTTCGACTCTTGGAAGTTAGGTCCAAATTTTTATACACTTAGAGAGATTAAATCAATTTAAAAAGAAAACAAATAATGATGGAATTACTAGAAACAATTTTTTTATATCTTGTAGTGGATCAGAAGTTTCATTTCATCTTTTACCAATCATTTCGAAATTATGTAGAATCTTTTCTACTCTCTGATTCACAATAAGTGTTTAATTTATTCACAATAGGTATTCAATTTATTTTTAGCATATTCATTAAGAAAATATTAAATCCTATACAAAAATATCTAATATGACTAAACTACCCCTAATTAAATATTTAATGTGAGGATAAGAAAACTTTTTAGGAATATGTACATATGAATTATTTTGTAAAAACAAATTGAGTTCTTTCTTGATTACATAACTGGACACTTATTTTGAACCAAAATAAAAAAATAAATTGGACACTTATTGTGAACGAGAAAAAATAATTATTTGCTTAATTGAATGTCTCAAACAATAGGAAGAACAATAATTTTTCCCCCTTTTATTACTTATAAATTGAAGTCCTTTTCTTAGGGGTGACAGGAAAGTATATATAAGCTCTAGCTGCAAAAATAAAAATAAAAATGGAGAAAGTATATATTAGGCTGCAAGTAATAGGAAAAGAGAATTAAAAATAAATGATTTTATTTTATAAAGTCATTGTCTTATCATGAAATGGTTTGATCCACAAACAGTGGCTTTCATTCTTTTCTATTGTTGCTTTTGCGTGTAGTCATCTACTATTATTTTGCTCATGTACATACTGTTGTTATATGCTACTTTCATGTCAAAAACCTTAGATGGAACATGATACCCATACTACAATGTGAAAATGAAATAGGGAAATAAAAAAAACATGGTGTTTTCACTCTTTACGGGAAGAATTGATAAAAAATTAATCAATTACAATTTAAATAGAAGAAAACGATCGTATAATAATCTCATTTAATTTATTTTATATTACTGATCTCTTATGTCCTATTATGAAAATCTTCTGCTAAATTGTATAGAATATAACTAAAAGAATATTTGTAACTGGTCATTTGATACCGAACCCTACTTAAGAAGATAAAAAAAGTTTAACAAGAACGGGGAAGTTAATAAGGAAGTGCTTAATTGGACTGTTGGAAGTTAGAAGTTGGAGGCTTTGGACGGAAGACCATGTTTTATGCTCCATATATAGAGGTCTCATTTCAAAGAAAGTCTCACCAAATTTGATCTGGTTTGGCTTAGCTGATTTAGAGTAACTGATAAACATTATGTACTGAAAAGTATTTTTAAATACTAAAACTGATTTAAAAAATAAACATTTATGTATTTGAATAAAAGTGCTGAAATTAATAATATGCAGCTGAAAAACTGGGTATACGAAGAGTTTTGTTTTAAAAAAAATATTTTTGGAATAAAATAGTAAATAATTTGGTCAAACTTAAAGTGCTTATAAGCTGAAATTTGATAAGCTGGGGGAGACCAATGACTTTTGGTTTATTGTTGGCTTATAAGCACTTAACTTATAAGCATATTTAATTTTACTAAATATATAAATAAATCAAAAAGTACTTATAAGTCAATTTGACCAGCTTATAAATTCAGCCAATCACCCTCTTAATGAAAATATTTAGGGACTGAAGAGGCAATTCATCTTTTAGCTTTGAAACTATATGATAACTTTCTTAAATGCCTCTGTTCACATAATGCCTCGACAAACAGCACTAATTTTATTTTTTATTTTAAAAATGGTCCTTTTTTTGGGATAGAGGAACATCTATGCTAGCTAAAAGGACAAGTTAGTTTTCCATTGATGACTTATTAGGCTTTATATTTGTTTTAGTGGTTTAGTTCGAACAATTATTTTAAAAATTTATATTGTATTAATTTTTTTATTACTTTATTTTTATAACTCGGCTTTTTGAAATCATAGCAATCATTTCAATTTCTCTTCAATATTAGTGCAGTTCAATTAAATTTAATATTTTTAAAAATATCGTTTAAGAGCCACTAGTAAAAAGTTAGAGATTGATAACATTCATACTTGCATTGGAGTTTGGCTAAAGTTTTTAGACACTCTTATTGTCTAAGAGGTGATGAATCAAAGGGAACATGAAAGATGGCTAGAATAGAGATATATCTTACTATTTTATAGCAATGTAAAATAAATTAATCAGAGACAAAAAATTATAAATCTCACGAATGAAAAAAAATACCAATCAGGTTGTCAAGAATAAAAGAGGATTAAGTATTCAACACGTGAAATCTAAATCACCAAAATGAAAGATATCCAATTTTATTGCTTGCTACTCAAGATAGTTTTCACGCCACGAATTCGGGCCTAGACGTAATACGACACTCGGTGCTTGACTACTGTGACTGAGTGAATCAACTGGCTGGCTGAATCAACATGTGATATCATAACATACTGAAAACGGAAGATAAACTATTATATGTTGATACACTGAAAGTCTGAATGATATAAATTAATGTGCGAAAACGCTAAAATAAGTCTGAAGTATATTTGTAGCCAATAATTCTTAACATGAAAATCATGTGACTCTGTCTAACTGTTACTGTAGTCCATGAAGCCTTTAATGAAGTACTGAAAATATTGCTTGTCTAAAAATACTGAAGATTGTAAGGTAATGATAATGTCCTGAAAGAACTCGGGATCACCAAATAGTTAGTACGAGAATCCTATCGCTTTGAATCGTCTACCTGTAAATTATTACCTGCATAGTGAGATGCAAGTCCTGGGAAAAAAGGACTTAAATACATTTGAATTGCACTGGTATATAAAGCAACTGAAAGAAAGAATTGCAAATGTTGAAACTGGGCTGATAATAGAGAACTGATAACTGCTAAAGCTGAAACAGCATTGATAACTGAAATGATAACTGATAGCTGATAACTGAATAAAGGAAGTAAGGATATGAATATTCCCTGTTCTAAATGATGAACAACATGTTTATCTGAATAAACTATGGCATCGGGCCCAATATATATGTGTACAAGCTATGGCTTGAGGCCCAAGTATATGTAGACGTAATTACTGCCTCAGATCCAAAAATGCATAAAGCATAAACTACGACCTTAGACCCAATACAGGCGTTCAACATTCAAGGATTTAAAAACAGTAACTGAGAATCGTACTATAATACATGATACTGAAATAATTGAACCATATTGAGTTACATGATACTTGAATGCTGAATAAAACTGAACTGAGACATGTATTCATGAACTGATTATGAGAATTTATGCTTCAACTATATATGACATGCTGGTAATCTGGACTGAGACTCGTGGGAATTAAACACAAGTCTATAGTGATTACGCACTGAGCTCACAACGTTCAGAATGAAAGTCATGAATGAAATATGAAGCTAGAGAATAGAAGTTTTGCAGCTATTCGGGGAACTAGGCTTAACTATATTTCTGAGGTAATTAGTAACGACGTAAAAGAAACGTACCGTAGGGGGAATCATTCACATTCCCAAACATGGAGAGTTATCCTCACATATCTTGACTTTCTGCTCTTGATCGTAATACTGCCAACCCTTTCAACTTTAATCTATATCAATACAAGTCAAAGAGATTCTATAGTAGCAATAATACTCATGTTTTGGCCACTTAAACCTTTTATCAAACATTTGATAAGCATAAAGCTTCATAGTCCTTATTAATGGTGTTTCTACACCCAGCAACGCATTCTTTTGCTCATAGATAATACTAAAATCTCAAATTGTTAATCAATACCATTCTTCATCACCCATAAGATAAACAACAACCTTAATTAATAATCAACAACCCAAACCTATAATGTTCATATTTTTCTATCAAACTCATCAACTCATTTCTCATGAACTAGAGTCTATAATAATTAATCCAATACTATGATCAAGTAGAGGTGGAAGACATTACATTTATGAAGTTCGATCCTCTTAAATTCGAATTCTAGTGTTTCGTTTCTCAACCATGATGTCCCAATCGAATATATATTGATTTGGAGGGTTTACCCATATTAATAAGGTGTTGGAAAATTAAAATTAACTTAGAATCACCATTAGAACTTACCTTTGATGGTGGATGGACCTTTGAGGAGTTAGGTTCTTTGGTGCTTTCTTTTCTAAAGCAAGTTTTTGTATTTTGGGGTATGGAAATAAAGTAGGGCTTTATAAATGACCCTCCGGGTGTGCTCCCGCGCACCTAACGTGCAGAAAAGTAGTAGCACTGTCACAAGTGCGCAACCGTGCATGGTACCATCCGGCATGTACCTAGCGCGCATAATTCTCATTGATCAGTAAAATACACATAAAGTATCTATTCGAGCTCCACAATATATCGTTGAAAAGCTATTTCAAAGGGATACAACTTTTGTATTTTGTGTTTTTTCCAATTCCTAACACAATTTCATGAAATCGAGATGAAATACAGAGTTTCCATAAACTTACTCGATTTTATCGAATCTTATGCGCCTCACTCTCCGTCTTGATTCCAAACGATTATTTCCACCCATAATCATCCCGCTCGGACTTCATATGTCTAAAATATAACATTAAAGTTCATTCAACATGTTCACACTTAGTCCGAATTTACGGAGTGTTACAATTGTAGAAACTAATTTAGTTTCGACATGAGGAGTAGCAAAATAAGTTTGAGAGTTGGAACTTTTGGTGTTAATTACTTGTTGGCTTGTAGCCGTTTCTATAATCCCAACGCCATAGTAAAATTTTTAATATTTTTTTATTTTTAAACTTAATGTATGTAATTTATTTTTTATATATAAATTTATCGGTATGGTTTGGTACTTTTGATTTATTTTCATAAAATTAAAAGTCTAACCTATTTTTTCGTATGGTATATGAAATTTAATTGATTATACTCAATTATATATATAATACATAAATTATGTGTATATTAAACCTTCATTGGCTATTTTTTGTTTGAACGACTTGATGGTTGGCAATTTGGGCTAACTTTTCTTATATTAAAAAAAATCTAATAACTGATTCGGTATAATACGGTACGGTTCAGTCGATTTAATTGATTTTTAATGATCTATTGACAAATCTATTTTCATATTTTCATCATGAAATGTTTCGATCCAATATAAATGCATTTGTAGCCATCTCATTCAAAAGATTAGATGGTTAAGGGTGTGTTTGGTATAAAAAAAATATTTTTTATGGAAAATATTTTTTTGGAAAACAAATAGCAATTTTATTTATTTTTTCTTATTTGGTACGCAAATGATTTTTCAAGAGTATTCATAAATAATATGGATATAATAGATATGAAGCCATAAACTTTCAAACCAATAACTTTCCGAATCCATATTTTTCATAAACTTTTGAACCGCTAAACTTTCGAAACCGCAAATATTCTAACCCGTAAACTTTATAGTTTATAATCCCGTAAACTTTCCAATACATAAACCTCCAAACTCCTAACTTTTGAACTTGTAATATTTTAAACTTTTAAACCGATAAATAAAAAAATTAAAACTAAAAAATAGATTTAAAAATACTTTTTCCGGGAGGGGCAGAAAAACGAAAAAACAGAATTTGAAATTACAAAAAAAAGTAAAGAATTTTTTTGGTAGGGCCGGGGGGGGGGGGGGGTGAGGGGTGTTGTGGTATAGAAAAACGGAAAAATAAAAATTTAAAATTGCAATAAAAAATATTTTTTTGCGGGAGGAGGTAGGGGTGGGGTGGAGACAGTGGCGAAGCCAAATGGTCATAAAGGTGGTCAATTGACCACCCTTCATCGAAAAATTATACTATGTATATAGGTAAAATATTACGTTTTAGAGGTATCTATCACATATTGAACGCCCTTTATCATAAATTATTTTCAATTCTTTCAAATTTGAATACCCTTGGGAAAATTCCTAGCTTTGCCTCTGGGCGGAGGGGTAGTAGGGTGGGTCGTAACGGAAAACTGAAATTTAAAAAAAAAACCTTTTTTTGGAGAGAGGAGGTGGGGTGAGTTGGTGTGGGTAAGGAAGGTTGAGAAGGAGTTTTAGAAATTGCTTTCCCTTCTCTTGATAGAAAATATTTTTCAAAACATTTAAGCCAACTATATAAGAAAATCAAAAAATATTTTCCTTCATACCAAACACACCCTAAATATAACATATATTTATTTATACAAAAGATTTTAAAAATGATCTCTTATATGCGAACTTGATTACTTTTCATCAGTCAATCGCGTATAATTTTTTTTAAAATAATGGATAACGATAAAATTTGAGCTCAAACCTATCCGCTAATCTAAAGGTTTATAAAGATAGTGTTATGATAAATATCACATTATCTTGGGTGTCTACTCTTCTTCCATGATCTTCATCTCAAATGGTCAATGACATATTCCACTACATATTTTGTATGTTCAATGACAAATTTCATGACATATTTTTTTCACTTCTATGCCTATATAAAGGCTTTGTAATAGATAGAAAAATACACACAATTAAAGAAGAAATAAGAATCTCTCTTCCTCTCTTTCTCTCTATATCTCTTAGTTCTTGCTTGTTCTATATTGTTATTTCATGTCATATTTTATAACATGTTATCAGCACGAAGCTCTACTATCTCAAGAAAATCTTTAACAAAATTAAGGTTCACTTTTCTTAAATTTGTATTTTTTTTAAATTGTATGATATTATGAAGAGAAAGTTCGCTGCCCCTTAAATTTCGGGCAAGAACTATATGACATGGGTATTTGATGCTAAAATCCATTTAGATGCAATGAGTCTTGGATACGCCATTAAAGTTAAAGATAAAGCAACTACCCAAGACTGTGCTAAAGCCTTGATTTTCTTGCGCCATCACCTTGATGAAGGGTTGAAAATTGAATATCTCACAGTGAAAGATCCACTTGTTTTGTGGAATGGTTTAAAGGAAAGATATGACAACTTAAAGTTGGTCACTCTTCCACAAGCACGATATGATTGGGCTCATCTTAGGCTCCAAGACTTTAAGTCTGTTTCTGAATATAATTCTGCTATGTTTAGAATTACTTCTAAATTGAAACTCTGTGGAGATAATATCAATGACTATGATATGCTTGAAAAAACGTTTAGAACGTTTCATGCCTCTAATATGGTCTTGCAACAGTAGTACCGGAGAGAAAGGCTTCACAAAGTACTCACAGTTGATTTCTCTTCTTCTTGTGGCTGAGCGAAACAATAAATTGATTATGAGAAATCACGAAAATCGACCCACTGGGTCTACGCCATTGCCTAAAGAAGATGAGGCGTATTCCCATTATGCTAATCGTGGAAAAGGTCATGGACATATTCGTAGTCGTGGACGTAATCGTGGTCGTGGGCATATCCAAGGAAGAAATTTTCCTAGTGTTAATCATCCTCCACCAAAAAATAACTCTCAAAAATGGAAAGGGAAAGATGAGAAGCGAAACGCAGAGGGTTCAGAAACTAAATGCTATCGTTGCGGTGGAAAAGGGCATTAGGCAAAAATTGATCGCATACCAAAATATTTGGTTGATCTTTATCAAGCATCTCTAAAGAATAAATGCCCTGAAGCTAATTTGTCTATGACAATAAATATGACATCACCCACTTGGATGTGTCAGACTTCTTTGAGCACCCTGATGGGAAAATGGATCACTTGATCGGTGATGGATCTGTGGTTAAAGATGATTGAGTAGCTTAATTTTTATTTTTGCTTATTCGTAGTAGTTAATAAATAAACATCATGTAATTATCATAGCTTACATGAGTAATAATTTTAATTAGTATGTCGAATTAGTATAATCTATTATTATGATATGGTTCAAATTTCATGTTTTCTGTAATGGGCTAGTAAAGCCAAGTATCAGGCAAGTATCCGTTTAAATTATGATATGATTGAATCGTGAAAAAAAAAAATAGAACCAAATAAAAGGTTAATTATGGATTTTGTACACATGTGATCGTTGTTTCTATTTATTATAGATTCTATTATCTCTTATTTCATGCTATAATTTGTTATATAATCTGTATTATGGTTTAATTTTAAAATTTAAAACTTTAGATTACACATTCATCTTACGCTTTATTTGTAGCACATTAAATATAGTAATAAAATAAACTGGAATATTGTGAAGGCTGCATATACTACTGCTAAATGCTAATACCTTGATATTAAAAGGAGAATAACTATGAGAAAAGTTTTTTTATTCTAGTTCTCAATTCGCAATGACTGCACTGAAGCTATTATGAATCATATACTTAAATTTGTTTATTTTCTTCTCTATGAAAATGTTAATGTTTATTCGTATATATTTTTTTATGTCAAATCATTGGAAGCAAATATGGATATCTCAAAAAAACAAACTTGGATCAAAGTTTAATTGTAAAAAAATTTGTTCAATTGATTCATGTACGATACATACAATATTCAAAGAGAAGAAATATTTCTCTCATTTAAGTATGTATAAGGAAGATATTACTACAATTTCTGGTAATACTAATTTAATTAATGGCTCTGGAAGAGCTACTATAACTCTGCCCTAGGGAACAATACTTATTATAGAGAATGCAATGTTCTCCTCCAAGTCCAAGAGGAACTTGTTGATTTTTAAAGATAAATGGATATCATATTGAGACAACAGATGAGAATAATCTTGAATATCTCATCATTACAAGAATGCCTCCAGCCAAAAGAGGGTTATTGAGAAGTTCCCATCTTTATCTTGTGGCCTGTATTGGACGAGAATTAGTGAAATTGAGGCACATTCTATCGTAAACTAAAAGGTTACTGATTTCAATACTTTCGTACTTTGGCATGATCGATTGGGACATCCTTGATCAATTATGATGAGACAAATTATAGAAAACTCAAATGGACATCCACTAAATAATTTTAAGATTCTTTTAAATAATAATTTTTCTTGCACTTTTAGTTATCAACACAAGTTAATTATTAGACCATCACCAATAAAGGTTGGAATTGAGTCCCTTGTATTTTTGGAATGTATACAAGAGGATATTTGTGGACCTATTCACCCACATAGTGGGTCGTTTAGATATTTCATGGTCTTAATAGACGCATCTTCTAGATGGTCTCATGTGTGCCTATTGTCATCTCGCAACCTTGAGTTTGCAAAATTAATGGCACAAATAATCCGATTATGGGCACAATTTCCTGATAATCCAATTAAGTCTATTAGACTTGATAGTGCTGCTAAGTTTTCATACCAAGCATTTAATGATTATTGCTTATCAATTAGAATAAAAGTTGAACATCATATAACTCATTGTCACACTCAAAATGGCCTTGCAGAGCCTTTAATTAAGCGTCTGCAATTGATAGCAAGACCTTTACTCATGAAAACAAAATTTCCCACTTTTGTTTGGGGTAACGCCATTTTTCATGCAGCAATGCTAATTCGTCTCAGACCGATAAATTATCACAAATATTCTCCATTGCAATTAGTTTTGGGTCATGAACCTAATATATCTCATCTAAGAATTTTTGGATGCGCTGTATATGTTCCTGTAGCACCCCCATATCGCACCAAGATGTGCCCCCAAAGAAGGTTAGGAATATATGTTGGGTTTGAATCGCCCTCCATTATTCGCTACCTTGAAACATTAACAGGAAATATGTTCACTGCTCGTTTTGTAGATTGTCGAATCGATGAGGCATTTTTCCCAAAATTAGGGGGGAGAAATTAGTGAAACCAAACGTGAAATTTTGTGAAAAAATACATCATTGTCTCATCTTGATCCAAGTGCCTCTATTTGTGACACAGAGGTGCAAAAGATTATCCATTTGCAAAGAATAGCAAATCAAATGCTAGACGCATTTACGATTTGAAAAGGATAACAAAATTGCATATCCCTGCAGAGAATGTTCCAATCCGTATTGATGTCCCTATTGGATAATCTTCTAGTGTTATAGCTAATGAGTCGAAAGCACGCCTAAAACATGGTAGGACATTGGTTTCCAAAGATCAAAATCCTAGAAAAAGGAAAATAAATTATCAAAATGACACTACGAAAGAATTTCATGAAGAAATCCACGATTTAATAAATTATGAGATTTATGAGGAATCAACTGAGCCCAAGACTCAAGAAAATAAAGAATTATCAATAAATCCAATCGATATTGAGAAAATTTTGAATCGAGTGGATATAGTGGTGGATTATGTCTTTCCATATAATGTTGCATCTAGCATTATGCAATAAAGTGAGAATCTTGAAACTCAATCTATTAGAGAATGTCGACAAAGACTTGATTGGCCAAAATGTCAAGAAGCAATCCAATTAGAGTTGAATTCACTTGCAAAACATAATGTTTTTGGACTTGTAGTCCAAACACCTAATAGTGTTAAGCCTGTTTGCTATAAATGGGTCTTTATACGCAAGAGAAATGAGAAAAACGAGGTACAAAGATATAAGTCACGCCTTGTTGCACAAGGATTTTCACAAAGGCCTGGTGTCGATTATGAAGAAACATATTCACTCGTTATAGATGCTATAACGTTCCTTATATTGTAGTTTGTTATCCATGAAAAGATTGACATGCATTTAATGAATGTGGTAACCGCCTAACTTTATTGCTCACTTGATAAAGAGAGATACATGCAAATTCCTGATGGATTTAAAATTCCAAACATACATAATTCTAAGTCCCGGGAAATGTTTTTAATCAAATTGCAAAGATTTTTGTATGGTCTAAAGCAATCAGGACGAATGTGGTATAATCGTCTTAGTGAGTATTTATTAAAGAAAGGCTATATAAATGATACCATTTGCTCATGCATTATTATAAAGAAAACAATGTTGGAATTTGTTGTATTTGTCGTATATGTTGATGACATAAACCTTATTGTAACTCCTATAGAACTCCAAAAGGCAATTGATTATTTAAAGAAGGAGTTCGAGATGAAAGATCTTGGAATGACAAAATTATGTCTTGGTTTGCAAATTAAACATTTGGCAAACGAAATTTTTGTTCATCAATCTGCCTACATAGAAAAGGTATTGAAACGGTTTTACATGGATGGAGCACATCCATTAGGTACTCCAATGGTTGTTCGATAACTTGATGTGAATAAAGATCGATTCTGACCTCAAGAAGAGAATGAAGAGCTATTTGATCCTTAAGTACTATATCTTAGTGCTAGTTTGCTTCTTGGAGTCTCTTATTCTGTTCTTTATACTGTGGTATCAGAGCCAGCCCATCCTTTCCGAGGGAGGAACACTTTTCTAAATATAACTGATTCATTTCCATCATCCTCTTCCCTAGCAAAAATGAATATGTCTCCTACTCTATGCAAAACTCTGTCAAAAAAATATGATTACCTATATGACGTAGATATCCTACCCGATGAACAAAAAGTATCCTCCACTGAATTATCCCTCATAAACCCCTACTCAGCTTTCGCCAAAAAATTCTGTGCACCCTCGACCCAAATCCGTTCCTTAGTCTAAGTTCAGTTGGTTCAGCGATAGATGTAGTCGATGGGGTATACAGACCAAAAGGAGTCAAAGAATATGTTGCTGCCTCAAAGCTTGACCAGCATCCTATTCTTTTCACTAAAGAGGAACAATTTATCACCCTTCAAATCCCAGATGATTTTCCCAGACAATGTAGAGATCATGGTTTTACTCATATCCATTTTGGTGCTATCCGAATCACTTTAACATATCACGGACGAAAATGTCAACCTATTGTAGCTCGAGTTTCTCTTCTAGATACAAGATACCTGGAGTACCAACATGCAAATTTGGGTACTTCAGAAGTTACCCTAAATGTCGGAACTGCCTTCACAATTATCTTCCCAAATTTCAACATGTCCCTTTATGACCCGTACCTAACCGAAGCCTTAAAAATCCAAGTCTAAATCCAGGGAGCCCCACAAGCCAAAGATTTCATCCAAGCTACTCTCATCACCAAATGGCATGGCGAGTCCAAAATCATACCATGGATCTCTGCCTTCCCGGAGGAGAAAACGATTTACTCTTAAATATTGATGCTACCAAAGAAAACATCATGTGCACCCAAATACCCAGTCAAATTTCCAGATATGAACTTGTCAAAATTCTTCCTGATTCCTGGATCACAAGTTATGAAAAGTTAAGAGAATTGGAGGAATCTCTGCAATCTAGTGAACCAACTTTTACCAAAAGAATGACAAAACCGCTTGCATAAGCTTTGATCATTACCATCTCAAAAAACCAAATAAAACCATTTTCTCTTGCCAAATGATTCAACCCAAAGATACAACAGATAAATATCCTGAAACGGATAGAGAATTCTTTTGGAATATACAAAGCATCATGGAAGAACATGATTGGTGTCAAACTTTTGACAAATAAGAAAAAAGAACTTGGTGGTTCAAACGCCCCTTTATGAGAATCTGCCCTTGGGATCTTGATTGCGATTGTCAAGACTGTTTGGAAGATCCAATTGGAGAATATGATGAAAGGGTCGGCCTCAATCAAACCAAACGAAAATCCAAGAAAAAGTGGAAAACTGAAAAACAATTTTGAGCCAAATATGAAAATAAAGATCCTTAAATTGGCTCATTATGTCGTCCAGGTAAATAAGAATTTCTTGTCAGTAACAAACTCCAGGAATGGCCAAAATTACCGGAAAAATTCACTCCAAGCTGGGAGGATAGTGAAACCATACCCAAATCACCATCAACCCATACCCCATAATCCAAAAACCACTTGAACCTAAAACCATATCCAAATCACCATTAGCCTATACCTCAGAATCCAAAAAGCCACCTGAGCCTAAAACTTCACCAACTCAAAATACCACAAATTCCCCACAACCACAAATATTCATACTAAGTCCTTCAAGCTTAAGTCATACCCAAGATTTTCCTTCACTTCAACCTTTTGAAAAAGAGGGTATAAGCCATTCTCCTAAAATTCCCAAGAAAAACATAGTGCTACCTACTGGAGAAAAACTCCCAACAAGTGACATTGAAGCAATAACAAACTGGCAATCAGAAAACTCCATCTGTCAAAACAAGGTGCTGAACAACATTGGCAACACTATAAAAAACGTGGCCTATACACAAAACAAAATGATGAGAAAGGTGGAAACAATTGAGAAAAAGATGGAGCAGACATCGTCTCACCATGCCGGACTAATCTAAGACTTGGAATTAAGATTGACAAATTTACAATACGAGATTTGTCCGCGAGGAACTTCACTTTTCCAATTCTTCCAACAACAACAAAAGGAAACGATTTCCATCAAAGAACAATTTCAACTCCTGAGAAATGACCACTTTGAGACATAAAAAACCCCAGTCTACTCCTCAAACCTACCTTCTTCCCCATTTCTCTGCAAGCATATTCCCCACCTAAATTAGACTACACCTTTTCTACCTTTTCATCAACCTCACAAAATCCAATCTCTTTCACCCAACCCTTGAAAGAAGAACATGATTTTGATACGCAAAAATTGTTTGGGAATGGAAAGATGCCCTTGCAGCACAAAAACACATCAAGAAAAGGCGAGGCCAAGGAGAAAGTTCAAAAGGGTCCAACCCTGAAAATATGATGATTTCTGACCAGAAGGATCCAGAACACTATGTGTCTCAACCAAGATACATACCTGAAGAAGATATTCCATGGTCAGAATCTCTGAATTCATCAGACGATGAATCAATGGAAGATAGCTCTCAATTAATAAATGAATCCATGACGAACTCTTCCGAAGAAGAAAATCCCCCAATATTTGTAAACCAGCCAAGGGACCCCAAAGTATCTGAAGTAGATGAGGAACAAGAAGGGATAACAGATGAGCCAATCCCAGAAAGACGATATGATCCCATTACGTCAAAACCAGCTGGAACTGGTTTCCATACTTTCACCTTAGACGATATCAACGTTTCAAAATGGCCTCAAAGGATCTAAGACTTCTATACTTGGATGGTAACCAAAAATTTGGTGGAACGAGAAAAGTATATCATCCTGTCAGAACTTACTTCACGGTTCTCAGGAATCCTCAGAGACTGGTGGAACTCACTTGCAATTCAAGACAAAAATACTTTTCTTACTTCCCAAGATTTTGCCTTCAACATCAGGATCCTACATGAAGTTTTCTATGGAGATACTGGCCAAAGACAGGAGAAAATGCGAAGATAACTATTTGAAATGAAGTGTGTGTCATTCGACAGAAACAACATTGACAGACATTTTCAAAAAATGGCGAAGATATACTTTGAAATTGGCGGAGACATAAATTTGAAGCAAGCCTTTGTCTCTTCTATTCCAAAGTTGTTCGCAAGCAGATCCATGACCATCATTGAAGAAAAGTTTCAGTCCATAACAATCCCACAAATTGGTTGCATCAGGCAAGCTATTTTCGTTTCATTGGATGATATTTGTACAAAACGCTCAGCCCTAAGGCAAATTATCCAGCATAATCCAGTGCTTGACAAAGCATGCCGCAAATCTGATCTAATCACTGGATCATGATGTTCCTTCCGCACATCCAGGCGAAGGAGAGAATTTAGGAGGTTCAAATGGTCAAGAATTCCAAACGGAAAATCAAGGTCCAAGAGATGTACAAAGTATTTCAGGCGCAGAAGGCCGTGAAATTTTCACAAGAAGAACATATGTTTTATTTACCATAAGATTCGAAACTTCGCAAAAAATTTCCCACAATCAATAAGATCTGTCAAACTCCTTGAAGAAATCGAAGATTACACTAGCATACGTCCTGGAAAAGAGGAGGATCTTGAATCCATATTCTCTGTAGATGATGAACCTAATGAAGAAACTTTATTCTCTCTCGATATCTATGAAGATAAAGGCAATAATCAATACCAAATTTCAAAACCAGTGTTTGAATCCCGAGAGGAGATCAATGCTATCGCAGTCGTTCCTCAAGTAGAACTCAAGGTCTATTCATCCAAATAGGATAAATAGACTCAAGTTATTGCTTTCATCGATACTGGAGCTGCTTCTTCACTCATAAATCATATTGTTCTCACTGAAGATCATTGGGTGCCGCATTTGAAGGATTTCAACACTGCATCAAATGCAATTTTGACCACAACTGTCGTAACAAAGCACCTGGTCACAATTGAGTTCTTTCCATGATTGAAGTACAGAACCAAGCTACTAGGATCTGATGTACCAGGAAAGATCTTATTATTCGGTTCGACATTTACAGACAACTCAGAGATCAATTCCAAATCAGGGCTAACAGGATAGCTTTTAAAAAGAAATTCAGACCTTATTCTGAGATTCCAAGGCTATTCCAAATCATCAACGATGAACAAATCAGAGAGATTGAGGAAAATCTCATTGAACATTCATGTGCTGAATCCCACAAGGTTCATGAAGAAAGGGAAATGCCCATTATGGAAAAACAAAGAGTTTTTTATTAAGCTCCCTTTCAAGAAGAATGAAAATATCAATCCAACAAAGGCCAGCCATTCAGGGATGAATCCAGATCATCTTCAGCTTGTAAGGAAAGAATATGCAGAACTTTTGGAATTTGATCTGATAGAGCCATCAGACTCATAATGGGCATGTGAAGCGTTTTATGTCAACAAAAAAGCTGAACAGATAAGAGGAAAACCCATGTTAATCATCAATTACCATCCACTTAACCATTTCCTCCAAGATTATAAATTCCTTATCCCAAATAAACTTACCCTTTTCTCCCACTTAGCCAAGGCTAAATATTTTTCCAAGTTTGATTTAAAATTTAGATTTTGGCAATTGGGAATCCTCCCGGAAGAAAGACCCAAAACGGGATTTTGCATCCCCGATCATCACTTCTAATGGAAAGTCATGCCCTTCAGGTTAAAGATTGCACCCTCTTTGTTCGAAAAAGGCATGATAAAAATCTTCCAATTCATCCTCCATACCTCCTTAGTCTACATTGATGACATCCTGTTATTTAGTAATACATTGGAGGAACACATCAATTTGAGGCATTAGTAACACACTACGGGATCATGCTTTCTGCAAAAAAGATGGTTCTTGCTTAAATGGAAGTTGATTTTCTCGGAATGCATTTTTCCCACGGAGAATACAGTCCATGACCACATATATGTCAGAAATTGCTCAAAATTTCAGATACCAATCTCGCAATAAAGCAGATCTAACAGTTCTTGGGTGTAATAAATTCTTTTAGAGTTTTCATCCCAAATATCTCTGCATACATTTCACCGCTCACGGAAATGCTCAAGAAAAATGCTCCAGCATGGGGAGAGAAACAGGATGAAGCAGTCAGAAAAATAAACGAAATATCAAAAAATGTCAAGTCTCTTTACATCCCTTCAGATGGAAAAAAGATATTACGAATCGATTCCAGCCATGAATATTGGAGTGCTATTTTATTTGAAGAAAAAGATGGCCAGGGGAAAATATGCGGACCGCGAGGGGAAAGTGTAAAGATGTCGAGCAACGTTATCATTCCACTTTCAAGGAAATTCTTGCAATAAAGAATAGAATCAAGAAACTCAATTTCTTCCTTTTCCATGCCGAATTTCTAATAGAGATAGATATGAAGGCCTTCCCAAAGATGATCCAGATAAATTCAAAAATTATTCTCAATTCTCAGATTTTCAGATGGGTTCAATGGTTCTCTTCATAAAAATTTCAAGTCAAGCAACTGAAGGGAAAGGATAATATTCTCACAGATTTTCTATCTCGGCCAGAAGAATTCTCAAAGAGATTTTCACCCGCAAAAATGAATACAAAACAGAAGCTAATCAGCCACATCTTCATGTTTTCAAATACATCAGGAACAAGTTCACTAAATCCATCAGATCACCTACCGGAGTTGTTCAACCTCATAGATCCCTTTGACCCGTCAATTATTATGGAAAGAAGAACTTATTATGAGTTCCAAGTTTTCCTGCAATATGGAGGGTCTATTCTCAAGCCTTATGGTGTCAATACACTGCCACATATTCATCGCTCAAGCCAAGAATTTTTACAAGAATTATTATGGTTTTTTTTGGTGCATATGCCATCAGTATTATATTTTCATGGAATTCAAATGCAACGTGTTCAAGGATTTTGATAACATTGCACCAGCTCTTAAAGCATTTTTACTATGGTTCAAACCTAGATGATATTGGATGAAAAGCTTTAGCGATTACTACACAGTCCTGGCTCAAGCAGAGTCATCATTCAGGTGGAAATTTCCCATGTCCATTTTATCAATAGAGGAAGAATATAGCGAAGTATAAAGAATCTTATTTCAACAAAATAGGTGCATCCCGAAAGAGATATGGCCAAAAGATTGGGCAAGCTGGAATTACACCAACACCCATCCTCACTGGGAAAGAGTCTGGGAAGCAGCAAAAGAATATCAAGCTCCATACGAAGTCATCCGAGAAAATATCACTGATGACATTTCCATATTAAAGTTACGGATTACATCTCTCAATCCAAAGGAGAAAGAGCAGAGCGGAGAAGGGTCATCCAGTTCAAGGCATTACTACACAGGTCTTTGAAAAGATGCCTATAAGACAACCCTAGAATTAATTGTCCAAATCCCTAATAATCTCACCATAATCCTACATACCTACCAAAAAGGCCTCAAACATATCCTACCGATGCCAAGAAAAATCCCCACATCTTTCCATACCATCCGGACCCCACATTCACTCGTTTTCACATGCTTCCACATGCCTCCACATGCTTCGTCACATGCAATGCAATATGTTCACATGGCGTCACATGCTACCTAATGCTTTCACATGCTACACCATGTATATGTCACCACCTTTCACATGTTTTCAGGTGTTTTTTAGTTGGTTTGTCTAAAGTCCTTCACATGCCAAGAAGGACCCATATGTAGATAAGTTTGCCATGTAAGATAGGTTTATTTTATCATGAAAGTTTGTCTTGTAATAACCTCCTAGACCTATATAAACGAGGCCTTGTAGTAATGGTAGGATCATCTTGTAACCTTTGTAAATCTTTTGTGATATATTACATATAAGTGCTTTCTAAATTTCCCTCTTGTTCTTTCTTTCGAATGGATGGAAAGGCTGGTCCATGTATAAAAATAGAGTAAGAATACTCTGTTAAAGTTAGCTTATTGTAGTGCGAAAGTTTTCTGAGTTATGAACAGCTAATGTTGGTTATAGTACAAAAGTTTTCTGAGCTGTATAGCTTGGCAAGCCGTCCCTTATGGGTTGTTGATGCCAGCCCCTTTGTAGGAAAAATTTTGCGACAATAAAAACATTAACTGTTTGTGTAGCTTGGCAAGCCGTCCCTTATGGGTTGTTGAAGCCAGCCACATTTGTAGGGAAACTTTTGTATCTATGATATAGTTTGCTTTCTTGGAGTTTCTTACTTTGTTCCTTATACTGTGGTTCATCAATTGTGAACCTGTCATGATATCACCTAGTTTTCGCGACTAGGTAAGCCTAACATATTGTGGAATTAACCTTTTTTACGAAAAACAATAGTAAAATGCCGAATAACATAAAGGAAATGTATATGTTTTCGTCTAGCACATACACTTTGATGCAAAATATTGGATAACCACCAAGACCCGGAAACCCACGGGCAACACAGGATATAAGAAGTCATACACTGCTCTAGTCACCACAGTAGTCTAATACAAAAGGATTCGAAATGACAGCTAATATCTATAGATAGAATGAGAAGGAGACTTTGCAGATCTGCGGACGTAGCAAATGTATTCCTCAAGTATCCAGTATGCTCCCTGACAGCTGCTGGCGGTACGACTATTCAGAAGTACCTGGATCTGCACATGAAAAACATGCGCAGAAGAGGTGTGAGTACACCACAGCTGTACTCAAAAAGTGCCAAGGCTAACCTCGGTTGGGTAGTGACGAGGAAGGTTGAGGCCCTACTAAGATAATCGTAAAAATAAATATAAAATGAGTAGACAATAGGAGTACAGTAAATCTCGAGTATCTAGCAAAAATAATAAGTTTAACGGAAACAGACTACAAATTCGAACTACGAATACAAGAACAATCACTACAGGCTATTTATCATCGGGGATCTCCGGGTATCCTCATCATATACACAAGGGATCTCCAAGTATCCCGAGGATCTCTTAGTATCCTCTATTAAATCACGAGGATCTCCAAGTATCCCGAGGATCTCCTAGTATCCTCCATTTAATCATGAGGGATCTCTAAGTATCCAGAGGATCTCCTAGTATCCTCCATTTAATCAATCATGCGCCGGAGATCTCTTAATATCCCGCACGTCCAGTCTCAAAACATAATACGTACATGGGAACTCCCGAGATACCGTCCCATAGACCCAATCGCAAACACATCACAACAATTCCATACTGAACAAAAAGAGGCCAAGCACAGACGTCATGTAGAATATAGAGCCTAGCATGCTTCACAAAAAGGAAGATATTGCAATTTTGACAAATATAGCAAATAAGTTACTAACATGCTTTCCCTAGCTAAAACAAGTGAAATTGCATTTTTAACAGTAAAATACATGAAGAAACACAGTCTAAATAAGTCAAGGTGATTTTTCAAAAACTAGCACAAGTACATGCTCGTCACCTCGCGCACACAAGGTATTTAAATAACAGTCAAGACTTCCTAAGGGGAGAGGTCCCCCATACAAAGTTAGACAAACCACTTACCTCAAACTGATACAAAAATCACTAAGAAATGATGCCCTTTCAACGAGTATCCGGCTTCGAGTGGCCCAAATCCATTCAAACCAAGTACATATTGTAAATAACATCGCAAGTAACCAATTCCACTATTAAAATTAAAGCTAAGGCGCGAAAATAGGTAAAATAACCAAAATTCCCCTCAGTTCAACATCTCGGAATCGAATAATTTTCATATTTTCAAAAACCTCGTACTCTCACGAGTCTAACTATATACAAATCTCCCAAATTGGAGGTCAAACGCCCTTTCAAAACTCAAAAATTTAGCCAAAGAAGTTTTACCCTAATTATCCAATTTTTCATCCTAAATTCGAATTTAAAGGATGGATTTAACCATAAAATGATGGAATATAACTAAAAAGGATCATAGAAACGTTACCCAATAATATCTTCTTCAAAACCCTCTCAAAATCGTCTTAGCCTGACTCAAACTTAATTTTTCAAACTTTGAAATTAAGCCTCGGACAAAACCCTTAACATTACACTGATTTTTGCTTTTGCGGATCCAGGGACCACTTCTGCGGTTCCGCTTTTGTGGAGAAACCAACCACTTGTGAGGTTTTCTTAAAAAGCCGACCTACCGCTTCTGTGGTCCATCAATCGCAGAAGCGAGTCCGCTTTTGCGGTTCCTAGCCCTTGGCCCAATTCGCTTTTGCGGTGCCCTAAGCCGCTTCTGCAGCTCCACTTCTACGCTTTCCAAGCCGCAGAAGCAAAAATACCAGAAGTCTGAAGTTCAGCTGCTACACACCTTAAATTTCTTCCGTTAACCACCCAAAATCATCCCGAGGCCCCTAGGACATCAACCAAAAGCACCAATATCACCTAATTCTTCATTCAAACTTGAACCAATCCTTAAGACACCTAAAACAACACCGAAACCTCGATCAAATCAAAGATTCAAGCCTAGGAACTTCAAGTTTATCCAAAACACGCTTTCGATTCAAAAGCTAATGAACACTCGTCCGATTGACCTGAAACTTTTCACGCACGTCCCAAATGACATGAAGATGCTACAGAAACTTCCGAAATCCCATTACGACCCTCTAATGAAAAATTCATTATTGGACCAAAAACTTCAAAATTCTAACTTTTGGCATTTCTAGCCAAAATGAGCTACGGTCATCCAAAATACATCCCGATCACGCTCCCGATCCCAATATCACCTAACGGAGCTAGCGGAAACATCGAATTTTCATTTTGAGGTTGTCCTCACACTATTCTAATTACGGACCACTTTCCAACACTTAAGCTCTCCTTTAAGATCTAAGTGCCCCAAAACACTCCGAATTCTCACAATGAATGTCCCGACAAACCAAAATAGCATAAATGAATTTAGGGGAAGCAGTTAATAGGGGAACGGGACATAAATTCCAAAGATGACCGGCCGGGTCGTCACATCCTCCTACACTTAAACATTTGTTCATCCTCGAACTAGCATAGAGAACATACCTAAAATAGAAAAAAATGAGGGTATCGCCTGCGCATATCCTCCTTAGTCTCCCAAGTCGCCTCCTTGGTCGGCTGACCCCGCCACTGAACCTTTACTGAGGCTATATCCTTTGACCTGAGTTTTCGAACCTACATGTCTAATATTGCACTGGCTCCTCAACATAAAACAAGTCATTTTCCAACAAGACTAAAGTGAACTCCAACACATGAGACGGGTCCACGTGATACCTCCAAAGCATCGAGACATGAAATACCGAGTGAACCCCGACAAAACTAGGAGGTAAAACAAGCTCGTAAGCGACCTCCCCAACACGCTTCAAAATATCAAATGGGTCAATGAACCTCGGGCTCAACTTCCCTTTCTTTCCAAACCTCATGATGATTTTCATCGGTGAGACCCAAAGCAAAACCCGCTCACCAACCATAAGGCAAACATCACTAACTTTCCGGTCCACGTAAATCTTTTGTATGGACTGGGCCGTACGGAGTCTATCCTGAATCACCTTAACCTTCTCGACCGCATCTTGGACCAAATCAGTGACCAATAGCCTAGCCTCACCAGGCTCGAACCAACCCATTGGAGATCTACATCGCCTACCATATATGTCCTCATACGGCGCCATCTGAATACTGGACTGATAAATTTTGTTGTACGCAAACTCGGACAATGGCAAGAACTGATCTCAAGACCCTCTAAACTCAATCACGCACGCACGAAGCATATCCTCATGATTCTGAATAGTGCGCTCGGACTGTCCATCTATGTGAGGGTGAAAAGCTTTACACATTGTCACCTGGGTACCAAACTCATGTTGGACGGCTCTCCAGAACCGTGATGTAAACACTGAAACCCTATTTGAGATGATAGAGACTGGAATGTTGTGCAGATGGACAATCTCCCTAATATAAATCCTCGCCAACCGCTCCACTGAGTAAGAAGTACAAACTGGAATGAAATGAGCGGACTTGGTCAGCCGATCCACAACAACCCAAATAGAATAAAATTTCTTCACCGTCATAGGGAGACCGGTTAATAAATCCATAGTGATCTTCTCCCATTTCCACTTCGGAATCTCTATCTGCTGGAGTAACCCTCCCGCTCTCTGGTGCTTAGCCTTTAACTGCTGACAATTGACACATCTGGCTACAAACTTTGATATGTCCTTCTTCATCCGCCTCCACCAGTAATGGTGTCTCAGATCCTAACACATCTTCGCAGCACCCGGATGGATGGAGTACCGCGAGCTATGGGCCTCAGTCAATATCAACTCCTGAATATCATCAAAATCGGGTACACATATTCGACCCTGCATCCTCAATACCCCGTCATCTCCAATAGTCACATCCCTAGTATCACCATGCTGAACCGTGTCCCTGAGGACAAACAAATGAGGGTCATCATATTGTCTCTCCCTGATACGATCAAACAATGAAGACCGAGAAACCATATAGGCTAGAACCTGAATGGGCTCCGAAAGGTCCAATCTGACGAACTGACTGGCTAAAGCCTGAACATCCATCGCCATAGGTCTCTCTGAAGATATGCCAAACTCCCTAAACTCTCTGCCTGGCGACTCAAGTCACCGGCTACCACATTGGACTTGCCCGGGTGATAAAAAATAGTGATATAATCCTTCAGTAGTTCCAACTATCTCCTCTGGCGCAAGTTCAGATCCTTTTGCTTGAACAAGTGCGTTTTGTAAACTCTGATGATCCGTATAATTCTCACAAGGCACGCTGTATAAATAATGACACCAGATCTTCAAGGCGTGAACAATAGCAGCTAACTCAATGTCATGGACAGGACAGTTCTTTTCATGTACCTTCAACTGTTTGGACGTGTAGGCAATCACCCTACCGTCATGCATCAACGCTGCTCCAAGTCCAACTCGTGAGGCATCACAATAAACTGTATAGGACCCCGAACTAGTAGGCAAAATCAGAATATGGGGTGAATTCAAAGCCTTCTTGAGCTTTTGGAAGCTCGCCTTACACTCGTATGACCATTGGAAAGTAGCACCTTTCTGGGTCAATCTAGTCATAGGGTTGCAATCGATGAGAATCCCTCCACAAAATGACGGTAATACCCCACCAGGTCAAGGAAACTTTGGACCTCTGTAGCTGAGGAGGACCTGGTCTAACTCTGCATGGCCTTCACCTTCTTCAGATCAACCCGAATGCCCTCACTGGATACCACGTGGCCTAGGAATGCCACAGAACTCAACCAAAACTCATATTTTGAGAACGTTGCATATAATTTCATTTCCCTCAAGGTCTGAAGCACTGTCCTCAAGTTCTGCCCATGATCTTCCGGACTTCGGGAGTATACAAGAATATCATCTATAAAAATAATGACAAACGATCCGAGATAGGGCCCGAATACACTGTGCATCAAATACATAAAAGCTGCTAGGGCATTGGTCAGCCCAAATGACATAAAAAGGAACACGTAATGACCATACCGATTCTTGAAAGCAGTCTTCGGGATATCCGGCTCCCGAATCTTTAGCTGGTGATAACATGAGTGCAAATCAATCTTAGAGAACACATATGCACCATTAAGCTGGTCAAATAGATCATCAATACAAGGCAAAGGATATTAGTTCTTCACTATAACTTTTTTCAACTGATGATAATCGATACACATGCGCATAGAACCATCCTTTTTCTTTATGAACAAGACAGGAACTTGCCTCTTTTTCCAATAGAGAATTTTTTATTCAATGGTCGGAATAATTTTCGGAAGTTGCTGTAGAACCGTCATGTCAACTTGGGATATGCGTGCAAAGTTTCAGGTCAATCGGACGAGTGTTGATTTGGTTTTGCATCGAAAGCGTATTTTGGATGAACTTGAAGTTCTTAGGCTTGAATATTTGATTTGATCGAGGTTTAGGTGTTGTTTTAGGTGTCTTAAGGATTGGTGCAAGTTTGAATTAGGCATTAGGTGGTATTGGTGCTTTCGGTTGAGGTCCCGGGGGTGTCGGGATGATTTTGGGTGGTTAACGGAAGATATTCTAAAGTGTGTAGCAGCTGAAGACTTCAGACTTCTGGTATTTTTCGCTTCTGCGGCTTGGGAACCGCATAAGGGGCTTAGGGCACCACAAAATAGAGATTGGGCAAAGGACCAGGAATTGCAGAAGTGGTATACGTTCTGCATAAGCGGAATCGCTTCTACGATTGATAGACCGTAGAAACGGTAGGTCGACTTTTTAAGTAAACCGCAAAAGCGGTTGGTTTCTCCGCAAAAGCGGTCCTTGGATCCGCAAAAGCGGAAATCACTGTAATGTTAACGGTTTTATCCGAGGCTTAATTTCAAAGTTAGATAAACTATGTTTGAGCTAAGGCAAAGGCGATTTTGAGAGGGTTTCGAAGAGGAGATTATTGGGTAACATTTCTATGATCCTTTTTCGTTATATTCCATCGTTTTGTGGTCAAATACATCCTTTAAATTCGAATTTAGGATAAAAAATTGGATGGTCGAATAGATCATCGATACGAGGCAAAAGATATTGGTTCTTCATTGTAACCTTGTTCAACTGATAATAATCAATACACATGCGCATAGAACCATCATTTTTCTTCACGAACAAGACAGGAGCACCCCACAGTGAAACACAGGGTCGAATAAAACCCTTATCAAGCAATTCTTGTAATTCATCCTTCAACTCTTTCAACTCAGGAGGATCCATACGGTAAGGAGGAATGGATATGGGCTTAGTGCCCGGCAACAAATTAATACCAAAATCAATATCCCAATCGGGCGGCATGCTCGGAAGATCAGCTGGAAACACATCGGGATAATCCCGTACCATTGGGACAGAATCAATAGAAGGGGTATCAGCACTGACATCTCTCACATAAGCTAAATACGCGGCGCACCCCTTCTCAACCATACGCTGAGCTTTAAGAAATAATATAGATCTACTAGGAGTGTGATCAAAAGTACCACTACTCTCAATATGCGTAACACCTGGCATAGCCAGATTCACAGTCTTAGCGTGACAATCAAGAATAGCATACTAGGGCGACAACCAGTCCATGCCCAAGATAATATCGAAATCAACCATATCGAGTAATAAAAGATCTGCCCTGTCCATGACCTTGAGTTAGCTGCTATTGTTCATGCCTTGAAGATCTGGCATCATTATTTGTATGGCATGCCTTACACGGATCATCGGATTTTACAATATTTGTTCAAGCAGAAAGATCTGAACTTGCGCCACAGGAGATGGCTGGAGCTACTGAAGGATTATGATATTACTATTCTTTATCACCCGAGAAAGGCCAATATGGTAGCCGATGCCTTGAGTCTCCGGTCAGAGAGTTTGGGGAGTTTGGCATATTTACCAGCTTCAAAGAGACCCATGGCAATGGATGTTCAGGCCTTAGCCAGTAAATCTGTGAGGTTAGACCTTTTGGAGCCCAGTCGGGTTCTAGCATGTGTGGTTTCTCGATCTTCATTGTTCGATCTTAACAGGGAGCGACAATATGATAACCCTCATTTGCTTGTCCTTAAGGACACAGTTCAGCATGGTGATGCTAGGGATGTGACTATTGGAGATGAAGGGGTATTGAGGATGCAGGGCCGGATCTGTGTACCTGATATTGATGATATTCAGGAGTTGATATTGGTAGAGGCCCATAGCTCGTGGTACTCCATCCATCCAGGTGCCGCGAAGATGTATCAGGGTCTGGGGCATCATTACTGGTAGAGGCGGATGAAGAAGAACATAGTGGAGTAGCTAGATGCTTCGACTATCAGCAGGTAAAGGCTAAGCACCAGAGACTGGGAGGGTTGCTCCATCAGATGGAGATCCCAGAATGGAAATGGAAGAAGATCACGATGGACTTTATAACTGATCTCCCTCTAACTGTGAAGAAATTTGATTCTATTTGGGTTTTTTTGGATCGGCTGACCAAGTCCGCTCATTTCATTCTAGTGTGTACTACTTACTCAGTGGAGCGGTTACCGGGGATTTATACCAGGGAGATTGTCCGTCTGCACGACATTATAATTTCTATCATCTCGGACACGGGTTTAGTGTTTACATCATGTTTTTTGAGATCCATCCAGTAGGAGTTGGGTACCCAGGTGACAATGAGTACATCTTTTCACCCTCAGACGAATGGGCAGCCCAAGCGCACCATTCAGATTTTTGAGGATATGCTCCGTGCGTTCATGATTGAGTTTAGAGGTTCTTGGGATCAGTTCTTGCCATTGGCTGAGTTTGCGTACAACAACACTTATCAGTTCAGTATTCCGATGGCGTCGTATGAGGCCTTATACGGTAGGAGATGCAGATCCCCGGTGGGTTTGTTCGAGCCGCGTGAGGCGAGGCTATTGAGGATGCATTTGGTCCAGGATGGCGGTAGAGAAGGTTAAGGTGATTTAGGACAAACTTCGTACGGCCTAGTCTAGACAAAAGAGTTAGTGGACTAGAAGGTTCGTGATGTTTCCATTATGGTTGGTGAGCAGGTTCTGCTTCAGGTCTCACCAATGAAAGGCGTCATGAGATTTGGGAAGAAAGGGAAGTTGACTCCGAGGTTTATTGGCCCTTTTTAGTCCCTAAATAAGAGCTTAAGTGTTGGAAAGTGATCCGTAATTGGACCAGTGTGAAGGCAACCTCGGAATGGAAATCCAATAGTATTTAGGTCCGTTGGGTGATTTTAGGGTTGGGAGCGTGTTGGGAATGTATTTTCGATGTCCCTAGCTCATTTAGGATAGAAATGTTGAAAGTTAGAATTTGGAGGTTTCCAGTCCGATAGTGAATTTTTTATCCGAGGGTCGGAACATGATTTCGAAAGTTTCTATAGCACTGTCTTATCATTTGGGACATGCATGCAAAGTTTCAGGTCAATCGGACGAGCGTTGGTTAGGTTTTGGATCGAAAGCGTGTTTTGGATGAACTTGAAGTTCTTAGGCTTAAATATTTGATTTAATCGGTTTTCTGGTATTGTTTTGGAGGTTTTAACGATTGGTAGAATCTCGAATAAGGCGTTAGATGGTATTGCTGTTTTTGGTTGGGATTCCGGGGGCCTCAGGATGATTTCGGATGGTCGACGGGTTGGATTTTGAAGTGTTGCAGCAGCTGATGTTTTCCCTTATGGTATTTTTGCTTTTGTGGTTGGTGAGCCGCAGAAGCGAAGCCACATAAGCAGCCTAGCTCACCGTTGAAGCGATATGGGCGTGTCCTTCAAATACCGCAGAAGCGGTCAATTACCCGCAAAGGCAGAATCACAGATGCGGTTGTACGTCCGCAGAAGTGCACTCTAGCCCCTTAATGAAATCCGAAGAAGTGGATCCTTGTCTGCATGTGGGGGATCGCAGAAGTGGTCCCTTGTCCGTAAAAGCGAAAATTGCTGTTCTGATAAGGGTTTATCTGAGGTTTAATTTCAAAAGTTGGAAAATCAATTGAGAGCTCGGGAGAAGGCGATTTTGAGTGGGTTTTAAAGAGAAGATCATTGGGTCACGTTGCTTTGATCCTTTCTAGTTATATTTCATCATTTCCTAGTTAAATCAACCATTAGAATTCAAATTCAAGTTCTAAAATTGGGAAAATGGGTGAAATTTCGTAGAGTTAGTTATGTGATTTTGAGTGGGCATTTGACCTCCAATTTGGAAGATTTTTATATAGTTAGACTCGCGAGAGTACGAGGTTTTAAAAATATGAAAGTTATTCGATTCTGAGCCATTGTCCTGAGGGGCATTTTGGTCATTTTATCTATTTTCGCGCTCTAACTTGAACTTTAATCATGAAATCAGTTGTTTGCGATGTTATTTACGTTACGTAATTGGATTGAGTATATTTGGGTCATTCGGGGTGGGATACTTATGGAAAAGGCATCGTTCCTTAGTTGATTTTGCACTGGTTCGAGGTAAGTGGCATGTCTAACTTTGCGTGGGGGACCTCTCCCCTTAGGATCTCCTACTTGTTATTTTAAATGCCAGGTACGCGAGGTGACGAGCGTGTACTTGTGCTAGTTGTTGAAAATTCGTTTTACTTAGAATAATTAATTGTGCTCTCTTGCAAATTTGACTATTCTAAATGTAATTTAACCTGTGTTAGCTTAGGATAAGAATGTTTAGCTGACTTACTTACTTAATTGCTTAAACTGTTTTATATGTCCTATGTGAAGCATGCTAGACTAGAAATTCTATTAATTGTTCTTACTTAGCAAGAGATCCCTGGCACAGATATGATTATAAAATCGAGGATACCAGGAGATCCTCGAGATACTAAGAGATCTCTTATGTAAAATGGAGGATACTAGGAAATCCTCGAGATACTAGAAGATCCCTCGAGTATATGATGAGGATACCAGGAGATCCTTGAGATACCAGGAGATCCCCGATGAGAGATATCCGGTGGTGAATTGCACTTCTATTTACTTAATGTGTTAGTTCTCGGTTACTGTCTTATTTATTATTTTGCTAGATTCTTGCAGTAGATTATATCCATATGGCCTTTCCTTATTCTATTGATTATTATGTTTTTATCTCATTAGGGCCTCGACCTTTCCTCGTCACTACCCGATCGAGGTTAGGCTTGGCACTTACTGAGTACCACTGTGGTGTGCTCACACCTCTTCTGCACATGTTTTTCATGTGCAGATCCAGGTACCACTACGCAAGCGCGTTATCAATAGCTGCAGGGAGAATTTCGGAGACTTGAGGTATATCTGCCGCAGCCACAGACCGGAGAGTCTCCCTTTCACTCTACCCCTTTTAGTTAGTTAGATGTTATTCCGTTCTTCCTTGGTATAGACTTTTCCGATGACTAGAACAGTATTATGTATTACTCTTAGCATGTGTTGCCCGTGGGTTTCTGGGTCTTTTGGATAGTTTCAGAATATAAAATGTTGAAGTGTATGTGCCAGGAGGCAACTATATACATTACTCATGTTATTTATCTTTTCGGTTATAAATTTCGTAAATGTTGTTACTTCCGCAATGTGTTAGGCTTATCTAGTCGTGAAGACTGGGTGCCGTTATGACATATTGGTGAACTAGGGTCGTGACAAGTTGGTATGAGAGCTTATCGTCATTGTGGTATACACTTTTTACATTCACCAATTATTTATCTCAAAAATAGGGTCCTTATCTACGTGAGTTACAACATTATGCCATGTGACCTAAACCTAGATAGGGTCCGAAAAAGCAAATAGGACCGCAGAAGCGGTGGGACAGATTTTTAAGAAAATCGTAAAAGCGGTTGGTTTCTCCGCAAAAGCTAAAATCACTGTAATAATAAGGGTTTTATCCGAGGCTTAATTTCAAAGTTTGAAAAACCAAGTTTGAGCTCGGGAAAAAGCTATTTTGAGAGGGTTTCAGAGAGGAGACTATTGGGTAACATTTATATGATCCTTTTTAGTTATATTCCATCGTTTTGTGGTTAAATCCATCCTCTAAATTTGAATTTAGGATCAAAAATTGGATAATTTGGTAAAACTTCTTTGGCTAAACTATTGAGTTTTGAAGGGGCATTTGACCTGCGATTTGGGAGATTTCTACATGGCTAGACTCGTGAGAGTATGAGGTATGTGAAAATTATTCCATTCTGAGACCTTTTCCTGAGGGGCATTTTGGTCATTTATCTATTTTCAGGCCTTAGCTTTAATTTTAATAGTGGAATTGGTTACTTGTGATGTTACTTACAATATGTACTTGGTTTGAATAGATTTGGGCCACTCGGAGTCGGATACTCGTGGCAAGGGCATCATTTCTTAGTGATTTTTGTACCGGTTCGAGATAAGTGGCTTGTCTAGCTTTGTGGGGGGGGACCTCTCCCCTTAGGATGTCTTGATTGTTATTTAAATGCCTTGTGCGCGAGGTGACGAGTGTGTACGTGTGCTAACTTTGGAAAATTCACCTTACTTGACTTAATTATACTGTGTTTCTTTACGTATTTAACTGTTAAAAATGCAATTTCACTTGTTTTAGCTAGGGAAAGCATGTTAATAACTTATTTTCTCTATTTTACTAAATTGCAATATCTGCCTTTTTGTGAAGCATGCTAGGCTCTAGATTCTATCTGATGTCTTTACTTAGCCTCTTTTTGTTCATTTTTGAATTGATGTGATGTGTTTGAGATTGGGTCTACGGGATGGCATCCCGGGAGTTCCCCTGTACGTATTATGTTCTGAGATTGGGAGTGCGGGATACCAAGAGATCTCCGTCCCTGGATTGATTAAATGGAGGATACTAAAATATCCTTTATTCGATTTTAAAGGATGGATTTAACTATAAAATGATGGAATATAACTAAAAAGGAGCACATAAATGTTACCCAATAATCCCCTCTTCGAAACCCTCTAAAAATTTGCCTTTGCCCAAGCTCAAATTTAGTTTTTCAAACTTTGAAAATAAGCCTCGGATAAAACCCTTAACATTACAGTGATTTCCGCTTTTGCGGATCCAGGGACTGCTTCTGCGGTCCCGCGTTTGCGGAGAAACCAACCGCTTTTAAGGTTTTCTTAAAAAGCTTACCTACCACTTGTGCGGTCCTTCAACGGCAGAAGCGAGTCCGCTTCTGCGGAACTTATATCGCTTCTACGGTTCCTGGACCTTTGCCCAATCTCACTTTTGTGGTGCCCTGAGCCGCTTGTGCGGCTCCGCTTCTGCATTTTCCAAGCCGCAGAAGTGAAAATACCAGAAGTCCGAAGTATTCAGCTGCTACACACTTTAGAATTTCTTCAATTAACTACCCAAAATCATCTTGAGGCCCCTAGGACCTCAATCAAAAGCACCAATACCACTTAGTACCTCATTCAAACTTGCACCAATCCTTAAAACACCTAAAACAACACTGAAACCTCGATGAAATCAAAGATTCAAGCCTAAGAACTTCAAGTTCATCCAAAACTCGCTTTCGATTCAAAGCCTAATCAACACTCGTCCGATTGACCTGAAACTTTGCACGCACGTCCCAAATGACATGATGGTGCTACGACAACTTACGGAATCTCATTCCGACCTTCGAATAAAAATTCATTATTGGATCGAAAACTTCAAAATTCTAACTTTTAGAATTTCTAGGTTAAATGAGCTTCGGTCATCCAAATACATCCCGAATATGCTCCCAACCTCGAAATCACTTAACGGAGCTAACAGAACCATCTGATTTCCATTCCGAGGTCGTCTTCACACTGTTTTGATTACAGACCGCTTTTCAATATTTAAGCACTCATTTGGGGACTAAGTATCCCAATACACTCTTAACTCTCACATCGAATGTACCGGCAAACCATAATAGCAGAAATGAAATTAGGGGAAGCAGTTAATGGGGGAATGGGGCATAAATTTCAAAGATGAACGGCCGGATTGTCACAAATGTATCTTGCCAATACTACAAGGCCTTACATAAGTTTTTCAGTTAATATCTTAGCAAGATATAGCTCTACTCCTACATGGAGACATTGGAATAGAATCAAACATATATTGTGGTATCTAAAAGGGACTACCGATATGACCTTATTTTATGGCAATAGTAGAAGTCCTCATCTTGTTGGTTATGCTGATGCTAGATATTTATTTTACCCCCACAAGGCTCAATCTCAAACAGGTTATGTATTTACCTGTGGAGGCACTGTCATATCTTGGCGATCGACTAAGCAATCAATTGTGGCTACTTCATCTAATCATGCTGAGATAGTTGCTATTCATGAAGCAAGTCGAGAGTGTGTGTGGTTAAGGTCTATAATACATCTCATTCGAGATAAATGTGGTTTGAAATGTGACAAACTACCTACGATTTTGTATGAAGACAACTCAGCAAGCCTATCTCAATTGAAGGGAGGATTATAAAGGAAATAGGACAAAACATATTTCACCAAAGTTATTTTTCACACATGATCTTCAAAAGAATAGTGATATCAATGTGCAACTGATTCGTTCAAGTGATAATATGGCTGATTTGTTCACCAAGTCTCTACCGGTGTTAATCTTCAAGAAGCTAATACACTAGATGGGATGCGAAAGCTTAAGGATGTGAGTTGATGCTCTCATCAGGGGGAGTTAATACGCGTTGTAGTATTTTTCCCTTACAAGGTTTTGTCCCACTGGGTTTTCCTTGCAAGGTTTTTAATGAGATAACCAAAAGGCGTATTTCTAAAATGTGTATTTTTTTTACTTCGCTAGGATTTTTTTTCTCATAGGATTTTTTTCTAATAAGGGTTTAACGAGGCACATTATCTGTGGACATCCAAAGAGGGAGTGTTATGATAAATATCACATTATGTTGGATGTCTACTCTTCTTCCATGATCTTCATCTCAAAATATTAATGACATATTCCATGACATATTTTGTATGTTCAATGACATATTCCATGACATATTTTCTTCACTTTTATGCTTATATAAAGGCCTTGTAATAGAGAGAAAAATACACACAATTGAAGAAGAAATAAGAATCTCTCTTCCTCTCTGTCTCTCTGTATCTCTTAGTTTATTTCTTCTTGTTCTATATTGTTATTTCAGGTTATATTTTATAACAGATAGCACAATATTTTTCTCTATATATTCAATAATATCCTCACAATGGATCTTAATTTTGATATCTCTTTTGTTTTCTAAAATGTTTCGTTTATGCATATCCGTTATTTATTCTTTTGTTCGTATATTATTTTACTTTCATGTCAACAACCTAAAATCGAACACGAGAACCATAGAAAAACAGAACATGTTAGCTCTAAATCAAATATTAAGCTCCCATTTGACCATAAAATTTAGAAAATAATTTCTTAAATTTTGTTTTTAAATATCTTTTTGTTATAAATTTTAACTTTTTCAGATTTTAAAAACAAAATATTCAAATCCCAAAAATAACTTCATAGTAGGTTTTGAAGTTTACTCACAAAATTGTAGCTTCTTTTTAATTAAATACATATTCAAACATAATTTTAACTTTCAGAAATTATTTTTCTTCTCATCTTCAAAAACTTATTTTTCTAAGTTTCAACAAAATCTATGCCTAAATGCTATCTAAAATAGTAGTGATTATTTGTTGATATTGTCTCTTCCAATTGGTTTGCTAAAAAGTTAAGTACTTGTTAAGCTAAAAAACAATCAAAAATAATACGGGTTAATTAGAATCAAGGATAATATGAACTAGGGAAACTACTGTGTTACGATTTGAGATAACAGTAAAGATAGCTTGAGATGTAAGAACAATAAAGCAAGTGAGATTCGTTTCACAAGAAAGAGAGAGAGAGAGAGAGAGAGAGAGAGAGAGAGAGAGAGAGAGTTGTATATTCGTATTAATAAGATACACATGAGTCCATTACAAAGGGAAGTTCCCCTTTATATACTAAGGGACCTTCCTCGAAATAATCAAATAATTACAAGGGGTTGGTGGTCTCAGTATAGGGGAAAGTCAGAATTTTAAGCGACGTCGTCTCAAGTCATGTCGCTTGGTCCGTCCGCTTGCTGGGGCCGCCCTTATTAGAGTCGGCCACGATTAGGCCATTCTATAAGTTGTAGGCGTGCATAGATAACCTAAGAACATAGGGAACCAAATTTTTTTAATACAGATAGTCCCTCCGTTTGTTGGGAATGTAGTCGAGAGATGTCTTCAATGAACAGACATGCATGCTCGTCCTTTCTACAAATTTGGCCGTTCCTGTTGATACTGTAGAAAAAGGGGAGCGGAGGCCTTTTGGACCTTTGTAAACATGTTTGTAAATACTTATTTTTGTATAGTGGGTGTCGACCCTTTTGAGGATAAAGATATACGATTCTTGCAATAGTTAGTCTTTTCTGTTTTCTGGAACATTATATACTTCTCTTTTTTCTTTTTACTTTTCTCTTGCCATGGTTGAAGCTAAGCGGGTCATTCGGTGGTCCTAACCATGTGAAAGCGATAGTCGTAGCCAAATAAGGTTTGACGACCATAGCCGTGTAAAAATGATGGCCTTAGCCATGTGAAAATGACGGCCTTAGCAATGTAACATTCGACAGCCTTAACCGTGTTAAAATAGTGGCCTTAGTCATGTAATAATGATGGCCTTGGCCATGTAAAATTCGATGGCCTTAACCGTGTTAAAATAATGGCCTTAGCCATGTAAAAATGATGGCCTTGGCCATGTAAAATTCGATGGCCTTAACCGTGTTAAAATAATGGCCTTAGCCATGTAAATTTCGACGGCCTTAACCGTGTTGAACTAATGGCCTTAGCCATGTAAAATTAGACGGCCTTAACCGTGTTGAAATAATGGCCTTAGCCATGTAAAATTCGACATCCTTAACCGTGTTAAAATAATGGCCTTAGCCATGTAAAAATGATGGCCGTAGCCGTGTAACAATGATGGCCTTAGCCATGTAAGAATGATGGTAGTAGCCATGTATCATTCGAGGGCCTTAACTGTGTTAAAACAATGGCCTCAGCCATGTAAAAATAATGGCCTTAGCCATGTAAGAATGATGGTCGTATCCATGTAACATTCGACGGCTTTAGCCGTGTTAAAACAATGGCCTTAGCCATGTAAAAATGATGGCCATAGCCGTGTTAAAACAATGTCCTTAGCCTTTTCATTTACTTGGAGATGGCCGTAGCCTTTTCATTTACTTGGAGATGGCCGTACCTTTTCATTCACTTGGAGATGGCAGTAGCCTTTTCATTCACTTGGAGATGGCCGTAGCCTTTTCATTCACTTAGAGATGGCCGTAGCCTTTTCGTTCACTTGGAGATGGCCGTAGCCTTTTCATTGACTTGGAGATGGCCGTAGCCTTTTCATTCATTTGGGGATGGCCGTAGCCTTTTCATTCATTTGGAGATGGTCGTAGCCTTTCTATACATCTGGAGATGTTCATAGCCTTTATATATATCTGGAGATGGCCGTAGCTTTTCTATATATATCTGGAGATGGACGTAGCCTTTCTATACATCTGGAGATGGTTCTAATCTAGTCCCTGTGTCATGTCGGGTTTGGGGAGTACACGGTGGGGCCGATGTGATACACTCGTAATGCAAACATCTCCAGGTGTCCCCTTTGCCGCCTCATTAAAAACCTTCCCGAGAAAACCCAATTGGGACAAAACTCGGGTAAGGGAAGAGCACGACTCGGGGGATGCCTTTTAGAAGTGTAAATGTTTGAGGTGAGCGACGTTACAGTTATTCTGGAGCATTTTTCCTTCCATTGTCTCGAGCTGGAATGCTCCTTTCCCGGCTGCCGCTGTGATTTTGTAGTGTCCTTCCCAGTTTATAACTAGTTTTCCTTCATTTGGGTCTTTGGGGGCCAACGTCTTGGCTTTGAGGACGTAATCTCCAACTTTGAGTGGTCTCACTCTTGCCTTTTTGTTGTAGTACCTTTCGATTTGTTGTTTTTGGGCTACCATCCTGATGTGGGCCATTTCCCTCCTTTCTTCGGCTTCATCAAAGTCTTGGAGTCTGGTGGCGTCGTTTTCTATTCCACAGGTGTGCGAATACCTTAGGCTGGGTTCGCCTACTTCTACAGGTATGACAGCGTCGGTTCCATAAACCAGTGAGTACGGGGTTTCCCCGGTGCTGGACTTGAGTGTAGTTCTATGTGCCCACAAAACTTTAGGCAGTAGTTCGGGCCATTGCCCTTTAGCGTCTTCCATCTTTTACTTAAGTATGTTCAGGATCGTTTTATTGGAGGATTCTGCTTTGGCCATTGGTGGCGGGTTGGTATGGCGTGGATAGTATCCTTTTGATGCGCCATTTCTCGAAGAACTCTGTTGTTTTCTGACCGACAAATTGATGCCCGTTGTCACAGCCTATTTCTTTGGGGATGCCGAAGCGGCATATGATGTTCTTCCTGTTAGATAATACGCTTAACGCTAGAGGGGGGGATGAATAGCCTTTTAATAAAATTAGCGTAAACTTGCGGAATTAAAAAATTGCAGGAAATAAATAAGTGCGATAAGTAAATAAATTAGAACAAACGCACTGATATATCCTGGTTCACCACAACCCGTGGCTAGTCCAGTCCCCGAGAGACTCTCTCGAGATTTCCACTAACTTGTTAAGCTTACGGGTGCTTAACAAACCGTTACAACTTGAGGACACAAGCCTCAACAACCTTTGCTCGGAGATACAACACTCCAAGACTTCAACCAAGGAAACACAAGGGACTAACACTTCCCTTCAAGTGTACAAAAAATACTTAGCACTCAAACAAGACACTCCTTTAAGAGTAGATATGAGTAAAAAGAATACGCTCAAGATCGCAACAACTTTTGACAAGAATTTGGCTCTCAAAAGCTTATATAATGAATATAAAATGATAAGCAATAAAGTATGCAAGCTTTAGCAATTGTATGATTAGTTGTTGTATGTTGTTGTACTTAAAAGACTGAATTGAAGCTGTATTTATAGTTGAAAAACCTTGTATTACCGTTGCCTAATTGCCAATTAAGAGTTGCTGAAATTACTCAGTGACAATCGATTGTCAAGTTACCACAATCGATTGTTTGCCAGTTCTTCCAAAAATCAATCCCAGATTTTACGCATAACAATCGATTATATAAGATCAATAATCGATTACCGGCAACATTCAAAAAATCCTTTCCAGATTTTACGTAAAACAATCGATTGTCAACAATCTACAATCGATTACTCAGCAACGTTCAAAAAATCCTTTCTAGACTTTAATTAAAACAATCGATTATAGGAAATCAATAATCGATTACCTGACAGTATTTGAAAATATTTTGGCAACGGTCAGTTATACAATCGATTATACTAAGTTAACAATCGATTATATATCAGTCTTGAAAAATCAATTTAGACACTGCCTCTTGACAATCGATTGTCATGAGTTCACAATCGATTATTTAATAACTTTGAAAAAGTCTGGAAGACGCTGCCTCAACACAATCGATTGTCATAAGTTCACAATCGATTATTTTGTGACTTTGAAAAATCTGATGGACACTGTCTTCACAATCGATTGTCATTAGCTTCACAATCGATTATTTTGAGCTTTGAAAAACTTTGATGGACACTGCCTCATCACAATCAATTGTCATAAGGTTCACAATCGAATGTCATGTAGATTTGAAAAATCTGATGCTCACTGCCTTAACACAATCGATTGTCATTAGTTCACAATCGATTGTCAAGCAGTTGACTTAAACATAATCGATTATCATAAGTACATAATCGATTATCTTAGTCCAGATTTTAGAGGCGTGCTTAAAAATCATTTTGACAAAAGTAAATATGCATTATTTAAAATCATTTTGCTCTAAATTAGATATGCATGATTTGTTAAAAGTATTTTTACGAGAGAAGCCAAGTCTTGAGTTTAAGTTGTCGAATCAAGATCACAATTAAATACCGACTCATATAAAACTTAATCTCGATCTTTGTCTTGTGCTTGAATCTTGTTATATATCAATTTCGCGCTTGTGCTTGGACCGCATCATATGTCAATTTGCGCATAGTTTGTCATTCATCAAAACCTACAAATATGAACACACGTTTAGTATAATGCCTTTGAGAACGTGTTTCCAACAATTTTTCCCTTTTTGATAATGGCAAACTTTAAGCGGGATATGCATATTAGGCAATTCATAATGACAATTCAAGACAAGTAAAGATATGCAACAAGTATATAGATATGCAATTTGTTCCCCCTCAATATATGAATTCCCCCTCAATTTATGCCGATAAGTATTGAGTGAGAGTGCATACCCGTTATATTCCCCGTTTTGCCATTAGCAAAAAAATATAGAATAATTAAAAAACTTGTTTATTTAAAAAAACGGCAATAATAATGCAAATATTGTCAAGACAATCGATAATTGATACTGGATAATCGATTATATAAAAGAGAAATCGATTGTTCTGTGCGTCAAGCTTTATAATTCCCCCTGCCTTTAGGGCGATACCTGCAAAAATACGTTAGACGTCTCTGACGCTCAAGTTAGAAAACATGTGAAAGGGAAAATGCAATGCATGACTTAGATCAACGTGGTGTCAAGGATCCCGAGTTCACTACGAATTCGGAATAAGGACTCTTTCTCTAAAGGCTTTGTAAAGATGTCGGCCAATTGATCTTTGGTTTCAACAAATTCAATTTCGGCATCGCCCTTGAGAACGTGATCTCTTATAAAATGATGTCTAATTTCAATGTGTTTTGTTCGCGAATGAAGAACGGGATTCTTCGTCAAGCATATGGCACTAGTATTATCACATCTAAGAGGGATATGATCAAGACTTAGGCCATAGTCCAAGAGTTGTTGTTTCATCCAAAGGATTTGAGCGCAACAACTCCCCGCGGCTACATATTCAGCCTCGGTTGTGGACAACGCAACACTTACTTGTTTCTTGCTAAACCAAGAAATGAGAGAGCTACCGAGCAAATGGCAAGTGCCACTAGTGCTCTTGCGGTCCAATTTGCGTCCAGCAAAATCGGAATCAGAATAGCGAACAAGTTGGCATGAAGAACCTTTGGGGTACCATAGACCCACATTTATAGTACCAACAAGATACTTCAATATCCGTTTCACCGCAGTTAGGTGAGACTCCTTCGGACACGATTGATAACGAGCGCATAAGCACACGCTAAACATGATGTCCGGACGACTAGCAGTAAGATAAAGGAGAGAGCCAATCATACCTCGATACTTTTTGATGTCAACTTCCTTACCTTTCTCATCTTTGTCTAGATGATCGGATGTGCTCATGGGGGTTGCCATTGCTTTTGCATCGGTCATTTCAAATCGTTTCAGCAATTCTTTGCAATATTTCGCTTGGCAAATGAACGTACCTTCTTTCATTTGCTTTACTTGTAATCCCAAAAAGAATGTTAACTCCCCATCATAGACATCTCAAATTCGCTTGTCATTAAATCGGAAAATTCCTTGCACAAAACATTGTTAGTAGCACCAAATATAATATCATCCACATAGATTTGAACTAATAAAATATCATTGTTTTTATGCTTAACAAAAAGAGTGGTGTCAACTTTCCCCCTAATGAAATCATTTTCCAATAGAAATTTACTCAATCTTTCATACCAAGCTCGGGGAGCTTGTTTTAAACCATAAAGAGCCTTTTTGAGTTTGAAAACATGATCGGGAGATTTAAAATCTTCAAAACCGGGGGGTTGTTCAACATAAACTTCTTCTTGAATAACACCATTTAGAAAAGCACTTTTCACATCCATTTGATATAAATTGAAATTCATAGAAGAGGCAAAAGCAAGCAATAAACGAATAGCTTCTAATCTAGCTACGGGAGCATATGTTTCTTCATAGTCAATACCCTCTTCTTGATTATAGCCTTTTGCTACAAGCCTAGCTTTGTTTCTAGTGATTACACCATTTTCATCTAGTTTGTTTCGAAAAACCCATTTCGTACCAATTATGGTATGATTTTCGGGTCTTGGCACCAAATCCCAAACGTCATTCCGTTTGAATTGGTTAAGCTCCTCTTGCATTGCCAAGGTCCAAATTCATCCCCAATTGCTTCGGAGATGGTTGTTGGTTCAATTTAAGAAACAAAAGCAATATGTCCTAAGGTGTTCTTAAGGGAGTTTCGGGTACTTACCTTTTCTCCGACGTCGCCAATTACCTGTTCGAGAGGGTGATCTTTGATTGTCCTCCACTTGTTAGGCATTTTCGTTTCTTTCTCCAATTGTGGCGTTTCCCCCGTTGATTGTTCCAAGATTTCATCTTGAATTTCCTTAGGAGTTTCCTCTTGTACTTTGTCTTTTAAACTATTTAGAATACCTGCAAGATCAGAACAAGAATCCTTTCTCGCCAAGCGAGCATTATTTTCAGAAAACACAATATGAGGGGATTCCTCCACAGTTTGGGTTCTATTATTAAATACCCTATATGCTTTGCTACGTGAAGAATACCCAATAAAAATTCCCTCATCGGATTTGGCATCAAATTTTCCCAATTGATCTTTTCCGTTGTTATGAATAAAAACTTTACAACCGAATACTCTAAAATGGGAGATATTTGGTTTCCTTCCCTTGTAGAGTTCATAAGGGGTTTTCATGAGTATTGGCCTTATGACTACTCTATTTAAAACGTAGCATGCGGTACTTACGGCATCCGCCCAAAAATGTTTGGGAATCTTAGCCTCTTCGAGCATGGTTCTAGCCATCTCTTCGAGACACCTATTTTTCCTTTCCACCACCCCATTTTCTTGTGGTGTTCGTGGAGCGGAAAAGGTATGCTCGATACCGAGTTCGTCACAAAGGTCCGCAAAGAGATTGTGATCAAACTCTCCCCCATGATCACTTCTAATTGAAGTGACAGTTGTTTCCTTTTCGTTTTGAACACGTTTAAGAAAATATTTAAAATTCTGAAAAGCATCACTTTTATGGGCAAGAAATAAAGTCCAAGTAAATCTGGAATAATCATCAACAATAACAAAAGCATAACGATTTCTACCAAGACTTTCAATGCGAGATGGTCCAAACAAATCCATGTGAAGCAATTGCAATGGTCTAGTAGTTGAAACAATATTTTTCGATTTAAAAGATGCTTTTGTTTGCTTCCCTTTTTGACAAGAATCACAAATAGAGTCATTTTCAAATTTCAAATTTGGAAGATCAACAACTAAATTTTGTGAAACCAATTTGTTCAAAAGATGCATGTTGATGTGAGCTATTCTACGATGCCATAACCAAGAATCATCTTCTTTGCTCATTAAACAATTCACATATTCGGGTGAAGAATTTGCAAGATTAACCATATAAATGTTATCCATTCTAAAACCACGAAGGATAATTTTAAAATCGCTACGTCTAAAAACTAAGATTCATCCGAATCAAATAAAACAAGATTTCCCTTGTCACATAATTGACTTATGCTCAAGAGAATATGTTTTAAACCTTTCACAAGTAATATATGCTTAATGGAAGAAATTTCATCCTTACCGACTGATCCGATGCCGATAATCTTTCCTTTGTTGTTATCACCAAAAATAACACTTCCCCCTTCCTTGTGTTCTAGTTGAAGGAATTTGGATTCGTCTCCCGTCATGTGCTTGGAGCATCCACTATCAAGGTACCATAGTACACTTGATCCCTTCAAACATACCTACGAAACAGATTAATGAGTTTTAGGTACCCATGCCATTTTGGGTCCTTGGGGGTTAGGCAAATCATAGTGATGTGATTGAGTGTTATGTCTATGTCGTGTAAAACAAGCAGGAGCAATATGTCCAGTTCGTCTACAATAATGACAAGTCACGTTAGGATTATGCATCCTTCTAGGTTGATAGTAATTTCTAGGTGTTCTAAAAGGTTCAACATTCCTTCTAGTGTTTGGCCTGGAATGTGCATTATTTCTAGCATGATTATTTCTAGGTTGCGATTGATGAAAACCATTTCTAGGTTTGTTGTATCTAGGATGAACATTTGTTTTATTTATCCTAGGTTGAGCATTAGGTGGTTGGGGTTTGGCTTCAACTTTCTCTTTAGGCTCGTTTCTAAAACCTATGCCATGCTTGGTCGACTTCAAATTAACAAGCACTTCATTCAAATTTTTATTAGAAGAGTTAAACTTATCTAAGGTGCCCTTAATCCTTTCTACTTCATTTTTGAGATGCATGCAAGAAGTACAATTTCAAGAACTTTCGGGCTTGTCGGCGCTTCTCTTGCCAAAAAATTTGTTTTCCTCTTTCAACTTCTCATTTTCTAAAATCAGTTTTTCCAATTCCTTTTCTTTGAAAGAGAGTTGTTTTTGAAAATCTTTTTCTTTTAAAGAAGCATTTTCTTTTATACTCTTAACAGTTTTTGAAGCTCTAATAAATTCGCTATACAACTCATCAAAAGCATTTTGCATTTTTTCAAGGGAAAAGAAATTTTTGGAAGAAATTTGACATACCTCTTCTTTGTTGTCTTCTTGTGCCATAAGACAAAGATTTGCGGCTTCGTCTTCTTCTTCCTCACTTGACTCGTCACCGGAGTCGTCTCCCCAAGATATGTATGCTCTTTGCTTCTTGAAGGGTTTCTTCTCCTTTTTAGCATTTGGGCAATTTGATTTAACGTGCCCGGTTTCTCCGCACTCATAGCACTTTATTTGATCTCCTTGATTTTTGCCCTTTCGTTCATACTCTTTTCGCATGAACTTTTGAAATCTCTTGATAACGAGTCCGAACTCGTTGTCTCCGTCCTCATCATTTTGAGGTTGGCTTGTGCTTGCCTTGAGAGCAATTCTTTGCTTCCTTTGATCATCAACAAGAGGGTTAAGTATAGTAGATTCATAAGTTTTAAGATTACCTATTAATGCGTCGATGGTGACATTTGTAATGCCAATGGATTCCTGAATCGCGTCGGCCTTGGATCGCCATTCCGGAGTGAGACTTCAGAGAATTTTTCGGACAAGTTCCTTATCCGTGAAGGTCTTCTTAAGAGCATGTAAATCATTTTCGATTTTTGAAATCGTTCAAACATCTCATCGACCTTTTCGCCTTCCTTCATGTGAAACAATTCATATGCATGGGTTAGGAAATCAATTTTAGCTTCCCTTACCTGGTCCGTACCTTCGTACGTAATTTCCAGCTTGTCCCGCATTTGCTTCGCCGTTGTGCAACAAGATATCTTCCTGTAATCATCAGCATTTACAGCACAATATAATAAATTAATAGCTTTTAGCATTATTTTGCACCTTTCGGATATCATCCGCATCGTATTCATCTTCGGACTTTGGGACCCATTCATTTTCGACCTTCTTGGTTGGAATTTGTTCTCCATTCATTATGACCTTCCAAAGATGAAAACTATTTGATTGTACAAATATTCTCATCCTCTCCTTCCAGTATGTATAATTTGTACCATCGAATAGCGGCGGTCGGGTGGAGCATTGTCCTTCACCTATTCCTGCAAAAGAATCACGAGTAGAAGCCATGGATGTTTCTCTCAAACGGTTAAGTCTTCAGAGAGTTGGGCTCTGATACCAATTGTTAGATAATACGCTTAACGCTAGAGGGGGGGGGGGGGTGAATAGCGTATTAATAAAATTAGCGTAAACTTGCGGAATTTAAAAATTGCAGGAAATAAATAAGTGCGATAAGTAAATAAATTAGAACAAACGCACCGATATATCCTGGTTCACCACAACCCGTGGCTAGTCCAGTCCCCGAGAGACTCTCTCGAGATTTCCACTAACTTGTTAAGCTTACGGGTGCTTAACAAACCGTTACAACTTGAGGACACAAGCCTCAACAACCTTTGCTCAGAGATACAACACTCCAGGACTTCAACCAAGGAAACACAAGTTCCTTCTTAGAACACAAGGGACTAATACTTCCCTTCAAGTGTACGAAAAACACTTAGCACTCAAACAAGACACTCATTTAAGAGTAGATATGAGTAAAAAGAATACGCTCAAGATCGCAACAACTTTTGACAAGAATTTGGCTCTCAAAAGCTTATGTAATGAATATAAAATGATAAGCAATAAAGTATGCAAGCTTTAGCAATTGTATGATCAGTTGTTGTATGTTGTTGTACTTAAAAGACTGAATTGAAGCTGTATTTATAGTTGAAAAACCTTGTATTACCGTTGCCTAATTGCCAATTAAGAGTTGCTGAAATTACTCAGTGACAATCGATTGTCAAGTTACCACAATCGATTGTTTGCCAGTTCTTCCAAAAATCAATCCCAGATTTTACGCATAACAATCGATTATATAAGATCAATAATCGATTACCGGCAACGTTCAAAAAATCCTTTCCAGATTTTACGTAAAACAATCGATTGTCAACAATCTACAATCAATTACTCAGCAACGTTCAAAAAATCCTTTCTAGATTTTAATTAAAACAATCGATTATAGGAAATCAATAATCGATTACCTGACGGTATTTGAAAATATTTTGGCAACGGTCAGTTATACAATCGATTATACTAAGTTAACAATCGATTATATATCAGTCTTGAAAAATCAATTTAGACACTGCCTCTTGACAATCGATTGTCATAAGTTCACAATCGATTATTTAATAACTTTGAAAAAGTCTGGAAGACGCTGCCTCAACACAATCGATTGTCATAAGTTCACAATCGATTATTTTGTGACTTTGAAAAATCTGATGGACACTGTCTCTTCACAATCGATTGTCATTAGCTTCACAATTGATTATTTTGAGCTTTGAAAAACTTTGATGGACACTGCCTCATCACAATCGATTGTCATAAGGTTCACAATCGATTGTCATGTAGATTTGAAAAATCTAATGCTCATTGCCTTAACACAATCGATTGTCATTAGTTCACAATCGATTGTCAAGCAGCTGACTTAAACATAATCGATTATCATAAGTACATAATCGATTATCTTAGTCCAGATTTTAGAGGCGTGTTTAAAAATCATTTGACAAAAGTAAATATGCATTATTTAAAATCATTTTGCTCTAAATTAAATATGCATGATTTGTTAAAAGTGTTTTTACGAGAGAAACCAAGTCTTGAGTTTAAGTTGTCGGATCAAGATCACAATTAAATACCGACTCATATAAAACTTAATCTCGATCTTTGTCTTGTGCTTGAATCTTGTTATATATCAGTTTCGCGCTTGTGCTTGGACCGCATCATATGTCAATTTGCGCATAGTTTGTCATTCATCAAAACCTACAAATATGAACACACATTTAGTATAATGCCTTTGAGAACGTGTTTCCAACACTTCCATATGAAGGTGATGACCTCTTGTTCGCATATTTGCGCATAAGCTCCTGCTTCTACCCACTTAGAGAAATATTCCGTTTAAACAAGTAAGACTCTTACCTTCCCTCGTTCTGCTGGCAGTGGGACGACTATATCCATTCTCTATTTGATGAATGGCCAGGGTGAAGTGACGAAATGGAGGGATTCTCCAGGTTGATGTATCATTGGGGCGTACTTTTGGCATTGTTTGCATCAGCGGACATACTCGGGTGCCTCATTTTTCATAGTGCGCCAGTAGTAGCCGGCGAGTGTAGTGCACCGCACGAGGGCGCGATTACCGGTGTGAGCATTGTAATGGCCTTCATGTACTTCCTCAAGTACCGGCCTTGTTTGGTGCGACCCTAATCACTTGGCTAGGGGGCCACCGAACGTCCTCTTATAAAGGTCGTTGTTGATCATGCAGTATCGGGTGGCTTGTACGCGTAGCTTTTTCGCCTCCTTTTTATCGGGTGTAATAACCCGTCCTGCAAATAAGATATGAACCGGTTGCACTATTCCCAAGTCAGGTTTAAGGAAAGTACCTCGGTGTGGTCAATGAGTGAGTGGAGAAGCGTGAACACACTTTCTTTGTTGAAATTTTAGGTGGCTGCAGCCAACTTTGCTAGGCCGTCCGCTTCGACATTCTGTGCTCGGGGAATATGTTCGAGGTGGCATTCGTCGAATGTAGACATCAGTTTGCAGATTTCTGCCTGGTACTTTTGCAGCCTCTACTCTTTGACTTGATAAGTCCCAGTGACTTGGTTTACCACAAGTTGGGAGTCGTAGTGGAAGAGGATTTGGCGAGCCCCGTATTTGGTTTCCAGTTTCATGCCTGCAACAACGGCCTCGTACTCGGCCTCGTTGTTAGTTATTTACGGGCATCGTATAGACTGGCGATTAGTTTCGCCCGTTGGAACCTCGAGGACGAGTCCCGATCCCGATGCATTGGCTGCACTATGCGTATAAAGGACCCATAGGTCATTACTGGATCATATGCGTTGCACCTCGAGTTCTGCCTTTGGCAGGACTTCCGCGCTAAAGTTGACAATGAAGTCGGCAAGGACTTGCAACTTGATGGTGGTCCTTGGAAGGTATGTAATATCATGCTCGCTGATCTCAATGGCCCATCTAGCGAGTCGTCCTGAGAGTTTGGGTTTGTGTAAGACGCTCCTCAAAGGGAAGGTCATTACTACCATTATGGGGTGGCACTAGAAATAGGTCCGAAGCTTCCGTGAAGCTACTACGACCGCCAATGCCAGCCTCTCAAGGTGTGGGTACCGAGTTTTGGCATCCACTAAATTTTTGCTAATTTAATAGATAGGAGATTGCGGTACCTTTATTTTCGCGCACCAGGATGGCGCTGACTGAAACTTCTGATACAGTTAAGTATACCAACAGTGGTTCGCCTAGGTTGGCTTTGACCAGGAGGGGTGGAGATGACAGGAAGGACTTCAAACTTCTCAGGGCGTCGACGCATTCTTCATTCCATTGTAGTCCTTGTTCCTTTTTCAATACTCTAAAGAATTTTTGGCACCCATCGAAGGAGCGCAAGATGAACCTGGAGAGGGCGGCTATTCGACCCGTCAGCTTCTGCACTTGCTATTTGCCACTCAACATTTATGGGATGGCTTCTAGGGCCTTGATCTGGTCTGGGTTGACTTCAATGCCCCTTGGTGATACTAGAAACCCCATGAACTTTCCCGAGGCTACGCCGAAGGCGCACTTTTCGGGATTCAGCTTCATACCGTATCTCCTCAGTATTTCGAAAGCTTCCTTCAGGTGGTCGAGGTGGTCCTCTTTTTTCGACGACATTACTAACATGTCGTCGATATAGACCTCAATTGTCTTGCCGAGTTTCTCTTTGAACATGGTAGTCACCAGCCTCTGGTATGTAGCCCCCGCATTCTTGAGCTCGAAAGGCATTACCTTGTAGCAGTAAGTCCCTTGGTGAGTGATGAAGGTCGTTTTCTCCTGATCTTCCTCGGCCATCATGATCTTATTGTAACCGGAATATGCATCGAGGAAGCTCAGCAGCTCATGTCCCGCTGTGGCGTCTATCAATTGGTCGATGTGGGGTAGTGGAAATGAGTCCTTTAGACATGCTTTATTTAGGTCGGTCAAATCTACGCACATCCGCCAATTCCCATTCTTCTTTTTGACCATTACAACATTGGCGACCCACTCTGGATACTTGGATTCCCTAACGCAGCCATTAGCCAGCAGCTTGTCTACTTCTTTGCTCACCGCTTTATTAATGGCGGCATTGATGTTTCTCCTCGCTTGCCGCACTGGTGGGTAAAGCGGGTCGACATTCAGCTTGTGGAAGGTGGTTTCCATCGTAACTCCTCCTGCCAAGACGGGTAGTGTTATCTTGCCAGAGGTTCTTTCAACTGCATTGTTAAAGCCAGTTAGTGTTATGCAGTGCGGAATTATTTTATCCTCGAGTCCCATTAATGCAAGGATTCTTGGATGGGTGATACACACGTCGCTGCCATTGTCGACCATGATCCTTTTTACATCAGTATCTACTATGCGTAAAGTAATAACTAAGGCATCATAATGAGGGAAAAACAAACCGTCGATATCAGACTTATCGAAGGTGATACTATATTCGAAGTCGTCATACCGTTCGTGAGTGATAGTTCGCTTCAATTTGTGAGTGGTGGTGAACTTGACATGGTTGATCACTGAGTCATTGCCGTCCCCAATGATCATGTTGATGGTGCGGTTGGTGAGGGCGGCCTTGGTGGGTCGTGAGGTTGTTCCCGCCCACGTGCAAAGTTAAGCTTTCCTTTTTCGCTGAGCAGTTCTTTCAAGAACCCTTGGTTCATCAGTCGGACCACCTCCTATCGGAGACCTATGCAGTCTTCAATCTTGTGCCCCCATTCCTGGTGAAACTCACATAGGGTGTTTGATTTTCTGTTGGCGTTGTACTTTGTTGCCCAGCTTCTCCAGTGCGTACACCACTTCTGAAGGAGACACACAAAAGTTATGTGCAGATAATGAAGGAGGCGTACCTCTATCGTTCCTCAATGGCGCGACGTGTCGTTGCAGGGCATCCACGTGCGTTGGTGGTTGTGCAGATCTGATGTAGGGTTGATGTCTCTCCCTGTTGAGGCGTGGGACTTGTTCCCGTTGTCCCTTATTGCATCGATCCCTTCGGATTTATTGGTTTACCGCAATTAGCCGCATGGTCGGGCCATTCAGGTTGTCATCATCTCCACGTACCTCGGTGCAGTATGTGTTGTGGATTTCTTCCCAGGTGGTAGGGAGATATTTCATAAGACGGCTAAGCAGTTTTCTGCTCGCCCGCGAGCTGTCCCTGCTAAGTCCATTCTGAAAGGCCGCGAGTACCATGCATTCGGACACGTTTGGCAGGCTCATCCTGACTCTGTTGAACCTGGCTAAGAATTCTCTGAGCCATTCTCCTGAGACCTGTCGGACGGCAAAGATGTCATTGACACGAGCTTCTGTTTTCTTGGCTCTCGCATGGGCGGTGAAAACTTTGTCTGCCATTTCCTTGAACGTGGAGATGCTTTTGGCCGGTAACTGGAGTACCATGTTAGGGCCCCTCCTGTTAATATTTCGCCGAACTTCTTCAGAAGTACGGATGGTACCTGTTTTTTTGACAAATCATTGCCTTTGACCAGCGTGACGTAGTGAATTAGGTTGTCCTCGGGATCCGATGTACCGTCATATACCTTCAAATAGGGGGGCATCTTGAAGGTATTTGGGATGGGATAAGGTGCAGCTCCTTCTGTGTAGGGTTGTTCAACGAACCTCCGCACATCTTGCTTTGGGAGCAATTTAGGTGCCCCCGGGATCTTGTCCACTCTTTCTTGGTGTTCCTTCATGTGGTTGCGAAGCGACCTGTTTTCATTTTCCATTTCTTCCATCTTTTTAAGGATAGCTGTGAGCGTCCCTCATGAGCCGGAGTATCGGCGAGCACGTTGTTTGTTTGTTTGACCTCAAGCTCACCTTCAACTATGGTGTGGTCCGTCACTGGTGTTGGTGTGCATCTGGTGTTGGGTGGTTTTCCGACTAAGCTTCTCTAAGCACTTGTCAACCATTCTTCCAATAACCTATTTAACTCTGGGGTGCTTCTTTGTTTGTAGATGTAGAGGCCATTTTTCCCCGTAGAACCACCAGATCTTCAGAAGGGAAAAGTAGGTTTTCCACGCTTACCAAGGTTCTAGGGGTTGCGTGTGGAGCATCCCCTTTTGTAATCGCATTGAAAGGATCCATAAGATCGGCTCTAGCATCCATGATAGCTTTCATTCTTGCGTTTTTTTCAGCCATTCTGGGTCATAAGAGGTGGTTTTTTGAAAGATCTCTAGAAGCAAACTACAACTTTGATGCACGAAATCCCCACAGACGGCGGCAAATTGTTTGGCTAAAAAGTTAAGTACTTGTTAATCTAAAAAAAATCAAAAATAATATGGGTTAATCGGAATCAAGGATAATATGAACTAGAGAAACTACTCTGTTAAGATTTGAGATAACAGTAAAGATGGCTTGAGATGTAAGAACAATAAAGCAAGTGAGATTCGTTTCACAAGAAAGAGAGAGAGAGAGAGAGAGAGAGAGAGAGAGAGAGAGAAAGAAAGAAAGAAAGAAAGAGTTGTATATTTGTAATAATAAGATACACATGAGTCCTTTACAAAGGGAAGATCCCCTTAATATACTAAAGGACCTTCCTCGAAATAATCAAAAAAGTACAAGGGGTTGGTGGTCTCAGTATACGAAAAAGTCAGAACTTTAAGCGACGTCGTCTAGAGTCATGTCGCTTGGTCCGTCCGCTTGCTTGGGCCGCCCTTATTCGAGTCGGCCTCAATTAGGATGTTCTCTATGTCGTAGGCGTGCATAGATAACCTAAGAACTTGGGAAAAAAATTTACCCAATACACCAATATTTTGTTTTCTTAAAAAAAACTCTAAATTCATTTTACACAGTGTTTACTTAGTTTAGGATGAGAGTATCTTCTTTTTCACGTCTCGCTTCTTAAAATTGAAATTTACGAGGGTGTGCTACTCATTCCAACTTTAAAAAAAGTAGAGTGGCAGTAGTATCTAAAAGAATTTTCTTTTTCATATATAGTAAAAAAAGAATGGAATTCTGGTGTATTAAGCTTCCCTTATGTGCGGCGTTCGATGAAGGGCCCGATTACAAAGGTCTACCGAACGCAATCTTACCATGCATTTTTGCAAGAGGCTATTTTCACGACTCGAACCCGTAAATTCCTGGTCACATGGAAACAACTTTATCAATTACGCCAAGGATGTAGTGGGAAAAATCAATATTACATTTGAAATTAATTATGTGGCTGACGTGTCGAGACACGTGGATTATTTGAAGAGTGATAGAAGAGAACTTAAAAAGACGTAAGTTTTAATAGGTACGAGCAAGTCGTCTAAAGATAAGAATAAACGGTTGCTCGAGTCTCTTCATAATTTGAAGAGACACCGGCGGAATGAACCACGACAACAAAAAGTACAGATTCGCTAAATCCTCAATTAATGAGCATGAATGATAGGAAACTTTACAGAATCTTCATGGAGAAGTTACGACTGCCAGTTATAACGTTTCACCAATATCATTAATTGCTCATTATGACTTGATTAAAAGAGGGAAGAGAAGTTGTACTTGGAAATAGTTATAAAAGGAATAAAGATAACATATGCATGCATTAATAAAGCAAACATATGGTCCCTCTTCTATAATTCGTGCTTGATTCAAAAAGTCACGAAATTAATCAAGCATTTTTAAATGCAAAACTTAAAGGGTAAAACAAAAACTCACATAGTGGAAAATAAAGCCCTAAACTTAAAGAAAAAGGCAATGAAAAATCAGTAAGAGAGTAGAACATAAACTCAAATGAAAAGTATCATAAAAATTGAATAAAAACTTTAAAATAACTTATTTAAAACTAAGTATGAACTTAGTTCTAACTTGATTGTCTTTACTGAAACCCCCGAAAAGGACTGGAGGTATGATGTTACCAAAAAAACATTACCCCTAAATTGGACCAGGGGTAAAACCACCAAGTATTCCACTAACAAAATAAATCAAACTTTCACTATGGAGCAGGCTCTGAACCAATATTCAAGATAGCGGCATCAACAGTATAAGGTCAACTTGATTACAAGGGGCTTGAACAACCTCTGCACCGGGATTAGCTTCAATACCTTCGGGAGTATCAGCCATAGACGAAGACAAACTTTGGCTTTGCTGAGTTTTCTCAATTGTTTCCTTAATCTTTGTTACCTCAGTATCCATATAAAACCTTCCTGCCTAACCTCCATATGAGTGCCGTGGCGCGTGTTCAAAATGGCCCAACTTACTTCAACAGCAGCCTTGTCTTAAATAGATTCATAATCTCTCTCCTATTGATTAATTTCATTCTTAATCTCTTTCTTCTCGGCTAAAGAAACATTATAAGAAGGCTGTAAGGGGGCAAACAAACTCTCCAAAAAATTAACTTTATTGGCAGACTCTCGGATACCTTCTTGGGCATAGTGAGTGTTTTAACAAGCTCACCGGCATAAGCATCTTTATCATCTAACAAGGCATTCATACCTCTGATCTCTTTGGTAGCCTTAGAGAGTTGTTCAGCAAAAGATGATTCAAGAAGGTGTTTGTCCTTGCGCGCTTGGTTGGAAGAGGCTTTCTCAACTGCTAGCTCCATTGCTATAACTTTTATCTACTGCTCCAATGTACATTTGTTCTCCTCTAAAACTTCCATCTCGAGCTGGAGACTTTCTTACTGCTCTTTCCAATTATTAGCCTCAATCTGGTAGTCATGCATCAACTGCTCCCTCTGGGAAACCCTTTTCACCATCTCTGTACCAATGATATTGATCTACATAAAGAGAAGAGGATGAGATCCTAGTAAAAGCAAAAATTATATAAGATAAAAAGAGGAGTTTATAACTTCAATGATGATTGCACAATGTTATTCATCCAAGTCAAAGAACTATGACTTTCTAGTTTTGACTTTTCAATCGGACCTATCAAGGGTTTTAGCCACACGTCAGGTTGGCATGACTTCTTTAGAAGATTACCATCGACAGGAACCTCAATGGTAATTTACTTCATTACCCTGCTTTCACTTCAATAACCAATTTCAGTACGGGAAATATTGGTAGCAGGAACGGTGGAAGAAGTCATAATAACTTAGGGCGGAGCAGAAAAAGCAACAGTAGGAACATGCAAATGGGATTCCATTAAAACAGACACGGGGAAAGAGGCAAGAGGTGCTTCCTCAAAAACCAAGTCAAAGATTTAATCATCAAACCCACGTGAAAAGAGGTGTTCAACAGAGACACGAAGTGCCACAGGTGTCTCTTCATCAGAACTCACTAAAGTGGCTTCAATAGGCTTGATCACAGAAACAGGGCGAGGAGGGGGAGTAGCTTCGTCATCCGAAATGACACGTCTTCTAGCCCGCGGCTTACGCACTAATGAGCTTCCATCCCGCTCCTCTTCACCTTCAGAATCATGTGGTCTATCAGCTTTTCTTTTCAATGAAGAACTCAAGATTATCTCCTGAACTCTTGCTAAAGAAAGTCTGGAAGTCGCTATTGAATCAGTACTCACACCTCAAATAGGAAACCCTTATAAAAAGAAGGGTTAATAAATTCTAAAGAGGGAATGAAAGAAGAAAGAAGAAGAAGAAAAAGAAAGTTGTAAAGAAAACTTACATACAAAGTTTCACTTCTCAGGGAAGGGCATATCCTCTTCACCTACTAACCCTTTCGTAGGAGCAGCAACAAATCGGGCATACCAGCTACGATCTTTACCGTCCTCATAGTTGACTAAAAATCTCTTGCTCCTCGCCACCAAAGTAAAAATCCCATGACGAAATAATTTAGGAGAGTAGATATGGCTTAGATGATAAAAGGTGAAAGGCAATTGAGCCAAATTAGCTAAATACCTTAAACATGCAATATCCCATTATACAATAGAGCCAATTTGTCCTAAACACACATTGAGGAAGCGGCAGAATTCAATAATAACTCGATCACTAGGAGGTCTAAGTTCTAATGTAAAGGGATACGTATAAACAAAAGAAAAGCCAGCTTTGAAAGAACTGATCCTTTGATTTGCATTAGGGATCAGAATTGGAAAATTAATCTTCGAATGACAATCTCTACGACCAACAGAGATCAAACCTTCAGTAATTTATAATTGAAAAAACATCAACGATCATGAGAGGACATAGAGAAGACCTAGTTTCTAATCGACTCTCTATTAGAATAAAAAGAAAGTTTAGCAGGGATAATCTTGTCTATGTATGGTCACGAATTGGCTCGCTGGAATCCCTACTTCTAGCAGAGGACCTATGTGAAATAGAAGCCCTAGTTTTAGAAGACGATGGAGGAGTAAAACTAGGTTGAGAAGAAAAACCTCGGATGGAAACTGACCCTAAACTACGGAGCCTACCACCTCTCCTGCTTCTGAGCGGGGGGAAGCTCATATACAATAAGGACCTTTTTAGGATCAAGGTTTCAAGAAGACATAGTCGTATGAAGAAATAGAAAGGATTGAATGGAAAAATATGGAAAAAAATTTCGTGAAAGAAAATACAAGGGATATATTTATACTTAGAAGCAACTGTCAAACAAAAAGGTAATGATGAAAATGTCATTATAAAAACTATCACTTCGTGATTGATGCATCCATAAAAAAGTTTTAAAAGACGTTGAGGAGTTGCAGAACCAATCGAAGGACACCACGTGTCATATGCATTAAATGAAAATGACATACAATGAGTCGGTTCAGAAAAAGGTGTAGTGATACATGGGAAACAATGGCAAAAATTCCCGCTTTAATGAGATCCACTTCCCAAATATTCAATTGCTAAATAATTGACAATTGGAGGGACTATCTGTATTGAGAAAAATCAATATTACACCTAGAATTAATTATGTGGCTGACGTGTCAAGACACGTAATTAATTGAAGAGTGATAGCTGGCAAAGAGAACTTAAAAAGACGCGAGTTTTAATAGGTACGAGCAAGTCGTCTAAAGATAAAGAAGAAATGGTCGCTCGAGTCTCTTCATAATATGAAGAGACACCAGTGGAATGAACCAAGACAACAAAAAGTACAGATTCGGTAAATCCTCAATTAATGAGAATGAATGATAGAAAACGTAATAGAATCTTCATGGAACAATTACGATTGTCAATTATAACATTTCATCAATATCATTAATTAGTCATTATAACTTGATTAAAAGAAGAAAGAGACGTTGTACTTGGAAATAACTATAAAAGAAGGAGAGATAACATATGTATGCACTAGGGTTGTTCATTCGGATCGAATATCCGAAATTCGAACCGATCCTTTCAATTTTAAATTTCGGATTTTGAAGTGGATTGGATTTCGTATTGTATTTATTAAAATTTCAGATTTCGGAATGGGATTGATATGTTTTAATCCTCCAATCAAAAAATCAAAATTATTAGGCAATGTATAAATATAACACTTTAATTTTTGATAGCCAGTGCTTCCTATGCATCTTCCTCCAAGTTATTACCTATACGATTGCTAGATTTAGTAATATTGGCATTATAGTACTCTCATAATTGCATAAACACGAATTTCTCTTAATGTTTTGCCTTTTTGTCAAAGAAAATATACATATTAGTTTGTAAATTTGAGATATAATAATATCCGAAATTCGACCCGTTTCGATATAATTTGGATCGGATACTGATTGCATTTTCTAGAATCCGAAACTCGAAATCCAAAATTTACTAAATTCTATCAAATTCGATCCGTGCTCAGCCCTAGTATGCACACAATGATTATTATTGGAATATACTTATTTATATTGCTTTATATTACTTACTCGGCTACTTCTCAGTCCAAATTTTTCCTTTCTCGTTATACAATTATTTCTTTATTTGATTATCAGTAATCCGATTTCTTCTAAAAATAAATTTTGACCAAAATTCCTTCCTTTTTTTTGATTAGACAAATGCTCCCCTCTTCATAAATACTCTAGTAATTTTTTTTTAATATGGGAAAGAAAAGTAAACGCCAAACTCCCTACATTTAGATAGAGTCATGAATTGTTTTAGACTTTAGGAAGTTTCTTTCTATGCCTAAAAGTTAAAAGTGTGCTATACATTGCTTAGTAAAGAAAGAGTAGACTTACAGAGGATCTGACATTTGAAGAGAAATGAAATTTTGACACAAAAGAATAAAAAGATTGAAGTTGTAATGGACCATCCTTTTAATTAGAGCTCTCCTTTTCTACAGTAAAATATTAGGTAAAAAACGAGCACAAAAAGAAAGAAAAAACATAGTGTAGCTTTCAATTAATAAGAACTTTGGCAATATAGATGCCAAAATGCATAGTCCCACCATGTGAACCCCCTATATATTTAGGCTTGTTGTCACCTTTTTAGCTCAATCTTTCTTGATAAAATTGCATCTCTTTTATTACCTTTTTGGTATTGGATGGTGAGATGACCTTAACCAATCCAAAAGCTGCTAAGATTGAAATGGCAAGAATGTACATTGCATAATTAACTATGCTAAGTAATAAACTATTTACGTAAAAATAGATATTGCATTTTTATTGAGTTGGTGTCAAATGTAAGTAAATGGATTGAAAGAGCCATTAATTGTTATATTAAGTGAGTGATTAATATAAAGATAGATGTAGTATGCTTATTGAGTTGGTGTAAATACTAAATAATTTTGTATAATATAGCTTCTGTCGTTGCACGTCTAAAATCTAAATGGAGAAAAAGCAGAATTTACCTGAGTTCGTCGGACAAAAGGTAACATATCATGACATGATCCGTCGTTTCATGAGTTATCGCTCCGTTTTCCTTATTTTCTACTTCTTTATGTTTCATTATCGATATTTGACGTGTTAGCGCTGATTCGGATTGGTTTTGATAGGAAATGAGACACTTAGTCTCTTTAAGGAAGGCTTGTTTTGGAAAGTCAATCGGATGTTGACTTATGAGTTAGAGAGCTCGGATGTGATTTTCGGTAATTCGGTTAGCTTCGGGAGATGATTTGTGACCTAGGAGCGTGATCGGAAGTGATTTTAGAGGTCCAGTGTAGATTTAGGCTTGAATTGGCGAAGTTAGTATTGTGGCGATTTCCGGTTGATAGGTAAGATTTTGATCCGAGGGTCGGAATGGAATTCTGAGAGCTGCAGTAGCTTCGTCACATAATATGGGATGTGTGTGCAAAATTTCAGATGATTCAGAAGTATTTTGGTCGGATTTTTTATCAAATGCGTGTTTAAGAAGTTTTAGAAGAACTTAGGCTTGAATCCAATGTAATTTGATGATTTTGGTGTTGTTTGTGGTGTTCTGATGGTTGAAGCAAGTTTGAATAATATTTTTGGATGGGTTGGCACGTTTGGTTGTCGTCCCGGGGGCCTAGGGGTGATTTCGGATGGCTATTGGAATGAATTTTGGATTTGTTAGATTTTTTGGTGTTTCCTGATATATGGTATTTCCGCATCTGCGGAAAAGGGGCCGCAGATGCGGCTCCGCAGATGCGAAGAAAGGGGTCACAGGTGCGGATTTCGGCCATTTGGAGGAGTTCCGCAGGAGCGGATTATTTCCGCAGAAGTGGGGTCCGCTGAAGCGGTCCTGAGCATTTTTGAAGAATCCGCAGAAGCGAAGGAGATACCGAAGAAGTGGTGACCGCATATGTGGTAAGGCAATCACAGATGCGAAAATGTCTGATCATAGAAGGGTTTTTAAAATAGCATTTCATCCGCGAGCTAAGGATATTATCAACCATTTTTAAGCAACCTTAAGAGCTTTAGGACGGGAAGTGACGGTAATTTCGACTGGGTGTGATTGGAGGTGAGTCCTATGACCTAAATACATTATTTAATGATAGAATTAACTTAGGAATTTATGAAAATTCATGGCAGAATACATATTCTACCCATCAAACTTAGGACCAAATCCCTATTACACACATGTTTAACGCGGGTTTTATTTTACACAGTAAACCTTTCAAAAGTGTCAATTACACACTACTTTGGAATTTAATATGTCATAGCGGGATTTGATGGGTCATTTGGACTCGAATTTGGGAGTTTGTGGTATGTATGGACTCGTTGTGAGATAAGGAATCCGATAATGTTAAATTTTTTAATTTTCGAGAAGTGGGTCCGAGGCTCGGGTTTTGTAAATTTCGTGAATTTCGATATTTTTCGAGTCTTTTCAATTAGGTTATGTTCCCATAGCCTATTGTAACGTATTCGTTGTGGTTTTGGCCAGATTCGACGTGCGAGGAGGTCGATTCGAGAGGCAAGGGCATAGCGAGCTAGAATTTTGGCAGACTAGAGGTGAGTAATGATTGTAAATGATGTCCTGAGGGTTTGAAACTCCGAATTGTACAACGTAGTACTATATTGAGGTGAGACACGCGCTCAATGACGAGCGCGGGGTCATTTATTATTGGGGATTGTGACTTGGTCCATCCCGATTGATATTTTACCGCGTATTTTACTAAGACTTATTGTTTTCACCATGACTTGGGCTTATTGCCATTGGACTTATTGCCGACTACTTGAAATCCTTTGTGAACTTTCATCAGTGTTTCCTCACTATTTGAAATATTACTTGACCTTAGTGCTATTTAATTTCACTGTTTTTGTGAACTCAGCTGCTTTTACTCAATTTGAGATTTAAATGATATTTAACCTAGTGTTTGAGCTGAGCATTACTGTCTTACTGATGCCCAAGGGGCTTATGATTATTTTCGGACTGATTGAGACCGAGAGCCATATGTGAGGATATGTTGAGTGATGTGAGGAGGCTTTCAGGCCTTATGAGTGATGTGAGAAGACTTTTAGGCTTTATGTTGATATGAGCAGGCTTTCAGGTCTTATGTTGAAATAGCGCTTGGGCCGTAAGGGACCCCTCCAGAGTCTGCACCCCTATAGTGAGCGCGGGTACCCATATGGTCTGAGAGTGAGCCCGAGGGGCTAATGTTGTACTTAGTGACTGATACTGAGCCCGCGGGCTGATACTGTACTGAGAGGATGATATTGAGCCCAAGAGGCAGGTATTTGATTATTTCTCACTTGATAAAAATATTTGTCTTTAATTGTTTTAAAATAGAGTTATTTGATACTTCATTATTTTACTGCTTAACTGATTTTACTGCTTTGAGATAGCATTTCTATGTGCCTTTATAAGATTTCATTCTTTCGGTCATTATATATTCTTATTACCCACTGGGTTGGAGTACTCATATTACTCCCTGCACCGTGTATGCAGATACAGGCATAGCAGAGTTCGCTCCTGAGCGCTGATTCCTTTCAGACCAGATAGTGACTAGGAGAGACGAGGTAGGTGTTGACGTCCGCAGCCCAGTTTCTCCCTTATCTTCTATTATATATGTTATCTTCAGAATTTGTACCTAGTTCTAGACTTTGTAGAATTTTAGTAGACTCTGTAGTTGCTCATGACTTGGACACCCTGGTTTCGGGTTGTGTCGGGATGATTCCCTGTTTTATCACTTTTCTTCTGCACTTGTGATTATGTTATCTATGTTTTAGATTTATTCATGCTAAGTAATTGTTAAAATAGGTATTGTTATTCTGTTGGCTAGTCTTATCTTCACGAGAGGCGCCATTACAATCGGGTTCGGGAATTGAATCGTGACATAACAGTTCATCGTAAAATTAATTTTAGAATTACACATAAATCAATAAAAAGAAATACCCTTTCAGAAGATGACGAATTACAAACAAATAAAAAAACTAAAAAGTTCCTTTAATATGTTTAGATGCCTATATAGTACGAAGAAGGTCTTATTAGATGACAAAAATAGCCATCATTCTGTTGGTCACGGAGCACTATTCTATACTATCTTTTGCCCCAGCTGCCAAACAATTTTTTTAGTACTAAATGCTTGAAAAGTACATGAATTTACTAATAAATGGATCGCCGACCTTAGTTATTTTCTATCTTTATCTATAATATAATTTTCTTTGTTAATTAGAGAAGTCCCTTTGAAGGCCAGCGTGCGAATATTTAGCCTTTTAATCTGAAAAAGGGTTTGTCGCTTCCAACTGATTTCTCCACATTTTAGATTAAAGAGTTAGTACATATACCCATTATCAACCACATTATTTTTTATTATCATATACAAAATAAAATAATCAATAATCAATTGCATTCCACTTACAAGGAAAAGAAAAAAGTTACTTACGTATATATGGCAAAGGACACCTCGATTCACTAAACTTTCATTATGCGTGAAGTCAGAAAAAAGGCCGGACTACAAAAGTCTATCGTGTAACTCGCAATAAAAGATAGCTTGGTATAAAAAGATTTTTTGTCCAGAAGATGAAAGTAGCAGAAATAAGGATGTTGAGATGGATGTGTGGGCACATTAGGCTGGATAAGATTGGGAATGAAGATACTCGGGAGAGGGTAGGCGTGGTTCCCGTGGACGACAAGTTGCGGGAAGCGCATCTTAGATGGTTCGGATACATGTGGAGGAGAAGCCTAGATACACCGGTTAGGAGGTGTGAACGGTTGACTTTGGCAGGTACGAGAAGAGGTAGAGGGTAGCCTAAAAAGTATTGGGGCGAGGTGATCAGACGGGACATGGCGTGGCTTCCGATTTTCGAGAACATGACTCTTGATAGGAACGTGTGGAGATCGAGCATTAGGGTGGTAGACTAGGGGTAGTCGAGAGTTCTTCCCTCTTTGTACCGGGTAAGGCTGTATCCGGTTCCGGTTCTGGGTCTATTTGGGTCTGCGGTTCCGTTTCTAGCGGTTCCTGTTCTGGCGGTTCTGGCGGTTCCGGACCCGGAACCGCTACCATTCGGTTCCGGGTACCATCCGGTTCCGGTTCCGGCGGTTCTGGCAGTTCCGGCGGTTCTGAATTTTTTTTGTAAAATCAATATCTTGTATAGTAGTCATTAGTATATTGTAGAATATATTTTATATGGTGTACTATGTTATTAGTATAGTATATATTGTATTTGGTAATTAGTATATATTGTGTATAAGTAGTGTATATAAGTAGTATATATTGTATTTAAGTAGTATATATAGTATATAAGTAGTGTATATTGTGTTGTAGTTAGTAATTAGTATAAATTGTATATAAGTAGTATATATTGATAAAAGAATGTTGTCATTAGTATATTGTGTTGTATGTTATATAAATATTCAAGGATTGATATAGAAGTAAAGACAAAGAAATATTGAGACAAAAGATATTCAAGGATATGATAAAGAGCATATTTATTGACCAAAATGGCATATCTTTCTTAGTCTTCCTTCCCCCAATGGAGCACAACATGGTACTAATACCACCATTAAAAGGAAAAAAAACTAAAAGAAGACATGCCAATGTACAAGTTACATCATAATTTATGTATTATTTCTAACAAATCTCATAAAACCTTCAAGGTTTGGAGGTGGTTGTGTTGGCGGTGGTGGAAATGAAGCTTGTTCATCACCACTTCCGGGTGAAGTTGCTTCCTGAGCAAGTTCTGCTATCATTTCTTCATAGCACTCATCTATTTCTGGTTGATATTCAGCTAGGCCAAAGTTCCTTCTTTCTGCGCGGATCCAATCTCGAAAAAGCACTGATTTTTCCAAGTTGTCCCGCATCGACGCTCTGTGATCACCTATTTGTAGTCTTGCTTGACTAAAAGCGCTCTCCGATGCAACAGTTGATGCTTGAATCGAGTTTACCGGATTGACGAACAACTTCTTGAAAATTGAAAATCGTTGAAATTGAACACTTGAAAACTTCAATTCAACAACTTCACAATGTTTCACGATTTTGAAACAATAAATTAAGCACTTGCACTAGAAAGATTGAAAGAGAGATTGAGAGATATTGATGAATTGGTGAATAAAAATGAAAGAATGAGGGGGTATTTATAGTTGAAAAATGGGAAATAGTGTAATTATATAAAGTTTGGGGTTAAATTAAAGTTTGGGGGCCAAATGGCTATTTTTTAAACTTCCAAACGGCTACTTTTGAAAAAGAGCCGTTTGGAAATTATTTTTTTTTTTTTAAAAAATTTGAAAATTTACCGTTACAGAACCGTTTGGAACCGCCAGAATCGGTCCGGTTCCGGTTCTGGCGGTGCCGGTTTGGCGGTTCCAACGGGTAGAACCGCCCCGCCACGGTTCCCGGGAACCGCCGGAACCGGAACCGCTGGAACCGGGCCGCCGGAACTGCCAGGGCCGCGGTTCCGGTCCGGTTCCGGTTCGGAACCGCCAGATTTACAGCCTTAGTACCGAGTAGTCTGATAGAGTTTTGTTTAGGCTTGTGAGTGGTCTATGTTGTGTTCACATTGTTGTATTGCATAGTTTTGTGTTAATGTCCTTTCACTTATTCGTTGTTATTTTCTTGCTGGCATCTTTTCTTGTTAAATGCCTTTTCTTTTATTTCTTTTCTGATATTATTGTCTCTTCTGTTGAGCTGAGAGTCTCCCGGAAACAGCCTCTTTACTTTTTTAGGGGTAGGGGTAAGGTTTATATACACTCTACTTTCTCCAAACCTCACTAGTGGAATTTTACTGAGTATATTATTGCTATCGCAGTTGTTTGGTATAAAGAGATTTTACTTTATCAGTGTATCTACCATAAACAAATCCTTTTAAACATTCCACATTATGAATTTTCATGTATCCGGAATAGTGGTGATATCCCAAAATATTGTCATGTAGAAAATCATAATCTTGAATCTGGACATAGGAGATTTCTATAGCTGCAAAATAAACAGTGAAATTACATGATGTGGTGCTTATTTAATGCTCATGAAATGTTAGGTAGAAAAAGACATACTATATGAGGAAATGTGAGTGATTATGTGCCTGAATAGTGAATAGTGAATAGTGAATACCCTCCTTTTGACTTTGAGTGAGGATGAAGTGAAATCCAACACTGAACCAAAAGCCCTACAAAATACCTTAGCTTTGAAGAGAAAATCCACGTACACCAATTTAATGTGCATATCCAATGAACCATAATTACTAACATAGTAATGAGTCAGCAAAATAAATTAGTAAACTGAAATTCGGCAATATTATGCATTATCATTGTCTAATTATGGACTACTATATATTTACATACTTCAACTTTTTAGAATATGGGTAAGTGAACACATTCACACATTCATTTTTATAAAAGACAAAGTCATAGATATCAATGAAAATAGAAAGGCCAGCTAATTATAAGATTTATATGCAACTTGTAGTTGAGGTTCTTGATATTATGGATCAAGATTAGTTGATTAGTATCCCTTGATATTGACTGCTCTAGCTATAAATAAATTTTGTTTGATTATCAACATCTCCTTTTGGACTCTTAACTCCATTTAACTTGGCCTATATAGGACTAATTAACACTCAATGGAGCCTACCTGGTTTTATCTTTAAATATTACTCTCTATGAATTGCCAAAGCTAATGCTAGTTCATTGAGGGGTCGTTCAGTTTGGAACAAGGATATCCCGAGATTATAATTTTGGGATAATATCAAAATTTTGATATAGAATTTATATTGTTGTTAGTGTAGACGTCAAAATTTTAAGGGATCAAGTCAAATAATAAATTAAATATACTTAAGGACCCTTGAAATTGTAGGAGTCTATTAGGATGTTTTGATACTCTACCATAAACCTTAATTCACACATATACAAAGTGATACATATCTTCTTGAAGAGGGGTCTCAAAATTCCATAAATTCTTGGGATATTCACAAAGAGATCAAAATATGTCCTGATACTTCTTCTTGCAGGTTACTCTACCTTAATACATATTCGATCAAAATATGTCCTGATACTTCTTGATACTCAAATAGTTCAATAAGCCGGAGATCAAATGCATCCCCAAGAAATCTGCATATCATCCTACATTTGAGAAATACGAGAAGAATCAAGGGAGAAACAGAATTATACTCATAATTAATTAGTAAAAATATTTTTTTCTTATTTTGTGATTACAATTTATTTTTCATATGTTAAAAATTAGTTACAAATAATTAGCCAATAACCAATAATTAAACACAGGATAAATATATCTCGAATTTTATACTGGAATTAACTCGGGTAATCAAATGACTTCACAGGCTCCATTAAATTATAGTTATCAAACTTCTCCTAAGATGGCCTTATTTGATGCTGACATATGCTACGTGATTAATTAATTGTCTCATTTATTTTAGTCCGCGTGTGCTTTTCCGTATGAACAATGGACTTTATACCAACCTTAGCTAATTATTGCCTCAATAGTTCACCTTATAATTTTAATTTAAGTATTGATTACAATCCTTTAATTATTACAGAACTTTACTTCACTTTTGAAATTCCAAAAATTAATAATTTTCAAGTTGTACAAATAGGTTTAAATGCTAGTAGTAATTATTTGAAGTGAAGTTGAGTAAAATTTTCACCAACCGAATTTTCTTGCTTCATGTACATGCAACTGCTAGTCGATAGGTGTACAATAGGGTTGGAGCATTTCCATGTGACAAGAATGAAAATTACCACTATAATTGGGAATGTTGAGCACTGGAGTGACAATTCATGCTTAGACTTAAAGAATGTATGAAAATCCTAAGGACTCTAATGGTGAGAAAATTTTCTTTTCTATAATTGAGATCACATGGTGCTAAATTGCACTATCATCGGCTTTGCAAAAAAGGCCACCAGCTGGAACTTATTTATAGAGTCAAGGAATCATAATCTGTTTTTCTTAAGATCTTAAAATCACTCAATAACTATAATAATAATAATAATTAAAAAAAACAGAAACTGAATCATGTAGCTGTCTTCTTTTTAATCTTTTTTTATTAAGTGCTCTTTTATTTAACATACTTGTGTATAAGACAGTATACTTAATTACTTGTATCACAAGAAGATATTGATTCATCATGTGTGGATAATTAAGGCAAAGTGATAATATATAACTGCTCTTAAAATAATAGTAGAGAAAATATATATTTTTTGTATTATATATATATATACACACACACTTCTTTATTTTATATACACAAAATATATAAATTGTATACACTTTTGCCTCTATCGTATGTAAATAATATTGGCCACAAGCTAAAAGTAATCTTTATCCGATAATTAATCACTGTGAATATTTTTGTACTATAGATGTGACAAGTCCATCGGGCAAGTGCACAGATAGATATTTTGAGGATGCTATTTAGAGATTAGTCCGTACTTATTTTATCCTGAAAATTCAAATCAAAAGTCTTAACTTCAAGACAGTCAAGGATGTTTTTGTCCTTAAAAATTAAATTGAAAAACTGAAATTCAGGACGTACTGGTTAATTTTTAAATATTATCCCTTTAAAGTGGCTACCTGATGTCATTCCCACCAAGTCCAACATCGATGGCCCAAAGGCATTTTAGTGGCTATATCAGTAAAAGCTTTCCAGTTTCATGAACTTTGATTGAAGTAGCTAAGTTGATCTTATGTATACGTTTAGCTTTGTTGCATCTTGGAAAAAAAAAAATTGCCTCTATCCTAAATACAAATAGTACACGCGTCAGGAATTGACGACTCAGAGATTCAATTAAGTACTAATCTTTTTTTCATTGGTATCACAATTTTTCATTTGTCTTTCTACTTAAGGCGCTAAACCAAAGTTCAAAATACTTCTTTTAGGGTATATCTTACTCGTTGAATCTTGCATTTATGTAGCGTAGAGAGTCGATGGATAAAGGCATAAAGCTGTGTTAAAAACACAAGGAATGAAGTGAATAAATGTCTTAATTTTAACTAACTACATTCTGACGAAGAAAGGACAAGGCAGCAATCACATGTAAAAGAATACTATTGTTTCTTTCTTTTGCAATTTCAACTTTGGCCAAATGACCTTCAGTCTGGTGCAAGGAAAAAAAAAGACTCAAGTTTGTGAGACCTAATGATCATCATTCAAGTTACATCATTAAAATCTGTTACTCATTTCATTTTTCTTTCTTTATGATTCTGCTGCTTATTGTGAAAAAACTGCGCGATTTACCAAACCAGCATTCATCATCTTGCTCTTTCTTGAGAGAGTTTCATCCTCAATATCCACGTCTTATGTCGCTTCCACTTTGAAAGATCCAGAAAACTTCAGGACTCTTCAGATTTTCTGATATGCACATTCTGCTGAAAGTTTTCTCGTGCAGATATAACTAGTCAACTCTGTTATGTGGTCATTCGTTCCACTTATTCCAGTCCTGCTCCATGTATTGCTATTGGCAGTTGGCAATGCCGATAGAGTGATGATTATTTGCAATGGCCTCAAAAGGTCTCACCAACTGTAAGAGATTAGCCTGGTTTCTTTCTCATCATAATAATGCATAAAGGCCAACAAGAGCACAAACATCCCCTTTTGTTGATCTTCCTTAAAAATTTTCGAGCTACTCCAACAAGTAAAACATAGAAAGTATAGCGTATTCAGCCCCGTTGTCCACTTACTTTCTCCCTTCCACCTTTACGAACATCATGCAGCAGATAAAGCCAGCTGGAATAGAAGGGTGTCTCACTGCAACTCCTGACAGATATAAATAAAACCTTACATTCTCAGCATATCAATGTATTAGTTTCTTCTTTGGTGGGGTAGAGGAAAGGGAGCTTACCAGAATTCCAGTTTCTCTGGACTAAAGAGTTTTAACAAAAGGTGGAGCATCCCTTCGTGGCCCTGCTACAGAACGATAGACATACACCTTATCAGCGTAGTCATCGCTGTCCTCATCTTTGATTACTTCGACATTCAACCTAGGCATCTCTTTTGCAAGTAGCCGACAACCATTCATGGTGACATTGCAAGCTGACATCCAAAGACAACGCATGGATTCATACTTGTTCAGTCCGGAAAGAAGTGCTGCATTTCCGAATGGACAATCCCTTATCTCCAGCTTCCTCAGCTTAGAACAGCCGTCAAGCACGCACTGCATACCCCAGTCACTGCTTCCAGCAAAAGCCACTGAAAGTGTCTCCAGGTTTTTAGCATACTTCCCAATATACTCAAATGTCTGGTCAGTTAACAGCCCAGAAACAGAAAGCCTCTGGAGCTTTGCACAAGTCTTGACCACTGCACCAAAAGCCTCATCCATGGGTTCATTTGTCAGGTAATCTGGTTGGCCAGGATTCATTATGCAGAGACGAAAATGGGTGAAATCAGGGCAGTTGCGCACTATCGTTGCAACAGCAGCATTAGTCATTTGCCGGCAAAAATAGAGAACATATTGAAGCTTAGGACAACCAGCAGACACAGCCACAAAGCCCGACTCTGTCACACCATGGACTATATCCTGGTCAAAAGGGTCAGCAGGAAAGACTCGCAGTTCTTCAAGCAAGGGGCAGCAAGTTCCAACAGCCTCTAATCCCTTATCTTCGACAGTGTCAAGGACCTATAACAGAAAGATTAGGCATGAAGACCTTGAAAATAGAAAAATGGAATTACCAGGATAAGAAGGTGATTAGAGGAGCGGCTATGAAACAGCAATTCCCCCGGAGGACAAATAGAGTGGGATCCTTTGAAGATTTTCCCCCCAGCGAAAACATCCACAGAGCAGTTAAAACTTTATACGATATATTAGTGGTCATTTTCACTGATAGAATTAAACAACATCATGACATTTATTTTCTATAAAATTGAACTTAGTGCTGGACTGAAAATATCTTGTTAGAGACTCCTTATTTTCCCCTACCTTCTCAATTTTACCCTTTATCCTGAAGAATACAACAGTCGATCATCAGAACAACAACTACGTCTCTAAGAGCATACAAATGGCACCAGTGGTATATCAGCTGAAATATTTTACGTTCACCATAAAGGTTAAGGATTCACGAGACACAGTGACAAATGAATGTGGTACCTCCTCCTTCTATTACTAAGGCGATAAACAGGTAATATTCCTCTTAAAAGCATGTAGATAGTCCTGATCAGTCCATCATGTGAGGCTCAAGCTAACCTTAAACAGGAATGTATACACCAGTAAATAACTATGATATTAAAGAGTAGTTCAATCCCAATTTTTTCTTGGCAAAGAATTGAGGATGATGTCAGACAAACTTCTTCTCAAAACTAGTAAGGAAGATCTTGATGTCAATTCTTTTTTGATAAAGTAAGCGATGTCAATAAAAGGCACCAAAAAGATACAAGAAGTACATGAAGGAAATACCAATTCTAATGAACACGTCTAATGCTCTCTAGTGGTCAGGTTATTTGTTCCTCAGAGAAAACATAGGTGGAAAAAATTAAAGATCTATGTGTCATTCCTCCACAAAATGTCAAATGTTAGGATGCTAATACCTAAGACCTCATCATGAAAGGATTGGTCACAGAGATATTTAGAGTTGCAGCTAGATCCTTACCCAAAGGCGTCTTAAATTTGGGCAATGAGCAAGAAGCTTCGATAATTCACCACTCCCAATGGTAGCATAGCTCAAGTTGAGGAAAGTCAGACTAGAACAGGCTGCATAAAGAACTGGTAAATATAGAGAAGTCGCATCCCATAAACCTGAGAGAGTGTGCAGATGTTTGCAGTTGCTGAATGCACTTTCAACTTGTGCATACTGCCGACTCGTGAGCTCTTGATGAAAGGATCCTGTACCGAGCTCCATCAGCTGAGGAGCCCGAACAAGCAGGCGTTGCAATTGATCCAAGTTAATGTTCTTATTCACCTTCAGAACCCTCAGCGATTTGCACCTACTGACAAGTCTCTCTAGGGCATCGAAACTGATCTCACTGTTCAGACTGGCAAAGTTTAACACCTCCAGTGATGCAAAGTCATCTGGAAAACAACTTAGCCAACTACCAGCGATGTCATCCATGCCATTCTCCTGAATGTCCAGCTCTGTCAACCTCCTGCAAAGGGAAACCACCATTTAGATTGGTAAAGCAATTAAGACAACTGGATTCATCCATATAGACTGTTGTTAAGCATTAATTTAAGAGCGGGCAACAAAACAAGCTGACATTTTGTTGCCTACGGAAAAAACGTGTTTTGCATTTTCTAAACCTTGATGATTTATTAGGGGTATCACCAGCTTAGGTGGGGTATGGAGCAAGAAGAACTATGAAATCACTCAAACGAGGTCCTGTTATCATCATGTACATAGAACCTCATTATAATTGTATGTATCATTTTGATAATAGATGAAGAAATTTGTGATGTATCAGAGCCACAAACCAGAAAGTGAACATACAAGTCCTGCTTCTGCAGCATATAGAAATATGGAATGTGATATTTAGAGCCATCCTTCAAACTACATCCCCTTGGAACAATTGAAGATCATAACATCCAAAGATCTCACATTCTCAGATTCTTTTTGGTTCAGACTCCCATAATGTAAAATTGCAAAGTTGTCAGCTTCTATGATTCGGAATCATTAAATGCAACTCAAGATGAAATTTTGGTAAGCAATTAGAATTTTTGATGGTATAAACATGGAAATACTTTGAAAGTGAGAATTCCAATAGGTTATGATAGCATCCAAATTCCACATTCTAAGATTCTCTTTGGTTCAGACTCTAGTTATGTAAAGTCGCAAAGATGGCAACTTCTATGTTTGAAACTATATGATATCAGAATCCTAATCACACAGGCCATACATGAGCAGCAGCCAACATCATCATTAATTGCTTATCATAACATCCAAAGATCCATATTCTCAGTTTCTTTTTGGTTCAGATTCTCATAACATAAAATCGCAAGATGCCAGCTTCTAGGTTTCAAACTATACGATATCGGAATCATAAGTGCTGCTCAAATGGAAACTTGGTAGACAATCTGGAACTTTGTGATGGCATAAACTTGGAAATACTTACAAGTCAGAATACTAATTACACGGGCCATCCATGAGCACCAGTCAATCCTTCCTTATTTGCTAAGAAAAAAATCAACATGACAGTCTCGTGAACCATAATATCCCAGCATTGCTATAAATCTAGGGCGACAACTTGACAGCATATACTAGTTCAAGCTCCACAGGTCTAATCACCAATAAAAGGTAAAGAGATGAAATGTACAGTATGCAGTCCTTAAGTTAAAAGAGATACTCTTTCTTGACAAATAAGAAGAGTTATTTTTGCCTAACAATTGCATCAAGGAATTCTCTAAGTTAATGCTCAGTAACAGGTCAATGTCACATCAAGAAAGTGACATAAAAATGAAGAGGAAAAGAAATCATAAACTAGAACCATTTCAATTTCCACTTATACTTTGTCTATCTTTTTGTTCTTCTTTCTTTTTAAATGTGAGAGAAGGCAGGGTGGTGATAACAAGATAACAGGCGTATATGGTGTCCCGAACAAAGGACATGTCACTTTGTTTCTTCACCCACATGGCCACTATAAATGAAAATGAAAGTTTCTTAACCTTTCCACATCCAGACACATGGGTCTACTGTTTTGTCCTCCATTACTACAATAATTAGCTTGGACCACCACGTAAACAGTTTTGTTTCCTTTTCTCTATGTGGCTTGAATGAATTCTAAATCCACCACACTAAAACTAAGATCCTAAAATATCAAAGCTAGAAATACCCAGTTACAGCCAAATAAATAAATAAAAACTATTTGAAGAAAGAAATAGAAGGTTTTCCTCCAATCAACACTATGAAGCATAACTGGCATAAATATTGAAATTCACCGATATTAGAGAATCTACCAATCAGAAAAATATGAACTAAAAGAACTTGCTACTTGAAATAGTTCAGTATAACAATCAATGTTGTTAACAAGATAGACTTACTTGCAGTAAGTAGCAATGGATTTGATCCCATCAGTGCTAAAACCATCACAACTCAACAAAGAGAGAGCCTTAAATCCATGAAATGATTTAGCCAAAAACTCCAAACTCTCATCATTAACAGTCATCCTCTTCAACCTCAACTCCTCAAGAAAGGGGTAAACTTTGGCAAAAACATCAAGCCAAGCCTGGATATCAGCGCCCCAATTCTCTGGGACCAAATTAAAGTCGGAAAATCTTGGCTTCCCTTTAAGGGTAACGCTCTTAATCTTGGGAAATCTTCTTGCTACAATATCAGGAGAGACCGAATAGCAATTCCCAATGAACAACTTAGTCCTTGTCCATCGTTCTGCATTGTACCAATCCGTACAAACCAATGAAGCTGAGTTTCTGTCCTTGTGAGACTGCACAAGTGACAGCACCTTCTCCAACACCTCATCTGGGAATGGTGATGCTGTTGACTCATTCAATGAATCCACCGATTCCCTCGGTTTTTTCAAGCTGGCATTCATTTTCAGCTCCTTGTAGATTCCAAACAGCTTAAATCTCCTCAAGAAGAAAACTGCATTTAAACAAAAACAATCACGCAAAGTTTAAATCTTTACACCCTTTTCAGCTCCTTGTAGATTCAAACAGCTAAATCTCCTCAAGAAAACTGCATCCCAATAAAATAATGGCAAAGTTTAAATCTTTAAACCATTTTCAGCTCCTTGTGGATTCAAACAGCTAATTCTCCCAAAGGAAACTGCATTTAAATAAAAGCAATTACAAAGTTTAAATCTTTATACCATTTTTGAGATGTAGACAAATTATCAACTGCAAATTACAAAGAATAACACTAATTTTCCAAGATTATAACAAACAAATGAAACGAATTAATAGTAAATATTAGAAACTAAACCCATCTTGAGGCACCTGAAATTCAACAAGACAATATCATCTGCAATCAGTTCTAGTCCCACTTTGGTAGAGCTTTCAAGAAAACAAATAAAAGAGATATTGGTCTAAAGAGTATTTCTTGAATAGAGGAGAACGAGGGAAAGAAATAGCAGAACTTTCTGAAACACTTCTGAAAAAAGCAGATAGAAAATGACACATAAAAATCAGCTTAAAACAATACCTAGATCAAATTAAAAAGAAAAAAAAACTCCACCGCAAAAATTACAGTCCTATTACAAGAAAAATCAGGAAAAGGGTGGGTTCTTGAGAAAATAAATTGGGATTGAACAAGAATTGAAAAAGGCGCAGGCTTTTTTTATTGCATACCTCAGTCTTGAGTGTGGTGTAAAAATGTGGACACTTTGGTGAACCATAAGAGCCAAAGAAACTCTCAACCCAACCACTATTATATAGCAAACCAAATTATTCCCCCAAAAGATAAAAAAAAACTTTATTGCATAAAAAAAATAAGTATTAAAGCACATAATTTATAGATATATTTTTTAATTTATCAAATTACTGTACACATAAAGGTTATAATAATAACAAAGTCCACCGTAGGTGAAGCTGACAGACATGGCAGCCGAGCCACACCCAAAAACGCCCAAAACCTCTCCAGCGTGGGGACAGTGGGGCGAGCATATGATTTCCTGACACGTGTACATAATCAAGCTGGTGCGTACATCTTTCGCTGCGCATATTAGACCAGAGCCATTTTTATGGTGCGAAGTAACGGTAATGGGTTATTTTGTACCTTTCACCCATGGGCGAAGTCATTTAGGGTGGTCACTTTACCACCCTTTTTGGATATATACAGATATAATTTTATATTTTAGAAGTATATAATATATATTAAATATTTTTTGTCAGGTAACTTTTTTATTTTCTTTAAATTTAAATACTCTTAATAAAGAATTTAGCGTTGCTTTCACCCCTCAATTATATGTGGTATTTCCATTGCTTATTATACTCAGGGGCGGTCCAAGTAGACTCAAGTGGATTCATATGAACTCGGTTCATTGAAAAATAATATTATATATATATATATATAGGTATATTTTTGCTGTTTTCGTATAAGTAAAGGTATAAATATAATTTGAACCCACTTCAAACAAGTAAAATGCCTAGTTTGTTGCAAAAAGGGTTAAAATTTTTCATATGGTCTTGAGTTCAAAACCAACTAATCATATATGACCTTCAATATTTTTTTTGAACCCACTTGATAAAAATCTTGGGTCCGCTACTAATTATACTAATTAATTTTGGAAAGAAAGGGAGAGGGGATCAATGCGAATGAAAAATTTATAGTAGTTCATAAATATCCTTACACAATTCATAAGTAAAGCAAAATTAGGAGATGTAAATAATTTTTACCTTTAAGTAAATATTATATAATTTTGTTTGGTCCTTTCTAAAAGTAGACCAAAATAAATATATATATATATATATATAGTTCTCCAAAAGTTCAAACTATCAATTTTGAGAGAACAAATAAGGAAAAAATGTGAATAAGGGAGGTGAAAACTATAAAGATTAGTTTAATAATTTTTCTTAATTTGGAACAGATAATTAAAAGTGCATATATGAGAAGAAAATAATGAGATTAGCATAAGGGTATCGGACGATGGGAAAAAGTAGCGGTCCTAGCTTTTGTCAGCAAAGATTGGCATGTCACACTACACATTTTGGCTTTCATATTGGAGTGTAGGTATTATTTGTATTTATTTATTAATATATACTTTCTTTCCCTTCTTTTTATGAAATAATAAAAGAAAAGAAGAAGAAGAGTGTAGAGAGGGGGGAATTTTTATTGATATGGAACGATTTACAATGGAATACAATCCTCTATTTATAGGGAAAGCTTGATTTAGCCAACAAGTAATAAACTCTAGAATCTCTCTAAATATAGACATTCACCATAAATAGAATTCTATTTATAACACTCCCCCTTGAATGTCTATTCAATAGATAATGTGCCTCGTTAAAACCTTAACTAAAAGAAAATCCAATGGGAAAAAAATTTCTAGAAAGGAAAAAAGAGTACACATATCTAACAATACGTCTTTTGGTTGCCTCGTTAAAAACCTTACAAGGAAAACTCAGTGGGATAAAACCTTGTAAGGAAAAAAGAGTGCAACGCGCATTAACTCCCCCTGATGAGAGCAACAATTCACATCTTTGAGCCTTTGCATTCCAATCTTGTGCACTAGCTTCTTGAAGGTTGACATCGACAGAGTTTTGGTGAATAAATTAGCCATATTAAGCTCCAATGAATATATTGCACCTTGAAAATCCTCGCTATCACATTATCATGCTTATAGTTATAGCAAGATACAAATGTGCACAAATTGCACTTAGCATGCGGTACTTCAAGACTAAAAATTGTATATGCTTTAAGCGCTTTAAGTCCTTCAAGGATTATCATATAACTTAAGCCATATAAACCATCTAAAGAGGCTTTAGTGCATATCAAGTTTTTATGTCTTGCATAGATATATAAGATATCGAAAACTAATTGCACATACCATTGACTTTATACTTTCAAGTATTTGAACTACATGTCCAAAACTACATGTCTTTCATATGGAATCAATTTTACTTGAATTGTATATCTTCCATTTGGCCAATACTTTTGTGTCTATATTCGATAGACTTAAGATCTTCATCTATACTTAGCGCTATGATAGATGTCATAGACGAACATGTTATATCGGTTCCAATAAGTTTTCACAAAGACATAACATAGAGATCTCTTCATTCATATATTCAGGTACCTGGATTTCTCATGAGATTTTATGAAGTGTTATGTCATGTGACCTTCTAGATCACTTGCCTCCTTTATTATGATCACTTTGATCATTTGCTCATCTTCCTTATCAATAAGTTTTATTTGAAACTGATTTGTCTATATGTTTTAAGCGTACCATAGACTTAGTCCTTCTAGGACTTAATAGGAGCATTTGCAATGAGAATATAGTTACTTTCTTTGGGTCAGCAAATGCGTCTGGCATGCTTTGCAATGTATTGCAAACGAATTATCTTTTTATGAACTTCAAGTTCATATATTTTATTCAAGGATCTAGATATACAAATGATAATTCATTCCACGTAAATTTTTCTCAACTGTTTATCATGTCTCCCCCTAATTTAGAAAAACTAACTTGTTTTCTCAACTTTGAAAATCCATCTTTGTGCATTATGGTGTTAAGGAAAATATACAGCGTACATCAATAATAATAAGATGAAATTATTTGGTTCCTGGCCCTGAACCACTTATTAGGGGAGAATGCAATATACTTTCGTATTTAACATATATCAAATTGATATATATAACTTTGTTATCATAAGAAATAGTTTAGCTATTAAGTAGAGGCCCTCAATAAATTAATTTGCTAAACCAGGACCCATACACCGGTCGTGATGGCGCCAAACACCTTGTTAGGCAAGCCCGACCATTTCAACATTTCCAGCCAAATTATTAACTTAAAACCCATCTTTTTAGCTTAAAATTCTCAGTTTGATAACAATAGAAATACTGCGGAAAATGTAATCAAAAGTAATAACAAGCCAAAGGATCTGGCGTCACAAGTCAGTGCCTCTAGATATAATAGAACAGTATCCTAAACAAGGAATATCTGGATGCAGGAATAAAAGATAGATAAGAGGAGAAATCAAGTCCTGCGGATGCCAGTAGCTACCTCGATATCTCTGGAACCGAACTAGGCAACAGCAGATAAGCACAGCTAAACCTCCGGGATTTCTGTATCTGCACACAAGGTGCAGGGAGTAGAGTGAGTACTTCCAACTCAGTGAGTATTAGCAATAAATAACAACTGAATGTAAGAAATCCGGTAAGAACACTATACAGTACTAATTTCAATAGTAACGACAGTGAATAATGCTAAACATGGGAGAGAATCTGATAAATACTTCTCTTTTCGTCCGACTAGTTACTAACACTACTGCAGCGCGCAGCCCGATCCAATATAATATATAAAATGTTGCGGCGTGCAGCCATATCCAATAATATAGTATTGCGCTCACTGGGGGTGTCTGCAGACTTCAGAGGGGCTTCTTCAGCCCAAGCACTATAATACTGCATCATGTAGTCCGATCTATATAATATATCGCTATGGCGTGCAGCCCAATCCATATAATATATCGCTGCAGCGTACAACCCGATCTATATACCATATTGATGCGGCGTGCAGCCCGATCCATATAATATATATTGATGTTGCGTGCAGCTCGATCCGTATAATATATCGTTACGGCGTGCAGCCCGATCCATATAATATATATAATGTTGCGGCGTGCAGCCCAACCCATATAATATATATCGTTGCGGGCTGCATCCCGATACATAAAATATATCCCTGCGGCGTGCAGCTCGATCCATATAATATATATATAATGCTGCGGCGTGCAGCCCGATCCAATACATGTATATGTATATACTGTTGCGGCGTGCAGCCCGATCCGGTATATATCAAATACCCTCACTACGGGGGTCCTTGACCCCTCTCAGTCAAAATAGACTTGGCTTCTCGGCCCCCCTCAGCTAAGACAGGGTATTCAACCCTAGGTATTGCTCATTTATGGTGCAAGTTACTATGTCCAGTTTATTTCATGATTTACAGTCAAAGTCAGGACAGATGGTATGTGTTCAATAGGTAAAGTGAGGTCAATCAGCTCAACATGCTCCCTAGGAGTTCTACAGATCGGCACAAGGCCCCAAACATGGCAACTAGCCCAAATATATACGGGTACAAGCGCAGTCTCAGTCATGAAGTGCAGTAAGTCATTAATCGGGATGGACCAAGTCCGAGTCCCCAGCAGGAACATCACCATGCTCATCATATGACGCGTGTTTTATCACAACATAGCACCCCATAGTGCATATACGGGGTTTCAAACCCTCAGTGTATCATTCATAACCATTACTCACCTCAAACCAGCCAAAATCCTAGCTCGCCTTGCGCTTTCCTACCAAATCGACCTCCTCGGGTGCAGAATCTGACCAAAACCAAAAGAAATATTTTATAATAGACTAACGGGACATAACCCAATAGAAAGAAATCGAAAAACATCCAAAAACACGAAGTTGGCAAAACCCGAGCCCCGGGCCCATTTCTCAAAAATTTACAAATTCACATCAATGGAATCCTCGTCTCGCCATGAGTCTGTACCTACTAAGAACTCCCAAATCCGAGTTCAAATGACCAATCAAATCCCAATTTGAAATATTAAAAAACTCAAGCACTAGTTTCTTCAATTTAATTCCCAAATTCAGAGAATTAATGGATGATTCTTCAACAATATCATGTGTCAAGCTCATAAAACTTACCTCCAATTACTTCCCGTCGAAACCCTCTTCAAAATCTACCAACGAGCTCTCAAGGTGGTGCAAAAATGGTGGAAAAATGAACCCAAGCCGCGGATGAAATGTTATAAAATAGGTTTGTATGCCCAATTATTACCCTATGCGATCGCATCACATCCATTGCGATCGCATAGCACCCCTGCGATCGCATAAAACACACAACTGCCAAGGACCCTAGGCCTAACAACCCTATGCGAACGCCTCCCCCCTTGTGCGAACGCACAACTCAATCTCATAGACCAATGCGATCGCATACCACCTACTGCGAACGCATAGCACAAAAACTAACCCATCTCCCAGCCTCATATGCAATCGCAATGCCACCTATCCAATCGCATAGAGGAAATCTTATGCAACATTTCTGCTGAACTTCTGCAACTTTCAAACTTTCAAACACTCTTCGGTAACCACTCGAAACTATCTCGAGGCCCTCGGGACCTCAACCAAAAGCACCAACATACCCCAAAACATCATAAAAACTTGTTCCAACCATAAAAACGCGCCCAACAACACAAAAATCATCAATTCACGACGGATTTAAGCGTAAGTTTAACTAAAACTTCCGAAACTCATATTCGATCATAAACACTACCAAACGACATCCAAATGACCTGAAATTTTGCACACATATCAAAAATTACCTAACGAAGCTACAACAACTCTCAGAATTCCATTCCGACCCTCGGATCAAAATCCCACCTACCAACCGGAATCTGCCAAAATTCAAACTTCGCCAATTCGATCCTAATTCTATACCAGACCTCCAAATTCATTTGCGACCGCACCCCTAAGTCACAAATCATCCCTCGAAGCTAACCGAACCACTGGAATTCACATCCGAGCCCTCTAACCATATAGTCAACTTCCGGTTGACTTTTCTAATACAAGCTTCCTTCTAAGAGGCCATGTGCCTTATTTTCGACCAAAACCAATTCAATTACACCCTATCAACTCTAATACTGACATTGAGACATGAATCAACACCATAAGGGGGGAAACGGGGCGGTAACTCACGTGACGATGGGTCAGGTCGTCACATCCTCCCCAACTTAAACAAACGCTCGTCCTCGAGCGTACCCAGAGTCGTTCTAGAAGTACACCAATAGCTGAATAACTTTAGCATGCATATAAACCGAGGTGATCCCACGTCACCCTATCCCGTATAGGTCCGACAACACAATATAGCTGAAATCTTTCACCTATTTCACCCATTTAGTCCATAAACCATAGAACTACGTTTCATTATCTGAAATCTTACACAAGATCATAACCTCACAATTTTGCTCAGAATAAACCCGAACCAGCTATAATAATCCATACCTGCAACCTCGGCTGCAATCATGTGATATCCCACATAAATCAAACACATGCAGTGATAACTTCCATTCACAGCAATTGCCCACAATAACCCGATACCGATAGAAACCTTTTTGTTAGCTAAAGTATTATTCCCACACTTTCATATACTACCAAAGGTAACTGAAACACGCGATATACCAAACCCATCACTCAGATCATCCATTCCTGAATCCATTTCCCTCTTGACTGATACTACAACAAATTTCCGAGCCAAACCTCGATATTACCTTTCTAACAAGCTGAAATCGAATTGGTTCATGCTCATTAGTGACTCCAATGATCACTTCGACTCTAACCACCCTTCTGGTGATATGACACCTCGACACAGACCTAAGCCACAACTTGTGTAATACATGCACCAATCAGTCTGAACATACTCAAATCATGACAATGACTCAACGAAAAAGTTGTACCTCAAGCTCAACAGCACCATTACAACACAAAACTGAGATCCCAATCTCACGTCATAGAAATAGAGTACCTAAATTCTCCTCGAAAGGTCATATCTTCACGTGGCCTTGCCATAACGCGCGATCCTATCCAAACTCTATTGGCAATGAAGCACCTCAAGTCACCATGTTCAACACGATCAGCCACGCACAGTTTGAGGTCTGAAACCACGCATTCCATCACACCCACGGTGAAGCAATTAATATACACTATTCAATCCTGAAAGGATGCAACCGATACGCTATTTGACGAGCAACGCCCAATACGGATTTTCCTCAAAAACCAGGAAGCAAGGCATACAAAGTAATATATAGAAATCTATTCTCCACATCACACTGTTGTGGTGTGCAACCCGACCCAGATAACATACTTGTGGCAGCGTGCCACCCGATCCACCCAAATATCTCACATATGAGATGCACATCGAGACAAATTTTGCTCATTACAATAAACACATATAGTCTCATGCCCAGCCACAAGAAGCGCATCTGAACAAGTCCCCCAATACCGGAACTGAATCAATGGTAGAAACCTCTACACTGACATCCTCCACGAAGGCCCAATTAATGAAGCAATGCTTGCCATCCGTTCGATGGTCTCTGGAATACAAGCTACCCTGCTATAACATAATCTGATGCACCTTGCCACGCATCCTGTGGCATTTTCGACATAGCTCATAACACATTAGTCTAGACAATCTGACAATGGAACAATCAGTCTGCCATCTAACATCATAACCCAAATTTTACATACCACGCAAAGAAAGATCCACTCGCCCCTCTAATTTCCAATAACTGCTAGACGATGCTGATACACACGATCTACAACCACTGCACAGTCGGATCACTAGAACTTCTAGTCTCCAACACATATAACACATGAATCACTATGCCTAATCCCACACTCCACCATACAAATACATAACAAACATTGAGTATCGATTCATACCACGAAAGATATTCAAGAATTTCCCTGCGCCATCAACAACCCAATTATCAACAGTCGATCCCACAAGAAAAATGTCGCAATACTACTGAAGTATCATCAGTTTTCATCACCTTACCCTTTTTGACTGAACATATACCCTTGTCAAACCACTATAATAGAAATACCATTTCTTTAATCATCTGAAGGTCGATTCTTCATTCACCTGCAACTGCCCGTGCTGCTCAAGAATTTAATGACTTCCCATTATGAACTGAACCAAAACCTTGAACACGCAAATCCCAATTCTCCATATCATAACACATAGACCACACCACACTAGGATAATATGAGGACTCATATCTCTCTTCTACGCTGCAGACATCGACGCACTCAACTAGTCAAGACTTTCATGGTCCCCTATAGGAGAAAAATTATGCATACCCATAGGAATACACTCATTTTCAACCCATGGTAAAACACATCAAAAACCCTTTCTCCCAATTTCATTGCACAAGCTAAACTGCCAGGACTGAATCCTTCTACCCAAACCAAGTTAAGCAAACTGCCAGCACTTAAAAGCTTTGCTGCACATACCTGTAAGGCTCATTATCTCGAGCACATACAATAATTAATAATATCCTTACCACACCGATTCGGTTCATTATCAAGCTATTCCATTTATCCAATTTCCTTCACGACTCATCTTTGATCTGATACTCTCCTTTTCTGTAGCACCACAATAGCTCAACTCATGCTGTCTAAGACCCATAGGCCACTGAATACCCTCTCATACGTTTTCTAGAAGTACCACATTTCAGAATGTTTTACTTTGAAGAACTTCCTGCGATCCTGAATTTATTTACCATAACCATCCAAATGCGGATACGTAGAATCCCATGATTAACACAAAGTACCACAAGTCTTGATCTTTTCTAATGAACACACAGTCTCTAGCCACATACACAAACTTAAGACGCATGATTGTTACATGCAAAATCTTGAACACAGTAAAACCATTCTCGAGAGTCATTCACTCTTATTCAGCTGTAATTCACCAGCCCTGAATGAACGGAATCACCCGTGCCTCATTAGAAACCTAACACCGCAGAACATGATTTCATACAGATACAAACAACCATCTTTCTTCTCTATACACTGAGCATTCTTTATCATCAACAACCCAAAACATCCCTGTATTTTCTCACACCTAGGAAGCACCATATAACCTTTGTAAAAAATTCCTTCACCGTTCCATCCTCGGGTCAATTTATACAACCAGAACTGATCTGCCATCATCCCTCGAAACGGAACCAATATTTCACATAACCATGCAATCACCTGACCAGCAGCAACCTCCCAACTTGGCTCGAAGCCATATATCAAGGCACTCTTAACAACTCATAGCACTTTTACTCCAATGATGCCACAATGTTATAGTGAGATTAAACTCAAGTCATTTACAAGTTTTATGAATATACAGATCATCTAGCACTGACATGCTCTGCAAATCTCGCATTCATTTCCACATCAGCTGAGTCCATTCCTTAAGCTTCCCCAAATTCTCAAATTTCAACACATACCTTTCAATTACACATGGGACCTTATAACATACACATAAGGATCATACCCCTCAAAAACACTCCGCGGGATATAATCCACCTGTTTCGCCTCCTTTCAATATTTCAACATGCCTTCCACCATCATATACGTTACACAATCAATTAGTCTTCCTGAGTCTGAGCTCATGCTGCCACATGAAATGTACATTTTCCCACTAAGAGACATGAAAAATATTCTTCACGCGCTTATAACTTGGGGCTAGACATCTGACCGCAATAGAAAACAAATACTTAACAGCTCATCTATTATCCATCAGACTTCTTGTCACTACCAAAATCACATAGATACCCCTCGCAGTACTGACATACTCATCACATGGATATCCCACCGCCAACCCGGCTAATTAGAACATTACTGAACACATAAGTTCAAAACACATGCTCACACAATCAGCACCTCGATGCTCAGGCCACAGGCAAAGATACGGCCTCAAGTCCTCCTAACTGGACCAATATAAACTCACGGAGATTACATCTCGCCCCTCAATCGGGGAATCACAAGCCATCCCGACACATATACTATTGAGCGCTCGCGTGAGCATACAGACGTGTGGAAGTAATTTCAAGAATTATATCTCAAGCTGAATCAAGTACGCACGATAAGAATTTTGAGAAAGTGAAGTTTTCCTAAAGGTTATGTAGCCTCTCGAGGATAAATACAGACGTCTCCGTACCGATCCGCGAGACTCTACTAAATCGGCTCATGATTCGCGAGGCCTGGTAACCTAGGTTCTGATACCAACTTGTCACCACCCAAACCTCGATCATGATGGCGCCAAACACCTTGTTAGGCAAGCCCGACCATTTCAACATTTCCAGCCAAATTATTAATTTAAAAACCATCTTTTTAGCTTAAAATTCTCAGTTCGATAATAACAGAAATACTGCGGAACACGTAATTAAAATTAATAACAGCCCAAAGGATCTGGCATCACAAGTCAGAGCCTCTAGATACAACAAAACAGTATCCTAAGCAAGGAAAATCAGGATGCGGGAATAAAAGATAGATAAGAGGAGAAATAAAGTCCTGCAGACGCCAGCAGCTACCTCGATATCTCCGAAACCAAACTAGGCAACAACAGATAAGCACAACTAAACCTCCGGGATACCTGTATCTGCACACAAGGTGCAGGGAGTAGAGTGAGTACTTCCAACTCAGTGAGTAATAGAATTAAATAACAACTGAATGTAAGAAATCCGGTAAGAACACTATACAGTTCTAATTTCAACACTAACGACAATGAATAATGCTAAATAGGGGAGAGAATATGATAAATACTTCTCTTTTCGTCCGACTAGTTACTAACACTGGTGCGGAGCGCAGACCGATCTATTATAATATATATAATTTTGCGGCGTACAGCCCGATCCAATAATATAGTACTCTGCTCACTGGGGGTGTGTGCAGACTCCGCAGGAGCTCCTTCAGCGCAAACGCTATAATACTGCGGCGTGTAATCCGATCCATATAATATTTCGTCGCGGCGTGCAACCCAATATATATATATATTACTGTGGCGTGCAGCCCGATCCATATAATATGTCGCTGCGGCGCGCAGCCCGATCCATATAATATATATAATATTGCGGTGTGCAGCCCGATCCATATAATATATTGTCGCGGTGTGCAGCCCAATCCATATAATATATCGATGCGGCGTGAAGCTCGATCCATATAATATATATGATATTTCTGCGTGAAGCCCGATCCAATATATGTATATGTATATAATATTGCGGCGTGCAGCCCGATCCAGTATATATCAAATACCCTCACTACGGGGTCCTTGACCTCTCTCAGTCAATATAGACTTGGCCTCTCGGGCCCCCTAAGCTAAGATATGGTATTCAACCCTAGGTATTGCTCATTTAGGGTGCAAGTTACTACGTCCAGTTTATTTCATGATTTACAGTCAAAGTTAAGACAGATGGTATGTGTTCAATATGTAAAGTGAGGTCAATCGGCTCAACATGCTCCCTTGGAGTTTTACAGATCAGCACAAGGCCCCAAACATGGCAACTATCCCAAATATATACGGGTACTAGCTCAGTCTTAGTCATGAAGTGCAGTAAGCCATCAATCGGGATGGACCAAGTCCGAGTCCCCAGCAGGAACATCACCACGCTCATCATATGATGCGTGTTTTATCTTAATATAGCACCGCATAGTGCAAATACAGGGTTTCAAACCCTCAGTGTATCATTCATAACCATTACTCACCTCAAATCGGACAAAATCCTAGCTCGCCTTGCGCTTTCCTCGCAAATCGACCTCCTCGGGTGCAGAATCTGACCAAAACCACAAGGAATATGTAATAATAGGCTAATGGGACATAACCCAATAGAAAAAACTCGAAAAACATTCAAAAACACAAAGTTGCAAAACCCTAGCCTCGGACCCACTTCTCGAAAAATTACAAAATTCACATCACCGGAATCCTCGTCTCCCCTTGAGTCCGTACCTACCAAGAAATCCTAGATCCGAGTTCAAATGACCTATCAAATCCCAATTTGAAATATTAAAAACTCAACCCCTAGTTTCTTAAATTTCATACCCAAATTCAGAGAATTAATGGATGATTCTTCAACAATATCATGTCTTAAGCTCATAAAACTTACCTCCAATCACTTCCCGACGAAACCCTCTTCAAAATCTACCAACAAGCTCTCAAGGTGGTGCAAAAATGGTGGAAATGTGAACCCAAGTCGTGGATGAAATATTATAAAAATAGGTCTGTCTGCCCAGTTATTACCCTATGCGATCGCATCACATCCATTGCGATCGCATAGCACAAACTTCCTCCTTCCCAAAATAACACTATGCGATCATATAGCGCCCCTGCGATTGCATAAAACACATCACTGCCAGAGACCCCAGGCCCAACAACCCTATGCAAACGCATACCCCCTTATGCGAACGCACAGCTCAATCTCCCGTACCAATGCGATCACATACCACCTAGTGTGAACACATAGCACAAAAACAGACCCCTCTCCCAGCCTCCTATGCGATCGCAATGCCACCTATGCGATCGCATAGAGGAAACCTTCTGCAACATTATGCTGAACGTCTGCAACTTTCAAACATTCAAACACTCTCCAATAACCACTCGAAACGCATACCCCCCTTCGCCATCAAAAAGTTACAAGATTCAACTACGGTTGAACAGAGATTCAGGCTACGTGCCTTCACCAAAAAGTTCAACTATGAGTTGAACTGGGACTTAGGCCATGCGCCTTCGTCATCAAAAAACATGACAAGATTCAACTACGGTTGAACAACGATTCATGCAGCGTGCCTTCACCAAAAACTTCAACTACAATTTGAACTGGGACTCAAGCCATGCACCTTCGTCATCAAAAAAATTACAAGATTCAACTACGGTTGAACAGCGATTCAGGCTACGTGCCTTCACCAAAAAATTCAACTACAAGTTGAACTGGGACTCAGGCCATGTGCCTTCACCATAAAAAAATTACAAGATTCAACTACGGTTGAACAGAGATTCAGGATACGTACCTCCAGCGAAAAGTTCAACTACAAGTTGAACTAGGACTCAGGCCATGCGCCTTCGTAATAAAAAATTATAAGATTCAATTACGGTTGAACAATAATTCGGGCTACGTTCCTTCGCCAAAAAGTTCAAATACAAGTCGGACCAGGTCTCTGGCCATGTGCCATCAAAATAAACTTTCCGGGATTCAAATACGGTTGAACAATGATTCGGGCTACGTACCTTCGCCGAAAGAGTCGAACTGAGACTCAGGCCATATGCCTTCACAATCACATACCCAATCTCGCTCAAACAACAAAGCCGAACACCTTCGTCCTCAAAACTAAAGAGCAACGAACATAGAAAAAAGCTAATCTCCCTCGCCATTCAAGTAAGTACGCCTAATCGAAGTCACCTACCTAGCCAAGGCCACCATCATTATCATGGTTATGGATGTAGGCGCTATTACGACCAAAAGACACAAGGGACTTAACACGCCTACCAGAGTCTCACTCTAAGGCAGATCACCCTTTGAACACAATGCATAGAAAAATCTAAAGAATAAGAGAAAACTCGGAATAAACACAACAACAGCAGTAGAAAAGGTAAGCCTATATATATACATATATTTATAGTCTTTTGTGAGTAACGCCCGCTTACATTCGGCCACGGCCGGTAGTACGAAAGAAAGGAAAAAAAGGGGAAGAATCTAAAAATATCCAAACGCCCAATGGCGAACAAAATAAAAAGCTATATATATACATCAAAGACTTTCACTCGGCACCACCATCAGCGCCATCATCGACCCTTGGAAAAGCTGGATCAAAGCTGCAGCTGGCATTGGCCTCACGGGCCTTTTGACGGGCCTCTTCATAAGAAGCTTCAGGCACAATGCCAGCATCCCACAACCTCTTGTACATATTAAGTTGAGCCTCGGACAACATCCAAAGATCACGAGCCGGGCTAAATGAGGCAGCCTGATCCCTCAAGCACTGATTCTCTACCTCTAAGGCCATAATTTTATCAGCCACAGTTTGGGCGTCCCGTTCGTAGATGCCGATGCGGTCCTCAAGCGCTCCTTCCCAAAAGTCCACCACAGCCCTTTCATACTTCCGTTCCCATTCGCGGACGCTATCCCCTATTTCTAATGTCCCAACCCTCGAATCGGCGTCCCTCGCTTGCAGCTTCAAGGCAGCGACCTCAGCCTTTAGAGTGACCACCTATCTGGTCAAAGTCTCGGAGGCCTCTGCCGCCCTGACCCGATCTTGGCGTTCCCTCTCAGCACCAACCCTCCTCTCAGCCTCCATCTTATCGTCTTTACGATGAAGTTGCTCCTCAATAGTATTAACCCTGCCAAGGGTCTACTGCGTTTGAAGTTCTCGCCTCGCTAGCTCTTCAACGAGGTCCCAATTCCGAGGGTTGTTCCTCATGGGCTCACGTATCTTGCGGCACCAGTAGAAACGGTATTTCTCAAGTGCCCATGAGCAAATCCCCAAAGGTGGATTCTCTCCACCTCCAACAAAAATAGCTACAAGAACGAAGCAATAATCAAAACAGAAAAATCAACCAAGTAAAACAAAGAGAAAGATAAATTGAAAGCCACTACACATACCCTCAGGCCTTGCGCGAACCCCTATCCTATAAGCCTGACATCTGAGATGTCCCTTAGCGACGTGTTTTCCACCTCCGAGCACAATACCTCGAACAACGGCACCAGATTCTCCTCTTGAAGCAGCAAGTTCTGCTCCGTAGGGATCTCTACATAACGGAACTGCCCTTCCGCATGCACCCTTGTGCGCTTGTGGCCGTCTTAAAGCATGCGGACGTCGTCAGGGTCCAGGTCAGACTCTGAGTCATACCCTTCGCCAATGGCGCCCCTCCCTCCGTCCGCCGATCGGGAAGTCGAGGCTCCCACCCCCGCCAACACGATGTCACCTGATTCTCCAACCAAAGCAGTTGCTGAGGAACTACCTCCCCGCTCAGCAACTGGAACTGATAATTTAATCACCGAAGCGATAGTGTCATCTTGGCTTGAGCCAACCAGGGCAACCCCCACTGAGTGCCCTCCCTCAAGGGCGAGTAACATCGTTGTATTCTCCTCCACGTCCGATGGCAGGGAATCCAAGTTTATCACCATCGGAGCTGGCATAATTGCGACCCTACGCCTAACCAGCGCCCTCTCCTCTTCCTCCTCATCATTTCTTGAAGGGAACTTCGCACAGAGGCGTACGGTCTCCGAAGGCTCTTCGGCCCGATCTGCAGACCATGTTGGGAATGGGACGCCGAGGATTCAACCGAAGTCGCCCTCAAAACTGAATGTGCCGGCAGTGTCACGAGTCGTGCAGTCACGCCCAGTCTGCGAAAGGCCAGTTGAAGAGCCCTCACGTGACGTGCTCTCCCTGATCAAAGAAAGAATCAAGTTAAGAAGAGGCGAAAAGAAATAAAATAAAGACAAAATAAAGCTAAAATTCTTACCAGAAGCAGGTATGCGACCATGTCTTTCCCAGAAAGACGGCCACGTACGAATCCTGACTGTGTGAGGGCGCACGACCTCGACCCATTCGCGAATGTCAGGCAGTGAGGCCAATGGCGGCCGTTCAGCTACAAATAGGAGATAAATTTACACTTATAAGAACAGGATAAAAACAAAGAGAGACGGAACGGAGAATCCGATGAATGAAAGAACTTACGTACGTGGTTCCAAGTCTTTGGGAACTCAGTAGCACATGCCACCAAATGTTCAGTTCTGATGTAGAAAATATTCTCATAAGTATGAGGCTCGAACGCATCATCTAATTCCGCAGTCAAACCCCTCACCCCACGAGGAACGGCCTGAATCGTCATACCATGGACCCTCTAAGGGCCGTGAGGGTCAGCACGTGCCGCATCGTGATCTCCCGTCGGGTCAGCTCCGCATATTTAAGGAGCATAGCAAAAAGCTCGTAGAGGGAGGGAACGAGCTGGCCAGTACACACTCTGTAATGACGGCAGAATTCTACTACCAGCATCGGAAGAGGCATCCTGAATCCCAATCTAAAAGGATAAGCGTAGAAAATGCAATACCCCATACGGTCGATGTGGACCCTTTCCTCACGTCTAGAAAGGGAAATATCAGCAAAACGGGGAATACCCCACTGCTCCCGTAACTGGCCAACCCCCACTTCTCCCATTAGTGGGGCTTCATTCACCTGATTTTCACCCTTATCGTCGGTGAAGTCAATCGCCGGACCTCTGGGAAAGGACAAGATATCAGTCACTGATGGAACCCCATTGGCCCCCACCGGTTCTATACCTCTTACTATCGGAGAAGGCTCTTCCGCCACTGTGAGGTTGGCCAGAAAACTTGCCTGAGCAGCGTTTCTGGAGGAACTGCTTGCCATTTTTTTATCAAAGAAATCGGAAAGAAGTAAGAATCAACGGGGAAAGATGAAGATTACAACAACCGAAGAACAAGAACAACGATGAACTGACTAAGCAAGAAGAGATATCTCTTAAGCAAATAATGAAAAGTGCGAGACAACTACCTCAGCCTCTTATTTATAAGCAACACAAGTGGCTCTCACGAATTATATTCATCATTAACTACTTGACCTACCGCAAAATGGTTCGGTTCTACAGAAACATGCGTCATAATGACAAAACTCCATGAAGCGGCTTTTCAGTCGCCAACCGGCGCTTCGCCTTTGAAACTGCCATAATGATCTGAGAACGTTTTAGGAATGTCCTGCGTACCCCCAAAACTTTGGATGTCACCAAAACACATGACAAGTAAGTTCGTACTCCCCTGGGCCGCGACGGTTTAATAACATCAACACCGTACAAAGGTAAAGGTCGTCGATAAAATAATCACGGCTATTTCCAAAAAAATAAAAGTCTACGGCCACCCCCACGTATAAACGGTTACGACCAGTCCCCCATATGCACAAGCGGCTACGGCCATTCCTAACCCATACACGCCTACGACCCTCTCCCAAGAATGAACATTTAAGACCTTCGACAACATGCAACCAAGATAACCAACCTGACTCCATCGCGGCTAAGGTCGTTCACAATTGTAAGGCTATGGCCATCTCCAGTATATAAACGGCTATGGCCACCTCCAATATATAAACGGCTAAGGCCGTCCACAGTATTAAGGTTACGGACATCTCCAATAAATAAATGGCTACGGTCATTCCCAATATGTATGTAAGTGACTCGACTACAGTCGAAGTCACCTGCATGGTCAAGGCCATCAACAAAAAATGGCTAAGGCCATCGATTTCAACGACATAATCTCCCACATGAAAACGGCTACGGCATTATTGACCTCGACCGAAATCGCATCCGGAGAAGACCGCTCATCGAGCTCGGTCAAGGCACGGCCTCGATAAGTGGAGGGACTAATTGTATGGGTCAAAACGTAACCTCATGATCACTTATTAATCACGATACCCGATCATCAACCGACTTGATTATTAAGTCTACGGCTATCCACCGTCGAAAGGACAGAACCTCTGCATAGTCATGGCCTTCATTGCCAGCTCATACATCTTACATCTATAAATACTAAGAGAAGTAACCTTAGAAGGGGGATGCTTCTTCTTCTTCATCACTATTCCCTAGAAAATAGAGAACATGATTGTAAGGCTCTGAACATCTCCATGAAGAGGCAGACCGAATCAATATCATCAATAAAAGATCCCTACACATTTTCTTTTAACAAATAATACTTGTCTCTTGTACTTTCCATTTGGTCTCTCGATTACTACGGTCTGCTATGATTAACCCTCAATTTAATTTTATTGTTTTAGGTTTGCAAAGTATGTGATAACTTTGAGCTAACCAGTAGTATCCTATGAATTATACATTTTCCTGCAGTTCTCCATTTAAGAATTACAAAATTAAGTGTCCTTAATTTATTCTAGTTTCACTTAACTTCGATTTAAAAAGAGTAATTTTATCAAATTAAATAAAATTAAAGTTGGTGCAGAATTAACCAAAACTAACAGCTGGGTCTGCCGACATATTTGGGCTGGCGAGGAAGAGCGCACGTGAGGGAATCACGTGATTCCCTCCTTAAGCCGCACGAGTCGAGGATGTAACAAAGAATAAATCATACACTAATTAAGAGAGTTTAATGAGGCATGTATTCAGCTGAGGAAAACAGCTAATGATCTCGAATCTCAATAATTTTCTTTCAAAATATTACTTAATAATTAAAACAAGAATTTCAACGTAAGAAGACAAAAAACATTAACAAAATCAAGTACGCATTAGTAAACTTGTCATCTTAATTAATCGATTTTGAATAGATATAGCCATCATAGACAGTTGTACCCTTAATCCATCACGTTCTTCTGCTTCACCTTTTACAACTAGGGATGGACACGGATATTTATCCAGTACAGATAAATTCATGATTTATAAATAAACAAACTAATTTGATCCAAAATGATAGTAAATAAATTAGATTAAATATAAGACTTAATGTTAAAATCAAAGAAAATGGCAGGCCGAATTCCGAAAGCAACATTTTTGTATGGGTCAAAACATAACCTCATGATAATAAGTGAGATCGACGCATTTATTAAAGCATATTTGTGATTAATAAATGGTATGACCATTTATTAATCAGATTATCGGGCAGTTACTCGATTTGGCAACTAAGGCCATGGCCTGGCCGTCCTTGTGGGCGTTCCCTCAATGTGGTCCTACCCTTAGTACCAGCTGGCGGGTCTCCTAGCTATAAATACTAAGAGAAAGAACCCTAAACGAGGGCTTCGTCTTCTTCTTCTTCTTCTTCTTCTTCTTCTTCTTCTTCTTCTTCTTCTTCTTCTTCTTCTTCTTCTTCTTCTTCTTCTTCTTCTTCTTCTTCACATCTACTTCTAATAGAAGAGAAAATACATCATTGTAAGGCTCTGAACCTCTCCATGGAAAGGCAGACCAAACAAATATTATTAATAAAAGATCTTCGCCCTCCTCCCTTTAACTTATAACTGTTGTCTTTTATATTTTACTCTTTTGGTCTTTTGGTTTATTACGATCTGCTATGATTGACCCTTCATTTATTTTCATTGTTTTATGCTCATAAAGTGCACGAAAACTTTGAACTAAATAATTTGGTGTCGTCTGTGAGGATTTTATAGCAGAATCGCGTAGTTTATCCTTAGACCAGAAAAGAAAAATGAACAATCCAGCTTGAACAAGTCCAAGCGGCATGTTGGATCAAAGGAAGTCAAAAACCTCGAAATGAGCTTGCTTCCACATCCTTGCGTCTCCGAGCAAATAGAAGAAAAAGAAGAACAAGAAGAAGCAGTCCCCATCCCTATGGGGAAAATGTACCTAAGGTACCTCGTCCCCTTTCCATACGGGATCCTGCCAAAAGGGAGGACAGCACAAAAGCATCTCTCGAGCCGATATTTGTAACGGGGTGACCCGCGCGAGCCAGTCGAAAATACCACTAGCGCAAGTTAGGCAAGATCTAAAACCAGAAGCAAATCCCAACTCCCGGCACGAAGTGGGTTATGTGGGAAATATTACAAAGGTTCAACTACGGTTGAACTGGGACTCAAGCTATGCGCCATCGACTTCAAATATTGCAAAGGTTCAACTGCAGTTGAACTAGGACTCAGGCTACGCGCCTTTAATATTACAAAGGTTCAACTATAGTTGAACGGTAATTCAGGCTACGCGCCTTCGAAATCACAAAGGTTCAACTACGATTGAAAAAAAATTCAGGCCACACGCCTTCACCCAAAAGTTCAACTAAGGTTGAACTAGGACACAGGCTACGCGCCTTTGAAATCACAAATGTTCAACTACGGTTGAACGACAATTCAGGCTACGCACCTTCACCCAAAAGTTCAACTACGGTTGAACTGGGACTCAGGCTACGCGCCTTCAAATATTACAAAGGTTCAACTACGGTTGAACTGGGACACAGGCTACGTGCCTTCAAATACTACAAAGAGTCAACTACGGTTGAACGACAATTCAGGCTACACGCCTTTAAAATCACAAAGGTTCAACTACGGTTGAACAACAATTCAGGCTACGCGCCTTCACCCAAAAGTTCAACTACGGTTGAACTGGGACTCATGCAACGCGCCTTCAAATATTACAAAGGTTCAACTACGGTTGAACGGCAGTTCAGGCTACGCGCCTTCAAAATCACAGAGGTTTAACTACGGTTGAACGACAATTCAGGCTACGCGCTTCAAATATTATAAAGGTTCAACTACGGTTAAATGGAAATTCAGGCTACGCGCCTTCAAAATCACAAAGGTTTAACTACGGCTAACGACAATTCAGGCTACGCGCCTTCACCCAAAAAGTTCAACTACGGTTGAACTGGGACTCAGGCGCGCCTTCAAATACTACAAAGGTTCAACTATGGTTGAATGACAATTCAGGCTACATGCCTTCAAAATCACAAAGGTTCAACTACGGTTGAACGACAATTCAGGCTACACGCCTTCACCCAAAAGTTCAACTACGATTGAACTGGGACTCAGGTTACGCGCCTTCAAATATTACAAAGGTTCAACTACAGTTGAACGGCAATTCAGGCTACGAGCCTTCGAAATAACAAAGGTTCAACTACAGTTGAACGACAATTCCGGCCACCGGACTTCACCCAAAAAGTTCGACGGCGGTTCCCAGGTTATGCTCCTTCGACTTCAAAAATTACAAAGGTTAAACTACGGTTGAACGTCAATTCAGGCTACACGCCTTCAAAATCCAAAATAATTCAATTATGAGTTGAACCAAGACTCGGGCTACACGCCTCCGTCACAAAAGTCACAAGCTCAACCACGGACGAACCAAATCCAAGAACCCACATCCCTAAGGCTATGAGCCGGACTGCAATTAGGCGAGGACGAGCGCTCCCAAATGTCCAAGCAAGTCGAACCCCAGGTTGGGCCAAGTCCCCCCGCCATTCAAGTAAGTACGACTAAGCTCAAATCTAAAGTATCTACCCGCGTAAAGTTTGGCCCAAGTCGAACTACCAGGCTGTGTTTTTCGTCACCACGGCCAATCGTTTGACTAAGCCCGAACTAGGACTAAGGCTATGTATTGCACTGCCCAAACGCGGCTATAGCCAACTCCCATCACGCGGAGGAAGGTGATGACCAAAAGCATCTATCTACGGCCAAGGCCATCTGCACTAATTGTCTCCTAAGGAAAAAGGTCGATTATACAATGGTCGAAGCCACCTAACCGGTCGATACTATTAACATGCTCACTGGAGAAACTCTAAAGCAAGCCCCCATTAAAACGGGAACAAAGAAGAAACACACGAAATTGATATAAAACAAACACAAAGGAAGAAAGTATATTTACAATATTTACACGGGGTTACCCCCATTTACATTGGCCCAAGGCCGGCAAAGAAAAAAGTGAAAAAAAGAACGAGAATTAAACAAATATTACATTTTTTTCCAGTTTTGTTCACTCGGCGCCCTCGGTGCCCCCTTCAGCATTATCAGCGCCCTCGGCGCCATCATCACCCCTAGGCGTAGATGGGTCAAAACCGCAGTCGAGGCGAGCATCACGAGCCTTTTGGCGTGCTCCCTCATAAGTGGCCTCAGACACGACGCGGCTTCCCACAACCACCAAAACACATCGAGTTGGGCCTCGGCGTACGTCCAAAGCTCACGAGCAGGACCAAAAGAAGCGGCATGGTCCCTCGGGCGCCGATTCTCGGTCTCCAAGGCCGCAATCCGGTCCTCTGCAGCACGGGCGTCCTGCTCATAGACGGCAGTGTGCCCTTCTAATGATCGCTCTTGAAAGGTAGCATCGGCCCTCTCTAATCCATGCTCCCTTTCTTGGGCACGGTTGGTCGCCTGCAATGTTTCAACCCTTGCCAGGGCATTCTCTGCCTGCTTCCTTGAAGCGGCAGCCTCCGTCTCCAGGGTAGCCACCCGCCTAGTCAAAGCTTCAGCAACCTCTATTGCAGCAGTCTGATTTTGGCGTTCTCTCTCAGCAGCCGCCCTTCTCTCAGTGCCCATCTCCTCGTTCATTTGGCGGAGGTGCCCCTCAAGATCATTTAACCTACTAAGGGTTTGTTGCATATGATGCTCCCTCCCCGCCAGCTCTTCTACCAGCTCCCGGTTCCGCTGGTCGTTCCTTATTCGTTCACGCAGATCACGGCACCGGTCACGGTAGCAGCGGTACTTCTCCAACAACCACACAAAAACTGCCGAGCGGACGTTAGACCACCTGATGCTCTCCACTTCCAACAAAAATGACTACAACAAACAGAGCCACAGTTAATACAAGAAGACTTACTAAGAAAGAAAACAAACCAAAGTTTTATACACACCTTTATACTCAGGGCAGCCACCTCGCCCATCAACCCGACGTCCGAGATATTCCTCAAGTACGCGCTCTCCGCGTCCGAGCACTGTACCCCGAATAGCATTACCAGGTTCTTCTCCTCGAGCAGCAGGTTTAGGTCATTAAGGATCTCCAAATAACGGTCATCCCCTTCGACCTGCACCGTTGGGCGGGTGTAACCCTCTTAAAACAGACGGATGTCTTCAGGATCCATGTCAGACTCCGAATCATCCCCTCTCCTGAGGCGACCCTTCCTTCCGCCGCCCTGGAAGTCGAGGCTTCCTCCGCTCGGGACGTTGAAGCACCCGCATTCACCAAAATATCAATGCTCGTACCCTCCGCCAAAACAGTTGCTGAGGAACTACCTTCCCTCTCAGCAACAGGAATAGAAATTTGAATTGCCGAAGCGATTGTGTCACCTTGGCCTGAGCTAATGGGGGAAACCCCCACTGAGTGCTCACCCTCTGGGGCAAGGTCCGTTGCGCCCTCCTCCTCTGCCGATGGCAAAGAGTCCAAGCTAATCACCAGCGGAAGGGCCGGGGTAAACGACACCTTGTGCCGAACCAACGGCCTCCCGTCTTCTTCCTCATCTTCTTTCGGTGATCGCTCCACCCTGGAACGCACGACCCCTGGAGATTCTTCAACTAGGGGCACGTACCGTGCAAGAGAGTGTGTCGCCGAGGATTCTACTGAGGTCTCCCTCGGGACCGGGCGAGGTGCCGGCATTGTAATCAATCGAGTAGTCACCCCCGGCCTCGGAAAGCAAACTGAGGAGCCCTCCTGCGTCGTGGTCATTCTGTCCAACCAAGGAAGAAGGGTTAAGTAAAAGAAACTAAAGACTACAAAAGAAGATAAATAACACCAAGTCAGATTCTTACCAGCTGCTGACCTACGGCCATGGACCTCCCAGAAAGACGCCCACGTATGAATCCCAACTGTAACAGGGATCACGACCTCGACCCACTCGCGAATGCCGGAAAATGGTGCCAGTGGCGCACCTCCCATTATGTTACAAGAAGAAGATCAGTACATATGAACATAAAGTTGGACATTTGACCAAAGGAAATCAAGTCCAGCGTAAAAGAAACTTACGTGCATGGTTCCACTCCTCCGGGAAGTCAGTAGCGTAGGCCACCAGGTGCTCGGTCCTGATGAATAAAAAATGCTTGTAAGGATGGGTAGCAACCTCGTCATCGAGCTCCGCAGTTAAGCCGGTGACCGCACGAGGGACCAACCAAATCATGGTGCCACGTACCCTCTGAGGGGCATAAAGAGTTAGCACGTTCCCAAGAGCGATCTCCCTTCGTGCCAACTCTGTATATTTGATCAGCATCGCCAGTAACTTGTAACAAGAGGGGACGAGCTAACCGGGGCACACCCTGTAGTAGCGACAAAAGTCCACCACCAACATTGGGAGAGGAATCCTGAATCCTAGCTTGAAAGGGTAGGCATAAAAGACGCAGTACCCCTAGCGGTCGATGTGTACCCTTTCGCCGCTCCTAGCGAGGATGATGTCAGCGATGCGAGGAATATCACATTGCTCCTTCAGCTGGGCGATGCTAACTTCCACCTCGGGGTCGGATAAATCAGTTGCCGGACCACTGGGCAGAGAGAGAATGTCAGTCGCCACGGGAACCGGTCAACATTCGGCGAATCGGTGGTTCTTACAACAGCAGATGGGCCCTCAGCCGCCGTACCGCCACCGAAGCAACATTGGAACGTAACCATTCGCCATTGTCAGTATAATGGAATAGAAAAGGCAAAATTCACCGGAAAAGCAGGAGAAGATGAAGATCCGACGAAAACAACAAAGAATGAATTAACAAGGAGAAAAGACTAGATAATCTGAAAACAATAAGAGCTATCTCTCTAGGAATTTCACTTAGACAAATATCGAAAAAGTGAAAACTGAACGGTACAACCCCTTATTTATAAACGAAGCATAAATGACCTTCAGGAATCCCAAAGTTCACCATTAACTATCTGACCAATCGCAAAACGGTTCAGGCCTGCAGTAACGGGAACCATTATGACAGATACCACGGAACGGTCATTCAACCGTCAATCGAGATGTCTCCCCTGAAATGTTTGTAACGGCCCCAAGGTACCATGTGCACGCCCCATGCTTCACCATGCATAAGGCGCCCACTTGTACGCGGCGAGCATGATCATACTCTCTCCAAACACGTACAAAAGGCTACGACCATCTATAAAGTAAAAATGGCTACGGCCATCTCCAAAGAACAAAAGGTAACGGCCATCTCTAAAGTAAAAATGGCTACCGCCATCTCCAAAAGACAAAAGGCTATGACTATCTCTAAAGTATGAATGCCTACGGCTACCTCTTAAGACTAAAGGACCGCAATCGTCCCCAACGCACAAACGACTACAGTTATCGGCAGAATCCCTCATCGAGATCAGCCTGGGCACGATCTCAATAAACAGAGGGACTATCTGTATGGGTCAAAACCTAACCTCATGATAATAAATGAGATCGACACATTTATTAAAGCCTATTTGTGATTAATAAATGGTATGGCCATTTATTAATCAGATTATCAGGCAGTTATTTGGCAACTAAGATCACGGCGTCCCAACCCCTTGGTACCAACTGGCAGGTCTCCTAGCTATAAATACTAAGATAAAGAACCCTAAATGGGGAATTCTTCTTCTTCTTCTTCACATATACTTCTAAAAGAAGAGAGAATACATCATTGTAAGGCTCTTATCCTCTCCATGGAGAGGCAGACCAAACAAATATCATTAATAAAAGATCTTCATCCTCCTCCCTTTAACTTATAACTGTTGTCTTTTATATTTTACTCTTTTGGTCTTTTGATTTATTACGATATGCTATGATTGGCCTTTCATTTATTTTGATTGTTTTATGCTCATAAAGTGTACGAAACTTTTGAGCTAAACAGTTTTCGAGGACAGAAATAAGAGCTATATAATTAAGCAGAAAGTAAAGTTGTATTATTTAGCTTGAAAATATGATGTAGTATAAGTTTTCCCAAATTTTTTTTGTCTTTACAATGGTTGTTGAAGCTACTATTTATAGCAATACCTAGAAAATAAGATCCTAGGATCAAGCCCCTCTTAAATGACAAATAAAGAGGATCATTGATGAATACGTAACGATGTGCTATGAATGCCAAAATTCTCTGCCACGACTGTCTATTTAATACTATGGAGTATTCTTCATTTAATGTCATCTGGTGACAAACATTCAACCTGCTCATGTTGATCATGTTTCTCTCGGGGTTTATCCAGTGCCAATTGCAGCTATTGTTCCCGGTCTTGGTTCTCACTCGATTTCTCTTCCATCTGTCTCTGGTTCCACGTGTCATGCTATCATTCGATCATTTAATACGAACCAATTTTACCATATATAATGGACCGGGTTGGTTTGGTTTTTATCAAAACCATACCAAACCAAATTTACCCTATATAATGGACCGAGTTAGTTTGTCGGTTTTGATTTGTTCGATTTTGTCGAGTTTTTCGAATTTTTTCGTTACATAAATATGATTTCAATTTTAGTTTGTTAAAGTTATAGATAAAATTTTGATAAGTGGATATATGTTTAATAAAAGTAGAAAAGATTGACAAACATGATCTATTAAAATAATCAAATGGGAGAATTTTTTTTAGTAACACGTAATAGTTATTTTCTTAGTCATCTAACAATAATTTTTCATTAGTGTTAACTTTCAAGGTTAACCGAATTTAATAATTAAATATTAAAATCAAAATGATACCGAAATAATAATATATTTAATTTAATTTAAAATTATCGAGGTACATTTCAAATTCGAAAAAGATATAAGCAATCTTAACGTATAAATATAGCAGAACAAGGGATTATTGATGGATTTCAATAACACTTGATATAAAAATAGCACTAACCCATTATTTAAAGCAAATAAAAACGAATGCATTTCAAACTTCTATTAAATAGTACACCCCACTAGAAGATCCAAATATTTCTATATTTTTTTAATTAATATAAAATCTTAAAAGCTCATATAAATTAAATATGTATATGTTGGTTTGGTTCGTATTTTTTTTATACCAAACCAAATAAAACTAAACCTATCGAATTTTTTAATCAATTTAATTTCACTTTTCAGTTTATTGCGATTTTCCAGTTTGGTTTGAACACCCCTTGCTACAACCATGAAATAACACTTGCAGTTTGTTTGGTAATGGATACTTTTTTCAAGTTGAGTTCTTGATAAATAGAAAACTATTTCAAGATAAATAAGTTTGCTACGGTCACACATGAATAGTGAATGGTATTCAACATATACGTATTGATTTAAAGTTCAAAGTAGGCGTTTGAACATAAAATTATATTTTTTAAAAAGAAAAAAAAATAGTATTTGAAGTTGAAGACAAAAAAGAATATTTAACATTTTAAAATTATGCTTGAACATGCATTTTGCTTAAAAATATTCTGCAGTTATATGAGGTAAAATGAATTTTTACTTTAAAAAAATAGTCTATACTGTTATGAAATCTCCTATTTAAGGTGAATGTCTATAATTAGAGAGATTCTAGAGTTCTATTATTGGTAGATAAATCATCCCCCTCCCTATAAATAAAGGGGTCTTCTACCATTATAAACCATCCCTAACAATCTCTAAGTATCAATAAGAATACTTCTCTCTCTCTATTCTCTCTATTGCTCTTGTTCTTGTATTATTGTTCTTGTCTTTATATTATTTCATAACACGTTATCAGCACGAGTCTCTAACCAATTGAAATTTTCGATTGTCTTAACTTTTGTTTGTGCAAGGTTTTGCTTCAAAGAAAGAATGAAGAAAGAAGGAAAAGAAACGAAAAAAAAAGGAAGAAAACATTGAAAATATAATTGGTATACCTTAAAGGTAAGTAATTTACTTTTCCCTTTCAAATTCTTGGAATTCTATAATTTGATTTTATATACAAAGCATAGACAACAAAGTTTGATTATAACTCTAATGGAGTTTGTAAGAAATTATAACCACATGAAGTGGTAAAATCTCTATGTCCTGCCATGATTAAATTCATGTATGATTGTGGGCAAATAATTGGAAATCCGTCCCATTGAATTTGCTCCATTCCCTTTAGAGAATGTGGAAGCAGTATATGATAAGTCTGAAAGAAGACTAATTACCATAAAGGTATCAATGGATGTGGACATGGCAATAGACGAAGTTATAATCGTCATTATTGTGGTAATGAGAACAATAAGGATTCTCAAAATAATCTTTCACTTTATGAAAGTAATATTTGACATGAGATTGTGTAAAGCACATGATTTTGATCCATTCCCTGAAGTGAATGTGATAATTGTAATAGAGCCCGTAAGTATGAACACGCTCTTGATGTAATTTTGGATTATGTCTGACATTATGAAAAGAAAGTTCGTTACCCTTGAAATTTCGGGCAAGAACTATATGATATGGGTGTTGGATACTTAAATCCATTTTGGATGCTATGGGTCTTGGAGACGCCATTAAAGACAAAAATAATGCATCCACCCAAAACTATGCTAAGGCCTTGATTTTCTTGCGCCATCACCTTGATGAAGGTTTGAAACTATGCTAAGGCCTTGATTTTCTTGCGCCATCACCTTGATGAAGGTTTGAAGATTGAATATCTCACCGTCAAAGATCCACCTATCTTGTGGAATGGCTTAAAGAAGAGATATGACAACCTGAAGTTGGTCACTCTGCCACAAGCACGATACGATAAGAACCCAAAAGCAAATAGTTTATAAACTATATATTATCGTTGCGGTGAAAACGGGCACTGGTCAAAGGCTTGCCGTATACCATGACTTTTGGTTGACCTTTATCAAGCATCTCGAAAGAGTAAACGCCCTGAACGAATTTTGTCTCTGACGACAACTTTGACATCACCCACTTGGATGTGACAGACTTCTTTGAGCAACCCGAGGGGAAGATAGACCACCTAATCGGTGATGGATCCGTGATGAAAGAAGATGGAGCTATTTGATTTTATTTTACTTGTTTGTATTAGTGAATGAATAAACCAATAGCCATTAGTATTAGCTCGTATTAGTTAGTTCATGATATAATGTTAGTATTAGTTCTTTAGAATATACAAATATGCTCAAATATCAATAATATTTTTACTTTCCAGTAGAGGTAATCGACTAACCTGAAAAACTAGTCGGTTATCTCATATTTCGCATAAAAACTGCAAATCAATCGATTGTCAATAATCAACAATCGATTGTCTTTAAAACAGTGTGATCTGGAATTTTACAAAAACAGTCAACAATCGATTGTCTATCGATTGTCTTTAAAACAGTGTGTTCTGGAATTTTTCAAAAACAGTCAACAATCGATTGTCGTTAGACAGTGTAATCTGGAATTTTTCAAAAATCATCCACAATCGATTGTCTATGTCTAACAATCGATTGTCATTAGACAGTGTAATCTGGAATTTTTCAAAATAGTCAACAATCGATTGTCTATGCTTAACAATCGATTGTCTTAAGACAGTGTGCTCTGGAATTTTTCAAAATAGCCAACAATCGATTGTCTATATTTAACAATCGATTGTCTTAAAACAGTGTGATCTGGAATTTTTCAAAAATTGTCAATAATCGATTGTCTATGTTTAACAATCGATTGTCAATGCTCAACAATCGATTGTGTGTGTTTAACAATCGATTGTTTTATGAAAATGCTTAAACTGAAATTTTCAAACTGCATAGTAATCGATTATGGAAAACATATAATCGACTATCTGATTTATTTTAGTCAACTGACATCAGCAGATTTTGAAAATATTATGTGACACAAACGAATTGAACTTGTTTATTCTTATGTTCGTGTATTTCTTTTGTATATCAAACCATGGGAATTAAATTGATTGAAGGCTCCAGAAGAGCAACTGTAACTCTGCCCAAAGGCACGACGTTTATCTTAGAGAATGCAATATTCTCCTCCAAGTCTAAGAAGAACTTGTTGAGTTTTAATGATATCAATCGCAATGTTCTCCTCCAAGTCTAAAAGGAACTTGTTGAGTTTTAAAGATATCATTCAAAATGGATATCTATTGAGACAATAGATGAGAATAATCTTGAATTCTTCATGAAAACGAGGCTGCCCATTTCGGTTTGGGTTCACGCCATTTTGCATGCAGCAATGCTAGTTCGTCGGCTGCCCACTTTGGTTTGGGTTCATGCCATTTTGCATGCAGCATTTTAGTTTGTCGGCTGCCCACTTCGGTTTGGGGACACGCCATTTTACATACAGCAATGCTAGTTCGTCTCTGACTGACGAATTGACACAAATATTCCCCGTTGCAATTGGTTTTGGGTCATGGACCCAATATATCCCATTTAAGAATTTTTGGATGCGCAGTATATGTGCCTTTCGCACCGCCATCCCGCACCAAAATGGGTCTGCAAAGAAGGTTAGGAATATATGTTGAGGTTGAATCGCCCTCCATTATTCGCTACCTCGAAACATTGAGAGGAGATTTGTTCACTGCACGATTTGCAGACTGTCAATTTGATGAGACACTTTTCCCAAAATTAGGGGGAGAAGTTGGTGAAACCAAACGGGAAATTTTGTGGAAAAATGCATCATTATCTCATCTTGATCCACATACCTCTATTTGTGAAAGAGGCACAAAAGATTATCCATTTGCAAAGAATAGCAAATCAAATGCCTGACGCATTTATAGATTTGAAAAGGATAACAAAATCACATATCCCCGAAGTGAATGTGACAACATCTGATTCACGAATACATATTCATTATTGGAAGAATATGAACATGAAATTGGTATTAAATATACCACACTCACCCCTAGAAGGAGGTTTGAGATGATATATGGCATGAATGATCGTTGGTCACGTACCTATTGTACGCCAAAGTATTTTGGAAATATGACTATTAAAGGACAACGATAATGCAAGAAACATATCTTGCATATAAGTTTGACATGACCATAATGGTATAACTTTCTCTTTAAACCTGAAGTTTATTGATAAGTGCACATGTCATGGTGTAAATTTGAAGTTTACCAATATTGATAATTTATTCAGTTGGCATTCGTGTTAGCCATCTCATTTTAAGTATGATGTGCAAATTCACATAGGTGAATATCAAAGAACTAGAAAGTTCTTTACGAATTCTCTTGTATCACTTGTTCTCATTAATGAACTGACTAACTAAAGAGTTCGGGTTGAAGCCCATAAATTCTGGAAATATCAAAGGTGAATATGGGCCTCACCTGCCATGTATACCACATATGATGCATCTATGATATGGTTACATGCGCAATTGTTATTAACCCGCAGCCTGGCCGGTGCTTGCGAGGTAAATTGCTCAGTAATCTAACTTCGAGCATAATTTCCAGATTTTCTACTCAAGATAGTTCATCTTGATAAGTTGGTTTATATCAAAGTTGGTTTAGCAAGATAATTATTGAGTGCTTCCACTTAATAGCTAAACTGTTTCTTATGAGAACAAAGTTATATATATCAGTTTGATATAAGTTGTATACGAGAGTATATTCTCCCCTCACAAGTGGTTCAGGGTCAGGAACCAAATAATTTCATCTTATTATTAATGTGCCGTGTATATTGACATGATAATGCACAAAGATGATTTCCCAAAGTTGAGGAAACAAGTTAGCTTTTCTAACATGAGGGGGAGACATGATAAATACTTGAGAAAAGGTTACATGGGATAAATTATCATTTGTATATCCCCGAATATCATGATATATTCCTGAAGTTCATAAAAGGATAATTCAATTGCAACATATTGCAAAGCATGCTATACGCATTTGCTGACCCAAAGAAAGTAACTAAATGGAAGAGATACAATTCAAGAAGAATTGATTCCATATGAAAGACATGTAGTTTTTAACCTATAGTTCAAATGCTTGAAAGTATAAAGTCAAAGGTATGTATAATCAGTTTTCGATATCCTATTTGTCTAGCATGACATGGAAAACTTGATATGCATCTAAAGTCTATTATATGGCTTATATGACTTAACTTGAAAGATTTAAGTTGCCTGAAGCATATGCAATTCTTGGTCCTGAAGTACCACATCCTTAGTACAATTTGTGTACATATGTATCTTGCTATAACTATAAGCATGATGGCATTGAGAATGCATCTATGGAGATATTGAAAAGTTATTCCACGACATTATATGAAGATGTTCATATCTATCAAGAATGATGATTTCAAGGTGCGGAATATTTATTCAAGTCAATATGGTTGATTTGTCAAACGTCTACCAAAGATCGTTTTGAAGATGATGCACAAGATTGGAATGCAAATGCTCACGGATATAAATTGATGTACTCATTAGGGGGAGGAATGCGCGTTGCACTCTTTTTCCCTTATAAGATTTTGTCCCACCGGGTTTTCCTTGCGAGGTTTTTAACGAGGCAACCAATAGGCGCATATTCAAACATGTGTACTCTTTTTCCTTTCTTTAATTTTTCCCATTGGGTTTTGGTTTTAAGGTTTTAACGAGACACATTGTTGAATAGACATTCAAGGGGGAGTGTTATGAAATCTCCTATTTAAGGTGAATGTCTATAATTAGAGAGATTCTAGAGTTCTATTCTTGGTAGATAAATCATCCCCCTCCCTATAAATAAAGGGGTCTTCTACCATTATAAACCATCCCTAATAATCTCTAAGTATCAATAAGAATACTTCTCTCTCTCTATTCTCTCTATTGCTCTTGTTCTTGTATTATTGTTCTTGTCTTTATATTATTTCATAACATATACCACTTTTTCAAACTTGAAACTCATCTTCAAAGAAAAATGCAATGCAATTTATAACCAAACACTATTTTAAAGATGAATTTTGAAAAAAGAAAAAAAATTATACCGGCAAACAAGCCCTAAATCTACCTCCATGAACGTTGTCAGCTGTCACAATAATTAGTAGGTGTTTAAACTATGACTAGCATTTAATTAAAGCCGACCTAATTAACTTGTATTACACAATTTAATAAAATTGCATTGAATATATACGTACCTAATACATAAAGGGGTGCTTATCTATATGATGTGAAGGATTTTAACTTTTTCTACACCACCTCTTAATCAATTGACACAACCTTAATAATTTAAATTAATTTTTTATTAACTTGCCCCTTAGAAGTTTGGCTTTTCTATGTTTGTTAATTGTGGCACTTGGATCACTAGAAAGTTTGATTGGTTCGATTTTTTGTTTTTAATAAACAATATGCGTGTGCGTGTCTGGATTTGATTTTAGAAAATATCATTATGGTTATATATATTTTTTTTCTTAAACAAAAACGAGTGTCGCTGCTTATTTTACTTTCTAAAACGGAATTTAGGGGTAAAGAGTAGCATAAAAATGGAAATACATATCCATTTTCAATAATAGGGATTGAAAAGAAGAAGAGAAAACAATTCCAATCTCTTTTAAATCATCTATTTTTTCAACACATATTAAAGGGTGAGATGATTGTATTTTTATTGGGCAAATTTGGTTCCCTACGCCCATATATTATCTACATACGTTCTCACTGAAGAAAGCGGCCTTATTATGGCCGACTCAAGTAAGGCCGGCGTCAATTAACAAACGGACCGAGTGATATAACTCGCTGCAACGTCACATCAAATTCTGACACTCGTACACTAAGGCCACCAACCCTTGTATTTTCTTTTGATTATTTCGATGAAGGTCCCTTAGTATATATAAGGGACATTCCCTTTGTAAAAAGGGGGATCTGATCTTTACTATTGAAAAGATACAACTCTTTCTCTGTTTGATTCTCTCTTTCTCTCTCTTGTGCAAAGTTTACTATTATTGCTGTTATATCTCGAATCATTGACACTATAGTCAAAAATCTTGATTACTTTAAGCTCTTTAGTTCATAGTATTCTTGATTCTAATTAACCCATATTATTTTTTATTGTTTTAGAGCTACTTAAGTATTCAGATAACTTTTTAGCCAAACGGTACTCGTGATCAAATTATCACAAAATTGTACTATAACACAGTAACAACAAGTACTCCGATCCTTTGTTTCCCTTTTTTTTTCCAAAGAAATAAAATTAAAAAATCTGACTAGTCAATTTTGTTTTTTAAATGAATTCAGAATCAACTATTGTCATATATTAACCATGATTAACGCTAAAGTACTTTCACAGGATTAACCATGATAAAGGCTAACCATTGATTAATGAGTTTGAGTTTGTGCCCCTTTGCTTGTATGTAGAACCAAACCTATCCCCCCACCCCACCCCCACCCCCACCCCCTTTTTTTTTGGGTTTAATTTCTAAACCAATCCGAATCCAAGGGGTTCCAATAATTTAAATAGTCTTAACCATGTAAAGTCCACTTTTACTGCACATTTAACTTATTAAAAAAAGGGTTTGGGGGGGGGGGGGGGGGAGGGGTTGTAATTCCTCGCAGAACAAAGGGCTTGCTAATTTTGAATTCAGTTTGTTAATATACTTAGACAGTGTAAATCTTTTTGCATTATCACGTTAAATTGACCTACAACAATATATAATTCTTTACCAATAACAAGTATAATATAACCACCTAGAATATAGAGGAGTGACTTTTTCTAACCGGTTAATGTTAGGATTATGATTCCTACTAAAGACAACAACTTTCATATTGAATAATTCGAATATATAAACTACATGAGCGGAAGCTAACCTGAATCCATATGTGGAATTTGATGAACCTCCTTTTGATAATTGTCCTTGAGTTGTTGTGAACTCCTTTAGCCTTCCTTCAAGTTTTCTTGAAGTTGCATGTCACCACAAATGCCTCACAAGACTCAAAACAATATATGTGAATTGTTCACAATAGTAAGGTTATGACAATAATCAAATTTGGAGTATGGTTTTCCACCCTATTTGCAAGACAATGGATTGTTTGAGTTTTTGATTCAATGGGAGGAAGAAGAACTTGTCTTTCACTAGGGTGGGAACCATAACCCCCCACTTTATAACTCTAGGAGTTACATAACCCAAGAGACAAGAGTTACAAGAGTTATGTCTTGCAAGAGTTACATAACTCAAGAGTCACAAGCATGTAACCATGGTTACATATGTAACCTTAGTTAGCCCATCATAAACTAAGGTTACCCTTTTGGGTATCTACACATTAGTCCTACACTTTAGTATGACAATACATTGGCCCCCTTAACATAATGTCCATAAGACCACATAATTAGGCCAAACCAAAAGATAGCACATAACATATAATTATCCATATATTGTTCATATGTGTGTAGATATAAGTCCATATATCTAGATATAAATCCATATATCTTTCAGTTAAATTACAATGACTATAAAATTATTATACTTATTATTATTATTATTATTATTATTATTATTATTATTATTATTATTATTATTATTATTATTATACCTTAAGCTGTCTTGAATTGGAGCATTGTGATGGCTCTAAATTTTCCTTCTTTTTTTCTTTTGCGGCTATGGCCCTGAATTAGCATAGTGTAGTATAGGATTAATATAACAGGAAAGTGTCCTTTCTAATGAATGGAATAGTGGCATATTGACAAAGCATTCATGTGAATATGTGAGTGTAAGGCATTTGGGTCCCCCACCCGCACTACCCACCCCCACCCCCAAGAATAAGAGAACTCTCTAGTTGAGTTACTCATTGCTGCAAAAAGGGTTTTGGACACTGAAAGCACATGCATCCAACCTTCTATCTGTTAGTAACTAACTCTTTTTTTCTTCAATTAATAAATTTCTAAACAATGATTAAGATTGAGATTTTCCCCAGATGCTAAAAGTTAGGTTTCCATGTCTTTCTCTTTTATCTAGTTAAGTCCGTCCCCCCACATTAACTATTCTTCTCACTAACTTTAGGCTATTTGTCTCTCTCTCCAAATAAATGAAAAAGGAAAAGAGCCATGAACTTTGGTTTTGTAATTTTTTCATGGGACGAAAAATGAACATTTAAATGGTAATGTTATTGTTTAGCTTAAAGTTATTATATATTTTGCAAGCATAAAATAATTAAAATAAATTGAGGGCCAATCATAGCAGATCGTAATAAATCATAAGATCAAGTAAGAAGAACAAGAAGCAAGTTTTTTGTATTAAGAAATGATATATGGAGAGCTTTTTATTGATGGTATTGATTTAGTCTGTCTCTCCTTGGTGAGGTTCAGAACCTTACAATGATATTCCCTTTCTTTATTAGAAGTAGTGGAGAGGAAGAAGCAGGCCCCCCTTCTAGGGTTCCTTCTCTTAGTATTTATAGATATAAGATGTATGAGCTGGCAATGACAACCGTGACTATACTGAGGTTCCGTCCTTTCGACGGCGAATAGGCCGTGGCCTTAATAATCGAGTCAGCTGATGATCGGGTATCGTGATTAATAAGTGATCACACCATTTGTTAGCTACGAATTCGCTTAGGATATAATTAATCTCGTTAATTATCTTGGGGGTCATATTTTGACTTATACAGTTAGTCCCTCCGCTTATTGAGTCGTGCCTTGACCGAGCTCGATGAGCGAACTTCTCCGGATGCGATTTCGGTCGAGGTCAGTAATGGCCGTAGCCGTTTTCACATGGGAGATTATGCCGTTGAAATCGATGGCCTTAACTATTTTGTGTTGATGGCCTTGGCCGTGCAGGTACTTTGACCGTAGCCGAATCATTTACATACATGTTGGGGATGGACGTATCCATTTATTCATTGGAGATGGCTGTAACCTTAATACTCCAGACGACCTTAGCCATTTATATACTGGAGGTGGCCATAGCCTTAATACTGTAGACAACATTAGCCGTTTATATAAAATGGCCATACCCTTAAAATTGTGAACAACCTTAGCTGTGATGGAGTCGAAATGTTGATCTTGGTTACATGTTGTTGAAGGTCTTAAATGTTCATTCTTGGGAGAGGGTCGTAGCCGCATATACATTAGAAATGGTTGTAGCTGCTTGTACATATGAGGGGATGGTCGTAACTATTCTTTGGAGGTAGTCGTGATTATTTTATCGATGACCTTTATCTTTGTACGGTGTCGATGTTATTTAGACGTCGCAGCCAGGGGGAGTATAAACATACTTATCATGTGTTTTGGCGACGTCCAATGTTTTGGAGGTATGCAGGACGTTACCTGGAACGTTCTCTGATCATTATAACCGTTTCGAAGGCGAAGCGCCGGTTGGTGACTGAAAAACCACTTCATGGAGTTTTGTCATTATGACGCACGTTTCTGTAGAACCAAACCGTTTTGTGGTTGGTCAAGCGAGTAAAGATGACCATTGGAATTAGTGAGAGCCACTTGTGTTGCTTATAAATAAGGGGCTGAGGTATTTGTCTTTTACTTTTCGTAATTTGCTTAGAGAGATCTCTGAAGAATTTTTCTTGCTTAGTCAGTTCATCGTTGTTCTTGCTCTTCGATTGTTGTAATATTCACCTTTCTTTGTTGATCCTTATTTATTTCCAATCTCTTCGATTAGAAAATGCAAAGTAGTTCCTCTAGAAATGTTGCTCAGTCAAGTTTTTCAACAAACCCCACGGTGGCGAAAGAGCCCTCTCCGGTAGTAAGAGGTGCATAACCGGTGGGGACCGATGTGATTCCGTCGGTTACTGACATCCTGTCCCGGCCCGGAGGTCCGGCGATTGACTTCACCGGCGACGAGGGTGAATATCAGGTGAACGAACCCCTACTAATGGGAGAAGTGGGGGTTGGTCAGCTACGGGAGTAGTGGGGCATTCCCCGTTTTGCTGTTATTTCCTTTGCCAGACGCAAGGCGAGGGTCCACATTGACCATAGGGGCTATTGCATTTTCTACGCTTACCCTTTTAGATTGGGATTTAGGATCCCCCTTCCGATATTGGTGGTGGACCTTTGCCATCATTACAGAGTTTGTCCTGGCCAGCTCATTCCCTCCTTTTGCAAGCTTTTTGCTATGCTCATAAAGTATGCCGAGTTGGCCTGGAGGGAGATCACGTTGCGGCACGTGCTGACCCTTTACGCCCTTCAGAGGGTCCGTAGTACGATGATTCGGGCCATTCCTCGTGGGGCGAGGGGCTTGACTGCGGAGTTAGATGATGCGGTCGAGCCTCACACTTATGAAAAAATTTTCTACATCAGAACTGAACATCTATGGCATGTGCTACTGAGTTCCCAGAGACGTGGAACCATGCACGTAAGTCCTTTTATCCGTCAGATTCTGCATTCCATTTTCTTTGTCCTATTCTGATAAATGCTAACCTTACCTCTTGTTTGTACCTGAAAGACTGCCGCTGGATAGACTGTCTTGCATTCGCGAATGGGTCGAGGCCGTTCTCCCTCACACAACCGGGATTCGTACGTGGACGTCTTTTTGGGAAAGGCATGGTCGTGGACCTGCTTCTGGTGAGAGTTTTAGCTTTCTTTTGTCTTTATCTTATTCCTTTTCGCCTCTTCATAACTTGGTTCTTTCTTTGATCAGGGAGCGCACGCCGTACGAGGGCCCCTCAACTAGCCTATCACAGACCGGGCACGGCTACATGACTCGTGACAATGCCGATGCCACGTCCAGTTTCGAGGATGACTTCGGTCGAATCCTCGATGGCCCATTCCCCAACACGGTCTGAACCTCGGGTCGAAGAGCCTTTGGGGGTCATACGCCCTAGGGCGGAATTGCCTTCGAGCGGGGACGAGGAGGAAGACTAGAGACTGATGGTTAGGCGTAGGGTCGCATTTACACCAGCTCTGATGGTGATAAAATTGGGTTCCCTACCATCGTATGTGGGGGATACTACAGCGGCAGCGCCTACCCTTGAGGGCGGGCACTTAGTGGGGGTTGCCCCGGTTGGCTCAGGCCAAGGTGACACTATCACTTCGGCGATTCAATTATCAGTTCCAGTTGCTGAGAGGGGAGGCAGTTCCTCAGCAACTGCTTTGGTTGGAGAATCAGACACCATTGTGTTGGCGGGGGCGGGAGCCTGGACTTCCCGATCAACGGACGGAGGGAGTGGCGCCATAGGCGAAGGGTCTGACTCTGAGTCTGACCTGGACCCTGATGACGTTTGCATGCTTCAAAACTTGCTGCTTCAAGAGAAGAATCTGGTGCCGTTGTTTAAAGTTTTGTGCTCGGAGGCGGAAAGCACGTCACTAAGGCGTATCTCAGGCGTCAGGATGATGGGAGAGGCGGCCGCACAGGGCCTGAAGGTATGTGTAGTGACTTTTGGTTTTTCCCTTTGTTTCACTTGGTTGATTTTTTGTTCTGATTATTGCTTCTTTCTTGTAGCTATTTTTGTTAGAGATTGAGATCATCTACCGAGCTAACGTCCATTCGGGGATTTGCTCGTGTGCACTGGAGAAGTACCATCACTACTGGGATCGATGCTGCAAGATGCGTGAGCGCATGAGGAACGACCCCCGGAATCGGGACCTCGTCGAAGAGCCGGCGAGGCGAAAACTTCATATGTACCATACCCTTGGCAGGGTTAATGCTCTTAAGGAGCAGCTTCGTCATATAGACGGGGAGATGGAAGCTGAGAGGAGGGCTGCTGCTGAGAGGGAATGCCAGGATTGGGCCAGGGCGGCAAAGGCCTCTGAGGCTTTGACCAAGCAGGTGGTCGCTCTGGAGACCGAGGCTGCTCCCTTGAGGCTTCAGGTGAGGGATGCCATATCTAAGATTGGGACATTGGAGACAGCGGATCACGTCCGCGAACGGGAACGAGAGTTGGAAAGGGCTGTGGCGGCCTTTGGAGAAGGGGAGCTGGAGGACCGCATCAGCGTCTACGAACGGGACGCTCAGGCTGCAACTGATCAAATTACGGCCATAGAGGCCGAGAATGAGTGCTTGAGGGATCAAGCTCCCTCATTCGGCCTGGCTCGTGATCTTTAGATGTTTTCCAAGGCTCAACTTGATATGTACAAGAGGCTGTGGGAGGCCGGCATTGTGCTTGAGGCTTCTTATGAAGAGGCTCGTCAAAATACCCGTGAGGCCCGTGCCGACTGCGGCTTTAATGTACCTTCGCCAGGGGTCGATGATGGCACTGATGGTGTCGGTGGCGCTGATGGTGGCGCCCAATGAAAGTCTTTGATGTATATGCATTTTTTATTTTGTTCGCCATTGGGTATTTGGATATTTTTAGATTCTTCCTCACCTTTTTTGTATTGACCGGCCTTAGCCAAATATAAGCGGGCGTTGCCCACACAAGACTGTAAATATATGTATATATACATGCTTACCTTTTCTACTACTGGTTTTGTGTTTATTCTGAGTTTTCCCTTGTTATTTAGATTTTTCTATGCATTGTGTTCAAAAGGTGGTCTGATTTAGAGTGGGACTTTGGTAGGCGTGTTAAGTCCCTTGTTTCTCTTGGTCGTAATGATGCTGACGGTCTTGACCATGATAATGATGGTGGCTTTGGCTACTTAGGTGACTTCGACTGTCGTCGAATCGCTTACTTGCCTTAGTCAGAAACTAGGTTGGCTGTTTAGCGGTGATGACCTTGGCCATGATTAAGCGCTTTTTGTTTATCGCTTTCTTTTACTTGGTGCAAACAAGTTGTGGCCATTATTTAGCGATAATGGAACTTAGCCCCAGTCCCATTTCGGGCGTGGTCGAACTATTCGCCGCGATGGTAAGAAACGCGGCCTTGTATATCGACCGGGGCCGAACTTTACGTGGCCCAAATTTTAGCTCGAGTTAGGCGTACTTACTTGAATGGCCAAGTTTAGCGAGGGAGATTAACTTGTTTCTTTGCCCGTTGCTCTTTAGTTTTGAGGACGAAGACGTTCAACTTTGTTGTTTGAGCGAGATTGGGTTTGTGATGGTGAAGGCATATAGCATGAGTCTCAGTTCAACTTGTAGTTGAGCTTTTCGGTGAAGGCACGTGACCTGAATCGTTGTTCTACCGTAGTTTAATCTTGTAATAATTTTTTGATGGCGAAGGCGCATGGCCTGAGTTCTAGTTCAACTTGTAGTTGAACTTTTCGGTGAAGGCACGTGACCCGAATCGCTGTTCAACTGTAGTTGAATCTTGTAATAAGTTTTTGATGGAGAAGGCGCATGGCCTGAATTCTAGTTAAACTTATAGTTGAACTTTTCAGTGAAGGCACGTAGCCTGAATCGTTGTTCAACTGTAGTTGAATCTTGTAATAATTTTTTGATGGCGAAGGCGCATGGCCTGAGTCCCTGTTCAACTTGTAGTTGAACTTTTCGGTGAAGGCACGTAGCCTGAATCTCTGTTCAACCGTAGTTGAATATTGTAATGATTTTTTGATGGCGAAGGTGCATGGCCTGAGTCCCAGTTCAACTTATAGTTAAACTTTTCAGTGAAGGCACGTAGCCTGAATCGCTGTTCAACCGTAGTTGAATCTTGTAATGATTTTTTGATGGTGAAGGCGCATGGCCCGAGTCCCAGTTCAACTTGTAGTTGATCTTTTCGGTGAAGGCACATAGCCTGAATCGCTGTTTAACCATAGTTGAATCTTGTAATGAGTTTTTGATGGCGAAGGCGCATGGTCTGAGTCCTAGTTCAACTTGTGGTTGAACGTTTCGGTGAAGGCGTGTAGCCTGAATCTTGTTATGTCGGTGTTTGAGAGTTGAAGCTCGGTTTCGATTCGAGATCTTGAGCAGCTCACGCGCTGTCTTCCTGATCGATGTGTGCAGGCTGGCTTGAGGTGACTCTCTGTTCGAGATATCTTCATGCTGATTTTCGGTTGGATCTCGCATTAGGGATGCGGGAGGTGCCTTACATAGATCGTCCCTCAAGGGGGGGGGGGGGGGGAAGGAACTGCTTCTTCTTCTTGCTTGCGTATTCTAAGAGAGGAGTGACAGAGGAGTTGGATCTCGATTCGAGATTTTCGAGCTCCCCTTGTCCGATATACCGCTTTAGCTTGTTTGAGCTGGGTTGTTCTTTGGCGTTTCTTTCCTTTTGGTCCAGGGAAGAACTACACGATTCTGCTGTGAAATTTTCACAGACGGCGCCAAATTATTTAGCTCAAAGTTATCATTCACTTTGCAAACATAAAACAATCAAAATACATTGAGGGCCAGTCATAGCAGATCGTAGTAAATAATAATACCAAGTAAAAGTGATGTATAGCGAGTTTTTTATTGATGATATTGATTTGGTCTGCCTCTCCTTGGAGAGGTTCAAAACCTTACAATGATATTCCCTTTCTTTATTAGAAGTAGTGGAGAAAAAGAAGCAGCCCCCTTCTAGGGTTCCTTCTCTTGATATTTATAGATGTAAGATATATGAGCTGGCAATGACAGCCGTGACTATACTGAGGTTTCGTCCTTTCGACGGCGGATAGGCCTTAATAATCGAGTCAGCTGATGATTGGGTATCGTGATTAATAAATGGTCACCATTTGTTAACTACGAATTGGCTTAGGATATAATTAATCTCGTTAATTATCTCGGGGTCATATTTTGACCCATACAGTTATATTGTCTTACCGAAGGGAGCCTTGACGTAACTGGTAAAGTTACTGTCATGTGACTAGGAGGTTACGAGTGAGTTGTCAAAATATTCTTGCAGAAATACAAGATAAGGCTGCGTACGATAGATACTTGGGAGCCTTGGCGTAATTGGTAAACTGTTGTCATGTGATCAGGAGGACACGTGTTCGAGCAGTGAAAATAGTCTCTTGCAGAAATGTAGGGTAAAACTGCATACGATAAACCCTTATGGTACGACCTTTCCTCGAACCCCGCACATAACGGGAATCTAGTGCACCAAACTGCCTACATTATCTTACCAGGTGAATTGAGACTTGTTCATCCTATTAACTTTAGGACAAAGAACAATAGCATGAGCTTTTTCCATGTGTATCACATCAATAGCTGTAGTTTAAGAAGTCATTGTTATCAAGAATTATCGTAACAGTCCTTGTTGATGAAGTCAACATTTGCTAGCTAGATACGAGTTATTGTGATCTAATATATCTGGATAGGTAGATGAAAGTTCACCAAAGATTGACAGGTGATGGAAATTAATTAAAGCTATCGATGTATAACTCAAAAATATCATGTGATTAATGACGACGGCTTAAATCCTTTATCATTATGATCTACAGCTGAAACTCAATTATACCATTACTAGCTAGGTTGCTTCACTTTATAAAATTTGTGGAAAGTATTGTCAACCATTAATGTTCAAAAGAATTTGATGTGATTTATTCAAACACGAGATATAAACAAGGAGTGGGATAACTAGATTCGCCGAAGGAACTAGATAATGTTTTCTGTATATACTACTCTTACGTGTTCTAAGAACCATTAGTGTTGCAAGTGGGTTTAACGTAACATCATTTTTTTTTACATAGAACGTAGATATGTATGCGAAAAGAGTTTAAATACCGACTGGAATTCGGTCGGTTTTTAAAATCATTTTACTTTTAAATTTTAATGAAATCGATCGATTTTAGTTGGTTTTCATTGGCAGCAAAAATATGAAAAACTATTTTAGTATCCCGTGGAATTTAGTTTTAAAAAAACCGATCGAAATCGGTCGATTTTTCATATAAAATAAATTAAAACTAATATTTAAAAAACCAACCAAAATTGGCGGTTATTTTAATCTGTCATTTTAAAAAATTGACCGACTCGGTTGGTAATTTAATATTTTTAATAAAATTGATCGAAATCGATCTACTATTTTCGCGTGAAAATAAAATTGAGGAGTGCAAATAAATTAAAAGAAAGTCTTAAACTAAAATAGTATCCTGCCAGAGTACATATTCTGGTTCAAGTACCAGGCGGTGCATTTTTTAATTGCATAATTAAAAATATCGGTCGATTTTTCAGCAAATTTTTTCTTTTTGGGTCGTATTATTTTATCGAGCGAAATATCGATAAATGGTCAGTAACCTATTCGATGGATCAAAGTAAGTTTTAACCGATTTCGATCGATATTTCTAGTAGTTTTACTATATATTGTTTTTCAAAAAATAAAAAGGTTTGCTATTCTTGATATGATCTTACTTTTGCATCACCATCATCCTAGTTGACCTAACAATTGAAGTATCACAATTTTGAATGACAACAGAGTTACAAATCCACAAGGAAAGGTCACAAAAAGCATACTATAAAATATGTGAAAAGAGAAAAAACCTCTCCAAAATGACATAATGGATAGATAAGATCAAAGAGAGTATTGGAAACAAATATTGGGGGGGGGGGGGGGGGGGGGAATAGACGTCACTAAGAGGAATAGAAAATGGTTTATTAAATGGAGCTATCTCTCCTTAGAAATAGAATAGACCTTTTAAAAGCTATTGTCTCCCGAACTACAAAAACTCCATGTTATTACCTATCTTCCTTTTCTTTTCCATGTCTCCCTCATTATCCTTTTGCTACATTTTTGTCTATTTCTCTCCCATTTTCTAACTCTATTGGGGCCTTGACGCGTGTTCAATTTATAGCTATCTTCTTGTACTTTCTTTTATTTTAATTTATGCATTTAATATTTGGGAGCTTAGTGGCATTTGTTTGAAACTTTTTCAATAGAGTTTTTATTTTCCTTTTTTGAGAATTGTATGGGTAAAATGTTATGCAAATACTTATGTAGCTCTAAAAACAATCAAAAAATAATTTGGGTCAATCGGAATCAAATGTAATATGATTTAGAAATTGTAGGATAAATACAAAAAGGTAAATAGTAGATTTTAGCACAAGAGATAGAGAGAATCAAAGAGAGAGAGAGAGAGTTGTATATTACCAGTAATGAAAATACACATGAGTCTATACAAAGGGAAGGTCCCTTTTATATACTAAGGGACCTACCTCGAAATAATACAAAGAAAGTACAAGAGTTGGTGGCCTCGATATACGAGTGTCAGAGCTTGATGTGACGTTGCAGCAAGTCATGTCACTCGATCTGTTTATCGACTGAGGCCGACCTTGCTCGGGCCGACCTCACTAAGGCCGTTTTCCTCAGCAGGCCATATACAGATAGTGCACGGGCGTAAGGAACCAAAATTTTCCAATACAGATAGTCCCTACGTTTATTGGGGATGCAGTTGAAGAGTGTTCTCAATGAACGGACTTACATGCTTGACGTCTATGGAAATTTGGTTGTTCCCGTTGATGCCCTTGTTAAGAGTCGTACTCGCGTATGAAGAGGTCGAACCGTTGACATATTACTACCTTTTTCGGGATTTTCTTTCTATGTGACGTCATCGATCACGTGCGTGATCTTTACTTCTGCTCCCGAGGCGGTTCAGGTTATGATGTGACATTTGGGTTTCCTGCGCCAGTTTTTCAGAACCATGCCCTTTCGATTTCCATGTACCTTTTCTTATAAATAGAGAGAGATTTGGACTAGGTTCAACCTTCGAACCTTTTCTGAGAGTGTTTTCCCCATCTTTCTTCTATCTTTTTCCAGTGCCCTTTCTTCTCTAAGACTCTCGTTCTCAGGAATCGAACAAGAGACCCGAAATACTTTTTCCTTACAAGTTCCATTATGGACAAACGTCGTCATGACAACACTAGGACTAAAAAAGTTGCCTCCGTTCGGGCTTCATCATCTTCAGACGATGAGGATGGTGAGGAAGTTTTCGTTCCTTTATAAACGACCAACCTGCTCCTACGCGATATGAGTAAAAGGAGCGATTTACTGAATAAGCGTAAATACTGTCCTTGGGAGCATAGTGAGATGACACTATCCCACTTGCCCTCTCTCAGGGAGACGTATCACATTTCCGATAGAGTTGATATGGTTCCCGCAGGGTTAGATCACGCTAACGTACCCAGGGCCGGGTACTGTGCCTTCTACGTACACGCCTTCCGGAGTGGGTACACCCTCCCAATTTATCCTTTAGCGGAGGAGTTGTGTCGCTGGTTCAGAGTATGTCCGGCCCATCATACCCTGTATGCCTTGAAGGTGTGTAGGCTATTGTCCGTTTATGCGGCAAAGGCCGGAAAGGAGGTGACCGTTCATCACCTTTTGCAAATGTTCAACGTGGTGTTCATGAGAGGCTCGATGCTCCAGCTAAGGAGTAGGGACAAGAAACGCTTCGTGGCGCATGTGGATGACAAGGCCAATCGTAAGCTTTGGACGAGGTTCTTCTACGTACGTACAGAGCACCTTGTGTGCAACCCTAATGGGTTTCCAGAAGTGTGGAATGACGCACGTAAGTGTTGTCGTGCGTGATGTTTACCATTTTGACCTTACTATGCTGGTTCTTACTGTCGAAAGTTTTCCTTTGTTTTCATGCAGTGGCTGCTCGCCCCCTTGTAGTGTTGACGACATTAGGTCATGGGTGCAGGCGCTGATACCATTTGCAGAGGAGAGCCGTTCTTGGAATGAATTTCTTAGGCTCCACAGCCTGGCTGGTAACGGCTTTACTTAATCTTTGTTGTGGTTTGGGGGCCCATATAATTTCCTTACTCGTTTCTCATGTGTTTTGGTAGGTCGGGGCGCTTCTAAGAAGGCGGGGATGAAGAAGCAGCAGAAGAAGAAGACTGCGGCCGGTCCTTCTACGACGATATCTGATTCTGAGGCGGATCTGATCTTCATCGGCACTTCCAGGGGCAGTGCTTCACCTCCTTTATGACGGGAGGATACATCAGAAGCGGCCAAGAGATAGCATCTGAGGCCATGACGGAGGTCGTACCTGAGGCAACGCCCGTGGAATCGCCAGCGGCTGTTCCTAAAATTACCCCCGTAAGGACATCTATCACTGTACCGACCTCTTCTAGGTATGCTCCACATTCTGCGGAAGGGGACCTCAAAGAGGAGGAGACTTTGGAGGCGAGGAGGCGTCGGATTATCACCGGCAAGGCCGTGGCCACCCAACCGAAGAAGGTTAAGCCGCCCTGCCTTGAATCAATGCTGATTGTTATGACGGAGGCCATTCGAGCAGGGAGGTCTGTGCTTGGGAGAGAGGCCGCTGAGGGAAGAGGTGACGACACGGATGCGACGGGCCCGGGAGTGACCTCAGAGGGCGCAAACAGAGGAGGTGGGTCCTTGGACCGGGTTGAAATGGCGGCTGGTCGATCTTCTCGTTGTATTGTGATTCCAAGTCACTATAATTTGCTGGAGAACTGTGAGGAGGAGGCCTCTAGTATGACATTTTTGTGCATCGACACCGCGCGTGAGACCCTGGCAGAACTCAGCGACGAAGTTTTGGCCCAACGGGTGGCAGGTGCGGCCTTACAGGTATGCCTTTATCTTGCATGATGACTTTTATCTTTGCGTTTGTTGGAGAGTGATTTTTCTCGTACTTACTTGGTTTCTTTTCCAGACTCTCGTTTTGGAGGTGGAGAGGGAACGACGTCAGAAGAAGAAGATGGCCAGCTACAATAGGCTGGTGCAAAAGTATAATAGAACGCGCGAGGCGCACCAGACCTTGGCCGACATGTATAAGCAGGACCCTAACTTTAGGGTGGTTCGTGAGGGTCTTTCCGAGTCCGAGAAATAGTTGAAGAAGAGAGTGGCCGAGCTGGAGAGAGTTGATGAATAGCTCATGGCCGCCGTTGCTCGGGCCGCGGAGATGGAGGTCCTTCTTCAGGCCAAAGATGAGGAGCTGCAGCTTGGCCGCATGGTGGCAGAGGAAGCGGCAGAACTACGAACCCGGGTCGCGGCTTTAACTGAGGAGCTAGATGCCACAAAGGCCAAAGTTGAGGAGCTCAGACGAGTTCTTCCGCAAGCTGATATCCCTCGTGAAGCACACGAGATGTGGGATTATGCCGAGGCTCGGTTGGTCGTGCTTGAGGAGTTCCTAGCGGCTCGCCGAGCGTTTGAAGAGGAAGTTGAGAGCTAGCACCGATTGGTCGGAGTCGCTCGTTAGGCGGCGGGCTATGGTCCTGAGTCACCGGCCCGGGAGGGGGACAACTCATTAGATATTAATCGCTTGGAATCCAGCTCTTGGATTTCCAGGGCGTACCACCCCCCCCCCCCCCGAAATGAGTACGGGCCACCTGAAGGCCAGGCCGGTCTAGATAAGTAGCGATTTTCTTAGGATCCTTGTAAATATACTTGTTTATACTGATTTTTGTATCACGGGTGTTTGTTCCCCTTGATGAAAACATGTAGTTTTTGTGGTAGGTAATTCTTCTACCTTTGGCAGTTCATCGTATTTTGCTTGTACCGTATTTGCTTGGAATATGTCGGCCATAATGGTGTCAAGTTAGCCTGATGGTTGTGAATGCGATGGCTCTGGCCATGTACAGATGGAGACCGTAGCTTGATGAGAATGATGGCCATAGCCATGTAAAATAAACATCGCGGCCTAACGGCCTTAGCCGTATAAAATAATGGTCATAACCACGTAAAATAAAGGCCGTAGCCTTATGGCTTTAGCCATATGAACGATGGCCATAGCCATGTAAAATTAAGGTCGTAGCCTGATGGCCTTAGCCATATAAACGATGGCCATAACCATGTAAAATAGAAGTCGTAGCTTGATGGCCTTAGCCATATGAACGATGGCCATAGCCATGTAAAATAAGGGTCGTAGCCTAATGGCTTTAGCCATAGCCATGTAAAAGAAAGGCTGTAGCTTGATGGCCTTAGCCATATAAACGATGGCCATATCCATGTAAAATAAAGGTCGTAGCTTGATGGCCTTAGCGATATAAACGATGACCATAGCCATGTAAAATAGAGGTCGTAGCCTGATGGCCTTAGCAATATGAATGATGGCCATAGCCATGTAAAATAAAGGCCGTAGACTGATGGCCTTAGCCATATAAATAATGGCCATAGCCATGTAAAATATAGGCCGTAACCTGATGGCCTTAGCCATATGAACGATGTCCATAGACATGTAAAATAAAGGCCGTAGCCTGATGGACTTAGCCATATAAACGATGGCCATAACCATGTAAAATAGAGGTTGTAGCCTGATGGCCTTAGCCATATGAACGATGGCCATAGCTATGTAAAATAAAGGTCATAGCCTGATGGCCTTAGCCATATAAACGATGGCCATAGCCATGTAAAATAGAGGTGGTAGCGTGATGGCCTTATCCACATAAACGATGGCCATAGCCACTTCATTCATTTGGAGATGGTCGTAGCCTTTATATTCATCTGGAGATGGCTGTAGCCTTTACATTCTATTGGAGATGGCCGTAGCCTTTATATTCATCTGGAGATGGCTGTAGCCTTGACATTCATCTGGAGATGGCCGTAGCCTTTACATTCATCTGGAGATGGCCGAAGCCTCTACATTCATCTGGAGATGACCGTAGCCTTTACATTCATCTGGAGATGGCCGTAGACTTTACATTCATCTGGAGATGGCCGTAGCCTTTACATTCATTTGGAGATGGCCGTAGCCTTTACATTCTCTTGGAGATGACCGTAGCCTTTACATTCTCTTGGAGATGGCCGCAGCCTTTTCATTCACTTGGAGATGACAATAATTCAGTCCTTGTATCATGTCTGGCTTGGAGAATTTATGGAGAGGCTGACATGATGAAAACATCTCCAGGTGACCCCTTGCCGCCTCGTTAAAAACCTTCCCGAGAAAACCAAATTGGGATAACACTCGGGTAAGGAAAAAAGAGTACGACTCAGGTGACACCTTTTTAAAAGTGGAAACGTTTGAGCTGAGCGATGTTCCAGTTGTTCTGGAGCGTCTTTCCTTCCATTGTCTCTAGCTGGCACACTATTTTTCCGGCCGTTGTTGTGATTTTGTAGGGTCCATCCCAATTTGTGCCCAATTTTCCTTCACTTGGGTATTTTGAGGCCAAGGTTTTGGCTTTGAGGACGTAGTCCCCTGTTTTGAGCGGCCTCATTTTTTCCCTCTTGTTGTAATATCTTTCGATTTGTTGTTTTTGGGCTACCATTCTGATGTAGGCCATTTCTCTTCTTTCTTCGGCTTCGTCGAGATCTTGGAACCTGCTGATGTCGTTTTCTATTCCACTGGTGTGTGAGTGCCTTAAGCTGGGTTTGCCCAATTCGACGGGTATGACCGCGTCGGTTCCGTAAACCAGTGAATATGGGGTTTCCCCGGTACTAAATTTGGGGGTGGTTCTGTGCGCCCACAAGACTTCGAGTAGTAGTTCGGGCCATTGCCCCTTGGCATCTTCGAGCTTCTTTTTGAGTATGTTTAGAATTGTTTTAATGGAGGACTCCATTTGGCCATTGGCGGCGAGGTGGTATGGCGTGGACAGTATCCTTTTGATGCGCCATGTTTCGAAGAACTCTGTCGTTTTCTGGTCAATGAACTGGCGTCCATTATCACAACTGATTTCTTTGGGGATGCCGAAATGGCATATGATGTTTTTCCAAATTAAGGTGATGACTTCTTGCTCGCGTATTTGTGCGTACGCACTTGCTTCAACCCACTTGGAGAAGTAGTTAGTTAAAACAAATAGAAATCATACCTTTCCTCGTCCTGAGGGTAGTGGGCTGACTATGACCATTTCCTAGTTGATGAATGGCCATAGGTAGGTGATGGAATGGAGGGTTTATCCTAGTTGGTGTATCATTGGAGCGAACTTCTGGCACTGCTTGCACCATCGGACGTACTCAACTGCCTCTCTCTTCATGGTGGCACAATAGTAGCCGACGCGTATGATGCATCTTTTGAGGGCGCGATTGCCAGTGTGGGCGACGCAATGGCCTTCGTGTACTTCTTCGAGCACCGATCTTGTTTGCTGCGGCCCTAAGCACTTGGCTAAGGGGCCACCGAACGTACTTTTATAAAGGTCGCCATTGACCATGCAGTACCGGGCGGCCTGTATGTGAAGCTTCTTCGCTTCTTTTGTATTGGGGGGGGGGGGGGGGTAATACCCCGTCCTGCAAATAAGATATGAATTGGTTGCGCCAGTCCCAAGTCAGGTTTGTCCTCGGTGTGGTCGATAGCCGAGCGGAGGAGTGTGACCACACTTTCTTTGTTGATATGTTTGGTGGCGGCAGCCAACCTTGTTAGACCGTCCACTTTGATATTCCGTGCTCTGGGAATTGTTCGAAGCGGCATTCGTCGAATGTGGCCACCAATATGTGGATTTTTGACTGGTACTTTTGTAATCTCTGTTCTTTGATTTGATAAGTCCTAGTGACTTGGTTCACTACAAGCTGGGAGTCGCAGTGGAGGAGAATTCGGTGAGCTCCGTACTTGATGGCCAGTTTCATTCTAGCAATAACGGCCTCATACTAGGCCTCATTGTTAGTTATTTCCGGGCATCGTATGGACATGCAAATTGTTTCATCCGTGGGGAATTCGAGTACGAGTCCTAGTCCTGATCCCGATGCATTGGCAGCTCCGTCCGTGTAAAGGACCCATAGGTCATTTTCAGAGGACACGCGTTGTGCTTCGAGTTCTGCCTTTGGTAAGACTTTCGCGCTGAAGTCGGCGATAAAGTCAGCTAGGACTTGCGACTTGATGGCGGTCCTAGGGAGGTATGTAATGTCTTGCTCGCTGAGCTCGACGGCCCATCTAGCGAGTCGCCCTTCAGGTTTGTGTAGGACGCTTCTTAGGGGGAAGGTCGTTACTACCCTTATGGGGTGATATTGAAAATATGGTCGTAGCTTTCATGAAGCTACTACAAGTGCTTAAGCCAGCCTCTTAAGGTGGGGATACCGGGTTTCAGCATCCACTAAGGTTTTGCTAATATAATAGATATGAGATTGTGTACCTTTATTTTCGCGCACCAGCACGACGCTGACTGCAACTTTTGATACGACCAAATATACAAGTAGCGGCTCGCCTGGGTTGGCTTTTACCAGTAGGGGCGGTGATGATAAGTATGCTTTAAAGCTTTTCAGAGCTTCTACACACTCTGTGTTCCACTGCAGTCCCTGGTCTTCCTTCAATACACTGAAGAATTTGTGGCATCAATCGGATGAGCGTGAGATGAACCTCGAAAGGGCGGCTATCTGACTTGTTAGTATCTGCTCTTACTTTTTGCTGCTTAGTGTTTCCGGGATGGCTTCTATGGCCTTGATTTGGTCGGGGTTGACTTCGATCCCTCTTTGTGATACTAGAAATACCATAAATTTTCCCGAGGCTAGCCGAAAGAGCATTTTTTAGGATTTAGTTTCATGCCGTATTTCCTTAATATTTCGAAGGCTTCCTTCATGTAGGTTAGCTGGTCTTCCTTTATTGATGATTTGACCAGCATGTCGTCGATATAGACTTCCATGGTTTTGCGGAGCTGTTCTTTGAACATTGCCGTTACCATCCTTTGGTAAGTGGCCCCTGCGTCCTTGAGCCCGAAAGGCATTACCTTATAGCAATATGTCCCTTGATAAGTGATAAAAGTTGTCTTTTCCTGATCCTCATCAGAAATCATGATCTGATTGTAGCCGGAGTATGCATCAAGGAAGCTTAGCAGCTCATGCCCTGCTGTCGTGCCTATTAGGTGGTCGATGTGGGGCAGCGGAAAAGAGTCCTTTGGAAAGCCCTTATTTAGATCGGTGAAATTTACACACATCCGCTACTTCCCGTTTTTCTTTTTGACCATTACGATGTTGGCGACCTATTCCGGGTACTTGGATTCCCTGATGGAGCCATTGGCTAGCAGCTTGTCCACTTATTCGCTCACTACTTCGTTAATGGCAGCGTTAAATTTTCTTCTCATTTGCCGCACAAGCGGGTGTAATGGGTCGGCGTTGAGTTTGTGAGAGGCGATTTCTCGTGGAATTCCTGGCATATCTGCATGAGAAAAAGCAAACAGATCTGCATGGTTAGATAAAAATTCACGGTACTAACCTGGATTTGATAGGCCAACCTATGTAGGCTTTCTTTGCGAGGTCGCTGCTGTCTATCTAAACGAGGTCGAGGTCTTCGACAGTGGCCTTGCTAGCCTCGGCCTCCTCAGGATCTTCAATGGTGTTCTCTGTCGGATGGACCTTAGTCCCCAACAAGGCTGATTGCTATGCTTCTGCACTTGCTCCTTGGAGCTGTTTGGTATGCGTGTAATCTTGGGCTATCTTATAGCATTCCTGGGCGGTGCGGGGCTCTCCCCATATACAGTGCACTCCCCATGGGGTTGGGAACTTGATTACTTGATAGAAGCTGGATGGGACGGCTCTCATACCGTGTATCCATGGGCGTCCGATAATGGCGTTGTACACCGTTTTTTGGTTCATCACATGGAAGTTTGTTTCCATCGTAACTCCTCCTTCCAGAACAGGCAGCATCACCTCTCTTGAGGTTCTCTCCACTGCATTATTAAAACCTGTTAGTGTTATGCAACGTGGAATTATTTTATCTTCGAGTCCCATGAGTGCAAGGACTCTCGGATGAACGATACATGCGTCGCATCCATCATCGACCATGATCCTTTTATCATTCGTCTCTACTATTCGTAAAGTAATAACTAAGGCGTCATAATGAGGAAAACACAAACAATCGGCATCAGACTTATCAAAGGTGATACTATTTTCGAAGTCGTCATACCGTTCGTGAGCGATGGTTCGCTTTAACTTGTGGGTGGTGGTGAATTTGACGTGGTTGATAGCTGAGTCATTGCCGCCTTCAATAATCATGTTGATGGTGCGCGTTGGTGAGGGCGGCTTTGGCGGGCCGTGGGGTTATTCCCGTCCACGCGCGAAGTTGAGCTTTCCTTTGTTGTTGAGTAACTTTTTCAGGAACCCTTGGTTCAAGATTCGAACCACCTCCTGTCGGAGACCGATGTAGTCTTCCGTCCTGTGCCCCCGTTCCTGGTGGAACTCGCACAGGGCGTTTGATTTTCTGGTAGCTGTGTCGAATTTCATCTTGGCCGGCCATTGCACTTTATTGCCCAGCTTTTCCAGTGCGTACACTCTTTCTGAAGGAGACACACAAAAGTTATGTGCAGCTAATGAAGGGGGAATACCTCTGTCGTTCCTTAATAGGCCGACATGTCGCTGTAAGGCGTCTGCATGCCTTGGCGGTGGTGGATGCGAGGATCTGATGTATGGATTGTATGGTTGGTGTCTTTCCCTGTTGAGGCGTGGGACTTGCTCCCACCAACCCTCGTTGCGTCAGTCCCTCCGGATTTTCGGGTGCACCTTTATCAACCGTCGGGTTGGGCCATTGAGGTCATCGTCGTCCCTATGCACCTCAGCACAATAGGCGTTATGTATCTCTTCCCAGGTGGTGGGGGGGATTTTTCAGGAGACGGCTGAGTAGTTTCTTGGTTGCCCTTGACCCGTCTCTGCTGAGCCCGTTCTGAAAGGCCGCAACTGCCATGATTTCGGACACGTTGGGTAGGCGCATCCTGACCCTGTTGAATCTGGATAGGAACTCCCTGAGTCCCTTTCCTGGGGTCTGTCGCAGAGCGAAGATGTCGTTGACCTGTGCTTCCGCTTTCCTTGCTCCTGCATGGGCGTTGGCAAATTTATCCGCCATCTCTTCGAATGTGGAGATGCTCTTGGCCGGTAGCTGTGAGTACCAGGTTAGGGCTCCTCCTGTTAGCGTTTCGCCGAACTTCTTCAGAAGTACGGATGGTACCTGCTCTCTTGACTAGTTGTTGCCTTTGACGGCTGTGACATAGTGAATCAAGTGATCCTCGGGATCTGTGGTACCGTCATATACCTTCAAGTAAGGAGGCATTTTGAAGGTTTTCGGGATGGGGTATGGTGTTGCTCCTTCCGTGTAGGATCTTCCCACGTCTCGCTTTGGCAGCAGCTTAGGCGCACCCGAGATTTTATCCACCCTTTCTTGGTGCTCCTTCACCTGGCTGCGAAGCGACCTGTTCTCATTTTTCATTTCTTCCATCTTTTGGAGGATGGTTGTGAGCGTGCCGTCGTTAACTTGAACATCGACGGTCACGTTGTTTGTTCTTGTAACTTCAAGCTCATCGTCGGCTGCGACATGATCTTGTTGAAACACGTTCTCACAAGGCACTAAACTAAACGTGTGTTCATATTTATAGGTTTTGATAAATGACAAACGATGCGCAATTGACATATGACGAGGTCCAAGCACAAGCGCTCAATTGATACATAACGAGATTGAAGCTCAAGACAAACAAAGATCAAGATTAAGCAAAGAAATAAAGTTATACATGAGTCGTTCTTTAATTGTGATCTTGATCCGACAATTGACTCAAGACTTGGCTTCTCTCATAAAATCATTTTTATCAAATCATGCATATTTAATTTAAAGCAAAATGATTTTAAATCATGCATATTTATTTTAACCAAAGTGATTTTTAAACATGCCTCTAAAATCTGGACAAAGATAATCGATTATGTACTTATGATAATCGATTATGTTAAGGCAGCTGCAAGACAATCGATTGTGTACCTTATGATAATCGATTGTGTTGAGGCAGTGTCCATCAGATTTTTCAAAGCTACAAAATAATCGTTGTGCACCTTATGACAATCGATTGTGTTGAGGCAGTGTCTATTCGATTTTTCAAGACTGTAATATAATCGATTATACATATAGCATAATCGATTATGTAAATGACCGTTGCCAAAATATTTTCAAACTCTGTCTGGTAATCGATTGTATGATTCTGATAATCGATTATCCTAAGTAAAATCTGAATATGATTTTTTGAACGTTGCCAAGTAATCAATATATGATTTTGATAATCGATTGTTTTAAGTAAAATCTGAAAAAGATTTTTTGAACGTTGCCAAGTAATCGATTATATGATTTTGATAATCGATTGTTTTAAGTAAAATCCAAAAAAGATTTTTTTAACGTTGCCAGATAATCGATTATACGATTTAGATAATCGATTATTATGCGTAAAATCTGCGAATGATTTTTGGACGATTGGAAAACAATCGATTATGCAACTTAGACAATCGATTGTTTTAGCACAAAATCAGCAATTCTTAATTGGCAATTAGGCAACGGTTGTGCATGTTTTCAACACTATAAATACATCTTAAAATCAGTCTTTTAAGTACAACAACTGATCATATTATTGCTAAAGCTTGCATACTCTCTTATTCATCATTTTCTATTCGTTACATAAGTTTTTGAGAGCCAAATTCTTGACGAAAGTTGCTGCGTTCTTGAGCGTATTTATTTTACTCATATCTACTCTTGAGGAGAGTCTTGTTTTGAGTGCAAAGTATTTTTATACACTTGAAGGGAAGTGTGAATCCCTTGTATTGTAAGAAGGAACGTTGTGATTCCTTTGGTTGAAGTCTTGAAGTGTGGTATCTTCGAGCAAAGGTTGTTGAGGCTTGTGTGACTCAAGTTCTCAGTTTGTAACGGTTTGTTAAGCACCCGTAAGCTTAACGAAGTTAGTGGAAATCTCGAGAGAGTCTCTCGGGGACTGGACTAGCCACGGGTTGTGGTGAACCAGGATAACATCGGTGCGTTCGTTCCTTATTATTTACTTATCGCACTTATTTCATTCCTGCAATTTTTAAATTCCGCAAGTTTACGCTGTTTTTTAGCATAACGCTATTCACCCCCCTCTAGCGTTAAGCGTGTATTCTAACAATTGGTATCAGAGCCCAACTCTCTGAAAAACTTAACCGTTTGAGAGAAACAATCCATGGCTTCTACTCGTGATTCTTTTGCAGGAATAGGTGAAGGACAATGCTCCACCCGACCACCACTATTCGATGGCACAAACTATACATACTGGAAGGAGAGGATGAGAATATTCATTCAATCGAATAATTTTCATCTGTGGAAGGTTATAATGAAGGGAGAACAAATTCTAACCAAAAAGGTTGAAAATGAATGGGTTCCAAAATCCGAAGATGAATACGATGCGGATGATATCCGAAAAGTGTAGAACAACGCTAAAGCCATCAACTTATTGTATTGTGCTATAAACGCTGATGATTACAGAAAAATATCATGTTGCACAACGACGAAGCAAATGTGGGATAAGCTGGAAATCACGTACGAAGGTACGGACCAGGTAAGAGAGGCTAAAGTTGATTTTCTAACCCATGCATATGAACTGTTTCACATGAAGGAAGGCGAAAGGGTAGATAACATGTTCGAACGATTTTCAAAAATCGTTAATGACTTATATGCTCATAAGAAGATCTTCACGGATAAGGAACTTGTCCGAAAAATTCTCCGAAGTCTCACTCCGGAATGGCGCTCCAAGGCCGACGCGATTCAAGAGTCTATTGGCATTTCAAATGTCACCATCGACGGATTAAGAGGTAATCTTAAAACTTATGAATCTACTATACTTAACCCTCTTGTTAATGATCAAAGGAAACAAAGAATCGCCCTCAAGGCAAGCACAAGTCAACCTTAAAATGATGAGGACGGAGATAACGAGTTCGGACTCGTTATTAAGAGATTTCAAAAGTTCATGCAAAAAGAGTATGAACGAAAAGGTAAACAACAAGGAGATCAAGTAAAGTGCTATGGATGCGGAGAAATCGGGCACATTAAATCAAATTGCCCAAAAGTCAAAAAGGAGAAGAAACCCTTCAAGAAACAACGAGCATACATATCTTGGGGAGGCGACCCCGGAGACGAGTCAAGTGAGGAAGAAGAAGACGAAACCGCAAATCTTTGTCTTATGGCACACGAAGACAATCAAGAAGAGGTATGTCAAATTTCTTCCAAAAACTTCTATTCTCTTGAGGAAATGCAAAATGCCTTTGATGAGTTGTATAGTGAATTCATTAAAGCTTCCAAAACTGTTAAAAACACTAAGGAAAATGCTTCTTTGAAAGAAAAAGATTTTGAAAGACAACTCTCTTTGAAAGAAAAAGATTTGAAAATATTGATTTTGGAAAATGAGAAGTTGAAAGAAGAAAACAAATTTTTCGGCAAGAGAAGCGCCGACAAACCCGAGAGCTCTAGTAAAAATTGAGGCATCTAAAAATTGAGGTAGAAAGATTTAAGGGCACCCTAGATAAGTTCAATTCTTCTCATAAAAATTTGAATGAAGTTCTTGTTAATTTGAAATCGACCAAACATGGGATAGGTTTTAAAAACGAGCCTAAAGAAAAAGTTGAAGCCAAACCCCAACCACCTAAGGCTCAACCTAGGATAAATAAAACAAATGTTCATACTAGAGATAACAATCCCAGAATCAACATGCATGCTAGACCAAACACTAGAAGAAACTTTGAACATTTTAGGACACCTAGAAATGGCCTTCAACCTAGAAATAACTATTCTAGAAATGATGCATATCCTAGACCAAACACTAGAAGAAACTTTGAACTTTTCAGGACACCTAGAAATGGCTTTCAACCTAAAAATAACTATTCTAGAAATGCTGCATATCCTAGAACAGATAGTAGGAGAAATGATTTTCATGAAATGCGCAATAGTCATATTGTCGAAAATAGAGTAAACAAATTTCGTCCGTCCAACTACTATCAACCTAGACGAATGCATAATCCTAATGTCATTTGTCATTATTGCAATCGAATTGGACATATTGCTCCTGCTTGTTTCACTAGATATAGACACTTAACTGCATGTCAAGCACAACAGCATGTTACACCTAACTCTCAAGGACCCAAAACAGCTTGGGTACCAAAGACTCATTAATTTGTCTTGTAAGTATGTTTGAAGGGATCAAGTGTACTTTGGTACCTTGATAGTGGATGCTCCAAACACATGACCGGAGACGAATCCAAGTTCCTTCAACTAGAACACAAGGAAGGAGGAAGCGTTATTTTTGGAGATAACAACAAGGGAAAAATTATCGGCATTGGATCGGTCGGTAAGGATGAACCTTCTTCCATTAAGCATATTTTGCTAGTTAAAGGTCTAAAACATAATCTCTTGAGCATAAGTCAATTATGTGACAAGGGAAATCTTGTTTTATTTGATTCGGATGAATGTTTAGTTTTTCGCCGTAGCGATTTTAAAATTATTCTTCGTGGTTTTAGAATGGATAACATCTATATGGTTGATCTCGAAAATTCTTCATCTGAATATGTGAATTGTCTTATGAGCAAAGAAGATGATATGTGGTTATGGCATCGTAGAGTAGCTCACATCAACATGCATCTTTTCAACAAATTAGTTTCACAAAATTTAGTTATTGGTCTTTCAAATTTGAAATTTAAAAAAGACTCTATCTGTGATTCTTGTCAAAAAGGGAAGCAAACAAAAGCATCTTTTAAATCGAAAAATATTGTTTCAACTACTAGACCTTTGCAACTTCTCCACATGGATCTCTTTGGACCATCTCACATTGAAAGTCTTGGTAGAAATTGTTATGCTTTTGTTATTGTTGATGATTATTCTAGATTTACATGGACACTATTTCTTGCTCACAAAAGTGAGGCTTTTCATAATTTTAAATGCTTTCTTAAACGTGTTCAAAATGAAAAGGACACAACCGTCACTTCAATAAGAAGTGATCATGGGGGAGAGTTCGATCACAATCTCTTCGCGGACTTTTGTGACGAACTCGGTATCGAGCACACCTTCTCTGCTCCACGTACACCACAACAAAATGGAGTGGTGGAAAGGAAAAATAGGTGTCTCGAAGAGATGGCTAGAACCATGCTCGATGAGGCTAAGATTCCCAAACATTTTTGGGCGGATGCCGTGAGTACCGCATGCTACGTTTTAAACAGAGTAGTCATAAGGCCAATACTCATGAAAACTCCCTACGAACTCTACAAGGGAAGGAAACCAAATATCTCCCATCTTAGAGTATTCGGTTGTAAATGTTTTATTCATAACAATGGAAAAGACAATTTGGGAAAATTTGATGCAAAATCCGATGAAGGAATTTTTATTGGTTACTCTTCACGTAGCAAAGCATATAGAGTATTCAACAATAGAACCGAAACTGTGGAGGAATCCCCTCATATTGTGTTTTCCGAAAATAATGCTCGCTTGGCGAGAAAGGATTCTGGTTTTGATCTTGCAGGTATTTTAAACTCAATTAGTCCTCAAGACAAATTACAAGAGGAAAATTCAAAGGAAATTCAAAATGAAACCTTGGAATAATTATCGGAAGAAGCGCCCCAACTGGAGAAAGAAACGAAACTGCCTAACGCGTGGAGGACAATCAAAGACCATCCTCTCGACCAGGTAATTGGCGACATTGAACAACAGGTAAGTACTCGAAACACTCTTAAGAACACCTTAGGACACACTTCTTAAGAGATCACGTTCTCAATTGACCGACATCCTCACAAGGCCGTTAGAGAAAGAGTCCTTTTCCGAATTCGTAGTGAACTCGGAATGCTTGACTCAAAATTGATCTAAGTCATGTATTGCACCTTTTTCCCTTTTTCCACAATTACTAACTTGAGCGTCGGAGACGTCTAATTCTCTTTTGCAGGTATCGCCCCAAAGGCAGGGGGAATTATAAGGCAATGGTGTAGAATAATCGATTTTTTAGTCAACAATCGATTATCATGCTTACTGTGCCGGAAAATCGATTAGCAAGTATCACTAATCAATTATTTACGTTTTTACGTTTATTATGTTGGAAAAACAACATATTGTTAACCATTTTTGCTTTGCAGGTTTTTGATGTTAATTGTGACAATAATCGATTTTTTTAACTGTATAACCGATTACCGTCTCGGCTATTCATTACTGCCCTTCCTAATATAATCGATTATCTCAAAGGTATAATCGATTATTTCCCAAGTCAGAAAATCACTATGCACACTGTGTCAGAATAATCGATTACCATAATTCAACAATCGATTATACTCTGTTAGTAAATTCAAATCTTTGTTACCGTTTGGCTCCTGCAATCGATTTTTTTTCATTTTCCGAGTACAAGTCAAAAACTCCATAATAATCGATTATTTCGATTCCATAATCGACTGTGCAACGGTCAGTGCAAATTTTTTTTCGTTTCTGACTCTTTGAAATCTCTAAAATTGCAGTTTTTCCCAATAAATGCTCTCTTATTTTCCACTCTATAAATAGGATCATCTTCCTCACTTCACAATCAATCTAAGCTTCAAAAAGTCTCTCAAAAACTTATAAAAGATTGGTGTAGAATAATCGATTCCTCTTCAGAATAATCGATTTCTCTTTAATATATAATCGATTATCAAGTATCACTAATCGATTATGTTGACATTATTTGCTTTATTATTCCTTTTATGAAATTGCAATTCTAGTTAATCAATAAACAAGTTATTTGCTTATTTTTTTTGCTAATGTCAAAAGGAGGAAGAATAAGGGCTATGCACTTAATATTTATTGGCATAAATTGAGGGGGAATTCATATGTTGAGGGGGAATTAATTTGCATATCTATTTACTTGTCTTGGATCGTCATTATGAATTATCTAATATGCATATCCCGATTAAGGTTTGCCATTATCAAAAAGGGGGAAATTGTTGAAACACGTTCTCACAAGGCACTAAACTAAACGTGTGTTCATATTTGTAGGTTTTGATAAATGACAAACGATGCGCAATTGACATATGACGAGGTCCAAGCACAAGCGCGCAATTGATACATAACGAGATTCAAACTCAAGACAAACAAAGATCAAGATTAAGCAAAGAAATAAAGTTATACATGAGTCGTTCTTTAATTGTGATCTTGATCCGACAATTGACTCAAGACTTGGCTTCTCTCGTAAAATCATTTTTATCAAATCATGCATATTTAATTTAAAGCAAAATGATTTTAAATCATGCATATTTATTTTAACCAAAATGATTTTTAATGCTAAAGTTTGCATACTCTCTTATTCATCATTTTCTATTCATTACATAAGTTTTTGAGAGCCAAATTCTTGACGAAAGTTGTTGCATTTTTGAGCGTATTTATTTTACTCATATCTACTCTTGAGGAGAGTCTTGTTTTGAGTGCAAAGTGTTTTTATACACTTGAAGGGAAGTGTTAGTCCCTTGTATTGTAAGAAGGAACGTTGTGATTCCTTTGGTTGAAGTCTTGAAGTGTGGTATCTTCGAGCAAAGGTTGTTGAGGCTTGTGTGACTCAAGTTCTCAGTTTGTAACGGTTTGTTAAGCACCCGTAAGCTTAACGAAGTTAGTGGAAATCTCGAGAGAGTCTCTCGGGGACTGGACTAGCCACGGGTTGTGGTGAACCAGGATAACATCGGTGCGTTCGTTCCTTATTATTTACTTATCGCACTTATTTCATTCCTGCAATTTTTAAATTCCGCAAGTTTACGCTGTTTTTTAGCATAACGCTATTCACCCCCCCTCTAGCTTTAAGCGTATATTCTAACAGATCTGCTGCTGGGTAAGTTTGTCGTTTTGAGGTGACCTCTTGACTAGATTGCTAAGAGTGCATGTTAGCCACTCTTCCAGTAACCTTCTTACCTCTGGGGGTGCTCATTTAGTCGTAGATGTTGAAGCCTCTCTTTCTCGTGGAACGACCAGGTCTTCCGATGAGAAGGGTAAGGTTTCCATGCCTATCAGGGTACTGGGGGTTGCTTGTAGGGTATCTCCTTCAGCAACCACGTTGAGATTGCCTATGAGCTTGTTGTAACTTCCAAGATAGCTTTCATTCTTGCATCGTTTTCGGCCATTTTAGGTTGTAGTGAGTGGTTTTTCGAAGGATCTCTAGAAACAAACTACATCTTTGATTCTTGAAATCCCCACAGACGGCGCCAAATTGTTTGGCTAAAATGTTATTCGAACACTTATGTAGCTCTAAAAACAATCAAAAAATAATTTGGGTCAATTGGAATCAAATGTAATATGATCTAAAGATTGTAGGATAAATGCAATAAGGTAAATAGTAGATTTAGCACAAGAGAGATAGATAGAATCAGAGAGAGAGAGAGAGAGAGAGAGAGAGAGAGAGAGTTGTATATTATCAGTAATGAAAATACACATGAGTCGATACAAAAGGAAGGTCCCCTTTATATACTAAGGGACCTTCTTCGAAATAATACAAAAAAAGTACAAGAGTTGGTGGCCTCAATATACGAGTGTCAGAGCTTGATGTGACGTTGCAGCAAGTCATGTCACTCGATCCTTTTGTCGACTGAGGCCGACCTTGCTCGGGCCGACATCACTAAGGCCGTTTTCCTCAGCGGGCTGTATACAAATAATGCACGGGCGTAAGAAGCCAAATTTACCCAATACAAGAATTTTCAACTAAATACAATTGGAGAAATGTTTTTCAACTTTTGAAAATAAAAGCACATGTGGAATAGTTTTCAGGTTTTGCAAAAACTGAAAGCTTTACTCTGATAGTTTTTGGTTGAACAAATATTTTAATTTAATCGCGTGTCTTCTTAAATTGTGGAAAACAGGAATTTCTTTGCTCGAATTCTCTGGAGGTCAAATATTAAAAGGTTTTTAGTTTTTTTGCTTATAAGAAAAAATTCAGACTATTTGGAATAAAGACCGATTTGTACTTCTCTTTTTGTCTGGTTCTGTTTTATTATTTATGAGTATTCGGATCTAATTATCGAAGAACTGTATTACAACTTGTGCATTTCTCTTTCATTTGAGGTGACTAATTAGGGTTTCAACACGCGGCCGCTTTAGGTGAACTTATTGCTAATTAGTTGTTTAATTTTGTACATTTCTTGTGCCAACAGACAATTAAAGGGAAAAATCGATGAAGATGAATTCTGATTCAATATTTTTCTGGAATACAACTAATAACCTTGAATTTGTTAAAATAGCACGAATTAGCCAATTTTCGGATTGATAATTGAAAAATAGTCAGTGTATGTAAAGTCATTAAAAAATAACCACTATATTACTGCAATACGATTTCAGCATAATATACTGGAGATTGGAGCACATGTATATGAACTTCCAGCATATTATGCTCGAACTCCAGCACACAGAAAGTTTCAGCATAATATACTGGAGATTGGAGCACCTATGTATGTATTTCCAACATATTATTGGAGGTCCAACACATTATGAAATTGCTGGAAGTTCGCATGTAAAATTTGAACTCCAACATATAATGCTAGAATATTTTTCGAATTTTGAACAATATTTTTATACAAATTTATTTTTAAATAAAAAATGGCTAAATTTTATTAACTTTTGAAATTATGATAATTTTTCTATTATCATTTATAAATCTGGCTATTTTTGAATTTCACCGCTTAAATTTCTGATTTAATAAAAAATTCAAGATGACACCCAAAGTGTCCTATTTGTGCAAATCCAATACCTATCCCACCCAATAAGAAACATTTCTTTTGCGGGGCTAGCCCCAACTCGAGTTTAATGAAACTTGGGTCACATATTGTACAAAATAAAAAAGGGATTTGCTCAGCAAAAAGATGCAAGCATACATTTAAGTCTAAGTGGAGAATATTACGTTGAGGAGGTACACAAGTACACACCATTTGGGTGTGAGAAATACTTTTTGAATCATAAATATAAAAAATTATTTATGATTAGTAAGCACGTTATTTTACTAAGTACTTTTTTCTTTCACATTTCTCATTATTATTATTATTATTATTATTATTATTATTATTATTATTATTATTATTATTATTATTATTATTTTGCAGCACAGCGTCCTACTTCGATACTAGGGACTCAAGCCTCTTAAGTCTTAAACCAAAACAAAATATATATATATTTTTTCTTAAGTCTTAAACCAAAACAAAATATTAGGATTAATTAGTATCCACTTAGTCTAGTTAATAACAAAGCACACTTGGTCTAATTAACTAGAATCAATTAATATCCATTATCCAACAGAATAAATTATGTGCAAAACCAGAATGAAGCCGTTTTAATTTTGAACTTTGCGTAATTATAAGAAGTAGGAGTAATTAATTACAAAGTGGCCAAACTGGCTAGCAAATTAACTTTTTGGTGGTAATTTTTTTTGACTTTCTCCTTGTTTTAGGAAGTTTCTGCATGTTGCATTCTTTTTGCAATGTATTACCTTTTTGCAAGTACAACTTTACTCATAATTAACGGGTGTTTTGCATCAAACAAATGAATACAAGCCATGTGTCCAGTCTAGAATATTTGAAGGAAAAAAGAAAATTAAGTTAGGGGAAAAATGCATGTTAGAATAAGAATATAACGGTACTTGTACAACAAGAAGAATACTACTAAAGCTTCAGAAAACTGAGCACTTTTCAACACATATATATTGAGTCTTGAACCCTTGATCAGTTAGTAGTTTTCATTGAAGTTCATTGAAAGATATCTTCATTTGACAACCATGAAATCAGACAAAGGAAAAGGAAAAATGACAAATAATATAGGTGAATTACTCGAAGAATGGTATGAAGATGAGGGGCTAGAAGATGTACAAATAGACATATCAATGCTAGAAAATGATGATTATCAAGGTGACAACACAAACAATCAACGAATTCATGGCAGTGTTACTGGTGCTCCTCAACATAGACTTGGAGTTAGGAACTCGCGTCGCAATCTGCAAAAACGTGCATGTCCATTTGTGTTGAAGATTTATGAAATGCTTGCTGATATTCAGTTCAATCCCTTGATTTCTTGGAATGGTAAGGGTACCAGTTTCATTATCCATGATTGTCATAAATTTGCTGCTGAAGTTCTCCCCCGTTTTTTCCGCCATAACAATATCTCTAGCTTCGTCTGCCAACTTAACTGCTATGTGAGTACGATTTTATTAATATTGCAATGTATGTAGTTATTATAAAGATTACTTTTTTAAGGTGTTGTTTTTCTGTTTTGGTTTGTGATGAAATTAACAATAGGGATTCAGGAAAATAAGTTGGGACAAATATGAGTTTCAGCATGAATGTTTCCAGAGAGGAAAAGGGCAGTGGTTGAAGAATATCAAGAGGAAGGGTAGTAAAAAGTCCGACATGAATAAGCAGCCACAAGAGCAAGGTATTGTCGAAACGGTTGCAGTTACAATGGAGAAGGAAATTGAAGAAATCAGAGAAGAGCAAAATGCAATGAGGAAAGAAATCATAATGCTGCACCAGCAGCTAGACATACTAGAGAAAGAGCTGGAAGATAATACGAAGCAAGCTCGGAACCATGTGTCATCCAAGAAAGCCCAAATTCTCAAGTATTTGTTGGGCCCTTTGTTTGAGTGTATAGGAGAGGTGGGTGGCAGTGAAGTTTCACGGGGACTCGAGGAGGAAGAGAAACAGGGTGATGAGATAGAAGATGGTGTTGAAAATCGAGGCGAAAAAAGGAAAAAGCAAGTTGAAGAAGAGTTGCAGGGAAAGCATGAAGGAAGCAAAGATGTTTCAGATTTTAGATCTGATTCGGATTTGAGGAAGATGCTTATGGATGAGATGGACATGAACAATTTGGCTCAAGAGCAACCTGATAATTTCCTGGAGCCGGAGGAACAGGCCCAAGGTCCATCTTTTTGGATTGATTATGTGGAAAAGCTAGATCACAAGGCTATCCTCTCTGGAGTTGGCCCTGCCGTCTCACACTCACAGGAAAACCACACTGTCAAGCTATTTCATGTATGCTCTCTGCTTAATTACAATTTCATAAAATCATGAAAAATGTTGACAGGGCTCGATGGTTCATTCACATTTTCTCATTTGCTCCTCCTCTTTTTATTCATTTTATTTTGCTTCGCCGGTTTTCTGATTCAAATTCATTTTGCAGGAATGAGTTAAGTAATCGGGAGGTTCCTGTGGCATGGTAATGCTCGCCAAGAAGAATCAAAAGACTCTTTTCATATAGTTGTAGTTGTTGCTAGTATTTTTTTAGTTGCTGACTTGCATTCCGGCATCTTTGTTTCTTTGTTATAGTTTGTTATGTCAGTTGGACAAGTTAATATTCCTCCCTACCAATACCAATGTTCAGACTATATCCAGTATAACATGATGCACGTGTTAATAGAAATCTCAATACTAATGAATGCTTAATTTCTTGCCGATAATGATCGACTGTGTCAACGCCAGTCGATCCTAGCTTCATTGAACTTCAGGGGTTCAAAGAAGAAGCTAGATCATAAACCACCATCACCAATGCAAATGATAAGTACTGCAACACAGGTTGGTTGACTGCAATATTCATACACCTAAAGCAAGAAGAAAGCACATGCAGGCATGCATTTTAACAGCAGTGGATAGGGAACTCTTCAAACAAGCCTCAAAGCAAAAATTAGAGAAACTTGTATTCTGCTGAAGCAATATTGTACCGTTAATAGGCTTAACTGAATGTTGTTCGAAATAAAACACCTCGACAATATATGGGAACATACAGATTACGAGTTAGCAACTCTCCTATTGACATTGTTCATTTCGCCTTTATTATGATGCAAAAACAGAAAATTTGATCCTCTATAGTATAGGACCTCGTGTAGCTGCAAAATTGGAACGACAGAACACCTATAAACAACCAGTGCCAAGGAGTTGCTAAAAGAATTAAACAAACGAATCCATTCACATCAGAAAACTTTCGTAATAGCCTAGTGGAAGTTCATGATAAATCCATAGGGAGCACCTACAAAATGCCGAGGGTATAACAGCTCCTTAAATCTGGCTCGAGTCTCTTCCAAAAATGTACCGCCTTACCCAGTCAGAGACAACTAGTGCCCTTGTACGCCAACTAACTTGTTTGCTGGAAATTCAAAAACATGGTAATCATCAGATCTCCATAGAAGGTCAAGACATGTTAATGGAGAAGCGGCAAGACAAACTTGAAAGAATTACCTAGCATACACAGAATACCAAAGCCACTGAGTGCTGTGACCAATTGAAACCCAATCTCCTGGAAGCTGTGCTGCTGTTTGCTCTCCTCCCAAGGGTGCAAACTGTCCCAAATGACGATACCTGGAACAACATTTGTACAGCGTTAAAAAAAAAAGCCTTTTTCAAGCCAAAACTACAACACATTCCACATATTTTATTTTATTGCTCTTCATCCTCCTTAAGCTTCCCTCCCACTAATGATTGTGTGCATACTCAAACTGAGCTTCCTACGTTTCAGTTATGGTTCTAGAAGTTAATATACTGCATGAGACTGCTAGCAAAATCTCAGATATCCCACGAGACATCTCATCATGTGATCATCTAACAATTTCTTACCAAAGTTATGTGCTGTTCTGCTGAGGAACACAATCTCATAGGGAGGTGATGCTAAGAAATGATCAGACGATTAAAGACCGACTGGTACCTGAATGGGTGAAAGCGATGACGACCTTCTCCTCTAAATCGAAGAGGACCTTCTGGATTTTTTTCACATTCCTCCATTCGATTAAAGCACTTAGCTAAGTAGACACCTTGCTGAGATGCAACCTGAACAAGTCGTTGCACATGCAACAAAGATATTTTAGCACACATGCATCCATCAGAAACACAAACAGAAGGTACAAGCACAATCTTGTTTGCATAATACCTGAGCTGTTGCTGGGAGATTCTTCATCTCGGAATCCACTTGGGACAGAGCTGATTTAAATTCTTCAATATTCACCTCAACTGATTCTTTAACACCATCTCCTTTTGATTCTTTCAAGAGATCAGCCAGATTACTCATTTTTTTACTTTTCAAGTAAAGCTCTACTTGCGGGTATCTTTCACATATGTCTTTAAGTACTTCCTGAAATTCTTTGACGGTAAGTGTTCCAGAGTTATCCTTGTCTGCTTTATGAAATATAGCAGCAATATCTTCCTGAACAATAAGAAATTTGGCAAAACAAAGATCAGTATTTCCAAAATTTAATATCTAATAATTCAAAATTCAAACCAGTTCTATTTTATCAGATGCTGACTATTTCCAATGTTAATTAACCAAAATATCACCGGTTATAATTAAACCAACAAGTATCCTGAAAATTATTGTCCGTTTACCCCTATTTAGGTTTTTTCTAAGCTTTGAAGTAAAGTGCAAATTACAATATGTAGCCTGTAATATCCTAAGCTCCAACCCTGTTGCCGTATGGGTAAAAGAAAATCAAGTTGAAAGTTATTGTCTATTCAGAACTGGTTGACAAAATAGATGGACTGGAATAATGCACTCTAGTGGAATGCTAGATGGAATAACCACCCAATATAAGAAATGTATCAGGAAGTGAAGGTGAGATTACCATGACTTTCCGCTGGTTGATTGTTGCACAGTCACCAAGGGCATATACGTTGTCCTGTCCCTCAACACGCAGCCACTCATCAGTGGCTAACACTCGTCTGTTTCCCTGTTACCAAATAGAGCTTTCACATAAGCAACTTAAATAACAATAAAATCAAACAAAAGATTGACAGAAGCATTACATTAGCTCACAATAAACAAGGGAAGATACCTGACCAATGTGCTTCATAAATTCCATAATTACTGGACGAGTTCCAATACCAGTTGACCAGACAGCCATTCCATAGGGCATTGAAGTTATTTCTCCACGTTTGACATCCTTGGTAGAAATTTCTTTATCTCCTACCTTCACAACCATTGATCCTGTTTTCACATCAATACCATCTCTCTGGAACTTTTCTTCAGCAAAAGCAGTAATGCGCTTGTCAAACCTACAAATGAAAAAAATACATATTACCACATTAGAACACAAATGAAAGTGGAAAATGAGCTAGTAATAAAACTGCATGTTCCAAGTCAAAGAGGTTGCAGTAGAAATAGAAACATAAGAATTTGCTTCTAATTACCCATCACATAGGAGAATTAGACATTAGGATGACTGCTAGCTAATAATTAACTAACTACTTCGCCTAAGGACCAATAGAGGCGCATCAACTGACAGATCTGCATAAACTGATAAAATGGCTCACTTTACTTTACTTCAACCTCTTTCTAAAGTTTTATTACCCACATAACTGCATAAGTATGTCATCACTGCTCAACTCTTTGAAGCATATCACTGAAGCAGCCTGATTTAATTGCCCTTTACCAAAAGAAAAGAAGAAGGTGGGAAAAAAAGGAAGGAATAGAAACAGATGATTTTCTATTTTGCTCACAGAAAACAATGATCATCCAACCACAACTGTTAAACCAGAGGAAGCAGCTAAAGTGTCCCTTTGCTGTGTGACTCTTTTAACCGCATTATGTCCTATGTCTAGCTATTACATCCTAATGTTGATGGAGGAAAACAGCCTTTGCGTTCAAACATCTTTTATTTACAATAAGCTCAATCAAGGGCCAGAAATTGGAACTTTAAGAGCAGAATTTCCACTACTAGGCATCACTGGTAAGCCAACCGTGAAAAATCACTCTTAACAAGTTCTTACATTTGCACATACAAAACGATGTTGCCTCAAATAGGTATTATCTTCACCAAGACATTTCTTTACAGACTGGGCAAAGTATAAATCTCACTTCCAAAATTTGGCCGATCAAGGAACAATCAATCAGTATAAGAAATATACTTTAGATTTAATTACCCCCCCAAAATATATATATATATATATATATATATATATATATATATATATATATATACATACACACACACTTAAGATGACCACTTAAAAGAAATGCTGTGTCTTACATGTTCAGAATATGATCTGTTGCCTCAAGAAGTGTTATCTTCACCAAATCTTTGACATTAGGATATAGTCTAACTATATCTTCATTGACAAAGTCGTGAAGCTGTGCCGCAAACTCCACACCAGTTGGTCCACCACCAACAATTACAAAGTGAAGCAGTCTCTTTCTCTCCTCATCACTGAGGGTCGGCAGACTAGCTTTCTCAAAACAGTCAATAACAGTTCTCCGGATCTTTTGAGCATCTTCTACTTCCTGCACAAAGGCATTCCGATGGGAAATGTAAAGATAAACGTTTTGCATGTGCTACATATGACGCAAACCTAATCTTAAATAAGTTATCTAAAACTCATCTCGTGGATCACAAACTTCAAATAGTATTCCAGGGATTACCTTCAAGAAAAAGGTGTTCTCTTCAACACCAGGAATGTTAAATGTGTTTACACGGGCTCCAACGGAAATCACAAGATAGTCATAATCGACAGCAAATTCTTCCTTCCCATTCCCATTGGTGTCTAGATTTGATCGACAATATACTTTCTTGTTTTCTGGATCAATTTTGACACATTCAGCTTCCCAGTAGTAGGCATCTACGTGTTTCTGCTAGGAATAACATCAGAGAGAACACAATATTCCATTAACTAGCCTTGACATTCATAATATAGATAGCAAAGTTGAATGAATTTATTATAATTGCAGCATGGTGGCAAAGAATAATTTATACTTGCAGAGTTGGTTTAGCCAATGAACAAGAATGTTGCAGGTGCTGCTACAGGCTTTGTATTGAAGAATTAAAATGAAACACAACAAAATATTACAAGTTTGAATTACCATTTTCCTACCTTTCTGATAATGTTGCGGATTGGTTCAACGACGCTGCGACTCTCCACTGTGCCACATGTAACACTTGGCAACAAAGGGGTGAATGCGAAGTAATTTCTTGGAGATATCACTTGGACATCATATGAAGGATCCTTCAAATTCTTCAAGAAACTGGTTCCTGCCCAGCCAGTTCCAAGGACAACTACTTTCTTTTTTCTGTTGTTGGTCTCAACCATCTCTCCAGCACTAGGATTCTCATATGATTTTGCTGCCTCAGAGTATGCCACAAGACCACCACCACTGTCATTTACATGAAAAGGTCAGAAAAGAACACTCACTGCAACAGATAACATAAAGAGCTGCAGTAGAAAAGTATCTCTGAAGGTGGTAGGATGGAAGAAAAAATGTCCGTTGGTGCTTTTGGGAAAAAAAGAAGCAGACGAATTTTTCATTTCAAAAAGTAAAAGCGCAGCCCGATGCACAAATTTTCATTTTAAAAAGCAATAATGATAATAAGGTAAAAGCCTATGAAGCACCAATAATGAAAGTATTTTTCTCCACAGGAGCTAATTGAACCATCACAATGCTCCCAAAGATATATTCTCTTTTCAAGAATAGACAATTAGAAAACTAGCTTAAAAATATCATGTATATAAAGCATAATAAGTAGAGACTAGTCGAATAGCACAATTTTTTAGCACTAAGATACAAAAGGCTTCCAAGTGGATGCACCAAAGAGACATGCCATATTACTGATTTAGTAAAGTAGGGAGGGAGATTAAGCCTAACATTTATCTCGTCTTATGTTCCCTCAATTTGCAGCCTCATACCTAAGCTATCTGTATTCCGTTGCTACTTCCCCGGTTCTCTATCCTATTTTCACCTTTGATTTAGAAAACTCTGTATCTATAGTAAAACATTTAGCACTGCCCAAGCAGGGAAAAAAGCTACTGTACATGACAATTACTACCTTTCATAGCCAAAATGATTTTACACATTAGGATTCCACAAGCATGCTTACTTCTTATTCCATCATCAAGGCAAAGCAATTACTGAAACAGAGCGAAGCAGAGGTACCTGCTCTGCCACTATGCCAATGGCCAAGTAAATAACACAACAACAACAAAGTATAATCCAACTTAATGGGGTCTAGGGAGGGTAAACTTCCCACCTTGCTCTTGGGAGACTCAATCTCACAACCTCTTCGTTGGAAGTGGGGGTTGCTTACCATCAGAGCAACCCCTCTTGTCTAGGATAAGTGTATTATCAAATTACTATACAAACTTCCAATTTAGCTAGCAGATATAACATTTCGCCAAGACCACCAAACATTTAAAACATTAGTTAGCAGGTCTGAAAATTCATATCCAGAGGCTACTTGATCAAACTACAAGTTCATGTCATAATCAGCACATCGTCCCTTCACATAGAAATTCAATGTAGCTGTTCCATTTCATCAGCAACATGCATTTACGGTGTTTTCTTCATATTAACTGCCATAAACGTAACTAATTACGAGATTAAGAGAATTAAATTTTGCTAAAAATTAGAGAACTAATGCAAAGTCAAATTCCGAGACAAGCAACCTAATAATCAAAACTGATTATGTTAACATAGCAGCAAAATATAGGAGAGCTACGAAGAGGTACCTGACGGTGAAAACAATGAGCAGCTTATAAAGCGAAGGATTATCACGGAAAGTTGTCGAAAATCTCTCGATCACTGTTACTCTCTGCATTTTGCGTTCAATTTAAGCGATCTCACCTTGCCTTGTGTTCACCTATCAACAGAAACAAAAAGCATTCATAAATCCGCCATAAATTAACACAGCTATACTACGAAATCTAAAAAATCTCAGAAATATCACCTTCAATTCACTTCAGGTACCAATAGAAATCAAAGCGTTTACGAATTCTTATAGACCTATACAAATATACTACGAAATATATACCTGAATTTTGCTGTTGCGTAGAGAGAGAGAACGTGGTGTGAGTTGTAGCAAAGGAGAGAGAATCAATGAGAAGAAGAGAACATGGGAATGTGCAAAGTTTTTCCCCCCTGAGAAATGGGAATTGGGAATTGGTGTGGAGTCAAAGAGAGTCAGGAAGCTTCTAATACTTTCCAGCTTAGAGCAGCGCTGGTGTTTGCTTAACGTGATGCCCAAGAATTAGACACATGTATTTTGGGAGGCGGAGTGCATTTTTGCTCTGTTGTCGCCGTCAAAAGTCAACACGTTCCTAGTTGGACCTATTAACAATAAAACTAGTGATATATATTAATACTCTTATGCACTTCCAATAATAATTTGGTCCAACTTAATACTGAAAATTAGAGGTGCATATGCTGTCATTTTTATAATTATGGGTGTCTTTTATCCCTTCCAACTTTGTGTAAAAGATCAAATGAATCCCCAAATTTGAACTAAAGATACTTTTCCCCTTTTCAATTAATATTATTATCACACCATCTATTTTTACTCTTGTGGTTGAATGCTCATACATATTGTGTGACAAATAACTTTCTATGTGTTTGGTGTGATACAAAAAAATATCGTTGAGTCATGGAAAGGACATGAGTGCGGCTTTCACATGGCTGTTAAAGTTGCATTTAAATGGCAGTATATGTGATGCTATTCGTATGGTACGCAACTATTTGGTTATGGAAAGGGAAAGAAAAAGCCGTGAGAAATGCTTATATCACCCACTGGGTTGGCTCCTCGTCTCATTTGACGGCTAAGATACTTGCTTTAGTTCACTGATTTAATCAATTTCTTATTTAGGGCGAATCTTTTTTTAATTTAAAAAAAAAACCAGAGGTTCATGTATCATGACGCCAGCTTGAGGAATTTAGGTTCAAAGTTTGATGGCTAAATAATTAAAAGCAAATCAGATTTGGGGTTCCTAAATCCTAAGATCTAAGTAATGAATTGATTCTAGCCACGTTCTAAGATACGTTACAAGAAATAAAAAAGGGAAGAAATATTTGGTTTTCGTCAGCGATGTCATATGTGTAACAGCTTAACTTGTAAGTTATAACATTAACTTAATAGATTACACCTAATTTAGGTGTGTGTTCAAGCAAGCTGACAAATCTAAGACATTTGGCCGTTGCAAGGTTTAGTTGCTTTGTGTGTATGGGTCAAAATTTGACTAAAGTAACTTGGTACGAGGATAAATTATTAAGAGGCGATTAGGTCGAGGTCGTACACAAGAGTAAAGAAACTTACAAGTAAGCTGCTAATCGGGACCGAAGTTGAAAATTCGAGTATGCAAATAACGGCTAGTTCTGTAATAAGATATTTAGGAGATGTTTCACTGGATATTCTCTGTACCTGTACTTTAGATCAGGTTAGAGACATGTCTCGTATAAATAGAAAGGTAGAAAGAAGAAAAAAGAGGAATTAATATTTTATTTGATAAGAGCTTTCTTGAAAAATTGACTCTCAAGAAAAATACAAACATTATTTTTCTAAAAAGATTCGATTTGCAATTTGTTTAATATTTCTCGCATCAGATCCGAGAAACCTTCCTAAATTTCCATATTCATTTGTCTTACATCATTGCCATAAAGAGGAATCATCCACCTCATTAAATATTGGGTGAATCATTCTCTCTGTTTAAATTTATTGATATATATATATATATATATATATATATATATTCATTATCATTATTCTTTTTTCATTTATGATCGTATCACTTAATGCACATCACATTAAATCTGCTTCAACAAACCTCCATGTTATCCTCATAATCACATTTTGGATATGGAAATTATTATCGTTAACTAGGATTTACCCTAACTAAAGATTTCATACTTTTGGTTGAACAATTTGACGCCGCCTATAAAAATTGTCTAGTTTAAATTTTAGTTTCTTCTAGATGAAAGAAATGCAAAAACTCTACACTTATGTACATAAATTTAACATGGCAGGCAACGGAGAGGAAAAGATGAAAATAATAGCTGGCCTCACCATCAAATACCTCTCCAAGGCGAAACAGCTTGCCCCCTCCTCATGGCAGCATCACAGCCTTACACGGTAAATGAGTCTCTATGTCCACAACGGAAGAGGCACCACTGGTAGTAAAAAAGTTGCTCGAAGCCTGGTTGACAAACACAGTGACCAACATTCTCAACAAACCCGCTCCGAGGCCGAACCGAGAAGATGCAAGAGTTGACATTGTGCACGTAATTTTTAACCCGCGCAAATTTTAAAGTTAGTTTTAGTATTTTAATATTTTAAAATAATATCTACTTGGGTTATTATACAATATTAGTCTATATTACTTTTAATTTAAAATCTTAAATTTAAAAATACAAAAGTATTTTCAATTTGTCTTATTATATATATGTTTGTTTTGTTTTTACTTATTTAAGTTCATCAGTATCATTATACTAGTATTATCTTAAGTCTTCCATGATTTTATGTTCCTATTTTTAGTAATCTTTAAAAAAATTTAAAGATAATTTCGTTTTAATTTCATTTTAGTTAATGTGATGTGTTAATTATATTGTATTATTTATTTTACTTTTATTTTTATCTTTAGAAAAGAAGAATGAATCTTGGGCCAATCCTGTGTCTTGAAAGATCTAATTTTCGGTCTAAATTTTCTTAGCCCACAACCCCATCATATTTTTGAACCCTAAAGACCTAGGACTCCTTTGTCTTCAACACACAAGACAAGCTGAACCCTAGACAAGAATATAGACAATGGCTGCCATTTTCGACCTTCAACCAAGACACAATTAAAGACCCTAAAACACAAAACCAACGGAGATCCCATCAACAATCCGCCGCCGCCACCTCATCTCTGCCCAAAAACTGCTAGAACCAATGTCTCACTCTTCTCCGAGCCGTTGTTCCCTTTCTTCTTCTCAGAAAAGAATGAGAAAAACAAACACACACACATACAGTCATAAACGGATGAGCACAGACGGAAGAAGACGGAGGAACACAAAATCGGCGACTACTCTCAAATCCTCACCTCCATTCCGTCCCGAAAAAACCCGTTTCTCGCCAGTAAAACTCCATCGCACAACAAGGGACAGATGGATAGAAACTCTGAGGAAGGAAAAATAAAATAAAATAAAAATAAAAATAAAAATGAAAGAAGAGAAAACATGCAGAAGTTAGGAGAAGAACGAGATTTTGGATTCAAACTATGGATTTTGTTTGAGTCATTAGATTTTTCTCCAAAGTTTATTATTCCATTTTTGTTTCGGGTTTTATTTGGGTTAGGAGTTGATATTTGTGCTCTTCGAGTAAAGCGACTCCGTTCCCCTAATAAATATTGTCATTTGTTTCAAGCTTTTCTGGTGACGATCCGAGATTCTGACTGGTTTTTTACCTTCTCGGTCCAATTCGATTCTTGTTTGGTAAGGTCTCGTTCGTCGAGTTTTGATTCCAGTTCTTGTCGTGCTACTGTAGTTGCATGCAGTATGGATCAATTTGCTAGAGTATAAGCATGACAAATACCCCAGGAAAATTCTAGTCAAGACCATTGCATGCACAAGCTTCTTGAGGAAACTTTTTATTTTTTTTTTGTCTATTTTATATTGTCTTTTAATTATTAGTTTTGTACAGTAGTATCGAGTCTAGCAGTCTAGTTAAGATTGTCGAGTGTTTTGTTATAGTACTTTCTGTTTTGTATTTGAAAACCAAAAAAATTTATTAAATGTATTCAGAAAGAGGAGGTACGAAGGTTGAAATTGGTGAAGTTCCTAGCAATTTTGATGTGCAATCCAGTGGCTAATATGTCGAGTTTGGTAATTGGAAAGACACTCCTTTCTTGGATAGCTAGGGAGGAGTTTTGCTGGTTTATTTTGTTGTCATTTTTGTTTGTCCGGGTTATTTCAGGGTGGTAATCCAGACATTGTCTTGTGGTTCAAACTCTTCTTATGTTTTTCCTAGTTCGTTTTATTGTAGTGACTCGCCTAGTGTTATCTAGGATTGTTCCAGGGTCTATTTTGCTTGTTTTGTTCAAAACATGTTCACCATCTGTCCAATGCAATCCCTTATTTTCTATTAATTCTAGTCAGTTTTCGTTTAGGTCATTTTTTCTTTTATAGTTCTTCTCATGCTGACTCTAGTGACATGACATGTGCATAATTCTCAGCCTGATCTTGAAAGTTAGTCTAATCATGAAGTAATGGTACAGTTTTGAATATGATAAAAGATGCGTTTGAGGAAACAATTAAAGATCCACGCATTCTGAGATGACCTAAACTTTGAATTGAGTGAAACTGAGGTATCAAAAGATTGATAAGAGCATACAACAAGAAAATGCCTCTCAAGCAGTTTGAGGTAGATCGGTGAGTGATGAAATACATTCTTCCACATCAATATAAGGTGAGTCCAGTCTGCTTCGAACTGGCAAGGATAATTTATTAGGACAAAGATATTGCTCATTGGAAATTTATGCTTGTGTTGATGCCATCAATAGATGATGTACATAATTTCTTTGCTTATCTTCAATTATATGTTTGTGACATTTTTAAGTTTGATATGACGAAGACAGTTTATTCTGCTACCCAAATACTTTTATCCTTTGCTACCTATTTTGAGCCCTAATTTTTGTTTCATACCCATCTTTTGGAATCAGAAAATGAAAAGAAAAGAGAAAAGGAGAAGAAAAAGGGAAAAGAGAAAAAGAAAAAAAAGAAGAAAAATAAAAAAATAACTTTATCTTTTGAACTACGTTCGACCTGATTATTGACAACTCAAGATATGTAGGCAGCTTTACGGTTGGGTTGCACCAAATAAAATATTTCATAATCCCCCAAGTCAAGGCAGTTTTTTTGTTAGAAATCCCCTCAACGAAAAAATCCAAAAACATTCCCCAAACTCCAAGATACTGAGGCAGAAGTTTTAGTTTTGCCAAAAGATTTGATTCCAAAAGTTGTAATTTTGTATCCTTTCATCTTAAATTATTTTGAGCCTTCATGCCACCCTTTCTTTCCAACCCTATCCAAAAGCCTACATTACGGTCCAAAGAAAGACCTTCCAACCAATCTTTAATGATGCCAAATCTAGTGCGTGTTGAAAGTATGATCTTCCAACATCATGAATAATACTTTGTTCTCATCGCAAAGAGAGAAAATGATAAATGAGAGAGTCTTATTGGTGAAAACTCTCATGGGCACCGTAAAATGACGGTGAGTTAAGAAAAAGAGCAAAATGAGAGAGGCTTGATGGTGAAAACCCTTCAGGTAAGGGTGTCAACCGGGCTGGGACCGGACCAGACTAGTATAAACCGGGACCGAACCGGCCCGGTTACTAAGGGGCCGGGTGGGCTGGGTTCGAGGCAGGAGGGGGTTGGTCCGTTTGGGATTTTTGGGGTTGGAACCGGACCGGACCGGCCCGGTTTGACTACACAGTACCGTGAACCGGTTGGACCGGCCCGGTTCAACGGTAATTTTGTTTTTGATTTTTTGAATTTTTGGGGCCCACATGACCGTTGGCAACGGTCCAGATCCGTTGGCCAACATATATTTTTGCAAAAATGGCCATTTTTGGGTTATTTTTTTGTATTTATTAATTTACAATATTAACCCTTCTTAAAATCTATAAATACCCTCCCCTCTTCTTCATTTCTTCACTCAAAATTCTTATCTCAATCTCAATTCTCAAATTATCAATCTCTCTCTTCCCTTCAATTTGCAAGATTTCATATTCTAATTTTATAATTTTATTTGTCTCTCTTTTCCGGAATTTAATTTATCGCAATTTGTCATTCGGAATTTGAAGCTTGAATTTCAAAATTGAAATACTTGCTTGACGTTTGTTCGTGGTAACACCGGATTTGCGTAATCAAGTGCTCAATTTATTGTCGAATTCCGTGCACTCCCTCAAACTCTTTCTCTTATCTAATATTTTAATTGCATATTTAATTTTAGCTTATGCTTTCATTTTTACAATATGTTTAGTGATGCTAAAAGAGCGTGTAGAAAAGTTACTGGTAGGGGTGGAAATAAAAAAAGAGGTAGCCATGTAGCTTCCGGTAGTAATAGTAATGACCCAATAACACATGTTTCTGAATCATCGCCTAATGATAATGTAGAGATTGATTATGAACAATTACAAGAAGATTTTGGAATAGAAGATAATGAAATTGGAATAGAAGATGAGATACCACCTACACCTAGTAGGGGAAATATGGTAGTATTGGAGTTGGAGTTGCTAGTGCTACAAGGGGTAGTAGACTACCAGTGGCTCCGACTTCTAATCGTAAAAGAAGAAGTCTGGTATGAATTTTTTTTGCAATAATAAAAGGTACTAATAGAGTTAAGTGCAAACTTTGTAACGAAACTTTAAACATTTGACCGGAGGAAATTTAGGGGGGACTGGGACACTTTAAGTTGGTGTTATTCAGGGAAATAATAGACAATCTGGAATAAAAGAATTTAAGACTAAGTGCATCCAGTATAACCTTACACCTAGATTCATACCAGACGAAATTGTTACTAGATGGAATTATACATATATATTTTTAAATGTTGCTACAAATATAGATTTCCTATAACTGAAGTTGCTAATGCACATTGTACTGATCCTAGGCGTATGACAAGAGATACTTGGGAGGTCATTAATGATGTTTAAATTTTTACATAAATTTTATACTGCTATTGTTGCGTTTTCTGGCGCATATTACCCCATTGTTACTATGGCTTTAGTACATATAGCTGAAATTTCTTTGCTATCTGAATTTAAGAAGAAAGAAAAACATAAGGATGTTGTTGAAAAAATACAAGCAAAATTTAAAAAATCTTTTTTTCCAATTCCTCCAATTTACTTAATTGGTGCAGTTTTAAATCCTTCTATTAAAATGTCTGATTGTCACCAATTAATGAATGCTTTATATACTTATATGGAGATTGGAGAAACTGAAACCCCAAATTTATATGATTCTATGAACAAGCTAAATAAATATTTACAACAACTGTATAATTATTATGCAAATGAATGTGATAATATTGCTCGTGCTTCTGGCAATGTTAATCCAGCTATGTAATGTAGCAGTTCTGTTAATGTGGATGATGAAGGCCTTGATAGTTCTAATATTTTTTCTACATTTTCTACATTTTCTAACACTCAAACCAGTAGCAAGATATTGATGAGCTTCAATTCTACTTGCAGAAGAAAAAGGAGCCTCACACAAAGGAATTTTCACCGTTGGATGGTGGCATGAAAATGAAAAGAAATTTTCCGTTCTTTTCGCTATGGCTCGGGACGTTCTTAATGTGTCAATTCCCACTATTGCATCGGAGAGTGCATTTAACCAAGCAAGACAACAACTTGGACACACCCGCCACTCATTGAGAAGCAATGCTTTGGAAGTTTTAGTATGTTTCAGAGATTGGATTAGATCGGAACGAAGAAATCAAGGAAAGGAAGATGAACTTGGAGATGTATTAACCCATGGAAACCCATCCGAATTTAACTCTCCAGAAGAAGGTCAATCGGTTCATATTGATTATGATGAACTTGCTAGGGCGATGCAAAACATTTGAAATTACTACTTTACTTGTTAGAAAAAATGTAAAAATTTCATTTTCTACTTTTTCAATTTAAAAGTAAGAAATAAAGTAGCACTTGCAATAAGTGCAATTTTTTCCCATCTTACTTGTATTCATTCAATTATTACAAAGTATTCATATAACTTAATAGTTATACTACACATATTTCCCAAAAAAATATGAAAATATACTTAACCCGGCCTGGCCCGGCTAACTCAACCCGTATGGTTCAATTTAATCCCGAACTAACCCAGACCGCTACGAACCCGTCACTGTTCAACCCGGACCGGAACCCGGACGGGTCAAAACATTTCAGACCCGGACCAGCCAGGTTGGCCCGTTAGACGCCCTTACCTTCAGGGCACTACAAATCGACTCAGAATTGTGGATCAAATAGGACAATTGGAGCACTGAAGCCCAGTTTCACAACTTAGCAGCACAACAAGAGTTGGACATTTAACTTGCTTAACAGATTATGCCACTTTAATCCAAAATGCATGTCACAGTTATTAGAGTTAGTATCTACATCTGACAAGTTTCCACTTGGTGACTTTTTTGTTAGATGTCATCGCTTTATGTTGTCCCCTTAACTCTGCTCTTCTTGATTTGTTTACGTTTTTTGGAGTCTATTTTGTCAGAAAAAGTAAAGAAATGACTTCAAAATCTACCACCGGCTTTCCAATTGCACAAAGCGGAGTCTGGCTAGCACATCAAAGTGACATAAGTCAGGAAAGAATAGTATGAGTATTGAGTTGATAACAATTAACATGATTTGGGATTCATGTGAAATGCAAAGGTTCGGTAAATGTCAATTCATGAGCAAAATGCAACAGAAAGAGATATTGGGATTGAATGGAGCGGAGGTGTTTTTTTTGTGATAAGGATTGAAAGAAAATGGGTAGTCGATAACATGCAAGGTCTTTCAAGTTGAAATCAAAGTTATCATAGCAAGTGCATATGCAATCTCCCTCAAAGGCAAGGCCACAAACTAACCACCATGCTTTAAACTCACAAGTTTTCTTTGTCTGAAACGGGAATGAAGCTATGTTCATAATAAAGCTTGAATTTTCAGGAGAAATGCCGCAATTATGCTTGCGCAAAGGCTATTGAGAAGATCACACATCACCCCTAGGAGAAGCACTTCCTAGTCTGGGTATTTCAAGTTATATTTTATTTTGGGAAACGCACTTCCTAATGTTGGTTATTTAAGTTCATTCCTAGGAGACACACTTTCTAGTTTGAATCATTAAAGTTTTACCCCTAGGAGACGCACTTCCTAGTCTAGGTCTTTCAGGTGATATTTTTGTTTTAGGAGATGCACTTCCTAAATAGAGATTTTACCCCTAGGAGATGCACTTCCTAGTTTTGGGTCATTTAAGTTCATTTCTAGGAGATGCACTTCCTAGTTTGAGTCATTGAAGTTTCACCCGTAGGAGACGCACTTCCTAAATTAAGAGTTTACCCCTAAGAGATGCACTTCCTAGTCTGGGTCTTTCGGGGTATATTTTGTTCTAGGAGACGCACTTCCTAAATTGAGTTTCACCCCTAGGAGATGCACTTCCTTGTTCTGGGTCGTTTAAGTTTATTCCTAGGAGATGCACTTCCTAGGTTGAGTCATTGAAATTTTGCCCCTAGGAGACACACTTCCTAGTTTGGATCGTTCAGGTTATATTTTAATTTTAGGAGACGCACTTCTTAAATTGAGGTTTTACCCCTAGGAGACGCACTTCCTAGTTTTGGTTCATTTAAGTTTATTCCTAGGAGACGCACTTCCTAGCTTGAGTCGTTGAAATTTTATACCATAAGAGACACACTTCCTAAATTGAGAGTTCATTCCTAGGAGACACACTTCTTAGTTTGATTTACTCAAGTTTTACCCTAGAAGGCGTATTTCCTAGTTCTGGTTCATTCAAATTTCACCCTGAGGAGACACACTTCCTAGTTTATGCCATTGAAGTTTTACCCTAAGAGACGCACTTCCTAGTCGGGGTCATTTAGGTTTTATTTGTAGCAGACACACTTGTTAGTCAAGTATTCAATTTTTATCCTAGGAGACGCACTTACTAGATTGAACTTTTACCTCTAGGAGACGCACTTCCTAGTTTTTGTTCATTCAAGTTTCATCCCCAGGAGACGCATGTTCTAGTTTTGGTCATTCAGGTTTTATTATTAGCAGACGCATTTGCTAGTCAAAATTTATTGATTTTACTCACAGGAGATGCACATCCTAGTAAAGTCTTTAACTTACTCTCATCATTGCATAAATAGCATAAGCAGTTTACAGTTTTTCTAACAACTCACAGATCTTCCTAGTCAAACTAGGGCAGAAAATTTTGTTTGTTTTGTTGTTTTGATCGCATGCGCCCACCTGGAGAATGAGGGAATTCATTTCAAGTTTCAAGAAAGTCAAAGGCACCCACCTGGAGAACGAGGGAATCCATTTCAAGTTCTTTTCAGAGTCACTTCAAATTTGAAGTCAGTAGCAGGTGCCCACCTGAAGAACGAGGGAAGTCATTTCAGAATTTAATTCAAGATGTGAATTGCTCAAGACATGGTTGAAGTTATAAGCACTGCATGACCTGTCTTGATCCAAAGAAGTCATGGAGTAATGAATCAACTCCTGCAGCTAGCAAGCATCAAGGTTCAAATCCAAAAGTCTGCATGAAGAACCATTCAAGACTCAAGATCAAGCTTTAGTAGACTTGTAGATGGGAATATTATAACTCATAGCTGATAGGTTTGATTAGTTCTTTTAGATTAAATTTGATGTAATAATAGGACCATGAACCGGAACCGATAGAACGGCACCTCGACCGGCTCTCCACCTCGGTAAACTCCATCACTGTTCCTACTTATGAACTACACGTGGCCTAATTCCTTTATCGCAAAGGATATGCAGGCAGCTCAGATACCATGGCTCGGTCACAATCTCTTGTCCATCTTTGTTTCGTTTTGAATAAGCGTCAGGTCAAAAATCAATTATGTTGCTTATTGTTCTTTGCTTCAAAAACTCTTCGTGTTTCCAAGCAAAGAGGGGCAGCTGTAAGCACGTAATTTTTGACCCGCGCAAATTTTAAAGTTAGTTTTAGTATTTTAATATTTAAAAACAATATCTATTTGGGTTGTTATACAATATTAGTCTATTTTACTTTTAATTTAAATATTGTAAATTTAAAAACACAAAATATTTTCAATTTGTCTTATTATATATATGTTTGTTTTGTTTTTATTTATTTAAGTTCATTAGTTTCGTTATACTCGTATTATCTTAAATCATCCATGATTTTTATGTTCCTATTTTTAGTAAATCTTTAACAAATATAAAGATAATTTCTTTTTAATTCCATTTCAGTTAAAGCCAATTGTTAGTTGTATTTTATTATTTATATTACTTTATTTTTATCTTTAGAAAAGAAGAATGGATCTTGGGACAATCTTGTGTTTTTAAAGGTCTAATTTTCGGCCAAAATTTTCCCTTAGCCCTCAACCCCATCAGATTTTTGAACCCTAAAGACATAGGACTCATTCTTCTTCAACACATATGACAAGCTGAACCCTAGACAAGAATATAGACAATAGCTGCCATTTTTTACCTTTATCCAAGACACAACCAAAGAACTTAGAACACAAAACTAACGGAGATCCCATCAACCAGCCGCCTCCTCATCTCCAGCCAAAAACTACCTGAACGAACATCCCACTTTTCTCCAAGCTGATGTTCCCTTCCCTCTTCTCTGAAAAGAATTAGAAAAGCAAACAAACATACTCACAGAGTCATAAACGGAGGAGCACAGAAGGAAGAAGACGGAGGAAAGGAAAATCGGCGACCACTCTCAAATCCTCACCTCTATTCCACCCCCGAAAAACCTATTTTCTGGCCACAAACTCTATCGCACAGCAAGGGACAGACGAACAGAAATTTTGAGGAAGGAATAACAAAACAAAAAAAAATGAATGAAGAGAAAATGGACATAAGTTAGGAGAAGAATGAGATTTTGAATTCAAACCTTAGATTTTGTTTGAGTCATTAGCTTTTGCTCCAAAGTTTGCTATTCCATTTTTGTTTCGGTTTTCATTTGGGTTAGGAGTTAATATTTGTGCTCTTCGAGTAAAGCAACTCTGTCCCCCTAACATTTTCTGTGGTTTCGAGCTTTTCTTGTGACAATCTGAGATTCCGATCGGTTTTCTGTAATTGCTTGAGGTCCAATCTAACTTCCCTCTCTATTGCTATATTTTATTTCATGTTCCTCTTTGTTTCTACATTCTATTACATGTTAAAGTGGCGCATTTGCTTTCAATCTTACTGATTTGATAATCTTTGATGGTGTTAGCATGTGTTATATTTTATTTATTTGTGATATTGAGGGTCATATACTTAAATTGAAAGAGAAATTAGAACATAAATGTTTCATTTAGTTTCACTTATTTCTTTGACTTTTAGGAGCATATTTACGCCGACCACACATGCGTAGGTAAACTTTAGGACGTTTGTTAGTTTTGAGGCGAGGGGTCGTTTCCTTAGTTGAATTTATCCGGGGAATTCCCCGAAGGACTGGTATATATTTTTTCTGGGGTATGACCCAATGTATTTTATAATTAGAAGCCGATAGTAGAACTCGTAGTTTTTTTATTTTTATTTCTCTCTTATTAGGTGGGGACGATCTCGAGCCTCGTGTGTGTTTATTTTGCTTTTGTGAGTTATTTTTATCTCAATTTGAATATTCTAAATGCCGATTAGATCAAGTGTGCAACCGTACTAGTTACGAGACTTGGGGAGTGCCTTGTTGGAAATCATGTATATCTATGATATGTGCGCTTTGGTTGTATGAGCATGATTTTCAGGTATAGGTTTTGATGAATGACAAACAATGAAGTCAAGTGTCAAACAACGATATAATATGACAATCAATCAAATGGCGAGAAGCATACTGATGACGGAATTGCATGAACGAGCCAAAGAGTTCAAGACCGAAGACCCAAGACGTAGGTCGTTTGGTGGAACCAATGTAAGGACAACGTTTAAGTTATCTTATCCTTTGGCTCAACATTAGGTCATCATAAACATGCATAAAATATTTTATTAAATCATATTTATCATAAACATGCATCTTTGTGTTAAAACAAAATGATGTTGAAGGTTTTAAACATGTCTTTTAAATCTTGGCCTCAACAATCGATTATTTGAATCCTACAATCGATTGTATTAAGACAGTGTGATCTGAAGTTTTTCAAAATAGCAAACAATCGATTGTCTACTTTTAACAATCGATTATTTTGAGACAGTGTGCAACCGAAGTATTTAAACATCTAAAATATCGATTGTTTTTGTCATGCAATCGATTATACTCATAAACAATCGATTGTCATTTTCACACAATCGATTCTTTTTTGACCGTTCCCACAGAATCCTAAATTGATTATTGAACGTTGAATACAATCGATTATTTAGTCCATACAATCGATTGTTTAGCCTAAAATCAGGAATCTGTCTTTTGAACGTTGGTCAAACAATCTATTATCTACTCCAAACATTCGATTGTTTGAGCACAGAATCAGGGATTTTATTTGTCAATTAAGCAACGGTCAGCACCACTTTTTCATCTATAAAAAGAGGTCTTTTGAGTTGATTTTAAACACACAACTCCTCCATACTTTGTTATACATATTGATCATTTTCAAGCATCATGTTAGAGCTTTTGTTGAGCCATTTGATAGACAACTTTGTGTTGTTCATAGAGCTTATTGTGTATCTCTTTATCCACTCTATTGAGAGAGTATTTGCTGTAAAAGAGAGTTGTTTGAGAAGAACATATCTTCTCATTTGTCGGGTTTGCTAAGTACCCAAAGTCTTAGTGGTTGAAGTCTTAAGGTGTGGTATCCTTGAGCAACTGTAACGGTTTGTTAAGCACCCGTAAGCTTGACGAAGATAGTGGAAATCTCGAGAGAGTCTCTCGGGGACTGGACTAGCCACGGGTTGTGGTGAACCAGGATACATCGGTGCGTTCGTTCCTTATTATTTACTTATCGCACTTATTTCATTCCTGCAATTTTTAAATTCTGCAAGTTTACGCTGTTTTTTATTATAACGCTATTCACCCCCCCTCTTGCGTTAAGCGTATTTTCTAACAATTGGTATCAGAGCCTAACTCTCTGAAAGCCTTAACCGGTTGAGAGAAATATATATTTTTTCTGTTGAGAATATTGAACGCAGGAACGATGGATGAAGGACAGTCCACCACTTGTGCTCCACTATTTGACGGAACAAACTATACATATTGGAAAGAACGGATGAGTATCTTCCTCAAAGCAAACAGTTTTCGTTTGTGGCAAATCATCAAAAACGGTGAACCAATGCCGACAAAGAAAGTTGGAGAAACCACGGTTCCAAAGAAGGAAGATGAATATGATGCCGAGGACATCAAGAAAGTTGAAAATAATGCAAGGGCCATCCATGTATTATATTGTGTGGTGAATCCAGATGATTATCGAAAAATCTCTTGCTGCACAACCGCCAAGGAGATGTGGGATAAGCTCGAGATCATTTATGAAGGTACGCCTCAAGTCCGAGAAGCCAAAATTGATTTTATAACACATAAATATGAAATCTTTAAAATGGAGAAGGAACCCATTGGTGTTATGTTTGGAAGATTTTTAAGAATCGTCAACGATCTCCATGCTCTCGGGAAAGTTTACACGAACAAAGATCTTGTTCGAAAAGTCCTACGGAGTCTCACTCCCGAATGGCGCTCCAAAGCCAATGCCATCCAAGAGTCGATGGAATTCACGGATATCACAATTGATGGACTAAGAGGTAACCTCGAAACTTATGATAGCACAATTCTTAATCCTTATCTTAGAAGCAATTCGAATTTCGCCTTCAAAGCCTCATCCTCTAAACGAGAAGAGGTAAGTGATTCGGAAAGGGATGATGATAATATTTCAAATGATATAATTGAAAAGTCTTGTAAGTCTATGATGAAGGACAAGAAAAAGAAGAAACACCATAGGCGCGTATCACGGGATTCGGACAGCTCAGGCGATGAAACCGCCGCATTGTGTCTCATGGCAAACAAAGAAGAAGAGTTAAGTACTTCTAACTCTCACTCGTTTGAAGAATTACAAAATGCTATGATGAATTATATGGTGAATTTGTTAATGCTTCCAAAATGATAAAAGATTTGCAGAAAACACTTTCTTTGCAGAAAACACTTTCTTTGCAAGAAACAGATTTTCAGAAAACACTTCCTTTACAAGAAAAAGATTTTGAAAAATACTCTTCTTTGAAAGAAATAGATTTTGAAAAAATGAATAATGAAAATGGTGTTCTTAAAAACAAAATTGAAGTTTTAGAAAAAGAAAATAAATTTTTGAAAAATGACATTGTTGTTTTTAAAAATAAAATCAAGGAATTGAATGAAGCCTCTTCTATTGATAAATGTTCCAATTGTTCTTCTTGTAGTTCTTTAAAACTAGAGAACACAGAACTTAGGAAAGCACTAGAAACACGTAGTGTTGATAGTCCTAAAATTGAAGATATTAAAAAGGATGTAAGTAATGAGGTCGGACCATCTAGAAAGAATTCTAGGAACCTCACTAATGAGTCTAAGATTAATTGTTTTAGACCACCTAGAAACAACTCTAGGAATCTTGTTAATAAGTCTAGAATGAATAATTTTAGACCACCTAGACACAATTCTAGGAATTTTATAAATGAGTCTAGAATGAATAATTTTAGACCACCTAGACATGACTCTAGGAAATTCAACGCTTCTAGGGGGAACAACTTTAGATCACCTAGAACGCATTTGGCTCAACCTAGACATATGCACAATCCTAATGTTATATGTCACTATTGTAATCGGGTAGGACACATTGCACCCGTTTGTTTTGCTAAATATAGAGATTCATGTGTTGATTATGACTATTGTTATCCTAACCCCCAAGGACCCAAAAGAAGTTGGGTATCAAAAACCTATTTTTAGGTTCTTTTCGCAGGTGTGCTTGAAGACTACAATATTGTAGTGGATGCACCAAGCACGAAACCTTAATGCATTAAGGGGGAACGTCGGTTAGTTATCGTATTTTGAATAAAAACACAATGAGTTGATATGTGCAAATAATCTATATCAGTTTTGGTTGATACATGCTTTAAAAAGTTTTATTCTTGAATAACAATTAGTATCAATTGGTTTTATAATAAATGATTGATTCATGTTTTGATGAATATTTTTAGTTTAAATAACAATTGGCATAGTTGAGAAAAATGATCGTTATTATTAGTATGCCATTTACTAACTTTTCATATGATCTTGTCTACAACGATTGGTATCGTCAATGGTTTAAAACACTTTTGGTATACTCTTTTTGCTAATGCCAAAAGAGGGACAAATATGGGCGATATGCATGCTTTAATTGAGGGGGAATATTTAACTAAGGGGGAATTATATTGAATTGAATTGGTTGCATAAATTGTATGTTGAGATATAGCATCTATTTAGGGGGAATTCAATATGCATATCTTCCGTTGCTTGTCATTATCAAAAAGGGGGAAATTGTTGGAAATCATGTATATCTATGATATGTGCGCTTTGGTTGTATGAGCATGATTTTCAGGTATAGGTTTTGATGAATGACAAACAATGAAGTCAAGTGTCAAACAACGATATAATATGACAATCAATCAAATGGCGAGAAGCATACTGATGACGGAATTGCATGAACGAGCCAAAGAGTTCAAGACCGAAGACCCAAGACGTAGGTCGTTTGGTAGAACCAATGTAAGGACAACGTTTAAGTTATCTTATCCTTTGGCTCAACATTAGGTCATCATAAACACGCATAAAATATTTTATTAAATCATATTTATCATAAACATGCATCTTTGTGTTAAAAAAAATGATGTTGAAGGTTTTAAACATGTCTTTTAAATCTGGGCCTCAACAATCGATTATTTGAATCCTACAATCGATTGTATTAAGACAGTGTGATCTGAAGTTTTTCAAAATAGCAAACAATCGATTGTCTACCTTTAAGAATCGATTATTTTGAGACGGTGTGCAACCGAAGTTTTTAAACATCTAAACAATTGATTGTTTTTGTCATACAATCGATTATACTCATAAACAATCGATTGTCATTTTCATACAATCGATTATTTTTTGACCGTTCCCACAGAATCCTAAATTGATTTTTGAATGTTGGATACAATCGATTATTTAGTCCATACAATCGATTGTTTAGCCTAAAATCAGGAATCTGTCTTTTGAACGTTGGTCAAACAATCGATTATCTACTCCAAACAATCGATTGTTTGAGCACAGAATCAGGGATTTTATTTGTCAATTAAGCAACGGTCAGCACCACTTTTTCACCTATAAAAAGAGGTCTTTTTAGCTGATTTTAAACACACAACTCCTCCATACTTTGTTATACATATTGATCATTTTCAAGCATCATTTTAGAGCTTTTGTTGAGCCATTTGATAGACAACTTTGCGTTGTTCATAGAGCTTATTGTGTATCTCTTTATCCACTCTATTAAGAGAGTATTTGCTGTAAAAGAGAGTTGTTTGAGAAGAACATATCTTCTCATTTGTCGGGTTTGCTAAGTACCCAAAGTCTTAGTGGTTGAAATCTTAAGGTGTGGTATCCTTGAGCAACTGTAACGGTTTGTTAAGCACCCGTAAGCTTGACGAAGATAGTGGAAATCTCGAGAGAGTCTCTCGGGGACTGGACTAGCCACGAATTGTGGTGAACCAGGATACATCGGTGCATTCGTTCCTTATTATTTACTTATCGCACTTATTTCATTCCTGCAATTTTTAAATTCCGCAAGTTTACGCTGTTTTTTATTATAACGCTATTCACCCCCCTCTTGCGTTAAGCGTATTTTCTAACAATTGGTATCAGAGCCTAACTCTCTGAAAGCCTTAACCGGTTGAGAGAAATATATATTTTTTCTGTTGAGAATATTGAACGCAGGAACGATGGATGAAGGACAGTCCACCACTTGTGCTCCACTATTTGACGGAACAAACTATACATATTGGAAAGAACGGATGAGTATCTTACTCAAAGCAAACAGTTTTCGTTTGTGGCAAATCATCAAAAACGGTGAACCAATGCCGACAAAGAAAGTTGGAGAAACCACGGTTCCAAAGAAGGAAGATGAATATGGTGCCGAGGACATCAAGAAAGTTTAAAATAATGCAAGGGCCATCCATGTATTATATTGTGTGGTGAATCCAGATGATTATCGAAAAATCTCTTGCTGCACAACCGTCAAGGAGATGTGGGATAAGCTCGAGATCATTTATGAAGGTACGCCTCAAGTCCGAGAAGCCAAAATTGATTTTATAACACATAAATATGAAATCTTTAAAATGGAGAAGGAACCCATTGGTGTTATGTTTGGAAGATTTTTAAGAATCGTCAACGATCTCCATGCTCTCGGGAAAGTTTACACGAACAAAGATCTTGTTCGAAAAGTCCTACGGAGTCTCACTCCCGAATGGCGCTCCAAAGCCAATGCCATCCAAGAGTCGATGGAATTCACGGATATCACAATTGATGGACTAAGAGGTAACCTCGAAACTTATGATAGCACAATTCTTAATCCTTATCTTAGAAGCAATTCGAATTTCGCCTTCAAAGCCTCATCCTCTAAACGAGAAGAGGTAAGTGATTCAGAAAGGGATGATGATAATATTTCAAATGATATAATTGAAAAGTCTTGTAAGTCTATGAAGAAGGACAAGAAAAAGAAGAAACACCATAGGCGCGTATCACGGGATTCGGACAGCTCAGAAAATATTTAATATATCATTTTTTCCGGCGTGGGAAGGTTTTCCGATGTTGAATTCCTCCCCCCAAATCTGAGTGTATTTTGCTTTGCTTATGAATATATCTGTTTGAGAGTTTAATTTATGTGTGAAAAGAAAAAATGAAAGAAAAACGGTTAGACAAAGTCGTCGGTGAATGAATATCCACCGGAAATAGAGAAGAAACGAAAAAAGTAAAAAAACCAAGACGGAGAAAAAGGAAAAGGAAAAATTTAAGAAAACATGGTAAAAAAGAATATAAAATAATGTGAAAATCATTTTTTCTTGCTTCTCACTCTCCTTTTGGAGAGTGAAATACACACACTTTATCACGTCAGCGTTAAGGGTCAAATAATTACATTTAAAATAAGTTTGGGGGGAGGGGGAGGGGTAATAAGATTCCCGCAAAGAAATAGTGTGTAGTTGGAATTCCGAGTATAGGTCAGGGGTACTTATGCATTTTCCCATCATTTTTAAAAAAATGGTGACTTGTCACACCTAAATCAAATGTCAGGTGGCGGCTCTGGGTTACATCCTTTTGAACACTATATTTTGTCACCTTCAAAATTGAAAAAACCCTTTGAGCTTTACTAAATCCTTTTATTAATATTAAGAGGTTTTTAAGTGAGGTATTGTTAAAAAGGGGTGTGACAGGCATTGCGTCAGCGACAAACGAGCAACACGCCTCCCCTCCACTCCCCCTCCCATAACAGGTATTACTCACATTGTTAGTGATGCAGGTAACAACACCCTCACAACCATTCCGAGGAAAATGGAGGAGAAGGAGAACGAGAATAAAATGCTTCGCGACTAAATGAAAGAACATCAAGAAAGGGTAGACAAAATTTCGAGTACCCCAAAACTCCTACCAGAATGGAACGTCGGTCGATTTTGTTGAGCAGCCATACAAAGATGAAGTTGCACCACGCACAGTACCAAAAACCTTCAAAATGTTGACGTACTTCAAAATATACGACGGCACAACCGAGCAACACGCCTCTCCTCACCCTCCCTCCCATAACAGCTATTACTCACAATGTTTGTGATGCAGGTAACAACACCCTCACAACCATCCCGAGGAAAATGAAGGAGATGGAGAACGAGAACAAATTGCTTCGCGACTAAATGAAAGAACATTAAGAAAGGGTAGACAAAATATCGAGTGCCCCAAAACTCCTACCAAAAAATGGCGCCGGTCGGTTTTGTTGAGAAGCTATACAACAATGAAGTTGCACCACGCGCAATACCCAAAACCTTCAAAATGTCCATGTACTTGAAAATATACTACTGCATAACGGACCCCGAAGATCATGTGACCCACTACGTCACAGCAGTAAAAGGCAACGACCTCGTCAAGGAGCAAGTATCCATCATCTTACTGAAGAAATTCGGTAAAACCCTCACCGGCGATGCGTTGATTTGGCATCCACAGTTGCCTGCACGCTCGATTGATACATTGGAAGAAATGGCTGACAAGTTCGTCACATCCCGTGCTGGAGAAAAAAAGGCGGAGGCAAGAGTAAATGACATATTTTCCATCAAACAATCACTTGGAGAGGGACTAAGGGATTTCCTTGCTAGATTTAACCAAGTAAGGATGACCTTAACAAATGTATCAGAAGGAATGGTCGTGGCAGCCTTTCAAAACGGGCTAAACAAAAGCGGTTCGAAGGTGACCATAAAGCTTCTAAGCCGCCTCATGAAATATCACCCGACCACTTGGGATGAAATATACAATGCCTATTGCGCCGAAGTCCAAGCTAATGAAGATGACCTAAATGAGCCAACCTAATGGCTAACTTTGGTACAAGCCGTGTCCAGAAAGGACGAGAGAAACGACAACTGGAGAAATATAGCAGAACCTCGGCCTAATTGGGAAATACACTAGCCCTACGTTAGTGGCACCCACATGCCTCCTACCCATCACGATGAAGGCCCCCTTGTTATCTGCTTACAATTTCTGTGTTTCCCCCCTCATAAATAGTCTATGCACTGGAAAAGCTCAGCCTAAAAGTGAAATGGCCGCAGAAGATGAGATCCGACCCAAGCACCAGAATGTCAAATGCACTCTGTGAATTCCATCAGGAGTAGGGTCACAAAACCGAAGACTGTATCACCTTAAGATAGGAGGTCGTGAACACGGTTCACCAAAGGCACTTGAAAGAATTGATGAGCAACCGAGGGAGAGCCAACTTCGTCCGTGGACAGGAAAAGCACCAGGGACCACCCAAACCACCCTCTCCTTCTCAAGCCATTCAAATGTTCATAGGAGGGCGCATCAATCAACAATGCAGTATCACACCGGCAGGTTTTAACAATGCAGTTGAGCGAACGTTTGGAGAAATCACACTGCCCGTCTTGGCCGGTGGCATCACTTTAGAGTCTATGTTACACATCATGGACTAGGATACGACACACAATGCCATCATAGGTCGATCTTGGATCTACACCATGAAAGTCGTCCCCTCCAACTTATATCAACTCATCAAATTTCCCACCTCTTGGGGGGTATTCAACAACCAGGAAGAACAATGCACTGCCTGGGAATGCTACCGCATAGCCCAAGACTGCACACACACCCAACAATTAAAGGGTAAAGCTAAAGAAGTATTAACAATTAATAGGGCCGAGGTCGAGCGAGGACGAGAAGGATGTGATCAAAGATCCTGACGTCATAGAAGCTATAGGGTTTACTGTAGAAGACCTCGACCCCATCCAACTCGATGATAGCATCCAAAAAAAGAAAGCTTTCATCGGCCATAAGCTGTAAGAACTGTTGATACCCAATTTTTTCCTATGTATATTTGTACCCAAAATACTTTAACAAAATAGCTTGTGAATGCATGTATAAGAATCCACAAGAGTTTTGTTTTTTAATAATTTTTTCAAACATTTCAAAATCAATTTATTACTTATTTTTGTACTTTAAAACCTAATATTTAGTGTCAAATCTCGTTATTTTAATAAATAAATGATTTTATTCTCTCATTTACATAAAAATATAATTTATGTAATTTTTACGGGTTTTTACAAAGCCATTAGGCATTTTTAAACTAATATTGCATTAAATTGCAATTTTAGCCTATTTATCCATTTAATGAGTATTTCAAGTATAAAATTGTTCCTAGTATTTTAATTAATTCCTAAACGTATTTTATTAGCTAAATAATTTTGTTATATGTTTATAAAATTGTTTACTATTTATAAAAATTAAATTTTGGAAACATTAGTCATTTAAATTCTAGCCCATTTGTCTTTCAATTTCAGCCACATTTTTCAACCAATTTCCCATCCAATAGGCCAACCCAATCTTAGAATTGACCCGACCCATTTTCCCCCTTTTGATCCTGGCTGTTGATCTTATAGATCAACGGCCCACGTTATTGCTTATCTAATTAAACACCCAAACCCCCATTTACCCTAATCATTTCTCTCAACCAGACGCCGTTAAATACCTAATCACTCTTTAGCCCCCTTTCAAACCCTAATCATCTCCAGCTTTATTTTGCCGGCATTCATGGCTGCTCAAGCCATCGAATACCTCTATCCGTCATTTATCAGCATTCTTGGCCTTAGCGTTCGAAGATTGGGATTTTGTTTCGAGGGTAACTGGACCAGAGGTCCTTTAATGGGGTTTCACAGCCATGTCAGGCTTCTCTCCGGCAAGTCTTTGATGCCTTGGGTCCTTACCAAGCTCCGATGAGCCGTCCAGGCTTTTCTCGCCATTTCTGAGGCCTTTTATGAAAAACCTAATTGATTAGAGGTTCTTTTTCCTGTCTCTATGTATTATTTTACGATCTTCTCTAAGTTTTGTTTGTTTTTTAAAGGTTTTTAAGTATCTCTCATCCTTTCTTCGCCTGGTTGTGTTTCCAAAAACTGGTCGTCTTTTTAAAACCTAGGGTTTCTATGAACTGTTTGATTCTTTGATTTTGTTGTTTATTTCTTGTTACTATGTGTTATTCTTCATGATTTTGAGCATCTTCTACTTTAGCTTTAAATATTTCCCTCACTGATTACCTTCCTAGGGTTTTCATCTAGTATGTGCTATGATCTCTTCACAATGTTCTGCTCTTGTTCCTCTCCGTCTATGATATCTTTTGTGTGCTGACTTGTAGTGGAAACCCTAATTTCTAAGGGTATTTGTCATTCAGCTTTCTCTGCGAAACCCTAGCTACCTAATTGCTTTATTGTATATGTTTTGCTACATGTCTATTCTGCTATGCCTAGCTTTTGCATGTTCAGGCTTATGAGTCTTTATAGTACTATTCTTCCCTTTTTCCCAAAACCCTAATTGATTTTGGTACAACTGTGTGATTCTCTAATTGTTCCCTGTACTCTGACTAAGTTCATGCAAGTAAAATCTTGACTCCTTGATTTCCTGGGTAATTATTTACTTTACATGTTCAACCGTGTGATTTTTAAATTTTCCTATGTGTATCTACCCTATATATGTGATCAGTACTATATTTTCTTTCCAAAATTAGACTTAGGTCTATTTATTTTTCCACCCAGTTCCTTAACTGAAGGGATTCCCTTCTCCTTATTGATACTAATTGATTTTTTGAATATTTTCCTTGCCTTATTGTTGCTTCTCTTTCAACTATTAACAGGATATCTCTTTTATCATTCAACACATATACTGATTCTCGAGTTCTCTCTACTCTCATTCACGAAAACTATCTGCTTTTCTCTTGTTGCTACTTGCTCTCTCTGTTAAAGGCTAGGCGGCTGAAAGCCAAGGCTAGTTATAGAATTTTTCTTTACTTTTGTCATTCAAGTACAACTGGTACGTTCTAATCTCAATTACTAATCTTTCAACTACTTGTTTACTTTCACCGTGTCTTGCCTGATATACTTGCAGTCTAATTTCATCATTTAATCCCTTTCCCCTTGTTTGTTTCTTTCAGTACTCTATTTGAGTTCTAGGATGTTTAAACTCCCTCTCCCTTTCCCTGGGCTGTCATGTTTTAGTTAAAAGTCCTAACATGCTTAATCCCCTTCCCTTTATCCCCTTGTCTGATTATTTTATCTCATATGAGTTTTTAGTACGTTTTAAATCCCTATCCCTTGTCCGCTTGTTTATGCTTTATTCAGTTATGTTAAAACCCCCTTTCCTTTTATCCCTCACCTTTTTGTGTTAAATTTCATCATGTTAGTCCTTTTCATTTTCCCTTTGGTTGTTTTTTCAATATTTCAATATGTTAAGTTACTTTCTGTTGCTTGTGTGTTATCCATCACTATGTTTTATTTCAACTTAATTTTGTCTGTTAAAATCTTATGTGATTTTCCCTTCCGTTTTCCCTCTTTTTACTTATGAGTTTGTTTTTGATGAGAATGGCATCTCATTGCCACTTCTAATCTAGAACCAAGCTTAATTGTCTATATTTTGAAGGATCCCATTCCCTTTTCCCTTCTTATGTGCTTGAGCTTGGACAAAGGCTTGTTGGTGTCTTAATCACCTTCTAGGCACTTGTCTGACTTGTTTACAAGTCTGCTCCTGTTTGTAACCTTTGTAAGGAGTCTGTGGTGTGCCAGTCTCAATCAATTGGGTGGGTATGACCACTTCATATACTGGTTCCCTTTAATCCTCACTTTGCATTTATTCTTAACCCTTTAAGTTCCTACCCCCGTTTGGTAAGCCATGCTTAGGGACCTTGGAGTCTCCTATGAACTTGGATGTCTTAGGACTGGTAATTCCACACTTGCACTATTCCAACTAGGGTGTAAGCAATGCCTGGGTCTCTTTTGAAGGCCTTTGGAACTTTGTAACACTCTAGAAATGAGAAAAGCCTCAGATCTTGGGAGCTCAGATTTGGTAGAAGGAATATGTCAGACATTAAAGTTGCTTCGATACCCCTCGGGCATGTTATAGCTGCTGATGTACTTTTATTTATTTTTTATTTATTTATTTTAATGTCTTTACTTTTCTGCCCAGTTTTTAATAATGTGTAATGTAACTCAGGGTATTGTGAAAGCAACATGGGGGATTTACTTTCTCACCTGCATTAGAGATCATGTCCATAGGGTCACTTTACTTTATTGCATCAGTTTCTATATAGTTACCATGAATATAATCTTGCCACTGTTGCATCACCATATAGATAACACACCTATAGGAATTTACCTTATTGTATCAATGTCATATAGAAACCATGACTATAGGCTTATTCATCATTGCATCAGCAGAAACCATGCCTTAGGACCTTTATTCTATCCATGTGAACTGTTACTATGCCTATTTTTTTTACATTGTTGCATATCATGTAGATGCCATGTCTATAGGCTCTTTCACATTGCACTAACTTCATATAGTGACAATTCTATTAGGTTTGCATCTTATAAACTCACCTAGAAAGTATGCCTATTGGAATTATATAAATGCTAGGCAAGCGGTAGGACGCCTAATGCTATAAAAGCAGCAACTAAAGGGTAAGAACAAGTCATGAGTTCAGACTGTTAACACTTTCAAACGTCTTAGTTTCCTCAAACTTGTCCTAACATGGCTTATTTTAATATGGGTCCAGCGCAGGTCTGGCCTTTTTGTAACTATAAGCTATTTTCTATGCTGAACTTGTGATTACTTAGATCCAGTGCTTTAAGATTTTAAAACTCCTTCAAGGTCTTTAAAACTCCCTTCTTACTCGATTTGTTCAACTGATTTACACCCCTTTTTTCTTAAAACTCGTCTGCATTTTTAGAAAATTTCAACAAACTTCCGTCTGAACCTCGTGTTTTCCTTTTCTAAAACTTTTCTACAACTCTAAATATTTTAAACAAACTCCTGTCTGTAACTGACATCTTTTCTCTAAAGGCTTATTGATTTTCTAAAGTCTGTCAACTCTAAAATGGGCCGGGGGAGCTCAAAGCAGATTTTCTATCCAAACTCTTATGTGTTAAACTAATCCGCCCGCTCTCCTAACCTCTTTTACAGACCAAATCAGTAATTGTAGTTATGCTAAACTACTTATTGTATGCTACGAGGTTTAGTTGAGCCTTTAGTTGTTTATTTGCATCCCTATTATTTGCAACTTGTTTTTTATTGTCGCGCTAGCATTTTTACCTTTGAATACTCCATATATGTCTCTTACTTCCTTTTCCCCCATTTTAGGATTAGAAGTCCTAATACCCCGGACTAACAGGTTTGGGTGGGTATTAGCACTTAATAAGTAAACGATACCAACGCGCTTTAATACCTTAACGGGGCGGGATGGTAGAATATAGAGATGATGGCATTGCGATAATATCATGAAGTGACCCCTCTTTGGGAATATGAGCTAGATATTGCATCGAATAATCCATATTATAGTTAAACCTAGGACCCCTTTTTGTCTTACCCCTTTTCTTTATAGCTTTCAAATTATGTGAATATGTGCACTTGATTTGTCTACTTGCTTCATCTTCTTTTTAAAGTCACAATTAGCACGACCGGGAACCACATTTGTGGATCTTGAGGGGTGCCTAACACATTCCCCTCGAGATAATTTCAAACCCTTACCCAACTCTGGTTTCTCTCTCAAAACACTCTCTCCATCTTAAAGTGTCCTAATGCATTATAATCATTAGGTGACGGCTCTTCCAATTTCCATGACCCAATTCCCAAATGGAAAATATAGTTGTTTTGCCCATAATGTTGGAAAACTCGATTTTGCCTTTGAAAAAGGGGGCATCGACATCATGGCGACTCTGCTGGGGAATTGTTTTTAGGCTTTTACCATTACGTGTTTTTTGACTTTACCGCTTTCTTTATTTATTGCTTCAATTACTTTTCTTTTATTATTTTTCACAATTACTAATTTGTTTCTTCATGTCTTTTCTTTCTTTAACTGTTTTACCACTTTATTGTCTTCACTTTATTTCAATTTCGAGCATTTATTGTAATTATTATGAACGTGAAAATACATGTATTTATTGTTGTAATTGCATCCTTCAACATCATTTTCCACTCGTGCCAAACAAATCATATATCAACGCTTACAATGATTGGTTGCTCTCTTCTGATATTCACAAACCCTTAAATTTGGCAAAGGCATATTTGCGATAAAACCAGTCGGTCAACGGTGTAGTCGACGGTTCCGCGCCTTTCCCTCTTGAGTTGTCCGCTCAAGGATACCTTATCTAGCACTTCAAAAATAGAAACCTCACTCCATTTAATTGTTATGCATCATGGTCAGTTATGCTGTCCGCATAATAACTCATTAAGATAGCCTAAACCAAAGTCCATAGGGTTTCCTTGAAACCCAAACGGACAATCACGTTATGTGCATTGATTTGGAGAACTAAATACCTTTTGCTAATTATTGATTTAATTGGTCGAGTCCAGTGGGGTTTAGGGCCTAACTCTCTGTTTTGCAGGAAATGAGGCACGGGGTTCCCAGATTCGGTATGGTATCAAACATTCATCCAAAGTTGCTGCGCTGGTGGGATGATTTGCATGGTAGTGATCGAGTTGCTATCCGCAAACACTTAGGAAATGTTCCATCACTTCTAGAAGTTAGGCCAGATAACAAGATATTGGAAGTCGCTACTATGTTTTGGGATAGTGAATGGTCTGTCTTACTCTTTGGGGATATTGAAATGAAGCCGGTGTTGGAGGAAATTGGGGGTTTTTTTCGAAATTCCTTAGGATAGCCCGGATTTGCTCGTGCCAGAAAACCGCAAAGGTAGAGGGTTCTTGAAAATGATGGGGCTAAAAAGAACCCTTATCTGACCAGCTTGAAAGTCTCTTACATATCCTTCGACTTCTTGTATGAAAGGGTCGAACATAGCAAATCGTACCACAATCACATGGACAAGTTCGCCCTCAACTCTTTATCACACATATATAGGAGGGCTTTTGTGTTCATGTTATTTTTTCTGGAAATGATAGTTTTCCCAATGAAGAAGGCTAGGATCCATACAAGACTAGCCATGGTAACCAAAGCCATAATGGAGGGTATCGACGGGCAAACATTGAGCATAACACCCATGATCCTCGCAGAACTTTACCGAGCCTTAGAAAAATGTCAACAAGGGGAACCGCACTTCGAAGGGTGCAATTTGCTACTACAACTCTGGCTCATTGAACATCTTCAAAAGGGAGAGTATAGGAAGAAGATCATACGACGAGATTGGGATGACCATATTACTTTTCATCATCCAAAGCGGATGAACTTCATGCCGGATATTTTTGCTCACTTGGAAGACGCCAGTGGATGGGTGGAACTATTAAGGAATCTGAGAGAAGAGCAGGTACAATGGATGTACGAGTGGTTTCCAACTGGAGATTTTATCATTCGGTCTAGGGATGCGCCATTCCTTATACTCATCGGCTTGAGAAGAACATACCCTTATGCCCCTCTCCGAGTCATGAGGCAAGCCGGAAAGAAGCAGATTATACCAAGAGTGGAAAAGATGAGTCATTACAGGGTTGATTTCCAGGATGATGATAGCCCACAGGTGCCAGGCTCAGCATATGTGGCACTCCAAAATCATTCTAGAAAAGGAATCTATGGATCCGGACAAGTATCAGGCGGGGCACGCGCCACTTTATTCGGGATGCTTAGAAGATGATCATATTGGATTGGGAAAAATAGGTTTCGTCCATGGTCACATGGTTATTGATGAGGAGGCTGCAGCGAAGGTCAAGTACAGTCAGCTATGCAAGCGGATGTGAGAGTGCGAGAGTGAGCATCGGGAAGTACTGGAGGCTCAAGAGAAGGTAATCAATGAATGGAAAGACATGGCTGTCCGCGCAAGCAACCGTTTAGGGTACTTGGAACAGGGTATCGTGGAGCTGGAGGGAAAGTTTCTGAAAAGGATCAAAGATTGTCAGGAAGCTGAAGGTAATGAAGGCGGGCGTTTAGCTCAGGCTTATTTGTTGCTGGGACTGCACGAGTTAATGAACCTTTACGAGGGAGGCAAAGATACCGAATCTGGGGAAGGTCCTTCTGGGGCCAAGTAGTTAGGATTTTACTGCTTTACAGATGTAATAAGGTCCTTGGCCATTAGTAACAATTTTTCTTTATTTCAGTTTGTTTTGACTTGTTCTATTTTCTATCAATAAAATGAGGCATTTGGTATTACGATTTCTCCAAATCATATTTGTCGCTCGGCCTACCTCGGGCACAACGACACACCCAAATAGGAAACAATCTATATTCTTGCAACAACGTGTTTACATAATGCAATGTTTCCTTTTCCAGAATCCACACTAACTTTTTACCTTGTTTTTTCTTTTTGTTTTTATCCCCCTCCCCAAAGGTTAGTCCTTGCATTCTGGCACCATCAGCATATTCAACAAGATCTAAGGGCCCTCCTCCTCCGAGTCCTCCAAGAAACAGGAACAAAGGAAAGATGGAAGATAACGAAGCAAGTAAGGAAACTGAAGGAACTTCTGAGGTACCTCGATCACCAAGGAAACTGCTGCTCACTTGGAGCAAACTTTGCTAAGGTTTCGAGAGGAACTTGACCAGGTTCGGAGCTTTGCAAGTCTGTCCATCTCCTTTGCTGCTGTAGATGTCAACAATCAGGTCCTTGCACCTCCGCAGAAGACCCCAACCCAAGTTCGCAACAATGCTCCACTGCTCATCCCTGAGCCCCAAAATGATCCAAACCACAAGGATACTCTTATCTTTGTGGATACTGTGCCATACTATACACAGCACATACCACATGTGTCAGAATCAGATTCACTCATTCAGAACTTGGTTGCTGAACTCAAGAAACTCACTAGCAGGGTTCAAGGCATGGAAGGTAACAAGGGTATGGAAGGTCTGAATTATGAACATTTGTGTGTTCAACCCGATGTCGAACTCCCGAAGGGGTACAAACCTCCTAAGTTTGAGATGTTTGATGGTACGGGTGATCCCAAGGTTCACCTCAGAATGTATTGTGACAAATTAGTGGGAGTTGGTAAGGATGAGAAGATCCGCATGAAACTATTCATGAGGAGTTTGAAGGGGGATGCTTTATCTTGGCACATCAGCCAAGACGCGAAGAAGTGGACGAGTTGGGTAAACATGGAATTCGATTTCATGGACTGTTTTAGATTCAATACTCAAAATGCACCAGACGTGTTCTACATTCAGAATTTGAAGAAGAAGCGTACTGAAACCTTTCCCAAGTATGCTACTCGTTGGAGGTCGGAAGCGGCCAAGGTTAGGCCGGCTTTGGAAGAAGAACAAATGAACAGGTTTTTCGTTCGTGCTCAGGACCCACAATATTACGAGAGATTAATACCGATAGAGGGGCATAAGTTCACCGATATCATCAAACTGGGAGAAAGGATCGAAGAAGGAATCAAAAACGGTATGGTTACCAATCTTGAGGCACTGCAAGCCACCAACAAAGCCTTGCAATTTGGTGGTTCATCAAAGAAAAAGGATGTAAACTCCGTAATGGTTGTGCAAAGAAACCATTCTCCCATGAAATACCAACCCTACCCTCCAACTTCACTCACATACCAACCCTCTCTAAACTACCAAGCACCTTTGCGTACTTACCAAAATCCACCACCCATCTACCAGTCATCTCCACCACCAACATATAAACCCACCTCGCCGTGATATTCCTAACCCGCACCCGTATACCAATCCTACACACCTCAACCTCCCCACTATCCATCACCCCCTACCCGTCAAAACTTCGCACGATCGAGACCAAATTTTGATCGCAAACCACCCAGACAGTACACTGCTATTGCTGGACCAATTGACCAACTATTCTAGAAGCTCAAAGCTGCTGGATATGTTATTCTCATCCCAACCATAACCCTAGAGAACCCCTCCCAATGGATCAACCCAAATAAAACCTGCGCATACCATTCGGGGATGAAGGGCGACAAGGTCATCATAGCTAAGGATCCTGCTCCTAATGTTCGTAACAACCCCCTGCCAGACCATAAAGGTGGGACCTTCCACATGATTGAGGTAGAAGACGACTGGAATCCCGAAGGGTCGATTGGTTTGATATCTGAAGGGGATGAGCCCAACAAACCGGCAGTCACTCTTAATCCTATTGTTGTACAAGTCCAGCCATCTGAGGACAACGTGGTGAATATATCTGTGCCATTTGAATTCTAGGCACTTCCTGCAAAGGTGCCAAAGCCAATTAAGGTGGAACTTGGGACTGCAAAGGCGCCCACACCGATTGAAGTTACTATGTTGCCTCCAAAGGTGCCCATTCCGGTCACCATGTCAGACATAATCCCATTTCAGTCCAATGCCATACCCTGGGACTACACATCCGAGGCTTGAAGGAAAGGAAATACACGTGCGGGCGAAGCAATTGTTGCGCAAGGTATGACTAGAACAGGCAGGGTGTACATACCAGATCACCTAGCTTAGTCCAGCAGGTTCATGGACGTCCTGTTGAAATTGGGTCTGACGATCTCTGGAGGAAAATACAGGCTAAGGAATATTCAGTTGTTGAACAACTAAACAAGACTTTGGCACAGATTTCCATCTTAGCATTGTTGCAGAGTTCCGAAGTACATAAGAATGCCTTGATGAAGATATTGAGTGAGGATTATGTCCCGACCAACATAACAAGAGGATAAATGGAAAACATGATAGGGCAGGTGTTGAGGAGTCAGAAAATCACTTTCCATGAGGACGAATTGCCGCCTGAAGAACTGATTCATAATAAAGCACTGCACATCACTGTGAAATGTGAAGATCACTTCATCACCAGAATCCTAGTCGACGGAGGTTCTAGTCTCAATATTTGTCCATTGATCACCCTCAAGAAGTTAGGAAATGGGTTGCACGAGATAAAGGATGGGGCTATTAATGTTAAGTCTTTTGACGGTTCTCAGAGGTCCACTCTCAGGGAGATTAGTATGTGTTTGCAAATGGGAGCTACTTGGTTTGACGTTGAATTCCAAGTCATTGACATACCAGCCTCTTACAACTTACTGCTTGGACGACCCTGGATCCATGCTGCTGGGGATGTGGCATCAACTTTACATCAGGTTGTGAATTCGAATGGAACCATCAGGAAGAAATCATCCCAGGCGACGCTAGCAACCCCATCTACAGTCACCAGACCATTCCAATGATCAGAGGAAGAAGAAGAATAGGCGGGGAGACATATCATCATATCGAGCGGGTCAACGTAGTGGATAAGGACAAATGGTGGAGTAACAAGGTTGAGAGCATTCTTAATTGGAGTGGGTATGAACTGGGGAAAGGACTTGGTAAGAATCTTCAAGGTATCACCAAACCTATCCAGTTGAAGAAACATGGTACTACCTTCAGACTGGGATAAGCGTACACTTGGCAAGAATTCAGAAATTGGTCACCACCATGGCGCGGCCCATATTACCCATTGGAACGCCCCATACCTCAGTAGGAGCAGACATTTCAGCCAGCCGACACTCTCTACGGGTCAGAGGAGGACGAGGCTCTTGCGGCATGAAGAACCTGTTTCTGGAGGACATGGATTGTTGTGTGATTTTTTAATAGGAAGGGGAGGAAGGCCCTTACATTCAGGCCGTGAACCGAGGGAAGCGCCTCACCAACTGGTCAATCAGGACCACGATCGCCCGGAAACCTTCGGGGTAGCAAGGCTGAACAAAAATCATACATATTTATTTTAGTTGTTTCCTTTATTTCCCGCATCCATCTTTATTTTCCAAAAGAGCCCCTATGTTTCAAACATTTATGAATTCAATCAAAAGCATTTTCAGTTTTATCAAATATCTCGCTATTCATTATTTTTCTTTGTTATTTACTTTATTTTTCACACAACATTACTATTACGTGTCTTGATGATGAACCAACAACTGTAACTTGCAAAGAGGCTATGCAACAAACGGACATAGACTCAGAGGAAGATGATATACCAGAAGAGGTTGTCAGAGAGGCCGAAAATTTTGAGAATAGGCCTAAGTCTAACTTGGATGAAACCGAAGTCGTCAATTTAGGAGATATATAAAATTTCAAAGAAACGCGCATCAGTGTGCACTTATCACAGATAGAGAAAGAGGAATATGTAGAGTTCTTGAAGGAATATGAGGATATCTTTGCGTGGTCTTATGACGATATGACCGGTCTCAGCACGTCCATCGTCTCTCAAAAACTATCGATAGATCCTGCATGTCCACTGGTAGAACAGAAGTTCAAAAAATTCAAGCCAGATATGAGTCTAAATATCAAAGAGGAGGTTACCAAGAAAGTAAAAGCTAGAGTTCTTCAAGTGGTGGAATATCCAACTTGGTTAGCTAACATTGTGCCAGTACCGAAGAAGGATGGGAAAGTTAGAGTCGGTGTTGACTCTCGAGATCTCAACCGGGCCAGTCCCAAAGATGATTTCCCCTTTCCGAACATACACATTCTGATCGACAACTGCGCCAAGCATGTGTTGCAGTCATTTGTCGATTGCTTTGCGGGGTATCATCATATATGGATGGATGAATAAGATGCAGAGAAAAAGGTGTTCATCACGCCTTGGGGAATGTATTGCTACAGAATGATGCCGTTTGGGTTGAAGAATGCGGGAGCTACTTACATGAGATCCATGACTACCCTCTTCCACGACATGATACACAAAGAGATTGAGGTATATGTGGACGATCTCGTCATTAAATCTAAGAAGGCTACAGATCATATGGAGGACCTCCAAAAGTTTTTCAATAGACTGAGGAGGTATAACTTGAAACTGAATCCCGCAAAATGTGCATTTGGGGTCCCTGCGTGAAATATATTGGGTTCATCATAAGTCGCCGAGGAATAGAGCTGGATTCATCAAAGGCCAAATCTATTCAGGAGTTGCCTACCTCCGAAGAGCAAGAAAGAGGTAATGCGTTTCCTTGGAAGACTTAACTATATCAGCTGGTTCATAGCTTAGTCTACCTTTACTTGAGAACCTATCTTCAAGATGCTGAAGAAGGATGCCGCCACCAAATGGACCGATGAATGTCAAAAGACTTTCGACATGATCAATGAATACTTGTCTACGCCTCCAGTCCTTGTTCCACCTAAGCCTGGGAGGCCTTTATTGCTCTATCTCGCAGTTTTGGATGCATCATTTTGTTGTGTCTTGGGAAAACACGATGAGACGGGGAGAAAAGAGCAAGCTATTTACTACCTCAGCAAGAAATTTACCCCGTACGAGACTCGGTATTCCCCATTAGAACGCACATGTTGTGCTTTAACTTGGATAGCTCAGAAGTTGAGGCACTATATTTGTGCTTACACCACCTACCTTATATCAAGAATGGATCCACTAAAATATATTTTTTAGAAACCCATGCCCACTGGAAAGCTCGCCAAGTGGAAAATTTTGTTGAGTGAATTCGACATTGTCTATGTCACCCAAAAATGCAGTTAAAAGATAGGCTTTGGTAGATCATCACGCAGAAAACCCTGTGGAAGAGGAGTATGAACCATTGAAGACATATTTTCCTGACGAGGAAATAGCTTTCATAGGAGAAGATATTTTAGAGTCCTATGACGTTTGGAGGATGTTTTTCGACGGAGCCACAAATTTTAAAGGAGCTGGTATTGGAGCGGTCCTAGTATTAGAAACCGTCCAGCACTACCCGGTATCCGTCAAGCTCAAGTTCCCGTGCACCAACAATATGGACGAGTATGAAGCTTGCATTTTAGGGCTTAAACTGGCCACTGATATGAACATTCAAGAGCTGCTGGTGATCGGGGATTCACACTTACTCATACACCAGGTCCGAGAAGAGTGGGCAACTAAGAATTCCAAGATACTCTCTTATTTGCACCACATACAGGAATTGAGAAAGAGGTTCAGAAAAATGGAATTACAGCATGTTCCAAGAATATAGAATGAGTTCGCAGATGCGCTTGGCACTTTATCATCCATGATTCAGCATCCAAACACAAACTTTATCGACCCTACCTAGGTCAGGATTCAGGATCAACCGGCTTATCGTGCACATGTTGCGGAAGAAGCCGACGGAAGGCCCTGGTTCCATGACATCAAAAGATACCTACCAACAGGAGAATATCCAGAGCTTGCTAATGCTACTCAGAAGCGCACACTTCGAAGGTTATCCAACAATTTCTTTCACCGCAGAGGAATCCTGTATCGCAGGACTCCCGATTTGGGGACTACTAAGGTGCGTCAATGCGACAGAAGCGACCAAGTTATTGGAGGAAGTGCACTCAGGGACTTGTGGGCCGCACATGAACGGTTTTATTCTAGCAAAGAAGATACTCAGAGCAGGATATTTTTGGATGACCATGGAAACAGACTGCATTCAGTATGTCCGAAGGTGTCGCCACTGTTAGTTACATGCAGATATGATAAAGGTACCCCCAAACGAGCTCACTCCAACAAGTTCACCATGGCCGTTCGCCGCTTGGGGAAGGGATGTTATTGGACCGATCGAGCCTGCCGCATCAAACGGACACATGTTCATTCTAGTGGCGATTGACTACTTCACTAAATGGGCTGAAGCAGCTTCGTACAGAGCAGTAACCAAGAAAGTCATGGCATACTTATTCCGAGATCGGGTTGTCTGTCGGTTCGGTGTTCCATAGTCGATCACCACTGATAATAGTTCCAATCTAAACAGTGATTTGATGAAAGCGATGTGCGAAACTCTCAGGATCAGCCATAAGAACTCTACATCATATGGACCTCGGATGAATGGAGCCGTGGAAGCAGCCAACAAAAACATTAAAAAAATACTAAGGAAGATGATCGAAAAGCATAAGATGTGGCATGAGAAGTTGTCATTCGCTCTACTGGGTTATCGTACTACATTTTGCACATCAACTGGGGCAACTCCCTACATGCTAGTTTATGGTACAGAGGCAGTAATTCCCTCCGAGGTAGAGATTCAATCCTTGAGAATCATACAAGAAGCCGAGCTAGATGACGTAGAATGGGTCAAGGTTCGATACGAGCAGTTAGCCCTTATAGATGGGAAAAGAATGAACGCCATCTACCACGATCAATTATATCAGAACAGAATGTCTAGAGCCTTCGACAAGAGAGTTCGACCAAGGAAGTTTACACCAGGACAACTGGTGTTGAAGAAGATATTTCCACATCAAGACGAAGCCAAAGGGAAATTCTCTCCCAACTGGCAGGGTCCGTACATAGTTCACCGGGTTCTAACTGGACGAGCCCTTATTCTTGTAGAAACGGATGGAGAAATATGGCCAAAACCAATCAACTCAGATGCAGTGAAGAGATATAACATTTAACCAGTATGTTTTCTCTATGATATAATTTTAACTACGTATGACCTGATTCCCGTTTATCAGCGGATACATAGGAAGCCCTATGGGTTCGGTCACATCATTAATAAAATTCCATTTTCCCCTGCATTTGGAACTGGGGCCGAATATTGAGGAGGACCCTCAAAATTCCAAAGTCAGCTTTCCAACTTTCGTATCAGCATCGTCCCAGTAAACTGGGGAAGAACCCTCAAAATTCTAAGGTCAATCCGCTTTCAATCATTCAACACTGCCGTTAACAGTATCAGCCCAGTTAAACTGGGGCAGAATTTTGAGGAGGACCCTCAAAATTCCGGAGCCAGCGAGGTTGTCGTGCCTTGAACCACGTTACAGTTGTGGTTCATCATAAAACAAAAAAAACTATCTTTTGCTTTACTTATATACATACATTTGCACCATATTTGTCAAAATTTTGCATGAAATCATTTGAATCGCCACCGTTTAGCAACGCTGCCCCAAAGGGTACAGAACACCACAGGTCAAAAAATGCGTACTAACCTCCCCCTTTCAGAACGCACGATTTTTCTTTGGATGCAGGAACCCAGGATGCAAATAGGCGATGCAGGAGCCTTACAGAACCAAAGCCACTACCTACCTAACAAAGGCTTTCTATCTACATTCAACACCTCCCCAGCAGTCATCAATAGCACGTTCATCTACGAGCTAAGAAAATCACCATCATTCTCTCCTTTATATTCCTGCATTGCATAAGGCTAGTTTCTGCCTTCCGATGTTAAGTTCTACCTCCATCCTTCATAAGGCTATTTTTTTCCTTTCGAGACTAAGCTTTGTCTCCATCTTGCATTTTTGCATAAGGCTATTCTCTGCCTTTCGAGGTTAAGCTCTACCTCCATCCTGCATAAGGCTATTTTCTGCCTTTCGAGACTAAGCTCTGCCTCCATATGAATATTGCATAAGGCTATTCTCTGCCTTTCGAGGTTAAGCTCTACCTCCATCCTTCATAAGGCTATTTTCTGCCTTTCGAGACTAAGCTCTGTCTCCATCTGCATTTTGCATAAGGCTATTCTCTGCCTTTCGAGGTTAAGCTCTACCTCCATCCTGCATCAGGCTATTTTTTGCTTTTCGAGACTAAGCTCGGTCCCCATCTGCATCTTGCATAAGGCTTTTCTCTACCTTTCGAGGTTAAGCTCTACCTCCATCCTACATAAGGCGCTCTGTCTCCATCTTGGATTCTTGCATAAGGCTATCTTCTACCTTTTGAGGTTAAGCTCTACCTCCTTTATTTTGCATCTTTGGCTGAAATATCGCCGCCCCGCACATTACATTCCTGCTCGGCTGAAAGATCACCACCCTCTGCATTCATTCGGCTGGAATATTTCCACCTTTTCACGGGCAGAAATATCGCCAACTTATTCAAAGGTGTCATAGTTCGGAGACACAATCCCATGGCCCGAGAGCACCATTTCATGGCCTGCGAATTATTACTTTCATGCTCTTCATAGCCCGGATGTCATAGTCTGAAGGCGCCATCCTAGTCGCCCGAAGACAGCATTCATGGTCCAATGAGAACTTGCATCACGTTTAAATTATGCAATGTACACGCACATTGTTCATTTGCAGGTACGCCGGCTGGAACGGTTGTCCCATCAGGAGCGCTCCCGCTCTGGTTCTCCACAGCTCGTCTGATCCTCAAGCCCTTGCCGAATCTCAAGCTCATTGCATCCGCCGTTTCAAATTTTCATTGGCACATTACGCCAATGGCTCCTGAATTACATACGACCGGATTCCTGTAAAACCAGGGATATGTAGGCAGCTCAGAGGCTAGAGCGCGGTTGAAATTCTCGTACATTTGTCACTTCCGGTCAAAATTGGCCATCTTGTCTTTACCCGAGACCTCTTTCATCCTCCTCGGGTAAAGAGGGGCAGCTGCTGATACCCAATTTTTCCCTATGTATCTTTGTACCCAAAATACCTTAAAAAATAGCATGTGAATGCATGTATAAGCATTCACAATAAGTTTGGTATTTTTTATAATTTTTTCAAACATATCAAAACAAATTTATAACTTATTTTTGTACTTTAAAACCTAATATTTAGCGTCAAATCTTGTTATTTTAATAAATAAATTATTTTAATCTCTCATCTACATAAAAATATACTTTATGTAATTTTTACGGGTTTTTACAAAGCCATTAGGCATTTTAAAACTAAAATTGCATTAAATTGCAATTTTAGCCTATTTATCTATTTCACAAGTATTTCAAGTATAAAATCGTTCCTAGTATTTTTTTAATTACTAAGCGTATTTTATTAGCTCAGTAAGTTTGTTGGATTTTTATAAAATTGTTTTCTATTTTGTAAAAATTAAATTTGGGAAAAAATGATCATTTAAATTCTAGCCCATTTGTCTTTCAATTTCAGCCACATTTTTCAACCCAATTTCCCAGTCCAATAGCCCAACCCAATCTTAGAATTAAACCGACCCAATTTTCCCCCTTTTGATCTTGGCCGTTGATCTTATAGATTAACGGCCCACGTTATTACTTACCTAATTAAACACCCAATCCCCCCTTAGGCTTATGAGTCTTTATAGTACTATTCTTCCCTTTTTCCCAAAACCCCAATTGATTTTGGTCAACTGTGTGATTCTCTAATTGTTCCCTGTACTCTGACTAAGTTCATGCGAGTAAAATCTTGACTCCTTGATTTCCTGGGTAATTATTTACTTTACATGTTCAACCGTGTGAATATTAAATTTCCTATGTCTATCTACCCTATATTTTGTGATCGACAAGTGAGGCTTGCTCAGTTGGTAAAAGCACCTCCACCTACGACCGTTAGGTCTTGGGTTCGAGTCACCATGGAGGGTAAGTGTAGAAGCACTATAGATCCTCCTAATTTGGGAGGGGAAAAAATATTTTGTGATCAGTACTATATTTTCTTTCCAAAATTAGACTTAGGTCTATTTATTTTTTCACCCGATTCCTAAATTGAAGGGATTCCCTTCTCCTTAATTGATACTAATTGATTTTCTGAATATTTTCCTTGCCTTATTGTTGCTTCTCTTTCAACTATAAATCGGATCTCTCTTTTCTCACTCAACACATATACTGATTCTCGAGTTCTCTTTACTCACATTCACGAAAATTTTCTGCTTTTCTCTTCTTGCTACTTGCTCTCTCTGTTAAAGGCTAGCCGGCTGAAAGTCAAGGCTAGTTATAGATTTTCTCTTTACTTTTGTCATTCAAGTGCAACTGGTAGGTTCTAATCTCAATTAGTAATCTTTCAACTACTTGTTAACTTTCATCGTGTCTTTTCCTGATATACTTGCAGTCTAATTTCATCATGTAATCCCTTTCCCTTTTCCCTTGTTTCTTTCTTTCAGTACTCTATTTGAGTTCTAGCATGTTTAACCTCCCTCTCCCTTTCCCTCGACGGTCATGTTTCAGTTTAAAGTCCGACATGCTTAATCCCCTTCCCTTTATCCCCTTGTCTAATTATTTTATCTCATATGAGTTTTTAGTACGGTTAAATCCATATCCCTTGTCCCCTTGTTTATGCTGTAGATTTCAGTTATGTTAAACCCTCTTTCCCTTTATCCCTCACCTGTTTGTGTTAAATTTCAGCATGTTAGTCCTTTTCATTTTCCCTTTGGTTGTTTTCAGTGTTTCAGTATGTTGAGTTTCTTTCTGCTGCTTGTGTGTTATCCATCACTATGTTTTATTTCAACTTAATTTTGTCTGTTAAAATCTTATGTGATTTCCCTTTCCCCTTTACCCCTGTTTTCTTATGAGTTTGTTTTGGATGAGAATGGCATCTCATTGCCACTTTTAATCTAGAACCAAGGCTTAGTTGCCTATTCTCAGAATGATCCCATTCCTTTTTCCCCTCTTGTGTGCTTGAGCCTGGACAAAGGCCTGTTGGTGTCTTAATCACCTTCCAGGCCTTTGTCTGACTTGTATACAAGTCTGCTCCTGTTTGTAGCCTTAGTAAAGAGTCTGGGGTGTGTCGTTCTCAATCAATAGTCTGGTTATGACCACTTCATATACTGGTTACCTTTAATCCTCACTTTGCATTTATTCTTAGCCCATTTAAGTTCCTACCCCCTTTGGTAAGCCATACTTAGGGACCTTGGAGTCTCCTATGAACTTGGATGCCTTAGGACTGGTAATTCCATACTTGCACTATTCTAGGGTGTAAGCAATGCCTGGGTATCTTTTGAAGACCTTTGGAACTTTTTAACACTCTAAAAATGAGAAAAGCCTTGGATCTTGGGAGCTCGAATTTGGTAGAAGGCATATGTCGGACATTAAAGTTGCTTCGAGATCCCTCGGGCCTGTTATAGCTGCTGATATACTTTTAAATTTTTTATTTCTTTTAATGTCTTTACTTTTCTGCCCAGTTTGTAATAATGTGTAATGTAAAACTCGTGGTATAGTGAAAGGGACATGGGGGATTTACTTTCTCACCTGTATTAGAGATCATGCCTATAGGGTCACTTTACTTCATTTCATCAGTTTCTATATAGTTACCATGAATATAATCTTACCACTGTTGCATCACCATATAGATAACATGCCTGTAGGAGTTTACCTTATTGCATCAGTAACATATAGAAACCATGACTATAGGCTTATTCATCTTTGCATCAACAGAAACCATGCCTTAGGACCTTTATTTTATTGATGTGAACTGTTACTATGCCTATTGTTTTTTACATTGTTGCATATCATGTAGATGCCATGTTTATTGGCTCTTTCACATTGCACCAACTTTATATAGAGACCATGCTATTAGGTTCGCATATTATAAACTCACCTAGAAAGTATGCCTATAGGAATTATATAAATGCTAGGCAAATGGTAGGACGCCTAATGATATAAAAACATCAACTAAAGGGTAACAACTAGTCATGAGATAAGACCATTAACGCTTTCAAACGTCTCAGTTTCCTCAAACTTGTCCTAACCTGGCTTATTTTAAAACAGTTCAGCCCATGTCTGCCCTTTTTATAACTATAAGTTATTATCTATGCTGAACTTGTGATTACTTAGATCCAGTGCTTTAGGATTAAAAAACTCCTTCAAGGTCTTTAAAACTCCCCTTCTTACTCTATTTGTTCAACTGATTTACACCCCTTTTTCTCAAAATTCGTCTGCAGTTTTTAAAATTTTTTAGCAGACTTATGTGTGAACCTCGTGTTTTCCTTTTCTAAAACTTTTCTGCAACTCTAAATATTTTAAACGGTTAAGGGTCAGATTTGCCCTTGTACTATTCAAAATAAGCTATATTTACCCTCCGTTTGCATTCTTTAACAAATATACCCCCACCGTTACACTTTCGGGCCACATTTACCCTTCCACCGTTAAAACTTGTTTCCTCAATTTTTTTAAACACGTGGCATTCTCTCATTGGTTCATATTAACCCACCCATTGAAGTCTTGCCACCCGACTGATCCGAAGCCAAATAACCCGCCCATGAATAATACAAGGGCAAATCTAGGGTTTTGGCTTCAAACGACCATTGTCGATGTCCCAAACAGACCCCTCATCTTCGTCCACCCACGACCACCCTCCTGCCCAGTCGTTCCAGCCCCCTTCCCCGTCGTCAACGAACCAGACCCCAGCCAACAACCAAACAGTCCCGCCTTCAGCTCATCGTCCAGCCACCCCTCACCATCTCCTCACGTCCATCGAACCACAAGCTGTCCGTCGTCAACCACCCAGCAACATCTGACCACGCTGGACGTCGACACCAGCTGCTGCCCAGCCATTCGAGGTCTATTCCCTCGAGGTCTTTTTTCGCAATCTGGTTGTTGATTAATCCGGCGAGCTGCTAAAGCTCGTTTTCCAGCGAGCTACTGGAGAAAGAAGACGAAGTGAGCAGCAGCTGCTCTTGATGTGTGTTGTCCGGCAGTGAAGTCGTTTGGACGAGGGGGTCGACGCTACTGGTTTGGTCGAGCACTTGAGTGATTCGAGCAGCCTAGTATGAAGGATTGCAAAATTGAAGCAGTTGACTGGTACCATACAAAATTGATGGTGCTAAGCTGATGTCATCATCAAGATGAGCATTTTTGTTTCAATAATTTGGATTTGTCAGGATAGGGCTCCTGAAAATTGTATGGTGTATAAAGAAATGGGTTCGGGGCGGGTTAGAAAAGTGGGTCGGGCGGGTTTAAAAAATAGAATGGGTGGGTTAATCTGATCCAATCGTTGACTGCCACGTGTTTAAAAAACTTGAGGAAACCAGGTTTAACGGAAGAAGGGTAAATGTGGCCCGAAAGTGTAACGGTGGGGGTATATTTGTTAAACAATGCAAACGGAGGGTAAATGTAGCTTATTTTGAATAGTACAAGGGCAAATCTGACCCTTAACCGTATTTTAAACAAACTCCTATGTGTAACTATCATCTTTTCTGTAAAGGCTTACTGATTTTCTAAAGTCTGTCAACTTCTAAAATGGGCTAGGGGAGCTCGAAGCATATTTTCTATCCAACTCTTATGTATTATACTAATTTTCCCGCTCTTCTATCCTCTTTTAAATACCAAATCAGTAATCGAAGTCATGCTAAACTACTTGTTGTATGCTACAGGGGTTTACTTGAGCCTTTAGTTGTGTATATGCATCCCTCTTATCTGCTACTTGTTTTCTATTGTCGCGCTAGCATTTTTACCTCTGAATACTCCATATATGTCTCCTACTTCCTTTTCCCCCTTTTTAGGATTAGAAGTCCTAATACCCCGGGACTAACAGGTTTGGGCGGGTATTAGCATGCAATAAGTAAACGATACCAACGCGCTTTAATACCTTAACAGGGTGGGAGGGTAGAATATGGAGATGATGACGATGCGATAAGATCATGAAGCGACCCCGGAATATGAGCTATATATTGCATCGAATGATCTATTTTATAGTTAAACCTAGGACCCCTCTTTCTCTTACGTGCTTTATTAAAATGCTTTCCTGATGCTTTTAAAACTAATCCTGTCTCCTATTTCAAACTTATGTCCTTTTCTTTAAAGCTTTCAAATTATGTGAATTTTTGCACTTCATTTGTCTACTTGCTTCATCTTCTTTTTAAAGTCACAATTAGCACGGCCGGGAACCACATTTGTGGATCTTGAGGGGTGCCTATCACCTTCCCCTCGAGATAATTTCAAGACCTTACCCAATTCTGGTTTCTCTCTCAAAAAACTCTCTCCATCTTAAAGTGTCCTAATGCACTATAATCTTTAGGTGGAAACTCTTCCAATTTCCATGACCCAATTACCAAACGGGAAATAGAGTTGTTTTGCCCATAATGTCGTAAAACCCAATTTCGCCTTTGAAAAAGGGGGCGTCGACAAGAACTAGGTAAATTTCGTTGATTCTTAAAAAGTAACCTAGACCTGTTTGCTTTTTCTCATGCAGACATACCAGGTATCCCAAAGGAGATAGCAACACACAAGCTGAATGTCGACCCATTGAACCCCCCATAAGAGAAATCAGGCAAAAATTCAACGCCACCATAAAAATGATGCAGTCCACGATGAGGTAGAGAAGTTTATTGAAAATGGCTCCATCAGGGATTCGAGATATACTCAATAGGTCGCCAATGTGGTCATGGTAAAAAGAGGACGAAAAGTGGCAGATGTGCGCGGCTTCACAGACTTAAACGAAGCCTGCCCGAAAGATTCGTTTCCACTTCCACATATCGACCAACTCATTGACTCAATGGTCGGGCATGAGCTACTCAGCTTCCTAGACGCATATTCGGGCTGTAATCAGATCCACATAGAAGAGGCAAACTAAGAGAAGACCACATTCATCACTCATCAAGGAATGTACTACTACAGAATAATGCCTTTTAGACTGAAAAACGTGGGAGCGACGTATCAGATGTTGGTGACAAGAATGTTTCAAAGACCATCTTGGTAGAATAATGGAATTCTATATCGACGACATGTTGGTCAAGTTGAAAAGGAAGGAGGATCACATCAATCACCTGAAAGAGGCCTTCGACATACTCAGAGGGTACGGCATGAAATTGGACCCTGAGAAGTGTGCATTCAGAGTAAATCAGTAAGTACCTTGTTTCTTCGTATCATAACGAGACATCGAGGTCAACCCCGACCAAATCAAAGCTATAGAAGGATTACTAGAGAATCTTACTAGCAAGAAACAAGTACAAAAGCTGACCGCCCGCATAGCCACCCTATCGAGGTTCATCGCACGATCCTCCGATAGATTCCATAAATTTTTGAGCGTACTCAAGAAAGACAATTCCAATGGAACTCCAAGTGCATCGAAGCCCTGAAAGAATTGAAAGCATACATATCATCTCATCCACTATTCGCCAACGCGGAACCTGGTGAGGGTATCCTCATCTATCTGGTTGTATTTGAGGTGGACATGAGTGTAGTCCTGGTCCGAGAAAATAAAGGTACGCAGTCTCACATTTATTATATTAGTAAAACTTTGGTCGATGCCGAGACGAGGTATCCCCACCTCGAAAAGTTGGCCTTGGCTTTGGTCGTAGCTTCACGAAAGCTGAGACCCTATTTCTATTGCCACCCCATCTCAGTAGTAATGACTGTGAGCACGTGATTTTTTCCCTATATGAATTACTCTCAGAAATTCAAAACAAAATAATTTCTTTCAGTATTTGCAATCTTGTGGATTTTTGTGACATTTTTTGTTAATTGTTTGCATTTTTCTGTGCGTTTTAATTAAAGAAAAATACAAAAATATATATTGCATTTGCATTTATGACTTAATTTTACATATTTTAGTTAATTAGTAATTAGGGTTTTGCAAAAATAGAAAAATCACAAAAATAATTTGTTTTTGCATTGCTTAATTTTTAGCTTTGAATTTTGTTAGGTTTCCTTTAATTTGGTATTTAATTAATTATATTAATTAGTAATTAGAGTTTAATATAATTAGGTATGTTAATTTAGTTTTAAAGAGTTAATTTAGGTTTTTATTTTAATTTGACGAGAAAAAGAAGAAAAAAAGGCAATTGAAGAATTAAAATGTTTGGGCCAAATCTCCAAATTTCCCCAAGTCCAAACCAAATCCTCTCCCAAAACCCATCCAAAATCAAGCCCAGATCCTCCCCATCCCATTTCGATCCCCACATCAACCAAACGATGTTGTTTTGGCGTTTCCTCATCCGAGCCATTAATTTCCTTTAATATAACGGACCACAACAAATTGCCCTTAATTATTTAACTGTCCGAAGACCCTCCTACCCCTAAACACGTCTCTCCCACCCTTCACCTTCATTAGAGATCTTACTCAAAAAACCCTAGCGCTGCCCTAAAATCCACATCCCCTCCGGTGGAGGCGCCGTTTCCGAACCACCTCAAAATAACACCATAGCATCCCCTTCCTCCCCTCATGTCAAATCCGTCGTTTGTTTCCTTTGAATCACCGTGGAACTCGTTGGATATTCAATCGAAGAGTGAAGACCAAAACCCTAACTCATCCAATCGACTTCAAATTAACACCTCAAGAACCTCTTCCCAAATCCCTAACCTATTCCCTTCGAATCTTTACCGAATTGCTCGAATGTTGAATCAAAGGGTTGAGATTCAAAGGTCAAGCCTTGACCAGGGCATGCATAGCCCATGGTTTGGCTTAGGCTTGTTTGAGCCATGAAATAATGTTGTTTATTTTGTTCTTGACATAAGAACAAATGATTAATATCATTTCGAGACTTAAATCGAATGTCATTTGGTTTTGAGTTCTTCATTCGGTGAGTTTTCTTTCTTTTCTTTGATTTGATCTTCTTTTTCCCCCTTTTTTCTTCTTTTCTCTGGATAAGTCAATGGAAAGTCGACCCAAAATATCCGGCCAAGTTAAACTTTGTGCCATCTGTTCTTTTCTCGGTCCCCCCCCCCCCCCCCCCGCCTTTTTAAATTTTTCCTTGCTTAATAAATTATGTGATTTAGCCTTTTAGTTTTAACCTAGCTAGGTGGATATGTAAGAATGGTTTGTCAAGGTAAAAACAGGGCAATCTAGGGGTAAATTAGGTAGGTTACTGAGAGAATCTCTCAAGTAACTACCCAAGAAGCTTCTTAGAAGCTGCATAGTACACTAACTTGATCCACAAGTCAAAAAATTAAGGACTAGCAAGCAAAAAGGAAATTTTAAAATGGACTAAAATGAAATAAACTAAACCTCAAAGCTGCCGTAGTGACTTGCCTATAAAGGCATAATTACTTACAGCTCAATTCAGATTTTAAGAGCTAAAAATCCAGAAAATAAATACAAAAACTGCAATATTGTACTGTTTTAGAGAGGATTGAACAGAAAAATCAGAGAAATACAAAAAACAGTTGAGAGGGCTATTGTTCCATTGAATATCTGCCTTTCTGGATTGATTTCTAAAATTTTCAAGGCTAAAACATGTTCTCTAATTCAGCTTGAGAGTTGATGTGGAGTAATATTGGGTTTTGGAAGGTTATTTGGTTCAATTGGTTAAGTAATACTATTTTGTTGGGTTTTCCAAGTTGGTCTCATTGCTTTCCATTGTTGAATCTGGGTTGTGCTATTGCTGATCCACTTCTATTTTTACTCTACTGACTTTTCACATTTCCTTTTCTATTTCAATCTCCATGTATATTCTCAAACTGTAGTGGAATGGAGTTTTGAATAAGGTTGTATGACAATCTGGATTCAAATTGAAGTTTAAGTTGAAATACTGGTTTCTGGTGTATTTGTGTCAATTTTAATCATTATGTATGCTCGAAATGTTCATTTTATGTAAATTCAAGTTCTATTTATGTGGACTATTGGTTCAGGCTAGTAGCCCAAAGTAATTTGGTTGCTAGATGAAGTATTGAAGTGTTAGCATTATAACAATATTTGGATTTTGCTTGTATAAATGAACTGCTAAACCTTTTGTGGAGAAATGGACATGAGGTCCAATTTTGGTTTAATGTTATTTGAAAAACCATATTGTGTAAATAAACTTGGTCATGATATTTTAAAATCTGCATAAAAATTGGAACAACCTGTTCACTTAGTCAGTAATGAAGCTCTATAATTCTAATTAGCCATTTGTTTAAATAGGTGTTAGTAATTTAAGTTCTTCGAAGGTGATATATGAATTGCTATTATTATACAAGTTCAGTTGCCTATTTATGCAATCGTTCTGGGCAGCTCTTTCTCAAATGACTAGCACATTGTGACTGTTGCTTGGTTATAACAAACCTGGTTCAAAATGCCTGTTAAAATAATTTTGATTTTGGTCAAAGGATTTAAATCATAGTTCAAATCTATGATTGGATCTCATGTTTATGTGGTAATGTCAATAAATCTTGTATTATTGTGTCTTGGGTATTGACCATGTTGGACCACAAAAATCGGGCCAAGCACAGGCCCAGTTACATCTATTGTCCTCTTGCAAACACACTGCTGGGCCTGGCTTCACATGGAGCCCAATTTCTTCATGTATTAAGTCTGCAACCATGTTTAATAGCATTTAGTTCTAGCAGATTTGTCCCATTAATTAGAATGGAGGCGATCCATAATAGATAGTAATAGTTTATGATCCATTGAGCTTTAGTTTGAATATCCTTTAAAAATAGAATTGAGGTGCGCCGCGCCAAATGAAACTTCAAATGTGTGGCCATCATTTAATTGTTTTTACTAAAATAATTAGAATTCAAAGCATTCCATTTAGCAAATTTCCACGGTCCTCGTAAATTTAAAATGCGTAGTTGCTTTAGGAGCGTATTTTAATAATATTACCTTCTTAAACTCGGGTGTGCACTTCATGTAACCCAAATCAAAATCTCAAAATGTTTAATAAAATATTTTTAGAATTGCGGGTGCATTTCATGTGGAGTAATTTAAAGGCAAGTTTTAAATGGCGTTCAATCTTCTTTAAAATGAATAAAAGTAGTTGAAAGTTAAAATTTGCACATTGGTTCAAAATGTTCTAAAATCAGATAACTAAGCCAATTATAATAGTTGAGTGATCTTTCTAGAACCACAGAACTCGGGAATGCCTAACACCTTCTCCCGGGTTAGCAGAATTCCTTACTCGGATTTCTGGTTAGCGGACTATTAAACAAAGTCAATCTTATTCTCGATTCGGGATTTAACTGGTGACTTGGGACACCATATATCTTCCAAGTGGAAACTCTGAATCTTTTAAATAAAATAATCCCATTTCGATTGTCCTTTAATTAAAAAACTCTCTTATACCCTTTTGGGGTGTAGGAAAAAGGACGTGTGACAACTTTGGCGACTCTGTTGGGGAAAAGAACCCAGAAATATTGGTTCAGGCTTCAGAATTTGATCTTAGATGAATTATTATATTTGGCTTTATCTGATCTTGTTACATGTTTGAGTATAACGTGCTAGGTTTTGCTTTTACCACTTTGATATTATTTGAATTGTATATATAAATTGCTACGAAACCCTTCCTCTCTCTAAGTCTTCTAAATCATGGAGAAGGGTGCACTTCGTGTGACTTCTCTTCTATCTAGAGTTATCCCACTTTAGAATGAGGTACGGACAAGTTGCTAAACCGGTGAAGCTTCTGTATTCTCGGTAAGCTGCCTCCCCCGCCTCGAGGTGTCTGCTCGGTAAGCCAGGTCTAGAACAATAAACCCAGATTTTAAACCTAGTATAACGAAGCCTCATGCCAGATCCCTAGTAGGAACACTTATTTGCATCACGTGCATTTGACTTTGGGGACTCAACACAGGGGTTGGATCCATCTAGGACAAGTGTACCTAAAATAAAAGACCATTCTGATGCATCATATGTGCTACATGTTGCAATTTTCAAGGGTAAAAGGGTCATCTGGCGGACCAACGATAGTTGAAGGAAAATAAAATTGAAAAAAAAAGAAAAAAAAAAAGAAAAGAGAGGGTAAAGTGCGGAGATAAAGTGAGTTGAGCCCAATTACGTCGTTAAAAAGAAAGAGCTTGAAAATTTAAAAAAAAGAGATTTTGCACCGTTTAATCATTTCCTGAAAATTAGAAAATAAAAAAAAAGAGAAAAAGAAAATTCAAAAAGATTTTGCATGTTTCATCATTTTTGTAGAAAAAGCAAAAAATATATTTTCTCAAAATTAGTTGTTTCTTGTATCCAATCTGCCCGAACTACGCATACCTGATTCTTGTCTTTCGGGGTATGATACGTAGGCAACCCACGTAGGGTCCGGTCTTCCTAGTAAATCGTAAGTTCTTGGATTTGTGGGGTCTTAGCCAAATTTTGCACTTTTAGCCACCTTTTGGACAAATAAATCATTTTGCAAAAGTAACCTCAATCATGTCTTGCATATATCTAGTAGGGAATGTTTTTGTCTCATATAGTGTTGGTTTATATTTTCTCATACAGGTGGGGATCTACTTACCTGTGACGACCCAAAGGGTCATCAATGAGATTCTCCCTTTCCTTGCGCTTTTGAGGCCTTAAAAACCTCTTATTGGGTTGCCTCAATTTGCGTGCACTGTCCGAACGCGAAGCCGGAAAAGTTTTATGTGAAGATATTTGAATTCTGTGTTAAAAACTATGAATTCTGATACTAATATTTCTATAGTTGACTTTGTTCAACGTTTTGGGTAAACGGACCCGGACCCATGATGTGACGGTTCCAGAGAGCCCATAAGGAAATTTGGGACCCGGGCGTATTCCTGAAATCGAAATCCAAGGTCCTATGCCCTAGTACAGAGCTTTTCGGTGAAATTGTTTTATGAATATGCTTATGGAAAAATGAAAATGGAAATTGATCAAAATGATAGTATCGGGCTTGTATTTTGGTTCCGATGCCCGGTACAAGTCTTAAATGGGTGCTAAGCGCTATCTGTAAAGTTTGGTTGAAAACGGACGTCGTTTGACGTTTTTCGGACTAAAAATGGAAAATTTGGATGAGTTGAACTTTGAAATGAAAATCATGAGTTTTGGAGGTTGATTATTAGATTTTGATGTTGTTTTGGCGATTTGATCGTTCGAGCAAGTTTGTAGGATGATACTGAGTGAGTGTGTGTTTGGTTGGGAGCCCAGAGGGCTCGGGGGTGATTTCGGGGGCAGTTCGGGGTGTTTTAGTTCTTGAAATTTTGGCAGATTTTCTGCAATTTTTGCACAGATATTTCCTTCTCTGTGATCGTATCACTTCATTCATGATCGCATAGGGCAGCTTTAGGTGATTAGAAATTTCCTCTATGTGATCGCATAACCTGGCCTACGATCGCATAGCTTGGCCATTCATTTCAGTGCGATCGCACTCCTTGAATCACAATCGCGTAGTGTTAGCATCCCACCCAGGCTAGACCCGGTTTTCCTCTATGCGAACACGTCTCAATCCCTGCGATCGCATTAGCCAGAATCCCTCATCTCACGAACTCTCTTCCTAACTTCTCCATTGGCGAAATGCTAGCCCTCAATTCATCACAACTCCTTGGGTAAGTAATCCTAACATTATTTCCTCTTTATTCCTTGATCAAATCATTAAATTCCTAGCTCTAAAACATGAAATCAAAGTAGAATTTAGGGGTTTTGGGTTTAGCTAGGGTTTATGGGATTTTGGGTATTTCAACCTCAATTTGAGGTCGAATTTAAAATCTAATTATATATTTGAACTAAAGGGTTATGGGGCATTGGGTTTTGGCCCGAGCCCCGAGTTTGGACCACGTGGGCCCGGTGTTAGATTTTAGTATTTTTGAAAGTAAGCTAGGAAAAGCATTTCTAGGCTATGGGATTGTGTTTTTGGATTCTTATTGATAATATTGAATTAATTTATGTTGGATATCGTTGGCTCGGGGTCGAATTCTAGAAGAAAGGCGATTGTTGAGCGTTGAGTTGCTATTTTCGGATTCGAGGTAAGTGTTCGATCTAACTTTGGCTTGAGGAAATAGGATTAGGTCGTTATTTGTTATGTGCTATGTGGGGTCGGTGTATAGGTATGTTGGCGGTTACCTATGCGCCCGAGTCAAGCATGACCGTGATGTCATATTTGCTATAAGGTTTCGAAGTAAGTGAACAATTGTGATAACTACTTGTTACAAGAACTATGAGGTGACAGTTTAGAATTAAATGAATTAAAGAGGAGTTTTTGGTACTTTTCCCTTGCCGGGACCATTTGTTGAGTTGTATTCCCTTGCCGGGACCTATTGTTGGGTTGTATTTTCCTTTCCGGGATTTATTGGTGAATTATTCTCCTTTTCCCGTTTGGTTGTGACCATTGATTGGGAGAGGAAGAGAGAGTAAAAGCATGAAGAATGATGTTGTGCACTGTTTAATGAGAGTAAAAGCATGAAGGGTGATGCCGTGCACTGTTTATCGAGAGTAAAAGCACGAAGGGTGATGTCTTGCCTTGTATTTGATATTCTTGGTGAGAATTGAGAGTAAAAGAACGAAGGATGATGCCGTGCATTATATTTGACCATTTTGGTGAGGAATGAGAGTAAAAGCATGAAGGGTGATGCCGTGCAGTTTTTGATTCATTGGTTTTCTTATTTAATTATTGTTTATTTAGTTCAATCTCTTGATTGTAGAAGTTATAATTGAACCGCTACTCCCCCTGCATGTCCCTTTTTCCCTTTTATTCAAAAATTCTTGTTATCATTCTGTTATTGCATATATTTGTACTGGTTGGTTGTGGTAGGTCTGGTTTAGACTCGTCACTACCTCGCCGAGGTTTGGCCGGGCACTTACCAGCACATGGGGTCGGTTGTTCTAATACTACGCTTCTGTGCCTTTTTGTGGACATGTCAAGACACAGCCTACAGATCGTAGCTATAGTTCGGGAGTGATCCTTCAGTCTAGAGACTCTGAGGTAGTTCAGTGGCATTCGTGGTCCTTGAGTCTCCTCTATCTTTTCTAGTTTGTTTTATTTGTATCAAAAAGACATATGATGTATTTCTTTCAGACTACTGTTTTTAGTACTATTTAGTTGTCCGTGAGTAGTGACACTAGATACTGGGTAGAGACATGTTGTTATATTCCACATTTTGTCATTTCTATCATTGCTAAAAGTCTTCCGCGTGTTTTTAATTAATTGGTTTCTATATTTAATTCGTTTTTGATTGAGGTTATTGTGAAAATGATTAGAAAGGGGTTGGCTTGCCTAGCTTCGACAGTAGGCGCTATCACGACTCTTGATGGTGGGTATATCCGGGTCTTGACAAGTTGGTATCAGAGCACTAGGTTGCTTGGGTCTCACAACTTACGGACAAACTCGGTAGAGTCTGAGGGATGAGTATGGAGACGTTGTATTTATCCCATAAAGGCTACAGAGTTAGGAAAAGTTTCACTTTGTTCATTCTTGTCGTGCGATTCGGTTGCTCAAATATTGATTGTCGTTTTACTCTATTCTTTCGCAGATGGAGAAAACACGTGCGTCTTCTTCTTCCGAGCAACAGCCTGGGCCCCCAGAAGCAGCTCCTGCGAGGGCCAGGGGCCGAGGTCGGGCCAGAGGCTGTGGCTGGGGCACAACTCAGCCCCAGGCAGCAGTTCCATAGGTGGAGCCTTATATTGACTTTGATGAGGAGGTTCCAGCTCCACCAGCTCCAGTGGGCCCAGCTCAGGTCCTAAGAGGAGTGATGTTTTCTTCGGATCTTTAGGATGCTCTTGTCCGCATAGCATGCTTTATGGACAGTGTTGCTAGAGCGGGATTGCTGCAACTAGCACCAGCTACTTCTCAGGCTGGAGGTGGGGTTCAGATCCTGCTACACGTACTCCGGAGCAGGTAGCTCCCTAGACTCTGGTTCCCTTGGTTCAGCCCGCAGTGGTTGCTCAAACAGTCATTACAGCTCAGGCCGGAGATGGGACAGCCATGTCTTTGTATGCTTTGTGGAGACTTGATCGGTTTTCCAAACTTTCCACTTCTACTTTCAGCGGTGCTTCATCCGAGGATCCCCATGACTTTCTATACAGTTGTCATGAGATCCTCAGGACTATGGGGATAGTAGAGGTCAATGGGGTCGATTTTTGCACTATCAGACTTGTGGGGTTTTCCAAGACTTGGTGGAGAGATTATTGTCTATCTAGACCAGCAGGGTCTCCAGCTTTGACATGGGATCAGTTTGCAGAGTTATTTTTGGAGAAGTTTCTCCCCGTCACGCAGCGGGAGGCACTTCACAGACAGTTTGAGCACCTTTAGCAGGGATCCATGACAGTTACATAGTATGAGATCAGATTTATTGATTTGGCTCACCATGCAGTAGTGACACTCCCTACAGATCGGGAGAGGGTCCGGAGGTTCATTAATAGATTGATTCAGCCCATTTGCCGACGGATGGCTGTGGGAGTTGGCAGTAATATTACTTTTCAGGAGGCGGCCAATACGGCCCGTCGAGTAGAGATGGTATTGGCTCGAAGAGGTAGTCAGGGTTCGGACAAGAGGCCTTGACATTCTAGTAGATTTAGAGGTACATCATATGGAGGTAGGGATTTCCATGACAGAGGCCATCCCCCGAGACCTTTCCAGTCAGCACTTCAGGTTTCTCATGGTACGCCAGGCGATGGTGGCCACCAGCAGTATTATTCAGATCAGTAGTCTTCCAGTGCACCAGCCCCCCATCAGTGCACCGCCACTTCAGAGCTTCATGGGAGGACATACGGTCGGCAGGGCCGGCAGTCTCTACCGCCGAGGCCATGTTTTGGTTGTGGTGACACAGGTCATGTTGTCAGATTTTGCCCTCGAGCCTCAAGTAGTTCTCAGCAGCAGGGTCCTCGACCTACAATTCAGGCAGCAGGTGATCCACAGGCCGCCCAGCCAGCTAGAAGCGGGGATAGGGATCACAGAGGTAAAGGGAGAGACCGTAGAGGTGGAGCCCGGACAGCCAAAGGTAGGGGTCAGCCAGCAGCAGATCGTCCCAGAGAAGCAATTCTGGGAGGTGGGTGCCAGCCCCGTTGTTTTGCATTGCCAGCCAGGCCGGAGGCCGAGTCATCTGATGTTTTGATTACAGGTACTATTCTGGTCTATGATTGGGGTGCTTCAGTATTATTTGATCAAGGATCTACTTATTCTTATGTGTCATCCTATTTTGTACCCTATTTGATCATGCCTAGTGAGGTTCTAGGTATTCCTGTATATGTGTCCATACCGGTTGGTCATTCTATAGTGGTCGACCGAGTGCATCGTTCTTGTGTAGTGGTATTTGAGGGTCTTGAGACCCGTGTCGATTTATTACTTCTAGACATGGTGGACTTTTATGTTATATTGGGGATGGACTGATTGTCCCCGTATCATGCTATCTTAGATTGTCACGTCAAGACCGTGACATTGGCCTTGCCAGACTTCCCCCGACTTGAGTGGAGAGGGACCCCAGGTCATGCCACCCGTAGTGTTATTTCATATGTCAAGGCTCGACGTATGGTCGAGAAGGGGTGTTTAGCATATTTGGTGTATGTTCGCGACTCCAGCGCCCGACAAGAATATTGATTTCTTTATTGATTTGGCTCCTGGCACCCAGCCTATTTCTATTCTGCCGTATCGCATGGCCCTGCCAGAGTTGAAAGAGCAGCTTCATGACTTGTTTGATAAGGGTTTCATTAGACCCAGTGTATCACCTTGGGGTGCGCCAGTGTTTTTTGTGAAGAAAAAGGATGGGTCGATGAGGATGTGCATTGATTATCGGCAGTTGAACAAGGTGACGATAAAGAACAAGCATCCACTACCGAGGATTGACGATTTGTTTGACCAGCTCCAGGGTGCCAGGGTGTTTTCGAAGGTAGATTTAAGGTCTGGTTATCATCAGCTGAGAATTAGGGTGTCTGATGTCCCAAAGACAACATTTCGTACTCGGTATGGGCATTATGAGTTTTTGGTCATGTCGTTTGGGTTGACCAATGCCCCGAAAGCATTCATGTAGATGATGAACCGAGTGTTCATGCCTTACTTGGATTTATTTAGATTGTATTCATAGATGATATCTTGGTATACTCCCGCAGTCAGGAGGAGCATGAGAAGCACCGCAGAGGGGTTCTTCAGACTCTGAAGGATAGCCAGTTATACGCAAAATTCTCTAAGTGCGAATTTTGGTTGAGTTAAGTACATTCCTGGTTCACGTCGTATCACTAGAGGGTATTCAGGTGGAACCAAAGAAGATAGAGGTAGTCAATAACTGGCCTCGACCAGCTTCAGCTACAGATATTCGGAGCTTCTTGGGGTTAGCTGGTTACTACAGACGTTTTGTGGAGGGGCTGTCATCCATCGCAGCCACAATGACTAGACGGACTCATAAGGGTGCCTAGTTCTGGTGGTCAAATGATTGCGAGGCGAGCTTCCAGAAGCTCAAGACAACTCTGACTACGTCATCGGTATTGGTTTTGCCCACGGGCTTCGGGCCTTATACTGTATATTGTGATTCTTCCCGCATCAAACATGGCGCAATATTGTTGCAGAACGGCAAGGTCATAGCATATGCTTCGAGGCAGTGGAAGATCCACGAGAAGAATTATCCAGTTCATGACCTAGAGTTGGCAGCCATTGTTCATGCCTTGAAGATCTGGAGGCACTATTTGTATGGTGTGACGTGTGAGGTGTACACGGATCACAAGAGCCTTCAGTACTTGTTCAAATAGAAATAGTTGAATTTGAGATAGCGGAGGTGGTTGGAGTTGTTAAAGGATTATGATGTTTCTATTTTATGCCACCCAGAGAAGGCCAATGTGGTGGCCGATGCATTGAGTAGAAAGTCCGCCAGCATGGATAGTCTTGCATATATCCCGATCAGCCAGAGACTGCTTTCCTTGGATGTTCAGGCCTTGGCCAATGGATTTGTGAGAGTAGATATTTCTGAGCCCAGCAAGGTGTTAGCTTGCACGGTTGCTCGCTCGTCATTGATGAAGCGTATCTGGGAGCGGGAGTTTGATGATCCCCATTTGTGTGTCATGAGAGACACGCTGCAGAGGGGAGGTGCCATGAAGATAACTTTGGGAGATGATGTCATATAAAGGTTGCAGGGGCGAGTTTGTGTGCCCAATGTTGATTGTATTCGAGAGTCGATCTTAGCGGAGGCCCACAGTTCTCGGTATTCTATTCACCCGGGCGTCGCGAAGATGTATTAGGATTTGAGACAACATTATTGGTGGCATAAAATGAAGAAAGACATTGTTGCATATGTGGCTCGTTGTCTAATTTATCAGTAGGATAAGTACGAGCATCAGAGGCCTGGTGGGTTATTACAGAGGATTGATTTTCTCGAGTAGAAGTAGGAGAGGATCACCATGGATTTTGTTACAGCCCTTCCGGTGACTAGGAAGAAGTTTGATGCTATATGGGTTATTGTTGATAGGCTTACTAAGTCAGCGAATTTCATCCCAGTTTCCACCACCTATTCGTCCGAGAGTTATGCTGAGATTTATATCAGGGAGATAGTTCGACTTCATGAGGTGCCCATATCTATTATTTTGGATCGAGGTCCGCAGTTTACCTCGCATTTCTGGAGAGAAGTGCAGCATGAGTTGGGCACCCAGGACCAATTGAGTGTCGTTGTATGATGAACAAAGGGTCATTTACCATGGAGGATTGTGACGTGGTACATCCCGGTTGATATTTTATCGCGTATTTGATAAAAATTTACACCATGTCACCCAGACGGACGGTCAGTCCGAGAGGACCATTCAGATTCTTGAGGATATGCTCCGAGCCTACATTATTGATTTTGGAGGCTCGTGGGACTAGTTCTTGCCGTTAGCAGAGTTCGCCTACAACAATAGCTACCAGTCCAGTATTCAGATGGCTCCTTATGAGGCGTTGTATGGTAGGCTGTGTCGATCCATAGTAGGATGGTTTCGACGGGGAGAGGCTTTGTTATTGGGTACAGATTTGGTGCAGGAGGCCTTGGATAAGGTCAAGATCATTAAGGACAAACTTCGGTCGGCTCAGTCTAGACAGAAGAGTCTTGTAGATCGTAAGGTCAGGGATATTGATTTCATGGTTGGTGAGCGAGTATTTCTCTTTGTATCGCCTATGAAGGGCGTGATGAGGTTTGGGAAGAAGGGCAAGCTTAGCCAAAGGTATATTGGGCCATTTGAGTTTCTAGACTGTGTGGGGAATGTGGCTTATAGACTTGCATTGCCGCCTAGCTTGTCACTCGTACATCCGGTTGTTCATGTATCCATGCTTCGGAAGTATCACAGTGATCCCATCCACGTGTTAGATTTCAGCACTGTCCAATTGGACAAGGATCTCTCAGATAAGGAGGAGCCGGTGGCTATTTTAGACCGGCAGGTTCGACAGTTGAGGTCGCGGAGTTTTCCTTCAGTGCGTGTTCAGTGGAGAGATCAGCTTCCTAAGGCATCGACTTGGGATTTGGAGTCTGATATGCGGAGCCGTTATCCCATCTATTCCCCGACTCAGGTACTTCTTTTTTTGTCCGTTCGAGGACAAATGCTTGTTTTAGAGATGAGGATGTGACAACCCAAATGGGTTATCACCGTGATTCTCTCTTTTCTTGCACTTATGAGGCCTTGAAAATTACATATAGGGTTGTGAGAGGAAGAGAGAGTAAAAGCATGAAGAATGATGTTGTGCACTGTTTAATGAGAGTAAAAGCATGAAGGGTGATGCCGTGCACTGTTTATCGAGAGTAAAAGCACGAAGGGTGATGTCTTGCCTTGTATTTGATATTCTTGGTGAGAATTGAGAGTAAAAGCATGAAGGGTGATGCCGTGCATTATATTTGACCATTTTGGTGAGGAATGAGTAAAAGCATGAAGGGTGAGGCCGTGCAGTTTTTGATTCATTGGTTTTCTTATTTAATTATTGTTTATTTAGTTCCATCTCTTGATTGTAGAAGTTATAATTGAACCGCTACTCCCCCAGCATGTCCCTTTTTCCTTTTTATTCATAAATTCTTGTTATCTTTCTGTTATTGCATATATTTGTACTGGTTGATTGTGGTAGGTCTGGTTTAGACTCGTCACTACCTCGCCGATGTTTGGCCGGGCACTTACCTGCACATGGGGTCGGTTGTGCTGATACTATGCTTCTGTGCCTTTTTGTGCACAGGTCAAGACACAGCATACAGACCATAGCTATAGTTTGGGAGTGATCCTTCCGTCTAGAGACTCTGAGGTAGTTCAGTGGCAATTGTGGGCCTTGAGTCTCCTCTATCTTTTCTAGTTTGTTTTATTTGTATCAAACAAACATATGATGTATTTCTTTCAGACAACTATTTTTAGTACTCTTTAGTTGTCCGTGAGTAGTGACACTAGATACTGAGTAGAGACATGTTGTTAAATTCCACATTTTGTCATTTCTATCATTGCTAAAAGTCTTCCGCGTGTTTTTAATTAATTGGTTTCTATATTTAATTCGTTTTTGATTGAGGTTATTGTGAAAATTATTAGAAAGGGGTTGGCTTGCCTAGCTTCGACAGTAGGCGGTATCACGACTCCTGATGGTGGGTAAATGCGGGTCTTGACAAGTTGGTATCAGAGCACTAGGTTGCTTGGGTCTCACAACTCACGGACAAGCTCGGTAGAGTCTGAGGGATCGGTACTGAGACGTCTGTATTTATCCCATAAAGGCTACAGAGTTAGGAAAAGTTTTACTTTGTTCATTCTTGTCGTGCAATTCGGTTGCTCAAATATTGATTGTCGTTTTACTCTATTCTTTCTCATATGGAGAAAACACGTGCATCTTCTTCTGCCGCGCAGTAGCCCGAGCCCCCAGAAGCAGCTCCTGCAAGGGCCAGGGGCCGAGGTCGGGCCAGAGGCCGTGGCAGGGGTACAACTCAGCCCCAGGCAGCAGTTCCATAGGTGGAGCCTCATATTGACTTTGATGAGGAGGTTCCAGCTCCACCAGCTCCAGTGGGCCCAGCTCAGGTCCTAGGAGGAGTGATGTTTTCTTCGGATCTTTAGGATGCTCTTGTCCACATAGCATGCTTTATGGACAGTGTTGCTAGAGCGGGATTGTTGCCACTAGCACCAGCTACTTCTTAGGCTGGAAGTGGGGTTTAGACTCCTGCTACACGTACTCCGGAGCAGGTAGCTCCCTAGACTCTGGTTCCCTTGGTTCAGCCCGCAGTGGCAGCTCAAACAGTCATTACAGCTCATGCCGGAGATGGGACGGCCATGTCTTTGTATGCTTTGTGGAGACTTGATCGGTTTTCCAAACTTTTCACTTCTACTTTTAGCGGTGCTTCATCCGAGGATCCCCATGACTTTCTATACAGTTGTCATAGATCCTCAGGACTATGGGAATAGTAGAGGTCAATGGGATCGATTTTTGCACTATCATACTTGCGGGGTTTGCCAAGACTTGGTGGAGAGATTATTGTCTATCTAGACCAGCAAGATCTCCAGCTTTGACATGGGATCAGTTTGCAGAGTTATTTTTGGAGAAGTTTCTCCCCGTCACGCAGCGGGAGGCACTTCACAAACAGTTTGAGCACCTTTAGCAGGGATCCATGACAGTTACATAGTATGAGATCAGATTTGTTAATTTGGCTCACCATGCAGTAGTGATACTCCATACAGATCGGGAGAGGGTCCGGAGGTTCATTGATGGATTGATTCAGCCCATTCGTCTACAGATGGCTGTGGGAGTTGGCAGTAATATTACTTTTCAGGAGGCGGCCAATACGGGTAGGGATTACCATGACAGAGGCCATCCCCCGAGACCTTTCCAGTCGGCACTTCAGGTTTCTCATGGTACGCTAGGCGGTGGTGGCCACCAGCAGTATTATTCAGATCAGCAGTCTTCCAGTGCACCACCAGCCCCCCATCAGTGCACTACCACTTCATAGCTTCAGGGGAGGACATACCGGTCGACAAGGCCGACAGTCTCAGCCGCCGAGGGCATGTTATGGTTGTGGTGACACAGGTCATTTTGTCAGATTTTGCCCTCGAGCCTCAAGTAGTTCTCAGCAGCAGGGTCCTCGCCCTACAATTCAGGCAACAGGTGATCCACAGGCCGCCCAGCCAGCTAGAAGCGGGGGTAGGGATCACAGAGGTAAAGGGAGAGACCGTAGAGGTGGAGTCCGGATAGCCAAAGGTAGGGGTCAGCCAGCAGTAGATCGTCCCAGAGACGCAGTTAAGGGAGGTGGGTGCCAGCCCCGTTGGTTTGCATTGCCAGCCAGGTCGGAGGCCGAGTCATCTGATGTTTTGATTACAGGTACTATTTTGGTCTATGATTGGGGTGCTTCAGTATTATTTGATCAAGGATCTACTTATTCTTATGTGTCATCCTATTTTGTACCCTATTTGATCATGCCTAGTTGAGGTTCTGGGTATTCCTGTATATGTGTCCATACCGGTTGGTGATTCTATAGTGGTCGACCGAGTCAATCGTTCTTGTGTAGTGGTATTTTTAGGTCTTGAGACCCGTGTGGATTTATTACTTCTAGACATGTGGACTTTGATGTTATATTGGGAATGGACTGATTGTCCCCGTATCATGCTATCTTAGATTGTCACGTCAAGACCGTGACTTTGGCCGTGCCAGACTTGCCCCGACTTGAGTGAAGAGGGACCCCAGGTCATGCCACCCGTAGTGTTATTTCATATGTCAAGGCTCGATGTATGGTCGAGAAGGGGTGTTTAGCATATTTGGTGTATGTTCGCGACTTCAGCGCCCGACAAGAATATTGATTTCCGTATTGATTTGGCTCCTGGAACCCAGCCTATTTCTATTCTGCCGTATTGCATGGACCTGCCAGAGTTGAAAGAGCAGCTTCATGACTTGCTTGATAAGGTTTACATTAGACCCAGTGTATCACCTTGGGGTGCGCCAGTGTTGTTTGTGAAGAAAAAGGACGGGTCGATGAGGATGTGCATTGATTACCGGCAGTTGAAGAAGGTGACGATAAAGAACAAGCATCCACTACCGAGGATTGACGATTTGTTTGACCAGCTCCAGGGTGCCAGGGTGTTTTCGAAGATAGATTTAAGGTCTGGTTATCATCAGCTGAGGATTAGGGCGTCTGATATCCCAAAGACAACATTTCGTTCTCGGTATAGGCATTATGAGTTTTTGGTCATGTCGTTTGGGTTGACCAATGCCCCGGAAGAATTCATGTAGATGATGAACCGAGTGTTCACGCCTTACTTGGATTTTATTTAGATATCGTTGGTTCGGGGTCGAATTCTAGAGGAAATGCGATTGTTGAGGTTGAGTTGTTATTTTCGGATTCGAGGTAAGTGTTCGATCTAACTTTGGCTTGAGGGAATATGACTAGGTTGTTATTTGTTATGTGCTATGTGGGGTCATTGTATAGGTATGGTGACGGTTACCTATGCGCCCGAGTCAAGCATGACTGTGATGTCATATTTGCTATTAAAATTCCGAAGTAAGTGAAAAATTGTGATTACAACTTGTTAAAAGAACAATGAGGTGAAAGTTGGGAATTAAATGAACTAAAGAGGAGTTTTTGGTACTTTTCCCTTGCCGGGACCATTTGTTGAGTTATATTTCCTTGCCGGGTCCATTGTTGAGTTGTATTTCTCTTGCCGGAATTTATTGTTGAATTATTCTCCCTTACCGGGATATTTTGTCTATATATATATATATATATATATATATATATATATATATTTCCTTTTCCCGTTTGGTTGTGACCATTGATTGGGAGAGGAAGAGAGAGTAAAAGCATGAAGAATGATGTAGTGCACTGTTTATTGAGAGTAATAGCATGAAGGGTGATGTCGTACACTGTTTATCGAGAGTAAAAGCACGAAGGGTAATTTCTTGCCTTGTATTTGATATTCTTGGTGAGAATTGAGAGTAAAAGCACGAAGGGTGATGCCGTGCATTATATTTGACCATTTTGGTGAGGAATGAGAGTAAAAGCATGAAGGGTGATGCCGTGCAGTTTTTGATTCATTAGTTTTCTTATTTAATTATTGTTTATTTAGTTCCATCTCTTGATTGTAGAAGTTATAATTGAACCGCTACTCCCCCAGCATGTCCCTTTTCCCCTTTTATTCATAGATTCTTGTTATTTTTCTGTTGTTGCATATATTTTTATATGTTGGTTGTGGTAGGTCCGATTTAGCCTCGTCACTACCTCGCCGAGGTTAGGCCAGGCACTTACCAGCACATCGGGTTGGTTGTGTTGATACTACACTTCTGTGCCTTTTTGTGCACAGTTCAGGACACAGCCTACGGACCGCAGCCATAGTTCGGTAGTGGTCCTTTAGTCCAGAGACTCTAAGGTAGTTCGCTGGCGTTCGCGGGCCCTGAGTCGCCTCTATCTTTTCTAGTTTGTTTTATTTGTATCAAACAAACATTTAGTACTCTTTAGTTGTCCGTGAGTAGTGACACCAGATACTGGATATAGACATGTTGTTAAATTCCGTATTTTGTCATCTCTATCATTGCTAAAAGTCTTCCGCGTGTTTTTAATTAATTGATTTCAATATTTAGTTCGCTTTTGATTGAGGTTATTGTGAAAATGATTAGAAAGGGGTTGGCTTGCCTAGCTTCGAAAGTAGGCGCCATTACGACTCCCGATGGTGGGTAAATCCGGGTCGTGACATTACCAGAGTTTGAGCATGATAGATAACCTAGGATCACTGCATTCCGAAGTTGTTTAAGGAGATTTTTATTTTTGTATAGTAATGTCGAGTTTTTTAATTACTATTGTATTTTTCATCTGAAAAAATATGCTATAACTCAAAAGTCCAAAAAAAAAGATATTGCATTTTATATTTCCATTACAAGTTTTCTTTAGAAACACTAATTCTATAAATGGAAAAAAAGAAATTGAGATTGTTTTTCCTTTAGGCAATTAATATCTAGGACTTAAAACGAATTGTTTTTATATTTCCTTTAAGTATATTAGGACCATAATTTAAAAAAAACAAGAATTTTCTTTTAGTACTTCTTTAAAAGCTTTCTTTAAAGTGTTAATTCCAAAATCCAAAAAGATTTTCTCTTGAGGTGCTTCTTTGGGAAATTAGTGAAAAATGAACAACAGTTCTTTTTATTTTCATTAGAACATTAGGATATTGTACATAGAAGAAAAATACAACATACTTTATCTTTGATTTATTTTTAGAGTTTCTCTTTTCGGCTATCAAAATTGAAACTCAAAAATATATTTTTTCATTGCATGTTTCGAAAGTTTGCGTAAGGATATAAAATGAAAATTTAAGATATTTTTCTGTGGTTTATTCTTTAGATTTTCTTTCTAAAAAAATCAAAAAATATTTGTCGCTTCTAGGATATTTTCTTAATAGAGAATTTGTTTCAAAAGGAAAAAAAAAGAGAAAAAGTACATGCTCGGTAAGCTTGAGTTTATAATAGGTTATAGAACATTGAGGATAGAAAATAAAAATAAAAAGAAGGGAGATTTTGCTTCTTCTATTTCTCTTTTCGCATCAGAGTAGTCATTAAGATAAAAAGAAAAAGAAAAAAAAGAGAACATTGGTTTGTTTATTTTATTCCCGATCATCCAGAAATACACAAAGATATGATTCATGCGGCGTCATGATACGTAGGCAACCTACATAGGATTCGATCAAATTATTTTTTATTTATTAAAAGAAAAAAGAAAAGGAAAAAAGAAAAAAAAAGAGGAAAAAAAAGGTGAAACTGTGAGATGTGAGAAATGAGAAGGAAGAAAAGAGAATCAGAAAGAAAGAGGGGAAAGAAAATGAGCAAGCAAGTGCTAGAAAAGAAAGGAAAGAGAGGTTGAAATGAATAAATTGGGATGATGGCAACTGATCTTTGTACCCTCGAAATCATTTTAGAAGCGATAATTGTGGCTAGGTGCATTGCATATAAACAGAGATTATCTTATGTTGAATGCCTAACGCAAACATGATGATTTCATTTTGGTATATTCATAGCAGAAGGGTGGTTGGTTTGTGGTTTTAAACTGGACTCTTCTCTACAACACAAAGTCAAAAGGCAATAGGTAGACAAAAATAGAACCGAGTTGGTTGATAGCGGTGCCCGAAAGTAGTTGGTTAAACATGGTAATGAGTTGGTTGAAGAGGTAAAAATGTTTAGACAACACATGGTGGACATGTATCAGGATTGGATGACTGGGAAGGAACCACCCCTGCCACCACCTAGCTTCCTAGATACTACCCTTACCCTAACTCCGGACACAAAGCCAGATGATCCTCCATATTTTCCAGATCCACCCGCTTATCCCAGCTTTCCCAACCATCCTAGTAGCTCCATCATTCATCCTCCAATTACCTCTCCCCAGAATTTCCCTCCAGTCACATCCACTATCCTCGATAATGAAAACTCACTCAAATCTCATAATGCCCAATATTACCCCTCAAAAGCTGCCCATAAGATTCTTGACTCATATAAGAAGAGCCCTCAGGACGAGCTTCATGTTGAAAATGAATATTTCACAGGAAGAGAAGGGCGAGATGGGATACCCAGGAGGCTAAAGAAATAGAACAGTCCTTAATGAACATGCAAGGAATGGGAGACAAGGGTAGCATGTCTTACAAAGAGTTGTGTGTATCCCCTAACGCTCGCCTGCCCGCGGGGTTCAAAGGGCTAAAATTTAATTTGTATAATGGGTTTGGAGATCCGGTAGCCCACCTGAAGGTTTATTGTAGTGGAATGAGAATCGTTGGAGAAAAAGATGACTTGATGATGACATATTTCAGTAAGAGCCTGATTGGGGCAGCTTTGGACTGGTATACTCGCCAAGATGTTAGTAAGTGGCCTACATTGAGTGACATGGCTTAAGATTTTGTTCGATACTTTCAATACAAATCAGGCATTACCCCATACCACTCCTCCATATCTAGAATGGAAAAGATTCTGGAGGAAAGCTTTAGAGAGTTTGTCCTCACATAGAGGGAGAACGCTGCTCGAGTAAATACCCCGATTGGTGGAGAAGAAATAGTTGCGCTTTTCCTACAAGCCCAGGGACCCACCTACTTCAATTGTTTGATCCCGGCCTTGGGAAAGCCTTTCAATGATGCGTTAAAAATGGGGTAAATGGTAGAAGAGGGAATCAAGTCAGGAAAAATCATGAGTTGTTCAAAAGACATTCAGAACATCCATGTAAGCTTGGGTGGAAGGAAGAGAAACAAAAAAGATTATCCGATGGGCTTTCCTGATCAACACTTCCAGCCTCGACATCGTCCACATAGATATCCTTGTGCACCGAATGACCCTCCCCAATGCTACTTCTCTCCACAGAACTCCCAAAGTCATACATCACTTTCCCAGTACCCAGCTCCACAAATGCTTATCTACCCCCACGAGCCTACCGAAAACCCCCTGGATCAGGTTTCCACCCTAATCAAGAATTTAAGCACGAGAGGTTGCAGAAGAAGAAAACCTTCACTCCATTGGGAGAGTCATATGCTAGTCTGTTCCAGAGGCTATGGAAATTAGACCCGTAGAAGCTGATCCAGATAAAAATGCCAAACCCTCTTCCAAAGAAGTTTGATTTTTCTCAAAGGTGCGCATAATGCTTAGATGCCCCGGGGCATAACATAGAGAAGTGTTGGAATCTGATGAATGCAATTTAGAAGCGTATTGATACAAACGATATTGTCATGTAAAATCCAGATGCAGCAGACACCAGCCAAAGTCCATCACCTATGCATAATGAGACGCATATGGTGGGTGTGATTTATTTTGAAAAGGAATGTGAGAATTCTTATGGGAGCCTTGGACGCCCATGTGCTTCTAAGATTTCAGCGCTATCATAGGTTGATCATAAGAATTAGCCGGCAATAGGAACCCAAAACCAATTTATTAAGAACAATGTGATGAAGACTTGTGAAGTTCCTAGTATTGTTGATGCAGAAGTCAGTGGCTAAGATGTTGAGTTTGAGGATTGGAAAGACGCTCTTTTCTTGGTTAGCTAGGGAGGAGCTTTGGTTGTTTATTTCGTTGTCATTTCTGTTGTCTTGATTATTTCAGGGTTGTAATCGAAATATTATCTTGTGAGTCAAACCCTTCTATCCTTTTATTTTGCATGGTTTGCTTAGTCGTAGTAGCTCGTTTAGTGCTGTCTAGGATTGTTCCGGGGTTGTAACCCTGGTTTAGTTTTATGGTCTTGTTGGTCTCGTTTAGTTTTCTGTTATTTCTGTTAGAATATACGCTTAACGCTAGAGGGGGGTGAATAGCGTTATAATAAAAAACAATGTAAATTTGCGGAATTAAAAATTGCAGGAATAACGTAAGTGCAGTAATTAAAAAGATAAGGAGAGAACACACCGAATTTTATCCTGGTTCACCACAACACGTGGTTAGTCCAGTTCCCGAGAGACTCTCTCGAGTTTTACACTAACTTCGTTAAGCTTACGGGTGCTTAACAAACCGTTACACTTGCTCGTAGATATACACTCTACAAGACTTCAACCTGCTCGAGGATACCGCACCTCAAGACTTCAAACCAAGGGACCACTTTTCCTTCTTACAACAAGGGATTAGACTATCCCTTCAAGTGTGTACAAACACTTAGCACTCAAGACAAGACTCTCTTTAAAGAGTAGATATGAGTAAAAACAATACGCTCAAGAACACAACAATTTCGTCAAGAGTTTGGCTCTCAAAAACTTATGAAATGAATATAAAATGATTGCAAAGAGAGTATGTAAGCTTTAGCAAGAATGTATTCAGTTGTTGTGCTTAGAAGAGTGAATTTGAGTTGTATTTATAGTGCTCAAAACACCCAAGACCGTTGCTTAATTGCCAATCACAAATTGCTGATTTTGTGCTAGGATAATCGATTATCTGATTCTGCATAATCGATTGTCTGCCAACGTTCAAAAATCGATCCCAGATATTAAGCAGAATAATCGATTATTCAAATCGTATAATCGATTACCTGACAACGTTCAAAAATAATCCCCAATTTTATGCTTAACACAATCGATTATCTGATTGTACATAATCGATTATCTTTCAATGTTTGAAAATACTTTGGCAACGGTCTTTAATATAATCGATTACCAGAAAAGCCATAATCGATTATTTTGATACTTTGAAAAAATTGATGCTCACTGTCTCAACATAATCGATTAGTCTAAGGCACATAATCGATTATCTTGTAACTTTGAAAAATCTGGTGAACACTGCCTTAACATAATCGATTATCATAAGGTACATAATCGATTATCTTGCAGCTTTGTAAAATCTGGTGTACACTGCCTTAACATAATCGATTATCATAAGGTACATAATCGATTATCTTACAACTTTGTAAAATCTGGTGTACACTGCTTTAACATAATCGATTATCATTAAGTACATAATCGATTATCTTTGTCCAGATTTGAAAGACATGTTTAAAATTCATTTTGGTTAAAAAGAAATGTTTGAAAATCATTTTGCTTTAAATTAAAGATGCATGGTTTGATAAAAATAATTTTATGAGAGAAGCCAAGTCTTGAATCAATTGTCGGATCAAGATCACAATTATAGAACGACTCATGTATAACTTTGTTGCTTTACTTAATCTTGATCTTTGTTTCTCTTGTGCTTGGACTTCGGCATATGTCAATGTTCCGTTCACGTTGGTTTGTCATTTATCAAAACCTACAAATATGAACACACGTTTAGTTTAGTGACTTGAGAACGTGTTTCAACAATTTTTCCCTTTTTGATAATGGCAAACCAATATCGGGATATGCATATTAATTAATTCATAATGACGATCCAAGACAAGTATATAGATATGCAACAAGTTCCCCCTCAAGTTATGAATTCCCCCTCAATTTATGCCAATATGTATATTAGTGTGCATAGCCATATCTTCCCCCTTTTGACATTAGCAAAAAAATAACTAACTCTTTATTGATTAAACAATATTGCAAATACATGAAAATTGTTATGAAATAATATAAAAGACAAGAACAATATAGAGAGAATAGGGAGAGAGAGGAGTATTCTTATTGATACTTAGGGATGGTTTACAATGGAGTAGAACCCCTATATTTATAGGGAGGTGGTGACTTAGCCACCAAGTAGTAAACCCTAGAATCTCTCTAAATATAGACATTCACCTTAAATAGAGTTCTATTTATAACACTCCCCCTTGAATGTCTATTCAATAATGTGCCTCGCTAAAACCTTAAAACCAAAACCCAATGGGAAAAATTAAAGAGAAGGAAAAAGAGTACACATGTTTGAATATGCGCCTATTGGTTGCCTCGTTAAAAACCTCGCAAGGAAAACCCAGTTGGGACAAAACCTTGTAAGGGAAAAAGAGTGCAACGCGCATTAACTCCCCCTGATAAGAACATCAATTTATATCCTTGAGCATTTGCATTCCAATCTTGTGCACCATCTTCAAAACAATCTTTGGTAGATGTTTGATAAATAAATCAACCATATTGACTTGAATAAATATTCCGCACCTTGAAATCATCATTCTTGATAGATATGAACATCTTCATATAATGTCGTGGAATAACTCTTTAATATCTCCATAGATGTATTCTCAATGCCATCACGCTTATAGTATAGCAAGATACATATGTACGCAAATTGTACTTAGGATGTGGTACTTCAGGACCAAGAATTGTGTATGCTTTAAGCAACTTAAATCTTTCAAGTTAAGTCATATAAATCACATAATAGACTTTAGATGCATATCAAGTTTTCATGTCATGCTAAACAAATAAGATATCGAAAACTGATTATACATACCTTTGACTTTATACTTTCAAGTATTTGAACTATATGTCCAAATCTACATGTCTTTCATATGGAATCAAGTATTTGTCTATACGCTTTAAGCGTATCAGAGACTTTGTCCTTCTGGGACTTAATATGAGTATTTGTAGTGAGAATATAGTTACTTTCTTTGGGTCAGCAAATGCGTATGGCATGCTTTGCAATATGTTGCAATTGAATTATCCATTTTATGAACTTCAGGTTCATGATATTCGGGGATTTACATATACAAATGATAATTCATCCCATGTAACCTTTTCTCAAGTGTTTATCATGTCTCCCCCTCATGTTAGAAAAGCTAACTTGTTTCCTCAACTTTGAGAAATCATCTTTGTGCATTATCATGTCAATATACACAGCACATTAATAATAAGATGAAATTATTTGGTTCCTGTCCCTGAACCACTTGTGAGGGGAGAATATACTCTCGTATACAACGTATATCAAACTGATATATATAACTTTGTTCTCATAAGAAACAGTTTAGCTATTAAGTGGAGGCACTCAATAATTATCTTGCTAAACACACTTTGATATAAACCAACTTATCAAGATGAACTATCTTGAATAGAAAATCTGGAAATTATGCTCGAAGTTATATTACTGAGCAATTTACCTCGCAAGCACCGGCCAGCTGCGGGTCAATAACAATCGCACATGTAACCATATCATAGATGCATCAAATGTGGTATACATGGCAGGTGAATGGGCCCATATTCACCTTTGATATTTCCAGAATTTATGGGCTTCAACCCGAACTCTGTAGTTGGTCAGTTCATTAATGAGAACAAGTGATACAAGAGAATTCGTAAAGAACTTTCTAGTTCTTTAATATTCACCTATGTGAATTTGCACATCATACTTAAAATGAGATGGCTAACACGAATGCCAACTGAATAAATTATCAATATTGGTAAACTTCAAATTTACACCATGACATGTGCACTTATCAATAAACTTCAGGTTTATTATGACATGGGTTTTAATACCAATAGATATCCACTTTATTGTGGCATTCTTTCGTTTGTGTAGTACAAACTGGAGAACAAAGCGGGTAGCTTTTCATATACAAATTACCCCGCTACAAGTTGTAGTAATAGGAGATATCAAATCCTTCCTTTATTTATAGTCTCAATATAATCAATCGCTTTCGCGTGTACTTTGGAAACTGAATAAGTTTCTTTGAGACTTACTACAACACAATACTCAATTGTGTTTCTCCAACATAGTAATAATTGGCTCTTCTAGAGCTCTCAATTAATTTTGTACTACCACAGATTCATCAACATCCATGTGGTGAATATCTTTCTTAAAGAGAAAGTTATACCATTATGGTCATGTCAAACTTATATGCAAGATATGTTTCTTGCATTATCGTTGTCCTTTAATAGTCATATTTCCAAAATACTTTGGCGTACAATAGGTACGTGACCAACGATCATTCATGCCATATATATAGCCAACAGGCTTGACACCATTAGGTGTTTCAACTATAGGGCCAAAAACTTCACGTTTTGCCAGCGAATTCAATTCTGATTGAATTGCTTCTTGCCACTTTGGCCAATCATGTCTTTTTCGACATTCTTCAACAGACTGAGGTTCGAGATCCTCACATTCTTGCATAATGCTAGATGCGACATTATAAGCAAAGACATTATCCACCACTATATCCACTCGATTAATATTTTCCTCAATATTGATTGGATTTATGGATAGTTCCGTATTTTCCAGAGCCTCTGGCTCAATGGATTCTTCATGAATCTCAGAATTTGTTAAATCATGAATTTCCTCATGAGATTCTTTCGTAGTGTCATTTTGATCATTTGCTTTCCTCTTTCTAGGATTTCGATCTTTGGAACCTAATGGTCTGCCACGCTTCAGGCGTGCATTTGACTCATTGGATATGACACTAGATGATTGTCCAACAGGGACATCAATACGGATTGGGACATTTTTCGTGGGGATATGGGATTTCGTTATCCTTTTCAAGTCCGTAAATGCGTCAGGCATTTGATTTGCTATTCTTTGCAAATGGATAATCTTTTGTATCTCTCTTTCACAAATAGAGGTATGTGGATCAAGATGAGATAATGATGCATTTTTCCACAAAATTTCCCGTTTGGTTTCACCAACTTCTCCCCCTAATTTTGGGAAAAGTGTCTCATCAAATTGACAGTCTGCAAATCGTGCAAATCTCCTGTCAATGTTTCGAGGTAGCGAATTAATGGAGGGCGATTCAAACTCAACATATATTCCTAACCTTCTTTGCGGACCCATTTTGGTGCGGGATGGCGGTGCAATAGGCACATATACTGCGCATCCAAAGATTCTTAAATGGGATATATTAGGTTCATGACCCAAAACCAATTGCAACGGGGAATATTTGTGTCAATTCGTCAGTCAGAGACGAACTAGCATTGTTGTATGCAAAATGGCGTGACCCCAAGCCGAAGTGGGCAGCCTCGTTTTCATGAGTAAATGAGGTATTCAAGATTATACTCATGTATTGTCTCAATCTGATATCCATTTTGAATGATATCTTTAAAACTCAACAAGTTCCTTTTAGACTTGGAGGAGAACATTTTGACTGATATCATTAAAACTCAACAAGTTCTTCTTAGACTTGGAGGAGAACATTGCATTCTCTAAAATATCGTTCCTTTAGGCAGAGTTATAGTTGCTCTTCAGGAGCCTTCAATCAATTTAATTCCCATAGTTTGCCATACAAAAGAAAATATACGAACATGAGAATAAACAAGTTCAATTCGTTTGTTTCACATTTAAACAATATTTTCAAAATCTGCAGAGGTCAGTTGACTAACTAAATCAGATAGTCGATTGTATGTTTTTCCATAATCGATTACTATGCAGTTTGAAAATTTCAGTTTAAGCATTTTCTTAAAACAATCGATTGTTAAACACATACAATCGATTGTTGAACACTGACAATCGATTGTTAAACACACACAATCGATTATTTGCTATTTTGAAAAACTTCAGATCACACTGTCTTAAGACAATCGATTGTTAAATATAGACAATCGATTGTTGACTATTTTGAAAAATTCCAGAGCATACTGTCTTAAGACAATCGATTGTTAAATATAGACAATCGATTGTTGGCTATTTTGAAAAATTCCAGAGCACACTGTCTTAAGACAATCGATTGTTAAATATAGACAATCGATTGTTGGCTACTTTGAAAAATTCCAGATCATACTATCTTAAGACAATCGATTGTTAAATATAGACAATCGATTGTTGGCTATTTTGAAAAATTCCAGATCACACTGTCTTAAGACAATCGATTGTTGAACATAGACAATCGATTGTTGAACATTGACAATCGATTGTTGAACATTGACAATCGATTGTTTTTTCCGTATTAATGCGAAATATTAGATAATCGACTAACTGTTAGGTTAGTCGATTACCGCTACTGGAAAATAAAAATATTATTGAAATCTGAGCATATTGAAACATTCTAAAGAACTAATACTAACATTATATCATAAACTAACTAATACGAGCGGATACTAATGACTAGTTTATTCACTAACTATTACAAATAAGTGAAATAAAATCAAACAACTCCATCTTCTTTCATCACAGATCCATCACCGATTAGGTGGTCTATTTTCCCATCGGGTTGCTCAAAGAAGTCTGCCACATCCAGTTTTGTTTCAGGGCCTTTATTCTTTAGAGAAGCTTGATAAAGATCAACCAAATGTCTTGGGACACGGCAAGCTTTTGACCAGTGCCCTTTTCCACCGCAACGATAACATATAGTTTCTGAACTTTTTGCCTTAGGATCCTCATAATCCCGTTTCTGCTTTCGGCGGTTATCTCTCCTCGGGGGGTGACGGACATCATGGATATTTCTTCCTTGTCTACGTCCACGGCTATGACCCCAATTACGACCACGACCATGGTTAGATCCATGGCTCTTTTCATGATTGGCATAATGAGAATACACCTTATCTGCTACAGGCAGTGGTGTAGACCCAGTGGGTCAACTTTCGTGATTTCTCATGAGCAGGTCATTATTTCGCTCAGCCACAAGTAGAAGAGAAATCAGTTCAGAGTACTTTGTGAAGCCTTTCTCTCTGTACTGTTGTTGCAGTACCATATTGGAGGCATGAAACGTTGTAAACGTTTTCTCAAGCATATCATAATCGGAGATTTTATCTCCACATAGCTTCAATTTAGAAGTAATTCTGAACATTGCAGAATTATATTCAGAAACAGACTTAAAGTCTTGGAGCCTCAGATGAGCCCAATCGTATCGTGCTTGTGGCAGAGTGACCAACTTCAGGTTGTCATATCTCTCCTTCAAGCCTTTCCACAAGATGAGTGGATCCTTGACGGTGAGATATTCAATCTTCAAACCTTCATCAAGGTGATGGCGCAAGAAAATCAAGGCCTTAGCACAATCTTGGGTGGATGCTTTATCTCTATCTTTAATGGCGTCTCCAAGACCCATAGCATCTAAGTGGATTTCAGCATCCAACACCCATGTCATATAGTTCTTGCCCGAAATTTCAAGGGCAACGAACTTTCTTTTCGTAATGTCAGACATAATCGAAAATCAAATTAGGAAGAGAGAAATACCTTAGTTTTTCTCGAGAATGATTCTTGAGACGGTAGAGTCTCGTGCTGATAACGTGTTATGAAATAATATAAAAGACAAGAACAATATAGAGAGAATAGGGAGAGAGAGGAGTATTCTTATTGATACTTAGGGATGGTTTACAATGGAATAGAACCCCTATATTTATAGGGAGGTGGTGACTTAGCCACCAAGTAGTAAACCCTAGAATCTCTCTAAATATAGACATTCACCTTAAATAGAGTTCTATTTATAACAAAATTAAAGGACAGAATATTATGCAAACTAGAAAAAACAAAGAGATAAGACATTATTCATTATTATCATTGACTTCCGTCTCAACATCCGGTACATCTTCCCGAAGGACAATTTGGGCATACGGATAATTGACGTGATCAAAATATCCATGGAGCTCGTGAGTTAATCGATTGACATTCATATCAATACAATTTAGGGATGTGGACATGGAGGCAAGTTGCTCAGAAATAGATTGGAGGGATGCATCGGACGGGGCCGGATGACGACGTCTTTGAGGTGGAGGAGGAGGATGCTCACCGATATTGGGAAATGAAGATTCTTGAATTTCCCAATGTTTTGTCGCCTTTTTGAGAGGGCCAACGGAGGTGTCAATACCGTAGGCAACAAGAATGGTCATAACGACAAAAGCATAGGGGAGCGGCTTATCTTCCCCAATTGCATCATATAAGTGAGTCATGACGAACTTGCACCAATTGATGCGAGCCCCGGTGATAATGGCATGCATGAGTTTAGAATCCTCATGAGCGATAGTTGTGTGATTGAATTTTCGCGGTTTTAGAACGCGAGTGATGAAATAAAAAAATAGGCGATATTCCGGGAGCATGTTTGTAATGGTTGGACGACGATGGTCCGGAGTTGCAACAAATTCACCGATGCCTATTTGGTTGAAGAGAAGTTGTTCATCAAATAACGCGCCTTCTTCCCTAGTATAGTGAGAAATGTCTTCCCCATTGCGCGGGAGTTTAGTGAGGGCGTGAATATTTGCCTCAGATAGAAGAATTGAAGTTCCATTGACGTTCGAGACAATTTCACCATCTTCGTCCTTCTTGAGATTTGAATAGAAGGCCCGAATTAGAGGAGGGTGAATGTAAGGAGTGTGAAGATATAGGAATTCAAGGAGTTGGCTTTGTATAAGCATATTTGCTGTGGGTGGAGGGGCGCTTTGATCAAGGAAACGATCCGTGAAAAATCGAGGAGGAAGGATTTCTCGATTTTCAAATTTTTCCATGAAGCGCATAAGTTCGGCTTCACTATTGAATCGTAAATAGGAACCATCTTTATAACAATGAAATAGTGGACGAGTGACGGAAGAGGAGGCAACATTTTTGCCGGAACGAGATCGTTTGGAAGTTTTGCCCGTCATTTAGAATAAATAGTAATAGCCTTTGAAGAGTTTTGAGAGACTTTTGAGAATTTGGGAGCTAAGATTGATGTTTGAGTGAAGACATTGAAGATATAATGCACCTATTTATAATGTGAAGAATGAAATTGCATTAAAGTGAAGAAATCTGCAAAAATCTAAGGAGCAAACGGTCAGAAAACGGTAACTATTTTGAAATACTGACTGAAAATAATCGATTATGGAAATATGGTAATCGATTATTCTAACACAGTGTGCCCAGTGATTTTTTTACTCAGGGAATAATCGATTGTGCTTTTGAGATAATCGATTATTTCAGGAAATGTAGTAACGGACATCCGAGACGGAATGGGAAAATCGATTACACTGTTTTAAATAATCGATTATTGTCACACAGTGACTTAACACCAGAAAATAAATGTCAGAATAATCGATTAGGGATATGTGATAATCGATTTTTATATTTAACAGCTAAAATCCTGCAAAGCCAAAACTGTTAGATAATCGATTGTAGAGTTGTATAATCGATTATGTCAATTTTCCAGCATAATAAACATAAAACGTAAATGGGGAATAATCGATTATTGACTTTAGAGAAATCGATTATTCTGCACCGGTGTCTGATAATTCTCCCTGTCTTTGGGGCGATACCTGCAAAAAAGAATTAGGCGCCTCCGACACTCAAGTTAGTAATCGTTGAAACATGAAAATGCAATGCATGAATTAGATCAATGTGGAGTCAAGAATCTCGAGTTCACTACGAATTCGGAAGAAGGACTCTTTCTCTAAAGGCTTTGTAAAGATGTCGGCCAATTGATTTTTGGTTTCAACAAATTCAATTTCGACATTGCCCTTGAGAACGTGATCTCTTATAAAGTGATGTCTAATTTCTATGTGTTTCGTTCTTGAGTGAAGAATAGGATTCTTTAAGAAGGTTTCGTGTAATTACCCCTTTCTCGATGTTGCCAATTACCTTGTCAAGAGGATGGTCTTTAGACGTCCTCCAAGCCTTAGGCATCATCGATTCTTCTTCTTGTGGTGGTACTTCTTCTGAAGGTTGTTCCATGACTTCATCTTGAACTTCCTTTGGATCCTCTTTTTGTACCTCGTCTTGAAGATTGATTTTCTTTAAAGCATCTGCAAGACCAACACAAGAATCCTTTCTCGCCAAGCGAGCATCATTTTCACAAAATACTACAGATTAATCAACAGTTTTGGTTCGATTATTAAACACTCTGTATGCTTTGCTACGTGATGAGTAACCAAGAAAAATTCCTTCATCAGATTTCGCATCAAATTTTCCCAAGTTATCTTTTCCGTTGTTGTGAATAAAACATTCACAACCGAAGACTCTAAGATGGGAAAGATTTGGTTTCCTTCCCTTATAGAGCTCATAGGGAGTTTTCATGAGTATCGGTCTAATGATAGCTCTGTTTAAAACATAGCCTGCGGTACTCATGGCATCCGCCCAAAAATATTTGGGAATATCGGCCTCTTCGAGCATGGTTCTAGCCATCTCTTCGAGACATCGATTTTTACGTTCTACCACTCCATTTTGTTGTGGTGTACGTGGAGCCGAAAAGGTATGTTCAATACCGAGTTCGTCACAAAAGTCTGCGAAGAGATTGTGATCGAACTCCCCCCCATGATCACTTCTTATGGAAGTGACGGTTGTGTTCATTTCATTTTGAACACGTTTAAGAAAACTTTTAAAAGCTTGAAAGGCATTACTTTTATGAGCAAGAAATAACGTCCATGTAAATCTAGAATAGTCATCAACAATAACAAAAGCATAAAGATTACCACCATGACTTTTAATTCTAGAAGGTCCGAAAAGGTCCATGTGTAGAAGTTGGAAAGGTCTAGTGGTTGAAACAACAATTTTGGATTTAAAAGAGGCTTTTGTTTGTTTCCCTTTTTGACATAAATCACAAGTAGAATCTTTTTCAAATTTCATGTTTGGAAGACCAAGTACTAAATTTTGTGAAACTAGTTTGTTTAAAAGATTCATATTTACATGAGCTACTCTACGATGCCATAACCACATGACTTCTTCTTTACTCAAAAGAAAATTCACATAACTTGATGAAGAATTTTCAAGATCAACCATATAGATATTATCCATTCTAAAACCACGAAGAATAATTTTAAAATCACTACGACGGATAACTAAGCATTCTTCAGAGTCAAACAATACAAGATTTCCCTTGTCACATAATTGACTTATGCTCAAGAGATTATGTTTAAGACCTTTAACAAGCAAAATATGCTTAATGGAGGAGGATTCGTCCTTACCGACCGATCCAATGCCGATAATCTTTCCTTTGTTATTGTCTCCAAAAATGACATTTCCTCCTTCCTTGGGTTTTAGTTGAAGGAATTTTGATGCATCCCCGGTCATATGTTTGGAGCATCCACTATCAAGGTACCAAAGTACACTTGATCCCTTCAAACACACCTACAAAACGAATTAATGAGATTTTGGTACCCAAGCCATTTTGGGTCCTTGTGCGTTAGGTGCAACATATTGGTGTGATTGTCCTGCAGTGAAATGTCTATGTCTAGTGAAGCATGCGGGAGCAATATGTCCAATTTTATTGCAATAATGACAAATGACATTCGGATTGTGCATTCTTCTAGGATGATAATAATTTGGGGGTCTAAAATTATTCACTCTATTTTTAGGAACATAGTTTTGATGTAGTTTTCGAAAATCTTGTCTATGTGGTCTATACATGCCAATGTTTCTTCTAGTGTTCACTACATTTTAGAAATATAGTTTTGATGTGGTTTTCGAAAATCTTGTCTAGGTGGTCTATACATTCCAATATTTCTCCTAGCATTTGTTCTAGAATGAGATGCAATTCTAGGATTAAAATTTCTAGGTTGAGTGTTGACATTTAGTTTTTTTTTGCCTAAGTTGAGTCTTAGGTGGTTTAGGAATGGACTCAACTTTTTCTTTCGTCTCGTGTTTAAAGCCTATACCGTGCTTAGTGGATTTCAAATTTACAAGCACTTCATTGAGATTTTTGTGTGAAGAATTGAATTTGTGCAAAGTGCTTCTAAGACTTTCTGCTTCTTCCTTTAGAGATTTGCAAGAAGTACAATCCTTATTTGAGCTTTCGGGTTTATCGGCGCTTCTTTTGCCATAAAACTTGTTTTCCTCTTTTAATTTCTCATTTTCAAGAGTAAGTTTTTCAAAATCCTTTTCTTTTGAAGAAAATTGTTTTCTTAAATCTTTTATAGATTTAAAAGCGCTAATAAACTCTTTATACAACTCATCAAATGCATCTTGCATTTCTTCTAAAGTGAAGTAGTTCTAAGAAGTAGTACATACCTCATTTTGCGTTTCTTCGTCTGCCATAAGACACAAGTTTGCGGTCTCGTTTCCTTCTCCATCACTCGATTCGTCTCCGGAGTCGCCTGCCCAAGAGATGTATGCTCTTTGTTTCTTGAATGGTTTCTTCTCCTTTTTGATGTTTGGACAATTTGATTTGATATGCCCGATTTCTCCGCATCCATAACACTTCAATTGGTCGCCTTGTTGCTTACCTTTTCGTTCATACTTCTTTTGCATGAACTTGTGAAATTTCTTAATAACGAGTCCAAGCTCGACATCTTCATCACTTGACTCCTCATCGTTTTGAGGTTGAGTAGTTGATGCTTTGAGCGCAATCTTTCTTTTCCTTTGATCATCCAAAGGAGAGTTAAGAATAGTTGATTCATAAGTTTTAAGATTACCTCGTAGTCCGTCGATGCTGACGTTTGTGATGCCGATTGATTCTTGGATAGCATCGGCTTTGGAACGCCATTCCGGAGTGAGGCTTCATAGAATTTTCCGGACAAGCTCCTTATCCGTGAATGTCTTTTTGAGGGCGTGTAGGTCATTAACGATTTTTGAGAATCGTTCGAACATGTCATCTATCCTCTCGTTTTCCTTCATGCGAAACAGTTCATATTCGTGGGTTAGGAAATCAATTTTAGCTTCCCTTACCTGGTCCGTACCTTCGTAGGTGATTTCTAATTTGTCCCACATTTGCTTGGCAGTGGTGCAACATGATATTTTTCGATAGTCATCGGGGTTCACTGCACAATACATCATGTTGATTGCCTTTGCGTTGTTCTCTATTTTTCTGATATCATCGGCGTTGTATTCGTCTTCCGTTTTTGGAACAAGTTCTTCTCCAACCTTTTTGGTAGGTTGTAGTTCTCCATTTTTGATAATTTTCCACAGTTGGAAGTTGTTTGATTGTATAAAAATCCTCATTCTCTCCTTCCAGTAAGTGTAGTTGGTGCCATCAAAAAGTGGTGGCCTTCTGAAGCATTGTCCTTCACCTAGTCCTGCATAAACACTACGAGTAGAAGCCATGGAAAGTTTCTCTCAAACTGTTAAGTCTTTCAGAGAGTTAGGCTCTGATACCAATTGTTAGAATATACGCTTAACGCTAGAGGGGGGGTGAATAGCGTTATAATAAAAAACAATGTAAATTTGCGGAATTAAAAATTGCAGGAATAACGTAAGTGCAGTAATTAAAAAGATAAGGAGAGAACACACCGAATTTTATCCTGGTTCACCACAACACATGGTTAGTCCAGTCCCCGAGAGACTCTCTCGAGTTTTACACTAACTTCGTTAAGCATACGGGTGTTTAACAAACCGTTACACTTGCTCGTAGATATACACTCTACAAGACTTCAACCTGCTCAAGGATACCGCACCTCAAGACTTCAAACCAAGGAACCACTTTTCCTTCTTACAACAAGGGATTAGACTATCCCTTCAAGTGTGTACAAACACTTAGCACTCAAGACAAGACTCTCTTTAAAGAGTAGATATGAGTAAAAACAATACGCTCAAGAACACAACAATTTCGTCAAGAGTTTGGCTCTCAAAAACTTATGAAATAAATATAAAATGATTGCAAAGAGAGTATGTAAGCTTTAGCAAGAATGTATTCAGTTGTTGTGCTTAGAAGAGTGAATTTGAGTTGTATTTATAGTGTTCAAAACACCCAAGACCGTTGCTTAATTGCCAATCACAAATTGCTGATTTTGTGCTAGGATAATCGATTATCTGCCAACGTTCAAAAATCAATCCCAGATTTTAAGCAGAATAATCGATTATCCAAATCGTATAATCGATTACCAGACAACGTTCAAAAATAATCCCCGATTTTATGCTTAACATAGTCGATTCTCTGATTGTACATAATCGATTATCTTTCAATGTTTGAAAATACTTTGGCAACGGTCTTTAATATAATCGATTAACAGAAAAGCCATAAGCGATTATTTTTCTACTTTGAAAAATCTGATGCTCACTGTCTCAACATAATCGATTAGTCTAAGGCACATAATCGATTATCTTGTAACTTTGAAAAATCTGGTGAACACTACCTTACATAATCGATTATCATAAGGTACATAATCGATTTTCTTGCAGCTTTGTAAAATCTGGTGTACACTGCCTTAACATAATCGATTATCATAAGGTACATAATCGATTATCGTACAGCTTTGTAAAATCTGGTGTACACTGCTTTAACATAATCGATTATCATAAAGTACATAATCGATTATCTTTGTCCAGATTTGCAAGACATGTTTAAAATTCAATTTGGTTAAAAAGAAATGTTTGAAAATCATTTTGCTTTAAATTAAAGATGCATGGTTTGATAAAAATGATTTTATGACAGAAGCCAAGTCTTGAATCAATTGTCGGATCAAGATCACAATTATAGAACGACTCATGTATAACTTTGTTGCTTTACTTAATCTTGATCTTTGTTTCTCTTGTGCTTGGACTTCGGCATATGTCAATGTTCCGTTCACGTCGGTTTGTCATTTATCAAAACCTACAAATATGAACACACGTTTAGTTTAGTGACTTGAGAACGTGTTTCAACAATTTCTAGTCATTTCTTATTTTTAGTTCTCTCCTCTTTTATAGTTCTTTTCATCTTGGTTCTAGTGACATGACATGCACGCATAATTCTAGGCCTGATCTTAAATGTTAGTTCAATCATGAAGCAATTGGGAAGATGATTGGGGCACTTGAGGGAAAAATGAACAAATTTTGACATTCTGAGATCATTTCAAGCCTAAATTGTGTGAAACTGGAGCAGATAGAACGTAAAGAAACCTCATGCTTCATGCTGCATCGGTTTGAAATTAAAGGTAAGCTTTCCCAAAATCGGCAGGGGTCATTCTTGATTAATGAGAGTGAGAGTGTTTCCCAATGGTGCTTTGTATTTAACAAATGAAGAAGGCGAATATGTGGATATGGTTATCAAGTCTGGAACAATCAAAAGATGTTACGAATATTTGTTTAATTGTGTTGTTTGTACTTGACATGTTTTGAATATTGAAATGACGAATGCATTTTATTCTGCTATCTAAACATCTTATTCTTCGTTACCTCTTTTGAGCCTTATTTATTTTCTTTTATACCCAACTTATGGAATCAGTAGCAAAGATCAGAAACACAGACGTAAAAAATAAGTAAAGGAAAAAGAGAAAAGAAAAAGAATGAAAAGAGAGATAAGAAAAAGAAGAAAAAGAAGAAAAAAATGAAAAAAAACAGAAAGAAGAAAAATGAAAAAAACAACAACAAAACAACAAAAAGTGAAAAAGAAGAAAGAAAAGAAAAGAAGAGAAAAAGGAACAAAATGAAAAGAAAAACACAACAACAAGGTAATTTCTATGACATGAACTACGTTCGACCTGATTCCTTTTAAGGATACGTAGGCAGCCTCACGGTTCGATCCCATCAAAATAAAGTCCAAAAGTCCTCAAGCAAGAAACTAGGGCAGAAGTTATGGATGTTATCAGAAATCTGATTCCGGAAGTTGTAAATTTGAACTCATTTGAATTGTTTTGAGCCTTTTATCCCCTTTATTTCTAACTCCATCCAAAAGCCCACATTACGGTCCAAAGAAAGACCTTCCGATCAGTCTTCGAGAGATGCCAAGGCGAGCTGGTAGAGGTGAATCATATCAGGGGCAACACTCTGGTTCAAGCAGGGAAAAAGGGAAAATGAGAGAGAATTATTGATGAAACCTTCACGGATATCGTAAGAATATGAAAGCTAAGATTAATAAAAAATGAGAGAGTCTTATTGGTGAAAACCTTCACGTGCACCTTGAGGCGATGGTAAGTTGGGACAAAGAACAAATGAGAGAGGCTTGATGGTGAAAACCTTTGGGCACTACAAGTCGAATAAGGATTGTGAATCAGATTGGATAATTCGAGCATTGAAGCCTAGTTTCATTGTTTAGAGGGTAAAACAAGAGTTGAACATTAGACTTGCTTGACAGAATAGGTCACAGGTGCATGTCATGGTCATTAGAGTTAGTATCCACATCTGATAGGTTTCTACTTTGTAATTTTCTTGTTAGAAATTATCTCTTTCTTTTGTCCTTTACTCTGTTCCTTTTGTTTATTTTTCTTGCCCTTCCTAAGATTGTTTGGTCAAAACAAGTGAGAAATGACTTTAAAGTTTGCCACTAGCTTTTCAATTGTACAAAACGGGATCTGGATTGCACATCAAAGTGTCATAAGTCCGGAAAGAACAACAAGCGCACTGATCTGGTAGTAGCAACATGCTTTGGGATCCTTGTGAAATACAAAGGCTTGGTACATATCAATCCAGAAACAATGCAACAGATGGAAGGCGTTAGGTTAACGGATCAAAGCTATTTTCGGTGAAACATGAAGGTTTGGCACACATCAATTCATGAACAATGCAACAAGATGGGGGTGGTTGGTGAACGCATCAAAGGTGTTTTCTCTGGTAGGATTGACAAAAGGTGGTTGACCAGTAACAAGTAGGGTCTTCAAATGGAAATCAAAGCTATCATGGAAAGTGAAGGAACAATAGATCCCAAGGCCAAGGCCATCGATTTAAATCAAGAAAGAACAATGGGCACGCTGAAGTAGGTACCAATCAATATATTGTAGGGATCATGTGAAACGCAAAGGTTTGGTAGATATCGGTTCATGAGAAATGCAACAGATAGAGGGAATTGGGTTTGAGCAGAGAAGGGGTATTTTCGGTGATAAGGACGACAAAGAAAGTGGTTAGTCAATAAACAATCAAGGTCTTTGAGTAGAAATCAAAGTGATCATGGGAAGTGAAGGAGAAATCGCCCTCAAAATAAAGGCCACAAACCAACCACCATATTTTAAAATTGACAAGTTTTTTCTTTAAATTGAAAGATCCTCGATATGTTAAAGGAAGAAGCTAGTATTGAGGAGTAAGTTGAGCAGTAATCATATTCCTATCCCTTTGATTCCATTCCAACGGAGAAACAACTACCGTAACTAAAAAGATTGGCGAAAGCCTGCGAATCTGAAAGTTTTTTAAACTATTTCAAGATTCAGGGCTTACAAGGCCGGAAAGAGATGGAGAGAACTTTAAGTCACTCAAAACATCTATTCGTTTTTTGGGGGCCTCCTACCATGGAATCTCTTTCCCCCCATATAATGGATACAACCAGGACTTAGAATACACTAATAAGGGGGTCTAACTCAGGCAGAAAGCATCCACTTTTCGATTCTTCCTTAAGGAAAAATAGGGGCAGGAAATTTTGTTGTTTCGGAGAAACCCACCGTAAGAAAGGCAAGCACCAGAAAGGTTTGACCGTAAATTCTCGGGACTATCTCGGAAAATGGGACCTAGTTTAAAACTCAAAACAACCATAAGTAACAAAATCTAGCATAAATGTACCCCAAGGAATATAAGTTGGTTTCAAAGTTTGCATGTTTAAGATAGGATTCAATTAGGAGTTTTCAGGACCCTCATGAATAATGGGACATAGTTTTAAGATTTCCATTAGATAATAAGGTTTAGCATAAGTTCTGTTGTAGGGTAATATAATTTAGCAGTAAAATTGTCACTCTTAAAATAAGACTTAATTTTGATTTTCAGGACCCTCCTGGATAATGGGATGTAGTTTTAAGATCTGCTTAGATGACAAAATATAGTGGAATTCATACCTTCGGTAGATATAACTTAGGTTAAAACCGTCTTTTAATTAGAAGTTGTCAAGACCCTCCTGGATAATGGGAAATAGATTAAGACCCTCTTAGATAACAAGATTTACCGAAAGTCACACCATTAAAAGATATAGCTTAGATTTAAAATTGTCATTTACCAAAAAGTTCTCAGGACCCTCCTGGATAATGGGATCTAGCTTTCAAATTCTTAATAATATTTGGTAATATGATTCAGCTTAACACTCACATATGTGACCAGCTACCAAACTGGGGCAGAAAATTTTCTTTGTTTTATCTAATTTTGTTAAAATCAGGTACTCACTTACAGAACAGGGAAAAGCAGTTCAAGTTCAGCAATCAGGAGCCCGCCTGGAGAACAAGGGAATACATTTCAAGTTTAGCAATCAAGAGCCCTCCTGGAGAGCATGGGAATACATTTCAAGTTCAGCAGTCAGGAGCCCGCCTGGATAGCATGGGAATATATTCAAGTTTAGCAGTCAGGAGCCCCCCCTGGAGAGCATGGGAATACATTCAAGATTAGCAGTCAGGAGCCCGCCTGGAAAGAATGGGAATACATTTCAAGTTCAGCAACCAGGAGCCCGCCTAGAGAGAATGGGAGTAAATTTCAATTTCACTGGTCAGGGGCCCGCCTAGAAAGCATGGGAATACATTCAAGTCAGTATTCAGGAGCCTGCCTGAAAAGCATGGGAATATAACTCGAGTTCAGCAATCAGGAGCACGCCTGAAGAGAAGGGGAATAGTTAAAATTCAGTAGTCAAGTGCCCATCCGGAAAATGGGGCAACATCTCAAAATACAGTTCAGTAGTCAGGCGTCCACCTGGAGAAAGGAAAAACATCTCAAAGTGTAGTTGGCAGTCAGGCACCCACCTGGAGAAAGGAAAAACATCTTAGATTACAATTCAAGACGGCAACAAAGGGATCTCACTGGGAGAGTACAAGTCAACAAGGCAACAAGAACAACAAGAGCAAGTTTGAAGATATAGATAGGATTTTTGCAAAGCATATATCATAGTCTAGTCGAGGTTTTTTTTTATTTCGACATAGTGTAATAAGGGGGTTCAGTAAGCAGTAGCTGCATTAGCAGCAACAGTGAAATCACAGTTTCATGGTAGTCCCAGCTACCAGAAATTCACAAACTATACTGACCTAATTACTTTATAGCCAAGGATATATAGCCAACCTCGAAAGCAGTGTGCGGTCAAATCTTTCAAAAATGCTTCACACGGAGTATTCAAACGGGCAAAAATCGCTCGTATCCGCTTACTTTATCTTTGTCAAAAAACTCTTCGTCTTTCCGAGCAAAGAGGGACAGTTGTGAGCGCGTCATTTTTTCCCTATATGAAATACTTCCAGAAATTCAAAACAAAATAATTTCTTTCAATGTTTGCAACTTTTGTGGATTTTTGTGATATTTTCTGTTAATTGTTTGTATTTTTCTGTACATTTTAATTAAGAAAAAATACAAAATATATATTGCATTTGTATTTAGAAATTAATTTTACATATTTAGATTAATTAGTAATTAGGATATTGCAAAAATAGAAAAATCACAAAAAAAAAGATTTGTTTTTGCATTGCTTAATTTTTAGCTTTGAATTTTGTTTGTTTTTCTTTAATTTGGTATTTAATAGATTGTGTTAATTATTAATTAGAGCTTAATATAATTGGGTAGGTTAATTTAGTTTTTAAGAGTTAATTTAGGTTCTTATTTTAATTTAAAGAGAAAAAGAAAAGAAAATAAAAAAGGTAATTGAAGAATTCAAATGTTTGGGCCAAATCTCCAAATTTTCCCAAGCCCAAACCAAATCCCCTCCAAAAACCCATCCAAAAGCCAGCCCAGATCCGCCCCAACCCAGTTCGATCCTCACATGAACCAAACGGTGCCATTTTGGCGTCCTCTCATCCGAGCCATTGATTTTCTTTAATCTACCGGACCAGAACTAATTGCACCTTAAATATTTAACTGTCCGAAGACCCTCCTACCCCCAAACCCGTCTCTCCCACCCTTCACCTTCATTAGAGACCTTACCCCCAAAACCCGAGCGCCGCCCTAAAATCCCTATCCCCTCCGGTGGCGGCGCTGCTTCTAAACCACCTCAAAATAACACCGTAGCACCCTCTTCCTCCCCTCATGTCGAATACATCGTTTGTTTCCTTTGAATCATATGGAACTCATCAAATCTTCAATCGAAGAGTGATGACCAAAACCCTAACTCATCCAATCGACCCCAAAATTAACACCCCAAGAACCTTTTCCCCTCCTCTTCCCAAATCCCTAACCTATTCCCTTCGAATATTCACTGAATCACTCAAATGTTGAATCAAATGGCCTAGTCTCGGAGGTCAAGCCTTGACCAGTGCATGCAGAACCCATGGTTTGGCTTAGGTTTGTTTGAGTTTTGAAATAATGCTGTTATTTTGTTCTTGACGTAAGAACAAATGATTATCACCATTTCAAGACTTAAATCGGGGGTCTTTTGGTTTCGAGCTCTTCATTCGGTGAGTTTTCTTTCTTTTATTTGATTTAATCTTCTATTTTCCTACCTCTCTTCTTATTTTCTCAGGATAAGTCAATGGAAAGTCGACCCAAAATTTCCGGCCAAGTTAATCTTTGTGTCATCTGTTCTTTTCATGACTGTTCTTTTCCAGATGCCCTTCCCCCTTTAAATTTTCCCTTGCTTCATAAATTCTATGATTTAGCCTTTTAGTTTAACCAAGCTAGTTTGATGCATTAATTTAGTTTAGTTTTCATTGACTAGTATTTTTGGATCATAATTTTTTAGACCTATTCCGTTTTAATAGATTAGTTAATGACCTGCCTAATTGTGTTTAGAAACAGATTATTTAGTATGAGGTTAGTTTTTATGAAGTTATTTAAGTGTTTCCTTTCCCATGCCTTGATTTGATTTTGGGCCAGCTTTGTTACTTGGGTTTTAAGACCTCATTCTAAGAGAGTTTGGTCTGATTTGAACTTGAGCCCATGCTTATTGGGTCACTGAGCCTGTTTGGATTCATAACCCATATCTATTTGACCCAGAATGGTTTGTCAAGGTAAAAACAGGGCAATCTAAGGGAATATTGGGTAAGTTACTGAGAGAATCTCTCAAGTAACCACCCAAGAAACTTCCTAGAAGCTGCATAGCAGACTAACTTGATCCACAAGTCAAAAAATGAAGTTCTAACAAGCAAAAAAGAAAATTTGAAAAGGACTAAAATGAAATAAACTAAACCCCAATGCTGACCTAGTGACTTGCTTATAAAGGTATAGTTACTTGCAGCTCAATTCAGATTTTGAAGAGCTGAAAATCCAGAAAAAAATACAAAAACTACAAAATTGTACTGTTTTAGAGGATTGAATAGAAAAATCAGAGAAATACAAAAAACAACTGAGAGGGTTGTTGTTCTAATAAATATCTGCCTTTCTGGATTGATTTCTAAAATTTTCAAGGCTAAAACATGTTCTCTAATTCAGTTTGAGATTTGACATGGAGTAATCTTGGGTTTGGAAGGTTATTCTGGTTCAATTGGTTAAGTATTGTTGTTCTGTTGAGTTTTTCATGTTGGTCTCATTATTTGCCGTTGTTGAATCTGGGTTGTGTTGTTGCTGATCCACTTCTGTTGTTACTCTACTGACCTTTCACATTTCCTTTTCCATTTCAATCTCCAGGTATATCCTCAAATTGAAGTTTAAGTTGAAATACTGGTTTCTGGTGTATTTGTGCCAATTTTAATCGTTGTGTGTGCTCGAACTTTCATATTATGTAAATTCAAGTTCTGTTTATTTTGGACTATTAGTTCAGGCTAGTAGCCCAAAGTAATTTGATTGGTAGATAAAGTATTTAAGGGTTAGCATCATAATAGTGTTTGGATTTTGCTTGTATAAATGAACTGCTAAACCTTTTGTGGGGAAATGAACATGAGGTCCAATTTTGGTTGAATTTTATTTGAAAACCCATACTGTGTAAGTGAACTTGGTCGTGACATTTTTAATTCTGCATAAAAATTGGAACAACATGTTCATTTAGTCAGTAATGAAGCTCTATAATTCTAAGTAGCCATTTGTTTAAATAAATGTTGGTAATTTAGGTTGTTCGAAGGTGATATATGAATTGCTATTATTATACAGGTTCAGTTTCCTATTTATACAATCGTTCTGGGTAGCCATTTATCAAATAATTAGCACATTGTGACTGTTGCTTGGTCATAGCAAACCTGGTTCAAAATGCTTGTTAAAATAAATTTGATTTTGGTCAAAGGATTTAAATCATAGTTCAAATCTATGATTGGATCTCATGTTTATATGTTAATGTAAATAGTTCTTGTATTATTGCGTCTTAGGTATGGACCATGTCGGACCACAAAAACCGGGCCAAGCGCGGGCCCAGTTACATCCATTGTCCTCTTGTATCACACCGCTGCGCCTGGCTTCACCTGTAGCCCAATTTCTTCATGAATTACGTCTGAAACCATGTTTAATCACATTTAGTTCTAGCGGATTAATCCCATTTATTAGAACGGAGGCAAACCATAATAGATAATAATAGTTTATGACCCTCCGAGCTTTAGTTTGAATATCATTTAAAAATAGAATTAAGCTGCGCCGCGCCAAATGAAACTTCAAATGTGTGGCCATTATTTAAGTGTTTGTACTAAAATACTTAGAATTCGAGGCGTGCCATTTAGCAAATTTTTATGGCCGACGCAAAGTTAAAACGCGTTGTTGTTTTAGGCGCGTATTTTAATAATATTATCTTCTTAAACTTAGGTATGCATTTCATGTGACCCAAATCATAATCTTAAAACGTTGAATAAAATGTGCTTAGGATTGCGGGTGCATTTCATGTGGCGCCATCCAAAGACATGTTTTAAACGATGTTCAATCTTCTTTAAAATGAATAAAAGCGGTTGAAAGTTAAAACTTGCACATAGGTTCAAAATGTTCTAAAATCTGATAACTAAACCAATTATAACAGTAGAGCGACCGTGCTAGAACCACAGAACTCGGGAATACCTAACATCTTCTCGTGCATTAACAGAATTCATTATCCGGGTTTCTGGTTCGCGAACTGCTAAACAAAGTAAATTTCCCAAGTGGCGACTCTGAATATTTTAAATAAAATAATCCCGTTTCGATTGTCCTTTAATTGGAAAAACTCCCTTATACCCTTCCGGGGTGTAGGAAAAAGGAGGTGTGGCAATGACCTTTCCCCTAAAGAGTATCTTTCACAAACCTGAGCTGTCACGTTGATTGGCCAAATGGGCCATAGGATTGAGCGAGCACGATATAACCTATCAGCCACGAACGGCGATAAAGTCGCAAGTACTAGCCGACTTCGTCGGTGACTTAACACAAAAATAAGGCCTGAAGTCGAAAAAGAAGCCGCGCATACTTCTCCTAAAACACAAGACCTATGGGTGTTGTATACATATGGTGCCTCTAACGTATCGGATTCGGGACTGAGACTCGTGCTCGAGGTCCCAACATGCGAAGTAATTTTCCAGTCCATAAGATGCCCAGATATGACAAACAATGAAGCCGAGTACAAGACTGTGATTGCAGGTCTAAAGCTAGCACTCAAGTATGGACCAAAGCGAATTTTCCTAGAGTGCAACTCTCCGCTCGTCGCCAATCAAGTCACAAGAATTTTCCAAATTAAGGAACAAAGACTGTAAAAATACCAGGCCGAGATCAGCAGGGTATTATCTGAGTATGACGAATACCAACTCGACTAAATCCCAGGAACACAAAACATTGAAGCACACGGCCTTTTCAAACTGGCCACTAGAAGCATAACTAGAGAAGGGAACGTGATTACTCTTATCCACTCATCGATCGATCAAATTGAGGTACGAATTATAAACTTAACATGGGATTGGCGCAATCGTATTGTCACATATTTGCAGGAAGGAGTTCTCCTAGATGGTAAAAAATAAGCCAAAAAGCTTCAAATTGAAGCGGCCAAGTACACCGTCATCAATAACGACTTGTACAAAAGAACATATAGTTCCCCCTAGAAAAATGCATAGGCCCAAACCAGACACGGCGCGTCTTATAGGAATTTCACAGAGGTCATTTCGGAGCTCATATTGGCACTCTAGCTCTCATCAGATGCCTCATACGAGAAGGCTAGTACTGGTCCACAATGAGAAAAGAGGTCGGCGAATTGGTAAAAAAATTCAAGCAATGCCAAAAATATGCCACCATGATCCACCAAGCGGGCGAGCATCTCCGCTCAGTCACCTTGCTTTGGCTTTTCATAAAACGGGGAATGGACATCGTCGGATCCCTCCCAACGGGACAAGGTAATGTACGATTTCTTTTAGTTTTAACTGACTATTTTTTCAAGTGGGCAGAAGCAGGTGCTTTCACCCAAATACGCGAGCAAGAAGTGATCACCTTCATATGGAGGAATATCGTGTGTCGTTTCAACCTCCCCAAAGAAATCAGCTGTGACAATGGGCCTCAATTAACTAGAAAAAAGATTGTTGAGCCCTTCGAGAAATGGCATATCAAAGGAATACTCTCCACGCCATATCATCCCGAGGGAAAGAGGCAAGAACAATCCTCCAAACTGAGGGACTGTGGCTGGAAGTGCTATGGGCATACCGTATAACGCCAAAAAACAAGCATAGGAGAAACACCGTACTCACTAGTTTATAGGACTGATGTTGTAATACAAATCGAGGTTGGAGAACCAAGTCTAAGGTACTCACACCAGAGAGGGCCGAGAAATAATGAAAGTAGGAGGCAAGACCTCGATGAGGCTGCAGAACGAAGAGATATGGCTTACATAAGAATGGTCACTCAGAAGCAATAGGCAGAGCAATACTACAAGAAAAAAGCCAAGATCAGACTGCTCAAATTTGGAGACTATGTACTCAAAGCCAAAACACATTCAAGCAAACACCCACAGCAAGGAAAGATAGGAACTAATTAGGACGACCCTTACAAAAACACGACAACAAGAAAACGGTCGTTCCAACTAGAAACAATGGAGGGGAAGTTATCATCAAATAACTGGAACATCTCCCACCTCAAGTACTTCAACTTCTAAAGAAAGATGTTCTCCGAGCCGTACTCTTTTTCCCTCACCTGAGTTTTATCCGAATAGGGTTTTCTCGGGGAGGTTTTTCACGAGGCGACATGGAGGACATCTCAAATTTTAAGGCTCGAGCAGCTTAGATTACAAGTTCATTTCTGGACCCCTCAAATACTTCTCCAGGCCGAACAATAAAGGAACGGATAGACTAGGACTAGAATACCAGCCCGAAAAACATGTAAACTTCTCCAATGTATATATTTAAGCAAAGCATACAAACACATGATGTTGCCTGTCTCCACCAAGTTTTAGCTCCGCACCAGTCAATACATTCACATTCAACCTCGTTCGAATCAACTAAGATTTAAAATTCGTCCTCGCCCGAATCGACTAAGAGTCAGCATTCGACCTCGCTCGAATCGACTCACATTCGATCTAGTTGGAATCAACTTAGACTCAATATTCGACCTCACTCGAATCTACTCGCATTTGACCTTGTTCGAAATAATTATAGTGACATTCGACCTCGCTCGAATTAACACATATTCGACCTCATTAGAATTAATTACGAGTCAAATTCGACCTCATTCAGATTAATTATGAGTAGCATTCGACCTTTCTCGAATCAACTCAAATTCGACCTCTCTCGAATTAATTACGAGTAGCATTCGGCCTCGCTAGAAATATCGCGTATCGACCTTGTTCGAATTAGGAAAGAATTATATTTGACCACGCTCGAATTCAACTCATACTCAACCTGATTTGAGTTCGATTTACAAGTTAACTTCATTTGAATTAATTACGATGACATGGGACTTCACCCAGATCTAATCAAAGATACACTAGACCATGTTCGAGATTGCACATACCGGTGCAATTCTTCTAAAACAACTATTTAAAAAATGTTCGAAGAAAAATAAAAGACCAAATAACGTGCAACAAAGGGTTATGATCATTCTATTCCAAAAGGTATCTTACAAAGGGTCAGAAAGATGCCTCCACAAAAAAGAGAAGATAAAAACTAAGCACAAAGTACTACTCCACGTCGGCCCCACCTTCATCGCCATCACCTTCACCACCTGGCCCAATAGCGCCGTCCTCGCCATCTCCTTAACTATTCATCTTCGTACCAGGCATCCTACTCAAGCTCATCCAATTCTTCCTCCTCACCGTCTCCAATAGTTAGGTCATAACCACAAGCAATCCTAGCTGCTCGAGCCTTGACACGAGCATTCTCAAAGTCGACCTCAGGAACCTTCCCCCCCCCTCCCCCCGCATCATCAAGTTATTAAAAATGTCCAGTTGAGCATCAGTGTGGATCCACATCTCGTATAAATGCCGTGAAACATCGATAAAAGCATAAGTATGAGAGGAGTATGACCGGGCCAATAGTCGCGCCTTCTCGACCTCAAGAGCTGCAACTTGATCGCTGAGGATTGAAACCTCTCTCTCGAGCCCACCAATTCGCCCATCAAGTCGTGCCTCCTTGTGCACGGCCATTTTCGCTTCACTCACCCTTGCAGATCTAAGGGCGCAGATGATCTCCTCCAGTACCACCACATTAATTTCGAAATGGAAGGAGCGCGGGTAACAATGCAACATATCGGGAAAACACACCATAATGACACATGATTTTATGATGTCATTTTCAAACTGACATAACGATTGGATGTGGCTCTTGTAGCGCCATGTCATCATCTCGCCATAAAAAGGTTACTACTCCGCCTACGCACCTAAATTTCGCAAATTGCAACTAGCAAAGTCCGCTCACCGAGCTCATCCAAAAACAACCTTGACAGGCGGAGAGACTAGCTGTATGGGTCAAAATCTGACTAAGGTAGCCTTTCACAATGATAAATTATTAAGAGGCAATTAGACCAAGGTCATACACAAGAGTAAAGGAATTAACTCGCGAGTTGCTAATCAGGGTCGAAGTCGAAAAAGTTCGAGTCTACAAATAACGGCTAGTTCTGCAATAAGATATTTAGGAAAATATTCCATTGAATATTCTCTGTACCTGTAGTTTAGGTTAGGTTGGAGACATGTCTTGTACAAAAGAAAGGTAGAAAGAAGAAAAAAGAGGATATAATATTCTGTTTGATAAGATTTTTTTGAAAAGTTAACTCTCAAGAAAAATATAAACGTTACCTTTCCAAAGAGATTCAATTTGTATTTTGTTCCATATTTCGAGAAAGCTTCCTACATTCTCATATTCATGTCTTACGTCATTGTCAGAAAGGGGAATCATCCATCGCATTCAATATTGGGTGAATCATTCTCTCTATTTATATTTATTAGCCAATTAACATATATGTATTTATTGCTTATCATTATTCTTTTCTCATTTATGATCGTATCATTTAAGCACACCGCATTAAATCTGTTTAACAAACCTCCACGTTATCCTCATAAAAGCATTTCTGATATGAAAATTATTATCGTTAATTAGGATTTACCCGTTATCCACTTATATAATATTGATTTAACTAAAGGTTTCATATTTTTTGGTCTAATATTGTGTTGCTTATTTTACCGCGGACAAAACTCAAAATCTAAAAAGTAAATTAGATTAAATCTTGTTTTGGAGGTTATTAAATAAAGCCTTAAAATCTTTGCATGACAGTTTTGAAATTTTGTATGTAAAAGTATCAAAAACAGGAACTTAATTCAAAATTAGATTTGACAAATCGTTTCCCCATTTTCCAAAAGAACATAGGCTGTTAATTTACAGAACACTAGAGCAATCCTTCAGTACCCATTAGGTTGTTTGTTAGGGGAAAAAATACAAAATGGGCACCCACTACTTTCAATTTTATTCTGCATGACACGTTTTTCCTTTTAATTTGTTTAATTCGTTTTATGTCATAGTGTCTTACTAGCAAGAATTTAAGAAATACCAAACAGTTTGTTGACAAAGTTGAATATGAATAACACATCAAAATTAGGTGAAATCTTACTTTTCTTGGTGCAGGAAGATTATGTTAGTCTAATTGTTTGGACATAAATTTAGTTAAAATTTGGAAGAAAAAAAAAAGTTTTTGAAGTTGTGTTGAAAAATAATTTTTAGAAGTTGAAACTGTATTTGGACATGAATTTTACTTAAAAAAAAGTAAAATTTTGTGAGTGAAAGAAAAATTTTCACCAAAAAACTATCTCAAACTAGTTTAGGAACTTGAAGATTTTTCTTCAAAAAATTGATCAACTTTCATGAACAAATAATATTTTTTAAATTTTTTGTGAAAAAAAGTACCACAATCTATGCTCAAACGGAAACTTAGTTTGATTCAAATTCGATACTGTCCAAACGTGTCAACCCAACCCAATTGAATAAGGAAGCTCTTACTTGGGCTGGACAACACAAGTTAGTCCAAAAGAAATGTACGTAAAAATTGGTAGAAACGGCGTGAAGTAGCCACTGTTTAAGCTGGTATTTACTTTTTATTTAGTATTTTTAATGCTTAGTACTAGTAGCCACTAGTCTATTAAAATTAATATGAAAAGACTGTTACCCTTTCCTTCCCAAACAGAAATACACTGATGCATTCAAAACATAAAGACTTCATATTCTCTGGTGTTTCTTGGTACAAATCGCTGCTATGTCGAAGCATGTAAATGAAATAGTACTACCAGTTTCAATACAGAAATTATAAAAGAATCATAATAGTAGAAGCTCTCAGAAAAGTTCAAAGATCAAGAACTACCAAAATTCTAGTTTATGGTAAAACCCTCTCCAAAATAAAAATAGTAGCGAGAAACAATTCTCTTGTGGCAGTGTGCTGATTATTTTTCTTTCTAGTAAGTCTAATGTAATAAGATCTATTTGATCTTAGCTCCTAGAATTTATTTTTAGATCTAGAAATTGTGAAAATAAGAAAAAAGAGTGATGAGCAAACAGTAAATGCAATTCCTTTTCAGAAGTTAAGGACATGTAGTTCAAAAAGTTAAATTCAAAAGTTAAGGAAATGTAGTCTTGAAGTCCAAAAGTTAAGTTCAATAGTTAAGAATACAAGTTCAATAGTTAAGGACATGCAGTCTTTAACTTACAGTTACACGTTCTAAAGTTAAGGACATGCAGTCTTTAACTTATAGTTACAAGTTCAAAAGTTAAGGACAGGCAGTCCTTAACTTATAGTTACAAGTTCAAAAGTTAAGGACAATAGGCCCTTAACTTTGATTTCCAAATTCAAAAGTTATAAAATCCTTAACTTACAGTAGCATATTCAAAAGTTAAGGACAAGCACTCCTTAACTTACAGTTACAATTCAAAAGTTAAGGACAATAGGTCCTTAACTTTGACTTACAAGTTCAAAAGTTAAGGACGCTTGGTCTTGAAGTTTGAGTTCTAAGTTCAAAAGTTAAGGACATGTAGCCTTGAAGTATTAAACTTAGATTTACAAGTTCAAAAGTTAAGAACATGTAGTCCTGAACTTATAGTTTCAGGTTCAAAAGTTAAGGACATTTAGTCCGGAAGTCCCGAACATAGAGTTCCAAGTTCAAAAGTTAAGGACATGTAGTCCTAAAGTTCTGAACTTAGAGTTACAGGTTCAAAAGTTAAGGACATTTAGTCGTAAAGTCCTGAACTTAGAGTTCCAAGTTAAAAAATTAAGTACATGCAGTCTTGAAGTCCTGAAGTTAAGTACAAAAGTTAAGGACATGAACAAAGGGGTATTTTTGACTAGGCGGTTAAAGTTTATTAAAGTACTGACTAAAGACTATAGGCATTTTATACAGTGGCTTAAAAGTAAATACATGTGTTATTAGTGGTCAATCGTGCACTTCCCCCTAAAAATAGCACGAGCTAGTCAATTTTTGGACGGATAATTGAAAAATAGCCACCATTTGTACAGTCATTAAAAAACAGTCACTATTTTGTTGCAACATGGAATGTTTCAGAATAACATGCTAGAGATTGGAGCACAGGTGTACGAACTTCCAACATAATATTTTAGACTATTATATTATACTGGAACTCTAGTATATTATACTGGAGTACAATATATTATACCGGAACCAGTATATTACATTGGAGTTACAGTATATTATATTAAAACTCTAGTATATTATGCTGGAATATTTTCCGAATTTTGAACATTATTTTCGTTCAGATTTATCTTTACATAAAAAAATGACTAAATTTTGATTACTTTTGAAATCGTGATTATTTTTCAATTACCTCTTGTAAATCTGGCTATTTTTGAATTTCACTCGAAACTCACGGAATCGAGACAATTTGCTAGTGCTACTGAGAATTATAACAGGATAATTCCTGGAACAAAAATAGATCTACGCTACTCCCTCCGTTTCATATTGTTTGATGTAATTTCCTTTTTAGTCTGTTTCAAAATGACATATTTCTAAATTTAGAAATAATTCAACTTTAAACTCTTGATTTTACCCTTTTTGCCCTTAGTGAGAAGCTTTTATAGCCACACAAATGGTATAGCCCCACAAATCTTTTATCCTTAATCTTTTAAGACGACAAATTTTAAAAGTCTTCTTCTTTTTTTTTAAAATTCCGTACCGAGTCAAACTATCTCAAACAATATGAAACAGAGGGAGTATAATCGAATTGTAATATTAAATAAATCATAAGATGGGGAACAAGTGTCAACCATTATGGGAAGTAGAGAGAAAACAAATGCCATTAGTTAGCGATACGAGTGCTTAAGAGTCAATTACTGAAATGGTCACTCAACTATATCAAATTATCTGCTAAAATCACTTTACTTTCATTTCTAACAACAAAGTCAGCGAACTATGTCTATTGCATTCAGAAGGTCACTCAACTAGATTTTTCAAATTTTGGATTGCCAAATACCTATTTTACCCTCTAAATTATAAATATTTATCTACTTTTATTTTTTTTAACTTTTGAATTTATATTATGAACTTACCAACAGAATAATTTTTTTTTATAAATTAAAAGATAAAAAGTACATTCATAATAATATCAGTATTAGCATATTTACACAACTCAAAATAAAAGAAAATTAAGGTTATAAAATATATATTCCATGCACCTAATGTAAAAATAATTATTTAAATAAAAGTATTTTTATAATATACATTATATATTCTTAAAATTTATGTTCAATTATATAACTTTGTGCCGTCGAAAAGTTGGTAGAAAAACATAATAATATAATTGAGTTTAATTTTCAAGAATATATAATGTATATTATAAAAATACCTTTATTTAAATAATTATTTTTATATTACGTGCATAGAATATATATTTTTATGTTTAGATAATTATTTATGTGATTTCTGCTGGAGTTACTAATGCTAATTTATTTTTGTTTTTGTTTTTATTTTGCTTTTCCTTTCCTGAGCCGAGGCTTGATTGGAAACAACCTCTCTGCCCTTTCGGGTAGGAGTAAGGCTTTTCTACATATTACCCTCCCCAGACCCCAGTTTGTGGGACTATACTGGGTAGTTGTTGTTGTTGTTACGTGCATAGAATATATATTTTATAATCTTTATTTTCTTTCATTCTAAATTGTATAAATAATTTTAAATTTTTGTTGTTAATACTAAAATTACTATTGCTTACAAATTATTCTAATTAATTTTTTTACTATGCTCATTATTTTGTTAGTCCAGCATTCTATATGCTTAAATATTTTTTTTAATTTATAAATATTATTTATTTATAGGTAAGTACATAATATTAAAAAATAGAAATTATAATATTAAAATTTTATAATTGAGTGACCTTCTGAGTGCAATATGCGTAGTTTAGTGATTTTATTATTACAAACGAAGGTAAAGTGACTTTAGAAAATAATTTGAGATAGTTGAGCGACTATTAAGTAATGGACTTGAGTGCTTAATCAATCAACCTTAGATAAGTACGGAGTAATAAAACTAGACACCTGATTATATGAGTTTAGATCTCGATGCGTGACATAATGAAGACAAAACTTCAGATATAATATTTAACAATATCACTTTTATTTTCTATACAAATAACTATTCATAGTTTAATGTATCTTTGTTTCTTTTTTAGAAGAAATTTTGATTTAATTTCAACTATTTGGCAAAATTTACATCATCTGTTCTTTTGGACTCTAGAACAGATCTCAAAAGTACAATTATTTTGAAAACTCTACAACTGTTGTCGTTGAACTAATATCCTATTACAGAAAGAATTGCTACAAGTGTGGATAGCTATTAATGTTCTGTAACATGGGCGACCATTTAGGTATCTTTACGCCAGTGAAGTGTACTTGAATTATAATCTCCTTTGCTCGGTCTTTGGCGTCTCTAGTTGATTGTTGAAACCTTCTGTTGTTCCTTTCCATCCAGATGTTGTATACTACTGCTGCAAACACCACACCTAGGATGGTTTTTTCTGGGATTTCTGCTGTTAACATTAGCAGTTAACCATTGAACTTCTGTTTCCCATGCGCCTACCGTTCTTTGATACTTCAACCATTGTAACATAGCTTGCCACATTATTTTAGAGTATAAGCAGTCAAAAGAATAAATGATCGTGAGTTTCTTCGGTATCTCTTCCACACAAAATGCAGGATTGATTAGTGTGAATTCCCCATTTAGCTAATCTGTCAACCGTCGCCAATCGTCTATGCAGCGCCATCCATAGATGTATTTCTGTTTCGGGAGCATGCCAGTCACCATTAATAATTTTTTCCATCGAACCTTGGGATATTAAGGAGTGGTCTGAATGTATGCCTTCCTGATACTAAATTGCCCATTATTTGAACATATTTGCATTCCTGTACCATCAGTTGCCCACCATTCTCTTGCGCCAAGCATTTCGTAACGAGCCAACTAGCTTGTTTAAGAATTTCCATAGTATTAATATCTTTTTTCTTTATGTAGTGACAATGTATCCATTTGATCTAGAATTTGTCTTTTTTTGCCATTAAGGCCAAAAAAAAAAGGAAAAAAAAACTCTGGATCATATGAATATATCGTATATCTTTGTTATTGGCATCAAATATTTGACTATGAGTACATTGTATTGACAAGTCTTTAGTTCAGACTTCAGATATGATTATTACCTTTTGAAGTTAAAGCTCCAAATGTGACAATAGTCTAATGTCAAATGTCAGATGTTCCAACTAAAGAAATTATTCGATTTGATTTCAATGATCATCTTGCTTATGCAAAATTTCGAAGAACAGATACAAAGCCAATCAACCATTACAAAAATACTATCATGCAAAACATTGCATCATTAGGCAACTCAATTCCTATCCACAAAATGGAAAACCAAAAATGAACATTGACGTAAAGTGGCTTTTTTAGTCAAATTTCTGTCAATCAAAAATCTCATGAACTAACTTAAAGTTACAACTTTTGAAAAAATCACATGCCTCCACTTTATTCAAAGTCCAACTACACATTCTGAGAGGGAAAAGATAATCCAAAAAGAAAACAAAACTTGTACGCAATTTCAGATCAATAAGATCATTCAATGGTTTTAATTGGAGATTGGATTGCATATGTTGATCAACTGAACGAGAAAAGAGAGAAAATTTCAGCTCATAAATTTCAAAGTAATAAAAAAATATTAAGGGCTTTGGTCATTAAACACGTCAACAAATCATTGTATTAAGGGCTTAATACACGCTTAACGACGTAAAACCACACTAAACTCTTTTTAGTCTTTTTCCCAAAATAGGAAAACCCCAAAAAATGGATACCCCAAAAAACCCTCTTTAGTATCGTTAAATTAGTTAATTACAAAATAACCCCACCGGTAAATTCGCCGGAGTAAGATCAATCTCGATCAAATTCTCTTCCTCGACTTCGCTATTTCTCTTGCAAAAATCCAATTCAATCTCTATCAACTCTTCTCTATCTTCCTCCTCGTCCCACCGGAAACACAGATTATCCGGCGTGTCCCAGTTTCCGATTACCGGTGAATCCCCGTCAGACGAACTATCCGTATCCGTTTCCGGGTAATACATTGACAACGACGCGTACCTCTGAATAACCCTTAACTCTTCCTCTCTCTTCTCCTCTGTACATTCCTCTTCTTCTCCTTCGTACGCTTCGTATATCACCTCCAGTGGCGCCCTCACATTCCACTCCACAAAGCTGTCGCCGCAAAACGGTCTCGGTTCCGGGTCATACACCAAATCCTTTCCACAAACAGCATCCATAGTGGATTCGACAACGCAGTCGGAATCCCAGTCGGGTTTAGGTTCCGGGTCAAACACCGAATACTTTTCACAGTTCGAGCCTACAACGAAGCAGCCATCATGAAACCGTATTGGGTCCGGGTCCAGGTCGGGTTTGGGGTCCGTGTCAAACACCGAATCATTAGCACAGCTAGTGCAATCATCATGGCAGGCAAAATCACGCGAAACTTGTAACGATGGGTCCTCGGGTTCGTGGTTTTTAGTCCTCTGAGCTGCACCGAGTTTGAGAAGGGAAAGTAATAAAAGTGAAGTGGAGATGAGGACCGGAGAAAAAGCAACGGTGGTTGGGAAGTAGAGGAGAATGAGAGTGTAGAGAGTGACAATGGTGGACATAAGAGAATGGGATGCCATAGGGTTGTGCAGTGGTTGTTCAGTGGGAATGGCATTTATTTTGGTTGAATTTTCTTCCGTAGAAAGTGAGATACTCATAGAAGCTACTATTGAATATGGAATGGAGGATTTTAATTTTCTTGACTTCTTCTTTTCCTCCATCTAAGAGAAAATCAACATGGGAAGAGAACAAGAAGGCGTGGAAGTTCCATTGGAGTGATTGAATGAGCTTATGTATGCATAATGCAATGCTTATATATATGTGTTTCTATATACAGTCAAAGCCGGATTTAGAAGTTGAAGTCATTAATATATTTCAAATCAAAGAAACAAAAAGTGAGTGAGAAATACTATTCTATTGGACTATATTTTTGTAACAAGAAGTGTCTATTTAGTTTTAATATATATTTTCTCCGGTCCATTTAAAATGTCATTTAAGATTTATACGCATTCATTTAGATAATTATTTTATAGCTTTAATTGTAAGAATTGTTTGACTAGATTATTCTTTATCCTCTTTCAAAACAATATAATAACTATTGGGAATTTTTTAGATAATTTGTTCTGAGCAATGGTAAATTGGAAAAAGAAGAAGTAATTGCTTCCTTAGTTTTCTAATGTGACCCTAATTTTGAACTGGATTTGTGTGATTAATACAAATTAATTGAAGGTAATACTTGAGTCCAAATTAAGAGTTCCATCAGGTAGCACAAAGAAACAGTAAAAATAGCACGCTATAACCAGTTTTCGGACCGGTTATTCAAAAATAGTCAGCGTGTACCAAGTCAATGAAAAATAGCCACTATTTTACTGTAACAGAGACCAGTCAAGCATAATATACTGGAGTTTTGGTGCACATGTGCATGAACTCTAGCATATTATGCTGGACCGGTATACTTTGTTGGCTTCGGTATATTATACTGGATACTGGAGCACCGGTGCTCCAAACTCCAGTATATTATGCTGGACTGGTATACTTGCTGGAACTCCAGATGGCTGTTCTCCACTAACCACAAGGATATAGGGACTCTTTATTTCATCTTCGATGACATTGCTGGAGTGATGGGCACATGCTTCTCATGACTGACTCGTATGGAATTAAGGAAGCAGCTGGCTGCAGTCCCCGAGCCCCCAAGCCAAAATACGTTTGACTTGACCTACCTTTGCTAAGTATTATGCTGGAGTTCTAGTGTACTTATACTGGAACTCTATCATATTATGCTGGAGGTCCAGCATGCTTATCCTGGAACTCCAGCATAATATCATGGCACATTTTTCGGGTTTTGAACAGTGTTTTCACTCAAATTTATCTTTACATAAAAAATGACTAAATTTCGATTACTTTTGAAACTGGGCTATTTTGAACGACTAGTTGTAAATCTAGCTATTTTTGAATTTCTCCCAAAAAAACATGTGCCTTACATGTAAGGATATTTCAATACTCAAAGCATCTCGTATTCATGTATAGTTTGGGAAAAGACTACACCTTACGAACAGTGGCAGAGGCAGGATTTCTACGAAGGGGGTTTAATTTTTTTTTGTAGCTAGTGGGAATTGAACCTATGACCTTATGAAGATTTTGAACCTCCTTGACCATTAAATTACACTTTTGGATTGTATTAAGAGGGTTCAAAACTTAATGTATAGAGTTAAAAATAAATTTTGCCTTATATATACAGTATAATTTTTCGGCGAAAGGGGTTTGGATGAACCCCCTTCCGCCTCCCTAAATTCGCCCCTGCTTACGAAAATGTGATATAAGCAACCTACCCTAATACAAATATTTGTGATAAATTTTAGATTTTACGGTTAAATTCATAACATATAAATGACGCAAAAACAATTTTATTATTGTTCCAAAACGCCCTTTCGTGCCCTACATGTAAGTTAAATAGAAAAGGATAAAGGAGAAGTAAGCTTTGTGGAGATGGGGTTAGTGGGATCGTGGGAGTGGGGATGGTTTGATTTTCAAGAAAAGGAGTGAAGAGTATAGGGACTTTGTAAAGTGAAGTGCTGTCTGTGGGGCGTGGGGAAAAGAGTTAGGCATGGAATATCTAATTAGAGTTGGGTAGTACCTTTCATTGTCATGCAAATTGATTTGAGATGACAAGTATCGTTGTTGGGATAGAGATCACTTATTCAATGTTTCATCATGGTTTTGGAAAGTTAAATTGTACTTTGTTACTATTAGTCTATTTCCAGCTACTATATTACTTTCCAATTGTGCAACCAATAAATTCTTGATACATCTCCCCTTCTATTTGTTCCTCTCCAGAACATATGGAAATTAGAGATGTTTCTTTCTTGCTTTCTGCATCGCCAACGATAATATTTAGCTCAAAAGGTATTTATGTGCTTTGTTAGTTTAGAAAACAATCAAAATATAAATAAGGGTAAATTGTAATCAAATATAATTTGACTTAGAGATTAGGTAGAGGATATTGTCGTTCGGGATCTCAAAGATAAAGAAAATAAACTTAGTTTAAGAGAGAAACAATAATTGGAGACATAGAAAGAGATAGAAATAGATAGAGAAGTTGTGTTATTCGAGAATAATCATAATGCATGTTACAATGTGGATGTCTCCTTTATATAGTAGGAGACATCCTCGAAATAACAAAAAAGTGCAAAAGTTGGTGGCTTCCAATTAGTAAAGAAGTCAAACTCTAAACGATGTCACTTTTGCCATCACGTCCAGGCCGCGCCCTCACTTGGTCGGCATTTGCTTATTGGGCATACCCATTAATCATGGGGACGTTGAGGGTCAAATTTGACCTCATACAGTTAGTCCATCTGTTCGTTGGAGATGTGCTCGATGGACGTCTTCAATGGACGGATTCACAAGCCTCGTCCTAAGAGAATTTATCTGTATCCTTGGTCTTTAGCACGAATGAGACAAAAACGCACGACACAGTCGAACTGTTGACGCATGGTTTCTTTTTGGAATGACGTCATTAGTCGCATGTGTTATTATTACTTTTGTTCACGAGGTAGCTCAGTTGGTGATGCGACATTCTAGTTTTCCACGCTTGTTCTGATCGTACCTTTTCGATTTCCGCGTAACTTTATCCTATAAATAGGAGAAAAGTTCAAATTGATTCATCTTTCAAACCTTTGAGAACACTTTCTTATTCCCTTTTCTGTCTTGCCTTTTTGTACTCAACATCTCGTGTGAGATCTTTCCTGTTTCTGTGTACTTGTATGATCCGTTACCAATATTTAAAAACTAGTTCCTATGGTAAAATGCCAAAGTAGTAAGAAAAGAAAGGTACCAACCCATCTAGGGTTCCGCCTTCTTCCGGTGGTGAAGAGGAAGAAGTAGAAAAGGTCCTTGTTCCTCTCTCGACGGACAATGTACTTCCAAAGAATATAAGTGCTCGAAGGGATTTCATCACGAAGTTCCCACCTCATCCTTGGGAGCTCAGCGAATTACTATAGTCCCACTTAGACGCCCTTAGGGTGACGTACAACATTCCGGGCCATGTTGAAATGGCCTCGGCTGGGATGGACTATGCTAATGAGCACAGGCCTAGGTTCTGCACATTTTATGAATACCTGCTTCTAATTGGATACAACCTCCCACTTAACTCTCTAGCAGAGGAGCTCTGCCGCTTCTTCTGAGCATGCCCGGCTCAGCTCACGCCTTATACTTTGAAGATGTGTAGAATTCTTACCACGTATGCGGCCAAAGCCGGGAGCGTGGTTTCGGTTCACCATCTTTTGCAGATGTTTAATGCAAGCTACTTGAGGTGTACCATAATCCATTTGAAGAGCCGTGGTACAAAGAGTTTCGTAGTACAGACCGATGATAAAGCCAATCTCGGATTTTGGAAAAGATACTTCTACATCAATATTCAATACAGAGCACCTGGTGCCTAACCCTGAAGGGTTCCGGGAGGCGTGGAACTCAGAATGTAAGTACCCTTATGTGTGATTTCGTGATTATTTTTGCCCAGGCGGCTCAGCCATTGTGATTTATTTGTCTGTCTTTTGTGGTGGTGGCTCGCTCGCCCCGAACTATTAGCGACATCAGGTCGTGGGTGGAGAGATTGATAGCGTATGCGAAGGAGTGTCGGACCTGGGCCGAGTTCCGTAAACTGTACGGCCCATCAGGTAGTAATAATTTTTTGTTTTGGCTTGAAGTTTCCTTCAGTTCTTGTTATCTAACATACTCGCACCGGTAGGTCGGAGTGTTTCTAAAAAGAAGAAGAAGACCATCGCTGTCCCATCTTGGGTGGAGGTCAATTTAGATGACGAGGTCATATCACGCGGCTCGCCCAGTGATAGCGCTCCTGCGGGTTCTCAGCAAGGTCTGTGCCGGTGGCGGCATCTGAGTCGGCGCCTGAGGCTGTGCCAGTGATGATACCTGAGGCCGTGCCAGCGGTGTGACTTATGAAGGCGAACAGACGCCGGAGAGGAAGAGGCGGGGGCTGAGTACCAGCAAGGGAATTGCAACTGAGGATGTGAGGCCTAGTGAGCCCCGCCGAGAGTGAAGTCCAGTTTTTATGGCTGATGCCATTTTTAGGGAGGTTGGACCCCCGAAGAATTGCCCTCATTGTCAGCTCAGCCCGTGCCCATAAGGCAGGTCATCCTCTATAGTCGGGGAAGCAGGTGTAGAAATTGAGAGGACGGCTCTGAAGTTGCTTTAGGAGATGCAACGGGAGATTCACCCCATGTGGAGATGAGACCAGGCAGGTCTACTTGCTGAATTGTGATGCCTGGCACGTATAACTTGTTAGAAAACAGCGAGCAAGCCATAGTGGAAATTATCTTGTTATGCGCGGCTGCGGAGCATGTAATGCTAAAAGGCGTTAGTAACAGGATTTGTCGAGGAGGGTCACCGGTGCAGCTTTGCAAGTAGCTTTTAGTTTTTCTTTTATGAGTCGTAAAGGCGACTTTGATATGTACTGACTTGTATTTGCTCTTCTTTTCAGACCCTTGTCTTGGAGGTGGATAGGAGGCGGCGTGAGAAAAAGAAGGTCGTGCCTTCAATAAAATTTTGAAGAAGTTCAAGGAGTGCCATGCCAAGCATCAGGCGTTGTCAGATGTATTCAAGCAGGACCCTCAGTTTCGGTGTTCCGTGAGGGTCTTGAACAATCGGAAGCTCAGTTGAAGTAGCGGGTGGCCGAGTTGGAGGAGGTCGATGAGCAACTAATGGCTGCTTTGGCTCGAAACATCGAGCTAGAGACTCTCCTTCAGTCAAGAGAGGAGGAACTAGAGATAAGCTGCAGGGTGGCGGTGGAGGCGGCTCAGTTGAAGACTAGAGTTTCCATTTTGACTACTGAGCTCGATGCCAAGACGGCTGAAGTTGAGACCCTTGAGTCGGCCGCTTTATCAATGCCCAAAGATGATGCGCATCGTGAGGCTCACGAAATGTGAGTGTATGCCGAGGCTAGACTAGTCGTGCTTGAGGAGTATTTCTCTGCTGGTCGAGCCACTGAGGCGGAGGTTGAGGGAAAAAGGCGTTTAGCCCGTGCCGCTTGTGGTTATAGCTCTGATTCCCTAGATAGGACGAGCTGTAACTCTGAAGACGTCAATCGTCTATATTCTAACTCTTGGATTTCTAGGGCTTATCCTTCCGGGGGTGATAACGGTCAAGCAGGGCATGGTGGACGAAGCGCCGAAGACTCTTAGGGCTTGTGCATATATATATTTTTTGTATGTAACCGGGGACCTTTTCAGGGTCGGATGTATATGTATATTTTTGGAGATAATGAAGTATAACTTTCTGCTAAAGTTTACTTTGCTTTCTTGGTTTTTTGGTGTCTTGTCTTCGTAGAGCGGGCGATCGTTTACTTGCTGGATTTTTATTGTGTTCTTGCTCAACATTCACATGCTTAATGCCGCAATTGAACTATGCCTTAGCCGTGTAATTTTGACGGCCTTAGCCTTGAGTATGACTTCGACTGTCATCGAGTCACTTGCTTATTTGCCGTAGTCGATCTGGGTCGATGTTTGATAGAGATGGCCTTAGCCATGATGAGTCCGATTTCCTTGGCCATAATTAAATTGATGACCTTGGTCATAACTCGTTGATGGCCTTGTCCATATGGGTGACTTTGACTATCGTCGAATCACTACTTGCCGTTGTCGAACTAGGTCGACTGTTGGCGGCGATGGACTTAGCCATGATGAAGTCGATGGCCTTTGCAAGAGTTAAGTTGATGACCTTTGGTCATAACTTGTTGATGTAAGAAACACGTTCTCGAACTAACGTGTGTTGATTCATGTAGGTTTTGATAAATGCCAAACATTGAGAAACACGTTCTCGAACTAACGTGTGTTGATTCATGTAGGTTTTGATAAATGCCAAACATTGAGACAAGCATCGGTGATGGAACAATAACAGACCAAGTACAAGATGGATAGTACGCGTTCAAGAATAGAAGATGCAATCAACTGTTGAGTAGGTCTTAATTTGTAATCTTGACTCAACGACTTATTTCTAATATTGGCTCTCACCTAAAATGATTTTCATAAAATCATGCATCATAAGTTTTTAAAGAAATAAATTGCATATTTGCCAAAATGATTTTTAAACTCGTTTTGAGAAAATTGGGTTTAACAATCGATTGTCTTGAAGAAACAATCGATTGTCAAGTTCTATACTTAGTTTTTAAAATGTTGTCTTGAGACAGAAACTTCGTTTGAAATCATTTTTGAAGCAACAATCGATTGTCACTGTTCAACAATCGATTGTCCGATTTTATACTTAGTCTCAAAGTTTTGGACAACTTACAGAATGTTTTCAAAATCTTCAAAAATGAAGAACAATCGATTGTCACTATTTAACAATCGATTGTGCTCAGTGATATTTCCAAACGGACTTTTTCCAGGCTTATGTATTTATGGTATAATCTTTACTCAATCTTTTAGTCAAAAAGTTGCCAGAAATATTTTGAATATTTGAACAACAATCGATTGTCTAAAGTTAACAATCGATTGTCATTCTTTTTAAAATTCAACAGATCTTTTTAACCGGATTTTAAGGAATTTGTCTGTTGAAATTTTGCTCCAACAATCGATTGTGTAATATCAACAATCGATTGTCAGGCAGATTTTCAGGAGCGTTTTCTGGAACTAAAAGCAACGGTCTATTGCTCCATTTTCTCTATAAAACACTCTCTGAAAATCATTTTTAAAACACAACAACACTGCAGAAAAATTACAAAGCATACATTACATTCTTGTGATTCAAATTTCATATCTTACATTGTTTTTGAGAGCCAAGATTATTGATTGAGTTGTTGTGTTCTTGAGCCATATATTTTGTACTCATAATCCACTCTTTGAGAGAGTTCTTGTAAAGTGAGTAAAAGAGTGTTCTTGTTAAACACTTGTAGTAAGAAGGAGTGTTATATTTCTTCTTGTAAAGTCTTAGGGATAGGTTTCCTTAAGCGGGTTGGTTGAGGCTTGTGTTGTATCAAGTTCTCAAGTTGTAAAGGTTCGTTAGGCACCCGGAAGCTTAACAAGTTGAAGTCTTTGAGGTGAGGAACCTCCGAGCAAGTTGAAGTCTTTGAGGTGAGGAACCTCCGAGCAAGTTGAAGTCTTTGAGGTGAGGAACCTCCGAGCAAGTTGAAGTCTTTGAGGTGAGGAACCTCCGAGCAAGTGTTTGAGATTTGTGTGATTCAAGTCTCAAGTGTAAAGGGTTGTTGGGCACCTTAAGCTTGACAAGGTTGTTAGTGGAAATCTCGAGAGAGTCTCTCGGGGACTGGACTAACCACAAAGTGTGGCCAACCAGTATATATCGTGGTGTAATTTATTTTTACTGCATTTGTTTATTTCCTGCAAAGTTTAAATTCCGCAAGAAAACGCCAAATTTTATTAATACGCTATTCACCCCCCCTCTAGCGTAGAGCGTTATTTCTAACAATTGGTATCAAAGCCATACTCTCTGAAAAACTTAACAATTTGAGAGAACCATCCATGGCTTCTACTCATGATTCTTTTGCAGGAATCGGTGAAGGCAATTGCTACACCATGCCTCCAATATTTGATGGAAACAACGAAGAAGAGGTAAGTATCTCTAATTCTCACTCGTTCGAAGAATTACAAAATGCATATGAAGATTTGTATGGTGAATTTGGTAATGCTGTCAAAATGATTAGAGATTTGAAGAAATCACTTTCCCAGCAAGAATTAGATTTTCAGAAAAATCTCTCTTTAAAAGAAAAGGATTTTGAAGAACGTCTCTTATTGAAAGAAAAAGATTTCAAAAATCAACTTTCTTTAAAACAAAAAGATTTTGAAAATCTGTCTCTTGATAACGAGAATCTTGTAAAAGAAAATCAGTTTTTGCAAAATGATAGTGTAGAACTTAGACAAGTCATTAAGACTATGCATGAAGCTTCTTATGTTGATGAATGCTCTACTTGTACTTCCTGCCATTCTTTGAAGTTAGAAAACGCAGAACTTAGGAAAACTTTAGAATCACGAAGTATAGATGTCCCTAAGGTTATTGAAGAAAAGGAAACGCCGAAGAATAATCAACGGCATAAAAGCAGAAATCCCATTAGAAATTTTACTACTCCACCTAGAAATAATTCTAGGGCTGTAAATGAGTCTAGGACAAATTCCTTTAGACCACCTAGACATTATGCTAGGATGTATGAAAACAAGTCTAAAACTAACGCCTTTAGATCACCTAGATACAACTCTAGAAATTGGAATAATGAATCTAGAGTTAATCACTTTACATCGCCTAGAATCAATAGTAGGACTATTGTTGATAAGCCTAGAACGAACTACGTTAGACAACCTAGAAATGACTCTAGGATTCTCAACGCCTCTAGGAATGACTCTAGATCACCTAGAATGTATTTGGCGCAACCTAGGCATTGGCACAATCCGAACGTAGTATGCCATTATTGCAATCGGATAGGTCACATTGCACCCGTGTGTTTTGCTAAACATAGAAATTTATCTTTTGGTTATAATTATTATTTGCCTAACCCCAAAGGACCCAAAAAGATATGGGTACCAAAAACCTCTCCGTAGGTATTTTTGCAGGTGTGCTTGAAGACTACAAAATTGTAGTAGATGCGCCAAGCACGACACCCAAAGGCATCGAGAGGAATTTCGGTTAGCTATTATTTTTGATAAAACCGAATATGTGCAAGTTATTAATGTTGACAGATTTGTTGATATATGGCAGCTGGTGTTATTAACATATAAGTTGTCAACTTGATTCTCACCCTGAAAAACGTTGACATGCGTTAATTGTAAGAATCAATTTGTGAAATTTCTTGTTGACTATACTTGTTGATTGACATGCTGAAAATTCATTTTTGATTACTAGTATCAACTATTAAATGCTTGATCCATGCTTTGACAAATGTTGATTCGTGCATTGAATGAGTACCTACTAAAATCATGTTTAGTTGAATTATGTCTTGACAATCTTTTCAAACAGCAAAGTGTTTTAAATCATGTTTTAATATACGTTTTGATAAATGCTTTTTATATTAGCATACTCTCATAATCGATTTTCAGGACTTAAAACCTTTTTGGTCTAGTCCACAATCGATTGTTCACAGGCACAATCGATTGTCCGTGTTTTTCTGAGTTTTCAAAAACTTTCTGTTTCTTGCAGATTTTTCAGGAACTAAGTGTCAAATAGTTCAACAATCGATTGTCCCTTTTCAACAATCGATTGTCAATCGGTAAAAATCCCAAGATTTGTTACCATTCTGAATTCTGAACTCGACAGCTATCATTTATCATCGTGTCAGTTCAAAATAGGCATAAACGTTCTTGAATTTTTTTTAAAGGCTAGGCTTTCATTTTTATCATGCCCAATTGTATGTGTTGATATGTCTTTGTTAACCATCCGTATCAATTCTCCTTGAATCATGCTTTGTTTTGGTTCTCATTATTGCAAATGCGCTTAATTGAAATATTTGACATTTGTTGAAATATGGATTGCTGAAAATAACCTTGTGTATCACTGTTAATAAAATAACATTTGATGCATTTGTTATGCTCTCCGTCAAATGGATTTTTCATTGCTTTTGTAACAATCGGTATTTCCTGTAAAATGTCGAATTGATGTGTTTTGCTTAAACAGGTGATAAGATGGTTGATTCATGATTTGACTATCTATTTGAAACAGCATGCAATATATGTTTTGACAAATGCCTTTCAAAATAACAATAGGTATCTTTTTTGGTTGATATAATTGATAAATTTATAGAAATCGTCATATTTTATATATCTCAATATCCTTCCTATTCTTTTGTGAATATGGTTAAAGGAATTAGCCTTAATACAATCTTCTTATCAAAAGAAGAAATGTTTTAGGCTATTTGTTACAAGTAAGAGGAATGTCATTACATTCCATTTTGTCTTACTTAAGAGGGAACTTGTGCTTTGAAAGAATTGATTGCATAAATTTTATTGATGGTATTTTCTTAACAAATATCTGTTTGGTTTTTGAATTGTTATTATGGTGATAAATTGTTTATATATATATATATATATCGGAAATGGCTTCACTTGATTAAATGTTGGAAATGCAAATGTGCTCGCATGAAGCATTCAATTCAATTTCTAGCAAATTGAGATGTCAACGATGGAGGATGATATCAAGACAAACCGGGTATGATCGTTCCTTACTCTACCCTTTAGCTAGTTGAATTGGTATTATATGTCACAAGTATTGATATGAACGTTATTTTGATAAATTGCATAATTGATTAAGTGCATAAATTGTATTGAGTTTTGATTTTCTAAATTGGTATTTATAACAATTGGTGTTATGTATTCATGATGGAAAATCTATTTTCATAAAAACGTTTTCATCCGAAGAATCATTATCTTCCACCATGTGTTGATGACATTGTTCCATTCATAATCAATTGTCATAATTCCAAAATTGATTATAACATATTCAAAATTGATTACCATACTTCCAAAATCAATTTTCGGGACTTAGACCATTTTTGCCCATTACACAATTGATTGTCAGTGATTTTCTGAAATTTCAAAAACATTCTGTTTCAAGCCAAATTCTCAGAATCTAAGTGTCAAACTTGCCACAATCGATTGTCTCTATCACACAATCGATTGTCCAACGGTATTAATTCCAAAACTCGACCGTTTTTGAGTTAACTTCAGGCATATTTTTCCTATTCTCCCCTCTATAAATAGGAGATGGTGTCTTCATTCTCATCACCAAATATTCAAGCTCAAAGCCTCAAATCCTCTCTAAAAAGCTCTTTTTGCAAAATTCAAGCTTTCTTTCTTCTATCAATATGTCGAGAAGAACCCGTTCAAATAGGGAAGGTGCTTCCACCTCTGCTCTTCCTCCCTCCGGATATCATCCATATCAAGATGGTGATGTTTTGGTCTTCAAAAGCGAAAAATAAATTAAATCGCTTTCTTACTAAATTTGAAAAAAACGTGATATTCATCCTCCTCGTTTTTCTACTATGCGATATCTCCAAAACTATGGTCTTGCTGTAAACTTACTCCGAGAAAGTCAACTTCTTGACTTCCTTCTCCTTTCATATGATTTCATCAATACTACACTCATTCGGGCCTTTTATTCAAACCTCCGTCCAACTGACGATGGGGATCTTCTCACTTTTGTAAATGGTGTCAAAATAGTTGTCTCCGACGAATATCTTAACGCCATTATCAAACTTCCAAATGATGGTGAAGACATTCACCAATATGTTGGACAAGAGGGAACCTTATTTGATGAAACCTCTTTTCTTCGTCAAATTGGACTCACTCACTATGATCCACGTCTCACTTCTCGTCGTCCTACGATCACGGGAATGGATCCGAACTATCGGTTGATATTCTATTTCATCACCCGAGTTCTCAAGCCCCGAAAAAAGCAGTCACACCTCTATCTCCCAAGAAGATTGTAAACTCATGCATGCCATTTCTTCCGGAGCTCGATTAAATTATTGTAAATTAATCAAGCTTCACATGCGTGATGCTCTCGCCGAAGACAAACATCTTCCTTATGCACTTCTTGTCATGCATTTTCTTGAATCCGCCGGCATTATCACGGCAAATGGTCCACTTAAAAATCGGACCAAACACTGGGAAAATTTCTGAATCTTCATTTCACAGTGGTGGCGATCATGACAATCACCCTCCTCCACATCCTCCTCATAATCCTCCTCCAAATCAAGATCCAAATTCGGATATTTTAAATCATCTTACCCACATTGAGACAAAAGTTGATCTTAACCCGCTATGTCCAAGGATACTTTGACCATGTCAACTATCAATATGGTGCTGTTGTCCCATTTGAGGCACCGCCGCAAACCATGGACGAAGATGATGATAACGAGGATTAAATATTTTCTTGTATTTTTATTTATTTAATGGCCTATGTAATATTTTATCTATTTAATGAAAGTTGATTTTCATTTGAAATATCTCTCCTATTTCCATTATATGAATTATTTGATATTTTCAAAAGGGGGAAGTACATTTTTTTTTAAAAGGAAGAAAAGAAAGGCTATATGCAAGACTAGAGTTTATGCATACTTACATGCTTTCTTTGAATGTGTTGCATAAATTCAGGGGGAATCTTATATTTAGGGGGAATTTTTTTCCAGTGCAAACTATTCGATTATCCCGTATAATAATCGATTATGTTGACGTTTGTTGAACTAGCATGCTATTATTAGACTTGTTATCTAGCCACTTTTTGTTAATGTCAAAAGGGGGAAAATAAACGGGCTATGCATGCATAATATATTTCCCATGCACTTTGATATAACTGCACACATTTAGGGGGAATCATCATTTGAGGGGAAATATCTTATGAAACATGAACTTGTCTATGATGCATATTGAATTATCTTGAACTGTTATTATTATGCATATCCCGATACATGTTTGCCATTATCAAAAAGGGAGAAATTGTAAGAAACACGTTCTCGAACTAACGTGTGTTGATTCATGTAGGTTTTGATAAATGCCAAACATTGAGAAACACGTTCTCGAACTAACGTGTGTTGATTCATGTAGGTTTTGATAAATGCCAAACATTGAGACAAGCATCGGTGATGGAACAATAACAGACCAAGTACAAGATGGATAGTACGCGTTCAAGAATAGAAGATGCAATCAACTGTTGAGTAGGTCTTAATTTGTAATCTTGACTCAACGACTTATTTCTAATATTGGCTCTCACCTAAAATGATTTTCATAAAATCATGCATCATAAGTTTTTAAAGAAATAAATTGCATATTTGCCAAAATGATTTTTAAACTCGTTTTGAGAAAATTGGGTTTAACAATCGATTGTCTTGAAGAAACAATCGATTGTCAAGTTCTATACTTAGTTTTTAAAATGTTGTCTTGAGACAGAAACTTCGTTTGAAATCATTTTTGAAGCAACAATCGATTGTCACTGTTCAACAATCGATTGTCCGATTTTATACTTAGTCTCAAAGTTTTGGACAACTTACAGAATGTTTTCAAAATCTTCAAAAATGAAGAACAATCGATTGTCACTATTTAACAATCGATTGTGCTCAGTGATATTTCCAAACGGACTTTTTCCAACGGCTTATGTATTTATGGTATAATCTTTACTCAATCTTTTAGTCAAAAAGTTGCCAGAAATATTTTGAATATTTGAACAACAATCGATTGTCTAAAGTTAACAATCGATTGTCATTCTTTTTAAAATTCAACAGATCTTTTTAACCGGATTTTAAGGAATTTGTCTGTTGAAATTTTGCTCCAACAATCGATTGTGTAATATCAACAATCGATTGTCAGGCAGATTTTCAGGAGCGTTTTCTGGAACTAAAAGCAACGGTCTATTGCTCCATTTTCTCTATAAAACACTCTCTGAAAATCATTTTTAAAACACAACAACACTGCAGAAAAATTACAAAGCATACATTACATTCTTGTGATTCAAATTTCATATCTTACATTGTTTTTGAGAGCCAAGATTATTGATTGAGTTGTTGTGTTCTTGAGCCATATATTTTGTACTCATAATCCACTCTTTGAGAGAGTTCTTGTAAAGTGAGTAAAAGAGTGTTCTTGTTAAACACTTGTAGTAAGAAGGAGTGTTATATTTCTTCTTGTAAAGTCTTAGGGATAGGTTTCCTTAAGCGGGTTGGTTGAGGCTTGTGTTGTATCAAGTTCTCAAGTTGTAAAGGTTCGTTAGGCACCCGGAAGCTTAACAAGTTGAAGTCTTTGAGGTGAGGAACCTCCGAGCAAGTTGAAGTCTTTGAGGTGAGGAACCTCCGAGCAAGTTGAAGTCTTTGAGGTGAGGAACCTCCGAGCAAGTTGAAGTCTTTGAGGTGAGGAACCTCCGAGCAAGTTGAAGTCTTTGAGGTGAGGAACCTCCGAGCAAGTGTTTGAGATTTGTGTGATTCAAGTCTCAAGTGTAAAGGGTTGTTGGGCACGTTAAGCTTGACAAGGTTGTTAGTGGAAATCTCGAGAGAGTCTCTCGGGGACTGGACTAACCACAAAGTGTGGCCAACCAGTATATATGGTGGTGTAATTTATTTTTACTGCATTTGTTTATTTCTTGCAAAGTTTAAATTCCGCAAGAAAACGCCAAATTTTATTAATACGCTATTCACCCCCCCTCTAGCGTAGAGCGTTATTTCTAACAGTTGATGGCCTTGGCCATATGGTGATTTCAACTGTCTTCGAATCATTTGCTTTCCATAGTCGAACTAGGTCAACAGTTGGCGGCGATGGCCTTAGCCATGATGAAGTCGATGGCCTTGGCCATAGTTAAGTTGATGACCTTTGATCATAACTTGATGATGTCCTTGGCCATATGGCGATTTGTATTGTCGTCGAATCATTTTCTTGCCGTAATCGAACTAGGTCGACTGTTGGCGGCGATGGCCTTAGCCATAATGAAGTCGATGGCCTTGGCCAAATTTAAGTTGATGACCTTTGGTCATAAATTGTTGATGGACTTGACCATACGGTGATTTTGACTATCGTGGAGTCACTTTCTTAGTGTAGTCGAACTAGGTCAACTGTTGGTAGTGATGGCCTTACCTATTTGCGCATTGGAGATTGTCGTAGCCATTTATACACTGGAGACGGTTGTAGACATTTACACATTGGAGGTGGCCGTAGACGTTCATACATCGGATATGGCCATAGCCATTTGTACATTGGAGATGGCCGTAGCCGTTCATACATTGGAGATCATGGTAGTCCAGTCCCTTTATCATGTTGGCCTGGAGAGCATATGGAGAGGTTGATATGATAAACTTGTTCCGCAAGTATTTCCAAGTGTCCCCTCCGTCACCTCGTTAAAAACCTCCCCGAAAAAATCCAATTGGGACAAAACTCGAGTAAGGAAAAAAGAGTACGACTAGGGAGACACCTTTCAGAATTGGAAATACTTGAGGTGGACGATATTCCAATTGTTTTGTTGTCTTTTCCCCAACATTGTTTCCAACTGGAATGCTCCTTTATTGGCTGCTGCTATGATTTTGTAGGGTCCGTCCCAATTAGTGCCCAATTTCCTTTGCTTGGCTCTTTGGACGCCAATGTCTTGACTTTGAGGACATACTCTCCCACTTTGAGTGGTCTTATCTTGGCCCTCTTGTTGTAGTATCTTTCGATCTGTTGTTTTTGGGCCACCATTATGATGTGGTCCATTTCTCTCCTTTCCTCAGCTTCGTCGAGGTCTTGGAGCCTGTTCATGTCATTTTCAGTTTCGTTGGCGTGCGAGTACCTCAAGCTTGGTTTACCGAACTCGACTGTGATGACCGCATCGGTTCGGAAGACTAGTGAGTACAATGTTTTCCCTGTTCTAGATTTAGGTGTGGTCCGATGGGCCCATAATACTTCTGGCAGTATCTCAGACCATAGCCCTTTGGTTTCCTCGAGTTTCGTTTTTAGTATATTTAATATTGTCTTGCTGGAGGATTCTGCTTGGCCATTGGCGGCGAGATGGAATGGCGTTGAGAGGATTCGCTTGATATTCCATTTTTTTTGAAGAATTCTATCTTTTTTGACCGACTAATTGTCTTCCATTGTCGCAGTTGATTTCCTTGGGGATTCCAAAGCGGCATATGATATTTTCCATATGAAAGCGATGACCTCGTGTTCGTGTATTTGAGCGTACGCACCTGCTTCCACCCACTTGGAGAAATAGTCAGTTTAAGCTAGTAAAAACTGTACCTTTACTCATCCCGCGGGGAGGGGTCTGACTATGTCCATTCCCCATTTGATGAAGGGTCATGGGGATGTGACCGAGTGAAGAGGTTCTCTTGGTTGGTGTATCATGGGGGCATATTCTTGGCACTGTTCGCACCGGTGAATGTATTCCGCTGCTTCCTTCTTCATGGTAAGGCAGTAATAGCTAGCCCGTATGAGGCATCACACGAGGGTGCAGTTACCTGTATGTGCACCGCAGTGACCCTCATGCACTTCTTCGAGCACCGACCTCGTTTGGTGCGCCCTAGACACTTGGCCAAGGGTCCGCCGAATGTTCTTTTTTAGAGGACAATGTTTATCACGCAATACCGGGCAGCTTGTACGCGGAGTTTCTTTTGCCTTATTTTGTCGAGTGGTAGCATTCCATCCTGTAGGTAGGATACAAATTGGTTGCGCCAGTCCCAAGTCAGATTTAGAGAGCATACCTCAGCGTAGTCGATGGCTGAATGGTGGAGGGTGACTACATTTTCCTTGTCAAAACTTTTAGTGGCCGTGGCAAGTTTTGCTAGGCCGTCTGCTTCGATATTCTGTTCCCTCGAAATTTGTTCGAGGTGGCACTCGTCGAACTCGGCCATCAGCCTATGGATTTCTGACTGGTATTTCTGCAGCCTTTGGTATTTTATTTGGTAAGTCCCAGCGACCTAATTTACCACAAGTTGGGAATCGCAATGGAGGATAATTTGTCGAGCCCCATACATGATGGCTAGTTTCATTCCTGCAATTACGGCCTCGTACTCGACCTTATTGTTAGTCTTTTCGAGGCATCGTATGGATTGGCAAATTGTTTCACCCGTGGGAACCTCGAGGACGAGCCCGATCCTAATGCATTGGCGGCACTGTCAGTATAGAGAGTCAATAGATCGGTGTTGGAGGAGACACGTTGTGCCTCTCGTTCTGCCCCTGGCAGGATTTCTGTGCTGAAATCTGCTATAAAATCAACAAGTACTTGCGATTTGATGGCGGTTCTTGGGTGGTACAAGATGTCGTTCTTGCTGTGCTCAATAGCCCATCTGGCGAGCCGGCCTGATAATTTAGGCTTGTGTAGGATGCTTCTCAACGGGAAGGTGGTTACCACTTTTATGGGGTGGCATTGAAAATAAGGTCGGAGCTTCCGTGAAGCTACGACTAATGCCAGAGCTAGCCTCTCAAGGTGTGGATACCGTGTTTTGGCGTCCACTAATGTTTTGCTAATGTAATAAATAGGATATTGTGTACCTTTGTTTTCTTGAACCTGGACTGCGCTAACGGTAACCTCGGACACGGCCAGATATACCAACACCCTGGGCTCGCTTTCACTAGCAAGGGCGGTGAAGATAGGTACGCTTTCAGCCTTCTCAAGGCTTCGATGCACTCTTCATTCTACTGCAACCCTTGGTCTTTTTTCAACACATTAAAAAATTTATGGATGTCAGAGGATCATGAGATGAATCTGGATAGAGCGACTATCCGTCCTGTTAGCTTTTGTACTTGTTTTTTGTTGTTCAACACCTCAGGCATGGCGTTTATTGCCTTGATCTGGTCTGGGTTGACCTTGACGCCTCGTTGTGATACGAGGAACCCTAAGAATTTCCTTGAGGCCACGCCTAAGGCGCACTTCTCAGGGTTCAGCTTCATTCTGTATCTCCTCGAAGGCTTCCTTCAGGTGGTTGATATGGTCTTCTTTCTTTACTGATTTTACCAGCATGACGTCGATTAGACTTCCATGGTCTTACTAAGTTGTTCTTTGAACATTTTGGTGACCAGTATCTGGTACGTAGCTCCTACATTTTTGATCCCGAAGGGCATTACCTTGTAGCAATATGTCCCTTGTTGGGTGATGAAAGTTATTTTTTCTCGGTCCTCTTCGGCCATCATGATCTGATTGTAACTAGAATAAGCGTCTAGAAAGCTTAGCAGCTCGTGTCCTGTGGTGGCGTCGATCAGTTGATCGATGTGGGGCAGTGGGAATGAATCCTTTGGGCACGCCTTGTATAGGTCAGTGAAGTCCAAGCACATTCTCCACTTCCCGTTTTTCTTTTTCACCATGACAACATTGGCGACCCATTGGGGATACTTTGATTCCCAGATGGAGCCATTGGCTAGTAGTTTGTCTACTTCCTCACTGACCGTTTCATTGATAGCGATATTGAATTTCCTCCTCATTTGCCGCACGGGCGGGTGTAATGGGTCAACGTTTATCTTGTGAATGGCGATGTCTCACGGGATCCCTAACATGTCTGAATGGGAAAAAGCAAACATGTCTGCATGGTTAGTTAAAAACTCATGATACTTACTTGGATTGGTGAGGCCATGCCCAGTGTAGGATTTCTATGAGAGGTCGGCGTGGTCCAGTTGGACTGGGTCGAGATCTTCCACCATAGCTTTAAAGGCCAATACGGTATCATGATCTTTAATGGTGTCCTTTGTCGGGCCGGCCTTAGTCCTTTCCATAGCTAATTGCTATACCTCTGCACTCGCCCCCTTGAGTTGTTTGGTGTGGGCGCAATCTTGAGCTATTTTTTAGAATTCCCTTGCGGTGCGCGGCTCGCCTTGGATGCTGAATATTCCCCATAGGGTAGGGAATTTGATCATTTGTTAAAAGCTTGATGGAACTGCTTGCATGGCATGTATCCATGTGCATCCTATGATGGCGTTGTGTGTCGTTTCCTAGTTCATCATGTTAAAAGTGGTTTCCAGCATGACGCCTCCCGCTAAAACGGGTAGGGATATATCTCCGGAGGTCTGTTCCACTGCATTATTGAAACTAGTTAGTGTTATATAGCGCGATATTATCTTGTTCTCGGTCCCATTTGTATGAGAACCTCGAATGGATAATACAGGCGTTGCTTCCATCATCAATCATGATTCTTTTAACATCTGTATCGGCGATACGTAAAGTGATTACTAAAGCGTCATAGTGAGGGAGAGACAAACCGTCGGCATCAGACTTATCGAAGGTGATACTATCTTCGAAGTCGGCATACTGTTCGTGGGCTATAGTTCGCTTCAACTTGTGCGTGGTGGTGACTTTGACTTGGTTGATTGCCTAGTCATCACCACCTCCAATGATCATATTAATTGTACGTGCCGGGGAGGGGGGCTTTGGCGGCCCATGGGGTTGCTCACGTCCGCGTGCAAAGATATTTTTCCCTTTGTCGCTGAGTAGCCCCCGTAGGTACCCCGATTTAGCATTCTAACCACTTCTTGCCGTAGGCCTATGCAATACTCGATTTTGTGCCCTCGTTCTTAACAGAACTCACATATGACATTTGATTTCCTTGTAGTGGAGTCTGATTTCATCTTCGTTGACCATTGAACCTTGCTTCCCAACTTCTCTAGTGCGTACACTATCTCTAAAGGAGAAACAAAAAAGTTATGAGCGGAAAATAAAGGAGGCATACCTCTTTCGTTTCGGAATGGAGCGACATGTCGCTGTGGTGCATCCGTGTGTCTTACTGGTGGTGGGTGAGAGGATCTGACATAGGGTTGGTGCCTTTCTTTGTTAAGATGCAAAATTTATTCTCGCAGTCCCTCGATGCGTCGATCCCTTCTGATTTCTGGATGTATTGTCGTCAACCGTTGGGTCATCCCGTTGAGGCCGTCTTCATCTGCTCTTACCTCGGCACAGTAGGCGTTATGGATTTCTTCCCATGTGGTAGGAGGGTACTTCATGAGACGGCTTAGTAGCTTTTTGGTTTTCCTTGAACCATCTCTGCTTAGTCCGTTCTGGAAATCGGCAACCGACATGCCTTCCGATACGTTGGGTAGGGTCATCCTTACCCTGTTAAACCTAGCTAGGAAGTCCCTGAGTCCCTCTCCTGCGATTTGACGAACGGCGAAGATATCGTTAACCCTTGCTTATGCTTTCTATGCTCCTGCATGGGCGGTGACAAACTTTTCCGCCATTTCTTCGAACGTAGAAATGATCTTAGTCGATAGTTGGGAGTACCAAGTCAAGGCTCTTCCTGCCATCGTTTTGCCAAACTCTTTCAGTAGCACTGACGGTACCTGTTCCTTTGACAGGTCGTTGCCCTTTACAATTCTGACATAGTGGATCAGATGATCCTCAGGATCTGTGGTTTCGTCGTATACTCTTAGGTAGGGCGGCATTTTAAAGGTCTTCGGAATGGAAGTACGGGGCAGCCTCCTCAGTGTAGGGTTGTTCCACAAATCTTCCCACGTCGCGCTTTGGTAGAAACTTGGGTGCACCGAGGATTTTATCTACCCTTTCCTGGTGTTCCTTCATCTGGTCACGAAGCGATTGGTTTTCGTTTTCAATCTACTCCATCTTCTTATGAATGATAGTGAGTGTGCCATTGTTGGCCTGTACCTCACCTGGCATATCATTTGCTCGTACCATTTCAGTTCAACCATGGTGGCGGTAAGATCTACTGTTGGTCCACACCCGATGTTACCTTGTGGTGACTTTTAGATCGAGCCACTTTAGGGTGTCTGTTAGCCACTCTTCCAGTAGCTTTTTAACCTCCGAGGGTACTTCTTTGGTTGTAGATGTAGAAACACCCTTTTCCCGCAAGATCGTTAGATCTTCAGGTGAGGGAGGTGGGATTTTCCCACTTGTTGTGGTGCTAGGGGTTGTAATCGAAACACCCTCTTCACCGGCTTCGTTGAGAAGACCGATGAGGTTGGTTGTAACATCTGTTATCGCTTTCATGCTTGCGTTGTTTTTAGCCATTTTTGTTTGTGTGGTGTAGAGAATAGTTGTCGTTTGTTCTCTAGGTGCAAACAATGGTTTTGATTCTCGAAATCCCCACAGACGGCGCCAAATTATTTAGCTCAAAAGTTATCGATGTGCTTTGTTAGGTTTAGAAAATAATCAAAAGATAAATAAGGGTAAATCGTAATCAAATATAATCTGGCCTAGAGATTAGATAGAGGATATTGTCGTTCTAGATCTCAAAGATAAAGAAAATAAACTTAGCTTAAGAGAGAAGCAATAGTTAGAGACAGAGAAAGAGATAGAGATAGAGAGAGAAGTTGTGTTATTCGAGAATAATCATAGTGCCTATTACAATGTGGAGGTCTCCTTTATATAGCAGGAGACCTCCCTCGAAATAATAAAAAAAGTACAAAATTTGGTGGCTTCAACTTAGTAAAGAAGTTGAGCTCTAAACGATGTCGCTTTTGCCATCACGTCCAGGCCGCACGCTCACTTGAGTCGGCGTCTGCTTATTGGGCGTACCCATTAATCATGGGGACGTTGAGGGCCAAATTTGACCTCATAAGGATAACTTTGTATAAGCATTCATATTTTAGGATGTAATAATACTTATTACATTTTATGAGTATGCATTCATATGAGTTTGAGCAAACGGCTAATGAGTAAATAAAAATGACGAGGGGACTCCACCATAAATAAATAATAAAGAAGAGTTCATAACATGTTGGCTTATATTATAATCCATTAATATTCAGTATGTTAGAAAAATACCTCTTCGTGTTCTTAATTATAAAATTATTTCGTCTAAAAGCCCATCAGATTAGGATTTGGGATTATTTTTTCTAAAATGGCAATGTCAGGGGCAGATCTAGAGTACTAAGACCAGGTTCATTATAATCCAGTAGCTTTTGTTCATATCTTATATGTATATTACGAACTTTATTAAATACAATAACAACAATAACAACGATCCGGTAAAATTTCACTAGTGGGATCTGGGGAAGGTAGTGTGTACGCAGACCTTACCCCCTATCCCGTGGGATAGAGAAGCTATTTCCGAAATACCCTCGGTTCAATAAGACAAAAAGAAGACGAAAAGAGGAAATCTATCATTACCTTCAATAAAAACCATAGAACAAAGAATAATATCACCATAACCAGAAAATAAGGGAAAAGCAAAACAAAAACCGATAAATAAAGCAATAAAAAGGGAACGAAAAGTTGTGTGAACTCAATATTAATCACTAAAAGTTAAAGATCAAATCCTAATAGACTAGCCTCACTCTGCGGCTCTGTAGAGATATTCCCAACTACTTCCTAACCTACAACCTTAATGTTCGATCTCCACAACTTCCTGCCTAGGGCCATGTTCTCAGTAATTTGAAGCTTCACCATGTCCTGTCTGATGACCTCTCCCCAATACTTCTTAGGCCGCCCACTACCTCTTCTTATGCCCACAAAATCTATCCGCTCACATCTCCTCATTGGCACATCTAGGTTTCTTCTCTAGACGTGCCCGAGCCATCCGAGCATTGCTTCCTGAAGCTTGTCATCCATGGGGTTAACACCCACTTTCTTCCGAATAACTTCATTCCTAATCTTATCCATCTTGGTGTACCTGCACATCTGCATCAGCATCCTCATTTCAACTACTTTAATCTTTTGGATGTGAGTCCTTAACTGGCTAGCACTCATGCCCATATAACATGGCCGGTCACCGCTTTATAAAATTTACCTTTGAGAATCTGAGGCACTTTCTTGTCATACAGAACTCCAGACACTAACCTCCACTTCATCCACCCAACCCTATACGGCGTATGGCATCCTCGTCGATTTCCCCATCTCCCTGAATAACCGACCCAAGGTACTTGAAAATGCCTTTCTTGGGAATGACTTGTGAATCAAGCCTCACGTCCAATCCCGCTTCCGTTGGCTCAGTGCTGAACTTGCGCTCTAGGTACTCCGTCTTAGTCCTGCTCAACTTGAAATCCTTAGACTCAAGGGTCTATCTCCAAACCTCCAGCCTCTCGTTGACGCTGTCTCGCTTCTCATCAATCAGCACTATGTCATCAGCAAATAACATACACCATGTCACCTCCCCTTGGATATGGTGTGTCAGTGCAAATATTATCAGGGCAAAAAGGGATGAGCTGAGTGCAGAGCCTTGGTGTAACCCCATAACAACTGAAAAATAATCCGAGTCTCCTCCCACTATCCTAACCCGAGTCTTAGTTCCATCATACATGTCCTTAATCACCCTAATGTAAGCAAACTCACAACTTTTGCCTCCAGACACCTCCATAGAACCTCTCTACGAACCTTATCAAAGGCTTTCTCCAGGTCAATAAACACAATGTTCAAATCCTTCTTCTTTTCCTTTTATTGGTTCCACCAACCTCTGAATAAGGTGGATAGCTTCAGTGATATAATGCCCCGACGTAAACCCGAACTGGTTATCTGAAATAGATACCGTCCTCCTCACCTTCACTTCTACCACCCTCTCCCAAGGTTTCATGATATGACTCAGTAATTTGATACTCGTATACTTGTTATAACTCTGGATATCACCTTTGTTCTTGTACAATAGAACCACCGTACTCCACCTCCACTCCTCCGGAATCCTCTTCGTTCTGAAAATAATATTAAACAATTCAGTCAGCCACTCCACGCCTGCTCTACCCACGCACATCCAAAATTCTACCGGAATTTTGTCTGGTTCGCTAGCTCTGCCCCTGCTCATCTTACGCATAGCCTCCACGACTTCCCCAACCTTGAGGCGCCTATAATACCTAAAGTCACAGTCACTCTCGGAATGCCCCAATTTCACGTAGCACAACATCCCGGTCCCCTACTTCATTCAGAAATTTATGGAAGTAGGTTTATCACCTCATCTTAATTTGATCATCCCCCCTCAACACTCTACCGTCCACGTCTTTAATGCACCTCACTTGATCCAGATCCCGAGCCTTCCTCTCTCTCGCCTTGACCAGCCTGAATAATCTCTTCACCCCGCCTTTGGTCCACAGGTCCTCATACAGATGAGCAAAAGCCACATTCTTAGCCTCAGAAACCCCCGGCTTCTCCTCCTTCCTAGCTACCTTATTCTTCTGACTGTTCACTTTCCTCTCCTCCTCGCTAGTGCTCCCTACTAGCTTCGGGTCGCTTTCATTTTACCTTGGACCATTTCATTCCACTACTAGTCGCCTTTGTGATCACCAGAGTAGCCCGACGAGCAGATATTTAAAAAATTTATTAAATATTTATAAATATCATATTGTGAACTAATAAACTATTGTATATTAATTAATATTGTTGTTAAGATCTATTAACTTTAGATTTAGATTCGCCTCTGGGCAAAATATAATGATGGAAAAACCATGGAAGGAATGTTTTGATTATGCGTGATAATTGATAAATTCTTTAAAAGTCGGTGTCAAATGTCACGTACAGAACTATTTGTACATATTAAATCATTTCTCTTATATATCGTGCAATAATGCATGTAACATTTGGGAATTTGGTGTAAAGACGCTATAATAGCCAGGCAAGAATTCTCAAGGGTCAACCTCTCATAACATTCAATAAGCTGTTATCGCGAGTCCAGTGTTTTAAAGGTGTGGGTATAAGGGGTGAGATATTTTACATATGGTTCAGCGAGACATAAGTTTCAAGGAGCACGGTACGTAAGCTTCATAAGTAGGGGTGTACAAACCGAACGGAAAAATTACACCAAATCAAAAAGTCAAACCAAATCGATTACAAAATCCAACTAAGTTTGGTTTAATTTGAGTTAGTATTGAGTAAAAAAATTCGAACTAAACCGACATATAAATATATAATTTTTATATATACTTCTACGACTATATATAGAATTTCCTTTACAAAAATTCTAGAAATATTTGGGATTCTCTTATGGAATGTAACATTTAATAGAACTTGAAGTACTTTGTTTTTATTAACCTTAAAATAATGGGTTATATGATCACTTTGTTTTTAAGTGTTACTGAAATGTGTTAATTTGTTTTGTTCTTCCATGTTCATATGTCAAGATTTATTAAATTCTTATACCTTTTTCAAATTTGAAGTGGTATTTTCATAATCTAAAATTAAATAGAACTTATTATTAATTAGGTATCATGTTGATTTTTATGTTTAATTATTAAATTTGTTTAACCTTGTAAGTATACATTAACGAAGAATTATTGTCAGACGGCTAAAAAAAGAACTATCATATGTTATTAATAAAATTTTACCATAAAAATATAATAGATCATATGTTTGTCAAGATTTTTAATTTTTACTAAATATATATTTACTTATAAAAAAAATTAAACAAAGTAAGATTGAAATAATATTCACATAACCAAAAAATCCGAAAAACCCAACAAAATCGAATCAATCCAACCCGATATAGTTGGTTTGGTTTGGGTTTAATAAAGACCGAACTAATCCGGTCCATGTATACCCCTACCCATAGGTATTTAATTTTTAATATTTTATAGAATAATATAATTACAATAAATATTTATAAACAGGTAAAACTGAGTCGAAACAATCTATTATATACTACGTAGAAGCACAAGTGACTTGAGTCGAAATGAATAAAGTTTTTTATATGGAGGAACAAAAAGGATGATTAACCCACAAGTTGAATTTTGAACTTGTTGTTATGAAGAAGTATCTAGTTTTTACCCTGTAAGGGCATAGGCCCAGAGCGCACAATATCACTAGCAGACTGGGCTGTTACAGATAGTATCAGAGCCACTATTGTGTTAGCCTCGTTGATGGTGGGTAAGAGTTCAACTGAATTTAGGCAAATCCCCATTAGGTGGGATAAACCTTAGTACTGAGTCTAGGCAAATTTCATGCGGTGAGGCAAATCGCAGCGCCTCAGCGAGGACACTCAATCCATAAGAGAGGATGCATGTAACACCCCATATTTTAGAAAGAGTCCCATATTAGCAAAACACAAGAAGAATGTTGGGTGTATATATATATATATATATATATATATATATATATATATATATATATATATATATATATATATATATATATATATATATATATATATATATATATATATATATATATATTAACAAGTCTTAGATCCTACTGATGTGTTTTATTGTACGGGCCTAGGCCCGGAATGGGCAATATCACTAGCAGGTTTAGTTGTTAAAATGACTATCCCAAAGTAGACTGACAATATCGACCAAAATCTTTCTACATAAACACACTTAGCAATTCAAATAATTATGTAGTTCATATTTTGTAAACTCATTTTCTTAAATAGTTATGCATTTTCTACATTCAATCATTTACGTTAAAGTTACTGTACTTATTGTTATTGGTGTATTTGATATCTCGAATCCGTTACTAACTTAAGCATTAGTCTGATTTTGGAGCCTCTGTCTCCCTATGAAGAAGTTGCTAACCTACTGCTGTAATGGCTAAATAGCCATCTTAATTTCTTTCATTTTAATTTGTCACATCGGAATTTCACTTCACATTGCTGTGATATGGATAGTCAAAGTTGTCCTCCAATGTAGGAAGCTTAGTTATCAAGTTAGCAACTGCTAATGAAACCAACTTAAAGAGTGATTTGACACCATGTTTGGTTCGTACTATATTGTCGTTTCTCTTTAAGGAACATGGAATGTGACCAATTAATGCAATGATCCTATAACAATTAGGCTAGCTGTTAGCTAATCAAGCTCAAACTTGTAAATATTTTTTTACTTTATAAGTAAATTGAAATAAACATTAACGAGATCATAGGCATGATACTTTTGTTGAGGCTTGAATATCTTTTGAAGTACCAACTATTTACTTATCAAATGCTGTAAAAACAGACTGCTCTATATTCTAGACAAACCACAGAAACCACACTGACCCAAAAACGATCTTCTTCTAGCTGCAGGACAAGATCTGATGAGTTCGAAATCGAAATGATAATTTTTTAGATTTAAAGTATTTTTTTAATGTTAAAAAAAGTTATATTTCAACCTACTTCGCAGTAATTTACTGCGAATTAGGTTAATAAAATTTTTTCCATTAACCTAATTCGCAGTAAATTACTGCGAATTAATAAATTTTTTAAATGCAATTTGCAGTTATTTACTGCCAATTCCCTTTATATTTTATTTTTATTAATCACCTGTTCCAGGCCAAAAAAGGAACAATTCGCATTAAATTACTGCGAATTAGCAATTTGCAGTAATTTACTGCGAATTGTCCCTTTTTTTGGGCCCCACCTAATTATTTTAACTGGCACAACAATAATAATATAAAATTATAAAACGCAGTATTTTATTGCGAATTCATTTGAAAAATTCTATGCCCCCGAGCTCAGGCTTGCCTTATTTATAGGCGTTTGATTTTCATGAACATTCATTGAATAAACTTCTCTCTTCTTCTTATCAATCTTTTTTATAATGTCTGAAGCGCAAAAAATAAGGATTTCTCTATAAATGGGGTGGTGAGTAAAGAATAATTCTGTGAGGTACAGTTCAGCTCCACACTGTCACATTAAATTGCCGCTTAATATGGAGTATGATACATTGTTATCGTTATTACGTAAAAAACTGAGTGAGAGGAGGAGTTCGGTTGACTTCAAAGTAACAGGTAGATTTCGTATTCAGTGACTCCGCAAGAGTTTATTTATTATTCGGAGTTTAACATCGATAATGATACTCTTAGAGATTTTTTACGGATTCCGGAGGAATACAAGGAATTTATTGTAATAAAATTATTGGAAATGTACGTTAAGGTGGAAGATGGCGTACCTAGAATGGATAGCCCCTAGTCATCGGGTGGTTATTCTGGAATAATTTTTACCGAAGAGATTGGTGAAGAAAGAGCTTAAATTGATTTAAACTTGTCACCACCAGCGAATGAGCAGATACAAAATAAATTATTGAGTTTATATATCAACAAGAGGACTGGTAAACATCAATTTTGCTATGGTTTTACGCTGTTTATTTTACATTTGAATTTGATTTGTATTAACGGTCATATTTTTCATAGGGATACCGTCAGGATATGAATTTTACGAGTTATGAGCCGACCCCTAGTTGGAATATTTCTAATCTGGAGTATTGGATCACGGTGGTCCATCCGGGAGTTATCATCAACAAGAATTGTCAAGACAATACGACTTGTAAGTAAAGTGATATAGCTATATCTAAAATATTTTTCCGGAATATTAGGTAACTTATCTTGGTTGTTCTTTTTGTGCAGTGAAACCAGCTTCTTGAAGCTCCTGACCTCACACAGCTTCTCATAGACGACGTATTCCCTCGTGATTTGGCTGATGTGCAGAATCAGGAAGATGATAGTGACTACAACAATAATGCGGATGAGTTTGGGGATGACACACCCTTCCCTTTTGAGGTTGGTGATGAGGAGGAGGAAGTGAACGTTGAACCTGAACCGGCGATGGAGCATGTTCCTCCACCTCCCGTGCGACCTAGAGTGTACGAGTCCCATGTGCCATTTCATGAGCGCAATATCCCATACCTTGATAATTTTCCAAGCATGCAGAACGTGGATTCCCTCACAAGAGAAGATGATGAATTTCGATATTTTACTACGCTAAAAGTCACTATATTTTACTATACTACAAGGCTTTATATTTAAAACAAAAAAATAACATGCTTTCAGGTTTATAAATCAAATATAATACATAAATGCAGGTATCAAATAAATCAATACAGGTATATTAAAGAACACAAACATAATATAAATTATTGCGAAATGTATTTAAATTTTTTTTATCAATACATAGTAATTTACTGCGAATTAGGTTAACAAAAAATTTTTGTTAACCTAATTCGAAGTAAATTACTGCAAATTAGATATAAATATAATTTTTTTTAACATTAAAAATAACTGTGTCCAAAAAATTATCATTTCGATTTTGGATTCAAAGTCTGATAGCGAATTATTGTTTTTAAATAATTACCAGCCCAGTAATGATCATGCACTTTGATTTATGGACAAAAATAAATGTAATTGTTTAATAACTTTTGTTGATTAAAAGAAAATAGAACTATATAAGAGAACAATACTTCAATATTGAAAATATATTTCTATATTTTAAGCCCTTTTATCTTAATTAATAGTGAAGGTACTAGCTGCAGTTTAATAATACACACACATACAAAATTCCTAAATAGGACATCTCACTGCGTACCTCAGCCAACATCGCTCTAATAGTAGCAACAAGTAATTTAGACAGACTTATATGCTCAATTAGTTAAAGAATTTATACATCTGTTTAACTCAAAAGTTATCAATATACTTTACGTGCATAAAACAATCAAAATAAATGTTAGATAAATCCTAGTTAAAAATAATTAACTCTAGATTTGAGATGAATAATACGAATTAAAAGGCATAGTCGAGTATGTATATCGATGACAATTATTATGAGATTTGCTAGCATAAATAAAGATGCATTAAGTAACAAAAGTATGAGTAAAGGGAGAGATTCACCCGGTCTTCAGCGAGACGGATCTTCTTTCTTTTCATAAAGATGAATAGACGTGTACAAGAACTTCATGACTCTTTTTGGATCTGATGAAAGTATTGGATCACATATTCTTATTTTTCCGGAGAAGTATGTTTGCATATTTTCTAGAAAGAGGGAGAGGGATATTCAGAGAGTCCCCCTTTTTACAATGTTAGGGTCTCCTTTATATAATAAGAAACTCTCATCGAAATAATTAAAAAGGTACAATTTACAGGGAATATCCGGTAGAATATTCCTTTTGAGTTTTTCAAGATAGACTAGATGCTTCATGGCCTGTACTTCCATGACAAATGAGGATGCCCACGTCCTTGGTGTGTACATCCGTGACAGTTGAGGATGCCCACGTCTTAGGTGTTTACGTTCATGACAGTTGAGAACGTCAACGTCCTTGGCGTGTACGTCCGTGATAGTTGAGGACACCCATGTCCTTGGTGTGTACGTCCTTGAAAGTTGAGGGAGCCCACGTCGTTGGTGTGTACGTCCGTGACAGTTGAGGACGTCCACGTCCTTGATCTCGTACCGAATTTCTCTGATTTAATTTTGACGATATAGTTAGTCCCTCCGCTTATTATGGTCGGGATCCGGCCGAACTCGATGAACGGACTTTGCCAAGTATAATTCAAGAAATTCAGAGGGGGATATCGAACGCCGTTTTGGTCCTGACCTAGGATGGCCGTGGTCATTTATTCATTTGTGATTATAATGTCGAGATTGATGGCCTTAGCCATCTTGTGTTGACGGTCTTGGCCGTAGTGGAGTAAATGGTCCGGGCCGTATTCGAATTTGATGACCCCGGACGCATTTTGTCGAGAGTCCCAACCGTTTACATATGAGGGGTCGCCGCAGCCGTCTATACTTTGAAGATAGCCGTGACCATTTATGTTTTGGAGTTGGCCGTAGCCATTTATATTTTGAGGATGGCCGTGTCCATTTATATTTTGGAGATGGCTGTATCCATTTATACTTTGAAGATAACCGTAGCCATTTTTATTTTGGAGATGGCCGTAGCCATTGATACTTTGAAGATGGCCGTAGCCATTTAAATTTTGAAGATGTAAGTAGCCATTTATATTTTGAAGATGGCCGCAGCCATTTATATTTCAAAGGTGGCCGAGCCATTTATATTTTGGAGATGGCCGTAGCCATTTATATTTCAAGGATGGCCGTAACAATTATATTTTGGAGATGACCGTAGTCATTGATACTTTGAAGATGCCCGTAGCTATATATATTTTGAAGATGGCCGTAGCAATTTATATTTCAAAGATGGTCGTCGCCATTCATATTTTGGAGACTGCCGTAGCCATTTATACTTTGAAGATGACCGTAGGCATTTATATTTTGAAGATGACCATAGCCATTTATATTTCAAAGATGGCCGTAGCCATTTATATTTTGGAGATGGCCGTATCCATTTATATTTCAAATATGGTCGTAGCCATTTATATTTTGGATATGGCCGTAGCCATTAATACTTTGAAGATGGCCATAGCCATTTATATTTTGAGGATGGCCGTGGCAATTTATATTTTGAAGATGGTCGTAGCCATTTATATTTCAAAGATGGCCATAGCCATTTATATTTTGGAGAAGTCCGTAGCCATTTATACTTCGAAGATAGTCGTAGCCATTTATATTTTGGAGACGGCCGTAGCCATTGATACTTTGAAGATGGCTGTAGCTATTTATATTTTGAAGATGGCCGTAGCCATTTATATTTTGAAGATGTCAGTAGCCATTTATACTTCAAAGATGACCGTAGCCATTTATATTTGGAGATGACCGTAGCCATTTATATTTTATAGATGGCCGTAGCCATTGATACTTTGAAGATGGCTGTAGCCATTTATATTTTGAAGATGGCCGTAGCCATTTATATTTCAAAGATGGCCGTAGCCATTTATATTTCAAAGATGGCCGTAGCCATTTATAATTCAAAGATAGCCGTAGCCATTTATATTTTGGAGATGGCCGTAGCCATTGATACTTTGAAGATAGCCATAGCCATTTATAGTTTGAAGATGGTCGTAGCCATTTATATTTGAAAGATGGTCGTAGCCATTTATATTTTGGAGAAGGTCGTAGCCATTTATACTTTGAAGATGGCCGAAGCCTGAGTAGCGCACGTAGCCTGAGTAAGGCACGTGGCTTGGGTAAGGCACGTAGCCTGGGTAAGGCGCGTAGCCTGAGTAAGGCTCGTAGCATGGGTATGGCACGTGGCCTGGGTAAGGCTCGTAGCCTTGGTAAGGCACGTGGCCTGGGTAAGGCACGTGGCCTGGGTAAGGCACGTAGCCTGGGTAAGGCTCGTAGCCTAGGTAAGGCACGTGGCGTAGTTAAGGCACGTAGCCTGAGTAAGGTACGTAGCCTGAGTTGTTGTTCAATTGTAGTCGAACCTTTGTCATTTTTGTCGTCGAAGGCACATAGCCTGAGTCCCAATTCGAACAAGGTCGAACTTTGTTACACTTTGATGGCGAAGGCACATAGCCTGAGTCCCAGTTCGAATGAGGTCAAACTTATCAAATTTTGATGGCGAAGGAACTTATCCTTTTACTCAGTTCGAGCAAGGTCGAACTTTGTTACACTTTGATGTAGAAGGCACATAGCATGAGTCCCAGTTAGAACAATGTCGAACTTATCAAATTTTGATGGTGAAGGCACATAGCCTGAGTCTTGGTTCAACCGTAGTTGAATTTTTTTTTATTTTTGATGGCGAATGAACATAGCCTGAGTCCGAGTTTGCTTATTTCTGCTTGCATTGGAGAATATGATGTATTTTGTGGGAGTGTCCCAATTTGCTTAATTTTGCTTGTATTGGAGAATACGATGTATTTCTTGTTCGTGTATCTGGGAGAATGCTACTGCTTCTATTACATTTAAAAAAAATAATCAGTTAAACCAAACGAAATTGTTTGTTACCTCTCATTGATCAGTCGGGGAGTGGAGAGGAGTGTCCACGTTCACTGCTCTGGTTATGCTTTTTGTGACCTCTACCAGTTTGGCAACCCATCGCTAATAAGTACGGCCCTTTTCCCACAACACTATATAGTATTATTCTTCTTGTTGTACGGTAAAATTTCCTTTAACGCGCAGTCATCAACTTTGTTTAGACATAACATTTTGGTGAAAGGACTAACAATGAAAAGGGCGGTTGCAAGTTGATTGGACAAATCGTTTTAATAGAGAGTAAGCAGGAACATCACTCCTCCCCCATTTTTTCAGTGTTCAGGGGTGCTTGAGGTTCACATATCATCAGAGTTTGATGAGGTTCTAATTTTCAAATGAAGTATTACTCTCGTAGACTCATGGTTAAGGAATAAGCATTATTGTCTACCAAATGGTGACTTACGTTGTAGCACAATGAAAGAATAAATGAAAGTGAAAGCACCAATAGTGCTCAAACGGCACTTCCTTATATTTATAAGGCTTATCGATAAAGCTTTAAGTCCAAAAAATAATGTAGTCCTCCAATAGCAAGTAGCAACATTTCATACGTGCAGACACTATACTCAACAACAACTTAAGTTGGTGTATCAAATTCGTTTGGCCTCCCTGAAGACACTCCATAGTTGAAATTGAATTTTACATTTAAAGGAAATTAAAATTTTAACTAGAAAATCTTCACAGACGGTGCCAAATTATTTAACTCAAAAGTTATCAATATACTTACGAGCATAAAACATTCAAAATAAATGTTGCGTAAATCCTACTTAAGAATAATTAACTCTAGATCTGAGATGAATAATACGAATTAAAAGGTATAGTCGAGTATGTATGTCGATGACGATTATTATCATATTTGATAGCATAAATAAAGATGCATTAAGTAATAAAAGTATGAGTAAAGGAAGAAATTCACCCGGTCTTCAGTAAGACGGATCTTCTTTCTTTTCATAAAGATGAATAATGGACGTGTACAAGAACTTCATGAACCTTTTTGGATATGATGAAAGTATTGGATAACATATTCTTATTTTTCTGGAGAAGTATGTTTACATATTTTCTAGAGAGGGAGATTCAGAGAGCCCCCATTTTTACAATGTTAGGGTCTCCTTTATATAATAAGAGACCCTCCTTGAAATAATAAAAAAGGTACAATTTACAGGGAATATCCGGTAGAATATTCCTTTTTTTTCAAGAAAGACTAGATGCTTCATGGCTTGTACGTCCATGACAGTTGATGACGCCCACATCCTTGGTGTGTACGTCTGTGACAGTTGAGGACTCCCACATCCTAGGTGTGTACGTTCGTGACAGTTGAGGACGGCTACGTCCTTGGTGTGTACGTCCGTGACAGTTGAGGACACCCACATTGTTGGTGTGTACGTCTGTGACAGTTGAGGGCGCCCACGTTCTTGGTGTGTACATCCGTGACAGTTGAGGACGTCCACGTCCTTGATCTCGTACCGAATTTCTCTAATATAATTTCGATCCATACAACATCATCAATATATTTTTATCGGTTATGATAAGTTATTTGCTAGTATATATGTTTTTAGGTTTAAAAATTATTAAAGCAAATTATAATGCCAATTGATAACAAGTTAAACTCGATGCAGATTAGAACCCAATTAGTCAGACTTGAGCAAGTAAGTACACGCAAATCCCAACAATTTGGTCTAGCAAATTCATGTAAAATTTATGTACTTACAAACATACCAATATCGAAATGACAGATTTAGAATATATTTGATGTCATGCACGTGGTTTGCATAACCATAAAATAGGTAAGGTGTCCCTATGGGAAAAAGAACATATCTTGTTCGAACACCAACTCCATTACTCCATCCGTTTTCCTTTTTAGTTCTTAATACCCCTTTCCTTATTTGAAATAATTTACCTTTACATAATAATTTATAATCATACAAAATAAAGATACCTTATTTTACATCGCAAGATCAAAAACTTTTTCTTTTTTCTTAAACTATATTTCCAATTAAATAGATTCACATAAATTATAATGGAGGAGTATTATTTATAATTTTTAATGCTAAAGTAACTAATATACTAGCTCATTGCTTTTTATTCATTGGGGTCTACCACTTCATTGTATCGCTTGACTTCCAAGGAAGATACAGTGAATTGCAAGATACAGTTAATTTCACTTATCTATCTTTAACTGTCACCTCTATGTAAGTGCAATGATAAGATTCACAATAGTAGTAACAGTTTTTCAGAGTTTGTAACTAAAATATGGTTATTTTTGACTTAAAATATATTAATAAGTGTACAAAAAATAGTGACCGAAATATATATAAAGTCATACAGTGCACTTTATCTGATAGGTCTGTATGGCGCCATCAAATATGGGCGCTATATTTACTTTTTGACCCATCAGACATGGTGCCACCGGTTATGGCGTCATACCCCTTATTTAATTATCCCTTCGTCTTCTTCTTCATTTCATCCGTAGCCTCTATTTTTTTACTCTTGGTCCCCCCCTCCCCCCTCTCCCTTTACGATTCTGCCCCCTTTTTTTAAACAAAAAAATTTAGGATCCCACCGGCACATAAAAATTGAAGATTGATGGTCACACAGTTCAGTAAAGATTCGTGTTATTGTGGATTCACTCATCCAAAGTCAAAAAGCTAGGCTTCATAATTTCGATTTATACAAAAAAAATACATAATATTAATGATAGTTATTAAAAATTATGAATTTACAGTTGACGATATGGATGCACCTATAACACATAAATAAATCGAAATTTTGACTTCGGAAGAGTGAATCCACAATAACACGAACCTCTACTGAACTATGGGACCACCAATCTTCAACTTTTATGTGCCGGGGGGACCCAAATTTTTTTTTTTAAAAAACGAGGCAGAATCGTAAAGAAGGGGGGGGGGGGGGGGGGGGACCAAGAGTAAAAATATTGGAGGTTGCGGATGAAATGAAGAAGAAGAAGACGAAGGGGTAATTGAATAAGGGGTATGGCGCCACAACTGATGGCACCATGTCTGATGTGTCAGAAAAAGTAAATATAGCGCCATATTTGGTGGCGCCATACAGACATGTCAGATAAAGTATATTGTATGGCGCCACAATTGATGGCTTTATATATATATATTTCGGTTACTGTTTTTTTACATTTATTAACATATTTTGAGAAAAAAATAACCACATTTTAGTTACCAACTCCATTTTTACACGTTGCTAGAAGTATGTACTTTGTCAGTTCATCACATTAATTCACTGTTGGACGGCATTAATTGAAGAAAACGCTGCCTTTTTTTTTATTGAGTATTTCTTCTTCAGATCTCAAATAATGGAGTAATTATTTTGATGATTGAATATGTTCGAAATACTCGACATTTTAGCAAAACTAGAAGTAATTTATTATAACCTTTCCCCAGAACTATTATTGAAGTTCCAATTTGCAAAATGTTAATTAAGAGTAAAATTTATTGCACTAATCGTTACACCTAACTAAACAATTAACCTTATAGAATCAACAAATTAAAATAGAGATGCTATTTGGCCAAACTCAGCATGACCTAAAAATAACCATACCCATGAAATACCAGTAAAGCTCTTGTTTTTCCGTTTGGCTTAATGGCCCTTTTTCCCTCCAAAATATTTTCCTCAAAAATTAGTTAATAACTTTTGATTATTCCAAAATATTGATCACATAAATCATCATTCTCTCAGCATACCGATGAAAAGCCTTCGTATATACGCTCATGACGTATTTTTTTTAAAAATACAATTATATTTTTTAAAATTATAATTACGTAATTTTGTTAAGTACAATTACGTATTTTTTAATTAAATGCAATTTATACGGATGGGAAGACCAAATGTCTGTTATGTATATATCATACCATATACTTATGTTAAGATAAATTTCATTAAATACACAATTCACCACACTTCCCTTAAACTAAATATGAATACTAACCGAGAAAACTAATTTGGATCCATTAAACACGAATAACAAGTGATCAACTAAGGAATGCATTACACACATCATTAGGGCTGAATTCGGACGACAATTTGATGAATGAAGATGAATCGATCGACATTGATTCAGACATCAACTTCAATGATGGAGAAAATCCTGTTGACAATTCCGCTGCTCCTGATGATGATGATGATGATTATGACGGCTATTATTTAGAGGAAGAGGGAAGTTGGAGAGGACAGAGAAATGCCTAATGAGTACAGTGAAGAAGAGCTTATAACTGGTCCAATTACTAGGATGCGGTTCAGTAGTAAGGATGTTCTGTTTGATTTTTACAAAGAACATGCAAGATTATTGGGTTTTTTCATTGTTAAAAGAACATCCAACAAAAAAGGTGGTGATATTGTTAGGTATGTGCAATATGGTTGTGTTAGGTCTAGGAAACCAAGGAATAAGCATGTTACGAAGAGGAGGAACTGACATGCTAGAATAAATGGAATTTTGGAGGATAATGGTTCATGGCGTGTTTCAAAGGTGCTAAAAAAACATAATCATCAATTGGAACCAGCACTATCGCAATTGATGGCTGGACACAGATCTCTTAACAAGTCTCTTAAGAGAACTCTTACAGCCAAAGATATTGTTGGCTTAAGACCCTAAAAAATATAAGAGTCGTTGAAGTACTTGTTGATGGTGCCGAAAATCTGAATTGTACACCAAAGGACTGTAGAAATTATATCTTGAAGAGTAGAAAGATTCAGTTGCAAGAAGGGGATGCACAATTATTACTCAAGTTCTTCAGTGACATGCAGCAAAAAGATAGAGAATTTTACTACTCCATAGATGTGGATAGTCTTGGTCGAATTCGTAATGTCGTATGGATTCATTCACACTCTAAGGTTGCATATGAGGAGTTCCATGATGTAATCTGCCTTGATACCATATACCTTGTGAATAGATACAATATTCCATTTGCTTCATTTGTTGGTGTCAATAAGCATAGGCAGTCCATACTTTTGGGATGTGCTCTTATGTCTAGTGAGGATATAGCAAGTTACAAAATGGTGCTATCTACATGGCTTGGGGCTCTAAACAATATTCATCCATTAGCTATCATGACTGACCAATGTGATAGTATTAAGGCTTTCATTACTGCTGTGATGCCAAATACAATACATAAACATTGTATATGGCACATATTCGCAAAGTTGCCTACAAAGTTAAGCAGAGTTTTCTGATGCAAAGATTGCAAAGGCAGAGTTTTAGGCTTTAGTCCTTGATAACATTAACTTTGCTGAGTTAGAGAGACGATGGACTGATTTTATTGAAAAATATAACTTAGAGGAAAGGGATTGGTTTTATAAGCTTTATTTGGAGAAGGAGAAATGGGTTCCGGTATACCTAAATGACCACTTTTAGGCTGGGGTATTGTCCACACAAAGAAGTGAAGGAATGCATGCTCTCTTTGATGGATTTATCACCCGGCAAAGCACTTTGAAGCTATTTGTTCAAAAATATGAGTTAGCCATAAGAGCTAAGTTTGAGAAAAAATTGTAAGCTAAATATGGGTTAAGGTTCTTTGAACCAAAATGTTTATCTGAATTTGCATGGGAGGAAAAATTCCAAACATGTTATACTCGTGAAGTATTTGAATTTTTTCAAGTATAGTTAAGGAAACTGTACCACTATGAAATCAGCTCCCCTGAAGACCATCAAGCAACAGCTGGGGTGGATAATTACATTATCTCAGATTATTCGTTCGGGAGTTTTAACGCTATAGATCCATTTGTATTCACGGTTGAATATACACCTATTGGCGAATATCTAAGTTGCAACTGCAAGTGGTTTGAAACAAGAGATGATATATGCTGCCATATACATAAGGTGTTGTCTCATAAGAGGATTAATAACGTTAATGAGAGGTATATATTAAGAAGGTGGAGAAAAGATGTTGTTAGTCTGCACTTGAAACGTTTCTTTCTTGGAGGTTACCCACGTATGACTTCTGAATACATGATGTACAGGGAACTATTAAAGCATTTTAACCGGGGTTTGTGATATTGCATTAGACACTGAAGTGATGAAGCGATATATTAAGTATCATTTGAATAGATTGGAGCATGACTTTTTGAATTGGGATGATGATCAAATAATAATTCCAGATTGGGAATTTGAAGATACACCTAATGGTGTGGGTGAGGGTGAGGGTGATGGTCAAGGAAGAAACATAAGAGATCCTAGATACGTACCTTCTCATGGACGTCCAAGGTTGAATAGATATAGAGGGCGAATTGAGTCATACTTTAGAGATTCACAAAACCGTGATAGAGACCGTGATAGAAGCCGTGTTAGAGGCCGTGGTAGAGGTGGTGGTAGAAGTGGTGGTAGAGACACTGATAGAGGCCGCGGTAGAGGCCGTGGAAATACTGGGCCAGCGGAAGGAATTGAGGTAAATTATAAAAAATTATTATTATAGTTTTTCCAAAAAATACATTGCTTATTAGTGTTATTTACTCTATACAGCAAGATGATGCAACAGTACAAGCACACAGTAGCTTGCCTGATTTTAACGATGAAGCACACTGGGATATAGAAGACATGACCGTTTAGTTTGATATGATTTAAGATTGAATCTTATTTAATTTGATTTGATATAGATTTTTTGAATTTTTTGACGTTGTTTTGTAATAATTTAAACATGTGATATCATTGTTAAATATTTTTTCATTTTAATGTTACTTCATTTTGTCGGACTACACTAACAAAATGTGATTAGAAGTGAAAGACTTCATAATCAGTTCAATTAGGGCACGTTTCGTTGAGGGAGATGCATCCATAGTTTTGGTTGATGTTAATTGAATTGTATTTATTTTAGGGGAAATTTGGTGTTAGTTGGCTTGCATTTATTTTTCGGTTACCAACCCTATATTGAACTAAAAACTATTCACATTCCGACTATACAGTTAGGGTTTGTAGTTAGGGTAATGAAATGATACCAAGTGATATACCAATTTGATAATTTCCAAGGGTAGGAAAATCAAAAGATTACGAAATCAAATTACATATTACATAACCAAAGGAAAATAAGAGTTACATCTTTTCGATTAAAAAAAGCTTATAAAAGTTAAAAACAACACAAACTAGGAAGGCAAAACATAACTAGTTAATTTCAAGGGGATCTTGGAGAGTTACTCGGCCTGTCACGTGCAATTGGAAGATAACACAGAATTCTGTAATTTTGACCAACTCAAAGTTCATTAACCAACCTCGATTGATGTTATTTTCCATCAAGAAATATTTTCAACCGTCTTTGAACCATCTCCACTTACCCATGTTAATTTTCATAAACCAAGACTGGCCATCATAGTGAAGAACTGCTGAGCTATGTGATTCAGGAAGGTGTTCGTAAAAATGTTTTGGAATATGCTGCAAACAAAAAGAAAAAAATTGAAATAATGCAATATGCATACTATTGGTTGAGAGATTAATAAAAAACAGTTTGTTTGTTATTTTATTACAACTAGATATGTTTGTTTCAAACTGGATTTGGTTGAAACTCAATTTTTTATGTTACTTGGTTGGTTGAGAGAATAATAAAAAAAAATTAGAAAAATAATTTCTTTAAATTTTATTACAACCAGATCTGTTTGTTTTAAACTGGATTTTGTTGAAACTCATTTTTTTGGTTGAAACCAGATGTGCCCCTCTTCAAAAACCAAATCGAAACATCACTTAGTTTGTTTCTGATTCTTTTGCAAAGCCAAGTCAAAAATCACAAGCATTTAAAAAATAGAATTTTAAATGAAAAAAGAGCTCACTTACCATATAATTTTGCGTTATGTATGAATCCTTCATCAGAACTTCAAAAGATGGATTCATATCTTTGTCAGACGGGAATCGTTTGGTTCAAGAATTTTGGTAAGAGTTAGGGTTTAAAAGTTGTGTATGGTTGGGTATGGAGTTTGAGATCCAATGGAATATTATATATATATATATATATATATATATATATATATAGTGGTTGGGTGTGGACTATTATATGGAGTGGTTGGGTATGAACTATAAAATATTTCTAGAATTTGATCCATTGGTTTTGCATGAATTTGAAAAGAATATCCTGTAACTATATCTTTTAAAAACTGTTATTATTTATGTGACCTAATGTTAAATATAAAATTACGGATATTTTGTTACTCCATATACTTTTATCACATTTTCTCAAAGATTTATAAATTAATAAAAATAACTTACTATATGAAAAATGACATTAAGTCATTTGGTGAACTTAGTATGTAGGTGAACACAAAGCTATTAGATTTGGTAGGATATTTAGTAGACGTAATTAGGTGTTCATAGTCTTTAAACTTGTTTCCATTAAACAAGATCACTATCTCAGTTAATGCAAAAGTAGGAAATTCAACTTAACAAACACACATGGCATTGAGAAAGGTTCACATCATAAGAAAATTAAAACTAGCCAACAAATATAATTATCAAAATATGGCATTTAAAAGAATTATTTCAAAAACCACAACTGTAACAGGCAATAAACCATGCCATGTAACATGCAATAAACAATGCCATGTACCGGAACTTATCAAAAAATGTAAACTAACAGAATTGTTTAAAAAACATCAACTATAACAGGCAATAAAATCATGCCATGCTACAGGCAATAAACCATGCCATGCACCAGAATTTATCTAAAAAATAAAATTTAACATAATTGTTTTAAAAACCCACAATTGTACTAACATATCAGTACAAATTCAGCAACATGTGATGCACACATAAATTCAGAATACAAAACTGCTGATCTGAGAACTTCATAATCTGCACTCGTCATGGCCTCGATTGTGATTTTCGCAAGAGCCGGACACTTTGCCACAAGAAGATTCACCAGTTGCATGTGTGGCCTTATCCCCCCAAGCCTCCTAATCACAATTTTTCTGAGGTTGATGAATGTTGTTTCTACAAAACATGCTTCCAAATCAATGTTATCACGTACCATTGGTACATAACAAGTTTCCACCTACAAAATAATTAAAAAGAAACACCAAATGATTTCAGCACATAAGAATTCACTATCTTAACTAAACGTAAGAATATAACCAAATGATTAAGAAATAGAGTAACCTTGATTTCCATAAGTTCTAAACATGAAAAGATGTCCATCAAAGACAAAGTACAGGTAGCGTAATACAATTCACCAAGATATAGACCAGAAAGGTAAATATTTTGGCACCAGCAACACAAAAGGGGAGCTAGTCGGTACATCTCCTGCACCTGAATCCAATAACTAGAAAAAACATCCCAAATAAAAATGATGGCACATAGAGCACAATATAATCCATCTACGGAAAAGAACTAGACTGAAGTTATGAAGCACATTTACCTTGAGGCCATGATTATCCAAATGTACATGCTCCACCCTAGATAAAGACTGAAGAACCCTAGTATAGTGAGATATTGCTTCCAGGACAAGGCCTCCTCCAAAAGCAAGCCTGGCTTGTGCCAGAAGTGGAACATTGTTACGATCCAACCCGTTGTCCCGTGAGTTACTACCCCGTCCTTCCCATTTTCTTCTTTCTTATATTTCATTATCGGTATTGGGTGCGTTAGAATTGAATTGGAGTGATTATATAAGAAATGAGACACTTAGTCTCTTTTAAGAAGATTTAAGTTGGAAAAGTCAACCAGATGTTGACTTGTGAGTTAGAGGGATCGGAATTTATTCTGATGATTCTGTTAGCTCGGGGTGATGATTTAAGGCTTAGGAGCTCAATCGGAAGTTATTTTGGAGGTCTGGTGAAGAAGTTACCCTATTTTGGCGAAGTTAATATTTTGGCGATTTCCAGATAATAGGTGAAATTTTTATCCGGGATTCGGAATGAAATTCCGAGAGTTTTTGTAGCTTCGTTATGTAATTTTTGACCTGTGTGCAAAATTTCAGTTGATTCAGAGGTGTTTAGGTCGGGTTTTTGATTGAATGCAAGTTTTGAAAGTTTTAGTTTAACTTAAGCATTGATTTGATGAAATTTGATGATTTTTATGTTAACGATAGTATTTTGTTGATTGAAACAAGTTTGAATAATGTTATAGGACATGTTGATATAATCTGTTGAGGTCGCGAGGGACTCGGCTGTAGTTTTGATGGTTATTGGAGTTTAACTTGGGCAATTCGAGAATAATTCGATGCCGTTATTCAAGAATAAGTGGTATCATATTATGCAAATGAGCTCCAAATTAAGGTTTGATTGAAACATTAGATCCGTATCAAAATTTCGGAGCCATAGCAAAAAGAATCGTCCAATTCAGACATCGTATGTGAGAGTTATGCCCATTTTCGTATCGGAAAAAAATAGTTCATTGCCAGCGCAAAGGGTAGCGTGGGACGCTATCCGGGACGCTCGGATTTTTATGGCTACTGGAAGTGGTACCACAGGCAGCGCCCCACGCCACCTGGGGTTCCCCAATTGTAAAATGCTATAAAACGGGGGTTTCAACCATTTTTACATATTTTGAGCTATGGAGCTCGGTTTGGGAAATTTTCAAAGGCAATCTTCACCACAAAACTTGGGGTAAGTGTTCTTAACTCCCTTGTCATTATAGTCCATGTATTAATCTACATTTTTGGTGGTAGATTATTGATATTTCAAGAGATATAGAGGAATTTCTAAAATTCAATAAAATGAATTTTCAAGATTTGGACATCGATCCGGAGTTCGATTTCTGTGAATTTGGTATTTATAAACTCGTGGCGAGATAAGGTTCGTATTGATGTAAAAATTTCTGGATTTCGAGACGTGGGCCCGGGGCTGGGGTTTTTGCAAATTTCATGAATTTTGACATTTCTCGATTGTTTTCGATTGGGTATTGCTCCCTTAGCATATTGTAATGTATTCGCTTTGATTTTGGTTAGATTCGACGCGCGTAGAGGCCGCTTGAGGGGCAAAGGCGTCGCGGGCTAGAGATTTCACCAGTTCGTGGTGAGTAATACTGGTAAATGATATCCTGAGGGTTTAAAACCCCGGATTTGCACATCATAGTGCTTTATTGAGTTTACTTGCACGTAAGATATGAGCTTGGGGTAGAGCGCCGTTGGGAATTGTGACTTGGTCCGTTCCTATTGTTGATTTTACTCCATATTTGATTGAAACTACTTGCTATAATCATAATTTGGGTTGATTGCCATGTTTGGGGCCTTGTGCCGACTTATAAAATCCTTCGAGGATTTATATTACTGCTTAGTATGATTTGCATATCATCTAACTTTAGTCCAAGGTTTTAAATGTTGTTTTGCAAACCCAGCCGTATTTCTAAGTTTTGAAAACTTAAATGACATTTTAAATGCATTTCGAGCTGGAAACTTCGATTTTGTAAATGCCCAAGGGGCTTAATATATTATTTTTTGGATTGATAATAAAGTGACTTGAAACAGTGGTAACAATGACACTGTAATATATACTTGAAACAGTGGTAACAATGACACTGTATGTTATACTTGAAATAGTGGTAACAATGACACTGTAATATATACTTGAAACAGTAGTAACAATGACACTGTATGTTATACTTGGAACAGTTGTAACAATGGCAATGTATGATATAAATTGGTCAGGTAACATTGGTTGACCGGTCAAGTAACATTGATTGATCAGTATATTACACTTGGGTTGTAGGAGCCCCTCCAGAGTCTGTACATACCCCAGTGAGCGTCGTCCAAGATAAATAAATATGGATGGCTCGGGCTGCACGCCGCAGTGGATACTGGAATGTACAATCATATGCATCGCATTAGATTCATACATTTGTGCACTATTTGTTGTTTCTGTAATTTCTTGAGATATCTATTTATTGTTCTGGTATTGTTGATCACTTTCAAAGTTGAGGAATTTGAGACAGTGGTAACAGTGACACTGTATGATGTAAATGGGTCAGGTAACAATGGCTGACCAGAGGTAAGAATATTGCCTGAAGGGCAAGTTGCGAGGTCAATTTTGCATACTTGCTCGTGCCCAAGAGGCTGACTTTTGTGCTGACTTGCACTACTTATCCTGCATTTACTTGCTTAACTGTTGGTAAAAGATGTTTTTAAAAATGGTTTTAAACTGAGGCCGATGTTTTCTAAAGGATTTTCCCGAACTTACTATTTTTCCCAAATGGTTGTGTTGTTCCATATTGCATGGTAGAGTGCTCTTATGTGATTTTTTGCCTTCAGTTATTATTTACTCTTATTACCGCTGAGTTGGAAGTACTCACTTTACTCCCTGCACCTCGTGTGCAGATGGAGGTATTTGTTACCCGGTAGCGGGTTTGAGCTGATTGAAGATTTGCTACCATAGCTGAGCCAGGCGACCGCTAGCGTTCACGGCATTGGATTTTCTACCCTTTTGACTTTTAAATTCCATATTGTACACTAATGATCTATAAATATATTTAGACTCTTTTAGATGCTCATGACTTGTGACAACCCGATCTGGGCTGAGCTTGGGTCGTAGTTCCAATAAACAATGTTATTAATTTATCTTTGAAACTGTATATGTATATTGTTGAAAAGGCAGTTCGAGTTGGTTGGCTGGCCTTGTATTCACGAGAGGCGCCATCACGATCGGGTTGGGATTTTGGGTCGTGACAAGTTGGTATCAGAGCCTAGGTTACTAGGTCTCGCGAGTTATGAGCAGGTTTAGTAAAGTCTCGCGGATCGGTACGGAGACGTCTGTATTTATCCTCGGGAGGCTGCAGAACCTTTAGGAAAACTTCACTTTCTTGGAATTCTTGTCGTGCGTACTTGATTCAGCTTGAGATATACCTCTTGAAATTCCTTCCACACGTCAGTATGCGCACGTGAGCGCTTAGTAGTATATGTGACTTGATGGCTTGTGCTTCCTCGATCGGGGGGGGGGGGAGATGTAATATCCGTGAGTTTGATGTTGGGCCAGTCTGGAGGACTTGAGGCCGAATCTTTTCTTATGGCTTGAGCACCAAGGTGCTGATTTTGTGAGCTGGAGTTATGAACTTATACGTTCAGTATTGTCCTTAATTGTGGGAATAGCGGCTGGATAAATACACAATGAGTATGTGGTACTATGTAATGTGTATGGCAGTGCAAGGTATACAAAAACATGAACTAAAGGTAAAGCTAATGGGTAATTGACTTGTAAGGGAAATCTATTTGTCATATTAGTTAGATAAGTCTGGGAGCTGGATTGCTCTTGTAAATGTATTATGACAAAATTCTAGAGTCAAGGAGACTACCTTGAAGGTCAAAAACATTTAAAGAAAGAATATATTTTTACTCGGTTGAATAGCCCAATAATGGGGGATTGAAATGTATTTTCTATGTGTTTTGATTCATATAGGTGTAACGCATGTCCATGTATCAATACTGATAGTATAATACATGTAGTATTGAAATTTGTGTAATTGATATGCATTATGATACTTTTTCAAGTTGTGGACGTATTGTTAGGATGGTTTTGGTGATTCTTTGGCAGGTGGATAGGCCTAATTACAAGGGAAACTCTGCCGAAATTTTTGAAAAATTTGTGAAATAGTAAAAAAATTTGTCGCCTAAAGAGTGGGATTAACTGTTGTGTGAGTGAATGCGAAAATTGCAGAAGAGTTAAAATTTCCGATGATTCGTGTTCCACGAGATTATGATGGACTGAGTATAATTTCACCATGAAATTACAACAGTAATAGAGTATAAGTGCATTTTGATATATGGCTTTGATCCATGTTGGGGAGTTGTCTATTAAATAGGGCGATTGCACGATTATACGTTATTTTGGTTCGAGTTTGATGCATACTGGTGAATCAGTTATGGTTGTGGAAATTGGGTCAAGAATGGCACGAATGAAGGAAATTTTTTGACAAGATGTCATGAGCTCGGACGAGCAGGAGATGAGTTTCGATGTTTACGGTAAGTTGGAATTATCTTCAGCGTCACCTAAGATCGGTGTTCTGTAAAAAGGGTTTTGCATCCTGGTTAATGATTCTTGATCTATCCTCAGTGTTAGTGCGACCGATGATTTTGAGGTACGCTCCAGATATTGTTGTGGTAAGTTGTGGGAGTGTGTCCCACGGGAAGATTACATAAGTGTGGCATGTGATCACCCAAGTAATTAAAGATGTAAACAAGGTATGAAGTTTGTGATGGTGTAGTTAAATTGACTCATGCCTAGAGGGCACTTGGCATATTGGTGTGAACTGGGGAGGATTGATCCAATTGTGATGGTTTTTCTTGTGTTTTATGAAGAAAATGGAAGTTATTATGGACCTTTGAAAGGTTATCAGACTATTTCTGTGTGATTAGAATCACCTTGAAGCCGGTGAATGAATTTTATGTGAATAATGGCTGTATATCAGGCAAGATGTGTTCATTTTAGTAATGCGGTCCTCATGGAGGAGTAGCTAGGTTGATGCTTCAGTGTTAGATATCTTTCATAGTGATGCATTACGCCGTATGATTTGCGAAATGGCTCGAGAAATTGCTTATCTGTTGAGAATCCGCGTATGAATGATGTTACCTGAGCAACTTGGCTCTTGAAGATTGTATATCGCACCTCAGTTGTGCTTGAGTTTTGTAGTTTATAACGCTAAATATCCCTCAGGAATGATATTATGCACTTAGCATGCTTAAGACCGATATTCGGTATTTGGTTATAATGAGCAGCTTTGGCTCGATATGTATCTCCTTATGTGAGATCTATGTGTGGATCGGGTGGCACATTGGGCCATCATATGCGATTTTTAATTATGTCTTGGGTGGGTTATTGCCCGAGCAATTCATGCTGGGCGAGGCGAGATCAATGAATTTGAGATCAGTGCAATTTGAGTATGTGAAGTAAATTAAAGAGCTAAGACCATTGTTTGGCTCAGAATGAGGCGATAGTTCTTGCCAAGAGAATAGAACTAATGAATTGTTGTTTCGGTAGTAGTTATGAATGTGTACAGGTCTCATACACCATGTCAGTATTGTAAGAATTTGAACAAGACATGTGCATGTCATGTAGAGCATGGGATGTGTAGTGATTCCTCCTAAGTGATTAGATAAATGATCTTCGGATGATTTGGGAAAATGATATTACTAAGTAGAAGTGATTTGATGGGAGTATATGTCTCAGAAAAAGGTAATGTGATTAAACTGATTATATTTCAGTAGTATTGCGGCATGTTCTTGTTGGGTCCACTGGTGGTATTCAGGTTGCTCGGAAGCACAGGCAAATATCTAGTATCTGTCATGGAATGAAGAAGCATCAAATGTGTGCGTGTATTGCACGATGGAAACTGGGATCAGTATGATGAATGGTGTGCTATACGGAGTTGGAGAATGGAGTTCTCAGGACCATGTAGAGGTTGTGGATCGCCTGTACTGGTACCGTTTGTGGCTATTAAGATTTGGAGGCCCGAGTGGATTTTTCCCTGCTTGGTATATTAGATTTTTGGTGTAGATTGGTTGTTTAGTGTTGGGTGATTTTGAACTATTACATTAGGGGCTACGCCGGAAATGCCACGGGTTAAGTGGTGAAGTGCGTTAGAATATGTTTTAGAAGAATGATTTATATTTCAAAGAACCAGCAGACATCTGGGAAAGATTTCTTTCATAATTAGGCCTTCGTGGTGGATGTCAGTGCAGAGATGTCTCACATGGAATAGGTATTTGGATGGGATCGCGCGTGCAACAAAGAAATGTGGAAACATGACCTTGCGGGTCAAATTCGTGTGTCCTATTTCTATCATATGAGACGTGGTCTTAGCCTTGTGTTGTGGCAGTACTAGATTTGAGGTACAACTCTCTCAGTTGAATCATTTTCATGATTTGAGTATGTTCGAACTATTTCTTATTGGTGCGCGTATTATGCAAGTTGTGGCTTAGGCCTGTATTGGGGTGTTATATCACTAGAGTGGTATGTTGGGTTTGAAGTGATCACTGGGGTCATTAATGATACGAATGGATTTGATTTCAGCATGTTTGATGGGTAAATACCAAGGTTCCGTTTAAAAAAAATATTATGATAATTGTTAGAGGAGAAATGGCCTCATGGGTGGTTGATATGAGCAATGGTTATGAATTATTGCGTGTTTCCATTATTGTTGGCAATATATGAAAGTGTTAGAATAAGACTTTAACTAATAAGGGATTTTCTATTGTTATTTGGTTGTTGTGGACGACTGTTGTGAATAGAAGTTATCGTTTCGAGTGCTTGGATTGATTTCATCGAGGTTGCAGGTATGGGTTATTACAGCTGGTTCGAGGCTATTCAAGGTATAGGTGTGAGGTTTTGATCATATTGATGGTTTCAGAAGTAATAAGGTAGTTCTGTGATTTATGGGCTAGGCTGGATGGTGTAAATCCAATTTAAATGTATTATCGAACCTATATGACATAGGGTGACGTGGGATCACCCCGGGTATATTCTTAGTAAGGTTATTCAGATTTTGGTTGTCTTCTGGGGCAACTCGGGGTACGCTCGAGGACGAGCATTTGTTTAAGTTGGGGAGAATGTGACGAACCTGTCGTCTCGTGATTTACTACCCCATCCTTCCCATTTTCTTCTTCCTTATGTTTCATTATCTGTATTGGGTGCGTTAGAATTGAATTGCAATGATTTTATAAGAAATGAGACACTTAGTCTCTTATAAGAAGATTTAAGTTGGAAAAGTCAACCAGATTTTGACATGTGAGTTAGAGGGATCAGAATTGAATTCTGACGATTCGGTTAGCTCCGGGTGATGATTTAAGGCTTAAAAGCGCAATCGTAAGTAATTTTGGAGGTCCGGTGAAGAAGTTATCCTATTTTGGCGAAGTTAGTATTTTGGCGATTTCCGGTTGATTGGTGAAATTTTGATCCGGGAGTCAGAATGGAATTCCGAGAGTTTCTATAGCTTCGTTATGTAATTTTTGACTTGTGTGAAAAATATCAGTTGAATCAGAGGTCTTTAGGTCGGGTATTTGATTGAATGCAAGTTTTGAAAGTTTTAGTTTAACTTAAGCATTGATTTGATGAAATTTGATGATTTTTATGTTAACGATAGTGTTTTGTCGATTGGAACAGTTTGAATAATGTTATAGGACTTGTTGATATAATTGGTTGAGGTCCCGAGGGACTCGGGTGGAGTTTTGATGGTTATTGGAGTTTAACTAGGGCATTTCAAGAATGTTGCGATGCCGTTCTTCAAGAATAAGTGGTATCATATTATGCAAATGAGCTCCAAATTTCAGTTTTGATTGAAGCATTAGATCCGTATCGAAATTTCGGAGCCATAGCAAAAAGAATCGTCCAATACCAAAATCGTACATGAGAGTTATGCCCATTTTCCTATCGGGGAAAAATAGTTCCCATCGCCAGCGCCCAGGGTAGCGTGCGACGCTATCCGGGACGCTCGGATTTTTGAGGCTACTGGAGGTGGCGCCACAGGAAGCTCCCCATGCCACCATGGGGCGTCCGAATGGTAAAATGCTATAAAACGGGGGTTTCGGCCATTTTTACATATTTTGAGCTATGGAGCTCGGTGTGGGCGATTTTCAAAGGCAATCTTCACCACAAAACTTGGGGTAAGTGATCTTAACTCCCTTGTGATTATATTCCATGAATTAATCTACATATTTGGTGGTAGATTATTGACATTTCAAGAGAAATGGAGGAATTTTCTAAAATTCTATAAAATGAATTTTCAAGATTTGAACATCGATCCGGAGTTCAATTTTTGTGAATTTGGTATGTACAGACTCATGGAGAGATAAGGGTCGTATTGATGCAAAAATTTCTGGATTTCGAGACGTGGGCCCGAGGCTCGGGTTTTTGCAAATTTCGTGAATTTCGACATTTCTCGATTGTTTTCGATTGGGTATTGTTCCCTTAGCATAGTGTGATGTATTTGCTTTGATTTTGGTTAGATTCGACGTGCGTAGAGGCCGGTTTGAGGGGCAAAGGCGCCGCGAGCTAGAGATTTTACCGGTTCGTGGTGAGTAATACTGGTAAATGACATCGTGAGGCTTTGAAATCTCTTATTTGCACATCATTGTGCTGTATTAAGGTGACTTGCACGCCGGATATGAGCATGGGGTAGAGCACTATTGGGGATTGTGACTTGGTCCGTCCCAATTTTTAATTTTACTGGGTAATTGATTGAAATTACTTGTTATCGTCATAATTTGGGTTGATTGCCATGTTTGGGGACTTGTGCTGACTTGTAAAATCCTTCGAGGATTGATATTACTGCTTAGCATGATTTGCATATCATCTAACTTCACTCAAGTTATTACATGTTGTTTTGCAAACCGAGCCGTATTTCTAAGTTTTGAAAACTTAACTGACATTTTAAATGCATTTCGAGCTGGAATCTTCGATTTCTAAATGCCCAAGGGGCTTACTATATTATTTTTCTGGACTAATAATAAAGTGACTTGAAACAGTGGTAACAATGACACTATAATATATACTTGAAACAGTGGTAACAATGACACTGTATGTTATACTTGGAACAGTGGTACAAATGGCACTATATGATATAAATTGGTCATGTATCATTGGCTGACCGGTCAGGTAACATTGACTGACCAGTATATTGCGCTTGGGCTGTAGGAGCCCCTCCGGAGTCTTACACACCCCCAGTAAGCGTCGTCGATGATAAATAAATATGGATGGCTCGGCTGCGCGCTGCAGTCGGTACTGGAATGTCCCATCATACGCATTGCACTGCATTTATATATTTGTGCACTATTTGTTGTTTGTGTAATTTCTTGAGATATCTATTTGTTGTTCTGGTATTGTCTGATCACTTTCAAAGTGGAGGAATTTGAGACAGTGTAACAATGGCACTGTATGATGTGAATGGGTCAGGTAACAATGGCTGACTAGAGGTAAGAATATTGCCTGAATGGCGAGTTGTGAGCTCAATTATGCATACTTGCTTGTGCCCGAGAGGCGGACTTTTGTGCTGACTTGCACTACTTGTCCTGCATTTACTTGCTTAACTGTTGGTAAAAGATGTTTCTATATGTGGTTTTAAACTGAGGCAGATGTTTTCTAAAGGATTTTCCGGACTTACTATTTTTCTCAAATGGTTGTGTTGTCCCATATTTCATGGTGGAGTGCTCTTACGTGATTTATTGCCTTCAGTTATTATTTACTCTTATTACCGCTGAGTTTCAAGTACTCACTCTACTCCTCGCACCTCATGTGCAGATGCAGGCATTTGTTACCCGGTAGTGGGTTTGAGCTGATTGAAGATTTGCTACCATAGCTGAGCCAGGTGACCCCTAGCATCCGCGGCACCGGATTTTCTACCCTTTTGACTTTTTAATTCCATATTGTACACTAATGGTCTTGTAAATGTATTTAGACTCTTTTAGATGCTCATGACTTGTGACACCCCGATTTGGGCTGAGCTTGGGTCGTATTTCCGATAAATAATGTTATTAACGTATCTTTGAAACTGTATATATATATATTGTTGAAAAGAAAGTTCATGTTGGTTGGATGGCCTTGTATTCAGGAGAGGTGCCATCACGACCGGGTTGGGATTTTGGGTCATGCAAACATTTCTTAAACTAATATTTCCATGCTCTGCCTGTGAAGTCAAGGGACTTCAATTTGGGGGCATCAACAAAAATGACACCATCCTGATTATATCGGATCACAAGCACCAATTGCTCGAGCAACGTACACTGAGAGATGAAGGCTGAAAACAAATTGTGCTCTATTGAAACATTGTACAGCTTTAGGCAAACTGACCTTTCAAAACCTGCGAAGGGTGTTGGATGGTCTATTGTACAATCTTCCAGAGATAAGTGCCTCAAACGCACACAACTGAAAAATAATAAATCATCCAACTTGTAAAGTGTCATCCTATAAGGAAATTTGATATTGAGACGTGCAATACCACTTCGATCGAGGAACCCCAACAGCTGGTTAAAATAAGAAAATTTCTCCACATACGAAATTAAGAGGGTAAAGTGTTTAATAGGCCCTCGATGATGGTTTAAAAGATGGCAGATTATAGTAGCAAAGTAAGTAGGTTGGTGCATTCTCACAAGGGTTCGATCAAGGGTTACCAGTGGAATTCTACACCAAGTATATTACCACTTCCTACTTAAGATGCTTGTTCTATAATAACATCATCAGGGAGGTTGCCTAGTATATTGAAGGATAAATTTCTAATGCAGTTTCTTCTTACGACTGGAGCCATTGTTAGACTTAGATAATAGGCAAAATGAAGAAGACGAGGAAAAACAAAAGTGAAGATTGCGATTATGGAAAAAGAAGATGAAAGAAACCTGTTGATAACTTGAAATTTTGAAGATGGAACGCCAAAAGACCATGGATGGATCAACTCCAAAACCGAAATTTTGGGGGTATCGATTAAACAATCTCAAGGTAGATATGTATAGAGCCCTAATTTAGAATTCCAATGTATATAAATGAACATCTAATATGCATCAAAGTTATAATTGGTTCGTTGGTCAAGTAAGCGTATATATTAAGCATCCGTCTCGAGATCGAATCTCACCTTTAACAGGGTGTATTCTAATTTTTTCCAATCAAGCCAATTATTTTTCTCTAAAAAAAGGGGTAAATCAGTAGTTACATTTTTATCTACTTAATTTATATTTTGGAAAAAAAGGTTAAACCATTTTTTTAAAGGTTAAACGAGTAGTTACATTTTTTATCTACATTATTTAAATTTTGAAAAAAAAGAGGTTAAACCAATATTTACATTTTGGTTGTAGTAAGGTAATTATATCATTGTGATTCATAGTAATGTTGGCCGTTTAGATAATAGTTGTTTAAAGTAAGGTCATACGTATCGGACTATAGCAACCATATATGTCCATTCACTACTATGATTGTAGTAAGGTAATTATATCGTTGTGGTTCGTAGTAATGTCGGTCGTGTAAATAATAGTCATTTATAGTAAGGTTATACGTGTCGACATATAGCAACCATATAAGTCCATTCACTACTATGATTGTAGTAAGGTAATTACATCGTTGTGGTTCGTAGTAATATCGGCCCTCTAGATAATAGCCGTTTATAGTAAGGTCATACGTATCGGCCTATAGAAACCATATAAGGCTATTTACTACTATGATTGTAGTAAGGTAATTTTATCATTGCGGTTCGTAGTAATATCTGTCGTATAGATAATAGCCGTTTATAGTAAGATCATACATATCGGCCTACATCAACCTTATAAGTCCATTCACTACTATGATTGCAGTAAGGTAATTATATCATTGTAGTTCGTAGTAATATCGGCCGTCTAGATAATAGCCGTTTATAGTAAGATCATACGTATCGGCCTATAACAACCATATAACTCCATTCACCACTATGATTGTAGTAAGGTAATTACATCGTTGTGGTTTGTAGTAATGTCAGCCATCTAGATATTAGCCGTTTATAGTAAGGTCATACGTATCAGCCTATTGAAACCATATAAGTCCATTCACTACTATGATTGTAGTACGGTAATTATATCGTTTTGGTTAATAGTAATGTCGGCCGTGTAGATCATAGCCGTTTATAGTAGGCCATACGTATCGGCCTATAGCAACAATATAAGTCCATTCACTACTATGATTGTAGTAAGGTAATTACATCGTTGTGGTTCGTAGTAATGTCGACCGTCTAGATAATATCCATTTATAGTAAGGTCATACGTATCGGCCTATTGCAACCATATAAGTCCATTTACTACTATGATTATAGTAAGGTAATTATATTGTTGTGGATCGTAGTAATGTCGACACTCCAGATAATAGCAATTTATAGTAAGGTCATACGTATCGGACTATAGCAACCATATAAGTACATTCAATACTATGATTGTAATAAGGTAATTATATCATTGTGGTTCGCAGTAATTTTGGCCGCCTAGATAATAGTCGTTTATAGTAAGGCCATACGTATCGGCATACAGAAACCAGATAAGTTCATTCACCACTATGATTGTAGTAATGTAATTACATCGTTGTGGTTCTTAGTAATGTTGGTCGTCTAAATAATAACCTTTTATTGTAAGGTCATACGTATTGGCCTATAGCAACCATATAAGTCCATTCACTACTATAATTGTAGTAAGGTAATTATATCGTTGTGGGTCATAGTAATGTTGACCGTCTAGATAATTGCCATTTATAGTAAGGTCATATGTATCGGTCTATAGCAACCATATAAGTCCATTCAATACTATGATTTTAGTAAGGTAATTACATCATTCTGGTTCGTAGTAATGTCGGCCGTCTAGATAATAGCCATTTATAGTAAGGTCATACGTATCAGCCTATAGCAACCATATAAGTCCATTCAATACTCTGATTGTATTAAGGTAATTATATCGTTGTGGTTCGTAGTAAAGTTGGCCGTATAGATAATATCCATTTATAGTAAGGTTATACATATCGGCCTATAGCTACCATATAAGTCCATTCACTACTATGATTGTAGTAAGGTAATTATATCGGTGCGTTTCGTAGTAATGTCAGCCGTCTAGATAATAGTCGTTTATAGTAAGGTTATACGTATCGGCCTATAGCACCCATATAAGTCCATTCACTACTATGATTGTAGTAAGGTAATTACATCGTTGTGGTTCATAATAATGTCGACCGTCTAGATAATAGCCGTTTATTGTAAGGTCATACGTATCGGCCTATAGCAACCATATAATTCCATTAACTACTATGATTGCAGTAAGGTAATTACATCGTTGTGGTTCGTAGTAATGTCGGCCGTCTAGATAATAGCCGTTTATAGTAAGGTCACACGTATCGGCCTATAGCAACCATATAAGTCCATTCGATACTATGATTGTAGTAAGGTAATTATATTATTGTGGTTCGTAGTAATGTCGACCGTTTAGATAATAGTCGTTTATAGTAAGGTCATACGTATCGGCCTATATCAACCATATAAGTCGATTCACCAATATTATTATAGTCATATAACCTAAGCTAATTATTTTATTATGTTTCATAATAAACTCGACCTTTTATATAATAGGCGTTTATATAACTTCATTAATTAAGGTCATATATATTGCCTTATTTATATAAGTAAATATATAATTATATATATTTTTATTGATTATTATTAATTATAATATAAGGTAAATCATGATACTTTTAGGACATATGTATTCTAGCTTCTTTTTTTATGAGGGAAAACAAGAAGACATTTTTTGAGTAAAATGTTAAATAACAAATTTCTGAGGGAAGCAAAGGGAAAAGTAAAAATACAATTGGAGGGAAATTCAAAGTATTCACTCTTTATATATCTCTTAAACACAAGAACAACATCTCCAACTCTCTAAACAAAATAGATACCATAAACATGAATGCTAATGTATGGATTTAAAAAGAATTCTATCCATGATTTTGGATGAAGGTGCCCAAATCGTACATTAAGCATGATTTTCTTGTAATTTTATTTTTCTTAAATTTTCATGATTTGATAATTTTTGATTATCCCAACTAGCCATGAACCTTGAACCCTATCTATACATTATGTTCTTGCAATTTATTCCAAAGAGATTCTATGGCTATCTTCCTCATATCTCGGTAAAAACAATGCTTCGATGTAATCGGAAGGAATGTGCTGTGATTCTCAAAAGTGGTGTTCGTAGAAGACTCGTCAATGGGTGGAAACAATTTGTTGTCGACAATAATCTGAAGAAAGACAATGTCCTTCTCTTTGAACTAGTTGAGGCTACATCAGGGGTTGTGATCTTCTCTGTTGAAGAGCTATGATTAACTAATGCTTAGCTTGATAATTTCACTCTTTAGTTATATGTAATGACTTCAAATTGATCGTAGTATGATTGTTCTCTTTAGTAATAGATTAATATGATTGTCCTTTATAATATTGTTTTTTATTTATTTATTATTGTTATAGATTTTTTTTTATTTCAAGAAGACTAATCTTTTATAAATAGCCAATTAAAATTGGGAAGTCATTAAACATTGCAGAAGTCCCCAATTTTTTTCTATCATTTTACAAACAAGAGCAAGACTACAAAGATGCCTTTTTTTCCAAAAAAGTTTAAAAATCGACATCAAAACCTAAACCTAAATGTAAACCTAAACGAACCTAAACCAAAAGAGAACGTAAATCTAAAGCAAAACCTAAACCTAAACAATGATCAAATAATCTTTGTAAGGATAGAATACGATGGAGTAACTGTGACGACCCAGCCGGTCGTCTTTGGAAATCTACACCCTGTTTCCCCATTAACTACTTCCCTAAGTTAATTTCTGCTTTTTTTGGTTTGCTGAGATGTTCGGTAATAGAATTCGGAGGGTCTCGGGATACTTGGTCCCTAAATGAGACCTTAAGTGTTGAAAAATGGTCCGTAATCATAATAGTGTCAAGACGACCTCGGAATGGAAAAATAATGGTTCCATTAGCTCCGTCACGTGATTTCGGGGTTGGGAGCTTGCTCGGAATATATTTTGGATGTCCGTAGCTCATTTAGGCTATAAATGCCGAAAGTTAGAAATTTGAAGTTTTCGGGTAGTGAATTTTTTATCCGGGAGTCGGAACGGTATTCTGGAAGTTGCTGTAGCACCGCCATGTCATTTGCGACGTGCATGCAAAATTTCAGGTCAATCGGACGTGTTTTGGTTATGTTTTAAACCGAAAGCGAGTTTGGTTAAGTTTTGAAGTTTTTAAGTTCAAATCCTTGATTAATTCAAGTTTCTAGCGTTGTTTAGGTGGTTTAAGGATTGGTACAAGTTCGAATAATGGTATGGCTTAGGTTCGTAGGTTTGCTTGAGGTCCCGGGGGGCCTCGGGTGTGTTTCGGATGCTCGACGGGTTGGTTTTGGAATTTTTGAATGAAATTCATGTGCTGCTTCTGTTGTTTCCGCTTTTGCGGCTTGGGACCACAGAAGCGGCACCGCAAAAGTGGCTCAGAAGTCGCAGCGGAAGCGGAAGGGGCCCTGGGCCAGGAGACTGCAGAAGCGGTAGGCATTTCCGCGGAAGCAGGCGTCGCCTTTGCGATGTACGTCCGCAGAAGCGGATATTGTTATTGTATGTAAAGCCGTTGAAGTGGAAATTTGACCGAGAAAGCGGGATCGCAGAAGCGGACCCTGGATCCGCAAAGGCGGAAATTGCAGAAGAGAAAAGGGTTTATCCGAAGCTTAAATTTCATAAGTTGAAAAATCAATTAAGAGCTCGGGAGAAGACGATTTTGAGTGAGTTTTGAAGAATAGATTATTGAGTAACTTTTCTATGATCCGTTCTAGCTTTAATCCATAATTTAGTTGTTAAATTCATCTTTTAAATTCGAATTAAGGTCCAAAAATGGAGGAATTTGAGTAGAAGTTTATTGACTAAACATTTGGGATTTGAAGGAGCATTTGACCTCCGATTTGGGAAATTTTTATATGATAAGACTCATGAAGTACGAGGTTTTTGAAAATGTAAAAATTATTCGATTCCGAGACGTTGGCCTGAGGGGCATTTTGGTCATTTTACCTATTTCAAGCCTTAGCTTTAATTTTAACAGTGTAATTAGTTACTTGCTATGTTATTTACAATATGTAATTGGTTTGAATAGATTTGGGCCACTCAGAATCGGATACTCGTGGCAAGAGCATTGTTTCTTTGCGGTTCAGTACCAATTCGAGATAAGTAGCTTGTTTAACCTTGTGTGGGGACCTCTTCCCTTAGGATATCTTTGTCATTGTTTAAAGGCCTGGTGCGCAAGGTGACAGGCGTGTACTTGTGCTAGTTTTTGGAAATTACCTTACTTGGCTTATTTAGACTGTGTTTTCTTTCATATTTAATTGTTAAAAATGAAACTTTGCTTGTTTTGACTTAAGGAAATCATGTTAGTAATTTATTTGCTCTATTTGACTAAATTGAAATATCTGTTTTTCCGTGGAAAGCATGCTAGTGTTTTATTTGTTCTATTAGACTAAATTGCCATATTTGTCTTTCTTGCGAAGCATGTTAGATTCTCGACTTTACTTGTTGTTCACGTTTGGCTTCCTTTCTGTTAAATATTGATTTCTTGTGGTGTATTTACTTTTGGGACCACGGGTTCAATTCCCGGTAGATCCTCTGACATTGATATGACGGACTGGGGGTTCAATTCCTGGAGATCCTCTGTTATTGGAATGAAGGACTGCAGGTTCAATTTCCGGAGATCCTCTATTATTGGTATGAAGGACTGCGCTTCAATTCCCGGAGTTCCTCTGTTATTGGTATGAAGGACTTCGGGTTCAATTCTTGGAGATCCTCTGTTAATTGTATGAAGGACTGCGGGTTCAATTCCCGGAGATCCTCGGTTATTGGTATGAAGGACTGCATTTTCAATTCCCGGAGATCTTCTGTTATTGATATGATTGACCACGGGTTCGATTCCCACGAGATCCTCCGAGATAACTGGACTGCGGGTTCAATTCTCGGAGCTCCATGTGGAAATCCTGACATTTGAGTGATTTGACTTGTGTTCGCGGTCTGTACTTGTAGCCGTTTTATTTTTATTATTATCTTGTTAGATATTTGGGATTTACTTCATTATCTAGTGTTTATTTATTCTTACCTTATTTTCTTATGTTCGTCTTAGTAGGGCCTCGACCTTCCTCGTTACTACTCCATCGAGGTTAGGCTTGGCACTTACTAAGTACCGCTGTGGTGTACTCATGCTACTCTTCTGCAGACTTTTATTGTGCAGATCCAGGTACTTCTTGACGGGCGCGCTATTAGTGATCTCGCAGCTACACTTGGAGATTCGAGGTATGCATCTGCCGCGTCCGCAGAGCCGAAAAGTGTCCCTCTATTCTACCTTTAGCTACTAGTTTCGTTCATGTACTCACTTATTGTAGACACTTCTGGATGCTAGATCCATACGTCATATTTTACTCTTACCCTGTGTTGCCCGTGGGTTTTCATGTCTTGGAGGTTTTCTTACATTATTTTGGGTCGACATGTATGTGACATGCGGCATTCTATACATTATCTTATGCTAATTATGTTTTATTTATCGTTTTTCGTAACGATTTGTTAAATTTCCGTGATGTGTCAGGCTTACTTAGTTGCGAAGACTAGGTGCCGTCATGACAGTTTCATGATCGGTGAACTAGGGTCGTGACAGTTACGCTAGGCATAGAGAGTGACCATCGATTATTTTCCACTTTCTATCAATGTGGGTTAGTGGAGAGTTATAACCATAATTAACTTCCCCTAATTTATGCAAATATTAATTTAACAACAAAATATATTTATATTAAACAAAAATGCTCACGTGGGCCATATTATATAATCTTTACATGGATTAATCAAGTCTTCTAAGGTAAGACTATATGAGATAGAACCTAATGAAGTGCACTGGCAGAATTTTAAAAAATAAAATAAAGAGAAACTGTCAAAATCTGTATAAGCAGATGGATAAATTAAAGACTAGCTTCTATAATTAATTGTTGTCATGGAGGAGTGTAATGGTGCATAGAAGAGTGAAGTATACTACTGAAAATTGTGTTGCATGAAGGAGTGTAAAGGGCTACTGAGAAGTGCAATGGATGCATGAAGGAGTGGAGGGGGCTGCTATTGGGAATTGTAATGGTTATCTAAGGTTTCTACAAAGAGACTTTAATTCCTACCGGAAAGTGAAAAGAGATTATAATCCTCCCTATATATTTTTCTGAAAATATGCTACACATACACAAGACAATTAAACTACAAATATTACTAGCATAATGATGCATAAGACCCCGACAAAGAAACCTGCTGGACAGCCGCTGCATAGCTCACCAATGAGTCATAGCATCTTGTACCAAGATCTGAAGCGTGATGTTACAGAGTTGATTGAGAGGGTGGTTCGTGATAGTTGCATTGATTACCTCAAGAGTGTTATGTTGGAAGAGCATCCCCTTACTTCGCTCTATACTATGCTTGACGATATGCCCACACCATCCGTCCAGAGTGGAGCTAAGAGCAATTCTATCATTGTTATCACTAGTGATACCGAATCCGTCTCCAAGACCTAAAAGTCTCTTTCAGTGAACCAGAATATTGAGTAGTTATGAAGATTTGTTTCGTTTCTTTTTTATTATGTGTTTGTTCGTCTATGAAGTTTTCTACCCCCCCCCCCCCATATTGATGTTTTTATTTATCAACTTATGTAATTGTGATGTTATCACCCAATATCGTATTAATGAAGCAAATTATTATTATTATGGTTTGAATCTTTTATATATTTTATATATTTTATGATAACCTGGGGTCTTGCATTTGCAAGAGTAGAGTTTGTTGATACAACAAAAGGGTATATAAAACCCTTCTAAAAACAGTGTGGCCTAATGAACGTTTGATTTTTTAACAGTTCTATTGTCTTTAATATTCCAACTGTTCGTTTTATGCCTAATGAAATGAAAGTACTAATAATAACATTTGTAAAGATTAATTAAGTACTCTAATATTTTTCAATTTATTTTCTAAATGAATATAACACATGAAACTTATGACAACAACCCTTGACAAATAGGAAAATATATTGTCAATAATTATTAAGATAGTTTAGTACTTCAAGATGCAAAATATATCACATACTTAATTTATGGAGATAGTTGATGAGTACTTAAAGATAGTTGAGTGCTTATGAATGAATGTAGTAGGGATTAAAACAAGTTCAAAATGATAACACCTTGGCACTTCCAAGGTTCCATCAATATAGACAAATTAAAACATTCAGTTCATTTCAAAATATATTTTAAAAAATTATATTCTTATTTCATTCCAACAGGGAGTACAAAAGATAAAGGCTTTGGCATCCTAAATACAAAGGCTTTGACATCTATTCTACAGAGATTGAATGTGGGAACCAGTAACACATCAAACTAAACAATCAAACTGATAATAACCAAAATAAAAAATAATCAAACTGAACAATTTTTAAAATTTTCATCTCTACAAACATTGCAGCTAACAACACAGATGATATATCACTTGCTCCAACATCACTTTTATCAACACACGGACTTGAAGATTGTTCTTCACTATAAATATTTTATTTTTGGAATTCATTGAATGCTTCTACTGTGTCAGCATAAGATTTGTAAGACTTGAAGATGCTTCTTTTGAAACCTATAACCATAGGAGCACACTCACGCCAAGAGTTGTATAATCCTGGCGTTTTACCACGAAATACTGCATACACCTTTGATGCTGATATATTATCAGCTTGAGATCCATTTCTAAACTCATTAAAAGCTGCTATGGCTTCATCATACGTTTTGAAGGCCTTGAAGATGTTGCCCTTGACACCAATAACCATAGGAGCACACCGATGCCAACAGTTGTATAATCCAGGCCTCTTACCACGAAACACTACATAAACTTTCGAAGCATTATTCCTCTTCCTGTGGTTCATTCCTTAATCTAACCCTAATAAAGATAAGAGATGAAGAAGAAGAAAACAAAGATAGAAAAATGGGGGCTGGAAAAGTTTTTTAGGTTTGGCCAAATATATTAAGTGTTTAGAGTTAGAAAGTGACCACTTTACTCATAAATATCAGTAGCATAATTTTTATACATATTTTCTAAAATTTTAAATGCATTTTCTCTAATATATTATATGTATATTATAGTGTATTTCGATTAATTTGCATAGTATATGTAAATTTTAGTGCAATTCGTTTAATTAATATAGTATATGTATATGTGTTTTATGGAAATTGATGAAGTATGCATCTTGGGAAGGTAAGACACATAAATTAGTGAGAGAATTGTTGAAAATATGAGTTTAAAACGAAAAAATCTGCCAAAGGGTATATATGGAAAACGAATATACACAAATATCCACTATGCCCTCAAAAGTCATGTGAAGTACCATTATACCCCTTCGGAACGTTTGGGCCATTCTTGGTATGACCAAATATATTTTTCGATTATAATAACACTGCATATCACTTTTCCATAGTCAAATCACAATGAAAATGTATTTGTTCAGTAGATGAAATGTGCGTTTCTCGTCCCTCTTAATCACCAGAGTTTTAGCTGCTAAAGGATATATTATAGAGCTGAGATTTTACTACTTTACATGCAAAATGCTACTACAACTAGATGCAAAAAGAAAGGGACAAAGCATATATATATATATATATATATATATATATATATATATATATATATATATATATATATATATATATATATATATATATATATATATATATATATATATATAAAATTATAATAACACTGCATATCACTTTTCCATAGTCAAATCACAATGAAAATGTATTTGTTCAGTAGATGAAATGTGCGTTTCTCGTCCCTCTTAATCACCAGAGTTTTAGCTGCTAAAGGATAATATTATAGAGCTGAGATTTTACTACTTTACATGCAAAATGCTACTACAACTAGATGCAAAAAGAAAGGGACAAAGCATATATATATATATATATATATTTATATATATATATTTATATATATATATTTATATATATAGAGAGAGAGAGAGAGAGACAGAGAGAGAGAGAGATACACATGAACAATACTATTGTTTGACTCAAAAGTATTAGGCCCTTTTAGTTAAAATAATTTAATAAAAAGATTTGGGGTAAATTTTAGCCAGAAATAATTAATTCCAGATCTGAGATAAATCATAGAAATGGACAAGCACAACTAAACATAAATTTTGATTAGAACAACAATTGACTATCACAATATCGATAATGAAGAATGCATAAAGAAAAAGAATCATCATATTCAAACAATACCTCCTTCCGTCGCTTCGAATAAATAGAATTAAAGATGCATATCGAGATTCTAAGTTTTTTTCAGTCAGGAGCCTGAGGTTCGGGAGCATCTTTCTCTCCCTTGGGATGTATATATTGTTGTGTGTTTATATGCCCTTCCATTTCTCAAAATTTCTTATGATATTATACCAAACACTTTTCTTACCCAGCGGTCCTTATCTAGAGTACCTAAGTTCCTGGAATATCCCATGAAATATTCTTCTAGAATATCTAAGTGTTGAACTGGTAGTTTGGACAAAACTGAGTGCTCGACCTTGACCATAGCTAAATCACTTGCCGACATATCGCTTCCTACACGTGACTTCGATTTGGTTGCTTATTGGTTGTTCTTCCTTAAACAGAATTCTTTTGATCAGATTTTGATCCATAAAGTTAGTACTTCCGCCCATTGGGGTTGCCTTTGGGCGAGCTCTGTGGCGGACTTCGCCATTTGCACCTTTTGAGAAATCTGAGAATATTGGCCAAAGAGTGACCCTTCATAGCTGTTGATATCCAAATTTTCCCTTATATTAGTATATATATATATATATATATATATATATATATATATATATATATATATATATATATATATATATATATATATATATATATATAAGCATGTTCAAATATTTTTTTATATAATTTTTAAAGGTTTAAATTGATTTATATTTTCCATAATATTCCGATAAGTATTTCCAAAATAATTAATTTGGTAATTCATCTATTGGGTTTTATATTTATGCTAAAATATGGCTAAGGTAATTTTTACATATTTTTAAAATTTGTTTAGTATTTGTTAAAGCTAATTGCATATAATTGTAATATTAGCCACTCTAAGGTTTAATTGCGTTTTATATTCATAAAATCTGATATTGTATTTTTTAATTGTTATTTATACGTTATAAATTATTCTAGTATTTTTAATTCATTTTTAGAATCTATTAACTATTTTATTAATTAAGAATGGAAAAAGTGGCTATTTAATTTTTAAGCCAGATTGGTTTTCAGTTTAACCCCAAATCAAGCCCAATTTCCCAGCCCACTTTCAATTTTAACCCGACCCTAACCCAATTAATCTTACCCAAACCCGGATCCCCCACCTACCCTTTTTAATCTAGGCCGTTGATCATTCAGATCAACGACTACCATTTTCCCTACCTAAAATAAACCCAAACAACCCCCTTACCCTAAATCATTCCCACTAGTCTGCCGCCCTTGAATTCCTATCATCTCAAACTCTCTATGAAAAGCAAAGGCTAACCTTAGTCGCCGCCACCCAAATCCCCCTAATCCTTTTCAATCCCTACCTAATTCATGTACTCCCATGAAGGTTTGAGGCATGTACTCATCTCCTATGTCAACTGCTACCTATTTTTGTGATTCCATGGACAGATCTCAAAGGGATCTAGTCCAGTCTTGGTTCAACTTCTATCTATGGCCTTTTTTCGGCCATCCATGGTTGTTTAAGTTAGATCATTGACTTTTTCGGCTAGAACGGTATCTTTTTAAAGTCTTTCTCACTTTCTCTGGGTTCTATGAAATCCTAAATTTTAAGATGTTACGATTTTGTTTTAGATCTATTTTAGATATTTGTATGTTATGAACTTCTTGACGTTTTCTCAAAAATTTCTTTGAGGATTTTTCAAAGAAAGTCTTCGTTTTCAAGTTAGGTTTCTTAGACTCTTTTCAGCAGATATTTTCTCTGATTTTCATTGTGTTTTATGATTTTACTTTGTTTAAGCAGTTTGTCCATGTTTTATGCTACCTGGTTTATCGTATTAAAAACCCTAAGTGCTTTGGTTCTACTTAGGGTTCTAAAATGCTCTTAGTTTATTTTATACGCGTGCTTGTTCCGATTGAGTTCTTTATATTAGGCTCCTCTTATTTGTTGATTAATAGTTCTTACCATTTTTTAACTCGATTGTTGTTAAAAAAACCTAATTTCTTAAAAGGGTTTTCCTCACTTATTGATTACTTGTTTCTGTGTGTTGATCTCCTTTACTCGTTTTCTTCACTTTTGATTCTATGTGACTACTTGACTTTGTTGACTACTGTGCTTTGAGTAGATCTCCTTTACTACTGAATCCTAGCTTACTCCTACAACTACTGTATATTAGTGTTGCTTCTTTTGGCAATATGATTGGCCTTGCATGACTGACACTCTAGCTCATCCTTCTCTATTTATATGGCAAAGTGCAGAATCATATTTCTTTCTTGATTGATCTTGATTTCCTCAAAGTTATGACTGATTGTAAAATGTTCCCATATAAACCCTAATATTTACTTATTTTATTTAAATTGATTGATTCCCTTCCTTTAATTACTGTGATGTTTTACCTTTAATTATTTCCCAAAATTAATTATATTTTTGTAATTAGACTCAAATATTTACCTTATATTTTTACTTCCCCCTTATATGGCAAGAATCAATCTGTCTCAAACTGATTTCTTTCCTTAATTAATCATGTTAGTATCCTTTTGAGCAGTAAACCCTTGTTAGGTGTGTTTTTATGATTGGAACAAGTTCGTATGATGTTTTGGGGTATGTTGGTGCTTTTGGTTGAGGTCCCGAGGGCCTCGGGGTGGATTCGAGTGGTTAATCAGACAGTGTTTGGTTTTTGGGAGTTGCAGAATTCAATAGAAATCTTGCAGAGGCTTTTCCTCTATGTGATCACATGAGAGGTATTGCGATCGCATAGAAGGCTAGGAGAGGGGCCTATTTTTGTGCTATGCATTCTCACTAAGGGTCATGCAATCGCATAGGTCTGGGAGTTTGAGCTGTGTGTGTGCATAAGGGTTGATGCGATCGCATAAGGTAGTTGGGTCTGCGGTCCCTAGCAAAGGTTTGTTCTATGCGAGCGCAGAGGTGATATGCGATCGAATAGTGTTATTTTGGGAAGGTGGAAATTTGTGAATTGTGAGCGAAATGGATGTGATGCGATCGCATAGAGTAATAACTGGACAGACATAATGGTTTTAAATGTTATTTCATCCGCGACCTATCTTACTTTTCCACCATTTTGCCACCACCTTGGGAGTTGTTGGTTTACTTTGAAGGGTATATTGACAGGAAGTGATTGGAGGTAGGTATCGAGGCCTAGAAACACCATTTAATTGAAGATTCATCATTTGATTCTCCCATATTTGGGTAAAAATTGAAGAAACTAGGGCTTGGTTTTTGAAATGTAAATTGGGAATTTGATGGCCCGTTTGAACTCTGATTTTGATGAACTTTATATGGTTAGACTCTTGAGAGTACAATGTTTCTGAAAATGTAAAAATTATTCGATTCCGAGATTTTTTCCTAAGGAGCATTTTGGTTATTTTACCTATTTTCGCGTCTTAGCTTTAATTTTAACAGTGTAATTTAGTTACTCGTGATGTTATTTAAAATATGTAATATGTTTGGATAGATTTGGGCCACTCGGAGTCGGATACTCATGGCAAGGGCATTGTTTCTTAGTAGTTAACAATGCAGGATATCCAATGCAGGACTGATTAACTGGAGGATACTAAGAGATCCTGGGGATACTTGGAGATCCCTTATGTATATGATGAGGATACTGGGAGATCCTCTGGATACTTGGAGATCCCTTATGTATATGATGAGGAGAGATCCTCGGGACACTTGGATATCCCTTGTGTATATAATGAGGATACTAGAAGATCCTTAGGATACCAGGAGATCCCCGATATGACAATTAGCCTGTAGTGATTGTTCTTGTTTCGTAGAATTGTGTTATAGCCTGTTCCGTTATTCTTACTGTTTTGTTAGATATTCGAGATTTATGTATTCCTATTGTTATTTCATTTCATATTTATTCTCAGTAGGAGCCTCGACCTTCCTCGTTACTACCCAACCGAGGTTAGGCTTGGCACGTATTGAGTACCACTGTGGTGTACTCATGCTACTCTTCTGCACACCTTTGTTGTACAGATTCAGGTGCATCCGGTCAGGCATATCATCAGTGAGTTCGGAGCTTGCTATCGGAGACTTGACGTATACTACTGCGTCCGCAGACCAGAGAGTCTCCGTCCTTTCTACCTTAGTTAGTAGTAGTGTTCTATTATAATTTTCGTTGTATTAGATTTTTCAGACATTAGAGCTGTATTTACGTTTCTCTTAGACCTGTGTTGCCCGTGGGATTCTAGGTTTTGGGATGTTATCTTTTAGAAGTGGTGTGTGCAGTATATGTGCCAAGCGGCACCGTATACATTTCCTATTCTATTTAGTGTTTGTTATTGTTTTATTTCCGCACTGTTAAATTTCACAATGTGATATGGCTTGCCTAGCTGCGAAGATTGGGTGCCATCATGACAGGTTCATAATTAGTGAACTAGGGTCGTGACAGACGGGTAGATATAGATATAATGACCACTACGCTAATACCACGTGTATTCCCTCCTCTGAGGAGTGTCATACCGGGTATTGCATTGAGGTGATCCATATTATAAACAAACCTAGTACCCCTTTCAATAATATTTTTGAAACACTTATGTATTCAAACTTAAATCCTCTCTTATTTGAGCGTTATTTGTTTACTTGCTAATTGCACAAATTCACAAAAACTATTTGGCCGGTAACCACACTAGATGGATCTTGAGGGGTGCCTAACACCTTTCCCTTAGGATAATTTCAAGCCCTTACCCTATCTCTGGTTATCAAACATAGTTGTAGTTGAACCCTATAGGTGTCCTAATGCACCTTAAATCATTAGGTGGCAACTCTTCAAATACCCAATACCCAAAGGAAATGAGTCATACACCCCATGAATGTCGAAACCCGAAAACTCCTCTCCGAAGAGACGCGGCAATAGCAAAATGATGATGTGGTGCTTCGGGAGACGTACCTGACCGTTCTGTCAGTTTGAAATGACGTCAATATGTAATGCATCATTATCGCGCATGTTCCCTATGCGTTACGTCATTTCCCGTGCCTCCTTTGCTTTGGAACTAATGTGGTGACATTTGGTTTCCCCCCTCAGGATGTTTGTATTCTTATAAATAGAGGAGAGAACTCCTCATTTGGGGTCGTCAAGTTTTCTACATATTACTCAAAAGGCTCCAGGCTTCTCTTTCCTCCTTCCTCAGATTCTTACATTTCTATCTTTCTTCTTTCGAAGTTCCTTGCCATTGTTACTCCTTCTATCCTAGCTCCTATTACCTACATAACCAAAGAAACATGGCTAGTGCACCTTCTACTTCTGATAGAGTCATCGGTACCGTTGCATAGGAAACAGATATGCCTTCCCATGAAGAAGGAATGACCAATGTGGAAGATGATAATTTTCCTACCATGGATGAGATAATTCCATGCTCGGGGAAAGCCAGGATTAATTTCAAGCATTTATACGTAAGTGGAGGATTCTTGATCATATTGAACTCGTTCCCGCGGATAACGACGTCGTGCAGGTACATCGCCCGGGGTACTGTGCATTTTATACGTACCCGTTTGTCATCAATTACAAATTTTACCTTCCTTACCCGGCGAAATACTTTTATCATTATTATAGGGTGTGCCAGGCTCAACTCTCCCCATATATATACAAATTTTTCCTCATGCTCACCAAGTACGTAGAACTGGTTGGCCGGGGGATTTCTCTTAGCCACTTGTTTCACCTCTTTGTACCTAGTATTTACAGGGGTAATATGGTACATGTTTGTCATTGCAGGACCAGGGGATTTGTGGTGAAGATGAACAACAAGACCAATTGCCGTTTTTGGGAGAGCTTCTTCTTTGTCAGGATGGAGCATGTGGAGGCGGGGACGAATGATTCCTCCCCTGTGATCGAGATTTCCCCCAAGTGTGATTTGCTGGAGGACACAGTGAGCCTGGTACCTCAATTTGCTCTTCTTTGTTTCACTACTGAAAGTATGTCATTTCAGGAAATCAGTGATGCCTGCCTATCGCGGGGCGTAGCTGCAATGGCTTTGAGGGTGAGCCTATTACTTTCTTCATTTTACGTCTCCTACTCTCGCTAATTTTCTCTTTCTGTTCTCTTTTCTTTTTACAGACCTTTATTTTGGAGATGGATAGTATCCGCCGCAAGGAGATGCGGGTTACTATTTTTTAGAAAATAGTTTCAAAATACCACCGATTACGTGACAAGTGTCATGAGATACATGCACTACTCAGGGCGGGCGGCAATCCTCTGTCTCTTCAGGAGGAGTTAAAACGAAACGATGAGGACTTGATACGGTCCATGAGCAGATGCAGCAAACTTGAGAGGCTTCTTATGGCTAATAAAGAAGAGCTCGAGGTGGGCAAGTGTGTTGCAGCTGAGTGTGTTGATCTTCAGGGGAAGGTAGTGGCCTTTCGAGCGGAGCTTGAGCAGAGTGACATTAGGCTCGCTGAATTAAGTGTTTAATTGGTGAAGAAGGTGATCAAATTGTAAGGGAAGGTGACCGAGCTAGAGAGGGTTGAAGGAGACCGAATAGCGGCCTTGGAGAAAGTTGCAGCGGTGAAAGGTACTATTCGTGTTCTCAGGTAAGAATATGCCACTGAGATGGAGATGGCCATTCTAAGGGAGGCGCGGATTGGCGAGCTTGAGAGGGACGTCTCAAGCCTGGGTGATCAAGTTACTACTCTTGAGGCGGAGAAGGCACAATTATTGGCTTCGACTCCTCATATGCCTGCCTAGGTTGACGTTCCTCCCCCTTTGTACGAGAAATGGGTTCACGCTGAGGCCTATCCGGATATATATAAGGGCTTGTTGGCAGCGGGGAATGTCTTTGAGGTCTCTTTCAAAGAGGCTCGAGCTATAGCGCGTGAGGCCCGACTTGCCTGCGATTATGATCCTGCGATGTCCGAGGCCAGTGGAGTTGATGAGGCCGAGGACGAGCTTGCCTTTGATGAGGAACATTCTGATGGAGAGGGTGACGGTGGAGGTGAAGCTGCCGAACCAAGAGGAGAGGAAGATGATGGCGTGGATGGGGATAATGCAGAATGAAGCTCTAATCTTTCCTCACGTACTTAGTTTTTTTTTTGTACTTAGTCTGTTGGGTAGACCCCCCCCCCTTTTGGTCCTTTGTAAGACGCTATATTTTCTTTACATAAAATTGTTTGTTTGACCTTGATTGTATGCCTTTGACCTTTCCTTCTTTTTTCTTTCCGATTTCTTGGATTTTCTCGTAATAAGTCCCTGACTTTTGGTAGTTAGCTCGAGCAAGGTCAGATTTGACCTGCTAATTTGAACGAGGTTGAAATTTGTCTTGTTAATTCGAGCGAGGTACGATTTGACTTGCTAATTCAATTGAGGTCAAATTTTGACTTGTTAATTCGAGCAAGGTCAGATTTGACATGTTAATGTGAGCGAGGTCGAATTTTATCTTGTTAATGCGAGAGATGTTAGATTTGGCCTGATCGAGGTTAGATTTGGCCTGCTAATTCGAGCGAGGTTAGATTTTACCTGCTAATTTGAGCGAGGTCAAAATTTTATCTTGTTAATTCGAGCGAGGTTAGACTTGACCTGCTAATTCGAGCGAGGTCGAATTTTGTCTTGTTAATTAGAGCGAGGTCAGATTTGACCTGCTAATTTCGAGCGAGGTCGAATTTTGTCTTGTTAATTCGAACGAGGTCAGAGTTGACCTGCTAATCCGAGCGAGGTCGAATTTTGTCTTGTTAGTTTGAGCGAGGCCAGATTTGACTTGCTAATTCGAACGAGGTTGAATGTAGACTTAGAAAATAATTCAAGTGAGACAATGTATATTTCCTTTGCGTTGGCGTCATTGTGTATGTTTGGCATCGTGTAAGAGTGTCACGCTACTTTGTTTATTCATTAGAGAATATTACATGTTTATGTTCGAATAGTGCGTACATTCGAGGAGTCCCATTCCGTCTAGTTCCTTCATCGCTCGACATAGAGAGGTAGTCGATAGGTGGGGCAATAAATGTTTTTCTCAAGCTTCGGAACATCTTAATGTGCAGAAGAGATCAAATTTTAGCAAGTTGTATCATTGCATAGTTGCTTTGGTGAGCGCGTAGGTGAGTTTTATGCACTTGAGTTCTATCTGCGTGATGGAGAAATTTGTATGTTTTTTGGGCCGGTGACCAAGTTAGTATAGATTAGTATCTAATGTAAATATATCCAGTAGGATTGTGGGTGTGCTTAGTGCGTAATGTCCATAATCATATTTTGAAAACTCGTACCAAACCCATCACTACAACAAGATGTGGCTTTTGTATAGATATCAAACATAATTTTTATTTCATGCAAAGATCTGACCCTGGTTGGTTCGGCTATATTCAAAAGCTTGTCTACAAATTTCTCAAGTTGGTGTTTGTAATGAGGGAGAGAGGCTGCGACAGCCGGGAAGTGGAACCTTGAATGACATTAGATCTAGAAGAAACTAAAATTTTGGCTAAAAAATCTCCACAGACGGCACCAAATTGTTTAACTAAAAATTATTACGCCCTTTTAGTTAAAACAATTTAATAAAAAGTTTTGGCGTAAATTTTAGCCGGAAATAATTAATTCCCGATCTGAGATAAATGATAGGAATGAACAAGCACAACTAAACATAAGTTTTGGTTGCAATAGTGATTGACTCTCACAATGTAAGAAATAGACAATTGCTCTAATAATATCAAGTGATAATTAAGAATACACAAGGGAAAAAATCATCATACTCAAACAAGAATGCCTTCGGTCCCTTCGAATAAATAGAATTAAAGATGCATATCGAGATTCTAAGCTCTCGTCTCTTTTCTCGGCGAGGAGCTTGAGATTTAGGAGCATCTTTTTCTCTCTTGGGATGTATATGTTGTTGTGCGTATATATGCCCCTCCTTTTTGTTAGATAATACGCTTAACGCTAGAGGGGGGGTGAATAGCGTTATAATAAAAATTAACGTAAACTTGCGGAATTTAAAAACTTGCAGGAAAAATAAGTGCGGAAATTAAATGCAATAAAGAACAAACGCACCGATGTATTCTGGTTCACCACAACAAGTGGCTAGTCCAGTCCCCGAGAGAATCTCTTGAGATTTTCCACTAACTTGTCAAGCTTACGGGTGCTCAACAAACCTTTACAACTTAAGGACACAAGCCTTAACACCTTTGCTCGGAGATACAACACTCCAAGACTTCACTATTAAGCTTACGGGTGCCTAACCAACCTTTACAACTTAAGGGCACAAGCCTTAACACCTTTGCTCGGAGATACAACACTCCAAGACTTCACTGTTAAGCTTACGGGTGCCTAACCAACATATACAATCTGAGGACACAAGCCTCAACAATCTTGCTCGGAGATACAGCACTCCAAGACTTCGACCAAGGAAACACAAGTTCCTTACAACAAGAGAATCACAATTCTCTTCAAGTGTACAAAACACTAAACACTCAAACAATACACTCCTTTATGAGTAGATATGAGTAAAAGAAGTAAGCAAAAGATCACAACAACTTTGGACAAGAATATGGCTCTCAAAACTTATGTAATAAATATAAAATGATTAGCAATAGAGTATGCAAGCTTATTGCAATTGTATGATCAGTTGTTGTGTGTTGTTGTGTTTAAAACACTGAAATGAAGCTGTATTTATAGTTGAAAAACTTGGCATTACCATTGCCTAATTGCCAATTAAGAGTTGCTGATTTTACTGTGTGACAATCGATTGTCAAGAAGTCACAATCGATTGTTTGCCAATCGTTCCAGAAATCAATCCCAGATTTTACGCTTAACAATCGATTGTACAGGATCAACAATCGATTATTGGTAATGTTCAAAAAATCATTTCCAGATTTTACGTAAAACAATCGATTATACAAAATCAATAATCGATTATTCAGCAACGTTCAAAAAATCCTTTCCAGATTTTAATATCAATAATCGATTGTACAAAATCAACAATCGATTACCTGACGGTATTTGAAAACTTTACGACAACGGTCAGCTTCACAATCGATTGTGCAATGTTAACAATCGATTATTTATCAGACTTTGAAAATCATTTTAGACACTGCCTCGTGACAATCGATTGTTATATACTCACAATCGATTATTTAATAACTTTGAAAAAGTCTGGAAGACGCTGCCTCAACACAATCGATTGTCATATGTTCACAATTGATTATTTTGTGACTTTGAAAAAATGATGGACACTGTCTCTTCACAATCGATTGTCATTAGCTTCACAATCAATTATTCTGAGTTTTGAAAAACTTTGATGTACACTGCCTCATCACAGTCGATTGTCATAAGGTTCACAATCGATTGTCATGCAGGTTTGAAAAACCTGATGCTCACTGCCTTAACACAATCGATTGTCATTAGTTCACAATCGATTGTCATGCAGTCTTGGCTTAACATAATCGATTATCATAAGTACATAATCGATTATCTTAGTCCAGATTTTAGAGGCATGTTTAAAAATCATTTTGACTAAAGTAAATATGCATGATTTAAAATCATTTAGCATTAAATTAAATATGCATGATTTTGTAAAAATAGTTTTACGAGAGAAGCCATGTCATGAGTCAAGTTGTCGGATCAAGATCACAATTAAGAACGACTCATTTAAACTATAAAACTTTGTATTGTGCTTGAATCTCGTTATCCACTAATTGTGCGCTTGTACTTGAACTTCGTCATATATCAATTTGCGCTTGTTTGTCATTCATCAAAACCTACACATAAGAACACACGTTTTGGTATAAAGCCTTGACGTGTTTCCAACAATTTCCCCCTTTTTGATAATGGAAAACTTTAAGCGGGTTATGCAAATTAAACAATTTATAATGACGATTCAAGACAAGTATATATATGCATCAACAAGTATGCAATTTGTTCCCCCTCAATATATGAATTCCCCCTCAATTTAAGCTTATAAATATTGAGAGTGCATACCCGTTATCTTCCCCCTTTTGTCATTAGCAAAAATAATATAAGAAAATGCCAAAGATGTAAATAAAACTTGTTTATTTATTGGAAAGAAGATTACAGCAACAGGGAAGACAATACAACATATAAAAACAAACTTAAAAACAACAAACAAAGAAATTATTCATTTCCATCATCTCCCGCCTCATCATCCGGCGCTGCTTCATATGGAACAAGACCCGCATATGGATAATGAACATGGTCAAAATATCCATGGATCTAATGAGTTAATTGACCAAAAGAAGAGGTCAATGAAGCAATTTGGTTGGAAATTGATTGGAGGGTAGGCTCTTGAGGCGGACGAGTTCGACGGGTTGGAGGAGGAGCAGGTGCTGCATGATCACCGTCATGATGAAAGGAGGATTCTGAAATTTCCCACTTCTTGGTACTCTTTTTGAGAGGACCGTTGGAAGTGATGAATCCGGAGGCTTCAAGAAAATTCATGATGAGGAGAGCATAAGGAAGAGGCCTGTCATCTCCGATAGCGTCATGCATGTGAATCTTGACGAACTGACACCAATTGATGTTAGCTCCGGTTATTATGGCATGCATGAGCTTGGTGTCCTCTTGGGAAATGGTAGTATGGTTATGCTTGCGAGGCTTGAGGACTCGGGTGATGAAATAGAAAATCAACCGATAATTTGGATCCATTCCCGTAATTGTAGGACGACGGGAAGAAAGATTTGGATCATAAGAAGTAAGTCCGGTTTGATGTAGGAGGACTGTTTCATCAAAAAGGGCTCCGGCCTCGCCGATGTACCGAAAAATGTCTTCGCCACTATGAGGAAGACGGGCAATGGTATGAAGGTTTTCATCGGAAAGAAGAATTTGAACACTACTTATATTCGTCACAAGCTCACCATCATCATCCTCATGAAGGTTGGAGTAGAATGCTTGAATCAATGTAGTATTGATATAAGGATGGGTAAGAAGTAAGAAGTCAAGAAGTTGACAATTTTTGAGCATATTTGCAGCAGGGCCATAAGATTCAAGATACTTGTTGGTTGAAAAGCGGGGAGGAAGAATGTCGCGCTTTTCAAATTTTGTTAAAAATCGAGTAAGCTCGATGTCAGAAATAAAATATAGAACGGAACCATCTTGATAAGGATAGTTTGGAGTAGCAGAGAAGGATGCACCATGCCTCGCAGAACGGGAACGTTTGGAGTGACGGCCCGACATTTTCACTGAGTATTGCTGGAATGTGCAAGAGACTTGAAAGAATTTTGATAGTTTAAGAGCTAAAATTGATGCTTGAGTGAATAAAAATGAACATATATGAAGCCTATTTATAGAGGGGAGAAAGGCATTTCATTAATGGAAGAATTCTGCTGAAAATTGAAAGCTAAAACGGTCAGAAACGGTAAAGAATAAATTGCACTGACCGTTTGACAATCGATTGTTGTAATGAGATAATCGATTGTCATTAAGATTTGACTGAATCTCGGAACTGACACAAATCGATTGCAGAACCAAACGGTAAAAAATTTTGAATTACTGACATGAAATAATCGATTGTCAAAATATGGTAATCGATTGTTATGTTACAGTGAGCACAGAAATTTTCTGATTTTGAGAATAATCGATTATATTTTGAAACAATCGATTGTTTTGGAAAAGCATTGCTGAATGGCTGAGACGGAAATCAATTTTGCAGTTAAAGAATCAATTATTTAACAAAACGGTATAATAAACATAAACCATAAACAATCGATTAGTGATACTGCTAATCGATTTTCCGCACAGTAAGATAATCGATTATTTGCTTGGAACAATCAATTGTTCTGTGCCAAAACGTAATAATTCCCCCTACCTTTAGGGTGATACCTGCAAAATAGAATTAAACGTCTCCGACGCTCAAGTCAGTAATTAAAATATAAATGCAACCTAAAATGAATGCATTTAGACCAACGTTTACCCGCATTCAATACTTTATTTGGACATGATTTATATTTAGCACAACATTAAACGCTAAATATTTTATCAAGTCTACTAGCAATAAGGTAAAGTGAGGAACGATCATACCTGTGTAGTTCTTGGTATTGCTCGTCTTACCTTTCACATTTCTGTCAAGATGGTCATCTAAGTTCATTGAAGTGACCATTGGTTTGGTGTTGCTCTTTTCGAATTGATTTGGCAACTCCTTGCGACATTTAGATGGACAAATGAAAGTTCCCTCTTTCATTTTCTTAATTTGCAGCTCCAAGAAGAAATTAAGCTTGTCTATCAATGATATCTCAAATGCGATTTACAGATTCCTTGCATGACACTTATTAGTTGCTCCAAAGTAATACAAATATTTTCTAAGATATCATTTTCCACAAGATTTAGAATGCAAGATATTAGTGGCATGAGAGTTTAAAGAATATAACATTGCCAATATAGAGAGTTGTTTTGAAATTCTGTCATCAAAAAGATAGTAAACTTCATGCAATCTATTTTCCCTTAATCAGAAATTTATCAAGACATACCAACAAGACATAGATATACCAATTGTTATAAAACAATGATAAACCCATTTGTTGGATGACATAACAAGTGTACCAAAAGTTATTTTATTAACAGTGATACAAATTGTTATTTTTAGTAAAGCATATTACAAACGAGTGTTGACTGTTAACAGATCAACCATACATCGAATTTTGAAGAACATACCAACCATTATCCAGACCAAAGGATGTGTTCATCAAGAGACGATTTTTAACAGAAGGATTTTTCTCAATTGTTAGAAACATGAGACATCTCAATTATTTTTCAAAACTGAGGATAGCATTCATCAAAAACGTGAGTGAAAACTTTTTGAAGAATATGCTAATAGATAATACACACCACACAGTATACTAACAGTTATTTAAACCACAGATAGCAATTATCAAATCATGAATGAAATGATTTTATTAAGCTAACTGTTAATACATATCAACAGTTTTGATCTTTTAAAAGCAGATAACTAACAAGTAAACTAATTGACACCAATTGTCATTTAACAACACGTTTTCAACATATGAATCAACAAGGCTAATTGATATTGATTGTTGACAAGGATATCTCAATTGTTAACGCACATCAACTATTACGACTAAGCTTATCAAAGATTCAACAATAGGGGAACCAAATTAACAACAAATAAGTTAATATTGGTTGCTAGCACATATCAACAATTCGGTTTTTGTCAAAAAGGATAACTAACCGAAATTTCCTCTTGATGCAATGAGGTGTCGTGCTCGGTGCATCTACTACAATACTGTAGCCTTTCAAGCACACCTGCAAAACAGATTAATGATCTTTTGGTACCCATGCCATTTTGGGTCCTTGGGGGTTAGGCATATCATAATGATGCGATTGAGTGATATGTCTATGTCGTGTAAAACATGCAGGAGCAATATGACCAATACGTCTACAATAATGACAAGTCACGTTGGGGTTATGCATCCTTCTAGGTTCATAGTAACTTGACAGACGAAAATGGTTTACTCTATTTTCAGCATTATGACTATTGCGCGCTTTATGAACATCATTTCTCCTACTATGAGCAGCATTTCTAGAATAATTATTTCTACGTTGGAAATAATTTCTAGGTGCTTTAAAGGGTTCAAAAATCCTTCTAGTATTTGGCCTATAATATGCATCATTTCTAGGGTAGTTATTTCTAGGTGGTAAGTCATTGCTAGGTCTTCTAAAATGTTCAAAATTTAGTCTAGCATGCATATTGGTTCTAGGATTGTTATTTCTAGGATAAGCATTTTTATTATTTGTCCTAGGTTGAGCCTTAGGTTGTTGGGGTTTTGCTTCAACCTTTTCTTTAGGCTCATTCGTAAACCCTATGCCATGATTGGTTGACTTCAAATTATCAAGAACATCATTCAAATTTTTGTGCGAAGAATTAAACTTATCTAATGTGCCTTTAAGCCTTTCTACTTCATTTTTGAGATGCAAGCAAGAAGTACACTTTCTAATAGAGCTTTCGGGCTTATCGGCGCTTCTTTTTCCGAAAAACTTGTTTTCCTCTTTCAACTTCTCATTTTCTAAAACCAGTTTTTCAAAATCTTTTTCTTTTAGAGAGAGTTGTTTTTGAAAATCTTTTTCTTGCAACGACAGAGTTTTCTGCAAATCTTTAATAGTCTTGGAAGCATCAACAAACTCACTATGTAATTTATTATAAGCATTTTGCATTTCTTCAAGCGAGTGAGAGTTGGACGTACTTACCTCTTCTTCTTCGTTTGCCATGAGACATTGGCCAGTTGATTCATCATATGAGCTGTCCATTTTTTGAGGCATGCTTTCATACATTTCCTCCAGCTTATCCCACATCTCTTTGGCGGTTTTGTAGTGGGAAATTTTCTGATAGTCTTTTTGATTCAAGGCGCTATACAACACATTTATTGCATTAGTGTTGTATTCACTTACCTTGGCTTTCCCAACTTTTGTTGTCATTTGATCACCATGCTTGATGATTTGCCATAGATAAAAGTTGTTGGCTGTGATGAAAATTCTCATCCGATCTTTCCAATATAAGTAATTATTTCCATCAAATATTGGGGGCAACATGTTAAAATCACCTTCACCTATTCCTGCAAAAGAGTCACGAGTAGAAGCCATGGATGGTTCTATCAATCTGTTAAGTCTTCAGAGAGTTGGGCTCTGATACCAATTGTTAGATAATACGCTTAACGCTAGAGGGGGGGTGAATAGCGTTATAATAAAAATTAGCGTAAACTTGCGGAATTTAAAAACTTGCAGGAAAAATAAGTGCGGAAATTAAATGCAATAAAGAACAAACGCACCGATGTATTCTGGTTCACCACAACAAGTGGCTAGTCCAGTCCCCGAGAGACTCTCTTGAGATTTTCCACTAACTTGTCAAGCTTACGGGTGCTCAACAAACCTTTACAACTTAAGGACACAAGCCTTAACACCTTTGCTCGGAGATACAACACTCCAAGACTTCACTGTTAAGCTTACGGGTGCCTAACCAACCTTTACAACTTAAGGACACAAGCCTTAACACCTTTGCTCGGAGATACAACACTCCAAGACTTCACTGTTAAGCTTACGGGTGCCTAACCAACCTTTACAATCTGAGGACACAAGCCTCAACAATCTTGCTCGGAGATACAACACTCCAAGACTTCGACCAAGGAAACACAAGTTCCTTACAACAAGAGAATCACAATTCTCTTCAAGTGTACAAAACACTAAACACTCAAACAATATACTCCTTTATGAGTAGATATGAGTAAAAGAAGTAAGCTCAAGATCACAACAACTTTGGACAAGAATATGGCTCTCAAAACTTATGTAATGAATATAAAATGATTAGAAATAGAGTATGCAAGCTTATAGCAATTGTATGATCAGTTGTTGTGTGTTGTTGTGTTTAAAACACTGAAATGAAGCTGTATTTATAGTTGAAAAACTTGGCATTACCGTTGCCTAATTGCCAATTAAGAGTTGCTGATTTTACTGTGTGACAATCGATTGTCAAGAAGTCACAATCGATTGTTTGCCAATCGTTCCAGAAATCAATCCCAGATTTTACGCTTAACAATCGATTGTCCAAGATCAACAATCGATTATTGGTAACGTTCAAAAAATCATTTCCAGATTTTACGTAAAACAATCGATTATACAAAATCAATAATCGATTATTCAGCAACGTTCAAAAAATCCTTTCCAGATTTTAGTATCAACAATCGATTGTACAAAATCAACAATCGATTACCTGACGGTATTTAAAAACTTTACGACAACGGTCAGCTTCACAATCGATTGTGCAATGTTAACAATCGATTATTTATCAGACTTTGAAAATCATTTTAGACACTGCCTCGTGACAATCGATTGTTATATACTCATAATTGATTATTTAATAACTTTGAAAAAGTCTGGAAGACGATGCCTCAACACAATCGATTGTCATATGTTCACAATCGATTATTTTGTGACTTTGAAAAAACTGATGGACACTGTCTCTTCACAATCGATTGTCATTAGCTTCACAATCGATTATTCTAAGTTTTGAAAAACTTTGATGTACACTGCCTCATCACAATCGATTGTCATAAGGTTCACAATCGATTGTCATGCAGGTTTGAAAAACCTGATGCTCACTGCCTTAACACAATCGATTGTCATTAGTTCACAATCGATTGTCATGCAGTCTTGGCTTAACATAATCGATTATCATAAGTACATAATCGATTATCTTAGTCCAGATTTTAGAGGCATGTTTAAAAATCATTTTGACTAAAGTAAATATGCATGATTTAAAATCATTTAGCATTAAATTAAATATGCATGATTTTGTAAAAATAGTTTTACGAGAGAAGCCATGTCATGAGTCAAGTTGTCGGATCAAGATCACAATTAAGAACGACTCATTTAAACTATAAAACTTTGTATTGTGCTTGAATCTCGTTATCCACCAATTGTGCGCTTGTACTTGAACTTCGTCATATATCAATTTGCGCTTGTTTGTCATTCATCAAAACCTACACATAAGAACACACGTTTTAGTATAAAGCCTTGAGAACGTGTTTCCAACACTTTTCTCACACCTTCTTATGATATTTATACCAAATACTTTCTTTATCCAGCAGTCCTTAATCGAAGTACCTAAGTTCCTGAAATATCACATAGAACATTCCTCTAGAATATCTAAGTGTTGAACTGGCCGTGCTAACTAATTGATTGCTCGAACTCGACTGTAGCGAAATCATTTGTCGGCATATCGCTTCCTACATGCGACTTTGGCTTGGTTTTTTCTTGGGTGCTCTTTCTTAAATAGAATTCCTTTGATCAGATTTTGACCCGTACAACTATAAATTAGAATCGTTTACACAAACTCTTTGAGAAATAATATTTGAATTTGTAGTAGAAAGAGAAAACAATTGAGTCTTTATATAATGTAGCGACAAATAAAGATGCCAATTTAGAAGATTTTTTTTTTTGAGTGATGCACAATATAGCATCAAAAGGCAATATTTATACGTCTGTACGACACATGGCATACTTCTTAGAAGGAATTCGTGCTTTATAAAATAGGAATGGGCGACTGACCCATTTGGTTAGTTCTGTTGTTGCTTATAGCAGACAAAAGATTCCACTTGTCTATTTAAAATCAAGACAACTAATAGATTGAGATTTTCTTTTCGGCAGAACATAACACATTACCGGTGAACTTCAGAGATAAATTTTTTATTTTAAAGTTGGTGAATGCAAAATATCAACGAAAAGAATGTGAAATATCATAATACTTGATATTATTTTATAGTGAAGAAGTGTGCATGAACTTAGAACAATCACAAGTGATTGTCCATAACAAATAAGAAAAATCTCAAATGGCCTTTTTATTTTAATAATTGACAAGTATTGCCATACCCAATTAGTGTTTAAAATTTGCGTCCAACTGCAAAATAATTAGGTCAGATTGGTCTATTTTGATTGTTAGTAATTTAGGACATTAGACAGGAAATAAAAGTGGGAATGAAGAAGGGAAGATAAAACGAGTTTAGAAGACGAGGATACAAATTACAACATAGACGAATAATATGTAATTGGCATAAACATACCATTATTAAATAAATGTTCAAATTTATCTATATAGAATAAGAAAAACGAACTATCTTAGAATATAAAATTGCACAAGCAAAAATTAAAAAGTGGCAATATTTAAGACAAACCTCCAACTAATTTGGAGGTTCAACAATAATTTAAAAATATGCTGATTTTTACTTCAACATCCGAGTCTTACATTATCGGGTTATTTTTTTTATTTGTTAAAACAAGTTCAAAAAAATAAACTTTAAATTTGAGTCCCACGTTTGTTGGGCTATTTTTTTCATTTGTTAAAACAAGTTTAAAAAAAAAACAAAACTTCCATTCAGTTTATATATACATTGAGTCCCACGTTTGTTGATTTGTTAAACCTGAAAAATTAATATAAAAAAAACTGCTTTGATCCACGTCCGAAATGAATTTCATAAAGAAACAGTAAGAAAGAGAAAGGAAAAAAAAATCACGATCTCTTTCCAAGCGTAGGCATCCTAATTAACCAAATTGTATAATTAATTCACTTTCTCCATAACTATAAATAATATTTTACGGCTCTTTTTAATTTTTTTCCATTCCTTTTTCCTATACTCAGAATACAAAACTTTGCAAATATGGTTACAATACTTCATGAGTTTAAACAAACTTCAAGCAACTCGATGCATTGAAATTTGAAAGTTGGAATAGTTTGAATATGTAAAATTCCGAATCGCTTCAAGCCTGAAATACTATATTTTATAGAAGTGATTTTACATAATGCAAAGGTAACATATTTATAATTGATTTCATGTTTATACTTCCTCTTCTATATGCTGCAATAGTTCATAAATTAAACAAATTTTTCAAACAGATGAAACTATCCACGTGAAATTATTTGTGTAGTGACCTTATTTCTATCTATTTGAAAAATAAATCCAAATAGCCGTTTATCCAATAAATTAAACTAAAAATAGCATATGGAGTTATAATATATGCATAATTTATATATTATATGTGTATAATTATGTCTAATTAATATATAATTTATATATATAGCTAGAAAAAATGAATAATAAATATGACCGACTATTTTTTGTGCAAAGATCCCTTTCTCTTTTTGTTTCTAACGCTACTTTCACAATTATCTATTAATTTCCAGCTATCCTCAAATTTCCAGCATACTTCACATATCCATAATTATAACATGGAAATGATTTACATTTAGTTATTGAGTAACAATTTAAGTATTTGTGCAAGTAGGAATTTTCCTTTGGAGTTGTTATAATAACAACAACCCAGTATAATTTTACTTATAATCCTCTCGGGAGGGTAGTATGTACGCATACCTTCCTTTGGAGTTGTTGATGACTCTATACTGCTATTTATAATTCGGCGAAATGGCTCTCTGGCCACTTAAATTTGTCGGGTTTTTAAAAGCCGATACATAAACTTATAACTTTTCCATTTGAACACTCAAACTCCTTTTTTCCATAACTAATAAATACATTTGACCATTGACCATGTTCATGTGGTGTCAGTTGGTCCTAATCAGCAGCCCGCGTGAGAAACACGGCGCACAGGAGCGTGAAAACCCCCTTCCCAACAATACAAAATACCCTCTTCCTCCATTTTTGAACATCTGAAGCTCCATTTTCAATTTTTTTTTAATTTTTCAAGCCCCCAACCAATATCTCTCAATGAAACAATCAGATACAAGATCGCCTGGTGAGGTCCATAAAATTTTAAGAGCAAAATAGATATTCATAGGAAAGGAGGAAGAGAATGTTTATTCTTCAAAGTTGGAAAATTACTTTATAGAGCAAGTCGTGGGAGTAAATTGTTGATGAAGAAGTAAGAGTGAAAGACCCAAGACTCAGTAGACTCTTTGCAGTCTCTATTCTCACATTAATTTCCTCTCTCTTTCTCTCTCTAGATTTCCGAGCCGCCGACTTGCTTATTGGTCCCCTTCTCATTTCCGGTCCGGACTTATCTCCATTAGCTTTCCTTTTAAGCAAGCTCATTTGCTAAAGTTTGCAACTTTCGCCGTTGATTTTGACATTTGGGTTTTGTTCGTCGACTTTGTTTTGAGCTAATTCTAGGTCATGGTGATTTGCTTATTTAGCTTGGTTTGAGAGTTCATTTGTTACATAACATATACAATCTCTTAAAGTAATATTTTCTTTCCTGCTATAACTCTTTTATGTTTTTTTTGTAATTAAATGTTATATTAATCACCAAAGTGATTTCAGTACAAAACCATAGTACAGCCACAACACAGCTGACTATCATATCTAGACTGTCTATGAACTATCGCTATACCTACCCCTCTATTTTATAGAAGATATTGCTGAAGCTGTAGCCTAATTTTTGGGGTTCCTCTAATATTACAAGTATATGCAATGGTCCTAATTAGTTTCTCACTGCTACAGAAGACGTTCTCAAAGATCCTTGCATTTCTCTCAAACCACAGGGCATAGAACAATTCTGCTACAACCATTTTGAATATGTGAGCCCGACTCGATTTCCCTTTGGCTTTGCCAATAATCCATTGAACAAACTGTTCCCAATTCAGCAGTCTGGGATGAAACTCCCTAATCCAATATAGTGTCTGGTCCCTTAGCTGAGTAGCAAAGGAGCAGCTATGGAAGAGGTGATCTCTGGTCTCCGGAGCTTGCTGGCACAGAACACAGATGCTATCCACATTCATACCCCAATGTAGCAGCCTATCCTTAGCTGGTAATCTATCTTGAAGTACCAGCCACAGATTGAAAACAGCCTTAGGCCTAGCATAGTTTTGAACAGTTAGATTCTTCCATGTAACTCTAGGGAGTTGGCCAATCTGAAGCAGATAGAGTAGCCTAATGGAGCATACAGGCCTGTGCAAACTCTGATGTTGCTGTAGCAGTCTATTTGCTGCAATTATCTTTCGGACCATCCAACTAGCTTTCTTGGGTATAGACATGTTCTCCAGTTGCTGCTGCTTTATATACACATTGTGAATCCATCTGACCCACAGAGTATCTTTCTTGTGAGCCAGATCCCAGCATAGCTTAGTAATAGCTGCTTTATTCCACAGCAGTAGATTTGTGAGGTTCAGCCCACCAGCTGATTTTGGCAAACACATTTTGTCCCAGGCAATGTAGGCCTTCTTAGATATACCTACTGAACCAGACCATATAAAGCTTCTACAAACTGCTTCAATAAGCTTTAGAATTTTTGAAGCTATGAGAAAGAGTGTGCCCAGTAAGCTTATATACCAAAGACCACTGATTGTACCAATTGGAGTCTTCCAGCATATGATAATTTCCTGGCAGTCCATGATGTGATCCTAGCAGTGATCATATCTACCAGAGGCTGCCACTGAATCAAAGCCATCTTCTTGGTGGATAAGGGGATGCCCAAATATTTGAAAGGTAAATCTCCATATACATAGCCTAGATGGTCAGTAATTTGCTGCTGGACTTCAGTACTAACCCCTCCAAAGTAAACTGAACTTTTGGTCAGATTAGCTTGTAGCCCAGATGCTTCAGTGAATTGAAAGAAGTAATTGAACATGGTAATTACAGATTGCCTTTCACCTTTAGCAAACAGAAGTAGGTCATCAGCAAAACTAATATGAGTGATGCCCAGTCTTTTACAACCTGGATGGAATACAAAATCTTGGTCTTTCTTCAGTTCAGCCAGAGATCTACTTAAGTACTCCATTACTATAGCAAATAGAAATGGGGAGATTGGATCACCCTGTCTAATGCCTTTAGCAGCTTTAAAGGGTTCAGTTGTTTCCCCATTAATCATCACTGTATAGCTGACTATTTAGAAACATTCCATAATCCAGTTTGTGAATCTGACTAGAAACCCCATTGCGTCAATTACCTGTTGTAAGAAAATCCATTTGACAGAATCATATGCCTTCTGCAGGTCAATGTTGATCATGCATCTAGGAGTTACATGAAATCTGTAATAATTTTTTATCAATTCATGGGCCAGTATAACATTGTCTGCAATCTTTCTGCCTCGGATGAATTCTGCTTGGGCTTCACAGATGATGCGCCATGATTTTCTGCATTATGTTGGCTAAATATCTTGGAAATCACTTTGTACAACACTGAGCAGCGTGCTATTGGTCTGTACTCTTTGACTGTTGTTGGGTTAGGAACTTTAGGTATCAGAGTGAGGGAGGGACAGTTGACTGGTTTGTACATCCTGGTAGTCTGGAAGAAATCCTTGACTGCATCAATTATCTGTTTGGCAATGATGCTCCAAGTCTTCTTGAAGAACACTGCATTGTACCCATCAATTCCCGGGGCTTTGTCATCACCAATTGCCTTTAGACTGTCCAGAATCTCAGATTCAATAATATCAGCAATTAAATCTTTCTTCTGTTGATGTGTTAGTGTAGGACCATTGTTCATATATAGTTGGTTTATAGTTGGAAGAGAGACAACTGCTGTACCCATTAAAGACTTATAAAAATCATTAATCTCCTTTTTAATAGCATATGGATTCGTAACCTTGGCACCCCCTGCTGTAACAAGCTCAGTAATATGCTTGTGGTGATTCCTTTCCTTCATGACATCAGAGAAATATTTGTTATCTGAATCCCCCGGCTGGATCCATTTTTCCCTGGACTTCTGTTGTAGCATACCTTCTTCAATCAATGACCACTTTTCCAGCTTCATTACTGTTTCCTTCTCTTTAAGTTGCAATTCATCAGTGTAAGCCTGTGCCATCTGGTTTTGGATGTCCTTCAATTCCTGTCTACTATAATCAATTCTCTGAGTAATGTTCTTAAAATCTCTAATGTTTAAAGATTTTATGGATGCTTTAAGTGACTTGAGATTGATCCACACTGCTTTCATGGAATATTGAGTATTACTGTGCCAGGTATCCTTGACCAGCTGATGGAAGTCTACATGATTGGCCCATGCATTGAAAAATCTGAAAGGAGTCTTCCTTTGCCTAGTAACTTCTGCCATAGTAATCACCATAGGGTTATGATCAGAGATTAAGTGATGGTCATATACAGTTTGCACATGACTCCAGTTAATCATCCATTCATAATTGTCAAAAATTCTGTCCAGTCTGCTACATACTCTATCACTGCCTGTTTGCTTGTTTGTCCAGGTGAAATACTCCCCTTTCCAGGGGAGTTCTGAAAGTCCATCCTGCTGTATACATTGAGTGAAATCTAAGATCTCAGCTTGCTTCACTTGGTTACAGGATTGTCTGTCATTTGCATATAGGATAGCATTGAAATCCCCTGCCACTAGCCAAGGGTCAGTAATAACAACAGAATAGTCATGTAAGTTTTTCCACAATGATCTCCTCTGGTCCATCCCATTACAACCATACACCACAGTGAGATAGCAGATTGCATCTCCAGCAATGTTTCTGACTCTACAGTGAATCAATTGTGCCTCCTCCTGAATACCTGTGACTCTGATCATTTGACTGTCCCATAGAACCAGACTCTACCATTTATGGAGCCCTGATAATTTATTAGCATACCCCAACCAGGCACTAATAGCTTAGCAATCCTATTGGCATTCTTTTCTTTAATCTTTGTCTCTACCAGACCAATAAGATTAAAATTATTGCTCATAATGTATTCCCTAGCTTCCTTCTGTTTATACCTTTTATTTACACCCCTAATGTTCTAGATTAGCCACATCATTGGTAATTACTAGGTCCCCCTTCATCATCTGGAGGATTCTCAGCCCTACTAATTGACATTGCTTGAAATCGATTACTCACCACAATAGGAGATAGAGGTGGAAAGTTTGTAAGGTTAAATTCTGGAGATTGCACCTGCTTCCCTTTATCTTCCTGTTTGTTCCTTCCTGTTACAATTGAAGGAGGATCATGAGGTTCTCTCTGAGTTACACTGCTCTGTCTTGGCTCAGCTTGCTGTAGTGGAGCCTCCTGCTGCTTCTGAACATTCTGGTTTGGAGCTTTAGTTCTCCATTCCTGAATCACTTTGGGTTTTTTCACTTGTGGAGGCTGGATAGGTTTGGGATTCATCACACAATTGTGTCCAACCATAAGACATTTATCACAATATGATGGTTTCCAATTATAAACCACTTATTGCAGAAACTTCTTCCCATTTGCATCCATTAACCATATATCATTAGGCAGCTCTTTTGTAACATTCATCTCTATGAGCATCCGGGCATAGGAAATTCTGGACTGTTTGGTCGTATATTCATCAGCAAAAATGGGCTTCCCCAGTACACTGGCCATTCTACTCAAGGATCTCATTCCCCAACAGGACATAGGGAGTTTAGGAAATTTGACCCACAGTGGAATTTCAGCAGGGAATTTCGCAGTGAAATCAAACTCAGACGTCTATTGCTTGAGAATCATGGGCCTATTTGCTATAGAGTAAGGACTAGCACATAGAACTTCTTTGGCATCATCAATTTTTCGGAACTTCACTATGTAGTATCCCTCCTCATGATAAAATAGTTCTGGCTCAGGCACATGCGACCAATATAGATTGATGAATCTCTTCATCGCGTTATATCCAGGTCCATCCCCTAAAATAGACAATTAGGGCACGTTTCCATTTGTTTTCTTCCTCCTCCACCTCTTCTTTATTCAGCTGGCCTACTGGCTGCCCTTCAATCATTACCGGTGGAATGTACTCTAATGTCATACCGTTAGAAGCAAATCGATTCTTCTGAAACAGATTTGCCCAGTTCCCCTTTGGTACCTCTTTTATGTTATCCTCATTATTGTCTTATAGTGATCCGTTATTTCAATAATAATTATGGAGGAGAAAATGCATAGCCACTCTAGCCGTCCAAAAGCAACACCCACATCCAAAAGAATGCAGAAAAAAAAGATAGGAACGAATTTAATTGATGAAAAAAGAGTTGAGCAAAATTAGGTTTTATATCTAAAGTATGAAATATAAATACAAGTATATAGAAAAAAGAATCATAGAAAACAAACAAACAATTGAAAATTGTCACGACCCAAACCCCGAACCCCATCGTGATGATAGCTCTTGTGAAGACAAGGCCAACCAGACCAATACAGTACGCCTCTTTCAAGCATTTAATTACCATAAAGCAGTTTTTAAACATGATATAATAACAATAATTTGCGGAAGTAAAGATAACAATAGTAGAAACCATCCCAACACAGACCAAACCAGAGTGTCAAAAGTCACGAGCATCTATTAGAGTATAAATACAACTACAAGGTCTGAAATATACAAAACAGGACTGATGAACCAAAAGGGAGAAAAACGGTGCTGTAAACGCTGGCAGCCACCTTGCTAAACTCCGATAACTCAGTCTCCGATCAGCAAAAATCCGCTACCGGGTGTATAAATACCTGCATCTGCACACACGGTACAGGAGTAAAGTGAGTACTCTAACTCAGTGAGTTATAAAGGTAAATAACAACTGAGCAGTAAGAAATCACGTAAAGAAAATCAACATGCTGTATAGAAGCAGTGTAAAACCTTTTGAGAAAAAGCAATGAAACTGTGAAATCTTTAAAAACATCTTAGCTCAATTTAAACCTCTTTTGAAAATGGCTTTTTCAACAGCTACACAAATGAATACAAAATAGTTAGTGCCGATAAACACAGAAAATTCGCTCCTCGGGCACAAGTACCAGAGTATAACAGGTAAAATGAAAAGTAAATATGAAAGATGACACATAAAGTTTCGCCCCTCGGGCAATATTTCAGAACAGTACTAGCCCCTCGGGCTCACTCTCGGAACAGTATCAGCCCCTCGAGCTCACTCTCAGAATAATATCAGCCCCTCGGGCTCACTCTCAGATCACAATGGGTACCCGCACTCACTGGGGGTGCACATACTCTGGGAGGGGCCCCTTACTGCCCAAGCGCAATATCAAGCCGCCTCGTGGCATCATAAACATGATCTCAGCCTCAAATCACTTAAGGCACCTCGTGGCGTATATATGTATCTTAGGCCCTCGGCCTATATCAGTATCAGTGTATCCTTACATCTGGCCCTCGGCCGCACTCAGTCAGAGAATCATCACAAGCCCCGCGGGCAATAGTAAAACAGTAGCCCTCATCCCAAAACATCATTTAGAAATATCATTTAAGACTCAAAATTGATTAAAACTGGCTGAGTTGTAAAACAGTGGAAAATAGCATGACTGAGTTTAAGTAATAAGTCAAAACAGTGAGGAAATAGTGATAAAAATCCCCGAAGGGCTCAAATAGTTGGCAAGAAGCCTAAATATGACAATCAGTCCAAATCATCATGATAACAAATAAGTTTAAGTCAAATACGCGGTAAAATCATCACTCGAGACAGAACAAGTCACAATCCCCAATAGTAACCGACCCCACGCTCATCTTTAAGCGCGTGTCTCACCTCAAATACCACTACGATGTGCAATCCGAAGTTTGAAACCCTCAGGGTATCATTTACAATCATTAGTAATCTCGAACAGGCGAATCTCTAGCTCGCGACGCCTTTGCCCCTCAAATCAGCCTCTACGTGCATTAAATCTATCCAAAATCAGAACGAATACATTACAATGTGCTAAGGGAACAAAGACTAAGCAAAACTAATCAATAAAGGGCACAAATCCCGAAATAAGCAAAACCCGAGCCTCGGGTCTACTTTTCAAAACTCAGAAATTTTCACATTATTATATTCCTTATCTCCCCATAGGATACATATGAAAAACGCAAGAATCAGAGTTCAATTGACCCCTCAAATCCTTAATTTAAGTCCTCTTAAACTCAAGACCTAAATCTCCATTTTTAGTCCATTAATTCCTTAAATTTCAGTCCCAATCCATGAAATATTACCATAGAAATATGTTTTAGGTCTAAAATCCTTACTTTATCGAAGTCCCTTTGATTCCTCTCTTCAAAATCGCCCAAAGCTCCAAATTCCGAGTTCAAAAATGGTGAAACCCTTCAAAAATCGCGAAGGATAAAATATATACCTTCTACCTAGGCTTTTCCATAGATGCGGTCCAAAATCCGCTTATGGTACTACATGCGCGGCCCAAACAACCGCTTCTGTGGTCCCTCACTTAAAGCACCAAATCGCATCTGCGATAGAACTTTCGCATCTGCGGCTTCACAGATGCGGCCACATTGACTGCTTCTATGGAAACTGCTCTCCAGCCCAAAATTTCGCATCTATGGCGTCTTCCCCTCGAACCTGTGACGTCGCACTTGCGGTCCCCAAAATATAGGTGCGAATACACCAGAAGCAGCAAAAATTCTGTAATCACACAAGTCTCTAATCTTCATGTTAAGCATCCAAAATAAGCCCGAGGCCCCCGAGACCTCAACCAAAATCACAAACATGACCCAATACCTTATTCAAACTTGTTACAATCATCAACACACCTCAAACAATATCAAATTACCAAAAACTCGTTGAATTCAAGCCTAAGTTTCCAAAAACATCATAAATACGCTTTCGAAACCAACCAAATCACATCCGAATGACCTGAACTTTTTCACACATATCAAAAATGATACAACGCAGCAACTGCAACTCTCGTAATTTCATTCTGACCTCCTTAAAAAAATCTCACCTATTAAGCGGAAAACACTGAAATCTCAATTTCGCCATTCAAGCCTAAACCTTCCACGAACTTCCAAAATACATTCTGATCACGCTCCTAATTCCCAAATCACCTAACGGAGATAACCAAATCATAAAAAATTCCGATCCGAGATCATATACAATCAAGTCAAATCTTGATCAAACCTTTCAAATTTAAAGCTTCAAACTAAGAATTGTTCTTCCAAATTTATTCTGATTTCCCTGAAAACCAAAACCAACGATCTACGTCAGTCATAATACATTACACGAGGCAATTCATGCCCGAGAGTTGGCGATAAAAGTGAAAAAGCTCAAAACGGCCGATCGGGTCTTTACATCCTCCCCCACTTAAACATATGTTCATCCTCGAACGTGCCCAGAGTTGTTCTAAAATCCAACCAATCGCTGACTAACCTTACCTTGCATATACCCCGGGGTGATCCCACTTCACCCTATCTCATACAGGTGTGATAACTCCTTGTAACTGAAATTACACAATCCGATCCAGCCCATAAACCATGGAATCACATTTTTCACTGCTAAAACCATCAATACTATCAAAACCCCACACCTATACTCTGCATAGGCCCGAACCAACTGTAATAACCCATGCATACAACCTCAAGTGCAGTTATCTGATATACCACGTAACTCGAACACATGTAGCGACAACTTCCAATCACAGTAGCTGCACACAATACCCGAATACCGGTAGAAAACCTCTTATCAACTAAAGTCTCATTCCAACACTTTCACATACTAGCTTGACAATACGAAGCACACAGTAAACCATAACCATTTCATGAAGCCACTTCTCCTTTGGAAAGGACCATAGTAAATTTCTGAGTCGAACCTCGATATTATCTTCCAGCACGTTGAAACCGAATCCGATTGTATTCACTAATGAACCCAACGATCTCATCTAGTTCAACACACTTCTCTGGTGACGTGATACCTAAATGTAGGCCTAAGCCATAACTTGCATAATATGCGCACCAATAAGCAACTGTCCGAACATTCTCAAATCATGAAAATGGTTCAAATGAAAGAGTTGTACCTCAAGCTCACCAGTACCATCACAACGCAAGGCTGAGAACCCGTCTCACACCATAGAAATAGAACACACAAATCTAACCTGCAAGGTCATATCTTCACATAGGTTCACTGCAATGTGCGATCCTATTAAACACTGGTCCACATGAAACACCTCAAGTCACTATGCTCGAAATCGACAACCACGCACATTTTGATATTTGGAACCAAAGAAAATCATTACACCTACGGTGAATAACATATAACATATATGAAACAAATAACATATACCACGCAAACCCGATAGGACATAACTGATACACCCTTCACCGAGCAAGCCCCAATTACTCTTCCCGCTCAGATTCCACTACGAAGCCCCACCATATGTGCCCATAACCAACAAATAATAACATATCGCAACACAGAAAGGTAACTCATAGATCTTCCCAAATCACTAATAAGATCAATAATGGTCGAATCAACATGTCCCGCAACAATACAATTTGGGGCCAACCAAGCCAACTCAAGCTAGACCACGTATCACATTGGCCTACCAATGAACTCTTTATCAAGGAAATCCTAAAGTTATACCTTGAATCCCCTTAACTCTGCCAGTTCCATACGATACGTTGCCCGATACCAAATCAATATCGAAATAAACAACCTTGACCGGCGAAATGCTTGGCCACAACAAACACATCAGAAAAGTCCCTCACGACCGGAGTTGAATTAATATGAGGAGCCTTTGCACTGACACCCATCACGAGAGCCCGAATAAGAAAGAGAATCCTTCCCAACCGTCCGCTTGGTGTTTGAAATATGAAACCACTCCAATAGACATAATCCATCAAAACTCGCCATTCAGTTTGTGGCCCTTCCGGCATAGCCAACAGCACCACCTTAGCGCAATAGTCCAGAATGATACAACACCGAGACAACCAGCCTGAACCCAATATTACATTCAATAATCTAACATACCCAGCACAAAAGATCCGCTCGGGTCTCCAAGCCCCGATAGTCACTAAACAGTGCTTATACACGCGATCCACAACTACAACACAGCCTGAGCATGAGAACTATCAGTCTCCAACTCCATATAGCACATGAATCAATACTTGGTCCCAATTCCGTCGTCCAAATGCATGCCACACCTCAAATACCCATTCATTCCATGAGAGATACTTTGAAATTTCTCGGTGCCACCAAGCAAACTCGAATACCAGCAGTTGATCTAACAAGAAAGTGTCGTAATACTACCAAAGTACTATCAACTTAATCACATTAAGATCATCCCCTTAGTCATCTGAAGCTCATTCCTCTAATCATCTGAAACTGCCTGTGCTGCTTAAAAATTTTATGACTTCCCGTTCAGAATTGAACTGTAACCTTACACACGCAATTCTCAATCCTTCACAACATACCGCATATACCATACCATCCTAGGATAACATGATAACTTCACCTCCCTTCCGAGACAAAAACCTCTATGTACTCAACTAGTCAAGAGCTTTCCATTGGTCCCATCTAGAAGAAATTCACTATACATGCCATGCTCCGCATGCCCATAGAAAATATACATCTCCAAACCACAGTAAAAACCATCAAGAACTCTCCGAGTTCACCTTGGACAAATCAGACCTGCCGAGACTAAATCATCCAAACTCAACCAAGCTGAGCAAACCATCAAAACTTAAGAGCATTACTGCAAAATACATGTGAGAACTCATTACCTCGAACACATTCATGGAACTAATCATATCCTTACCATACCAGTTCGGTTTACTATCAAGCTACCCCATCTATCTAAATTTCCTTCTGATTTATCTTCAACATGATATTACATCTTGCTGTAGCACCACAATTTCTCAACCCAGGCTTACCACACGAGACCCAAGCATGAAACCATACTATCTAATACCCATAAGCCGCTGAATACTCTCTCAAATATTCCCACAAATACCACATTCCAGAATACTTTACTCTGAAGAGCTTCCTGCGAATCTAAATCTGTTACCTTTACTTTCCTAATACTGATATATAGAATCCCATAATTAACATAGAAATACCACAAGTCTTGACCTCTTTCAATGAAAACTCAATTTCTAACCGCATATACAACTTTAAAATACCCGATTGTTCCCTGTAGAATCTTGAATACATCAGAACCATTCTCGATAGTCATTCATCTTATTCAAACTGCACTTAGCCTGATAAAACAAACCAAACAACCCGTGCCTCATTAGCACTCTAACATCGCAAAATGTGACATAATTCCATTACAACCAAGCAACTTCCTGCTCTATGCACCGAGCATTCTTGCCAACAACAACTCAAGACATCCCGTGATTCTCGCACACCTATGAAGAATAATATAATCTTCGTCAAAATTTTCCTTTACCTGAGCCGTCCTCGGTCTCAATTTTCGCAAGCCATAACTGATTCACCCGCATGCCTCAAACTGGAACCAACATATCACCTAACCATGCAATCAACTACTCGCAGTAGACTCTCCCACTTCGCTTGAAATCATAGAGCAAAATACACTCAATAACTCATAACACGTATACTCCATTGATTCCACAATACCATAGTGAGATTAAATTCAAATACTTTGTAAGCTTGTGAAAACACAGATCATCTAGTACTTTAAATCTTCGACAAATCTCGCACGCATTCTCGCATCAGTTAAGCCCACTCTCTTAAGCTACCCAAATTTAAGTTTCAATACATATACTTCACTTGTAAATGAGATCTTCTAATAGGCAACATAGGGATCACACAACCTCACAACACCCCACAAGAGATAACCCACCTGCTTTTCCTCCAACTAACATTTCTGTATATCTTCCATCGTCACAAACATTACGTAGTCACTTAGTCTTCATGAGTTTGAGCTCATATTAAAACATAAAATTTACTTTACTCTCAATCGGGAAACATGAAAGGATCCTTGACACGCCCATAACTCGGGGCTACTTCTTGAATCAAGATGGAATTCAAGCACCTAATAGTTCTTCTATCCTCAAGCAGACCTTTCTCGTCACTTCCAAATCATATAGATGCATCTCGCAGTACTAACATACTCATCATGTAGCCACCTAGCCATCACTTCCACTAATAGGGACACTATCGAACATATAAGTTCAAAAATACTTGCTCACACAATCAGCACCTTGGTGCTCAAGCGATAGGCAAAAATCTGGCCTCAAGTCCTCCAGACTGGCCCAACATCAACTCACAGAGATCACATCTCACTCATCGATCAGGGAATCATAAGCCATCAAGCACATCTGATACTGAGCTCTCATGCGTACATGCAAACGCATGGAAATAATTGCAAAAGTTACTTTTAAAGCTAAATCAAGGACGCACGGTAAGAATTCAAGAATGTGAAGTTTTTCTAAAAGTTTTGCAACCTCTTGAGGATAAATATAGACGTCTCCGTACCGATCCGCGAGACTCTACTAAACCTACTCATGACTCTTGAGACCTATGTAACCTAGGAACTGATACCAACTTGTCACGGTCCAAACCCCGAACCCGATCATGATGGCGCCTCTTGTAAAGACAAGGCCAGCCGAACCAATACAGTACGCCTCTTTCAAGTAGTTAATCACTATAAAACAGTTTTAAAGATGATATAATAGCAATAATTTGCGAAAATAACGATAACAATAGTAGAAACCATCTCGACACAACCCAAACCGAGGTATCACAAGTCACGAGCATCTATTAGAGTATAAATACAACTACAAGGTCAAAAATATACAAAAAAGAACTGATGAACTCAAAAAGAGAAAAGTGGTGCTGCAAACGCTGGCAGCCACCTTGCTAATCTCCGATAACTCTGCCTCCAATCAGACAAAACCCACTACCGGGTATATAAATACCTGCATCTGCACACAAGAGCAGGGAGTAAAATGAGTACTCCAACTCAGTGAGTAATAAAAATAAATAACAACTAAGTAGCAGAAATCACGTAAAGCAAATCAACATGTTGTATAGAAGTAGTGTAAAACCTTTTGAGAAAAAGCAATTAAGCTGTGGAATCTTTAGAAACATCTTAGCTCAGTTTAAACCTTTTTTGATAATAACTTTTTCAATATTTACGCAAATGAATGCAAAATAGTTGGTGCCAGTAAGCATAAAAAATCCGTCCCTCGGGTACAAATACCATAGTATAACAGGTAAAATGACAAGTAAATATGAAAGATGACACATAAAGGTTCGCCCCTCAGGCAATATCTCAGAACAGTACCAGCCCCTAGGGCTCACTTACGAAACAATATCAGCCCTTCGAGCTCACTCTCAGAACAATATCAGACCCTCGTGCTCACTCTCAGATCACAATGGGTTCCCGCGCTCACTGGAGGTGTACAGACTCCGGGAGGGGCTCTTTACGATCCAAGCGCAATATCAAGCCACCTCGTGGCATCATAAACAGGCTCTCGGCCTCACTTCACTCAAGCCACCTCGTGGTGTATATATGTATCTCATGCTCTCGGCATCATATCAGTATCAGTGTATCCTCACATCTGGCCCTCGGCTGCACTTAGTCAGAAAATCATCACAAGCCCCGCGGGCATTAGTCAAATAGTAGCCGTCAACCCAAAACATTATTTAGAAATATCATTTAAGTCACAAAATTGAGAAAAAGTGGTTGAGTTATAAACTAGTGGAAAACGACAAGACTGAGTTTAAGTAATAAGTCAAAACAGTAAAGAAATAGTGATAAAAATCCCTGAAGGGTTCAAATAGTTGGCACGAAGCCCAAATATGAAAATCAGCCTAAATCATCATGATAACAAATAAGTTTCAGTCAAATACGCGTTAAAATTGTTACTCGGGATGGACCAAGTCATAATCCCCAATAGTAACTGACCCTACGCTCATCTTCAAGTGCTTGTCTCACCTTAATATAGCACTATGATGTGCGATCCGGGGTTTCAAACTCTCATGGTATCATTTACAATTATGACTCACCTCGAACTGGTTAAATCTCTAGCTCGCGACGCCTTTTGCCCTCAAATCAGCCTCCACACACGTCGAATCTATTCAAATCAGAACGAATACATCACAATATGCTAAGTGAAGAAATCCCAAGCGAAAATAATCAATAAAGTGCACAAATCCCGAAATTAGTAAAACCCGATCCCCGGGCCCACTTTTCGAAACTCAGAAATTTTTACATCATTAGATTCTTTATCTCCCCACGAGTTCATACATATCAAAAACACAAGAATCAGAGTTCAATTGACCCCTCAAATCCTTAATTTAAGCCCTCTTAAACTCAAGCCCTAAACCTCCATTTTTAGTCCATTAATTACTTAAATTCCAGTCCCTATCCACGAAATATTACCATAGAAATATATTTTAGGTGCAAAATCCTTACCTTATCGAAGTCCCTTTGATTCATCTCTTCAAAATCGCCCAAAGCTCCAAATTCCGAGTTCAAAAATGGTGAAACCCTTCAAAAATCGCGAAGGATGAAATATATACCTTTTGCCCCGACTTTTTCGCATCTACGGTCCAAACCCCGCTTCTGTGGTACCGCATGCACGGCCCGAACAACTGCTTCTACAGTCCCTCACTTAAAGCACCAAATCGCATCTGCGATAGAACTTCCGCATTTACGTTCGCAGATACAACCGCCTTGACTACTTCTGCGAAAATTGCTCTCCCGCCCAAAATTTTGCATCTACGTGCTCTCCCCCTAGCACCGGCGATGACGCACCTGCAGTCCCCAAATCGCAGGTACGAAAACACCAGAAGCAGCAGAAATTCTGGAATCACACAAGTCTCTGATCTTCCCGTTAACCATTCGAAATCATCCCGAGGTCCCCGGGACCTCAACCAAAAGCACAAACTTGAGCCAATACCTTATTCAAACTTGTTTCAATTATCAAACACACCTCAAACAATATCAAATTACCCAATACTCGTCGAATTCAAGCCTAAGTTTCCAAAAACTTCCGAAATACGCTTTCGATAAAAAATCCAACCAAACCACATCCGAATGACCTGACATTTTGCACAAACATCATAAATGATACAACGAAGCTGCTGCAACTCTCGGAATTTCATTCCGACCTCTATAACAAAATCTCACGTATCAATCGAAAAATGCCGAAATCTCAATTTCGTCATTTTAAGCTTAAACCTTCCACGGAGTTCCAAAATGCATTCCGATCACGCTCCTAATTCCCAAATCACCTAATGGAGCTAACCAAATCATAAAAATTATGATCCGAGAACATATTCAATCAAGTCAAATCTTTCAAATTTAAAGCTTCAAACTGAAAATTGTTCTTCCAAATTCGTTCCGATTTCCCTGAAAACCAAAATCAACGATTTACATCAGTCATAATACATTACACGTGACAAGTCATGCCCGAGAGCTGACGATCAAAGTGCAAAAGCTCAAACGACCGATCATGTCGTTACAAAAATACGTACTTAAATTGAACATATTGAGTTGTGACCTACTATCATTTAATCCAAATTCATCAAATTTATTACGACTCGAGTAAATTTTGAACAAGTAATTGTCAAAACATATTTTTTATTCAGTCCAGTTTAACTCGCTTAAATTTAGTCAGTCTATTAAAAGCAAATAGATATGTGGATGGTGGTACAATAAAAGGGGAAGAATATTGAACTTAAGGCATTTTAATTAACGAAGAGTATATTCAATCTATATCGAATAATTCAGGTATATATGTTGTATCTTTAATTAAATACACTTAACCTTTTTTTAAACTAAAAATAAATAAATTTTAAATTAGCTAATTGACATGCATTAGCTGAAAAGGGTAAAATCTAAGCCATTTTATTAACGGCAAGGATATTAAAAAGTCACTTTGCAAAAGGAGGGTAAATCTGATCTATTTTAAATACTATAGAGGTATATTTAGACCTTTTCCCAACCATTAGAAAAGGAATAAGAAAAGACACATAACTTGAGATGCCAATGTTCTCCGTTTTTATATATACTAGTCTCTACGTTCGTGCGCTGCACTGAAAATATATACTAAAAATACTAAACTTTCAATTATATATATTGTGTTGCGTATACATAATGTGGAGTTTACTAATCAATTCCTTAAAAATATACAATAACAATAACAACTACCCGGAATAATCCCACAAAGTGGGGTCTGGGGAGGGTAATACGTACACAGGCCATACCCCTACCCGAAAGGGTAGAGAGATTGTTTCCAATCGACCCTCGGCTCAGGAAAAGGAAAAGAAAAACAAAAATAAAAACAAAAACAAAAACAAAAATAAAAACAAGAGAGCACTAGTAAATCCAACAAAAATTACATAAATAATTATCTAAACATATGCCATAAACCATAAATAATTCCTTAAAATATATATAATATATAATTCAAACCAAGTCTGTATTAGTATTTTGACATAATATAGAAAAGGAAACTAAACTTTCAGAATCACATAGTTAGGGAGCGGTTTACCTCCAATATAGTATTTTTCGATGCGAATCCAAATTTAATCGGAGTACAGTGCGGGATATCTGACATTGAATAAAAAAATATAAAATTACTTAAAGAATACAACATTATTTACTATTTTTTGTGATGATGCGATGATTTACTTTAGTCAAGCGTTAAGGTATGTAGAAGAAAACAAGATAGGTATGTAGAGGAAAACAAGAAATTCGTTGGCTTTAGAAATTAAGTTAGAAACTTGAATCTTGTTTGTTTAGGAGAAGCATTCTTATTTCAATACAAAGTTTAAACACTACTCTTGCCATTGTTTAAACCATGAATATATATAGTCAATGTACGCGCAATGTGTTTCTGATAGAATTTTTGTCAAATGTGTTTCTGATAGAATTTTTGTCATACTCAATTTCAAATAGGACTAATCTAGAATTTATTAACAGTTTAAATTAACAGAAGTTTAGTTAATTCAAATTCCACTATTAGATATTACAATTTTATCCAATGTAGAATTATTGTTTGAATAAATTATTAAATACTTAAGGGCATAAAAATCGATTAATATTTGAAGTATATTTTTATTGTTTAACATTTAACATGGAATATTGGTGTTTTTATAATAACTAGTATTAGGGTACGCGCTTTGCGCGTGTACCCCGTCTCGATGAGTAAAACATGTTAAAAACATGTTTGTACTTGAGTTATAGAATAAAATTTAAGCTTACCAAATTTATTAATATTGATTCTATATATAACTAACTCAATAAAACAATAAACTTTGTCATATAAAAGTCAATCATCTTTCAAATATATTCAACTTAGATTTAGTTCTTTCCTATGAGCAAATACTTAACATTATATGAATTGTTTCTACTCTTGTTTTCGTCTTGAAGAGCTTTCTTTCCCTATCCATGCACACGCTCATACATGTATTAGATGCCTAGTGTGTAGATATCAAGTGCAACAAGTTCTGCATAAAATAACGACATGAAAAATTTCATTTATTAGGTATCTTAACTAAGAGTATACTTCGTTATAATTACAATTATGTCCAGCATAAAGTGTAAAAAAGGCGAACGACTTCTCGATAGGGGCTTCATGCTTTTAATATAGTATAGATATAAATATAGATATAGATAGAAGTTAGCCGCCTTACAAAAGCTATATACTATCTGTCATTCACAAAATCTTAACCAGCCTCTCACTTCATACTTGCACCATTTGATTCTATAGTAAAACAAAACAACTACAAGTGAGTATCAAATAGTGTTTTTGAACTTCATGCACTTTCCACAATCAGTAGTATCTGGGACGAGTTGGAGCGTATACACCAGGATCCTGTGCTCCAGAAGGAAAATTTCCATATGGCGGTCTTGGAGCTGGAACCCCATGAGGAAAGCCTAACGAAAAGACAGAAACGAGAAGATTAAGAAACTTGTTTTGTTCTCTTTAACAAGAACAATTATGCCAGAAATACATGGTGAGGAACATATGTTACACGAAATACAGCTAATTTCTGGTTTGAAGAGTTTTCTCCAATAAAGTTCCCATTGCAGCTCTTTAACCCTTTTGTTTCCTGATTAACATGTTTTCGACATTTCAACTCAGCTATAGCAATTATTAGAGTACAAAGTCCCATAGCAGCAGAAAATTTGCATACCAAGTCACACATTGTCACTCCCCTCTTATACAATCGTGTAAACGACTGTGTCACAAAAAGTTATGCAAAGTTTAAACGCCGTACCACCAAAAGTACTCTACACATTTCCAATGGTTTTCTCATTCCAAGATTTTTATCAGGAAAAGCTATAAAAATGCAAGTAATATGAAAATGGCGTAAGAGAAAAAGACAAGAAATTAAGTTACCATATGGTGCTGGCATCCTCGATTCAAAAGCAGGTCCACTTGAGTCAGGTGGCAGATATCTTGGACCACCAGATGTACTCAGGTAGGGATCATTCATGCTGCTCCGGTGTAACTCAGCTGCATTCCAAGCTCCATAACCCGCATGAGGCTCATAAATCCCTCCAAGGATAGCTGATTGAGCTTCCATCTCATATCCCCTTGTATTGCCGTAGGCACTGTGACTTCCATGGCAACCAAAATCACCCATGGGATCATAACTGGAAGGGGTCGCGAAGTAGGTTTCACGAGGTGCTTGCAGTGGAGGCTGAGCATATGAACTATTTGGATGTCCGCCTATCAAAAGGTGATATAGATATGCGTGGGTATTCCAAGAAATGCAAGCAAAAAAGCAATACAAGTTTAAGCGTCATGAAGAAGAAGTAAAAGACCTGATAAATTTCTGTGACTCAGCAATGAGGAACCACTGTATGATTGGCAATGGCGCTGCATTGATGGGCTGTTAAGTGACTGCACAGAACTTTCACGAGAATAAGGGGTAATTTCCCTCTTTGAATTCACGTTTGCTTTCATCTCATCCAAGCATCTCTGAGCCTCCGCTTTGCCAAGTTCTTCAAATCGTACCTATTACATGCAAAATGGGGCATAAATGAGAAATATGAAAAAAATATTTACAGGTTTTAGTGTTGCACTCTTGAAATAATTCACCTCATCAAAGTACTCATCTGCTCGAGGCATATCTTTGCTCGTAGGTAAAACAAAATTCACTGCAAGGTAAAATTATAGGTTACAATAGAACAGGGGAAATAATATTAAAACAAACAAAAACCAATCTCTGTGGTACCTAACATTTCATTTACTGCTTCGGCAGGAACCTCCTTGCCCATTTCTTTGAATCGCTTCTCACCACGGAGCTTGAGCTCTTCAGGTGTTGGAACAATCACAACAGCAATCTGATTCAGAGGCAAAACAGAGAGATGACGATGCTTCATTAAAGGCCTATTAAGAGAGTAGTCAGCACAGACTTCTGCTAACCTAAAGTGCGTCATTTTCCCCAAGAGAATAATTTTCTATACCTTCTTATAGTTTGCAAAAGGCTTCAATTTGCGCTTGCGAGCATTTTTGTAGACATTTGTCTGATCAATTATGAAATTACGAGGAATCCGGGAAGCCCTAGACAAAAGAATGTTGAATATTCCAGTAGCACGGTCCATTAAACGTTCAAATCTTTCACCATAGTTATTTTTCCGCAGCAAACCAGGAACCTGTAAGGAGATGAATTACATTTTATGGAAGTAGCAACTGGCGGACAAGCTTACGTATTTTGTATAAATGAGAAACACCAGCACCACTTCTATTTGAAAAGAAAAAAAGGAGCAGTAAGACATGAAACCTTCATTAGATCCAAAGCCAAATTAGTTCCAAGCAAAACATATCGCTTTTCTGGATGTTCCTTCACCCATTTGTCAGCCCAGGTACTCTTGCCGGAAGCAGGCAGTCCTACCATCATTATAACTTCACAATCGCACAGATTCAGAAAGCTAGGGCCTGTTATGGCTTTCCCATCTTCCATGGCACAAGACCATGGTCTATATCCTTCCACAGGAGCTAATCCGTCGTCTAGGCTAAACTGCATGTGCACAACTACATTTTTAAGCAAGACATGAGGGAAAAGAGCTGAATGCCACTGTAGATTTTTCATTGGACAGTCCACCACTTCAAGGCCAGTTGGACCTGCATTAAATTGCTTTGCTATTCCCAGCCACTTCCCATTTTTAGAGAAACCTATGGAAGCCAAAGGGCTAGACTCAAGGTCAACACAACAAATTATGGTGTCACCAACCCCAAATTTTTCACCAAATTCAGAAAACTGTCGATGACTTGAAAATTTTCCAGTACCCCCAAACCCAAAACTGTGAAGGGTTTCCCCAAGGTTTCCAACTGCATCATCTCCCCTTGAGATGCCAACACGACAGAGATGTTGCTGATCTAGTGGTGTATCTTCCATGTCTACGGGCTGATCTGAAGCAATTCTGCAACCAAAGCAGTACTTTCCTCCAGTGATTCCCATATTGGCTCGAGCACCTGACCAACAATAAGCAAATCCTTCCTCATAAAGCGCTGAACCTTGTAATCCATTTCCTTCAACACTGAAATCTGAAAGAAAGAATTATCCACATCAAACACAATACGTTGAGGAATAGACTAATACATAACACCTACCAACAAAGTCACAGCAAAGAGATGTGCCACTGGCTAATCGACTCTCTAACTTGACATTTTTTTTAAGAAAAAAAAAATTGATAGTCACATTTTATTGATGAAGTACCAAGACGGTACAACAGTACAGGACCCAACATCATTCTATGCATCAGACTACCATATGATCCCTCCTAACAAACTCAAAAAGCCCATACACTGATCCAAACTATATAACATACTATTATTACACCAAAAATATAAATTATGCAAACATTTATGTTAATACTAGAAATATCCGGCTCTTAAATTTACTAGTTCTCTCATCCCCAAATCCTCTCTCAAATTTAATGATATTAACAACACTATAACTAAGGGAAACAACCATCCAAGAAAATTAGGCAGAAGCAACATATAAGCACCTAAACATGGGCAATTCATATACCTACTAACAAGCAAAATAAGAGATTTGTTCGACGGTACCAAAAATTAGTTACAAGGAAGTGCGCGAAAACAATATTGCCTACCATTCCAGGAACAGCTAACTCAAAAGAACACAGAGAAAGCTTTGAAAAAATGACAAGACCATTCAGCCAAGCCAGATATTCATGCCCAACATAAACTACATGTTTGCTACAAAATATCCAGATTTAAAAAAGTAACTTTCATAAGCTGGGATAAAGCTAGCATAGTCCATTTACATTACCCCCCCCCCTCCCCCCTCCCCTCCCCTCCCCTCCCCTCCGGTAGTATTTGTACAGTATATATATCGAAAACTCGTGTTCTTTTCGGCTCTCATGCAGCGTGTCAAAGGCGCGTTTTAAGTGTGCTTAAGCTCTGAAGTGATGCACAAAGCATGTTGAGCACTTTGTCTTGCTTAGCTGTCACTTCAGTGTCGTCATCAAGGTTCTAAGGCATAATTTCCTTGCCAATGAGCGTACTCTCGAAGAAGCGACACTAAACAATTGATATATCATTTTATCGTTATTTTATTTATTTTTTCAATTTCTTTTCACTTTATCGTTATTTTTTTTTTAATTTCTTTGTTCTTATATTGTTATTCATGCTTCTAATTATTAGTCTTGGACTACGCATACATATTTGTAATTTTTTCTCCATTTGCGCCTTTCTTCATTAAAGCCGAAATGTTATTTGCGCGTAAAGCCCCAGCAGATCTTAGAGCTTTTTTTGCATTTTTCACCCTTTGATAACACCGCTCTCATGCTACCATAAAAGATTGCTCATAAAAAATTTCCTGATCATTCAGTTCTCATACCCAATATAGCCACTTGTGTCAACAATGAGTAGAATCTATCTAAGACAAAGCTGAGTTTAATAAGCATAGATCTACATAAATAAAAACTGTTGGAAGTGTTTCATAAACATAGTTCAAGATAGTAACTTTTCGTGGCAGATTTGAAGTCCAAACAGACTACTGAATCTTTCCATTCAGCCATTAAGCACCTTGCCAGCCGATATGCCCCATCCATTAGGAAAAAGAAAATTGACTACGATTACTCACACTTTAAAAGTTAATACCATGATACAACTTCTCCAAGTTTCAAGCACTAGTGTTTATCCAAATTAAACAACCGAATTCATGCCTTTAAAGGCAACCTGTGTCAAACCTTGATAAAATTCCATCTTTCAACTGTGACATTTTGTGATTCGGCATTAATAGAACCCCAAGTACAAGTCCTCTCTCAAAATTAATGATATTAACAAGCACTATAACTAATGAAAACAACCATCAAAGAAAATTAGGCAGAAGCAACATATAAGCACCTAAACATGGACAATTCATATACCTACTAATAAGCAAAATAAGAGATTTGTTCGATGGCACCAAAAATTAATCACAAGGAAGTGCGAGAAAACAATATTGCCTACCATTCCAGGAACAGCTAACTCAAAAGAACACAGAGTAAGCTTTGAAAAAATGACAAGACCCTTCAGCCAAGCCAGATATTCATGCCCATCATTAACTACATGTTTGCTACAAAATATCAAGATTTAAAAAGGTAACTTTCATAAGCTGGGATAAAGCTAGCATAGTCCATTTACACTACCCCCTCCCCCTCCGCCTCCCCCCCCCCCTTCCGGTAGTATTTGTACACTATACATATCGAATACTCGTGTTCTTTTCGGCTCTCATACAGTGTTGTCAAAGGCACGCTTTAAGTGTGCTTAAGCCCTGAAGTGATGCACAAAGCATGTTGAGCACTTTACCTCGCTTAGTTGTCACTTCAGTGTCGTCATCAAGGCTCTAAGGCATACTTTCCTTGCCAATGAGCGTACTATCGAAGAGGCGACACTAAACAATTGATATATCACTTTATCGTTATTTTATTTATTTTTTCCAATTTCTTTTCACTTTATCATTATTTTATTTATTTTTTTTCAATTTCTTTGTTCTTATATTATTTGGAAACAGCCTCTCTGCCCTTTCGGATAGGGGTAAGGCTCGTCTACATATTACCCTCCCCAGACCCCACTTTGTGGGACTATACTGGGTAGTTATTGTTATTGTTGTTCTTATATTATTATTCATGCTTCTAATTATTAGCCTTGGACTATGAATACATATTTGTATTTTTTTTCTCCATTTGCGCCTTTCTTCATTAAAGACGACATATTATTTGCGTAAGACGACATATTATTTGCGCGTAAAGCCCCTGCAAACCTTAGAGCTTTTTTTGCATTTCTCACCCTTAACACCGCTCTCATGTTCCCATAAAAGATTGCTCATAAAACTTTCAGTTCTCATACCCAATATAGCCATTTGTGTCAACAACTATTAGAATCTATCTAAGACAAAGCTGAGTTCGATAAGCATAGATCTACAAAACTAAAAACTGTTGGAAGTGTTTCATAAGCATAGTTCAAGATAGTAACTTTTCGTGGCAGATTTGAAGTCCAAACAGACTACTGAATCTTTCCATTTAGCCATTAAGCACCTTGCCAGCTGTTATGTCCCATCCATTAGGAAAAAGAAAATTGACCATGATTACTCACACTTTAAAAGTTAATGCCATGACACAACTTCTCCAAGTTTCAAGAACTACTGTTTATCCACATTAAACAACCGAATTCATGCCATTAAAGGCAACCTGGGTCAAACCTTGGTAAAATTCCATCTTTCAATTTTGACATTTTGTGATTCGGCATTTATAGAACCCCAAGTACAAGTCCTCTCTCAAAATTAATGATATTAACAAACACTATAACTAATGGAAACAACCATCCAAGAAAATTAGGCAGAAGCAACATATAAGCACCTAAACATGCGCAATTCATATACCTACTAACAAGCAAAATAAGAGATTTGTTCGACGGTACCAAAAATTAGTCACAAGGAAGTGCGAGAAAACGATATTGCCTACCATTCCAGGAACAGCTACCTCAAAAGAACACAGAGTAAGCTTTGAAAAAATGACAAGACCCTTCAGCCAAGCCAGATATTCATGCCCAACATAAATTACATGTTTGCTACAAAATATCCAGACTTAGAAAAGTAACTTTCATAAGCTGGGATAAAGCTAGCATAGTCCATTTACACTACCCCCTCCCATACCCCTTACCCCCTCCCCTCCGGTAGTATTTGTACACTATATATATCGAATACTCAGTGTTCTTTTCGGCTCTCATGCAGTGTTGTCAAAGGCGCGCTTTAAGTGTGCTTAAGCCCTGAATTGATGCACAAAGCAAGCTGAGCACTTTGCTTTGCTTATCTGTCACTTCAGTGCCGTCATAAGGCTGTAAGCATACTTTTCTTGCCAATGAGCGTACTCTCGAAGAGGCGACACTAAACAATTGATATATCACTTTATTGTTATTTTATTTATTTTTTTTCAATTTCTTTTCACTTTATCGTTATTTTATTTATTTTTTTCAATTTGTTTGTCCTTATATTGTTATTCATGCTTCTAATTATTAGTGTTGGACTACGCATACATATTTGTATTTTTTTCTCCATTTGCGCCTTTCTTCATTAAAGCCGACATGTTATTTGTGCGTAAAGCCCCCGCATACCTTAGAGCTTTTTTTGCATTTTTCACCCTTTGATAACACCGCTCTCATGTTCCCATAAAAGATTGCTCATAAAAAATTTCCTGACTATTCAGTTCCCATACCGAATATAGCCACTTGTGTCAACAACGAGGAGAATCTATCTGAGACAAAGCCGAGTACTATAAGCATAGATCTACATAACCAAAAACTGTTGGAAGTGTTTCATAAACATAGTTCAAGATAGTAACTTTACGTGGCAGATTTGAAGTCCAAACAGACTACTGAATCTTTCCATTCAGCCATTAAGCACCTTGCCAGCCAATATGCCCCATCCATTAGGAAAAAGAAAATTGACTATGATTACTCACACTTTAAAAGTTAATACCACGATACAACTTCTCCAGATTTCAAGCACTAGTGTTTATCCACATTAAACAACCGAATTCATGCCTTTAAAGGCAACCTGTGTCAAACCTTGGTAAAATTCCATCTTTCAACTTTGACATTTTGTGATTCGGGATATGTAGAACCCCAAGTACAGGAAAACCAAAGAGGAGACTATGACACCATGAAAGAATCTAACAGGTTTATCCCACACCAGAGAATTTGATATTGTCATACTCATACCAACAAAAATTAGTCAACAAGATGAAACTCAAATTGAAAGTTCACCCGTTCTTATGACCACTTTTTCACAGAAATCTGATTTGCAGACATTTACAAGACCAAAGTTAATCTTTAACTATTTAAATCATCTAAAAATACTTGAAACAGGGGACTACTTGTGTTGGATGACTTACTGACACAGGCAATACATTAAGGTGATACAACATTTGACATTAGAACAAATTCTTTTTTTACTCAGTTCCTAGATACATTCTTCTTTTAATGTTAGTGATGCATATAACAAAATATTAAAAAAATGTCCAAGAACATATATTTTTTATCCTTAATGTTTTACCTCCGGACTTCCATCTTAACCCTTTATCTTTTTTCATTCAGCCATATTAAGAATTGTTACTTTCCTAGTTCTCTTATCATACCTTGTTATTTTTCTAAGTTCACTCTTCAAACCTCAAAACTTAGCTTTGTTCGAAAAAATGGGCACAACATCAAGGATGACAAAATTAAGCTGACAAAATTTATCTCAGGTGATAGGTTGCTTGGGATAATAGATAACATTTTCTTTGTTGAAATATATAGTACCTCCCTTTGTCCCATTTTATATGAGATTGTTAGACTGGAGGAGTTTAGTGTGTTAATTTGATTACGTATTATATCAGTGTTAGTGGGAAAAATAATTTAAAAAGTTTGCTTTTAGCGTAGGTCCCCTCTTGGTTGGTAATATGATAGTTGTCGCTTGTTATTGTCGCATGCGACGGTATTTATGTTTCTTATGTTTACATAATCATTTACGTTATTTCTGCAGGATTACTTATGCTTTGTTTTGTTATTGTGTTTTGTCTTGTCTTGGTTCCTAACTTTATCTTTGTTTTCCAATGCAGCTCTTCATTCTGTCCTATGCGCCGAGGGTCGCTTGGAAGCAGCCTCTCTGCCCTTTTGGGTAGGGGTAAGGCTGTCTACATATTACCTTCCCCAGACCCCACCTGGTGGGAGTATACTGGGTAGTTGTTGTTGTTGTTGTTGTTGCTTTGATAAAGAAAACACCAGAGAAAAATTAAAATTCCTTAGTTTGATGGAGCAAAACACTACATCAAAGTCTAAAATTCAGACGTTACATGAATTTGAACTGAAGCAATAACATTGTAGTAAAAGCCACTAAGCTTATTAATCTTTCTCAATAAATGTTTGGGTATAAGGAGATCTTTTTAATCGAATGTGTCACAATCCTACTATTCTTTTTTCGTAAAGTTTTTGTCAAAATGAAGAGCTAAACTGATTTCCTGAAAAAATGACAAATAGTTTGGATGCGCAAAGTGTTAGATATGGGCGCAAGTTGTTTTTCTATACTGATGTCTCCGCTCTCACTCCATAGGTTTGGTCCCAACATAATTATCGACAGTGGTGGAACCACATGCAATGAAGGGGATACGTTGGAAAACTACACTATGCAAATAGAGAAAAAAAAGTGTACCTGTACAGATCTTTGAATCCCCTTAACATAAGAAAAGTACAAGTTCAAGTTCCAGATGTGGCATATTTGTCAATTTTTCAATCCACTTTCTGACTCCGCCACTGATCACCTACCTATTTCTACTCAAAAGTATAACTAAAACCCAACCCTCATGCCCATCTTCCACTTCTAGTACTACACCTAAGGCATCTATCTTTAAACCCATGTGTTACACTGCGTACATATAAGGTTACTTTTTTTTATGTATATATATTAGATGTTGAATTAGCTAGCTTCTTCACTTGTGATACCTTTTGTTTTTTTTGGAATTCCCTTGGTAAAAAAAATTGAAAATGAAAATGATCCTACTTCAGCCAAAAAAGATTCCGGAGGACATCTTTCCACACATAAAAAAAAATGTAATTATACCAAACACACCATGCCAAACCCTAGCATTAATCTACCGCATAACCAATAGAAACTAGTTAAACAAAAATAGAAACATGATACAGCCATACAGGGTTCTAAATTTTGTAACAAGAGAAGTATATCAACAAAGAAATGAGAATTCCAAATTTAATGTCACAGAAAATAAAATAAAAACGAAGAGAAAAAAGGAGTGTGATGTTCTTGCCTAAGTCACAATCGGCGGGGTTAAGAACCACGCGGGGTGTGGATACTGGAAGCTGTGATGGCCCTTCTTCAACCTTTGCTTTCTTGGCTTCAGGTTCATCACTTACACATGATTCACGTTTCGTCGACGCCATTGAAGTAGCGATTTTCGATTTTCCAGTTCTTGAGGGAGTGCTGTGTACGAATTCAAGTATTTGGGACAGAGCTCTTTGGATGGTGGCTATGCCAAAAGACACGTGTAATATATAAAACACACTTTCTTTTTTGTGTTTACTACACTTTCTATTTACGTTAATGTTATCACTAAATTTTTTGATATTCACACTTTTTTCATAGATTCTCAATCAATATTTACATAAATTAAAGAGTCAAAAATTAAATTTACTTAGAATACTATGTATATGACTGCAACAGTTGATGTGAAAGAAAATATAAAAATCTTCAAATGTGATTACACTTCCATAATATTTGAATTTAAAATGATTCAACATCATTTTCTGAATCAGTAAATGATATATTTACTTATAATATAGAAATAAAAAATATAATCATATCTTACCTAATACTTCTTAATATATGATGTTTTTGGTTTTTACTGCGTAGATAGATGCATGGTTATTTGAACTTTTGTTGTCGACATTAATATCTCTCTTGAAAAATGCAATATATAATAGTCAATGTAATAAAATATATTGCACCAATATAGTCCTAACATTTGAAATTATTTGGCTATGTGTTTTATTTATCGTCATTGCAATACACAAGCATACGTGCAATTATTTCTTAACAAATTAAAGAGGATATCCTTCATTTTTTATGGTGAAAGTTGAATTTTGGGGATAAGCACATGCTTGAAAACACATACATCCATCATTATTAGTACAAAATAAGAAGATTGTTGTAACGACCCGATCAATCGTTTTGAGCTATAGCACGTCGTTCAGCAGTTTGGGGCATGAGCAGCTTTACTTCAGGTATTATGACTTGTATGCGTGGTCGGAATTGTATTTCGGGAAGTTCGGAGTTGATTTAGAAAGAGAATTCTCATTCGGAAGCTTAAATGAAAGAATTAGTCAGGATTGCATTTTTGAGTAAACGGCCTCGGAATCGAGATCTGAAGGTTCCAACAGGTTCGTATGATGATTTCGGAATTGGGCATATGCCCGGATCGGATTTTGGATGACCCGAGAGCGTTTCGGCGCCTATTATGGAAGTTAGCATTTTGAAAGAAATTTTATAAGTTTGGGTTGAAATGCATTTCAATGTTATCAATGTCAGTTTGGGATTGCGAGTCTGGATAGCTCCGTATGATGATTCTGGAGTTGAGAGCGTGATCGGGAGTGAATTCGGAGGTTCGTAGGTCAATTTGAAGTTTTCTGGCTAAAGATACAAATTTGAAAGTTTTTGAGAAGTTTGACCGAGAGTTTAACTTTTTGATATCAGGGTCGGTCCAATTCCAGAAGTTGGAGTAGGTCCGCAATGTCAAATGTGACTTGTGTGCAAAATTTGATATCAATCGAACATGATTTGATAGGTTTCGGTATCGGATGAAGTTAGAAGTTCAATAGTTCATTAGGCTTGAATCGATGCACAATGAGTAGTTTTGATGTTATTTGCTATGATTTGAGGCCTCGAGCAGGTTCGTGTTATGTTATGGAGTGGGTTGGTGTGATAGGACGGGATCCCGGGGGCCTCGGGTGTGTTTCGGGTTGTATCCTGCTCTTATTTTATGTTTCAACGTCGTTTCTTTGGACATAAAGGGTACCATATTAAGCATAAGCTCCAAATTAATTTTTTATTGAACTATTAGATCTGTATCGTAATTAGGGAGCAATAGCAAAAAGAATCATCGAATTTGGACATCGTATGAGGGAGTTAAGCTCATTTCCGTGTCGGAAAAAATTGTTGGTTTCTGGTGTGAAGAGTTATTCTTCGCGAATGCGAGAGAGATTCCACGAACGTGAAGAAGGATTTCTGGGTTGACCAGTTAACACGAAAAATTGCCCTTACATACGCTCCTATTTGTGGAGGCTACGTACGCACGAGGTGACGAGAGTCCGCGTATAGCTACTATTATGCTATTGTTCGGGTAGTCTAGGACCCAAAAGCATGTTATACTTGGGATATTGGTAATCTTATTGGCAGTTTGTATTGCATAAATTACATCGAATTAGTAAATGAATTTATAAAAGGATTTGAACTTCATTTTTCTTAAATTACTAAAGAGAATTGGCTTTTTTTTTGGATAATTACTCCATGTTGACTTCTTGATTGACTGTCTGTCTGTGTGTGTTTATTTTTGGAACGGGCCGAATGCGTTGGTAGATTAAATAGATGCATCTACGGTTCGCGTTTTGACCCTCGACAGTGCACAGTTTATTTTCTCTTGGATCGGGCCGTACATCCTCGGCATGATATGTGCATGCTTGTACTGCTTAAACTTATTGAAGTTGATATTGCTTTTCATGGACAATATAAATTGATAAAGATAATGAAAACTAAATCTTGAAAATTTTCTTATTATTTGAGAAGATGTTACCTGCTTTCCGGCTTTATGAGTTATAATTTCTAGATAAATTCATGCCTTTCACACACCTTCACCGTATTATTATTGGACCACTAGCAAGTATCGAAGTGGACCTCTCGTCTCTACTTATTAGAGATTAGACGAGATACTTGTTGAGTAGACGTGTTTTCGTACTCATGCTACACTTGTTGTGCATTTTTGTTGCACTTGCACATGTACTTTTAGTAGCCTACTGGGCATAGCAGCGTGGATGATACAGCGACACCTGCTAGTGTAGTCATTTTCAGCGTATTGTATTTACTTTCTGTGTACTGTATTCCGAACGATTGCTGTATTGTATTGATTCCTATAAATAGCTCATGCACTTATGATATCGGGTTTTGGGATTTTTTTGGATTATTCAATACTAAGTTAGTTAAAGACTCCTGTAAATTTCATTATTTATTATTTAAATGTATAAGGAAAATGATTTCAACAAGCATTAAAATTGGAATTAATTGAGTATTTTTTGTTGGCTTTCCTGATAGCGGTATCCGGCGCCAACACGAACCTTATTGAATTTTAGATCGTGACAATATGGTATCAGAGCACTAGGTTCCCTTAGGTCTCACGAGTCATGAGCAAATCTAGTAGAGTCTCGTGAATCGGTATAGAGACGCCTGCACTTATCTTCAGGAGGCTCCAAAGCTGTTAGGAGTACTTCCCTTCTTAATTCCTCATCGTGCGATTTGATTCATTTGAGGCTTATGCCATTAATTCTATCCTGCTCAATCTTACGCAACGCGAACCGCTGGTTATAAATTGAGAATTAAAGAATAGTAATGGTATTACAGATGTGGTGCGGGATGTTTCTCCCGATATAGTTGGGTGAGCTATTATCGTCACCTTGCAGAAGGATTTTTCTATTGTTTCGGCTCGATAGTTGTGCTTCTAAGAGCTTGGAGGGTATGCATAGGTTGCTATAGTGCTAGCGATTGGTTATCGCACAGTATTTACTTGATGGTAGGAGACTTGCCTTTGTGTTGGGGCGGTGAATGAGTTGAAAAGAAATCTGCTCAGTGCACGATTCAGAGATATGATATTTCACTTCCTGCGGAGGAAAAACAATTGGCCTATGAATGTCCAAATTGGGGGTAATGGAGTAACGATACATGGTAATTTTGAGTGTGGTGGAATTTTTATCTACGATGTAGTGTCGTCATCCTCGATTGTATGTGTTTAATTCGTCGGTGTTATGATCTTCTGCAATTCGCCCTTGGGGTAGGATATTGTGAAATAATATTGGAGTAAACGAATATTGGATATCGCGGGATGCGGTGGTTCAGGATTGAATCGGTGTTTCTAATGTCGACGGCTTGAGAAAGATGATCTCTAGAAAGATTTAAAGTTAGTAGCAATTTGTGGGTTCAAGTGCTACGAAGACAGATTTTATTTAAGGCAACAACTGAGCAGCAAAGGATGAGGAAAGACATGTGGGAAGTGTCAGGCAGTGGCTAATATTTCTAGAAGGCCAAGTATAAGAAGCAAAGGTCGAGTAGTTGATTAAGGAAGCGAGTTTGCCAAAGTGGAAGAGTGGCGGTGTTGCATCTGGGCTTGGTGGTAGGATCTCTACGCACCTTAAGGAGAGTTGGATCGACTTAGGAATTTTAGTGATTGATGATTGGGGTCTACGGATCTAATTTGAAGTATGGGCTATTATGTTGCATGAGATTTGATATAACGAAAAGGATCTACTTGAAATGAAGAAGGATACAACATAACTTTTAATTGGAATGATGTTGCCGAACATTTAATTGATGTCCACGAGGGGTGAATGGACTTCTGAAGCTAGAGAGTGAGCTTGTACTCGGGATGGGTTATTGATGTCATAGTGATTGTACCTCGTGCAACAGCATTGGAAGATGTCGGCATGTAAATTCCACAGGCGGATTATCTCCAGTGAGCAGATCGGCGGTCGCATGGTTGCCGAAGCTTCTGCGAAGAATTATATTGGTTATACAGGAAAGAGACTGGTCGTGCGAATATGGTTGATGATTCAGAGTATAAAAAGGGGTTTTATAGAAAGATTCCGATAATTATGGCGGTTGATTGCGCAAGATTATGTCAATATGAGATAAAAAATCCTGATGAATTTCAGAGTTGTGTAATAGTGGCTTCAAGCTAAGTGATAAATTGAGCAAAGGAATTGATAAAGCTATGCTATGGTTGAACTTACTGGCTCATGTTCAGACTTGGGGAAGGATTCATGATTTATGCCTTGTATAGATGCGGGTTTCAAGAGAAGTGATTCTGCCGGGTGCTTCGTCGAGAGAGTATTCATATGCTAGAAGATTTATGGATTTGATTATATTCGGGGCCAAGTCAGAGCAGGTGTATCTCAACAACGGTCCTAGTGGATTCAAAAGGGTAAAGTGTGGTGCCTAACGATTTCAAGCCTAAGAAGAGTCAAGCTTTTGTAGCAGCTTATGAGAAGAGGCCAAAATGTTCTATGATGCTTTGGCTTGCAGTGTAGCACCTGGGAGGTATGAAATAGTTGTGGGATTTGAGACAGCATGGTCTCGTGATTCAAGGTCACTCGGGATGAGTGCGGATGGAGTGCGTTATATGTTGAATGGGGTTATTATTATTTCTAAGGCAACAAAGAATTAAATTTGGAAGAAGATAGATTGGTTAGCCATAGTTAAATTGGCATATTAGTGGTAGTGTTCAGTTCCTTCAACGTGATCAAGTTATGCAAGTGATTTGTGACGACACGTGTGAGGCTTGTCGACCGGCGTAATTATGTTATTCAGAAGTATTCCACTGTTATGGCCTGTCATGTGTAGGCGGATCCCGGAAAGGCTATGGTGGCTTAAACCACTATTTAGAGATTTTCATATTCTACTATTATGAGAATTCACATATATGTGGCTATGGTTCTCTTGTATTGAGTTAAATGAAAAGCTTTTATATGATGGAGTGTTCGTCTATTAGTGGTTCTGGAGTTGTGATGAGAGTCGTGTTCTATCATATATTGGCATGTTAGGTGCAGTGAGTAGTATGGAATTTAAAGTGAGGATCAAGGTTACAGTTCGGTGGTGACAAGGATGACACGATCCCAGATAAGCAAGAAAGGGGTTGGGATGTTTAAAGTAATCAAGTATCGTATTCAGTGTCACCTGAGATCGGTGTTTTGTTAAAAAGACCTTGCATCATGGTTATGGATTCTTGAATGCTTTCTTAGCGTTATTGCGTTTGGTGGTATGAATACACATACTTGTTGTCTGTTACGGAAGGTCGTGGGAGCGTGCTCCACAGGAAGATTGTATAAGTGTGGTATATAGTCACTTGATTGATTGAAGATTTAAACCAAGTATGAAAACGATGATGATATCATTAATTTGAGAATTTGTGCTTGGAGGGCACTCGGCTTATTGGGTTATGGACCACGTAGATTGCCTCGGTTATGATGGTAGTTCTCATGTTTTATGAGCCAAAAGGGAGTTATTATGGACCTTTGAAAGGTTATTAGCCTAGTTCAGTGTTATCACAATCAACTTGATGTCTATGGAAGGATCTAAATGTGAATATGGGCTCTATATCAGGCCAGATGTGTTCATTTCAGCAATGCACTCCTTTGGACAAGTAGTCGGGTACTATTTCGTCGTTAGCTATTTCATGTAATGATATATTACGTTGTATGAGTTCTGAGATGGCTTGGTGAATTTCTTATGTATTGAGGTTCCGCGTAGAGATGATGTTATATGAGTAGGATGGCTCTCAAGATTCAGATCGTATATCGCACCTCAGTTGTACTTGAGTTTTGTAACCTATGGCACTATATGTATCCCCATGGATGGTATTATGCACTTAGCGCGCTTGTGACCAATATTCGATATTTTGATGTAATGAGCAATTTAGCTAGATGCATATCTCCTTATGTGAATTCTATGTGTGGATCGGGTGGCATGCCACCATAGGTATGTTATTTGGATCGGGTTTCACGACATAACAATGTGATGTTGAGTACAACTTTGTATATGCTATTTTTTGCATGCCTTGTTTTCTATTTTCTAAGGAAAGTACACATTAGTGCGTGAGATGAGTAGTTCCTTCTAGAGTTCGTTTCCTTTTGTCACGTTCGAGTTCATTGCCTATTGGCGCATTGTGGCATCATATGAGACTTTTGATCATGTCCGGGGTGGCTTATTGCCTGAGCGGTTCGTACTAGGTGAGATAAGATCATTGGATTCATGATTAGTGCAATCTGATTATATGAAGTAAATTAAGGAGCTAAGACCATTATTTGGTTCAGAATGAGGTGATGGTTCTTGTCAGGAGTATAGATCCAATGATTTGTTGATTCAGTAGTTGGGTATGAATTTCTACACACTTCTTCCATCTTGGTGGTATAGTAAGAGTTAGAGCAAGACCTATGTAGGTCATGAGGTGCAATGGGAGCATCAGATTTGTGGAATTTTGACCATTTTGATCAGAGAATGTTATTGTAGTCCTGTGAGTAAAGTGGTAAGGTGTGAATTCAGCTAAGGTACACATTCATGTTTTGGTGTTGCGTGTGGTTATTGTTACGGTGAGCATATGTTGGAACAGGCCTGGCAGAGAATTCCGGATGTAGTAATTGGGTTCTACGGCTTATTTGCTTAAGTGAAAAAGGATATCTTCAGATTGATCGATCTAGGGTGCCCGACTGAGTTGTCATAGCATGGGTAGGTGCTCGAGGTGTTAAACAGTAATTTCGGAGAACCCCAACATACTTCTTAGCACGTTCGAGGACGAACGTATGTTTAAGTAGGGGAGAATATAACGACCTGAATGGTCGTTTTGAGCTCTTAGCACATCGTTCAGCAGTTTGAGGCCATGAGCAGCTTCACTTCAAGTATTATGACTTGTACAGTGGTCGAAATTGAATTTCGAGAAGTTCGAACTTGATTTAGAAAGAAAATTCTTAGTTTAGAATCTTAAAGTTAAAAGAATTACCTAGGATTGGATTTTTGAGTAAACGACCGCGGAATCGGGATCTGAAGGTTCCAACAGGTTTGTATGATGATTTCGGACTTAGGTGTATGCCCGGATTAGGTTTTGGATGACCCGAGAGTGTTTTGGCGCCTATTGTGGAAGTTAGCATTTTGGAAGAAATTTCATAAGTTTGGGCTGAAGTGCATTTCAGTATTATCGATGTCCGTTTGGGATTCCGAGTCTGGGACTAGCTCTGTATGGTGATTCTGGAGTTGGGAGCGTGATCAGAAGTAAATTCGGAGGTCCGTAGGTCATTTTGAAGTCTTTTGGCTAAAGATACAAATTTGAAGGTTTTTGAGAAGTTTGACCGAGAGTTTGACTTTTTGATATCGGGTTTGGATTCCAATTCCAGAAGTTGGAGTAGGTCCGCAATATCAAATGTGACTTGTGTGCAAAGTTGGAGATCAATCGGACATGATTTGATAGGTTTTGCCATCAGATGTAGAAGGTAGAAGTTCAATAGTTCATTAGGATTGAATCAATGCCCAATTAAGTTTTGATATTATTTGGTATGATTTGAAGCCTCGAGCAGATCCGTGTTATGTTATGGAGCGTTTTGGTGTGATAGGACGGGGTCCCGCGGGCGTCGAGTGTGTTTCGTGTTGGACAATACGCTTTACGCTAGAGGGGGGGTGAATAGCGTTTTAAAATTATTAAGCGTTTTAGTGCGGAATTTAAAAACTTTGCAGAAATTAAAACAAGTGCAGTAGAATAAACTTACACAATGATGTATCCTGGTTGGCCACAAACGTGGTTAGTCCAGTCCCCGAGAGACTCTCTCGAGATTTCCACTAAACTTGTCAAGCTTGCGGGTGCTTAACAAACCGTTACAGCTGAGGACACAAGCCTCACCTAGGTGCTCGGGGATCACAATCCCAAAGACTTCAATTGCTCGGGGATACCAATCCCAAAGACTTCAATTGCTCGGGGATAACAATCCCAAAGACTTCAACTGCTCGGGGATAACAATCCCAAAGACTTCAACTGCTCGGGGATAACAATCCCAAAGACTTCAACTGCTCGGGGATAACAATCCCAAAGACTTCAACTGCTCGGGGATAACAATCCCAAAGACTTCAACCGAGGAATCACAAGTTCCTCAACAAACGAGAATCGCAATTCTCTTACAAACACAAAACACACTCACTTTACAAAGCACTCCTTAATGAGTAGATATGAGTAGAAATAGTACGCTCAAGATCACAACAACTTAGCTCAATAGAATGGCTCTTCAAAAAGCTTTATGGATGAATGGAAAATGATGATCAATGTAAGAAAGCTTTTAGCAATGAAAATACTCAAAGTGTATATGTTGTTGTTGTGAAAACACTGAGTTGAAGCTGTATTTATAGGTGAAAAACTCAGTCTTACCGTTGTCTAATTGCCAATTAAGGATTGCTGAAATTACTCAGTGACAATTGATTGTCAAGACTAAACAATCGATTGTTTGCCTATCAGATTAAAAATTCAATCCCAGATTTTACGTCAACAATCGATTACTTCAAATCAATAATTGATTATTTATAACGTTAAGAAATCCTTTCCAATTTTTGGCATAAAACATCGATTGTCCGGAAATCAACAATCGATTATTTTAACAACGTTCAGAAAATCTTTTCCAGATTTTACGCAAAACATCGATTGTTAAATATCAACAATCGATTACCTGAAGGTAATTGAAAATATATGACAACGGTCAGCTTCAACAATCGATTATCAAATGGAATAATCGATTATTAATTAATTTCAAAACTCTCTGTCTCATATATAATCGATTATCAAAAGCCACAATCGATTATCATTTTATTTAAAATCACTGGGAGAAATTTTTCTCATTCTAATCGATTACCATTAGTTCATAATCGATTTTTATGAGTTTTGAAAACTTTGCCTCAGTTAACAATCGATTATCATAAGTACACAATCGATTGTTATGCAGTTTGCAAAAACCTGATGTTAACTGACTTACTCACAATCGATTATCATTAATTCACAATCGATTGTCATGCAGTCTTGGCTTAGAGATACTCGATTATCATAAGTACATAATCGATTATCTTAGCCCAGATTTTTGAGGCATGTTTGGAAAACATTTTAACAAATGTAAATATGCATAGTTTAAAATCATTTGACACTTAATTTAAATATGCATGATTTTGGAAAAATAATTTTAGTAGAGAAGCCATGTTATGAGCCAAGTTGAGGAATCAAGATCACAATTAATATTGACTCAATTATAACATTTCTAAACTTTGTCTTGAGCTTCTTGTAATGCATCCATTTTGTGCTTGTCCTTGAGTACTGCTATATATCGCTTTTTGCTTTGTTTGACATTCATCAAAACCTACAAAAGAACACACGTTTAGTATATTGCATTTGAAACGTGTTTCCAACAATTTCCCCCTTTTTGATAATGGCAAACATAAGCGGGATATATGCAATAATTATTTTGATAATCCAAGACAAGTGTAAAGTATGCAATTTGATGTTCCCCCTCAATTCATGTTCCCCCTCACTTTAAGCATGAATGAAGTTGAGAGTGATATAGCATACTTCTTGATATCCCGTTTCTTCCCCCTTTTGCCATTAGCAAAAATATATACAAGGGAAGAATATGCAAAAAAACATATGAAATAAACAAAAGTTTATTTATTGGAAAATAACATTACATGGGTGGAGCCAAACACAATAAAACGAACAACAACTAACCAACCAAGGAAAAACAAATCAAAAACAACAATTTCACATCATCAAAAACAACAATTTCATCATTCATCACCCCCATCCCCTTCATCATCATTGGGAGGCGCTTGATATGGCACCACCTGAGCATAGGCATAATGCACGTGATCAAAGTAACCATGGACCTCACGGGTTAATTGAGTAATTTGGTCAGAGATAGTCCGGAGGGTAGGCTCCTGAGGAGGATGAGCACGACGGGCTTGTCGATTTTGAGGAGGAGCGGGAGCATGATCACCATCATGATGAAAGGAAGACTCCGAAATTTCCCAGATTTTGGTGCTCTTTTTGAGAGGACCATTAGCAATATTGACCCCGGAAGCTTCAAGAAATTTCATTATTAAGAGGGCATAGGGGAGAGGTATGTCATCTCTGGTGGCATTGAACATATGAGATTGAATAAGCTTGCACCAATTGATTTTAACACCGGTGATAATGGCATGAAGAAATTTGGCATCCTCTTGGGAAATGGTGGTGTGATTGAGTTTACGGGGTTTGAGAACACGAGTGATGAAATAGAGAATGAAACGATAATTCGGGTCCATACCCTTTATGGTGGGACGACGGGAAGAAGACTCATCATAGGCGACTCCGGCTTGGCGGAAGAGATTAGCTTCATCAATCATGTCCCCGGCATCATTTATGTACTGGTAGATGTCTTCACCATCATGCGGAATTCCGGCAATGAGGTGGAGGTTATCTTCAGAAATTAGAATGGAAATGCCGTTAACATTGGTAACGAGTTCACCCTCATCATCTTTGTGAAGGTTGGAGTAAAAAGCTTCAACCAAAGTAATGTTGTAGTAGGGGTGAGTAAGGAGTAGGAAATTGAAAAGTTGGCACTCTCTTAGCATATTCGCGGCTGGAATGAATGGTGCAACAAGAGCGTTTGTTGAAAAGCGAGGAGGGAGAATAAGGCGTTTCTCAAATTTGGTTAAGAAACGGGTGAGCTCTTCATCGGATTCAAAGAATAGAACCAATCCATCTTGATATGGATGGCGAGAAGAAGAAGCACCTTGTTTGGAACGAGCACGTTTGGAGTTGCGGCTTGACATTTTTGAAAAAGATGTGCTAGGATTTTTCAAAGATAACAAGATAATTTGATGCTTGGGAGGCTTGAGTGAGTATACAAGAGCATATGTGCAGCCTATATATAGAGAAGGAATGAATCTTACACTTATTTGAAAAGATTTGAAGAGATTTGAAGAGCTTTGAAGTCTGAAACGGTAAAAATAAATTCACTGACCGTTCAATAATCGATTGTTTGAATAGAATAATCGATTGTCATTAATGAAAATGATCTGACACATCGATTACACGCCAGAACAGAAAAAAAAATTTGAAAAAGATAGTCGATTGTCAAACTTGGTAATCGATTGTTTTTCATATTTATGACCTGACAGGAATCGATTGTAGAGCCAAAACGGTAACATAAGTTTAAAACAGATAATCGATTGTCAATATATAGTAATCGATTATTTCACTCACAGAGAGTTTGGATTTTGGCAAATAATCGATTGGCAGAACAAATAATCGATTGTTTGGAAGGGGGATGCTAAAATGATGAGACTTAATTCTATCAAGCAATGTAAACATTCAACAAGATTTCATGACAAAAAAAATTGAATCAACAAATAATCGATTATTGATACTGATAATCGATTGTAAGCATAAATAATCGATTATGATCGATTTTTCTTGTATCAAGACAATTTATACTTTCCTCTTACCTTTTGGGGGATACCTGCAAAATAGAATTAAACATCTCCGACGCTCAAGTCAGTAATCTATAAATGAAATAATAACTTTGAAACTAGTGTAGTCGGGTGAAAAACGTGAACTCTTAAGAATTTTGTCCTAGGATGTTCTTAAGAGGGTTTAGGGTACTTACCTTCCCTTCGACTTTGCCAATTACCTGATTTTGAACATCCTCCGTTCATTTTGGTCTTTTGGCTCATTCTTCAATTTAAGAAGCTTCTTCCACAATTTTGCCTTTGTCTTCCTTGTATTTTGTCTTTTAAATTTTTCGAAAATACTTCCGATTTTGAAAAAAATGCCTAAATCGACTTTTCCGTCTCTTCCTCCTTCTTTGTGCTTTAATTTAAGGAATTTTGAATTCGTCTCCCGTCAAGTGTTTGGAGTATCCACTACACTTGATTCCTTCAAGCACACCTGCAAAACAAATCAATGCTCTTTTGGTACCCATGCCATTTTGGGTCCTTGAGGGTTATGCATACTATAATGATATGTTTGAGTAGCATGTCTATGTCTAGTAAAGCATGCGGGAGCAATATTGGATTATGCATGCGTCTAGGCTCATAGTAGCTAGAATAATGCACATTGTTTACTCTATTTTCATTTCTCCTAATTTGAGCACCATAATCATTTCTAGGTTGAACATTTCGGGATCTTCTAGCATGATCACTGTTGTGCCTAAAATATGCATCATGTCTATGGTGACGATTGCTAGGCGGAAGGTCATGTCTAGGTCTCCTAATATTTTGTCTAGCATGCATGTTTGTTTTAGGAAAGGCATTTTTGTTATTAATCCTAGATTGAGCTCTAGGTGGTTGGGTTTTTGCATCAACCTCTTCTTCATTTATGAAGCCTATTCCATGCTTGGTTGATTTCAAGTTATCAAGCACCACATTCAAGTTTTTATGAGAGGAGTTGAATTTATCTAGTGTGCCTTTTAATCTACCTACTTCATTCTTAAGGTCTACACAAGAAGCACAATTTTTTGTAGAACTCTCGGGCTTGTCAGAACTTCTTTTCCCATAAAACTTGTTTTGTTCTAGTAGCTTCTAATTTTCCAAAACCAATTTTTCCAATTCTTTTTCTTTTAATGAAAACTGTTTTTGAAAATCTTGTTCTTTTAGAGAAGCACTTTCTCTTAAACTAGTGACGGTTTTTGTAACTTTGAGAAATTCAGCATACAATTCATTAAAGGCATTTCTCATGTCATCAAGAGTGTAAAAATTTTGAGAAGAGATTTGACTTACTTCACTTTGATTTTCTTCCTGTGCCATGAGGCAGAGATTTGCCGCTTCTTCATTTTCTTCTTCACTGGATTCGTCTCCGGAATCTCCTCCCCAAGATATGTATGCTCGTTGCTTCTTGAAGGGTTTCTTCTCCTTTTTAAGATTTGGGCAGTTTGTTTTGATATGCCCTGTTTCACCACATTCATAACATTTAACTTGCTCACCTTGCTTTTTCCCTTTGCGGTCATATTCTTTTCGCATGAATTTTTGGAATTTTTTGATGATGAGTCCGAATTCGCTATCTCCATCCTCTTCAATTGGTGATTGACTTGTGCTCGCCTTTAGAGCAATCTTTTGCCTTCTTTGTTCATCAATAACAGGGTTAAGAATAGTGGATTCATAAGTCTTAAGATTACCTCTAAGAGCGTCTATGGTGACGTTCGTGATTCCAATTGACTCTTGAATCGCATCGGCCTTTGATCGCCATGCCGGTGTTAGACTCCTAAGGATTTTTCGAACTAGTTCTTTGTCTGTGAACGTCTTCTTGAGCGCGTGGAGATCATTCACTATTGATGAGAACCGCTCAAACATCTCGTCTACCTTTTCGCCTTCCTTCATATGGAACAATTCGTAAGCATGAGTTAAAAAGTCAATTTTAGCTTCTCTTACCTGGTCAGTCCCTTCGTAAGTGACCTCAAGCTTGTCCCACATTTCTTTCGCTGTTTTGCAGCAGGAGATTTTCCTGTAATCATTAGCATTAACAGCACAAAGTAATAAATTCATAGCTTTAAAATTATTTTGGACCATTCGATTATCCTCGGCGTTGAATTCCTCTTCTGATTTTGGCACCCATTCTCCTTCCACCTTTTTGACAGGAACCTCATTTCCTTTGGTGTACACCTTCCACAAGTAAGGGCTGTTTGATCTGACGAATATCTGCATCCTTTCTTTCCAATATGAATAATTAGTCCCGTTAAACAAAGGAGGTCTTGTGGGGCAATTGTTGGACAATACGCTTTACACTAGAGGGGGGGGGGGTGAATAGCGTTTTAAAAATATTAAGCGTTTTAGTGCGAAATTTAAAAACTTTGCAGAAATTAAAACAAGTGCAGTAGAATAAACTTACACAATGATGTATCCTGGTTGGCCACAAACGTGGTTAGTCCAGTCCCCGAGAGATTCTCTCGAGATTTCCACTAAACTTGTCAAGCTTACGGGTGCTTAACAAACCGTTACAGCTGAGGACACAAGCCTCACCTAGTTGCTCGGGGATCACAATCCCAAAGACTTCAACTGCTCGGGGATAACAATCCCAAAGACTTCAACTGCTCGGGGATAACAATCCCAAAGACTTCAACTGCTCGGGGATAACAATCGATTGTGTACTTATGATAATCGATTGTTAACTGAGGCAAAGTTTTCAAAACTCATAAAAATCGATTATGAACTAATGGTAATCGATTAGAATGAGAAAAATGTCTCCCAGTGATTTTAAATAAAATGATAATCGATTGTGGCTTTTGATAATCGATTATATATGAGACAGAGAGTTTTGAAATTAATTAATAATCGATTATTCCATTTGATAATCGATTGTTGAAGCTGACCGTTGTCATATATTTTCAATTACCTTCAGGTAATCGATTGTTGATATTTAACAATCGATGTTTTGCGTAAAATCTGGAAAAGATTTTCTGAACGTTGTTAAAATAATCGATTGTTGATTTCCGGACAATCGATATTTTATGCCAAAAATTGGAAAGGATTTCTTAACGTTATAAATAATCGATTATTGATTTGAAGTAATCGATTGTTGACGTAAAATCTGGGATTGAATTTTTAATCTGATAGGCAAACAATCGATTGTTTAGTCTTGACAATCGATTGTCACTGAGTAATTTCAGCAATCCTTAATTGGCAATTAGACAACGGTAAGACTGAGTTTTTCACCTATAAATACAGCTTCAACTCAGTGTTTTCACAACAACAACATATACACTTTGAGTATTTTCATTGCTAAAAGCTTTCTTACATTGATCATCATTTTCCATTCATCCATAAAGCTTTTTGAAGAGCCATTCTATTGAGCTAAGTTGTTGTGATCTTGAGCGTACTATTTCTACTCATATCTACTCATTAAGGAGTGCTTTGTAAAGTGAGTGTGTTTTGTGTTTGTAAGAGAATTGCGATTCTCGTTTGTTGAGGAACTTGTGATTCCTCGGTTGAAGTCTTTGGGATTGTTATCCCCGAGCAGTTGAAGTCTTTGGGATTGTTATCCCCGAGCAGTTGAAGTCTTTGGGATTGTTATCCCCGAGCAGTTGAAGTCTTTGGGATTGTTATCCCCGAGCAGTTGAAGTCTTTGGGATTGTTATCCCCGAGCAATTGAAGTCTTTGGGATTGGTATCCCCGAGCAATTGAAGTCTTTGGGATTGTGATCCCCGAGCACCTAGGTGAGGCTTGTGTCCTCAGCTGTAACGGTTTGTTAAGCACCCGCAAGCTTGACAAGTTTAGTGGAAATCTCGAGAGAGTCTCTCGGGGACTGGACTAACCATGTTTGTGGCCAACCAGGATACATCATTGTGTAAGTTTATTCTACTGCACTTGTTTTAATTTCTGCAAAGTTTTTAAATTCCGCACTAAAACGCTTAATAATTTTAAAACGCTATTCACCCCCCCTCTAGCGTAAAGCGTATTGTCCAACAATTGGTATCAGAGCCATACTCTCTGAAAAACTTAACCGTTTGAGAGAACCATCCATGGCTTCTACTCTAAATTTCTTTGCAGGAATAGGTGAAGGAGAATGCAGCATGTCGCCTCCAATATTAGACGAAAACGACTACTCAGTCTGGAAATATCGGATGCAAGTTTTTACAATGGCAAACGATTTGTATCTATGGCAAGCTATTAAACACAGTGATCAACTGACGACAAAAGTCGGGAAAGATAAGGTAAGTGAATACAACACTAAAGCTATGAATATATTACATAACGCCTTGAACCAGGAACTTTGGCGAAAAATCTCCCACTATAAAACTGCTAAGGAAATGTGGGACAAACTTGAGGAATTGCACGAAAACACGCCTCAAAAAACGGTTTGTTAAGCACCCGTAAGCTTGACAAGTTTAGTGGAAATCTCGAGAGAGTCTCTCGGGGACTGGACTAACCACGTTTGTGGCCAACCAGGATACATCATTGTGTAAGTTTATTCTACTGCACTTGTTTTAATTTCTGCAAAGTTTTTAAATTCCGCACTAAAACGCTTAATATTTTTAAAACGCTATTCACCCCCCCCCCTAGCGTAAAGCGTATTGTCCAACATTTCGGGTTGTATCGCGCTCTTATTTGATGCTTCAACGTCGCTCCGTTGGACATAAAGGGTATCATATTAAGTAAATGAGCTACAAATTAAGTTTTTATTAACCTATTAGATCTGCATTATAATTACGGAGTCATAGCAAAAATAATCATCGAATTTGGACATAGTATGAGGGGAGTTATGCTCATTTCCGTGTCGAAAAAAATTACCGATTTTTGATACGAAGATTTGTTCTTCGTGAATGACAGAGAGGTTTCATGAATGCGAAGAGAGATTTCTGGGTTGACCGGTCAACACCAAATATCTCCCTTTGCGAACGCGGATGTCTCCCACGAAGACGATGAAGAAAAATCGCCTAAACATTGTTTTAAACCGAGAATTTTAGTATTTGGGCATATCTTGAGTTCTAAAGGTGTGTTAGAGGTGATTTTTGCGGTGTCGTTCTCGTCTCAACAAGGGGATAAATATCTAACGTTTACTTTGATGTTTCTCCATAATTATTTCTGTTGGTTTATATTTTTATCCGTGTTTGCATGGTAAAAATTGGGATTTTGAGCCCTAAAGTTGAAAAATGGTAAATCCTTCATTTGAGGGTCGATTCAGGGATGAAATTTGATGAATTTCTGGAAATAGACAATATGAGTTATGGGTAATATTTATTTTTAATAATTTTTGGGATCCGGGCATGTGGGCCAGAGTTTGTCAACTTTTTGGTCGGGGTTAGGAATTGTTATAAATTGGATTGTAATGAGTAATTGAACTTATATAATGGATTTGCATAATTATTGGCTAGTCTTGGAGTATTTCCCACCGATTCGAGTTTTCGGAAGAGCGTGGAATGCCGGTTATGGAACTTTAGAGCGAGATGAGTCTCCTTTCTAACCTTGTAGGAGGGAATTATTTCCATAGGTGAGTTAATTGGTTATGTGCTCCTATTTGTGAGGGCTACATACGCACGAGGTGACAAGAGTCCATGCGTAGCTACTATTATTCCATTGTCCGGGTAGTCTAGGACCCAAAAACATGCTATACTTGGGATATTGGTAATCTTATTAACAGTTTGTATTGCTTAAATCACATTGAATTAGTAAATAAATTTCTAAAAGGATTTAAACTTCATTTTCTTCAATAACTAAAGAGAATTGGCTTTTCTTTGGATAATTACTCCATGTTGACTTCTTGATTGACTTTCTGTCCATGTGTGTTTATTTTTAGAACGGGCCGAATGCATCGGTAGATTAAATAGATGCATCTATGGTTCGCGTCGTTGGCCCTCGGTAGTGCACATCGGTCCATACATCCTCGGCATGATATGCACATGCTTTTATTGCTTACCTTGAAACTTATTGAAGTTGATATTGCTTTTCATGGCCGATATAATTTGATAAAGATAATGAAAAGTAAATCTTGGAAATTTCCTTATTATTTGAGAAGGTTTTATCTACTTTCCGACTTTATGAGTTATATGTCACGACCCCAATCCCGGTCGTGATGGCGCCCAACACAATTTCTAGGCAAGTCCGACCTTTCAATACTCACATCTCAGTCACAAATTCGATTACTAAGTAACAACATGAAATTAGCAGTTTGTCAAGTCTATTAACTGAATAGTTAAAATAGAAACAGTATGAAACACTAACATAAACAACATCTCCCAAAGACGTGTGGTCATGAGTCTAGAGCTTCTAAGATAACAAAGTAGCAAATCCTCATGTAACACAGAGTGCTAGAATGCAAAAGATAAAAGGGATAAGGGGAGAAGTCGGGTTTTGCGGACGTCAGGCAGCTACCTCGACAACTCCTGAAAGCTCTGGAAACAGCAAACAGCTCGACTAAGCTCCAAATGCTCCTGAATCTTCACACATGGTGCATGGAGTAAAGTGAGTACTTCCAACTCAGTGGTAATAGATATATACATAATGGCTGAAAGTTGGAAATCTCCAAAATATCACAATGTAAAGCTAAAACTAACAATTTAACATAATTAACGGTGAAATGGCAAGAAGACAGAATCAGATAAATCAGATAACATCAAAGCATGAATGCAATACAATGCACATGAACACTGCAGCGTATAGCACGATCCATTTGGGTACCCGCGCTCACTGTGGGAGTTCACACTCCGAAAGGGCTCCTATAGTCCAAGCGCAATATCATCGTGACATCGCTGCGGCGTGCAACCCGATCCACACTCAGTCCAGAATATGCATGTGAGTTATACAAAAAATTCATATTTTAGTTCTCAGTTCCAATTATTAGGAAATTATCGTTTAAGTCTTTAAAACCTCAGGAATGTGATTAAGTATTTTGAAACAGTGCTTAAGACTCAGTACTGAAATCATACAGCATGCTAATCATCATGGAAGAAGTGATAATAATCCCTAAGGGATTCAAATAGTCGGCACACGGCCCAAATATGTTATAACAATTCAAGTAGGATGTTTACTAATCAGTCAATAGTCAAAGCACAACTTGGACACCACTAGGGGCGGATTAAACCATAATCCCCAATCACAAACGACCCCGCACTCGACATGGTGTGTGTGTCCCACCTCAATATAGTGTCACAGTCAAACTCTCAGGTCAGCATCTACATCTACATCTATTACTCACCTCTAGCCGGCTGAAGACTAGCTCGCATGCCCTTTCCTCTCGAATCGACCTCCTCGCGCATTGAATTTGGCCAAAACCACAACGAATATGTTACATTAGGCTAATAGAACACAACGTAATTGAAAAGACTCGAAAAATACCAAAAATCACGAAGTTGGCAAAACCTGAGCCCCGGGCCCACTTCTCGAAAAATTACAAAATTTGCATCACCGGACTCCTCGTCTTGCCAGGAGTCTATACATATCAAATTTACCAAAATCGACCCATCAAATCATCAATTTATGCTCTCTTAAGTTTCAAGCCTTAACCTCCATTTTTAGAATTTAATCCCTTGAATTTCAGTGTTCAATCCATGATTTTTCACTATATAAACATAATCCGAGTTTGATAGTTCATACCTTATGAAACCCCTTCGAATTCTCTTCAAAATCACCCAAGAAACGGCCCTAGCCGAAGTCCAAAATATTTTTCTTCTCTTTCAAATTCGTGAACCACTGTTCACTAAAATTCCAGGTCGATTTCCGCTCCTGTGGTTAAATATCCACACCTGCGGTCACTGCATATTCGTCCAAATGATCGCTTCTGCGATCTCACTTAAATCCCCAGGGACTGCTTCTGCGGTCTTATACTGCACCTGCGGTTGCTGCATGTGGGAACCTTTGTCCGCTTTTGCGGAAGAGCTCCAAGCCTCCCAGTCCGCTTTTTCGACCCCTTAGCTGCATCTGCGAAATCGCTTATGCGGTCCCTTTTCCACAGATGCAGAAATGAAACAACCAGCAACTTCAAACATGCAACAAACTCCGAATTCTCTGTTTAACCACCCGAATTCACCCTGAGGCCTTCGGGACCTCAACCAAAAGCACAGACATTATCTTATACCTTATTCAAACTTGCTCGAAACTTCAAATCACTATCTTTAACATCAAAATCCTCAAATATCATCAAATCAAAGCCTAAGTTTCTTAAAAACTTCCGAATTGCTCATTCTATAAAAAACCCAACCTAACCACCTTCGAATGACCTGAAACTTTGCACGCATATCCAAAAGCACCTAACAGAGCTACTGCAACTCTCGGATTCCATTCCGACCCTCGGATCAAAATATCACCTATCAACCGGATTTCGCTAAAATACTAACTTTGCCAAAATACTAACTTCGCCAATTCAAGCCTAATTCTACATCGGACTTCCAAAATCAATTCCGATCGCACTTCTAAGTTACAAATCATCCCTCGAAGCTAATTGAATCATCAGAACTCACACCAAGCCCTCTAAATAAATAGTCAACTTCCAGTTGATAAACAAGCTTTCCTTTAAGAGACTAAGTGTCTCATTTCCATCTAAAACCAATCCAATTCTACTCGATCACCTCAACTAAAGATAATTAAGCATAGGGAAAGAGAATATGAGGGAAACAGGGCGGTAACTCACATGACAACGGGCTGGGTCGTTACATCCTCCCCAACTAAAACAAATGCTCATCCTCGAGCGGGTTAAGAAACATACTTGAAGTCTCAAATAGGTAAGGATATCTGCTCCGCATCTCCTCCTCGGTATCCCTGGTGGCCTGCTCTACGGGCCGACCTCTCCACTACACATTCACCGAAGCTATATCCTTAGATCTCAACTTCCGGACCAGATGATCCAAAATAGCCACTGGCTCCACATCATAAGTCAAGTCCTCATCCAACTGGATCGTGCTAAAGTCTAACACATGAGATGGGTCCCCAACATACTTCCGGAGCATAGAAACATGGAACACCGGATGAACCCCCGACAAGCTGGGTGGAAAAGCAAGAATATAAGCCACCTCCCCAATCCTCCTAAGTATCTCAAAAGGTCAATGAACCGTGCACTCAGCTTCCCTTTCTTTCCAATCCTCATAACGCTCATCATAGGTAAAACCTTCAACAAGACCTTCTCGCCTACCATATAAGATACATCTCGAACCTTCTGGTCCACATAACTCTTCTGACTTGACTGAGCTATACGAAGTCTCTGCTAGATCACTTTCACCTTCTCGAAGGCATCTTGAACTACCTCTGTCCCTAATAGTATAACCTCGCCGAGCTCAAACTAACCAACCAGATATCTACAATGTCTCCCATATAACTTCTCATACGGCGGTATCTGAATACTAGATTGGTAGTTATTGTTGTAAGCAAACTCTGCAAGTGGAAAGAACTCACCCCAAGAACCTCTAAAATCAATAACACAGTCACGCAACATGTCCTCTAATATCTGAATGGTACGCTCGGACTGTCCGTTCATCTGAGGATGAAATATTGTGCTCAGCTCTACCTGTGTACCCAACTCTCAATGAAAAGTGATCCAGAACTGGGAAGTAAACTAAGTACCCCTATCTGAGAAAATAGAAACTAGGACCCCATGCAACCAAACAATCTCCCGGATGAAAATGTCCGCTAACCTCTTCGAAGAATAGGTAGTACACACCGGAATAAAGTGCGCGAACTTGGTCAGCCTATCCACAATCACCCAAATTGAATCAAACTTCCTCAAGGTACGAAGGAGACCACTCACAAAATCCATAGTAATCCTCTCCCATCTCCACTCTTGAATATCCATCAGCTGATGCACACCACTAGGCCTTTGATGCTTATATTTGACCTGCTGACCGTTGAGACACCGAGCTACATAACTCACAATATCCTTTTTCATTCTCCTCCACCAGTAATGGTGTCTCAAATCCTGATACATCTTCGCGGCACCCGGATGAATGGAATACCGCGAGCTGTGTACCTCCTCTAATATCAACTCCCGAAGCCCATCCATATTGGGCATGAAAATCCGGCCATGCATCCTCAACAAACCATTATCACCAGTGGTTATCTCTGGCATCATCATGCTGGACCTTGTCCTTCAGGAAGCAAATGCAGGTCATCATACTGGCGCTCTCTGATGTGGTCATACAAGGAAGATCGAGAAATCATACAGGCCAACACCCGACTAGGCTCATAGATATCTAATCTCACCATCCGATTGGCCAAGTCCTGGACCACAACTCAAAAGGGCCTCTCCCTAACTGGAATGTACGCCAAACTATCCATACTAACCGCCTTCCGGCTTAATGCATCGGTCACTACATTGGCCTTCCCTGGGTGATACAAAATGGTAATATCATAGTCTTTGAGTAACTCAAGCCACCTCAATTTAAGATCCTTCTACTTGATCAAGTGTTGAAGATTGCGATGATCCGTGAACACCTCACAAGATACGCCATATAAATAATGCCTCCAATTATTCAAAGCATGAACTATAGTGGCCAACTCCAAAATCATGAACATGGTAGTTCTTCTCATGGGGCTTCAACTGACGAGAAGCATAAGAAATAACTCTACCTCCTGCATCAATACACATCTGATCCCAACTCTCGAAGAATCACAATACATCGTGTTAGAACCTAAAGCTGATGGCAATACTAGTACCGGAGTTGTGGTCAAAGATGCCTTGAGCTTCTGAAAGCTGTCCTCGCACTTATCCGACCATACAAATGGAGCATTCTTCTACGTAAACTTCGCCAAGGGCGAAGCAATATATGAGAAACCCTTAATAAACCTACGATAATAACCCGCCAAACTGAGAAAACTCCGAATCTCAGTGGCTGAAGACGGTCTAGGCCAACTGTGCACTGCATCTATCTTCTTTGGATCAACCTGAATACCATCATTGGACACCATCTGTCCCAGAAAAGCCATAGAATTATGCCAGAACTCACACTTGGATAACTTTTCATAGAGCTTCTCCTCCCTCAGTCTCTGCAATACCACCCTCAAATGCTACGCATGCTCCTCCTGGCTATGCGAGTACACCAGGATGTCATCAATAAACACAATCACAAATGAATCCAAAACGGCCGAAATACATTGTTCATAAAGTGCATGAACACGGCTGGGGCATTAGTCAGCCCGGATGACATAACCAGAAACTCATAATGACCATATATGGTCCTGAAAGTCGCTTCATAATGTCTGAATCCCTAATCTTCAACTGGTGATAGCCTGATCGGAGATCAATTTTAGAGGTTACCTTTGCCCCTTAAGCTGGTCAAACAAATCCTCAATACGGGGTAGTGGATACTTTTTCTTCACTGTCACCTTGTTCAACTGTGTGTAGTCAATGCACATTCTCATAATGCCATCCTTGTTCCTTACAAATAAGACCAGTGCACCCCATTGTGACACACCCAAGTGAATGAACCCCTTATCTAGGAGTTCCTAAAGCTGCTCCTTCAATTCCTTTAACTCAGTTGGCGCCATACGATAGGTAGGAATAGAAAAGGGCTGAGTGCCCGACACCATATCAATACTGAAATCAATATCCCTGTCTGGCAGCATGCCCGACAGGTCTGCTGGAAGCACATCAGCGAAATCCATTACGACGGGAATCGAATCAAGACTAGGTGTCTCAGCTCTGACATCTCTCACGAAGGCCAAATACGATAAACAACCCTTCCCAACCATCCGTTGGGCCTTTAAGAAAGAAATCACTCTGCTGGGCACATAATTAGTCATACCTCGCCACTTAATCCTTGGAACACCTGAAACATCCAACGTAACTGTCTTGGCATGATAGCCATAATAGCATGGTACGGGATAACTAATCTATGCCTAGAATCACATCAAAATCCACCATGCCCAACAATAATAAGTCAACCCGAGTCTCCAGACCCCCAATAGTCACCAAACACGATGGATATACATGATCCACAATAATAGTATTACCCACCGGGGTGGATACATGCACATGCAAAGTAAGACAACCACGGGTTGTACCCGAATGATGAGCAAAATATGAAGATACATAGGAATAGGTAGATTCGAGATAAAATAAAAAGAGGCATCCCCGTGGCAGACTGAGATAATACTGGTGATAACAACATCTGATGCAATGACATCCATCATATCTGGAAGAGCATAGAATCGAGCCTGACCACCGCCAGTCCAGTCTCTACACCTGGGACAGCCTCTGGCTACCTGGCCTCCACCCCTAGCTGAGTGAGTGGGTGCTGATGAAAAAGGAGCAGAAGATAAGGGATGATCCCTCTGCTGAGACTGACAACCACGAAGCCGAGGACACTGTCTGCTTATATGACCAAACTCATCGCACTCGTAGCAACGACTCAGAGCTGGAGAAGGGGACTGAAGAGAAACCCTCGCTACAGATGAACCCTGGGGCTGCTCCCGGTGTCTGCAATCTCTAAACACCCTGCTCGGGTATATGAGAAGCGGGGGTCTGCTGACTACCCCCGGTTTGAGAAGTAGCTGCTGCAGTAGTGGTTGAGATAGCCTGAGCCAGGTTAGTCTAGACGGATAAAATCTGAGCTAAAGACTCCTAGAGACCAGGAATCACAATGGGCACTGCCGGTGCCTGAATAGATGCTGCTAGAGAATCTATAGCTGGAGGCTGGTCCTGAACCTGGGCAACTGGTGGATCTGCAGATGCTGCCCTTGCTGGTTTGCCTCAACCATGACCACGACCGCGCCCACGATCTCTAGCGGGTGGTAATGGTGGTCGCCCATCATGTTCGTTAGCATGGGTTCTCGCCATCCGCGAGAGAATAAAATATAGAAGTTTAGGTCTCAGAACAACAAAGAGTTCAAGAATATAAAGTGTTTCCTAAAGGTTCTGCAGCCTCTCGAGGATAAATACAGATGTCTCCGTACCGATCTGTGAGACTCTACTAATCGGCTCATGACTCATGAGGCCTAGTAACCTAGGCTCTGATACCAACTTGTCACGACCCCAATACCGGTCTTGATGGCGCCCAACATAATTGCTAGGCAAGCCCGACCTTCCAATACTCACATCCCAATCACACATCCCTTTACTGAGTAACAACATGAAATTAGCAGTTTGCCAAGTCTATTAATCGAATAATATAAATAGAAATAGTACGAAACACTAACATAAACAACATCTCCCAAAGAGCTAGGGTCATGAGTCTAGAGCCTCTAAGATAACAAAGTAGCAAATACTTATGTAATACAGAGTGCTAGAATGCGAAAGATAAAAGGGATAAGGGGAGTAGTCAGGTTCTGTGGATGTCAGACAGCTACCTCGACAACTCCTAAAAGCTCTGGAAATAGCAAAGAGCTCAACTAAGCTCCTGATGCTCCTGAATATGAACACATGGTGCAGGGAGTAAAGTGAGTACTTCCAACTCAGTGGTAATAGATATATAAATATAATGGTTGGAAGTAGGAAATCTCGAAAATACCACAATGTAAAGCTAAACTAACAATTTAGCATAATTAACGGTGAAATGGCAACAAAATAGAATTAGATAAATCAGATAACATTAAAGCATAAATGCATACACATGACCGTTGCAGTGTATAGTCCGATCCATTTGGGTACCCCCGCTCACTGTGGGGGTTCAGACTCAGGAAGGGCTCCTACAGCCCGAGCGCAATATCATCGTGACATCGCTGTGGCGTGCAGCCCGATCCACACTCAGTCCATAATATGCATGTGAGTTATACGACAAAGTCAGATTTTAGTTCTCAGTTGCAATTATTAGGAAAATATTGTTTAAGTCCTTAAAACCTCAGGAATGTGATTAAGTATTTCGAAACAGTGCTTAAGACTCAGGACTGAAATCATATAGCATGCTAATGATCATTGAAGCAGTGATAATAATCCCCAATGGATTCAAATAGTCAGCACACGGACCAAATATGTCATAACAATTCAAGTAGGATGTTTACTAGTCAGTCTATAGTCCAAAGCACAGCTTGGACACCACTCGGGGCGGATTAAACCACAATCCGCAATCACAAACGACCATGCACTTGACATAGTGTACGTGTCCCGCCTCAATATAGCGTCACAGTGTGATAAACCGGGGTTTCAAACTCTCAGGTCATAATCTAAATCCATTACTCACCTCTAGCAGGCTGAAGACTAGCTCGCAATGCCCTTTCTTCTCGAATCGACCTCCTCGCGCGTCGAATCTGGCCAAAAGCACAATGAATACGTTACAATAGGATAATAGAACACAACCTAATCAAAAAGACTCGAAAAACACCAAAAATCATGAAGTTGGCAAAACCCGAGCACCGGGCTCACTTATCAAAAAATTAAAAAATTTGCATCACTGGACTCCTCGTCTTGCCACGAGTCTATACATATCAAATTTACCAAAATCGACCCCTCAAATCATCAATTTAAGCTCTCTTAAATTTCAAGTCCTAACCTCTATTTTTAGCATTTAATCCCTTGAATTTCAGTATTCAATCCATGATTTTTCACTATATAAACATAATCCGAGTTCGATAGTACATACCTGATGAAACCCCTTAGAATTATCTTCAAAATCGCCCAAGAAACCGCCTAAGCCGAAGTCCAAAATATTTTTCTTCTCTTTCAAATTCGTGAACCACTATTAACATAAATTTTAAGTTGATTTCTGCTCCTATGGTTAAATTACCGTGCCTGTATTTACCGTATATGCGTCCAAACGATTGCTTCTACGATCTCACTTAAATCCCCAAGGGACCGCTTTTGCGGTCTAAAACCGCACCTGCGGTTGCCGCATGTATGTACCTTTGTCCGATTTTGCGGAAGAGCTCCAAGCCTCCCAGGCTGCTTTTGCGACCCGTTAGTCACATATGTGGAACCGCTTATGCGGTCCCTTTTCCGCAGATGCGAAAATGAGAGAACCAGCAACTTCAAACATGCAACAAACTCCGAATTCTCTGTTTAAACACCCGAATTCACCCCGAGCCCTCTGAGACCTCAACAAAAGCATAGAACTGATCTTTTACCTTATTCAAACTTGCTCGAACCTTCAAATCACTATCGGTAACATCAAAATCCTTAAATATCATCAAATCAAACCCTAAGTTTCTTAAAAATTTCTGAATTGCACATTCAATCAAAAACTAAACCTAGCCACCTCCGAATGACCTAAAAGTTTGCTCGTATATCCAAAATCACCTAAAGGAGCTACTACAACTCTCAGAATTGCATTTCGACCCTCTGATCAAAATCTCACCTATCCACCAAATTTCGCCAAAATACTAACTTCGCCAATTCAAGCCTAACGCTGCACTAGACCTCCAAAATCAATTCCAATCATACTCCTAAGTCACAAATCATCCCCCGAAGCTAACTGAATCATCAGAACACACATACGAGCCCTCTAACTAAATAGTCAACTTCAAGTTGACTTTTCCAAAACAATCTTTCCTGTAAGAGACTAAGTGTCTCATTTACATCTAAAACCAATCCAATTCTACTCGATCACCCCAACTACCGGTAATGAAGCATAGGGAAACAGAATGTGAGAGAAACGGGGTGGTAACTCACGTGATGACGGGCCGGATCTTCACATTATAATTGCTATATTAATCCATGCTTTCCTTGCACCTTCACCATATTATTATTGGACTACTAGCAAGTGTCAAAGTCGACCTCTCATCTCTACTTCTTCGAGATTAGACGGGATACTTACTGAGTACACGTTTTTTTCGTACTCATGCTATGCCTATTGTGCATTTTTGCTGCACAGTCACATGTACTTCTAATGCCCTACTGGGCGTAGCAGCATGGATGATACAGGGACTAGGTGAGCTACATTTCTCGAGGCGACCCGCAGCTAGTATAGTCTATTTCAGCGTATTGTATTAACTTTTTTTCCATTGTATTCAGGTGTCACGACCCCAGTTCACCCTCCGTGAACATTTCATAATGGCACCTAGTCCCTACGACTAGGTAAGCCTAACAATGTGGAAAATAAACCATAAATTGTGGAAGAATAATCAAAACTAAACTAGTAGAATATATCAATTTTAAGGTGCCGCCTGGCATATACAATAACAACTCTCGAAGCTAACAATACTTCCCAAAACCCGGAATCTCACAAATCACAATCTAAGGGATACATAAGAGGTTCTAACTCAAGAATATATATACAAAGGAAAAATACTGAAAGAGCTATACTTATTACAGAAAGCTGGAAAGGGATTCCTCAGTCTGCGGACGTAGCAGATATACCTCGATGTCTCCACCGATTGGCCTCCTTTTAAGGTCGACAAAACTAAATGGGAGTAACTGTATCTACACAACAAAAATTGTGCAGAAGAGTAGCATGAGCAAATCACGGCGGTGCCCAGTAAGTATTAAGACTAACCTCGATGGAGTAGTGACGAGGAATAGTCAAGACACCTACCGATCAATAAACAGTATAATCATAGGAATAATGAGAACGATTTATAAATATGTAAAGACTGCATGATGACTAAATGCCACAACTCACAATGAAGGAAAAGGGAAACAAGTAACAACAAGAATATAATAAATGATGATACGAAATGACTGCAGAATCATAATCCAAATCCTAAGGTCACAACACAGCAAGGACAAACAAGTCACTAACTCATTATTCTGCAATGATGCTTACATAAGGTCTTTTCAACTCTTTCCACAATTTTACCAAAAATCTCAGACCAACCATAACTCATGAAAACACAGCATCTAAAGTCTAACACGTGGCGTCTTGTGCCCTATCAATCTCACGGTCATGCTGACAACTAACTAGTCAACTAGGACCACTCTCACATATTTAATGGGTAAACGAGGGCGTATCTCCACCCCTAGCCAAATCAGGAGGAATTCATTTCCAATAGGAGTGCCCAACTACGTGTTATGCTTGTGCAAATGTATTTAACAAGAATTATACCAGCTAGTAAGTATAAGAAATGGAACGACCAACACCTGAATTATTCACACCCGGATAGAACCAATTGAAATATCAGTTCAGAACACAATGAGTTTAACGGGGGTTTCCAAGGATAGTGTCCTGTAGTCTCAAACATAGATATGTGTGCTAGGGATCTCTTGGTATCCGGAGGATATCTTGGTATCCTCAATAGATGTACTAGGGATCTCTTGGTACCCCGAGGATAACTTGGTATCGTCGATATATGTGCTGGGAATCTCTTGGTATCCCGAGGATCTCCTGGCATCCTCAATATATATACTAGGCATCTCTTGCTATCTCGAGGATCTCTTGGTATCCTCAAAAGATGTATTGGGGATCTCTTAGTATCATGAGGATCTTTTGGTATCCTCAATATGTGCTGGGGATCTCCTGGTATCCCGCACTACAACATAATCAACATAGATGTACAACCCAATCAGTAGAATAGCAATATCCCAGCAAGGGAGTCGACAATGGAAGACAATGATATCCTAACAAGGGAGTCAACAACAGAAAAAATAACGTCCCGGGAAGAGAATCAACAACAGAAACAACAACGTCCCAGCAAGGAAATGAACAATAGAAACAATAACGTCGCGGCAAGGGAATCAACCATAGAAACAATAATGTCCTGGCAAGGGAATCAACAATAGAAACAATAACGTCCCGGCAAGGGAATCAACAATACCTAATAAGGTCACGAAACACCAAGGAAAAACAAAATAACCTCAACGATAAAACAAAACATAATAAGTGCGTAATAACTAAACCGATACCACAACAGATTGACATGTAATATATTGGCACGAATTCACAGATAAACTTACAATCAAGGAGTATCCAAACAACAAGGAAGTTAACATGAATGAAATAATTACAATTTAAGGAAATATCAACTAATCATAAGATATCTATCTTCTTACAAATTAAAACCGATTAATTACATGAGATATAACATTTATGATTACCAATTAAAGGCGAGCAGTTAGGATTGATAATATGACTATAGAAGGGTAATTGTCTTCAGTTAAACATGTAAAAGTAAATTAAACAGCAAGAATAAATCAAGAAGAGCAAATACCAAGTAAGACATGTAGAGGTGAAGCCAATAACAAGGAACTCAATCGTATCAATATCATCTTCACACTCGGGGATTTTAAGGGTCTAAGAGCCTAAATGGGAAAATTTACAACAAATAAATCCGAGCCTGCACTCGTCACCTCGTGTAAACGGTATACAATCAACAGAGAAGACTCAAATCTAAGGGGAAGTCCCCTACACAAAGTTAGGAAAGATACTTACCTCAAACCGGCAAAAATCAACTAGCAACGACGTTCTTGCCACGAGTACTCGACTTCAAATGGTCCAAATCTATTCAATTAAATCACACATTGTAAATAACATCTCAAGCAACTGATTCTACTTTTTAATTCAAAGCTAAAGCGCAAAATTAGGTAAAATAACCAAAATGCCCCTCAAGAAAACATCTCGGAATTGAATAATTTGTACATTTTTAGAACCACCGTACTCTCACAAGTATAACCATATAAAAATCTCCCAAATCGGAGGTCTAATGCCCACTCAAAACTCAATAGTTTGATCTATGAAGTTCTATCCATTTTTCATTAAAATCTGAAATTAAAGGATGAAATTAAGAGGAGATTCATGGAAATTGGTCTAAATCAAGTGAGAAACTTACCCACGTTGCCCAGGTGGAAATTCATTTAAAAATCGCCAAGAACCGAGCTTTAGAAGTCAAATGTGAATAAAGGATGAAACCCTCGAATTTGGGATTTAATCTGTCTGCCTAGTTATTTGCGCTATGCGATCGCGTCCAAACAATGCGATCGCATAGAAGGAAAAATATTGCTGCCAAATTTGTGCTATGCGATCGTGGCCAAGCGATGCGATCGCATAGAAGGAAAATATTAAGGTCCAAATTTGTGCTATGCGATCGCGGCCAAGCTATGCGATCGCGGCCAAGCAATGCGATCGCATAGAAGGAAAATATTGAGGTCCAAATTTGTGCTATGCGATCGCGGCCAAGCAATGCGATCGCATAGAAGGAAAATATTGAGATCCAAATTTGTGCTATGCGATCGCGGCCAAGAAACGCGATCGCATATAAGGAAAATATTGAGGTCCAAATTTGTTCTATGCGATCGCGGCCAAGCAATGCGATCGCATAGAAGGAAATACCAGATAGTAGAACAGGAGTTCAAACATAGGGAAAAATGACCTGTAGCCCACCTGAAACATACCCGAGGCTCCCGGGACCCCGTCTAATCACACATACAAGTCATATAACCTAACACAGACTCACTTAAAGTCCCAAATCACATAACACAACATCAAATCGATGAATCAAACCAAAAATCAAGCTTTTGAACTTCCAAAATTTCAAATAACTAATCTCATGCCGAAACCTATAAATTCAACTCGGAATGACGCCAAATTTTGCAGACAAGTCCGAAATAACATAACGGAGCTATTTTAACTCTCAAAATCACATTTCGACCCCGATATCCCAAAAGTCAACTATCGGTCAAACTTCTTCATTTTCTAACTTCAGCTTTCGCCGAAATGCCTCAATTCACCCTATGACCTCTAAATCTGAATGCAGATTCGCGCCTAAGTCCAAAATCACCATACGAAGCTATTGAGATCACCCACGACCCATTTTAGGGTCGTTTACACAAAATTTCAATTCTACCAACTTTTCACCGTTCCAACTTCCAAAACAAGGTTCCTTCTTCCAGTTTGACTCTAAATCATCCAAAAGCCGAACTCCACCATGCATGCAAGTCGATACTTTGTATTCTGAAGCAGTTCTAGACCTTATGTTGTTGAACAGAGCTTAAATTCTCAAAACGACCGGTTGGGTCGTTACATCCTCTCCCTCTTAAAACCAACGTTCGTCCTCGAACGTGCTAAGATTCGCCTCGAAGTCCTCAAGTCACCGAGTGCACACTTCCAACATTCACCCGCGGGTGATCCCATGTCACCCCAATCCATTTAGGCATGACGAACCATCTCAACTGGAATTTAGCCTCTCTAGCAGTACGAATAAGCCTTCAAGCCAAAAAAAAAATTTTCACCTTCCATCCGCTTCCAAAAGACCTGATTCTAAATCCATATCTGGTATCAGTCTCAACTACCTATTTCAATACAAGCCAACACACAGGGTACAACCACACAACATGACACACCACATATAGGCCCAGAATAATATTTCTGATAGCAATACTTGCTTAAGATCAAATCTGTACCAGCCATAAGCCTCATATTCAATAGGAACTCTTTTCAAACCTCCACAACACTGGCGATGATACATTAATCATGAAAACCACATGAAAAAACTCCCGATTAACCAAATATCTACAAACACCAACGGGTACACTCCCCACAAACTAAAACTCTAGAATCATAGAACGAAAATGAATGAATATGGGAAAGGAAAACACATAAGCGAACTAACAGATAAATTAAATTAGCATAAATTCTTCAAAAACACAAATCTACAAGACATCTAACAAGAGAGAATGAAAGCATATAAAGGACTCACAAGGATCTTATACTGATATAACTCTCACTTTAGTACACAGCCCGATCTCAACGTATCAAATCACCTGTGAGCACGTGATTTTTCTCTATATATGAATTACTCCCAAAAATTCAAACAAAATAATTTCTTTGTTATTTTACAATTTTTGTAATTTTGAGGTACTTTATGGTAATTATTGTATTTTGTTTGTACATTTTAATTCATACAAAAAATACAAGAAAAATATATTTGCATCTAGGATTTAATTTCATATTTTGACATTAGTTAGGGGCTAATTTATTTTAGAACAAACTGTCAAATAACAAAAATAGTACACTTTTACATTTTTATTTGTTTAATTGTGAATTCGTCCCGAAATAGATTTTTAAAATAATTTTAGAAATTAATTAGTTTAATTTTGAAATTTACCAGGACTTTAATTTAATTTTGAAATTTTATAAAATTTAAAAAAATAAAAATACAAAAATACAAAATGAAAGCAAAAACAAAACAAAGGAGATAAAGGAAAAATAATTAAAGAAAAGTTGTCTTAATAAGAAGACCAATGGGCCAAAATTGACCAGCCCAAGCAAAATCACGCCAGATCTAACCCAATCTCAGACCCGGTCCTACCCCTCCTTTATACAAAACGATACCGTTTCTCAAGGGCAAATATAGGCCATCCATCATCCCAATCCAGCGGTACAGATTGGTTCAAGATTTCCAATAAAAGTGTCTGAATATCTCTCTAACCCTAAAAACATATATCATCTTCCTCGTACCCCCACCCCTTGCCTTGTAACACCACCGTACACTGCCTTTCTTTGTCGTGCCTCCGTCATCCGCCGGAGGCGGCGATGCTCCAAATGAGCCCAAGATTTCACCATAATCTCTCTTTCCTCTTCTCTTTCCAACCCCCATAACTACTTCCCTCAAATCACAACCCAGTTGCTCCAATCTTCAATCAAAATTTCGGCCAAAAATACAACTTGTCCAAAACTTCCCAAATTCACACCCTATAGTCCCCATAACCCCCTCAACCTGAATCACAAGCCTAAAACCTTTGAATATCACTGGTTAAGCTTGAATTGCGGATCTAGGGTTCGTGGGTTCGAGCCAATTTTGGGGATTTCTCAGGGTCGAGTGTCTTCTATAGTAAGTACGCTTTAATTTTATGATTTTATTCTTATTAGTGTAGTTTAATTTTCCTTCCTCTTCTTTCCGTTCGATCTGGTTGATTTTTGGAGGCTTTGTCCGTAAGCAATTTTAATTTCATGCCTGCTCATTAGTTTAAACATAGTTTTAATCCTGTTATATTAGTTTAATTTTTCTTTGATATCTTAGTTTGGTACAATATACTTGAGTCAATAATAGGGTTTAGGTCTTGATTTACTACTAGTTTAATTAATTAGCCAGATTAGTTTTCTTTATATTTATCATACTCTAATGTTGTCGTAAAAAATGGTAGGTGTTAGTCTGAATTCAGTAGTCTTGATTTTGGCTTTGATGCCTGTTCTTTTTTCCTCTGTTTGTTTTCTTCTTTCTTTTCTTATTTGATGATTCCGTGTTAGTTAGCTTATTCAAATGTTGATATGATTGATGGCCGGTGAAGATGAATTAGGATTAGTTTGTAGCTTGGTTTAGCTTTAATATTTAGTCTAGAATTGCTGAATTTGTTGGTTATAGCTGTTGAAGGGTTAATTTGAGTCAGAAATTTCAAGGGTTCTTCAGGGGTAGTTTGGGTATAGAAAATGGTAATTTTGTTAAGAATGGTAATTTTAAAACAAAAGCAATGGTAGCATAGGCACTGTCTAGGTAGAAGAACACCTTAGGGCCTTCTAGAATTGTAATTTAGTGTAGATTTTAACACAATAGAGGTACTTGCTTGAGTAACAAATTATAAGTAAAGGGACTAAACTGAAAATAATGAAGGACTAAAAGAGAAAAATCAAAAATCTGATTTTTAACCCTCTAATGTCTTATAAATTGGCATTTTCATGCTTTGTTGAGTGGTCTTCTTTCAGCCATTTTAATTTCCAAAAGACCAACATTCTCTTTGAGACTAATTTCCCTTCAGATCTAAAGTAGGATTTTGAATTTCGAAAACCAAAAAGTAAAACAGAAAAACTCTGAAAACAAAAAAAATAGTCTACTGTTCTATTGGCATTTGTAGGTTAATTTCAAAGGTAGTTGTCAATTTGCTCATATTAGTTTATGAGATGAGTCGCTGGAAGTTTTCTGAATTCTGAGGTTCAATTTCGAGTATGTTTGGTGCTTTCTGAATCAGTGTGATTGTGTGATTGGTTTTCGGAAAGTGCTGGGTCAATTTTGGGGTTTTAGTTGGTACATTCAAGGGCTGTTGAATATTTGCTAGACTGCATTTGTTGGTGACTGCTGCTGACTACTTCATTTTCCACTTATCTTTCAATATCCAGGTACATTTCCTTGATTTGCACCTATGTAAATCCAAGTTGAAGTTGAGAGAATGAAAGTGCTATTGGATCTCTGCCTTCTTAAAATATCGTCTGATGATTATTTTTCCATAGTTTAGTTTGTTTAAATTGTTTGACTGTTATTAATTGATCAAGTTGGTGTTGATGCGAGCCAATGACTGGGTTGTAATAACGGAGACTGATAATTAGGATTGTTTCAAGTTGTTGTGGGGGATCTAGGATTTGTTAATTGGTTAGTTTCAGGAATGTGGATTAGAATTAACCTTGTTAAATTCAGTTGTTGAATGTCAAAAGGTGGTCTGAAATAGGCAATTAATCCAGGTCCTTGAATTGTCATGTGATAGCAGTTAGAATGGTGTGAGATTTCAATTATTTCAGACTTGGTTTAATATTTCGATATACGTGTTTCGTTCACCTTAATAACATCAAAGGATGAGTAGAAATAATATAAGTGTTAAGTCAAAATCAGGATGGTTTAGCATTTTCACTGATTTGAATAGATAAGATTACGTTCTCCTCTATTATAAGTTTGGAATACTAGTAATTGGAATTGTTCTTGCATTTGGGCTGTGAGCTTTGGCCTAGATTGCAACTGAAATTAGGCTGTGGTTGTAAAGGATTAATGTGTGTTCATGCGTGTGATTGCAATTGCAATTGATACTCCATTTGAGTTTGGACGGAATCGATGCTTGGCTGGCGCTCAGCAACTGGAAATAGAAATGGGGCAATAATACAAGTTCGGGTTCGATCTAGATAGCGGGCTCAAATTACAAGGTCCTTCCTTTTGTTTGGACCCGGACTTGAACTTTAAGCCCGAATTCTAAATGTTAATTAATTAGGACCTTTTTCTTTTCTTTTAGAGACAAACAAAAATAGAAAAATTATAGTTACTCTTAGGCTTGTCCTTTTAAAATAAAATGAGACAAGCCTCGCACATTAAAATACAAAATTGTGTGGCCGTTAGTAAAATCTAAGAAATACTTAGAAATTCGGGACTGGCCGTTTAGCGAATCGCACGACCTTCCCAAAAGATAATAACGCGTTAATTTCTTTAGACGCGATTTTAATAAAGTTACACTCCTAAACTCGGGTGTGCATTTCATGTGACCCAAATAAAATCCCAAAATATTGAATACGGTATGCCTAGGATTGCGGGTGCATTTCATGTGACACAATCCGAAGGCATGCTTTAAGCAACGTTTAACTTTCCTTTTAAATAAAAATATATATTAAATAAAAGCGCTTAAGAGTAAAAATTGATACATAGGTTCTTCACGTAATTAAAATCAGATAATAAGCTAAATGCGATACTTGAGCAACTGTGCTAGAACCAGGGAACGCGGAAATTCCTAACACCTTCTCACGGGTTAACAGAATCCCTTATCCAGATTTCTCATTTGCGGACTGTGTTACAGAGTCATAATTTGCTCGGGTTGGGATTCCACTGGTGACTTGGGACACCATTAATCTCTCAAGTGGAGACTCTGAATAATTAATAATAAATTCCGTTTCGATTTTCCTTTAATTGAAAAGCTCCTTTACGCCCTTGCCGGGGTAGTGAAAAAAGAGGTGTGGCAGCTCTGGCGACTCTGCTGGGGGAAAGAACCCAAAACGTTTTGTTCAGGGTTCAAGAATTCCAGCTTAGATAAATTTTTGTGTTTGGCATTATCTGATTTTGTTACACGATCTGTGCTTAATGTGCTAATTGACTGCTTTTACTGCTTTAGTATTATGTGAACTGTATATAATACATGATGTCCGCAGTTCAAGAGCCAGATTATTTTCAATACATGATGTCCGCAGTGGGTATATCCTTCCAGGAAGCAATCAAAATTGGAGAAATGGTGGAGAACGGTTTAAGACAGGCAGAATTATAAGTCAAACAGCTCTCAAAGTTGCATCTCATGCTGTCCAAATTGAATCTGGAAACACGAATGAGAGTTATGAAGAAATCATGATGGTATCAGGGTCAAGAAGAGGTCCTAGGAGAACATCTCGAAGGTATGTGCAGCCTCATTAGGTTTTCCATGACCCATCTAAGCATTACTATCCACCTCCAAACCTCCCATACTCTGTTGATCCATCCCAGTATGTTGCCCAGCCTGTGAAGACCTGATCCATCGTCTCTTATATTTTAGCCCCGTTATCCCCGTTATATGTTTCCCTGTGTGTTGACATGCGCGTTCGGTGAGTTGAAAGAGGTTTGGGTTGGGATTGGATAGAAATGAGACAAATAGTCTCTTGAAGGAAAGCTTAAGTTTGAAAAAGTCAACCCGATGTTGACTTATGAGTCAGAGGGATCGGAATGGATTTTCGGTGATTCGACTAGTTTCAGATAGTGATTTATGACTAGAAAATGAAAACGGGAGTGAATTTGGAGGTCTGATGTGAAAGTTAGCCTATTTTGGCGAAGTTGGAATTTCGGAGAAATTCGATTGATAGGTGAGAATTTGACCAGGGTGTCGGAATGGGATTCTGAGAGTTGCATTAGCTTCGTTAGGAGAATTCGAGTATGTGTGCAAAATTTCAGGTCATTCGGGCCCCGTTTGGTTGGTTTTGACATCAGATATGAGTTTGGAAAGTTTAAGTTTAACTTATAATGAAATTTAATGATTTTGGTGATTTTTGATGTTAGAGATAGCGTTTTTATAGCCCGAGCGAGTTTGAATGAGGTATTAGGGCATGTTTGTGTTTTTGGTTGAGGTCCCGGGTGCCTCGGGGTGATATCAGATGGTTAAACGAGGAATTTTGGAGTTAAGCATCATAAATGGCTGTTGCTTTTTGTATTTTCGCGGAAGCGACTGGGAGACCGCTTATGCGGTGTCCGCTGAAGCGGACAATAAGCCACAGAAGGGGCCAAAAGGAAGTCAGAGACCGCAGAAGCAGCCAAAGGGACCGCGTTCACGGTTGTCACAGAAACGGAAGATCGACCGCAGAAGTGACTGCTGAGGATATGGTCAGACCGCGGAAGCGGTCAACTGGACGTGGAAGCGAGGACCTCTGAAGCGGAAAAATACCGCGGAAGCAGTCGTCCAGTTTTATTGATAACTGAGGGTTAATATTTTGAAAAGGAGAAGAACAATAGAACTTCGGGCTGAGGCTATTGAGAGAGGTTTTGGAGAGATTTTCAACGGGATTCTTCAGGTATGATTTCTTAGACCTCAAATATGTGATTATGGTGCAAAATCATGGATTAAAAACTTAGAAATCAAGGTCTTTAATGTCAAAAATGGTGTTTAGGACTTGAAACCGAAGTGAACCTTAAAGTGTTGATTTGAAGGGTCAAATGGACTCCGATTCTTGTAAATTTGATATGTATGGACTCATGGTGTGACGAGGATTCTGAAAATGTGGACATTGTAATTTTTTGAGAAGCGGGCCCGAGGCTCGAGTTTTGCTAGTTTCGAGATTTTTCTATTTCTCGATTGTTTTCGATTGGGTATTGTCCCATTGCATTTTGTGATGTATTTGCTCTATTTTTGTTTAGAATCGACGCGCGAGGAGGCCGAATTGAGAGGCAAAGGTGTCGCGAGCTTGAGATTTCATCAGTTCGAGGTGAGTAATGCAAGTAAATGCTATTCTGAGGGTTCGAAATCCCGGACTTTCACATCGTGCTATGTTGAGGCGTGACACGCACTCCATGATAAGTGCGGGGTCGGATACTATTGGTGATTGTGACTTGGTCCATCCCGAGTGAATTTATACTATATTGGCGTATGATACGCATACTGTGATGATTATTATTGGGCTTTATGCCGTGTTTGGGGCCTAGTGCCGACCTGTGATATCCTTCGGGAATTGGTATTACTGTTTTAGCATGATTGTATATCATTTACTATCAGTTCATGGTTTTAAAACATTATTTTAAAAACCTAGTCGTATTTTAAATGTTCAGAACTCATATGTTATCCTTTAAATGTATTTCGGCTGAGGATCACTGTTTATAACTTCCCAAGGGGATTATGATATATTTTCTGGACTGATTTTCTGTGGCTCGGGCTGCGCGCCGCAGCGGTGATTAGAAACAGTGGTAACACGGACACTGTGTGATATGAGCGGTTAGGTAACATGGACTGGCGTGGTTATTGATTTTCACCACTAGATGGCTGGTTTGATTATTCGCCACGAGATGACTGGTTTGATTATTCGCCACGAGATGGCTGGTTATTGCGCTTGGGCTGTAAGAGCACTTCCGGAGTCTGTACACACCCCCAGTGAGCACCGTTGATGATAAATGATATGGTTGGCTTGGGCTGCACACCACAGTGGGTACTGGATTGTACCATCATATGCATTGCATCGCATCCATGCATTTGCATCACACACACACACACACACACACACACACACACACACACACACACACACACACATATATATATATATATATATATATATATATATATATATATATATTTTGTTGTTTGGTTGCAGATATTGTTATACACTCTTTTAACTTACTTTGTGTAGTTATTGGGCTTTCTTGCTTTCGGAGCTTTATTTGCTGTTATTACTCGTTGAGTTGGTAGACTCACCCCCTACTCCCTGCACCTTGTGTGCAGATTCAGGTGCTCCTGAGGATTTGCGCGCGCGGTTGCTGGTTATCAGTTTGACAGAGTATTGAGGTACCTGCCAGCGTCCGCAGGACCTATATCTCTGATCTTCTAGTTATATTCTAGTTATTCTGACACTTGTATTTCCCTTATTCTGACATGTATTCAGTATTGTTAGAGGCTCAAAAACTTGTGACCCCAGGTGGGAGTTACGTTGTTGTGTGAGATTTTCGAGATACTTATACAACTATCAGTTTAGTTTGGTTTCCTTCACTATTAATGGCTTAAAATAAATGGTTTATGAGCTCTAAGCTCGGGTTGAGAGCGCATTTGGTCGGTCTTGCCTAGGCGTTGGGTTGGCGCCATCACGACCGGGTTTGGGGTCGTGACAAGTTGGTATTAGAACCTAGCTTACTAGGCCATACGAGTCATGAGCCGGTTTAGTACAGTCTTGTTTATGGGTATGTCGTGCACCACACTTATAACCAGGAGGCTACAGAACCTTTAGGAAACACTCCACTTTCTTGAAATCTTATCGTGCGTCCTTGATTCAGCTTGAAAGAGTAACCCTTGAAATTCCTTCCTCACATTGTATGCGTCTGTGGGCGTCGAGTATTATATGTGCCTTGATGGCCGGTGGTTCTCGGTCGAGGGGCAGATTATGATTTCCTATGAGCTGATGTTGGGCTAGTCTAGAGGACTTGAGGCCAAATCTCTGTCTATGGCTTGAGCACCAAGGTGCTGATTGAGCAAGCTAGTGCTATGAGCTTATAAGTTCAGTATTGTCCTTAATTGTAGTAATGGCGGCTGAATAGCTTTATGATGAGTACGTTGGTGGCATGTGATGTGTCTGTACGACTTGGTAGTATCGAAGAAGGGCTGCTAGGTAATAAATGAACCATTAAGTGTTTGATTCCCATTGCGATCGGATGTGTTGCCCCGATTTATGGGCGTGTGAAGAATCTTTTCGAGTCTCCTAGCTGGAAGTGTGTGTGTTGTGGTAGGAGTCCAGACTCAGTAAGATCAATTGATTGCGTGAGGAGTATGATGTACCAAAATATTAAAGTGAAGCAAGCAGGTGGGTATCTCCTGCAGATTATTCTGAAATGGTATGATCATTATGGCTATGTTAGAAGATTTTATGTGTAATTAAAAGGTATTTTCCATATGTTATGATTCAAACAGGTGCAACTCAGGTTTGTGTGTCAATTTTGATAAAATAATGCGTGTAGCATTGAGATTTCTGTTATTGATATACATTGTGATGCTACGTCGAGTTGTGGACGTGTTGTTAGGATGATTTTGGCAATTCTCTAACAGGTGGATATGCTCAATTATAAAAGAAACTCTGCCGAAATTTCTGGAATTTTTTTTTGAGACTTAGTAGAAATTTTGTCGCCTAATGAGTAAGCTTTTCGGTTGTGTGAATGAATGCAAGAATTGGAGTAAAGTTAAAATTTCAAATGATTCGTGTTTCCACAAGCTTATGAAAGAGGGAGTTTAATCTCACCACGATGTTTCGAGGGCTATAGAGTATGTGTGTTTTAATATATATGGCTTCGAGCTAAGTTGGGGAGGTTGCTGTTGATGGTCTGGTGATACGATTATGTACTGTGTTAGTCCCGATTTTTTGCATGTGAGAGAATTAGTTCTGGTTGCAGAGAGTGGGACGAGGGTGGCACAAGTGAAGCAAAAAATTTGTCAAAGGTTATATGGTGCATCATAGATGCAAGAAAAATAATGGAAAGTCTTGATTTGGTTATTAGGAGTGCTTAGAGTAAAGGGAAGGAAGTTGTTCGGTTATATCGGAATAAGCTCTCATCATGTAGTGTCAGAGTGCCGATAGTCACGTCTGGTTCGATTCACTAAGTAAACTGATTTTCAGTGTGTATAAGAGTGGATAAGTTTTGAGAATGGCTTTTGGGGTGTTCGAGATTAGATATGTATCACTCAGGTGTTTTAAGGTTGAGTATGTGACTAAGGCATTCTTTGGAATGGGTCAAGACTCGTGGTATTTTTATGTTGATTACAGGAATTCTAGGTATCAGAAATTGGGAAGTAATGGCAACTAATTCAGAGTCATAGGAAGTCCTTCAGGTAAGGTACTTGGAAATGTGGTATTTCTGAGAACATTGGAGGAAGTATTCAGTGGCCTATGGGTCTTAAACAGTGTGGTCTAGTGTTCGGGTCTCATGTAGTGAGCCTGGGTTGAGACACTGTGGTGTTGCAGCAAGAGATATCTAGTTGAAGATGAATCAGGTGGGAATCTAGGCAAATGAAGTAGCTTGTTAGTGGAACGGATTTGGCATGGTAAGAGTATGGTTAGTTCTCGCTGTGTATTCGAGGTAATGGGTTAGCACATTGCGGCAATGTTCTTGGGTACTGACGATTCTCTTGGTGTGTTGTAACTAAAAAGGATTCAGTAACGGCGGTTTAGTTATGTAGATGGAATTGGGAGACTTCTTATTGATTAAGACAAGGTTGAAGGGATGCATTTCTAAGGCTGTAAATTGGCATGAGGGTATAATAATTTTTCTCCTAAATGGTATCAATGAAAGTTCTAGGCTAGTTAGGTGCATCGATGTCTGTGGCGCAGAAAGGAGATGAAAGTTCTCGTGTTATCCATGGAGGGTATTGTGTATGCGGTATGTTGTAAAGAACCGAGATGGGCGTATGCGAGATTTCGACTCAGTTCTGGAAGGTATGGTGGGTTTTGCTATGTCTTAGGTAATGAGTAGATTCAGGTAATCAAGAATTGGTACTATTAATTGGAAGTGATCTGACGATGGTTTATGTTTCGGAAAGAGGGTAATTCCGCAAATGATACGTTAGAAGTGTTACGGTATTTCCTTATGGGATTCACTGCGGGTATCTGAGTTGTTTGATGGCAAGGGAGTTTTAGAGTATCTCTCGTGGAATAGTTGGGTACTTGATATGTAATCGGTATTTTGCATTGTGGAAATTTGGATCAGGTACTGTGATTCATGTGCTATGAGTAGTCGGAGGCTGGGAGTTCTCCGGTGCAGCCTATGCGGTGATTGAGGATCATGTATGTTGTATTGGTACTGTCAGCGGCTATTGGGAATTCGAACGCCGAGCGGATCTTTCCGTGCTTAGTATATTAATTTCTGGATATGTTATGGGGATGTAGAGTGATGATCTTAGTGTCGAATTATTCTAAACAATTGTGCTATGAGTCATGTTGGGAAATGCCACAGGTTGCGTGGTGGGGTGTATCGGACTATGTTCTAGCTAAGAGTTGTGTTCCAGAGACTAGCGGTCGGCTGGGAAGGATTGCGTTTCATAATTGGGCCTTCGAGGCGGATGTCAGAATAAAGGTTTCTACCATTGATTTCGGTTCAAGTATTGAGGGACTTTAAGATGCGTCCTTGTGGCAAGGCATGTCACCGGGCGAGACTGTAGATTTCTGTAAATATTTGGTGCCGGGCACCATATCGTATGGCTCTGGTATGAGTGGTATGAGTATAGTAGTGGAAGTGGAATTTGTAGCTTAAAATGCTTATATGAATATCTTTCTGCAGTCAGTTGCTTACGACCGATGTTGGTATTTTGTTATTATGAGCAATTTGGCTCGATGTGTACCTCCTTATGTGAGGCATGTTGTGTGGATCGGGTGGCACGCCGCCAAGAGTATGTTATTTGGATCGGGTTGCGTTCCGCAACCGTGTGATGCTGAGAATAACTATCCATGTGATGATTTGTATTCCTTGCTCCCTGGCTTCCGAGGGAATGTCCGCATTGAGAATTGCTTGGCGGATAGCGTATCGGTTGTGTCCTTGAAGGACGAAATGGTGTATATTACTTGTTTCACCGTGAGTGTGATGGGTGATTGAGTTTCGGGCATCAATCTGTGTATGGTTGTCTACTCTGAGCATGGTAGCACGAGGTGATTCATGTGTAATAGAGTTGAGTTAGGATCGCGCGTTGTGGCGATGCCACGTGGAACTAAAATCTCTCGAGGAGGAGTCAGGTACTCTATCCCTACGACGTGAGACGGGGTCTCAGCTTGGTTTAGTAAAGGTATTGATGAGCTTGAGGTGTAACTATTCCGGTTTAGTCATTGGCCCTGATTTGGGGAATGTTTAGACTGATTCTTATTGGCGCGTGTATTATGCGATTAGGCCTGTATTGAGGTATATATCACAAGAAGTGGTGTGTTAGGCCCGAGGTGATCATTGGGTTATTAAGGAGCATGAGCAGATTTGATTTCAGCGGGTTAGAAGGATAATGTCGAGGTTCGACTCGAAAATCTGTTGTGGTAGTAGTCAACTTGGAAGTGACTTCATTAACGGTTGATTTGAATAACTGCTGCTATTCGTTGCATGTGTTACTTATCGTTGGCAATATGCGAAAGTGTTGGAATAAGTCTTTAGCTGGATAAGAGGTTTCCTATGGGTAATTGCTGTAAATAGAGACTATTGTTTCGAGGGTTGGAATGTGGTATATATGGTATGAATTCACTTGAGGCTGCAGGTGTGGGTTATTACAGCTGGTTCAGATTGATTATGAGTATAAATGTGAGGTTCTGATCTTGTATATGATTTCGGGTAATGCAGTGTGGTTCTACGGTTTATGGGCCAGATGGATTGTGGAATTTCAGCTATGTTTTATTTTCGGTACCTGTGTGAGTTAGCGTGACGTGGGAACACCACGGTCATATGCCTTGCAGTGTCATTTGGTTATTGGGTTGCTTCTAGCACAACTATGGATACGCTCGAGGACGAGCGTTTGTTTAAGTTTGGGAGGATGTGACGACCCGACCCGTCGTCTCTTATAATTCAGCCTCGTTTACCCCGTTATATGTTTCCCCGTGTGTTAACATGCGTGTTTGGTGAGTTTGAAGAGATTTGTGTTGGGATTGGATAGAAATGAGACAAATAGTCTCTTGAAGGAAAACTTAAGTTGCAAAAAAGTCAACCCGATGTTGACTTATGAGTCAGTGGGCCCGGAATGGATTTTCGATGACTCGACTAGTTTCATATAGTGATTTATGACTTGGGAATGAAAACGAAAGTGAATTCAGAGGTCCGGTGTGAAAGTTAGCCAATTTTGGCGAAGTTGGAATTTCAGAGAAATCTAGTTGATAGGTGAGAATTTGATCCGGGGGTCGGAATGGATTCCGAGAGTTTCATTAGCTACGTCAGGCGAATTCAAGTATGTGTGCAATTTTTCAGGTCATTCGGACCTTGTTTGGTTGGTTTCGACATCATTTATTAGTTTGGAAAGTTTAAGTTTAACTTAGAATGAAATTCAATGATTTTGGTGATTTTTGATGTTAAAGATAGTGTTTTTATAGCCCGAGCGAGTTTGAATCAGGTATTAGGGCATGTGTTTTTAGTTGAGGTCCAGGGGCCCCCGGGGTGATATCAGATGGTTAAACGAGGAATTTTGGAGTTAAGCATCATAAATGACTGCTACTTCTGGTATTTTCGCGGAAGCGGCTGGGAGACCGCTTAACCGGTGTCTGCAGAAGTGGACAATAAGCCGCAGAAGCGGCCAAAAGAAAGTTAGAGACCGCAGAAGCGAACAAAGGGACCGCGTTCGCGGTAGTCGCGGAACCGGAAGATCAACCGCAGAAATGGCTGCTGAGGAAATGGTCAGACCGCAGAAGCGGTCAACTGGACGCGGAAGCGAGGACCGCTGGAGCGGAAAAATACCGCGCAAGCGAAAATCGTCCAGTTTTAATGATAACAGAGGTTAATATTTTTAAAAGGAGAAGAACAATAGAATTTCGTGCTGAGGTGATTGAGAGATGTTCTCGAGAGATTTTCGAGGGGATTCTTCAGGTATGATCTCTTATACCTCGAATATGTGATTATGGTGCAATATCATGGATTAAACACTTAGATATCAAGGTCTTTAATGTCAAAAATGGTGGTTAGGGCTTGAAACCCCAGTGAACCTTAAAGTGTTGATTTGAAAGGTCAAATGGACTTCGATTCTTGTAAATTTGATATGTATGGACTCGTGGCTTGACGATGATTCTGAAAATGTGAATTTTGTAATTTTTTTAGAAGTGGACCGGGGCTCAGGTTTTGCTAGTTTCGAGATTTTTGCTATTTCTCGATTGTTTTCGATTGGGTATTGTCCCATTGGCATTTTGTGAGGTATTCGCTCTGTTTTTGTTTAGAATCGACGCACAAGGAGGCCGAATTGAGATGCAAAGGCATCGAGAGATTGAGATTTCATCGGTTTGAGGTGAGTAATGCAAGTAAAGGCTAGTCTCAAGGTTTGAATCCCCGGACTTTCACATCGTAGCGCTATGTTGAGGCGTGACACACACTCCATGATAAGTGCGGGGTCGGATACTATTGGGGGATTGTGACTTGGTCCATCCAGAGTGAATTTATACTATTTTGGCGTATGATACACATATTGTGATGATTATTATTTGGCTTTATGCTGTGTTTGGGGCCTAGTGCCTACCTGTGATATCCTTTGGGAATTGGTATTTCTGTTTTATCATGATTGCATATCATTTACTATCAGTCCATGGTTTTAAATCATTGTTTTCAAAACCCAACCGTATCTCAAATATTCAGAACTCATATGTTATCCTTTAAATGTATTTCGGCTGAGGATCATTGTTTATAACTTCCCAAGGGGCTTATGATATATTTTCTGGACTGATTTTCGGTGGCTCCGGCTGCACGCCGCAGCGGTGATTAGAAACAGTGGTAACACAGACACTGTGTGATATGAGCGGTAAGGTAACATGGACTGGCCTGGTTATTGATTTTCGCCACTAGATGGCCGGTTTGATTATTCGCCACGAGATGGCTGGTTTGATTATTCACCAAGGTATGGCTGGTTATTGCGCTTGGGCTGTAGGAGCCCCTCCGGAGTCTGTACACACCCCCAGTGAGCGCCGTCAATGATAAATGATATGGTGGCTCGGGCTACACGCCGCAATGGGTACTGGATTGTACCATCATATGCATTGCATCGCATCCCTGCATTTGCATTTTATATATATATATATATATATATATATATATATATATATATATATATATATATATATATATATATATATATATATATATATATATATATATATATATATATATATGCAGATGCTGTTATACACTATTTTAGCTTACTTTTTGTAATTATTGGGTTTTCTTGCTTTCAGAGCTTTATTTGCTATTATTACTCGCTGAGTTGGTATACTCACCCCCTACTCCCTGTACCTTGGGTGCAGATTCGGGTGCTCTAGAGGATTTGTGCGCGCGGTTGCTGGTTATCAGTTTGACAGAGTATTGAGGTAGCTGCCAGCATCCGCAGGACCCATATCTCTGACCTTCTAGTTATTCTGACACTTGTATTTCCCTCATTCTGACATGTATTCAGTATTGTTAGAGGCTCAAAAACTCGTGAACCCAGGTCTTTTGGAATTTACGTTGTTGTGTGAGATTTCGGGATACTTATACAACTATCAGTTTTGTTTGGTTTCCTTCACTATTAATGGCTTAAAATAAATGATTTATGAGCTCTAAGCTCGGGTCGGGAGCGCATTTTGTCGGGCTTGCTTAGCCGTTAGGTTGGGCGCCATCACGACTGGGTTTGGGGTCGTGACACAGCCACCAAATCACCCAAGAAAGCGAACACGAACATCAGAAATCTCCAAGTACCTTATAACCCACATCCAAGCCATGGCTATAGAAGGGAACAAAAGCTTAAAGATAGTTTTACACCAATAGGAGAGTCCTATGCAAGCTTATTTGAGAAGTTAAAACAATATGACATGATTGCACTGATTCCTCCAAATCAGGTGGACCGACATGTGAGAAGCTTTGACTCATCTAAAAGGTATGAATACCACTCCAATGCTCTGGAGCACAATTTGGAAAATTGTCTCGATTGAAAAGGAAATAGGAAGGATGATCCAGGAAAATTTGATTCAAGATAGTGGCACCCAGTATATCACGGCGCATCCCTTACATGAGGAGGCACACTTGGCGGGGATGTCGCCCGGTGACATGGGGTATGAGAACCCTCTTGGGAACTCGTTGACTGAAGTTGAAGATACTGAAGTAGATAGTGGTCATGGAAATATGGATGCAAAGCTTAGTGGATAAGATGTCGTGTTTGGTAATTGGGAAGACGCTCCATTCCTACGTCAGCCGGGGAGGAGCTTTGGTGGTCTATTTTGCTGTCATTTCTGTTGTCCGAGTTTTTTGCAGGGTTGTAATCCTGATATTGTCTTGTGATCAAATCAAACCCTCTTATCCTTTCATTTTTGTCTAGCTTGTTTAGTCGTAGTGGTTCGTTTAGTGTTGTCCATGTTTGTTTCAGGTTCATTCTAGGGTTGTACTCCAGTTTTTTTGCTTGTTTGTTATTCGAGTTATTTTATCGTTGTCTAATGCAAATTCTGGTCTTTTGTTACTTCCCATCATTTTTCTGTGTTTAGTTCTCTTCTATCCTTTTATTTTGTCTTTTGTCTAATGCTGGTTCTAGTGACATGACATGCATGCATAATTCTCAGTTGGATCTTTAAAAGTTGTGTTAGTCAGGAAGCAATGAAATCATTTTGAAAACGATGGGGGCACTTGAGGAAATAAGAACAGATTTGGATGTTTTGAGATTGTTTGACGCCTGAACCATGTGAAACTAGGTCAAATAGAACATGAAAAATCCTCATAAAAGAAATTTGGCTAAAGACAGGGAGCCGGCTGTGGTAAGAGTAAGAGTGTTGCCCAATGGCACATTATATCTGACAGATGTAGAAGAATAATGTGTGGGAATGGCCGTCAATTGCGATGCGGTCAAGAGGTGATGTGTATGGTTTCTTTATTCTGGTTGTACTTGTTTATATTTGGCATATTTTGAAGTTTGAAATGATGAAAGCGTTTTGTTCTGCTATCTAAACACTTTACTCTTTTGTCACCCTCTCTGAGCCTTATTTATTTTCTTTTATACCCCTCTTTCGGAATCAACGGCACAATCAAAGAAAGCAAGTGCCGGAGATAAGAAAATGGAAAAAGAAGGAAAAGGAAAAGGAAAGAAAGGAAAAAGAAGAAGAAAAAGGAAGAAGATAAAAGCAGAAAGAAAGGAAGAAAATGAAAAGAAAGAAAAAAAAGAAAAGAAAAGAAAAGAAAATGAAAAGAAAGGAAAAAAAACAAAAGGAAAAGAAAAATCACAAACAAAAACAACATAGTTTCTATGAAGTGAACTACGTTTGACTTGATCCCGAAAGGGTACGTAGGCAGCCTCTCTGAGGTTCAGTCATACCAAAATAAAATTCAAAAAGTCCCCAAGCAAGAAATTGGGGCAGAAGTTGTGATTGTTGAAAGAAATTGGATTTCGAAGGTTGTACTTTTAACCCATTTTGACATTGTTTTGAGCCTTTTATACCCTTCTTTTCTAACCCCGTCCAAAAGCCACATTACGGTCCAAAGAAAGACCTTCCGATTAGTCGTTGAGAAATGCCAAGTCAAGCAGGTAAGGGTAATTCATATCAGGGGCAACACTCCGGTCCAAGCAGGAAAAATAAAAATGAGAGTGCCGGATTGATGAAAACCTTCATGGGTACCGCAAGGCGATGAAAGCTGAAAAAAATAAAAATGAGAGAGTCTTATTGGTGAAAACCTCATGGGCACCTTGAGGCGACAGTAAGTGGAGAGAAAGAACAAAATGAGAGAGGCTTGATGGTGAAAACCCTCCGGGCACTACAAGCCGAATAAGGAATGTAAATCAGATAGGATAAGTAGAGCATCGAAGCCCAGTTTCATGGCGAGAAGGTACAACAAGAGCGGAACATCGGGTTTGATTGGTAGAATATCTACAGGTGCATGTCATGTTTGTTAGAGTTGATATCCACATTTGATAGGTTTCTAGTTCATAGAGTCTTCTTTAGGAATCATCCTTCACTTTGTTCATCTATTTGTTCACTTATTCTTTCTAAGTCTGTCGGTTATAACAAGTGAGAAATAAGTTCAAATTTATCACCAGTTTTCCGGATGCACAAATGGGGTTTAGCTAGCATCTCAAAGTGTCACAAGGCAAGTGAAACAACAAGAGCATTGAGCTGATAATAATTAACATACTTTGGGGACCCTGGCGAAACACAAAGTTTGGTAGATGTCGGTTTAGGAGTAATACAACAGATGGAGGGTATTGGGTTTGAATGAAGAATAGACATTTTCTGTGACAAGGGTCAAGCGAATGAGCAATAGACTTCCAGGTCAGAGGCCAGGAGTTTTCAATTTAGAAGAACAACATCCTATGGGTGGCAATCAACATGCTTTCGGGTGAGGCACAGTGATTGGTTAAAGCCAGTACATACACAGTGCAACAAAAAAAAGGTATAGAGTTTTGAATGCAGAAGAGGCGTGTTCTGTGAAAGGGATGACAACGGACCTGGTTAGTCCAGACAAGCAAGGTTTTCAAATAGAAAGGGAAGTTATCGGCAAGTAAGGGAGCAACAAACCTCAGGGCCAAGTCCATCAGATAAGTCAGGTAACAATAATATACTGTGGGGGCAATGGACATAATTTTGGAATATCTGTAAGACTCAAAGGTCAAGAATATGCCAATTCATGAGCAATTCCCTAAAGAGAAGATATTGGATCTGAACGGGGAAAGAGGTATTTTGGTGGCACAGATGACGGAGAAAGTGGTTAATCAGTAAACATGCAAGATCTTCAAGAAGAATCAGTTGTCATAGAAAACATATGGGTCAGATAAGAAGATTAGAAGTAATAATTGAGAGGTAGTCATCAAGAAGGGAGGAAATTATTAGACAAGTTTCAAAGATGGTCGGACAACGCGGAGCATGGAAAGGAGAAAAGGAAAATTATCCAATGCAGGAGTACCACAACCAACTACAACACTTTAAACTAATAGAATTTTCTTTGATTTGAAAAAGGGGCATGGAAATGTTATTGATGGCGGAAAAATATGTTACAGGGGGGGTTATCAAATTGGGGCAGAAAATTTTTTCGTGTTGAATATTTTCTTGAAGTCGGGTACACACCTGAAGAACATGAAGGTCAATACAAGGTTTTTTTTTAAAAAAAGAAGGAAGTAGTTTTCAGGAAAGAAACACTATTTTTAAGAAAAGTAATTTTCGGAGGAATGAAACACCAGTTTTTAGGGAAGTGGTTTTTGAAGGAGGAGAACACCAGTTTTTAGGGAAGCGGTTCTGTAAGAAGATAATTTAAGTTAGAGGGTAGATAAAACAAGTTTCGGAGGAAATTGGTTATTGGATAAAAATTTTAGTATGTTTAATTTTTAGCCTAAGATAAAAATCTTAGTATGATGAATCTTTCATCTAAGATAAAGGTAGAAAACCTAGTCTAATGAATTTTCTCCTAGGATAATTTGAAAAGAAAAGAGGGCATTATTTACAAAAGGGGAAGGAAAAAGTTGGAAAAAGGAAGGAAGGCATAATTTGGAAAAAGAAAGGAAGGTACAATTTGGAAAAAAAGAAAGGAAGTGTGAATTTGAAATATAAAGAAAGTCTAGATTCGACATTGGACCTAGTTTGATGATTTATCTCCTAGGATAAAAATTTTAATCTATTGAATCTTTCACCTAAGATAAAGAAAAATCTTAGTCTGATGAATTTTTCACCTAAGATAAAGATAAGAATATTAGTCTGTTGAATCTTTCACCTAAGATAAAAATCTTAGTCTGATGATTTTTTCACCTAAGATAAAGATAAGAATCTTAGTCTGTTTAATCTTTCTCCTAAGATAAAAAAGTTTAGTCTGATGAATTTTTCACCTAAGATAAAGATAAGAATCTTAGTCTATTGAATCTTTTACCTAAGATTAAAATCTTAGTCTGATGAATTTTTTACCTAAAATAAATTTTAAATTTTAAGGTTTGAAACATTTCAGTCATTACATTTTTGTCTATACATGTAATGACCCGACACATCGAAGCTTCTATGCGTTTGATTATATGGGTTTGGAGAATTTGAAGTAATTCGGATAGAGTTCAGTTAGAAATGAGACAATTAGTTTTATGAGAATGTTAGTCTGGAAAAGTCAACCGAATTCTTACTTATGATTTATAGGGCTCAGAATGGATTTTCGATGATTTGACTAGTTTCTGAAGATGATTTGTGACTTAGGAGCGCAATCGGAATTGAATTTGGAGGTCCGGTGAAGAATTAGGCTTGAATTGGCTAAGTTTGAATGTCGGCAAATTTCGGTTGATAGGTGAGATTTTGATCTAGGGGTCGGAATGGAATTTCGATAGTTGCAGTAGCTCCGTTAGGTAATTTTAGATATGCTTTGCAAAATTTTAGTTGATTCGGAGGTGTTTAGGTCGGGTTTTTTTTCGGATGGGAGTTGTGAAAGTTTTAGTTAAACTTAGGCTTTGATTTGACGAAAGTTGATGATTTCGATGTTAATGGTAGTGTTTTGAAGGTTTGATTAAGTTTGAATAAGGTACTAGAACTTATCGTTCTTTTGGTTGAGATCCCAGGGGCCTCGGGTGAGTTTCGAGGTGGTTTCAGACCATTTTTAACCACTGGATTTTTGTCTAAAGTAGTTTTCTATGCGATCGCAGAAAATGGGTCGCGATCGCAATGAAAAAAATGTGAGAAACTTGCCAGTGAATCGTGATCGCATAAGGACTTTTACGATCGCGGAGAAGAAATTTTCTGTTGCATTGATCCCACTTCAGAGGCTTATATCTCACAATATATAAGGAATTTTGAGATGATATAACAATGAATTTGTATCCCTTTATGTCTAGTTTCCAGAAATGTAAACTATTCATTATTGGGACTTGTGTATAAAGAGATATTATTGTTACACTACAGGGTGTCCGGGAAGATTAAGAAAAAGGTTGTGTAGCGCATAGGCTGACTTTGACAGAATATATCTAGAAATATATGAATTGGGAAATGACTAACAACACGAAAGTTGTAAATCTTTGAGTCTAGTTTTCATAACATCAAACCAATTCCCATTTGGAGTTGTGTGCATTTGTTCTTCGTGATCGCAAAGCCTTTTCTGCGATCCCGAAGAGTAAAATTGGGGGCTGGAAAATTGTTTTCCGCGATCGCGAAGCATTTTCCGGATCGAAAAGAGTAAATACATGGGCAGAATGCTTTAAAATCATCTTGTTCGCGATTTTGGGTCTATTTTGCACCAATGGCTCCCGTTTTTGAAGATTTTAGAGGAAAAGAAGGAGGGATTCAAATGGAAATGACTTCAGATAAGAATCTTGGTCTGAATACTCGTTTTTATTGTGAAATCCATCTAAAAATTTATGGAAATTTAGCAAAAAGGGGAAGAACTAGGGCTTGAGTTTTGAGTTTTATATTGAAGATTTGAGGGGTCATTTGAACTCCGATTTTGGCATTCTTGGTATGTATGGACTTGTGGCTAGGCGAGGAATCCGGTAATGTGAGTTTCTTAGTTTTTCGAGAAGCAAGCCCTGGGCTCGGTTTTCGCTAGTTTCGAGATTTGTGCTATTGCTCGATTATTTCGAATGGGTATTGTTCCATTAGCATATTATGATGTTTCACTCTGAATTTTGATAGATTCAATGCGCGTGGGGGCCAAGCTGAGGAGCAGAGGCATCGCGGGCTAGAGATTTTGCCGGTTCGAGGTAAGTAATACTTGTGAATGATATCCTGAGGGTTTAAAACCCCGGATTTGCACATCATAGTGCTGTATTATGGTGACTTGCATGCCATGTATGAGCGTGGGGTAGAGCATCATTGGGGATTGTGACTTGGTCCTTCCCGGTTGTTGATTTTACTGCGTGATTGACTAAAAACTACTTGATGCAATCATGACTTGGGTTGATCGCCATGTTTTGGGCTTCGTGCCGATTATTTGAATCCTTTAGGGATTGATGTCACTGTTTTGTATTACATTGCATATTATTTAATCTCAGTCCAAGGTTCTAGATACTGTTTTGCAAACTTAGCCATTTTTTATGATTTGAAAACTTAAATGATATTTTACTGACGTTTTAAGCTGAGAACTGCTATTTTATTATTGCCCAAGGGGCTTATGTGCATTGCTGGACTGAGCATAGATTGGGATGTGCACCGCAGCAGTGTTATGTGTGCATTTTGGGACTGAGATATGGGTCGGGCTGCACGCCGCAGCAGTATATACGTACACATGCATGGATCAAACTGCACGCCGCAGTAGTATATTATATGGATCAGATTGCACGCCACAGTTGTATATTATATGGATCGGACTGCACACCGCAGTAGTATATTATATGGATCGGACTGCACGCTGCCGTATTATAGTGCTCGGGAAGTAGGAGCCCCTCCGGAGTCTGTACACACTTCCAGTGAGCGCAGGGTACCCAAATGGATCAGGCTGCACGCCGCAACGGTCATGTGCATTGCATTGCATTCATGCATTCATCCTGTTTGCACTACGTGGCATGATTTTACCACTCACATATTACTGGCATACATGATATTACTTGCCTTGTTGCCCAGATACCCTAGTGTTACATGTTAAGGAGCGTTGAGCCCGAGAGGCTGCTGTTGTACTCTGTTGGTTGAGAGTGTCCCCGCGGGGCTGATGCTGTACAAAGAGGTTGATATTGAGCCCGAGGGGCAGATTTCTGATTATCCCTACTTGTTTAAACTATTTTCGCAACTGTTGAAAAAGCATATTTGCAAAAGAGAATTTTTAACTAAGCTTGGGATTTTCTAAAGGATTTTCTCGGTGCAACGATTTTTACTTTTTTTTAAAGAAAAAGGGGTTGTACTGTCTGTTATAGCCTTTTGGAGTGCTCATACGTGTTTCTTATCGCTAAGATATTATTCGCTCTTATTACCACTGAGTTGAAAGTACTCACTTTACTCGCTGTACCTCACGTGCAGTTGCAGGTATAGTTCACCCGGTAGTTGGTTAGTAGCGGATTGAAGGAATTGCTATCGTAGCTAAGAATGTGACCTCCAGCGTTCGCGACATTGAGATTCTTCTTATTCTCGATTTCCATATTTATACTCTATGTATTATAGACTTTAAATTTGTAATAAAGACCCTCCTAAATGCTTGTAACTTGTGACTCCTCGGTCTGGCTTAGGTTATAATATTTATAATTAATGTTCTTTAAGTTGCATTTTCCCATCTATTTATGTTTAGTAAGTGTTAAATAAACGAATTGGATTAGTTAGTTGGCCTTATTGGCGCCATCACAACCGGGTATGGAGATTGGGTCGTGACAAGTTGGTATCAGAGCCTAGGTTACTAGGTCTCACGAGTCATGAGTAGTTTTAGTAGAGTCTCGCGGATTGGTACGGAGACGTCTATATTTATCCTCGTGAGGCTGCAGAACCTGTAGGAAAACCTCACTTTCTTTGAATTCTTATCGTGCGTACTTCGTCTAGTGTGAGATAACTCTTGAAATTCCTTCCACACGTCTGTATGCGTATGTGAGCGCTCAATATTGTATGTCCTTTGATGGCTTGTGATTCCCCGATCAAGGGGTGAGATGTGGTCCCCGTGAGTTTGATGTTGGGACAGTCTGGAGGACTTGAGTGCGAATCTTTGCCTATGGCGTGAGCACCGAGTTGCTGATTGTGTGAGCAAGTGTTCTGAACTTATATGTTCGATATTGTCCCTATTAGCTGGAATGACTGCTGGATATCCATGTGACGAGCATGTTAGTGCTGTGAGATGTATCTATGTCATCTTGGTAGTGACGAAGGAGTCTGCTAAATGACAGATGAGCTTTTAAGTGATTCGTTTCCTATTATGCTTAGATGTGTAGTCCGAGTTATGGGCCCGAGAAGAATATTTTCGTGTCTCTTAGTTAGAAAGTAAAGTACATTACATGTGGTGGTATGAGTTCAGACTCAGAAAGACTAATTGACTGTGTACCATATATGATGGTAGGAGGTATGTTGAAATATTGAAATGAGGCAAAGCATGTGGGTTATCTCATGCAGAGTGTTTTTGAGTGGTATGATCCTTAGGTGTATGTTTGAAGATCACATGTGTAATTGAAGGGTATATGTTGAAATTTGAAAATTTTGGACGCTTAAGAAAGTGGACTCAGCTGATGTGGAATGAATGCGAGGTTTGCAGAGAATATCAGTGCTAGATGATCTGTGTATTCACAAAACTTGTAAACGATTTGAGTTTGATCTCACTGTGGCATTGTGGAATCATTAGAGTTATGAGTTTTTTAGAGTGCCCCTATATATGGCTTCGAGCCAAGTTGGGGAGGTTGCTGTTGATCAGTTGTATAAGAGTGAATGACTCTCGAGAATGGTTTTATTGTGTTCGAGACTTCGCATGTAATAATCAGGTGTCTTAAGGTTGTGTATATGGCTAGAGACTATGTTTTCACTTGAAAAGATCAAGACTTGTGGTATTTTATGTTAATTATGGGATTCTATGTATCCGTATTTGGAAGGTAATTGTAACGAATTCAGATTCTCAGGAAGTTCTTCAAGTAAAGCATTCTGGAATGTGGTATTTCTGGGAAATGTTTACGAGGGTATTCAGTGGCCTATGGGTCTTAGGCAGTGTGGTCTTTTGTGCGAGTCTCGTATGGTAAACCTGGGTTGAGGTATTGTGGTGCTACAGAAAGGGAGAATATCAAGTTAAAGATGAATTAGGAAGGAAATTGGATAAATGGAATTGCTTGATAATAAGCCGAATTGGTATGGTAAGGATATGATTAATTCTTGTATGTGTTAGAGGTAATGAGCCTTATAGATATTGTGCATCAAAGCTCTTGAGTGCTAGCTAGCCTGGTTTGGGTAGCAAGATTGAGTCCTGACAGTTTAGCTTGTGCAATGAAACTGGGAGATAATTCTTGTTGAGTCTCTACCGTGATTTGGAGATGTATATATATTGTCTATGAGCATTGGAAGCAAGGAAAGTGTAGAGATTTCTCCTCTAGATGGGATTGATGGAGAGTTCTTGACTAGAGGAATACAGAGATGTTGTGGGATGGAGCCCTCATGTTATCCTAGTGTGCTATGGTATACGCGGTATGTTGTGAAGAATTGAGATTTGCAGGTTCAAGGTTTTGGTTCAGCTCAAAATGGAAGGTCATTGAATTCTTAAGCAGCACGGACAACTGCAGGTGATTTAAGAATTGATCTTCTGATGATTAAGGAAAATGGTACTGCTATCCATAGTGATTTGACGGGGGTATATGGTCAGAAAAAGAGGCAAGGTAATGTAAACTGATAATACTTTGGTGGTGTGCGGTATTCTCTTGTTGGATCAACTGTTGACAATTGAGTTGTTGATGGCTCAGGGAAATTTTAGAATATCTCTCGTGGGATGAATGGATACCTGATGTGTGATATGTATTCGTACGACGGAGTGTGGAATCAGGTATAATGATTCATGTGTTATATTGGAGTTAGAGACTAGGAGTTCTCGCGATTTGACTATGCAGTGGTTGTAGATCGTGTGTATCGTCACGGTTTAACAGTTAATGGGAATTGGAGGTTCGAGTGGAATTTTTCAGCTTGGATGTTAGATTTTTGGTTATGATATTGGATTGTAGACTGGCTGTCTCAGTGTTGGGTTATCTAGATTTTATTGATATGAGCTATGTCGGAAAATGCCACAGGTTGCGTGGCGAGGTGCATCGGATTATGTTCTAGCAGGGTAGTTTGTATTCCATAGACCATCGCGGCTGGAAAGTATTGCTTTATTAATTGGGCCTTCATGGTGGATGTCTGTGCATAGGTTGACTCGATAGTTGTAGAGCTTATCAGCGATCTCGAAAGATCTATAAGTTGTTCTTTGTGTTGTGAGACAATATGATTTAAGGACTATGGGAACATATGGTACGGTACTATTGGGTTTCATAGTGGAAGTTGAGATGGAGACCTCAGTTGCGCTTGAGTTTTGTAGCTTATAATATGCACTCGGTATGTTGGGTGTAACGGTTCCGAACCGGAACCAGACCGGAACCGTGGCCCTGCCGGTTCTGGCGGCCCGGTTCCGGCGGTTCCAGTTCCGGCGGTTCCAGGGACCGTGACGGTTCAGTTCTATACTCGGGAACCGGACCCGCCAGAACCGGAACCGGCTCGCTGTTCTGGACCGGTTCTGGCGGTTCCAAACGGTTCTGCCGGTTACCAACGGGCATTTTCAAATTTTTTTTTAAAAAATAATATTATTTCAGCAACGGCTCTTTGCAAAAAGTAGCCGTTTGGAAGTTTAAAAAATAGCCATTTGGCCCCCAAACTTTAATTTAACCCTAAACTTTATATAATTACATTATTTCCCATTTCTCAACTATAAATACCCCCTCATTCTTTCATTTTTATTCACTAATTCATCAATATCTCTCAATCTGTCTCAAGCTCTCTTTCAATCTTTCTAGTGCAAGTGCTTAATATATTGTTGCAAATTCGTGAAAAATTGTGAAGTTGTTGATGAAGTTTTCAAGTATTCAAGTTCAACAATTTTCAATTTTCTAGAAGTTGTTCGTCAATCCGGTAAACTCGTTTCAACTCTTACATGTTAATAGTAATTTTTTGGGTTTTTGGTTTGCTTAATTCTATATGGCATTTTCGTTGAAAAAAATGTTCGGTAAAGGAAAAGCTAAAACCGGTGAAAGTAGTGGCAAAAAATACTACCCCTCCCCCGGCTCCCCGGCCTAGAAAAGATAAGCAATTTGAAAGTAGTAGCCAACCTAGATGTCCTAATGAACCCTTCGGAATCCTTGATAGTGATCACCCTTGTTTTTAATTTAGCGATATTGATTTTCTACATGATGTAGCAGTAGGTGATAGAATAGACGATGATATTATGAGTGCTCTTTATCCTAATGCACCTATATTAGAGGAAAAGGAGGATGATGATGATGAAACCCAAGCTCCAGTAGATTTAGATGATACACCTACTAGTCCTGCTCATAACTTAGGTAATGAACCGGCACACCCACCTGTACAAACTCCCACTTTTAGTAGACAACCTCCTAAACATACAGAAACATCACTAGTTTCGCAATTTTTATTCAACTAAGAGAACAAGATAAGGCTAAGTGTAAATCTTGTGGGAAATTACTTGTTCATAGGTATACTGGAGATCGTAGTGGCACGGGTAGTTTAGTGAAGCATATAAAATTACACCCTAGCGATAAGGCTAGATTTTTGCAATTGAAAGCGCAATAAGAGGGGAGGACAAGTGTTGATTCTACAGTTAACCCAAGTACTGGTTCAAATCTAGTTCAACCAGGAATAAACATAGTAACCGGAGGTATTTTATATTACGATCCAAATAAGGATCGTGAAGAATTTGCGAAAATGATTACTGTTATGTGTTTGCCTTATTCTTTTGCTTCTAATCCTGCATGGATTCATTATATTAGAAGAGTATTTAATCCTACGTATAAAGGTTAGCCTCGCGCAACAGTTAAGGCCAATATTTATAAATACAAGCATGAATATGAACAATACTTGCGCTATTTATTTACTCATATAACTAATCGTATTTCTATTACAACTGATATTGGTAGAAGTGGAAATGATTGTGATTATCTAACCGTAACAAGTCATTGGATAGACGAAGACTGGACAATGCAAAAACGCATAATTGCATATAGGATAATTAATTCACGGCACACGGGTAGGTTATAGCTAACACTCTTTCAGATGTATGCAGATATTTTTGCTTTAGTGATAAAATAATGTCAATTTCTATGGATAACGCTTCTAGCAACACTAGTGCAATAGGTATGCTAACAAGAACAATTAATCCTGCATTTACTAATATTTTCCATGTTAGATGTATTTGTCATATTTATCATTTAATTGTTGGTGATGGTATGCGAATATTAAACATAGAAATTGAAAAGGTTAAAATGGCTCTTAATTGGCTATTTTATTCAACCATAGAAGTAGACTTAGAGAATATTTTAAAAAGCGTGACGAATATGGCCTTAGAGAAAGAAAGGTTCCTATACCTTGCCCGACTAGGTGGAATTACATGTACGAAAGTTTAGTAGTAGCGTATGAATACAGAAACCCAATTAACGCTACGTATAATTCTCGGGATTGTGGTGAGGAAGATGATGAAATTCTAACTACACAAGATTGGACTAACGTTAAAATTCTTTTAGCTTTTTTAGAACATTTTCATGTGGCTACAAATGATTTTTCTGGCCAATATTATCCGACTATTTCTAACTGCTTAGTTTATATTGCCGCACTTGCTAATTTGTTTGTTGATTTTAGCTAGGGAGGGGACATTTATGAACTTGCAATAACTGAAATGAAAAAGAAGTTTAATAAATATTCTTTTCCAATCCCTCCTATTTTTGGTGTGTCTGCTATGTTAAATCCAACAATGAAATTAGGAGGTCCTCACTTTTGGTATTCTACTATTTATCAATCTTTAGATCTTTCAGAAGTAGAAATTGCTACACTAGCTGATGCGAAAGCATCAATTAAAGTTAATGCTCAAACTGTTTATAATGCTTATAAACAGGCGTTAGAGCATGCTAGGCCTAATATTCCAACCCCTACTTCGTCTACATCACAATCATCTAAAAGAGTTGCTGGCTTAACAGCTCTTAAATCGTGGACGGAGTTCAGGGGTACTCAAGGTGATAATTTAGATGAAATTTCCCATCTAAATGAGCTTCAAGTTTATATGTCACAGGGACTAGAGAAGGAGAATCCAGACGGCTCTTTCGACCTTTTGGAATGGTGGAAGACAAGGGAAAAGCATTTTCCCGTTCTTGCAAGGATGGCTCGGGATGTTCTGTCGATTCAAGCGACAACTTTTGCATCAGAGAGCGTTTTTAGTCAAGCAAGACTACAAATAGGTGATCACAGAGCGTCGATGCGAGACAGCTTGTAAAAATCAATGCTTTTTCGAGATTGGATCCGCGCAAAAAGAAGGAACTTTGGCCTAGCAGAATCACAACCAGAAATAGATGAGGCGTATGAAGAAATGATAGCAGAACTTGCTCAGGAAGCAACTTCACCCGGAAGCGGTGATGAACAAGCTTCATTTCCACCACCGCCAACACAACCACCTCCAAACCCTGAAGGTTTTATGAGATTTGTTAGAAATAATGCATAAATTATGATGTAACTTGTACATTGGCACGTCTTCTTTTAGTTTTTTTTTCCTTTTAATGGTGGTATTAGTACCATGTTGTGCTCATTCCATTGGGGGAAGGAAGACTAAGAAAGATATGCCATTTTGGTCAATAAATATGCTCTTTATCATATCCTTGAATATCTTTTGTCTCAGTATTCCTTAGTCTTTACTCCTATATCAATCATTGAATATTTATATAACATACAACACAATATACTAATGACAACATTCTTTTATCAATATTTAGTACTTATATACAATTTATACTAATTACTAACTACAACACAATATACACTACTTATATACAATATATACTACTTAAATACAATATATACTACTTATATACAAAATATACACTACTTATACACAATATATACTTATTACCAAACATAATATATACTATACTAATAACATAGTACACCATATAAAATATATTCTACAATATACTAATGACTACTATATAAGATATTGATTTTAAAAAAAAGTTCCAGAACCGCCGGAACCGCCGGAACACCCAGAACCGCCGGAACCAGAACCGCCAGAACCAGAACAGGATGGTACCTGGAACCGTCACGGGCCGATTCCACCTTCAGAACCGCCAGAACCGGAACCGCCAAAACCGCCAGAACCGCCAGAACCGCCAAAACCGGAACCGCCAGAACTGGAACCGCAGACCCAAATAGACTCAGAACCGGAACCGGATACAGCCTTATCCCCGTGAGTTTGATGTTGGGACAGTCTGGAGGACTTGAGTCCGAATCTTTGCCTATGGCGTGAGCACCGAGTTGCTGATTGTGTGAGCAAGTGTTCTGAACTTATATGTTCGATATTGTCCCTATTAGCTGGAATGATTGCTGGATATCCATGTGACGAGCATGTTAGTGCTGTGAGATGTATCTATTTCATCTTGGTAGTGACGAAGGAGTCTGCTAAATGACAGATGAGATTTTAAGTGATTCGTTTCCTATTATGCTTAGATGTGTAGTCCGTTTTATGGGCCCGAGAAGAATATTTTCATGTCTCTTAGTTAGAAAGTAAAGTACATTACATGTGGTGGTATGAGTTCAGACTCAGAAAGACTAATTGACTGTGTACCGTATATGATGGTAGGAGGTATGTTGAAATATTATAATGAGGCAAAGCATGTGGGTTATCTCATGCGGAGTGTTTTTGAGTGGTATGATCCTTAGGTGTATGTTAGAAGATCACATGTGTAATTGAAGGGTATATGTTGATATTTCAAAATTTTGGACGCTTAAGAAAGTGGACTCAGCTGATGTGGAATGAATGCGAGGTTTGCAGAGAATGTCAGTGCTAGATGATCTGTGTATTCACAAAACTTGTAAATGATTAGAGTTTGATCTCACTGTGGCATTGTGGAATCATTAGAGTCATGAGTTTTTAAGAGTGCCCCTATATATGGCTTCAAGCCAAGTTGGGGAGGTTGTTGTTGATCCGTTGTATAAGAGTGAATGTCTCTCGAGAATGGTTTTATTGTGTTCGAGACTTCGCATGTAATAATCAGGTGTCTTTAGGTTGTGTATATGGCTAGAGACTATGTTTTCACTAGAAAAGATCAAGACTTGTGATATTTTATGTTAATGATGGGATTCTATGTATCCGTATTTGGAAGGTAATTGTAACGAATTCAGATTCTCATGAAGTTCTTCAAGTAAAACATTCTGGAATGTGGTATTTCTGGGAAATGTTTACAAGGGTATTCAGTGGCCTATGGGTCTTAGGCAGTGTGGTCTTATGTGCGAGTCTCGTGTGGTAAACCTGGGTTGAGGTATTATGGTGCTACAGATAGGGAGAATATCAAATTAAAGATGAATTAGAAAGGAAATTGGATAAATGGAATTGCTTGATAATAAGCCGAATTGGTATGGTAAGGATATGATTAATTCTTGTATGTGTTAGAGGTAATGAGCCTTATAGATATTGTGCATCAAAGCTCTTGAGCATTGTAAGCAAGGAAAGTGTAGAGATTTCTCCTCTAGATGGGATTGATGGAGAGTTCTTGACTAGAGAAATACAGAGATGTTGTTGGATGGAGCTCTCATGTTATCCTAGTGTGCTATGGTATACGTGGTATGTTGTGAAGAATTGAGATTTGCAGGTTCAGGGTTTCGGTTCAGCTCAAAATGTAAGGTCATTGAATTCTTATGCAGCACGGACAACTGCAGGTGATTTAAGAATTGATCTTCTGATGATTAAGGAAAATGGTACTGCTATCCATAGTGATTTGACAGGGGGTATATGTTCAGAAAAAGAGGCAAGGTAATGTAAACTGATAATACTTTCGTGGTGTGCGGTATTCTCTTGTTGGATCGACTGTTGACAATTGAGTTGTTGATGGCTCAGGGAAATTTTAGAATATCTCTCGTGGGATGAATGGATACCTGATGTGTGATATGTATTCGTACGAAGGAGTGTGGAATCAGGTATAATGATTCATGTGTTATATTGGAGTTAGAGACTAGGAGTTCTCGCGATTCGACTATGCAGTGGTTGTAGATCGTGTGTATCGTCACGGTTTAACGGTTAATGGGAATTGGAGGTTCGAGTGGAATTTTTCCTTGCTTGGATGTTAGATTTTTGGTTATGATATTGGAGTAGACTGGCTGTCTCAGTGTTGGGTTATCTATATTTTTGTGATATGACCTATGCCGGAAAATGCCACAGTTTTGCGTGGCGAGGTGCATCGGATTATGTTCTAGCAGGGTAGTTTGTATTCCACAGACCAGCGCGCGGCTGGCAAGTATTGCTTTATTAATTGGGTCTTCGTGGTGGATGTCTGTGCATAGGTTGACTCGACCGTTGTAGAGCTTATCAGTGATCTCGAAAGATCTATAAGTAGTTTTTTGTGTTGTCAGACAATATGATTTAAGGACTATGGGAATATATGGTGAGGTACTATTGGGTTCTATAGTGGAAGTTGAGATGGAGACCTCAGTTGCGCTTGAGTTTTGTAGCTTATAATATGCACTCGGTATGCTTATGACCGGAACTCTGTATTTTATAGCAATGAGCAAATTTGGCTCGATGTTCATCTCCTTATGTGAGATATATATGTGTGTGGATCGGGTGGCATGCAGCCATGGATATGTGTGGATTGGGTGGCACGCCGCCACGAGTAGGTTATCTGGATCGGGTTTCACGCGGCAACAATATGATGTTGAGAATAGTTCTCTATATGTTATTTTGTATGCCTTGTTTCCTTGTTCTGAGGAAGGTCCGTATTGGGTGCTGCTCGGCAAATGGCGAATTGGTTATGTCCTTTTAGGATCGTATGGTGTATGTTACTTGCCTCGCCATGGGTATAATGATTTGTTTGGGTACTGGGCACCAATTGTGCGTGGTTATCAATTTCTAGTATAGCAACTTGAGGTGCTTCATGTGTAACGGTGTTTGGATAAGAACGCGCATTATAGTGGCTACGTGGAGATTAGACCTTTCGAGAAAGATTCAGGTATTCTATTTCTATGATGTGGGATGGGGTCCCAGCCTTGTATTTGTCACACCTCCCTTTTCCACTATACACCCCGCAAAGGGCGTAAAGGAATTTTTCCACTTAAAGGACAATTGGAACAGGATTTGGTTATTTTTTATTCAGAGTCGCCACTGGGGAGATTTATGGTGTACCACCCATTTGAATCCCGAACCAAGGAAGATTATGACTCTGTTACAGTCTGCGAACCAAAAATTCGAGTAAGGAATTCTGTTAACCCTGGAGAAGGTGTTAGGCATTCCCGTATTCCGTGGTTCTAGCACAGTCGCTTAACTGTTGTATTTGATTTAATCTGATTTTAATGCATGCTAACTTATGTGCCCTTTTATTTATATACCGCTTATACCATTATTTATTTTAAAAGACTTGCGACGTCGTGAAAACATATTTCTAATCACGTCACCATGAAGGTGTACACGTGATTGTCGACACGTTTCGACTTTGTCGTGATTTGTATTGGGTCGCATCAATTCACTCTCGAATTTAAGAAAGTAATTTAATTAAATTGTTCTTAAAGGTTCTAGCGTAATATTATTTGGGGAAGGCCGTGAAATTCGCTAAACGTCCCCCCCCCCCCCGAGTTCTAAATTAATTCGTATAAATATTAATCGAGGGCCCCGCATTATTTTTGTTCGGCGAGGCTCGTCTCGTTATTTTGTTAAAGTCCAGCCAAAAAAGAGATACATTTTCTAGTTATTCGTCTCTGAAATGAGAGACCCTCTCCCGTCTGCCTTTAGGACCAAATGGCCCAGACTATCATCCTTGTGGAATGGTCATGCGATCGAGTCCCTGTGGCCTGCGTGCCAGTGCCAGCATGGTGTACCCTTGCCTGCTCTTTTATGTTTATTTTTATTCAATTCTTAAAACCCAAATCTCCATAGCCCAAAGTGTAATTACCCACTTAATCTTCTCCTATTAGCACATGACCTCAGGCCAGGTATCAACCCACAGATAAATTTAATGCACAAAAGGGCTATCAAGCAACAACGTAAATGAAACTAATTAATTTAAATGATACTAGACTTCAGCAGTGGTCAACCAAAGAAAATGAGTAAAAAATTATCTTAAATTAAGGAAGTAGTATAAGAAGTAATTAAACTGAAGTCTGCCAACTGAAATTTCATGCTCATTATTTACACTTGAATCTAACAAATAATGAAATAACATAGGGTCACACAACCCATTAGTTGAGATTAACAGCTAAAAAAACCATCACTCGAACAAAGGTGTATGTATCCTTAGCTTATAAATGCTGAAATTTGAACAATAAACTATTCTAAGCACAAGTCAAACAAGATTCAGTATTTAACAAATTATCAATACAAATCAATACTAAATAATTCCAATTGCACAGTCCAAGACAAAAATTCAACAGCAATCAAAGTGTATTATATAATTCCACTATATCATCCGGCATTCCACAGGCAGTAGTATTTCATGTCAAGCCAATTTCCAAGCTACATTATTTTAGGATTCAAGCATGTACCTGGAATCGAAATGGGAATAGGGTAGAAGAGATCAGTTACAGCAGCAGCCAACAACAACAATAACACCCAGCAACACAAGGATGATTTCAAGAGATTTTAACATACACACACACATCAACAACAATAGCTTTCAAGCAGACTCCAAATGATAGCCCAGGAAAGTTCAGTAGCCCATGAATGCTTCAAACAACAACAGACTCAACAGATCTACCCCACACAACACCAAAAATGACTAGAACTCAACCAAGCAAGCTCAATCAAACCCAAATTCACTCCAATAGAAGTCAACTGAGATTGCTCCCAAATTTCAGTTTTCACTATTAGTCCCTATTCATTTTTCACTTTAACCCCTTATTTTCTGACTTCTTACCCAAGTAACTACCTTAGTTTCATTGAAATCTACACTATAGCCCTATTCTAGAATGTTCTACACCCCTACAATTCCTATATTACCCTTACCCCTGTTTTAAATTTATTATTCTAAGAGATTCTACCTTTTTCTCATGCCCAAAATGCCCCTAAAACCTTTTAAAATTACTGCAGCCCTTTCCCCTTTGACCTTTGTTCAATTTACCCTTGTTAACCTCCCAAATTTACTAAACTCTTAATCATTACAGTTAACTAACAGCTACAACCAAAGCCTAATTAAATTGCAAATGAGCACTAAAGTAAAACTAAACAAAAACCAAATTAAAACCAAAATAAATCAATGTTAAACTAAAGAAATTTCAACTAAAATGATAATCTAAACTTAATTGGAATTAGGCAAACATTAAACAATTAAACTAGCCAAGACAAAATTAAACTAATAAGTATCAATCAACAAGACAAACAAATCCGAAATTTAAACGACCTAAGTCTCAAACCAAAATGGAAGCAAAACTAAGCGATTGCGTCACCGATGAGAAAACTCACTGCTTGAACAATTGCATCAGAACATGAAATCCAAAACAGGGTCGACAAAACATGGCAATTAACTGGAGACTAACGAGTATCAAAATCGAGAATTAGAAACAAAAAGGGAAAAGAAAACTCACTGGATTCGACATTCCCATGGCTTGACTGGCCTCGAATTTGACTTCCAATTAATGTTGCGTGTTTATTTCGACTGATATAAACATGTAGCGCTAACTCGAAGTCGTTCGAGAAATCGAATTCCCAAACATACTTGACTTCAAAACCTTAGTTGTGAATATTGGGGTCTTCAGTTAGAGTTCTTGTACAACAACTACGAGAGTGAGTCCTAGAGTGGCATGTGGTGGTGGGGTACGAATTTGGGAATGATTTTGACATGCGCCGCCACCGGAGGAACACAGGGCGGAGTCTGGGGTTTGTCATTTCTGGGGTTTTTTATTGCGTTTTAAAGAGCTTCGAGGGAAGATATGGAGAGAGGTTGGAAGGAGGATTCTGTGGTTAAAAGTTGAGCGAGTTTGGATGTCTTCCGGCGGTGGATTGAGTCTAGGCCGGCGATGGCGACGAAGGAATGCAGGGGTGATACAAGGAAGAGGAGGGTTGTCTGTTAGGGTTGAATTGATTTAGGACAGTTTTATCTAATTGACAAAATAAACCAGGGCCATTGGATTGGAGAAGATTAACGGCTGGGATCACTGCGCCTCAAAACGACGTCATTTTGATAAGTTGGGTCTTGGACCGGGTGGGGTGCTACTTGGGCTTGGGCAGGGGTTATTTTTGGTTTGGCTGAGCAAATGTGAGTAAAAATTGCCCAATTTCGATTTATTAAGGTCACCCTCTTCTTAGTTTTTTTTTTCAAATGTTTTTCTTCTTCCAATTATTTCCTTTATGTTTGTTTTCCATTTTATATTTTTGATTTTATAAAGGTGCAAAAATTAAGATAAAGTCCTAATATTCCAAAGCTAAACTAACTAAATTCTAAGATTATTTCAAACTTATTTCACGACAAATTCATAATTAAAACAATTAAAATGCAAAAGTGAACTGTTTTTGTGATTTTCACGCTTTGTTCTAAAACAGATTAATCCCTAATTAATGAAATTAATTCCTAAATACAATGCGCATTTTTTTGTATTTTCATATCAATTATCATGCACAAATAAAATGCAAACAATTAACACAAAATGACACCAAAATTCACCAAAAATTGTAAAAATGAAGAAAAATAATTTTGTTTGATATTTTTGGGAATTATTCATATATAGGGAAAATATCACGTGCTCACAGCTGCCCCTCTTTGATCGGAAACATAAAATGTTTTTGAGAAAAGATAAGTGAGCAAATATGAGCGATTTTTTCCCGTTTGAAAAATTCTGTTGTGAAGCATTTTGAAAAGTTTTGATTGCATCCTGCTTTAGAGGTTGCCTACATATCCTGGCTAAACAGGAATCAGGCCAGTGTAGTTCGGGAGTGTCTGGTAGTTGGGGCTACCAGGAGCTGTGATTTCACTGCGATTGCTGCTGCTACTATTTGCTGACCTCCCCTATTACATTATGTCAAAGATAAAAAGAGGCTAGCCTAAGCTATGAACTATGTATTACAGAAGTCCTATCCAAAACTCTTCAAACTTGCTCTTGCACTTCCTTGTTGTCTCGTTGTCTTGTATTATCTCTTGTTGCCTTGTTGCCTTGCGTTTTCTTTGGTAAAACTCATTGTTGTTACTTCAAATCGTGCTTCGAGATGTTGTTATTTCCCTCCAAATTACTTATCTTGAAATAAAATTCAACTTGAATGTATTCCTCTGTTCTTTAGGCGGGCTCCTGACTTCACAAAACTAGACAAAACAAAGAAAATTTTCTGCCCCAGTTTGGAAAACTGGGGTTTGTTATCGGATGCTAATACAAATTTGAAAACTAAAATTTGAATTGTAAGAAGACAAAAATACGACTTTTAAAACTGAAAAGTACCTTAAAATTTGAAATTTATCTTAGGTGAAAAATTCATCAGACTAAGATTTTCATCTTAGGCGAAAGATTCACTAGAGTAAGACTTTTGACTCTAGGAGATAATTCATCAGACTAGGTCCATTTTTGTGTGATCTCAGGAGAAATATTCACCAGACTGAGATTTTGACTCTAAGAGATATTCATCAGACTAGGTCCATTTTTGTGTGATCTCAGGAGAAAGATTCATCGTACTGAGATTTTGACATTAGGAGATATTTATCAAACGAGGTCCATTTTTTGTGTGATCTCAGGAGAAAGATTCATCGGACTGAGATTTCGACTCTAGGAGATATTCATTATACTAGGTCTATTTTTGCGTGATCTCAGAAGAAAGATACATCGGAATGATTTTGACTCTAGGAGATATTCATCAGACTAGGTCAATTTTCGTGTGATCTCAGGAGAAATATTCATCGGACTGAGATTTTGACTCTAGGAGATATTCATCAGACTAGGTCAATTTTCGTGTGATCTCAGGAGAAATATTCATCGGACTGAGATTTTGACTCTAGGAGACATTCATCAGACTAGGTCAATTTTCGTGTGATCTCAGGAGAAATATTCATCGGACTGAGATTTTGACTCTAGGAGATATTCATCAGACTAGGTCCATTTTGAATTTAAACATTCCTTTCCTTCTTTTTCAAATTGTGCCTTCCTTTCTTTCTCCCAAATTATGCCTTTCTTTCTTTTTCTCCGAATTATGCCTTCCCTCCAACTTCTTCCTTCCAAATTATGCCTTCTTCTTTTTTCCAACTTCTGTCTTTCTTCCTGAAATATGCATTCCTTTCTTGTCCCAACTTCTCCCTTTATCTTAGGTGAAAGATTCATCAGATTAAGATTTTTATCTTAGGTGAAAATAACGTCATCATGAAAAGTAGGGTCTTCAAATGAAAATAACGTCATCATGAAAAGTAAGGGAGCAACAAAGTTCATCGGACTAACCATTTCCTTTGCAAGGCAAAGATTCATCAGATTTCGTTGCCTTGCAATACTTGTGAGGGTTTTTGTCACTACGACCCTTTCATTCTCACTTTCCTTGTTTGGACCGGAGTGTTGCCCCTGAATGAATTACCATCACCTGCTTGACCTGGCATTTCTCGAAGACTAATCAGAAGGTCTTTCTTTGGACCGTAGCGTGTCTTTTGGAAAAGGTTAGAAAGAAAGGGTATAAAATGCTCAAACACAATTCGGATGGGGTTAACAACTACAACTTCGGAATCAAATCTTTCATAACAATCACAAACTTCTGCCCCAGTTTCTTGCTTGGGGACTTTTGGATTTTTATTTTGGTATGGCGGAACCTCAAAGGAAGGCTGCCTACGTACCCTTTTGGGATCAAGTCAAACATAGTTCACGTTATCATAATTACTTCTGTTGTGACTCTTTCTTTTCTTTTCTTTCTTTTCATTTTCCTTTCTTTCTTCTTTTCATTTATTTTCTTTTTCCTTTTCTCTTCTTTTCTCTTTTTTTTTCCGTTTCTCCTTTTTTTATGTTCGGCACCTGCGTTTCTTGATTGTGCCGTTAATTCTGAAAGAGGGGTATGAAAGAAAGGAAACATGGTTCAAAGGGGTGACAATAGAAAATAATGTTTGGATAGCATAACAAAATGCCTTCGTCATTTCAATCCTCAAGATATGCCAGATGCAAACCAATACGATTAATGCACAGAAATTACACATAGTATCTCTTGACTGCCTCGGAGTGGATGGCCATTTTCACACATTTTCCTACAACATCTATCAAATATAATGCACCATTGGGCACACTCTTACTCTTATTACCACGACGGACCCTCTGTAAATTTGGCCAACTGTCTTCGGGGTTATTCTATCTGCCCCAGTTTCACATGGTTCGGGCGTCAAACATTCTCAAAACGTCCAAATCTGCTCTTATTTCCTTAAGTGCCCTCATCGTCTTCAAAATGGTTTCATTGTTTCTGACTATTGTAGCTTTTTTAAAAAATCAGACTGAGAATTATACGTGCAAGTCATGTCAGCAAAAGACAAAACAAAAGGATAGAAAAGAACTAAACAAATATGATTTGGAATAACAGAAGATCAGGATTTGCATTAGACAAACAATAAAACAGTTCTAACAACGAAACAAACAAATTGACTGGAGTACAACCCTATAATGAAAATGAAACAAACCTAGACAACACTAAACAAATCCTTACGACAAAACAAACTAGACAAAATGAAAGGATATGAGGGTTTGATCACAAGACAATATCCGGATTACAACCCTGCAAATAACCCGGTTGCACAAATCAATACTAAATAATTCCAGTTGCACAGTCCAAGACAAAAATTCAACTGCAATCAAAGTGTATTATTTAATTCCACTATATCATCTTGCATTCCACATGCAGTAGTATTTCATGTCAAGCCAATTTCCAATCTACATCATTTTAGGATTCAAGCATGTACCTGGAATCAAAATGGGAATAGGGTAAAAGAGATCAGCTACAGCAGCAGCCAACAGCAACAATAACACGCAGCAACAAAAGGATGATTTCAAGAGATTTTAACATACACACACACATCAACACTAATAGCTTTTAAGCAGACTCCAAATGACAGCCTAGGAAAGTTCAGTAGCCCATGAATGCTTCAAAACAACAACAGACTCAATAGATCTACCCCACACAACACCAAAAATGACCAGAACTCAACCAAATAAGCTCAATCAAACCCAAATTCACTCCCAAATGAATCCAAACCAAGTAAAGTATACCAAACACCAATGAAACAGGTTCCTTGTAGCTTTTTTTTTTGGTTTTTCAGAGATTTTTCTACTGTTTTTGAGTTTTTACTTTTTGTTTCTTGTTTTTTCTAGCAATCAAAGGCTAAGAGAAAAAAAACTAGAATGCAAGGATCTAAACAATGGCTGAAAAAATGGCTGAAGGAAGAAGACCCTTGTACAAGGCATCTAATGCCTTTTTATAGAAATCAAGTAGGGCAGCCCCCAAATTAGAGTTTTCACTATTAGTCCCTATTCATTTTTTACTTTAACCCCGCATTTTCTGAATTGTTGCCCAAGTAACTACCTTAGTTTTATTGAAATCTGCGCCACAGCCCTATTCTAGAATGTTCTATACCCTTACAATTCCTATGCTACCCTTACCCTTGTTTTAAATTTACTATTCTAAAAGATTCTACCTTTTTCTCATGCCCAAAATGCCCCTAAAACCTTTTAAAATTACTACAGCCCTTTCCCTTTGACCTTTGTTCAATTTACCCTTGTTAACCTCCCAAAATTACTAAACTTTTAATCATTAGAGTTAACTAACAGCTACAACCAACCTTAAGCCTAATTAAATTGAAAATGAGCACTAAAGTAAAACTAAACTAAAACCAAATTAAAACCAAACTGAATCAATGTTAAACTAAAGAAATTTCAACTAAACTGATAATCTAAACTTATTGGAATTAGGCTAACATTAAACAATTAAACTAGCCAAGAAAAAATTAAAATAATAAGTAACAATCAACAAGACAAACAAATCCGAATTATAAACGACCTAAGTCTTAAACCAAAATGGAAGAAAAACTAAATGATTGCGTCACAGATGCACACATAGAAAAACGAAACTAAAGAAATTCAAGATAAAACTTAGTGCTTGTACAATTGAATCAGAACATGAAATCCAAAACAGGGTCGAAAAAACATGGCAATTAACTGGAGACTAACGAGTATCATGATCGAGAATTACACACAAAAAGGGAAAAGAAAACTCACTGAATTCGACATTCCCATGGCTTGACTGGCCTTGAATTTGACTTCCAATTAATGTTGCGTGTTTATCTCGATTGAAATAAACACGTAGCGCTAAATCGGAGTTGTTCGAGCAATCGAATTACCAAACAGACTTGACTTCAAAACCTTAGTTGTGAATATTGGGGTCTTCTGTTAGAGTTCTTGTACAACAACTACGAGAGTGGCCTGTGGCGGTGGGTACGAATTTGGGAATGATTTGAACATGCGCCGCCACCAGAGAAACACATGGCGGCGCCTAAGGTTTGTCCTTTTGGGGGGGGGGGGGGGTTTGGCTGTGTTTCAAAGGGCTTCGAGGGCAGATATGGAGAAAGGTTGGAATGAGGATACTTTGGTGAAAATCTGAGCGAGTTTGGAGGTCTTGCGGCGGTGGACTGAGTCAAGGCCAGCGATGGCGACGAAGGAATGCAGGGGTGATACGAGGAAGAGGAGGGTTGTGTGTTAGGGTTGAATGGATTTAGGAGAGTTTTATCTAATTGACAAAATAAACCAGAGCTGTTGGATTGGAGAAGATTAACGAGTGAGATCACTGATGCCTCAAAACGACATCGTTTTGATAAGTTGGGTGTTTGACCAGGTGGGGCAAGGGTGATTTTTGGTTTGGGCTGAGAAAAGGTGAGTAAAAATAGCCCAATTTAGATTTATTAGGGTCACCCTCTTCTTAATTTTTTCAAATGTTTTTCTTCTTCAAATTATTTCATTTTTATTTTTTTTCCATTTTATATTTTTGATTTTATAAAGGTGCAAAAATTAAGGTAAAGTCCTAATATTAAAAAGCTAAACTAATTAAATTCTAACATTATTTAAAACCTATTTCAGGACAAATTTCTAACTAAAACAAATAAAATGCAAAGTGAACTATTTTTATGATTTTCATGCTTTGTTCTAAAACAGATTAATCCTTAATTAATGAAATTAAATCCTAAATTCAATGCATATTTTTTTGTATTTTCATATGAATGATCATGCACAAATAAAATGCAAACAATTAACACAAAATGACACCAAAATTCACCCAAAAAAGTAAAAATAAAGAAAAATTATTTTGTTTGAATTTTTGGGAATTATTCATATATAGGGCAAAAATTACGTGCTCACAGTGTTGTAATGGTATTGTTGAGCTTAAGGTATAAATCTTTCGTTTGACTTATTTTCATGATTTGAGTATGTTCAGACTGTTTCTTATTGGTACGTGTACTATGCAAGTTGTGTCTTAGGCCATATTAATGTGTCATGTCACCAGGGTGGTGTGTTTGGTCATAAGATGTCTTTGGGATCATTAATGGATACGAACAGATTTAATTTTAGCTTGCTGAAAGGATGATATCGAGGTTTGGCTCAGAATCTGTTGTGGTATTAGTCAAAAAGGAAGGAATACCTTAGTGAATCGTCGACCTGAGAACTGGATTATAGTCTACTGCTTGTTTCCTTATCATTCGTAGGATACGAAGTGTTGGAATGACATTTTAACTAATAAGAGGTTACTCGCGGTGTATGGTTGTTGTGGACAACTGCCGTGAATGGGCGTTATTGCTGCATGTGTTTGAGCTATGTTGTATATCATAGAACTGCACTTGAGTTTGCAGGTATGGGTTATTATAGCTTTTTCAGGCTTATTTTGAGTATATATGTGAGGTTCTGATCTTGTGTATTGTTTCAGAGGTGCAATGTGGCTCTACGGTTATGGTTTAGACAGACAGTGAAAGTTTAGCGGTGTTGTATTATCGGGCCTATATGAGTTAAGGTGACGTGGGATCTCCCCGGATATAGGTTTGGTAAGGACATTCAAGTACTGGTTGGCTCCTAGTACAACTCTGGGCACGCTCGAGGACGAGCGTTTGTTTAAGTTGGGGAGGATGTAATGACCCGACGCATCATCATGTGAGTTACCGGCCCGTTATTCCCATTTTATGCTTCTTTATGTTTCATTATATGTGTTTGGAGAATTTGAAGTTATTCGGATAGAGTTCGGTTAGAAATGAGACAATTAGTCTCTTTATGATAAGGTTAGTTTGGAAAAGTCAACCGAATGTTGACTTATGAGTTAGATGGCTTGGAATGGATTTTCAATGATTCGACTAGTTGCGGGTTATGATTTGTGACTTAAGAGCGCAGTCAGAATTGAATTTGGAGGTCCGGTGTAGAATTAGGCTTGAATTGGATAAGTTTGAATTTTAGCGAATTCCGGTTGATAAGTGGGATTTTGATCTGGGGATCAGAATGGAATTCCGATAGTTGCAGCATCTCTGTTAGGTAATATTTGATATGCGTGAAAAATTTCAATTGAGTCAGAGGTGTTTAGGTCGATTTTTTGATCGTATACGAGTGTTAAAAGTTCTAGTTAAACTTAGGCTTTGATTTGACGGAATTTGATGATATTGATGTTAATGGTAGTGTTTTGATTCGAGCAAATTTAAATAAGGTAATAGAACTTATCTGTGCTTTTGGTTGAGATCCAGGCTCGGGTGACTTTCGAGGTGGTTTTAGACAATTTCTAGGCCACTTTTAACTGCTGGATTTTTGTCTAAAGTAGTGTTCTATGCGATCGCGGAGAATGGGTCGCGATCGCGATGAGTAAAATATGAGAAACGTGCCAGTGAATCGCGATCTGTAAGGCTTTTTCCGATCGTGGAGAAGAAATTTTCTGTTGTATTGATCCCACTTTGGAAGCTTATATCTCACAATCTATAAGGAATTGTGAGATGATATAAAAAGGAAAGTTGTAGCCCTTTATGTTTAATATAAACTATTCATGATTTGGACTTGTGTACAAAGAGATATTGCTGTTATACTACAGGGTGTCCGGGAAGATGAAGAAGAAAGTTTTGTAGCGCATAGGCTGAATTTGATAGATATATATAGAAATATATAAGAAATTGGGAAATAACCAACACATGAAAGTTGTAAATCTTTGGGTCTAGTTTTCAGAACATCAAACCAATTGCCATTTGGAATTGTGTGCAAAATGTTATGGCCATTATCTAGAGACTCTCTGGAAGAGCTGGACATTTGTTCTTCGCGATTGCGAAGCCTTTTTCGCGATCACGAAGAGTAAAAATGGGGGCTGGAAAATTGTCTTCCGCGATCGTATAGAGTAAATACCTGGGCAAAATGTTTAAAAATCATCTTCTTCACGATTTTGGGTCTATTTTCACCCATGGCTTCCCGTTTTTGGAGATATTTGGAGGAAAAGAAGGAGGGATTCAATGGGAAATGACTTGAGGTAAGAATCTTGGTGTCAATACTCGTTTTTATTGTGAAATCCATCCAGAAATTTATGAAAATTTAGCAAAAAGAGGAAGAATTAGAGCTTGAGTTTTGAGATTTTATATTGAGGATTTGAGGGGCCTTTTGAACTCCGATTTTGGCATTCTTAATATGTATTGACTCGTGGCGAGATGAGGAATCCGGTAATGTAAGTTTTGTAATTTTTTAAGAAGCGGGCCCGAGTTTCGAGATTTGTGTTTTTTCTTGATTGTTTTTGAATGGGTATTGTTCCCTTAGCATATTATGATGTATTCGCTCTGAATTTTGATAAATTCGATTAGCGTGGGGATAAGTTGAGGAGCATAGGCACCACGGGATAGAGATTTCACCGGTTCGAGGTGAGTAATACTTATGAATGATATCGTGAGGGTTTGAAACCCCGGATTTGCACATACTGATGATGTACTGTGGTGACTTGCATGCCAGGTATGAGCGTGGGGTAGAGCACCGTTGCTGGTTTTACTACGTGATTGACTGAAAACTACTTGATGATATCATGATTTGGGCTGATTTCCATATTTTGGGCTTCGTGCCGATTATTTTAATCCTTCAAGGGTTGATGTCAATGTTTTGTATTACATATATTATTTGATCTCAGTCTAAGGTTCTAAATACTGTTTTGCAAACTCAGCCATTTTTGTAAGATTTTAAAACTTAAATGATATTTTCCTGACGTTTTAAGCTCAGAACTCTATTTTACTATTGTCCAAGGGGCTTATGTGCATTACTGGACTGAGCATGGATTGGGCTGCGCACCGTAGCAATGTTATGTGTGCATTTCGGGACTGAGATATGGGTCGGGCTGCACGCCGCAACAGTATATACATATACATGCATGGATCAGACTGCACGCTGCAGTAGTATATTATATGGATCGGACTGCACGCCATAATAGTATATTATACGGATTGGACTACACTCCGCGGTAGTATACTATATGGATCGGACTGCATGCCGCAATATTATAGCGCTTGGGCTGTAGGAGCCTCTCCAGAGTCTGTACACACTCCTAGTGAGCGCAGGGTAACCAAATGGATTGGGCTGCGCACCGCAGCGCTCATATGCATTGCATTGCATTCATACCTTTTTGTACCGCGTGGCATGATTTTTAGCATTCACATATCACTGGCATACATGCTATTACTTGCCTTGCTGCCCAGATACCCTCGTGTTACATGTTAAGGAGTGTTGAGCCCGAGATGCTAATGCTGTACTTTGTGGGTTGGGAGTGTGCCCGGGGGGCTGATACTGTACCAAGAGGTTGATATTGAGCCCGAGGGGTAGATTTCTGATTATTCCCTACTTGTTGAAATTATTTTTGCAACTGTTGAAAAGGCATATTTGCAAAAGAGAATTTTTAACTGAGCTTGAGATTTTCTAAAGGATTTTCTCGGTGTAATAGTTTTTACTAGTTTTTAAGAAAAAAGGAGTTGTAATGTCTGTTATAGCATTTTGGAGTGCTCATACGTGTTTTCTTATCGCTCAAATATTATTCGTTCTTATTACCACTGAGTTGGAAGTGCTCACTTTTACTCCCTGCACCTTGCATGCAGTTGCAGGTACTTTTCACCCAGTAGTGGGTTAGTAGCGGATTGAAGGTATTGCTATCGTAGCTAAGAAGGGTGAACGTTGGTGTTCGGGTCACCGAGATTCTTCTTCTTCTCGATTTCCAGATTTTTACTCTATGTATTATAGATTTTAAAATTTTAATAAAGACCCTCCTAGATGTTCTTGACTTGTGACACCTGGTCCGGCTGAGTTAGGTTATAATTTTGATAATTAATGTCCTTTAAGTTGCATTTTCCCATCTATTTATGTTTAGTAAGTGTTCAAGAAACGAATTGGGTTACTTGGATGGCCTTGTATGCGCCATCACAACCGGGTATGGAGATTGGGTCATGACAAGTTGGTATCAGAGCTTAGGTTACTAGGTCTCACGAGTCATGAGCAGGTTTAGTAGAGTCTCGCGGATCAGTACGGAGACGTCTGTACTTATCATGGAGAGGCTGTAGAATTTTTACGAAAACCTCAGTTTCTTGGAATTCTTATCGTGCATACTTGGTCCAGTGTGAGATAACTCTTGAAATTCCTTCCACACGTCTGTATGCGTATGTGAGCGCTCAGTATTGTATGTGCCTTAATAGCTTGTGATTCCCCGATCAAGGGGTGAGATGTGATCCCTGGGAGTTTGATGTTGGGCCAGTCTGGAGGACTTGAGGCCGGATCTTTGCCTATTGCATGAGCACCGAGGTGCTGATTGTGTGAGTAAGTGTTCTGAACTTATATGTTCGATATTGTCCCTATTAGCCAGTATGGCTGTTGGATATCCATGTGAAGAGCATGCTAGTGATGTGAGATGTATTTATGTGATCTTGGTAGTGACGACCAGATCCAACCCAATCCCAGACCTGGTCCGACCCCTCCCTTAAACAAAAGGACACTGTTTCTCAAGGGCAAATCTAGGCCATCCATCATCCAAATCCAACGGTCCAGATTGGTTTAAGCTTCCAAATAAAAGTGACTGAATATATCTCTAACCATAAGAGAATATATCTTATTCCTCGTACCCACACCCCTTGCCATGTAACACCACCGTACGCTGCCATTTCTCCGCCGTGCCTCCGCCGCCCACCGCCGGCGGCGATGCTCCAAATGAGCCCAAAATTTCACCATAAACACAATTTTTGCAAACTTCCCAAATTCACACACCATAGTCCCCACGACCCGCTCAACCTGAATCACAAGCTAAAAATCTTCGAATATTCTTGGTTAAGCTTGAATTGCAGATCTAGGGTTCGTGGGTTCGAGCCGGTTTTGGGGATTTCTCAGGGTCGAGTGTCTTCTATTGTAAGTACGCTTTTGTTTTACGATTTTATTCTTATTAGTGTAGTTTAATTTTCCTTCTTCTTCTTTTCGTCCGATCTGGTTGATTTTTCGAGGCTTTGTCCGTATATTAGTTTAATTTTTCTTTGATTTCATAGTTTGGTCTAATATACTTGAGTCAATAATAGGGATTAGGTCTTGATTTATTACTAGTTTAATTAATTAGCCATATTGGTTTTCTTTATATTAATCATACTCTAATGTCGTTCATAAAAAGTGATAGTTGTTAGTCTGAATTCAGTAGTCTTGATTTTGGCTTTGATGCTTGTTCTTTCTTCCTCTGTTTGTTTTCTTCTTTGTTTTCTTATTTGATGATTGTGTGTGTTAGTTAGCTTATTCAAATGTTGATATGATTGATGGTTGGTGAAGATGAATTAGGATTAGTTTGTAGCTTGGTTTAGCTTTAATATTCAATCTATAATTGCTGAATTTGTTGGTTATAGTTGTTGAAGGGTAAATAGGAGTCAGTAATTTCAAGGGTTCTTCAGGGATAGTTTGGGCATGAAAAAGGGTAGTTTTGTTAAGAATAGTAATTTTAATACAAAAGTAAGGGTAACATAGGCATTGTATAGATAGAAGCATAGCCTAGGGCCTTCTAGAATGGTACTTTAGTGTAGATTTTAGCACAATAGAGCTACTTGCTTGACTAATAAGTTATAAATAAAGGGATTAAACTGAAATAATGAAGGACTAAAAGAGACTAACCAAAAATATAATTCTTTACCATCTAGGTGTCTATAAATTAAAATTTTCATGCTTTGTTGAGGGGTCTTCTTTCAGCCATTTCAATTCCCAACAGACCAGCAGTCTCTTTCAGACTAGTTTCCCTTCATATCTAAATTAGGATTTTGAATTTGGAAAACCAAAAAACAAAACACAAAAACTCTGAAAACAAAATAAATCTATTGTTCTATTGGCATTTGTAGGTTAATTTCAAGGGTAGTTGTCAATTTGCTCATCTTAGCTTATGACATGAATCACTGGAAGGTATCTGAAGTCTGAGGTTCAATTTCGAGTGTGTTTGCTGCTGTCTGAATCAGCCTGATTGTGTGATTGGTTTTCGGAAAGTGCTGGGTCAATTTTGGGGTTTTAATTGGTACATTCAAGGGCTGTTGAATATTTCATGGACTACATTTTGCTGGTGACTGTTGCTGACTACTTCATTTTCCTTTTACCTTTCAATATCCAGGTACATTTCCTTGATTTGCACCTATGTAACTCCAAGTTGACGTTGAGAGAATGAATGTGCTATTGGATCTCTGTCATCTTAAAATATTGTCTGATGATTGTCTTTCCATAGTTTAGTTTGTTTAAGTTGTTTGACTGTTATTAATTGATCAAGTTGGTGTTGATGCGAGCCAATGACTAGGCTGTAATAACGAAGACTGATAATTAGGATTGTTTCAAGTTGTTGTGTTATAACGGAGACTGATGATCTCCAGTGACTTTTGCAAGTAGAATTGGAGTTCATCAATATTCCGACTACTGGTTTGTTGATGCTCTCCTAGTGTAGACCAAATCAAATAATCTTGAAGATTATCATCATCTTCCAAATTTGCTCCAGATGTTGAAGTATTACTTGAAGGAATATTTGCATCTACAACCAAAGAAGCATCAACAATGTTAGCATAATAAATATAAAAAACTTGTAAAAGTTTGTGCAGATCAGAAATACAAGTCTCACTATCAGGAGTTTCAGTTGTGTCACGACCCAAAATCCACTAAGGATCGTGATGGCGCTGGACACTGCTGTCAGGCAAGCCAACCAGATTACTTAACCAAATTTCATTTTAATACTTTTGAAAATACATGGTTTCTCTTCCATATTTAGAATTTTTTGAAAAATATAGTTTCACATCACGTTTAAGAATTAAACAATTAATACAATATTTTAAACCATCCCAGAACCCGAATTCACAAGTGCATGAGCATCTACTAGTAAGAGAAATAAAATACAACATTTCGTCTGGAATACAATGGACGAAAGTAAATACAGAACACTGAAAGGGACTACCCTAGCTGCAGCCGTCTCGAATAATGCAGCTCATCTAGTCCCAAAACCATCCGTGCTGCTATGCCAATAAACCACGGAAGCCACATAATAAACATGTGCAACAAAATGCACGGCAAGTGCAGTATGAGTACATAAAAAACGTGTACCCAATGAGTGTCACGCCTAATCCCGAAGGGGTAGAGGCGAGATGACCAACTTTGACACTCACTAGTAGTCCAATGATTATTATCTAAAATAAATATATTAAATAGAGGATTTGTTTTATAAACATATTTCTAATCCAGATAGAGGGAACAAATAAACACATAATTCTTTCATGGAAAATTTCCTTAGAATTCCTTTTATTAATAACAGTATAAATCTCGAGCCATAGTGTAGCATAAAACGACTCAAATGAGTCCAGGCAGCAATAAAAGCATGCGCAAATCATACCGTGGCAACGGCTCAATCCAACATAAATAAATGTGCACTTGCCGAGGGTCGACGATGCTCCTATAGATGCATCTATTAATCTGCCGAGGCGTATGGCCCGTTCTAAAATAAACATGCGCAGACAGACAATCATCCAGACAATCAACATGGAGCAAATACCCGAGAAAGGTCACTCCTCTTTGATAATTTGAGAAAACAAAGCTTAAGTCTTTCTTTTTGAAATCCATTTATAAATTTAATATGATTTAATCAATTCAAGCCATCAATGGGTTTACATTTTTAATCCAAGTATAACATGCTTTTGGGCCTTAGACTACCCAAACAATAGCATAATAGTAGCTACGCACGGACTCTCGTCTCCTCGTTCGTATGTAGGCCCCACAAATAGGAGCACATAATCAATTTAACTCACATACAGGGTAATCCCCCCTCACAAGATCAGAAAGGAGACTCACCTCCCTCCGAAGCATTCCTTCAATAACAAGAATAGGCTCTAACCCTAATTCGAAGCCGAACGAGCACCAACTAGTTAAATAAATCAAGAACTAGTCAATAAGTGCTCACAAAGTTGAGTTCCAACTAATTAAATAATTTCCCAACCTTTCCCGCAAGTTTTCTAAATTCCGACCCCGGGCCCACGTGCCCGGATTTTGAGATTTGTCGAAGGAAAGTATTCTCCATAACCTAACGATTAATAATATGTAAATTTTAGTTCGTTACATGGCTAATTAGGTGGTTAAATCATAATTTTATCAAAACCCTAGGTCAAGCTTTAACCCTTGATTTTATTTGATTTTTTAGTGTTAAATCTATGTAATGTTTATGTATTCAAGCTAAGAGTGAGTGGGGATTACTTACCTTGTAATGTTATGTTGCAACCCTCTCTTTGGAAGCTCAAGAATTGCCCAAGTATGGAGAAAATGGAAGATAACAGTGCGCTTGAATGCGCACGTTAGCACGCTGCTAATTCCGTCGATAATGGCGCGTCGCCGGCGGCAAATCGTACCTACTCCTCCACAGATCGTCACGCCAGAGCAAGGAACTGCGAAGGAACTTGAACCCTTGACATTTGGAAGCTTTTTGCCTGAAAAATTTCAGTCGAAATCACCTGTGCATGCAGTGGAAAATGCAAACTCTAAGGTTCAATCGAAGGAGATAGTGGAAGATTGTGAGAATCAAGCTATAAGGAAACTTCAATTTTCAGATGTTGCTGTCGATGACCAACCTCAACCTCAAGCTCAACCTACTATGGCTGAAATAGTAAGAGGTAAGCATAATATGGGGAAGGTTTTAACATTTGTCCCTCCCACTGATAAGGATGGGAGGAAAATTGTTAAAATTGATATGGAAGAACTGAAACCTCAAGCAGAGTACTGGAGCAATTCACTCATAGGTTATATTATTGGTGATAATCCAAATGAGAAGGCAATGGAAAATTTTGTAGTGCATGTTTGGAATTTTGTCACTAAGCCACAAATCTTAATGCACAGAGATGGATATTGTATTTTTAGGTTTAAATCTGCAGAGGATATGAACCAGGTGATGCAATTTGGTCCTTATTCTTTCAGAAATAAACCGATGATACTTAAGCCTTGGGATGTTGATTTTTCAATGCAGAATGGTATCCTTAGCACAATCCCTATATGGGTGAGATTCCCTGGGCTACCTCTTGGCTACTGGTCCCCTGAGATTCTCAGCAAATTAGCCAGTACTATTGGTAGACCTCTATTCACTGATAAAGTAACAGCTCAATTTGAGAGGATATCATTTGCAAGAGTGTTGGTGGAAGTTGATGCAGCTTTTCCTCTCCCTGAGGAAATTGAGTTAGAGACCCCATTTGGTGTGAAAATACAGGATGTTGAATATGATTGGAAACCTGAATTTTGCAATCATTGTTTGAAGTTTGGGCATAATGCTATGGATTGCTGGTATAATAGTCATACAGATGGAAATCATGAGCAGGAAGTAAAAGCAAACCTGGAGAGGAACAAGGGGAGGACAAAGAAGCAAAGGCAAAAATGGATCCCTAAAGGTAACATTGCAGCAAATCCCACTGTTGACAATGCTGAAGGCAATGTAACAGTTCCTAATCTTCCAATTAGTCAGTTACCATTGGCTGAAGGCAATGTAACAGTAAATCCTAATCTTCCAATGAAATCACCATTGGCTGAAGTAGGAAATACTGTCAATGCAGGACATCATAGAGACATATCAAGGATCTCCATTGGTACTGACATGGCTGCTAGTGTAGAATCTTTGGATACACATGGAAGACCTGAGATTGTAGCTGCTGTGAACATATTGCAGGAGGTAATTGGTGAGATTGTGCAAGTAATGATAGATGATGGGAGTAGGGGAAAAGTGCAGGATCCTGGACCTTCCTTAGGGAAGTCTAGTTTCTCATGATTGTGGTCACCTGGAATATTAGAGGGCTTAATAAAGCCCATAAGCAGAAAGAATTAAAAAACTTTCTGTTGAAGAATAAGGTGGATGTACTAGGATGCATTGAAACCAGGGTAAAGGAACCTAGAGCACTTACTATAATAAATAAGATTGCTAAAGGATGGAAGTATCATTACAACTATCCTATGGCAACTAATGGCAGGATTTGGCTACTTTGGAAGGCACATATACAGCTTCATATTTTGGGAACCACAGAGCAGCTTATTCATTGTAGTGTTGAGGATCCAGCTTCAGCAGTTAAGTATCAATTGAGTATCATTTATGCATATAATACAATAGCACTAAGGAAGCAGCTTTGGAATGATATCAGGGGACTTCCTATTTCTGGGCAGGAAGCATGGCTACTTAGTGGAGATTTCAATGCTGTCCTATCAGCTGAGGACAGGATTGGCTCACCTGTAACAGATGCAGAGGTAAAGGACTTCAAGGAGCTGATTTATGATCTCAATCTTACTCCCATCAGGTCAAAAGGCTGGAGGTATTCTTGGACAAACAAACAGGTCTATAGTAAGATAGACTGGGCAATTGGGAATCTTCAATGGTTACAACAATACAGCCATGTAGAAGCTGACTTCTTAAATCATTCTATCTCTGATCATACTCCTATTTTCTTAAAATTTGGAAGGCAAAGACTGATTCATCCCAAACCTTTCAGACTCTACCACAATGTTATGGAGGATCCTAAATTTGGTGACATTCTACAACAGGTATGGAATCAAGGAGGACAAGGATCATCACTGCAATTTATTTGGCAAAAACTCAAAAGTATGAAGCAACAGTTGAAGGGCTTAAATGGACATATGGCTTCTTATCAGCAAAAACTAACTTGTGCTAGGGAACAATTAGACATTATCCAGAGTCAGATTATGAGGGACCCTGCTTCAACTCACTTGTACAAAGCAGAAAAGGAAGCTCTCCTTAGCATAGAAAAGTGGAGTAATGTTGAGGAACAGATCCTGAGACAAAAATCAAAGGCAACCTGGATAGCTTGTGGTGATTCAAATACAAAGTACTTCCATGCACAATGGAAGATAAGGTCCAGTCAAAGCAACATCACTTCTATATATACAGAAATAGGTATAAAACTTACTGATCCTTTGGCTATTGAGCAAGAATTTATTGAAGTATTCCAGTCCTTGATGGGGAATAGTCCTAGTGAGCTTCCTTGTTTAAACTCTACTGTTGTAAAAGAAGGAGTTTGTCTCAACCTTGAACAACAGAAGATCCTTATTAGAGAAGTGACTATGGAGGAAATTAATGATGCTGTGAAGGAAATGCCAAGTGATAAGGCTCCAGGGGTTGATGGCTTCCCTGTGGAGTTTTTCACCAAGAACTGGGAAATTGTCAAAGTGGATGTCTTTGCTGCTGTTAAGGAGTTCTTTGCTACTTGTCACATGCCACACATGATAAATACCACTGCCATTGCACTTGTCCCAAAGGTGAAAACTCCTCAAACTGTAAAGGATTTCAGACCTATTGCTTGCTGCACCACCTTATACAAGATTATCTCTAAAGTTCTCACTAGAAGAATTAAAGCTGTAATTGATCATATCATTGGGAAGGGACAGTCAGCATTCATAGAAGGAAGAAGTATTCTTGATAATATTCTACTCAGTCAAGAATTGTTTAAAGGGTATGGAAGGAAAGGTATATCACCTAGGTGTGTACTTAAGGTTGACTTGAGGAAGGCATATGATACAATTGAATGGAGATTTCTCAGGCAGATGTTGGTTGACCTTGGATTTCCTGCAAAGTTTGTGGAATGGATAATGGCTTGTGTTTCATCAGTCACATATTCTTTAGTGATTAATGGGGGCCTCACTAAACCATTTTCAGCCAAAAGAGGTGTTAGGCAAGGAGATCCTATGTCTCCTTACCTATTTGTTATTGCTATGGAATATCTCAACAGGAACCTCATCCTACTTCACAAAAATGGTGACTTTAACTTTCACCCTAGATGCAGGAAACTCAACTGTTCCCACATCTGTTTTGCAGATGATTTATTACTATTTTGCAGGGCTGATCTTACTTCTATTCAGCTTCTTCAAGATGCATTATCATCCTTTTCTGTGGCTTCTGGACTCTCAGCTAATAAAGCTAAGAGTGCCATATATTTTGCTGGTATATCTCTTGCTGAAAAGGAAGCTATTCTTGAAGACTTGGGATTCAATGAAGGGCATCTCCCTTTCAAATATCTGGGCATCCCATTACACTCAAAGAAGCTGAACATTCATCAATACTTGCCTCTGATTGAAAAAATCATTGAAAAAATCACCTGTTGGTCTGCAAAATTTCTGTCCTATGCTGGTAGAAGTCAACTTATAAAATCAGTGCTGTTTGGAGTTCAAACTTATTGGTCTCAGATCTTTATATTGCCAAAGAAGGTGGTGAAATCAATTGAAGCCATTTGCAGGTCCTTCTTATGGACAGGCAATGGAATAGTGTCCAAGAGATCACTTATAGCTTGGGACAAAGTTTGTCGACCTGTTACTGCTGGAGGATTAAACATCATTGACATCCAGACCTGGAATAAAGCAGCTGTATCTAAATTGCTGTGGGACCTTGCAAGGAAGAAGGACAGTCTTTGGATTAAATGGATCCATTTTTACTATATAAAAAATGGGGACATTGAAACAATGACAAGTCCTAAGAATGCTTCTTGGATGTCTAGGAAGATCATTGATTGCAGATCTCATATAATGAACACTCACAGCCTACAAGGTGATCTCATATCTAGGTTGCAGCAGGTATGTAAGGCAGGAAAATTTCAAATTCATGTTCTCTACCTTTCTCTGTTACCAATATTTCCTAAGATGGATTGGAGGAACTTGATGGCAACTCCCAATGTTTTGCCTCGACACTTGTTCACTATATGGATGGCTGCACATGGTAGACTACCAACTGTTGATAGACTCCTCAAATGTGGGATTCTAGTGGATGCAGCATGTGTGTTTTGTAACCATCACAGTGAAGATTTTGAACATCTGTTTTTTAATTGCTCAGTCACTAACAGAATTTGGTGCAAGATTTGTCATTGGCTGGGATATCATAGAAGAACTGCCTGTTGGGAAGCTGAATTAACTTGGATATGTAGCAATGCAAGGAGTAAACAGTTCAAAAAAGCTGTGGTAGCTACTGCATTTGTTACGACTGTTTCATTGATTTGGAGAGGGAGGAATGCATTACGATTTCAGAAACAGCCTTTTGATGAACACAAATTGTGCAGAGAAATTGCTATCCTCATTCATGCACGAGGTAGGAGATGCAAGACTTGGTTAAAAGGAATACGACAACTCAATTACTATCCTTAGTTATTGTCAGTTTATAGGTGATTTGTAATAATTTAACTTGATAGCAGTGAGAATTGTATAGCATGATTAAAGGATTAGGATGTGATAGTTAGTCTATACTATCACAAAAGAACACTCTATTGTATAATTGTTGATATTAATAGAAGCAATCGTTCAACTAAAAAAAAAAATGCACTTGAGCCCGTATTAAATGAGCTCACTGCCCCCTGTGATTTCCGCTTCTGCGGTCCTGCATCTGCGAACGAATGGCCGCATCTGCGGTTTTGGGCAAAGATAGGTCGACCGCTTTTGCAGTCTGGGGGCCGCGTAAGCGAATCCGCTTCTGCGATTCCTTGGCTGCTTTTGCGGTTTTCGCCTGTGCTGACCTACCCGCTTCTACAATAAAAGGACTACTTCTACGGTCTCCGCTTCTGCAGTCCAAGAGTCGCAAAAGCAGTTTTGATAGAAGAAGCAGATGTTGTCCCCCTTAAATTCTAACTTCGCTCGAACCTCGATCATTTGACACTCGGGGATCCCGAGACCCGCTCGAACATACCGACATGAATCAAATTACGAGGCGGACCTAGTCGCAACCTCGAAACTCCCAAAACAGCAGTAAATCAAGGAATCGGACCCCAAAACCATTTGATCAAACTTAATGAACTTCAAGTTCTTAACTTCCTATCAATGGGTCAAAACGCCCTTAAACTATTCGGATTGACACCAAATTTTACGGGTAGGTCTTATATGATATTTCAGACTTGTACCTAGTTTCGGAACCAGAATGCAAACCCGATATCTATATTTTTAATGAATGTTTAGATTTATTAATTCCTTAAAACTTTATTTTTATAATTTTATATAAAAATTCGGTACTCGGTCTAGGGACCTCGAAATTTGATTCCAAGCATACGCCAGGTCCCATATTTTTCCACGAACCTTTCGGGACCGTCAAATCATGAATCCGGGTCTGTTTCCCAAGAAAGTTGACTGAAGTAAAATTTAGCCTTTTAAGAAAATCTTTAGGAAATAATTGGTTTTATTTTTATTCAAAACTCCCCTAACTTTCGAACTAATCGCCCCCGCAAATCGTAATTTAGCTAAAGAAATCGTGGGAAGTTTTATTTAAGGGAACATGATACTAAATAGTAAAATGACCAGTCGGGTCGTTACATTCTCTCCTACTCAACATACATTCGTCCTCGAACGTGCTGAGTACTACTGAAGTGGCTTGAAATCAGTGTTTAGCACCTCACGCATCTTCCTGTGCTACCACAACTTAGTTGAGAACATTGGCTTGATATATTCGGAAGATATTTCCTTTTTTCTCAAGGAAATAAGCCTTAGAGCCTAATTCCAACATCCGAAATTCTATGCTAGGCCCGTATTCATCAAAATATCACCAAATCACTCACCACACGTTGTGCCCAACATGACTGCATAACTTTATTGAATCCACTCTTTGCATTACTTTACTCATAGGACCATAACAACATTTTTTGATAAATTTAGCCAAAATTCAGTGAATTAGGTGCTCCCATTGCACCTTATGAACTACATAGGTCTGGTTCTAACTTCTACGACGCCGACACGACGGCAAAGATATGCCGAAATTCATAACCAACTACCGAATCAACAAATCATTGGGTCTATCCCCTGACAAGAGTCAATGCCTCTTCCTGAACCCTCTAATGGTCTTAGCTCCTTAATACACTTCATATAATCCGGTTGCACAGGTCCTAAATCCGACCAATCTCGTCTCACCCAGTATGAACTGCTCAGGCAATAAGCCACTGCGAATGCGATTAAGAGTCGCATATGATGCCATAATGTGCCACTAGGCCACCAATCAGAACACGACAAAAAACAAAAATCGAACTCTTGGAAGGAATTACCTAACCTCTCACTACTAGGGACTTTCCCTAAAATATAATAAACAAAACACTCAAAATAGCATATAGGAAACCAGAATCGACGTCACACTGCTGCGGCGCACAACCCGATCCGAATGATAATAGCACTCAATAAAGGAGATGAAAATTGAGCTAGAATGCTCATTACAACAAAATACCAAATGTCGTTAATAGACACGCTAAGGTGTAAAATACCATCCCTGAGGGCATATATAGCGCTATAGACTACAAAACTCAAGCACAACTGAGGTGCAATACATGATCTAAATATCGAAATCAATCCTGCTTATATGACATTACCGCCGAGATGAACCTCACCACATAAGAAGTTGCCATGACATTTCACAACTCATATGATGCAATATTTCGCTACCTAAAATAGCTGACCACGAAATGACACCGTGACTACTCTTCCATAGAGCGCATTACTGAAATGAACACAACTGGCCTGACGTAAGGCTCACTTCCATGTTTAAGTCCATTTACCGACCTCTAGTCGATCTTGATCAGTCCCAACTAGGTCAATGACCTTTCAAAGGTCCATGCTAACTTCCCTCTTCTCATAACGCACAAGAACATCAATCACAACTGGAGAAACCTCCTCGGTTCATAATCTAATAACCAAAGTTCCCTTCAGGCATAAATTCTCAAATAAATGATATTAGAAAAATTCTCATACTCGGTTTAAATATCTACTCAATCAAGTGACTGCATGTCACACTTACAATATCTTCATGTGGGACACGCTCCCACAACCTTCCGAAATAATTAACGGGTCCGCACATCCAAACCACCTGCTGCACAATTACTGAAAAGCAATCAAGGATCCATAACCTGAATGCAAAGCCTTTCTCTCAAAACATCGATCTCAGGTAATACTAACGACAATATCGATCTTACTCAAAACACTAAAATTCTTTTCCTGCTCATCCGAGCTCGTGACATCACAGTCATTTGCCAAACTGCAACCTTGGTTCACACTTCAAATTCCATCCCACTCACTGCACCCAACGTGCGTATATACGATAGAGACGATTTCCATCACAACTCTGGAACCACTGATAGACTAACACTTCATCATATAAAACTTTTCATTTAACTCACTTCAGGAGAATTATAGCAACACACAGGCGAATTTTCATAGCCATCGAATATGCCAACATCTAAGTAGTGGTCCAAGCCACCATAACCATTCCGGGATCCGCCTACTCATAACGGGTCATAACAGAAGAATGTTTCTGAATAGCATCAATTATTGCGACCGACAAGCATCATACGCACCGCCATAAATCACTTGCATGACTTTATCACGCTGGATGAACTGATCACCACTACCAATATCCAAGTTAACCATGACTAATCAATCCACTTCCTTCCAATGAATCGTTGATTGCCTTAAAATAATACTTCTTCATTCAACACATAACATACTCCATATGCACTCATCCCGAGTGACCTTGAATCACGAGACCATGCTGTCTCGAATCTCACTAACCATTTCATATTCCTCAGATGCTACATCACGAGTCAAAATATCATAGAACATTCTGGGCACATTCTCATAAGCTGCTACAAAGCTTGATCCTTCACTGAACCCACACGCTCGAAATTACTGAGAACCATACTTAAAATCCTGAATTCACTTGGACCATTATTGAGATCCACCCACTATGTCTTGGTCCCGAATATAACTCACTTCATAGATCTTATAACTTACAAATACTCTCTAGGAGAAGCACTTGGCGAAATTACTTCCTTTGAAACCTACATCTATACGAGGCATAAATCCCGAATCTTTTTCCAAGTCCGAACATGAGCCAATAAGGCCAACCATCGCATGCCTCCAAAAATTCATTTTCTCCAACCTTAATTCGAAGCCGAACGAGCACCAACTAGTTAAATAAAGCAAGAACTAGTCAATAAGTGCTCATAAAGTTGAGTTCCAACTAATAAAATGATTTTTCAACATTTCCCGCAAGTTTTCTAAATTTGACCCTGGGCCCACGTGCCCGAATTCCAAGATTTGTCGAAGGAAAATATTCTTCATAACATAAGGATTACTAATATGTAAATTTTAGTTCTTTACATGGCTAATTAGGTGGTTAAATCATAATTTTATCCAAACCCTTGGTGTAGCTCTAACCCCTGATTTTGTTTGATTTTTTAGTGTTAAATCTATGTAATGTTTATGTATTTAAGCTAAGAGAGAGTGAGGATTGCATACCTTTTGATGTTTTGTTGAAACCCTCTCTTTCGAAGCTCAAGAATCGCCCAATCATGGAGGAAATGGAAGATAAATGCACTTGAGCGCGTATTAAATAAGCTCACTGCCCCCTGTGATTTCTGTTTCTATGGTTCGTCCCGCATCTGCAAACGAATGGCCGCATCTGTGGTTTTGGCAAAGAGAGGTCGACTGCTTCTGCGGTCTACGGGCCACAAAAGCAAATTCGCTTTTGCGGTTCCTTGGCCACTTTTGCGGTTTTTCCCTGGGCCGGCCTAGCCTTTTCTGCGTTCCAAGAGCCACAAAAGCAGTTTTGACAGAAGCAACAGATGTTGCTCCCCTTAAAATTCTAACTTCGATCGAACCTCGATTATTTGACGCTCGGGGCTCCCGAGGCCCGCCTGAACATACCGATAAGTCTGAAATCACGAGGCGGACCTAGTCACAACCTCGAAACTCCCAAAAAAATAAATCAAGGAATCGATCCCCAAAACCATTTGATCGAACTTAATGAACTTCAAGTTCTTAACTTCCTATCAACGGGTCAAACGCCCAAAACTATTCGGATTGACACCAAATTTTACGGGTAGGTCTTATATGATATTTCAGACTTGTACCCAACTTTCGAACCAGAATTCGAACCCGATACCTAGGATTTTAATGAATGTTTAGATTCTTTATTTCCTTAAAACTTTGTTTTATAATTTTACATAAAATTCTTACTCGGGCTAGGGACCTCATAATTTGATTCCGAGCATACGCCCAGTCCCACATTTTTTCACGGACCTTTCGATACCGTCAAATCACGAATCCGAGTCTGTTTCTCAAGAAAGTTGACTGAAGTCAAATTTGGCCTTTTACGAATACCTTAAGGAAATAATTGGCTTTATTTTTATTCAAAACTCCCCTAACTTCCGAGCTAATTACCCCTGCTTATTATAATTTAGCTAAAGAAATCGTGGGAAGTTTTATTTAAGGGAACGTGGTTCTAAATAGTAAACTGACCAGTCGGGTGGTTACAAGGTTGTCCAATATCCATATAAGTATATAAAACACTAATTAATTGGTGACACTTTACCATTTTGATAGTAGGGTTTAAAATAGCACCAATTAGGTAAATAGAAGAAATTGGAAAGAAATATTTTTTAAACTTATCTTGCATGATTTCAACAACATCGGAATATCCCTTCTTTTGCCTTCAACTTATGTAATAAAAGAGAAATTTCAGCAATGTGAACTAAATCATTTTCATATAGTCGGATAATAAGCTCCAGAAAACTCAAATGTAGTCACATAAAATTTTTGTAAAAACTTTACAACATCTTCAATGACATCCCAAGTTTTAGATGTTAACAGACGGTTTTGATCAGTACAATGAGAATTAGCAACTTCAGTTATTGGCATTCTATATTTATAACATCTTAGGAATAAATAAGTATAATTCCACCTATTAACTATTTCTTCAGGCATGACTGTTGGATTTAGTCCATAGTGTACTCATTTTTCCTTAAATGCATTTAATGTAGCATTTCTATTATTTTCTTGAATTACACCAACAGCTATCCTGATTAAAGTGATGTCATTGTGAAATAATTCAAGGCTACTCTTCACAATCAAGTTATAAATATGACATGCACATCTAATATGAAATATTTCAGGAAGTGCTGGGCATTGATGCAATTTTAGTAATGTAATAGCAGAAGTGTTGTTAGATGCATTATCAAATGACATACACAAAACTTTTTTAGAAAGATTATAAAATAAAGCAACTTCATAGATAGTATTACTTATAAATGCACTGGTATAACTTTGATCTTCACCATATTTAAAAGCAATAAGACGTTTTTGCATACAAAAATTATCATCTATCCAATAAAATGTAATAGTTAAATAATCACTTTCATTTACAGCACGACCAATATCAGAAGTAAGAGAAACTTTACAAGAAAGACTGGCGAACAAATAACGTATATATGTCTGATATTGTCCATAAAGCCTAAAGATATCAGATCTACAAGTACTTCTAGGAATACCTTTAAACATAAGGTTATAAATTCTTTGAATATAAGTAACAAGATATGGTGAAGAAGCAAAACTAAAAGGTAAACAACCTAACACAGTCATTTTAGCTAATTCTTCTCGATCTTTTTTAATATGATATTTACCCATTAACCCCCAATGATCGGGTTAAGTGCTTGTTGCCCAGCTTTATCGCCTACTCCCCAATCAATAGGATCAATTTCTTCCATGTGCTTACGAAGTTGACCCGTTCCCCCATTCTTACCGGGCTCGTGTTTATAAACTTCATTACATATTTTATATTTTACATAATTTTTCTCATTTTCTAGTCTATCAAAAATATTCCAACACTTACTTCTTAATCTTTGATTCTTCTTAATAGGCAAAGCAGGCTTACTTACACTTCCACCCCTAATATTTGACTAGCATTACCGGGTGTAGATGGTGGTGTTTCAAGATTATCGTGTGATTGAATATCATCTAAAATATCATCTAAATCATCATCAATACCATAATTTTCTTGAAGTAGCTCATAATCCACATTTACATTTTCGGGTGAACTTTCAGAAACATGTGTTGTACTACTAGAAGAACTACCTCTTACTCTTTTGGAATTTTTCTTACTACCACTTTACTAGCGAAAGATTTTTTGGCCGTTCTAAGTAAATCCATTATGTAATTTAAAACAAAAAATGCAAATAATAATTTTAAATAATAAAGAGAAAGGGATGGAACGAGTGTACCGGGATTCCGGATGCGGCACTAAATTTGATATAGAAACAAGAAAGTAGAAACTCAAATTTCAATTGATATTTGATAACTTGATAATTGATGTCACACTTCACTTGAATAATTGAATTAGAAATTTATGATAATAATACTTTTGTAATGAAAGTATGAAACTTGAAAGCTTGAAATAATGAGCAATTGAGAATCTTATCGAGAGAGAATTGAGAGGTCATTAGAGAGAATTGAGACATAATTGTGAGGAATAATGAAAAAGAAAGGGTGTATTTATAGTTTTTTAAAAGAATGCAATTGCAATTTACAAATTATGAAGAGTAGGGGGCTAAAATATAAATAAATTACAATAAAAAGGTTGTTTTGGGCAGAATTGGAAATTGGCCTATGGTCATTTTTGAAATTTGACCGTTGGCAACGGTCAGATTTAATTCAAATCAAAATTAGGCGGGTCATCAGGCTGTTTTGGGTTGTGGCCCGTTAAGAAACCGTTAACGGCTTAACGTGTTGTGGCGGGTTCAGGTACCCATTTAGCGAAATGTTAACGTTACCGGCCCAACCCCCGTCCAACCCGTCCCAACCCACAAACATATGCACGGTAATGGGCTGGACCAAGCTGACCCGTGTTGAACCGGGATGTTAGCGGGTCAGCCCGGCTCGATTAACACCTTTGGTTCTTCAGGATGCTCTCGTCCGATATGTGGGCTTCATGGAGAGCGTCACCTGAGCAGAATTGCTTCCAGTAGCACCAGCACTTCTCAGGATGGAGGAGGAGTTCCGACTCCTGCTGCACGTACTCCGGAGCAGGTAGCTCCCCAGGTTCAGGTTCCACCAGCTGTGGATGTTTAGTCGGGTGTAGTGACTCAGACTGGCGATGGTACGGCTATCTCTGCAGATGCTCTGTGGAGATTTGACAGATTCACCAAGCTCTTCACTACCATATTCTGCGGTGCTTCTTCAGAGGATCCGTAGGATTTCTTATATAGCTCCCACGAGGTTCTTCGGAACATGGGTGTTGTTGAGACCAATGTGGTCGATTTTGCTGCCTTTCACCTATCTGGATCCGCCAAGACTTGGTGGGGGGATTATTGCTTGGCCAGGCCATCAGGGTCATCATCTTTGACTTGTGAGCAATTTTTAGAGTTGTTTCTTGAGAAGTTTCTCCCTATTACTCAACGAGAGGCCTTTCGAAGGCAGCTTGAGCGCCTTCAGCAGGGCTCCATGACGTTCAGTTAGTATGACCGGGTTCATTGATCTAGCTCGCCATGATCTTGTTATACTCCCCACAAGGAGAGAGAGAGAGAGAGAGAGAGAGAGAGATGAGAGAGAGAGAGGGTAAGGAGGTTTATTAATGGGTTGATACGGCCAATTCGTCTTCAGATAGCCAAGGAGGCTGGGAGTGAGATCACTTTTCAGGAGGCGCCCAATGTGCCCTGCATAGTTGAGATGGTTCTGTCACATGGAGGTGGTCAGGGGTCGGACAAAAGGCCCCGTCATCAGGCAGATTCAGTGGTACATTTACTGGAGGTAGAGATTCTTATGGTAGAGGCCATCCTCCTAAGCCCTTTTAGTCAGCTCTCCAGGTCTCTCATGGTACATCAGGTGGTCATGGTTCTCATCCACATTATTTTTATCAGCAGCCTTACAGGGCACCACTAGCACCTATCAGTGCACCACCGCTTCAGAGTTTCCGATATGGTCATTCAAGTAGACAGAGTCAGTCATAGTTTCCGCAGCTACATCATTCGGATATGTGTTATATGTGATGTGAGTATGGTCATATCAGGAGGGCTCGCCCGAGGTTGAGGGGTACTCAGTCACAGTAGCAGGGTCCATCTCCGATGATTTAGGAACCAGATGTTCCACAGGCTGCCCATCCATCCAGCCAAAGGTGGGGGTAGAGGTGTTAGAGATGGAGGTCGAGGTCATAGAGGTAGAGAATTCCCAGCTAGACCAGAGGCTGAGTCTTCTGATGTAGTCATTACAGGTATTATTCTAGTTTGTGATAGAGATGCTTTAGTGCTATTTGACTCAGGGTCTACATATTCATATATGTCATCTTAGTTTGCACCATTCCTGGTCATGCCTAGTGATGCATTGAGTATTCCCGTTTATGTGTCTACACCAGTGGATGATTCTATTGTGTTTGACCGAGTTCATCGTTCCTGTGTTGTCGTGATTGGGGGTCTTGAGACCCGTGTTCATTTGCTACTTTTAAACATGATCAACTTCAATGTTATGTTGGAAATGGATTAGTTGTCCCCGTATCATACTACCTTGGACTGCCATGCCAAGACCGTGACCTTAGTCTTACCATATTAGCCCCATTTAGAGTGGAGGGGGACTCCTGATCATTCCACTCGTAGTGTTATCTCGTATGTGAAGGCTCAACGTATGATCAAGAAGGTGTGTTTGGCCTATTTGGCTTATGTTCGTGATTCCAGTACTGAGGTCCCCTCTATTGATTTTGTTCCTACTGTTCGAGAATTCCTCGAGGTTTTCCCTTCAGACCTGTCAGGTATGCCGCCCGACAGGGATATTGAATTTTGTATTGATCTGGCTTCGGGCACTCAGCCTATTTCTATCCCGCCGTATCGCATGGCCCACCAGAGTTGAAAGAGTTAGAGGATCAGTTGCAGGATTTACTTGAGAAGGGTTTCACTAGACCCTGCATTTTGCTTTGGGGTGCCCTAGTGTTGTTTGTGAAGAAAAATGATGGTTCAATGAGGATGTGCATTGATTACTGGCAATTGAACAACGTTACAATAAAGAGTAAGTATCCACTATCGAGGATTTATGATTTGTTCGATCACCTTCAGGGTTCCAAGGTATTTTCAAAGATAGACTTAAGATCTGGCTACCATTCACTTGAGGATTAGGGCATCTGATGACCCTAAGATAGTTTTCCGCATGTGATAAGGGCATTATGAGTTTTTGGTTATGTCATTCGGGTTGACAAATTCCCCAGAAACTTTTATGGATTTGATGAATCGAGAGTTCAGTCTTTATTTAGATTCGTTCATGATAGTTTTCCTTGATGGTATTTTGATATATTTCCACAAAGGGGAGGAGCGTGAGAAACATCTCAAAGTGGTTCGTCAGACCTTGAAGGATAGTCAGCTGCATGCTAAGTTCTCTAAGTGCGAGTTATGGTTGAGTTCTGTTGCATTATTAGGTCATGCCATATCACTAGAAGGTATTTAGGTTGGTCTGAATACGATTGGGGCAGTCAAGAACAGGCCTAGAACATGGAGGGATTTTCATCTATTGCAGCCCCGATGACCAGGTTAACCAAGAAGAGTGCCCAGTTCAGATGGTCAGACGAGTGTGATGCGCACATTCAAAAGCTCAAGACAGCTCTAACTAAGGCACCTGTATTGGTTTTTCCCACAGGTTCAGCGCACTATACGGTCTACTGTGATACTTTCTGTATTGGGCTTGGTGCAGTATTGATGCAGAATGGCAGAGTCATTGCTTATGCTTCGAGGCAGTTGAAGATTTATAAGAAGAACTATCTGGTTCATGATTTAGAGTTGGCAGCCATCGTTCATGCACTGAATATTTGGAGACATTATCTATATGGTGTGACGTGTGAGGAGTGCACTGATCACAAGAGTTTTCAGTATATGTTCAAGTAAAAGGATTTGAATTTGAGGCAGAGAAGGTGGTTGGAGTTGTTGAAGGATTATGATGTTACTATCTTGTATCACCCGGGGAAGGCCAATGTGGTGGCCGATGCTTTGAGTAGGAAGTCAGCCAGCATGGGCAGTCTTACTTATATTTTTGTCAACCACAGACCGCTTGCTTTGGATGTTCAGGACTTGGCGAATCGATTCATGAGGTTTGATGTTTCTGAGCCTAGTCGGATGTTAGATTGCACGACCGCTCATTCTTCACTATTGGAGCATATTAGTGATCGGCAGTTTGAGTATCCCCATTTGTGTGTCCTTAAAGACACGGTGCAGCATGGAGGTTCCAAGCAAGTGATCTTAGATGATGATGGAGATTTGAGATTGTAGGGGCGACTTTGTGTGCCCAATGTTGATGGGATTCGAGAGTTGATCTTAGCGGAGGCCCATAGTTCCCAGTACTTTATTCATCCAGGCACCGCGAAGATGTACTGTGGCAAAGGATGAAGAAAGATATTGTTGCATTTGTGGCTCAATGTTTGAACTGCCAGTAGGTTAAGTATCAGCACCAGAGGCCAGTTGGATTTTTTCGGAGCATTGAGCTTCCCGAGTGGAAGTGGGAGAGGATTACCATGGATTTTGTCATTGGACGTCCGTTGAATCAGAAGAAGTTCCATGCAGTTTGGGTCATTATTGATAGGATGACCAAGTTAGTGCATTTCATCCCTGTAGCAGCCTCCTATTTATCTGAGAGGTAAGCTGAGATCTACATCCGGGTGATTGTTCGCCTTCATGGTGTGCCGGTATCTATCATTTCGAACCGGGGTATGCAATTTATCTTGCGCTTCTAGAAGGAAGTTCAGCGAGAGTTGGGCACTCAGGTTGAGTTGAGTACAGCATTTCATCTCCAGATGATGGTCACTCTAAGCTCCGAGCCTGTGTCATTGATTTTGGAGGCTCGTGGAACCATTTTTTGCCTTTAGCAGAGTTCGCCTACAACAACAACTACCAGTCCAGCATTCAGATGGCTCCTTAATAGGTGTTGTATGGTAGGCGATGTCCGTCTCCAATTGGATGGTTTGAGCTAGGAGAATCTCGGTTATTGGGTACGAACAAGTTCAGGAGGCCTTGGATAAGGTCCGAATTATTCAGATAGGCTTCATACAGCTCAGTCCTGGCAGAAGAGTTATGTATACCGCAAGTTTCAAGATGTGGCTTTTATGGTCGGTGAGTAGGTATTGCTCCGAGTGCCGCCTATGAAGGGCGTGATGATATTCGGGTAGAAGGTCAATCTTAGCCCTAGGTTCATTGGTCCATTTCAGATTCTCGATCGTGTGGGAGAGGTAGCTTATAGACTTGCATTGCCGCTTAGTTTATCAGTCGTGCATCCAATGTTTCATGTGTCCATGCTTTGAAAGTATCACGAGAATCCATCCCATGTGTTAGATTTCAGCATTGTCCAGTTGGAAGAGGATCTGTCTTATAAGAAGGAGTCGGTGTCTATTCTAGACTGACAGATTCGACAGTTGAGGTTGAAGAGTTTTCCTTCTGTGCGTGTTCAGTGGATTGATCATCCTCCTGAGACATCAACCTGGGAGTCCGAGTTTGATATGCGGAGCCGTTATCCTCATCTATTTCCCGACTCGAGTACTTCTTTCTTTTGTCCGTTTGAGGACGAACAGTTGTTTTAAAGGTGGAGAATGTGACGACCCAAAGGGTCATCATTTATTTCCTCATTCATTCTGTCTTCGAGGCCTTGAAAACCTCATTTAGGGTTGCATCAATTTGCGTGTACAGCCCGGGCACGTATCCGCAAAAATTAAAGATTAATTATGTGAGAAAAATGCTTAGTTTTGATATTAAAATAAAAAAATTTACCTTTGGTCAATATTTTGGGTAAACGGACCCTGACCCATGATTTGATGGTCCTAGAGTGTCCGTCGTAAAATATGGTACTTGGGCGTATGCCTTGAATCGGATTCCAAGGTCCCAAGTCCGAGAAATGAATTTTTGAGTAAAAATTATTTTTTGGAAATATTTATAAAAATTGGAAATGAAATTTTATTAGAAGACTATGATATCGGGCCCGTATTTTGGTTCTGGTGCCTGTTACAAGTCTTATATATGATTTAAGCACTTTCTGCAACGTTTGGTTTTAAACGGACATCGTTTGACGTGTTTCGGACTTAAAATGGAAAACTGATGTTTTTATGAAAATTTGAAAGAAATCATGAGTTTTGAAGCTTGATTCGATGTATATTATGTTATTTTGGCGATTTTATCGCACGAGTAAGCCCGTAGGATGTTTTTATGGTTGTGCCTATGATTGGTTTGGGGACCCGAGAGCTCGAGAGAGTTTTGGATAGGTGTCGGAGTGCATTTTTAAACTTTTGAAAAATCTGGCATTTTCGATTCTGGTATATTCGCATTTGCAAAGAAGTTCTCGCAAATGCGAGCCTCTGATCGCAAATGCGAAAAGGGCACCTCTGCACCTGGGTTGCAAATGCTAACTTTTAGTCCGCAAATGCAAAATAAAACCCGTCGCAAATGCGACATAATGGCTCGCAAATGCGAAAGCCCCAGATTTCTTCAGAGTTCGCAAATATGCACTCACCTTTGCATTTCCCAAGTTAGCAGGGTCGGTGTATGCAATTGTGAACCTCAGTTTGCAGTTCCCACATCTGAGGCCTAGTAAATTTTATGCTTAGTCGAATTTGAACCATTCTTTCAAAACCCAAACTCCTTGGGCGATTTTTCAAGAACAAATTTTCTTCCAAATCATTTGTAAGTCGATTTTTACTATATTATTTCAACCATTAACCTCATCTAACATGTTTTCAACTTAAAATCAAGATTTCCATGGAGGAAATGGGAATTTTGGGTAGAACTTAGGTTTTATTAAAATCGGAGATTTGGACCTCAATTTGATGTTCGATTTCAGAACAAATCAGAGATATGGATTTGTAGGGTAATGGGTAACCGGGTTTTGGTTTGAACCTCGAGTTTTAACCATGTGGGCCCTAGACATTTTTTGACTTTTGGTGCAAAACTTTGGAAATTTTTTTATGCATTCAAATTGATTCATTTAGCATTTGTTGATGTATTTATGTAATTTGTGACTAGATTCGAGCGGTTTTGTGATGGAATCGAGGGGTAATGCGATACTTGAGGCTTGAGTTGAATTTAAAGCATCGAGGTAAGTGTCCGTTCTAATTCTAGCTTTAGGGATTAGAAGTTGAGTCGTAATTGCTATTTCTTTTATGTGGAGTACGATGTATAGGCATGGTGACGAGTATCTATACATTAGTATCTAGCACGACCATGGGTCCTTACTTTGCGAATATCCTAGTTTTGTTATAGCTTCAATACTTAATTGATGACTTTTATCTGTTGTAAAGAGTATGTGAAAGGCAATTGTGATTTTTGAACTTCGTGGAGCATTGGCTCGAGTTGAAATACAAATTGTGAAGGTATATGAGATATTTAAATCTTTGGAGCATTGGCTCAAGTGATAATATGAACTATGAGGTGAAAGTGAAAGAAAGAGAAAGAGTTCTTGATTTATTCCCTTGCAGGGACGTTTTGTTATTTTGTTGATTTTCTCCCTTGCCGGGACTTGGAAATTTATTGATATTGTTCCCTTATCGGGATTTAACTGTTTAATTGCATTCCCTTGCCGGGATTTTTATCATTATTTGCTTACATTCTTGCCCCTCATTTGTGATTGTGGTTTGGGTGAGGAAGAGTGATAAAGCTCGAAGGGCGATGCCGTGCATTGTATAATATTTGTGGATCGGGTTGCACGCCGCAAAAATGCTAAATGATATGGATCGGATTGCAAGATGCAACAATGATATTTCTGGATCGGGTTGCACACCACAACAATTACTGATACAAGTGTGTTTATTTTGGATAGTAGTTTCTCTTGTTTGCTGTAAATTCTAAGCTGCCCTTAGACTGTTACCCTGGATTTACTGTTAATACTGGTATACGCCCATTGCATGTTCCACTCCATCTTGACTAGTTATTTTCTGTACTTCTATTCCGTCGTTTATATATATATATATATATATATATATTGAAATGAGAGCGGTTGGTACGCCTACCACGAGATATGAGAAATGAGGTCGGGTTGCACGCCTGAAACCATATGAGTATTGAGAAATGAAAGTTGCCTTTATTTCCCTTTATCCTTATTAGATGTTAAGTTATAATTTCCATATTATTCTTGATATAGTGCTTTGACTGTTACCCTGAAGCATGTTCCCTTCCTCAGCTTTAATTGTTTATTATCTGTTTATTTTTTGCAAAATATTGTATAACTGCACAGGTTTATCTGGAGTCTAGTCCTAGCCTCGTCACTACCTCGCCGGGGTTAGGTCAGGCACTTACCAGCACAAGGGGTCGGTTGTGCAAATACTACACTCTGTGCTCTTTTGCATAGATCCAGGTACCAGACAACAATAGTAGTTCGTGAGCCTGAAAACCTCTTATTGGGTTGCCTCGATTTGCGTGCACAATTCGTCCACGAAGCCGAAAGATTTTTATGTGAAAATAATTGAATCATGTGTTTAAAACTATGAATTTTGATACCAATATTGCTATGGTTAACTTTGGTCAACGTTTTGGGTAAACAGACCCGGACCCATGATGTAACGGTCCCGGAGGGTCCGTAATTAAATTTGGGATCCAGGAATATTCCCGGAATCGAAATTTGGGGTCCCATGTCCGAGTTTGGAGCTTTTTTGAGAAATTGTTTTATGAGTATGCTTAAGGAAAATTAGAAATGAAAATGTGATAAATAATGATGGTATCAGGCTCGTATTTTGGTTCCGGCGTCCGGTACAAGTCTAAAATGGGCGTTAAGCGCTATCTGTACAGTTTGGTTGAAAACAGACGTCGTTTGATGTGTTTCGGACTAAAAGTGGAAAATTTGAAAGTTTTGAACTTAGAAATGAAAATCATGAATTTTGGGGGTTGATTTTGTAATTTTGATGTTATTTTGGCGATTTGATCGCTTGAGCAAGTTCGTAGGATGTTATTGAGTTAGTGTGTGTGTTTGGTTGGGAACCCCGAGGGCTCGAGAGTGAATCGGAGGTTGTTCGGGGTGGTTTTTCACTTGAAATCATAGCAGGTTTTCTACAATTTCTGCAGAGGCATTTTGTTCATCGTGAACGCGGCCTTAAGCTCGCGTTCGCAGTGCCCTGTCCTTCTCCTCTTCCACGATCGCGTGACTCCTCCCGCTTCGCGTAGTTCAGCTTCCTTCCTCTACGCGTTCGCGTACTAGACTTCGCGTCCACGTAAGCCTACCCAGGACCCCTGTTTTCCTTCTTCGCGTTCGCGTAAGTCCTCTCGCGAATGCGATGTCTTAGCAGATTTTCTCATTGCGAACGCGTCCTAGATACCGCGATCGTGAAGCACAAATTCACCCAGTGAATTATAAATTCTAGAACATTGTTCATTACGGGATTCTCCCATTTTTTTCTCACGAGCTCTCTCTAAAGACCCCCATTGACGAAATCCAAGCTCTCAAATCATCAAGACTCTTTGGGTATGTGATTTCTACTTCATTTAATCATCATTCCTTCATTAAATCATCAATCTTCTAGCCCTAAAACATGAAATCAAGTGAAATTTAGGAGTTTTTGGGTTTAGTTAGGGTTTATGGGATTTTGGGTATTTCAACCTCAACTTGAGGTCGAATTTAAAGTCTAATTATATATTTGAACTTGTGGAGTCATGGGGGATTGGGTTTTGGTCTGAGCATCGAGTTAGGACCACGTGGGCCCGGTGTCGGATTTTTGTATTTTTAAAATAGGCTAGGAAATGCATTTCTAGGTAATGGGCTTGTGTTTTTGGATTCTTATTAATAATATTGAATCGAATTATGTTAGATAATGTTGGTCCGAGGTCGAATTCTAGAGGAAAGGCGATTGTTGAGCTTTGAATTGCCATTTTTCGATTTGAGGTAAGTGTTTGATCTAACTTTGGCTTGAGGGAATAGGATTAGATTGATAATTGCTATGTGATATATGGAGTCTGCGTATAGGTATAGTGACAGTTACCTATGCGCCCGAGTCAAGCATGACCGTGTTGTCTTTTTGTTATTAGAATTGTGAAAGAAGAGAACAATGGGGATAAATTCTTGTTATGATAGCTATGAAGTGAAAGATGAGAAATAAATGAACTAAAATGAGTTGTTGGTATTTTTCCCTTGTCGGGACTTGTTGTTAACTGTTTCCCTTGCCGGGACTTGTTGTTAAATTGTTTCCCTTGCCGGGACTTGTTGGTGTATTGTTCTCCCTTGTCGGGATGGTTAATCTTCTTGTTTACTCCTTTTCCCATTAATTGTGATTACTGTTTGGGTGAGGAGGAGTGATAAAGCGCGATGGGTGATGTCGTGTACGTATTGATTTCCTCCACAAGATGGAGTGGTATATATCAATTTCCTCCACAAGATGGAGTGGTATTTATTGATTTCCTCCACAAGATGAAGTGGTATATATTGATTTCCTCCACAAGATGGAGTGGTACTTATTGAATTCCTCCACAAGATGGAGTGGTGCTTATTGATTTCCTCCACAAGATGGAGTGGTGCTATTGATTGGGTGAGGACGAGAGTAAAAGCACGATGGGTGGTGCCGTGAAACGTAGTTTTATTGGCCTTACCTTATGGGTGTTCCTTATTCCGTTTTTCCTTTATTAGTTATTGTTTCACTGGATTCTCTTATTTAAATGCTATTTATTCAGTTCCATCTCTTAATTGTAGAAGTTATAATTGAACTGTTATTTTCTCCAGTATGTCCCCTTCCCTTTTATTGTTTGAATTCTTGTTCTTTTTCTGTTGTTTTATGTATATCCATGCAGGTTGTTTATGGTAGGTTCGGTTAGCCTCGTCACTACCTCGCCGAGGTTAGGCCGGACACTTACCAGCACATGGGGTCGGTTGTGCTGATACTACGCTTCTGTGCCTTTTTGTGCACAGGTCAGGACCCAGGCTACGGACCGCAGCTTTAGATCGGGAGTGATCTTTCAGTCCAGAGTCTTGAGGTAGTTCGCTGCGTTCGCGGGCCCGAGTCTCCTTTATCTATTTCTTTCAATTTGTTTAATTGTACCGAACAGACATGTTTTGTAATTCAGTTTAGACTATTGTTTTTAGTACTCTATTAGTAGTCCGTGAGCAGTGACACCATATACTGGGTAGAGATTGGTTGTTAGTTTTCCACATATTGATTTTCATTACTGATATTTAACGTCTTCCGCATCTTTAATTAATTATTTTGGCATTTAACCTATTTCAGACTTAAATTTTCTGGAAATAATTATAAGGGTTGGCTTGCCTAGCTTCGACAGTAGGCATCATCACGACTCCCAATGGTGGGTAAATTCGGGTTGTGACAAGTTGGTATCATAGCACTAGGTTACTTGGGTATCACAACTCATGGACAAGCTCGGTAGTGTTTGAGGGATCGGTACGGAAACGTCTGTTTTTATCCCCCAGAGGCTACTAAGTTAAGAAAGTTTCACTTTGTTAATTCTTGTCGTGCGATTCTGTTTCTCAAATATTGATTGTCCTTCTACCCTGTTCTTTCGCAGATGGCAAGAACACGTTCATCTTCTTCTTTCGCGTAGCAGCCTGAACCCCCAGCAGAAGCTCCCGCGAGGGGCAGGGGCTGAGGCCGTGCCAGAGGCGTGGCAGGGGCAGTGCTCAGCCCCAGGTAGCAGTGGCAGAGGTGGAGCCTCATATTGACTTCGATGAGGAGGTTCCAGCTCCCCCATTTCCAGTGGGCCCAGCTCAGGTCCTAGGAGGAGTGATGTTTTCTTTGGATCTTCAGGATGCTCTTGTCCGCATAGCAGGCTTTATGATAGTATGGCTAGTGCAGGATTGCTGCCAGTAGCACCAGCCACTTCTCAGGCTGGAGGAGGGCTCCATACTCCTGCTACACATACTCCGGAGCAGGTAGCTCCCCATACTCATGTTCCCTTGGTTCAGCCCGCAGTGGCAGCTCAGGCAGGTATTACAGCTCAGGCCAGAGATGGGTCGGCTATGTCTTCGGATGCTTTGTGGAGACTTGATCGGTTCTCCAAGCTTTTCACTACCACTTACAGCGGTGCTTCATCGGAGGATCCCCAGGATTTTCTATTCGGTTGTCATGAGATCCTCAGGACTATGGTGATAGTGGAGACCAATGGGGTTGATTTTTGTACTTTCAGGCTTGTGGGTTCCGCCAAGACTTGGTGGAGAGATTATTGTCTGTCTAGACCAGCAGGATCCCCAGCCTTGACATGGGATCAGTTTGCAGAGTTATTTCTAGAGAAGTATCTCCTCGTCACTCAGCGAGAGGCATTTCCTAGACAGTTTGAGCATCTTCATCAGGGATCTATGATAGTTTTTACTTGGCACGTCATGCAGTAGTGATACTCCCTACTGATTGGGAGAGGGTCTAGAGGTTCATCGGCGGATTGATCCATCCCATTCGCCGACAGATGGATGTGGGGGTTGCCATTGATATTACTTTTAGGAGGCGTCCAATGCGGCCCGTCGAGTAGTGATGGCGCTAGCTTGAGGAGGTAGTCAGGGTTCTGACAAGAGGCCTAGTCATTCTGGCAAGTTTAGTGGTACCTCCTCTGGAGGTAGAGGTTCCTATGATATAGGCCATCCCCAGAGACCTTTCCAGTCGGCACTTCAGGTTTCTCATGGTACCCCAGGCGGTGGTAGTCCTCAGCAGTATTCTAACCAGCAGCTCTTCAGCTCACTATCCGCCCCCATCAGTGCGCCGCCACTACAGAGCGCTAGGGGAGGACACACAGGTCGACAGGGCCAGCAGTCTCAGCAGCCCAGGGCATGTTATGTTTATGGTGAACCAAGTCATATTGTTAGGCATTGCCCTCGAGCCTCGAGCATTTCTCAACAGCAGGGTCCTCGCCCTACGATTCAGACAGCAGGTGATCCACAGACCGCCCAGCCAGCTAGAGGAGGGGGTAGGGATCATAGAGGTGGAGGGAGATACTGTAGAGGTGGAGCTTGGACAGCCAAAGGTAGGGGTCAGCCCGCAGTAGAACGTCACAAGGATACATTCAGAGAGGTGGGGGTCAGCCCTGTTGTTATGCATTTCCAGCTAGGCCGGTGGCCGAGCCATCTGATGTTGTGATTACAGGTACTATACTGGTCTGCGACAAGGTTGCTTCGGTATTATTTGATCCGGGATCTACTTATTCTTATGTGTCATCCTATTTTGCACCCTATTTGATTATGCATAGTGAGGCTCTAGGTATTCCTGTATATGTGTCCACACCGGTTGGTGATTCTATAGTGGTCGACCCAGTGCATCGTTCTTGTATAGTGGTTGGTGATTCTATAGTGGTCGACCGAGTGCATCGTTCTTGTATAGTGGTAATTGAGGGTCTTGAGACCCGTGTCGATTTATTGCTTCTAGACATGGTGGACTTCGATGTCATATTGGGGATGCATTGGTTGTCCCCGTATCATGCTATCTTGGATTGTCACGCCAAGACCGTGACTTTGGCCTTGCCATACTTGCCCCGACTTGAGGGGAGAGGGACCCCAGGTCATGCCACCCGTAGTGTTATTTCGTATGTCAAGGCTCGGCATATGGTCGAGAAGGGGTGTTTAGCCTATTTGGCGTATGTTTGCGACTGCAGTGCAGAGGTCTCATCTATCAACTTTGTTCCTATTGTTCGGGAGTTCCTTGAGGTTTTTCCTTCAGACCTGCTGGGTATGCCGCCCGACAAGGATATTGACTTCAACATTGATTTGGTTCCTGGCACTCAGCCTATTTCTATTTTGCCATATCGTATGGCCCCGCCAGAGTTGAAAGAGTTGAAAGAAAAGATTCAGGATTTGCTTGATAAGGGTATCATTAGACCCAGTGTATCACCTTGGGGTGTGCCAGTGTTGTTTGTGAAGAAAAAGGACGAGTCGATGAGGATGTGCATTGATTACCATCAGTTAAACAAGGTGACGGTAAAGAAAAAGTATCCACTGCCGAGGATTGATGATTTGTTTGACCAGTTTTAGGGTGCTAAGCTATTCTCGAAGATATATTTGAGGTCTTGTTATCATTAGTTGAGTGTTAGGGCATCTGAGGTCTTGTTATCGTTAGTTGTACCCGGTATGGGCAATATGAGTTTTTGGTCATGTCGTTTGGGTTGACCAATGCCTCGGAAACATTCATGGAGTAGATGAACCGAGTGTTCAGGCCTTACTTGGATCTATTTGTGATTGTATTCATTGATGATATCTTTGTATACTCCCGCAGAAAGGAGGAGCATGAGCAGCACCTCAGAGTGGTTCTTCAGACTCTGAAGGATAGCCAGTTGTACGCCAAGTTCTCAAAGTGCGAGTTTTGGTTGAGATCAGTAGCATTTTTGGGTCATGTTGTATCAGCATAGGGTATCTAGGTGGACCCGAAGAAGATAGAGGTAGTCAAGAACTGGCCTCGTCCAGCTTCAGCTACAGATATTCGGAGCTTCTTGGGGTTAGCTGGTTACTACAGACATTTTGTGGAAGGGTTCTCATCCATCGCAGCCCCGATGACTAGATTGACTCAGAAGGGTGCCTAGTTCAGGTTGTCAGATGAGTGCTAGGCGAGCTTCCAAAAGCTCAAGACAGCTCTGACTACGGCACCGGTATTGGTTCTGCCCACGGGATCTGGGCCTTACACTGTATATTGTGATGCTTCCCGCATCGGACTTGGCGCAGTGTTGATGCAGAACGGCAAGGTCATAGCATATGCTTCGAGACAGTTGAAAATACACGAGAAGAATTATCCAGTTCATGACTTAGAGTTTGCAGCCATTGTTCATGCCTTGAAGATCTGGAGGCATTATTTGTATGGTGTGACCTCTGAGGTGTACACGGATCAGAAGAGCCTTCAGTACTTGTTTAAGTAGAAAAAGTTGAATTTGAGACAGCGAAGGTGGTTGGAGTTGTTGAAATACTATGATGTTTCTATTTTATACCACCTAGGGAAGGACAATGTGGTTGCCGACGCATTGAGTAGAAAGTCTGCTAGCATGGGTAGTCTTGCATGTATTCCGGTCAGCCAGAGACCGCTTGCCTTGGATGTTCTGGCCTTGGCCAATAGATTTGTGAGATTGGATATCTCTGAGCCCAGGAGGGTGTTAGCTTGCACAGTTGCTCGCTCGTCTTTGATGGAGCATTTCCGGGAGCGACAGTTTAATGATCCCCATTTGTGTGTCCTGAGAGACACGGTGCAGAGGGGAGGTGCCAAGGAGATGAATTTGGGAGATGCTGGCATATTGAGGTTGCATGGGCGAGTTTGTGTGCCCAATGTTGATGGTATTCGAGAGTCGATCTTAGCGGAGGCCCAAAGTTTGCGGTATTCTATTCATCCGGGCCCCGCGAAGATGTATCAGGATTTGAGACAGCATTATTGGTGGAATAGAATGAAGAAAGACATTGTTCCTTATATGGCTCGTTGTCAATATTGTCTGCAGGTGAATATGAGCATCAGAGCCCCGGCGGGTTATTTCAGAGGATTGAGCTTCCCGAGTGGAAGTGGGAGAGGATCACTATGGATTTTGTTACTAGCCTTCCGATGACTCGGAATAAGTTTGATGCCATACGGGTTATTGTTGATAGGCTGACTAAGTCAGCGCATTTCATCACAGTTGCCACCACCTATTCATCCGAGAGGTATGCTGAGATTTATATCACGCAGATCGTTCGCCTTCATGGGGTGCCCATATCTATTATTTGGATCGGGGTCCGCACTTTGCCTCGCAATTCTAGAGAGCGGTGCAGCATGAGTTGGGTACCCAGGTCCATTTGAGTACAACATTTCACCCCCATACGGACGGTCAGTCCGAGTGGACCATTCATATTCTTGAGGATATTCTCCGAGCCTGTGTCATTGACTTTGGAGGCTCGTGGGAGCAGTTCTTGCCGTTAGCGGAGTTTGCCTACAACAATAGCTACCAGTCTAGCATTCAAATGGCCCCATATGAGGTGTTGTATGGTAGACAGTTTCGGTCCCCAATCGGATGGTTTGAGCAAGGAAAGGCTCGGTTATTAGGTATAGATTTGGTACAGGAGGCCTTGGATAAGGTCAAGATCACTCAGGACAGACTTCGGTCACATCAGTCCAGGCAGAAGAGTGTTACAGACCGTAAGGTCAGGGATGTTGCTTTCATGGTTGGTGAGCGAGTATTGCTCCGTGTATCACCTATGAAGGGCGTGATGAGGTTTTGGAAGAAGGGAAAGCTTAGCCCTAGGTATATTGGCTCATTTGAGATTCTTGACCGTGTAGGAAAAGTGTCCTATAGGCTTGCGTTGCCGCCTAGCTTGGCGGCTCTGCATCCAATTTTTCATGTATCCATGCTTCGGAAGTATCACGGTGATCGCACCCACGTGTTAGATTTCAGCACTATCCAATTGGACAAGGATCTGTCATATGAGGAGGAGCCGGTGGCTATTTTAGACTGGCAAGTTCGACAGTTGAGGTCGTAGAGTTTTTCATCAGTGCGTGTACAGTGGAGAGGTCAGCCTCCTGAAGCGTTGACCTGGGAGTCCGAGTACGATATGCGGAGCCGATATCCCCATCTATTCCCCGACTCAGGTACTTCCTTCTTTTGTCCGTTCGAGGACAAACGGTTGTTTTAGAGGTGGAGGATGTGATGACCCAGAGGGTCTGGGTCATCACCATAGATTCTCTCTTTCCCTGTGCTTCTGAGGCCTTGAAAACCTCTTATTAGGTTGCCTCGATTTGCGTGTGCAGTCCGGGAGCGAAGCCGGAAGATTTTTATGTGAAAATATTTGAATTATGTGTTAAAAACTATGAATTTTGATACCAATATTGCTAGGTTGACTTTGGTCAACGTTTTGGATAAACGGACCCGGACCCGTGATGTGACGGTCCCGGAGGGTCTCTAATTAAATTTGGGACCCGGGCGTATTCCCAGAATCAAAATCCGAGGTCCTAGGCCCGAGTTCGGAGCTTTTATGTGAAATTGTTTTATGAATATGCTTAAGGAAAATTGGAAATGAAAATGTGATCAAAAGTGATGGTATAAGGCTCGTATTTTGGTTCCGACGCCCGGTACAAGTCATAAATGGGCGTTAAGCGCTATCTGTGAAGTTTGGTTGAAAACGAACGTCGTTTGACGTGTTTCGGACTAAAAGTGAAAAATTTGAAAGTTTTGAACTTAGAAATGAAAATCATGAGTTTTGGGGGTTGATTTTGTGATTTTGATGTTATTTTGGCGATTTGATCGCTCGAGCAAGTTTGTATGATGTTATTGAGTTAGTGTGTGTGTTTGGTTGGGAACCCCGAGGGCTCGGTAGTGATTCGGAGGTGTTCATCGCGGACGCGGCCTTAAGCTCGCGTTCGCAGTGCTTTGTCCTTTCCCTTTTTCGCGATCGCGTGACTCCTCCCTCGTTCGCATAGTTCAGCTTTCCTCCTCTACGCGTTCGCGTACTAGCCTTCGCGTCCGTGTAAGCCTACCCAGGACCCCCCTATTTTCCTTCTTCGCGTTCGCGTAAGTCCCCTCGCGAACGCGATGTCTTAGCAGACTTTCTCATTGCGAAAGCGTCCCAGATGTCGCGATCGCAAAGCGCAAATTTGCCCAGTGAATTATAAATTCCTGAACATTGTCCATTACGGGATTCTCCCTTTTTTTTTCACGAGCTCTCTCTGAAAACCCCCATTGACGAACTCCAAGCTCTCAAATCATCAAGACTCTTTGGGTATGTGATTCCTACTTCATATAATCATCATTCTTTCATCAAATCATCAATTTTCTAGCCCTAATACATGAAATCAAGTGATATTTAGGAGTTTTTGGGTTTAGTTAGGGTTTATGGGATTTTGGGTATTTCAACCTCAATTTGCGGTCGAATTCAAAATCTAATTATATATTTGAACTCGTGGGGTCATGGAGGATTGGGTTTTGGTCCGAGCCTCGAGTTTGGACTATATGGGCCCGGTGTCGAATTTTTGTATTTTTGAAAGTAAGCTAGGAAATGCATTTCTAGGCTATGGGTTTGTATTTTTGGATTCTTATATATAATATTGAATCTAATTATGTTAGATATCGTTGGTCCGGGGTCGAATTCTAGAAGAAAGGCAATTGTTGATCTTTGAGTTGCCATTTTCGGATTCGAGGTAAGTGTTTGATCTAACTTTGGCTTGAGGGAATAGGATTAGGTTGATAATTTCTATGTGCTATGTGGAGTCGGTGTATAGGTATGGTGACAGTTACCTATGCGCCCGAGTCAAGCATGACCGTGTTGTCATTTTGTTATTTAAATTTTGAAAGAAGTGAACAATGGGGATAAATTCTTGTTATGAGAGCAATGAAGTGAAAGATGAGAAATAAATGAACTAAAGATGAGTTGTTGGTATTTTTCCCTTGCCGGGACTTTTTGTTAACTGTTTCCCTTGCCGGGACTTGTTCTTAAATTGTTTCCCTTGCCGGGACTTGTTGTTGTATTGTTCTTCCTTGCCGTAATAGTTAATCTTGTTGTTTACTCCTTTTCCCATTAATTGTGATTATTGTTTGGGTGAGGAGGAGTGATAAAGCACGATGGGTGATGCCGTGTACATATTGATTTCCTCTACAAAATGGAGTGGTATATATCGATTTCCTCCACAAGATGGAGTGGTATTTATTGATTTCCTCCACAAGATGGAGTGGTATATATTGATTTCCTCCACAAGATGGAGTGGTACTTAATGATTTCCTCCACAAGATGGAGTGGTGCTTATTGATTTCCTCCACAAAATGGAGTGGTACTATAGATTGGACGAGAGTAAAAGCACGATGGGTGGTGCCGTGCAATGTGGTTTTATAGGCCTTACCTTATTGGTGTTCCTTATTCCGTTTTTCCTTTATTAGTTGTTGTTTCAGTGGATTCTTTTATTTAAATGCTATCTATTCAGTTCCATCTCTTAATTGTAGAAGTTATAATTGAACTGTTATTTCCTCGAGTATGTCCCCTTTCCTTTTTATGTTTGAATTCTTGCATTTTTTCTGTTGTTGTATGTATATCCGTACAGGTTGTTTATGGTAGGTCCGGTTAGCCTCGTCACTACATCTCCGAGGTTAGCCCGGACACTTACCAGCACATAGGGTCGGTTGTGCTGATACACGCTTCTGTGCCTTTTTGTGCATAGGTCAGGACCCAGGCTACGGACGTAGCTTTAGACCGGGAATTATCTTTCAGTCCAGAGTCTTGAGGTAGTTCGCTAGCGTTCGCGGGCCCCGAGTCTCCTTTATCTTCTTTCAGTTTGTTTAATTGTACCAAACAGACATGTTATGTAATTTTGTTCATACAATTGTTTTTAGTACTCTATTAGTAGTCCGTGAGCAGTGACACCAGATACTGGGTAGAGATTGGTTGTTAGTTTTCCGCATATTGATTTTCGTTATTGATATTTAACGTCTTCCGCATGTTTAATTAATTATTTTGGCATTTAACCTGTTTTAGACTTAAATTTTTTATAAATGATTATAAGGGTTGGCTTGCCTAGCTTCGACAGTAGGCGCCATCACGACTCCCGATGATAGGTAAATTTGGGTCGTGACAGAGCCAGTCTTCAGTTCACCGAGATACCGTGATAGACTTGCAGGCATCCGCAGGCCTGTCGTCTCCTCTATCTTAATTTTCATTATGTTATTTCATGTATCCGAGACAAACAGTGATTATTTCTTTCAAACGATTTATTTAGTATTCTTAGTAGTTCGTGAATTATGTGACATCAAGTTTTGGATAGTGGATTATGTTACACTTTCGTATTATCATTTCAGTTTCTGTAATTTAAGACTCCCGCTTATCTGTTTAAATTCTGATATCTCATGTTGCTATTGATAATTGTGAAAAAGGGCAATTGATTAATTAAAACAGTAGTTAGAGGTTGGCTTACCTAACTACCAATAATAGATGTCATCACGATTCCTGAAGGTTGAGAATCCAGCTCGTGACATTTATTTACTAAAATTATCCTAATTTTATTTATTACTCGTCCTAAATAAGAATTGTTTATATTCATATACAATTCATTATTAATACCTAAAATTAGTACACCTTTTTCCTTTTTTCTCTCCTCCTCCTCTATTCTCTGCCAGCTTTTTCCACTCAAAAACGTTTGCATATTGAATCCACAAATGTTACTGTTGCCGTCCTTATTTTCCGAAGAAAGTCAATAAATTCATGTGTATGGATTAAAAAAAGAAAAAGCGGACGAGCTAAAAAAGTGCTTTTGTTGCAGCGAAACATTATGTGGACCCGGAAGAGAGATATTGATTCTATCTTCTTTTCTTTTCCATTTTGTATAAAGGGATTTTTACCCATGTATACCATATAACAAATCTTATTACCTTTCATGTTTAAGATTTGTGTTCATTACATTTAAGCATACCAAATTTCAATTTATGTACCATAATTCAAATTAAGGGTATAATAATTGTTTCATTTATTCTAGACATAATTTTAGGAGCATATATTCCTTTTCCCTTTTTTTCCTCATCTTCTCTTTAAAAATCCCATGTAAAAATGGTAAATAACAGCACACTAACAATGACAAGTATTAAACTATGATTGGCAAAGAGGTTGACGTTTGTCGAAGAAATTTAGTAAAAGTATTTCGCTCAAGATGTTTAATCTCTTCTTTATCATCTTAAAATATATTTAAATTTGACCAATTCTCGTTGCTGCCATATTTCAATGGTAATAGCTAGTACTATAATACTTTTTCCTTCATTTCACTATAGCTTGTATATTTATAAATATATGACTAAGAATCCAATTGTTATTATAGAAATCAAATTGAAGGCGTTGTAGAACCTCATACACTCCAAACTCATACAATACTTCTTCAAGTATTGTATTTAAAGAAGATTTTTTCAAAATTGAAAATTTGAATATTAAGAATTGATTAAATTTGGTATGCTTAAATTTTTTTGACACAAGATTGTAGTTTAATTGTAGTATAATTATAACAATACAATTTAACTACAATTTATAATTTATCTACAAATTATCTACATTTTATCTCTAATTCTACAATTTAACTATAATTTAACTTCAATATCTGGAAAAATATGTCTTCTTCTTCTTCGACGAGTGTCAATCTGAAATTCAGTCAAAACCAAGTCTAATCTTCACCAAAACCCCTCAAAATTGAGATATAAACTCCTAAACATATTTCGAATTATTTACAACAACACCCAATCCAAGAGATTTTCAATTGTAGCATAATTGGCATTTTCGACATAATTGTAGAAGACTTGTAGAAGTTTTAGTCTTCCCAATCTACAATTTAACTACAACTTATCTGTAATTTTTCTATATTTTATCTACAATTTATCTACAGTTCTACAATTTAACTACAATTTAACTACAATTGCTGGAAAAATATGTCTTCTTCTTCTTCTTCGGCGAGTTTCAATCTGAAAATCAGTCAAAACTAAGTCTAATCTTCACCAAAACCCCTCAAAATTAAGATATAAACTCCTAAACATATTTCGAATTATTTACAACAACACCCAATCCAAACAAATAATGATTTTTGAAAATTCAAATTTGAATTCAAAGCTTTCAAGCCTTTTAATGGCTATCAATGGTGGAAAATATATGGAGAATGAGAGAATTACGCTGCAATAGATTTTCTTCCGTTTTAAATTTCAAAATTAATGGTGATAGAATCACCATTAAATGTGATTCCTACAAATTTGGAGCCTTCTTAGGGTAGAATCTATCTATTTTTGGTTTTGTATAATTTTTGTAAACAAAATATGGTATAGGGGGGTAAATACCAAACCATACACAATTTTGGTAATAAGGTTTGCTATATGGTATATATATGTAAAAATCTCATATATAAATGCATAATTTTCTTTGGGCTTAACTTATACATGTAAATTCTAACAACTCTGGCAATATATAAATTAAAAATAATTTTTGTACAAATTTAATACTCTTATAATAAAATACACATTAAAAATAAATTTTATAGAACTAAGTATACAGTATACAACTTGTCTATAACTTTCATACATTATTTTTACCCAATTAAATATATCTACAATTAGAGGCGGACCCAAGAATCGAGCACGATGGGGAACTATTGTATGCTAATTACTAGCGATACAATTTGGCGGGAAACTCTTTGAAAACTCAATTATGATGACTTATCATCCAAGTATCTATATCATATTAAAAGGAGAGTAGTTTTCAATGTAGTCAAGCCAAGTGGCAAGCTAAAATGAAGCCACTTGACAATTTTAAGACACTATAAAAAATTTGGATTATAAATGAAAAAATATTTAAAATATAGTAGTCCAAGATTTTCTTTAGGTATCTTTAATTAAATTTGTGTATAATTCAGTTATGGTAGGTATCTTTTTTTGAGCAAGAATCAATCAGAATTTCATTGAAAATCTTATATGCTAATTTTAAGTTGAAATAATATTTTTTTTTATTTTATACAAGTTTTGTATCTAACCTTATTTGTGACTAATATACATTATTATAGGTATCTTTAATTAAATTTTGTGTATAATTCAGCTATGGTAGGTATTCTTTTATAGGAAAGAAATATTTAAATAAATATTTTGTATCTTACAAAATCGACAGTTCATATCCAACGATCCCTTACAACAACAACAACAACAACAACAACAACAACAACTACCCAGTAATATCCCACAAAGTGGGGTCTGGGGAGGGTAATATGTAAACGAGCCTTACCTCTACCCGAAATGGCAGAGAGGCTGTTTCCAATCGACCCTCGGCTCAATGAAGGAGAGGAAAAAAAAACAAAAGAGCATTAGTAAGTCCAACAGAAATAGCGTAAATAGTTATCTAAACATAAGAACCATAAATAAAATAGCATGCAATAATATCATACAGTAACTACTATAAGGGAGACACAATCCAAAACACAAAACATCTATGGATAGCCCTGTCAAGTCTCACCCAACCCCGGGTGAGTAGTACGAAAAACTCTATGGGCCCCTATCCTACAACCCTGATACTAGACCTCCAGACTTTCCTATCAAGGGCCATGTCCTCGGAAACCTGCATTCTAGCCATGTCATGCCTAATCACCTCTCCCCAATACCTCTTAGGCCTCCCTCTGCCTCGCCGAACGCCGACCCTCACCAGCCGTTCACAACTCCTCACCGGGGCATCAGGACTTCTCCTCTGCACATGCCCAAACCACCTCAGTCTCGCTTCTCGCATCTTCTCATCCACTGGGGCCACCCCCACCTTCTCTCGAATAACTTCATTCTTAATATTATCTAACCTGGTGAACCCGCACATCCACCTGAGCATCCTCATCTCCGCAACCTTCATTCTCTGAACATGAGAGTTCTTCACTGGCCAGCACTCTGCCCTATACAACACTGCAGGTCTAACCACAGCTCTATAAAATTTCCCTTGAGTTTCTGTGGAACTTTCTTGTCACACAGGACTCCTGATGCAAGCCTTCACTTTGACTACCCCGCTCCTATGCGATGAGTGACGTCCCCGTCAATCTCTCCATTCCCCTGAATCACCGACCCAAGATATCTGACAATGTCCCTCTTGGCGATGACTTGAGATCCAATCAACACGTCGCTGGCTACTTCGCTCGGCTTGGCGCTAAGCTTGCAATCCAGGTATTCTGTCATAGATCTGCTTATTTTGAAACTCTTAGACTCGAGAGTCTGTCTCCATACCTCTAACCTCTCAGTAACATCGACCCTCGTCTCGTCTATCAAGACTATATCATCAGCAAATAGCATACACCAAGGCACATTCCCTTGAATATGTCGAGTTAGAGCATCCATCACTAAGGGAAACAGGAGAGGGCTAAGCGTCGATCCTTGATGGAGCCCTATAACCACTAGAAAGTGGTCTGAGTCTTCACCCACCGTCCTAACCCTAGTCTTAGCTCTACTATACATGTCCTTGATTACTCTGATGTAGGCTTCCGGCACGCTCTTCGCCTCCAAGCACCTCCATAGCACCTCCCTTGGGACCTTGTCATACGCCTTCTCCAAGTCGATAAGCACCATGTGAAGGTTCTTCTTCTTATACCTGAACTGCTCCACCAGCCTCCAAACAAGGTGGATAGCTTCTGTAGTGGAGCGACCCGGCATGAAACCGAACTGGTTCACTGATATAGATGTCAACTTCCTCACCCTCGCCTCGATCACCCGCTCCCAGGCCTTCATGGTATGAATTATTAATTTGATACCCCTATAGTTGTTGCAGCACTGGATGTCCCCTTTGTTCTTGTACAAGGGAACCACTGTACTCCACCTCCACTCATCCGGCATCCTCTTGGTCCTGAAGATCGCATTAAACAACCTGGAGAGCCACTTCACTCCTGACCTACCCATGCACTCCCAGAACTCCACAGGTATCTCGTCAGGCCCGGTCGCTCGACCCCTACTCATCTTGCGCAAAGCCCCCATGACCTCCTCCGCCCTAATGCGCCTGCAGTACCCAGGGTCTCTATGCTGCTCTGAATGCCCCAACTCCCCTAGCTCTATGTTACGATCCCCCTCCTTGTTAAGTAAGTCCCAAAAGTACGCCTGCCACCTCTGCTTGACTTGAGACTCCCCCATCAGAACTCTACCATCCTCGCCCTTGATGCACCTAACTTGGTCAAGATCACGCGCTTTCCTTTCCCTTGCTTTAGCTAACCGGAATAGCTTCATGTCCCCGCCTCTCTCCCCTAGTTCTTCATACATGCGACCAAACGGCGCGTTTTTAGCTTCCGTAACTGCCAGCTTTGCTTCTTTCCTCGCCACCTTGTAGATCTCCATGTTCGCTCTGCGTTCTTCCTCGCTTGTGCTCCCTGCCAACTTAGCAAACGCCACCTTCTTCACGTCCACTTTTCCTTCGACTATATCGTTCCACCACCAGTCACCCTGATATCTGCCTGAATAGCCCTTGGATACCCCGAGCACGTCCCGTGCTACCTCCCTAACCAAGTTCGCCGTCTCTTACCACATAGCGTCCACTTCCCCAAAACTTCCCTAAGCTCCGCCCTCAGCTAACCTCCTCTCCAACTCCTGTGCTTTCTCCTTATTCAAAACACCCCATCTAATTCGCGGTTGTCCCCGAGCACCCCTCCTCTTCCTCTTCACCCAGAGACCGACATCCATCACTAGGAGTCTATGAAGAGTCGAAAGGGACTCTCCCGGAATAACCTTGCAGTCCTTGCACATACCCCTATCGCTCCTTCTGAGGAGGAGATAATCAATCTGAGTCCTCACCGCCGAAATCTTGAAGGTGACCAAATGCTCCTCCCTCTTCTTAAATGTCGAGTTTGCAATCAGAAGCTCAGAAGCCCTGGCGAAATCAAGCAGTGACGTGCCTCCTCCGTTCCTAACCCCAAAGCCGAACCCACCGTGCACCTTACTATAACCACGAACATCAGCCCCAATATGACCATTAAAGTCCCCTCCAATAACTAACTTCTCAGATTAGGAAATACTACTCACCAGATCATCCAACCCTCCCAAAAACGCCTCTTAGCCTCCTCCAACGGTCCCTTACTATTGAAAAAATATTTATTAGAGCTAAAAACAATTTTTTTTAGAAACATGTGATGTAATTATATTATTGAATTGTAAATATTTGTTAATGCAGACTTTATATGATGAGGTTTAAATTTACTAAAATGAATCTTGAAAATATTTTGAAAAATTATTTTTAAGGAAAAAAGGGTCCTAAAATGCCATATCTCTTGCATGTCTATTAGAGTATTATCCTTAACGAAAAATAGAGTTAAATAATCATTCAGATAATTAATTAAGAATAACAAGATAATCAACCACGCCAAGTGGTGTGATAAAAAAGTAAAAGTAAAAGTTAATAAATATTATAATACAAATATTGAATTTAGATTAAAACATATTTAAATTGAGATAAAGAAATTTAAATTGATGGATAAAATTTTTTGAATTGAAAGATAATATTTTTTTGAATTGAGATTTAAAAATTAAAATTGATTGAAAGAAGATGTGACGATCCGACCTGTCGTCACATGAGTTACTACCTCGTTTTTCCCATTTTCTGCTTTTTTATGTTTTATTACCGGTATGGGGTGCTTTAGAATTGATTTAGAGTGATTTTGATAAAAATGAGACAACTAGTCTCTTTAAGGAAGAATTAATTTGAAAAAGTCAACCGGACGTTGACTTATGGGTTAGAGGGCTCGGAATTGAATTCCGATGATTTGGTTAGTTTCGTGGGATGATTAAAGGCGTAGGAGCGCAATCAAAAATAATTTTGGATGTTCGGTGAAGAAGTTAGCCTATTTTTGGCGAAGTAAGTATTTGACGATTTCAGGTTGATAGGTGAAATTTTGATCCGGGAGTTGAAAAGAAATTCCAAGAATTTCAGTAGCTCCGTTAGGTAATTTTGGACTTTTGTGAAAAATTTCAGTTGATTCGGAGGTGTTTAGGTCGGTTTTATGCTCGAATGTGAATTTTGAAAGTTTTAGTTTAACTTAAGCCTTGATTTGATAAAAACTTGTCAATTTTGATTTAACGATAGTGTTTTTATGGTTCGAGAAAGTTTGAATAAGGTAATAGGACATATTTGTGCTTTTGGTTGAGGTCCCGGACGGGTGTGTTTTGGATGCCCAACGGGTCAATTTTGGAAGATTTTTGCCGTTTTGAGCATAAATGTAATGATCTAAAGGTAAATTTTAAGTTTTAAAGATCAAAATTTTATTTTGAGACTTCCAGAATGTAAATCATGAATAGTAGGACTGATCTGGGTTGTCTTCGTATTACTATTTGTGACTCATAGGAATAAGAATCGTCTAATTCCGAGTTCGTATGGTGGAGTTACAGCCATTTTAGTGAAAAATGGCTGTGCTGCAAATTTCTTAAAAAGCTGATGTATTTTCTGTAGCAGTGAACAATACCCTGTAACAGTATCCATGAACAGTACCTCGTAATAGTATCTGTGAACAGTACCTCATAACAGTACTAGTGAACAGTAACCTAAGAAATTTTGGGCAGAATGTTCATTTTGTGAAAATGGGACTTCTTCGCATTTTCCATTTTATATATTTGGAGATCGGTTTGGGCGAATTTTGGACATATTTTCTTAGAGAATAACGGGGTAAGTGTTCTTAACTCAATTTTGGTTGTATAACTCGAATCTATTGCAAGTTTTGGTGTTTAATTTGAGAATTTTTGTTGAAAAAGATAGAAAACCCTCTTGGATAGAAATGGTGATTTAAGGGGTCAAATGAACTCCGATTTTTGTGAATTTGGTATGTATAGACTCGCGACGAGATAAGAATTGTATTGATGTAAAATTTATGGATTTTGAGACGTGGGATCAGGGCTCGGGTTTTGCAAATTTCATGAATTTAGACATTTCTCGATTGTTTTCGATTGGGTATTGTTCCCTTAGCATATTGTGATGTATTCGCTTTGATTTTGGTTAGATTCGACGCCCGTGGAGGCCGGTTTGACGGGCAAAGTCATCACGGGCTACAGATTTCACCGGTTCGAGGTGAGTAATACTTGTAAATGATATGCTGAGGGTTTGAAACACCGGATTTGCATATCATAGTGTTATATTGAGGTGACTTGCACACTGGATATGAGCGTGGGGTAGAGCACCATTGGGGATTTCGACATGGCCCGTCCCCGTTGTTGATTATTATTTGACTGAAATTACTTGTTATCATCATAATTTGGGCTGATTGCCATGTTTGGGCTTTGTGCCAACTATGTGAATCCTTCGGGGATTGAGATGACTGTTTTTAGCATATGTTGCATATCATTTGATTCCAGTCCAAGATTTTAATACTGTTTTGCAAACTCAGCCATGCTTCTAAGTTTTGAAAACTCAAATGATACTTTAAATGTTATTTTGGGCTAAGACTAATGTTTTATTAATGCCAAGGGGCTTATGATGTTTTCTGGACTGATTATGGGTGAATCAGGCTGGGCGCCACGACAAGAACTTGAAACAGTAGTAACAATGGCACTGTGTGATGTGATTTGAAATATTATGGGTGAATCGGGCTGCGCGCCACTGCAGAAACTTGAAACAATGGTAACAATGGCACTATATGATGCAAATAGGTCAGGTAACAACGACTGACTAGGATTTGATTAATGCCACAAGATGGCTTGATATTGCGCTTGGGTTGTAGGAGCCCCTCCGGAATGTGTACACATCGCTAGTGAGCGCCGTCGATGATAAATAAATATGGATGGCTCGGGTTGCACGCCGTATTGGGTACTGGAATGTACCATCATATGCATTGCATTGCATTCACGCATTTATTCATTATTTGTTGTTTGTGACATTTCTGGAGATATTTATCTGCTTTTGCTGGTGCTATCTGCTCCTTGAGTGTTGGGGCCCGAGTGGCTGACCAGGAACAAAGATATTACCCGAGGAGGCGTGTTTCTGTGCATAGTGACACTGATGGCTGAAATTATTTTGCAACTGTTAAAAAGATTATTTTCAAAAGAGGTCTAAAACCGAGTCAGATATTCTATATAGGATTTTCATGGAATTACTATTTTCAAAAAGGGTTGTACCTTCTTAGATAACATGATGAAGTGTTCTTACGTGATTTCTTATTGTTCAGTTATTATTTACTCTTATTACCACTAAGTTGGAAGTACTCACTTTACTCCATGTATCTCGCGTGCAGTTGCAGGTATTGTTCGCCCGGTAGCAGGTTATTAGCGTATTGAAGAATTGTTATCGTAGCTGAGCCAGGTGACCGGTAGCGTCCGCGGCACCATATCTTCTCCCTTGTTTTATGTTGTTCATATTCAGACTTTGTTTCCCATTTTCGGACTTGTAGTTCTTTAGAGAACTCCGTTGTAGCTCATGACTAGTGACACCCCGATGTCGGGCTGTGACGGGATGGTTCCCAGTTGTTAGTATTGTTTTTCCACACTTTTAATTATGCTAATCATGTTTTAGTTTTATAAATATGAAATAACTTTTAAAAGGAAGCGTTTGTTTTGTTGGATGGCCTTGTCCCCACGAGAGGAGCCATCACGACCGGGTTGGGATTTTGGGTCGTGACAAGTTGGTATCAGAGCCTATGTTACTAGGTCTCACGAGTCATAAGCAAGTTTAGTAGAGTCTCACAGATCGGTACGAAGACGTCTGTATTTATCTTCGGGATAATGCAGAACCTTTAGGAAAACTTCACATTCTTGGAATTCTTATCGTGCGTACTTGATTCAGCTTGGAATATAACTCTTGAAATTCCTTCCTCGCATTTTTATGCGCACATGAGCGCTCAGTATGAGATGTGCCTTGGTGGCTTGTGATTCCCCGATCGAGGGGCGAGACGTGAACTCTGTGAGATGATGTTGGGCCAGTCTCAAGGACTTGAGGTCGGATCTTACCTATGGCTTGAGCACCGAGGTGGTGATTGTGTGAGCAAGTGTTTTGATATTATATGTTCAGTATTGTCCCTAATAGTGGGAATGGCGGCTTGATAGCTACCTGATAAGCATGTGAGTAATACATGATGTTTCTATATGACTTGGAAGTGTCAAAGAGGGTCTACTGGATGATAGATGAACTACTGGTTGTTTAATTTTTATTGTGATAGGATGGTTTTGGTCATTCTCTCGCAGGTGGATATGCCCAATTACAAAGGAAACTCTACCAAAATTTTTGGAATATTTGGGACTTAGTAAAAATTTTGTCGCCTAAAGAATGGGCTTATTGTTGTGTGAGTGAATGCAAAAATTACAGAAGAGTTAAAATATCCGATGATTCGTGTTTCCACAAGCTTATGAAGAAGTAATCTTAATCTCACCATGATATTACGACAGCAATATAGTATATGTGTTTTGATCTATGGCTTCGAGCCAAGTTGGGGAGCTTGCTATTGGTTTGCAGATTGTAGAGTTACGTACTAAGTTAGTTACGATTTGATGCATACTGGTGAACCAGTTCTGGTTATGAAAATTGGGCCGAGAATGGCACGAGCGAAGGAGAATTTTGACAAAGATGTCATAAGCTCGGATGAACAGGAAAGAAGTTCGATGGGTAAGGTAAATTGGTATTGTCTTCAGTGTCACCTAAGATCTGTATTTTGTAAAAAGGATTTTGCGTCCTGGCTAATGATTCTTTATCGGTCCTCGGCATTAGTGCGACCGGTGGTTTGGAGGTACGCCCCAAATATTGTTGCGGTAGGTTGTGGGAGTGTGTCCCACTGGAAGATTATATAAGTGTGGCATGTAGTCATTTGACTTATTAAAGATGTAAAACAAGTATGAAGGTTATGATGGTGTTGTTAAATTGAGGAATTCATGCCTGGAGGGCACTTGGCCTATTGGGTTTTGAACTACGGAGGATTACTCTGATTATGATGGTTGTTCTTGTGTGCTATGAGAAAAAAAAGGAGTTATTATGGACCCTTGAAAGGTTGTCAAACTAGTTCATTGTGATCGGTATCAACTTGAAGTTTGAGGATAGACTTAATGTTAATAATGGATCTATATCAGGTAAGATGTGTGCATTTTTGTAATGCGGTCCTCATGGAGGAGTAGTTAGGTTGATGTCTCATTGTCAGATATTTCGCGTAGGGATGCATTGTGCCATGTAAGTTGTGAGACGACTTGAGAAATTGCTATGTGTTGAGAATCTGCGTAGGAATAACGTTATATGAGCATCTTGGCTCTTGAAATTCAGATTGCATATCGCACCTCAGTTCTGCTTGAGTTTTGTAGTTTGTAATGCTAAATATCTCTCAGGAATGATATTATGCACTTAGAATGCTTATGATCGATATTCAGTATTTGGTTATAATGAGCAGATTTGGCTCGATTTGTATCTCCTTATGTGAGATCTATGTGAGGATCGGGTGGCACGCCGCCATGGGTATGTTATCTGGATCGGTTGCACGCCGCAATAGCATGAAATCGGGTATACTTTTCTATATGATATCTTTGTATGCCTTGCTTCCTATTTTTCCAAGGAATGTCTCTATTAGTGCGTAAAATTTGGTAATTTCTTCCATAGCTCCTTTTCTTTTGTATTTTGTTCAAAATTGTAGCCTATTGGCACATTGGGGCATCATATGCGACTTTTAATTATGTATGGAGTGGCTTATTGCCCGAGCAGTTCATATTGGGTGAGAGAAGATCATTGAATTTGAGATCAGTGCAATCTGTGTATGTGAAGTAAATTAAAGAGCTAAGAACCATTGTTTGGCTCAAAATGAGGTGATAGTTCTTGCCAAGAGTATGAGACTAAGGAATTGTTGTTTAAGTAGAAGTTATGAATGTGTACATGTCTCATCCATCGTGTTAGTATTGTAAAAATTTGAACAAGACCTGTGTATGTCATACAAAGCATGGATGTGTAGTGATTCCTCCTAAGTGAGTAGATAAATGGTCTTCAGATGATTATGAAAAAATGATATTGCTAAGTGGAAGTGATTTGATGAGAGTATATGTATCAGAAATAGGTAATGTAATTAAACTGATTATATTTCAGTAGTATTGCGGTATGATCTTGTTGGGACCACTGGCGATATTCAGGTTGCTTGGAAGCACGGGTAAATATCTAGTATCTGTCAGGGAATAACGGAGTATCAAATGTGTGCGTGTATTGTACGGTGGAAACTAGGATCAGGAATGATGATTTATGTGTTATATGGAGTTCTGATGTACAAGCTATGTTGTGGTGGTGGATCTTTATTTTGTGGTATGTTATATTTTGGATGTGATGTTGAAATTCGGACTATTTGCTTTTGTGTTGTATGATTTTAAACTATTGCATTAGGGGATACGCTGGCAATGCCATGGGTTGAGTGGCGAGGTGAGGTGGATTATGTTCTAATAGGTTTGCGTGGTATGTGTTATTTGTTTCACCGTGGGTCTAACAATTTGCTCTGGCTCCAGTCATCAATTGAGCATGGTTGTCGATTTCAAGCATAGTGACTTGAGGTGTTTCATGTGGAGTAGTAATTGGATAAGATCGTGCGTTGCAACAAAGCTGTGTGGAAACATGACCTTGCAGGTCAATTTGTGTGTCCTATTTCTATGACGTGAGATAGGGTCTGAGCCTTGTGTTGTGGAAGTACTAGTGAATTTGAAGTACAACTCTCTCAGTTGAGTAATTTTCATGATTTGAGAATGTTTGAACCATTTCTTATTGGTACGCGTATTATGCAAGTTGTGATTTAGTTCTGTATTAATGTGTAATATCACCAGTATGGTGTGTTGGATTTGAAGTGATCGTTGGGGTCATTAATGAATATAATCGGATTTGCTTTCAGCACATTTGATGGGCAAATATCGAGGTTCGATTCAAAATTATGTTATGGTTTATTACGTGTTTCAATTATTGTTGGCAGTATATGAGAGTATTGGAATGAGGCATTGGCTAATAAGAGATTTCTATCGGCATTTGGTTGTTGTGGGTAGTCGTTATGATAGGAAGTATCGCTGCATTGGTTTGTATTATTGGTATGTCATAAAAATTGCACCTAAGGTTGCAGATATGGGTATTACAGTTGGTTCGAGACTATTCAAGTATAGGTGTGAGATTTTGATAATATTGATAGTTTCAGAAATAAAAAGGTAGTTCTATGATTTATGGGCGAGACTAGGTTGTGTAAATTCCATTTAATGTGTTATCGGACCTATATGAGATAGGGTGACATGGAATCACCCCCGGATTTATACATCGTAAGGTTATTCAGCAATTATTGGGCTCTTGGAACAACTCAGGGCATGTTCGAGGACGAACGTTTGTTTAAGTTAGGGAGAATGTGACGACCCGACCCATCGTCTCATGAGTTACTACCATGTTCTTCAAATTTTCTTCTTTCTTATGTTTCATTGCTGGTATGGGATGCGTTAGAATTTATTTGGAGTGATTTTGATAAGAAATGAGACAACTAGTCTCTTTAAGGAAGAATTAATTTGGAAAAGTCAATCAGACATTGACTTATGAGTTAGAGGGCTCAGAATTGAATTCCGATGATTCGGTTAGTTTTGGGGGATGAATTAAGGCTTAGGAGCGTAATCATATGTAATTTTGGATGTTCGGTGAAGAAGTTAGCTTATTTTGGCGAAGTTAGTATTATGGCGATTTTCGGTTGATAGGTGAAATTTTGATCCGAGAGTCAAAATTGAATTCCAAGAATTTCAGTAGCTTTGTTAGGTGATTTTGGACTTGTGCGCAAAATTTGAGTTGATTCAGAGGTGTTTAATTTGGGTTTATGATCGAATGCGAGTTTTAAAAGATTCAGTTTAACTTAAGCCTTGATTTGATGAATAATTGCCAATTTTGATGTTAATGATAGTGTTTTCATGGTTCGAGCAAGTTTGAATAAGGTAATAGGACATTTTTGTGCTATTTGTTGAGGTCCCGGGGGCCTCGGGTGTGTTTCGGATGCCTAACGGGTCAATTTTGGAAGATTTTTGCCGTTTTGAGCATAAATGTAATGATCTAAAGGTTCATTTTAAGTTTTAGAGATCCAAATTTAATTTCAAGACTTCTAGAATTTAAATCATGAATTATAGGACTGATTTGGAAATTTTGTTTAATTTCATCAAGTCGCCATTGGGTTTTTGACGCGAAATGTGAGCTAATTGTTTAACGAGCGAAATGGGTATTGAACTGGGTAAACGAGCTCCGAATTGAACTTCGACTGAAGGGTTGTGTTTGTATTACTATTTTTGACTCATAGGAACCAAAATCGTCTAATTCCGAGTTCGTATGGTGGAGTTAGAGCCATTTTAGTGAAAAAAGGTTGTGCTGCCAATTTCTTAAAAAGCTGCTGTATTTTCTGCAGCAGTGAACAATACCCCGTAACAGTATCCATGAACAGTATCCCGTAACATTATATGTGAGCAGTACCCCCGTAATAGTACCTGCGAATAGTAACCAGTGAACAATATCCTTGAAGGATGAACAGTAACCTCGAATGAAAATGGGAACGAAGTCAATTTTTGTTATTTGGAGCTCGATTTGGGCGAATTTTGGATAGATTTTGTTAGATAACAACGGGGTAAAGTGTTCTTAACTCAATTTTGGTTGTATAACTCGAATCTATTGTAAGTTTGGTGTTTAATTTTAGAATTTTTGTTGAAACAGGTAGAAAACACTCTTGGATATAAATGGCGATTTGAGGGGTCAAATGAACTCCGATTTTTGTTAATTTGGTATGTATAGACTCCTGGAGAGATAAGGATCGTATTGATGTAAAAATTTCTGGATTTCCATATGTGGGCCCGGTGCTCGGGTTTTGCAAATTTCGTGAATTTTGACATTTCTCGATTGTTTTGATTGAGTATTGTTCCCTTAGCATATTGTGATGTATTCGCTTTGATTTTTGTTAGATTCGACGCGCGTGGAGGCTGCTTTGATGGGCAAAGGCATAGTTGGCTAGAGATTTTACCGGTTCGAGGTGAATAATACTTGTAAATGATATCTTGAGGGTTTGAAACCCCGAATTTACATATCATAGTGCTGTATTGACGTGACTTGCACGCTGGATATGAGCGTGGAGTAGAGTACCATTGGGGATTGTGACTTGGTCCATCCTGGTTACTGATTTTACTGAGTATTTGACTGAAATTGCCTGTTATCATCATAATTTGGGTTGATTGCCATGTTTGGGCATCATGCCAACTATGTGAATCATTCGGGGATTGAGATTACTGTTTTTAGTAAATGTTGCATATCATTTGATTCCAGTCCAAGATTTTAATTATGTTTTGCAAACTCAGCCATGCTTGAAAACTCAAACGATATTTTAAATGTTATTTTGGGCTGAGACTACTATTTCATAAATTCCCAAGGGGCTTATGACGTTTTTTGGACTGATTATGTGTGGCTCGGGCTATGCACCACAGCAAGAACTTGAAACAGTGGTAACAATGACACTGTGTGATGTGACTTGAAATATTATGGGTGGCTCGGGTTGCGCGCCGCAGCATAAACTTGAAACAATGGTAACGATGGCACTATTTGATGCAAATGGGTTAGGTAACAATGACTGACCAGGATTTGATTGATGCCGCGAGATGGATTGATATTGCACTTGGGGTGTAGGAGCCCCTCCGTAGTCTGTACACATCCCCAGTAAGAGCTGTTGACGATAAATAAATATGGATGGCTCGGGCTGCACGCCGCAGTGGGTACTTGAATGTACCGTCATATGCATTGCGTTGCATTCATGCATTTATTCATTGTTTGTTGTTTGTGATATTTCTAGAGATATTTATCTACATTTGCTGGTGCTATATGATCCTTGAGTTTTTGGGCCCGAGTGGCTGACCAGGAACAAAGATATTGCCCCGGGGGCGAGGTTCTGTGCATAATGCCACTGATGGCAGAAATTCTTTTGCAACTGTTAAAAAGATTATTTTCAAAAGAGGTTTAAAATCGAGTCAGATATTTTATAATGGATTTTCATGGAAGTACTGTTTTCAAAAAGGGTTGCACCGTTTTAGATAGCATGATGAAGTGTTCTTACGTGATTTCTTATCGCCCTGTTATTATTTACTCTTATTACCACTGTGTTGGAAGTACTCACTTTACTCCTTTCACCTCGTGTGTAGTTGTAGGTATTATTTGCCCAGTAGCGAGTTATTAGCGGATTGAAGAATTGTTATAGTAGCTGAGCTAGGTGACCGCTAGCTCCGCAGCACCAGATCCTCTCCCTTATTTTATGTTGTTCATATTAATTTCAGACTTTGTTTCCCATTTCCGGACTTGTAATTCTTTAGTGAACTCTGTAGTAGCTCATGACTAGTGACACCCCGATGTCGGGCTATGACGGGATGGTTCCCAGTTGTTATTGTTGTTTTTCCACACTTTTGATTATGTTAATCATGTTTTAGCTTTATAAATGTTCAATAACTATTAAAAGAAAGCATTTGTTTTGTTTGCTGGCCTTGTCCCCACGAGAGGCGCCATCACGATCGGGTTGGAATTTTGGGTCGTGTGAGAAGCATTATGATAATATTAACAAAATTGCAGATCTTATTGATTTTTCTTGGTGCTTCATTGTTGTTGGATTTTTTTTTTATGAATTAAGATTTGTAAATGTGTAAATATAGTATTTATATATTTTGTATCTATATTTATTAGAGATGTGATACTATATGATATATTATAGGAATATGATATTATTAGAATATTCTTATGAGAGATTTTAGGTAGTATGAGCTTAAACTCGTGTATATATGCTCTTCTTCGTGGGAATGAGAAAGCAAGTCTGATCCATCTAAAAGATGTGCAATCTATACTATATTATTTTTCCCATTGAAGTTGTGGTAGTACGGTGAATTCTCCTTTTCTTTCTTATTTATGAAGCTTTGAAAAAAAATTCTATAAACATGATATGACATTGTTCATAAGAAGTATCACATTATTTCTTAAAGCTAATTAGTATGATTTTCTGGTGAATTCGAATACTATAAGGTTCATCAAGCTGATATAAAAAAAAGACATTCTCCGTTGTTCATAATTGAAAAATGTGTACCCGTTATATGTAATAACAGATAATTATTGTATTTAAATTTTCAGTCAAATATTTTATAATATCATCTATCATTTATTTTGACGATTTTGATTTCAACAGGCTTCCTGTTTGGTTAAATAACATAGAAAATGCTCTTTAGAATATCTAAAAAAAAGTAATAGCTACAACTGTTAAATTTTAGAGAACCCGCTCTTTGTATGGTAATCATCTCAATTGATTGGATCGATTTGATGCATTGTTCTTTAAAATAATGCACCAAGGACCGGAAATATTTTTTTTTGTAATATAAGATGGTACCGATTATCTCCGGAGTTATTTTCTCATTAGTCTATGCATTGAAAGAACATGATTTGAAATGATATATATCTAGAAATAATGTCAAATTGAACTATACTTCGTCTTTACTATGACTTAATTCTCATTTGCTTATTTTCAAATCTTTTTATGCACATCTTTTGCAAATAATAGAAGATATTATTTGTATGATATGCCAGAAATACAATTATTCAGATTTTTTACCACTTTCTTTATTTAAATAATAGTAATTTAACAGTTACAAAATTATTGAACATTTAGAATTATAAAGGTCAAATTACTTTTAAACAAAACTTATTTTGTGTTGTTCTTCCATAGCTAAACTTAAATTTTATTCTTCTTTTACTATTTTTTTGCCTTCTCAACTGATTGAATTTTACTGAATCAATAAATTCCTAGCTACAAAATAAGAGTGTGAAAATAAATTAAATTTAAGAGTTAAACTAAGTATTGCATAATGCAACAACTAACTAATATGGTTTAACAGGTTGGAAGAATAATACTTATTTTACTTAGAGATGAGGAATTATTTTTGATTTGTGAAGAGCAATGATATACAATAAATACCGTTAGATATCTCGAATCTCATTAAGTAAAGTCAATAATAAAAATGTTTAATAATAAAAGTCTTCTGAGCAACACAGTGAAATGTTAAAAATAGAAAGAAATTTCTCATGTAGAAAGCTTTCAATAATTAAAATAAAATAAAATAAATATCGTTAATAGACGTAATACAAAAAAATAAAACAATAGATAAAAAAGTACATGAGGAAAATTAATCAAAATATCATAATATAAAATGTACAAAATAGGGCACAAGATTTTTTTAAAATAAAATAAAGTAGGAAATATAAAATTATTATTTATATATTAAATATTCAAAAAAATGTTAACAATATAAGAAAAATAATTAGGAGAAATAAAAATGTATATCGATATATAAAATGGAGTAATGGACAAGGATAGTAACCCATTAATAAAAGATTTTATATCTATGTAATAATACGAAATAGGCGATAATGTAATAAATTAAAATAATGAATAGAAAAGTTAATTAAATCTATATAATTAGTTTCCTTTAATTTTATTATTTTATTTTTGGTTAAACTGCAATTAAAGATACAAAATAACAGTTGATAATTTTATTAAAATATTATGATTAATAATATTTTCACTGTTATTCGCGCATCGCGCGGGTTCTAATACTAGTAAATAAATAAAAGTTCTAAAGAAATAGAACTCATCAAACAAAAAAAAGATTTATTTGCAAAAAAGGTGCTACGAAAAGGAAATGTATTTGATTTAAGATTGTTTCTAACTTTAATATTTCTAGCTTTTCCTCAGTTAAATAAGGGGTCTAGGATCAAACAGGTTTTCAAACTTCAAAAATTATCAAAAAAAACTTGCTAAACAAATCTAGAATAAGGGTGTGCCAATAGTTACGAAATTGAAGAAAAGTCTCAAACTCTTAATTAATTGTCATTGATGAGCCAGAGTTCACATATATCCTCTACTTTGTCAAAGTAATATTGAAGAAAGTTGTGGCAAAATGATTTGTATTTTTTCTACTTCTGAAGCGCGATAAAGTATTATTTGAGGCTTTTAATTTTAAGGGAGTGTGACGACCCAAAGGGTCATCACCGTAATTCTCCCTTTCCTTGCGCTTCTAAGGCCTTGAAAACCTCTTATTGGGTTGCCACAATTTGCGTGCGCAGTCCGGGCGCGAAGCAAAAAAATTTTATGTGAAAATATTTGAATTTTGTGTTAAAAACTATGAATTTTGATACTTATATTGCTATTGTAGACTTTGGTCAACATTTTGGGTAAACGGATCTGGACCCGTGATGTGACGGTTCCGGAGGGTCCGTAGGGAAAATTGGGACCTGGGAGTATTCCAGGAATTGAAATCCGAGGTCCCAGGCCCGAGTACGGAGCTTTTCTGTAAAATTATTTTATGAATATGCTTAAGGAAAAAATAAAAAATAGAAATTGATCAAAAATAATGGTATTAGGCTCGTATTTTTTGGTTCCGACGCCCGGTACAAGTCTTAAATGGGCGTTAAGCGCTATCTGTAAAGTTTGGTTGAAAACGGACGTCGTTTGACGTGTTTCGGACTAAAAGTGGAAAATTTGAGAGTCTAGAACTTAGAAATGAAAATCATGAGTTTTGGGGGTTGATTCTTTGATTTGATGTTATTTTGGCGATTTGATCGCTTGAGCAAGTTTGTAGGATGATATTGAGTTAGTGTGTGTGTTTGGTTGAGATCCCCGAGGGCTCGGGGTGATTTCGGGGTGTTTTTTAACTTCGAAAAAAACCAGATTTTTCAACAGCTATTGTAGAGCCTTTTCCTCTTCGCGAACACGGCACTCGGCTCGCGTTCCCGTAGCCCAAATCCTCTTACCCTTCACGATTGCGTCCAATGTCACACATTCGCGTAGCTTAGCCTCACCATTCATCGCGTTCGCGAGTCCGTTTTCACGTTCGCGTAGAGCTACCCCATGAACCCCCTGGTTTCCTTCTTCGTGTTCGCATAGACCCCATCGCGAACGTGATGCCTTATCAGACTCCATCGCGAATGCAACCCATGTGTGGCGATTGCGAAGCACAAAATGCTTCTGTGAAATATTTAATTCCAGCACTACTCATTACGGGATTTCATTCAAACTCTCACACGAACTCTCCTCCTACACTCTCCATTGACGAACTTCAAGATCCTATTTCACAATAACTCTTTGGGTAAGTGATTCCAACTTTGTCCTTCCATTATTTCTTCATCCAGTCATCAATTTTCTAGCCCAAAATCATGAAATGAAAATAGAATTTAGAGGTTTTGTGTTTAGTTAGGGTTTATAGGATTTTGGGTATTTCAACCTCAATTTAAGGTCCAATTTAAAATCTAATTATATTATTTGCACTCGTGGGGTTATGGGGGATTTGGTCTGAACCTCGAGTTTGGACCACGTGGGCTCGGTGTCGAATTTTAGTATTTTTGAAAGTAAGCTAGGAAATGCATTTCAAGGCTATGGGATTGTGTTTTTGGATTCTTACTGATAAAATTGAACTTGATTAAGTTAGATATCGTTGGTTCGGGGTCGAATTCTAGAGGAAAGGCGATTATTGAGCTTTGAGTTGCTATTTTCGAATTCGAGGTAAGTGTTCGGTCTAACTTTGGCTTGAGGAATATGATTATGTTTTTATTTGTTATGTGCTATGTGGGGTCGGTGTATAGGTATGGTGACGGTTACCTATGCGCCCAAGTCAAGCATGACCGTGATGTTAAATTTGCTTTTAAAAATTGAGAAGTAAATGAAAAATTGTGATAATTACTTGTTACAAGAACCATGAAGTGAAAGTTGAGAATTTAATACTAAAAAGGAACTTTTGGTACTTTTCCCTTGCTGGGACCATTTGCTGAGTTGCATTCTCTTGCCGGGACCTGTTGTAGAGTTGTATTTCCCTTGCCAGGATTAAATGTTGAATTATTCTCCCTTGCCGGGATTAAATATTGCATTATTCTCCCTTGCCGGGATACTTTGTCTTGATATATGTATATTTCCTTTTTCCCGTTTTGTTGTGACCATTGATTAGGAGAGGAAGAGAGAGTTAAATCACGAACGGTGATGGCGTGCACTAGTTATTGACAGTAAAAGCACGAAAGGTGATGTCGTGTGTTGCATTTGATATTCTTGGTGAGAATTGAGAGTAAAAGCGCGAAGGGTGATGCCGTGCAGTTGTTGATTCATTGACTTTTTTATTTATTTATTGTTTATTCAGTTCCATCTCTTGACTGTAGAAGTGAAAACTGAACTGCTTCTCCCCCAGCATGTTCCCTTCCCCTTTTATCTTTTTAAATTCTTGCTCTTTTTCTGTTATTGTATATATCTGTACTTGTTGGATGTGGTAGGTCCAGTTTAGCCTCGTAACTACCTCGCCGAGGTTAGGCCGGGCACTTACCAGCACATGGGGTCGGTTGTGTTGATACTACGCTTCTGTGCCCTTTTTGTGCACAGGTCGGTTGCTAGAGCGGGATTGCTGCTAGTAGCACCAACCACTTCTCAGGCTGGAGGAGGGTTCAGACTCCGGCTACACGTACTCCATAGTAGGTAGCTCCCCAGACTCAGGTTCCCTTGGTTCAGCCCGCACTGACATCTCTGACAGGCATTACAGCCCAGGCCGGAGATGGGACAGCCCTGTCTTCAGATGCTTTATGGAGACTTGATCGGTTCTCCATGCTTTTCACTACTACTTTTAGCGGTGCTTCGTCGGAGGATCCCCAGGACTTTCTATACAGTTTTTATGAGATCCTCAGGACCATGCGTATAGTAGAGACCAATAAGGTCGAGTTTTGCACTTTCAGATTTGTGGGGTCCGCCAAGACTTGGTGGAGAGATTATTGTCTATCTTGACCAGTAGGTCTCCAGCTTTGACATGGGATCGGTTTGCAAAGTTATTTTTGGAGAAGTTTCTCCCCGTCACTCAGCGGGAGGCACTTCGCAGATAGTTTCAGCATCTTCAACAGGGCTCCATGACAAATACACAGTATGAGACCATATTTGTTGACTTGGCACGCCATGCAGTAGTGATACTCCCTATATATCGGGAGAGGGTCTGGAGGTTCATTAATTGATTGATTCCGCCCATTCGCCTACAGATGGTTGTGGAGTTTGCAGGGATATTACTCTTTAGGAGGCGGCCAATGCACCCCGCCGAGTAGAGATGGCATTGGCTCGAGGAGGTAGTCAGGGTTCGGACAAGAGACCTCGACATTCTGGCAGATTTAGTGGTACCTCATCTGGAGGTAGGGACTTCCATGACAGATGTCATCCCCCGACACCTTTCCAGTTGGCACTTCAGGTTTCTCATGATATGCCATGCGATGGTGGCTACCAGCAGTATTATTCAGATCAGCAGTCTTTCAGAGAACCACCAGCCCCCATCAGTGCACCGCCACTTCAGAGCTTTAGGGGAGGACATATCGGTCGATAGGGCCAGCAGTCTCAGCCACCGAGAGAATGTTATGGTTGTGATGACACAGGTCATGTTTTCAGATTTTTCCCTCGAGCCTCGAGTAGTTCTCAGCAACAGGGTCCTCTCCCTACGATTCAGGAAGCAAGTGATCCACAGGCCGCCCAGCCAGCTAGAGGCGGGGGTAGGGATCATAGAGGTGGAGGGAGAGACCGTAGAGGTGGAGCCCGGATGGCCAGAGGTAGGGGTCAGCCCGCAGCAGATCCTCCCACAGACACAGTTGAGGGAGGTGGGGGCCAGCCCTGTTGTTATGCATTGCCAGCCAGGCCGGAGGCCGAGTCATCTAATGATGTGGTTTCAAGTACAATACTAGTATGTGATAGGGGTGCTTCGGTATTATTTGATCCGGGATCTACTTATTCTTATGTGTCATCCTATTTTGCACCCTATTTGATCATGCCTAGTGAGGCTTTAGGTATTCCTGTATATCTGTCCACACCGGTTGGTGATTCTATAGTGGTCTATCGAGTGCATCGTTCTTGTGTAGTGGTATTTGAGGTTCTTGAGACCCGTGTCGATTTATTGCTTCTAGACATGGTGGACTTCGATATTAAATTGGGGATGGACTGGTTGTCCCCGTATAATGCTATCTTGGATTGTCACGCTAAAATCGTGCCTTTGGCCTTGCCTGACTTGCCCCGACTTGAGTGGAGAGGGACCCCGGGTCATGCCACCCGTAGTTTTATTTTGTATGTCAAGTCTCGACTTATGGTCGAGAAGGTGTGTTTAGCATATTTGGCGTATGTTCAGGACTCCAGCGCAGAGGTTCCATCTATCGACTCTGTTCCTATTGTTCGGGAGTTCCTAGAGGTTTTTCCTTCAGACCTGTCGGGCATGCCGCCCGACAGGGATATTGATTTCTGTATTGATCTGGCTCCTGGCACTCAGCCTATTTCTATTCGTCCGTATCGCATGGCCCCGCCAGAGTTGAAAGAGTTGAAACAGCAGCTTCAGGACTTGCTTGATATGGGTTTCATTAGACCCAGTGTATCACCTTGGGGTGCGCCAGTGTTGTTTGTGAAGAAAAAGGACGGGTCGATGAGGATGTGCATTGATTACCGGCAGTTGAACATGGTGATGATAAAGAGCAAGTATCCACTGCCAAGGATTGATGATTTGTTTGACCAGCTCCAGGGTGCCAGGGTGTTTTCGAAGATAGATTTGAGGTATGGTTATCATCATCTTAGAATTAGGGCATCTGATGTCCCTAAGACAGTATTTCGTACTCGGTATGAGCATTCTGAGTTTTTGGTCATGTTGTTTGGGTTGACCAATGCCCCGGCAACATTCATGGAGTTGATGAACCTAGTGTTCAGGCCTTACTTGGATTTATTTGTGATTTTGTTCATTGATGATATCTTGGTATACTCCCGCAGGCGGGAGGAGCATGAGCAGCACCTCAGAGTTGTTCCTTAGACTCTGAAGGATAGTCAGTTGTACGCCAAATTCTCAAAATGCAAATTTTGGTTGAGTTTAGTAGCATTCCTGCGTCATGTCGTATCAGCATAGGGTATTCAGGTGGACCCGAAGAAGATAGAGGTAGTGAAGAATTGTCCTAGACCAGCTTCAGCTACAGAGATTCGGAGCTTCTTGGGGTTAGCTAGTTACTACAGACATTTTGTGGATGGGTTTTCATCCATCGCAGGCCCGATGACGAGATTGACTTAGAAGGGTGCCCAGTTCAGGTGGTCAGATGAGTGCGAGGCGAGCTTCCAGAAGCTCAATATAGCTCTGACTACGGCACCGGTATTGGTGTTGCCTACGGGATCTGAGCCTTATACTGTATATTGTGTTGCTTCCCGCATCGGACATGGCGCAGTGTTGATGCAGAACGGCAAGGTCATAGCATATGCTTTGAGGTAGTTGAAGTTCCACGAGATGAATTATCCAGTTCATGACTTAGAGATGGCAGCCATTGTTCATGCCTTGAAGATCTAGAGGCATTATTTGTATGGTGTGATGTGTGAGGTGTACACGGATCACAAGATCCCTCAGTACCTGTTCAAGCAGAAAGAGTTGAATTTGAGATAGCGGAGGTGGTTGGAGTTGTTAAAAGATTATGATGCTTCTATTTTATACCACCTAGGGAAGGCCAATATGGTGGCCGATGCCTTTAGTAGAAAGTCCGCCAGCTTGGGTTATTCTTGTATATATTATAGTCAGCCAGAGATCGCTTGCCTTGGATGTTCAGGCCTTGGCCAATAGATTTGTGAGATTGGATATTTCTGAGCCTAGCATGGTGTTAGGTTGCACGATTGCTCACTCGTCATTGATGAAGCGTATCCGGGAGCGGCAGTTTGATGATCCCCATTTGTGTGTCCTGAGAGACACGGTGCAAAGGGGAGGTGCCAAGGAGATGAATCTGGGAGATGATGGCATATTGAGGTTGTATGGGCGAGTTTATGTGCCCAATGTTGATAGTATCGAGAGTCGATATTAGCAGAGGCCCACAGTTCTCAGTATTCTATTCGCCCGGGCGCCGCGAATATGTACCAGAATTTGAGACAGCATTATTGGTGGCGTAGAATGAGGAAAGAAATTGTTGCATATGTGGCTCATTGACTAAATTGTCGGTAGGTTAAGTACGAGCATCAGAGGCCTGGTGAGTTATTTCAGAGGATTGAGCTTCCTGAGTGGAAGTGGGAGAGGATCAGTATGGATTTTGTTACTGGCCTTCCGATGACTCGGAAGAAGTTTGATGCTATATGGGTTATTGTTGATAGGCTTACTAAGTTAGTGCATTTCATCGCAGTTGCCACCACCTATTCATCCGAGAGGTACGCTGAGATTTATATCAGGGAGATCGTTCGCCTTCATGGGGTGCCCATATCTATTTTTTCGGATCAGGGTCCGCGGTTTACCTCGCATTTTTGGAGGGCGGTGCAGAAGGAGTTGGGAACCCAGGTCCAGTTGAGTATAGAATTTCACCCTTTGACGAACGGTCAGTCCGAGAGGACCATTCAGATTCTTGAGGATATGCTCCGAGCCTGCGTTATTGATTTTGGAGGCTCGTGGGATCAGTTCTTGCCGTTAGCGAAGTTTGCCTACAACAACTACTACCAATCCAGTATTCAGATGGCTCCTTATGAGGCGTTGTATGGTAGGCGGTGTCGGTCCCCTATCGGATGGTTTGAGCCGGGAGAGGCTCTGTTATTAGGTACAGATTTAGTGCAGGAGGCCTTGGATAAGGTCAAAATCATTCAGGATAGACTTCGGTCGGCTCAGTCTAGGAAGAAGAGTCTTGCAGATTTTAAGGTCAGGGATGTTGCTTTCATGGTTGGTGAACGAGTATTGCTCCGTGTATTGCCTATGAAGGGCGTGATGAGGTTTTGGGAAGACGGGTAAGCTTAGCCCTAGGTATATTGGCCCATTTGAGATTCTGGACCGTGTGGGGAATGTGGCTTATAGACTGCATTGCCGCCTAGCTTGTCAGCCGTGCATCAGGTTTTTCACGTATCCATACTTCAGAAGTATCACGGCAATCCCACCCACATGTTAGATTTCAGTACTGTCCAATTGGATAAGGATTTACCATATGAGGAGGAGCCGGTGGCTATTTTAGACCGGCAGGTTCGAAGTTGAGGTTGCGGAGTTTTCCTTCAGTGTGTGTTCAGTGGAGAGGTCAGCCTCCTGAGGCATCGACCTGGGAGCCCGAGTCTGATATGTGGTTATCCCCATCTATTCCCCGACTCAGGTACTTCATTCTTTTGTCCATTCGAGGATGAACAGTTGTTTTAGAGGTAGAGGATATGACGACCCAAAGGTTCATCACTGTAATTCTCACTCTCCTTGCACTTTTGAGGCCTTGAAAACCTCTTATTGGGTTGCCTCAATTTGTGTGCGCAGTCCAGGCGCGAAGCCAGAAAATTTTTATGTGAAAATATTTGGATTCTGTGTTAAAAACTATGAATTTTGATACTAATATTGCTATAGTTGACTTTGGTCAATATTTTGGGTAAACGGACCCGGACCCGTGATGTGACGGTGCTGGAGGGTCTGTAGGGAAATTTGGGACCCGGGCGTATTCCCAGAATTGAAATCCGAGGTCTCAAGCCCGAGTATGAAGCTTTTCTGTGAAATTATTTTATGAACATGCTTAAGGAAAAAATAAAAACGGAAATAGATCAAAAATAATGGTATCGGGCTTGTATTTTGGTTATGACGCGCGGTACAAGTCTTATATGGGCGTTAAGTGCTATCTGTAAAGTTTGGTTGAAAACGGACGTCGTTTGACGTGTTTCAGACTAAAAGTGGAAAATTTGAAAGTTTTGAAAATAGAAATGGAAATCATGAGTTTTGGAATTGATTCTTTGATTTTGATCGCTCGAGCAAGTTCGTGGGATGATATTGAGTTTGTGTGTGTATTTGGTTGGAGCCCCGAGGACTCGGGGGTGATTTCGGGGTGTTTTGAAACTTAGAAAAATACAAGATTTTTCAACAGTTGTTGCAGAGCCTTTTCCTCTTCGCAAACGTGGCACTCGGCTCTTATTCGCGTATCCCAAATCCTCTTACCCTTCGAAATTGCATCCAATGCCAAGCGTTCACGTAGCTTAGCCTCACCCTTCATCGCGTTCGCAAGTCCGTTTCCGCGTTCCATAGAGCTACCCCATGACCCCCCTGCTTTCCTTCTTCGCGTTCGCATAGACCCCATCGCGAACGTGATGCCTTATCAGACTCCTTCATGCGAACACGACCCAGGTGTCGCGATTACGAAGCACTAAATGCTTCAATGAAATATTTAATTCCAGCACTGTTCATTACGGGATTTTATTCAAACTCTCACAGAACTCTCCTCCTACACTCTCCATTGACAAACTTCAAGCTCCTATTTCACCATAACTCTTTGGGTAAGTGAAACCAACTTCGTCCTTCCATTATTTCTTCATCCAATCATCATTTTTCTAGCCCTAAATCATGAAATCAAAGTAGAATTTAGGGGTTTTGGGTTTAGTTAGTGTTTATGGGATTTTGGGTATTTCAACCTCAATTTGAGGTCGAATTTAAAATCTAATTATATATTTGAACTCGTGGGGTTATAGGGGATTGGGTTTTGGTCCGAGCCTCGAGTTTGAACTACGTGGGCCCGGTGTCAGATTTTAGTATTTTTGAAAGTAAGGTAGGAAATGCATTTCTAGGCTATGGGATTGTTTGGATTCTTATTGATAATATTGAACATGATTATGTTAGATATCGTTGGTTCGGGGTCGAATTCTAGAGGAAAGGCGATTGTTGAGCTTTGAGTTGCTATTTTCGGATTCAAGGTAAGTGTCCGGTCTAACTTTGGCATGAGAGAATAGGATTAGGTTGTTATTTTCTATGTGCTATGTGGGGTCGGTGTACAGGTATGGTGACGGTTACCTATGCGCCTGAGTCAAACATGACTTTGATGTCATATTTACTATTAAAAATTGCGAAGCAAATTAAAAATTGTGATAATTACTTGTTACAAGAACCATGAAGTGAAAGTTGAGAATTTAATGAACTAAAGAGGAATTTTTTGTACTTTTCCCTAGACGGGACCATTTGTTGAGTTGTATTCCCTTGCCGGGACCTGTTGTTGAGTTGTATTTCCCTTGCCGGGATTAAATGTTGAATTACTCTCCCTTGCCGGGATTAAATGTTGAATTATTCTCCCTTTCCTAGATACTTTGTCTTGATATGTATATTTCCATTTTCCTGTTTGGTTGTGACCAGTGACTGGGATAGGAAGAGAGAGTAAAAGCACGAAGGGTGATGTCGTGCACTGTTTATTGAGAGTAAAAGCACGAAGGGTGATGTCGTGCCTTGCATTTGATATTCTTGGTGATAATTGAGAGTAAAAGCACGAAGGGTGATGCCGTGCATTATATTTCACCATTTTGGTGAGGAATGAGAGTAAAAGCACGAAGGGTGATGTCGTGCAGTTGTTGATTCATTGGCTTTCTTATTTATTTATTATTTATTCAGTTCAATCTCTTGATTGTAGAAGTTAAAACTTAACTGCTACTCCCCCGGCATGTTCTCTTCCCCTTTTATTTGTTTAAATTGTTGCTCTTTTTCTTTTATTGCATATATCGGTACAGGTTGGATGTGGTAGGTCTGGTTTAGCCTCGTCACTACCTCGCCGAGGTTAGTCTGGGCACTTACCAGCACATGGGGTCGGTTGTGCATATACTATGCTTCTGTGCCCTTTTTGTGCACCGGTTAGGATACAGCCTATGGACCGCAGCTATAGTTCGAGAGTGATCCTTCAGTCCAGAGACTCTGAGGTAGTTCGCTGGCGTTCGCGGGCCCCGAGTCTCCCTTATCTTATCTTTTCAGTTTGTTTAATTGTATCAAACAAACATATTATGTACTTCTTTCAGATTGTGCTTGCAGTACTCCTTTTAGTCATCTGTGAGTAGTGACACCAGATACTGGGTAGAGATATGTTGTTAATTTTGCATCTTTATTTTCGCTATTGTTGTTAAAAGACTTCCGCATGTTTTAATTAATTATTTTAGTATTTAAATTGTTTTAGATTAAGTTTGTGAAAATGATTATAAAGGTTAGGTTGCCTTCGACAGTAGGCGCTATTATGACTTTCGATGGTGGGTAAATCCGAGTCGTGACAGGAAGAGATTTGAGAAAGAAAAAAGTGAAGTAAGTTGACTATTATGTGTATAAATTAGTACTAAAAAGGAGGGGAGAAAGAGATAATGAGTTTTGAACCCATGACATCCAACAAAAGTAAAAACTTAAGTTCCCCACAAAATCGCTCCTCTAGTTTGCCTCTTTGAGTTTGGGGGCGCACAAAAAATATTTAAGGGGTCACAGTTGTAGGCAAAGAGATATATATATATATATATATATATATATATATATATATATATATATATATATATATATATATATATATATATATATATGTATATATATATATATATATATATATATATGTATATATATATATAAAATTTTTGTCGAGGCTAACCGGATCTCGTGATCCCTCAAGCCTCAACGTAGGTCCACCTCTGTCTACAACATCATGCAACTTAAATAGGAGTACAATTTTCATAAAATTTTTATGTAATATATCTTTTGTATGTATTTTGTGTATGATTTGTATGTGGTTTGTTCTTCTTCCTCTCTAAATTTCTAATAAAAACTTTTTCTCTTAATATTATTTGATACATATAACAACTTTATGTAAAAAAAAATTTATAACTTAAATACAAATATCATGCAATGATTCGTACATTATATGTAACACCTAAAAAAATTTCAAAGTACTTTAAGATTATTAGGAAGACTGAAGGGTGCCAATTATATTAATTCGGGTATGAACATGACTAAAAATATGAAAAATATGAATTGATAATGATAATATGTGTACAAGGTATATTAATAATGGTTTATGGTCTAGGAAGATCCCAAAGCCTAAGTGAAGTTGGAAACTATATGATGGCTAAAGTTTCAAATATGTTTGCACAAGACCTAATTTTAGATGAGTATATATCCGAATATATGAGGATTTTATGTGGTGCACGACCTGTCAAATTAAAGGTCTATGAATCTAGCTTTCTATGCTTTAAACCATTCTTCATTTGGATAATCCTACAAGAAGTTGTGATCTTTTCACTAAAAGGTATCACAACAGCCACGTAGCTACGTTGAGCTTTGCGTAGCAACGCTTCGTTGAGCGTAGTTGATTCTAGCAAGCTTGTCAAAGGAAGGGGAGCTAAAGAGGAAGTGAGCGTAGTTACGCTAGAGGTGGTAGTAGCTACACGTGTCATCAAAATTATAAAAAGACTATTTTGGGGAGAAAGAATCAAATTTTATTTTTGAGTTAGGTCTTGATTCTACCGAGAAGGAGGAGCACATCCCTCATCAAAACACTTAAAGGTAAGTGTTTAAGATGCATTTGTGACTATATAAAACCATTTAATGTTAGTTTTAACATCATTCATGGATCAAAATCCATAGGAGTATTAAAGCTTCAAGGACACCAAAAAGAGGAAAAGTGAGATTCTTCTGACAAGAGATAATCCCTTCACTTGACCTTTACTTATATGATATATTGACGTCACGATCCACTTTCAAAACAAGTCATGATGGCACCCAAGAACCTTTTTGGGCAAGCCAAGTGTGGAATATTACTAACAATCATATAGGGGTGTGCTCAATTTTAAATGAAATACACATTTAGCTTGGGTTTAGAACTAATGCAGTAAATACGGCAAGTAGTACAATATTACATAACCCAAAAGACTAGTCTACTAAAGTGTTCGTGCCAAGACCTTGTGTGACAGTGTAAGGGCATCTAGTAGAATAAACACATCTCTACCCTACTGTCTGAAATAAAGGAAAGATAGCAAAGTACAAAAGAAGACTCCATCCGGCTAGCGAGCGATGTGGAAAGGAAAGCAGCTCACCGTAGAAGTCTCAACAGCCACTCACTGGCACGCACCCTGATGGTATCAAGATAAATTAACCTCAGACCCTGTACATTTAAGTACAGAAGCGTAGCATGAGTACATAAAAAATATGCACCCAGTAAGTATCCTGTCTAATCTCGGAGAAGTAGAGACGAGAGGTCGACTTGATACCTACTAGGTCCAGATAATATTGTAATAATGATGTGCAATATAGTATGAATAATGTAATTAAATAATAGCTACCACAGAAGTCATATCATGCTTACAGTCATATCTTTATTTATCATATTTTTTTTTTATTTGTTTAGCAACATATCATGAAAAGCCAAGGCTCAAGTATAAACATATAAATCATGCGCAACAATGCTGAGGTCGAATGCCTTCTTTAACAGAATGCACTACCGAGGGTCGAACGAGCCGTACCATAGATGCATCTATTTCACCAAGGCGATCGAACCGATCCACAAATATCAAGACAATATCAACAATGCGCAATAAGGCATCATGTATATACAAGAAAAAATCCTTCCAAGTTCATAAATAGGCATATGTTCATTCTTCATTCTCCTCTAGTCTCTAGCAAGTCATAAAAGACCATTTATGTTGTTCAAAAAAGGAAAAGTTAAAAGTAGGCATGATGTGGGTCCTAAACTACCCAAACATTAACATTATAGTAGCTACGCACGGACTCTCGTCACCTAGTATATACGTAGCCCCCGTAATTAATAGCAATTTATTATTTATTAGTCCTAAAGGGACAATATCCTCTCACGAGGTTAGAAAAGAGACTCACCTCACTCCAGAACGCACCTCCAAATGCCAAGAACAAGCTCAGAACCTCAAGGCAAAGCCGAAAGCGTACAAACTAGTTAAACAATATGGGAATTAGTGAATAAGGGCAGGTTGAATTCTAACTATTTAAATGGTTTCCCAACCTTTCCCGCAAATTTCCAAATTTTTGACCCCGAGACCACGTGCCTGGATTTTGAGATTTTTCGAAGGAAAATATTCTCTATAACCTAAGGATTACTAATATGTAAATTATATTTCGTTACATAGCTAATTAGGTAGTTAAATCATAATTTTATCAAACCCCTAGGTTTAGCTCAAACCCTTGATTTTCATTTGATTACTAGTGTTAAATCTATGTAAGATTCATGTGTTTAAGCTAAGAGTAAGTGGAGATTACTTACCTCGTGATATTAGGAAGAAAATCTCTCTTTTGGAACCTTAAAATTCGCTCAAATGATGTAAAAATGAGAGAAAAGGGGCTTAGGTTCATATTTAATGAACCCTTCTGTCCCCAGTGGTTTTTGCATATGCGGAAGAAATTCCGCTTAAGCGGTGACCGCTTATGCGATCAGGGGGGCGCTTTTGCGTTTTGAGGAACAACTAGGAGGAACGCTTTTGCGGTCAGGTGTCCGCATAGGCGGGGCCGCATATGCGGTCCCAGAAGTCGCATCTGTGTGTGACGACCCGACCGTTCGTCTTTGGAATTTATGCCCCGTTCCCCCATTAACTACTTCCCCTAAGTTCATTTCTGCTATTTTGGTTTGTCGGGATGTTCGGTAATAGAATTCAGAGTGTTTTGGGAGACTTAGTCTCTAAATTAGAGTTAAGTGTTGGAAAAATAGTCCGTAATCAGAATAGTGTGAAGACGACCTCGGAATGAAAATTTGATGGTTCTGTTAGCTCCGTTAGGTGATTTCGGGGCTGGAAGCTTGTTCAGAATGTATTTTGGATATCCGTAGCTCATTTAGGCTAGAAATGCCAAAAAGTTAGAATTTTGAAGTTTCTGGTGCGACAGTGAATTTTTTATCCGAGGGTCGGAACAGGAATCTGGAAGTTTCTATAGCACTTTCATGTCATTTGGGACGTGCGTGCAAAAGTTCGGATTAATCGGACGTGTTTTGGCTAGATTTTGAATCGAAAGCGAGTTTGGTTATGTTTTGGAAATTTTAAGTTCAAATCATTGATTGAATTATGTTTCCGGCATTGTTTTAGGTGATTTAAGGATTGAAACAGGTTTAAATTATGTTATGAGATATGTTCGTAGGTTTGGTTGAGGTATCGAGGGCCTCAGGTGTGTTTCGGATGCCCAACAGGGCATGTTTGTGTTGAAAAAGATTGCGGAAAATCCTTCAGACCTATTGCAGAAACTCCTTATCAGCGATCGCATAAGGGCTCATGCGATCGCGTAGTGCTTCTTGGGGAAGCCTTATTTTTCCTTCAATGCGATCGCAACTTCCATCCTGCGATTGCATAGCATCTGAACTCCCTTGTGAACAATCGCAACCCCCCCCCCATGCGTTCACATTGAGTTAAATGGGCTGGGGTCCCAGGTTCCTTTTTCTTTATACGCAATCGCATAGCTCTTGATGCGATTGCATAAGACCAGCTTCTATCCTTACGCGATCGCAAACCCCTTTCCCGGTCTAAAGCTGCGTCTGTAGACTGGGTCCTGATCTGTGCACAAAAAGACACAGAAGCATAGTATCAGATCAACCGACCCCATGTGCTGGTAAGTGTCCGACCTAACCTCGGCGAGGTAGTGACAAGGCTAACCGTACCTACCATAAACAACCTGTAGATATATACGATAATAGAAAAGGAAAACAATAATTTAAACAACAAAAAGGGAGGGGACATGCTGGGAGGAATAGCAGTTTATAACTTCTACAATTAAGAGATGGAACTGAATAAATAGCATTTAAATAAGAGAATCCAATGAAACAACAACTAATAAAGCGAAAACGGAATAAGAAACACCAGTAAAGTAAGACCAATAAAACCACGTTGCACGGCACCACCCATCGTGCTTTTACTCTCGTCCTCACCCAATCAATAGCACCACTCCATGTTGTGGAGGAAATCAATATATACCACTCCATCTTGTGGAGGAAATCAATAAATACCACTCCATCTTGTGGAGGAAATCGATATATACCACTCCATCTTGTGGAGGGAATCAATAAATACCACTCCATCTTGTGGAGGAAATCGATAAATACCACTCCATCTGGTGGAGGAAATCAATATATACCACTCCATCTTGTGGAGGAAATCAATAAGTACACGACATCACTCATCGTGCTTTATCGCTCCTCCTCACCCAAACAATAATCACAATTAATGGGAAAAGGAGTAAACAACAAGATTAACCATCCCGGCAAGGGAGAAAAATGCAACAACAAGTCCCGGCAAGGGAAACAATTTAACAACAAGTCCCGGCAAGGGAAACAACTTAACAACAAGTCCCAGCAAGGGAAACAGTATAACAACATGTCCCGGCAAGGGAAAAACACCAACAACTCATCTCTAGTTCTTTTACTTCTCATCTTTCACTCCATAGCTCTTATACCAACAATTTGTCACAATTGTTCACTTCTTTCACAATTCTAATAACAAATGACAACACGGTCATGCTCGACTCTGGCGCATAGGCAATCGTCACCATACCTATACACCGACTCCACATAGCACATAGCAATTAACAACCTTATCCTATTTCCTCAAGCTAAAGTTAGATCGAACACATACCTCGAAGGCTTCCAACTCAACTCACGCCTCAAGAATAGCTATACCCCTCGAATTCGCTTCAAAACCGGTCGAATCTAACCACAATTTACTCAAATGTATCAACAGATGCTAGTTAAATCAATTTGGATGCATAAGATTGAAATTCCCAAAATGCACCCGGGCCCACGTGATCAAAACTTGAGATTTGAACAAAAACCGGGTTACTCATTCCCCCTACGAGTTCATATATGCAATTTATTTTGAAATCGGACCCCAAATTGAGGTCCAAATCCCCAATTTTATGAAAACCTAGGTTCTACCCCAAATCCCCCATTTTTAACCACGAAAGCTTTGATTTAAGGATGAAATCATGTTAGAATATGATAAAGATTGAAGAAAACTAGTAAAAATTGACTTACATTTGGTTTGGGGACGAAAAGGTTCGAGAGGAATCGCCTATGATGATTTTGGGTTTGGAAGATATGAAAAATGAGGTCTGAATTCGTTCAAGTAATAGTTGCAGGGTTGCAGATGTCGCAAATGCGACATTGAGTTCGCATTTGCGGACTGGGAAAAATAAAAGGGGACCTCGCAATTGCGAACTGGGGAAAATTGAAAGGGAACTCGCATTTGCGAGAAAACATTCGCAAATGCAAATTGGGGTTGGACTGGGGAAAACTCGCATTTGCGAGAAGGAACTTCGCATTTGCGAAGACTGGCTAAGGAAGGGGAGAATCGCATTTGCGATTTTTATTCTCGCATTTGCGAAGAAGCAAGCCAAGGGAAGAGCTCGCAATTGCGAGGCAGGCTTCGCAATTGCAAAACCTACAGACACCAGATGATAAAAATGCAGCAAAATGAGCCGAACACCTATCTGAAACTCACCTGAGCCCTCGGCGCTCCAACCCAATCATGCACCCAACCTGAAAAACATCCTACGGACTTACTCGTGCGATCAAATCGCCAAAATAACATCTAAATCAAAGAATCAACCTCCAAAACTCATGATTTTCATTTCAAGTTCAAAACTTTCAAACTTTTCAACTTTTAGTCCAAAACACGTCAAACGAAGTCCGTTTTCAACCAAATATTACAGATAGCGCTTAACGCCCATTTAAGACTTTTACCGGGCGTCGGAACCAAAATACAAGTCTGATACCATCACTTTTGATCAATTTCCATTTCAAATTTTAATTAAGCATTTTCAAAAATAATTTCACAGAAAAGCTCTGTACTCGGGCCTGGGACCTCGGATTTCGATTCCGGGAATACGATCGGGCCCAAATTTCATTACGGACCCTCCGGGACCGTCACACCACAAGTCCGGGTCCGTTTACCCAAAACATTGACAAAGTCAACCATATCAATATTAGTATCAAAATTCATAGTTTTTAACACAGAGTTCAAATATTTTCACATAAAAATCTTCCGGCTTCGTGCCCGGACTGCGCATGCCAACCGAGACAACCAAATAATAGGTTTTCAAGGCCTTAGAAGTGCAAGGAAAGGGAGAATTACGGTGATGACCCTTTGGGTTGTCACAAGCTGGGCCGGGCATGCTCCAAACCAGCGACACAACTTTTCCTCTAAAGGGTAAATCGGAAGGGTGTATCCAATTCGAAAGGCGTACTCATAGAAGACACAGTACCCAGTCTTAGGCATGTTAACATGGTGTAGCCTCGCGCGGACCATGTCAACATGATCGGGAATATCGTACGACTTTCTAAAAGAGGCCAAGTGGGACAGTATCATCTCCCTATGCTCCCAAGGAGGGAGTTTACACTTATTCAGAAAGTCGCTCCTTTTGCTCATATCGCGTGGGAGCAAGTTGGCCATTAATAGAGGAACAAAAACTTCCTCGGCCTCCTCGCCGTCTGAGGATGACGAAGCCCTAGTGGAAGAAATGTCCATGGTCCTAGTATCGTCATGTCAACGTTTAGCCATAGTGAATGTTATAAGAAAAAGGTATTGTGGGTCACAAGTTCGATTCCTAAGAATGAGAATTTCAGAGAAGAAAGAACAGTGAGCACTAGAAAAAGATAGGGAAAATATTGGGAAAATACTCTCCGAAAAAGTTCAAAAGATGAACCTAGTCAACCTCTCCCTCTTTTTATGAGAAAAGGTACACGGAAATCGAAAGGGCATGATTTAAAAAATCGATGCAGGAAATCGAAACGTCACATCATAACCTGAACCACCCCGGGAGAAGAAGTAATGATCACGCATGTGATCGATGATGTCACCAAATTCCAAAAAGAGGGTAACATGTCAACGGCTTGACCACTTCACACATGAGCGCGTATCTCACGGGGGTATCAACAGGAACGACCAAATTTTCGTAGGCGTCGAGAACAAATGTTTGTCCATTGCCTTTCGACTGCATCGCCAATAAACGGAGGGACTATTAGTATTGGGCAAATTTGGTTCCCGACGCCGATATACTATTCGCATACGGCCTCACTAAAGAAATCGACCTTATCGTGGTCGACTCAAGTAAGGCCGGCCCCAGTGAATAAACGGACCGAGTGACATGACTCGCTGCAACGTCACATCATGATCTTACACTGGTATATCGAGGCCACCAACTCTTGTACTTTCTTTGTATTATTTCAAGGAATGTCCCTTAGTATATAAAGGGGACCTCCCCCTTTGTAAAGACTCATGTGTATTTTATTACTGAAAATATACATCTCTCTCTCTCTCTCTCTCTTGCAAAAAGCCTATTATACATCTTAGTACTCTTATATCTCGATTTTTACATTATAGTTGATGATCTTAATCATCTAACGTTTTGTAGATCACATTACCCTTGATTCCGATTAACCCTTATTATTTTTTTATTGTTTTAAGGCTATTTAAGTATTCGAATAACTTTTTTGCCAAACAATCACCTCGATGAAGTAAAATATTTTTTTTTTATTAGCTTAATTCATAGACTTTAATTTGCCTGCATAAAAATTAAAATTTTTATCTTAAAAAAATCATAAAATTTTGTAAGATAACTTTTATTACTATTACAACCTCCGCGAAGCGTGAAAAAATTTAATAGTTAAATTAATAAAAACAAGACAAATATTTTTCATATGTGATGTTTATCGCTCAATTATGGTTAACGATATGCATTCTCACTTTAATTTTAATTATTAAAATTAAATTATTTGATTTGATATAAATAGGCGGTGCACGTAATATTACCTTGTCCCATACAATAAGATCAGTTACAGATAGGGGTGTATAAAGGAAACCGACAAATCGCATCAACCCGATAATCTGAGTCAAACCGAGAAAAAAATCCGAATATGGTTTGGTGTTGGAAAAAAAATCTGACCATAATTGGTTTGGTTTGGTTTTAACTAAAGAAAGTCAAACCGAAACCAAACCAACCCGACATTAGATATATTTAATATATAAATATAGTTATTGTAATGTAATTATAAATATTTCTTAAAAATTTTATAATTTTATCTTTTAAGGTATTATTTCAAGGTCGGACTTAGAAGTTTTGAATGCTCCAATACGTTTTATAGCCATTAATATTAGTAAATTAAATAATGCTAACAGAATACTAATGCTAACAAAAGACATTCAATACAATATTACGGACAGGGATGTGTTGAATATCTATTTTTTGTTTTCAATAATTTAGATAGAAATGCATAACCTATTTTTATTTTGCTTTAGCTTTTTGTCATGTAATTAATACTCCCTTATTAGTCTAATTATTTTAGCATGACTTAGTGTTTTTAAATTATATTTATTTTTATTATGACTTTTTAATTAACAATATTTATATTACATAATTTTATTGTCTTTATTGTTGAATATTTTAGGATAATGCCATGACACATCTCATTTTTGTATTATTTTCTTGGAAAATACTTTATATAATTGTATCTTACTAGGATTAAAGAAATATTTTGAGCATATGTTATATATTTTATTCTACGAAGATTTTACCGGGAAAAAACCCGCCAAAACCCGAATAACCAGAAAACCCGAAAAAAATCGATATCGAAAAACCCAAGTTTTATTGATTTGGTTTGGTCTTTAGATTTAATAACTCGATACAATTGATTTAGTTCGATAATTTAAAATCCGAACTAACCCGGCATATGTACACCCCTAGTAACAGACCTAATTCTACAGAAAATAATCGGGGTTTACTCATTATTTAAGGCGGAACTCTTTTCAAATTGAGCAAGCAGTTTTAAATGGTGACGTAATATGTAGCTAATCCCAAAGTTAATTCCAAAGCTAGAGAAAGTGTGCAGAGATAAACATGAGCTAATAGAGAATCATGAAGGTTCAGACGATTATTTTAGTGGTCTTTGACTTGATATTCAGGCCTCAGGGGTGAAATTACAGTTTAATTTATGGGAGTCCAAAAACTAAATATGGTCTTAATGGACTCAAAAGACTGAAATTAAATAAATGAAAAAAAATTAGTGACCAAACTATATAAAGCTCGTTTTTAAAGAGGATTTTACTTTAACGTTCGTTTTGGACGTTAAGGTAGAGAGCGTTCTAAAAAGACATTTTATATAAAATGCGTTTTAAAAAACGCTACACTTGAACCTGATTAGGCATTCATATAAAGTGCGGTTTTAATAAAGCGCTATATATAAAACTCCTTAATAAATCACGCTTTTCATCTTTAAGTACCCATCCCTCCTCTTCCCCACGTTCAAACAGAAAGTCCCCCTCCCACCCCATCCACCCCCCCAAATTTAAAATCGCACGAGCTGTCCACCCCTCCCCCCCCCCCCCTTTAATGACCCAAAAACACACAAGTGGACCCTACCCGTCCCACAAAAGTAAAGAGTGTTGGTCCCACATCCTAGCTAAGGTCTTCTCTTGTTGTGGTTGCTCGTCTCGGACTAAAATCTTCAATTCTTCAATTTTATAAAAAATATAAATCATGGTAATTCGATTTAGTTTTTGTCAAAACTCGTATAAAAATGCATATTAGTTATTTTACATGTGTTCTATGTTGTTTTGTATTATTTTTTTTGCGATTGAATTGGCATGTTATTTTTATACTGACTTAGATATTAGTATGCTAAAAAAATATGTAAAAATTAAAAAATATTATTATTTGTTAAAAAATGTTAATAACTTTTTTTTACTGTTGTATATATATTTTCGTGAATGTTTTGTGATTAAGTATATTTTTTTATCTAGTTTATATTATTTATTTGCTTAAAGACTAGTAATATCGTGCCCTTTTAGGGTAGTAAAATGTAGTGTCTTTAAGCGTAGTAAAATGTAGTACCTTTTAGCGTAGTATCCTGTAGTTTAAGTATCTCTTATACTCAGAAATACGTCAAAATAATTGATAGATCAAACACAAACTCTGTCCAATTATAGTCAACGATCATAAGAAAATAAAATGAAAAAAATAATATTTTTCGGATATCTTGGTGCTACTGAACCGCAAATATTGAGCCTGGAACTCATATGTAATTATTTAATAATTAAATATTATATAATTATTAAAATTAATTATTTAATTTATAAACAAACATATAAATTTATAAAACTGACATGTAAAATAATAAATCTAACACATACAAGAATTCGGGATATCTTGGTTCTACTGGGCTGCAAATTTCGGGCATGCAACCTATATGTGAATATTTAATAATTAAATATTATATAATTATAAAAATTAATTATTTAATTTACAAAGTTACATATGGCAAAAGTTAGAGAAAATATTTGTCCATTGACATATACTGCAACGATGATCAACAACATAATATCATACTTTCCATAGATATGAGTACCGTCTATGGATATTACCGGCCATCAATGCAGAAAATCATCAATTGCTGGTTTAAATGCCCAAAACACGTATTTGAACATATATTCTGCTATTCCCAGACTCCGCTCAAATTTTCATTCAACAACGGTCCCGGAGTCAAAGTGTTGCAATGCGGTCATTTACCTGGGTAGAGCTGTAAATGACTTATACCAGTTACCATAAACAATTTCAAATGCACGTTTGCGCCCGATTAATATCTTTCTTTTGCTAATGGTATGGCCATATTCCGGGTGGACGGATGTAACACACTCTTTGATCTTGTACTTTATGGACGCTTCAATATGTGGAATCAGGACAAGAGAAATCAAGTCAACATCCAAGTTGAAGTGATTCCCATTGAATGTGTCCATTTCACAAGCGTGAGTGCCAATATATTTAACTAATTTCCGCATACCTATTTTCTACTTGCTCGCACGCAACTTCCAATGAAAACCCGTAAACCATCTACGACAAATAACCTTGTATATACCCAGACTTGACTCCCATACCGTTATCTCACGATACTCTTTTACATTGTACATTTTCGTCGCCTTGCTAAGGCGCGCTTTATCACGAAAAAGCATGCCCTTTGCCAGCACAGTTGGTCTAGACTCATCCCACACTGCTGTCCGAATTTTGTCAAAATCCCTTGTGAGAGCATCCACATCCGGTACTTCGCGAATGATCAAGGTAGGAAATATGTCTTGAGTGAAACAGCATGTAGGACTCGTCCACTCTTGGTCTAACGGGGGGTGTAACATACTCCTTCGTCAAATCAAGTCCATCATTCTCTTTCTCCTCATCACCACCCTTATTAGGGAAGGGTGTGCCACCTACGAACTCATCGGTATTGTTATCATAATCACCGTTCTCTTTCTGACTCTGTCTATTTGCTAGATCCCGATTAAATATGTTTTCTTCGGGAAATTGAGTCAGGACAGGTGGTTCAACTTGCTCAATTTCATTGCACAAACAACAAAATAATAAGCTACTCAAATTGATAAATATTTTACATATAGCTATATCGCTTCACTTACAAGTCGTAATGTGTTGAGATTCCACGATGGGCATTATCCTGTTGGTGATGACTCCCGGATGGACCACCATGATCCAACACACCAAAACTACGCATATTCCAACTAGGCGTGGGTACATAACTTGTAAAAATTCATATATGGACGGTACCTCATGTGAAATATATGAGTGTTACAGAAATTCAGTACAACAAAAATAAACATCGTAACACAAAGGAAACTGAAGTTTACCACTCGTCTTGTGGATTATGTAAAGTAGGAGATAAATTATTTCCTCACTCCTCATTTGCCCGTGGAGATAAGCTTAGATCCGGCCAAACTCTTTCAGCCGGAACCTGTTTGGCTAAAACTACTCCAGAATAACCACCCGATGATTGGGGGTTATTCATGCTTTAATTTACGCAACTCATTACTGCGAGCATCTTCAACTTTTATATTCATTTCCAATATTTTTATCAAAATAAATTTTCGGTATTCATCTGGAGTCCCCAAAAAATCTCTCAGATTTTCATCATCCTCGATGTTAAACTCAGCGTAACAAATAACCCCTACGGGGTGACAAAATACAGATATCTTCCGATTACTCTAAAGTTCGACGAACGTTTGCTCACACTCATTTTATTACACAAGAAGAATATCAGTCTATGCACTCCATTGTAAGTGGCAACATAACACGACTCTGTGGAGATAAACTATAGCTCACTGAGCTATTCGCCACCATAACCTCACTCCCCCAACATAACGAAACCCTTACTTTTCTATCTCAAACATTATGATAAAATTCTTGAATTTAACAAGAAGAAAAATTTAACAGGAGTTGAGAATATTTCTGAATGGATTTTTGCAAAATCCTTAATGTCTTTAAATAAGCCAATGCCCAATTAGTGGGGGGGGGGGGAGGGAGGCCAATTTTTTTGAGATAAAACATCCTTCTAAAATGCGTTTTACCCATTTAAATTATTATTATGTCAGTTAAACGCAGAAGAGTTATTGGTGGGCCCACAAAATACGTATAACATTTTAAAAAAATGTGTTTTAAATAAAACGCCTTTTAAAAACATGCTTTACCTTAACATTCAAAACGGACATTAAAGAAAAGTGCTCTTTAAAACTGCATTTTATATAGTTTGGTCACTAATTTTTTTTCTCACTTATTTCGGTCTTTTGTGTCCACAAAGACCACATTTAGGTGTTGAACTTTAATTTATGGCGCACGTGAACTTATGGTCTTTTTGCAAATACTAGATATATTATACATTATTTTTTAAAATTACTTTAATATTATTTTTTGGCTCACATACTTTAAAAAATTTAAATTATGCATTTGATTAAATAAAGGATTATTTACTAAAAAAGAATTAGTTCCCACTTAATACTTTCGTATCCCCTCTACTAGTGTCCTTGTCTTATCCCCGATAGTTAAGTCTTACTTGGCCACTAAGCAATAACTTTAAGTTCATCTATAACTTTGACTAAGAACCGTTTGTCTAAATTGAACATAAAATAAAATAAAAAAGTTATAGAGATAATTATTATTTTCTGTCTGAATTGGTTTGCAACTATTATTATTTCAGAAACAATTTTATTCATTGCAGATTTTTCATATATTTCAAGTTTTTCCAACTATTAAAATTATGAATTATACTATTTGATACATTTCATACTTTTCCAAATAACAAAAATTCAGCTTATAATGCCGATTTCACGATACGATAGTTTAAAATGCTTCGTTGTGCACTTAAAACATTGATGGGTCAAATAGACATTTTTGAAATTTTAGTTCAACCAAGTGACACGTTCATGAAACTTGTTAACATCGAGATTAAACCGGTAGATCATGAAAATTGTAGAGAGAGAAAGTAGAGAGAAGGAGGAGTAGTTGAGAAGTCTCTGGAACTCAGAGAGCGTTTATTAAACCGAGAACAGAAAAAAGAGAAAATGAAGTCCGGGGTCCAAAATATCTAAGAACCCCATATATAAACACATACAATTGGGTCGGACCGGGTCGGATGACCCAAAGACAAAAAATGAATTGAGGCTCAGATACAGTGGGCTCGGTACAATTGGCCCAATAACAAGTAATCATCATAGCCCACACTAATGTATACCAGATATACAATAAATATACGCTGCATATACACTGTCTATAACTATGTGATCTCTTTCATCTCAACACCCCCCCTCAAGTTGGAGAGGGAAACCACCTGCAACTTGGCGAGAAGCGGAAGAAGCATGGTGCCAGGCAGAGGTTTAGTGAGTAAGTCGGCCAACTGACGAGATGTAGGAACATGAAGCAGCTTGAGAAAACCAGATTGCAGCAAGTCCCGAACAAAATGACAGTCCACCTCGATATGTTTGGTACGTTCATGGAAAACAGGATTGTTAGCAATATGAACAGCAGCCTGACTATCACAATAAACAGAAATAGGAGAAGAAACAGATACCCCAAGATCACCCAACAAACGAGAAAGCCAAGTCAGCTCAGCAACCACCTTACTAAGAGCTCGATATTCTGCCTCAGCAGAGGACAGAGAAACAACAGGTTGTTTCTTTGATTTCCAACTAATCAAACATCCGCCCAAAATCACACAAAAACCAGTAACAGAACGCCTGATATCAGGGCAGGCAGCCCAGTCACTATCAGAATACGCAAAAACAAATAAATCAGCATGATCAGAATAAAACAAACCCATGGAGGGAGTACCCTTAAGGTATCGTAGAACATGTAGGGCAGCAGTCATATGGGGAAGCATGGGGCATTTGAGAAACTGACTCAGATGATGTACTGCAAAACATATGTCAGGCCTAGTGTGAGTCAAGAAAAGCATCTTGCCAACAAGACTCCTGTACTGGTCAGGAGAGGGCAGGATGTCACCAAAGTCAGCATGAAGTTTGACATTGATGTCCAAAGGAGACACAACAGAAGAGACATTGACACAGTCAAACTGATGCAACAAATCAGAAATATACTTATGCTGATTAAGGAGCAGCCCACCAGGTACAACTGACATCTCAAGACCCAAAAAGTAATGCAAGGAACCCAAATCTTTGATTTTAAACTGATCATCCAGAAACAGTTTAAGGGCAGCAAGTTCATCACTGTCATCCCCAGTGAGTATGATGTCATCCACAGAGACTGCTACCACCACAAGGGAGCCAGGTTTACCTTTGATGAATAAGGAATAGTCATTCAAAGAATGTGTATACCCTCTGGAATAAAGAGCAGAAGACAACTTGGCATACCATTGCCTGGAAGCCTGTCTTAGCCCATACAGGGATTTCCTGAGTCTACAGACCAGAGGAGGAGAAGGAGAAGAGGTGGTAGAAACAGAACCAGGAAGAGGAGCAGAGATAGTTAAACCTGGGGGAAGTTTCATGTAAAATTCCTCATCCAAATCACCATGAAGAAAGGCATTATTGACATCAAGCTGAAACAGAGGCCAGTGATGTTTGACAGCCACAGCAATAAGGCATTTGACAGAGGTCATCTTAATGACTGGAGAAAAGGTGTTTGTAAAATCAATCCCCTCAACCTGTGTGTCACCCCTAATAACCAATCGTGCCTTATATCTTTCAACAAGACCATCAGATTTGTATTTGATTTTATAGACCCACTTGCACCCAATAGGTTTCTTACCAACAGGAAGAGGGACAATGTCCCAAGTGTGATTAGCATCCAGAGCAGCAAACTCCTGTCTCATTGCATCCCGCCATGCTGGATAGATGCAGCTTGAGAGTAGTACATAGGTTCAGATTCCAAAGTGGATGAGGAAGAACCAGAAAATGCAGGAAGTTGGCAGACATAATCCTTAAGGTATGAAGGAGGATTATGCTATCTAGTAGACTTCCTAGATGCAGGAAGAGGAAGGGAAGGAGGTAGTACAGGAGCAGGAAGATCTGGATTGAAAGAAGGAAGGGAAGGAGAAGCAGCAACAAGAGCAGTAGGTGCAGGAAGATCAGGGGAAGGAAAATCAGGAAAGTCAGAGACAGGAAAATCATCAGCAGGGGGAACAGAAGGAACAGAGGAAGGAGAAGGGTGAAAAGAGGAAGATTTGTCCTTAAAAGGAAAATAAGATTCATGAAAAACAACATCCCTTGAAACAAAACACTTCTTGGTACCCAAGTCATACAGTTATAACCCTTTTTAGCAAAGGGGTAACCCAGAAACACACAAGAATGGGCCTTAGGTTTTAGTTTGTCCCTTTGAGGGATAGGGACAGCAGCATAAGCAAGGCATTCAAAAGCTCTAAAATGAGAGTAGGATGGGGCTTTGCCATATAAAATTTCACGGGGAGACTTATGATGGAGAGTTCCGGTGGGTATTTTGTTAAGGAGATAGGTGGCAGTTAACAGGCAATCACCCCAGAAAGAGACAGGTAGACCAGATTGAAAAAGTAATGCTCTACATGTTTCAAGGAGTGTTCTGTGTTTCCTTACAACAACACCATTATGTTGGGGAGAATGAGGGCAAGAGGTTTGATGGATGATCCCCTGGCTACTAAAAAAGGATTTTCCCTCAGTGCTGGACCCCAGTTCTAAGGCATTGTCACTTCTGACAGTTTGGACCACATAATTGAATTGAGTTTTAACAAAGGAAATAAAAGACTTAAGGAGGGAAAAGGCATTGCTTTTGGATCCCATTAGATGTGTCCAGGTTGCCCTAGAAAAGTCATCAACTATGGTAAGAAAGTATTTGTAATCAAAAGAAGTAGAAGTGTGGTAAGGCCCCCAAGTATCCACATGTATCAATTGGAATGGTCTAGTTGTACTGATATTACTGTCATGAAAAGGAAGTCTAGTCTGCTTAGCCATAGGGCAGACAGAACAGGGAAATGGTTGTTTAGGAGCAAGGGGAAAAGACAAACCCAAAATGTGTTTCATATTAGTAAAGGGAGTATGTGCCAGTCTTAAATGCCAAATGTAATTCATATCATTGATATCAACTTTATTACAAATGGAATTGTTTACAGTTGAAGGTAGACAAACATTTTTGCTATCAGACACAATGTCATCATTACAGAAATTAGGTAAAGCACATACAGAGGTAAAAGGAGAAATAGAAGAGGGAGAAAGGGAAGGAGGCACCCAACACAGTTTGTATAAGCCAGCTTCCTCTTTACCAAGATCCAGAGGCCTCTTCAGAGAAGGGTCCTGTATTATGTAAAGTAAACAGGAAGTTGGTGTGAATGAAACTATACAGTGCAACTGTTTGATCAACTTGTGAACAGAAATCAGGTTGTGCTTAAAGGAAGGAACCAGAAGCACATTATGAAGAGTGAGGGAAGAGGTTAATGCAAAAGAACCTGTACAAGTAACTTTTACTTTGTAACCATTAGGTAAAGTTACAAGATAAGGAACAGTCAAAGGTATGATGTTAAAGAGTAGTTGTTTATTATGTGTCATATGATTGGATGCCCCTGAATCAATGATCCAGATGACATAATTTATATGTGTAAGCATGCATACTTTGGAATCAGAAACAAGACTCTCAGTTAACATTGTACCAGCAAAATTAGCAGCACACATGGGAGGAGGAGCTTGACCACTAGAATCCCCTAACTTGGTCTGTTGCAACAGGGTCATCAATTGATCATAGTGATGTCTGCTCAACCCTGGTATCACAGAACTGTGACCATCTAGTTGGCTGGCAGAAGGATCCCCAAGAGGAACAGACAAATTAGAATTATCATTATTAACAGACACGCATTCAACTCCAGTGGAAACATGAGCAGCTGTAGATTTCCTTCCCTTGTTGTAATTAATGCTTTGAGGGAACCCATGTATCTTGTAGCACTTATCAATTAAGTGCCCAGATTTCTTGCAATATCTGCAGAATAGGGGCCCTCTGTTTTGCTCAAAATTAATTCTGGTCTGAAAATAATGGGAGGTCGAGGCACTGTGGCCTGATGAGACCCAACTGAGTGCTTATTTACATGAGTATTGAAAGACATAGAATCTGGACTAATATGAGAAGTAGATTGAACTTGTCTTTGTTTCTCATCATCAAGCTATTGTAAACACTGTCAAGGGAAGGAAATGGCTGCATCATCAACAAATTGCTCCTAACCCCCATATACACTTCATTCAACCCCATAAGAAACTGAAAAACCTTGTTTTCATCATCTTCCTCAATTATCACATTTTTGGCAGCACACACACATCTATGCCCATGATTTGTGCACATAATGCCCAATTCATCCCACAAGCCTTTGAGCTTGTCGAAGTAAGAGGCTATATCTAAGGAGCCTTGGGATATATGTGAGAGTTCCCTCTTTAATTCAAAGATATTGGTCTTGTTAGGGGTACCATATCTTTTCTCAATTTGGGACCAGATACTCTGTGCAGTATCGGAATACTGCACACTATCAGCAATTTGTGGAGACAGAGAGGAGGTCAACCAAGAGATGACCATGTTATTACACCTATCCCATAATCTCTGTTGAGCCACATTATTGTTAGGACGAGGACATGAACCGTCAACAAATCCGATTTTATTTTTAGCATATAAGGCAACAATCATTTTACGTCTCCAACCCCCATAACCAGTACCGGAGAAGGGAGTGGGAACTAGGGACACACCAGGGACATCAGAAGAATATACAAAGAGGGGACTGGTAGAATCTATCGAAGTAGAAGCACTAGTATTGGTATTGGAAGCCATAATCACACCAGTTATTCACAGGTAAAATCAAATATCCACACACAAAACCAGATATTCACACAGAAAATCAGATACTCACCTACTGAGCCAGATAATCACACAGAACACATACAATAGTCAAGATAAGGAAAGAGTTACCCTCCTTCTTCGCGACCGGAGAAGATCGGCCTTCAAGTAAACAGAGAAAACCCTAGGTACAACCGTCAGAAAATCTTACTGTAAGTATGATCAGGAATGTCGGAAAATCACCCAAAACATCATCTGAGTGAGGATCGAGCCACCGGATGGTAGTAAAACTTTAGGTCAAACCACCAGAAACCCTAGAAGCCGATAGGTCACCCAAAAATCAACCAAGAATCATCATAAATTCTTCTAGAACATTCAGGAGAAGAAAATACACTCCGATATACAAGGAAAGACTCAGAAAAGTCTCCGATAGGTCGGAATCTTCATCGACTGCGAGGTCTCGTAAATCACCCCCAAAACCTCGAAATGGACTTCATCCAGGACCACGAAATGCATAGAAACATAGTCGGATCGTCGTCGAGGCTCTGAAACCATGTTAACATTGAGATTAAACCGATAGATCATGAAAATTGTAGAGAGAGAAAGTAGAGAGAAGGAGGAGTAGTTGAGAAGTCTCTGGAACTCAGAGAGCGTTTATTAAACCGAGAACAGAAAAAAGAGAAAATGAAGTCCGGGGTCCAAAATATCTAAGGACCCCATATATAAACACATACAATTAGGTCGGACCGGGTCGGATGACCCAAAGACAAAAAATGAATTGAGGCTCAGATACAGTGGGCTCGGTACAATTGGCCCAATAACAAGTAATCATCATAGCCCATACTAATGTATACCAGATATACAATAAATATACACTGCATATACACTGTCTATAACTATGTAATCTCTTTCATCTCAACAAAACTTCTGAACATATTTTTATTTCTGGGCCACCTACATTTTAGCTGAGCAACAATTTCCATATTCTAACACTTAAAACAATTGATAAACGAAAGTTGGTGTTTGATATTATTACCTAATCAACTATTCTTACCATTATTAGCTAAAAGAAATTTGATTTTAAAAAAATTTCTCCTCTCTTTTTTTCTCTATGAAAGTAAAACCGCAAATGTCTCCGTTATGAAGGGCAAAGCTAGCATAATATTTACGAGGTACCAAATTTAATAACTTTAATTTAAAATATAACAATTTAAGAAAATTAAAATTTTGAAATCATATTCAAATCCATTACCGTGTTGGAATTTAACACGGCTCCATAGGATGATAAGAATGGATCTTGGGCCTAACTCAACTTCAAAAGCTAGCTTGTGAGGGGAGAATTAACCAAACCATATAAAGAGACCAAGGACCTCAAATCCCTTCGATATGGTACAATTCAACGTAGGATTCTCATTTCTCAATTTAAAATTGTACAAAATTTTACAACTTGTAAACGCATTGACCCTTTTTTGACCCTTTCCCCATAGTTGTAAAAACTGCAACAGCCGCCTATTAAGACTGCTTCTCTGAGAAGAATTTACTTGGCCGTCAGTATCAATTGCCTTTCATCTACACTCCTGTGTATTTCCTCAACAGATCTTCACCGTTCATCTCTCCATTCAACGACGTATCAGTATCTCGTTTAGTTTTTTTTTTTTTCTTCAAAACCACGTGTCAGGTGATTGTAGTAGTATCCACTAAAGACGTCTAAGAGTATCGAACGTTTTAGTTAAGCTACCGACATGCTGACATGGAACCGACCAAATCTACCACGTCATCTAAACTACCCACGTTAATCCTTCCACCACTCCCATCTTGGCACGTGTCCCCCTCAAACGGCTAGTTTTTTTCCCTCTTTCAGATTTAAGCACAAAACCCAAAAGATATTTGTATGGGAAAATTCCAGTTCTTTCTAGGCAAGACCAAATCTTTTTTTAACAGCCATACATATTTATCCATTAAACATTTAAATATTATTCAAATAAAAAAGAGAGAGAAAAATAAAAAGTTCACAGTAAAAAAAGACGTGTATATAATGGAACTTGACCCTGGTCCAAATGAAGTGCTATACAAGTTGTGTAGAAAGGCGGTTCATTAGTTTCCTTGTTCAGAACATCCGTTACTTCAATCTTAATTTACTTCTGCAGCGCAAATTAAGGATTAATTTTAAGGTACGTATCTATATATATTGCTGCTTACCCACTAAGTAATGATATATTAGAGATACATTATGTTTGATTTGGTTTTGGGTTAATGAGGTTCTGTTATTAAGTTTAAATAACAAAGTCGGGAAGAAAATTTTAGATTATAGATAGAGTTTTAGTGGATATGGTGTTTGGATTTGGATAATTCTGAATGGTTTTGTTGGAAAAATCAGGTATTGAGTGAAAATGGTATTGGGAAAGAAATGCGAAAGTTATGGGTCGGGTCTAGTTAGAAGTACCTCATTTGGGCGGAAAAGAATTACAGTGGATGTTGATTTCAGTCCAATAACAACACCTATGAAGAAAGTATGTAGTCACAATTCATTTTTCTTTTGTGATGACAAGTCTCCTCTTGAAGCCTTGCCTCAAGATATTCTGGTGGGTATGATCAACCAAATGTATATTTTGAAAGTATTAGTATAATGGTACTGAATTTTTTTTTTCTAAAATGGTCTTCCCTGTTTTTGCAGATAATGATAGTGTGTGGAGTTGATCATGATGATTTAAAGAGGCTTTTTCATGTATCAAGGGCAATTAGAGAAGCTGTAACTGTCAATTACACCATTCAAATACATTCATTTTGCACTATTGAAGTAGTTGGATTGGTTTCTTAATTAGTGAGCTAAATGGGGTTTTTTTTTTTTTTTCTTTAATGAACAGACTGTGATAGCAAAAAGGTGGCATTTTGAGTATGCAACACCAAGAAAGACGCTTGGTTTCAAGAATGCAATTGAGGATTTGGGTGAATTCAATGATGTTGAAGCGCCAAATGCTCCAAGACAATTGAAAATTCGGAAATTAAAATTAAGCAGAAAGAAGCTGGCTGACATTTCAGTCGCATTGTTTGCATCATCATCCGAAGAAGATGGTGATAATTGGCCGCAGCGGAAGTCATTTATGCAGATGGATGCTGAGTTATAGACATCTCTGTCTGTAAAAGAGGTTCTGTGTAAATTATTGTTCCTGTAGGAACCATAGGTTTTGGGGTTAGATCTGATTATATTGATCAGGTTTTAGTGTCTAGTTCTTCAATCCTTTCATTGAAGATGTGTTTGTATCTATTTGTACATTTAGAGAAGGGGAGAGGTAGATGATTTAGGGGATTCTGTTTGAAGGGCTATGCTGGCGCTTCTGATTTCATAAGAATGTTGGTTGTACTTTGTACATAGCAAGGTCAAGCTCTGTTTTGATACGACTTGGTAAATTAAATGAAAATTGTCTTCCACTTTCACTTACTATTTCGTTTCTCATGATGCTGGGTCTTTTGATTTTATGATATTGCTATTTTTTCTATAATTTTTGTTGGTGATATTAATATTATATATCTTTTCGTCCTCTTGAGCAGAAGGTCGGCATCTCTATTATTTCGGAATAGGATTGTGGTTGTTTCACTTAGACTTATAATTGCTTTGTAGTCTGTGGTGTTATTGCTTTGTAGTCTGTGGTGGTATTATCATTTGCAGCATATTTACACTAATTCGTGTTGCCGCCGCACAGTTTACGTATAATTTTTTTCTTCTTTCTATGTACTGTGATGACAATTTTCTCCAACTAATCAGGTGTATATTGAGCTGGTGTTCGATTATCTGGAAATATAATAAGTTCTTAGAAAAGGCGATAGCTAATGAGAGACTAGCTCAGCATGTAGTTAATATTATACTATATAGGTTTCTTTTAAGCTAAAAATTAGTCATCCTTGCGGATTTTTTGAGTATCAAAGTTCTGTCTAGAACCGACCAAACGCATATACATTGTGGCTATTGTCCTGTCTAGAAAAAGATAAAACAAAAGAAATATCAGAAGTGGTTATTTTGCGGCTTTTATGGCATTCTTACTTAGAGGTTCGATTGGACTTCAATTGTTCTTTTTTTGTTAGACTCTTAGCTCTCGGTTGACCATTGTTTTCAAAAATATGGATTGGTTATAAAAGATGGTCAGTCTTTGGGAAGTTTTTAAAGATCATTTTGTTCAAGTTCCAAAAAGTGGTTTTGACTAGGCTTTCACTCGACCTCATTTGTTTTTTAAAATTATAATTTTTAAATTTAAATACATATATGAATATTAAGATTTTGAATACTAAATAATTTAATATTATTTGTTTTATAGCATATGAATATACAAAATTCATCCTTATTTAAAAATTAATAAATATAAAATTCAAATAAAATATTAATTGGTCTTTTATTTAATCCTGGATCAGAATTTTTGTGTGAATTCTAATTGCTGACTTAACAGAACTATCAAAACGCCGATTTAGGGTCAATACTCAAAAATCAAACTTGTTCGATGAGGCTACCCAAGACTTCAAACGGCTGAACAGAACGAAATACTCAAAACAACTGGTCGGGTCGTTACGTTCTCCTCCACTTAAACATATGTTTGTCCTTAACGTTCCCATAGCCGTTTCAATGCCATCAATTCGCTGTATAACCTTGCCATGAACATATCCGGGGGTGATCCCACGCCACCCCAATCCATATAAGCCTGATAGCAGATCACAACTGAAAATCATTATATTAACCTTAGACTGTAAGCCTTAGAACCAATTTGCAATATCTGAAATCCCTTACATCACCCGAATCTTGCATTTACACACTGTATAAGTCTAAACACGTTGTATCAAGTCATAACCATAACCCAAGATGTAATCACATGATGTACCACACAACTCGCATACTCGTAGCAATAATTCCCGATCACTATAGCTGCTCAAAACAAATCTGATACCGTTAGTAAACCTCATATCAAATAAAACCTCGTTCAAAACCTTCGTACACTGCAGATGATGAAAGAAACATGCAAAAACTCATAACTTCTCATATGACCAACAAGTCATGGAGCTCTCTCCCTCGTCCAGCAACCAAAGCCAAATCCTAAGCTGATTTTCGATATTATTATTATTTCAAACATACCGTAATCAAATTAAATAGCAATCATTTCAGTCCCAAAGGCTTCATCTCATCAAATACAAGCTACTCCACTGACATGACATACCAATACTACTTAGAGCCACAAACTGTGCAATCCATGCACCAATAAGCAACAATTCAATGTATTCAAACACGAAAAATGACTCAAATGATATAACCGTTCTGCAAGTTCAACAGATATCACCACAGGAGCAATGCTATGAATCCATCACACATCGTAGAATCAAGAAATACGAATCTAACACAAAGGATCATATCCCAACATAACCCAAATGCAATGTGTGACCTTATCCAAACAATTGTCCATATGAACTACCTCAAGACACAATACTCAAAATCAACAACCATGCGCTGTTTGACAAATCAATTACCCGAAGTGCATGACCATAATCATGGAGAAACGAATAACATTGCATACCACAACCCGAATAGACCATAACCAAGACGCAATCAACTATTCAACACCCTAATAATCATCTCGCTCGAATTATGCTATGAGGCCCAAACAGAACCAGCATCTTGTGTGCGTATAACCAATAAATCACAACCCCTCGTAGCATAGAAGAGTAACACATAGAATTTATCATAACACGAGCAATTTCAACAACCGAATGCCCACACCTCTCAACACTATTAGTATCCGACCCGGTGTAGAATACACATCCTTATTGGGCCTAACAATGGGTTCCCAAATCAATTATGGTCATCCTTAAATGGATAAATGGCCCTTTAAAAGCCCACAATGACCTAATCATATCGCGTGCTACAATCTAGATAACTTTAGCCACATCTTCACAGTCTTCAACTTTGAAACAATCTGCTTTTGTGAACTTCTAGTCTCCAAATCCATAGAACACATGAATTACCATAGCCGATCCCAACTCCACCGTTTTAATGACTAACACATCTCTCATACATAATCATCTCCACGAGAAATACTTTTATAATTCTTCCATACCACATAGTAAAATCTGTACATCAGTAGTCGACCAACCAGTCAAGTACCACAATATTAATGAAGCATACGTAAGTAAAAACATATTGTGCCTTATGACATGCGCACCTTTCTCAGGAAATACCAAGTGGTACTAACATTCATCTAATCACCTGAAACCATCCATGTTGTATAAGAATCATGACCTTCCCTTCAAAATTGAACCGCCACCTTGTACATGCAAATCTCAATCCTACAGAACGCACCACATCTATGATTATATCATATAAAAAGCACGGGAATCTCATAACCAACTCCGAGTCACTAGCAGACTACATATCTAATCGGTCAGAAACCTTCCATTTGACCTCACCCAAGAGAAAATCATAATATCAACATGCTCTTCACGCCTGTAGGAAATATCCATCTCAAACCGTGGTACAAACTATTGAGAACTCTTCGAAGCCCATTTGCACATAACCAAGCCCTCATAACTGAATCTCTCTAACTTAACCAAGCCATGCAGGTCACCAAACCCGAGAGTATTGCCATAAAACGCCTATGGAGACTCACCATATCATAAGTACCTAAAGAACCAATCATATCCATTACCGTGCTGATCCAACCTACTACTAGGTTGTTCTATTTCTCTGAGTTCGTTCCGAATTACGCTCAAGTTGACACTTCTCCTTACCAGAATACCATGATCCTTAACCAAAGCTCACCACAAGAGATCCCAACATAAAATCACACTGCCCTAAGGCCATATGCCATTGTATTTCCTCTTAAACACCTAAAAGCACTAGAATCAAGACACCCATTCTGAATAGATCTTATGTGAATATAAAATTATTTTCTTCACCTTCCTGATAGTAAAATGTAAAATATATAAAGATATAGAAATATCACAAATCTCGACACCAACCAATACAAATCCTAGTGGGTCATCAAGTAATTAGCCAGCTCAATCAATTTTTTCATCTGATGATCTTCACCCTAGGACTGAATTGATCCCTATTCATTCGGTCAAAGTCTCTACTTTTCACACCCATCTACTAAGTGATGCACCATGTTGATAGGAATCTACAAAGACCTTCTTCTACAAGTCCTTGGGGGCAACATTCATAGCAATCATCACTACTTTATCCCAAGGGCATGGTATGGCTTCGTTCTTGGTCTTGCTTAATAAATGTCGAGTGCCACTTTTTCCCGTCCAAGAATCTCCATCTACTCTCTCCCGATCGTCAAGCCGGATTGAATCGACACTTTTCCCTGCCCCACGGACTCTCACTTAATTTTGTTCTTCTTCTGTACCATCGGTTGAATGAAGACACCCGATTGGCCCGACTTTTCCAAATGCTTCGGACAAGCTGGTGTTCGATGGTGAACGAGAGATAGAAGAGTGCACTCTTCTAGGCCAATGGGTAGATCTAGCCATATACATATCCAAAAAAATTCTCAAATGCCACAGTTGAATTTTAAACTCCTTAGAAAATCCTTGAGACTCATCCCCCTATTCCATACTCAAATGAACCGCCCAAACAAGTTGAACGAGCTGTGCTCCATTAGCACACCGGCACCCAAACAAGTAATTCACACCTTCAAGCAATCGAGCGTATCCCTTTTCTAAGTACATTACATCCATCACGAACAATTACCCTAAATCATTCCCAAAATATCCATGTCTATAAAGTGTAATACATCATGTATCCAGAAATTCCTTACTCAAGTCATCTTCGAAATCAGCCTTTTCAAGTCATAACCGGTTCACAAGTATGCCTCAAACCAAAACCAGTACAACACTTAACCATGCAATTAAATCATTGATAGCAGACTTCCCCACTTGGCTCGAAGCCATATATCCAAACATTCAATTACTCACAATTCCTATACCTTATTACTGCCATAATACAACACCAAAAATCAACCCCATCCTTCATATGCTCGTCCAACACTAACCATATAATACCTCAAATAATCTACAAATCTTGCATTCATCCTCGTGACGGTCAAGTTGACTTTCTCTACCGATCCAAACTCAAATCGCAACACATATAACCCACTGATCAAAGAAAACTCTCAACACAACATCATAAGGATCACACTACTCCACAGGAGATAACCCACCTACTTAGCCTCAACTGGCTTACCTCTATACCCCTTCATGGCCACAACCACTATGCAATCATTGCGTCCCCTCAATTCTGAACTCGTCATCAAGACATAAGAATTTACTTTATTACAGAAATAAAATAACATGAAATAATCCATCATATTCTTCATAACTCCAGACCGTCCACAGAAATTGAGCACTCGATAGTCCTTTTCACATCTCAAGCAAACTCTTCTCAACATATTTCAACTATTTGAACGCTTTCCGCAGTCACATTTAGACCTACCAAATGAGTCGGATTGACCCACGAGTCGGCCCATATAACCCATTAAAATTAGCTCTTTAACTAGCTCATGACCCACGAAATCCTAATCGGAACAATCCATTAATTTAAGGGGCCTGGCCCGAGCTATTATATTTTGACCCACTGAATCGGACCGGACCCGAATCGATAGCTGATCCGTAGGTCAACCGACCCGAACCAGCTCATATGTATATATATAGACAAGTGGTAAAAAATTAAATTCAAGCATTAATGAAATAATATAGTACCAGACATTATGAGGTGTTTTGTCAAAATAGTCAAATTCCATATATTTTAAACTATTAGTTATAGAAATAGTCAAATTCCATACGTTTCTCAAGTTTTAATGTTAATAAACTATGATTTTTCTTTCATTTTTATTCTAACAAACTTCAAATACATGTAGTACTTTCAAGTTTGTATGCATGTATAAAGTTTGAAATTTTATCATTTTATTAGTTTATATCGTTTTTTTAATTAAATTAGATTCGGCTCATTAACTCTTGGTTAAGGGATTATAAGTTATGAGTCTGGGTCCGGGTAGGATCAACATGTTTTGATTAATAGGTCAAATATGGACCAACCCCTATAAGAAAGTGAACCGGACTAGCCCGGTTAAGGACCCACGTGGCAAGAGTCAACGGTTTCGGACCGGGTAGGATCGACCCCTTTAACAAGTCTAGTCACATCTTACTCATCATATATCCATCCAACCACTCACATAACCACAAGTCGCACTCATAGGGATACCATTGGACATAGTAAGTCCAAAATTATATCCTCATATAAACCTTGGCTTAGCTTTAAGTAGTCATCATTTTTCCTCTAAACGGGGGACTTCATCCCACAAAATTCGGCTTAGCTTTGGAATACATCCCTACACCAGCATGTGTAGTTTTATAGTAACGAACTTAATATTCGAACCAATCTTGGTCATCTCCACTAGTAACTCCAAAAATATTTATCAAAATAGATTCATAGCATAATTGCCTCAAAGGATCTATTTTTATCAAACCTTGATTTTCATAGTTAATCCAATCTATTTGAACAACATCAAATAATAACCTTTTTCATGTTAAAGCATTTGGCAATTAACATTAAACTAAAGATACAACAAGTGGATAGGAACACAAAATTCAGTCACTGACGGCACACGTTAGCTGAACACTACCTCTCGGCGCACGATAGCAAGGCCGCAATTGTGCCCGGAAAAGAGCTCGCCCCCTGAGAAATGTGACTGCCACTACTGCTCAAATTGTTACCCCAGATCATGGTGTTACTAAGGAGTTAGAACCGCTGACATTTGGTAGCTTTCTCCCCCAGAAGTTCCAATCGAGTGAGGCGATTCATGAAGATGGTTGTGCTGAGAATGTAATGCCTCCCCAGTTGAGTAAAATTGAAGTAAATACTAGTCTATCTGTGAGACGCTTACAGTTCTCAGATGCTAGTGGGTCTGAGAAACCTACTCCATCTGCTGCTGAGGTTATGCGAGGTAATCGCAGCGCTCAAATGGGTAAACCACTTTCGTTTGTTCCTCCTACTGACAGAGATGGTAAGAAGATTGTCAAAATAAGCGAAGATGACTTGAAATCTCAGGTTTCTTAATGGAAAACTTCCTTAATTGGTTATATAATTGGAGAGAATCCCTATGAGAAAGTTATGGAAAATTTTGTGTTGCATGTGTGAAATTTTGTCTCTAAACCTCAGATTTTGATCCATTATGAGGGCTACTGCATTTTCCGATTTAATAGTATAGAGGGCAGAGATCAAGTCATTCAATGCAGACCTTATTCATACAGGAATAAACCTATGATATTGAAACCTTGGGAAATTGATTTCTTCTTCCGGAATGACATACTGAGTACAATTCCTGTGTGGATTAGATTTCCTGGGCTACCTGTAGGCTATTGGTCAATTTATGCATTGAGCAAGATGGCTAGTGCAGTGGGAAAACCATTGTATACAGACAAGTTCACAGCTCATTATGAGAAAATATCTTATGCTAGAGTGCTAGTGGAGGTTTATGCTGCACACTCTATCCCTGATCAGATAGAGATTGAGACTCATTTTGGGCCTAAGATTCAATTGATTGAATATGATTGGAAGCCTCTTTTCTGCAATCATTGTATGAAATTTGGACATGATTCTATTGATTGTTAGTATAATACTAACATTGATGAAGAACAGGAATTGGAGGAAGAGGGTAAGCCAAAGAGACAGAGGATCAGAATGAAAAAGCAGGCAAAAGTTGTAAAGCAATAGTGGCTTGTTAAAAAGATTCTAGCAAGTACGGAATCACAAGAGTATTTGCTAGAGAAATCAGATCATAGAAAGGAGAATGAAGGGTTGGGGAACACCACAACTCGTATGGTAATTACTCAACATGATGCACAACAAGGTTCTGGCATTCAAGAAAGGAATGAAATAGTAAACAAGGAACCTAATTGCAGCATTGAAGTAATGGAAGATAAATGCAATAAGGGTAAGGCAATTGTTGATGTGTTAGATGCTGGAAGAAGGGGAGAGTAGATTGATCCTAGGCCTTCTCAGAACCTAAATCCTAAGTTACTATGATTATTGTCACTTGGAATATTAGGGGGCTAAACCTAGCCCATAAGCAGAAAGAGTTGAAGACCTTTCTTGCTGTAAATAAAGTAGATGTTATGGGATGTCTTGAGACTAGAGTAAAGGAACATAAAGCAAAGAAAATCCAAGGAAAGATTGCAAAAGGATGGAATGTCCACTGGAACTACTCTAAGGCTGTTAATGGGAGGATTTGGCTTCTTTGGAAACCTCACATCCAGGTTCAAATTTCCGTTGTAACTGACCAGAACATTTAGTGCTTCATAGAAGATTCTAAAAGTCAAGTCAAAACTCACTTAAGTATCATCTATGCTCAGACTAATGGTAACCAAAGAGAACAGCTGTGGAGTGATCTGAGGAAAAAATATATACCTAGTGAGGACACTTAGTTGTTGAGTGGTGACTTTAACAATGTCTTATGCTCTGAAGATAGAATTGGCTCTCCTGTTATTGATACTGAAGTTAAAGGATTTAAAGATGTTATTACTGACTTACAGCTTACACCTCTCAGAGCTAAAGGTTGGCATTACACTTGGACTAATAAACATAATACTACAACAAGGGTGTATAGCAAGATTGACCGGGCATTGGGTAACTACCAGTGGATACAACAATATGGGCACTTAGAAGACAATTTCATGAATTTATCAGTATCTGACCACTCTCCAGTTCTTATCAAATATGGAGACCATAAGCTGTTACATCCTAAGCCTTTCAGATTGTATCTTAATATTATGGAGATTCCTCAGTTCCAAGCCATTCTACAAAATGTCCGGAGACAAGATTATGAGGGAGCACCTATGCAGCAGATATGGAGTAAAATAAAGACCATGAAGCAGCAACTAAAGGAGATAAATGCTTATATGGCTTCATATAAGCAAAAACTTGTACAGGCTAGAGAGACACTGGGTATTATCCAGACTCACTTGCAGCAATGTCCATTATCACAGCCTCTGTTTAATGAGGAAAAAGCAGCATTAGAAGAAATTGAGAAATGGAGTTGTGTGGAGGAACAAATTATGCGACAGAAATCCAAGGCTTGCTGGATTGAATGTTGTGATGCAAACACAAAGTATTTCCATGCCCAGTGGAAAATCAGAACTTGCCAGAATAGCATAACTTCTATATACACTGATACATGTTTGAAGCTCACAGACCCCAAATCTGTGGAACAAGAGTTTATAAATATTTTCCAATCATTGATGGTAGATTGTGTTGGGGAGCTACCTTGTGTTAACACAACTATTATTAAGGAAGGAAATTGTCTGACTATATCACAACAAAGACTACTGATACAGCAGATTACTATGGAAGAGATTGCAGAAGCAATAAAGGAGATGCCAAAGGATAAAGCACAAGGAGTGGATGGATTCCCTGTGGAATTCTTTACTAGGAACTGGGAAATAGTAAAGGATGATATACTTGCTGCTGCAAAGGAATTCTTCTCGACAAGCAGAATGCCTCACATGATCAATACTACTGCTATTGCACTTGTTCCTAAAGTTAAAGCTCCTACAGCTGTTAAAGATTACAGGCCCATAGCTTGTTGCACTACTTTGTATAAGATCATCTCCAAAGTCATTACTAGGAGAATGAAAACTGTGATTGGTGATTTGGTTGGGCAGGCTCAATCAGCTTTCATTGAAGGGAGAAGCATAGTTGATAACATTCTACTCAGCCATGAAATCATTAAAGGCTATTCTAGAAAAGGAATATCTCTCAGATGTGTCTTGACGGTGGATATGAGGAAGGCTTATGATACTTTGGAATGAAGGTTTCTTAAACAGGTCCTCACTTGAAAGAGGGAATTCTCTGATCTATGACCCCGAAAGAAAGATAGTCTTTTTTTCGATTCCGCGCATTATAATCACTCCTCTAGCTTATTGCGCTCGGATCTATCCAAATTCAAAGCCCATCAAACATGAAAAATATGAATCGGAGTTTGAAGAAGGGGAGGGAGAAGGAGCCCTTGACCCGCAGGAGGATTTATTCAATCATCTACGTTTTCCTGCTAAATTTGTTCAATGGATAATTTCATGTATCACAATAGTTTCATACTCCCTAGTTATGAATGGTAGATTAACAAAACCTTTCATAGCTAAGAGATGTATTAGACAAGGTATCCTATGTCACCTTATCTATTTGTGCTGGCTATGGAATATCTGAATAGGGAACTGGGACAGTTGCACAAGAATGGGGATTTCAATTTTCACCCTAAATGCAGAAAGCTTAATTGTACTCATGTATGCTTTGCTGATGATCTATTAATGTTCTGAAGAGCTGACCTTGTATCTATTAAGATTTTAAAGGAGGATTTTCAAAGATTATCTGAAGCATCTAGATTTCAAGCTAATGTTAGCAAAAGTGCAATATACATGGCTGGAGTACAACAGAATATTAGAGAGGAAATTTTGGAGGCATTGGGTTTTACTGAGGGCCAACTCCCATTCAAATACATGGGGATACCTCTAGATTCCAAAAAGCTTGTTATCTGTCACTACTTACCTCTGATAGAGAAGATTACATCTAAGATAACATGTTGGTCTGCTAAATTGCTCTCTTATGCAGGGAGATGTCAGATGATCAAAGCTGTCATCTTTGGCATCCAAGCTTACTGGGCTCAAGTTTTCATTCTGCCAAAAAAAGTGTTAAAAGCTATTGAAACCATTTGCAGAACCTTTTTGTGGACTGGAAATGCAAATCTATCCAAAAAAGCACTAGTTTCATGGGAAAGAGTATGCAGACCAATAACAGCAAGTGGAATCAATATCTTAGATATGATAGTATGGAACAAAGCAGCAATTAGTAAGCATCTTTGGGATTTAGCTAGAAAGAAGGACTGCTGTGGATAAAATGGGTGCACTGCTAGTATATCAAGCATGTAGACATTGAAATAATGACCACTCCTAAGTCAGCCTCTTGGGTTGTGAGGAAAATACTGGACAGTAGGGATGCTATCATGGGGAATTAGTTGCTTCAGGGGAGTCTTCGTAGCAGATTGAAAGGAATCTGCAAACTGGATCATTTTTAGATTCAGCAGTTGTATCTAACAATGATTCCTAACTTCAGCAAGGTTGAAAGGAAGAGTCTGATGTTGCTTGCAAATGTTCATCCTCGGCATAGATTCACTGTGTGGTTAGCTGCACACCAAAGGTTACCAACAGTGGACAGATTGCAGAAAATTTGCATACAAGTTCCTGTAACATGTGTTTTTTGTAATCAGAGTATAGAATCCTTTAACCACTTATTTTTTGAATGTTCAGTTACAAGGAATCTGTGGTCTACACTCCGTCTCTGGCTGGGGCATCACAGGTCTGTTGGTAATTGGGAAACAGAATTGAAATGGATATGCAGTAAAGCAAAGAGCAGAGTGGGCCTTAATGCTATAACAACATGTGTATTTATCAACACAGTTGCACTTATCTGGAGGGAGAGGAATAACATCAGATTTGACAGGAAAGTCTATGAGGAGAATCACATTTGCAGAGAAATTATTTTACATATTCATATTCGAGGCAGGAATCGTAGTCGGTGGCAAAATGGCTTGCGGCAACTCAATAGTTTTCCATAGCTATAGTCTAAATTAGATGTCCCTATACTGAGTTGTAATTAGTGCAAATTGGTAGATTCTTACTATAGATGATTGTGATGCAAATGAGTAGTAGCAAGTCAAAGCTACTACTAAAACTTCACCTTGTAAATATTCTGTTATGAATGGATATAACTGTTCAATCAAAAAAATGAAACAACAAGTGATTTCTTTGTTGAAATTTTAAAAAGCAAACCTTTTTTATGAAAACATATCGTTAGCACTCAAGCATTTTATACTCTTATCAACAAGTAAGTTTTAATAAAACTTATAGCATTTTCCTTAGTTGCACCTTGCAAATAATTTTTAAAAAATAAGATTTTTATTATCACATGACACTTCAAAATCAAAAAACTTAGAAAAACACGTGAAATCCTTGCCGCTTGTCCCCGTGATTACGGATACACATTTATAAATAATATCATGTATTAACAAATCATGTCTTTAGGGAGAATCCCTTAAGAAGAGTAAGCCACAATAAACTTACATCAACCTTCAATCTCAAAAAATACTACAATGCTCCAATTGATTAAAAGGCCTAAAATCTACCACTAGATATCTCATTTAAATCAAAATAATTCGAAAAGATTCATAAATATACATTTATGCTTCACAATTTGAAAATAAGCCTTCAACCATCCCAAGTTACCCAATAGATTCACCGATTAGCCTATTCAGTTTTATTCTTATCATTTAATATTCATTTGGAGTCATTAACGATACTACGTCAATTACCCAAAACCATCAAGTCACTTTAAATTATCTTTCCAACAAAACTCTAGGTTCAAGAACATCCATTTCAAAAACTAGTACTCTATCTTATCTAAATGACGATTCTAGATTCAATTCATTCATCTATTAAGTTATCAAGTCTATTGGAATCATTAGATACTCAAGACATATCCTTTTATGTCAATTTATCTCTATTCATCTTCTTATTTAGCAAACTATCATTTTCAAGACCCACCTTATGGTTCGTACAATATCCCATTGCAACTTCAAATTAAACTCATAAACATGCTACCCATACTTCAATTGTAATAATCTTACCGGTCTTTTTATATTCAACGATCGTAAGAATATAAAATCTTGTACATGCAAATCTTAATCCTACAGAACGCACTACATTTATGATGATATCATATAAAAAGCACGAGAATCTCATAACCAACTCCGAGTCACCAGCAGACTACATACCTAATCGGTCAGAAACCTTTCATTTGATCTCACCTAGGAAAAAATCATAATATCAACATGCTCTTCACGCAAGTAGGAAATGTCCACCTCAAACCGTGGTACAAACTATTGAGAACTCTTCGGAGCCCATTTGCACATAACCAAGACCTCATAACTGAATCTCTCTAACTTAGCCAAGCCATGCAGCTCACCAAACCCGAGAGTATTGCCATAAAAAGCCTATACAGAATTACCATATCATAAGTACCTAAAGAACCAATCATATCCATTACCGTGCTGATCCAACCTACTACTAGGTTGTCCTATTTCTCTGAGTTCGTTCCGAATTGCGCTCAAGTTGACACTTCTCCTTGCCAGAATACCATGATCCTTAACCAAAGCTCACCACAAGAGATCCCAACATAAAACCACACTGCCCTAAGGCCATATGCCATTGTATTTCCTCTTAGATACCTAAAAGCACTAGAATCGAGACACCCACTCTGAATAGATCTTATGTGAATTTAAAATTATTTTCTTCACCTTCCTGATAGTAAAATGTAAAATATATAAAGACATAGAAATATCACAAATCTCGACACCAACCAATACAAAGCCTATTGGGTCATCAAGTAATTAGCCAGCTCAATCCATTTTTCAATCCGATGATCTTCACCTAGGACTGAATTGATCCCTATTCATTCAGTCAAAGTCTCTACTTTTCAGGCCCTCTACTAAGTGGTGCACCATGTTGATAGGAATCGACAAAGACCTTTTTATACAAGTCCTCGGGGGCAACATTCATGGAAATCATCACTACTTTATCCCAAGGGCATGGTATGGCTTCGTTCTTGGTCTTTCTTAATAGATGTTAAGTACCACTTTTTCCCGTCCAAGAATCTCCATCTGCTCTCTCCCGATCGTCGAGCCGGATCGACTCGACACTTTTCCCTACTCCACGGACTCTCACTTCGTTTCATTCTTCTTCTTTACCAACTCTTGAATGAATACGCCCGATTGGCCCGACTTTTACATATGCTTCAGACGAGCTGATGTTCGATGGTGAACGAGAGATAGAAGAGTGAACTCTTCTAGGCCAATGGGTAGATCTAGCCATATACAAATCCAAAAAAATTCTCAAATGCCACATTTGAATCTTAAACTCCTTAGAAAATCCTTGAGACTCATCCCCCTATTCGATACTCAAATGAACCGCCCAAACAAGTTGAATGATCTTGTGCTCCATTAGCACACCGGCACCCAAACAAGTAATTCACACCTTCAAGAAATTGAGCGTATCCCTTTTCTTAGTACATTACATCGATCACGAACAGTTACCCTAAATCATCCCCAAAACATCCATATGTCTATAAAGTGTAATACATCATGCATCTAGAAATTCCTTTCTCAAAGCATCTTCGGAATCAGCCTTTTCAAGTCATAGCCGGTTCACAAGTATGCCTCAAATCAAAACCAGTACAACACTTAACCATGAAATTAAATCGTTGATAGCAGACTCCCCCACTTGGCTCGAAGCCATAGATCAAAAGATTCAATTACTCACAATTCCTATTCTTTATTAGTGCCATAATCCTACACCAAAAATCAACCCAATCCTTCATAAGCTCGTGCAACACTAACCATATAATACCTCAAATCATCTACAAATCTTGCATTCATCCTCGTGACGGTCAAGTTGACTTTCTCAACCGATCCAAACTCAAATCGCAACACATATAACCCATTGATCAAAGAAAACTCTCAACACAACATCATAAGGATCACACATCCGTAGACTACTCCACAGGAAATAACCCACCTACTTAGCCTCAACTGGCTTACCTCTATACCCCTTCATGGCCACAACCACTATGCAATCATTGCGTCCCCTCAATTCTGAACTCGTCATCAAGACATAAGAATTTACTTTACTACAGAAATAAAATAACATGAAAGAATCCATCATATTCTTCATAACTCCAGACCGTCCACAGAAATTGAGCACTCGATAGTCCTTTTCACATCTCAGGCAAACTCTTCTCAACATATTTCAACTATTTGAACGCTTTCTGCAGTCACATTTAGACCTATCAAATGGGTCGGGTTGACCCACGATTCGGCCCATATAACCCATTAAAATTAGATATTTGACTAGCTCATGACCCACGAAATCGTAATCGGAACAATCCATTAATTTAAGGGGCCTGGCTCGGGCTATTATATTTTGACCCACTGAATCGGACCGGACCCGAATCGATAGCTGATCCGTAGGTCAACCGACTCGGACCAGCTCATATATATATATAGACAAGTGGTAAAAAATTAAATGCAAGCATTGAAGAAATAATATAGTACCAGACATTATGAGGTGTTTTGTCAAAATAGTCAAAATCCATATATTTTAAACTATTTGTTATAGAAATAGTCAAATTCCATACATTTCTCAAGTTTTAATGTTAATAAACTATGATTTTTCTTTCATTTTTATTCTAACAAGCGTCAAGTACATGTACTAATTTCAAGTTTGTATGCATGTATAAAGTTTGAAATTTTATCATTTTATTAGTTTATAACGTTTTTTAATTAAATTAGATTCGGCTCATTAAGTCTTGGTTAAGGGATTATAGGTTATGAGTCTGGGTCCGGGTAGGATCAACATGTTTTGATTAATGGGTCAAATATGGACCAACCCCTATAGGAAAGTGAACCTGACTGGCCCTGTTAAGAACCCATGGGCCAAGAGTCAACGGTTTCGGGCTGGGTAGGATCGACCCATTTAACAGGTCTAGTCACATCCTACTCATCATATGTCCATCCAACCACTCACCGAACCACCAGTCCCACTCATAGGGATACCATATGACATAGGAAGTCCAAAATTATATCATCACATAAACCTTGGCTTAGCTTTAAGTAGTCATCATTTCTCCTCTAAACGGGGACTTCATCCCACAAAATTTGACTTAGCTTTGGAATACGTCCTTACACCAGCATGTGTAGTTTTATAGTAACGAACTTAATATTCGAACCAATCTTGGTCATCTCCACTAGTAACTCCCAAAATATTTATCAAAATAGATTCATATCATAATTGCCTCAAAGGATCTCTTTTTATCAAACCTTGATTTTCATAGCCAATCCAATATATTTTAACAACATCAAATGAATAACCTTTTTCATGTTAAAGCATTCGACAATTAACATTAAACTAAAGATACAACAAGTGATTTCTTTGTTGAAATTTTAAAAAGCAAACCTTTTTTATGAAAACATATCGTTAGCACTCAAGCATTTTATACTCTTATCAACAAGTAAGTTTTAATAAAACTTATAACATTTTCCTTAGTTGCACCTTGCAAATAATTTTTAAAAATAAGATTTTTATTATCACATGACACTTCAAAATCAAAAAACTTAGAAGCACATGTGAAATCCTTGCCTCTTGTCCAGGTGATTACGGATACACATTTATAAATAATATCATGTATTAACAAATCATGTCTTTAGGGAGAATCCTTCAAGAAGAGTAAGCCACAATCGACTTACCTCAATCTTCAATCGCCAAAAATACTACCATGCTCCAATTGATTAAAAGGCCCAAAATCTACAACTAGATATCTCATCTAAATCAAAATAATTTGAAAAGATTCATAAATATCCATTTATGCTTCACAATTTGACAATAAGCCTTCAACCATCCCAGGTTACCCAATAGATTCACCCATTAGCCTATTCAGTTTTATTCTTATCATTTAATATTCATTTGGAGTCATTAACGATACTACGTCAATTACCCAACACCATCAAGTCACTTTAAATTATTTTTCCAACAAAACTCTAGGTTCAAGAACATCCATTTCAAAAACTAGTACTCTATCTTATCTAAATGGCGATTCTAGATTCAATTCGTTCATATATTAATTTATCAAGTCTATAGGAATCATTAGATACTCAATGCATATCCTTTTATATCAATTTATCTCTATTCATCTTCTTATTTACCAAACTATCATTTTCAAGACCCACCCTTAGGTTCGTACAATATCCCATTGCAACTTCAAATTAAACTCATAAACACGCTACCCATACTTCAATTGTAATAATCTGACCGGTCTTTTTATATTTAGAACCTCGTTCCCTTAATTAAAACTTCCCATGCCTTCCTTAGCTAAATTATGACTTGCGGGGGCGATCAGTTCGGTAGTTAGAAGAGTTTTGGATGAAAATAAAACCAAATATTCCCTTAAGGTTATCTTAAAAGGCCAAGTTTGACTTCGGTCAACTTTCTTGGGAAACAGACTTGGATTCGTGATTTAATAGTCTCGGGATATCCGTGGGAAACTATAGGACCTGGGCGTATACTCGGTATCAAATTTCGAGGTTTCTAGCCCGAGTAGAGAATTTTTATGTAAAATTGTTAAAGTGAAGTTTTAAGGAATTAAAGAATCTAAATTTTTATTAAAACTTAGGTATCGGGTTCGGATTCTAGTTTTAAAACTTGGTACAAGTCCAAAGTATCATATTGGACCTACCCTTGAAATTTGGGGTCGATCCGAGTAGTCTAAGGGCGGTTTGACCCGTTGAAAGGAAATTAAGAATTTGATGTTGATTAAGTTTCATCAATTGGTTTTGGGATCCGATTCCTTGATTTAGCGTTGTTTTGGGTGTACCGAGGGTTTGACTAGGTCCGCCTTGTGGTTTCAGACTTGTCAGTATATTTGGGCGAAGCACGGGAGCTCCGAGCACCAAATGGCCGAGGTTCGAGCGAAGTTGAAACTTAGAGAAAAGCACAACCTGCTGCTTTTGTCAAAACCACTTCTGCGGCACTTTGACGACATAACCGGTCTGTATCTCACAAATGCAGAAAAGGGGGGGGGGGAGTGAAGGGGGATTACAGATATGGCTTCTTGGACCGTAGAAGCGGTCCCGCACCTATGCGGACGGCTGACCGCATAAGTGGTCCTCCTAGTTGTTCCTCAAACCGCAAAAGCGGCCCCCTGACTGCATAAGCTATCACTGCTTGAGCGGAATATTTTTCGCGTATGCGATAACCGCCGGGGATAAAGGGTTCATTAAATATGAACCCAAGCCCCTTCTCTCTCATTTTTACACCATTTGGGCGATTTTGAAGGTTTCAAAAGAGAGATTTTCTTTCTAATATCACAAGGTAAGTAATCCCCACTCACTCTTAGCTTAAACACATGAATCTTACATAGATTTAAAACTAGTAATCAAATGAAAATCAAAGGTTAGAGCTAGACCTAGGGTTTTGATTAAATTATGATTTAACCACCTAATTAGCTATGCAATGAACTAAAATTTACATATTAGTAATCCTTAGGTTATAAAGAATATTTTCCTTCAAAAAATCTCGGAATCCAGTCATGTAGGCCTGGGTCAAAAATTTGGAAACTTGCGGGAAAGGTTGGGAAACCATATAAATAGTTAGAATTCAACCTTGTAAGCCCTTATTGACTAATTCCCATATTGTTTAACTAGTTTGTGCGCTTTCGGCTTCTCCTTGAGGTCCGAGCTCGTTCTCAGAATTTGGAGGTGCGGTTTGGAGCGAGGTGAGTCTCTTTTCTTACCTCGTGCGAGGGAATTGTCCCTTTAGGACTAATAACTGATATTGTTATTAAATGCGGGGGCTGCATACTTACTAGGTGACGAGAGTTCATGCGTAGCTACTTAATGTTAATGTTTGGGTAGTTTAGGACCCACATCATGCCTACTTTGAACTTTCCCTTGTTTGAACTATATATATGGTCTTTTATGACTTGCTAGAGACTAGAGGACAATGAAAATGAACATATTCCTATCTATGAACTTGGAAGGAATTTTCCTTGTATATACATGATGTGTTATTGCACATTCTTGATAATGCCTTGATATATTTAGATCGGACCGATGGCCTCGGTGAAATAGATGCATCTATGGTACAGGCCGTTCGATCCTCGGTAGTGCATAAGTTTATATTGTGTTGAAGCATGCCGTCAACCTCGGTGTTGTTGCGCATGATTTATATGTTTATGCTTGAGCCTAGGCTTTTCATGATATGTTGCTAAATAAATCAAAGAAGAAAATAGGATAAAGGAAAATATGATTGTAAGCATGATATGACTTCTGTGGTAGCTATTATTTAATTACATTATTCATGTTGTATATTGCACATCATTATTACGATATTATCTGGACCTAGTAGGTATCAAGTCGACCTCTCGTCTTTACTTCTCTGAGATTAGACGGGATACTTACTGGGTACATATTGTTTATGTACTTATGTTAGGCTTTTGTACTTAAATGTACAGGGTCTGAGGCTGATTCATATGGATACCGTCAGGGTGCGTGCTAGTGAGTGGCTATTGAGTCTTCTACGGTGATCTGCTTCCCTTTCCTCATCGCTCGGTAGCCGGATGGAGTCTTCTTGTGTATTTTGCTGTCTTTCCCTTATTTCAGACAGTAGGGTAGAGATGTGTTTATTCTACTAGATGCCCTTACACTGTGATACCAGGCCTTGACACAAACACTTTAGTAGACTGGTCTTTTGGGTTATGTAATATTGTACTACTCGCCGCATTTACTTCTAAACCCAAGCTAAATAGGTATTTCATTTAAAATTGAGCACAACCCTATGTGATTGTTAGTGATATTCTGCAATTGGCTGGCCCGACAAGGTTGTTGGGCACCATCATGACTGGTTTTCAAAATGGGTCGTGACAACATGGTATCAGAGCACTAGGTTCACGTAGGTCTCACAGTGTTACAGGCAAACCTAATAGATTCTTGTAGATCGGTACGGAGATGTATGTATTTATCTTCGAGAGGCTATATGGTATTAGGAAAAAATTACTCTTTGTTCACTTCCTATCGTGCAGTGGTTAGTGTACTAAATTTCCGCTTCTATTGCCTAACAAATGGTAGGGGCTTGTACTGCTGATGTTCCAGACCCGGGAGGGGCTACTCCTGTTATTGTGAGAGGTCGAGGTAGAGCCCGGGGGAGGGGAACCGGCCCGCGGTATCCCAGGTCCATTCCAGTTATTCCTCCAGCGGACCCTATTATTGAGGAGTAGGGTGGGATACCTGGAGCTGAGCCTACCCCGGTAGACTTCATGACAGCACCGGGATTTAATAAAGTTATGGTCGTATGCTTCAGTTCATGGATTCGATGACTCGGGCTGATTTATTTCCAGCGGAGCCAGCACCACCACCTGCTCGGGGTGCTCCAGCGCACTCTTATTTTAGTGCCATGCTAGAGAGTTCTTATCGCCTACCAGCTGTTTAGGGTTCTTCCAGTGGGTATTCAGTTCCTCCAAATTCTTACAGTTGTTATCTCAGTGCTATGCCGGAGAGTTCATACTGCGCGACGACTATTCAGGCTTCTTCTAGTGGGTCTTTCGGTTTTCAGACTCAGCCATCTGGGCAGCAGGCCACCGTACCATGTTGCTTTGAGTATGAAGATCCAGGACATATGAGGAGGTACTACCCCAGGCTTCGGGGCAAGGCTATAAGGTAGGTACAACAGCTAGTGGCTCTAGCAACAGTGACCTAGTCACCTAGAGGTGGAGGGCAGACCGGTATGGGTTGTCATAGAGGTGGAGGCCAAACAGGGAGAGGTTAGCGAAATGCTTCTAAGTCGAGCGGAGGCCAGGAACCAGCTCCAGCTAGATTGTATGCCTCCTGGATAGGCCAGACGCATTGGCCTCAGATGCCGTCATCATAGGTATCATTTCAGTCAGTGGTAGGGATGCTTCAGTATTATTAGATCCAGGATCTACTTATTCATATGTATCCTCTCTATTTGCTCATTTTCTGGTTATCTCTTCTGAGCTTTTGGGTGTACCTGTTCATGTGTCCACTCTTGTGGGCGATTCTGTGCTTGTGAATCAGATCTACCAGTTTTGTGTGGTTACTTTCTGTGGTTACGATACTAGAGAAGCTCTCATGTTTCTTGATATGGTAGATTTTGAGGTCATCCTGGGTATGGACTGGTTATCCCCCTATCATTCCGTCCTTGAATGTCATGCCAATACTATTTCGCTAGTGATGCTAGGATAGCCGAGATTGGAGTGGAAGGGTTCCACAGTTGATATCCCTGGTAGGGTTATTTCTTTTCTGAAGGCTCAGCGCATGGTGAAGAAAGGGTGTTTGGGTTATTTGGCTTAAGTCCGAGACACCACAGCAGAGTCTCCGACGATTTATTCGGTGCCAGTAGTTCAAGAGTTCACCGATTTTTTTCCGTATGATCTTCCAGGAATGCGTACGAACCGTGATATTGATTTTTGCATTGATTTGGCTCCAAGCGCTCAGCCTATATCTATCCCACCGTACCATATGGCTCCTAAAGAGCCGAGAGAGCTAAAGGATCAGTTGGAGGACTTATTAGCAAAGGGGTTTGTCAGGCCTAGTGTGTCGCCTTGGGGTGCACCAGTGCTATTTGTAAAGAAGAAGGGAGGGACTATGCGGATATGCATTGATTACCGCCAGTTGAACAATGTCACCATCAAGAACAAGTACCCATTGCCATGGATTTGATTTGTTTGACCAGTTGCATGATGCTATGGTGTTCTCTAAGATTGATTTGAGATCAGGGTATCATCAGCTGAAGATCGGGATTCAGACGTCCCGAAGACTACATTCAGGACTAGATATGGCCACTATAAGTTTTTTATGATGTCCTTTGGTTTGACAAATGCTCCAACAACGTTCATGGACTTTATGAACAGGGTGTTCCAGCCTTTTATTGGTTTTTTTGGTATCGTCTTCATTGACAACATCTTGATATACTCGCGTAGCCTGGGGGAGCACAAGCAACATTTGAGAGTAGTGCTTCAGACCTTGCAGGAGCAGAGGCTATATGCTAAGTTCTCCAAGTTCGAGTTCTAGATAGAGTCAGTAGCGTTCTTGGGGCATATTGTGTCATGAGAGGGTATTAAAATGGACCCCCAGAAGATTGAGGCAGTTCAGAGTTGGCCACGACCTACTTCACTGACCAAAATCAGGAGCTTCCTGGGGTTAAAAGGTTACTATCAGCGAGGATGGAGTATTATGGCTTCAGGGCCGTGTATGTGTTCCTAATGTGGATGGCTTGCGAAGGAGGATTCTAGAGGAGGCCCATAGTTTGAGGTACTCCATTCATCCTGGTGCCACGAAGATGTATCGTGACTTGATACAACATTACTAGTGGCGGAGGATGAAGAAGCAAATTGTTGAGCATGTGGCTAGATGTTTGAATGGCTAGCAGGTCAAGTATGAGCACCAGAGGCCAGGTGACCTACTCCAGCAGATGCCCATTCCAGAATGGAAGTGGGAGCGCATCACTATGGACTTCGTGGTTGGGTTGCCGCTGACTTTGCAGAAGGTTGATTCAGTGTTGGTTATGATGGATATGCTGACCAAGTTGGCCCATTTCATTCCAGTGGCAACTACTTACACAACGAAGAGGTACGCTCAGATTTATATTCGAGAGATAGTCTGGTTACATGGTGTACCGATCTCCATTATATCAGACAGGGGCCCTTATTTCACATCTCACTTTTGGAGAGCCGTTCATAGAGGTTTGGGCACCATCATATATCTTAGCACGACATTTCACCCTCAAACCGATGGGCAGTTGGAAAGGATAGTTCAAATTTTAGAGGATATGCTTAGAGTATGTGTGATTGAATTTGGAGGGCACAGGGATAAGTTTCTACCTTTGGCTGAGTTTACATATAATAATAGTTATCAGTCCAACATAGAGATGGCCCCGTATGAGGCATTGTATGGTCAGCGTTGTCGTTCTCCAATAGGGTGGTTTGATCCTGGTGAGGCCAAGTTATTATGTACAGATTTGGTACAAGATGCCTTGGATAAGGTAAAGTTGAATCAGGAGAGCTCCGCACAGCTCAGTCAAGGCAAAAGAGTTACATGGATCAGAAGTCGTGTGATGTATCATTCACGATTGGCGAGAAGATTCTCTTGAAAGTCTCGCCAATGAAGCGTATTATGAGGTTCGGGAAGAAGGGAAAGTTGAGCCCAAGATTTATTGGCCCCTTTGAGTTGTTGAGGCGAGTTGGAGAGGTTGCTTATGAGCTTGCTTTATCTCCCAGTTTATCAGGGGTCCATCCGGTTTTCCATGTATCGATGCTTCGAAAGTATCATGCCGACTACTCTCATTTATTGGACTTCCGTACCATTTAGTTAGATGAAAGCTTGGGCTACGAGGAAGAGCCAACTGTTATTGTTGATAGACAGGACCGTCATCTGAGGTCCAAGAGGGTTTTTGCAGTAAGGGTCAAGTGGAGGGGCCAACCGGTTGAGGAGGCGACTGGGGAGTTTGAGGAGGACATGCATAGCCGATATCCCCACCTATTCAGCAGTCCAGGTACTTTTCTTTTATGTCCGTCCGAGGACGAACATTTGTTTAAGAGGTGGAGAATGTAACGATCCGACCGGCCATTTTACTATTTAGAACCCCATTCCCTTAAATAAAAATTCTCCCGCCTTCCTTAGCTAAATTACGACTTGAGAGGGAAATTAGTTCGCCACTTAGAAGACTTTTGGACGAAAATAAAACCTAATATTCCCTTACGATTCTCTTAATAGGCCAAGTTTTATTCCGATCAACTTTCTTGGGAAATGGACCCGAATTCGTGATTTGATGGTCCTAGGAGGTCCGTGGGAAAAAATGGTACCTGGGCGTATGATCGGAATCGAATTCTAAGCTCCCTAGCCCGAGTACGAAATTTTTATGCAAAATTGTTAAATCGAAGTTTTAAGGAATTAAAGAATCTAAATATTTATTAAAAACTTAGGTATTGTGTTTGGATTATGGTTCCAAAACTTGGTACAAGTACGAAAAATCATGTAAGACCTACCCGTAAAATTTAGGGTCGATCCGAGTAGTCTAAGGGCGTTTTGAACCGTGAAAGGAAATTAAGAACTTGAAGTTCATTAAGTTTGATCAATTAGTATTTGTTAGATAATACGCTTAACGCTAGAGGGGGGGTGAATAGCGTTATAAAAAAAATTAGCGTAAACTTGCGGAATTTAAAAATTGCAGGAAATAAATAAGTGCGATAAGTAAATAAATTAGAACAAACACACCGATATATCCTGGTTCACCACAACCCGTGGCTAGTCCAGTCCCCGAGAGACTCTCTCGAGATTTCCACTAACTTGTTAAGCTTACGGGTGGTCAACAAACCGTTACAACTTGAGGACACAAGCCTATACAACCTTTACTCGGAGATACAACACTCCAAGACTTCAACCAAGGAAACACAAGTTCCTTCTTACAACACAAGGGACTAACACTTCCCTTCAAGTGTACAAAAACACTTAGCACTCAAACAAGACACTCCTTTAAGAGTAGATATGAGTAAAAAGAATACGCTCAAGATCGTAACAACTTTCGACAAGAATTTGGCTCTCAAAAGCTTATGTAATGAATATAAAATGATAAGCAATAAAGTATGCAAGCTTTAGCAATTGTATGATCAGTTGTTGTGTGTTGTTGTTGTGTACTTAAAAGACTGAATTGAAGCTGTATTTATAGCTGAAAAACTTTGTATTACTGTTGCCTAATTGCCAATTAAGAATTGCTGATTTTACTCTGTGACAATCGATTGTCAAATTACCACAATCGATTGTTTACCAGTTCTTCCAAAAATCAATCCCATCTAAGATCAATAATCGATTACTGGCAACGTTCAAAAAATCATTTCCAGATTTACGTAAAACAATCAATTGTCAGAAATCTACAATCGATTACTCAGCAACGTTCAGAAAATCCTTTCCAGATTTTAATTAAAACAATCGATTATAAGAAATCAATAATCGATTACCTGACGGTATTTGAAAATATTTTGGCAACGGTCATTTATACAATCGATTATACAAAGTTAACAATCGATTACATATCAGTCTTGAAAAATCAATTTGGACACTGCCTCTTGACAATCGATTATTATAGGTTCACAATTGATTATTTAATAACTTTGAAAAAGTCTGGAAGACACTGCCTCAACACAATCGATTGTCATAAGTTCACAATCGATTATTTTGTGACTTTGAAAAATCTGATGGACACTGTCTCTTCACAATCGATTGTCATTAGCTTCACAATCGATTATTTTGAGCTTTGAAAAACTTTGATGGACACTGCCTCATCATTGTCATAAGGTTCACAATCGATTGTCATGCAGATTTGAAAAATCTGATGCTCACTGCCTTAACACAATCGATTGACATAAGTTCACAATCGATTGTCAAGCAGCTGACTTAATCATAATCGATTATCATAAGTACATAATCGATTATCTTAGTCCAGATTTTAGAGGCATGTTTAAAAATCATTTTGACTAAAGTAAATATGCATTATTTAAAAACATTTTGCTCTAAATTCAATATGCATGATTTGTTAAAAATAATTTTACGAGAGAAGCCAAGTCTTGAGTTTAAGTTGTCGGATCAAGATCACAATTAAATACCGACTCATATAAAACTTAATCTCGATCTTTGTCTTGTGCTTGAATCTCGTTATATATCAATTTGCGCATAGTTTGTCATTCATCAAAACCTACAAATATGAACACACGTTTAGTATAATGCCTTGAGAACGTGTTTCCAACAGTTTTGGGGTCCGATTCCTTGATTCGGCATTGTTTTGGGTGTTCCGAGGGTTTGACTAGGTCCGCATCATGATTTCAGACTTTGTCGGTATGTTTGGGCGGGGCAGGGGAGCCCTGAGTTTCAAATGGTCGAGGTTCGAGCGAAGTTGAAATTTAGAGAAAAACACAACCTCTTGCTTCTGTCAAATCCGCTTCTGCGGAACTTTGACCGCATAAGCGGTCTGTATCTCGCAAAAGCGGGAAAGGGGGAGTGAAGGGGGATCGCAGTGTCACGACCCTGGTTCACCAATCGTGAACCTGTCATGACGGCACCCAGTCTTCGCGACTAGGTAAGCCTGACACATCGCGGAAATTTAACAATCCTTACAAAATACGATAAATAAAACATAAATAGCATAAGAAAATGTATAGAGTGCCGCCTGGCACATACACTTCGACTCAAAATAATGTAAAAACCTCCCAGACCCAGAAACCCACTGGTTACACAAGCTAAGAGTAAAATATAACATACGGCTCTAACATCTAGAAGTGTCTACAACAAGTGAGTAGATAAATGAAACCACAAGCTAAAGGTAGAATAGAAGGAGACTCTTCGGCTCTGTGGACGTGGCAGATGCATACCTCAAATCTCCAAGTGTAACTCCAAAATCACGGATAGCGCGCCCGACCAGAAGTACCTAGATCTGCACAAAAATGTGCAGAAGAGTAGCATGAGTACACCACATCGATACTCAGTAAGTGCCAAGCCTAACCTCGGTGGAGTAGTGACGAGGAAGGTCGAGATCCAACTGAGATGAACATATGAAATAATGTAAGAATACATAAACAGTAGATAATGAAGTAAATCCCAAATATCTAGCAAGATAGTAAGTAAAACAGAATGGCTACAAGTAACGTGTAAAAACACAAGAAAAATCACTCGAAAGTTAGGATGTCACATGGAGCTCCGAGAATTGAACCCGCATTTCATTTTCCAATATCTGAGGATCTCCCGGGAATCGAACCCGTAGTCCATCATATCCATAACAGAGGATCTCCGGGAATTGAACCTGCCGTCCATCATACCAATAATATAGGATCTCTGGGAAATGAACCCGCAGTCCATCATACCATAACACAGGATCTCCGGGAATTAAACCCGCAGTCCATCATATCAATATCATAGGATCTCCCGGGAATTGATCTCGTAGTCCAGCATATCAATAAAACACGTCACAACAAATCAATACTAACAGGAAGAAGCTAAGTACAAGCAACGTGTCAAGGACTAGAGCCTAGCATGCTCACAAAGAGGACATATATTGCAATTTAGTCAAATAGAGCAAATAAATTACTAACATGTTTTTCCTAAGCTAAAACAAGTGAAGTTTGCATTTTTAACAGTTAAATATACGAAGAAACACAGTCTAAATAAGCCAAGTAAGGTGAATTTTCGACAACTAGCACAAGTACGCGCCTGTCACCTCGCGCACAAGCTAATTAAACAACAACAAGGATATCCTAAGGGGAGAGGTCCCCCACAAAAAGTCAGACAAGCCACTTACCTCGAATTGGTACTAAACTGCTAAGAAACAATGCCCTTGTCACGAGTATCCGACTTTGAGTGGCCCAAATCTATTCAAACCAATTACATATTGTAAATAACATCGCAAGTAACAAATTACACCGTTAAAATTAAATCTATGGCGCGAAAATAGGTGAAGTGACCAAAATTCCCCTCAGGCAAACGTCTCGGAATCGAATAATTTTTACATGTTCAGAAACCTCGTACTCTCACGAGTCTAACTATATAAAAATCTCCCAAATCAGAGGTCAAATACCCCTTCAATTCATCAAAGTTAGGTCTAAGAACTTTACCCCAATTTTTCTTTCAAAATATGAAATTAAAGCTTGAATTCGAGATTAGATTAGTGGATAATAATCATAAGAGAGTAAGGAATCGTTACCCAATGTTTGCCTCTGAAAATCCCTCGAACAATCTCCCAAATTCGAGCTCTCTAGCTTGAGTTTGATTAAAATGGAAGAACCCTCGTTTTTGAAAAGTTTATAACTGTTATGGGACTTTGTTCATTGTGATCGCATGAAGTCATCTGCGATCGCGGAGAAGAAAATTATAAGCCCCTGAAAATGGTTTATGCGATCGCAGGAGTGATCCTTCAGTCCAGGGGCTCTGAGGTAGTTTGCAGGCGTTCTCGGGCTCCGAGTCTCCTCTAACTTTCCCTTTCAGTTTGTTAAATTGTATATAACAGACATGCTATGTACTTCTTTTAGACTATTATTTTTAGCACTCTTTAGTTGTCCGTAAGTAGTGACACCAGATACTTGGTAGAGATTAGTTGTTAGTTTTTCGCATATTGTATTCGTTATTGTTATTATACGTCTTCCGCATGTTTTAACTAATTATTTAGCATTTAATTTGTTTTAGATTTAAATTTCTGGAAATTTTATAAGGGTTGGCTTGCCTAGCTTCGACAGTAGGCGCCATCACGACTCCCGATGGTGGGTAAATCCGGGTCGTGACATAACTTACCCCGTACCCCTTAAAGGTGTGCAGGGTATTATCCATCTACGCGCCAAAGGCTGGAAAAAAGGGGACCTTTCATCACCTTCTGCAAATGTTCAATACGGTTTTCATGAGTGACTCGATGCTCCAGTTGAGGAGTAGTGGCAAGAAGAGATTCGTGTCGCAAGTGGACGACAAGTCCAACCATAGATTTTGAGCGAGGCTTTTCTACGTGCGTACCGAGGACCTTGTGTCCTACCCTGAAGGGTTCCCAGAGGTGTGGAATGACGCATGTATGTATTGCCGTGCGTGACGTTTACTATTTTGATCTCACTTTGCTGGTTTTCATTGTCAATAATTTCCTTTTGTTTTCATGTAGTGGCAGCTCGCCCTCCTCGAAGGGTTGACGACATTAGGTCGTGGGTGCAAGCGCTGATACCGTTTGCAGAAGAAAGTCGTTCCTCGCCTCAATTCCTTAGGCTCTATGGCCTGGAAGGTAACGGCCTTACCTAATTTTTGTTATGGTTTAGGGCTCCCATAATTTTCTTGCCCGTCTCACACGTGTTTTGGCAGGTCGGGACGCCTCTAAGAAGGCATAGAAGAAGAAGAAGAAGCAGCAGAAGAAGAAGATTGTGGCCTGTCCTTCTAGGACGGTATCTGATCCTGAGGAGGATCTGCTCTTCGTTGGCATGTCAGGAAAAACTTCGCCCCCCTCAAGACAGGAGGGTACATTAGAAGCGGTCCCGGGAATAGCATCTGAGTCCGTGATGTGGGTCGTACCTGAGACAATGCCCATGGAGGTGCCGGTGGTTGTTCCTGAGATTGCCCATGTAGGGACCCCTTCTGGTGAGCCGACCCCCTATGAGACTGCTTTGCATCCCATGGAGGGGGATTGTGAAGAGGAGGAGACGTTGGAGAGGAGGCAACGTCAGATTCTTACTGGCAAGGCCATGGCTTCCCAGAAGGTAAAGGCTAGGCTATCCCGCCTTGAATCAAGGCCAGCTTTTATGGCAGAGGCCATTCGCTCAGGGAGGGCTGATGCTAGGAGGGAGGCCGCGGCGAGGAGAAGTGAAGACATTGACGTGGCGGGCTCTAGCGGGCTCTAGGGCAGCCACGGAGGGGGGAAATAGAGGAGGTGGGTCCTTGGATCGGGTGGAGATGGTGGCCGGCAAATCTTCTCGTCGCATAGTGATCCCAAGTCACTATTATTTGTAAGACAATTGTGAGGAGGCGGCCTCCACTATGACGCTCTTGTGCGCCAGTGCCGAGTGTGCGACCCTGGCGGAACTTAGTGATAAAGTCTTGACCCAAAGGGTGGCAGGGCGGCCTTATGGGTACGCCTTTGCCTTGCTTGATGACCTTTATTTTTGTGTTAGTAGAGTTATGATTTTCCTGTACTTACTTGGTTCCTTTTCTAGACTCTTGTCTTAGAGGTGGAGAAGGATCAGCGCCAGAAGGAGCAGATGGCCAGATACAACAGGTTGGCGCAGAAGTACAATAGGACACGTGAGACGCACCGGACCTTGGCCGATATGTACAAGCAGGACCCCAACTTTAGGTGGTTCATGAGGGCCTAGTGGAGTTCGGGGAGCAATTGAAGAAAAGAGTGGGCGAGCTGGAAAAGGTTTATGAACATCTCATGGCCGCTGTTGCTCGGGCAGCGGAGATTGAGGTCCTTATCCAGGCCAAGGAAGAAGAGCTGCAGCTCGATCGTGTTGTGGCGAAGGAGGCGGAAGAATTGCACACCCGGGTTGCGGCTTTATCGGAGGAACTCAATGCCGCGAAGGCCGAGGAGCTCAAGCTAGCTCTCGCACAAGCCGATACGTCTCGTGAAGCACACGAAATGTGGGTGTATGCGGAGGCCAGGCTGGTCGTGCTTGAGGAATTCCTGGCGGCTTGTCGAGCGTTTGAAGCGGAAGTTGAGAACCAGCGCCAATTGGTTAGAGTCGCTCGTGAGGTGGCTGGCTATGGTCCTGAATCACCGGCCCAGGAGGGGGGCAACTGTACAGACGTCAATCGCTTGGAATTCAGCTCTTGGATTTCTAGGGCGTACCCTCCCAGAAATGAGGACGGGCCACCTGAGGGCCAGGCCGGGCTGGATATGTAGTGGTCTCTTAGGGTCTTTGTAAATATTCCTGTACATACTAATTTTTGTATCATGGGTGTTTGTCCCCTTTGGTAAAAACATATGATTTTTGTTGTAAGTAATCTTTCTACCTTTTGGCATGTCGTCGTACTTTTCTTTACCCTAGCTGCTTAGAATCTGTCGGCCATAGCCGTGTAACACTAGCGTGATGGTTTTAGCCATATAAAATAGGCGGTCGTAGCCTTGTGAATACGATTGCCATAGCCATGTAAAGATAAAGGTCGTAGCCTGATGAAAAGGATGGCCATAGCCATGTGAAATAAAGGTCGTAGCCTAATGGCTTTAGCCATATGAAATGATGGCCATAGCCATGTAAAATAAAGGTCGTAGCCTAATGGCTTTATCCATATAAAACAATTGCCATAGCCATGTAAAATAAAGCCATAGCCTAATGGCCTTATCCATGTAAAACAATGGCCATAGCCATATGGAATAAAGGTCGTAGCCAAATGGCCTTGGCCATATAAACGATGGCCATAGCCAAGCAAAGATAAAGGCCGCAGCCTGATGAAGAGGATGGCCATAGCCATGTGAAATAAAGGCCGTAGCTTAATGTCCTTAGCCATATAAAATGATGGCCATAGCCATGTAAAATAAAGGCCGTAGTCTAATGGCCTTAGCATAAGACGATGGCCATAGCCATGTAAAGTTTAAGGTTGTAGCCTAATGGCCTTAGCCATATAAAACGATGGCCATAGCCAAATAAAGTTAAAGGCTGCAGCTCTATGAAGACGATAGCCATAGCCATGTCAAATAAAGGTCGTAGCCTAAGGGCCTTAGCCATATAAAACGATGGCCATAGCCATGTAAAATAAAGTCCGTAGCCTAATGGACTTAGCCATATAAAACGATGGCCATAGCCATGTAAAATAAAGGTCGTAGCTTAATGGCCTTAGCATAAAACGATGGCCATAGCCATGCAAAATAAAGGCCGTAGCCTAATGGCCTTAGGCATATAAAATGATGGCCATAGCCATGTAAAGTTAAAGGTCGTAGCCTGATGAAAACAATGGCCATAGCAACGTAAAGTTAAAGTCCGCAGCCTGATGAAGACGATGGCTATAGCCATGTGAAGTAAAGGTCGTAGCCTAATGGCCTTAGCCATATAAAATGATGGCCATAGCCATGTAAAGTTAAAGGCAGTAGCCTGATTAAAACGACGGCCATAGCCATGTGAAATAAAGGGTGTATCCTAATCATTTGGAGATGGTCGTAGCCCTTTTATTCATTTGGAGATGGCCATAGCCTTTTTATACACTTGGAGGTGGCCGTAGCATTTTTATACACTTGGAGGTAGCCGTAGCATTTCTATGCACTTGGAGGTGGCCGTAGCCTTTCTATACACTTGAAGGTGGCCGTAACCTTTCTATACAGTTGGAGGTGGCCGTAGCCTTTCTATACACTTGGAGGTGGCCGTATCCTTTAAATATATCTGGAGATGACACTATCCAGTCATAGTATTATGTCTGGCTTGGAGAGTACATGGAGAGGTCGACATTATGCACTTGCGCTGCAAACATCTCCAGGTGACCCCTTTGCCGCCTCGTTAAAAACTTCCTGAGAAAACCCAATTGGGAAAAATCTCGGGTAAGGGAAAAGAGTACGACTCAGGTGCCACCTTTCTTAGAAGAGGAAATTTTTGAGGTGAGCGACGTTCCAGTTGTTTTGGAGTGTCTTTCTTTCCATTGTCTCTAGCTGGAATGCTCCTTTCCCGGCCGTCGCCGTGATTTTGTAGGGTCCGTCACAGTTTGTGCCCAATTTTCCTTCGCTTGGGTCTTTTGAGGCCAGAGTCTTGGCTTTGAGGACGTACTCCCCTACTTTGAGCGGCCTTATTTTTTTCCTTTTGTTGTAGTATCTTTCGATTTGTTGTCTTTGGGCTACCATTCTGATGTGGGCCATTTCTCTTCTTTCTTCGGCTTCATCAAGATATTGGAGCCTGCTGATGTCATTTTTTGTTCTGCTGGTGTGCGAGTACCTTAAGCTGGGTTCGCCCACTTCGATGGGTATGACCGCGTCGGTTCCATAAACCAGTGAGTATGGGGTTTCTCCGGTGCTGGATTTGGGCAAGGTTCTATGTGCCCACAAGACTTCGGGTAGTAGTTCAGGCCATAGTCCCTTGGCATCTTCGAGCTTCTTTTTGAGTTTGTTTAGAATTATTTTGTTGGAGGACTCTGCTTGACCGTTGGCGACGGGGTGGTATGGCGTGGACAATATCCTTTTGATGCGCCATTTTTCGAAGTACTTTATCATTTTCTGATCGATGAATTGGAGCCTATTATCGCATCTGATTTTATGCCAAAACGGCATATGATGTTCCTCTAAACGAAGGTGATGACATCTTGCTGGCGTATCGGTGCGTACGCACCTGCTTCTACCCACTTAGAGAAATAGTCAGTTAAAACAAGTAAAAATCGTACCTTTCCTCGTCCTGGAGGTAGCGGGCCGATTATATCCGTCCCCCATTTAATGAATGGCCAGGGGGATGTTATGGAATGGAAGGGTTCTCCTGGCTGGTGTATCATTAGGGCGAACTTTTGGCACTGCTCGAATCGGAGGACATACTCCGCTGCCTCTTTCTTCATGGTGGGCCAATAGTAGCCGGCGCGTATGATGCATCTAACGAGGGTACGATTGCTAGTGTGGGCTCCGCAATGGCCTTCTTGTACTTCTTTGTGTACAGGTCTTGCTAGTTGCGGCCCTAAGCACTTGGTAAAGGGGCTAACGGACGTCATTTTATGAAGGTCGTCGTCGATCATGCAGTATAGGGCGGCCTATACGCGGAGCTTTTTTGCCTCTTTTTTTTATCAAGGCAGAGTATCCCGTCCTGCAAGTAAGATATGAACTGGTTGCGCCAGTCCCAAGTCAGGTTTAAGGAAAGTACCTTGGTGTGATCAATAGCTGAGCGGAGGAGTGTGACCACACTCTCTTTGTTGATGCTTTTGGTGGCGGCAACCAACTTCGCCAGGCCGTCCGCTTCGACATTCTGTGCTCTGAGAATTTTCTCGAAGCGGTATTCATCGAATGTGGCCATCAGCCTGTGGATTTCTTGCTGGTATCTTTTGTAACCTCTGTTCCTTGATTTGATAAGTCCCAGTGATCTGGTTTACCACAAGATGGGAGTCGTAGTGGAGGAGAATTCGGCGAGCTCCATACTTGGTGGCCAGCTTCATACCTGCAATGACGGCCTCGTACTCGGCCTCGTTGTTAGTCATTTCCGGGCATCGTATGGACTAGCGAATTTTTTTCCCGTGGGGACTTCAAGAACGAGTCCCAGTCCCGTTCCCGATGCATTGGCGGCCCCATCCGCATAAAGGACCCATAGGTCATTTTCGGAGGATGCGCAATGTGCCTCGAGTTTCGCCTTTGGCAGGACTTCCGTCCTGAAGTTGGCGATAAAGTCAGCTAAGACTACTGACTTGATGGCGGTTCTTGGGAGGTACGTAATATCATGTTCGCTGAGCTCGACGGCCCATCTGGCTAGTCGCCCTGAGAGTTCGGGTTTGTGCAAAACGCTTCGAAGAGGGAAGGTCATCACCACCCGTATGGGATGGCACTAGAAATATGGTCGTAGCTTCCGTAAAGCTACTACAAGTGCTAAGGCTAATCTCTCAAGGTGGGGATACCGGGTTTTGGCGTCCACTAAAGTTTAGCTGATTTAATAAATAGGAGATTGCGTACCTTTATTTTCGTACACTTGGACAGCGTTTACTGCGACCTCTGATACGGCCAAATATATCAGCAATGGTCACCGGGTTGGCTTTTACTAGTAGGGACGGTGATGATAAGAATGGTTTTAAGTTCCTCAGGGCTTCTACGCATTCTCCATTCTACTACAGTCCCTGGTCTTTTTTCAGTACACAAGAACTTGTGGCACCTGTCGAAGGAGCGTGAGATGAACCGAGAGGGCGGCTATTTGGCCCGTTAATTTCTGCACCTGCTTCTTGCTGCTTAGCGTTTCTGGGATGGCCTCTATGTCTTTAATCTGGTCAGGATTGACTTCGATATCCCTTTGTGATACCAAAAATCCCAGGATCTTTCCTGACGCTACTCCAAAAACGCACTTCTCGGGGTTCACTTTCATCCCGTACTTCCTTAGTATTTCGAAGGCTTCCTTCAGGTGGGTGAGATGGTCCTCCTTTATTGATGATTTGACCAACATTTTGTCGATGTAGACCTCCATTATTTTGCCGAGCTGTTCTTGAACATTGTCGTCACTAGCCTCTGGTAAGTGGCCCCTGTTGTTCTCGAGCCCGAAGGGCATTACTTTATAGCAATACGTCCCCTGGTGGGTGATGAAAGTTGTCTTCTCCTGATCTTCTTCGGCCATCATAATTTGATTGTAGCCGGAATACGCATCAAGGAAGCTTAGCATCTCACGGCCTGCTGTTGCGTCAATCAGCTGGTCGATGTGGGGTAGCGGGAAAGAGTCTTTTGGGCATTCTTTATTTAGATCAGTGAAATATACGCACATCCGCCACTTCCCGTTCTTCTTTTTGACCACTATGACGTTGGAGACCCATTCCGGGTACTTGGATTCCCTGATGGAGGCATTAGCTAGCAGCTTGTCCACTTCTTCGCTCTCTGCTTCGTTAATGGCGGCGTTGAATTTTATTCTTATCTACCGCACGGGCAGGTGCAAGGGGTCGATGTTGAGTTTGTGGAAGGCAATTTCTCGTGGAATTCCTGGCATATCTGCATGAGAAAAAGCGAACAGATCCGCATGGTTAGATAAAAATTCAGGGTACTGACCCGGGTTTGATAGGATGTGGCCTATGTAAGCTTTCTTCGTGGGGTCGTTACTGTTTAGCCGAATGGGATCGAGGTCTTCGACCGTAGCCTTGCTAGCCCCAACCTCCTCAGGATCTTTGATGGCGTTCTCTGTCGGGTGGACCTTAGTCCCCAACAAGGCTGATTGCTAAGCTTCTGCACTTGCTCCTTGGAGTTGCTTGGTATGTGTGTAATCATGGGCTATCATATAGCATTCTTGGGAGGTGCGGGGCTCTCTTCGTATGCTGTGCACTCCCCATGGGCTTGAGAATTTGATCACTTGGTATAAGCTGGAGGGGACGACTCTCATGGCATGTATCCACGGGCGTCCGATAATGGCATTGTATGTCGTTTCTTGGTTCATCACGTGGAAAGTAGTTTCCATCGTGACTCCACCTGCAAGAATGGGCAGCGTCACCTCACCTGAGGTTCTTTCCACTGCATTATTAAAACATGTTAGTGTTACGCAGCGTGAGATTATTTTATCCTTGAGCCCCATGAGTGCAAGGACTCTTGGATGAATGATACATGCGCCGCTTCCATCGTCGACCATGATCCTTTAAACATCATTATCTACTATGCATAAAGTAATAACTAAGGCATCATAATGAGGAAAAAACAGACTGTCGGCATCAAACTTATCGAAGGAGATATTATCTTCGAAGTCATCATATCGTTCGTGAGCGATAGTTCGCTTTAGCTTGTGGGTGGTGGTGAATTTGACGTGATTGATCGCTGAATCATTGCCATCTCCAATGATCATGTTGATGGTGCATGTTGGTGAAGGCGACCTTGGTGGGTCATGGTGTTGTTCCCGCCCTCGTGCGAAGTTGAGCTTTCCTTTGTCGCTTAGCAGCTCTTTCAAGAACCCTTGGTTCAGAATTCAAACTACCTCCTGACAGAGACCTATGAAGTCCTCCGTTCTGTGCCCCCGTTCTTGGTGGAACTCACACAGGGCGTTTGATTTTCTAGTGGCGGGGTGGGACTTCATCTTTGCTGGCCATTGTACTTTGTTGCCAACTTCTCTAGTGCGTACACTACCTCTGAAGGAGATACACAAAAGTTATGTACAGAAAATGAAGGGGGCATACCTCTATCGTTCCTTAGTTGAGCGATATATCATTGCAAGGCGTCTGCATGCCTCGGCGGTGGCGGGTGTGAGGACCTGATGTATGGTTGGTGTCTCTCCCTGTTGAGGCGTGGGATTTGTTCCTGCCTTCCCTCGTTACGTCGGTCCCTTCGGATTTACGGGTGCACCGTTGTCAACCTTCGGGTTGGGCCGTTAAGGTCATCATCATCCCCACGTACCTCGGCGAAATAGGAGTTGTGTATTTCTTCCCAGGTGGTGGGGGGGATATATCAGGAGACAGCTGAGTAGCTTCTTGGTCGCCTTCGAACCATCTCTGTTGAGCCCGTTCTGAAAGGCCACAACCGCCATGCCTTCGGATACGTTTGGTAGGCTCATTATGACCCTGTTGAATCAGGCTAGGAACTCCCTAAGTCCTTCCCCTGGGGTTTGACGCATAGCGAAAATGTCGTTGACCCATGTTTCCGTCTTCCTCGCCCCTGCATGGGTGGTAGAGAATTTATCTGCCATCTCCTTAAAGGTTGAGATGCTTTTGGCTGGTAGCTATGAGTACCACATTAGGGCCCCTCATGTCAGCGTCTCACCAAACTTCTTCAGAAGTACGGATGGTACCTGTTCTTTAGATAAGTCGTTGCCTTTGACGGCTGTGACATAGTGGATCAGGTGGTCCTCGGGATCGGTGGTCTCGTCATATACTTTCAAGTAGGGGGAATTTTGAAGGTTTGTGGGATGGGGTATGGCGCGGATCCTTCTGTGTAGGGTTGTTCAACGAACCTCCCCATGTCTCTCTTTGGCAGCAACTTAGGCGCGCCTGGGATCTTATCCACCCTTTCTTGGTGTTCGTTCATCTGGTCGCGGAGCTACCTGTTCTCGTTTTCCATTTCTTCCATCTTTTTGAGGATGGCTGTGAATGTTCCGTCGTTAGCTTGGACATCGACGGGTACGTTGTTTGTTCTTGTGACCTCGAGCTCATCCTCGGTTGTGATATGATATGCTGCTGGGTGCATCTATCATTTTGAGGTGGCTTCTTAGCTAGACTGCTCAGAGTGCTTGTCAGCCACTCGTCTAGTAATTTTTTTATCTCCGAGGTGCTTCCTTAGTGGTAGATGTTGAAGCTTCTCTTTCTCGTGGTACTACCAGGTCTTCTGATGAGGAGGGTAAGGCTTCCACACCTATCAATGTACTGGGGGTTGTGTGTAGGGCATCTCCTTCGACAGCCGTGTTGAGAGTGCCCGTGAGGTCCGTTCTAACCTCCAAGATAGCCTTCATTCTTGCATTGTTCTTAGCCATTTTAGGTTGTTGAGAGTGGTTTTTCGAAGGATCTCTAGAAACAAACTATAACTTTAGTTCTTGAAATCCCCACAGACGGCGCCAAATTGTTTGGCTAAAAAGTTATTCGAATACTTAAATAGCTTTAAAACAATCAAAAAATGATACGGGCTATTCGGAATCAAGGGTAATGTGATCTAGAGAACGTTAGATAATTGAGATCAGCGACTATAATGTAAAAATCGAGATATAAGAGAAGTAAGATGTATAATAGGCTTTTTGCACAAGAGAAAGAGAGAGAGAGAGAGAAAGTTGTATATTTCAGTAATGAAATACACATGAGTCTTTACAAAGGGGAGGTCCCCTTTATATACTAAGGGGCCTTCCTCGAAATAATATAAAGAAAGTACAAGAGTTGGTGGCCTCGATATACGAGTGTCAGAGCTTGATGTGACGTTGCAGCGAGTCATGTCACTCGGTCCGTTTATGGACTGGGGTCGGCCTTACTTGAGTCGACCACGATAAGGCTGCTTTCTTTAGTAAAGCCGTATGCGGATAGTATATGAGCGTAGGGAACCAAATTTGCTCAATACAATGATCAATTTGCCTGAGGATGTTACTTATCTCACGTAATTAAAGTGTATATTTTTTAGCATTGGCTTGACAATATTGCTGAAGGAGTTTACCTCTTTAATCGACTGTGAAGGTATCGCTTATACACATGTTTAATAGGTTCTACCGTATAAAATGTACTTCTAAAATTTAATCAACTTGCTGATTTTGTTATTTAAGAATATTTCAAGCAAGTGTAGATGAACTAAAACATAGGGATGAGAAGATGCTGCACCACTTTAGCGATAGAGAGAAATGTATGACGTAAGCCGTTTAACCTTCCCTTCCTAATTAAAAATTGTACAAATATGATGAGAATTACATTTACTAGTAACTGTATGAGAGGTTTTGGACTTCTGGGTATATCATATATGTACCTCGTCTCTCTTTCATTTCATGTTCAAATGTTATTAAAAGTAATAATACTCATTATTATTATTATTGTTTAGCCCAAAATTCTCGTACATTTTATAAGCATAAATCAACTAAAATAAATGGAGGGCCAATCATAGCATATCGTAATAAACCAAAAGATCAAATGAATAAAACAAAAGAGACATTGTTGTTTGTTAAGGAGAGGGAGGTAGAGATTTTTTATTGATGATATCGATTTGGTCTGCCCCTCCATGGAGAGGTTCAGAGGCTTACAATGATATTCTCTTCTTTTAGAAGTGGAGGTGAAGAAAAAGAAGAAGCATCCCCCCTTTTAGGGTTCTTTTCTATTAGTATTTATAGTTGTTGACTTTGCCAGCTGACGTTGGATGGCCGTGATCAAGTCAAGGGGACGCCCGTCGATAGTGAATAGGCCATGGCCTCGTTGATCAAGCCGAGTGACCTTCGAGTGCTTATTATTATCGAATGGTTGTGCCATTTTTTAGACCGAATGGTCTTATGAGCGAATTAATCTTACTAATTATCACGATTCGAGTTTTGACCCATGCAATTAGTCCCTTCTCTTATTGAGGTCAAGATCCGGTCGAACTCGATGAGCGGACTTTACCGAATGCGATTCAACATGTTCGGAAGAAGGGATTGGATGTCGTTTCGGCCGTGACCCGAGATAACCGTAGCTTCTTATGCTTTGAAAATGGCCGTAGACATTTATACTTAAGAGGTGGCCATAACCATTTTTGTTTTAACAATGGCCGTGGTCAGTTATACTCAGGAATGGCCGTAGCCACGTTTACTTGGCGGACGGTCGTAGCCACTTATGCTTAGAGGATGGCCATAGTCATTTACATTCAGGAAACAGCCGTAGCCTTTTGTACTTAGAGCGGGCCGTAGCCATTTATACTTGGAGAATGACTGTAGCCATTTATATACGTGGAGGACGGACGCGACCATTTGCATGTTTAGAGGATGGCCGTAGCCATTTATATTCAGGGGATGGCCGTAGCCATCTTTACTTGGAAGATGGACATATGATGTTTCCACCTGGGGCAATGTATTCCTGCAAGCGACTACTGCGGTTATGGATGCGCTTGATGTGTATTGCAAGGGTGCTCGATGTATGGAGGCATATTGGATGTCCTTCGAACATACCCAGGTCGTTAAATTCGCTTCAAAGGCTAGGTGTCGATTGATGGTTGCAAAGTCATTTTGTGATATCTGTCATAATGGCAAACGTTATTGTGGATTCGAACCGTTTTGCGGTTGGTGATGCAGTTAATGATGGCTTTTGGAATTTGCGAAAGCCACTTTTGCAATATAAATAACGAGTTAAATCGTCTGTTTCTCACTTTTCAGCATATGTTTAAGTAAGATTTCTGTAGAAGCAACTTCTCTCACTCTTTTTCTTCATCAATTTGTCTTGTTCTTTGTCTTCCTTCACTCAATCTCCATCTTTGCTCCTTCTTCGGTGAATCTTGTTCACTCATTACGCGGTGATTAGCAATGGCAAGAAGTTCTCACACAGAGCTTTCTTTGGTGAATTTTCCGCGATCAATGGATCTTCTGCGGTGGCGAGGGCCACCGAATCGGCGGAGATCGATAGGATCCCATCAGCAGTTGATATTATTTCTCTTTCCATAGGTCCGGCAATCGACTTCACCGCCGATGAGAGGGAGGATCAGGTCAATGAGGCCCCACTAATAGTAGAGGTAGGCCTTGCCCAATTGAGGGAACAGTGGGATATTCCCAGTTATGCTGACATCGTCCTTTCCAGAAGCGAGGAAAGAGTGCACATCGACCGCCCAAGATATTACGTTTTCTACGCTTATCCTTTGAGCCTGGGGTTCAGGCTTCCCCTTCCGACGTTAGTGGTAGATTTTCTCTGCTACTATGAGGCATGTTCCGGGAAACTCTTCCCTTCTTTCTACAAGCTCTTTGCCATGCTTTCTATGTATGCGGAATTGGCCCAAAGAAAAATAACAATGTGGTACGTGCTGACTCTATACGCCCCTCAGAGGGTCTGTGGTACCATGATTCGAATGGTCCCTTGTGGGGTCAAGGGTTTGAATGCGGAGCTTGACGATGCAGTCAATTTTCATTCTTACGAGAATTTTTCTACATCAAGACCGAGCATTTGGTGGAGAATGCCAGGGAATTCCCAGAGACTTGGAACCATATGCGTGAGTTTTCTATTCATCGGTTTCTTTCTCCCGTTCTTTCTTGTTCTTTGTCTTAATGGGTGTTAACTTTATCTTGCGTTTGTAGCTGAGTGGGTACCACCGGATCCTCTGTCCGGCATTAGTGAATGGGTCGAGGCCGTACTCTCTCAGACAGCGAGGATTTGCACATGGACATCCTTCTGGGAAAGACACGGCCGTAGGCCCGCTTCAGGTGAGTGTTTGAGTTATTGCATTGTTCTTTTTTGGTCGTGCTGAGTTTCTCTCTTTTAATTCTTTTCATTTGTTGATCAGGGGGTGCTCCGTGTGAGGGCTCCTCAACTTGCTTTCCGCAGGCTGGGTGCGACTGCACGGTTGGTTATGGTGCCGATGCCACGTCCAATTCTGAGAGCGGCTTCAGTTGAGTCGTCGGCGGCATATTCCACAGCGCCGTCTACATCTCGGGTCGAGGCGTCTTCAGGGGTTGTTCACCCCAGGGCCGAGTCACCTTTGAACGAGGAGGAGGAGGAGGAGAGGCCATTGGTTAGGCGTAGGGTTGCCGTCACGACTGTTGCAGAGGTGGTACATTTGGACTCCCTACCGCCGGTGCGGAAGGGAATGAGGCGGTTGTGCCTGCCGTTTAGGGCGAAAACATAATGAAGGCTTCCCGCAGTCGACTCGGGCCATAATGAAACCGTCGCTTCGTTGGCACAATCATCAGTTCCAGCTGTTGAGAGGGAAGGTGGTTCCTCAGTAAGGCTGTATTGTGTTCCGATTCTGGGTCTATTTGGGTCTGGCGTTCCGGTTCTGGCGGTTCCGGGTCTAGCGGTTCTGGCGGTTCCGGGACTGGCGGTTCTCATGGTGGAACCGGCCCGTGACTGTTCCAGGTACCATGCGGTTCCGGTTCTGGCGGTTCCGGGTCTGGCGGGTCTGGCTGGTCTGAATTTTTTTTTTTAAATTCAATATCTTGTATAGTAGTCATTAGTATAGTGTAGAATATATTTTATATGGTGTGCTAAGTTATTAGTATAGTATATATTGTGTTGTCGTAATTAGTATATATTTTATATAAGTAGTATATTTTGTATATAAGTAGTATATATTGTATGTAAGTAGTATATATTGTATATAAGTAGTGTATATTGTGTTGTAGTTAGTAATTAATATAAATTGTATATAAGTAGTATATATTGATAAAAGAATGTTGTCATTAGTATATTGTGTTGTATGTTATATATTGTGTGTTATATAAATACTCAAGGATTGATATCGAAGTAAAGACAAAGAAATATTGAGATAAAAGATATTCAAGGATATGATAAAGAGCATATTTATTGACCAAAATGGCATATCTTTCTTAGTCTTCCTTCCCCCAATGGAATGAGCACAACATGGTACTAATACCACCATTAAAAGGAAAAAAACTAAAAGAGGACGTGCCAATGTACAAGTTACATCATAATTTATGTTGTATTTCTAACAAATCTCATAAAACCGTCAAGGTTGGGAGGTGGTTGTGTTGGCGGTGGTGGAAATGAAGCTTGTTCATCACCAGTTCAGGGTGAAGTTGCTTCCTCAGCAAGTTCTACTATCATTTCTTCATATGCCTCATCTATTGCTGGTTTTGATTCTGCTATGCCAAAGTTCCTTCTTTCTGCGCGGATCCAATCTCGAAAAAGCACTGATTTTTCCAAGCTCTCCCACATCGACGCTCTGTGATCACCTATTTGTAGTCGTGCTTGACTAAAAGCGCTCTCCGATGCAACAGTTGACGCTTGAATTGACAGAACATCCCGAGCCATCCTTGCAAGAACGGGAAATGCTTTTCCCTTGACTTCCACCATTCCAAAAGGCCGAAAGAGCCGTATAGATTCTCCTTTTCTAGTCCATGTGACAAGTAAACTTGAAGCTCATTTAGATGGGAAATTTATCAAAATTATCACCTTGAGTACCCCTGAACTCCGTCCACGATTTAAGAGCTGTTAAGCCAGCAGCTCTTTTAGACGATTGTGATGTAGACGAAGTAGGGGTTGGAATATTTGGCTTAGCATGCTCTAACGCCTGTTTATAAGCATTATAATAGTTTGAGCAGTAACTTTAATTGATGTTTTCGCATCAGCAATTGTAGCAATTTCGTCTTCTGAAAGATCTAAAGCTCGATAAATATTAGAAAACCAAAAGTGAGGACCTCCTAATTTCATTGTTGGATTAAACATAACAGCTACACCAAAAATAGGAGAGATTGGAAAAAAAATACTTTTTAAACTTTCTTTTCATTTCATTTATTGCAAGTTCATAAATATCCCCACCCTCGCTAAAATCAAAAAACAAATCAGCAAGTGCAGAAATATAAACTAAACACTTAGAAATAGTCGGATAATATTGTCCAGAAAAAGCATTTGTAGCCACTTGAAAGTTTGGGGGCCAAATGGCTATTTTTTAAACTTCCAAATGGCTACTTTTTGCAAAGATCCGTTACTGAAAATTAAAAAAAAAATTTAAAATATCCGTTGGAACCGCCTGAACCGGTCTAGAACCGCCAGCCGGTTCCGGGTCTGGCGGGTCCGGTTCTAGTGGTTCCAACGGGTAGAACCGGCCCATCACGGTTCCCTGGAACCGGTGGCCACCGGAACCGGTAGAACCGGCAGGGCCACGGTTCCGGTTCGATTCCGGTTCGGAACCGCGACAGAGAACAACCTTATTCCTCAGCAGCAGCTTTGGTGGGAGAAGTGAGTGTGAACCCGTGGGTGGGAGAGGGAGCCTCGACCTCATGGCCGACTAAGGAAGAAAGGGGCGTCGCGGGAGGGAAATTCGGCTCCGAATCTGACTTGGATCCCGATGACGTCTGCATGATCCAGGAAGGCTTCACCAACGCGATGGCGCATGCAGAGGGACCATATCAGTATGCTGAGATTCCTACCAAGTAGAATCTGCTGCTTGAGGAGGGTAATTTGGTTTCAATATTTGCGCCTTTGTGCTCGGAGGAGGAGAGTAGGTCGCTAAGTGACGTTACAGACATCGGATAAATGACCGAGGCGGCCGTGATGGGTTTCAGCGTATGTGTGATGATCTTCTTTCGTTTCTTTACTTGACTTGATTTGCCTCCTATTTTTAACCGTTGTTTTTGCCTTGTAGACCTTCCTATTGGAAGTAGAGAGCATGTGTCGAGCCAATGTTCGCTCGGGAATATTTTTGCGGGCGCTGGAGAAGTATCGTCGCTACCGGGATCGCTGTCGCGTGATGCGTGAGCTCATGAGGGATGACCCCCGCAGCCGGAGTTGGTTGAAGAGTTGGCGAGGCGGGAGCTTCTAGTGCAGTAGATTCAAAATAGGGTAAACAATCTCGAGGAGCAACTTCGTCTCAAGGACGAAGAGGTGGAGGCCGAGAAGAGTGCTGCAGCTGAGAAGGAGTGCCGGAGTCAGGAGGCCTCTTAGGCCCTGATTAGGCAGGTGGTTCAGTTGGACGAAGAGCTCACTACTTCGAGGAGGCAAGCCATGGATGCTTCGATGAAGGCTAGGGCGTTGGAGGTGGCGGTCCGTGTTCGCGAGAGGGAACGGGAGCTAGAGAGATCTGCTTCGGCTTTCAGAGTGGCGGGGCTGGAGAAATGCATTGGCTTTTACGAACGAGATAACCAGATTGCAGCATATCGTATTACGGCTTTGGAGGCCGAGATATAGCACCTGAGGGACCAGGCTGCCTCTTATGGCCCTGCTCGAGATCTTTGGTCGTTTGCTGAGGCCTAGCTTGACGTGTACAAGAAATTGTGGGAGGCCGGTGTTGTGCCCGAAGTCGTTTATGAGGGGGGCCATCAAAAGGCCCGTGAAGCTCATCTTGGTTGTGGCTTCGACCCGGCCACTCTAGGGGCTGAAGATGGTTCCGAGGGTGCTGATGGTGGTGCAGATGGCGTTGAGGGTGGCGCTGAGTGAAAAGTTTTTGTAGAGGGCGATGTTGGCGGTGTAGAGGGCAATGACGGTTCCGAGGGCACTGATGGTGGCGCAGGTGGCGTTGAGGGTGCGCGGGTGGCGCTGAGTGAAAAGTTTTTGTAGAGTTAGTCTTATTCTGTTTTGTTTTTTGTTGCCGTTTGGATAGTTTTTCTTAGTTCGCGGGCCTTGGACATATGTTAACGGAGGCAACCTGTTGTAAATAACGTTGTAGATGTATATATATATATATATATATATATATATATATATGCAATTTTATGTTCTTTTTCTTGTTTCCAAGTTTTCTTTTGCACTCATTTAAGTGGGTTTCGCCTTTAGAGTTTTCTGGGGGGGTGTTGATCTCCCTACGTCTTTAGTCTTGATAACGTCGGTGGCCTTGGCCATGATGACGTTGATGGTCTTTGTTAGTTGGGTGATTTCGACTGTTGTCGAGTCATTTTCTCGCCCTAGTAAAAAACTAGGTGGGCTGCTAGCGTAGATGGCCTTAGCCGTGATTGACCGCTTTTTGCTTATCGTTTTCCTTTAGTCAGTATGAGTAAGTTGTTGCCGTTATTTGGCAAGGGTGGCGTATAGCCTTAGTCCCAGTTCGGGCGTGGTCGAATTATTGGTTGTGGCCTTGCAATTCAACTGGGGCAGAACTTATCGCGGCTTGAATCTTAGTTCGAGTTAGACATACTTACTTGGGTGGCGACTTTAGTGCTAGATTTGTTCCCTCATTCGTTAAGGAACAGACCTTGCAGCGTCCAATGGTGAGGGCGCTTGGCCTGAGTGTTGGTTCAAATGGGGTTGAAACCCTTTAACTTTCGGGAAAAGGGCGGTCTACCTCACCCTCCAGACGGGGTTGGGCTCGTAATGGCGCAGCCGTGCGACCGGAGTCTTAGTTCATTCTGTAGTCAAATTTTTGAAATTTTTGATGGCGAAGGCACGTAGCCTGAGTTGTTGTTCAACCGTAGCTGAATCTTTGCAATTTTTAATGTCTAAGGCACATAGCCTGAGTCCCAGTTCAACTCATAGTTGAACTTTTGGGTGAGGGCGCGTAGCCTGAGTTGTTTTCAACCGTAGTTGAACCTTTACAATTTTTGATGTCGAAGGCACATAGTCTAAGTTCCAATTCAACTCATACTTTAACTTTTGGGCGAGGGCGCGTAGCCTGAGTTGTTGTTCAACCATAGTAGAACCTTTGCAATTTTTGATGTCGAAGGCACATAGCCTGAGTCCCAGTTCAACTCATAGATGAACTTTTGGGCGAGGGCACGTAGCCTGAGTTGTTGTTCAACCGTAGTTGAACCTTTGCAATTTTTTATGTCCAAGGCACATAGCCCGATTCCTAGTTTAACTCATAGTTGAACTTTTGGGCGAGGGCGCGTAGCCTGAGTTGTTATTCAACCGTAGTTGGACCTTTGCAATTCTTGATCTCGGAGGCACAAAGCCTGAGTCCCAGTTCAACTCATACTTGAACTTTTGGGCGAGGGCGCGTAGCCTGAGTGTTTGTTCAATCGTAGTTGAACCTTTGTAATTTTTTATGTAGAAGGCACATATCCTGAGTCCCCGTTCAACTCATAGTTGAAATTTTGGGCGAGGGGGTGTAGCCTGAGTTGCTGCTCAACCGTAGTTGAACCTTTGCACTTTTTGATGTCGAAGGCACATAGCATGAGTCCCAGTTCAATTTATAGTTGAACTTTTGGGCTAGGGCGCGTAGCCTGAGTTGTTGTTCAACCGTAGTTGAACCTTTGCCTTTTTTGATGTCGAAGGCACACAACCTGAGTCCAAGTTCAACTTATAATTGAACTTTTGCGCGAGGGCGCATAGTCTGAGTTATTGTTCAACCATAGTTGAACAATTGCAATTTTAGATGTCGGAGGCACATAGCTTGAGTCCTAGTTCGACTCATAGTTGAACTTTTGGGCGAGGGCGCGTAGCTTGAGTCGTTGTTCAACCGTAGTTGAACCTTTGCAATTTTTTATGTTAAAGGAACATAGCCTGAATTCCAGTTCAACTCATAGTTGAACTTTTGGGTGAGGGCGCGTAGCTTGAGTTGTTGTTCAACCGTAGTTGAACCTTTACAATTTTTGATGTCGAAGGCACATAACCTGAGTCCAAGTTCAACTCATTGTATAACTTTTGGGCGAGGCCACATTGCCTGAGTAGTTGTTCAACCGTAGTTGAACCTTTGCAATTTTTGATATCGAAGGCACATAGCCTGAGTCCCAGCTCAACTCATAGTTGAATATTTCAGCGAAAGCGCGTAGCCTGAGTTGTTGTTCAACCGTAGTTGAACCTTTGCATTTTTTAATGTCGAAGGCACATAGCCTAAGTCTCAGTTCAATTCATAGTTGAACTTTTGGGCGAGGGCGCGTAGCCTAAGTTGTTATTCAACCGTAGTTGAACTGCATTTTTTTATGTCGGAGGCACATAGACTGAGTCCCAATTGAACTCATAGTTGATCTTTTGGGCGAGGGCGCGTAGCCTGAGTTGTTGTTCAATCGTAGTTGAACCTTTGTAATTTTTTATGTCGAAGGCACATATCCTGAGTCCCCGTTCAACTCATAGTTGAAATTTTGGGCGAGGGGGCGTAGCCTGAGTTGCTGTTCAACCGTAGTTGAACCTTTGCACTTTTTGATGTCGAAGGCACATAGCATGAGTCCCAGTTCAATTTATAGTTGAACTTTTGGGTTAGGGCGCGTATCCTAAGTTGTTGTTCAACCGTAGTTGAACCTTTGCCATTTTTGATGTCGAAGGCACACAACCTGAGTCCAAGTTCAACTCATAATTGAACTTTTTCGCGAGGGCGCATAGTCTGAGTTATTGTTCAACCATAGTTGAACAATTGCAATTTTAGATGTCGGAGGCACATATCCTGAGTCCTAGTTAACCTCATAGTTGAACTTTTGGGCGAGGGCGCGTAGTTTGAGTTGTTGTTCAATCGTAGTTGAACCTTTGCAATTTTTGATGTCGAAGGCACAAAGCCTGAATCCCAGTTCAACTCATAGCTGAACTTTTGGGCGAGGGCGCGTAGCCTGAGTTGTTGTTAAACCGTAGTTGAACCTTTACAATTTTTTATGTCGAAGACGCATAACCTGAGTCCCAGTTCAACTCATAGTTGAACTTTAGGGTGAGGGCGCGTAACTTGAGTTGTTGTTCAACCGTAGTTGAACCTTTGCAATTTTTTATGTCGAACGCACATAACCTAAGTCCAAGTTCAACTCATAGTAGAACTTTTGGGCAAGGCCACATAGCCTGAGTTGTTGTTCAACCGTAGTTGAACCTTTGCAATTTTTGTTATGGAAGCCACATAGCCTGAGTCCCAGTTCAACTCCTAGTTGAATTTTTGGGCGAAGGCGCGTAGCTTAAGTTGTTGTTCAACCATAGTTGAACCTTTGCATTTTTTAATGTCGAAGGCACATAGCCTGAGTCTCAGTTCAATTCATAGTTGAAATTTTGGGCGAGGGCGCGTAGCCTAAGTTGTTGTTCAACCGTAGTTGAACTGCATTTTTTTATGTCGAAGGCACATAGACTGAGTCCTAATTCAACTCATGGGTTAACTTTTGGGTGAGGGCGCGTAGCCTGAGTTGTTGTTCAACCGTAGTTGAACCTTTGCAATTTTTGATGTCGAAGGCACATAGCCTGAGTCCCAGTTCAACTCATAGTTGACCTTTTGAGCGAGGTCGCGTAGCCTGAGTTTTTGTTTAACCGTAGTTGAACCTTCGAAATTTTCGATGTCAAAGGCATATACCCTGAGTCTCGGTTCCATTCATAGTTGAACTTTTGGGCGAGGGCGCGTAGCCTGAGTTGTTTTTCAACCGTAGTTGAACCGTTGCACTTTTTGATGTCGAAGGCACATAGACTGAGTCCCAATTCAACTCATAGTTGAACTTTTGGGTGAGGGCGCGTAACCTGAGTTGTTTTTCAACCGTTGTTGAACCTTTGCAATTTTCGATGTCTAAGGCACATAGCCTGAGTTCCAGTTCAACTCATAGTTGAACTTTTTGGCGAGGGCGCATAGCTTGAGTTGTTGTTCAACCGTAGTTGAACCTTTGTATTTTTTGATGTCGAAGGCACATAGCCTGAGTCCCAGTTAAACTCATAGTTGAATTTTTGGGCGAGGGCGGTGTAGCCTGAGTTGTTGTTCAACTGTCGTTGAACCTTTGCATTTTTTGATGTCGAAGGCATATAGCTTGAGTCTCAGTTCAATTCATAGGTTAACTTTTGGGCGAGGGCATGTAGCCTGAGTTGTTGTTCAACCGTAGTTGAACCTTTGCACTTTTTGATGTCGAAGGTGCATAGACTGAGTCTCAATTCAACTCATAGTTGAACTTTTGGGCAAGGACGCGTAACCTGAGTTGTTGTTCGACCGTAGTTGAACCTTTGCAATTTTTGATGTCGAAGGCACATAGCCTGAGTCCCAGTTCAACTCATAGTTGAACTTTTGGGCGAGGGCGCGTAGCCTGAGTTGTTTTTCAACCGTAGTTGAACCTTTGCAATTTTTTATGTCAAAGGCATATAGCCTGAGTCCCAGTTCAACTCATAGTTGAACTTTTGGGCGAGGGCGCGTTGCCTTTGTTGTTGCTCAACTGTAGTTGAACCTGTGCAATTGTTGATGTCGAAGGCACAAGCCTGAGTCCCAGTTCAACTTATAGTTAAACTTTTGGCTTTTCGCATGACCCGTCTTGTGCAGGGCGTTGGGGGTTAGGTTTTTGTTTGAGATCTTGTCCGATTTGTACATAGTCTTCTTGACTATTTTTCATAGGTCATTTTGTTATGGATCTAGGTCTAAGGTGCCTTCGTGCCACTTTTCGGCAAGGTCCCGTATCGGGAAGATGAGGGTTTCTCTCACGTGTTCTCCCCACTGGAGGGGCGATCTGCTTCTCCTTCTTCTTCTTCTTTCGCTTTCTTGAAAATGGGGGGGGGGGGGGAAGGAATTGGCTTCGGATTCCCTTCACCTGATGTGCTGGTTTGGCTTATTTGGCTGGGTTGCTTTCCCTTTTGGGTGTTTCCTTTCTTCTTTGGTCTACTGATGAACTGCACGATTCTGCTAAGAAATCCCCACAGACGCCGCCAAATTGTTTAGCTCAAAATTCCCATACAGTTTATAAGTAAAAATCAATTAAAATAAATGGAGGATCAATCATAGCAGATCGTAATAAAGCAAAAGACCAAATGAATAAAACGTAAGAGACAATTGTTATTTGTTAAGCAGAGGAGGGTAGATATTTTTTATTGATGATATCGATTTGGTCTGCCCCTCCATGGAGAGGCTCGGAGTCTTACAATGATATTCTCTTCTTTTAGAAGTGGAGATGAAGAAGAAGAAGCAGTCCCCCCCCCCCCCATAGGGTTCTTTTCCCTTAGTATTTATAGCTGTGGACTTTGCCAGCTGGCGTTGGATGGCCGTGGTCATGTCGAGGGGACGCCCGCTGATAGTGAATAGGTCGTGGCCTCGTTGATCAAGCTGAGTGACCTTCGAGTGCTTATTACTATCGAATGGTTGTGCCATTTTCTAGCCCGAATGGGCTTAAGAGCGAATTAATCTTACTAATTATCACGAGCCGAATTTTGACCCATACAATTATTATTATTATTATTACTATTATTATTATTATTATTGTTATTATTATTATTATTATTGTTGTTGTTGTTGTTGTTGTTGTTGTTGTTGTTCTTTATTATAGGCAGTCATATTTAGTTACTTTAAAATACAGAAGAAAATACGTTAATATTCTATTATGGATGTATTAAAATGCAATAAATAGGAGGCAGACTTAGTATAGTAGGTTTTTACATTCTTACTTTATTTAAAAATAACGGAAAATGGTCAAAACTACCCCTAGACAATTGGAGTTGGTACAATAATGCCAACCGTCCACCTATTTTGAAAATATTGCCCTCACCGTTATCTTTTTAGCTCAAGAATGCCCTTACGACTAACAGTCATGTTAGATAAAAAAAATTAATTAATTTCCATGTGCCATAACGAAAAAAGGTAAAAACTGCCCCTAGACTATTGGAGTTAGTACAATAATACCCCCATCTCAAAAACGCTCTCCCTTCCCCATTCCACCCCCCCCCCCCTAGCGTGTGGGTTCATATTCCTCTTGTTTTTCTCATCCATTTTTTGACCTTGCACTCTATTTGAATAATAACTACAAATATCATTAAAGTTTTATTTTCAGACAACCAAAATTATTTGTCACCAATACTTTACGTCATACAAGTTTCAAAAACCCTGTTAAGGAAAAAAAACATAATTAATTTTCATGTATCATCGTCTCATTGATTGGTTGTCTGAAAGTAAAATTTTAATGATATTTATAGTGATTATTCAAATATAACATCCTCGTAAATTAAGCTATTGTACGAGGATGCTCTTCAGGTTATATCAATACCGCCAAGTTTTTTTAAAAAAAAGACAATTAAATCAACGGAAATATTTGAGATTATATGCATGAGATATGTGAGAATACGACTTATTGGTCAATGTGACTGTAATAAACACTTGATTGAGCGTATTGTATGCAGCAGTAAAGTGTAGTAAGAAAAATTGATAATGAATGGTATTTCTGTGATGAAAAAAATAGGAATATCGATGTACATTTACAAAGAAATAGGAAGAGGAAGGTGATTAACTATAAGAGAGAGTTTTGTTTGCTCAAAGAAAAAAATAGGTGTACGAGAGTTGTAGTTGGTGGAATAATTTTTAAAAGAAAGAGGAGAAAGTAACGGCGGAAAACGGTCTTAGAATATGGGTGAGTTTTATTTTAATTAGGGGAGTCTTAAGTTACGCCAATGGGACGATGATACATGGAAATTAATTACGTTTTTTTTTTTTGCTTAATAGGGTTTTTTTGAAAGTTTAATGACGTAAACTATTGGTGACAAAAAATTTTGGTTGTCTGAAAATAAAACTTTAATGATATTTGTAGGGATTATTCAAATAGAGTGCAAGGTCAAACAAAGGATGAGAAAAACAAAAGGAATATGAACCCACACGCTAGAGGGGGAGGGGAGAAGGGATATATTTTTTGAGATGGAGGTATTATTGTACCAACTCCAATAGTCTAGTGGCAGTTTTGACCTTTTTTCGTTATGGTACATGGAAATTAATTAATTTTTTTTATCTAACATGGTCGTTAGTCGTAAGGGCATTCTTGAGCCAAAAAGATAACGGTGAAGGCAATTTTTTTAAAATAGATAAATGGAGGACATTATTGTACCAACTCCATAGACAAAGTTTTGAAGTAGTTAGGTGCCACCTTATTCCCAATTGTCTAGGGGTAGTTGGGTGCCACCGTATTCCCAATAGAATAAATTGAAGTAGTTCTCTATTGTCGAAATGAAATGAGAAAATTTTCATATGAAAAAGAAAAGTAAAAGGTAAATCGACTTAAGTTTAGAAGATACTATTAAAAATATCATATCCTGGTAATTATACCATAAATTATGTTGTAAAATGTGAGCTTGATCCACAAAAAATGAGAAGAAACAATTTGTGAAACACAAAATACACCACTCTGGACCTATTACAATTAATCTTACAACCATCGAGCTATTATATATAAATTATCCGTGAACCATTCAATTTCCAAGTAGAACTATTCTATTTCCAAAGATCATGCATGGCGTTTTCTTGATGAATATTTGAACAGAAGATTGTATTGCCCAAAATTAAACGCAAACCAAAAAAAAAAAAGGAAAAGAAAATTTGACAACAAATGCACACCAACAAAATGCATGGATATTGAGATACTTATCGGCATAAGTTATAAGTGCATGAATTAAATTTGCCAATTCTATTGCAACTTACTCCAGGATTTCATCCCTTATGGTAAAAACAATAACAACAACAATAACAATTACTATCCAGTATAGTTTCAGAAAATGGGGTTTGGGGAGGATATTATGTAGACGAGCCTTATCCCTATCCGAAAGGGCAGAGAGGCTGTTTCCAATCGACCCTCGGCTCAGTAAAGAAAAGAAAAACAAAAACAAGAACAAAAGAGAAATATTAACTCCAGTAGAAATAGCGTAAATAATTATCTAAACATAAGAACCATAAATAAAATAGCGTGCAATAATATCATACAGTAACTACCATAAATAACTACCATAAGTGAGACACACTCCAAAATACAAATCATCTATGTATAGCCCTGCCAAGCCCCACCCAACCCCGGGTGAGGAGTACAAAAAACTCTAGGAGCCCCTATCTTACAACCCTAATACTAGACCTCCAAACTTTTCTGTCAAGAGTCATGTCCTTGAAAACCCGCATTCTAGTCATGTCATGCCTTACGGTAAGTTTTGTTCAATACTGATGTCTTGCATCTACAAAAAAAATAGAAGATTTTCATTATTTTTAATGGGGCGAACAGAAAGATAATAAAAGGTGTGTAATAACTGGAAAACAATCATTTATTTAGTATTTTTTTCCTTGTGGGTTAACTGCAATTGCACAAAACCTCGGGCATTTGACATTTATGCGTTACTGGAGGAAAACAAAGGCAATATAAATCTATTGATTTCTTGCAGCAAAACAGGAAATAATGTAGCATCAATATTTCTAAAGGAGCAAAACACGTATATCTACTATAACAATGGAGTTTAAAGTATGAAGTCATGAAATACACTACAAAACCAAGCTAAAGATGAGTCTCTATATATAGTGGTGTACTATTGTTTTATGTTTAATGAGGAAGAACCCGTTCAATTCCCTTCTTAAGTGATGGAGTGTTTTTGTTTTTTTAATAATTGTAGAATTTGTTTAATCATTCGTTTTAGTTTCTATATGTTGGACTTTTAAGCTATTGGGCTTTAAAGTATAAGAGTTTGAATTGGAAATGGATGAAAATAAAATGACGGGAAAATGAAAATTTAAAGAAGTGAACTTTTGTCTTGCACTTTATTCCTCGTTGGAGAGGGACAACTACATTTGTGTGCTTATATATAGAATCACTTCTAAAAGCTTTTAAAATGAGTTGAAGAGAATGAACCCTCGCGCCGTCGTCGCCGTTCGCCTCGACTTCGGCTTCAGCTTCGACTTCGATTTCGGTTTTGGATTTAGTCCGCGGTCCCGACATGCCGCGTAAACTTCTGAAAAGGCACCCTTTTTCAGACACCTCTTCTGATAATTTCCTATAAAATCTGAGGCATGGCTCCATTTTTAACACACGAAAAATACTACAGAATTTCCTTCTTTCTGAAAATACCGCATTCTAATTCGCAGTCTCTCTCTCTCTCAAATTCTTAAGTGTGATTTTGCTCTGTTCTTTGATTTCGTTGGTATCCTGCAGTTTGTATTGCCACTATTGCAGGAAGGTTTATTCTGTTTCATCTAGGGAGTGTTGAAACACGTTCTCACAAGGCACTAAACTAAAGGTGTGTTCATATTTGTAGGTTTTGGTAAATGACAAACGATGCGCAATTGACATATGACGAGGTCCAAGCACAAGCGCGCAATTGATACATAACGAGATTCAAGCACAAGACAAACAAAGATCAAGATTAAGCAAAGAAATAAAGTTATACATGAGTCGTTCTTTAATTGTGATCTTGATCCGACAATTGACTCAAGACTTGGCTTCTCTCGTAAAATCATTTCTATCAAATCATGCATATTTCATTTAAAGCAAAATGATTTTAAATCATGCATATTCATTTTAACCAAAATAATTTTTAAACATGCCTCTAAAATCTGGACAAAGATAATCGATTATGTACTTATGATAATCGATTATGTTAAGGCAACTGCAAGACAATTGATTGTGTACCTTATGATAATCGATTGTGTTGAGGCAGTGTCCATCAGATTATTCAAAGCTGCAAGACAATCGATTGTGTACCTTATGATAATCGATTGTGTTGAGGCAGTGTTCATCAGGTTTTTCAAAGCTACAAAATAATCGATTGTGCACCTTATGACAATCGATTGTGTTGAGGCAGTGTCTATTCGATTTTTCAAGACTGTAATATAATCGATTATACATATAGCATAATCAATTATGTAAATGACCGTTGCCAATTTTCAAACTCTGTCTGGTAATCGATTGTATGATTTTGATAATCGATTGTTTTAAGTAAAATCTGAAAAAGAATTTTTGAACGTTGCCAAGTAATCGATTATATGATTTTGGTAATCGATTGTTTTAAGTAAAATCTGAAAAAGATTTTTTGAACGTTGCCAGATAATCGATTATACGATTTAGATAATCGATTATTATGCGTAAAATCTGGGAATGATTTTTGGACGATTGGAAAACAATCGATTATGCAACTTAGACAATCGATTGTTTTAGCACAAAATCAACAATTCTTAATTGGTAATTAGGCAACGGTTGTGCATGTTTTCAACACTATTAATACATCTTAAATCAGTCTTTTAAGTACAACAACTGATCATATTATTGCTAAATGCATACTCTCTTATTCATCATTTTCTATTCATTACATAAGTTTTTGAGAGCCAAATTCTTGACGAAAGTTGTTGCGTTCTTGAGCGTATTTATTTTACTCATATCTACTCTTGAGGAGAGTCTTGTTTTGAGTGCAAAGTGTTTTTATACACTTGAAGGGAAGTGTTAATCCCTTGTATTGTAAGAAGGAACGTTGTGATTCCTTTGGTTGAAGTCTTGAAGTGTGGTATCTTCGAGCAAAGGTTGTTGAGGCTTGTGTGACTCAAGTTCTCAGTTTGTAACGGTTTGTTAAGCACCCGTAAGCTTAACGAAGTTAGTGGAAATCTCGAGAGAGTCTCTCGGGGACTGGACTAGCCACGGGTTGTGGTGAACCAGGATAACATTGGTGCGTTCGTTCCTTATTATTTACTTATGGCACTTATTTCATTCCTGCAATTTTTAAATTCCGCAAGTTTACGCTGTTTTTTATTATTACGCTATTCACCCCCCCCCCCCTCCTAGCGTTAAGCATATATTCTAACATGGAGGATTTAATCCATTACCTAAGCAATGTGTGAGGGGGTAAAAGATCACGACCCAATTTAGGATCTGACCGGCGCTTAGGAGCAAATGCTCTCAAGTAAGTCTCATCGGTATTTTACAGAAAATCGGGCACAGTTTCCCCTATTTTTGGACCATCCCAAAAATTTTCTGTCTCAAATCACCAACCAAACAACCTAATAGCAATTCAACTGGCAATTGACAACTTAGCAATTAGTTAAAATAAGTCTCCACCATTACTAATTCAACAAAAATACAAATCTACCTCCAACTTTCATAATAAAGGACGATACTCAACATAAGACTATAATAACAAAAGAATACTCATGACACTAAAATATTGACTATGGAGAAACTTTAAGAGTTTAATGAAACGATCATAAAAATTAATAAAATTATCCGCCTACGCGAACAAGCGCGAGGCTTACCAAGAATTTTCAACATGTACACTCTAATTAACAAAATCCTCGCTTGCGTCAACTGCTGTCTCTATAAAAAATTAGGGGGGAATGAGTCGCTAGCTCAGTGAGTAATAACACTTAACCACAACCGTTTTTATTTGGGGACAAATCAGAAAACATACTTGCATAATAATCACAAAATAAAATGCCCTTTTAAAACAGTAATAATAATCAGTCTCATCATGTGTTTCCTGTAACAAAATCAATTTAACAATTCAATAATAAACTCGGTAAATAATGTGTCATAGCTAATCTTTATACTTGGGAAGTTTCAAGAAAAGGATCATGTAATCTGCATCACTGTGTGGACCCCTTCATAAAAGGAGTCAAGTATAATTGTAGGTCCCTACTCGAGGGAAAACTGTAATTGTATGTTATTTCTACCTTCCCACTAGCGAGGGCTATAACTGTAATCGGTAATCGGTAATCTGTAATACAAGGTGAACCAGGTCTAACGAATCTGTCGTTAGCTACGGGATCCTTCAATGTCTCCTCCTATTTATACTATTTCTTGTAATTAGTAAATACTCATACAAAAACATTTTTAAAATAATAAAGGGCATATCATTCTTTATCAGATCTTAAAATTTTATTTAGTAACAGTAATGATTTATCAAGTAACGGTAAAACATATCTAGTAACAGTAAAAATATTTTGATTAATCGGTAAACATCTCAAGTAAACTGTTCGGTATCATACCAATTAAAGGACTTGTCCCACATGCAATTGCAAAGCATCAATAATACATTTATTTTAAAAAATCATATATAATCATGCAGGTTATGAAAACACAAATTATAATAAGATTACTACTCACAGTACTCGTGTGGAGATACCAAATGCTTGACCTCGAGCAATTCGTACAAATTCCTCCAATCAATCTATAATTACATAATATCGATCTCATGTTAATTTTCTTATTTAGGATAATTCAAGCTATTTTTAAAAAAACCAATCATCGGGGTTCATGTTTGAATCTTAATTTGTGAATTTATATTTAATTGTAGAAGTAGTCCATAATATTATCAATTTATAACTAATTAGTATAATTTACTCGTCTAAAATTAAACCTTTCAGTGCTTAAATCAAACCCTTATAGCCTTGTTATCTCCATAGTAATTATATATTTCTTTTTATATAAAAGAAAGTTGATATTGAATTCCTTTGTACTACATAAAATTGTATAAATATAATAAAATAATTCAACAGATAAAAAGAAGAAGTTTAACCTCTTGAATTGAAGGATAGATTTATCAATTTCAACTCTCTGTTCTTCTTAGAGCCTTTGCCCCAAGCTTTCTTCTTCTTCTCTTTTCCCTTTTTTTTCTCGAAATATTGCAGCTTCTGCTCCTTTTACGCAGCTTGATGCTTCCCTTTTGTTTAATACTAATCTTTTCCAGAGATTGGGCTTTGTGCCCCCTTTAAATCTAATTATTTTCTGTTTTTTTTCTAGTCCGACGTGGGCTAAGCCCATTTGTATTATGCCTCTTCTTCTTTTTTTTGTTTTGATTATTTTGATCCTGTTCTAAATAGAAGATTCTTACACTTCTATTTAAGGTGAATGTCTTTAATGTATTTAATTAGAGAGATTTTAGAGTTCTATTAGTGGTAGCTAAATCTTCCTCTCCCCTATAAATAGAGGTGCCCCCTACCATTGTAAATCATCCCTTGAGACCCCTCTCAACACAATAAGAAGAACTCTCTCTACTCTTCTCTCTATTGCTATTGTTCTTGTCTTTTACTTTATTTCATAACACGTTATCAGCACGAGTCTCTAACCAATTGAAATTTTCGATTGTCTTAACTTTTGTTTGTGTAGGGTTTTGCTTCAAAGAAAGAAGAAAAAAAAAGGAAAAGGCAGAAGCCTTATTCAAACAAACAAAACAAAAACGTGAAGAAAGAAAAGAAAAAAAAAGGAAAGAAAGAAGGAAAACAGAAAGAAGGAGATAGAATTCTTTATTGGTATATTTGATATCAAAGGTAAGTAATTTACTTTTTCCTTTTTCAAATTCTTGGAATTCTATAATTTGATTTTATATACAAATATAGACAATCAAGTTTGATTATAACTCTTATGGAGTTTGTAAGAAATTTTAACCACACGAAGTGGTAAAATCTCTATGTCCTGCCATGATTAAATTCATGTATGATTGTGGGCAAAGAATCCCGTCCCATTGAAGTTGCTCCATTCCCTTTAGAGAATGTGGATGCAGTATATGGTAAGTCTGAAAGAAGACAAAATTATTACCATGAAAGTATCAATGAATATGGACGTGGCAAAGAATTCCGTCCAATTGAATTTGCTCCATTCCCTTTAGAGAATGTGGTAGCAGAATGTGGTAAGTCTGAAAGAAGACAAAAGCATTACCATGGACGTGGCAATAGACGAAATTATAATCGTCATTATTGTGATAAAGAGAACAATAAGGATTCTCAAAATAATCTTTCACTTTATGAAAGTAATACTTGACATAAGATTGTGTAAAGCACATGATTTTGATCCATTCCCTGAAGTGAATGTGATAATTGTAATAGAGCCCGTAAGTATGAACACGCTCTTGATGTAATTGTGTCATATGAAAAGAAAGTTCGTTCCCCTCGAAATTTCGGGCAAGAACTATATAACATGGGTGTTGGATACTGAAATCCACTTAGATACTATGGGTCTTGGAGACGCCATTAAATACAGAAATAATGCATCCACCCAAAACTATACGAAGGCCTTGATTTACTTGCGCCATCACCTTAATGAAGGTTTGAAACTATACGAAGGCCTTGATTTACTTGCGCCATCACCTTGATGAAAGTTTGAAGATTGAATATCTCAACATCAAGGATTCACCCATCTTGTGGAAAGGCTTAAAGAAGAGAGATGACAACCTGAAGTGGGTCACTCTGCCACAAGCACGATACGATAAGAATCCAAAAGCAAATAGTTTATAAACTATATATTATCGTTGCGGTGAAAACGGGCACTGGTCTAAGTCTTGCCGTATACCATAAAATTTGGTTGACCTTTATTAAGCATCTCGAAAGAGTAAACGCTCTGAAACGAATTTTGTCTCTGACGACAACTTTGAAATCACCCACTTTGATGTGGCAGACTTCTTTAAGCACCCCGAGGGGAAAATAGACCACTTAATCGGTGATGGGTCCGTGATGAAAGAAGATGAAGCTATTTGATTTTATTCTACTTATTTGTATTAGTCAATGAATAAATCAATAGTCATTAGTATTAGCTCGTATTAGCTAGCTCATGATATGATTTTTGTATTAGTTCTTTAGAACGTCTCAATATGCTCAAATATCAATAATATCTTTACTTTCCAGTAGAGGTAATCGACTAGCCTGAAAAACTAGTCGGTTATCTCATATTTCGCATAAAACTGCAAAACAATCGATTGTCAATGATAAACAATCGATTGTCTTTAAAATAGGTCTGGAATTTTTCAAAAGTGATCAACAATCGATTGTCTATATTTGACAATCGATTGTCTTATACAGTGAGGTCTGGAATTTTTCAAAAATGACCAACAATCGATTGTCTATATCTAACAATCGATTGTCTTAAACAGTGTAATCTGAAGTTTTTCAAAAATAACAAATAATCGATTGTGTGTGTTTAACAATCGATTGTCTATGTTCAAATAATCGATTGTGTGTGTTTAATAATCGATTGTCTTATGAAAAACTGAAATTTTCAAACTGCAAAGTAATTGATTATGGACAACATATCTGATTTTGTTAGTCAACTGTTAGTAGCAGATTTTGAAAATATTATGTGACACAAAAGAATTGAACTTGTTTATTCTTATGTTCGTATATTTCTTTTGTATGTCAAACTATGGGATAGCAAATATGGTTATCTCACAAAGCGAACTTGGATCAACGTCCAACTGTAAAAGTATTTGCCTAATTGATTCAAGTACTAGACATACAAATACTCAAAGAAAGGAAGTATTTCTCTCAAATGAATATGTGTAAGGCAAACATTACTACAATCTATGGAAGTAGTAAATTGATTGAAAGCTCCGGAAGAGCAATTGTAACTCTGCCCAAAGGCATGACGTTAATCATAGAGAATGCAATGTTCTCCTCCAAGTCTAAAGAAGAACTTGTTGAGTTTTAATGATATCAATCAAAATGTTCTCCTCCAAGTCTAAGAAGAACTTGTTGAGTTTTAAGGATATCATTCAAAATGGATATCAGATTGAGACAATAGATGAGAATAATCTTGAATTCTTCATGAAAATGAGGCTGCCCATTTCGGTTTGGGTTCACGCCATTTTGCATGCAGTAATGCTAATTTTTCGGCTGCCCGCTTCGGCTTGGGGTCACGCCATTTTGCATAAAACAATGCTAATTTGTCGGCTTCCCGCTTCGGCTTGGGGTCACGCCATTTTGCATGCAGCAATGCTACTTTGTCGGCTGCCCGCTTCGGCTTAGGGTCACGCCATTTCGCATGCAGCAATGCTAGTTCGTCTCTGACTGACGAATTATCACAAATATTCCCTATTGCAATTGGTTTTGGGTCATGAACCCAGTATATCCCATTTAAGAAGCTTTGGATGCGCAGTATAGGTGCCAGTAGCACCGCCATCCCGCACCAAAATGGGTTTGCAAAGAAGGTTAGGAATATATGTTGAGTATGAATCGTCCTCCATTATTCGCTACCTCGAAACATTGACAGGAGATTTGTTCACTGCACTATTTGCAGACTGTCAATTTGATGAGACACTTTTCCCAAAATTAGGGGGAGAAGTCGGTGAAACCAAATGGGAAATTTTGTGGAAAAATGTATCATTATCTCATCTTGATCCACATACCTCTATTTGAAAGAAAGAGGTACAAAAGACTATCCATTTGCAAAGAATAGCAAATCAAATGCCTGACGCATTTACGGACTTGAAGAGGATAACGAAATCCCACATTCACGCGGAAAATGTTCCGATCCGTATTGAAGTCCCTATTGGACAAATATCTAGTGTCATATCCAATGAGTCAAATGCACGCCAGAAGCGTGGCAGACCATTAGGTTCCAAAGATCGAAATCCTAGAAAGAGGAAAAAGAACGATCTAAATGACACTATGAAAGAATCACATGAGGACGCTCATGATTTGATTAATTCCGAGATTCACGAAGAATCTATTGAGCCTGAGACTCTTGAAAATACGGAATGCAAGAATGTGAGGATCTCGAACCTCAGTCTGTGGTAGTACAAAATTAATTGAGAGCTCTCGAAGAGCCAATTATTACTATGTTGGAGAAACACAATTGAGTATTGTGCTGTAGTAAGTCTCAAAGAAACTTATTCAGTTTCCAAAGTACACGCGAAAGCGATTGATTATATTGAGACTATAAATAAAGGAAGGCTTTGATTCTCCTATTACTACAACTTGTAGCGGGGTAATTTGTATATGAAAAGCTACCCGCTTTGTTCTCCAGTTTGTACTACACAAACGAAAGAATGCCACAATAAAGTGGATATCTATTGGTATATAAAGCCATGTCATAATAAACTCGAAGTTTATTGATAAGTGCACATGTCATGGTGTAAATTTGAAGTTTACCAATATTGATAATTTATGTTAGCCATCTCATTTTAAGTATGATGTGCAAATTCACATAGGTGAATATTAAAGAACTAGAAAGTTCTTTACGAATACTCTTGTATCACTTGTTCTCATTAATGAACTGACCAACTAAAGAGTTCGGGTTGAAGCCCATAAATTCTGGAAATATGAAAGGTGAATATGGGCCCATTCACCTGCCATGTATACCACATATGATGCATCTATGATATGGTTACATGCGCCATTGTTATTAACGCGCAGCCTGGCTAGTGCTTGCGAGGTAAATCGCTCAGTAATTTAACTTCGAGCATAGTTTCCAGATTCTCTACTCAAGACAGTTCATCTTGATAAGTTGGTTTATATCAAAGTTGGTTTAGCAAGATAATTATTGAGTGCTTCCACTTAATAGCTAAACTGTTTCTTATGAGAACAAAAGTTGTATATATCAGTTTGATATAAGTTGTATATGAGAGTATATTCTCCCCTCACAAGTGGTTCAGGGTCAGGAACCAAATAATTTCATCTTATTATTAAGGTGCTGTGTATATTGACATAATGCACAAAGATGATTTTCCAAAGTTGAGGAAACATGTTAGTTTTACTAACATGAGGGGGAGTCAATGCGCGTTGCACTCTTTTTCCCTTACAAGGTTTTGTCCCACTGGGTTTTCCTTGCAAGGTTTTTAACGAGGCAACCAATAGGCGCATATTCAAACATGTGTACTCTTTTTCCTTAAGGTTTTATGAGGCACATCATTGAATAGACATTCAAGGGGGAGTGTTATAAATAGAAGATTCTTACACTTCTATTTAAGGTGAATGTCTTTAATGTATTTAATTAGAGAGATTTTAGAGTTCTATTAGTGGTAGCTAAATCTTCCTCTCCCCTATAAATAGAGGTGCCCCCTACCATTGTAAATCATCCCTTGAGACCCCTCTCAACACAATAAGAAGAACTCTCTCTACTCTTCTCTCTATTGCTATTGTTCTTGTCTTTTACTTTATTTCATAACAGATCCATTGTTTTCTTCTTCCTTTTTGTAGTTACATTATTATTATTATTATTATTATTATTATTATTATTATTATTATTATTATTATTATTATTATTATTATTATGGCTAATACACCTTTTAAAATATAGGGTATTACATCCTCCCCCAAATTTTACTTAAGTACGTACTTGTAGATTGAAAAAAAATGGGGATACTTCGCTTGTATATTTTTTTCTGCTTCCCAAGTAGCTTCTTCAACAATATGATTTCTCCATAAAACTTTAACGAATACAACTTCCCTTGATCGTAACTTCCTTACTTGCCTATCAACAATAGCCATCGGTTCCTCCTCGTAGGACAAATTCTCATCGAGCGGTATAGCCGATGCTTCAATCACCTGAGATGAGTCTGATATACATTTTCTTAGCATTGAGACATGAAAAAAAACTGGATGAATAAAGGACAACTCAAGAAGAAGTGTCAAACGATAAGCCACCGCTCCCACTCGGTCTAGTATCTCATAAGGTCCAATAATCATGGGGCTTAACTTTCCACTTTTCCCAAACCGCATCACACCTTGCATAGGAGATACTTGTAGGAACACTTTGTCCCCAATTGTAAACACTAAACCTCTTCTTCTCTTATGCGCATAAGATTTTTGTCTACTTTGAGCTGTAAGCAATCTCTGTCGAATCAACTAGACTTTGTCCATAGCTTCTTGTACTAAGACGGGTCCCCATAAGTTAGTCTCACCAGCTTCAAACCGTTCGTAGGAGAACGACATCTTCTACCATACAATTCTTTGTACGGTGCCATTTGAATACTGTACTGGAAGCTATTGTTGTAAGAAAATTCAGCTAAAAGGTAGATAAGCATACCAACTACCTTCAAACTCAAGAATACAATCTCTCAACATATCCTCCAAGATCTGTATAGCACCTTTGGACTTCGTGTTTGTGTGCGATAAAACTAATACTAATATCTACTCGTGTACCTAGCCTTTCTTGAAAAGGTTTTCAAATCATGAAGTGAATACGATACTTATATTAGAGTTGATGGACAATAGAGCTCTATTGAGTCAGATAATTTTCTGTTCATGTATATCTATGCATATTTTACCTCACTATAAGATGTTTTGACTAGCAAGAAACATGCTTACTTGGTAAGCCAATTTACAACTTTCCCACATATAATCATACCTCTAATGGTTTGAGTAATTTAGTCATATAAGTATTGTTTTATTGTATTTCCACTTCAGAATCTTGAGTTATTTTAGTGGGCCTGTGAGTCGCAAGTTTTTGCCTTAACATACTGACATGTCAAATAGTTAGAAGCAAAGTTAACGAATTTTTTTTTATTTTTTTCCTTCTTTCTTTTCCAACCAGTCAAATTTTTTTTGCATAAGCTATAATATTTTATATTTTCCATACAATACAAAATAGTAAAATTATATCTTCAGTAATTCCCTAAATTAGCATTGATAAATATTTTATTTGTTGCGATTTTAAATGTGCTTCAGGCTCTTGTACTATGTACAAATCTCATAAGTTCTTTGTATAAATAGTATCTCCAAAAATGGAAATACCATTGTGACCGTTGCCAACTCATAAGTGGCATCATCCAACTTGCGCTTCTTCAACTTTACTGAAGCATAAGCTATTACACAACTATTTTTCAAGAGAAAATATCCTAACCTTACCCTAGAAGTATCACAGAACGCTGTGAATCCTCTAGAGCCTATTGGATTAAGGATAACACGGGTATGTTTGTCAAACATGCCTTAGGCTTCTGGAATCTCGTCTTACATTCCTACATTCACTAAAATTTGGTGACTTTCTATGTTAACTTGGTGAGTAGTGGTGCTATTCTAGAGGAATCATATACAAATAATGCTTGTAGTAGCCTATCAAGCCAAAAAACAAAAATCAATCTCTTTAGGAGAAATGGGTCTCGACCATTTAGGAAATGTTTCTATCTTCTCAGAATCTAATATCATGTGTCCTATGAACACCATCGAGTCTAGCTAAAGTTCACACTTCAAAAACTTGATAAAAAGCTAATTTTTCAACAGTATCTATAGCATAGTTTTTTTTCCAAGTAATTCTTTGTGTTCTTTCTAGCTACGAGAATATACTAAATATCATAAATAAGGACCATTATACTTTTTCTTTATCCAAAAATAATTTGAACCTATATTCATTATATCTATGAAAGCGGATAAAGAATTGGCCAGTTTGAAAGGCATCACAAGTAAGTCATAATGTTTGTACTGAGTTCTAGAGGCTTAAATCGAAAAATTGTCCTTTCTTATTGTAAGTTGATGATAACAAGACTAAAGATCAATCTTTTAAAAGTGGGAGGATCCTTGTAACCAATCAAACAAGTCATCGATACAAGACAATGAGTATATATTACATTTTGTTATCTTAGTCAATTATATGTAGCCGATTTACATTCTTACGGACCTATTCCCCCCCCCCCCCCCTTCTCTTTTTCCCCAATAATATTGGTGCTCCCCATGGTGATCACTCGGTAAGATAAAACTCTTATTCAATAGGTTTTGCAATTGTTCACTTAGCTCTCTCGACTCCGTTAGTTCCATATGATACAGTTTGTATGTCAGGTGTCAGCTCAATAACGAAGTTCATTTCTCATATTTGAGGTAGTTCTAGTAAATCCTTAGGAATACATTAGAGAATTTCTCATTATGATTTTTTTCTCTCAAACCAAGTGTTTCTTCTCTCGTGCCCCTTATCGTATCTATGAGACAGTCACGACCCTAGTTCACCAATCGTGAACCTGTCATGACGGTACCCAATCTTCGCGACTAGGTAAGCCTGACACGTTGAGGAAATTAAATAACCTTTACGAGAACGATAAATAATACTGAATAACATAAGAAAATGTATAGTGTGTCGCCTGGCACATACACCTCGACTCAAATAATGTAAAACCTCCAAGACCCGAAAACCCACGGGCAACACAGGCTAAGAGTAAAAACAAAATTTACGGATCTAATATCCAGAATTATGTACAACAACTGAGTACACGAGCGAAACTGCTAGCTTAAAAGGTAGAGTAGAAGGAGACTCTTCGGCTCTGCGGGCGCGGCAGATGCATACCTCAAGTCTCCAAGTGTAGCTCCGAAATCACTGATAGCGCGCTCGGCCATAAGTACCTGGATCTGCACAACAAAAAGTGTGCAGAAGAGTAGCATGAGTACACCATAGTGGTACTCAGTAAGTGCGAAGCCTAACCTCAGTGGAGAAGTGACGAGGAAGGTCGAGGCCCTACTGAGATGAACATAAGAAATAAGGTAAGATAAATAAACAGTAGATAATGAAGTAAATCCCGAATATCTAGCAAGACAGTAAGTAAAACAGAACTGGCTACAAATACAATCTACGAACACAAGAAAAATCACTCAAAAGTCAGGATGCCACATGGAGCTCCGGGAATTGAATCCACAGTCCATTTATACCAAAATCTGAGGATCTCCTGGAAATCAAATCGGTAGTCCATCATATCAATAACAGAGGATATCTGGGAATTGAACCCACAGTCCTTCATACCAATAACAGAGGATCTCTGGGAGTTGAACCCGCAGTTCATCATACCAATAACAAAGGATCTCTAGGAATTGAACCCGCAGTCCATCATATCAATATCAGAGGATCTCTCGGGAATCAAACCCGCAGTCCATCATACCAATAACAGAGGATCTCCCGGGAATTGAACCCGTAGTCCAGCATATCAATAAAACACATCACAACAAATAAATACTAACAGGAAGAAGCTAAGTACAAGAAACAGGTAAAAGTCTAGAGTCTAGCATGCTCGCAAGAAGACATATATTGCAAGTTAGTCAAGCAGAGCAAATAAGTTACTAACATGCTTTCCATAAGCGGGAAAAAGTGAAATTGCATTTTTAACATTTAAGCATGTGAAGAAACACAATCTAAATAAGTCAAGTAAGGGGAATTTTCAACAACTAGCACGAGCACGCGTCCGTCACCTCGCGCACAAGGCATTTAAACAACAGCAAGGATATCTTAAGGGGAGAGGTCCCCCACACAAAGTTAAACAAGCCACTTACCTCGAATTGGTACAAAACCGCTAAGAAACAATGCCCTTGCCACGAGTATCCGACTCCGAGTGGCCGAAATCTATTCATACCAATTATATATTGTAAATAACATCGCAAGTAACTAATTACACTGTTAAAATTAAAGCTAAGGCGCGAAAATAAATGAAATGACCAAAATGCCTCTCAGACCAACGTCTCGGAATCGAATAATTTTCATATTTTCATAAACCTCGTACTCTCTTCGAGTCTAACCATATAAAATATCCCAAATCGAAGGTCAAATGCCCCTTCAAATCATCAAAGTTAGGTCTAAGAACTTTACCCCAATTTTCATCCATTTTTTGTCCTTAATTAGAATTTAAAAGATGAATTTAACTACTAAATGATGGATTAAATCTAGAAAGGATCATACAAACGTTACCCAGTAATCTCCTCTTCAAATTCCTCTCAAAATCGCCTTGGTCTGAGCTAAACTAGATTTTTCAACTTATGAAATTTAAGCCTCAGATAAACCCTTTTCTCTACTGTGATTTCTGCCTCTGCGGCTGTGTGACCGCACCTGCGGTCACCGCTTATGCGGCCAAATAACCGCATATGCGGTATGACTAACAATGCCATTGACCGCTTCTGCAGCTCAGGACCGCTTATGCGGATCCTCATCCGCTTCTGCGGTCCAAGACGAAACCCCTCAAAACCGCATCCGCGACTCCAACACTGCATCTGCGGAAACCGCTTATGTGGCTCCCCTTCCGCAGATGCAGAAACAACAGAAGCAGCAGCCACAACCCATGCAAAACTCTCCAATTTCTACAGTTAACCACCCAAATTCACCCCGGGGCCCCCGGGATCCCAACCAAAAGCACAAATACTTCCTAACACCTCATTCGCACTTGCTCGAGTCCGTAAAACTCCACCATTAACATCAAAATCCTCTTTTTTCATCAAATTGAAGCCTAAGTTCCATCAAAACTTCCAAAACTTGCTTTCGATCAAAAACCTAACCAAAACATGTCTGATTGACCTGAGAGTTTACACGCACGTCCCAAATGATGTGGCGGTGCTACAGTAACTTTTGGGATCCCATTCCGACCCTCGGATCAGAAATTCACTATCGAACCGGAAATATTAAAAATTCTAACTTTCGGCATTTCTAGTCTAATTGAGCTACGGACATCCAAAGCACATTCCAGACACGCTCCCAACCCTGAAATCACCAATAGAGCTAATGGAATCATCGGATTTCCGTTCCGAGGTCGTCTTCACACTGTACCTATTACGGGCCATTTTCCAACACTTAAGCTCTCATTTAGGGACTAAGTGTCCCAAATCACTCCGTATACTATTACCGGAAATACCGGCAAACCAAAATAGCATAAATTAACTTAGGGGAAGCAGTTAATGAGGGAACGGGACATAAATTCCAAAGACGACCGGTCGGGTCGTCACAAAGACCTAAAAAATTTCTTTTATAACTATTAAGCCTTCAAAATATATACTTTGCTCATCTCTAAAACTTATAATCCTTTTTTTTGGGACAAAACTGGCTTTTATAGCTAAATAATCTTAATATTCTTTCCATAATAATCTAGGATAGCTTGGTAAGAAGATAATTAATCCATACCCCTCAGTACGTTAGAGTCAACCATATCAAGTGCAACTTGGTTAGCTAGCGTTTTTTTCCCGCTTAACTTGAATCTTAAAAGTTAAAAAGCTTTAAACGAATGTCTAACTAATATAGATTTTTCAAAAAAAAAAATGGTATCCCCCAAAAGAATCGTTTAATATCTCAAAATATCCCTGATTTTTAAATCTTCAACCCATATTATTATCCATACTGAAATATTTTGTTATCTCGGTCCTCTTACGTGCATGCCTACCATATCAATATTTTTCAATCTTTCTACTAGGTGTAGCTGCCACATAATAGATCAAACTTTTCGTATGTGCAGTTACTACCTTGTTAAAACGATTAACCAATATTTTGGCAAGACTCTAAGCTTAATATATTGCTTATCTATACAATTGAGAAATTCAGGTGCTATATATCGTTACACTCATTGTCTAAATTAATTTCTTTACCATCTTGCAGGCAAGTTTACATTAGAAACTTGTCAAGAAGGAAGTGATTCATAAACAATTAGTGAAATTATTTGCAAATTATTTGTGTTGCACATGTTGGAATCCTTAAGAATACGGTATCAATTTATGTATTCGACCTATTCTCCGGTCTATAAGTTGCTTGTTCCATAGAACACTCCATGTAATATCCTATAGCTCGTAAAGTGGTAAATATAGATCATATGAACTATTAGAAACAAATACACGTGGTAATTTTAACTTCGCCAACCTTATTAAGGATACTTTTATGTTCCCTACAATCTTCTACGTGCATGATGACTTTAGAGCACTATTATGTTGCTCATTCTTCTCATGTCTATCTAGTATATCCATAAAGATCTCAATTTTCTTTCATGGAGTTAAGTACCTTTATTTTTTGTGATAGCTCTCCTCTATCGCTGTAGTGGTGGACTAGTATAAATTTCTAAAATGCATTCTATTATGCAACTTACCGGAAAGTACATGATATGGTATAATGAACCTTTTACATTTCTTGTATACTACTTATGTAGCATTTCTTTGAGAGATAGCTACATGTCCATCGGTAAAATTTGACGTCTTTGAAGTTTGAAGCTCTAGCCAAATTTTATTATAGAGTAATTGGTCCGAGCCATACAAAAATAGGATAAGTAATGATAGATTCAGTTATTTGGTCCTAATCGCCACACACATACGGAGGAATAAGAAAGAAAGGCAAGACACATCCTATCACGCCCTCGCAGAATCACGATTATGAGAATGGCCGGCTACATAATCATAATTGAGATTCTACTACTGACATGTGCTCCATTAGTCACAAGAATAACTTATGTCTCTGATACCAACTTTGTCACGACCAAATTTAGGATTGTGACCGGTATTTTACAGAGAAATCGGGCAGATTCCCTTGTTTTTAGACCATCCCAAAAATTTACTGTCTCAAATCAGCAACCAAACAACCTAATAGCAATTCAGCTGGCAATTGACAACTTACCAATTAGCCAAAATAAGTCTCCACCATAACCAATTCAACATACTAACAACCAAAAATACTAATCTACCTCCAACTTTCATAATAAAGGACGATACTCAACATAAGACTATAATACAAAAGAATGCTCATGACACTATAATATTGACTATGGAGCAACTCTAAGAGTTTAATGAAACGACCATAACAATTGATTAAAATCTCCGCCCACGTGAACAAGTGCGAGGCTCACCAAGAATTTTCAACCTGTACACTCTAATTAACGAAATCCTCGCTTGCGTCAACTGCTGCCTATGTATAAAATTAGCCGGAAAATGAGTCGCTAGCTCAGTGAGTAATAATATTTAACCACAACCGTTTTTATTTGGGATAAATCAGAAAATATGCTTGCATAATAATCACAAAATAAAATGCCCCTTTTAAAACAGTAATAATAATCAGTCTTATCATGTGTTTCTTGTAACAAAATCAACTTAACAATTCAGTAATAAACTCGGTAAATAATGTGTTATAGCCAATCTTTACACTGAGAGGTTTCCAAAAAACGATCATGTAATTTGTATCATTGTGTGGACACCTTCATAAAAGGAGTCAAGTATAATTGTAGGTCCCTACTCGAGGAAAACCTGTAACTGTATGCTAGTTCTACATTCCCACTAGCGAGGGCTATAACTATAATCGGTAATCTGTAATACAAGATGAACCAGGTCTAACGAATCCGCCGTTAGCTACGGGATCCTTCAAAGTCTCCTCATATTTATACTCTTTCTTGTAAATAGTAAATACTCATATAAAAGCATTTTCAAAATAATAAAGGGCATATCATTCCTTATCAAATCTTGTAATTTTATTTCGGTAACAGTAATGATTTCTCAAGTAACGGTAAAACATATCTAGTAACAGTGAAAATATTTTGATTAATCGGTAAACATCTTAAGTAAACTGTTCGGTATCATACCAATTAAAGGACTTGTCTCACATGCAATTTCAATGCATCGGTAATACATTTATTTTCAAAAATCATATATAAATCATGCTGGTTATGAAAACACAAATTATGGTAAGATTATTACTACAGTACTCGTGCCGAAATACCAAATGCTTCACCTCGAGCAATTCTTACAAATTCCTCCAATCAATATATAATTACATAATATCGATCTCATGTTGATTTCCTTATTTAGGCTAATTCATAGCTATTTTTAAAAAAATCAATCATCGGGGTTCATGTTTGAATCTTAATTTGTGAATTTATATTTAATCGTAGAACAAGTCCATAATTCTATCAATTTCAAACTAATTAGTATAATTTACTCGTCTAAAACTAGACCTATCAGTGCTTAAACCAAACCATTATGGTGTTGTTATCTCCATAATAATTGTATTTCTTTTTATATAAGAGAAAGTTGATATTGAATTCCTTTGTACTACATAAAATTGCATAAATAGGGTGAAATAATTCAACAAAGGAGAAAAAAAAAAGTTATCCTCTTGAATTGAAGGAGAGCTTTATCAATTTCAACTCTAGGTTCTTCATAGAGCCTTTGCCCAAAGCTTTCTTCTTCTTCTCTTCTCCTTTTTTTTTTTCGAAAAATTGTTGCTTCTGCTCCTTTTACGCAGCTTGCTGCTTCCCCTTTTGTTTAATACTAATCTTTTCCAGATATTGGCTTTGTGCCCCTTTAAATATAATTCTTTTCTGTTTTTTTTTCTAGTCCGACGTGGGTTAAGCCCATTTGTATTATGCCGCTTCTGTTTATGTTTTGTTTATTTTGATCCATTATTTTCTTCTTTTTTTTGTAGTTACTTTAAGGGTGTGCATTCGATTTATCGATTCGATTTTGACCTTTATCGATAATTACTAATCGATTATCGATTTGTACATGTGCTTATCGTTATCGTTTCAATAAGATTTTGTTTTTTTCAATTTCGATTTATCGATTTTGGGGGCTTATCGATTCGGTTATCGATTATACCAATAAAAAAATTTGCAGGATTCCACAAAAAGTATATCGCTATAAACGCGCCTAACTAATATGGACAAAAAGAAGCTAAAATAAGATGAACACCATTTATAACATAAAAATTGTATCAACAAGCACATGCAACAAAACTAAAGTAAGAGATCAAATGTACGCCACCAACACTCTAACGGTATAAAAAACAAAACAAAACAAAATACATCATCACGACTAATTTTGTTTTCCATTAATTTGAACTTCATTCGCTTGATCATTAAATATGATCATTCCTTAAATGTGGTAGAGAAAATAATATGTTAAGGGACGTAGGGTAAAGGAAAGGGTACAGATTAGGGAAAATGATATTGTATAGCCGCTTTCAAAATAGTAGCGGAGTGTATATATATATATATATATATATATATATATATATATATACACACATTATGTATATTATATTAATCTACACAAATAGGTAATTACTCATTTTACAAGTGTCTATAGTCTAGGGGTGTGCATTCGATTTATCGATTGGATCTTGACCCTTATCGATAATTACTTATCGATTATCGATTTGTACATATGCTTATCGTTATCATTTCAATAAGGTTTCAATTTTTTCGATTTCGATTTTTTCGATTTCGATAACAAATAATCGATTCGATTTATCGATAAATCGATTCGAATGCACACCCCTAGTTACTTTATTGAAATTATTATTATTATTATTATTATTATTATTATTGTTATTATTATTATTATTTTTTTTTTTTTATTATTATTATTATTATTATGGCTAATACACCTTTTAAAATATAGGATATTACATTAAAATTTCTTAAGGACGCACTAGCAAATTGTGAACTCGGAATATTTTTTATTCTTTATTGTTTTTCCAGTTTTTCTTTATTCTTCTAATAGTTTTCTAATTTTGTGTTTTAATACAGTAACGCTCACACTATAGTCATAATTTAAATTTTCCATAAAAGACAATATTAAGGATGCATAAGCATGATATATGTTTAATGTTTAATATTCGACATATTTTTTGGTCATCTGTTATGGATCCGATATACATAATTAATAACACATTGATATACTGATATGATAACAAGGGATTACTCTGAAAAGTAACAATAACTGAGGATAGTAACAGAAAGAAATGGATGAGAAGACAGAGCCACAGAGAGAAATAGACGAGGGAAGACACCAGAGAGGGGAAGTCTCTAACAATATTAAGCCTATCCCCGTAATGCCCGTACTCTGCTATTTTACTAATTCCCTTAGCCAAGGTCCCAAATGTAGTTTACTAATCTTTGGGAAGGCCTTGGCCCAATACTTGCATTCTCAGCTGGCCCAATATCTTTCTCAAGCCCAATTTCATTTGCTATCATAACATTTCCCCATCCTCAATAAGAACCTTGTTCTCGAGGTTCGAGTACAATAACATCACAGTGGTAAAATCATAAGGACTCAAATATAGATCATGGCTGACTGCAGCACGTATGTTGAGTAGCAAGATGTCCTTAGTAAACAAATAATCTTGAGAAAAGTAGTATATTTCTTCAACTACAAATGTGCTGCTAGTAACATGATAAGCAAACAAGTGCAGATTTCCGGAAAACATTGTTGTAATTCTTGTCATGCACCCTCTATAGTCAGTGTTCCCTTGGTTTATTACTTGATAGTCAGACATGTCTATTAACCATAGCACCCTGTGAAACCCCATAACATGGTCGAACAAATTGAGCACACAAAATGTTAAACTATGCATTATAATACCAATTACTGGTGCAGTCTTAGTCACAGACAGTCGCTTCTGTTTCCTTCTTGGTCATTTGAAGAGGCAGTGTTCGAGCCAAGGAATCGACAGATGGTCCATAAAAATAGAGCCAAACCCCAGGAGCATCATCCAAACAAAAACAGAGTGTCAAATACTTTAAATTTGTTTGTGGAACCAAATGGTTTATGCCACTACCAATGCCTTCAGCAAGTCTAGAAAGCATGTTGAAAGAACGAACAATAAAATATCTAGCACAGTGTCGATCATCAAAAGCAACTCCCAACAGAACATATTGGCGAACATTGTATGTATTTTGGAATTGAAATTTCAACTGTGCGATGCAAGAATTCCACACGGTGAATGTCACCAACTTATCACGTTAAAGTTGCTCGAGGCACCACATAAAATACAATTTCTTGTACCTCAAAGAAATGTTGTAAGCAAACTAGAGCCAGGATCAAATGGAAAATCTAACCCCAAACGGTCAGGTGGAAATAGAGGCAAATATAAGATAGGCGCGACATAACTAAGTCCACTGAAGCGATTAAGCATACCTCTATTTTTAAGTTGGTCGAAATTACAGTTTAAAAGTATACAATACATCTCCTTCAAGCATTGGGCTAGCCCATGTCCATGTTGAGTATTAAATATGACCAGGTCACCAGAACAAGAAAATGTAGAATCAATCCATGATGAAGGTTTCACTATCGTTGCAGGAACAAATTGCAGTATTTTTTTTCCAATAATAACGATTTTCTCTTCCTCATTGTTGTCTTTATTTTCAACAGTATTAGCATAACCATTTGCCTCATCACTTAGAGCGACATGACCCTCGGGATCAGTAGGAAAGTGTGCCTCAATGATATCCAGAATAGCGTCTGTAGATTGATCCGATAAGTCCACGAGCGCCTTATGCGCCTCACTGTTGTTGTATACAGATGGATCAACAAAGTATTGTGGCAAAGGGAAGTCGGCATGCTCTTCGTTTTCATCTAAAATCGAGTGACAGATCTCCTCTCTCGCTTGAGTTGCCAAAATTTTACCACTGTCATTTTCACGTAGTATTGATGCATTCTCCGCACAACCCTCTAGTTTCACTGCATCTGGTGTTGGTAGCATTGTTTCAACATCTACAACAATATCAGTATGCATATCTAACATTTCCCCAAACACCTTGTGGTCAAGGTTGAAGTTGTTGTAGTTTGATTGTGCATTCCAAGATTGGGGCAAAAGCTAGTTGGCCATAGTGCACAATGGCAGAACAGCCCCAGCTTGTGTGATAATAGTCTACTGTTGTAAGTTGGCGGAGAAAGGATAAACGCCCCTTAGGTGCATCCCGATTCCGAAAACGATAAACAATTTGGCCACAAAGTGTTCCCAATCCGCAAGTTGTTTGTTTCGATATAACCAACATACCAATCCAAAGCCTCGCCATTCAAATATAAAGAAGCCAACGACAATTTATGATCACAAAAAATATTATAGCGGTTGAAATACTGTTCTACCTGGAATACCCATGCCTTAGGGTTATCGCCGTTGAATCTGGGTATTGTCATCGATGTAGCTTCCACGGACGAATACAAACTAAAGCGAGAATGCTGGATGTTGGGGTCTACCATGGTAGACAAGTCAATGAAAGCACCAATGTTATGGATCCAATATCCATAATCAAATACAGAAATAACACATTGATATATTGATATGATAACAAGGGAATAACTCTGAAAAGTAACAATAACTGAGAATAGTAACAGAAAGAAAGGGCTGAGAAGACAACAACAACAGAGGGGAAGTTTCTAACAATATTCAGCTTACATATAGATACCATATAGAAAACCTTATAACCACTCACGTTTAAGATTTGTGTTTATTACATTTAAGTATACCACCTTTCAATTTATGTACCAAAATTATATATAAGGTTTAATGATCAACTTATTAATTATAGGCTTGATTTGTGGAATTGAAAATCTTTTCAGATTTTCTTTTACACATTTTTTTCTTTCTTCCAAACAAAACCGATACATTTCTCCTCTTTTTTAATTACACCCCCTCCCCCCACGTTTATTTACCAAAACACAATTCTCTGGTTCTCTGCTTTAATTTCATCCTCCATTGTCATCCTCCATTGTCGAAAGTTGCCACTGTTTCAGATCGAGAGTTTCATCCGCCATATTTTCAGTCCTACGGTTGCATCAAAGTCTCAAACCCTCTACAAAATCATTTTCTCTCTCTCTCACTGCTTCAATTTCATCCGCCGTTTCCAAACCCTCTGCAAAGTTTTCTCAAGAAAACACATTTTCAGTCACTAAAATCGTATCCATAGTCAAAAATAGTGAAAAAGGCTAGTACTCCCAAAAGACAAAAAGTAGCCGATATTCCATCTTTTGATTTGGGTGTTTTAACACCTAAATCACCAGTAAGAAAACAAATCTGTCCATGCAAGTGGAAAAGACAGGGTTCCTGCATCGCCAAGACAAATCAGAGCTGAAATGCGAACCAAGCACTTGCACGATGTTGATGCTACCGGTGTAGAAACAGAAGCCGATAAACAACGCAAGCGAAAGGGAAAAGCTTGAGGGTCGATGATGATGATTTTGTGGACGATTCACCCAAACTTCAAACCACAAAAATACAAAAGGTGTCTCCTTCCCCCTCAAAACAAAAAAAGATGAAACACTCCAAAAAACCTACAAAATTGGTTCAACAAAAAATTTCATTGAAGGTAAACAATTTTTTTTCTCCTCAATGTTTTGTAGTTTAATATTTTTTTGCCAAAAAATAGTATGAAAGTATTTTTTTGGTGTTTAAGTATTTTTGTCAAAATGTACTGTATTATTGCATACTATGTTTGTTTATACAAATTGTAGTTAATTGTAGTTTTTTGGAGTTAATTTGTAGTTAATTGGCAAAATGTACTGTTGATTCAAATTTGTAGTTTTTGTAGTTTTTGTAGTTTAATGCAGTTTAATGTACTTTTTATTTGGAACTGTGACTGTTGGCTCAATTTTGTAGTTAATTATAGTTTTTGTAGTTTAATGTAGTTTACTGTACATTTTATTTGGAATTGTGATAAAAATACAGTGTATAAAAGTAGTTACATTGTACATGCTCAATAAATTTATAGTTACAGTATAGTTGCTTGTAGTTATAATGTAGTCTGTCACAATGTAGTTGATATGTGGTCTGCAATTTTATAGTGTTGTTTGGAACTGTGATTAGAAGACATGATATATATGTAGTTACAGTCTAGTTGATTTGTAATTTGTAAAGTAATTTTTAGTTATGCTTTTAGTAAAATAACTTGTCGTTAGAATGAAGTTTCATGTATTCTGTCACAATGTAGTTTATCTGTGGTCTGCAATTTTATTGTGTTATTTGGATCTGTGATATTAAGTCAGGGTATATATGTAGTTACAGTATAGTTGATTTGTAATTTGTAAAGTAAATTCTAGTTATGCTTTTAAAACTATAATTTGTAGTTAAAATGTAGTTTCATATAGTCTGTCACAATGTAGTAGATCTGTGTTCTGCAATTTTATAGTGTTATTTGGAACCCTGATTAAAATTCAGGGTATATATCTAGTTACAGTGTAGTTGATTTGTAATTTGTAAAGTAAATTGTAGTTATACTTTTTGTAAAATAACTTCTAGTGAGAATGTAGGTAAAATGTAGTTTGTAGGTTAAAATTGTAGTTTTATGATATGTTACATTATATATTGCAATGCTGAAATCTAGCGTCATTCTAACCACAATTAATATATTTTTTTTCAAAATGGACCTTACTATGCTCAACATAATGTTGATTATGGTGTGATCCGATTCCATAGCTTGTGCGATCCAACGATACCTAGCCAGATAAAGGCTTTATTATCCCCAAACCAATTACGTGGTTTCAAGAAAACATGTTTTGGTTATTTATTAGATATGCCCCCCAATCTGCATGCAGAACCAATCAATTCATCTTCTAATGAAGTATGAGTTATCAAAGTCTACTGACAACTACTTTTCTGTTCTTTTAAATGGACAAAAATTGATTTTTTCCTTGAGAGATTTTTGTTTGATAACTGGTTTTAATTGTGTCGATAGTTTATCGGACCATGGTTACAATTCTAATTATGTTAGCCATTTAATGAATAAATATTTCCCTAACAAATCTCGGGTCGAGAAATGGCTTTTGAGAAATGTAGTGACATCCAAATCATGGACAAATGATTTGGATGCTGTACAGTTGTGTATCCTGTATATGTTGGAATTCTTTGTTTGTCCTTCTGATAAGGATAATGTTAGTTTGATATACAAGTTTACGTTTTTTATTATAGAGAGTGGTAATTTTGATTCGTACCCATGGGGTACAAAATCTTTCAAGCAAGTTGTTGAATCTGTCAGACATCGTCTCAGTCCCAACGTCCATTCTTATCTTATACGGGGATGCTCGAGTGTTGTTCTTCTGTCAGCACCGAGCTTGCTACACTGTGCTCTGACTCCATTCCTCGTATTGTAAGATGGTCGTCTACAAAGGGACAGATTTGGTTAACTGTTCTTGAAGAAAAAATCATCAAGCCTGAGTGGCTCAAGGTATTCCTTTTAACCTTTGTATAATTCTTCAATTACTATTATAGTGACTACATGACATCTACAATTTTCTTTTCAATTTACTTAACTGTCATTTCCATCTTTCAGTTCTCAAACATGGTTGCATCTGGGGAAGAGATTGGAGCACTTAATCTCCCAGAAAAGATTAATTATGACGATGAAGAGGTTAGTGAACCATAAAAAGTCCCAACTGTTGCTTCTCCGACAGTTGAACCTGAAGAGGCTAATTCCCCAAATGACATGGAATCTCTAAGTAGCCAGATCAGGAAGTTGGAACATAAGCTTGAGTAGGTACTGTGAGAAAATACAGTTGTGTAGTCATTATTTAGTACCACTTGCCTTCATTCCTTCGACATTGTAGTTTCTTTTTATTTTAGTGTAACTAATAGAATATTCTTACCAACTAATAGACATAATTAATTTTTAGGTTGATGGAAAGTTAGATCAATTAAAGAATGATGTTTTTGATGAACTCTCAAAACATCGAGAGTTCATAGATGAATCTTTGAAAAGTTTAATGAATGTTGTCAACAGGAGGAATAAATTGGATGAGTCAAAGGTAAGAATTTACATATAATTTATTCTAACTCTATATAATAGTTATGATAATAAATCATTCTAAAACATTCCTCTCAAAATGTAGTTTGCTGCTAGTTCAACAAAATATAACGAACAAAATCAAGCAGACAAAAACAAACATTTTCAGTTCAATATTGGTCCTCAACTCCGTGCAGGCACCAGTACAACAGGTATCTACATAATTCCTACATACATATATACAAACTTCAATAAATGCTAATAAATAATCAGTTTTCCTTTTCAGCTCCCACTTCTCCTCAACATGTTGAACAACAAGTTGATTTGTATGATGACTTCCAACAAGCAGCTGATGTAGCAAAAGAAGGTATTGTTTAATAATGTAGTTTTTAATATAAAATAGTTGATTATACACCGTTATAATGCTTTTAAGCATATGCATTATTTTTGTAGCATATGTTGAAGACAATGTTCCACAGTCACCAATTCATGGTGTAACTGTGACTGAAGTCGTCGAAGAATGTCTTGAAAAAGAAGAGGAGATTGGAGTTATGCGTGGAGGAATTGAAAATAAAGTTGTGACACTGGACGATTTTGAACTTCCGGAAAACCTATCACAGATGGTCATGTATGGTGAGCCAATACAAGTTGATTCAACCCCTGTTCATCAAGGACAAATAAGGTTACCCGGAAAACATGCACGATCACCATTCACTCCACTCTACAGTACTGAAGGCAGCACGTCTTCTAGGCCAATTTTTTTTACCTAAAGCACCCATTCACAAGTCTCATTAGCGAAGATGTTGATCCTGAACTAATAGATAGTTTTACTACCTGGTTATACCATCAAACTGACAAATCATCTGGGAGGTATGGTGCTTAAATGTCTTATGTCTGTATGTACTTGTCTTCTATATCTTTGAACCTTTTTAGACTTTAAAGTTGTAAATGTTTTTGGTTTTTGTTTTTATTTGTTTAATTCTATTATTATTACAGGAGGAAAAACTTCTATTCAAAGAAGGATAACCATCTCAATCCTTGGTTGGATTTGGGTTGCGAAAAAATTTATAAGAAGGACTGGTTTTACGCCCTTGCTCACCCCGGACAATTAATCAATTGTATAGTAAGTATATGGTTTATCATTGCAGTTTTGTCTTTATCTATTATGTTTTAATGTAATTAATTGCTTAGGCTTCATGAATAGGAACTGCAGTCATTTTGCCCCCATATATCTCTGGTAGCTGGCTCACTGTTATTGTCAAGCAAGCTGATTTGTCTAATTGTAGATAATATGTAGTTATTCAACACTACCAGATAACTACAACTGACTACATTTAAACTACAAATTGCATTAATATACAGACTTGAACTACATATAACTAAAATTACATATAATACATTTGGATATAAGTAAATTGAAATACAGTTTAACTACAAATGTAGTTAATATGTAGTTATTTTGTAGATGTTATTTGTCTACACTACAACTTATTATCTCTGGTAGCTGTCTCAGTGTTATTGTCTCTGGTAGCTACAACTGACTACATTTAAACTAAAAATTGCATTAATATACAGACTTGAACTACATATAACTAAAATTACATATAACTACATTTGGATATAAGTAAACTGAAATACAGTTTAACTACAAATGTAGTTAATATGTAGTTATTTTGTAGATGTTATTTGTCTACACTACAACTTATTATCTCTGGTAGCTGTCTCAGTGTTATTGTCTCTGGTAGCTACAACTGACTACAATTAAACTACAAATTGCATTAATATACAGACTTGAACTACATATAACTAAAACTACATGTAACTACATTTGGATATAAGTAAATTGAAATACAGTTTAACCACAAATGTAGTTATTCTGTAGCTATTTTGTAGATGTTATTTGTCTACACTACAACTTATTATCTCTGGTAGTTGTCTCCGTGTTATTGTCTCTGGTAGCTACAACTGACTACATTTAAACTACAAATTGCATTAATATACAAACTTGAACTACATATAACTAAAATTACATATAACTACATTTGGATATAAGTAAACTGAAATACAGTTTAACTACAAATGTAGTTAATATGTAATTATTTTGTAGATGTTATTTGTCTACACTACAACTTATTATCTCTGGTAGCTGTCTCGGTGTTATTGTCTCTGGTAGCTACAACTGACTACAATTAAACTACAAACTGCATTAATATACAGACTTGAACTACATATAACTAAAATTACATGTAACTACATTTGGATATAAGTAAATTGAAATACAGTTTAACTACAAATGTAGTTAATCTGTAGTTATTTTGTAGATGTTATTTGTCTACACTACAACTTATTATCTCTGGTAGCTGTCTCAGTGTTATTGTCTCTGGTAGCTACAACTGACTACATTTAAACTACAAATTGCATTAATATACAGACTTGAACTACGTATAACTAAAATTACATATAACTACATTTTGATATAAGTAAAGTGAAATACAGTTTAACTACAAATGTAGTTAATATGTAGTTATTTTGTAGATGTTATTTGTCTACGCTACAACTTATTATAAATTGCACTTTTACTTTTTTCAGCACATTGATGTTATAATGTACTATTTGAGAAAAAAGGGGAAATATGGCCCCAACATCAAAAGTAGATTTACAACAACCGATTGCTTGTTCAAGACAAAAATTGAAAGTATCTACGAGAAGTTCACTACTGCTCCAATGGATCAAAGGAATTCTGTTGTTAAAGCCGAGGATTATATTGGAGAATACATTATGGGCTATAGAATTCTTGCTAATGTAGCATGGGATCTTGTGGACTATGTGCTAATGCTTGTTAACCTTGTAGAGAACTTTCATTGGTTGTTGTTCGTGTTTGACATAAAGGATCGGCAACTGTATGTTTATGATTCATTGGTGAGGGCAAAGCGTAACCAAACTGTTCAAACCTTTTTCAGTCATTGTTCCTCTTTATTTGTCATGCACTGGTTTCTACGGTAAACGCAAAGACATTGACTTTAAGACTACAAAGTCATACATAGAGAAACCAGTTACGGACCATCTCGATATACAATGGATGGTTGATGAGATTCCACAACAAAAGGAAGGCTCACTGTAAAAAACTAATCTCCCTTTCTATATGTTTAATTAAATATTTTTTATGGTTTGGTATTTAATGAAAAATTCTCATATTCTGCAGGGATTGTGGTGTATTTGTGGCTGCCTTTACGGAGTATATTAGCAATGGTGATTTGTCTATACCAAAGGAAGATCTTACTGATATTGACCTACACAGTAGACGCTATGGAGCTCTGTTGTGGGACTATGCCACAAAGAAGCTAACAGATGGTTCAATCAGTGAGAGTGAGGTTACCGGCAGGCTTGCAAGGAGGAAGGGTCTACCGGCAAAGAATGAGAGGACTAAAGTTGAACGAAAGAAGAAGTAGAGTATACTGTTCATATTTGGTAGTTGGATTTGAAAACAATGTAATCATTAGGTCATTTTGGTTGTAATGAACAATTTTTCATGAATACAGTATACACGAGTATTCGAGCTATCTAATAGCATATTTGCCGTAACAGGTATCTAATAGCATATATAATACCTTCAGTTGCCATTATATATAACTATCAGTTCTTACATAATTTTGGGAATAAATTATTTATGTACAATGACTACAATTACCTACAATTGCATATAACTACAACACTGCACTACAATTAACTACAAATTGCATATAACTACAAATTGTTGGAAGTCCAATGCTACAAACTACTGTTGCAGTACATTTGCGCTGTTGTGTTTTCGGATAAAACTTCTTATCTTGAACAATGAAGAATCATGAATTGACGTTGCATAGAAATGCCATTTGCAGTTTTCAGCTACACATACCATCCAGTACATACCAAATAATATATTATTCAGACATATTTATTAAATACTACAATTAACTACAAAGTTCATATAACTACAAAAATTGTACTACATATAAATAAAATTCAATATAACTACATTTGCATATAACTAAATTGAAATACAGTTTAACTCGGAATTCGCATTAGGCGATTCCGAGTAACACATTTAGAACACACTTACAGTACATTATAACTACAATCTGCCAACAGTTTACATTACTCAAATATATGAGTAAACTTCTTTATTATCGTCAAAACGTAGAACAGTTACACAATAAATTCCGATAATTTGGGATCACTAACATGTATTTTGAATAACTATTGCAGCTACATTATATTCATTTCTTTTTCGGCGCATTTTTGCAAGTTCTTTCGTTATACCCTTCACCTCCACAATTGCCACATGATACCTTGTACTTCTTTGAGTTTATTTCATCAAATGTTTTATATCTTTTCTTGTGAGGTTTACCTGGCTGCCTTTTATCTCCAGCCGGTGGCTTTACTACATCATCCAAAATATGTTGTGGAACATCCCATTTGGCTTCATTAGGAAGAGGATTAACTGGCAATTCATATGTAAGAAGAAGGCTATTCGTTGTGTAATACGGTGAGCAATAGTTGTCCGGCCTTTCATTCCTATGCCTTAATGCTGCCAAAGCATGTGCACATGGAAGTTCATCAAGTTGGAATTGTCCACAGCTACATTTCTTGTTTTCTAAACATACAATGTACCGCTTCACACCATCTAACACAGTATGTATATGATCTGTTGAAGCCCTCACCTACAATTCAAGACCAAAAAGAAAATAATAAGGTGTCAATTAGTTAACTACAAATCAGCTACAAACAAACTGTATATAAACGTTAGCTACATTTACCCACATTTGACTACATTTTAACTACAAACTGGAAACACTGCAGCAGCTACTACTTTTTTTGTTTTTTTTTCCTGCACCAAACAAGAATATATTACCTTCAGTTTCTGGGATAATGTATTGTTATCTTCCAATTCTTTGTTGAATTTGTGCCCAAGTAATGTGAAAGTACCCTTTGCCTTCAATAACTTATCTTTTGTCCAACGTTCTAGAATAGTCCTCATATACTCAAATAGATCAAATATTGGCAGCTCTCTTGCCTCTTTTGTTACAGCGTTCAACGACTCTGCAATGTTTGACGTCATAGTAAAAGTTCTATTCACCGTTGCATGTACTCTTGAACATCTATGATAGCCAATATCATATAGGTAAGACGATACACGTGGGTCTACCTCTTCAATCTTCATCATCCTTTCACTGAATTCATCCAGAGTATATGACCGCGCTGTAGCAAAGTACAATTCATGTAATTGTAGATGTGCCTTCTTGAATTTTGACCTTATATTTGTCCATATATGCCACATGCAAAAGTAGTGTGACATTCCCGGATAGACAATTGATGTTGCCTTCGATATACTCTCATGCCTATCTGAGACAACACACATAGAATGTCTTTCACCATATGCCTCCTTGAATTGTTCAAAGAACCACCTCCAAGACGCGTCGTTTTCAGAATCAACAACAGCATATGCCAAGGGCAAAATAGAACCTACAATTTGTAGTCATAAAATAAGACTAACTATTAAATACAAATATATATGGAGAATTTAGGCAATTTAACTACATTGATTTATCTTAATACAAACTAACTACATTCTAACTACAAAATTATTACATCTATTACCTGCTGCATCTATGGTGCTTGCTGTCAGCATAATACCCCTATATGCTGATTTTAAGAATGTCCCATCAACCACTACTACCGGCCTACAATGTTGCCAACCATTTATTGATGTACAAAGAGCAACAAATGCTTACAAGAAGCAATCATCTGCTGCCTTCTTCAATTTAACAACAGAACCGGGATAATTCTTCTCAAGAATATAAAAATATTTTGGTAATCTGTTGTACGAGTCACACGGATTCCCTCTCAAAAACTGTAATGCTTTTTCCTTTGCTCTCCATGCTTGCATGTAGCTTAGGTTGACTCCATGTTCGGATAACATGTCAGTTTGTATGTCCTTTGGCGTGTAAACAGTCTTAGGATCACAAAACTTTGGAACGATAATGCTACCAACTAGTGTTGCAGTACATTTGTGCTTTATGAATGTTTCGTCCATTCGGCAGCATGTGTGTTGTCGGCTAAAACTTCTTATCTTGAACAATGAAGAATCATGAATAGACGTTGCCTTGAAATGCCATTTGCAGTTCTCAGCTACACATACAAGCCAGTAGCTACAAAAAAATCCAATTTTCAGACATATTTATTAAACACTACAATTAACTACAAACTGACTACAGCTAACTACAAATGACTACAATTTACTACAACTGACTACAATTAACTACAAACTGACTACCATTAACTACAACCTGACTACAATTAACTACAAATTGTCTATCACGTCACTACAATTGACTACAATTAACTACAACTGACTACAATTAACTACAAACTGACTACAATTAACTACAAACTGACTACAATTAACTACAACTGACTACAATTAACTACAACTGCCTACCTAGCTTCAATAATACAGTAATTTTTCAAATCAATAACTAACCACATACCTTCTATTACTTGATCTTTTCACTCTGAACTGGAACTTGTGCATAACTGCATAATTCTTCATTGCAACAACTATCGTCTTCTTCTCCTGGTACACTTATCCTTCTTCAATACATGTTTGAGTAGATTCAATTATTATTTCACTTTGATATTCCTCAATAGCCGGTGAAGATGGTATTTCTATTAACCTTAGTGATCCTGAAGAACCTGCAGACAATACATTCACATTGTAGTTTCATTGTAGATAAATGGCGTCAAATTGTAGTTGATTAGAGAACACAAAAGATTTCAGTTTCGAAGCAAACATACCTGTACTGATGGGACATTCATTGGTGATTGCCAATTCCATATTGAAATCTCTTACGCTAATACACAAGGGATACGAACCTAGGTTTTTGTTCTCTTTTTTCGTTTCCATATATACATGAACATCCATATCATTCCTAATCTGCAACGGAGGACAATAATCATTCACAATGTATTTTATTTCTATAATTTTATCCGATGTATCAATTGATAATTGTTCTGCAATTGTAGACTGGAGAATTCCGTAGCTTGCATTATCATCAACCAAAATGGCATCAACTTCAAAATCTCGGAATCTGCCATAGTTATCAGAATTTTTGACATTGTAGAATCTCCGTACTGATTGACTATCACGCTGTTAATTCTGATTTTCGGTATTTGATGTAGAAGAATGAGTGATTTCCGAAACTGAAATCTGGAAGAACTACAATTTTATTGACTATCATGCTGTAAATTCTGATTTTCAGTATTTGATGTAGAAAAATGAAAGATTTTCGAAACTGAAATCTGGAAGAACTACAATTTGATTGACTATCACCCTGTAAATTCTGATTTTTGGTATTAGATGTGGAAGAATGACTGATTTTCAAAACTGAAATCTGGAGAGATTCACGCTGGTTAAGAGATTTTACCGTTTTTGATTGACCATTTAATTGGGACAGAATCAAATATTAATTGGGAGCCTTAAAAACAGGCGCTATTTTAGGCTACAAAATCAGATTGATTTCGTTTGGTACATTTTTTGTAACGAAAACATGGAATATGCGGGTAATAACCAAACAAGACACAATAATGGTAATAAGATTTGCTATATGGCATAATTAGGTAAAAATCCTTAACTAATTCCCTCAACCGGGGTCCAAAACATAGTCTACTAATCTTTGGGAAGGCCTTGGCCCGATACTTGCATTCTCAGCTGCCCAATATCTTTCTCAAGCCCAACTTCATTTGCTATCATAACATCATCACATAATGGATAAAAACCAAAAAAAATGAGAAAAAAGAAACAGGACTTTCTTGAGCTATAAGATGTGCCACATCATCTTTTTAATTCCTAGCTTTATATAACAATAATTATCTAGTATAGTCCCACAAATTAGGGTCTAAGGGGGTAATATGTAGACAAGCTTTACCCCTACCTGAAAGGATAGAGAGTTAGTTTTCAATCGATCCTCGGCTCAGAAAGAAATTAATTCCTAGCTTTATATATATGTGTGTGTGTGAACGTCAGGTGAGGTAAGTTTTTATTGAAATGAATTTAAGGTTTATGTGACTATCAAAAGAGCAGTTAAAAACTACTCCATTCGACAAAATAAAAGAGAAATTATTGAAGCAGGCAAGTAGGTAATCACCGATGTGAAGAATAGATAGATCTGAGCGCACTGATAATAGGGGTGTACAAATCAAATCAAAAACCACGCACCAAATAAAAAAGTCAAATTAAATCGATTAAAAAATTCAAGTAAATGTACCTTGATTTAATTTGGTATTGAGCAAAAAAATTCAAACCAAACCGACATATAATTATATAATTTTTACATATACTTTTAAGATTTTATATAGTGTTTTCTTTAAAAAATGTCTAGAAATATTTGAGATTATCTTGTGGGATATGATATTAATAGTATATGAAGTGCTCCATATTTATTAACCTTAAATAATGGATATTGTATGATCACTTTAGTCCTTTCGGGTAGGGGTAAGGCTCGTCTACATATTACCTTCCCCAGACCCCACTTTGTGGTACTATACTGGGTAGTTGTTGTTGTTGTTGTTGTTGTTGTATGATCACTTTCTCATCAAATGTTACTGAAGTGTGTCAATCTCTTTGTTCTTTCATATTTATATCATATAAAGATCTACTAAATTGTTATATTTTTTTTGAATGTGAAATGCTTATTATTATTAGGTATCCTATTGATTTTTAAGTTTAATTACTAAAATCAACGAAGCACTATTATCAGATGACTAAAAAATAACTATTATATGTTACTAAGATAATACTCTCATAAGAATATTTTAATAGATAATATGTTTGTCAATTTTTTATATTTTTACTAAAAATATACTATTTAGTTATAAAAAATTTAACAAAATAAGGCTAAAATAACATTTAAGTAACAAAAAATCCGAAAAATCCGATAATTTCGACAAACCATATCTATGTATACCCCAAACTGATACTAAGGCACGGGAAAAAATAACCATATTTAGGTTTCTCACAAGTAATGCATGTGTTAAATACATGAATAATTGCGGATGCAACTATCCCTATACCATGGTGAAATCATTATTAGCGTACTTTTATTAGCATATCAATAATAATTAGTATATATACTAGTCTTTTCATGTTTTGATAATAGTCAGAGTTGCATACGATGCGATTTGGCGACTGTAACCCTAAGTTTAGTATGTCTTCTAATACATTTGATTTTTTAGATATCACACCGAGTTCTTATTCACTCACATACTGTCGTTTATAACCATCTTATAATACTTAAAATATCAGGGCAGAATTGAATTTGAGTTTCTGTAGTCTAAGAATTGCTATAATTTAGAATTTATGGGGTGGAGAAAATTTTGAAATATATATTGTAAAAGAAAAAAAAAGTAATAGAAGCGATAATAAGTTGTGAGAAGGGATGGGAGGGGGAAGCAATTAGTGGCTTACTTAGACGCAAATTAGTTTGTAAAAAGTAGGGTAGTGAAGATTAATAATAATAATAATAATAATAATAATAATAATAATAATAATAATAATAATAATAATGAATATAAATGCTTAAATTGTTTAGGTACATTTAAAAGTTAAAAATAAAGAGAAACAATAAAAACCCATATATGAAATCCAAAAAGATGCAAATATCATTTAAAACCAGCAGTACATCATCTCCAATTAATTTTCTCATTACAACAAGAATAATATTGATCAATATATCCCTTCTTTGACTACATATTCTCACCACAACAAGATTACTGCTCCATTAATGTCGAAACAAAAAAATAAAGAAAATACAACAAGTTTTTTGATGAATATGTTCCATCCTGCATAAACATAGAATATCTTTTGCACCGGACTGCCTTTCTGCGCTCACGGCTGGACTTTATGCTTAGGAAACACACGACTTTGATCTTGATAAGCACTAAAGGTAGAAACAGTAGCTAGGTTTGAAACTGTTTTATAATAAATGATATCACTCAGTTTAATTTCATGACGATAATTTTTTGCTTCCAACAAAATCAAAGACTCCAGCGACGTAGCATGTAACAAGAAATGTTTCACCAATTTTTCTTCAAGCTCAAGTTTCTTAAACCTCTTTACCTTCAATAACTTTAGTTGTGGGAATTCTGTTTGGCACTTCTCAAATTTTTCCTTTGCCACCATATTCCAATAGCTTCCAACTTCCATTGCATAAAGACCAAACTGCATAATTAATTTTGTTAATTACTCCACTAATTAAATAATTACTGATTAAATTAAGAGTATTTTTTCCTTTTTTTTTTCATTTTCCCAAGAACCATGCGATAACATTAATATAAAGCACGGTACAAAAGTTAAAACAAGGTCTTATCCCAATTTACAATAATATTTGTAGGAAACACATTATTCTACGAGAACTACAAGTGAAATAGATAAAACAAGCTAGTTGTGACTATGAGTTTTAATTCCAAGATATACGTACAAATTAACGAGAAACGAGGAAAACTAATACAGTATAACAACTATTTATGTTTGGTAGTCGAAAAAGTATATAAAAATAATAGTCGAAAAATATACAAATTTTTTTATATTTTTTGTATGTATATCCATTCTATATGTTATACACAAAAGTTATACAAATTTAATATACTTTTTCAACTATCAAACATAAATAGTTTCTGATGCGGGCTAAAAGTGATAATATCCCGAGAAACAACATCATCAACTGATTCTAATAGTCCAGTTTATTTTTCGTTTTCCTTTTTGATAGTAGGTTTGATCTTTTTTGATATAGGAGTATATATCACTTAATTTTTGTCTTTTTAAAAATCAGATCTAAAGAGAAAGGCATTGAATAAAAATCTATATATGTTAGATGGTTTCAATTTCTTCACCTTTTATTCTTGCGATTAATAAAACATCTAAAAACTCTACATATGTTAGACGGCATTGAAAAGTAAACATGGACAAACAAATTAATTAAAACAAAAAAAATCACACTTACAAGAAAAATTAAGTAATAAACAAATAGCTATTTAACCAAAAAAATTGTTTAAAAGGTTAGAATATATACTTACATCAATGAAGAGTCTCTCTATGTTGGGACAATTCTTGACAAAACCAAGAATGTCCCAAGGGTTGACAAAGCTCAATCCACGTCTAACCAATTGGAGTTCCTTCAAATTCTGAAAATAATACTCCACATCTCTGTATTCAAAATCCACAAATCTTGGAGAAAGCCCCTAATCAAATAAAAAAAAATTATTTACGCTGTAATGAATATAAATTAAATTATTTAAAAAAGGAAAAAATATATATGATATAATTATTTTACCTCAAGAAAAGCATTGGTAATTGAGAGAGTCTCAACATCTCTCAAAACTTGCAACAAATCATCCCTATCAGCTATATGTTGAAGCCCTTTTGTAGCACCAAAATCCAGTATCACATCTTTTAATCTTATGACCATTGGATCCACAAACTTAATTTTATTAATCTTACCACTATAATGAAGTGTGGTAATACTTGGAGTATTAATAGTGACCAAAATTAAGTCAATGCAATGTCTAATCACAAGAGCTCTAAACCTATCCAAACCCTCAATGGTAATTTCACCAATCAAACAACAACCCTCTAAAGCCAAATATTCAAGAAGCAAACAGCTTGACAATAACCTTTTAGTAAATAAAGGTGGCACATGAATCAAACTTAGACTAAGAGATTTCAAGAATTGTAAACCACTCAAATTTTGTGACAAAAATAGTTCACATCGCACTAATTTTAAGACACGAAGAGTTGGCTTAATGAAAATATCAGATTTTATTTGACAAAAAGCGTAAGGTTGAATTAACTCTACTTGAAAATCTTCAACGCCTTTTGATGCAACCGTTTTAATCCAATTCTGAAAATAAGCAGCATAGGGTACAGGACAAGTAAATAATTTAAAATTGCTAATTTTGTCACCTAAGTGCCTTAGTAATATATAATTAACAATTGTCGCCTCTGACCATTGTCCCGCTCGACAACGTCGCCTAAAATCTTTATCGAAACAAAGATTACGAGAATATAACCATGAATGTCTATATGGTTTAGCAACAAGAGAAGAAGACGTAATAGCAGATTCGATAGGTAAAAAAGTGAAAATCCTATCAACAATTTCTTTAGGAAGATAAACAGTAGAATTATTGGATTCATCATTATTTTTTGTTTCCAAAGAGTTTCTCCTAAATCTTTTCCTTGGATTTGGTACCAAAACTCGCTTTATTTTGGACCCTGAACTTGAAGCTTCCATCACTATTTTTCTAACTTACAAAAGAGAAATATTAAGACAATATGTATATAGAGAGGAGGAAATATTAAGACAAAATGTAGTGAGAAGAAAATGTGAGAAACCTATGTATATATAGTGCAGGAATGACTGTATTCTTATCTGGCAAAATAAGAACAATAAGAATATAGTCAAATTTCATAAGTAAGTACACAAAAAAGTAATCTATAGTTAGATTGCGTTGGAGGGGACTGCTTTATGGCGTTTTACTTGAATTAAGAGCCCCGAAATATCAGATTGTATAATAAAGAAATTAATTCTTTTATAATAGAAATAATTTAATAAATTTTTTTACCTATGTGATTAATTATTTCAAGTTTAAAATTTGAATTAACATGTAGTATTCTAACGGAAAAAAGACTTAACTAAAGAGCAGATTATACTGAACTGAGTTTCATTACTCCAAACTTATCAGTAGGGAGTTTTACAGTGTTACGTGATCTGGCGAATGAGCCAAAAATGCAATAAGTCTTCGGATAATTTAAGACTTTGGCCGCACAAGAAAAAATACAACAACAACAACTCAGTAAAATTTTACTAGTGGAATTTGGGAAGAGTAATGTGTATACCTTACTCTTACTTCAAGAAGTAGAGAGGTTGTTTCCAAAGGACCCTCGGCTTAAGAAGACGAAAAAAGACAATATATCAGTATCATCAATAAAAATTATATAAAAAACAACAGCATCACAAGAATCAGGAAATAGTTTAAAAGCAAAACAATAACCAGTAGATAAAGCCCGGCACTAAGAGGAACGAAAGAGAAGTGAGAACTCAATACTAACCACTAACAATTTAAGACAAAATCCTAACATACTAGCCTCACTCTAGGGGTGTACATAGGGCAGGTTGGTTTGGATTTTACAATTACCAAACCAAACCAATTGTGTCGGGTTAATAAATCTAAAGACCAAACCAAACCAATAAAACTTGGGTTTTTCAATCTCGGGTTTTCGGGTTTTTTTTCGATAAAATCTTCATAGAGCAAAACATATAACATATCCTCAAAATATTTCTTTAATCCTAGTAAGATACAACTATACAAAGTACTTTTCAAGAACATAATATAAAATATGAGATGTGTCATGGCATTATGCTAAAATATTCAACAATAAAGACAATAAAATTATGTAATATAAATACTGCTAATTAACAAGCCATAATAAAAATAACGTAATTAAAAAGTACTAAGTCATGCTAAAATAAATAGACTAATAAAGGAATATTAATTATATGACTAAACGCTAAAGAAAAATAAAAATAGATTATATATTTTTATCTAAATTATTGTAAAATAAAAAATACATATTCAATACATTCCCGTTCATAATATTAAATTGAATTTTTGGTTTGGGCTTTAATGGGATTTTTACATACATATACCATATACCAAGCCTTACCTTCATTGTTTAAGGATTATATTAATTACATTTAAGCATACCATATTACCATTTATTATACCATAATCCAAATTAAAGGCATAATTATTACTTCTTTTTTTCTAGGTGTGATTTTAGGAGCATATATTCTCCAATTTTAGTTTACATGTCTCTCTCTCCTCCCACCCCCACACCCCCACAATTTACGTTCAGTTAATTCCCCCCCCCCCCCCCCCACACCCCCAACCACGATTACCTTCAGTTTTTTCTCACATTTTCGTATATATGTGAAATGTGGATCCACAGACATTGTTCACCTTGGAAGGAAGAGGAGCCTGGAGAAGATTGTTGGATGTGTGGTAACTGTAGGGAATGGAGATAGTTGATTCTTAATAGGTATCACTGCTTGGTATCACTGCTTTTGCCATAGGTATCACTGTAGGGAATGGAAATATGGATCCATCCTTTGGTATCACTGCTTTTGCCATCAATATGAAATGATTTTCTTGTGACAAAGGAGTAGTTGGGTTGTGCAATTGTAAAGGAAATGATTTTCTCGTGGAAGATAATAAATTTGACAATGTGGGTGTAATTGTAGTTTATTTGTAGTTTTTATTTAGAAATTTTGTAGATGGAGAGAAAATTTTGTTGTCAACATTTTTTTTTGACACAAGATTGTAGTTTAATCGTAGTATAAATTTAGTGATTTTATAGATAATCTTAAGAACAATACAACTTTATACAATACTTAAACTAATTTGTAGTTTATTTGTAAAAAATTTATTTACAAGATATCTACAAACTAAATACATTGAATTCTAATATCCCAATTCTCATCAATTGTAGCATATTAGGCATTTTCAACATAATTGTAGAAGACTCGTAGATGTTTTAGTCTTCCCAATCTACAACTTATTTATAAATTATCTACAGTTTATCTACATTTCTACAATTTATCTATAACTTATCTACAATTTCTGGAAATATGTCTTCGACGAGTTTCAATGTGAAATTCAGTTAAAATCAAGTCTAATCTTCACCAAAATCCCTCAAAATTGAGATATAAACTCTTAAACATATTCCGAATTATTTACAACATCACCCTATCCAAACAAATAATGATTTTTGAAAACCCAAATTTGAATTCAAAGCTTTCAAGCTTTTTAGTGGCTATCAATGGTGGAAAATATATATATAAGAACAAATTTTTTCAACTTTTAGATCTCCTTCAGTTTTACATTTCGTATTTAATGTTGATTGAATCACACGCAAATCTGGTGCCTTCATTTTAGCGCGTTATTTATGGTAAAATCTACCTATTTTTGGATTGGTGTATAATTTGTAGAAAAATGTGGACAACACGGGTAAATAACAAACTATGAACATTTTTGGTAATAAGGTTTGATATATGGTATAGATATGAAAAAATCCCTTATTTAATTTACTAATATTAATGGCTATTAAAGTTATTAGAGCATTCAAAAGTTCTAAGTCCAACCTTGAAATAATACCTCAAAAGATAAAATTATGAAATTTTTTAAGAAATATTTATAAATACATCACAATAAGTATATTTATATATTAAATATATCTAAAATTTCTATATATGTAATGTCAGGTTAGTTTGGTTTCAGTTTGACTTTCTTTAGTTAAAACCAAACCAACCCAATTATGGTCGGGTTTTGTTTTCCAACACCAAACCAAATCATAGTCGGATTTTTTTCTCGGTTAGACTCGGATTATCGGGTTAGTGCGGTTTGTCGGTTTTCTTTGTACACCCTTACCTCACTCTAATGACTCGTAGAAATATGCACAATTGCCTCCTAACCTACAACATAAGCTCGACCTCCACAACTTTCTATCTAGGGCCACGTCCCGCATAAGAAAAAATAATAATTAAATAATATTGGCATAATATTTTGCACCGCTGGTACAATGTTTGTTTTGCAACATAAAACTATATACGCGTTATCGATGCAATTTCTACATAACAAATATAACATCTGGATCTTTATATAAATCTGGTTATTAATAAAGTTTTTGGTTTAAGATCTAATACTGCATAATTTATGAGGAAATCAATGTAATTATTTGTGTAGGATAAAAATATAGGAATGCAGAACATGTAATAGCTATAACTGGTACAAATATAGTATAAGTTCACATGCCCGTAAACTAGGTAATTGTACATTATTATTCACAAAAAGTCATTTTTAGCGCTTCGTAGGCTGACCACGTTAGTAAAGATAAATGCCATGAACCAAAACTCTTGAATTATTATTATTCGCCGCATAACAATCTCTATATTATAATTCACATGCATGGTCTCACCCATGCATAATTCTCCATATAGGAATCCTAGCACAAAGATGAGTACTTAGTACAAGTTGGATCAAGGAACTGAGAGAGGGAGATTCTACCATATATGCAGTTTCTGATCCCGTCTCTAATGGACGGTTGACGAAGCAGTTTGTGCATGCTAACTCTAAGGGATTCAGTCTGTTGTTTGAGCAGTAGTTCCTAACTTTTTAAATATTATGAGACCACAAAAATTTCTCAAATGAAAGAGGGACAAGTGGAATAGCTTGAATTCTTTGGAACCACAGGGAAAGAGAAACAGCAGGAACAATGCCAGAAAAGATGTATGTATATATAAAGTCTAGGACCATGAATCTGAGATGATTGTAGACCTAGCCAACATGGATCTATGAGGCCTGAAGTCTAGCAAAGATGACATACACAACTAGGTCTCAAAAGTAGGAGCCGCGAAAACGAGCAACAAATGAGATTCTCAGCTGGATAGTGTAATTGAAATTTGATAATTCACAAAAGTGGGGTGCTTAAAGGAAATGATGAGAAAGATGATTGGTACCTCCAACAACACAAGGTTAATAAAATGGATGTTTTTCCAGCTATTTTGAGCATTGACAAAACTTTAAGAGGATAATGAAAAGACTCGGTCATTACCATGCATGGATACCACATTCAAAAAGTAGCAAGCTAGACACAATTCCTCAAACTTTGCTGTGATTTTCTTTTCCATATACCAAAATGGAAAAAGGAGAAAAGGATAAATTAAGTCCAAATGAGGCATTTGTAATATCTATGAGCTAATAACTGGTTAGGAAAATATAAGGCAGCAGAGATAATGCGCATTACATTCATAAATAGTGCATAAACAGTTTGTTTAGAATGATTTTCTGTGGTTGTATTTGAAGGTGGTGTCATCACATGCTAATATAAGTTTATACACAAGGCTGGTATAAGGATCAAGGTTCTTGATGAAGGTCCTGAAGCTCAGATTTACCATTTGAGTTTGAGCCTCCAGAATTGGGGCTATCAGCATTTTCTGAGAATGCTGAATAGGAGAAGCTCCACACAGAAACACAATTTTCATCATCACCTAAAGAAGGAAAACACAATCATATTTAGAACTTCTCATGTTGACAGGAGGACTTGAATGGTTGTAATCAAGCAGAGCACTATCATAACAAAGAGCATTTCATACAACAAATGCAAACATTGACTTGATCTGAGCAGATGATCTAAGCATTTTAGCAACTTTATTAAGGGAAGCAAGTAGGACTAAGAAGCATGACAACAAGTTTGTTTCTCAGAAAGTGGTAAATGGGAATGAGGAATCAGACATACCAAAGCATAGAAGGAGAAGACGACTACAAAAGTTTGAACGCAATTCCAACAATGTAACGTGAATAAATTTACCAGCAAGGAGCAGATCCTCGCAGGCTTCATCTAAAACTCCAAATCTCCGGTGGCCTGACGAAGAGGCAGCCATTGGCAGGAAAGGATGAAAGGAAAAACCATTCACCGTGTCTGAAATGGGATAAGCTGAGTAAGAAATAGAAGAAAATAGGTAGACTTTCTTCCAACATAAGCTTTCTGTATACGAACATAAAGAAGTACCTGATGCAGCTCGGAAGCTGGACACCCACCGTCCAGTTTGAAGATTATAAATGTGAACTGAGCCATCCTAGACAGACAAGCAAGCACGCAATATGAGATCTTGAATTTAATTCAGAAAGGTGATGTAATTTTTAACTAAGTAGACGGTTACCTGTCCTCCAGAGCCAAGATGCTGACCTTGAGGTTCAATATCAAAATATATGCGCTGATTGGTAGTTTCTGATGATCTGTACAGCCTTATTAAATGAAATACAAAAGGAAACTTTAGAAACTTGATCACTGAAGCACTCAGTCACCATGATATCAAACTTGCACAAGTATCACTATAGCTAATTATTGAATTCATGCAAATGGATACTCTCAACATGGATAGCTCGAAAATCTGTGACTATTGGCTGGATAATCGCTATAATACCAAGATAATATAAATCGTTCTTCCATTTTATAGAATGTTGAGCATGTAGACCAATCTTTTGGAAGAGTTATGCCCCATTCATGAAAAAGCACTTCTTCAAGTGTTTGCCCTCGACCATGCCTTTGTACCCAAAATTTGGTATCATGCAATGGAAAATAAAAGTGTAACTGAGCAAGTAAAATCACATTGAAGTAGTAGAAGATTTACATTACTTCTTACACGAGTCATACCAACTAACCACTATGCACCTTCTCCTCCTTAGGTTATCTGCAGTCAAAACGGCTTCCATACCACACGCCACATAAAGATTGCAACTTTTGTCGGGGCCGTAGATTTTGATAATTTCTCCGCAAACATCTAGGATCTTTTCCATTAAATAGAAGGATATAGGAAGAATTCATTTCGACCATGATTCTTTCGATACCAGCAACTTCCTCAAATTTTCTATGATTGTACTATCCCAGAAGGATTTCCTCCTCACTAAATGCCTAATTCTATAGAGGTATTCTAAAGGATACACCCACTATACCTGAGAGCTATCTTTCTTTAGAACCTCAGCTACCGTGATCATCTCCAATGAGAATAGAGTAGGAAATCAACAATTGGACTATTATCTTGGCACCATAAATTCCACCAATATCATCTTCTACATCCAGCTGCCACCAAGAACCCCATGAATTTTGTGATTCTTTCTTCCTCCATGATTACTTTCCAAAAGCTTGTCCCATAAGAGGAAATGAATCTGTTTAGTATACTAATATATCGATAACTTCTGCATTTCACATTAATGATTTTCTTTTCTTTTCTACATGTCATTTAGTAATCAGATTTCACCTAATCCAGGGTGAGGTAGCTTAGTGAAACCAACATAACACCGAAACAAGAGAAGCAGATTTCTACAATTTTTAATAAATTGGTCTCCGGATAACGCAGAAAGTATATTCTTGTGAGCTCATCACTTTGCATGTAAACACCACATATACAAAACAAAAAAGACACTCAAACAACAAGGTACCAACTTCCCATGAAAAACTTTATCAGGCCTATGGGGCAAAAGAGAAAATTCGAGCAGCATGGCTGTCCAAATAATAGTTGTATCTTTTGCAGGTTCGGCATCAAAGAAAGCTTCTTCTTTTATTAATGAAGTGATATATTATTAAGACATCCAGGGGATGCAGAGATACAAACGAGGCAAACTGTCAGCTCAGAAAATACAAAAAACTTATAAAGCTAAGGAGCTGACAAATTTCGGGAAGTGATCTAAGCATATTCTTTAAGGGAGAAAACCAGTGAATAATGTTGAATATCATGTAATCATCCCGCCTGCTGAATATGCAAGAGCACGGAAAGAATACAGCGATGATTTCAGAATATAGACAGGATTTCAATACTTTCAAGCAATAATCATCTATTCCCCCTTAAACAAAATAGACCACTTCAGATTATAAAAGAATCCCTCTCCAGGAAAACATCATAGGAGCATATATAGTGTTGTTTTACAGGACAAGGAAACTGCTAAAGGATTATCACGTTTCAAGCAAGAGAGTGAGACGTCAGACACAAAAAGTTGAAGAGGAATGCATTTCATTAGTTTCTATATTGAACAGAAACAAAACCATCCAGTCAATCGTTCCAACACTCTTGTTCCCTCAATATCCAGTCAGTAAAAAGAAACTTACCTGTAAACAATTTCAACAGTTTTCCGAATGTCCCAGCACAGTATGTAAGGGTCCTAAAACAAGTTTGAGATGAACTTGGTCAAACATATGCTTAATACAAGATGCATGCATGATAGGGTAGCACTAGCGCATGTGGCAATATAGAAGAAATGAGTCCGAAGAGGAAATAGTTAAAGTTTAGATAATAAATAGACAAGTGAGGGAAATCAACAAGTAGAAGACATGCCTTTTAGCTAAACAGGCACAAAGTTAATATTTCTGAATAAAGGAAACAAATACAGATCTTATTTTAATTTTATAACTCGAGAGTAACAAACTGCACACTTATAAGTCGAGAAGGCAGAAGTTCGCAAATCTCCGACATAGGTAACATCACATGAAGGCTTCCCCGATGAACTTTAATCAAAGCTTACTATGAAAAGCTCATAAGGGTCATCTACAGCATGGCAAGGGCCTCCCTTCCCTAAACCAGAAAATATCTGAAAGTTCCGGAGTGGGTTGAAGCATATATTTGCACTCACACACGAACACATAAACTGAATTATAATAACCAAAACAGTGATCTAAAGACTTGTGAAACCCGCTAAATTTGTTGTGTGTGTGTGTGTGTGTGTGTGAGAGAGAGAGAGAGAGAGAGAGAGAGTGAGTGAGTGTGTATGTGTGTGTGTGTGAGAGAGAGAGAGAAGGAAACCTATTAAATCGATGCTATAAATTTAAAGACAATGTAGTCAATTATACATTCGCCTGGAACATCATACGCTTGCCAACTTTGTTTTGCATTCTCCCTTCTAATATCTTTGACACTAACTCCACGGGAACACTAAAGTCATAAATTGCTTTCAAGATCTCAACTCATTTAAAGTCTTAACAGAAGAGGGAAAAGAATAAAAGGAAAACAAAAATAAAATAAAAGAGATAAGACAGAGGAGCAGGTGCTAGGATCATTAATACACCAGTATCCAAGTCCAAAATATGGTGACCACTAATTACTAGTGAGTAATCAAACTCATTCTCTTGCTCTAATTTTGATATTGTGCAAAGCATTTTTCTGTTTAGTAATAATTTGCAAAAGAGCTAATGAGGTTGTTATATTTAACTTTGTGAAACCATAGTTGAAAATGGTAATTGAACTTCAATAATTTTGTAAAACCATTTAATTCCTTACCTTATCAAAAAGATTTTGCAAAACCATTGCTCAGTAATCGACCTTAAGACTTTCTTTGATTATTATTTTTTTCCTATTTTAAGAATCTCTCATATTATGTGGAGTTATTAGAACCTAAATCACTTTCTCAAAAATTAAGGATAGCTATTTGAGTTTATGTATTACTTTGTTAAATCAAAGTATGCGTAAACTATTCCAATTAGCTGTTTATCCACTGAAACAGTTTCAGGTCCTGATCTGCTCCAACCCTATCCCAATCAAATAAAAAGCCTACATAAAAAATGAAAAGCGACTCAAATGGATAAGTTCTTCCTTTGAGCTGTCTATACATTCTGGCTTCTTATTTGCTAAAGATTAGAAATCCAGAAACCATTTAAGGCGGCAAATGCATAGTTCCATCATTTATGATAGATAAAATGAGATTCAGATCCAGCATTCTCTTCAAAAAGGAAGGCATTAAAAATGAAGGACGAGCATCTGTTAAATAGGCATTAAAAATGAACAGTATTGTACTATCATTCAAATTCTTACCTTCCTGCCACCAGTGTACAAGTAGTTTCCATCTTTTGAGAATTGAACCTGATAAGTGAATGTTATGGTTGAAGAATCAATTAAGGATTTGCGTATAAGAAAAAAAAAAGAATGACAGCTCTACCAACTTACATGTGTTACCCCACCTTCTTGACCATGCAATACATAGAGAAGTTCCATGTTATCTTCTCTATGTATGGCAGTACTTTGGCTATAGGACCCTGTAGCCAGCAATCCTGAATGGCTTGGGCAGAAAGCAATTGAGGATATAATGCCTAAACAGATAAGGTAAAAGGTGTCAGAATAATAAATGTATGATGAGGAATAATGTTGGCATCAGAAGGTAGGAGAATTAATTAACTTCAACTGCATATCTAGTTTCACTTTGAGAGAACTATCAGATTGATGTGTTTGACACAGATAATCGTCCACTTCTTGTCTTATTTATAGAGCTGAGTGCTGAAATGTTGATCATAAAGAGAAGCAACAACAACAACAACAACAACAACCCAGTATAATCCCACTTAGTGGGGTCTGGGGAGGGTAGTATGTACGCAGACCTTACCCCTACCCTTGGGTAGAGAGACTGTTTCCAAATATACCCCCGCCATCCTTCCCTCCAAGAACTTCCCACCTTGCTCTTGGGGAGACTCGAACTCACAACCTCTCGGTTGGAAGTGGGGGTTGCTTACCATCAGAGCAACCCCTCTTGTCTTAGTTGATCATAAAGAGAAGCAGCTAGTAGAAAAATACCTGATTGCCCTTCTTTATTTCCTTGAAGGGTGGAGTGCTGGGTAAAATCTCTACCAGGCCGATGAATATCAAATATTCTTACGGATTTGTTGTATCCAGCAAATATCCTAACTCAAAAAGAATAAAGAGTCAGTGAAAACTTTCTTTTGTATCAAATTACCAGCTAATAGATAAATAAAGAAAATGAAGCAGATCACAACACCACAAAAGAACTTAGCATCGTAGTGCAAATGAAGTAAGAAGATACTCAAAGAAAAACTGAAAATGCATTAGTCTTAAAGTCTATGAAACAAAATGAAAAACCTAAAGGGAAAAGCATCTTTTGGGAGAGCGGAGCGTCAAGAGATTCGTTAGAAACCACCGAAAATTGACAACTAGGTCTCATTTCTGTCTTTCTGATCATAGATTACAGTTTTTCAATAAATCAAAAGAGTTCAATGCACTGTAATCATACAACACCCAGCCAACCCTCTAGACAAGTTGGTATTTCCACTTTGAACAAAAAATCAACAAAAGAAATACAACAGAAATTTTGACCCTCAAGAATGCACTCTTTACCTTCAAAAGATCTCCTATCTTGCCTTCCACGAAATATAAAAGATAAAATAAGGAGTTGTCTTCCATAGCTTCTTTTTCTTTGCATCTATTTGATAGAGTGTCTTTTTCTTCACATCCATTTTGAAGATTACCTAACTTGTACTTTGTTAGTTCCATTTAATATGGGCACGTGTTATTTCCTTTTGGTTTGTTCTGAAAAAGTTGACACCTTTTTCATATTTAGAAACATTTTAATTTTAACATTTCCAAATTATCCTCAGTAACATGTTCTTATAGTATTGGCATTGCATGTCGAAAGCCACTACATACTAGTGGTACTTTTGGTTGTTATTAGTTTACATATACCCACGCGAGTATGCGAGCACAGGCACATATTATACATGTATATAGAGAGAGACTTTATGTGATCAAAGTCTTCCTTTCTTTTTTAAGCTCTGTGTTCAGTCAATCACCGTCATATAAAATGAATAAGAGGTATATGTATTTGCCAGGATAGCGAAAATCTCATTTTGATGCCCTCTCTACTAACTTACAGATTACAGCTCAATTAAATCTAGCGATTAGATGGATTATACAACAGGTCTGGGCTGTCTGACAGCAATTATATTGACTAATCTGGAAAATGTAAATCATGTCCGTGGAAGTAAACCCTTTAATCATCAATCATATAAGCAGAAAAAATATTCTGCGCTAAACACGCTTAACCTAGTAAACTAATGAAATCAGAGATCACACAGCATCAGTCATTTCTATAATGTCATTGACTGCAAATAAAAACTTATACCTAGTGTGCTATGTTTCTTGTTTTCTTCTTTTTTTCAAAACAAAACTAAGATACTACAAATAAAATTAAAGAGAAAGACCAGGTCCCTCTACATGAACTGTGACCTACGAGGGAGGAAAGAGAAAAGCAGTCTGATAAAAAAAATGCTTACTTAGTCCCTGCTGGGTTGAAAGCAATTGAGAAGGCAGCAGTGATCTCATCCATGGCATCATAAGCACGGTAAGTACAGCGTAACTGCAACCACCCAAGAAAAGATAATGTAGGGAAGAATATCTTCCTAGCTAAGCTTGTTGAGCAGCTACACAAATGGGCAGGTAGCAACCCATCAAAGAGCAAGCGAGAGGAAAAAAATATATGTAGCAACAGCTCTAAAGACGATGACACACCTGTCCAGTAGTAGCATCCCAAAGATGGATAGGGTGATCGCGGGCAGTACTTGCAAAAACACATGTCTCTGGACCTGGGTCATGAAAGAAAACTCTAGTTAATTTTTACTTATCACAGTCAGCATTACCACAAATAACAGGCAATTGACATACTTGAAGAAGACATATACGGATACCAGCAATAGTCATATACAGACTCCCCCTCACTCATGACAAGGCTTGCAGCATAAGAATCTGCAGATAATCAGTCACAGACTTAAACACAATAAACAACAACATGAGAAGGGCAAATCATATCAAGTTTAATACTGAACACACATGATCGACAAATTTCAACATCAAAAGTATAAAAGGCTTCCACAACGCCTCTTCACATTCAAACCTAAATATACTAACAGCATATAAATTTACCTGTATCAGCAGCTGATGAAGAAGTATCAGCAAGCCATCCACTTTCATCATATGGTCTATCAACGAAGCAGAGCCAAACTAAGAAAGCAACTCAATGACAATGGAAATGCTAGAATAACTATGTACTATTTCTTACTAAGTGCTTCATAGTCAGCCACGTAATAACACCAGAAACGAATCTATTTATCTGTCAATCAATCAATTATTTTCCCTAATTCATGGACTCATTAGGGTCAGCCATATGAATTCTCTATATCCATTCCCCTCTCTGTTTAGATAATTCATCATATCATGAATATTTCTACGCTAGTTTTCAGTTTACCACAAACCTTTCTCCTTTTATAAAGGCTTGGGCCAGAATTGCAAAGCTCAGACAGCCAGTTTTAAGTGAAACTTCATCTACCAATAAAAATTTAAGCCCCCGATATCCAATCGCAAAAAGATGAACTAATTCAAAGTACAAAAATTAATATTTTACACTTATTCAAGACTTAAAATTTATAAATTTCACAGCTATGCCGGGTTAAAAATTATCATTATTTATTGTTGTGGGAGAAAACTTACAAGGTAAAAGAACAAAAGGTATTATCATCAGAGCAAGTGAGGAAGCAAGAACCATCAGGGGACCTATAATTCATTAACAAAAATAGAATTAACCATAACATATATAGAAAACAACAGAGAAAACAGGGGATGAAAGAAATGGAAAAAGTTAAAGAAAGGAGAAAAGGCATACCATTTGACACCCTTTAAGAAATTGTTAGGGTTAGAAGGAGTTCTGAAATGGTTGAAGAAATGATAGGTTCGATATGGGGGAACATCATATTGAATAACCGGCCAACGATAAGAAGATTCTTCCGATTGTTTTTCTACAGCTTCAGTTGGGACTTCCATCTGCTCTACAGCATCTTCTTCACCCATTGATTCTCTAACGGGCTGCTGCTCTGTAGCTTCTTCTTCCCCCGTTTGATTGATTTACTAAAAATGGCTGCTAACGTTAGTCTGTGAAGAGTGTTAGCGCCAAAAAAGGAAGTGTTTAGGTGGGGTTTTGGGTTTTAGCTTTGGCTATTTGAGAAAGACACTGCCACTGTAAATTGTTACTATGAATTCCAAGTTGGCATTGCTAAGGAGTTGTTTGGTTGAACGTATAAGAATAATGTTAGAATAAAACGTGTTAGTAATGTAAGGATTAATAATGCATAATTAGTAATATAAGTATTAGTTATGTAAAAAATAATTTTTTTTTTATTATTTGGTATGGTGTATTAAAAATTAAAATCCATTCTTGTTTTACAACAATATTGCACTAATTAGCATGAGTAAATTTAATTATATATATTGACAAAATAATTTTTCATTTACAATGTGCTTAACTAAAATAGTTTTGCTTAGATACTCAGATAACACAGACTCTTGTTCTTGGTTTTTTAAAGCAACATCTATTTTTACCAAAAGTAATTTAGCTAAAATGTTACTTACGTTCGATTGGAAGGGATATACCTTTTAAAGATATTTAAATATGCATATATAGAAAATAACATTATGGGCAAGGTGGATACTGGTTGTTCTTTTTCAAGTCAAGTTGGACTCTCGTTTCATACCAAAATTATTTCCCAAAAATGAATTCTACATGAATTTTATACAATTTAAATATACTATGATGGAAAAGAAAGATCACTTATAATTTATATAAATGAACTTCTTTTGTTTACTTAGAAAAAGAGCTCTACTATTATTATTGTACAAAGACGGAAGGCCAAATTAATTTTTTATTTTAAATTTAGGCAGATACATTATATATAATCTTTATGAGTTCCGTTTATGGCATTTGTTCTCAAAAATTCAGTTATTACCCTTTGAAAATCATACAAAACTTGTTTTATGTGTGGGAAATGAAAAGTATTTTCTCGCGTTTAAAGTAGGTAGTTTGATTTTGACAAAATAGATTTTGTAAAGAGTAAAATAAAGAAGAGTGAGGTGCGCCTATTGTTCATCATTTTTCAACCTCCTAAACTTTGAGACAACCAACACAATTTGTTACTCCTACTATTTACTCTTTTATATTTTCTTAAAATCTTACAATTTACTTCAAGAAATTAGTGTTTATATTCATTGCCCGTAAATTATACCTGAGTCAATTTCAATGCTTGCACAAAAATTTGGTTGATAAACTCTAATTGAATAGTATACATCGTCAATAGTATTAAGTAAACATAAAACTATTTTGGCTGCCCATGTAAAAAGAAGCAATTTAGTAAGGTTATGTAACTTTTATTACTAATTATTTTTTTTATATTTTTCCTCTACACCAGATTTATTGGTTATACATTTTTTATTTATTTTGCTATCCTTATTTTTTGCAACCAACTTGGACCACATATAAGATGGTAGGTCTTGTAAACATTCGGTAGAATTTAATTTTACTTTAGTAAGTTTCTTGGGATAGTTGCCAGGTGACCTCCTTTCAAACTTAAATTAGCCAAGTGACTTTCGGGTTTTAATTATTGTAGGATTGACCTTCATACTTATGATTAAGTGGGATTATAAAGTGAAAGGGAAAGTTGTGTCTTTATCTGTCACGATCCAAAATTCTTTTGAAGGAGCCGTGATGGCACCTAATCTCTAAACTAGGTAAGCCTAACATTAACTGAATAACATTGATACTTATTAACTCATAATGAAATTTTTCAAAATAATTTGTCATTCTTAATACATGTAGTACAAGTCACACGCCTTTATAAGAGTAGTTATACAATATAATTACATCATTGTTCCGAAACAAAGGGAACAATGGAAATAACTACAATTGAAGGTGACTCTGGGGACTGCGAACGCTGTAGCAGGTTTACCTTGAGTCTCCATAGCAATGAATAGCTACTATCGATCAAATGCCTGGATCTGTACACAAAAATGTACAGAAGTGTAGCATCAACACAACCGACCCCATGTACTGATAAGTGTCTAGCCTACCCCGGGGAAATAGTGACAAGGTTAGGACCAGACACTCACATAAACCTGTACAGTTTATAGCGTACAAAATAATAGGAAGCAAATAATAATAATAATGGCAACGATGATCAACCAATGACATAAATTGCAGGCAACAAGAACACCAAAATTGCTTCTCAACAAATAATAAATACAAGTGCAATCAATTAATCAAGTCCCTCAAATATAAATCTTTCGCCTATAAATCCTTCAAGTAATAATATCTAGGATAATATGCTTTTCAATAAATATATTTCGAATATATTTCCTTCAAATAAGTATAGCATCTTTCGAATATAATTCTTTCGGGTAAAGGTCACCGTGTGACGCCTCATTTTATAATTATAAATAATATAGGTCTTAACCCACTTTCATATTATCACGGCACCTCGTGCCCACATATTACTGTCTCATATTGCACAAAAATATCCTCATATTATTCAGTTCACAGGTTCCATAACCCAATACACTGATGAATGTTCAAGAAGGCTCATTTACTTAACATAAAGTAGAGTACATCTCCCAACGTAATTAGAAAATCAACAAGAAAAGATGACATTATTATTTATTTATTTCTGAAATTATTTGATAAAGAAAATACCCTTTTCAATTAAAGAGCAACATCGAATGAATTATTGTCTTTAATATGAGAAATCAATTGAGTTAAAAATGTGACAATTGTTGAAATTTGGAGTTTTGAACACAAACTAAAAAATCAGGCGAGCTATTGTAAACACTATGGATTCAAACACAATAGATCACAATAGTAAAGGGACATAACCAGTTAATACACTTGAATTATTAATAACAAGTAAACACATCAAGAGAGAGTAGGAAAACAATAATTGCACGACATCTTTCTTCGTGCTTTTACTCTTGTTCTCACCAAATCAATCATATAAAGTACACGACATTTTTCTTCATGCTTTACCTCACATAATGATGGCACGGAATGATCATTCGCGCATTAACACTCATATCATGGTACGGAATGAACCTTCGTGCATTAATATTTATATCATGGCACGGAATGACCCTTCGTGCATTAACATTTATATCATGGCACGGAATGACTCTTCGTGATTTACCCTCTTTCCTCACAAACAAAATACACGACATCACGCTTTATGCTTTATCACTCTTCCTCATCCAAGCAACAATCACAAGCAATGAGACGAGGGAATATACAAGACTAAAATAGGAATCACGGCAAGGGAATAAGTAAACAATTTAGATCCCGGCAAGAGAACAACATTGATAATATAGTTGTCCCGGCAATAGAACAATTAATGCCTCTTTCTCTTTCTTTCACTTTCATTTCATAATTCACTCTAAAACTTGAGCCAATGCTCCAAAGTATGCAAGTATCTCATAAACTTTTACAATTCGTATTATAACTCGACCAATGCTCCAAGGGTTCAATAATATTAAACAAACATCCCAGCAAAGGAACAATATTATCAAAACAAACATCCCAGCAAGGGAGCAATACTATCAAAACAAACATTTTAGCAAGAGAATAATAATAATAATAACACATGAAGCGTAATAAACTACAACAGAGTCATAACAATTATAATACAGACTCACAGGCATGCTCGACCCCCAACGTATAGATACTCGTCACCATGCCTATACGTCGGACACATCACATAAAAAGTAGAAAATATACTCAACTCATATTCTCTCAAGTTAGGTTAGACCAAACACTTACCTTGCTTTGGTACTAATTCAAAATTCCAACAAGCCTTTGTCTCACAAATTCGCCCGAGCTTCAAATCTAGTCATAATAATTCAATACACTCAATATAAATCGTACGAATTAATTCCATTTGAAATTACTAATATTTCACAAATTCTAGCAAATTCAATCTATTTAGAATCATACAAAAGTGAACCACAATTAGGAGGATATTCGTGGGCTTAGGCATTTCATCAAACACTATGTGTGCACATTTGACTACATCCCTTAACCATGGAATTAGTTCATCCAACTACTACAGTTTACCAACAATTCACCCAACCATTATTCTTTCACAATTTACACTCCTAACATTACATGTGTGATCAACCATTCACACCCAACCAACAAAATACCATCAAATAATTAACTTTCATTCTCTACAATGGGTATTCACTTAGATAGAGAGTTTATGGCTTCCAATCATCATTCCATGAGTTTCAATAATTTATTCATAATCATAATTCCATAATAACTCTATATATGTAAGTCTAAGGGTGTAGGATTACCTTTTTGAAGAAATCTTGCAAAACCCTCCTTTGAATTCTTGAAGAAATTTCTTAAAAAGCTAAGTGTTTATGTGAAGATTTCATCAATACTAGTGTATAAATGAAGGAATTTCACACCAAGATGATGGAGATTACTTACCTTGAAGATTAGGGGAGTTGAAGGTCTCGAGAGGGTGAAGAGACCTCAATAATTTGAGCTTGGATGACAAAATATGAAGGAAAGGTGATACCCCTTCGGTTATTACATAGACCATGGATATTTTAGACATTTTATAGGTTCCCCCGCGGTCCGTGGCATTCCCCGTGGTCCAACCCACGGTTCCAAACAGTAAGCCCTGCGGTTCAACCCGCGGCCGCGCTCCTGGGCACGTTGGTGATGCGTGTCCAGTAAAATGTGCATAACTTTTTGCATACACCTCCAAATGATGAACGGTCTGTTGCCTTGGAAACTAGACTCAAAGGGATTTAATTTAATATATCATACAACTCCTCATATAATGGGAGATATGATCGTCCAAAGTGAGGTCTTGTGCGCACTCATTTACAATTTTCATCTATTATGAAATTTTCCAACTTCAAAAGTTTCCGTTAGCCATCCGAAATCATCCTGAGTCCATCGGGACCTCAACCAAAAATACCAATACATCCTATAATGTTATTCAAACTTGTTCCTAATTATCAAAACACCCCGACTAACTCCAAAATCATCGAATTACATCGAATTCAAGCCTAAGTTCCTTTAAAACTTTCAAAACGCGCATTCAATCAAAATCCCGATAAAAACATGTCCAAATGACTTAAAATTTTGCAAACATGTCCCAAATGTGATGACGGTGATACATCAACTTTCAGAGTTCCGTTCTGACCCTCGGATCAAAATTTCACCTATCAACCGAAAATTGCCAAAATACTAGCTTTCGATATTTCTAGCCTAAATGAGTTACGAACTTCCAAAATTACTTCCGGTCACACTCCTAAGTCAAAAATCACCTCTCAGAACTAAAAGAACTATTGAAATTTTCATCCGAGCCCTCTAACTCATGATTCAATATCCGGTTGACTTTTCCAACTTCAGCCTTCTTAAAAGATACTAAGTGTCTCATTTCTTATCGAAACCACTCCAAACCAACTCGATCACATAAGATACATATGATGAATCACAATGAAGTTGAAAATGGAAAAAACGGAGCGGTAACTCATGAGACGACGGTTCGGGTTGTTACATTATCCCTAAAGTTTCAGTTATTACACTATGGTCTCAGCATATATCATTGTAATATTACAATTTTTTTTTAAAATACATCCCTTCCAGCCTCATCTGCCGCCCCAATCCCCATTTTCCATGGCTAATTCGTCCATGCAGCTTATTTTTCTTGCATTCAACATATAGAGGTCGTCTCCTTTCTTCCCCATTTCTCTCAAAGCTTCATTCTTTTGATTTAACATTTACTTTGAAGAAATCAATAAATTTTGATTTTTTTGGATCTGTCAAATTTGGGGAAGAAATTGGTAGTATATTGGATTCATAATTCATTCTAGATGGTATGTTGTGTACTTCCTTCATCTGGTAAGTGTTTTCATCTCACCTTCTTCGTCATTGTTAATTTGGGTTTCTGCAAATCTTTTCTACCCAATGTTCGACCACTAGTTTGCAATAGACCATTATTAAAATAGACCAATGGTTCACAATAGATTAATGAGAGATTGTATATTAGTATGCGGTTTATATTCTAGTGAATGGGTTGAGGGGCCAACTAGTTGGGATTGGAATTCCCATACAAAGGCTACGTTACCTATTCGTGCACCTAGAAATATTACATTTGATGAATTTGTTGATGTCATTATTAATGTGAAAAACTAACATGTTCCATGAGAAAATTAAATATTATATATATACTTAGCTCTGCACCAAAAAGGGACAAGATTCCTCCTTCATACATTAAGAATGACAATAATTTGCAATCGTACCTCCTTGATGTTACAATTAATGATATGAGGCCTTGTTTGAAGATATTTGTGGCTGAAAATGAGTTTGAAGAAGGGGCTGAAGTTCTTGTTGAAAGGCATCATCAAAGTTCAAATGCCGCAGTTGCACCACCACCAGCACCACTACCAATACAGCCACCAATTTTAAAAGCAGTGGAGGAAAAATGGTGAAAGATGGATTCAGTAGATTTAATGATGATTTGCATGATAATGAAATGGACTCGTATGACCTGAAAGATGTAGATAGAGCAGAAGATCTCCTAGATATTATTAGTCGGGCAGCTGGATATGAAGGCTTGTTGGACTCGTTAGCTAAACAACACAGCCACCATGATGGTACAGTTTTTTTTCTTGAAAAATATTTTGACAACAAATGGGATCTAACGAAACAATTGGAGATTTCTTATGTGAAAATACATTTTACGTTTCGTATGAGGAAGAGTATTAGTAAATTAACTTTAGTGGCATGCCGAGATGCGAGTTGCACGTGGAAGTTACGCGGTTCTAAGTATGTTAGTTCTTATAGGTTTTATACTACCAAGTACCATGGCGAGAACACATGTGGGGTACAAACACACATCCGGACATCATCCTAACGTGTCATCGAAAACTCTAGGTGCATATTACCAGGAACTGTATGTTAATGGAAAAGGCCCATCCCCGTCAGATCTGAAAGAAGCTATTTTTGTACATTTTAATCAAAATCTTACTTATTGGAAGAGCTAGAAGATAGGTGAATTATCTAAGACCATGATCAGGGGTACTGAGAAAGAGTGGTGTCGCCATGTTATGTTGTCAAACAATAAAGGATGTATTGTTGATTTGAAGGTTGATCATAAATTGCATTTTCGATATTCTTTCTTATCTGTTGGAGTTTTCATTAAGAGATTCACGCATATGAGAAAGGTTATTACTATTGATGGGACATTTCTAAGTGGCGGTTATGGAGGCTGCTTGTTGTTTGTTGTGGCACAAGATATAGAAAATCACATTTTTTTCAATTACATTGTGCATAGTTGATAAAAAGTATAATCATTCTTGTACCTACTTTTTAAAACAATTGAGGCACATTGTTGATAACACTCATAAATTGTGCATTATCTCTTATCAGCATATATCTATTGGAAATGGCTTCAAAAAAGTTTGTTCTGCCACTTATTATGGTTTTTGTACCTGTCACATTGCTAAAAATATGTGCGAGAAGTTTCATTGAGGAATTTTTACTAAGCATTTCCTTTCTTCCACACAGTCATACACGACTGATGAATTCTTTGACAGTTTTTAGCAATTGCGTGATAAAAGCAAGGAAGTAGCTAACTGCCTTGCGAATGAAATTGGGTTCCAACAGTGGAGCAAGCCTTCTTTCCAAGAAACGGATACGACGTATTGACAACTGTAGAATCGCGTAACACAATGCTTAAGAATATAATATATTTCCCTATAGTTGGACTATTCAATCATATTATTCAAAAATTTGCAGAAATTTTCGAGAAGAGGCGTATAGCACGCATGCTGCGAATTTTCCTTTGTATGGCTGGTGTTAATATTGACCACTATGTTAGCCCAGGAAATTCTCCTCCCCGTGGTCCTTCTCGCCTTGCAGTTTAAATTTTTTTCTTTAGTTATGGGAAAAAATGTATGCTACTATGAGAGAAGTTATTTAATTAAAATATTAAGTTTTTATTTATTTATTTCATGTGCTATTTTTTTAAGTTTATGCTTTTATTGTTATTCTTTGATTTGACAATAGTTAAGTGCAAAAAGGCTTCGAAATAAAATAAAGAGGTTCCAATAGAAACATACAATTGAAAGGATATAGATTTCAGTCTTCCAAATATTTGAATTTTTTACGCCATTGAATTGAAAATTTCACAATAGTTTTTGAATAAGCCTACATTATATATTCTACTACAAGAAAAGGATATTACATAAGGTAAAAAGAGAAACTTATACCTTCAGTGATGATTGTACAATGTTATTCATTTAAGTCAAATAGCTATGACTCTCCAGTTTTGACTTCTCCACCGAACCTATCAAAGGTTTTAGCCATACATCAGCTTGGCCCGTCTTTTTCAAAAGATTTCCATCAACAGGAACCTCGATGGTGATTTGCTTCATTGCCCTGCTACCACTTGAAGAACCAACTTCATGACGAGGAATATTTGCAATAGGAACGGTTGAAGAAGTTAAAATAGCTTCGAGTTCTACAGAAGCATCAACGGTGGGAACTGACACGTGGGATTCCGTTGGAACTGACACGGGAAAAGAGGCAAGAGGCGCTTTTTCAGAAACCACATCAAAACTTTCATTGTCAAACCCACGTGAAAAGAGTTTATCAGCAGAGTCACGAAGTGCAACAGGTGTCTCTTCATCAAAACTCACTAAAGTTGCTTCAGTGGGTTCAGTTACAGACACAGAACGAGGAGGAGGAGTAGCTCCGTCATCCGAAATGACGTGTCTTCTTGCCTGCGGCTTATGCACTAAAGAGCATCCATCCCACTCATCTTCATCCTCAGAATCTTGTAGCTTATCAGCCTTCATTTTTTATGAAGAACTCAAGATTATCTCTTGAGCTCTTGCCAGAGAAAGTCTAGAAGCAGCGAGTGTGTCACCGTTCACACCTCGGATAGGAAATTCTGATAAAAAAGGTTAATAAATTCTAATGATAGAATAGATGAAGGAAAAAAATAAAGAAATAAATTTTTTTTTACGATGTGTCTTAACCTTCCACCCAGACTTGTTCGAAAGATATTTCCAAGATCTTACTTCCATTGGATTAATAGTCAATAGTTTTTCTACACAACCACGAAAATTGGAAATCTCTTCAATAGTTCCCTTGGTTGCTAAAAAAGAAGAATGAAATAGTTATGAAAAGACCAAACTCTTAAAAAAAGAAAAGAAGGGAGTTGTAAAGAATACTTACGTGCAAAGTCCCACTTCTCAGGGAAGGGAATATATTCTTCACCTACTAACCCTTTTGCAGGAGCAGCAACAAATCGGGCATACCAGCCACGATCTCTATCATCCTCAAGGTTAACTAAAACCCTCTTACTCCTCACCGCCAGAGTAAAAACTCGGTGATGGAATATTTAGGAGAGTAAAGGTGGATTAGATGATAGAAGGTGAAAGGAAACTTAGCCAAATACCTTAAACATGAAACAAGTTAAAATATCATGGTATAGCCAGTTTTCACACAGGTCAATCAAAAATAGCCAGCGTTTACCAAGTTAATGAGAAATAGCCTCTATTTTACGGCAACAGGGACCGGTCCAGTATAATATACGAGAGTTCTGGTGCATTTGTGTATAAACTCCAGCATATTATGCTGGACCGGTATACTTTGCTAACTCATGTAAAATTTTTGGGAGACTGGAGCACCATTTATCCAAACTCAAGTATATTATACTAGACATTTATACTTGCTGGAATTCCCGAAAATATGCGGGAGTTCCAGCATAATTATGCTTGACTCCCGTAAAATTTATGGGAGTTCCAACATAGTTATCCTGGAACTCCTGTAAAATTTGCGGGCGTATGTTCCGAATTTTGAACAGTATTTTCACTCAGATTTATATTTACATAAAAAGTGGCTAAATTTCGATGACTTTTAAAACTTGGCTATTTTTCAACGATCAGTGATAAATCTGGCTATTTTTCAATTTTTCACATGCAACAACCCTCCATACGATAGGGACAATTTGTCCTAAACACATATTGAAGAAGCAGCAGAATTCAATGATAACTGGATTAATAAGAAGTCTAAAGTCTAAAGTAAATGGATACATGTACACAAACGGAGAGCCAGCTTTGAAAGAAGTGATCATTTGATTTGCATTGGGAATCAAAATTGGGAAATCACACCTCCAATGTCAATCTCTACTAACAACAAGATCAAACCTTCAGTAATCTGTAAGGGATAAACATCGGCACGATCATGAGAATACATAGAGGAGACCTGGTTTCTAATCGAATCTCTATCAGTATAAAAAGAAAGCTCAGCGGGGATAATCTCATCTACCGTAAGATCACGAATTGGCTCGTTGGGATCCCCATTTCTAGTAGAAGACCTATGTGAAACAGAAGCTCTAGTTCGAGAAGATAATGGAGGTGTAGAGCTAGGTTGAGAAGCAGAACCACGGATGGAGAATGACCCTAAACTACACAATCTACCACCTCTCCTGCTTCAGATCGGGGCAAGGGGAAGTCCATCTATGATGAGGACCTTTTTAGGATCAGAGTTTGATGAAGATATAGTTATACGAAAGAGAATAAAAGTTTGAATGACAAGGTATGAGGAACTTTTTTGTGAAAGAAAAGACAAAGGATATATTTATGCTTAGAAGAAACCGTCAAACAAAAAGGTAATGATGGAAACAGCATTATTAGAACTGTCACTTTATGATTGATGCGACCGTAAGAAAGCCCTAAAAGACGTTGAGGAACTGCAAAGTCAATCAAGGGACTCCACGTGTCATGTGTATTAAATAGAAGTGACATCCAAAGTGTCTGTTTAGTAAGAGGTTTAATGGTATGTGGAAACGGCAGCAAAAATTCTTGCTTTTAATGAGAGCCACTTCCCAAATATTCAATTACTGAATAAATAGCAAGTGGGGGGACTAGATGTGATGACCCGACCCGTCGTCTCATGTATTTCTGTCCTGTTTTTACCATTTTATGCTTGTACATGTTTCATTGTACATGTTTGGTGAATTTGTAGTAATTCAGATAGAGTTTGGTTGGAAATGAGACAATTAGTCTCTTTAAGGAAGGGTTGGTTTAGAAAAGTCAACCGGATGTTGACTTATGAGTTAGAAGGATCGGAATGGATTTTTGATGATTCGGTTAGTTTTGAGGAAGATTAAATGCGTAGGAGAGCAATTAGAAGATCTTTTTGAGGCTCGGTGTAGAATTAGGCTTGAATTGGCTAAGTTAGCATTTTGGCGATATCCGGTTGATAGGTGAGATTTTGATCCGAGGGTTAGAATAAAATTCCGAGAGTTGCATTAGTTTCATTAGGTGATTTTGGATGTATATGCAAAATTTCAGTTTGTTCATAGGTTTTTAGGTCGGGTTTTTTATCGAATACAAGTTTCGGAAGTTTTAGTTTAACTTAGGCTTGAATCCGTTGAGAATTGATGATTCTTGTGTTGTTGGATGTGTTTTAATGATTGGAACATGTTTGTGTGATGTTTTAGGATGGGTTGGCACTTTTGGTTGAGGTCCCGGGGGCCTCGGGGTGTTTTCGGATGATCAATTGGACCAATCTTGGCCTTTAGGAGTTGCAGAAAAATAGCTGATGTGTTGTAGAGAATTTGCTCTATGCGATCGCATAGGAGGTTTTGGAAAGGGATCAGATTTGTTCTATGCGACTGTGTGAGAGGCTGTGCGATCGCATAGGTTTGGAAAACTGTGCTCTGCGATCACAGGGGGTAGTTGTGCGATCAGATAGATCATTTTGGGAGATCTGGAAATTTGTGCTATGTGATCGCAATAGCAAGGCTGTGATCGCATAGGGTTAATTAATGCCTGGGCAAAATGTTTTAAGGATATTTCATCCGCGACTTGGGTCTAATTTCCACCATTTTTGAGAGACCTTGGGAGCTTTTGACGAGGAATTTAGAGGGTTTTTACTGGGAATCGATCGGAGGTAAGTCCTATGTCCTAGAAACATTATCTAATTGTGATTTCAACACCTAGATTCATGGAATTTGAGTAAAAATGGAAGATCTAGGGCTTGTGTTTTGTAATGAGAGGATTTTTAGGGATCATTTGGACTCGAATTTTGATGAATTTTATATGTATAGACTCGTGGCGAGATGAGGAATATTTTGGTGTAGAAATTTCTAATTTTTGAGAAGTGGGCCCGGGGCTCGGGCTTTACAAATTTCGTGGTTTTCGATATTTTTTGAGTCTTTTCAATTGGGTTATATTCCCTTAGCGTATTGTAATGTATTCGTTGTGGTTTTGGCCAGATTCGATGAGCGAGGAGGTCAATTCGAGAGGCAAGGGCATTGCTAGCTATTTTTCGGTTGGCTAGAGGTGAGTAGTTGATGTAATTGCTGCTCTGAGGGTTTGAAACCCCAGACTTTCACATCGTAATGCTATATTAAGGCGTGACACACATTCCACGATAAGCACGAGGTCGTTTTCTATTGGGGATCGAGACTTAGTCCATCCTGAGTGTTAATTTCGACTATATTGGCGAATGAAACGCATACCTTATCATTGTGTATTGGGCTTATTGCCGTGTTTGGGGCCTTGTGCCGACCTGTACAATCCTTAGAGGATCCTTATGTGTTTTACTCACTTGTATGCATAACATAAATTCTCGATCATGTTCTTAAATATTAAAAATAATATAATACATGTGTTTTATACATGAACATTAAATGAAAAAGGATATGAGGGCTGAGATCCCTATAGTATGTCATGCCCGATTGGCTGTGGACTTATTTGGCTGAGATTGTTCGGGACCCTCTAGTGAGGATGGTTCGTTGATATGGATCGCGCTAAACGCCGTAGCGATTATATATATTGATATTGAGGCCGAGAGCCTATTTTATGCCAATACCTAGCTGATATTGCGCTTGGGCTGTAGGAGCCCCTCCGGAGTCTGTACACACCTCTAGTGAGCGCCGTCGATGTTAAATAAGTGGAGCGGGCTGCACGCCGCAGTGAGTACTAGTGTGTACCATTATATGTGTTGCATTATTTCTCGATTGTATTATATTTTGTATACTGTTTCCACTTTTTTGGATCTGAACTGCTAGATATAGAGTACTTTGTGCATTTCCTGCATTTTCATACTTTAAGACTGTAGTTATGTTTATTACACTAGGTCGGAGTAGTCACTTAACTCCCTGCACCATGTGTGCAGATCCAGGGAAGTCTCAGGCTGAGTAGATCCTTTTGATCCAGAGTTCATATCTTCGGGAGTATTTGAGGTAGTTGCAGGGCGTTCGCAGCTGATGATTCTCCCCTCTATCTTTATCCTTTATTTTTGCATTTTCAGTTTTTTAGATGAACTTTGTTGTAGGATATTACTCTGTATTCTAGAGGCTCATGTTCGTGACACCGGGTCCTAGTTAGGCTGTATTGGTATTTTGTCAGATTTTACGTATTATTATCAGTATTTCAGACTTTGACTTAAATAGCTTTATCTTTACTTGTTTAAATAATTGGAGTAACTATTATAAATGGTCGGGCTTGCCTAGTAGTGTGCTTGGCGCCATCATAACCGGGTTGGGGTCGTGACAAGTTGGTATCACATCCTAGGTTACTTGGTCTCGCGAGTCATGAGCCGGTTTAGTAGAGTCTAGCGGATTGGCACGGAGACGTCTGTGCTTATCCTCGGGAGGCTGCAGAACCTTTAAGAAACTTAATATTCTTGGAATTCTTATCGTGCAACTCTGTTGATCCGAGAACTAAATTTTGTATTTTTATTCACTCACAAATGGCGAGAACCGGTGCTACCGGATGTGGCAGACGACCACCTGTACCACCTACTGAGGCCACTAGAGGTCGTGGATGTGATCGTGGTCGAGGTCTGGTCAAGGCCGAGCTGAGGGGGAATTACCTGTTGATCCAACAGTTGGACCGGCTCAGGAGCAAGCTCCAGCTGTAGAGACTCCAACAGCACTTGTTCAGGCACCAGCTGTGCCTATTGTAATTTCGGGTCTTTAGGAGGCCCTAGCTCAGAGTTTTTTAGTTTGCACTAGCTTGGCTGAGGCCGTCTCAGCCACTGCTGCGGCAGCTACTTCATAGGCCTGGGGAGGCAAAAAGACCCCCTCTACTCACACGCATGAGAAGGTAGTACAGGGTTTGCAAACACCAGAGGCACCACCAGTTCAGTAGGTTTCCCCAGTTCAGCCGGTTGCCCCGGTTTAGGATGATGTGATTCTAGATATGCCAGACAATGATCAGCGTCTTCTTGATAGGTTTAGTAGACTCTCACCTCCTACTTTTAGTGGTGTTCCGGGCGAGGATGCCCGGGGTTTTCTCGATAAGTGTCAATATATGTTTTGGACCGCAGGGAACTTGGAGTCGAGCGGGTATGGTTTACTACTTTTCAGTTTTCTGGAGCAGCTTTCACTTCGTGGGAGGCTTATGAGCAGCGTAGGCCAAGAGGTGCATCGCCTTTGTTATGGCAGGAGTTCTCCACTCTCTTTCTAAAGAAGTGGGTACTGTAGTCTCAGAGAGACGAGCTGCGGAGACAGTTTGACTGACTTTGTCAGGGAGATATGACTGTGTCCCAGTATGAGGTGAGGTATTCGGAGTTGGGTTGTTATGATCCATGGATGGTCCTGACTGGTCGGGAGAGGATTAAGAGGTTTGTGGATGGACTTATCTATCCCGTACGTATTCTGATGACTCGAGAGAGGATTCTGAGTCATACATTTGAGGATGTTGTGGATATTGCTCGTGATATTGAGACGGTTTGCCGTCAGGAGGGAGAGGAGAGGGAGGCTAAGAGGCCTCAAGGATCAGACAGCATCAGTGGTGCTCCGTCTAGGGGCCAAGTTTAGCAGAGTAGAGGTCGATCTTTCAGGCCTCATCAATCGGCTCTTCCCGAGTATCATGGGGCGTCTTCAGGCCATGGTCACCAGGGGTTCCAGCAGGGCCAGTCTTCACTTAGTGCCCTCGCAACTCATAGCTCTTCACATGCCCCTTCAGCTCAGGGTTCTTCTGCGCAGGACGCAACGACTGGTCATTCCGGCGCGAGGGGTTCCCATTAGTCCCCTTCTCCAGCATCTGGTATTTGCTTTGAGTGTGGCGTGTATGGCCATATAAGGAGGCAATGTCCTTGACGTCGTGGTAGCCAGTCTCAGCAGAGGGATCAGCCCTTGTTTTATGCACCGGTTTCTTCAGCACCAGCCCAGTCCGAGAGGGTGGAGGCCAGGCAGCCAGGGGTCTCCCTAAGGGCGGAAACCGATCAGGCGGTGGCGGCTAGGCTAGATTTTATTCTATCCCTTCTAGGATAGATGCCCTTACATCTGATGCTGTTATCACAGGTATTATTTCCTTCTGCCACAGAGATGCCTCTATCTTATTTGATCCCGGTTCTACCTATTCCTATGTGTCTTCATATTTTTCTCATCATTTGGCTATGAATTGAGGGTGTCTTCCTTTACCTGTGCACGTATATACCCAGTGGGTGATACTATCGTTGTGGATTATGTGTTTCGGTCATGTATTGTTACTATTGGAGGTCTGAAGACCCGGGTTGATCTACTGCTTTTGAGCATGGTAGACTTTGATGTTATTCTGGGCACAGACTGGTTATGTCCGTGTCATGCAAAGATAGTCACCTTGGCTATGCCGGGTGTTCCGAGGATCGAGTGGCATGGTATGACTGATTATGTCCCTAGCCGGGTTATATCTTTCTTGAGATCATAGCGCATGGTCGGGAAGGGCTATTTATCATATTTGTCCTTCGTGCATGATGTTAGAGCTGAGGCTCCGAGTATAGACTTTGTTCCCATTGTGAGGGACTTCCCTGATGTATTTATTGCATACCTACCGGGTATGCCCCCGGACATGGACATTGATTTTGGTATTGACCTGGTGTCGAGCATCAAGCCCATTTCTATTCCGCCCTATCATATGGCACCAGCGGAGTTGAAAGAATTGGAAGATTAGCTTCAGGAACTCCTAGAAAAGGGGTTTATTCGGCCGAGTGTGGTGCACCTGTGTTATTTGTGAAGATGAAAGATGGAAAAATGAGAATGTGCATTGGCTACAGGCAGTTAAACAAAGTAACCGTGAAGAACAAGTATCCCCTACCTCGCATCGATGATTTATTTGACCAGCTTCAGGGAGTGAGGGTTTTTTCTAAGATTGATCTTTGTTCGGGTTATCACCAGTTGAATATCAAGGAGTTAGATATTTATTAGATTGCCTTCAGGACTAAATATGGTCACTATGAGTTTCTGGTTATGTCTTTCGGGCTGACCAATGCCCTAGCAGCGTTCATGCACATGATGAACAATATATTTCGGACGTACCTGGATTCATTTGTTACTATGTTCAATGATGATATCTTGTTATACTCACGTAGTCAGGAGGAGCACACAGAACACTTACGAGTGGTATTGCAAAGATTGAGGGAGGAGAAGTTGTATGCCAAGTTCTCCAAGTGTGAGTTCTGACTTAGTTTCGTGGCCTTCTTGGGACACGTGGCGTCCAGTGATGGTATTCAGGTTGATCCAAAGAAGATTGAGGCGGTTCAGAGTTGTCCTAGACCATCCTCGACCATAGAGATTCGTAGCTTACTCGGTTTGGCGGGTTATTATCGTTGTTTCGTCCAGGGTTTCTCATCTATTGCCTCGTCCTTAACCAAGTTGACACAAAAGGGTGCTCTGTTTGTATGGTCAGACGAGTGCGAGGAGAGCTTTCAGAAGCTCAAGAAAACTTTGACCACAGCTCCAGTATTGGTCTTTCCATCAGCTTCAGGTTCTTACACCCTTTATTATGTGGCTTCGGGAGTCGGGATTGGCTGTGTTTTGATGTAGGAGGGTAGAGTGATTTCTTATGCTTCTCGGCAGTTGAAGCCCCATGATATGAGCTACCATGTTCATGACTTAGAGTTGGCTGCTATAGTTCATTCTTTGAAGATTTGGAGGCACTATTTATACGGAGTATCTTGTGAGGTGTTCACTTATCATCGCAGTCTTTAACATTTGTTCAAGCAGAAAGATCTCAATTTGAGGCAGCGCTAGTGGCTTGATTTACTTAAAGACTATGATATTACCAGTTTGTATCATCCGGGAAAGGCCAATATAGTGGGCGATGCTTTGAACCAAAAGGCAGTTAGTTTGGGGAGTTTGGCGTACATTCCAGTTGGGGAGAGACCCATTGCAGTTGATGTTCAAGCTTTGGCCAATCGGATGGTGCGGTTAGATATTTCGGAGCCTATTCGAGTGTTGGCGAGCGTGGTTTCTCGGTCTTCCTTGTATGATTGCATCAGAGAGCGCCAGTATGATGACCCACATTTGCTTGTCATCAAGGATAGAGTTCAGCACGGAGATGCTAGATGTTGATACCCAATTTTTCCCTATATATTTTTATACTCAAAATAATCTTAAAATATCATATGTATGCATATATGAGCATCACAAAAGATTTTGACATTTTAAAGGATTTTTAAAACTAAATTATGGCCTATTTTGCACCACAAATCCCAATAATTATTCCTCAAAACTTGCCACTTTAGAGAATAATTTATTTTATCCTGACATTTGCATAAAAATATAATTAATTGTTTTTTTTGCATAATTTTACGAGTCCATTTGGTATTTTTGAAATTAAATTGCATGAAATTGCAATTTTAGCCCATTTCCTGATTTAATAGCAATTTTAACTACAAAATCATTGCCAATATTTTTAAATTAATACTTATATCTTGTTTACTTACCCTGTGAATTTAATTTGATTTTTAACATCCTTTGCTATTTTTATAAATTCAAAAAGGAAAAATGGCTATTTCAATTTTGGCCTCAAATTGCTTTCAATTGTAGCCCAATTTGGACCTCAATTCTGACCACAATTAACCCAGCCAAATGACCCAATTACCCGACCCATTTCTAAACCCACCCGGCCATTGTTTAATCTAGGACGTTGATCATTTTGATCAACGGCCACGATCACCCCATTCCTTTTGAATAATCTTAACACCCCAAACCCTTATTCATTTGTTACAAGCAGCCGCCTTCAAACCCTCTTTGTCTCAAATTCTCTCTAGCCCCTCCGAAACCCTAGCCCTCTCCGACCTCTTCCATTATGTTTCATCGGAATCCATGCATCCTCGAGCCTTGGGTGGCCTGTACTCACCTCCACATGTTCTTCTACGCCTGCTACTGGAGGATTCAAGGTTTGACCTTGAATGTTTTCACTTCGTTCATCACTGATTCAAGTTCCTCGGCCATCTCTAGCTCAAATCCAGCGTATCCTAGCCCTATGAGTCTATCTGTGACGCCTTCGACTCGGATCAGCCCTTTTCCAAGCCTTTCTCACTTTTAAAGTTTTTTGAAGCCCTAGTCCTTCGAGGTTTTCCTATATTGCTTTATATCCGCTCTAGATCTATACTTGTTTTAAGGTTTTTAAAATGATTTTCTTAAATTTCTTTCAAAGGTTTGCTTTCAAAAATACTCGTCTTCTCCGATTTAGGGTTTCTTTGATTTTACTTGTTCCATTGTGATTTTATGAGGTGTTCTTACTGTATTTGTCCTACTGTGATTCCTGTTTGTTCCTGCTTCGACTCCTGTGTGCTTCTTCTATTATGTTTCTTACTATTTTTTTCTTTTCTTTTACTGTATTTTCCCTCAGCATGTTTCACGGAACAATTAAGTTCCTTTGTGTTTTTGTGAGTTTTGCTCTTGTCTGACTTTTCCGTCTTCATCCCTACACTGGGTTAATGACGAAAAACCAAGAATTTGGGGGTTTTTCAGACCACGTTTAAGTGACATGCATGCTCTCACCTCTAAACTAGTTTGATTTCGATTTCTGAAAAGTCATCTCTATTTTACATACGACTCTGACCTTTTGTGTTTGAAGAGTTTGTATGCTCTTTATATACCGTGATTTCTCCCTAACAATGGTCTTTCGAATTTGCAATTAGTTCAAAATTCCTTCTGAACATAGCTTGATTGATTTCTTTCCATTTTTTCCCTGCGACTCGACCTAAATAAAACTCTTCTCTTTTCAAACTAGGTTCGTTCGTATAAAATCTCATACCTTTGATTTTACTGTTCGTTAATTGGTCTTCTTACCTTATTTGCACAAACCGTGTGTTTCAAAAACTTTTCCTTAAATAACTTCTATGTATTCACCCTTATTTTTATACTATACATATGTTGTTAACCTGATCCCCTTTCCTTAAATATTTTCTTCCTTTACCGATTATATTAGGATTCCTTAATTAAAGGAATCTCGGTTAGATGATTGATCTTAATTGATACTCGACTAATTTTCTTTCCTTGCTAGCATGTCTGATTTCAAGTATAAATACATGCTCTTCTGTTTACTTCAATCACGAATGCTAACTGCAAACCAAAGTAATAATTCATCTCTCTTCTTTACTACTACTATTACTACTCTCTATTTCTCTACTTCTCTACACTACTACTGAGCATTCTACATTGTTTGCTGCTCGAACTCCCAAACACTGGGGGACTTTTTTTTTAGTTTGTTCCTGTTGTTTCTGGCTGTCTGTTTGCTGTTACTATCCTGCTATTCTAAAATTTATAACTGGTATGTTCTTCTATGTTTAATAGCATCCTTGTTCAGTTTTTATGGTTCTACCCCTTTACTTGTGTGCTCATTTATGCTTTTCCTTCACTATTTAATTACTTTCAAGTATGTTAATCCCTTTCCCTATTCTTTTTGTATGTGAGTTTGTCATAGGTCATAGCAGCATTATGAATTGTTGTATGTGATTCAGGATAAGACTCTTCTGAGTCCTACTTGATTGATTTCTCATTCCATTTTCCTCAATGTGCTGAGCTCTAATTTGGGTATGCTGATATCCTGATCATCATTCAGACGTGAGTTTGACTCTTTAAGAGTATGCTCTTATTTGCTTGAATCTAAGTGGGAGGTTAGGGGTGTGCCAGTCTATGCCGTGACTGGGCATGACCACCTCCTGCTGAGGTTTCCCTTTCACTTTACACCTACTCCTAGCTCCTAAGTTCTACCCCCCTCTGGTAAGCCATGCTTAAGAACCCTAGAGCTCCCTATGAACTTGGATGCCTAAGGGCTGGTAATTCCACACATTGCACTATTCTGTTACAACATTGAATCTTTAGAGTGTAAGCATTGCCTGGGCTCTTGAAGCTCACTTAACTTTGAAACATCTAAGAGAAGGCCTTGGAAACTGGAACCCAGATTTGGTAAAGCACATGTATTAGATATCAAGATTGCATTAGCCAATTTGGATCTAGCTATGGGTTATGATGTATTTTATTTTATTTTTGGCTCTGTAATAGTAACTTTGTAATAAAACTTGGAGAATATAGTAGTAAGGGGTATGAGAGGGGTTTACTTTAGTTGATTGTATATCAACAGGTAGAGATCATGCATATAGGCCTTTTACTACTTCAAGTCACCTAGATACCATGCCTATGGGACTCTTACTATTTCAAGTCACCTAGATATCATGCCTACATGACGTTTACTGATTTAAATCGCTTAGATACCATGCCTATAGGCTTAATATTTGAAATAATCTAGAAATAATATCAATAGGATTTGCATTCTTTCTATCATTTAGATGTCATGTCTATAGGAATTAATTCTCAGTCATGTTGCAAATCAGTAGATATCATGCATATAGGACATACTAAACAACCTGTTGCATATAGAAATCATGCCATTAAGAAATGCGTAAAACGATAGGCAGAATAGTATGGTAATCCAACACTCACTTCCTTAATGAATTAAAATGAGTAAAAAGTCAATAAAAATCAAGGTATAGATATCCTGCCTATAGTTTTTCAACCCGCCTAAATCCGTCTTAAAATTTGTATAATCTGGCAAGGAGTCCAAACGTTTTCCAATAAAACTCGCCCAAACCTATCTGCAATTCTCTAAATCTGTATTTTTGTCTCTAAAACTGTTTTCCAAATCTCTGTCTGTACTTTTATTCATAAAGTTGCGAAACAATTTTCAAACTCGCTCTTTGAAGCATTTTACCTCTGGAAACTCAATTGTACTTTCTACTTTTACAACTCTGCCTATTTCCAAAACTTCTTTTCTGAACTTTGATAATTTCCTAAACTTCTGCTTTTTGCACTTTCCTACATTAGGACCTCAATCCATAACTTGTTTAAAAAATACAACAACTCCTAACAATTGGATCCAAGTTGCCTATTGTAGACCTTTTATCTAATTTTATGTGTTAAATTGATCCGTCCGCTGATTAAACTTTAATTTAGGACCAAATCAGTATATGCAAGTCATGCTAAACTAGTTGTTATGTGATTTCCGGGTTTGTATGATCCTTTGAGTGTCTGTTTAATTCCCTACGTATTTGCTATTTGTTTTGATTGACGCCCTAGTATTTTATCCTATTAAAATCCATATATGCCTCCATCCCTGTTCTTCCCTTTTAGGATTAGAAGTCCAAATACCGCTGGACTGATAGGCTGAGACGGGTATTAGCATGCAATAAGTAATCGAGACTAATCGCGTTTAAATACCTTAACGGGGTAGGAAGGGTAGAATGTGGATATGATGACTGGTGCGTTAATATTTCGTGTGAGAATGATTGCTGGATATTGAACCAAAGTGATCCAATATTATGTTTAACCCTAGGACCCCCTTTCTTCTTTATTAATGCCTTATTTTAGACTAATGTTTTCAACCAAAATTCCTTTTTTAAAACGAATTGCGTCTTTCTTCTTTAAAAATTTTCAACTCTCTATTATGTGAAAACTTTGTTTGTTTACTCTTACTCTTCTTAAAGACACAATTAAGCACGATCAGGAACCACACTAGTGGATCTTGAGGGGTGCCTAACACCTTCCCCTCGAGATAATCTCAAGCCCTTACCAGAACTCTGGTTTCCTTTCGAAATCTTCTTCTTTTCTCTAAAAGTGTCCTAATGCATTATAATCATTAATTGGTGACTCTCCAATATCTATAACCCAAATTCCCCGAAAGACGATAAAAGATTCATTTTACCCATAATGTTGTAAACCCAATTTCTCCTTAGAAAAAGGGGGCGTCGACAGCATGGCGACTCTGCTAGAGAATCTCTTTTAGGCTTTTACCATTACGTGCTTGGTGACTTTATTTGCTTCCTTGATTGCATTTACTTTCAGTCTTTAATTATTTCATCAAGAATACTAACTTGGCTCTTCATGTTTCCTTTTCCTTTTTTTTCCTGTTTTACTGCCTTATTATTTCAATTCTGTTGTAATTTCCGCGAATTTATTGTAATATTTATAGATGTGAAAATACATGCAATTTGCTTCATTATTGTGGCTGCATTTATCAAACATCATATTCCACTCGTGCCAAAATAATTCCTATAGCAACACTTATAATGAGTGGTTGCGCCCTTCCAATATAATAACCCCCTAAATGTGGCAAAGGCATGTTTGCAGTAAAACCAGTCGATCAACGGTGTAATCGACGGTTCCGCGCCTTTCCCTCTTGAGTTGTCCGCTTAAGGGTACCTTGTCGAGCACTTCAAAAGTAGAAACCTTATTCCCTTATACTGTTCATGCATCATGGTCATCCCTAGCCGAGTCAGTTATGTCGTCCACATAATAACTCCTTAAGATAGCCTAATTCAAAGTCCATCGGGTTTCTTAGAAACCCAAACACACCTCCATGTTAAGTGCATTTATTTTGAGAACTAAATTCCTTCTGCTAATTATTGATTTAAATAGTTGAGTCTGGTGGGGTAAGGGCCTAACACTTTGTTTTGCAGAAAATGAGGCACGACGTCCCCAGATTCGGTATGGTATCAAACATTCACCCAAAGCTGCTAAGTTGGTGGGAAGATCTTCATGCCAGCCATCAAACCCTCGTCCGCAAGTACTCAGAAAACTTTCCCTCACTTTTGGAATTTCAGCCTAACAACAATATCATAGAGGATGCCACTTTGTTTTGGGACAGCGATCGATCAGTGTTCCGCTTCAGAGACATGGAAATGACCCCTTTGCTAGAAGAAATAGGAGGCCTAGATGGTATCCCTTGGGAGACTCTGGGTTTGCTTATACCGTAAAACTGCAAAGGTAGAGGCTTTCATAAGATGATGGGACTCAAGAAAAATCCCTACCTCTCTTGCTAAAAGGACTCCTACATACCCTTTGACTTTTTGTACGAGAGATATGGCCACAGCAAGTCCTATCGCACCTAAATGGACGAGTTCGCCCTCACTTCTTTAGGACATATATAGAAGGGTCTTTGTATTCATGTTTTGCTTCTTGGGCATGATAATTTTTCCCATGAAGAAAGCTAGGATCCACACCATACTAGCCATGGTAACCAAGACCTTAATGGAAGGTATCGACGGACAGTCTTTCAGTATAGTGCCTATGATCATCTTTGAAATATCTCGAGCCTTGGGAAAATATCAACAGGGGGCTCTGCATTTCGAGGGTTGTAATTCCACTTTGGCTCATTGAACACCTTCATAAAGGCGACTACAGACAAGAAATCATCCGCAGGGATTGGGATAACCATATCGTTTTTCATCACCCAAAGCGAATGAACTTCATGCCCAACATGTTCGCCCAGCCACAGGACGCCAGTGGGTGGGTAGAGTTGTTCAAGAATCTAAAAGAAGAGAAAGTTCAGTGGATGTTCGAGTGGTTCCCAACAGGGGAGTTCGTTGTCCGTTCTCGAGATGCACCATTCCTCTTACTCATTTGTCTAAGGGGAACCCATCCTTATGTCCCTCTCTGGGCCATGAGGCAAGCTAGAAGAAAACAAATCATACACAGTATAGAGAAAATGTGTCATTTCAGGGATGACTTTCGAGATGATGATAGCCCACACAGGTGTCACGCTCAGCATATGTAGCACTGCAAGTTCGTCTTAGGGAAGGAGTCTATTGAACTAGACATATATCATGCCAGGTATGTGCCGCACTACACGGGTTGGTTGGAAGATGATCATATTGGTTTGGGTCGCCCAGAATTTTTCCACGAGCATATGATTATTAATGAGGAAACTGAAGCACGGGTCAAATACAATCAAATGCGCAAGAGGATGCGAGAATGAGAGAATGAACATCGGGAAATATAGGAAGCCCACGAGAAGCTGATCAACGAATGGAAGGACATGGCTGTCAATGCCAACAACCATTTGGGATATCTGGAGCGAGGTATAGTGGAGTTAGAAGAAAAGTTCTTGAAAATAAATGAAGATTGCCAGAATGATGAAGGAAGTGCAGGTGGACATCTGGCTCGAGCCCATCTGCTGTTAGGGATGCGCGAGTTGATGCAGCTGTACGAGGAAGGCAAGAGTACCGAATCTAGGGAAGGTCCGTCTGGGACCAAGTAGTTAGGATTTTATGCTTTTATAATGTAATAAGGACACTGGACATTAATGTCATCTTTTATCATTCAGTTGTTTTAAGACTCGTCTTGTTTTATCAATAAAATGGGGCACTTAGCATTATAAGTTCTCCTAATTGAATGTGTCTCTAGGCCTACCTCAGGCACAACGAGGCACCCAAACTAGGAAATGACTTATACTATTTTCCAACGTGTTTAAATATTGTAATATTATTTTTTTAGCATCCGCACTAACTTCTTACCCTTTTGTTTTACTTTTATTTCTATCCCCCTACCCAAAGGTTAGTTCGTGCATTCTGGCACCTTCAGCATACTTAACAAGATCCTAGGGTTCTCCACCTTCTCCTCCTCCAAGTCCTACCAGAAATAGGAATAAGGGCAAAATGGGAGATGCAAGCGCTAGAAAGGAACTTGAGGAAACTTCTCAGAATGCCACAATCACCATGGAGACTGCTGCTCATATGGATCAAACTTTGCTAAGATTTTGAGAGGAATTGGACCAAGTTCGAAACTGGTGAGTCTTTCAATCACTCTTGCCGCTCCTGATGTTAACACCCAGAACCTGGCACCTCCACAAAATACCCCAAAATCTCCAATGCAACGCACTCATGCCCAAGCCTGCAACACATGCAATAAAACTCCACTACTCATTCCCAAAACACAAAACACAACAAAAGACCATAACACTCCTATCTTTGTGGACACTATACCCCACTACACTTAGCCAATCACAAGTGCACCCGAATCAGACGACAAGGGTTCCCTCATCCAGAATTTGGCCGCTGAGATCAAGAAATTGACTACCCGGGTCCAAGGTTTCGAAGGTAACAAAGGTGTTAAAGGGTGGAATTATGAAGATTTCTACGTCCAGCCAGATGTTGAGCTCCCGGAGGGGTACAAACCTCCCAAGTTCGAGAAGTTGCTAAGGTCAGGCCGGCCTTGGAGGAAGAACAGATAAACAGGTTCTTCATTTGTGCTCAGGATTCACAGTACTACAAAAGGCTTATGCTATTAGAGGGTCAAAAGTTCTCCGACATCATCAAGTTAGGAGAAAGGATCGAAGAAGGCATAAAAAATGGTATGGTCATTAACCTCGAGGCATTGCAAGCTACCACAAGGCTTTACAGTCTGGTGGCTCGTCAAAGAAGAAGAATGTAAATAACAATTCCCCTATGAAATACCAAACCTACACCTCAGCTCCACTCACATATCAACCTACCGTAAATTACCAAGCACCCTCACCCACATACCAAATACCACCACCTGCCTACCAATCCCCTCAACCACCCACATATCAACCCACTTCACCAAGATATTCTCAACCGGCACCTGTATACCAAGCATACAACTCTCAACCTTCTCACTACGCGTCACCACCTACCCGCCAAAACTTTCCTCGGCCCAGACAAAAATTCGACCGTAAACCTCCTAGATAATATACCGCCATAGCCGAGTCAATTGACCGATTGTATGAAAAACTCAAAGCACCTGGTTACCTTACCCCTATCCCTGCCATAACTCCAGAAAATCACTCTCAATGGATCAACCCAAACAAGACTTGTGCATACCATTCAGGGATGAAAGGCCATACCATCGACGAGTGCTGCTCGTTGAAAGACAAGATTCAGAATGTGATTAATAAAAAAGTCATTATAGAAAAAGAGCCCGCTCCTAATGTCTGCAACAACCCTCTGCCTGACCACAATGGTGGAGGCATCCATATGATCGAGATTGAAGATGATTGGGACCCCAAGGGGTCAATCGGTTTGATAGTTGAAGGAGATGAGCCTAAGAAGCCGGCAGTTACCCTCAATCCTATTGTTGTTTAGATTCATCCCTCTGAGGGAGATGTGGTAAATGTGTCTGTACCACTCGAATTTGAAGCACCTTCTGAAAAAGCGCAAAAGCCAATTGAGGTTGAATTCAGGGTTCCAAAGGCACCTGCACCATTTGAATCACTGTGTTACCTACCAGGATGCCGATACCAATCTCCATGACCGAAGTGACCCCGTTCAAATCAAATGCCATACCTTGGTATTACATGGCCGAGGCTAGAAGGAAGGGAAAGACATATACTAATAAAGTAATCGCCACACAAGGCATGACCATGAAAGGCAGGGTATACACCCTAGAACATTTAGCTGAGTCCAGCAAGCAAGCCTCTGGGCGGGCTATTGAAACTGGACCCGATGACCTTTGAAGGAAGATACAGGCTAAGGAGTACTCAGTCGTTGAACAACTAAACAACACGCCATCATAGATTTCTATTCTGGCTTCTACAAATCTTTGAGGCACATAAATGACTTAATGAAAATACTGAGCGAAGCCTATGTTCCCAGCAACATAACAGGAGGCAAAATGGCAAATATAGTGGGGCAGGTGTTGGAAAGCCACAAGATCACCTTCCACGAGGATGAGGTACCACCAGAAGGGCTTTGTCACAACAAGGCATTACACATAACTGCGCAATGCGAGGATTATTTTATCACCAGGATCTTAGTCGACGAGGGATCCAGCCTTAACATCTCAAGGCATTGGGAAAAGGACTGCATGAGATCAAAGACGGAGCTATCAGTGTCAAAGCTTTTTATCGATCTTAGAGATCCACCATCAGAGAAATTAGCCTGTGCTTATAGATAGGACCCAACTATTTCGATGTTGACTTCCAAGTCATAGACGTGCCAGCATCCTACAATTTGTTGCTGGGATGACCCTGGATCCACGCCGCATCAAGTTGTAAAATTTAAATGGAATCATCAGAAAGTGATAATTCATGGTGATGGTAGAAACACTATATAGAGTCGTCAAACCATCCCACTGATCGAAGGTAGAAGGAGACTTGGCAGGAAACATACCACCACATTGAGCGGGTCAATGCCATAGACAAGGACAAATGGTGGGATAACAAGATCGAGAGAATTCTAAATTGGAGAGGATACGAGCCCCAAAAGGGACTTTGCAAGAATCTCCAGGGCATCGCCAAGCCTATCAAATTGAAGAAGCATGGTACTACTTTTGGATTGGGTTGTGAGTATACTTGGGAGGAGTTCAACCATCGGTCACCATGGCGCGATCCCTACTACTAACTGGAGCACCCTCTACCTCATCTGGAGTAGACCTTTCAGCCAGCCGATGTCATGTACGGATCAGAGGAAGATGAGACACTGAAAGCTATGAAGAACCTATTTCAGAGGATAATATCGACTGATATGTTATCTTCAAGGACGAAGGGGAGAAAGGCCCTCCCATTCAAGCTATGAACAGAGGTGAACACCTCACCAATTGGTCAGTCAGGACCACTAGAGCCCGGAGAGCTTCGGGGTAGGAAGGCTAAATGACGCATATGCATCGCATTTTTTTTTAGTTGATTTTACTTTTCTGCATTGTCTTTACTTTTGAAAAGAGCTCCGATGTTTCAAAAAGTTATGAATTTAATCGAAAGCATATTTCAAGTTTATCTTATGTCTCGCTCTTATTATTTTTCTCTACATTAACTTTATTTTTACACAGCATTACTATTACATATCTTGATGATGAACCAACAACTATAACTTGCAACGAGGCAATGCAAAAAACGGACCTAGATTCAGAAGAGGACGAAATACAAGAAGAGGTTGTCTGGGAGGTTGAGAATTTGGAAAACAGGCCTAAGTCCAATTTGGACGAAACTGAGGTTGTTAATCTAGGAGATGCAGAGAATGTCAAGGAAACATGTATCAGTGTACATTTGTAACCACCAGAAAAGAAAGAGTACACAAAGTTCATAAGAGAGTTTGAGGATATCTTCGCCTAGTCGTTTGATGATATGACCGATCTCAGCACATCCATTGTGGCTCACAAGTTGCCGACATATCTGACATGCCCACTAGTAAAATAGAATCTCAAAAAATTCAAGCGAGACATGAGTCTGAAAATCAAAGAAGAGGTTACCAAGAAAGTCAAAGCCAGGGTTATCAGGGTGGTAGAGTATCCAACATGGCTAGCCAACATCATGCCTATACTGAAGAAGGACGGGAAAGTTAGAGTCTATGTCGACTACCAGGATCTCAACCGGGTCAGTCCTTAGGACGACTTCCCTTTGCCAAATATACACATATTGATCGACAACTGCGGTAAACATGAGCTGCAGTCGTTCGTTGATTGTTTGGCCGGATACCATCAGATATGGATGGAAGAAGAAGATGCGGAGAAAACGACGTTCATCACACCATGGAGAATGTACTATTACAGAATGATGTCGTTCGATTTAAAGAATGCCGATGCCACTTACATGAGAACCATGACCACTATCTTTCATGACATGACACATAAAGAAATCGAGGTGTATGTGGATGACGTCATTATTAAGTCCAGGAAAGCTACAGATCACATGGAATATTTGAGAAAATTCTTCAACAGATTGAGGAGATACAACTTGAAATTGAATCCAGCCAAGTGTGCATTCAGGGTTCCTGCCGGAAAGTTATTGGGTTTCATTGTGAGTCGCGGGGGAATAGAATTGGATCCATCAAATGTCAAAGCTATTCAAGAGTTGCCACCACCAAAGATAAAGAAGGAGGTAATGAGTTTCCTGGGAAGACTTAACTATATCAGCCAGTTCATAGCCCCGTCCACTTTTATTTGTGAACCTATTTTCAAGATGCTAAAGAAAGATGCTTCCATTAAATGGACTGACGACTGTCAGAAGGCTTTCGATAGAATGAAAGAATATTTGTCAACGTCGCTAGTCTTGGTTCCACCTGAGCCAGGGAGACCTCTATTGCTTTATCTTGCAGTATTGGATGGTGCATTTGGGTGTGTTTTGGGACAACATGATGAAACGGTAAGGAAGAAGAAATCCATCTACTACCTTAGCAAGACATTTACCCCATACGAGGCTCGGTATTCCTTATTAGAACACACTTGTTGCGCTCTATCCTGGGTAGCTCAGAAATTGAGGCATTATTTCTGTGCTTACACCACCTATCTCATATCCAGTATGGACCCATTGAAATATATCTTTCAGAAGCCCATGCCTACGGCAAGCTTGCCAAATGGAAAATACTATTAAGTGAGTTTGCCATTATTTATATTACCCAGAAGACAGTCAAAGGACAAGCTTTGGAAAATCACCTCATCGAGAATCCTGTAGGAGGAGAATATGAACCTCTAAAGACGTATCTTCCTGATAAAGAGGTAGATTTCATAGGAGAAGACATTGCAGAATCCTATGATGGTTGTAGAATGTTCTTCGACGGAGGCGTAAATTTCAAAGGAGTCGGTATAGGAGAGGTTATGGTATCACAAATCGGTCAGCATTACCCAGTATCTGCCAAACTCAGATTCCCATGCACCAACAACATGGCCGAGTACGAAGCCTGCATCTTAGGACTCAAACTAGCAATCGACATGAACATTCAAGAGTTACTAGTTATCGGAGACTTGGACCTACTCATACATCAGGTTCGAGAATAAAGGACAACCAAGAATTCCAAGATACTCCCTTATCTACATCATATACAGGAATTGAGGAAGAGATTCAGAAAGACGGAATTCTAGCACGTCGCTAGAATACAGAATGAGTTCGTTGATGCCCTAGCCACTTTATCGTCTATGATCCAACATCCAGATACAAACTTTATTGATCCCAATCTGGTCAAGATTCGCGACCAACCAGTTTATTGTGCTCATGCCGAGGAAGAAGTCGACGGTAAGCCTTGGTTCCACGACATCAGAGAATACTTGACAACAGGAGAGCACCCAGAGCTTGCCAATGCTACTCAGAAGCGTACGCTCCATAGGTTATCCAACAACTTCTTTCGCAACGGAGGAATCCTGTACAGGAGGATTCCCGATCTGGGATTATTAAGATTTGTTGAGGCAAGAGAAGCAACCAAACTATTAGAGGAAGTACACGCAGGACCTGCGGACCTTACATGAATGGTTTCGTTTTGGCAAAGAAGATACTCCGAGTAGGGTATTTTTGGATGACTATAGAAACAGACTGCATCCAGTATGTTCGGAGGTGTCACCTTTATCAGATACATGCAAATATGATAAAAGTTCCTCCAAACGAGCTTACTGCAACAAGCTCACCATGGTCGTTCGCCATATGGGGAATGGATGTTATTGGACCAATCGAACTAGCCGCGTCAAATAGGCACATGTTCATCTTAGTGGCAATTGATTACTTTACCAAATGGGTTGAAGAGGCATCCTACAAAGCAATGACCAATAAGGTTAAGTAGATTTTGTCCGCGATCGTATGATCTGTCGGTTCGATCTATTCTTCATCACACTGTGTGAACAAAACAAAAATACCGGGAATTCCAGAATCAATCATCTCCGAAAATGGTTCTAATCTTAACAACGGCCTGATAAAAGCAATGTGTGAAACATCCAAGATTAAACACAAGAACTCCACGGCGTACATACCTCAGATGAACGGAGCAGTAGAAGCAGCCAATAAGAACATCAACAAGATACTAAGAAAGAAAATTGAAAGACACAAGCAATGGCAGGAGAAATTGCCATTCGACTTATTGGGTTATCATACCACGGTTCGCACATCAACTGGGGCCACCCCCTACATGATGGTTTATGGTACAGAGGCGGTCATTCTTGCCGAAGTAGAAATCCCTTCCTTGAGAATCATACAGGAAATAGAGTTAGATGATGCAGAATGGGTCAAACGTCGCTACGAGCAATTAGCCCTCATAGATGGACAAAAGATGAATGCAGTTTGTCACAGTTAATTATATCATAACATAATGTCCAGAGCCTTCAACAAGAGAGTTAAGCCAAGGAAATTCATGCTAGGACAGCTGGTATTGAAGAAAATATTTCTGCATCAAGATGAAGCAAAGAGAAATTCTCTCCCAATTGGCAGGGTCCGTACATGGTTCATCGGGTTCTCATTGGAGGAGCCCTTATACTTGTAGAAATGGACGGAGAAATCTAGCCAAAGATAATCAACTCAGATGCAGTAAAAAGATACTACATTTGATCATATGTTTTCTTTCATGATGTAATTTGAACCACGCCTGACCTGATTTCCGTTTAAGAGGGGATGCGTAAGCAGCCCTATGGGTTCAGTCACATCTTAATACAAATTGTATTTTCCCCGATATTGGAACTGGGGCAGAATTTTGAGGAGGACCCTCAAAATTCCGAAGTCAATTTATCAGTCTCTTCATCAGCGCCAACCCAGTAAACTGGGGCAGAATTTTGAGGAGGACCCTCAAAATTCTAGAGCTGATCCACCTTCAGTCATTCAGCACAGTCGTCAGCAGCACCAGCCCAGTAAACTATGGCAGAATTTTGAGGAGGACCCTCAAAATTCTAGATAAGGGAGGTTGTTGCGTCTTCGAACCACGTTGCAGTTGTTGGTTCATCAAAAATAAAATCATTTTTCAAACATGTACTTACATTATATTTACTGAATTATGCATAAATAGCATTTTCATCTCTGTAATTTAGCAACATTGCCCCAATGATACGTGATGTCAAGAGCCAGGGAATACGAACTAACCTTTCCCCTCTACAAAACTCATGATTTGTCTTTGGATGTAGGCACCCAGGTCGCATATCATTGAATATGATCACATACTCGTATTCTTCAGGATTGAAACTCTCAGAACAATCGCCCATTCGCTAATTTATTATCTACACCTAACATCCATAGCAATCACGATATCACAACCTTCTATCAGCTAAGAGAATTCACTAATGTTCACCCTTTTACATTTCTACATTGCATAAGGCTACTTATCTGCCTTTTGAGACTAAGCATTGTCTCCATCTGCATTTTGCATAAGGCTAATTTTCTGCCTTTCGAGGTTAAGCCCTACCTCCATCTTGCATAAGGCTACCTATCTGCCTTTCGAGACTAAGCATTGTCTCCATCTGCATTTTGTATAAGGCTACTTTTCCGCCTTTCGAGGTTAAGCCCTACCTCCACCTTGCCTAAGGCTACCTATCTGCTTTTCAAGACTAAGCTCTGTCTCCATATGCATTTTGTATAAGGCTATTCTCATCCTTCCGAGGTTAAGCCTTACCTTCATGTTTCATAAGGCTACCTATCTACCTTTCGAGACTAAGCTCTATCTCCATCTGTATTCTGCATAAGGCTATTATCTTCCTTCCGAGGTTAAGCTTTACCTTCATCTTGCATAAGGATACTTATCTACATTTCGAGACTAAGCTCTATCTCCATCTGCATTTTGCATGAGGCTATTTTCTATCATCTAAGGTTAAGCCCTACCTCCATCCTACATAAGACTACCTATCTGCCTTTCGAGACTAAGCTTTGTCTGCATCTGCATCGCATAAGGCTACCTACATGCCTTCTGAGACTAAGCATTGTCTCCATTCTGCATGGATGAAATAGCACCACTTTATTCTCAAATGGCTGAAATATCACCACCTGCATTTTAAATTCTCGCCCCGACTGAAAGATTGCCACCCTTTGCATTCATTTGGCTGAAAGATCGCCAAATTATTCAATGGTGTCATAGTTCAGAGGCACCATCTGCATAGCCCAAGAACACCATTTCATGGCCCGCGAATCTTTACTTTTAAGCTCTTCATGACCCAGGACATAATAGTCCGAGGACGTCATCCTAACCGTCCGAAGACAGCACTCATGGTCCAACAGGAACTTGCATCACGTTCAAATTCTGTGCAATATGTGCAAACACTGCTCATTTACAAGTACACTGGCTAGCAAATGACCATCTCAGCAGGAGCTTACCCGCTTCGGTTCTCCGCAACCTGTTCGACTTCATAACCTTTCTAAAATTAGACCATCTCGTCCATTATTTTCCTAATCCCCAAAACATTGGTTCCTGAACTACATATGACGTGACTCTTGTAAAACCAGGGATATGTAGGCGGCACAGAAACCGTAGCACGGTCAGAATTCTTTCAAAATAGCCTATTCCGGTCAAAATTGACCATCTTGTCTTTACCCGACAACTCTTTCATCCTCCTCGGGTAAAGAGGGGGAGCTGTTGATACCCAATTTATCCCTATATATTTTTATACTCAAAATACTCTCAAAATAGCATATGTATGCATATATGAGCATCCCAAAAGATTTTGGCATTTCTAAGGATTTTTTATACAAAATTATGTCCTATTTTGCACAACAAATCCCAATAATTATTCCCCAAAACTTTTCATTTTAGAGAATAATTTATTTTATCCTGACATTTGCATAAAAATATAATAAATAGGATTTTTGCATAATTTTACGAGTCCATTTGGTATTTTTAAAATTAAATTGTAATTTTTAGCTCATTTCCTTATTTAATAGAAATTTTAACTACAAAATCAATGCCAATATTTTTAAATTAATATTTATATATTTTTTACTAACCGTATGGCTTAATTTTATTTTTAGCATTCTTTGCTATTTTTATAAATTCAAAAGGGAAAAATGGCTATTTTAATATTAGCCTCAAATTACTTTAAATTGTAGCCCAATTGGACCTCAATTCTAACCAATATTAGCCCAGTCAAATGACCAAATTAACTGACCCATTTTAAAACCCACACGACCATTATTTTATCCAGGTCGTTGATTATTTTGAACAACGACCACGATCACCCCATTCCTTTTAAGAAATCCTAACACCCCAAACCCTTATTAATTTGTTACAAGCAGCCGCCCTCAAACCCTCTTTGTCTCAAATTGTATCTATCCCCTCCAAAACCCTAGCCCTCTCCCATCGTCTTCTTACCTTATTTTCACAAACCGTGTGTTTCAAAAAAATTTCCTTAAATAACTTCTTTGTATTCACCCTTATTTGTATACAATGCACATGTTGTTTACCTGATACCCTTTCCTTAAATATTTTCTTCCTTTAGTGATCAAATTAGGATTCCTTAATTAAAGGAAATTATGTTAGATGATTGATCTTAATTGATATTCAACTAGTTTTCTTTCCTTGCTAGCATGTCTGATTTCAAGTATAAATACATGCTCTTCTTTTTACTTCATCATCGAATTCTAACTGCAAACATAGTTAGAATTCATCTATCTTCTTTACTACTACTATTACTACACTCTATTTCTCTACTTCTCTGCACTACTACTGAGCATTCTACACCGCCAGCTGCTCGAACTCCCAAACATTGGGGAGTTTTTCTTGAGTCTATTCCCGTTGTTCCTGGTTTTCTGTTTGGTGTTACTATCCTGCTATTCTAAGATTTATAAATTGTATGTTCTTCTATGTTTAATAGCATCCTTGTTCAATTTTTCTTCTTCTACCCCTTTCTTTGTGTGCTCATTTATGCTTTCCCTACATTATTTAATTACTTTCAAGCATGTTAATCCCTTTCCCTATTCCATTTGTATGTGAGTTTGTCCTGGGTCATAACAGCATTATGAATTGTTGTATGTGGTTCAGGATTAGACTCTTCTGAGTCCCTACTTGATTGCTTTCCCATTCCCTTTCCCTTAATGTGCTGAGCTTTAATTTGGTTCTGTTGATGTTATGATCATCATTCAGACCTGAGTTTGACTCTTTAAGAGTCTGCTCTTATTTTCTTGAATCTGAGTGGGAGGTTAGGGGTGTGCCAGTCTATCCCGTGGCTGGGTATAGCCACCTCATGCTGAAGTTTCCCTTTCACTTTACACCTACTCCTAGTTCCTAAGTTCTACCCCCCTCTAGTAAGCCATGCTTAGGGACCCTAGAGCTCCTTATGAACGTGGATGCCTAAAGGATGGTAATTTCACACATTGCACTACTCTGCTACAACATTCAATCATTAGAGTGTAAGCATTACCTGGGCTCTTGAAGCTCACTGGAACTTTGAAACACTCTAAGAGAAGGCCTTGGAATCTGGAACCCGGATTTGGTAAAAACGTGTATTAGATATCAAGATTGCATTAGGCAGTTTGGATCTAGCTGTGGGTTATGATGTATTTTATTTTATTTTTGGCTCTGTAATACTAACTTTGTAATAAAACTTGGGGAATATAGTAGTAAGGGGTATGAGAGGGGTTTTCTTTAGTTGATTGTATGTCAACGGGTAGAGATCATGCCTATAGGCCTTTTACTACTTCAAGTCACCTAGATACCATGCCTATAGGAATCTTACTATTTCAAGTCACCTAGATAGCATGCCTACAGGACGTTTACTGCTTCAAATCTCTTAGATATCATGCCTATAGGCATAATATTTGAAATCATCTAGAAATCATGTATGTAGTCTTTGCATTCTTTTCTATCATTTAGATGTCATGTCTATAGGAATTAATACTCAGTCATGTTGCAAATGACTAGATATCATGTCTGTAGGACATATTAAACAACCTGTTGCATATAGAAATCATGCCATTATGAAATGCGTAAAATGATAGGAAAAACAGTAGGGTAATCCAATGCTCACTTCCTTAATGAATTAAAAGCAGTAACGAGTCAATAAAAATCAAGGTATAGATATCCTGGCTATAGTTTTTCAATCCGCCTAAATCCGTCTTAAAATTTGGATAATCTGGCAAGCAGTCCCAACGTTTTCCAATAAAACTCTCCCAAACCTGTCTACAATTCTCTAAATCCGTATTTTTGTCTCTAAAATTGTTTTCCAAATCTCTGTCTGTACTTCTATTCATAAAGTTGTGAAACAATTTTCAAACTCGCTTTTTGAAGCATTTTACTTCTGGAAACTCTATTGTACTTTCTACTTTTACAACTCTGCCTATTTCCAAAACATATTTTCTGAATTTTGATAATTTCCTAAACTTCTGCTTTTTGCACTCTCCTATATTAGGACCTCAATCCATAACTTGATTCAAAAATACAACAACTCCTAACAATTGGATCCAAGTTGCCTAATGTAGACCTTTTATCTAATTCTATATGTTAAACTGATTCGTCCGCTGCTTAAACTTTAAATAAAGACCAAATCAGTATATGCAAGTCATGCTAAACTGGTTGTTATGTGATCTCCGGGATTTGTATGAGCCTTTGAGTGTCTGTTTAATTCCCCACATATTTGCTATTTGTTTTGATTTATGCCCTAGTATTTTATCCTTTTAAACTCCATATATGCCTCAATCCATGTTCTTCCCTTTTAGGATTAGAAGTCCAAATATCCCTGGACTGATAGGCCGTGACGGGTATGAGCATGCAATAAGTGATCGAGACTAATCACGTTTAAATACCCTAATGGGGTGAGAAGGGTAGAATGTGGATATGATGACTGGTGCATTAATATTTTATGTAGAATGATTGTTGGGGAATGAAACACATACCTTATCATTGTGAATTGGGCTTATTTCAGTGTTTGGGGCCTCACCTGTATAATCCTTAGGGGATCCTTATGTGTTTTCCACACTTGTGTGCATAGCATAAATTCTTAGTCATGTTGTCAAATATTAAGAATAATATAATAACTGTATTTTATACATGAAAATTAAATGAAAAAGGATATGAGGGTTGAGATCCCTATAGTATGTCACGCCCGATTGGCTGTGGACTTATTTAATTGAGATGGGTCGGGGACCCTGTAGTAAGGATGGTTCCTTGATATGGATCGGGATACAAGCCATAGTGATTATATATATTGATATTGAGGTCGAGAGCCTGTCTTATGCCAATACCTGGCTGATATTGCGCTTTGGCTGTAAGAGCCCCTCCGGAGTCTGTACATACCCCCAGTAAGAGCCATCGACGTTACATAAGTGGAGCGGGATGCACGCCGCAGCGGGTACTAGTGTGTACTGTTATATTTGTTTCATTCTTTCATGCATTATTTCTCGACTGTATTATTTATTGTATACTGTTTCCACTGTTTTGTATATGAACTACTAGATATAGAGTACTTTGTGCATTTCCTGCGTTTTCTTACTTTCAGAAGGTAGTTATGTTTATTACTCACTGGGTCGGAGTACACACTTTACTCCCTGCACCATGTGTGCAGATCCAGGGCAGTCTCGGGCTGAGTAGATCCAGCTAATCCAGAGTTCATATCTTCGGGAGTATTTGAGGTAGTTGCAGGGCGTTCGCAGCCGATGATTCTCCCCTTTATCTTTATCCTTTATTTCCGCATTTTAAGTTTTTTAGACGAACATTGTGGTAGGATATTACTATGTATTCTATATGCTCATGTTCGTGACACCGGGTCCTAGTCAAGTTGTATCGGTATTTTGTCATATTTTTCGCATTATTATTAGTATTTCAGACTTTGACTTAAATAGCTTTATCTTTACTTGTTTAAATAATCGCAGCAAGTGTTATAAATGGTCGAGCTTTCCTAGTAGTGTGCTGGGCGCCATCACGGCCAATTGGGGTCGTGACACTATATGTAGTGGGAAAAATCGTCTTTCCACGTGAAATTAATTATATGGATGACATGGCAAGATATATGGATTAATAAAAGAGAGACAACTGTCAAAAAGTATTTAAAAAGACACAAGTATTAACATGTACGAGCGAAAAGTTAGGAAAATAAGAAGGAACGGTTACTCTGGTCTCTTTGTAATTTGAAGAGACACCGGTAGAATGAATCAAGACAACAAAAGTACATATACGTGACATCTGCAATTAATGAGCGTAAATAATAGGAAACATTATTGAATCTTCACGAAACAATTACGATTGCCAATTACAACGTTTCATTAATGTCCTTAATGGCTCATAATAACTACTTAAAAATAGCTATAAAAGGGAGAGAAATATCATTTGTATGGACACACACATTGATTATTATTGAAATACACTTGTTTATTTTGCTTTACATTGCTTACTCGCCAACTTCTTAGTCTAATTTTTCTTTTCTTATTAATCAATTATCTTCATATTTGATTATCCGTAATCCGAGTTCTTCTAAAATTACGCTTTGACCGAAATTTCTACTTTTTGATTAAACAATATTGTTCCCCTAAATAAAAGAAATGACGTAGATATTACGTTATAAGTGACAAAAAGAAAAAAACACTTTATTTACAGTGAATGCTCCAGCCGCTCATCAAAGTTACAAATAAATGTATCAAAGAAGTGAACTTTTGAGCTCCTTCACTAAAATTCTAATAGAATACTATCAATGCTCCATATTACCAGTCGTAACAAACTGCATTCATTTCAAAATATTTGTCAATAAATGGTAATTTAAATAAACCTCTGATGATTACAAGTTACAACAATAATAATAAATTCAATAATTTCTCATAAGTGGGGTATGAAGGGTTAAAATATACGCAGCCTTACCCCTAACGTCGGAAGGGTAAAGAGGTTGTTTTTGATAGACCTCGCTAGAAAATGACTGAAAATAAAAAAATAATTGCGACAAATAGGAATAACAACAAGATAAAATAAGATCGAATCCAAGAATACAGTGAAACTCTAGATAATAATAGCAATTCATGAATAAAAATATATCATACTAACACTAATGCTAGCGAACTGAGTAAGACAAAGAGAAAACGCTCATCTACCTACAAACCTTCTAGCCTAATCTTTGACCTCCACACCCTCTTGTCTAAGGATGGTCACCAATTGATTGCTTTAAATAGTTAATGGAAGAATAGTGAACTCCTTTAAACTCACATACTAAAAAGATCAAATGCCGTGGAAATTTATTGTTAAACCAGCATATCTATTAATATATAAAAAGAGAAGCAAATCCATAATATTATACCAAGTGTCACAACGAAATATCAACACGTGTCATGTTTTAGGACAAAACTCCAATAAATTTATTAATATATAAAAGGAGAAGCATATCCATGATATTATGCCAAGTGTCACAATGAAACACGTGTCATGTTTAAGGACAAAACTCCAATAAATTTGGAGATTCAAAAAAATTAAAAAAAAAAACTTAAACTTTTTAAATAATTAAACAATTCAGTTATTGGAGTTTCGTGAAGTCCCACATTTTTTGCACACATATTTTTTACAATAGAAAACTAAAAATATATAATTACTCCAATTCCAAAAAAGGAACCCCAGGTTTTTCCTTATTTTTTTCTTCTTCTCTTTTTGCCCTACTTATTTGTTAAAAATTTGTAGATTAATTCTATCTTATTTCATTAAATTAAATTAAAAGATAAGAACTCCCTCCCCATGATCCCACGAAATTGCAAAATCAAGCGCACAAAGGATAACAAATTAACATTAGCAAAACTGCTGCAAAGATCAGTTTCTCTCTTCTCTTCTCTGGAGAATTTAAAGCTCCTCTAATTTAGTCAAGATGACTAGACCGAAGAACCAAAGTTTGTTCTACTATTTTCATTGATATTAACAGCAGGAGATTTGTACAAATGATGAATATATCGAAGAACTAACTATGTCGATGACAGATTACGAAAGAAGACATCCCAATTGGTGGTTGTAGGCATGGAATCTTAAGTTTGTCAAATAGAAAACATGTTCTATCTTCTCTTTTTACGGATTTAATTTATCTTTTATTTGAAATTTATTACGGCCCGAATTTTCCATCATCGGGAGTCGTGATGGCGCCTACTATTAGGAGTTACGCAATCCAACATTTAAACATTTCTAGTTAACATTCGCGATAATATAGATAAAACGAAATAATTAAATAAAGCGGAAGTCTTTAAACTTATATAACTAAAAACAAAATGCGGAAGTCTGGATATACCTCTACCCATAGTCTGGTATCACTACTTACAAACTACTATAGAGTACTAAAACAAAAGTCTGAATGAAATACATCAGTATTTGTCTCGATACAAAGAAAACAAACTATTAAAGAGAAACAGACTCCTGCAAGAACCAGGACTGAAGTCAGCTCCCGCTCACTATTGTTGCTGGGGTCCAAAAGCTACTCCAGGATCTGTGCATAAAGATGCACAGAGTGTAGCATCAGCACAACCAACCCCCTGTGCTGGTAAGTGCCTAGCCTAACCCTAGCGAAGTAGTCACGAGGCTCGACAGGCCCTACCAAAAACAACCTATGCAGATACATATGCAATAGCAGGAAAATATATAGAATTTAAACAGCTAAGAGAGAGGGGAACATGTTGTGGGGACGTAGCAATTTAGGAATAAAATCAACAAATAAGGAAAAGAAATTTAACAGTAACATTAATTAAGGAGAACAGATAAATCATCAATTGCACGTCACCAACCTTCTTCCTTTTACTCTCATTTTCACTCAAAACAGTCAAATAAAGTGCACGACATTACCCTTCGTGCTTTTCCTCACATAACTCTCATATTGAGGCACGAAATGACCTTCGTGCTCAATTATTCGAAATATGGTACAGAATGACTCTTCGTGCATAATTATCTTAACATAGCACTGAATGACCCTTTGTGTATAAATATCAAAACATGGCACAGAATGAACCTTCGTGCATAATTATCGTAATATGGCACGGAATGACCCTTCATGCATAAATATCAAAATATAGCACGAAATGACCTTTCGTTCATAATCGCTCTCCCTCACCAGATCAGTAGTCACAACCAAGCAGAGTGAGGGAAATAAACAAACAATATAAAACATCCCGGCAAGGGAGAGCAAACACAGATAAGTCCCGGCAAGGGTATAACTAACAGTTCAAATGTCCCGGTAAAGGAGAATACATATAATACTTAAATTTCGGTAAGAGAGCAACAACAATAATAAACAACATGTCCCGACAAGGGAGTAATTACAATACTTTCTCTTTTGGTCACTTATTTCACAATTATCATATTCTCGTTCGAGCCAACACTCCAATAATGTAAAAATCATAATTCTTCCTCAAACCTTTCAAATTATATGAAACCTATGAATTAAACAAGGAAGAGGTATCACAAAAATCAGAATAAACACAATTAAGGCTCACGGTCATACTAGACGCCGGTGCGTAGATACTCGCCACCATGCCTATATACCGTACTCAACATTTAGCAATTAGCAAATAATATTCTAATCCTATTCCCTCAAGACAAAGTTAGAACAAACACTTACCTCGAATGCCCCAAACTCAACTCAATCCTCTAGTATAGCTTTACCCCTCGAATTTACCACAAAACCTCTCAAATCTAGTTACAAATTAATCGAATCTAGTCACAAATTACTCTTGTGGATGCCTTGAGCCGAGGGTCTCCTGGAAATAACCTCTCTACCCCTAGGGGCAGGGCTAAGGTCCGTGTACATATTACCCTCCCCAGACCCCACATGTGGGATTATACTGGGTTGTTGTTGTTGTATCAACAATGCTAATTCAATCCATTTGAATGCATAAAAATGAATTTTCCAAAGTTTTTCTCAAAAATTCCCAAATACCCCCGGGCCCACGTGGTCAAAACCCGAGGTTCAAACAAAAACCCGGTTACCCATTCCCCCATGAGTTCATATCTATGATTTGTTTTGAAATCGGACCTCAAATTGAGGTCCAAATCTCTAATTTTAAGAAAACCTAGGTTCTACCAAAAATCCCCATTTCCATCCATGAAAAACCTTGATTTTAGGATGAAAACATGATAAATGATGTTAAGGATTGAAGAAATTAAGTGAAAGTCAACGTACAATTGAATTGGAGAAGGAAGAGTTGAAAATTGCCAATGGGTGTTTGGGTTTGAGAAATATGAAAATGAAGCTTTATAATCATCGAAGTATGAAAAATTGCAGGTGCAGACATGGAAAATGTGAAATTAGGTTTGCAATTTCGAACCCAGTAGACTTGGGAATTGAGAGGTCAAGTTTCGTATTTGCGAACTCAGAGGGATTTTGCGTAGAACGCATTTGCGATAGAATATGTCGTATTTGTGATGTCCTTTGATCGCATTTGCGAAGCTTGGGATTGAAGATGGGCATCGCATTTGTGATGGGATTCTTCGCATTTGCGAAGTGGGCTGCCCGGGAAGGGTCTCACAATTGCGAGGCTGGCTTCGAATTTGCGAAGCTTGCAGGTCAGGCATACCATCAGTTCCAAATATGCTAAAATGCAACTCGTGGCCTATCCAAAACTCACCCCGAGCCCTCAATGCTCCAAACCAAACATGCACACAACCTCAAAAATACCATACAGGCTTACTCGTGCGATTAAATCGCCAATATAAAATCATATACCTAGAATCAAGCCTCAAAACACATGATTTCTTCCAATTTTTCATAAACCGCTAATTTTCCATTTTAAGTCCGAAATACGCCGAATGACGTCCGTTTTCAACCAAACTTTACCGAAAGTGGTTAACATATAAATAAGACTTGTACCGGGCATCAGAAACAAAATACGAGCCCAATACTATAATCTTTTGATCAATTTTCATTTTAAAATTCCATAGAAATTTCAGAAATACAGAAAAATTCATTTCTCGGGCTCGAGACCTCGGATTTTGATTCTGAGAATACGCCCGAGTCCCATATTTTTCTACGGACCCTCTGGGACAGTCACATCAGGGGGCCGGGTCCATTTACCCAAAATATTTACCCAAGTCAACATTAATCATATTAAAGCCATATTTTAGAATTTTTCACATATTTTTACACATAAGCTTTACGGCTACGCGTTCGGACTATGCATGTTAATTCAGGCAACTAAAAGTAAGGTTTTCAAAGCCTCGGAAGCGCGGAAAAGAAAGTAAAACAAGTGATGACCCTTTGGTTTGCCACATTCTCTACCTCTAAAACAACCGTTTGTCCTCGAACAGACAAAAGAAAGAAGTACCTGAGTTGGGAAATAGATGAGGATAACGGCTCCACATATCAGACTCGGATTCCCAGGTTGATGCCTCGGGAAGCTAACCTCTCCACTGAACATGCACAGAAGGAAATCTATTCAACCTCAACTGTCGAACCTACCGGTCTAGAATAGCCACCGACTCCTCTTCATAAGATAGATCCTTGTCCAATTGGACAGTGCTGAAGTATAACACGTGGGCTGGATCATTGTGATACCTCCGAAGCATGGATACGTGAAAAATTGGATGCACGGCTGACAATCTAGGTGGCAAGGCAAGTCAATTAGCCACCTCTCCCACACGATCGAGAATCTCAAATGGGCCAACGAACCTAGGGCTAAGCTTGCCCTTTTTCCTGAACCACATCACGCCCTTCGTAGGTGACACTAGGAGCAATATTCTCTCCCCAACCATGAAAGCCACATCATGACCTTGCGATCTGCATAACTCTTCTACCAAGATCGAGCTGTCCAAAGTTTGTCCTGAATGATTTTGACCTTATCCAAGGCCTCCTGAACTAGATCTGTACCCAATAACCGAGCCTCTCCCGGCTCAAACCATCCAACTGGAGACCGACATCGCCTACCATGCAACACCTCATATGGAGCCATCTGAATGATGGACTGGTAGCTGTTGTTGTTGGAAAACTCTGCTAAAGGTAAAAATTGATTCCACGAGCCTCCGAAATCAATGACACAGGCTCAGAGCATATCCTCCAATATCTAAATAGTCCGCTCAGAATGTCCGTCCATCTGAGGATGAAATGATGTACTCAATGCAACCTGGGTGCCCAACTCCTGCTGGACCACTCTCCAGAAGCACGAAGTAAACTGTGTACCCTTGTCCGAAATGATAGATACTGGCACCTCATGAAGGCGAACAATCTCTCGGATGTAGAGCTCCGCTAACCTCTCTGATGAATAAGTGGCTGCAACAGGAATAAAATGCGATGACTTGGTCAGCCTATCAACAATTACCCAAATCGCATCAAACTTCTTCTAGGTCATCAGAAGTCCAATAACAAAATCCATTGTAATCCTCTCCCACTTCCACTCGGGAAGCTCAATCCTCTAAAATAGACCATCGGGCCTCTGATGCTCGTACTTAACATACTGATAGTTCAAACATCGATCCACATATGCAACAATATCTTTATTCAATCTGCGCCACCAATAGTGCTGCCTCAGATCCTGATATATCTTCACGGCGCCCGGATGAATAGAATACAGAGAACTATGGGCCTCCACAAAGATCAACTCTCAAATACCATCAACATTGGGCACACTTACTCGCCCCTGCAATCTGAATATCCCATCACCATCTAGCATCACCTTCTTGGCACCTCCACGCTGCACCGTGACTCTCAACATACAAATGGTGATCATCAAACTGCCGCTCATGGATACACTCCAATAACGACGAATGAGCGATCGTGCAAGATAACACCCTACTAGGCTCAGAAATATCTAACCTCACTAATCGATTGGCCAAGGCCTGAACATCCAAAGCAAGCGGTCGCTGGCTGAAAAGAATATAAGCAAGACTATCCATGCTGGCGGACTTCCTACTCAATGCATCGGCCACCATATTGGCTTTTCCCATGTGGCATAAGATAGTAACATCATAGTCTTTCAACAACTTCAACCACCCCCTCTACCTCAAATTCAACTCCTTTTGCTTGAACAAGTACTGAAGGCTCTTGTGATCCGTATACACCTCACATGTCAAACCATATAGATAATGCCTCCAAATATTCAAAGCATGAACAATGGGTGCCAACTCTTGATCATGAACTAGATAATTCTTCTCGTGGATCTTCAACTGCCTCAAAGCATATACAATGAATATGCTGCCCTGCATCTATACTGCACCAAGACTAATACGGGAACCATCACAATATACTGCATAAGGCCCTGAACCTGTGGGAAAAACCAATACGCGTGCCGTAGTGAGAGATTTCTTGAGCCTCTGGAAGCTTGCCTCACACTCATTGACCATCTGAGTTGGGCCCCCTTCAGGGTCAATCTGGCCAACGGGGCTACAGTAGATGAAAACCCCTCCACGAACCGATGATAGTAACTTGTTAACCCCAAGAAACTCTGAATCTCTGTAGCTGATGCTGGTCGAGACCAGTTCTTGACTGCCTCAATCTTCTTCGGGTCTACTTGAATACCTTGTGCTGAAACAATGTGATCCAGAAATGCAACCGAACTCAACCAGAACTCGCACTTCAAAAACTTGGCATATAACTGACTATCCTTCAGAGTCTGAAGATCCACTCTGAGGTGCTGCTCGAGCTCCTCCTGACTACGGAAATATATTAGAATATCATCAATGAAAACAATCACGAACAAATCCAAATAGGGCCTAAACACTCGGTTCATCAACTCCATAAATGCTGCTGGGGCATTGGCCAACCCAAATGACATGACCAAAAACTCATAATGCCCACACCGAATGTGGAATGCCGTCTTAGGGACATTAGACGCCCTAATCCTCAACTGATGGTAACTAGTTCTCAAATATATCTTTGAAAGCACATTTTCACCCTGAAGCTGATCAAATAAATCGTCGATCTTCGGTAGTGGATACTTGTTCTTTATCGTCACTTTGTTCAATTGTCGGTAATAAATGGACATCCTTATCGACCCATCCTTTTTCTTCACAAATGATATCGGTGCACCCCAAGGCGATACACTGAGTCTAATGAAACCCTTATCAATCAAATCTTGCAACTTATCCTTTAACTCCTTCAACTCGGGCGGGGCCATGCGATACGGAGGAATAGAAATGGGTTGCATGCCCGGAGCCAGATCAATACAAAAATCAATATCCCTATCGGGCGGCATGCCTGGAAGGTCTAAAGGGAATACTTCGAGGAACTCCCCAAACAATAGGAAAGAAATCGATAGAAGGAACCTCTGTGCTGGAGTCGCGAACATACGCCATATAAGCTAGACACCCTTCTCGACCATGCATCGAGCTTTAACATATAAAATAACACTGCGGGTGGCATGACCTGGGGTCCCTCTCCACTATAGTTAGGGAAAATCTGGCAAAGCTAAGGTCACAGTCTGTGCATGACAATCCAAGATAGCATGATACGGGGACAACCAATCCATCCCCAATATAACGTCAAACTCCACCATGTCTAAGAGCAATAAATCAACATGGGTCTGAAGACCCTCAAATACTACCACACAGGAACGATGTACTTGGTCAACCACTATAAAACAACCCACCAGTGTAGATACATAAACAGGAACACTCAAGGCATCACTAGGCATAACCAAGTATGGTGCAAAAATAGGATGACACATATGAATACGTACACCCAGGGTCAAATAGCACAGAAGCATCTCTATCACAAACCAGAATAGTACCTGTAATAACAACATCGGAAGACTCAGCCTTTGGCCTGGCTGGAAAAGCTTAACACTAGGCTGGGCCCCACCTCCCTGGATCATATCTCTAGGACGATCCACTATTGGCTGACTCCTACCTCTGGCGGTCCGAGCTCCACCTCTACAATCTCTACTTCCACCTCTATGATCCCCGCCCCTACCTCTAGCTGGCTGGGCAAGCTGTGGATCACCTGGTGCCTGAATCATGGGGCGAGGATCCTGTTGCTGAGAACTACCCAAGGCTCGAGGGCAAAACTTGACAATGTGACTCGCGTCATCACAACCATAATATGCCCTCGGCTGCTGAGAATACTGGCCCTATCGACCTATATATCCTCCCTGAATCACTGAAGTGGCGGTGCACTGATGGGAGCTGGTGGTGTACTGAAGGACTGCTGATCCGAATAATGGTGCAAAGAACCACCACGGCCTGAGTACCATGCAGGACCTGGAGTGCTAACTAAAAGGGCCTTAGTGGATGGCATCTACCATAAGAAACCCTAACTCCAAATGAGGTACTACTGAACCTACCAGAATGACGAGGCCTCTTATCTGATCCCTAACCACCTACCCATGCAAGAGCCATCTCAACTCTACGGGTCGCATTGGGCGTCTCCTGAAAATAAATATCACTCCCAGCCCCCATAGCCATCTGGAGATAGATCAGCTGAATCAACCCATAAATAAATATCTGCACCCTCTCTCTCTCGGCGGGGAGTATAACAATAGTGTGGCGTGCCAGATCAATAAAATGGGTCTCATACTACGTGACTATCATAGCACCCAAATGGAGGCGCTCGAACTGCCTGCGTAGAGCCTCTCGCTTAGTCACTAGGAGAAACTTCTCTAAAAACAACTCTGCAAACTGGTCCCAAGTCAATGATGGCGACCCTGCTGGTCTGGATAAAATATAGTCCCTCCACCAAGTCTTAGCGGATCCTGCCAGTCGAAAGGTGGCGAAGTCGACCCCATTGGTCTCCAAAATACCCATAATCCTGAGAACCTCATGACAACTGAATAAGAAATCATGTGGGTCCTCTGAAGAAGCACCACTAAATGTGGTGGTGAAGAGCTTGGTAAACCTATCAAGCCTCCACAAAGCATTTGCGAACATCATTGCACCATCACCGGTTTGAGTCGCAATAACCGGCTAAGCCGCCACAGCTAGCTGAACCGCTAGAACCTGGGCCTAAGGAGCTACCTGTTCTAGTAACGCTCTCCATAAGGCCCACAAATATGACCAAAGCATTCTGAAGAACAGGGGTGGCTATGAACCCCTATGGGACCTGAGTTGGGCCCATCGGAGTTGTTGGGCTTGGAGCTACCTCATCATAATCAACATGAGGCTCCACCTCTGGGACTGCTGCTCGGGGATAAGCTCTTCCCCATAGCACGACAAGAAATAACAAAAGTGAAGTTTTTTCCTAACTCTGCAGCCTCTGGGGGATAAATACACACGTCTCTGTACTGATCCCTCAGACTATACCGAGTTTGTCCATGAGTTGTGAGACCTATGTAACCTAGTAATCTGATACCAACTTGTCACGACCCGGATTTCCCACCATCGGGGGTCGTGATGGCGCCTACTGTTAGGAGCTAGGCAAGCCAACATATAAATATTTTTAATTAACATTCGCGATAATATAGATAAAACAAAACAATTAAATAAAGAAGAATCCAAGAGGGACAATTTTTGATATCTTGGGTCGGTGATTCAGGGGACGGAGAGATCAACGGGGATGTAACCCACCGCATTGGGCCGGGGTCGTAAAAATGGAGGTTTACATCAAATGTCTTGTATGACAAAAAAGTGCCATAAAAACTTAAGGGGAAGTTTTATAGAGTTGTGGTTAGACCTGCCATGCTGTATGGGGCGGAGTGCTGGCCGGTGAAAAATTCTCATGTTTAGAGAATGAAGGTTGCGTAGATGAGGATGATCAGGTGGATATGTGGGCTCACCAAGTTGGATAAGATTAGGAATGAAGTTATTCGTGAAAAGGTAGGGGTGGCCCCGGTGGATGAGAAGATGCAGGAAGCGAGGTTTAGGTTGTTCGGGCATGTGTGGAGGAGGAGCCCCGATGCCCCAGTGAGGATTTGTGAGCGACTAGCGGTGGTTGACGCGAGTCGAGGTAGAGGGAGGACGAGGAGGTATTGGGGAGAGGTGATCAGGCAGGATATGGATTGTCATGACCCCAGTTAACCTATCATGAACCTGTCATGACGACACACAGTCTTCGCGACTAGGTAAGCCTGACACATTGCGGAAATTCAACAATAATTACAAAAACAATAGAGTGTACTGAATAACATAAGCAAATGTATAGGTTGCCACCTGGCACATACACTTTGACTCAAAACAATGTAAAAAAACCTCCAAGACCCGGAAACCCACGGGAAACACAAGCTAAGAGTAAAATATAACATATGGCTCTAACACTCAGAAATGTCTACAACAAGTGAGTACATGAATGAAACTGCTAGCTAAAGGTAGAATTGAAGGAGACTCTTCGGATCTTCGGATGCGGCAGATGCATACCTCAAGCCTCCAAATGTAGCTCCGAAATCCCTAATAGCGCGCCTTACCAGTAGTACCTGGATTTGCACAACAAAAGTGTGCATAAGAGTAGCATGAGTACACCATAGCGGTACTCAATAAGTCCCAAGCCTAACCTCGGTTGGGTAGTGACGAGGAAGGTCAGGGTCCTACTAAGGTAAACATAATAACAGATAAGATAAAAAGGACCATATGAGTATAATCACTGCACATATCCAGCAAAAAGGAAGTAAAACAGAATCATAGAACAAACACAATCAATGAATAGAGGTACAAACCACATCTGGATATTTATCATCGGAGATCTCCTGGTATCCTCGATAAATCATTCGAGGATCTCTTGGTGTCTTGAGGATCTCCTGGTATCCTCAATAATCATTCTAGGATCTCTTGGTATCCTCAATGGTAATTCTAGGATCTCTTGGTATCCTCAATAATAATTTTGGGATCTCTTGGTATCCACAATAATAATTCGAGGATCTCTTGGTATCCCTGAGGATCTCTTGGTATCCTCCATATATAATCATTTCTGTGCCAAGGATCTCTTGATATCCCTTACTCTCAGTCTTAGAACTTAACACGTGCATGGGGAGCTCCCGTGATGTCGTCCCATAGTCCCAAATTTAAATGCGCACCCACAATCAGAGAATATTCAGAAGTGAAGTACATCAATACAACAACAACTCAAAGTATAGAATAATTACCAAACTCATGGCAAATAATAGTAGATTCTAGCCTAATATTCTTCATAGAGTGCAAACAAGGCAGTTTAAACAAATAGGCAAGTAAGTCCACTAAACATGTTTTCTATAGTAACACAGGCTATAAAAGCAAGTAGGATAAAGCAAATACGAAAGAAACTCAGCTCAAGTATTTTTAAGTAAAATTTGGATTTTCAATAATTAGCTCAAGCACGTGCTCGTCACTTCACGTACAAGGCATTCAATTACCAAATTTATATCTTAAGGGACAAGGTCCCCCACGCAAGGTTAGACAATCCACTTACCTCGAAGAAGTGCAAGACAACTTGAAATCACGCCCTTGCCACGAGTATTCAACTCCAAATGGCTCAACTCAATCCAATTAAATTGCATATATTAAATAGTAATTCAAGTAATTTATGCTTCAATTAAATTCTAAGCTAATATGCGAAATTATAAAAATGACCAAGATCACACAAACATCGATGAAGCTTCATTTCTAAAAGATGGGGTTTTTAGCCATACATATCTAAAATTTGCCCCTTAATGATACTACGATGATCCAATATAGTTGTGTAACTTCACTATACAATACAATATTCAATAGGGCCAATATTGGTACTAAATTCCATAAATTATGTCATTTAGGAATATTATCAAACACTTTGTAGGCATAGATATTTACACCTCATAACTATAGTATTGGTTCCTCCAACTATCACCATTAACCATTAGTTCATCTCACCATCATTTCTAACCAATTTATAACTTCCCAATACACATGTAGGACCATCGATTCACATCCAACCAACAAAATTCCATCAAATAAATACCTTTAAATCCCTACCATATTCATGTATTTAAATTGGGAATTTATAACTTCCAATCACCATGCCATAAGTTATAATACTTGATTCATACTCATATTCCCATAATATATCCATATATGTAAGTCTAAGGTGTAGGATTTACCTTTTGGAAGAAATCTTGCAAAACCCTCCTTTGATTACTTGAAGGAATTTCTTGAAAATCTAAGTGTTTGATGAAAGGATTTCATAAATAATAGTATAGGAATGATGGAACTTCACACCAAGATGATGGAGATTACATACCTTGAAGATTGTGGGGGTTGAAGGTCTTGAGAGGGTGAAAGAAGGACCCCAAGTTCGTCCAAATGAAATGGGTAAAAATGAACCCCGAATGAGTGTTATAGACTATTTTTGGGTGAATTCGCGCGTTGCTCGCGCATTGTTCGCGTGTTTTGCTGAGCATTCTTCCTCAGACGCGCAAAACGCGTGACTTCGCGCAGACTTCGCGCATACTTCGCGCGCTTTGACACCTGACCAGTCAAATGGACATAACTTCCTGTATGCACCTCCAAACGATGAGCAGTTTATTGTGTTGGCAACTAGATTCAAAGAGATATAATGTGATAGGTTGTAGCTCATACAACTCCTTATATAACGGGAGATATGATAGTACAAAGTAAGGTCTTGTGCGCACTCATTTACAACTTTCATCTATTATGAAATTTCCAACTTCAAAAGATCCCGTTAGCCATTCGAAATCATCCTGAGGTCCCCGGGACCTCAACCAAAAGTGAAATAACATTATATAACATCATATAAACTTGTTCCAATCATAAAACACATCCAATAACATAGAAATCACCAATCCTCAACGGATTCAAGCCTACGTTCAACCAAAACTTCCGAAACTCGCATTTAATCAAAAACCCAACCTAAACATGTCCGAATGACTTGAAATTTTGCACACACATTCCAAATCACATAACGAAGATACAAACTTCCAGAACTCCATTATGACCCTCGAATCAAAATCGCACCTATCAACCGGAAATCGCCAAATTACTACCTTTCGGCATTTCTAGCCCATATGAGCTACGGACTTCCAAAACACCTTCCGAACACGCTCCCAATCCCGGAATCACATAACAGCGCTAATGATACCATAAGATTTCCATTCTGATGTCTCTAACTCATAAGTCAACGCTCAGTTGACTTTTCCAACATAATCCTTCTTAAAAGAGACTAAGTGTCTCATTACTTATAAAAAATCACTCCAATTCAATTCTAGCGCACTCAACACCGTAAATGAAACATAAGAAAGCAGTTAATAGGGGAGCAGGTTGTAAATTCTTAAAATGACTAGCTGGGTTATTACATTCTCCCACACTTAAACATTCATTCATCCTCGAACGAGCATAAAGGATACCTGGAGTTCTGAAAAGATGAGGATATCGGTTGCGCATATCCCGTTCGGTCTCCCAAGTCGCCTCCTCAACCGGTTGACCCCGCTATTGAACCTTTACTGAAGCTATTTCCTTGACCTGAGTTTTTGGACCTGCCTGTCCAATATTGTCACTGCTTCCTCAACATAGGACAGATCCTTGTCCAATTAGACTGAGCTAAAATCCAACACGTGCAACGGGTCCCCGTGATATCTCTGGAGCATCGAGACATGAAATACCGTATGAACTGCTGCCAAGTTGGAAGATAGGTCAAGCTCATAACCAACTTCTCCAACACGCTTCAACATCTCAAAAGGGCCAATAAACCTCGGACTCAACTTCCCTTTCTTATCAAATCTCATAATGCCCTTCATAGGCGAGACACGAAGCAGAACCCGCTCACCAACCATAAAGGAAACATCACGAACCTTTCGGTCCGCATAACTCTTCTGTCTAGATTGGGCTGTACGGAGTCGATCTTGAATCATCTTGACCTTCTCCAACGCATCCTGAACCAAATCTGTACCCAATAGTCTCGCCTCACCCACCTCAAACAAACCCACCGGAGATCTGTACCTCCTACCATATAAAGCCTCATTCGGGGCCATCTGAATGCTAGATTGATAACTATTATTATAAGAAAATTCCGCCAATGGCAAAAACTGATCCCAAGACCCTCTAAACTCAATCACGCACGCACGGAGCATATCCTCAAGAATCTGAATGGTGCGTCGGACTCTCCGTCCGTTTCTGGGTGAAATGTTTTACTTTTCATCACCTGAGTACCCAATTCTTGTTGAACAGCCCTCCAGAACCGTGATGTGAACTGAGGACCCCTGTCCGAGATGATAGTAACTGGAACATTGTGTAGACGGACAATCTCCCTGATGTAAATCCTCGCTAACCGCTCCGCTGAGTAAGCAGTACACACCGGTATGAAATAAGCAGACTTGGTTAGCCGATCCACAATAACCCAAATAGAATCGAATTTCATTGCCGTCATAGGGAGACCAACTACAAAATCCATGGCGATCTTTTCCCACTTCCACTCTGGAATCTCAATCTGCTGAAGTAACCCACCCGGCCTCTAGTGCTCAGCCTTTACCTGCTGACAGTTAAGGCATTTAGCTATGAATCCTGCTATGTCTTTCTTCATTTGCCTCCACCAGTAGTACTATCTCAAATCAGATACAACTTTGCGGCGCTCGGATGGATGGAACACCGCGAACTATGAGCCTCTGCTAATATAAACTCAAGAATATCGTCAACATTGGGTACACAGACCCGACCCTGCATCCTCAATACCCCATCCCACTGATAGTCACATCCCTAGCGTCGCTATGCTCAACCCTGTCCTTGAGGACAAGTAAATGGGGGTCATCAGATTGCCGTTCCTGGATATGATCAAATAATGAAGACTAAGAAGCCACGCAAGCTAGAACCCGACTGGGCTCCGAAAGGTCCAATCTCACAAACTGACTGGCTAAGGCGTGAATATCCATCACCATAGGCCTCTCAGATGCTGGTAGATATGCCAAACTACCCAAACTCTTTGCCCGGCGACTCAAGGCGTAGGCCACTACATTGGCCTTCCCCGGGTGATACAGAATAGTGATGTCATAATCTTTCAATAACTCCAACCACCTTCTCTGGCATAAATTTAGATCCTTCTTCTTGAACAGGTGCTGCAAACTCCGATGATCTGCATAAATATCACAAGGCACACCATGTAAATAGTGACGCCGGATCTTCAAGGCTGGACAATAACAGCTAACTCGAGATCATGGATACGATAATTCTTCTCATGTACTTTTAATTGTCTAGACGCGTAGGCTATTACCCAACCGTCCTCCATCAATACTACACCAAGACCAATCCTCGAGGTATCACAATATACAGTATAAAAACCCAAACCTGTAGGCAATATAAGAACTGGGGTTGTCGTCAAAGCTGTCTTGAGCTTCTGAAAGCTCGCCTCACACTCCTCTGTCCACTGAAATGGAGCACCCTTCTGGGTCAATTTAGTCATAGGTTCTGCAATCAAAGAAAACCCTTCAACAAATCAGCAGTAATAACCCGCCAAACCGAGAAAACTACGAATATCTGTAGCTGAGGAGGGTCTAGGCCAACTCTGTACTACCTCTATCTTCTTTGGATCCACCCGAATACCCTTGCTTGATACCACATGTCCCAAGAAAGCCACAAAATTCAACCAAAACTCGCATTTTGAAAATTTTGCATATAATTTCTTCTCTCTTATCGTCTGAAGTATTGTCCTCAGGTGTTGCTCATGATTTCCCGACTTCGGGAGTATACCAAAATATCATCTATGACAACAACCACAAACGAATCAAGATATGGTCTGAACACATTGTGCATCAGATGCATAAAGGCTGTTGGGGCATTGGTCAGCCCAAATGACATAACAAGGAACTCGTAATGACCATACCGAGTCCTGAAAACAATCTTCGGGATGTATGGCTCCCGAATCTTCTAATGATGGTAACCCGAGCACAAATCAATCTTAGAAAACACATGTGCGTCCTGAAGCTGATCAAATAGATCATCAATACGAGGAAAGGGATAACGGTTCTTCACTGTAGCCTTATTCAACCGCTGGTAATCAATACTCATACGTATAGAACCACCTTTTTCTTCACAAACAATATAGGAGAACCCCAAGGTGAAACACTGGGTTGAATAAAACCCTTATCAAGCAGTTCCTGTAACTGATCCTTCAACTCCTTTAATTCAGGAGGAGCCATATGATACGGAGGAATAGAAATGGGCTGAGTACCCGGCAATAAATCAATGCCATAACCAATGTCCCAATCAGGCGGCATGCCCGGAAGATCGGCTGGGAACACATCGAGGAAATCCCATACCACTGGAACAGAGTCAACCGAAGGGGTATCAGCACTGACATCTCTCACATGGGTTAAATACGCGGCCCACCCCTTCTCAATCATACGCTGAGCTTTAAGAAAGGATATAACTCTACTGGGAGTGTGATCAAAAGTAACACTCCACTCAATACGAGGAATACATGGCATAAACAGCGTCACGGTCTTAGCGTAACAATCAAGAATATCATAATGGGGTAACAACCAGTCCATGCCCAAGATAATATCAAAATAAACCATATCAAGTAATAAAAGATCTGCCCTGGTCTCAAAACCATGAATAGTAACCAAACACGACCCATATACGCAGTCCACAACAAGGGAATCTCCCACAGACGTAGAAACATAAACAGGAGAGCTCAAGGTCTCTCGGGATGTACTCAAATGTGGAGTAAAATAAGATGACACATAAGAATAAGTAGATCCTGGATCGAATAGAACCGATGCCTCTCTCTGACTAACCAAAATAATACCTGTAACAATAGAATCGAAGGCGACAGCCTCGGCATGATCATGACTAGCATAAAATCTGGCCAAGCCCCTCCCTCGAGGGCGACCTCTATCTCCCCGATCTCCATCCCTGGCTAGCTGGGCAGGTGGGGTGGCAACTAGAGCTGGAACAATGGTCTGAGAATCCCGCTGAGAACGTTGCTGCTAAGATTGCTGTAGAGGTGCATTCCTCCCAAGCCTAAGGCAATCCCTCACTACATGGCGGGTATCCCTGCACTCATAACAAGCTCTGGGAGGGCACAGAGGTTGTGACTGACTGGGCCCACCCCTACTAAACTAGCCTCTAGAGGTACCCCACGCAGGAGGCGCACTAGAAACCGGAGATGCATAATAAGGCTCCTGAGATTTGGGAGGAGTTGGAGTACTATTTGATGAAGGAAGAGCTGAGTGAACTGGGCGACCCGTATAGCCCCTACCATGACGTCCTGCTCCTGAAGTACGGGTACTAGAAAAATGACCAGACTCTCGAGATCTCTTGGCCTCCCTCTCGCTCTCGCTCTCTGGCATGCATACCCTCGATCATTCTGCCTATACTCACCACCTACAGACAGGGTATATCCATCTCCAAATGTCGCTCCATGCCAGACCTGATGGTAGGAATGAGACCCTCGATAAACCTGTGAAGCCTCTCACGAACAGTAGCCACCAAATCAGGCGCATGCCTGGCAAACCTAGTGTAACATATGGCATACTCAGATACAGTCATAGGGCCGTGAGGCAAGTGCTCAAACTCCACGCACCATGCATGTCGGAGGCTCTGGGGAACAAACTCCCTCTGAAACATATCTGAAAACTGCTTCCAAGTCAGGGAGGAAGCCTCATCCGGACTGTCTAACTCAAAGGTGCGCCACCAGTCATAGGCGGCTCCCCGAAGCTGGAAAGCTACAAAAGAAACCCCGCTCGAGGTAGTAATACCCATGGTGCAAAAAATGCGGTGAAAATCCTCCAAAAACCCCCAAAGCATCTTTCGTGGATGTTCCGCAGAAAATGGGAGGGTCATAATTCTTGAACCTATCCAATATACGCTACTCATCCTCAGAAGCAGGTGCCCAATCCTCGGGCTGATACAGTACTAGAGGTTGGATGGGAATAATATCTGGAGCTTGTCACATATGCACCCTCTACTCTGGAGTGCAGGCTATAGGAGTCTGGGCTCCTCCCCTAGCCTGGGATGTGGCTGCAGGAAGTTTAAACAACCCTGTGTGTGACAGCGTAGTATACATGCTCATAAACTATGCTAATGCCTCTTGAGAAGCTGGAGTTGTGGTGGTTATGGGCGTGTCAGGTGCCTGAGTCCTGGCTGGATTCACTGGTGGCACCTCGGCAATAGCTCGCGCAGGTGCTGTGGATGCACCACGCGCGCGTCCAGGACCCATACCCCGACCCCTGCCTCTAGCGGCTGCAGGAGGGGGTGCGGGTGCCTGATCCTCCTGGGTTGTGCGTGCCCTCACCATCTGTGAGAGAATAGAAAGACATATATTTAGAATAGGTGTCCAAAATATCGCACGAAAAGGAATCAAATGAAGTGGAGATTTTTCCAAACAGTTACATAGCCCCTCGTAGATAAGTACAGACGTCTCCGTACTGATCAGCGAGATTCTAATAAACCGGCATGTATTCCGTAACTCCTATGAACCTAGAGCTCTGATACAAACTTGTCACGACCCCAGTTCACCTATCATGAACTTGTCATGACGGCACCCAGTTTTCGCGACTAGGTAAGCCTCACACATATAGGAAATTAACAATCTTTACGAAAACGATAGATAGTCCTAAATAACATAAGCAAATGTATAGGGTGCCGCCTGGCACATACACTTTGACTCAAAACAATATAAAAAAATACTCCAAGACCCGGAAACCCACGGGCAACACAGGCTAAGAGTAAAATATAACATATGGCTCTAACAATTAGAAGTTTCTACAACAAGTGAGTACATGAATGAAACTGCTAGCTAAAGGTAGAATAGAAGGAGACTCTTTGGATCTGCGAATGCGGCAGATGTATACCTCAAGCCTCAAAATGTAGCTCCGAAATTCCTAATAGCGCGCCTGACCAATAGTACCTGGATCTGTACAACAAAAGTGTGCAGAAGAGTAGAATGAGTACACCACAGCGGTACTCAGTAAGAGCCAAGCCTAACCTTGGTTGGATGGAGACTAGGAAGTTCAGGGCCCTACTGAGGTAAACATAATAACTGATAAGATAAAAAGGACCATATGAGTATAATCACTGCAGATATTCAGAAAAAAGGAAGTAAAACAAAAACAGAGAACAAACACAATCAATGAATAGAGGTACAAACCACATCTGGATATTTATCATCGGAGATCTCCTGGTATCCCAAGGGTCTCTTGGTATCCTTGATAAATCATTCGATAATCTCTTAGTGTCTTGAGGATCTCCTGGTATCCTCAATAATAATTCTATGATCTCTTGGTATCCTCAATGGTAATTCTAGGATCTCTTCGTATCCTCAATAATAATTTTGGGATCTCTTGGTATCCACAATAATAATTCGGGGAACTCTTGGTATCCCGAGGATCTCTTAGTATCCTCCATATATAATTATTTCTGTGCCAGGGATCTCTTGGTATCCCGCACTCTCAGTCTTAGAACTTAACACGTGCATGGGGAGCTCCCGGGATGCCGTCCCATGGTCCCAAATTTAAATGCGCACCCACAATCAGATAATATTCAGAAGTAAAGTACATCAATACAACAACAGCTCAAAGTATCAAATAATTACCAAACCCATGGCAAAGAATAGTAGATTCTGGCCAAAAATACTTCATAGAGTGCAAACAAGTCAGTTTAAACAAATAGGCAAGTAATCCACTAAACATGCTTTTTTATGCTAACACGGGCTATAATATCAAGAAGGATAAAGCAAATACGAAAGAAACTCAGCTCAAGTATTTTTAAGTAAAATTCGGATTTTCAACAATTAGCTCAAGTACGCGCTCGTCACCTCACGTACAAGGCATTCAATTACCAAATTTATATCTTAAGAGATAAGGTCCCCCACGCAAGGTTAGACAAGCCACTTACCTCGAAGAAGTGCAAGTCAACCCGAAATCACGCCCTTACCACGAGTATTTGACTCCAAATGGCTCAACTCTATCAAATTAAATTGCATATTGTAAATAATAATTCAAGTAGTTTATGTTTCAATTAATCTCTAAGCTAATACGTGAAATAATAAAAATGACCAAGATCACACAAACATTGATGAAGCTCGATTTCTAAAAGATGGGGTTTTTAGCCATACATATCTAAAATTCGCCCCTTAATGATACTACGATGATCCATTATAGTTGTGTAACATCAATCTACATTCAATAGGCATATTATCAAACACCTTTTAGGCATAGATATTTACACCTCGTAACTATAGTATTGATTCCTCCAATTATCACCATTAACCATCAATTCATCTCAACATCATTCCTAACCAATTTATAACATTCCAATATACATGTAGGACCATCCATTCACATCCAATCAACAAAATTCCATCAAATAAACACCTTTGAATCCCTACCATATTCATGTATTTAAATTAGGGATTTATGACTTCCAATCACCATGCCATAAGTTGTAATATTTGATTCATACTCATATTCCCATAATATATTCATATATGTAAGTCTAAGGTGTAGGATTTACCTTTTGGAAGAAATCTTGCAAAACCTTCCTTTGAGTTCTTGAAGGAATTTCTTGAAAATCTAAGTGTTTGATGAAAGGATTTCATCAATAATAGTATAGGAATGATGGAATTTCACACCAAGATGATGGAGATTACTTGCCTTGAAGATTGGGGGAATTGAAGGTCTTGAGAGGGTGAAAGAAGGACCCCAAGTTCGTCCAAATGAATTGGTAAAAATGAACCCAAAATGAGTGTCACAGACTGTTTTTGGGCGAGTTCGCGCGTTGCTCGTGCATTGTTTGCGCGTTTTTCCCAGCATTGTGCTTCAGACGCGCGAAATGCGCGACTTCGCGCATACTTCGCGCGCTTTGACACCTGACCAGTGAAATGGTCATAACTTCCTTCATGAACCTCCAAATGACAAACAGTTCGTTGCATTGTAGACTAGACCCAAAGGGCTTTAATTTGATAGGTTGTAGCTCCCACAACTCCTATATTACGGGAGATATGATCGTACAAAGTAAGGCCTTGTGCGCACTCATTTACAGCTTTCGTCTATTATGAAATTTCCAACTTCAAAAGTTCCCGTTAGCCATCCGAAATCATCCCGAGGTCCCCGGGACCTCAACTAAAAGTGAAAACATATTCTAAAACATCAGATAAACTTGTTTCAATCATAAAACACATCCTATAATACAGAAATCACCAATCCTTAATGGATTCAAGCCTACGTTCAACCAACACTTCCGAAACTCGCTTTTAATCAAAACCTGTCCTAAACACGTTCGAATGACTTGAAATATTGCACACATATCCCAAATCACATAAAGAAGCTAATAAAACTTCAAAAACTCCATTCCGACCCTCGGATCAAAATCTCACCTATCAACCGGAGATCGCCAAAATACTAGCTTTCGGCATTTCTAGCCCAAATGAGCTACGGACTTCCAAAACACCTTCCAAACACGCTCCCAATCCCGAAATCACCTAACGGAGCTAATGGAACCATCAGATTTCAGTTCCAAGGTCTCTAAATCTTAAGCCAATGCTCAGTTTACTTTTCCAACTTAAGCCTTCTTAAAAGAAACTAAGTGTCTCATTACTTATCAAAAATCACTCCAATTCAATTCTAAAACACTCAATACCGTTAATGAAACATAAGGAAGCAGTTAATTGGGGAGCAGGTTGTAAATTCATAAAACGACCGGCCGGGTCATTACATGGCTGGAATGTGGATTTCCGAGGACATGACCCTTGATAGGAGAGTTTGGAGGTCTAGCATTAGGGTAGTCGGATAGGGGCAACTTGTTTCTTTCACACTTCTTTCCCGGTCGGGGACTTGGTAGGTCCCTCTATAGATGATTTGTGCATTGGTTTATATTTTTAAATTACTGCATGTCATTTTACTTATGGTTTATGTTTGATTTTTCATAGAGTTACTAATACTCTCATGTTTTTGATTTTTTGTTTTTGCTTTTGTTTTTATTTTCCTTTTCCTGATCCGATGGTTGATTCGAAATAGCATCTCTGCCTTTTGGGTGGGGTAAGGCCTGTGTACGTATTACCCTCCCCAGACCGCCCTGGTGGGATTATATCGGGTAGTTGTTGTTGTCGTTGTTGTTGTAAATAAAGCGGAAGTTTGTAAACTTATATAACTGAAAATACAATGCGTAAGTCTGAATACGCCTCTACCCAGAGTCTGGTGTCACTACTCACGAACTACTATAGAGTACTAAAACAAAAGTCTGAATATAATATATCAGTATTTGTCTCGATACAAAGAAAATAAACTAATAAAGAGAAACGGGCTTCGGCCTACGGACGTCAGCTAGGCTACCTCGCAAGTCCCTGGACTGAAGTTAGCTCCCACTCAGTACTTCTAGTGGGGTCCAAAAGCTGCTCCTGGATCTGTGCAAAAAGATGCACAGAGTGTAGCATCAATACAACCAACCCCATGTGCTGGTAAGTGCCTAGCCTAACCCCGGCGAAGTAGTGACGAGGCTAGGCAGGCCCTCCAAAAATAACATGTGCAGATATATATGCAATAGCATGAAAATATATAGAATTTAAACAGCTAAGAAGGAGGGGAGCATGATGTGCGGATGTAGCAATTTAGGTATAGAATAAACAAATAAGGAAAAGGAAGAAGTAACATTAATTAAGGTAGAAAAATTAATCATCAACTGCACGACACCAACCTTCATGCTTTTACTCTCATTCTACCTCAAAACAGTCAAATAAAGTGCACGACATTACCCTTCGTGCTTTTCCTCACATAAAGCTCATACCGAGACACGAAATGACCCTTCGTGCTCAATTATTTAAAATATGGCACAGAATGACCCTTCGTGCATAATTACCGTAACATAGCATGAAATGACCCTTCGTGCATAAATATCAAAACATGGCACGAAATGACCTTTCATATATAATTATTGTAACATGGCAAGGAATGACCCTTCGTGCATAAATATCAAAATATGGCACGGAATGACCCTTCGTGCATAATCGCTCTCCCTCACTAAATCAGCAGTCACAACCAATCAGGGTGAGGGAAATAAATGAATAATATTAAACATCCCGGCAAGGGAGAGCAAACACAGATAAGTCCCAGCAAGGGTACAACTAGCAGCTCAAATATCCCGACAAAGGAGAATACATATAATATTTAAATTCTGGAAGGGCGCAACAACAACAATAATAAACTGTATGTCCCGGCAAGGGAGTAATTACAATACTTTCTCTTTTGGTCACTTATTTCACAATTATCATGTTCTCGTTCGCGCCAACGCTCCAATAATGTACCAGTCATAATTCTTCCTCGAATCTTTCACATTATATGAAACTTATTAATTAAACAAGGAAGAGGTATCACAAAAATCAGAATAAACACAATTAAGACTCACGGTCATGCTAGACTCTGGTGCATAGATACTCGTCACCATGCCTATGCACTGTACTCCACATTTAGCAATTAGCAAATAATATCCTAATCATATTCCCTTAAGCCAAAGATAGAACAAACACTTACCTCTGAATGCTCCAAACTCAACTCAATCCTCTAGTATAGTTTTACCCCTCGAATTCACCATAAAACCGCTCGAATCTAGTCACTAACTACTCGAATGTATCAATAAATGCTAAATGAATCAGTTTGAATACACAAAAATGAATTTTCCAAAGTGTTTCTCAAAAATGCCTAAAATACCTCCAGGCCCACGTGGTCAAAACCCGAGGTTCGAACCAAAACATGGTTACCTATTCCCCCACGAGTTCATATCTATGATTTGTTTTGAAATCGGACCTCAAATTGAGGTCCAAATCTCCAATTTTACGAAAATCAAGGTTCTACCAAAAATCCCCAAAAACTTGATTTAGGATGAAAACATGATACATTATGTTAAATATTGAAGAAATTAAGTGAAATTCAACTTACAATTGAATTGAAGAAGGAAGAGTTCTTGAAAAATCGCCAATGGGTGTTTTGGTTTGAGAAATATGAAAATAAAGCATTAAAATTGACTAAGTATGAAAAATTGCAGGTGCAGACATGAAAACTGTAAACTCAATAACGATCAAAAATGAAAACTTTGGATATTTTTCTTAGAAGGAGATGAACTACCTATAGATTTGTATGTAAGTGCACGATAGGAATTAAGAGAAAGCTGGCATCCAATCAAGAAAGAATCACTTCGGACAATTAGACTAAGCTTCCCCTTTCTCTCTCTTCTTTAGCTAATGATGAAGCAAATCCCTTAAGTCAAAGTAGTCCGTACGCCAGTCTAAGGCTGTTCGTAGAGGTAGATCGTAGAGATCTATGAAGGGCTATCTTTAGCATAAATAGCATGGTTAATTATAGAATAGCGTGATGGCCGTAAGAAGATCATAAATAAGGTAAATAGTCTGGAGTGGATGTCTAGATCAGGGTGTCGGCATCACACATATAGCATGTGTGCCGTGAGTGAGAGGGTGGTCGTAGATCAGCCCTCAGCTCTTCTTTCTTGGGCTCGGGACCTCAGATTTCGATTCCGGGAATACGTTCGAGTCCTATATTTTTCTGTGGACCCTCCGTGTCCGTCACATCATGGGTCCCGATTCATTTACCCAAAATATTGACCCAAGTCAACTTTAATCATTTTAAAGCCACATTTTAGATTTTTTTATATATTTTTACATATAAGCTTTCCGGCTACGCGTCCATACTGCGCAAATCGAGGCGACTAAAAGTGAGGTTTTCAAGACTTCGGAAGCGCGAAAAAAGAGAGAAAAACAAGCAATAATCCTTTGGATCGTCACAAAATTTGAATTGAATTTTACTATAACCAATTAGTTTGGTAGATGACTTTGGCATACGATTTTGACTATTCGCCAATAAAATTAAGTTGAATGATGAAAAGAAACTTTTTAATGAATTACTGGTATAACGTACAAAAGGATAGAAGACGAATAAAGAAAGGTGTTAAGCAGAGAAATAGAGTATTTCTCCTTAAACATCACTTCACAATCTATCAGTTTGCGTGTGCTGGCAATAAATGTAATAATAAAAAAAGGAAAAATCTTCTATCACATGTATTTTAATAAATATTATTTCATTGATATAGGTTTAAACGATCAAGGAAGTTTTACAAAGTACTCAGTGTTTTTTTTATTGAATGAGGCTCTTCATCCGATTTTGTATGTTATATGTCATATACAAAATACTTAGTGGATCTTTTACTATTTAGTGATCATATAAATATATATTGATTTCAGCCCCACTTGAACCAGAAAATTGGATAAATGTAAGTTAGTGGTCTCAATAATTCTCCTGGACCAAGAAGAAAATGGCCTTTGAATTGCTACTAGATAGGTATTGCATTTGCTTCAGGATAATTACACTAAATAGTGGCTAAGCATTTAACTTTTTGAGTACACATGCTCATATATTTCTAATTATAGATTCATTTGGAGCATTCCTCTGATGGTAGTTTCATTGAGTGGTTGTCACTCTATAATTTTCTATATAATTTACGTAAATCTTTGTTGGTTTTTAGCATTTTCATTTTGTACTTGTGGCATAGATGATTTACATCCTTTAATTCAAACTCAACTTCATACATATTGTACAAGCAGAGAAAAATAAATAATAAAAAATACCTTTATTTTAAATCAGTGATTGATGTTTCAAATGAGAAAAAAGAAAGATGGTTTGAAATCACTAAATTATGAAGTGGCATGATAGTGATGTGGTAAATAAGGTTATTCGATCGAAAGATGTGAGTGAACAACCATGAAAATATGTGAGAAACAGGTTGATAAGTAAATGGTTATGAAATCACCGAGTAGGCAATGATTTAGATTGAATTGTGTATGTAAAGAGAAATTTGCAATTTTAGTGTTTCTCCTTATGAAGAAAAGGTTTGCATTTATGTGTTTTCTGTATTAGTTATGTGTGAATATAAATGTGATATGAATTTGTGGAGCCTTTGAGGTCGCTATGTGATGTTCAATGTAAGTTGCAAGTTTGGACAAATAGAAAAAAAATTAGTATTGTAACGTTCCAAAATTTTTTATTTAAAAAATATTAGACTGATAAAATGTCACTATATCAAACCTCATAGCGGTTTTAAATATGCATTTGTGAAAATTTTTCCAGGGATTGCACATGGCTGGTTTTTGACATACAAAGATGAAGATGGATTAGTGGCTATAAAACGCTAATCAAGATATGTTGGGTGGTCTATGGAGCATCTCAAGTAAGTTCCTCTCATATCTATTGCTTTATTTTTAAAAAGTTGTGAATGTAAAATTTAGTTTTTAGATTGTGCTTTTTGGTATTTTAATTTAGCATGTTTACCTTTAAAGTAACTTTATTGGTTTAGCTTGGATTAAACATTAAGTTTTTTCTTTTCTTTTTCTTTTTGGGTAAGGTATGATTAAACATCAAATCTTATTCTTTAGAACTAGATCAACATAAACAATAGGAAATAGCTGAGTTTAGAATGAACTAATGGAAACTTGCCTTTTCCAAAGTACATGCAAGGAGTGATATATTTTTGGATTGCTCGCTGCCATTATTAATTTCTAGCTTGTGGTGTTTTAGGAGCTTCACTATTCCGCATATAGATTTTGCAGAATGATAATTGATAAAAAGGAATTATAAGCATCTGTTTATTAATTATAACCATCAATTATAACCATTTTCTTCAAGATGGCCAATATTATTGAAAGCAGTTGAGGATAAAAGAAAATAATATATTTGATTATTGACCTAGCCTTTTTATTTGTTGAACCATCAACATGATCATGAACAATTATTTTATTTTTATTTTTCTGACTATCATAGAACCAAAGCTAAAAAATATAACTGTACAGATTTATTCTCAGATAAATGTATCAACAATTGTTGTTTAGTGGATCAGATCGAACCCATATAATAAATTTATAGTTTTCTCCTTTTCAAATAAATAAATAAAAAATTATATGACACGGCAGATGTTATCAGCATGTGGGAATTTTTTTCAGATCAATATTTTATAAAATATCTATTTATCTATCTATACTATATTAAAAGCACAAAGGCCCTTAGCGAAATGTCGTTCGTCATCTTTACCCTTTAAAAATTAATTTCACACTAGTCAAAATAGTCATTTAAATATTCTTCCTAATATTTGGATCTTTGAAATCAAGCAAAATATTAGTTATTAAAATCTTTCCTTATTTGAATTATGTAAAGATTCCTAATATTTAGACTTCAAAGTCCAATAAAATTTAGCTATGTAATTATAGTATCTATGATACTAAACGTTTTATTTGTCAAACAAATTGTTAGTATTAAGTAACGTGGATGAAATTGTGGAGGTGCTAATTTCATGATAGCATAACGCAATTGCTTATTGAGGTTAAAATAAGTACAATACACAAATATAGATAGTTAAATATTACGGTATCAATTAATGATGAATAATATATTCAATGGTCAATTTCACATTTCTATATTACATGTGAACTACCTTTCACTTAAATAATATTTTTTGTTCATATGATAGTATGTCCATTGCTCTTAATTAAACACTTCTTCTATATACACAAAAATACAAATACATCAAATTATCTTTAATTCGTAATTATTATACACTTTAACTCAACATTAAATCTAGAAATACACGCAAAATGGCCCTTAATAATAACATGTTGTTATAAATACACTTCTATTGAAGGTGAATGTCTTTAATTAGAGAGATTCTAGAGTTCTATTCTTGGTAGCTAAGTCATCCTCCTCCCTATAAATAGAGGTGCCCTCTACCATTGTAAATAACTCATAACATTCTCTAAGTATCAATAAGAAGAACTCTCTCTACTCTTCTCTCTATTTGCTCTTGTTCTTGAGTTATTGTTCTTGTCTTTTATATTATTTCATAACACGTTATCAGCACGAGACTCTACCGTCTCAAGAACCATTCTCGAGAAATCTAAGGTATTTCCCTCTTCCTAATTTAATTTTCGATTATGTCTGACATTACAAAAAGAAAGTTCGTTGCCCTTGAAATTTCGGGCAAGAACTATATAACATGGGTGTTGGATGCTGAAATCAACTTAGATGCTATGGGTCTCGGAGACACCATCAAAGATAGAGAAAAAGCATCCACCCAAGAATGTGCGAAGGCCTTGATTTTCTTGCGCCACCACCTTGATGAAGGTTTGAAGATTGAATATCTCACCGTCAAGGATCCACTCGTCTTGTGGAACGGCTTAAAGGAGAGATATGACAACCTGAAGTTGGTCACTCTGCCACAAGCACGATACGATTGGGCTCATCTGAGGCTCCAGGACTTTAAGTCCGTTTCTGAATATAATTCTGCTATGTTCAGAATTACTTCTAAATTGAAGCTATGCGGGGATAATATCTCCGATTATGATATGCTTGAGAAAACGTTTACAACATTTCATGCCTCCAATATAGTACTGCAACAACGGTACAGAGAGAAAGGCTTTACAAAGTACTCTGAACTGATTTCTCTTCTACTAGTGGCTGAGCGAAATAATGACCTGCTCATGAGAAATCACGAAAATCGACCCACTGGGTCTACACCACTGCCTGAAGCAGATAAGGTGCACTCTCATTATGCCAAACATGAAAAGGACCATGGTCATGGTCGTAAACGGGGTCATAGCCAGGGACGTAGACAAGGAAGAAATTCCAATGAAGTTCCTCACTCCCCGAAGAGAGATAACCGCCGAAAGCAGAAACGGGGTCATGAAGATCCTAAGGCAAATGGTTCAGAAACGATATGTTATCGTTGCGGTGGGAAAGGGCACTGGTCAAAGACTTGCCGTATACCAAGACACTTGGTTGACCTTTATCAAGCATCTCGAAAGAGAAAAGGCCCTGAAACAAATTTTGACTATGACGACAATGAGGACATCACCCACCTGGATGTGGCAGACTTCTTTGAGCAACCCGAGGGGAAAATAGACCACCTAATCGGTGATGGGTCCGTGATGAAAGAAGATGGAGTTATTTGATTTTGTTCTACTTATTTGTATTAGTTAGTGAATAAACTAATAGTCATTAGTATTAGCTCGTATTAGTTAGTTCATGATGCAATGTTAGCAGTAGTTCTTTAGAATGTCTTCAATATGCTCAAATATCAATAATATTTTTATTTTCCAGTAGGGGTAATCGACTAGCCTGAAAAACTAGTCGATTATCTAATATTTTCGCATTAAAGCTGAAAAACAATTGATCGACAATCGATTGTCTATGTCTAACAATCGATTGTCGTTAGACAGTGTAATCTGAAATTTTTCAAAAATCATCCACAATCGATTGTCTATGTCTAACAATCGATTGTCGTTAGACAGTGTAATCTGGAATTTTTCAAAAATCATCCACAATCGATTGTCTATGTCTAACAATCGATTGTCGTTAGGCAGTGTAATCTGGAATTTTTCAAAAATCATCCACAATCGATTGTCTATGTCTAACAATCGATTGTCGTTAGACAGTGTGATCCGGAATTTTTCAAAATTAATCAACAATTGATTGTCAATGTTAAACAATCGATTGTGTGTGAAAAATGCTTAAACTGAAATTTTCAAACTGCAAAGTAATGGATAACATATCTGATTTTGTTAGTCAACTGTTAGCAGCAGATTTTTAAAATATTATGTGACACAAAAGAATTGAACTTGTTTATTCTTATGTTCTTGTATCTCTTTTGTATGTCAAACTATGGGATAGCAAATATGGATATCTCACAAAGCGAACTTGGATCAACATCCAACTGTAAAAGTATTTGCCTAATTGATTCATGTACTACACATACAATACTCAAAGAAAGGAAGTATTTCTCTCAACTAAATATGTGTAAGGCAAACGTTACTACAATCTCTGGAAGTAGTAAATTGATTGAAGGCTCCGGAAGAGCAATTGTAACTCTGCCCAAGGGCACGACGTTAATCATAGAGAATGCAATGTTCTTCTCCAAGTCTAAGAGAAACTTGTTGAGTTTTAAAGATGTACGCCGGAATGGCTATCATATTGAGACAATGGATGAAGATAATCTTGAATATCTCGTCATCACAAAGAATGTCTCCGGCCAAAAGAGGGTTATTGAGAAATTCCCGTCTTTAACTTGTGGCCTGTATTGGACAAGAATTAGTGCAATTGAGGCACATTCAACAGTAAACCAAAGGGTTACTGATTCCAATACCTTTGTACTTTGGCATGATCGATTGGGACACCCAAGATCGGTCATGATGAGACGGATTATAGAAAGCTCATATGGGCATCCGTTAAAGAATTTCAAAATTCTTTCGAATAATGAATATCCTTGCACTTCGTGTTATCAAGGCAAGTTGATTATCAGGCCATCACCAACAAAGGTTGGGACTGAGTCACCCACGTTTCTGGAACGTATACAAGGGGACATTTGTGGACCTATTCACCCACCTAGTGGGTCGTTTAGGTATTTCATGGTCTTGATAGACGCATCCTGTAGATGGTCTCATGTGTGCCTGTTGTCATCACGCAACCTTGCGTTTGCGAAATTAATGGCACAAATAATTCGACTACGAGCACAATTTCCAGATAATCCAATCAAGTCCATTAGACTGGATAATGCTGCTGAGTTTACATCCCAAGCATTTAATGATTATTGCTTATCAATCGGGATAAAAGTTGAACATTCTGTAGCTCATGTTCACACTCAAAACGGTCTTGCAGAATCGTTAATTAAACGCCTGCAGTTGATTGCAAGGCCATTACTTATGAGAACGAGGCTGCCCACTTCGGTATGGGGTCACGCCATCTTACATGCAGCAATGCTAATTCGTCTCAGACCGACGAATTACCACAAGTATTCCCCGTTGCAATTGGTTTTGGGTCATGAACCCAATATATCCCATTTAAGAATTTTTGGATGCGCAGTACATGTGCCTATAGCACCGCCATCCCGCACCAAAATGGGTCCGCAAAGAAGGTTAGGAATATATGTTGGGTTTGAATCGCCCTCCATCATTCGCTACCTCGAAACATTGACAGGCGACTTGTTTACTGCACGATTTGCAGACTGTCGATTTGATGAGACACTTTTCCCAAAATTAGGGGGAGAAGTTGGTGAAACCAAACGGGAAATTTTGTGGAAAAATGCATCATTATCTCATCTTGATCCACATACCTCTATTTGTGAAAGAGAGGTACAAAAGATTATCCATTTGCAAAGAATAGCAAATCAAATGCCTGACGCATTTACGGACTTGAAAAGGATAACGAAATCCCACATTCCCGCGGAAAATGTTCCAATCCGTATTGATGTCCCTGTTGGACAATCATCTAGTGTCATATCCAATGAGTCGAATGCACGCCTGAAGCGTGGCAGACCATTAGGTTCCAAAGATCGAAATCCTAGAAAGAGGAAAAAGAACGATCAAAAAGACACCACGAAATAATCTCATGATTTAACAAATTCTGAGATTCATGAAGAATCCATTGAGCCCGAGACTCTGGAAAATACGGAACTATCCCTAAATCCAATTAATATTGAGGCAAATATTAATCGAGTGGATATTGTGGTGGATAATGCCTTTGCTTATAATGTAGCATCTAGCATTATGCAAGAATGTGAGGATCTCGAACCTCAATCTGTTGAAGAATGTCGAAAAAGACAGGATTGGCCAAAGTGGCAAGAAGCAATTCAATCAGAATTGAATTCGCTGGCAAAACGTGAAGTTTTTGGCCCTATAGTTGAAACACCTAATGGTGTTAAGCCTGTCGGCTATAAATGGGTCTTTGTACGCAAAAGAAATGAGAAAAACAAGGTACAAAGATATAAGGCACGCCTTGTCGCACAAGGTTTTTCTCAAAGGCCTGGTGTCGATTATGAAGAGACATATTCGCCTGTAATGGATGCGATAACCTTTCGTTATCTCATAAGTTTTGCTGTCCATGAAAAGCTTGACATGCACTTAATGGATGTAGTTACTGCCTATCTTTATGGCTCACTTGATAATGAGATATACATGAAAATTCCCGATGGACTCAAGATGCCAAACGCGCATAACTCAAAATCTCGGGAAATGTTCTCAATTAAATTGCAAAGATCCTTGTATGGTCTAAAGCAATCTGGACGAATGTGGTATAATCGTCTTAGTGAGTACTTGTTAAAAGAAGGCTATATAAATGACGCCATTTGCCCGTGTGTTTTTATAAAGAAAACAACATCGGAATTTGTTGTACTTGCCGTATATGTTGATGACATAAACCTTATTGGAACCCCTATAGAACTCCAAAAGGCAATTGATTATCTAAAGGATGAATTCGAGATGAAAGATCTCGGAAAGACTAAACTATGTCTTGGTTTGCAAATTGAATATTTGGCAAACGGAATTTTTGTTCATCAATCTACCTATACAAAAAAGGTACTGAAACGGTTTTACATGGATGAAGCACATCCTTTAAGTACGCCGATGGTTGTTCAATCACTTGATGTGAAGAAAGATCCATTCCGACCACAAGAAAGGAATGAAGAGCTACTTGGTCCTGAAGTACCATATCTTAGCGCAATTGGCGCACTAATGTATCTTGCAAATACTACAAGACCTGACATATCCTTTTCAGTTAATGTCTTAGCAAGATTTAGCTCGGCTCCTACGAGGAGACATTGGAATGGGATCAAACACATATTGCAGTACCTAAAGGGAACTACCGATATGGGCTTATTTTATGGCAAGAATTGCAGCCCGGATCTTGTTGGTTATGCTGATGCTGGATATTTGTCCGACCCACACAAGGCTCGATCTCAAACGGGTTATGTGTTTACCCGTGGAGAAACCGCCATATCTTGGCGATCGACTAAGCAATCAATTGTGGCTACTTCATCTAATCATGCCGAGATAATTGCTATTCATGAAGCAAGTCGGGAGTGTGTGTGGTTAAGGTCGATAATACATCATATCCAAGACAAATGTGGTTTGAAGTGTGATAAACTACCCACAACTTTGTATGAAGACAATGCAGCATGTATAGCTCAATTGAAGGGAGGATTCATAAAAGGAGATAGAACGAAGCATATTTCACCAAAGTTATTCTTCACACATGATCTTCAAAAGAATGGTGATATCAATGTTCAACAGATTCGTTCAAGCGAAAATATGGCTGATTTGTTTACAAAATCTCTACCAAAGTCAACCTTCAAGAAGCTAGTTCACAAGATCGGGATGCGAAGACTTAAGGACATAAATTGATGTTCTTATCAGGGGGAGTTTAAGGCGCGTTGCACTCTTTTTTCCTTACAAGGTTTTGTCCCACCAGGTTTTCCTTGCGAGGTTTTTAACGAGGCAACTAATAGGCGCATATTCAAACATGTGTACTCTTTTTCCTTACTTTAATTTTTCCCATTGGGTTTTGTTTTAAGGTTTTAACGAGGCACATCATTGAATAGACATTCAAGGGGGAGTGTTATAAATACACTTCTATTTAAGGTGAATGTCTTTAATTAGAGAGATTCTAGAGTTCTATTCTTGGTAGCTAAGTCATCCTCCTCCCTATAAATAGAGGTGCCCTCTACCATTGTAAATAACTCATAACATTCTCTAAGTATCAATAAGAAGAACTCTCTCTACTCTTCTCTCTATTTGCTCTTGTTCTTGAGTTATTGTTCTTGTCTTTTATATTATTTCATAACACATGTCATGATATGAATAGTTTAATGATATTTGAATGATTTGTTACAGTGTTATATATTAACATAGGATACACGCGCAAAGCGCGTACCCTAAAACTAGTACTATATTAAAAGCATCAAAGCTCTTAGCGAAATATCGTTCGCCTTTTGTATTGGATAAAATAGTAATTTAAGTTATTTTCCTAATATTTAGGATGTCAATATTAATTATATTTTCCATATCAAATACTTCCTTATTTGAACTAGGTTAGAATCCTAATTTTTAGATACTAAAATATATACTAAAATTTTAGTTTAATAAAATGGTTAAAGAAAAGTAAAACCGCCAATATATTTTTAGCACGTTTATTTTCCTTTTCCTTTTATTAATAAGAGATATTGTGCCTATAATTTGAATTGTAAGAATTCAATGAGATACTATTAATGAATTAGGATAAAAAGATTGAAGAAAGAAGACGTAAGTGATTCGCTTCCCTTTTTTGTTTTGAAACATGTCTGGCATGGATGATTTTTCACCCCATTCAATTGTTTATAATTTGAAAAAAACTATTGAATACAAATATAATTATAATTAAATATTTTAAATTTGGTATGAGCTAATTTTAAGAATTTGAATAAATATAAGTTAATTATTTTTTCAAATAATAAGAACGAATAATTAAGTATTTAAATTTATTAATTAAAAAAGATTCCAATAATATTATTTTCCAAATTCATCGTAAAAGTAAAATTATTTTCAAGGTAAAATAAATCTTAAAGTACATAAATTTATTTTCATAAAAAGACCACTGATGATGACAGAAATTGGAAATAGAGCAAAATCGATTACCGTAAAAATTCAAACTAGAGAAATGAGAATTTAGTAGAAGACAAAATGTATTCAAAATGTTTTATATATATATATATATATATATATATATATATATATATATATATATATATATATATATATAATATATAGAAAAACTGTGATAAAGTATACAATAAATATTTGATCATTGTAGATTCTGTTATGAAATATTAGATTATGGTGGATGTCCATAACTCCTATAACATCCACTACTTTTATCCATTATCTCCATAACTCCCACTACTCCAATACTTATGGTTGTAACTCCCACACATCCATGATCTCCCCCATGATCTTCCTCCATGATCTCAAAAGCTTAATGACATATTTATGAAATTCTTTTAGTATACCTCTATGTAGTACTATAAATAGACGATGAGAAATTATTTTGTAATATACTTGGATACATAGAAGAAATATATTCTCTTCTCTATTTCTCTCTACTTTGTTGTATATCTTTTGTTTATTACTTTGAGCTAAGTTTTGTAACACGTTATCAGCACGAAACTCTACTATCTCAAGAATCTCTTTGAGAAAATTAAGGTATTTTTTTCTCCTCCTAATTTTGTTTTAATTATGTCTGACATTATGAAAAGAAAGTTTGTTGCCCTTGAAATTTCGGGCAAGAACTACATGACATGGGTGTTGGATGCTGAAATCCATTTGGATGCAATGGGTCTTGGAGACGCAATTAAAGACAGAAATAATGCATCCACCCAAGACTGTGCTAAGGCCTTGATTTTCTTGCGCCATCACCTTGATGAAGGTTTGAAAATTGAATATCTCACAGTCAAAGATCAACTTATCTTGTGGAATGGCTTAAAGGAGAGATATGACAACTTAAAGTTGGTCACTCTGCCACAAGCACGATATGATTGGGCTCATCTGAGGCTCCAAGACTTTAAGTCTGTTTCTGAATATAATTCTCCAATGTTTAGAATTACTTCTAAATTGAAACTCTGTGGAGATACTATAACTGATTATGATATGCTTGAAAAAACGTTTACAACGTTTCATGCCTCCAATATGATTTTGCAACAACAGTACAGAGAGAAAGGTTTCAAAAAGTACTCTGAGTTGATTTCTCTTCTCCTTGTGGCTGAGCGAAACAATGACCTGCTCATGAGAAATTACGAAAATCGACCCACTGGGTCTACACCATTGCCTGAAGTAGATAAGGTGTATTCCCATTATACTAAACGTGGAAAAGGCTATGGCTTTAATCATGGTCGTGGTCGGGGTCGGGGTCATGGCCGTGGACGTGGATAAGAAAGAAATTTTCCTGGTGTTAGTCACCCCCCAAAGAGATATAACCACCAAAAGCGGAAATGGAATTATGAGAATCCAAAAGCAAATAGTTCAGAAACTATATGTTATCGTTGCGGTGGAAAAGGGCACTGGGCAAAAATTTGCCGTGTACCAAGACATTTGGTTGAGCTTTATCAAGCATCTCTAAAGAGTAAAGGCCCTGAAACCAATTTTGTCTCTGACAATAATTTTGACATCACCCACTTGGATGTGGCAGACTTCTTTGAGCACCCTGAGGGGAAAATAGATCACTTGATCGGTGATGGATCCATGGTTAAAGAAGATTGAGCAGTTTGATATTTTTATTTTTACTTATTCGTAGTAGTTAATGAATAAACAATTATCATAGTTTACATAAGTTATCTATTATTGTGATATGGTTCAAATTTTATATTTTCTGCTTTAAGCTAGTAAAGCTAAGTATCAAGCAAGTATCCTTAAGAGTTTTATCAACTTGACAAATAATCTGTATTATGGTTATAAAATATATAACTTTAGATTACACATTCATCTTATGATTTATTTGTAATGATTTTTCAGTAAGTTAATCGATTAACATAACAGATAATCGATTAACCAATATATTCTATTAAACTGGACCTTTTCCGCAAGGCATGTTAGTCGACTATCCGATTTAGTTAATCGACTAACCTAATGACCGTTGCCTAAGTTAATCGATTATCACTTTAGTTAATCGATTAACCTTATGTCTGTTGGCTGTTCATCGACTAGTTTTTTTAAACGTTGAAACAGGTTAGTCGATTATCTATTTGGTTAATCGACTAACCTCAGCAGATTTTGAAAATATTGTTTAATTATTAAGCAACGGATACAAGAGTATTAAAAGGAGAATAACTATGATAAAAGATTTTTTTTTCATAATGAATGCACTGAAACTATTATGTTGAATCATAGACTTAAATTTATTTATTCTCATATCTATATAAATAAATAAAAAATACTAATATTTTTCGTATATTTCTTTTGTATGTCAAACCATGGGAAGCAAATATGGATATCTCACAAAGCAAACTTGGATCAACGTCCAATTGTAAAAATATTTGTTTAATTGATTCATGTACCACACATACGATATTCAAAGAGAAGAAATATTTCTCTCATTTAAGTATGTGTAAGGCAGATGTTACTACAATTTCTGGTAGTAGTAAATTGATTGAAGGCTCCGGAAGAGCAACTATAACTCTGCCTAAAGGAACAATATTTATCATAGAGAATGCAATGTTCTCTTCCAAGTCCAAGAGGAACTTGTTGAGTTTTAAAGATATCCGTCAAAATGGATATCATATTGAGACAATAGATGAGAATAATCTTGAATACCTCATCATTACAAAGAATGTCTCTGGCCAAAAGAGGGTTATTGAGAAGTTCCCATCTTTATCTTGTGGCCTGTATTGGACAAAAATTAGTGCAATTGAGGCACATTCCACAGTAAACCAAAAGGTTACTGATTCCAATACTTTTGTACTTTGGCATGATCGATTGGGACATCCTTGATCAATTATGATGAGACGGATTATAGAAAACTCATATGGGCATCCATTAAAGAATTTAAAGATTCTTTTAAATAATGAATTTTCTTGCACTTCTTGTTGTCAAGGCAAGTTAATTATTAGACCATCACCAACAAAGGTTGGAACTGAGTCACCTACGTTTTTGGAATGTATACAAGGGGATATTTGTGGACCTATTCACCCACCTAGTGGGTCCTTTAGATATTTTATGGTCTTAATAGACGCATCCTCTAAATGGTCTCATGTGTGCCTATTGTCATCACGCAACCTTGCGTTTTGCAAAATTAATGGCACAAATAATTCGATTACGAGCACAATTTCCTGATAATCCAATTAAGTATATTAGACTAGATAATGCTGCTGAGTTTTCATCCCAAGCATTTATTGATTATTGCTTATCAATTGGGATAAAAGTGGAACATCCTGTAGCTCATGTTCACACTCAAAATGGTCTTGCAGAATCTTTAATTAAACGTCTGCAGTTGATTGCAAGACCATTACTCAGGAAAACGAGGCTGCCCACTTCGGTTTGGGGTCACGCCATTTTGCATGCAGCAATGCTAGTTCGTCTCAGACCGACGAATTATCACAAATATTCCCCGTTGCAATTAGTTTTGGGTCATGAACCTAATAAATCCCATTTAAGAATTTTTGGATGCGCAGTATATGTGCCTGTAGCACCGCCATACCGCACCAAAATAGGTCCGCAAAGAAGGTTAGGAATATATGTTGGGTTTGAATCGCCCTCCATTATTAGCTACCTCGAAACATTGACAGGGGATTTGTTCACTGCATGATTTGCAGACTGTCGATTCGATGAGACACTTTTCCCAAAATTAGGGGGAGAAGTTGGTGAAACCAAACGAGAAATTTTGTGGAAAAATCCATCATTATCTCATCTAGATCCACATACCTCTATTTGTGAAAAAGAGGTGCAAAATATTATCCGTTTGCGAAGAATAGCAAATCAAATGCCTGACGCATTCACGGACTTGAAAAGGATAACAAAATCTCACATCCCCGCAGAGAATGTTCCAATCCGTATTGATGTCCCTATTGGACAATCTTCTAGTGTCATATCTAATGAGTCGAAAGCACGCCTAAAACGTGGCAGGCCATTAGGTTCCAAAGATCGAAATCCTAGAAAAAGGAAAGCAAATGATCAAAATGACAATACGAAAGAATCTCATGAGGAAATTCACGATTTAATAAATTCTGAGATTCATGAAGAATCCATTAAGCCCGAGACTCAGGAAAATAAGGAACTATCAATAAATCTAATCGATATTGAGACAAATTTTAATCGAGTGGATATAGTGGTGGATTATGTCTTTGCATATAATGTTGCATCTAGCATTATGCAAGAAAGTGAGGATCTTGAACCTCAATCTGTTGGAGAATGTCGACAAAGACTTGATTGGCCAAAATGTCAAGAAGCAATCCAATCAGAATTGAATTCACTTGCAAAACGTGAAGTTTTTGGGCCTATAGTTGAAACACCTAATGGTGTTAAGCCTGTTGGCTATAGATGGGTCTTTGTACGCAAGAGAAACGAACAAGGTACAAAGATATAAGGAACGCCTTGTTGCACAAGGATTTTCTCAAAGGCCTGGTGTCGATTATGAAGAGACATATTCACCCGTAATGGATGCTATAACTTTCCGTTATCTTATTAGTTTTGCTGTCCTTGAAAAGCTTGACATGCATTTAATGGATGTGGTTACTGCCTATCTTTATGGCTCACTTGATAATGAGATATACATAAAAATTCCCGATGGATTCAAAATGCAAAATACTCATAATTCAAAGTCCCGGGAAATATTTTCAATCAAATTGCAAAGATCTTTGTATGGTCTAACGCAATCAGGACGAATGTGGTATAATCGTCTTAGTGAGTATTTATTAAAGTAAGGCTATATAAATGATGCCATTTGCCCATGTGTTTTTATAAAGAAAACAACATTGGAATTTGTTGTACTTGCCGTATATGTCGATGTCATAATCCTTATTGGAACTCCCATAGAACTCCAAAAGGTAATTGATTATTTAAAGAAGGAATTCGAGATGAAAGATCTCGGAAAGACAAAATTATGTCTTGGTTTGCAAATTGAATATTTGGCAAACGGAATTTTTGTTCATCAATCTGCCTATATAGAAAAGGTATTGAAACGGTTTTACATGGATAGAGCATATCCTTTAAGTACCCGATGGTTGTTCGATCACTTGATGTGAATAAGGATCCATTCCGACCGCAAGAAAAGAATGAAGAGCTACTTGGTCCTGAAGTACCATATCTTAGTGCAATTGGCGCACTAATGTATCTTGCAAATACTACAAGGCCTGACATAACTTTTTCAGTTAATGTCTTAGCAAGATATAGCTCTGCTCCCACAAGGAGACATTGGAATGGAATCAAACATATATTGCGGTATCTAAAAGGGACTACCGATATGGGCTTATTTAATAGCAATAATTGCAGTCCTGATCTTGTTGGTTATGCTGATGCTGGATATTTATCTGACCCACATAAGGCTCGATCTCAAACAGGTTATGTGTTTATCTGTGGAGGCACTGCCATATCTTGGCGATCGACTAAGCAATCAATTGTGGCTACTTCATCTAATCATGCTGAGATAATCGCTATTCATGAAGCAAGTCGAGAGTGTGTGTGGTTGAGGTCTATAATACACCATATTCGAGACAAATGTGGTTTGAAATGTGACAAACTACCCACAATTTTGTATGAAGACAATGCAGCATGCATAGCCCAATTGAAGGGAGGATTCATAAAAGGAGATAGAACAAAGCATATTTCACCAAAGTTATTTTTCACACATGCTCTTCAAAAGAATGGTGAAAATCAATGTGCAACAGATTAGTTCAAGTGATAATATGGCTGATTTGTTCACAAAATCTCTACCAACGTCAACCTTCAAGAAGCTGGTACACAAGATTGGAATGCGAAGGCTCAAGGATGTAAAATTGATGCTCTTTTCAGGGGGAGTTAATGCGCGTTGCACTCTTTTTCCCTTACAAGGTTTTGTCCCACTGGGTTTTCCTTGCAAGGTTTTTAACGAGGCAACAAAAATGCATTTTGTTAATGTGTACTCTTTTTCCTTTTCTAGAATTTTTTTTTCCCATTGGGTTTTATTTTAGTTAAGGTTTTAACGAGGCACATTATCTTTGGGCATCCAAGGGGGAGTGTTATGAAATATTAGATTATGGTGGATGTTCATAACTCCTATAACACCCACTACTTTTATCCATTATCTCCATAACTCCCACTACTCCAATACTTATGGTTGTAACTCCCACACCTCCATGATCTCCCCCATGATCTTCCTCCATGATCTCAAAAGCTTAATGACATATTTATGGAATTCTTTTAGTATACCTCTATGTAGTACTATAAATAGAGGATGAGAAATCATTTCGTAATATACTTGGATACATAGAAGAAATATATTCTCTTCTCTATTTCTCTCTACTTTATTGTCTATCTTTTGTTTATTACTTTGAGCTAAGTTTTGTAACAGATTCAATATTATACAATAGAAGTGACTAAACGATTTGTTGCATTTTCTCAAAGATTATGTCCTCCTTACATATCCTCCGACATGAAATGTTGATTGAACATATATATATATATATATATATATATATATATATATATATATATATATATATATATATTGTAAAAACTGTGATAAAGTATATAATAAATATTTGATCATTATAGATTCAATATTATACAACAGAAGTGACTAAAAGATTTGTTACATTTTTTCAAAGATTAAATCCTCCTTACATATCCTCCAGCATGAAATGTTGACTGAACGTTTTTCACTTTAAATAAATTTTTATTAAACAAAATTAATTGTTTTTCTAATATTTAGAAGTATGGAGTTAATCAATGCTAGAGTTATTTGAATACTAATTCCGATGATTGTGACGGTTCAAACCAAAATATACACTTTAGTTCTAATTCTAAGTCATTCTTTGAAGTAAATAAGTCACTAATGAGTCATCTTTATATTGTAAATTCTCTCACAAGCTTCCTTTCGTATTCTTTTAAATGTGTTTATTTTTTATTGATTTTTAATGTGATTATGATCAGATGAAATTATAGATTATTAGTTGCATGATTATTTGTTTTAAGTTGTACCATTCAGCACTGTTTTCAAGGGCTTATTCTTGTTGAGACTGAAAAGGAAGCATAATAACTTGTGAATTGAAGTTACAAAGTTATGAAAATGGAACAAAATTTTAAGTTGAATTATGAACTAATGATTGAGAATTTTATGAGGCCTTCTTTGTTTATTGAGTTAGTTGTACACAATGTATATTTATGATCATCTTCATAAACTTATATTTTTATTTAACAGTATTACTTAAACACATTTTAAATAAATTAGTTAATATTCATTATGATAGAATACACGTGCATCGCGCGTATTTTGAGACTAGTACTATATTAAAAGCACGAAGGCTCTTAGCGAAATGTCGTTCTTCTTTTTTACCCTTTTAAAATAGAATTCATACTAGATAAAATAGTCAGTTTATTATTTTTATAAAATTTAAAATTTCAAAATTAATAATAAATTTTACTATCAAACATTTCCTTATTTAAGTACAATTTCAATATTTTAAAATACTTCCTTATTTGAATACAGTATCAAGATTTCAAAAAAGCATAAGAACAATATATTTTAACTAATTTAGACGCTTTGAATAAAGACATCCGAATTCAATTACCACATTAAATTTTAGTAATTAACTATCATTATTTAAATATTTCCTTCTACGATTATGTACAAGTTGTTAGTAGGCCTAATATTTAGGACTACTTATTCTTGTTTTCCTACATAAAAAGAAGCCCTTCCAAGCATAAAAAGGTAACGTGGTGTTGACCCCCTTCTTTTTTAAACCACTTCTACTTTAATATCTAATTTTTCAAATACAAATTAAATTTGATAAATTTTATATAACTTCTCAATGGTCGTGTTATTTAGAAGATGGTGATAATATCTAAATTTAGTAGCATTGTTGCAACAAGATTGTATTGGGCAAATTTGATTCCCTGTGTTTTTATTCTATCTACGCACGTTCTTGACATAGAGACCGGCCTAACTGAGGCCGACTCAAGTAAGGTCGACCCCAGCAAGTGGACGGATCGAGTGACATGACTCAAGACGACGTCGTTTGAAGCTCTGACTCATCCGTACACTGAGACCACCAACCTCTGTACTTTTCTTTGATTATTTCGAGAAAGGTACCTTAATATATAAAGGGGATCTTCCCTTTGTAAAGGCTCATGTGTATTTTGCTATTCAGAATATACATCTCTCTCTCTCCCTCTCTCTCCCTCCCTCCTCTCTCTCTCTCTCTCTCTCTCTCTCTCTCTCTCTCTCTCTCTCTCTCTCTCTCTCTCTCTCTCTCTCTCTCTCTCTCTCTCTCTCTCTCTCTCTCTCGTGCAAAGATTGTTACTTGTTATCTACACTATTATCACTGATCTTAGCTACACAATATTCTCTAGTTCATATTACGCTTGATTCCGATTAACCCTTATTATTTTCGATTGTTCTTGAGCTTAATAAGTATTTACATAACTTTTTATCCAAACAAAGATCAAAATACGATCTCTATTTTTCTTTATATCCAGTTAATGATATTAACTATTAAGTATATTATAACTAATGGCCTTGAATTGGATATGGTTTTTAATAATTTATGGTTATTTTTTTATTGAGCGATAGAGTTTTCTTAGCTACATAATTTATCTGTCACGATTTGTTTTAGTTGACCTATCTAAAATATACATAACCTAAAATAATTATTTTCATACAATGTTAACATAAAAGAGATGGATACGTGATAGATCATTAAGCTTATAAAACTATTTGAATTGTTTCCATGCTTAGCTAGGTCACCCGTTAATTTTTAACTAAATAGGATCAATATTTATCATTTCAAGAGCTTATATTTTTTAAATTTAATTTTATAACTCAAATGTATTATTTAATATTATTTATTAAATTTTTAAAAAGCTATGCTCATATATGTAAGGTACACGCGCATTGCACGTTTTCTAAAACTAGTGAGCCAATATGTAGGGAGCTTCTTCTTTACTCTCCATCCTTTACCTATAAGTGAGACTTAGGTTGGTTTCAGTCCTTGCTACTAATTGTATTATAATCTTGAACCAACATTTCATGTCTTGATAATATTCTACTTTAGTAATAGGTATTATTTGACCAACATTTCATATATATATGAACAAATCCTCTAAGATGTAATAAGACAACAGAACAAGTGAATAAAAGACAAAATAAGGTATATAAGTGTGTTAGTCGTTCTCTCCAGATAATATTTTTTAATAGATTATTTCTCACATTTATTTTAGGTCTGCATCATTTGTGCTTGCTACATAATTGACCGATTGAATGCCTTCTGGCAGTGGAATGCAATAAGAAAAAGTAACTAGAAATTAAGACTTTTATCATGTTGTAGCATTCTCCTCTTGGTATTTAAAGATTATCTCTGCATATGTTCCGCCATATCTTTCGTAACTTTATTAAAGTTTTATCCAAAATGTGATGCAGAGGAACACGCATGTCTTTAAAGGTTTATCTTTGTATATGTTATGGGTTCTATTTTGTTATTTATTAAAATTTTATTTAAAACGTGGGGTTTTTTTTTTTACTAGATATTTGCACCGTCTCAAGGACATTCAGATGCACAAAGTTATATTTGAGGAAGATGCGCTTCGTGATGGAACCGTGTTAGCTTTTTACGTTTCGCAACCAGATTAATATTCATTATTATTAGATTCTTCCTTTTTTAACTTGCTTTTCGCCTGTTTACTATGAACATTATGAAAGTTTATTCATTATATTTCTACAAGCATATCACTTACCTTATATTTTTGATGTGCAAGATCAATTTTTCACTTACATTCTTCCTTTCCATAATTTCTTCTATTATCATCTCTCTTTGTAGATCATTTTTTTTCCTTAGGCTGATTTTTTTTCTTTTTTGTTATTCTTATTGGAAAACAATTCTGGAAAAGAGTTTGCGTAGAGACAACAACAAATATTAGTCATCATGCAGTTTTTAATATTCTTAGCTTAATAAGAAAAGTAAGGTGATGATATTGTTCACAAACTTAAGCTCAAATCTATGTCTTACTTACTTATATACTAGTCCAGTTATTATGTATTGTGCATAACTTTTCAGATACTACAAATAACTTTGTGAGGCTTAATAACTAAATTATATATGACTTTTTACTTTCAACGCTCTTTTTTTAAAACTACTTTCGCTTTAACAATTTTTCTCTGTCCCATTAATATCGAGTTATTTTCTCTTTTGTCTATCCCATTTATATAGAGCTATTTTCTCTGTCGCTAAACAGAGACGCAGAAACAAAATTAAAGTCGCCTTTCTCATCGTTGGGTTAGAGGTTGATTTTGAAGCTTTTAATTTGGACATAAGATTGAGCAACACAATCTTAAGGTAATAAATCCTCAACAAGTGGCGATCGTCATGCCAAAAGGTACGTACATTAGAAATGTAAAACAAGGTTGGTGCCGGAGGTTACATGGCATCGCCTCGGTCAACCAGTGAATGGATGAATAATATCTTCATAACTGCTTTACAAAAATTGGAGATGTACTAAAGTTTCTGAAGTACATTGTTGTTGCTGAGTTTTTAATATAAAAAATTATGTCTTAGCGAGAAGAATAGATATTTAGATTGTTGTGAGAATTATCAAGTGTTTGTTATTCTCATATGCTTTGGATAGATTTTCTGTTGAGTGTTATGCAGGTTTATTCAAAGTAAATAAATATTATGCAATGTTGGGCTTCAGCACATTAAACACAAGCATCAGCCCAATGATGCTGATACAAGCCCAATCTAGCAGCAGCCCAAGGGCATTTTTTATTTAATCTGTGTATATAATTTTGTATAAGTTACAGGGGTACACATGTAATTACACACACACAAAATTTTATATATTTTGATATATCTGTACACGGACAGAAGGTTCCAGATAGAAAACATAATTGCATTTTCCATTTCTTCAGTTCATCTTTTCTCTCTTCTCTCTCTTCTTCACTGTTCTTCTTCTTCCTCATTTTTCTTTCAATCGGAGCTTATAGAATGTTATCATGGTATCAGAGCGGGTATATTTCGACTCTACTCGTCGTGAGGATTCGTCCGATGTTGCTCTTGATCGTTTCCATCCAGTTCTCTGTTGGTTTTGAGAAATTAGGGTTTTCTCGATTTTGGTTAGTTTTTCGCATATCTCTCAGTTTTTGTTGTTTGTGAAATCTGTTTCATGTTGTATAAACGCCTTAGCATGTATGTTTTGTTGATTTTTGGTTGAAGACTGTGATAGTTGCATATTGTAGTCAGGATTTCTTGACTTGTTGAGTTTGTAGTTGCGATTTGTTGGCTAGTTGAGTTTATATTTGAGATTGTTGGTTTGTGTGAGTCTTAAACATCTTCAGTGGTCAAGATGGTGGGAAATGATGAAGATTCAACTCCTGAAGCTACTACTTTTGTTCCTAGCCCCACAAACCCTTTGTTCCTCATGTCATCTGATGTTCCCGGAATATCCTTGGTCACCAACCCATTTTCAGGGGTTGGTTTTGGGGGATGGAGAAGAAACGTAATAGTTTCTCTGTCAGCTAGAAACAAAATAGGGTTCATTGATGGTTCTGTGCCTATACCCCCTGAAAATTCTCCTCAATTCAGGCAGTGGGATAGGTGCAACAATATGGTCATCTCTTGGTTAACAAACTCTCTTAGTCCTGAGATAGCAGAGAGTGTCCAATACTCTGACACTGCTCAGAGTATTTGGATTCAACTCAACAAGAGATATGGGTCAGTTGATGGTACAAAACTCTTTGAAGTCAAACAACAATTAGCTTCTACTACTCAGGGGGCTTTAGATATTGCATCTTATTTCAACAAATTGAAAAAATTATGGGATGAGTTGAACTTTATGAGGTCTACAAGGGGTGCTGTTTCTACTTGTGGTATTGCATGTAATGCTAGGGTTGAATTTCAGAAAGAGGATGATGAAAACAAATTACATCAATTCCTTATGGGTCTGAATGAGACATACATAGGAGTTAGGAGTAATATCCTCATGATGCAACCTCCACCTTCTTTAGATAGTGCATACAATATACTTCTTCAAGATGAGAGGCAAAGACAGGTCACCCACTCTCCTTCTCAATTCCACACTGATTCCCGTGCCTTTAGCACACAATTCATAAAGAAGCCTTATGGAACATTCTCAAACCCCAAACAGTTTACTCAGAAAATTAGGTTTGATGGTAACAAAACAGACCTAGTGTGTAGATATTGCAAGAAGCCAGGCCATTCAATTGAGAAATGTTACAAGCTGCATGGGTTTCCCCCAGATTTCAAGTTCACAAAAGATAGGAGGACTGCTGCAAGTGTTCAAGTACAAAAGGGTATGGACATGGGTGTAAATGCTGGATTGTCCAATGTGGGTGAAAATATTCAAACTGGTTCTACTTCAGAATCTGGGATTCCTGGGCTGTCAAAGGAGCAATACTCACAGCTATTGACCCTTCTTCAACAGACTCAAATTTCTGATTCTCAGCACAATGTGATGAGTTCTGCAAATTTTGCTGGTACATTTTCTTCATCCTTCAACCCTTTAAAAGATGTGTCTTATGGTGCTTGCATGTTAACTAGAGTTAGTGCTTGCATTTGGATTATTGATTCTGGTGCCACTGACCATATGACTTCCAATAAATCCCTTCTCTTTGACATAAAACCTCTAGTTGTTCCATACCTAGTCACCCTACCTAATGGTTACAAAGTTAAAGTAACATGTACTGGGTCTCTTAAATTTCTTTGTTTCACTTCGCATCATGTTCTATACATTCCCAGTTTTCAATACAATCTGATATCTGTTTCCAAGCTTGTCCAACAGCTAAATTCTATTGTCTCATTTACTAAGTTTTCTTGTCTAATACAGGCCCCTTCTCTGAAGAGGCCACTGGAAATTGGTAAATTGGATTATGGTCTTTACAGGCTAGTACAATCATCTCTCTCTTCCCCTTCTCAACCTTACCATTCTCCTTTAGCTGTTAATTCTTCTTCTCATTGTACTTTTCATACTGAATTGAATAAAAATGAAATTTTGTGGCACAATAGACTTGGTCACATTCCCTTTGTTAGAATGAAAGACATCTCTTCTATTCCATGTAAATTTACAAATAAACAACCTTTTATATGTACAATCTGTCCATTGGCAAGACAGCCTAGGCTGTCCTTTCCTGAAAGTTCTATTAAAACATCTCAGCCTTTTCAACTCATTCATTTGGATACATGGGGGCCTTATGCCACACCTACTCACAATGGTTGTAAGTATTTTTTGACTATAGTTGATGATTATACTAGGTCCACTTGGACTCACCTTATGGGTTCCAAGAGCAATGCTTTTTCTATAATCCAAGCATTTGTTGCCATGGTAAAAACCCAATTTCAGGCTGTTATCCAAACCATTAGAAGTGATAATGCCCTTGAACTTGGATCCAGTCATGCTGGAGCCAAATTCTTCACTGACAATGGCATTCTTCATCAAACATCTTGCTCTCACACTCCACAACAAAATGGGGTTGTTGAGAGGAAACATAGACATCTTTTAGAAACATCCAGGGCTTTACTTTTTCAATCCAAACTTCCTCTCAAATTCTGGGGTGATTGTGTCCTTACTGCCACATATCTCATCAACAGATTCCCTTCTAAACTTCTTAATAATGTTTCTCCTTATGAATTGTTGTTTGGGAATTGTCCCTCCTATGCTCACCTTAAGACCTTTGGTTGTCTTTGCTTTGCCTCTGTCCCCAAGCAGCATAGGGACAAATTTCAGCCAAGGGCTGCTCCTTGTGTGTTCTTAGGTTATCCTCTAGGTAAAAAGGGTTACAAGTTGTATAACCTGAATACCAAGCATACACTTATATCCAGGGATGTTATTTTCCATGAAGATGTCTTTCCCTTTGCCCTTCCTTGGGGTAATTCTTCTATTCCTCCTTTTATTTCTTGTCCTTCCCCTGATTATCCTCCCACTCCTATTGCTTCTGATCCTCCTTCCCTTCCTCTTTTTGATGATCTCACATCAACAGGCCCTTTCTCATCTCCTAATGCTCCCTCCTCCTCTATTATCCCTACTTCTTCTTCCCTTCCTACTCCCCTATCTCCTTCTACCCTTCCTTTGCCAATCCCTGTGTCCACTTCTCCTCCACACAACTTGCCTGCACCTAGGAGATCTGGCAGGCACCACACCACTCCTGCACATCTCCAGCAGTACATCTTTGACCTTCCTCCTTCTATTTCTGGCATCAGTTCTTCTTCCACTTGCTGCACTGGCTCTGTTAGCCCTGCATTGTTTGAGCCTACATCTTATAACCAAGCTGCCTCTGATCCTGCTTGGCAAGCTGCCATGACCAAAGAATTTGAGGCTTTGGCAGCCAATAATACATGGTCTTTGGTTCCTCTTCCTCCTAGCAAAAAGCCTATTGGATGCAAATGGGTCTACAAGATTAAGTATAAGGCTGATGGTAGTGTGGAGAGGTATAAGGCCAGATTGGTGGTTAGGGGTGATACTCAGGTTGAGGGTGTGGATTATACTGATACTTTCTCTCCTGTTGTGAAGTTTTCTACTATCAAATCCTTGATTGCAGTTGCTGTCAAGCAATCTTGGCCCTTATTTCAATTGGATGTCACTAATGCATTTCTCCATGGTGATCTTAATGAAGAAGTCTACATGAGACTACCTCCAGGTTTGTCAGTTAACTCCTCTTCTTCTTCTTCCTCTCCTTCTTCCTCATCTCCTTCTTCTTCTTCTGCTCCTTTTGTCTGCCTTATTCAGAAGTCCTTATATGGTCTGAAATAGGCTTCTAGGCAATGGTATGCCAAACTTTCTCAGGCCTTGTGCTCTAAAGGTTATTCTTCCTCCCTCAATGACTATTCTCTCTTTCATAAGAAATCTGGCCAATCCATTGTCCTTTTAGCTGTCTATGTTGATGACATTATTCTTACTGGCAATGATCTTGAGGAGATCACTGCATTAAAAGCCTTCTTAGACTCTGCCTTCAAAATAAAAGACCTGGGCATCCTTAACTATTTCCTTGGCATTGAGGTTGCTTATTGTGCTGATGGACTTCTCCTTCATCAGAAGAAGTTCATCACTGATCTCCTTCTCTCTTATAATTGTTCTGAAGCTTCTTCTGTGACTTGTCCCCTTGATCTCTCTGTTAAGCTTCGACATGAATCAGGCACTCCTCTTCCTTTCCCTGAATCTTATAGGAGTCTAGTTGGTAAGCTTAACTTCCTCACTCATACAAGGCCTGATTTGGCCTTTGCTGTCCAACACCTTAGCCAATTTCTCCAAAAACCTACTTCTGTACACATGACTGCTGCCTTACACACTCTTAGATACCTCAAAGGGACTTCTGACTTGGGAGTTTTTCTTAACAATACTCCTGATTTTTCTCTGACTGCATATTGTGATAGTGACTGGGCCTCTTGCCCAGACACTAGGAGGTCAGTATCTGGATTCTCAATCTTCTTGGGTGGTTCTCTCATTGGGTGGAAAACTAAAAAACAACCAGTGGTGTCTTTGTCCTCAGCTGAGGCTGAGTACAGGGCTATAAGCAAGGCTGTTGGGGAGCTTACTTGGTTGGTGAGACTATTTTCTGACTTTGGTGTTCCTGTTGCATCTGCTGTGCCTGTTTTTTGTGATAAGCAAGCTGCCATCCACATAGCCAAGAATCCAGTTTTTCACGAGCGGACTAAGCATATTGAAGTTGATTGCCATTTCATTCGTACCAAACTTCAGGAAGGTCTTATTTCACTACATCATGTTGCTTCTGCTAACCAGTTGGCTGATGTTTTTACTAAGCCCTTAACAGGTGTTTTGCATCATCAATTCTTGTCCAAGCTGGGTGTTTGTTCACCCTCCAGCTTGAAGGGGGGTGTTGGGCTTCAGCACATTAAACACAAGCATCAGCCCAATGATGCTGATACAAGCCCAATCTAGCAGCAGCCCAAGGGCATTTTTTATTTAATCTGTGTATATAATTTTGTATAAGTTACAGGGGTACACATGTAATTACACACACACACAATTTTATATATTTTGATATATCTGTACACGGACAGAAGGTTCCAGATAGAAAACATAATTGCATTTTCCATTTCTTCATTTCATCTTTTCTCTCTTCTCTCTCTTCTTCACTGTTCTTCTTCTTCCTCATTTTTCTTTCAATCGGAGCTTATAGAATGTTATCATGCAACGATATTTGTATGCAACAATTAACTTTGTATGATAAACTAAATATCAGATAACATCCCTCTATATTATTTCGATTGACAAGTTTGAGATAGTTACCAAAATGATTTATCTGTTAAAATAATTTATTTTCCATCATTTTTCTAAATTACAGTCCTTTCTTTGTAGTCGAAATTGTACAGTTAAAGTCCAATTAGCATGATTATTCTTGCAGAATTTCCTTCCCAATACAAAGAATGCGTGGAGTTGCTCAAAAATATTTTTGCATTCAAAGGTTTAAATAATTTTATACAAATATAAAATTTATTGTTTTCGATATGCAAAGTAAAGTAGCTTATAATGTAATATAGTAAAATTAGGACTGCAAGAAACTCCAACAATAAAGCCGTGAAAATAACAATATTGGTAAGATAGAAATTTTGTGAAATTACTTTTATTTAATATTCGCCGTGCATCGAGCGGGCAAGTGTACTAGTTTCATTGAGAAAGGTAACTGTGGTATTATAAATCTCCAGCATAAAGACTGTATTGGGATTAAACCAGCATGTTAATATAGTCAATATAAGCATGAGAAAGCAAAAAAAACACAAGTTTAGCGTATTGAACATTTATGTGCCACAGATTGGCTCGTTTGGTCAACTGAGCTAGATCCAGCTTGAACAGTTATAAGCTAAGACAGGCTTAATTAGCTCACAAGCAGGTTTAACTCACTCACAGCCTAGCTTCTAATAGAAAAAGGGTGCTCTATTGGCACAAACTGGTCGGTTATCGGGCGGATTGGGCGGTTATTTAGTCTTAACGGTTTGTCTTATCGGCTATCGACTTTTAAATGTATTAATCCGCTAGCCACCCCATAAAGTATCGGGCGGATTGGTATCGGTTTAGCTCTTATCGGACAGTTAACGGGCGGTTTATCGGCCTAGAAAAATTATCAATGATTCTAGATTTATAAAACTGAAAATAATTGTTCATGTTCCGAGTCAGTCCCCAGTTCCTAAAGTTCATGACTGCTCAAGAAAATGCAGCTAAACAGTAACTCTCACACAGTCACACGAACCAAAACTTCACCTGCTTGCTATCCATAGAGAGTTTCTTTCCAAGTTCTAGTCTTACTTTTTCGTTAGGATGTGGATTCTCCTTGAAAGCATTGTGACAGACAAATGAACAAAAAATGGAACTAATATAAACAAAATAAAGAAGTAAAGTAGAAATTGGAATGATACACACGCCTCGAGCTCTAGAATTTGGTTTGCAGCATGACTGTTGTATTTCCTTCTTTTTGATGAATTATTGAGAACAGAATACGATCAAGGGTTTTGTTATATATATATATATATATATATATTGATGAATTAAGTTGTTATATTGATGGCATCAAGAAGGTACAGGTAATTACAAAAAAGTTTGGACTAGCTCCTGAATACAAAAACAACAATTGGAGCAGGGAGCTAAATCCAAAGATCAAACAGCTTGTCTGTTAAACTAAAGTAAGTGAATTGATGAAATCTACAAGGTAAATTGCATCATTTACTGGGGTTAAATTACTCCAACTGAAAAGATTCATTAAACACTTGAATTTCAGTGAATAGCTGGGAGTTGAAATGACATCAAAATATCTGCGGTTTCTTTCTGTCCAAATACACCAGAAAATGCATGCTGGAATCATCTGCTAGATCTTCTTGATGGTTCTATCAACTTTCCAGTGACTCGAACTTTCTACTACTTCCTTTATAGTCTGAGTAGTTGCGTAACTTATGCCAAAAACTTATAAGAACATGCGCCACAGACTAGCAGCTACTGAACAATGCAAAAACAAGTAATTGACTGATTCTGATTGTTATTGACACATATAGCATCTGTTTACTATCTGGAAGTTCCTTCTGCACAGGTTGTCTTGTGTCAAAATTGCTTCTCTGAGGGCTGTCCAAGAGAAGCACATGACTTTTGTGGGGATTTTAGTCTTCCAGATCAGCTTCCATGGCCAGTGCTCAATCATCCATTTTGCGCACATAAATTGATATACCCTTCCTTGACTGAGAATGACCCTTTGCTAGAGCTGCCCCATCTTAGTTTGTCAGTGACTTGTGGGTTCATTGTGGTGCTTTCCAAAATTCTATAAAGATCATGGAGTTCTCCTAGTTCCCAGTCTTGTAAGTTTCTCCTGAAGGGAATATCACATGTGTTCCTTGCCCTATTTTGTGCTATTGTGGAGTTAGGATCAACTACTATCTGATAGATGCTGGGATGAGTGTCTTTCAGGATGTGGTTGTTAAGCCATTTGTACTTCCAAAAACTAACAAAGTTCCCGTTTCCAACTTTGAAGGAGATGTCTTGAAAGAATTCATTCTCAAATTGTGTATGTGCTTCCAGGGACCAACTCCATGTGTAGCTCTATTTTGTTTTGTTCTCTAGTAGTCTTGCTTCCCATACTTGGCATTCACTACCTCCTACCATAAGCTTGTAGTTTCTTGTCTGTATCTCCACCACCACTTCATTAATAAGCTTTTGTTGTGCTTGGTCAAGTCTCTGATTCCCAGACCCCTTGCTTCTTTGGTTGAATTACCTTAGACCATTTTACTAGATGAAATTTGTGGGCATCACTGTTGCCTTCCCAGAGGAAAGATCTTCTTACTTTGTCCAGATACTTCTGAACTTTACTAGGCACTATTGTAACTTGGAATGTTGTCTAAGACACTATTGATTAGATTTAGCCCTCCACCCATGGAGAGGCATTGCATTTGCCATGTAGCCAATCTTTTTTCCACTTTCTCAGTTACTCTATTCCAAGCTACTGCTGATTTGTATTTAGCACCCAAAGGAATGCCTAGATAAGTTGTTGGAAAGGAGCATATGCCAAAACACATTATGCCAGCCATTTCATCCAAGTTGGGCACAACATTCACTGGAAAGATCACACTTTATAACATGTTAATGTTTAACCCTGAGATGACTTCAAATAAGAGCAATATAAGGTTAAGATACTGCAGCTGTAATTTTTGAGCCCCACAGAGGATTAAGGTATCATCAGCATAGATTAGGTGTGAAACTATTACTATATTTTTTATATTTTTGCCCACCTTGAACCCTTCAATCCATTGCATCTGCTTTGCCTTGTCCAACATTTTGCTCAAGCCTTACATAGCTAGTATAAAAAGGAAGGGAGAGAGAGGGTCTCGTTGCCTAATACCTTTTTATGGAGAGAAAAAGCCAACTGGGGATCTGTTCACTAAGATGGAATATTTTACTGTAGTGAGACTAAATTTAATCTGCCTGATCCATCTGTCGCCAAACCCAATTTCCTTCAACATTGCCAATAGATATGCCCAATTGACTTCGTCAAAAGCTTTCTCTATATCAAGCTTGCATAGAATCCCAGGAACACCACTTTTTAGCCTTTCATCTAATAACTCATTGGTACAAGCATATGTAATCTGACTATTCTTCAAGAAGGCATTTTGTTCACCTAAGACTAGCTTCGCAACAACAGTTTTGATCCTCTCTGCTAGGAGCTTGGATAATATTTTGTAGATACTACCAATGAGATTTATAAGTCGAAAGTCTTTAAGTTCTATTGCTCCTTTCTTTTTAGGAACTAGGGCAATAAAGGAGGCATTGCTGGACCTGACCATACAACAATGTTGATGGAAATGATTGAGAGCTTCCATGATATTTGACTTCATGAAGTTCCATGCGCTTTGATAAAAATTCATTGTGTAGCCATCTGGTCCTGGACTTTTATCTGGGGCATATGAGTTAATTGCAGAGAAAACCTCTTCTTCCTCAAATGCTCTCTCAAGCCATTCTTTCTCTTGTGTAGTAATGTCGGCCAAGTTTTCGAATCTAGATTTAGGTCTCATTATTCTCTTTCCTTGTAAAGCCCTTGATAGAATCTTAGAATTTCTGCTTGGATCTCCTTCTTGCCTTCACTGATCTGTTCCCCTATCAGTAGCTTATCTATACAATTGTTTCTTCTGTTTGAGATTGCCATCTTCTGAAAATATTTGGTGTTTTTGTCTCCTTCTTTGAGCCACAAACACCTAAACTTTTGCCTACAGGATATCTCTTCGGCCTTTGCCATCTTTTGAAGATCAAGTTTCAACTGTAGAGATTTCTCTTTTTCAGCCCAAGTCATAAGAATTTTTTTCAGCTATTTGCTCCGGTAGTGCTAGGTCTTCAAGTAGCTTATTTTGTTGAGTTTCTAGTTTACCAAAGGTCTCCCTGTTCCACTCTATGATGTCCTTCTTTAATCTTCTCAGTTTCTGCATTAGAATGAAATCTGACTGCCTCCAATTGAGTAACTTCTCCACCAACATTTGATTGTATCTGTCAAACCTTCTACTTGAAGCCACATGTTTTCAAGCTTAAAATAAGAGGGCTTTGCTTCCCAATCCCCACACTCTAGAAGTAAAGGTATGTGGTCAGAGACTACTCTTGGCAGAGCTAGTTGTTTAATTGCATTAAAATTATCATCCCATTCATGAGAAATTAGGAACTTGTCTATTTTGGAGGCTTGCATAAAATCTTCCCCTCTGAACCATGTATAGTGAGCCCTCAAGAGAGGCAAATCTATGATCTCCAAGTCCTGTATTGTGGTTGTGAACGATCTCATAGTCCTTGACCTCCTAACACAATTGTATCTTTCACTCTCATATTTGCACACATTGAAACCAGCCCCTATCACCCATTGCCCATCCCATATACCCCTGATGGCTGCCAATTCATGCCAGAAAACCTCCCTCTCTTGGTTCGTGTGAGGCCCATATACCCCTGTAATACACCACCTAAAATGATCTTGTGTACTTTCAAACTACAAGAGATAGAATATAGCCCCTGATGAACCCCTCTGTTTGCCCAGTATCTTTTATCTCATAGCACTAAAATACCACCACTCCTCCCATTTGATTTCAGCTCTACCAATTCAACCCATCTGTTCCCCCATATTTGTCTTATCCAGACGGGTGACCATTCTTCCACTTTTTTTTCTTGTAGACACACTACATCCGCTCTCTATTTTTGAACTAAAGATTTTATTGTAGTCCTCTTATCTGCCTCATTGAGGCCCTGCACATTCCAACTAAGGATTTTAATCTTCATCCAGAAAATACTTTGCAAGTCATGTCTCTGTCCTCCAACTTCTTACCATCTGAATTCATCCCCCACTTCAATCTTTCCAATTCTAAAGTTTGTTTTTTCTTCCCCATTTTACTGGCCTTGATTGCAAGTTCTTGTTTTTGAATTTGTTCTTGTCTCCTCTGTTCCATTCGAAGAGCCACGCCAATGATCTCATATTCGAACCCAACAGCATTAATCCCAAAGACTTTGCATGCCTTTAGCAACACATATTTTGTCCATCTTGATGTCTCAATAAGAGCAGGAGTGTTGATATCAATAGATGGAACCAATGAAGAAGACCTCGTTCCAGACCAATGAAGAAGAAGAGTATCACAGGAGGAGAACTCTACATCAGTGCTACTTACTTTTTTAAAGTCTTTAATCCGAGGCGTTCTTGGAATGATCGTGGTCATCGTCTCTGCTTCATCATCTGCTTCTGATGAAATATCACATGTAATTCTTATTAGTGTGTACATAGACCGGGTTGGTTCGAATTTTACAATTACCAAACCAAACCAATTGTGTCGGGTTATTAAATCTAAAGACCAAATCAAACCAATAAATTCGGGTTTTTCAATATCGGTTTTTCTCGGGTTTTTTCGGGTTTTCGGGTTATTCAGGTTTTCTCAAATTTTTTTCTGGTAAAATCTTCGTAGAACAAAATATATAACGTATGCTCAAAATATTTCTTTAATCCTAGTAAGATACAACTATATAAAGTATTTTTCAAGAAAATAATACAAAATATGAGATATGTCATGACTCATGACATTATCCTAAAATATTCAACAATAAAAAATAATAAAATTATGTACTATAAATATTGCTAATTAAAAAATCATAATAAAAATAAACATAATCTAAAAGCACTAGTTCATACTAAACTAGATAGACTAATGAGGGAGTATTAATTATATGCCTAAAAGCTAAAGAAAAATAAAAATATGTTATGTATTTTTATCTAAATTATTGAAAAAATAAAAAATAGACATTTAATACATTCTCGTTCGTAATATTGAATTGAATGTCTTTTGTTTGCATTAGTATTGATAACTAGCATTATTTAATTTACTAATATTAATGGTTATAAAACTTATTGGAGCATTCAAAAGTTCTAAATCAAACCTTGAAATAATACCTTAAAACATAAAATTATGAAATTTTTTAAGAAATATTTATAAATTACATTATAATAAATATATTTATATTAAATATACCTAAAATTGCTATATATGTAATGTCCGGTTGGTTTGGTTTCGGTTTGACTTTCTTTAGTTAAAACCAAACCAAACCAATTATGGTCGGGTTTTTTTTTCCAACACCAAACCAAGTCAAACCAAACCATAGTCGGATTTTTTTTCTCGGTTTGACTCGGATTATCGGGTTGGTGCGGTTTATCGGTTTTTTTGTACACCCCTAATTCTCATAGACTATTGCTCTGCTCTAGGGCCTTATGTATTTGCAATCTCTACTGAAATAGGATCGAAGTAATTTTCAAGTCTATTTACATGTGTATGGATCCATAATTGGCCCAATAGCCAACCATTCTTGTCTTGTGGCTTTCCCCCTTTTATTCAGATTGGGCTTCGGCCCCTTAGAATAATACGAATGGTCCAATTTAAGGCCCAAATTATTAAAAGCCTTTTTGCCTTGTCTTCTGGTAGGGTTAGGGTTAGGCTTCTGATGACATGGCGGAACCACTTTTTTAGGGGCTACTTTAATCAAATTTGAATTAAAGTATATGTGACCGCTGGATTCTTTGACTTGGACCCCTGGATAATACATAGACTCCTTCGATTGACTCGAGGAATCCATGCCTGCAACTTCCTCCTTTCTTCCTTTGACAGTATCAATGTCGCCGGTAAAGGTGATTAGTTTGGCTACCTAATCCTCCAAGATTGAGATTTTATTTCTCAAATCGCCAAGTACCAGATCTACTTCTCTTAGGGGGTCCAAATCTCCACTTTTTACATAGATTCTAACCCAAAAAAGATGAGATCTATTCTTTGTATCTTCATCTATGCCTACAAACCCACCACAAAGATCTCCAATGTATTGAAAGGAGCTCATTATCCAGCCATGCAATGGAATTCCAAAAACTTTCACCCATCTTTGGTTGACCTTTTTACTCACCAAAGAGGTTCTAGTTATTGGCGACCACCAATCGAGGGAAAGATGACGACCATTCCAAATCCAGTCACCGACCTTCACTCTAGTAGCCTCTTGTTTTGATGGAAACTCAAAGAGAAATTTATTATGAGTCATGGGTGTGACTCTGAGGCCTGCCGTCACCTGCCATATGGTAACGAACCATTTTTGAATGACTTCAGTGTTGGGGCTTTTGTTGAAAGGGTCATTGAAGCATCCAACCAAGCACTTCGAAAGAAAATGGAGATTCTCCTCTGTGACTTCATTGGGGGCCTTCACATTTCGCTCATTCTGTAGCTTTGGCCATTGTGAGATTGCAGCAGCAGTTAGAAAGGACTAGTTTTGCAAGTCGGAGATTGTCCTGTATTTGTTGTTTGAAGCTTCCCCTAAGAACTGTAAAATTTTCCCTGCTATGTCCCCACATCCCCTGTTGTAAACTGCCTCTGGTACTATAATTGCTGCTTTTCCAACCCCTATTCTTGTTTCAATTATGATGTATTTGCCATAACTGCTATACTTCTGATAAACCCTGTAAAGGTAAGTCTGGATCTTTCTTCCCCATCTTCTGTAAAGGTTCTCATATCCCCGTGAATCTTGTTGTAATTGTTCACATACCCATTTGAGATTGTCTTCATCTATTGTAATTTTGCTTGTAAATCTCCGACCACGCTTTACCCATATGTACCAGTCGCCGCTTTCTTCGAACAATTCAAAAGATTTATCCCCTGAGACAAAAAGGTCTTCTCTCCCATAAGAAACGGGAGAGGGATCACCGGAAAGAGAGTTAGAGAGAGAAAAGTATGAGGCACATATCCCAAGTCAGAGCATTTTTCTTACACCCTAGAGGCTCACAATTGCTAAAGGTATTCAGCACACACATATATATATATATATCGGAAAAGGGTCAGAACTTCCCCTAACGTATTGATGCCAGTTTAACAATGCCCTCCGTTAACCTATTTTGAAAAAAATGCCCCTACCGTTAAAGTTCTGGCATATTTGTGCCCCTAATGTATTGACTCCAGTTTAAAAATGCTCATACCGTTAACCTATTTTGAAAAAAATACCTCTACCGTTTTTAATATATGTACAGTCAGTTGTTAGACTTAAGGGCACAAATATGCCACATTTTTAACGGTACGGCCATTTTCTTCAAAATAGGTTAACGGAGGACATTTTTAACCTTGAGTCAATACGTTAGGGGCAGTTCTGACCCTTTTCCCTATATATAGATATATATATATATATATATATATGGGAAGAAAATCGATTTATGGATGGAATCAAATATGCAGTATTTACAGAAAAAAGTATTCGGCCCTTCCCCTTCGAATCAAACAAATAAAGAAGGGAATCCTGTTGAGTTCTTACAATTTCATGTTGACGACTCAATTCATTCGATTACTACGGCAAATATCCTCTGTTTTATTATTCTAAGCGGATATTCAATTTTGGGTAATATGAATTTCTGAATAATGAAAAATCACTTTTTGAATCACCGAATATTCCTATTTTCCATTATACCAACCAAATCCACTCGAAAGGTTAGAAATCAACAAAAGAAAAAGTAAGTGGACGGCCCTAATGACTACATATCCAATTTTTACAGTACGATGGTTGGTTGTTCACGACCTAGCTGTACCTACCATCCTTTCATTCCACTTCCATTCCCTATGTTAATAGGAGCGGGAATTATTCTTTTTCCAACGGCAACAAAAAGTTTTTTTTAGGTATTCACTTAATCTTGTTAGGTCTAGGTGATTTTCTTCTAGTATTCAAGGCTAAAAAAATTGTATTATTATACCAAATCCTTATGTTGTCCTTTATTGTATTGTCCTAAATTTACTATTCGAATTTCAGAAGAACTGCGTGGAGGGGCTATTGAACAACTCGAAAAAGCTCGTTCTCGCTTACGGAAAGTAGAAAGCGAAGCCGAGCAGTTTCGAGTGAATGGATACTCCGAAATAGAACGAGAAAAATTCAACTTGATTAATTCAAATGAAATCTTATTGGAACTGTCCATATCCGGTTCATCCTTCGGAGCCATATCACATCCCGGATCTGATGAAATAGGATGAATTGAGACGATATTTTATAAATATATTAGCCATTAAAAAATTGAATAATCCGTCCTCAAACCAAGACGCAGTTAATAAAAAAAATTCAATCTATTCATGTCCGTTAAGCCGTTAAGCTATTCCCAATAATCCATTAAGCTTAGGTTCGGTTGAGGCAACATTCAGCCTAACATTCAGGTCGGTTGAGGCAACAAAATTGGTCGGTTAAGGCAACATTCAGCAACTCTTACGCTACTTATAGAACGTCATATTAATTAACTTCAAAAGCTGAAGTAAATCCTAAGACAAGCTTTTTAACAAACAACAGACATTCATCTAATACAGTAATATTACAAGTGTATGAGTCAAAATTAGATCAGAGAAATTCGGTACGAGACCAAGGACGTGGACGTCCTCAACTGTCATGGACGTACACACCGAGGATATGGACGTCCTCAACTGTCATGGACGTACACACCAAGGACGTGGACGTCCTCAACTGTCATGGACGTACACACCAAGGACGTGGACGTCCTCACCAAGGTCGGACCGTCATCAACGGTCGTGGCCGACATGCCATGAAGCATCTAATTTATCTTGGAAAACTCAAAAGGAATATTCTACCAAATATTCCCTGTAAATTGTACCTTTTTAATTATTTCGAGGAGTGTCTCTTATTATATAAAGGAGACCCCAACTTTGTAAAAGGGGCTCTTGGGATTTCCCTCTCCCTCTTTCTAGAAAAAATGTAAACATACTTCTCCAGAAAAAGGAGAATATGTGATCCAATATTTTGATCAGATCCAAAAAGGGTCATGAAGTTCTTGTACACATCTATTATTCATCCTTATGAAAAGACAGAAGATCTGTCTCACTGAAGACCGGGTGAATCTCTTCCTTTACTCATATTTTTGTTGCTTAATGCATCTTTATTTATGCTATCAAATCTGATAATAATCGTCATCAACATTTATACTCGACTATGCCTTTTAATTTGTATTATTCATCTCAGATCTAGAGTTAATTATTCTTAACTAGGATTTACCCTTGATTTATTTCGATTGATTTTCTCGGAAAGTATTCGATAACTTTTGAGTCAAACAATTTGGTGCCGTCTGTGAGAATTTTCTAGTTAAAATTTTAGTTTCCTTTAGATCTAAACTTCAATTCCAACTAAAAAAGGGGATTTGTTCAACCTATCTCTGGCCCTGGTTCAGTGCATATTCAGCTAATAACTTTCCTATGTTACTGCTTTATCTATTCTTCATTTGCTTATGCTCATAACATAGTGAAAGAAGTAAACATGGATGTAAGATTGACATGTTCTCTTAAAAAAATGAGTCAATGAAAAATGAGTCAGAGGGCCCATTGCGGTGGCGGAGCCAAAAGTAGCAAGTTTGCTCCGGCAATAGTCCAGCGCATATGCAGATAATACTTTTCCAAAGTTACTGCTTTATCTATTCTTCATTTGCTTATGTTCATTGTATAGCGGAGGAAGTGAAAATGGATGTAAGCTTGATATGTTTTCTTAAAAAATGAGTATAATTTATTAGTAGTTGTACATCACTTGGAGTGTCTTCAGGGTAGTCAATGAATTTGATACACCAAATAGCTTTTATATTTGGTGCCTGCATTTCTCTTCCACTCTACTAGTACAAACTGTGGCTTCTTTTTAGCCATTTGTTGGATGATCCTTCCGAGACAAGTTAGTAGTTAGACATAAAATAGGAACAACAAGTTCAAAATTTATTTGACAAAAGAGGACAAACTTAAAACTGAAAAGTGGTTACCACTGCCCATGAATTTGAGACTGAAACTAGCTCTCAAGTATGGAGCACGACGAATCATCCTCTGACATGACTCATAATTCGTTGTCAATCAAGTCACAGAGTTTTTCCAAATAAAAGAACAAAGGTTACAAAAATATCAGGCAGGAATTTACAAACTATTGCCCGAAATCGACAAGTGTCAACTCGATTGCATATCCCGAGCATAAAACGTCGAAACGATGGCCTTGCTAAATTGGTAGCGGTCATTGAAAGCATAACCAGAGAAGGGAACGTGATCAAACTGAGGTAACGTAAGCTTTTATCTTGTTTTAACTAACTATTTCTCCAAATTGAATAGAAGCAGGAGCATTCTCCGAGATACACGAACAGGAAATGCATCATATTCTCTAATGCAAGCAAAATTAAGTAAACCAAGTAACAGATTATGTGCCTTCGCCATCAAAATTCGATAAGTTTGGACTTATTCGAACTGGGACTCAAGCTATGTGCCTTCGCCATCAAAATTCGATAAGTTCGGCCTTGTTCGAACTGGGACTCAGGCTATGTGCTTTCGACAACAAAAATGACAAAGGTTCAACTACGGTTGAACAACAACTCAGGCTACGTACCTTACTCAGGCTATGTGCCTTACACAGGCTATGTGCCTTCGACAACAAAAATGACAAAGGTTCGACTACGATTGAACAATAACTCAGGCTACGTTCCTTACTCAAGCTATGTGCCTTCGACAAAAAAATGATAAAGGTTCAACTACGGTTGAACAACAACTCGGGCTACGTGCCTTACTCAGGCTATGTGCCTTCGACAATAAAGATGACAAAGGTTCAACTACGGTTGAACAACAACTCAGGCTACGTGCCTTATTCAGGTTATGTGCCTTCGACAACAAAAATGACAAAGGTTCAACAATGGTTGAACAACAACTCATGCTACGTGCCTTACTCAGGCTACGGCCATCTTCAAAGTATAAATGGCTACGGCCAGCTCCAAAATATAAATGGCTACGGCCGTCCTCAAAGTATAAATGGCTACGGTCATCTCCAAAATAAAAATGGCTACGGCCATCTTCAAAGTATAAATGGTTACGGCCATCTCCAAATATAAATGGCTACGGCCATCCTCAAACTATAAATGGTTACGGCCATCTCCAAAATATAAATGGCTACGGGCGTCCTCCAAAATATAAATGGCTACGGGCGTCCTCAAAAATATAAATGGCTACAACCACCTTCAAAGTATAAATGGCTTCGGCCATCTCAAAATATAAATGGCTACGGCCGTCCTCAAAGTATAAATGGCTATGGCCATCTCCAAGATATACATGGCTACGGCCGTCCTCAAAGTATAAATGGCTACGATCTTCTCCAAAATATAAATGGCTACGGCCACCTTCAATGTATAAATGACTACGTCCATCTCCAAATATAAATGGCTACGGCCGTCCTCAAAGTATAAATGGCTACGGCCGTTTCCAAATATAAATGGCTACATCCACCCTCAAAGTATAAATGGCTACGGCCATCATCAAAATATAAATGGCTACGGTCATCTTCAAAGTATAAATGGCTACGGCCATCTCCAAAATATAAATGGCTACGGCAATCTTCAAAGTATAAATGGACGGCCATCTCCAAATATAAATTGCTACGGCCATCTTCAAAGTATAAATGGCTACGGCCATCTCCAAAATATATGTGGTTACAGCCATCTTCAAAGTATAAATGGCTACGGCCATCTCCAAAATATAAACGGCTTTGGTCATCGTCAAAATATAATTGGCTACGGCCATCTTCAAAGTATTAACGGCTGCGGTCACCCCCCATATGTAAACCGGTTGGGGCTCTCGACAAAGTGCGTTTGGGGTCATCAAATTCGAATACGGCCCGGATCATTTACTCCACTACGGCCAATACCGTCAACACAAGATGTCTAAGGCCATCGATTTCGACATTATAATCTCCAATGTATAAATGACCACGGCCATCCTAGGTCACGACCAAAACGGCGTTCGATCTCCCCCTCTTAATTTCTTGAACTATACTCGGCAAAGTCCACTCATCGAGCTCAGTTGAATCCCGACCTCAATAAGCGGAGGGACTAACTGTATGGGTCAAAGTTAGATCAGAGAAATTTGGTACGAGACCAAGGACGTGGACGTCCTCAACTATCATGGACGTACACACCAAGGATGTGGACGTCCTCACCAATGTCGGAACGTCATCAACGGTCGTGGACGTACAGGCCATGAAGCATCTAGTTTATCTTGGAAAACTCAAAAGGAATATTCTACCGAATATTCCCTGTAAATTGTACCTTTTTTTATTTTTTCGAGGAAGGTCTCTTATTATATAAAGGAGACCCTAACATTGTGAAAGGGGGCTCTTGGGATCTCCCTCTCCTTCTTTCTAGAAAATATGTAAACATACTTCTCGAGAAAAAGGAGAATATGCGATCCAATACTTTGATCAGATCCAAAAAAGGTCATGAAATTCTTGTACATGTCTATTATTCATTCTTATGAAAAGAAAGAAGATCCGTTTCATTGAAGACCGGGTGAATCTCTTCCTTTACTCATATTTTTGTTACTTAATGCATCTTTATTTATGCTATCAAATCTGATAATAATCGACATCAACATTTATACTCGGCTATGCCTTTTAAGTCGTATTATTCATCTTAGATCCAGAGTTAATTATTCTTAACTAGGATTTATCCTTGATTTATTTCGATTGATTTGCTCGGAAAGTATTCGATAACTTTTGAGTCAAACAACAAGCAATGACATCGCGCACAACTAGCTTTTACTTCAGCGTAATACATATGGAGACATCTAAAGTCGGCACGATCTTTTACTTAGACATTTAAACTAGGCCTTTTTTCCAATTGTACACGTTTCTTAGCCAATTCTCATACCAATTAGACACTTAAACTAGGCTCTAACTCATGACTTTTTTGGATAAAATAACAAATGCCTACAAATATCCTTACAAACAACCCTAACTTCATAACTAGATTTAGAACACCTCCAAAACTGTTTTCTCATTTCTTCACCTTTCCATTTCTTATGCCAATTAGACCAGATATGTCTGGCACACATCCTAAATTCATCATTAGGTAAACCTTCTTTCAAAGCTGCAACAAATCCCTACATAATAATTAATTAGCCAGCAAAAAACGTGTTTAATTGGTATGAGAATTGCCTAAGAAACGTGTCTAATTGGAAAGAGGCCTAGTTTAAGTGTCTAAGTGAAAGATCGTGTCAACTTTAAGTGTCTCCGTATGTATTACGCATTTTACTTCGTCATTCTAACATGCAACACCTCCCATTCCTTTCTTTATTAATTTTAATACACTCAAACCAGAAAGGTGGCATAAGGAGCAACAGATTCCTCCTATTGACACCATGCATTTTAATTGATCTAAACCCATCCTACCCCCCCCCCCCCCCCACCCCAACCACCAAAAAAAAGCTCCATACGCAAGAAATATTGGCAGTGAGAAATGACTTACAGTTCTTTTCTTCCAAGAGTGATTACCAGGCTGGTCATCTCGAGCTACAGGTGCTAAAATCTTCATTTCAGCATATTCAGAATTTGGGTTGGGATAATATTAAGACAAGGAATGTCTTTCTTAAGAGGTGTATCAAAATACCAAAAATAATATGGCCGAATAGTCAGTAGCCTCATGCTATGAAGGCTTTGACTAAAATGAAAAGAAAGATCACAAGGAAATGTCATTTGATTCATAAAAGGAAGCAATCTAATATCTGCACCAGCTTGCATGCTTTCAAATTATTAACAAGTTATATCAACTAACCAAGAATACTTCCCAACAGTTTTACCTGTGTCTAAAAGGAAGGAAACAATGCAAATGCCTCAATGTGAAGTCCACTCATTTCTTCAAAATGTAAAATCACAACCACAAAGTACTTCCGTCATAAGTAGAAATCAAGAAAATTACATTAGTAAGTCTATTTTGTGAACCAAATGGACACTTAAGATGACACCAGAACTTGAACTTCTCAGTCCAAGGATACAGCACTTCAACCCTTAAGCATTGACAATGCTTAATCCACTTTATAAATACTACTAACATTATTCTGAATAGTTATAAAGTCAATTATTACACCTTTTTTTGGTATGTAGAATTCCGTGCAATTGATGGAAATTTCTGCTATAATTCTGACTGCACCAGGAAACAGGGCAGATGCAATCCCAATCATAAACAACAATGAATTCCAACAATCTTCAATGGTCAATTGTCCTGATGCAAAGAGATTTTAAGGTATGGATCGTCCTTGTACTTCAAGTATTGAGGAAGTTCAAGAGCTCTTTCTGCAATCTTCCTATCCTCGTGAATCTTAGCTATCAAGGCTTCAAGTGATGAAAAGTTGGCCTGTAATATTGCAAATAGTCGGTAATATGAGCAGGTGCTTTCAGAAAGAAAAAAGAAAAATAAGAGTAACTAGGCCACAATACCTCCGGCCGTATATAGCCCACAACAACTAGGTGCAATTCCTCACCATAAAAGTCCTCATTGAAGTCATGAAGCAACCATGGCTCCTAAAAAGAAAAGTTGTCTTCAACAAACCAAAAAAAAAAAATCAAGAATAAGCAAGAAGCATATGTCACGACACACTTACTATAGCTTTCTCTGTGTTATTAAAATATGGATTCCAACCAATGCTCATGACCATCTTGTAAACACCACGAGCTGATAATCCTGCCCATCCAAAATATACACCCGCTGGATGTTCTGAAAGAATGGCTGAATAACCTTCTGGGGATAAATTAGCTGAAAAAATATTTGATACCATAAGAATAGGAAAAAAAAAACATCAAACTGTTAGGCCATACAAGGCAAGAAAATAATCTTCAAGCCCCTCTAACAATTGTAGATGTTCCGGTGCAAATAACACATTGAAATAAACTCAGAATCTCTGATATGATAGGTTCACAAGAAACTAAAATTCCAATAACAAACTTATGAGAAATTCTAACAGCCACTTCAAGCGAATACAGATACTGAGTTGAGCATTAATATTAGCCATTCAGCAGAAGGAATAATGACGAGTATACCTGTGGGGATCCCAAGAACCTTTGAGCCGCGCCCAAATCCCTTTATGATAGGACCACCTATATACCAAGGTTCTAAGGGCAAAGTACCTTCTATTCCTGCATATGCTTCCAGTCAAAAATTGAAAGAGAAATCAAGTACACTCCATACAAGTAAAGCAGTCACAAAGACTTACTATCTTGAAATGCAGGTAATCCCCACTTTTCTAGTTGCAAATCTAGAAGAGAATTGATCACTTCATCAGCGGAAGTATAAAGATGAGACTGCTTTGCAAGAGATGGTACAGCAACAACTGCCATTCCAGCAGCCTTACCAGCAGTAACACCTGGTCTAACATAGGTATCTGGTCGAGTTAACTTTCACCAAGTTATGAGATAAACAATCTACATCCAATTCAAAACTAATATGGACTTCAGAGAGTAAAGGGACATATTTCAGCCTAGAAAATGCAAAAGCGATGACAAGGAATTTAAACCTCATTATCCATGAAATAAAAAATAAATCTAATAACTTTAGAAATTATAAATCATGATGTCAGAAGTTAGTAGCTAACGTTATTCAGTCCTAAGCTGGTATCCATCATAACATGTGTAAATTTGAGCTGAGTATGATAAACTCAAACAAACCCCTCAATATCTTCTAAGGAGAAAAATCACCCCTCTGATACCCTTCTTTTTCTTCCTTCTTTTTACCAGTAGTGAGATCTTCTAATGTGCTCCTATGCTTGTGATAGGATATATAGCGACATAATCTTTGAAGATAAAAACTCACATTGAATCTTCAATGACAAGAAAGCTGGATGGATCCATGTTGAGTCTTTTAGCTGCTTCAAGAAATCTTCCAGAAGAAGATATACAAGAGTTAACTCAACATCCATAATAACAGATTATGAAATGAGGAGGACAAAGATAAACAATTCATCCAGTTTTACATTTCCGGAGATGGCTTTCCAGCTTTCACTTCGTCTCCTCCAACAATGGCTGAGAATGATTCTTTCCATCCTGAAAATAATAAAGAATATCCCAATCAAAGCACCAAGCATAAATGCTATCTTACATGCTGGACTGACACAAAAAACCTATACAATGAAAGAAATACCTGTCTAACTAGATTTTAAAACCCTACCCTGATGATGAAAAATTTTGGTCTGTATGTTAGACTGAGAAGAATTTGAAGCCAATGCCATGGGTACACCGTGACCCCTCAAATGGTTAATCAACCGATTGGCCCCTGGAAGAGCTTTGATATTGCGCCACCTATATCAAAATGAATAACAAAGTCCAATAAGAACTTAGGACTGGAAAGTATCTGCAGAATACAAAAAAGATATACAAGTTCCACAACTATATAGCAGAAGCTCTCGCAAGCAATCAGAGAACGAAAATCAGAGTTTTACTAGCTCAAAGAAAAGAATTCTAAAGGTAACAGCAATCCAACATTGCTTCCACTCTCAGCAAGAGCCAAGAAAATCATGTTCCTCAAACTAACAAGACCATAGATGAGTTGATCACCCTTATTCCTCCTACCCCCCCCCCCCCCCAAAAAAAAAAAAAAAAAACCCCAAACAGAAGAACAAAAGAAAAGTGAAAAATTTCACTCCATTTAAATTAAAAACCAACAAATTCAATATACAAGAAACACATATGATGACGAACAAACAAAACATAGTCATTTCTTTTTCTTTTTGCAATAGATAATGTAACTTCATTCTTTAATTCCTCTTTTTTTTCCTTTATTTATTTTGGTGATCTTCTTTGCTAATCAATAAATGAATATATATCACCAAAAGCAAAAAAGATAAAAAGAAAGAAACATGTATATTTGCATTTTCTAAATTGGAGATCAAAGCTTGGTTCCCCTATTAGCAATTCTCCACAATTTAATTACCACCTGTACCTACTTAATTTTCAATAAGGGTTTTGAAACGAACACCCCAAAACTCTGTTCTCTAGTCCTCTCTTCTCTACTAACTAATTTGCAATCTATCATCATGCTCCAACTATAAAAAAGCATACTGTTTTTATTTGTAACATTATTCTTAACATCCATTAATAGGATTAAAGGAAAAGAGTCTGCCTATTAATATTTCAGTGTGAATAATCCTCCAAAAGTCTATTCAATTTCAGTTTGTAGCAATCAATAAATAGAAAGGAAATGAAACTATTTTTGCAGGTTTCTTACTTGTCAGAGAGCATTGGGTAAAATTGCGAAAGAAATTCATCTGTTGATAATGGGAGCCCATAATCTTCGACAACTGCAGCTGCAGCTTCTGTAGGGGTTTTCCCGACTATTTTAGGAGCTTCTCTCCCATCCCATTGCTTTCCATACTTAACTAAGAAAGCCTTTAAAATCTCACTCACAACACCATCTGTCAACACAAAGAGGTCAAATTAAAACTGGAAAACTGGAGGCTAATAAGAAACGCAAATGCACACAGGGAAGACATTTGCAATATAAAGTTTGATACTATGCAGCAGTTAACTCTACAACAGCAAGGTATTTCTGTGGCAAAAGAGGGACTTCACAGTTATATATTATCATCTTTGAGAGCCAGAGTGCATCTCAAATTCTGCATAGAAGTTCCAAATAGCTGCTGGCACACTAAGCATAAAGGGATATCATATTAGGCATATTCTCAAACAAGATAATTTGATAAAAGAACTTCAAAATAATAAAAAACTTTTACTACAATCTACAGTTAGAGTAAAGATTACAAAGTTTCCGCTCATTTCATATTGCTATTGGACAATGTAAAAATTGGAAGGAAATGAAAGGAACTTTGGCTTATGATTTTGAATGAGTAGAAGTTCATAGTTATCAAGAACAAATACCATGAATGATCTAGGAGAATGGCCAAGAATATAATTTTACAAGTGTAAAGTCAATATTCTCGAAAAAAAAACAAAAAAAACACGATTCTCAAAAAAAGTGCAAAGTCAAACAAGACTAGCACTACCAACCTGTATTGAGAAGTGTACCATCCAAATCAAGGATGACACCAGAAACCAGCTTCTTCAAAGTTCGTTCAACAGACATGGAGAGCAACATCTACCACGCAGAAACAGAAACCTATGTTCACATTATGTGAATAAATGAGATATACTGGCACGCTAAATACATGAATTTAATCTTGAAGTCAAATGTAGACATAAATCAACATACAAACATCTGTGTATCATGATTGCATCAAAAGTAACACCACTATTACTTGGAATTCATTTTAAGCTTCCTGGTCACCATCAAAACTGTATAAGTGCATATGGGTATGAGGCATAGAAGTATTCAATATAAGGAGAAATATATACTAACTTTCCATTCCACATGAGTAAGAAATCATGTCAAAGTAATAAACATAGCTACCTGCGTAGCCTATGAACTCATTCTGATACCATATTGCTCTTACCCAACTAGAGATGTCAAAGGGGCAGGTCAAATAAAATTTGGACTAGTTAAAACAGATTTAGTGAAACAAAGTTAAGATCCAATGCACCGAAAGTTTGCTCGAGTCAATAGTGGTAGGTTAATTTGGACCAAATAAAAGGGCATAACCCAACCCAACCCAACCAACGCAGAAGTCTTAGGTACACAAAGCTGAGATTTATAGAATTTCAATGTAACAACCTCCGGCTTAGCCCAAAAGAGTTCAGCTTGCTAACAAAAATTACTCCTTAAAAGAGTTAAAATAGAAAGGAGCAAATAAGCTATAAACCTGACATAAGGTTATCAACTTTTGCTAAGACATATTCACAAACAATTTGTCTTTCTCTACGAGTAAGAACAGAGAAAATTGTATTCATCAAATTGAAGCTGTTCCCCCAAATTAAGAAACTCTTATTAATGAAAGTTCAGATGATCATTGGTAACTGCTGAGTTTGAGTATCACCGGAAACGAGTTGTGACGCGTGTGATTAATCTACCAAGTAAGAAAGTAAATGAAAGTTTTTAAACATAATCAACCAATAAAGTAGCAAATTCACCTATCTATGCAACTGTAGTCAGCCTTCTTCTTTACCAAACAATCTGCCCAAAAAAGTTTCCAGCTTTTTTCAACAACCTCGAGCCATGCCGAGGAGCTTTTTGTAAAAAAAAAAAAATGGAAGTAATAATTTATTGATGTTGTGGAAAATTGTTCTGATACAAATATACGGTTCTGCACTCAATAGCTAGCAGAAACCGCATGGGTTCACCCAAAGTTTACTAAAAACGAAGATTGGCCAATTGCCTTTATCTGGGCCACATCCCAATTAAAGCTCGTAATCTAAAGTTAATGTGAAATTAGATCCTTGATGTGAAAAATAATTATAATTCCAGACGACGAAAAGAAGGGGGGAAGAGAGCAAGTATGAATTAAGAGAGAAACAAATCGTCAAATATTTGTTATAAGCATCGATAAATGTAAAAGAGAAGACGCGAATGAGGAGTAAAAGAAGAACCTGAGAATTGAGTCTAAGCTTAGACAAGGCCGTTTAGAAGAATTCAACGTAATAAATTAACTTGTAAATGAATGTCTTATTTGCCAATTAAGTGATTTTTGTTTTCTTTTTTTTGGTACGAGAAATTTAACGTCACTACTGTCAGAGTGGCGCATGCCTTTCTATTTAGTGAATTCAATGTCAGAGTGGTGCATGCCAAACCAATAAGTGAAATCCCAGCCATTCAAAAACTGCCCATTTTAATTTGCACCCCAACAGTACATTTAAAAATAAGAAAACTATATTTTCCGAAAAGCATACGAACAGCTCTTTAAAAGAAAAATTGTATCACCATCAATGAAATGCGATAAGTAAAATTTGTACTCACCCGATATTGCTATAATCCAACTTCACAGTTGATTATTAAAGATAAAGAACTGGAGAAATAGAGACCGAGAAACCGAAGTTTGTCTTCCTTTGGATTGATTGTCATCGCCTACATTGTCTTTCTTCCAATTTTGGCCTGAGCCACTGGTCCTACGGATTATTGTTGGGATACAAGATGTTACATGATTTAGACATGATTATATGGAGTGTATACACAGTGTATATTTATTGTATTTTTGGTATACAATAGCATGGGCTGTGATGATTATGTGTTATTTGGGCCATTTGCATATACCGAGCCCACTTCATGTCTGAGCCCCATTTCATTTTCCTATTTGGGTCCTTTGACCCGATCCGTGTGTATTTGTATATATAGGGGTCCCCAGATATTTTGAGACCCCCGGACTTCATTTTTCACTTTTCTATTCTCGGTTTAATAAACTCTCTGAGTTCCAGAGACTTCTCAAATCCTCCTCCTTCTCTCTACTTTCTCTCTCTACAATCTCCATGATTTCTCGGCTTAACTTCGATGTTTTCATGGTATCAGAGCCTCGACGAAGATCCGATCATGTTTCTATGTGCTTCGTGGTCTTGGATGAAGTCTGTTTTGAGGTTTTTGGGGGTGATTTCTGAGACCTCACGGTCGATGAAGATTTCGACCTATCGGAGACTTTTCTGAGTCTCTCATCATGATATCCGAGTGTATTTTTTTCTCCTGAACGTTCTGGAAGATTTTATGATGATTTTTGGTTGGTTGATTTTGGGTGACCTATCGGCTTCTAGGGTTTCTGGTGGTTTAACTTGAGGTTTTACTGCCTTCCGGTGGCTCGATTCTCACTCAGTGGACGTTTTGGGTGCTTCTCCGACGTTCCTGACCACATTTCCAGTAAAGTTGCTTTTAAGGTTACACCTAGGGTTTGATACCTAGGGTTTCTCTGTTGTTTGAAGGCCGATCTTCTCCGGTCGCGAAGAAGGAGGGTAACTCTGTCCTTATCTTCGGTATTATATGTGATTGTTTGACTGTGTACTTGTGAGCATCTGGTGTTGTCTGTGAATACCTGACTTGACTGTATTCTGTTTGTTGGTTGTTGTATGTGAATACCTGTTTTGGTTGTATTCTGTTTGTTGAAAAAGTTGTTCATTTAAGCCGGTTCATTGACTATGGCTTCTAACACAAGTACTGGTGCCTCCCCTTCTCTAGACTCTTCCAGTCCCCTTTTCGTATATTCTTCTGATGTCCCTGGGGTATCTCTCGTTCCCACTCCCTTCTCAGGTAGTGGTTATGGGGGCTGGAGACGTAAAATGATTGTTGCCTTATCAGCCAAAAACAAAATCAGTTTTGTTGATGGCACATACTCCCGACCTACCACCAATGTGGCTCAACAGAGGTTGTGGGATAGGTGCAACAACATGGTGATTTCTTGGTTGACTGCTTCCATTTCCCCTACAATTGCTGAATCTGTGCAGTACTCTGACACTGCACAGAGCATATGGTCCCAACTCCAGGCCAGATATGGCACTGCAAACAGGACCAAAATCTTTGAACTGAAAAGAGAGTTGTCCCACACCTCTCAAGGGTCCTTAGATATAGCTTCTTATTTCAACAAGCTAAAAGGTCTGTGGGATGAACTTGATTCTATGTGTGCTAATCATGGTTTAAGGTGTGTATGTGCTGCAAAAGATGGTATAGTTCAGGAATGTGATGATAATAAGGTCTTTCAGTTTTTAATGGGTCTGAATGAAGCTTATATGGGGGTCAGGAGTAATCTTTTGATGATGCAGCCTCCTCCTTCTCTTGACAATGTTTATAATATGGTCCTCAATGATGAGAAGCAAAGACAAGTTCAGTCTTCCGCTCACTTTAATCCAGCCTCTGTCTCTTTCAATGTACATACAAACAGGCAGCCTGTTGGATTTAACAAGGCCACAGTGTCTGTTCCTCCTCCTCCTTTTAGACAGAGAGTCAATTTTGACCAACAGAGAGTCAATTTTGACCAAGCCAGGGGACCTTTAGTTTGTAGATACTGTAAAAAATCTGGACACTTAATTGATAAGTGCTTCAAGATCCATGGGTATCCACAAAGTGCCACCTTTAACAAGGGAAGGAGGCCTGCTGCTGCTCATCTGAGTACTGGTCCAGTTTCTTCTATTTCTGATGGACTGTTGTCTTTCCTCAAGGGAATCCTCCTGCTGGCCATCAATCTGTTGCAAGACTAGATGGCCAAAGTTCTGTGATACCAGGGTTGAGCAGACCTGATTATGACCAGTTGATGAACTTGTTACACCAGACCAAGTTGGGGGAATCCACTGCTCAAACTCCTCCTCTCATATATGCTGCAAACTTTGCTGGTACTATGTTAACTGAGAACCCTATTTCTGATTCCAAACTTTGCTTGCTTACTCACATTAATTCTGTCACCTGGATTATAGATTCATGTGCCTCTAATCACATGACACATGATAAACAACTACTTTTTAACATTATACCTTTAACTCTGTCATATCTTGTCACTCTTCTAAATGGCTATAAAGTGAAAGTGACTTGCACTGGCTCCTTTGCCTTGACTTCTTCCATCACTCTTCACAATGTACTGCTAGTTCCTTCTTTTAAACACAACTTGATTTCTGTTCACAAGTTAGTGAAGCAGTTGCATTGTATAGTTATGTTCACTGAACATTCCTGCTTACTACACATGATACAGGACCCTTCTCTGAGGAGGCCACTGGATCTTGGTAGAGAAGCTGCTGGCCTGTATAAACTAGTTTGGGTTCCTTCTTCCCCTTCTCCCTCTGTTAATTGTTCTTCTACTTCTGTTTCTCCTGAATATGCTTCTTGTAATGATAACAAAGTTGTTGCATTGCCTTCTGTGTTTGTTTCTTGTAATGATGACATCTTGTCTGATAACAAGGTTGTTCATTTGCCTTCACATGTGAATAGTTCCATCTGTAATAATGAATTTGCATCTGATATGAATTACATTTGGCACTTAAGGCTTGCACATACTCCATTTGCACATATGAAATGCATTTCTGGTCTGTCTTTTCCTTTTGCTTCCAAACAACCTTTTCCCTGTACAGTCTGTCCCATGGCCAAACAGACCAGGCTTCCTTTCCCTGATAGCTCCATTATAACTTCTAGGCCTTTCCAACTGATTCATGTGGACACCTGGGGTCCTTATCATACTCCAACCTCTTCTGGTTGCAAATATTTTCTTACACTTGTTGATGACTTTTCAAGGGCAACTTGGACACACATGTTGGGATCCAAAAGAAATGCCTTTTCTATGCTTAAGTCATTTCTTTCTCAGGTCAGAACCCAATTTGATGCTGTGGTTCAGACAGTTAGAAGTGACAATGCCTTAGAATTGGGCTCCAGCAATTAGGGTATTTCCTTCTTTAGTAGCCAGGGGATCATACACCAAACCTCCTGTCCTCACACTCTCCAACAAAATGGAGTTGTTGAGAGAAAACACAGGACTCTCCTTGAAACCTGTAGGGCTTTGCTCTTTCAATCTGGCTTGCCAGTATCTTTCTGGGGGGATTGTTTGTTGACTGCTACATATCTCCTTAACAGAATACCCACCAGATTGCTTCATAATAAGTCCCCTCATGAAATTTTGCATGGGGCAGTCCCATCCTATGCTCACTTGAGAACCTTTGGTTGCCTTGCCTATGCCACTGTCCCTATCCCTCAAAGGGACAAGTTAAAGCCCAGAGTCATTCCTTGTGTTTTCCTGGGATATCATTTTGGCAAAAAGGGTTATAGATTATATGATCTTGCATCTAAGAAGTATTTGGTCACCAGGGATGTTCTCTTCATGAATCAGTTTTTCCTTTTAAATTTGTGTCTTCTTCTGCTCATCCTCCTGCTTCTTCTTTCCCTTCATTCCATCTGGAGAAGATGATGATGCCTCTGATTCTCCCATTCCTCTCTCTCCTCCCTCTTCTCCCACATCTGTGCAGCTGCCTTTTCCTACTCCTTTGAGTCCTGCTGGGCCATCTACTATTTTAGCTCATTCTCCCTCTGTTCCTGCTCCCAGAAAATCTCAAAGACAACATAATCCTCCTTCCTATCTTAAGGATTATGTCTGTCAACTCCCTGCCTTTTCTAGCTCATCTTCCTCCTCTTTGGAATCTGAGCCTCTATACTATTCTCAGGCTGCATCTGTTCCAGCATGGCAAGTTGCCATGAGACAGGAGTTTGAAGCTTTGGACACTAACCATACTTGGGATGTTGTTCCTCTTCCTCCTGGTAAGAAACCCATTGGTTGCAAATGGGTTTACAAAATTAATACAAAGCTGATGCCAGTGTTGAAAGGTATAAGGCCAGATTGGTTATTAGGGGTGACACACAGGTTGAGGGGATTGACTTTACTGAAACTTTCTCTCCAGTGATTAAAATGACTTCTGTCAAGTGCCTTATTGCTGTGGCTGTCAAGAATCATTGGCCTCTATTTCAGCTTGATGTGAATAATGCCTTTCTTCATGGTGATTTGGATGAGGATGTTTATATGAAACTTCCTCCAGGTTTGACTGTCTCTCCTTCTACTTCTGGTTCTGTTTCTTCCCCTTCTTCTCCTTCTCCTCCTCTGGTATGCAAGCTCAAGAAATCCTTGTATGGGCTGAGACAGGCATCCAGACAATGGTATGCAAAATTGTCTTCTGCTCTTTATTCCAGAGGGTATACCCATTCTTTGAATGACTACTCCTTGTTTATCAAGGGTAATCCTGGCTCCTTTGTGGTGGTAGCTGTTTATGTGGATGACATAATACTCACCGGGGATGACAGTGATGAACTGACTGCTCTGAAACTGTTTCTGGATGCACAGTTTATGATCAAGGATTTGGGGTCCTTGCATTATTTTTTGGGCCTTGAAGTGTCTGTTGTCCCTGGTGGGCTGCACCTTAATCAGCACAAGTATATCTCTGATTTGGTGCATCAGTTTGACTGTGTCAATGTCTCTTCTGTTGTGTCCCCTTTGGACATCAATGTCAAACTTCATGCTGATTCTGGTGACCTCTTGCCCTCTCCTGACCAGTACAGGAGTCTAGTTGGCAAGATGCTCTTCCTGACTCATACTAGGCCTGATATTTATTTTGCAGTCTAGCATCTGAGTCAATTTCTCAAATCCCCCAGACTCCCCCATATGACTGTTGCCCTGCATGTTCTGACATACCTTAAAGGCACTCCCTCCTTGGGTTTATTCTACTCTGATCATGCTGACTTTTCTGTTGCTGGGTTTTCTGATAGTGACTGGGCTGCTTGCCCTGATATTAGGCGCTCTGTTACTGGCTTTTGTGTGCTCTTGGGTGGCTGTTTGATCAGTTGGAAATCGAAGAAACAGCCTGTTATTTCTCTTTCCTCTGCTGAGGCAGAATACCGAGCCCTTAGCAAGGTTGTTGCTGAATTAACTTGGCTCTCTCGCTTGTTGGCTGATCTTGGGGTCTCTCTTTCCTCTCCTATTTCTGTTTATTATGATAGTATGGCTGCTGTTCATATTGCTAACAATCCTATTTGTCATGAACGTACGAAACATATCGAGGTGGATTGCCATTTTGTTCGGGACTTGTTGCTTTCTGGTTTTATCAAGTTGCTTCATGTGCCCACTTCCAATCAGTTGGCCGACTTGCTCACCAAACTTCTGCCTGGCTCTTTACTGCTTCCGCTGCTCGCCAAGTTGCAGGTGGTTCCCCCCTCCAACTTGAGGGGGGTGTTGGGATACAAGATGTTACATGATTTAGACATGATTATATGGAGTGTATACACAGTGTATATTTATTGTATTTCTGGTATACAATAGCATGGGCTGTGATGATTATGTGTTATTTGGGCCATTTGTATATACCGAGCCCACTTCATGTCTGAGCCCCATTTCATTTTCCTATTTGAGTCCTTTGACCCGATCCGTGTGTATTTGTATATATAGGGGTCCCCAGATATTTTGGGACCCCCGGACTTCATTTTCCACTTTTCTATTCTCAGTTTAATAAACTCTCTGAGTTCCAGAGACTTCTCAAATCCTCCTCCTTCTCTCTAATTTCTCTCTCTACAATCTCCGTGATTTCTCGGCTTAACTTCGATGTTTTCAATTATACACTGCTGGAGGATTGAATATTCGGACAATGTGCACACATACCCACTTTTGAAGCACCCGTTAGATATATCACGTGAGAACGAAAAAAATGGGGGAATATTCTATAGAAGAGAGAGGGGAGCATAGAGGGTTAGGGTGATGTGGATTTAAGAAGAAGAACAATTAAATTGCAGAAACTAAGCTAAGAAGATGAGCTAAGAGATATCTTGCATGAAATCTGAATAGAACAGTGTACAGCTTCAGCTATTACAAGACTCCCAGCTTAGGACTAAACTGTAAAGTAAATAACTAATGGATTGAAATGTAAATAAGACAAGGACTAAACTGTAATGTTTAGGACTAAATAACTACTATAGCTAACTTTTTTCCTGTACTACTAAGGCTTAAGGTATCATCCCCGTCTACACAACTCTTACTCAGGTCATATCAGTACTCCCCCCTCAAAATATTCCTTGACCTCAAGGAATGAATGTAGGAAATCTCACTTTAATGGCATTTGAATCTTCCTATGTTGCTTGATCTAATGGTAGTTGTTCCCGTTGAATTAAAAGTTGGACCATGGATTTATTCCCCTTCTGAATTATCCTTCTATCAAGTATCTTGGCTGGGTAGGGACAGCAAGGACTGGACAAATCTAGAATGGGGGATGGTTCACCTTAGTTGGTACTTCATGACAACGTTTAAAGAGTGAAGGGTGCAAGAGTAACTGAGAATGTAGGGCAAGTTTATAGGCTACAGTTCCAACCCTTTCCAAAATTTGATATGAATCATAGTATTTGGCTGAGAGTTTGGTAAAATGCCTTGTGGACAGAGTTAACTGCTTGTAGGGTTGCACTTTCAAGTAGACCCAATCACCTACTTTGTATTGTCTGTCAGTCCTACGTTTATTAGCCTGATGCACCATCCTTTGTTGAGACCTAGTCAAATGAAACTTCAAAAGTTGCAGCTTCAATTCTCTGGTAACTAGGCTCCTATCAACCTCTTCCATACCAGAATCCCCAGACATATAAGGTAGGTGTAAAGGTGGAGGTTGTCCATATAAAGCCTCATAAGGAGTAGTCTAAATTGAAGTGTGAAAGGTTGTATTGTACCACCATTCCGCAAAGTTGAGATACTGCACCCAATCCTTGGGAGAGTCAGTACAATAGCGCCTTAGGTAGGTCTCCAAACATCTGTTGATGACCTCATTCTGGCCATCAGATTGAGGGTGGTAAGCAGTAGAGGTATTCAAGGTAACCACTTGTATTGCAAACAATTCTTGCCACGGCTTGCTGGTGAACACAGGGACCTATTACTCACAATATCAGCAGGCGTACCATGCAATTTAAAAATGTATTCCATGAAGAGTTTAGCTATATCCAAAGCAAAATAGGAGTGGGATAAAGTATGAAGTGCGCATACTTAGTTAACCTATCAACAACCACCCAAATAACATCTTTGCCCTTGGACTTAGGTAGCCCTTCAATAAAATCCATACTGATGCTACTCCAAGCCACTTATTGTATTGGTAAGGGCTGCAACAACCCAGGATAAGCAGAGGGGTCATATTTACTCTTCTGACACACATCACACTTCTTAACATACAGCTCAACATCCATTTTCAATCCCTTCCAATAGAAGAGTGAAGCCACCCTCCTATATGTATGATCTATCCCCAAGTGCCCCCCTCCTACAGAATTGTCCCACAATCTCGGGATTTCTTGCCTCAACCCTTGGTCATTCCCAATCACTAGCTTCCATTTCTTCCTTACTTGTTGGTTGATATAGGAATACCCATTGATCTCTTCCTTATGGCCTGTCAACTGTTGGATTAACTCAATTAGCTCAGGATCAACTTTTCAATTGTCCTTGATAGTTTTCAAAAAACCAGTTCTCACAGAAGAGAGGGTCCGAGCTACCAACTCAGTTGCTGGAAGCCTAGATAGGGCATCAACAGCCTTGTTCTCCTTTCCCTTTTTGTACTGTATCTCAGAATCAAATTGCATCAATTTAGTAATCCACTTAAGTTGAGCTCCAGTTTGTCGCTTTTGATCCAACAGAAATTTAAGGGCTTTCTGATCAGTCTTGACTATAAAGTGCCTGCCTATCAAATATTGCCCCCACTTGGTGACAGCCATGACCAAGGCCAGTAACACCTTGTCATATACAGGCATATCTTGGTGTTTTGTGGATAAACCTTTACTCAATTAGGAAATTGGTTGGCCTGATTACATAATGACAGCTCCAATGCCCACATTACAAACATCTATTTCCACTATAAATAGGGAGTTGAAATTAGGTAGGGCCAAAACTAGTCCAGTAGTTAGAGCCATCTTGAGATTTTCAAATGCTGCAGTAGCCTAGTTAGTCCACTTGAAATGGTTCTTTTTAAGAAAATCTGTCAACGGTTTGCTTATGTGCCCATAACCTCTGATGAATCTCCTATAGTAGCCTGCTAGAACAAGGAACCCCCTCAATTGCTTAATAGTAGTAGGTATAGTCCATGTTGAACAGCTTGAATTTTCTTAGGGTCAGTAGCCACTCCCTTAGCATATATGAAATGGCCTAAACAAACCATACTAGCCACAGCAAACTGACACTTGTTCCTTCAAGCATAGAGCTGGTGTTGCATTAGAAGGCTGAAAGTTATCTGCAAATGCTCAGCATGTCTTCTAAGCTTTTGCTTAAAATCAGGATGTCATCAAAAAAGACCCAGATAAACTTTCTAAGATGTTCCTGAAACACATGATTCATCAATCCTTGGAAGCTAGAAGGAGCATTAGTCAGCCCAAATGACATGACTAGGTACTCATAATGGCCTGAGTATGTTCTCAAAAACAGTTTTATGAATATCCTCTGGTGCCATTCTTATTTGGTGATACCCCGATCGAAGGTCTATTTGAGAATACACCTAGGAACCACCTAATTCATCCAACAACTCTCCAATGATAGGAATTGGGCACTTATCCTTGATGGTGACATGATTAAGTGCCTTATAATCCACACAAAGCCTCCAATTGCCATCTTTCTTTGCCACTAGAACCACAGGGGATGCAAAAGGACCAAAACTGTTTTGAATTAGTCCTTGAGACTTCAGTTCCCTAACCATTTGCTCAATTACATCCTTATGTACAGGAGAGTACCTATAAGGTCTTGAGTTTATTGGTTCAGCCGCCTCTTTCAAAGGAATATGGTGATTGAAACACTCTCTAAGTGGTGGTAGCCTTGTAGGCTCTTGAAAGATTGGTTCATATTCTTGCAATACTTGTTGAATCTCGAGAGGTTTTGTCCCTAGATGTTTTTCCTCCTCTTCTCCTGAAAAAGAAACTCTGATCATAAACAGTTGAACATTGTCTCCAGTAGACTTGTGAAGGGAAGAGGATTCTACCATTTTAAGCTTACGTATAATTCCTTGCAATGCAAACAGTGTTCCTTTAAAGTTAAACTGCATGGTTAGCCGTTTGAAATTGAACACAATGTCTCCTAAGGTACTGAGCCACTGAACCCCCAAAACCATGTCACAAGTGACCAAAGGAAGCAGCAAGAAATCAGCTCTAGAGACTGTATTATCCAGCAACCACTCCAGCCCTTTACACATTCCATAAATAGGTACTGAATTTTCATCAGCTAGACTAGTACTCAACGCCTTGCAAAGGTCTACTCTCCAGCCCATCCTAGCATCAAGTCCATTATCCATGAAGTTGTGGGTAAATCCACTATCAATTAATATATTCATAGGTTTCTTGTGAGAGTACCCCATAAGTCTAATTGTTTGATACCCATGAGTGCCTTATAGAGCATGGATAGAAATCTCACAAGTTTCAGCAGTTTCCTCTGTACTAGATCCATCGATGAGTTCTACCTCCTCCACTAATTCCAGCATGTACACTTGTGCTTTGTTCTTCAAAACATGTCCGGGATGAAACTTTTCATCACATAGGAAGCACAGTCCTTGAGCCCTTTTTCATTCAGTTTAGCCTGAGTTAGCCTTCTTCTTTTAAATTTATCAGCTTCCACCGGTGGTGTTGGTTTGGGTAGATGGTAAGCATGTGAAGTTAAGGGTTTATGGGAGTGCAAAAACTGGTTTGGTCTAGGACTAGAGTGTAGATTATCTTGTTTCATAGCTTTAAACTATTTAGCAAATATGGATTCCTCTAGCCTAGCCAGATGATAAGCTTGGGGTAAGGAATAAGGCTTCAATATCCTTACTGCATCTCCTAATTCAGATTTAAGCCCTTCTAAAAATATGCTCATAGCATAACCAGGTTCCAAATTGAGCCTAGCCATTGCCCAGTCAAAAGCTTCCTGAAACTCTACCACCCCCATCCCCCTCCTGTTTGCTTGAGCTTCACCAAGTCACTCATGGGATCATCAAATTCAGTACCAAACATGTCTGATAAGGCCCAAATATACTCCCCCCCCCCCGGCTTGGGTAGGGGAGTTGCAAATGAGCCCTTCCCCTCATGTAAGCCATATGCCATTGAAGTGCTAGGTCATCTAAGTGCATGGAACTCACCCTTACCTTTTCGTGATGGGGAACCTTGTCCATAGAAAAAAATTACTCGATCTGATACCACCAATCTTGAAACCTTTTCCTCCAAACATTGGAAACCTAATCTTGTATTGTCTCATAATAGAGCGTGGTTGTTGATGATTCCACCCCGTGTAGTAATACTCAAGGCTTGGAGTAAACTGGTTTGGAGTAAACTGATATGGAATCTGAGGTGTGTGTAGTTGGTTTGTGGGTTGTTGGTGCAGGGACATGGGTATGTGTACTGGGTTAGCAATGGAACAGGGAATAGAGCAAGAGATATGTCCATTGGTTCCCATAGTCTGGGTAAGGTACGGAGAATTAGGAGCAGAAAGAGGGTAAAATTGAAAGGCTGAACTAGGTATAGATGGAAAGTGTATAGGTTGTGTCGGTTTGGAAGATGCATCTGAAGAACAAGTGTTTACTGGTTGGGGTGCTTGAAGTGAAGCAGGGGTAGGAAAGGTTGACGATAGAAGAATTTGACTGGATCTAGGGTTCCGATTCATAGGTAACTACAGCGGCATGGGTCTATTTCCTCTAAAATTGGAATTCAAATTAGGGAAAGAAATAGTATCATCAATACCCAAAATTCTAATTGGTCCATCAGTTGGGGAATACTACTCCTCTCTGTTGGACACAGCAGAACATGTTTCCTTCCCTCGATCCGAGTTGCTACCAGTAGTAAGGGTTTCCTTGAGCTCGCTAAATGCCTTCTGTTGGTAGATTCCAACTGGTCTTGCCTCAAATTGACATTCGCCACTTCAATGGCTACTCGATCTAATCGATTGAGCATCTCCTTGATTTCCCCTAACATCGTGTAACCCACAGAGCAAAAATTGCTCTGATACCACTGATGTGGTTTTAAGAAGAAGAATAAGAAAGTTGCAGAAACTAAGCTAAGAAGATGAGCTAAGAGATATCTTGCTTAAAATCTGAATAGAATAGTGTAGAGGTTCAACTATTACAAGACTCTCAGCTTAGGACTAAACTGTAAAGTAAATAACTAGTAGACTGAAATGTAAATAAGACAAGGACTAAACTGTAATGTTTAGGAATTAGTAACTACTATAACTAACTTTATTCATGTACTACTACTAAGTCTTTAGGTGCCACTCCCATCTGTACATCTCATACTCAGGTCATATCATAGGGCTTACGTGGATGAGTGGACTCGCCAATTTTTCTAAGTTTTCCGGTGAGTTTGGGTGCCAAAAATTTCAGGTGTGGGGTGAGGTGGCTGGAAAAAAGAAAGGGATTATGTTATGGTTAGACCTAAAAGGAATGGATGACTCAGATTAAAATTAAGATGGGGTGGGTCAGGGGTGGATCAGGCGGGTTAAAGGGGAGGCTAGGGAAGTCTGGGTTATGGTTCTATATACTTACGTATTATTTGGTTACTTGTATAAGAAAAAATACTCCTTGCATAATTATTGTAGTGCTTAATTGTCGATATTCAATAATCAATAGTACTTACATTAAATTATATTTGATAAGTGTATTATTATATGAGTGATAGATAGAATTATAATAAGAATATATGATTATCAATTAATATATTAGAGTGTAACATCTATGACCTAAAGTAATTTTCAAATATTTTTGTCACTATATTTTTTTTTTAAAAATCTGACAACGTGTAATAAAGGATTACAATGGGTGCGATGGGTATGATGAGTTGGGACAAAGCGATCGGACCTGACGAGATTCCAGTAGAGTTTTTGAGATATGCGGGTAGGGCAGACTTAGTGTGGCTGACTGAGCTATTTGATGTTATCTTCAAGACAAAGATGATGCCTGATGAGTGGCGATGGAGTATAATGGTTCCGATGTACAAAAACAAAGAAAATATCTAGAATTGTAACAACTATAGGGGTATAAAGTTACTAAGTCATACCATGAAAGTCTGGGAGAAGGTGGTGGAAATTAGGATAAGGAGGGCGGGGTCTATATCGAAAAATTAGTTCGGGTTCATGCCGGGCCGTTATACTGCGGAAGCTCTTATCAGGAGGTTGGTGGATCTATATAGGGATATGAAGAGGGATTTGCATATGGTGTTTATTGACCTATAGAAGGCATATGACAAGGTCCCTAGTGACGTCCTTTGGAGGTGTCTGGAGGTGAAAAGTGTGCTGGTGGCTTACATTAGGGCGATACAGGGTATGTATGATGGAGCTATGACTCAGGTTAGGACTGTGGGAGGTGATTCAGAGCCTTTTTCGATGGTTATGGGATTACACCAAGGATCTGTGCTCAGCCCCATATTTTCTCTGGCGATGGATGTATTAACACAACATATCCAATGAGAGGTGCCATGGTGTATGTTATTCACTGATGATATAGTTCTGATTGATGAGATGCGAGGCGGCATTAATGGTAGACTGGGGGTATGGGGGAAGACTCTAGAACCTAAAGTTTTCAAGTTGAGTACGGACTAAGACAGAATATGTGGATTGCAAGTTCAGCAACGTGACGGGGGAAGCGGATGTGGAAGTTAGACTTGACTCACAAGTCATCCTCAAGAAAAAAAGTTTTAAGTACTTAAGGTCAACTATCTAGGGAGACGGGGAGATCGATGGGGATATTACGCACCATATAGGAGTGGGGTGGATGAAATGGAGGTTAGCGTCCGTAGTCTTGTGTGACAAGAATGTGCCACCGAAACTCAAAGATAAGTTCTATAAGCGGTGGCAAGACCTGCCATGTTGTATGGAGCTGAGTGTTGGCCAGTCAAGAATTCACATATCCAGAAGATGAAAGTAGCATAAATGAGGATGTTGAGATGGATGTGTGGACACACTAGGCTGGATAAGATTCGGAATGAAGATATTTGGGAGAGGGTGAGCGTGGCTCCCGTGGATGAAAAGATGCGGAAAGCGCGGCTTAGATGGTTCAAATACGTATGGAGGAGAAGCCTAGATGCATCGGTTAGGAGGTGTGAGCGGTTGACATTGGCGTGTACTAGAAGAGGCAAAGAGCGCCCTAGGAAGTATTAGGGCAATGTGATCAGGGAGGAGCGCGACTTCAGATTTCCAAGGACATGGCTCTTGATAGGAACATGTGGAGGTCGAGCATTAGGGTGGTAGGCTAGGGGGTAGTCATGAGTTCTTCCCTCTTTGTACCGGGTAGTCTGTTAGAGTTCCGTTAGGTTTGTTAGTGGTCCTTGTTGTATCCACATTGGTGTTTTGTATAATTTTGTGTTATTGTCCTTTCATTTATTTGTTGTGATTATTTTATTTCTGGTATCTTTTATTGTTACAAGTCTTTTCTCTTATTTCTTTTCTGATATTATTGTCTTTCCTTTTGAGCCGAGCGTCTCCTGGATACAGTCTCTCTGCCCTTTTCGGGGCAGGGGTAAGGTTTGCGTGCACTCTACTCTCTCCAGACCCCATTAATAACATATTACTAGGTATGTTGTTGTTGTTGTGTAATGAAGGATTAGCATGACTAGTGACATAATCAGTCCTAAAATGGGCAGAATTAAACTATTCCATCAGTTCTTATCTTAAAAGGAATTATTAACAACACTTTTCTCCTTTGTTGTTCTTGAAACTGTTCACACGTTAGTAATCGAAAAAATTCTGCTCACTCTATAATAGCATAAGCATGAGTAATTTAAAAGCCAAGCAAATTATAATGTTACGGCTAAGACTATTCAATTGGACAAAATTTTGATATGATTAGCCCGTTTATTTACTTGAACATGGAGCATTAGCTGTTCCATAGACTAATTCCTATACAAGTTCTGAGCTGTCGGGGTTGAGTGAATTTGCGGCGGTTTTTCTTGCGTATTACGGCGGCTTTTAGCCGCCACTATGTCCATTAATGGGTGTAGTCTCATAAGAGGGTACTATGTCCATTAATGGGTGTAGTCTCAAATTAAAGTCCAATACATTCAACATAACACTTCAAATTAATCTAACAAACTAGAACATTAAGCATAATACGTCTAATAATTTTAAATAATACAAATTGTCTCAAATCAACTTAAAATATTAAATACGAATGTCTGGAGAACGCGTAAAATAAATCTTTATATGTCGCTTTAAAGAGCATGTGCCCTACTTCCGACGACGAGTGTAGACTCGACCACAGTGCTTGCACTCTATTATGTAAACTTCTTCATTTTCTTTTACCACATTAAAGTGTTCCAAAACAAATAGTGTCAATGTAGAATCATTGGGCATGATTTAACTTGAATTGAAAATTTGAGTTTGACAAAAGAGAGATGAGTGAAGACTTGAATACTTCAATTTGAGTTTGAGAAATGAGAGAGATTGATGAATTTGCGAATGAAAAAATGAGGGGATATTTATAGTTGAGAATTGGAATAAAGTATAATTATAAAAAAATTGAGATAAAAATAAAGTTTGGGGGCCAAATGACTATTTTTTAAAGTGCCCAACGGATCAATTTTGAAGGCCAACGGCTAGATTTTAAAAATATGACCGTTGTCTTTTTTTTTAATTTTTTTCAAAAAAAATTAGCTGTTGGAGCCCATTAGTTTCGTTGGGCCCGGTTGAGCCGACATAGGCTCGTCTGCCGGTCCCGGGCTCACAGGCTATTTGTGTTGAACCAGCCCACCACGGGCTTTTGCATCACTAGAGCCAAAGCCCACCAAAACCGCCCTCTAGGCCCGTTAGGACCACGGTCCTGGGCGAGTCCCGGGACAGGTCCGGACCACAATACAACCTTAATATAAAGCATATAGCTTCGCAAGTCATTAGGGATTAAAGGTGAACAAGGAAAAATGGTGTTTTAGGAAGACAACCTCGATTAGGCTCATGCTTCTACTGTCATGTGTACTGCAGATGGGATGGGGCCGTTAGTTTTGTGCCTTTTGTCTTTGCTGTTAACTAGCCTACATGTGCTCCATATTAGCAAAGATAAAGGACTATATGTGCTCAGGGTAAAATATCAAGGACAAAATTAGACCTACTCCTATATTCAAGGGATAACTTTGGTTGAAAACTGCACGATAATTTACAAGTGTTTACGCACCAAAATTTGAAATTATTCTATCTTTTTAATGCAGTTTCAGAATTGTTCTGTAGTTTTTCTGTTTTTCCAATACAATTTTAGAAAAAGGGATTTTAAGTAAATTCTATTTTTCCAATATTGCTTCAAAAAAATCAGATTTTATATAGTTATATCTCTTCAATGCAACTTCAAAAATCGGATCTTAAGTTCTTAAACATAAACTTATCTTTGAATTCAACACACAGTTCCACTTCAAGTCTACCATAAATTAGCTCAAATTTGAAACATAACAAGTATCATGTTTTTCTCAAAAGATATTTACACTTTGCAAGCTTAAAAATAATCAAAAAAGTATACGGGTAAATCGTAATCAAGTATAATAAGTCCTACAAGAAATTACTTAGCCAAGATCGTGATAGATCTAAAAAGATAAAAGGTAATGGAGAGTTTAAGTATCAAAGAGAGATAGAGAGAAGCTTGTTTGCTAGCAGTAGAGAGAGAAAGTAGAATGATAGTATTACTCAGAATAATGCCTCTCCCCCTTACAAAGGTGAAGGTCTCCTTTATATATTAGGAGACCTTCCTAGAAATAATCAAAAGAAAAGTACAAGAGTTGGTGGCTTCCTCGTACGAAGGAAGCCAAGCCTAAAGCGATGTCGTTCCTCCATCTAGTTGACTGGGACGTCCTTGTTTGGGCCGTCTTTACCTGAGGTGACACGATTTGAGGACGGCTTTATCATGAGGGAAGTGTCTGCCTAGACGGAAGCGGGGTGAGCCAGGTTTTACCCCATACAGTTAGTCCTTCTGTCTGTTGTAGGCGTGCTCGATGGACGTCTTCAATGGACGGATACGTATGCTCATGTGATCATATAGAGTCGTTGACGTTCGGCTCCTTTTTTGAGTGACGTCACCGGTCACGTGCGTCATCATTACTTTTGCTCCCAAGATGGATCAGAGCCTGACCCGACGTTTGGGTTTTCCGCGCCAGCTTTTGGATGATGCCGCTTCAATTTCCGTGTATCTCGCCCCTATAAACATCGGAGCAGTTTAAAATGATTCACCATTTGAATCATTGAAGTACATTTCTCTTTTTCTTTCATCTTGTTTTCCGGCAACCACTGCTTTTACTTGAGAACTGATGTTTCTAGGGATCAAACCTTGTATTATTAAAAACCTTCTTCTCTGGAAACTATACCATGGTGAAACTTCATCAAGGCATCAAAAGGTCCATAGATAACGCCCCTTCTAGGGTTTCACCTTCCTCCGATGGTGAGGCGGAGGAGGTTGGAGAGGCGCCCGTTCCTCTGTCTGCGGCTAACGTTCTTCCGAAAATACGAGCAAAAGAAATGACTTTAGTCGCAGAAGCTCACCTCTACCCCGGGGACACAGTGAATTGACGCCATCTCACTTGGATTCCCTCAGGATGGTGTACAGGTTACCGGATCACATCGAAATAGTTCCTACTCTACGCCAATGTGCACAGGCCTGGGTTCTGTATGTTTTACGAGTATGCTTTCCGGATTGGATACAATTTCCCGCTCAACCCTCTAGCGGAGGAGCTGTGCCGCTTCTTTAGAGCGTGCCCAACTCAACTCACCCCTTACACACTGAAGGTGTGTAGGGTACTTACCACACACGCGGAGAAAGTCGGATATGTGGTCACGATATACCACCTCTTGCAAATGATCAATGCAAGTTATCTGAGGGGTTCAATGTTGCATTTGATGTGCCCCGGCAAGAAGAGTTTTGTGGTGCAGTCCGATGACAAGGCCAACCGCGGCAACTGGAAGTGATTCTTCTACGTCTGGACGGAGCATCTGGTGGTTAATCCCGAATGGTTTCCGGAGGTGTGGAACCTAGAGTGTAAGTATCCCTTCGTGCTTTATTCAGTGCTTTTTGTTATGAAAGCTTAACTTCTTAAGATCATTTGTCTGCTATTTGCAGTGGCGGCTCGTGTGCCTGTAGATTCTTTGTCCCTTTCTTGCAGGGACGACATCAGGTCGTGGGTGAAGAGGATGATCCCACATGTAGAGGAGTGTCGTACTTGGGCTCAATTCTGCAGTATGTATAGCCCGACTAGTAATGGTCTTCCCTTGCTCTTTCTTTTTCCCTCGTTCTGATTCGAGGGTTCCCTTGTTTGACATATCTTTTCCCCGGTAGGTCAAGGCATTTCTAGGCAGGCCAAGAGGAAGAGGACTAATGCCGGCCCGTCTAGGGCAGAGCCGAGCTCTGAAGATGAGGACGTTCCTGTGAGGGGTTTGCCTATAAATAGCGCTTTTTGGGCCCCTCAGCAGTAAATATACCAGGAGCGACGTCCGGGGTGGCCGCCACAATGGCAACGGATGTGGCGTCGGAGGGGTGCCAGTGGTGGCACCCGAGGTCACGCCCGGAAATGAGGCACTTCCTTCACGGTTGCCTTCGCAGACAGTGAAGGTGTATTCTAGAGATGAGGAGCCTCTTGAGATTAGGAGGCGCCGGCTGATCAGCGGCAAAGTAATTGTCATCGAAGAGGAGAGGGTACGATCTCCTCGTCGCGAGTTGGGGCAGTTATTCATGGCCGATGCAATTCAATCGTGGAGGACTGCTCCTCGAGGGAGGGATGATGATGAGGTTGGCCTGCCTTATGCTCGGGGGGAGGGGGGGCTCGTCGAACACAGTAGCAGGGATAAGTGCGCCCGCGGAGATGATGGACAGGGAAAAGGTTTCTCCGGCTCGTGTGGAGACGACGACCAGTAGGTCTACTCGCTGAAATGTGATTCCCAGAGGTTAGAACCTTTTGGAGAACTGCAAGGAGGCAGCTGCGGATATGACCCTTCTTTGTGTGGGTGCCGAGGGCGAGGCGTTGGCGTAGGTCGGTGACAAGGTCCTGTCCCGAAGGGTCGCAGGCGCGGCCTTACAGGTAAATTTCACTCTCTTTCCCATTGGCGTTGCAGGGGTGGTCTTCCCAAGTACTGGCTCATCCTTTGATGTTTCTTAGGTTCTTATCTTAGAGGTAGAGAGGGGACGACGCTTAGAGAAGAGGGCGTACGCCCACAAAAAGTTGTTCCAGCGGTACAAGCGGGCTCGTGAGGCACATCAGACATTGGCTGATGTGTACAAACAAGACCTTAAGTTCTGGCTGTTCCGTGAGGGCCTTACACAAACGGAAGAGCAATTACATAAATGATTGGCTGAGCTGGAGAGGGACGATGAGCAGTTCATGGCCGCGGTCACACAGAACACTAAGCTGGAGGTTCTCCTTTGGTTGAGGTATGACGAGATGGAGATTGGCCATGCGGGTGGCGGCGGAGGCCACTGAACTTCGGGCCCGGGTTACGGCCTTAACTGCTGAGCTTAGATCCAAGGAGGCTGAGATTGAGGCCCTTACTCAGACTGCCCCATAGAATGCTGAGCGTCGCGAAGCGCATCACATGTGGGTATACCATGATGCCCAGTTGGTTATGTTTGAAGAGCTTCTGGCAGCTAGCTGTGTCTCTAAGGTGGAAGTAGATAGGCAACTGTGTCTTACCCGCGTTGCTCGTGAGGCGGCCGACTACCTCTTCGATTCACCTGTTAGAGAAGGATATAACTCCCAAGATGTTAACCGCCTGGATTCTGCCTCCTGGATTGCTAGGGACTACCCGCCAGGGGGTGGTTATGGTCCTAACCCGATTGTGCTGGCCAGGGCATGGGGTCCTTAGGGTTTTGTATTTGTACCCTTTTTTGTTGTAAATGGGACCTTTTTCTGAGGTCGGACATGTGTATATATATACTTTTTTTAGATAATAGTATATGCCTTTTTCCCATTGTCATTCTTTTTCGTTCCTTGGAACTTCTGTCGTGTTTGCAATTGTAGTTTGAGCTTATCTTGGCTGTCGTTGAGTTTTTTGTTTTGCCGTGGTCGACATTGGATCGATTGTTAGCGGTGTTTGCCTTATCCATGTTGAATCAAATGGCCTTAGCCATGAAGATGTCAATGGCCTTAGCCATGTAGTTGACTTTGACTGTCGTCGAGTCTTTCGTTCTGTCGTAGTCGACATTGAGTCGACTGTTAGCGGCGATGGCCTTATCCATAAAGATGTCGATAGCCTTAGCCATGTAGTTGGCTTTGACTGTCTGAGTCTTTTTTTCTGCCGTAGTCGACATTGAATCGAATGTTAGCGGTGATGGCCTTAGCCATGTTGAATCAAATGGCCTTAGCCATGAAGATGTCGATGGCCTTAGCCATGTAATTGACTTCGATTGTCGTCAAGTCTTTCGTTCTGCCATAGTCAATATTGAGTCGACTGTTAGCGGCGATGGCCTTAGCCATGTTGAATCAAATGGCCTTAGCCATGAAGATGTCGATGGCCTTATCCATGTAGTTCACTTCGACTGTCGCCGAGTCTTTCATTCTACCGTAATCGACATTGTGTCGACTATTAGCGGCGATGGCCTTAGCCATGTTGAATCAAATGGCCTCAGCCTTTTCATTTATTTGAGATGGCCGTAGCCTTTTCATTCATTGGAGATGGTCGTAGCCTTTTAATTCATTGGAGATGTTCGTAGCCTTTTTATTCATTGAAGATGGTCGTAACCTTTTACACATTGAGATAAAGATGGTTGTAGACTTTTACACATTGGAGATGTAGATGACCGTAGCCTTTTACACATTGGAGATGGCGCCGGTCCAGTCCTTGTATCAGGTCGGGCTGGAGAGCGTATGGACAGGTTGACGTGATACACTTGTTCCGCAAATATCTCAAGGTGTTCCCTTCGTCATCTCGTTAAAAACCTCCTCGAGAAAACCCAATTGGGAAAAAGCTCGGGTGAGGGAAAAATAGCGCGACTTGAGGGACACCTTTTAGAAATGGAAATATTTGAGGTGGGCAACGTCCAAGTTGTTCTGGAGTGTTTTTCCTTCCATCGTTTCCAAATGAAATGCCCCTTTACTAACTGCTGTTGTGATTTTTAGGGTCCTTCCTAGTTTGTGCCCAATTTTCCTTCCCTTAGGTCTTTGGAGGCTAATGTCTTGGCTTTGAGGATGTAGTCTCCTACTTTGAGCGGCCTTATTTTCTCCCTCTTGTTATAGTACCTTTCGACTTGCTGTTTTTGGGCCACCATTTGTATGTCTGCCATTTCTCTTCTTTCCTCGGCTTCATTAAGGTCTTGGAGCCTATTTGCGTATTTTTCCGTTCCACTGGAGTGTGAATACCTCAGGCTCAGTTCGCCGACTTCGACGGGTATGACCACATCGGTTTTGTAAACCAATGAGTATGGATTTTCCCCTGTGCTGGACTTGGGTGTAGTCCTGTGTACCCAGAACACTTCGGGTAGCAGTTCAGGCCATAGCCCTTTGGTGTCCTCAAGCTTCTTCTTCAGTATGTTCAGTATTGTTTTGTTGGAGGATTCTGATTGGCCATTGGTGGTGGGGTGGTATGGCATGGAGAGTATCCTCTTGATGCACCATTTTTCAAAGAATTAGATCGTTTTCTTACCAATGAACTGTCGTCCGTTGTCGCAGCTGATTTCTTTGGGAAAACTGAAGCAGCATATAATGCTCTTCAATATGAAGGCGATGACCTCATGTTCGCGTATTTTTGTGTACGCACCTGCTTCCACCCACTTGGATAAATAGTTAGTTAAAATGAGTAAAAATCGTACCTTTCCCCATCCCGCGGGTAGGGGGCCGACTATGTCCATTCCCCATTTGATGAAGGGCCACGGAGAGGTGACTGAGTGTAGGGGCTCTCTTGGCTGGTGTATCATAGGGTCATATTTCTAGCATTGCTCATATCGGCGGACGAATTCTGCTGCTTCTTCCTTCATGATGGGCCAGTAGTAGTCGGCACGTATGACGCACCGTACAAGGGCATGGTTACATGTATGGGCGCCACAGTAACCCTCGTGTAACTCTTCGAGCACTGGCCTTGATTGGTTCGGGCCTAGGCATTTGGCCAGGGGTCCGCCAAACGTCCTCTTGTAAAGGTCGTTGTTGATCAGGCAATATCGGGCGGCTTGCACGCGAAGTTTCTTCTCCTATTTCTTGTCGCACGGCAGTGTTCTGTCCTGTAAGTAGGACACGAATTGGTTGCACCAGTCCCAGTTTAGACTTACAGAAAAAACCTCAGTGTGGTCGATGGCTGAATGAAGGAGGGTGACCACGCTTTCCTTGCTGATGTTTTTGGTAGCCGCGGCCAATTTATCCAGGCCGTCCGCTTTGATGTTCTATGCCCTCGGGATTTGTTCGAAGCAACATTCATCGAACGCAGCCATTAGCCTGTGAACTTTCGTCTGATATTTTTGTAGCCTTTGTTCTCTGATCTGGTAAGTCCCAATAACCTGGTTTACCACGAGTGGAGAATCGCAATGGAAGAGGATTCATCGGGGCTCCATATTTGATGGCTAATTTCATACCTGCAATAATGGCCTCATACTCGGCCTTGTTGTTAGTCGTTTAAGGGCATCGTATGGACTGGCGAATCATTTCTCCCGTGGGGACCTCGAGGACGAGTCCCAGTCCCGATCCTGATGCATTGGTAACGCCACTAGTATGGAGGACCCATAGGTCATTACTCGATAGGCGTGTTCGGGCCTCGAGTTCTGCCTTCGGCAGGATCTCCGCATTGAAGTTGGAAACAAAGTCAGTTATGACTTGAGACTTGATTGCATTTCTTGGAATATATGAGATGTCGTGCTCGTTGAGCTCAATAGCCCATCTTGCGAGCCAGCCCGACAATTTAGGCTTGTGTAAGACGCTCCTCAGCGGGAAATTTTCTCAAGGTGTGGGTATCGAGTTTCAGCGTCCACTAGTGTTTTACTAATGTAATATATGGGAGACTGCATACCTTTGTTCTCGCGCACCAAGACGGTGCTGACGGCGACCTCGTACACGGCCAGGTACACCAGAAGTGGTTCACCTGGGCTTGCTTTGACTAGAAGAGGCGGCAAGGATAGATACGCATTCAAATTCTTCAGGGCCTCGATGCACTCCTCGTTCCAATGTAGCCCCTGGTCCTCTTCAAAACACTAAAAAATTTGTGATACCTATTGGAGGATCGTGAGATGAACCTGGAGAAGGCGGCTATCCATCCTGTCATCTTCTGTACTTGTTTTTGGTTGCTTATCACTTTCGAGATTGCGTATATTGCTTTGGTCTGATCTGGATTGACTTCGATAACTCTCAGCGATACGAGAAATCCCAAGAACTTTCCCGAGGCCACCCCGAAGGCGCATTTCTCGGGGTTTAGTTTCATCCCGTATCTTCTTAATATTTTGAAGGTTTCTTTCATATGGTCAAGGTGGTCCTCCTTTCTGGATGGCTTTACCAGCATGTTGGTTATATATACTTCCATGTTTTTGCCGAGTTACTCCATAAACATCTCGGTTACCAACCTTTGGTACGTGGCACTTGCATTTTTGAGCCCGAAGGGCATTACTCTGTAGTAGTATGTTCCTCGGTGCGTGATGAAGGTCGTCTTCTCCTGATCTTCTTCGGCCATCATGATTTGATTGTATCCGGAATATGCATCCAGGAAGCTCAGTAGTTCATTTCCAGTCGTTGCGTCTATTAGTTGGTCGATGTTGGGTAGCGGGAATGAATCTTTTGTGCATGCCTTGTCCAGGTCGGTGAATTCCACGCACATTCTCCACTTACCATTTTTCTTCTTGACCATAACAATGTTGGCGACCCATTCAGGGTACTTGGACTCCCTGATGGAACCATTTTCCATTAGTATGTTTACTTCCTCACTCACAGCTTCGTTGATGGTGGCGTTGAATTTTCTCCTCATTTGCCACACAGGCGGGTGTTGTGGATCAACGTTCAGTTTGTGGGTGGTGATTTCCCGCGGAATCCCTAGCATATCTGAATGGGAAAAAGGGAACAGGTCTACATGGTTAGATAAAAATTCATGGTACTTACTTGGGTTCGAAAGGTCGTGGCCGATGTAGGCCTTCTTCCTGAGGTCATTGTCATCTAGCTGAACGGGGTCGAGGTCCTCGATCGTGGCTTTGTTGGCCTCTATGATATAGGTATCTTTGATGGCGTCCTCTACCGGATGGACCTTATTGCCCGACAGAGCTGATTGCTATGCTTCTGCGCTCGCCCCTTGGAGTTATTTGGTATGAGTGTAGTCTTGAACTATTTTGTAGCATTCCTGAGCGGTGCAGGGTCCACCCCGTATGTTGAACACCCCCACGGGGTAGGGAATTTGATCACTTGGTAAAAGCTGGAGGGCACTACTCTCATGGAATGTATCCACGGACGTCCAATGATGGTATTGTATGTCGTTTCTTGGTTCATCACATGGAAAGTGGTTTCCAGCGTGACTCCTCCCGTCAGGACGGACAGTGTTATTTCTCCGAAGGTTCTTTCCATTGCATTGTTAAACCTAGTCAGCGTTATGCAGCGTGGTATTATCTTATGCTCGAGTCCCATAAGTGCAAGGACCCTCGGGTGGACAATACAGGCTTCGCTACCATCATCAACCATAATTCTCCTAACCTCCGTATCCACAATGCATAAAGTAATAACCAAAGCGTTGTAATGAGGAAAAGACAAACCATCAGTATCGGACTTATGAATGTGATACTATCTTCGAAGTCGTCATACAGTTCTTGGGCGATAGTTCGCTTTAACTTGTGAGTAGTGGTGAACTTGACGTGATTGATCGTCGAGTCATTGCCATCCCCGATAATCATGTTGATTATGCGTGTCGGTGAGCGGCGGCCCATTGGGTTGTTCTCGTCCCCGTGCAAAGTTGAGTTTTCCTTTATCGCTGTGTAGCTCTCTCAAGAATCCTTGATTCAGCATCCTGAGCACCTCTTGCCGTAGACCTATGCAGTCTTTGGTTTTATGCCCTCGCTCCAGGTGGAACTCGCATAGGGCGTTTGACTTTCGGGTGGTAGGTCCGACTTCATCTTTGCTGGACATTGTACCTTATTACCCAACTTTTCTAGCGCGTACACTACCTCTAAAAGGAGAAACACAAAAGTTATGTGCAGATAATAAAGGGTGCATACCTCGCTCGTTTCGTAGGGGGCCGACATGTCGTTGTAATGCGTCTGCATGCCTTGGTGGCGATGGATGAGATGATCTGGTGTATGGTTGATGTCTTTCCCTGTTGGGATGCAGGATTTGTTCCCGTCGCCCTTCATTGCTCCGGTCCCTCCTGATCTCTGGAAGTATCACCGTTAGTCTCCGGGTAGGGCCGTTAAGGTCGTCTTAATCCGCAAGAACCTCGGCACAGTAGGCATTATGGATTTCTTCCCAAGTGGTGGGAGGGTACTTCATAAAGCGGCTTAGAAATTTCTAGGTCACCTTCGAGCCATCCATGCTTATCCCGTTCTGGAAAGCAGCAACTGCCATACCTTCTGATACGTTTGGTAGGCTCATTCTTACCCTGTTGAATCTGTCCAGGAAATCTATGAGCCCTTATCCCATGGTATGCCAGACAGCGAAGATGTCGTTGACTCTTGCTTCTGCTTTCTTTTCTCCTGCATGTGTTGTGACGAACTTGTCTGACATTTCCTCGAACGTGGAGATGCCCTTAGCCAGTAGCTGGGAGTACCACGTCAAAGCTCCACCTGTCAATGTTTCGCCGAACTTCTTCAGAAGCACGGATGGTACCTGTTCTTTTGTCAAATTGTTACCTTTCACAGCTGTGACGTAATGGATTAGATGGTCCTCGAGGTCCGTAGTCCCGTCGTATACCCTCAATTAAGGAGGCATCTTGAAAGTCTTTGGGATAGAGTATGGTGCGGCCTCCTCTGTGTAGGGTTATTCCACAAACCTACCTACTCGCACTTCGGCAGCAGTTTATGAGCACTCGGGATTTGTCTACTCTTTCTTGATGTTCTTTCATTTGGTTACGGGGCGACTTATTTTCGTGCTCCATTTCCTCCATCTTTCTGAGGATGGCTGCGAGCGCTCCATCATTGGTTTGAGTGTTGGTGAGCACATTGTTTGCTCGCGCGACTTCGAGTTCATCTTCGGCTGCAGTGAGATCCATTGTTGGCGCATGTCTCACGCCATATTGCGTTGACTTTTCGACCAAGTTGCTTAGAGTGCTTGTTAGCCACTCTTTCAGTAGCTCCTTGACTTATAGGGGTGCTTCTTTAGAAGTGGATGCGAAAGCTCCCCTTTCTCGAGGATCCGTCAGATCCCTGGGTGGAGGAGGTCGGGTCTCTCCACTCATCGTGGTGCTGAGGGTTGTGTTCAAGATGTTGTCTTCACCTGCTTCGTTGAGAGACTCCATGAGGTTGACCCCAACCTCGTTTATCGCTCTCTCTTTTTTTGCAATGTTGTCAGCCATGCTCGTTCGTGTGATGTAGGGGATGGTTGTCAGTGGTTTTCTAGGCACAAACTATAACTTTGATTCTCGAAATTCCCACAGACGGCACCAAATTATTTTGCTCAAAAGATATTCACACTTTGCAAGCTTAAAAACAATCAAAAAAGTATATGGGTAAATCGTAATCAAGTATGATAAGTACTAGAAGAAATAACTTAGCCAAGATCATGATAGATCTGAAAAGATAAAAGGTAATGGAGAGTTTAAGTATCAAAGAGAGATAGAGAGAAGCTTGCTTGCTAGTAGTAGAGAGAGAAAGTAGAATGGTAGTATTACTCAGAATAATGCTTCTCCCCCTACAAATGTGAAGGTCTCCTTTATATATTAGGAAACCTTCCTCGAAATAATCAAAAGAAAAGTATAAGAGTTGGTGGCTTCCTCGTACGAAGGAAGTCAAGCCTTAAGCGACGTCGTTCCTCCACCTAGTTGACTGAGACGTCCTTATTTGGGCCGTACTTACCTGAGGCGACACGATTTGAGGGCGACTCTGTCATGAGGGACGTGTCTGCCTAGACGGAAGAGGGGCAAGCCGGATTTTAACCCATACATATTATAAAAAATAAATCTCAATCATCAAATTATCAAAGCAATAACCAATGTAACAAACATATTTTGCCACTAAGAAGAAGAATAAGAAACCTCAAGCACAACCTACAATTTTTACAACTAAGATGAAAAAGAAGAAAGCACCAACGAAACTCCAGGATACATAGGACATGAAAGAAAGTAGCAACGAAGAAAAAGACAAAAGTATATCAATTGGATATTAAAATAACTACAGATTGAATAGGAGAGACCAAATAGGCACCTCATGAAAATTTTTCTGAATATTCTCTCGAGGAAGTATTCTTCTTTATCTTATTCCTTTCAGAAAATCATGTGAAGTTGCAACTAGTAAAAGTATTAAGTGTTATCTTCCTTTTCCTAAAAGAAAGTATTATCTTCCTTCTTTTTATGATGTTTTTCTCGTGATTGATCTCTCTTGTAACTGAAAGTGGATTTGAATCTAATAGAGAGCATGTATAGTAGCAAAAAAGGCTTGTTTAGATTAATATAATCTCTACATTTTGTGGATATTATATTTAATTACTATTTTATTTAAACTTTATACTTTATTGAATTTTAAACGAAAATAAAGATACACATAACTTAATAAAAAATTTCTATGTCGATTCAAATATCTTAAATCTTAATCTTAGAAAACAAAACAAACAAACAAACAAACTATCAGAGTACTTTCGCTGCTCTCCTCGGGAAAAATGAGCAATGCCAGGGTGGGGGGAATGAAAATATAGCTCTCATAACCATACGAACAGAACTAAATAGCATCTAATTTATCCAATCATTAACAATAGTCAAAAAACAAGTTACACCAGAAAAATATATTATAATTAATCTTAAGGTATGAATTCTATTATAAAACCAGCTATAATTTTGAATTAGAGTACAAATTGAATGAAAAGGAAAAATGATGAAATACTAGGAAAAATCTTTGAGTATAATTAGCTCAGTCAGATCACTGACAAGGGTTTCTTAGAAACATCCTTCATCAACATACTGAATTCTATAACCCCAAAAAATATTATACTATGGTAATGTCAAGCTTGCTTAATGTAAACCAAAAAAAAAAAAAAAAACACCCCAGTGCACTAAGCTTCCGCTGTGCCCCGGTCTAGGAAAGGGCCGGACCACAAATATCTATTGTTTAATGTAAAACAAGAAGCTAAAAATGAAGGGTTAGTTTTTGAACAAAATCACTGCATTACTTGAGCGTCTTTGCGCCATTAATAAACTTTCAGCCACAAACTCATCTGATGCATCACGAATCAAGTTCTGGTGTCCAGATCTCCATTCAATAACCATCTCCTCAAGGTTAGCACATACCAAAAGAAGATCGCGCAGGAACAGGACTTCTTGACCAGAACGCATTCCTTCGAAGCAACAAATCCTAATCTTTTTAAGGTGAAGACCACAATCTTTAGAAAGCATAGATAGTTGACCCCTTCCTCCAACAGAGTAAACATCATATACAATTGGAATAAAGCAAGTCTGCAAACGGAGATTCTATTAGAGCAAAGATCACCAGTCCATAAAAAGAGGATTAACAACAACAAATGCAGCCTATTTGGAGAAGGTATTATGTACGCAACCTTATCCCTACCTTATGCACGCTCCAAGCAAGCATGCAAATCACAACAATAAAGAGAAAGTATAGAGAATTATTGTCTCTCCGGTTGAGCCGAGAGCCTCCCGGAAACAGTCTCTCTACCCTTTTTGGGATAGGGGTAAGGTCTGCGTACATTCTAGTCTTCCCAGACCCCATTAGTGGTATGTTACCTGGTATGTTGTTGTTGTTGTAAAGAAAAAGTATAGAGAAAAAATACAATAGTGTAAAAGTTGAGCATTAAGTGGGTTAAGAAAAATGACTTCTATTTAATATACCCATCCATATATTTTGGCCTAAGGAATAGGGTTGGAGGATATCTGGGTAGTAGGCAAGATAAATAATAGAGTCAAGAGGCAGATTCAAAATTTAATCATGTGGGTCCAAGAGTATGAGTTCTTTGAGATTATGAGTTCAATATCTATTACATGTTTAAGGAGATTTCGCATACAAATATTTATGGTATAAGCAAAAATGGTCAGTCCGATTGAACCCAAATTCAGAACTATAAATCCGCCCCAGCCTGATTATATATTTTCAAAATGTTAACTCTAACATACATACTATAAGGAGACAGCATTTGAAATTTTGAATATATTCATTACATATTACCAATTGAATGGATATATTGCATGAATAAGTGAAAAGCAAGGTATGATAGTAGCAAATGCTTCAGACGGAAAACAAACCTCAAACTCAAAGTAGGGTGGGGCCATATGTATGATTAACGTCCGAAGGTTGGAAGAACTTTGTAGTATGCGTACAATGCCAGGGAGATACCGCTCCTGGATGGGAGTATGCAGTGTCAAACACTCATAACTGCTCATGGAAAACGGCAAACTTTTCATAGGCCAAGACGACATGACCTTCAACACGGACGAAAATAAATCCAATTAGCAACATATCCAACCACCACCAACAACAACAACCCATTAGAATCCCACCAGTGGGCAGCAACACATCCAACCATCCAGCAAAAACATAATAGTCTTTCTATATCTCCGAACACAAAAACTAAACAAATAGTATATCTCTAACCTTCTGAAATACCAGAATGACCAGTTACTATAGTTTATTACCAAAGAATATAATACTACACGCTCCATTTTGCGACACTAGACACTAATAAGCAAATTAGGAGTATTGATCCCATTAATGAAGAATTAACTCAAATGGTACACTCAAGTATCAGAAGTCAGGAGACTAAGTACAATATTGCTTGAGAGAGATGAACCAAATAGTACAGTTCCAGCATAAAGGATTAAATAGGTTCACTTTGCTAACTGGGAAAAAAATTACAAGATGGGGGCTAGGCGATAATCATAAACTCCAAAACACACAAATATACCACAACTCCTGAATGCGATATGTGCATTATACATGCAGAAAGTTTTGCAGCATATCCATATTTGAGAATCATTCAATCAAGGAACAAAACACACAGATAGCTGAAACCAACAACAACAACGACAATAAAGTCAGTGTAATCCCACAAAGTAGGGTGTCGGGGTGGAATGTAGGCAGACCTTAACCCTACCTTACGAAGGTAGAGAGGCTGTTTCCAATAGACCCCGGCTCAAGCAACAGATAAGCTAAAACCAATCGTTTAAAAAAGAGAACTTTTTATGCTCCAAGAACAAAACTTGCAAATAAAAGTTTAAAAAAAAAAAAAAGAATTCAAACAAAAAGCACAAACCTCAATGCACCATGTCCCTAACATAACATCCTTGACATGCCTTAAGCTCCCAATCATGCCCATCAACATATCAACATAGTTGACACGCTCCTCGTCCTTAGTAAACTGAAAATCGAGCTTAACAGAAACACAACTCATCACATTCTTCAACTGAATATTATTCATTCTTTTAAAACATCTCTTTAACTCCAACACCTTAACACAAGGTGCTTCAATTTCCAGTACTTCAAAATCCAATAACATACTATTCTTCTTCACTGCTTCCCCGTTATACCCATTCACCACCAACTTACTCACTTTTCCACCTACCAAATCCAAACGCTTAAAACCCCAACAATTATCCAACTCCAACAACTCCAAACACGGGCTCCCAAAAACAACTTTCCTCACCATATCATCACAAAATTCGATCGATCCAATTCTTAATTCCCTCAAAGAATCCCATCTGAAAACCTCTACTTTATCAAGCTTACAACCAACCCAATTCACTTTTTCAATAAAAGGGTTTGAAAATAATCTCTTAGGCAACTTATACAGATCCTCAGCATCACTGGAGAGAATCAAGTTGAGTTCTTTGACTTTATGGGTGATGGCGAAAAGGACCCAGACAGTAACATCGGATGAGAAACAACGTTTGAAGGGGAAATCAAGGTGGAGTCTTGATATGCTGTTATTGTTACAGTGCAAGTTTATGAGAGATTTGTCAACAAAAGAAGCGAATTTTTTTAAAGAGATGAAATCTTTGGTACGGTGAATGAAATTGAGGGAGGTGGAGAAGGACCAGAGTGGTCTCCATTGTTTGCAGAGGAGGGTGGTGCGAACGACATCGTCGAAGGGGAGAAAAGAGAGAATGTGAAGCAGAACTGAGTCCGGCAACGAAGAGAATCGGTCTGAAGCTACACCCATTTTTTTTGGTTGTGGAGTTTAGGACTGGAAAAAGGTTGTTTGATTTTATTTTCCTTTTGGGGGTTTTGAGGTTTTTCTCCTCTATATGCCAAAGAGGCAAAGATCACGTTTATATGGGTCGGTCGGGTCTTTTTTCGTTTCTTATTACTCCTACTTTGTTTATAAGAAGAAAGTAATTTGTGTGGATTTCAGAAATCGGTTACCTAATTTTTTTTAAATAAAATTAATATAGTAAAAACTATAGTCAATATAAAATTATTTTTGCAAGACTGATAGCTATTGACAGTTGGAATCAAACGAGTTTGAATTGTAGATGGTGAGAATTCATAGAATTGACTTCAATTATATTAGGAGTCATATAATGTTAATGTTGTTGTTGTTAGACCCTTAACAAAGTTGATCGGTAAGCGGTGCGGTAATGACGAGTATTTTTTTATGATGGCCTTGCCATTGGCCTTATGCGCGGGGAAAATCAATATGCAAGACAATGCAAGTGTTGTCGATGGCAACTAATTGTTGCAAGGGCAAGTGTGACGGACTACGCTTCTATTTGAGCGCTTTGGTGTGACGGACTACATCAAAAATATAAAGGGATTGTTTGCAAGCAAAGGCCAAGACTTTGACGGAACTAGGCGGGCTGAACAGATGCTTGACAAGGCAAAACGAGAAAGACCTCAGCGCTAAATTGGGGCAGTTTAGTGTCAAGGCAGTGGCATTGGCAATGTGATGTTGCCATGACTTAGGTGAGCGGGCTGGCACCTAAATTAATATGTGGGCAAACGACTTGGCTAAGAGAAGGGCTTCAAGGCTTGGTGACTTGATGCTAAAATCAAATTGACATGGGCAAAGGCAAGCAAATGTGCGACGGAAAGGCGGTGTGCGGGCAGATTTGGCATTGGTTCGAGTTGCGGCCAAGCAAGAAAAGTTCGTGAGCAATGATAAGGCAAATTGGAGCACAATGCACCTAGATACAATGGCATTGATGCCTGGTCCAAGCTGAGCACGAAATTGGGGAAGCAACAAGGGAATGGACCAAGTCAAAGGTGGTTACCGGCACATGGTGTGCACATGATGCAGTTGGGCGATTACAACTACCCATGTCCAGAAGTTGAAGATTTTAAGGCTAAGTGTTTCCACGTGTTTTGGGGTATGTTTTATCATGTTCCCACGTTTTTAGATCATCGGGATCATGTCTTATCAGTTGGGGGATGTCAACTGAACATAGGAACTAACTTTGGGCTAACTACACTCTATATATGTTTGCTAGTAGCCTCAAAAACGGGCTGGAGTACCTAGGGAGGGAAATAGTCTATCAAATAGGCATAAGGTTGTCTATTTTATGGCTTGAGCATGGCAAAGTGTGTGCCATTGCCTTGCCAAACGGGTGGCAGCACGAGCGGCTTTAGGCGGGGGCCTTTTGTAGGGCAGATTCGTGCACTTTGTTGGCTATTTTTGTGAGTTGGTGCGGTCAAGGGTGGCAGAACCTTGCCAAACTCGAGAATTTCCTTTGTAATTGATTTTATAAAAGGTTTGGAAAAGAGTTTCCCGTAAATCTGCTTGTCTCCTTCTTATTTCTGTTGCCTTAAATTAATTCTAAGTACAAACCTCGAAAACGAAAGAAAATCGGGTAAGGCTGAAGTCAAGTTGGGGCTTGGCTGCCGCACGGACGGGCAGAATTTCGGCGGACGCCCCCGTGACAATTGGTATCAGAACGGGCCAGGTTTCGTCACGAGTTCGAGATAGACATGAACAACGTTGCAAGACAAGGGGTCAATTTGCTTGTTCGTGGAGGAACTATCTTGGCTTAGAAAATTCAGAAAAGGCAAGAAATGGGTGATGCAGAAAATTTCGAGTTTGTGGGTTCTCTCAAATCAGTCAGTTGGTGTGCTGAATTTGCTGTGGGATTGACGGACCAAGAAATGCTTTGAGAAAATAGAGACGTTGCACTTGAGGGCAAGGACAACGTATTCTCAAACGGATGTTGAACTTGTGACGTCTTGGCAAAAATGGCAGCATATGTTGGGATCTATTCGACGAGGGCGTCGAATTCAACTGGTTGGGGTGGTTTGTTAGACCCTTGACAAAGCCGATCGGCAAGCGGTGCGGCAGTGGCGAGGATTTTGGCATGATGGCCTTGCCATTGGCCTTATGCGCGGGGAAAATCAAAATGGAAGACAATGCGGGTGTTGTCGATGGCAAAAAACTGTTGCAAGGGCAGGTGTGACGGACTACGCTTCTATTTTAGGGCTTTGGTGTGACGGACTACATAAAAAATATAAAGGGGTTGTTTGCAAGCGAAGGCCAAGACCTTGAGGGAACTAGGCGGGCTGAACGGATGTTTGACAAGGAAAAACGGGAAAGACCTTGGCGCTAAATTGGGGCAGTTTAGTGTCAAGGCAGTGGCATTGACAATGTGATGTTGTCATGACTTAGGTGAGCGGGCTGGCACCTAAATTAATATGTGGGCAAACGACTTGGCTAAGAGAAGGGAATCAAGGCTTGGTGACTAGATGCTAAAATCATATTGACATGGGCAAAGACAAGCAAAAGTGCGACGAAAAGGCGGTGTGAGGGAAGAATTGGCATTGGTTCGAGTTGCGGCCAAACAGGAAAAGTTCGTGGGCAATGATAAGGCAAATTGGAGCACAATGCACCTTGATACAATGACATTGATGCCTGGTCCAAGCTGAGCACGAAATTGGGGAAGCAACAAGGGAATGGACCAAGTCAAAGGCGGGTACCAGCACATGATGCAGTTGGGCGGTTACAACTACCCATGTCCAGAAGTTGTTGATTTTAAGGCTAAGTGTTTCCACGTTTTTTGGGGCATGTTTTATCATGTTCCCACGTTTTTAGACCATGGGGATCATGTCCTATCAGTTGGGGGATGTCAACTGAACATAGGAACTAACTTGGGCTAACTACACTATATATATGTGTGCTAGTAGCTTCAAAAACGGGCTGGAGTACCTAGGGAGGGAAATAGTCTATCAAATAGGCATAGGGTTGTCTATTTTATGGCTTGAGCATGGTAAAGTGTGTGTCATTGCCTTGCCAAACGAGTGGCAACACCAGCGGCCTTAGGCGGGGGCCTTTTGTAGGGCAGATTCGTGCACTTTGTTGGCTATTTTTTTGAATTGGTGCGGCCAAGGGTGGCAGTACCTTGCCAAACTCGAGAATTTCCTTTGCAATTGATTTTATAAAAGGTTTGGAAAAGGGTTTCCCATAAATCTGGTTGTCTTCTTCTTATTTCTGTTGCCTTAAATTAATTCTAAGTGCAAACCTCGAAAGCGAAAAAAAATTGGGTAAGGCTAAAGTCAAGTTGGGGCTTGGCTGCCGCACGGACGGGCAGAATTTTCGGCGGACGCACGGACGGGCAGAATTTTCGGCAGACTGAAAACGCCTCGTGACAATTGCTATAATGTATTATTGTAGATGTGGATTACATTAATACACAATTCTGTACGCATAGATGGACAGTATCTGATTTTGAGATCTCCCAATCTCATTTTTATTTCCCAGTCCTACTAAAAGAAAAATGAGTTCGACTTGAGAAAAGCCAGAAACAATAGTTTATAAAATATTCTAGGTTGGGTTATTCAAATAGTCGATCAAATTTACTTTTTTCTTTTTCTAATCTGAATATATAGATTAAACATTAATTAACATAGTTATACACAAATTATGTATATATTATACATTCGCCAGCTATTTTTTGATTAAGAGATTAGGTGCACAATTATTTGGATTAGATCTTCTAATTCCCTTCCCTCCGCTAAGACAAATGCTTATTTTTATACAACTGCTCTCAAAATAATAACTGAAAAAATATATCTACATATATATTTTGCATGTTATATACAAAAAATATAAAAAATTTATGCCTTTTTATGTCTACTCGATGTAAATAATTTTGACCGCGGACTGAAAATATTCTTTGCCCATCATTAATGGAGAATTTATAGCAGACAACTATGTGGAAACGAGATTACTAGGTATTAAACTTCCCAGTTCCAAAATGTTTGTGCCTTTATGGAGTTCAATTAACTTTCAACTTGTAGAATTCACTGGCCAGTTCGTGAAAGCTAGCCATTCCCAAGTTTTGTATATACTTTAAAATCTTCTCCAAAATATAGGTTTGCTAACGAAAGAACACATAAAAGAATAACACGAGTTTCCTTCCTTGTGCTCGACAAATAACAATTATAGCATAAAAATGCCAAAAAGCCAACAAAAGAAAGGGGATTTATTACAAAATGGAAAAAAGGATGGCCATCTCGACCAGTTATCAAAGAAAAGATGATTGTTAATTAGATGGAGCAAATATAGAGCCCTCCCAAGAAAACTTAAAAAGGATGTTCATTATTTACTACGAGAACATAAATTTAGTAGTTTTAAGTCTCAACTAGAGAAGAGAATGACAGCTTCCCTTGACGACCTGGGAAAGCTTAGCAACTTCTTTGTAAGTTTTTCATAGGAGTTGATTTCGAAGAAATCAATGATGATTTTCTGAAGCACCATTCCATTCTTTAGAACAACTTGCAGAAAAGAAAGCATGTACTCATCCCCGTCCCACCACTCGTAGCCGTGAATCCTTAAAGTCTTGAGATGCAGCACCCAGCAAGGTCTTGATATCCAGTAATTTTCTCCATTGAAGTCATTAGAATTCTTATAATGCAACCCAAAATGATACTGCAATAGTATGACAATATTCCAGAAGTAATTGGCTAATCATGCAGCAACGCATGCAAATGTAGAAGCAAATTTAGAGCTAGTTTTGTATGTTTTTAACTAATCCATTCTTTCACCAACTCGAACCATGTATGCATATACATTAAGAAATGTATACATACAACAATACGCTTAAAATGTATACATACAATAATAGGCTGAATACATAGACGGCCTCCTAATCTTGTCCAAATTATTCGTTTAAATAAAATAAGCCTATGACATATTGAACAACTGACCTATGCTCAGAGTGTGCCTATTGAACACAAATTTGACAATTCCTAACCTTAGTTCAGAGCGTGAACTTCACTTGCCGTTGACATGACAAACAAACTAGTAAAAGATGACACATCAGCAACAAACTCAAAATTTAAAAAACTATACAGTAGTATATAGTTTCTTCAATAGAGGAGGGTCAACATAGCGTGTCTGCAGGAGACTAGGTGGAAAGGGTCGAAGGCGTGGAATGCGGACGGGTTCAAGCTGTGGTACTCTGGGGTAGAGGGGTAAAAATGGAGAGGGTATCATGGTGGATAGGGATCTTAGGGAGTCAATGGTTGAGGTTAGGCGAGCGAATGATAGACTGATGTCTATTAAGTTGGTTATTGGTGGTTGCGTCCCCAATGTCATCAGCACTTATGCTCCGCAAGCAGGTTTAGATGAGGAGGTTAAAAGGTGCTTTTGGGACAGCTTGGACAAGTTGGTGAGTAGTATTCCACAATCTGAGAAGTTAGTTATTGGAGGTAATTTTAATAGTCATATTGGTGTTGATGTTAGGTGGTTATGGTGAGGTGCATGGTGGCTATGGCGAGGTGCATGGTGGCTATGGCTTTGGGGTTAGGAACGGAGGAGGCACTTTACTGCTTAATTTCGACATAGCTTTTGAGCTTTTGAAAGCGAACTCGATATTTCAGAAGAGAGAGGAGTATTTGGTTACCATCAAGAGTTCGGCGGCAATGACTCAGATTGACTACCTCCTCCTCAGAAGGAGCGGTGAGGGTTGTGCAAGGATTGTAAGATTATTCCGGGAGAGTCCCTTTCGACTTTCCATAGACTCCTAGTGATGGACGTCGGTCTCTGGGTGAAGAGGAAGAGTAAGGGTGCCCAGGGCCGGTCGCGGATTAGATGGGAAGCTTTGTCTAAGGAGAAAGCGCAGGAGCTGGAGAGGAGGTTAGCTGATGGTAGAGCTTGAAGGAGTTCTGGCAAAGCGGATGCAATGTGGTCAGAGACGGCAAATCTGGTTAGGGAGGCAGCACGGGATGTGCTCGGGGTATCCAAGGGCTATTCAGGCAGACATCTAGGTGACTGGTGGTGGAACGATATTGTTCAAGGAAAAGTGGAGGCGAAGAAAGCGGGGTTCGCTAAGTTGGCAGGGAGCACAAGCGAGGAGGAAAGGAGAGCAAATAGGGAGAGCTACAAGGTGGGGAGGAAGGAAGCGAAGATGGCGGTCTCGGAAGCTAAAAATGCGGCATTTGGTCGCATGTACGAGGAATTAGGGGAGAAAGGCGGGGACAAGAAGCTATTCAGGTTGGCTAAAGTGAGGGAGAGGAAGGCGCGGGACCTAGACCAAGTGAGGTGCATCAAGGATGAGGATGGTAGAGTTCTGATAGGGGAGTCCCAAATCAAGAAGAGATTGCAGGCATACTTTCGTGATCTGCTAAACGAGTAAGGGGATCGAGACTTAGAGTTAGGGGAGTTGGGGTACTCCGAGTGTCATAGAGACCTTGGGTACTGCAGGCTCATCAGGGTAGGGGAGGTAGTGGAGGCTTTGCGTAGGATGAGTAAGGGTCGTGCGTTCGGGCCAGACGAAATTCCGGTGGAGTTCTGGAAAATCATAGGTAGGGCAAGAGTGGAATGGCTGTCCAGGTTGTTCAATGTGATCTTCAGGACTAAGAGAATGCCGGAGGAGTGGAGGCGGAGCACAGTGGTGCCCGTGTATAAGAACAAAGGGGATATCCAGTGTTATAACAACTATAGCGGTATCAAATTACTAAGCCACACCATGAAAGTCTGGGAGCGGGTGGTCGAGGCGAGGGTGAGGGAGATGACGTCTATCTCCGTGAACCAGTTCGGCTTCATGCCGAGCCGTTCCACTACAGAAACTATCCACCTTGTCAGAAGACTAGTGGAACAGTTCAGGGATAAGAAGAATGATCTACACATGGTGTTCATCGACTTGGAGAAGGCGTACGACAAAGTCCCAAGGGAGTTGCTATGGAGGTGCCCGGAGGCGAAGAGTGTGTCGGAAGCCTGCATCAGAGTGAACAAGGACATGTACGATGGAGCTAAGACTAGGGTTAGGACGGTGGGTGGCGACTCAGATCATTTCTCGGTGGTTATGGGGCTCCATCAAGGATCTGCGCTTAGCCCTCTCCTTTTTGCTTTGGTAATGGATGCTCTGACTCGCCATATTCAAGGGGATGCGCCATGGTGTATGTTATTTGCTGATGACATAATCTTGATAGACGAGACGAGGGTCGGTTTCAACAAGAGGTTGGAGGTTTGGAGACAGACTCTCGAGTCTAAGGGTTTCAAACTAAGTAGCTCTAAGACAAAATACCCGGAGTGTAAGTTTAGCGCTGAGTCGAGCGAAGAAGAAGTAGGCAGGGTCGTGAGGCTTGGATCTCCTGCCATCGCCAAGAGGGACAGTTTCAAATATCTGAAGTCGGTGATCCAGGGGGATGGAGAGATAAACGGGAATGTCACTCATCGTACAGGGGCAGGGTGGTCGAAATGGAGGCTTGCATCAGGAGTCTTGTGTGACAAGAAAGTGCCACAGAAACTCAAGGGGAAGTTTTATAGAGCTGTGATTAGACCTGCCATGTTGTATGGGGCGGAGTGCTGGCCGACGAAGAAATCTCATGTTCAGAGATGAAAATGCTCAGGTGGATGTGCGGGCTCACCAGGTTAGATAAGAATAGGAATGAAGTTATTCTAGAAAAGGTGGGTGGCCCCAGTGGATGAGAAGTTGCGGGAGGCGAGACTCAGGTGGTTCGGGCATGTGCGTAGGAGAAGCCTAGATGCCCCTGGGAGGAGTTGTGAGCGTTTGGAGGTGGTTGGCGCGAGTCGAGGCAGAGAGAGGCCAAAGAAGTATTGGGAAGAGGTGATTAGGTATGACATGGCTAGTATGCGGATTTTCGAGGACATGGCCCTTGATGGGAGAATCTGGAGGTCTAGTATCAAGATTGTAGGATAGAGGCTTTTAGGTAGTAGTCGTTGTTAATGCATTCTATTTTATTTACTGAATGTGGCTAAATTAATATTTGTGGATGCCATTTTACTTCTGTTTTTGTTCACCTTTTCCTTTTGCATGTCATGTTACTTATGGTTTATGTTTACATAATTATGTATTGTGGTTTCTGTTGGAGTTACTAATGCTCTTTTGTTTTTGTTTTTGTTTTTGTTTTTGTTTTTGTTTCTGTCTTTCCTTTCTTTTTTCTAAGTCGAGGGTCGATTGGAAACAGCCTCTCCATCCTTTCGGGTGGGGGTAAGGCCTGCGTACATATTACCCTCCCCAGACCCCACCCTGTGAGACTTTACTGGGTAGTAGTTGTTGTTGTATACGGTAGTATATAGAGAGAGAGGGGAATTTTCATTACCTGGAAGTACTAATGAATCCCCATCAACGTTAATCTTTTCATTACCTCTGAATTTTCATTTTCCAGCACATATATCATATTCACCTTTCAGTTATCCACATATAAATAGAGATAGATCTTCCCCATTCCACAGACTTGCAACTAATGGAGATTTCCCTTTCTTTACCAACAAAGTTTTCTTTTGGCTTGTACTGTTTGTTCTCACACATGTTCGCTTTCAGCACCATGTTCGGATTGTTCACCGATTTTGAGCTCGGATTCTGCCCGTAAGCTTCTTTGTGTAAATCGCCAATGACAACAACCATTTTGCCATGGCGATATAGAACCGAAATGGAGGTTCAGTACCAGCTCCCAATTTAGCTCGGAAATATCCCAAAAGACGTGAACATTGTTGAAAAATGGAAAAAACCACCGCAAAACACTATCACAGCAGTAACAACATCTTTATCAACTAAATACAAGATCTATTCAGAAAAATGGGTTTGAATCTGAAAAAAAAAATTGGAAGAGATGGCTTAAAACGGCTGAGAAAGTAAGTCTGAATCTTGAAGAAGAAAGAATGGATGGTGTGAAGAAGCAGAAAAAGAAGAGCAGTGTATTCCAATCTATGGCCCAAAAAAGCGGAAAATGAGTTTGGAGGACGGAGAGGAAGTAGAACACAAACGGCCAGAAACTCATTTTTCTGGTGAAATTTTATATTTTCCAGTTAAAGTGTTTATACTAGTTTAACATAAAGTCATTTCACACGCTTAATTTTAAGAGGCAAACACGCATCTGCCATGTCAGCGACTAGTGTTTAATAGATGCAGTTTGAGCATATATCAGGTGCTCAATAGGTCATATGCTTAATATAAGTGTCTAAATGAAAACTAAGACAAGTTTAAGGGACTATATATATTCAGCCCACATAATAAGATCACACTCAATTATGTACCCATCGAGCAACAAATTAAACATAAAATCAAGCAGATTAGAGGAACACTGATAGTAGAATAAGGGGCATTCTGAAATGGTACCTACAGCATGTACGACATTCCAAAGGTAATTGGTTAATCATTGATCATTGTACATAAATGTTAGGCAGATATTGTTCTATATGTTCAATTGTATCCATTACTTTAAGCTCAAACTATGCATACATATGCATTGTACCAATGAGCAACAAATTAAGCATCAAATAAAGAAGATAGAAGAATAACATTAGTAGTAGAAGAAGGAGCATGTGTACCACTTCGAATGCAGATTCTGTGTTTATGTGCAACATCTCAACCCAAGGACAGCTTTGTAGAAGGATTGCTATTCCATGGAGCTCCCATTTCTTCATAGGAGTGTTTAATGTCAAGTATTTGCATCTCATTCTGGGGCATGGCAAATTTTTTATCTCCAATGACGTAAGGACCTAGGCCATTATATTAATTATCCAAAGATTGGTTTAGAGATTTAACTTAAAGCTAGAATAATCCTAGATTAACATAATAAAACTAGATGTTTCTCAAAATAATACTAGGATCATTTTGTTGGATCAGGAATTAATCCCAATTCTAGTGGTCTCATTACCCTATCCCTGATCAAGATCAGTTCTTCAAGTTTTAGATCAGCAAGTCATCATGGTTCAAAAGCAATTAAAGTGCATCTCTTTCTTTTCTTCCCTTTTTCTCTCATCCTTTTCTTAGCCCTGTGTCAAGAATCTTTCCTGGAATCTAGTAGGGATCTATGTTCACGAATTCCCAAAGTCTTTAATTTATTGGAATATTTGAAAGAGATTCAAACTATTCAAACCAAAGAACTAGAAGCTGTTTGAAGATCTGAAAGATGGCACTACATGCATAACCATTGTTTTTAAAAGTGAAAAGCACAAATGAACAACAATGGCCACGTGACAATTGAAGCAAAATCCAGGAGTGGCGCGCACCTTTCATACAATTTATGGAGAATTGGAAATGCCTCGCTTCTTCCTCGCTTTAATTAAGTGACGAAGCAATAACTTTTAATAACATTGTATATAAGCAGAGATCCATGAATGCAGAGGTGCAAATAGAGAATAATGCTTCTGAATCAATACAAGAGTAGTAACACTGGCATAAAGGAATTGCTACATGGGATGGTACTTCAAACACTTTGCATTGTGCACTAATAAGATTTTCATATAACTGGTTAAAAGAATGGCTATATCCCGATGACTGATTAAAATTAAGTACGGATTCAAACCTGCAGACACCATGTCCCAATGGAGAGTTTCTCAACATGCTGGAGTGATACAAGGAGATTTTTTAAGATATTCTGGTCAGTCCTAAATTCATGTTCGATCTTGTAGTCATCTGTATTCCTATAGAAATCTAGCTTAGCATCGAGTAGAGCTTTTACATCCTCAAGAACAAGTATTCTTTTATGAAAATAACCGCAAATTTCCAGTGAAGTAACATCCCTAGCATATATTCCCAGCTCGTCATCGTCATCGTCATCATCATGGTTTTGTCGCCCATATTCATCAATCACCAACTTCTTCACACTTTTGGAATCAATATCAAAATAATCAACCCCATAACAACTCCTAAACTTGAGAGACTCCAGCGCACGACATCCAGAACAAATCTTTTTAATAATGTCTCGGTTCAATTCAGCATATCCAATTTCTAAATCCCTAAGGGCAGGCCAATAAATTTCTTCTTTTGGTACAAGATTGCAATTGCACAAACTAAGATGTCGTAAACCGACATTGAAGTACATAATCTGGGGTAAATTGTAAATCTCAATCAAATTACCTCGTGACCTAAGATTCAGATCCAGTTCCTCCACATGTTTATTCTTAATGGATATCATCCATCTATTAACGTGTCGAACAAAGCGTTTGCTGTAAATAAAATCGACCGAAAACTTTTTGACTATACTAGATCGACAAAGAAGTAGCGTATTATCAATAAAGATGACGAATTTATATATACCATTAACATGTTGGCCGGAGTAACTGAAAAATAGGGATTGTGATGAAGTCCACAAGAGGTGCCACCTTTTTGACAAAACACCAGTTCGTACTACTTCAGCCATGTCCAAGGAAGAGAGGATGTGAAGTATCAAAGAATCTGGCAAGGCGCTAATTCGATCTGTTTTTTCGGTTTTACCACGTTTTCCACCAAAGTAGGATTGATCAGAATCATAATAAGAAGGAGAAGGAGAGTATCGTGGAGAAGCTGGAGAGTATCGTGGAGAATAGGGAGAGTATCGTGGAGAATCATAATCCAGGTTTTCTTCATGTTCTCCTTCTGATTCAGACATGGTGACATTCAAAGCTGTTGATAAATTTGGGACATAGGGTTTAAACGAACCAACTCGTAGTGACGAGTTTTATCTAGGCCGAAAAAAGGCATAGATAGAACAAAAAAGCCCGCCCGGTTTTCCCATGTCACTCGGATAGCAATATAGAGTCTACGCGAATAAACTTATATATGAAAAATATATTTTAATATACTAAATTTATAACTAACAAAGTATTTTTTTCTTGAGTCTTGGATCATAAAAATGGTTATAAGTGACCAAATGCTTAATATCTAAACTCCAACTACCAGACCTATTCTACTACTCATATAGAAATTAAATTAGTTCTAATATTTTAAGTAACAAGCCACTAGGTATTCTAGCAATCTTCGATAGCAAACCACAAGGTATTAGATATATTTCATCTCGTATGATTAAAAATTTTCATATTAGATACTAATGTTCTAATAAGCTCTATTCTTGAGTTCCAACATGATTAGTATTTTTTCAGTCGTATAATTTATCTTCTCTTGTCTTTGCTTAATTATTTTATGCTATCATAAAATAGTGGGATGAATCTCTATTATGCACATCTTTCTAGTTCCTTTGATCATCACTTTTAAAATATTACAAATATCTAGCGAGTTTTGCTAAAGTCCTATGCAAGTATATATTTACGATATTATAACTCCGAGTAGTGACTCTTGCATGACTTTTTTTAAAAATATTGTATCGATACTGAAGAGAAATTGAGATCATTTGGATGGTTTTGAAAAGCCTATTTTGGTTATACAAAATTGAATAACTGAAAATTAGAGTAGTAAAATTTTTATAAAATAACCGACTGAACCGAACCATTGACACCCCTGGTGACTATCCATGTTATAGATTTATTATTTTTCGAGTTGTAATGTGGTTGTTTTGTAATTTGGTAGAATGTATCATGTGGAAAAAATTAAAAGTCGCAAAAAAAATTGCAAAAGAAGGTTTGGAGAATCAATTCAAATGAAAAAAATTCTTATTATTCATATCTGGGATATTTGGGCTACAAATTTGCAAAAATATGTCTAGGTCATGCGGTTTGCAATGTGTGTGTAAGTTGTACTTATGTGTAATACGCTCAAATTAAAACTATAGATAAATTAACGGGGCATTTGTATCTATAGCCGTTTTTTGTGTCACGTTTTAACTTGTGCCCATTTTGCAAAAAAATTACAAGCGTACCCGCTTTTTTGCATAACTTCAACAAACGGGGCTGAAGTAGCAAAGGTAATCACGCCAAACTTCGACATTCTAGAAGCCCCTCATGAAGTTCGCTCTAGAGCTGAAGTTTTTATTTTGTAACTGCGAACTTCAACTTTAGAACTGAAGTTTTTGTTTTGTAACTGGGGAACTTCAACTCTAGAGCTGAAGTTTTTGTCTTTGTATGTAATGACCCGACCGGTCGTTTTGAGCTCTAGCACGGCGTTCAGCAGTCTGAGGCCATGAGCATCTTCATCTCAAGTATTATGACTTGTATGTATGGTCGGAATTGAATTTCGAGAAGTTTAGAGTTTATTTGGGAAGATAATTCTTATTTCGAAGGCCTAAAGTTGAAGGAATCAACTAAGATTGGATTTCAGAGTAAACAACCTCAGAATCCAGATCTGAAGGTTCCAACAGGTTCGTATGATGATTTCGGACTTAGGTGTATGCCCGGATCTGGTTTTGGATAATACGATAGCATTTTGGGGCCTATTGTGGAAGTTAACATTTTGGAAGAAATTTCATAAGTTCGGTTGAAGTGCATTTCAGTTTTTTCAGTTTTCGTTTGGGATTACGAGTCCGGTAATAGCTCTGTATGGTGATTCTGAAGTTGGGAGCGCGATCGGAAGTGAATTCGGAAGTCCGTATGTCATTTTGAAGTCTTTTGGCTAAAGAAGAAATTTGGAGGTTTTTGAGAAGTTTGACCGAGAGTTTGACTTTTTGATATCCGGGTCAGATTCTAATTCTAGAAGTTGAAGTAGGTCCACAATATCAAATGTGACTTGTGTGCAAAATTTGAGGTTAATCAGACGTGATTTGATAGGTTTCGGCATCGGATGTAGAAGTTAGAAGTTCAATAGTTCATTAGACTTAAATCGATGCGCAATTATTAGTTTTGATGTTATTTGGTATGATTTGAGGCCTTGATCAGGGCCGTATTATGTTATGGAGTGGTTGTGTGATTCGACGGGGTCCCGGGGGCCTCGAGTTGTATCGTACTCTTATTTGATGTTTCAACATTGTTTTTGGACATAAAGGGTATCATATTAAGAAAATGAGCTCCAAATTAAGTTTTTATTGAACCATTAGATCTGTATCGTAATTGCGGAGCCATAGCTAAAAGAATCGTCGAATTTGGACATCGGATGAAGGAGTTATGCTCATTTTTGTGTCGGGAAAACTTACTGGTTTCTGGGCTGAAGGTTTGTTCTTCGCGAACGTGAGATAGGTCCGCGAACGCGAAGAAGGATTTCTGAGTTGAATGGTAAACGCAAAATATTACCCTTCGCGAATGCAAACGTCTCCCCCAAACGCAATGAAGGAAAATCACCTAGACAGTGTTTTAAACCGAGAATTTTAGTATTTTGGGCATATCTTGAGTTCTAGAGCTCCGTATTAGGTGATTTTCACGGCATTGTTCTCGTATCAAGAAGGGGTAAATATCTTATCTTTATTTTGATTTTACCTAGTGATTATTTCTATTGGGTTTTCTTTTTATTCCGTGTTTGGATGGTAGAAATTAGGATTTTCAGCCCCCAATTTGAAAAATGGTAAACCTTTGATTTGAGGGTCTATTCATGGACGAAATTTGGTGATTTTATGGATATAGACCATATGAGTTATGGGTAATATTTATTTTCAATAATTTTCAGAATTCGGGCACGTGGGCCCGATGGGGTATTTTTATCGACTTTTCGAGCAGAGTCAGAAATTGATATAAATTGACTTGTTTTGAGTGTGTGAGCATATCTTAATGGATTTAAATAATTTGGAGCATTGTGCATCCATTTGAGTCTTCGAAAGGGCGTGGAATGCTGGTTTTAGAACTTCAGAGCGAGGTGAGTCTCTTCTCTAACCTTGTAAGAGGGAATTGTCCCCATATGTGAGTTAATTGGTTATGTGATCCTATTTGTGGGGGCTACGTACGCACGACGTAACGAGAGTCTTTGCGTAACTACTATTATACTATTTTCCGGGTAGTCTAGGACCTAAAATCATGCTATACTTGGAATAATTGCAACACTTATTGACAACTTGTACTGCTAAAATCACCTCGAATTAGTAAATAAATTTCTAAAAGATTAAACTCTATTTTATTGATTATTAAAGAGAATTGCCTTTTATTTGGATAATTTCTCTATGTTGACTTCTTGATTGACTGTCTGCCTGTGTGCGTTTATTTTGGAACGGGCCGAACGGCTCGGCATATTAAATAGATGCATCTATGGTTCGGGTTGTTCGACCCTCGACAATGTACAATTTTCATTTCTGTTGGAGCGGGTCGTCGACCTCGGCGTGATATGCGCATGCTTATATTGCTTGCCTGAAAATGTTAAATGTTGATATTGCCTTTCATGACCAGATACAAACCGATAAAGAAAAATGAAAAGGAAATCTTGAAAACCCTTATTATTTGTTAAGGTATTTACCTATTTTACAGTGTGTGAGTTAGAGGCTGCTTTATAAATCCATGATTTTTCTCACATTCTAGTATATCATTATTTGATCATTAGCAAGTGTTAAAGTCGACTTATTGCCTCTGCTTCTTCGAGATTATACGAGATACTTGCTGAGTACACGTTATTTTCGTACTCATACTACACTTCCTGTGCATTTTTGTTGCATAAGTTTATTGTGTGGCTTGTGGCTTAATAGCATAGCGGCATGGTTGACGCAGAGCTAGTATAGTCTCTCTCAAAATTCAATTTATTTTATGTCCAATTATATTCCGAACAATTATTGTACTTACTTGGTTTCTCGTAGAAAATGCTCATGTACTTGTGACACCGGGTTCTGGGATGTATTTGGGTTAGAATCAGTAATTTTTAAAGGTTGTTAAATATTTTATTATTTTTTTAGAGGAATATACTGATTATTGCGTAAATCATAATAAAGAAGTGCTTTTGATATTATTAAAACATGAATTTAACTAAGTACTTCAATTGGCTTGCCTGACAGCGGTGTTCGGCGCCACTACGACCCTTAGTGGATTTTGGATCGTGACAACATGGTTCCATAGCACTAGGTTCCCATTGGTCTCACGAGTCATGAGCAAGTCTAGTAGAGTCTCGCGAATCGGTACGGAGATGTCTGTACTTATCTTCGGGAGGCTACATGGCTGTTAGGGGTACTTTCCTTCTTGATTTCCTTATCGTGCGATTTGGTTCCTCTGAGGCTTATATCTTTGTTTCCTTCCTACTCAATTTTATGCGACGCAGAGCGCTTGTTGTAAATCGAGAATTGAAGAATTTCAATGGCACTACAGATGTAATGCGGGATGTTTCTCCCGATTCAGTTGACTGGACTATTACAGTCGCCTTATGGAAGGATATTTTATTGTTTCAGCACAGTAGCGGTACTCTGAGAGACTTGAGGCTAGCCACAGGTTGTCATTTGCCTGCATATCGAGGCAGTGAATGACTTGAAGAGAGGTTTACTTAGTGCATAATCTAGAGATTTGGTGTTTTATTTACAGCAGGGAAAAGGCAATCGAGAAGAGAATGTTCAGGTTGGGTTGATGTCGTTGTCCTTATGGAATGTGCGAAATTCGCCGTTGTTATGATCTTCTACAATTCGCCTTTGGGGCAGGATATTGCGGGTCAATAAAATAAACGACAGTCAGAGATCGCGAGATGCGGCGGTTCAGGATGGAACCGGTGTTCTTAATGTGATGGCTCGAGAAAGATGATCTCGGAAACGTTTAAAGTTAGTAGCAACTTGTGGGTTCAAGTGCTATGAAGATAGATTTTATTTAAGGCAACAAAATTGAGTAGCAAAGTATGAGGAAGGACATGTGGGAAATGTCAAGCAGTGTTTCAAACTTCTAGAAGGCCAAGTATGAGGAGCAAGGTCGAGTGGCCGATAAAAGGGAAGAGTTTCGCCAAAGTGGGAGAGTGGCGGGTGTTGCATATGGGCTTGGTAGTAGGATGACTACAAGCCTTAAAGAGGGTTTGGAATGATTTGAGAATTTTAGAGATTAGTGATTGGGGACTACGGAGCTAACTTAAAGCATGGGCCATTATGTAGCAGGAAATTTGATATGACGGGAAGGAGCTACTTGAAATGAAGAAGGATACAACATAACTTTGAATTGGAAGGATATTGCAGCATATTTAATTGATGTCCACGACGGGTAAATGGATTGGTGCTGCCAGAGAGTAAGCTTGGACTCAGGATGGGTTATTGATGCCATAGTGATTGTATCTCGTGCAGCAGCATTTGAAGATGTAGGGAAGTGATTTCCACATATGGGTTATTTCCTGTGAGCAGGTTAGCGGTCGCGTGGTTTGTGAGGCTTCTACCAAGAATTCTATTGGTTATACAACGAAGAGATTGGTCGTGCGAATAAGGTTCATGATTCAGAGTATAAAAATGGGGTGTTTACCGAATGATTTCGAGAATTTTGGCGGTTGATTGCACACGGTTATGCCAATAAGAGATAAAGAATTATGGTGAATTCCAGAGTTTTGAAATAATGGCTTCAAGCTAAGTGGGAGGGTCCCGCCGCCTATGATTGGGTTGCATGGTTAACTGCTTGTGAGGTTTCTAGTTATTAGCATATTGATGGGTTATTCCAGCTATGGGAAAAGAACATAAGTGGTAATTGAGCAAATGAACTATTAAAGGTATGCTACGGTTGGCCTTATTGTCTCATTCTCCCATTTAGGGAAGGATTCAGGATTTATTCCTTGTATAGATGTGGGTTTTAAGGGAAGTGATTCAGCCGGATGCTTCGACGAGAGGGTATTTATGGAGTTGATTATATTTAGGTCCAAGTCAGAGCGGGTGGCTCTCAACACCGGTCCTAATCGATTCAAAATGGATAAAGTGCGGTGCGTAATGATTTTGAGTCTATAGGTACGGTTAAGAGTCAAGCTTTTGTAGCAGCTTATGAGAAGAGGCCTAGAATATTCTATGATGTGTTGGCTTGCAGTGTAGCATTTGGGAGGAAAATGAGAAGAGACTTCGAATTCGTAAAAGGATTAGTAGAATGGGCATATCAGTTGAGGGTGCGAATGTGCGCACAAGAAAGGTATGAAATGGTTCGTGGGAGTTGAGACAACATGGTCTCATGATTCAAGGTCACTTGGGATGAGTGCGGATTGAGTGTGATGTGTTGAATGGAGTTGTTATTATTTCTAAGGCAATTAGGGTAACTCGAAAGAAGATAGATTGGTTAGTTATAGTTGAGTTGGTATGCTGTGGTACATATCAGTTCATTCAGCATTGATCAAGTTATGCAAGTGATTGGTGACGGTATGTGTGAGGCCTGTCGTCCTCCGTAATTGAGGTTATTCAGGAGTATTCTATTGTTATGGCCTGTTATGCGTAGGCGGATCCCGAAAGGGCTATGATGGCTTGGACGACTACTTAGAGATTTGCATATTCTACGGCTATGAGAATTCGCCTGTGTGTTGCTATGGTTCTCCTGAAGTGAGTTAAATGAAAAGTTTTATATGATGAAGTGTTAGCCTATTAGTGGTTCCATAGTTATGATGAAATCGTGTCCTGTCGTATATTGGCACGTTGGGTGCAGTGAGTGGTATGGAATTTGAAGTGAGGATCAAGGTTGCAGTTCGGTGTTGGTAAGGATGTCACGAGCTCGGATGAGCAAGAAGGGAGTTTTGATGTTTAGCGTAAGTTAGTATGTCTTCAACGTCACCCGAGATCGGTGTTTTGTGAAAGAGGCTTCACATTCTGGTTAAGGATTCTTGATCGCTTTTCAGCGTTAGGGTGACCGGTGGTTTGGATGTACAGATATGTTAACTGCTATGATAAGTGGAGGGAGTGTTCCCCACGGGAAGATTTTATAAGTGTGACATCTGGTCACATGATTTATTCAAAATTTAAACCAAGTATGAGGATTGTGGTAGTATCATTAATTTGAGAATTTATGCCTGAAGGGAGCACTGTTTATTGGGTTATGGACTGGGGAGGTTCGCTTCGGTTATGAGGGTTGTGCTTATGTGTTATGAGAAAAGGGGAGTATTATGGACCTTTGAAAGGTTATGATCCTAGTTCAGTGTGATCTAAATCAGCTTGAAGTCTGTGGATGGATTTAAAATGAATATGGGCTCTATGGCATGCCAGTTGTGTTCATTGCAGCGAGCGTTCCTTATGGAAGAGCAGTCGGGGTGTTATTTTGTCGTCAGCTATTTCATGTATTAGTATATATTGCACTGTATGAGTTGTGAAATGGCTTGGTGAATTTCTTATGTGTTGAGGTCCCGCGTAGCGATGATGTTATATGAGCAGGATGACTCTTGAGATTCAGATCATGTATCGCACCTCAGTTGTGTTGGGGTTTAGTAGCCTATAGCATTGTATGTTTCCTCAGGGATAGTATTATGCGCCTTAGCGTGTTTACGACCGATATTCTGTATTTTATTGTAATGAGAAATCTAGCTCGATGTGCATCTCCTTATGTGAGTTCTATATGTGGATCAGGTGGCACGTTGTCATGGGTATGTTGTTTGGATCGGGTTGCGCGCCCCAATAGTGTGATGTTCAGTACCTTATATATGTTCTTATGTTTTTCATTTCCCATTTTTTAGAAAGCTCGTATTAGCCGTGAGCCCGCGTCGCATGTATGATTCGCGAGCGGGGAGTATGTTTAGTATGTTGCCCACGTCGCATGTATGATTCGCGAGCGGGGTGATTGAATTTCCTTTTTAGAGTTCTTTTTACTTTTGTATCGCATTCTAATTGGTAGCCTATTGGCACATTGTGGCATCATATGAGACTTTTGATCATGTCCTGAATGGCTTATTGTCTGAGCAGTTCGTACTGGGTGAGACGAGATTATTGGACTTAGGATCAGTACAATCTGATTATATGAAGTATATTAAAGAGCAATGATCATTCTTTAGTTCAAAATAAGGTAATGGTTCTTGTCAAAAGTATAGACTCAATTATTTGTTGGCTCGGCAGCTGGTTATGAAGTTTTACACCTCTCTTCCGTCGTGTCGGTGTTGTAAAAGTTAGAGCAAGACCTATGTAGGTCATGAGATGCAATGGGAGCATCGGATTCATGGAATTTCAATTTATTCGATCATAAATGTTATTGTGGTCCTATGAGTAAAGTGATGCAAGGTGTGAACTCAGAAAAATTGTACAGCCATGTTTGGGTACCGCGTGTTGTGATTGATATGGTAATTATATGATCGGAACCAGGTCGGGTATAGAATTCTGGATGTTGGAATTGGTCCATAAAGCATATTTGCTTGAATAAAAAGGGAATATCTTCGGAATTGATCGAGTTGATGTGTTCAACTGAGTTGTGCTAGCACGGGAAGGTGTGTGAAGGTTTACAGACTACTTCAGTGTAGTTCTCAACACGTTCAAGCACGAACATATATTTAGGTGGGAGAGAATGTAATGACCCGATCGGTCGTTTTGAGCTCTAGTGCGGAGTTCATCAGTCTGAGGCCATGGGCATCTCTATCTCAGGTATTATGACTTGTATGCGTGGTCGGAATTGAAATTCGAGAAGTTTAGAGTTGATTTTGGGAAGAGAATTCTTATTTCGAATGCCTAAGGTTGAAGGAATCAACTAAGATTGGATTTTAGAGTAAACAACCTCGGAATCCGGATATGAAGGTTCCAGCAGCTTCGTATGACGATTTCGGACTTGGGCGTATGCCCGGATCTGGTTTTGATGATTCGGGAGTGTTTTGGCGCCTATTGTGGAAGTTAACATTTTGGAAGAAAGTTCATAAGTTTGTTTGAAGTGCATTTCAGTTTTATCGATTTCCGTTTGGGATTCCGAGTCTGGAAATAGCTTCGTGTGCTAATTCTGGAGTTGGGAGCATGATCGGAAGTGAATTCGGAGGTCCGTAGGTCATTTTGAAGTCTTATGGCTAAAGAGAAATTTGAAAGTTTTTTAGAAGTTTGACCGATAGCTTTTTTTGATATCGGGACCCGATTGTAATTTCGGAAGTTGGAGTAGGTTTGCAATGTCAAATGTGACATGTATGCAAAATTTGAGGTTAATCAGACGTGATTTGATAGGTTTCGGCATCAGATGTAGAAGTTAGAAGTTTAATAGTTCATTAGGCATAAATCGATGCGCAATTATTAGTTTTGATGTTATTTGGTATGATTTGAGGCCTTTATCAGGTCTGTGTTATGTTATGGAGTTGGTTGGTGTGATTGGACGGGGTCCCAGGGGCCTCGGGTGTGTTTCGGGTTGTATCGTGCTCTTATTTGACGTTTCAACGTTTTTTTCTTTGGACATAAAGCGTACCATATTAATCAAATGAGATCCAAATTAAGTTTTTATTGAACCATTAGATATGTATCATAATTACGAAGCTATAACAAAAAGAATCGTCGAATTTGGATATCGTATGAGGGAGTTATGCTCATTTCTGTGTCAGAAAAAATTGCTAGTTTCTGGTGTGAAGATTTGTTATTCGCGAATGCGAGAGAGGCTCTGCGAACACGAAGAAGGGTTTTTGGGTTGGCCAGTCAACGCGAAAAATTTCGCTTCGCAAACGAGGACGTCTCCCGTAAACGCGATGAAGGAAAATCGCTTGGACAGTGTTTTAAATCGAGAATTTTAGTATTTTAGGCATATCTTGAGTTCTAGAGCTCCGTTTGAGGTGATTTTTGAGGGGTTGTTCTCGTCTCAAAAAGGGGGTAAATATATTACCTTTATTTTGATGTTTCTATATGACTATTTCTATTGGTTTCTATTTTTATCCGTGTTTGGATGGTAGAAATTGAGATTTTGAACCCCAAAGTTGAAAAATGATAAATCCTTGATTTGAGGGTCGATTCATGGACGAAATTGGATGATTTTATGGATATAGACCATATAAGTTATGGGTAATATTTATTTTCAATAATTTTTAGAATTCGGGCACGTTGGCCCGAGGGGTATTTTTATCAACTTTTCGAGCAGAGTTGTAAAGTGATATTTGAGTATTTGAGCATATATTAATGGGTTTACATAATTGTTAGCTAGTTTTGGATCATTGTGTATCGATTTGAGTCTTCAAAAGAGCATGGAATGAAGGTTTTGAAACTTCAGAGAAAGATGAGTCTCTTTTCTAACCTTGTAAGAGGGAATTGTCATGACCCGGATTTACCCACCATCGGGAGTCGTGATGGCGCCTACTGTCGAAGCTAGAAAAGCCAACCCTTATAATCATTTCCAGAAAATTTAAGTCTAAAACATGTTAAATGCCAAAATAATTAATTAAACATGTGGAAGACGTTAAATATGAGTAACAAAAATCAATATTCGGAAAACTAATAACCAATCTCTACCCAGTATCTGGTGTCAATGCTCACAGACTACTAATAGAGTACTAAAAACAATAGTCTGAACGAAATTACATAACATGTTTGTTCGGTACAATTAAACAAACTTAAAGAAATAGATAAAGGAGACTTGGGGCTCGCGAACGTCAGCGAGCTACCTCAAGCCTCTGGACTGAAGGATTATTCTCGGTCTAAAGCTGCGGTCCGTAGCCTGGATCCTGACCTATACACAAAAAGGCACAGAAGCTTAGTATCAATACAACCGACCCCATGTGCCGGTAAGTGTCCGGCCTAACCTCGGCGAGGTAGTACGAAGCTAACCGGACCTACCATAAACAACCTATACATATATATACGCTAACAGAAAAGAAACAAGAATTTAAACAGTAAAAAGGGAAGGGGACATGCTAGGGGAAATAATAGTTCAATTATAACTTCTACAATTAAGAGACGGACTGAATAGATAGCATCTAAATAAGAGAATATAGTGAAACAACAACTAATAAAGGAAAAACGAAATAAGGAACACCAATAAGGTACGGCCAAAAAAAACACGTTGCACGGCAGCACCCATCGTGCTTTTACTCTCGTCCTCTCCCAATCAATAGCACCACTCCATCTTGTGGAGGAAATCAATAAGCACCACTCCATCTTGCGGAGGAAATCGATAATTACCACTCCATCTTGTGGAGGAAATCAATAAATACCACTCCATCTTGTGGAGGAAATCAATAAATACCACTCAATCATGTAGAGGAAATCGATATGTACCACTCCATCTTGTGGAGGAATACGACATCACCCATCGTGCTTTATCGCTCCTCCTCGCCCAAACAGTAATCACAATTAATGGGAAAAGGAGTAAACAACAAGATTAACCATCCCAGCAAGGGAGAACAATACAACAACAAGTCCCGGCAAGGGAAACAATTTAACAACAAGTCCCGGAAAGGAAAATAGTTAACAACAAGTCCCGGCAAGGGAAACGGTTTAACAACAAGTCCCGGCAAGGGAAAAATACCAACAACTCATCTTTAGTTCATTTATTTCTCATCTTTCACTTCATAGCTCTTATAACAAGAATTTATCCCCAATGTTCACTTCTTTCACAATTTTAATAACAAAATGACAACACGGTCATGCTTGACTTGGGAGCATAGGTAACCGTCACCATACCTATACATCGAATCCACATAGCATATATCAATTATCAACCTAATCCTATTCCCTCAAGCCAAAGTTTGATACAAACAATTACCTCAAAACCGAAAACAGCAACTCAAAGCTCAACATCGCCTTTCTTCTAGAATTCGACCTCTAACCAACGATATCTAACACAATTCGGTTTAATATTATCAATAATAGTCCAAAAACACAATCCCATAGCCTAGAAATGCATTTCCTAGCTTACTTTAAAAATAACCAAAATCCGACATCGGGCCCACGTGGTCCAAACTCGAGGCTCGGACCAAAACCCAATCCCCCATGACCCCACGAGTTCAAATATGTAAGTAGATTTTAAATTCGACCTCAAATTGAGGTTGAAATACCCAAAATCCCATAAACCCTAACTAAACCCAAAACCCCTAAATCCTATTTAAATTTCATATTTGAGGAGATTGATGATTTAATGAAGGAATGATGATTAGATGAAGTAGGAATCACTTACCCAAAGAGTCTTGATGATATGGTAGCTTGGAGTTCGTCAATGGGGGGCTTTTTGAGAGAGAGAGTTCGTGAGAAAAATGAGAGAATCCCGTTATGAACAGTGTTCTTGAATTTATAAATCACTGGGCGAATTTGTGCTTCGCGATCACGACATCTGGGACGCGTCCGCGATGAGGAAATATGCTAAGGAATTGCATTCACGATGGTACCTACGCGAACGCGAAGAAGGAAAAGAGGGGGGGTCATGGGTAGGCTTACGTGGACGTGAAGGCTAGTACGCGAACGCGTAAAGGAGGTAAGCTGAACTACGCGAACGCGGGAGGAGTCACGCGATCACGAAAGAGGGAAAGGAAAGGTCAGTGCGAACGCGAGCTTAGGGCCACATTCGCGATGAACAAAATGACTATGCAGAAAATGCAGATACATGCTATGATTTCAAGTGTAAAACCACCCCGAACCACCTCTGAATCACTCCCGAGCCCTCGGGGCTCCCAAACAAACACACACACTTACTCAATAACATCCTAGGAACTTGCTCGAGCGATCAAATCGCCAAAATAACATCAAAATCACAAAATCAACCCCCAAAACTCATGATTTTCATTTCTTAGTTCAAAGTTTTCAAACTTTCCACTTTTAGTCCGAAACACGTCAAAACGACGTCCGTTTTCAACCAAACTTTACAAATAGCGCTTAATGCTCATTTAAGACTTGTACCGAGCGTCAAAACAAAAATACGAGCCCGATACCGTCACCTTTTTCTCATTTTTCTAATTCATTTTCCTTAAACATTAACAAAAATCAATTAAACTAAAAAATTGTTTCCTCGGGCTTGAGACCATGGATATTTATTCCGGGAATACGCCCGGGTCCCAAATTTAATTACGGGCCCTCCAGGACCGTCACATCACGGGTCTGGGTCCGTTTACCCAAAACGTTGACCAATGTCAACCATAGCAATATTGGTATCAAAATTCATAGTTTTTAACACAGGATTCAAATATTTTCACATAAAAATCTTTCGGCTTCGCGCCAGTACTACACACGCAAATTGAGGCAATTCAATAAGAGGTTTTCAAGGACTTAGAAGCACAAGGAAAGGGAGAATTTATGGTGATGACCCTCTGGGTCATCACAGGGATTGTCCCCATAGGTGAGTTAATTGGTTATGTGATCCTATTTTTGGGGGCTACGTACGCACGAGGTGACGAGATTCCATGTATAGATACTATTATGCTATTATCCGGGTAGTCTAGGACCCAAAAGCATGCTATACTTGGAATAATTGCAACACTTATTGACAGATTGTACTGCTAAAATCACCTCGAATTAGTAAATGAATTTCTAAAATATTAAACTCCATTTTCTTAATTATTAAAGAGAATTGGCTTTTATTTGGATAGTTGCTCCGTTTTGACTTCTTGATTGACTGTCTGCCTGTGTGCGTTTATTTTTTGAACGGGCTGAATGCCTCGACAGATTAAATGGACGCATCTATGGTTCGGGCCGTTCGACCCCCGACAATGCACAATTTACATTTTTGTTGGAGCGGGCTGTCTACCTCGGCGTGATATGCGCATGCTTATATTGCTTGCCTGAAAACGTTAAATGTTGATATTGCCTTTCATGACCAAATACAAACTGATAAAGATAAATGAAAAGGAAATCTTGAAACCCATATTTATTTTTTAAAGGTATTTACCTATTTTACAGCGTGTGAGTTAGAGCTTCTTTATAAATCCCATGATTTTCCTCACATTCTAATATATCATTATTTGACCATTAGCAAGTGTTAAAGTAGACCTCTCGTCTCTATTTCTTCGAGATTAGACGGGATACTTGCTGAGTACACGTTGTTTTCGTACTCACACTACACTTGCTGTGTATTTTTGTTGCACAAGTTTATTGTGTGGCTTGTGGTTTAGTGGCATAGCGGCATGGTTGATGCATAGACTATGAGCTGTATTTCCTCGAGGTGATTTCGCAGCTAGTATAGTCTCTCTCAGATTTCTATTTATTTTCTGTCCAATTGTATTCCAGACAGTTATTGTACTTACTTGGTTTCTTGTAGAAAATGCTCATGTATTTGTGACACCGGGTTCTGGGATGTATTTGGGTTAGAATCAGTAATTTTTAAAGGTTGTTGAATATTTTATTATTTATTTGGAGGGATATACTGATTATTGCGTAAATCATAATAAAGAAGTGTTTTCAATATTATTAAAATAGGAATTTAACTAAGTACTTCAGTTGGCTTGCTTGACAGCGGTGTCCGTTACCACCATGACCCTTAGTGGATTTTGGGTCGTGACAACATGGTATCAGAGCATTAGGTTCCCGTTGGTATCACGAGTCATGATCAAGTCTAGTAGAGTCTGGCGGATCGGTACGGAGACTTCTGTACTTATCTTCGGAAGGCTACAAGACTGTTAGGAGTACTTCCCTTCTTGATTTCCTTATCGTGCGATTTGGTTCTTCTGAGTCTTATTCCTTTGTTTCATTCCTACTCAATCTTATGCGACACAGAGCGCTTGTTGTAAATCGAGAATTGAAGAATTTCAACGGCACTACAAATGTGGTGCGGGATGTTTCTCCCGGTTCAGTTGATTGGACTATTACAGTCGCCTTATGGAAGGATATCTCATTGTTTCGGCTCAGTAGTGGTACTCTGGGAGCCATGAGGCTAGGCACAGGTTGCGATGATGCTTATGAATAATTATTCCGCAGTTTTATTCTGATGGTAGGATTGTTGCCTACATGTTGAGGCAGTGAATGACTTGAAGGGAGGTTTACTCAGTGCATAATCTAGTGATTCGGTGCTTTATTCCGCAGGAAAAAGGTAATTGGGCAGAGAATGTTCAGGTTGGGTTTATGTCGTTGTCCTTATGGAATGTGCGAAATTCGTCGGTGTTATGATCTTCTACAATTCACCTTTGGGGCAGGATATTGCGGGTCAATAATGAAGAAGCGACAGTCAGAGATCGCGAGATGCGGCGGTTCAGGATGGAACCGGTGTTCCTAATGTGATGGCTCGAGAAAGATGATCTTCGGAAATATTTAAAGTTAGTAGCGACTTGTAGGTTAAGTTCTATGAAGATAGATTTTATTTAAGACAACAATTGAGTAGCAAGGTATGAGGAAGGACATGTGGTGTTTGAAACATCTAGAAGGCCAAGTATGAGGAGCAAGGTCGAGTGCTTGATAAAAGGGAAGAGTTCCTCGAAAGTGGGAGAGTGGCGGGTGGTTTATATGGGCTTGGTAGTAGGACGACTACGCGCCTTAAGAAGTGTTTGGAATAATTTTAGAATTTCAGAGATTAGTGATTGGGGCCTACGGAGCTAACTTGAAGCATGAGCCATTATGCGGCAGGAGATTTGATATGACGGGAAGGAGATGCTTCCAATGAAGAAGGATACAACATAACTTTGAATTGAAAGGATATTGCCGCATATTTAATTGATGTCCACGAGGGGTAAATGGACTGGTGCAGCCAGAGAGTAAGCTTGGACTCGAGATGGTTATTGATGTCATAGTGATTGTATCTCGTGCAACAACATTTAAAGATGTAGGGAAGTGATTTTCACAGGTGGGTTATTTCCTGTGAGCAGGTTAGCTGTCGTGTGGTTGGTGAGGCTTCTGCAAAGAATTCTATTGGTTATACAACGAAGGGATTGGTCTTGCGAATGTGGTTGATGATTCAAGGGGGTGTTTACCGAATGATTCCAAGAATTTTGGCGGTTGATTGCGCACGGTTATGCCAATAAGAGATACAGAATCGTGGTGAATTCCAGAGTTGTGAAATAATGGCTTCAAGCTAAGTGGGAGAGTCACGCCGCCTATGATTGGGTTGATGGTTAACTGCTTGTGAGGTTTCAAGGAGCCATTTGGTATATATTCATAGACAGTGGCGTACGCATAATTTTCAATAAGCGGTGTCACTTTTAAGAAGAGGGAAAATAAATAAATTATTGTAGCAGTATCATATACAAAGTAATAAAATTCAAATCATATTAATAATATACAACGCATGTATATCATTGAACTCTTTATGATGAGCTTTCATTTTTTGAAATGTATTCAAAATAACATTAGAAATAATACTAAATTAATTAATTTTTTTGATTGAAGACATTAAAATTTTTATTATTTATTTGATTATGTAATCATTCTTAACTTTTCTATTACATAGAAAAGCTATGATGGTCGACCAAGGATAAAGTGGCAATTTCACATAGCTGATCTTAAATTAAATTTTTATAAACATATGTGTCGTGCTTCCTCACGTTCTTTCTTCTAGAATTCTCTTTCACTATTACTTTGCTAATCATCTGCCATTTGCTAATGAGTTCTAGCCACAATTATCTGTCATTAGTAGTAGATCTTTCTTGCTAACCTTCTTTTATCCTTCATATCTTCTTTTAGTTTCTATTATATAGAAAAGCCATGATGGTCGACCAAGGATAAAGTGGTAATTTCATATAGCTGATTTTAAATTAAATTTCTTTAAATATATGTGTCGTCCTTCCTCACGTTCTTTCTTTTAGAACTCTCTTTCACTATTACTTTGCTAATCATATGCCATTTGCTAATGAGTTCTAGACGAGATTATCTGCCATTAGTAGTAGATCTTTCTTGCTAACCTTCTTTTATCCTTCATATCTTCTTTTAGTTTCTATTATATAGAAAAGCCATGATGGTCGACCAAGGATAAAGTGGTAATTTCATATAGCTGATTTTAAATTAAATTTCTTTAAATATATGTGTCGTCCTTCCTCACGTTCTTTCTTTTAGAACTCTCTTTCACTATTACTTTGCTAATCATATGCCATTTGCTAATGAGTTCTAGACGAGATTATCTGCCATTAGTAGTAGATCTTTCTTGCTAACCTTCTTTTATCCTTCATATCTTCTTTTAGTTTCTATTATATAGAAAAGCCATGATGGTCGACCAAGGATAAAGTGGTAATTTCATATAGCTGATTTTAAATTAAATTTCTTTAAATATATGTGTCGTCCTTCCTCACGTTCTTTCTTTTAGAACTCTCTTTCACTATTACTTTGCTAATCATATGCCATTTGCTAATGAGTTCTAGACGAGATTATCTGCCATTAGTAGTAGATCTTTCTTGCTAACCTTCTTTTATCCTTCATATCTTCTTTTAGTTTCTATTATATAGAAAAGCCATGATGGTCGACCAAGGATAAAGTGGTAATTTCATATAGCTGATTTTAAATTAAATTTCTTTAAATATATGTGTCGTCCTTCCTCACGTTCTTTCTTTTAGAACTCTCTTTCACTATTACTTTGCTAATCATATGCCATTTGCTAATGAGTTCTAGACGAGATTATCTGCCATTAGTAGTAGATCTTTCTTGCTAACCTTCTTTTATTCTTCATATCTTCTTTTAGGAATTTTACTTTTTATTATCTCTAATCAAACTTTGGACTCAACTCTGTGATTCATAATTGGGGATAAACTTGTCTGCTGCTTCTTGCTGAATGAAATCTTGGAGCAGCAATCGTCTACCAGGATGGAGTATTCTTGTAGCTTTCGAACTGCTGGATGGGAATATTGAGGTATAACCTTTCAGTTGTTATTTTTGAAGGGTTTATATGTTATTTTTTCCTTTTTAATTTTTCATAATTAGTCAGTCCATGGTCGATTCTCTGCTAATTTTTAGGTATAATCCCTTTGAAATGTTGAACTTTTTTAAGGTTTAAAATAGGTGAAATTTACTACTCGTTGATTTAAAGTTTTGAGATATAACCCCCTTTTTGATTTTTATTTGTACTGTCAGACTACATTACCCATTGATTCCTCATCTAGATAGAGTTATTTGGTACGTGTTCTCATGTGACGTAACAGGTATCCCGTAAAATTAGTCGAGGTACACACAAGCTAATCAGAACGCCATTCTTATTTTTTTTAAAAAGAAGTTGAAACTGCTACTTCCTTTAAGATATGTATGCTACTCATTATTTGTTGAGAAGGCGCCCTGATCTGCCACCTTCTGATCTTGTATATGAAACTCTCCGTGGGAAGCGAGCCTAATATTTGAATCCTAAAGACTCATTTACAAATGGAACTGAGTTGTCACAGCTCTTGAATAGATCAAAAAAAATTAGAATGGAGATCTTTAAAAAAATGCTCAATGACACTGCAAGTAAAATAAAATAAAAAAATAACATGAAGAAAATATTAGCCCAGTACCTTTGTCATTCATGTAATTTGGTATAGTTAGCATAACTGAGACGCCTCAACTGAACCACATGCCTCATTTGCTGATAACTATTTATTTAGATGCCCAACTAAAATGAGATGGAAATGCTATAAAGCTAAAGTGGTCGATCAAGGGTAATTTTGAAATTTCAAACCTAAGGTAGAATTGAACAACTACCTCATTCATTCTCTATTTTGCATTTTGTATCTCTCAAATTCGCTTTTACATTCTTCGTCTAGAGTATTCTAAGTTCAGAGTCCCTGATGGCTCCATCTATCTTTCTTCTTTGTCGTATTCTCTTAGAGAGGTTATAATTATCTCTCTGCTATTTACTTATCGTTATAGAATATTGAAGTTCAAAGATGTGTAGTTCTAGCCAGTTGGTGGCTACTGCTCCAGTTAAACTTGGGGAAATAAACAATGAGATCATTTCGTGACAATTTGAGAGTTTTCAAATTGGGTAGGAAGAAAATGTTTTCCACGCAAGTTAATGAATTCAAGATCTGGATATCTCAAAAAAAAGAGGATACATTCATGGGTATCTTAGATTTCAGTCTTTACTTTTATATTTTTGGTTTTCTATATTTGTATTCCAATTATTTTGCAATTTCGTCGAGAGTACATGGTTATAAATTGGTTATTTTACCATGGGGTCTTTTTTTTCAATTTGTGGTTATGACAGTGAAGCTAACTTCCTATATGTCCTTTTATTGATAAATCAAAGGAGTAGGGCATTTTGTTTGCTTTATCTTGTTGAGAAATTCAATAACTCCACATCAATTGTATCGAGTGACATTTTCCCTTCAAATATCATTAACAAAAGAATTCATAAAATATTGTCTGGTACAATTTTGTTTCACCAATATTTCTTTAGTAGATATTCTTAAACCGTTTGATACTGTATATGCTCATCATTCCAATATATATCATTTTGCACAGTTGGTTAAACAATCTGATTCGCTGGAATTGAATCATCCTAAAACATTAGTGTTAGATTTTGGCTTCTTGTTTGGATAAACTATTAGATATTGATAATTGCTATAATGATATTAGAAATTAGTACATTCATTGCAACCCTATGGTTGGCCTGATGGTAATAGACTTGAGCCTTGGGGTTTGCTCCCTTTCAAGGTCTCAAGTTCGAAATCTACTGGGTGCAAATAATTTTGAGGGCCATCAGACGGGGTAAAACCTGAATTAACCGTGGTGCACTTGCGAAAAATTCCTTGCTGAGGGCCTTTGCACCTCAGGGACTAGTCGGGGCTCGAACAGACTCGGGCACTCGGTGCAAATAAAAAAAGTAGTACATTCATTGTTCAATTGTATTTTCATGTAGGTAACAGTTTCAGTTTAATGTCAGAGTTTCGTTTACGTTATGTATAGATATACCTTTCTATAGTAGCATAAAAGGGGTGACAAAAGGTTATCTTTTATTTCGTACATTTTCTTAGTTAAAAGACTGTAGAATTTATACTATTTTACTCCGATTCGCTTCACGATTCATTTATCCAAGTATTAGATAATGGTATATCTGTTAGAAATTACCAACTTTTTACTACAGGTGAATGCTACTCAAAATAGTTCTTATTTTGCTAAATAGATATTGAATCCCCACGAGTTACTCCTAAGTGTTCAATTACTTTGTCTTTTACCTGATCTATTTCATTAATGTTAGGATATTTTATGACTGATACGGCTTTTTGTAAGGCTCTCTACTTACTACTTATTTATATTGTGCTAAAAAAGGTAATGTCAATTTGTGTCCTCTAGTTTGTGTGACTTCTATATTGTTAAAATTGAGTATGTAGTTGTGGGAAGACTTAGGGATACAAAAAATATATAAAGAATGAAAAGAAATGGATGAGTGGAAGAGGCTCGAGTCTATGGTTGGGCAGAAGATAGTCCTGGCAACCAAGGGCAAAGACTAAACGTAATGCTAAAAGTTTTCAAACAATCATGCAGCCTTGGCCTATTTTACAAATAAAATTTTCAATCGCTTAATAATGTGGTATATACTTAATTCAAGATCCGTGTATTGTGGTACTTGGAGCAAGCAGAACGGCAAGACAAATTAAAGCGAGCTGGCAAGACCAAAGTAAACTGGCAAGATCAAGTAGAGCAAGCTACTTATGAACTGTTAGAGTCTTGCATTTCTTCCTCCTATAAGAAATACTTATTATACTTCAAACGATCTAAGAGAAGTAGAGTTGTGAGACACTTGATGTAAAATTTATGATTGTACATGGTTTACTTGCTTCTTATTTAATTTGTTGTTGCATATTCATATATGGTCTTTTGCTCACAAAAACAATAGGAAATATTAAAAGTAAAATAAAAGAATATTCCTTTCAGTTAACTTATATTTATAATGATTGTACAAACCTAACCAATTTGATTCTATACATGCGGGGAATACAAACTATTAAGTTTAATGTTTGAGACAGAGAGTTGAAATAGAAATGACTTCTCATATGAAATCAAGCAAACTTAAGGTCCAATCCTTCTTAGCAGACTGCAAGATATTGATAGGTTTAAATTGAAAGGGTAGCTACAATATTGAATAGGATGATATCTTTGTATTTGCATAAACCTTATACTTATTCTTATTCATCATGAAATAAAAGACAAGCCCTCCACACTTTTTTTTTGCGATGTTGTGGAGTTGCGAATAGTTTTCATATTTATGGAGTCGTCAAGTATAAACTTCTAATGCAGGTTGCAAATGCTTCAGAATATGACTGATGTACATCTTTATCTTCACCCTTATGGATCCTTGAAACACGGACTTCAGTGACTATATTTAAGTATGAGATGTAAGGTTAGATTTATTTTTTTTACTTAAGAAACTTCATAAGTTACTCATGGCACTCCTCTGGAGTATACAAGTACTATTACTATTTTCCTTTCTTTTCGTCTCTGTGTTTTTCGTCCCCTTTTTATTGTCAACCTCCAAAGCTTATGTTGTAAGTTTTGATGGTCATGCAAGTGTAATACTATTTCCTTCTAATAATATAATTATTTCTTAGCAATGAGTATGTTGTTATAAATTAAACTTTTGATTATCATTCTTTTAGCACAAAGTAGGTTGTGTGATTAAAATTATAAGTGATATGTTTAGCTTGTGTGGTGATACTATAAGATTGCAGCTCAAGATGGTGTTGAACTTTTTGACTTGTGGGAACTTCAGATATTTTCTTTTTTTTTATGAGAATATATCAACTATAGTCTATGATTCTATTATATAAAGAAGTTAAAATATGTTCGAATATCATTGACAAATTTTTAGTGGCCATTTCCCTTTTTCTATTATGGCGTTTTACATAACAATAAATTTTAAGGCAATACGACGTGTATTGATAAAAAAATCATTAGGAAGGGAGCTAAACAAAAAGCCACACTGGGTTTAATATGTTTCCATGTTTTATTCTCTTATTTTTATGGTTACTTAATTAGTCATACATAGCTTACGGGGCTATTTAAGCTTGTTCGATGATAAATTAAGCATGACTGTGTAAGCTTTTAAAAAAAATGATAAATTCAACAGAAAACTCTGAGGTTAGTGAACTTTTCATTTTTTTGTGTATCTGAATCTATCTTAATAAGCACGAATTGGTGAATCCATCTATATTTTAGATATTATACTTGATAATTTTGAGGAAGACAAAACTATTTATCTATCCTACTATTTTTTCTTGGTTTGCATTATTATTAGTAGAAATTTTTCTGTTGATCTTTTTATCGTAATCTTAGCAATGGAGATATTAATTGCTTTAGGTTAGTCTGATCAAAGAACAGTTACCAGCAAGCTGCACTATATTTAACACCATATTTGACATAAATTTCTTCTTTTATTGTCTACTTAGAGCTAAATATTAAGTATATAGATGCTTCACATTATTTTCTTTTAGCTTTTTGGTCTCACCGTCGAGTATCTTTTGTTCTATGGGAGTTGTTTTATTATTAACTTCATTTAAGTTTTAGGAGATATAAATCGTGATGTAGCTAGAACTAACTAAAAATAACTATACCGACTAATCTAATTTTCTTTGTATCTTATGAACAATATTTTAAAGAGTACTAAACCTTGGATATAAACAAGAGCATAAGTTGTATCTCCAAGTTTGGTTTATAAGTATTGTAATGGTTTCTTTTCTTATCAAAGACTATTGGCGCATTTGAAACCTTAACTTCAAGGCTAAATAGAAAAGCTCCTTCAACATAAATCCATTGGAGTGGACTGCACTTACGTTTTAATAATATATTTTGTGTGGTTTAGTTTGCATAATTATAATTAATATGGTATTTTCTTTGAAAAAAGTGTTTGGTAAAGGAAAAGGTAAAATCGGTGAAAGTAGTGGCCATAATACTACCCTTCCCCCGGCTCCCCGACCTGCAAAAGATAAGCAAGTTGAAAGTAGTCGCCAACCTAGACGTCATCCTCCTCCTCCCATAATGCTTGATAGTGATCACCCTTGTTTTCAATTTACCGATAGTGAATTTCTACTTGATGTTGCAGTAGGTGATAGATTAGATGATGAAATTATGAATGCTCTTTATCCTAATGAACCTATCTTAGAGGAAAATGAGGATGATGATGATGATGATGATGATGATGAAACCCAAACACCAAATTTAGATGATACACCTACTAGTCCTATTCATAACTCAAGTAATGCACCGACTGACCCACCTGTAGAAAATCCAACTTTTAATAGACAACATGCTAAACGTCAAGAAACATCATTAGTTTGGAATTTTTTTACTCAAGTAAGAGAACTAGATAAGGCTAAGTGTAAAACTTGTGGAAAATTACTGGTTCTAATTTACTGGAGACCGTAGCGGCACGGGTAGTTTGACTAGGCACATAAAAACACGCCCTAGAGATAATGCTAGATTTTTTCAAATGCAAGAGCAGCAAAAGGAGACAAGTGTAAATTCTGGGGACAAGCTTCTTTTCCACCACCGCCAACACAACCTCCTCCCAACCTTGACGGATTTATGAGATTTGTTAGAGATACAATGTAGATTATGATGTAACATGTACTTTGGCACATCTTCTTTTAGTTTTTTTTCTTTTAATGATGGTATTAGTACTTTGTTGTGCTCATTCCATTGGGGGAAGGAAGACTAAGAAAGATATGTCATTTTGGGTAATAAAAATTATAAGACATACCCTTGAATAACTTTTTTCTCAATATTTCTTTGTCTTTACTTCAAATTATTTATAAGCTACAATATATGTATATATATATATATATATATATATATATATATATATGTATGTATGTATATAGATGTATATATGTATATATATATATATATACATATATATACTACAAGAAAATATATACGAGAATATATATACATAACATACATCCTAAATTACAAGAAAATATAAAAGTAATAACATATATACATAAGATACAATATATAAGAGAATATATATACATTATACATAAGAGATACAATATATATACTACAACAAAATATATAACTATATAAGTTATAATATATATACATAAGATACAATATATATACTACAAGAAAATATATAAGAGAATATATATACATAACATACAAGAAAATATATAAGGGAATATATATATATATATATATATATATATATATACATAACATACAATATATACTAATTACTACAATACAATATACAATGAAATATATATTATATATACTATACTAATAACTAGTATACTATATAAATATATTCTATACTAGTATATTATATACTATACTAGTATATTATATACTATAATAATAACTACTATACAAGATATTGCTTTAAAAAAAATTACAAAAAAAGTCCGCCAGGCCCACCATGCCCGCTCGCTAAGTCAAGGACCACGAAGCCCGTTTAGACCCGGGCCCGGGACAAAATACACCATTAGTCATTGCTGAGAAAAGAGATGAAAAGAAGCAGAAACATTCTCACATAAATACAAAAGGCACAAACTTCTAAAAAAAGAAAACGAGCTACGGAGATTCGAACCTTGGTCTTCCCTGGAAAAATAACGCGGTTGACCAAGAGAGCTACGTGACTCTTTCTTTTAAGTGGTATCACTATATTATATTGATTCGTTTTTTACTTTTATATTTTAATTTATATATTTATTTAGTGAAATTTTCCGACGAAGCGGTGTCACTGACACTGCTTGATCTAAGATAAATTTGCTCTTGTTCATAGACCAACATCTGTTCACGTTGTGCGAAGCAAAAGCCTAAAAGGCTGCCAACATTTTTGTAATGAAACCTAGAGAGAATCTCAATCTCAGTTTTAAACTCGGGGGCACCCAGCTTAGATTGACAAGATGATGCTATGATGTTACAAGTTAAAAGTGTTTTAAAAAATAGTATAAGTTAAATGGTGGTGATCAAATATTTACCAAATTTACTAACACATGTCTTGTTGAATATCGATAATATGATGATCTTCAATATAGAAACGAGAGGATCGACCAGCCTTAAATCCTTGGCCTAGCAGTTTAGAGAGAACTCCAAACCACTATGAATAAGGACCAACCACTGTGAACAAGGATGGTAGGTCAGTTTAGGTCCAACAACATACAGGAGTACTCTTTTTGTGATCTACCACTAGTCTTAGATTGTTAGACCCCCCCGCCCCCCCTCTTTTTGGGAATATTGGAAAATAAAATTACATCCAATTAAATAATTTTTAGAAAAATTACTACTGTATGTTTTAATTTTAAAAAGGAACTTCCAAAGACAATTAAAGCCAACAAATTAATTTTTAAAGGATGAGATTTTTTATTTATTAATTCTCTAGTATTTGTTAAAAACTCCAGTAGTGGTAAAAGTAATTTCTTAAACAGAAGAAAGCTAAAATATGTGCAACACAGCTTTTTTATTTATTAATAGAAACTTAACCATAATAATAGAGAATTAATAAATAAAAAATTTTATCTTTTAAAAATTAACAAGGACACGTGTTAGTTATTTAAAGCTATATTGATATTTAATGAAGCAAATTGTAATGGAGCGGAGCCGCTCCCAAATTATGAAATTGATGATACAGCAGGATATCTTAGAGTAATCGATTTGGTTATTTTGTTGATCCTGTCTCTTGAATACACAAAAACATGAGCTGTAAATTGCTCGATTTGGTTGAATAAATTTATCTTTCGACCAAAGAAAAAAAACCGACAAGGAACGAAAATATGCAAAGTGAACAGAGCAATCATTTCCAATGAAATAATTTTGTTTCACCGTATATATATATTCACCCCTCCCCCTTTTCTGGTAAATTGTTCTTAGATTTTTCCCTAACTTCATCAAGCTCCATATAATTCCATAGAGTTACATTCTCCCGTAAGAAGATGTGGTTAGACCTGTCATATTGTATTGGGCGGAGTGCTGGCTAGTGAGCTGACTAGTGAAGAACTCTCATGTTCAGAGAATGAAGGTTGCGGAGATGATGATGCTCAGGTAGATGGTTCGGGCATGTGCAGAGGAGAAGTCTCGATGCCCCGGTGAGGAGTTGTGAGCGGCTGGCGATGGTCGGCATAGGACGAGGCAGAGGGAGGCCTAACAGGTATTGGGGAGAGGTGATTAGGCATGATATGGCTAGAATGCGGGTTTCCGAGGACATGACCCTTGATAGGAAAGTTTGGGGGTCTAGTATAAGGGTTGTAGGATAGGGGCTCCTAGAGTTTTTCGTACTCCTCACCCGGGGTTGGGTGAGGCTTGGCAGGGCTATGGATTGTGTATTGGATTGTGTCTCCCTTATGGTAGTTATTTATTGTAGTCACTGTCTTATATTATTGCATGCTATTTTATTTATGGTTTTTTTGTTCAGATAATTATTTACGCTATTTCTACTGGAGTTATTAATGCTCTTTTGTTTTTGTTTTTCCTTTTCCTTCACTGAGCCGAGGGTCGATTGGAAACAGCCTCTCTGCCCTTTCGGGTAGGGGTAAGGCCCATCTATACTGAATAGTTATTATTATTATTGTTGTTGTTGTTATATTCTCCAGTAACGAATCATTTGGTTCACGGCAAAATTATTTTGAAATTGATTCTGATATATAATTCTGATACTTGAGATTAATAATCTCTTGGATTATTTAACGTTATTGCTTTGTTTGGTTGATTAGATTGAAAATGGGATATACCATATAACAATCCAAAGCATATGTTTGGTTTGAAGGTAGATAATCTTGCCTTGGTTCAAAAATGAAAAGGTTGCAGTGAAAAGAAAAGAAGGATAAGCTGGTCATTTTATAACTTTATCCCAAGGTAATGGCGTTATTTATCCCACCCATGAGATCGGTATGTAATTTCAGTTTGGTATAATTTTATACTTGACTTAATTAATACCCTAAACCAAATATGAAATAAATTTTATCCCAATTTTATTCCACCTTATTCCACGTGACCCAAACTACCCCTTAACAGAGAGAATACCATATTATCTATCCTATTGAGTGCGAATAATGTGGCATGTGAAAATAAATTAAGATAAATTAGGAAATTAATCCCATCTATCATTAGAATTCGTTGTAGTATAGTGGTGAGTATTCCCGCCTGTCATGCGGGTGACACGGGTTCGATCATCGGCAGCGGCGTCTTTTACTTTTTTAACTTGAAAAATTTTGATTCAATATCAGCTTTGATTCCTTTATCATTTTTTTTTCTTCTTTTAAAAGTCTTATATTCCTTATCAAAGGCAAGGTTCCAGCCCCATGATTTCTGAATAACACCAAATTCCTCCAAAAGTTACAAAAGATAATGAGAAGATACTAACTTTTTCAGCAATTCCCAAATCATCTATTCCAATTTCTCAATCAGAAACCTCCGACAATGTCTGAATCAGAAGAAGAAGGAAAGGCGGATTTGCTTCACGTGAAACGTCGTAAAACTGAAAAAACAGATCGAATTAGCGCCTTGCCAGATTCTTTGATACTGCACATCCTCTCTTTCTTGCAGATGGATGAAGTTATACGAACTGGAGTTTTGTCAAAAAGGTGGCACCTCTTGTGGACTTCAGCACAAACCCTAATTTTCAGTTGCTCAGGCCCACATGATCATGATACCTACAGTAAGTTCGTTACTTTTATTGATGATACCCTACTTCGTTGCCAGCCTAGTAAATTGAACAAGTTTTCGGTCGATTTTATTTACGGCAGACGTTTTGTTCGACACGTTAATAAATGGATTACATTCGTCAAGAATAAATATGTGGAGGAACTGAATCTTCATCTAAGGTCACGAGATTTGAATGAGATTTTCAATTTACCCGAGCTTATGTACTCCAATATGTGCTTACGAGACCTAAGTTTGCGCCATTGTAATCTTGTACCAAAAGGGGAGATTAATTGGCCTTCCCTTAGGGTTCTCGAAATTGGATATGCTGAATTGAACCAGGATTTTATTAAAAAGATTTGTTTTGGATGTCCTGCTTTGGAGTCTCTGAAGTTTAGGAGTTGCTACGGGATTGGTTGTTTTAATATTGATTCCGAAAGTGTGAAGAAGTTGGTGATCAAAGGATGTTGGGATGACGATGATGATGATAATGAAGAAGAAAAAGAGCTGGGAATATATGCTAGGAATGTTACTTCACTGGAGATTAGCGGCCATTTTCATAGAAAAATACTTGTTCTTCGGGATGTAAAAGCTCTGGTCGATGCTAAGCTAAATGTTTATAGGAAGCCAGATGAGTACATACATAATTACGAGGGTGATTTTACTACTGATCAGAATATGGTGAAAGATCTCCTTGTGTCACTCCAGCACGTTGAGAAACTCTCCATCGGAACATGGTGTTTGCAGGTTTGAGCTATCTCCTTCATTTACTCCGACAAAGTTTAAGTATCTTTATTTGCTGAAGAGTATATAATTCTATGCACTGAAATATTTACGTAATCACGTAACTTATAAGGTAATTACCGGTAAATTTCTATGACAAGAGTAACCTGATAAAAATGGTCAATAACATGCTATTACAGATTAAGCGACACAAATAATATAGACATTCTACACACTATCAACAGATATGGTTTAAATCCCTTGCTATGGTAGTACTACCATTTATATGGAAAATTGGAAATTTTGTTACTGCACAATGCAAAGTGTTTGAAGTAACATATGTTAACAAAGCAGTAGCTTTATGTTAGTGTTACTACTCTTCCATTGATTCAGAAGCATTATTCTCTATCTGTACCTTTATATTTATGGATCTCTGCAGTTATGTAGCGCCAGCTTTCAAAAATATATTTTGATCTTCAAACAGCTCCTCGGTTGTTCTTACCTTGAACCTAGAATAATTTGAATTTCTTTCAAATTTCACTAAGTTAAAAACTTTGAGAAAGAAAGAGAGAAAAAGTAAAACGAAACAAAGAGGGAGACACTTTAATTGTTTTGCAACCATGGTGGTTTTGCTGATTTAAAATAGGTACCAGAATGGATCTAACAGTATTTTACTAGGGTATTCTTGAGATTTTGGATTGTTTTAGCTGTAAGTTAATCCTATAACCAATCTTCTGATATTTAATGGCCTAGGTCCTTATGACATTGGAGATGAGAACCTTGTCATGCCCCAGGATGAGATGCAAATACTTGACCTTAAACACTCATATGAAGAAATGGGAGCTTCCTGGGATAACAATCCTTCTACAAAGCTGTCCTCAGGTTGAGATCTTGAACATAGACATGACATCCCGCTTCGAAGAGGTATGCAAATTCCCCTCCTTCTACTGCTCTGTTGTTCTTCTTATCTTCTCGCAAGATCATTTAAACAGAGGCAAACCAGGTTGTAGAGTTAATGAGTTCAAAATGATCAGTGTGATATTATTATAGTTTGAGTTGAAAGCAACAAGTTCATCAAATCAGCCCTAAATCTGCCTCTGCCTTATATTTTAGACTGATCCTTGTTTAACCAAATAACTTTAGATTGTTATGTTGCAGTATTATTTTGGGTCGTATTTTAAGAAATCTAACGACTTTAGTGGAGGAAATTACTGGATGTCAAGGCCTTGTTGGGTGATGTATCTCAAGACTTTAAGGATTTACGGCTTCTGGGGTGGGAATGAATACATCCTTTTGTTTCTGGAAGTTGTGCTAAAGAATGCGATGGTGCTTGAGAAAATCTTCATTGGCTCCTCTAAAATGAACCATGGATTCCTACAGATGCGGACTATAAAAGAATTGCAAATAAGATGCTAAGCTTTCCGAGATCATCAAAGGATGCTGTTATTCTGTTCTCTGGTTGAGAATTAAGCTATGTCTAGATGTTTAATAAAAAAGATGTGCTTCTGAAATATTTAGATGTTTTTTATTTAAGCTCGATGCTCGTCTAAATCATTTTTTTTTCTATTGATTCAGTAGACAATTTTTCTATCTGTGAATATATATCTTATTCCTTGCATATGAGGGCTTCCCTCAGCCCTGTTGGCAGTTGATAATTTAAGGGTTCTTCGTTTATCTTAAGATGAAACGGTTGAGATAGCCATCTGTTTTTCTTTATGTCTGATATTTTTGTGTTGTAATCCTTTTATTTGTTATTGGTGGAGCAGAAAGTAGGAAACTGTTGTGCTTTTATTAGTTTATATGCCCTTTCCTTAGCAAATCTGTTACTATGTGAAGATTTAAAGGGAATATAAAACTTGGGAAAGTCTTTCATGAAATGGCACAAGACAATGGATTTTACATGTTCGTAGTAATAGTAATTGAACTCAAATTCTTGCAACTAAATTTTGAATTCATGTGGATAGTAACTGTAATGTAGTTTTTCAAGTAGTTGTCCATTATGAAGTTCTTAATTGATCTTGTGTATAAAACTCAAACTTTACATACATGCACCACAATGGATGTCTCAAAACAGTGCATTGTTTTACTTGAAAAAGTTGACTAAAACAGATTAGCAAGTACTGTATTGGTAAGAAATAACTATGGAGGTACTATTCTGTTCTGCATCTGCTTTTGGTGCTTTCGTACTCGTCTGCACAATGGCAATATGAAGATAAAGAGTTAATTCAAGGAAGGAAATAGTAAAAGAAAGAAACTTAGTATAGCATTTGGTGTTTGTACCAACAAAGTAAATTGATTTTAACTTTGAGCTAATAGTTAATTAGTAACATTTAACTAAAACTCTTTTTATGTATGACTAGTCTCTTGCAAGAGAAATAAATTATGTAGATAAACAAATGCAAGTCCTTCACCCTACATTATTTTGCCTTGGTGCACACAGAAACTAAAATTACTTCCAAGATCTGAAGGTCCATCTTTTGTGTTGGTCACATTAAGTAGGAAGTGAAAGCACCATAATTAAAGGTGAGAATCTCACCAGGCATCACATACATTTTAGAGCATTCAAACATAAAGTTCAAATAAAACCAAAATTTGCATGCAAAGTTCTTGGCGTTGAGATGCAGCCCCAACTGTTTGGAACCACCTTATTTTCATACCACCAACCCCAAACAAAAGTTAAAACACGAGTTTCATGCACTTAGAGATACCCATCCTTCATTATCACATTTTCCCCATGTTTCGAACAATAAAGGCAGTGAAAATATGCAAAAACAGAACTATCTGCCATTATGCGCTTCCTTCTGCATTCTTCCTTGCTTCTTCCCGCATAACAGATCTCACATATATTTCATAACAACATCCTGTAAATATAGATTAGGAAGATCAGAATGACAGTTTCAGAAGTACTAAACAGACAGCAGATAAATGGTTTACGAAAAGATTCATAACAATTGTAAATTGCACACAAAATGAGGCAGCAGGATACAAGGATCACAAAATCTCCCTCACATCCAGGAGTTATCTTGCCCCAAAGATGCTATTCAATAGAAAAAACAGGTAAAACTTCTTTTCCAGGATACAGAGTTAGCGTAAATAGCAGCACAATAACCAGCAAAAAGATGCTGTAAGGGACATAACTGATAGCATCTAAATTACAGGAGTTGGACGTAAACCAACAGAGCAGAAGCTTCTTAAAATCTTTAAACAGCTTCGAACATGAATGAGAAGCCAATGACTATGAAGGTTGGAAATTGATTGTTGCAAATTATATTAGGAGCAGCGTAGAGATCATGTAGCCAATTAAGCAGCAAAAGGAGGATGATAGCATATATCGCATAGAATATACAGCCTCGGAACAAGATCTCAACGCAATTCAACATAATAGAAAGCTTTCAAAAAAAGTTCTTTTTGTTTCCGGGTGAATAGGTAATTAAAGAAGGTTTTAAAATATTTTCAATGGCTTTGAAGAAAATGGCTGAGAAGCCAATGACATGAATATTGGAATCTGATTACTGTTGCAACTAAAATCTAATGCAGAGTAGTAACACCGACAGTGACAGGCTGTTGTTACACTCCGATCAAAATTGTTTTGAGACTCTGACACCTATTAAAAGCGACAAGTTAATAATAAGCAAGAACCATGGTTACTTTTTTAAAAAATAAGCAAGAAACATGGTGTTTGTCAAATGAGTCTTATGATTATTTTTTTTAGAAGGTAAGATTTTATATTGGTAAGCGAGAAGCACAAAGAAGGTGCTACAAGACTCTTACAACTGTTCTTATTTCAATTTCTATAAGTTGGAGAAAAGGAGGGGCATAAAGCCTAAAGAAACCTTATTTCATTAGAATTGTAGAGGGAGATTCACAATCTTATTGAAAAGAAACGTTGTCAGCTGACTTGATAAAGTAACAACTTCGTAACTTTGCAAGTGAATATTTCACTACCTTCGGACACTTACAGCTACATTCACAGAAAATTAAATAAAGCAAATTCAGTATATGGTGAAGAGATCAGCAAACCTGCTACAACAACAATAGTTAGAACATCTCCCACCCTTTTAAGATTCCGCACACTCTGTTTATGCGACTTAAAGCGTTTTAAGGAGGGATCCTCTGCCAAGAGCTGCCAAAAACAAGAATTGCCAAGGATAAAGCAGCTGAAAAAAAAATAAACTAGAATAGAGCTAAAAGAAAAAGCTGCTGATGGAAACAATTGAGTAAGTCAAAATGGGATCCTATTTGTGGAATTAATCAATGACGAGCATTTTGCCAAGGGAAATGTAATAATCTAACAATTGAGGGCAAGCCACTCAAATGTTCAGAAAACTTACCTAAGACTAAATCAGGCACAAAGAAATATCATAGCTCATGCTCATTCAAGCATACATATACGTGGGGAACAAAATTGGATTTGACAAACGAACCCATCCCCAACAATACACACTCCAGTTAGATAAAACACAGATTTTCCTAAGAAGAGTTTATTTATCAGAAAAGCCGAAAAAAGATGCAGATAAAGTAATAGGAAACACCTTCAGTACTTCTTTAACATGCTGTAACATGGAAGACATTGTGTGTAAAGTCATTTTCCCACAATTTTTTTAAATTGTTTAGCATACTACTACAAAAAGAAAGAAAGCAACAGTATATTTCTGACGCTACCAGTGCAAAACCACCAATCTCATGTTAAAGCAAAAAGAGAAGTACATGATAAAGACTCTTGTGACCTACAAAACCTATTTAGTACACATTTCTCCAGGTTGAAGTATAAAACTGATGAAGCTAACTTAATTTTAAGTCTAGGCCGATATAATCCTTGTGAAAGTGGAAGTGGACATGTAAAGACGAGTGCCAGTAACAAGACTTGTAACATGCCTTCTGACTTAATCAATCAATCAAAAGCCATATATCTTCACCTTTCCAATAGCTGCTTCAGGTAAGCAACCTCCACTTCCAACCAAGAGGTTGTGCGAATTTTCCCATGAGCAAGGTGGGAAGTTCTTGGAGGAAAGGATGCCGAGGGTCTATTTGGAAACAACCTCTATACCCCAGGGTTGAGGTAAGGTCTGCGTACACACTACCCTCCCCAGACCCCAGTAAGTGAAAATATATTGAATTGTTGTTGTTGTTGCTTCTTCAGGTGTTATAGATTTTGTCATTTGTATAAACAAAGGTATGTAATGTACATATGATTAACCGAGAGTCAACTTTGTGTATATTACATCGGAACAAAGATGAAAGAAAGAATCCTCACATTCAAACAAACTAACAGAAGTTTTGAAGCATTTCCAAGGGTGAATTATCAATGAGCCCTTTTTTAATTTTGAATGTACAGTATCAACGAATGAGGCAAACAACATCAAGTAATATGCTACTCAACTATATACAAGACCAGACCTAAGCCTTTGGAGAGGGAAAGCTCCTTAAAAGAAGATGCTCCCTTCTAAAAGTGCACAACATGCATCACATAACTAAACTGCTTTATAAAAATACAATGATTTTAATTAGTTTATCTTGCTTTCGAGGTATCTAGAAGAAATATGACCAATGGCCTATTCCTACATATTTCCCAATACACTAACATCAGAGCGAAATTACCACAAAAAAAAGGAGTTGCTCTCTCCATAATAGTGCGAAGAAGCTTAACACCCACATTTACAGTGTCACATTTGAATGAGATACATCTTTATTTTCCAAAACTCAAAATTTTAGTAATTGAGGTTACACAAAATCAAAGCCGGAAAAGGAGAAAGTTGAATCCAGAAAAGTATTCGCTAAAGGTAATGTAATTGACCAAGTTCTACAAGTAAAGAATCGCTTGTGTGCGTTCCTTTGATAAAATAGACAAATAGTACTTTTATCTTAAAAATGATAACAAATTTGAAAATCAATAGCATCATGCCGAGTAGTAAACGATGCACGTAAAAGTCGACATCCAGCTTCTTTCATTGGCAACCTCGAGCTATTCCAAGGTTTTTTCTTCTTCTTCTTTTTGATTTAAGTTATAATCACTCAATAGCTAACGGAAATATCATGTGTACACCAAAAGTTCACTAAAAACAAAAGTTGCCCTTATCTGAGCCATCCCAAGTAAAGCTTCAAATCTAAATTTACTGCAAAATCGGATCTTTGAAGTGAAAAAGAAAAAAAAGCAATTCGAGAAACAAAAAGAGGGGAAAGTGTAAGTACTGACAGCCTTCTCGCGAGCCCCAGGTTCGATATGGACTCCACGTCGTGATTGCATCAAAGTTTCATCAGCTTTCTACAGTATGATTAAAAGAGAGATTTCATAGAATCAAACATTTGGTATTACCCATCAATAAATGCAAAAAGGGTAATCCTAAATGAAAAGTAAGAAAAAACCTGAGGATTGAGTCGAAGCTTAGACAAGGCTGTTTTGTTGAGCAAAAACGCCATTCTTTCACGAATCAAGAGAGAGGCAGACAGGGGCGGATCTATGTAGGGGATAGGGGGTGGTACGCCACCCGATCGCTCGGATAGAATTCAGAAGTCTAAGACAACTAACAAAAATTAGGGGAAAAGGAACTTGGGGAAAAATGATAATAAAGCTGACCTGAAATATGAAGAGAACTTACAAAAAGCACTTCAGAGACGGAAGTGTAGGGGAAGAACGGCGATGTTTGAGAGAAGCTGTCAGTGAGCAACTGAGCATTGAGATAATTATAGTACATGAAAGCATTTTATAAATAAGGAAAATGTCAATTTTGCCCTGGTCGACCAACTTCTCCTTTCTACAAACATTTGTTTTATATTTATTGATTTGACGTAAATTTATAATTAAAAAAACTAATCTTACTGAAGAAAAAAAATATTTGGATCGAGGAAGGACGCTATTCAATTCAAAGTGAATGGAGCGAGTTATAGATTAGTTCAAAAAAAAACAGTCATACATATAAATTTATATTTATATCCTCCCTCCCCCCTTGCTCTCCCTGTAAATCGTTTTAGTTTTTTATTCTTGTGTATCCATAGTTGCTTAGCATATAAATTAGTGTGGGCGATGTTCTTGATACGACAATAAGCAACAAGGTCGTTGTAGTATAGTGGTAAGTATTACCGCCTGTCACGCGGGTGACCCGGGTTCGATCCCCGGCAACGGCGTCTTTTACTTTTTATGGGCACCTTGCGTTGTTCACAATATTTGGACTTTCACTGTGATATCAACACCACATGACATGTAACAGAATATGCAGATCTGCATTTTTTCATTGGTTGTGTGAGTGTGACAATGATAATTTTCTATGTTTGTTTCTGTACATGTATTCCCATCTCCCCTAATACATATACTAAAAAGCAAAATAAGTCATCCCTTTTCCCCTTTAGTAAGAAAATCAATTTGAGGTAAGAAGAATAAACGAGCGGAGCAGACAACGTGACATCTACTTTGACAAAGGAGATGATTCTGGGGGCTAATGACCAAATATACCGCTTCAAAAGCTATAAGACACTTGAACTTTTTCATCTTCCACACCATATCTTTGTACCCTTCCCTCTTTCAGAGTGTCCAAGTTGCTTCATTGTTGCTTTTACCTCCCGCAATTTACTTTTGTAATCCTTCTTCCATGCTTCAAATCTAACCTTCAGCTTTTGGAGCTCATCGTTAGGCCTGAGGGTGGACGCCTCCTGCCCCGATTTACATTGATCATGGACAAAATTTTGAAAATGATTGACCATATCCATCACATGGTGGTTATTAAGCTGGTTCTCGGAATTTATTCTCCCATTTTGTTGTGATTGTGAATCATGTACCTCATTGGAAAGATTCAGTGCACTACTTTGAAGGCTCGTAGTTCTTGGGAATCCATCATCCTCGTCTTGATCTTGGTCTTGATTCATCAGTAGTCTTAGTTCTCCCTTAGTTTTTTCACCGCTGTGTGTTTTCCTTTCTGCAGCCAGACTTGTCTGCAAGATTAGCAATTATCGTTTGGTTACAGAGAAAAAGGCAAAATGATAAGTTTCTTGCTTTATGAATCCTGAACAGATAGAAAATTGGATGAAGATATGCACATAAACAACATCTTTCCTTTTACTGTTCAGGTCATTGATGTTCAATAAGAAAGTACTAGAATATTTATCTTTGGCAATTCATGAAGTGATCTCCATACAAAATGTCATAGCTCGAAAGAGATTCAGATATAAAAAACTGAACAACATTTGCTTTTACATGAAGACATAGAATGCTCACTTGTACAGACGTTAACTGATCTTGCCACATCTTCTCCATAGCTTTCATCTTTGACTCGTATTGGTTCCACTTTTTCTCATAATGCTGAATATGTAGCCTCAAAGCTGCATTTTCCTCTTTCTTTCTCTCCAGAGCTGCCTCCGTCCTCAGAATATGCCTCTGAAGATCAAGTAGAACTGAACGCGGTACCTGAAGGGAGTCCAAGCAACCAAAGAGGTTCGGATATGTTCTTGTTGATGTTTTTACAACACTCAGAAACCTACTTTTTAAGAAATAAAGCACACCTTAGTTTCTTGCTCCTTCTCGGCGTGGTCATTCTTTTCTTTAATGTTCTGACCACAAGTTGGTTTTCCATTACCTAAGAGATTGAACTGTTTGCGAGTCAACCAACCTCGAACAACTGCAGAATGCATAGAGAAGCTGAGGACTATCTTCAAAAACAATACACTCAAATTTTTGGATTAAGGAATTGTCAATCTTACCAGATTGCAAACGTGTGGCTGCAGTAAGCTGTCGTTTTATTCTTTTATGATGGTGCTCCTTTATGTGTTTCTGTATAATGATAATTGCCGTCAACCTCCTAGTAAGATCTTGATGATACTTTCTTGCAATTTCACCACGCACAACTGCAAGAAGGAATGACTATGGTTAAGCTACAATCATCAAAAATACAAAGGAAAATGAAATACATGAAGCTCTTTGCCCTTGAGGATCAGGTATTTTTTTCTAGTACTTCTTCTTTGTTGAAGTCTGGAGTAAGTATTATCGCATATGAATTTTTGAGAAAGATTGGATACTGTGGATTACATTGTTGTAGTGCTACTACTCCAGTTTTAAGCTCATGATAGTACCGGCGGGCTTGGTAGCCGCGGAAGCATCTCTGAATTCCCACTACTGCACTGAGTCCAGCTCCTTCTCTCAGATCAACCATTAAACAAATCTGTTGAACAAACCACAAGCATTTCATCAATTTTTGAAACTAGCAACAGTTGAAATTATATGAGAAATATGACTGTCACTCAGTTTTACCAAGTCTCCTGTTAAATATAAATAAAATGCAATCGGAATACAGTAATGCAGTCTCCTTTATACATCCTGACATCTAAAGAAAATACACCTTAACAAATAAACGGATGACCACATTCATTTCAATAAGCTAAGAACTAATCACATTTGCCAAATGATGAAGAACAAATTTGCATTAGGAGAAGCTGTTATGTTTCACTTCTTCCGAGAGTCATTTGCCTGCTATAAATTAGTGTAGGAAACTGGCACTCACAGAGTATAGTTTAGTTAATCTTTAACAATATATTATCAATACATAGGTGATAATTGTTCTTGAGCAGAGAGTCTATCGGAAACAGCATCTCTTCCTTCATAAGGGAGGGGTAAGGTGTGCGTACACACTATCCTCCTCAGACCCCAATACGTTACATAGGTGATAATTAATTGTAATTGCTTATGAAACAATAAGAACCAGGTACCTCATGTGCAGCAGTTAAACAAAAAATTAATGCACTCAGGGATGTATCCTAACAGTCAATGAAGTGGGATAAAATAAGTGGATGCTAGGGTTCAAATTCTAGTAGGGACAAAAATTGCTATGTGATTACTTCCATGTTTAAGATAGCAGGTATCCAATGAAACAGTCGAGGTACGTGCAAGGTGGCTCAGACTGTTTTAACAAAAGTATTCTACTTCATACTTGGAAAACAAGATTCAAGTTGCCCCTAATTTTCCCTCAAAAACACATAAGAAGCTTTAATTCATTTCCATTTACCTTATCTGTCATAGCTACAGAATCCCTCTCTGCTGAATCCCATTGATGAACTGGATGATGAAGAAATACATCTTCCTTTGTTCTTGTCCTCTCAAACATGCCACATTTAACCTGTGAGTGTCCATCTTCTTCATCTCTATTCTTTTCTTTACCAAACTCTGGCAATTTCCTTCTTCCCTTAGGCAACCTAGCCTTTGTAATTGGCCTAACAGGCAAAGGTGGTGGCAAATCATTTGTATTTTCCTCTGGTTGTTGAAGTTCTTCAAGCATAAGCTCTAGTGTACTAAGACTTCCCATATTTTGATAAGTTGTCACAATCACTGAAGACATAACTTACAGTTCTAATTACACATACGACGCAAACAAACAAATATGTACAACATATCCAAGAACTGATAGTTTGAATCTTAAGGATTTGAAAAAGCTGCTGTTTGGCTTACTTGAGATGCCCAAAAACTAAGCATGTTTGATTCTATGCCAGGAATAATAAGGAATTGCATGTGTATATTGTCAGAAAGCTTTGCTTTTTTTCAGCTTTTGCTTTGTTTTAAAGAAGTCTTGAGGTTTATGTAGGTCCAGTTTTTTTTTTTTTTTTAATCATATTAGAGGACCATTAAATTAAATATGTAAATAAAAAAGAATTTTTTAGCAATTTTTGGAAGACAAAATGGATATTTTAAACTGATTGAGGCCAGTGGACTCCTTGGGTTGCTGGATGATGAAGAAATGGAAACAAGAATGGTTGGTATTATTACTTCTAGGGGACATCCCCTATAGATTTTATAATTATTATTCCTAATTTAAAATAATGAAATCCAACGTGGAATTTAATTTTTTTATTTTTCTTCTAATAAATGTTCCTTATATTTGTCGTGTTGTGAAATATAACTTAGAAGTGCTGGTTTTTTTGCTCACTTTAACTAACCTGAATTGACTTCAAAGTAATATTTGGCATCAACATTCAACACTTGGAAAACAATACTATTAAGCAATTAATCAAATTCTATACTAAATTTAGCTTAGGCTTTTAATTTGAACCTCTTTTTTTCTCTTCCTTTCTATGTATCATACCGTATATGTACTTGAACAATTAAACTACTACCTCATTTGAAGTGAAGAATTAATGCAAAAACTTTCAACTTAAAACCCAAAAAATTAAAGAAAAAAAAGAATTTCTATAGTGGATATCTGAATGACTAGTCACCGAACTACTTGAATTCGATTAGTTGAAAGCTTTAAATTTTCCGAATCAATATTACACTATGTTTGTTTTTTTTCCCTGCAAATCTTAGTAAGATCTCAATCAGTCAATTGGACTTAACTGTTCAACACTTGGACCAAACTATGATTATGATTAAAGAAGATTTCATTCACCTAATTTTTTGGGACTATATCCATCCAGTGAATTTAGCGAAGTATTATTTGGACGATTTGATCCAATGCATGGTTAAGTTGATAAAATTATTGGGATATTAAAAAAACTAGTACGACTAAAGTTTTTCCATGAATTGACTATTGAGTTGCATGCATTATGCTACTTAGTAATAAGAGTTTGAAAGAGAAAGTGGGAGAAATGATGAATGGTTATGATCAATGTTGCCTCGAGCGCCTGAAATGTGTTAATAAAAATTGAACTAGTATTAATAAGTAGCTAACTTTGGGACTTGGATATCATTGATTTTTAAGCCTTGGTTTCATATGACGAGACACAAAAGCCAGTTGGTTAAAGTGATTCATGGAAAGATGTACCCTACAAATAAAATAGCTCTAAATTTGCTTAAATATTTTCATATGCCAAAAAAGTGGGATAGTTCAATGTCAATGAATCAACTATAATTGTAGGGCATGGCATTGAAAATATGAAGGCTTAACATTTACAGTAAAGATAACAAATGGTAGGTGGTTTTTTATCTGATTAGTTTAGTGACGTAATTATTCACGTACCTATAGTAATAGGACAAAATAGTTGAAATGTCCATAAACTAACATAAATATCCCTACTAATAACACAAAACTCTTTCCACATATACATAGAAAATGAATAAAAAAGATAGACTAGAAATGACACCTATTATGTTAATCCTATTTACAGTGGCGGAGGCAGAATATATATTAAAGTTGTTCAAAAAAAATTGGATTGTAGCTCACGGAATCGATCTGAACACCCTTAATCATTGAGCCAAACATTTGCCTTGTGTCAAGGGTGTTCAAATCTTAATATATAGAGAGAAAAAATAGATTTTGCCTTATATACAGTATAATTTTCGGCGTGAACACCCTTGCGCCCCCTGCCTCCGCCCCTGCCTACTCATAAGACTATTGTTTTAAGTTGAGGCTTTTACTCTCTCTGTCTCAAATTATTTGTCGTGGTTTCTAAAAATGGTTATCTCATTATTTGTCATTTTAGAAACTAGTATTGTTACCCGCACGAATGCGCAGACACTAACTATATAATATATTTGAGTTATTTGGATTATATGCAAATAATCTTAAAACTTAAACCTTTTCTATAAAATATAGATAGTCATTGGATATTAATTAAGTGTGATGACTCGGCCGGTCGTCTTTGGAATTTATCCCCCGTTTCCCCATTAACTGCTTCCCCTAAGTTCATTTCTGCTATTTTGGTTTGCCGGAATGTTCGGTAATAGAATTTGGAGTGTTTTGGGACACTTAGTCCCTAAATGAGAGCTTAAGTGTTGGAAAATGGTCCGTAATCAGAACAGTATCAAGATGACCTCGGAATGGAAAACCGATGGTTCCGTTAGGTGATTTCGGGGTTGGGAGCGTGTTCGGAATGGATTTTGGGTATCCGTAGCTCATATGGGCTTTAAATGCCGAAAGTTTGAATTTTGAAGTTTCCGGTCCGATAGTGAATTTTTGATCCAAGGGTCGAAACGGGATTCCGAAAGTTTCTGTAGCACCGTCATATCATTTGGGACGTGCGTGCAAAATTTCAGGTCAATCGGACGTGTTTTGGTTAGGATTTGAATCGAAAGCGAGTTTGGTTAAGTTTTGAAGTTTTTAAGTTCAAATCATTGATTAATTCGAGTTTCTGGCGTTGTTTTAGGTGGTTTAAGGATTGGTACAAATTTGAATGGCGTTATGGGATATGTTCTTAGGTTTGGTTGAGGTCCCGGGGGCCTCGGGTGTGTTTCGGATGCTCAACGGAGCATTTTTGGAGTTGAAAACACTACAGATTTCTTCAGCTGTAGCAGGCCAGTTTTTCGTTCTTCGCAATTGCGTCCCATTTCACGCGATCACATAGACCAATCTAGTAGGTCCCAAATTCCTTAATCGCGATCGCAAGGATTGGTTCGCGATAGCGTAACTCTACCTCTCCTCTCTTCGCGTTCGCGTCCCTCTTACGCGAACGCGTAAGGCCTTTTCATCCTCGTCCGCGATCGCATGCTCTTTTCCGCGATCGCGTAGGGCTTTTCCTGGAAGCCTCTACTTTACTCTTTGCGATCGCGTCTCTCTCTTCGCGATCGCGATTCACTAAATACCTGGGCAGACATTAATATTTAAAAAATGAGGTTTCTTCCATTTTCATCAAACTCAAGCTAGAGAGCTCAGTTTTGGGAGATTTTTCGAGGGAGTTTCAGAGACAAACATTGGGTAACAATTTCTTGCTCCTTTATGACTATTACTCGCTAATCTAATCTCGAATTCAAGCTTTAATTTCGGATTTTGAATCAAAATTAGAGTAAAGTTCTTAGACATAACTCTGATGATTTGAAGGGGGAATTTGACCTCCGATTTGGGAAATTTTTATATGGTTAGGCTCGTGAGAGTACGAGGTTTCTGAAAATATAAAAATTATTCGATTCCGAGACATTGGCCTGAGGGAAATTTGTGTCATTTTACCTATTTTTGCGCCTTAGCTTTAATTTTAACACTGTAATTAGTTACTTGCGATGTTATTTACAATATGCAATATATTTGGGCCACTCGTAGTCGGATTCTCGTGGCATGGGCCACTCGGAGTCGGATCCAGTCAGTCACAGCCGCCGCGCCCTCCTAGAGCTTGTTGTGAGTGCGGGGATACACGTCACTTGGTTAGAGAGTTCCCCAGGCGTGGCAGAGGTGTAGCTTCTCAGACTCCACAGCCCCATCATGCTCCACAGAGTCAGTAGGCCATTGTTCCGGCTCAAGCTTCCGCCCCACCTGTCCATCCAGACAGAGGCAAGGATCGGGAGATAGAGGCCACCCTCGAGGTAGGGGACGAGCCAGATTTTATGCCATTCATGATTGTGCCGAGGCTGTCGCCTCTGATTCTGTTATCACAGGTATTATTTTGGTTATTCACAGAGAGGCATCAGTTTTATTCGATCCAGGCTCTACTTATTCTTATGTGTCATCTTATTTTGCTCCGCACTTGGGTACAGTTCGAGAGACCGTGAGCTCTCATGTTTATGTTTCCACTCCCGTAGGATATTCTCTTATTGTGGACCGTGTGTATCGGTCGTGTTTGGTTACTATTCGTGGTTTTGAGACCAGGGCAGATCTCTTGTTACTTGATATGGTCCATTTTGATATTATCTTGGGCGTGGACTGGTTGTTGCCCCATTATTCTATTCTTGATTGTCACGCTAAGACCGTGACGCCGGCTATGCTAGGTATTCCTCGTATTGAGTGGAGTGGTACTTTTGATCACACTCCCAGTAGAGTTATATCCTTTCTTAAAGCTCAGCGTATGGTTGAGAAGCGGTGTGCCGCGTATTTGTCCTATGTGAGAGATGTCAGTGCTGATACCCCTTATGTTGACTCTGTACCAGTAGTATGTGATTTAACTGATGTGTTCCCAGCTGATCTTTCGGGCATGCTGCCCGATCGGGACATTGATTTTGGTATTGATTTGTTGCCGGGCACTTAGCCCATATCTATTCCTCCTTATCATATGGCTCCTCCTGAATTGAAGGAGTTGAAGGATCAGTTACAGGAATCCTTGATAAGGGTTTTATTCGACCCAGTGTTTCACCATGGGGTGCTCCTGTATTGTTTGTGAAGAAAAAGGATGGTTCTATGCGCATGTTTATTGATTATCGTCAGTTGAACAAAGTTACAGTGAAGAACCGGTACCCTTTGCCTCGTATTAATAATCTATTTGACCAGCTTCTGGGCGCACATGTGTTTTCTAGGATTGATTTGAGGTCAGGTTATCACCAGTTAAAGATTCGGGAGCTGGATATCCGAAGACTGCTTTCAGGACTCGGTACGATCATTACAAGTTCCTTGTCAGGTCATTTGGGCTGACCAACGCCCCAACAACCTTTATGCATTTGATGCACAATGTATTCAGAACCTATCTCTACTCATTTGTCATTGTTTTCATAGATGATATTTTTGTATACTCCCGGAGCCGGGAAGATCACGAGCAGCACCTGAGGATAGTGCTTCAGACTCTGAGGGAAAAGAAATTATATGCAAAGTTTTCAAAATGCGAGTTTTGGTTGAGTTCCGTCATTTCTAGGCCACATGGTATCGAGTGAGGGCATTCAGGTAGATCCGAAGAAGGTGGAGGCCGTGCAGAGTTGGCCCAGGCCCCATCAGCTTCAGAGATCCGCAATTTCCTTGGCCTGGCGGGGTATAACCGTCATTTTGTGGAGGGGTTTTCGTCGATTGCAGCCTCTATGACTAGATTAACCCATAAGGGTGCTCCTTTTTAGTGGTCGAATGAGTATGAGGTGAGATTCCAAAAGCTCAAGACGACTTTGACTTCAGCCCCTATTCTGATTTTGCCTACCAGTTCGGGGTCTTATACAGTATATTATGATGCCTCACGAGTTGGACTTGGAGCGGTATTGATGCAGGACGGTAGGGTGATTTTCTATGCGTCTAGACAGTTGAAGGTGCATGAAAAGAACTATCCTGTCCATGACCTTGAGTTAGCTGCTATTGTTCATGCCTTAAAGATTTGGCGTCATTATTTGTATGGTGTGCCTTGTGAGATTTATACGGATCATCGAAGTTTGCAGCATTTGTTCAAGCAAAAGGATCTGAACTTGCACCAGAGGAGATGGTTGGAGCTACTGAAGGATTATGATATTACTATTATTTATTACCCGGGCAAGGCCAATGTGGTAGCCGATGCCTTGAGTCGCCGGGCGGAGAGTTTGGGAAGTTTGGCATATTTACTAGCTTCAGAGAGGCCTATGGCGATGGATGTCCAGGCCTTAGCTAGTCAGTTCGTGAGGTTGGACCTTTTGGAGCCCAGTCGGGTTCTAGCCTGCGTGGTTTCTCGGTCTTCATTGTTTGATCGTATCAGGGAGCGACAATATAATGATCCTTATTTGCTTGTCCTCAAGGACACGGTTCAGCATGGCGATGCTAAGGATGTGACTATTGGAGCTGACGGGGTATTGAGGATGTATGTTCGTATTTGTGTGCCCGATGTTAATGATATTCGGGAGTTTATATTGACCGAGGCCAATAGCTCGCAGTATTCCATCCATCCGGGTGCCGCGAAGATGTATAAGGATCCGAGGCAGCATTACTGTGGAGGCGGATGAAGAAGGACATAGTAGAGTTTCTAGCTAGATGCCCCAACTATCAGCAGGGGAAGGCTGAGCATCAGAGACCGGGAGGGTTACTCAGCAGATGAAGATTCCGGAGTGGAAATGGGAGAATATCATCATGGATTTTGTGACCGGTCTCCCTCTGACGGCGAGGAAGTTTGATTATATTTGGGTGGTTGTGGATCAGCTGACCAAGTCTTCTCATTTTGTTCTAGTGTGCACTTCTTAGTCAGCGGAGCGGTTAGCAGGAATTTATATCAGGGAGATTGTCCATCTGCATGTCATTCCAGTTTCTATCATCTCAGACAGGGGTTCAGTGTTTACATCACGGTTCTGGAGAGCCGTCCAGCATGAGTTGGGTACCAGAGTGACAATGATCACATCTTTTCACCCTCAGACAGACGGACAGTCTGAGCGAACTATTAAGATTCTTGAGGATATGCTCCGTGCGTGCGCGATTGAGTTTAGAGGGTCCTGGGATCAGTTCTTGCCATTGGCTGAGTTTGCATACAACAACAATTATCAGTCCAATGTTTAGATGGCGCCTTATAAGGCCTTATATGGTAGGAGATGCAGATCCCCGGTGGGTTGGTTCGAGCCGGGAGAGGCCAGGTTATTGGGCACTGAATTGGTTCAGGATGCGGTTGAAAAGGTTAAGGTGATTGAGGATAGACTCCGTGCGTCCCACTCCAGACATAAGAGTTATGCGGACCGGAAGGTTCGTGATGTTTCATTTATGGTTAGTAAGCGAGTTTTGCTTCGGGTATCGCCTATGAAAGGCGTCATGAGGTTTGGAAAGAAAGGAAAGTTGAGCCCTAGGTACATTGGTCCATTTGAGATTTTGAAGCAGGTTGGGAAGGTTGCTTATGAGCTTGCTTTAACTCCAGTTTGGTCGGGGTTCATCCCGTATTTCATGTTTACATGCTTCGGAGGTATCATGGTGACCCTTCTCACGTGTTGGAGTTCACTTCAGTCTAGGTTGACAATGACTTGTCCTATATTGAGGAGCCAGTGGCAATATTGGATAGACATGTTCGAAAGCTCAGGTCAAAGGATATAGTTTCAGTAAAGGTCCAATGGCAGGGTTAGCCAGCCAAGGAGGCAACTTGGGAGACCGAGCGGGATATGCGTAGCCGATACGTCATCTTTTTGCTACTTCAGTTATGTTCTCTATGCTCGTTTGAGGACGAATGAATGTTTAAGTGTAGGAGGATGTGACTATCCGGTCGGTCGTCTTTGGAATTTATGCCCTGTTTTCCTATTAACTGCTTCACCTAAGTTCATTTATGCTATTTTTGTTTGTCGCGATGTTCAGTAATAAAATTCGGAATGTTTTGGGACACTTAGTCCCTAAAGGAGAGCTTAAGTGTTGGAAAATGGTCCGTAATCAGAACAGTGTTAAGACGACCTTGGAATGGAAAAATGATGGTTTCGTGAGCTCCGTTAGGTGATTTCGGGGGCTGGGAGCGTGTTCGGAATGGATATTGGGTGTCCGTAGCTCATTTAGGCTTTACATGACGAAAGTTTGAATTTTGAAGTTTCCGGTGCGATAGTGAATTTTTGATCCGAGTGTCGGAACAGGATTCCGGAAGTTCGTGTAGCACCATCATGTCATTTAGGACGTGCTTGCAAAATTTCAGGTCAATCAGACGTGTTTTGGTTAGGCTTTGAATTGAAAGCGAGTTTGGTTAAGTTTTGAAGTTTTTAAGTTCAAATCATTGATTAATTCGAGTTTCCGACGTTGTTTTAGGTGGTTTAAAGATTAGTACAAATTTTAATAGCGTTATGGGATATGTCCGTAGGCTTGGTTGAAGTCCCGGGGACCTCGGGTGTGTTTCGGATGCTCAACGGAGCATTTTTTGAGTTGAAATCATTGCAAATTTCTTCAGCTGTTGCAAGCCTGTTTTTCCTTCATCGCGATCGCGTCCCATTTCATGCGATCGCATAGACCAATCTGGTAGGGTCCCAAATTTCTTAATCGTGATCGCAGGGATTGGTTCTCGATCGCGTACCTCTACCTCTCCCCTCTTCGTGTTCCCTCTTACACGATTGCGTAAGGCCTTTTCATCCTCGTCCGCGATCGCATGCTCTTTTCCGCGATATGTAGGGATTTTCCTGGAAGCCTCTATTTTACTCTTCGCGATTGCGTCTCTCTCTTCGCGATCGCGATTCACTAAATACCTGGGCAGACATTAATATTTCAAAAACGAGGTTTCTTCCATTTTCATCAAACCCAAGCTAGAGAGCTTTTTTGGGAGAATTTTTGAGGGAGTTTCAGAGGCAAACATTGGGTAACAATTCCTTGCTCCTTTATGACTATTACCCGTTAATCTAATCTCGAATTCAAGCTTTAATTTTGGATTTTGAATCAAAATTGGAGTAAATTTCTTAGACTTAACTTTGATGATTTGAAGGGGCATTTGACCTCCGATTTGGGAGATTTTTATATGGTTAGACTTATGAGAGTATGAGGTTTCTGAAAATATTATTCGATTTCGAGACATTGGCCAAAGGGGCATTTTGGTCATTTCACCTATTTTTGCGCCTTAGCTTTAATTTTAACAGTGTAATTAGTTACTTGCGATGTTATTTACATTATGCAATTGGTTTGAATAGATTTGGGCCACTCGGAGTAGGATACTCGTGGCAATGGCATTGTTTCTTAGCGGTTTTGTACCAATTCGAGGTAAGTGGCTTGTCTAACCTTGTGTGTGGGACCTCTCCCCTTAGGATATCTTAATTGTTGTTTAAGGGCCTTGTGCGCGAGGTGACGGGTGTTTACTGGTGCTAATTGTTAAAAATTCACCTTACTTGACTTATTTAGACTGTGTTTCTTCGTGTATTTAACTGTTAAAAAATGTGATTTCACTTGCTTAGCTTAGGAAAAGCATGTTAGTAATTTATTTGCTCTATCTGATTTAATTGCAAATACCTGCCCTCTTTGTGAGCATGCTAGGCCTAGACCTTTACATGGTTGCTATATTTGGTTTCCTTCTGTTAAATATTGACTTTTTGTGATGTGTTTACGTTTGGGACTACGGGTTCAATTCCCGAGACATCCCCCTGTTATTGGTATGATGTGCTACGGGTTTGATTACCGGTAGACCCCTCCTGCTGTTAATAAGATGGACTATGGGTTCAATTCCTGGGAGATCCTCTGATTTTGATATGAAGGACTGCAGTTTCAATTCCCGGAGATTCTCTGAAATTGGTATGAAGGACTGCGGGTTCAATTCCCGGGAGATCCTCTGATTTTGATATGACGGACTACGGGTTCTATTCCCGGAGATCCTCTGATATTGGTATGAAGGACTGCGAGTTCAATTCCCGGAGATCCTTTGATATTGGTATGAAGGACTAAGGGTTCAATTCTCGGCGATCCTCAGATATTGGTAAAGTGGACTGCGGGTTCAATTCCCGGAGCTCCATGTGGCGGTGGACTGCTGGTTCGATTCCCTGAGCTCCATGTAGAGACCCTGACTTTTGAGTGATTTGCTTTGTGTTCGTAGTCTGTACTTGTAGCCGTTCTATTTTAATTACTGCCTTGTTAGATATTCGGGATTTACTTCATTATCTACTGTTTCATTATTTTTGCATTATTTCTTATGTTCTTCTCAGTAGGGCCTCGACCTTCCTCGTCACTACTCTATCGAGGTTAGGCTTGGCACTTACTCAGTACTGCTGTGGTGTACTCATGCTACTCTTCTGCACACTTTTGTTGTTCAGATATAGGAACTCTTGATCGAGCATGCTATCGGTGGTTGGGAGCTATACTCGGAGATCTGAGGTATGCATCTGCCGCGTCCGTAGAGCTGAAGAGTCTCCTTCTATTCTCCCTTTAGCTAGTGGTTTCATTCATGTACTCGCTTGTTGTAGATACTCCTGGATGTTATAGCCGTATGTTATACTTTACGGTTAGCCTGTGTTGCCCATGGGTTTCCGGGTTTCGGAGGGTTTTACGTTATTTTGAGTCGACATGTATGTGCCTGGCGGCACTCTATACATTCTTATGCTATTTATGTTTTATTTATCGTTTCTGCAAAGATTGTTGAATTTCTGTAGTGTGTCAGGCTTATCTAGTCGCGAAGACTGGGTGCCGTCATGACAGGTTCACGATTGGTAAGCTGGGGTCGTGACATTAAGAAACACTACATGAAAAAGATTAATCATTTATCAAATTTCCTAGATATAATTCTATTTTTTTATATCATTCTCGCCGGTGTCATTGGACCCTAAACTTAGTCGTGAAGTAAAATAATAACTCGTATTTATGACAAAACAATCAAAGGTTGATACTATGAAAGACTTTTCTACTACTACATGAACTCTAATTTTGTATGTTGATATCTTTACAAAATTATTTCTATTTTTGAATTTTAGTTTCTAAAATATTATTTTTAAATAATAATTTATTTTATAATAATTTATGTGAAAATATTATCCTTTATGTAAAACTCATTTTAGTCGGCTATCTAAAAACTTAAAAAATTATTTTGCCAGTAATTTTTTTCCAGTAAGGCTCCATTTTGATATTTGGCATTAACCATATTAAATATCCGAGTTATTTGAATGATATGTAAATAACCTTAAAAATTAAACCTTCTAGATAATGTGACGATCCGAAGAGTCATCACATGTTTTAATTGAATTTTATGTCTCGAGGCCTTGAAAACCTCATTTAGAGTCACTTCGATTTGCGTGCGTAGTCCGAGCACGTAGTCGAAAAATTTAAATGTGAAATTCTGTGAAAAATATTAAGTTGTAAATTTAAAATGAATAAATTTAACTTCGGTCAATATTTTTTGATAAAAGGATCCGGACCCGTGATTTGACGGTCCCGGAGGGTCCACAGGAAAATATGGAACTTGGGCGTATGCACAGAATCGAGTTCCGAGGTCCCAAGCCCGAGAAATGAATTTTTAAGTGAAATTGTTTGAGGAAATCTGGAATGAAAACTGATTAGAAAGTGATGGTATCAGGCCGGTATTTTGATTTTGGCGCTCGGTACAGGTCTTATATATGATTTGATTCATTACTGTGTAGTTTGGTTAAAAAAGGACGTCGTTTGATATGATCCGGACCTCAATTGATATATAAAGGAGTTTTGAGAAATTTCATTGATTTTGAGGTTTAATTCGATGTTCATGATGTTATTTTGGGATTTAATTACACGAATATCTTCGTAGGATGGTTTTGATGTGGTGTACATACTTGGGTGGAGTTTCTAGGGCTCGGATGAGTTTCGGGTAGGTTCCGGGATGCCTTAGGCTTAGAAATAAAATGTTGCAGGTTCAGGAAGTTGCAGGTCACTGAACCCATTAATGCAGTCTGCGAGAAATTGCGTGTGACCGCGGAGGGGCCAAAACGACGGCGATAGACTTTGTGCAGTCCGCGTTTGTAGGCTGTGCGGCCGCAGTCGTCTTTGTGTGGTCTGCACAGGGTACTGAATTGCAGGTCTTCAGGAAGTCCTATTCGGCCGCGATCCTTTTTGCGCGGTACACACAGGGGGTCTCAGAGGGGTATAAATAAACTGGATTTTCAGTTATTCTTCACTTTTCAAAACCCCAAAAACATAAAATGCGATTTTTCATACAATCTTTCTTCTCCAAAATATTGGTAAGTGATTTCTAACTCATTTTCTTCATTCCTTAACATGTTTTGACATGATTTCAACTTCCAATCAAAGATTTTCATGGGGAAAATTGGGTGTTTTGGGTAGAACCTAGGTTTTTTTAAAATTAGGGATTTGGACCTCAATTTGAGGTCCGATTTTAAAACAAATTACATATTTGAACTCGTGGGGGAATGGGTAATCGGGTTTTGATCCAAACCTTGGGTTTCGACCACATGGGCACGGGGTGATTTTTGAATTTTTGGGAAGGAAAACGCATTTTAATGCATTAGGGTTGATTCATTTAGCATGTATTAACGTAATTAAGTAACTTATGACTAGTTTCGAGCGGATTGGTGGTGGAATCAAGGGGTAAAGCTATAATTAAGACTTGAGTTGTGGTCAAGGCATTGCCGTATGTGTTTGGTTTAACCTTTGCTTGACGGATTAGAAGTTGAGTCCTATTTTCTACATGTTTATTGTTGAGTATGACGTACATGCATGGTGACGAGTATGTATACGTTGGTGTCTAGCATGAGCGTGGGTCTTATAATGTGAATTTCATGATTTCGTTGATTAATTTATGCTTTAGAAGTGATTTCTATTTGTTGTGGAATGTTAAGGAAGTAATTGTGGCATTTGATAATTGAGGAGCAATGGATCAAGTTATATTACGAAGTTGTGAAAGTAAGCGGGTTAATTGAACCTTTTGGAGCATTTGCTCAAGTGGTAAAGCGAGTTGTGAAAGAAAAGTGAAAAGACAAATAAATAAAACAACAACAACAACAACCCAATATAATCCCACAAGTGGTGTCTGGGGAGAGTAATATGTACGCAGACCTTACCCCTACCTCAGGGGGCAGAGAGGCTATTTCCAGGAGACCCTCGGCTCAAGACATCAATAAGAGATGATAAGTTAGTAATATCAATAGACTCATACTAAAAATAACATAAAATACACAACATAATACAAAATAACAAAATAGCAGCAATATAAAAAAGATAGGAAATACGAAATAGATGAAAGGTATACTAATATTCAACAGATAACTCCCTACATAGGTAGTTGATCAGTAACATCTAAGATTACCTCATAACTTTCTAGTCACACTCTAGTGCACTGTAGAAACATCCACCACTTCCCCCTAACCTACAACTTTAATGCTCGACCTCCACAATCCCCTATCAAGGTCCATGTACTCAGTACTCCTAAGACGACCTAAGTCTTGCCTTATCACCTCTCCCAAATACTTCTTAGGTCTCCCTCTATCTCTTCTCATGCCCACCACAACCAGTCACTTACACCTTCTCACTGGTACATCAGTGCTCCTCCTCTGAATGTGCCCAAACCATCTGAGTCTTGCTTTCCGCATCTTGTCCTTTACGGGGGCCACACCCACCTTCTCACGAATATCTTCATTCCTAATCTTATCCATCCTTGTAGGCCCGCACATCCACCTCAACATCCTCATCTCTGCTACTTTCATCTTCTGGGTGTGTTAGTTCTTAAATGGCCAACACTCGGTCCCATAGAACATTGCTGGCCTAACCACTGCTTTGTAAAACATACCTTTTAGTAACGGTGGAACTTTCTTGTCACACAGGACCCCCGTTGCTAACCTCCACTTCATCCAACCCACCCCTATACGGTGTGTGGCATCCTCGTCGATCTCCCCAATTTCCTGAATAACTGACCCAAGGTACTTGAAACTATTTCTCTTAGGTATGATTTGAAAGTCAAGCCTCACTTCCACACTCGTTTCCGTAGGCTCAGCCCCACATTTACACTCGAGGTATTCCGTCTTCGTCCTGCTCAACTTGAAACCTTTAGACTCAAGGGCATGTCTCCAAACCTCTTGCCTTTCGTTAACGCGGCGATGTGTCTCATCAATTAGGACTATATCATCAGCAGATAGCATACATCATGGAACCTCCCCTTGAATATGATGCGTTATGGCATCCATCACCAGGGCAAGTTAGAAAGGGCTAAGTCCAGACCCTTGGTGCAACCCCGTAACAGTTGGAAAATGCTAAGAATCTCCTCCTACTGTCCTAACCCGTGTCTTATCTCCTTCATACATGACTCCAATTACCCTAAATTAGGCTATCAGAACCTCTTTAGCCTCTAAGCAGCTCCATAAGACCTCCCTAGGAACGTAGTCGTACGCTTTCTCTAGATTAATAAACACCATCCAGAGATCCTTCTTCTTATCCCTGTATTGTTCTTCCATCCTCTTAATAAGATGGATAGGTGTTGTGGTAGATCACCCCAGCATAAACCCGGACTAGTTGTTTGATATAGACACCATCCTTCACACTCTCATCTCTACCATTCTCTCCTACACTTTCATGGTATGACTTAGTAATTTGATACCTCTATAGTTGTTACAGCTCTGGATATCGCCTTTGTTCTTATACAACGGAACCATTGTACTCCACCTCCACTCTTTATGCATCCTATTGGTCTTCAATATAACATTATACAACCTAGTAAGCCATTCCAATCCTGCTCAACCCACACACCTCTAAAGTTCAACCGAAATTTCATCTAGCCTGGTAGCTCTGCCCCCTCATCTTACGCATTTCCTTGATGACCTCATCGGCCTCATTGTCCCTCAATAACTTTATTCACGGGTATGTCAGCGTTTCTCAATCCACCTAGTACAATATCCTGATCCCCTTCTTCATTTAGAAGTTTATGGAAGTAGGTCTGCCATCTTCTCTTAATCTGGTCATCCCTCATCAAAACTTTTCCGTCCTCATATTTTATGCACCTCACCTGGTCCAGATCTCGAACCGCCCTCTCTCTCAGCTTAGCGAGTCAGAATAATTTCTTCTCCCCGCCTTTGTTACCTAGTTCCTCATACAGACTAGCAAACGCTTCCGTCTTAGCCTCCGTTACTGCCATCTTCGCCTCCTTCCTAGCTACCTTATATCTCTCCCTGTTCGCTCTCTTCTCTTCCTTTCCAGTACTCTTTACTAACCGCAGGTAAGCTGCTTTCTTTGCTTCCACTTTACCTTGGACAATTGCATTCCACCACCAGACTCTTTTATGGCCACCGACACGTCCAGAAGCTAATCCAAATACATCTCTCACCGCCTTCTTTATCCAGTCAGCCGTCTTCAACCACATAGTGTTTGCATCCCCACTACTTATCTAGGCTCCCATTTATGATAACTTTCCTCCCTACTTCTAAGCTTTATCCTTAGTTAAGGCACCCACCTTATCCTTGAGCGGCCTTGTATTGACCTCTTTTTCCTCCTTATCATAATGCTAGAGTCCATCACCAAAAGCCTATGATGTGTTGCAAGGGTCTCACCCCAGATAACTTTTCAATCTAGACACCACCTTCTATCACCTCTTCTGAGGAGAAGATAGTCAATCTGAGTCTTCGCCACCGAGCTTTGGTAAGTAACCAAATCCTCCTCCCGCTTCGGAAAACTTGTGTTCGCAATCGCTAGATCGAATGCCTTAGCAAAGTCCAACAGCGAAGGGCCCCCTCCATTTCACTCCCTGAAACCAAAGCTGCCATGTGCCTCAGTATAACCACTTGCATACGACCCAATATGACCATTAAAATCTCCTCCTATGAATAACCTCTCAGAAGGAAGAATACTACGAACAATGTCGTCCAACCCCTCCCAAAAGCGCCTTTTAATCTCCTCATCCAAGCTTACTTGCGGTGCGTACGCACTAACAACATTTAATGTACACTCACCCACCACTAGCTTAAAAGTGAAAAGAGAAAGAGTTATTAAATTGTGACCTTGTCGGGATATTATTGCTTTATTGGTTATCTCCCTTGCCGGGATGTTGATATTGTTTAATTGTTACTCCCTTACCGGGATTCATATTATAAACTTTTTTAGCCCCTCGGCCCATAGTTTGTGATTGTTGTTTGGGTGAGGAGGAGTGATAAAGCACGAAGGGTGATGTTGTGCAATGTTGTTTTTGAGGAAAGAGTGTAAAGCACGAAGGGTGATGCTGTGCATGATTGTGATGAGAAAGTGTAAAGAACAAAGGGTGATGCCGTGCCACACGATGTACCATTCCATGCCAAATTCTAATTATTATACGGTGAGGAAAGAGAGTAAAAGCACGAAGGGTGATGTCGTGCACATTCTGATAATATTTGTTTTGGTGAGGACGAGAGTAAAATCACAAAGGGTGATGCCGTGCAATTTCTGATTTACTGATTTCCTCACTGGTATATGAGTTATGTTGTTTATTTCCTCACTTGATACCTTTTATTTTGGAACTTATCTCCCCCACGACATGTTTCCCCTTTCCCACATTGACTAGTTATATGTATATTTCCTTTTCGCTATATATAATCAATTTGCACAGGCTATTTGGTAGTCTGGTCCTAGCCTCGTCACTACTTCGCCGAGGTTAGGTTTGGCACTTACCAGCACATGTGGTCGGTTGTGCTGATACTACACTCTGCACTGTGTTGATATCTCGGAGCAGCTTGCGAATAGTAGTTGGAGGGCTTCCTTCAGTCCACTCAGAGACCCAAGGTAGACTTGGAGGCGTGTGCAAGCCCTGCCTCCCCCTCAATCCTATTTCCTTTTTCCTTTATCTTTGTTCGAAAATAGTATTATGTATTTTCTTCAGACCTTGTATGTAATAACTCCTAGACAGTCTGTGACACTATGACACCAGTTTTTGGGGTATTGAGTTTTAAAGTTGTAATAGACGTAGTTTGATTATATAGTTGATGACTTCCGCTTAATTCTTAAATTTTTGCTTTTATTATATCATTTCTCTATGTTTGTTAATAAGAAACAATATGAACAGGTAGTAGATAGTTAAGGTTTGGCTTGCCTAGATCCCATTAATTGGCGCCATCACGGCTCCCGAGGGTGGAAATTCCACGTCGTGAAAAGTTGGTATCAAATCTCTAGGTTACATGGGTCTCACAGTTCATAGACAAACTTAGTAAAGTTTGAGGGATCGGTACGGAGGCTACAGAGTTAGGAGAAACTTCCCATTTGTTCCTTCTTGTCGTGCATTTCTATTTCCCAATACTGATTGAATTTCTACTATATTCTTTCGCAGATGGCGAGAACACGCACTTTCTCATCTACCACTCAGTAGCCTGCCTGAGCCCATCTGCAGCTCATAGAAAGGGCATAATACAAGGCCGAGGCCATGTTATAGGCCAAGGTAGGGGAAGAGCTCAGCCCTGAGCAGCGGCCCTAGTGGCGGAGATTGATTTTGACGAGGAGGTTCGGCTGGAGCAGTTCTGGTAGGCCCAGATCAGGTCCCAGAGGGGTTTATTGCTACCAGTTCTTCAGGATACTCTGGTCCGATTAGTGGGCCTCATGGAGAGTGTCATCCAGGTAGGCTTGCTTCTTGTAGGTAAAACCACCTCTCAGGATGGAGGAGGAGCCCAGACTCCTGCTACTCGCATCCGGAGCAGATAACTCCCCATATTTAGACTCCAGTAGTTCAGCCAGTCGGCGCCATTCAGCCGGGTGTCGTAACTCAAACCGGTGATGGAGCGGCCGCCGATGCTTTGTGGAGATTGGACCGATTCACCAAGCTCTTTGATTGCTTCCAACTCGACACTACACAAAGGTAGGATGAGTGGGTCACAATAGCTTTTACCCGATATGAGGGTCAGGATCGATTTTCCATAGGGAGCTAGTAGTGGAGTTGTATTTTCTATCTAGCCTAGAGATGTGTTTGTACTTCTAATGTTGCTTCAAACATTTTTGGGTTTTTGAATTATAACTACTTTTATAAAACTAATGATTAACACTAAATTATGCTATGAGAATATTGCTAAGTTGTATCTAATGGGAATAAGGGCACTAGGGTCGTGACATCACCTATGTGGCTAATTGACGGGTAGATGTTACTAAGGATAGCCTGACATATTTGGGACTTACGCTATAACTATTGCAAAATTTTACCTACTCTCACACCTCTCGGTAGAGAGAGTGATTTTGCCCAATTGACTCTCTCTCGACCAAATAGGTAGGCAAATTAGACCAAGAAACTAGGGTTCAAGTAGAGTGATTACTCTCTCGAGCCCGTTGATTGGGACTATCATTTCTCATGAGTCCATCCCAATTCCTCGTAGGGTCAATTTTAGGGACATAGACTCTGTTTCTCAAGAAGAGTCAAACCCACAAAGCTTGAATAATTGTTTGTAACCTCCAATTCTTAAATAAAAACATAAAATCACTCCAAATACCAAATGCCCAATATCAATTTAACCTTAGATGGCAATACCCATCAATTACCCACACTAGGATTGAGCCACAACCCTAGCTAATGGGTTTAGCTACATATGCTTAAATAAGAAAATGAATAAATAGATGAAGAAAAAAGCATATTAATTAATTGCTAATTGAAAACTATAAGAATCTATCGAGAAATTAAAGATAAAGTACAAAAAATGGCTACAATATCATTCCCAGGAGCGCAGCTCGTGTCTGAAAAAATAGTAAAATATTCTATTTATAATAGGCTGGAAAAGCTGGACAGAAATACCCATGCAGGGTCAGTGCGGGCCGCATAAAATGGACCGCGGCTGCACTGGCTCTTGGACTTTACATTTCTACTTCTCTGAACTTGAGGTATGTGGACTGCATGAAGAGTACGTCGATCGCGGAGGGAGTTGGCGCGGTCCGCACAAGATCAACTGCGGACCGCATTGCCTTGCCTTGGCCAAATATGTAGTTCTCTGAATCTCTGGATTGCGGACCGCATAGAAGAGTAGTGCGGAACTTGACCGCGGACTGCATAATGAGTACCACAACCGAGTAGCCTTAAGTCCAAATTGGCCATGTCTATGAACCTCCTAGTACGGCCGCAGTCACTTTTGCGCGGTCCACACTAGGCCTTCTCCCCTTTTCATTTCTTGGTCTTTGATACTTGAGCAGGTTTCACTCCTTTTTGAGTCGATCTTTTGTAATGACCCGGCCGGTTGTTTTTAGAATTTATGCCCCAATCCCTTATTAACTGCTTCTCCTAAGTTCATTTTTTCTATTTTATTTTGTTCGGACATTCGGTGTTAGGATTCGGAGTGTTTTGGAACACATAGTCCCTAAATGAGAGCTTAAGTGTTGAAAAGTGATCTGTAATTGGAACAGAGTGAAGACGGTCTCATAATGGAAATCCGACGGTTCCGTTAGCCCCGTTAGGTGATTTCGGGGTTGGGAGCGTATCTAGAATGTGTTTTGGAGGTCCGTAGCTCATTTATGCTAGAAATGCCGAAATTTGAATTTTTGAAGTTTCTGGCCCGATAGTGAATTTTTGATCCGAGGGTCAAAAATTGAATTTTAGAAGTTGTTGTAGCACTGTCATGTCATTTGGGACGTGTGTGTAAAATTTCAGGTCAATAGAACATGTTTTGGTTAGGTTTTTGATCGAAAGCGAGTTTGGTTGGAATCTGAAGTTCTTAGGTTCAAATCATTGATTAATTCGCGTTTTTGGCGTTATTTTAGGTGATTTAAGGATTGTTACAAGCTTGAATGATGGTATGGGATATGTCTTTAGGTTTGGTTGAGGTACCGGCGGTCCGGGTGTGTTTCGGATGCTCAACGTGGTAATTTGTGTTGAAAAGGAGTTGCAGATTTCTCTTCTATTTTGCTACAGGTTTTCCTTTTCTGCGATTGCCACTTCACCTCCACGATCGCATAGTACAATTTCAGAGGGGGGCCAAATTCTTCTATGCGATCACGATCACATAATACTACTTTCACCTTTCGCGTTCGCAATCCCCTCCCCATATTCGCAGTGAATAAGTTGAGCCGGTGTCTCAGAGCCCAAGTCCTTCTATGCCATCGCAGGACTCAGTTGCGTTCGCATAGACCTTGTTCTTTATCTTCTGTGATAGTAGGCCCTTCTCTGCATTCACATAGGCTAATTTTTAGTCCTTTATTTACTCTACGCGATCGCCTCCTAGTTCATGCGATCACATTGAACAAATTGTTGGGCATTTATAAACATTTCAAAAACGAGGGTTAGCCATTTTTATCAAAACACAAGCTTGGGAGCTCAGATTTGGGAGAGATTTCAAGGAGTTTTCGAGGGTGGTAACGATTCTCTACTCTCATATGATTAAAACCCACTAATCTAATAACGAATTCATCCTTAATTTAGGATTTTTGAATGAAAATTGGGGAAAACCTCTTAGACCTAGCTATTGGGGTTTGAGTGGGAATTTGATCTCCGATTTGGGAGATTTTTATATGGTTAGACTCGTGAGAGTTCGGGTTTCTAAAAACGCAAAAAATTATTTGATTCCGAGATGTTGTCCTGAGGGGCATTTTGGTTATTTTCTCTATTTTCGCACCTTAGCTTTAATTTTAATAGTGGAATCAGTTGCTTGCGATGTTATTTACGTTATTAATTGAATTGAATAGATTTGGGACATTCGGAGTCGAATACTCGTGGCAAAGTCATAGTTCCTTAGTTGATTTTTGTACCGGTTCTGTGTGGGAGATTTTTCCCCTAGGATATATTATTTGATAATTTAAATGCCTTGTACATGAGGTGAAGAGCATGTACTTGAGCTAATTGTTGAAAATCCGCTTTTACTTGAAATATTTAAACTGTGTTTTCTTTCTTGCTTGACGATTCTAAATACAAGTTTAACCCGTGTTAGTTAGAAAATCATGCTTAGTTAGATTTAATTTCTTATTTGCTCATTTTTGCCTAAATTGTACTACATGAAACATGTTAGGCTAGTACTACCTATTTGTTGGTGTTTTATACTTGAATTCTGAATATCTTTTGGTTGTGACTGCGTATTTACATTGGGACTACAGATGTGGGATTGCGGTAGCTCCCCTTTGTTTGTTAATTTTGGGATACAAATATGACGGGCTGTGGGACGGTATCCCAGGAGATCCACTGGACAGCTGAGAAAAGGACTACAGGACTATATCTTGGGAGTTCCTCATGGCATCTTTGATATTGAGTTGTACCTTGTTGTGTTATTCTTTCTCTCGATTAATTGTTGTTAACTTGTAGCTTCTATCTTATTTCGCTATTTTTTCAATTATTTTCACCTGCTCTTATACTGTACATCATATTGTCATGTTTATTCTCAGTAGGACCCTGACCTTCCTCGTCACTACCCAACCGAGGTTAGGCTTGACACTTACTAATTACTGTTGTGGTGTACTCATGCCCGTTCTGCGCATGTTTTTCATGTGCAGATCCATGTACCTCCGCTCAAGCGCACTATCAGTGATTCAGGAGAGTTTTGGAGGCTTGAGGTATATCTGACACATCCGCAGACCGAAGAGTCTCTTTCCTATTCTATCCCATAGTTATTTAGCTTTCCTGTTTTTCTTTGATGTAGACATTTCTGGAGTTAGAGTCTTGTTATATTCATTTATATAGCCTGTGTTGCTTGTGAGTTTCCGGGTTTTGGGATTTCTGTTTCATATTTTGTGATGTTGAGATGTATGTGCCAAGCAGCAACTATATACATTTTCTTAAGTTATTCAAATTTTAATTTATTATTTCCGTGAATTTTTATTTTTGCACTGTTAGGCTTACCTAGTCATCGTGACTGGGCACCGTCATGACGTGTTCACGAATGGTGAACTAGGGTTGTGACAAGTTGGTGTGAGAGCTCTAGGTTCATAGGAGTCACAGAACATAGGCCGGTTTATTAGAGTCTCGCTGATGTACGGAGACGTCTGTACTTATCTACAAGAGGATATGTAACTGTTTAGGAAAAATTTTCACTTCATTTGATTTCCTCATCGTGCGATATTTTTGACACCAATTCTAAACTTCTGTCATCTATTCTCTCATAGGGGCCAGGGAAAAGGCTGTAGACGCGCACGTGGTGCAGCCAGGGCACCTATACAAGTTGCCACTGAGGTACCGCCAGCAGATCCAGTCAGGGCTCAGGAACCTGACATGCCTACAACCACTACTACTCCAGCTCTTCAGGAGACTTTGGCACAGTTTATGAGTATGTATACCATACTGTCTCAGGCAGGGTTGCTTCCTCTTGCCGCAGCCACATCCCATGCCGAGGGAGGAGCACATACTCCCACCGCCTGCACTCTTGAGCAGCGAGTACAGGTTGAGCAGGTCCCAGAGTTCATCCATGTCCAGCCTGCAGTACCCGTTCAGCCCGAGGATGGGGCACCTGCTTTCGAGGAGGAGCATCAGAGACTGGAGAGGTTCAAGAAGTATGACCCTCCGGTTTTTAGTGGATTGGCGATAGATGATGCCTTGGGATTTTTTGGAGGATTGCCATCATATTCTTTGCACTATGGGTATCACCGGATCGAGTGGGGTTTCCTTCACAGTCTTCCATCTTTGGAGAGCCGCCTATGATTGGTGGCGTACCTTTGAGTTAGACAGTTCGCACGAGGCTGCCTCTCTGACTTGGGCATGGTTTTCGCATATGTTTCAAAGAGAGTTTGTTCCCCAGAGCCTTAGAGACGCATGGCACACAGAGTTGAGCATTTGCTCCAGGGTGCTATGACCGTTTTAGAGTATGCTATCCGTTATACTAGGTTAGCCAGACATCCACCGACTTTGGTTGCTACTATCCGCGAGAGGGTTTGCCGGTTTGGTTAGCGTCTTATTCCACCCACCAGATCTAGCATGGATCGAGAGTTGGTGGCATATATTACTAATATGCTGGTGGTGAGCATTTCTAGGAGGTTCGAGGGGTTTCTCGCCAGGGAGCAAGAGGAGAGAGAGGCCAAGAGGTCCCGAGAGTCGGGTCACTACTCTGGTACCCGTACCCCAGTAGCAGGTCGTCTTGGTAAGGGTTATATGGGTTACCTCATTCATTTAGCTCTTCCTTCATCCAATTGTACTCTAGCTCCTCCCAGATCTCACGAGCCTTACTATGCACCTACGATTTCTAGAGCGCCTCCTATGCAGGGGCTTTCAGAGGTCAGTTCAGCAGACCTGGTCCCAGCCAGTCAGAGCCACCGCGCCCTCCCAAAGCTTGTTTTGAGTGTGGTGACACATGCCACATAGTTAGGGATTTCCCCAGACTTGGGAGGGGTGCGCCTTCTCAGACTCCTCAACCACAGCGTGCTCCACAGAGTTCACAAGCTATTGCTCCAGCTCTAGCTGCCACCCTATCTGCCTAGCCAGCTAGTGGCGGAGGTCGGGGAGGTAGAGGTCTCCCTTGAGGGAGAGGCCATGCCAGATATTATGTTATTCCTTCTCGTACCGAGGCTATTGCCTCTGATTCTTTCATCACAAGTATTATATTAGTCTGTCACCGAGATGCATTAGTTCTATTCGATCCAGGCTCCACTTACTCTTATGTTTCTTCTTATTTTTCTCCGTATTTTGGTGTAGCCCAAGATTATTTGATTTTTCCTATTTATGTTTCTACTCATGTGGGAGATTCTCTTGTTGTGGACCGCGGTTATCGGTCGTGTTTGGTTACTATTCGTGGTTTTGAGACCAGAGCAGATATGTTATTACTCAACATGGTTGATTTCAATATTATCTTGGGCATGGACTGGGTGTCGCCCTATTATGCTTTCCTTGAGTGTCACGCTAAGATCGTGACACAGGCTATTCCAGTTATTCCGGGTATTAAGTGAAGTGGTACTTTAGATTACACTCCCAGTAGAGGTTTTTCTTTTCTTAAAGCTCACCGTATGGTTCAGAAGGGGTATGCCGCGTATTTGGCTTATGTGAGAGATATAGGTGTTGATACCCTTTCTATTGATTCAGTCTCCAAGGTATGCGACTATTTCGATGTATTTACAACTGATCTTCCAAGAATACCTCCCGATCGAGACATTAATTTTGGTATTGATTTGTTGCCGGGCACGCAACCCATTTCCATCCCTCCGTACCGTATGGCTCTTGCTGAGTAAAAGGAGTTGAAGGATCAGTTACAGGAATTGCATGATAAGGGTTTTATTCAACCCAGTGTGTCACCGTGGGGTGCTCCTGTCTTGTTTGTGAAGAAAAAGGATGGTTCTATGCGTATGTGCATCAATTATTGTCATTTGAACAAGGTTATTGTAAAGAACCGCTATCCTTTGCCTCGTATCGATGATCAATTTGACCATCTTTAGGGCGCACATGTGTTTTCTAAGATTGATTTGCGCTCAGGTTAACATCAGTTGAAGATTCGGGAGCCGGATATCCCGAAAACTGCCTTCAGGACTCGGTATGGCCATTACGAGTTTTTAGTTATGTCATTTAGGCTGACCAATACCCCAGCAACCTTTATGCATTTTATGCATAGTTTGTTCTAGCCATATCTCGACTCGTTCATCATTGTTTTCATATATGATATTCTTGTTTACTCCCAGAGTCAGGAAGAGCACGAGCAACACCTGAGGACAATGCTTCAGGCTTTGAGGGAAAAGAAATTGTATGCAAAATTTCCAAAATGTGAGTTTTATTTGGATTATGTAGCCTTTTTGGGTCACGTGGTGTCGAGCGAGGGTATTTGGGTGGATCCAAAGAAGGTAGAGGTAGTGCAGAGTTGTCCTAGACCTTTCTCCGTGGCAAAGATTCGTAGTTTTCTTGGCTTGGCAGGTTATTATCGTCTATTCATTGAGGGGTTTTCTTCGATTGCAACACCTATGACTAGACAAACCCAGAAGGGTGCTCCATTACGGTAGGCAGAAGCGTGTGAGACGAGCTTTTAGAAGCTCAAGACTACTTTGGCTACAACCCCAGTTCTTATATTTCCTATGGGTTTGGGTTCTTATACTGTCTATTGTGATGCCTCGAGGATTAGTCTTGGAGCGGTATTGATGCATCATGATATGGTGATTGCCTACGCGTCCAGACAATTGAAGGTACATGAGAAGAATTATCATCTCCACGATCTTGAGTTAGCTGCAATTGTTCATGCCTTGAATATCTAGTGTCACTATTTTTACGGCGTGCCTTGTGAGATTTATTCGGATCATCGGAGTTTGCAACACTTGTTCAAGAAAAAGGATCTGAACTTGCACCAGAGAAGGTGGTTACAGTTGTTGAAAGATTATGACATCACTATTCTGTATCACTCGGGCAATGCCAATGTGATGGCCGACACCTTGAGTCGTCGGGCAGAGAGTTTAGGGAGTTTGGCGTATCTGCCAGCATCTGAAAGGCCTATGGCAATGGTTATTCAGGCCTTAGCTGGCCAGTTTGTGAGATTGGATCTTTTGGATCCCAGTCGGGTTCTAGCTTGTATGGTTTCTCGGTCTTATTGTTTGATCGTATCAAGGAGTGGTAGTATGATGAACCCCATTTACTTGTCCTCAAGGACAGGGTTCAGTGTGGCGATGTTAGGGATGCGACTATCGATGAGGATGGGTTATTGAGGATGTAGGGTCCGGTCTGTGTATCCAATGTTGATGATATTTGGGAGTTGATACTAGCAGAGGATCCTAGTTTGCGGTATTCCATCCATCCGTGTGCCACAAAGATGTATCAGGACTTGATATAGTACTACTGGTGGAGGTAGATGAAGAAAGATATAGAGGTTTTTTTAGATAGATGCCTCAACTGTCAGTAGGTGAAGGCCAAGCACCAGAGACCGCGTGGGTTACTTCAGCAGATAAAGATTTCGGAGTGGAAATGGGAGAGGATCACCATGGATTTTTTAGTTGGTCTCCTTTTGACTGCAAAGAAATTCAATGCTATTTGGGTTGTTGTGGATCGGTTGACCAAGTCCGCGCACCTCATTCCAGTGTGTACTACTTACTCAACGGAGCTGTTAGCGGGGATTTACATCAGAGAGATTTTCCGTCTACACGGTATTCCAGTTTCTATCATCTCGGATAGGGGTACTCAGTTTACATCACGATTCTAGTGAGCCGTTCAGCAGGATTTGGGTACTCGGGTGACGATGAGTACGACATTTCACCCCTAGATGGACAGACAGTCCGAGCGCACCATTCATATTCTTGAGGACATGCTCTGTGCGTGTGTGATTGAGTTTAGAGGGTCTTGGGATCAGTTCTTGCCATTGGCGGAGTTTTCTTACAATAATATTTATCAGTACAACATTCAGATGGTGCCGTATGAGGCTTTAAATGGTAGGAGGTGCAAATATCCAATGGATTTGTTTGAGCCGGTGAGGCGAGATTATTGGGTACAGATTTGGTTCAGGATGCATTGGAAAAGGTTAAGGTGATTCAGGATCGACTCCGTACAGTCCAGTCCAGACAGAAGAGTAATGTAGACCGGAAGGATTATGATATTTCCTTTATGGTTGATGAGCGGGTTCTGCTTCGAGTCTCGCCTATGAAAGGCGTCATGAGGTTTGGGAAGAAAGGGAAGTTGAGTCCGAGGTTTCTTGGCCCTTTCGAGATCTTGGGGCGAGTTGGGGAGGTTGCTTATGAGCTTGCTTTACCTCCTAGTTTGGCCAGGGTTTATCCGGTATTCATGTTGAGATGCTTCGGAGGTATCACAGTGATATGTCGCATGTGTTGGAGTTCACTTCACTCCAGCTGGACAAGGATCTGTCCTATGTTGAGGAGCTTGTGAAAATATTGCACAGGCAGGTCCAAAAGTTCAGGTCAAAGAATATAGCATTAGTAAAGGTTCAATGGCGGGTTCAGGAAGTCGAGGAGGCAACTTAGGCGACTGAGCGGTATATGTACAGCAGATACCCTCATCTATTTACTACTTCAGGTCTGTTTTCTATGCTCATTCGAGGATGAATGAATGTTTAAGTGTGGGAGGATGTGATGACCCGGTCGGTCGTTTTTAGAATTTACGCCCTGATCCCCTATTAATTGCTTCCCCTAAGTTCATTTCTGCTATTTTTGTTTGTCGGGGCATTCAGTGTTATGATTCGGAGTGTTTTGGGACACTTAGTCCCTAAATGAGAGCTTAAGTGTTGGAAAGTGGTCTATAATCGGAATAGTGTGAATACGATCTCGGAATGGAAATCCGACGGTTCCTTTAGCTCCTTTAGGTGATTTTGGGGTTGGGAACGTGTCCGGAATATGTTTTGGAGGTCCGTAGCTTATTTAGGCTAGAAATGCTGAAATTTGAATTTTTGAAGTTTCCAGAATGATAGTGAATTTTTGATCTGAGGGTCGAAATGGAATTCCGAAAGTTGCTATAGCACCATCATGTCATTTTGGACACGTGTGCAAAATTTTAGGTCAATATGACATATTTTTTTTAGGTTTTTGATCGAAAGAGAGTTTGGTTGGAATTTGAAGTTCTTAGGTTCGAATCACTGATTAATTCGAGTTTCCGACGTTGTTTTAGGTCGTTTAAGGATTGGTACAAGTTTGAATGATGTTATGGGATATGTCCGAAGGTTTGGTTGTGGTCCCGGGGGCCTTGGGTGTGTTTCGGATGCTTAACGGGGCATTTTGTGTTGAAATGGAGTTGCAGATTTCTCTTATGTTCTTCTACAGGTTTTCCTTCTCTGCGATCGCAGCTTCACCTCCGTGATCGCATAGTACAATTTCAGGGGGGGGGGGGGGCAAAATCCTTCTATGCGATTGCATAACTTCGATCGCGATCACATAATACAACTTTCCCTTTCTTCGCATTCGTAATCCCCTCCAGGCGTTCGCACTGATTAAGCTGAGCCGGTGTCTCAGAACCCAAGTCCTACTATGCAATCAGGGGACCTCGGTTGCATTCTCATAGACCTGCTTCTTTCTCTTGTGCGATTGCAGGCCCTTCTTTGCGTTCGCATAGGCTATTTTCTGGGCCTTTAAATTTTACTCTACGCGGTCGCATCCCAGTTCATGCGATCACATTGAACAAATCACTGGGTAGTTATAACATTTCAAAACCGAGGGTGAGCCATTTTTATCAAAACACAAGCTTAGGAGCTCAGGTTTGGGAGAGATTTCAAGGGGTTTTCGAGGTCAACGATTGGGTAATGATTCTCTACCCTTCTATGATTAAAATCCACTAATCTAATCACGAATTCATCCTTAATTTTGGATTTTTGAATGAAAATTGGAAAACTTCTTAGACCTAGCTATTGGGGTTTGAGTGGGCATTTGACCTCTGATTTGGGAATTTTTTGTATGGTTAGACTCGTGAGAGTACGAGGTCTCTGAAAACATAAAAAATTATTTGATTCCGAGATGTTGGCCTGAGGGGCATTTTGGTCATTTTACCTATTTTCGTGCCTCAACTTTATTTTAAATAATGAAATCATTTGCTTGCAATGTTATTTACGTTATGTAATTGAATTGAATAGATTTGGGGCATTCAGAGTCGGATACTCGTGGCAAAGGCGTGGTTCCTTAGTTGATTTTTGTACCGGTTCGAGGTAAGTGACATGTCTAATCTTGTGTGGGGAATTTTACCCCTTAGGATATATTATTTGATGTTTTAAATGCCTCTTATGTGAGGTGAAGAGCGTGTACTTGAGATAATTGTTGAAAATCCACTTTTAGTTGAAATATTTAAGCTGTATTTTCTTGCTTTCTTGACTATTCTAAATGCAAGTTCAACCTCTTAGTTAGAAAAGCATGCTTAGTGAGATTTAATTGCTTATTTGGTCATTTTTCCTAAATGTTACTACGTGAAGCATGTTAGGATAGTACTTCCTATTTTTTATGTTATATACTTGAATTTTGAATATCTTTTGGTTGTGACTGCGTATTTACATTGGGACTACGGATGTGGGATTCTGGTAGCTCCCCCTTGTTTGTTTATTTTGGTACTGTGGGTTTGATTCCCGATAGAACCCCCTGCACATTGATAGTTGGACTACGGGATGGTATCTCTGGAGATCCTTCGGATATACAAATATGATGAACTATGGGATGGTATCCCGGGAGATCCACTGGACAGTTGAGAAAAGGACTACAGGACGGTATCCTGGGAGATCCTCATGGCATCTTTGATATTGAGTTGTACCTTGTTGTGTTATTCTTTACGTCGATTAATTGTTGTTGACTTGTAGCTTATGTCTATTTCGTTACTGTTTCCATTATTTTCACCTGCTCTTATACTGTACATTATATTATCATGTTTATTCTCAGTAGGGCCCTGACCTTCCTCGTCACTACCCGACCGAGGTTAGGCTTGGTACTTACCGAGAACCGCCATGGTGTACTCACGCCTCGTTTGCGCATGTTTTTCATGTGCAAATCCATGTACATCTGCTCAGGCGCACTATCAATGATTCAGGAGAGCTTCGGAGACTTGAGGTATATCTACCGCGTCTGCGTACTGAAGAGTCTCCTTCCTATTCTATCCCATAGTTATTTAGCTTTCCTATTTTCCTTTGATGTAGACATTTCTGGAGTTAGAGCCTTGTTATATTCATTTCTATAGCATGTGTTGCTCGTGAGTTTTTGGGTTTTGGGATTTCTGTTTCATAATTTGTGATGTTGAGATGTATGTGCCAAGTGGAAATAATTTACATTTTCTTAAGTTATTCAACTTTTAATTTATTATTCCCGTGAATTTTTTTATTTTTTGAACTGTTAGGCTTACCTAGTCATCGTGATTGGGTGCCGTCATGACATGTTCACGAATAGTGAACTAGGTTCATAACATCTTTGCCATTTCGTCACTTTGTCGATCAAAACTGAAATCAAGCACAACCTTTGAGAATTTTGGGACTATTTTGTAGCAATTTATAACCGAAGCATAGGCAAGTAAGGGCATAAAATATGTTAATATCCTAACTTATCACTCTTCACTACTTCTTTCAGCGCTGCTTCTTCTGAGTATCCCCATGATTTTCTATACAGCTGCCTCGAGGTTCTCAGGAACATGGGTATCGTTGAGACCAATGTGGTTGATTTTGTTGCATTTTGCTTTTTTGGATCCGCCAAGACTTGGTGGAGAGATTATTGCTTGGCTAGACCAACCGGATCGCAAACCTTGACTTGGGAGCAATTTTCAGTGTTGTTTCTGGAGAAGTTTCTCCCCGTTACTCAAAGAGAGGCCTATCGGAGGTAGTTTGAGTGCCTCCAGCAGGGTTCCAAGATGGTCACCTAGTATGAGACAAGGTTCATTGACTTAGCTCGCCCTGCTCTTGTCATACTTCCTACTGAGAGGGAGAGGGTGAGGAGGTTTATCGACGGTCTTATTCAGTCGATTTGTCTTCAGATTGCCAAGGAGGCTGGGAGTGAGATCACTTTTTAGGAGGCGGCCAATGTAGCCCGCAAAGTTGAGATGGTTCTATCACAAGGTGGTGGTCATGGGTCAGACAAGAGACCCTGTCATTCAGGCAGATTCAGTGGTACCTCATCTTGAGGTAGAGATTCATATGGTAGAGGCCATCCTTCTAGGCCTTTTCAGTTAGCTCTTCAGGTTTCTCATGATGCTTCAGGTAGCCATGGTCCCAGATGTGATTTTTCGATCAACAGTCATACAATGCACCACCTGATCTTATCAGTGCACCACCGCTTCAGAGTTCTCGGGGTGGATATTCATGTCGAAGGGGTCAGTAGTCTTAGCAGCTGAGGGCTTGTTACACGTGTGATGACCGAGTCACAGTGCTAGGTTTTTCCCTCGAGCACTAAGTAGTTCTCAACATCAGGGTTCTCGTGCCATGATACAGGCACCAGGTGTTCCCAGCCCACCCAGCCAGCTAGAGGTGGGGGTATAGGTGCTAGAGATGGAGGTAGAGGTCCTAGAGGTGGAGCTCAGTTCGCCAGAGGTGGAAGCCAGCAAGCCGTCCCAGAGATGTGATTCAGGGTAGTGGGGACCTGCCCCGATGTTATGCTCTCCCACCCAAGGCTGAGGCCGAGTCTTCAGATGTAGTTATTACAGGTATGGTTCTGGTCTGTGATTGAGATGCTTCAGTGTATTTTTATCCAAGGTCTACGTATTCGTTTGTGTCATCTTATTTTGCACCATTCCTGGTCATGCCTAGTGATTCATTGAGTGTCCCTGTTTATGTGTCTACACCAATGTGTGATTCTATTATGGTCGATCGAGTCCATCATTCTTGTATTGTGGTGACTGGGGGTCTTGAGACCCGTGTTGATTGTTGGTTTTAGACATGGTTGATTTCGATGTTATTTTGGGGATGGACTGGTTATCACCTTACCATGCTATTTTGGACTGTCATGCCAAGACTGTGACCTTAGATTTACCAGGAATGCCTCCTTTAGAATGGAGAGGGACTCCTGGTCATTCTACCCATAGTGTTATTTCTTATGTGAAGGCTCGGTGTATGGTCGATAAGGGGTGCTTGGATGATTTAGCTTATGTTCGTGATTCTAGTGCTGAAGTTCCCTTCACTGATTCTGTGCCCGTAGAGAGTTTCCTCAGGTTTTCCCTTCAGACCTACCGGGGATGCCACCCAACAAGGATATTGACTTTTGCATTGATTTGACTCCGGGCACCCAACCTATTTATATTCCTCGTATTGCTCATTTATCTTTGCCCGAAAATATTTCATGTTTCCAAGCAAAGAGGGGCAGTTGTGAGCATGTGATTTTTGCCCTATATATGAATAATTCCCAAAAATTCAAACAAAAATGATTTTTCCTAATTTTTGGATTTTTTGAATTTCGTGTTAATTATTTGCATTTTATTGGTGCATGTGAATTCATATGAAAAATACAAAAAATATGCTTTGCATAAGGATTTAATTTCATATTTTAGAATTAATTAGGGATTCATTTGTTTTAGAACAAAACATGAAAATAACAAAAAAATAGTATACTTTTGCATTTTAATTGTGAAATTAACGCAATATAGGTTTTAAATAATCTTTGATAATTAGTTATTTTAGGACTTTATTTTTATCATTGCAATTTCATAAAATCAAAAAAATAATAAATTTAAAATTGCAAAGTGAAAAACAAAATACCAATGAGATAAAAGGGATTAGTTGAAAATAAGGTCACAATCAAAAGGGGGCTGATGTTTTAGATATAAATCGTGCTAAAAAATTCCCTGGCCCAACTAACAATACTCCATGCCCGGACCAACCCACACCCCCATCCTTATTAACCGGCCTATTCCCCACACAACAAAAACGACCCCATTTGGCTCGTTAAATCCCAACCGCCGATTACCCCTCATCCAACGGCCCCAGTAGATCTCCTTATTTCCATAAAAATGTCCGAAATCCGTCAAACCCTAGAGACCAAGATACCTTCTTCCTCGTACAGATCCTAATCCTTGCCGGAATCCCTCGCCGGCGGGAAATGCTTCTTTTGCCGTTGGTCGCCAAATCAACACCGCTGATTCCCCTCAACCTCCTCTTCCCATTCCCCCTGGTTACATACCTCGAATCTTACCAGAAGATCTCGAATATCCCCTCGAAGTTTTTCCGACCGATGCAAGTTATGCCAAACGGTTCCAAATTTACACCATAGGACCGTCACACCACCCTTTATCCAACCCTACAGTGGCATCTCTCGAATATGCTTAGAACCGGTCAAATATCAATTTGGAGGTTTTCGGTCGAAATCCTAATCGCCCCAACCCGTCTCAAATTGATCCCAGGCATTGAGTGGGACCTTCTTATAAAGAATTCAACATTAATGGCGCTAAAAAATCACTGGAATCGTCCGAGTCTTAAATTTGAAGAACAACCGGTGAGTTTCTTTAGGTTTCTTAGCAGCTCGTTGAAGTCAATTAGGTGTTTTGTTAGTTAGAGTCTAATTATATTTGTATTGTGTTTATTTGGTTCAATCTGTTAGTTTTGTTTGATATAATCCCTCTTATCTTACTCAGTCGAGTTTAGGATTTAGCTTGTTCGTTGTTTCTGATTAAGTAGTTTTAATTCATAATTTATTCTTTAGGTTTTATGATTTAGTTTGAAGCCCTATTCTAATCATGTTAGAATAAAAATTGATTAGTTAAATTTGCAGACTTATAATGGTTTTCCTTTTGCCTCAGACAATAGATTTTGTTTACATCAGTAGATTTCACTTAGTTCTCGGTGAATAGATTAGTGCTTTGGTTTATTAATCTATTAGTTTGCCAGATGAATTAGTCTGTTTGTTGAAGCTTGGTTTAATTGACATAAGGTGGGGAATTTTAATTGAACAAGGGTTTAGTAATTTTGGGAGGTTAACAAGGGTAAATTGGACAAAGGTCAAAGGAGAAAGGGCTACAGTAATTTTAAAGGGTTTCAAGGGCATTTTGGGCATGAGAAAATGGTAGAATCTTTTAGAATAGTAAATTTAAAACAGGGGTAAGGGTAGTATAGGAATTGTAGGGGGTATAGAACATTCTAGAATAGTGTTATAGTGTAGATTTCAATAAAACTAAGGTAGTTACTTAGGCATCAAGTCATAAAATGAGGGGTTAAAGTGAAAAATGAATAGGGACTAATAGTGAAACTGAAATTTGGGGGCGGCCCTACTTTACTTCTATAAAAAGGCATTACATGCCTTGTAAAAGGGTCTTCTTCCTTCAGCCAAAGATTTCCTAGTAAAATGCTCATTTTTCAGATTCAAAAATAGAGTTTTAATTAAGAAATTAGCTCTTAGCATAGCTTTATATACACAAAAACAAAATAAAAATAGATACAAAAATGAAAATCAACAAAAAAATTTCACTATTTTATTGATTTCGGATAGATTCTGGATTCTCTTTGGGATCTGCCTTACAGTGTGTTTTGGGGTCTATTTCGAGCTGATTTGGGCTTAGTTCTGCTGGTTTATGATTTCTTCTGTTGGGGTTTTCAAGCTTCTTAGTGACTTCAGGCATATCGAAACTTATTCGACTGATTTTTTTATCATTCCTGGGTTTTGTTTGTTGATTTCATTTGCTACTGCTGATCTCGTTACTGTGATTACTGCTGCTGATTCACTCCTCTTTTTCTTATATTTTCCAATCACATGTACTTTTTCGAAATACCCCTGATGTGATCACAATTTGGGCTGAATGCAATCATATTGGCTACCCTGTGTTCATTTGATTGGAATAGGTGTCATTGATCAATTAAGGAATGCTTATACATTGAATTTAATTGATTTGTATGTCTTAAGGGTTGTTAATTGGTCTATTTCATTCATAGGGCTTGTATTATTGAATTATGCTAGAAATTGGAGTGTATATTAACTTTGATACAATTTTGATTTGAGAAATAAGCTACTGAAATGGCGTGTCCGTGTATGTCTGTTAATTAGAGTCATTGAAGCAGTCTAATTGTTTGAGCAGCTAGTAGCAACTGGATTTGGATAATTTCCTTGTTAAAGGAGTGGTATGTTATTTTAACTCATGAATAGAAGGTTAAAATGCATGTGTACAAAAGATAGGGTTTTGACTTTAGTGATACACAATATTGAATCACTGTTGGAAGCTTGCATTAGAAATTAATTGGGAAAATCAGGTTGTAAATTCATTAAGTCTATCTCGTAGTTACGAAAACGTCATGTGTCTCTGGATAGTAATCACTGGGGCTCGACCCTTTGACCTTTCTGTTGAGGACTCGTTGACCTCATTTAGTTTGGGCTTTGAGCTTGTGACTGAAATGGCCTTTGAACATTGGTCCAATTCTCTTCTATTGATTGTTAGCCCAGTTATTTGCTTTAAGACTTTGAATCAATAGAAAACCATAGTCAGCTATAAGTTACACTTTAAAATAATTTCGAGATGAGCCTCGCCAAACAAAAAAAACGGGGCCCTCGATAAAGGATAAAAATATTTAGAATTCGGGAGGGCCGCTTAGAAAATTTCATGGCCTTCCCCAAAATAATAATACGCTAGAATATTTAGATGCGTTTAATTAAAATACTTTCTTAAACTCGGGTGTGCATTGATGCGATCCAAATCCAAATCTCGACGAAGTCGAAACGTGCCGACGATCACGTGTACAAAGGTGGTGACGTGATTAGAAATACGTTTTCACGACGTCGCAAGTCTTTTAAACTAAATATTGGTAAAAGCGGTTTATAAATAAAAACACCTAAGTTAGCATGTAATAAAATCAGATAAATCAAATACAACAGTTAAGCGACCGTGCTAGAACCACGGAATCCGGGAATGCCTAACACCTTCTCCTTGGTTAACAGAATTCCTTATCCGGATTCCAGTGTCGCAGACTGTAACACGGAGTCAATCTTTTCCTCGATTCGGTATTAAACCGGTGACTTGGGACACCATAAATCTCCCAAGTGGAGAATGTAAATAATTAATAACCTAAATCCCGTTCTGATTGTCCTTTAAGTGGAAAAATACCTTTACGCCCCTTTGCGGGGGTGTATAGTGAAAAAGGAGGTGTGACAGCTCTGGTGACTCTACTGGGGAAAAGAACCCAGAACGTCTTGTTCAGGGTTCAGAATTCGAGCTTAGATAAATTGTTGTATTTGACTATATCTGATTTTCCTACATGCGTCATGCTGAATGTGCTAAATGTTACCGCTTTGATATTTTTTGCACTGTATATAAACTGTGCCGACACCCTTCTCTCTTTACCTCTGGGGATGTTCTTACTGGTTGAGACTCCGTATTCTGTTAGTGTCTTACCCTGAAATAAGAAAGAGGCTCGGACAAGTTACGATGCCGGATGGCCTTTTGGTTCCCGGTAAGTAGCCACCTCCTCGACTCAAGTTGTCCGCTCGGGTACACTGTCTAGAAGAACGACCTACGTTTTGAACATAGAATAACTTGACTTCACGCCGGATCCCTAGTATGAATGCTTATTTGCATCATGTTGCATTTGACTTTGGGGACTCAACACAGGGGTTGGGTATGTCTAGGGCTAGCAACCTGAAATGAAAAAGACCATCCTGGTGCATCCTACTTGTTCTGTGCATGTATTTGTTCGAACCTGCATGTTGACCGTTTTTGAATCTCGGAATGTCAGAATTTGAGAAAAAGAAAAAGAAAAATGAGAGAATTAGCAGTTGTAGAGTTAATCTTGGAAAAACCCAATGCCCAAGTACTGTCGAAACTCTGCCGAAATTTTGAAAAAAGCGAGAAAAAGATTGTTTTATTTTTATTAGTTTGTTTTACTAAAAAGCAAAAGAAAAATAGAAAACAAAAGGAGTCTTTTTACTTTGGGACAAATTGTTTGAAAAATAAAAATGGTTGTTTTGATTTGATTTCAAAAATAGAAAATGGAGAAAAGTTTAGGGAAAGTTATGTTTTAAAATTTTTTAGTTTATTTGCCCGAATTACGTCGGGTTGATTCTCACAGGGTGTGGGATACGTTGGCAACCCTTATTGGATCCAACCTTCCTTTCGCAAAATAGCCAAAATATAAAAAATTTTCAATTTGCGTCGTAGATAAGTTAGGTGATGCCATTTTTCAAGAATAGCCGAATGTTCCCAAACAGGACGCCGGAAGGTTGACTCTGCATAGACGGCCACCTTTGATCGTGTTTTGATTTTTGACCCCCACAGCCTTAAAACCTCTTCGTCCTCGAGGCGATGAAAGGCTGTGTTTTGCAATGCCGGGTCATTTATTTTAATCTTGAAAATAGGAAAAGAATCATAAAAGTTGGGTGATGCCGTTTTTGCAAAAATAACCGAATGTTCTAAACGGGACGCCGGAAGGTTGACCTTGCATAAACAGCCACCTGCGGTCATGTTTTGGCTTTTGACTATCACAGCCTTAAATTCTCGTTCCCGAGGCATTGAGAGGCCGTGTTTGCAATATTTGGGTCTTTTTTTTCAATTTGAGAAGTAAGAAGAGTCGTAAATAAGTTGAGAGGCTATTTTGTCATAAATAGCCGAACGTTCCCAAAAGGGACGCTGGAAGGCTAACTTTGCAAATACGCCTATTTTTTAGTCTAATTTTGATTTTTATATCGAGTTCTTTACGTTTAATATCTAGAAAAATGTAGATAGTTTTATTTTAAGTTAAATAAAGGTTTTTCTTTTGCTTAATCACCTTAATAAATGTGCAGGATGAGAATGATGCTAAACGAACCCTTTTCAATATTAACCAAGATCCCTTTTGAGTTGCGATTATGGTGGAATGACTTAGGCAAAGAAGGGCAGGACGAAGTGAAGAAGTATCTAAAAGATCTCCCGAATTTATTACACATTCAGCCTCGGGGGGATATTATCAGGGCATTGGTCGCTTGTTGGGATCCATCACATAATGTATTTCATTTTTTCAGACTTTTAGCTCACCCTGACATTGGAAGAAATAGCAGGGTACATCGGAAGTGATTAAGCCCCATTGAGGTTCAGATACTTAATTGCTCCCAGGGCCATCACCATACACCGGTTTTTGGATGCCTCGAAATACCCCGAACAATCCACCACCCAGATTTTGCAAAAGGGTTATTGCAATTTCTGTTTCATATATGATAGGTACGGACATGTAGGAGGATTCAATAGGCCAGACTTCAAACTATGTAGTAGAAGTAACCGACAAAAATGGGAGAAACACAGACGGGTGGCTTTTATGATAGCTTTTTTGGGCCTCATAATATTCCCTATGAAAGATGGAAATGTTGATTTGAAAGTGGTTGGGGTCGTAAGTACTTTGCAAACCATTGAAAAAAGCACTTTGGCACCTATGATTGTGGCTGACATCTTTCGGGCTCTCACTGCTTGCAAAGCCGGGGGCGACTTCTTTGAGGGATGTAACTTGCTGTTGCAAATGTGGATGATCGAGCATTTATGCCACTGCTCCCCGCTCTTGAGCTATGGTTCATCTATGAATACATGCATAAGAGAATTTCAGACAAGAATCAAAGGGGCTAACCTACCTGAAGGAGTCACATCTTGGGCATCATTATTTCGAACCCTCACTGCCAGCCAGATACAGTGGGCCCTTGGATGGTTGCCCATCGAAGAATATATATATATGCCAGCAGCCAAGCCTTATTTTCTACTGATGGGACTCAAGAGCATCTAGCCTTACGCGCCATATCGGGTTCTTAGGCAACTTGGGAGGTATCAAGTGGTACCGAGAGATGAAGATCTGAGCACCCAAGTGGTCGAATTTGGTCATGATGGTCGATTTACCGAGGATGAAGTTCGCCAGATTTGGAGTGAATGTCAACATTTGAAGGCCGACACTTGTGTGTCAGATAGGGTTAAAGGGGAGGTTGCCCCCGGGTATCATGATTGGTTCAAGGGTGGTGTGGCGTATGATAGACCTGCTAAAAGACCTCATCTCGAAGATTTTTCCGAGTTATCCCAAGAGAAGTGGGATTGGATAGCCAAGGAAGAAAGTTACAAAACTGAGATCGGGAAGTTTAAGGAGCAAGTAGAAAGTTTGAAATTTGAAAACAGTGTGCAAGTCGCTGCAGATCAAGGTGAAAAGAATAAATTGGACCAAGAAAATACAGATCTTAAGGCTCAAATCCAACAGTTGAGAGAAACCTTTGATAAACAACCGAGGAGTCAATCAGACGAACGATTGATAAAAGGGTTAAGAAATGAGGTCAGGGAGTGCCGGGATGAGTTAGAATAATCTGAGGGTGTCATGGCGTGGCTCAAAGCACAATGGGCTACAAGAGCGGCGGGGCATCGCCAATACTTGAATCAACTTAAAAGGGACCACGAGAAAGTTGTTGACAATTTGAAGAGAAAAGTGGCTTCCCCTGAGGGTAAAGCAATCAGGCCAGCCAGTGATTACGAGATCGAGAGTGGGCAGTGTTACAATTTGTTGGCCCGAATGGAGGAAGAGGTGCAACAGTTGCAAAATCAGCATCTACAATATTCCCGTGCATTAAAGACGTGCACCGACCAGAAAAGCGCTTGCTTACAGAAAAGAGGAAAACGAGGGACCGAATTAGAGCTATTGTTGGGATATTTGCAGGAGATGTAGGGTCTGTGAGGATATGACCCATAAAACTTTCATCCAAGCAGTGCGAATCTATATGAATCGAACGATGAATGATTTAGAGCAGCTCGAAAGGTTCTTGGGACATAGGCCTGCGGCAAGGCTGAACGACGCCCCGCGGGCACCAAGATTTAAGTCATTAGAGTATGCGCAGGTTGTGTCTGTATCTTTTTCTATTTCGAGTCTGTTTGTCCGAGGTTTTTCATTCCAAAATTAGTCTGTAATTTGAGATTGGTATTTGGTTACTGGAGTAATCTGGCCCGGGCCTGAACCGGGAGGGACCGAGCCCGTGGTCCTTGGGGGCCTGGTGGGCCGGTCCAGGCGGTCCCAGGCTTACCGGTCCTATAGGCCCGCGATGGGCTGGTCCAACACTGAAGAACCGTGAGCCCGAGACTGCCAGACGGTCCTGGGCCGGTCCTGGCGGGCCCAACGACTTTTTAAAATTTTTTTTAAAAAAAAATCAGTAACGTCTCTTTTGTAAAAATAGCCGTTTGGAACTTTGTAAAATAACCATTTGGCCCCCAAACTTTAATTTAACCCCAAACTTTGTATAATTACAATTTTTCCCATATCTCAACTATAAATACCCCCTCATTCTTTCATTTTTATTCGCCAATTCATGAATATCTCTCAATCTCTCTTTCAATCTTTCTAGTACAATTGCTTAATTTATTGTTTAAAATTTGTGAAAAACTGTGAAGTTATTGAATTGAAATTTTTAAGTGTTCAACGATTTTCAATTTTCAAGAAGTTGTTCGGCAATCCGGTAAACTCTTTGACTCTTACGTTTTACTTATATATTTTTGTGTGGTTTAGTTTGCATAATTATAATTAGTATGGCATTTTCTTTGAAAAAAATATTCGGTAAAGGAAAAGGTAAAACCGGTGAAAGTAGTGGCCATAATACTACCCTTTCCCCGGCTCCCCGACCTACAAAAGATAAGCAAGTTGAAAGTAGTCGCCAACCTAGACGTCCTACTCCGCCTCCCGTAGTGCTTGATAGTGATCACCCTTGTTTTCAATTTACCGATAGTGAATTTCTACATAATGTTGCAGTAGGTGATAGATTAGATGATGAAACTACGAATGCTCTTTATCCTAATAAACCTATCTTAGAGGAAAATGAGGATGATGATGATGAAACCCAAGCACCAGATTTACATGATACACCTACTAGTCTTGTTCATAACTCAAGTAATGCACCAGCACACCCACCTGTAGAAACTCCGACTTTTAGTAGACACCCTGCTTAACGTACAGAAATATCATTAGTTTGGAATTTTTTACTCAAGTAATAGAACTAAATAAGGCTAAGTGTAAAACTTGTGGGAAATTACTGGTTCATAAATTTACTGGAGACCGTAGCGGCACGGGTAGTTTGACTTGGCAAATAAAAACACACCCTACAGATAGGGCTAGATTTTTTCAAATGCAAGCGCAGCAAGAGGGGACAAGTGTAGATTCTGCGGTTAACCCTAGTACAGGTTCAAATCTAGTTCAACCAGGAATTAACACTGTCACCGGAGGTATTTTATATTATGATCCAAATAGAGATCGTGAAGAATTAGCAAAGATGATTACTGTTATGTGCTTACCTTATACTTTTGCTTCTAATCCTAATTGGGTTCATTATATTAGAAGAGTTTTTAATCCTACTTATGAAGGTCGGCCTCGCGCAACAGTTAAGGCCGATATTTATAAATTCAAACATGAATATGAACAATATTTGCGCTATTTATTTACTCATATACCTAATCGTATTTCTATTACTACTGATATTGGTAGAAGTAATAATGACTGTGATTATCTAACTGTTACAAGTCATTGGATAGATGAGGACTGGTCAATGCAAAAATGTATAATTGCGTATAGAATAATTAATTCACGTCACACAGGTAAGTTTATAGGTAACACTGTTTCATATATTTGTTGATATTTTTGCTTTAGCGATAAAATAATGGCAATTTCTATGGATAATGCTTCTAGTAACACTACTGCTATAGGCATGCTTACAAAAATACTAAATCCTGCATTTAGTAATATTTTCCATGTTAGATGTATTTGTCATATTTATCAATTAATTGTCGGTGATGGTATGCGAATTTTAAACACAGAAATTGAAAAGGTTCGAATGGCTCTTAATTGGCTTCATTTTTCATACCGTAGAACTAGACTTAGAGAGTATTTTAAAAAATATGATGAATATGGCTTTAGAGAAAGAAAAGTTCCGAAACTTTGCCCGACTAGATGGAATTGTATGTACGAAAGATCAGTAGTTGCATATGAATATAGAAACCCAATTAATGCAACGTTTAATTCTCGGGTAGGTGGTGAGGATGATGATGAAATGCTTACTACCCAAGATTGGACGAATGTTAAAATTCTATTAGATTTTTTAGAAATTTTCAAATTGCTACAAATACATTTTTTGGGCAATGTTATCCTACTATTTCAAACTGTTTAGTTTATATTGCCGCACTAGCTGATTTGTTTGTTGAATTTGGTGAGGGTGGGGATATTTATGAACTTGCTATAAATGAAATGAAACAAAAATTTTAAAAAATATTTTTTCCCTATCCCTCCTATTTTTGGTGTTGCTGCAACGTTAAATCCTACAATGAAATTGGGAGGTCCTCACTTTTGGTATTCAAATATTTATAAGGCTTTAGATCTTTAAAACGAGGAAGTTGATACACTTGCATATGCAAAAGAATCAATTAAAATTAATGCTCAAAAAGTTTATAATGCTTATAAAGTTGCCTTAGAGCATGCTAGGCCAAATATTCCAACCCCTACTTCGTCTAGCTCACAATCGTCTAAAAGAGCTGCGGGCTTAACAACTCTTAAATCTTGGATAGAGTTCCAGGGTTTTCAAGGTGATAATTATGATGAAACTTCACATCTAAATGAACTTCAAGTTTACTTGTCTCAGGGACTTGAAAAGGAGAATCCAGACGGCTCTTTCGATCTTTTGGAATGATGGAAGGCAAGGGAAAAACATTTTCCGGTTTTTGCAAGGATGGCTCGGGAGGTTTTATCAATTCAAGCTTCAACTATTGCATCGGAGAGCGCTTTCAGTCAAGCAAGACTACAAATCGGTGATCATAGAGCGGCGATGAGGGATAACTTGGAAAAATCGGTTCTTTTTAGAGATTGGATCCGCGTGGAAAGAAGAAACTTTGGAATTTGCAGAATCACAACCGGCGATAGATGAAGCTTATGAAGAAATGATAGCGGAACTTTCGAAGGATTTGGCTTCGCCTGGAAGTGGTGATGAACGAGCTTCGTTTCCACCACCACCAACACAACCTACTCCCAACCTTGACGGATTTATGAGATTTGTTAGAGATACAATGTAGATTATGATGTAACTTGTACATTGGCACATCTTCTTTTAGGTTTTTTCCTTTTAATGGTGGTATTAGTACCTTGTTATGCTCATTCCATTGGGGGAAGGAAGACTAAGAAAGATTTGCCATTTTGGGTAATTGGAGAGAACATGTTGCGCCTTGACATGGGTAGCTCAAAAGGTGAGGCATTATCTGCAAGCTCATGCCACGTTCCTCATATCCAGGCTGGATCCATTAAGGTACATATTTCAAAAACTGATTCCCACAGGGCGACTGTCCAAATGGCAGATCCTACTTACCGAGTTCGACATCATCTATGTCACTCGTACTGCGATAAAAGCCCAGAAACTGGCGTATCATCTGGCAGAAAACCTTGTTGATGACGAGTATCAGCCTTTAAATACTTATTTCCCTAACAAAGAAGCGAACTCTTTGGAAATAACAGCTGATGATACTCATGTCTAGAAACTGTTCTTCAACGGAGCGGCAAACACTAAGGGCGTAGGGATTAGAGCAATCTTAATCTCACCCACGAGCTAGCATTTTCCAGCTACAGCTAGACTACGTTTCTTTTGCACTAACAATACATCTGAATATGAGGCTTGCATTATGGGCATGAACATGGGTATCAATCAGGACGTCAAAGATTTGCTAATCATGGGGACTCCGACTTAATCATCCGACAAGCTCAAGGAGAATGGGAGACAAGGGACATTAAGCTCCTTCCATATAGACATCATGGTTAAGATCTCAATAAACGGTTCAGGTTGGTACAGTTCAAATACATTCCCTGTTGCCACAATGAGTTAGCAGATGCGTTTGAAACTTTGGCCTCTATGCTACCATACCCTAGGAATGCTTATGTGGATCCTCTACAAATCCAAATCAAAGAAAGACATGGGTATTGTAGTGCAACCGAAGCAGAGCCTAGCCTGCAGCCTTGGTATTTAGACATCTTGAGATTCCTAAAAACACAGGAGTACCCTGAGCAAGCCACATGAGATCAAAAGAAGACCATCCGACGGCACGCGAGAAAATTAGAGAGAGACCTGGCGACGGAAAGCAAGAAGCTCACCACCGCCAGCCACCACCACCACCTCCACAATTACTCTTCCACACTGTACAATGGCTCGAATCGTCACCCCAGAGAGTAGGATCCCTCAAACCCTAAACCCAATACCACTATTGCAGTGGTTCCCGGGTATGGGGAGTACTCCAACCGTAATGCAACCATTATCGGAGAAGGAGGAAGAAAGGAAGCAATCAAAGGATACAACGATAATCACAACAGCTAGTAAACTCACATATTCAGTTGAATCTCAGAAGCAAACCTTTGCTGAAGTGGTTACAGGTAACAGAAACCAGAAGCAGGGCATGCAACTCAAGTTCTACTCTCCGATGGTCAAAGATGCAATGAAAATCGCAAAACTGAATCCCAAGGAGATAGATGTTCAGACACAGAAATGGAAGACTGCTTCAATATGCTATGTGCTAGGAGGTAATCCGACTTTCAAAGATATGCTAAAATTTGTTAATGGAGTTTGGAATGCTATTACAATATCGACTGTACTGTTACATGATGATGGATATTTCATCTTTAAGTTCGAATCGATGGAGGACAAAAGCCTAATAATGTAAAAGGGGCCTTACACCTTTAAAGTTAAACCTATGATATTGAAGGACTGGGATCCAAATTTCAAATTCCAAAATGAATCAATGAGAATTGTGCCAATGTGGGTCAATTTCCTTGGACTACCAATTCAATGTTGGGCAGAAGCAAAATTAGGGAGAATAGCTAGCCTAACTGGAAAACCTCTATGTACTGACAAGCTCACTGCTGAATATGAAAGGATTTCCTTTGCTAGAGTTCTTATGGAAATGGATATCAGCCAGCCATTACCTGATGAAGTATACATTGAAATTCCGGATGGAAGAAGCTGGGGTCAACTAGTGGAATTTGAATGGAAACCAACTTTCTGCCTAGAATGTAACTCATTTGGGCATAAAAATGGAGAATGTCAACAGAAAGAGAAAAAGGATCACATACCACAGAATCAGAGAAAGAGAAACAAAAAGAAAAACACAATGAAATGGCCACCAAAACCTGTAATGGAAGAGGTTACTGCCAATCAACATCAAGAAGAACAAACAGTTACACCTGAGGTGGAACTATCAATGAACAATCGAGGGAAACAGGTAGCAACTATAAAGGGCCCTAAGGAAAATTTAAACAAAGGGGAGATCAACTATGATGAATTGGCTACCAGGAATAGAACTGCTGTCTTAATTATCAAGGAACCTTCTGACCAACAACAGAAGGAGAGCAGAAGAGAAACAACCATAAGGGATAAAGGGGGCAGCTCCAATAACCAATATCCATCATTGTGCCCTGGAATATTAGAGGACTGAATAAGTCCTACATACAGAGAGAACTAGTGAAATTCTTGAGGTTAAACAAAGTTGATATGATAGCTTGTCTTGAAACAAAAGTGAAACAACAACATTCACAAATAATCTACAAGAAGCTGGGAGATGAATGAAAGATAGAGAATAACTATGTTGCTGCCCAAAATGGGAGGATTTGGATAATGTAGAAAAAGTTGAACATCCAGGTTGTAATCTTAGAAACAACTGACCCGATATACATTGCCAGGTGACAGATAGAAACTCAACATTTGCTAGCTACATAACTTTTGTCTATGGCTTACATTCAATTTAGCACACAATACCCCTATGGAGGAGTTTGAGAACTGCCCAATACAGTGGTCCATGGCTTATATTGGGTGACTTTAATAGTGTACTGGAGGTGGATGACATGATTAATGGGCAACCTGTCCACCAATCAGAGATAGCTGATTTCCAAAGTTGCATTGAGGACATTAGAGTAGGGCAGATTACCAAAAGAGGAAACAGATTCTCTTGGAGTAATAAGAGAGATGTTGAGCACAGGATCTACAGCCATATTGACTGGGCCTTTGGCAATGATGAATGGTTCAACTCCTATACTATGGTGGAAGCAGTATACATGCTGCCCGGATGCTAAGATCATTCCCCTATACTGCTAGACACTGAAGTTGTAAAAACCAGAGTGAACAGGCCATAGAGATTACTCACATCAGTTATGAAACATCAAGATTACAAGGCAGCAGTTCACACAATCTGGAACCAGCAAATTCAAGGACGTATTATGTATTCTATTTGGAGCAAACTGAAAAAGATTGAACAGTACACCAGACACATCCACAAGGAACATTCATCTTCTGACAAAAAACTGCAACAATTGAGAGAGGAACCGAATGAAACATAATACAGATTGAATGAAGACCAATTCAACAAGTAGGAGATTCAAAAATAAAAACAACTCTTACAGAACATTGAATAATGGGAAACTATTCAAGAACAGGTTCTGAGACAGAAATCAAGAGCAAACTGGATCCAATTGGGGATAGTAATACAAAATACTTCCATGCTTACATGAAATCCAGACAAGCAAGAAATAGAGTCAGCTGTATCCTCACAGAGAACCAAGTGAAACTTACTGATTCACAACAGATTCAACAAGAATTCACCCAATTCTTCCACAACCTATTGGGCACAGCAGCAATTCAAAGTCTAGGCATTGACATCAATGTGGCCAGAGATGCCCCCTACCTAAATCTGCACCAACAACAGCAAATGTTGACACCAGTGACTGCAGAGGAAATCAATCAGACAGTACAGAATCTTCCTTAAGATAAAACTCCAGGTATTGACGGCTACCCGGCTGAATTTTATAAAGAATTTGGGGCAATTGTTGGGGGGGGGGGGGGAATTACCAGGGCAGTGAAGCAGTTCTTCCAAAATGGAAAAATCCTAAAACAGATTAATGCACCACTGTTACTTTGATTCCAAAAGTGAAAAATCCTAGCTATGTTAAAGAGTTTCGTCCCATTGCCTGCTGCTCTACGCTGTATAAAATCATCTCAAAGATCCTAACAAATAGACTGAAAATGGTTGTGGATCATTTAGTCGGGCACGCCCAGTCAGCCTTCATAGAAGGGAGAAACATTCTGGATAATGTAATTATGGCCCATGAACTGATCAAAGGCTATAATCACAAGACAATATCTCTTAGATGCATGATCAAAGTCGACATTAGAAAGGCATACGACTCTGTTGAATGGGATTTTCTGAAAGCAATACTCCTAGAATTTGGAATTCCCTACAAACTAGTTGTGCTAATAATGAAATGTGTTTCCACCGTCAGTTACTCCCTTCTGATAAATGGAGGACTGACCAACACATTTGAAGCAAGGAAAGGACTAATACAGGGAGATCCAATGTCCCCCTACTTATTTGTCCTAGCCATGGAGTATCTAATTAGATCTCTAAAGAAACTAAACAGGAATCCACATTTCAACTTCCATCCCAAATGCACCAATCTACAAATCACATACATATGCTTTGTAGACGACCTTCTGATGTGCTGTAGGGCTGATGAAACTTCCATGAAATTATTGATGAAGGAATTTGAACACTTCTCTAATGTTTCAGGACTTCAAGCCAATATGGATAAAAGCTTTTTATATGTAGCAGGTGTTTCAACTGAATTCAAAAAGAAAATTTGTTCTGAACTACACCTAACAGAGGGAACCTTGCCTTTCAAATACCTATGAGTTTCCCTATCTACAAGAAAATTCACTATATCACAATGTATGCCCCTAGTGGAAAAGATAGTGGACAGAATCAGAAGCTGGACATCCAAACTCTTATCTTATGCTGGTAGAATGTAACTCATCAAAAGTGTCATGTTTGAAAGCAAACTTATTGGGCCCAGATATTCCTCATTCCAAAAAAAATCATAAAACTGGTTATTGGAATTTGCAGGAATTATCTGTGGACTGGTAGTCATGAAACTAGTCATAGGAACCCAATTGCCCGGGAAACAATGTGTAAACCAAAGACAGCAGGAGGTTTGAATATTATTTCCTATGAAAGGTGGAATAAAGACGCTCTGTCAAAACTTCTCTGGGCCTTAATGGCAAAGAAAGACAAACTCTGGATCAAATGGATCCACTGTCACTACATAAAGAAGAGGGACCTTAATACAATGGAAATTCCTAAATAAGCTAGCTGGCTCGTTAGGAAATTGATTGAAGCAAGGGAATGGTGGGCAAATGATGGAACATGAATGCAAACATGTACTCAAAATGGGCAATTTTAGCATCAGAAAAGCATACATTCATACCACTCCGCAATCCCCAAGGTCCGATGGAAAAACTTAGTGATGGTGACTAGCATGCTCCCAAAATAGAAATACATTTTATGGATGGCATTACATAAGCGATTGGCAACAGTTGACAGATTAGTTAAATGGGGACTTCAAATTGATACATCCTACATATTATGTGGAAGAGATATTGAAGAAACACATGACCATTTATATTTTGACTGCTTATATTCCAAAGACCTGTGGCAAGGTATGTTACAATGGTTGAAGTATCAAAGAACAATTGGCACATGGAAATCAGAAGTGCAATGGTTATCTGATAATGTCAATAGCAGGAATCCCAGAAAAGCCATCCTCGGGGTGGTGTTTGCAGCAGTAGTCTACACCATCTGGATGGAAAGAAACAACAGAAGATTTCAACAATTGAACAGAAACGTCTAAGATCGAGCAAAGGAGAGTACAATTCAAGTGCACATTGCTGGAATGAAGCACTCTAAATGGAATCCCATTCTGCAGACTATGAATAATTATCCCTTGTGCGATTCTTCACAATCGTAACAATTTTCATTTTGTCTGTAATAGAAGCCTAGTTTAACAACCATAGTTGTAGAGTTTACTATTTTGATTGTAACTTTGAGAACTATTCTAGAGTCCAAATGAACAGCTGATGTAATTTTGCCAATGGTTGAAAAAAAAAAGAAATAAAAGAAGGAAAAAGCCATAAGGCTAAAAAAGCATTCAAAGAACAAAACAAAAAGAGCGCTAAAACATCCACTCAGCAGAAGCTAAAAAAAAACGTGCCTTCAACAATCAGCAGAAGTCTTACCCCATAAACTTATACAGAGCACAACGAAACAGAGACAACGACTCAATCAACGAAAAAGAAATCTAGGGTTCTTTATCGATCACTAATTCTTGAACTCAGGTAAGTAAATTTTCCTATTCTTAATTATCCTACAGTAGTATTAGCTAAGAATTGAGTAGTTAATTCTCTTCTTCTTCTTCTATATAAACAATAAATTTCATATTTAGGTGTAGTACTTTAAAATTGATTAAAATACACCGGTTGTTGTAGAATCGATTGTTTGACTGACGTCAATTGGACTGGGGCCTACATATTGGCTCGAAAAGTTTTGAGGTGAGTTGATATAACCCTTTACTAAAATGGTTTAACTCACAAAAGCACGCATACAAGGTATTGATGAATTGCTTAAAAGAGTTTAACTTTATTTAATTAGAGCGAGTGAGTACCCATTAATTTAGAATTGTGCTAGCAAAAGTTTAAATGATCTATTATGCTATATGTGCTTAAATTTTCAGATTTTTGTGTTATTCTTATATGCTATTTTCATGTTGAACATTATGAAGAAGAAATAATCTTTAGAAATATTTTTATATATTTATTTCATCCGTATGGCATGCTTTACATTTAAGGACACCAATATGAGCATGTACATAATGTTCTATAAAGAAAAGATTTAGACTTGAAACGTCACAAGAAGAAGTTTTAGAAAGAAAATATTTTTTTAGAGTATCCTTTATTCTGAGAAAGGGTCATCGTCCAGGCCGAGGGTCCTGACCAAGGCGTTGACTTCCTGAAACTACTTGTGCCAAAGTAAGGAGCACACGATCCGAGGGTCTCGTTGCTAAGAATTTACTTAGCCATGCTAAGGTATGACACATAAGAGCTGAGAACGATGAAGCGAGTGGCACCTATGTACATATTCAGCTTTACTAGTCATATCCGTATGGCATGCTTTACATTTAAGGACACCAATATGAGCATGTACATAATGTTCTATAAAGAAAAGATTTAGACTTGACAAGTCACAAGAAGAAGTTTTAGAAAGAAAAGTTTTTTTTTGGGAGTATTCTTTATTCTGAGAAGGGGTCATCGTCCAGGACGAGTGTCTTAACCAATGCGTTGACTTCCTGAAACTACTTGTGCCATAATAGGGAGCACACGAGCCGAGGGTCTCGTTGCTAAGAATTTACTTAGCCATGCTAAGGTATGATACATGAGCGCTAAGAACCATGAAGCGAGTGGCACCTCATGGATTGGGCCTATTCGATCAGATTGGGATCGAACCCATGCCGATCACAGGGTGAGTGAGACACAATTATGTCAGGATAATTGGAACTCTCAAAGTATAAAGTGAAGTATTTTTTAAAGAAAGAAAGGAAAAGAAAAGAATTTCTTTTAGAATATTCATAAATTGCTATTATGCAATTATTTTAGAATTATTATTATAAGCTTTATGTTTTACATGCATTTAGAACCTTAGCTTATGGTGTATATGTTATTAATGTTTCTCCCACTATTGTTGAGACTCACTGAGTACCATGGATGGTACTGATGTTCTCTTTTGGGAACCTATATTGTTCTGCGGTACAACGTAAGAACCGGATTTGCAGGCAAGCAGGCTATGAGTTAGGACTTCCTCCCCTTCCAGTGATATTGATGAGCTCCGCTTTTGTTCGTAGAGTACTCTTAGAATCATTTTCATTTAGTTATTTCCTTGTTTATTTAGAGAACTGGCCAGGAAATATCATGTCCTGAGCAATGCGTCAGTTTATTAGTAGAGGCTTCATAGACATAGTCATTGGGTTGAGATTCAGATATTATTTTATAATAACTTAGCAGTAATTCCGTAGTTACTACGAATAAAGCTTTGGAGTTGATTTATTTAAATATTTGAATTAATCAAAAGTGTTTGGTTAGAGTATTGCTTTGTTGCATGTAAAGTTTGGAGTTACAATAGGTTTGATAAGCAGAGATGGTTTGCTCGGTCATGTTTAGTGATCAAGTGCTGGTCTCGGCTTGTTAAGAAAATGGGTCGTGACAAAACTTGGTATCAGAGTCATTGGTTTATGGAGTGCTAGGGGTCTATGAAGCCGTGTTAGTAGAGTCTTGTTTATGGGTATGAAGCGCGCCATACTTATAAACAGGAGGCTACAAGCATTTAGGAAAAATCTCATTTTTTTCATACTTCAGATCGTGCAGTAGAGCCTACCTCTAAAAAATTATCTAATGTATTCTTTTCTCCAAAACTCGCAGAAATGTCTCGTACTCGAAACTCTGTCACCGACACTCAAGATGTTGCTCAAGAAACTGTTGCTACTATCGTGGCTCAAAGCATAACTAAAAAGGCTCAAACTTAGAAAAGGAAGGGTAAATCCACAAGGAGGGTTCAAGTACCCAAGGTTGAACATGTAGAAGGGGTGGAACATGATGAGCAAGTACCTCAGGATCCAACTCCAACCCCAACAGCAGCTACGACTCAAACAACTATATTCCCAGAGGTGGGTCAGATGTTCAATGCAGTCAAGAGTGCTATGGAGATGTTTAAGGCCTTTATGTCCAACTGGAACGAGAAAAGAGATAAGATTCCACCTCAAACAAATATGCAGAACAATTCTGAGTCCTCAAGAGTGAATGAATTTCTGAAGTTGTGTCCTCAAGTGTTTCACGGGTCTATAGTTGATGAATATCCAATTTAATGATTGGAGGGTGTTAAGAAAGCCCTCCGAGTGAAAGTATTTGATTACAAAGCTGTGGAGCTGGCTGCTTACCAGATTAGAGATATGGCTGGCGCTTGGTTTGAGATGTGGGAAAAAGAGAGAGATGAAGATGATGGTATACCTACTTGGGAAGAATTTGAAGAGGCCTTCATAAATAACTTTATTCCAGAAGAGGATATGGCATCTAAGGCTACAAAGTTCGAACAACTCAAGCAAGGGAATAAAAGTGTGCAAGCGTACTACATGGAATTCATAAGGTTAGCTAAGCATGATCCTCACATGGTTAAGACAGAAAAGAAAAGATACGCGGGTTTGTTAGCAGTTTGTCTTACCAGATAAAGGATACGATATCGGCTGCAGCGGTAGGAGTGACAACTTTCTCATATGTTGTGGGGTTTGCCAAGAACTTTGAAAAAAACAGACAACAAAGGGGAGAAGAGAAAGAGCACAACAAGAAATCCCGGACAACGGGCAGGTTTAATAGTACATCCAGCGGAGGCGAAAGGGATTCCTCTAATAAGGAGTCATTAGCACCATCTCAGTCAAGTCATCAGTCAGGTGGTGGGTCTTCCTTCAGACGTACTCAGAGTTATGGAAATCAATCTCGCCAGAATCAGAATTTTAGCATATCATCCTCACATAGCTAGAGTCATGCTGAGCAACATTCACACCAGCAAGGTATTTGTAGAACATGTAAGCGTCAACATTCATGTCAGTGCAAGCTCGGGTTTCATGGTTGCTACCACTGTGGATACATTGGTCATATAAAAACCTGCTGCCCAAAGTTGCGATGTAATTTCAGTGGTGGATCAACTCGTCCTTCTAGTTCCTCAGCTACCGCAGTTGCACCACCTCAGGCTCGTGGTTCTCATAATCAGGCCGGGCAGGGGGCAAGCATAGGTGCAGATCGAGTTACTCAGGGCGGGGGACAACCTTGTTTGTTTGCTACACTTGATCGTGAGAGTGCAGAAGCATCTGCAGAAGTTATTACAGGTATACTTTTAGTCTGCTCACATAATGCTTATACCATAAGGGATCGAGGTTCAACGTTTTCATATGTGACTCCATACTATGCAATTAACCCCGGTCCAGAACCTGAACAACATTATGAGCCATTCCTAGTATCTATTCCAGTTGGTGAGTCGGTAAAAGTCACCAGAGTCAATAGAGATTGTATAGTTTCAGTCCAAGGTCGCAACACCAAAGCCGATCTCATAGACTTAGAAATGGCGTATTTTGATGTGATCATGGGTATGGATTGGTTGTCTTCTTGCTATGCCATGTTAGATTGTCATGCCAAGATAGCCAGGTTCCAATTTCCAAATAAACAAGTCTTAGAGTGGAAGGGTAGTTCACCGTCGCTTGTAGGTAAGTTATTTCTTACCTTAAGGAACAATGAATGATCGATAAGGGGTGTCTCGTCTATTTGGCCCACATTATTAATCCAGAATCAGAACCACCATATCTTCAGTCAGTGCCAATTGTTAGAGAATTTCCAAAAGTGTTCCCAGACGACCTTCTCGGACTTCCTCCCGAGAGAATCATAGACATTGGCATTGATCTCATGCCAGGAACTCAGCCCATATGTATACCTCCTTATAGGATGGGTCCAGTAGAACTTAATGAGTTGAGAACAATTGAAAGACATTCTTGACAAGGGCTTCATCAGGCCGAGTGTTTCACCATGGGGTGCCACAGTCCTGTTTGTCAAAAAGAAAGATGGGTCTCTCAGAATGTGTGTCGACTATCAAGAGTTGAATAAAGTTACCAATAAGAACAAGTACCCACTGCCAAAAATTGATGATTTATTTGATCAACTTCGGGGTGCAAAGTACTTTTCAAAAATAGACTTGAGGTCAGGATACCATCAGTTGAAAATCAGAAAGGAGGATATATCTAAAACAGCCTTTAGATCTCGCTACGGGCACTATAAATTTCTAGTTATGTCCTTCGGGTTGACAATGGTCCAGCTGCATTCATGGACCTCATGAACAGAATTTTCAAGCCATTCCTGGATACCTTTATTATTGTGTTTATAGACGATATTATTGTGTACTCTTAAGAGCAAGGAAGATCATGCAGAACACCTCAGAATAGTCTTGGAGACCTTGAAGGAGAATGAACTTTATGCCAAGTTTTCAAAATGTGAGTTTTGGTTGCAGTCAGTGGCATTCTCAGACTATGTGGTATCTAGTGAAGGAACAAAAGTAGACCCTCAGAAGACAGAAGTAGTCAAGAACTGGCCTAGGCCGACAACTCCAACCGAAATCAGGAGTTTCTTGGGGTTAGCTGGCTACTATAGAAGGTTTGTGGAGGGGGTTTCCTTACTTGCAGATCCATTAACTAAATTGACTCAAAAAGCAGTTAAGTTCTAATGGTCAGAAGCTTATGAGCAGAGTTTTCAAGAGTTAAAGAAGAGGTTGACCACTGCACCTGTGTTAACCTTGCCGACATGCTCAGGTAGTTTCATAGTGTATTGTGATGCCTCCAGGGGGGGGGGGGCTTGGTTGTGTTCTTATGCAAAATGGAAAAGTTATTGCTTATGCTTCCAGGCACTTAAAGAATCATGAAAAGAACTACCTCACACACGACTTGGAGCTTGCATCAATGGTGTTTGCATTAAAGATATGGCAACTGTACCTTTATGGCGAGCATTCTGAAGTATTTACAGACCCCAAAAGCCTCCAGTACATTTTCAAGCCAAAAGAACTAAATTTGAGACAGAGAAGGTGGATCGAGCTATTGAAATATTATGACATCAATATCCTTTATCACCCGGGCAAAGCTAATGTGGTAGCAGATGCACTTAGTAGGAAGTCAATGGGTGTTATGGCCCATCTTGCAGAACAAAGGCGATCTTTGGGTCAAGAAATTGAAAAACTAGCAATTGATGGAATTAGATTGGATGAGACCAAAGAAGGAGATATAACTGCTTATGCCTTAGCACAATCCTCCCTTGTTGCGCATGTTAAGGCTAAGAAAGACGAAGATCCATACTTTGTGAAATTAAAAGAAGGAGTTAGAAACAAAGAAATCACTGTTTTTACTTTAGGAAGTGATGGAGTTTTGAAGTTGAATGATCGATTATGGAAGGCCATAATTGAGGAAGCTCACAGTTCGAGGTACTCTATCCACCCAGGTGCTACCAAAATATATCTAGATTTGAAAGAGTTGTATTGGTGGAAAGGCATGAAGAAACAAGTAACAGATCATGTGGCTAAAGGCTTAAATTGCCAGCAAGTCAAAGCCGAGCATCAGAGGCCTGGTGGCCTAGCTCAAGACACAGAGATACCATAGTGGAAGTGGGAGATGATTAATATGGATAGTAGCAGGTCTACCTCGCACATACCGTAAACATGATTCAATTTAGGTTATTGTAGATTGGCTGACAAAGTCCGCGCATTTCCTACCAGTAAAGACGACAGATTTGCAGTATGCATAATTGTATATCAAGGAAATAGTCCGATTGCATGGTACTCTAGTTTCAATCATATCTGACGGAGGCCCTTAGTTCACGGTGCATTTTTGGCAGGCAATTCAAAAGAGATTAGGAACCAAGGTCAATTTAGGCACCGCTTTTCATCCACAGACCGATGGCCAGGAAGAAAGGACCATTCAGACTCTCGAAGATATGCTGCGTGCGTGTGTTATAGATTTTGGAGGGAATTGGAAACATCACTTGCCACTTACAGAATTTGCTTACAATATGGCTCCTTATGAAGCATTGTATGGGCGGAGATGTAGGTCTTTGGTGGGTTGGTTTGAACCAACAGAGGTGCCGTTGATTGGTCCAGAGTTTGTTTGTGAGGTCTTGGAGAAAGTTAGAGAAAGACTTAAAGCAGCTCAAAGTCGTCAAAAGTCTTATTCTGACAAGACGCATCATGAGTTAGAATTCATGGTTGTTGATAAGGTGTTTTTGAAAGTATAACCAATGAAAGGAGTTATGAGGTTTGGTAAGAAAGGGAACCTTAGCCCTAGATTTATCGGACCTTATGAAATTCTAGAAAAAAAAAGGAAACGTGGCTTATAAGCTAGCGCTACCCATCAAGTCGTCCTTTGTTCATCCTGTCTTTCATGTGTCTATGCTTAGAAAGTAAATTCATGACGAGTCGCATATAACACATGTCGATACCATAGAAATTAAAAAGGGTTTTACATATGAAGATGTACCTAGATAAATTCTCGATAGGCAAGTAAGAAAGTTGAGAACAAAAGATTTAGCATCGCTAAAAGTTTTGTGGAGTAATCATGATTCAAAATGTTAGAATAAGTGCCCAACGCTAGAGGGGGGGGGGGTGAATAGCGTTTAAGAAAAATCACAGGAATAAAATCGAAGTAAATGCGGAAATAAAAAAAGTAAGGAGGGAGCACACCAAATATATACTGGTTCGCCACAACGTGTGGTTACGTCCAGTCTCCCGAGAGACTCTTTCGAACTGCAACTAACTACGTTAAGCTTAAAGGTGCTCAACAAACCAATACAACTTGAGAACTCGAGTCACACGAGCCTCAACAACGTTTGCTCGGAGATACCGCACTCCAAGACTTCAACCGAAGGAATGAAACCTTCCTTCTTACAACAACAAGGGATTAGACTTCCCTTCAAGTGTATACAAACACATAGCACTCAAGAACAGGACTCTCTTATAGAGTAGATATGAGTAGACTTAAGAACGCTCAAGAACACAACAATTTCTTCATGATTTTGGCTCTCAAAAGCTATGAAATATGAATGAATTGAATGCAATGAAAGTATATCAGATTGTTGAAGAATTTTTGTGGAAATGAGAAGTTTTGGGGTCTATTTATAGCCCTCAAGGATCAAGTGACCGTTGCTCAATAGTTGGACAAGAATTTTGAATTAAAGACAAAATAATCGATTATCTTAAGTGCATAATCAATTATCTTACTTCAACGTTCAAAAAACTAGTCGTTGGATGTCAACGGTAACTAGATAATCGATTATTCTCCAAAGGATAATCGATTATTTAACCTCTCTATAATTTCAAGTTTGGGCTGGAAACACAGATTAATCGATTATCAGATAATGATAATCGATTATCTGAGGTGATAATCGATTATCTGAAGGTGATAATCGATTATCAGAACCTTCTGTAAGTTGGGGTTTTGCTACATTTGCAATATAATCGATTATTGGAACATGATAATCGATTATTTAACCTTGACAACCAACCCAAAGATCAAAGTGTTCCAAATCAAAAACCAAGTGTTGGAAAAGCTTGTTTATGGTATAAAAAGTGAAAACCAAGACTTTGTTCTTAAAAACCAAGTTTCCAAGGTCATAAACGTCGCGTCACTTTGTCAATGACGTTTTCCATGTGTTTAGACAATGACCATAAATCAAGTGTGGTTTTTATGAGATAATGATTTGGAATATGTTTAAATATGCCCAGAAGTGAAAACCAATGATAACATTTTAAAAACCATTTTGGCTAAAATGAAAATGTCAAAAACATGACGATGTCTAGCTGACGTCTAGCCAACGTCTAGCCAACGTCTAGTCGACAGAAGCCGACAGTCAGATTTTTGGTTTGGGCATGGTCACAAAACTTTGGTCAACAAAAATATTTATGATATGCATGTTTGATAAAATGATTTTAGAGAGAAGCCAAGACTTGAATCCATTGTCGGATCAAGATCACAATGCAAACAACTCAATAATGTCTTCAATACATCTCTTGGTCTTGTTCTTGACTCTTCTTTACTTGGACTCTTCCTTGGTCCGTTAGCCATAATTCTCGCCTTGTTTGTTCAATGATATCCTCGTATTCACGACGATTTGGTATTTGTCAACTTTGCATCCACGTCGGTTTGTCACGATTTGGCATTTATCAACTTTGCATCCACGTCGGTTTGTCATTCATCAAAACCTACAAAAACGAACACGACATTAGTTCAACGTCTTTGAAAGTGTTTTCCAACAATTTCCCCTTTTTTGATAATGGCAAACCGAGATGGGGATATGCATAGGTGTTTAAACGTTTGTGCCAAATACGTAATGAGTTCCCCCTCAATTTATGCATAGCCCTTTCTCAATTTATGCATTGCCCTTTTCTTCCCCCTTTTGACATTAGCAAAAATTTTATTGAATAAGGGAATAATGATGGAGTACATAATGGAAGCATAAAAAATTATTCAAAACATAAACTAAAGAGAAAGAGAGTCGAGCTTGAGCTCTAAAAGCTTCTAGGAGCTGTCGTCATCTCGGTCACTCGCTGTTGCTTCATCATCATCATCATCACCGTCACCGTCATCATCGGTTTCTAGCACCTCGTCAACATTTTCCATATCTGTACTTTGCGCTAAATTCCTGGAGTTGCAGAACAATGCGCTTCTGAAATTCCAGAAAATTCCCAATGCAACTCAAAATGGTTTGAATTTGTTCCCCATGACTTTGTGGCCATTTTGAGACCTTTTTCGTCTTTGTCAAGGTGATCGGATGTGCTCATAGGAGTAGCCATTGATTTGGCGTTGTTCATCTCAAAACGTTTGAGCAACTCCTTGCAATACTTAGATTGACAAATGAAAGTCCCTTCTTTCATTTGTTTCACTTGCAATCCCAAGTAGAAATTTAGCTCACCCATCATTGACATCTCGGACTCACTTGTCATCATTTTCGAAAATTCCTTGCACAAAAGTTCGTTAGTAGCACCGAAAATAATGTCATCTACATAGACTTGAACCAAGAGGATGTCTTTGTTTTTGCTCTTGATAAAAAGTGTTGTATCAACTTTCCCCCTTTTGAACTCATTGTCCAAAAGAAATTTACTCAAACGTTCGTACCAAGCTCGGGGAGCTTGTTTAAGACCGTAGAGTGCTTTCTTGAGTTTGAAGACATAATCGGGGGATTCAAAGTCTTCGAAACCCGAGGGTTGTTCAACATACACTTCCTCTTGAACAAACCCATTGAGGAAGGCACTCTTGACATCCATTTGGTATAGTTTAAAATCCATAGATGAAGCAAAATCAAGTAATAAACGAATAGCTTCTAAACGTGCTACCGGTGCATAAGTTTCTTCAAAATCAATGCCTTCTTCTTGATTGTAGCATGTAGCTATGAGCCTAGCTTTGTTTCTAGTTATAATACCATTTTCATCAAGTTTGTTACGGAACACCCATTTCGTACCAATTACGGTATGATCATTGGGTCTTGGCACCAATTCCCAAACGTCATTACGTTTGAATTGGTTAAGCTCCTCTTGCATTGCCAAGGTCCAATGCTCATCCTGAATTGCTTCGGAAATGGTTGTAGGTTCAATTTGTGATACAAAAACCATGTGTCCTACAGTGTCCTTAAGAGAGTTCGAGTACATACCCCTTGTTCGATGTCACCAATTACCTTATCGAGAGGATGATTTCTAGACGTCCTCCAAGCACTAGGCATCACCGTCTCTTCCTCTTGTGGTTGTTTCTCTTTCAAAGGTTGTTCCATGACTTCGTCTTGGACTTCTTTTGGGATCTCTTTTTCCACATTGCCTTGAAGATTAATCTTCTCCAATGAATCTGCAAGATCATCACAAATATCCTTTCTCGCCAAGCGAGTATCATTCTCGAAAAATACAACATGAGGGGACTCCTCAATAGTTAAAGTGCGTTTATTAAAGACTCTATAGGCTTTACTACGCAATGAATAACCGAGAAAGATGCCTTCATCGGATTTTGCATCAAATTTCCCCAAGTTGTCCTTTCCATTATTATGAACAAAACATTTACAACCAAAAACTCGAAGATGGAAGAGGTTTGGCTTTCTTCCCTTGTAAAGTTCATATGGCATTTTTATGAGTATCGGTCTTATAAAGGCTCGGTTTAACACGTAGCTTGCGGTACTCACGGCATCCGCCCAAAAGTACTTAGGAATTTTTGCTTCATCGAGCATAGTTCTAGCCATCTACTCGAGACATCGATTTTTACGTTCCACCACTCCATTTTGTTGTGGTGTACGTGGAGCGGAGAAGTTATGCTCAATGCCGAGTTCGTCACAAAAATCCGCAAAGAGATTTCGTTCGAACTCACCACCGTGATCACTTCTTATGGATGTAATTGTTGTGCTCTTTTCATTTTGAACACGTTTAAGGAAACTTTTGAAAACTTGAAACGCTTCACTTTTATGAGATAGAAATAATGTCCATGTGTACCTAGAGTAGTCATCAACAATGACAAAGGCAAAGTAGTTCCCACCAAAACTTTTTGTTCTTGATAGTCCAAAGAGATCCATGTGCAAAAGTTGTAAAGGCCTGGTTGTTGAGACAACATTTTTCGATTAAAAGAGGCTTTTACTTGCTTCCCTCTTTGACATGAGTCACAAATGGTGTCCTTCTCAAACTTGAGTTTTGGGAGACCAACTACTAAGTCTTGTGAAACTAATTTATTCAAAAGGTTCATGTTAACATGAGCTACTCTTCGATGCCATAGCCACATATCGTCCTCTTTACTTATGAGGCATTTAGCAAAGTTTGATGAAGAATTTTCAAGGTTAACCATATAAATATTATTAATTCTAACACCATGTAAAATAACCTTATTATCACTAAGGCGTTCAACCGTACATGATTTAGAATTGAAAATCACATGATTTACCTTGTCACACAATTGACTTATGCTCAAGAGATTGTGCTTAAGACCCTTAACTAATAAAACATTATCAATAGAGGAGGTTTCATCCTTACCAACCGAACCAATGCCGATTATTTTTCCTTTGCTATTGTCTCCAAAGACTACTTTTCCTCCTTTGGCGGGTCTTATTTGAAGAAATTTGGATGCATCTCCAGTCATGTGCTTGGAGTATCCGCTATCGAGGTACCAAAGTACACTTGATGCCTTCAAGCACACCTACATACCAACTCAATGAGATTTAGGTACCCAAGTCATTTTGGGTCCTTGGGTGTTAGGTGCAAAGTGGTAGTGTGATTGTTTAATCGTGAGATGTCTATGCCTAGTAAAGCAAACCGGAGCTATATGACCTATCCTATTACAATAATGGCAAATGACATTGGGATTATGCATTCTCTTAGGTTGATAATAGCTTCTAGGTGGTCTAAATTCATTTACCCTATTTTGAGAAGCGTAGTTTTGATGCACTTTTTGAAAACCATTTCTAGGTGTTCTAAAGTGCTCAACATTTCTCCTAGTGGTTGTTCTAGGTTGTCTAGTGTTCCTAGAATTATCATTTCTAGGTTGTCTATTAATATTAATTTTATCTTTCCTAGGTTGAGCCTTAGGTTGTTTAGGTTTTGGCTCAACTTTTTCATTCATATTAATATCATTTTCGAAACCTATGCCATGTTTAGTAGATTTCAAATTGGCAAGTACATCATTGAGGTTTTTATGAGAAATATTAAATTTGTTCAAAGTATCCTTAAGTTTTTCAACTTGGTCTTTGAGAGATTTGCAAGACTTGCAACTTTCGTTTGAGCCTTCGGGTTTGTCGGAGCTTCTTTTGCCAAAAAATTTATTTTCTTCTCTTAATTTTTTATCATCTTGGCTCAATTTTTCCAACTCCTTCTTCTTTGAAGAGAGTTGTTTCTTTAAATCCTTAATGGTTTTAGAAGCGCTAACAAATTCTCCATATAACTCATCAAAGGCATCTTGCATATCTTCATAAGTATAAGGATCTTTAGGAGAAGTTTCACATACCTCTTCTTGTGCTTCCTCATGTGCCATGAGACATAAGTTGGCGGTCTCATCTTCATCTCCATCGCTTGACTCATCCCCGGAGTCGCCTCCCCAAGAGATGTATGCTCTTTGTTTCTTGTCAGTCTTCTTTTCCGTCTTTGTATTTGGCATTTAGGTTTGATATGCCCAACTTCTCCACACTCATAGCATTTGGGTGGTCCTCCTTACCTCTTTCCCTTCCGTTCATACTCTTTACGCATGAACTTGTGGAACTTTTTAATAACGAGTCCAAACTCGTTATCCTCATCGCTTGAATCCTCAATGACTTGAGGTTGTGATGTGGAGGCCTTGAGTGCAATGCTTCTTTTCCTTTGATATTCCAAAGGAGGGTTAAGAATGGTGGACTCTTACGTCTTTAGATTCCCCCGAAGTCCGTCTATAGTGACGTTTGTGATGCCAATTGACTCTTGAATGGCATCGGCTTTGGAACGCCACTCCAGAGTGAGGCTCCGCAGGATTTTTCGTACAAGCTCCTTGTCCGTGTACGTCTTCTTGAGTGCGTGGAGGTCGTTGACAATTTTTGAAAATCGTTCAAACATGTCGTCGATTTCTCGTTCTCCTTCATACGAAATAATTCATATTCATGGGTTAGAAAATCAATTTTAGCCTCTCGGACTTGGTCCGTACCTTCGTAGGTGACCTCTAGCTTCTTCCACATTTGCTTGGCCGTGGTGCAACATGAAATCTTCCGATAATCATCGGGGTTTACTGCACAGTACAGCATGTTGATGGCCTTAGCATTGTTCTCCACCTTTTTGATGTCCTCTGCATCATATTCGTCCTCTGTCTTTAGGACGACTTTATCCTCGACTTCCTTAGTGGGCAATTGTTCACCATTTTTGATGATTTGCCACAATAGAAAGTTGTTGGATTGGATGGAGATTCTCATCCGCTCCTTCCAATAGGTGTAATTTATGCCATCGAAGAGTGGTGGCCTCGTGGTTGATTGTACCAATTCATTCATAAAGATTGCGAGTAGAAGCCATAGATCGTTTCTCTCAAACTGTTAAGTCTTTCAAAAAGTATGGCTCTGATACCAATTGTTAGAATAAGTGCCCAACGCTAGAGGGGGGGGGGGGTGAATAGCATTTAACAAAAATCGCAGGAATAAATCGAAGTAAATGCGGAAATAAAAAGAGTAAGGAGGGAGCACACCAAATTTATACTCGTTCGCCACAACGTGTGGTTACGTCCAGTCTCCCGAGAGACTCTCTCGAGCTGCAACTAACTCCATTAAGCTTAAAGGTGCTCAACAAACCAATACAACTTGAGAACTCGAGTCACACGAGCCTCAACAATGTTTGCTCGGAGATACCGCACTCCAAGACTTCAACCGAAGGAATGAAACCTTCCTTCTTACAACAACAAGAAACCTTCCTTCTTACAACAACAAGGGATTAGACTTCCCTTCAAGTGTATACAAACACATAGCACTCAAGAACAGGACTCTCTTATAGAGTAGATATGAGTAGACTTAAGAACGCTTAAGAACACAACAATTTCTTCAAGATTTTGGCTCTCAAAAGCTATGAAATATGAATGAATTGAATGCAATGAAAGTATATCAGATTGTTGAAGAATTGTTGTGCAAATGAGAGGTTTTGGGGTCTATTTATAGCCCTCAAGGATCAAGTGACCGTTGCTCAATAGTTGGACAAGAATTTTGAATTAAAGACAAAATAATCGATTATCTTAAGTGCATAATCGATTATCTTACTTCAACGTTCAAAAAACTAGTCGTTGGATGGCAACGGTAACTAGATAATCGATTATTCTCCAAAGGATAATCGATTATTTAACCTCTCTGTAATTTCAAGTTTGAGCTGGAAACACAGAATAATCGATTATCAGATAATGATAATCCATTATCAGAACCTTCTGCAAGTTGGGGTTTTGCTACATTAGCAAGATAATCGATTATTGGAACATGATAATCGATTATTTAACCTTGAAAAACCAACCCAAAGATCAAAGTGTTCCAAATCAAAAACCAAGTGTTGGAAAAGCTTTTTTATGGTATAAAAAGTGAAAACCAAGACTTAGTTCTTAAAAACCAAGTTTCCAAGGTCATAAACGTCGCGTCACTTTGTCAAAGAGTTTTCCATGTGTTTATACGACGACAATAAATCAAGTGTGGTTTTTATGAGATAATGATTTGGAATATGTTTCAATACGCCCAGAAGTGAAAATCAATGATAATATTTTAAAAACCATTTTGGCTAAAATGAAAATGTCAAAAACATGACGATGTCTAGCTGACGTCTAGCCGACGTCTAGCCAACGTCTAGTCGACGGAAGCCGACGGTCAGATTTTTGGTTTGGGCATGGTCACAAAACTTTGGTCAACAAAAATATTATGATATGCATGATTTGATAAAATGATATTAGAGAGAATCCAAGACTTGAATCCATTGTCGGATCAAGATCACAATGCAAACAACTCAATAATGTCTTCAATACATCTCTTGGTCTTGTTCTTGACTCTTCTTTACTTGGACTCTTCCTTGGTCCGTTAGCCATAATTCTCGCCTTGTTTGTTAAATGATATCTTCGTATTCACGACGATTTGGTATTTGTCAACTTTGCATCCACGTTGATTTGTCACGATTTGGCATTTGTCAACTTTGCATCCACGTCGGTTTGTCATTCATCAAAACCTACAAAAACAAACACGACTTTAGTTCAACGTCTTTGAAAGTGTGTTCCAACACAAAAGAGGCTATGTGGGAGGTCGAGGAAGATATGAGAAAGAAGTATCCATATTTATTTTAGGAAAAAGGTATGTTAACTTAAGTTTGGTTTGACATTTATATTTCATTTGTTAAATAATGGTTAGCAAGTGTTTATGTCATTCCTAGATTATAATCAGTTGTTGTAGTAATTTAGTTTATGCCGTAATATATTTAATTCATTAAAGTGATTTAATTTTGGTAAAGTGTTGTGCTTTAGATTCTTGTTTGTTATTGTGGTACCTCCTTGCCGGAGTGTGAGTAAATAACTTATGAGTTGTGTATGGTGCCTATGAATGGCATGTTATAGTATACTTGGTTGTTGTTGGTGTAGTTGTGGTATATGTGATAGGGATAATTTTTGGATAGTCCAATTTACACGGGAAACTCTACCGAAATTTTTGAAAATTTAGGGAGTTAGCCAAAATTTTGAGTCCCTTGGAAGAATGAGTAGTGCCAAGGTTCAAGGACATAAGAGATGACTTTTAACTTAAGAATAAGGCTTTAACAACATTTGAGAACGAATATTCTTAAGGAGGCAATATTGTAGCACTCCTCAAAATTATTAAAGTTTCGAGGTACGCTAATAATAGAACTAAATTAATATTATTATTTTATTTTTCTTGCCTATGGTGGAAAAAAATAATATTATATATACCTTTAAATAATTGAATATACAATTAGGAAATATTAATATTACTAATTATTAAGAATAAATATCATTAATTACTAATTAAATTAAAAATAAGAAAAAAAGAAAAAGAAAAGAGAAGGGAAACTCCTAAAGCCATAAGGCAAAGCCCTTAAACAAAATAAAACAAGGAAAAATCATTAAGGCTAAAAAAGCCTTAACAGAACAAAACAAAAAGAGGGCTAAACTTGCACTCAGCAGAAGCTAAAAAAACATGACTTCAACAATCAGCAGAAGTCTTAAGCCATAAACTTAAACAAAGCACTACGAAACAGAGGCAGCGACTCAGTCACCGAAAAAATATTCAGGATTCTTTACCAATCACTAATTCTTGAACTCAAGTAAGTAAATTTCCCTATTTTGAATTACCCTACAATAGTATTAGCTAAGAATTGAATAGTTAATTCCGTTCTTCTTCTATATCATCAATAAATTTCATATTTAGGTGTGGTACTTTAAAAAATACTGGTTGTTGTAGAATCAATTGTTTGACTGGTGTCAATTGGACTGGGGCCTACATATTGGCTCGAGAAGTTTTGAGGTGAGTTGATATAACCCTTTACTAAAATAGTTTAACTCACAAAAGCACGCATACGAGGTGATTGATGAATTGCTTAAAAGAGTTTCACTTTATTTAATTAAAGCGAGTGAGTACCCATTAATTTAGAATTCTACTAGCAAAAGTTAGATGATCTATTATGCTATATGTGCTTAAATTTTTAGATTTTTGTGTTATTCTTATATGCTATTTTCATATTGAAAATTATGAAGAAGAAAGAATCTTTAGAAATATTTTTATATATTTATTTCATTCTTATGCCATGCTTTACATTTAAGGACACCAATATGAGCATGTACATAATGTTCTATAAAGATAATATTTAGACTTGAAACGTCACAAGAAGAAGTTTTAGAAAGAAACTATTTTTTTTAGAGTATGCTTTATTCTGAGAAGGGGTCATCGTCCAGGCCGAGGGTCCTAACCAAGGTGTTGACTTCCTGAAACTACTTGTGCCAAAGTAAGGAGCACACGAGCCGAGGGTCTCGTTGCTAAGAATTTACTTAGCCATGCTAAGGTATGACACATGAGAGCTGAGAACGATGAAGCAAGTGGCACCTATGTACATATTCAGCTTTACTAGTCATATTCAGTCGACCATAACGTTCTGTACATATGTCCGAATGATGAATAGATTAACTTTCTGGAATCTATAATCCAAGTGATACAACCTCCATGTTTTTCATATTCCCAGATTCCCTATATAGTTCGAGATATAAGCTTTCAAAGTAGCCTCCTCACATCAAATTGTTTTTGGTAAATTTCAAAACCGCTTTACCAGCCCTTATTCAATCCATAATACTTTCTCTAATAATATCCAAATGATGAATGATTTAAGTTTTTGAAAACTAGAATAGAAAGGGTACAACTTTCATGTTTTGTATATTTTTAGATTCCTTATATATTGCTAGATATAAGCTTTAAAATTATGCTCCTCGCATCAGAATTTTCGAACCTTGTTGCCAAAATCCAGTAAGTTAATTGGCCTAAAAATTTTCCATAACCATTCCGAAACTCACCCGAGCTCCTCGGGACCCTAACCAAATGTGCCAAAATGTCCCAAAAAACAATACAGACTTAGTTGAGGATTTAAACCACGCTAAACAATACTAAAATTTCAAATCGCATCTTGAATCGAATTATGAGTTTTCAATTCTTCTAATTTCTATATTTTGCACGAACTGTATCAAATCGAACTGGAATGACTTCAAATTTTTCACACAAGTCATATTTGACATAAGGGGCTATTCCCATTTTCAGAATCGAAATCCGACCTCGTTATAAAAAATTCACCCTTCGGTCGCACTTTTCCAAAATCTTATATTTTCCAACTTTCGCTAAAATATGTCGAATTGTCTTATGGACTTCCAAATCCAAATCCGAATATACCTAAGTATGAAATCATCATACGAAGCTATTTGTCACGACCCATTTTCTGAACAAGCCGAGACCGGCACTCGATCACTAAACATGAGCAATCGAACTATCTCTGCTTATCAAATCTATTGTAACTCCAAACTTTACATGCAACAAAGCAATACTCTAACCAAATACTTTTGATTAATACAAATATTTAACTAAATCAACTCCAAAGTTTTATTCGTAGTAACTATGAAATTACTGCTAAGTTATTATAAAATAATATCTGAATCTCAACCCAATGACTATGTCTGTGAATCCTCTTCTGATAAACTGACACACTGCTCGGGACATGAGATTTCCTGGCCAGTTCTCTAAATAAACAAGGAAATAACTAAATGAAAATGACTCTAAGAGTACTCCACGAACAAAAGCAGAGCTCACTAATATCATTGGAAGGGAAGAAAGCCCTAACTCGTAGCCTGCTGGCCTGCAAATCCGGTTCCTATGTTGTACCACAAACCAATGTAGGTTCCTTAAAGAGAACGCCAGTAGCATCCATTGTATTCAGTGAGTCTCAACAATATGGGAAAAAACATTAATGACATATACGCCACGAGCTAAGGCTCTCAATGCATGTAAAACATAAAGCTTATAAGAATAATTCTAAAATAATTGCATAATAGCAATTTATAAATATTCTAAATGAAATTCTTTTCTTTTTCTTTCTATTAAAAAAATACTCCACTTTATACTTTGGGAGTTCCAACTATCATGACTTAATTTTATCTCAGTCATCGTATGATCGGCATGGGTTCGATCCCAACCTGACCCAATCCACGAGGTGCCACTCGCTTCATGGTTCTCAGCGCTCATGTATCATACCTTAGCATGGCTAAGTAAATTCTTAGCAGCGAGACCCCCGGCTCTTGTTCTCCCTACTTTTGCGCAAGTAGTTTCAGGAAGTCAACGCCTTGGTCAGGACCTTCAGCCTGGACGATGACCCCTTCTCTGAATAAAGGATACTCCAAAAAAATCTTTTCTTTCTAAAACTTCTTCTTGTGTCTTTTCAAGTCTAAATCTTTTCTTTATAGTACATTATGTACATGCTCATATTGGTGTCCTAAAATGTAAAGCATGACATAAGAATGAAATAAATATATAAAAATATTTCTGAAGATTCTTTCTTCTTCATAATTTTCAACATGAAAAAGCATATAATAATAACACAAAAATCTAAAAATTTAAGCACATATAGCATAATAGATCATCTAAATTTTTGCTAGAACAGTTCTAAATTAATGGGTACTCACCCGCTCTAATTAAATAAAGATAAACTCTTTTAAGTAATTCATCAAACATCTTGTATACGTGCTTTTGTGAGTTAAAACACTTTAATAAAGGGTTATATCAACTCACCTCAAAACTTCTCGAGTCAATACGTAGGTCCCAGTCCAATTGACACCAGTCAAACAATCGATCCTACAACAACTGGTGTATTTTAATCAATTTTAAAGTACTACATATAAATATGAAATTTATTGATGATATAGAAGAAGAAGAAGAAAATTAACTACTCAATTCTTAACTAATATTACTGTAGGGTAATTGAGAATAAAAAGATTTACTTACCTGAGTTCAAGAATTAGTGATTGATAGAGAATCCTAGATTCTTTTTCGTTGACTGAGTCGTGCCTCTGTTTCGTAATGCTCTGTTTAAGTTTATGGCGTAAGACTTCTGCTGATTGTTGAAGCACATTTTTTTAGCTTCTGCTGAGTGCACGATTTAGCCCTCTTTTTGGTTTGTTCTGTTAAGGCTTTTTTTAGCCTTAAGGCTTTTTCCTCTTTTATTTTGTTTAAGGCTTTGCCTTAATTTAATTAATAATTAATTATATTTATTCTTAGTAATTAGTAATATTAACAATATTTATATTTTCCAATTGTATATTCAATTATTTAAAGGTATATATATAATATATTTTTTTCCACTATAGGCAAGAGAAATAAAATAACAATAATAATTTAGTTCTATAATTAGCGTGTCTCGAAAGTTAATTACTTATAAGTAAATTACTCACACTCCGGCAAGGAGGTACCACAATAACTAACAAGAATCTAAAGAACAATACTTTAGCAAAATTAAATAACTTTAATGAATTAAATGTATTACGGCATAAACTAAATTACTACAACAACTGAGTATAATCTAGGAAGGATATAAATACTTGCTAACTTGTATTTAACAAATGTAATCTCAAACCAAACTTAAGTTAACATACCTTTTTCCTCAGATAAATACGGATATTTTTTTCTCATATCTTCCTCGACCTCCCACGTAGCCTCTTTTGAATCATGATTACTCCACAAAACTTTTACTGATGCTAAATCTTTTGTTCTCAACTTTCTTACTTGCCTATCGAGAATTTCTATAGGTACCTCTTCATAAGTCAAACCCTTTTTAATTGCTATGGTATCAACATGTATTATATGCGACTCGTCATGAATGTACTTTCTAAGCATATACACATGAAAGACAGGATGAACAGAGGACAACTCAACTGGTAGCGCTATCTTATTAGCCATGTTTCCTTTTTTTTTTCTTTCTAGAATTTCATAAGGTCCGATAAATCTAGGACTAAGTTTCCCTTTCTTACCAAACCTCATAACTTTTTTCATTGGTGAAACTTTCAAAAACTCCTTATCACCAACCATGAACTCTAACTCACGATGCCTCTTGTCAGAATAAGACTTTTGACGACTTTGAGCTGCTTTAAGTCTTTCTCTAATTAGCTGAACTTTATCCAAGGCCTCACAAACAAACTCTGGAACAATCAACGACACCTCTGCTGGTTCAAACCAACCCACCAGAGACTACATCTCCGCCCATACAACGCTTCATAAGGAGTCATACTAATGCAGGCCTGGTAGCTATTATTGTAAGATAATTCTATAAGTAGCAAGTGATCATCCCAATTACTTCCAAAATCTATAACACACACACGCAACATATTATCGAGAGTCTGAATGGTCCTTTCTGTCTGGCCATCGGTCTGTGGATGAAAAGAGGTGCTTAAATTGACCTTGGTACCTAATCTTTTTTGAAATTCCTGCCAAAAATGCATCGTGAACTGAGGTCCTCTGTCAGATATGATTGAAACTGGAGTACCATGCAATCAGACTATTTACTTGATATACAACTGCTCATACTGCTCTGCAAAATCTGTCGTCTTTACTGGTAGAAAATGCGCGAATTTTGTCAGTTGGTCTACAATAACCCAAGTTGAATCATGTTTATGATATGTGCGAGGTAGACCTACTAAAAAATCCATATTAATCATCTCCCACTTCCACTGTGGTATCTCTATGTCTTGAGCTAGGCCACCAGGCCTCTGATGCTCGGCTTTGACTTGCTGACATTTAGCCACATGATCTGCTACTTGTTTCTTCATGCCTTTCCACCAATACAACTCTTTCAAATATAGATACATTTTGGTAGCACCTGATAGAGTACCTCGAACTGTGAGCTTCCTCCATTATGGCCTTCCTAAGACCGCCTAAATCAGAAACACATAACCGATCATTCAACTTCAAAACTCCATAACTTCCTAGAGTAAAAGCAGTGATTTCTTTATTTCTGACTCCTTCTTTTAATTTCATTAAGTACGGTTCTTTGTCTTACTTAGACTTAACATGCGCAACAAGGGAGGATTGTGCTAAGGAATAAGCAGTTGTATCTCTTTCTTTGGTCTCATCCAATCTAATTCCATCATTTGCTAGTTTTTGAATTTCTCGACCCGAAGATCGCCTTTGTTATGCAAGATGGGTCAAAACACCCAGTGACTTCCTACTAAGTGCATCTGCTATCACATTAGCTTTTCCCGGGAGATAAAGGGTATTGATGTCATACTCTTTCAATAGATCGAGCCACCTTCTCTATCTCAAATTTAGTTTTTTTTGCTTGAAATTTACGGGAGGCTTTAGTGGTCTGTAAACACTTCAGAATGCTCGCCATATCTTTAATGCAAACACCACTGCTGCAAGCTCCAAGTCGTGTGTGGGGTAGTTCTTTTCATGATTCTTTAACTGCTTGGAAGCATAAGCAATAACTTTTCCATTTTGCATAAGAACACAACTACGACCCACCCCGGAGGCATCACAATACACTGTGAAACCACCTGAGCTTGTCGGCAAGGTTAACGTAGGTGCAGTGGTCAACCTCTTCTTTAACTCTTGAAAATTCTGCTCACAAGCGTCTGACCATTGGAACTTAACTATTTTCCGAGTCAACTTAGTTAATGGAGCTGTAAGTAAGGAAAACCCCTCCACAACCCTTCTATAGTAGCCAGCTAACCCCAAGAAACTCTTGATTTCGGTTGGCGTTGTCGACCCAGGCCAGTTCTTGACTGATTCTGTCTTCTGAAGGTCTACTTTTATTCCTTCACTAGATACCACGTGACCTAAGAATTCCACTTACTGCTACCAGAACTCACATTTTGAAATTGGCATAAAGTTCATTGTCTTTCAATGTCTGCAAGGCAATTCTGAGGTGTTCTGCATGATCTACCTTGCTCTTAGAGTACACCAAAATATCGTCTATAAACACAATAATAAAGGTATCCAGGAATGGCTTGAAAATTCTATTCATAGGTCCATGAATGCAGCTGGAGCATTTGTCAACCCGAAGGACATCACTAGAAATTCATAGTGCCCATAGCGAGTTCTAAAGGTTGTTTTAGATATATCCTCCTTTCTGATTCTCAACTGATGGTATCCCGACCTCAAGTCTATTTTTGAAAAGTACTTTGCACCCTGAAGTTGATCAAATAAATAATCAATTCTTGGCAATGGGTACTTGTTCTTAATGGTAACGTTACTCAATTGCCGATAGTCAAAACACATTCTGAGACCCATCTTTCTTTTTTACAAACAGGACCGGGGCACCCCACGGTGAAGCACTCTTCCTGATGAAGCCCTTGTCAAAAAGGTCTTTCAACTGTTCTCTCAACTCATTAAGTTCTGCTGGAGCCATCCTATAAGGAGGTATAGATATGGGCTGAGTGCCTTGCATGAGATCAATATCAAAGTCTATGATTCTCTCGGGAGGAAGTCCGGGAAGGTCGTTTGGGAACACTTCTGAAAATTCTATAACAACTGTCACTGACTGAAGAGCTTGTGGTTCTGATTCTAAATTAATAATGTGGGCCAAATAGGTGAGACACACCTTACCGATCATTCGTTGTGCCTTAAGGTAAGAAATAAACTTACCTACAATTGATGCTGAACTACCCTTCTACGTTAAGACTTTTTCATTTGGAAATTTAAACCTGACTATCTTGGCATGGCAATCTAACATGGTATAGAAGGAAGACAACCAGTCCATACCCATGATCACATCAAAATCCACCATTTCTAACTCTATGAGATTGGCTTTGGTGTTGCGACCTTGGACTGAAACTATACAATCTCTATAGACTCTGATGACTTTTATTGACTTGCCAACTAGAGTAGATACTAGGAATGGCTCACTAAGTTGTTCAGGTTCTAGACCGAGGTTAATTGCAAAGTATGGAGTCACATAAGAAAACGTTGAACCTGGATCCATTATGGCATAAGCATTATGTGAGCAGAATAAAAGTATACATGTAATAACTTTTGCAGATGCCTCTGCACTCTGACGATCAAGTATAGCAAACAAACGGGCTTGTCCCCCGCCCTGAATAACTTGATCTGTACCTCTTTCCCCCTGCCCGGCCTGACTATGAAAACCACGTGCCTGAGGTGGTGCAACTGCGGTAGCTGAGGAACTAGAAGGACCAGTTTATCTTCACTGGAATTGCATCGCAACTTTGGGCAGTTGGTCTTTATATGACTAATGTCTCCACAATGGTAGCAACCATGAAACCTGAGATTGCACTGACCTGAATGTTGCCGCTTACATGTTCCATAAATACCTTGCTGGTGTGAATGTTGCTCAACATGACTCTGGCAATGTGAGGATGATGTCCTAAAATTCTGATTATGGCGAGACTGATTTCCATAACTCTGAGTATATCTAAAGGAAGACCCACCATCTGAATGATGACTGGACTGAGCTGGTGCTAATGACTCCTTATTAGAGGAATCCCTTCCGCCTCTGCTGGATGTACCATTAAACCTGCCCGTTGTCCAGAATTTCTTGTTATGCTCTTTCTTTTCTCTCCTTTGTTGTCTGTCTTTTTCTAAGTGCTTGGTGAACCCCATAACAGATAAGAAAGCTGTCATTCTACCGCTGCAGCCGATGTTGTATCCTTTATGTGGTAAACTAAACCGCCAGCAAACCTGTGAGCCTTTAATTTTTCTGTCTTAACCATGTGAGGAGCATGCTTAGCTAACCTTATGAATTCCCTGTAGTACTCTTGCACACTTTTATTCCCTTGTTTGAGTTGTTCGAACTCTGCAGCTGCCATATCCTCTTCTGGGATAAAGTTAGCTATGAAGGCCTCTTCAAATTCTTCCCAAGTAGGTGGACCATCATTTTCATCTCTCTCTTTTTCCCACATCTCAAACCAAGCGCCAGCCACATCTCTAAGCTGGTAAGCAGCCAGCTCCACAGCTTTGTCATCAAATACTTTCATCACTCGGAGGGCTTTCTTAACACTCTCCATCCATAAAATTGGCTCTTTATCAACTATAGAACCATGGAAAACTTGAGGACTCAACTTCAGAAATTCATCCACTCTTAAGGACTCAGAATTTTTCTGCCTATTTGTTTGAGGTGGAATCTTATCTCTTTTCTCATTCTGGTCGTCCAAAGAGGCCTTAGACATCTCCATAGCACTGTATACTGCATTGAACATCTGACCCACGTCTGGGGATATAGTTGTTTGAGTCGGAGCTGCTGTTGGGGTTGGCGTTGGATTCTGAGGTACTTGCTCATCATGCTCCACCCCTTCTTCATGTTCAACCTAGGGTACTTGATCCCCCTATGGATTTACCCTTTCTTTTATGAGTTCGAGCCTTTTTAGTTTTGCCTTGAGCCATGATAGTAGCAATAGTTTCTTGAGCAGCATCCTGAGTGTCAGTGCCAGAGTTGCGAGTACGAGCCATTTCTGCGAGTTTTCGAGAAAAGAATACATTAGATAATTTCTTAGAGATAGGCTCTTCTGCACGATCTAAAGTATGAAAAAAATGAGATTTTTCCTAAATGCTTGTAGCCTCCTGTTTATAAGTATGGCGCGCTTCATACCCATAAACATGGCTCTACTAACACGGCTTCATAGAACCCTAGGAGTCCATAAACCAGTGGCTCTGATACCAAGTTTGTCACGACCCATTTTCTGAATAAGCCGAGACTGGCACTCGATCACTAAATATGACCGAGCGAACCATCTCTTCTTATCAAACCTATTGTAACTCCAAACTTTACATGCAACAAAGCAATACTCTAACCAACTACTTTGATTAATTCAAATATTTAAATAAATCAACTCCAAAGCTTTATTCGTAGTAACTACAGAATTACTGCTACGTTATTATAAAATAACATCTGAATCTCAACCCAATGGCTATGTCTATGAAACGTCTACTGATAAACTGACGCACTGCTCAGGACATGAGATTTCCTGGCCAATTCTCTAAATAAATAAGGAAATAACTAAATGAAAATGACTCTAAGAGTACTCCACGAACAAAAGCAGAGCTCACCAATATCACTTGAAGGGAAGAAAGTCCTAACTCGTAGCCTGCTCGCCTGCAAATTCAGTTCCTATGTTGTACCGCAGACCAACGTAGGTTCCCAAAAGAGAATGTCAGTACCATCCATTGTACTTAATGAGTCTCAATAATAGGGGGAAAAACTTTAATAACATATGCATCACGAGCTAAGGTTCTAGTTGCATGTAAAACATAAAGCTTATAGAATAACTCTAAAATAATTACATAATAGCAATTTATGAATATCCTAAAAGAAATTCTTTTCTTTTTCTTTCTTTTTAAAAAAATACTTCACTTTATACTTTGGGAGTTCCAACTACCCTAAATTAATTTTGTCTTAGTCACCGTGTGATTGGCACATGTTCGATCCCAACCTGATCGAATAGGCCCAATCCATGAGGTGCCACTCGCTTCATGGTTCTCAGTGCTCATGTATCATACCTTAGCATGGCTAAGTAAATTCTTAGAAACGAGACCCTCGGCTCGTGTGCTCCCTACTTTGGAACAAGTAGTTTCAGGAAGTCAACGCCCTGGTCAGGACCCTCGGCCTGGACGATGACCTCTTCTCAGAATAAAGGATACTTCCAAAAAAAAAAAATCTTTTCTTTCTAATACTTTTTCTTGTGACTTATCAAGTCTAAATATATTCTTTATAGAATATTATGTACATGCTCATATTGTTGTCCTTAAATGTAAAGCTTGGCATGAGAATGAAATAAATATAAAAAATAATTTCTAAAGATTCTTTCTTATTCATAATTTTCAACATGAAAATAGTGTGACGACCCAAAGGGGTCATCACCGTAATTCTCCCTTTCCTTGCGCTTCTGAGGCCTTGAAAACCTCTTATTGGGTTGCCTCGTTTACTGCGCAGTCCGGGCGCGAAGCCGAAATATTTTTATGTGAAAATATTTGAATTCTGTGTTAAAAACTTTGAATTTGATACTAATATGGCTATCGTTAACTTTGGTCAATATTTTGCGTAAACAGACTCGGACCTGTGATGTGACGGTCCCGGAGGGTCCGTAAGGAAATTTGGGACCCGGGCATATTCCCAGAATCGAAATCTGAGGTCCCAGGCCCGAGAATAGAGCTTTTCTGTGAAATTATTATATGAATATGCTTAACGAAAACTGAAAATGAAAATTTATCAAATAATTGTATCGGGCTCGTATTTTGGTTTCGACGTCCCGTACAAGTCTTTAAAGGGCGTTAAGCGCTATCTGTAAAGAATGGTTGAAAACGAATGTCGTTTGAAATGTTTCAGACTAGAACTGAAAAATTTGAAAGTTATAAACTTTGAAATGAAAATCATGTGTTTGGAGATTTAATTCTATGTAAATGATGTTATTTTAGCGATTTGATCGCACGAGTAAGTCTGTAGGACGTTCCTGAGTTAGTTGTGTAGTTTTTGTTTAGAGACCCGAGCGCTCAGGCTAGTTTTGAGTGAGGTTCGGGAGGTATTAGGCTTACAGAAAAAAGGTTCAGGTATTGTAGACACCAGCACAGCCACAGCCATTTCTGTGCGGTCCGCGCTGGAGATATGCGGCCGCGAGGCAATTCTGTGCGGTCCGCGTGGCTGAGTTTGAGGAAAGGAGATTTTGGAATGACTAGCGCGGCCGCGCACCAAATCAGAGCGTTCCACGCTGGGAGGGTTCAGAGGGATCCGACTTTTCCCCAGTTGGTGCTTCCGCAACACATTTTTGTGCGGTTCGCGCCTGGCCCTCAGAAAGGTATAAAAGTTCGAAAGCCCAGCCATTTTTCCACTTCTAAAAAACTCAAAACCTATGGAGCGATTTTCCAAACAAGATTTTTTCTCCAAAACAATAAGTAAGTGATTTCTAACTTAATTTTCCTACTCTTTAACATTTTTAACATAATTTCAACTTCAATCAAAGGTTTTCGCAAATGGAATTTTGGGGTTTTGGGTGGAAACTAAGTATTCAAAATCTGGGGATTTGGACCCCAATTAGAGGTCCGATTCCAAAACCAATTACATATATGAATTCGTGGGGGAATGAGTAACCTGGTCTTGGTTCGAACCTCGGGTTTTGACCGCGTGGGCCCAGGGGCATTTTAGAAAATTTTGGGTAAAACTTTGGAAAATTCATTCTTATGCATTCAAATTGATTTAACTAGCATTTGTTGATACATTTGAGTAAATTATGGTTAGATTCGACCAGTTTTGAAGCGAATTCGAGGGGTAAAGCTATTCTAGAGGCGTGAGTTGAGTTGGAAGCTTTTGAGGTAAGTGTTTGATCTAACTTTTGCTTGAGGGAATAGGATTAGAGTATTTGATTGCTATTTGCTAAATGATCGAGTACGTTTTATAGGCATGATGACGAGTATCTATGCACCGGTGTCAAGCATGACCGTGAGTCGTAATTGTCTTTAAATTTGAAATATGTAAATTAATTAAGTTAATTGGCCGTAAATAAATTGTGAATTGACAATTGAAAAGTAAATGAGTTAAAGGAGGGAGTGTGGTGCTTTTCCCTTGCCGGGACTTGGTGTTGATTTATCTTTCATTTTCCGGGACATATTGTTGATTTATCTCTCCCTTGCCTGTACTTGCTGTTGATTTAGTCTCCCATGCCAGGATATTCTTGGACTGTTAGCTTTACCCTTGTCGGGTTTCACTGTTATGTTGAAGAATTTCCCTCATGGGGCCTCCTTTGAGGAGATTGTTGGAGTTATTCAATAATACATCATGGGATCGTGTGGCACACCGTCCACTTATATAATACATCACGGGATCGTGTAGCACGTCGTCCACTTATTGTTATTGGCCTGAGATGCCGCGGGATCGTGTGGCGTGCCGTCCACCTATACATTACATTATGGTATCATGTGGCACGCCATCCACTTGCATACTACACAATGGGATCGTGTGGTGCGCCATCCACTGTAGATGAGTAGATCATGAAAAGCTGAGATAGAGTTATTGTTGTTACTGATGTTCCATCTTTATCTTGTATCCCCCCAAGTTTATTTCGTGTTTTATTACTATTGTTTCTTTCTTTTCGAGCTTGTATATCATTATTTCACATGTTAATTGTGGTAGGTCCTGTCTAGCCTCGTCACTACTTCGCTGGGGTTAGGCTAGGCACTTACCAGCACATGGGGTCGGTTGTGCCGATACTACACTTCTGTGCCTTTTTGTGCACAGGTCAGGATGCACACTACGGACCGCAGCAGTAGTTAGGGGGCGATCCTTCAGTCCAGAGACTCTGAGGTAGTTCATTGGCGTTCGCGGCCCTGAGTCTTCTCTATCTTTTGTAGTTTGCTTTATTTGTATCAAACAAACATATGATGTATTTCTTTCAGACTATTGTTTTTAGTACTCTTTAGTTGTCCTTGAGTAGTGGCACCAGATACTGGGTAGAGATATATTGTTAAAGTTTGCATTTTGTCATTTCTATCATTGCTAAAAGTCTTCCTCGTGTTTTTTAATTAATTGTTTTCAATATTTAATTCTCTTTTGATTGAGGTTATTGTGACAATGATTAGAAAGGGGTTGGCTTGCCTAGCTTCGACAGTAGGCTCCATCACGACTCCCGGTGGAGGGTAAATTTGGGTCGTGACAAGTTGGTATCAGAGCTCTAGGTTACATGGGTCTCACAACTCAGTCTCGGTAGAGTATGAGGGATCGGTACGGAGATGTATGTATTTATCCCCCAGAGGCTACAGAGTTAGGAAAAGTTTCACTTTATTCATTCTTGTCGTGCGATTCTGTTTCTCAGATATTGATTGTCATTCTACTCTGTTATTTTGCAAATGGCGAGAACACGTGCGTCTTCTTCTTCCGCACAGCTATCCGAGCCCCCAGCAGCAGCTCTCCCGAGGGGCAGGGGATGGGGCTGAGGATATTCCAGAGGCCGTGGCAGGGGCAGAGCTCAGCCCCAGGAAGCAGTTCCAGAGGTGGAGCCTCATATTGACTTTGATGGGGAGGTTACTGCTCCACCAGCTCCAGTGGGCCCAGCTCAGGTCCCAGAAGGAGTGATGTTTTCTTCGGATATTTAGGATGCCCTTATCCGCATAGCAGGCTTTATGGACAGTGTTGTTGCTGCCAGCAGCACCAACCACTTCTCAGGCTGGAGGAGGGGTTCAGACTCCTGCTACACGTACTCCGGAGCAGGTAGCCCCCAAACTCAGGTTCCCTTGGTTCAGCCCGCACTGGCAGCTCAGACAGGCATCACAGCCCAGGCTGGAGAGGGGGCGGCCATGTCTTCGGATGCTTTGTGGAGACTTGATCGGTTCTCCAAGGTTTTCACTACTACTTTCAGCGGTGCTTCGTCGGAGGATCCCCAGGACTTTCTATACAGTTGTCATGAGATCCTTAGGACTACGGGGATAATAGAGACTAATGGGGTTGATTTCTGCACTTTCAGGCTTGTGGGGTCCGCCAAGACTTGGTGGAGGGATTATTGCATATCTAGGCCAGCAGGGTCACCAGCTTTGACATGGGATCAGTTCGCAGAGTTACTTTTGGAGAAGTTTCTCCCCATCACTCAGCGTGAGGCACTTTGCAGGAAGTTTGAGCGCCTTCAGCAGGGCTCCATGATAGTCACACAGTATGAGACCACATTTGTTGACTTGGCACTCCATGCAGTAGTGATACTCCCTACAGATCGAGAGAGGGTCTGTAGGTTCATTAATGGATTGACTCAGCCCATTCTCCTACAGATGGCTATAGGAGTTAGCAATGATATTACTTTTCAGGAGGGGGAGAATGCAGCCTGCCGAGTAGAGATGGCATTGGTTTGAGGAGGTAGTCAGGGTTCAGAAAAGAGGCTTCGACACTCTAGTAGATTTAGTGGTACCTCATCTGGAGGTAGGGAATTCAATGACAGATGCCATCCCCCGAGATCTTTCCAGTCAGCACTCAAGGTTTCTCATAGTGCTCCAGGTGGTCGTAGCTCTCAGCCATAGTATTCTGACCAACAGCTCTTCAGCTTACAATCAGCTCCTATCAGTGCACCACCACTTTGATATTCTCAGCAGCCGAGGGCTTGCCTCACTTGTGGAGATCTGAGGCACATTGACAAGTATTGCCCTTGAGCTTCTAGTAGTTCACAACAGCAAGGTCCTCGTCCCATGATTCAGGCAGTAGATGATCCACCGGCCGCCCAACTAGCTAGAGGAGGGGGTAGAGGCCATAGAGGTGGAGGTAGGGAGCTTAAAGGTGGAGCTCAAATAGCCAGGGGTAGGGGTCAGCCCGCATTAGATCGTCCCAGAGATACAATCTAGGGAGGTGGGGTCCAGCCCCGAAATTATGGATTGCTAGGAGGCAGGAGGCCGAGTCATCTGATGCTGTGATTACAGGTACTATACTGATTTGTGATAAGGGTGCTTCGGTATTATTTGATTTGGGATCTACTTATTCTTATGTGTCGTCCTATTTTGCACCCTATTTAGTCATGCCTAGTGAGGCTCTGGGTATTCCTGTATATATGTCCACACCGATTGGTGATTCTATAGTGGTTGACCGAGTGCATCGTTCTTGTGTAGTGGTATTTGAGGGTTTTAAGACCCGTGTCGATTTATTGCTTTTAGACATGGTGGACTTTGATGTTATATTGGGATGGACTAGTTGTCCCCGTATCATGCTATTTTAGATTGTCACGCCAAGACCGTGACTTTGGCCTTGCCAGATTTGCCCCTACTTGAGTGGAGAGGGACCCCATGTCATGTCACCCGTAGCGTTATTTTGTATGTCAAGGCTCGACGTATGATCGAGAAGGGGTGTTTAGCATATTCGACGTATGTTCGCGACTCCAGTGCAGAGGTTCCATCTATCGACTCTATTCCTATTGTTCGGGAGTTCCCTGAGGTTTTTCCTTCAGGCCTGCCGGGTATGCCGCCCGACTGGGATATTGATTTCTGTATTGATCTGGTTCCTGGCACTCAGTCTATTTTTATTCTGTCGTATCGTATGGCCCCGCCATAGTAGAAAGAGTTAAAGAGTAGCTTTGGGACTTGCTTGATAAGGGTTTCATTAGACCTAGTGTATCACCTTGGGGTGCACCAGTGTCGTTTGTGAAGAAAATGGACGGGGCGATGAGGATGTGCATTGATTATCGGCAATTGAACAAGGTGACGATAAAGAACAAGTATCCACTACCGAGGATTGCGATTTGTTTGACCAGCTCCAGGGTGCCAGGGTGTTCTCGAAGATAGACTCTAGGTTTGGTTATAATCAACTAAGGATTAGGGCGTCTGATGTACCTAAGACAACATTTTGTACTCGGTATGGGCATTATGAGTTTTTGGTCATGTCGTTTTGGTTGACCAATGCCCCGGCAACATTCATGGAGTTGGTGAATCGAGTTTTCAGGCCTTACTTGGATTTATTTTTGATTGTATTCATTGATGATATCTTGGTATACTCCCGAAGTCAGGAGGAGCATGAGCAGCACCTCAGAGTGGTTATTCAGACTCTGAAGGATAGCCAGCTGTACGCCAAATTCTCAAAGTGCGAATTTTGGTTGAGTTCAGTAGCATTCCTGGGTCATGTCGTGTCAATAGAGGGTATTCAGGTGGACCCGAAGAAGATAGAGGCAGTCAAGAACTGGCCTCGACCAGCTTCAGCTACAGAGATTCAGAGCTTCTTGGGGTTAGCTGGTTACTACAAACGTATTGTGGAGGGGTTTTCATCCATCGCAGCCCCGATGACTAGATTGACTCAGAAGGGTGCCCAGTTTAAGTGGTCAGATGAATGCGAGGCGAGCTTCCAGAAGCTCAAGATAGCTCTGACCACGACACCAGTATTGATCTTGACCAGGGGATCTGGGCCTTATACTGTATATTGTGATGCTTCCTACATCGAACTTAGAGCAGTGTTAATGCAGAACGGCAAGGTCATAGCATATGCTTCGAGGTAGTTGAAGATCCACGGGAAGAATTATCCAGTTCATGACTTAGAGTTGGCAGCCATTGTTCATTCCTTGAAGATCTGGAGGCATTATTTGTATGGTGTGACGTGTGAGGTGTACACGGATCACAAGAGCCTTTAGTACTTGTTCAAGCTGAAAGAGTAGAATTTGAGACAACGGATGTGGTTGGAGTTGTTAAAAGATTATGATGTTTCTATTTTATACCACCCATGGAAGGCCAATGTGGTGGCCGATGCATTGAGTAGAAAGTCTGCCAGCATGGGTAGTCTTGCGTATATTCTTGCCAGCCAGAGATCGCTTGCCTTGGATGTTTAGGCCTTGTTAATAGATTTGCGAGATTGGATATTTCTGAGCCCAACAGGGTTTTAACTTGCACGGTTGTTCCCTCGTCATTGATGGAGCGTATCCGGGAGCGGCTGTTTGACGATCCCCATTTGTGTGTCTTGAGAGACACGTTGCAGAGGGGAGGTGCCAAGGAGATGACTCTGGGAGATGATGGCATATTGAAGTTGCAGGGGCGAGTTTGTGTTGCCCAATGTTGATGGTATTTGAGAGTTAATCTTAGCAGAGGCCCACAGTTCTCGGTATTTTATTCACCCGGGCGCCGCGAAGATACCGATATTTGAGACAACATTATTGGTAGTGTAGAATTGAAGAAAGACATTGTTGCATATGTGGCTCGTTGTCTAGATTGTCAGCAGGTTAAGTATGAGCATCAGAGGCCTTGTAGGTTTTTCAGAGGATTGAGCTTCCGAGTGGAAGTGGGAGGGTGTCACTATGGATTTTGTTACTGGCCTTCCGATGACTCGGAAAAAAGTTTGATGCTATATGGATTATTGTTGATAGGCTGACTAAGTCAGCGCATTTCATCCCAGTTGCCACCGCTTATTCATCCGAGAGGTATGCTGAGATTTATATCAGGGAGATCATTCGCCTTCACGGGGTGCCCATATCTATTATTTAGGAGCGGGGTCCGTAGTTTACCTCGCATTTTTGGAGGGCGGTGCACCATGAGTTGGGACCCAGGTCCAGTTGAGTACATCATTTCACCCTCAGACAGACGGTCAATCCGAGAGGACTATTCAGATTCTTAGGGATATGTCCGAGCCTGCGTTATTGATTTTGGAGGCTCGTGGGACCAGTTCTTGCCTTTAGCATAGTTTGCCTAAAACAATAGCTACCAGTCCAGCATTCAGATGGCCCCGTATGAGGCGTTGTATGGTAGGCGATGTCGGTCCCCAGTTAGATGGTTTGAGGAAGGAGAAGCTCGGTTATTAGGTACAGATTTGCTACAGGAGGCCTTGGATAAGGTCAAGGTCATTCAGGACAGACTTCAGTCGGCTAAGTCTAGGTAAAAGTGTCTTGCAGATTGTAAGGTTAGGGATGTTTCTTTCATGGTTGGTAAGCGAGTATTGTTCCATGTATTGCCTATGAAGGGCGTGATGAGGTTTGGGAAGAAGGGCAAGCTCAACCCTAGGTATATTGGCCCATTTGAGATTCTTGACCATGTGGGGAATGTGGCTTATAGACTTGCGTTGCCGCCTAGCTTGTCAGCTGTGCATCGGGTTGTTCATGTATCCATGCTTCAGAAGTATTAGGTGATTCCACCCAAGTGTTAGATTTCAGTATTGTCCAATTGGAAAAGGATCTGTCATACGAGGAGGAGCTGGTGGCTATTTTGGACTGGCAGGTTCCACAGTTGAGGTCGCAGAGTTTTCCTTCAGTGCGTGTCCAGTGGAGAGGTCAGCCTCCTGAGGCATCGACCTGGGAGTCCGAGTGTTATATGCGGAGTCGTTATCCCCATCTATTCCCCGACTCAGGTACTTCTTTCTTTTGTGCGTTCGAGGACGAATGGTTGTTTTAGAGGTGGAGGATGTGACGACCCAAAGGGGTCATCACCGTAATTCTCCCTTTCCTTGCTCTTCTGAGACCTTGAAAACCTCTTATTGGGTTTTCTCGATTTGCGTGCACAGTTCGGGCGCGAAGCCGGAACATTTTTATGTGAAAATATTTGAATTATGTGTTAAAAACTTTGAATTTTGATACTAATATGGCTATAGTTGACTTTGGTCAACGTTTTGGGTAAACAGACCCGGACCTGTGATGTGACTGTTTAGGAAGGTCTGTAAGGAAATTTGGGACCTGGGCGTATTCCCGGAATCGAAATCCGAGGTCCCAGACCCGAGTACGGAGCTTTTTTGTGAAATTGTTTTATGAATATGCTTAAGGAAAAATTAAAACGGAAATTGATCAAATAATGGTATCGGACTCGTATTTGGTTCCGACACCCGCCACAAGTCTTAAAAGGGCGTTAAGCGCTATCTTTAAAGTTTTGTTGAAAACGGACGTCTTTTGACGTATTTCGGACTAAAACTGGAAAATTTGAAAGTTATGAACTTTAAAATGAAAATCATGTGTTTGGAGATTTGGTTCTATGTAAATGATTTTATTTTAGCGATTTGATCGCGCGAGTAAGTCCGTAGGACGTTCCTTAGTTAGTGTGCATTTTTCGTTTAGAGCCCCGAGGGCTCGGGTGAGTTTTGAGTGAGGTCCGGGACGTATTTGGCTTAAAGAAAAGTAGGTTCAGGTATTGCAGACACCAGCACGACCACAGGCCATTTCTGTGCGGTCCGTGTGGGAGGATTCAGAGGGACCCAACTCTTCCCCCACTTGGTGCGGCCGCAGCACATTTTTGTGCGGTCCGCTCCAGGCCCTCAGAAAGGTATATAAGTTCGAAACCTCAGCCATTTTTCCACTTTTTAAAAACTAAAAACCTAAGGAGCGATTTTCCAAGAAACTTTTCTTCTCCAAAACGATTGGTAAGTTATTTCTAACTTAATTTTCCTACTCTTTAACATTTTTTTTAACATAATTTCAGCTTTAATCAAAGGTGAAAACTAAAGATTGGGTGGAAACTAAGTTTTCAAAATCTGGGGAGTTGGACCCCAATTAGTGGTCCGATTCCAAAACCAATTACATATATGAACTCGTGGGGGAATGGGTAACCCGGTCTTGGTTCAAACCTCGGGTTTTGACCACGTGGGCCCGGGGGAATTTTGGGATTTTTTGGGTAAAACTTTGGGAATTTCATTCTTATGTATACAAATTGATTTAACTAGCATTTGTTGATACATTTGAGTAAATTGTGGTTAGATTCGACCAATTTTGAAGCAAATTCGAGGGGTAAAGCTATTCTAGAAGCGTTAGTTGAGATGGAAGCTTTTGAGGTGAGTGTTTGATCTAACTTTGGCTTGAGAGAATATGATTAGAATATTTGATTGCTATTTTCTAAATGATCGAGTATGGTGTATAGACATGGTGACGAGTATCTATGTACCGATATCAACCATGACCGTGAGTCGTAATTGTCTTTAAATTTGAAAATGAGAATTAATTGAGTTAATTGGCCACTAAATAAATTGTGAATTGATAATTGAAAGGTAAATGAGTTAAAGGAAGGAGTGTGGTGATTTTCCCTTGTCAGGACTTGGTGTTGATTTATCTTTCCCTTGCCGAGACATATTGTTGATTTATCTCTCCCTTGCCGGGACTTGCTGTTGATTTTATCTCCCTTGCCGGGATATTCTTGGACTGTTAGTTGTACCCTTGCCGGGTTTTATTGTTATGTTGACGAATTTCCCTAATGGGGCCTCATTCGAGGAGATTGTTGGAGTTATTCAATAATACATCATGGGATCGTGTAGCACGCCGTCCACTTATATAATACATCACGGGATCGTGTGTCACGCCGTCCACTTATTTAATATATCATGGGATCGTGTGGCACGCCGTCCACTTATTGTTATTGGCCTGAGATGCCGCGGGATCGTGTGGCGCGCCGTCCACTTATACATTACATTATGGGATCGTGTGCCGCACCGTCCACTTGTATACTACACAATGGGATCGTGTGGCGCGCCTTCCACTGTAGATGAGTAGATCATGAAAAGATGAGATAGAGTTATTGTTGTTATTGATGTTCCATATCTATCTTGTATCCCCCCCCCCCCAGTTTATTTCGTGTTATATTACTATTGTTTATTTCTTTTCGATCTTGGATATCATTATTGCACAGGTTAATTGGGGTAGGTCCTGTCTAGCCTCGTCACTACTTCGCCGGGGTTAGGCCAGGCAATTACCAGCACATGGGGTCGGTTGTGCTGATACTACGCTTCTGTGCCTTTTTGTGCACAGGTCAAGACGCAGCCTACGGACCGCAGTAGTAGTCAGGGGGCGATCCTTCAGTCCGGAGATTCTGAGGCAGTTTGCTGGCGTTCGCGGGCCCTGAGTCTTCTCTATCTTTTCTAGTTTGTTTTATTTGTATCAAACAAACATATGATGTATTTCTTTCAGACTATTGTTTTTGGTACTCTTTAGTTGTCTGTGAGTAGTAGCACCAGATACTGGGTAGAGATATGCTGTTAAATTTTGCATTTTGTCATTTCTATCATTGCTAAAAGTCTTCCGCGTCTTTTTAATTAATTGGTTTCAATATTTGATTCACTTTTGATTGAGGTTATTGTGAAAATGATTAGAAAGGGGTTGGCTTGCCTAGCTTCGACAGTAGGCGTTATCACGACTCCCAATGGTGGGTAAATCCGGGTCGTAACAAATAGCATATAAGTATTGCACAAAAATATGAAAATTTAAGCACATATAGCATAATAGGTCTTCTAAACTTTTGCTAGAGCAGTTTTAAATTAATGGTACTCACTTGCTCTAATTAAATAAAGATAAAATCTTTTAAGCAATTCATCAAATACCTTGTATGCCTGCTTTTGTGAGTTAAACCACTTTAGTAAAGAGTTATATCAACTCACCTCAAAACTTCTCGAGCCAATACGTAGGCCCCAGTCCAATTGACACTAGTCAAACAATCGATTATACAATAACCAGTGTATTTTAATCAATTTTAAAGTATTACACCTAAATATAATATTTATTGATGATATAGAAGAAGAAGATAATTAACTACTCAATTCTTAGCTAATACTACTATTAGAATAGGAAAATTTACTTACCTGAGTTCAAGAAATAGTGATTGGTAAAGAACCCTAGATTTCTTTTTCGTTGATTGAGTCGTTGCCTCTGTTTTGTAGATCTCGATTTAAGTTTATGGCGTAAGACTTCTGCTGATTGTTGAAGGCGCGTTTGTTTTTAGCTTCTGCTGAGTGCACGTTTAGCCCTCTTTTTTTTTATAATCCACTAGGTAAGAGCCTAGGGCTATGTTTTTATTAATAGAAAATAATAAAATACAACAATTAGGAAAAGTACAAATAAGGGGGCATTAGCACCGGTATTGTTACCCATATAACACATACCAGGCTAAACTTACCATACTAAATTCTATTGAGGCTTGACAACCTCACTTATTAATAGGAATGCAACACCACGAACTTGGCAGGACCAAATATTTTATGATCATCACAGAGTTTGCAACATACTCTGTGATGAGATTACAAATGAGTATACTAACAAAGTGGCAGGTTAAAATGATGAAAAAGTTACACTGATGTCCCCTTTTTGTCATTCTTTTTAGATTGATTGGACTTTGTTGACATAGTTGGGGTGGCCTGCTTAAGCTTGGAATTTCTCATCGGAGGTCGTCTAACATTGTCGTCCCTGCTCTTTTCCTTTGTTTGAGACTTTAGTTCCTTTGTAGCGTTAATTTGGACTATTTCGACGCATTGTGGCAGCACTTCAATTAAGTCACCTTCTTCTGTTGTCCGATGATTTGGCATGTGTAGAACACCTTGTGCATCCAAGTTTAGTACATCTTGTGATTTAATATCACTTTGCTTGATTTGTTATTGTACCTCATTCCTGCTCCTATTTGCATGTTTAGCGCAATAAAGATCACGACCCAAAATTTCAAAGGGATTTGCATTTAGCATTGCATCCAACAGTTGTTTATCATGGGATAAAAAATCTGATGTACTGGTCATACTTATTGGTTTATGCCCAGAATTGACGAGAAGTTGTGAATTACTACAAGATCCTACTTCCTCCGGTGTGCTCAATTATTCAATACTTTTATATCCTCGATCGTCACTGGCTCGAGACTCCACCTTGTCCATAGAATCCAATAGTCTTCTTTCCTCTTCTGAAATGATTGCACTGGTTTGAACAACAGTTGTTTTGCCATTTCCTGGAATAGATGAGGCCAACTTTTGACCATTTTGCTCAAGATTTTCGTAATTTTCAATTAGACACAGCTGGCCACATGGTTTTTATTTAAAATTTTCACAGTAGTAGCGCCACTTTTTTGCCCAGATGAGCTGACACTGAAAGCAAAATGGTTCTCTTTCATGTGCTGTACTACTTCATCAATTTTATTATTATTAATGGATATTGGATACCCATTTTTTTTGTTGAGCCCACATGTTCCTTTTTACCAAAAGTGACATTAACATCATTAATGCTCAAAATACCAACTTGGCCCGCCACTTTTTGCTCTTGTTTGTCAATTATTTCGGCCACGTGTATGTTTTTTTTCAAAATTTTGCTCAATGTTATCATTATCAAAGTGTGCATATGTGCAAACAAGATCAATTACATGCCTCACTAGCTTGATATTTCTTTGTTGCACACCAATACCGCAACTTTTTTGACCTGGTGTGCCCACACCAAAATCATGGTGCTGCTCCTTCACACTACCTAAGTCACCCATCTCCTTTTCCTTTTTGTCAATCACATGATTAAGATGACCCACATGTTTGACCACTGTTTCTTCATCCCTGTCACTTGGATTTGTTACCATCTGTAGCTGTTCCAACTTCTTGTGTTGAAAGACCATTTGTACCCACGGTTAATGCATTACTCTCTAGTGGTTCCTTCGCATTCCCTTTATCATTGATCACAACATCAATTTGATCTTCTTGATCCCTTGATAAAACATGTTGTTCAGTAGAAACCTGTTCTGCCTCTTGTTTTATTATATTAAGGTTTTTTTTAGCCTTAAGGCTTTTTTTTAGCCTTAAGGCTTTTTCCTTCTTTTATTTTGTTTAAGGCTTTGCCTTATGACTTTAGGATTTTCCCTTCTCTTTTCTTTTTCTTTTTTTTTCTTCTTTTTAATTTAATTAGTAATTAATGATATTTATTCTTAGCAATTAGTAATATTAACAATATTAATATTTCCTAACTATAGGCAAAAAAATAAAATTAATAAAAATTTAGTTCTATAATTAGCGTGTCTCGAAACTTTTATAAATTTGAGAAGTGTTACATTATTGACATCATCAAATCTCCATTCCGAGATCGTTTGCTCAAAAGTCAACTCTCGGTCAAACGTTTCAAAAATCTTTAGCCTTAGATTTCTAGATTCCGTTAAATGGAGATAATTTGAGCTAGGGACTTGCGAATTCGATTTCGGGCATATAACCAAGTCCCAAATAACAATACAGAACCACCAGAATGGTCAAAACTCGGATCCGGGTTCGTTTGATTTAAATATTGACCAAGTCAACTCAGTCAAGTTTTAAAGCTCTAATTCATATTTAATCCATTTTTTACCTAAAAACCTTTCGGAATATTATCTGAGCACGCAAGTCGAGGAATTATTAATAGCATTTTTTTTCAAGGTCTTAAAACGCCGATATGATTAGTTAACTTAAAGATGACATTTTGGATCATCACAATTCTATTCTGGGAGGATAATATTTCAACACCTCGGATACTTGAAGGGAATAATTTAAGGACAAATTGTGTATTCAGTGGGCTCGACTTACTTTCAAAATTTATTCCAGATTCTATTTTCTGATTATTTTAGTTTCTGCTTTACTTCAGTTTCTATTTTCGTTACAGACAATTTACGGTTTCATAATATTATAATTAATACAGATTGATAACATGAGTTTCAATTGGGAGAAAGCTGTGAACTTTTGTTACTCTAGTTTAAGGATTAAATAAATTTTCTCAATAAGAAGATTGAAACCCGAATCGAATCATAATATACTCCACACAAAGAAATTTTACTCGTGGATGTCATATGGAGAAGACTGTGACCTTTTGTGCTCTTCAATTTAAGGATTAAATTGGTCATCTAAGCAAAGGGATGTATTATACGAATCGAAAAATAATGTATACGTCAGTCAAATCAATACTACAGAGTGTTATGTGTTTTCGTCTAGGAATTATGAACAAAGGCGAGAAGCCGGCAACAAATTAATGGTAAAATAGTTCTCTCATCCGTCTTTATTTTAATCCAAAATAAGCGATCTTTTATATAATTAATAAGTAATTAACTTTATTTTTTTAAATTCTGAGTAATTTAGTTAAAATGCATACTATTTTTTTAGGAGTTAGTATTTTCTTAGAAAATGTGCCAAATATCATGGTATTTCATTGTTTTTCCCGTTTTTATTTCCTACTTCAACTAGGAAAGTGAAAACCCTCATACTCTATAAACACACCCCAAAGCCCTTCAAATCCTCATTCATTGAAATCATTCAAAGCTCTCTCAAGAAAACAAATACACCAAATTCAGATTTTTCACCTTCACAATGTCTTCCAAAAAGGTCTTAGTCTTAAAGACAAGCGACGGCGAGGAATTCGAAGTCGACGAGGCAGTGGCCGTGAGGTCAGAAGCCATCAAAAACATGGTGGAAGATGACTGCGCTTCAAACACCATTCCTCTGCCTAATGTTGAGAGCAAAACAATGACCAAAGTGATCGAATACTGGAAAAAACACTCTGAGGAAGGAGACGAGTTGAAGGATTTTGACAAGAATTATGTGAAGGTGCTGAATTACACGGAGTTGTATGATCTCTTTTTAGCTGCTAATTATCTTAGTGAGAAGGAGCTATTGGATATATTGTGTCAAGAAACTGCTGATAGGATCAAAGGAAAAACGCCAGAGGAAATACGTAAAGCATTTAATATCAAGAATGATTTTACACCAGAGGAAGAGGAGCAAATCCGTCAAGAGAATGCTTGGGCCTTTGCTTGATTTTATAACACTGTTTTCTTCTTTTCATGTTTAGAATTAAAATTGTGTAAGCTATATCTCCTATTCTTTGTGTTCTTTTTTCTTTTTTTGAGTTCGATGTTCTTGATATTTTGTTATATTAGAATTTGTTTGGTTTTGATATTGATTTAACAATTTTTAATGATTAAAGTTACCTAGTACAATTAAGTACCTTTATTTTATCATTGTAGCTTATGTTACAAAACCTAGCTCAAAGTAATAAACAAAAGATAGACAACAAAGTAGAGAGAAATAGAGAACAGAATATATTTCTTCTATGTATCCAAGTGTATTACAAAATAATTTCTCATCCTCTATTTATAGTACTACATAGAGGTATACTAAAAGAATTCCATAAATATGTCATTAAGCTTTTGAGATCATGGAGGAAGATCATGGGGGAGATCATGGAGGTGTGGGAGTTACAACCATAAGTATTGGAGTAGTGGGAGTTATGGAGATAATGGATAAAAGTAGTGGGTGTTATAGGAGTTATGGACATCCACCATAATCTAATATTTCATAACACTCCCCCTTGGATGTCCAAAGATAATGTGCCTCCTTAAAACCTTAACTAAAATAAAACCCAATGGGAAAAAAAAATTCTAGAAAAGGAAAAAGAGTACACATATCTAACAAAATGCATTTTTGTTGCCTCGTTAAAAACCTTGCAAGGAAAACCCAGTGGGACAAAACCTTGTAAGGGAAAAAGAGTGCAACGCGCATTAACTCCCCCTGAAATGAGCATCAATTCACATCCTTGAGCCTTTGCATTCCAATCTTGTGTACCAGCTTCTTAAAGGTTGACGTTGGTAGAGATTTTGTGAACAAATCAGCCATATTATCACTTGAACGAATCTGTTGCACATTGATATCACCATTCTTTTGAAGATCATGTGTGAAAAATAACTTTGGTGAAATATGCTTTGTTCTATCTCCTTTTATGAATCCTCCCTTCAATTGGGCTATGCATGCTGCATTGTCTTCATACAAAATCGTGGGTAGTTTGTCACATTTCAAACCATATTTGTCTCGAATATGATGTATTATAGACCTCAACCACACACACTCTTGACTTGCTTCATGAATAGCGATTATCTCAGCATGATTAGATGAAGTAGCCACAATTGATTTCTTAGTCGATCGCCAAGATATGGCAGTGCCTCCACAGATAAACACATAACCTGTTTGAGATCGAGCCTTGTGTGGGTCAGATAAATATCTAGCATCAGCATAACCAACAAGATCAGGACTGCAATTATTGCTATTAAATAAGCCCATATCTGTAGTCCCTTTTAGATACTGCAATATATGTTTGATTCCATTCCAGTGTCTCCTTGTGGGAGCAGAGCTATATCTTGCTAAGACATTAACTGAAAAAGTTATGTCAGGTCTTGTAGTATTTGCAAGATACATTAGTGCGCCAATTGCACTAAGATATGGTACTTCAGGACCAAGTAGCTCTTCATTCTTTTCTTGCGGTCGGAATGGATCCTTATTCACATCAAGTGATCGAACAACCATCGGAGTACTTAAAGGATATGCTCCATCCATGTAAAACCGTTTCAATACCTTTTCTATATAGGCAGATTGATGAACAAAAATTCCGTTTGCCAAATATTCAATTTGCAAACCAAGACATAATTTTGTCTTTCCGAGATCTTTCATCTCGAATTCCTTCTTTAAATAATCAATTGCCTTTTGGAGTTCTATGGGAGTTCCAATAAGGTTTATGTCATCGACATATACGACAAGTACAACAAATTCCGATGTTGTTTTCTTTATAAAAACACATGGGCAAATGGCATCATTTATATAGCCTTCCTTTAATAAATACTCACTAAGACGATTATACCACATTCGTCCTGTTTGCTTTAGACCATACAAAGATCTTTGCAATTTGATTGAAAACATTTCCCGGGACTTTGAATTATGAGTGTTTGGCATTTTGAATCCATCGGGAATTTTCATGTATATCTCATTATCAAGTGAGCCATAAAGATAGGCAGTAACCACATCCATTAAATGCATGTCAAGCTTTTCAAAGACAGCAAAACTAATGAGATAACGGAAAGTTATAGCATCCATTACGGGTGAATATGTCTCTTCATAATCGACACCAGGCCTTTGAGAAAATCCTTGTGCAACAAGGCGTGCCTTATATCTTTGTACCTTGTTTTTTCTCATTTCTCTTGCGTACAAAGACCCATCTATAGCCAACAGGCTTAACACCATTAGGTGTTTCAACTATAGGCCCATAAACTTCACGTTTTGCAAGTGAATTCAATTCTGATTGGATTGCTTCTTGCCATTTTGGCCAATCAAGTCTTTGTCAACATTCTCCAACAGATTGAGGTTCAAGATCCTCACTTTCTTGCATAATGCTAGATGCAACATTATATGCAAAGACATAATCCACCTCTATATCCACTCGATTAAAATTTATCTCAATATCGATTAGATTTATTGATAGTTTCTTATTTTCCTGAGTCTCGGGCTCAATGGAGAATTTATTAAATCGTGAATTTCCTCATGAGATTCTTTCGTAGTGTCATTTTGATCATTTGCTTCCCTTTTTCTATGATTTCGATCTTTGGAACCTAATGGCCTGCCACGTTTTAGGCGTGCTTTCGACTCATTAGATATGACACTAGAAGATTGTCCAATAGGGACATCAATACGGATTGGAACATTCTCTGCGGGGATGTGAGGTTTTGTTATCCTTTTCAAGTCCGTGAATGCGTCAGGCATTTGATTTGCTATTCTTTGTAAATGGATAATATTTTGCACCTCTTTTTCACAAATAGAGGTATGTGGATCAAGATGAGATAATGATGGATTTTTCCACAAAATTTCTCGTTTGGTTTCACCAACTTCTCCCCCTAATTTTGGAAAAAGTGTCTCATCGAATCGATAGTCTGCAAATCGTGCAGTGAACAAATCCCCTGTCAATGTTTCGAGGTAGCGAATAATGGAGGGCGATTCAAACCCAACATATATTCCTAACCTTCTTTGCGGACCCATTTTGGTGGGGTATGGCGGTGCTACAGGCACATATACTGCGCATCCAAAAATTCTTAAATGGGATATATTAGGTTCATGACCCAAAACTAATTGCAACGGGGAATATTTGTGATAATTCGTCGGTCTGAGACGAACTAGCATTGCTGCATGCAAAATGGCGTGACCCCAAACCGAAGTGGGCAGCCTCGTTTTCATGAGTAATGGTCTTGCAATCAACTGCAGACGTTTAATTAAAGATTCTGCAAGACCATTTTGAGTGTGAACATAAGCTACAGGATGTTCCACTTTTATCCCAATTGATAAGCAATAATCATTAAATGCTTGGGATGAAAACTCAGCAGCATTATCTAGTCTAATAGACTTAATTGGATTATCAGGAAATTGTGCTCGTAATCGAATTATTTGTGCCATTAATTTTGCAAACGCAAGGTTGCGTGATGACAATAGGCACACATGAGACCATCTAGAGGATGCGTCTATTAAGACCATAAAATATCTAAATGACCCACTAGGTGGGTGAATAGGTCCACAAATATCCCCTTGTATACGTTCCAAAAACGTAGGTGACTCAGTTCCAACCTTTGTTGGTGATGGTCTAACAATTAACTTGCCTTGATAACAAGAAGTGCAAGAAAATTCATTATTTAAAAGAATCTTTAAATTCTTTAATGGATGCCCATATGAGTTTTCTATAATCCGTCTCATCATAATTGATCCAGGATGTCCCAATCGATCATGCCAAAGTACAAAAGTATTGGAATCAGTAACCTTTTGGTTTACTGTGGAATGTGCCTCAATTGCACTAATTTTTGTCCAATACAGGCCACAAGATAAAGATGGGAACTTCTCAATAACCCTCTTTTGGCCAGAGACATTCTTTGTAATGATGAGGTATTCAAGATTATTCTCATTTATTGTCTCAATATGATATCCATTTTGACGGACATCTTTAAAACTCAACAAGTTCCTCTTGGACTTGGAAGAGAACATTGCATTCTCTATGATAAATATTGTTCCTTTAGGCAGAGTTATAGTTGCTCTTCCGGAGCCTTCAATCAATTTACTACTACCAGAAATTGTAGTAACATCTGCCTTACACATACTTAAATGAGAGAAATATTTCTTCTCTTTGAATATCGTATGTGTGGCACATGAATCAATTAAACAAATATTTTTACAATTGGACGTTGATCCAAGTTTGCTTTGTGAGATATCCATATTTGCTTCCCATGGTTTGACATACAAAAGAAATATACGAAAATATTAGTATTTTTTTTTATATATGAGAATAAACAAATTTAAGTCTATGATTCAACATAATAGTTTCAGTGCGTCATTATGAAAAAAAATATCTTTTATCATAGTTATTCTCCTTTTAATACTCTTGTATCCGTTGCTAAATAATTAAACAATATTTTCAAAATCTGCTGAGGTTAGTCGATTAACTAAATCGGATAGTCGACTAACATGACTTGCGGAAAAGGTCCAGTTTAATAGAATATATTGGTTAATCGATTATCTGTTATGTTAATCGATTAACTTACTGAAAAATCGTTACAAATAAAGCATAAGATGAATGTGCAGAAAATATAAAATTTGAACCATATCACAATTATAGATAACATATGTAAACTATGATAATTGTTTATTCATTAACTACTACGAATAAGTAAAAAAATAAAAATATCAAACTGCTCAATCTTCTTTAACCATGGATCCATCACCGATCAAGTGATCTATTTTCCCCCCAGGGTGCTCAAAGAAGTCTGCCACATCCAAATGGGTGATGTCAAAATTATTGTCAGAGACAAAATTGGTTTCAGGGCCTTTACTCTTTAGAGATGCTTGATAAAGCTCAACCAAATGTCTTGGTACACGGCAAATTTTTGCCCAGTGCCCTTTTCCACCGCAACGATAACATATAGTTTCTGAACTATTTGCTTTTGGATTCTCATAATTCCATTTCCGCTTTTTGTGGTTATATATCTTTGGGGGGGGGGGTGACTAACACCAGGAAAATTTCTTCCTTGCCCACATCCACGGTCATGACCCCGACCACGACCACGATCATGATTAAAGCCATAGCCTTTTCCACGCTTAGCATAATGGGAATACACCTTATCTATTTCAGGCAATGGTGTAGACCTAGTGGGTCGATTTTCGTGATTTCTCATGAGCAGGTCATTGTTTCGCTCAGCCACAAGGAGAAGAGAAATCAGCTCAGAGTACTTTTTGGAACCTTTCTCTCTGTACTGTTGTTGCAGAACCATATTGGAGGCATGAAACGTTGTAAACGTTTTTTCAAGCATATCATAATCAGTTATAGTATCTCCACAGAGTTTCAATTTAGAAGTAATTCTAAACATTGCAGAATTATATTTAGAAACAGACTTAAAGTCTTTGGCCTCAGATGAGCCCAATCATATCGTGCTTGTGGCAGAGTGACCAACTTTAAGTTGTCATATCTCTCCTTTAAGCCATTCTACAAGATAAGTGGATCTTTGACTGTGAGATATTCAATTTTCAAACCTTCATCAAGGTGATGGCGCAAGAAAATCAAGGCCTTAGCACGGTCTTGGGTAGATGCATTATTTCTGTCTTTAATGGCGTCTCCAAGACCCATTGCATCCAAATGGATTTCAGCATCCAACACCCATGTCATGTAGTTCTTGCCCGAAATTTCAAGGGCAACAAACTTTCTTTTCATAATGTCAGACATAATTAAAACAAAATTAGGAGGAGAAAAAATACCTTAATTTTCTCAAAGAGATTCTTGAGATAGTAGAGCTTCGTGCTGATAACGTGTTACAAAACTTAGCTCAAAGTAATAAACAAAAGATAGACAACAAAGTAGAGAGAAATAGAGAAGAGAATATATTTCTTCTATGTATCCAAGTGTATTACAAAATGATTTCTCATCCTCTATTTATAGTACTACATAGAGGTATACTAAAAGAATTTCATAAATATGTCATTAAGCTTTTGAGATCATGGAGGAAGATCATGGGGGAGATCATGGAGGTGTGTGAGTTACAACCATAAGTATTGGAGTAGTGGGAGTTATGAAGATAATGGATAAAAGTAATGGATGTTATAGGAGTTATGGACATCCACCATAATCTAATATTTCATAACAGCTTATGCGTTTTTACAGTCTTTTTCAGTTAATTTTGTTCTAGCAAATGCTCTGAATAGTCAAGGAACATTAACCGTACCAATCTGCCTCGTCTTCTTCCGTTCTACGCCGTTTATTCTTCCTTATTTGTATAATTGCAAAATCGAAGAAAGATAAAAAGAATTAATGAAAGATATCTATCATATTTTTTAACTGAAAAAGATAATTCTTTTTTGCTATCTAATAATTATGCACGCAATAATCTTGTAATGGTAGAAGTTTAAGTATAAAAGAAGATATACACATTTTGAAATTATTTTGGAGGTAAATTCATGGCAGAAACTTTTTATACTGGAGCAAATATATATGGTTTAGCTCCTACGTGAAATTTTTGGAAAAAAGCATACACAGAATTTTAACATGAATATATTAGGACAACTTGCACTATGCTAAGACTTGAATCGTTGTAACAAAAATTTCATAGACCAAAAAAAGACTTAAATCGTTGTTATTACCTTACGCGAGGTGCTTTTTTGATGCACAAAGAATTTTACTCGTGAGTTATTGAGATTGGAGGTTGGTGAATGGAAAATAGAGGAAAGAAATATGAAGAGAAAGTGAATTGTTCCCTTTTGGAAAGCGCAATTGTCTTTATTAATAGTGGAAAGAAAAGGGAATGTGCTTATATTAAGAAAGCACTTTTATTGGTGTTAAATAGGTTAGAAAGAATGTAAGCTTTGCGCCGTTTTCGTCGTCCATTGGCTTATTTTCCACGCGATCCGGTTCATTTTTTCCCCCGAATTAATTTAAATATTCCCACCTATTCCAACAAGGTCGTTTCTTAAAGGTTGTCAATTTTCAGAAACGGTGCATGGAAATGGCTATAAATTCGCTTCGATCCCCTGTTCCAATAACATGCATGTTCCAACAACCATCGCCGTTTCTTAAAGGTTGTAAGTTTTCAGAAACAGTGCATTAAAATGGATATAAATTCACTATGATCCCAAAGAAGTTTCTGACGAAATTTTCTGAACTACTTTTTCTTTTGCAGAAATAAAGTCCGATGTAATTTACAACCATTAAGTGGTTTGCAGTTCACCGATTTTTTAGTACCGATACTCTAGTGAGTCAAATCAATCTTTTCATGACCCAAAAGTTCCTCTGAAGGAGTCGTGATGACACCTAGCCTCTAAACTAGGTAAGCCTAACATTAACCAAAATAACATTGATACTTATTAACTTCAAATGAAATTTCTCTAAACGATTTACAATTCCCAAAACTGACAGTACAAGTCATAAGCTTTTCTAAGAGTAGTTATACAAAATAAATACATCGATGTTCCGAACAAAAGGAACATATGAAAACAACTACAATTGAAGGTGACTCCGAGAACCGCGAACGCTACTGCAGATTTACCTTGAGTCTCCACCGCAACAAACAACTAATATTGATCAAATACTTGGATCTGTACACAAAAATGTACATAAGTATAGTATTAGCACAACCGACCCCATGTGCTGGTAAATGTCTAGCCTACTCCGACGAAGTAGTGACGATGCTAGGACCAGACACTCACATAAACCTGTGCAGTTTATAGCGTACAAAATAATAGGAAGCAAATAACAATAATGGCAAAAATGATCAACCAGTGATATAAATAGCATGCAACAAGAACACCATAAATGCTTCTCAACAAATCATAAATACAAGTGCAATCAATTAATCGAGTCCTTCAAATATAAATCTTTCGCCTATAAATCCTTCAAGTAATTATCTCTCTAAGATAATATACTTTTCCAATAAATATATTTCTGTTATAAAATCTCCTATTTTAGGTGAATGCCCATAATTAGAGAGATTCTAGGGTTTACTTCTCCCTATAAATAAAGGGGTCGTCTACCATTGTAAACCATCCCTAACCATCCCAAAGTATCAATAAGAATACTCCTCTCCATATTCTCTCTTTATTGTTCTTGTTCTTGCATTATTCTACTTGTTCTTATATTATTTCATAACACGTTATCAGCACGAGACTTTACCATCTCAAGAATCGTTCTCAAGAAAAACTAAGGTATTTCTTTCTTCCTAATTTGATTCTCGATTATGTCTGACATTATGAAAAGACAGTTCGTTGCCCTTGAAATTTCGGGCAAGAACTATATGACATTGGTGTTGGATGCTGAAATCCACTTAGATGCTATGGGTCTTGGAGACACCATTAAAGATAGAGATAAAGCATCCACCCAAGATTGTGCTAAGGCCTTGATTTTCTTGCGCCATCACCTTGATGAAGGTTTTAAGATTGAATATCTCACCGTCAAGGATCCACTCATCTTGTGCAAAGGCTTAAAGGAAAGATATGACAATCTGAAGTTGGTCACTCTGCCACAAGCACGATACGATTGGGCTCATCTGAGGCTCCAAGACTTTAAGTCTGTTTCTAAATATAATTCTGCAATGTTCAGAATTACTTCTAAATTGAAGCTATGTGGAGATTAAATCTCCGATTATGATATGCTTGAGAAAACGTTTACAACGTTTCATGCCTCCAATATGGTACTGCAACAATAGTACAGAGAGAAAGGCTTCACAAAGTACTATGAACTGATTTCTCTTCTACTTGTGGCTGAGCGAAATAATGACCTGCTCATGAGAAATCACGAAAGTCGACCCACTGGGTCTACACCACTGCCTGTAGCAGATAAGGTGTATTCTCATTATGCCAATCATGAAAAGGGCCATGGATCTAACCATGGTCGTGGTCGTAATCGGGGTCATAGCCGTGGACGTAGATAAGGAAGAAATATCCATGATATCCGTCACCCCCCGAGGAGAGATAACCGCCGAAAGCAGAAACGGGATTATGAGGATCCTAAGGCAAAAAGTTCAGAAACTATATGTTATCGTTGCGGTGGAAAAGGGCACTGGTCAAAAGCTTGCCGTGTACCAAGACATTTGGTTGATCTTTATCAAGCTTCTCTAAAGAATAAAGGCCCTGAAACAAATTTTGTCTCTGACGATAATTTTGACATCACCCACCTGGATGTGGCAGACTTCTTTGAGCAACCCGATGGGAAAATAGGCCACCTAATCGGTGATGGATCTGTGATGAAAGAAGATGGAGTTGTTTGATTTTATTTCACTTATTTGTAATAGTTAGCGAATAAACTAATAGTCATTAGTATCAGCTCGTATTAGTTAGTTTATGATATAATGTTAGTATTAGTTCGTTAGAATGTTTCAATATGCTCAAATTTCAATAATATTTTTATTTTCAAGTAGAGGTAATCGACTAACCTAACAGTTAGTCGATTATCTAATATTTCGCATTAAAACTGCAAAACAATCGATTGTCAATGTTCAACAATCGATTGTCTATGTTTAACAATCGATTGTCTTAAGACAGTGATCTGGAATTTTTTTCAAAATAGCAAATAATTGATTGTCTATGTTTAACAATCGATTGTCGTAAGACAGTGTGATATGAAGTTTTTCAAAATAGTCAACAATCGATTGTCTATATTTAACAATCGATTGTCTTAAGACAGTGTGATCTGGAATTTTTTCAAAATAGCAAATAATCGATTGTGTATGTTTAACAATCGATTGTATTAAGAAAGTGTGATCTGAAGTTTTTCAAAATAGTCAACAATTGATTGTCTATGTTTAACAATCGATTGTCTTAAGATAGTGTGATCTGGAATTTTTTCAAAATAGCAAATAATCGATTGTCTATGTTTAACAATCGATTGTCTTAAGACAGTGTGATCTGGAATTTTTTCAAAATAGCAAATAATCGATTGTGTGTGTTTAACAATCGATTGTCAATGTTCAACAATCGATTGTGTGTGTTTAACAATCGATTGTTTTAAGAAAATGTTTAAACTGAAATTTTCAAACTGCATAGTAATCGATTATGGAAAACATATAATCGACTATCTGATTTAGTTAGTCAACTGACCTCAGCAGATTTTGAAAATATTGTTTAAATGTGACACAAACGAATTGAACTTGTTTATTCTTATGTTCGTGTATTTCTTTTGTATGTCAAACTATGGGAAAACAAATATGGATATCTCACAAAGCAAGCTTGGATCAACGTCAATCTGTAAAAATATTTGCCTAGTTGATTCATGCACTACACATACGATACTCAAAGAAAAGGAATATTTCTCTCAACTAAATATGTGTAAGGCAAATGTTACTACAATCTCTGGTAGTAGTAAATTGATTGAAGGCTCCGGAAGAGCAACTGTAACTCTGCCCAAAGGCATGATGTTTATCAAAGAGAATGCAATGTTCTCCTCCAAGTCTAAGAGAAACTTGTTGAGTTTTAAAGATATACGCCGGAATGGCTATCATATTGAGACAATAGATGAAGATAATCTTGAATATCTCATCATTACAAAGAAAGTCTCCGGCCAAAAGAGGGTTATTGAGAAATTCCCATCTTTATCTTGTGGCCTGTATTGGACAAGAATTAGTGCAATTGAGGAACATTCAACAGTAAACCAAAAGGTTACTGATTCCAATACTTTCGTACTTTGGCATGATCGATTGGGACACCCGGGATCGATCATGATGAGACGGATTATAGAAAGCTCATATGGGCATCCGTTAAAGAATTTCAAAATTCTTTCAAATAATGAATATCCTTGCACTTCTTGTTATCAAGGCAAGTTGATTATGAGACCATCACCAACAAAAGTTGGGACTGAGTCACCCACGTTTTTGGAACGTATACAAGGGGACATTTGTGGACCTATTCACCCACCCAGTGGGTCCTTTAGGTATTTTATGGTCTTGATAGACGCATCCTATAGATGGTCTCATGTGTGCCTGTTGTCATCACGCAACCTTGCGTTTGCGAAATTAATGGCACAAATAATTCGACTACGAGCACTATTTCCTGATAATCCAATCAAGTCTATTAGACTGGATAATGCTGCTGAGTTTTCATCCCAAGCATTCAATGATTATTGCTTATCAATTGGGATAAAAGTGGAACATTCTGTAGCTCATGTTCACACTCAAAACGGTCTTGCAGAATCGTTAATTGAATGCCTGCAGTTGATTGCAAGGCCATTACTCATGAAAACGAGGCTGCCCACTTCGGTATGGGGTCACGCCATTTTGCATGCAGCAATGCGAATTCATCTCAGACCGACGAATTACAACAAATATTCCCCATTGCAATTGGTTTTGGGTCATGAACCCAATATATCCCATTTAAGAATCTTTGGATGCGCAGTATATGTGCCTATAGCACCGCCATCCCGCACTAAAATGGGTCCGCAAAGAAGGTTAGGAATATATGTTGGGTTTGAATCGCCCTCCATCATTCGCTACCTCGAAACATTGACAGGGGACTTGTTTACTGCACGATTTGCAGACTGTCGATTTGATGAGACACTTTTCCTAAAATTAGGGGGAGAAGTTGGTGAAACCAAACGGGAAATTTTGTGGAAAAATGCATCATTATCTCATCTTGATCCACATACCTCTATTGTGAAAGAGAGGTACAAAAGATTATCCATTTGCAAAGAATAGCAAATCAAATGCCTGACGCATTTACGGACTTGAAAAGGATAACGAAATCACACATCCCCGCGGAAAATGTTCCAATCCATATTGATGTCCCTGTTGGACAATCATCTAGTGTCATAACCAATGAGTCGAATGCGCCTGAAGCGTGGCAGGCCATTAGGTTCTAAAGATCGAAATCCTAGAAAGAGGAAAGCAAATGATAAAAATGACACTACGAAAGAATCTCATGAAGAAATTCATGATTTAACAAATTCTGAGATTCATGAAGAATCCATTGAGCCCGAGACTCTGGAAAATACAAAACTATCCATAAATCCAACTGATATTGAGGCAAATATTAATCGAGTGGATATAGTGGTGGATAATGTCTTTGCTTATAATGTCACATCTAGCATTATGCAAGAATGTGAGGATCTCGAACCTCAATCTGTTGAAGAATGTCGAAAAAGACATGATTGGCCAAAATGGCAAGAAGCAATTCAATCAGAATTGAATTCGCTGGCAAAACGTGAAGTTTTTGGCCCTATAGTTGAAACACCTAATGGTGTTAAGCCCGTTGGCCATAAATGGGTCTTTGTACGCAAGAGAAATGAGAAAAACGAGGTACAAAGATATAAGGCACGCCTTGTTGCGCAAGGTTTTTCTCAAAGGCCTGGTGTCGATTATGAAGAGACATATTCGCCTGTAATGGATGCTATAACCTTTCGTTATCTCATCAGTTTTGCTGTCCTTGAAAAGCTTGACATGCATTTAATGGATGTGGTTACTGCCTATCTTTATGGCTCACTTGATAATGAGATATACATGAAAATTCTCGATGGACTCAAAGTGCCAAACGCTCCTAATTCAAAGTCTCGGGAAATGTTTTCAATTAAATTGCAAAGATCTTTGTATGGTCTAAAGCAATCAGGACGAATGTGGTATAATCGTCTTAGTGAGTATTTGTTAAAAGAAGGCTATATAAATGACGCCATTTTCCCGTGTGTTTTTATAAAGAAAACAACATCGGAATTTGTTGTACTTGCCGTATATGTCGATGACATAAACCTTATTGGAACCCCCATAGAACTCCAAAAGGCAATTGATTATCTAAAGGATGAATTCGAGATGAAAGATCTCGGAAAGACAAAATTATGTCTTGGTTTGCAAATTGAATATTTGGCAAACGGAATTTTTGTCCATCAATCTACATATATAGAAAAGGTACTGAAACGGTTTTACATGGATGGAGCACATCCTTTAAGTACACCGATGGTTGTTCGATCACTTGATGTGAATAAAGATCCATTCCGACCGCAAGAAAGGAATGAAGAGCTACTTGGTCCTGAAGTACCATATCTTAGTGCAATTAGCGCACTAATGTATCTTGCAAATACTACAAGGCCTGACATATCCTTTTCAGTTAATGTCTTAGCAAGATTTAGCTCGGCTCCTACAAGGAGACATTGAAATGGGATCAAACATATATTGCGGTACCTAAAAGGGACCACTGATATGGGCTTATTTTATGGCAATAATTGCAGTCCCGATCTTGTTGGTTATGCTGATGTCGGATATTTATCCGACCCACACAAGGCTCGATCTCAAACGGGTTATGTGTTTACCTGTGGAGGCCCCGCCATATCTTGGCGATCGACTAAGCAATCAATTGTGGCTACTTCATCTAATCATGCCGAAATAATTGCTATTCATGAAGCAAGTCGGGAGTGTGTGTGGTTGAGGTCTATCATACATCATATACAAGACAAATGTGGTTTGAAGTGTAATAAACTACCCACGACTTTGTATGAAGACAATGCAGCATGTATAGCTCAATTGAAGGGAGGATTCATAAAAGGAGATAGAACAAAGCATATTTCACCAAAGTTATTTTTCACACATGATCTTCAAAAGAATGGTGATATCAATGTGCAACAGATTCGTTCAAGCGATAATATGGCTGATTTGTTCACAAAGTCTCTACCAACGTCAACCTTCAAGAAGCTAGTTCACAAGATCGGAATGCGAAGACTTAAGGATATAAATTGATGTTCTTATCAGGGGGAGTTAATGCGCGTTGCACTCTTTTTCCCTTACAAGGTTTTGTCCCACCGGGTTTTCTTTGCAAGGTTTTTAACGAGGCAACCAATAGGCGCATATTCAAACATGTGTACTCTTTTTCCTTTTCTTTAAATTTTTTCCCATTGGATTTTGTTTTAGTTAAGGTTTTAACGAGGCACATCATTGAATAGACATTCAAGGGGGAGTGTTATAAAATCTCCTATTTTAGGTGAATGTCCATAATTAGAGAGATTCTAGGGCTTACTTCTCCCTATAAATAAAGGGGTCTTCTACCATTGTAAACCATCCCTAACCATCCCAAAGTATCAATAAGAATACTCCTCTCCCTATTCTCTCTATATTGTTCTTATTCTTGCATTATTCTACTTGTTCTTATATTATTTCATAACAATTTCGAATATATTTCCTTCAAATAAGTATCTTCCAAATAAGCATCTTTCGAATATAATTCTTTCGGGTAAAGGTCACAGTGTGACACCTCATTCCATAATCATAATTAATATAGGTCTTAGCCCACTTTTATATTATCATGACACCTCGTGCCCACATATTTCTATCTCATATTGCACAAAAATATCCTCATATTATTCGGTTCACAGGTTCCATAATCCAATATAATGAAGAATGTTCAAGAAGAGTCATTCACTTAACATAAATAGAGAGTACATCTCTCAACCCAAACAGAAATCAACAAGAAAAGATGATGTTATTTTTTAGAAATCATTTGATTTAGAAAATACCCTTTTCAATTGAAGTACAATATCGAATGAATCATTACATTTAATATGGAAAATAAATAATTGAAACATAGTAGAAATTCCTTTTTAAGTAAAGTACAACCTCAACGATTCAAGAAAAATTTAATTGAGAAATTAATTGAATTAAAAATATAACAATTGTTGAAATTTGGAGTATTGATCATATATATAAATACTAGATGAAGTACCTGTGCGATGCACATGCCCCAATTGTTGCTCACTTTTTTTAAAAAATATTTTTTGGTCTATTGCTAATTACACACTTTATTCAATTTTAGGGAAAGAAAAAGAATATAGGCATTTGTGTAATAATGAATAGAACTACTTTGTCTGTATATTTTTTTAAAATATTTTGTGTTATGTGTATTTTAATTTTTCTGAAATCGTAATACTATGCCAATCACTTTGTAATACTTGTTAAAGTCTGATACTTTTTTATACAAAGATTACATAATACTTCAAGTGCAACGTAGATTTTACATTTTTATTTTAAAAAATAGTTCTGCAACACCAAACCTAAAATTGATTATAAAAAAATGACTGAAAAGTCAATTAAAAAATAAGTTGTGATATATTATCTCATTGATTAAATTGAATATGTATAGTTTTACTTTTTTAGTATTTTAGTTGTGTTAATGCATTATTTTTCTTTTTATATTAATCAAAATTTGAATAATAAAATATATTCATTTATTTCAAAATAGTTGACGGGAATATTTTTTTTGTTCTTTGAAATAATAATTGTAATTTTTAATGATTCAGAATTTTTAACAAAAAAATTGTATTTTATTCTAGTTTAATGACGCATCTAAGTAGTTTATTAAAAATATATTAATTTTTCGATCACTCTAAATACTAATCAAATTGACCTTAAATTGAAGCATTACAATATTTTCCAGTTTTGTTTGTTATGATTGAGATACTCTAGGGTGTAATACAAGTTTCTTTACAATAATTATTTGTTGGGATTTTAAAAATAGTTAACTTATATTTATATATTTTGAAATTTATATAATGTTGTATTATTCATTTAACACTGAGGAAGTACCCAACTAAATTTTATAATTGAGAAAAAATTATAATCGTGCAGAATGATACTTCTTATGTTGCGCAATATATAATAAAGCAATAAATTAGTTCCCCAAATTAGTTGTCTTAATCATTTGTTTAGATTATTCTCAAATAATGTTTACAGGGGAACCATTTTTATACAATTTTAACAATATTTAATATTCTTTAATAAAAAGGGAAGTTGAAACTTTATTTTATTCTTAAATATGTTTTTCCTAATATATAGAATATTCCTATTAGAATTGTAATTTAATGAGAACTTGTTTAAGATTATACAAATTGATACTAATATAAGAACATCTTAATAAAAATCTACATAATTTATTGTCATTTTTTAAAATAGTCTTTACCTAAAATAGTCAATAAATAAAACAAATGAAATAATATTTCTTAAGAAAATAATAGAATTGTTGTATAGAAGATAATAAATGTTCAATTATAAAATTACCAAACAGATACTATCTTTTTAGTTAAAAGTTCTAATATAAAAAAAAAATTAAAGGTGTCAGGTAGTATGCTTTCAAACAAAAGATAGTTAAGGAATAGGACGTGGGTCCAAACGAAAAATTCTGTAGTTTGGGCCACGTTTTTTTTTCAACAACATAATCAAGTCAGCAAAGGATGAAATTATATTTATGAAATGATCATGATACCCTTGGTCGACCTCCACTTCTCTTTTCTATAAAATAGATAAAAAACAGAATATCAAGAAATTATAAAGGAATCAAAGTCGAACTACTAACAAGAATAAGGAAAATAAAGATATATTTTACTTTCTTTTCACACCTTATTGCGGACGTGTGTAACACTCATTAAATTTATAAAAGTCGAGATACGCTAATTATAGAACTAAATTAATATTATTATTCTACCTTTCTCTCCTATAGTGGAAAAGAAAAATATTATATATATACCTTTAAATAATTGAATATACAAATAGGAAATATTAATATTATTAATATTGCTAATTACTAAAAATAAATATCATTAATTAATAATTAAACTAAAAAGAAGAAAAAGAAAAGAAAAAAAAAAGGGAAAATCCTAAAGCCATAAGGCAAAGCCTTAAACGAAATAAAAGAAGGAATGAATTATCGTTAATCTTAAGGAATTATTATTATCAGAGAAAACCTTTTGACATCCATTTGATGAAGAGTGAATTCTATATGTGCTGCAAAGTATATGAAGAGTCTAATTGCTTCAAGTGTAACAACAGGAGCAAAAGTCTCATAATAATCAATGTCTTCCTCTAAATTATAGCCTTGAACCACAAACCTTGCCTTATTTCTTGTAATTGTTCTTTCAAACTGATTGAGCTCATCTTGCATAAAATTGACCCAATCTACATCTTGTAGAGTTTCACTCACATTTTTAGGTTCAATGAGGGACAAAAGGGCATCAAACTCACACAGGTTCTTCAGTTGTGATCTAGTCTTGACCCCAGATGTTGGATCATTGGTGATGTTCTCAATGGGGTGAGAACTCGGGTACTTGTAATATTTTCCCACTAGTTGGTTCCTGCTAGTTGCTCCTTCATTGTTATGCTGCAGAGGAACAGGTTCAGGTACTGGATCCTTCAGAGAATTTTGTTCAGTTTCTCTCAGATTGGTACCCCCTGTCAGGTTGCTCTGGGTGGAAGGACCTATTCCATCACCTCCTCTTTCCTTTGATGCCACATTGACTTGTGTTGTGGCTTCAGTCAATTATCTCACCTGTCCAATGGCTTCATCTTCATGTTCATGTCTCTCAGAAAGAGTGTTAGATTCATCAAACACAACATGTATACTTTCTTCAACACACAGAGTTCTTTTGTTAAACACTTTATATGCTTTGCTATTTGAAGAATATCCCAAGAATACTCCCTCATCACTTCTGGGATCAAACATACCTAGGGAGTCTTTGCCATTATTGTGCACATGCACTTGCAACCAAAAGCCCTAAGATGGGATATGTTTGGTTTTCTCCCTTTAAGTAATTCATAAGGAATTTTCTCTACAAGAGGTCTGGTCATGCATCTATTTATTATATAACAAGCAAAGTTTATAGCCTCTACCCAGAAGCTATGAGGTAGTTTACTTGAAAGAAGCATAGTCCTTGCCATATCCTCAAGGGTTCTGTTCTTCCTCTCAACTACCCCATTTTGCTGAGGAGTCCTAGGGGCAAAGAAATTATGATCTATTCCATTTTCATCACAAAATCCAGTAACTTTGCATTTTCAAATTCAGTTCCATGATCAGACCTAATGGATGCAAGTTGATTTCCTAATTGTTTCTGGGTTTTTCTAACAAAAGCACTGAACATTTCAAATGCTTCATCTTTAGAAGTTAGAAACAACACCTACGTAAATCTAGAATAATCATCAACAAGCACCATTACATATCTTTTACCACCTATGCTCATGGCTCTTATTGGACCACACAGATCCATATGAACCAGTTCCAACGTCTTGGACGTACTTACCATTTTCTTGGGTTTGAAGGATGACCTTACCTGCTTCCCCCTTGCACATGCCTCACAATCTTTGTCTTTCTTGAACTTGATATTAGGTAACCCTATCACCAAGTCCTTGGAGATTAATTTGATTATTAATTTAGACTCGCATATCCAAGTCTTTTGTGCCAAAGGAGGGGATCATTAATTAACACACTTAAGCAAGCGAGTTCATTTTCAGAGAGAGTTGACAGATCTACAATCTTGTCAGTAGTAAGGCTAATCACAAAATTAACTTATAATTTTACATAAAAACAATAATTGTATGAAAATTAGTTTATCAAAATTATACACCAAAATTAAGATATAATAATAATATTACAAAGATACTACATAAACATAATTAGTTTATATATAAAGAGTTAAAATAAAAGATTAAATAATTAAAATAATAATAAAATATGGGTGAATAGTAATGGGATCGATGAATAGTGTATCACATATTTGAGGGAATACTATTCATCCCCCATTACTATTACAAATATGGGGGAGGGTTGGAGCAAAATGCCCCCATTTTTTTCCCCCATTACGAGGAACAAGGGCAAGGTTGGAGATGCCCTTGTATCAAAAGGAGCTCATTCATTTGTAATATAATCAATCATTGGAAAAGAATATACATTCTTCTTTCTTTTGCTCACTAATCAAAATAGTCTTTAACTTTATTGTTCTTACTCACCTATCTCGAGGCCACCTTAGCTCGAGGCCGATACTTGTTTACACACTGGTTTGATTTACCTTATACTTTAACTTATACGTTTGATCCCTTGATTATTGATTAGTATTGGCCTAAATCACATATCTTTTAAGACTTCACAATAAATTTAATTGTTACTCGAATTTTTGGATAGCAAAGTTATATGTCAATATTAAATCTTAAAATATGAATAATTAGCTCTAGTTTGTTAATTTCCTTGTTCACAAAAAAAAAATTAGAAGAGTTAAGGAAATTTAGAAGAAGCTAATCTCTAGAATTTTTCCATTCTTCATTACATGTCATTATTTTCGTCAAAAATGGAAGAAAAGAAAATACTTGCCCTTTTTCCAACTCTAACATGGTTTTATGTAAATTCCCGTTCCATTCCCTAACTCCATAGGAAAACTTTTCCATATTTCATTGTTTTTCCCGTTTTTATTTCCTACTTCAACTAGGAAAGTGAAAACCCTCATACTCTATAAACACACCCCAAAGCCCTTCAAATCCTCATTCATTGAAATCATTCAAAGCTCTCTCAAGAAAACAAATACACCAAATTCAGATTTTTCACCTTCACAATGTCTTCCAAAAAGCTCTTAGTCTTAAAGACAAGCGACGGCGAGGAATTCGAAGTCGACGAGGCAGTGGCCGTGAGGTCAGAAGCCATCAAAAACATGGTGGAAGATGACTGCGCTTCAAACACCATTCCTCTGCCTAATGTTGAGAGCAAAACAATGACCAAAAGTGATCGAATACTGGAAAAAACACTCTGAGGAAGGAGACGAGTTGAAGGATTTTGACAAGAATTATGTGAAGGTGCTGAATTACACGGAGTTGTATGATCTCTTTTTAGCTGCTAATTATCTTAGTGAGAAGGAGCTATTGGATATATTGTGTCAAGAAACTGCTGATAGGATCAAAGGAAAAACGCCAGAGGAAATACGTAAAGCATTTAATATCAAGAATGATTTTACACCAGAGGAAGAGGAGCAAATCCGTCAAGAGAATGCTTGGGCCTTTGCTTGATTTTATAACACTGTTTTCTTCTTTTCATGTTTAGAATTAAAATTGTGTAAGCTATATCTCCTATTCTTTGTGTTCTTTTTTCTTTTTTTGAGTTCGATGTTCTTGATATTTTGTTATATTAGAATTTGTTTGGTTTTGATATTGATTTAACAATTTTTAATGATTAAAGTTACCTAGTACAATTAAGTACCTTTATTTTATCATTGTAGCTTATGTTACAAAACCTAGCTCAAAGTAATAAACAAAAGATAGACAACAAAGTAGAGAGAAATAGAGAACAGAATATATTTCTTCTATGTATCCAAGTGTATTACAAAATAATTTCTCATCCTCTATTTATAGTACTACATAGAGGTATACTAAAAGAATTCCATAAATATGTCATTAAGCTTTTGAGATCATGGAGGAAGATCATGGGGGAGATCATGGAGGTGTGGGAGTTACAACCATAAGTATTGGAGTAGTGGGAGTTATGGAGATAATGGATAAAAGTAGTGGGTGTTATAGGAGTTATGGACATCCACCATAATCTAATATTTCATAACACTCCCCCTTGGATGTCCAAAGATAATGTGCCTCCTTAAAACCTTAACTAAAATAAAACCCAATGGGAAAAAAAAATTCTAGAAAAGGAAAAAGAGTACACATATCTAACAAAATGCATTTTTGTTGCCTCGTTAAAAACCTTGCAAGGAAAACCCAGTGGGACAAAACCTTGTAAGGGAAAAAGAGTGCAACGCGCATTAACTCCCCCTGAAATGAGCATCAATTCACATCCTTGAGCCTTTGCATTCCAATCTTGTGTACCAGCTTCTTAAAGGTTGACGTTGGTAGAGATTTTGTGAACAAATCAGCCATATTATCACTTGAACGAATCTGTTGCACATTGATATCACCATTCTTTTGAAGATCATGTGTGAAAAATAACTTTGGTGAAATATGCTTTGTTCTATCTCCTTTTATGAATCCTCCCTTCAATTGGGCTATGCATGCTGCATTGTCTTCATACAAAATCGTGGGTAGTTTGTCACATTTCAAACCATATTTGTCTCGAATATGATGTATTATAGACCTCAACCACACACACTCTTGACTTGCTTCATGAATAGCGATTATCTCAGCATGATTAGATGAAGTAGCCACAATTGATTGCTTAGTCGATCGCCAAGATATGGCAGTGCCTCCACAGATAAACACATAACCTGTTTGAGATCGAGCCTTGTGTGGGTCAGATAAATATCTAGCATCAGCATAACCAACAAGATCAGGACTGCAATTATTGCTATTAAATAAGCCCATATCTGTAGTCCCTTTTAGATACCGCAATATATGTTTGATTCCATTCCAGTGTCTCCTTGTGGGAGCAGAGCTATATCTTGCTAAGACATTAACTGAAAAAGTTATGTCAGGCCTTGTAGTATTTGCAAGATACATTAGTGCGCCAATTGCACTAAGATATGGTACTTCAGGACCAAGTAGCTCTTCATTCTTTTCTTGCGGTCGGAATGGATCCTTATTCACATCAAGTGATCGAACAACCATCGGAGTACTTAAAGGATATGCTCCATCCATGTAAAACCGTTTCAATACCTTTTCTATATAGGCAGATTGATGAACAAAAATTCCGTTTGCCAAATATTCAATTTGCAAACCAAGACATAATTTTGTCTTTCCGAGATCTTTCATCTCGAATTCCTTCTTTAAATAATCAATTGCCTTTTGGAGTTCTATGGGAGTTCCAATAAGGTTTATGTCATCGACATATACGACAAGTACAACAAATTCCGATGTTGTTTTCTTTATAAAAACACATGGGCAAATGGCATCATTTATATAGCCTTCCTTTAATAAATACTCACTAAGACGATTATACCACATTCGTCCTGTTTGCTTTAGACCATACAAAGATCTTTGCAATTTGATTGAAAACATTTCCCGGGACTTTGAATTATGAGTGTTTGGCATTTTGAATCCATCGGGAATTTTCATGTATATCTCATTATCAAGTGAGCCATAAAGATAGGCAGTAACCACATCCATTAAATGCATGTCAAGCTTTTCAAAGACAGCAAAACTAATGAGATAACGGAAAGTTATAGCATCCATTACTGGTGAATATGTCTCTTCATAATCGACACCAGGCCTTTGAGAAAATCCTTGTGCAACAAGGCGTGCCTTATATCTTTGTACCTTGTTTTTTCTCATTTCTCTTGCGTACAAAGACCCATCTATAGCCAACAGGCTTAACACCATTAGGTGTTTCAACTATAGGCCCAAAAACTTCACGTTTTGCAAGTGAATTCAATTCTGATTGGATTGCTTCTTGCCATTTTGGCCAATCAAGTCTTTGTCAACATTCTCCAACAGATTGAGGTTCAAGATCCTCACTTTCTTGCATAATGCTAGATGCAACATTATATGCAAAGACATAATCCACCTCTATATCCACTCGATTAAAATTTATCTCAATATCGATTGGATTTATTGATAGTTTCTTATTTTCCTGAGTCTCGGGCTCAATGGAGAATTTATTAAATCGTGAATTTCCTCATGAGATTCTTTCGTAGTGTCATTTTGATCATTTGCTTCCCTTTTTCTATGATTTCGATCTTTGGAACTAATGGCCTGCCACGTTTTAGGCGTGCTTTCGACTCATTAGATATGACACTAGAAGATTGTCCAATAGGGACATCAATACGGATTGGAACATTCTCTGCGGGGATGTGAGGTTTTGTTATCCTTTTCAAGTCCGTGAATGCGTCAGGCATTTGATTTGCTATTCTTTGCAAATGGATAATATTTTGCACCTCTTTTTCACAAATAGAGGTATGTGGATCAAGATGAGATAATGATGGATTTTTCCACAAAATTTTCCGTTTGGTTTCACCAACTTCTCCCCCTAATTTTGGAAAAAGTGTCTCATCGAATCGATAGTCTGCAAATCGTGCAGTGAACAAATCCCCTGTCAATGTTTCGAGGTAGCGAATAATGGAGGGCGATTCAAACCCAACATATATTCCTAACCTTCTTTGCGGACCCATTTTGGTGCGGTATGGCGGTGCTACAGGCACATATACTGCGCATCCAAAAATTCTTAAATGGGATATATTAGGTTCATGACCCAAAACTAATTGCAACGGGGAATATTTGTGATAATTCGTCGGTCTGAGACGAACTAGCATTGCTGCATGCAAAATGGCGTGACCCCAAACCGAAGTGGGCAGCCTCGTTTTCATGAGTAATGGTCTTGCAATCAACTGCAGACGTTTAATTAAAGATTCTGCAAGACCATTTTGAGTGTGAACATAAGCTACAGGATGTTCCACTTTTATCCCAATTGATAAGCAATAATCATTAAATGCTTGGGATGAAAACTCAGCAGCATTATCTAGTCTAATAGACTTAATTGGATTATCAGGAAATTGTGCTCGTAATCGAATTATTTGTGCCATTAATTTTGCAAACGCAAGGTTGCGTGATGACAATAGGCACACATGAGACCATCTAGAGGATGCGTCTATTAAGACCATAAAATATCTAAATGACCCACTAGGTGGGTGAATAGGTCCACAAATATCCCCTTGTATACGTTCCAAAAACGTAGGTGACTCAGTTCCAACCTTTGTTGGTGATGGTCTAACAATTAACTTGCCTTGATAACAAGAAGTACAAGAAAATTCATTATTTAAAAGAATCTTTAAATTCTTTAATGGATGCCCATATGAGTTTTCGATAATCCGTCTCATCATAATTGATCCAGGATGTCCCAATCGATCATGACAAAGTACAAAAGTATTGGAATCAGTAACCTTTTGGTTTACTGTGGAATGTGCCTCAATTGCACTAATTTTTGTCCAATACAGGCCACAAGATAAAGATGGGAACTTCTCAATAACCCTCTTTTGGCCAGAGACATTCTTTGTAATGATGAGGTATTCAAGATTATTCTCATCTATTGTCTCAATATGATATCCATTTTGACGGACATCTTTAAAACTCAACAAGTTCCTCTTGGACTTGGAAGAGAACATTGCATTCTCTATGATAAATATTGTTCCTTTAGGCAGAGTTATAGTTGCTCTTCCGGAGCCTTCAATCAATTTACTACTACCAGAAATTGTAGTAACATCTGCCTTACACATACTTAAATGAGAGAAATATTTCTTCTCTTTGAATATCGTATGTGTGGTACATGAATCAATTAAACAAATATTTTTACAATTGGACGTTGATCCAAGTTTGCTTTGTGAGATATCCATATTTGCTTCTCATGGTTTGACATACAAAAGAAATATACGAAAATATTAGTATTTTTTTTATATGAGAATAAACAAATTTAAGTCTATGATTCAACATAATAGTTTCAGTGCGTCATTATGAAAAAAAATATCTTTTATCATAGTTATTCTCCTTTTAATACTTTTGTATCCGTTGCTAAATAATTAAACAATATTTTCAAAATCTGCTGAGGTTAGTCGATTAACTAAATCGGATAGTCGACTAACATGACTTGCGGAAAAGGTCCAGTTTAATAGAATATATTGGTTAATCGATTATCTGTTATGTTAATCGATTAACTTACTGAAAAATCATTACAAATAAAGCATAAGATGAATGTGCAGAAAATATAAAATTTGAACCATATCACAATAATAGATAACATATGTAAACTATGATAATTGTTTATTCATTAACTACTACGAATAAGTAAAAAAATAAAAATATCAAACTGCTCAATCTTCTTTAACCATGGATCCATCACCGATCAAGTGATCTATTTTCCCCCCAGGGTGCTCAAAGAAGTCTGCCACATCCAAATGGGTGATGTCAAAATTATTGTCAGAGACAAAATTGGTTTCAGGGCCTGTACTCTTTAGAGATGCCTGATAAAGCTCAACCAAATGTCTTGGTACACGGCAAATTTTTGCCCAGTGCCCTTTTCCACCGCAACGATAACATATAGTTTCTGAACTATTTGCTTTTGGATTCTCATAATTCCATTTCCGCTTTTTGTGGTTATATATCTTTGGGGGGGGGGGGTGACTAACACCAGGAAAATTTCTTCCTTGCCCACGTCCACGGTCATGACCCCGACCACGACCACGATCATGATTAAAGCCATAGCCTTTTCCACGCTTAGCATAATGGGAATACACCTTATCTATTTCAGGCAATGGTGTAGACCCAGTGGGTCGATTTTCGTGATTTCTCATGAGCAGGTCATTGTTTCGCTCAGCCACAAGGAGAAGAGAAATCAGCTCAGAGTACTTTTTGAAACCTTTCTCTCTGTACTGTTGTTGCAGAACCATATTGGAGGCATGAAACGTTGTAAACGTTTTTTCAAGCATATCATAATCAGTTATAGTATCTCCACAGAGTTTGAATTTAGAAGTAATTCTAAACATTGCAGAATTATATTTAGAAACAGACTTAAAGTCTTGGGCCTCAGATGAGCCCAATCATATCGTGCTTGTGGGGAGTGACCAACTTTAAGTTGTCATATCTCTCCTTTAAGCCATTCCACAAGATAAGTGGATCTTTGACTGTGAGATATTCAATTTTCAAACCTTCATCAAGGTGATGTCGCAAGAAAATCAAGGCCTTAGCACGGTCTTGGGTGGATGCATTATTTCTGTCTTTAATGGCGTCTCCAAGACCCATTGCATCCAAATGGATTTCAGCATCCAACACCCATGTCATGTAGTTCTTGCCCGAAATTTCAAGGGCAACAAACTTTCTTTTCATAATGTCAGATATAATTAAAACAAAATTAGGAGGAGAAAAAATACCTTAATTTTCTCAAAGAGATTCTTGAGATAGTAGAGCTTCGTGCTGATAACGTGTTACAAAACTTAGCTCAAAGTAATAAACAAAAGATAGACAACAAAGTAGAGAGAAATAGAGAAGAGAATATATTTCTTCTATGTATCCAAGTGTATTACAAAATGATTTCTCATCCTCTATTTATAGTACTACATAGAGGTATACTAAAAGAATTCCATAAATATGTCATTAAGCTTTTGAGATCATGGAGGAAGATCATGGGGGAGATCATGGAGGTGTGTGAGTTACAACCATAAGTATTGGAGTAGTGGGAGTTATGAAGATAATGGATAAAAGTAATGGATGTTATAGGAGTTATGGACATCCACCATAATCTAATATTTCATAACAGCTTATGCGTTTTTACAGTCTTTTTCAGTTAATTTTGTTCTAGCAAATGCTCTGAATAGTCAAGGAACATTAACCGTACCGATCTGCCTCGTCTTCTTCCGTCTACGCCGTTTATTCTTCCTTATTTGTATAATTGCAAAATTTCGAAGAAAGATAAAAAGAATTAATGAAAGATATCTATCATATTTTTTAAATGAAAAAGATAATTCTTTTTTGCTATCTAATAATTATGCACGCAATAATCTTGTAATGGTAGAAGTTTAAGTATAAAAGAAGATATACACATTTTGAAATTATTTTGGAGGTAAATTCATGGCAGAAACTTTTTATAATGGAGCAAATATATATGGTTTAGCTCCTACGTGAAATTTTTGGAAAAAAGCATACACAGAATTTTAACATGAATATATTAGGACAACTTGCACTATGCTAAGACTTGAATCGTTGTAACAAAAATTTCATAGACCAAAAAAAGACTTAAATCGTTGTTATTACCTTACGCGAGGTGCTTTTTTGATGCACAAAGAATTTTACTCGTGAGTTATTGAGATTGGAGGTTGGTGAATGGAAAATAGAGGAAAGAAATATGAAGAGAAAGTGAATTGTTCCCTTTTGGAAAGCGCAATGTCTCTATTAATAGTGGAAAGAAAAGGGAATGTGCTTATATTAAGAAAGCACTTTTATTGGTGTTAAATAGGTTAGAAAGAATGTAAGCTTTGCGCCGTTTTCGTCGTCCATTGGCTTATTTTCCACGCGATCCGGTTCATTTTTTCCCCCGAATTAATTTAAATATTCCCACCTATTCCAACAAGGTCGTTTCTTAAAGGTTGTCAATTTTCAGAAACGGTGCATGGAAATGGCTATAAATTCGCTTCGATCCCCTGTTCCAATAACATGCATGTTCCAACAACCATCGCCGTTTCTTAAAGGTTGTAAGTTTTCAGAAACAGTGCATGAAAATGGATATAAATTCACTATGATCCCAAAGAAGTTTCTGACGAAATTTTCTGAACTACTTTTTCTTTTGCAGAAATAAAGTCCGATGTAATTTGCAACCATTAAGTGGTTTGCAGTTCACCGATTTTTTAGTACCGATACTCTAGTGAGTCAAATCAATCTTTTCATGACCCAAAAGTTCCTCTGAAGGAGTCGTGATGACACCTAGCCTCTAAACTAGGTAAGCCTAACATTAACCAAAATAACATTGATACTTATTAACTTCAAATGAAATTTCTCTAAACGATTTACAATTCCCAAAACTGGCAGTACAAGTCATAAGCTTTTCTAAGAGTAGTTATACAAAATAAATACATCGATGTTCCGAACAAAAGGAACATATGAAAACAACTACAATTGAAGGTGACTCCGAGAACCGCGAACGCTACTGCAGATTTACCTTGAGTCTCCACCGCAACAAACAACTAATATTGATCAAATACTTGGATCTGTACACAAAAATGTACATAAGTATAGTATTAGCACAACAGACCCCATATGCTGGTAAATGTCTAGCCTACTCCGACGAAGTAGTGACGATGCTAGGACCAGACACTCACATAAACCTGTGCAGTTTATAGCGTACAAAATAATAGGAAGCAAATAACAATAATGGCAAAAATGATCAACCAGTGATATAAATAGCATGCAACAAGAACACCATAAATGCTTCTCAACAAATCATAAATACAAGTGCAATCAATTAATCGAGTCCTTCAAATATAAATCTTTCGCCTATAAATCCTTCAAGTAATTATCTCTAAGATAATATACTTTTCCAATAAATATATTTCTGTTATAAAATCTCCTATTTTAGGTGAATGTCCACAATTAGAGAGATTCTAGGGTTTACTTCTCCCTATAAATAAAGGGATCGTCTACCATTGTAAACCATCCCTAACCATCCCAAAGTATCAATAAGAATACTCCTCTCCATATTCTCTCTTTATTGTTCTTGTTCTTGAATTATTCTACTTGTTCTTATATTATTTCATAACACGTTATCAGCACGAGACTCTACCATCTCAAGAATCGTTCTCAAGAAAAACTAAGGTATTTCTCTCTTCCTAATTTGATTCTCGATTATGTCTGACATTATGAAAAGATAGTTCGTTGCCCTTGAAATTTCGGGCAAGAACTATATGACATGGGTGTTGGATGCTGAAATCCACTTAGATGCTATGGGTCTTGGAGACACCATTAAAGATAGAGATAAAGCATCCACCCAAGATTGTGTTAAGGCCTTGATTTTCTTGCGCCATCACCTTGATGAAGGTTTTAAGATTGAATATCTCACCGTCAAGGATCCACTCATCTTGTGGAAAGGCTTAAAGGAAAGATATGACAATCTGAAGTAGGTCACTCTGCCACAAGCACGATACGATTGGGCTCATCTGAGGCTCCAAGACTTTAAGTCTGTTTCTAAATATAATTCTGCAATGTTCAGAATTACTTCTAAATTGAAGCTATGTGGAGATTAAATCTCCGATTATGATATGCTTGAGAAAACGTTTACAACGTTTCATGCCTCCAATATGGTACTGCAACAATAGTACAGAGAGAAAGGCTTCACAAAGTACTATGAACTGATTTCTCTTCTACTTGTGGCTGAGCGAAATAATGACCTGCTCATGAGAAATCACGAAAGTCGACCCACTGGGTCTACACCACTGCCTGTAGCAGATAAGGTGTATTCTCATTATGCCAATCATGAAAAGGGCCATGGATCTAACCATGGTCGTGGTCGTAATCGGGGTCATAGCCGTGGACGTAGATAAGGAAGAAATATCCATGATATCCGTCACCCCCCGAGGAGAGATAACCGCCGAAAGCAGAAACGGGATTATGAGGATCCTAAGGCAAAAAGTTCAGAAACTATATGTTATCGTTGCGGTGGAAAAGGGCACTGGTCAAAAGCTTGCCGTGTACCAAGACATTTGGTTGATCTTTATCAAGCTTCTCTAAAGAATAAAGGCCCTGAAACAAATTTTGTCTCTGACGACAATTTTGACATCACCCACCTGGATGTGGCAGACTTCTTTGAGCAACCCGATGGGAAAATAGGCCACCTAATCGGTGATGGATCTGTGATGAAAGAAGATGGAGTTGTTTGATTTTATTTCACTTATTTGTAATAGTTAGCGAATAAACTAATAGTCATTAGTATCAGCTCGTATTAGTTAGTTTATGATATAATGTTAGTATTAGTTCGTTAGAATGTTTCAATATGCTCAAATTTCAATAATATTTTTATTTTCAAGTAGAGGTAATCGACTAACCTAACAGTTAGTCGATTATCTAATATTTCGCATTAAAACTGCAAAACAATCGATTGTCAATGTTCAACAATCGATTGTCTATGTTTAACAATCGATTGTCTTAAGACAGTGTGATCTGGAATTTTTTCAAAATAGCAAATAATTGATTGTCTATGTTTAAAAATCGATTGTCGTAAGACAGTGTGATCTGAAGTTTTTCAAAATAGTCAACAATCGATTGTCTATATTTAACAATCGATTGTCTTAAGACAGTGTGATCTGGAATTTTTTCAAAATAGCAAATAATCGATTGTGTATGTTTAACAATCGATTGTATTAAGAAAGTGTGATCTGAAGTTTTTCAAAATAGTCAACAATTGATTGTCTATGTTTAACAATCGATTGTCTTAAGATAGTGTGATCTGGAATTTTTTCAAAATAGCAAATAATCGATTGTGTATGTTTAACAATCGATTGTCTTAAGACAGTGTGATTTAAAATTTTTTCAAAATAGCAAATAATCGATTGTGTGTGTTTAACAATCAATTGTCAATGTTCAACAATCGATTGTGTGTGTTTAACAATCGATTGTTTTAAGAAAATGCTTAAACTGAAATTTTCAAACTGCATAGTAATCGATTATGGAAAACATATAATCGACTATCTGATTTAGTTAGTCAACTGACCTCAGCAGATTTTGAAAATATTGTTTAAATGTGACACAAACGAATTGAACTTGTTTATTCTTATGTTCGTGTATTTCTTTTGTATGTCAAACTATGGGAAAGCAAATATGGATATCTCACAAAGCAAGCTTGGATCAACGTCAATCTGTAAAAATATTTGCCTAGTTGATTCATGCACTACACATACGATACTCAAAGAAAAGGAATATTTCTCTCAACTAAATATGTGTAAGGCAAATGTTACTACAATCTCTGGTAGTAGTAAATTGATTGAAGGCTCCGGAAGAGCAACTGTAACTCTGCCCAAAGGCATGATGTTTATCATAGAGAATGCAATGTTCTCCTCCAAGTCTAAGAGAAACTTGTTGAGTTTTAAAGATATACGCCGGAATGGCTATCATATTGAGACAATAGATGAAGATAATCTTGAATATCTCATCATTACAAAGAAAGTCTCCGGCCAAAAGAGGGTTATTGAGAAATTCCCATCTTTATCTTGTGGCCTGCATTGGACAAGAATTAGTGCAATTGAGGAACATTCAACAGTAAACCAAAAGGTTACTGATTCCAATACTTTCGTACTTTGGCATGATCGATTGGGACACCCGGGATCGATCATGATGAGACGGATTATAGAAAGCTCATATGGGCATCCGTTAAAGAATTTCAAAATTCTTTCAAATAATGAATATCCTTGCACTTCTTGTTATCAAGGCAAGTTGATTATGAGACCATCACCAACAAAAGTTGGGACTGAGTCACCCACGTTTTTGGAACGTATACAAGGGGACATTTGTGGACCTATTCACCCACCCAGTGGGTCCTTTAGGTATTTTATGGTCTTGATAGACGCATCCTATAGATGGTCTCATGTGTGCCTGTTGTCATCACGCAACCTTGCGTTTGCGAAATTAATGGCACAAATAATTCGACTACGAGCACTATTTCCTGATAATCCAATCAAGTCTATTAGACTGGATAATGCTGCTGAGTTTTCATCCCAAGCATTTAATGATTATTGCTTATCAATTGGGATAAAAGTGGAACATTCTGTAGCTCATGTTCACACTCAAAACGGTCTTGCAGAATCGTTAATTGAATGCCTGCAGTTGATTGCAAGGCCATTACTCATGAAAACGAGGCTGCCCACTTCGGTATGGGGTCACGCCATTTTGCATGCTGCAATGCTAATTCATCTCAGACCGATGAATTACAACAAATATTCCCCATTGCAATTGGTTTTGGGTCATGAACCCAATATATCCCATTTAAGAATCTTTGGATGCGCAGTATATGTGCCTATAGCACCGCCATCCCGCACTAAAATGGGTCCGCAAAGAAGGTTAGGAATATATGTTGGGTTTGAATCGCCCTCCATCATTCGCTACCTCGAAACATTGACAGGGGACTTGTTTACTGCACGATTTGCAGACTGTCGATTTGATGAGACACTTTTCCCAAAATTAGGGGGAGAAGTTGGTGAAACCAAACGGGAAATTTTGTGGAAAAATGCATCATTATCTCATCTTGATCCACATACCTCTATTGTGAAAGAGAGGTACAAAAGATTATCCATTTGCAAAGAATAGCAAATCAAATGCCTGACGCATTTACGGACTTGAAAAGGATAACGAAATCACACATCCCCGCGGAAAATGTTCCAATCCATATTGATGTCCCTGTTGGACAATCATCTAGTGTCATAACCAATGAGTCGAATGCGCCTGAAGCGTGGCAGGCCATTAGGTTCTAAAGATCGAAATCCTAGAAAGAGGAAAGCAAATGATAAAAATGACACTACGAAAGAATCTCATGAAGAAATTCATGATTTAACAAATTCTGAGATTCATGAAGAATCCATTGAGCCCGAGACTCTGGAAAATACAGAACTATCCATAAATCCAACTGATATTGAGGCAAATATTAATCGAGTGGATATAGTGGTGGATAATGTCTTTGCTTATAATGTCGCATCTAGCATTATGCAAGAATGTGAGGATCTCGAACCTCAATCTGTTGAAGAATGTCGAAAAAGACATGATTGGCCAAAATGGCAAGAAGCAATTCAATCAGAATTGAATTCGCTGGCAAAACGTGAAGTTTTTGGCCCTATAGTTGAAACACCTAATGGTGTTAAGCCCGTTGGCCATAAATGGGTCTTTGTATGCAAGAGAAATGAGAAAAACGAGGTACAAAGATATAAGGCACGCCTTGTTGCGCAAGGTTTTTCTCAAAGGCCTGGTGTCGATTATGAAGAGACATATTCGCCTGTAATGGATGCTATAACCTTTCGTTATCTCATCAGTTTTGCTGTCCTTGAAAAGCTTGACATGCATTTAATGGATGTGGTTACTGCCTATCTTTATGGCTCACTTGATAATGAGATATACATGAAAATTCCCGATGGACTCAAAGTGCCAAACGCTCCTAATTCAAAGTCTCGGGAAATGTTTTCAATTAAATTGCAAAGATCTTTGTATGGTCTAAAGCAATCAGGACGAATGTGGTATAATCGTCTTAGTGAGTATTCGTTAAAAGAAGGCTATATAAATGACGCCATTTGCCCGTGTGTTTTTATAAAGAAAATAACATCGGAATTTGTTGTACTTGCCGTATATGTCGATGACATAAACCTTATTGGAACCCCCATAGAACTCCAAAAGGCAATTGATTATCTAAAGGATGAATTCGAGATGAAAGATCTCGGAAAGACAAAATTATGTCTTGGTTTGCAAATTGAATATTTGGCAAACGGAATTTTTGTCCATCAATCTACCTATATAGAAAAGGTACTGAAATGGTTTTACATGGATGGAGCACATCCTTTAAGTACACTGATGGTTGTTCGATCACTTGATGTGAATAAAGATCCATTCCGACCGCAAGAAAGGAATGAAGAGCTACTTGGTCCTGAAGTACCATATCTTAGTGCAATTGGCACACTAATGTATCTTGCAAATACTACAAGGCCTGACATATCATTTTCAGTTAATGTCTCAGCAAGATTTAGCTCGGCTCCTACAAGGAGACATTGGAATGGGATCAAACATATATTGCGGTACCTAAAAGGGACCACTGATATGGGCTTATTTTATGGCAATAATTGCAGTCCCGATCTTGTTGGTTATGCTGATGCCGGATATTTATCCGACCCACACAAGGCTCGATCTCAAACGGGTTATGTGTTTACCTGTGGAGGCACCGCCATATCTTAGCGATCGACTAAGCAATCAATTGTGGCTACTTCATCTAATCATGCCGAGATAATTGCTATTCATGAAGCAAGTCGGGAGTGTGTGTGGTTGAGGTCTATACATCATATACAAGACAAATGTGGTTTGAAGTGTAATAAACTACCCACGACTTTGTATGAAGACAATGCAACATGTATAGCTCAATTGAAGGGAGGATTCATAAAAGGAGATAGAACAAAGCATATTTCACCAAAGTTATTTTTCACACATGATCTTCAAAAGAATGGTGATATCAATGTGCAACAGATTCGTTCAAGCGATAATATGGCTGATTTGTTCACAAAGTCTCTACCAACGTCAACCTTCAAGAAGCTAGTTCACAAGATCGGAATGCGAAGACTTAAGGATATAAATTGATGTTCTTATCAGGGGGAGTTAATGCGCGTTGCACTCTTTTTCCCTTACAAGGTTTTGTCCCACCGGGTTTTCTTTGCAAGGTTTTTAACGAGGCAACCAATAGGCGCATATTCAAACATGTGTACTCTTTTTCCTTTTCTTTAAATTTTTTACCATTGGATTTTGTTTTAGTTAAGGCTTTAACGAGGCACATCATTGAATAGACATTCAAGGGGGAGTGTTATAAAATCTCCTATTTTAGGTGAATGTCCATAATTAGAGAGTTTCTAGGGCTTACTTCTCCCTATAAATAAAGGGGTCTTCTACCATTGTAAACCATCCCTAACCATCCCAAAGTATCAATAAGAATACTCATCTCCCTATTCTCTCTATATTGTTCTTGTTCTTGCATTATTCTACTTGTTCTTATATTATTTCATAACAATTTCGAATATATTTCCTTCAAATAAGTATCTTCCAAATAAGCATCTTTCGAATATAATTCTTTCGGGTAAAGGTCACAGTGTGACACCTCATTCCATAATCATAATTAATATAGGTCTTAGCCCACTTTTATATTATCATGACACCTCGTGCCCACATATTTCTATCTCATATTGCACAAAAATATCCTCATATTATTCGGTTCACAGGTTCCATAATCCAATATAATGAAGAATGTTCAAGAAGAGTCATTCACTTAACATAAATAGAGAGTACATCTCTCAACCCAAATAGAAATCAACAAGAAAAGATGATGTTATTTTTTAGAAATCATTTGATTTAGAAAATACCCTTTTCAATTGAAGTACAATATCGAATGAATCATTACATTTAATATGAAAAATAAATAATTGAAACATAGTAGAAATTCCTTTTTAAGTATAGTACAACCTCAATAATTCAAGAAAAAATTAATTGAGAAATTAATTGAATTAAAAATATAACAATTGTTGAAATTTGGAGTATTGATCATATATATAAATACTAGATGAAGTACCTGTGCGATGCACATGCCCCAATTGTTGCTCACTTTTTTTTTAAAATATTTTTTGGTCTATTGCTAATTACACACTTTATTCAACTTTAGGGAAAGAAAAAGAATATAGGCATTTGTGTAATAATGAATAGAACCACTTTGTCTGTATATTTTTTTAAAATATTTTGTGTTATGTGTATTTTAATTTTTCTGAAATCGTATTACTATGCCAATCAGTTTGTAATACTTGTTAAAGTCTGATACTTTTTTATACAAAGATTACATAATACTTCAAGTGCAACGTAGATCTTACATTTTTATTTTAAAAAATAGTTCTGCAACACCAAACCTAAAATTGATTATAAAAAAATCACTGAAAAGTCAATTAAAAAATAAGTTGTGATGTATTATCTCATTGATTAAATTGAATATATATAGTTTTACTTTTTTAGTATTTTTAATTGTGTTAATGCATTATTTTTCTTTTTATATTAATCAAAATTTGAATAATAAAATATATTCATTTATTTCAAAATAGTTGACGGGAATATTTTTTTTGTTCTTTGAAATAATAATTGTAATTTTTAATGATTCAGAATTTTTAACAAAAAAATTGTATTTTATTCTAGTTTAATGACGCATCTAAGTAGTTTATTAAAAATATATTAATTTTTCGATCACTCTAAATACTAATCAAATTGACCTTAAATTGAAGCATTACAATATTTTCCAGTTTTGTTTGTTATGATTGAGATACTCTAGGGTGTAATACAAGTTTCTTTACAATAATTATTTGTTGGGCTTTTAAAAACAGTTAACTTATATTTATATATTTTGAAATTTATATAATGTTGTATTATTCATTTAACACTGAGGAAGTACCCAACTAAATTTTATAATTGAGAAAAAATTATAATCGTGCAGAATGATACTTCTTATGTTGCGCAATATATAATAAAGCAATAAATTAGTTCCCCAAATTAGTTGTCTTAATCATTTGTTTAGATTATTCTCAAATAATGTTTACAGGGGGAACCATTTTTATACAATTTTAACAATATTTAATATTCTTTAATAAAAAGGGAAGTTGAAACTTTATTTTATTCTTAAATATGTTTTTCCTAATTTATAGAATATTCCTATTAGAATTGTAATTTAATGAGAACTTGTTTAAGATTATACCAATTGATACTAATATAAGAACATCTTAATAAAAATCTACATAATTTATTGTCATTTTTTAAAATAGTCTTTACCTAAAATAGTCAATAAATAAAACAAATGAAATAATATTTCTTAAGAAAATAATAGAATTGTTGTATAGAAGATAATAAATGTTGAATTATAAAATTACCAAACAGATACTATCTTTTTAGTTAAAAGTTCTAATATAAAAAAAAAATTAAAGGTGTCAGGTAGTATGCTTTCAAACAAAAGATAGTTAAGGAATAGGACGTGGGTCCAAACGAAAAATTCTGTAGTTTGGGCCACGTTTTTTTTTCAACAACATAATCAAGTCAGCAAAGGATGAAATTATATTTATGAAATGATCATGATACCCTTGGTCGACCTCCACTTCTCTTTTCTATAAAATAGAAAAAAAACAGAATATCAAGAAATTATAAAGGAATCAAAGTCGAACTACTAACAAGAATAAGGAAAATAAAGATATATTTTACTTTCTTTTCACACCTTGTTGCGGACGTGTGTAATACTCATTAAATTTATAAAAGTCGAGATACGCTAATTATAGAACTAAATTAATATTATTATTCTACCTTTCTCTCCTATAGTGGAAAAGAAAAATATTATATATATACCTTTAAATAATTGAATATACAAATAGGAAATATTACTATTATTAATATTACTAATTACTAAAAATAAATATCATTAATTAATAATTAAACTAAAAAGAAGAAAAAGAAAAGAATAAAAAAGGGAAAATCCTAAAGCCATAAGGCAAAGCCTTAAACGAAATAAAAGAAGGAATGAATTATCGTTAATCTTAAGGAATTATTATGATCAGAGAAAACCTTTTGACATCCATTTGATGAAGAGTGAATTCTATATGTGCTGCAAAGTATATGAAGAGTCTAATTGCTTCAAGTGTAACAACAGGAGCAAAAGTCTCATAATAATCAATGTCTTCCTCTAAATTATAGCCTTGAACCACAAACCTTGCCTTATTTCTTGTAATTGTTCTTTCAAACTGATTGAGCTCATCTTGCATAGAATTGACCCAATCTACATCTTGTAGAGTTTCACTCACATTTTTAGGTTCAATGAGGGACAAAAGGGCATCAAACTCACACAGGTTCTTCAGTTGTGATCTAGTCTTGACCCCAGATGTTGGATCATTGGTGATGTTCTCAATGGGGTGAGAACTCGGGTACTTGTAATATTTTCCCACTAGCTGGCTCCTGCTAGTTGCTCCTTCATTGTTATGCTGCAGAGGAACAGGTTCAGGTACAGGATCCTTCAGAGAATTTTGTTCAGTTTCTCTCAGATTGGTACCCCCTGTCAGGTTGCTCTGGGTGGAAGGACCTATTCCATCACCTCCTCTTTCCTTTGATGCCACATTGACTTGTGTTGTGGCTTCAGTCAATTATCTCACCTGTCCAATGGCTTCATCTTCATGTTCATATCTCTCAGAAAGAGTGTTAGATTCATCAAACACAACATGTATACTTTCTTCAACACACAGAGTTCTTTTGTTAAACACTTTATATGCTTTGCTATTTGAAGAATATCCCAAGAATACTCCCTCATCACTTCTGGGATCAAACTTACCTAGGGAGTCTTTGCCATTATTGTGCACATGCACTTGCAACCAAAAGCCCTAAGATGGGATATGTTTGGTTTTCTCCCTTTAAGTAACTCATAAGCAATTTTCTCTACAAGAGGTCTGGTCATGCATCTATTTATTATATAACAAGCAAAGTTTATAGCCTCTACCTAGAAGCTATGAGGTAGTTTACTTGAAAGAAGCATAGTCCTTGCCATATCCTCAAGGGTTCTGTTCTTCCTCTCAACTACCCCATTTTGCTGAGGAGTCCTAGGGGCAAAGAAATTATGATCTATTCCATTTTCATCACAAAATCCAGTAACTTTGCATTTTCAAATTCAGTTCCATGATCAGACCTAATGGATGCAAGTTGATTTCCTAATTGTTTCTGGGTTTTTCTAACAAAAGCACTGAACATTTCAAATGCTTCATCTTTAGAAATTAGAAACAACACCTACGTAAATCTAGAATAATCATCAACAAGCACCATTACATATCTTTTACCACCTATGCTCATGGCTCTTATTGGACCACACAGATCCATATGAACCAGTTCCAACGTCTTGGACGTACTTACCATTTTCTTGGGTTTGAAGGATGACCTTACCTGCTTCCCCCTTGCACATGCCTCACAATCTTTGTCTTTCTTGAACTTGATATTAGGTAACCCTATCACCAAGTCCTTGGAGATTAATTTGTTTATTAATTTAGACTCGCATATCCAAGTCTTTTGTGCCAAAGGAGGGGATCATTAATTAACACACTTAAGCAAGCGAGTTCATTTTCAGAGAGAGTTGACAGATCTACAATCTTGTCAGTAGTAAGGCTAATCACAAAATTAACTTATAATTTTACATAAAAACAATAATTGTATGAAAATTAGTTTATCAAAATTATACACCAAAATTAAGATATAATATTAATATTACAAAGATACTACATAAACATAATTAGTTTATATATAAAGAGTTAAAATAAAAGATTAAATAATTAAAATAATAATAAAATATGGGTGAATAGTAATGGGATCGATGAATAGTGTATCACATATTTGAGGGAACACTATTCATCTCCCATTACTATTACAAATATGAGGGAGGGTTGGAGCAAAATGCCCCCATTTTTTCCCCCATTACGGGGAACGAGGGCAAGGTTGGAGATGCCCTTATATCAAAAGGAGCTCATTCATTTGTAATATAATCAATCATTGGAAAAGAATATACATTCTTCTTTCTTTTGCTCACTAATCAAAATAGTCTTTAACTTTATTGTTCTTACTCACCTATCTCGAAGCCACCTTAGCTCGAGGCTGATACTTGCTTACACACTGGTTTGATTTACTTCACACTTTAATTTATACGTTTGATTCCTTGATTATTGATAAGTATTGGCCTAAATCACATATCTTTTAAGACTTCACAATAAATTTAATTGTTACTCGAATTTTTAGGTAGCAAAGTTATATGTCAATATTAAATCTTAAAATATGAATAATTAGCTCTAGTTTGTTAATTTCCTTGTTCACAAAAAAAAAATTAGAAGTGTTAAGGAAATTAAAAAGAAGCTAAGCTCTAGAATTTTTCCATTCTTCATTACATGTCATTATTTTCGTCAAAAATGGAAGAAAAGAAAATACTTGCCCTTTTTCCAACTCTAACATGGTTTTATGTAAATTCCCGTTCCATTCCCTAACTCCATAGGAAAACTTTTCCATATTTCATTGTTTTTCCCGTTTTTATTTCCTACTTCAACTAGGAAAGTGAAAACCCTCATACTCTATAAACACACCCCAAAGCCCTTCAAATCCTCATTCATTGAAATCATTCAAAGCTCTCTCAAGAAAACAAATACACCAAATTCAGATTTTTCACCTTCACAATGTCTTCCAAAAAGGTCTTAGTCTTAAAGACAAGCGACGGCGAGGAATTCGAAGTCGACGAGGCAGTGGCCGTGAGGTCAGAAGCCATCAAAAACATGGTGGAAGATGACTGCGCTTCAAACACCATTCCTCTGCCTAATGTTGAGAGCAAAACAATGACCAAAGTGATCGAATACTGGAAAAAACACTCTGAGGAAGGAGACGAGTTGAAGGATTTTGACAAGAATTATGTGAAGGTGCTGAATTACACGGAGTTGTATGATCTCTTTTTAGCTGCTAATTATCTTAGTGAGAAGGAGCTATTGGATATATTGTGTCAAGAAACTGCTGATAGGATCAAAGGAAAAACGCCAGAGGAAATACGTAAAGCATTTAATATCAAGAATGATTTTACACCAGAGGAAGAGGAGCAAATCCGTCAAGAGAATGCTTGGGCCTTTGCTTGATTTTATAACACTGTTTTCTTCTTTTCTTGTTTAGAATTAAAACTGTCTAGGTATCTCCAATTTTTTGTGATTTTTTTGTTTTGTTTTTGGTTTTGAGTTCCATCTCTTGGTTTTGATTGATATAAGAGTTTCTTATTATTAAACTTATCTAGTAATTAAGTACCTTAATTATACACTACTAGAATTCGGTCAAAATGCGACCAAAAAATGGCGATCAAATTTTGTAAAAAAAAAAACGACCAAAGTTGGTCGCCAAACTACGAAAATAATAATAAAAATATTTGAAATAATTTAGCGAAACAATTGATCGCTATTTGGATGCAAAGTTAATCAAACTGTTGACTGGACTGGTCAGACTAGCTTGGTCAAACATATTTTGAGTTTAGCGACCAACATTGGTCGCAATAGTGAATAATTTTATTGTTATTTTATAAAACTTATAAAATATAAATATATATAATTTAAAATTTGTGACCAAAGTTTGTCGCTAGCTGAAGGATAAGAAGTTAGCGACCAAGTTTGGTCGCTAAAGCGGAACCCAGATATAATATTTTAATAAATATATATTTATTTAAAAAATTTATGAAATATAAATAAATATAATTCTATACGGTATTATCTAATACACTTATACTTAGTGCATAGTAGAGCGTAAGTACATATATTATATATATAAGCTGTATTCAATGCAGTATTACCTAATACACTTATACTTAGTGCATAGCATAGCGTAAGTACACACACACACACACACATATATATATATATATATATATAAATTGTAATCGATACGGTTAGTAATACACTTAAAATTAGTGCATAGTATAGCGTAAGTACACACACACACACACACACACACACACACACACACACATACACATATATATATATATATATATATATATATATATATATATATATATATATATATATATATATATATATATATATATATATATATATATATATATATATATTACATACTACTAAAGTGCTAGAAGTTGGTCGCTTTTTGGTCAATAAGCGACCAACTGTGGTTGCTAATATATATATATATATATATGAAAACAGAAAAAAAATATTTCATTTTGAAATATAGCGACCAAAGTTGGTCGCTTTTTTGGTCAGACAGTCTAACATGGCGACCAACTTTGGTCGCTAATTTGGTCAATCAGTCAATACTTATATAGCTACCAAATTAGCGATCAAAATTGGTTGCTTTTTTTAATACCAGATCTCAAAATCGGGTCCCCCCCCCTCCCCCCCCCCCAAAATCTTATTTTCATTTCCAAATTTCCCCAAACTCTCTCTACTCCCCTTCTCTATTTCCCTCACACAAATCAATCCCCCCACCCAGCGCCACCATTGTGACCTCGTGCCACCACTGCCGGAACCGCCACTGTTAAAGTCTTTCCTCTGCGATTCGCCGCTGTTGAAATCATTGTGCCACCACCGCCGCTGTCATTGTCCGCCGGAGCACCATTTAAAAAGCTTTTTAATTCTATTTTTCATATACCAAGATTAGTGATCTACCTTATTAGTTTTTTAATTTATAATTTTTGCTATACAATTTTATGTAATTGGTTAGTATTTTTGGTCTATTTAGTATTAGGGTTTTGTATAAATTATGAACTTAACGTAGAAATTAGCAACTACCTTAAATTATGAATTTATGGTTCTTAAGAGAACTCAATTTAATGTATTAAACTTTTTGGATTTGAACTTAACTTTTAGTTAATAAATTAAACTTTTAGGATATGAATTACTAATTTAATTTGTTCTTGCTTTATTTAAAAAGATGGAACATGTTCTTGGATGTACAATAGGAATTATCCTAATCGGTGGGGATTGCGGGAGGATTTTGTAGAAGGGGTTGAGGACTTTATAAGACATGCAATGTCACTTCCTCCATACATAAAAGAAAGAGTACTTAGGTGCTCTTGTGTTAAGTGCGACTGTATGAAGTTTGGAAACCGGAGGAAGTTAAGGTTCATCCTTATAGGAAAAGGTTTATTGCGAATTACTTTGTGTGAACTAATCATGGAGAGATAGATGGTAGCCATGAGATATTTCATAACTTGGTTGTTGGTGAAAGTAGTAGGTCGAGGAAGAATAGAAATAGTGATTCCAGAATGCATGATATGGTTGCGAATGCTTTTGGAATACACTTTTGGGGTGAGGCTAATGAAAATGTTGAACAAACTAATAATGATGAAGTAAGACATTTTTATGAACAATTAGAGGAAGCTAGTTGTCCACTACATAAAGGACGTCCTCACTCTGAGTTGTCTGTTTTAGTTAGATTACTAAGCATCAAATCTGATTGGAATATTTCTCAAGCAACCATGGATTCTTTCATTGACCTATGCGTGAACTAGTTGAAGAGGAAATCAAATTACCTGGTGATTTCTATAAGGCAAAGAGATTAGTTTCTAAGTTAGGACGTTTGTCAATGAGAATTGATTGTTGTGAAGATGGTTGTATGTTATATTATAAAGATGATGCAAATTTAAGCTATTGTAAATTTTGCGGAAAGCCTCGTTTTAAGAGGCATTCCAGCGGGAAGATGGTCGCTATCAAGGCAATGCATTATTTACCTCTTATGCTTAGGCTAAAGAGGATATATGCTTCGTTGAGTTCTACTCCTCATATGAGATGACACTTTGAAAATATAAGACCATCTGGTGTTATGTGTCATCCTTCAGATGGAGAAGCTTGGAAGCACTTTGATAGGACATATACAGATTTTGCTAGTGAACCAAGGAACATTCGGTTAGGTCTGTCTGCGGATGTCTTCACGCCTTTTTCTGTATCTGCGCCACCATATTCATGTTGGCCTGTATTTCTTACACCTTATAATCTACCACCTGAGTTATGCATGACTAGTCCATATATATTCTTAAATTGTATTATCTCCGGTCCACGTAATCCGAAAAGTTTGATAGATATATATTTGCAACCTTTGATTGATGAGCTAAAACAATTGTGGCACGATGGTGTTGAAACATATGACATATCAACCAAGTAGAGTTTCAATTTGCGTGCTAATTTAATGTGGACAATTAATGATTTTCCTGCGTATGGAATGTTGTCTGGGTGGACGACTGTTGGGAAGCTAGCTTGTCCTTACTGCATGGAAAATAGTAAAGCGTTGACTTTGAAAAATGGCCGAAAGCAATCATGGTTTGATTGTCATCGTCAATTCTTGCTTGAGAGTCATGAGTTTAGAAGGATGAAAAATGCTTTCAAAAAGAATAAACTGGAATATGATTATCCACCTCTGATACATTCAGGTGAGAAAATTTGGGAGAGGGTCCAGAACTACAGTAAAGTTACTGAAGTTTCACCGCACAGATTCCCCGGATACGGTGTTACTCATAATTGGAGCAAACATAGTATATTTTGGGAGTTGCCTTATTGGAAGGATAATCTTCTCTGTCACAACCTTGATGTCATGCATATTGAGAAGAACTATTTTGACAATTCGTTCAACACAGTGATGGATGTTAAAGGTAAGACAAAGGATAACCCAAAGGCTAGACTAGACTTACAAGAATATTGCAGGCGGCCTGAATTACACTTGCAGATAGAAAACAATGGTAAGTTATTCAAGCCCAAAGCAAGTTACACATTCACTTTGGAGGAAAGGAGGCAGATTTGTGATTGGGTAAAGAAATTGAAGATGCCTAAGGGTTATGCATCGACTTTTGAGAAAAAAGTTGATATGGAGGTAGGGAAGTTGAGCCATTTGAAAAGTCATGACTGTCATGTTTTCATGGAGACCCTAGTGCCTAGTGCCTATTGCGTTTTCTGGTTTGCCTAAAAGAATCTGGAAACCCATCACTGATATTAGTTTGTTTTTCAAAGACTTGTGTTCTACCACATTTAGGGAAGAAAACCTATGCCGGATGGATCAGAACATTCGTGTAACTTCGAGTAAGATGGAAATGATATTTCGATGTGGGTTTTTTGATGTGATGGAACACCTTCCAATCCACCTTGTACACAAGGCACGACTTGGAGGGCCTGTTCAATGCAGATGAATGTATCCCTTTGAGAGGTAATACTATAGTCCATATATAATTTTCTGTTTTATTTGAATGTTCTTGGCTAACCCGAAATTATGCAGGAAAATTGGCAAATGCAAACAATTTGTTAAGCAGAGGAATAGAATTGAAGGATCTATATGTGAAGCTTATCTTGCAAAGTAAATTTATCATTTTTGTTCTTATTATTTTGAGAGTAACATGCCATGTGCTAGGAATAATCCCAATAGGCACACGGTCGACCTTACGAATGATCCATTATATCCGCCTATGTCCATATTCAATCAACCAGGCCGATGTTCTAAGGATGGTAGAAAGAGAAGTTTGAGTGATATGGAGTTCAAGTCAGCTACACTTCATGTGTTGCTATATTGTCCCGAAGTTGTACCATTTCTCAAGTAAGTATTGATTTAATAGTTATCAAAATAAAAAATTTACCGTGATTACATCTCAATGCAACTACTAAAAATATTTGATGTGTCGTAGTCACTTCGTGGGTCAATTTGGCCAAGATGCTGTATATACGGCATTTCCTAGGTGGTTCAAACAATTTGTAAGTATATCCTTAAAATATTCTAACACTATGTAGGTAAACAATGTTTGAAAGTTATGCTAACTCATGAATTTTGTTAACAATATGTAGGTAAATGATCCAAATAATGGTGTAAATAAATTTTTGAAAGATATATCTTGGAGACCTGGGGTTGAGGTCACAACATATTCCAAGTACGTTGTGAATGGTTTCATACAGAGAGTTGCTCTAAAAATAAAAAAAGCAACAACAATGGGGTGTTGGTTCAAGGTGGTGATGGCAACCAAGTTGGAGATATTGATTATTATGGTGTGCTTAAAGAAATAATAGAACTAGAATATTCAGATAAGCCATTTAAGAAAATTATTCTCTTTAGATGCAAGTGGTTTGACCCAAATACAACAAGAGGTACGAGAGTTCACAATCAATACAACATAATTGAGGTTAATCATACGAGGGAGTATGATCGATACGATCCTTTCATAATTGCACATAATGTTAGGCAAGTGTATTATGCTCCTTATCCATTTCGGCGGAATATGGCCAATTGGTGGGTTGTAATCAAAACTACGGCTGTAGGTAGGGTCGAAGTCGAGAATGTGTTAGATGTTGCATATCAAAAAGATATCTCCAGTGTTCACGAAATAGTGGACAGACTTTTAGAAAATGATTTGGAACATCCTGAACACATATTGGAAGAAGTTGACACAAATGAAGTAAGAATAATAGAAAACGAGGAAGAAGAATCAACTGATGAAGCTCAAACTAGTGAGGAAGAAGAATTCTCTGACGAGGAAGAATACGTCGATTAGCTTTAAAAAGTTGGTTTCTTCGATACATCTTGTTTATAGATAGTTTCCTTATATGTTTCAATCTAAATGATGTATTATCTTATGCATATGACATGCAAAGGTCGAGGTAACAATGAAGGTAGTGGTTCTCGGGGAAAAAAAGGCTAGGAAGCAAAATAGGATGGTAGAAGATACTACCTATCAATCGTTTCCACACTCTTCTGATTTGCCTGTCCACAACCTCTACCCCATGGCTATACTGAGGTGCACAACATCAATAGCCCTACACCTTTGTGTAGAACCCGGGTGTTTCTTCACAGGGCCATCGGACTTTGCGTCCGACATACAGTCCACCTGCCTCACAACCACATGAATCCCACCCAGCAACATCACATGGATCACATTGATCCATTTCACAGCCACATGGATCAAATCCATCAGTCTCACAGCTAGTCGGGTCACAGCCACTCGAGTCACATCACTCATTATCACTTCCACTTGTGATCCGTGTAACTATGTCACAGTCACAGGGATCACATCTATCATCATCAGCGACTCCACCTATTGTAGGCCTTCGCTTGCGGGATAGTAGCTCTGACCCCTACTCCGTCCACACATGCCTCTGATACATATGTTTCAGACGATGATGTTGCTGATGCTGCTGCTGCTGCTGGTGAGAAGGTGAATAATGATCAGTGTGGCAGGATCATCATAGTCCCTAAGGGTGATGGGTAAGAGTTATTTGTTATTTTTATGTTTATTATTTTGTACAGTTTTTACTAAGATATTAATTTGTTTTATTTATTAAATTTCAGGTTCCTCTCGAGTAATATTACTATGAGGATAATCACCAAAGCAACTAGAAAGCTTTATGATGCCCCTTATGCGTCTTGGCGTGAATTCCCATTCTCACTTAAGGAGGCAATTTTCAATGAAATTAAGGTATAAATGTTCTTTTGAGCAGTATAATTATTTATATTTAGGATATTTCCATATAATATTTAACTTTTAAAATACAGAGCAAGTGTATATGGGAACGCTAGTATAGCGCGGACGTGGTTGCAAATTTTAATGTCAAAGCTCGCCAGCGGTTGTCGCATGCTTTTCCATAGCTAGACAACTGAACCAGAAGCCGGGCTGGTTGCTTCAGGAGTATTGGGATGATTTGCAAAGGAAATGGCTTACTGCAGAGTTCTTACAGAAGAGTGAAAAGGGGAAGAAAGCTCGGGTATCTGAGAAGGGAGGATCTTTGCACACCAGAGGTGCGGTTAGCCAGGGACAATAAAAAGAAGAATGGTACGTAACTGCCTAATATATTTTAATTTTCAAAGTATATCTATTCTATTGATTAATTAAAATTTATGAGTTTCAGGAAAAGAAGTTGGGTCGTCCGATGAACCAAGATGAGCTATTCAAGGAGACTCATATTGTGAAGAATAAGAAAGAGACGGATGACGAAAGGTGGGTCGAGGGACGTGCCTCGAATGTACATGTAAGTTTTCACTTTTCATTGAATATTTTCATGTACTTTTATATAAATTTGAAATACTAATTCAATTTACTTTTTCTTATAGGATCGCTTCAGAGTCGAAGCTGATGAATTCATACGCAGCCAGCCACCTAGTGAGTTGGGCGAGCCATTCCAACTTTCGGCCGAGGATATTGAAAGACTATGTATGCGGGCTGCAGGCGGTCCAAAATGCGGAAAGGTATTCGGTCTTCCTACTAAGACATTCCATCGCTATAGGTGTGGAATGCAAGGAATGGGGACTTTCTTGCAAGCCGAGAAACTTGATGGGGAGAGCCTCTCCTCTATGCGGAAGACTGTGTCAAAGCTCACATCCGAGCTAGAAGAGTCCAAGAAAAGAGAAAAGCTTATAGATGCTCAGTATGTTGGCGTGGTCACTCAGTGCCTGAACATGCAAGAGCAGATAAAATGTCTCTTAGCTGGATCTTATTCGATTCCCTGGTCTCGGCATCATCGCCAGAGGCTGCCCGTCCCCGTGCCCATTCGTCCCGTCCTCCAAGTGGCCATTCCTCCCGTCCTCCCCGTGATCATTCTTCTCGTCATCGACAAGTAGACCCTTCTCAATACCATGACGATGATGATGAAAGTCCATCAGATGGTGATGATATTGATGTACCAAACAATGAATGAATGGTAGACAAGTTTAACTAGGCAAATACAATTTGTTTTCCATTGGGTTATAATAAGAGTTAACATACTAGCTTGGTAGTTTGAATGTTTTCCATTGGTAGTTCTATTGAAATTGACACTTTCTTGGTATTAATGTAGCTTTTAATGTTATTTTTGTGTTGTTGTTGGGTTATTGTTTGGTATTATTATTGTAATTTTTGTTTGAATTGTTGTTGTTGTTGTTTGTTAGGGTTTTGGTATGACTGGCAGGTGGTGTAGCTGCCAAAACAGACAGTTTCTGCCAAAAAATACACAGAAAAGCGACCAAAGTTGTCTCTATTTGGTCGCTTTTCAAGTTAAAAATTTTTGCGTGGAAAATAGCGACCAACTTTGGTCGCTATTTTCCCAGATTTCTTAAAAAAGCCACCAACGTTGGTCGCTATCTCATTAAAAAAATCTGCTGATATAGAGACCAAATTTGGTCACTATTTTTTAAATTTTAAATTAAATTCATTGAATAATTGAATAAAATAGCGACCAATAATGGTCTCTAGTTTCCATATTTTAAATTATAGTTTTCTGATTAGAGACCAAAGTTGGTCGCTTTTTAACGATTAATAATAAATAAATATTTTTTTATTTAGAGACCAACTTTGGTCGCAAAATTTATATTATTAAATTAATATAGTGACTAAAGTTGGTCTCTGTCAAAATCCGGAATAATGGGTCCATTTAGCGACCAACTTTGGTCCCTAAATAAAAGGAACCATCAATATAGCTACCAGACCACTTTGGCCGCTTTTTGGTTGCTTTTTAGCCAAAAAGCGACCAACTTTGGTCGCTTTTGGCGGTCGATTTTTCCCGAATTTCTATTAGTGATAAGTTTGATTGTTGATGGTCTTTTTCATAAAAATTAGGTATCTTTACACAATTAGCCGGCCATATTCATTATTTATTTTTTCTAGTCATATACATAAATTATGCATTGATTATATATAATTATACACATACAATACATAAATTATGCATACATAATATACCCACTGGCTATTTTTTATTGAAGCGGTTCGATAAGCGGTTATTAGGTTAATTCTTCTAAAAATTAAGTGAATTTTATCCTAATGAAGGTTGAATCTCCGAAGGGAATTGATGCTACTCCGAATGTGTATTATGAATATTAAAAATCAAAGAAAATAAGAAAAAGGAAAGCTCTTTAACATATATTTTTCTTTTTGCAAAAAACATTTTCGTGGTATATAATGAATGTATTATGTCACGACCCAGATTTCTCACCATCAGAAGTCGTGTTGGCACCTACTAATGGAGCTAGGCTAGCCAAACCTCAAACATTCTTCTATAAATCTCAACAATATAATTATGCGGAAAACGATTAACAAAAACTGAATATTTCAGGCTTAATAAAAATGAAATCATAATGTGGAAGTTTAAAACATATCTCTACCCCAAAATCTGGTGTCACTAGATCACGAACTACAAAAGAGTGCTACAAATAAGCATGAATGGAAATACAAACGTTTGTCTTGGTACAAAGAAAACAACCTAAACATAGAAAAGGACTCCGGCCTGCGAGCGCCAGCTAGGCTACCTTGACGTCTCTGGATTGAAGTCCCGATCGAATAGGCTAATTCTGTGGTCTAAAATCTTCTCCGGTTGGCCAAGGCCTGAACATCCCAAGAAAGCGGTCTCTGGCTGATCGGAATATATGTAATACTACCCATGCTGGCGGACTTCCCACTCAATGTATCGGCCGCTACATTGGCTTTCCCTGGGTGGTATAAGATAGAAACATCATAGTCTTTCATCAATTCCAACCACCTCGTCTGCCTCAAATTTAATTCCTTTTATTTGTACAAGTACTAAAGGCTCTTGTGATTCATGTATACATCACACGTCACCCCATATAAATAGTGCCTTCAGATCTTCAAAGCATGAATGACGGCTACCAACTCTTGATCATGAACTGGATAGATCTTCTCGTGGATCTTCAACTGCCTCGAAACATATGCTATGACTCTGCCATTCTGCATCAACACGACACCAAGACCGATACGGGAAGCATCAAAATAAACAGTGTAAGAGCCTGATCCCGTGGGCAAAACCAATACCGGTACCATGGTCAAAGCTGTCTTGAGCTTCGGAAGCTCGCCTCGCACTCATCTGACCACCTGAACTGGGCACCCTTCTGGTTCAATCTCGTCATCAGGGTTGCAATGGATGAAAACCCCTATACAAACCATCGGTAGCAACCTTCTAACCCCAAGAAACTCCGGATCTCCATAGCCGACGCTGGTCGAGGCCAATTCTTGACTGCCTCAATATTCTGGGTCAGTCTCTTCATCGGGGTTGCAATGGATGAAAACCCCTCTACGAACCATCGGTAGCAACCTGTTAACCCCAAGAAACTCCAGATCTCCATAGCTGACGCTGGTCGAGGCCAGTTCTTGACTGCCTTAATCTTCTTCGGGTCCACCAGAATACCCCCTGCTGAAACAACATGACCCAGGAATGCAACAGAACTCAACCAAAACTCGCACTTCGAGACTTGGCGTACAATTGACTATCATTCAGAGTGTAAGAACCACTCTGAGGTGTTGCTCATGCTCCTCCGGACTTCCAGAGTATATCAGAATGTCGTCAATGAATACAATAGAACAAATCCAAATAGGGCATGAACACTTGGCTCATCAGCTCCATAAATGCTGCGGGGCATTGTTCAATCCAAATGACATGAACAAAAACTCATAATTCCCATACCGAGTACGAAATGCTGTCTTAGGGACAACAAACGCCCTAATTGTTAGTTGATGATAACCGGATCTCAAATCTATCTTTGCGAGCACCCTAGCGCCCTGAAGTTGGTCGAATAAATCGTCAATCATCAGTAGTGGATATGTTCTTTATCGTCATCTTGTTCAAGTGCCGATAATCAATGCACATCCTCATATCATACTCGAACTCCCAGGTCGATGCCTCAGGAGGTTGACATCTCCACTAAACACGCACTGAAGGAAAACTTTTCGACCTCAACCGTCGATACTGCCGGTCTAAAATAGATACCGGCTCCGCCTCATATGACAGATCCTTGTCTAATTGGACAGTGCTGAAATCTAACTCGTGGGATGGATCGCCGTGATACCTCCAAAGTATGGATACATATTAAACTAGTTGCACGGCGGACAAGCTAGACGGCAAGGAAAGTCTATAATCCACCTCTCCCACGCAATCAAGAATGTCCAATGGGCCAATAAACCTAGGGCTAAGCTTTCCCTTCTTCTCGAATCTCATCATGCCCTTCATAGGCGATACACGGAGCAATACTCGCTCACCAACCGTGAAAGCAACATCCCTGACCTTGCGATCTGCATAACTCTTCTGCCTCGACTAAGCCGACCGAAGTCTGTCCTGAATGATCTTGACCTTATCTATGGCCTCCTGAACTAGATCTGTACCCAGTAACCGAGCCTCTCCCGGCTCAAACTATCCGACTGGGGACCGATACCGCCTACCATACAACGCCTCATACATAGTCATCTAAATGCTGGACTGGTAGCTGTTCTTGTAGGCAAACTCTGCTAAAGGCATGAACGGGTCCCACGAGCCCCTAAAATCAATGACGCAGGCTCAGAGCATATCCTCAAGAATATGAATAGTCCTCTCGGACTGACCGTCCGTCTAGGGATGAAATATTGTACTCAAGTAAGCCTGGGTGCCCAACTCCTGCTCTACGCTCTCCAGAAATGCGAGGTAAACCGCATGCCCTGGTCCGAAATGATAGATATAGGCACCCCATAAAGGCGAACGATCTCTCTGATATAAATCTCAGCACATCCCTCGAATGAATAGGTGGTGGCAACTGGAATAAAATGTGCTGACTTGGTCAGCCTATTCACAATAACCCATGTAGCATCAAAATTCTTACGAGTCACCGGAAGGCCAGAAACGAAATCCATGGTAATTCTCTCCCACTTCCACTCGTCAATTATTTGTTATAAACCACCGGGCCTATGATGCTCATACTTAACCTACTGACAGTTCAGACAATTATCCACGTATGCAACAATGTCTTTCTTCATTATACACCACCAATAATGCTGCCTTAAATCCTGATACATCTTCGCTGCACCCAGATGAATCGAGAACCGAGAACTGTGAGCCTCTGGTAAGATCAATTCCCCAATGCCATCAATATTGGGCACACAAACTCGCCCCTACAATCTCAATACCCCATCATATCCCAAGTTCATCTTCTTGGCACCTCTACGCTGCACCGCTTCTCCCAAGATACACAAATGGGGATCATCAAATTGCCGCTCACGGATACGCTCCGTTAACAACGAACGAGCAACCGTGCAAGCTAACACTCTACTAGGATCCAAAATATCAAACCTCATAAATCGGTTGGCAGGGCCTGGACATCCCAAGCAAGCGGTCTCTGGCTGACCGGAATATAGGCAAGACTGCCCATGCTGGCGGACTTCCTACTTAATGCATCGGCCACCACATTGGCCTTCCCCGAGTGGTATAAGATAGAAACATCGTAGTCTTTCAAAAACTCCAACCTCCTCCTATTCCTCAAGTTAAATTCCTTCTGTTTGAATAGGTACTGAAGGCTCTTGTGATCCATGTATACCTCACATGTCACCCCATATAAATAATGCCTCCAGATCTTCAAAGCATGAACGATGGTTGCCAACTCTAGATCATGAAATTTATAATTCTTCTCGTGGATCTTCAACTGCATCGAAGCATATGCTATGACTCTGCCTTTATACATCAATACTGCACCAACGCTGATACAGGAATTAAAACAATAAACAGTGTAAGGCCCTAATCCCGTAGTCAAAACCAATACCGGTGCCGTGGTCAGAGATGTCTTGAGCTTCTGGAAGCTCTCCTCGCACTCATATGACCACTTGAACTAGGAACCCTTCTGGGACAATCTCGTCATCGGGGCTGCAATGGATGAAAACCCCTCCACGAACCGTTGGTAGCAACATGCTAGCCCCATGAAACTCCGGATCTTCACAGCTGACGCAGGTCGAGGCCAATTCTTAACTGCCTCCATCTTCTTTGGGTCCACATGAATACCCTCTACTAAAACAAAGTGACCCATGAATGCAACTGAAGTCAACTAAAAACCACACTTCAAGAACTTGACGTATAACTAACTATCCTTTAGAGTCTGAAGAACCACTCTGAGGTGCTGCTCATGCTCCTCCTGACTGCTGGAGTATATCAATATGGCGACAATGAATACAATCACAAACAAATCCAAATAAGGCCTGAACACTCGGTTCATCAGCTCTATAAATGCTTTCGGGGCATTGGTCAACCCAAATGACATGACCAAAAACTCATAATACCCATACCAAGTGCTAAATGTTGTCTTAGGGACATCAGTCTCCCTAATCCTCAGCTGATGATAACCATATCTAAAATCTATCTTCGAGAACACCCTAGCACCCTGAAGCTAGTTGAATAAATCATCAATCCTCGGTAGTGGATACTTGTTCTTTATCGTCACCTTTTTCAACCGCCAGTAATCAATGCACATCCTCATCGACCCATCCTTTTAATTCACAAGTAACACTGGCGCACCCCAAGGCGATACACTAGGTCTAATGAAACCCTTGTCGAGCAAGTCTTGAAGGTGCTCCATCAACTCTTTCAACTCTGGCGGGGCCATGCGATATGGAGGAATGGAAATAGGCTAAGTGACCGAAGCCAGATCAATAAAAAAATCAATATCCCTGTCGTGCGGCATACCCCGAAAGTCTGAAGGGAAAACCTGTGGAAACTCGCGAACAAGAGGAACAGAGTCAATAGATGGAACCTCTGCGCTGGAGTCACGAACATACTCCAGATATGGTAGACACCCCTTCTCGACCATGCGTCGAGCCTTGATATACAAAATAACACTGCGTGTGGCATGACCTGGGGTCCCTCTCCAGTCAAGTCGGGGTAAGTCTGGAAAAGCCAAGGTCATGGTCTTGGCGTGACAATCCAAAATAGCATGATACGAGGACAACTAATCAATCCCTAATATAACGTCGAAGTCCACAATATCTAAGAGCAATAAGTCCGCACGGGTCTCAAGACCCTCAATCGGTCGGTCGACCGCACTAGAATCACCCACTAGTGTAGACACATACACAAGAATACCCAAGGCCTCATTAGGCATGACCAAACATGGTGCAAAATAGGACGATACATATGAATACGTAGATCTGGGATCAAATAATACGGAAGCACCTCTATCAAAGACCAGAATAGTACCTGTAATCACATCATCTGATGACACGGCCTCTGGACTGGCTGGAAAGTCATAGCAATGGGGCTGGGCCCTACCTCCTTGAACCGTGTCCCCGGGACGATCGGCTACTGGCTGACCCCTAACTCTGGCGGTCACTCCCTCCACCTCTACGGTCTCTCCCTCCACCTCTATGATCCGTACCCTCGCCTCTAGCTGGCTGGGCAAGCTGTGGATCACCTGGTGCCTGAATCGTGGGACGAGAACCCTACTGTTGAGAACTGCTGGAAGCTCGAGAGCAATACTTTGCAATGTGCCTCAGATCACTGCAAGTGAAACATGCCCTCGGCTGCTGAGAATAATGTAGTGGTGGTGCACTGATGGGAGATGATGGTGAACTGAAGAGCTGCTGGTCAGAATGTTGCGGCTGAAAAGCCTGGAGAGCTAACTGAAAAGGCCTCTGAGCGTTGCCTCTATCAGAAGAATCCCTACCTCCAGATGAGGTACCACTGAACCTACCTGAATGACGTGTCCCTTTATCAGACCCCTGACCACCTCCTTGAGAAAGTGCCATCTCTATCCTGCGGGCACCATCTGCCGCCTCCTGAAATGAAATCTCACTCCCGGCACTCATGGACATCTGAACACGGATCGACTGAACCAATCCATCCATAAACCTCCACACCCTCTCTCTCTCTCTCTCTCTTTCTCTCTCTTGCTGGGGGTATCACAATTGCGCGGCATGCAAGATCTATAAACTGAGTCTCATACTACGTAACTGACATAGATACTTGCTGGAGAGCTCAAACAGCCTGCAAAGGACATCCCTCTGAGTAACTGGGAGAAACTTCCCCAGATATAGCTCGGAAAACTGATCCTAGGTGAATGATGGCGACCCTGCTAGCCTGGATAAACAAAAATCTCTCCACCAAGTCTTGGCGAATCCTGCAAGGCAAAAAGTGGAAAAGTCGACCCCATTGGTCTCCAAAATACCCATGGTCCGAAGTACCTCATGGCAGCATCATATGATGTCCTGGGGGTCCTCTATAGGAGCATCGGTGAAGGTGGTGGTGAAGATCTTGGTGAACTTATCAAGCCTCCACAAAATATTCGCGGGCATAGCTCCACCATCGTCGGTCTGAGCTAGAATACCCGGCTAGACTGCCACTGCTGGCTGGACTACTGGAACATGAGCCTGAGGAGCCACCTGCTCCGGAGTACGCATAGCGGGAGTCTGAACTCCTCCCCATGCCTCATATGTGGCTGGTGCTACGGGAAGCAAACATGCTCTAGAGACACTCTCCATAAAGCCTACCATTCGGACCAAGGCGTTCTGGAGTATCGGAGTGGCTATGAAACCCTCTGGGACCTAAGCTGGGCCCACCAGAGCTGCTGGAGCTGGAACCTCCTCATCATAGTCAACATAAGGCTCCACCTCTAGGACTGCTGCTCGGGTGTGAGCTCTGCCCTGGCCTCGACCTCTGCCCCTGATAGGAGCTACTGTTGGAAGCTCGGGCTGCTGTGCGCTAGAAGAGAAAAAAGCAAGTGTTCTCGCTATCTACGAAAGAACAGAGTAGAATGACAATCAATATTTGAGAAACAAAATCGCACGACAAGGATGAACAAAGTGAATTTTTTCCTAACTCTGTAGCCTCTAGGGGATAAATACAGATGTTCTGTACCGATCCCTCAGAATCTACCGAGTTTTCCTATAAGTTGTGAGACCTAAGTAACCTAGTGCTCTGATACAAACTTGTCACGGCCCGGATTTCCCACCATCGGGAGTCGTGATGGCGCCTACTAACGGAGCTAGGCCAGCCAAACCTCAAACATTCTTCGATAAATCTCAACAATATAATTATGCGGAAAATGATTAAATAAAAATGGAAGACTTTAGGCTTCATTAAAATGAAATCTTAATGCGGAAGTTTAAAACATATCTCTACCCCAAAATCTGGTGTCACTAGCTCACGGACTACTAAAGAGTGCAACAGACAAGTCTAACTTGAAATAAAAACGTTTGTCTTGGTACAAAGAAAATAAACTAAACATAGAAAATGACTCCGGCCTGCGAACGCCAGCTGGTCTACCTTTAAGTCCTTGGACTGAAGTCAACTCCCGATCGAATAGGCTAATGATATGGTCCAAAAGCTGCTCCGGTGCAAAAATCTTTGCAAAAATCACACAAGTGTAGCATCAACACAACCAACCCTATGTGCTGCCTGGCCTAACCCCAACGAAGTAGTGACGAGGCTAGACAGGACCTACCACAATTTAACCTATGCAAGCATAATATATAAGTGCGAGAAAATATAACGAAATAATACAAAGTAAAGCTGGGAGGGGACATGTTATCGGGGAGTACTTGACGAAATGGAACATTAGAAACAACAACGGATCTACTCTGGGTTTTATGATGCATATATTTATAGTAGACGGCGTGCCGCACAATCCCATAATGTAGTATATAAATGGACGACGCGCAACACGATCCCATTTCATATATTACGTGGTAGGCGTACCACTCTCTCCATATTTACCGTGCATAATGTCACCGACATCTACGGCCAATAACAATAATCAATATAAGTTGAGGTCGGCGTACCACTCGCTCCCTTTTTATATCATACGTGGACGGCGTGCCACACGATCCCATATTATAATTCATAAGTGCTCGGTGTGCCACACGATCCCATATTGTAATGAATAGAACAATTAATCTCTCCAAGGGAGGTCTGATTAGGGAAATTCAACAACATAACAATAAAACCCGGAAAGGGAACAACTAACAACCCAAATATACAGGCAAAGGAGAATTAAATAGTAACAATCCACTCTTCCCGGCAAGGGAATCATTGCATCACATTCTCTTTTAGTTCATTTCAGTCATATCTAACACCTTACATGGAAATTATCAATTTAACAAGACAGTTGTGCCATATCTTTCGAATTAAAAGCATTTGCAACTCACAGTCACCATGCATATACACCGTACTCGATCATTTACCAAATAACAATCAAAACACTACACTTACCTCAAAAGCTCCAACTCAACTCACGCCTCTAGAATAGCTTTACCTCTCGAATTCGCCACAAAACCGCTCGAATCTAGTCACAAGTTACTCAAATGTATCAACAAATGCTAGTTAAATCAATTTGAATACATAAGAATAAATTTCCAAAGTTTTGCCCAAAATTTCCACAATACCCCTGGACCCACGTGGTCAAATCCCGATGTTCAAACCAAAACCGGGTTAAACATTACCTCACGAGTTCATATCTATATTTTCTTTTGAAATCAGACCTCAAATTGAGGTCCAAATCTCCAATTTAGTGAAAATCTAAGTTCTACCCAAAATCCCCATTTTCACCCATGGAAAACCTTGATTTTAAGATCAAAATATGATAAATGATACAATAGATTGAAGAAATTGAGTAAAAGTTGACTTACAAATAATTTGAGAAGAGGGAGTTCGTGAGAAATCGCCAATGGGTGTTTGGGTTTTGAAAATATGAAAAATGAGCTTTAAAATCGTCTAAGTATAAAATATGCACGTGCATGTATCGCAATTGCGAAGGGTTCATAATTGCGAACCCAACAAACTTGGAAATTGCGAGATAAATGTTCACATTTGCGAACTGAGAAGAAGAATGTTGACTTATTTGCGAAAGGGAGTTCGCATTTGCGAACTCTAGGCGTGCAAAGGGGTCTTCGCATTTGCGATAAAGTCTTTGCATTTGCGAAGACTGGGCTAAAGGGAGGGCATCGCAATTGTGATGTTATTCTTCGCATTTGCAAAATTAGCAGCCCAAGTGAGGTTCTTGCAATTGTGAGGCTGGCTTCGCATTTGTGGAGCCTGCAGGTTAGGCATACCAGCAATTCCTTAACATGCAAAAATGAACTTGCGGCCTATCCAAAACTCTCACGAGTCGTTGGGGCCAAAACTAAACATATACACAACCTCAAAAACATCCCATAGACTTACTCGTGTGATTAAATCTCCAAAATAACATCAAGATCTATGAATCAAACCTCAAACTCATGATTTTTCTTCTAAGTTTCATAAACATTCAAATTTGGAACTTATAGTCCGAAACACATCATACGACGTCCTTTACCAACCAAACATCACACGAAGTGCTTAAGCAATATATGAGACTTGTACCGGGCGTCGGAACCAAAATACAAGCCCGATACCATAGCCTTTTAATCAATTTTTGTTTCCATTTTTCTTAACAAATTCAGAACAACAATTTAGCAGAAAAATTCTTTTACTCGGGTTCTAAACCTCGGATTTCGACTTCGGGCAAATGCCCAAGTCCCATATTTTCTTACGGACCTCCCGGGACCATCACATCACGGGTCCGGGTCCGTTTATCCAAAATGTTGACCAAAGTCAACCATATCAATATTAATATCAAAATTCATCATTTTTCACACAAAATTCTTATTTAAGCTTTCTAGCTACACGCCCGGGCTGCGCATGCAAATCGAGGCAAACAAAAGCGAGGTTTTCAAAGTCTCAGAAGCACCAAAAAAGGAAGAATTACGGTGATAACCTTTTGGGTCGTCACACATTAAATCTTATAGTGCAGTAGAAGTTTAAGTATAGAAGAAGATAGACTAATTTTGAAAATATTTTGGAGGTAAATTCATGGCATAATTAATTTCATGAAGAAGAAAATATGGTTCAGTTTGAGATTCTTGAAAAAGAATTCAAAGTTTACAAAAAAACTTTCATAAATTCCTAACATCAATAAAATAGTTAAAAGTACATCCCTAAAATTCTTTAAGCAAGATCATATGTAAATGATCTTGAGCTAATTAAGCGACTGGGAGCAACGAGGTAAGGAAAAGCAAAAAATAGCAGCTTCAATTTTCACCTATCCTGTTACATCTCCATTTTCCAACTCCTAGCCTATTCATTTGTCAATCTTCGTGAAGGTGAAATTATCGCGGCAAGAGTTAATGGAGATTAAATTAGAGCCGCAAAAAAATTGGAGGCGCAAAGATTATGAAGCTTACTATGTTTACGGGGTGTCAAATGGGCGGGTTGGGTCAATTTTGGGTGGGTCAAAACGGATTGAGTTAATATTTAAGCGGGTCAGATGTCCCGCCCAAAAGTTACTTGGGCTAAGATGAGTTGGGTCAAGATGAGTTAAAATTCGGGTCATAACCCAACCCGCCAAACTCTTATTAAACTTTAATTAATATGTGTTATTTTTTTTATAAATTGTATAATTGCTAAATAAAGTTTTTTTTTGCTTTTGTTATGGTCATATTTAAAATATTAAATAAAAAATAAAATTATTTCTAAGATATTTTAAAACTTACTCACAGATCAATTTGGGATAAAAATTAGCCCAACTTTAAATGGGTTGAGACAAGATGGCTAAGTTCAATAAAGAGAATTTTTCATAAAGCACTATCTTTTTGGTCTAATTAGCCATTTATAGATACCCTTTGCAATACTTTTTATGTTTTTATACAATGTATTTCATGTATTTGTGCTGTTGTATTCATTAATACAGCAAAAAATATAGGCGTAAAATTTGAAATTCCAGCTAAGTTTGACATGTATTTAGCTGTATTCAAGCGACATTAAAACAAAATAAAATCACATGATGTTCTCCTAACTTAACTCAACGAACTAAAACAATCCTTCATTAATTTGTATTTGAAAGATACATAATAAAGATTTAGCTGAATAAAGAGAAATATATATATGAATAATATAGTTGAATACAACAAAATACACATTAATTCATCTGAATAAAACACTTGAATACAAGAAAAATAAAACTGAATATAGCTGAATAAACTCTTGAATGCAACAAAATACAACTAAATTCTACTGAATAAAATAGTTGAATATAACTAACTACAACTTAATACAACTGAATACAATTGCATAGAATACTTGAATACAACTAACTACTGTTGAATAAAATAGTTAAATACAACTGATTAAACCTGAATACAAGTAAATACAGTTGAAGAATACATTCGAATACAACTGAATACAAATAGGCAATTTGGACAATCTAGAGAGAGAAACAGCCCTATGGCTTCGCCGGCCGGCGGCCACCCATTAATTCCGGCTGATCAGCTCCCTAACACATCTACAAAACCCCAGCTTTAGAAATTTTGATATAAGAAATTGCAGCGGGTGCTACCCGCAACGGTAAGGTGTTCGTGTACGACGCATGTATTGTCAACACTGAAACTGGTGGTGGTTGTAGAGACTGTTCCTGATTAAAAGAACCATCGCTACGCGCTAGCATAATAAAAAAAGGAGCCAAATACTCTTCTTTAGTAGGCTGTCATTCCATACTACGAGGCATTTTTGATCTTTCATCTTTAGTCCAATTTTCAAGGTAACGAAGCTGGCCGTTTTTTTCAAATTGAAACTAGGGTTTAGAGGAGAAGAGTGTCTGATTGTATGAAAACAGAGATTATATTGCAGTTTGCAGATATGTGGTAATTATGTGAGAGAAAATATAAAAAGGAAGAGAGAAAAATAATATTTAACATATATGGAGACTTAATAGTAGGATGTAACTATATTTAGATTTTTTGCTATATAGGATAAAAGGTATTTATAGGATGTAATATTTAAAATGGTATTTATTTAAAATAAATAGAGTACTAAGATTTTTTATATGGTGTAAAAATTCCTTCAATAAATAGGCGGGTCAATAACCAACCCAACCTTAAAAGGGTTAAGCGAGTCATTTGGGCTTGGACCAAATTTGATAGCCCTACGTCTTATGATAGTTCACCTATAGATGATAGAGTACAAATTTGTAACTGTTCGAGAGCAAATAGAAATATGAAATTTCCCCAATCAATCTATTGAATCTCTTCTAGTCGAAATTCTCTTTTGCGGATTAGTAAAAAGGGTTAACACCACAAAATCCATTGTTAAGTGGCAATTTCTAAATTTTTTAAAAAGAAAATGAATTTTTGTCACCACCCTCTCATCGCTCCTAGCGAGAACGATATCAGAATACACCCTATCCTCTCATCGCTCCTAGCGAGAACGATATCAGTATATCATTCCCGTAGTTGGCCCATCCCAACCTCCCCCATTAACGAGGCTTCATCCACCCTATCCTCTCCACCATCGACAGTGAAGTCAATCATCAGGCTGACGAAACTTCATCAATTACCGCTGATCCTGCTCCTCCCATCGCCGGAGATGGTCCCTCGATCACCGGAAAACTAACCAAAAAATTCACCGGGAGAATGTTTTGAGAAGAACTTTCTTCCATCACTGATTCACTGACAAGAACAAAATAATGTTTGATGGGAAAGATGGAAGTTGTAACAATCGAAGAACAAAGATGAAGATAAATTAGCAAGAAGAAAAGTTTCTTCAAAATCTCTCTCAGACCAACAATAAGAATAGGAGAAATAAATGTCTCAACCCTTTATTTATAAGCATACAGGTGGCTTTCACAAATCCCAATAGCAATCATTAACTACATGACCAACCACAAAAAGATTTTTTTTTACAGAAACGTACGCCATTATGACAGGATCCCTGAAGCGACTTTTCAGTTACCAACCAGTTCCTCGCCGTCAATTGGTTATAAAGACATGTGGGCGCCGAGGAGATGTTCCATAGGCCTTAGATATTTTGGACGTCGCCAAAAGAGTATCAAGCGTGTTATCACCCACCTCGTCCAAACAACATATGACCCGTCCGTCGTTATCGACGGCTATGCTCCCAAGCAAACGTAAGTTTCAAAGCATATGACCTCACTCGAATTAATGTAAAAGGCTAAATGCCTTCGCCAAAGAGGAGAGTTTGACCTTGATCAAACGACGATCAAACACAATAACAAAAGACTAACACTCTAAAAGGCTAAGGCCATCTCCAATGTGTAAAGGGCTAAGGCTGTCGATAGTATTAAGGCTAAGGCCATCTCTAGTGTGTAAACGGCTACGGGCGTCGACAGCATTAAGGCTAAGGCCATCTCCAGTGTGTAAACTGCTAAGGCCGTCAAGAATATTAAGGTTAAAGATCATCGCCAAAGAGAATTCGGTCTCGACAGAAGCAACAATTGACCTCCCTATCCGAGTTTCTCGAACTACAGCCAAGGAAGTCCGCTCATCGAGCTTGTCAAAAGCACGACCTCAATAAGCAGAGGGACTAATTGTATGGGTCGGATTCCGACCCCACGATAATTAACGAAGTTAATTCCAGTTTTAGGCTAATTTATGATGAATAAGTTGTATGACCACACAGAATTGGCGGTATTTAACCCTTATCTGGTTCGACAAACAAGGCCACATCCTATTCACCATCATGAAGGCGAACCCACAATGTAGTCACAGTCACTTACTGACAGCTCATGAAACTCACAGCTATAAATACCAAGAGAGGGAACCCTAAAAGGGGGCTTCTTTTTCACCACTATTCATGAGAGAGAGAAAAGATAGAATGACACCCATATTATGGGAAAAGGAACACTATTGTAAGGCTCTGAACCTCTCCATGGAGAGGCACACCAAATTAATATTATCAATAAAAGCTTTTAATATTTCCTCTCCTAATTCTGAGTAATTATTTTCGCTTCTTTTATTTGGTCCAATAAATTATTATGGTTTGCTATAATTTTCCCTTGATTTATTTGTATTGTTTCACAGTCATAAAATATATGATAACTTTTGAGCAAACAATGTTCTCACTAGCTTCCTTGCATTAGTTAAAATACACACATATCAATTGAATGTTTTCAATTCCTTAAAGATGGACAATCCATATAGAGCCACTACAGTGTTACACTTATGTTTAGAACTTTACGAAGAACTTGACTAGAAGAATAATTCTCTTTTCCTTAAGTTAATTAATAACGCTATTTTTGAAAAGGCCTTGTTTAATTAGTTGACAAAGCTAATACTATTGAAAAAGTCCCTTCACAACAAGGTATATATTGCTTGTTGACCAATTTATCAAATGATCTTACACACTTTTCACTCATTTTCTCATCATTTGATTCTCCTAATATCTTCTATTTCGTCTTTATTTATCAAGACCCTCTTTTCTATATATAACAAAGTTGTTATTACCAGGAGAGCATAAAATGGCAAACTCGAAAAATCAAATAACAAGTCTGTATCGAACAAATTTGATTCCCTACGTTCTCATCTTATCTATGCACGTCCTTGACATAGAGACTGGCCCAACTGAGGCCGACCCGAGTAAGGTCGACCCCAATAAGTGGACGGACCGAGTGACATGACCCAAGACGACGTCGTTTAAAGCTCTGACTCTTCCGTTCACAGAGCCCATCAGCTTCTGTATTTTTCTTTGATTATTTCGAGGAAGATACCTTAATATATAAAGGGGACCTTACCTTTGTAAAGGCTCACGTGTATTTTGCTACTCATAATATACAACTCTCTCTCTCTCTCTCTCTCTTGTGAAAAGATTATTACTTGTTCCATTACTCTTGCATGTTAAGATATTTACATCTCATTATTGTCACCGATCTTAGCTCGATTACACTCTGTAGTCCATATTCCACTTGATTCCGATTTAACCTTTTATGTTTTCGATTGTTCTTGAGCTTAACAAGTATTCACATAACTTTTTAGCCAAATAATTTGGCTCCGTCTTTGGGGATTTCGTGAATCAAAGTTGTAGTTTTCTTCTATAGATCCTTTGAAATCCACTTTCTACAACCTTGAATATCTGAAAACAACGCAAGAATGAAAGATATCGTGGATGTTAGAGCCGATCTCATGGTCCCTCTCAACGCGGCTGCTGAAGTGGATGCTCTTCACGCAACCTCTAGTACCCTGATAAACGTGGAAAATCCGCCTTCCCCTTCTGAAGATCTGGTGCTTCCACCATACCCCATCCCAAAGACCTTCAAAATGTCCCCCCTTACTTGAAGGTATATGACGGGACCTCAGATCCCGAGGACCATCTGATTCATTATGTCACAACAGTCAAAGGTAACAATCTATCAAGCGAGCAGGTACCGTCCGTACTTCTGAAGAAGTTCGGCGATATGTTAACAGGAGGGTCCATAAAGTGGTACTCCCAGCTACCTTTCATGACCCCAATCCCGGTCGTGATAGCACCAGGCCGCAAGGATGGGCAAGCCCGACCAATAAAACCAAAATCCAAGAAGAAGAAATTTCAAGACCAACAGCAAGATTTAATATCAAACTCCCAGCCATGGATAATGTATATAATAAAAAGACACAACTGAACAGATATCCTCCCAAAACTGAGGAGTCATGAGTACAGTGCCTCTAATAAGTATCAATACACTGACTGAAAGGAACTACAATGTCTGACAACAAAACCATAAGGAGAAATAGACTAATAAAGACAGTGTAAACAGGTCCTGCGGATGATGGCAGCTACCTCAATACTCTAGTACGTCTGGAACACACAACAACAACAACTCTACGCCTCTGGAGCACCTGAATCTGCACACAAGGTGCATGGAGTATGGGGTGAGTCTATCAACTCAGCAAGTAATAAGCATGTATAAAAACCCGAAAGCAGAAAATCCACAACAAAACACAGAGTGAAGCTAGTTAAAAAGCTATATACAGTACAAGTCTCAAATATATCCAATTAAAGAAACTATAAATAAATGCTGAGATGCAATGCAATGCATGAACACTGCGGAACGCGCAGTCCGATCCATATGGGTACCCGCGCTCACTGTGGGGGTTCAGACTCCGGAGGGTCTCCTACATCCCAAGCGCCATTTCATACAGTGCCAATGGTTACCACTATTTTCATCACAATACACGGTGTCGTTTGTTACCACCGTTTTCATTTCAATACGCGGTGTCCTTAGTTACCACCATTTTCATTACAATACGCGGTGTCCTTAGTTACCACCATTTTCATATTACAATACGCAGTGTCCTTAGTTACCACCGTTTTGATTTAAAATAATAAACAGTCCAAAAATAACGATATAGTACTCGACAGCCCGAGATATCATTTAAAAATCATTAGAGCTTTCAAAATGTATTAATACGGCTGAGTTTGCCAAAAAAAGTATTTAAACCTGGATTGATTTCAAATAATATGCAAATCATGAAAATTTTTGAGATAACGATCCCTGAAGGATTCAACAAGTCGGCACAAGGCCCCAAACATGGCATCACGCCTAAATAATATCAATATAGTATGCAAAACAATCTCAACATAGTACAATATACCCCTCGGATTGGACTGAGTCACAATTTCCAACATATACAACCCTGCACTAGTCATGGAGTGCGTGTCTAGCCTCATAATAGCGTCACAATGTGATATAATGGGTTTTCAAACCCTCGGGTCATCATCTACACCCATTACTCACCTCAAGTCGGCCTCAAACTAGCTCGCAATGCCCTTCCCGCGCGAATCACACTCCGCGGATGCCAAATCTGATCAAAACCAATAGGAATACGTCAAAATAGGCTAATGGAGCATAACCCAATCGAAATAACTCGAAATATAGAAAAGAACATGAAGTTGGCAAAACCCGATCCCCACTTGACCCGAGTCCATACATATCAAATTTAAAAGAATCGGAGTCCATTTGACCCCTCAAATCAACACTTTAAGGTTCACTTGGGTTTCAAGCCCTAACCTCCATTTTTGACATTTAAAACCTTGATTTCTTAGTGTTTGATCCATGACTTCACTCTATCAGGATGCACTTTAGGTCAAAGAGATCGTACCTGAAGAATCTCTTCGATAATTTATCCAAAATCGCCCTCAATCGCCAAGTCGGAAGTTCTAACTCTTCTTCTCTTTTCAAAATATGAAAAACACACTATTTCATTAAAACTTGTCGATTCCCGCTTCAGCGGTAATTTTTCCGCTTCAGCAGCCTTCGCTTTCGCGCCCAAAATCCTGCTTCTGCTGTCTAGCCCAATCCTTAGCGTTCGTTTCTGATGTCGCTTCACCACTTCCGCGACTCCTGCATACGCGGTCCCCTTGACCGCTCCTACGGTCTCTGAACTTCCCCGTTGGCCGCTTCTACGGCTACTCATTCATTTCTGCGGACACCGCTTAAGCGGTCCCTAGCCCACTTCCGCAAAAATACTAGAAGCAGCAGGTCTTTTTTATGCTTAACTCCAAAAGTTCCTCGTTTTAACCATCCAGAATCACCCCGGGGCCCCAACCAAAACCACCAACCTTCTCCAAAACTTCCTACGAACTTGTTCCAATCCTAAAAACACGTCCTTAAACACAAAAATAATCAAATCATAGCGGATTCAAGCCTAAGTTCAACCATAACATCCGAAACTAACATTCGATCCAAAACCAAACCAAACGACGTTCGAATGACCCGAAAATTTACAGGCATATCTAAAATCACCTAATGAAGCTACTGCAACTCTCGGAATTTCATTCCGACCCTTGGATCAAAATCTCACTTATCAACCGGGATTCGCCGAAATTCAACTTTAGCCAATTCAAGCCTAATTCTCCACCGGACCTCTAAATTCAACTCCGTCTTCTCTCCCAAGACATAAATCACCATCCCAAACTAGTCGAATCATCGGAAATCCATTCCGAGCCCTCCAATTCATAAGTCAACATCCGGTTGATTTTGCTAACTTAAGCTTTCCTTAAAGAGACTATTGGTCTCATTTCTAACCACATCAAACCCAACACACCTCAAACCCACCAAACGCATATATTAACACATGGGGAAGCATAATATGGGAATAACGGGGCTAAAATACGAAAGACGACAGGTCGGGTCGTCACATCCTCCCCAACTTAAACAAACTCTCGTCGTCGAGTGTACCCAGAGCTGTACTAGAAGCAACCCAGTAACTGAGTGACCTTACCAAGCATATACCCGGGGTGATCCCATGACACCCTATCTCACTTAGGTACCAATAACACAACACAACTGAAATTTCACAATCCACCTGGCCCATAAACGGTAGAACCTCACTGCACTTCCCGAAATCATACACAAGACCAGAACCTCACATCTATACTCCGAATTAACCCGGACCAGCTGTAATAACCCACAGCTGCAACCTCAGGGGAATTCATACAATATACCACACATTACAACAATCTCGTATACTGCCAATGAATACTAAAGCACACAACGAACTGTAGCAGTTCTTCAGATCAACCATTCATGAAGTTACTTCCATGTTGACTATTACCACAACAGATTTTCGGGCCACACCTCAATATTATTCTTCTAACCAGCTAAAATCAAATCTGTTCATATTCATTAATGACCCCAATGCTCACCTCGAATATAACACACCACCTCCTGTGATATGATCCCTCATTACAGGCCTAAGCCATAATTGCATAATATACGCGCCAACAAGAAACATTCTACACATACCCAAATAAGGGCAAATGATTCAACCAGAAGAGTTATACCTCAAGCTCATCAATACCTTCATAAAACCAAGTTGAGACCCCATCTCACATCATAGAAATAGAGTATCTGAACCCTCCTCGAGAGGTCATATCTTCAAGTGGCCTTGCCATAACGCGTGATCCTATCCCAACACCATTACGCATGAAGCACCTCATGTTACTATGCTCAAAGTAGACAGCCCTGCACAAATCTATGCTTGAAACCAAATCTCTCATCACACTCACGGTAAAACAAGTAATATACACCATTCAGTCCTGAAAGGACACAACTAATACACTATCCGCCAAGCGATTCTCAATACGGACTTTTCAGGAACGGCCCCAGACATTGCCTCGGGAGACGCCCCTGATGCAACCTCTTGCCTTAATGGGGAAGAAACGCCACCCCTGGGCATGCTTACAAGAAGTATATCCTCCTCATCAGAATCGGACATCACCTTGAAAGGGCCGGCCACAGTTTTCTTCTTCTTCTGCGCCTTCTTAGAAGCACCCCGACCTACCAAAACAGGTATGAGCTGAGCAAGGAAAATTAAGGGGATCCTCCAAGCCAGAACATAAAGGAAAAACAAAGGAAAGCCATTTCCTGTCGGGCAATAGAGCCTGAGCAATTCTGGCCTGGTGCGACACTCCTCCGCAAACGGTATCAGTGATCCTACCCACGACCTAATGTCATTGATCATTCGAGGAGTGCGAGCTATCACTACATAAAGGTAAAAAGAAATCTACAGTGATTAGACCGACGAAATAAGATTGCTGTATAAATTGCACACAGGAATGCTTACATGTTGTGTTCCATGCCTCCGGAACCCTTTTGGGTGAGACACCAGATGTCCAGTACGTATGTAGAAAAATTTCTTCCAAAATTTACGACTGCCCTTGTCGTCAGATTGCACCACAAAGCTCTTCTTGCCCCGACGTACCAATTGGAGCATGGTACCTCTCATGAAGCTCACACTGAACATTTGCAAGAGGTGGTGAATAGAGACCTCCTTCCCAGCCTTAGCCTCATAGGTGGTAAGAATCCTACACACCTTCAGCGCATACGGAGTAAGTTGGCCCGCACACAACCTCTACAAACGACAAAGCTCCTCCGCCAGAGGATTGAGAGGAAGGCTATATCCAATCCAAAAAGCATACTCATAAAATGTGCAATATCCAGGCATGTGCACATTGGCGTAGTCCGTCCTGGAGGGGGCAATCTCAACATATTCAGGAATCTTGTACGACGTTCTAAGAGCAGCCAGATGAGAGGACGTCTGCTCGCTTAGTTCCCAGGGAGGAAGTTTACAATTATTTTTGAAATCCTTCCATGTAACCATGTCCTGTGGAAGTATGTTTGTCGTTGATAGAGGAACGACAACCTCCCTGCTTCTCTTTCCCTATCATATGAGGACGATGAAACCCTAGAAGGGGGATAATCCTTGGTCTTTTTGCTATCATGACAACACTTAACCATGATGAGAAGTTATGAAAGAAAGGCGCTTCAAGGGCACAGGGTTCGATTCCCAGGAGCGAAAAGTTTAAGAAGATCAACGAGTACCAGAAAAGACGAGGATAAGATTGAGGAAATACTCTCTGAAAAGGTTCGAAAATTGAATTGGGTTCAACCTCTCCTCTATTTGTAAGGAAAGGCACACGGAAATCGAAAATGCATGATTCAAAAACTGGCTCAGGAAAATAAAATGTCAGGTCATGTCCTGGACCGCCTCGGAAGCAAAAGTAATGATCACGCACGTGATCGATGATGTCATCCTGGAAAATGAGCCCTAAAAGGAGGTTATATGGCAACGACATAATGCCTTCATATATGATCATGCCCTTTTTCACAGTATCTATGGGTACGGCCAAATTTCTAGAAATATCGAGCACGTATGTTCGTTCATTGAAGATGTTTCTCGGCTACGTCCCCAACAAACGGAGGGACTATCTGTATCGGGCAAGTTGGTTCACTACATTCTCATGCTATCTATGCATGTCCTTGACATAGAGACTGGCCTAACTGAGGCCAACCCGAGTAAGGTCGACCCCAGTAAGTGAACGGACCAAGTGACATGATTCAAGACGACGTCGTTTGAAGCTCTGACTCTTCCGTACACTGAGGCCACCAACTTCTGTACTTTTCTTTGATTATTTCGAGGAGGTCCCTTAATATATAAAGGGGGCCTTTCCTTTGTAAAGGCTCATGTGTATTTTGCTACTCAGAATATACAACTCTATCTCTCTCTCTTGTGCAAAGATTATTACTTGTTCCATTACTCTTGCATCTTAAGATATTTACATCTCATTATTGTCACCGATCTTAGCTCGATTACGCTCTCTAATCCATATTACACTTGATTCCAATTTACCTTTTTATATTTTCGATTTTTTTTGAGCTTAACAAGTATTCACATAACTTTTTAGCCAAACAAAATCAACAGTCCCAAACTCCGAAGAGGGACCTCCTAACGTTTTAGCTTTTATAATACAACTTGGTCAGTGAAGAAAATTAACATAGATTAATATATCATAATATCGTAACTTAGTTTAGTAAACTTAATCCAAGAACATCTCTAAACGCTATTTGGAAAATTTAACTGCTTACATGATTAAAAAGGTCTTTTGGTGGTTTAAAGCAACTAAATTACCAGATATAATAGTTAAAATTGCACGGTATAGCCAGTTTTCGTACTGGTCAATCAAAAATAGCCACCATTTACGAAGTTAATGGAAAATAGTTATAATTTTATTGCAACAGAGACCGGTCCCGTATAATACGGGAGTTCTGTGCATATGTGTACGAACTCCAACATATTATGCTAGACCAGTATACTTTGCTGACTCTCGTATAATATACGGAAGACTGGATCACATGTGCTCCAAACTCCAGTATATTATACTGGACATTTGTACTTGGTGGAACTCCCGTATATTATGCGGGAGTTCCAGGATAACTATGCTGGAACTCCAACATATTAGCTGGAGTTCCAACATAGTTATCCTGGAACTCCCGTATAATATGCTGGAGTTCAAGCATACTTATGCTCGAACTCCCGTATAATATAGTGGCGTATTTTCCGGGTTTTGAACAATGTTTTCGCTTATATTTATCATTACATGAAAAGTGGCTAAATTTCGATTACTTTTGAAACTGAGTTATTTTTGAATGGCCAATTGTAAATCTTGCTATTTTTAAATTTCTCCCTGATATAATATATTTATCAGTATACTTCTATCAGTCCACATATAGGCTGGCCCAAATTCCATACAAGTGGTGGAATTCAAAAATAGGCAAATTTACAAGTGATAATTGAAAAATAGCTACAATTTTGAAATAATCAAAATTAGTCACTTTTGTATGTAAAGATAAATCTGAACGAAAAAACTGTTCAAATTCGAAAAATGTTCCAGCATAATATGCTGGAGTTTAAATTTTTACATATTAACTTCCAGCATAATATACTGGAGTTCCAGATATGCTGGAAGTTCATTCAAAGGTGCTCCAATCTCCAGTATATTAGGCTGGAACTTTCTGCATGCTGGAGTTCTAGCATAGTATGCTGGAAGTTCTATCTTCAGTATATTAAGCTGGAATTCTTCATGTTGCAGGAAAATAGTGGCTACATTTTAATGACTTTGCAAATGCTGACTATTTTTCAATTACTGGTCTGAAAACTGGCTAGCCAATGCTATTTTCACTTATAAGTGCCAAACCAAGATCCAGATCAACCCAGAAATAAGGGGGAAGTACATGGTTGGCCACCAATAACACATGTATTTACTTTTAAGCCACCGTTTGAAATGTCTTTAATATTTAGTCACTTCTTTAATAAACTTTAACTACCCGGACAAAAATACCCTTCTGCTCATGTCCTTAACTTTTGTACTTAACTTCAGGACTACATGTCCTTAACTTTTGAACTTGGAACTCCAAGTTCAGGACTACATGTCCTTAACTTTTGAACTTGGAACTCTAAGTTCAGGACTTTTGGACTACATGTCCTTAACTTTTAAACTTGTAACTATAAGTTTGGGACTGCTTGTCATTAACTTTTGAACTTGAAAATCAAAGTTAAGGACCTATTGTCCTTAACTTTTGAACTTGTAACTGTAAGTTAAGGACCGCATATCCTTAACTTTGGAACTTGTAACTGTAAGTTAATGACTCCATGTCCTTAACTTTAGAACTTGTAACTGCAAGTTAAGGACTGCATGTTCTTAACTTTTGAACTTGTGTTCTTAACGATTGAACTTAACTTTAGGACTTCAAGGTTATATTTTCTTAACTTTTGAACTTGAAACTCTATGTTCAGGACCATGTCCTTAACTTTTGAATTTAACTTTAAGACTTCAGGGCTACATATCCTTAACTTCTGAGAAGGAATTGCATTTCATGTTTACTCATCACTCTCTTTCTTATTTTTACAACTTTTAGATGAGCTAAGAGCAAATAAACTCTATTACATTAGACTCTCTAGAAAGAAAATAATAATAATCCATGAGACAAGCAGTTAGAGTAATTGTAATAGTATTTTAAAATTCAATCCAGAACGGTAACAATCATCACCATAAAATGCTTGGGAAATAAAAATTCAAAATTAGTTTACCAATTCCAATAATCATGGGATTGAAAAGGTTAATTGAGTAGGTGCAGCTGGAGGGTAGTTAATACCGTTGGAAAGTACTAACAGCTGAAAACCCAATATGTCACCATCTTTTAGCTGACCAGATATTCCGATACATATAAATTTATTCTTTTTCCTTATTTTATAGAAATAATTTTTTATAAGGCTGCATATATTTTATTCTTCACAGATCTCACTTGTGAAATATTACTTGATTTGTTATTGTTGTTGTTGTATATAGAATAATTCTTTACCTTTTATAAAACTCTGCATACTTTTTCAAAAGGTTTCTTTTGTGAAAATTTCAGAAACTTGTTTTGTACCTTTAATTTCATAAGTGGAACATTTTGAGACCACTTAAAAAACACTCATAATTATTTCAGGGAAAGTATTTGGTCAAGAAAATTAAAGTTGTGGAATTTTCACATTACGATGGTCAAAAATCTGATTCTTGGTATAAATTCCATCACGAATTCATATGATTTTCGCAATAGTAGGTACATATTAAGAACTAGATAAAATATACTAGAGATGTCAATTCTTTATTAAAACAAAAACAATGGATAATATTGTGCATTAATGGAATGATGAATCGTGTAGTTTAGTTAAGATTCTTGTGGTTATTTTGGAATCAAACGTAACCAACAAGGATTAAGACAGACTAACAGACACGTGCATGGGCAATAACTGACAACAATACTTGAATAAATTTAATATTAGTTTTATTAAGAAGTGTAAACATTTAGATCAAAGTCAAATTAGCTGCATAATTCTATTATTTCCGGAATACTATACTCTTTAGGAAAAATAGCCTGTGTGTTTAACAACACCGATTTAGAAGATCCACACTATTCATTATGTTTGAATGACTCCTTGATCCAAAGGAAGATAATTATTAAAAATTCCCTTTTTAAATACGGAGAAGGTTCATATATGCCCTTGAATTATATGTTTTGGATTAATAATGACATTCATCCACCTATTGGGCAAAATATGCCCTTCAATTAATGTTTTTGGCTCACAAAATGTCATTTGAGTTAAATGAGGGAAACGTGTCATCGTCATATCGGTCCATTCTAAATATTTCTTAATTAATTAAAAAGACACATTATTTATATCCGAAAAATAATTTTCTAAAGCAATTTTTCTAAAACTCTTTTTACTAAAAACTGAAGAAAAATGAGTTTTTTTTTCCAGTTTTTACAAAAAAAAAGAAATTGTTTTACTAAAACAATATTTTTGTAAAAGCAAAAATAAAATCTAAAAAGGAATTTTCTAAAGCAACAATTTTGTAAAAACTGAAAAAAAGTAGATGGGTTTTACTAAAATTTTCAGATTTTTCTTTCAAGTTCTTTTTTTTTTTTTTTTTGCTAATCTTGGACATTTTCCCTCGTTATTATTTTTCTTGAAGAACACAACTGATAGAAGATATCAGCAAAATTAAAACTAATAAAAATAAAGTATAGTTTCTCTGCCAAAAGCGATAAACATTGAAATAAAAAACGTAACATTTACTTGAAAAACATTATAACAATACATTGAAATAAAAGTTCAGTTTTTTTGCTAAACTGGAAAAAAAAAAACTTGAAAAAAAGAAAAGCTTCAAAAAAATGGGTCTTTTGTATTAAACTGGAAAAATCTGAAAATTAGCAAAAAATATCTACTTTTTTTTTTCAGTTTTTACAAATATATTGCTTAAGAAAATTGCTTTTTAGATTTTATTTTGTTTTTACAAAAAATATTATATTAGTAAAAAAATCTATTTTTTTTGTAAAAACAGGAAAAAAATTCTTTTTTTTCTTCAGTTTTAGTAAAAACAAGTTTAGAAAAATTGCTTTAAAAAGTTATTGTTCATATATGAATAATAGGTCTTTTTAATTAATTAAAAATATTTAGAATGGGCCAACAAGAGGAAGACATGTGTCCCTTCGTTAATTCAAAGGGTATTTGTGAGCGTAAATCATTAGCGGAAGGGCATATTTGACCCAATAGGTGGATGGGAGGGGGAGGCATTATTGATCCAAGACGTATAGTTCTGGGTCATATCTAACCTTCTCCGTTTTAAATATTCTCTCTTCAATTAGGTACGAAATAAAACATAAGATTTACGGAAGATTTTTATGTATTATTAGGTGCTAAATGTAATGATCCGACTGGTCGTTTACTCGTTTTGTTTTCTCGGACATTGTTCCCCTAAATAAAAACTTTTCACACTTGATTCAGTAAATTTATGACTTGAGGGGACAGTTGCTTCAGGAATTGGAAGAATTTTGAGTGAAATATGTCCAATTGATTCTTTAGGATTCTCTTAAAAGATCAAGTTTGATTTTACTCAACATTTTGAGAAAACGGATCCGAATTTGTAATTTGACGTTCCTAGAAGGTCTGTGGGAAAATATGGGACCTGGGCATATGTCCGGAATCAAATTCCGAGGTCCGTAGCCCGAGTAATAAAATTTTTATTTGAAATTATTAATTTGAAGTTTTAAAGATTTAAACAAACTAAGTAATGATTGATTTTCCTAGGTATCAGGCTCGCATTTTGGTTCTAAAGCCTCGTACAGGTCCGCAATATCATTTAAGATCTGCTTGTAAAATTTGGTGTCAATCCGTTTAGTTTTAGGGTGTTTTGGCCCGTTAGAGAAAAATAAAGAACATGAAGCTCATAAGTTTGATTCAGTTTGTTTTAGGGGGTAATTCCTAGATTTAATATTGTTTCCGGTCTTCCGAGGGTTCGAGTAGGTCCGTCTCGTGATTTCAGACTTTTCAGTATATTCGGGCGGTGTCCGGGAGCCTTGAGCATCAATCAGACGGGGCTTGAGTGAAGTAGAAAATTTGATAAAGGGCTGAAGGTTGCTGCTTCTATCATAACCGCATTTGCGGCTGTTGGACCGCAGGTGCGGTCAATCCATCGCAGAAGCGATCCCGAGCAGGCCAGGCAAGGAACCTCAAATGCGGCTCCCTAGCCGCAGAAGCAGCTCCGTAGATGCAAGCCTCAGACTGCAGAAACGGTCCCAGTCTTTCCCCTTCTTCGCAGATGCGGTCATCGTCTCACAGATGCGGTCCCTTGACCGTAGATGCGAAAATCGCTGGGCAGTGGGGTTCATTTATTACGGGTTCTAAGTCATTTTATCACATTATTCACTCCTCCTTTGGGCGATTTGGGAGCTTTTGAGAGAAGGATTTCCCCTAGCATCTTGAGGTAAGTGTGTGCTACCTATTTGTAGTTTAATATCATTGTCTTGGATAGATTAAATACTAAATATTAGGTAAAATCAAGGGGTCAGATCAAGACCTAGGATTTTAATCAAACTTAGATTTAACCACGAAATTTGTTATGAAATGAACTAGAAATCATATATTATTGATCCTTAGGTTGAATAGAACAACTTTCCTCGAAAAATCTCGAAATTCAGGCACGTGGGCTAGGGGTCAGAATTTAGAAAACTCGTGTTAATGATTGGGAAATTGCTCAAATATCTATAATTCGACCTTGTGAGCCTATATTAATTAGTTCTTACTTCATTTAACTAGTTTGGGATCGTTCGGCTCCGAATTAAGGGATTTGACTTGTTCTTGATATTTGGAAGTGCGCTTTGAGGCGAGGTAAGTCTCCTTTCTAATCTTATAAGAGAGAATTGTCCCCATAGGTATAATAGTTGAGAAATTGTTGTTAAATACGGTAGCTACGTACGCACTAGGTGACGGAAGTCCGTGCGTAGCTACTATAATATTAATTGCTTGGGTAGTCTAGGACCCACATCATGCCTAGATTGTGAATATCACCATAGACCATAGTAACTTGCTAATATGATCATTTATGATATCCTAGAGACTTGGAAAGAAATAAAAGTGAACATGTGAACTTGTTGAACCCTTGTAAGAATTTATTTGTATATAAATGTCTTCGTGTTTATTCTTGATATTTCTTGATATTTATGGATCAGACCGATCGCCTATGTGTAAATAGATGCATCTATGATTCGCGTTGTTCGACCCTCGGCACTGCACAATTTATTTTCTCTTGGAGCGGGCAGTCGACCTCGGCATAATGTGCGCATGATATCTATGTTGAATTTTATACATGACTCGTTTTGCTAAGTATTTTGAAATGCAAATGGCTAACTAAAATATGGTCAAGGACATGATTATTGTTTTTCGTTATAAACGGTTGATTATTGGTGATTTCCATGTTAGCATAACACTTTATCATATTATTTTAACCCTATTAAGTATCAAATTGACCTCTCGTCTCTACTTTTTCGAGATTAGACGGGATAGTTACTGGGTACATATTATTTATGTACTCATGCTACACTTGTGTACTTAATTGTACTGGATCCGAGGCAGGTACATCTGCTTACCAGTCTGGTGCGCGCCCCTGATTTAGTGAACAAGACGTCCATGGTGAGCAGCTTCCTTCCTATGTCGATCAGCAGCCGGATGGAGTCTTTCTTTACTTTTGTTGTCTCTTCTATCTCAGACGGTAGGATAGAGACATTATTTTGTATATTTTACTAGATGCCTATACTTGTGACACCAAGTCTTGGCACACAATTAGTAGACATTTATTTTGGATTGTATAATCATATTATTTACATTATTGATCACTTCTTGTTTTAAATCTAAATTGGAGTATCTGTTTTACTTATTTCTGAAAAAAAGTAACATAAGAATTTAACTATGTTTCTGCGTTGGCTTGCCTGGCAATTGTGTCAGACAGCTTCATGACCTATTACGGAAATGGGTCGTCACACTTAAAATTTGAAAATGATAATTCAATGAAGATAACTTCATCTTTCCTTCCGCTCTCTACTTCTTCGGTGTAGGGGTAAGGTCTGCTTACACACTACTCTCCCTAGATCTCACTAATAGGATTTTACTGGATTGTTGTTGTTATTGTTGTTGTTCATGTATCAAATTAAATCAAAAAAATCAACAACTTTATTTCCCTTGGAAATATAATATAATATAATATAATATAATAAGAATAGAAAAGATATTACACTTCAATAAATATAACTTAATTCCTATAACCAAAGGATGTGGTTTTATGGATGTAGCTGCTTTTTCCTTAACCAGAAGTCTCGGGTTCGAACCCTGAGTATAGGAAAATCCTTGATAGAGAGCTTTTCTCCGAATGGGGCCTTACACAGCACGAATCATGGTATAATCGAATTTTAATGTGGATATCGAATACGGAACAGAAAACCAAAAAAATAACTTAAGTCTATTTTTATATAGCTTCATTTGATTCTCTTTTTCTTTTTCTTTTTTTTTTTGTTTTTTTTTGCCGTTAGGTTCTCTTTTTAGCTACTCCACGATGTCACCATGTTGACTGTAGTTGGAAAATTTAATATAACACAAAATATCAAACTCATAAAAACCTCTGTTGCCATTAACTTTCTTTCGATCAATCCACCGTCCACGGACTGAGAGTGTGGAAATATCAAAACAAGAATACAGATAAAATCTACTATTAATAAAATTTAGTAATTAAATACAAAGAAACTCGCAAGCTTTGGAGAGAATAGGAAGTGGGCACCGTTAGTGGTTAGAGTAGGAAGTAGGAGATTTTACCACAATATAGTAAAGGTATATATTCTATTTATTATAAACTAAAATTATATTAATATATTATTTTCTATAGCTATCTTATATATTTAAGAGCAAAATAAGTATCACGATCCATTTCCATAATAGGTTGTGAGGGCGTCCGACACCGTTGCCAGGCAAGCTATTGCGGAGTATTTCTAATATCTTATATTTATTTTATCAGGATTTAAGTGAAATAACCATTCCAATTGGGACTTAAGACTAAAAGAGTAGATACTATAAGTAACATATTATTACAAATTCAAAATAAGTCTACCAATGTGTGTGTCAAAACTTGGTGTCACAAGCTACGGGCGATTAGTAGAATATACACAAAAGAATAATAGACTATTCTACTATCTGAATCAGGATAGACATAAAACAAAAGTACAAAGAAAGACTTCTTCGGCTGCGGATCAGCATGAAGGAGAAGCAGCTCACTGTAGAAGTCCTAAATAGTCACTAATGCGCACAAGAGTGATATCCAAATCCACCTGCCTCAGATCATGTACATTTAAGTACAGAAGTGTAGCGTGAGTACATAAACAACATGTACCCAGTAAGTATCCCGTCTAATCTCGAAGAAGTAGAGACGAGAGGTCGATTCGAAGGTCAAGTAAAAATAAGAACAATTTAGAATAAGCAAGAATAACTCAAGTCATAAGTATAACAAGTATGAAATAGAAATTCTTCCTTTAACCTTCCATAAAGAGTGTTCGTTTGTATATATTACAACAATTATGAAGTTTAACACACAAGTAAAAAGATAAATAACTCATGCGCATATAATCACCGAGGAACGTACGGTCCGATTCAACATAAAAATAAATGTGCACTGCCGAGGCTCGAACGGCTTGAAGCATAGAAGCATCTATTACCCCGCTCGCGAATCATCCGCGCGACGCAGTCAAACATAAATGAGAACTTCACAAGCAAGAAATAACATATATCTGATGAGCAATATATCACAGAAAAGAATAAATTCCCCTTTTAAATACGAAACATTAAATAAATTACCCTACTAGTAGCATTTACTTTAATCAAATAATTCATACGAGTTCCAAATTTAACATCAAGTTGCAAGAACATCACATAAAATATACTTCTAGGCCCTAGACTACCCGGACTTAGCTGCTACGCGCGGACACTTGTCACCTAGTACGTACGTAGCGCCCGCATATAAAGGCGATATATTCAATTATTATACCTATGAGGACAATTCCCTCTTACAAGGTTAGAAAGGAGACTCACCACGCTCCAAAGTGCACTTCCAAATTTCAAGAATGAGCCAAAATCCTTAATTTGAAACCGAACAATCTTAAACTAACTAAACGAAGTAAGAACTAATTAATATAACCTCGCAAGATCAAATTCGAGCTATTTAAGAAATTCTCCAACCATTAACACAAGTTTCCTAAATTCTGACTCCGGGCCCACGTGCCCGGATTCCGAGATTTTTCGAAGGAAGTTGTTCTTTTTATTAAAAAAAAATTTAGAGCATTTTATTCATCACCTCAAAAGATATACAATTTCATGTTCATAACTGGTTGGACAGCCAGTTATGTATTCTAATTACAGCATCATTCCTATGCTTCTATCAAAAAACCAATGACTATGTATGTGATTTATAGTATCTAAAACTCAAGCTAAGGAAAACTATTTAACTGTTGTAATCCATGTTGCCATCTTCGACTGTGTCTGCCTCGAATATGAAGCAGCATTGCAATTTCTCTGGCTGTTTTATCCTCATCATACACCATATTCTGAAATCTCATATTGTTCCTTGCCTTCCAAATTAAAGCAATAGCATGAATAAAAGCAACAGCAGTAAATGCATTCCTCCATGCAGTACTTCGAGCTTTTCTACATATCCATATCAACTCCTCTTCCCAGTTAAGCACTTGTCTCGAACTACCCAGCCAACAGCAAATACGAGTCCATAACCTCTTTGTGATACAGCATTCAAAATATAGATGATGAAATGTCTCCTCTTGCTGTTTGCAGAATACACACGTAAGTGGAATTTGAATTCCAAATTTAACCAATCTATCCACAGTAGGCAATCTGTGATGTGCAGCCAACCAAGCAGTGAACTTGTGACGGGGAATTACATTTTCAACCAATAATAAGTTCCTCCAGCTAACTCATTCAAAACTAGGCAGCATGGCAATATAAAGTTTATGTATTTGAAATCTTCCCATACAACAAACTGATTTGAATCTGTCATTCAGTGAGCCAGCCATTTGCTGATTCTCCATAATACCATCTCTACATTGTATGATCTTTCTGACTACCCATGCAGCTTGTTTGGGTGCTTTTGCTGTTCCCACATCATCCCTCTTTATATAATAACAATGAACCCATTTTACCCATAGACAATCCTTCTTTCTTGCTAAGTCCCATAGAAGTTTAGCAACTGCTGCTTTATTCCATATTTTCAAGTTCATTATGTTGAGGCCACCAGCATTTAAAGGTGAACATATTCTGTCCTAAGCAACTAAAGCCCTCCTGGAATAACTTGCAGAACCAGTCCATAGGAATGTACGACAGATTGAATCAATAACTTTGAGGACACCCTTTGGTAGAATGAATACCTGCGACCAATAAGATTGAATTCCAAAGATAACAGATTTTATAAGCTGGCATCTCCCTGCATATGAAAACAACTTTGCAGACCAGCAGTTTATTCTTGTTGTGATCCTCTCAATGAGAGGTAAATACTGTTGTACAGATAGCTTCTTTGAGTCCAGTGGAATGCCCAAATATCTTAAAGGAAGGACACCTTCACTGAACCCCAATCTTCCAATCATGTCTGCCCTGAACTCTTGATTTACCCCTGCTAGATAAATGGCACTTTTGATAGGATTAGCTTCCATTCCAGAAGCCTTAGAGAATTTTAAGAAAGCCTGATGAAGGATCTGTATAGAAATAGTGTCAGCCCGACAAAACAATAGTAAATCATCAGCAAAACATACATGTGTGCAATTTAGTTTCCTACATTTAGGATGGAAATTAAAATTCCCATTCCTATGAAGCTGTCCCAATAGTCTGTTCAAATATTCCATAGCCATCACAAAGAGGTAAGGGGACATTGGATCCCCCTGCCTTATTCCTCTCTTAGCTTTAAATGGTTTAGTGAAACCACCATTCATTATTAGAGAGAATGAGACAGTAGTAGTCCATGCCATGATCCAATTGATGAACTTTGCTGGAAAACCATAAGCTACTAGAATCTGTTTAAGAAAAGACCATTCCAGAGAATCATAAGCTTTCCTCAAGTCCACTTTTAATACACATCTAGGAGAAACTCCCTTTCTAGTGTATCCTTTAAATATCTCATGACTGAGCAAGATATTGTCAATAATACTCCTCCCCTCTATAAAAGCTAACTGAGATAATCCAACAATATCACTAACAACACCCTTTTGTCTTCTAGTGATGATCTTGGATATAAGCTTATACAAAGTAGTGCAACAAGCAATTGGCCTATAGTCCTTGACTGTAGTAGGTGAACTATTTTTAGGAACCAAAGCAATAGCTGTAGTATTTATGAAATGTGGCATAGTGCTGGTTGTGAAGAATTCCTTAGTGGCTGCTAATATACCATGCTTGATAATCTCCCAGTTCTTTGTGAAGAATTCCACAGGATTGCCATCAACACCAGGGGCTTTGTCCTTTGGCATATCATTCAAAACATCAGTAATCTCTTCCATATTAATATCTCTGATTAACAACCTCTGTTGAGCTAAGTTCAAACATTTACCTTCCTTCACAGTAGCTATATCTACACCAGTCAGTTCTTCAGCATAACCTCCCAGCAATTGTTGGAATACAGTGATAAATTCATGTTCCACAGCAGCAGGATCAGAAATATGAATTCCAGTATCAGTATAAACTGAAGTAATGGTATTCTGACAATTCCTAATCTTCCATTGGGCATGAAAATAATTTGTATTTGCATCTCCATATTCAATCCATGTAGCCTTTGATTTTTGCCTCATGACTTGTTCCTCAATATTGCTCCATTTTTCAATTTCTGCCAAGGCTTGCCTTTCCTCAATGAATAGATCATGTGAATGAGGAATGGACTGCATTTGGGACTGAACAATATCAAGTTGCTCTCTTGCCTGAATGATTCTCTGTTTATAGGATGCCATATAACTGTTTGTCTCCTTTAATTTCATCTTCAACAACTTCAATTTAGACCATATCTGTTGCATAGCACTACCTGTATAATCCTGCTGCCAAACATCCTTAACTATATCATGGAACTGTTGGAATTCCATGATCCCAGTGTAGAACCTGAAAGGCTTAGGATGTAAGAGTTTTTGGCTACCAAACTTTATACAGATTGGTGTGTGATCAGATACAGAGGGGTTTAAGAATTCAGCTTCAATGTGCCCATATTGCTGTACCCACTGAAAGTTACCCAAAGCTCAATCAATTTTGCTGTACACTTGCTTATTTGTCCAAGTGTAATTCCAACCTATCCTTTTGAGTGGAGTTAATTTCAGATCATAAATGAGTTGTTTAAACCCCCTAACTTAAGCATCAGTCACTATAGATCCAATTCTATCCTCAGAAGATAGAACATTATTGAAATCACCACTAAGTAACCATGTATCTTGGCTAGGTATGGAAACACCTTTAAGATCAGTCCACAGTCTTTCTCTTAGAACACCAGTATTGTGAGCATACACTACACTAAGATGAGTTTTTACATGGCTATAGGGATCCTCTATATGACATTGGACTAGTTGATCAGTAACGCAGGAAATAGTGACCTGAATATGAGATTTCCAGATCACCCAAATCCTGCCATTCACAGCCTCAGAATAATTGCAGAACACCTTCTAGCCTTTAGCAATCTTTCCTTGGATCTTCTGAGCTTTATGTTCCTTTACTCTAGTTTCAAGGCACCCCAATACATCTACTTTATTTACATTCAGAAATGCTTTCAATTCCTTCTGCTTATGGGCTAAGTTCAGCCCTCTTATGTTCCATGTAACAATTATCATAGATATGAGGGTCCAGGATCATGCTGGCCTTTCCTACCAGCATCAATTACCTCCATTTTAGCTTTCCCCCTGTTGCAACTGTCCACCAATTCTGCTCCTGTGCTTCTAGGTATAGCATCATTAACCAATGCTACCCCTGAGTTGACATCAACAGCTTGATCATCTGTTATCTGCTAAGGAGTCTGACACATACTCCCCATATCATTAACCAATACTACCCCTGAGCTGACATCAACAGCTTGATCATCAGTTTTCTGCCGAGGAGTCTGACCCATGCTCCCCACTGCTACTGTCTGAATTACCTCAAGAGTAGGATTCACATGTATCCCATTAGTTTCCTGATCAGCAACTTGAGATGCAATTTCAGCAGGGGCCTTCTTAACAGTCCATCTTTGCCTAGTCACTTTATCTTGTTTTCTAGGCCTACTAGGTACCTCCTGTGGTTCCAGCTTTGCAACATCATCCTCCTGTACATTATACCAACACTCAATAGTGTCATGCCCAAATTTAAGACAATGGTTACAAAATGTGGGCTTCCAATCATACTCAATCAGTTGAGTTTAGAACCATAAGGAGTATCAATATCAACTTGTTCAGGCAATGATTGAGATGCATCAACTTCCACTAGTAAACGAGCAAAAGAAATTCTCTCATAATGTGCTGTGATCTTATCAGTATACAGTGTCTTCCCAACTACACTAGCAAGCTTACTTAACACCTCAGCTGACCAATACCCTACTGGCAACCCAGGAAATCTAACCCAAATAGGTATTGTACTCAAGATATCACTCTGAAAAGAGAATTCAATTTCCCATGGCCTTCGCACCATCGGCTTGTTCCTGTATGAATAAGGCCCAGATTGTAGCACCAGATCCATATCAATTTTACTCATGAATCGAAATATGAAATATCCTTCTGAATGAACTAAGATTTGTGGTTTTGAAACAAAATTCCATACATGCAATACAAAATTCTCCATAGCCTTTTCAGTAGGATTATCCCCAATTATATAGCCAATTAGTGAATCCTTCCAGTATTCAACTTGTGGAATCAGTTCTTCCTCACTAATAGTAACCACTGTCTTCCCATCCCTATGAACTGGAGGCACAAATGTAAGCGAATTACCCATCTGAGTAAGTCGATTTCCACGAACAGCTTCAGCAAAAGTTGGGGGAGGAGTTTCAGCATCAGCAATGTTCGAGAACTGCAATTTCCTCACGATTTCGTCATTTTGATTTTCCACTTGTTGCATGCAAATTTCAGTAGCTTTCTCCGATTTTGTAACTGTCGATTGCAAGGCAGGGGGTAAAAAACTACAAAAAGTGAGAGGTTCTAGCACCTTAGTCTCCATAGGAGCCGGAGTGACAGTCTGCGAGGCAGTTGCAGGTGGAGGACGACGACGGCGAGCCATTTTCCGGCGGATTTTGCGCCTTGCTAACGTGCGCCAGAGAATTAACTATTCTATTGCCAAACGTACGCCGAGAGCATTTTAGGCAAGAGGAAAATTCGAAGGAAGTTGTTCTCTATAACCTAAAGATCAAAAATATATTATTTCAAGTTTATTATATAACAAATCACACGGTTAAATATTAGTTTTATTTAAGCCCTAGGTCTAGATCTAACCCTTCCTTTTACTTAATTCTTAGTGCTTAATCTACCTAATATACATATATTAAGACTAAGGAGGGATGAAAATAACATACCTTGTGTTGCTATGTCATGACCCACTCTTTGAAAGTTCCCAAATTGCCTAAGTATGGTATTGTGAATTAATTAAATGGCTTTGAGTTCGAATTAAATGAACTTTGTGCACTAGCGATTTCCGCTTCTGCGGTGCCATTTCTGCTTCTGCGGAAATCGCTTCTACGATTTTGGGCCGCTTCTGGGGTTGTGGCCCAGTTTGGCTGGACCGCTTCTGCGGGCTAATTTTCGCTTAAGCGGAACCGCTTATGTGGTTTTCCCTCGGCCTGCCCTTGGCCGTTTCTGCGAAGACCTGCCCGTATCTGCGGTCCTAGAACCACAGATGCAGTTATGACAGAAGCAACAGTTTCAGCCTTCTTTTCAATTTTTAACTTCACTCGAGCCTCGATCATTTGATGCTCGGGGCTCCCGATCCCCACTCGAACATACCGACAAGCCTGAAATCACGAGGCCGACCTACTTGAACTCTTGGATCACTCAAAATAATGCTAAATCTTGGAATCATGTCCTAAACCAAATGAATCAATCTATTGAACTTCAAGTTCTTAAGTTTCTTCTAGTGGGTCAAAACGCCCTTAAACTACTCAGATTGACACCAAATTTTATGGGTAAGACCTAACTGCTATTTCGGATCTGTACCAAATTTTGGAACCAAAATCCAAGCCCGGTACCTAGGGAGTCTATGAATTCTTAGTTTTTTTAATTCTTTATAAACTTCAATTTAACAATTTCACATAGAAATTCATTACTCGGGCTAGGGACCTCGATATTTGATTCCGAACATATGCTCGGGTCCCATATTCTCCTACGTACCCTCCGAAACTTTCAAATTACAAATCTGGGTCCGTTTCTCAAGAAAGTTGACCGAAGTCAAGCTTGCCTTTTAAGGAAATCATAAAGAAGCAATTGGACATATTCTTACTCAAAAATCTTCCAACGTCCGAACCACCTATCCCCACAAGTTATAAATTAGCTAGAACAAGCACCGAAAGTTTTATTTAAGGTAACGGGGTTCTAAAATGCAAAATGACCAGTCGGTCCTTACATTCTCCACCTCTAAAACAAATGTTCGTCCTCGAATAGACATAGAAAAGTACATGGACTGATGAATAAGTGGGGATATCTTCTCCGCATGCCCTCCTTGGACTCCCAGGTCGCCTCCTCAACCGGTTGGCCCCTTCACTGGACCCTCACCTTAGAAATCCTCTTAGACCTTAAGTGGCGATCCTATCTATCAATAATGGCAACTGGCTCCTCCTGATAGCCCAAACTTTCAACTAACTGAACGGTACTAAAGTCTGACACATGTGATTGGCCAGAATGATACTTCTGAAGCATCAATACATGAAAAAACAAGATGAACTCCCGATAAACTGGTAAGTAGAGCAAGCTCATAAGCAACCTCTCCAACTCGTCTCAACACCTCAACAGGACCAATAAACATTGGGCTTATCTTGCCCTTCTTCCCGAACCTCATAATGCCCTTTATTGGCGAGACTTTCAAGAGAATATTCTCGCCAATCATGAATGATACATCACGCGCCTTATGATTCGCGTAACTCTTCTGTCTGGATTGAGCTGTCCGAAGCCTCTCCTGAATCATCTTTACCTTATCCAAGGAATCCTGTACCAAATCTATACCAAATAACTTAGACTCACCAGGCTCAAACCACCCGATAGGAGAATGACAACGTCGAACATATAACACATGCTATATCTATGCTGGACTGATAGATGTTGTATGCAAACTCTGCTAAAGGTAAGAACTGATTCCACTGCACTTCAAAGTCAATCACACATGCTCTAAGCATATCCTCTAAAATATGAACTGTCCGCTTTGAGTGGCCGACGGTCTAAGGATGGAATGACGTGCTAAGCTCTACGCGGGTTCCCAACTCACTCTGAACGGTGCTCCAGAAATGGGAAGTGAACTCAGGGCCTCTATCTGATATGATGGAAACCCGCAAACCGTGCAACCTAACTATCTCCCGAATATAAATCTGAGAATATCTCTCTGCTGTATAAGTAGTCGCCACTGGAATGAAGTGATCCGGCTTGGTCAACCTATCCACAATGACCCACACTGAATCAACCTTCTGCAAAGTCCGTGGAAACCCAGCTACGAAATCCATGGTGATGCGCTCTCACTTCCACTCCGAAATGGGAATATGCTAATGTAGGCCACCTGGTCTCTGGTACTCATATTTGACACGCTGGTAATTCAAACATCTACCTACATACTACACCACATACTTCTTCATCTTACGCCACCAGTAATGCTACCTCAAGTCACGATACTTCTTCATGGCACCGGGATGAATGGAGTACCTTGAACTGCAGACCCCGTCAAGGATCCTCTCTCTCAAGCCATCAACATTAGGAATACATAGATGACCTTGAAGTCGTAACACCATCCTCAACAATAGAAACCTCCTTTGCACCTCCCTGAAGTACCGTTTCTCTGAGAACCCCCCAATGTGGATCATCAAACTGTTGGGCCTTGATATGCCCCAATAATGAAGACTAAGCGACCACAGACGCTAGAACTCGGCTGGGTTCTGAAATGTCCAATCTCACAAGTCTGTTAGCCAAGGACTGAATGTCTAAGGCTAATGGCCTCTCCTCAGCTGGAATGAATTCTAAACTGCCCATACTCTCCGTCTTTCTGCTCAAAGCATCCGCGACCATATTTGCCTTGTCCAGATGATAAAGAATGGTAATTTCATAATTGTTAGTAACTCAAGCCACCTATTCTACCTCAAATTCAGATCCCTCTACTTGAACAAATGCTGCAAGCTGCAGTGGTCGGTATAAACCTCACATGACACTCCATACAAATAATGCCTCCATAACTTAAGGGCATGAACAATCGCCGCCAACTCTAGATTGTGCACAGGGTAGTTCTTCTCATGAACTTTCAGCTAACGTGAGGCATATACAATAATGCGTCCCTCCTGCATCAATACACATCCCAAGACAACGCAGGAAGCGTCACAATATAACATATACATCCCTGAACCGGAAGGAAATACAAGTACTGGTGCCGTAGTCAAAGTTGTCTTGAGCTTCTGGAAGCTCTCCTCACAATCATCAGACCAACGGAATGGAGCACCCTTCAGGGTCAATCTGGTCAGAGGTAATGTAATAGATTAAAATCCTTTCACGAATCGCTCGCAGTAATAACCTGCTAACTCCAAGAGACTCCTGATCTCGGTCACTGAAGTAGGTCGTGGCCAACTCTAAACTGCCTCAATCTTCTTGCAATCTACTATAATACCCTCTTCTGACACTACATGCCCCAAGAATGCCACTGACTCTAGTCAAAACTCACGCTTGGAGAACTTAGCATATAGTTTCTGCTCTCGTAAGGTCTGAAGCACTACTCTCAAATGTTGTTCGTGCTCCCCTAAGCTACGTGAGTATATCAAGATGTCGTCACTGAAGATGATAACAAAGGAATCAATATAACCCTGAACACCCTGATCATCAAATACATAAATGTTGTTGGAGAATTTGTCAATCCAAATGACATCACCAGGAACTCATAGTGGCCATATCTAGTCCTGAATGCAGTCTTTGGAACATCTGAGTCCCGAATGTTCAACTGATGACACCCTGACCTCAAGTCAATCTTAGAGAACACCCTATCACCCTGTAGCTGGTCAAATCATCAATACGGTGCAATATATACTTGTTCTTAATGGTGACTTTGTTCAACTGGTAGTAATCAATGCACATCTGCATAGTCCTATCCTTCTTCTTCACAAATAGCACTAGTGCACCCCAAGGCGATAGACTAAGCCTAACAAACCCCTTTGCTAACAACTCCTCTAGCTGCTCCTTCAACTCCTTAGGAGCCATACGGTATAGGGAATAGATATAGGTCGGGTGCATGGGGCCAAATCAATACAGAAATCAATATCACGATCTGGAGGCATGCTAGGAAGATCAGAAGGAAAAACATCGGCGAACTCTCGGACTACTAGCACTGAATCAATCATCGGAAACTCTGTAGTGATGTCTTGAACATAAGCCAAATATGCCAAACACCCTTTCTCAACTATGCGCTGAGCCTTCAGGAAGGAAATAACCCTGCTAGGCGTATCAACTGTTGAACCCTTCCACTCCAACCTTTGAAATCCTAGCATCACTAGTGAAATAGTCTTGGCTTGGCAATCTAGGATGGCCTGATATGGAAATAACCAATCCATGCCCATGATGACCTCAAAATTGATCATATCAAGCAACGGAAGACCTACTCTAGTCTCGTAACCATAGAAAGTGACCACACATGACCGGTAGAACCGATCCACAACCATATAATCACCCATATGAGTGGACACTTAAACAGGAACACCCACACCGGGAAATGAGCAAGCAGAGATGATATATATGAATGAGTAGACCCTAAATTAAATAATACTGAAGCATCCCTACCACTGACGGAAATGATACATGTGATGACGGCATCTGAGGCTAATGTATTTGGCCTAGCTAGAAGATCATAGAACCCGGCTAGAGCACCGGCTATCTGGCCTCCACCTGACTAAGCAATAGCGGGCTGACCTCCACCCGTCTGACCTCCACCCCAAGGAAGGCCTCTCCCAATGCTGGACAACTGGTGCTGGAATCATGGACTGCTGACCCTGATGCATTGCCTTGCCCCAAAGTCTGGGATAAGTCCTCTTCATATGACCCGGATCTCGATACTGGTAACATCTTCTCAGTACCATAGCATGATGCCATGAAGTCTGAGCCTACTGACCCTAATACCCACTAGAAGACCCCTGGATAGTTGGTGGGCGATACGAACTCTCTGGATAGGAACTGGAGCGAGCACTAGAACAACCCTGATAACCAAAATACCCGTCGGAGAGATCCTGAATGGCTGGTGGGCGGTAAGAACTCTCCCGCATTGCACTGAAATAAGGCCTCTCTGGGGAACCTTTGGGTGAGGGGTGGTGGTGCTGGATATGGGGGCATGCTGGGCTGACTCCTCCCGAACTGACCTCTACCCCTAGCTGGGGCACCTCTGAGCTCTCCGGAGAATCTGGCCCTCTTGTCCTATTGCATCTGCTCTCTACCCCTCTGACGGTAGCCCTCAATCCTGCAGGCAATCTCAATCATTAGTTGATACCTTGTACCCATTATCGACGCCCCCTTTTTTTCCTTAAAAGAAAGCGAAATCGGGTTTTACGACATTTTGGGCAAAACAACTCTATTTCCCATTTGGGAATTGGGTTATAGAATTGGAAGAGTCTCCACCTAATGATTATAGTGCATTAGGACAGTTAAAAGAGATTATTTTAAAAGTAAAACCATAGTACGGGTAAGGGCTTGAGATTATCTCGAGGGGAAGGTGTTAGGCACCCTCAAGATCCACTAGTGTGGTTCCTGGACGTGTTAATCGTGACTTTATAAAAGATGAAACGATTAAAACAAGTAAGATTCACACATATAACATTTGCGCAACTCGAAAAGCTTTATAGAAGAAAGAAAGATGTAAATTTAAACTAAAATAGAGTTGATTTGGAAAAGCATTACTATATTTAGACAAAGAAAACAAAAGAGATAAGGGTCCTAGGTTTAACTATAATATGGATCATTCGATGCAATATCCCGCACATATTCCCAAAGCGGGGTCGCTTTATGATATTATCGCATCGCTATCATCTCCATATTCAACCCTTCCCACCCCTTAGAGGTTAGTTAAGCATTTGAATCGGTTGGGAATGCTTATTGCGTGCTATTACCCGTCCCATCCTATAGATCTTAGAGGGCATTTAGGATCGCTATTCCTATGAGGTAGGAACTAGGTGGAACCCTTAAGTTTAAAGGTTAAAAGTACTAAGCAACATACAAAACAAGTAGAACTTGCATATAAAGGAATCATATACCACACATAAAAGGCTCAAATAACCCTCCATAAAAGAACACATAATTAGCACGTCTCAAACACATGTAAGGTCTAGGGAAGATAGAGTTATTTAAAAAAATGGAGTATAAATTGAAACAGAAGTGGGAGAGTTTGCAGAAAAAGAACGTAGGAGAGAAACGTTCAGAACTTAAAAGAGGCAGTATAAGTTTTTGGAAATCTGCAAAAGTCATTTAGAAACATTTAGAATTCCTATTAAAACAATTTTGGTCAGGCGGAGTAAAGGAACAAACGTGAAGGCATTATTTTTGAGATTGCAGAAGCGTAAAGAAAAAAAGGTAAACATACAGGCTTTTTGAGCTTTTGAAAACTAGTACCCAGATAGTTGAAATAGTGGTCCAAACCTGGACAAGAAGATACAATAGAAACCTTTTCATAGATGGTTTAAAAATGTGTCAGGATTTTGTAAAAAAATAAAAAGAAATAGAGAGGGCTTTAGAAACAAATGAATTCAAACAGAGGAGAATTAATTTGAACACGACTTGAAGGTGATTGGCCCTTTTTTTTTATTATCCGGCCTATGACTTGCCTAGGCGTTATTAAACACGGTGAGCATGCCATGGTTTCTATCTTTAACGAGGAGTTTTTTAATCAGTCTTACATCTATTTAAAAAAATTAGTGAAGCATTCAACAGTTGTAATAGAAAGATCTTAAGCACGTGATATCTAATGCATATAGAGGCCCTAAAGCATGGTATCTAAATGCAAGGAAGTAATTTGATTATTAACTGAAAAAATAACAAGCAGAAAGTAAAAGACCTAAGAACAGGATTTCTATGTGTGAGAAGCATGTCCTATACATGGTTTCTATTATACAAATAGATAAGTAAAACCCTATAACATGTTTTCTACCCATACCTTTAATAAGCATGCATAACCCTCCCAAATTTCACTATAATCCCCATTATTCTTTAATATTATTACAGCCAAATAATAAAAAATACAACAGTGATAAAAAAAAAGTTACTATATAGAGAGCCTTCAACCAGGCCCAAGCAATCTCCAACCTCACTCCTTTCGAGTTTCACAGCAATTACCAAGGCTTGGGTGCGGAAAAATTTTCTTAAGGGTTCGTTTGAACCCCTGGCCAATACCAAGCACCCAAAATATCCCAATTAGACAAGTGCAAGAATGGAAGTGCCAGCCTTGTGCATCAGAGTTCCATGGGTGCTCAAGGCACCCAAGGCAGTGCTTACACTAAGGGGGCAGACCCTAAAGCTCTAAGAATGAGATTGTGTTTGGAATAGAGAGAGTTAAAAATAGTTGAGGGATAGTCTAAGAAAACAGTTGAAAGAGTTGAGAGAGTTAAGAAGAGAGTTGAAAAGTTGAGACAGTTTAAGGTAAAAAATAGTTGAAAAAGTTGAGACAGTTCTTCTCAAATAATTTGGATTACCCAGTTTTAGAACAGTAGGGCATCACACAAACAGGGGGCAAAGGGCAAAGGGGACAAATAAGTAAATTGAACCACTCACACACAAACAACATATTGGAAGAAAAATAATCAGGCATGCTTGCAAACAAGAGTTCAGCTATTAATGCACCAAACTCTAACATACTTAGCCTCAAACAGAGGTTTTAGGCTAACCAAGAAGCCAAGCAGATATTGGTGCGTGGTAGTATAACACAAGGAAAAAGTAAACATTCATTAAGACAGGGGGTAAGAGAGCAAATAAGTAAAGCGCAAACAAGTAAAGTGTACAGACAAGTGTACTCGTACCCCAGTCCAAAGGTAGTACCATGTTTCTTCAGCTGGATAGGTTTGGTGATACCTTGAAGATTCTCACCAAGCCCTTTCCATGGTTCTTACCCACTCCAATTTAGAATGCTCTCGACCTTGTTGCTCCACTATTTGTCCTTGTCCACTACGTTGACTCGCTCAATATGATGATATATTTCTCCGCCTATTCTTCTTCTACCTCCAATCATTGGAATAGTCTGGCAACTGTATATGGGGTTGATACCGTCGCCATGGATGATTACTTCCTGATGGTTCCATTTTAACTTCATAGCCTGATGTAAGGTTGATGCCACAACCTCAGCATCGTGCATCCAGGGTCGTCCCAGTAGTAAGTTGTAAGATGCTGCTATGTCGATGACTTGGAAATCAACATCAAACCAAGTGGGCCCCATTTGCAAACACAGGCTAATCTCCCCGAGAGTGGACCTCTGAGAACCGTCAAAAGCCTTAACATTAATAGCCCCTTCTTTTATCTCGTTCAATACTTTGCCTCACTTCTTGAGGGGGATCAATGGACAGATGTTGAGACTAGAACCTCCATCGACTAAGATTCTAGTGATGAAATGATCCTCATATTGCAAAGTGATGTGCAGTGCTTTGCTATGACTGAGCCCCTCAGGTGGAAATTCATCCTCATGGAAAGTGATTTTGTGACTTTCGAATACTTTCCCTATGATGTTTGCCATTTCTCCTCCTATTATGTTTCTCGGGACATAAGCCTCGCTCAATATCGTCATCAAGGCATTCTTATGCACCTCGAAACTCTACAGCAATGCTAAGATGGAAATCTGCACCGGAGTCTTTTTTAGTTGTTCAACAACTTAATATTCCTTTGCCTGTATTTTTCTCCAGAGGTCATCAGGTCTAATTTCAATGGGACGTCCAGAGGCCTGCTTACTAGATTCAGCTAGGTACTCTGGTGTGTATACCCTTCCTGTTCTACTCATACCTTGCGGGGCGATTGCTTCACCTGTGTGTGCTTTTCCTTTCCTTCTCGCCTCGGCTGTGTAGTCCCAGGGTATAGCGTTTGACTGAAATGGGGTTATGTCTGACATGGTGACTGGAATGGGCACCCTTGGAGGCAAAATAGCACATTCAATTGGTGCAGGTGTCTTTGGAGTTCCGAACTCCACCTCAATTGGTTTTGGCACTTTTGCAAGAGGTTCCTCAAACTCAAATGGTACAGATATTTTCACCACGTTGTACTCAGATGGCTGGATTTGCACAACAATAGGATTAAGAGTGACTGCCGGTTTCTTGGGCTAATCTCCCTCAGATATCAAGCCAATTGACCCTTCGGGGTCCCAACCATCTTCTACCTCAATCAAGTGGATGCCTCCACATTTATGGTCTAGCAGAGGGTTGTTACAAACATTAGGAGCAGGCTCCTTAGCTATGATGACCTTGTTGTCAATTAAGGTCTAGATTTTGTCCTTCAACGAGCGGCACTCGTAGATGGTATGGCCCTTCATCCCCAAATGGTATGCGCTGGTTTTATTTGGGTTGATCCATTAGGAATGGTTTTCTGGGGTTATGGCGGGATGGGTGTATCATATCTAGCGGCTTTGAGCTTCTCATACAGTTGGTCATTGGGTTCACCAATAGCAGTGTACTGTGTGGGCGGTTTGCGGTAAAAGTTTGGTCTTGGTCGTGTGAAGTTTTGGCGAGTAGGCGGTGATGGATAGTGAAGATGTTGGGAGTTGAAAGCTTGGTATATGGGTGGGGGTTGGGAATATACTGGAGAGGTGGGCTGATATGTTGGTGATGGAGATGTTTGGTAGACGGGATGTGGATTTTGATAGGTAGGTGAAGATGCTTGGTAATTTAGAGAGGGTTGGTATGTGAGTGGGGTTGGAGGGTAGAGTTTATATATCATGGGAGAGTTGTTTCTTTGTGTAGCCATTACGGAGTTTACATCCTTTTTCTTCGACGTACCACCAGATTGCAAGGCTTTTTTTGTGGCCTACAGTTCCTCAAGGTTAGTAACCATACCATTTTTGATCCCCTATCCAATTCTTTCTCCCAGTTTGATGATATCAACGAACTTCTGCCCCTCTATCAGCATCAATCTCTCGTAATATTGTGGGTCCTGAGCACGAACGAAAAATCTGTTCATTTGTTCTTCTTCCAAAGCCGGCTTGACTTTGGCAGCTTCCGACCTCCAACGAATAGTATACTCGCGAAAGGTTTCAGTGGGCTTCTTCATCAAATTTTGGATATAGAACACGTTCGGCACGTTATCAGTGTTGAACCTGAAATGGTCCATGAAATCGGATGCCATGCTTACCCAACTAGTCCACTTCTTCGCATCTTGGCTGATATACGAAGATAACGCATCACCTTTCAAGCTCCTCATGAATAGATTCATGCAGATCTTTTCATCTCTACCAACTCCCACTAACTTGTCACAATACATCCTGAGGTGAACCCTGGGATCAGCCGTACCATCAAACATTTCGAACTTAGGAGGTTTGTACCCCTCCAGGAGTTCGACATCTGGCTGAACACAAAGGTCTTCATAATTTAGACCCTCTACACCTTTATTACCTTCCACAACTTGAACCCTGCTAGTGAGTTTCTTAAGTTCAGCAGCCATGTTTTGAATGAGTGAGTCTAATTCTGACACATCTGGTATGGGCTGTGTATAGTATGGAACAGTATCCACAAAGATAGGGGTATCCTGATGATTTGGAGCATTCTGGGGCTCTAGGATGAGCGGTGGAACATTGTTGCGAGCTTGTGTTGTGATCTTCTGCGGAGGTGCAGGAACCTGCTTGTTGACATCTGCAGCAGCAAGGGAGATGGACAAGCTTGCCAAACTCCGGACCTGGTCCTGTTCCTCTCGAAACCTTAGCAAAGTTTTCTCCAAATGAGCAGCAGTTTCTTTGGTGATCGGGGTACCCTGAGAAGTTCCTTCAATTTCCCTCCTTACTTCATTATCTCCCATATTTCCTTTGTTCCTGTTTCTTGGAGGACTCGGAGGAGAAGGAGGAGGACCCTTTGATCTTGTTAAGTATGATGATGGTTCCAGAATTCATGAACTAACCTTTGGGGAGGGGCATAAAAATAAAAGAAAAACAAAAAGGTAAAAAGGTTAGTGCGGATTCTGAGAAAGAAAACATTGCGGTATTTAAACACGTTGTTGCAGGAATATAAGCCGTTTCCTATTTGGGTGCCTCGTTTTGCCCGAGGTGGGCCTAGCGACAAATATGATTTGGAGAACTCATAATAACAAATGCCTCATTTTATTGACAGAAAATAGAACGTGTCAAAACAGACTGAACAAAAAATATTGTCACTAATGGCCAAGGCCTTATTACTTCAGGAAAGTGGTAAAATCCTAACTACTTTGTCCCGGAAAGACCATTCCCAAATTCGGTATCTTTGCCTCCCTCGTACAGTTTCATCAGCTCGCGCAGTCTCGGCAACAAGTTAGCCCGAGCCAAGTGCCCACCTTCGTTACCTTCAGCTTCCTGACAGTCGTTGATCCTTTTCAGAAACTTGCCTTCCAAATGAGATGGACAAGCAGCAAGGGAGATGGAAAAGCTTTCCAAACTCCGTACCTGGTCCAGTTCCTCTCGAAACCTTAGCAAAATTTTCTCCAAATGAGCAGCAGTTTCTTTAGTGATCGGGGTACCCTGAGAAATTCCTTCAATTTCCTTCCTTGCTTCATTATCTCCCATCTTTCCTTTGTTCCTGTTTCTGGGAGGACTCGGAGGAGGAAGGGGAGGAGGAGGACCCTTTGATCTTGTTAAGTATGATGATGGTTCCAGAATTCATGAGCTAACCTTTGGGGAGGGGCATAAAAAAGAAAAGAAAAACAAAAAGGTAAAAAGTTTACTGCGGATTCTGAGAAAGAAAATATTGCGGTATTTAAACACGTTGTTGCAGGAATATAAGTCGTTTCCTATTTGGGTGCCTTGTTTTTCCCGAGGTGGGCCTAGCGACAAATATGATTTGGAGAACTCATAATAACAAATGCCTCATTTTATTGACAGAAAATAGAACGTGTCAAAAGAGACTGAACAAAAAAGATTGTCACTAATGGTCAAGGCCTTATTACTTCAGGAAAGCGGTAAAATCCTAACTACTTTGTCCCAGAAAGACCTTTCCCAAATTCGGTATCTTTGCCTCCCTCGTACAGCTTCATCAGCTCACGCAGTCTCAGCAACAAGTTAGCCCGAGCCAAGTGCCCACCTTCGTTACCTTCATCTTCCTAGCAGTCGTTGATCCTTTTCAGAAACTTGCCTTCCAGCTCCACTAGACCCCGTTCCAAGTATGTTAAACAATTGTTTGCGCGGGAAACCATGTCCTTCTATTCATTGATTACCTTCTCTTGAGCCTCTAGCATTTACCGATGTTCACTTTCACACTCTTGCATCCGCTTGTGCAGCTGATTATACTTGACCTTTGTCGCAGTATCCTCATCAATAACCCTGTGGCCATGGACAAAACCCGTTTTTCCCAAGCCAATGTGATCATCTGCTAGCCACCCCGGATAAAGCGGCGCATGACCTGCCTGATACCTGTCTGGCTCTATAGATTCCCTTTCCAAAAAGAGCTTGGAGTGCCACATATGCTGAGCCCGACACCTGTGTCGGCTATCGCCATCATGGAAGTTAGCCCTGTAGTGGCTCATCTTTTCCACTCTTGGTATAATTTTCTTCCTTCATGCTTGCCTCATGACTCGTAGAGGGACATAAGGGTAAGTTCCTCTTAAGCCAATGAGTACAAGGATTGGTACATCCCTAGACCGAATGATAAACTCTCCAGTTGGATACCACTCGTACATCCATTGTACCTGCTTTTCTCTAAGATTCCCTATTAGTTCCACCCATCCACTGGCATCTTCCGAGTGAGCAAACACATCCGGCATGAAGTGCATTCGCTTTGGATGATGGAAAGATATATGGTCATCCCAATCTCGTCGTATGATCTCCTGTCTATACTCTCCTTTCTGAAGATGCTCAATGAGCCAGAGTTGTAGTAGCAAATTGCACCCTTAAAAGTGTGGTGCCCCTTTTGGACATTTTTCTAAGGCTCGGTATAGTTCGGCGAGGATCATGGGTGCTATGGTGAATGTCTGCCTGTCGATACCCTCCATTACGTCTTTGGTTGCCATGGCTAGTCTTGTATGGATTCTAGCCTTCTTCATGGGAAAAACTATCATTCGTAGGAAACAGAACATGAGTACAAAGTCTCTCCTATGTATGTGCCCCAATAAGGTGAGGGCGAACTCGTCCATGTGAGTGCGGTATGACTTGCTAAGTCCGGACCTTTCATACATGAAGTCTAAGGATATGTAGGAGTCCTTCAGACTGGTCAGATTAGGATTCTTCTTGAGCCCCATCATTTTCAAGAACCCTCTACCTTTGCGGTTTTACGGCATAAGAAACCCTGGGATATCCCAATGATTCCGGCTAGACCCCCAATTTCTTCCAATAGCGGTGATATTTCAATAGCCCCAAAGCGGAAGACAGACCATTTACTATCCCAAAACATAGTAGCAGATTCCACAATCTTGTTATCTGGCCTAACTTCCAGGAGTGAAGGAATATTTCCTAAGTGCTTGCGGACAAGAACTCGATCACTACCATGCAAATCATCCCACCAACTTAGCAACTTTGGATGAATGTTTTCCACCATGCCAAATCTAGGGACCTCGTGCCTCATTTTCCTGCAAAATAGAGAGTTAGGCCCTTAACCCCACCAGTCTCGACTATATAAATCAATAATTAGCAAAAGGCATTTAATTCTCCAAATCAATGCACATAATGTGAATGTCCATTTGGTTTTTGAGGAAACCTGATGGACTTTTGGTTTAGGCTGTCCTAATGAGTCATTATGTGGACAACACACCTGACTCGTCTAAGTTTGACCATGATTCATGAACCTTTAAACTGAGTAAGGCTTCTATTTGAAGTGCAAGACAAGGTACCCTTGAGCGAACAACTCAAGAGGGAAAGGCACGGAACCGTCGACTACACCATTGATCGACTAGTTTTACCGCAAATATGCCTTTGCCAAATTTAGGGGGTTTGTAATAATGGAAGAGCGCAACCACTCATTATAAGAGCTGCAATAGCATTTGTTTGGAATAAGTGGAAAATGATGTTGAAGGATACAATTACAACAATAAAATAAGTGCATGTATTTTCACGTTCAAAAAATAATGATTACAATAAATGCTCGGAATTTAAGACGGAATTGAAGTAAACTGAGGTAATAAAGCAGTAAAACAGCTTAAAAAATGAAAGACACGAAGAAACAAATTAGTAATTGTGGAGAAATGATTAAAGCAATAAAGGTAATAAAGAAAACAATAAAGCCGCAAAACACGTAATGGTAAAAGCCTAAGAAGAACTCCCCAGCAGGGTCGTCATGCTGTCGGTGCCCCCTCTTTCCCTTAAAAGAAAGTGAAATCGAGTTTTACGACACTATGGGAAAACCAACTCTATTTCCCATTTGGAAATTGGGTTATGGAATTGGAAGAGTCGCCACCTGATGGTTATAGCACATTAGGACACATAAGAGAGATTATTTTGAAAAAAAAACCAGAGTTCTTGTAAGGGCTTGAGATTATCTCGAGGGGAAGGTGTTAGGCACCAGATCCACTAGTGTGGTTTCCGGCTGTGTTAATCGTGACTTTATAAAAGATGAAACAATTAACACAAGTAAGTTTCACACATATAACATTCGCACAACTTGAAAAGCTTTAAAGAAGAAAGAAGGATGTAAATTTAAATTAAAAGAGAGTTGATTTGGAAAAGCATTACAATATTTAGATAAAGAAAACAAAAGAGATAAGGGTCCTAGGTTTAACTATAATATGGGTCATTCGATGCAACATCCCGCACATATTCCCAAAGAGGGGTCGCTTTATGATATTATCGCATCGTCATCATCTCCATATTCTACCTTCCCACCCCTTAGAGGTTGTTTAAGCGTTTGATCGGTCATGAATGCTTATTGAGTGCTATTATCTGTCACATCCTATAGATCCTAGAGGGCATTTAGGATCATTATTCCTATGAGGTAGGAACTAGGTGGAACCCTTAAGTTTAAAGGTTAAAATTACTAAGCGACGTACAAAACAAGCAGAACTTGCATATAAAGGAATCATATATGACATATAAAAGGCTCAAATAACCCCCCATAAAAGAACACATAATTAGAACGTCTCAAACACATGTAAGGTCTAGGGATGATAGAGTTTTTAAAAAAATGGAGTATAAATTGAAACAGAAGTGGGAGAGTTTGCAGAAAAAGAACGTAGGAGAGAAACGTTCAGAACTTAAAAGACGCAGTATATGTTTTTGGAAATCTGCAAAAGTCATTTAAAAACATTTAAAATTCCTAGTAATACAGTTTTGGTCAAGCGGAGTAAAGGAACAAACGTGAAGGCATTATTTTTGAGATTGCAGAAGCGTAAAGAAAAAAACGGTAAACATACAGGCTTTTTGAGCTTTTGAGAACTAGTACCCTGTAGTTGAAATTTTGGTCAAAACCTGGACAAGAAGATACAGTAGAAACCTTTTCATAGATGGTTTAATAATGTGTCAGGATTTTGTAAAAAGAAATAGAGAGGGCTTTAGAAACAAATGAATTCAGACATAGGAGAATTAATTTGAACACGACTTGAAGGTGAATGGCCCATTTTATTTATTTATTTATTATCCGGCCTAAGGCTTGACTAGGCGATATTAAACACGATGAGCATGCCATGGTTTCTAGTTTTAACGAGGAGTTTAATAATCAGTCTTACATCTATTTAACAAAATTAGTGAAGCATTCAACAGTTGTAAAAGAAAGACCCTAAGCACGTGATATCTAATGCATATTAGACGCCCTAAAGCATGGTATCTAAATGCAAGGTAGTAATTTGATTATTAACTGAAAAAATAACAAGCTGAAAGTAAAAAACCTAAGAACAGGATTTCTATGTGTGAGATGCATGTCCTATACATGAATTCTATTACGCAAATAGATAAGTAAAACCCTATAACATGATTTCTCTCCATACCTTTAATAATCATGCATAACCCTCCGCAATTTCACTATAATCCCCATTATTATTTAAAATTATTACAACCATGTAATAAAAAATACAACAGTGATAAAAGAAAATAAGAAGTTACTCTATAGAGAGCCTTTAGCCAGGCCCAAACAATCACCAACCTCACTCCTTTCGAGTTTCACAGCCATTACCAAGGCTTGGGTGCGGCAAAGTTCCCTAAGGGTTCATTTGAACCCCTGGCCAATACCAAGCACCCAAAATGTCCCAATTAGACAAGTGCAAGCATGGAAGTGCCAACCTTGTGCATCAGAGTTCCATGGGTGCTCAAGGCACCCAAGGCAGTGCTTACACTAAGGGGCAGATCCTAAAGCTCTAAGAACGAGATTGTGTTTGGAATTGAAAGAGTTAAAAATAGTTTAGGCACAGTCTAAAAAAACTGTTGAAAGAGTTGAGAGAGTTAAGAAGAGAGTTGAAAAGTTGAGACAGTTTAAGGAAAAAAATAGTTGAAAAAGTTGAGACAGTTCTTCTGAAATCATTTGGACTGGCCAGCTTTAGAACAGCAGGGCATCACACAAACAGGGGGCAAAGGGTAAAAGAGACAAATAAGTAAAGTGAAATACTCACACACAGACAACATATTGGAGGAAAAATAATCAGACATGGTTGCAAACAAGAGTTCAGCTCTTACTGCGCCAAACTCTAACACACTTAGCCTCAAACACCGGTATTAGGTTAACCAAATATCCAACAAGGCATAGATGCATGGTAGTAGCACACAAGGAAAAAGTAAACATTCATTGAAACAGAGGGAGGGGGGTAAGAGGGCAAATAAGTAAAGAGCAAACAAGTAAAGTGTACAGACAACATGTTGGGGGAAAGTAATCAAGCATGGTTGTAAAACAAGGGTTTACTTCATACTGAACCAAAACCTCAAATATAATCAAGCTCATGGAGAAGTTTCAGGAGTGCTAAGTAGCAAAACAGTAGTGCACATGGAAGAGGAAAACATGCATCAAGACGAGGAAATGGGGATGGGGAAAAATATGCTAAGTTAAACTAGTAGACATGCTAGTGGCAATAAGAGTAACAAAAACATAGGTAAAAGCACACAAGAAATAATATTAATTGCAAAACTAATATGAGCATGTTGTTTTGGAGGCTTTCTCTTAAATAGGTGACATACCAGTTGCAGGTAATAGGATACAATAGCAGTGCAATAGTGCACAAAGGGAGAGCAAAGTATGCAAATAATGAGAGCAGCAGTGTGAGTAACAGCAATATGAGAATAGCAGCAGCAATATGAGACTAGCAGCAACAACAGACCCAATGTAGACAAACAAATAGAACCCAATAGTGTAAAGTAATCAACCCAAGTTACTCAATCTTGGGCTTTTAGCCGATTGAGTGTTCAAAGAAGAGAATGAGAGAGTATAGTAATAGCAGAGAAAAAGAGAATTCAGAGAGTTTGAGATTGTGAGAGTAGTGTGTGATGATTGTGTTCAAATAGAGAGCTGAGGAGTATTTATAGCACTGAAAGCGAGTAAACAAATAAGGTATCAATCCATATTTAAGGAACTGAGCATCAATCATAATCAAATAAGTATAGGGACTCCCCTTTTCTTAAGGAATCATAGTCAAATGCTAATAAGCAGTCATTTTAAAAGGAAAGGAATCACAAAGTATGGCACGGTCACATAAGGAAACAAAAATAATATAAGGTATAGAATGAAGACTAGGTGCATGATACTTAACCAGATAAACATGTCAAGAAAATAAATCAGCATACTTGTGCACACATATAAGGAAAAATACCACTTCAATTCTAAAAAATAATTTTCGAATTAATGAACGAGATTGAAAACCTAGGAGATCAGTTATTAATTGAGGGATGTATCCACTGATTGAGGAAGAAAATTCGAAATCAATACCAAAATGTAAGGAGAATACATAAAATCACAATTTTAAAGCCAGCAATCACAACCTTAGAGAGAGCTTTTAAGAATCAGTATAAAATCACCATATAAACAGCCAGAAACCTTAAGCCAAGAACACATCATACTAGCAACAAGAGTCAAAGTAAAGAGCACGGAACTCAAAGAAGAACCCAGAAGAACATGCAAACAGGCAAATACATATACAAATATGTATGGTTAGGGTTTTCGACAGATTTTAACAAAATGTTTAGAAGAAGTACTAAGAGTTACGGACTAGTACCCGAAAATCAGAAAAGTAAAGTGTTTTTGAAAGGGTTTAAGAAACCCTAGCAATAGAAATTACAGTATGGAACCCTGGTTAACAAGGAAAATAGACAAACAAGTGAAACAACAAACACAAATGAATATATAGTACTCAGAAAGAGTAGAAGAAACGATTTTGAAGAAGGGGTCAGATACCCTAATTTGAAAGAGTGGTAATAATCCCAAAAATTTGGAATACCGGAAACGCTAAGTAAAAATAGGTTAGAAAACAAAAATCAAACTAAGCGTTGTTTTAAAAGAGCAGAGATTAAAGAGGAAAAATTAGGGTTTTCAGACAAATTAGGGAAAACGAAGAACCGGGCTGTGAAACTCGTATACAATGCCATAGAAAGCATCATCGTACAAAGACCACCGGAGAAAAGCCTGAAAACAGACCCAAGTTAAGCTTCTGTGACCGTATTTCATGTAGGAAGCTGCTGGGCTTCAAGCTTTAGAGAGAAAATAATGATCCAAGGACTCCATGGTTGCTGGAGGTCGTGGGAAGTGAGGGAAGAGTGAGCCGGAGATGCGATGGTCATCATCGGAGAAGAACGAGAGAACCAGAAGGTTCTAGAGAGAAAACGTTTAGAGAGAGAGATTGATCTGTGAAGAATGAGAGTTTGGGGGGGTCGTTTGATATTAATAATGGTAATATGATCTGGGCCATTGATCTTATTTGATCAACTACTCAGATTAAATCTGAGGCGGGTCGGGCATATTCATGGGTGTCGGTTATTGAATTGGGTCAGAAAATTGGGCTGAAATAGGAGTTGATTTTTGGCTATGTTTTAAATAAATCTGGCTATAGTTTAAATAGCCAAAGTTTCCCCAAATGATTTTACGAAATAGCTAATATAGTTTAAAAATCAAAATTAAAACATGGAACTATTAATAACATATAAGTTTTAATATAAAAAAGAATAGAAATGATTTATAATTATGAAACAGTTAATTACGAAATTGGCTACAATTGCAGTTTTGTGTAATTAGCCTTAAAATCCCAAATAAATTTTTAAAAAATGTGCAAAAAGTCCATAAATAATATTTTGTTGTAAATACGATAGTGAAGCACATTATTCACTAAAAATAATAATTTGAAAATTATTTTGGCCTTCGTACTGTCGAAATAAGTAGTAAACTGATCTTAAAAATCACAAAAATTAAAGAAAAATACCAAAGTACCCCGACCTACTTATATATGCATACATATGCTATTTTGAAAGTATTTTGAGTGCAAAAATATATAGGAAAAAATTGGGTATCAACAGCCATCTCTACCTTTGGGCCCATACCAGATTGGATAGTGGGGTGTAACCCCACAACAAACCTCTGTACTCTCTCTGCCTTTATGGGAAGTATCATGAGCGCATGGCGAGACAACTCAGAGAACCTCGCTTCATAATCGGTCACTGATACTGACCCTGCTCTAAATGCTCAAACTAATTCGCAGCTTTTCCCTCTTATGGGGTGGAATGTATCGATCTAGGAATAACTGTGTAAACTGACCGCAGGTGAGGGGAGGAGAACTTGTATACCTTCCAAGTGCATAAGACTTCCACCATGTACGGACCCTACCCTCAAGCTGAAAAGTAATGAAATCCACTCCATACGACTCCAATAACCTCACGTTGTGCAGCTGTATGACCTGGAGCTTGAGCGATAGGGGTCTGGGCTCCCCTTCTGCCTGTGAAGCAACAGGGTCTATTGGAAATAAATCAGCCTGAGTTATAGTGTCCATGAACCGTACATGCGGCCCATGACCTTTTGAAATCCCGATGTTATCATGAAATCCACTAGGGTATGCTCAACTACGGGCACCTCTCCCTGCTCCTCAATGATGGGATCCCTCGCAAGATCTACTAATGGTTAAAATGGAATGGCTCTAGAATGCCCTTGTCCCCTACCACGGGCCGATGTCCTACCCCGGCCTCTACCTCAGACTCCAGAAATTGGGGGAGCATCCCCTCCCGGGTCCGAAACATCGGTGGTATAAGTCCTCATCATCTTTGAGAGAATAGAATAGGGAAATTTACTACACTGACCAGTGCACGATGGGAAATGAATAAAGAGTAGTCTTTCCAAATACCTTATAGCCTCTCAAAGATAAATACAGACGTATCTGCAACGATATACAAGACTCTATTAGGTTTTCTCATAACTTGTAAGACCTACGTGAACCTAGTGCTCTGATACGTAGTTTGGGATTGTTGGGCTTCAAATTAAGGACTTGGGCTCATTCTTGGAAATTGGAAGTGCACTTTGGAGTGAGGTGAGTCTCCTTTCTAGCCTTGTAAGAGGAAATTGTCCGCATATGTATAATAATTGAATAAATTGCCTTTATATGCGGGGTTTACGTACGTACTAGGTGACGAGAGTCTGTGCGTAGCGACTTATATGCTAAGTCCGGGTAGTCTAGGGCCCAGAAATATGTTTTATGTGATGTTCGTGCAACTTGATGTTAAATTTGGACCTTGTATGAATTATTTGATTAAAGTAAATGCTATTAGTAAGGTAATTTCTATACGGTTTCATCATTAAAAGGGGAATTTAGGCTTTCCTGTGATATATTGATCCTCAGATATATGTTATTGCCTGCTTTTGATGTTCTGATATATGTTTGATTGCATCGCAGGGATGATTCACGAGCGGGGTAATAGATGCACCAGTGGTTCGAGCCGTTTAATCCTTGGGCATGTACATTTATTTTTATATTCGATCGACCCGTACGTTCCTCAGTGATTATCTACGCATGAGTTATTTAGCTTTCTAGTTGTGGGTTAAACTTCATAATTGTTGTAATATATACAAACAAACAACTCTATGCAAGGTGAAAGGAAGAATTTCTATTTCATACTTGTTATTCTTATGACTTGCGTTATTCTTACTTATTATAAATTATTCTAATTTTTACTTGACCTTAGTAAGTATCGAGTCGACCTTTCATCTCTACTTCTTCGAGATTAGATGGGATGCTTACTGGGTACATGTTGTTTATGCACTTATGCTACACTTCTATACTTAAATGTACATGATCTGAGGCAGGTGGATCTGGATATCACTCCGGTGCGCATCAGTGAGCATTTAAGACTTCTACGTTGAGCTTTTTCATGCCGATCCGCAGCCGAAGAAGTCTTTCTTTGTACTTTTTTTCTGTCTATCCTGATTTAGACAGTAGAATAGTATATTATTCTTTTGTGTATATTCTTCTAGTTGCCCATAGCTTGTGACACAAGGTTGTGGCACACACAATGGTAGGCTTATTTTAGATTTGTTATATTATGTTACTTACTATATCTATCTCTTTTAGTCTTAATTCCCAATTGGGATGGTTATTTCACTTAAATACTTAAAAGAAGTAAGAACTAATTAATATAACCTCGCAAGATCGAATTTTAGCTATTTAAGAAATGCCACAACCATTAACACAAGATTCCTAAATTTTGATCTCAAGCCCACGTGCCCGAATTCCGAGATTGTTTGAAGAAAGTTGTTCTCTATAACCTAAGGATCAATAATATATGATTTCTAGTTCATTCTATAGAAAATTACATGGTTAAATCTTAGTTTTATTAAAACCCTAGGTCTAGCTCTAACCCTTGATTTTAATTAGTTTTTAGTCTTTAATCTACCTAATATACATGTATTTAGACTAAGGAGGGATGAAAATTACTTACCTTGTATTGCTATGTCGAAACCCTCTTTTTGGATGTCCCCAAATCGCCTAAGTGTGGTGTTTTGAATGAAATACATAGCTTTGAGTTCGACTTAAATGAACTCTCTGCCCTAGTGATTTCAGCTTTTGCGGTGCCATTTCCGCTTCTGTGGAAATTGCTTCTGCGGTTTTAGGCCGCTTCTGCGGTTCTGGCGCAGTTTGGCCGGACCGCTTCTATGGTCGAATTCCGCTTAAGCAGAACCACTGCTGTGATTTTTTGACCGCTTTTGTGGTTTTCCCTAGGCCTGCCCTTGGCCGCTTCTGCGAAGACCTGACCGCATCTGCAGTCCTAGAACCGCATATGCGGTTATGATAGAAGCAACAGTTTCAGCCCTCTCTTCAATTTTTAACTTCACTCGAGCCTCGATTATTTGATGCTCGGGGCTCTTGAGGCCTCCTGAATATACCGACAAGTCTTAAATCACGAGGCGGACCTACTCGGATCACTCAACACAACGCAAAATCTCGGAATCACGTCCAAAAACCAAATGAATAAATCTATTGGACTTCAAATTCTTAAATTTCTTCTAACGGGTCAAAACGCCCTTAAACTACTCGGATTGACACTAAATTTTACGGATAAGTCTTAGCTGATATTTCGGACCTGTACCAAGTTTCGGAACCAAAATCTGAACCTGGTACCTAGGAAATCAATGAATTCGCAGTTTCTTTAATTCTTTAAAACTTCAATTTAACAATTTCACATAAAAATTTATTACTCGGGCTAAGGACCTCGGAATTCAATTCCAGACATATGCTCAGGTACCATATTTTCCCACGGACCCTTCGGAACCGTCAAATTATGCATATAGGTCCATTTCCCAATAAAGTTGACCGAAGTCAAACTTAACCTTCTAATGAAATCTGAAAGAAGCAATTGGACATATTCTTACTCAAAACTCTTCCAACTTCCGAATCACCCATCCCCGCATGTTATAAATTAGCTAAAACAAGCGCGAAAAGTTTTATTTAAGAAAACGTGTTTTTAAAATGCAAAATGACCAGTCGAGTCGCTATAATAAGTATCTTATGGTATATACTACCATTGAGGCAAGAAATACACTATTTTTGTTTTTTCTCTCTCTTAGATAGCTAGTCATACCTATTTTTATGGTGATTACCGTTACTGTATTCGTGAATACATAGTGCGAATACATGTGAATACATACGGTACAGCTGGACTGCCTTAATTTTACGTGCTTTTTATTACTGTATTCATAAATACAGCAGCGTGAATACATGTGAATGTATGCGCGTACAACCGGACTACCCCGATTTTAGGCATTTTCGTTGTTGTATTCATGAATACATGCGCGTACAACTAGATGCCTCATTTTTAGGCACCGTTAGCTGTTGTATTCATAGTGCGAATACACTAACGTAACAACTGAATATTTGTTATATGTAATAATTATGTATATGGTTGCTATAGGAAGTTAATAGCCACAAAATAATAATGGTTTATGAAAATTCTTCTAGTTTGTACAAAAAGAATTAACTCAAATAGCCGTCTATTTAACTATTTAAATAAAAAAAAAATAGCCGATGAAGATATAATATATATACCGCAATTAAAAATAAGTACATTTTTTAATGTTTATCATTATCATTTTGCAAAAACTTAATCAATGGTATCTATTTATATTACTCCACAAAAGGTATATGATTTCTTATTTATCATTCTCTCTCTCACACACAGGCAGATCTACTAAGGAGGAAGGGGGTGACACGTCACCCGAATACCTCAGTAGAAATGTTTTATATATATATATATATATGCATAAATAAAAAATTGGATAAATAACTAATATGGCACGCGGAACACCAAATCACTGCTTGGTGCCGGTGGCGCAGGCTTAAAGTTCCCCCTCACAGCGTAAGATCGAGCGCAAGTGTTTGCATATTTTGTATCTAATTCTATTTTGCTTCTTATTAATTCCTATTGACTTTCTTAATTTTAGAGATGTATTTCGTAACTAATTCTATTTTTCTCCTTACAGGAGATTCGTTCTCCTTTTTCTTTTTCTTTTTCTGTTTTCCTTCTTCTTTTCTTTCTTTTCCTTGTTGTATTTGGAAAATTTGGTTCCCTATGTTCTTATTCTATCTACGCAAAATCTTGACATAGAGACCGACCTAACTGAGGCCGACTCGAGTAAGGTCGACCCCAGTAAGTGGACGGACCGAGTGACATGACTCAAGACGACATCGTTTGAAGCTCTGACTCCTCCGTACACTAAGACCACCAACCTCTGTTCTTTTATTAGATTATTTCGAGGAAAGTCCCTTAATATATAAAGGGGACCTTCCCTTTGTAAAGGCTCATTGTATTTTGCTATTCAGAATATACAACTCTCCCTCTTTCCCTCTCTCCCTCTCTCTCTCTCTTGTACAAAGATTGTTGCTTGTTCTATTGTTCATACATCTCAAGATATCTACACTATTATCACCAATCTTAGCTACACGATATTCTCTAGTTCATTTTACGCTTGATTCCGATTAGCCCTTATTATTTTCGATTGTTCTTGAGCTTAATAAGTCTTTACAATAACTTTTTAGCCAAACAATTGGGCGCCGTCTGTTGGGATTTCGCGAATCAAAGTTGTAGTTTGCTTCTAGAGGTCCTTCAAAAACAACTTTCTACAACCTAGAATGGCTGAAAACAATGCAAGAATGAAAGCTATCGTGGATGTTAGAGCCAATATCATGGGCCCTCTCAACACGGCTGCTGAAGGGGATGATCTACACGCCACCCCTAATACCCTGAAAAACGTGGAAAATCCGCCTTCCCCTTCTGAAGATCCGGTGGTTCCATGAAAAAGAGGCTTCTACATCTACAACTAAAGAAGCACCCCAGAGGTAAAGAAGTTGCTGGAAGAGTGGTTGAAAAACGCTCTGAGTAGTTTAGCTGGGAAGCAACCCCAAAATGGTAGATGCACGCCAGTGACAGACCATGTCGTAGCCGAAGATGAACTCGAGGTCACACGAACAAACAACGTGCCCGTCGATGCTCAAGCCCACAGGGGAACACTCACAACCATCCTCAAGAAGATGGAGTAAATGGAAAACGAAAATAGGTTGCTTCACGACCAGATGAAAGAGCAACAAGAAATACTGGACAAGATCTCGGGTGCGCCTAATCTGTTGCCAAAGCGAGACGTGGGGAGGTTCGTTGAAAAACCCTACACAGAAGGATCTGCACCATACCCCATCTCAAAGACCTTCAAAATGCCCCCTGGTTGATGGTATATGATGGGACCTCAGATCCCGAGGACCATCTGACTCACTATGTCACGGCTGTCAAAGGAAATGATCTATCAAAGGAGCATGTACCATCCGTACTTCTGAAGAAGTTCGGCAAAACGCTAACAGCAGGGGCCCTAACGTGGTACTCCTAGCTACCAGCCAAAAGCATCTCCGCGTTCGAGGAAATGGCAGATAAATTTGTCACCGCCCATGCAAAAGCCAAGAAAGCGAAAGCACGGATCAACGACATCTTTTCTGTGTGATAGTCCTCAGGAGAAGGGCTCAGAGAGTTCTTAGCCAGGTTCATTGGGGTCAAAATGAGCCTACCAAATGTGTTTGAAGGCATGGTAGTCACAGCTTTTCAGAGCAAACTCAGTAGGGACGAATGGCAGGAAACAAGGAAACTGTTTAGCCGTCATATGAAATATCCCTCAATACCTGGGAAGAAATTCACAAAGCCTACTGTGCCGAGGTATATGGAGACGAAGATGACCTTAATGGCCCTACCCAGCGGCTAATAATGGTGGACCCGGAAATTCGAAGATACCGACGCAACAAGGGACTATGGGAACAAGTCCCACGCCTCAATAGGGAGAGGCACCAACCGTACATCATATCTTCGCATCCATCAAGGCACGCGGACGCCTTACAACGACATGTCGCCCTGCTGAGGAACGACAGAGGTATGCCTCCTTTACTATCTGTACATAACCTTTGTGTATCTCCTTCAGAAGTAGTGTACGCATTGGAGAAGCTCGGAAACAAAGTACAATGGCCAGCAAAGATGAAGTCCGACCCCGCCACCAGAAAATCAAACGCCCTATGAGAGTTCCACCAGGAACGGGGGCACATAACTGAAGACTCCATATGTCTCTGGCAGGAGGTGGTCCAGATGTAGAACTGAGGATTCTTGAAAGAACTGCTCAGCGACAAAGGAAAACTTAACTTCCACACGGGCAGGAACAACCTCACAGCCCGCCAAGGCCTCCCTCACCAACACGCACCAACAACATGATCATTGGGGACGGCAATGACTCAGCAATCAACCATGTCAAATTCACCAACACTCACAAATTAAAGCAAATCATCGCTCACCAACGGTATGACGACTTCGAAGATAGTATCACCTTCGATAAGTCTGATACCGACGATTTGTTTTTCCCCCATTATGATACTGACGTTTAAAGGATTATGGTCGACGAAAGCAGCGGCGCATATATCATTCATCCTAGAGTCCTTGCACTAATGACTCGAGGATAAGATAATTCCACGATGTATAACACTAACTAGTTTTAACAATGCAATGGAAAGAACCTCTAGGGAGGTAACGCTGCCAATTATGGCAGGAGGAGTTATGGTAGAAACCACTTTCCACATAATGAACCAAGAAATGACATACAACCCCATCATCAGATGTCTGTGGATACATGCCATGAGGGCAGTCCCCTCTAGTTTCTATCAAGTGATCAAATTCCCTACCCCATGGGGATGTACAGCATACGGGGCGAGCCGCGCACCGCCCAAGAGTGTTATTAAATAGCTCAAGATTACACGCACACCAAACAGCTCAAAGGACCGAGTGCAGAGGCATAGCAATCAGAACTGTTGGGGACTAAGTCCACCCGACTGAGGACGCCATCAAAAATCCCGACGACGTTGAGTCTAACAAGGCCACGGTCGAAGATCTCGACCCCGTCCAGCTGAGCAACAACGATACCACAAAGAGGGCTTACATAGGCCACGAGCTTTCAAATCCAAGTATCGTGAATTTCTATTTAACCACGCAGACCTATTTTCTTTTTCCCATGCAAATATGCCCTGGATTCCACAGCAATTGCCTCCCACAAACTAAATGTCGATCTGCTACACCCGCTCGTGCGGCAGGTAAGGGGAAAATTCAATGCCGCCATCAATGAAGCAGTAAGTGAAGAAGTAGACAAGCTGCTGGCGAACGGTTCCATTAGGGAGTCTATCCGGAATGGGTCGCCAACGTTGTAATGGTCAAAAAGAAAAATGGAAAGTGGCGGATGTGCGAGGATTTTCACCGACCTAAACAAAGCATTTCAAAAGATTCATTCCCACTACCCCACATCGACCAATTAATAGATGCAACGGCAAGGCATGAGCTGTTAAGCTTCCTGGACGCGTACTCCTGCTACAATCAAATCATAATGTCCAAGGAAGATAGGGAGAAAACGACATTCATCACTCACCAAGGAACATAGTGCTGCAATGTAATGTCCTTCGGGCTGAAGAATGCAGGGGCTACATACCAGAGGCTGGTGACTACGATGTTCAATAAGCAACTCGGCAAAATGATGGAGGTATATATTGACGACATGATGCTGAAGTCGTCAAAGAAAGAGGACCACCTCGACCACTTTAAAGAAGCCTTCAAAATATTAAGAAGATACGGTATGAAACTGAATCCTAAAAAATGCGCCTTCGGCATAGCCTCGGGAAAGTTCCTGGGGTTTCTGGTGTCACAAAGGGGCATCGAAGTCAACCCAAACAAGATCAAGGTCATAGAAGCCATCCCAGAAATACTAAGCAGCAAAAAACAAGTGCAAAAGCTGACAGGTCGAATAGCAAACCTCTCCAGGTTCATCTTACGCTCCTCCAACAGGTGCAATAACTTCTTCAGTATATTGAAAAATTACCAAGGATTACAATGGAACGAAATATGTGTGGCATATCTGTCATCGCCACCCTTACTAGTGAAAGCCAACCCAGGCGAACCGTTGTTGGTGTACTTGGCCGTATCGAAAGTCGCGGTCGGCGCCGTCTTAGTGCGCGAAAATAAACGTACGCAATCTCTTGTTTTGTTACATTTGCAAAACTTTAGTGGACTCCGAAACCCGGCAGCCACACCTTGAGAAGCTGGCATTGGCACTCGTAGTAGCTTCACGAAAGCTACGACCCTATTTCCAATGCCACCCCATAAGGGTGGTAACGACCTTGCCTTTAAGGAGTGTCTTACACAAGCCCGAACTCTCAGGACGACTCGCCATATGGGCTGTTGAGCTCAGCGAGCATAAAATCACAAACCTTCCAAGGACCGCCATCAAGTGGCAAGTCCTAGCCAACTTCATTGTCGACTTCAGTGTAGAAGTCCTGCCAAAGGCGTAACTCGAGGCACAACGCCTGTCCTCCAAAAATGACCTATGGGTCCTTTATATGGATGGCGCCGCCAATGCATTGGGATTGGGACTGGGACTCGTTCTTAAGGTCCCCACGGCCGTATCAATTCGCCAGTCAATATGATGCCCGAAAATGACTAACAATGAGGCCGAGTATGAGGCCGTTATTGCTGGCATGAAACTAGCCACAAAGAATGGGGCTCGCCAAATGCTCCTCCATTGCGACTCCCAACTTGTGGTAAACCAGGTCATTGGGACTTATCAAATTAAATAGCAAAGGCTACAAAAGTACCAGACAAAAATCTGCAAGTTGATGGCTTCATTTGACGAATGCCGCTTCGAACAAATTCCCAGAGCACGGAACATCGAAGCGGATAGCCTGGAAAAGTTGTCTGCAGCCACCAAAAATATCAACAAAGAAATTGTGGTCACGCTCCTCCACTCGGCCATTGATCACACTAAGGTACTTTCTTTAAACCTAACTTGGGACTGGCGCAACCAGTTGATATCTTATCTACAGGACGGGATGTTACCTCCCGATAAAAAAGAGGCGAAGAAACTTCGCGTACAGGATGCATCATACTGCATGATCAACAAAGTCCTTTACAAAAAGACGTTCGGAGGCCCCCTAGCCAAGTGCCTAGGGCCACATCAAACGAGGCCGGTACTCGAAGAAGTGCATGAAGGCCGTTGCGGCACTCACACTGGCAACCGCACCCCTGTTCGATCCATCATACGTGTCGGCTACTACTGGCCCACAATGAAACAAGAGGCAGTTGAATATGTTTGCCGATGCGAACAATGCCAAAACTACACCCCAATGATACACCAACCAGGAGAACCCCTCCATTCCTTCACTTCTCCCTGGCCATTCATCAAATGGGGAATGGATATAGTCGGCCCACTACCTGCAGGATGAGGAAAGGTATGATTTTTACTTGTTTTAACAGACTACTTCTCCAAGTGGGTGGAAGCAGGTCCATACGCGCAAATACGCGAACAAGAAGTCATCTCCCTCATATGGAAGAACATCATATGCTGCTACAGCATCCCCAATGAAATCAGCTACGACAACGGGCGTCAGTTCACTAGTCAAAAAAATGACCGAGTTCTTCGAGAAATGGCGCATCAAAAGGATATTATCCACGCCATACCACCCCGCCGCCAACGGCCAAGGGGAGTCCTACAACAAAGCAATTCTAAACATACTGAAAAAGAAGCTTGAAGACGCCAAGGGGCTATGGCATGAACTACTACCTAAAGTCTTGTAGGCACACAGAACTACAGCCAAGTCCAGCACCGGGGAAACCCCATACTCACTAGTTTATGGAACAAACGCGTTCATACCTGTCAAAGTTGACGAACCCAGCCTAAGGTATTCGCACACCAGTGAAACAGAAAATGACACCAACAGACTACAAGATCTTGATGAAGCCGAAGAAAGAAGGGAAATGGCCCAAATCAGGATGGTAGCCCAAAACAACAAGTCGAAAGACATTACAACAAAAGGGGAAAAATAAGGCCACTCAAACTAGGAGACTACGTCCTCAAAGCCAAGACATTGGCCTCCAAAGACCCAAGTGAAGGAAAACTGGGCACAAAGTGGGAAGGACCCTACAAGATCATAGCGGCAGTCGGGAAAGAAGCATTTCAGCTAGAGACAATGGAAGGAAAAACACTCAAGAACAACTAGAACGTCGCTCACCTCAAACATTTCCACTTCTAAAAGGCGTCCCCTAAGTCGTACTATTTTTCCCTTTACCCGGGTTTTGTCGCAATTTGGTTTTCTTGAGAAGGTTTTTAGTGAGGCGGCAAAGGGAACGCCTGGAGATGTTTGCAGTACAAGTGTATCATATCAGCCTCTCCGTGTATTCTCCAAGCCCGACATGATACAGGGATTGGATTAGTGCCATCTCCAATGTATAGAAAGGCTACGGCCATCTCCAAATGTATGAAAAGGCTACGACCATCTCCAAATGTATGAAAAGGCTACGGCCATCAATAAATGTATGAAAAAGCTACGGCCATCTCCAAATGTATGAAAAGGCTACGGCCATCTCCAATGAATGAAAAGGCTAAATCCATCATTTTTCCACGGGTAAGGCCGTCGAATGTTACATGGCTAAGGCCATCGTTGCTACACGGCTAAGGCTGTCGAATTTTACATAGCTAAGGCCATCATTTTTATATGCTAAGGCCGTCTAATTTTACATAGATAAGGCCACCGTTTTTACATGACTTAGGCAGTCGAATTTTACATGGCTACGACCATTGTTTTTATACGGCTAAGGCCGTCGAATTTTGCATGGCTAAGGCCATCGTATTTATATGGTTAAGGCCGTCGAATTTTACATGATTACGGCCATCGTTTTTACATGGCTAAGGCATCGAATTTCACATGGCTAAGGCCATCATTTTTACATGGCTAACGCCATCGAATTTTACATAGCTACGGCCATTGTTTTTACACGGCTAAGGCCGTCGAATTTTACATGGCTATGGCCATATTTTTTACACGGCTAAGGCCGTCAAATTTTACATGGCTAAGGCTATCGTTTTAACACGGTTAAGTCCGTCAAATCTTACATAGCTAAGGCCATCATTTTTACACTGTTAAGACCGTCGAATCTTACATGGCTAAGGCTATCGTTTTTACATGGCCAAGGCCACAAAAACTATTACATGGCTAAGGCCATCGTTTTACACAGTTAAGACCGTCGAATCATACATGGCTAAGGCCATCGTTTTTACACGACCAAGGCTGCAAAAATCTTACATGGCTAAGGTCACCGTCAATCACGGGTTAAGGCTGTCAGATCTTACACTGCTAAAAGCCATCATTCTATACGGCTAAGTCCACCCTTTTCACGTAACTAAGGTTGTCAAAGTTTACGTAGCCAAAACCATCATATCTACATGGCCAGGGCCGTTGAATCGTAGCTCTTTGAGTGGTCGCCACCGAATGACCCACTTAGCTTCAACTACGGTAAAAAATACAACAAGGTTCTAGAAAACAGAAAAAGATTAACTATGGCAAGAGTCATTTATCTTTATCTTCAAAAGGGTAAACACCCATGATACAAAAATCGGTATTCATAAACATATTTGTTTACAAAAATTCTAAAGGATTCCGCCACACTGATCATCCTGCCCCGCCTGGTCCTCATGTGGCGCGTTTTCATTCCCAGCAGGGTACGCCTTGGAAATCCAAGAGCTAGACTACAAACGGTTAACATCTGCAGAGTTACCCCCCTCCCGGGCCGGAGATTCGGGACTATAGCCGGCCGCTTCACGGGCAACTCTAACTATTGGCGTTGATTCTCAACCTCCACCTAAAATACTCGCCCGGCCACCAAAAATTCTTCAAGTACGACCAGCCGAGCCTCATCATACACCCAGATCTCGTGTGCCTCATGAGACGCATCGGCCTGTGCAAGAGCCCGCTTGAGATCCTCAACCTCGGCCTTCTTGGCATCAAATTTCGCCGTTAAGGCCGCAACCTGTCACTACCCAAACCCGATCGTGATGGCACCCAGCCCTAAAGCTAGGTAAGCATGACCAGCAATCGCTTCCAACGTAACATTTAAGTCTCAAACCGAGAATTCAACAAAATAATAATCCAAGAATATTAAAAATGTAATATAGGTAAATATGGAAGCCGATAAACACACCCATATGATCTGGGGGTCACGAGTCAAGAGACTCTAAACAAAATTGAGTAATAATAATAGTGCCTGGATACCAAAACAAACATCTGGAAAAGTATATAATAATAATAAAATGAAGAAATAATAAAGAGCAGCCAGGTCCTGCGAACGTCATGCAGCTACCTCAACGACTCTAAAATATCTCTAGAGACTACGAGAATCAGCTATGCCTCTGATGTACCTGAATCTGCACACAAAGTGCAGGGAGTAGGGGTGAATACTACCGACTCAGTGAATAATAAGTATAAAAAATGAATGAAAGTAAGAAATCCATGAACGACCATAACGCAAAGCTATAACTAACAATCCTATTACTTAGCTACAGGCTAACAGCATAACAGTATCACAACAACAACCAAGTATCAGATAAATATGCAATGCAATGCACATGAATACGTTGCGACATGCAGCCCGAGCCAACCATGCATATGATTTAACGTCGACGGTGCTCACTGGGGGGTGTGTACAGACTCCGGAGGGGCTCCTTCAGCCCAAGCGCCATATATATATATATATATATATATATATATATATATATATATATATATATATATATATATATATATATATATATATATATATATATATATATATATATATATATATATGTATATATATATCCGCAACTGCGCCTAGCCCGAGCCAACCTCAGTCCACAATATGCATGTAAGTCACATAACAGATTCAATCTAATTCTTTTCTAGTTTCCATTTTATTAAGGTGAATACAGTTTAATTAGTCAATTTCAGAAATACGGTGACTTAGCATTTATTAACAGTGAATAACACAGGACTGAGATCAATTATTATGAAAATCATGTTAGCACACTGATTGCCCTAGACGGGTAATAGAGATCGGCACAAGGCCCCAAATATGGCATCAAACCCAATTATCAACTACACAATGTGCGTATCAAACGACAATAATTCATGTTCAGCTCTCGGGATGGACCAAGTCACAATCCCAATTCATTTACAATCCCTCACCTGCCATGAGGTGCGAGTCACGCCCTACCATAGCATCATTATATGATAAATTGGGGTTTCAAACCCTCGGGACATCATCTATACAAACTACTCACCTCTAACCGCTCGTAGCATGGTCTGCGATGCCTTTTTCCTTCGAATCTTCTCCTACGAGCGTCGAATCTATTAAAAACCACAGCGAATATGTTATTATAGGCTAAATAAATATAACCCAATTGAAATTATTCAAAAAACGTTAAAAATCACGAAGTTGGTAAAGCCCGAGTCCCGGTCCCACTTCTCAAAAAATTCTGAAAACTACATCTTTGGATTCCTCTTCTCTCCACGAGTCCGTACATATAAAGTTCACTAGAAACGGAGTCCGTTTGATCCTTCAAATTCCCAAAAATAGTTTCTTAAAAACTAAGCCCTAGTTCTTCACAATTTCCACATAATTTCATGGAAATAGGGGTTGACTCTTCCTAATAATGATGTTTTTAAGCCAACAGACTTACCTCCAATCAATACCCGCTGAAAAGCCACTTCACATCGCTCAAAAAGCCCTCTTGTTTGCTTAACAATGGTGGAAAATATGTTTAAGTCGCGGATGAAATATCATATAAAGGCCCTTCTGATGCCCAGTTTTAACCTTACGCGAATGCGGTCCAAGCCACGCGTTCATGATGAAAAACTCTCCACTGACCCCCATTTACCCTTCGCAAACGCGGCAACCATCCTGATCGCTATGATCCGAGTCCTCCTACTACGCGAACGCGACCCCCTCCTCGCGAACGCATTGAACAAACCAAGCAGGGCCCCATGCCCCTTCTACACGAACGTGATCAGGTGTACGCGATCGGGATGCTTCAGGCCATTCCCTCTACGCAAACGTGAGCCTCACTTCGCGATCGCGAAGGCCAAAAAAAGGCATGCACTGCTGCTGCATTTTCTGCTGCACATTTCCAAGTTTAAACTCCTCGTTGGCCATCCGAATTTACCCCAAGGCCCTCGGGACCTCAACCAAAAGCACAGATGTGTCTTAATACTCCATTAAAACTTGATCGTAGCATAAAAACGCCACCATAAACATCAAAATCATCTAATTTCCATGAATTCAAGCCAAAGATAAACTAAAACTTCCGAAATTTGCATTTGCTCCAAAACCCGACCTAAACACCTCTGAATGATCTCAAATTTCCACACATGTCTAAAATCAACTGACGGGGCTACTGCAACTGTCGGAATTCCATTCCGACCCCTGGATCAAAATCTCACCTATCAACCGGACTTCGCCAAAATTCTAACTTAGCCAGTTCAAGCCTAATTCTACACCGGACCTCCAAATTCAGTTTCGATTTCACTCCAAAGTCACAAATCACCATCTAAAACTAGTAAAATCATCAAAAATCCATTCTGAGCCCTCTAACTCATAAGTCAACATTCGGTTGACTTTTTCCAAACTATCCTTCTCATAAAGAGACTAATTGTCTCATTTCTACCCGAACTCCACCTGAATTACTTCAAACTCTCCAAAAACATATAATGGAACATATGGAAACATAAAACAGGGAAAACGGGGCAGAAATACACGGGATGGCGGGTCAGGTCGTTACATCCTCCCCAACTTAAACAAACGCTCATCCTGGAGCAAGTCAAAAAACATACCTAGAGTATCAAACAAGTGAGGATATTTGCTCCGCAACTCCTGATGGGTCTCCCAAGTGGCTTCCTCCGCGGGCCGACATCTCCACTGCACCTTCACCGAATCTATGTCCTTTGAACTCAACTTTCGAACCTGACGACCCATCCCTAAGGGCATATCGGTTGAAGTAGATTCTTCTTTTGATCAATTCCCAAAATCTTTTTCGAGCTCGCTAAGGCACGCGGCGCCCCATTTGTGTCTGTCTGCGATCGTGCCTAGCTGGGCAGTTCATTAGGAGCTGCTATCTGGGACCAAGCACTAAGCACTCTTGATTTTCTTTTTCTATTGATTTCTTCCACATCATAGGTCAAATCTTCATCTAACTAGATCGTGCTGAAGTCTAACACATAAGACGGGTCCCAACATACTTCCGGAGCATAGAAACATGAAACACCGGGTGAACTCCCGATAAGATAGGTGGCAAGGCAAGCATATAGGCCACCTACCGAATTCTCATAAGTATTTCAAAAGGTCCAATGAACCTTGGACTTAGCTTCCCTTTCTCTCCAACCCTCATAACGCCTTTCATAGGCGAAACCTTCAACAAGACCTTCTCATCCACGGCATAAGATACATCACGAACCTTCCGGTCCGTCATACTCTTCTGATGTGAATGAGCCATACGAAGTCTCTCCTGGATTACTTTGACCTTCTCTAAGGCATCCTGAACTAACTAGTCCCTAATAATCTAGCCTCTCCGGGCTCAAACCAACCAACCGGAGATCTACACTGTCTCCCATATAAGGCCTCATATGACGCCATCTGAATGCTAGATTGATAGCTGTATTATACACAAACTACGCTAGTGGAGAGAATTCAGCCCAAGAACCTCTAAAGTCAATAGCACAGGCACGTAATATGTCCTCCAATATCTGGATCATATGCTCGGACTATCTGTCCGTCTATGGATGAAATGTTGTGCTCAACTGTACCTGCGTGCCAAACTCCCGATGAAAAGTCCTCCAGAACTGAGAAGTAAACACGGTACCCCTATCTGATACAATGGAAACCATGACCCCATGCAACCGTGCAATCTCCCGAAAGAAAATCTCTGCTAACTTCTCTGCCAAATAGGTAGTACATACTGGAATGAAGTGCGCAGACTTAGTCAGCCTATCCACAATCACCTAAACCGAATCAAACTTCTTCGAGGTACGAGGAAGACCACTCACAAAATCCATAGTAATGTTTTCCCATTTCCACTCCGGGATATCCATCCGCTGGAGTACACTACCGGGTCTCTGGTGCTCGTATTAGACTTGCTCACAGTTGAGACACCGAGACACGTAATTCACAATGTCCTTTTTCATTCTCCTCCACCAGTAATGTTGTCTCAAATTCTGGTACATCTTCGCGGCACCCGGATAAATCAAATATCGCGAGCTATGAGCCTCCTCTAAAATCAACACCCGGAGACTATCCACATTGGGCACGCAAATCTGGCCATGCATCCGCCGTACGCCATCATCTCCAATGGTCACATCTCTGGCATTATCATGCTGGACCATGTCATTCAAGACAAGCAAATGCGGGTCATCATACTTCCTCTCTCTGATGCGGTCATACAAAGAAGACCGGGAAACCACACTTGCCAACACCCGACTGGGCTCGAAAATATCTAACCTGACCATCTGATTGGCCAAGGCCTGAGCATCAACAACAAGGGGTCTCTCCCCAACTGGAATGTACGCCAGACTACCCATGCTGATAGCCTTCCGGCTCAAAGCATCGGCCACCACATTGGCCTTCCGGAGATGATACAAAATGGTGATATCATAGTCTTTGAGTAACTCCAGCCATCTCCGCTGTCTAAAATTCTTTTTGTTTAAACAAGTGCTAAAGATTGTTATGGTCCGTATATACCTCACAAGATACACCATAAAGATAATGCCTCCAAATTTTTAAGGCATGTACAATTGCAGCTAACTCTAAGTCATGAACGGGATAGTTCTTCTCATGGGGCCTTAGCTGACGAGAAGCATACGCAATAACTCTACCATCCTTCATCAACACACAACCGATCCCAACTCCCGAAGCATCACAATACACCGTGTAAGAGTCTGAAGCTGATGGTAATACTAATACCAGAGCGGTGGTCAAATCCGGCTTAAGCTTCTGGAAGCTCACCTTGCATTCATCTGACCACACAAATGGAGCATTCTTCTGAGTTAACTTCGTCAAAGGCGAAGCAAAGAAATCAGAACCTCTGAACGAATATGCGGTAATAACCCGCCAAACTGAGGAAACTCCAAATCTTAGTAGCTGAAGACGGTCTAGGAAGACTCTGCACCGCCTCAATCTTCTTTGGGTCGACCTGAATACCATCACAGGACACCACGTGTCCCAGAAAAGTCACAATATTAAGCCAGAATTCACACTTAGAGAATTTTGCATTAAACTTCTCCTCTCTCAATCGTTGCATGACCACCCTCAAGTGTTGTGCGTGCTCCTCCTGAATACGCGAATACACCAGAATATCATCAATAAACATAATCACGAAAGAATCCAGATAAAGCCGAAATACAATGTTCATCAAGTGCATGAATGCGGCTGGGGCATTAGTCTGCCCGAAAAGCATCACTAGAAACTCGTAGTGCACATATCTTGTCCTAAAAGCCGTTTCATAATGTTTGACTCCCTAATCTTTAGCTAGTGATGGCCTTATCGAAGGTCAATCTTAGAGAATACCCTCGCTCCCTGGAGTTGATAAAATAATCCTCAATACGGGGTAGTGGGTACTTGTTCTTCACTGTCACCTTATTCAGTTGCCTGTAGTTAATGCACATTCTCATTGAGCCGTCTTTCTTCTTTACAAATAACACCAGTGGACCCCAAGGTGACACACTCAGGCGAATGAACCCCTTATCCAGGAGTTCCTGAAGATGTTCTTTCAACTCCTTTAACTCTACTGGTGTCATACGATAGGGAGGAATAGAGATGGGCTGAGTGCCCAGCACTAGATCAATACCGAAGTCAATGTTCTTGTCCGGGGGCATGCCTCGCAAGTCCGCTGGAAATACGCCAGGGAAATCCCTAACAACGGGAACCAAATTAAGGCTATGAGCCTCGGCTTCCACATCTCTCACGAAAGCCAAATATGATAAACATCCCTTGACAACCATCCGTTGGGCTTTTAAGAAAGAAATCGCCCTGCTAGGTACATAGTCAGTCACGCCTCGCCACTCGATCCACGGAATACCCGGAATAGCTAGTGTAACTGTCTTAGCATGACAGTCCAGAACAAAATGGTATGGAAATAGCCAATCCATACCGAAAATTACATCAAAATCCACCATTCCCAATAATAATAAATCAACTCGGGTCTCCAGACCCCCAATAGTTACCACACATGAAGGATAGACATGATCCACAATAATAGTATCACCCACCGGGGTAGACATATGCACGGGCAAGGCAAGACAACCACGGGTCGTACCCAAATGATGACCAAAATAAGAGGATACATAGGAATAGGTAGATCCGAGATCAAATAAAACAGAAGCATTCCTGTGGCAGACTTAGATAATACTTGTGATAACTGCGTCCGAAGAAATAGCATCCCTCCGATCTGGAAGGGCATAGAAACAGGCTTGGCAACCACCAGTACGGTCCTCGCCACTGGGGCTACCTTTGGCTGTCTGGCCTCCACCCCTAGGTGTTTGAGTGGAAGCTGAAGAAACCTGTGCAGAAGAAGAGGGTTGATTGCTCTGCTGAGGCTGCCTACTGCGGGGTCGAGGACACTGCCTTTTTATGTGACCCAACTCACCACAATCATAGCAATGAACTGAAGTCAGAGAAGGGGACTGATGAGAACCCCTCGCTGCAGACAAACCCTGAGCTGAAGGAGCAAGAGCAGAGCTCTGAAATGGAAGAGCACTAAATGTAGGCTGACTCTGCTGATGACCCTGATGGTCCTGGCCTGTAGAGGCTCCACTACACTCTGTGCGTCCGCACTGAGGAGGCCTGAAGGAACGACCTCTACCCTGCTGGAAATATCCCCTAGATGGAGCGCCGCAGAAATTACCTAAACCTCGAGGCCTCTTGACCTATCTCTCCACACTCTCCCGGTGGCAGTATGTCTCAATCAGACGAGCCGCATCAACAACCTCCTCAAAAGTAGTTGTTGTAGCCCTCTCTCTAGTCATCAATATACGAATTGGATAGTTGAGGCCATCTATAAATGACCTAATCCTCTCTCTATCTGTCGGGATCATCCACATAGCATGCCTAGCTAACTGAGTAAACTGTAACTCATACTGAGTCACTGATATATCACTCTAAGTCAACCACTCGAACTGATGACGAAGCTCCTCCCTATGAGACTGGGGCGTATACTTCTCCAAAAATACCGTGGAGAACTACTGCCAAGTGAGGGGCGCTACCCCAATAGGCCTACGCCTCTCGAACTCTTCCCACCAAGTAAATACAGCTCATGTGAACTGAAAAGTGATAAAAGCCACTCCATTAGACTCCAGAATACCCGTTGTATGAAGCATATGCTGGCATTTATCCAGAAAACCCTGGCATCCTCGCCCTCAGCACCACTAAATGTCGGAGGTTGGAGCCTACCAAACCTCTCCAACCACCGATGCTCGTCATCCGGCATAGCTGGGACGACATGAGCTGGAGCAGGTGCGACTGGTGCAACTAGAACAACCGGTGCAACTGGCTGAAATGGAGCAACTGGCTGAACAGGCGAAACTGGTTGAACCTACTGAACTGGCTGAGCTGGAGCTATCTCAGGTATCTGCAAGCCTTGAACAACTTGCTCGGGAGTGAGAGCATCGGGGGTCTGATGACCACCCCCGGTCTGAGAAGTAGCCGCTGCTGTTGTGGCTGAAGCTGCCTGGGCCAGGCCCGTGCAGACGGAAACAATCTAGGCCAAAGCCTCCTGGAGACCAGGAATCACGATGGGCACTGCCGGTGCCTGAATAGGTGCAACTAGAGCATCAATAACAGGAGGCTGATCTTGGACCTAGGCAGCTGGTGGGTCTGCAGGTGCCGCCCCTGCTGGTCCGCCTCGTCCAGCACCACGACCGCGTCCACGGCCTCTAGCAGGTGGTACTGGTGGTCATCATCCACGTCCATTAGCGCGAGTTCTCACCATCTGCTAGAGAATAGAATACAGAATTTTAGTTTTCACATTATGAAAACGCACGATATGAATTTCAAGAAGTGAGATGTTTCCTAAAAGTTCTGTAGCCTCCTGCCTATAAGTGTGTGGTGCACGACACACCCATAAACAAAAATCTACTAAACCGGCTCAGGACTCGTGAGGCCTAGTGACCTAGGCTCTGATACCAACTTTTCACGATCCAAACCCGGTCGTAATGGCACCTAGCCGTAAAGCTAGATAAGCCTGACCATCAATCGATTCCAACGTAAAATTTAAGTCTCAAATGGAGAATATAACAAAATAATAATCCAAGAATATTAATAATGTAATATAGGTAAATACGGAAACCGATAAACACACCCATATGATCTAGGGGTCACGAGTAAAGCCTCTAAACAAAACTAAGTAACAATAATAGTGTCAGAATACCAAAACAAAATTCTAGGAAAGTATACAATAATAATAAAATAAAAAATAATGAAAAGCAGCCAGGTCCTGCAAATGTCATGCAGCTACCTCAACGACTCTGAAAATATCTCTGGAGACTACAAGAATCAGCTAAGCCTCCGGTGTACCTGAATATGCACAGAAGGTGCAGGGAGTAAGGGTGAGTACTACCGACTCAGTGAATAATAAGAATAGAAAATGACTGAAAGTAAGAAATCCATGAAAGACCACAACGCAAAGCTACAACGAACAATCCTATAACTTAGCTACAGGCTAACAGCATAACAGTATCAGAACAACAACCAAGTATCAGATAAAGATGCAATGCAATGCAAATGAATACGCTGCGGCGTGCAGCCCGAGCCAACCATGCATATGATTTAACGTCGACGGCGCTCACTAGGGGTGTGTGTATAGACTCCGGAGGGGCTCCTTCAGCCCAAGCGCAATATCAATACATATATATATATATATATATATATATATATATATATATCCGCTGCGATGCGCAGCCCGAGCCAACCTCAGTCCACAATATGCATGTAAGTCATATGACATATTCAATCTGATTCTTTGCCAGTTTCCAATTTATTAAGGTGAATGCAGTTTAATTAGTCAATTTCATAAATACGGTGACTTATCATTTACTAACAGTGAATAACACAGGACTGAGATCAATAATTATGCAAATCATGTTACCACACAAATATTTGCCCTAGACGGGTACTACAGATCGTCACTAGGCCCCAAACATGGCATCAAGCCCAATTATCAAAAACACGATGTGCGTATCAGACGCCAATAATTCATGTTCAGCTCTCGGGATAGACCGAGTCACAATCCCCAATCATTTACAATCTCGCACCTGCCATGGGGGTGCGAGTCACGCCCTAACATAGCATCACGATCTGATATACCGGGGTTTCAAACCCTCGGGCCATCATCTATACAAACTACTCACCTCTAACCGGTCGTAGCCTGGTCTGCAATGCCTTTTCCCTTCGAATCTTCTTCTACGAGCGTCCAATCTATTCAAAACCACAACGAATAGGTTATTATAGGCTAAATAAACATAATTTAATTGAAATTATTCGAAAAAATATTAAAAATCACGACGTTGGTAAAGCCCGAGCGTTGGTCCCACTTCTCGAAAAATTCTGAAAATTACATCTTTGGATTCTTCGTCTCTCCACGAGCTCATACATATAACGTTCACCAAAAATGGAGACCGTTTGACCCTTCAAATCCCCAATATTCGTTTCTAAAAACTAAGCCCTAGTTCTTCGCAATTCCCACACAATTTCATGGAATTAGGGGTTGATTCTTCCTAACATTGATGTTCTTAAGCCAAGAGACTTACCTCCAATCGATACCCGCTAAAAACCCACTTCGAATTGCTCAAAAAGCCCTCTTGGTCGCATAACAATGGTGAAAAATATGTTCAAGTCGCGGATTAAATATCATATAAAGGCCCTTCTGACGCCCAGTTTTTACCTTACGCGAACGCGGTCCAAGCCACGCGTTCGCGATGAGCAACTCTTCACTGACCCCTATTTACCCTTCGCGAACGCGGCTACACCATCGTGATCACGATGTTCTGAATCCTACTACTACGTGAACGCGACCCCCCTCCTCGCGAACGCATTGAACAAACCAGGTAGGGCCCCAGGCCCCTTTTATGTGAACACGATCTCCCTGAGAGAATGTCTTCATCCATGAAGACCAGCCTGGACTCACGGCGAGGTGGCTTAACCTTCTCTGTCTGTGTGACCACCGCCTTGCTAGCACGAATCAAGTGTCTCTTCATTTCCAGCGAATCTTCTTCTTCAAGGCACCCCTCTACGGGATGCAAGTCGGGCTCAAACGGCATCACTTCGATAGTGGGCGTCCTTATAGGGGTAACCTCGGGGACGGTCCTAGGCATAGTCGTCGGTATCTCCTCGGGTGTCATCTCAAGCGCGGCCTCAAGCACCGCCTCAGACATTGCCTCGGGAGCCACCACTGATGCGGCCTCTTGCCTTGAAGGGGGAGAAGCACTGCCCCTAGACATACCTACGAGGAGCATATCCTCTTCGTCAGAATCAGACGCCGCCCTAGAAGGGCCGGCCACAGTTTTCTTCTTCTTCTTCTACGCCTTCTTCCAAGAACCCTGACCTACCAAAACATGTATGAGTTGAGCAAGGAAAATTAAGGGGAGTCTCCAAGCCAGAACGGAACAAAAAACAAGCAAGGCCGTTATATGTCGGGCCAAAGAGCCTGAGAAATTCTGGCTAGGTGCGGAATTCCTCCGCAAATGGTATTAATGCTATCACCCACAACCAAATGTCATCAATCCGTCGAGGAGTGCAAGCTGACACTACATAAAGGTAAAAATAAATCTACGATGGTTAAGCCAACGAAATAAGATAGCTATAAAAACTGCATACAGAAAAGGTTACATGTTATGTTCCATGCCTCCGGGAACCCTTAGGGGTTAGACGCCAGATGCTCAGTACGAATGTAGAAAAATTTCTTCAAAAATTTTTGAGTAGCCTTTTCGTCGGCTGCCACCACAAAACTCTTCTTACCCCGACGTACCAACTGGAGCATGGTACCTCTCATGAAGCTCACGCTGAACATGTCCAAGAGGTGGTGAACGGAGACCTCTTTCCCAGCCTTAGTCGCGTAGGTGGTAAATATCCTACACACCTTCAACGCGTAGGGGTAAGTTGCGCCGGACACACCCCATACCAACGGCAAAGCTCCTCCGCCAGAGGATTGAGCGGGAGGGTGTACCCAATCCGAAAACCATACTCATAAAATGTGCAATATCCAGGCATGTGCACATTGCCGTAGTCCATCCCAGCGGGAGCCATCTCAACGTAATCAGGAATATTGTACGACTTCCTAAGAGAAACCAAGTGAGATGACGTCAGCTCGCTAAACTCCCAAGGAGGGAGTTTATATTTTTGTTAAAATCCTTCCGTTTGACCATGTCCTGCGGAAGTACGTTGGATGTTAATAGAAAAACGAGGACCTCCTCGGCTTCTCCTCCTCCATCGTCTGAAAATGATGAAACCCTAGAAGGGGCGTCACCCTCGGTCTTTTCGTTATCGTGGTGAATCCTAACCATTACGAAGGTTATGAGAGAAATGCGCTTCAGTGACACAGGGTTCGATTCACGGGAACAAAAAATTTAAGGAGATCGACGAGTACCAGAAAAAGATGAGGATAAGATTGAGAATACTCTCTGAAAAGGTTCGAAAGTTGAATTGGGTCCAACCTCTCCTCTACATATAAGGAAAGTTACACGGAAATCGAAAAGGCATGATACGAAAACCGGCGCGGAAACCAAAACGTCACATCATGTGATGAACCGCTTCGGGAGCAAAAGTAATGATCACGCACGTGATCGATGATGTCATCCTAAAAAGGAGCCCTCAAAAGAGTTTATATGTCAACGGCATAACACCTTCGCATATGATCACGCCCTTTTTCACATTATCTACGGGTACGGCCAAATTTCTAGAAAGGTCGAGCACGAATGTCCGTTAGTTGAAGACGTCTCTCGCCTACATCCCCAACAAACGGAGATATTATCTGTATTGGAAAAATTTGGTTCCCAATATTCTTTTGCTATCTACGCACGATCTTGGCATATAGACATGCCTAACTGAGGCCGACTCGAGTAAGGTCTACCCCAGAAAGTGGACGGACTGAGTGACATGACTCAAGACGACGTCGTTTGAAGCTCTGAGTCCTCCGTACACTGAGACCACCAACCTCTGTATTTTTCTTTGATTATTTCGAGGAAGGTCCCTTAATATATAAAAGGGATCTTCCCTTTGTAAAGGCTCATGTGCATTTTGCTATTCAGAATATACAACTCTCCCTCTCTCTCTTGTATAAAGATTGTTACTTGTTCTATTGTTCTTACATCTCAAGATATCTACACTATTATCACCAATCTTAGCTACACGATATTTTCTAGTTCATATTACGCTTGATTCCGATTAACCCTTATTATTTTCGATTGTTCTTGAGCTTAATAAGTATTTACATAACTTTTTAGCGACACACTTGTTTCTTTTTTTTACTTTCCTCCAATTATTGCCGACTCTTTTTTTCTTATGATTCCCTATTGACTTTCTTAATTTTATATATTCTTGCTTTTATTTCAACGTTTATAGTATTCTACCAAAAAAAACTTTCTAGTATTTTATTAAGTAAATTTTTGCTTTGAGTATCTAAATATGCATTTATAGTGAATTTTAGTTCTATTTGACCATCTTTTAGTCAAACATAAACATAACTTCAGAATATGAAAATTCATCGAAGACAATTGTAAATGAATAATACTACTTGTTATTGATATTAGCTATATTATTGGTATTTTATGCTTTGCGCACCATAATTATTAAATTATTTTATTTAATCGATTTGTCTATATAAACCCAAAAGACAAATAACCCGAACCAAAACTCAAAAGAGATCAAATGAAAGTCCAAAGCAATATGGTACCCGAAGTCTTCAAATCCTGGATCTATCTCTGTGATATATATATATATATATATATATATATATATATATATATATATATATATATATATATATATATATATATATATATATATATATTACTTCAGGACACAACTAATATTACTTAACGTTACCACTAATAAACCTTCACTTACTTTAATTATCAAACTAAAGATAAATAATCACAAATATTTCTCACAAATATCTTTAATATACTTCCATTTAGTCTATAATTATTAATGTATTAGCTAATTAATCACTAACATTACTTATATAAGGATATCACTAGTTCACTAATTGTTAATGTTACTTAAGAATACCATGCATTAATATACTTTTACTTAAAGTAATTATCAATTTATAAGATAAATCATCACTAATATTTCTTACAGAATTGACTAATACACTTCTTCTTATTGTGTAATTATTATAAGTTAATATATATAGTTAAGGATACTACCAATTCAATTTTATTTTGTGTAATTATAAATTACTAAGCTAATTGGCACTAATATATTGTTAAGTAGTGTATTACATCCACTTAGTGTAAATTTCAATAAATAGGCTAATCAACCACTAAGATAATTAAGTAAATAGTTATCGAGGGACTTACCTACTGCCTCCTTCAGTATTGTATAATAAAAATATAAAATAATTATCTGTAAGATTATATATTTAAATTACCGACGGAAATCCATCGGTACTGTAAGAACAAAATTCAAATTATTATATAAATGCAGTAGGAATGACTATGTTGATAACTTTATTTTCTTTTTCATTTATTCTTTTAAAAGTACCAAGAGACATCGTCGGTATTTAAAGAAAATAATTCAAAAATGTAAATATAAAATGTTCCGAGGGAATATCATTATTTATCTACGGAAGTCCTTTGATTCTTTTTAAAAAAATTAAAAGTCCAAAAGTACCGAGAGATTCCGTCGAAAAGTCCTTCGCAATGTCGACGAAAAAAGATTCGTCGGTACTGTTGCGTTGGTCTTTTAGCAGTGATATATATATATATATATATATATATATATATATAGCCTGAAATGGTTATTTGTTTATTAAAGTCAGTACTCCAAAATATTTAAAAAGAAAGATAAATGAGAAAAAAGAACAAGCTATTACTTCACCAAGTAGAGATCATAATTAATTAAGTCCCGTAGTAGGACGTCAACTGTTATTTTATCTATTTTGTTATAAATAGAACTCTATTAAAGGTGAATGTCTATATTTAGAGAGATTCTAGGGTTTACTACTTGGTGGCTAAGTCACCACCTCCCTATAAATATAGGGGTTCTATTCCATTGTAAACCATCCCCAAGTATCAATAAGAATACTCCTCTCTCAACTTTTCTCTCTATTGTTCTTGTTCTTGTATTATTGTTCTTGTTCTTATATTATTTCATAACACGTTATCAGCACGAGTCTCTAACCAATTGAAATTTTCGATTATTTTAACTTTTGTTTGTGTAGGGTTTTGCTTCATAGCCGATTCGGTCCAGTCCCCGAGAGACTCTCTCGAGATTTTCCACTAACTTGTTAAGCTTACGGGTGCTCAACAAATCTTTACAACTTAAGGACACAAGCCTTAACACCTTTGCTCGGAGATACAACACTCCAAGACTTCAACCAAGGAAACACAAGTTCCTTACAACAAGAGAATCACAATTCTCTTACAAGTGTATAAAACACTAAACACTCAAACACAATACTCCTTAATGAGTAGATATGAGTAGAAGAAGTAAGCTCTAGATCACAACAACTTTAGACAAGAATATGGCTCTCAAAAGCTTTATGAAATTGAATATATAATGATAAACAAAAGTATGCAAGCTTATAGCAATGTAATGATCAGTTGTAGTATGTTGTTGTGTTTAAAACACTGAAATGAAGTTGTATTTACAGTTGAAAAACTTGGCATTACCGTCGCCTAATTGCCAATTAAGAGTTGCTGATTTTACTCACTGACAATCGATTGTCAAACCCCAACAATCGATTGTCTGCCAGTCAGATCAAAATTCAATCCCAGATTTTACGCTTGATAATCGATTACTTACAATCCATAATCGATTACTGGCAATGTTCAAAAAATCCTTTCCAGATTTCACCACAAACAACCGATTGTCCAGAATCAACAATCGATTACTCAGCAACGTTCAAAAAATCTTTTCCGGATTTTAATCAAAACAATCAATTATACAGAATCAATAATCGATTACCTGACGGTATTTGAAAACTTTACGACAACGGTCAGCTTCACAATCGATTGCACAAAGTCAACAATCGATTACTTATCAGTTTTTGAAAAACATTTTAGACACTGTCTCTTTGACAATCGATTGTCCAATGTAACAATCGATTATTTAATAAATTTGAAAATCACTGGAAGATACTGTCTCAACATAATCGATTACCATTAGTTCATAATCGATTATTCTGAGTTTTGAAAAACTTTGATGGACACTGCCTCAGTCACAATCGATTGTCATTAGTTCACAATTGATTGTCATGCAGGTTTGAAAAAACCTGATGCTCACTGTCTTACTCACAATCGATTGTCATTAGTTCACAATCAATTGTCATGCAGTCTTGGCTGAAAACAATCGATTATCATAAGTACATAATCGATTATCTTAGTCCAGATTTTTAAGGCATGTCTAAAAATTATTTTGACTACTGTAAATATGCATGATTTAAAATCATTTGACATTAAATTAAATATGCATGATTTTGGAAAATAGTTTTATGAGAGAAGCCATGTTACGAGTCAAGTTGTAGGATCAAGATCACAATTAAGAATGACTCAATTAAACTATAAAACTTTGTCTTGAGCTTGAATCTCGTTGTATATCAATTGTGCGCTTGTTTCTTGAACTTCGTCATATATTAATTTTCGCTTCGTTTGTCATTCATCAAAACCTATACAAAAGAACACACGTTTTAGTATATTGCATTGAGAACGTGTTTTTAACACGACTAGCCTTGACTCCACGTACACCCACATCTCGTGTGCTTCACGAGACGTATTGGCTTGTGTAACAACTCGCTTGAGTTCCTCGACCTCGGCCTTCATGGCATTAAGTTCCGCCGTTAAAGCCGCTACCCGGGTGCGTAATTCTGCCACCTCCTCTGCCACTACATGGCCAAGCTATAGCGACCTCCATCTCCGCGGCCCAAGAAACAGCGACCATGAGCTGTTCATCAACTTTCTCCAGCTTGTCCACTCTCTTCTTCAACTGCTCTTCGGACTCAACGAGGCCCTCACAAACCACCCTAAAGTTATGGTCCTGCATATACATATCGGCCAAGTTTTGGTGCGCCTCGCGCATTTTGTTATACTTCTGCACCAGCCTGTTGTATCTGGCCGTCTTCTCCTTCTGGCGTCGATCCATCTCCGCCTCTAGGACAAGAGTCTAGAAAAGAAACCAAGTAAGTACGAGGAAAATCATACCTCACTAACACAAACGAAAGGTCATCGAGCAAGGCAAAGGACTACTTGTAAGGCCGCACCTGCCACCCTTTGGGCCAAGACCTTGTCGCTAAGTTCCAACTGGGTCGCACGCTCGGCACCGGCATACAAGAGCATCATACTGGTGCCGCCTCCTCACAATTCTCCAACAAATTATAGTGGCTTGGAATCACTATGTGACGAGAAGACTGGCCGGCCACCATCTCCACCCGGTCTAAGGACCCACCTCATCTGCTCGCATCCTCCGTGGCTGCCCCCGGTCCCGCCACGTCCACTCCCTCGCTCCTTCTCTCCATGGCCTCTCTCTTATGAACGGATCTCCTAGAGCGAATGGCCTCTGCCATAAACACCGGCCTTGATTCAGGGCGAGATGGATTAGCCTTCCCTGTCAGAGTAGCCACACCCTTGCCGGCAAGAATCCGACGCTACTTCATCTCCAATGTCTCCTCCTCTTCACGGTCCCCCTCCGTGGGATGCAGAGCGGGCTCATAGGAGTCGGTTCAGCAGTAGACGTCCTTACGGGGGCAACCTCAGGAACATCCGCCACCATCTCCATGGGTGTTGTCTCAGGTAAGACCCCCAGTACGGCCTCAGGTACTATCTCTAAAGCCGCTTCTAATGTAACCTCTTGTCTTGAGGGGGCGAAGTACTGCCCCTAGATGTGCCAACGAAGACCAAATCCTCCTCAGGATCAGATACCGCCCTAGAAGGACCAGCCACAGTCTTCTTCTTCTGCTTCCTCTTCTTCTGCCCCTTCTTATAGGCGTCCCGACCTGCCAAAACGTGTATGACACGGGCAAGAAAATTATGGGAGCCTCCAAACAATAATAGAAATTAGGTAAGACCGTTACCTGCTGGGCCATAGAGCCTAAGGAATTCAAGCCAGGAACGACATTCTTCTGCAAACGGTATCAACGCTTGCACCCACGACCTAATGTCTTCAACCCTTCGAGGAGGGCGAGCTCCACTGCATGAAAACAAAAGGAAATTTTCCACGGTGAAAACCAGCAAAGGTCAGTCAAAGTACTAAATTTTGCGCACGACTATACTTACATGCGTCATTCCACACCTCTGGAAACCCTTCAGGGTTGGACACAAGGTGCTCGGTACGCACGTAGAAAAATCTCGTCCATAATTTACGGTTGGCCTTGTCGTCCACACGCGACACAAAGCTCTTCTTGCCCCGACTTCTCAACTGGAGCATCGAGCCTCTCATAAAAAATGCATTGATCATTTGTAGAAGGTGATGAACAATCACCTCTTTCCAGCCTTCGCCGCATAGATGGAAGTACCATGCACACCTTCAAGGCGTACATATTAAGTTGGGCCGGGCACGCCCCGAACCAGCGACAGAGCCTTCCCCCATAGGGTAAAACGGGAGGGTGTATCCAACTCGAAAGGTATACTCATAAAAAGCGTAGTACCCAGTCTTTGGCACATTAGCATAGTCTAGCCCGCAGGGACCATGTCATAATGATCGGGAATATTGTACGATTTCCTGAGAGAGGCCAAGTTGGATGGCATCAACTCAATATGCTCCCAAGGAGGGAGTTTACACTTATTCTTAAAGTCACTCCTTTTGCTCATATCAAGTGGAAGCAAGTTAGCCGTTGATAGCGGAACAAAACCTTCCTCGGCCTCCTCATCATTTGAGGATGACGAAGCCCTAGTGGAAGTAACGTCCTTGGTCCTAGTATCATCATGACGACGTTTATCCATAACAGAAGTTATAAGAAAAAAGTATTTCTGGTCACAAGTTCGATTCCTAAGAACGAGAGTTTCAGAGAAGAAAGAACAACGAGCACCAGAAAAAGATTGGGAAAATACTCTCAGCAAAGGTTCGAAAGATGAATCAAGTTCTCCATCTATTTGTAAGAAAGGGTACACGAAAATCGAAAAGGCATGATTAAAAAATAAATGGCGCAGAAAACCCAAAACGTCACGTCATAATCCGAACCATCTTGGGAGCAGAATTAATGATCACGCACGTGATCGATGACGTCACCTTAAAAAGAAGCCCCAAAAAGGAGGTAATACGTCAACGACCTAACATACTCATATATGGGCACACCTTTTCCAAGGGTGTCCACAAGAACGGCCAAATTTCCAGAAGTGTCAAGCATGTATGTCCGTTCCTTGAGGACGTCTCTCGACTACGTCCCCAACGAACAAAGGGACTATCTGTGTTGGGCAAATTTGGTTCCATACGCCCATATGTTATCTACATACGTCCTCGATGAAGAAAGTGGCCTTAATACGGTCGACTTAAGCAAGGCGGGCCTCAGTCAATAAACGACCGAGTGACATGACTCGCTGTAACGTCACATCAAGCTCTGACACTCATATACCGAGGCCACCAACCCTTGTACTTTCTTTGTATTATTTCGAGGGAGGTCCCTTAGTATATAAAGGGGACCTTCCCTTTGTAAAGACTTATGTGTATTTCACTATTGAAAATATACAACTCTGTCTCTATCTGATTCTCTATCTCTATCTCTCCTGTGGAAAAAGTCTACTATTTATTTTATTGCTCTTATATCTCGATTCATTTACATTATAATCACATATCTTGATCATTTTACATTCTTTAGATCATATTACTCTTGATTCTGATTAACTCATATCATTTTTGATTGTTTTAGAACTATTTAAGTATTCGAATAAGTTTTTAGCCAAACACTTATAAGATTTGCAGTATAATATGCGATGCGTTCTTAATTAAAATCTTAATAACTTGATTAATCAGTGTACAAGTAATAGTTCAATAAAGTTGTTAACCAAAAACAATTACCCAGAATTCTACATGTATATATGCTTCATAACGAAGTACAAAAAAATAGAGTTCTAAAGTGAGTACCTTTTCCCCCTTTATGAGGACTTACTCCTTGATAAAAGAACATATCAGTTGACTTAGACACACAGCTCCACGTCCTAGCAATAACGAGAGAAAGAAAAAAAATAAAAACAAAAAATTAAGATTATGATTTTTTTGTATAATATCCTTGACGTGTGGGGGAGGAAAGGTATAGAGGGGAGGATTTTTAGTGTAATTCTAATCTTTTATCGAATACGTGAAGAAATTGAACTCATTAAACTGTAACTCAGATCTCTTCGATTCTCATAAAACAAAATTGATCAATAGTACTAATATTTCCTTTATATTATTCCTCAAATGAGAATATGCGTGATGTTGTATTTATAACTCACATATGACGATTCGAATTTTAAAAAAATTTCAATAGTAAGTTATATATACTCTGATGATTTGGCTTAAAAATTGGATATTTAAATACTTCACCTAGCAGGATTTAGTACAGTCACAATCAAGTCCAAGTGGGAAGTCTTTTTTCTCATTTAGTCTTATAGTATACCCTGTATGTTATGGCACAGATTCAGGGGAAACTCTAGTGCCGTGATTTATTCTTATTAAAATATAAATGTTCTTGAATTTTGTGGCATGAAAATAAATAGTTATGCCTGAAGAGTAGCTTTCGTGTACGTGCATGGTATTTTCTTACATTTATGAAGGACGTTCTTCTTTTAACACGGAGAAGGAAGTAATATCTGCTTTTGTACTTCTTGATATCAACATGGACGATTTAATACTGACTTAAACATCGACACATTAATGCATTAATGAGAAGCTCAACGTTGTAATGTATTATAGCTGGTACCATATCCCAAATTACTTTCTCTACAACACTTTATTAATTAGTGACAGCTTGAGAAACTATTCACAGAAAATATCACTTGGAACACAAACTAATTACAAATACTTCTTTCACTCTAAGTCAATACTTCATTCCAATAGAAACACACTGTATGGGTCAGAATATGACCCCGAGATAATTAACAAGATTAATTGTGCCCTAAACTAATTTGTAATTTATAAATAGTATGATCACTTATTAATCGCAATACCCGATCATTGGCTGACTCAATTATTAAGGTTATGGCCCATCCGCCATCATAGGGACGGAGCCTCGGAATAATTACGGCAACCATTGCCAGCTCATACATCTCGCATCTATAAATACTAAGAGAACGAACCTTAGAGAGGGAACTTCTTCTTCTTCATCACTATTCCCTAGAAAAGAGAGAACATGATTGTAAGGTTCTGAACCTCTCCATTGAGAGGCAGACCTAGTCAATATTATCAATAAAAGATCTCTACACATTTATCCTAAACAAATAACACCTTTCTCTTGTACTTTTTATTTGGTATTTTGATTATTACGATCTATTATGATTGGACCTCAATTTAATTTTATTGTCTTATGCTTGCAAAGTATGTAATAATTTTAGGCGAAACACACAAATATCCCGTTGAATCATGCGTGAATATGTTACTTTTAATTTTTTATATATACTATTTTAAAAATAGGTAGCAGATTATTGAAGTTAATGGATTAGTTTATGGGAAAAGAAATTGGAAATGGGAACAGTGACAAATGGGCAAATCCAAAAGGAGGTGGTCGTTATGTTAGTTGGGAATATTAACTATCTTTCAATTTTTACATTATCCATAGCGTGTAAAAGTCCACTACTGTGTTGGTGCCTCCCAACTGTAAAACAAATTGCAGAGAGGATGATCTAATCCATTTCTAGACTCCTCTTTTGTTTTATCATCTTCTTCTTCTTTTGGAAATTATACATGGCGTAGTTTGTTAAGTGCGTGAATAAAGATCCATCATAGTAATTAAAAGAAAAGAAAATTACATATGAGGTGTAAAAATGCTATTAAATGACGTGAGACATTTCAAAGAAAATAGTATGAACTTGACCAACAACGAATAACTGTATTTTTATTTGGACTGGCTTAGCGCGGCAATGTTCATGAGTCTTTTGGTTGGCATAGATAAGGTTTTGCATTTACTCATATGTATTCAGTGGCGGAGTCAAAACTTTTATTAAGGAAAGTAAAAATATAAATAAATAAACTCATTAAAAAGCCAAGTTATATATATATGTTTAGCTCAAAGTTCTCATATACTTTGTAAGCATAAAAGCAATCGAAATAAATTTAGGGCCAATTATAGCAGGTCGTAATAATCAAAAGACCAAGAAATGAAATGCGAGAGACATTAGTAATTTATTAAAAAGGGGGAGGAGGGTTGAAGATCTTTTATTCATGATGTTGATTTGATCTGCCTCTCCTTGGAGAGGTTCAGGGACTTACAATGATATTCTTTTTAGAGGTGGAAGTGAAGAAGAAAGAGCAGTCCCCCTTTTACGGTTCCTTCTATTTGTTTTTATAATTGTGCTCCCAGCCAGCTGGCGTTGGACAGTCGTGGTCGAGTCGAGAGGACGCCCGCCAGTAATGAGCAGACCGTAGCCTTATTGATAATGCTAGAAGATTTCGAAATGCTCGTCATTAACGAATAATCACGCAATTTGTTATTCCAAATGCGCTTAAGAGATAACTAATCTTATTAATTATCATGGGTCAAGTTTTGACCCATACAGTTAGTCTCCGCTTATTGAGGTCGAGATCCGATCGAACTCGATGAGCGGACTCTACCGTGTGCGATTCAGGTAAACCCAATGAAAAGGAGATCGGAGGTCATTCTGGTTGCAGCCTGAGGTGACCATAGCGGTTTATACTCAGGGGGTGGTTGTTGCCACTTGTATTTTCAGGAATTGGCCGTGGTTTCTTATACTTGGGGGGAGGGGGTAGCCGTAACTATTTACACTTGGAGGACGGTTGTAGCTATGTACATTTGGGAGACGGCCGTAGCCATTTTCTTATTTAAAGGATGCTCATAGCCATTTTACATCCGAAGGAGCGACCATAGCCATATTCACTCTGAAGACGGTTGTGGCCATTTATATTCAAGGGACGGCCATAGCCATTTGCTGATTTATAAGTTGACTGTAGCCATTTTACATTCGAAGGAGCGGTCGTAGCTGTTTATATTTAAGGGACGGCCGTAGCCATTTGCTGATTTAGGGGATGGCCGTAGCCATTTTACATTAGAAGGAGCGGCTGTAGCCGTTCATATTTAAGGGACGGCCATAGCCATTTTCCGATTTAGGGAATGGCCGTAGCCATTTCACATTCGAAGGAGCAGCCGTAGCCGTTTATATTTAAGGGACGACCGTTGGGGGTATGGACCAGCCCGATGTGCATCAAAATGACGCTCGGTGTATGTAGGCATACTGGACGCCTTTCCATCATACCCAGGTCATTGACCCTGCCTTGAGAATGAAGCCCCGATTGGCGGTTGCAAAAACTGTTTCGTTATATGTGTCATAATGACACCTGTTACTTATGGATTCGAAGTTGAACTCTTGCTATTTTTTGATGTCGAAAGCACATCGCTTGAGTCCCAGTTCAACTCATAGTTGAATGTTTGCGCGAGGGCATGTAGCCTGAGCTGTTGTTCAACCGTAGTTGAGCTCTTGTAATTTTTTTATGTCGAAGGCACATAGCCTGAGTCCCAATTAAGGTCATAGTTGAACTTTTGGGCAAGGGCATATAGCCTGAGTTGTTGTTCAACTGTAATTGAGCTCTTGAAATTTTTTGATGTTAAAGGAACATAGCCTGAGTCTCAGTTCAACTCATAGTTGAAATTTTGGGTAGGGGCACGTAGCCTGAGCTGTGGTTAAACCGTAATTGAGCTGTTGCAATTTTTTGACGTCGAAGGCGCATATCCTAAGTCCCAGTTCAACTCAGAGTTGAGCTTTTGGGTGAGAGCACGTAGCCTGGGCTGTTGTTAAACCCTAATTGAACTCTTGGAATTTTTTTATGTCGAAGGCACATAGCCTGAGTCCCTGTTCAACTCATAGTTGAACTTTTGGGTGAGGACACGTAGCCTGAGTTGTTGTTCAACCGTAGTTGAGCTCTTGCAATTTTTTGACGTCGAAGGCACATAGCATGAGTCCTAGTTCAACTCAGAGTTGAGCTTTTGGGCGAGGGCACCTAGCCTGGGCTGTTGTTAAACCGTAATTAAACTCTTGTAATTTTTTGATGTGGAAGGCACTTAGCTTGAGTCCTAGTTCAACTCATAGTTAAACATTTGGGTGAGGGCACGTAGCCTGAGATGTTGTTCAACCGTAAATGAACTCATGCAATTTTTTGATGTCGAAGGCAGATAGCCTGAGTCCCAGTTCAACTCATAGTTGAACATTTGGGCAAGAGCACGTATCCTGAGCTATTGTTCATCCGCAGTTGAACTCTTGCAATATTTTTATGTCAAAGGCATAGCCTGAATCCCAGTTCAACGCATAGTTGAGCTTTTGGGCGATGTCATGTAGCCTGAGCTGTTGTTCAACTGTAGTTGTACTCTTACCATTTCTTGATGCCGAAGGCACATAGCCTGAGTCCCAGTTCAACTCATAGTTGAACTTTTGGGCGAGGGCACGTAGCCTGAACTGTTGTTCAACCGTAGTTGAACTTTTGCAATTTTTGATGTCGAAGGCACATAGCCTGAGTCCCAGTTCAACTCATAGTGGAACTTTTGTGCTAGGGCACGTAGCCTGAGCTGTTCTTCAATCGTAGTTGAACTCTTGCAATTTTTTGATGTCGAAGGCACATAGCTTGAGTACCAGTTCAACTCATAGTTGAACTTTTGGGCGAGGAAACGTAGCCTGAGTTGTTGTTCAACCGTAGTTGAACTCTTGCAATTTTTTTATGTCGAAGGCACATAGCCTGAGTCCCAGTTCAATCATAGTTGAACTTTTGGGCGAGGGCACGTAGCCTGAGCTATTGTTCAACCGTAGTTAAACTCTTGCAATTTTTTTATGTTCAAGGCACATAGCCTGAGTTCCAGTTCAACTCATAATTGAACTTTTGGTCGAGGGCACGTAGCCTGAACTATTGTTCAACCGTAGTTGAGCTCTTGCAATTTTTTGATGTCAAAGGCACATAACCTGAGTACTAGTTCAACTCATAGTTGAAAATTTAGGCGAGGGCACGTGGTCTGGGCTATTGTTCAATCGTAGTTTAACTCTTGCAATTTTTTGATGTCGAAGGTACATAGCCTGAGTACTAGTTCAACTCATAGTTCAACCTTTGGGCGAGGGCACATAGCCTAGGCTGTATTTCAACCGTAGTTGAACTCTTGCAATTTTTCATGTTGAAGGTGCATAGCCTGGGTCCCAGTTCAACTCATAGTTGAAATTTTGGGCGAGGGCACGTAGCATTAGCTGTTGTTCAACCGTAGTTTAACTCTTGCAATATTTTGATGTAGAAGGCAAATAGCCTGTCTTCCAGTTAAACTCATAGTCGAACTTTTAGGCAAGGGCACGTAGCATGAGTTATTGTTCAACTGTAGTTGAACTCTTGCAATTGTTTGATGTCGAAGGCACATAGCCGTAGTCCCAATTCAACTCATAGTTGAGCTTTTGGGCGAGGGCACGTAGCCTGAGCTGTACTTCAATCTTAGTTGAACTCTTGCTATTTTTTTATGTCGAAAGCACATAGCTTGAGTCCCAGTTCAACTCGTAGTTGAACTTTTGGGCGAGGGCACGTAGCCTATGCTGTTGTTCAACCGTAGTTGAACTCTTGCAATTTTTTTATGTCGAAGGCACGTAGCTTGTGTCTCAGTTCAACTCATAGTTAAACTTTTGGGCGGGGGCACGTAGCCTGAGCTGTTGTTCAACCGTAGTTGAACTCTTGTAATTTTTTGATGTCGAAGGCACATAGCCTGAGTCCCATTTCAATCATAGTTGAACTTTTGGGCGAGGGCACGTAGGCTGAGCTATTGTTCAACCGTAGTTGAACTCTATCAATTTTTTGATGTCGAAGGCACATAGCCTGAGTTCCAGTTCAACTCACAATTGAACGTTTGGGCGAGGACGCGTAGCCTGAGCTATTTTTGAACCGTAGTTTAGCTCTTGCAAGTTTTTTATGTCAAAGGCGCATAACCTGAGTACTAGTTCAACTCATAATTGAACTTTTAGGCAAGGGCACGTAGACTGGCCTGTTGTTCAATCGTAGTTGAACTCTTGCAGTTTTTTTATGTCGAAGGTACATAGCCTGAGTCCAAGTTCAACTCATAGTTAAACCTTTGGGCGAGGGCACGTAGCCTGGGCTATTGTTCAACCGTAGTTGAACTCTTGCAATATTTTGATGTTGAAAGTGCATAACCTGGGTCCCAGTTCAACTCATAGTTGAACTTTTGGGCGAGCGCACTTTTGCATAAGGTGTGTTTCAATCGTAGTTTAACTCTTGTAATTTTTTGATGTCGAAGGCACATAGCTTGAGTCCCAATTCAACTCATAGTTGAAGTTTTAGGCGAGGTCACGTAGCTTGAGTTGTTGTTCAACTGTCGTTGAACTCTTGCAATTTTTTAATGTCGAAGGCACATAGCTGTAGTCCCAGTTCAACTCATAGTTGAGCTTTGGGCGAGGGAACGTAGCCTTAGCTGTACTTCAATCGTAGTTGAACTCTTGCCATTTTTTTTATGTCGAAGGCACATAGCTTGAGTCCCAGTTCAACTCATAGTTCAACCTTTGAGCGAGGGCACGTAGCCGGAGCTGTTGTTCAACCGTAGTTGAACTCTTGCAATTTTTTGATGTCGAGGGCACATAGCCTGAGTCCCAGTTCAACTCATAGTTGAACTTTTGGGCGAGGGCACGTAGCATGAGCTTTTGTTCAACCGTAGTTGAGATCTTGCAATTTTTTGATGTCGAAGTCACATAGCTTGAGTCCCAGTTAAACGCGTAGTTGAACTTTTGGGCGATAGCACGTAGCCTGAGCTGTTGTTCAATCGTAGTTGAACTCTTGCAATTTTTTTATGTCGAAGGCACATAGGCTGAGTCCCAATTCAACTCATAGTTGATTTTTTGGGCGAGGGCACGTAGCCTGAGCTGTTGTTCAACCGTAGTTGAACTCTTGCAATTTTTTGATGTCGAAGTTACATAGCTTGAGTCCCAATTCAACTCATAGTTGAACTTTTGGGCTAGGGCATGTAGCCTGAGCTGTTGTTCAACCATAGCTGAACTCTTGCAATTTTTTGATGTCGAAGTCACATAGCCTGAGTCCCAGCTCAACTCATAGTTGAGCTTTTGGGCGAGACAGTTCTTCTTTTAAAATCTTGTTTGATTCGTACGTAGCCTCCTTGGCTAGTTTGTAGAAGCCATTTTGTTATGGATCCTGTTCTCATGCCACTTTCCGGCAGGGTCTCACGTTAACGGGATAGAGGGTCTCTCTCCCGTGTTCTCCCCTTAGGGAGGGGGGTATCTTGTTCTTCTACTACTTCTTCTTTTTCTCTCTTGAGAATGGGGGGAAGTTGGAGCTTTGGACTCTTGCCGGAGCTTTCGAGTTTCATTCACCCGCTGTGCTACCTTGGCTCATTCGAGTTGTGTTGCTTTTCCCTTTGGGTGTTCTTTTTTCATTTTTGGTCCGAGGATGAACTACGAGACTGTGTTATGAAATCTTCACAGATGGCGCCAAATTTTTTAGCTCAAAGTTCTCATATACTTTGTAAGCATAAAAACAATCAAAATAAATCTAGGGCCCTCATAGCAGGTCGTAATAACCAAAAGACCAAGGAAATGAAATTTGAGAGACAGTAGTAATTTATCAAAAAGGGGGGAGGAGGGTTGAAGATATTTTATTCATGATGTTGATTTGATCTGCCTCTCCTTGGAGAGGTTCAGAGCCGTACAATGATATTCTTTTTAGAAGTGGAAGTGAAGAAGAAAAAGCAGCCCCCCTTTTAGGGTTCCTTCTCTTTGTTTTTATAGTTGTGCACCCCGCCAGCTGGCGTTGGACAATCGTGGTCGAGTCGAGAGGACGCCAACCAATAATGAGCAGGTCGTGGCCTTATTGATTATGCTAGACGATTTCGGAATGCTCGTCATTAGTGAATAATCACGCCATTTGTTATTCCAAATGCGCTTAAGAGATAATTAATCTTATTAATTATCATGGGTCAAGGTTTGACCCATACAATATACATTATTTTTTTAAAAATACTGAACTAAATAGTGTAATTTTCCTACGAAGAAGTGTCGGCTGACACCCCTTGGGTGCATGTGGCTCCACCACTGTATGTATTTACTTCAGATAGAAGTGTCATAATTGGCCCAAGAAAATATGACCTGCCCAACCTGCTCAAAGTTGGGCGTGTCATTAACCTGCCCATTTGTTGAGCTTAGGGGTGTTCATTGGGCGGATTGGGCGGCTTTTTACTTTAACGGTTAGGCTTATTGGTTATCGGTTTTTAAATGTATTCATCCGTTAGCCACCCGATAAGATATCGAGCGGATTGGTATCGGGTTAGCTCTTATCGGGCGGTTAATGGGCGGTTTATCGGTTTAATACCTAAGGGCTCAAAGTATTCTGTCCGCACACTATACTGAAATATCAAGCTTATAGCTTTGACAATTTGTTGATCAGTATATTGATGAACTTCTTAAGAGGTCACCAACTAGGACGCAGCACACCAAATAACTTTTATTTGCTATCTGTATAGATTATAGAGTACAGAAGTGACGGTGGGGGTTTTGTTTTTCTAATTTATTTGTATTATAGTTTTATACACTTATACTTATTCATTTTAAGGTTTTTTATTTTTATATTTCATATATATAATTATGTAAGCAAAAATAAATTATATATATTTATATTCTTAATGGCTTAACGGAGTACCTGTTAAGAAAATTGAATAATCCGCCCCCAAACCACTAAGCCGTTAATAAAAAAAATTCAATCCGTTCTCCGTCCGTTAAGCCGTTACCATTAAGCCATTAAGCTTCGATTCGGTTCGGTTTTCGGTTTCGGATCGGTTTTGAACACCCCTAGTTGAGCTCACTATCTTGACTCATCAGTCCAAAATTGATCCAAAAGTAACTTTTGCCGAAATATCTTTAAAATAATATATATATATATATATATATATATATATATATATATATATATATATATATATATATATATATATATATATATATATATATATATATAACAAAAGAAAAAAAGTCTTATTTGGAAATTAAACAATTGGTAAAAAAAATATAATATACACTAACTAAAGCTCGGTAAGATTGGTCAGGTTAGGCTCGATTCTATTTTGATCCAGCTCATTACTATCCAAATAACTTTTGATGGTTCTTATCTAGCTCATATTGACCCTCTCAAAATTAGTTCAATCCATCCATTTTGACACTGCTATATGTAATTACTTGACCGTTTGTAGCAAGTTAAAATGACTATCTATGCATTCCCCCTCCATAAAATTATGTGAACATACTAATTTTAAAATCTTGTAATTACTAGAAGATGGATTCCCATACTTTTCGTTTGTCAAAAGAACTCTACAAATATATAAGATCTTCCAAATTGACAAGATAATGTATATAATAAATGTCAATATATATGTCCCACTTTAGTTTAAGATATTTTGTGTTTACTGGTCTCCATCTCCGTGGACCCAATATTCATTCAATTTCAAATTAATAGAGAGGACAAGGCAGAGCACTTTCCTTGACCCCATTGCAGCACTTGCGAGGAAAAGAATGAGGCGAAGAAAGGGAAAATAAAAATTCATAGATTAATTTCAAAAACATTTTATCACCACTTTTTGTTGTTTTCTGTATTTAATATCACCCTCTTAAGCTACGAATATAAAAGATATTGTCGTTTTTGTAGTCCGGCTGGTCATGATAATTCTATTCTTATTTTTAAAATTTCGTTTTATCTGTATTTCCTTTAAAAGAAATATTTAACAGAACTATAGATTAAACGGAAATTAGGCTCAAGGACAACAAGTAGGAATTGTGTCAATCAACTTCAATTCTAGATTCATGCATTTATTAATTTCTCCATTACTATAATGTATTAGAAACTTGTGGGATATTGCGAAATTCTAAATTTCTAATACCTTATCTCCTATGAAAGATGAAGTTGTAAATGGTAACTAAATTAAGTCCATTTTCGGTAGAATTACAAAGTTTTAGTATTGAAAAACGTGGAGCTTATTATTTATTTTGCTTCCTATTCCTTTATAATATTGTTTTCTCTTATTGGAGTAATTATAATTTTTTAACCACAGAATAAGCGGGTCAGTTATGGATAAAAGTCAAAAAGTGTTATAAATACACTTCTATTTAAGGTGAATGTCTTTAATTAGAGAGATTCTAGAGTCCTATTATTGGTAGATAAATCATCCTCCTCCCTATAAATAGAGGTGCCCTCTACCATTGTAAATCACTCCTAACATTCTCTAAGTATCAATAAGAAGAACTCTCTCTACTCTTCTCTCTATTGCTCTTGTTCTTGCATTATTGTTCTTGTCTTTTATATTATTTCATAACACGTTATCAGCACGAGACTCTACCGTCTCAAGAACCATTCTCGAAAAATCTAAGGTATTTCCTCTTCCTAATTTAATTTTTGATTATGTCTGACATTACGAAAAGAAAGTTCGTTGCCCTTGAAATTTCGGGCAAGAACTATATGACATGGATGTTGGATGCCGAAATCCACTTAGATGCTATGGGTCTCGGAGACACCATCAAAGATAGAGAAAAAGCATCCACCCAAGAATGTGCGAAGGCCTTGATTTTCTTGCGCCATCACCTTGATGAAGGTTTGAAGATTGAATATCTCACCGTCAAGGATCCACTCATCTTGTGGAACGGCTTAAAGGAGAGATATGACAACCTGAAGTTGGTCACTCTGCCACAAGCACGATATGATTGGGCTCATCTGAGGCTCCAGGACTTCAAGTCCGTTTCTGAATATAATTCTGCAATGTTCAGAATTACTTCTAAATTGAAGCTATGCGGGGATAATATCTCCGATTATGATATGCTTGAGAAAATGTTTACAACGTTTCATGCCTCCAATATAGTACTGCAACAACAGTACAGAGAGAAAGGCTTTACAAAGTACTCTGAACTGATTTCTCTTCTACTAGTGGCTAAGCGAAATAATGACCTGCTCATGAGAAATCATGAAAATCGACCCACTGGGTCTACACCACTGCCTGAAGCAGATAAGGTGCACTCTCATTATGCCAAACATGAAAAGGACCATGGTCATGGTCGTAAACGGGGTCATAGCCAGGGACGTAGACAAGGAAGAAATTCCAATGAAGTCCGTCAACCCCCAAGGAGAGATAACCGCCGAAAGCAGAAACGGGGTCATGAAGATCCTAAGGCAAATGGTTCAGAAACTATATGTTATCGTTGCGGTGGGAAAGGGCACTAGTCAAAGACTTGCCGTATACCAAGACACTTGGTTGACCTTTATCAAGCATCTCGAAAGAGAAAAGGCCTGAAACAAATTTTGTCTATGATGACAACTCGGACATCACCCACCTGGATGTGGTAGACTTCTTTGAGCAACCCGAGGGGAAAATAGACCACCTAATCGGCGATGGGTCCGTGATGAAAGAAGATGGAGTTATTTGATTTTGTTCTACTTATTTGTATTAGTTAGTGAATAAATTAATAGTCATTAGTATTAGCTCGTATTAGTTAGTTCATGATGCAATGTTAGTAGTAGTTCTTTAGAATATCTTCAATATGCTCAAATATCAATAATATTTTTATTTTCCAGTAGGGGTAATCGACTAGCCTGAAAAACTAGTCGATTATCTACTATTTTTGCATTAAAGCTGAAAAATAATTGATCAACAATCGATTGTCTTTGTCTAACAATCGATTGTCGTTAAGACAGTGTAATCTGGAATTTTTCAAAAATCATCCACAATCGATTGTCTTTGTCTAACAATCGATTGTCGTTAAGACAGTGTAATCTGGATTTCAAAATAGCCAACAATCGATTGTCTATACTTAACAATCGATTGTCTTAAAACAGTGTGCTCTGGAATTTTTCAAAATAGCCAACAATCGATTGTCTATACTTAACAATCGATTGTCTTAAAACAGTGTGCTCTGGAATTTTTCAAAATAGCCAACAATCGATTGTCTATACTTAACAATCGATTGTCTTAAAACAGTGTGCTCTGGAATTTTTCAAAATAGCCAACAATCGATTGTCTATACTTATCAATCGATTGTCTTAAAACAGTGTGCTCTGAAGTTTTTCAAAATAGCAAATAATCGATTGTGTGTGTTTAACAATCGATTGTCAATGTTCAACAATCGATTATTTGTGTTTAACAATCGATTGTTTGAAGAAAATGTTTAAACTGAAATTTTCAAACTGCAAAGTAATAAATTATGGATAACATATCTGATTTTGTTAGTCAACTGTTAGCAGCAGATTTTGAAAATATTATGTGACACAAACGAATTGAACTTGTTTATTCTTATGTTCGTGTATCTCTTTTGTATGTCAAACTATGGGATAGCAGATATGGATATCTCACAAAGCGAACTTGGATCAAAGTCCAACTGTAAAAGTATTTGCCTAGTTGATTCATGTACTACACATACAATACTCAAAGAAAGGAAATATATTTCTCTCAACTAAATATGTGTAAGGCAAACGTTACTACAATCTCTGGAAGTAGTAAATTGATTGAAGGCTCCGGAAGAGCAATGGTAACCCTGCCCAAAGGCACGACGTTAATCATAGAGAATGCAATGTTCTCCTCCAAGTCTAAGAGAAACTTGTTGAGTTTTAAAGATGTACGCCGGAATGGCTATCATATTGAGACAATGGATGAAGATAATCTTGAATATCTCGTCATCACAAAGAATGTCTCCGGCCAAAAGAGGGTTATTGAGAAATTCCCGTCTTTATCTTGTGGCCTGTATTGGACAAGAATTAGTGCAATTGAGGCACATTCAACAGTAAACCAAAGGGTTACTGATTCCAATACCTTTGTACTTTGGCATGATCGATTGGGACACCCAGGATCGGTCATGATGAGACGGATTGTAGAAAGCTCATATGGGCATCCGTTAAAGAATTTCAAAATTCTTTCGAATAATGAATATCCTTGCACTTCGTGTTATCAAGGCAAGTTGATTATCAGGCCATCACCAACAAAGGTTGGGACTGAGTCACCCACGTTTCTGGAACGTATACAAGGGAACATTTGTGGACCTATTCACCCACCTAGTGGGTCGTTTAGGTATTTCACGGTCTTGATAGACGCATCCTGTAGATGGTCTCATGTGTGCCTGTTGTCATCACGCAACCTTGCGTTTGCGAAATTAATGGCACAAATAATTCGACTACGAGCACAATTTCCAGATAATCCAATCAAGTCCATTAGACTGGATAATGCTGCTGAGTTTACATCCCAAGCATTTAATGATTATTGCTTATCAATCGGGATAAAAGTTGAACATTCTGTAGCTCATGTTCACACTCAAAACGGTCTTGCAGAATCGTTAATTAAACCCCTGCAGTTGATTGCAAGGCCATTACTTATGAGAACGAGGCTGCCCACTTCGGTATGGGGTCACGCCATCTTACATGCAGCAATGCTAATTCGTCTCAGACCGACGAATTACCACAAGTATTCCCCGTTGCAATTAGTTTTGGGTCATGAACTTAATATATTCCATTTAAGAATTTTTGGATGCGCAGTATATGTGCCTATAGCACCGCCATCCCGCACCAAAATGGGTCCGCAAAGAAGGTTAGGAATATATGTTGGGTTTGAATCGCCCTCCATCATTCGCTACCTCGAAACATTGACAGGCGACTTGTTTACTGCACGATTTGCAGACTGTCGATTTGATGAGACACTTTTCCCAAAATTAGGGGGAGAAGTTGGTGAAACCAAACAGGAAATTTTGTGGAAAAATGCACCATTATCTCATCTTGATCCACATACCTCTATTTGTGAAAGAGAGGTACAAAAGATTATCCATTTGCAAAGAATAGCAAATCAAATGCCTGACGCATTTACAGACTTGAAAAGGATAACGAAATCCCACATTCCCGCGGAAAATATTCCAATCCGTATTGATGTCCCTGTTGGACAATCATCTAGTGTCATAACCAATGAGTCGAATGCACGCCTGAAGCGTGGCAGACCATTAGGTTCCAAAGATCGAAATCCTAGAAAGAGGAAAAAGAACGATCAAAATGACACCACGAAAGAATCTCATGATTTAACAAATTCTGAGACTCATGAAGAATCCATTGAGCCCGAGACTCTGGAAAATACGGAACTATCCCTAAATCCAATTAATATTGAGGCAAATATTAATCGAGTGGATATTGTGGTGGATAATGCCTTTGCTTATAATGTAGCATCTAGCATTATGCAAGAATGTGAGGATCTCGAACCTCAATCTGTCGAAGAATGTCGAAAAATACAGGATTGGCCAAAGTGGCAAGAAGCAATTCAATCAGAATTGAATTTGCTGGCAAAACGTGAAGTTTTTGGCCCTATAGTTGAAACACCTAATGGTGTTAAGCCTGTCGGCTATAAATGGGTCTTTGTACGCAAAAGAAATGAGAAAAACGAGGTACAAAGATATAAGGCACGCCTTGTTGCACAAGGTTTTTCTCAAAGGCCTGGTGTCGATTATGAAGAGACATATTCGCCTGTAATGGATGCGATAACCTTTCGTTATCTCATAAGTTTTGCTGTCCATGAAAAGCTTGACATGCACTTAATGGATGTGGTTACTGCCTATCTTTATGGCTCACTTGATAATGAGATATACATAAAAATTCCCGATGGACTCAAGATGCCAAACGCGCATAATTCAAAATCTCGGGAAATGTTCTCAATTAAATTGCAAAGATCCTTGTATGGTCTAAAGCAATCTGGACGAATGTGGTATAATCGTCTTAGTGAGTACTTGTTAAAATAAGGCTATATAAATGACGCCATTTGCCCGTGTGTTTTTATAAAGAAAACAACATCGGAATTTGTTGTACTTGCCGTATATGTTGATGACATAAACCTTATTGGAACCCCTATAGAACTCCAAAAGGCGATTGATTATCTAAAGGATGAATTCGAGATGAAAGATCTCGGAAAGACTAAACTATGTCTTGGTTTGCAAATTGAATATTTGGCAAACGGAATTTTTGTTCATCAATCTACCTATACAGAAAAGGTACTGAAACGATTTTACATGGATGAAGCACATCCTTTAAGTACACCGATGGTTGTTCGATCACTTGATGTGAACAAAGATCCATTCCGACCACAAGAAAGGAATGAAGAGCTACTTGGTCCTGAAGTACCATATCTTAGCGCAATTGGCGCACTAATGTATCTTGCAAATACTACAAGACCTGACATATCCTTTTCAGTTAATGTCTTAGCAAGATTTAGCTCGGCTCCCACGAGGAGACACTGGAATGGGATCAAACACATATTGCGGTACCTAAAGGGAACTACCGATATGGGCTTATTTTATGGCAAGAATTGCAGCCCGGATCTTGTTGGCTATGCTGATGCTGGATATTTGTCCGACCCACACAAGGCTCGATCTCAAACGGGTTATGTGTTTACCTGTGGAGAAACCGCCATATCTTGGCGATCGACTAAGCAATCAATTGTGGCTACTTCATCTAATCATGCCGAGATAATTGCTATTCATGAAACAAGTCGGGAGTGTGTGTGGTTAAGGTCGATAATACATCATATCCAAGATAAATGTGGTTTGAAGTGTGATAAACTACCCACAACTTTGTATGAAGACAATGCAGCATGTATAGCTCAATTGTAAAACTAACTTGTTTCCTCAACTCTGGGAAATCATCTTTGTGCATTATCATGTCAATATACACTGCACATCAATAATAATAAGATGAAATTATTTGGTTCCTGACCGTGAACCACTTGTGAGGGGAGAATATAATATACTCTCGTGTATAACGTATATCAAATTGATATAGATAACTTTGTTCTCATTAGCAATAATTTAGCTATTAAGTGGAGGCACTCAATAAATTATTTTGCTAAACCAACTATGATGTAAACCAACTTATCAAGATGAACTATCTTGAATAGAAAATCTGGAAATTATGCTCGAAATTAGATTACTGAGCAAGTTACCTCGCAAGCACCGGCCAGGTTGCAGATTAATAATAATCGCACATGTAACCATCTCATAGATGCATCTTATGTGGTATACATGGCAGATGAATGAGCCCATATTCACCTTTGATATTTTCAGAATTCATGGGATTTAATCCCAACTTTAGTTGGTCTCTTCATTAATGAGAACAAGCAATATAAGAGGATTCGTAAATGCGTCTGCATTTGATTTGCTATTCTTTGCAAATGGATAATATTTTGCACCTCTTTTCTCTGCAATAGAGGTATGTGGATCAAGATGAGATAATGATGGATTTTTCCACAAAATTTCCCGTTTGGTTTCACCAACTTCTCCCCCTAATTTTGGGAAAAGTATCTCATCGAATCGACAGTCTGCAAATCGTGCAGTGAACAAATCCCCTGTCAATGTTTCGAGGTAGCGAATAATGGAGGGTGATTCAAACCCAACATATATTCCTAACCTTCTTTGCGGACCCATTTTGGTGCGGCATGGCGGTGCTACAGGCACATATACTGCACATCCAAAAATTCTTAAATGGGATATATTAGGTTCATGACCCAAAACTAATTGCAACGGGGAATATTTGTGATAATTCGTCGGTCTGAGACGAACTAGCATTGCTGCATGCAAAATGGCGTGACCCCAAACCGCAGTGGGCAGCCTCGTTTTCATGAGTAATGGTCTTGCAATCAACTGCAGACGTTTAATTAAAGATTCTGCAAGACCATTTTGAGTGTGAACATGAGCTACAGGATGTTCCACTTTTATCTCAATTGATAAGCAATATTCATTAAATGCTTGGGATGAAAGCTCAGCAGCATTATCTAGTCTAATAGACTTAATTGGATTATCAGGAAATTGTGCTCGCAATCGAATTATTTGTGCCATTAATTTTACAAACGCAAGGTTGCGTGATGACAATAGGCACACATGAGACCATCTAGAGGATACGTCTATTAAGACCATAAAATATCTAAATAGAATTCTATTCTTAACAATATTCTACTTGCAAGTTGACGAGAATAGAAAATTTTTAATCAAACTTTTCTACCATATTCATTTACTTGCACTCGATTTTCCATAAATTAATTAACTAAACAATAGCAGTGTTGAGTTCCCACGCGGCTCTTTACTTTAATTAAGCCGGATAAATAATTAATTTTATTTGTAAATTTTGACTTTTTTCAATTATTTATTTATGAAAATAAAGTCCCCTAGATGGATGAGGTTAAAATATGGTTTAACGATTACGTAAACTGGATTTTGGTCTGATTTAATTTAACCTTCGAGAGAGTAATGCAAGAGGCTAATCAAATGATAATAAGACGCAGGACTTGGTATTGATGCAGCATGTATACATCGGTTAAGCATATTTTCGATTAAACTATATATGTCTTGATAAAATAAACTAAACCTAGACCTACTAATAATTAAGAAGTCAAACATATATGATTATGAGACTCCGTGCAGTATTCATTATTGACTGGTTGATAGTCTAAATCAACACCTAATACCCGTTAAGTTATATGTATGTGTACACTTTTGTATCTCGCTATATGTAACAGAATTACAAAATGACATCATACTAAGAGATACGTTCTATAAAAAAGATTTTGGGCTAAATCAATACCTAATTCCCATCAAGTTATATGTATGTGTACACTTTTGTATCTCGCTATATAGAACAGAACTACAAAATAACATCATAAGAGATACGTTATATAAAAAAGATTAAGGACATTGTATGGGTCCGAATTTGATCGACCACAACTTATAGCGAGTATGATAAGTGACCTAAAACTCAGAAGTCAACATAAGGGCACGACCCAAAGGGGGAAAGGGAGATGGCATCACATCAGCATTAGATTTGGCGTGGTAGATATTTCATAATTCATTGTCCCCACGATTAAGGGAAACCTCTCAGTATATAAGAGAGATTTAAGCATTGTAACAGACACAGAGCTTTTGAGATACAGGATTATTATCCAAACTCTACTATCATCTTTCTCTACAATTGTCACTCTAGAGTTTATTATCTTCGACTAAGATTTACCCCTTCATCTTTGTTTGATTTGCTTAAAAAGAGTTTAAAATCTTTGGTGTCAAACAATTTGCGGCCGTCTGTGGAGATTTCTATAGCCGAAGTCATAGGTCCCATCTAGGTTCTTGAAAGTGACGTTTACTGTTCTTGAAACCCCATAAAACCAACAACGGCGGAGAAAGAAGCAAGGCTGAAGATGATAGCAGATTTCTCAAAAAACCTCGAAAGCTCCCTCAATGAAGCTGGTAGAAAAGACACCGAGAATACAACACCAAGAAATACACTGGAGGGGGAGATCTCACCCTCTCCGTATGAGGATCTGACGGTCTTAAGCGAAAGGGGTGCTTCCACGTCCACGACGAGGGAAACACCATCAGCAATCAAAAAGCTGCTAGAGGAGTGGCTGACAAGTGCTCTAAGAAACATGCTCGAAAAAACCCCTCAAGAAAATGTCGAAGACATACCAACGGCAGAAATCGTAGCTACTATCGGCGAGCCAGGCGCTACGAGAATGAGCAACACTCGCGCTGTCATCAACGCAAGCAACGATGCACTCATGACCATCCTAAAGAAAGGGTTGACAAAATACCTGGCACCCCTAAGCTACTACCAAAATACTATGTAGGCTGATTCGTGGAACAGCTATACAACGAGGGAGTTGCTCCTCACCCCATCCTGAAAACCTTCAAAATGCCGCCATACATGAGAATATAAGAACGGGCCACGTATCCAAAGGATCATCTAATCCATTACATTCTGTGGTAAAGAGAAATGACCTGTTAAAAGGATAAGTGCCATTTGTGCTGCTAAAAACGTCCGGTGAGACTTTAACAGGAGGAGCATTAACATGCTACTCTCAGCTACCAGCACAATCGATATCAACATTTAACGAGATAACAGAAAAATTCGCCACCACTCATGCAGGGGCAAAGAAGGCTGAAGCTAGGGTAAATGACATCTTCGCCATCAAGCAAATGGCAGGCGAGGGACTTCAAGACTTCCTGGCCCAATTAAACAGAGTAAGGATGGGCCTGCCAAATATGTCGGAAGGAATGGCGGTAACGGCCTTCCAAAATGGGTTAAACAGGAACGGATCAAAGACAACCAAAAATTTGCTCAACAGACTCATAAAGTACCTCCCCCGCCCCACATGGGAAGAGATTCACAACGCCTACTGCACCGAGGTAAGGGCACACGAAGACGATATAAACGGCCCGACTCAGCGACTAATGTCAGTTCAGACCGAGGCAAGTAGACATCGACGTCACTGTGGGTGAAGGGATCAACCCCCACGTTTGCATCGAGAAAGGCATCAGCCTTATGTCAGAACATCTAACTCGTCTCATTCAAGGCATACGGATATCGTGTTACGACATACCTCACTCCTTCAAAATCAAAGAGGTATGCCTTCACTGTTATTTGCTCATAAATTTTGTGTTTCCCCATTAGAGATAGTGTACGCACTGGAGAAGTTGGGCACGAAGGTGCAATGGCACAAAAAATAAAATCGGACCAAATGCGAGAAGGTCAAACGTCCTCTGTGAATTACATCAGGAAACAGGACGCAAGACCGAAGATTGCATAGGCCTATGGCCAGAAGTGGTCAGGATGTTGAACTAGGGGTACCTGAAAGAACTTCTCAGTGATAAAGGACTGGCCAACTTCGCCAGTGGACGTGACCCATCTCAAGGACCTCCAAAGCCACCATCGCTGGAATGTACCATAAATATGATCACTGGCGGTGCCGACGACTCGGTAATCAACCATGTGAAGTTCACCACCACACACAAGCTCAAACGGACGGTCTCCCACAAACAGTATGATGACTTCGAAGACAGTATCATCTTCGAAAAGTCAGATGTTGATGGTCTGCCTTTCCCTTATTATGATGCTTTAGTTATAACATTACGCATCGCTGATACAAATATAAAAAGAATCATGGTAGATGAAGAAAGTGGCGCGTGCATTATTCACCCGAGATTCCTCATGCAAATGAAGCTCGAGGATAAAATAAGACTGTGTTGCATAACACTAACTGGTTTTATAGTGCAGTAAAGCGGACATCTGAGGAAATATCGCTATCAGTCCTGGAATGGGGGTCATGCTGGAAATCACATTCCACGTCATGAACCAGGAAACATCCTATAACGCCATCGTAGGACGCCCATGGATACATGCCATGCGAGTTGTCCCCTCAAGCTTCTATCAAGTGATCAAATTTCCCACCCCGTGGGGAATATTTAGTATCTGAGGCAAGCCGCACACCGCCCAGGAATGATGTCAGATCTCCCAAGATTTCACATACACCAAACAACTGTAATATGCAAGTGCGGAGGCATAGCAATCAGCCATGTCGGGAACTAAACTCGACCCACCAACAGAGGCCATCAGAGACCCAAACATCATAGAAGCCTGCAAGGCAACTATAGAGGAACTTGACCCAGTCCAATTGGACGACACCGACGATGAAAAAAAGGCATATATCGGGCATAGCTGATGATAGTCTATAAATACGTATTTTAGTCGATTTTTACACTCTAATTTACTGCACTTTAGTTGAGTTTGCGCTTAAATCGCTAGTATTTTGCACTAATTGTGTGTTTTATGCCTTGTAGGTGTGATTCCGAGCTATATAGATGTTACAAAATAAATTTAAGTTATTTGAAACTTTGGAATCTGAGTAAAATCTCAAGGAATTAAGCTGGGATCGTGTTTGGGGGCCAAATTTGATATTTGAGAACAAACAAAGACTCGATGAGGTATATTGCATACTATCTTGTAAAATACACATAACTTTTTAATTAGAACTCCATTTTGGCTCCATAATATATGGTTGGAAATATAATCAAAGAGATACAATTTTCATGTTTTGCATTATTCCGAATTCAAAAAAAAAAGGACAAAAATGGCAATTTTACTGCGACTGTGGCAGAACCACGGCAGAATGCAGACGCAGACAATTGAAGAATCAGATGCCATGTTTGTCCGGCGTTTGACCGCGACCGCGGTAGAACCGCAGGAGGCGAAACTTACAGGGATTTAAGTGCAAAACATGGGATTTTTAGCCCAAAACCTATTTTAAACATTAGACTTCACCCAAAAGAGGCATGTATTCATTTTTCGAGTTTCTTAGCAAGGAAAACAATTGTGAGAATTCATCCAGAACATCTTTCTTCTTTTCTTTGATTTTTATTGTTGGTTTATGATGAATATTATCTTAGTTTGTTTACCCATAGCCATGAGTAGCTAAATCGCTTGTTTAAGGTTTTGATAGAACCTACTGGGGATGAAGTTCTTGTTTATGTGAATACAAATTGCTAGTTTCAATCTTTATTTATTCAATTATGTTCTTGTTGCAGTTAATTGACAGGATCATCAATTAACTGTGTCTATTTAGTGTGCATAACTCGGAAGAGAGTGCAGATTTAGGTTGTTGTTGAGTAACACCACTCCTAAAGTATAAGATAAATCTATAACTGCGGGTTTAAAGGCGGGATCAGGGATAATGAAGCCTTGCATGCAATATTAAGTGAGCCATGTTAATTTAAGCTAGCTAGTGTATCTCGGGAGAGTGCAATAGTATATTACTGAGATTACTCGGGAGAGATTTACGATAAGACGAGAGTTCATGATTGATAGAGGTGTGTTGATAAATTTTTATGAAGCATAAACAGAAGGGATTTCATCAATACGGGAAATCATTACCTTAGCTTTCTCTCATCATTGTTTACAACCTTAGTTATTTAGTTTACAGCTTGTTATTTTACTGCAATCTTAGTTCATAAAGAAACCTCCAATTGTGATTTGAAAGTCTTGGGAAGCTAGTTCTAAAGAGTTTAGTGGATCTAAAGATAGTGGTTGATAGGTTAACTCTCTTTGGATTCGACCCTGGGCGTAATACTCGGGTTATATTTGCAACGTCCTCAAAGTTTTTTCTAGAAGACATAGTTGGGCGTGATCAATAACCTCTCAGAGCCAAGTAAGTACCGTGAATGTTTAACTAACAACGCCGATTCGATTGCCTTTCCCACTCAGATATGCCAGGAATCCCAAAGGAAATCGCCATTCATAGGTTGAATGTCAACCCACTCTATCCGCATGTACAGCAGATGAGGAGAAAATCTAATACTGCAATCAATGAAGCGGTCAGCGAAGAAGTGGACAAATTACTCACCAACGGTTCCATCAGCGAATCGAAATACCTCCAATGGGTCACCAATGTGGTCATGGTCAAAAAGAAGAACAGGAAATGGCTAATGTGTGTGGACTTCACCGATCTAAATAAAGCATGCCCAATAGACTCATTCCCGCTACCCCATATCGACCAACTGATTCATGCGATAGTGAGACACGAACTGCTTAGTTTTTTGGATGCCTACTCCGCTTACAACCAAATTCTAATGGACGAAGAGGATTGAGAAAATTCGACTTTCATCACTCACCAAGGAACTTACTGCTATAAAGTGATACCATTCGGACTCAAGAACACAAGGGAAAATTACCAGAGGTTACTCACCAAAATGTTCAAGGAACAACTCAACAAGTCAATGGAGGTCTATATCGATGATATGTTGGTAAAGTCAGGAAAAAAGGAAGATCACATTAGCCATTTGAAAGAAGCCTTCGAGATATTCAGTAGTATGGGATGAAGTTGAATCCGAAGAAGTGCGCCTTCGGCGTGGCCTCGGGAAAATTCATAAGTTTCCTCATATCACAACAAGGGATCAAAGTTAACTCGGATCAAATCAAATCCGTCCACACAATACCTGAGGTACTAACCAGAAATAAACAGGGGCAAAAGCAAATAGGGTGAATAGCCGCCTTTTCAAGGTTCATTTCACGGTCCTCGGACAGATGTCACAAATTCTTCAACGTGCTGAAAAAGACCACAAGTTGCAATGGAATGAAGGATGCATCGAGGCCCTGAGGAAACTACAAGAGTATCTATACTCACTGCCACTACTCGTCAAAGCAGACCCAGGTGAGTGTCTACTCGTATATTTGGCAGTATCCGAGGTCGTTTTTAGTGCAGTATTAGTCCGCAAAAATAAAGGTACGCAATCTCCTATTTATTATATAAGCAAAACCTTAATAGATGCCGAGACAAGGTACCCTCACCCTGAAAAATTAGCTCAGGAACTAGTCGTAGCTTCATGCAAGCTTAGACCGTATTTTCAATGTCACACTATAAAATTAATAACAGCATTCCCCTTAAGAGGTATCCTGCATAAACCCGAGCTCCTAGGAAGACTCGCCAAATGAAAAATAGAACTAAGTGAGCACGACATAACTTACCAACCGCGTATTGCCATTAAGTCGTAGGTTCTCGCCGATTTCATCGCCGACTTCAGCGCAAAAATATTACCCGATGCGGAACAAGAAGCGCTTCGTGCTTTCTTATGTATCAACCTCTGGACCCTCTACACCGATGGTGATTCGAATGCCTCAGGATTGGTACTGGGACTCATCCTTGAAGTCCCTACGGGCGAAGTAATTCTCCAGTCCATACGATGTCCCAAGATGACTAACAACGAGGCCGAGTATGAGGTTGTGATTGCAGGTTTGAAGTTAGACCTCAAATATGGTGCCCGACGACTCATCCTCCACTGAAACTCTCAACTCGTTGTAAATCAAGTCACCGGGACTTTCCAAATCAAAGAGCAGAGACTACAAAGGTATCAGTCAGAAATCCACAAACTATTGGTTGAGTTCGACGAATGCCGCCTCGATCAGATCCCTAGGGCAAAGATCATTGGAGAACATGGCCTTGCTAAATTAGCCGCGGCCATCAAGAATATTAACAAGGAAACGTGGTCACCCTCCTTCACTCAGCCATAGACCACGTCAAGGTACTTTTTATGAACCTAATTTGGGACTGGCGTAACCTCCTTGTAGCCTATTTACAGGATGGAACACTCCCGCAAGACAAAAAAGAAGCCAAGAAACTCCTGGTGCAGGCAGCTCGATACAACCTAGTAAATCATCACCTCTACAAGGGAACATTTGGCGGCCCCCTAGCCAAATGTCTAGGACCGCACCAAATAAGTCCAGCGCTAGAGGAAGTACACAGGGGTCACTACAACGTCCATACAAGGAATCTCGCCCTCGTTCGGTGCCTTATTCGCACCGGCTATTATTGGCCTACTATGAAAAAAGATGCCACAGACTATGTCCGAAGATGTGAGCAGTGCCAAAAGTACGCCCCTATGATACATCAAGCAGGAGAATTCCTCCATTCCATCACTTCTCCATGGCATTTCATAAAGAGGGGGATGGACATAGTCAGCCCTCTACCAACAGGACGAGGGAAGCTACATTTTTTTTTTGTTTTAACAAACTATTTCTCTAAATGAGTGGAAGGATATGCATATGTTCAGGTACGCCAACAGGAGGTCATAGACTTTATATGGAAAAATATTATATGCCGTTTTGGCATCCCAAAAAAAACATTTGCGACAATGGACCCCAGTTCATCGGAAAGAGAACAAATGAGTTCTTCAAAAAATGGCACATCAATCGAATACTATTCACGCCATATCATCTCGCTGCCAACGGCCAAGCCCAGTCCTCCAACAAAGTGATACTAAACATATTGAAAAAGAATCTCGAGCTAGCTAAAAGTCTATGGCCCAAACTACTACCTAAAGTATTATGGGCATATCGCACTACGCCAAAGTCCAGCACGAAAGAAATTCCATCCTCACTGGTCTACGGGACCACAGCAGTCATACCCGTCGAGGTCAGGAAACCCATCCTGAGACACTCCAATATAAGCGGGGCAGATGACGACAAAAGTAGGTTACAAGACCTAAATGAAGTTGAAGAACAGAGAGATATGGCCTACGTGAGAATGATAGCCCATAAGCAGCAAGTAGAAAGACACTACAACAAAAAGCCAAGTTAAGATAACTCAAAGTTGGCGACTACATCCTCGAGGCCAAAAGCACTGGAATCAAAAGACACAAATGAGGGAAAGTTAGAAACAAACTGGGACAGACCGTATAAAAATATAGCAGCAACAAACAAAAGAGCATTCCAACTAGAAAAAATGGAGGGAAAACTACTCCAAAACAACTGGAACATTGCCCATCTCAAGTACTTCCACTTCTGAAAGGTGTCATCTAAGTCGTACTCTTTTTTCCTCACCCGAGTTTTGTCCCAATCTGGTTTTCTCGGGGAGGTTTTAACGAGCCAGGAAAGGGGATACCATGTGGATCGGAACGTTGTTCATCACTTCGGCCCGTCGATATGATCTCTGGGTCGAAGTAATAAAGGGTTATATAGAATCCAATCTCGATTGTACGAACGGAATCCAATCTCCATTGTATGAATAGAATTCAATCTCCATTGTATGCACGGAATCTAATTCCTATTGTATGAAATGCAAATCTCCTAATAGCCAAGGCAATCAACATTAGTTCGACCTCGTTTGAACCACGACGGCATACTACTTCGATAACCGCCGAAGAAACATCTTAATGGCCAAGGCCATCGACATTAGTTCAACCTCGCTCGAACCACGACGAGATACGACATCGACGATAGCCAAAGAAACATCCTAATGGCCAAGGCCATCGACATTAGTTTGACCTTGTTCGAACCATGATGGGATACTACTTTGATGATAGCTGAAGAAACATCCTAATAGCCAAGGCCATCGACATTAGTTCGACCTCGTTCGAACCACAACGGGATACTACTTCGATGATAGTCAAAGCAATATCCTAGTGGCCAAGGCCATCGACATTAGTTCGACCTCGTTCGAACCACGATGAGATACTACTTCGACAACAGCCAAAGCAACATCCTAATGTCCAAGGCCATCGACATTAGTTCGACCTCATTTGAACCACGACGGGATACTATTTCGATGACAGTCGAAGCAACATCCTAATATCCAAGGCAATCGACATTAATTCGGCCTTGTTTGAATCACGAAGGGATACTGCTTCGATGATAGTCAAAGAAACATCCTAATGGCCAAGGCCATCGATATTAGTTCAATGTCGTTTGAACTACAACGAGATAGTTCTTCAACGACAGTCAAAGCAACATCCTAATGGCCAAGGCCATTGACATTAGTTCGACCTCGTTCAAACCATGACGGGATAATGCTTCGATGATAATTGAAGGAACATCCTAATGGCCAAGGCCATCGATATTAGTTCAACCTCGTTCGAACCACGATGGGATACTGCTTCGACGACAGCCGAAGTAACATCCTAATAGCCAAGGCCATCGATATTAGTTCAACCTCGTTAGAACAATGACGGGATACTACTTCGATGATAGTCGAAGGAACATCCTAATGGCCAAGGCCATCGACTTTAATTCGATTTCGTTCGAACCATGACGGGATACTACTTCGACGACAGTCAAAGCAACTTCCTAGTGGACAAGGCTATCAACATTAGTTCGACCTTGTTCGAACCACGATGAGATATCATTTCAAGAGTAATCAAACAACATCCCAACAAAGACTAAGTTTCATGGAATAAACTAATGGGGAAAATGACGAACAGACAAAGTGACAAAAGTAAAGTTTATATTACAACAAAATTATTATTTACATACGTCCCTACGAACAGGCCCTAGTACGACCCACGTCCCAAAATTTCCAAGCAAAAAATGAATGTACAAACTAAAACTACACATCATTTCCATCAGGGTAAGCATCTTCATACTACGAATCCGAGTCAAGGCGATTAACGTCATCAGAGGTGACACTCTCCCCATCAAAAGTGTTAGGATCGTACCCACATGACTCACAAACTGCACGTGCTTCAGCATGCACTACCTGAACCTCCGCCTCCGTAGCCCTGTTCTCGGTATGAAAAACTCTATATGCATTGAGTCGATCCTCTGCAGAGACCCGCAAATTGTACAAGCAATAAGGCGATGCCTGACCTACCGAAGGATGAGATGTGGAGGGCCGAGAACGATGATTTGCTTCCTCTGCCCTCAGCGGAGCCATTTGCCCTTGCAATGCGGCCAACTCCTCCTCTAACTCCCCAATACGCCTTTCAAACTCCACGATTCGATGACCAGAGGCTTCCCTTTCCCCCGCAAGTTTTGACCAGGATATGCGGAGGGTATCCTCTAAAGAAAGCGTCTCGGAAATGGCAGTGGCCAACTTGTTGGCGTTGGCAGCTAAATCTTCCTTATGTGTCAACCTCCACTGCCTTAGCACTCATTTTGGTATTTAAGCCGGCTACCTTCAGCTGCAGGTCGGCATTCTCCGTCGTTACCCCTTGACTTAGCTCAAGCTCATCTTCTCTCGCCTTGAGAAGGGCCTCCAATTCGTTGTTGTGTACGATAGCCCTCACAAGCTTTTCGTCCCTCTCCTTTAGCTCCTCTATCCTACACTCCAGTTGGTTTAAGTCCCTCGCTGAACACCTGGAACTCGGGATCATGTTGATAGATTTCAGACATCGCCCGGTGCTTAGCACGGTACTGATGGTATTTCGACGACATCTTCTTGTAGAGGCCCGTCCTTCTTTGATCGCGACGATCTCTCTCCATCTTGAGGACGAGGGTCTAACAAAAAAAATTAGAAAAAATACGCCATTGCCAAACCAACCCCGTGACACAAAGAAAAGAAAAGGGAACCTACCAGCAAGGCTTTACCGGCGACCTTCCAAGACAACTCCGCATCACTCATCGTCCCAAGCATCTCATTTTTCAGGAGCGACACAGAAATGGGCAAGGACCGTCGCAACTTGCTCGCTATTCAGCAACAAGTTGTAACTCCCCAAAATTACCACGTGGTGGTTGGACCCATCCATCCTCACTTCGATATGGGTACGGCGACCTAAAAACTCATCAACGCCCTTCGAACGATATCAGAACCCGATCCGTCCTCCTTCACACGAGGTCCTGCAATATTAGAAAACTCGACCCCTTCAGTGGAACATATTGAACTGGATCCTGGGCCAACTCTCTCCACTCGGGGAGACCTCCCCGACAAAATGGCATCAGCCATAAACATGGGCACAGGATCCGTTCGAGATGCTCCACTTCCATCAGCCTCAGTGTCCACACCCATTCCTAGCTCTAACCTTCTCCTTTTTCTCTCAAACAGCTCGTCACCATTAGAAGATTCGTTGATAGGATGCGGGGCCGGTGCCAACAAGGTCATTTCTCTCATGGGTGCAGTTCTCGTGTCCTCTGTTGAAGAAGTAAAAGATAACCTTCCCGGATAGACTCGCACAAAATGTAGCGAGTGTCCGTGGTACTAGAGGATCGACTGTAAGCTGGGACGGGTGCCCTCTGCCTAAAAACTCCCCGACCTGTCATCATAGAGAATCATACGGCTAAGCAGAGTCGCACGACCAGTGAGGTATTAGGGGTGAAATTTACCTGAGGAAACATTAGGGTCATAACGTTGTGCGAAGGCAGACCAAGTTCGAGTCTTCTCCGTATGGGGAAGTATGCCAGGGACCCAGTTCCTGAGACCGATAATAGGCTGGGCGGACGACCCGTAGCTGTAACACAACTAACCAAAAGTTACAATAATTGCAGAAGACAGGGGGACTTAATAAACTACGATACGTACGAGCTTTATTCCACCGCTCTGGAAATCCGGCCCGGTTTAGAGACGACGTGCTCAGTCTTGATGAAAAAGTACTTATGCCAAAACTTACGGCTTGCTCAGTCATCTATCCTTACCACCAGCCCTTTTGTACCACGTAGTCTCAGGTGCACCATGGTTCCGCTAAGGAAACCAGGTGAAGATAAATGCAAGAGATGGTGGACGGAGACATCACACTCTGCCAATATCGCGTACTTAGCTAGCAGCAGAAGTACCTTGAGTGTGTACGTCGTAAGCTCAGCCGGGCAAACATGATAAAATCTGCAGAACTCGTCTGCTAGAGCAAAGAGAAAAGGGTGTAGCTGATCAGGAAAGGGTATTCTAAAATGCACAATACCCAGGCTTATAAACGTCAACACAATCTCCATCCGCCAAAGTCATCTCAACGTGGGTAGGAATACCATATTTTATATGGAGGGCATCGAGGTGAGTCTAATTCATCTCAGAAAGCACAGGGTTTGGAGTAGGAGGAGGGTCCTTGAGGAAATCACTCTCAGACATTGGATAACTTAGTAGTAACACCTCCACTGTAAGAGGGATGTCACCCTCTTCTACCTCCACCTCTCCGTTGTCGGAAAGAGGTGTTGTATTCAACAGAGCGGCCTCGGGAACCTCTTCGTTAGTGCGACGAGATCTCGACATGATTTTGTTTAAAGGAAGTAAGCTATACAAATGAAGTGAAAGATAGGAGAACTTCCGGCCAGGAACGGAACGAAGAAATATGAAACCAGAAGAGGAAGACCGGAAAATTATCAAGAATGGCCAAAGTTTTTCAAAGGAATCAAACCCTTCACCTGTTTATAGGGTTGAGTGGCGCTAGAATCAAGACAGCAGGGTTCAAATCAGCGCGGGAAACCAAGCGCCAAACCATTAGTCTTTTACCTCAAAAATTCGCATAATGATGACGCATGTGAAGGCTGACGTCACCCAGGGTGACATGTACTCTTAGATATCCCGCCATACACGAGTACCACCTCTCACTGATCACGTCGTAATATCTCGACAAGTCAAATTCCTCTTAAAAGGAGGCATCAAGTCTACTCACCAAGGACGCATCCCGTTGTGACCTCGACAAACGGAGTGACTAACTGTACGGGTTCGAATTTGATCGACCACAGCTTATAGCGAGTATGACAAGTGACCTAAAACCCACGAGTCGACACAGGGGTACGACCTAGAGGTGGAAGGGGAGACGCCATCGCATCAGCACTGGATTTGGCGTGGTAGATTTTTCTTAATTCGACGTCCCCACGATTAAGGGAAACCTCTTAGTATATAAGTGGGACTTAAGCCTTGTAACAGACACAGAGGTTTTGAGATACATAATTATTATCCTCTTTCTACTATCATCTCTCTATTATTATCTCTCTACAATTGTCACCCTAGAGTTTATTATCTTCGACTATGATTTACTCTCTCATGTTTGATTGATTTGCTTAAAAAGAATTTAAATTCTTTTGAATCAAACAGGCATATCAAGTTATGTCTTTTCGCCTATGCACAGATTAATTATTTCATGTGAAATAAGATTTATCCCACGCTCGTAAATTCACAATTAGATTGACGAAACGTTGCCTTTTCTTTCAATGAGTTAAATTACATTTTTTATGCCTCTTTTACTGGTGATTGTTACGGTCATATGCAATTAAGTTAATTTCTTTTATAACTTAAACAATAAAACGCGAAATTCAGTAATTTAAGAAAAGGAAAAATAAATAAGGAGAATAAAATTATATCCTACAAACAACAATAAGTACGCTTTATTTGATGCTTCAATATAAATAAATTGGGATCGCCTAGACAATCATCATTTTTCAATATCATCATCTCCGACGAACAATCTGGAGTAAATGTTGCTTGATAATCTATGCTCTACGAATGGTGGTCCCAGAGAAAATTGCTGCCTCCTTAAAAACAGTATAAAGGAATAAAGCGGTTAAGCACTTCATCTTTGGAGGACCATAAAGGCCGCTTTCTCTCTTTTGCGAAATTTTAACTTTATTATTATTATTATTATTATTATTATTATTATTATTATTATAATAATAATAATATAATAAGCTAGCTTAATGAAATTGCATACAAACTAATTTAAAATTTAATGATATCAGCCTATAAGAGTACATGACCAGAAAGGCATAAAAATTTAGAGAATAAGGGTAGTACGTTAGTAAGTAGTCGAACCCATTTCTCTTTCATACCTACATTGCTTTTCCATACAAGTAGTACTAGCGTAGTCTAGCATTTCATATTTTTAGATTTCTATTATTACTTGTTATTTCTGATGCTTTGGTTATCTTATTTTCTGGTTGTAGTTACTATGTTTTTTCCTCATGGCTTCTTCACTAACGTATCTTTTTTTTAAAACTAATATGATTATATTTTTCTTCAGCAATGGGTCTATCGAAAACATCTTCACAAAATAAGGTTAAAGTTTACGTATATGTTATTTTTTTATATTTATAAAAATATACCAGATATGTTAATGCTATTGTTGTAATCCGAGTAAACTCTCCATGGGAAGTTTAGGATAAGATAATTTCACTCCATTCGTTTCCCTTTGGGAAGAGATACATATAGAGAAAGAAAAGTACTAACAACGAAAAAGGCAATTGGTCGGCTAGGGGTGTACCCCATTGCCGGGTCCATAAGTCAGTTGTGTCTGTGAGAATTGTGGAGCCAACATAGGACCGGGCTTCCAAATCACGCTACAAAGGTTCCGCTACTAACGGTCCTTAAATTGACCGTTATAAAGTGTGTGGGTGTGGGTGTGGGTGTGGTTGAATATTTAATATTCATAAAGTTGTTGACACGTCAAGAATAATATAGTACCCTGAAGTACTACTACTTGCATGTTAAGAGAATTTACCTGACTTTTGCAGGAAACTTTACATTTTCTAGAAAGATTTTTCTGCCAGCTCTGAGTTACACTTGCATTCATTTCACTGCCACACCCCACAAGCCATTCCACTTCCAAAATTAAAGGAAGAAACTATTCTTTAATTCTGTGCCAAATCTTAAAGTAATTCAGGTTAGTGATGCTTACTGCATAGTTAAGAAAATTACCTATACGAAACTGTTCGAAAATAATAGTAAAAAATATATACCTTATTTACCCCTATAACGGGTAACTATTAAATTTGTACACAATTTAAAGGATATAAAGTTTAATTTAACACAAATAATTTAAAAGAATAATTAAATTAAAATGAGAGTAAAAGATCGAACCAATATGTTGAAGTAATTAGGCACCGTGTTAGGCTCAAATACTAACAATCGACCACAACTGAGCCCTCGAGATGGAGTTCGGATACAGCTAATTAAGTCAACGAACGATTGAAGAATACTTGATCAATTGCTAAAAGCAAGAATAAACTTTATTGTCTTGATATGCGTACCAATCGTGAGGCAAAAAATAAAAATATTTCCATTTTTATATAGTAAAGGAGTTTTAACCCTAATACAAGTCTAAATACGGTAAAATCCTTCCCTTCCTTTTCTCCCAAGAAAATATAATCTGCAGTTAATATAGGGCGTGATTCGTGCCGCAATATCCGGCCGATCGCAGATATTCGAGCTCCATGTTTGTCCTCTTTAACCTTCTTTCCTTTACCCTTAATTTTTTGTTTCACCCGAGCTTGATTCTTCCTGGGTTCGCCATCCTCGATCTCCACGTACTATTCGTCCGCCCCCAATTCCCATATGTGGGATTAGTCTAATTATATAGGGTAAAGTATGATATGACGCATGGTCATCTGAAGGATAGACACGTGGAACCCAAGACGAGGATGGCCGAAGATCGAACATAACTATTTCACTTGACACCGGAAGGGATAGCGCTCGTAAAGATGTGTTAGATGCTTGTATAAGGTAAAATATGATACGACGCGTAGTCATCTAAAGGAAAAGTACGTGAAATCCAAGATGGGGATGGCCGAAGGCCAAACACAGCTATTCTTCTTGTCACCGGAAGGGATAATGCTTTATAGATGTATTAAATGTTTTACACCCGGTAGCATTTAATAAAGAAAATTCTGCAACATTAAGGATGACGGCCCGTTACATAAAATTTGGCGTTTATATTCACTGCTACATCTTCATCAATGACCCTCATAATTGACATTAAAGGAGGGCACGATTTTAGGACCTCCTTCCTTAGAGACAACTATAAATAGCGAGCCAGTTATCATTGTAAAGAATACGAGTTTTCTAACTAACTTACATTACATTTTATACAAAGCTTAATATAATTTTACTTTCTTGCTTTTGATCCCTATCATTGTTGTGCCCGGGAATCTTGTTCCTGGTATTATCATTTCTGCCATTTCATCTACATTTGAAGGCTAAGTATTGTATAATTTTTCAAATTTTATTATTTCACGATCAAATTAGTTCACTTGTCTAGAAACTACATATAAATTCAACTGTACTATTTTACGGATACACACTCATTCAAGCTAGTAACGAGTAACATTGTTCCTCGCTTCTTCAACAAAAAATCGACGCTAACTCTTTCCTCGATTTTACCGTACACAACCTAAATTCATATGGCTCTTGCAATAGCCTAATAATGACCATTACTTAAATAAACTTCCAGCCGGTTCGTTAGAAATCCATTTTACTTATGTTTTCTTATATATACGATTTATATGCAGCCAACTTGGAAGCTCAATATGAGAAAGACGACTGAAAAGAAAGGTAAATGATATAAGTGCATGCATCTTTTAGGTGCAATATGCTTCTTCTTCTAATATGAACAATTTCTTTGGAGTGTTTTGGATATACGGCTTACTTATTTTTCCTTTTACATAAACAGCTCAAAGACTCAAGACTTCGATTTTGACATTGACAAGACTTAAGTACATCAATTTGTTTTATTTTTCTTTCCTTTTCCATTTTCCAGCGACAAAAACACAGCTCACCTAATATACCCGTTTGAATATTCTTTTTCACTTTGTCCATAAAAAATTAATGATCTAATTAATACTCTTTAAATATAAATTATTTCATTTTCAAACATCATTTTCACTTTGAGCTCAACCCAAGATATCTAAAAGCTCGTTATCTCTAGAAATATTAACAGCAAATTTAGTAAAAACCATTAAGTTACAAAACAAATTGCTTTATCCATAATAATAAATACCGTAAATCAGCAAACACGTGGGCCAGCCTTCATCCTTCACAAGTGGCAACTCTTGATCCAGCTCAGCCCAGAATCAAACCTCACTTTTAGCCCTATCAACGGTACAGATTTCATCATAGCCCACAAACCGCGTCCCCGAGCCTCCACGATTATTTATACTCCTCAATCCCCAAAGCACTTTTCATAACCATTCCACTTCACCTGCTCTTCCTTTACAGTTAATCACTCACCGGAAAATCAAAACACTCACCGGAAAGCAAATAATTTCGTTAAGGTTATCGGAGAAATTAAAATGGCGCCGTCGACGAACAGTTTAATTCTATCGCTTAAGGTTGTACTAATATCAATTGGTGCAGTTTCCTTAGCGATGGTATTAAAAGCGTCTATTCCATTAGTTTTTTACGAACTCCCAACTATATGGAGTGCCGTTATAGCTTGGCTTAAGCCTCCGTATCTCTACGTTGTGATCAACGGTATTATCATCATCATCGCCGCCACTTCTCGTTCCTCGAACCACAGGGAGTCCAGCTCCAGCGATCAATTTCAGCCGCTGATTACTGCTAGAACACCTCCACAGTCAGATTTGATAGCAATTGCTCAGTCGGAGCTTCATTCAGTCCAAAGTGAAGTGAAGGAAGTGTTAGAGGCGGACACGCCGCTGCCGGTGAACGAACCGCTGGTGTTGGAGGTTAAGCCTGTAGTGGTGAACGGCTCTAGTGTTGTGGATGTGAATCCTGCAGATGAAGGTGTGAATGATAAGGCTGTTGACAGCGATGCGATTGTGATTTCGAAATCTGCTGTGGCTCCGTTGCCGGAAACTGACACTGAAACTGAGCTTCTTGTACTGAAGACGACGGAAAAGCCTCTGGTTTCTTCCAGGTTTGGTAACCGGAAACCGCCTGTGAAAACGAGTCCTGAAGGTACGAGAAAAATACAAACATTTTAATTTAGTACTCATTTACTAGACTATTTTTGAAGTCACGATATTTTCTTTTTGGCATAAAAGAATTTCCACTAATTTTATATGTTCGAATTTTTGGTATATGAAAATATTATAGGAAGTTGGAATAGCTAATAATTTAAAATATTTTTATAAATTGTTTTTTAAATATTACGTGTCGCATAGTATAAACAAAGTAGATTGGAGCTACACAACCTGCTGGACAGAACTGGTCACAGTTTGTCCAATAGTTCATTGATCAGGTTAAAGGGAAATCTCCTCGGGCTCATATATTCAAAATGACAATGACAGAAATGTTCTATGTCCTATGGTTGGAAAGAAATGCGAGAATATTTGGAAACACCTTCTGTACTAGTGACAAACTGCTTAGATGTATTGCTTACACTTGTAATGTTAGGTTCCCCTCCTAGAGTTAGAGTACATCTTCAATATTACCTACTGTAATGTTGAACTTTTGGATAGTATAGATTAGTAAGTTTTTGTTTAACTTTTGATAGGCAGCTGAGTATAAAGCTGCACTATGGACTTGTATGATGACCACTTTGGTGATTAATACAAATTTTAATTAAAAAAAAAGTAGACAAAAATGTATTTTATGTTATATTCAATAGTGTAAAATATATTATTTAGAAAACCTTTTAAAATCTTCAATTCACATAAAAATAAGGTATTTTCATCCTTTTTATTCCCAATCCTCGCATAAAATGGTATATGACGGAAAAAAGTACATACTAAATTCTTAGCTATATAAAGCAAACGCCGCAAATGGCGTCATCTGAAAATCGCGTCGACGTCACACTAGCACCCTTATCTCTTGTTCCTATCCAGATAAAGTATCTACTATTGCAAATTAAACAAAATTTTGAAACTGATATCAGTAAATTAAATAAATGGATAATTTCAGGGCTGAAGGCACTGAGGGTGGCAAGGTCGAAAAAGCCGGAGTCCTTGGAGAACACATGGAAAATGATAACAGAGGGGCGTCACGTGCCACTCACGAGGAACCTGAAGAAATCAGACACCTTTCAAGACCACATACGTCACGTCACGGTGGACGCTCTGGAGGAAAACGAGAACACCACCACCTTTGAGCCACAGCAGCAGCACCACCAGAGGCACGTGCTTAAGTCGGAGACGTTTAAGGACCGAACTAACTACGACTCGCCGTCGGCTTCACCGTCTCCATCGGCGACGAAGCTGCTAAAAGAGCCGTCGCCGAGTGCCGACGAGTTGAATCGGCGAGTGGAGGCGTTTATTAAGAAGTTCAATGAAGATATGAGAATACAGAGACAACAGTCAATGCAGCAGTACATGGAGATGATTAACCGTGGCGTCTAAAGTAACGTCTTAGTAAATTACTCTTTTTTCATCTTCATTTCCAGTAAAAAGTAGTTTTTTTTTTCCTTTTAAAAGAAAAGGTTGACAAAGAAAAAAAAAAAGGGAACAAAAAGAAAGGGGTTTGCAATATGGATTTAACTTTTTTTGGTTTTTGGGTGACTTGTTCTTGTTTGATATTCATGAATAGAAAATAGGAAGTAGGAAGTCTTTTACTGTACAAATTAAAGTGGGTAAATCAAATACAGTGAATTGTTCTTTATTGTTATAGTAGTGGTAGTTTATTTAATGAAGAAAATCGAACATAGTGTAGTATGGTGTATTAGTGTATATTTTATGAACTTATTTAATCGTTTCATGACTTGGAATCTTTGCGGATTGTGCATTAGTATAAAATTTATATTGGTATTAGCTAATATCAATAATCAAATAGTGGATAAGTGCAATTTAAATATTATGATAGGAACTAATATCTTAATCATCTAAAAGGAAGGACTTGATAACATATACTACAAAGGAAGACGGAATACTGCATACGTCCGCTGTTGGTGATAATTGAGAAAGGGAAATCAAAGGAGAAAATAAGAGTAACAATTCAAAGTACTGCTTCTAGCAGAGCTTGAGAGAAACTCTTGTGTTAATTTATCACTGTTTCGATGTAATTTTCCTTCGTTTCTTTTCTACAGTAATTTTTTTGAATATAAGAGGACCTTTTGCATTGGGAAAAATGAGCCGAGAAGGTCAACAAACTCAGATGCTTTTCAAGATTAAGTGTCTAAACGCTAATTTATTGACTCAATTCGAAAAAATTTTATTTCAAGTTGATTAAGTAAAACCCACCTCTTTACCATGGGAAAAGAAAAAGGTTGTGCATGTCAATGAAACTTGTTGTGTAGCCAAGGGCACAATAGAATCAGAAACTTTCTAAAATTAAGTGCCTTAAAAAGCCTAAATCATAGTCTCAAGTCTAAAAAGATGTATTCCGAATTTATTTAATCTTAGTAATTCTTCTTTTCCCCCACTTTCAACCGAGAGGTTGTGAGTTCGAGTCTCCCTAGCAAGGTGAGAAGTTCTTGGAGGGAAGGATGCCGGGGGTCTATTTGGAAACAGCCTCTTTACCCTAGGATAGGGGTAAGGTCTGCGTACACATTAACCTTCCCAAACCCCACTAAGTAAGATTATACTGGGTTGTTATTATCAGTAATTCTTCTTAAATATAAAGTTTTGTTCGGGCATCCTTTCATATGTCCGGTCAATGAGTCAAAGGATTAAATTTTGTTAAGAGTTTTTTCGACTTGTGGTGCATCTTGGAAACCTCGTAGCAGCTAATTGGAGATTCTTTTTATAGTACTACTATGTCATTTGTAGTGTTCTTTAATTTTGTGCTATTTTCAGGATTGTTTTTATGGCTTGAACTCATTATTTATAAGTCATATAAAAATAATTTTATTGTTACTTCGAAACTTCCTTCTTATAGCGTCAATGCATAACAATTAAATTAGAAAAGTCATATTTTTTCGTTTTTTAAGTTATTGGAGCCAATTGGCGTTTCGGAAGCTTGAGAGTGGAGACAGAAATATATGTTTGAGTGAGGAGATATGGGGGAGGAAAGGGCACCAAAACGTGTAACAACTTACAACTATCATAGTTGTTTGGCTGTTCACAAACTGTCGGTGGATTTGGATTAACCTTAGATTTTCCAGCATGCAATTTGCCATCTTTTGGGTCAAATTTTCCCGCAAGAAAAAAATTCTTATATAAAGCCAAATTCATGTCACATCAGATAAATTAGTGCTTTTGCATGTAAGAATATTAGAATTCATGTTTTATTCTCGATTGTCATAATTATATTTTGAACTAAAATCACATTGATTAGACGCACAAGTTGTAGCTCGCTTAGTACTACTTTGGTACCAATACCATAATGCTAATACTACATGTTTCATTTCCCATTCTCAATTCTTTTCTCAAATATTTGTTGTAACAAGTTTAAAAGTATGTAATTTTATTTGGAAAATTGAGATTTTGTTCATTTAAGTACGAAAATTCAAGACGATTAATTGCAGATTCTCTAACTTCTGTCTTAATTATTTTATGTGACAAAAAGTATTTTCATTTTACTCTCAAGAACATGACTTGATATGACGCTAATTTATATAAAATTTCATTCTCTTATATGGAAAAAGAAAATAATAAGATGTAGAACTCACACTATCACTATCATTTAAAAGTATAATTTTTGTATTTTGCATATAGTTGGATTACTTTACTCCCTCCGGTCCAAAATTAGTAATTTTTTTGCCTTTTTTATGATCCAAAATAAGTGATGTTTTCAAATATTAAGAATAAATTAATTATTTTTTTCCTACATTATTTTTAGAGTAAAATAATGTTGGAATATGTGTTAGGAGTATTTATGTGAGATAGTAAAGATTAATATAATCAATTTTATTTCTAATTAATGCTAAAAGGTGAATTTCTCCATTTATATAAAAACATTTTTAAAAATCACTATTTTGAACCGGAGGGATTACTGAAGCAGTTTTACTTCGAACGTCGGAATTTGGAACTGTTGGTTAACTAGAAAGATCCCGACCATTCATTTTTTCCTCTTTGATTATTGGAGCAAATGAGTGTTTTGAAAGCTTGAGTCACATATGTTTCAGTGACAAGATATGGGGACCAAAATGTGGTACAAACTAACGAACTGTCGGTGAATTTTGGATTAACCTTAGATTTTCCTACTTGCAATTGTCTCAATCTTTTGGGTCAAATTTTCCTGCACAGGAAAAAAAAATCACGTTACATCAGATATATAGTGAATATTTAAGAGTAGAATTTCATATTTTATTGTGGATTGTCAGAATTATATTTTTGAAGTAAAATCACGTTATTAGACACAAGTTGTAGCTCAATTACCTTGTACTTTTGTGCTTGTGGTATATTCTGAGGATCGAACAGAAAGGGTGTCAAATTCCGTAACCAGCACTACAAAGTCAAATTTCCTTTTCAGATAACGACAATCTGTTAGAGAGATTTTAAAAAATTTACATTAGCGTGTAGAAGTTAAATTTATTTCAAATTATAATATTTGAAAGGCTGGTTGAGTAAGATTGTCAACTGCAAGAGAAGAGAATTGAGAAAGTAAGTCGAAACCAGGGAAATATTCTCCACCTTTAAGGCGATAGCACTAATATATTTATGTTATAAATAGACTTTTATTTAAGGTGAATGTCTTTAATTAGAGAGATTCTAGAGTTTTATTCTTGGTAGCTAAGTCACTACCTCCCTATAAATAAATGGGTCTTCTACCATTGTAAATCACCCCTAACAATCTCTAAGTATCAATGAGAATACTCCTCTCTCTCTATTGCTCTTGTTCTTGTATTATTGTTCTTGTCTTTATATTATTTTATAATACGTTATCAGCACGAGTCTCTAACCAATTGAAATTTTCGATTGTCTTAACTTTTGTTTGTGTAGGGTTTCACGTGAGGTTCTGCCGTAACCAAATCCCGAAACTTCTATATAAAAAAAAGGAGGAAAAGAAACGAAAAACAAAGAAAAAAAAAAGGAAACAGTGGAAACAAAAAACAAAGAAAAAAAAAGGAAACAGAAACGGAAGAAAGAAAAGGAAGAAAACAGAAATAGAAAACGTGAAAGAAAGATTGGAAACAGAAATTCGAGATTTCGATCTCGGTTCCGTGTTCGTGATTCTAAAAGGCACGAGACTCTACCGTCTCAAGAATCTTCTTGAGAAAATTAAGGTAAGTATTTTACTTTTCTCTTTCAAATTCTTGGAATTCTATAATTTGATTTTATATACAAACATAGACAACAAAGGTTGATTATAACTCTAATGGAGTGTGTAAGAAATTATAACCACATGAAGTGGTTAAATCTCTATGTCCTGCCATGATTAAATTCATGTATGATTGTGGGCAAAGAATTAAAAATCCGTCCCATTGAATTTGCTCCATTCCCTTTAGAGAATGTGGAAGCAGTATATGATAAGTCTGAAAGAAGACAAAATTATTACCATGAAGGTATCAATGAATGTGGACGTGGCAAAGAATTCCGTCCAATTGAATTTGCTCCATTCCCTTTAGAGAATGTGGTAGCAGTATGTGATAAGTCTGAAAGAAGACAAAATTATTACCGTAAAGGTATCAATGGATGTGGACGTGGCAATAGACGAAATTATAATCGTCATTATTGTGATAATGAGAATAATAAAGATTCTCAAAATAATCTTTCACTTTATGAAAGTAATATTTGACATGAGATTGTGTAAAGCACATGATTATGATCCATTCCTTGAAGTGAATGTGATAATTATAATAGAGCCCGTAAGTATGAACACGCTCTTGATGTAATTTTGTTATATGTCTGACATTATGAAAAGAAAGTTCGTTGCCTTTGAAATTTCGGGCAAGAACTATATGACATGGGTGTTGAATGCTGAAATCCATTTGGATGCAACGGGTCCTAGAGACGCCATCAAAGACAGAAATAATGCATCCACCCAAGACTATGCTAAGGTCTTGATTTTCTTGCGCCATCACCTTGATGAAGGTTTGAAACTATGCTAAGGCCTTGATTTTCTTGCGCCATCACCTTGATGAAGGTTTGAAACTATGCTAAGGCCTCGTTTTTCTTGCGCCATCACCTTAATGAAGGTTTGAAACTATGCCAATGGCCTTGATTCTCTTGCACTATCACCTTGATGAAGGAAGATGGAATTGTTTGATTTTATTTCACTTATTTGTAATAGTTAGTGAATAGACTAATATTCATTAGTATCAGCTCGTATTAGTTAGTTCATGATATAATGTTAGTATTAGTTCGTTAGAATGTTTCTACATGCTCAAATTTCAATAATATTTTTATTTTCAAGTAGAGGTAATCGACTAACCTAACAGTTAGTCGATTATCTAATATTTCGCATTAAAACTGCAAAACAATCGATTGTCAATGTTCAACAATCGATTGTCAATGTTCAACAATCGATTGTCTTTGCCTAACAATCGATTGTCGTGAGACAGTGTGATCTGGAATTTTTTCAAAATAGTCAACAACCGATTATCTATGTTTAACAATCGATTGTCTTAAAACAGTGTGATCTGGAATTTTTCAAAATAACAAATAATCGATTGTCTATGTTTAACAATAGATTGTCTTAAAACAGTGTGATCTGGATTTTTTCAAAATAGCAAAATAATCGATTGTCAATGGTCAACAATCGATTGTCAATGTTCAACAATCGATTGTCTATGTTTAACAATCGACTATCGTAAGACAGTGTGATCTGTAATTTTTCAAAATAGCAAATAATCGATTGTCTATGTTTAACAATCTATTGTCAATGTTCAACAATCGATTGTGTGTGTTTAACAATCGATTGTTTTAAGAAAATGCTTAAACTGAAATTTTCAAACTGCAAAGTTAACGATTATGGAAAACATATAATCAACTATCTGATTTAGTTAGTCAACGGACCTCAGCAGATTTTGAAAATATTGTTTAAATATGAAGCAAACAGATTTGTATATTCTCATGTTCATATATTTTCTTTTGTATGTCAAACCATGGGAATTAAATTGATTGAAGGCTCCTGAAGAGCAACTGTAACTCTGCAGAAAGGCACGACGTTTATCTTAGAGAATGCAATATTCTCCTCCAAGTCTAAGAAGAACTTGTTGAGTTTTAATGATATCAATCAAAATGTTCTCCTCCAAGTCTTAAAGGAACTTGTTGAGTTTTAAAGATATCATTCAAAATGGATATCAGATTGAGACAATACATGAGTATAATCTTGAATACCTCATTTACTCATGAAAACGAGGCTGCCCACTTCGGTTTGGGGTCACGCCATTTTGCATGCAGCAATGCTAGTTCGTCGGCTGCCCACTTCGGTTTGGGGTCACGCCATTTTGCATACAGCAATGCTAGTTCGTCTCTGACTGACGAATTGACACAAATATTCCCCGTTGCAATTGGTTTTGGGTCATGAACCTAATATATCCCATTTAAGAATCTTTGGATGCGCAGTATATGTGCCTATAGCACCGCCATCCCGCACCAAAATGGGTCCGCAAAGAAGGTTAGGAATATATGTTGAGTTTGAATCGCCCTCCTTTATTCGCTACCTCGAATCATTGACAGGAGATTTGCACGATTTGCAGACTGTCAATTTAATGAGACACTTTTCCCAAAATTAGGGGGAGAAGTTGGTGAAACCAAACGGGAAATTTTGTGAAAAAATGCATCATTATCTCATCTTGATCCACATACCTCTATTTGTGAAAAATAGGCGCAAAATATTATCCATTTGCAAAGAATAGCAAATCGAATGCCAGACGCATTTACAGATTTGAAAAGGATAACAAAATCACATATCCCCGCAGTGAATATGACAACATCTGATTCACGAATACATATTCATTATTGGAAGAATATGAACATGAAATTGGTATTGAATATACCACACTCACCCCTAGAAGGAGGTTTGAGATAATACCACACTCACCCCTAGAAGGAGGTTTGAGATGATATATGGCATGAATGATCGTTGGTCACGTACCTATTGTACGCCAAAATATTTTGGAAATATGACTATTAAAGGACAACGATAATGCAAGAAACATATCTTGCATATAAGTTTGACATGACCATAATGGTATAACTTTCTCTTTAAGAAAGATATTCACCACATGGATGTTGATGAATTTGTGGTAGTACAAAATTAATTGAGAGCTCTAGAAGAGCCAATTATTACTATGTTGGAGAAACACAATTGAGTATTGTGCTGTAGTAAGTCTCAAAGAAACTTATTCAGTTTCCAAAGTACACGCGAAAGCGCTGATTATATTGAGACTATAAATAAAGGAAAGATTTGATATCTTCTATTACTACAACTTGTTGCTGGATAATTTGTATATGAAAAGCTACCCGCTTTATTCTCCAGTTTGTACTACACAAACAAAAGAATGCCACAATAAAGTGGATATCTATTGGTATAAAAACCCATGTCATAATAAACCTGAAGTTTATTGATAAGTGCACATGTCATGGTGTAAATTTGAAGTTTACCAATATTGATAACTTATTCAGTTGGCATTCGGGTTAGCCATCTCATTTTAAGTATGATGTGCAATAATAGAGAATTCACATGGGTGAATATTAAAGAACTAGAAAGTTCTTTACGAATTCTCTTGTATCACTTGTTCTCATTAATGAACTGACCAACTTAAGAATTCGGGTTGAAGCCCATAAATTCTGGAAATATCAAAGGTGAATATGGGCCCATTCACCTGCCATGTATACCACATATGATGCATCTATGAAATGGTTACATGCGCAATTGTTATTAACCCGCAGCCTGGCCAGTGCTTGCGAGGTAAATTGCTCAGTAATCTAACTTCGAGCATAATTTCCAGATTCTCTACTCAAGATAGTTCATCTTGATAAGTTGGTTTATATCAAAGTTGGTTTAGCTAGATAATTATTGAGTGCTTCCACTTAATAGCTAAACTGTTTCTTATGAGAACAAAGTTATATATATCAGTTTGATATACGTTGTATACGAGAGTATATTATATTCTCCCCTCACAAGTGGTTCAGGGTCAGGAACCAAATAATTTCATCTTATTATTAATGTGCTGTGTATATTGACATGATAATGCACAAAGATAATTTCCCAAAGTTGAGGAAACAAGTTAGCTTTTCTAACATGAGGGGGAGACATGATAAACAATTGAGAAAAGGTTACATGGGATGAATTATCATTTGTATATGTAGATCCCCGAATATCATGATATGAACCTGAAGTTCATAAAATGGATAATTCAATTGCAACATATTGCAAAGCATGCTATACGCATTTGCTGACCCAAAGAAAGTGACTATATTCTCACTACAAATGCTCATATTAAGTCCCAGAAGGACAAAGTCTTTGATACGCTTAAAGCGTATAGACAAATACTTGATTCCATGTGAAAGACATGTAGATTTGGACATGTAGTTCAAATACTTGAGAGTATAAAAGTCAAAGGTATGTATAATCAGTTTTCGATATCTTATTTGTTTAGCATGACGTGAAAACTTGATATGCATCTAAAGTCTATTATGTGACTTACATGACTTAACTTGAAAGATTTAAGTTGCTTGAAGCATATGCAATTCTTGGTCCTGAAGTACCACATCCCAAGTACAATTTGTGTACATATGAATCTTGCTATAACTATAAGCTTGATGGCATTGAGAATACATCTATGAAGATATTGAAGAGTCATTCCGCGACATTATATGAAGATGTTCATATCTATCAAGAATGATGATTTTAAGGTGCGGAATATTTGTTCAAGTCAATATGGTTGATTTATTTATCAAATCTCTACCAAAGATCATTTTGAAGATGATGCACAAGATTGGAATGCAAATGCTCAAGGATATAAATTGATGTTCTTATTAGGGGGAGTTAATGCGCGTTGCACTCTTTTTCCCTTACAAGGTTTTGTCCCACTGGGTTTTCCTTGCGAGGTTTTTAACGAGGCAACCAATTGGCGCATATTCAAACATGTGTACTCTTTTTCCTTCTCTTTAATTATTCCCATTGGGTTTTGGTTTTAAGGTTTTAACGAGACACATTGTTGAATAGACATTCAAGGGGGAGTGTTATAAATAGACTTCTATTTAAGGTGAATGTCTATAATTAGAGAGATTCTAGAGTTTTATTCTTGGTAGCTAAGTCACTACCTCCCTATAAATAAAGGGGTCTTCTACCATTGTAAATCACCCCTAACAATCTCTAAGTATCAATGAGAATACTCCTCTTTCTCTATTCTCTCTATTGCTCTTGCTCTTGTATTATTGTTCTTGTCTTTATATTATTTTATAACAATTTAGTTATAATCGCTCATTTAGTTATTTTTAATTAGATGTATTGCATGCCATATCCATATTTACATGATATTACAAGGAAACCCCCTTATTCTTTCTCTAGTTCACAGACTTTTTAAATATATTTGAAATTTTCTTTCTTAATTTGTATTCCACCTTACCATGCATGCCAATTTTAAAAAGAGAATTTTACAACCTATTGAATACATTAGTACCATATTTATATTAAATAAATACTATTTTAAAATATTACATCCTATAAATACCTTTTATAGTTTATATTAAAAAAATTAAATATAGTTCCATCCTACAATTAAGGCACCATATATGCTACAAAATATTTTTCTCTCACCTTTTTTGTATTTTCTCTCACGTAATTACCGTATATCTCCTCTGACCAGCTTTCTCTCTCTCTCTTCTTCCATACACTTTTCTCTCCTCTCTCACAAACCCACGTTTCATAAATCTTCTCCCACCCTAAATCTCTATTTCTCCGCTATTATCAACCTCACGTTCAAAATCATCAGGGATTTACTGTTGTATTTCAGATTTTTATACACCTGGTAATGTATCTTCTTCGAAATTGCTTTGTCATTATTTTGTTCCTATAATTTTTATACCGATTTCACACAAATTTATGAAACAATAACCATTTGTATTGTTAATCACCAGGAATCTTTGAGTTTTCTCTCCAATGGCGGATTCAACGCCACTCAACAAAGTACCCAGAGGTATACCCACCAAAATTCTCAATTTTGATGGCCCCTCTTTCTCGTTGCAAATAACTCAAGCGGAGTCAGATTTTGCAGGTTTATCAGCATCCACAGTTGATGAGAGAAGAACTAAATTACACAATTAAAAGTTGAAGAGGTCCAACTTGATAAATCTTCAAGAGAAACCAAAAATCCAGTTGGCTCAAAGAGAAAAAAACCTATCAAAGATACACGAAACCAAAATTTAATTGCTACATGTATCAATATGAATTCAAATAAACTTATTTGTATTCATAATTATTCAATTCTTTTTACATGTATGATGTTGTATTCATATGTATCTGGTTGTATTTTTGTACTTTTTGGTATATTGTATTTTATTTCTTATGTAGCATGTATATGTATTCATGTGTATTTTGGTAGTTTCCAACTGTTTCAATTTTAATGTAAGTTTTACTTGTATTCATATGTATTCAGCTTTAGTTATTTTTGTTTCCGATAGTTCAATTGTCCAGTACGTTTTCAAATGTATTCATATGTATTGAGGTGTATTCATTTTAATTATTTTTTATTGTATCTGTGTGGTATCAAGTTTGTTAACATATATTTAGCCTTGTCATTATATTTAGTCTTCTGTAAGTATTTGTAGTTTTACTGACATGTATCCAAAATTATTTAATATAAAATTTGCAATGTATTCATCTGTATTGACATGTATCTTTTATTGTTAATTGAAGGAAATTAATACTTAATCAATTGCTAAAAGCAAGAATAAACTTTATTGCCTTGATATGTGTACCAACCGTGAGGCAAAAAATAAAAATATTTCTCATCTTTATATAATAAAGGAGTTTTAACCCTAATACAAGTCTAAATACGGTAAAAATCCTCCCCTTCCTTTTCTCCCAAGAAAATATAATCCGCAGTTAATATCGGGCGTGATTCGTGCCGCAATATCCGGCCGATCGCAGATATTCTAGCTCCCTGTTTGTCCTCTTTAACCTTCTTTCCTTTACCCTTAATTTTTTGTTTCACCCGAGCTTGATTCTTCCTGGGTTCGCCATCCTCGATCACCACGTATTATTCGTCCGCCCCCAGTTCCCATATGTGGGATTAGTCTAATTATATAGGGTAAAGTATGATATGACGCGTAGTCATCTGAAGGATAGACACGTGGAACCTAAGATGGGGATGGCCGAAGATCGAACATAACTATTCCACTTGACACCGGAAGGAATAGCGCTCATAACGATATGTTAGATGCTTGTATAAGGTAAATATTATATGACGCGTAGTCATCTAAAGGAAAAGTACGTGGAATCCAAGATGGGGATGGCCGAAGGCCGAACACAGCTATTCTTCTTGTCACCGGAAGGGATAATGCTTTATAGATGTATTAAATGCTTTACACCCGGTAGCATTTTTTATTGTATCTGCGTGGTATCAAGTTTGTTAACATATATTTAGCCTTGTCACTGTATTTAGTCTTCTGTAAGTATTTGTAGTTGTACTGACATGTATTCAAAAATTATTTCATTTAAAATTTGCAATGTATTTATCTGTATTAACGTGTATCTTTTATTGTTAATTGCAGGAAATTAATTCGTTTGTGAAACACCAGTCAAAATTAGCACCCCATATTAATATTTACACTAACACTTATATAGTATCCCAACTAAAAGATAAGCTTACTCCCGTTCAGTACCAATAATTCGGCAATACATTCTTTGGCTCATTTCTCACATGAAGCGTTGTGATGTTCAACATCAACTCTTCATATGCTTCATGGCTCTCCAGTTAGACGGCACTGCTAACAATGTATTTACAGTACACATCAATGGTACTGAATTACATTTCACATTAAGGGAGTTTGCTCTTGTGACTGGCCTCAAATGTGTAGGTAAAGATGAAGATTTTGAGTTTAGTGAAACTCTTCCTAACCGGTTTATTTCGACTTACTTTGGGGGTGCTAATATTGTAAAGAAGAAACATTTGATAAAATGCTTCGATGACAAGACATGGGGTCCCGATAATGATGGTGATGCCTTGAAGATATCTTTGTTGTATTTCATACACACCTTTATTTTTTCATCAGAGAAGAATAGTGCAACTATACGAAGGCTATATTTTAACTTAGTAGAGAGATGGCGCTAGTCTGAACATCATTGGGGTATAAACGCATTTGAGCTGTTGATAAACTCTATTAGCAAGAAGATGGATGCTGGGATGCCCCTAGATATGCAGGTGTGGTTTTATGAGTGTTGTTCTTCTGTTGATTCCAAAATTGCAATTCGAGTTGGTGACGTGGTCCCCAGAATACTCAATTGGAGAACCGACGAAAATGAGCCAACATTTTCTTATCTAACGAACGGCATGTTCAATGACACCAGAAACATGGTAATATACAAATTTATCAATATTCAGAATATACTTGTATACAAATACATCCATATTTTGCATAGATTTGCATTCAAGAGACTGCATACAGTAATAGGGGATGCATACAGTAATATAAAATTGGATACATAAGCTTACATAAATGATTACTTGCATACATATTCAGGATATATGTATACAAACACATAGGGAATAATAACTAGCTGCAAGCACTTGTATATAAAGTCATAAAGAAAATGCATACATTTTAATACATCTGTTACAAATAGAGATGAATACACCTGAATATAGCAATATACAGCTATGCATTCATATGTTTCATGTAATTCTTATTGTATTTTGGTTTTCAGATTTTGTCCAAGGACGCCATTCCCCTAGAAATAGAGCTTGTTGTTATCCAAATTCCTCATGTGGACACCGATATTGAGAAAATACCTACTCTTCGCATTCAGACAAATCAGGACCGGATACGGATGACTTTTTTCCTACACTCAATCTTCAATCTAAGAAGAAATGTGTTGAGAGTGTTGGTCCATCTTCATCACCGCCCCATAAAAGGTCAAGAAACAACCCAAGATTCCTACAAAAGAAAAAGAATATCGGCCCAAAGTTCCTCATGTTTGTGTTTCCGACATTAGACATAAACTTGTGCATGACAATCAGCTGCCAGAAGGCCAAAATGATGAAGTATCTTCTTTGAGGAAAGACCTAAATTCATTCAAAGAATACGTGAGTATTTAACCACAGATTAAACATTACAGTTTAATGCTAACTATTTTAGTATTATGCTAAATATTTTTGTATTATTAAGGTTGTGGGAGAGTTCAAGTATCTAAGAACATTGATCAATAATAACTTTAAGATGCTTTCAGACCATCTTCAACAAAATCAGCAAACTGAACCCATAGGGAGACGTGATGATGGCATTGACACATATGTCGGAGATAATCTTGAGATTTAATATTCTTAACATATTGAGCATCTGTATTTAGCTGTATTCATATCTGTGTTAACCTTAAAATGTAAACGCCATTAAGTGTTGTATTTAAATGTTTTTCAGTTGTATGTAATTGTATTCTGCTTTGTAAATCTTAACATATAGAGCATATGTTTTTAGTTGTATTCATATATGTGTTAACCTTAACATGTACATTCAATTAAATGCTATATTTAAATGTTTTTCTGTTATATGTAGATATATTCTAACTTTTAAATCTTAACATATTGAGCATATTTATTTACCTGTATTCGTATCTGTGTTAACCTTAATATGTAATTGCACTTTAACTGCAGTATTTATATGTATTTCAGCTGTATCTAGATGGATTCTGATTTGTTATTCTTCAATTTGTGTAAAGTTTTCTAGCTACTTTTATGTATTTAACAGTTTTCTAACATTAAGTTACTACACTAACTATGATACATACAACAACAAGAAAACTACGTCAGAGGTACCGTCCAACATTCCATCTATAGTTCAAGAGGGTATCTCTAAAGAATTCTATGTATCTCAATTTGAACTGACGACAAGTTTTGTCCCAGTCAAATTCCAGAAACTAGAATCACGCCAGTGCAAAAAAAAATTGAAGCCACACCAATGCAATCTTATAGGAATCGACGACCAAGTAGATGGAACTCTTCGTCATATGAGTCTAACTTCGACTCATGAGATAAGTGATTTTACAAAATTAATATTCAGCGTTCATCGTGGTTTTGTCATTTATAATAGTCCCTAATCACAAGTTCAATGCACAGCAGGTACCTCTGTAAAGTTGACACCCATTTTTGAGAAAAGACACCAGTTTGAGGATGATTCAATAACGGGTCCACATTCTATGTTAATCATTCAAGAATATGACAAGCGGGTTCATGATGGTCTTCTAGCTAGACATGATTAGAAATGAGTTTTCCCCCGTTCATTGTATTATGTTTTCATTTTTTTAGAAATGTATATAATGATTTTTATACCATACTTGTAGAGGTAATTTGGAAGACCATTACAAGAAAAATAAGTCTATACTTCACATTCCATTAGATTTTGGAGTTGATCAAGTTAATTCCAAAAATTGGTTTTACCTTCTATCAATTGATGGGAAGTTATGGGATGACAATGTATGTTTTTCCCAAAACTGACTAATTTTGTTTGAATAATAACATATTGTTTCATCCAAATGTTTTTTGTTATTTTACTTAGTTGTATTCATTTATATTGTAGTGCATTCAATCGTATTCATCTATGGCCAGTTGCACTGAACTGTATTAACCACCTTGTATCAGTTGTATTCAATTGCTATACTCAGTATTATTCAACATACGTATTCATCTGTATTCATATTTTTTCAATTAAATTCATCTGTTTTAAACTCCCGAATTCTTTTATAGTCAAGGGCCTTTGCATACATCCTTATTAAACAATTGTATTCATGTGTATTCAGCTAATTTCTGTATGAATTTGTATTCAACTTTCTTGAACATCTGTATTAAGGTATTTTCAATCAAATTCAACTGTTTCAATCCCCTGAATTCCTTTGTAATCAATGGCACTTGCATACAGCCTTATTAAATACTTGTATTCATGTGTATTCATATCATTTCTGACTTCATTTCTATTCAACTTTATTAAACATCTATTTTCATCTATAGTATATATATTTCAGTTGAATGCAATACTTTAATGAGATGTAGTCAGCTGACTTTTACATAGCTTCAGCTTTATTCAACTTCTAAATACAGAAATATTTCTACACATATGCATTCATCTATAGAAAATATGTATTTATCTGTGTTCAGCTTTAATGAGATGTAGTCAGCTGATTTCTACATAGCTTCAGCTTTATTCAACTTCTAAATACAGAAATATTTCTACACATATGCATTCATCTATAGAAAATATGTATTTATCTGTGTTTAGCTATATTATTTCTTAGTTCAAGCAAATAAATTCACTCCGTCTACGAACCTCTTTTGTTTATAGCATATGGACACCATATTCTACTATTTGAGAGAAATGGAAAAGTACAATCAGCATATGGACTTCAAGTATACAACCGTTGATTGTATATTCAAGACAAGAATCGCTGAAATATATTACAGGTATGAAGATACACATGGTGATGCTAATGTAGCCAAACAAGCAGATGTGGTATGTGAGTATAGGGGCTACATATTGCATGCTAATGTACTTTGGCATACTGTTGATAATGTCTTGATACCAGTGAACTTGAAGGAAAAACTAAACTAAGTATTGGTTGTTGTCACATTCAAAGATAGATGTATCAAAGTGTATGACTCCTATAGATCTTCAGGTCATGATGCCTACGTAGTCTCTGAGATTGTTAAGCTATCTAAGTTTGTACCTCTGTATCTATCAATTAGTGGTTTTTACAGAGATAGTCAAGGCATAGATTGGTCTGCTTATCCAGCATACACTGACAAGTCACATAATGATCCCTTTGAAGTTATTTCCATTCCATATCTGCCTCAACAGAAAGCGGGCACCATGTAAGTATGCAATCATCATTCTTATATATTTTATACAAATCTAATTATATTAATTATTTTTAATTGTTTCAATTAATTATTTTTAGGGATTATGAGTGCATGTTGCAGCCTTCGCAGAGTTTCTGAGCACTATTGGAGAGATTCCAAAAATAACATTTGATTCTACTCTTCTCTGTCAAAGATATGGTGCTCTCCTCTGGGATTATGCTATGCGCAAGATAGACGTTGATGCCATAAGCGAGAATGAAGCATCTTCAAAGATTGCTAGGCAAATCATTGATTCGGAGGTAAATATGCGGATAGTTTTAGAATATCTTTAGGTTAATTTTGAGTATAGTTTCAAGAGTGATACTATCTTTAGTGGTTTTGGGTATAGATGCTATTTAGTTTGCTTGAATATAACTAAGTTACATGCTGAAAGTTGGTTAAGTTTGCTTGCACGGGTTTTAGTTAATGAACATGTTAATGACAATTTTTGAAACTTTATGTATGCTGATGATAGTTTATCTAACATAATTGAATTGTATTTTTTAGTTGTATTCAGTTGTATTCAATTGTATTCAGCTGCATAAGCACAAATATATCTTTCAGTATTAACTAGTTGTATACTGTATTATTCAGTATTAGCTATTTGTATTTAACTGTATTATTCAGATGAATTCAGTTGTATTAAAATGTATTACTCAGTTGTATTCAGTTGGTATTCAAGTGTATTCAGCTATATCTATTCAAATATATCTTTCAGTATTGGCTAGTTGTATTTAGGTGTATTATTCAGTATTTGCGAGTTGTATTTAGGTGTATTATTCAGTATCGGCTAGGTGTATTGTAAGCTGTATTTAGGTGTATTATTCAGTATTAGCTATTTGTATTTAACGGTATCATTCAAATGAATTCAGTTGTATTAAAATGTAATCTTAACTTATATTCAGTTGTATTCAATTGTATTCAGCTGCATCCGTTCATATATATCTTTCAAGTTCAGATAATCCATATAAAACAACACAACATATGATGTATTAAGCAGGTTGTACGTGTCATACCTCCTTTTTTCCGGCGCCGCGAGGGGCACAGAGAGATTAAGGGAGTTTTTTCCAATTAAAGGATAATAGAAACGAGATTTATTATTTAAGATTCAGAGTCGCCACTAGGGAGATTTATGGTGTCCCAAGTCACCGGTTGAATCCTGAATCGAGAAAAAGAATGACTCTATATTATAGTTTGCGTACCAGAAATCTGGATAAGGAATTCTGTTAACCCGGGAGAAGGTGTTAGGCATTCCCGAGTTCCGTGGTTCTAGCACAGTCGCTCTACTTTTATATTTGGCTTATTTATCTGATTTTAACAATTATGTACTTAGTGCAAGTCATTATTCTTTTAACCACTTTTCTTATTATTAACGTTATTTTAATAAAGCTAAAGCTTAAAGGGAAATCAAAAGCAAAAACCAAAAGTTAAAACAAAAGTAAAAGGTTAAAGCAAAAGTTAAAGTTAAAGTAAAAATTAAAGCAAAAGTAAAAGTTAAAGTTAAGACAAAAGTTAAAGTTAAAATAAAAGTAAAAGTTAAAGTAAAAATTAAAGTTAAAGCAAAAGTTAAAATTAAAGCAAAAGTTAAAGTTAAAGCGAAAGTTAACATTAAAGCAATAGTTAAAGCAAAAAAGGGTGTTATTATTTTAAGAGAGAATTGCAACGTTGCGAAAACGTATTTCTAACCACGTCATAACCAGTGTACGCGTGGCATCGACACATTTCGACTCCGTTGAGATTTAGATTTGGGTCACATAAATGTGCACCCGGATTTAGGGAGATAACATTATTAAATACGAGCCTAAAGATTCTAACGCGTTATTATTTTTGGGAATGCCGTGAAATTCGCTACACAGCATGTCCCGCAATCTAAGTATTTTTAATATATACATTTATGAGGGCCCCGCAACTTGTGCGTCTTATTTGGCGAGGCTCGTCTCATTTATTATTTAAAGGGCAAACCTAGGAGCAACTACAATTCTCTACTTCATTTGGACATGAAAAATTCAACAAATAACAACTTAATTTCTAAAGGGTTTTACGATTCGAAGTTGTTAAAATCGAGTTATCGCATACATATACATAATCAGTAACATTTATTATTACGATTTGGCTAATTAGTGATTAACGAGAAACAACACAAACTTACTTTAGAAACTCACGAAATTGCAATTAATAATAAAATAAAAGTCAAAGCATGGGGCACAAAAATACCAACAGATCCAAAACTAACTAACAATCCATGCTTTTAAGCACACAAGTCTACGAGTATCTAAGAACATATTGAAAATTCAAAAAATGTAGCCAATAAAATATCCGTATATCTAAGTCACGATCTCATACTAAATTAGCAATTTTCCATTTCATGAACAAGAGTATTATGCACCTCTTTCGTTTAACAAAATTTATTCACTTCTTGTAAATAGACTAAAATAACACATGTATACGAAAGAGTTGAAACTCCAACCTCGAACCGGGAACGAAGTACAACGATCTCAAACTGAACCTCGCCGGAACCTCGACGGTTGAACCTGAAACCCCTCCCGTTCGGGTGTGTGTGTGATGCTGGATGCGACGGACTGGAAGAGAAGGACGACACAGCTGGCGACGACGGACTGGTGTGGTTGTACGTGACGGAGGCCTGTTTGGACGGGACTTGAGTAGCTGGTTTTCCGGTGGGTTTTCGCCGTGAAGGAGACGAACTGAAGCAGCAGCGTCGTTCGGAGGAGGAAGGGCGACGGTCTGCTTAGTTGGTTGCGCCGCTGCTGAACGTGGAGATGGCAGTGAGGGGTGGCGGCGAGAATGGCTGCTGTGGTCGATTGACTGGAGGAGCTGGGCGACGTTCAGCTGGTTTGGGAGGCGGACTGGTTGGGGTCGACGAAGCTGCTGGTCGGAGGGACGACGTGGCGATGGGGACGGACTGGCGGGGGGCTGTCACTGAAATGGAGGTTCGACGGGAAGGGTGGTGTGGTTGAAGATGAAGAGAGGTTTTTTTCTTTCCTTTGAGAAGATGACCAATGAAAATGGGTTTTCTCTCAAAAATCCCCCTTCCAAAATGTGAATGTATGTAAGAGTTAAAAATGTTGTGTTCCCCATGCTTGTATAGTGTTATGTTCATGTTGTCACGTGTGGTGGACTCAGATTGTTACGAGTTAAGTTCGATAATTAGGTCTATAAATGAGTAGTTTGCATTCAAATATTATTTTTTGTTCGGAACTGAGATTAAAACGCAATCTTATTTAATTAATTCTACGTAAGTAAAATAACTATCAAAATAAGACTAACAATTAAAACAAAACTATTTTAATTTTTTTTCAAGATTTAAAATAACTACAAAATAAAACTATTTTTGCAATTTTCGTTTTTATATATATGTAAATATACAGTACTAATTTTTATATTTTTTAAGTTTAAAATAACTACAAAACTTTAATGAAACCATGTATATATTTTTTGTATTTTTGAAATTATATAAAGATTAAAAATAATGTGCTATTTTTATTTTTTTCAAGTTTATGAGAAATACATAAACTAAACCTTATATACCCATTTTTTTTGTAATTTTTTCTTTTTTGTAGCGAAAAAAAGTAAAAGTGTGAAAATTAGCTGAAATAACTATATTAGGCCTAAATTAAATATTTTACGCTAAAAATATAAAAAATCTCGGGAATGGTCAAAATCACATATCTACAGTACGTAGTCAGATGTATTAAATTGTACTCAGTATTTTACTAGTTGTATTAAAATATCTTATTCAGATGTATTCAGCAGTATTTTGGCGTATTAACTTTACTGAAAGTGCTTCTATACATTATTATTTTTTCAAATATAGTTGTATCCCAGAAATATTCAACTATACTCAGTCACACTCAACTATATACTTCATATTTATTTATATGTATAAAAATACTTCAACTACATGTATTCAGAAAATATTAACGAAAGTCATTTCAGAATATATTACTTCCAAACAGGCAGACTGTGTAATTCCCCCCACAATCGTTAACAATATGTAAGTATTCAGTCGATGGTATCACCCACATTTAAAAATAGAAATATAAGTTTTGAATATATTTACCTGAATTACCAAATGTATACTACAGGAAAAAAAAGTTACATACAACATAAACATTTTCCATATATATGAATACATCATATATTTAGACCAGCAATATATCAACTTCGATAATTACAGAAATTATCAAAATTTTGGTTTACTTTAGGCAACAGTATGCTAACAAAAGCATTAGAAACATACATATTCACAATACATATAAGAATTACATATCAGTATATCAAAAGCATTAGGCAATAGTATATCAAAAGTATTCACAAGCAAAAACATTAGGCAACGGTATGGTGACAAAAGCATTAGGCAACAGTATATCAAAAGTATTCATAATCAAAAGCATCAGGCAACAGTATGCTAACAAAAGTATTCTGATATATTCCAATTGTTTTTTCAGCATTTAAATCAATTATATTCAGTTGTATACTTACCAGATATATGAAAAAATATGCCTTTTATGAGCTTTAATGTAGTTGTATATATATATATATATATATATATATATATATATATATATATATTAATGGTAGCTTTGACTAAAAAAAGATTGTATTCAGTTGTATACAGCAATGACATTAAAATTTAACTTACAGTTGTACGTGTACACATTGTCTCATTCAACTCCAGCATCTCCTGGTATTTTTTCCCAAGAGTCTTGTATGTCTGTGTAGCTTATTTATGGTTACTACAATTCCAACATCCAAACATCTTCCTAACTTTTTCGAGGAAGTCGTATATTGGCAATTCCCTTGTTGAAACTAGTGAGGCATTGATTGACTCAACAATATTTGACGTCATTGTCCATCCCCTGTTAACAGGTGCATACAACCTAGCCCACTTTTCGTAACCAGTTAACTCTAAGTATTCTTTCGCTCTAATATCTACCTTCTCAACCTTCTCCATCACACTGTCAAATTCGGGTTGTGTGTATGCTTTTTGCCATCGAGAAGTATATCCCGCTCAACTTTGCATGGCTCTTTTTGAATTTCTTGTATACGTTATTCCATAGATGTCATATACAAGTAAAATGAAGTACATCCCGATACACTCTCGATACAGATTTAATGATACTCTCATTTCTATCTGAAACAATGCACATGTTTTCTCTTACACCGTATGCTATCTTGAATTGCTCAACGAACCACGTCCAAGCAGCATTGTTCTCTTAATCAATAATACCATATGCTAGTGGAAATATATGACATGTTAAATACAATTTGATATACTTATTTTAAATACATGTATTTTAATATTTTAAAATATTAACAGATTGTATTGTTATTGAGGTGCTTACCTGCGCTATCGAACGTGCTTGCCGAAATGAATGTCCCGGTGTAGTAGGATTTTAGGTGACTTCCATCCACTACAACAATTAGTCTACAATGATCAAATCCCCTTATAAAGGCATACAATGATATATACACGTACATGAATTCATTCTTTGACAATTTTTCCATTCTGATGTGGGAACCTGGATATGTCATATCCATTGTATATAAGCATCCTGGTAATTTTTTGTATGAATCAGCCAGTTCACCTCTAAGAAAATCCATTGCCTTTTCTTTAGCCCTCCACGCCAACATGTAGCTAACATCTACACCGAAATCAAATTTTACATCATCAATAATATCCCTCGGGGTGTATTTCCTCTTATGGTTTGTAAGTTTGTCCTTATAGTACCACTTATAAGGCTGCTTCTAGCATGTCGTTACTCGTACACCTTTTTCTTTAGCGGACATGGATGGTTATCATTGAATTATCTCACCTTGAATAGTTCCGATTTGTTAATGCTTGAAGCCTTAAACCTCCATTCACAATCTTCTTAAATACATAATAATGCATAGCTGCAAAGAATTAATCATTTTACATTTGATTAGCATACTTGTTAACAAAAAGTAAAGCTCATGCATCAGACAAATGGAATCCGACATATATACTTCCTGATTGCAAATTAATAAGTTTACAACTGTGTACACATAATTTGGTATACTACATAATTCCAATATGATCATATACGTTTAAATACAACTGAATACACTTGTATGAATATCCAAACACTTAATACCACAGTAGACAAACTTAGAAAATAATTATAGCCAATATTGTATTTTTACAACAGTAAAATATATTTGAATACATGTAATTAAGTATCCTAAACAAACATATATTTTCATATGTGGTCACCATCTGGAGGAAACACACAAATACAAATAAATACAACAAAGTTAAACAAACATCAAACCTGACAGCATTAGACCAATCAACCAGGAACTGAAATTTTTGAGCTATAGTATAATTCTCCATCACCTCTTTTAATGTAGCCTTATCCTTATAAACTTGTCCAACCATAACCTCCTTTTGATTAGTTTTTGAAATTATCAAATCCTTGTGGAGTTCGAACACTCCAATCGCTTCTCCTGAATTGACAAATTCTATAGTTAGTATATCGTCTGTATCGGAATCGTACCTTTGAACTTCTTCGTCTATTTGCACAATGTCACCTTGATTTAAACCATCTACGGAAATAAGCTCTTTTTCAATAGTTGTTATGCACAAAGGATACATCCCAAATTCTCTGTTCTCTTTTTTTAATTATGCATACACTCTGTAACTCATATCATTGTGTATTTCCATTGGCGTGCGATTTTCTTCTATATTGTATTGTATTTTAATGGTCTTTGTGTTCAAATCTATACCCAGTTGATTAGAAATTGAAGCAACTAGATCATTAAAGGAGGCGTACTCCTTAATCAATATTTCCTCAATTGAATGCCCTCATCGTCCCAATTTCCAGAATGACGCAACAAAACTGTTAAGCTTGCCATATGTATAGAGGAGTTATACCTTCTTTGTATATAATGTGTATCAATTGAAAAGAAGGAGAAGGTAATGGCAGAATATCGAATGTTTGTTGCTTTGGTTATTCGCTTCTTTCATGTTTCTGGGTTTCTTACTTTGAGAATACTACAGATTGATCAGGTATCTTTTAAGTTCATTGAGTAAAATTAGGGAAATCAAATTTGATTTGATTTCTTCCGTTGTTAACAGGTTTAACCTTTCAGATTTTGCGCAGATACGTTACTGTATTTAACGTTAATGGCACTTGAATATAGGTAAATACATATCAGAATTAGCTGGCATTCCTGTTTGTGCGCCCATTTTGTTGTTGTATTATTGAATACCACATCTTAAATACATAAAATAAATTGTATAAAAATATAAAAGATATCTATAAGACGTAATATAGTAAATGATATCTATCAATGGCTAATTAGGACTAAAAGATGGTGCTTTGTGAAAAATTCTCTAAAATAAAGGCCAAATACATATCGAGTCTATTAAACTTGGCACAATATTTCATTTTGGGCACTCTAACTAACTCTTGTTCCATTTTAGCCCTCCAACTCCATTTTTTTTGTTCCATTTTGACACACACAAAAAAAAATCCCTGATAAAAATGTAGCACGTGCATTTTAGCTGCTACCCCCACCCCACTGCCCCTCCCCCACCCCCCGTGCAAAAAATATTTTTTTTGTAATTTTAAATTATTTTGTTTTTTTTCATTTTTTATGCCCACATTCCGAGGAAAAATATTTTTTATATATATTTTCAGTAATAATTACGCTGTCAACTGAATCCATAACTTTCGACGCGGAATAAAAATTTGTATGTAAACATTTATTAAAAATATAAGAAAATAGATATTAACCCATAATATTTAAAAATATAATGTGTTCTTTTGTTCCACTTTGACATATAAACTTTATCCCAGACAAAAATACAGTACGGACAAATACCCAGCTGCTACCCCCACCACACGTATTTTTTTTTTGTAATTTCAAATTATTATTCTTTTCATTTTTTCTGCCCCCTCCCGTGGAAAAAATATTTTTATATATATTTTTTCAGTAATAAAGACGGGCTCAACTGAACCGATAAATTTCGACGCGGGGTAAAAATTTGTATGTAAAAATTCATTAAAATTGTAAAAAAAAAATAGATATAAACCCATAACTGAATCCATATGATTTAAATTCTGGATCCGCCTCCACGTTGGGAGTATGAAAAATAGTCCGCTTTTGTGCAAAGTGGAACAAAAGAAATGTGGTTGGAGGGCAAAATGGAACATGGTTGAGTTAAAAAACCAAAATAAAAAATTGGGCCAAGTTTAATGGGTTGTGTATGTATTTGGCCGTGAAAATTTAGCTGAAAAATGATCCCTCACGCGCCTAAAGGGGAGGGAAAATCAGACACTAAATCTTGTGAGCTTTTGTGTTAATGTGGAACAAAGAAAATAGAGTTGGAGGGCCAAGAACAAGAGTTAGTTAGAGTGCCAAAATTAAATATTAGGCTAAGTTTAATGAGTTGTGTATGTATTTGGCCAAAAAAATGCCTGATACTCAAGACTATGAGGATCCTAATCCCAGAATAACGTTGGAAAAGAGAAAAAGAGAGTTAAACTGGATGCAAACAACAATACTCTCAGGGTTCGTTTGTAGAGTGTATAAGAATAGTGCGAAATAAAGTATATTAGTAATGGAGGGATTATTAATATATGGGTTAGTAATGCAAGCATTAGTTATTCAGATATTATTTCTTATCTAATGTTCAGTGTGGTGTATTAAAAATTATAATGCATTGCTTAATTCTTAAGAAAAATAGTTGTTTACAAAATTATCCTCCATATTCTCTACCTTTAAGGATAATTTTATCTTTAACCATACTAATGCATGCATTAATTGCCTTGGTATTACTAATGTCATAGTTTTCCATGCATTATTTATACATCGGATAACACTAAGTATGATACCTGCATTATTTTTTGAAATACCTCGTACCAAATGACCCCTTCAGCATTTAATCACCCTACATATTATAAGATATAGAAACGCCTTTAGAATCCATTGTTTAAATTAGCCCTCTAATTTACCCATTCATTTTGGTTCTGCTCTTTGCAATCAAATCAAACACGAACAAAAAAAACTCGTGCCATTGTTGGCATTAAGCAACTTCCCAAGCGCAAAGTCCATCCAAAGCTTGTGACATTTCCAGAGGCACCAAAAAATAAAAAAGAAACAAGCACTTTTCACACAAAGATTGAACACTCCAAAACCCTTCCGGCCATTTATAATAATATGCAAAGCACCTCGCACCCATTAAAAAAGTAACCTGTGCGGAGAGGTTGCATCACTTACTACACCTACCTATGTACAACTCTGGAAATGCATGATACCTGTAAAGCCTAAATATACATGTTAACGCCATGCTGCAATAGCACCTCTGATTTCTTATATAGCACAAGCTAATATTAGGTGCCAGATGGAGGAGTATCCTACTGGTCATTAGGTGCCAAAGATGCAGCCGTGCCTATAGATAAAGGCCTATTATGGTCTACATCAGTTTGATTAGTACCACCAACAATAACATAGTTATTCGGATTTGTCTCTCCAGTACCATCTCCATTTTCATGATTACCCGTGAAACTTCCATTCCCACAATGCCTGACATATTGCTCTGCAGCAACTTGGAGTATGCGCATTATGCTGCCAGAATCAGAGCCTGGTGAAAGCTCATCATCTCTCTCTGGCTTAGCATTCAGGTCAATTTCACCTTTAAATGGCAAAGCAGAAGATTTCTTCTCACTAGGGTAATTGGGATCATTGTTCCGCTCTCCCCGCTGTGGGCTAAAATGCCCTGCGTCATCATTAGATTCTTGAATGTCACCAGCATCAAGCAGTTGTCCAGCCAATTGCGGCTGCAGTTTTTGACAAGCAGCTTCTGCTTCTTTCTCTGATAACTTTTTTTCACGCTTCAGCATCAATGTTTTGAAACGACGCTTTACTGATTTACAGACAATACAATCACATGATTGCTTGTGCTTAGGACCTTTTCCACTTGGGGGCTGAATGCAGACAATGCAGGTACACCCAGGTCTATGACGTGGGTGCTTCGTCGTGGCCTGTGATGATGCTGGAAGAGTCTCTCCCTCGTCTAGAATAGCGAGATTAGCAAGTGCATCAAGCCCATCCAGAGCCTCAACGTCTGTTTCATGTTTAGAAGCCTTCATTTTCTTGGCAGCTGCACAAAGATCATGTAATTTCAACAAACCTGAAGGGCCCCCAATTGATTGATCAAGATGAGGCAAAGACAAAGTATTGGCTCACTAGTGTAGAAATTTATGACCTACAGGGACCAAAACACTCGCCTTTATTAATATGAGGCAGTAGGTCTCGCAGATGATCTGCTGTTAATTCTTGATTTGCCGAGCACACAGACCTAAAAAGCAGAAAAATCATAAGCCAAAACTTAATTGCAATTGAAAACTTGAATGAAATTCAGGTATTGACTAAACTATTTTGGAAATGAACTGACATTAGTTAATATCTATGTTAATGCAAAAGAAAGCCAGACGCCATTTGCAGAACAATCAGAGAACATGGAAAACTGGGAAGTTCTTAAATGATCAATACTCATATAATGCAGGACACTCAGTTGTAAAATTCTAGCAAAGGTGCCAAGAACATATCATGAAGGTTGGTTCAAAGTCAACTTTTTTTAAAGAACAGAAAACCGGAGGTGACATGAGAAAAATGCTATAGAGTTGATTAAACGGACAAACTGCTGAAAGAAGAGAGGAGACCAACCAAACATAGAAAACCTCATCAATGGCGAATTCTAGATAGCAAGGTCATGACGGCCTTCAGAACAGGGAAAGGATCAATTTGTTGTTCCTTTCCTTCACTGGGCCGAGGGTCGATTGGAAACAGCCTCTCTGCCCTTTCGGGCAGGAGTAAGGCCCGTCTACATATTACCCTCCCCAGACCCCACTGTGCGTGTGTATACTGGGTAGTTGTTGTTGTTGTTGTATGACAATATATTCAACGATTTTCAATATCTACCATTTGAAGTCCATTTGATCACGAGTGATTCGCCAGGGGTGTCAATGGTTCGGTTCAGCCAGTTATTTTAAGAAATTTATACCATACCAATTTTCGGTAACTCAATTGTATATAACCAAAATTAGACTTTTCGAAACCGTCAAAATCAACTCGGTTTCTATATGGTATCGGTAAGGTTCTGTTAACTTTCAGTAATTTAGTTTTAAAACATCGCATAAGAGTCCCGCTGTTATTAGGATGTCTCATTTGTTATTAGGATGTCTCATTTGTTATGTATAAGATAATAGCAGGTTTTAATATATAACACATAAATGCAGCCACGCGGCGAGCACAAAGCGAACAATTCTTTCGCCTTTAACTAAAGAAATATCGTGTGCTCGCCGCAAATAGTGGCATACGCCAATTATTTTAAGAGGGATTCTGAAGGAGGATCCCGCTGTTAAAAAAAATACAACACATAAAATATAGAGTAAGGAAGAAATCTCTTCCAATATAAAACAAAAAACATAAAATATAGGGTAATAGTATTATATATGTTCGTCGGGTCCAATTTTTATTGAAAGAGCTTGTATCATGCAATGCTCAAGCGAGATTTTGATTTACATGGCAGAGATTGCATTACTGCAGGTTGTGCACTCCCAAACCATTAACAAATATGTTCTATCTTATAACAATTGATGAATTGTTAACTGAAAATTTGAAACTCAAAAGACATAAAGTCTAAATAACTAACAGATAGCATCAGTACGATTTTTTGAAAAAATAGAATTGAGATTTGACCCAAATAGTACAAAGGATATAAAGGGGAAGGGAAAAAAAGAAAAAATATTCCTTGGTAGCTTGTGGATGAAAATTTTGGATCAATTTAGTTTCAATAGTAGCAGCGTAGGATTGAGTTTTACCTGTAGCTGTTTTCCTCTAAATCCATCCCAAGGTCCAAGAATTTTTTAAAACTTAATATTATATAATATATTTTTTACATATAAATTTATCGGTTCCGTCGGTTTTCAAAGAACCTCTGACATCCTATGATTCGCCATTACAGAACATTCTCTTTTTATGACAAGCTGATTACTGGAGCTAGAGGTTGTGGACTTCCCGGGATTGCTTAATGCAATCCTCTTCAGCGTTTACACTAACAAAATCATGCGTTCGGTATTTCCTTCATATATTCTATTGTCATTTAAGTGCATATTGTAGATATAATAAAGAATTTCCATCATACCTCTCGGAGTCCCATGAGTTTTCTGAACAAGTCCATCTTGATGGAAGGAGAGCACTGTCAGGAACTTTACGCCACTTGAAACAGTCCTCACACTGTACCCATTGTATTTTTTCACTGGATGGGATGAATAAAGTATCAGCATTCACTCAATGCAATTTGACACATACCATGCAGAGCTAGTTGCATATACAACTAATAGTAAGAGTTTAGCAGTTTACCCCAAATGATCCACAGAAGGGATTGCAGGCCTGCCAATAATTGGTGCATCCTGCTAAGAGGAACAAGTCAAGGATAAATAGGACAGGATTAATATCAGTAACAAATATTACAAGGACTACCAACACGAACTGACAAGTGGAGGCAAGATTGGACAGTATTAGCTACAAAATAATTGCTGAGTTTTACAACCACTGAAAAGAAATGCCAACAATAACCTCTCAGAAAGAAATGAGGGTAAAATAAGCATTGAAGAATATTACTCAACTGAAACTTCAACTAAGCAAATAATTTCATTATTTGAAAACATAACTCATTGCATGGTAAAAAGTATGTCATCACTAGATCCCATCTTGTTTTGGTGACATAATAAATGTCCGCATAACACACCAGGCTAGATAAGATTAATAATGAAGTTATTCGAGAGAAGGTGGGGGTGGCCCCGGTGGATGAGAAGATGCGAGAAGCGAGGCTGAGGTGGTTCGGGCATGTGCGGAGGAAAAGTCCCGATGCCCCGGTGAGGAGCTGCGAGCGGCTGGAGACTGTTGGCGGTCGGCGAGGCAGAGGGAGGCCTAAGAAGTATTGGGGAGAGGTGATTAGGCAGGACATGACTAGAATGCAGGTTTCCGAGGACATAACCCTTGATAGGAAAGTCTGGAGGTCTAGAATCAGGGTTGTAGGATAGGGGCTCCTAGAGTTTTTCGTACGCCTCATCCGGGGTTGAGTGTGGGTCAGCAGGGTTACCCATAGATGATTTGTGTTTTAGCTTATGTCCCCCCTATGGCTGTTAGTTATGGTAGTTGCTGTATGATAGTATTGCATGCGATTGTATTTATATTTCGTATGTTTAGATAATTATTTTACGCTATTTTCGCTATTTCTGCTGGAGTTACTAATGTTCTATTGTTTTTGTTTTTGTCTTTGTTGTGTTTTACTGTTGTTTTTCCTTTTATCCTATGAGCCGGGGGTCGATTGGAAACAGCCTCTCTGCCCTTTCGGGTAGGGGTAAGGCTTGTCTACATATTACCCTCCCCAGACCTCACCTGGTGGGAGTATACTGGGTAGTTGTTGTTGTTGTTGTTGTTGTAATAAATGTCCGCATACCTTATGCTCCTTTTTTTTTTCTGAAGTAGGAGTCCTCCTCAAAGTCCTCACACAAGCCAGCTTTAGATGGGCCAGCCAGAGAAGTGGGGCTCCGGAAAGCTCACACAGTAAATATATTGATAGTTTGAAAGCAGCATTGCCTTGATATAATGATTTAGTAGCAATGCAGATTTCAAAGTCCAATGAGAACAGAAGCAGAGGGGGATCCAGCATATAAGGTTTCCAGCACACAAGGTTTATTATGCTATATATGTGTATATAGAAGACACTTAAAACTTTCAAAAATAAGTACATCCATCAAGTGGTGTCCCTCTGTGCTTTTAATTTGTGGTGCTATGGAAGATAAAGTATATTGGACAATATATATTGGCCTTTACCGGTTTACCCCCAATTTTTTGTATAAGGTAGGTAATTTTATCAATGTCAGTAAACTCCCACATCTAGCAGCATACCACAAAGTAGAGAGCATACATAGAATATGGTTCTCGACAAAAGAGACACAATCTTCTATACAAACAAAGACTTAATGAGTGCACTAAAGTTAACAAAGAACAAAAGGCTATTTCTCAAATGTACAAAGTCATTTCCAACCCCACAAAACCTCTCCAATTTCTCTCCTTCAACAGGACCACACAAGGGGCTAGGAACGCAATATTGCTCAGATATGCAGTACATCCTTCACAGGTCCAGCATCATTCATTGTACTCCGAACCAGTTCAATACTAACCATACAATCATATTGCACCTGAAAATGCAATAGGATGGGATCCCACGTCTTCGCTCAAGCATCCACACATAAAGCACATTCTAACATATGTAATCCTCCTCCTTCTCAAGTTCTCAACAGTCAGTATCGGCCCCTTGGATCCAAACTGATAAGACTCTTTTAGGGCCCCCCTCCCCCCATTTTCAATGTGATATACCCTATGCTTCGAATGCATACACTATTTCAATACTTCTCTTCTTTTTTTTTTTTTGTTGTGTGTTGTGTGGGTTGGGGGGGGGGGGGGGGGGGTATTTCTTATGAAACCTTGGAAAGAAATATGCGATTCACATTTCCAGCAGGAAGCGAAGCTGCACATCTTCTGAATGGAAAAATCAAGAGTGTGCTTACGAACACCATAAAGCATGCATAACTAAGAAAACTGATCATCTATCCTAGATATATGCAAAAGCACATAGCAACTTAGAACTTCAGATCTATAACCAGCAAGAATTGGTAGACAATAAACTGCTAAAAAACATGGTACCTCGTATTCTTCAAACTCACAGCCTTCTATCACGATTACTGTAGGAGCATCACTTGAAGGTGGACGCATCAACCCTTGGGCTTGCACCACTGTGACCTTCAGCTCTACTAAGTCCTCATTGTCAATCCTCAAGCGTTTGCTTTTTGAACCCAGGGTGCTACTCTTCCTCTTACAACGAGTAGAACGATTGTTTCCTAAAAATTCCATAGCCATATCATTGGACATTTTCGTTTCAGCCCAGCCAATTGTTGAATCTGCTGGAGCAACATGAGTGGTTGATGAAAAGCCTTTTTCAGTAGAATTTGCCAGAACTTCTTCAGAGAACTTGCTACTTTTAGTATTGACATTCCCATTTGTAACAACACCGTTACTGTTACTGCAAGCTTCACTTCCCTGTTAATAGAAGGCCAATTAAGATGGAGGTCTGAATCCAACAGATTTCCAAAAGAGACATGAGCAGCTCAGAGCCTATACCCAATGAGCACCATGACTAACTGAGACACATAAAAGTGTTGAAATCAGAAAGAAATTGCAGAAAGGATCCATATGGTTTATTATACCTATTCTGAAATGCTTTTCTTGTTAGCCAAGGTTTAATATTTTCAGCGTAGAGGTCTTAACTTTTGTTTCCAGATAATCTCAGAGCTTGTAAATTAAGACAGTACACCACGAGGAGACGAAGAAGCTACTAATTAGGAATTGGCAAACCTGATCTGCTGTAAGAGTAGTTGAGGCCTTTCTGCACCCCATGACCAACTTTCCTTCTGGCTCTATCCTACTGAATGTTACTGATGGAAAAAACACACTCAGTCAGCAAGATGCCTCTAACACGCAGACAGAAATTAAGAAAAGTAAACGAATTTAAGGCCTACAGACAATTTCCTACTGATATCACAAGCCAAGAATGGCAGTTCAATAGTTAGCCACCCAAACAATCAAAATATCAAATAAGCCACTACGCTCTAACGACAAAAATCTTTCTCTTTTGTTAAGAGCAATCTTACTCACCTTCCCCCCACCAGATCCATCAAGGAAGATAAACTAGAAAATAATTAGTCGTAGAACAGATGAAATTACCTATGTCACCTGCTTGCAATTGCATCGATTGTATACAAGGAGTCACCCCTTCCAAGACATACATACGACTGTTGTTATTAGGCCAAAATCTGAACTGAAACATCCATTCCTTCCCTTTCAGATCTTGCACCTTGAGAGGCAGCCCTTCTGGATTAGAAATTGGTGGAAAATAGGCCTTCATCAAAGTAAAACTTTGTCAGAACAGGAAAAGAATGTGATACCTTTCAGTTAAAAGGGAAGAAATATGTATAGATTAATCAATTACGCAATAATCCTCAACGAATTGATCGGTGAATTTTTTTTCTCAACCATCTTACGAATGGAGAAAGTGAGAACTTCAGCAAAGAATTGGTACTAGGAGACAATATCAAAAGCTATGTGCCGTGAACAGAAATAATGAAATAGATTTATTAAAGACGAGTAAATTCTATACCACCCCTGGCCCAAAGTAGATAAAATTATTTTCTAGTTCACTTGTGTGCCTTTACCCCTTAGGGAAAGGCATGCGCACAGGAGCCCTTCCTAGATTATAGAGACACACACACACAACTCACTCGATGTACTTTCACTACCACACCCTTCCTACAAAACAAAAGCAACCATTAAGGCATTTGGATATACACTTAATTTGCAAATACAGAAATTATTATTTGCAAATCAATGTTTTCTAATTTTGTTGACTATTTCAACTTCAACTTGAAATAAGATTCTGAAGTCGAAAAACTGCTCTGAGTATTTCAGGTGATACATAGGTTGTTTTTTGCTCACAAAACTTCTACTTCTCTCTAAGTGAAATTCATGTCCAAACACAAATTTAACTTCCAAATACACTTTTTCAGCTTCATATACAAAAAATATTAAATTCACCCAAATATTGTCCAAACAGGAAGTCATTTGATAGAACACTTGTATTTTGTAACCCCTATTGAATACAAAATTTTTCTTAGATATTCTAATGTTTCAATAACCAAGTTTTTTCTTGGATTTGTTCAATCCGGAAGGAATAACAGATCTGGAAATAAAAAAGAGTAGAGCAAAGGAGCTCACCTCAGCACATTTCTTCGGCAATACTAACCGTCCTATCCTGCCAGCGTCGCTAGCACTTAACATCTTTTCAAACAAAGGAGTAATTACAGAATTTGAGCTAAAGCATTGTCAAGGTTGTAAACAATTAGCTGACTTGCACCCAGCCACTTGGCGAATAAACACATCCTTGTAATTTTGGCAAACGAGCATTGCACCAGATGCATTAGCTATCAGCAAAGACGCAGTGCATCCCAAACGAATTTTGTATTGTACAACCATGCATAATATAACCATAGGAAATTATTTCATTAAGACATCTCCATTAGTTCAAAAGGTCCTTTAAAAACAAAGGATACTCTCCAGATATTTGTTGTAGTTCTTCATCCGTTATGCGAGGCCAGTAACGAGGAAGTAAATGATGCTTTCCTCTCCCATCTCCACGGGTTTTCGAATTGCGGACTTGAGTCTCTCCAGCGTAATCCACTGTAGCATGACCACCAAGCTGCTTCCCCAATGGAGTCGAGAGTGTGGTTTGTTGTTGGAGACTAACAGACACCTTACTGTGATCAGTTGATTCATTTTTGCAAGCAGAACCGATAGTCAAAGAAAAACTGGGAGCAGAAAGATCATTCTTTGCATAAGATAATTGTGGTGGGCCACTTATACAAGACTTAGGGGGCTCCTCATGATTAAGACCTGTAAGACAATGGTTACTCCATATTAGAACAGCCTAAACCTGTAAATATCACTGTAGTATAACATCTTAGATATGAGTAAACCAAGAGCATTTCCAGTTTTTTTTAAAAAATCTATGTGGCAAGTGAATATCAGTACCAGCATATCCATTTTCAAGTGTTCCTGGTACACCAATCTTCAGTTTTCCATTCATCAACTTTTCACAAGAGTCCTTCCTGTTGTTGTCGGAGGACGAGGCAGACGGTCTCTCACCAAAACAAAGTCTGTCAACGCTGCCTGTGGCATCAAGAAAGGGTGTCCTGGGCTGCAACTCATTTTGAACGGCGGAACCATTAAATAAACTTGGTGCTTGTCGCCATGGAACAGGACCAGAACCAGCTATTGGATTCCAATTATTGACGTCTTTAATTCTTTCAGGCTGCAGAGGATGGAAAAGTGAAGGTGGAGGCCAGGCAGGATTTGGGGTCTGATTAAATATGAATATGAAGTCAATTAAGAAAACAATTTTACTTATTGATAATGTGATGAAAACAAAAGAACTCTTATGCATACACACAAATCAAGTCAATGATACTATTAAAATTAGGAAATATTCTAAAATAAAATTAAAAAAGTAAAAATGAAGAGCATTTCACAATGTCGACAGTATCATTGGCTTGCTTCTACGTCTGCATAAGAGTTTTTTAAAGTGCACCACAATTTGTTTAAGAGGTTATCTAATATGGATAACACAATTTTCTTTTTTCCTTTCTATTCTTTTTCTTTTCCTATTTTTTGTTTGTGCAGGAGGAGGGGTGCATTTTTTTGCTTTGATATTGTTCATCCGGTCAGTGTAAGCAATTTCAACGGGGCAAAACATGAAAGTGAGAAAATTACAGATACATAAACTGTCAATTTATAGATAAGAATTCCCCAAGATCACAGGGAAACACTTTTAGATAGGGCCATCACTCACATTCCTATTTACCTTGACCATAGCTAGCATATTAGTGGCTCATCTGTATAACTTACACGAGGCCTAAGATGGAAAAATACCAATTCAGTAAGCTCATTCTAGGTACACAAACAACTTCAACTAAGAGATCAAAGTGTGACATCCGGAGGACCAGGCTTAGCTCCAACCTGTGAAAGGATAGGTCAAATGGCAGCAATGACCTGGGTAATTGGAAGCAGAAAGATAAATTCACCCTAATGCAACACACTTGTATTTTTCTTCGACCACTTCATCTTAGCCAAAAGGCCGAGAAAGGAATTATTTGACCCCTTCCTCAAACTTCCAAAACAACTAAAATATTTACCAGAAGCATTTGCTGGGGCGCTGGGGACAGAAAGGCAAGTATAAGGAGGAGCTCCAATTTTTTTTTCTCTTTGAACGGTATAAGGAGGAGCTCCATATTGTTGTTGGAAAAACAACAATCAGTATTGTGAGGATAACATTGTCATTAGAGCTTAATTAAGTTCCAGCGGGAGCGTCAGTGATTTCCAGCAGCAGCATCGAGCATGAATAATAAGCATCAACACAGTCATCAAAAGATATTGTCGATTGACCCGTGGTCTAGAGAGAGAAACCGCCCCCTTTTTGCTAGATTTTAAAATTTGAATACACAGTAACATTACAAGTTAATAGTTCTAGAAGGTTTGGCGACCACTTTTCCAACAAGCCCGCCAAATCCGATGAACACTAAGATTATTGTTTTTCAGATTGAATTGTTTCTCTGAGACACAGGAACACGTATCCAGCGAGGCCATTCGGACAAGGCCCTTGGCAAGCACTACCTTAATGGTGACCTTTGGTAATCGAAGCTGGGAAATGAAGAAATTTCCAGTCTCAATGGATGGAAATGTTAAGTTATGGAATTTCCTCAAAACTTGTTTGGCTGAAAGATTCAATCTTTGTAATAGACAACAAATCTAACCGTTGATTGGGCTGTAAAGGTATGTAGTTTGATGTAATACATAAGAATGCTTATGGAAGGTAATCACTGCAGGGGCGAAGCTATTCTTAGTGCTGGGACGATGAACTTTTACCACAGCCTGTACTGGGTTGGACAAGAAGAATGTTTTGTCATTACGTGGATAGAGTTCTTCAAAGTGATGAAATTATGCAGATTTCACATTGACATATCTGTCAATAATTAAATGGTAACCAGGAACAGAGGCAGATCAAACTTTGTGCCAGTCGAAGATGGATTGTTGTGCCATATGGCAGGGATTTCATGCTAAGAAGAAATGTAAATCCTCGAAAGATTTTTCAAGTCGGCACAAGGCCCCAAACATGGCATCAAGCCCAGTAGTATGTGTATCAACAACAACAACCCAGTATAATCCCACTTAGTGGGGTCTGGGGAGGGTAATGTGTACGCAGACCTTCCCCCTACCCTGGGGTAGAGAGGCTGTTTCCAAATAGACCCCCGGCATCCTTCCCTCCAAGAACTTCCCACATTGCTCTTGGGGAGACTCGAACTCACAACCTCTCGGTTGGAAGTGGAGGTTGCTTACCATCAGAGCAACCCCTCTCGGTAGTATGTGTATCAATCACCAGTATATATAAACATCACACGGGATGGACCAAGTCACAATCCCCAATAGTATCCAACCCCACACTCACCATAGAGTGCGGGTTACGCCTCAATATAGCATTTCGATGTGAAAGTTGGGGGTTTCAAACCCTCAAAACAGCAGTTACATCTTACTCACCTCTAACCGGCTGTAGACTAGTCCGCAATGCCTTTTCCTCTTGAATCGACCTCTTCGCGCGTCGAATCTAGTCAAAACCACAACGAATACATTACAATAGGCTAAGGGAATATAACTCAATCGAAAAGACTCGAAAATCACGAAATTGGCAAACCTGATCCCCGGGCCCACGTCTCGAAATTCAGAAATTTTTACATCAATACAACCCTTATCTCGCCACGAGTCTATACATACCAAATTCACAAAAATCGGAATTCATTTGACCCCTCAAATCACCATTTAATTCTCTTAAGTTTCAAACCCTAAACCACCATTTTTGTCCATAAATTACTTGAGTTTTCAGCTCTAATCCATCTATTTAACATGGAAATAAGTAGAAACAACTCACCTTTAATGATTGATGAAATCCCCATTGAAATTCTCTCCAAAATAATCCAAGCCAAATGAAAGAAATGAAAGAAATAAGCCAAATCCGTGTTTAAAAGAATCTGCACGTGCTTCGTCGAGTTGTACCTTGCACTTCTGCTATACAAGTTGTACATCCTATTAAAAATTTTCTTGTCTGACACCTTCTGTTTAAACACCCATAACGTCTTGTATAAATATCCAAATGACAAACGGTTTGAAGATTTAGAAACTAGACTCGAAGATCTTTAATATGATAGGTTATACATCATATAACTCTTTATATATCCCGAGATATGAGCTTCAAAAGTAGGCTCCCCGAAATCAGAAAATTCTGGAGAACGAGCTCCACCAGTCATATTCAATCAACCATAGCATTCTCTACAGATGTCCAAATTACGATTTCTTTAGCTTTCTGGAAACCAGACATGAAGGGCTACAACTTTCATTTTTGAACCATCTCAAAATTCCTTATATATCAAAAGATATAGGCCTCCGAAGTATGCTACACGATTGCATTTTTGCTATGCAGAGACAGCTTCTGCAACAGCTTTTCTTCTTTTTCGTTTTGGTCCGAATTTCATTCCGTTAACCTTATGAAATCCACCCGAGGCCCTCGGGACCTTAACCAATTATATCAACATGTCCCACAATGTCATTCAAACTTGTTCCAACCTTCGGAACACCTAAAATAACATCAAAACATTAAATCATCATCGCATTCAAGCCTATGAACTTTGAAACTTCTAACTTTCACATCCGACGTCGAAACACGTCAAAACTAGTCCGAATGACCTCAAATTTTGTAGACAAGTCCAAATGACATAACGAAGCTACAGCAACTCTCAGAATTCCATTCCGACCCTCGAATCAAAATCTCACCTATCAACCGGAATTCGCCAAAATGCTAACTTTGCTAATTCAAGTTTAATTCTACACCGATCATCACAAAAATATTCCGGACACACTCTTAAGTCCAAAATCACCTAACGAAGCTATCTAAACCATAAAATTCGTATTTCGAGCTCTCTAACACATAAGTCAATATTCGGTTGACTTTTCCAACTTAAGCTTCCTTAAAAGAGACAAAGTGTCTCAAACCTTACCAAAATCATTCCGGAATGACTTCAAATTTTGCATACAAGTCACATTCGACATTACGGACTTGCCCCAACTTTCAGAATCGCATTCCGACTCCGATATCAAAATTTCTACTTCCGGTCAAATTTTTCTCAAAAATCTTCAAATTTCTATATTTAGCCAAATGACTTCAACATGACCTCCAGATATCCGAATTCACGTCCGATCGCCCTACCAATCCTTAAATCATCCCCCGAAACTAACCGAATCATCAAAAATCAATTCCGAGACCTCTAACTCACAAGTCAACTTCCGGTTGACTTTTATAAACTAATTCTTCATTAAAGAGACTATTTGTCCCAAATTTCTACCAAACTCGATCCGAATTGACTCAAATTCACCAAGTACACATATTGAAGCATGAATAAGCATATAACGGGGAATACGGGACGGAATTACAGGAGGCGACGGGTCGGGTCGTCACATTCTCCCCAATTAAAACAAACGCTCGTCCTCGAGCGAGTTAAGAAACATACTTGGAGTTTCAAATAGGTGTAGGTATCTGCTCCGCATCTCTTGCTCGGTCTCCCAAGTAGCCTCCTCCACGGCCGATCTCTCCATTGTACTTTCACTGATGCTATATCTTTCCACCTCAATTTTCGAACCTGTCGACCCAAAATAGCCACTGGCTCCACATCATAAGTTGAGTCTTCCTCTAGCTGTACTGTACTGAAATCCAAAATATGAGATGGGTCCCCAACATACTTTCGGAGCATAGAAACATGGAATACCGGGTGAATACCCGACAAACTAGGTGGCAAGGCAAGCATATAGGCCACCTCTCCAACCTTCCTAAGTATTTCAAAAGGTCCAATAATCGCGGACTTAGCTTTCCTTTCTTTCCAAATCTCATAACACCCTTCATGGGTGAAACCTTCAGCAAAACCTTCTCACCCGCCGTGAATGACACATCCCGGACCTTCCGGTATGCATAACTCTTCTGACGCGACTGAGCTGTGCGAAGTCTTTCCTGAATCACCTTCACCTTTTCTAAGGCATCCTGGACCAAATCCGTCCCCAACAACCTAGCATCCCCGGGCTCGAACCAACCAACTGGAGATCTACACTGCCTCCCATATAAGGCCTCATACAGTGTCATCTGAATACTGGACTGATAGTTGTTGTTGTAGGAAAACTCTGCAAGTGGTAAAAATTCAACCCAAGAACCTCCAAAATCAATCACACAAGCACGCAACATATCCTCCAATATCTGAATAGTACGCTCGGACTATCCATCCGTCTGAGGATGAAATGCTGAACTCAGCTCCACCTGAGTACCCAACTCGTGATGAAAAGTCCTCCAAAACTGAGAAGTGAACTGAGTACCTCTATCCGAAACGATGGAAACAGGAACACCATGCAACCGCACAATCTCTTGAATAAAGATTCTCGCCAGCCGCTCCGAGGAGTATGTACTGAGAAGTGAACTGAGTACCTCTATCCGAAACGATGGAAACAGGAACACCATGCAACCGCACAATCTCTTGAATAAAGATTCTCGCCAGCCGCTCCGAGGAGTATGTAGTACATACTGGAATGAAATGCGCTGACTTAGTCAGTCGATCCACAACGACCCAAATCGAATCAAACTTCTTCAGAGTCCGAGGAAGACCAGTCACGAAGTCCATAGTAACTCTCTCCAATTTCCACTCAGGAATAACCATCTGCTGTAGCAAACCCCCGGGAGAATTTTTTGATTTCGGGGAGCCTACTTTAAAAGCTCATATCTCGGGATGTATAAAGAGTTATATGGTATACAACCTATCAAATTAAAGATCTTCGAGTCTAGTTTCTAAATCTTCAAACCGTTTGTCATTTGGATATTTATACAAGACGTTATGGGTGTTTAAACAGAAGGTGTCCGACAAGAAAAATTTTTAATATGATGTACAACTTGTATAGCACAAGTGCAAGGTACAACTCGACGAAGCACGAGCAAATTCTTTTAAAAACGGATTTGGCTTATTTCTTTCATTTGGCTTGAATTATTTTGGAGAGAATATCAAGGAGGATTTCATCAAGCATCAAAGGTGAGTTGTTTCTACTTATTTCCAAGTTAAATACATGGATTAGAGCTGAAAACTCAAGTAATTTATGGACAAAAATGGTGGTTTAGGGCTTGAAACTTAAGAGAATTAAATGGTGATTTGAGGGGTCAAATGAACTCCGATTTTTGTGAATTTGGTATGTATAGACTCGTGGCGAGATAAGGGTCGTATTAATGTAAAAATTTCTGAATTTCGAGACGTGAGCCCAGGGCTTGGGTTTTGCCAATTTCGTGATTTTCGATATTTTTCGAGTCTTTTCGATTGGGTTATATTCCATTAGCCTATTGTAACGTATTCGTTGTGGTTTTGACTAGATTCGATGCGCGAAGAGATCGATTCAAGAGGAAAGGGCATTGCAGACTAGTCTACGACCGGTTAGAGGTGAGTAATAGATGTAAATGCTGTTCTGGGGGTTTGAAACCCCGGACTTTCTCATCGTAACGCTATATTGAGGCGCGACACGCACTCCATGGTGAGTGCGGGGTCGGATACTATTGGGGATTGTTACTTGGTCCATCCCGTGTGATGTTTATACTATACTGGTGGTGATTGATACACACACTTTATTGATATTACTGGGCTTGATGCCATATTTGGGGCCTCGTGCCGACTCGAAAAATCCTTCGAGGATTTACATTACTGCTTAGCATGATTTGCATATCATTTAATTTCAGTCCAAGGTTTTAAATGCTGTTTTGCAAACTCAGCAATAATTCTAAGTGTTGAAAACTTAAATGACATTTTAAATGTATTCCGGGCTGGGAACTTCTACTTTGTAAATGCCCAAGGGGCTTACTATATTATTTTCTGGACGGATTATAAAGTGACTTGAAACAGTGGCAACAATGACACCGTATGTCATACTTGAAACAGTGGTAACAATGACACTGTAATATATACTTGGAATAGTGGTAACAATGGCACTGTGTGATATAAATTGGTCAGGTAACAATGGCTGACCGGTCAGGTAACAATGACTGACCAAGATATTGCGCTTGGGCTGTAGGAGCCCCTCCGGAGTCTGTATACACCCCCAGTGAGCGTCGTCAACGATAAATAAATATGGATGGCTCGGGCTGCACGCCGCAGTGGGTACTGGAATGTACCATCATATGCATTGCATTGCATTCATGTATTTGCCTTTATACTATTGTTTAGCTGTTCAGTTCCATATGTTGCTGTATATCTGGATTTTAGTTTACTTTGTGTATTTACTGGATTTTCTTATCTTCGAACTGTAGTTACTTTTATTACTCATTGGGTCAGAGTACTCACTTTACTCCCTGCACCTTGTGTGCACATCCAGGGCAGTCTCAGGCACGGTAGATCCAGTTGATCAGCGTATTCCAGCATTTCGGGAATATCAAGATAGCTGCACAGCATTGGCAGCATTGATTTCTTCCCTCCTTTCGTATCCTTTTTATTTCCGCATTATCAGACTTTGGATACACTATGTATTAGGGTGATGTTTTGCATTCTAGAGGCTCATATTCGTGACACCGGGTCCTAGTGAGATTATGCTGTGTATTTTGTTAAACTCTTTAGTACTTATTAATTGATATTTCCATTCGCTATTTTTGACAAATTGGGTTAAGTGTGACTAATGGTCGGGCTTGCCTAGTAGTGTGAAGGGCGCCATCACGACCAGGATTTGGGTCGTGACAGAGTTGGTATCAGAGCCTAGGTTATACTTGGTCTCACGAGTCATGAGCCGGTTTAGTAGAGTCTCGCGGATCAGTACGGAGACGCTTGTACTTATCCTAACGAGGTGCAGAACCTTTAGGAAAATTTCATATTCTTGGAATTCTTATCGTGCGACTTTGTTGATCCCAAAAACTGAATTTTGTTGTTCTATTCTCTCGCAGATGGCGAGAACACGCGCTAATGGACAGGACGAACGACTACTATTGCCACCTACTGAGGCCACCAGAGGCCGTGGACGCGGTCGTGGTCGAGGCAGAGCTGCAGGGGCAGCACTTGTTAACCCACCAGTTGCCCCGACACAAGATCAGGCTCCAGCTGTAGAGATTTCAGCAGCACCTGCTCAGGCACCAGCTGTGCCTATTGTTATTCCGGGTCTTCAGGAGGCCGTAGCACAGATCTTATCAGTTTGCACTAGCCTGGCTTAGGCAGTTTCAGCTACCACTGCAGCAGCTACTTCACGGGCAAGGGGAGGCAGTAAGACCCCCGCTGCTCGCACACCTGAGTCGGTAGTGCAGGGATTACAGACCCCAGAGGCACCACCAGTACATCAGGTTGCCCCAGTTCAGCCGGTTACCCCGGTTCAGGAGGTTATGGTCCCAGTTATGCCAGACGATGAGCAGTGTCGTCTTGAAAGATTCAGCAGACTTGCACCTCCTCCTTTCAGTGGTGCTCAGGGCAAGGATGTCCAAGGTTTTCTTAACAAGTGTAGACGCATGCTGCGGACAGTAGGGATCTTGGAGACTAGCGGTGTATCCTTTACTACTTATCAGTTCTCAGGTGTAGCCTTCACTTGGTGGGAGGCATATGAGCGGCGTAGGGCGGTAGGTTCAGCGCCCTTGTCATGGCAGGAGTTCTGCACTCCCTTTCTGGAGAAGTGGGTACCGCGATCTCAGAAAGAGGAGCGGCGCATGCAGATTGAGCATCTTCGTCAGGGAGATATGACCGTTTCTCAGTATGAGGCGAGGTTTTCAGAGTTAGCTCGTTATGCTCCATGGATGGTCCTGATTGGTCGGGAAAGGATTAGGAGGTTCGTGGATGGGCTCATTTATCCCATCTGTATCTTGATGGCTCGAGAGAGGATTCTGAGCCATACTTTTGAGGATGCAGTCGATATTGCCTGAGATATTAAGGCAGATCGTCGTCGGGAGAGAGAGGAGCGGGAGGCCAAGAGGCCTCGTGGATCAGGTAGTCTTAGTGGTGCTCCGTCTAGGAGCCAGTTTCAACAGAGCAGGGGTCGTTCTTACAAGCCTAATCAGTCGGCTCGTCCCGAGTATCGAGGGGCATCTTCAGGTCGTGGTCATCAGGGATTTCAGCAGGGTCAGTCTTCTTTGGGTGCCCTTCCAGCACAGAGTTCATCACATGCTCCTTCAGCCCAGGGTTCTTCGGCCGAGTGCATCAGCTAGTCACTCTGGTACGAGGGGTTCCCATCAGTTCCCTTATCCAGCGTCGGGTAGTTGTTTCGGGTGTGGAGAGTTTGGTCACATGAAGAGGCATTGTCCTCGGCTTCGTGGCAGTCAGTATCAGCAGAGGGGTCAGTCCTCATCTTCTGCACCATTTACTTCAGCACCCACCCAGTCAGCTAGGGGTGAGGGTCAGGTAGCTAGGGGTGAGGGTCAGGTAGCTAGAGGTCGCCCCAGAGGGGGAGGTCGATCGGCCGGTGGTCAGGCTCAGTTTTATGCTATCCCACATGGACTTATCCTAACCCATGTGAAATCCTAGCTTTGGTTAAGTTAAGATTTCAGATATGAACCCTGCTTCAGAACTATGGTTTTATTTTTAGTGTAGGTTAGTGGAAATCCTAATTTTGGTTTAAGTTAAGATTTGAGATAAGACAAGATGCAGGAGGGAATGGTCATAGTTTTTCCTTTTCCGATTTGTGCTTGTTTCCTTTAGATTGATTGGGCTGAATTTGTAGTTGTTTGTTGTACCATACTTCTGAAAGTTGCCACATCAATATAAATATTTAAAAAAGAACTAGCATCACATCCACTAGATCCAAGGGAGGATAGATGACTCTTACCAAAATAAAACTTTTCCTTGCACAGGATAAGCATTCAATACCTCCAGCATCCAACAGAACGAATGTATGGAAAGAGACAATGCATCCACAATGAATTTGCTGAATAAGGAAAACAAATCCTATCAAAACTCAAAGAAATTCTTGCAACAGGAGAAGCATGAAACACAAAGGTGTAGCATGACCATGTCCAGTATAAGGATTAAAAAAAGTTCCAACAGTGTTGGAACTTCGTAACAGCAACAAGTAATGAAAAAGAAAATGTGTTACTCACCTTTCCACAAGACTCACAAGATCTCCATCCAGAAGTTTTGAGGTGAAAAGTCTCACAAAACTTTCCATCATCATAAGCAGAACTACGCAAACATTAATATACATTAACTCCAATCAAAATTATCAAAAATTGAGATGTCCAATGGACTATCACCAGCATTAGGTAATGTACAACATATACCATTGACCAAAAGATCTATTTACATCATAAAATAATCAATTAGGACATTCAGCCAGGTACTCAACAGTTAAGGCATGCCTTCTTTTTAGCTTGTATTTTCTGAGCATGTCGTCGGCACTTGATAAACATTGATTTATGGTCATAAAAAGGAGATAAAAGAATAAAGCTAACAAACTGTTGTGTACCCAAAAGAATATCTAACAGCTAATTTTCACAAGATCAATTTCAAGCTCACATGAGGTCCAAACATAACCATAATGGAGCCAATAAAAGCAAGAGAACTGAATTCTGAATTTCAACTTAATTCTACTTATCAACTTTTCTACTGGAAGCAGTTTTTAAAACTTTCTTTCCACATATGAACTGAACATTTAAGTAGGTTATAAGTTTAACCAAATCTCTATTTAACTGCTCACCTAAAATGGTCATCATAGTAGGACCATCTTTTCATGACTCAAGTCCCATACTTATGAAGCACATATGTGAAAACAACATAAAAGAAAAGATAAATGGTCAGTTCTTCGGGGGATTAAGTCCTTTGACTACGTTATCTATGGTTACCTCTCCTTTTTTAGAAGGTAATGATTGTATTAAGATAAACTAAGAAAGTGCTAACAAAGTGTACATCCGTAGCCAAACCACGATTCAGACTGCATCTCTAACCTATTCCCATAGGGCATCTATAAGATCTAACCTTGAAATTAACAAGAAACAAAATATTACTGTTCCGTATTTTCAAGTAATCTACCTTAATATGTCAATACTGACCCAAAGGAATAAGACTCAATGATTAGTTATTTTAGTAATAATGGTCTATGGGCCACTTTGCGTGCATTTCAACTAATTTATTGGGTACCTGCTACCTCTTAGCAACATAGGTATGGGGTAACTCTACACCAAGGTTTATATAAATAGTAGGACATCACCTAGCATTCATTGCCTTTGCTGGAGTTTGAACCAAGCTTTGTCATAGTTCATTCTATATTCATTGACCGCTAGGTCACACCCTTAAGTACGACTTGATGCTAGTCATAGGAATAACAGCTAGCATAACAACAACAACAACCCGGTATAATCCCACGTAGTGGGGTCTGGGGAGGGTAGTATGTACACAGACCTTACTCTACCCTTGGGTAGAGAGGCTGTTTCCAAATAGACCCTCGGCATCCTTCCTTCCAAGAACTTCCCACCTTGCTCTTGGGGAGACTCGAACTCACAACCTCTCGGTTGGAAGTGTGGGTTGCTTACCATCAGAGCAACCCCTCTTGTCTATAACAGCTAGCATAAAGGTATCATTACTACGAAACCTAATGTTTTCTCCTGGTAAGCACATTATATGCCAGGTTACATATGGTTACGGATAGTTTAGTACCTAAATAGCACAGTACAGCAAATGATATAAATAAAAGCCTTGATATGTCTCTTTATTAAACAAAGTTGAGCTCATTTCTCTTCAGTGGATTTAGCACAGAACTGAGTTAACAGGAAAACATGTTTCCTAATCCCAAGACGGTGATTTTAGTTAGGACAAAGTTCAGACCAAAATCATGGGGTCATATTTTTTTATAAATTAAACCAATTGATTGATGTAAGAAGGAACAAACTCATGGAATGATGATGGCCCTAAAAAATAAATTCCCATTAAATTTATTTATTTTCAGAAATTTTTACTGAGAGAACAAAATTTTAGCACCCCCAGAAAAGGTTATTACTTTCTGCCTAGTGGAGGTAAACTAATTTATTTGCTGACGAGCATTCGTCAGGTACTAGACATATTTCAAAGCAAAAAGGGATTGAAATTTGCAGTATCTCTATGTGGTTCCACATTCTGCAACTATTTATAAAACACAGAAACAATTACTTACATCTCCAATTTCGCTTAACCATAAAGTTGATCAAGAATTTTGGTCAAAAATAACTTATTAAAATATTTTGTTTTAATAAGGAAATAACTTATCATAATTTTGGTCATAAACAACTTATCAAAAAAAATTGGTCAAAACTAGGCTGGCGGAATGTGAAATGCAGTAATCAAAAATGGTATAAAGAGGGTATCCATATAAAAATAACAACTTTTACGTGGATAGTTTTCCATCTAAAATGTTTCGGTGCAAGAAAAGGAAAAGGTCTTGAAATTGTAATACATATCCTCAGTCTATTAACCCAAGCAGAAGCAAAACCACTCCTTCGTCGGTATCCACATAATTGAATCACATGAAACATAATAAAGACATCATAGACCTAAAGCAGTGCAGACCAAGTAACATTAGCTAAATTAAGCTAAACTTTAAATCTAAAGTAAGCCTTACGATATAATACTCGGAAACCAGAAGAAAAAAATTCAAATCTTCGTAAATAATAGCCAAAGGTATATTTCTTTTACCATATCATTTCCATTTAGACTTGTCAATTCAGTTACTCAATAATTTGTCTTTTGAAATAATGCTACAAAAAAAGCGTCAAAAAATTTAAAATTCAAAATTCGAAAAAGGTTAAAGAAAGGAGAAAAGCTTACGCGCAACGATCACAAAGGTCAGCGAACTCGCCGGTGCGACGGCGCCAACCTTTCTTCGGCCGTTCAACAAATTGATTGCAGTTGGTGTTGAAGCAAGCCTTCGTGGCCGACGACGGCGCAGCGGACGACGACATCGGAGTTCACCAAACTCACGAAAAAACCACTACATATAAACCCTAAACTTATAAATCCGTTCAAAAAGAACGTATACACAAACAAGCGTGCGAAAAAAGAAAAAGGAAAGTAAAAGTTTTTCGTCAACAGTAAAAAGTATGATTAAAGTAGAAAATTCACATTAAAGATGGACAAAGAAGGTAAGGTGAAAGTTGAAACCCTAGAGAGAGGGAGCAGAGGAATTTTAGAGAGAGAAATTGAAGTGATGGAGTGATAGAGAGATTATAGCCATTAGAGAGAGCGAAAGAGGGTTTAATTTGCAGAGAAACAAAGATTTTAGAGAGAGGAAAGAGTAAGCCGTGAAGTGGCATTGGATTTTATATATCACCCTTTATGCACTGTGTCTGTGTGTATTTGGCGTTTGTGCTCTTACTCTAAAATTCGTAACTCGTTGTTGTCGTCCCTTTCATGGGAGGAAAATTCCACGTTATCTCAAGAATCGAAATAACCATTTTATCCTTTTCGCCTGAGCTCTGAGATATTTTGAGCATAAGTGCAGGGGCATTTTGGAAAATGTATTTCATGCTTGGGATAGTTGTAGGTCAAAGTAGCACTACTACCATTTTGACTAATAGGAGTAATATGATTCTTTGTGCATTTACTTAACACACTTTTACAATATTATTACGTTTCCGTTTCTAAACAAGTAAGAATCTGTTTGGATTGGCTTAAGCCTTTTTATGTTTGGTAATTTAAAAAAGGAATTTTTACCTATCTATACTATATAGCAAACCTTATTACCTCTCATGTTTAAGGTTTGTGTTTATTATGTTTAAGCATATCAAATTTCAATTTATGTACCATAATTCAAATTAAGGGTATAATTTTGCTTCATTTATTCTAGGCATGATTTTAGGAATATATATTCCTTTTTTCTTTTTTATCCCACTAACATCTTAGAAAATGTATTACTAGTATTAATAAGAATAGTTTAAGACCTGAATAACACTCCCTCTTGTTTCATTTTATGGAAAGATATTTAACTATGCATGTTCTAATTAACGAAAAAAACTTTCAAAATCCCCCATGTTTAATCAATTCTTATATTAAAGATTTAGTGTCTTGAAAGAATAATATATTCCTTATAAAAGAAATTACTCTATAAATAGCAATTATGCTATATGGGGGGAATGATATATCACACATGGCAAGCCAGAAACTAGAAATTGTTGATGAATATCGCTGTAAATGCTGAGTATACTATAAAGCAGATTCAAATTGAGATGAGGGAAAGATTAGAATCACTCCATAAATACAGGACTATACTTACACATATTATAAATTAAATTATCACAACAACAGCCAATGCATATAAATCGTTCTTGCCCTTTCAAAATTTGCGGCACTCCCAAAATTGAAATTTTAAATATTAAGAATTGATAAAATTTGGTATGCTTAAATTTTTTTGAAACAAGATTGTAGTTTAATTGGAGTATAAATGTAACAATACAATTTAACTACAATTTACAATTTATATACAAATTATCTACATTTTATCTACATTTTATCTACAATTCTACGATTTAACTACAATTTCTGGAAAAATATGTCTTCTTCTTCGACGAGTTTCAATCTGAAATTCAGTCAAAACCAAGTCTAATCTTCACCAAAAACCCTCAAAATTGAGATATAAACTCCTAAACATATTTCGAATTATTTACAACAACACCCAATCCAAGGGATTTTCAATTATAGCATAATTGGCATTTTCGACATAATTGTAGAAGACTTGTAGAAGTTTTAGTCTTCCCAATCTACAATTTATCTACAACTTATCTACAATTTATCTATATTTTATCTACAATTTATCTACAATTCTACAATTTAACTACAATTGAACTACAATTTAACTACAATTTCTGGAAAAATATGTCTTCTTCTTCGACGAGTTTCAATCTGAAAATCAGTCAAAACCAAGTCTAATCTTCACCAAAACCCCTCAAAATTGAGATATAAACTCCTAAACATATTTCGAATTATTTACAACAACACCAATCCAAACAAATAATGATTTCTGAAAATCCAAATTTGAATCCAAAGCTTTCAAGCTTTTTAATGGCTATCAATGGTAGAAAATATATGGAGAAGGAGAGAATTACGCTGCAATAGATTTTCTTCCGTTTTAAATTTCGAAATTAATGGTGATAGAATCACCATTAAATGTGATTCCTACAAATTTGGAGCCTTTTTAGGGTAGAATCTATCTATTTTTCGTTTGGTACAATTTTTGTAAACAAAACATGGTATAGGCGGGTAAATACCAAACCATACACAATTTTGGTAATAAGGTTTGCTATATGGTATATATATATATATATATATATATATGTAAAAATTCCTTTAAAAATAGCTTTTAAGTTGTGTATTTTTAAGCCCAAATAAGCTAAAGTATATATATATATATATATATATATATATATATATATATATATATATATATATATATATATATGTAAAAATTCCTTTAAAAATAGCTTTTAAGTTGTGTATTTTTAAGCCCAAATAAGCTAAAAGCAACAAGTTAGAAATTCTAACTTTTTTTTTAACTTGAAAGCTATTTGGGGTTGCAAAGTACTTTACATTATTGTCCGTCATATTTTTATAATCCTTAAAGTACCCTTAACTACATCAAATTCCTAGCCCCAATCTTTTTCTTTCTCCTCTTCTTTCTTGTGCCTTTCTGTTTTTTCTAGCGTACACCCAGATCCTCTTCATATATTTTTCCCCTCTTTTCTTTTCTTTTCTTTTCATTTCTTTCTTTAACTTTTCATTCATTATTTTCCCCTATTTTTCCTTCTATTTCTTTCTTCCTTAGTGCTGCTCTCTTCACGTTCACTTACCTCTCTGCAATGTCAAATTTGATAGGCACATATCACGCAACAGAAAGATTTGAAAGTTAGAATTATATTTGAAAAAACAGTGTTAAGTAATCATTTAAATTGAAATTAAATTAAAATATAAATTATTTTTTATTTGCATTAATTTTGAATCAAATATATTATAGTAATTAGTTCCTTTACAATGTTAACAGCTTTAAGGATTCTGTCTTTTTAACATAAAAAGTTCTTACCAGCATTTGTTTATCAAATATTTCAACAACTTTTTTTAAGATTAAGTATTTTTATACAAACAGGTAATTGTTTATTTATAAAATATATTTCAGCACTTAAAAACTGCTTTTAAGCACTTATGCTTAAAAGCTACTTTTTTCCAACTAATCCAAACGGGCTCTAAGTTTTGTTTAAAAATGAAAAAAATTTAATGTTTGAATCCACTAGAATTAAATTTACAGATTCTCACAATATAAAACTCTATCATTGTTTCTTATTTAGATAAAGGAAGTAATAAACTAGTTTTTGTAAATGTCACAATCATCTTAATTACTTGGGTCATGGGCAAATATATATATTATTTCTAAAAAGAATATTGGACAATTTACAAAGTTTATTAAGATAAATATCAGACTGCAATTAGCTTTGGAATAAGACTCCAAATGGTCGAACATTTTTGTGAAGTCACTTGTGTGAAGAAAATCAATATATGTTAGTTGACTTGTGAGCTAAGTGACTTCATGAACACGGGAGTTTTGGAAAAACATGCAGTTCTAACACGTACTCTCCTTTCGTCCAAAAATATGACCAGTTCGAATTAAAAAGTAACTCGTGCAATCTTTGGAATAAAATCGATATTGATTCTTTCTTTTTAAGCAAATTAAATGTGAAGAACTACTGTAAACGATAAATTTGCGTCGAAAAAATAAAATCAAGACCGAAAATATTATAATAATTATAGATTTTATTTTAAATATTTGAGTGTACAATCTTTGTGATCCCTCAAATTCTTCTTTTCAATAGTAAATAAATTCAAGGGCATTTGAGCTTGATCTTGAATATATATTTTTATCACAAATGATGATCTTGAATTCAACTAGCACGACTTTAATTTGACTCGTACTTCTTGAATCTTGGCTTGTTCTTCGTTCTTGAGCTTGAACTTGATTTCTTGGACTTGAAATTGATTGCTTGAAGCTTGAAACTTGTAGAGAAATTTGCGGGGTTTGATCCACGAGCTTTCTCTTGCTTCTTGTTATAACTTTTGGTGTCTTTTCTGAGTTATGAATAATCCTATTTATAGTTGTCAAATGAAGGAGTTGTAATAAGAACAAACTCTTTCCGACCAATCAAATTAAATAGTGACATGGCCGCATTTAATTGGCCAGAATATGTCACTTGCACACATGGCTCAATTTAATTGGCCTTCTAATTCGACTTGACATGCCTTGTCATTTTGATACGTTGCACGATCCTATTGGCTCTTCTGTTTGACTTGGCGCGCCACGTCACTTGACACCAGCGTTCTTCAAGCCAAAAGGTATTGCCTTGTAGCAATAAATACCCTTGGGTTGTGGAATGCAGTAAGCTCTTCATCTTTTGGTACCATGAGAATTTGGTTATAGCTCGACGAACCGTCTATTAAAAATATTGCCTTGTGACCAGTAGTAGCAACGATCATCATCTCCGGAATAGGAACCTGGAATTCAATTTTGGGACACGCATTGTTGAGATCCTTGAAGTCAACATATACACGAATCTGGCCACTCTTCTTCCTTATAGGGACAATACTTGAAATTCATGTTGCGTATTTAACTCCCCGAATAAATCCAGCTTTGATGAGTTTGCTAACTTCAGTTTCAATCAGGGGAACCAAATCCGACCTAAAGCGCCTTTGAGCTTGCTTAACAAGATGAGCGCCATTCTTGACTGCACGTAATGGATTGCTGCTTTAAGGTCCAAGCCATGCATTTTTTTGTTACTCCAAGAAAAGACATCCCTAAACTACTCGAGTAACCTAACATATGTGCTTTCTTTATCAACTTCTAATAAAGCACTTAGGTTGGTGGGTCTTGGTTTTTCATCAGTGCCAAGGTTAACTTATTTTATGGAATCAATCGTTGCCTTCACCCCTTCTTCAGGTTTCGGCGGAGCATCTTTCGCATCTTCATCATCTTGAGGGTCCTCGTCGCTGAAGGATGTGTGATAACATGGTGAAACATCATCCAATCTCTCGTCATCCTCTATTAGAGATGAAACGTCATGATTGCCTTGTGCAGTAACATGATATGAAGAACACACACTTTCTTCATCTTCGTCATGTTCTCTAGTGTAGACCACAGTGTATAGCTTTACTTTTAGAACCTCATCACACGAACCATGACTTTATTTTGTCACCTTATTCTAGAATGAACCAGACTTTGAAAATCCTCTGAGATCTTTCGAATTTGGGGCAAAGTAGGTGTCCTTGTATTTCGATAGTTTCTCTGGAACTTATCTCCTTTCTTTAATGGACCCAATATCTCAAACACGGAAGTCCTCACAGTTGATTCTCCAAGTCGATCAAAGACATAAGGTTTGTTAGATGCGGCATATTCATCTTCTGTAGTGATATGATTGATGCTCGCCATTCTTATGGAGATGCGCACTGGTGACAGTTACTTGTATCCCAAACTATAACTGCTCATTGGGATTGTATCCAGTTTTTGCAAATATCCTGTAAGCATTAAGATCAAAACCTTCATCTGTTCGCTTTGCAGGGAGTGCCACATTCCGCAAATAATTTTGGGCCACAAACCCTGCAAGTGGCTTTGAGGACAACTTTACTACCTCAATTCGTTTTACCAGAATAGTTAACTCCTTTAGCATGTTAGTTTAGAGATTAGATTATTCACCTTCATCTTTCTTCCTTTTAGGGACATATTGGAGCGCAAGACTTATTTTCTTTCCATAAGATGGAATATTCCCTCTATAAGATTTATTTGTGTTGGGGTGTAACTCCTAAGTAACAGCTTTGGCTCTACCAGCAGTCACCTCAGATCTTTTAGTTGTGGGCTCGTCATTCTTTCTTTTCATGACATTATCAGCTTTCAGTTCCTTCATAATGCGGTTCTTCAAGTATAACTTTGCATTGGCGAAGTGTGACTTAGCCTCGGTGAATGGCTCATATAAGCAACTATTTTCTTCTCGACTTCACCTTCATAGTATTTAGACATTGATGGTAGGTAGATGGAACTACTTAATTCTCAAGTATCCAAGACCTCCCAAGCAAGTCGTTGTATGAAGTCTTTGCATCGATCACATACCGCCATGCACTTGATTGCATATCTCCAATGGTGATTCCCAACTTGATCATACCTAAGGCTATTTGCCCCCTCCCCCCCCCCCCTCCATGGTTGAATCCTTGAATCATCCATGACTTTTTAAGAGTTCGTTCATGGGAATACCAAGTTCTTTCACAGTGCAAATTGGCAAGATGTTTACTGAGGATTCTTCATCAACCAAAATTCGATTTACCCTTTTGTTGTGCTTATAGCCAACCAGGTATAATGGGCGGTTATAAGGAGTGTCACCAAGTAGAAGATCTTCATTCGTGAATGTAACCTTTTCCTCACAAGCATTAACTTCTTGAGGAATAAACTCGGCGAGCTTTTCCGAAAATGGTGTCAATTGTAGGTCATCACTCTTTTCTTCCTCTTCGTCAGCATGGAAGTAAGAGACATCAATGCCCTCATGGGAAATCTTCATACGGAACCAACTTGGTAAGAACTCCTCCAAGGTCACTGGATGTCGTGGCTTTTGAGGATGGTCCACCTCCACTTTTGCTTTCTTCAAATGCTTAACTGGATTCCATCTCCTTGGTCTTTTCACCATCATTTTCCTTGTCGGTTGTTCTATTGTTTCTTTTCGTGGGCTCCTTTTGTGGTACCTACAGCGAGTCACCGATGTCCAACTTTCATCATCATCATGATGGTCTACTTCGACTTTGTTATTCTCCAGTAATTCTTCCTCTTTGATTTCTTTTAAACTACATAGCTTATCTAGACTGAATGAGCCAAAAGTGATACAAACTTGGTTTGAACTTGACTTCTCATCTTCAAGCACAATCTTCTTTTCACGGGCTAAGTATATAAATTTATCCTTGAAGACAAAGCACTTCTAGAGAGGGTGGCTTACAAGTCGGTAATATTTGCAGTAATTTGGGTCAGTTGTTTTCCCAGCTTTATTTGGTCGCTTCATCTCCAGAAGCTCAATAAGATTTTCGAGGAGTTCTTCAAAAATCGGTAGCACATCAGAATCCAGAAATGGGTATTCCTTCTCTTGCATTTATTTTAGAGTTAACTTTCCACTTGGATTAATTTGAAAAGAAGTGGATTTCGTACTATTTCTTGCTCACCTTCGTTGTGATCTTCGCGTGTGATGTGTTGACATTCATACCTTCTTTATTTTCATATTTGAGGTAATCTCAATAAGTCCCAGCATTGTTGCATATCGCAATGAAGTGCGGCCCATGTTGTTTTGGATTGCCTTTTCCATCAAACTGTTGAAATTTTGGAGGTTGATAGCTAGCGGGCATCTCCAACATATCGATACTTGAAGTGTACGACTTTGCATAGATAAATAAGAACTTGGAAGCAACGTAATATTTGTTTTTTACAGTCCTTTCAATGAAATCCTTTAGTTGATTGATTGGAATCATCCATTCCGAAGAGACTGGAATTTCCTTAGTGGATGCAACTTGTCATGGTAGAGGATCATTCTCTTGAACTTCTGGGAGTTTTCTAGGTGCATGGGTGGATTCTTCTTCCATCAAGATTCCCACCATGTCTATTAGCTTGTCAATTTTAGAATCTTGATTTTGCATGCATTTGGTCAAGCAAGCAATTGCTTCCGTCAAGTTTGCCAACTGCTCATCCACAAATAAAGTATTTGTCACCATGGCTTGCATGATTATTGTGGGTAATGGAGAGTAGCATGGATTGTCACACAGATTGATCCTTGATTGACTCATGCTATGTGGTGTAAGTGGGAAGGATCCATCACTTGAAGCACTCCTTCACATCAGAGTGCTTGGATTCTGAGAGGTCAAGCAGAGCAAGTGTTTTCTTGATCTTTTCAGCAACATCTCTCCCTCCTTCGGGTGCGTTTGTGGAAGATCTTGCTCCTTTTGAGGATGAAGATCCGAAAACAAGGGTAGATGCGGACGACACTTGAGGTACTTGTTGTCCTAACGAGCTTGCTTTGCTCCTCATAACTTGTCCAAAGCTTCCAAAGGTAACTTCGAGTATGTTTTCTACATTAGCATAGAACCTGGAATTATTAGCCTGGGTGGAAGTTGAACTGGAGTTGTTTTTCTTTGAAGCCATTTCGATGTTCTTGAACTTTGGTAATTAAAAAGTTGAGATGAGAGGTAGAGATTGTTCCACTGGGCGTGCCAGAATTTGTAGATAATAATTTCCATCGAGAAAATAAAATCAAGACTGAAAATATTACAACAATCGTAGTATTTTATTTCGAATATTTAAGTGTATAATCTCTATGGTTCCTCTGATTCTTTTTTTTATATTAAATAAATTTAAGGGTTTTTGAGCTTGATCTTGAATCTATATTTTTGTCACAAAAGATGATCTTGAATTCAACTAGCACGAACTTTGATTTGCATCCTACTTCTTGAATCTTGATTTGTTCTTCGTTCTTGAGCTTGAACTTGATTTTTTGAACTAGAACTTGATTACTTGAAGCTTGAACTTGATTACTTGAAGCTTGAAACTTATAGAAAAATTTGCGCCGTTTGATCCATGAGTTCTTTCTTGCTTCTTATTATAACTTTTGGTGTCTTTTCTGAGTTATGAAAACCCCTATTTATAGTTGTAGAAGGGAGGAGTTGTGATAAGAAGAAACTCTTTCCGACCAATCAAATTGAAGTGTGACATGACCGCATTTAATTGGTCAGAATATGTCACTTGCACGCGTGGCGTGGTTTAATTGGCCTTCTAATGTGACTTGACATGCTATGTCATTTTGACACATAGCACGATCCTATTGACTCTTCCGTTTGACTTGCGGTGCCACGTCATTTGACATGTGGCACCAAACTGGGTCTCGTGAAAGATGGCATATTGGGCTTAATGTAGTGGGCTCATCACTTTAGCCCGATTAAATGGATTAACCCAATGGATTAAGACTTATTTATTTAATCCATATATATTAGACTTATATAATTAATTTGATTATATTAGCCCACAATATTTATTTAGACCAATATATCTTGAATTTAAAATATAGTCTAAATTATTTTATGGATTTAATTTTAATAAAATTTATATGCCTACAACTACATCAATCTTATTATAAATGTAATGTTTTACATATAGTTGTCCCTATGTAAGGTGACGGACATATATATAAATATCATGAATTCTCATGCTTGAGATAGAATATTAGCTTTATATGCTTTAATTGTTTTGCTTTCATTTTTTGAGTTGTATCGGTTACCATTCCACAATATTCTAAAAACTCTGATGACCGGATTCCAGCGAAATCGCCGGTGACCACCCTGGTAACCATGACCTGACAATGACATTTATTTACCTATAGTATATAGATTATCAATCACTCATAAAGTAGTAACGATATGTTAAAAATTATACTTTGGACTTTCTACCAGACAAGGGATGTAATAGCTGAAAAGTTGGAGTAATAATTTTGGAATTCAAGTTTGAATTCCAGCAAAAGAACACTAATAGATTAATTCTTCTCATTTGTCAATTGTAAAAATAGAATATTCTCTACGGTCAAAGAATATATGAGATATTATATTAATGTTAAAAATTATTATTATCATTATTAATAATAATAAAAATGAAACAATTCAGATTTACCCTTGAACTTTAGAAAATAGTCATCCATGCCCTCTCTTAAAAATTTGGTTAAAATGACCTCGTCGTTATAACATGCGTCCACCTTTTAATTGTTGTCAATATCTCTTTCATGCTCGATTACATTTTATGTTAGAACATTTTAATGATTGATTCCGATCTAAATGGTCTTGTTATGCGTCACATGCCAGGAAGTATTATTCCTTTTTTTGTTCCACATTCAAAAAATTTAACTGATACAATTAATGGTCTATGTGCCTCTTAAACGTATCATATATGCCCTTTATTTTCAACAAATTTATACCTTGGATATTTTAGTTATATATATTGACCAATATAAATAATAGTCATGTAAAGGAGCACTTATGTTGACAACAGAAAATGAAAAAAAAATCTATTATAAAATAAAAATAATTTAGTAAAACGTAAATAAAAAATAGAAATAAAAAGAAGAGTATTTCGCTTTCTTTTGGTGTATCTTTCCACTGCAATTACATAGCTTTTTGTAGGCATAAAATATAAAAATTACTATAATAAAATAGTATAAGGGATGAGTATAAAGTGAAAATCAATTCACAAACTATTCATACATGGATTTCATCCACATACTATTTACAATATTTCCCCTTGGATGACCATATAAAAAATGCATCATTTAGAGATTAATAGGAAAAACATGGCGAAATACATATTTATTTGTAATACGCATTACTTGTTGCCTCATTAAAAACTTTACCAAGAAAATCCAATGGGACAAAACCTTAGTTAAGGAAAAAAGAGTACAACGCATATTTTTACTCCCCCTGATTAAAATATCACTTAAGGTCTCCGAGGCACCGTATTCCAATTTTGTATATTAACTTCTCAAATGTTGAGGTTGCCAATGCTTTAGTAAACAGATCCGTCAAATTATCACTTGAACGAACTTGTTGAACATCTATTTTACCATTCTTTTGAAGATCATGAGTGAAGAAGAAGTTTGGTGAAATACATTTTGTGCTGTCTCTTCTAATTTATCCTCCTTTCAGTTGAGCTATACATGCAACATTGTCTTCATATAATATTGTTGAAATATTTTCTTTCGAAGAACGACCACATGTTTCTTGAATATGTTGAGTTATTGATCTCAACCAAATACATTCTCGACTTGTTTCTCGAATGACTATTAGCTCTGCAAGATTTGAAGAAGTAGCAACCATAGTCTGTTTCATTGAATGCCATGATATGAATATACCTCCATATGTAAATAAGTAGCATGTCTGAGATCGAGCTTTATGTGGATCATATAAATATCATGCATCTGCATAACCAACTAATGTTGACTTGGATTCATTTGAGTAGAATAAACCCATATCAACGGTCCATCGCAAGTATCTGAATATATGCTTAATACCATTCCAATGCCTTTGTGTTGATGAAGAACTAAATCTTGCTAACAAGCTTACTGAGAAAGCTATATCTGGTCGAGGATTGTTGGCAAGATAGATTAACGCTCTAATTGCACTAAGATATGGTATTTTCGGCACAAATAAGCTCTTCATCATTTTTATGAGGTCAGAATGGATCTTTATTTATATCAAGTTATCTTACAACCGTCAGGCTACTCAATGGATGTGCTTTATCCATATAGAATCGTTTTACGATCTTTTCAGTGTGTGTTGAATGATTGACAAAAATTCCATCTTTCATATACTCAATTTGTAGACCAAGATTGAAATCTTATCTTTTCAAGATTTTTCATTTCAAATTCTTTCTTCAAATAGTGTACTGCTTGTGGAAACTCCCCTGGAGTTCCAATGATATTCAAAATCATCAACATACACATCGATTATAACAACTTCAGATCCAGACCTTTTTATTGTTGAAACACGTTCTCAAGGCACTATACTAAACGTGTGTTCATATTTGTAGGTTTTGATGAATGACAAACTATGCGCAATTGACATATGACGAGGTCCAAGCACAAGCCGCAATTGATATATAACGAGATTCAAGCACAAGACCAAGATCAAGCAAAGATATAAAGTTATACATGAGTCGTTCTTTAATTGTGATCTTGATCCGATAACTTGACTCAAGACTTGGCTTCTCTCATAAAAACATTTTTATCAAATCATGCATATTTAATTTAAAGCAAAATGATTTTAAATCATGCATATTTACTTTAGTCAAAATGATTTTTAAACATGCCTCTAAAATCTGGACTAAGATAATCGATTATGTACTTATGATAATCGATTATGCTAAGTCAGCTGCATGACAATCGATTGTGAACTTATGACAATCGATTGTGTTATGGCAGTGTGCATCAGATTTTTCAAATCTGCATGACAATCGATTGTGAACCTTATGACAATCGATTGTGTTGAGGCAGTGTACATCAAAGTTTTTCAAAGCTACAAAATAATCGATTGTGAACTTATGACAATCGATTGTGTTGAGGCAGTGTCTATCAGACATTTTCAAAGTCATAAAATAATCGATTGTGTACCTTTGACAATCGAGTGCATTAAGGCAGTGTCTAATTGATTTTTCAAAGACTGATATATAATCAATTGTTCTCATAGCATAATCGATTGTGTAATTGATCATTGCCAAAATATTTTCAAAAACCGTCAGGTAATCGATTATAGATTTCTAATAATCGATTGTTTTAAATAAAATCTGAAAAAGATTTTTTGAACGTTGCCAAGTAATCGATTGTAGATTTCTGACAATCGATTGTTTTAAGTAAAATCTGGAAATGATTTTTTGAACGTTGCCAAGTAATCGATTGTAGATTTCTGACAATCGATTGTTTTAAGTAAAATCTGGAAATGATTTTTTGAACATTGCCAGTAATCGATTATTGATCTTAGATAGTCGATTGTTAAGCGTAAAATCTGGGAATGATTTTTGGAACGATTGGCAAACAATCGATTGTGACTTTTTGACAATCGATTGTCACTGAGTAAAATCAGCAATTCTTAATTGGCAATTAGGCAACGGTAATGCATGGTTTTGGCACTATAAATACATCTTCAAATCAGTCTTACAAACACAACAACTAATCATATTATTGCTATAGCTTGCATACTCTATTGTTCATCACTTTCTATTCATTACATAAGTTTTGAGAGCCAAAATTCTTGACGAAAGTTGTTGCGTTCTTGAGCGTATCTGTTTACTCATATCTACTCTATTAAGAGAGTCTTATTTAAGTGAGTGCTAAGTGTTTTATACACTTGAAGGGAAGTGTTAGTCCCTTGTATTGTAAGAAGGAACTTGTGTTTCCTTTGGTTGAAGTCTTGGAGTGTTGTATCTTCGAGTAAAGGTTGTTGAGGCTTGTGTCCTCAGTTTGTAAAGGTTTGTTGAGCACCCGTAAGCTTAACAGTGTTAGTGGAAATCTCGAGAGAGTCTCTCGGGGACTGGACTAGCCACGGGTTGTGGTGAACCAGGATACATCGGTGCGTTCGTTCTTATTTATTTACTTATCGCACTTATTTCTTTCCTGCAATTTTTAAATTTCGCAAGTTTACGCTAATTTTTATTATAACGCTATTCACCCCCCCCCCCTCTAGCGTTAAGCGTATTTTCTAACATTTATAATTACACAAGGACAAATTGGATCATTCTTGTACTCTTCTTTCAACATGTACTCACTCAGGTAATTATACAACATGCGCTCTGATTGTTTCAATCTTTATAAGGATTTCTGAAGCTTTATTGAACAAGTTTCTCGAAAATATTTATATGCTTCGGGAACTTTAAATCATTCAGGAATATTCATAAAGATTTTATTGTCTAATGAGCCACACAAATAGGTTGTGACAACATCCATAAGATGCATATCAAGTTTTTCATGCACTGCCAAATTTATAAGATATCTAAACGTGATAGCATCCACCATATGAGAATATGTCTCCATATAATTAATGCTAGGTCTTTTCGAAAATCCTTGTGCAATAAGTTGTGCTTTATATTGTGATGACCCGACTCAACGTCTCAGGAGTTACCGCCCTGTTTCCCCCATTTTATACTTCTTTATGTTTCATTTTCAGTATTTGCTATGTCAGAGTTGATTTGGATTGGTTTTGGTAGAAAATAAGACACTTATTCTCTCTAAGGAAGATTAATTTGGAAAAGTCAACCGGAGGTTGACTTATACATTATAAGGATCGAATGCAATTTTTGGTGATTCGGTTAGCTTCGGAAGTTAGTTTGTGACTTATGAGTGTGATTGGAAGTGATTTTGAAGGTCCAATGTAGAATTAGGCTTGAATTGGCGAAGTTAGCAATTTGTCAATTTCCAGTTGATAGGTGAGATTATGATCCGAGGGTGGGAATAAAATTTCGAGAGTGACAGTAGCTTCATTAGGTGATTTGGGATGTATGTACAATATTTCAGATGATTCGTAGGTGGTTTGGTTGGGTTTTTGATCGAATACGAGATTCGGAAGAATTTGAAGAACTTAGGCATGGATTTGATGCAATTTGATGGTTTTAGTGTTAATCATGGTGTTTTGGTGATTGGAGCAAGTTTGAATAAGGTATTGGATCATATTTGTGTTTTTGGTTGAGGTCCCGGGGGGCTCAGGGACAGTTCGGATGGTTAAACGGGGAGTTTTAGAATTTTTGCATAGTAAAGGGCTGCTGATATCTGGTATCTTCGCAACAGCGGTTATCGGACCGCAGGTGCGGTCACGCACAAGCGGACCAGGAGGTCGTATAAGCAATTCTGGACTCAAGGGAATTTTCCGCAGAAGCGGAGTCGCAGCTGCGGCTTATGGACCGTAGAAGCGGTATATAGGGCCTCGGTGAATTTTCACAGAAGCGGCGTGTTGAACGCAAAAGCGGGAGTCGCAAATGTGAAATTTTGACCGCAGATGCGGTAATGACTAGGAAAAATGGTTTTTAATGATATTTCATCCGCGAGCCTAAGTTATTTTCCTCCATTGTTGAGCATCTTGAGAGCTTTTTGGGAGCATTTGAAGAGGGTTTCGACTGGGATTGACTCGAGGTAAGTTTTCTGGGTTGAAAACATGATTATTATGTGAAATTAACGTAGAAATTCATGGAAATGAAGTCACAAGTTGATGAACTGGGGCTTGAGCTTTTGATATTTCAAATTGAAATTTGATGGGTCATTTGAGCTCGGATTTGAGAGTTCTTGGTATGTATGAACTCGTGAGAAGAGGAGGAACCCATTGATGTTAAATTTTCTGATTTTTGAAAAGTGGCATCGGGGCTCGGATTTTGCTAATTTTGATATTTTTGCTATTTTTTGATTGTTTTTGATTGGGTATTGTCTTATTGGCATATTGTGACGTATTCGCTGCGATGTTGGATAGATTCAACATGCGTGGAGGCCGGTTGAGCAGCAAAGGCATTGCGAGCTAGAGATTTTACCGGTTCGGGGTAAGTAATGATTGTAAATGACATCCTGAGGATTTGAAACCCCGGATTGCTCATCGTAGTACTATACTGGGGTGACTTGCACACCGGACAGTGAGCGTGGCTTAGATCACCACTGGGAATTGTGACTTGGTGTGTCCCAATTTATGAATTTACCGCGTATTTGATTGGGATTTCTTTGTTGTCACTGTTTTTAGGCTGATTGCCATATTTGGGCTTCGTGCCAACTATTTAAATCCTTCGGGGATTATTTTCATAGTTTCCTCACTATTTTGACTTATTACTTGTACTCAGTCATACTGTTTCTCCACTATTTTATAACGCAACCACTTTTACTCACATTTGAGTCTTAAATGATATTTTTAAATGATAATTTGGGCTGAGAGCTACTGTTTTACTAATGCCCGAGGGGTTTGTGATGATATTCTAACTGAGTGTGGACGAGAGCCAGATGTGATGATACATTGAGTAGTATGAGGCCGAGGGCCTGGATGTGAGAGTTATATATGGATCGGGCTGCATGCTGCAGCGATACTTATATAGATCGGGTTGCACGCTGCAGCAAGATATGGATCAGGATGCACGCCACAACGAAATGTGGATCGGGCTACACACTGCTACGATTACTATGTGATATTTTTCTGAGAGTATTCTCAGAGAGAGCCCGAGGGGGCTGGTACATTTTGAGATATTTCCCAAGGGGCGAACTTTTATGTGATCATCTTGCATACTTATTTGCCTTTTTACCTGTTATATTGTGGTATTTGTGCCCGAGGGGCGAATTTTCTATGCTTATCAACACTAACTCTTTTGAAATCATTTTCGTAATTATTGAAAAGATCATTTTCAAAAGAGATTTGAACTGAGTTAAGGCATTTCTAAAGATTTCACAAATTTCACTATTATTTCAGAAAATTGTACCCGGCTTCTATACAACATGTTGGTTGATTTACGTGATTTCTTGCTGCTCAGTTATTATTTACTTTTATTACTCACTGAGTTGGAGTACTCGCTTTACTCCATGCACCTCGCGTGCAGATGCATGTATTTGTTCACCCGGTAGCAGGTTTTGAGCTGGTTAAAGATTTTTCTATCGTAGCTGAGCAAGGTAACTGCTAGCATTTTCGGCACCGGATTTCTTCCTTTATTTCTAAATTCTATTCTGTATATTACTGCCTTGTAGTTGTATTTAGACTCCGCTAGATGCTCGTGACTTGTGACACACCGATTTGGATTGTGTTTGGTTGTACCTTCGCCAAGTGATATCATTGAATCATGTTTAAAATTGTTTATACACCTTATCTATTTGTGAAAAAGGCAAATAGGGTTGGATGGCTGGCCTTGTCTTCATGAGAGGCACCATCACAACCGAAGCGGGGTTTGGGGTCGTGATAAGTTGGTATCTGATCCTTGGTTACATAGGCCTCACGAGTTATGAGAAGGTTTAGTAGAGTCTCGCATATCGGTACGGAGACGTCTGTATTAATCCTTGAGAGGCTGCAGAACCTTTAGGAAGAACATCACATTCTTGAATTCTTATCGTGCGTCATTGATTCAGCTTGAAAAGAAACTCTTGAAATTCCTTCCACGCATTTGTAGGTGCGCATGAGCGCTCAGTATCAGATGTGCCTTGATGGCTTGTGATTCCCCAATCAAGGGGTGAGATGTAGTCTCTGTGAGTTTATGTTGGGCCAGTCTGAAGAACTTGAGACCGGATCCTTGTTTATGGCTTGAGCACCGAGGTGTTGATTGTGTGAGCAAGTGTGTTGAATATATTCGGTATTGTCCCTATTAGCCGAAATGGCGGTTTAATATCCATGTGAGGAGTATGTTAGTACTGCGAGATATATCTATATGACTTGGTAGTGACAAAGAAGTATGCTGAATAATAGTTGAACTATTAAGGGTTCGATTCCTACTGTGATTTGATGTGTAGCCCGAGTTATGGGCGCATGAAGAATATTTTTGTGTCTCCTAGTTGGGAAGGAGAGTGCATTAGATGTGGCAGTATGAGTTCAGGCCCAGGAAGACTAAATGACTGTGTAATGCGTATGACAGTGGAAGCTATGCAGAAATACTAAATTGAGGCGAAACAGGTGGGTTATTTGTTGCGGAGCGTTCTTAAGTGGTGTGATCCTTATGTTTATGTTAGAAGATCTCATGTGTAATTGAAGGCTACGTGTTGAAATTTGAAAATTCGGGTCTCTTAAGAGAGTGTACTCAACATATATGAGGATGAATGCGAGATTTGCAGAGGATTACAGTACTAGATGATCTGTGTGTTTCACAAACTTGTAAATGATTTCATTTTAATCTCACAATGGTATGGTGGCATCATTAGGGTAAAAGTGTTATAAGTTGTTGAGTGTGTCTTGATATATGGCTTCGAGAGAAGTTGGGGAGTTTTGCTGTTGATTAGCTGATTGCACCGTTATGTGCTATGTTGGTTCCGATTTGAGGCATGCTGGCGAATCAGTTCTGAGTGTAGAAATTGAGTCGAGTATGGCACGTGTGAAGAAAAATTATGACAGAGGTCATAATATTCTTTATAGAGTATGGGAATCACGAAATGTCTATTGTGTTACTGGCAAATGATGCTCGACGTATAGAGCAGGAAGTTGCTTGGTTGTATTGGGATAAATATATTATTTTGTGATATCGGAGTGCGAATCAGGCATGGGTGGTTCTATCCGTCATGTTAGGTGATTTGCAGTTTGAATAAGAGAGAATGACTTTCAAAAATGGTTCTAATGTGTTCAAGAGTCTACAGGGAACAATCGGGTATCTTAAAGTTGCATGTGTAGTTAGAAACTATGTTTTCATTGGACGAGGTTCAGATTTGTGGTATATCTATGTTAATTATGGGATTCTATGCATCAGTATCAGGAAAGTAAAGGCAACTGATTTAGATTCACAGGATGTCCTTGAGAATAAAGTGTTGCGAAATGTGGTGTTTTTGGGAATATTTGAGGGAGAATATTCAGCGGCTTATGGGTTTCCGACAAAGTGGTTCATGCTTGGGTCTCATGTGGTAAGCCTGGGTGAGGCATTATGGTGCTGCAACAAGAGGAAATATCTGTTGAGGATGGAACAGAAGGAAATTTAGATGGGTGGAGTATTTTGGTAGAAGACCGAATCGGTATGGTGAGGATGTGATTAATTCTTTGCATGTGTTCGAGGCAATGAGTTCGTATACGTATTTTGCAGCAAAGCTATTGAGTTATGACAACTTGTATAACTTGGTCTAGTTAGAACGATTCAGCCATGACAGGTTTGCTTGTGCAAATGGAATTGAGAGAGAATTCTTGTTGGGTTTCATCGTGGTTTGGAGATTTCTATTTTCTATAGACATGCGGATCATGGGGTGCGTAATTATTTTCTTCTAGGTGGGACCAATGGAGAGTTCATGAATAGTTGAGTATATATATTTCTGTGGCTCGGAATGGAGATAAAAGTTTTCATGTTATCCTTGGACGGTATGGTATATGCGATATGTTGTAGAGGACCGAGACTGGCGTGTGCGAGGTTTCAGTTCAGTTCTGAGAGGAAGTTCATGAAACTCTTAGGAAATGAGTATCCTTAGATAATCAAGAAAATGATACTGCTAATTAGAAGTAATGTGACGAGAGCATATGTCTCAGAAAAGATAATGTAATTAAACTGATGATACTTCGGTAGTATCGCAACGCTTTCTTGTTAGATCGACTGTTGATATCTTAGCTTGTGTGATGTAACAACGTAATTTTATAATATGTTTTGTGGAATTATTGGGTACTTGAGGTGTGATATGTATTCATACGGCGGAACTTGGGATCAGGTGTGGTTATTCGTGTGCTATATAGAGTGGAGACTGGAAGTTCTCACGTACAAACTATGTAGTGATTGTGGATTGTGTGTATCGGCATCGTTTAGTAGCTACTGGGATTTGAAGGCCCGAGTGGATCTTTCTTTGCTTGGTATGTTAGATTTTGGATATGATGTTGGGGTGTAGACTGGTTGTTTTAGTGTTGGGTTATTCTAGACTATTGCGCTATGGGCTATGCCGAAAAATGCCACGGGTGGAGTGTCGAGGTGCATCGGGTTATGTTCTAGCAAAGTGGTTTGTATTCCAAAGACCAGCGGATCGCTGGGGAGGACTGCTTTTCTTAGTTGGGCCTTAGTGATGGATGTCTGTGCAAAGGTTTCTACCATTGATTTAGTTTCGATGTTGAGGGACCTTTCGGATGCGTTTCTTGTGGCCGGGCATGTCGTCGGGCGAGGTTGTGAATTTCGATATTGATTTGGTGCTGGGAACCATATCATACGGCTTCGACACGAGTTATAGTAGTGGAAGGAGAAACTTCAGGCTTTCTAGGTAATGAGTTCGTTAGTAGGCCGATGTGGGTACGTGTTTAGCTTGAACTGGCTTGTTTGGCCCCAAACTATATTATGGAGGGATAGGCTGATTCGATCGCTATTGAGCTCATTAGTGATCTGAGAAGAGCTATGAGTTGATTTTTGGTGTTGTGAGATGTTATGATTTGTTGGTTATAGGCATATGTAGTGCGGTTCTAGTAGGGATTCATAGTGAAAGCGAGCGGGAAGAGTAAATGGGTGTTTCCCGGTAAATGGAGTATTGGATATGACCTATAGGGTTGCATGTCGTATGTTATTTGTTTCACCGTGGGTGTAATAAATTTCTTTGGTTCCAAACACCAAGTTGTGCGTGGTTTTCAATTTTGAGCATAACGACTTGGGGTGTTTCATGTGTAACAGTATTTGGATAGGATCGCGCATTGTGGCGAGACCATGTGGAGATATGACCTTTTGGGGTAGATGCAGGTGTTCTATCTCTATGATGTGGGATGGGATCCCAGCCTTGTGTTGTGATGGTACTGATGAGCATGAGGTACAAGTCTTTCGTTTGAGTCATCTTTCATGATTTAAGTATGTTCATACCATTTTTTATTGGTGCGCGTATTATGCAAGTTGTGGCTTAGGCCTGTATTGCGGTTTCATATCACCATAGTGGTGTGTTGGATTGAAGGTGATAATTGGGATCACTAATGAATACGAACGGATTTGATTTCAGCTTGTTGGAAGGATAATATCGAGGTTCGGCTCGGAATCAACTGTGGTATTAGTCAAAAGAGAAGTGGTTTCATGAATTGTTGATCTGAGAAATGGTTACGATTTATTGCGTGCTTCATTTATTGTTGGAAGTATATGAAAGTGGGTGAATAAGACTTAAGTTGATAAGAGGTTTTATACCGGTATTCGGGTGTGCAACTGCTATGGATAGGAGTTATCGTTTCGAGTATTTGGATTATGTAGTATATCATATGATTGCATTTGAGGTTGTAGGTATGGGTTATTACAGCTGGTTCCGGCTTATTCTGAATGTAGATGTGTGGTTCTGATCTTGTGTGTGATTTCGGGAAGTGCAATGTGGTTCTAGGGTTTATGGACTAGATGGATTGTGAAATTTCAGCTATGTTGTGTTATCGGACCTATGCGAGATAGGGTGACGTGGGATCACCCCGGGTATATGTTTGGTAAGGTCATTCAGCTATTGGTTGGCTTCTAGGACAATTATGGGTACGCTCTAGGACGAGCATTTTTTTAAGTTAGGAAGGATGTGACGACCCAACTAGTTGTCTTAGGAGTTACCACCCCGTTTCCTCCATTTTATGCTTCATTTTCTGTATTTGGTGTGTCAGAGTTAATTTAGATTGGTTTTGGTAGAAAATGAGACACTTAGTCTCTCTAAGGAAGGTTAGTTTGAAAAAGTCAACCGGAATTTAACTTATGAGTTATAAAGCTCGGATGTGATTTTTGGTAATTCGGTTAGCTTCAGGAGTTCGTTTGTGATTTAAGAGTGTGATCGGAAGTGATTTTGGAGGCCCGATGTAGAATTATACTTGAATTGGCGAAGTTGGCGTTTTGGCAATTTCCAGTTGATAGGTGAGATTTCAATCCGAGGATCGCAATAGAATTTCGAGAGTGGCAGTAGCTTTGTTAGGTGATTTGGGATGTGTATGTAAAATTTCAGATGATTCGGAGGTGGTTTGGTTGGGTTTTTGATAGAATGCGAGATTCAGAAGAATTTGAAGAACTTAGGCTTGGATTTGATGTAATTTGATGGTTTTAGTGTTAATCGTGGTGTTTTGCTGATTGAAGAAAGTTTGAATAAGGTATTGGATCATGTTTGTGTTTTTAGTTGAGGTCCCGGGGACCTCGGGGGAGTTTGGATGGTTAAACAGGGAGTTTTGGAATTTTTGCATTGTAAAGGGCTGCTCATATCTGGTATCTCCGCACCTGCGGTTATGGACTGCAGATGTGGTCACGCAAAAGCGGACAAGGAGGCCGTAGAAGCGATTTTGGACTCAAGGGAATTTTCCGCAGAAGCGGAGTCGTAGATGCGACTTATGGACCGCAGAAGTTGTATATGGGGCCTCGGTGAATTTCCACAGAAGCGACGTGTTGATCGCAAAAGGGGGAGTCGCAGATGCAAAATTCTGACTGCAGGCTGGGCAGAATGGGGTTTTAATGATATTTCATCCGCGAGCCTAAGTTATTTTCCTCCATTGTTGAGCATCGTGAGAGATTTTTCGGAGCAATTGAAGAGGGTTTCGACTGGGATTAACTGGAGGTAAGTTTTATGAGTTGAAAACATGATTATTAAGTGAAATTAACCTAGAAATTCATGGAAACTTAAGCCAAAATTTGATGAACAAGGGTTTGAGTTTTTGATATTTCAAATTGGGATTTGATGGGTCAATTGAGCTTGGACTTGAGAGTTCTTGGTATGTATGAACTCGTGAGAAGAGGAGGAACCCATTGATGTTAATTTTTTGATTTCTGAGAAGTGGGCCTGGAACTCGAGTTTTTTTAATTTCGAAATTTTGCTATTTTTGATTGTTTTTGATTGGGTATTGTCACATTGGCATAGTGTGATGTATTCGCTATGATGTTTGATAGATTTGACGCACGAGGAGGCCGGTTGAGGAGCAAAGGCGTCACAAGCTAGAGATTTCGCCGATTCGAGGTGAGTAGTGATTGTAAATGATATCCCGAGGGTTTGAAATCCCGGATTGCACATCGTAGTGCTATATTAAGGTAACTTGCACGCCGAACAGTGGGCGTAGGGTAGAGCACCACTGGGGATTGTAACTTGGTCCGTCCCGATTGATGAATTTACCACGTATTTGATTGGGATTTATTTGTTATCGCTGTTGTTTGGTTGATTGCCATATTTGGGCTTCGTGCCAACTATTTAAATCCTTCGGGGATTATTTTCACTGTTTCCTCACTGTTTTTACTTATTACTTGAACTCAGTTTTATACTGTTTCTCTACTATTTTACAATGTAACAACTATTACTCAGATTTGAGTCTAAATAATATTTTTAAATGATAAGTTGGGCTGAGAGCTACTGTTTTACTAATTCCCGAGGGGCTTGTGATGATATTCTGACTGAGTGTGGACGAGGGCCAAATGTGAGGATACACTGAGTAATATGAGGCCGAGGGCTTGGATGTGAGAGTTATATGTGGATCGGGTTGCACGTCGTAACGATACTTATATGGATCGGGCTGCACGCCACAACAGTATATATATAATATATATATATATATATATTGGATCGATTTGCACGCCGCAGTGATATAATGTTTGGGCTGTCGGAGCCCATTCGGAGTCTGCACCCTCACAGTGAGCGCCAGTACCAATATGGATCGGGTTGCACGCCGCAACAGGATATGGATCGGGTTGCACGCTCCAGCGAGATATGGATCGGGCTGCATGCCGCAGCAAAAAGTGGATCGGGCTGCACACCGTGGCAAAATAGGATCGGGCTGCACGCCGCAGTGGGTTACTATGTGATACTGTTCTCGGGGGGCTGGTACAGTTTGAGATATTGTCGAGGGGCGAACTTTTATGTTCTCATCTTGCATGCATATTTGCTTTTTTACCTGTTATACTGTGGTATTTGTACCCGAGGGGTAGATTTTCTATGCTTATGAGCACTAACTATTTTGAAATCGTTTTCGTAATTATTGAAAAGATCGTTTTCAAAAGAGATTTGAACTTAGCCAAGGTATTTCTAAATATTTCACAGATTTCACAGATTTCTAAGAAAATTTTACCCGACTTCTATACAACATGTTGGTTGCTTTTACGTGATTTCTTGCTGCTTAGCTATTATTTACTTTTATTACTCGCTGAGTTGGTGCACTTACTTTACTTCCTGCACCTCGCGTGCAGATGCATGTATTTTTTCATCCGGTAGCGGGTTTTGAGCTGGTTGAAGATTTTGCTATCTTAGCTAAGCACGGCCATCGTTCTAGGCACTGGATTTCTTCCTTGATTTCTAAATTATATTATGTATATTACTGGTCTTGTAATTGTATTTAGACTCCTCGAGATGCTCATGACTTGTGACACCCCGGGTTAGAATGTGTTTGGTTGTACCTTCGCCAAGTGATATCATTGAATCATCTTTAAAATTGTTTATTCATATTATTTATTTTTGAAGATGGGAAATATGGTTGGTTGGCTGGCCTTATTTTCACGAGAGGCGCCATCACGACCGGGGAGGGGTTTGGGATCGTGACATATATGTAACGACTCATTTTTATCATTTTATTTTCACAAAGCCCATTTGTAGCCTACTGGCTTTATACCTTCAGGTGTTCGAACTATAGGTCCGAAGACTTCAAATTTTTCAAGTGAAGTTAATTCTGCCTGGATAGCGTCTTTCCATTTTGGCAAATCATTTCTCTGTCTACTTTCATCAACAGATTTTGGTTTAAGATCCTCATCTTGTTGCATTATTTCAATAGCAACATTATAAATAAAAATGTTATCGATAACAATATTCGGTTCCATCTTTTTTCCATTGAGACATAACTTATTGATATCTCTTCATTCTTATTATTTTCAGGTACTCGGACCTCCCCTAAGGTCTTATCATTTGTTATGTCTTGGGGCTCTTCTTGAGCCACTACCTCCGTGTTATGATCACTTTGATCATTTGCTCCTTTTTTCGAGGATTTTTTTCTTTAGAACCGATTGGTCTACCACGTTTTAAGCGTGACTTAGACTCATTTGCTTTAATTGATTGTATTTACGGGATATAAACTCGAACTGGAGCATTAGCAGCTGGAATATATGACTTAGTCACCCTTGGTATGTCAGTGAATGCATCTGGCAATTGACTTGCAATATTTTGTAAATGAATAATCTTTTGAACCTCTTGTTCACATTAGTTTGTTCGAGGATCTAAATGAGACAATGATAATGAATTCCAATCTATCTCCTTTTTCAGCTGCTTATTTTCTCCCCATAATGTTGGGTATACTGATTCATCAAAATAGAAATCAGAAAATCTTGTCGTAAATAAATATCCAGTCATCGGCTCTAGATACTTAATAATAGAAGGAGATTCATATCCTATATATATCCCCAACCTTCTTTGGGGACCCGTCTTTGTACATTGTGGTGGATCAATTGAAACATATATCGCACAACCAAAGATTCCAAGATGGAAAATATTTGGCTCCTGACTAAAATTCAATTGCAATGGGGAGAATTTATGATAACTTGTGGGCCTTATCCGCACAAGTGTTGCTGCATGCAAATAGCATGACCCCATACTGAAATGGAAAGTCTTTTTCTCATAAGCATTGGTCTAGCAATTAATTGGAGGGGTTTGATCAATAATTCCGCTAGACCATTTTGTGTATGAAAATGAGCAACCGGATGCTCAATTGTTATCCTAGTTGATATACAATAATCATTAAAGGCTTGAGATGTAAACTCACCAACATTATCAAGATGAATTACCTTAATTGCATAATCTGGAAATTGTGCTCTTAGCTTTATTATTTGAGCCAATAATCTCGCAAATGTCATATTGCGAGTTGATAGTAAGCACGCATGTGACCATCTTGTAGATGCATCTACCAAATCATATAATATCTGAATGGTCCACATTGAGGGTGAATGGGCCCACATATATCACCATGTATACATTTCAGTTCCATCATAACTTTAATAGTTGATGGTCTGATGATTAGTTTGCCTTGAGAGCATGCAACACAAGAGAATTCCTTAAATTGAAGAAGCTTCTGGTTCTTCATTAAATGTCCATATGCATTTTCAATTATTTTACGCATCATATAGAACCAGGATAACCCAATCGGTCATGCCAAATAAAAAAATTATCTTGATTAGTAAACTTCTCATTTACTACAACATGTGTTTCAATCCTTCTAGTAATTGTGTAGTATAAGCCGGAGGAAAGAGTAGGTAATATTTCAAGCACATATTTCTTACCAGACATTATTGTAGTAATATAAAGATATTAAATCTTTTCGTCATTTGTAATCTCAATACGGCAGCCATTTTGGCGAATATCTTTGAAACTTAATAAGTTTCTTTGAGATTTACTATAATACAGTGCTTCATTAATAGCCAAATTTATTTCCCCTGGTAGTAATAAATTGACTCTTCCAGAACCTTCAATTAATCTTATACTATCATATATTTTATTAACATTGGCTTCTTTCATTAGCAAATAAGAGAAATATCAATTATCTCTTAAAATAGTGTGTGTTGTAGCACTATCTAGAAGACATATATCATCTTTATTAATCTTGAGTCCAATTGAAGACTAGGAAATTTTCATATTCTTCATAAAAAAACATCATATGAAATATGTGACATATACTAATTTTACCTTTTGAAGAATTAATTTGAGAACCCTTATTGTTCTCCAGTTTATTTCCAACATAATGACAATAAATATTTTGTCCCCTACCATATCCACGTTTACGGCCATGTCCACGACCACAATAATTATTTTGTTTTCTTTCAAACTTATCATATGTTGCTACATCATTCACTTCCGGAAATGGAGCTGGCTCAGTGGGACGGACTTCATGATTTTTTATTAATAGAGTATTATTCTGCTCTGCCACAAGTAGGCATGTGATTAACTCAGAATATCTCTTAAAACTATTTTTACGGTATTGTTGTTGTAGTACAATATTTGAAGCATGAAAAGTAGAAAATATTATTTCCAATAAGTCCTCATAAGTGATAGTGTCTCCACATAATTTTAATAGAGAACTTACTTTAAAGATAACAGAATTATACTCATTTTCGGTTTTAAAGTCTTGCAACCTTAAATGTATCCATTCATACCGAGCTTTCAGTAATACCATAAGTTTTATATGTTTTGATCGATCTTTCAAATTAATCCAGAATTCAAGTGGATATTTTATGGTTAAATATTTAGTTTTTAACCCTTCATGTAGATGATGATGAAGGAAAATCATGGCCTTCGCTTTATCCTGATTTGATACTGTGACAACCCGATCGGTTGTCTTTGGACTTTACGCCCCATTTTCCCATTGACTGCTTCCCCTAAGTTTATTTATGCTATTTTGGTTTTCCGGGACGTTCGATAATAGAATTCGGAGTGTTTTGGGACGCTTAGTCCCTAAATGAGAGCTTAAGTGTTGGAAAATGGTATGTAATCAGAATAATGTGAAGACGACCTTGGAATAGAAATCTGATGGTTCCGTTATCTTTGTTAGGTAATTTCGAGGTTGGGAGCTTGTTCGAAAGGTATTTTGGATGTCCGCGCTCATTTAGGCTAGAAATGCCGAAAGTTAGAATTTTGAAGTTTCCGGTCCGATAGTGAATTTTTGATCCGAGGGTCGAGACGGGATTCCAGAAGTTGCTATAGCACTGTCATGTCATTTGGGACGTGTGTGAAAAATTTCAGGTCAATCGGTCATGTTTTGGATAGGTTTTTGATCGAAAGCGAGTTTGGTTAGAATTTGAAGTTTTTAAGTTCAAATCATTGATTTATTCTAGTTTTCGGTGTTGTTTTAGGTGGTTTAAGGACTGGTACAAGTTTGAATGATGTTATGGGATATGTCAGTAGGTTTGGTTGAGGTCTCGGGGGGCTCATATGTGTTTCAGATGCTCAACGGAGCTATTTCAGGACTTAAAGATTGCAGAAAATTCCCAGACAGTTGTTGCAGAATTTTCTTCTCTGCGATCGCATCGACTCCAATGCGATCGCATAGTGCAAATTGTGGAGGGCCGTTTTTCCTTCAATGCGATCGCATGCCCTTGAATGCGATCACATAACTCTTCCCCCTCCTTCTATGCGATCATATACCTCCTTCTGCGTTCGCACTGAACAAATCTAGCCGATGACTCAGAGGTTCTTTTCCTCTATGCGATTGCAGGGATCCTCATGCGATCGCATAGGTCTGCCTTCTTCTACTCCACAATCGCAACCTGTTGACTGCGTTCGCATAGGTCTAAATTCCAGGCCTCATAATTTACTCTACGCGATCGCAATACCTTTCATGCAATCGCATTGAACAAAGGACATGGGCAGTTATAAACTTTTCAAAAATGAGGGTTCTTCCATTTTTATCAAAACTCAAGCTAGAGAGCCCGATTTTGGGAGATTTTTCGAGGGCTTTTCAGAGGCAACTATTGGGTAATGATTCCTTACTCCTCTATGACTAAAACCCACTAATCTAATCGTGAATTCAACGTTTAATTTTGGATTTTGAATGAAAATTGGGGTAAAGTTGTTAGACCTAATTGTGAGGATTTGGAGGGGATTTTGACCTCCGAATTTGGAGATTTTTATATGGTTAGACTCATTAGAGTACGAGTTTTCTGAAAATGTGAAAATTATTCGATTCTAAGACGTTGGTCTGAGGGTAATTTTGGTCATTTTACCTATTTTCGCACCTTAGCTTTAATTTTAATAGTAGAATAAGTTACTTGCGATGTTATTTACGATATGTAATTGGTTTGAATAGATTTGGGCCACTCGGAGTCAGATACTCGTGTCAAGGGCATTGTTTCTTAGCAATTTTCGTACTGGTTCGAGGTAAGTGGCTTGTCTAACCTTGTGCGGGGGACCTCTCCCCTTAGGATATCCTTACTGTTGTTTAAATGCCTTGTGCGCGAGGTGATGGGTGTGTACTTGTGCTAGTTGTTGAAAATTCACTTTACTTAACTTATTTAGACTGTGTTCCTTCACATATTTAACTGTTAAAAATGTAATTTCACTTGTTTTAGCTTAGGGAAAGCATATTAGTAACTTATTTGCTCTAATTGACTAAATTGCAATATCTGTCTTTTTTGTGAGCATGCTAGGCTCTAGATCTTTACTGTTGCTTGTACTTGGTTTCTTTCTGTTAAATATTGAATTGTTGTGATGTGATTACGATTGGACTATGAGTTCAATTTCCGGAGATCCTTTGTTATTGGTATGATGGAGTGCGGGTTCAATTCCCGAAGATCCTCTATTATTGATATGATAGACTACGGGTTCAATTTTCGGAGATCCTCTGTTATTGATATGATAGACTGGGGCTTCAATTCCCGGAGATCCTCTGTTATTGGCATGATGGAATGCAGGTTCAATTCCCGGAGATCCTCTATTATTGGTATGATGAACTGCGATTTCAATTCCCGAAGATCCTCTGTTATTGATATAGTGGACTATGGGTTCAATTCACGGGAGTATCCTCTGATATTAGTATGATGGGCTGCGGGTTCGATTCCCGGGAGATCCTCAAATATTGGTAAAAATGGACTGCGGGTTCAATTCCCGTAGCTCCATGAGGCATCCTGATACTGAGTGATTGTTCTTGTATTGACAGATTTGTATTTGTAGCATGTTCAGTTTTACTATTGTTTTGCTAGATACTCGATATCCACTGTATTTCCTATTGTCTATTCATTTCATATTTATTCTTATGTTTATCTCAGTAGGGCGTCAACCTTCCTCATCACTACTCAACCGAGGTTAGGATTGGCACTTACTGCGTACCGTTGTGGTGTACTCATACTACTCTTCTGCACACTTTTGTTGTGCAGATCCAGGTGCGTCCGGCCAGGCGTATCATCAGTGAGTTTGGAGGTTGCTATCGGAGACTTGAGGTATATATGCTGCGTCCGCATACCGGAGAGTCTCCGTCCATTCTATCATGTAGTTAGCAGTATTGTTTTTCCTATTTTTCTCTGTTGTATTAGACACTCCTTATATTAGAGTTGTACTTATGTTCTCATAGCCTGTGTTGCCCGTAGGATTCCGGGTCTTGGAGGTTGTTACAGTATTTTGAGTTGAAGTGTATGTGCCAGGCGGCACCCTATATATTTTCTTATGTTGTTTAGTATCTGCTCCTTTTTTTCGTAAAGGTTGTTAAATTTCCGCGATGTTGGATCTGTGGATCGCAAACTGCGTATAAGCTCCTCTAGTTGTCTCCAATGTGTACTCTAGTAAACTGCTTCTTGACCATCTGCAAAATATAAGAAGTGATATTAGAACAGGTTCTATACATTGAGGGTCTAGTCCATATTTGTTGCCACATCTTGTTCTCCAAAGTTCCCAACAAATGATAGGTGGGAGGTTTTTGGTGATGTATCTCGAGATTGGATTGGGTGATTTGTGGTTCCACTAGGTTCGAAGGGTCATGTTCAAGTTATTAAAATTCCAACCAATACCCAAAGTCCCCGCAAAATTTCTTCATATCTTCCTTGCAAGTTCACCTTTGCAGAATATGGGGTTAGTGTCTTCTAGATCAGTTCGACTATTGGTAGAGATACAACAATAACGTCGGGGAGTTTGAGCAATTCCAAGCCTGGCTACACTCTTATATGTGTAGAGTTTGTTACCAACTACTCTCCACAGGAGGAAAGACATCTTGAAAGGAATGTCCTTAGTCCATAAGTTCTTATAGAGAGGATTGAGGTCTTTTCTTTGCCAAATAGCATTCTAGGTGGAGCTTATGGTAAGTTTTCCCAATTTAAAAAGTCTCCAGCTGGATTTATCGTCGCAATTGTTTTCTGATTCAATGCATAAGGATAATAGATGAGATTTGGTGCCTTCATTTGGTTGAATGGGGAGGGAGTTCCTATTCCAGGTGTTGTTCTGAAGAATTTCATTCAACTTGATGTTTGGTAATGAGACCTATGGGTAGTAGTCATATACAAAGGACCTAATGGGCACCAGTTATCAAACCAGAAGGAGACATCCCTTTTTCCAATGTTCTAGATAATATTGAGCTCCATTTCTTCTTTGATGTCATATATGGCTTTTCAATTTGTGAGTTCCCCTTAATCCACATAATGGTAATAGGATGATTCGACTCACGATACTTATCAATCATGAAAGATCCCCATAGCGGATTGTAGTTCTGAGATTCCACCACTGCTTTGCTCTAAAGGCCTTACAGGTATCACTGAGCCTTCTAAAATTAGCTCCTCCTTTGTCATAAGGATAGCACAAAATTTTTCATGCAACCCAGTGATACTTTCCTCCACTATCTTTTCCGGACCAAAAGAATCTTGCTACAAATTTCTCAATGAGCTCTACAGTTCCTTTTGGTGGGTTTACAGTTGCCAAGAGGTGAATAGGTAGGGCCAAGAGGACATGTCCAATGAGAATTGCTCTTCCTCCGGTTGAGAGGAGTTTGGTATGTTAATTTCTGATTATTCCAATGATTTTGTTCACAATATCTGAATAAAATTCGATCTTCTTCCTCCCTATTGTTAGAAGACATCCCAAATATTTAATAGGAAATTTTTTATATTTCATGCCAGTGATAGCCTTCATTCTATTGATAGTGACCAGGCTGGTCTTGGGGCTCATTGCAAAACGACTCTTGTTCTTTATTGGTGAGTTGCCCAGAGATCTCATACTCCTTTAAGGTGTTCAATACCAATCTCATGGACCTCTTGTTTCTATTACACACTAGAATAATGTCATCTCCAAAAGAAAGATGATTAACTTTAGGACAATTAGTCTTCATGTAAAAACTTTTTGTATCCTACTCTACTAGTTAGATTGTTCAACATTTGTGAAAGCATTTAAGTACTTAGAATAAAGAGAGAAGGGGAGAGAGGGTCTCCCTGCCTTAAGCCCCTCTCAGAGTAAAAGAAGCCATTTCTTCTTCCGTTAACCAACACAGAATAGCAATTATTGGAGATGTATTTATGAATAATCTCGATCCATTGGTTACTGAAAATCTACTACTATCTATAACTACAAGAGTATTTCTTTGCATATATGCAACAAATAAGTTATATGTAGTTCTAAATTATATATACGTAAATGCAGCGATAGCTATTCCATTTCCCGTCTTCAATTTGATTTCAGCTGAGGCTGTTTTTTCAAGTTACATAATTTTCTTTAATTAGCAAAATGTCACTTTTGTCCCCACCCAACCCGCCCATATTAAACCTGAAATCAACCCGCCCATTTAGAATATGAATAAATTTGGGTCAACCCAGAAGATGACACTCATGACCAGAGATGTGTTGCAACACTAAATCAAAGAAGACAAGAACCAACGTTTCAGAAGACGAAGGATCTATTTTCATGAATAGATGAAAATGGCATATAAAGGGAACAAGCCAGCACACTAGCAAACAACAGATCATTAAACTATTTCTGCTTAATTATAATCGAGCATAGCTTCCTTGATTCTCTGCAAGCTTAAACAAAATTGACTATTGATCAGATTCTGGATTAAGATTCTTTAGAGGTTCATCGAAGTAAAATCTGTTCTGCCACCCAAGATACTAGAGTTTCTTGAACTATATATTACAAGGCACAACCAAGATAAATCTGTCAGGTAGTTGCAGTTGCTTCTCCTTCGATTTTTTTCAGATCAACTCAAAAATGATATCATTACACAACCAGCGGCAGAGTGAAATAATTAGGTTCATACAGTAAAAATTAGCCTAGAATGATTTGTGGTCTCCAGTCGGATATGCCGGAGTCACAAGAATAAAATGGCAACATTCCCAACTCCCCCTTGGGAAAATCTGTACAGAATTAGCACTGAACTCCAAAGTTCTTGTAGGGGAGGGATGGCCTGCTGTATAGGTGAAGATCAGTCCACTTGTGAGCACCAAAAGCGCTCAAGACAAAGTTCAGAAGCAACACAGCCCCACACACCAAAAAAAAAAAGAAAAAAATAGATTCATATGCTTCATTTAACCCCTCTTTCGCCATCATTCTATACAGAAACCACCAACTAGAACTAATTTCTCTTTCGGTGAATAAATTGAACCAGACAAAAATTAACAGACAGGTGAAAATACTGTAGCCAACCCTTGATCTACTTCAATATGGAGCTTGTCATAGGCCATCAATGTCCTCTGCTCAGACTTGTAAGTTCCTCTACCGCTGGCAAGGACCTCACCGTCTGCATCAATAATCCCTTCCTTGTTTGGGTCATCCGACCGTGGACCAGGCTCTAAAACAAAAGCCTTTACCTGTGGTTGTTTTAAATCAATGAGAAGCCTCAATTTAAATCCTAATTAATGTACAAAACTAGCCTCTAATTTCAAAGTAGTTGACTTTTCAAAAAAGAACTTATCTCTAATTTTAACACATAAACGCGAATATGCACGGGTTAAGGTTGGGGGTTGGGGTTATAGGCGGACTCAGGATTTGAAGGTCGCGGGTGCTCTTTTTGATTCAACAAAAATCTTTTTTGTATATAGGGTTCCCACTATAATATATCACTATTTTCTAAAGACATACATGTATACGTAAAAAATTTACGGGTGTCAGTGACCCCTCTAGCTATTGCATAGGTCCACCTCTGGGTTATTGTATTGCTGATTATTCAGGCAAAGGGTGTCATTGTTTAAATCAGCTGGCTACAAAACCAAAACCTATTTGGTCAAGGAATTACATTACATTTTGATTGCACTACTAGATAAACATCAGAATTTAAAATTGTAAAAATGGGTACCCATTTTATCTAAAAGCTTAAGTATTAAAGAGAGCACGGCTTTATATACTAGTAAATTGTATTTGATTCTTTCTTATTATGGGTCAAGCACATAAAAATTCTTTTTGATAATGGGTGGCAGTGATACTCGAACTCAGGACCTCTACATGCTTTGGTACCATATTGAAGTGCGTATGATCAATTCATCTAAAAGCTTAAGCTGATTAAATAGCACACTTTTATTTACTTAATTATGTCATCTATGGAACTTTCAGAAAAATGAAAAAAAAATTATAGGTCTTATTTTAATTGGCGAATTGTAAGAGTTGTTCCAAAATATAAAAAAGAAAAGGAAGAAAAAATAAACGCGACAAGAACTTGCATAATAGAAGTTACTTAAAGAGCTAAGATGATGAATCTAACCTTCAAGTACAAGACATGTGGTGATCTAACATGACCTCCTTTATTTAAGTCACTCATCAACGTCAGCAAGGATAATTTTGAGCAATCTTTCATCACAACTAAGTCCAAGTAACCATCTGCAAACTGCACATGAGCGCAAAAAGAAAAAAGGAATTTCAAGATATGCTAAAACAATGAAACATGCAGCGGGAAAGTCGCAATTTAACATCCACAGCTTAGTGCTTCTAAAGAAAGAACAGAGGAAAGGTAGTAGCTTGGTATATGCATCTGCAAGTGCAGGGCCTTTTATAGGTATGGGATTAGACATGTTCCTTCAGCAATGGCACTATAATGAAGCCATTATTGCAGAATATTCTACACATAAAATGCAGACTTATGGTTAGGAGAAGATAAAAGAAAACTACTATGTCAAGTTACTACCTGCAAGAGTCCTAGTCTAAGCAGAGGGTTTTCACCGCTAGAACATCATAAAACTTAATCAGTAAAGTTAGGCCCATATCGTGGCCCGTATTGTAGGAAGCCAACTTTTAGCCTACAGAAAGAAACTCATCTTTTTCCGACTAAGTCAAAATATCTATCTTTGACACTATATTCAAAATGTGGAAAGGTAATTGATTGACAAAATCTTTTGCTTACTTATTACACCCAAAAAAAAAACAATCAGCAGTGATGTTATGTTGCACTGGCTTGGTGCAAAAGTTTGTAAAATCTTTGATTACTTGCCCCAAAAAAGAACTAGTATAGTGAAGATGCCCCAAGAATTACTTTAAATCAGGAGTTGCCTTTAAAAAGTTTAGCATGAAAGATGCAGACACTCACAGTTATATTTTAAAGGTAACCCCTGATTTAAAGTAATTCGAAATAAGCCCTAGATTCGAACTACATATTATAGAAGCCATTCTATTTGGTATACTCTGAAAGTAGCACTGAGAGGAATCCGATCACAAGTTCAATGGAGGCAACATTTACAATTATGTCCAAAGAAACTCAACCAACCTTGGCATCGGGTGCTGCGAGAACATCTTCACCTCCCCAAGGAACATTATGAAGCCAGATTGAGACAAAAGGCCCCTCAATCTTGCGGTTGAAACCCTTCATGTCAAAAGCTGGACCACGATAGCAATTTTGCTGAACCCGATTTGAGTTAAGTTCATTAATTTCACCTTCAAGTTCAAGTGGTTCTCCAAAATTTTCATATCCTGGTGCAGCCAAAAATTTTATACAGCCATGATACCTTCTAAGACAAAATATCCGCTGTATTGCCTGGAAAAACAGTATGAGCCTATGAGACTAGCAAATAAAAAGCAAATAATGATACTTTAATGGCTACAAGAACCACTAAGCACGTGATCAACTGGAGGCATTCTACTTTTTCTTTTCATTTTTTTGTCCTCATACAAAAAGAGAGATGCAAGGGGGATGGAAATGGTGTCCATGAAGAAATCCGGGTACACAAAAAGCTGACCAAATTACCGGGTCAGTGAAGCTCAAATATCGTAATGAGACCAAACCTACCAAGGAAAGAGAAGGAGCAAGGCCATGGAATGAAGTTGTATAGCAAGCTAGAGAATTTGTAAATAAATCGAGTGATACAATCAGGAATTTAACTTCTGTCTGAAATATAAGAAAATATATAATAGAGGAAACAAATGCAAAACATACATAAAAATCCATTCGAGCACTACCCATCCATCTATACTTCTCGGACTCTATATCTATATCAGCTACAAGACCTGAAAAACAAAGAGTCCTGTCAGATAGTTTAATCATATATCAATTTGCAATGAACTAAAGCAGATATGAAACAAAAACAGTGTCAAAGCCAGAAGAGCAAATGTCAAATATACATACCCCAGGCAAGCATTAGCACACTGAAAAACCTTTTCTGCCCCTGTGAAACTGTAGCTACATCTAGTGATCTTGTATGCCCTGCCATTGATCAAGCACGCATAGAGGATTAAAGAGCTTCTTTGGTTCAACAGAAAAAGAAATGCAATTGAAACATCAGTTCGGGAATCACCATTTTAGTTTAAAAGGATAGCAATTATTTACCTCTAATAATAGCAAGAGTTGCGTTAAATGCAGTACAAGATTCACCTACAGAATCTAGAAGAGATTTTGCCATCCCATTTGAAGTGCCTGCATTTGCATACACAAAAATACAACTATAAGACAGTGGACGAAAGTAACAACATTGCTTCCATGTGCTAAAGTTTTGGTCAAAAGCTACTAAAAAAGCTATGCACATTATATTGTAAAACTTTAATAAACAGACGACGAGCGAAGCAGTAAGTCCCATAAACAAAAATCCTTGAGCCTCAAGTGGATCTCAGGTTTTACACAGTTAAAGCCAAAATGAAGTTCAAAGCTGAAAATGAATCTACCAGGACTAGAAATTATGTGGAATATTTGCGATCAGAGAAAGATTCCGGTGAAGGGAATTCATAAGGATGTCCAAATCTCTCCCTTGAACGTAACTGCAAATTTCAGTTCCTTACGCACGAGGGGAGGGGGAGGTGGGGTGTATTGTTCAGAACATTAGGGGTAAGAAGTTTCTAACCTGATCCAGCTGCCTCTACCAAATACAGTGTTATTGAAACAACAAGATAGGTCTTAATCAGTTAACTACTAAGAATGAAAAAGTTAAAGCTGAAAATTGTTAGCATATATTTGCAGCTACTAATCTGGTTTGTTGGCAGTCGAAGCATTTTCTTTGCTGGAATAAGTTGTTAAGTGTTATATACATCCTAAGGAGTCCTTGAAGTGCACACAGTTTCTGTTAATAATTTGTTAGTTAGGGCTCCCTTCGATTCCCCAAGTAGGCTTCTCCTGCTAAAGGACAGCCCAGTGCACGAAGTATCTCGCGTTCACGCAGCTGCGGGCAAGGGACGCAACCCAAGAGATATGATGTATGCAGTCGATTCCACGGCTCGAACCTGTGACTTATAGGTCACAAGGAGTCACATACACATACACACACCTCAAGCATAAGAATATGCAAAATGACAAGACACAGTTTGTCTTTGCTGATGTGTGTCATCGCAGTCTATTCTAGATATGTAGGTCATAGAAATGTGTGTCAGCACCATGTGCTCCTGACGACCTTTCAGAAGATAGAGTGAAGAATTAATCTGGTAATTAAGCATACTATAGGTTTTTTTCCTTTTGAATAACGGTATATAGAAGTTTAGCAACTAAAGGTATAAATCATGTAAAAAAAAAAACTTAATGCGATAGACCACAGTCATGTATATCAAGCTCCACAACAAAAGCTAATCAAAATATACAAACACCAGCAAGAGAAGGAAACAGACCTGCAGGTATTACTCCAAGAGGCATCTTTATTGCAGAACTCCAATCCTCCCTTTCAAGTAGTCCATTCACTACCTACTAAAAATTGAAAATCAAGAAAGTAAGAACATGATGATCACTTGTATGATTATCATCATTCACCTCAGAAACGAATAGCCAAAAATTTTAAAAGACAGAGCCGGGCACAAGCCTCTTAAACCGCAGGATAACTGGAGAACAGAGATGCGTGTAATCTTGTTGTGGATTCCATCAAAATCACAGTGGAGCAACTCTGAAGTTATTCCAGGACTCACCTCTAAGACATTTCATCCACTTCAGTGCAATGTGTCTTAGAGACTCAACATAACTCTTTGACTTTCTTTTATTTTCTCTCTCTTCTCTTTTTGGGGAAGGGGGGAAAATGTACAAAGCATCTGTGCTTCTCTTTTTAAATGATATTCAGATGTTTCTATGTATACATATGAAGCATAAGAACAACATAGTTATATATAAGCTTTTTAATGTTTATTAATAAGTACTATAAATTGATCTTTGATTGTTTTACATTTAATCATGATTTTATGAGTTTATTTCTTGGCATTAGCAATTCCTTTCAGTAAGTTAACAAATAATTACCCTGAAGATCTTAATGCACTCTCGTAAAGCAGCTGAGTAAAAGTCGTAGGAAAAACTGACTGGTAAAGTAGTAAAATTTACATATCAGTTTTTCCACTATGGTTCATCTTTGACATCTTTTAAATCAGAATTTTATATAGACAAAAATATCTTGAGCCCAGGAAAGGATAACCTTCCATTCAATAAACAAGCTAGGTATTCCATAATCAAGTACTATATGTCAAAAGAAGAGTATACTGCAAAATTGTTTGAGCCGGACTGATGGAAAATCAAACAACAATAGGCCAGACAAAAGATTAAAAAAGAAAAAAAAACATGACCAACCTACCTCAACCAAAATTCCATCCCCACTGACACAAAGAACTCCGTCGTAGCTCAAAAGATCCAATGAATGAGCGACTTCCTTTGCATGTAACCGATATTTAGTTTCTGAGAGTGAAAGATTAAGAGTATAAGGCATGATCATAGACTCAAGTAAAATCATTGAACAAACACCAGCCACACGCTATGTTGCTCGGACTCTCCGAAAATATCACCGGTGCGTGTCGGATTCTCAAAAAGCAGTGTATTTTTGGAGAATCCGACACGGGTGTGGCACTATTTTGGAGGGTCCGCGCAACATAGGCCACATGTGGATTAGAAGATTCAATATTTCAAACCTTGCAGTGTGTATTGAATATTTGCATCATCGAGTAGGGGCTTTACATCATCAAGAAATATCTTTGATGCAGATCGCTTTCCTCCATATGGATTCAGAAGTACAAAAAGTCTCTTAGGGCGACCTAAAATTCCATGATGTCAAGTATTCTATATCATGTATAAACACCAAAATAAATAATAATAAAAAAAAAAAATAGAAGAAGATCCCAAGGTGTGGCCTAGTAGTCAGCAAAGTGGGTTGAGTACCATCAGGTCTCAAGTTCAAATCCCAGTGAATGCGAAAAACACTGGGTGATTTCTTTCTATCTGTCCAAGCCTTGGTGGACAACAACAACAACAACAAGCCTTGGTGGACATGGTTAAATAATAACAATAATAATAATAATAACGACAACAACCAGAATAATGATGATATAACAATACCCTTCACTATCTGTAGTTAAGAGAACAGAATATCATTTTAAGCAAGACGAAAAGAAAAGCATGCCAGAATGCAGAAGCGCCAACTTAACTAAAGAGAGTAAGAGACAGCTTCTTAGGTTTAAGGAAAAGCAAGCTAGAAGCACTCCTTTTTTAAAATTAGGTGAGCACTCATTTGCTCTAACTTTTCTTCTATGTTACATACTATTACTATATATGCTAGTAGGCCGTGTCACGTTCATGTTCTATCACACATCAGATCAAGACGTAAGACAAAATGAAAAGAGCAATCTTTAATTTTGGAAAAAGAACTTTGTAGCTGCTTAACTTATTGAATCTCTGATGCTTAAGTATTATAAATCTTACATTTTCTTCAAATGAACATTTTTTCCCCTCACATAAAGTCGTAGGACCTGATAATCCAAACTATTTTATCAAACTAGTTTGACTCACCTGGATGTAATTCAACCAAAGCTCATTGTTACTCTGAATGAATAATCACGCATTATAAGAGAATTATTCGGAAACATGAATTAATATTTTCATATGGTTCCAAATAACATTTCAGTAACTTTATAAATTGTAATACTGTAGTTTTAATAGAACATAAACTACTGCATTCCTCAAAGGTTCTGTCGTCAGTTGTTACCGAGTGAATCGAGGACTGCTTGGAGTCTTTGATTCCAAAGCCGAAGAGAATCCTCAGATAATGGCTCAAAAGAGAAAATCTTCCTCAACGGAGCTCCGCCGTCACCGGCGCAGCAAATTCCGGCTCCGCTCTCAATGACAGCCTTGATTTTGATCCGAGAACCTTCGACGACGAACCCTAGGACATCTTTCTCAATTGATAAACACCGGTCAGGCCATCGGAGTTGTCCTCCGGCAGTCAGAATCAAGGGAAAGACAATTCCATTTATCTGAACCCGGTCCGACAGTACGGGAGCTCCGGTGTTCTTGGGGTCCATCGTTTTCTCCTGCTAATTAAGGCTCGTCCAGTTTATTTGTAAGCTGAAAAACCCGGTTCATGTAGCATGAAATAAGACGTAGATTTTGAGGAATTTTGCTTCAATCGCGTTCAAAGGAAAGTGCACGTAAATCTTCTACTCCGAGGGACCCACAAGTTGACATGTGAACGGCAAATATTGCCCTAAGTCACATAAGCTTTTCAATTATTTTCTCACCCCGAAGGACTGCTTACACCTCTCATCACTTTGGCTTCATGTTTAAGCTTTTTCAAATTTTCTACTGCATCTTCTACTTTGCAATTTAAATTTATGAATATGGATTTGGTTAGCTATACTATTTAGTGGAGAGTATTTATCATGAATATGGTAATAATAATCAAATTTGATTAATGGTTGTAAAAGTACATAATTGTTATGAAATAATATAAGAACAAGAACAATATAGAGAGAAGTAGAGAGAGGAGTATTCTTATTGATACTTTGGGATGGTTTACAATGGAATATAACCCCTTTATTTATAGGGAGAGAAAAGACTTAGCCTCAAAGTAGAACTCTTCTATAAGATAGACATTCACTCTAATTAGAGTTCTATTTATAACACTCCCCCTTGAATGTCTATTCAATAATGTGCCTCGTTAAAACCTTAACTAAAACAAAACCAATGGGAAAAAAATTATAGAAAAGGAAAAAGAGTACACATGTTTGAATATGCGCCCTATTGGTTGCCTCGTTAAAAACCTTGCAAGGAAAACCCATTGGGACAAAACCTTGTAAGGGAAAAAGAGTGCAACGCGCATTAACTCCCCTGAAAAGAGCATCAATTCACATCCTTGAGCATTTGCATTTCAATTTTGTGCACCATCTTCAAAACGATCTTTTGTAGAGATTTGATAAATAAATCAGCCATATTGATTTGAATAAATATTCCGCACCTTGAAATTATCATTCTTGATAGATATGAACATCTTCATATAATGTCGTCGAATGACTCTTCAATATCTCCATAGAAATATTCTCGATGCCATCATGCTTATAGTTATAGCAAGATACATATGTACACAAGTTGCACTTAGGATGTGGTACTTCAGGACCAAGAATTGTATATGCTTCAAGCAACTTCAATCTTTCATGGATTGACATATAAGTTAAGTCATATAAGCCATATAATAGACTTTAGATGCATATCAAGTTTTCATGTCATGCTAAACAAATAAGATATCGAAAACTGATTACACATACCATTGACTTTATACTTTCAAGTATTTGAACTACATGTCCAAAACTACATGTCTTTCATATGGAATCAATTCTGCTTGAATTGTATCTCTTCCATTTAGCCAATATTTTTGTTTGTATTCGACAAACATAAGATCCTCATCGATATTTAGCGCTATCATAGATGTTGTCGGCGAACATTTTATATCGGTTCCAGTGAATTTTCATGAAAACATAACATGGAGATCTCTTTATTCATATATTCAGGTACCTGAATCTCTCATGAGATTTTATGAAGTGTTATGTCATGTGATCTTCTAGATCACTTGCCTCCCCATTATGATTACTTTGATCATTTGCTCATCTTCTTTATTAAGAAGTTATTTTGAAACCGATTTGTCTATACGCTTTAAGCGTATCAAAGACTTTGTCCTTCTAGGACTTAATATGAGCATTTGCAGTGAGAATATAGTTACTGTCTTTGGGTCAGCAAATGCGTATAGCATTCTTTGCAATATGTTGCAATTGAATTATCCTTTTATGAACTTCAGGTTCATATTATGATATTCGAGGATCTATATATACAAATGATAATTCATCCCATGTAACATTTTCTCAAGTGTTTATCATGTCTCCCCCTCATGTTAGAAAAGCTAACTTGTTTCCTCAACTTTGAGAGTCCATCTTTGTGCATTATGGTGTTAATGAAAATATACACCGCACATCAATAATAATAAGATGAAATTATTTGGTTCCTGACCCTGAACCACTTGTGAGGGGAGAATATAATATACTCTCGTATACAACGTATATCAAACTGATATATATAACTTTGTTCTCATAAGAAACAGTTTAGCTATTAAGTGGAGGCACTCAATAATTATCTTGCTAAACCAACTATGATATGAACCAACTTATCAAGATGAACTATCTTGAATAGAAAATCTGGAAATTATGCTCGAAGTTATATTACTGAGCAATTTGCCTCGCAAGCACCGGCCAGGCTGCGGGTTAATAACAATCGCACATGTAACCATATCATAGATGCATCATATGCGGTATACATGGCAGGTGAATGGGCCCATATTCACCTTTGATATTTCCAGAATTTATGGGATTCAACCCGAACTCTTTAGTTGGTCAATTAATTAATGAGAACAAGTAATACAAGAGAATTCGTAAAGAACTTTCTAGTTCTTTAATATTTACCCATGTGAATTCTCTATTACTGCACATCATACTTAAAATGATATGGCTAACCCGAATGCCAACTGAATAAATTATCAATATTGATAAACTTCAAATTTACACCATGACATGTGCAATTATCAATAAACTTCAAGTTTATTATGATATGGGTTTTTATATCAATAAACATCCACTTTATTGTGGTATTCTTGTGTAGTACAAACTGGAGAATAAAGCGGGTGGTTTTTCACATACAGATTATCCCGCTATAAGTTGTAGTAATAGAAGATATCAAATCTTTCCTTTATTTATAGTCTCAATATAATCAATCGCTTTCGCATATACTTTGGAAACTGAATAAGTTTCTTTGAGACTTACTACCACACAATACCTTATTGGTAATCAATTGCGTTTCTCCAACATAGTAATAATTGGCTCTTCTAGAGCTCTCAATTAATTTTGTACTACCACAGATTCATCAACATCCATGTGGTGAATATCTCTTTTAAAGAGAAAGTTATACTATTATGGTCATGGTCAAAATTATATGCAAGATATGTTTCTTGCATTATCGTTGTCCTTTAATAGTCATATTTCCAAAATATTTTGGCGTACAATAGGTACGTGACCAACGATCATTCATGCCATAATAATGACATTATTTTCATATATCATCTCAAACCTCCTTCTAGGGGTGAGTGTGGTATATTCAATACCAATTTCATGTTCATATTCTTCCAATAATGAATATGTATTCGTGAATCAGATGTTGTCACATTCACTGCGGGGATATGTGATTTTGTTATCCTTTTTAAATCTGTAAATGCGCCTGGCATTCGATTTGCTATTCTTTGCAAATGGATAATAATTTGCACCTCTTTTTCACAAATAGAGGTATGTGGATCAAGATGAGATAATGATGCATTTTTCCACAAAATTTCCCGTTTGGTTTCACCAACTTCTCCCCCTAATTTTGGGAAAAGTGTCTCATCGAATTGGCAGTCTGCAAATCGTGCAGTGAACAAATCCCCTGTCAATGTTTCGAGGTAGCGAATAATGGAGGGCGATTCAAAACCCAACATATATTCCTAACCTTCTTTGCAGACCCATTTTGGTGCAATATGGCAGTGCTACAGGCACATCTACTGCACATCCAAAAATTCTTAAATGGGATATATTAGTTTCATGACCCAAAACTAATTGCAACGGGGAATATTTGTGATAATTCGTCAGTCAGAGATGAACTAGCATTGCTGTATGCAAAATGGCGTGACCCCAAACCGAAGTGGGCAGCCTCGTTTTCATGAGTAAATGAGGTATTCAAGATTATACTCATGTGTTGTCTCAATCTGATATCCATTTTGAATGATATCTTTAAAACTCAACAAGTTCCTTTTAGACTTGGAGGAGAACATTGCATTCTCTAAAATGTTGTTCCTTTAGGCAGAGTTATAGTTGCTCTTCCGGAGCCTTTAATCAATTTACTACTACCAGAAATTGTAGTAACATCTGCCTTACACCTACTTAAATGAGAGTAATATTTCTTCTCTTTGAATATCGTATGTATGGTACATGAATCAATTAATCAAAAGGAGATATACGAACATGAGAATAAACAAATTTAATCCGTTGCTTCATAATTAAACAATATTTTCAAAATCTGTTGAGGTTATTCGAATAACTGAGTTGATAGTCGACTATCTTGGGAAGCAGTTATTAGGTTATTCGAATAACTAAACCTGATATTCGACTAACTAGCCTTGCGGAAAAATCCAGTTTTAATGCGAAATATTGGTTAGTCGAATAACTAATTAATTATTCGATTAACTTAGTAAACAGTCATCAGGTTAGTCGACTAACTAAACTGGTTAGTCGACTAACTTAGCTTGCGAAAAATCCAGTTTTTAATACAAAATATTAGATAGTCGACTAACTTATTAGTTAATCGACTAACTTTACTGGGAAGTAAAAATGTCTTCGAAATTTAAGCATATTGAAACATTCTAAAGAGCTAATACTAACATTATATCATAAACTAACTAATACGAGCTGATACTAATGACTACTAACTAATACAAATAAGTAAAATAAAATCAAACAATTCCATCTTCCTTCATCACAGACCCATCACCAATTAAGTGGTCTATTTTCCCCTCAGGGTGCTCAAAGAAGTCTGCCACATCCAAGTGGGTGATGTCAAAATTGTCGTCAGAGACAGAATTGGTTTCAGGGCATTTACCTTTTAGAGATGCTTGATAAAGCTCAACCAAATGTCTTGGTACACGGCAAATTTTCGCCCAGTGCCTTTTCCACCACAACGATAATATATAGTTTATGAACTATTTGCTTTTGGATTCTCATCATATCGTGCTTGTGGCAGAGTGACCAACTTCAGGTTGTCATATCTCTCCTTTAAGCTATTCCACAAGATAGGTGGATCTTTGACTGTGATATATTCAATTTTCAAACCTTCATCAAGGTGATGGCGCAAGAAAATCAAGGCCTTAGCACAGTTTCAAACCTTTATCAAGGTGATGGCGCAAGAAAATCAAGGCCTTAGCACAGTTTCAAACCTTCATCAAGGTGATGGCGCAAGAAAATCAAGGCCTTAGCACAGTTTCAAACCTTCATCAAGGTGATGGCGCAAGAAAATCAAGGCCTTAGCACAGTTTCAAACCTTCATCAAGGTGATGGCGCAAGAAAATCAAGGCCTTAGCATAGTCTTGGGTGGATGCATTATTTCTGTCTTTAATGGCGTCTCCAAGACCCATTGCATCCAAACGGATTTCAGCATCCAACACCCATGTCATATAGTTCTTGCCCGAAATTTCAAGGGCAACGAACTTTCTTTTCATAATGTCAGACATAAAACAAAATTACATCAAGAGCGTGTCCATACTTACGGGCTTTATTACAATTATCACATTCACTTCAGGGAATGGATCATAATCATCTGTATGTGCTATATACAATCTCATGTCAAATATTACTTTCATAAAGTGAAAGATTATTTTGAGAATCTTTATTATTCTCATTATCAAAATGATGACGATTATAATTCCGTCTATTGCCACGTCCACATCCATTGATACCTTCACGGTAATAATTTTGTCTTCTTTCAGACTTATCACATACTGCTATCACATTCTCTAAAGGGAATGAGAATGAAGCAAATTCAATGGGACGGATTTTCAATTCTTTGCCCACAATCATACGTGAATTTAATCATGGCAAGACATAGAACTTTTACCACTTCACGTGGTTATAATTCCTTACAAACTCCATTAGAGTTATAATCAAACTTTGTTGTCTATGTTTGTATATGAAATCAAATCGTAGAATTTCAAAAATTTGAAAGGGAAAAGTAAATTACTTACCTTTAAGGTATACCAATAAATGTTGTGATATCAAATATACCTCTTGAGTTTCCATCCCGTTGCATTACTTTATGATGATACCATCTCTTCTATTTTTCCGTATAGAAATTCTCATATGGAGCAGTAGCAATCGTTATTACACTCTTTTGCTTGGAAATTCTCCTTCAAAAAGAAAACAAAAGTAAACAACGAGAGAGAAAAAAAAATTGAAGAATTTCAGAGACCAAAATATCACAAATCTCGTTTCACTCGAATAGAAAAACCCAAACGACGGAACACGAATTAGAGTGGATGAATCTGATAGCAACTCGAGATTCTGAGAGCGATAATTGCTGAATATTAAATTCAACTGGTTAGAGACTCGTGCTGATAACGTGTTATGAAATAATATAAGAACAAGAACAATATAGAGAGAAGTAGAGAGAGGAGTATTCTTATTGATACTTTGGGATGGTTTACAATGGAATAGAACCCCTTTATTTATAGGGAGAGAAAAGACTTAGCCTCAAAGTAGAACTCTTCTGTAAGATAGACATTCACTCTAATTAGAGTTCTATTTATAACAATAACCTATTTTTATGTTAGTTGTTCTGCAGTTGTTGCTACATGAAAGACTTTGAAGCGAGATAAGAGCTTAAAAACAATCAAACAAAATCGATTTCGATCATGGCCTCGAGCTTGCCTATTCGAGGGCCTCGGGGTCGAATTTGAGGCTCAGTTGGAGCTATCGAAGATGGTATATGGAGACTAACAATTATGAATAAATCAAATGCGGCTCTTTATGGCCAATAATAAGTAATAAATGATATAATGAGACCAAGAGAATGTGTTAGAGAACAGAGAGAATGTTCTAATATATTTAATATGGAGCAACAAATGTTTACAAAATGGCAATGATCTCCTTTATATAAGAGGAAAAATCGCAACATAGCACAAATGCATTAATTACAAAGATATGGGGCCGGTACAGCCATTAAATGCCCTGATTCGCCTTCTGGGCTAGTCCACCAGACTTGACCTGCCACATGCATGTGCCTTTGGAACTTCACCTTGATCCGTCCAGACCAGTAATTCACAATGTCTCGGGACCGATCATTAGTTATATTATCTCTAAGTCGAACTGTCTCGAAGCCAATCACTTGAAGCCCTCGAGATGCCTTGATGCCCGTGAAATCGAGCTATCGATTTTCACCATATACAGATAGTCCCCGAGTTTCTAGAACAAAGTGATAGGAAACGATTTTGAGCCCCTACTCCATAAGCATCATTGTTATGACGTCAGCCCATCAGAGCATTAAATGCCATACTTCAGAAAACCGCGCAAGTGTCGCCTTAAACACAACTATTGAGAAGCCCACAAACCATTATTGGCTCGTCCTTTCCACTGCCCACACGGCTCCTATAAATGCATCAATCATTTGATAATTCATACTTTTTCAACATCTTCAAATTTTCAAGGTCAGATCCATCCCCCTTTACATTTTTTTTCTTCTTCTGTTCTTGACCCTTTGCCTAATTTCTTAGAAAAGCCTTACCATCACCATGGCTAGAACTACCAAGACAGTTCCTCGAAAAGACGAGGCTGCCTCCTCATCCCGAACATTCAAAGGAAAACCCAAAGTGATACCCACCGTCGAGTAGTGCACTCCTATTGGGTTCGACACGACGAAGGATTTCACCATCGACAAACCTTCGTCTACACCGGGACGATGCGAACACGTGTCCCGATATATTAACATAGTGACTGGTGTAAAGAAAGTGAAGAAAGACTATCGCTGGGGAAAGACAGTGCTGGTTGAGATCCCCGCTCTAACAATAGCATAACAAATTACAAAGCTAGTTTCCTTTATGTATATACTTACCCGTTCAATCTGGGTCCGGTAAACTCTTCCAACCCTTCTTCCCCGGAGATAGACCTGGTTTTTCTCTATTTCTGCAACAAGTACCAAGTGACGCTTAGTCAAATCTATCCATCTTTCTAGAGGATAGTCTACATGCTCCGCCTCTTCTCCAATGGGGTCGAGGGCAAGACCTTTACCCTCGACCATTTGATTAGATTGTATAGACCTTGATTTTATCAAGGTTTGATTAAGCTTCACCATTGATCCAAAAAATTATTTTTCTTGAGCACTGATGAGGACAAGGATTGAGGGTGGATGAGCAGGTTCGTCCTAGTGAGGACCTCGGGCATTATCCCGACCTAGAGGATGCCATTCCCGGAGAAGTAGAATGCACAACATAAGTACTTTTCCTTCGAACATGCTTTGCGATGTTCTTACCTCTCATCCAAAAAATGATCCCCTCTTGATTTTTACAACTGTGGCTTGGTACCCCCAAAGCGGTTCAGGATCTGCCAGAATGTATCAAGCGATTGGATACCTCGTTCCCTTATTTCGTCCGATCTTGGCCCAACCTGGCCAAAATGTAATGGGTGGCCAAGAACCGTGATAAAATCTTTCTTGCTGCTTTCACTATGTTTCTACATACCTTTCCCATATCCTTTATGCTTACATATGTTGATCATTGTACTTATATAGGCCTTGGTGATGAAGTGCAGATGAGATCGCCTCCTGATGGTAAGAAGGAGGCTCTGAACCCTGACAAAGGCAAGAAGAGGAATAAAAACTCGATCGTTGAGCCCTCGGTAGCGAAGAAAGCTAAGCCTAGTAGATCTCGAGCCGAAGCCAAGGTATCGACTTCGGCTTCTGGAGTGGGCTCCGATGACGAAGATGATGATGGAGATGATTCCCCTTTGGTACAAAAGAGAAAGTCGGGCACGGAAGCCCCTCAAAGTTTTGTGCCGAAGGGTGCTGAGTTGGAGTCCACTGAATCAGCTAGATCCCGTGCCTTGAAGGGCTTCGAAGATGGCGTAGGCACGACCCTTGAGCCTCTATCTAGTTGTGGCGCAGCCCCTGCCGAGGAGACCGTTGCTGAAGGTTTCAAAAGTTTTGGGCCCGGATCTTTTTGGGGGCAGGATTTTCCCCTAGGTGAAATCGAAGTCCTTGATGGCCTTAATTTAGGTCCTTAGTTCTCGTTTGGGGAGTTAAGGGATGCTCATGTCCCGAATGTTGCCAACGTGGGGGGGGGGGTCCTCTCAAGAAGGAGGTGCATTTGGCAACTTCTTTGATGACGCTAACGATGCCAGCGATGGCATCGATCTTGATGCTCCCAGCACCATTGAGGAAGCAGAGAAGTTCTAGCGATAAGTAATGGTTTGTTCATGCATACCATTTTTAGTCTCAAGCATTTTTCTTCATTTTCTAACTCTTTTGTTTCGCTGTAGTCTAAGGATATGTATGATCATGCCCTCTTTAGGTTCCGAGAGGAGCTTTCGTGCCGTGGAAAGGAGCTCGAGAAACTCGCCTCCAGCATGCAAGAGTCGGAGTCCTCCTCTACCCGAGAGGAGAAGAAGCTAAGCCAACTCTCGGTGAGCTTGGAGAGAGTTCTCAAAGAAAGGGGCGGCCTTGCTGAGCAGGTAGCTCGTTATTTTTAAATCCGATCATTGTTTCCATAATTCAATATTTGATGACATATCCTTTCTTTTGCTGATCCTCGAGTTGAGGAAGCAAAACGAGGTTGTGACCTCGGAATTGACATCGACCTAGGATCTTCTTAAAAATGCTCAAAAAAATATTACCGCATTGTCTGCAGTCAAATTTGAGGTCGAATCAAAAGTTTCCACTTATCAAAGGACATCGCTACTTCAAATAAAACAGCCCAATGCATATCGGAGAAGGCTGAGCAAAAAAATTAATTTGGGTTGTCGGTCACGCTAGTGCAAAGGCGAGGAGGCAAGCCTTGGAGTAAGCTAGTGCCAAAGGTGCCGATCTTTCAATTGAGATTGAGAAGGCCTGAGAATCGGAGGAAAACTCGGAGCTCTTAGTCGCCTTGGATGAAGGTCCTGAAGATGGTTCAGAGGGTAGTGGCGATAAAGAGCAGGCCTATGTCGTCTTTGCTTTTCTTCTTTCTTTTGTGTATGTACTCCCGAGGAACAAGTCTTGTAAAGACGCCCCATATGAATATACTTTTTTGGCAATGCAAGATAATCTTTCTACTTCAAGGTTTTCCATTCATAATATTTTATCGTTCTTGCGGAGTTAGCCTTCGAATTTCGATGTTGGCTCTTTGGAGCTCATACTTGGAGTAATCGGGGCTCCCGAGATCGCGTTCTATCTTGAAATTGGGTCGATATCACCTTTGGGCCCGATGCTTATAATATCAAGAAAACCTCAAGTTCTCGATACCTCCCGAACTTCATGCGATAGCAACGTTCATGTGACCTGATAGTGGGACCCTGAGGTGGTCCTGCCGGTATATTTCCCAAAAAGCTGTCATGGCCAAAATTAATTGGTCTTCGGGGTTGGCGAGCAGTCGTTGCATGCCTTTATATATTCACTCGCTTACTTTTCAAATGGAGATTCTGCTATTCTGAGTAACTATTTCTTCCATAGAACTTTGTTCTTTGTGCTAGTTCTCTTGTCGTTTTGACTCAAAGCCTTTGCCCAAACCTTTATCATCCTCTTCTTGTTTAATCGTATCCATGGATGCTATATCGATATCCTCCCGACAAGGAGAGGGGAGTTCTGCCTCTGTTCCGTGTCTGGTCGGTGGTACACTGTCGTTACCCGGTGAGTGACACTCAAGGTGCTTTGTCTTGAATAAAGACTTTACATTGGAGAGACCTCCCAATATCAGGAGTAGTATTGAGGTTCATCTCCTCAATAAGGGAGGAACACCTCGATATGATTAGAAAAGAATGCGAATGGGGAGAAGGAGTAGTACTACAGGTACCTTCCCTAGAGGAGAATATCATGACCCATGTCGAGGGGGTTTTTAGCGTGTATACACATCCCTTTATGTCTGATCCACCTGACAAGGTTATTCTTGAGTTCTGTAGGAGATATCAGGTTACCCTAGCACATGATCACCCATCCCTTTGGAAGATAGCACTGATGATAAGGTACATTACGGATAAGTTCGGGCTCGAATTCACCCTCAGCCATCTCGTTCCGCTACATTACCAGTGCTTGATTACTCTACGACGTCGATCCACTCAGTCCCCTGTCATTGAAGATGAAGAGGAGGAGGATTAGGGGTAGATGATCCGGTTCGTTCGAGCACGGAAAGTTGATATTATCCGTGGAGAGTTCTTGCCATTTCTTGAGAAATGGAAATTCACACGTAAGTGGAGTACCTATAATTTTATTGCTTTGTCCATATAGGTGGTCGACTACATAAAGGCATCTTTCTATTTTATTCTTTGTAGCGGTTCCTTGGTTGCCAAATGATGTTATTGATCTGGCTGAATGGTCCCGCAAACTGGCAGCTTGTTCGGACTATGATAAGCGCAGGTGGAGAGACCTGTCCAACGAGAGGTGGGAGGAAAATCATCATGGTAGGCGTTTATGGCTTATTTCCTCAGAAAGGTACCTTTCTTTTTAGCGCACTAACTCTGTCATTGCAAGTGTTGGAGATTTTTTCGATATGAGATCGTGTCCCCTAGAGGAGGAGGAGGAGAGACTACCAACCTCGGGGTTGAGGGTTGATAATAAATGGAAAGAGTCTCTAAGGTGTGAGTGTGCTCACGGTGTGGCGAGTCCTTTTTGAGTCAAAAGAGGCGATTCGGACGATCTTCCGGCTTCGGAGGCCTCTATTTCCGAAAGATCATTTCTCGTTCCCATCGAAGGTACTTTGAGGAACGATGGTCATGTGGTGCCTTCCTCTTTTTCTACCAAAGGTGCTTTGGGGGATACTAGGCCATCGAACATTGGCTCGGCCATTGGTGAGGCTCAGCGGCTTGGCTTTATGGTAAGCTTTGTAGCCGGTATATACTTATCTTGGCTTCACGCCCTTTTTTTCATGTTGAATGTTCCTTTGCAGGCCTTTGACAAGCTTAAGTCTGAGCTGCTTCGCCATGAAGCCAGGCTGCGGAAAGCTTTGGATAGGTAGAAATCCCTTAGGCTCCTTTGTGAGATAAAGGAAATTGAGCTGGTATACTTTCGGTGTGAGGCGGATCGAAATCGAAACTCCGAAAGCCGTCTTGAAAGACAGGTACCATGTATTTCATGTCGATTTATGCTCGCTTTTAATTTTTGGAGATTAATGTTTCGATATTTCAGTTGGAGGGAAAAAAAGAGGAGCTGGAACGTCTTTGGGGTGAAGTTGGCCGGTCCAAATGTGAACTTAGCGAGTTAAAAGCTCAAGTAGATGCCCAAGTTGCAGCCAAGGAGGATGCTTTGGCTAAGGTGTCACGCCCCAAGTCCAAAGGACATAACCGGCTCTCGATTGGGTATCCCCAGTCGAGTGAACCTGGGTGCCTTTCCTGACCCATGAGTTACCCCACCTTTCTCATTACTTACTAACCGAGTGGAAACAACTGTTATAATTGAAGCTTCTTTTTTTACAGAACATACATAACATAAGTGATATTATCATGGTTTACAATTTACAATGCCCAAGATACATCGTACACACTACATGGTTCATAACGTACACTTCATGTCTATGGAGTCTCTAAGGATAAAAGATGACAGTACAATACTTGCCGGTAACAAGCCTCCAGCTATACCTTTTTACACATACCAAAATAAGATCCAAAAAATACAAGAACAGGGACAACATGAGCCACGCAGGACCCTGAAAGGAAAGGGGCTCGCCGATACAGCTGACAGGAATAAGGAAGAGCTACGGACGGTGGACCGGAGTACCTGCTATTGATCCACCTACAATCATAACACGAATGTAGTGCTCCCGGCAAAAGGGACGCCAGCACATTTGAATTCTACTAGTATGTATGAATAAAATTTGTCCCAAGTAAACTCAAGCCACACGCAAGTAAAAAACAGCAATGGAAGTAGCAATCAAACACACATAGAAGGTACAATCAAGTCAAACAAAGGGGCAATCAGTGCCCCACAGGTTGCAAACTCTCCTGCTGTCTCCTTTCACAATTCCACATTAATGGTTTCACAATTTTTTTTCAAGTGTTTATTTCAATAGTGATTTCGATCACTTTTTCCACCCTTATTACCTCGGCCACCCATATTACCTCGGCCAACCTTATCACCACATAACACCGTATTGCGGCGCGCAACCCGACCCCGCCGTACAATTTCAATTCACAACAATCACAAACAAATAGCAAATCACAAAGATTAACAACAATATTCCTCAAGACATCACCACAACAAGGTTACAAGTGTTTGCATAACTATTAGTACCCATTTCATTACTTACAACAGTTCGTACTCAATTCAAGTTTCCACAAAATTTCCACAACATTTCAAGTACATTGTTATCACATATAATGTTATTTCACCCTTTACGAATCCCTTCAATGACTTATTCTTCGACTTTTACCACGAGATGCATTCACAATCATACCATTCACAAGAAGCTCACAACTAACCCACATAGATATCAACTACCAAACAATTCACATACCAAGCAAGGCTATTTCACAAGGATCAAGGTTAGCCATATATACCTGGAGTCGAATTTTCTTTTTAAGTTCCTATTCTCAGTCACCAAGCTATCTAGCCACGTCAATCTAATTCCCAAATTATCACATGCACCTTAGAATCGAAATTCACAATTACTACCCGGCTCTCTACTTCTACCCAATTTCCCTTTACTAGATTTTTGGTTTGAGTGACATGCATGAGGGTTTTCAATTATTAGTTCAAAATCAGAGCATAAGACTCCCCCCTTAGCTTAAATCTGAAAAATTGGGGAAAAGGGTTTGGGATTTTACCTGTAAGAGTGGAGATGAAGACAATAACTTAAAGTTTCCCGACCCGGATAGTTTTGGAGGATCAATTTGATGAAGAATCCTTTCTCTCTCAAGAACTCTCCCTTTCCACTCTCTTGTTTTGTTTAGAAAATATGTAAAAATGAGGGGTTGGGGTGTTTTATTAGAAAAGTGGTGGGGTTTTTAAGTTTTAGAAAACTGAAGCTCGTGCAGGATCTGCGGTCAACTCTATGATCGCATAGTTGACATGCGGTCCGCATATTGGACCGCAGAATGGTCCCAAATTGCTGGCCTCTCTGTTTGGGTATGCGGTGAGAATGAGGTCCACATACTTATTCTACAGTCGCATTTTGCACTGCAGAACTGACCTCCTCAAATCCTCGGGAAATTTATGCGACGACTATGCGGTCCGCATTTGGTTGTGCGATCGCATAATGGATCGCATTTTCAGCATCTAATTTTGCCACTCTCTGGTTAACTCTGCGGTCTGCATACCTAATCTTCGACCGCATTCTTGACCGTAGAAATGGCATTTTTCCGGAAAAATTTGACTCTGGATTTTATAAGTATAAAATCAGTAAAAAAGGGTCCCAACACATAGGTGGACCTGACTCTATGAGTTGGTAGGACTTTAGCACTCATGTTTACGGGGTCTTTCATCCTCCCCCGCTTAAAATCATTCGTCCTCGAATGAGAACTTCAAAAGTCAAATGGTTTAAAAGCATGGTATGCAAGCTCCTAAATTTTCACTAACTCTTATAATTAAAAAAAATTCGCCAGAGTTTCCTTTGTAATATGGACATATCCACCTGTCAGTGAGTCCCAAAACACATTTCCAAGTACCATTACACAAACCTTGCTACCATTATAATAGGTACACAATGCATGACCTTCACACTTATATATATTCAACTCCTCGACACACTTTTAACCATTTTGGTACACCACATGCAATTATATTAAGCAGTAATTGTTTGTACCATCAAATCCATTTACTTATCACAATCACAAGAGTATGATACCTCCATTTAACAAGAAGGGTTTCCTATAGCTCAATTTATTACCTTTATACCCGCACACATTCGATTGCTTGATACTCTTTTACACATAGTTGATTACATGGTGGTGGTGGGGGGGGGGGGTGCGACACAGTTAATCATTTCAATACATTCCCCATGCAAAACTAATCATTACTATTTTATATTCACTCTACCATGGGCCAATTATCTACCACACAAAATCTTTGGCACAACTTGAAGAAGTATAATAGTGAAGTATTTAGGAACTTTTACACCAAGTGGGACAATGTTAGTTTGCTTAGGGACAAGTACATACATGACCACTCCTAGACTTGCTAAAAAAATGGGGGTATTTTACTTTCATCTCATCTTCCGCTTCCCACGTGGCCTCTTCAATTTGTTGGTTTTGCCACAACACCTTAACCGAATCGATCTCCTTATTTCGCAACCTACAGACTTTTCTATCAAGAATAGCAACCGTAATCTCTTCATATGATAGTTCTTCAATAACCTTGATGTCTTCAACTGGCACGATGGTGAACGGATCCCAAACTACTTTCCTTAACATGGACACATGGAACACCGGGTGCACTAAGGACATTTCAAGGAGCAACTCCAACCTATAAGCAACTTGTTCAATCCTTTGAGAAATCTAATAAGGCCCGACATATCTAGGACTTAGTTTCTCTTTCTTCCCAAATCGCATGACTCCTTTCATGGGGGATACTCGCAAGAATACCCAATCACTCTCTTGAAACTTCAATTCTCTTCGACGCACGTCCGCATAGGATTTCTAGCGACTCTGCACCGTATTCATAATTTCTTGAATGACTTTAACTTTTTCCATGGCCTGGTGCACAAGATCCGGCCCTATCAATTCTACCTCACCTACGTAGAACCATCCGATCGGGGACGTATACATCCTCCCGTACAACGCCACAAACGGGGCCATCTGGATGTTAGCATGGAAGCTGTTGTTGTAAGCAAATTCTATAAGGGATAAATGATCATCCCAATTACCCTTGAAATCCAAGACACAAGCCCGCAACATATCTTCAAGCTTCTGAATAGTCCGCTCTGCTTGACCATCAGTCTGCGGATGAAAAGTCGTGCTGAGGTTCACCTGAGTACCCAAACCTTGCTGAAATTTCTTCCAAAAGTTAGATGTGAATTGAGCCCCTCGATCCGAAATAATAAAAAGTGGAGTTCCATTAATTCTCACTACTTCTTTGATATATAATCGAGCATATTGTTCTGCAGTGTCGGTGGACTTAACTAGCAAGAAGTGAGCTGATTTGGTGAGTCGATCTACTATCACCCAAATTGAGTCGAACTTGCGTTGAGTGCGAGGTAGTCCTTCCACGAAATCCATGTTGATCATCTCCCTTTTCCATATTGGTATCTCCATAAGCTGGGTTAGCCCACCGTGCCGTTGATGCTCGACTTTTACTTGCTGATAGTTCGGGCATTTAGATGCGAAGTCTGACACATCTCTCTTCATACTGCTCCACCAATAAATTTCCTTGAGATAGTGATACATTTTTGTAGAACCTGGGTGCATCGAATACCTGGAATGATGAGCCTCCGCCATTACCCTCTCCCGAAGATTATCCACATCTGGAACACATAGCCTACCTTGGCATCGCAACACACCATCATTGTTTCCGAGTGAGAATGCTGAAATCTCGTTACTCCGAACCGCCTCCTTTATTTGTGCCAATGTTGGATCAATAAACTATTTTTCCTTGACTTCCGCTACAAGCGACGACTCTGCTACGTTGTGCACCATAATCTCCTCCTCATTTGGGGTTGAGATACAAACCCCAAGACTGGACAACTGATAAAAATCTTGAGCTAAGGGCCTCCGATCCGCTCCCAAGTGAGCCAAACTACCCATGGATTTTCGACTAAGGGCGTTGGCCACCATGTTCACCTTATCTGGATGGTACAAGATGTTTATATCATAATCTTTAAGCAATTCTAACCACCACCGCTGCCTCAAGTTTAACTCCTTCTGCTAGAACAAATATTGGAGACTATTGTGGTCCGAGAACACATCCATATGGACCCCATAAAAGTAATGCCGCCATATTTTTAAGGCAAACACAAATGCTGCAATCTCCAAATCATGCGTCGGGTAATGTTTCTTGTGATTCTTGAGTTGCATTGAAGCATACGCTATAACCTTCCCCTGCTGCATGAGCACACACCCTAAATCAACCCTGGAGTCATCGCAATACACCATAAATCCTTCTGTGCCTTCCGGCAGAGCCAACACTGGTGTGGAGGTCAACCTTGACTTCAATTCCTGAAAACTTTTCTCACAAGCATCAGACCATTAGAACTTGACTGACTTCTGCGTGAATTTAGTTAATAGGGAGGCGAGGGTAGAGAATCCCTCCTCAAAGCTCTGATAATACCCGGCTAACCCCAAAAAGCTACGGATCTCCGTCGGGGTCGTGGGTCTGGGCCAATCCTTCACCGCAGCAATCTTTTCGGGGTCCATTCGAATCCCCTTATCGGAAACAACATGTCCCAGAAAAGCAAAAGACTCCAACCAAAACTCACATTTTGAGAATACAACTGGTGCTGATGAAGAGTTTGCAAAACTGCCCTGAGGTGATCGGCATGATCCTCCCCTCTTCGCGAGTAAACGAGGATGTCAACAATGAAAACAGCCACAAAAGAGTCTAGAAATGGCTTGAAGACCCGATTTATAAGATCCATGAAAGCTGTTGGGGCGTTGATTAGCCCAAAAGACATGACCAAGAATTCGAAGTGACCATAGCGGGTTCTGAAGGTGGTCTTAGGAATATCCTGCTCTGTGATCTTCAATTGGTGATATTCGGATCGCAAATCAATTTTGGAGAAGAATTTCGCACCTTGCAATTGGTTGAACAAATAATCTATCTGGGGAAAAGGATATTTATTCTTAATGGTGACCTTGTTAAGCTGCCGATAGTTGATACACATCCGAAGCGACCCATCTTTCTTCCTGACAAAAAGAACTGGAGCACCCCATGGCGACACACTCGCTCGAATTAACCCTTTCTCTAATAAATCCTTCAGCTGCTCCTTTAACTCTCGCAATTTTGTTGGCGCCATCCTGTATGATGGAATAGATATTTGCTGGGTGTCTGGCAACACATCAACCCCAAAGTCAATCTCCCTATCTGGCGGAATCCCTGGAAGCTCATCTGGAAATACCTTTGAAAATTCATTTACAATTGGCACGGATCCGAGGGAAAGCACATCCAAAGCGGTGTCCGCCACCCGAACAAAATGATAGATACACCCCTTCTTAATCATCTTCGAAGCCTTAAGGTAAGAAACAAACCTACCTTTTTGCATAACAACATTCCCTCTCCACTCAATAACCGGATCGTTGGGAAACTCGAGTCTCATGACTCTCGTCTGACAGTCAAGTTTAGCAAAGCACGAATAAAGCCAGTCCATTCCCATAATCACATCAAAATTTACCATTTCAAGCTCAATAAGGTCGGTTGTGGTAACACGACAACACACCGAGACACACAATTCCTATAAACTCGCTCGGCTGTAATAGAATCACCAACCGGAGTCGATACAGAGAACGACTCAAGAAGCTGTTCGGGCTCTATCTCAAAACTTGTAGCAATGAATGGGGTGACATAGGACAAGGAAGTCCCAGGGTCAATAAGAGCATAACAATCAATGGCCTGAATAGACAAGATACCTGTAGCCACGTCTGGAGAAGACTCAGCATTCTAGCAATCATTCAAAGCATATAATCGGCTCGATCCGCCTCTACCACGAGCCCCACCCATAACTTCACCATGCCCTATTAGAACTGGAGGACGCACAAATGATGTAGCAACTGAAGAACCGAATGGCGAGGCAAATCCCCTACCCATGCCCTGTCTAGGCGCACGACAGTCCCGTTGGATATGACCTCTCACCTCGCAATAATAGCACATCGGGATGTCCAAATATCAAGTCTCCATGTGGAACCTCCCATACATGGGACATGTAGCTCCCCCCCTGATGCTGGGTCCCATCCCCGAATGACTGAACTGGTGGAACCTCCTACTGTCAGAATCTGATCTCGAGGAACTACCCTGCTGATGGCTGTGCGCAGATGGTGGTGCATTTGCCGAGGACTAAACATATGACCGGGATGGACCTGACGGCCCTCTCCCCGATGCTGGCCTCTCCGAGTGACCCATTGATCGGGCCCTATTGCTACTCTCCCTGTTGAGGACTCGAGCACCCATGGTCGACACTAACTGAGGAGCATACTTGGACAATCTCACGAACTCCATATGGTACTTGCAAACACTCCTGCTTCCCTTCTTGAGAATCTCGAACTCTGTGGCATGGGCTGCCATCATCTCGGCAGGCAAGAAATTATCCATGAAAGCATCCACAAACTCCTCCTATCTAGACGGATAGGTCCCCTCCTCACGGGAATCCTCCCACATTTCGAACCACGAGCGTGCCGCTCCCTTCAATCTGTAAGAAGCCAACTCAACCCCCTCTAATTCTGTGGCTTTCATCACATGAAGGGTCTTGTACATCTCATCAAGAAAATCCTGCGGATCGACCTTTGGGTCTGTGCTTGAAAACTTTGGAGGGGCCAATCGCAGAAACTAGTGGACTCTGGAGTTGGCATAATCTCCCTGTCCGCTGGAGGACATAGGGGAATCGTGAGATCTCTAGGCTTGAGCAGCCACTAACTGGGTCAACATATGGATGGCTCCCCTAAGGTCCCCATCAGAAGCCTTGAGACCGGAAGTTGGAGCAATGTTAGGATTAGGAATATCGACATGAGGGATGGTGACGACCTCTGTCGCTGTTGGAACATGAATGCTTGGATCTGAAAGGGAAGGGCTAGGCAGATTCAAAGCAGGGAGTCACTCTTAGCCACGGCGTCAGGTACATGGCTCACGATCACACTTGGGGTGGTGTTGGCCTCAGGCCGAGTCTAACCTTCTTCTTAGGTGCCATCTCTGAAAAGTTTGGAACAAGGCACGAGTTAGACACAAATACTTCCACTTTTAACTTCACCGCACGAAATGGAATAACAAAAAAAGAGTAGTTTTCTAAATTCCCATGTAGCCCCCTACTGATAGATGAGGTCGACAACACACCGATAAGAAGGGCTCTACTAGGCACGGCTCCGAGACACCCTAATCTCTATTTTTGAAACCTTAGGCTCTGATACCTGTTGGAAACACGTTCTCAAGCCTTTATACTAAAACGTGTGTTCTTATGTGTAGGTTTTGATGAATGAAAAACGAAGCGCAAAGTGATATATGACGAAGTTCAAGTACAAGCGCATAATTGATGCATAACGAGATTCAAGCACAAGACAAAGTTTTATAGTTTAAATGAGTCACTCTTAATTGTGATCTTGATCCGACAACTTGACTCATGACATGGCTTCTCTCGTAAAATTACTTTTTTACAAAATCATGCATATTTAATTTAATGCTAAATGATTTTAAATCATGCATATTTACTTCAGTCAAAATGATTTTTTAACATGCCTCTAAAAACTGGACTAAGATAATCGATTATGTACTTATGATAATCGATTATGTTAAGCCAAGACTACATGACAATCGATTGTGAACTAATGACAATCGATTGTGTTAAGGCAGTGAGCATCAGGTTTTTCAAAACCTGCATGACAATCGATTTGAACCATATGAAAATCGATTGTGATGAGGCAGTGTCCATCAAAGTTTTTCAAAACTCAGAATAAACGATTGTGAAGCTAATGACAATCGATTGTGAAGAGACAGTGTCCAGATTTTTCAAAGTCACAAAATAATCGATTGTGAACTTATGACAATCGATTGTGTTGAGGCAGTGACTTCCAGACTTTTTCAAAGTTATTAAATAATCGATTGTGAGTATATAACAATAGATTGTCACGAGGCAGTGTCTAAAATGATTTTCAAAAACTGATAAATAATCGATTGTTAACTTTGCACAATCGATTGTGAAGCTGACCGTTGTCGTAAAGTATTCAAATACCGTCAGGTAATCGATTGTTGATTTTGTACAATCGATTGTTGATATTTAAATCTGAAAAAGATTTTTTGAACGTTGCTGAATAATCGATTATTGATTTGGTATAATCGATTGGTTTACGTAAAATCTGGAAATGATTTTTTGAATGTTGCCAATAATCGATTGTTGATCTTGGACAATCGATTGTTAAGCGTAAAATCTGGGATTGGTTTTTGGAACGATTGGCAAACAATCGATTGTGGCTTCCTGACAATCGATTGTCACAGAGTAACATCAGCAACTCTTAATTGGCAATTAGGCAACGGTAATGCCAAGTTTTTCAACTATAAATACAGCTTCATTTCAGTGTTTTTAACACAACAACTGATCATTCTATTGCTATAAGCTTGCATACTATTGTTTATCATTTTATATTTATTCCATAAAGCTTTTGAGAGCCAAAGTCTTGTCCATAGTTGTTGTGATCTTGAGCTTACTTCTTTTGCTCATATCTACTCATTAAGGAGTGTTTTGTTTGAGTGTTTAGTGTTTTGTACACTTGTAAGAGAATTGTGATTCTCTTGTTGTAAGGAACTTGTGTTTCCTTTGTTGAAGTCTTGGAGTGTTGTATCTCCGAGCAAAGGTGTTAAGGCTTGTGTCCTTAAGTTGTAAAGGTTTGTTGAGCACCCGTAAGCTTGACAAGTTAGTGGAAAATCTCGAGAGAGTCTCTCGTGGACTGGACTAGCCCCGTGTTGTGGTGAACCAGAATACATCGGTGCGTTCTTTCCTTTTTGTTTATTTAACGCACTTAATTATTTCCTGAAAATTTTAATTTCCGCAAGTTTACGCTAAATTTTAGTATAACGCTATTCACCCCCCCCTCTAGTGTTAAGCGTATTATCTAACAATTGGTATCAGAGCCCAACTCTCTGAAGACTTAACAGTTTGAGAGAAACTTCCATGGCTTCTACTCGTGACTCTTTTGCAGGAATTGATGAAGGACAATGCTCCACACGACCACCTCTATTCAACGGTACAAACTACACGTAGTGGAAGGAGAGAATGAAAATTTTCGTTCAAGCAAACAACTTTCATCTCTGGAAGGTGATAACGAAGGGAAATCAAATTCCAACCAAAAAGGTTGAAAACGAATGGGTTCCCAAGTCCGAAGAAGAATATGACGCGGATGATATCCGAAAGGTTCAAAATAATGCTAAAGCAATTAATTTATTATATTGTGCTGTAAATGCTGACGATTATAGGAAAATATCGTGTTGCACAACGGCAAAAGAAATGTGGGACAAGCTGGAAATTACGTACGAAGGTACGGACCAGGTAAGGGAAGCTAAAATTGATTTCCTAACCCATGCTTATGAATTATTTCACATGAAGGAAGGTGAAAAGGTGGATGAAATGTTCGAATGATTTTCAATAATCGTAAATGACCTACATGCCCTCAAGAAGACATTCACGGATAAAGAACTTGTTCGAAAAATTCTTAGAAGTCTCACTCCGGCATGGCGATAAAAGGCCGACGCAATTGAAGAATCCATAGGCGTCTCAAATGTCACAATCGACGCATTAAGAGGTTACCTTAAGACTTATGAATCTACAATACTTAACCCTCTTGTTGATGATCAAAGGAGGCAAAGATAGCGCTTAAGGCAAGCACAAGCCAACCTCAAGTTGATGAGGACGGAGACAACGAGTTTAGACTCGTTATCAAAAGATTTCAAAAATTCATGCGAAAGGAGTATGAACGAAAGGGCAAAAAGCAAGGCGAGCAAATAAAGTGCTATGAATGCGGTGAAACCGGGCACATCAAATCAAATTGCCCAAACATCAAAAAGGAGAAGAAACCTTTTAAGAAGCAACGCGCATACATTTCTTGGGGAGGAGACTCCGGAGATGAGTCAAGCGAAGAAGAAGAAGACGAAGCCGCAAACCTTTGTCTTATGGCGCAAGAAGACAAGCAAGATGAGGTATGTCAAATCTCTTCTAAAAACTTCTTTACTCTTGAAGAAATGCGAACTGCTTTTGATGAGCTATATACTGAATTTATTAAAGCTTCAAAAACTGTCAAGAGCATTAAAGAAAATGCTTCTCTAAAAGAAAAAGATTTTCAAAAACAGCTTTCTTTGAAAGAAAAGGAGTTAGAAAAACTGGTTTTAGAAAATGAGAAGCTGAAAGAGGAAAACAAGTTTCGGAAAAAGAAGCGCCGACAAGCCTGAAAGTTCTATTAAAAATTGCTCTTCTTGCATGCATCTCGAAAATGAGGTAGATAGACTTAAAGGTACCTTAGATAAGTTTAATTCTTCCCAGAAAAATTTGAATAAGGTCCTTGTTAATTTGAAATCAACCAAGCATGGCATAGGCTTTAAGAATGAGCCTAAAGAAAAGGTTGACGCCAAACCCCAACCACCTAAGGCTCAACCTAGGATTAATAAAACAAATGCTTATCGTAGAAATAGCAATCCTAGAACAAATATGCATGCTAGACCAAGTGTTGAACATTTTAGAAAACCTAGAAATGACTACCCTAGAAATGATGCATATTCTAGGCCAAACACTAGAAAGAGTTTTGAACCTCTTAGAACATCTAGACATGGCCATTACTCTAGAAACGCTGCTCATTTTAGAACTAATAGTAGGAGAAATGGTTCTCATAAAATGTGCAATAGTCATAATGAAAATAGAGTAATTCATTTTCGTCCATCAAGTTACTATGAACCTAGAAGGATGCATAACCCAAACGTGACTTGTCATTATTGTAGACGCATTGGTCATATTGCCCCTGCATGTTTTACACGACATAGACATATCACTCAATCGCATCATTATGATATGCCTAACCCTCAAGGACCCAAAATGGCATGGATACCTAAAACGCATTAATTTGTTTTGTAGGTGTGTTTGAAGGGATCAAGTGTACTATGGTACCTTGATAGTGGATGCTCCAAACATATGACGGGAGACGAATCCAAATTCCTTCAACTAGAACACAAAGAAGGAGGAAGTGTGATTTTTGGGGATAACAATAAAGGAAAGATTATTGGCATCGGATCGGTCGGTAAGGATGAGAATTCCTCTATTAAGCATATATTACTTGTGAAAGGTTTAAAGCATAATCTCTTGAGCATAAGTCAATTATGTTACAAGGGAAATCTTGCCCTATTTGATTCGGATGAATGCTTAGTGTTTAGACGTAGTGATTTTAAAATTATCCTTCGTGGTTTTAGAGTGGATAATATTTATATGGTTGATCTTGCAAATTCCTCACCCGAATATGTTGATTGTCTTATGAGCAAAGAGGATGATACTTGGCTATGGCATCGTAGAGTTGCTCATATAAACATGCATCTTTTGAACAAATTGATTTCTCAAAACTTAGTTGTTGGCCTTCCCAATTTAAAATTTGAAGATGACTCTATTTGTGATTCATGTCAAAAAGGGAAGCAAACAAAAGCATCTTTCAAATCCAAAAATATTGTTTCAACTTCTAGATCATTGCAGTTGCTTCACATGGATTTATTTGGACCATCTCGCATTGAAAGTCTAGGAAGAAATCGTTATGCTTTTGTGATTGTTGATGTTTATTCTAGATTTACTTGGACTTTATTTTTTGCCAATAAAAGTGATGCTTTTCAGAATTTTAAATATTTTCTTAAGCGTGTTCAAAACGAGAAGGAAACAACCGTCACTTCAATTAGAAGTGATCATGGGGGAGAGTTTGATCACAATCTCTTTGCGGACTTTTGTGACGAACTCGGTATCGAGCATACCTTTTCCGCTCCACGTACACCACAACAAAATGGGGTGGTGGAAAGGAAAAATAGGTGTCTCGAAGAGATGGCTAGAACCATGCTCGAAGAGGCCAAGATTCCCAAACATTTTTGGGCGGATGCCGTGAGTACTGCATGCTACATCTTAAATAGAGTAGTCATAAGGCCAATACTCATGAAGACCCCTTATGAACTCTACAAGGGAAGGAACCCCAATATCTCCCATTTTAGAGTATTCGGTTGTAAATGTTTTATTAATAACAATGGCAAAGATCAATTGGGAAAGTTTGAAGCTAAGTCCGATGAGGGAATTTTCATTGGTTATTCCTCACGTAGCAAAGCATATAGGGTCTTTAACAAAAGAACCGAAACTGTGGAGGAATCCTCTCATGTTGTATTTGCTGAAAATAATGCTCGCTTGGCGAGAAAGGATACTGGTTTTGATCTTGCAGGTATTTTAGATAGCTTGAAAGACAAAATACAAGAGGAAACGCCTAAAGAAAATCAAGACGAAATTTTGAAACAACCAACGGAGGAAGCGCCACAATTGGAGAATGAAACGAAAATGCCTAACGAGTGGAGGATAATTAAAGATCACCCTCTCGAACAGGTAATTGGCGACGTCGGAGAAAAGGTAAGTACCCGAAACTCCCTTAAGAACACCTTAGGACATACTGCTTTTGTGTCTCAAATTGAACCAACAACCATCTCCGAAGCAATTGGGGATGAATTTTGGACCTTGGCAATGCAAGAGGAGCTTAAGCAATTCAAACGGAATGACGTTTGGGATTTGGTGCCAAGACCCGAAAATCATACCATAATTGGTACGAAATGGGTTTTTCGAAACAAACTAGATGAAAATGGTGTAATCACTAGAAACAAAGCTAGGCTTGTAGCAAAAGGCTATAATCAAGAAGAGGGTATTGACTATGAAGAAACATATGCTCCCGTAGCTAGATTAGAAGCTATTCGTCTATTGCTCGCTTTTGCCTCTTCTATGAATTTCAATTTATATCAAATGGATGTGAAAAGTGCTTTTCTAAATGGTGTTATACAAGAAGAAGTTTATGTTGAACAACCCCCCGGTTTTGAAGATTTTAAATCTCCCGATCATGTTTTCAAACTCAAAAAGGCTCTCTATGGTTTAAAACAAGCTCCCCGAGCTTGGTATGAAAGATTGAGTAAATTTCTATTGGAAAATGATTTCATTAGGGGGAAAGTTGACACCACCCTTTTTGTTAAGCATAAAAACAATGATATTTTATTAGTTCAAATATATGTGGATGATATCATATTTGGTGCTACTAACAATGTCTTATGCAAGGAATTTTCCGATTTAATGACAAGCGAATTTGAGATGTCTATGATGGGTGAGTTAACATTCTTTTTGGGATTACAAGTAAAGCAAATGAAAGAAGGTACGTTCATTTGCCAAGCCAAATATTGCAAAGAATTGCTGAAACGATTGGAAATGAACAATGCAAAAGCAATGGCGACTCCCATGAGCACATCCGATCATCTAGACAAAGATGAGAAAGGTAAGGAAGTCGACACTAAGAAGTATCGAGGTATGATCGGCTCTCTTCTCTATCTTACTGCTAGTCGTCCGGACATCATGTTTAGCATGTGCTTATGCGCCCGTTATCAATCGTGTCCGAAGGAGTCTCACCTTACTGCGGTAAAACGGATTTTGAAGTACCTTGTTGGTACTACAAATGTGGGTCTATGGTACCCCAAAGGTTCTTCATGCCAACTCGTTGGCTATTCCGACTCCGATTTTGCTGGATGCAAATTGGACCGCAAGAGCACTAGTGGCACTTGCCATTTGCTCGGTAGCTCTCTCGTTTCTTGGTTTAGCAAGAAATAAGTAAGTGTTGCGTTGTCCACAACCGAGGCTGAATATGTAGCCGCGGGGAGTTGTTGCGCTCAAATCCTATGGATGAAACAACAACTCTTGGACTACGGCCTAAGTCTTGATCATATCCCTCTTAGATGTGATAATACTAGTGCCATATGCTTGGCGAAGAACCCCGTTCTTCATTCGCGAACAAAACACATTGAAATTAGACATCATTTTATAAGAGATCACGTTCTCAAGGGCAATGTCGAAATCGAATTTGTTGAAACCAAAGACCAATTGGCCGACTTTACTAAGCCCTTAGAGAAAGAGTCCTTCTTCCGAATTCGTAGTGAACTCGGGATTCTTGACTCCACGTTGATCTAAGTCATGCATTGCATCTTTTTATCTTACATGATTTCTAACTTGAGCGTCGGAGACGTCTAACGAATTTTTGCAGGTATCGCCCTAAAGGTAGGGGGAATTATAAAGCATGACGCGCAATAATCAAGTCTTCTTCAGAAAAATCGATTTCTGTCGTCTAATAATCGATTATCTCGTATCAATAATCGATTGTAATGCTATTACTTGAGTTATTGTGCTCTCTTTAAGTAATCACGTTTTTTCTTTCCAATAAATAAACAAGTTTTATTTACATATTTGGCAATCTTCTTATATTATTTTTGCTAATGGCAAAAGGGGGAAGATAATGGGTATGCACTCTCAATAGTTATAAGCTTAAATTGAGGGGGAATTCATATATTGAGGGGGAACTAATCGCATACTTATTGCATATCTTTACTTGTCTTGAATCGTGTCATTATAAATTGTTTAAGTTTCATATCCCGCTTAAAGTTTGCCATTATCAAAAAGGGGGAAATTGTTGGAAACACGTTCTCAAGCCTTTATACTAAAACGTGTGTTCTTATGTGTAGGTTTTGATAAATGACAAACGAAGCGTAAAGTGATATATGACGAAGTTCAAGTACAAGCGCATAATTGATGCATAACGAGATTCAAGCACAAGACAAAGTTTTATAGTTTAAATGAGTTGCTCTTAATTGTGATCTTGATCCGACAACTTGACTCATGACATGGCTTCTCTCGTAAAATTACTTTTTTACAAAATCATGCATATTTAATTTAATGCTAAATGATTTTAAATCATGCATATTTACTTTAGTCAAAATGATTTTTTAACATGCCTCTAAAAATTGGACTAAGATAATCGATTATGTACTTATGATAATCGATTATGTTAAGCCAAGACTACATGACAATCGATTGTGAACTAGTGACAATCGATTGTGTTAAGGCAGTGAACATCAGGTTTTTCAAAACCTGCATGACAATCGATTGTGAACCTTATGACAATCGATTGTGATGAGGCAGTGTCCATCAAAGTTTTTCAAAACTCAGAATAATCGATTGTGAAGCTAATGACAATCGATTGTGAAGAGACAGTGTCCTTCAGATTTTTCAAAGTCACAAAATAATCGATTGTGAATTATGACAATCGATTGTGTTGAGGCAGTGACTTCCAGACTTTTTCAAAGTTATTATATAATTGATTGTGAGTATATAACAATCGATTGTCACGAGGCAGTGTCTAAAATGATTTTCAAAATCTGATAAATAATCGATTGTTAACTTTGCATAATCGATTGTGAAGCTGACCGTTGTCGTAAAGTATTCAAATACCGTCAGGTAACCGATTGTTGATTTTGTACAATCGATTGTTGATATTTAAATCTGAAAAAGATTTTTTGAACGTTGCTGAATAATCGATTATTGATTTGGTATAATCGATTGTTTTACGTAAAATCTGGAAATGATTTTTTGAACGTTGCCAATAATCGATTGTTGATCTTGGACAATCGATTGTTATGCGTATAATCTGGGATTGATTTTTGGAACGATTGGCAAACAATCGATTGTGGCTTCCTGACAATCGATTGTCACAGAGTAAAATCAGCAACTCTTAATTGGCAATTAGGCAACGGTAATGCCAAGTTTTTCAACTATAAATACAGCTTCATTTCAGTGTTTTGAACACAACAACACATAACAACTGATCATTCTATTGCTATAAGCTTGCATACTATTATTTATCATTTTATATTTATTCCATAAAGCTAGAAATAAAGCTTTTGAGAGCCAAAGTCTTGTCCTAAGTTGTTGTGATCTTGAGCTTACTTCTTTTACTCATATCTACTCATTAAGGAGTGTTTTGTTTGAGTGTTTAGTGTTTTGTACACTTGTAAGAGAATTGTGATTCTCTTGTTGTAAGGAACTTGTGTTTCCTTGGTTGAAGTCTTGGAGTGTTGTATCTCCGAGCAAAGGTGTTAAGGCTTGTGTCCTTAAGTTGTAAAGGTTTGTTGAGCACCCGTAAGCTTGACAAGTTAGTGGAAAATCTCGAGAGAGTCTCTCGGGGACTGGACTAGCCACGTGTTGTGGTGAACCAGAATACATCGGTGCGTTCTTTCCTTTTTGTTTATTTAACGCACTTAATTATTTCCTGCAAATTTTAATTTCTGCAAGTTTACGCTAAATTTTATTATAACGCTATTCACCCCCCCTCTAGCGTTAAGCGTATTATCTAACAATACCAAGTTTGTCATTCCCCAAATCTGAGGGACATAACCGACAATCGATCGAGTATCCCTAGTCAAGTGGACCTGGGTGCCTTTATTGACCCACGAGTTACCTCACCTTTCTCATACTTACTAACTGAGTGGAAACAACTATTATGATTGAAGCTTCTTTTTTACAGAACATACATAACATAAGTGATATTAGCATGATTTACAATTTACAATGCCCAAAGTACAGCATACACACAACATGGTTCATGACCCACACTTTATGTCTACGGAGCCTCTAAGGATAAAAGATGACAGTACAATACTTGCCGGTAACAAGGCTCCAGCTATACCTTTTTACACATACCAAAATAAGATCCAAAAAATACAAGAACAGAGGTGGCATGAGCCACGTAGGGCCCCGGAAGGACAGGGGCTCACCGATACAGCTAACATGAATGAGGAAGAGTTACGGACGATGGACCGGAGTACCTGCTATAGATCCACCTACAATCATAACATGAATGTAGCTCCCCCGGCAAAAGGGACGTCAGCACATTTGAATTGTACTGGTATGTATGGACAAAACTTGTCCCAAGTAAACTCAAGACATACGCAAGTACAAAGCAGCAATAGAAGTTGCAAAAAAACACGCATATAAGGTACAATCAAGTTAAACAAAGGGGCAATTAGTGCCCCTCACGTTACAAACTCTCTTGGTGTATCCATTCGCAATTCCACATCAATGGTTTCACAATTGTTTTTTCAAGTGTTTATTTCAATAGTGATTTCGATCACTTTTTCCACCCTTATTACCTCGGCCACCCTTATTACCTCGGCCACCCTTATCACCACAACCCGCACCATATAATAGCGTGTTGCGGCACGCAACCCGACCACGCCGTACAGTTTCAATTTACAATAATCACAACCAAACAGCAAATAACAAAGATAAACAACAATATTCCTCAAGACATCACCACAACAAGGTTACAAGTGTTTTCATAACTATTAGTTCCTATTTGATTACTTACAACAGTTCGTACTCAATTCAAGTTACCACAAAATGCCGACAACATTTCAAGTACATTGTTATCACAGATAATGTTATTTCATACTTTACGAATCCCTTCAATCCCTTATTCTTCGACTTTTACCACGAGATGCATTCCTAATCATACCAGTCACAAGAAGCTCACAACTAACCCATATAGACATCAGCTACCAAACAATTCACTTACCAAGCAAGGCAATTTCACAAGGATCAAGGTTAGCCATACATACCTCGAGTCAAATTCCCTTTTTAAGTTCCTATTCCTAGTCACTAAGCTATTTAGCCACGTCAATCTAATTCACAAATTAACACATGCACCATAGAATCGAAATTCACAATTACTACCTGGCTTATTTTAGGCTATCAAGACAACTCTCTACTTCTACCCAATTTCCCTTTACTAGATTTTAGGCTCTGAGTGACATGGATGAGGGTTTTCAATTATTAGTTCCTAATCAAAGCATAAGACTCCCTCCCTTAGCTTAAATATGGAAAATTGGGGAAATGGTTAGAGATTTTACCTGTAAGAATGGGGATGAAGACAACAACTTAAAATTTCCCGGTCCGGATAGTTTTGGAGGATCAATTTGATGAAGAATCCTTTCTCTCTCAAGAACTTTCCCATACCCTTCTCTTGTTTTGTTTAGAAAATATGTAAAAATGAGGGGTTGGGATGTTTTATTAGAAAAGGGGTCGGGTTTTAAAATTTTAGAAAATTGAAGATCATGCAGGATCTGTGGCCAACTCTGCCATCGCAGAGTTGACATGAGGTTTGCATATTGGACCGCAGAATGGTCCCAAATTGCTGGCCTCTCTGCTTGGGTATGCGATGAGAATGTGGTCCGCATACTTGTTGCGGTCGCATTTTGCACCGCAGAACTGACCTCCTCAAATCCTTGGAAAATTTATGTGACGACTATGCGGTCCGCATATTGGTTATGCGATCTAATAATGGACCACATTTTCAACATCTAATTTGGCTATTCTCTGATTAACTGTGCGGTCGAGATGCGGTCCGCACACCTAATTTGCGACAATATTCTTGACCACAGAAATGACATTTTTCTGGAAAAATTTGACTCTAGATATTAAGTATATAATCAGTAGAAAAGGGTCCCAACACATAGGTGGACCTGACTCTATGAGTTTCTAGGACTTGAGCACTCATTTTCACGGGGTCTTACATAAGGCTTCTACCCTCGAGGTGCAAATCTAGAACGCTCACGCAAATGATTCCATCCAAGTGAATATGAGCACAAGGCTCGAGTCCAAACTTTTGAAGGCAAAGGCCGAGGTGGTAAATGCCCGAGCTGAGGCCGTAATGAGCCGCACTAGGGCTGACCAGAGAGTGGCGGCCTATTTGAAGGGTGATACCTATGCTAGAGCTGAGTTGAGGGGAGCTCTTGATCGTGATAGCAATAGTAAAGAGTACGTGAAGTGTAAATCTTGGATGGAAACCCTCGAGGAAATTCATGCTAGGAGCTTTGACCTCTCGGAAGAGATCAAGCAAGCCAAGGCAGAAGAATACGATGCTAAATTCCTTCTGTCCGATGTCGAGGATAGCGAGGATGAGGCCGACGACCCATAGTCTCCAAGGGGGACGTAGATTTCCTTTTCTAATTCTGTATATTGTACTTTCAAAGTATGTTGTAAACAGAGCTTGTATTTTTTCACATATATGTATAAAGAGGAAACCTCGCGGTTTTGTTTCTCTTGCATTTCTTTTTGCCTTGGTTTTGGCCAGATGAACTGGTCTTTGAGATATATAGGAATCCTTAGATTCGTGGTACGGACCTGGGGCTAATTAGGTTGGCCCTTAGGCTCTTACGCACTTGGTCGACACGAACTTTGATTTTAGCGCTGCCGTTAGTGGCTCTTACGCGTTTGGTCAGTGCGACCTTTCATTTTAATTCTAGAGACAATGGCTCTTACGCGTTTATTCTTAGGCATATTCAGTTAACTATTTTGGCTTCAGTATCCAAATCGGGTTTTGGACTTGAGCTCATTCGACCCTCAAGTTTTTGAATTGCAAGCTGGACTTAGGTGGGTTAGCGATAATGTCTCTTATGCCTTAGGTCGATGCGACCTTTTATGTGGGTTGGTGATAATGGCTCTTACACCTTAGGTCGATGCGATCTTTTATGTGGGCTGGCAATAATGGCTCCTATGCCTTAGGTTAATGCGACCTTTTATATGGGCTAGCGACAATGGCTCTTACGCCTTAGGTCGATGCGACCTTTTACGTAGGCTTTATTTTTCCCTCAATAAGGATTGTTTGAAATAGTGTTTTCCTGACTCTTTGACGGTTTAACAAAATATCTCTATTGTGAGTCGTTGTATGGCAATGATCGAGCACCTTAGGAGTTTGGCTCGGAGGCTGAGTATCTCAAAGCCAGTGTTTAAGAGCTAACATGGTCGTAGCTCTTTTGCTTATGTCGAGGGTAGCCTGTTTAATCGGTTTTTTCTGAAGTATATTCGATGTAATTGAAGGCATGTGATTTTATGGCGACGATCAGACGCCCCCGAGTTGCGTTAGTTTGGCTGGTACAGCCTTGTGACTGGAGTCATTTGTGTTTAGTCGGAGCTTTTAAGTCCCGAGTGAAGTAGTTTCGGCATCTACATCGAGGGTATGCCTTTTTGGGGGTCTTAAAAGTTCGATATATAGCCGAAGCTTTGAGATCGAGTTTATGCCTTTAAGGTCTTACAGTTTTGGATATTTGGTACAAGTATTGTTCATGCCTTGTTTGAGGTCTTACAAATATTGTTGTTTCCTTATCTAAGTCTTACGAGACTGAGGATGCGCGCACGTGGCCTTATGACCTCGGGTTTTGATAAGTCGATGGAGATGGCGATTGACGATGGTCCCCAAGTCATCGAGGGTTTCTTGGCTAGAGAGCCATTACTTGTGAACATGGTGTATCTTCATTGAGGGCTTATGATTTTAGAGTTTCCGATCCGGAGGTCGTGTTGCCTTGGGTTTTTGATGCCAGCCCCTAGTATTGAGGACGTTTTGGCTCTGGAGTTGTTTTATGATCTTGTTGTTGCCTAAACGAGGGCTTAAGAGTTAGGAGCTCCAACTCGGGGTCACATTGTTTCGAGTTGTTGATGCTAGTCTCCGAGTGTTTAGGGCACCTCTCGGCTTTGGATCCATTTTTTGCAAAATATCGAGCTTTCTTTAAATGCAAAATACTCTTAGGAAGTATTCTTTGATTACTTGGTACAAGTATACATATATTTGTTGTTAAGGGCCCAGTTGTTTTATACAGACACAGTTCGTTCGACCGTTTGGCCCTATACATTATTTTCCTATTGAGCCCCTGTTTGGTGTATCTTGGCTTATCCGAGTATTTGAGGTTGATTGAAAAAGAAGCCTTGAATACTTGTTGGGTCTTCCTTCGGTAGCATATTGGTTTTGCCTCATTAAAAACCTCGCTGGTAAAACTCTTTTTGGGAAAAAAACTTGGTCGAAGGAAAAGAGTGCAACGCATGCTTTTGAAACCTTAGGCCTTCAAGTTGGTGAGCGCTTTGGCTATTTCGATTAGATACCTGCACTCAGGTCAGTGTAGAATGTGGTTAAAAGAGAAAGGAGATGATCATACCTCAGTGTAGAATGTGTCAGCGATGTTATTAGCCCCGATACGTTTCACTCGTTTGTGATAAGGACGCGACAGGGTCCCCTGCTTTGTTTAGTCGGGGATAGCCGAGTGTGTGTCTTGTGGTCTTCGTGTTGAATCCGTTGAAGTTTTGAGGGGCAGGCATAATTTGGTCAGGTAGTTCAGGCTGCTCTGTTGTCCTCGACCTGATAATATTGGCCGAGCTGCCTGGACCCACAAACATAGGTTTAATTTGAATTGTATTCATAAGAAAAGAAGTTACCAGTGGGTCATTATGGGGCTTAGATAGAGCATCAATTTTGCTTTTCCTTGGTGAGGGATGTTTCCGCTCTTCTGACCATGGGTTCAAGCAGGTCATTGACACCTTAAAATATCGTATGGGTGACATGTTGCGGCTCGTTTTCTTCGGTCTTTTTGGTCCCTTCTCTTTCCCAAAACTGATTTTTTGCTTGATCACTGATGAATTCCTGGAGGTGACCTTTGCTGAGTAGTCAGGCTACCTCTTCTCGGAGTTGTCGACAATCTTTGGTCCTGTGACCGTGTGTGTTGTGAAATCCAGACACTAAGCTATGGTTCCTTTGTGAAGGATCCGATATATGCCTGGGCCACCTGACGTCTCTGATTTTACTGATGGCGAGCACGATGTCTGATACATCGACATTGATGTTCTATTTCGACAAGCAGGGTTCCTTCGTCGGCCATATGTACCTGTCAAACCCATGTCTTTGACGAGTCCCCGAGTATTCTGGCCTCGGTCCATCCTTCAATCATTGCGGGGTATGTTGCGCCCAAGGCGTTTCTTTTGTCGTTAATATATGGTTGGTATTTTTCTTTATTCTATTTCGACTCCTTTGCCGAAAGTCTTCTTGGGTACACCGAGCCCGAGGAGGCTCCTAATTGGTCGTCCTCGGCCCTGATCTTTGACTGGTACTAGTTGTGGACGTCCGAACAGGTCACAGCAGGGTATTCGTCTAGGTTCTATTTCGGCTGCTTTGAAGCCACCGAGCTTCATTCATTCAGACCTTGAGTGAAGGCCTGCACTGCCCAGTTGTCGGAGATTGTTGGTAGTTCCATTCGTTCCATTTGAAAGCGGGGTATAAACTCTCACAAAATCTCATTCTCCCTCTGCTTGATCTTGAAGACATCGGATTTCTTGGTTGCTACCTTGATGGCACCAGCATGTGCCTTTATGAAAGAATCCGCCAACATGGCAAATGAGTCTATAAAGTTGGGAGCTAGGTTGTGATACCACATCATGTCCCCTTTAGAAAGCATTTCTCTGAATTTCTTTAGTAATACATGCTCGATCTCGTCATTCTTTAGATCGTTGCCCTTCACTGCACAAGTATAGGAAGTAACATGCTCATTCGGGTATGATGTTCCATTATATTTCGGAAGGTCTCGCATTCTGGACTTCTTTGGAATAGGCTTTGGAGGCGCTTCCCCTGGGAATGGCCTTTATATGAGCTTCTTCGAATCCAAACCCTTCAGGATCGGGGGTGCGCCCGAAATTTGATTGCCCCTGGAGTTGTAGGTCTTAACCTTTTTGTTGTTGGCTTCAATCTTCTTCTCGCCCGATCCGATCCTTCTCGTGAGATCCTCAATCATCTTTACGATGGCAGGGTCGGCTGACGACCCATTATTGCTTGATCTTTCCGGTACTTTCTCGGTTGGGGGAGCCGTACCCGGTGCTACCGCACTGGGAGTTTTCTGGTGACGTTGCAGTTGAGCAATAGCCAGCTGTTGTGCCTGCAACATTTCAAAAATAATGTGAAGGCCAACCTCCCATTCTTCCATGGTTGGGATTTTCTGAGCCTTCTGTTGGTCTCCTTGGTGCACACTCCTGTTAGTGTGGGAGCTTACATCGACATGTTGGGCTTCGCGTGAGACTACGTCCACAAGAATTGGTTCTGGTGCATTCCTAGGTTTCAGCGGTGGTATACCAACACCTGGAACATCCACACCATTCTCTCCATGGTTTTCGAGATTGTTATTTACTGAGTAGACATTTTAACCTTAAATCAAAAGATCTTAGAGAAGAAAAAGTATGAAAGATAACTTTCATTGTGTGGTAAAACCAGCAAAAAAATAATCACTATTATTTTTAACCCCACAGTGGGCTCCAAACTGTTCACTGTAAAATGGTAATAAAATTACATTTGATTTGAGTTCTCAAAATACTTGATCTATTTTTATGCTAGTTTTTAGGCAGTTGATGCTACGTGAAAGACTTAGAAGCGAGATAAGAGCTTAAAAATGAGATAATAACAAAATTGAATCGTTCTCGATCAGGGCCTCGAGCTTGCCTATTCGAGGGCCTCGGGGTCGAGTCTGAGGCTCGGCTGAGAGCTATCGAAGATGGTCGATGGAGACTAACATTTATGAATAATCAAAGACGTCTCTTTATGGCCAATAATAAGCAATAAATGATGAACTATACATGATATAACGAGACCAAGAGAATGTGTTAGAGAGCAGAGAGAATGTTCTAGTATATTTAGTATGGAGCAACAGATGTTTACAAAATGACAAGGATCCCTTTATATAAGAGGGAGAATTCCAACATAGTACAAATACATTAATTACAAAGTTAAGGGGTTGGTACCCTGATTCGCCTCTTGGGCTAGTCCACTAGACTTGACCTGCCATATGCACGTGCCTTGGGAACTCCACCTTAATCCACACATATATATAATTTTGTTATGAAACAATAAAGGAAGAAGAAAAGTATTGCAGAGAAAAGTAGGGAGAGAGAATTCTTATTGATTTTTGGGATGATTTACAATGGGGTAAGACCCCTCGATTTATAGGAGGAAAAATGACTTAGCTTCAAAGTAAAACTCTCTACAAGATAGACATTCACTCCAAATAGAATTCTATTCATAACACTCCCCCTTGAATGTCTACTCGAGAAGTAATGTGCCTCGTTAAAACCTTAACTAAAATAAAACCCAATGGGAAAAAATTTCTAGAAAAGGAAAAGAGTACACATATCTAATAACACGCCTTTTGGTTGCCTTGTTAAAAACCTTGCAAGGAAAACCGAGTGGGACAAAACCTTGTATGGAAAAAATAGTGCAACGCGCATAAACTCTCCCTGATGAGAGCATCAATTCACATCTTTAAGCATTTGCATTCCAATCTTGTGCATCATTTTCAAAAGATCTCTTAAACAAATTTGATTCACCTTGAAATACTCATTCCTAATAGATGTATTGTCTTCATATGATCTTGTTGGAATCGCCTGTTCAATATCTTCACATAGAGGTGAAAACTCTTGCTATCATATTATCATGCATGTAGTTATAGCAAGATACATTTGCGCATAAATGGCACTGAGGAAGTGGTACTTCAAGATCAAAAATTGTATATGCTTCAAGCAACTTAAATCCTTCATCGATTGTCATATAAGTTAAGTCATATAAGCTATATAATAGACTTTAGATGCATATCAAGTTTTTATGTTATGCTAGACATATAAGATATCGAAAACTGATTGCACATACCATTGACTTTATACTTTCAAGTGTTTGAACTACATATCCAAAACTACATGCCTTTCTTATGGAATCAATTCTACTTGAATTGAATCTCTTCCATTTGGATAATACTTTTGCGTCTATATTCGATAGACATAAGATCCTCGGCTATACTTAGCGCTGTAATAGATGTCGTCGACAAACATTTTATATCGGTTCCAATAAATATTCATAAAGACATAACATATAGATCTCTTCATTCATATATTCAGGTACCTGAATCTTTCATGAGATTTTATGAAGTGTTATGTCATGTGACCTTCTAGATCACTTGCCTCCTCTATTATGATCACTTTGATCATTTGCTCATCTTCTTTATCAAGAAGTTCTATTTGAAACTGATTTGTCTATACGCTTTAAGCGTACCATAGACTTTGTCCTTCTAGGACTTAATATGAGCATTTGCAATGAGAATATAGTTACTTTCTTTGGGCCAATAAATGCGTATGGAATTCTTTGCAATATGTTGCAAATGAATTATCTTTTTATGAACTTCAAGTTCATATTATCCTATTCGAGGATCTTGATATACAAATGATAATCCGTTCGACGTAACTTTTTCTTAATTGTTTATCATATCTCCCCCTCATGTTAGAAAAGCTAACTTGTTTCCTCAACTTTGAGAATACATATTTGTGTATTGTGGTGTTAATAAAAATATACACCGCACATCAATAATAATAAGATGGAACTATTTGGTTCCTGACACTGAACCACTTGTGAAGGGAGAAAATAATATACTTTGGTTTATAACATATATCAAACTGATATAGACAACTTTGTTCTCATAAGAAATAGTTTAGCTATCAAGTAGAGGCACTCAATAAATTATTTTTGCTAAACCAGCTGTGATGTAAACCAACTTATCAAGAAGAACTATCTTGAATAAAAAATCTGGAAATTATGCTCTATATTAAATTATTGAGTAAGTTACCTCGCAAGCACCTGCCAGGTTACAGGTTAATAATAATCGCACATGTAACCATCTCATAGATGCATCTTTTGTGGTGTACATGGCAGGTGAATGGGCCCATATTCACCTTTGATATTTCCAGAATTTGGGATTCAATCCCAACTTTAGTTGGTCAATTAATTAATGAGAACAAGCAATATAAGAGAATTCGTAAAGAACTTTCTAGTTCTTTAATCTTTACCCATGTGAATTCTCTATTATTTTTGCACATCATACTTAAATTGATATGACTAAATCAGCTATGCCAACTAGATATCAATAAACTCCAAGTCTATTATGATATGGGTGTTATATCAATAAAGTTCTACTTTATTGTGGCATTCTTTTGTTTGTATAGTACAAACTGGAGAATAAGTTGTAGTAATAGAAGATATCAAATCTTTCCTTTATTTATAGTCTCAATATAATCAATCGCTTTCACGTATACTTTGGAAACTGAATAAGTTCCTTTGAGACTTACTACAACACAATACCTTATTGGCAATCAATTGTATTTTTCCAAAATAGTATAATTGGCTCTTTTAGAGCTCTCAATTAATTTTGTTCTACCACATATTCATCAACATCCATGTGGTGAATATCTATTTTAAAGAGAAAGTTATACCATTATGGTTATGGTCAAAATTATATGTAAGATATATTTCTTGCATTATTGTTGTCCTTTAATAATCACATTGCCAAAATATTTTGGCGTACAATAGGTACGTGATCAATGATCATTTATGCCATAATAATGACATTTTTATTATATCATCTTAAACCTCCTTCTAGAGGCGAGTGTGGTATATTCACTACCACTAACACGTTCATATTCTTCCAAGAATGAATATGTATTCATGAATTAGATGTTGTCACACTCACATCATGAATGGACCATAATCATCCATATGTTCTTTATAAAAATCTCATATGGTCAAATTTATGACAAATATTACTTTCACAGAGTGAAGGATTATTTTGACAATCCATATTATTCTCATTATCACAACGATGACGATTATAATTTCGTCTATTGCCACGTCCACATCCATTGATACCTTCACGATAATAATTTTGTCTTCTTTCAGACTTATCACATACTGCTATCACATTCTCGATAGGGAATGAGAATAGAGCCAATTCAATGTGACGGATTTTTAATTCTTTGCCCTCAATCATACATGAATTTGATCATGACAAGGGTGGTTATAATATCTTTCAAGCTCCATTAAAGTTGCAAATTTACCGTCTTTACTTGTATTTAAAATCAAATTATAGAATTACAAGAATTTGAAAGAGAAAAGTAAAATACTTACCTTAATCCAGAATTTAATCTTGAAGGAAGTTCATAGAACAATTAACAATCATTATGCTCAATCCCTAAGCTTCTACTCAATTGATTAGAGTCTCGTGCTGATAACGTGTTATGAAACAATAAAAGAAGAAGAAAAGTAATGCAGAGAAAAATAGGGAGAGAGAATTCTTATTGATATTTGGGATAATTTACAATGGGGTAAGACCTCTCTATTTATAGGAGGAAAAATGACTTAGCCTCGTAGTAACTCTCTACAAGATAGACATTCACTCCAAATATAATTTTATTCATAACAAAGTTAACTTTTTTAGCCATATTTGTATAGTACATATAGTTTTCAAATGAAGTACGTTTAATGAGCCCCCTTTTCTCAACCCTGCTCTCCCACCACTAAAGATATTTGTGCATCGCACAAACATAAAGAAAATATTTGATTATCGAATATTAACTTGAGATTATTATTAAAATCCATAAATTTAAATCATTGGATCCGCTTCTTACCAAAACATGATAAAGTGAGGCAAATTTGATGTTTGAAGATCACAAAATATTACTCTATTTACGACAGACCTATCACTGGCACCAAAGAAAAAATATGGTTACGGTCCGTTAAATGTTCTTTGGATTAATTAAGTTCTTTCATGAAACATTTTCTTATGAACCAGTTAAACCAAAATAAATTTAATTCAGTTTAATATATGGAAAATGATCAAAACTATCCTTAGACAATTGGAGTTGGTACATAATGCTCTCCGTTCACCTATTTTGAAAAAATTACCTTCACTGTTATCTTTTTGGCTCAAGAATGCCCTTACGACTAACGGCCGTGTTAGATAAAAAAATTAATTAATTTCCATGTGTCATAACGAAAAAAGGTCAAAAGTGCCCCTAGACTATTGGAGTTGGTACAATAATACCCCCATCTCAAAAAATCTCTCCCTTCCCCCTTCCCCCCTCCCCCCTAGCGTGTGGGTTCATATTTCTCTTGTTTTTCTCATCCTTTTTTTGACCTTGCACTCTATTTGAATAATCACTACAAATATTATTAAAGTTTATTTTTAGACAACCAAAGTTTTTTGTCACCAATACTTTACGTCATACAACTTTCAAAACCCATGTTAAGCAAAAAAAAAACGTAATTAATTTCCATGTATCATCATCCCATTGATTGGTTGTCTGAAAATAAAACTTTAATGATATTTGTAGTGCTTATTCAAATATAGCATCCTCGTAAATTAAGCTATTGTACGAGGATGCTCTTCAGGTTATATCAATACCGCCAGTTTTTTTTTAATAAAAAAAAAACAATTAAATCAAGAGAAATATTTGAGATTATATGCCTGAGAATATGAGAGAATACGACTTATTGGTGAATGTGACTGTAATAAACACTTGATTGAGCGTATTGTATGAAGCAGTAAAGTGTAGTAACAAAAATTGATGATGAATGGTATTTCTGTGATGGAAAAAAATAGGAATATCGATGTGTACATTTACAAAGAAATAGGAAGAGGAATGTGATTAACTATAAGAGAGAGTTTTGTTTGCTTAAAGAAAAAAATAAGTGTACGAGAGTTCTAGTTGGTGGAATAATTTTTAAAAGAAAGAGGAGAAAGTAACGGAGGAAAACGGTCTTAGAATGTGGGTGAGTTTATTTTAATTAGGTGAGTCTTCAGTTACGCCAATGGGACGATGATAAATGGAAATTAATTACGTTTTTTTATCTTAACAGGATTTTTGAAAGTTGTATGACGTAAAGTATTGGTGACAAACAATCTTAGTTGTTTGAAAATAAAACTTTAATGATATTTGTAGTGATTATTCAAATAGAGTGCAAGGTCAAAAAAAGGATGAGAAAAACAAGAGGAATATGAACCCACACGCTAGAGGGGGGAGGGGGGAGGGGGGAGGGAAGGGGGAAGGGAGAGATTTTTTGAGATGGGGGTATTATTGTACCAACTCCAATAGTCTAGGGGCTGTTTTGACCTTTTTTTTCGTTATGGCACATGGAGATTAATTAATTTTTTTATCTAACATGGCCGTTAGTCGTAAGGGCATTCTTGAGCCAAAAAGATAACAGTGAGGGCAAATTTTTTCAAAATAGGTGGATGGACGGCATATTGTACCAACTCCAATTGTGTAGGGATAGTTTTGACCCTTTTCCATTTAATATATTCTTTTAACTCAATGTCAATTAAATAAAATTTTTGAAAATAACATGAAAATTTAAATCTATATTTTTAAATAAGAAATTACACCCCTTCAATTGAAACACAAGCAAAACAGGTAGGCCGCATATTGCTTCAGCGACCTACTGTGAAATAGTGCCAAATTTTGTAATATTTCTTATACTGACTGACACACTCTTGATCCCAAAACCCCAAACCGATCGAGTATGGATTTGATTATATATGTTTGTTCTTGCTTCACAGCATTAATTATAAGGCAATTCGATAGTTAGGATTTATGTATCAGTAGTCTTACACTGTTTAGTTGTCCCTAATTGATAGGAAATAGATATTGCGATTGGTTGCCTGGTATAGCTTGATGAAAGTCAAAATGATACTCTTTCAACTCCAAAACGAATAAAATTATATATGAGAGTTCTAACATTTTTACTTTGACTATTATATTTTTTATTTTAAAAGCTTGCGATCTATAGAACGTTTAATATAATTTCTAATATTATAATTGTTTTGCTCAAAAGACCTATGCACTTTATGGGCTAAAAAACAATAAAAAAAGTATGGGGGCAAATCGTAATCAAGTATAATAAGTCCTAGAAATGGTTATTGTACCGGGATCGTGGTAGATCTCTTGAGGTATATAAGATAATAGAGAGTTCTTGCTATTAGAAAGAGATAAAGAAATGTAAAGATGTTTGCTTGATAATAGTAGAAAGAGAAAGAGAGAGAGAGAGTTGGTATATTCAGAGTAATCAATCTACCCTATTACAAGGTTAAGGTCCCCTTTATATACTAGGAGACCTTTTCTCGAAATACATGAAAAGTAAAGTACAAGGGTTGGTAGCTCAAAATGGTGTCGTTCCTCTACTTAAAGGATCAGGACGTCCTTGGTCGGGCCGTCCTCATCTGATTGGCAAGGCTCTAGGGCGGCCTCATTGTGTGGAGCGTACTCACTTAGACGGCGGCGAGGTGAACCACATTTTTACATCATACAGTTAGTCCCTCCGTCTGTTGGAGGCGTCCTCGAGGGGCGTCTTCAATGGACGGACATGTTTGCTTATGCGACAGTACGGGGCCGTTGAAACTCGACTCCCTCTTTGGGGTGACGTCACCAATCACGTGCATCATCATTATTTTTACTCCCAGGCGGTTCATATCCTGACATGGCTATTGGGTTTTCCGTGCTAGCTTTTGAATGATGCCGCTTCGATTTCCGTGCATCCTACTCCTATAAACAACGGAGTGATTCAAAAATGGTTCATCGTTTGAATCTTTGAAGATATTTCTCTCTTTTTCTTGTTATATTTTCTGGCGATTACTACTTTCTTCAAGAATCGTAGCTTTCACGAATAGAGCTTTGCATCTACTCGAAACGTTCTTGTTTGGTAAGCTTTAACCATGGTGAAATGATCTCAAGGTAGCAAGAGGCCCAGAAACAATGCTCCTTCTAGGGTTTCACCTCCTTCCAACACTGAGGCGGAGGTGGCCGAAGAGGTTCTAGTTCCTCTATCGGTGGCGAATATTCTTCCGAAGAACATGAGCAAGAGAAATGATTTTAAGAATAAGGGTTCATCTCCACCCTGGGAACGTAGCGAGTTGATGCCTTCCCACCTGGATGATCTTAGGATGACATATGGGTTTCCAGACCATGTTGACATAGCACCTGCCGGAGAAAATTATGCCAACATGCACATGCCCGGATTCTGCACATTCTATGAGTATGCATTCTAGATCGGCTACAGCTTCCCGCTTAGCCCTATGGCGGAGGAACTTTGCCGTTTCTTCAGGGCTTCCCCGACTCAACTTACTCCCTATACGCTGAAAGTGTGCAAAATACTTACCACTCACGCGGAGAAAGCCGGGTGTGCGGTCACAATATACCACATTCTGCAGATGTTCAATGTGAGTTATCTGCGGGGTTCGATATTGCACCTGACACATCGTGGCAAGAAGAGCTTCGTGGTGCAGTTTGATGACAAGGCTAACCGTGGCTACTGAAAGAAGTTTTTCTACATCCGGACGGAGCATCAGGTGGTCAACCCCGAAGGGTTCCCAGAGGTGTGGAACCCGGAGTATAAGTATTCCCTCGTATCTTATTTGGTGCCATTTGCTGTGACGGTTTAACTTCTCACGGTTCTTTTTATCTGTTACTTGTAGTGGCGGCCCGTATGCCCAAGGACGCCTCGTCTCTCTCCTATGCGGACGCCATTAGATCGTGGGTGGAGAGTATGATTCCACATGTGGAGGAGTCCGTATATTGGCTCAATTTTGTAGCACGTACGGCCCGACTGGTAACAGTCTTTTCACTGCTCTTTTCTTTTTTCCTTGTCTTAGCTCAGGAGTCCTTTAGTTTGATATTCCTTTTCTTTGGCAGGCCGGGGCGTCTTCAAGAGGGCCAAGAGAAGAAGAACTGATGCTGGCCCGTCTAGAGTGGAGCTGGACTCTAAGGAGGAATACGTGCACGTGGAGTGCTCGCCCGAATGTAGTGCCCTCTCGGCTTCTTAACAGGAAGTTGAGCCGGGGGAAGCACCTCATGCGACGGTCGAGAGGATTGCGGAAGAGGAGCTTTTGGTGGTTCCCGAGGTCGTGCCTGAGAGGGGGGCCGAAGTTGCATCCGGCAATGAAGCGCTTCCCTTGGAGTCGTCTTTGCAGCCATCGGAGGTGGCTCCCGAAGATGAGGAGTCCATCGCAAGCAGGAGGTGGAGGTTGATCACCGGCAATGGGGTGGTATGGCAGGGAGATGATTCTCTTGATGCGCCATTTCTTGAAGAATTCGGTCATTTTTTGACCGACGAACTGTCGTCCATTGACGCAGTTGATTTTTTTGGGGATGCTGAAGTGGCATATAATGTTTTTCCATATGAAGGCGATGACCTCCTGTTTGCGTATCTGTGCGTATGCACATGCTTCCACCCACTTGGAAAAACAGTCTGTCAAAACAAGCAGAAATCGTACCTTTCCAGATCCTGTGGATAGGGGGCCAACTATGTCCATTCCTCATTTGATGAAGGGCCATGGAGAGGTGACTGAGTGTAGGGGCTCCCATGGCTGGTGGATCATTAGGGCATAATTTTGGCATTGTTCGTATCGGCAGACGTATTCTGCTGCTTCTTTCTCCATGGTGGGCCAATAGTAGCCGGCGCGGATGATGCACCGTACGAGGGTGCGATTTCCTGTATGGGTGCTGCAGTGACCCTCGTGTACCCTTCTAGTACTGGCCTTGTTTGGTGCGGACATAGGAACTTGGCCAAAGGTCCGCCAAACGTTCTCTAGTAGAGGTCGTTGTTGATTAGGCAATACCGGGCGGCTTGCATACAGAGTTTCTTTGCCACTTTTTTGTTGCATGATAATGTTCCATCCTGTAGATAGGATATGAACTGGTTGCGCTAGTCCTAGGTTAGATTTAATGAAAATACCTCATAGTGATCGATGACTGAATGGAGGAGGGTGACCACGCTTTCCTTGTTGATTTTTTGGTGGTTGTGGCCGGTTTTGCTAGACCGTCCGCTTCGATGTTCCGCGCTCTCGGAATAAGTTTGAAACATAACCCATCGAACTCATCCATTAGCCTGTGGGTTTCTGCCTGGTATTTTTGTAGCTTCTATTCTTTTATCTGATAAGTCCCAGCGATCTGGTTTACCACGAGTTGCGAGTCACAGTGGAGAAGGACCCGCCGGTCTCCGTATTTGATGGCTAACTTCATACCTACAATAACGGCCTCATACTCGGCCTCGTTGTTAGTAATTTTGGGGCATCGTATGGACTGGCAAATTCTCTCAGCCGTGGGGACCTCGAGGACGAGTCCTAGTCCCGATCTCGAAGCATTGGCGGCACCATCAATGTGGAGGACCCATAGGTCGTTAGAGGGGAGGTCATGTCGGGCCTCTAGCTCTGCTTTCGGTAGGATTTATGCACTGAAGTTGGCTAGGACTTGCGACTTACTCGCGTTTCTCGGAAGGTACGAGATTTCATGCTCGCTGAGCTCAATGGCCCATTTTGTGAGTCGGCTCGATAGCTCAGGCCTATGTAAGACTCTCTTTAGTGGGAAGGTCGTTACTACACTTACGGGATAGCATTGAAAATAAGGTCGCAGCTTTCATGAAGCTACGACTAGGGTTAATGCCAGCTTTTCAGGGTGCGGGTACTAAGTTTCACCGTCCACTAGTGTTTTTCTAATGTAATAAATGGGAGATTGCGTACCTTTGTTCTTGTGCACTAGGACAGTGCTGACGGCGACCTCAGACACGGCTAGATACACCAGAAGTGGTTCTCCTGGGCTTGCTTTTGATAGTAGGGGTGGCGAAGATAGGTAAGCCTTCAGATTTTTTAGGGCTTCCATGCATTCTTCATTCCACTGGAGCCCCTGATCTTTATTTAACACACTGAAGAACTTATGGCAACTATCGGAGGATCGCGAGATGAACCTGGAAAGGGCGGCTATCCGACCCGTTAGCTTTTGCACCTGTTTTTTGCTGCTCAGTACTTCCGGGATCGCGCCTATTTCTTTGGTCTCATCTGTATTGACTTTGATATCTCTCTGAGATACGAGGAATCCCAAGAACTTTCCCGAGGCCATGACGAAGGCGCATTTTTCAGGGTTCAATTTCATCCCGTATCTTCTCAATATTTCGAAGGCCTCCTTCAGATAGTCGAGGTGATCCTCCTTTCTGGACGACTTTACCAGCATGTCGTAGATGTAGACTTCCATGGTTTTGCCAAGTTGTTCCTTAAGCATCTCGGTCACCAACCTTTGGTACGTTGCTCCCGTGTTTTTGAGTCTGAAGAGCATCACTTTGTAGTAGTATGTCCCTCGGTGAGTGATGAAGGTCGTCTTCTCCTGGTCTTCTTCGACCATCATGATATGATTGTAGCCGGAATATGCATCTAGGAAGATTAAGAGTTCATTCTCGACAGTCGCGTCTATCAGCTGATCGATGTGGCGGAGCGGGAATGAATCTTTTGGGCATGCTTTGTTCAAGTCCGTGAAATCCACGCACATCCGCCACTTCCCATTTTTTTTCTTGACCATGACAACGTTGGCGACCCACTCAGGATATTTGGATTCTCTAATGGAACCATTTGCTAATAGTTTGTGTACTTCTTCACTTATGGCTTCATTGATGGCGGCATTGAATTTTCTCCTTATCTGCCTCACGGGAGGGTGTAGCGGGTCGACGTTCAATTTGCGAGTGGCGATGTCCCGTGGTATCCCTGGCTTTTCTGAATGGGAAAAAGAAAACAAGTCCACATGGTTAGTAAAATTCATGATACTTACTTGGATTCGAAAGGTCTTGCCCGACGTAGGCCTTCTTTGTGGGGCCGTGGTCGGCTATTTTTACGGGATTGAGATCTTCGACCGTAGCTTTTGCTGGCTTCTGTGATATGCGGATCTTTGATGGTGTCCTTTGTCGGAAGAACCTTAGTTCCCGGCATAGCTGATTGCTATACTTCCGTGCTCGCCCCTTGGAGTTGTTTTATGTGGGTATAGTCTTGAGCTATTTTGTAACATTCTTGGGCGGTGTGGGGTTCACCCCGTATGCTGAATATCCCCCATGGCGTAGGGAATTTGATCATATGATAGAAGCTGGAGGGGACTGCTCTCATGGCATGTATCCATAGCTGTCCAATGATGGCGTTGTATGTTGTTTCATGGTTCATCACGTGGAAGGTGGCTTCCAACGTGACTCCTCCCTCCAAGACAGGCAGCGTTATCTCTGCGGAGGTTCTTTCTAATGCATTGTTGAAACCAGTCAGCATTATACAACGCGGTATTATCTTATCCTCAAGTCCTATAAGTACAAGGACCCTTGGGTGGATAATACAAGCGCCACTTACGTTGTCAATCATAATTCTCCTAATATCTGTATCGACATTGCGTAAAGTAATAACTATAGCGTTGTAGTCAGGAAAAGACAAAATGTTGGTATCAGACTTATCGAAGGTGATACTATCTTCGAAGTCGTCATACCGTTCGTGGGCGATAGTTCGCTTCAACTTGTGAGTGGTCGTAAATTTGAAATATTGATCGCCCAGTCATTGCCATCGCCGATGATCATATTGATCGTACGTGTTGGCGAGGGCGGCCTTAGTGGCCCATTGGGTTGATACTGCCCTCATGCGAAGTTGAGCTTTCCTTTATCGCTGAGTAGTTCCCTCAGGAATCTTGGTTCAGCATCCCAGCCACCTCCTGCCGTAGGCCTATGCAGTCCTCGGTCTTGTGCCCTCGCTCCTAGTGGAACTTACACAGGGTGTTAGATTTTCGGGTGGTAGGGTTTGACTTCATCTTTGCTGGCCATTGTACCTTGTTGCCCAGCCTTTCTAGTGCGTACACTACCTCTGAAGGGGAAACACAAAATTTATGTGTAGATAGTAAAAGTGACACACCTCTTTCGTATCGCAGGGGGCGACATGTCGTTGTAGTGCATCCGCATGCCTGGGTGGTGGCGGGTGGGACGACCTGATATACGGTTGATGCCTTTTCCTGTTGGGACGCGAGATTTTCTCTCGTCGCCCTCACTGCGTCGGTCCCTCCTGGTCTCCGGAAGTATTGTTGTTAGTCGCCGGGTAGGACCGTTAAGATCGTCCTCATCTGCGAGTACCTCCACGCAGTATGCTTTGTTAATTTCTTCCCATGTGGTAGGGAGATATTTCATAAGGCGACTTAGCAGCTTCTTGGTCGCCCTCGAGCAATCCCTGTTTAGCCCATTCTGGAAAGCAGCAACTGCCATGCCCTCCGATACATTCGGTAGGCTCATCCTGGCCCTGTCTAATCTGGACAGGAAGTCCCTGAGCCCTTCTCCCACAGTTTGCCGAATGGAAAAGATGTCGTTGACACTTGCCTCCGCTTTTTTCGCTCCCGCATGTGCTGTGACGAACTTGTCCGCCATTTCTTCGAACGTGGAGATACCCTTGGCCGGTAGTTGGGAGTACCATACCAACGCCCCACCGGTCAGCGTCTCACCGAACTTCTTTAGAAGTACTGACGATGTCAAACCCCAGACCGAGGGACATGACCGGCACTCAACCGGGTATCCCCGGTCTAGTGGACCTGGGTGCCTTTCCTATTCCCCACGCGTTACCCCACATTATTCATTGTTAATTAGCCAAAAGATACCAAGTGCATTTGTAAGTAAATATGAATTCTCTTTTATAAGCACACATTATGATTAACAGGCAACATCTTTTACAAAACACACATTATGATTAACAAGGAACATGGTGTACAAACTTACAGCGCCCAAAACATACACCTATATACATAAGTTCTGACCCACGTAACACTGTCTACGGATCCTCTAAGAGAAATATAATACTTGCCAGCGACAAGGACCCGGCTATACCTTTGCAATGACATCACAAAACTACTATTACAACAACAGAGGTGGCCTGAACCACGCAGGGCCCCAGAAGGAAAGGGGCTCACCAACATGTAAACAGATGGTAGAAATGAGTAGGAGCTACGGACGGTGGACTGTAGTGCCTACCACGGATCCACCTACAATGATTACACGAATATAGTGCCCCCGGTAAAAGGAACGCCAGTACATTTGAATTGTACTATCATGTATGAACAAACTCTGTCCCAAGTAAACTCAAGCCAAAAATGCATATACAAGTGTATAGTTGAACAACAATAGTACAACCATGGAACAACAACCAAGTATTTCACATCAAATGATAAAATTAGTCAAACAAAGGGCCAATCAGTGCCCCACGGGTTACAAACCCGTTGTCTCCTTTCACAATTCCACATTGATCATTTCATGATTTATATTCATTTCAATAGTGATATTGGATCACATTACCCTTATTACCTCCTCCACCCTTATTACCTCGGCCACCCTTATCACCCCAACCCACACCTTATTTCACCGTGTTGCGGCGCCCAACCCGACCCCGCCAGACAGTTTCAGTTCACAACAACATACAAAACAACAACAAATACAAGAAATCAACTATAGCTCATTGTTAAGATAGAACCACAACAAGGGTAATGTAATTCCACAACTAGCAACAACAATTTCCTCATGTTCATTAATTTGTACACAATTTAGGTTACCACAGTCGTTCGCAACCAATGATACACGTTGTTCCATAATATTTTGAATTCCACCTTTTTCAAACTCTTTCAATTACAAGTTTCTCAACTTCCACCACAAGGTGTTACCACACAAGTATACATCACAAGAGTTTCACAATGATCCCCACATGAATATCAATTATCAAAAATTTCACAAACTAACACCGGGCGATTTCACAAGGATTACACTTAGCCATACATACCTGGAGTTGATTATCCCCTTTAAACCTCTAGTCCAATTTGCCAAGCAATCAAGAAGTCAATCTAGTTCATGATCAACACTTAGGTTTTAGAAATTAAACTCATAGTTACTACCCAATTCCTTGTTTAGCTAGATTCTAGGATTTTAGGAGCATGTATGAGAATTTTATGAAGAATTTCAAAACAAGTGTATAGGGTTCTCATCCCAAGCTTATATTTTGAAATTTAGGGGAAATGGGTTAGGGATTTTACCTGAGAAATCAGTAGAGAAGACAATGCACCAAGAATTATCCGAGTTCTAATGGTTTTGAATGACTAGAAGATGAAGAATTATCTTTCTCTCTCAAGAACTCTCTCTCACCCTCTCTTATTTTGATAAGAAATATGTTAAAAATTAGGGAGAATGTGTTTTAATAAAAGGTGGGTCGGTTCAAAAATATTAGAAAAATACCAAGCGAGCACGATTTGCGATGCAATATGCGGTCGCGGAACTGACATGCAGTCCGCATAATGGACCGCAGAAATGGGCTCAAGTTTCGGACCTCTTGAGTTGGGAATGCGGTGAATATGCGGTCTGCATTCCTGTTCTGCGGTTGCAAAATGCACCGCAAAACTGACCTTCAAATTTCTTCAGGGACCTTATGCGATCACTCTGCAGTCCGCATATTGATTATGCGACCGCAGGTCTTACTGCATTTTTAACATCAACAATTGGCTACTCTCTGGAACCTTCTACGGCAGAAATGCGGTCCGCATTTCAGATCTGCAACCGCATTCTGGACCGCAGATTGGACCTTTTCTGGAAAAAATTTGGTTTCACATTTTTAAGTGCAAAACCGTAAAAAAAATCTGATCCACGTAGGTAGACTCGACTCTATGAGCTACTAACATCGAGCACTTATTTTTGCGGGGCCTTACATACTCCTCCGCTTAAGATCATTCGTCCGCGAATGAGGACTTGGGAACCAAATGAGTTTGAAAACATGTTATGCAAGTTCCTACACTTTTATTAACTTCCAAGTTTGTTTTAGAAATATTTTGCCAGAGTCTCCTTTGTAATATGGACATAACCACCTGTCAAAGAGCCCCCAAACATATTCCCAAGCATTTTGCTATCTTTACAACATTTATTAAATGTACGATATTCATGCTTCCACATATTCAACCTCTTGATTCACTTTTAACCATTTGGCACACTACATGTACTCGAATTAAGCATTAATTATCTATACTATTAAATTCATTTACCTATCGCAAGGGTACGACACAAATATTCATTTTGATACAAATCCTCCATGCGAAAACTAATCATTACACAATTAGAACACTTTCATACTCCATCTCTATGCAAAATTAATTATTACTTTCATACATCACCTTACCATGGGAGCACAAAACTTTAATTACCAAAAAGGACTGCACATTGCTTAAATAACCACAATACATAAATTTTGTTGGCACAACTTGGAGAAACTACAATAGTAAGGAACTTGGGAAGAGAAGGAAGGTTTCTTACACCTAATGGGACACAACACTAGTGCTCCTAGGGAAAAGATTCGCACGATCATTTCTAGATCCGCTCAAATAGATGGGGTATTTTATCTTCATCTCATCTTCCGTTTCCCACGTGGCTTCCTCGACTTGTTGGTTTCGCCACAACACCTTAACTGAAAAAATCTCCATATTTTGTAACTTTCCTACTTGTCTATCTAGAATAGCAACCGAAATATGATAACTCTTCTGTAACCATGATGTCTTCAACTGGCACGATTGTAGACGGATCACCCACAACTTTCCTCAACACGGATACATGAAACATCGGGTGCACTAAGGACATTTCAGGGGCAATTCCAACCTATACGCAACTTGACCAATTCTTTGAGTGACTTGATAAGGCCCGACATACCTAGGGCTTATCTTTCCTTCTTCTCAAAGCGCATGACTCCTTTCATAGGAGACACCCTCAAGAATACCCAATCTCCTTCTTGAAACTTCAATTCCCTTCGACGCACGTCCGCATAGGATTTCTGGTGACTTTGAGCAGTCTTCATTCTCTCCTAAATGACTCTTACCTTCTCCATGGCCTGATGCATAAGATCTGGCCCTATCAATTCTGCTTCACCAACCTCGAACCACCAAATCGGGGACCTACACCTCCTTCCGTACAATGCTTCAAATGGAGCCAACTGGATACTAGCATGAAAGCTATTGTTATAAGAAAACTATATAAGGGGCAAATGATCATCCCAATTACTCTTGAAATCCAAGACACATGCCCGCAACATATCCTCGAGCGTCTGAATAGTCCCTTCTGCTTGGCCATCGATTTGCGGATGAAAAGTTGTGCTAAGATTCACTTGAGTACCCACCTTGCTTAAATTTCCTCTAGAAGTTAGCGGTAAACGGAGCTCCTCAATTCGAAATAATAGAAAGCGGCATACCATGAAGCCTCACTATCTCCTTGATATACAACAGAGCATATTGTTCCGCAGTATCGGTGGACTTGACTGGCAAAAGGTGAGATGATTTGGTGAGTCTATTCACAATTACCCAAATTGAGTCGAACTTGTGCTGAGTACGAGGTAGTCCTGTCACAAAGTCCATATTGATCATTTCCCACTTCCACATCGGTAGCTAAGTCAGTCCTCCCGACTGCTGATGCTCGGCCTTCACTTGCTGGAAATTTGGACACTTAGAGATGAACTCCGCCACTCTCTTCTTCATACCACTCCACCAATAAATATCCTTGAGATCGTGATACATCTTTGTAGAGCCGGGGTGCACTGAATATCTGGAATGATGAGCTTCTGCCGTTATCCTCTCCCGAAGATTATCCACATTCGGGACACATAACCTGTTATGGCACCGTAGCACACCATCATTGCTGCCGAGTGAAAATGCTGAAACTTTGTTACTGAAGAGTTGCCTCCTTCAATTGTGCCAATGTTGGATCAATGAACTACTTTTCTTTAACCTCTGCCACTAGCGACGATTCTGCTTGTTATGCACCATAAGTTCCTCCTTATTCGGGGCTGAGATACAAACCCCAAGGCTGGCCAACTAACGTACCTCTCGATCTAGGAGCCTCTGTTCTGCTCTCAAGTGAGCCAAGCTACCCATGGATTTCTGGCTGAGGGCGTCGGCTACCATGTTCACCTTCCCTGGATGGTACAAGATGTCCATATCATAATCCTTAAGCAATTCTAACCACCGCCGCTGCCTCAAATTCACCTCCTTCTTCTTGAACAAATACAGGAGACTCTTGTGGTCTGAAAACACATCTACATGAACCCTAAAAAGATAATGCCGCCATATTTTCAAGGCGAACACAAATGCTGCAAGCTCCAAATCATGAGTCGGATAATTCTTCTCGTGATTCTTGAGTTGCCTAGAAGCATATGCTATGACCTTCCCGTGCTGCATCAGTACACACCCTGAACCGACCCTGGAGGCATCACAATAAAACCACAAACTCCTCTGTGCCTTCTGGCAAGGCCAATACTGGTGCCGAAGTCAACCTTGTCTCCAATTTCTAGAAAGTTTTCTCATAAGCATCTAACCACTGGAACTTGGCTGATTTCTGCATCAATTTAGTCAAAGGAGAGGCGAGGGTGGATAATCCCTCTACAAACCTCCGATAATACCCTGCCAAACCCAAAAAGCTACGGATCTCTGTCGGGGTCATGAGCCTAGGCCAATCCTTCACCGTTTCAATATTTTGGGGGTCCACATGAATCCCCTTACCGGAAACAACATGTCCAAGAAAAGCGACGGACTCCAACCAAAATTCACATTTGGAAAACTTTGCATACAACTGGTGCTGATGGAAAGTCTACAAAACTGCTCTGAGGTGGCTGGCATGATCCTCCCTGCTCCGCGAATATACGAGGATGTCGTCAATGAAAACAATCACGAAGGAGTCTAAGAATGACTTGAAAACCCGATTCATAAGATCCATATAAGCTGTCGGGGCGTTAGTTAGCCCAAAGGACATGACCAAGAATTCAAAGTGGCCATAACGAGTTCTGAAACCGGTCTTAGGAATATCATGCTCCCTGATCTTCAATTGATGGTACCCACACAGCAAATCAATTTTGGAGAAGAACCTTGCACCCTGCAATTGGTCAAACAAATCATCTGTCCGAGGCAAAGGGTACTTATTCTTGATGGTGACTTTATTAAGCTGCCTATAGTCGATGAACATCCGAAACGACCCATCCTTATTTCTGCCAAATAGAACCGGAGCACCCCACGATGAAACACTTGGCCGGATAAACCCCTTCTCCAATAGATCTTTCAACTTCTCTTTTAACTCCCGCAACTCTACTGGTGCCATTCTGTATGGTGGAATAGATATTGGCTGGGTATCTGGCAATACATCAACCCTGAAATCAATCTCCCTATCTGGCGGAATTCCTAGAAGCTCGTCTAGAAATACCTCAAGAAACTCATTCACAACTGGCACCGACTCGGGGGCAGGTACTTTTGGAGTGGTGTCCGCCACCCGGACTAAATGATAGATGCACCCCTTCCTGATCATCTTCAAAGCCATGAGGTAGGAAATTAAACTTCCCCTCGGCACAATACCATTTCCCTTCCATTCAATAACCGGCTCATTAGGGAACTCGAGTCTCATGACTCTCGCCCGGCAATCAAGTTTGGCAAAGCACGAATAGCGCTAATCCATCCCCATGATTACAACAAATCCATCCCAAGCTCGATAAGGTCGGTCGTGGTAACACGACCACCTACCATAAAAACACAATTCCTATAGACCCGCGAGGCTGTAATAGAATCACAAACCGGAATCGATACAGAGAACAACTCAAGAAGTTGTTCGGGTTCAATCCCAAAACTCGAAGCAACAAATGGAGTGACATAGAACAAAGAAGACCCCAGATCAATAAGAGCATAGCAATCAATGGTCTGGATAGATAGGATACTAGTGACAACATCAGGAGAAGCCTCAATACTCTGACAACAGCTCAATTCATATAACCTGGTGGGTCCGCTACTACCACGAGCTCTACCTCTGGCTGCACCATGCCCTGCTAGGGATGGAGGGCGCACTGATGACGTAGAAACTGATGAAATGGATAGCTGAGCAAGTCCCTTACCCGTGCCCTGTCTGGGACCACGGCACTTCCGCTGTATGTGACCTCTCACCCTACAATTGTAACACACCGGAGCATCTAAGTAACAAGCCTCTGTATGAAATCTCCCACACTTGGGACATATACCTCCCTGCTGCCAAGGTCTCATTCCCGAATGACTGAATTGGAGGGACCTCTTGCTGTCAGAACCTGGTCCCTAAGGGCTACTCTGCTGGAAACGGTGCACGGATGGCGGTGCACCAGCTGAGGACTGAGCATAAGACTGAGATGGCCCGAATGACCCTCTCCCTGGAGTTGACCTCCTTGAGTGACCCATAGACCGGGCTACTGCTACTCTCCCTATCTGCCCGAATCTTAAACTTCCTGGCCTCGGTGGCCTGAGCAAACCCCACGATCTTTCCATAGTTCATGTCTAAATACAAAGCCGTTGTAGCAGCTTCATTTACCACCAAAGGGCTAGGACCCTGAACGAATCGTGGAACTCTGGCCTCCATAGTCGACACTAACTGAGGAGCATACTTGGACAATCTCATAAACTCCATATGATACCCCAAACACTCATACTGTCCTTCTTACAGACCTCAAACTCAGTGGCACGGGCTGCCATGGTCTCGGCAGGCAAGAAGTGGTCCATGAAGGCATCTAAGAACTCATCCCATCTAGCTGGAGGTCTCCCCTCCTCACGGGAATCCTCCCACATCAAACCACGAACGTGCCGCTCCCTTCACCCTGTATGAAGCCAATTCTACCCCTTCTATCTCTGTAACCTTAATCACTCGAAGGGTCTTGTACATCTCATCAAGGAAGTCCTGCGGATCGGCCTCTGGGTCTGTGCCTGAGAACTATGGAGGGGACAATCGTAGAAACTGGTGAACTCTGGAGCTTGAGGAATCTTCCTGCCCGCTGGAGGACACAGGGGCATCATGAGATCTCTGGGCCTGGGCGGCCACTAACTGGGTCAACATACGGATAGCCTCTCAAAGGTCTCCATCAGAAATCCTGGGATCGAAAGATGGAGCAACATCAGGATTAGGAGCACTGCTAGGAGGGATAGTGGCACCCTCGGCCGAAGCTTGGATTAGGAACGGATGGAGCAGGCAAATTCAGAGATGGGGATCACTCCCAGCCACTGCAGTCGGCACATAGTCCACAGCCACACTGGAAGAGGCATTGGCCCCTAGACCAAGTCTAGCTTTCTTCTTAGGTGCCATCACTGAAAATTCGATATAGAGCACGAATTAGACACAACATCACTTCACCGCACGAACTTGGAATAGCAAAGAAGAGGATAGTTTTTTCCTAAATGCCCGTGTAGCCCCCAACTTATAGATGTGGTCGACAACACACTGATAAGAAGGGCTCTACTAGGCACGGCTCCGAGACATCCTATGACTCTTTAAAACCTTAGCTCTGATACCAAGATTGTCATGCCCCAGATCCGAGGGACATGACCGACACTCAACCGCGTATACCCGGTCGAGTGGACCTGGGTGCCTTTCCTATTCCCCCATGCGTTACCCCACGTTATTCATTGTTAATTAGCCAAAAGATACCAAGTGCAATTGTAAGTAAATATGAATTCTCTTTTATAAGCACACATTATGATTAACAAGGAACATCTATTACAAAACACACATTATGATTAACAGGGAACATGGTGTACAAACTTACAGCGCCCAAAACATACACCTATATACAAAAGTTCTAACCCACATAACACTATCTACGGAGCCTCTAAGAGAAAGATAACACTTGCCGGCGACAAGGCCCCGGCTATACCTTTGCAATGACATCACAGAACTACTATTAAAACAACAGAGGTGGCCTGAACCACGCAGGGCTCCAGAAGGAAAGGGGCTCACCAACATGTAAACAGCTGATAGAAATGAGGAGGAGCTACGGACGGTGGACTGGAGTGCCTGCCACGGATCCACCTACAATCATAACAAGAATGTAGTGCCCCCGGCAAAAGGAACGTCAGTACATTTGAATTGTACTAGCATGTATGAACAAACTTTGTCCCAAGAAAACTCAAGCCAAAAATGCATGTACAAGTGTAAAGCTGAACAACAATAGTACAACCATGGAACAAGAACCAAGCATTTCACATCAAATGATACAATTAGTCAAACAAAGGGGCAATCAGTGCCCCACAGGTTACAAACTCTCCTGCTGTCTCCTTTCAGAATTCCACATTGTTCATTTCATGATTTATATTCATTTCAATAGTGATATTGGATCACATTTTCCACCCTTATTACCTCGTCCACTCTTATTACCTCGGACACCCTTATCACCCCAACCCACACCTTATTTCACCGTGTTGCGGCGCACAACCCGACCCTGCCTGACAGTTTCAGTTCACAACAACATATAACACAACAACAAATACAAGAAATCAACTATAGCTCATTGTTAAGATAGAACCACAACAAGGATAATGTAATTCCACAACTAGCAACAACAATTTCCTCATGTTCATCAATTTGTACACAATTTGGGTTACAACAGTCGTTCGCAACCAATCATACACGTGGTTCCACAATGCTTTCATTTCCATCTTTTCCAAACTCTTTCAATAACAAGTTTCTCTACTTCCACCACAAGGTGTTACCACACAAGTATACATCACAAGAGTTTCACAATGATCCCCACATGAATATCAATTATCAAAATATTTACAAACTAACACAGGGCGATTTCAGAAGGATCACACTTAGCCATACATACCTAGAGTTAATTATCCCCTTTAAACCTCTAGTCCAATTCTCCAAGCAATCAAGAAGTCAATCTAGTTCATGATCAACACTTAGGTTTTAGAAATTAAACTTATAGTTACTACCCAATTCCTTGTTTAGCTAGATTGTAGGATTTTAGGAGCATGCATGAGAATTTTATGAAGAATTTCAAAACAAGTGTATAGGGTTCCCATCCCAAGCTTAGATTTCAAAATTTAGGCGAAATGGGTTAGGGATTTTACCTGAGAAATCAGTAGAGAAGACAATGCACCAAGAATTGTCCGAGTTCCAATGGTTTTGAAATATTAGATGATGAAGAATTAGCTTTCTCTCTCAAGAACTCTCTCTCACCCTCTCTTATTTTGATCAGAAATATGTTGAAAATATGGGAGAAGGTGTTTTAATAAAAGGTGGGTCGAGTCTAAAATATTAGAAAAATACCAGGCGAGTACGATCTGCGATGCAATCTGCGATCGCAGAACTGACATGCGGTTCGCAGAATGGACCGCAGAAATGGGATCAAGCTTCGAATCTCTCGAGTTGGGAATGCGGTGGATATGCAGTCTGCGCTCCTGTTCTGCTGTCGTAGAAAGCACCGCAAAACTGACATTCGAATTTCTTCAGGGACCATATGCGATCACTCTGCGGTCCGCATATTGATTATGCGATTGCAGATCTTACTGCATTTTTAACATCAATTATTGGTTGCTCTCTCGAACCTTCTGCGGCTGAAATGCGGTCTGCATTTCGGATCTACAACCGCATTATGGACCGCAGATTGGACTTTTTCTGGAAAAATTTAGATTTCACATTTTTAAGTGCAAGACCATAAAAAAAATCCGATCCACGTAGGTATACTCGACTCTATGAGCTACTAACATCGAGAACTTATTTTTGTGGGGCCTTACAACGTCCTCCGCTTAAGATCATTCATCTGCGAATGAGGACTTGGGAACCAAATGAGTTTGAAAACATGGTATGCAAGTTCCTACAGTTTTATTAACTTCCAAGTTTGTTTTAGAAATATTTTGCCAGAGTCTCCTATGTAATATGTCCATAACCACCTGTCAAAGAGCTCCCAAACATATTCCCAAGAATTTTGCTATCTTTACAAAAGTTATAAAATGCACGATCTTCATGCTTACACATATTCAACCTCTTGATACACTTTTAACCATTTTGGCACACTACATGTACTCGAATTAAGCATTAATTATCTATACTATTAATTTCATTTACCTATCGCAAGGGTACGACACAGTTAATCATGTTAATACAAATCCTCCATGTGAAAACTAATCATTACACAATTAGAACACTTTCATACTCCAGCTCCATTCAAAATTAATTATTATTTTCATACATCACCTTACCATGGGAGCACAAAACTTTAATTACCAAAAAGGAGTGCACATTGCTTAAATAACCACAACACATAAATTTTGTTGGCACAACTTGGAGAAACTACAATAATTCCAATGATTTTGAAAGACTAGATGATGAAGAATTAGCTTTCTCTCTCAAGAACTCTCTCTCCGCCTCTCTTATTTTGATCAGAAATATGTTAAAAATGAGGGAGAAGATGTTTTAATAAAAAGTGGGTGGGATCTAAGATGCAATTTGCGGTCGCAGAACTGACATGTGGTCCGTAGAATGGACCGCAGAAATGGGCTCAAGTTTCGGACCTCTCGGGTTGGGAATGCGGTGGATATGCGGTCCGCATTATTGTTTTGTGGTCGCAGAATGCACCTCAGAACTGACATTCAAATTTCTTCAGGGACCATATGCGATCACTCTGCGGTCCGCATATTGATTATGCGACCGCAGATCTTACCGCATTTTTAACATCAACAATTGGTTGCTCTCTAGAACCTTCTGCGGCAGAAATGCGGTCTGCATTTCAGATCTGGGACCGCATTCTGGACCGCATATTGGACCTTTTCTGAAAAAATTTTGATTTCACATTTTTAAGTGCAAAACCGTAAAAGTAATCCGATCCACGTAGGTAGAATCGAATCTATGAGCTGCTAACATCGAGCACTCATTTTTTTGGGGTCTTACAGACGGTACCTGTTCCTTTACCAGATCGTTTCCTTTCACAATTGTGACGTAGTGGATCAGATGGTCCTCGGGATCGGTAGTTCCGTCGTATATGCTCAGATATGGTGGCATTTTGAAGATCTTTGGGATGGGGTATGGTGCGGCCTTCTCTGTGTAAGATTGTTCCACGAACCTCCCTACGTCGCACTTTGGTAGTAGTGTAGGAGCGCCCGGGATCTTGTCCACTCTTTCTTGATGCTCCTTCATTTGATCACAGAACGACTTGTTTTCTTGCTCCATTTCTTCCATCTTTCTGATGATGGATGCGAGAGCATCGTTGCTGGTCTGAGTGTCGATGAGCACATTGTTTGCTCACGCAACCTCGGGTTCATCTTTTGTCATGGTGAGATCCATCACTGGCATACGTCTTACACCACGTTGTGGTGGCTTTTCGACCAAATCTTTTAGAGTGCTTGCGAGCCATTCTTTCAGTTGTTCCTTGGCTTTCGGGGGTGCTTCCTCAGATGTAGATGTAGAAGCTCCCGTTTCTCGTGGTTCCGTCGGGTCTTAAGGTGGAGGAGGTGGGGTTCCTCCGCTCATCATGGTACTAGGGGTTGCGTTCAAGCAATTATTTTCACCTACCTCGTTGAGAAAATCCATGAGGTTGACCCAAACCCCATCTATCGCTTTCATCTTCGCACAGTTTTCAGCCATACTAGTTTCTGTGATGTAAGGGATGGTTGTCCGTAGTTTTCTAGGCACAAAATATATCTTTGATTCTCGAAATTCTCACAGATGGCGCCAAATTATTTTGCTCAAAAGATCTATGCACTTAATAAGCTAAAAACAATCAAAAAGGTATAGGGGTAAATCGTAATCAAGTATAATTAAGTCTTAGAAATGGTTATTGTACCGGGATCGTGGTAGATCTCTTGAGGTATATAAGATAATAGAGAGTTCTTGCTGTTAGAAAGAGATAAAGAAATGTAAAAATGTTTGCTTGATAACAGTAGAGAGAGAGAGAGAGTCTGTATATTCCGAATAATCAATTTACGCTATTACAAGGTTAAGGTCCCCTTAATATACTAGGAGACCTTTTCTCGAAATACATGAAAAATAAAGTACAAGGGTTGGTGGATTTTTGTACGGTAGAAGCTTAGCTCAAAAAGGTGTCATTCCTCTGCTTAATGGATCAGGACGTCCTTGGTCGGGCCGTCCTCATCTGATTGACAAGGCTCTGAGGGCGACTCATTGTGTGGAGCGTACTCACTTAGACGGCGACGAAGTGAATCACATTTTTACCTCGTACAATAATGTTTACTTCAAATTTAGTGAAGCAATGCAAAAAATAGAATAAAATTATATCTTAATGCTTGAACTTCAAAGTTTTCATTCTTTTTAGAACGATGAAGGCATACATATCTTTTTTCTATTTATTCTTAGAAGTGAGAAATTGATATGCTCATCTTTTGTTTTAATACTCTAACGAATCTTCTTTTAACACAGTTGATTAGGCTTACTAAAGATTGACTTTTAATTATTCGCATTAATTCAGTCTGAACTAAAATAGAAAACATACCTAAAACTATATGTGAGCAAACTGTACATGTTAAGAGAAATGGAGACATACATGCCCTATCTTTTAATAAGACCTATGCTTTATTCATGCCTTCTTGGTTTAAGCTTTAACTATAACCATTAAGGGGTGATTTGGTTGCAAAGAAGTTATCTCAGGATTATTTATTTCGGGATTAGTTATTTCACCTTTTTATGGAGTTAAAAAAATATTACAATTTCGGAAATTACTAATTCTGGAATTAATTATACCGTAATTTTTTAACAACCAAATATAGGATAAACTGTTCATAAATTTAGTCCCCAAATTAATTATTCTTTGAGCCCGTTTGGATTGGCTTAAAAAATAGCTTTTATGCACATGTGCTTAAAAGTAACTTTAAAGTGCTGGAGCTTGTTTTATAAATAAGCAGTTACCTATTTGGAAAAAAATGCTGAAACTTAAAGAAGTTATTGAACTGTTTGGTAAATAAGTACTGGTAAGCACTTTTTACGTTAAAAAGACAAAAATATCGTATAAAATAAATCAAAAACCTACACCTTCTTCTTGCTTACCAAACAAAGACGAAATCAAAGGACATGGTCATATATTTGAAACATGGAAATAGACTACTGCCCATTACGATATGGACATTGAGGAAAAGGGTATTTGTATTTTAATGTTATGTTAAAAAAGGAGCATTTATAATAGGAAAATAAAAGTGTAGAAAAGCATGAATATCACAGGAAAGGTGAAAGTGTGGGTGAAATAGAAGATAAAGGAGAAGAAGAGGAATGAAGATGAACAGAAAGTGAGTAGTTGGATGTTTTATGATTTATGATGAGGACGGTTTTGGGATTAGAAAAAGTTATAAGGGACAAGTAAGTAATTTCGTTGGTCAGAATAAGATGAAAAAAGTTAGGATATCCTAATTTGTGGCTTTTAGCTTTTTAAAGTTATTTTTAACTTTTTAAGCTATTTTTTATTTTGTCAAACACTTCAGTTACCTAAAAATGGCTAACCAGCTTTTAAGCCAATCAGAACAGGCTCTTTATCTCTCATATCAAGCGAGTCCTTAGGATTGTAGTAAGAGGTTATTTTGGGTCCCGGCCTTATATATATATATATATATATATATATATATATATATATATATATATATATATATATATATATATATATATATATTGTATAGTATTTGACCATAGACGTCTCTACACTGATGGGTATATCCTCGAGCATACGTCGACTAAAATGAGGACATGACCTGGACGTGGTGACAAATGCGACGTCACTTAAAGACTCAGCACCTTTACTCAGAAGATGTTACCTACTTTTATACCTTTTTGATTATTTCGAGGAGGGTCTCATGTTATATAAAGGAGACCCTAACATTGTAAGGGGATTATCATCATTATTCTCCAATAATACAACTTCTCTCTCCCTCTCTCTATCACTATCTTTATCTCTAACGATTGATTCTCTCTTAAGCTAATATTATATTTTTATCTCCAAGATCTATAACAATAATATCATCCACATAACCTCTAGGTCATATTATATTTGATTACGATTTACCCTCATTTATTTTTGATTGTTTTTAAGCTTACAAAGTATTAATAACTTTTGAGCCAAACAATTTGACGCCCTTTGTGGGAATTTTGAGAATCAAACATAATTTGCACCTAGAGAACAGCCAACAACTATTTTCTACACCACATGAAAAAAATGGCTGAACAAAATGCAAGAATGAAAGCAATAGTAGATGTTACAACCAACCTCATCGGCCCTCTCAATGAAGCCGGTGAAGAGGGTGTTTTGATTGCAACCCCTAGCAACACAACGAGTGGGAAGATCCCACCCCCCTCCCCCACCCGAAGATCCGACGATCTTGCATAAAAAGGGTGTTTCTACATCTGCGACCAAGGAAACACCCTCAGAGGCCAAGAAACTACTGGAAGAATGGCTATGAGTGCTCTAAGTGGCTTGATCGAGAAGTCACCACAAGGTAACATCAGATGTGCACCGACAGTGGACCTTACCGCTGCCATGGCTGAACTTGAAATTGCATGAGAAAATAACGTACAAGGCAAGATACGGGCCAACGATGGCACGCTTGCAACCATTCTTAAGAACATGGAGGAAATGTAAAATGAAAACAAGTCACTTCGTAACCAGATGAAGGAGCACTAGGAAAGGGTAGACAAGATCCTCGGTGCCCCCAAGTTGCTGCCAAAACACGACGTGGGAAGATTTGTTGAGCAACCCTACACTATGGAGGCTTCCCCATACTCCATTCCAAAGACCTTCAATATGCCACCCTACCTAAGAGTATACGATGGAAACACAGATCCCGAGGATCATCTGATCCACTATGTCATGGCTGTAAAGGGCAACGACCTATCAAAGGAACATATACCGTCCATGCTGCTGAAGAAGTTCGGTGAAACATTGATATGAGGAGCCTTGACGTGTTACTCCTAGATACCGGCTAAGATCATTTCTACTTTCGAGGAAATGGAAGATAAGTTCGTTATCGCCCATGCAGAAGCAAAGAAAGCAGAAGAAAGGGTTAACGATATCTTCACCGTCTGCCAAACCGCAGGAGGGGCTCAGGGAATTCCTAGCCAGGTTTAACAGGGTGAGAATAAGCTTACCAAACGTATCGGAAGGCGTGGAGCTTGCTGCTTTCCAGAATGGACTAAGTAAAGACAGTTCGAGGGCGACCAAAAAGCTACTGAGCCGTCTCATGAAGTACCCCTACCACATGGAAAGAAATCCATAATGCCTACTGATAAGTGGTATTTTACCAACTTATTTTGCCTCTAAGCCTATACTTTTGCTATGTTTAAAGTGATAAAATCATGTATCTAATGTTATTTACTTCTACTTTACAGGGTGTGGGTGATGTAGAAGTGATGACGAAGAAACCAAGTGAAAACAAGTCAAAAAGAAGCCAAAAGAGAGGAAAAATCTGGGCAATGCCCTCAGGGGTCGCAAATGCTACCAAATCCTGGGAAGTGCGAAGGAAAGCAGAAAAAAGCAGACTTCGCAAATGCAAAGGGAAGTTCGCAAATGCAAACTTAGTAGGACTTGGGCAGACCTCGCAAATCCGAAAGGGCGTTCGCAAATGCGAACTCAATAGAAAACAAGTAATCTCGCAAATGCGAAGAAAACTTCGCAAATGCAAAGTCAACCAGGAAAGGTCAACCCTCACAAATGCAAAGAAATCTTGGGAAATGCGAACCCAGGCAGTTTAGGCAAGGTTGGGAATTGTGAATATTTGTTCGCAATTGCGAAGAACGTGCTTTAGGCATGGGCAATTCTTGAATTTCACACCTTTGATCCCCAAATCATTAATACTCGATAGGGCTCATTTGTAAAATATATTTGGCTTATTTTCAGTCCATAGAGACTAGAAAGAACAAGGTAAAGGCTAGGGTTTTGCACAAACACACTTGGGTCTTGAAGATTAAAGTTTGTGTTTAAGATTTTATTACCCATTTATGTTTATTTCTTCATTTCCTTGCTTTGTATTGTTTATCTAAGTGTGTAGTATTTTATCCAACACTTAAATCTTATTTATGGGAATATTCATAATCAAATTGTGGATTTTATACCTTGTTGTGCTTATGTATTGAATGATTTTTATATATTTATGAAGTGAGTTATTGTTTGTTTAATTATTCTTGTACTTTAATGTTTCCAAAGGGATTAGCTAAACCTAGGACTCGCCCATTAACTCTGAATTAATTTTGTAAAAAATAGTTTGGGGTTGGAAAATACTAATTAACAAGAACTTGAGGCGTTAACCCTCATTTTATAGATTCTACCTAGGGATATGATTGAACTACTTGTAGCCTTCTGGGTGTGCTTAATCTTCTAATTGTGATTAAGGATAATTCAATTAAGAAGTCTTGTTAGTCTTTGAAAGAAGGTAATTAAGAATTATTATCCGTGGCTAATTAATGTAAACTCACTCATATTTGTAAAATCATGAAATACATTAGATCGTTACTTGAGTGTAATTCCCGATGCGTTCATACTTGTAGCCATTGATCATTTTACTTGCTTTCTAGGTTAGTTTACATTTCTGCATTTTAGATATAAAAACCTTTTCCAACCAAAATTCTTAGTGTTTGGCATTGCGCGACTAGTGATAATTTTCTTACATTCCTAATCGCCTACACATTTTTCTCTATGGGATTCGACCACGACTCATAGTTGGGTAAATTATATTGCATGCGACCATATGTATTGCTTTTTAGCGGTGGATTTGGACGACATCACCTACTGTACCGAGGTACGAGCAAACGAGGATGACCTCAATGGGCCGACACAATAGTTAACAATAATACATCCGGAAATTAGAAGGGATCGACGCATCGAGGGACGACGAGAACAAATCCCACGTCTCAACAAAGAAAGGCACCAGCCTTATATCAGATCCTCCCATCCGCCACCACCAAGAATCACAGATGCACTACAGCGACATGTCGCTCCACTCCGAAACAAAAGAGGTATTCCTTCTTTATTATCCGCCCATGACTTTTGCGTGTCTCCTTCAGAGATAGTGTACGTACTGGAGAAGCTGGGCAGCAAGGTACAATGGCCGACGAAGATGAAATTAGACCCCACCACAACGAAATCAAATGTCCTATGCGAGTTCCATCAGGAACGAGGGCACAAAATCGAGGACGGCATAGGCCAGCGGCATGAACTGGTCAGAATTCTGAACCAGGGATACCTGAGGGACCTACTCAGCGATAAAGGGAAAATCAACTTTGCACAGGGATGTGAACAACCCCATGGGTCGCCGAAGCAGCTCTCCTCGGCACGTACAATCAACATGATTGTCAGAGGTGGCAACGACTCAACAATAAACCACATCAAATTCACCACCATGCACAAATTAAAGTGAATCATCGCCCATGAACAATATGACAACTTCGAAGATAGTATCACTTTCGATAAGTCCGATGCCGACAGTTTGTCTTTCCCTTACTATGATGCTTTAGTTATCACTTTACGTATGGCAGATACAGATGTTAAAAGAATCATGATTGATGATGGAAGTGGCTCCTGTATTATCCACTCAAGGGTCCTCGTACAAATGGGACTCAAGGACAAGATAATACCATGCTACATAACACTAACTGGTTTCAATAATGCAGTGCAACGGACCTCCGGAGAAATATCATTGCCCGTCTTTGTAGGAGGAGTCATACTGGAAACAACTTTCCACATGATGAACTAGGAAACGACATACAACGCCATCATAGGATGCCAATGGATACACGCCATGTGAGCAGTCCCGTCAAGATTTTATCAAGTGATCAAATTCCCTACCTCATGAGGAATATTCAACATCCGAGGCAAGCCACGCACCGCACAGAAGTGCTACAAAATAGCTCAAGATTACACCCACACATAATATCTTAAGGGGGCGAGTGCAGAGGCATAGCAATCAGCTATGTCGGGGACTAAGGTCGACCCGACAATGGACTCCATTAAAGATCCTGATACTGTAGAGGCCTATAAAGCTACGGTCGAAGATCTCGACCCAATCCAATTGGACGACGCCGACCGTACGAAGAAATCCGACATCGGGCAAGGCCTCACCAATCCGAGTAAGTATCGTGAATTTTTAACTAACTATGCAGATCTATTTGTTTTTCTCATTCAGATATGCCTTGAATCCCACGAGACATCGCCAATCATAGGCTAAACGTTGACCCATTACACCTGCCATGCGGCAAATGAGAAGGAAATTCAATGCCATTATCAATGAAGTGGTCAGTGAGGAAGTAGACAAGCTACTGGCCAACGGCTCTATCAGGGAATCAAAATACCCTCAGTGGGTCGCCAATGTTGTCATGGTCAAAAAGAAAAATGGAAAGTAGAGAATGTGCGTGGAATTCACCGACTTGAACAAGGTGTGACCAAAGGATTTGTTCCCATTGCCCCACATTGACCAATTGATTGACTTCAACGCAGGACACGAATTGCTAAACTTCCTAGATGCTTACTCCGGCTACAATCAGATCATGATGGCCGAGGAAGACCAGGAGAAAACAACTTTCATCACCCACCAAGGGATATATTGCTACAAGGTAATGCCTTTAGGGCTCAAAAATACAGGAGCTACGTACTAGAGACTGGTCACCAAGATGTTTAAACAACAAATCGGTAAAATCATGGAGGTCTATATCGACAATATACTGGTAAAATCAGCAGAGAAAGAAGACCACATCAACCACCTGAATGAAGCCTTTGTGATATTAAGGAGGTACGAGATGAAGCTGAACCCCGAGAAATGCGCCTTCGCGTGGCCTCGGGAAAATTCTTAGGTTTTCTCGTATCACAACGAGGCATAGAGGTCAACCCAGACCAGATCAAGGCGATAGGCGCAATACCTGTGGTGCTGAATAGCAAAAAATATGTACAAAGCGGACATGGCAGATAGCCGCTCTATCCAGATTCATCTCACGGCCCTCTGACAGGTGCCATAAATTTTTCAATGTGTTGAAAAAAGACAAAGGGTTACAGTGAAACGAGGAGTGCGTCGAAGTCTTGAGAAAACTAAAAGTGTACCTATCATCACCGCCCCTGCTGGTCAAAGCAAGCCCAGGCGAACCCCTGCTGGTGTATCTGGCCGTATCCAAGGTTGTGTTAGTGCAGTCTTGGTCCGCGAAAATGAAGGTACGCAATCTCCAATTTATTACATCAACAAAATCTTAGTGGACGCCAAAAAATGGTATCCACACCTTGAGATATTGGCGCTGGCATTGGTCGTAGCATCACAAAAGCTCCGACACTATTTTCAATGCCACCCCATAAAAGTGGTGACAACCTTCCCATTGAGAAGCGTCCTACAGAAGCCTGAGTTATCAGGCCGGCTTGCCAAATGGTTCATCGAGATCAACGAGCATGATACCTCGTACCACCTAAGAACTGCCATCAAGTCGCAAGTGCTTGCCGATTTTATAGCTGATTTCAGCTCAGAGATCCTGCCAGAGGCAGAACTTGAGGCACAATGTGCCTCCTCCAATACCGACCTATGGATTTTCTATACTGACGGTGCTGCCAATGCATCGGGATTGGGATTGGGACATATCCTCGAGGTTCCCACAGGTGAAACAATTCGCCAGTCCATACGATGTCCTGAAATGACTAACAACGAGGCCGAGTACGAGGTCGTTATTGCAGGTATGGAATTAGCCATCAAGTATGGGGCTCGACAAATCATCCTCCATTGCAACTCCCCACTCGTGGTGAACCAGGTCACTGGGACTTGCCAGATAAAAGAATAAAGGTTGCAGAAATACCAGTCACAAATCCACAGGCTAATGTCCGAGTTTGACGAGTGTCTCTTTGAGCAAATTTTGAGGGCACGAAATATTGAAGCAGACGGCCAAGCAAAACTAGCCACGGCCACTAAAAACTTCAACAAAAAAGCATGGCCACCCTCCTCCATTTAGCCATAGACCATACCGAGGTATTCTCTTTAAATCTGACTTGGGACTGGCGCAGCCAATTTGTATCCTATCTGCAGGATGGAACGCTGCCACTCGACAAAAAAGAGGCAAAGAAACTTTGCGTACAAGCTGCCCGGTATTGCCTAATAAACAATGACCTCTACAAAATGACGTTTGGCGGACCCTTGGCCAAGTGCCTGGGGCCGCACAAAACGAGGCCAGTACTCGAAAAAGTGCACGAGGTTCACTGCAGCGCCCAAACAGGTAACTGCGCCCTCATGCGATGACTCATACAAGCCAGCTATTATTGGCCTACCATGAAGAAAGAGGTAGCGGAATACGTTCGCCGGTGCGAACAGTACCAAAAGTATGCCCGATGATAAACCAACTAGGATAACCCCTCCACTCGGTCATCTCCCCATGGCCCTTCATCAAATGGGGAATGGACATAGTCGAACCCCTACCCCCGGGACGAGGAAAGGTACGATTTCTACTAGTTTTAACTGACTATTTCTCCAAGTGGGTGGAAGCAGGTGTGTACGCCCAAATACGCGAATAGGAGGCCATCGCCTTCATATGGAAAAATATCATATGCCACTTTGGCATCCCCAAGGACATCAACTATGATAAGGAACGACAGTTTGTCGGTCAAACAACGACTGAATTCTTCGAAAAATGGCATATCAAGCGAATACTCTCAACGCCATACCATCCCGCCACTAACACCCAAGCAAAATCTTCCAACAAGACAATACTAAATATACTGAAAAAGAAACTTGAGTAGGCCAAAGGGCTATGGCCCGACTACTGCCAGAAGTAGTATGGGCCTATCAGACCATACCTAACTCCAGCATAAGGGAAAAAGCATACTCATTGGTCTACGAAACCTACACGGTCATACCAGTCGAGGTCGGTGAACCAAGCTTGAGGTATTCATACACCAGCGGAACAGAAAATGACATAAACAGGCTCTAAGACCTCGACGAAGCCGAGGAAAGAAGAGAAATGGCCCACATAAGAATGGTGGCCCAAAAACAACAGATCAAAAGATACTACAACAAGAGGGCCAAGATAATACCACTCAAAGTGGGATACTATGTCCTCAAAACCAAGACATAGGCATCCAAAGACCCAAGCGAAGGGAAATTGGGCCCTACTTGGGACGGACCCAATAAAATCATAGCAATAACCAATAATGGAGCATTCCAGTTGGAAAAAATGGAAGGAAAAACTATACAAAACAATTGGAATGTCGCCCACCTCAAGTATTTCCATTTCTTAAATGCGTCTCCCGAGTCGTACTCTTTTTTCCCTTACCCGAGTTTTGTCCCAATTGTGTTTTCTCGAGGAGGTTTTTAATGAGGCGGCGGGGGGGACACCTGGAGATATTTGCGTAACAAGTTTATCATATTAGCCTCTCCATACGCTCTCCAAGTCGACATGGTAAAGGGACTGGACTAGCATGATCTCCAATGTATAAATGGCTACAGCCATCTCTAATGTATAAACGGCTATGGCCATCTCCAATGTATAAATGGCTACGGCCATATCCAATGTATAATCGGCTACTACCATCTCCAATGTATAAACAGTTATGACCATCTCCAACGTATAAATGGTTATGGCCATCTCCAATGTTTAAATGGCTACGACCATCTCCAATGTATAAACAACTATGGCCATCTCCAATAAATAGATGGCTACGGTCATCTCCAATGTACAAATAACTACTGCCATCTCCAATGCGTAAGCGGCCAAGGCCATCGACTTTATCGTGGTTAATGCCATCACCGCTAATAGCCAACCCAGTTCGACTGCGGCAAGCAAGTGATTCAACGACAGTCAAAGTTACTCATACGGCTAAGGCCATCAACATGGAATGGCGAAGGCCGTCGACAATATTATGGCTAAGGCCATCGTCGCCGATGGTCGACCCAGTTCGACTGGGGCAAGCAAGTGACTCGATGACAATCAAAGACACTCATATAGCTATGGCCATCAACATAGAATGGCTAAGGCCATCGACAGTATTATGGCTAAGGCCATCGCCGCCGACCGTCAACCCAATTCGACTATAGCAAAGAAAGTGACTCGACGACAGTCGAAGTCACTCATACGGCTAAGGCCATCAACATAGAATGGCTAAGGCAATCGGTAGTATTATGGCTAAGGCCATTGTCGTCGACCCAGTTCGACTACAGTCAAAGTCACTCGTACGGCTAAGGCTATCAACATAGAATGGCTAAGGCCATCGACAGCATTATGGCTACGGCCATCGTCGCCGACCATCGACCCAGTTCAACTACAGCAAAGCAAGTGACTCGATGATAGTCGAAGTCACTCATACGGCTAAGGCCATCGACAGTATTATGGCTAAGGCCATCGCCGTCGACTGTCGACCCAGTTCGACAACAGTAAAGCAAGAACAGTAAAGCAAGTGACTCGATGATAGTCAAAGTCACTCATACGGCTAAGGCCATCAACATAGAATGGCAAAGGATATCGGCGTCGACCGTCTACTCAGTTCGACTACAGCAAAGCAAGTGACTCGACAACAGTCGAAGTCACTCATATGGCTAAGGCCACCAACGCGAAATGGCTAAGGCCATCAACACGAAATGGCTAAGGCCATCGACAATATTATGGATAAGGACATTGACAATGTTATGGCTAAGGCCATAATATTATAAACCGTCTACTCAGTTAGACCGTGGAAAATAAAGCAAGCTCCCGCCTACAAGACGAGATACCAAAAATAAAAGATAAAAATAAAGAAGTGGCAGCAAAAGTATTGACTTCCATTATCATTCTAAAATGCATGTACACCTGACCTTACAAAAGGTCCTCTTTACATTTCAAAATACAAAAAACATATACACAAGTTCAAAGGAGCTTCGCCGCCTTGCCCGTCACCTCCTGCTGGACCACCATTTTGCTTATCATCCCCCGCTTGGCCGCCATCTTGTTTGTCACGGCCCCCGGGTTGGTAAGCTTTAGAAATCTAAGAGCCGAATTCTAGACGATTGACGTCTTCAAAGTTATAGCCTACCCGATCAGGGGAATCAGAGCTATATCCACAAGTTTCACAAGCAACGTGGGCTAAGCGCCATTGATCTTGAACCTTCGCTTCAGTAGCTCGACCCGTGGATAAGTACTCCTCGAGAACGACCAATCGGGCTTCAACATACACCTATATTTCATACGCTTCACGATGCGCATCATCTATGGGATTTGACAAAATAGTCCACTTGAGGACCTCAATCTCAACCGCCTTGGTGTCGAGCTCGGCGGTCAAGGCAGCGACTCTAGTCTGCAGTTGAGCCGCCTCCACAGCTATCCCGCGGATGATCTCCAACTCCTCTTCTTTTAACTAAAGGAGAGTCTCTAGCTCGAAATTCTGAGCCAAAGCAGCCATCAGTTTCTCATCGACCTCCTCAACTCGGCCACCCTCCGTTTCAACTGAGCCTCTGATTGTACAAGTCCCTCACGGAACACTCGAAACTGAGGGTCTTGTTTGAACACATATGCCAACGCATGGTGCTTGGCACGACATTTTTTGAATTTCTTTGCCATTTTGTTGAAGGTGGCCGCCTTCTTTTTCTTACGCCGCCTCCTCTCCACCTCTAAAATAAGAGTCTAAAAAGGGAAGGAAAAAAAGGAAATACAAGTCAGTACATACCAAAGTTGTCCTCACGGCCCACAAAAGAAAATTTCAAAATTACATGCAAGGTTGCGCCAGCAACCCTTCGAGACAGATCCCTGTCATTATCGCCCTTCAGCGTCTCACGGTCTGCATCCGCACATAGCAGGGTCATCTCCGATGCGGCTTGCTCTCTGCTCTCTAGTAGAGTATACCCCCTCGAGATTAGGATTCAGCAGTTAGACCTACCCTTCATCATCTCCACGCGGGCTGGATCCCCTGTTACATCCCCAGGAACGACTTCAGGGCATGTACTCTCAACATCAACGTCCGCTTCTCCAACTGTGGACGACGAACCACCTTCTGGAATGCGGGCTGAGCTGGTAGCAGCGGCGGTTCTGCTTCGAGGAGCCAACCTCCCTGAACGGATGGCCTCGGCCATGAAAACTGGCCTTGGCTCCTGACGAGGCTCGTGAGGCCTCTCGCCTTCAGTAGTTATCCTCTTACCCATTATCAATCGCCGGCTTTTCCTCTCCAGCAGCTCCTCACCGTCCGATGTCTCCTCCATCGGCTGCGGAGGCGGTACCAAAGGAAGTGCTTTACTTGTGGACGCCTCCACGTGTGTAGCCTCCTATTGAGGGACCACGGGAACACCATCATGGAACGAGCCGCAGTGTATATCTTCACCCTTTAGAATTAGCTTCCGCCCTTGGTGAAGTAACAACGGCTGCTCTCTTCTTAGGGATGTTGTGACCTGCCAATGCGAGTAAGCCAGGTAACAAAACCTAAGGAAGTATCCGACTTAAAGCTGAAGAATTACTTAACGTGCTGTATTGTTGATGAAACGTAGCCTACATATGGCACTCCTCTGCATAAGGTATTAATTTCTCCACCGACGGTTTAATGTCGTCTACGGGCTGGGGCGAAGAAGTCCTCACAACAAAAAAAAGAAGAAGTCATAACAGCCGAACGGATAAAACACTGTACAACCAAGAATTCCACAAAAAAGGATACTTACGTTCAGAGTTCCACCTTTCAGGGAACCCATTAGGGTTTGATACCAGGTGCTCCATTCTGATATAGAAGTACCTGCGCTAAAAGTCGAGATTGGCCTCGTCGTCGGCCTTCACCACCAGACCCTTCGAACTACGACTCTTTAGTTGCAACATGGTACCCCTCAGGTAACCAGTGCTAAATAATTGTAAAAGATGGTGGACAGAGATTTCACACCCAACCCTGTCAGCATACGTGCTCAAAATCCTACACACCTTCAAAGTGTAGGGAGTAAGTTGTGCTGGGCATATGTCAAAATAGCGGCAAAGCTCATCTACTAAAGGATAAATTGGTACGCTATAACTGATTAAGAATGGGTACTCATAAAATGTACAATATCTGGGTCTATGCACGTTGGCGTAATCCGTTCTAGTCGGAACCGTTTCCACGTGCTCGGAACGTTATGCGCCGCTCGAAGATTGTCCAAATGCGGCTGCAATATCACTATGTTCCCAAGGGAGAGATGGATTATTATCTGAAAGTCCCGTCGAATGTGCGTTTCTTTGGGAAGTACATTTTCCACAGAAAAGGGGAGCGATAGCCTTTTCTACCTCCTCCTATTCGCCGCCAGAAGAAAGTGGAACCCTTGATGGGGCGGCATCCTTGCTCTTCTTACTACTTTGGCGTTTTACCATGATATTTCGTTTAAGAAAGAAAGCGATTATAGCGAGAAATAAGGCTTCAGAAAGATAGAAGATTCACACGAAAATATCAGTTATCAGAGAGAGAGGCAATGAAGAAGGTTGAAAAATATTTTCCAAGGGTTCGAAAGATGAATTAGTTTGAACCTTTCCCTTATTTATAGGGTAAAATTTTGCGAAAATCGAAAAGGCATGATCAAAACGGGCGCGGGAAACGAAAACGTCACATCACCTCTTGAACTACCTCGGGAACAAAAGTAATAATGACGCATGTTGGAGATGACGTCATCCTAAAAAAGAAATCACATGTCAGCGGATCAACAACGTAGGGCAAGTCACGTCGTTCCTGTTGACCGCCTGAGTGCGAGGTGAAATTCTCCAAAAGATGAGGTTTGCAATTCCGTCCATTGGAGACGCCCATTGAATGCGCCTCCAACGAATGGAGGGACTAACTATGTAGGGTCAAATTTGACCATAGACATCTCTACACTGATGGGTACGTTCTCAAGCATACGTCGACTAAAATGAGGACATGACCTGGACGTGGTAACAAAGGCGACGTCACTTAAAGACTGCACCTTCACTCAGAAGATATTATCTACTTTTGTACCTTTTTGATTATTTCGAGGAGGGTCTCCTATTATATAAAAGAGACCCTAACATTGTAAGGGGATGATCATCATTAATCTCGAATAATACAACTTCTCTCTCTCTATCTTTGTCTCTATCTCTAACGATTGCTTCTCTCTTAAGCTAATATTATCTTTTTATCTCCTAGATCTATAACAACAATATCATCCACATAACATCTAGGTCATATTATATTTGATTACTGTTTGGCTCAAAAATTGTGTTAGTATTTTGTAAGCCTAAAAACAATCAAAAAATATTTGGGGGTAAATCGTAATCAAATATAATAAGCTCAAGAGATAATTATTACTTCAAGAATTTTCGTTGATCTGTAAATTGATGATAATAATAGACTTAACTTAAGAAGGAAGCAATAGTTATGAACTCGAGAGAGAGGGAGAGAGAGATAGAGAGAGAGAGAGAGATAGAAATAGAGATTGTCTTATCCGAGAATAATTATGATCCCCTTTTACAAAGAGAAGGTTTCCTTTTTATCGTAGGAAACCTTCCTCGAACCAATAAATAAATAATAAAAAAAGTATAAAAGTTGGTGACTTCCATTCGGTAAAGGGGCAGGTACTAAGTGTTGTTGTTCCTTTTTTGCCGATTTGGGTCGTACTCTTACTTGGGGTGCCCTTATTATGGGGGACGTGCCCACTTGGCGTGGGGACGTTATGAGCCAAATTTAGCCCTATACAATTACTATTTATCCTCATTTATTTTTATTATTTTTAAGCTTACAAAGTATATCAATAACTTGTCAGCCAAACATATATATATATATATATATATATATATATATATATATATATATATATATATATATATATATATATATATCGTCTTGTTTTAAATTGAAATTAATCTGAGTTTTGCTTGTTCCAATAAGATGATTGCGCGTGGGGATAAACACAGTTAGGGTGTGCATTCGATTTATCGATTCGATTTTGACTCTTATCGATAATTACTTATCGATTATCGATTTGTACATATGTTTATCGTTATCGTTTCAATAAGGTTTCGATTTTGTCGATTTTGATTTATCGATTTTGGGGGCTTATCGATTCGGTTATCGATTACACCAATAAAAAATTTGCGGGATTCCACGGAAAGTATATCGCTATAAACGTGCCTAACTAATATGGACAAAAAGAAGCTAAAATAAGACGAACACCATTTATAATATAAAAATTATGTCAACAAGCACATGCAACAAAACTAAAGTAAGGGATTAAATGTATGCCACCAGCACTCCAATGGTATAAAAAAAATTAAAACAAAACACATCATCATGGCTAATTCTGTTTTCCATTAATGTGAAATTCATTCCCTTGATCTTTAAATATGATCATTCCTTAAATGTGGTAGAGCAAATAATAGGGTAAGGGACTTAGGGTAAAGGAAAGGGTATAGATTAGGGAAAATAATATTGTATAGCCGTTTTCAAAATAGTAGCGGAATTTATATACATTCTGTATGTTATATTAATTTACACAAATAGGTAATTACTCATTTAACAAGTGTCTACAGTCTGGGGGTGTACATTCGATTTATCGATTCGATTTTCACTCTTATCGATACTTACTTATCGATTATCTATTTGTACATATACTTATCGTTATCGTTTCAATAAGATTTTGATTTTTTCAATTTCGATAACAAGTAATCGATTCGATTTATCAATAAATCGATTTAAATGCACACCTCTACATAGAATGAGACGGTGAGTGGGCTAAGTTCTGCCAGGCTGCCAGCGAACTGGACAAGTAGTAATAGTATAACTGACTAATAATTGGAACCCCAATATCCCACGTCACATTACTTGACACAATTGGAACAGAAAAAGGAATCAACTTAGACACAAAATCGAATGCAAAATTTAATGTCACGTGGGCGGGATCCAACAAATATGACTAACTGTCGCTCCGTTCTTTAAACCAACGACCACGATTAATCCTTACCGCCGTCCACCTACTTATTTTATTCTCTTGATAAACAATTAGACACTTAATTAATTACACCCGCCAATACATTAGCACTGCTAAGCATGTGCTATATTTTCTCCTCTTTTTTTTTTGGGTACAAAAGGAAGTAATAAATCAGTCAATTTAAGTGACTACGTTTCTTTCAAACAGAACATGAAACACAGAAGACCAAGCTAGGTCAATTTTGTTGTCTGCTATACGCCTATTTTTTTAATATTTAGCACATAGAAGATAGCGAATAATGTAAAGGGAAAATTATCAAAATGAATCAAAAAGATTAAAGAGATAAATAATGTCCTCTCACTATAGATTGAAATAAATTAAAGGTTGTGTTTGTTTCTTTTCTTACCAAAAAAGAAAAAAGCCATTGTAAAACCAATTTTTGGTTTTGAACACCGCCCCACCCCACCCCACCCTCACCCCCACCAAAAAAAAGAGAGAGAGAAAGCGAACGAATGTATAAAAAGTCAGACCCTTTTCTTCTAAATACCTTTCTTTATTTTTAATTTAACCATTTTCACTGCTTTGGTTCCGAATAGATTCATAGAGTGCAGGGCGCAAGGGCAAAAACATCTAGTTTTAGGTGTTAATTCAAATATCAATTGTATACGGTAAAATTTTACTCTCAGCGTCTCCACGTTGAGTGGGCACGTCCATTATAATAAGGTCGATTCGAGTGAATGCACGACTCAGTTGATAAAGTAAAAACGACGTCGTTTAGTGTTTAACTTCTTTACTGAGTGGAAGCCACCAACTTTTGTACTTTTTGGTTACTTCGAAGAAGGTCTCCTACTATATAAAGGAGTCATTCACATTGTAATATGCATCATTATTATTATTCTCGAATAATACTCCTCTCTCTACCTCTCTCCAATTATTGCTTCTCTCTTAAACTAAATTTATTTTCTTCACACTTTCAGATCTACAACGATCTTAACACAATAATCATCTCTAGGGCTCATTATATTTGATTACGATTTATCCTTACACATTTTTTATTGTTTTTAAGCTTATAAAGTGCGAGTATAATTTTTGAGCTAAACATCAATTTTGATTTGTTTTATGTGTTTTGCTCAAAGTTATCATGCACTTTCTAAGCATCACAAAACAATCAAAATAATTTGAGGGTCAATCATAGCAGATCGTAATAAATCAAAGGACCGAATAAAAGGAACAAGAAACAAGTTTTTTTGTATTAAGAAGAGATGTATGGGAAACTTTTTATTGAAGATATTGATTTGGTCTGCATCTCCATCGAGAGGTTCAGAGCTTTACAATTGTGCTCTTTATGCCCATCGGAGTAATATTCTGTGTTCTCCTTTTCTTGTGAGTAGTGGTGAAGAAGAAGAAGCAGCCCCTCTTTTAGGGTTCTTTCGCTTAGTATTTATAGCTGTAAATCGGGTGAGCTGGCGATAAGTGGCCGTGATCACGCCGGTGTATGGTTCGTGTGATGATAGACATGTCGTAGCCTCCTTGATAACGTCCCGTACCCACGAATTATTAATGATTACAAGTGGTCATGCCACTTGTAATTTATACTTTAGCTTTTGAAATAATTAATATCGTTAATTATTGAGGGGGGGGGGGGGGGAGGGCAGATTTTGACCTATAAAGTTAGTCCCTCCGCTTATTGAGGTTGTGCCATGGCCGAGCTTGATGAGCGGACACTGTCGCCCGCTACCATTGTCGGGACCGAAGGTGGCCATGGCCGTTTATACATTTGAAAGTTGTATCGTTAAAATCGATAGCCTTAGACATTTTGCGTTGACGGCCTTAGCCGCAATTGAGTCAAGTTGGTGACCTTAATTGTATTTTGTTGAGGGTCTTAACCGTTCATTCATAGGAGAGGGTCGTAGTCGTTCGTACATCGGCGATGGCCGTATCCTTAATATTATGGACGGCCCAGCCATTTACATACTGGAGATGGCCATAACCTTAATATTGTGGACGGCCTTAGCCATTTACATACTGGAGACGGCCATAGCCTTTCATACATAAGTTGAATGATATTTCGGCTGAGGTCATGGTCTTCTTTGACGGTGACCTATAACCTTATGTGGTATTAATATTACCTTGGCATTATTGCGCCATTGTCCGGGGGAGATCGAATCTTCCCCCTTAGCAAAGACGCTTAGCCTTTGAACTTATTTCGGGTGGGTTCGAGCTCTATGGCGTTTGAATTTTTGTTTGTTTTGAGGGTTTAGTCGTCGTCCTTGGTGGACGAATCATATATTGCGTGGCCGAAGGGAGCACGGGCACGCTAGGTATGTGACTGGTGGCGACCAAAGTTTTAGAGGTGCAGAGAACGTTCATCAATGTTCATAGTTCGTTTCAACCGTTTTGGAAGGAAAACATCGATTGGTGACTGAAAAGCCACTTCGTGGAGCCTGTCATAATGACACATGTTTCTGTGGAACCGAACCGTTTTGCGGTTGGTCATGTAGTAAATGATGGCCTTTGGAATTCGTGAAAGCTACCTTTGTTGCCTATAAATAAGGGGTTGAAGTATTTATTTCTCACCTTTTTGTCATTTGTCTGAGTAAGATCTCTGAAAAATCTCTCTCATACTAGTTCATTTTCGTAGTTGTTCTTCATTCGTTACAATCCCCATTTTTCCCATCGTATCCTGCTCATTTTCATTTTTTGATCAGCAATGGCGAGCAGTTCTTCCAAAAACATTCATGCGACAAGTATTCCGGTTAACCATCCAGTGGCTGAAGGTCCATCGCCGGTGGTACGAGGTGCTGAATTGGTGGACATCGAAGGTGTTCCGTCGGTGATGATATTCTAACTCTGCTCGGGGGGCCGGCGACCGACTTCACCGCGATGATGGAGAAGATCTAGTGGATGAAGCCCCTCTAATGAGGGAAGTTGGGATGGCCTAACTTCGGGAACAATGGGGTATCGGCGGCTATGCCGACATTTTTCTGGCTAGAAGCGAGGAGAGGGTCCATACCGACCGCAGAGGATATTGCATCTTCTACACCTATTCCTTCAAGTTGGGATTTAAGCTCCCGCTTCCAATGTTAGTAGTCTATTTTTCTGCTACTATGGCGTATGCCCTGTCCAACTTACTCATTATCTCTATAAGCTGCTTCCTATGTTCATCAAGTACGCGTAGCTGGCCGGCAGTGAGGTCACGCTGCAACACGTACTTAGCTTGTATGCCCCTCAGAGGACTCGCGACACGATGATTCGGGCGAGCCCTCGTGGGTCGAGGGGCCTGGCCGCAGAACTGGACGACGTGGTCGAACACGCCCTTTCGAGTACTTCTTCTACATGAAAACCAATCATTTGGTGGCGTCCTTGCCTGGGTTCCCAGAGTCTTGGAACCATGCACGTAAGTTTTCTTTAATCGTCGAATTCTCTTTTTCATTCTTCTTTACGTTTCGCGCCCGTAAGCGTTAACTTGTGTTGATTTTGTAGCCGATAGGCTGCTGTTGGCTCCACTACCTGGGATACGTGAATGGGTCAAGGTCGTGCTTTCGCATACAGCGGGAATACGCACGTGGGCGTCTTTCTAGGAAAGGCATGACCATAGACCTGCAACTGGTGAGGATTCGTCTTATCCTTCTGTTTCGTTCTAGTTTCCAACTCCATTTACTGATCTTGTGTTTTTTTGTTATTAGGGAAGGCGCGTCGTGTCAGGTCTCCACAACTAGCCTTCCGGCGACCGGGTGCAATCGCTTATTTTGCCGCGCCAATACCACGTGTAGTGTTGAGGGCGTCATCGGTTGAATCTTCGGCAGCACCTTCCCCAACACGGACCGTACTTCGAACCGTAACGACCGTCGGGGGTGGTGTGTCCCAGGGCGGAGTCGCCCTTACATGATGAGTAGGAAGAAGAAAGGCCGCTTGCCAGGCAGAGGGTTGCCTTCACGCCGACCCCTCCAATGGTGATCAATTTGGATTCCTCCCCATCGGATGCGAAGGAGCGTGAGGCTACGGCGCCCCTCCCTTGAGGGCAGACAAATAGTAGGGGTTGCTCCGGTTGGCTCAGGCCATGATGATACGGTCGCTTCGATGACTTAATTGATTGTTCCTGCCGCTGAGGTAGGAGGTAGTTCCTCAGCAGCTTTTTTGATTGGAGAAACAATCGCTCCTTCGGCGGCTGCAGCAGAAGGCGAAAGGGGCGCTGCAGGAGGTGAAGATGGGTCCGAGACTGACTTGGACCCAAAGGACATCTGTTCGTTCCATGAAGGCGTCACCCTCTCGACGTTGCGCGCGGAGGGGCAATTTCGCTACATCGAGATACCTACGAAGCAGAACTTGCTGCTTCAAGGGGACGGTTTGGTACCACTGCTCGAGGTTTTGTGCTTAGAGGCGGAAAACAGGTTGTTAAGGGACATCAAGGAAGTCAGATTGATGAACGAGGTGGACGCTATGGGCATGAGGGTACGTATGATGACATTCTTCTACTTTCCTTTATCCCTAGTTTGTTTTTACTTCAATCATTATCTTTGCTTTGCAGTCTTATCTGTTGGAGGTGGAGGGTCTCCTTCGAGCCGACGTCCGGAGAGGGAACTTTTTGTGGATGTTGGAGAAGTATCACCGCTACTGGGATCAGTTCTTCGAGATGCGTGAGCGCCTCAGGAACGATCCTCGTAGCCAGGACTTGGTAGGGGGGCTGGCGAGGCGAGAGCTTCACATACAGCATGCGCTTGACAGGGTACGTGCCCTCGAAGAGTAGCTTCGATCGAAAGACGAGGAGATCGAGGCCGAAAGGAGGGCTGTAGCTGAGAGGGAGTGCCACAATCAGGCCATGCCTGTGGAGGCCTGTACGGCCTTGAATGAGAAGGTGGCTGCTTTGTAGAACGAGGTCGCCGCTTTGGGGCTACAAGCAAGGGGCTCCTCGTCAAGGGCTGCAGCGCTGGAAGCGGTGATCCACGTTCATGAGAGGGGGCTGGAGTCGGAGAGAGCTGTTGTGGACTTCAGAGAGGCGGGGCTGGAGGACTGCATTGGTGTTTATGAGCGGGACGCCCAAGCCATGGCAGATCGGATCATGCCTTGGAGGGAGAGAATCTACGCCTAAGGGACCAGGCTGGCAATTCCAACCAGGCTCGTGAGCTGTGGACATCTGCCGAGGCCCAACAAGATGTTTATAAGAACCTGTGGGAGGCTGGCATCGTGCCCGAAACTGCTTTTGAGGCAGCCAGTCATAGGGCTCGTGGAGCCCGTATTGACTGTGGCTTTGACCCAGCCATGCCAGGGGTTGATGATGGCGCTGAAGGCGTTGATGATGCTGATGGTGGCGCGGGCGACGCCAAGTAAAAAGGATTTGTTATTTTTTTTCTTGTTTTCGTTGCCATTTGGCTAAGTTTTTTTATTGTTCTTTCTTTTTTTCTTTCTTATTTACCGGCCTTGGCCGGGCGTAAGCAGGGATGACCCGTTGTAACTAAAGATGTAAATATATGCAACTTTATTTCCTCTGTTCTGTCTGGTGTTTATTTTGTATCTTTCTTGTTCCCAAGTTTTTCTTTTTGTACGCGCTCAGGGGCGGATTTGCCTAAGAGTTTTTCTGGCAGGTGAGTTAATCCCCCTATGTCTTTGGTCGTAATGACGCCGATGGACTTGACCATGATGATGTTGATGGCCTTGTCTAGGTAGGTGACTTCGACGTTTTTCGATTCGTTTGCTTGCCTTAGTCAGAAACTAGGTTGGCTGTTTAGCGGCGATGGCCTTGGCCATGATTAAACACTTTTTGCTTATCATTTTCTTCTACTTTGTGTGAAAAATTTGTGACCATTATTTGGCGATAGCGGCACTTAGCCTCAGTCCCATTCGGGCGTGGTCGAACTACTGACCGCAATGGTAAGAAACGCGGCCTTGTATTTTGACCGGGGCCAAACTTTACGTGGACCGAATCTTAGTTCGAGTTGGGCGTACTTACTTGAATGGCGAGGGAGTTTAACTTGTCTCTCTGTCCGTTGTGGGGTAGTCCTTGCTGCGTCCAATGGTGGAGGCACCTGGCCTAAGTTTTGGTTCAAACAGGGTTGAACTCTTTAGACTTGAGGACGAAGGTGTTCGGCCTTGTTGTTTGAGCGAGATTGGTCTTGTGATGGTGAAGGCATACAGTCTGGGCCATGATTTGACCTTGATTGGATTTATGATTTTTATGGCTAAGGCGCACAGCTTGAGTCCCGACTCAACTTGTACTTGAACTTTTTAGCGAAGGCGCATAGCCTGAGTCGTTGTTCAACCGTAGTTGAACTTTTTAACGAAGGCGTATGACCTGAGTCCCAGTTCAACTCATGGTTGAACTTTTTTGGCAAAGGCACGGAGCCTAAGTCATTGTTCAACCATAGTTGAATCTTGCAATTTTTGATAGCGAAGGCGTATGTCCTGAGTCTCAGTTCAACTTATAGTTGAAATTTTTAGCTAAGGTGTATGGCCTGAGTTCCAGTTCAAATTGTGGTTGAAGTTTCTTAGGCGAAGGCACGTAGCCTGAGTCGTTGTTCAACCGTAGTTGAATCTTGCAATATTTGATGGCGAAGGCGCATGGCCTGAGTCTCAGTTCAACTTGTAGTTGAACTCATTTCAACTTGTAGTTGAACTCAGTTCAACTTGTAGTTGAACTTTTTACGAAGGCGTATGGCCTGAGTCCCAGTTCAGCTCATGGTTGAACTTTTTTGGACGAAGGCACGTAGACTGAGTCGTTGTTTAGCCGTAGTTGAATCTTGATAAATTTGATGGCGAAGGCGCATAGCCTGAGTCTCAGTTCAACTTGTAGTTGAACTTCTTAGCAAAGGTGTATATCCTGAGTCCCAGTTCAACTCGTGGTTGAACTTTTTTGGGCGAAGGTATGTTGCCTGAGTCGTTGTTCAACCGTAGTTGAATCTTGCAATTTTTGATGGCGAAGGCGCATTGTCTGAGTCTCAGTTCAACTTGTAGTTGAACTTTTTAGCGAAGGCGTATGGCCTGAGTCCTAGTTCAACTCGTGGTTAAACGTTTTTGGGCGAAGGCATGTAGCCTGAGTCGTTGTTCAACCGTAGTTGAATCTTGCAATTTTTGATGGCGAAGGCGCATGACCAGAGTCTCAGTTCAACTGTGGTTCAACCTTGATAAATTTGATGGCGAAGGCGCATAGTCTGAGTCCCAGTTCAATCATAGTTGAACCTTGATAAATTTGATGGCGAAGGCGCATAGCCTGAGTCCCAGTTCATCATAGTTGAACCTTGGTAAATTTTATGGCGAAGGCATGTGGCCTGAGTCCCAGTTCAACTGTGGGTGAACCTGGATAAATTTGGTGGCGAAGGCGCATAGCCTGAGTCCAATTCAACCGTAGTTGAACCTTGATAAATTTAATGGCGAAGGCGCATAGCCTGAGTCCCAGTTCAACCGTGGTTGAATTTTGATAAATTTTGTGGTGAAGGCGCATGGCCTGAGCCCTAGTCAACCGTGGTTAAACCTTGATAAATTTGGTGGCAAAGGCGCATAGCCTGATTCCCAGTTCAATCGTAGTTGAACCTTGATAAATTTGATGGTGAAGGCGGATAGCCTGAGTCCCAGTTCAATCGTAGTTGAACCTTGATAAATTTTATGGCGAAGGCACGTGGCCTGAGTCCCAGTTCAACTGTGGGTGAACCTTGATAAATTTTGTGGCGAAGGCGCATAGCCTGAGTCCCAATTCAACCGTGGTTGAATCTTGATAAATTTTGTAGTGAAGGCGCATGACCTGAGTCCCAGTCAATCGTGGTTGAACCTTGATAAATTTGGTGGCAAAGGCGCATAGCCTGAGTCCCAGTTCAACCGTGGTTGAACCTTGATAAATTTTATGGTGAAGGCGCATGGCCTAAGTCCAGTTCAACCGTGGTTGAATCTTGATAAATTTGGTGGCGAAGGAGCATAGCCTGAGTCCCAATTCAACCGTGGTTGAACCTTGATAAATTTGGTGGCGAAGGCGCATAGCCTGAGTCCCAGTTCAACCGTAGTTGAACCTTGATAAATTTTATGGTGAAGGCGCATGACCTGAATCTTGTTATGTCGGTGTTTGAGAGCTGAAGCTCTATTTTGATTCGAGATCTTGAGCAGCTCACGCGCTATCTTCCTAATCGGGGTATGTAGACTGGCTTGAGGCGACTCTCGGTTTGAGATATCTTCATGCCGATTTCCGTCTAGATCCCGTATGAGGAATGCGGGAGGTGCCTTACAGAGATCCTCCATCGGGGGGGGGGGGGACTGCTTCTTCTTCTTGCTTGCACTATCCGTGAGAGGAGTGACAGAGGAGTTGGATATCGATTTGAGATCTTCGAGTTCCCTTTGTCCGATATACTGCTTTAGCTTGTTTGAGCTGGGTTGTTCTTTGGCGTTTCTTTCCTTTTGGTCCAGGGAAAAACTACACGATTCTGCTATGAAATCCCTATAGACGGTGCCAAATTATTTTGCTCAAATTTATCATGCACTTTCTAAGCATAAAACAATCAAAATAATTTGAGGGTCAATCATAGCAGATGGTAATAAATCAAAGGACCTTATAAAAGGAACAAGAAACAAGCTTTTTTGTATTAAGAAGAGATGTATGGGAAGCTTTTTATTGAAGGTATTTATTTGGTCTGTCTCTCTATCGAGAGGTTCAGAGCCTTACAATGGTGCCCTTTATGCCTATCGTAGGAGTACTATTGTGTGTTCCCCTTTTCTTGGGAGTAGTGGTGAAGAAGAAGAAGTCCCCCTTTTAGTGTTCTTTCGCTTAGTATTTATAGCTGTAAATCGGATGAGCTGGCGATAAGTGGCCATGACCATATCGGTGTATGGCTCATGTGATGATAGGCAGGCCGTAGCCTCCCTGATAACGTCCCGTACCCACGAATTATTAATGATTACAAGTGGTCATACCATTTGTAATTTATACTTTAGCTGTTGAAATAATTAATATCGTTAATTATTGGGGGGTCAGATTTTGACCATTACGTTATGTATTTGAAAATTACAAGATATACTATATCTTACCATTTCTTTTTCATATTTTTTGGCTCCAAAATAGTAGTAGATTCTTTTTTTGTTGTTGGGGACGGAAGGAGTAACAGTTTATATTGTTAATGATGAAAAATTAAATATAAAGTTGAATTGACTACATTTTGTTATGAGTGTTAACTACCATGAAACTCAGAAAGCCAACACTAAAACATTAGTTCAGCTGACAACGAATTGTTTTTATATAATTTCTACCATCATCCTAAGCTTTTAATTTACAAACTGAAAGGATCATTGACCTGAGAGTACGTAGTCCATTGACAACCAAATATTATCACCATTTGCTGGCACTTCCCGTTTACCTAACTCAAGTCCACGCATTTTTAAATACTCCATTAAATTACTAATTACTTTACACACTAGCTCTAGTTACTTGACTATACTCGCCCAACACCATTTGTTTAAGGTAATCAATGCTGAATATAATAATCATTGATTGACAATTATTATTTCTAGTGTCATCATTTTTTGTTGTGGAAAGCACACTAATGGTGGACCGCCAATGGACTACTCTTATGCATCAATTGCTATAATAAAATGACTTTTCACTTTTCCTATAAAATAATCAATTATAATTCTCAAATCTCAATTTAGAGACTGATTCGAAATTTTAATGTTTATTATCTCTGCACTTGTCAAAAAATATTTTATGGACGAAATGTCTAAGCATTTGATCTAATTTATTTTTTGCCTTCTCGGGTCAAAGCTATATCATACACACTACACATTTGATGAATTGATAAAAGAAAATAATTAGGTTTTCCAAGAAAAAGAATAGGTCAAGTAGGAATAATTTAAATTGAAAAGGACAAAAGTGGTAGTTCAAAATAAGCGCGTCAAGTAGAAAAACCCACGCGTTAGATATATATAGCAAGATCGAGTGTACAAGCCAAAGCCAAAACCAAAATCAGCAGCCATCAAAATAGAAACTTTTTGATAACAGCTAGTGCCATCATACGAAAGTCCAATGTTATTTCCTTGAACTTTCCGAGAAACCTCTCTTCATCTTCTTTCTTCTTTCAATTTTTTCCCGCTTTCCCCTTTTTCGCTCCTTTTTCTCTCTTTCTTTTTGCCGTTGGGAATCTTATCCAGTGAAAAAATAGAGTCCTCACTACAAACAGTTCAAAAATTAAACAAAAAAAAAAACTTTATTTAGATCAGATCTGAAAACAGATATAGTTGAAGAAGAAGAGTGTTTAGTAAGAAAATGCAAACGAGGTATTTGGACAAACGTGCTTTGGATCCAAGTAGTAGTGAGGAAGGTCAACCTGAAAGGAAAAGACCTGCTCTTGCTAGGTAATTTACTCCCACACAAAAAATAGTTTTTTTATTTGAATTTTTCTGTTAAGGATTTTTTTCTTTAGTTAATTATTATGTTTTAGCAAATCTAGTACTGTACTTACGGTTGGGTTGTTGTTGTAATTGGTCATCATGTAAACTTTGCTGGGATTTTGATTTGATAACAAGCAATTGTAGAGTATTTAGTGAGGGTATTGTGAGAATTGTTGTGAAGATGTGGAGAATGATGGTTATGTTTTGTGAGGTAGTGGAAATTGTAATTTTTAATAAAAAAAATCTGATCTTGATGAATATGTTTGAGGTATGGGGTATTATTATCAAGATACCTATAAAAAATGAGGTATAATTATCAAGATCCTTGGATGGGAAGATAGTAAGTGCTTTCTTTATTGATTGTTTATAATTTGCAAGATTGTGGATGTTGACTGCAAGAGAAGGAACATTTTAATTGAATCTGTCTCGATAAGTAGCTCGTTCTTTTTTCTTTTTGGTTCATAAGTGCAAGCACCCTATTTATTTGATTGTCTATGATACAAAATAGAAGAGGCTCATAGCGCCTAATTCATAAGCATTATTTTAAGAATTTGTCACTCTAGGATATGAATTGAAAGGTTTTGAGCTTGTGACAAATGGCTCGCAATGAATATTTAAGGACTGCCTTTGCCACAGCCCCACTGGACTGGGAGTGGTGCACTAGTCAGCTTTCAAATGGGATTCCTCACTGTTAGTTGTCAATAGGATTATCCACATTTCATTCTTCTCAATCATCATTCAGAGGGAGAGTTGTCTCTATATCTTGTTGCCATAGACATACTTGAGCTTCCCAAGGGAAGTCGTCACCTGGTGTTTGTAGTCCTCCAAACGCTTTAGTTTCCTCTGAGTGTCTGAGTGGCAGATGCCTCTCTAACTATGGCCTATTTGTTATGGTCCATCAACTGTGTTCATCTTATCTTATGAAGTAACCAGTAAAAGCTTCTCATTTTAGAAGTCTTTATTTCTGTTGATTGTTTGTTGTGGCGTCATCTGGCATGGAATCATGTTACCTGGATGTCTAATATTTTTTTAAAAGCTGAAATTTAGTACCTGTTATAGATTTACTCATCTTTCTGTGCCTATTCATGGTAACTGTAGCACCGTTCATTGAAAAGTACATGGTTACTGCAGTGTCATTGTTGAAGCGCTAAAGGTGGACAGTCTGCAAAAACTCTGCTCATCACTGGAACCAATTCTTCGAAGAGTTGTAAGATTATTAAGCCCTTCAAAATCCTCTTCCTATTCTTGGACATTACTTATGTGAAGTTTCACTTAGACAACCAACCAATTAGTAGTTATGGAAGTTCGATTCTTAATTATATAACTACTGGGGCAGTTACATATTTCCAGTATGACTCAGTGTGCACTGAATATTTACTTCTCTGGGAATAAAGTCTGTGCAAGATTTTTGAGCTGGATTATTAAGTATTAGACCATTTATCTCATATGCTGAAACTTCTACTAAAAATTATATATGCTCTGATCATTGTAGAATTTTCACTGAGAACCTCTCTCTCTCTCTCTCTCTCTCTCTCTCTCTCTCTCTCTCTCTCTCTCTCTCTCTCTCTCTCTCTCTCTTTCTCTCTCTCTCTATGATCAATCAACGAGAGATGTCCCCATATCCTGCTTGTGTGCACAATTTCAGGAGAAAAATAGCTTTAAATTTTCATGTAAAATGCTTACTGGGTGCATCAAATATACTTCCACGATTTATATTTGATAGGATAACATATTTTAAGTGTATTGGCACTCCAGATGTTCTTTCAGCAGTTCTTTTGTTGGACTCATGCATGTTAACGTGGCACTAAACTCAAGGTTGTGCCCTTTTAGCGGTAAAAGCTGAGTTATTTATGTCTTCCATGGGCTTGTTGATCAGCCCATGAGTCTACATTGTTTTGAGGCAGTACAGGGCACAGAATGGTGCTCATATTTCTGTGTTTGTGGGATGGCGAGACTCTGCAAACTTGTCCGTTGTTGTTGTACTTGCACAAGCTTTCTTCTAGGCTTTTATTTTCTTATTTATGAACGTCCACTTGTGTTCACAGGTTAGTGAGGAAGTTGAGCGTGCTTTGGCTAAACTTGGTCCTGCTAAACTTAATGCAAGGTATGGCTTCACATATCTTCACTAATTCTTTCAGAGCATAAGTCTTATTTTCAACAGTTTTCAAGTATATTCATATGTATGGGGAATGTTCCACTGTGAACTAATATAACAAGCATTAGCATGACTGAAAAGTTTGTGCCCTTTGCTTGGTTGAGCTTCTAATGTATTTTTTTATGCAGAATAGCCTAAATGGCACTTATACTTGTGTCACTTTATCATCCCGGTCCCCAAACTTAATGAAGTTTCATTTAGACACCTATACTCGCTCAAAAGTAATATTTTGAACCCTTTTGACCGTGTGCATTCCTCAATCGTCTCACTGTATTATCCACGTCAGATAAAAAATATTCCGTGTCATTATTTTTATTCATAAAAAGAATTTTTGAAAAAGAAAACGTTGAATCCTAAAGTTTTCTCTCACAAACACATTCATGCCTTTCTCTCTGAAAATCAGCCATTAGCAGGGACTGAGTTTTCTTGATTCAAGCCCGATTTCCCTCTTTTTACACAGACTATTTCTCTTTCATCCTCTTCTCCGCTCCATCTCTACTTTGTCTTCTTTCATTGAATTTCCAGAGAAATATCAAAAAGACCAAAACTTGAAACCAAAAGAAGGAAAAATCAAAAAAAGGAAAGATAAAAATAAACTGATTGCTTATAAAAAGAACAGAGAGATCCCAAAGATACCAAAAGTAATATTACTTATACAATAAATGGAAAATATGAGGTGGAGATGGAGAATATCCAATTTGTAGACTGCAAATTCCCAAAACAATAGAAAAAGAAAAAGAGTGAACCTTGCATCTTTCATTTTTGGTCTTGGCAGGTGATCCTTCTAGAGCTGTTTTCAGAGCTTCCACTGGTTTATACCTAACAAATAATCAAAATCACAAGTGGGTCTACAACTATAGATGTGGGTATTTGTTTTTATGCAGGTATAAAAGAGGAAAAATTAGAGATGTACTGTTTGAGTAAGCTTTCGATCTTGGAGGACTTGTGCTTGATTCTGGTGATTATAGCTTCGAAATTATCTGCTTCAACAAAAAAAGGAAACCGGAGATTGGAAGAAGCTTGAATGCTTTTGGGTGTTAGCCCCCTTTATTTTTTCTTTTCTTTTTTTATTTTTTGGTATTTTAATTAGAATCATCAACTTTTACTCGCTTCTTAAAGCGTGTAGTGACGCATTTTATCCAACTCAGCAAAGCAAATGCCACATAGGCTCGGTCAATGGTTAGAAGGGTTTAAAATATTACTTTTGAACGAGTATAGGTGTCTAGATGAAACTTCATTAAGTTTGGGGACCGGGATGACAAAGTGACACAGGCATAAGTACCATTTAGGCTATTCTGCCTTTTTTTTAATTGGCTGTCCACTCTGTTTTGGGATTGAATTTTATGATAACCATGCAGGGTTTCTCCGAAAAGAATTGAAGGACCTGATGGGAGAAATTTGCAGCTTCAGTTTCGGTCCAAACTGTCACTACCTCTCTTCACAGGAGGAAAAGTAGAAGGAGAGCAGGGTTCTGCCATACATATTGTCTTGATTGATGGAAATACAAACCATGTTGTTACATCAGGGCCAGAGTCTTCAGTTAAACTAGATATTGTTGTGCTTGAAGGAGATTTCAATGACGAGGATGATGATGGCTGGACTCAAGAAAATTTTGAGTCTCATATAGTGAAGGAGCGCGAAGGAAAAAGGCCTCTTCTTACTGGAGAACTGCAAGTGATATTGAAGGAGGGTGTTGGCACTCTTGGTGAGTTGACGTTTACTGACAACTCCAGCTGGATCAGAAGCAGAAAGTTCAGGCTAGGCTTAAAAGTTGCATCAGGTTGTTGTGAGGGAATTCGCATTCGTGAGGCAAAAACGGATGCCTTCACTGTCAAGGATCATAGAGGAGAATGTAAGTCCATATAATATTTGCCCTTTTGTATGGAAATTACAATTATGTTTACTGAGGTTTGTGAGCAACCCCCACTTCCAACCGAGAGGTTGTGAGTTCGAGTCTCCCCAAGAGCAAGGTGGGAAGTTCTTGGAGGGAAGGATGCCGGGGGTCTATTTGGAAACAGGCTCTCTACCCAATGGCAGGGGTAACCCTCCCCAGACCCCACTAAGTGGGATTACACTGGGTGGTTGTTGTTGTTGTTGTTGTTGTTTACTGAGGTTTGTAGTAACTCTTTGTGACTGTTTCCATGCAGTGTACAAGAAACATTATCCACCTGCACTAGATGATGAGGTTTGGAGATTGGAAAAGATAGGGAAAGATGGATCCTTTCACAAGAGGCTAAATAAAGCTGGAATACATAAAGTGGAAGACTTCCTGCGACTTGTTGTGAGAGACTCGCAGAGGCTCCGAAATGTAAGATTTTTAAACTTGACAAATTGGAGATTAGAACGATAATATTGGTTATATATTTATGTTTTTTTTTGTTCAGATCCTGGGAAGTGGAATGTCAAATAAGATGTGGGATGCTCTTGTGGAGCATGCAAAAACCTGTGTTCTAGGTGGGAAGCTTTATGTCTACTATCCTGATGATATGAGAAATGTTGGTGTTGTCTTTAACAATATCTACGAGTTATGTGGTTTAATCTCTGGTGGCCAGTATCATTCAGTTGATTCTCTTTCAGAAAATCAGAAGGTTTGCAATCTGTAGCCATTTCTCTCTTTTGTGTAGTTATGCCTCTTGGATTCATCTAAACATGCTTAAAGGAAAGGAGAAAAAAAAACATTCACTCTAAGTGCAACCTCCTGAATTGCCACAATATTTGAATGTGGTTTGCACTTATTCCTTTTTCTCCGTGACATTTCAAAACTTAGTAGTTGTCATTGGAGTTTCTGAGTGTTGCTATGATTTGCTTTAATAAACCTTTTGGATGTTATATTTGCCAAGTATGTGTGACGAAGTGCTTAAGCAAACATCAATATTTGCAGGTATATGTGGATACTTTAGTCAAGAAGGCATATGACAACTGGACGCATGTCGTTGAGTATGATGGAAAATCTCTTTTAAGCCTGGGCCAGAATAAAACCTCAGTTGCTTCTCAAAATGTTCTTACAATCGGTTCTCAGAACCATTCGACCTCTTTTGATCAACAAATTAATTTACCAAGTCTTCCAGCTTCAATTTCATCAGAGCAGCCTGCTATGAATATAGGACTGAACATGGGAGGTATAAATATGCATTGTTGCCTAACATATGTGTTACTGTTAAAGTGTGAATTCTCCCTGCTCCGCTTTGACTACTGTTTGGGCTTCTCTGTGCAATTCTTGGGTGATTGGAACAATAATTCCTCACCACCTACCATATGTTCTTCATGAATTGTGTTGAATTCTGCCCTCTCTGCTTTTGTTGCTGTTTAGGGTCTTTGTGTGATTTTTTTGGTGATTGAAGAATAAATCATCACTAGACGAGTATCTTAACAATAACAAAAATTGCCAAACTGAAAAAAAAAACCTTAAGAATATTGGATGCCAAGTTTTATATCAATTGATTTCCTGTGAATAAGCAGGTTGTTGGATCATATCATATTTACTCCTTTTGTTCCAAATTAACATGACACTTCCTATTTTAAGACATCCCAAAATCTTTGATACACTTCTGAATTAATACCTTACAGACTTCAAGGACTCAAATTCTTTTTAATTTACAATAGAACCATGATTTGATGCTCAAACAAACTTCTCATTAATTATCCAATCTTTTGATTTAATTGTTATAAATAATGTATACCTTGGCAATTTGTTTCGCATTGAAGGAGGTCTCTCGACCTGCACTGTTTACTGCTTTGCAGAACGTGAAGGATACCCAGTTTAAGCAGTGCAATTACCTTTTTAACCACCTACTAAAACTGGCTGTTTTATGTGTCAATAAATCCTCAAGCAAGCTAAGTGACTAGATATACTATGACCTCATTTGTACCTTGGATTTTTATAGTTCTACCAATTTATGACTTCATAACATGAATATTTCTCTGTTAGCAGGGTATAATGAGAGCCTCAGTAGCAGATATACCATGCAGCCTCAGCGCATGAATCTAAATGGCAACATGCAGTTAAATGGTGCTTCATTTCCTCCTCAGAACCATTTGCTAGGTACGTCACAACAAGCTCAACCACATGGAAGTGAGAGCATGCTGGCTCTTCGCCCACCACAGCCATCAATGTCTAGCTATTTTGCTGCTAGCTCGCCTAATCCATACAAGGGAGCTGAGGACTTCTTAACAGAGGAAGAAATACGTATGAGAAGTCATGAGATGCTTGAAAATGAGGACATGCAACATCTGCTCCGTATTTTCAGCATGGGACAAGGTCATGCTTCTTCTAGTGGAGAAGAGAATTACCAGTATGGATCATCATACATGCCCAACATGTCTTCTACCTTCGGTTTTGATGAGGACCGGACACGTTCTTCAGGTAAGGCCGTTGTTGGGTGGCTCAAACTCAAAGCTGCCTTGAGATGGGGTATCTTCATCAGGAAGAAAGCTGCTGAAAGAAGAGCACGAATTGTTGAATTGGATGACTCCTAGATTTGATATTTCCCCTTTCCATAGCAACCGCGTGGATGTCATGATGTTTAAAGGCGTCCTTTAAGAAGCGTATCATCGCTCTTGGAATATGGTACATGCATATGCATCTAGTTCTGGTTTGGGGTCAATCAGAATCTGGAAGCCTCTCTCAATGTACAGTTATGCCTGTCCGTGGAGATTGCTCTCTCTCCATTCACAGTATAACATAAAGCTTATGATAGTTTTCTCAAGCATATTATCTGCGGTTCAAAGACTGGAGCAGTTTTCTTGGCTCTAGCTGAAGGGAAATTCCCATGGTTTAGACCTGATTTCTACTACTGAGATATCTAGATGGAAATGACTTCGACTTCCTTTATGCTAACTCAGGATTGTAGCAAAGTTTAATTTTATGTTTATGTTGACCGATGCTGTAATTTCTATGAGTTTATCAGAGAAAACATAATGTTTGCCTCATAAAACATTTGTTGTGAACAAATTATCAAAATACGATATTGTGGACCTTCAAGAATTTGTTATATTGAATGAATAATCGTGTTCCATGTTACTAAGAGTGTTTGAGGATCTGTTAGATCAAACAATCTCGGATCCAATTTGTTTGTCAATTTTGTATCTGGCATGGTTATTAAAAGAATAGGTGAAAAATACAAATTGTTTTATATTCTATGAGAAACATTTAGTGGCATATATTGACTATTGTGTTGTGGAATGGTAGCATTAAAAAATAGGGAAAAGCGCCAAAATGCCCATAAGGATCATTTATACCCTATAGGATAGGACTTATTCACAGTTGTTTAAATTACGTATGTAGAGATTAAAATCCTGAACTGGGTTACTAATCTTGAGAGTGTAATTTGTGCTATTAAGATTTAGACTTCAATTTGTCTAATCAATTCCTCAGTTTTCGGAGGAAACTTATTCTATTTAGTTGATACCATACAGGCCGGAAAAATGGCCAGGTAATTCCACTAACAATACTTAGGCTAAGACTGGGGAAAACAACTAAGAATATACCGTTCGTGCCCTAGATGATCTAGATGATATAGAAGAAAGACTTTGATTGGGTGCATCTTCTTATATGTCCTGAGTTAAATTGCATTACTAAACCTGGGTAAGCCATTCTTGGTTATACTTTTGGTCTGCCATTACCCCGATGTTATAAAACTGATGCAAATATACCCCTACTCCGTTAGGATTCCAACCACCGCCACCATCACCTTTTTTGCTTGAATTGATATTTTTGTAAGTTGAAGTTCATGAAGAGTTCCCCAGTTATATTATATATTAGTTGGATTTGTTTTACTGGCTCTATTTTCTCCTCCCTTAAAGTGGGTAAAATTGGATACAAAGTTTTGTTTATTTCGTTTTTCGTTTGGATATGTATAATGTGGAATTTGGTCTTTTTCCAAACAATTCTGGATGGCTAGTTATCTTTTTCACTCTCTCATCTTTTGTAAAATTTCTTTAAACTCTTCATTTTTAAAGTGAATTAAGAAACTGAAGAGCGTCAATAATCCAACTATAAAACTTTCAACTTTAGAGTGCAGATATGAGCTTCCTACCCAGAACCAAAGCTTTAATGGGTTCCTTTACCTTCCCTCCCTTTCTTAGGAATGTACAAGCATATGTATGCTGGAGAATCTTCTTTTTTTCTTTTCGTTTGTACAATATTTCCAGATAACAATATATTATGTGTTTTGTTTGCTCAATAGAATTAGTAAACAACTTTCTTTATGTTATGAAATAATATAAAAGACAAGAACAATAATTCAAGAACAAGAGCAATAGAGAGAAGAGTAGAGAGAGTTCTTCTTATTGATACTTAGAGAATGTTAGGAGTGATTTACAATGGTAGAGGGCACCTCTATTTATAGGGAGGAGGATGATTTAGCTACCAAGAATAGAACTCTAGAATCTCTCTAATTAAAGACATTCACCTTAAATAGAAGTGTATTTATAACACTCCCCCTTGAATGTCTATTCAATGATGTGCCTCGTTAAAACCTTAAAACAAAACCCAATGGGAAAAATTAAAGTAAGGAAAAAGAGTACACATGTTTGAATATGCGCCTATTGGTTGCCTCGTTAAAAACCTCGCAAGGAAAATCCAGTGGGATAAAACCTTGTAAGGGAAAAAGAGTGCAACGCGCATTAACTCCCCCTGATAAGAACATCAATTTATGTCCTTAAGTCTTCGCATCCCGATCTTGTGAACTAGCTTCTTGAAGGTTGACTTTGGTAGAGATTTTGTGAACAAATCAGCCATATTGTCGCTTGAACGAATCTGTTGAACATTGATATCACCATTCTTTTGAAGATCATGTGTGAAGAATAACTTTGGTGAAATATGCTTCGTTCTATCTCCTTTTATGAATCCTCCCTTCAATTGAGCTATACATGCTGCATTGTCTTCATACAAAGTTGTGGGTAGTTTATCACACTTCAAACCACATTTGTCTTGGATATGATGTATTATAGACCTCAACCACACACACTCCCGACTTGCTTCATGAATAGCAATTATCTCGGCATGATTAGATGAAGTAGCCACAATTGATTGCTTAGTCGATCGCCAAGATATGGCGGTTTCTCCACAGGTAAACACATAACCCGTTTGAGATCGAGCCTTGTGTGGGTCGGACAAATATCCAGCATCAGCATAACCAACAAGATCCGGGCTGCAATTCTTGCCATAAAATAAGCCCATATCGGTAGTTCCCTTTAGGTACCGCAATATGTGTTTGATCCCATTCCAATGTCTCCTCGTAGGAGCCGAGCTAAATCTTGCTAAGACATTAACTGAAAAGGATATGTCGGGTCTTGTAGTATTTGCAAGATACATTAGTGCGCCAATTGCGCTAAGATATGGTACTTCAGGACCAAGTAGCTCTTCATTCCTTTCTTGTGGTCGGAATGGATCTTTGTTCACATCAAGTGATCGAACAACCATCGGTGTACTTAAAGGATGTGCTTCATCCATGTAAAACCGTTTCAGTACCTTTTCTGTATAGGTAGATTGATGAACAAAAATTCCGTTTGCCAAATATTCAATTTGCAAACCAAGACATAGTTTAGTCTTTCCGAGATCTTTCATCTCGAATTCATCCTTTAGATAATCAATTGCCTTTTGGAGTTCTATAGGGGTTCCAATAAGGTTTATGTCATCAACATATACGGCAAGTACAACAAATTCCGATGTTGTTTTCTTTATAAAAACACACGGGCAAATGGCGTCATTTATATAGCCTTCTTTTAACAAGTACTCACTAAGACGATTATACCACATTCGTCCAGATTGCTTTAGACCATACAAGGATCTTTGCAATTTAATTGAGAACATTTCCCGAGATTTCGAATTATGCGCGTTTGGCATCTTGAGTCCATCGGGAATTTTCATGTATATCTCATTATCAAGTGAGCCATAAAGATAGGCAGTAACCACATCCATTAAGTGCATGGCAAGCTTTTCATGGATAGCAAAACTTATGAGATAACGAAAGGTTATCGCATCCATTACCGGCGAATATGTCTCTTCATAATCGACACCAGGACTTTGAGAAAAACCTTGTGCAACAAGGCGTGCCTTATATCTTTGTACCTCGTTTTTCTCATTTCTTTTGCGTACAAAGACCCATTTATAGCCGACAGGCTTAACACCATTAGGTGTTTCAACTATAGGGCCAAAAACTTCACGTTTTGCCAGCGAATTCAATTCTGATTGAATTGCTTCTTGCCACTTTGTCCAATCATGTCTTTTTCGACATTCTTCAACAGATTGAGGTTCGAGATCCTCACATTCTTGCATAATGCTAGATGCTACATTATAAGCAAAGGCATTATCCACCACAATATCCACTCGATTAATATTTGCCTCAATATTAATTGGATTTAGGGATAGTTCCGTATTTTCCAGAGTCTCGGGCTCAATGGATTCTTCATGAATCTCAGAATTTGTTAAATCATGAGATTCTTTCGTGGTGTCATTTTGATCGTTCTTTTTCCTCTTTCTAGGATTTCGATCTTTGGAACCTAATGGTCTGCCACGCTTCAGGCGTGCATTTGACTCATTGGATATGACACTAGATGATTGTCCAACAGGGACATCAATACGGATTGGAACATTTTCCGCGGGAATGTGGGATTTCGTTATCCTCTTCAAGTCCGTAAATGCGTCAGGCATTTGATTTGCTATTCTTTGCAAATGGATAATCTTTTGTACCTCTCTTTCACAAATAGAGGTATGTGGATCAAGATGAGATAATGATGCATTTTTCCACAAAATTTCCCGTTTGGTTTCACCAACTTCTCCCCCTAATTTGGGGAAAAGTGTCTCATCAAATCGACAGTCTGCAAATCGTGCAGTAAACAAGTCGCCTGTCAATGTTTCGAGGTAGCGAATGATGGAGGGCGATTCAAACCCAACATATATTCCTAACCTTCTTTGCGGACCCATTTTGGTGCGGGATGGCGGTGCTATAGGCACATATACTGCGCATCCAAAAATTCTTAAATGGGATATATTGGGTTCATGACCCAAAACCAATTGCAACGGGGAATACTTGTGGTAATTCGTCGGTCTGAGACGAATTAGCATTGCTGCATGTAAGATGGAGTGACCCCATACCGAAGTGGGCAGCCTCGTTCTCATAAGTAATGGCCTTGCAATCAACTGCAGGCGTCTAATTAACGATTCTGCAAGACCGTTTTGAGTGTGAACATGAGCTACAGAATGTTCAACTTTTATCCCGATTGATAAGCAATAATCATTAAATGCTTGGGATGTAAACTCAGCAGCATTATCCAGTCTAATGGACTTGATTGGATTATCTGGAAATTGTGCTCGTAGTCGAATTATTTGTGCCATTAACTTCGCAAACGCAAGGTTGCGTGATAACAACAGGCACACATGAGACCATCTACAGGATGCGTCTATCAAGACCATGAAATACCTAAACGACCCACTAGGTGGGTGAATAGGTCCACAAATGTCCCCTTGTATACGTTCCAGAAACGTGGGTGACTCAGTCCCAACCTTTGTTGGTGATGGCCTGATAATCAACTTGCCTTGATAACACGAAGTGCAAGGATATTCATTATTCGAAAGAATTTTGAAATTCTTTAACGGATGCCCATATGAGCTTTCTATAATCCGTCTCATCATGACCGATCCTGGGTGTCCCAATCGATCATGCCAAAGTACAAAGGTATTGGAATCAGTAACCCTTTGGTTTACTGTTGAATGTGCCTCAATTGCACTAATTCTTGTCCAATACAGGCCACAAGATAAAGACGGAAATTTCTCAATAACCCTCTTTTGGCCGGAGACATTCTTTGTGATGACGAGATATTCAAGATTATCTTCATCCATTGTCTCAATATGATAGCCATTCCGGCGTACATCTTTAAAACTCAACAAGTTTCTCTTAGACTTGGAGGAGAACATTGCATTCTCTATGATTAACATCGTGCCTTTGGGCAGAGTTACAATTGCTCTTCCGGAGCCTTCAATCAATTTACTACTTCCAGAGATTGTAGTAACGTTTGCCTTACACATATTTAGTTGAGAGAAATATTTCCTTTCTTTGAGTATTGTATGTGTAGTACATGAATCAACTAGGCAAATACTTTTACAGTTGGACTTTGATCCAAGTTCGCTTTGTGAGATATCCATATTTGCTATCCCATAGTTTGACATACAAAAGAGATACACGAACATAAGAATAAACAAGTTCAATTCGTTTGTGTCACATAATATTTTCAAAATCTGCTGCTAACAGTTGACTAACAAAATCAGATATGTTATCCATAATTGATTACTTTGCAGTTTGAAAATTTCAGTTTAAACATTTTCTTCAAACAATCGATTGTTAAACACAAACAATCGATTGTTAAACATTGACAATCGATTGTTAAACACACACAATCGATTATTTGCTATTTTGAAAAACTTCAGATCATACTGTCTTAAGACAATCGATTGTTATGCATAGACAATCGATTGTTGGCTATTTTGAAAAATTCCAGGACACACTGTTTTAAGACAATCGATTGTTATGTATAGACAATCGATTGTTGGCTATTTTGAAAAATTCCAGAGCACACTGTTTTAAGACAATCGATTGTTGGCTATTTTGAAAAATTCCAGAACACACTGTTTTAAGACAATCGATTGTTATGCATAGACAATCGATTGTGGATGATTTTTGAAAAATTCCAGATTACACTGTCTTAACGCTTGTTAGACAAAGACAATCGATTGTGGATGATTTTTGAAAAATTCCAGATTACACTGTCTCAACGACAATCGATTGTTAGACAAAGACAATCGATTGTTGATCAATTATTTTTCAGCTTTAATGCGAAAATAGTAGATAATCGACTAGTTTTTCAGGCTAGTCGATTACCCCTACTGGAAAATAAAAATTTTATTGATATTTGAGCATATTGAAGATATTCTAAAGAACTACTGCTAACATTGCATCATGAACTAACTAATACGAGCTAATACTAATGACTATTAGTTTATTCACTAACTAATACAAATAAGTAGAATAAAATCAAATAACTCCATCTTCTTTCATCACGGACCCATCGCCGATTAGGTGGTCTATTTTCCTCTCGGGTTGCTCAAAGAAGTCTGCCACATCCAGGTGGGTGATGTCCTTATCGTCGTCATAGACAAAATTTGTTTCAGGGCCTTTTCTCTTTCGAGATGCTTGATAAAGGTCAACCAAGTGTCTTGGTATACGGCAAGTCTTTGACCAGTGCCCTTTCCCACCGCAACGATAACATATAGTTTCTGAACCATTTGCCTTAGGATCTTCATGACCACGTTTCTGCTTTTGGCGGTTATCTCTCCTTGGGGGTTGACGGACTTCATTGGAATTTCTTCCTTGTCTACGTCCCTGGCTATGACCCCGTTTACGACCATGACCTTGGTCCTTTTCATGTTTGGCATAATGAGAGTGCACCTTATCTGCTTCAGGCAGTGGTGTAGACCAAGTGGGTCGATTTTCATGATTTCTCATGAGCAGGTCATTATTTCGCTCAGCCACTAGTAGAAGAGAAATCAGTTCAGAGTACTTTGTAAAGCCTTTCTCTCTGTACTGTTGTTGCAGTACTATATTAGAGGCATGAAACGTTGTAAACGTTTTCTCAAGCATATCATAATCGGAGATATTATCCCCGCATAGCTTCAATTTAGAAGTAATTCTGAACATTGCAGAATTATATTCAGAAACGGACTTAAAGTCTTGGAGCCTCAGATGAGCCCCATCATATCGTGCTTGTGGCAGAGTGACCAACTTCAGGTTGTCATATCTCTCCTTTAAGCCGTTCCACAAGATGAGTGGATCCTTGACGGTGAGATATTCAATCTTCAAACCTTCATCAAGGTGATGGCGCAAGAAAATCAAGGCCTTCGCACATTCTTGGGGGATGCTTTTTCTCTATCTTTGATGGTGTCTCCGAGACCCATAGCATCTAAGTGGATTTCAGCATCCAACACCCATGTCATATAGTTCTTGCCCGAAATTTCAAGGGCAACGAACTTTCTTTTCGTAATGTCAGACATAATCGAAAATTAAATTAGGAAGAGGGAAATACCTTAGATTTTTCGAGAATGGTTCTTGATACGGTAGAGTCTCGTGCTGATAACGTGTTATGAAATAATATAAAAGACAAGAACAATAATTCAAGAACAAGAGCAATAGAGAGAAGAGTAGAGAGAGTTCTTCTTATTGATACTTAGAGAATGTTAGGAATGATTTACAATGGTAGAGGGCACCTCTATTTATAGGGAGGAGGATGATTTAGCTATCAAGAATAGAACTCTAGAATCTCTCTAATTAAAGAGATTCACCTTAAATAGAAGTGTATTTATAACACTTTAAATATTTTTTTTTGGGTGTAAAGGGATGATTTTTTGGAAGCCTGGGTGAAGGGGAAGGTGTTGGTGGAAGAAGTAGAAGAAGAGGGTAACATGCGATTGAGATGGTGATGAGGCGTGCCACACGGTATCCATCTCAGCAAAACGTCATGCCATGTGAGATGGTATGGCCATGGTGGAGGGTCCTAACAAATAAGGGGTATTTTTGCACTAGTTTTATAACGTCCGGGGCAATGATTGACCAATAGTGTAATGGAGGGGATAAATGATCCCCTTTCACATAATAGAGAGGCATTTGTGACACTTGTCCCAAAAAATAATTACATTTACAAAAGCAAAAAATAATTATGCTCCTTCAGAAAGAAAGGAGAAGGAAATATTTATTCCACCGATCACCTAAACATGCATTTCTCTACTTTTTAGCCAGTAGGAGTGTCCAATCACTAATACAATCTTTCAACTGGAGCCTCAATGTAATTGTTTAAAGCAACTGTTCAATTACGAGATGCTTAAAAATGGATGTGTATCATTATTCCTAAGACATCGAGCCCCAAATGACAAACAATATGCCAAGTTAAGTTGAGATCCATTTTCTTACCAAAACCGAAGTTATTTCTGTGACTGTTGTAATCCTACAAAATCGTGACTTTTACAAGAAAAGAATCCAAAAAAATAACGAGGGATACAACAACATTTAAGTTAAAAAAAACACTGCCTTATCTGACCAAAACTGACAAATGGGATAGAAGAGTCAGTAAGCAGAAGTTACTGTCACTCTGTATCAGAGACTTCATCTTCATCTTCATCCAAGATATAAACTAAAGCGCGCTTTCTTGCAGCAAAAACACAAGCTACACCTCTTGATGCTGATAAAGAAAATCATATTGAAATGTCAAATCACTTACTAGGATATCCACACAAAATTCGCAATGAGTTTACCGGCTAGCAATTGTCATCCGTATTGTATGAGAATTGTTAAAATATAACATCATTCGTGTCAGCATGAATCATTTTAAACCCAGATTTTTCTTGGCTATTTCTCATGAATGGGTTAGCCTCTATAAAGACTTCCTATATACTACCAACATTTGGAATCCGAATAGTACAAAGACAGAGAACCACTCACCACTGACTGCCAGGGGAGGAACCACAGAATGTGGAATACTTCGAGCCTTTTCATTCTCCAGTTGCAGGTATATAGCAGAATCCTAGATTATCATGCAGATTAAAAGTCAACATGACTATTGTTTGGCTAAAAAGTTAAGTACTTGTTAAGCTCAAGAACAATCAAAAAATAATAAAGGATAATATGAACTAGAGAAAATCGTTTTGTTAAGATCTGTGATAATAGTGAAGGTAGCTTAAAATGTAAGAACAATAAAGCAAGTAATGAATTTTTCACAGGAAAGAGAGATAGAGAAAGAGAGTTGTATATTCTTACTAATAAGATACACATGAGTCCTTTACAAAGGGAAGGTCCCCTTTATATATTAAGGGACCTTCCTCGAAATAATCAAAGAAAAGTACAAGGGGTTGGTAGTCTCAGTGTGCAGGAAAGTCAGAACTTTAAGTGATGTCATCTTGAGTCTTGTCGCTTGGTCCGTCCGCTTACTGGGGCCTACCTTATTCGAGTTGGCCTCAATTAGGTCGTTCTCTACGTCGAAGCCGTGCATAGATAACCTAAAAACATAGGGAACCAAATTTGCCCAATACAGATAGTCCCTCTGTTTGTTGGGGGCGTAGCCGAGAGACGTCTTCAACAAACGGATATGCGTGCTCGTCCTTTCCACAAATTTAGCCGTTCCCGTCGATACCGTAAAAAGGGGGGCGTGATCATATGCGAAGGGGTTACGCCGTTGACATAAAACCTCCTTTTAGGGCTCCTTTTTTAGGATGATATCATCGATCACGTGCGTGATCATTACCTTTTCTCCCGAGGCGGTTCAGGACATGACGTGATGTTTTGGTTTCCTGCGCCGATTTTTGAACCAAGCCTTTTTTATTTCCGTGCACCTTTTCTTATAAATAGGGGAGAGGTTGAATCCGAATCATCTTTCGAACTTATTGGATAGCACTTTCTCAACCTTTATCTCGTCTTTCTCTGACACCCGTTGATCTTTTCTTTGAAAATATTCGTTCCTGGAATCGAACCTTGTATCCTTAAAACGCCTTTCTCTCATAACTTCCATTATGACTAAACGTCGTCACGATAGTATCAGTACCAAGGGTGATGCCCTCTCTAGGGCTTCGTCGTCCTCAAATGATGGGGAAGCCGAGGAGGTTCTCGTTCCCCTATCAACGGCCAATATTCTTCCACTGGATATGGCTGCACGGAAAGATTTTAAGAACTGGTCTAAGCTTCCCCCTTGGGAACTCAGTGAACTGACGCCATCTCATTTTGCTACTCTCAAGGAGTCGTATAATATCCCTGACTACATCGAGATGGCTCCCGCCGGGACGGACTATGCCAACGTGCATAGGCCCGGGCATTGCACATTCTACGAGTATGCTTCTCGAATCGGGTACATCCTCTCACTTTACCCTTTGGCGGAGGAGCTCTGTCGCTTGTACGGGGCGTGTCCGGCCCAACTTACTCCGTAAGCGTTGAAGGTGTGTAGGATTCTTATCACCTATGCGGCGAAGGCTAAGAAAGAGGTTACTGTACACCACCTCTTGCAAATGTTCGGCGTGAGCTTTATGAGAGGCTCAATGCTCCAGTTAGTATGCCGGGGCAAGAAGAGTTTTGTGTCGCAAGCGGACGACAAGGCCAGCCGCAAATTTTGGCAGATTTTTCTATGTGCGTACTGAACACCTAGTGTCCAACCTTGAAGGGTTTCCGGAGGCGTGGAACGAAGCATGTAAGCATTCTTGCATGTAGCTTCTACTACGACAATCCTATTTTGCTAGTTTTCACCATTGTAGATTTCCTTTTGCCTTTATGCAGTGACAGCTCGCCCCCTCGAAGGATTGATGACATTAGGTTGTGGGTGCGAGCGTTGATACCGTTTGCAGAGGAATGCCGTACCTAGCCGGAATTCCTCAGGCTCTATGGCCCGTCAGGTAACGGCCTTGCTCGATTTTTTCTTTCCGTTCTGACTTGGGGGTTCTCCATAATTTTCTTGCCTATCTCATACATATTTTGGTAGGTCGAGGCGCCTCTAAGAAGGCACAGATGAAGAAGAAGAAGAGAGCCGTGGCCAGCCTTCTATTTCCAACCTTGGCGAGGAGGATATGATCCTCGTCGGTACGTCCAAGGGTAGTGTTTCTCCCGTCTCGAGGCAGGAGATCGCATCAGAGGCGGCTCCGGAGTTAGTGTCTGAGGCAGTGCCAAGGGCCTTACTTGAAACAACGCCCCAAGAGATACCGGAGGCTGTACTTGGGACCGTCCCCGGGGTTGCCCCCACAAAAGCGCCCATTGTCGAACCGTCCCCTTCTGAGTCCGTCTTGCGTCCCACTGAGGAAGACCCCGAAGAGGGAGAGACGTTGGAGAGGAGACGTCGGATTCTAACCGGCAAGGCCGTGGTTACTCAGACGGGGAAGGTTAAACCACCACGTCCTAAATCTAGGCCGGTTTTATGGCCGAGGCCATTCGTTCGGGGAGGTCCGCTCTGAGGAGGGAAGCCGCGGAAAGAAGGGGCGAAAGTGTGGACGTGGCAGGCCCGGAGGTTGCTATGGAGGACGCGGGCAGAGAAGGCGGGTCCTTGGACCAAGTGGAGATGGCGGCTGGCCGGTCTTCCCGTCACATAGTGATTCCTAGTCACAACAATTTGTTGGAGAACTGCGAGGAGGAGGGCACCAGCATGACACTCCTATGTGCAGAAGCTGAGAGAGCGGCCCTGCGGAGCTCAGTGACAAGGGCTTGGCCCGAAGAGTGGCGGGCACGGCCTTGCAGGTATGTCTTTTGCCTTGATTGATGATTTTTCTTTTGCATTAGTGGAGGGCGATTTCCCTTGTACTCACCTTTCCTTCCTTTTTTAAGACTCTTATCTTGGAGGCGGGTAGGGGTCGACGCCTGAAGAAGAAGGTGGCCAAATACAATAGGTTGGTGCAGAAATATAACAGAACACGTGAGGCGCACCAGACCTTGGCCGATATGTACAAGCAGGACCCTAACTTCAGGGTGGTTCGTGAGGGCCTCGTGCAGTCCGAGGAACAACTGACGAAGAGGGTGGCCGAGCTAGAGAAAGTCGACGAACAACTTATGACCGTTGTTGCTCGGGTTGTGACCTTAACACCGGAACTCGATGCCAAGAAGGCCGAGGTTGAGGACCTCAAGCGGACCCTTGCACAGGCTGACGCATCCCGTGAGGCACACGAGATGTGGGTGTACGCGGAGGCCCAGCTGGTCGTGCTTGAAGAATTTTTGGCGGCCGGGCGAGCATTTGAGGCGGAGGTTGAGAGCCAATGCCAACTGGTTAGAGCTGCCCGTGAAGCGGCCGACTATAATCCTGAATCGCCACCCCGATAGGAGGGTAACTCTGCAGATGTCAACCGTTTGGAGTCCAGCTCTTGGATTTCCAAGGCGTATCCTCCTGGGAACGAAGATGGCCGCATGAAGGTTAGGCGGGGCAGGATAATCAGAGGGGCGGAGGCCTTGAGGACCTTTGTAAATATGTTTGTAAATACTGATTTTTGTATCGTGGGTGTTGACCCTTTTGAGGATAATGATATACGACTTCTATTATAGTTAATCCTTTCTGTTTTCTGGAACATTATATATATATATATTTTGCCGTAGATGAAGCAAAGTGGGCCATTCGGTGGCCATGATCGTGTGAAAGCGATGACCGTAGCCGTGTAAAAATGATGGCCTTAGCCATGTAAAATTCGACGGCGTTAGCCGTGCTAGAACAATGGTCTTAACCATGTAAAAATGATGGTCGTAGCAGTTCAAAAAATGATGGCCTTAGCCACATAAAATTCGACGGCCTTAGCCGTGTTAAAACAATGGCCTTAGCCATGTAAAAATGATGGTCATAGCCGTGTGAAAAATGATGGCCTTAGCCATGTAAAATTCGACGGCCTTAGCCGTGTAAAAACAATGGCCTTAGCCATGTAAAAATGATGGTCGTAGTCGTATAAAAATGATGGCGTTAGCCCCTTTATGCATTTGGAGTTGGCCGTAGCCCTTTCGTCCACTTAGAGACGGTCGTAGCCTTTTCGTTCGTTTGGAGATGGTCGTAGCCTTTTCATTCATTTGGAGATGGTCGTAGCCTTTTCATTCATTTGAAGATGGCCGTAGCCTTTCTATACATCTAGAGATGGCCGTAGCCTTTTCATTCATTTTGAGATGGCCGTAGCCTTTTCATTTATTTGAAGATGGCCGTAGCCTTTCTATACATCTGGAGATGGCCGTAGCCTTTTCATTCATTTGGAGATGGCCGTAGCCTTTTCATTCATTTGGAGATGGCCGTAGCCTTTCTATACATCTGGAGATGGTACTAATCTAGTCCATGTATCATGTCGGGCTTGGAGAGTACACGAAGGGCTGATATGATACACTTGTACTGCAAACATCTCCAGGTGTTCCCTTTGCCGCCTCGTTAAAAACCTTCCCGAGAAAACCCAATTGGGACAAAACTCGGGTAAGGGAAAAAGAGTACGACTCAGAGGACGCCTTTTAGAAGTTGAAATGTTTGAGGTGAGCGACGTTCCAGTTAGTCTAGAGTGTTTTTACCTCCATTGTCTCGAGCTGGAATGCTCCTTTCCCGGCTGCCGTTGTGATCTTGTAAGGTCCTTCCCAGTTCGTGCCCAGTTTTCCTTCATTTGGGTCTTTGGAGGCCAACGTCTTGGCTTTGAGAACGTAATCTCCTACTTTGAGTGGTCTTACTCTTGCCTTTTTGTTGTAATACCTTTCGATTTGTTGTTTTTGGGCTACCATCCTGATGTGGGCCATTTCCTTTCTTTCTTCGGCTTCATCAAGGTCTTGGAGTCTGCGGGTGTCGTTTTCTGTTCCACTGGTGTGCGAATACCTTAAGCCGGGTTCGCCTACTTCGACATGTATGACAGCGTCAGTTCCATAAATCAGTAAGTACGGGGTTTTCCCTGTGCTGGATTTGGGAGTAGTTCTATGTGCCCAAAAGACTTCAGGCAGTAGTTCGGGCCATAGCCCTTTGGCGTCTTCCAGCTTTTTCTTTAGTATGTTTAGGATTGTTTTGTTGGAGGATTCCGCTTGGACGTTGGCGGGGGGGGGGGTAGTATAGCGTGGACAATTTCCTTTTGATGCGCCATTTCTCGAAGAACTCTGTCGTTTTTTGACCGACGAATTGACGCCCGTTGTCACAACTTATTTCTTTGGGGATGCCGAAGCGGCATATGATGTTCTTCCATATGAAGGCGATGACTTCTTGTTCGCGTATTTGCGCGTACGCACCTGCTTCTACCCACTTAGAGATATAGTCAGTTAAAACAAGTAAGAATCGTACCTTCCCTCGTCCTGCTGGCAGCGGGCCGACTATATCCATTCCCCATGGCCAAGGTGAAGTGACGGAATGGAGGGGTTCTCCCGGCTGATGTATCATTGGGGCGTACTTTTTGCATTGCTCGCATCGGCGGACATACTCGGCTGCCTCTTTTTTCATAGGGGGCCAGTAGTAGCCGGCGCGTATGATGTATCGTACGAGGGCGCGATTACCGGTGCGAGCTCCGCAATGGCCTTCGTGTACTTCTTCAAGTACCGACCTCTTTTGGTGCGGCCCTAAGCACTTGGATAGGGGGCCACCGAACGTCCTCTCATAAAGGTCGTTGTTGATCATGCAATATCGGGCGGTCTGCATGCGAAGCTTTTTCACCTCCTTTTTATCGGGGGCAATGTCCCGTCCTGCAAATAAGATATGAACTGGTTGCGCCAGTCCCAAGTCAGGTTTAAGGAAAGTACCTCGGTGTGGTCAATGGGTGAGTGGAGGAGCGTGACGACACTTTCTTTGTTGAAGTTTTTGGTGATTGCAACCAATTTTGCCAGACCGTCCGCTTCGACGTTTCGTGCTCGGAAAATTTGTTCGAAGTGGCATTCGTCGAACGTAGCCATCAGTTTGCGGATTTCTGTCTGGTACTTTTGTAGCCTCTGCTCTTTGACTTGATAAGTCCCAGTGAGTTGGTTTACCACAAGTTGGGAGTCGCAGTGGAGGAGGATTCGGCGAGCCCCGTATTTGGTGGCCAGTTTCATGCCTGCAATAACGGCCTCGTACTCGGCCTCATTGTTAGTCATTTCCGGGCATCGTATGGACTGGAGAATTGTTTCGCCCGTGAGAACCTCGAGAACGAGTCCCAGTCCCGATCCCGATGCATTGGCGGCGCCATCCGTATAAAGGACCATAGGTCATTATTGGAGGATACGCATTGCGCCTCGAGTTCTGCCTTTGACAGGACTTCCGCGCTGAAGTCGGCAATGAAGTCGGCAAGGACTTGCGACTTGATGGCGGTCCTTGGAAGGTATGTGATATCATACTCGCTGAGCTCAACGGTCCATCTGGCAAGTCGTCCTGAGAGTTCGGGGTTGTGTAAGACGCTCCTTAAAGGGAAGGTCGTTACTATCCTTATGTGGTGGCACTGGAAATAGGGCCAAAGCTTCCGTGAAGCTACTACGAGCGCCAATGCCAGCCTCTCAAGGTGTGGGTACCGGGTTTCGGCATCCACTAAAGTTTTGCTAATGTAATAAATGGGAGATTGCGTACCTTTATTTTTGCGCACCAGGACGGCGCTGACTGCAACTTCCGATACAGCCAAGTACACCAAGAGTGGTTCGCCTAGGTTGGCTTTGACCAGTAGGGGTGGTGATGACAAGTATGCCTTCAAACTTCTCAGGGCGTCGACACATTCTTCATTCCATTGTAGTCCTTGGTCTTTTTTCAATATACACCAAAGAATTTGTGGCGCCTATCAGAGGAGCGTGAGATGAACCTGAAGAGGGCGGCTATTCATCCCATCAGCTTTTGCACTTGTTTTTTGCTACTCAGTATTTCCGGGATGGCTTCTATGGCCTTGATCTGGTCTGGGTTGACTTCGATGCCCCTTTGTGATACCAGAAACCCCAGGAACTTTACCGAGGCTACGCCGAAGGCGCACTTTCCGGGATTCAGCTTCATACCGTATCTCTTTAGTATTTCGAAGGCTTCCTCAGGTGGTCGAGGTGGTCCTCGTTTTTCGACGACTTTACTAGCATGTCGTCGATATAGACCTACATCGTCTTGCTGAGTTGCTCTTTGAACATTGTAGTCACCAGCCTCTGGTATGTAGCACCTGCATTCTTGAGCCCGAAGGGCATTACCCTGTAGCAGTAAGTCCCTTGGTAAGTGATGAAGGTTGTTTTCTCCTGATCCTCCTTGGCCATCATGATCTGATTGTAGCCGAAGTATGCATTGAGGAAGCTCAGCAGCTCATGTCTTGCTGTGGCGTCTATCAATTGGTCGATGTGGGGTAGCGGGAATGAGTCCTTTGGACATGCTTTATTTAGGTCGGTGAAATCTACGCACATCCGTCACTTCCCATTTTTCTTTTTGACCATTACGACGTTGGCGACCCACTCCGGATACTTGGATTCCCTAATGGAGCCATTAGCCAGCAGCTTGTCTACTTCCTCACTCACCGCTTCGTTAATGGTGGCATTGAATCTTCTCCTCGCCTGCCGCACGGGCGGGTGTAGCGGATCGACGTTCAATTTGTGAAAGGCAATTTCTTGTGGGATTCCTGGCATATCTGCATGGGAAAAAGCAAACAAGCCTGCGTGGTTAGATAGAAATTCACGATACTTGGATTTGAAAGACCGTGGCCTATGTAAGCCTTCTTTGTGGAATCGTTGTTGCTCAGCTGGACGGGGTCGAGGTCTTCGACCGTGGCCTTGCTAGCTTCGACGTCGTCAGGATCTTTGATGGCGTCTTCTGTCGGGTGGACCTTAGTCCCCGACAGGGCTGATTGCTATGCCTCCGCGCTTGCTGTGTTGAGTTGCTTGGTGTGAGTGTAATCTTGAGCTATTTTATAACACTCTTGGGCGGTGCGTGGCTCGTCTCGTATACTGTACACTCCCATGGGGTTGGGAATTTGATCACTTGATAGAAACTGGAGGGGATTATCCTCATGGCATGTATCCATGAACGTCCTATGATGGCGTCGTATGTCGTTTCTTGGTTCATTACGTGGAAAGTAGTTTCCATCGTAACTCCTCCTGCCAGGACGGGCAGCGTTACCTTGCCAGAGGTTCTTTCAACTGCATTGTTAAAATCATTTAGTGTTATGCAACGCGGAATTATTTTATCCTCGAGTCCCGTTAATGCAAGGACTCTTGCATGTACGATACATGCGCCGCTGCCATCGTCGACCATTATCCTTTTTACATCAGTATCTACTATGCGTAAAGTAATAACTAAGGCATCATAACGGGGGAAAAACAAACCTTCGGTATCAGACTTGTCGAAGGTGATACTATCTTCGAAGTCGTCATACCGTTCGTGAGCGATGGTTCGCTTTAATTTGTGAGTGATGGTGAATTTGACATGGTTAATCGCTGAGTCATTGCCGTCCCCAATGATCATATTAATGGTGCGCGTTGGTGAGGGAGGCCTTGGTGGGCCGTGAGGTTGTTCCCGCCCGTGTGCGAAGTTGAGCTTTCCTTTGTCGCTGAGCAGTTCTTTCAAGAACCCTTGGTTCAGCAGCCGTACCACCTCCTGTCGAAGACCTATGCAGTCTTCAGTCTTGTGCCCCAGTTCCTGGTGGAACTCACAAGGGCGTTTGATTTTCTGGTGGCGGGGTCGGACTTCATCTTCGCTGGCCATTGTACTCTGTTGCCCAGCTTCTCCAGTGCGTACACTACTTCTGAAGGAGACACACAAAAATTATGTGCGGATAATGAAGGAGGCATACCTCTGTCGTTCCTCAGTGGGGCGACATGTCATTGCAAGGCATCTGCGTGCCTTGGTGGTTGTGAAGATCTGATGTAGGGTTGATGTCTCTCCTGTTGAGGCGTGGGACTTGTTCCCGTCATCCCTCATTGCCTCGGTCTCTTCGGATTTCTGGGTTTACTGCTATTAGCCGCCTGGTCGAGCCATTAAGGTCGTCGTCATCTCCACATACCTCGGCGCAGTAGGCGTTGTGCCAGGTGGTGGGGGATATTTCATAAGACGGCTAAGCAGTTTTAGGGTCTCCCGTGAGCCGTCACTGCTGAGTCCGTTTTAAAAAGTTGCGATTGTCATGCCTTCGGACACGTTTGGTAGGCTCATCCTAACCTTGTTGAACCTGGCTAAGAATTCTCTGAGCCATTCTCCTGAGACCTGTCGGACAGCAAAGATGTCGTTGACCCGAGCTTCTGTTTTTTTGGCTCCCGCGTGGGCGGTGACAAATTTATCTGACATTTCCTCAAACGTGGAGATACTTTTGGCCGGCAACTGGGAGTACCATATTAGGGCCCCTCCAGTTAGTGTTTCGCCGAACTTTTTCAGAAGTACGGATGGTACCTGTTCCTTTGATAAATCATTGCCTTTGACCGTCGTGACGTAGTGAATTAGGTGGTCCTCGGGATCTGATGTCCCATCATATACCTTCAAATAGGGGGGGCATTTTGAAGGTCTTTGAGATGGGGTAAGGTGCAGCTCCTTCAGTGTAAGGTTGTTCAACGAGCTTCCCCACGTCTCGCTTTGGCAGCAACTTAGGTGCACCCGGGATCTTGTCCACTCTTTCTTGGTGCTCCTTCATCAGGTCATGAAGCGACCTATTTTCGTTTTCCATTTCTTCCATCTTTTTGAGGATGGCTGTGAGCGTCCCCCGTGAGCTGGAGCATAGGCGGGCACGTTGTTTGTTCGTGTGACCTCGAGTTCATCTTCGATTGTGGCATGGTCTGTCACTGATGTTGCTGTGCATCTGGTGTTGAGTGGTTTTCCGGCTAAGCTACTCAGAGCACTTGTTAACCATTCTTCCAATAGCCTCTTTACCTCTGGGGGTGCTTCTTTGGTTGTAGATGTAGAGGCCTCTTTTTCCCGTGGAATCGCCAGATCTTCAGAAGGGGGAGATAGGTTTTCCACGCTTACCAGGGTACTAGGGTTGCGTGTGGAGCATCCCCTTCAGTAGACGCGTTGAAAGGGCCCATAAGATCGGCTCTAGCATCCAAGATAACTTTCATTCTTGCGTTGTTTTCAGCCATTCTAGGTTGTAGAAGGTGATTTTTTGAAGGATCTCTAGAAGCAAACTACAACTTTGATTCACGAAATCCCCACAGACGGCACCAAATTGTTTGGCTAAAAAGTTAAGTACTTGTTAAGCTCACGAACAATCAAAAAATAATAGGGATTAATCGGAATCATAATATGAACTAGAGAAAATCGTTTTGTTAAGATCTGTGATAATAATGAAGGTAGCTTAAAATGTAAGAACAATGAAGCAAGTAATGAAACTTTCCATAGGAAAGAGAGAGATAGTGAGATAGAGAGTTGTATATTCTTAATAATAAGATACACATGAGTCCTTTACAAAGGGAAGGTCCCCTTTATATATTAAGGGACCTTCCTCGAAATAATCAAAGAAAAGTACAAGGGGTTGGTGGTCTCAGTGTACGGGAAAGTCAGAACTTTAAGCGACGTCGTCTTGAGTCTTGTCGCTTGGTCCATCCGCTTACTGGGGCCGACCTTATAAGCGCCGACCTCAATTAGGCCGTTCTCTACGTCGAAGGCGTGCATAGATAGCCTAAGAACATAGGGAACCAAATTTGCCCAATACAACTATCAACGGCAAAAGATAAGGCATCTAAAAAAGCTGATCGTCACGTTGAAATCAACACAAAATTAGGGGAAAAGCACCAGAGCACTTAGTTCTGATGTTCAGATTAACAAACTATGTAGTATGTAGCATGTAAAGATATTTCTTTACCTATTTGGACAAAATTAGTCCAGCCAAGATCATAAACTAGAATGTCTGCCATAGGATACAGAACGTCCAAGAAATGTATGCAAATATTTGGTAGAGTGATGATGTCATATACCTGAAGTTCGTGAAGTTTCCAAGAATTGAGAGTGTTGGATTTTGAAAGAGATACAAATGGGAGGTCACCGGCTTGTAGAATCATCATGTAAGCATTTCCAGAGCTCTCAGAAGTGGTTGCAGTTTCATCTAACAGTAAAACAATTTGACCCTCCTGCTTTGAATGGTGACATGTTATATGGCAGTTGAAGGGCAGAAAAATTGTAGGTCCACAAAATTAATACCAGGTGACAATTTTTCACTTACTTTATAAAGTGAGAGGTCAATACAGTGATATCCATCAGGAATACATAAGAGGGCTGCTTCTACTGGATCCGATATGCCCTCTAGTTTGCCTAAATCATGTGTAAGGCCCCTGACAATACCAATGCAGTTTGCGATTGAGAAACAATCATCTGGTAATTTGAAAGATATGTACCCAGTGAGCGCCTGTTGATGTATTTCACTCTCTGAAGACTCATGCAAAATGTCCTGACAAATAGAAGGGATGAGAAATTACCAACTTTCAACAGCTCCTAGAATAATCAGGTATAACAAAAGCAATTCGACAGTCAGGATACATCTACAGTGAAATTAAGCTTTCAGAACTCTTTAATGAGAATCCAGACAACGATTATCATAATTTTATCAACATTGTTTTAGCCATTTTGGACCACAACATATCCAAACCTTGATGAAGTCTTTTTGAAGCTCCACCAAATTTTCATGAGTTATTACTACACAAAGTGCTGAGAGCAAATCCTTCATTCCAAAACATCCCTTCCGAGTTAAAGTTTTCTTAAAGATTTGGTTTTTAATACCAAATAACCTAATTACACTAAGGGGCCGTTTGGCCATACAAATTCTCGAAATTAGTGATTGGCCATGACATTTTCAATTTTCAATTTTCAGTTGAAGATGAATTTAAAAAAAAAATCAAAAATTTGAAAAACTCCAAAAGGTTGTTTTTCAAAATTTTCACTTCAAATCACTCACAAAAATTCAAAAACAGCCCAAAATTATATTCATGTCCAAGCACAACTCTAACTTCCAAGTACCATTTTCACTTGAAAAAAATTCCACTTTTTTCCGGAATTTTACAATTCTTATGTTCAAATGCCCACTAAATAGAGAAAAGGAAAAAATAAGGATCTTAGGAAGACCGGACAAGCACCTCATTGTAAGATACTGATGCAGGAACCTTGTAAGGCTTTAGTTTTGAAGAGGATGCAATAGGAAAAAGTGGCAGCAGAGCCTCACAAAGTAGTTTTCCCGAAATAGTAGAAAATGGCATCTCGAAAGCATCTTTGAAGCTGCAATTCAGAAATCAGATTAACCATTTGAACAAGGAAACAACACAAATTCGTTTACTAATTGAACAGAAGGAAACGCCTTCAAACTAAGTTACTCGGACCCAAGTGTGGGCGTCCGATACGGGTACTTCATGATCTAAATACTTGGATACGTGGACTCATCAAAAACTGTAGCTATAAAGTATAAAGATATACATAATTATGAGACATCGTATGGAAAACATAAATGTAACTTGTAGTAACAGAGTCTTTTATTTTTCAAGTCGTAGGCAGGCATGCAGACACACTCCAAATGACACGATTCATCAAATTTTCCTACAACTCGCACAACAAAGTATTAAAATAAGATACTATAAACTTATTAAAATATAACAAATAAAAGTTAAAACGAAATATAAAACAAATGAAACATACCTTTAAAAGTTAGAACTTAATAATGGAGAATCGCAAGTTTTAAATAATAAGCTAGTGAAATGATCACAAAAAAGTCTTACACAAATTGCAAGTTCATAGACCAAAAATAAATATAACATGCACATTTAAACTAAGTTAGACTTGTCGTTTGAGTACATTCTATTCAAAGGTCATCTCCCTCAATATCAACTTCTTGCAAATTTTCTACTTCCTCTAGTTGAGGTTCGTCTATTGACAATTAAACTAGATCATTGGTACTTCATCAATATTGAAATGATCTCCCCCCCCCCCCCCCTAAAACAACACCAAAATGAATTTAGAAAATTGTGAAAGGAACTTATCATACTAAAAAATTACTCAATATCAATGATGGATATGTATATATATATATACCTAAATCCCAATATTTGTTTGGACCACTTGAATATTTTTCCTTTCTTCGAGAGAGCAAGCGAAGATTATAATTGACAAAAACTAAATCTTCAGCTCTAGAAGTAGCTAGCTTGTTCTTGATGCTATGAGTCAATGAAAAAGTAGTCCAATTCGTTTCGCAACAAGATGAAGAAGCCAGCTGGGAAAGCAATTTGTAAAAGTGGAGCATTTACACCATGGTTGGTTAGTCCACCAAAATAGAGCTCCTCATACCCCATAACAAGCACATGAGGCTCACCAAAGTAATCATTCCCACAACAAAATGCCCCATACTCCCATTGCTTTCACCCACGACTCAATGTGCCATACAATGCAGCGGGGTATTACTTTTCTTCCATCTAGCCACAAGAATTGTATCAAAAAAATTCGATTAGCCGGTAATAAGATCTTTCTCCTCATGCTCAAATAAAGTCACCTTTTCAATTATTGTATCCCATATATCGTAAATAAGTTACAATTTTGGACAATCAAGGTCGGACTTCTAAGCATGGATACAATTGGTTTCGTACACTTCAAAAACTATCCCACCATTCATCACAAGAGATTTTATTTCTCGCGCTTTAGTTTCAATTACTTTATCTCCCTAATAATTCTTCCAACACCAGTTTTCCAGTGACGATTTAACTTTATGAATACGAGAAGTCATAATAATATTAGAAGCAAATCTTGTTTCCGTAACTTTCAACAAAGATAACTAAAAATATTTTTGGAAAATGGCATCCGCCAGGCTGTGATTCACCACAAACTTCTTTAAGTTATTCACTTGACCAATCAACTTTAATATCCATTTGCAATTATTAAAGTGAGCTGATTTTTCTGAAGGTTGACACATACTTTTCAAAGCAAAATTTAAACAATGAATGACACATAGTGTCCAAAATATGTGCGGAAAGGTTTGCTCAACAGTAGAACCGGTAAGCTTCATATTACATGCATTATCAGTGATAACTTGAACAAATTTTTTTGAATCGACATCTTCTATGGCTTTAATAAACAACTTAGCAAGGTATTCACCATCCTTAATAATCCCACTTGAATTGATTGATTTCAAGAATATTGATCCGCCACTAGATGCTCTCATGATATTTATCAATAGCCGCCTTTTAACATCCGAACAAATTGATAATCCTTTTCTTTTCCATTTATCTTTAATAAGTTGTAGTTTTCAATCTATATGAGCATTTTCTTGGGCCAAAGAATTGTTCTTAATCTATTAAAAGTTGGCAGAACATAACCAGGTAAAACTTTCGTTGCCAAAAACTCCAAAGACTTTAAAGTAAGGAAAAGTTGCAAGGTTAAATGATAAACCTGATGCATAGAACATACGAGTCGCCAACTTGTCGGCTATGTTTCTGTTACAAATGTTAAAAGATTTCTCTACCATTTGAACATTTTCTTTTTTTCGGTTGTGATAAATCTGGGTCGTCCAATAGAGATACATAATCTGCCTTTTTTCTTACATTCAGTTGTGCATCTGATTTTTCCTTTTCAGCTTCTTCATTCACATACTTCATGAGTAATCTCTTTATATACTTCATGAGTATGTGCAACATTGAAGATGGAGAATTAAGAAGCAGAAAAGAAAAAATTAGATGCACAACTGAATGCAAGAAAAAAGGCAGATTATCTATCTTAATTGGAAGGCTCATATTTATCACAATAAAAAAAAGGTTCAATTGGTGGAGCACCGGAAAAATCTCTTAACATGTGTAACAGAAACATTGCTAACAAGTTGGCGGCTCGTATGTTCTACGCATCAGATTTATCATTTAACTTTGCAACTTCTCCTTACTTTAAAAATTATTCTGAGTTTTGCCAACAAATTCTTTACTTGGTTATGTTCAGCCAACTTTTAACAGGTTAAGAACAACTTTTGTGGCCCAAAAAAAAGGTTCATCTAAATAGAAAACTACAACTTATTAAAGATACATGGAAAAAAAGGATTTGTTAATTTGTTCGGATGGATGGTCGGATATTAAAAGACAACCATTGATCAATATAATGGGAGCATCTAGCGGCGGACCAATATTTTTGAAATCGATCAATTCAAGTGGGATTATTAAGGATGGTGAATATATTGCCAAGTTGGTTATTAAAGCCATAGAAGATGTCGAAGCAAAAAACATTGTCCAAGTTATCAGTGATAATGCAGGTAATATGAAGCTTGCCGGTTCTATTGTTGAGCAAACTTTTCCGCACATATTTTGGACGCCATGTGTCGTTCATTGTTTAAATCTTGCTTTGAAAGTATGTGTCAGCCTTCAGAAAAATTAAATCACTTTAATAATAGCAAATGGGTATTAAAGTTGATTGGTCAAATGAGTAGCTTAAAGAATTTTGTGGTGAATCACGACATGGCGAATGCTAATTTCCAAAAGCATTTAGAATTATCTTTGTTAAAACTTGCGGAAACAAGATTTGCTTCCCACATTATTTTGACTTCTCGTATTCATAAAGCTAAATCGTCATTGGGAAAAATGGTGATGGATGACGAATGGGAGAATTATAAGGGAGATAAAGTAACTGAAGCTGAAGCGAGTGAAATAAAATCTCTTGTGATGGATGATGAATGGTGGGATACTATTGAATACTTTTTGAAGTGTATTGAAACAATTGTATCCATGCTTAGAAGTGCCGACCTTAATTGTCTAAAGTTGCACCTTATTTACGACATATGGGATACAATTATTGAAAAGTTGTGGTGATTGTATTTGAGCATGAGGGGAAAGATCTAATTACTGGCCAATCAATTTATTTTTTGATACAATTCAAGAAATTCCTGTGGCTAGGTAGAATAAGAGTAATACTTTGTTGCATTGTATGGCACACATTCATTGGTTCTGAAATACTATCATGAACCGTAGCTTAAAGGTGGGATAAGAAGACCTAATCCTAATGAAGATATAGAGATTTCACAAAATAGGCTCAAATGCTTTCAAAGATATTTCAAGCATCCACATGATTTAAAGCAAGCTTCTTTGGATTATGGGGCATTTTGTTGTGGGAATGGTTACTGTTAGACCCTTGACAAAGCTGATCGGCAAGCGGCGCGCCAGTGGCGAGGATTGACATGATGGCCTTGCCATTGGCCTTATGCGCGGGAAAAATCAACATGCAAGACAATGCGGGTGTTGTCGATGGCAACAAACTGTTGCAAGGGCAAGAGTGACGGACTACGCTTCTAATTGAGGACTTTGGTGTGACGGACTACAAAAATATAAGGGGATACGTACAAGCAAAGGCCAAAACCTTGACGGAACTAGGCGGACTGGATGGATGCTTGACAAGGCAAAACGGGAAAGACCTCGACGCTAAATTGGGGCAGTTTAGTGTCAAGGCAGTGGCGTTGGCAATGTGATGTTGCCATGACTTAAATGAGCGGGCTGGCACCTAAGTAAATTGTGGGCAAACGACTTAGCAACGGGAATGACATCAAGGCTTGGTGACTTGATGCTAAAATCAGCATTGGCATTGGCAATGGGCAGACTTGATCAAGTAGGGGCGACTTGACAAGAACAACCAACTGTGGCAGCGGATGAGCGCGCGACAAAGTCATGGGCGACGAGCTGTGGCGATGGCATTGAGCGAGAGCAGTGTCAAAAGGCCAAGGCTTGGAGCAATGCCAGCCTTAGGCGTGCAGCAGCTCACATGGAGCGGTTTTCAAGGGTGATGTGCACATGATGCAGTTGGGCGGTTACAACTACCCATGTCCAGAAGTTGCTGATTTTAAGGCTAAGTGTTTCCACGTTTTTTGCATGTTTTATCATGTTCCCACGTTTTTAGATCATGGGGATCATGTCCTATCAGTTGGGGGATGTCAACTGAACATAACTAACTTTAGGCTAACTACACTATATATATATATGTGTGCTAGTAGCCTCAAAAACGGGCTGGAGTATCTAGGGAGGGAAATAGTCTATCTAATAGACATAGGGTTGTCTATTTTATGGCTTGAGCATAGCAAAGTGTGTGTCATTGCCTTGCCAAACGAGTGGCAGCACGAGCGGCCTTAGGCGGGGGCCTTTTGTGGGGTAGATTCGTGCACTTTGTTGGCTATATTTGTGAGTTGGTGCGGCCAAGGGTGGCAGTACCTTGCCAAACTCGAGACTTTCCTTTGTAATTGATTTTATAAAAGATTGGGAAAAGGGTTTCCCGTAAATCTGCTTGTCTCCTTCTTATTTCTGTTGCCTTTAATTGATTCTAAGTACAAACCTCAAAAGCGAAAGAAAATCGGGCAAGGCTGGAGTCAAGTTGGGACTTGGCTGCCACACGGACGGGCAGAATTTTCGGCGGACTGAAAACGTTCCTGTGACAGTTACTTTGGTGAGCCTCATGTGCTTGATGTTATGGGGTATGAGGAGCCTCAATTTTTGGTGGGCAAACTATGGTGTAAATGGCCCACTTTTACAAAGTTTGGCTAACAAATTGCTTTCCCAACCGGCTTCTTCATCTTGTTGCGAAAGGAATTGGAGTACTTTTTTATTGGCTCATAGCATCAAGAGAAACAAGCTAGCTACTTTTAGAGCCGAAGATTTAGTTTTTGTCCATTATAATCTTCGCTTGCTCTCTCGAAGAAAGGAAAAATATACAAGTAGTCTAAGGCTCCAAGCAAATATTGGGATTTATGTATATACACACATATCCATCATTTGATATTTCTTGAGTAATTATTTTAGCATGATAAGTTCCTTTCACAATCTTCTAAATTCATTTTGGTGTTATTTTGGGCGGAGACCATTTTAATATTAATGAAAGTATCAATGATCTAGTTGAATTAACAATAGACGAACCTCAACTAGAAGGAGCCTTCTTTGAAGAGGAAGTTGAAGACTTGCAAGAAGTTGACATTGAGGAAGATGACCCTTGAATAGAATGTACTCATGTACAATGCCTCAAGTGACAAGTCTAGCTTAGTTTAAATGTGCATGTTATGTACTTATTTTTGGTGTATGAACTTGTGAACTTGCAATTTATGTAAGACTTTTTGGTGGTCAGAGTAACTTAATTTGACTAGCTAATTATTTAAAACTTTTGACTTGTGATTCTCTGTTAGTCTATTTAGTTCTAAGTTCTAACTTCTAAAGGCATGTTTCATTTGTTTTATATCTCTAAATCTCTTTTTAACTTTTATTTGTTATATTTTAATAAATTTATAATATCTTACTCTAATACTTTGTTGTGCGAGTTGTAGGTATGGGATTACACACGGTTCGTTGTTGTTGTTGTGCGAGTTGTAGGAAAATTGATGAATCGTGCAATTTTGGAGAGTACCTACATGCCTGCCCACGACTTGAAAAATAAAAGATTCAGTTACTACACTCTGTAGGCACAAGTTACATTAAGTTTTCCATAGAATGTCTCATAATTATGCACATCTTTATAACTATATATTTAGATTTTTAATTTATTTTTTGCTGAATCCCCGCACCCTCAACCGCACCCGTACCTAGATCTATATCCTCGAATCCTAAAATTAAGATAATGAAGGATCCGTACCCATGTCGGATACCTGCACCCGAGTCTGAGTAACTTAGGTCTGAGATGCATATATTCAAGAGCATCCAACAATTCTTTTCCAGTTTCTTGGTTTGTTGGAACTATAGGAACATCAAGAAATTCAGCAAAAAAATATCCACCTACATCTATACTGGCTATATTTTATCATGAAAAATAACAAACAAATAAATAATAAAAATATGCGCCAAGCCCCAGGCAGTTGGGAACTTGGGATCTTTAACAGCCATCACCGCCACAGGAATGATGCTAACAAAGATCATGCACAAAATCTAGGAGAGAGAAAACAAAGAGAAGTAAGGCGCACCAAGACTCCATTTGTTGAAATTCTTCTGCTAGTGTCCTTTTCAAATATTCTAAATCTGAAAACCCTCCGAAATGTGCTAGTTGTTTAATTCTTTGCATCGTTTCCCTATTCACAAAGAACATAACATTTAGAATTACAACAATTAATCAAGAGATAAATAGGCCCAGCACAATAAAAATCTGAAAACACAAGTAGATTAAACTAGTTTAGTCGGATTCCTGAGAGAATTCGAAAGAGAATAATAGCTTCTAAATCATCCACAAAAAATAAAGTTTAACATTGCTAATTGACAAGCATCTTCAAACGAATCCTGACAGTTAAAAAGTTAGCTTCAAGAGTTTCGAGTAATGGCTCCTCCCCCTCCCCCCCAACCGACTTCTATTCCCAGGCTCTTCCATTTCTCATCCAAAACCATAACTGCAATTCCATTTCCAAGTGCCTTAATTTTACTGAGCTTTATTAGTCAATGTTCATGGAAAAGAAACCAACTATGCAGGATGGATCTACTTTTTCAATCAGGATAGACTATTAGCACAGTCAACCCACAGGCACACAAGTAATCTAATATGCACCATGCATGTACAGTATAGTAACGACTCCACCTTAAGGAAAAGGAAAAATTTGCAATGAGCTTTGGTTATTTTTCTCTACCCCCCATGGGCTTGGGCTGGGGTCTTAAAGTTCGAGGAAAGTGACGAGTTTTCAGGAAAACAAAAAGAAAAGAAAAATAATACATAAAGGTTAAAACTTAAAACAAAAACATAACCATAATGGAAAATAAAACATAATAACTTGTCTCGTGCACAAACTTCTTTTTGACGGGAATACAACTTACAGGTCTACTTCAATGCTGCTATCTCCCTCAGAAATCTCCAGTAACTGCTTTACAGGATCTTGATCATATAGGAACTTCAAGAATATAATAACAAGTTCACTGTCAAAACAAAGAAGCACAGGGAAAGACCATTCAACATTAAAACCAAGTGATTCCATTTATAAGTTGATATAAAATTCAAAAATGGTGGAAAAAAGTGAGACGGTATGAAAGTTAAACCTATTAAAAGGTAGTTGATCGCTTGGTTCAGCCATTAGAATCTTCACAGATTTCAGAAGCCAGCTGAAGAAATTTGAAAACTGGATACAAGACTAATTAGAACCACTATAATAGTCAGAAGACAACAACTACCCAGTATAGTCCCACAAAGTGAGGTCTGGGGAGGGTAATATGTAGACGGGCCTTACCCCTACCCGAAAGGGCAGAGAGGCTGTTTCCAATCGACCCTCGGCTCAGTGGAGGAAAGGAAAAACAAAAACCAAACCAAAACAAAAGAGCATTAGTAACTCCAGCAGAAATAGCGTAAATAATTATCTAAACATAAGAACCATAAATAAAATAGCATGCAAATATACCAGATAGTAACTACCATAAATAACTACCAAAGGAAGGCACAAACCAATGCACAAATCTTCTACGGATAGGCCTGCCAAGCCTCACCCAACCCCGGGTGAGGAGTACGAAACACTCTAGGAGCCCCTATCCTACAACCCTGATACTAGACCTCCAGACTTTCCTATCAAGGGCCATGTCCTCGGAAATCCGCATTCTAGACATGTCATGCCTAATCACCTCTCCCCAATACCTCTTAGGCCTCCCTCTGCCTCGCTGTACGCCGACCATCGCCAGCCGCTCACAACTCCTCACCGGGGCATCAGGACTTCTCCTCCGCACATGCCCGAAACACCTCAGCCTCGATCCTCGCATCTTCTCATCCACCGGGGCCACCCCACCTTCTCTCGAATAACTTCATTCTTAATCTTATCTAACCTGGTGAGCCCGCACATCCAGCTGAGCATCTTCATCTCCGCAACCTTCATTCTCTGAACATGAGAGTTCTTCACTGGCCAGCACTCCGCCCCATACAACATGGCAGGTCTAACCACAGCTCTATAAAATTTCCCCTTGAGTTTCTTTGGAACTTTCTTGTCACACAGGACTCCTGATGCAAGCCTCCACTTTGACCACCCCGCTCCTATACGATGAATGATGTCCCCGTCAATCTCTCCGTCCCCCTGAATCACCGACCCAAGGTATCTGACATTGTCCCTCTTGGCGATGACCTGAGATCCAATCATCACGTCCTGCCGACTTCACTCGGCTCGGCACTAAACTTGCACTCCAGGTATTATGTCTTAGATCTGCTTATTCTGAGACCCTTAGACTCGAGAGTCTGTCTCCATACCTCTAACCTCTCAATAACACCGACCCTCGTCTCGTCTATCAAAACTATGTCGTCAGCAAATAGCATACACCAAGGCACATCCCCTTGGATATGTCGGGTTAGAGCATCCATCACCAAGGCAAACAAGAGAGAGCTAAGCGTCGATCCTTGATGGAGCCCCATAACCACTGAAAAATGGTCTGAGTCGCCACCCACTGTCCTAACCCTAGTCTTAGCTCCATCGTACATGTCCTTGATTACTCTGATGTAGGCTTCCGGCACGCTCCTCGCCTCCAAGCACCTCCACAGCACCTCCCTAGGGACCTTGTCATACGCCTTCTCCAAGTCGATAAGCACCATGTGCATGTCTTTTTTCTTATCCCTGAACTGCTCCACCAGCCTCCTCACAAGGTGGATAGCTTCTGTAGTGGAGCGACCCGGCATGAAACCAACTGGTTCACAGATATGGATGTCATCTCCCTCACCCTCGCCTCGATCACCCGCTCCCAGACCTTCATGGTATGACTTATTAATTTGATACCCCTATAGTTATTACAACACTGGATGTCCCCTTTGTTCTTGTACAAGGGCACCACTGTACTCCACCTCCACTCCTCCGGCATTCTTTTGGTCCTGAAGATCGCAGTGAACAACCTTGAGTCACTCCACTCCTGGCCTACCCATGCATTTCCAGAACTCCATCGGGATCTCGTCAGGCCCGGTCGCTCGACCCCTATTCATCCTACGCAAAGCCCTCATGACCTCCTCCGCCCTAATGCGCCTGCAGTACCCAAGGTCTCTATGTTGCTCCGAATGCCCCAACTCCCCTAGCTCTATGTTACGATCTCCCTCCTCGTTAAGTAAGCCGCGAAAGTACGCCTGCCACCTCTGCTTGACTTGAGACTCCCCCATCAGAACTCTACCATCCTCGTCCTTGATGCACCTAACCTGGTCAAGATCCCGTGCCTTCCTTTCCCTTGCTTTAGCTAACCGGAATAACTTTTTGTCCCCGCATTTCTCCCCTAATTCCTCGTACATGCGATCAAACGCCGAATTTTTAGCTTCCGTAACCGCCAGCTTTGCTTCTTTCCTCGCCACCTTATAGATCTCCCTGTTCGATCCGCCTTTGACTTGAGAAAAGGAATAAATAATTACAAACTCAGAGAAGCTAAAGCTTTCAAGAAGGCCTAAAGCTTCCTTTAGCAGTTAATATATATAGGAAACTTACCAAATAAAATTTAAAAAATAAAAATTTAAAAAGATGAACCAAGAATATTATCCAGCCAATAATATCCATCTTCGTACCCCTTTCTTCTTGAGGTTCACTGTTAAAGTGCACTGCCACAGTTGCAACTCCCCTTGTCACTGTAGACCCTCTTCCACTCCTCTAAAGTTACCCCCTTCCCACAGCTAAGCTGAGCACACTCTTCCCCAAGGCCCATCCCAAATAATTACTCCACCATTAGCCCTCATCCACAGCCCCCTTTCACTTCTCTCCAGCCCAATGCCAGCAGCTTCACCTAGCCCCAAGCTCATGACATTGGAAAGTAGACCTTGCAGGTGGTGCTAAGAAGCATTAAGAAGATAGATAGTTCCTAAGCTTTGTAAAATATATAATAGTTCTGTTATTTTCTAGGGTTTTCAGTGCTCTTCCGTCTTCCCATACTACCCTTCAGTGACATTAGGAAGTTGGCCGCTGATTGAAATAAGAACATTTTGCAAACACATACAAAAGGTTGACGACTCTTTAAAGTAAATTATGGTTGAGGATAACAATGCTAGTTACTGATAACTTCTCGGTATGAAGCGAGCAGTTTACTCCTGCCCATCCATGTGGTGATAAAATAATCTCCTCTTATTCATCTCTAACATAGACACAACTATACAGCTGCATAAAGAAGGCTGTTTTGGCAATCAAGATCTACTTTGGAATTTACAGCATTAGTTATAAAGCAGTAAAAGAGAAAGCCGTGTGTCAATATGCTATTTATGTACAATGGGATTATTTGAACTGAAATCTAAACTAGAAAAATATAGAATGGCACAATTATAGCATTCAATGTTTTCATACTTGATAAGAATGGACATTGGGCCTAACTCAACCCCAAAAGCTAGCTTATGAGATGAGGATTGCCCAAGCCATATAAGGAGACCAAGGACCTCAAATCCCTCCGATGTGGGACAACTCAACACCCCCCCCCCCTCACGCCCAGATCTCTGGAGCGTGGACAACATAATGGGGGCCCAACATCGGTAACAATAATTGGGATGGGCCTGGCTCTAATACCATGATAAGAATGGACATTGGGCCTAACTCAACCCCAAAAGCTTGCTTATGAGATGAGGATTGCCCAAGCCATATAAGGAAACCAAGGACCTCAAATCACTCCGATGTGGGACAACTCAACAATACTTTTGTGATTTTCTCTTTCAAAGAGGGTAACAAAAATTTCAAGCTATAAAGATTACATTTTATCCTCATTATCTTGGAAAGCAAAATCAGAAATCTCGAGACAACATATTATAGTCCTTCACTGGCAGAATAAATGAGAACTGATTTTTAACCACAAGAATATAGCGCTAAATACAAGTAACAAGAAGGCTCCTACTCTAGAAAACAGTACAACAAGGATAAGTTAAAAAATAAACAATTACCTGCTGTACAACAGAAGCTAAAACCCTCATAAAACGTTCAACCTGTACGAGTAACATGCCAGCCCTTTCCGTAGCATTATCCATCAGCTTTTCATCCAAGCCGATACCTTTATATCGTGCACGCCATTTTGAAAGCCCTCTCAGTTCTCCAATTCTGAATCCAATAATTTCTGCAGCAGGCTGGAAACAGGAGCTCAGCTCTCAAAGCAACAAAGAAATTGACAACAGTAAATATAACTAAGAAACACAGATTACTAAATTGATATTACAATATTATCACCAACCACCATTAGTAACGAAGTTGAGTAAAAGGATAGATTCCATTTTGTTCAGAGCAGTTATAGAAGCTTCTCTAAATGCAGGTAGAATCAGTTCTTTGAAAAAGAAAAAGAACTAGAGCAAAATAGCCTCATCTCCTTGCATAATTATTTACCGTTAAACTTTACCCATTAAAACCAACTAATAATAGTAATCTTTTCTTCGATTCATCAGGGAAAGGCACAACATGGTTACCCTTTAATCCAAAAGGCAGGCAAACAGATTATTAAAAAGAATCGCCAACTATAATAAAAACAATACTGCTTTCAGATTTTGAGCTGTTTCTCAAGAAAAAAGAAAGGCAATCAAACATACTAGGCCAATAAAAGTCGGTTAACCTTGTAAACTGGTTAAACCATGATAATCTACGAGACTCCAAGGCACTTTTAGAATGGATAGCATCTTCAAGTAATTCCAAGTAATAATATGGAATCAAAGACAGGCTTGTCTTAGGATAAATGAATTTTTTGTGTAGTTCTGGCACCATGAAAGATCTTCGTTTCACAAACTTAAAACATAGTAAAAAGTCAGGGACACCTGTAAATGATCAAGAGCAATTAGCTGAAGCTCTTTCCCAGCACCATTAACTGCCTTTGCTGCCCGCTTGAGACCCTGGCAATAATAGTTAAATAAATACAAAATTTAACCAGTAATACTTCTCCTACTTTAAATGCTCCTATGGAAGAGGCCATACCGCTTCACCAAGAGAATTTTCTAAAAACTGATGAAGTGGAGGACTGGCTCTGGCACCACCTAAAAGGCTTAGAAACTCATCCTGAGGAGTAGAGTCAAGTCCTTTGGAGAAATGGAAAACAAAAGTTTAACAACAATAAAGAAGAGAAGGAAATAATTAAGGTTGAATTTTGAATTTTGAATTTTGAATTTTGAATTTTGATTTTTGAGCCATTACCATGGTCAATGATCAATGTCGATACAGTATTGAACTTCTCGTGAAATGTGTGCATAGCATCAGACCATATCTTAGACATGACTGATAGTGATGTCCGGACGACTTCACTCAGATCTTCAATGTTGGAAGCCTGTTGGGCTACCTGGTGAAGTTCAGTTTTCCTGGCGTTGGTTCGTTACATCAGTTAAAATACATGCCAAATGAAAAACAAAACAGCAAATCACAATTCAAGCAGTCCGTTTAAGGGCTAAATCACCAATGAAACATTCTCCAGTCTCCATATTATTATACGTATATAATCCACTCTGGTTGGAGCCATGAGCCATAAAACAAAAGCATATCTCATGTGGGCCCTACACACCCAATTTTGACCAACTTAACAGAGAAAGAGTATAGGTAAGTTCGACCACTTAAGATTCAATCCCACTCCAAGTAGCCAATGAAACCAGCAATGTCGCTTCTTCTTGACAGAGCTCTCTCTCTCAAAATTGTTTTTATTTTTTTCTTCCATATCTCACCAAACTGGCTGCCTTGCTCCTTGTACAAACTTACTACTGAACCCTACTCTTTCTTCAACAATGACAAACGGTGAGAACAGTGGAAAAATTTAAGCATGCAGTACCATTAGAAACACAACGTGTCACGGATATGCTACATTCTACCCAGTCAAATTTCCAATTTTTTCCTTTTCTAAAAAAAATAATAATCTTAAAACAAACTTTTCCAATCTCTTTTATCTCCGATATTCCAGTTCACTTTTATTTATTTCCTCAAAAAGTCAAATTCATTGTAATTCATGTATGACAATTGTCTCAGAAAGAACATTTGATGGTTGCTGCAATAGAGAGCTTTCACATCTTAAAACAGGATATGAAAATTCATAAAATTGTGGTTTACAATTACCTTTTTGAAAATATTGAAGTGTTGAGGACTAAGCAGTGAAAGCCAAGTAACCCATGCTGCCCTCCACCTTGTTCAACCTCATCTGTGATTAGCTCCCCATTGCACAAAACTACTAAATGGCAAAGATCTTTAGACAAGGCCACCTTCAATGACATCATAAAAGAACACAGAAATCAGCAAAAAAAGGTTAAGAATCAGACATACTCCTATGCTATGCTCGTAATAGAAAATAATTGACAAAGTTCATGTTGATGCTAACACATTACCTGTTCTCAGTTTATTTCTGACCATTTTTACTACCTTCTCTTCAGAGAATCAAGTTATCCTTGTCTCAGTGTTGAATTCAACCAGGAACTTATCATCGGAATTGTCATCAGAACTTTTCTTAAATGGTAAAGTTAAAGTAGCATAATCCGTTACCCAGAAGCATCAGTTAGCTTAAGTTCTACTCGTAAGTTTACCATAACTGAACAGGTTATAAATCAGTGGACTAGGAATATCTTCCTAGCACCTCAATTTCAAGAAATATTATGAATAAGACTTGCAGTACTCCTTGTTGAATGTGCGTACCATGAAAATGCATAGTGAAATTGATGAATGGGGTTTAGGCACGATTAGGCACAATTTGTGCAAAGAATTCCCCTCACAAGTCGCATCCGAAGTGGCAATTACTAATCGTCAAACACATCATCATTTTTTGGAATGTTTTATACTGTCAAGTTTTGAGAAACCAAAGCAGGTTCTGCATAAGCATCTTTTACTATCACTACTTTTCTTTTTAAATTACTATCACTATTTTTACCACTATCACTATTGTTTCGCGGTGTTTGAGATTTTGTTCTGTTACTATAGTGACTGTACTCTTTCCCCGGTATCCATTCAATAAAATTTATTAAATGGAAACTAAAATAAAATATCGATGTGAATAAGCAGGAAGTAGCAAAAAGTATCATTGAACAAAGCATGAATACTTCAATCCCTATGCTACTAAGAGATTATAAGACCGTGGAGAGCACATACCTTACAAATGGAAGCATTGAGAAGTCGGCTAGCAGCATTGCTAGTTGAGAGTGAACTAGAGACAACAAGGTTGTGTATGTTCTTGTGAGCGAGTCCAAGAAATCCACATAGAGGAAAGGAAGTATCAGAAAATTAGTCAAAGAGACAGGTGAATTAAAAATATTGTTCTAAAAAGAAAAAGCACCAACATCTCCAATGATAACAAACAACTTACAACTGTCCCTATTGGAAATATGCCGAAGATATTGAAGCAGATACTTCCATCCTTGTCCCCGCTGCATAAAATGTTATATCTTTGATGTGAAGAATTTGATAGCTCCTGGAAAGAATCTTCTCCGTCATCCATGAAGCCACTATCCCCAGGTACTAGTCCAGGCATCTTAGGAACTCTAGGAGGAGGAGGAAAAAACCGTGAAGTTCGATCTTCATAACTGGAAGTGTTACTATTTTTGTCCTAAATTGCAAGAGATAAGAGTTACAAGCTCAGGAAAAGTAAAAGAAAAATATTAAGATTTAAGAAAGCACAGAAAACGAAGCACAAAAACATATGCACAAGCCATGTGGACTAATCAGTACAATAGCATAAAGTTCCAGGTTCTACAAAAGGGAAGTAACTGTCTGCAAGTCATCTGAATGTCAAATATGCATAGCAGCTGTGGTATATCTTTTTGGGCCATTGGACCTTGTAGATACTGTACAATATGCTATGATATCTTTTCAGCTTTCATCACAGTCAAACATCTCAACAGAAATAACAAATATCATAACATACAGTTCCCCAACAGCCAAATACTATACACAGTCGAGACAAGTTGTTTTATCTTGGTACTTGAGATAATACTTCGGGAAATTCAATCCAGCAAGAAATCTTAACCACTCTTAAGTTTCTTAGAGTTACTAAGAGATGAAAAGAAATCAAGACGAGCTTCATCATGGAGCATAAAGCAAATATCCAGGTGGATGCTAAATGCTGCTTTTGTAGGAAAGAATTTTGTTAAGACAAGAAAGAGAAGGCACCTTGCCTTGTAATTTTAGATATCTTTACGAGTTAGGAACTATTTTCCTATGCTCGAGGTGAATCGGAATAACACAGCTTAGTTCAGAAATGGAAGTCCAAATAAAGTCACACCTCAACTTATTGATGTTCCTTGCACAATAAATAACAACTTGCATCAAGATTGAATAGACTCACACTACCGTTACCAAAGGAAAATCAGTCTGTCAAAAAATGGAAGAAAAAGTAGTACAACCTTTTTCCCATGCTCTTCCCAATGGAGACACACAACATCAGTCGAGTGGGATTTTATGCTTCGCAATAGCTTCCCATTCTGCAAGCAAACACCCAATGAGAAAATGGTATGTACAGAAACAGAAAAGAGTGAACCAACTATATTCTGATTGATAGGGGCAATAAAGGCTCAAGTATACGAAATGAAATTCCTGCAACTAAACCTAAACCTAATGAAATCAACCAAGCCCTTCAAAATAACGTTTTTATTAGCAAAGTACTCAGTGTCAACATAGTAGTTTGTTTTCTCTAATTTGCAGCTAAAGAAATGTGGATTAAGGTTCTTCTGCGAATATAATCCTGAAGAGATAAACTAGTATTGTATTCAACAACAACAACAACAACCCAGTATAATCCCACTTAGTGGGGTCTGGGGAGGGTAGTGTGTACGCATACCTTACCCCAACCCTGGGGTAGAGAGGCTGTTTCCAAATAGACCCCCGGCATCCTTCCCTCCAAGAACTTCCCACCTTGCTCTTGGGGAGACTCGAACTCACAACCTCTCGGTTGGAAGTGGGGGTTGCTTACCATCAGAGCAACCCCTCTTGTCTATAAACTAGTATTGTATTCATTCTGACAAGAGGGGTTGCTCTGATGGTAAGCAACCCCCACTTCCAACCGAGAGGTTGTGAGTTCGAGTCTCCCCAAGAGCAAGGTGGGAAGTTCTTGGAGGGAAAGATGTCGGGGGTCTATTTGGAAACACCCTCTCTACCCTAGGGTAGGGGTAAGGTCTGCGTACACACTACCCTCCCCAGACCCCACTAAGTGGGATTATACTGGGTTGTTGTTGTTGTTGTATTCATTCTGTCAAAATCCAAAGCAAGTAATGCACATTGAATTTGCATATGTGATCCTCAAAGAAGCTTTATGGACATCCTTAAAAGATGCAGTATCTTATAAGATATGTTAAATGGGCCCTTGTAGTGATGTTCCTTTACTAAAAGTATTTACAAGTCTTATGGGGGAAAAACAATCTATAAGTTCAGAAAAAGGAAAAAGATGAACCTATTGTTTATATCCCAAATTACAAAGGATTGTATCACTTCTTTCAGGAAAGACAGCATGAGTAGGTATCCAGTCAATAGTGACAGGACACAAAATCACAAATGAAAGCAACATCCTAAACTGAGCAAGAGAATTTTGAAAAAAAATGGACAGTATTCAGATAATTATTTGCTATCACATGGTATAGCTTATTTTTTCTTTGTTTTTACAAGTATAAGAAATAAAACAACCGAAGATATAAATAAGGATCATCTAATGTTAAATATCTTCGATTCTGCGGCCAGTCGGCCACAATATTTTGATTAAACAGATTCTTGAAGTACTCATGAAATTAAACTAACAAACTTTTGCACTAAGAAAATCATCCTTTATATCACCAAACTCACTTCTACATCATGCAAAGAAATGGTGCCATCTTCAAGCCCAACTGCAATTGCTTTCCCATCAGGACGCCAACATATGGATGTTATGTTCTTTCCTAAAAGATAAAAATCTCATTAGTGGATGATCAAAATTAGGAAATTGATGTTGTAACTTAACATCTTGGACACTGAAACATGCCAAATTGACCACGGAATAGGATCAATTTTGATATCATGATGGCAATCTTAATCATTTCTCCCCCTCTCATCAGGAATATATCAAACCAGAGTCTTTACACCCCCCACAATAAAACTATCCTGACAGCCAAACCATCCAAAAAGAAAAAACTGGTCAGTTTGCAGGAACTTAGACTAATACATCAAGCAACTTGTTACAAAGAAAAATTGCAGGTGTAAGCAAAAGGGGTACCCGGAGAAACAGTCCAAAGCCTTTGCCAATTGAAACGATGAAGAAGAAGCTTAGAGTCTTGTGTAACCATAGCAAGCAAATCTTTTTCCGGGTTCCATTCCGCTATTTTAATCTGCAAAAATACACTCCCAGATGAAAAATGAAAATAATCATTATAGAAGAAGGTTTACATTACATACTTTATATAAGTATACATGTAATAAAAGGAAAAGAAATTGGATATGTGAATACATTCGAAGCAATGGGTTTGTCGAACTGAAGCTGAAATGGAAGAACTCGTTGGGTTTCCTCTGTTTCCATGGCTACTATTATTTCAGTATCGACTGATGGCGTCTTTGTCAGACTATGTCGCTGCGCAGTGGCGCCTGCTCAAGTGTGAGAGAACCGAGGGCGGGGTTTTGGGTTTTTCTTCTTCGTAATTTGAACTGGGTCACCAAATTAAAGTAAGTGTTGGAATTTTCAGAGTTACCATGAATTCGGACAGAATATTTGGAAACATAAAAAAAAATTATAATAATTCAAAAATTCAAAATCCGATGCTATTATTCTTTTCGGTATGAATGGAGTAACTAAAAGGGACAGTAATAATAATACTCCCTCCTCTTCAAAATAAGTGATTTTTTTATATTTTTTTGTGATCCAAAATGAGAATTAATTATTTTTTTCTTATATTATACTTGAAGTAAATAGTGTTGGAATATGTGTTAGGAGTGTTTATGTGAGCTAGTAAATGCTAATATGGTCAATTCTATTGCTAATTAATGCTAAAATATGAATTTCTTAATCTGTGTGAAAACATCCAAAAAAAATCACTTATTTTGGACCCGGGAAATATTTAGTTATACTCCCATTTGTTTTTTTTTCAACTTAATTATACTCCTACCTGATTTTACTTTTTTTGCTTGCACATCTTTTTATATTTTAATCTTGAGAAAGAAAAATAAAAACGTAGTGATTTCATTGTTTATACTGTCGCTGTTTTTCTAATTGAGACTAGCTATTTATAGAGAGAAGGAATATCATTATACAGGTTGGACACAAATTCAAACTAAATTAAACTTAAAATATCTTTGTTCAAGTACCATTATGCGAGTTCGTCACCACCAGACTAAGATTTCAGCGGCAACTTTTATGATGTTTTCTGACGCAATTAAGTAATATCAATATTTCTATATATAAAAATAACATAGAAAATTAAACACTCATCGAAAGCCTAATCTGAAGAGAAACTAGTATATCAAGAGATGTTTCAATTTTGCTAATTGCGTTTCCCATAACAATTCAGAAATTTGGGTTTTAAGATCAACACGGACTAAAATATTTATGGTTTGACTTTATACTCCAAATCAAAAATTTGAAATACACGAGGTCACTTCTCCATTCAAACGGCAACGAACCATCTCAATCTCAATTCGTAATGCACTAGTACATCTTATTTGTTAAGATAATGGCTTGCGTCATGAGCTCGCAAGACATCAAAATGTCAGTTTTGGCATTAATTACGTAACCTTCTCAAGAACTAACATAAAGAATAAGAGCTGAGGCGTTCAGAATTGCCACAGGTTCATGCTCTCATGAAGAGGTTGATTTGGCATTCCAAGTCTTAAAACAAGAATTTCATATGGTTATATTCGAACCAAAATTACAGCCCTTCCAACTCTGGACCATTTGATTTCCACAGAAAAATTATCAAATGATTATCATATAAACACATCGCCAAATAGTCAGCAACAGAAGAAAAGCATGAGAAGAAAGAGTCCATATAAATAGTCTCGAATAAGACAGTTACAGGAAATCTATAGGTCCAAAATCTAAGATCCACATCATACAAGAAAACGCTGATCAACTGAAAAATATTTCACCAATGGATCTCCAACCAGTAACTGACCCCAAAATGTAAACCAAAAAAAAAACACGACACTCAATAAGCCTCCAGACTTGGGAGATAACAGGCTGCAGAATCTTCCTAACAGTTGTCACTTGTAAATCCAAAAGAAAGTCGGACTGATGTAACTAGAAAGGTGATAATGTCGGCCTAACAGGCATGTGTTTGCTAAGTTTCCCTTTCACATGAAATCATAATCATCATAACCATCATATGCATTTACCACAGCTTCATCATCTGCCTTATCAACATGTATCTGCTTCTTCTTTGCACCTGCTGCATGGGAAAAGTCATAAGTCCGGCCATTGGAGGTCACAATTATCATAGACAAAAGTAGGTACAGTATTACCTTTCTTTTTACTTGCATTGGCTTCCTTTTCTGCTTTAATCTTCTCATTTGCAATTGCAGTAACAGAAGAGGCAATTTCTTTAGCATCTGCACCTTTCAACGCAGTCATTGACAATCTCATAACAGCCTTGAGCAACCCAATATAATGGTAGCTTTTCTGAAAAAAGGCAAGCATTTAATGCCGAGTCAAAATTAAGCCCAACCATCAAGAAATCAGAAAAGAATGAAAAGGTTAAACTTGCCAAACCTCATATGGTCGCAGCTTATGAGAAATCAACTCAGCATATTCCAAGAAATCATTCTCACTTTTGGGGATGAAATTGTCAATGGTCTTGTCATCACCACCTTTCGTGGCGAACAATTCAGCTGTGGACTTATAATCAGCTTCTTCAACAAGCCTGTAAAGGAGACATGCGAAAATAATTCTAACTAACTCCTGAGGTGTGCATGTCATAGAACCGCAATTAACCAAATTGTATTATCTTGTTCACCTGGAAACCCAACCAATAACAGACAGGGAAAGCATCACACAATTCCCGACCAGATTCAAAATTCAACTTATTATAAGTTATAACCGACCTGCCTTATTTATTTCAGTTTATAAGATAAATTACACCTTTACCTGTCACCCTCCCAAATAATTTCACATTTACTAGAATATTGTCTTGGCATGACACCAACTTCTTATTCAGCTAAAACAACTCTATTCGAGGCATGAACGGCTAAATTAGTGACGAATAATATGTAAGTTCTATAACCTTTGCTGGCGGAGTTTTTCTGCTACTGGATCTAGAGGCTCTTCCTTAGTATGAATTTCAGCTTCCTTGCCTGTCTTTTCACTAGCTTTTGCAGCAGACTTCTTGGGGGCTTTCTCAGCAGGAGGTTCTGGTTTAGGTGCCTGATCAATCCACCACAGCTTAAATTGATTAGACCAAGAAGTAGGACGCTTCACGCGGAGACGGTACTTGACACAGGACACATGTCACCAGAACATGAGAATCACCGAGCACGTGGCATGGTGCACGAGACGTTGAAGAGAAAAATATAGGCAATGATATGAATATAATCTTACAGAACGCATGAACGATAATAATTAAATTTCTTAAAGAAAATAATACTCCACGGAAGAGAATCGCCTCACTACCAAAATTGGTTGTAGACATGAGTAATTTTCTTCTATAAACAGCTGATGAAACAAATAACAACAGGTTATGCAATAACATCGCTTTCAAGCATTCTCCTCGTGATTAGTGACAACCCAATCATACAGGAAAGCCTTTAATGTCACATTCTCATAAGTAAATTTAAAATGGAGAAGGAACTACAGGCACTTCTATAATTACAATGCTCAAACAGCTCTTAACAACTCTAAGCAGTATTATGATTACAAAGCTAAAATAGCTTTTACGACCCAAGCAATCTTAGCTTTGCACCAAGAGTATCACGCGTTCTGTTCTGCTATATTAAATCATGAAAACTGCATTATATCTTGATCAGGCTTATACCATTATTCTCTGCGAAATAGATACAAAGTGAGGGTTTCTAGTCTATGAACTCATGTGCAAACACGCAGGAATTTCCCATGGGTCTCCTGCACCAGCAGCAAACAATGACATAATACAGAAGCATCTAAACTGCGTTTTGCATTTCGCTGATTTAATATTGGAGTGTTTTACTGACTCCAAAAAAGGGTATATTCACATGAAAGTTTCCTTGGTTAAATAGCGTATGAGCCTAGCTTTTCTTCATCTACTAGTCGTATGATAACTAAATAATTTGTGACTGCAACAACCCACTCTAACAAATGGGATTCACCAAGTATGCAAACAGAAGTCAAAATATTACTCCGTTATACTTCCAGGTTAGCATGCAAAACACAGAAATACGACCATTGATGCGGCAACAACACCATCCAAATCCACTTAGATAATTCTTTGATAAGTTAATCCAAGTAGATATTCTCAACCCAGAAGAGCAGTTTCTACATTTCAAGATACTGCTACTAGCAGGGGCAAAGAGGTGGATTATTGGAACAAGACAGTTTAACTATGATGAATTTTTTTAGAATTGACGAATACCGCAAGCTTGTTCACAAAAAAGAAGCAGGAAATCAATAACTAGTCAACCATACCGGAACAGGCTCCTCTTCATCTTCCCACGATTCTTTTACATCATTATCATCTGCATCTTCGTCATCCCATTTACTCCTTGGTTGCTCCTTCTTAAGAAGATCCGAAACTGCCACATCCTCTGAAACAAAATATGCAAGTTATAGACTATCGTGCATACAATGATGTGGCTTAAAACAACTAGAGTTGTCAAGTTATACCAAACTCAGAATTCACTAATAAACAGCCAATCAGTAAACATAGGCAATTATATTAGAAAGACTATGGTAATAAAACGGATTTTATCCACAGAGGTATTAGGTTGAGAGTAATTACATCCCTTTTTCTGCATGCACAGTAGAGTGAGAGACCATGTAAATAGACAGGGAATCCAAGTCTTTTCAGAAAGATAGATGAATCAAATACTCAATCCCTTACTAGTTTGAACATGCAATATCTTGGACAGGGTATCCAAGTCTTCCCGGAATGATAAATGAATCAAATCCGCAATCCCTTAAATACACTTGTTTGCACATAAAATATCTCCTAAAAATAGGGACCTAAGGTGCATAGCATATTATCAAGCACCAAAGGTGAGGCAGCTTAGTGGTCAATCAACTGGATGGATGAGGTCTCAGTTTCAAATAATGGAGACAATAAACACTATAGATGATTTATTCCCATCTGCCTAAACCTTGGTGGGTGGGTAGAGATACCCGGTACCTGTGCTAGTGGGAGGTTGAAGGTACCAGGTAGAACACCCAAGGTGCGCAAGCTGTCCTGACACCAATTACTGTAGATATTTGACCACTTGACTAAGGTTATTTACCTTTTTTATGCAAGCAGCTATATGTAAACATTATGCAAAAAACATAACTATGTGACCAGTGAGTTCAAGTGAAGTGCACTCAGCACATAAACATCCAGAATCAAGTAAAGTATAAAACTCCTACAATAATAAAGAAAGAAGTTTACCACTGATTAGTGAAATGAATTGTTAGATTATTGTTTATTCCTTTACCTTTCTGCACCCACAAACCCCTGGTGTGAGCAACAGGCAATGCATGTATGAGGTTAAAACAAAATTGTCGGTGTCAAAGTATCAAGATGGAACAAGAAACGTTTTGAGCTAATATGTCCTGCATTCCTACCCAACATTACATTAGTATTAACACCCCCTCAAGAAGAAAGCAAAAATAACAACAACCATTGTTCTAAGTCGCACACCTAGTTAAACTGAGGTTGACAGAGCAATGAGGTAATGCAGGTAACAATTGCATACCTCAAACCCCTAGCGCCCGCAGCATCATGATTAATGTGCTATTTCTCAAAATTTGCTTGAATAAAAAAAGATAACGAAAGCTCATCGAGCATATATCTTCCATGAATTTGGTACAAGAGTAGCTACAACAAAAGCTGGATATTAAATAATATTTTGCATCTCCAAATTAGATTACTCCATTTCATCCACTAGTTGAAGACATATAATGGCAGGGAAAATTTTGTATATTAAATCATAGCATGTAGGAGGTTGGCTGAACTATATGAATTACAAGGAATATAGTCGTATACAACACCAGAAAAGATCATACTACTTTTGCATGTAAGAACTCGGCAAGGGACACATCACTCCCAATATCAAAGTTATACAGAAAACCTATAAATAACAATAATCAATCATGAAACAATAGATGTCACAAAGATGTGGAATACACAAAAAATTATGTTTAGTGTCTTCCAATTAATAACAATAAACAGCTTCCTACTCATCAAAAATGAAAAGAAAAAGGAACAATAGATTGTTTCCTAAATAAAGCAAGACGCATAAGCATCAGAAGTAACTGAATTAGTTTTTCACGGGAAGAGTACAAATAAAAACTTTGAGAGATATCAACATTACCCCAATCCTCCATCTTTAGTTGATTCTCTTCTGTCCACAAAAACCTATAAATTCAAGTATCTGCACAAGTAGACAACAACTCATCTTACTTTCAACAGAAATCAAATTATCAGCAATGTGAACCTCCAAATTCCATATTGATCTTTAATCAAATCATCAATATACAGCATAATTAACAACTTGAAACAGTTACGAAACTCCAAGATGAATCAAGCACATCACATAGCCCACAAGATTCATTTAATATTCATGCAAACTTATCAAGAAACCACTAAAAATGAAAAAGAAAGTGCCCATTAACATTTGTGTTCTTGCCACACATGCACTAGGTCTACTGTTTGACGGGAGTAGGTTGGACATTGTATGGCAGTGTAGGGATATGTAGGGGTTTTTCTTTTGTTAAGAAAAGGAATCCCCAAGGCCCAGTGGGGCACGGTTAAAGCTTGTTGGATACTGGGGCGCCCCTCTGCCTTTTCCACTTTGCCCTCTACCTTCTCCACTTAAATACCATCTCCACTTAAATACCAGGAAAATTAGAACCGCGCCTAACCCACACATCATGCATTGCATTATTACCAGTAGACCAATACTAGGGGGCATATGTAGGAGATTTAAAGAATCCACAAATAATTCAACAATGCAATAAAGAGGGTTTTGGAGTGAATCTATATTCGTACCACTAGTTTTGGATTGAAGCATAATTGTGCAGTTGTATACCAAAAAAAAATGTTTTTGTATGAACGCCCAATCACTCATATAGTATATATAATCGTGGATGCGACAAGGAACTTAGCAAATTTGGAAAAAAAATGATAATTCACATTTAATTATCAAAAATCCAAAATAGTTAAAGTGAAAATTCAGCAATAAAATAGAGATACGTTATGAATTCAACATTGCTAAAGGAAAAGGCATGTACCAGTACGATGGATGGGTGAGTCTCGCCGACGATGCCTTCCGATGGTGGATAAAGCGACCGAACAGAAAATCTCCGATCGGTGGGTCGCTAAACCCTAATAGACTCCGCAATTCTTATCGCCTTGCGCGCATCTAGGGAGATTGAAGGTACTAGTGGAAGGAGAAGAAGAATCCAGAAAATCTGGTCGTTTAGGGTTAGCGTCTGGTCTCCCGTTTTAATTTCCAGATTCTATTAAACGGATACGGGTCTGGTTAGGAATGGGGTTGATATATTCCTGATTTACAATTTTTACCCTCATTTTTGGCCTAACAAAAACAATGGTTATGGTATCATATTGTTACTTTAAATATTATGTTTGTTTTGATAGTTAGTTGGAAAGGAGGTTAGTTGAGGGCGTAGCTTGGAGAAGTTTTGGGGAAGCGGACGCTATGTGGACAGTGACGGCGAACTTGGTTAGGGGGGTAGCACGGGATGTGTTCGGGGTAGCCAAGGGATATTCAGGCAGACATCAGGGTGATTGGTGGTGGAACGATGTAGTCAAAGGAAAAGTGGAGGTGAAGAAGGCGGCGTTCGCTAGGTTGGCAGGGAGCACAAGCGAGGAGGAACGGAGAGCGAACAGGGTGATCTACAAGGAGGCAAGAAAAGAAGCAAAGATGGCAGTCACGGAAGCTAAAAACGCGGCGTTCGGTCGCATGTATGAGGAACTAGGGGAGAGAGGCGGGGATAAGAAGTTATTCCGGTTGGCTAAAGCGAGGGAAAGGAAGGCACGTGATCTAGACCAGGTTAGGTGTATCAAGGGCGAGGATGGTAGAGTTCTGATGGGGGAATCTCAAATCAAGCAGAGGTGGCAGGCGTACTTTCGGGACCTACTTAACGAGGAGGGAGATCGTATCATTGAGCTAGGGAAGTTGGGTCATTCAGAGCAACATAGAGACCTTGGGTACTGCAGGCGTATTAGGGTGGAGGAGGTCATTGTTAGGATTTATGCCCGTCACTAGATGGGGGATGAATAGTGCGGCACGAGAATATTGATAAATATTGCGGAATTAAAAATTGCAGGAATAAAATAAATTCGGTAATTAAAATAGTAAGGAAAGAACACACCGAATTTATCCTGGTTCACCACAACTTGTGGTTAGTCCAGTCCCCGAGAGACTCTCTCGAGATTCCACTAACTCCGTTAAGCTTACGGGTGCCTAACAAATCGTTACACTTGCTCGTAGATGTACACTCTACAAGACTTCAACTTGCTCGAGGATACCGCACCCCAAGACTTCACCTTGCTCGTGGATACCGCACCACAAGACTTCACACACTAAGACTTAGGGTACTTAGCGAACCCGACAATCAATGAGAAGATATGTTCTTCTCAAACACCTTTCTCTTTTACAACAAGAACTCTCTCAAAAGAGTAGATAAAGAGATACAAAATTAGCTCTATGAACAACTCAAAGTTGTTTCTCAAATGGCTCAACAAAAGCTCTAAAATGATGCTCAAATAATGTCAATATGTATCAATATTGGGAGGTGTTGTGTGTTTCAAATCAGCTCAAAAGACCTCTTTTTATAGGTGAAAGAAGTGTTATGTCCGTTGCTTAATTGGCAATCAATTATGCTGATTTTGTGCAAGGATAATCGATTATTGGATTTGTATAATCGATTATTCTTCCAACGTTCCGAAAATCAGAAGCTGATTTTCTGTTGAATAATCGATTGCTTGATTCTGCATAGTCGATTATTCTTCCAACGTTCCGAAAATCAGAAGCTGATTTTCTATTGAATAATCGATTACTTGATTTTGCATAATCGATTATTCTATTCCAGTGTTCAAACACTGGCAACGGTCTACAGCATAATCGATTATGCAGATTGTATAATCGATTATTCTAGTCCAGATTTGAATACTTACTTCAAAAACCATTTTGGTTAAAATGAGAACTTTAACAACATTTTGTTTGAAGTATGTAAAATATGTTTATGATAAATATGATTTTCTACAATGATTTTATACATATTTATGATGACCTATGTTGAGCCAAAAGACGAGATAACTTAAGCGTTGCTCTTACATTGGTTCTACCTAACGACCTACGCCTTGGGTCTTCGGTCTTGAACATTTGAGCTCGTCTTTGGCTTGTCTATGCAATTTCGTCATCAATATGCTTCTCGGCATTCAATCTTGATTGTTTGTCATATAATATCGTTGTTTGACACTTGACTTTATTGTTTGTCATTCATCAAAACCTATACCTGAAAATCATGCTAATACAACCAAAGCGCACATATCATAGATAGAATGATTTTCTACAATTTTTCCCTTTTTGATAATGACAAACAACAGGAGATATGCGTATTGGATTCCCCCTAAATTCATGCTATATCTCAACATACAATTCATGTAAACAATTTAATATAATTCCCCCTTAATTGAATATTCCCCCTCAATTAAAGCATACTAGAATGTGAAGACATTCCCCCTTATTCGATGCATATCGCCTAAATTCTTCCCCCTTTTGGCATTAGCAAAAAGAGTATACCAATTGTTATTGAAACTATTGACGATACCAATTGTTAAAAAAATCATATCAATATCAAATAATACCAAATGTTAGTAAAAACATGCCAATCATAATGACAGTCATTTTTCGCAAATATACCAACTGTTGTTTAAACTAAAAATATTCATCAAAACATGAATCAATCATTTAACATAAAAATAATTGATACCAATTTGTTATTCAAAATAACACTTATCAAAACATGAATCAATAATTAATATTAATTGTTAGCACATATCAACTATTATGTTTTTATCAAAAATACGATAACTAACCGACGTTCCCCCTCGATGCAGCAAGGTTTCGTGCTTGGTGCATCTACTACAATATTGTAGTCTTCAAGCACACCTGCAAAAGTACCTAAAAATAGGTTTTCGGTACCCAACTTCTTTTGGGTCCTTGGGGGTTAGGCAAATAATAATTATAATCAAAATATGAATCTCTATGTTTAGCAAAACATACGGGTGCAATGTGTCCAACCCGGTTACAATAATGACATATAACATTAGGATTGTGCATATGTCTAGGTTGAGCCAAATGCGTTCTAGGTGATCTAAAGTCGTTATTCCTAGAAGCGTTGAAATTCCTAGAGTCATTTGTAGGTGGTCTAAAAATATTAATTTTAGACTCATTAACAAAAATTCTAGAATCATTTCTAGGTGGCCTAAAATGATTAATTCTAGGCTCATTAATAAAATTCTTAGAGTTGTGTCTAGGTGGTTTAACCTCATTTCTATCATCCTTTTTAATTACTTCACTTGTTTTAAAATCATTTACACTACATTTTTCTAGTGTATTTCTAAGTTCTACGTTCTCTATTTTCAAAGAGCTACAAGAAGAACAATTTGAACTTTGAACAATTAAAGTGGCTTCATTCATCTCCTTGATTTTATTTTTGAGATCGACATTGTCATTTTCCAAAAATCTATTTTCTTCTTCTAAAACTTTGATTTTATTTTTAAGAAAAGTAATGTCATTTTCTAAAAGATCATTTTCTTCTTTTAGTTTTTCATTATCACAAGTCAATTTTTCAAAATCTTTTTCTTTTAAAGAAGGTTATTTTTCAAAGTCTTTTTCTTGCAAAGAAAGTGTTTTCTCAAAATCTTTCTCTTGCAAAGAAAGTGTTTTCTTCAATTCTTTTATGGTTTTGGAAGCCTTAATAAATTCACCAAATAATTCATCATAGGCATTTTGCATTTCTTCAAAAGAGCAAGAATTAGAAGTGCTTACCTCTTCTTCTTCGTCGGGCATGAAGCATAGGGCAGTCGTTTTATCACACGAGCTGTCCGAGTCCCATGTCACATGCTTTTGGACTTGAGGCGTACCTTCATAAACGGCTTCAAGTTTATCCCACATTTCTTTGGCGGTTGTGCAATAGGAAATCCTCCGATAGTCATTTGAATTCACCGCACAATATAGCACATTTATGGCCTTGGCATTATATTCATTCTCCTCCTTTGGAACCATGGCTTCTCCAACTTTCTTTGTCGGCATACCGTTCTTAATGATTTACCACAAACGAAAGTTATTTGATTGGATAAAGATTCTAATCCGCTCTTTCCAATATGTGTAATTGCTTCCATCAAATAATGGAGGCAAAATAGTAGAGTGGCCTTCGCTCATTATACCTGCATTCAACATTCTAAAAAAAATATATTCTCTCAACCGGTTAAGACTTTCAGAGAGTTAGGCTCTGATACCAATTGTTAGGATTTATGCCCGTCACTAGAGGGGGGTGAATAGTGCGGCACGAGAATATTGATAAATATTGCGGAATTAAAAATTGCAGGAATAAAATAAATTCGGTAATTAAAATAGTAAGGAAAGAACACACCGAATTTATCCTGGTTCACCACAACTTGTGGTTAGTCCAGTTCCCGAGAGACTCTCTCGAGATTCCACTAACTCTGTTAAGCTTACGGGTGCCTAACAAACCGTTACACTTGCTCGTAGATGTACACTCTACAAGACTTCAACTTGCTCGAGGATACCGCACCCCAAGACTTCACCTTGCTCGTGGATACCGCACCACAAGACTTCATACACTAAGACTTAGGGTACTTAGCGAACCTGACAATCAATGAGAAGATATGTTCTTCTCAAACACCTTTCTCTTTTACAACAAGAACTCTCTCAAAAGAGTAGATAAAGAGATACAAATTTAGCTCTATGAACAACTCAAAGTTGTCTCTCAAATGGCTCAACAAAAGCTCTAAAATGATGCTCAAATAATGTCAATATGTATATCAATATTGGGAGGTGTTGTGTGTTTCAAATTAGCTCAAAAGACCTCTTTTTATAGGTGAAAGAAGTGTTATGTCCGTTGCTTAATTGGCAATCAATTATGCTGATTTTGTGCAAGGATAATCGATTATTGGATTTGTATAATCGATTATTCTTCCAACGTTCCGAAAATCAGAAGCTGATTTTCTGCTGAATAATCGATTACTTGATTCTGCATAATCGATTATTCTTCCAACGTTCCGAAAATCAAAAGCTGATTTTCTGTTGAATAATCGATTACTTGATTTTGCATAATCGATTATTCTGTTCCAGTGTTCAAAACACTGGCAACGGTCTACAGCATAATCGATTATGCAGATTGTATAATCGATTATTCTAGTCCAAATTTGAATACTTACTTCAAAAACCATTTTGGTTAAAATGAGAACTTTAACAACATTTTGTTTGAAGTATTTAAAATATGTTTATGATAAATATGATTTTCTACAATGATTTTATGCATATTTATGATGACCTATGTTGAGCCAAAAGACGAGATAACTTAAGCGTTGCTCTTACATTGGTTCTACCTAACGACCTACGCCTTGGGTCTTCGGTCTTGAACATTTGAGCTCGTCTTTGGCTTGTCTATGCAATTTCGTCATCAATATGCTTCTCGGCATTCAATCTTGATTGTTTGTCATATAATATCGTTGTTTGACACTTGACTTCATTGTTTGTCATTCATCAAAATCTATACCTGAAAATCATGCTAATACAACCAAAGCGCACATATCATAGATAGAATGATTTTCTACAGTATGGGGGCTTTGCGCAGGATGTGTAGGGGTCGAGCGACCGGGCCTGACGAGATCCCGATGGAGTTCTGGAAGTGCATGGGTAAGTCAGGAGGGGAGTGGCTCTCTAGGTTGTTCAATGCGATCTTCAGGACCAAAAGGATGTCGGATGAGTGGAGGTGGAGTACAGTGGTGCCCTTGTACAAGAGCAAAGGGGACATCCAATGCTGCAACAACTATAGGGGTATCAAATTAATAAGTCACACGATGAAGGTTTGGGAGAGGGTGATTGAGGTGTGGGTGAGGGAGGTGGCATCCATATCTGGGAACCAGTTCAGTTTCATGCCGGGCCGCTCCACCACAGAGGCTATCCACCTAGTCAGGCGGCTGGCGGAGAAATTCAGGGATAAGAAGAAGGACCTGCATATGGTGCTTATCGACTTGGAGAAGGCGTATGATAAGGTCCCAAAAGAGGTGCTTTGGAGGTGCTTGGAGGCGAAGAGCGTGCCGGAAGCCTATATCAGAGTAATCAAGGACATGTACGATGGTGCTAAGACTAGGGTTAGGACGGTGGGTGGCGAATCAGACCATTTTCCTGTGGTTATGGGGCTCCACCAAGGATCGGCGCTGAGCCCCCTCTTGTTTGCCTTAGTGATAGATGCTCTGACTCGTCATATTCAAGGGGATGTGCCTTGGTGTTTGCTTTTTGCTGATGATATAGTATTGATAGACGAGACGAGGGTCGGTGTTAGTGAAAGGCTAGAGGTATGGAGACAGACTCTCGAGTCTAAAGGTTTCAAAATAAGCAGTTCTAAGACAGAATACCTGGAGTGCAAGTTGGCGCCGAACCGAGTGAGGTAGGCAGGGACGTGATGATTGGTTCCCAAGCCATCGCCAAGAGGGACAGTGTCTGATATCTTGGGTCGGTGATTCAGGGGGACGGAGAGATTGACAGGGACGTCCCCATTGCATAGGAGCGGGGTGGTCGAAGTGGAGGCTTGCATCAGCGGTCATGTGCGACAAGAAAGTTCCTCACAAACTCAAGGGGCAATTCTATAGAGCCGTGGTTAGACTTGCGATGCTGTATGGGGCGGAGTGCTGGCCCGTGAAGAACTCTCATGTTCAGAGAATGAAAGTCGTGGAGATGAGGATGCTTAGGTGGATGTGCGGGCACACCAGACTAGATGAGATTAGGAACGAAGTTATTCGAGAGAAGGTAGGGGTGGCCCCGGTAGATGAGAAGATGCGAAAAGCGAGGCTGAGGTGGTTCGGGCATGTTCGGAGGAGGGGTCCCGATGCCCCGGTGAGGAGCTGCGAGCGGCTGGAGATTGTTGGCGGTCGGCGAGGCAGAGGGAGGCCTAAGAAGCATTGGGGAGAGGTGATTAGGCAGGACATGACTAGAATGCAGGTTTCTGAGGATTTGACCGTTGACAGGAGAGTCTGGAGGTCTAGGATCAGGGTTGTAGGTTAGGGGCTCCTAGAGTTCTTCGTAGTTACTGTATGACATTATTGCATGCGATTGTATTTAGGTTCCTTATGTTTAGATAATTATTTTCGCTATTTCTGCTATTTCTGCGGGTGATACTAATGCTCTATTGTTATTGTTTTTGTTTTTGTTTTACAGCTGATTTCCCTTTTTCTTATGCGCCGAGGGTCGATTGGAAACAGCCTCTCTGCCCTTTCGGGTAGGGGTAAGGCTCGTCTACATATTACCCTCCCCAGACCCCACCTGGTGGGAGTATACTGGGTAGTTGTTGTTGTTGTTGTTGTTTGTTTTGATAGTTACTTAAATTTTATTGTATCGTATTATTGAATTAACGACGAAATGTGTCACTTTATGCAACGACCGATTTGGTGTGATCGCATCGTTACCTTGTCTTTTTCTCTCAATCTCATGCTATATTATTATTAAATTATTTTATTTTATCATTTACTCTACCTTTTTATATAGTAATTTTACATTGTATCATATTTTTTCTTTATAATATTGTAAGTTTATTCTTCATATTATTTGTACGTGATATCATGAAACGATGGCAACCGATACAGTCTATCCAAACATTGTATTTATCAAACGATGTAGTACAATACAATACAGTACGATGCGATACATTATGAAACGATGCGTAACAACCATCCAAACAAGCTATAAAGACATAGAGGCAGCATTGTGGTAAATGTGCGAGAAATAAGTCCATGTTATAAAATAAAGACTTAAACTAAAGAAACCAAAGACAAGTAGAGAGAGAGATTTATTATTCGAATTTCAAACTGATCTACATAATGAACTGCTATGTAAGCTAATACAAGTCGTTGTGTAAGCTGCTACTGCAAGCTGCTACTACAAGCTGCTACAAGCTGATGGGTAAGCTGCTGCTGCAAGTTGTTGTGTAAGCTGCTGCTACAAGCTGTTGTGTAAGCTGATACAAGCTGTTGTGTAAGCTGCTACAAGTTTTTGTGTAAGCTGCTCCAGATATGGATAATCTTCTACCGGGGGTAATGTTTATCCATAACCAGGTACCGAAGTGATAAGCTTCTTTAGGAATCTTATTTACAACGGAGTACTAAATGAACATTCATAATATAATATATTTATAACACTCCCCCTTTGATGTTCATTAAAAGATAATGTGCCTTATTAAAACCTTACTAGGAAAAACCACGTGGGAAAAAATTCTAGTGAAGAAAAAAGAGTACACAAATTTAGTAATACGCATTGCTTGGTGCCTCGTTAAAAACCTTATAAGGAAAACCCCATGGGAAAAAATCTAGTAAGGGAAAAAGAGTGCATCGCGTATTTTACTCCCCCTGATGAAAACCTTGTTTCAAATATTTGATTCTCCGCATTCCAATCTTTTATACCATCTTCTCAAAAGTTGAAGTTGGAAAAGATTTAGTGACTAAATCTGCTGGATTATCACTTGAACGGGTTTGTTGCACATCAATATCACCATTTTTCTGAAGGTTATGTGTGTAGAATAATTTTGGTGAAATGTGTTTTGTTCTATCTCCTTTTATAAAACCTCCCTTAAATTGGGCTATGCATGCAACATTATCTTCGTATAAAATTGTGGGTCTTTTCTCACATTCCAAACCACATTTTTCTCGAATAAAGTAAATCATTAATCTCAACCATACGCATTCCCTACTTGCTTCATGAATAACTATTATATCAGCATGATTTGAAGAAGTAGCAACAATAGATTGCTTTGTAGAGCCCCATGATATGACAGTACCTCCATATGTAAATACGTACCTGGTTTGAGATCGAGCTTTATGGGAATCAGATAAATAACCTGCATCTATATAACCAACAAGATCTGCACTATCTTTGTTAGCATAAAATAAACTCATATTAGGAGTTCCCTTTAAGTATCGCAATATATGCTTAATCTCGTTCCAATGTCTCCGTGTAGAAGAAGAACTATATCTTGCTAGTAAATTTACAGAAAATGCTATGTTAGGCCTTGTATCATTAGCAAGATACATTAGTGCACTAATTGTACTGAGATAGGGTACTTCGGGACCAAGGAGTTCCTCATCCTCTTCTGGAGGTCGGAACAAATCTTTATCCACTTCAAGTGATCGAACAACCATTGGTGTACTCAATAGATGCGCTTTGTCCGTGTAAAATCGTTTTAAGAACCTTGCTGTATATGCAGATTGATGGATAAAAATTCTTTTTGCTAAATGTTCAATTTGCAGACTAAGATAAATTTTTGTCTTCCAAAGATCTTTCATCTCAAATTCTTTTTTGAAATATTCAATTGCCTTTTGGAGCTCTTCTAGAGTTCTAAAAAGATTTACGTCATCAATATAAAAAGCAAGTATAACAAATTCTGATGCTATTTTTTTTATAAAAATATATGGACAAATAACATCACTTATGTAACCTTCTTTCAACAAATATTCACTGAGGCGATAATACCATATGCGTCCAAATTACTTTATAAGGTATAATAACCTTTGTAATCTGATCCAGTACATTTCTCGTTACTTTTGAACTACATGCTTCAGGCAATTTAAATCCTTCAGGAATATATAATTTAATCAAATAATCCATATAGTTTATGAATGGTATGACATCTTCAGGTGTTTGGACTGCAGGTCCGATCCTTACAATCTTTTATAATATTGTGCACTATATTGTATCAAATATATCGTCAACGATCACTTTTGTATCGGTTCATAAGTGACATAACTTGTTGAGATCTCATCACTTTAATTATTTTCAGGTACCTGAACTTCTTCTGGAGTTTCATAAAATATTATGTCGTGGGCTATTCTAGAGCTCATTTCCTCCTTATTATAATTACTTTGATCATTATCTCCTCACCACTTTTCAAGGGTTGTTACCTGCGGAACCGATTGATCTACCACGTTTCATGCGTACAGTAAACTATATCCTTCAAGGACTTTAATTTTAATAGGAGCATTTGCAGCTGAAATATGATATTTAATTTTGGATTAACAAATGCTTCTGGCATTTTACTTGAATTATCTTCTAAGTGAGGATCATATTGATGATAATTCGATTCATATAGCATATTTTTCAGTTGTTTATTCCATCCCCTAAATGCTAGAAAACTAACATATATTCTCAATCTTCTTTGGGAACATATCTTTGAGCATTGTGGTAGAGAAATTAATCACATACCATGCATCAAAATATAGTAAAAATATTTGGTTTCTTATCCTAAACCAATTGTGAGGGGAGGACTTATCATATATTATTGGTCTGATACATACAAATGCTGTTGTATGCAATTTAGAATATCTTAGACCAACATATGGAGCTTTGTTCTCACAAGCAATAGTTTAGCCATTCGTATGAGGAATTCATTGCATGTATGTTTATAGATTCATATATAAGATGGTTACATGTATGTATATGTCAACCTTCAGTTTGACATTTGAGATTGCTTTTTCTCAATTAAGAGCATAACTTTCAGATTATGAGATCAAGATTTGGTGAAATGTGTTTTGTTTTATCTCCTTTTATAAATCCTCCCTTAAATTGGGCTATGCATGCAACATTATCTTCGTATAAAATTGTGGGTCTTTTCTCACATTCCAAACCACATTTATCTCGAATAAAGTAAATCATTAATCTCAACCATACGCATTCCCTACTTGCTTCATGAATAGCTATTATATCAGCATGATTTGAAGAAGTAGCAACAATAGATTGCTTTGTAGAGCCCCATGATATGACAGTACCTCCATATGTAAATACGTACCTGGTTTGAGATCGAGCTTTATGGGAATCAGATAAATAACCTGCATCTATATAACCAACAAGATCTGCACTATCTTTGTTAGCATAAAATAAACTCATATTAGGAGTTCCCTTTAAGTATCGCAATATATGCTTAATCTCGTTCCAATGTCTCCGTGTAGAAGAAGAACTATATCTTGCTAGTAAATTTACAGAAAATGCTATGTTAGGCCTTGTATCATTAGCAAGATACATTAGTGCACTAATTGTACTGAGATAGGGTACTTCGGGACCAAGGAGTTCCTCATCCTCTTCTGGAGGTCGGAACAAATCTTTATCCACTTCAAGTGATCGAACAACCATTGGTGTACTCAATAGATGCGCTTTGTCCGTGTAAAATCGTTTTAAGAACCTTGCTGTATATGCAGATTGATGGATAAAAATTCTTTTTGCTAAATGTTCAATTTGCAGACTAAGATAAATTTTTGTCTTCCAAAGATCTTTCATCTCAAATTCTTTTTTGAAATATTCAATTGCCTTTTGGAGCTCTTCTAGAGTTCTAAAAAGATTTACGTCATCAATATAAAAAGCAAGTATAACAAATTCTGATGCTATTTTTTTTATAAAAATATATGGACAAATAACATCACTTATGTAACCTTCTTTCAACAAATATTCACTGAGGCGATAATACCATATGCGTCCAAATTACTTTATAAGGTATAATAACCTTTGTAATCTGATCCAGTACATTTCTCGTTACTTTTGAACTACATGCTTCAGGCAATTTAAATCCTTCAGGAATATATAATTTAATCAAATAATCCATATAGTTTATGAATGGTATGACATCTTCAGGTGTTTGGACTGCAGGTCCGATCCTTACAATCTTTTATAATATTGTGCACTATATTGTATCAAATATATCGTCAACGATCACTTTTGTATCGGTTCATAAGTGACATAACTTGTTGAGATCTCATCACTTTAATTATTTTCAGGTACCTGAACTTCTTCTGGAGTTTCATAAAATATTATGTCGTGGGCTATTCTAGAGCTCATTTCCTCCTTATTATAATTACTTTGATCATTATCTCCTCACCACTTTTCAAGGGTTGTTACCTGCGGAACCGATTGATCTACCACGTTTCATGCGTACAGTAAACTATATCCTTCAAGGACTTTAATTTTAATAGGAGCATTTGCAGCTGAAATATGATATTTAATTTTGGATTAACAAATGCTTCTGGCATTTTACTTGAATTATCTTCTAAGTGAGGATCATATTGATGATAATTCGATTCATATAGCATATTTTTCAGTTGTTTATTCCATCCCCTAAATGCTAGAAAACTAACATATATTCTCAATCTTCTTTGGGAACATATCTTTGAGCATTGTGGTAGAGAAATTAATCACATACCATGCATCAAAATATAGTAAAAATATTTGGTTTCTTATCCTAAACCAATTGTGAGGGGAGGACTTATCATATATTATTGGTCTGATACATACAAATGCTGTTGTATGCAATTTAGAATATCTTAGACCAACATATGGAGCTTTGTTCTCACAAGCAATAGTTTAGCCATTCGTATGAGGAATTCATTGCATGTATGTTTATAGATTCATATATAAGATGGTTACATGTATGTTTATGTCAACCTTCAGTTTGACATTTGAGATTGCTTTTTCTCAATTAAGAGCATAACTTTCAGATTATGAGATCAAGATTTGGTGAAATGTGTTTTGTTTTATCTCCTTTTATAAATCCTCCCTTAAATTGGGCTATGCATGCAACATTATCTTCGTATAAAATTGTGGGTCTTTTCTCACATTCCAAACCACATTTATCTCGAATAAAGTAAATCATTAATCTCAACCATACGCATTCCCTACTTGCTTCATGAATAGCTATTATATCAGCATGATTTGAAGAAGTAGCAACAATAGATTGCTTTGTAGAGCCCCATGATATGACAGTACCTCCATATGTAAATACGTACCTGGTTTGAGATCGAGCTTTATGGGGATCAGATAAATAACCTGCATCTATATAACCAACAAGATCTGCACTATCTTTGTTAGCATAAAATAAACTCATACTAGGAGTTCCCTTTAAGTATAGCAATATATGCTTAATCTCGTTCCAATGTCTCCGTGTAGAAAAAGAACTATATCTTGCTAGTAAATTTACAGAAAATGCTATGTTAGGCCTTGTATCATTAGCAAGATACATTAGTGCACTAATTGTACTGAGATAGGGTACTTCGGGACCAAGGAGTTCCTCATCCTCTTCTGGAGGTCGGAACAAATCTTTATCCACTTCAAGTGATCGAACAACCATTGGTGTACTCAATAGATGCGCTTTGTCCGTGTAAAATCGTTTTAAGAACCTTGCTGTATATGCAGATTGATGGATAAAAATTCTTTTTGCTAAATGTTCAATTTGCAGACTAAGATAAATTTTTGTCTTCCAAAGATCTTTCATCTCAAATTCTTTTTTGAAATATTCAATTGCCTTTTGGAGCTCTTCTAGAGTTCTAAAAAGATTTACGTCATCAATATAAAAAGCAAGTATAAAAAATCCTGATGCTATTTTCTTTATAAAAACATATGGACAAATAACATCACTTATGTAACCTTCTTTCAACAAATATTCACTGAGGCGATAATACCATATGCGTCCAAATTACTTTATAAGGTATAATAACCTTTGTAATCTGATCCAGTACATTTCTCGTTACTTTTGAACTACATGCTTCAGGCATTTTAAATCCTTCAGGGATATATAATTTAATCAAATAATCCATATAGTTTATGAATGGTATGACATCTTCAGGTGTTTGGACTGCAGGTCCGATCCTTACAATCTTTTACAATATTGTGCACTATATTGTATCAAATATATCGTCGACGATCACTTTTGTATCGGTTCATAAGTGACATAACTTGTTGAGATCTCATCACTTTAGTTATTTTCAGGTACCTGAACTTCTTCTGGAGTTTCATAAAATATTATGTCGTGGGCTGTTCTAGAGCTCATTTCCTCCTTATTATAATGACTTTGATCATTATCTCCTCACCAATTTTCAAGGGTTGTTACCTGCGGAACCGATTGATCTACCACGTTTCATGCGTACAGTAAACTATATCCTTCAAGGACTTTAATTTTAATAGGAGCATTTGCAGCTGAAATATGATATTTAATTTTGGATTAACAAATGCTTCTGGCATTTTACTTGAATTATCTTCTAAGTGAGGATCATATTGATGATAACTCGATTCATATAGCATATTTTTCAGTTGTTTATTCCATCCCCTAAATGCTAGAAAACTAACATATATTCTCAATCTTCTTTGGGAACATATCTTTGAGCATTGTGGTAGAGAAATTAATCACATACCATGCATCAAAATATAGTAAAAATATTTGGTTTCTTATCCTAAACTAATGGGAGGACTTATCATATATTATTGGTCTGATGCATACAAATGCTGCTGTATGCAATTTAGAATATCTTAGACCAACATATGGAGCTTTGTTCTCACAAGCAATAGTTTAGCCATTCGTATGAGGAATTCATTGCTAAACCAGCTTGGATATAAACCAGCATTATCAAATCTTGATCTCATAATCTGAAAGTTATGCTCTTAATTGAGAAAAAGCAATCTCAAATGTCAAACTGAAGGTTGACATAAACATACATGTAACCATCTTATATATGAATCTATAAGTTGTTCACATGACAAGTGAATGGGCCCATATTCACCTTTTATATATTTCAAATTGAGAGGTCTTAATCCCAACTTTAGCTGGTAGAATCAATTTATTATAAGAACAAGCTATACGGTAGAATTCTTGAAGAATCTTCTAGTTCTCCAGTATATGCTTATCTGAATTCTCAAATAGATTATTTAAAAATAGCAAATGATAATTTCAAGTTTATCATGACATGTGCTATCTCTTAGTAAACTACTGGTTTACTATGGCATAAACTTTTGTATAAGTAAATTTCCGATTTACTATAGTTGTTTTTGCATTAGTAAACTTCTGATTTACTGTGGCTACTTTTGTGTATAAGTAAATTTCTGATTTACTGTAGTTTCTTTTGCATTAGTGAACTTCTGGTTTACTGTGATACATGATGTAGTACAAATTAAAGAATAAGGCGGGTAACTTCTCACATACATATTTACCCCCATGATTGTGGAAACATGAAGATTTTTTATCATTAAATTATTTGTAGTCTCAGTATGATTTTCATTTGTATTAATAAACTTCGAGTTTACTACAACATATGTTTTGACTATAACCATATAATATGAATGACATATTTATATATAAGCCCTTCAAGAGCATTCATTCGTTATCCACAATCTAATATTTATCGGACACTACTGGTGTCGTATGTCTTCTAGATAAACAGATAGCTCTTCGAGACCTTTTGGTAATTTTTGTACTACCAAATATTGCTCAAACACTTCTGGGGTCATAAGAGAAAATCATAATCAAATAGACAATACAAAGCCAATTCTAAATTTAAATGACAAAAATCAAGAATTTTGATATTCTACTACTAACTTTGTGACAAATATCTCCTTCAGGAAGAAACTCTATTATCTAAGCGGTAACCACATAATCATTACATCCTTCAGGGAAAGATACGTGAGTTGTTATTTCCTTCGGGGAACTCAATAACTAACCATAATATATTATTGTGGTTGTAGCAGAAAACATTCTACAATAATGCTTTTGCGTTAGAGTGATATTTAATAAAATTTTCCAAGATATTTTACGTACAACAGGTACGTGCGACAATGGTCTTTATGACACAAAAACATGATTTATATCCTTTGTTATTCTATCTCTTCAGGAGGTGAGTTGTGTTATTTCTTCATTCACTCCAAGGAATGAAAATGCGCTTCAAAAATATCTTTGAATAGCTTATTATTTTTTTGAAGCATAGAAAGACACATTTTCATAATAATTTCCTACTTGAGGAGAAAATTTCAGTTGTGTTACTTCTTCAGGAGCAAATTTAAAATACGAAATAGTGAGTATACATTCCATCAATCATATTACCTCTTCTGGAGGTAAATTGTAATATAATCATATCAAAAGCGCGTTCATAATTACGAGCTTTATTAATATTGTCACATTCACTTCGGGGAATGGATAATATTTATCGAAAGTTCCCATCTTTAAGGGAACAGAACATAATTATCTGAACGTGCTTTAATCAGACCAAATCGTGTGATGCTTCAACCTCTTTTAAGATAGTGCTACTTCAGGAGCAAATTGAGGCATATGAGTAATTTCTCTAGCTTATCTTCAATTGTAACCATAGAAAGCCTAAATTATCACTTCTGGTGATTATAGGCATATACCATTTCTGGTGGTTAACAAATTTAGTTACAATGAGATATACAAAACGTAACCACTTCTGGTGGTTATATATTTCTTGCAAACTCTGTTGGAGTTTAAATTGATCTAACAATGTTATCCACTTTGTAATTCTTTATTAAGATAATAAAGATGGAAATGAATACCAAAATAGGTACTGTATACGTAGCATATAATCAAGCAAGCGATAATAAATATATTAAACCAAATATAAGCAAAAAGCTCAAATTACTTTACACAAATTTGGCCGCTCCAGACGCAAGTGATATCCACATCACTATTGCGAACAAGAAAAGCTCATCACCTCAAGGATATAACCTGCCTTATGATGCTCGGAATGAACAATATCCAACCATGGACGTAAGGGCGTCGCCTTATATCAGAGATGAACACTGAAATAGTAATTAGATTCGCAGTAAGTGCTCAAGTAGAGAGAGAGAGAGAGAGATTATTATTCAAATTTCAAACTGATCTACATAATGCACTGAAGTCTCTTCTATTTATAGAAGAAAAGAAGCTGTTGTGTAAGCTACTACAAGTTGCTGTGTAAGTTGCTACTGCAAGCTGCTGTGTAAGCTACTATGAGCTGTTGTGTAAGCTGCTACTGCAAACTGTTGTGTAAGCTGCTACTGCAAGCTGTTGTGTAAGCTGCTACAAGCTGATGTGTAAGCTGCTACTGCAAGCTACTGTGTAAGCTGTTACTGCAAGCTGCTGTGTAAGCTGTTGTGTAAGCTGCTATTGCAAGCTGTTGCTACGAGCTGCTGTGTAAGCTGCTGTGTAAACTGCTACTATACCAGATATGGATCATCTTTTACCGGAAGTAGTGTTTATCCATAACCAGGTACCGAAGTGATAAGCTTCTTCAGGAAGCTTATTTACAACGGAGTACTAAATGAACATCCATAATATAATATATTTATAACAGTCTCCTTAATATGGGTTTAAATTAATTTCATTTTTTTGGTTCCATTTTTAGGTGGTCTTTGCATCAAAATTTTGAAAAACTAGTTATGAATAATCATTTTAATTTTTGAGTGTGCATAAAAAGATTATGATCTTGAATAAACACAAGTGTTAAGTGATAGTATAATATATCTTGAGTGATACATTAAAGGAATTGACGTTCATTTTTTAACTGATCAATTTTTTCTAAGTTGTACAGGTACAAAGAATTTTTTGGGAGCTACTAATGGATTTAAGTGAAGGATAAATGGCTAGAATTGAAACATGAAGTTCTTCTTTTGATTCTTTCCATAGTGAAAATTCCTATCAAGAATGTTATGATAAATTTGAAGAGACTCGATATGAAATTGAAAATATTAATTGTGAAAAGGGTATTTTTAGATTAAAAGTGTACGTGGGGAATCAAAGAAAATGTGTCCTGGAGGCCTACAAATTTTATTAGTTCTTCGCTTGTTACTAGATTGAACACTTTATTAAGACTCAAAAATTAAAATCAAAGAACAAAGATGAACCTGTTATGAAATAATATAAGAACAAGAACAATAATACAAGAACAAGAATAATAGAGAGAAAAGTAAGAGAGGAGTATTCTTATTGATACTTGGGGATGGTTTACAATGGAATAGAACCCCTATATTTATAGGGAGGTGGTGACTTAGCCACCAAGTAGTAAACCCTAGAATCTCTCTAAATATAGACATTCACCTTAAATAGAGTTCTATTTATAACACTCCCCCTTGAATGTCTATTCAATAATGTGCCTCGTTAAACCTTAAAACCAAAACCCAATGGGAAAAATTAAAGAGAAGGAAAAAGAGTACACATGTTTGAATATGCGCCTATTGGTTGCCTCGTTAAAAACCTTGCAAGGAAAACCTGGGACAAAACCTTGTAAGGGAAAAAGAGTGCAACGCGCATTAACTCCCCCTGATAAGAACATCAATTTATATCCTTGAGTATTTGCATTCCAATCTTGTGCACCATCTTCAAAACAATCTTTGGTAGATGTTTGATAAATAAATCAACCATATTGACTTGAATAAATATTCCGCACCTTGAAATCATCATTCTTGATAGATATGAACATCTTCATATAATGTCGTGGAATAACTCTTTAATATCTCCATAGATGTATTCTCAATGCCATCATGCTTATAGTTATAGCAAGATACATATGTACACAAATTGTACATAGGATGTGGTACTTCAGGACCAAGAATTGTGTATGCTTTAAGCAACTTAAATCTTTCAAGTTATGTCATATAAATCACATAATAGACTTTAGATGCATATCAAGTTTTCATGTCATGCTAAACAAATAAGATATCGAGAACTGATTATACATACCTTTGACTTTATACTTTCAAGTATTTGAACTATATGTCCAAATCTACATGTCTTTCATATGGAATCAAGTATTTGTCTATACGCTTTAAGCGTATCAAAGACTTTCTCCTTCTGGGACTTAATATGAGTATTTGTAGTGAGAATATAGTTACTTTCTTTGGGTCAGCAAATGCGTATAGCATGCTTTGCAATATGTTGCAATTGAATTATCCATTTTATGAACTTCAGGTTCATGATATTCGGGGATTTACATATACAAATGATAATTCATCCCATGTAACCTTTTCTCAAGTGTTTATCATGTCTCCCCCTCATGTTAGAAAAGCTAACTTGTTTCCTCAACTTTGGGAAATCATCTTTGTGCATTATCATGTCAATATACACAGCACATTAATAATAAGATGGAATTATTTGGTTCCTGACCCTGAACCACTTGTGAGGGGAGAATATACTCTCGTATACAACGTATATCAAACTGATATATATAACTTTGTTCTCATAAGAAACAGTTTTGCTATTAAGTGGAGGCACTCAATAATTATCTTGCTAAACCAACTTTGATATAAACCAACTTATCAAGATGAACTATCTTGAGTAGAAAATCTGGAAATTATGCTCGAAGTTAGATTACTGAGCAATTTACCTCGCAAGCACCGGCCAGGCTGCAGGTTAATAACAATCGCACATGTAACCATATCATAGATGCATCATATGTGGTATACATGGCAGGTGAATGGGCCCATATTCACCTTTGATATTTCCAGAATTTATGGGCTTCAACCCGAACTCTTTAGTTGGTCAGTTCATTAATGAGAACAAGTAATACAAGAGAATTCGTAAAGAACTTTCTAGTTCTTTAATATTCACCCATGTGAATTTGCACATCATACTTAAAATGAGATGGCTAATACGAATGCCAACTGAATAAATTATCAATATTGGTAAACTTCAAATTTACACCATGACATGTGCACTTATCAATAAACTTCAGGTTTATTATGACACGGATTTTTATACCAATAGATATCCACTTTATTGTGGCATTCTTTTGTTTGTGTAGTACAAACTGGAGAATGAAGCGGGTAGCTTTTCATATACAAATTATCCCGCTACAAGTTGTAGTAATAGGAGATATCAAATCTTTCCTTCATTTATAGTCTCAATATAATCAATCGCTTTCGCGTGTACTTTGGAATCTGAATAAGTTTCTTTGAGACTTACTACATCACAATACTCAATTGTGTTTCTCCAACATAGTAATTGGCTCTTCTAGAGCTCTCAATTAATTTTGTACTACCACAGATTCATCAACATCCATGTGGTGAATATCTCTTTTAAAGAGAAAGTTATACCATTATGGTCGTGGTCAAAATTATATGCAAGATATGTTTCTTGCATTATCGTTGTCCTTTAATAGTCATATTTCCAAAATACTTTGACGTACAATAGGTACGTGACCAACGATCATTCATGCCATATATCATCTCAAACCTCCTTCTAGAGGTGAGTGTGGTATCATCTCAAACCTCCTTCTAGGGGTGAGGGTGGTATATTCAATACCAACTTCATGTTCATATTCTTCCGATAATGAATATGTATTCGTGAGTCAGATGTTGTCACATTCACTGCGGGGATATGTGATTTTGTTATCCTTTTCAAATCTGTAAATGCGTCTGGCATTCGATTTGCTATTCTTTGCAAATGGATAATATTTTGCGCCTCTTTTTCACAAATAGAGGTATGTGGATCAAGATGAGATAATGATGCATTTTTCCACAAAATTTCCCGTTTGGTTTCACCAACTTCTCCCCCTAATTTTGGGAAAAGTGTCTCATCAAATTGACAGTCTGCAAATCGTGCAGTGTACAAATCCCCTGTCAATGTTTCGAGGTAGCGAATAATGGAGGACGATTCAAACTCAACATATATTCCTAACCTTCTTTGCGGACCCATTTTGGTGCGAGATGGCGGTGCTATAGGCACATATACTGCGCATCCAAAGATTCTTAGATGGGATATATTAGGTTCATGACCCAAAACCAATTGCAACGGGAAATATTTGTGTCAATTCGTCAGTCAGAGACGAACTAGCATTGCTGCATGCAAAATGGCGTGACCCCAAGCCGAAGTGGGCAGCCTCGTTTTCATGAGTAAATGAGGTATTCAAGATTATACTCATGTATTGTCTCAATCTGATATCCATTTTGAATGATATCTTTAAAACTCAACAAGTTCCTTTTAGACTTGGAGGAGAACATTGCATTCTCTAAAATATCGTTCTTTTAGGCAGAGTTATAGTTGCTCTTCAGGAGCCTTCAATCAATTTAATTCCCATGGTTTGCCATACAAAAGAAAATATACGAACATGAGAATAAACAAATTCAATCCGTTTGTTTCATACTTAATATTTTCGAAATCTGCTGAGGTTATTCGACTAACTAAATCAGATAGTCGATTATATGTTTTCCATAATCGATTACTTTGCAGTTTGAAAATTTCAGTTTAAGCATTTTCTTAAAACAATCGATTGTTAAACATAGGGGTGTGCATTCGAATCGGTTTATCGATAAATCGAATCGATTATTTGTTATCGATTTATTGATATCGATTTATCGGTTTATCGATTCGATTTCGATTACAAAAATTTTCCTTATCGGTTTATCGATTCGATTTCGATTTTGGCCATTCGGTTTATCGGTTTATCGATAAATCGATAAGATATATTAAAAAGACAAATATGCCCTTATTTTATAATATTATTACTACCCTATCCCTTTGCATATGCTGATATGAGTCCCAAAATTTCATTTTTTCATTATACTATACATAAAAAAACCCTAATCCTCTCAAAACCTACACCTAGCCGCCACCCTCATGCTACTCTTCGTCTTCTCCGACCAAATGATACCCTCATGCCGGAGACAACAGGAAGTGAGAAGCATTGACCATGTCGCTCGCAATTCCTACTCTTTTCAGGACTTCACCATCCATTAGAGCCGAGTCACGCACGGCGGATGTTTCTCTACCGCTCCCTACTACTCCTTTCGCACGTGCTCTTCGGTTCTCGAACATTCCCACTACCTCAATTGCTACCGGAAACCGGACCAAACGGTTAAGATCTGTTCGTTGTCTATCTGGTAAATGGATTCTTAATTTCTTATAATAGTAGTTTATTAGGGTTTTAAATCTGAGTAGGTAGTCCTACTTATTTCTCAATAAAATCGAATTTGGAGAACTATCTTTATGTGTTTATTTCTTCTGTGTTTGTTTGTGTAGTTGAGTGAATTTGTGTATAAGTGTCTTGTTTAATTAAGGAGAAGTTTAATTTTCATAGTTAAATTGGCCAGCATAAGTACCAGTTATTACTATGTTTAATTTTAATTCGCAGAATGTACTTGGAAAATCAAGTTCTACTGTTTATGCTATTGCATTATTAGCATCGGGATTAAGTGTACAATTTTTTCTATATTTAAAAAAAAACTTTTTCGTTGTCTTTACAGTACTTATAAATTATGTATGTCTAATTATGATAATGTTGTTTGGTTTGAATTAGGGATTCTTGGATCTTAAGATGAAAACATGGTTAAGGAACTTGAAAAAATAATCTTTTTTTGGCCATTTTTCAAATGATACTTTCTTTTGAACTTCCATTTGCTCTCATTCCATTGCTCAAATTTAGTAGCAGTTCCACCAAGTTGGGACCACACAAGAATTCAATTTACGTAAGCCACGACCCTTATAATTACAATTGTTTTTCAAAATAAACAGATTCTGAAAACTTGGCTAGATAGGTTCTCGAACACAACAATCTCTCATTTTCTCTGAAAAACACACACACACATTCTATAATACACAGAGAAAATCAGATATATTAGAATTAAAATCTAGATACAAAAAAGAAAAACCAAAATGTTCTGAAATTCAAGGAAAAACAGTTGAGGTTTAGAGTGATTTTGTAGTCAAACAGTTTGAAAAAAGGGAGAAAAAGTTGTGGTTTGTTCCTGTTGATTCAAGGAGCTTTGTTTGACATTTCAGTGAATTTCGAGTTTGGTTTCGATCCGAAATCGAAGTCGACTATGCTGTTCCTGAGCTGCTGAATTCCGTGCTCAATTCCAACCTTATTTGGGTTGCTTTTTGCTGCAATTTCCCTGCTATTAGGTATGTATTCCTTTAAGCTATGTTCAGACTTCAAATTTACTATGAGATGGAATTGCTTTATTGTTTATTTTTTACAATGATTTGGTAATCAAATGGTATGCTTGATTGTTTATCGGTTACGCTTATTATATGTGCAATTCATATGATGTAAATAGAAGTGTATTCATAAGATTCGGTTTTCTACAAATGGAAAAGAAAAAGAATTTTGGTTTTTCTCTTACTACTGTATCTTATATTTGGTGGACTCACTACTGAAAGGTAAAAATCTTGGCTTATTGGTGTTATCGATAATCGAATCGATAAACCCAAAAATCGATAAATCGAAATCGAAAAAATCGAACCCTTATTGAAACGATAACGATAAGCATATGTAAAAATCGATAATCGATAAGTAATTATCGATAAGGATAAAAATCGAATCGATAAACCGAATGCACACCCCTAGTTAAACATACACAATCGATTGTTGAAAATTCACAATCGATTGTTAAACATACACAATCGATTATTTGCTATTTTGAAAAACTTCATATCACACTGTCTTAAGACAATCGATTGTTAAACATACACAATCGATTGTTGAACATACACAATCGATTGTTAAACATACACAATCGATTATTTGCTATTTTGAAAAACTTCAGATCACACTGTCTTAAGACAATCGATTGTTAAACATACACAATCGATTGTTGAACATACACAATCGATTGTTTAACATACACAATCGATTATTTGCTATTTTGAAAAACTTCAGATCACACTTTCTTAAGACAATCGATTGTTAAACGTACACAATCGATTATTTGCTATTTTGAAAAACTTCAGATCACACTGTCTTAAGACAATCGATTGTTAAACATACACAATCGATTGTTGGACATACACAATCGATTGTTTTGCAGTTTTAATGCGAAATATTAGATAATCGATTAACTGTTAGGTTAGTCGATTACCTCTACTGGAAAATAAAAATATTATTGAAATCTGAGCATATTGAAACATTCTAAAGAACTAATACTAACATTATATCATAAACTAACTAATACGAGCTGATACTAATGACTATTAGTTTATTCACTAACTATTACAAATAAGTGAAATAAAATCAAACAATTCCATCTTCTTTCATTACAGATCCATCACCGATTAGGTGGTCTATTTTCCCCTCAGGGTGCTCAAAGAAGTCTGCCACATTCAAGTGGGTGATTTCAAAATTGTCGTCAGAGACAAAATTTGTTTCAGGGCATTTACTCTTTAGAGATGCTTGACAAGGCTCAACCAAATGTCTTGGTACACGGCAAATTTTCGCCTAGTGCCCTTTTCCACCGCAACGATAACATATAGTTTATGAACTATTTGCTTTTGGATTCTCATCGTATCGTGCTTGTGGCAGAGTGACCAACTTCAGGTTGTCATATCTCTCCTTTAAGCCATTCCACAAGATAGGTGGATCTTTGACTGTGATATATTCAATTTTCAAACCTTCATCAAGGTGATGGCGCAAGTAAATCAAGGCCTTAGCACAGTTTCAAACCTTCATCAAGGCGATGGCGCAAGAAAATCAAGGCCTTAGCACAGTTTCAAACCTTCATCAAGGCGATGGCGCAAGAAAATCAAGGCCTTAGCATAGTCTTGGGTGGATGCATTATTTCTGTCTTTAATGGCGTCTCCAAGACCCATAGCATCTAAGTGGATTTCAGCATCCAACACCCATGTCATATAGTTCTTGCCCGAAATTTCAAGGGCAACGAACTTTCTTTTCATAATGTCAGACATAAGACACAATTACATCAAGAGCGTGTTCATACTTACAGGCTTTATTACAATTATCACATTCACTTCAGGGAATGGATCATAATGACGATTATAATTCCGTCTATTGCCACGTCCACATTCATACCATCATGGTAATAATTTTGTCTTCTTTCAGACTTATCACATACTGCTACCACATTCTCTAAAGGGAATGGAGCAAATTCAATGGGACGGAATTTTAATTCTTTGCCCACAATCATACATGAATTTGATCATGGCAAGGCATAGAAATTTTACCACTTCATGTGAGTGTAATTTCTTACGAACTCCATTAGAGTTATAATCAAACTTTGTTGTCTTTGTTTGTATATAAAATCAAATCGTAGAATTTCAAGAATTTGAAAGGGAAAAGTAAATTACTTACCTTTAAGGTATACCAATAAATGTTGTGATATCAAATATACCTCTTGAGTTTCCATCCCGTTGCATTACTTTATGATGATATCATCTCTTCTATTTTTCCGTATAGAAATTAGAAAAAGGCGGCGATTGAGTTGAGAGAGCCAAATCGGCTATGAAGCAAAAACCCTACACAAACAAAAGTTAAAATAATCGAAAATTTCAATTGGTTAGAGACTCGTGCTGATAACGTGTTATGAAATAATATAAGAACAAGAACAATAATACAAGAACAAGAACAATAGAGAGAAAAATAGAGAGAGGAGTATTCTTATTGATACTTGGGGATGGTTTACAATGGAATAGAACCCCTATATTTATAGGGAGGTGGTGACTTAGCCACAAAGTAGTAAACCCTAGAATCTCTCTAAATATAGACATTCACCTTAAATAGAGTTCTATTTATAACAGAACCATTGAAGTAAAACAAAAAAAAATTATTCTGTTTTGGTAAACTAACATGTTTGTTTTTTATGGAAAAAAAGTTTTGAATATACATAGCATTTAGTGAAGTTAATTCGTATTCAAACAACTTGATATGGTGCGTGCACGTTTACCAATTAACTTGAAAATAATACAATTGTGCTTCGTTAATCATGTTAGGTTTGACTTTTACTTTAATTTAGACCCGTTACTATAAGATTTATTTCCTAAAAATTAATGATAAATGTGCTAATAAACAAGTTAAGGATATTATGTTTCAGTTATAGTTATATTTCTAAGTAATGTTCTCTCTTTAAACTCATTTAAAAGCTCCTTTCAATTTATTTCATGTCATTATAAATTGCTTTTATGAATAATATTTTCACTTGAAATGAAATATAGTGTTATAAACTAAAGCAAAAGACAAGAACAATAGAACAAGAACAATAGCAATAGAGAGAAGAGTAGAGAGAGTTCTTCTTATTGAGTTGAGAGGGGTCTCAAGGGATGATTTACAATGGTAGGGAGCACCTCTATTTATAGGGAGGAGGAAGATCTTGCTACCAATAATAGGACTCTAAAATCTCTCTAATTAGATACATTAAAGACATTCACCTTAAATAGAAGTGTAAGAATCTTCTATTTCATAACACTCCCCCTCGAATGTCTATTCAATGATGTGCCTCATAAAACCTTAAAACCAAAACCCAATGGGAAAAAATTAAAGTAAGGAAAAAGAGTACACATGTTTGAATATGCGCCTATTGGTTGCCTCGTTAAAAACCTTGCAAGGAAAACCCAGTGGGACAAAACCTTGTAAGGGAAAAAGAGTGCAACGCGCATTGACTCCCCCTAATGAGTACATCGATTTATATCCTTTGAGCATTTGCATTCCAATCTTGTGCATCATCTTCAAAACGATCTTTGGTAGATATTTGATAAATAAATCAACCATGTTGACTTGAATAAATATTCCGCACCTTGAAATCATCATTCTTGATAGATATAAACATCTTCATATAATGTCGTGGAATAGCTCTTCAATATCTCCATAGATGCATTCTCAATGCCATCATGCTTATAGTTATAGCAAGATACATATGTACACAAATTGTACTAAGGATGTGGTACTTCAGGACCAAGAATTGCATATGCTTCAAGCAACTTAAATCTTTCAAGTTAAGTCATGTAAGTCACATAATAAACTTTAGCTGCATATCAAGCTTTCATTAGTGATACTAAACAAATAAGATATCGAAAACTGACTATACATACCTTTGACTTTTATCTTTCAAGCATTTGAACTATAGGTTCAAAACTACATGTCTTTCATATGGAATCAATTCTTCTTGAATTGTATCTCTTCCATTTAGTTGCTTTCTTTGAGTCAGCAAATGCGTATAGCATGCTTTGCAATATGTTGCAATTGCATTTCCTTTTATGAACTACAGGTTCATATCATGATATTCGGGGATATACATATACAAATGAAAATTCATCCCATGTAACACTTTCTCAAATGGTTATCATGTCTCCCCCTCATGTTAGTAAAGCTAACATGTTTCCTCAACTTTGGGAAATCATCTTTGTGCATTATGTCAATATACACAGCACCTTAATAATAAGATGAAATTATTTGGTTCCTGACCCTGAACCACTTTTGAGGGGAGAATATACTCTCGTATACAACTTATATCAAACTGATATATACAACTTCGTTCTCATAAGGAACAGTTTAGCTATTAAGTGGAAGCACTCAATAACTATCTTGCTAAACCAACTTTGATATAAACCAACTTATCAAGATTAACTGTCTTGAGTAGAGAATCTGGAAACTATGCTCGAAGTTAGATTACTGAGCGTTTTACCTCGCAAGCACGGCCAGGCTGCGGGTTAATAACAATTGCGCATGTAACCATTCCATAGATGCATCATATGTGGTATACATGGCGGGTGAATGGGCCCATATTCACCTTTGATATTTCCAGAATTTAGGGGCTTCAACCCGAACTCTTTAGTTGGTCAGTTCATTACTGAGAACAAGAACTTCTAGTTCTTTGATATTCACCTATGTGAATTTGCACATCATACTTCAAATGAGATGGCTAACATAAATTATCAATATTGGTAAGCTTCAAATTTACACCATGACATGTGCACTTATCAATAAACTTCGGGTTTATTATGACATGGGTTTTATACCAATAGATATCCACTTTATTGTGGCATTCTTTCGTTTGTGTAGTACAAACTGGAGAACAAAGCGGGTAGCTTTTCATATACAAATTACCCCGCTACAAGTTGCAGTAATAGGAGAATCAAAGCCTTCCTTTATTTATAGTCTCAATATCATCAATCGCCTTCGCGTGTACTTTTGGAAACTGAATAAGTTTCTTTGAGACTTACTACAACACAATACTCAATTGTGTTTCTCCAACATAGTAATAATTGGCTCTTCGAGAGCTCTCAATTAATTTTGTACTACCACAGACTGAGGTTCGAGATCCTCACATTCTTGCATTCCGTATTTTCAAGAGTCTCAGGCTCAATAGATTCTTCGTGAATCTCGGAATTAATCAAATCATGAGCGTCCTCATGTGATTCTTTCATAGTGTCATTTAGATCGTTCTTTTTCCTCTTTCTAGGATTTCGATCTTTGGAACCTAATGGTCTGCCACGCTTCTGGCGTGCATTTGACTCATTGGATATGACACTAGATATTTGTCCAATAGGGACTTCAATACGGATCGGAACATTTTCCCGCGTGAATGTGTGATTTCGTTATCCTCTTCAAGTCCGTAAATGCGTCAGGCATTTGATTTGCTATTCTTTGCAAATGGATAATCTTTTGTACCTCTTTCTTTCAAATAGAGGTATGTGGATCAAGATGAGATAATGATGCATTTTTCCACAAAATTTCCCGTTTGGTTTCACCAACTTCTCCCCCTAATTTTGGGAAAAGTGTCTCATCCAATTGACAGTCTGCAAATAGTGCAGTGAACAAATCTCCTGTCAATGTTTCGAGGTAGCGAATAATGGGGGACGCGTCAAACTCAACATATATTCCTAACCTCCTTTGCAAACCCATTTTGGTGCGGGATGGCGGTGCTACAGGCACATATACTGCGCATCCAAAGCTTCTTAAATGGGATATATTGGGTTCATGACCCAAAACCAATTGCAATGGGGAATATTTGTGTCAATTCGTCAGTCAGAGACGAACTAGCATTGCTGCATGCAACATGGCGTGACCCCAAACCGAAGTGGGCAGCCGACGAACTAGCATTGCTTCATGCAAAATGGCGTGACCCCAAACCGAAGTGGGCAGCCGACAAACTAGTATTGTTGCATGCAAAATGGCGTGAACCCAAGTCGAAGCGGGCAGCCGACAAACTAGCATTGTTGCATTCAAAATGGCGTGAACCCAAACCGAAATGGGCAGCCTCGTTTTCATGAAGAATTCAAGATTATTCTCATCTATTGTCTCAATATGATATCCATTTTGAATGATATCTTTAAAATTCAACAAGTCCTTCTTAGACTTGGGGGAGAACATTGCATTCTCTATGATTAACGTCATGCCTTTGGGCAGAGTTACAATTGCTCTTCCGGAGCCTTCAATCAATTTACTACTTCCATAGATTGTAGTAATGTTTGCCTTACACAATTACTCTTCTTTTCTTTGAGTATTGTATGTGTAGTACATGAATCAACTAGGCAAATACTTTTACAATTGGACGTTGGTCCAAGTTCGCTTTGTGAGATATCCATATTTGCTATCCCATAGTTTAACATACAAAAGAAATACACGAACATAGGAATAAACAAGTTCAATTCTTTTGTGTCACATAATATCTTCAAAATCTGCTACTAACAGTTGGCTAACAAAATCAGATATGTTATCCATAATCAATTCCTTTGCAGTTTGAAAATTTCAGCGTTTTTCATAAGACAATCGATTATTAAATACACACAATCGATTGTTTGAACATAGACAATCAATTGTTAGACATACACAATCGATTATTTGTTATTTTTGAAAAACTTCAGATCACACTGTTTAAGACAATCGATTGTTAAACATAGACAATCGATTGTGGATGATTTTTGAAAAGTTCCAGATTACACTGCCTAACGACAATCGATTGTTAGATATAGACAATCGATTGTGGGTGATTTTTGAAAAATTCCAGACCTCACTGTTTCAAGACAATCGATTGTTAGCCAAAGACAATCGATTGTTGATCAATTGTTTTTCAACTTTAATGCGAAAATAGTTGATAATCGACTAGTTTTTCAGGCTAGTCGATTACCCCCACTGGAAAATAAAAGTTTTATTGATATTTGAGCATATTGAAGATATTCTAAAGAACTACTGCTAACATTGCATCATGAACTAGCTAATACGAGCTAATACTAATGACTATTAGATTATTCACTAACTAATACAAATAAGTAGAACAAAATCAAATAACTCCATCTTCTTTCATCATGGTCCCATCGCCGATTAGGTGGTCTATCTTTCCCTCGGGTTGCTAAAAGAAGTCTGCCACTTCAGGTGGGTGAAGTCAAAGTTGTCGTCAGAGACAAAATTCGTTTCAGGGCGTTTACTCTTTCGAGATGCTTAATAAAGGTCAACCAAATTTTATGGTATACGGCAAGACTTAGACCAGTGCCCGTTTTCACCGCAACGATAATATATAGTTTATAAACTATTTGCTTTTGGATTCTTATCGTATCGTGCTTGTGGCAGAGTGACCAACTTCAGGTTGTCATCTCTCTTCTTTAAGCCTTTCCACAAGATGGGTGAATCCTTGATGTTGAGATATTCAATCTTCAAACTTTCATCAAGGTGATGGCGCAAGTAAATCAAGGCCTTCGTATAGTTTCAAACCTTCATTAAGGTGATGGCGCAAGTAAATCAAGGCCTTCGTATAGTTTTGGGTGGATGCATTAATGGCGTCTCCAAGACCCATAGCATCTAAGTGGATTTCAGTATCCAACACCCATGTTATATAGTTCTTGCCCGAAATTTCGAGGGCAACGAACTTTCTTTTCATATGACACAATTACATCAAGAGCGTGTTCATACTTACGGGCTCTATTACAATTATCACATTCACTTCAGGGAATGGATCAAAATCATGTGCTTTACACAAGCTGTTACCACATTCTCTAAAGGGAATGGAGCAAATTTAATTGGACGGAATTCTTTGTCACGTCCACATTCATTGATACCTTCATGGTAATTAGTCTTCTTTCAGACTTATCATATATTGCTTCCACATTCTCTAAAGGGAATGGAGCAAATTCAATGGGACGGAATTCTTTGTCACGTCCACAATCATACATGAATTTAATCATGGAAGGACATGGAGATTTTACCACTTCGTGTGGTTATAATTTCTCACAAACTCTATTAGAGTTATAATCAAACTTTGTATATAAAATTTATAGAATTCCAAGAATTTGAAAAGGAAAAGTAAATTACTTACCTTTAAGGTATACCAAATATATTTTCAATATTTTCTTCCTTTCTTCCTTTCCTTTCTTTCTTTCCTTTTTTCTTCACGTTTTTTTTTTTTTTTTTTTGTTTCCAGAGAAATTTTTCTTTCTTCCTTTGGTTCTTTTTTTCTTTCTGTTTCTCGTTCCTTTTTTTTTTTCTTTTCCTTCTTTTGCTTTCTTTCTTTGAGGCAAAACCCTACACAAACAAAAGTTAAGACAATCGAAAATTTCAATTGGTTAGAGACTCGTGCTGATAACGTGTTATAAACTAAAGCAAAAGACAAGAACAATAGAACAAGAACAATAGCAATAGAGAGAAGAGTAGAGAGAGTTCTTCTTATTGAGTTGAGAGGGGTCTCAAGGGATGATTTACAATGGTAGGGAGCACCTCTATTTATAGGGAGGAGGAAGATCTTGCTACCAATAATAGGACTCTAAAATCTCTCTAATTAGATACATTAAAGACATTCACCTTAAATAGAAGTGTAAGAATCTTCTATTTCATAACATATAGCTCATTATCCAATTATTTCCAACAACAGTATGCCTCATTGAAAAGAACATATGAATATATGTATTTTGAATACACAAGCTCGATAGTCATTATTTATTCGGATTCTTTCGACGACAGAAAAATGAAAATCAAAATGGTGGCTTACTTACCAAACTATTTTATGTTCCACTTTGTATACGGGTAAATTTAGGGGTAATGCATACTCCAATTTTCTTGTGAAGAAAATGGAAGAAGGGCATGGACACACAAGATCGAAATCGAGGCTGAGAGCCCTTCGTATCGAGACCTATGGAAGGTGAACGACGTGATCATCATGGGACGTAATAAAGCGATGCTCCCCAGACCCATAACAAGCTCTAAAATCTCAGGAAACGCGTTAAAGAGTTACACACGACGGATAGAGGGTCGTGATGTTCATACCTAACCGGATATCACAGCACAGATCTCGCTTGATGTCGGTTACAGATCAATAATTAACGAGAAGGGAAATTTTTTTACCTTTTTAGACTGTACAAGGGGTGAAACTCTCTTATTATAAAAGGGAAAGTTTTTCTTTTGTAATACACATCATAACACGCGAATCAAAGCAATACAAATTCATTTTCTGCTTTCTAGCTACTACAAAAACTCTTATTTAATTCTCATGTTCTTTATTCACAAATGTGCTCGAACCAAAGGTCCAATTGACGGCAAATTTATTGTTCAATCTAGGTTCGAGCTAGACCATAATATTACAACTGTTTTGATCGCTTATTTTGTTTTCAATTTGTTTGTAACATTCCCCAAATTTATAAAAAAAAAATTCGAGACACGCTAATTATAGACTTAAATTATTATTATTTTTAGCTTATATATATACATATATATATATATATATATATATATACAATTATATAATTGGTTATACAATTAGGGAAATATTAATAATTTTTAAATTTTGGTATCATTAATTATTAGTTAAGTTATTAAAAAAAAAGCGGGGGGAAAAGCCCGTAAAAGGGCTATTGGAAATAAAGGCATTAAGCCTAAAAGAAAATAACAAAACCTATGTTATTAGTTCTGATTCTTCAAAAAAGAGGCGAAGGCTTTTGCCTCAGATGAAAAACAGAACACTGAGTTCTGTTCGCTCGTGAACCAGAGCACAGAGGCAACGGAAAATCCTAGGGTTCTTCATAAGTCGCTTATTCTTGAACTCAGGTATGTAAAATCCCCTATTGTCAATTACCCTACAGTAATAATAGGTAAGAATTGAATAGCTAGTTCCCTTCTTCCTCTATATCATCAATTAATTTCATAATTAGGTGTAGTACTTTAAAATTAATCAAAATACACCAGTTGTTGTAGAATCGATTGTTTACTGGTGTCAATTGGACTAGGGTCTACGTATTGGCTCAAGGAGTTTTGAAGTGAGTTGATATAACCCTATACTAAAGTGGTTTAACTCACAAAAGCACGCGTACAAGATGTTTGGTGAATTGCTTAAAAGAATTTATCTTTATATAATTAGAGTGATTGAGTACCCATTAATTTAGAATGGTTCTAGCAAAAGTTTAGATGATCTACATGATATATGTGCTGAAATGTTTTTCAGATTTTTGTGTTATTTTTATATGCTAATTTCATATTGAAACTTTATGAAGAAGAAATAATCTTTAGAAATGTCCTTATATGTTTAGTTCATTCTTATGTCATCCTTTACATTTAAAGACACCATTATGAGCATGTACATAATGTTCTATAAAGAAAAGATTTAGACTTGAAAAGTCACAAGAAGAAGTTTTAGAAAGAGAAGATTGGGGAATATTTTTTATTCTAAGAAGGGATCATCGTCCAGGCCGAGGGTCCTGACCAAGGCGTTGACTTCCTGAAACTACTTGTGCCAAAAGAGAGAGCACGCGAGCCGAGGGTCTCGTTGCTGAGAATTTACTTAGTCATGCTAAGGTATGATACATGAGCGCTGAGAACCATGAAACGAGTGGCACCTCGTGGATTGGGCCTATTCGATCAGGTTGGGATCGAACCCGTGCCGATCACACGGTGACTAAGACATAATTAAATCAGGATAGTTGGAACTCCCAAAGTATAAAGTGAAGTATTTTTTTTTGAAATAAAAAGAAAAGAATTTCTTTTAGAATATTCATAAATTGATATTATGCAATTATTTTAGAATTATTTTTATAAGCTTTATGTTTTACATGCATTTAGAACCTTTGCTCCTAATGTATATGTTATTAATGTTTCTCCCCCTGTTGTTGAGACTCACTGAGTACAGTGGATGGTACTGACATTCTCTTTTGGGAACCTACGTTGGTTTGCGGTACAATGTAGGAACCAGATTTGCAGGAGAGCAGGCTACGAGTTAGGACTTCCTTCCCTTCCAGTGATATTGGTGAGCTCCGCTTTTGTTCGTGGAGTACTCTTAAAGTCATTTCCATTTAGCTATTACTTTGTTTATTTAGAGAACTGGCCAGGGAATCTCATGTCCTAAGTAGTGCGTCAGTTTATCAGTAGAGGCTTCATAGACATAGTCATTGGGTTGAGATTCAGATGTTATTTTTTTTATAACTTAGCAACTATGAATAAAGCTTTGGAGTTTATTTATTTAAATATTTAAATTAATCGAAAGTATTTGGTTAGAGTATTGCTTTGTTGCATATAAAGCTTGGAGTTATAATAAGTTTGATAAGTAGAGATGGTTCGCTCGGTCATGTTTAGTGAATGAGTGTCGGTCTCGGCTTGTTCAGAAAATGGGTCGTGACAAACTTGGTATTAGAGCCTCAGGTTTATGAAGTCCTAGGGGTCTATGAAGCTGTGTTGGTAGAGTCTTGTTTATGGATATGAAACGCTCCATACTTATAAACAGGAGGCTACAAGCATTTAGGAAAAATCTCATATTTTTTTCATACTTTAGATCGTGTAGTAGAGCCTACCTCTAAGAAATTATCTAATGTATTTTTTTCTCCAAAACTCGCAGAAATGACTCGTACTCGTAACTCTGACACCGATACTCAGGATGATGCTCAAGAAACTATTGCTACTATCATGGCTCAAGGCATAACTAAAAAGGCTCGAACTCATAAAAGGAAGAGTAAATCCACAAGGGGGGTTCAAGTACCCCAGGTTGAACATGAAGAAGGGGTGGAGCATGATGAGCAACTACCTCAGGATCCAACGCTAACCCCAACAGCAGCTCCTACTCAAAAAACTATGTCCCCAGAGGTGGGTCAGATGTTCAATGTAGTCAACAGTGCTATGGAGATGTTTAAGGCCTTTATTGCCAACCAGAGCGATAAAAGAGATAAATTTCCACCTCAAACAAATAGGCAGAACAAATTCTGAGTCCTCAAGAGTGAATGAATTTCTGAAGTAGAGTCCTCAAGTGTTCCATGGTTCTATAGTTGTTGAAGATCCAATGTTATGGATAAAGGGTGTTAAGAAAGTTCACCGAGTGATGAAAGTATCTGATGACAAAGCTGTGGAGCTGGCTGCTTACCAGCTTAGAGATGTGGCTGGCGCTTGGTTTGAGATGTGGGAAAAAGAGAGAGATGAAGATGATGGTCCACATACTTGGGAAGAATTTGAAGAGGCATTCATAGCTAACTTTATCCAAGAAGAGGATATGGAAGCTAAGGCTACAAAGTTCGAACATCTCAAGCAAGGGAATAAAAGTGTGCAAGAGTAATACATGGAATTCATAAGGTTAGCTAAGCATGCTCCTCACATGGTTAAGACAGAAAAAGCAAAGATTCGCAGGTTTGTTGGCGGTTTGGCTTACCACATTAAGGATACGACATCAGCTGCAGCGGTAGGAATGACATCCTTCTCATCTGTTGTGGGGTTTTCCAAGCACTTAGAAAAAGACAGACAACAAAGGAGAGAAGAGAAAGAGCATAACAAGAAATCCCGGACAACGAGCATGTTTAATGGTACATCCAGCGAAGGCGGAAGGGATTCCTCTAATAAGAACTCATTAGCACCATCTCAGTTTAGTCATTAGTCAGATGGTGGGTCTTCCTTCAGACGTGCTCAGAGCTATGGAAATCAGTCTCGCCAGAATCAAAATTTTAGGACATCATCCTCACATAGCCAGAGTCATGTTGAGCATCATTCACACCAGCAAGGTATTTGTGGAATATGTAAGCGACAACATTCAGGTCAGTGCAAGCTCGGGTTTCATGGTTACTACCATTGTGGAGACATTGGTCATATAAAGACCAACTGCCTAAAGTTGCGACGTAATTTTAGTGGTGGATCAACTCGTCTTTCTGGTTCCTCAGCTACCGTGGTTGCACCATCTCAGGCTCGTTGTACTCATTATCAGGCCGGGCAAGGGGCTAGCAGAGGTAGAGATCGAGTTACTCAGGGCGGGGGACAATCCCGTTATGCTTTTAGTCTGCTCACATAATGCTTATGCCATAATGGATCTAATTTCAACGTTTTCATATGTGACTCCATACTTTGCAATTAACCTCGGTCTAGAACCTGAACAACTTAGTGAGCCATTCCTAGTATCGACTCCAGTGGCAAGTCAGTGAAAGTCACCAGAGTCTATAGAGGTTGTATATTTTCAGTTCAAGGTCGCAACACCAAAGCCGATCTCATAGAGTTAGAAATGGTGGATTTTGATGTGATCATGTGTATGGATTGGTTGTCTTCCTGCTATGCCATGTTAGATTGTCATGCCAAGATAGTCAGGTTCCAGTTTCCAAATGAAGAAGTCTTAGAGTGAAAGGGTAGTTCAACATTGCTTGTAGGTAAGTTTATTTCTTACCTTAAGGCACAACGAATGATCGGTAAGGGGTGTATCGCCATTTGGATCACATCATTAATCGAGAATCAGAATCACCAACTCTTCAGTCAGTGCCAGTTGTTAGAGAATTTTCAGAAGTTTTCCTATATGACCTTCCTGGACTTCCTCCTGAAAGAATTATAGACTTTGGCATTGATCTCATGCCAGGCACTCAGCCCATACCTATACCTCCTTATAGGATGGCTCCAGCAAAACTTAATGAGTTGAGAGAATAGTTGAAAGACCTTATTGACAAGGGCTTGATAAGGCCGAGTGTTTCATCATGGGGTGCCCCGCTCCTGTTTGTTTAAAAGAAAGATGGGTCTCTTAGAATGCGTGTCGACTATCGGCAGTTGAATAAAGTTACCATTAAGAACAAGTACCCACTGCCAAGAATTGACGATTTATTTGATCAACTTCAGGGTGCAAAGTACTTTTCAAAAATAGACTTGAGGTTGAGATACCATTAGTTGAGAATCAGAAAAGAGGATATATCTAAGATAGTCTTTAGAACTCGATACAGGCACTATAAATTTCTAGTGATGTCCTTCGGGTTGACAAATGCTCCAGCTGCATTCATGGACCTCATGAACAGAATTTTCAAGCCATTCCTGGATACCTTTATTATTGTGTTTATAGATGATATTTTGGTGTACTCTAAGAGCAAGGACGATCATGCAGAACACCTCAGAATAGCCTTGCAGACCTTGAAGGAGAATGAGCTTTATGCCAAATTTTCAAAATGTGAGTTTTGGTTGCTGTTAGTGGAATTCTTGGGCCACGTGGTATCTGGTGAATGGATAAAAGTAGACCCTCAGAATACAGAAGCAGTCAAGAACTAGCCTAGGCCAACAACGCCAACCGAAATCAGGAGTTTCTTGGGGTTAGTTGGCTACTATAGAAGGTTTGTGGAGGGGTTTTCCTTACTTGTAGCTCCATTAACTAAGTTGACTCAGAAAGCAGTTAAGTTCCAATGGTCAGACGCTTGTTAGTAGAGCTTTCAAGAGTTAAAGAAGAGGTTGACCACTGCACCTATGCTAACCTTGCCAACAGGCTCAGGTGGTTTAACATTGTATTGTGATGCCTCCGGAGTGGGCTTTGGTTGTGTTCTTATGCAAAATGGAAAAGTTATTGCTTATGCTTCTAGGCAGTTAAAGAATCATGAAAAAAAACTACCCCACACACGACTTGGAGCTTGCAGTAGTGGTGTTTGCATTAAAGATATGGCGACATTACCTTTATGGCGAGCATTCTGAAGTGTTTACAGACCATAAAAGCCTCCAATACATTTTCAAGCAAAAAGACTAAATTTGAGACAGAGAAGGTGGCTCGAGCTATTGAAAGATTATGACATCAATATCCTTTATCACCCAAAAAAAGCTATTATGGTAGCAGATGCACTTAGTAGGAAGTCAATGGGCGTTTTGGTACATCTTGCAGAACAAAGACGATCTTTGGGTCGAGAAATTCAAAAACTGGCAAATGACGGAATTAGATTGGATGAGACCGGAGATATAACTGCTTATGCCTTAGCATAATCCTCCCTTGTTGTGCATGTTAAGGCTAAGCAAGACGAAGATACATACTTAGTGAAATTAAAAGAAGGAGTCAAAAATAAAGAAATCACTACTTTCACTCTAGGAGGTGATGTAGTTTTGAAGTTGAATGATCGATTATGTGTGCCTGATGTAGGTGGTCTTAAGAAGGCCATAATGGAGGAAGCTCACAGTTCGAGGTACTCTATCCACCCAGGTGGTACCAAAATGTATTTAGATTTGCTAGAGTTGTATTGGTGGAAAGGCATGAAGAAACAAGTAGCAGATCATGTGGCTAATTATTTAAATTGCCAGAAAGTCAAAGCCGAGCATCAGAGGCCTGGTGGCCTAGCTCAAGACATAGATATACCACAATGGAAGTGGGAGATGATTAATATTGATTTCGTAGTAGGTCTCAATCGCACTTACCGTAAACACGTTTCAATTTGGTATTGTAGACCGACTAACAAAATCCGCGCATTTCCTACCAGTAAAGACGATAGATTCCGCGGAGCAGTATACGCAGTTGTACATAAAAGAAATAGTCTAATTGCATGGTACTCCAGTTTCAATCATATCAGGCAGAGGCCCTCAATTCACAGCGCATTTTTGGCAGGCATTTCAGAAAAGATTAGGTACCAAGGTCAATTTAAGCACCACTTTTCATCCACAGACCGATGGCCAGGCAGAAAGGACCATTCAGACTCTCAAAGATATGTTGCGTGCATGTGTTATATATTTTTGAGATAATTGGGATGATCACTTGCCACTTATAGAATTTGCTTACAATAACAGCTGTCAGGCCAGCATTGGTATGGATCCTTATGAAGCGTTGTATGGGCAGAGTTGTAGGTCTCCGGTGGGTTGGTTTGAACTAGCAGAGGTGCCGTTGATTGGTCTAGAGTTTGTTTCTGAGGCCTTGGAGAAAGTTCAACTAATTAGAGAAAGACTTAAAGCGGCTCAGAGTCGTCAAAAGTCTTATTCTGACAAGAGGCATCGTGAGTTAGAGTTCATGGTTGGTGATAAGGTTTTTTTAAATGTTTCACCGATGAAAGGAGTTATGAGGTTTGGAAAGAAAATGAAACTTAGCCCTAGATTTATCGGACCCTATGAAATTCTAGAAAAGAAAGGGAATGTGGCTTATAAGCTAGCACTACCCGTTGAGTTGTCCTCTGTTCATCCTATTTTTCATGTGTCTATGCTTAGAAAGTACATTCATGATGAGTCACATATAATGCCCGCCAATACCATAGAAATTAAAGAAGGTTTGATTTATGAAGAGTTACCGATAAAAACTCTCGATCGGCAAGTAAGAAAGTTAAGAACAAAAGATATAGCATTGGCAAAAGTTTTGTGGAGTAATCATGATTCAAAAGAAGCTACGTGGGAGGTCTAGGAAGATATGAGGAAGAAGTATCCTTATTTATTTGTGAAAAAAAGGTATGTGAACCTAAGTTTGGTTTTACATTTATATTTCATTATTAAATACGAGTTAGCAAGTGTTTCCTTCCTAGATTATATTTAGTTGTCTTAGTGATTTAGTTTATATCAGAGTATATTTAATTCATTAAAGTAATTTACTTGTGCTAAAGTAGTTGTGCTTTAGATTCTTGTAAGTTGTTGTGGTGCCTCCTTGCCGGAGTGTGAGTAATTAATTTAAGAGCTGTGTATGACGTCTATAAATGACATGTTATGGTATATTTGGTTGTTGTTGGCGTAGTTGGGCGATTTTTGACGGGAATATTTTTTTGATAGTCCAATTTACAAGGTAAACTTTGTCGAAATTTTTAAAAATTTAGGGAGTTAGCCAAAATTTTAAATCCTTTGGAAAGTGAGTAGTGCTAAGAAAACATAAGAGGTTCAAGGACCTAAGGAATGATTGTTAGCTTACGAATAAGGCCCTAGCAACATTCGAGGGCGAATGTTTTTAAGGAGGGAAGATTGTAACACTCCCAAAATTTATAAAAAAGATTTCGAGACCCGCTAATTATAGACTTAAATTATTATTATTTTTATATTATATATATATATATATATATATATATATACATATATATACAATTATATAATTGGTTATACAATTAGGGAAATATTAATAGTTTTTAAAATTTGGTATCATTAATTATTAGTTAAGTTATTAAAAAAAAGTGGGGGTGGGGGGAAGCCCATAAAAGGGCTATTGGAAATAAAGGCATTAAGCCTAAAAGAAAATAACAGAACCTACGTTACTAGTTTTGATTCTTCAAAAAGAGGCGAAGGCTTTTTCCTCAGACGAAAAACAGAACACTGAGTTTTGTTCGCTCGCGAACCAGAGCACAGAGGCAACGAAAAATCCTAGGGTTCTTCATAAGTCGCTTATTCTTGAACTCATGTATGTAAGATCCCCTATTGTCAATTACCCTACAGTAACAATAGGTAATAATTGAATAACTAGTTCCCTTCTTCCTCTATATCATCAATAAATTTCATAATTAGGTGTAGTACTTTAAAATTGATCAAAATACACCGGTTATTGTAGAATCGATTGTTTGACTGGTGTCAATTGGACTGGGGTCTACGTATTGGCTCAAGGAGATTTGAAGTGAGTTGATATAACCCTTTACTAAAGTGGTTTAACTCACAAAAGCACGCATACAAGGTGTTTGGTGAATTGGTTAAAAGAATTTATCTTTATATAATTAGAGCGATTGAGTACCCATTAATTTAGAATGGTTCTAGCAAAAGTTTAGAGGATCTACATGATATATGTGCTGAAATGTTTTTCAGATTTTTATGTTATTTTTATATGCTAAATTCATATAGAAACTTTATGAAGAAGAAAGAATCTTTAGAAATATCCTTATATGTTTAGTTCATTCTTATGTCATCCTTTATATTTAAGGACACCATTATGAGCATGTACATAATGTTCTATAAAGAAAAGATTTAGACGTGAAAAGTCACAAGAATAAGTTTTCGAAAGAGAAGATTATTGGGGAATATCCTTTATTATGAGAAGGGGTCATCGTCCAGGCCGAGGGTCCTGACCGAGGCGTTGACTTCCAGAAACTACTTGTGCCAAAGTAGGGAGCACACGAGCCGAGGGTCTCGTTTCTGAGAATTTACTTTGCCATGCTAAGGTATGATACATGAGCGCTGAGAACCATGAAGCGAGTGGCACCTCGTGGATTGGGCTTATTCGATCAGGTTGGGATCGAACCCCTGCCGATCACACGGTGACTGAGACAAAATTAAGTCAGGATAGTTGGAACTCCCAAAGTATAAAGTGAAGTATTTTTTTTTTGAAAGGAAAAGAAAAGAATTTCTTTCAGAATATTCATAAATTGCTATTATGCAATTATTTTAGAATTATTTTTATAAGTTTTATGTTTTACATGCATTTAGAACCTTTGATCGTAATATATATGTTATTAAAGTTTCTCCCCCTGTTGTTGAGACTCACTGAGTACAGTGGATGGTATTGACATTCTATTTTGGGAACTTACGTTGGTCTGTGGTACAACGTAGGAACCGAATTTGCAGGCGAGCATGCTACGAGTTAGGATTTCCTTCCCTTCCAGTGATATTGGTGAGCTCCGCTTTTGTTCGTGGAGTATGCTTAGAGTCATTTCCATTTAGCTATTACTTTGTTTATTTAAAGAACTGGCAAGGGAATCTCATGTCTCGAGCAGTGCATTAGTTTATGAGTAGAGGCTTCATAGACATAGTCATTGGGTTGAGATTCAGAAGTTATTTTTTTATAACTTTGCAGTAATTCGGTAGTTACTACGAATAAAGCTTTGGAGTTTATTTATTTATATATTTAAATTAATCGAATGTATTTGGTTAGAGTATTACTTTGTTGCATATAAAGTTTGGAGTTATAATAAGTTTGTTAAGCAGAGACGGTTCGATAGGTCATGTTTAGTGAACGAGTGCCGGTCTCGGCTTGTTCAGAAAATGGGCCATGAGATTGTTTCTCTAATATTTTTAATTATTTGTGTCTAATCAATCCACATATACTTAAATCGTGTACAAATTTAATTATTGTCCGGTCTCAGAGTAAACAATTTGGCCCCCACCGTGGGGCTAATGATAATATTGGTGATTTGATTCGGATCTCCATAAAACACCATATTTTAAGCTTGTTTATAGTGTTTAATTTTACGTTAATCTAAAAATATCGAAATCTCAGTCTTCTCACTTGAACGTTGACGTTGAGTGAGGCCATCGTTTCAAAAATAATAATTTGGTTCCTAGAAACGAGGTTCCTCATGCTGATCCTCAGGTGTCCAAGTTGCCGATCTGGTCGTTGATAACTCGCAGATCGCCATCGATGTTAATTTGCCAACTGATCCCAAAAATGTGCTCGCGGGGGACCTCAACCTAGAGCTCGAGAAGTGCTTGAAGGTGCAGGTGATGGGGTAAGCTTGCGGCTAATCTTCAAAATATTACAAGCTCAACAGGTGGCAATAGTGCAGCTACATAATCAAGGCTATTCCCCCAGCAAGGTCGATCCCTAACAATTCAGGGAAAGCACCCAAAGAAATGAACAAATCATCGAGAGAGCTGGTGAAGCCGATCCTGAGGTCAACCCTGGGATAATAAAAATGCTTTAAGCATTAAATGTGGTTGGAGTCAGGTGAGAAGAAAATTGAGGCTCATGATAAAAAGATAGAAACATACAATTCTAGCATCGATCAAATCTCGGGATCATCTCCGATATTAAAGAGACCGAATTCCAAGAAATTTATCCAGAAGCCTTTTCCTCTAAGTGCAGCATTGAACCCAATCCTGAAAAGGTTTTGTATGCTTGATAACCCCAAGTATAATGGAACCTTAGATCTAAACAAGCACATGGCCTCCTATATGTGCACAACCAAGGGAAATGGCTTGGAAGATGGTGAAGTTCGGGGAGACTTTGTCCAAAGGAGCAATGATAAAGAATTACAACTTATCCCCAAATTTCATCGACTCTTTTGCTATACTTGCAGAGGCTTTCGTAAAATCCCATGTCAGGATCATCAAGGTTGAGACCAGAAAGTCAGGTCTTTTCAAGGTTAAACAAAAAGACAACGAGATGCTCAAGGATTCGTGTCATGGTTCTAGATGAAACGGATGGACCTGCCCCCGGTTGCAGAGATTGGGTCATCCACGCATTCACTCAGGGGCTTAACCCTCTAAGTTCATTAGCCTCTCAACAGCTAAAACAAATTTGGTAGAGTATACGGCAGTGAACTGCCGACATCCACAACAGGTACCCGTCAAAGATCAGGATCGAGGACGACAAACTCGGAGCTTCTCTAGGTCTGTTTACTCCATCAGAGCAGATGATAGGTCTAAGAGAGGCGTTGATCATAGGCCAAGAGAGGTTCAGGATCGGTTCTAACCATACAGCACAGACCGAAAGGGAATGGGTCCGAGACCCAGTAGCCGAGGTCTGATGAGCAAAAATGGTTTCGACAGGTCACTTGGGGATAGGGAAACACCTCGATTATCAGAGTATAACTTCAGTGATGATGCTGCCAGCATCGCGTCTGCCATTGGGTGCATGAAAGAGACCAAGTGACCCCGGCCATTAAAGTACGACCCTATCCAAAGAGATCCTAACTTGATGTGTAAGTATCACGACACTAATAGTCGCAGGATCGAGGATTGTCGGAAATTAAGAGAAGAAGTTGCCCTGTATTTCAATAACGGACACCTCCAAGAATTTCTGAGTGATCGAGCAAAAAACCACTTCAGGAACAGGGACGTCAACAAATAGGCCGAACAAGCAAAGCCTCAGCACGTCATCAACATGATCATCGGAGGGATCAATGTCCCTCAAGGGCAAATGATAAAACACATTAGAGATTTGTCACAAGGGAAAAATGCACCCGAGATTATGTACTGGAGGGAACCACTTTGTTCACCGATGAGGATGTTGATGGCATCATGCAACCTTAAAATGATGCACTGGTAATATCCGTTCTTGTCAATAAATCTTGAGGTAAATATGTGTTGATTGATCCAAGTAGCTCGACCAACATCACCAGATCGAGGGTTGTAGAGTAATTAGGGTTGTAGGACCAAATAGTTCCAATGGTCCAAGTGTTGAACGCATTTAACATGGCATGTGAAACCATTGACGGAGAGATAACCCTGTTGGAGACCACCACCGGGATGATCCAAGAAACAAAAGTTCTATGTGATCGAAAGGGACATGATGTATAACTCTCTATTCGAAAGGCCGTGGGTTCACAACATGATAAGGTACCCTCGACCTTGCACCAGACGTTGAAATTTCGTACACCGGGAGGAGTCAAGACGGTCTACGGAGAGCATCCAACCACAAATGAGATGTTAGTAGTTGATGAGGTAATCTTTGTGCCCACAGTTTTGACATCAAGGAACGTGAAGCTGACCTTAAAGCAAGAAATTAAATAACAATCACTGATGTGGTCTCAACCAAACTGGAGGAATAAGGAGTAGACGAGGATGATAATTACGGAGTCTCGAGATCGTTCATAACTCCTGATAACACCGACGCCACCAAATTTATAGTCGAAGAGCTAGAGCAAGTCGTATTAATCGAACATCTGCCGGATCCAAAGGTATACCTAGGCACGTGATTAACCCCCGAGCTCAAGAAAAAACTCATTGATTTTCTTAAAGCTAACATAGTTTTTTTCACTTGCATCTTGACCTGACAGGGATCCCACCGGAGGTAATCATTCATAAGATGAGTTTGGATCTGAAGTTCCGTCGTAGTGTGTGAGATCAAGCATGTGTTCATCAATGATGGGGTGTGCAAAACTCCTTAAAATAGGATCCATACAGGAAGTTAAATACCCGGACTTGTTAGCTAACGTAGTGGTAGTGCCTAAAAAGGGGAATAAGCTAATAATGTGTGTAGATTACAAAGATTTTAAAAAATCATACCCTAAGGATTGTTTTCCTTTGCCTAACATCTATTGGGTGATCGAAGCGACGGTCGGACATGAGAAACTCAGCTTTCTTGATGCCTATTACGGGTACAACCAAATTCGGATGGACCCGGACGATCAAGAAAAAAATTGTTTCATCACTAAATTTGGCACCTACTATTATAATGTAATACTGTTTGGATTACAGAATGCTGGTGTCACCTATCAACTCTTAGTAAACTGGATGTTCGAAGTACAGATAGGAAAATTAATGTAAGTTTATATTGATGATATGTTGGTCAAGTTCTTGTGAGCAGAGGACCATTTGAAACATTTGCGGGGGATCTTCGACATTTTGAAAAAATATAATATGAAGTCGAACCTGGAGAGTGCGCATTTGGGGTTAGATCGGGAAAATTCCCCAGGTTCATGGTATCCAATCAAGAAATCAAGATCAACCCCGACAAAATTAAGGCCATACATAATACCATTATGGTGGACAACGTCAAGCCATTCAAAGAGTGATCAGGAATATATCCACCCTGGGCCGGTTCATCTCGAGGTCCCTGGATAAGAGCCATCAATTTTTCTCACTATTAAAAAAGAAGAAGAACTTTTCCTGGACCCCAGAATGTCAACTAGCTTTGTAAGAACTCAAACGACAACTATCAAGTCCCACCTACAATATACTTTGAAGGTGGACGAACAACTGTACCTCTACTTAGGGGTTTTCGAGGTGGCAGTAAGTGGAGGCTTAGTCCGGGAGGAAGAAAGTGCGCAATTTCCTAGTTACTATGTCAGTATAACTCTTGGAGAGTCCGAATCAAGGTATCCTCACTTGGAAAAAATTGGCTCTCGCTCTTCTTAGCGCCTCCGGGAAGTTAAAGTCGTTCTTTAATTGCCACCCCATAAGTGTCATGACCTCTTACCCTCTAAGAAATATCAAGTCGTACCTCTTGGGGTGGTTGTCCAAATGGGCTATGGAAATTAGCAGGTACTATATCGAATATCGACCCTGAACCTCCAAAAATCTCAAACTTTGGTAGACTTTGTGGCCTACTTTACGCCGGCCTTAATACCTGAAGCTTAAAGGGAATTACTGTTAGCCTCAATGACCACTTAAGGAATCTGGACCCTTTTCATAGATGGTTCATTGAACGAGAAAGGGTCCGGGCTTGGTGTCATATTGAAACCACATACGATAAATGTAATTAGGCAATCTATTAGAACTATAAATTGAATAATAACGAGTCTGAGTATGAGGCTATGATTGCAAGTCTAGAATTGACCAAAAGCCTTAAGGCCGAGGTGATCGAGCTAAGTGTGACTCCTTCCTCTTGGTAAATCAAGTTAACAGAACGTTTGAAGTAAAAGAAGAACGAATGCGAAGGTACTTGGGCAAATTACAAGAAACCTTACACCAATTTAGGGAATGAACCCTATAATATATACCCTAAGATCAAAATAGCGAGGCCGATGCACTAGCTAACTTGGGGTCATTAGTCGATTTCGATGAATTCAGTTCAGGAGCAGTAGTGCAGTTAATGAGATCGGTGATAGAAAAAGGCCACGCCAAAGTAAACTCAACGAGCTTAACTTGGTATTGGACAAACAAATACACAAACTACTTGAAGATAGGAAAATTGCCTTCGTATCCCAAAGAATCGAGAGCCTTGTGCACCAAAGCTGCCGAATTTAGCTTGGTTAAAGGGGAATTATTCTGGGGAACCTTCGACAGCGCGCTAGCCAGATGCTTGCGACCGGGATAGTAAGAATACACAATGAGAGAAGTTCACGAAGGCACTTCCAGGAACCATTTGAGGGCAGAATCTTTGGTTCTGAAACTAATTAGTGTCGCCTATTATTGGACTGAAACGGAGAAGGATGCGAAGGACTTCGTACAAAAATTTGGTGACTGACAAAAATACGCCCCGATGATCCATCAACTAGAGAAATACTCCATTCGGTCCTATCCTTGTGGACATTTATGAAGTGGGTAATGGAAATTGTCCGTCCCCTGTTACGTGCACTCGATAAAGCTCAATTCATATTGTTCATGAACGATTATTTCTCCAATGGGTTGAGGCTCAAGAATTCAAAAAGTTTCGAGGGAAAGAAGTCATTGACTTCATCTAGGAACACATAATATGTCAATTTAGGATACCAGACGAGATCATTTGCGATAACAAAAAATAATTAAGCGGTAGTAAGGTAAGTAAGTTTTTCGAAGATCACAAGATCATAAGATACTATCAATGCCTTATCACCCTAGTGGGAAGAGGCAGGTGAAATCAACAAAAAAAACTATACTTCGAAACCTGAAAGAGGTTGACCGGTTTAAAAGGAAAATGGAAGGAGATCCTGCCTGATGTCCTGTGGGCATACCGTATGACTTCGAAATCGAGCATCGGGGCCACCCCATTTTCTTTGGTCTACGGAGCCAAGGCCTTAATACTAGTCGAAGTGGGAGAACTAAGCCTTAGGTTTCAGTACGCGGCGGAATTTACAAACGGCGAGGCCATGATCACGAGCCTAGAACTATTGGATGAAAGGTGGGAGGCCTCCCTTGTCCATTTATTCGCCCAAAAGCATCAAATAGAAAGGTATTACAATTGAAGAGCCAACCTCCGACACTTTCAAGTCGAGGACTTAGTGTTGAGAAAAGTAACACTACACATTAGGAACCCGAACGAAGGGAAACTGGGCCCAAATAGGGAAGGACCATATCGAGTCGTCGGAATAACCGGCAAAGGATCATATAAGCTCGAAGCGGGAGAAGTCGTACAACTACCAAACAACTAGAACGTGATATACTTAAAGCGGTGCTACTACTAAGGTATGAACTCATTTACTTTTTAATCATGTTATAACTCGGACTAACGCATGCAGGTAATCAACCAAGGATGGATATGGCTATTAGGTCTAAAAGGACGTATTGCTCTCTCTTTCTCTTGGATCAGTTTTGTCCCCAAAGTGGATTTTTTGGCAAGGTTTTTAATGAGACAACAGTGAAACATTCTACCTTCGATTTGAAGACCGGTTCAAACTGGAATCAATTATCAGTTGCTTCATATTAATAGCCTCTGAGCCCTCACGAGTTCGACCTCGAATACCGGTGACAATTGCCCTCCGATTAAGATCTTTAGCGAGGGAAAAAGAAAGTTTTATGTGCTAAAAGCTAAATCTTGGTGGTTAGAATTTATTTTAAGAGACAAACGATCGTATGAACCGTGACCACATAGTCCACTCTAGTCATAGCACAAGTTTTTTTGCGCCTTTGATCGTGCACCTTGCATACTAAGCAATGAAAGAAATTTCTTCTTCCCTTACACTTTGTTACTGCAAATTTTTGGTATTCGATCCCAGATCCTAAAGCCCACAGGTTGCCCATACTCGGGATTGTCGAGCCCACGGGCTACCCCTACTCGGGGATTGTCGCCCAACGAAAATTCGAATGGCTACTGAATCCTGGAGGCACCAAATATGTTAGGCGGTGCCCAAATATAAAAGGCTACGGCCACCCTAAATACGGCTCGGAGACGTCCGAAGTTTGTTACCAAAAAGTAAAGCCCTTATGAAAATACGAAACCTACTAAATGGTTACCCTCGACAAAAATATTTTATAAAAATATTAAGCATCTTAATGACCTTCGGTATCACCGAGGATTCGAAGCCACAAGTAAACTAAAGTTGCATCAAAGTCTGATTTTATGCTAAGGCATCAAAAACAATACGCAAATAGAAATTGCAAGAAAATTCTAGAAAAGTAAAGACACGGTATTGCAGAAAGGGAAAAAATTTATATACTTTAAAATATATTTACAAAGGCTAGATAGAACGGCCTCTAAATAAACAAAAATATATACATAAGGAAAAATTGGAAAAAATACTAAGGCATCTACGCGGTCTTCACCGGGGCCTGTCACCAAAACCATCCGAGCCTTCGGGACCCTCAAGCTCGTAGGGCTCCTTTGCCTCGCCCTCGAGCCTCCTAGCTTCTTTAATCTCGGTTGATAAGTTAAAAACCTTGGGCATGGATCTCTTCAAGGGTCTCTCTCTGGGATAGTCGCTTTATGTACTCAGTCTTCATCTTTAAGCCGGTCTTGATTGCCTCCACATCGGCCTTTTACTAGGCCACGATTTCCTTGGAATCAGTAGAGGTCGTATCCAGTTTGGACCTTAGTATCACATATTCTTATCTGAGAGCATCCCCTTTTGTAACGGTCGAGCTTAGCTATGCCAGAAGATCATCATTCAACCGAAACCACTTATTAGTTTTGTCCTTCTCCACCCGAAGTTTATTCTCGAGCGATGTCATCCCTGCTGTCGCAGCTTCCTTCTCTGAAGCCACCAGGTCCATCTTGCCCTTCCACACTTTATTCGTGGCCTTGACCTCGTCTATCTCGGCCTAAAGCTGGTCGATCAGGTCTATCTTCTGTTGGACCTACAAAGTTGTGTTGTTAGTCACAACGACTAGCTGCTTATCTTTGCATTAATGATCTTTACCTTCTCAACTAGGTTAGCGTGTTCCCGCTTTAGGGGCAAGGCCTCATTCTGATTTTTCCAGCTCGACTTGGAGAATTGGGAGGTCTTTGAGGTTCTCGTCTTGCTGCTCACTGAGATCCTTATACATGTCCTTCTTTCAGACATGCTCTATGAGTTCGAACTCGAGCTGGATAATCTCCAAGCGGACTAGAGGACCTTTCACGGTGAAGCACTGAAGCCTGTAAAACAATGAAGTTGACGACTTACTCGGTTCAACGTCTATTGCACCTCATTGAAGAGGCTCGATATGCCCACTTCGTTCATCTTTTCCTGGTGCTCCTCGGTCACCGGGCATCAAAGATAGCTACCTACACCCACCGGAGCAGACATGACCCGGACTTCCTCCAGGATTGAGAGAACGACCAATCTCTAGCGCTTGGCATCTACACTCGAAGCAGGGAATTGGTTCACTAGTTTTGGGCTCGAACTCGGCCTGCCCGCTTCCAAGGGCACATCCTTCTTTGGGACCTCCAGGTGACCAAGCCCAAAAAATCCTGTAGTGCGGCCATGTCCATTTTGTCAAAGAATGTGTTGAGGCGTTATCTAGGCCCTGCGCCACCTCTTATGACTTCCCTTTCCCCCCTTTGGCCTCTTCCAGCATGGATTCAATATAGGAAGGTGTCTCCATGATGTGAATGACACTGGTTTCCTCCTTCAGAATATAAGCGGCTTCCTGGGAGGCCGCAACCTCTGCCCCTCCCTTTTGTTCTCGAATTAGATGGGGGTCAAACTCATGTTCCTCTTTGTCGGTCGTTGCTTTCTCCTCCTCATTAAGGGCTGACACATGAGCAATGAAAAGGTCGTCATCTTCAGGCTTGTCCCTGAGCCGGTAGAGAGAATCGAGCCCGGAACCCTGGACTTGGTGCTCTTTTTGGGCTTTCGGACCCGGATGGTTAACTTTTTCTTCTTCTCCTCGGCGTTCGGGGAACCAGAGGAATTTTCTTCTTCTTCTTCTTCTCCTCCTCCTCTTCCACAGCAATAGCCCCGGGCTGCCCCAAAACAGAGGGCTCAGCAAGCAATGATAAATCCTCGTCCTCATCCAACGGCCTAAATTCGGTGGTCTTAGGCAACCTATAAGAAAGGAGAATGGATCAGAAATGCGTAAGTTAAAAGCATGGTGATAACTAGTCAGGGAAGAATCTCACCATAAGAACGGGCCTCCCTTTTGCCCTCCGAAAGCTTGAACCATGCGCGATTGGAGTACGACATCTGCTTGCAGATCCCCGTAATCTACTCTTTGAATTGGGGATTGCATCAGGAACTTGGGAAACAACTGCACAACCACAAACATAGGCAATGGGAGAAAGAGTAAAAAGAAAGGGATACTCAAGAAAGACAATACTTACAGGATGCATTCTACTCCTCGGTGAACGGCACGAACTCAGGAGGGACCGGTTCTTCGATTTTCACCTGAACGAAGCGAGAAAGAAGCCTTGCTTGCTCGGCGAATGAGCTTGATCAGTCCCCCTTGGAAGATTAAGGGACTGTATATGTTATGACCCAAAATATACTAACGGCTGTGATGGCGCCGTACACCACTGTCAGGCAAGCCAACAAAAAATACTTAATTAATTCTCATTTTAACAATTTTAAAAACTAATACTTTTCTTCAATTTTACTGGTAAAAGACAGTCTTTACAATGTAAATAAAAGAATGTTTGGAAATAAATAAAAGATACTAAATAATCATTCTAGAACCCGGTGTCACAAGTGCATGAGCGTTTACTACGAAGGAAATAAATGCAACACTGTCTGGAATACAATATTGTACAGGAAATAAATACAGATAACTGAAAGAGACTCTGTTGGCTGCAGGTCACCTCGAGAAGTATAACTCACCTAAGTCTCTGTATCAACCATGGTGCTACGCCCAGCAGGCCACTGGAAATGCAGGTGCCTGTGCAACAAAAATGCACAGCAAGTGTAGCATGAGTACAAAAACAACATGTACTCAGCAAGTATTCTGCCTAATCTCGAAGAATTAAAGACGAGAGGTCGTATTCGACATTTGTTAATGGTCCAATAATAATATAATAAACAAGTGAGGAAATCATAGATTTATATAGCAGTTATAACTCACAAAGCCGGAAACAGGTAAACACCTTTAACAAATAATAAAGGATTTCCAAGATTTACTTTTCATTATCTTTACCAATTTTTATCGGGCCATAAAATGCATTATAAACATTTAAAACTCTCAGGAAAGCAATAAATATTGCACATATCATGTCAAGGTCGTACGGCCTGATCCAACAGAAATGTAAATTGTGCACTGCCGAGGGTCGAATGGCTCGAACCATAGATGCATCTTTACCCCGCTCGCGAACTATCCTGCGATGTGGTCAACATAAAATAACAAATACCCTGCTCGTGAATCATACGTGCGATGCGGGTACACATAGAAATACATGCTCAAACAACCAATTGAGGATTTATCAGGGAACATTATCCAAATAAAAGCCAATCCTCTTTTAACAATTTAAGAAAAATGAAGTTTAATCCTTTTGAAATTAATTTACTAATTCAATGAGATTTAAGCAATTCAAGTTGTCACTAAGTTTACGATTAATCCAAGTATTGCATGCTTTTGGGTCCTAGACTACCCGGACAATAGCATGATAGTAGCGACGCACGGACTCTCGTCACCTTGTGCGTACGTAGCCCCTACAAGTAGAAGCACACAACCAGTTAACTCATCTATGGAGACAATTCCCTCTTACAAGAATAGAAAGGAAACTCACCTCGCTCCAAAGATCCATGACCGGCAATCCACGCCCTTCTGAAGACCCGAATTGATGCTAAATGCTCCAAAACTAGTCAAATAACGGACAAACCAATGAAAATACACCCTAATACTTATAACAATTCAATTTATGTAAAATCTCAACTCTGATCGAAAGGTTGACAAAATCACCCTCGGCCCCACGTGCCCGGATTCCGAAATATTTCAAAGATAAAGTTTACCCACAACCTCAAGAACTCAAATATATAATTGGCTCTCAATTTTATGTCCAAAAACGTGGTCAAAATCAAAGAATATAAATTTCCTAGGTTTTCTTCAAAATACCAAAATTTATACCAATTTACATTATTTTCCATGTTAAAACCTAGATATAATCCAAAAATTAACTTGTAATAGGTGGGAATCACTTACTGTGACATGATGATGAAAATGTAGCTCCAAAATCGCTCCTAGGTCGGCTCCCAAGGAGGAAATGAGATGAAATGAGCCAAACCCATTTCTTTACACTTATACACTGCCCAAACGTGTCTTCTTCACGTTTGCGAGATCCCCATCGTGTTCGTGAAGAAGAAAATTCCCAAAAACCATTTTCCAAACCCTGCTCAGACAGCCTCTAGTATAATAGCCATAACGTTTTACACAAAACTCCAAATAACAAATGGTTTATTATTTTTAAAAGTAGAAACCGAGATCTACAGCTTTCTTGTTTTTGTCATCTCCCAATTTCCTATAGATTTTGATATATAAGCTGCCAAAGTCAGCCTTGAGCAACAGAAATTTCTTCTTCATCTTCCCGAATAGCTTGTAGTGTACCATCCATAACATTTTATGCACAAATCCAAAGTTTAAGTGGTTTATCTTTATGAAAACTAGACACAAAGGTCTACAATTTTTTTTATGATCATCTCCAAATTCTTTATGTATAGTGAGATATGAGTCTCTGAAGTTAGACTTGTGCAGCAGAGATTTCCTTCTTCGCGAACGCGAAGAAGAGAGTCCCTGAGGCCAAATCCTTCTTCGCGAATGTGAAGAACAACACCAAATACCAGCATGAACTATTTCAAAACAGCCCGAAATGATTCGAAACCCCTCCGAAACACACCCGAAGTGCCCGGGACCCCGTCCAATGACACAAACAAGTACCATAACATAAAACAGACCTACTCGAGACCTCAAATCACATCAAACGACATCGAAATAATGAATCGCATCTCAATTCAAGCTTAATGAACTTTAGAACTTCAAACTTCTATATTTAATGTCGAAACCTATCAAATCACGTCCAATTGATCTCAAATTTACACACAAGTCACATTCGACATTACAAACCTACTCCAACTTCCGGAGTTGGATTCTGACTCAGATATAAAAAAGTCTATTTGCGATCAAACTTCTCAAAAAACCTTCAAATTTCTATCGTTTACTCAAATATCCAGTCCTAGTTAATTCTTTCAACTTTAAGCTTGTGAAATGAGAATTCTCTTTACAAATCAACTAAGGACTTCCTGAAATTCAATTCTGACCACGCGTACAAGTCATAATGCCTGAAATGAAGCTGCTCATAGCCTCAAACTGTTGAATGACGCGCTAGAGCTCAAAACGACCAGTCGGGTCGTTACATTCTCTCGCACTTAAACATACGTTTGTCCTCGAGCGTGTTGAGAACTGCAGTAAATTATCGAAATCACTGTTTAACATCTTATGCACCTTCATATGCTACCACAACTTAGTTGAGCATATTAGCTTGATCAATTCTGAAGATATTCCCTTTTATTCAAGCAAATAAGCCTTAGAGCACAATTCCAACATCCGAAATTCTATGCCAGATGTGTTTCCAACATCCGCTCACCATAATAATAACTACACGCAACACCAAAACATGACTACAAACCTTAGCTGAATTCACACCTTGCACCATTTTACTCATAGGACCATAATAACATTCTCTGATCAATTTTGTTGAAATTCCTAACTCTGATGCTCCCATTGCACCTCATGACCTACATAGGTATTGCTCTAACTTTGCCAATACCGCTGTGACGGAAGAGATGTGTAGAATTTCATAACCAACTACCGGATCAACAATCATTGGGTCTATACTCCTGACAATAACGATCACCTCATTCTGAACCAAATAATGGTCTTTGCTCCTTAATATCGTTCATAGAGTCAGATTACACTGATCCCAAATAAAAAAATCTCGTCTCACCTAGTACGAACTACTCAGGAAATAAGATACTCAGGCATGATCAAAAGTCCCTATGATTCTACAATGTGCCAATAGGCTACCAATTAGAATGCGATACAAAAAGGGAAACGAACTCTAAAAAGGAGATCCAATTACCCCGCTCGCGAATTATACATGCGACGCGAGCAACATACTAAACAGACACCCCGCTCGTGAATCATACATGCGACATGGGCTCAAATCTAATACTAGCTTTACTCAGAAAATAGGAAACAAAGCACATAAAAATCAATATAAGGAACTGTAATCAGCATCACACTGTTGCGGCGTGCAACCCGATCTAAATAACATACCCATGGAGGCGTGCCACCCGATCCACACATAGAATTCACATAAGGAGATATATATCGAGATAAATTGCTCATTCCAACAAGATACCGAATATCGGTCACAAGCACGCTGAGTGAACACTACGATCCCTGGGGTGACATATATCGCCATAAGCTACAAAACTCAAGCACAACTAAGGTGCGATATACGACTTGAATCTCAAGAGCCATCCTGATCATATAACATCATCATCACGCAGAGCCTTATCACATAAGAAATTCACCAAATCGTCTCACAACTCATACGGCACAATATATCATTACATGAAATTGTTGACGGCAAAATAACACTCCGGCTACTCTTCCATAAGGAGCGTATTGCTGAAATGAACACATCTAGCCTGATATAGAGCCTACATTCATATTTAAGTCCATTCACAGACCTCAAGCTGATTCTGTTCGTATTGAACTAGGCCAATGATCTCTTCCTGGCTCCATAACCCCTCCCATTTCCCCATTACGCATAAGAAAAACCATCATAACGGGAGTAATCCTCCATAGTCCACCACCCAATAAACCGAGTGCCCTCCATGCATTAATTCTCAATTTAACGACATCTTTACAATCTTCATACTTGATATAACTTCTTCAATCAATCAACTGACTACATGCCACACTTATACAACCTTCCCATGGGACACGCTCCCATAACCTTCCATAATAAATAACAGGTCTGTACGCGAAACTGTACCCGGACAATAGCATGATAGTAGCTACGCACGGACTCCCGTCACCTCGTGCGTACGTAGCCCCCACAAATAGGAGCACATAACTAGTTAACTAACCTATGGGGACAATTCCCTCTTACAAGGTTAGAAAGGAGACTTACCTCACTCCGAAGAGCCATGACCGGTATTCCACGCCCATTTGAAGACCCAAATTGATGCTAAATGCTCCAAAACTATCCAAATAACGGTCAAACCAATGAAAAATACACCCTAATACTTATAACAATTCAATTTATGTAAAATCTTAACTCCGCTCGAAAGGTTGACAAAATCACCCTCAGGCCCACGTGCCCCGACTTCAAAATTTTTCGAAGATAACGTTTACCTTCAACCTCAAGAACTCAAATATATAATTGGCGCTCAATTTCATGTCAAAAAACATGGTCAAAATCCAAGAATATAAATTTCCTAGGTGTTCTTCCAAATCCCAAAATTTATATTAATTTACATGATTTTCCATGTTAAAATCTAGATATAATCCAAGAAATTAAGTTGGAATAGGTGGGAATCACTTACCGTGACATGGATAAAGAAAATGGAGCTCCAAAATGGCTCCTAGGTCGATTCTCAAGGAGGAAATGAGATGAACTGAGCCAAACCTGTTTCTTTACACGTATACACTGCCAAGACGAGCTGTCACCAAAATCCACTAATGTTCGCGGTGGCGTCGGACACCACTGCCAGCCAAGCACCCTGTAATACTTAATCATTTCTTGTTTTATTAATTTTGAAAACACTCCTGTTGTACAATTAAAACAACACATCAATATTTTCCTCCAAATAAATAATGAAATATTTAACCATCTTTAAAAGTTTCTGAATTTAAACCCAGTACATCCCAAAACCCGGTATCACAAGTACATGAGCAGTTTCTAAGAGAAACCAAATAAGTATAATAACTGTCTGAAATACAATTGGACAGAAAATAAATAAGATCCTGAGAGAGACTATACTAGCTGCAGAATCGCCTCGAGGGAAATACAGCTCACCTAATCTCTGTATCAACCATGTTGCTATGCCACTAAGCCACTGGCATCACAATGAACCTGTGCAACAAAAATGCACAACAAGTGTAGTATGAGTACGAAAATAACGTGTACTTATTAAGTATCCCGTCTAATATTGAAGAAGTAGAGACGAGAGGTCGACTTTAACACTTGCTAGTGGTCAAATAATAATATAATAAAATATGTGGAAATCATGGATTTCTATGGCAGTTCTAACTCATAAAGCGGTAAACACCTTTAACAGGTAATAAAGGATTTTCAAGATTTCTCTTCATTTATGTTTAGCAATTTATGTCATGCCAAAAAGGCAATATCAACATTTAATATGTCAGGTAAGCAATATAAGCATGCACATATCATGCCGAGGTCGATGGCCCGCTCCAACAGAAATGTAATGTGCTTTGCCGAGGGCCGAACGATACGAACCATAGATGTATCTATTTATTCTGCCGAGACGTTTGGCCCATTCCAAAAGTAAACACACATAGACAAGTTTCAATCAAGAAGTCAACATGAAGCAACTATCCAAATAAATGCCAATTATCTTTAATAATTTAAGAAAACAAAGTATGTATCTTTTTAGAAATTCATTTACTAATTCAAGGTGATTTAAGCAGTTGAAGCTGTCAATAAGATTACAGACATTCCAAATATAGCATGCTTTTGGGTCCTAGACTACCCGGACAATAGCATAATAGTAGCTACGCGTGGACTCTCATCACCTCGTGTGTACGTAGCCGCCACAAATATGAACACATAACTAATTAACTCACCTAAGGGGACAATTCCCTCTTACAAGGTTAGAAAGGAGACTCACCTCGCTCCGAAGATCCATAACCAGCATTCAACATTCTTCCGAAGACTTGAACCAACGCATAATGCTCCAAAACTAGCCAACGATTATACAAATCCACTATTATATGCTCAATTATACTTTACCACACAATTTGTAACAATTCCTAACCCCAAACGAAAAGTTTACAAAAAATTACCCTCGGGCTCACGTGCCCGGAATCCGAAATTTCTCGAAGATATACTCTACCCAATGTTTCACTAGCTCAATATATATAATTTACTCCTAATTCCATGCTCAAATTCGTGGTAAAATCCAATTTATCAAGTTTCTAGCTTTTCTTACAAATATACCAATTTTCCCAAAATTTCCATGTTAAAACCCATATATAAACCTTGTATTTAACTCAAAGCTAGCATAATTATTTACCTCATGACAAGTGACGGAAATGGCACCTCCAAGCTGTTCTCCATCGACTCCAATGGAAGAAAAATGGGGTTGAAATGAACTCAACCCTAAGCTTTTAAAGACCTTATTGCCCCAGTTATTTCCGCACCTGTGGACCCCTCACCGCTTCTGCAGTTCTGCAGATGCGGTCCCAAGGCCGCTTTTGCGGTCCACCCTGGCCACCCCTTGTTCCGCTTATGCGACATCACTTCCACAAATGCAGTCCCGCGTGGAACATTGACTGCACCTGCAGTCCATGAGCCTTTGACAAAATCTGCTTCTGCGGCTCCCTTTACCACTTTTGCGGGGCCGCTTCCTCAGAAGCTGAAATACCAGCGACCAGATTTCTTCAGCTATCCAAAATTCCAAGTTTCGATTCGTTAACCATCTGGAATCCACTCGAGGCCTCCGGGACTCCAACCAATCTTACCAGCTAGTACCAAAACACATAATGGACTTCCTCGAGGTCTCAAAACACATCAAACAACATCAAAACCATGAATCGACCTCCAATCCAAGCTTAATGAACCTTGAGATTTCCAACTTCTACTTCCGATGCCGAAACCTATCAAATCACGTCCGATTGACTTCAAATTTTTCACACAAGTCATATTTGATATTATAGACCTACTCCAACTTTCAGAATTGGATTCTGACCCCGATACCAAAAAGTCCACTTTCGATCAAACTTCTCAAAAACCTTTAAGTTTATATCTTTAGCCAAATGCCTTCAAAATGACCCAATGAACTTCTAATTCCCTTCCGGCCGTGCTCCCAACTCCAGAATCACCAAACGGAGCTACTCCTAATCTCAGAATATTAAACGGACATCAATAAAACTGAAATGCACTTCAAGCCAAACTGATAAAATTTCTTCTAAAATGCTAACTTTCACAATAGGCACCAAAATGCTCCGGGCCTTCCAAAACCTGATCCGGAAATACGTCCAAGTCCAAAATCATCATACGAACCTGCTGGAATCTTTAGATCCCGATTCCGAAGGCGTTTACTCAAAATTCCATTCTTAGTTGATTCCTTCAACTTTAGGCCTTCAAAATAAGAATTCTCTCCCCAAATCAACTCTAAACTTCTCGAAATTCAATTCTGAACCCGCATACAAGTCATAATACTTGAGATGAAGCTGCTCATGGCCTCAGACTGCTGAATGCAGTGCTAGAGCTCAAAACGATCGGTCGGGTCGTTACATTCTCTTCCACTTAAACTTATATTCGTCATCCGACGTGATGAGAACTACACTCAAGTAGTCTGGAATCACTATTTAACACCTCATGCACCTTCCCGTGCTATCACAACTCAGTTGAGCACATTAGCTCGATAATTCTGCAGATACACTCTTTTATTCAAGAAAATAAGCCTAAAAGCCCAATTCCAACATCCGAAATTTCCTTCAAAGCCTGTTTCGAACATAAGATCACCATATCTATCACTACACATTGTACCCAAACATGACTGCATAACTTTGCTGAATTCACACTTTGCATCACTTTACTCATAGGACCACAATAACATTTTCTGATTGAATAAATCGAAATTCCACAAATCTGATGCTCCCATTGCACCTCATGACCTACTTAGGTCTTGCTCTAACTTTTACAATATCGACACAATGGAAGATATGTGTAGAAATTCATAACCAGCTGCCGAGTCAAAAAATCATTGAGTCTATACTTCTGACAAGAACCATTACCTTATTCTGAACCAAAAAATGATCTTTGCTCTTTAATATACTTCATAATCATATTGCACTGATCCTTAATCCACTCACCCAGTACGAACTGCTCAAGCAATACGCCATCCTCACTTGAACAACGTCTCATAAGATGCCACAACGTGCCAATAGGCTACCAATTAGAATGTGACACTGTGAGCACGTGATTTTTACCCTATAATAATTACTCCCATAATTTAAAACAAACTAATTTCTTTTTCATTATTTGCAATTTTGTGAATTTTTGTGGCATTTTAAGTTAATTTTTTTTGCATTTTATTTGTGCATTTTAATTCATAAAAATACAAAAACGTGTTGCGTTTTTTGCATTTAAGATTTAACTTTGCAGTTTAGGATTAATTGGAAATTCAATCGTTTTATTAAATGGAAAAAACACAAATATAGTTTAATTTGCACTTTTAATTTTAGTTTTGATTTTCGAGTAGTTTTTGTGTTAATTTAGTATTAATTAATTGTGTTAATTGTCATTTTAGGTCTAATTAGTTTTTTAGTTAATTAATTTATAGGAATTAATGATGAATTTAATCTAATTAGAAAATGAATAAAAAAGAAAAAAGAGGATGAAGAAGAAAAAAAAATTGGAAGGAAAAGAGAAGTGAAATAGAAAAGAAAAGAGTGAAGAAATTGGTCCAATCTAGTTGACATTGATCTGGTCCAAATCATTTCCCCCTTTTTCCAATACCCTTCCAGCCCAATCCACATGCCTTACCTGGTCCGTTATCTCAATGGTCAAAACGACCCCGTTTTTAACAGATCAAATCATGACCGTGGATCTCTGTTTATCTACCGGTCTGGAAGTGGGTATTGCTTAATATAAAACTGTCTGAACCCTCCCCTATCCCCCATCTCTCATACCTCTCACTTAAGAGATCTCTCCATCGTCTTTGCTGCATGACACCGCCGGAAATCACCCCACGGTGGCGGCAGGCCTCCGATGGCCACCATTTTTACACCATAGATTCCCCTCCTTCTCCTCTTTCCAAATCTCCTAAACCTTTCCCTCGAATCCCATCTAAAACCCTCGAATATTGAATCAAAAAGAGTGACTAAAACCCTAACTCATCCAATGGGCCCCAAACTAACACCAAAGAATCCCCAGGCCTCCCTCATCCTAAATCTGTCGCCATTTTCCGACGAATCATCTAGGAAATGCTCAAATTTAAAATCAATGCAAGCCCTTAATTCCCAAAGGTCCCCCATTAGTGTTTGAAGATTTGGGTTCATTGCAATGTTACTCGTGTGTTCTTATTAAGAACACACGATTAATATTATAGTGGGCCAAAAATCCGAAGTTTTGGAGATTCGATTCGATTTCTTTGCTGGGCAGTGGCGTTTATGTATTTTTTTTGAACTGCGTTTGTTTGTTTCTCTCTTCTGTGCTTCATCTTTGTTCTTCTTCTAAATGCCATGATTCATGTTTGTAAAAACGAAAAAAGAGAGAAAAGAATTAATATATATACTGTTTGCTTATTAGAATGTTGAATCATTTAGATTTTTTCTTTCTTTAAGTTAGCTGGGAATATGAATTTGTTCCAGAGTCGTGATATGTATGTCAGTTTCTGCCTTTCTTTTCCTTGTTTTCTTTTTCAAAATTGTTTCATGATTTAGTAGCATGATCTAAGGACTCTTAGTGTTTGTACTGTTTGTTCATATCATCTATATTAGTACATGCCAATGTGCTTGCTTCTGAGCTAGGCAACATTTCGATTTGAGGCAATTATGGACTCTATTGATGTTTGTTATCATTTTCAAATCACTAGATAGTTTGAGGGGGTTAAGTGAACAAAGAAAACTAGGGAAGGGGACAATTGAATAATTAGAAGCTTGAAGGGGCTAAAGGGTCGGGTAAAAAAACATGGGCGTCCAGGGTCAATTCAGGGATTTGGGGGTTTAAGTGAATCTTTCTTGTTAGGAGGAAACTTTAGAGGATAAGGTGAGAGCTGGTTTTTCAAAGAGCAGAGGGTTTTCAGGTATTTTAAAAGGGGTAAGATGGGTAAAACAGTCAAAAAGAAGGGTAAAGAGGAAATTGGTTAGTTAGGCTATGGCTGCCTTAGGCATGCCTATAAAAAGACCTCTTAACTCTCATTTTCAGCAGCTTGAACATTCTGAAAAATAAGAAGATTGAGAGAGCTGAAAACTAAAAAAAAAATAAAAATACAAAAGCTGGAAGACTTTACTGTTTCATAGATTTCTAGGAGCTAAAATAGAAAAAAAACTCAGAAATGGCTGAAAAATATATAAACATATTGTTCCATTGATTTTGCTGAATTTGGAAGTTTTTATACTATGAAACAACCTGCTTATCCATCGGGAACGAAAAATGAGTTGATTTCTTGGTTTTGAAAGGCTGGTTTGGGTGTTCATTCTTTGGTTTTACTGTTTTGTTGTTGAAAACTGAGCTGATCTTGTTGAATCTGGGACTGTTCTGTGTTGCAGCTGTTATTACCCTCACTTCTTTCCTTTTGCCATTTCCAGGAACATTACTTCCACATACTACCTTATGAAAGGCCTGATTTGGAGTTGAAATAAGAATCTGAAGTTTTAAGAACGGCCACAACTGGTTTTGTCCTGTAATTTAGTTTGACATTGTTCTAATTGTTTGTTGTGAGTTCTATAGTACACTATATTTTGTTGTTTGCTGATGAGTACTTTGTTGAGAATTGAATCTTGGTAATTAACGGGGACTCAACTTTTGACTGAATATCTCATAACTGCTCTAAAGTTTAAATGGCCTGTTTAGTCGAATCATTAGCTAGTTTTTGTACGTTCGTCCATGCTAAATGGTATTATATGAGTTGATTGTGAACTTTTGGTTCATGGTTAAATGGTAGATTCTTGCATAATATTAATTTTTGTTGAATTAGTATGGGTTTTTAATCGAATAAATGATTTCTAATTGTGAACTCTTTCATATAGTTTTTAATTGAACGCATTGTTGGTACAAATGGGTGGTTTGATTTCTTCCATAGAGATAACTAGCATAATGTCGTGTTATAAGAAGGAAGAACAGGTCTATTCTGCTTAAAAAGCAGAAGAAAACACACTGATTTATCTCTGGGGGGTACGTGACTGATTTTAATCCAAAAGTGCTTTGAAAACTGAAGTACCTCGCCCATTTGAATACTTAACATAATTGGCCAGTTAATGTTTTAATAGTTTCCAATTTCTGCTATGTAGAAGATTATCATGTGAGTGTGTATAAACTAAAGTGTTTTTCAGTAAATTACAATCAGTGTTTCAATGACTAGTAATGGCTGATTGAATTTTTGTGGTTGTTCAATATCAGACTCTATGGATCTAGGAGGTTTAAATCCCTTTGTTAATACATGTTCGTTAAAATTGGTCGCTTTCTGTCGTGGTCTAGGTTCGATACATGCACCTCCCCGGTACTCCGCTGGTGTGGGTTTCAGGTGCTTTGCAATTGGGCTCGCCTTGGGCCCAAATACGTGGAGATAGGACCTAGACCCTCTCATCGCTCCCTTCTGCCCCGTTTTTTATTACCATCCCGTATAAACTAAGGCCCATTCGCCTAGTTTGAACAGATCATCCATCTCTTTAATGATTAATTAGTCACGCTCTTAAGTAGTTTGAAGGTGTGCCACTAAATAGAATAAAGTGTATAGTGTTATGAAATAATATAAGAACAAGAACAATAGAGAGAAAAGTAGAGAGAGGAGTATTCTTATTGATACTTTGGGATGATTTACAATGGGGTAAGACTCCTCTATTTATAGGAAGAGAAAAGACTTAGCCTCAAAGTAAAACTCTTCTATAAGATAGACATTCACTCTATTTAGAGTTCTATTTATAACACTCCCCCTTGAATGTCTATTCAATAATGTGCCTCGTTAAAACCTTAACTAAAACAAAACCCAATGGGAAAAAATTAAAGAAAAGGAAAAAGAGTACATATGTTTGAATATGCGCCTATTGGTTGCCTCGTTAAAAACCTTGCAAGGAAAATCCATTGGGACAAAATCTTGTAAGGGAAAAAGAGTGCAACGCGCATTAACTCCCCCTGAAAAGAGCATCAATTCACATCCTTGAGCATTTGCATTCCAATCTTGTGCACCATCTTCAAAACGATCTTTTGTAGAGATTTGATAAATAAATCAGCCATATTGATTTGAATAAATATTCCGCACCTTGAAATTATCATTCTTGATAGATATGAACATCTTCATATAATGTCGTGGAATGACTCTTCAATATCTCCATAGAGGTATTCTCGATGCCATCATGCTTATAGTTATAGCAAGATACATATGTACACAAGTTGCACTTAGGATGTGGTACTTCAGGACCAAGAATTGTATATGCTTCAAGCAACTTCAATCATTCATGGATTGACATATAAGTTAAGTCATATAAGCCATATAATAGACTTTAGATGCATATCAAGTTTTCATGTCATGCTAAACAAATAAGATATCGAAAACTGATTACACATACCATTGACTTTATACTTTCAAGTATTTGAACTACATGTCCAAAACTACATGTCTTTCATATGGAATCAATTCTGCTTGAATTGTATCTCTTCCATTTAGCCAATATTTTGTTTGTATTCGACAAACATAAGATCCTCATCGATATTTAGCGCTATCATAGATGTCGTCGACGAACATTTTATATCGGTTCCAGTAAATTTTCATAAAGACATAACATGGAGATCTCTTTATTCATATATTCAGGTACCTGAATCTCTCATGAGATTTTATGAAGTGTTATGTCATGTGATCTTCTAGATCACTTGCCTCCCCATTATGATCACTTTGATCATTTGCTCATCTTCTTTATTAAGAAGTTATTTTGAAACCGATTTGTCTATATGCTTTAAGCGTATCATAGACTTTGTCCTTCTGGGACTTAATATGAGCATTTGCAGTGACAATATAGTTACTTTCTTTGGGTCAGCAAATGCGTATAGCATGCTTTGCAATATGTTGCAATTGAATTATCCTTTTATGAACTTCAGGTTCATATTACGATATTCGAGGATCTATATATACAAATGATAATTCATCCCATGTAACATTTTCTCAAGTGTTTATCATGTCTCCCCCTCATGTTAGAAAAGCTAAATTGTTTCCTCAACTTTGAGAGTCCATCTTTATGCATTATGGTGTTAATGAAAATATACACCGCACATCAATAATAATAAGATGAAATTATTTGGTTCCTGACCCTGAACCACTTGTGAGGGGAGAATATAATATACTCTCGTATATCAAACTGATATATATAACTTTGTTCTCATAAGAAACAGTTTAGCTATTAAGTGGAGGCACTCAATAATTATCTTGCTAAACCAACTATGATATAAACCAACTTATCAAGATGAACTATCTTGAATAGAAAATCTGGAAATTATGCTCGAAGTTATATTACTGAGCAATTTACCTCGCAAGCACCAGCCAGACTGCGGGTTAATAACAATCGCACATATAACCATATCATAGATGCATCATATGTGGTATACATGGCAGGTGAATGGGCCCATATTCACCTTTGATATTTCCAGAATTTATGGGATTCAACCCGAACTCTTTAGTTGGTCAATTAATTAATGAGAACAAGTAATACAAGAGAATTCGTAAAGAACTTTCTAGTTCTTTAATATTTACCCATGTGAATTCTCTATTACTGCACATCATACTTAAAATGTTATGGCTAACCCGAATGCCAACTGAGTAAATTATCAATATTGATAAACTTCAAATTTACACCATGACATGTGCAATTATCAATAAACTTCAAGTTTATTATGATATGGGTTTTTATATCAATACACGTCCACTTTATTGTGGTATTCTTGTGTAGTACAAACTGGAGAATAAAGCGGGTAGTTTTTCACATACAGATTATCCCGCTACAAGTTGTAGTAATAGAAGATATCAAATCTTTCCTTTATTTGTAGTCTCAATATGATCAACCACTTTCACATATACTTTGGAAACTGAATAAGTTTCTTTGAGACTTACTACAACACAATACCTTATTGGTAATCAATTGCGTTTCTCCAACATAGTAATAATTGGCTCTTCTAGAGCTCTCAATTAATTTTGTACTACCACAGATTCATCGACATCCATGTGGTGAATATCTCTTTTAAAGAGAAAACTATACCATTATGGTCATGGTCAAAATTATATGCAAGATATGTTTCTTGCATTATCGTTGTCCTTTAATAGTCATATTTCCAAAATATTTTGGCGTACAGTAGGTACGTGGCCAACGATCATTCATGCCATAATAATGACATTATTTTCATATATCATCTCAAACCTCCTTCTAGGGGTGAGTGTGGTATATTCAATACCAATTTCATGTTCATATTCTTCCAATAATGAATATGTATTCGTGAATCAGATGTTGTCACATTCACTGCGAGGATATGTGATTTTGTTATCCTTTTCAAATCTGTAAATGCGTCTGGCATTTGATTTGCTATTCTTTGCAAATGGATAATATTTTGCACCTCTTTTTTCACAAATAGAGGTATGTGGATCAAGATGAGATAATGATGCATTTTTCCACAAAATTTCCCGTTTGGTTTCACCAACTTCTCCCCCTAATTTTGGGAAAAGTGTCTCATCGAATTTACAGTCTGCAAATCGCGCTGTGTACAAATCCCCTGTCAATGTTTCGAGGTAGCGAATAATGGAGGGCGATTCAAAACCCAACATATATTCCTAACCTTCTTTGCAGACCCATTTTGGTGCAATATGGCGGTGCTACAGGCACATCTACTGCACATCCAAAAATTCTTAAATGGGATATATTAGGTTCATGACACAAAACTAATTGCAACGGGGAATATTTGTGATAATTCGTCAGTCAGAGACGAACTAGCATTGCTGCATGCAAAATGGCGTGACCCCAAACCGAAGTGGGCAGCCTCGTTTTCATGAGTAAATGAGGAATTCAAGATTATTCTCATCTATTGTCTCAATATGATATCCATTTTGAATGATATCTTTAAAACTCAACAAGTTCCTATTAGACTTGGAGGAGAACGTTGCATTCTCTAAAATGTTGTTCCTTTAGGCAGAGTTATAGTTGCTCTTCCGGAGCCTTTAATCAATTTACTACTACCAGAAATTGTAGTAACATCTGCCTTACACATACTTAATGAGAGTAATATTTCTTCTCTTTGAATATCGTATGTGTGGTACATGAATCAATTAATCAAAAGAGATATACGAACATGAGAATAAACAAATTTAATCCGTTGTTTCATAATTAAACAATATTTTCAAAATATGCTGAGGTTAGTCGACTATCTTAGTTGATAGTCGACTATCTTGGGAAGCAGTCATTAGGTTAGTCGACTATCTAAATCAGATAGTCGACTATCTTGCCTTGCGGAAAAGTCCAGTTTTAATGCGAAATATTGGTTAGTCGACTAACTAGGTTGATAGTCGACTATCATAGTAAACAGTCATCAGGTTAGTCGACTATCTAAATCAGATAGTCGACTACCTTAGCTTGCGGAAAAATCCAGTTTTAATGCGAAATATTAGATAATCGACTAACTGTTAGGTTAGTCGATTAACTCTACTGGAAAATAAAAATATCTTTGAAATTAAAGCATATTGAAACATTCTAAAGAACTAATACTAACGTTATATCATAAACTAACTAATACGAGCTGATTCTAATGACTATTAGTTTATTCACTAACTAATACAAATAAGTAAAATAAAATCAAACAATTCCATCTTCCTTCATCACAGATCCATCACCAATTAAGTGGTCTATTTTCCCCTCAGGGTGCTCAAAGAAGTCTGCCACATCCAAGTGGGTGATGTCAAAATTGTCGTCAGAGACAGAATTGGTTTCAGGGCATTTGCCTTTTAGAGATTCTTGATAAAGCTCAACCAAATGTCTTGGTACACGGAAAATTTTCGCCCAGTGCCCTTTTCCACCACAACGATAATATATAGTTTATGAACTATTTGCTTTTGGATTCTCATCGCATCGTGCTTGTGGCAGAGTGACCAACTTCAGGTTGTCATATCTCTCCTTTAAAGCCATTCCATAAGATAGGTGGATCTTTGACTGTGATATATTCAATTTTCAAACCTTCATCAAGGTGATGGCGCAAGAAAATCAAGGCCTTAGCACAGTTTCAAACCTTCATCAAGGTGATGGCGCAAGAAAATCAAGGCCTTAGCACAGTTTCAAACCTTCATCAAGGTGATGGCGCAAGAAAATCAAGGCCTTAGCATAGTCTTGGGTGGATGCATTATTTCTGTCTTTAATGGCGTCTCCAAGACCCATTGCATCTAAATGGATTTCAGCATCCAACACCCATGTCATATAGTTCTTGCCCGAAATTTCAAGGGCAACGAACTTTCTTTTCATAATGTCAGACATAAAACAAAATTACATCAAGAGCGTGTCCATACTTACGGGCTTTATTACAATTATCACATTCACTTCAGAGAATGGATCATAATCATCTGTATGTGCTACATACAATCTCATGTCAAATATTACTTTCATAAAGTGAAAGATTATTTTGAGAATCTTTATTATTCTCATTATCACAATGATGACGATTATAATTCCGTCTATTACCACGTCCACATCCATTGATACCTTCACGGTAATAATTTTGTCTTCTTTCAGACTTATCACATACTGCTATCACATTCTCTAAAGGGAATGAGAATGAAGCAAATTCAATGGGACGGATTTTCAATTCTTTGCCCACAATCATACATGAATTTAATCATGGCAAGACATAGAACTTTTACCACTTCACGTGGTTATAATTCCTTACAAACTCCATTAGAGTTATAATCAAACTTTGTTGTCTATGTTTGTATATGAAATCAAATCGTAGAATTTGAAGAATTTGAAAGGGAGAAGTAAATTACTTACCTTTAAGGTATACCAATAAATGTTGTGATATCAAATATACCTCTTGAGTTTCCATCCCGTTGCATTACTTTATGATGATACCATCTCTTCTATTTTTCCGTATAGAAGTTCTCATGTGGAGCAGTAGCAATCGTTATTACGCTCTTTTGCTTGGAAATTCACCTTCAAAAAGAAAACAAAAGTAAACTACGAGAAAAAAAATTGAAGAATTTCAGAAACCAAAATATCACAAATCTCGTTTCACTCAAAAAATCCAAACGACGGAACACGAATTAGAGTGGATGAATCTGATTGCAACTCGAGATTCTGAGAGTGATAATTGCTGAATATTAAATTCAATTTGTTAGAGACTCGTGCTGATAACGTGTTATGAAATAATATAAGAACAAGAACAATAGAGAGAAAAGTAGAGAGAGGAGTATTCTTATTGATACTTTGGGATGATTTACAATGGGGTAAGACCCCTCTATTTATAGGAAGAGAAAAGACTTAGCCTCAAAGTAAAACTCTTCTATAAGATAGACATTCACTCTATTTAGAGTTCTATTTATAACATATAGCCCTTTGTATTTAATGTAGAGACCTCTTGAGTAAAATAAATTGAGGTGCGCCGTGTTAAATAAAAATGACAATTGCGTGTCCCTCTTTAATTATTTCTTTAAAATATTTAGAATTCTAGGAGTGCATTTAAGAAATTTCCATGTCCCTCGCAAAGTTAATAACGTGTTAGTTGCTTTAGCCGCGCACTTTAATAATATTACCTTCTTAAATTCGGGTGTGCATTTCATGTGACCCAAGTCAAATCCCAAAACGTTGAATAAAATGTGTTTAGGATTGCGAGTGCATTTCATATGGCGTGATCCAAAGACACGTTTTAAACGATGATCAATTTTCTTTAAAATATTGAACAAAGGCGGTTAAAACCTAAAATTTGCACATAGGTTCTAAATACATTAAAATAAGATAATTTAAGCCGAATATAACAGTTGAGCGACCGTGCTAGAACCACGAAATCCGTGAATGCCTAACACCTTCTCCCGGGTTAACAGAACTCCTTACTCGGATTTCTGGTCCGCGTACTGTTAAATAGAGTCAATATCATTCTCGATTCGGGATTCAACCGGTGACTTGGGACACGATTAATCTCCCAAGTGGAAACTCTGAATCTTTTAAAATAAATTCGATTTCGATTGTCCTTTAATTGGAAAAACTCCTTTATACCCTTCCGGGGGTAGGAAAAAGGAGGTGTGACTGATACAAAAACGAAAACAAACTCTGAAAAGGAGATCTAATCACCCCGCTTGCGAATCATACATGCGACGCGGGCACATACTAAATAGACTCCCCACTCGCGAATCATACATGCGACGTGGGCTCACAGCTAATACGATATTTCCTCAGAAAATGGGAACAAAACACATAAGAACATATATGAGGATCTGTACAGAACATCACACTGTTGTTGCGCGCAACCCGATATGAGCAATGATAAACATGGCGGCATGCCACCTGATCTATACAACATAACTATGGCGGCGTGCCACCCGATCCAAATAACATACCCATGCCAACGCGCCACCCGATCCCCACATGGAATTCACATAAGGAGATATACAGCGAGCTAAATTGCTAGTTACAACAAAATATCGAATATCGGTCATAAACACGCTAGTGTATTATACCATTCCCCGAGGAGACATACAACGCTATAATCCACAAACTCGAGCACAACTGAAGTGCGATATATGATCTGAATTCTCAAGAGCCATCCTGCTCATATAACCTCATCTCTATGCGGAACCCCAACATATAAGAAATTCACCAAGCATCCTCACAAATTGCACGATGCAATAAATCATTACATGAAATAGCTGACAATGAAATAACACCCCGACTCCCTTCCATAAGGAGCGCATTGCTGAAATGAACACAACTGGCCTGACATAAAGCCCATATTCACATTTAAATCCATCCACCGACCTCAAGTCGACCCTGATCATGCCAAACTAGGCCAATAACCTTTCAAAAGTCCATACTAACTTCCCCCTTCTCATAACACACAAGATCATCCATCATAACCAGAGTACTCATCCACAGTCCATAACCTAATAAACAAAGTGCATTTCAGGCATAAATTCTCAAATTAATGATATTACCACAATTCTCATATTTGGTTTAAATCTTTAATCAATCAAGTGACTACATGTCACACTTATATAATCTTCCTATAGGACACACTCCCACAACCTTCCGAAATAATTAACGGGTCTGCACATCCAAACCACCGGTCGCACAAATGCTGAAAAACGTTCAAAAGTCCTTAACCAGGATTCAAAGCCTTTTTTTTTTTTCACAAAATACCGATCTCAGGTGATGTTGAAGACGTTACCAACTTACTTTAAACCTCGAAACTACCTTCCTGCTCATCCGAACTCGTGACATCATTGTCAACATCAAAATGGAACCCTGATCCTCACTTCAAATTCTATGCCACTCACTGCACGCAATGTGCCAATATACGATAGAACACGATTTTCATCATAACCCCGGAACCACCAATAGACTAACACTTTATCATATACAACTTCTCACCAAAACCATAGCAATACACAAGCGAATTCTCATAACCGTATAATATGCAATTCGCTACGTAGTGGTCCAAGACATCAGAACCCTTCTGGGATCCGCCTATGCACAGTAGGCCGTAACAAAAGAATGCTTCTGAATAAAATCGATTGTGGAGGACGACAAGCCTTACACGTACTGCCACGAATCACATGCAAAACTCGATCATGCTGAATGAACTGATCACTACCACCAATGTACCAAGTCAACCATAGCTAATCAATCTACTTCCTTCCTATTTATCCTTGATTGCCTTAGAAATAATAATAACTCCCTTCAACACATAACATACTCCAACCGCACTCACCCCCAGTGACCTTAAATCATGAGACCATGCTGCCTCAAATCCCAGAAATCATTTCATATCTCTCAAATACTACACCACAAGTCAAAACATCATATAACATTCTAAGCCTCCACTCATAAGTTGCTGCAAAAGCTTGATTCTCATTCGTACGGATAAGCTCAACATCATTAAGCACCACATTTTACCCCTTTTGAATCTACTAGTACCGTTACTGAGAGCCACCCGCTCTGACTTGGTCCCAAATGTAACCAACTCCACCAATCTTATAACACATGAATACCATCTCGACGAACCACCCGGCGGAATAACTTCCCTTGAAACCTGTATCTATACAAGGCATAAATCCTGAACTTTCCCCGAGTCTGAACATGAGCCAATAAGGAAAACCATAGCACACCTTTAACAATTTCTTTGCTCAAATTACCACTTATGGGACTTTCTCGTAACTAATAACCCTTCGATATGCTAATAACCATAAACCTAACAAGTAGTTAACCATACAACCCAATCATAGGCGGTGGGACTCTCCCACTTAGCTTGAATCCATTATTTCATAATTCTGGAGTTCACTATAATTCTTCATCTCTTGTTGACATAACCTTGCACAATCATCCGCCTTCACACAACCGATCTCTTTGCTGAACAACCGATGGAATTCCTCGCAGAAGCTTCACCAACCACGTGACTGCTAACCTGCTTACAGGGAATAACCCACCTGTAGAAACCACTTCCCGACATCCTTCAATGCTGCTGCACGGGGTATATCACTATGACAATGATAACCCTTTTGGAGTCCGAGCTCACTCTCTAGCTGCACGAGTCCATTCACCCCTCGTGGACATCAATAAAATGTGCGGCGACATCCTTCCAATTCAAAGTTATGCTGCGTCTTTATTCATTTCAAGCAGCTCCTTTTTGTTATATCAGATCTCCTGCCGCATATTTAGCCATGCTTCAAATTAGACCCGTAGACCCCAATCACTAATCCTAAAATTCACAAATCGATCTAGACTTTCCTTAGGATGCGTAGTCATCCTACTACTAAGCCAATATGCAACATCTGCCGCTCTCCCACTTCGGGTAAACTCGATTCTTTAATCAATCAATCAGCATGCACTTCTCATACCTAGTCTTCTACAAGTTTAACCATTGCCTGACACTTTTCAAATGTCATTCCTCATACTTTGCTGCTAAATCATTTCCTTAAATAAAATCTATCTTCGTAGCACTTGAACCCACAAGTTGCTACTAACTTTAGACCTTTCCGAAGATCATCTTTCCCGAGCTACTAGTATTAGAAATGCCGATTTAATCCTGAAGCACCTTACTTCACAATATCTAACAACTGCTTCTTCAATACTGATCCACAATATCCTGCTCCAGAGGTAAATTGTAGAAGATCATAACATCGACAAATTTCCTACATTTCATAACGACAACGACATCTCATTGTAGAACAAAACTCCACCATGCTAGCAAATACCGAGTCTCGATACATCATCAACTTGAACCTGAATATTCTCTGTCTGATTGTCTTTCCCCTACTAGGAATAAAACATTGAATCTCTAGATCATGTACTGAGTAAACCTCCCTTCAAGTCATTCACTGCCTTGACACGCAGGCAAACATCCTACCATCATAACAAAACTGCGGAATAATCCTTTATAAGCATCATGGTAACCTGTGCCTAGTCTCAAGGCTCTTAGATGTACCGCTACTGAGCCGAAACAATCAGATATCCTTCCATAAGGTGATTATAATAGTCCAATCAACTATACCAACATCCCGCACCACGTCTGTAGTGCCATTACGATTCCTCAATTCTCGATTTATAACAAGCGCCTCACGTCGCATAAGATTGAGTAGGAAGGAAACAAAGGCATAAGCCTCACAGGAATCAAATCTCACGATAGGGAATCAAGAAGGGAAGTACTCCTAACAGCCCTATAGCCTCCAGAAGATAAGTACAGACGTCTCTGTACCGATGCGCGAGACTCTACTAGACTTGCTCATGACTCGCGAGACCAACGGGAACCTAGAGCTCTGATACCATGTTATCACGACTCAAAATCCACTAAGGGTCATGGTGGCGCGGGACACCGCTGTAAGGCAAGCCAACATAAATACTTAATTAAATTCTTATTTTAATAATTTTGAAAACACTTATTTGTTAGGATTAATGCAACAGTTAGTATATTCTTCCGAATAAATAATGATATATTTAACAACTTTTAAAATTTCTGAATAAACCCCAATACATCCCAGAACCTGGTGTCACGAGTATATGAGTAATTTCTAAGGGAAACCAAATAAGTACGATAACTGTGCGGGATACAATTGCACATAAAAGAAATATGATCCCGAGAGAGAATATACTAGCTACAGAATCACCTCGAGGAATTACAACTCACCTAGTCTCTTTGTCGACCCTGCTGCTATGCCACTAAGCCACTAGCCTCACAATAAACCTGTGTAAAAAAATGCACAACAAGTATAGTATGAGTACGAATACAACGTGTACTCAGCAAGTATCCCGTCTAATCTCGAAGAAGTAGAGATGAGATGTCGACTTTAACACTTGCTAGTGGTCAAATAATAACATACTAAAATGTGAGGAAAATCATGGTTTTATATGGCAGTTCTAACTCAATTAGCAGTAAACAGGTAAACACCTTTAACAAGTAATAAAGAATTTTCAAGATTTCCTTTTTTAGTTATCATTTAACAATTATATCCGGCCAACAAGGCAATATTAATATTTAATATTTCAGGCAAGCAATGTAAGCATGCCCATATCGTGCCGAGGTCGATGACCCGCTCCAACAGAAAGTAAACTGTGCACTTGCCGAGGGTCGACAACGCGCTTATAGATGCATCTATTTATTCTGCCGAAGCGTTCGACCCATTCCAAAAATAAACACACTCAGACAGACAGTCAATCAAGAAGTCAACATGGAGCAATTATCCAAAGAAAGGCATATTCTTTTTAATAGTTTAAGAAAATGTAGTTTATAACATTTAGAAATTCATTTATTAATTAAATGTGATTTAAGCAGTATGAGCTATAGATAAGATTTGCAATTATTCCAAGTATAGCATGCTTTTGGGTTCTATACTACCCAGACAATAGCATAATATTAGTTACGCACGGGCTCTCGTCACCTCGTGCGTACGTAACCCCCACAAATGGGAGCACAAAACCAATTAAATCACCTATGGAGACAATTTCCTCTTACAAGGTTACAAATGAGACTTACCTCACTCCGAAGATCCATAACCGACATTTTACATTCTTTCGAAGACTTGAACCAACGCACAATTCTCCAAAACAAGCCAATGATCATAAAAATCCAGTAATATATGCTCAATTATATGTTACAACCCAATTTATAACAATTTCTAACCCCGAATGAAAATTTGACAAAAATGCCCTTGGTCCCACGTGCCCAGAATCTGAAATTTCTTGAAGATGAATTTTACCCATGAACTCACGAACTCAAATATATGATTTTCTCTTAATTCCATACTCAAAATCGTGGTTAAATTCCAAGAATACTAATTTTCTAGGTCTTTCTCTAACCCTCAAATTTCCATTAATTTCCATGTTAAAACCCATATATAAACCTTGTATTTAACTCAAAGCTAGCATAACTACTTACCTCATGACAAGTGACGAAAATGGCACCTCCAAGCTGCTCCCCATCGACTCCAATGAAAGAAAAATGGGGTTGAAATGAACTCAACCCTGAACTTTTAAAGACCTTACTGCCCCAGTCATTTCCGCATCGGTGGACCCCTGACCATTTCAGCGGTTCCGCTGGTGCAGTCTCAAGGACACTTCTATGGTCCACCCTGGCCGCCCCTTGTTCCGTTTATGCGACATCCCTTCCGCAGATGCGGTCATGCTTATGTGGTCCATGAGCCTTTGACCAAATTCGCTTATGTGCCTCCCTTTACTGCTTTTACGGGGCCGCTTCTGTGGTCCCATTTCTGCAGTAGCGGAAATACCATCAACAAGATCCCTTCAGCTATCCCAAATTCCAAGTTTTGATCTGTTAACCATCTGAAATCCACCCGAGGCCCCGGGATCCCAACCAATCATACCAACCCTTCCCAAAATACATTATGAACTTGCTCAAGGCCTCAAATCACATCAAACAATGTCAAAACCATGAATCGACCTCCAATATAAGCTTAATGAACCTTGAGATTTCCAACTTCTATTTTCGATGCCGAAACCTATCAAATCACATCCGATTCACTTCAAAATTTGCACACACGTTATATTTGACATTACGGACCTACTTCAACTTTCGGAATCAGATTTTGAACCTGATATCTAAAAGTCCGCTTCCAATCAAACTTCTCAAAAGCCTTCAAGTTTTTATCTTTAGCCAAATGCCTTCAAAATGACCCACATACCTCCGAATTCACTTCCGATCGCGCTCCCAACTCCATAATCACCATACAGAGCTACTCCCAATCTCGGAATCCCAAACGAACATCAATAACACTGAAATGCACTTCAAGCAAAACTGATGAAATTGCTTCTAAAATGCTAACTTCCACAATGGGCGAAAAAACGCTCCCGGGCCTTCCAAAACCAGATCCGGACATACGCCCAAGTTCGAAATCATCATACGAACCTGCTGGAACCTTCAGATCCCAATTCCGAGGTCGTTTACTCAAAATTCCATTTTTAGTTGATTCCTTCAACTTTAGGCCTTCAAAATAAGAATTCTCTTACCAAATCAAATCTAAACTTCTTGAAATTCAATTCCGACCATGCATACAAGTCATAATACCTGAATGAAGCTGCTCATGGCCTCAGACTACTGAACACAGTGCTAGAGCTCAAAACAACTGGTCGGGTCGTTACAAGTAATTTATTTCTTCTTTCACATAAATGACTTACTGATTAGACTAGACTTAAGCCAGTGATAATTTCGTCTTCATAGAAATGATGTTAGCTTATTTGACCAGCCAAAATCCAATGATTCACCTAAAATGCCTACCACTGCTCTGCATCATTAATTTTATTAAAAAACAAACGAAAGGGAACTAACTCTTCTGTTGGTCTACCTTCACTCACAATTAGATAAGTCATGGAAACTAAGTCCCAAGTGCGAAATGGTGAAGGATCTTCTTCTTCTACTGCTAGAATTCCTCACCAAAGTTCTTCACGATTATATTATCACAGTCAAGCACGACGACAGTTTTGGGTGGGTTTTCTTTCCCGGATGTTTTCTCACTATCGCTCTGATACCATGTCTGGGAAAGAAAACCCACCAAAACTAGTCGATGTGCTTGATAGGCGATGTTCATTGGAGTATATCAATAATGAAAACATTGAAATCTAGGCCGATGTTTTCTTCAACTGTTCGACAATAGAATAGCCCTGTACCTTCATCTTTTTTAGAAACTCCTTTGCTTCTTCCTCTGTAACGGCTTTCTTAACCAATGTTGGACTGTCTTTAGTAGCTCTATCCTTTCTTAACTCTTTGGGAGCTAAGCAACGTCCCGATCAAGTCAACCCTTGCGCCTCACAGCTCTCTTCCTCAATTTCTTTTCCCTTATATGATACCATCACCTTCTCATATTTCCATGGCACAGCTCTTCTATCAACCACGGGTAACTGAATCACTGGCTTGATGATCACTGGCTCTATGTAAGCACCTTTTACAACAACCACGGGCGCGGGTGACGCCCCTAGTACTACCAACTTAACTGGTTCTGGTTTCTTTGCAACAACAGATAATTCTTTCCTCATCACTACCACTGGTTTGTCATTTGTACCTTTCAACTTCATCCCTGTCTGTTCCCCTGTCGGCTTTTCTCTTGAACTATCTTCAACAGCACAAATCATCATCACGGTTTGTGAGGGCTTCTTCAATTCCCCATCCTTGTGTACCAACTCAATCATATTAGTCTCGTGATGCACTGACAGCGGATTCTAATTGATATTTGGCACCTCCAGGGCATGTACTTCAATTCGGCGGTTGTCAATAAGCTCTTGTACTGCATTATTCAACTTCCAACATTTTTTAGTTTCATGCCCTGGCATTCCCGAGCAATACTCACAACTGACGGACCGGTCCAGGTTTTTGGGAGGTGGGTTTGGTACTTTGGTCTCAATTGAGGTAAACATTCCCAACTGCTTCAGTCTATGGAATAAAACAGTGTAAGATTCTCCCAATGGGGTAAAAGTTCTTTTGTTTGGGGCCTTCTCATTCCGAAAATTTTGGTTCGGGCGGAAGCCGGGTTCTGTTCTGTTAGCCCTGGGGTGTGGATGGGTGTTTTGTGGGGGTGTATATGTAGTTTGGGGAACCGGCACACGCCATTGTGGATGTGTCGGGGGCTACGTGTATGTCTGGGCATGGTGGACAGAGAAGTGGGGCTCTGTGGTGGGTAATCGTGTTGTGCTGGGCCGTATGGGGTGTACGAGTTGTTTGAGTGGTGGGTCTTGGTTGGCTATAGTAGGGTGGAGGATTGTTGGGTCTGGACCAGGTGCTAGCTTCCATTGTGGCCACTTCTTCTTTCTTCTTCTTACCTAGCACACCACCAGTACCGCTTTGTATGGCCTGTGTGTTGCTTTCAACACTGAATAACTCAAAATTTTGTTAGACTTTAAACCCTCTTCAATCATATCGCCCATCTTCACTACCTCATTGAATGATTTACCCATAGAATTCACTAAGTGATCGAAGTATGTCGGCTCCAACGTTTGCAGAAAATAATCTACCATCTCATTTTCCCTCATTGGGGGATCCACTCTTGCAGCTTGCTCTCTCCATCGAAAAACAAACTCTCTAAAACTTTTTCCTGGCTTCTTCTCAAACTTCAGCAATGACAGCCGATCAGGAACTATCTCGAGGTTATATTGAAAGTGGCCAATGAAAGCTTGTGCCAGGTCATCACAAGTGTACCATCAGCCAGGGTCCTGTCTGGTGTACCATTCCAGTGCAGACCCGATCAAGCTCTGCCCCAAGTAGGCCATCAACAATTCATCTTTTCCTCTGGCACCTCTCATCTTACTACAAAATCCTTGGAGGTGAGCGACCGGGTCACCTTGTCCCTCATACAAGTCAAATTTAGGCATTTTAAACTTCACAGGCAACTGAACATCGAGAAATGGACATAGGTCTTTGTATGCCACGCTGACCTGACTGCCTAAACCATGCATGATCCTAAAGGATTGCTCCGGGCTTTTGAATTTATGAATTACTTCCTCTTGTTCTGCATACCGGTTTCTCAACTTCTTCGGGGATCTTAAAATGAGGGGTATAGGTGTACGGCTCAGGAGTTTTAAAAGTGGGTTCATGAGGGTAATACAGAGTGTCGTGAGCTTGGAACAGTGGCTCACTAGATGGTCTTTGTAATGTGGCTGGAGGATGTTCCACAAAGATTGGAGCCAAAGGTGGAGGAGGGTTCTGTTTGGGTAGTGGAGCTGGAGGAACGTATGAAGTGGTAGCATAGCCCTGGGTGTGATATGGGAAAGATGGAGATGTGTTAGGAGTAGGAGGCTCCTGAGCTTGCACTAAAGGTGGGGCATAGGACGGGTTGGCGGGGTACAGAGGTGTCGGGCGTCCTTGAGACCAAGCTTGGTACATTTCAGCCATCTGTGCTTTCAACTTCCTCATCTCTTCTTTCATGGAAACCACATCACTCACCTCGACCTCTTTTCTATGGTCCACAATACTGGAGTGAGATTCGTGTCCAGTCATCTTATCTTTCGACCGGGTGTTGTACGGGTGAGTTTCCAGAACTGCCAATCAACTAACCACCTGCCTGAACTCACACATTTAAGCAACCACTTGGTTAATGATTAGTTTTAACAGATTTGATAATTGCACGTTGGCATGAATGCACCTATACAGTTAATCATTTCTATTATGCATTTGCTCAACCTCATGTATCATCCCTGCATTTTAGTTTCATTTTTCAGTCTATCCCGCTCTTTTCTTTCTCTTTCTTATTCTCACCTTTGTTTTTCCGCTCTTGTTCTTTTTCCACTCTTATTCCTACCTTTGTTTTTCCGCTTCTTCTTTTCTTTCTTTTCTTTTATTCTCGCCTTTGTTTTTCCACTCTTTTCTTCCTCTCTTTTTCTTCCATTTCTTTTTTTTCTTTACGGTCGAATCCTATGGATATTGCCTACGTATCGTGACCCAGCACGAATCAGACCAAGCGTAGTTCATTAAAATAAATGCGAAAATAAAATGACAACAATTTTTTTTGGAATTTTCAAATTTTCATTACTAACACAAGCTATTACAAACTAAACATTTTTGCGGGCCTGGGCCTAAACGGGCCTCCCGAGCCGGGCTTCGCGGTCCCGGGCTTCGTGTGACGGGCCTGGCGGTTCCGGTCCTGGCGGTCCTGGCGGGTGAGACCAGCCTGTGACGGGCCTAAGCCCACAGTGATCCTGGGCGTAGCGTTCCGGGCCCGGCGGGCCTGGCGGGGGTTTTTTTTTTAAGGCAATATCTTGTATTGTAGTTAGTAGTATAATATAGAATATATTTAATAATAGTATACTAAGTTATTAGTATAGTATATATAATATATATTTCATTGTATATTGTGTTGTAGTAATTAGTATATATTGTATATTATGTATATATATTACCCAAAATGTTATATATTTCTTAGTCTTCCTTCCTCCAATGGAATGAGCACAACAAGGTACTAATGCCACCATTAAAATGGAAAAAAATAACTAAAAGAAAATGTGCCAATGGTGGTACTAGTAATTATTATATTGTGTTGTACTAATTAGTATATATTGTATATTTTGTATATATATATATATATATTCCCTTATATATTTTCTTGTAGTATAATATATATTATATGTTATGTATATTGATATTCTCTTATATAATTTCATGTAGTATATATATAGTATATTATGTATTTATATATATATATATATATATATATATATATATATATATATATATATATATATATATTATAACATATATAGTTATATATTTTGTTGTACTATATATATTGTATCTCTTATGTATAATGTATATATATCTTTTTATACAATATTGTATCTTATGTATCTATGTTATTACTTATATATTTTCTTGTTGTTTAGGTTGTATGTTATGTATATATATTCTCGTATATATTTTCTTGTAGTATATATTGTATGTCATATATTATATGTTATATAATATATATATATATATATATATATATATATATATATATATATATATATATATATATACACATACACACACACACACACAGTGGTAAGACTGGCCATTACAAAAATGAATGTAATGCAAAAGAAAATGACAGTCAAAAGAACAAAGCATTTGTTCAAGAAAATCACAAGCTGCCTGGTTGGGCAAAGAAAAATCTAATTTATCCTTTTGCCCATAGAAAGGGACCCAAACTAGTTTGGGTTCCTAAGATTAACCCATGACTTCATGCAGGTCCAAGTGAAGGGGAGTAGCCAAATATAGTACGTGGATAGTGGCTGCTCAAAATATATGACTGGCAACAAGGACCGGTTCCTTTCACTTGAGAACCTAAAAGGAGGTAATGTCTCCTTTGGAAATGGAAAGAAATGTGATATTTTTAGAGTTGGAAAGGTAGGAAAGACAAACTCTCATTCTATTGAGAATGTCTATTTGATAGATGGATTAAAATATAGCCTGATAAGTGTGTCATAACTGTGTGACAGAGGTAACCTTGTGGCTTTCACTTCCACCAAATGTTTTGTGATTAGCCTTACTACTGACAAGATTGTAGATCTGTCAACTCTCTCTGAAAATGAACTCGCTTGCTTAAGTGTGTTAATTAATGATCCCCTCCTTTGGCACAAAAGACTTGGATATGCGAGTCTAAATCAATGAACAAATTAGTCTCCAAGGACTTGGTGATAGGGTTACCTAATATCAAGTTCAAGGAAGACAAAGTTTGTGAGGCATGTGCAAGGGGGAAGCAGGTAAGGTCATCCTTCAAATCCAAGAAAATGGTAAGTACGTCCAAGACGTTGGAACTGGTTCATATGGATCTGTGTGGTCCAATAAGAGCCATGAGCATATGTGGTAAAAGATATGTACTGGTGCTTGTTGATGATTATTCTAGATTTACGTGGGTGTTGTTTCTAACTTCTAAAGATGAAGCATTTGAAATATTCAGTGCTTTTGTTAGAAAAACACAGAAACAATTAGGAAATCAACTTGCATCCATTAGGTCTGATCATGTAACTGAATTTGAAAATTCAAAGTTTACTGGATTTTGTGATGAAAATGGAATAGATCATAATTTCTCTGCCCCTAGAACTCCTCAGCAAAATGGGGTAGTTGAGAGGAAGAACATAACCCCTGAGGATATGGTAAGGACTATGCTTCTTTCAAGTAAACTACCTCATAGCTTCTGGGTAGAGGCTATAAACATTGCTTGTTATATAATAAATAGATGCATGACCAGACCTCTTGTAGAGAAAACTCCTTATGAGTTACTTAAAGGGAGAAAACCAAACATATCCCATCTTAGGGCTTTTGGTTGCAAGTGCATGTGCACAATAATGGCAAAGACTCCCTAGGTAAGTTTGACCCCAGAAGTGATGAGGGAGTATTCTTGGGATATTCTTTAAATAGCAAAGCATATAAAGTGTTTAATAAAAGAACTCTGTGTGTTGAAGAAAGTATACATGTTGTGTTTGATGAATCTAACACTCTTTCTGAGAGACATGAACATGAAAATGAAGTCATTGGACAGGTGAGATAATTGACTGAAGCCACAACACAAGTCAATGTGGCATCAAAGGAAGGAGGAGGTGATGGAATAGGTCCTTCCACCTAGAGCAACCTGATGGGGGAACCAATCTGAGAGAAACTGAACAAAATTCTCTGAAGGATCCTGTACCTGAACCTGTTCCTCTACAGCATAACAATGAAGGAGCAACTAGCAGGAACCAGCTAGTGGAAAAATATTACAAGTACCCGAGTTCTCACCCCATTGAGAACATCACCAATGATCCAACATCTGGGGTCAAGACTAGATCACAACTGAAGAACCTGTGTGAGTTTGATGCCCTTTTGTCCCTCATTGAACCTAAAAATGTGAGTGAAGCTCTACAAGATGCAGATTGAGTCAATTCTATGCAAGATGAGCTCAATCAGTTTGAAAGAACAATTACAAGAAATAAGGCAATGTTTGTGGTTCAAGGCTATAATCTAGAGGAAGACATTAACTATGATGAGACTTTTGCTCCTGTTGCTACACTTGAAGCAATTAGACTCCTCATAAACTTTGCAGCACATATGGAATTCACTCTTCATCAAATGGATGTCAAAAGGTTTTCTCTGATAATAATAATTCCTTAATATTAACGATAATTCCTTCCTTCTTTTATTTCGTTTAAGGCTTTGCCTTATGGCTTTAGGATTTTCCCTTCTCTTTTTTTTTTTCTTTCTTTTTTCTTCTTTTTAGTTTAATTAGTAATTAATGATATTTATTTTTAGTAATTAGTAATATTAACAATATTAATATTTCCTAATTGTATATTCAATTATTTAAAGGTATATATATAATATTTTTCTTTTCCACTATAGGAAAGAAAAGTAGAATAATAATATTAATTTAGTTCTATAATTAGCGTGTCTCGACTTTTATAAATTTAATGAGTGTTACACGCGCCTGCAACAAGGTGTGAAAAGAAAGTAAAATATATCTTTATTTTTCTTATTCTTGTTAGTAGTTCGACTTTGTTTCCTTTATAATTTCTTGATATTCTGTTTTTTCTATTATATAGAAAAGAGAAGTGGAGGTCGACCAAGGGTATCATGGTCATTTCATAAATATAATTTCATCCTTTGCTGACTTGATTATGTTGTTGAAAAAAAAAACGTGGCCCAAACTACAGAATTTTTCGTGTGGACCCACGTCCTATTCCTTAACTATCTTTTGTTTGAAAGCATACTACCTGACACCTTTAATTTTTTTTTCAATTATTACTTTTAACTAAAAAAATAGTATCTGTTTGGTAATTTTATAATTCAACATTTATTATCTTCTATACAACAATTCTATTATTTTCTTAAGAAATATTATTTCAATTGTTTTATTTATTGACTATTTTAGGTAAAGACTATATTAAAAAATGACAATAAATTATGTAGATTTTTATTAAGATGTTCTTATATTAGTATCAATTGATATAATCTTAAACAAGTTCTCATTAAATTACAATTCTAATAGGAATATTTTATAAATTAGGAAAAACATATTTAAGAATAAAATAAAGTTTCAACTTCCTTTTTTATTAAAGAATATTAAATATTGTTAAAATTGTATAAAAATGGTTCCCCCTGTAAAACATTATTTGAGAATAATCTAAACAAAAGATTAAGACAACTAATTTGGGGAACTAATTTTTTGCTTTATTATATATTGCGCAACATAAGAAGTATCATTCTGCACGATTATAATTTTTTCTCAATTATAAAATTTAGTTGGGTACTTCCTCAGTGTTCAATAAATAATACAACATTATATAAATTTCAAAATATATAAATATAAGTTAACTATTTTTAAAAGCCCAACAAATAATTATGGTAAAGAAACTTGTATTACACCCTAGAGTATCTCAATCATAACAAACAAAACTGGAAAAATATTGCAATGCTTCAAATTTAAGGTCAATTTGATTAGTATTTAGAGTGATCGAAAAATTAATATATTTTTAATAAACTACTCAGATGTGTCATTAAACTAGAATAAAATACAATTTTTTCGTTAAAAATTCTGAATCATTAAAAATTACAATTATTATTTCAAAGAACAAAAAAAAATTCCCGTCAACTATTTTGAAATAAATGAATATATTTTATTATTCAAATTTTGATTAATATAAAAAGAAAAATAATGCATTAACACAATTAAAAATACTAAAAAAGTAAAACTTTATATATTCAATTTAAACAATGAGATAATACATCACAACTTATTTTCTAATTGACTTTTCAGTCATTTTTTTATAATCAATTTTAGGTTTGGTGTTGCAGAACTATTTTTTTAAATAAAAATGTAGGACCTATGTATAAACACTCTACGTTGCACTTGAAGTATTATGTAATCTTTGTATAAAAAAGTATCAGACTTTAACAAGTATTACAAAGTGATTGGTATAGTAATACGATTTCAGAAAAATTAAAATACACATAACACAAAATATTTTAAAAAAACAATACAGACAAAGTGGTTCTATTCATTATTACACAAATGCCTATATTCTATTTCTTTCCTAAAGTTGAATAAAGTGTTAATTAGCAATAGACCAAAAAATATTTTTTTAAAAAAGAGAGCAACAATTGGGGCATGTGCATCGCACAGGTACTTCATCTAGTATTTATATATATGATCAATACTCCAAATTTCAATATTTGTTATATTTTTAATTCAATTAATTTCTCAATTAATTTTTTCTTAAATCATTGAGGTTGTACTTTACTTAAAAAGGAATTTCTACTATTATTTTTCATGTTAAATGTAATGATTCATTCGATATTGTACTTCCATTGAAAATGGTATTTTCTAAATCAAATGATTTCTAAAAAATAACATCATCTTTTCTTGTTGATTTCTATTTGGGTTGAGAGATGTACTCTCTACTTTATGATAAGTGAATGACTCTTCTTGATCATTCTTCATTATATTGGGTTATGGAACATGTGAACCAAATAATATGAGGATATTTTTGTGCAATATGAGATAGAAATATGTGGGCACGAGGTGCCATGATAATATAAAAGTGGGTTGAGACCTATATTATTATGATTATGAAATGAGGTGTCACACTGTGACCTTTACCCGAAAGAATTATATTCGAAAGATGCTTATTTGGAAGATACTTATTTGAAGGAAATATATTCGAAATATATTTATTGAAAAAGTATATTATCTTAGAGATAATTACTTGAAGGATTTATAGGCAAAAGATTTATATTTGAAGGACTCGATTAATTGATTGCACTTGTATTTATTATTTATTGAGAAGCATTTATGGTGTTCTTGTTGCATGCTATTTATATCACTGGTTGATCATTTTTGCCATTATTGTTATTTGCTTCCTATTATTTTGTACGCTATAAACTGCACAGGTTTATATGAGTGTCTGGTCCTAGCATCGTCACTACTTCGTCGGAGTAGGCTAGACATTTACCAGCACATGGGATCGGTTGTGTTAATACTATACTTTTGTACATTTTTGTGTACAGATCCAAGTATTTGATCAATATTAGTTGTTTGTTGCAGTGGAGACTCAAGGTAAACCTGCAGCAGCGTTCGCGGTTCTCGGAGTCACCTTCAATTGTAGTTGCTTTCATATGTTCCTTTTGTTCGGAACATCGATGTATTTATTTTGTATAACTACTCTTAGAAAAGCTTATGACTTATACTGCCAGTTTTGGAAATTGTAAATCGTTTAGAGAAATTTCATTTGAAGTTAATAAGTATCAATGTTATTTTGATTAATGTTAGGCTTACCTAGTTTAGAGGGTAGGTGTCATCACGACTCCTTCAGAGGGATTTTTGGGTCATGAAAAGAATGATTTGACTCACTAGAGTATCGGTACTAAATAATCGGTGAACTGCAAATCACTTAATAGTTGTAAATTACATCGGACTTTATTTCTGCAAAAGAAGAAGTAGTTCAGAAAATTTCGTCAGAAATTTCTTTGGGATCATAGTGAATTTATATCCATTTTCACGCACTGTTTCTGAAAACTTACAACCTTAAAGAAACGACGATGGCTGTTGGAACATGCATGTTATTGGAACAGGGGATCGAAGCGAATTTATAGCCATTTCCATGCACCGTTTCTGAAAATTGACAACCTTTAAGAAACGACCTTGTTGGAATAGGTGGGAATATTTAAATTAATTCGGGGAAAAAAATGAACCGGATCGCGTGGAAACTAAGCCAATGGACAACGAAACGGCGCAAAGCTTACCTTCTTTCCAACCTATTTAACACCAATAAAAGTGCTTTCTTAATATAAGGACATTCCCTTTTCTTTCCACTATCAATAAGGACAATTGCGCTTTCCAAAAGGGAACAATTCACTTTCTCTTCACATTTCTTTCCTCTATTTTCCATTCACCAACCTCCAATCTCAATAACTCACGAGTAAAATTTTTTTGTGCATCAAAAAAGCACCTCGCGTAAGGTAATAACAACGATTTAAGTCTTTTTTTGTCTATGAAATTTTTGTTACAACGATTCAAGTCTTAGCATAGTGCAAGTTGTCCTAATTTATTCAGGTTAAAATTCTGTGAATGCTTTTTTCCAAAAATCTCACGTAGGAGCTAAACCATATATATTTGCTCCATTATAAAAAGTTTCTGCCATGAATTTACCTCCAAAATAATTTCAAAATGTGTATATCTTCTTTTATTCAAGGTATTTTCCCTCTTTCCTAATTTAATTTTCGAGTATGTCTGACATTATGAAAAGAAAGTTCGTTGCCCTTGAAATTTCGGGCAAGAACTATATGACATGGGTGTTGGATGCTGAAATCCACTTAGATGCTATGGGTCTCGGAGACACCATCAAAGATAAAGAAAAAGCATCAACCCAAGATTGTGCGAAGGCCTTGATTTTCTTGCGCCACCACCTTGACGAAGGTTTGAAGATTGAATATCTCACCGTCAAGGATCCACTCGTTTTGTGGAACAACTTAAAGGAGAGATATGACAACCTGAAGTTGGTCACTCTGCCACAAGCACGATATGATTGGGCCCATCTGAGGCTACAGGACTTTAAGTCCGTTTCTGAATATAATTCTGCTATGTTCAAAATTACTTCTAAACTGAAGCTATGTGGAGATAACATCTCCGATTACGATATGCTTGAGAAAACGTTTACAACGTTTCATGCCTCCAATATGGTACTGCAGCAACAGTACCGAGAGAAAGGCTTTACGAAGTACTCTGAACTGATTTCTCTCTTACTAGTGGCTGAGCGAAATAATGATCTGCTCATGAGAAATCACGAAAATAGACCAACTGGGTCTACACCACTGCTTGAAGCAGATATGGTGCACTCGCATTATGCCAAACATAAAAGGGACCATGATCACGGTCATAAACGGGGTCAAAGCCAAGGACGTGGACAAGGAAGAAATTCCAAAGAAGTCCGTCACCCCCCAAAGAGAGATAACCACCGAAAGCAGAAATGGGGTCCAGAAGATCCTAAGGTAAATAGTTCAGAAACTATATGTTATCGTTGCGGTGGAAATGGGCACTGGTCTAGGACTTGCCGTATACCAAGACACTTGGTTGACCTTTATCAAGCATCTCGAAAGAGAAAAGGCCCTGAAACAAATTTTGTCTATGACGACAATGAGGATATCACCCACCTGGATGTGGCAGACTTCTTTGAGCAACCCGAGGGAAAGATAGACCACCTAATCGGTGACGGAACCGTGATGAAAGAAGATGGAGCTGTTTGATTCTACTTGTATTAGTCAATGAATAAATTAATAGTCATTAGCATTAGCTCGTATTAGTTAGTTCATGATGTGATGTTTGTAGTAGTTCATTAGAATGTTTTCAATATGCTCAAATATCAATAAAATCTTTATTTTCCAGTAGAGGTAATCGACTAGCCTGAAAAACTAGTCGGTTATCTCACATTTCGCATAAAACTGCAAAACAATCGATTGTCAATGACCAACAATCGATTGTCTTTAAAAATAGTGGCCTGGAATTTTTCAAAAATGATCAACAATCGATTGTCTATGTCTGAACAATCGATTGTCTTATCCAGTGAGGTCCAGAATTTTTCAAAAATGACCAACAATCGATTGTCTATATCTAACAATCGATTGTCTTATACAGTGTGATCCGAAGTTTTTCAAAAATAACAAATAATCGATTGTGTGTGTTTAACAATCGATTGTCTATGTTCAAACAATCGATTGTGTGGGTTTAATAATCGATTGTCTTATGAAAAACGCTGAAATTTTCAAACTGCATAGTAATTGATTATGGATAACATATCTGATTTTGTTAGCCAACTGTTAGTAGCAGATTTTGAAAATATTATGTGACACAAAAGAATTGAACTTGTTTATTCTTATGTTCGTGTATTTCTTTTGTATGTTAAACTATGGGATAGCAAATATGGATATCTCACAAAGCGAACTTGGACCAACGTCCAATTGTAAAAGTATTTGCCTAGTTGATTCATGTGCTACACATACAATACTCAAAGAAAAGAAGAGTAATTGTGTAAGGCAAACATTACTACAATCTATGGAAGTAGTAAATTGATTGAAGGCTCCGGAAGAGCAAATCTAACTCTGCCCAAAGGCATGACGTTAATCATTGAGAAATGTTCTCCTCCAAGTCTAAGAAGAACTTGTTGAGTTTTAATGATATCAATCAAAACGTTCTCCTCCAAGTTTAAAAGGAACTTGTTGAGTTTTGAGAATCTATCTTAGAGAATGCAATGTTCTCCTCCAAGTCTAAAAGGAACTTGTTTTAAAGATATCATTCAAAATGGATATCATATTGAGACAATAGATGAGAATAATCTTGAACTCTTCATGAAAACGAGGCTGCCCATTTCGGTTTGGGTTCACGCCATTTTGCATGCAACAATACTAGTTTGTCGGCTGCCCACTTCGGTTTGGGGTCACGCCATGTTGCATGCAGCAATGCTAGTTCGTCTCTGACTGACGAATTGACACAAATATTCCCCATTGCAATTGGTTTTGGGTCATGAACCCAATATATCCCATTTAAGAAGCTTTGGATGCGCAGTATATGTGCCTGTAGCACCGCCATCCCGCACCAAAATGGGTTTGCAAAGGAGGTTAGGAATATATGTTGAGTTTGACGCGTCCTCCATTATTCGCTACCTCGAAATTAGGGGATTTGTTCACTGCACTATTTGCAGACTGTCAATTGGATGAGACACTTTTCCCAAAATTAGGGGGAGAAGTTGGCGAAACCAAACGGGAAATTTTGTGGAAAAATGCATCATTATCTCATCTTGATCCACATACCTCTATTTGAAAGAAAGAGGCACAAAAGATTATCCATTTGCAAAGAATAGCAAATCAAATGCCTGAAGCATTTATAGATTTGAAAAGGATAACAAAAATCACATATCCTCGAAGTGAATGTGATTCACAAATACATATTCAATGTTGGAAGAATATGAACATGAAATTGGTATTGAATATACCACACTCACTCCTAGAAGGAGGCTTGAGATGATACCACCCTCACCCCTAGAAGGAGGTTTGAGATGATATATGGCATGAATGATCGTTGGTCGCGTACCTATTGTACGCCAAAGTATTTTGGAAATATGACCATTAAAGGACAACGATAATGCAAGAAACATATCTTGCATATAAGTTTGACATGACCATAATGGTATAACTTTCTCTTTAAGAAAGATATTCACCACACGGATGTTGATGAACCTGTGGTAGTACAAAGTTAATTGAGAGCTCTCGAAGAGCCAATTATTACTATGTTGGAGAAACACAATTGAGTATTGTGCTGTAGTAAGTCTCAAAGAAACTTATCCAGTTTCCAAAAGTACACGCGAAGGCGATTGATGATATTGAGACTATAAATAAAGGAAGGCTTTGATTCTCCTATTACTACAACTTGTAGCGGGGTAATTTGTATATGAAAAGCTACCCGCTTTGTTCTCCAGTTTGTACTACACAAAAGAAAGAATGCCACAATAAAGTGGATATCTATTGGTATAAAACCCATGTCATAATAAACCCGAAGTTTATTGATAAGTGCACATGTCATGGTGTAAATTTGAAGTTTACCAATATTGATAATTTAGTCAGTTGACATTCGTGTTAGCCATCTCATTTGAAGTATGATGTGCAAATTCACATAGGTGAATATTAAAGAACTAGAAAGTTCTTTACGAATACTCTTGTATCACTTGTTCTCATTAATGAACTGACCAACTAAAGAGTTCGGGTTGAAGCCCCTAAATTCTGGAAATATCAAAGGTGAATATGGGCCCATTCACCTGCCATGTATACCACATATGATGCATCTATGATATGGTTACATGCGCCATTGTTATTAACCCGCAGCCTGGCCGGTGCTTGCGAGGTAAATCGCTCAGTAATCTAACTTCGAGCATAGTTTCCAGATTCTCTACTCAAGACAGTTCATCTTGATAAGTTGGTTTATATTAAAGTTGGTTTAGCAAGATAATTATTGAGTGCTGCCACTTAATAGCTAAACTGTTTCTTATGAGAACTAAGTTATATATATATATCAGTTTGATATAAGTTGTATACGAGAGTATATTCTCCCCTCACAAGTGGTTCAGGGTCAGGAACCAAATAATTTCATCTTATTATTAAGGTGCTGTGTATATTGACATAATGCACAAAGATGATTTTCCAAAGTTGAGGAAACATGTTAGCTTTACTAACATGAGGGGGAGACATGATAAACACTTGAGAAAGTGTTACATGGGATGAATTTTCATTTGTATATGTATATCCCCGAATATCATGATATGAACCTGTAGTTCATAAAAAGGGAAATGCAATTGCAACATATTGCAAAGCATGCTATACGCATTTGCTGACTCAAAGAAAGCAACTAAATGGAAGAGATACAATTCAAGAAGAATTGATTCCATATGAAAGACATGTAGCTTTGAACCTGTAGTTCATATGCTTGAAACTATAAAGTCAAAGGTATGTATAATCAATTTTCGATACCTTATTTGTTTAGCATGACATGAAACTTTGATATGCAGCTAAAGTCTATTATGTGACTTACATGACTTAACTTGAAAGATTTAAGTTGCTTGAAGCATATGCAATCCTTGATCCTGAAGTACCACATCCTTAGTACAATTTGTGTACATATGTATCTTGCCATAACTATAAGCATGATGGCATTGAGAATGTATCTATGGAGATATTGAAGAGCTATTCCACGACATTATATGAAGATGTCCATATCTATCAAGAGTGATGATTTCAAGGTGCGGAATATTTATTCAAGTCAACATGGTTGATTTATTTATCAAATATCTACCAAAGATCGTTTTGAAGATGATGCACAAGATTGGAATGCAAATGCTCAAGGATATAAATCGATATACTCATTAGGGGGAGTCAATGCGCGTTGCACTCTTTTTCCCTTACAAGGTTTTGTCCCACTGGGTTTTCCTTGCAAGGTTTTTAACGAGGCAACCAATAGGCGCATATTCAAACATGTGTACTCTTTTTCTTTACTTTAATTTTTCCCATTGGGTTTTGGTTTTAAGGTTTTATGAGGCACATCATTGAATAGACATTCAAGGGGGAGTGTTATGAAATAGAAGATTCTTACACTTCTATTTAAGGTGAATGTCTTTAATGTATTTAATTAGAGAGATTTTAGAGTCCTATTATTGGTAGCAAGATCTTCCTCCTCCCTATAAATAGAGGTGCTCTCTACCATTGTAATTCACCCCTCTCAACACAATAAGAAGAACTCTCTCTACTCTTCTCTCTATTGCTATTGTTCTTGCTCTATTGTTCTTGTCTTTTGCTTTAGTTTATAACAGGTACTTAATTGTACTAGGTAACAATAATCATTAAAAATTGTTAAATCAATATCAAAACCAAACAAATTCTAATATAACAAAATATCAAGAACATCGAATTCAAAAAAAGAAAAAAGAACACAAAGAATAGGAGATATAGCTTACACAATTTTAATTCTAAACATGAAAAGAAGAAAACAGTGTTATAAAATCAAGCAAAGGCCCAAGCATTCTCTTGACGGATTTGCTCCTCTTCCTCTGGTGTAAAATCATTCTTGATATTAAATGCTTTACGTATTTCCTCTGGCGTTTTTCCTTTGATCCTATCAGCAGTTTCTTGACACAATATATCCAATAGCTCCTTCTCACTAAGATAATTAGCAGCTAAAATGAGATCATACAACTCCGTGTAATTCAGCACCTTCACATAATTCTTGTCAAAATCCTTCAACTCGTCTCCTTCCTCAGAGTGTTTTTTCCAGTATTCGATCACTTTGGTCATTGTTTTGCTCTCAACATTAGGCAGAGGAATGGTGTTTGAAGCGCAGTCATCTTCCACCATGTTTTTGATGGCTTCTGACCTCACGGCCACTGCCTCGTCGACTTCGAATTCCTCGCCGTCGCTTGTCTTTAAGACTAAGAGCTTTTTGGAAGACATTGTGAAGGTGAAAAATCTGAATTTGGTGTATTTGTTTTCTTGAGAGAGCTTTGAATGATTTCAATGAATGAGGATTTGAAGGGCTTTGGGGTGTGTTTATAGAGTATGAGGGTTTTCACTTTCCTAGTTGAAGTAGGAAATAAAAACGGGAAAAACAATGAAATATGGAAAAGTTTTCCTATGGAGTTAGGGAATGGAACGGGAATTTACATAAAACCATGTTAGAGTTGGAAAAAGGGCAAGTATTTTCTTTTCTTCCATTTTTGACGAAAATAATGACATGTAATGAAGAATGGAAAAATTCTAGAGCTTAGCTTCTTCTAAATTTCCTTAATTCTTCTAATTTTTTTTTTTTGTGAACAAGGAAATTAACAAACTAGAGCTAATTATTCATATTTTAAGATTTAATATTGACATATAACTTTGCTATCTAAAAATTCGAGTAACAATTAAATTTATTGTGAAGTCTTAAAAGATATGTGATTTAGGCCAATACTAATCAATAATCAAGGAATCAAATGTATAAATTAAAGTGTGAGGTAAATCAAACCAGTGTGTAAGCAAGTATCGGCCTCGAGCTAAGATGGCCTCGAGATAGGTGAGTAAGAACAATAAAGTTAAAGACTATTTTGATTAGTGAGCAAAAGAAAGAAGAATGTATATTCTTTTCCAATGATTGATTATATTACAAATGAATGAGCTCCTTTTGATATAAGGGCATCTCCAACCTTGCCCTCGTTCCGCGTAATGGGGGAAAAAATGGGGGCATTTTGCTCCAACCCTCCCTCATATTTGTAATAGTAATGGGGGATGAATAGTGTTCCCTCAAATATGTGGTACACTATTCATCGATCACATTACTATTCACCCATATTTTATTATTATTTTAATTATTTAATCTTTTATTTAACTCTTTATATATATACTAATTATGTTTATGTAGTATCTTTGTAATATTAATATTATATCTTAACTTTGGTGTATAATTTTGATAAACTAATTTTCGTACAATTATTGTTTTTATGTAAAATTATAAGTTAATTTTATTATAACTTAATTGTACAAAAAATACATAATTATCTCAAAAATCAACAATTTCAAGAATTTTTAGCTCGACATAGAAGAATTAATGACAAAGATGCTCATTTTACACTTCGTAATGCATTAATAGATCATTTATAAGAGAAATACTAGATGTTGAAGTAGAATATTTATCTAGTATTTCGAATGAATTTTATCGTTATATAATATGTATTTAATTAATCTTGTATCGCAATGATTTTCACTTTTATTTGAATTACTAATTAATCTAAAATAATTGCTTACAAATTATATTATTTAAAATTTTATGAAATTATTTTAATTATGAAAATTGCAAATTAATAAAAATAAAAGATAGAATTTGTTTAATGAAAATTAAAAAATAAAATTCAAAATGAAAGATAATAATAAAATATTAAAGAGAGAGAAGAATATAAAAAATTTGGGGAAAAAATTGGGAAATGGTTGGAGTAAGTTGTCCTCAAAATGAGGATTTTTCCATTTTGGTGACAAAAAATGGAGGCGAGGTTGGAGATGGCCTTACAGGAGAGTTCTTTACAAGGTACATTTCTATTTTTAGTAGGGAATCTTATTGGACAACTGTCTAACCGCCTAGTACAAATTCGTTTCGGATTTTACGTCCTGATCTTAGAGCCGTTACGGGAATCTTGCTCTTTCTGTTACAAAACATATTATCTCGAGGTTGGTCATGCCTGGCCTCGGTGTTCACCGTGCACCTCAATCTTCGAGTCTTGTACTCCTCCATCTAACTCGAACTCGGTCCATTTTGAACTTAGGCTCGAAACGACTCTTCGTGCCTACGAAATCGGGCCTACCTGATTTTGAGCGTACAAACTTAAAATAATTAATCAAAATTAGCAACAAAATGAAAAGAGGCAAAATAACAATTTGGCATTAATCACTCAATGAATATCGACAATGTTCAGATGTACTATGTTTTTCTTACCAAAATAATACTTCTCGAATTGGCCCAAGCTAAATTGTAAAAAGTTAAATGTTATTTACTCTTACTAATATTATATGATATATAATGTAACATCTTACTACAAATAACACCTTATTACTAATATTAAGTGTTATGTTCTTGAGTTTTTGTAAATAAAAATAATTTAATTAATCCAAACTAAATTTATATTTGATTCTTTGGTATATTATATTGTTTAGCCATTAGTTAATATACTGTATATTTTACAAAAAAAAGGTAACTCGATTACATTGAGGAAGTAGGAAACATAAGAAGCGTACCCAATTCTAGTGTAGAAATTTCTATCGATACCACTAGACTATAAATCCATGTGGTTCTTTTATTGAAAGTTATTCAAGATGTAAATTAAAGGATTAACATTCTATACTTCATCGTCAATTAAATGGTTAGCCATAGGTGAAAAAAGAGTACTCCATGTACATAAAAAGAACTTAACAAAATTACTATGATACAGGGGACTGTGGAAAAATCTTTTCGTCAAAGACAAAATAGAGAAAATATCTTTTCAATGGCAAAAAGTAGCAGTACTTTTTTTTTAAAACTTATATTTAATTAAGGTCGGAATATCTCCAAGCATTGTGAATCCTAACCTGACAACAAACAAAAGAAAGAAAAAAAATGATGAGAAGCTTTATATGTTACAGTACTGAACCAGGGGTAGCTGAATTCCGAGGCAGAAGCCATTGAAGCACATATTGAGGTACTATCTCATTCTAACAAAATTTTCAGATGTTAAATATTCTCAAAATTTTCGAGAATATTGTGCAAAGAAATGAAAAAGAACCGGTAAATCTGTCTTCTGGAACTATAAGGATTAAAAAGTCAATCTATTACCAAACTTCCGTCCGAATACATGTTACAAGGGAAATTACAGTGTTTCTGGTACTTAAATCAATTAAAATTACTTTTTATTCTTCTGGATTTTTCTTTTCTTTTTTTTTTTAAAAAAAAACAAAAGGAAAAGTGGCTGCGCAGGCTTATTCATGATTGAATTAGAGCTGATGGGAATTGGGGAATGGAATGTTTTATACTGTTTTTGGTGTCATTTCCGTCCATCCAATTTAGTTGGCTAAAAGAAATTGGGGTTATGAATGAGTTAACTTTTAGCCCCCTTCTGTTAAAATCCTTGAGAAGATTGAGAGAAATAATTCTTCATGTTTACTAAGTAAATGGTAGTTACTCTATGATATTATTGCATACTATTTTATTTATGATTCTTGTGTTTAGATAATTATTTACGCTATTTCTGCTGGAGTTACTAATGCCCTTTTATTTTTGTTTTTGTTTTTCCTTTCCTTCACTGAGCCGAGGGTCGATTGGAAACAGCCTCTCTGCCCTTTCGGGTAGGGGTAAGGCCCGTCTACATATTACACTCCCAGACCCCACTGTGTGAGACTACACTGGGTAGTAGTAGTTGTTGTTGTTGTTTACTAAGTAAATGATTTTGAGATTCATGCGTGAGTTGGGTTTTATCCCTTCTGTTAAAATCCTTAGCTGAAATGGTTGAAAGATTGTTACTTTACTTCTAGGTATATGATTTTGAGGTAATGGATGAAGAATATGTTCATCTTACTGTAACTTAGAAATGTTATATGTTATACTTCATCATTGAGAAGTTCATTGATTTGTCCATGTGCTCTTGGCACTTGATTATGCTATTAATAAAATTCATCTGTAACATTTTAATAATTTACTTCATGAACGTACACCGTGTCTGACAGTTTGAGGGGGCTGAGTCGCTGGAGCGTAGGTTGAGCCTACTATGGCTCGCTGGTTTTTACCTTCTACACTCATTTATGAGGCTGAAAAATGAAAATTGGTGGTGCAGATATAAGTTAAATGTTTTCTTGTGTTGTTTGATTCACTTTAGGATGTTATCAAGACTCTAGTGTCCGAGGTTTAGAGGATTGTAGAATTCCCAATCAGAACTTTCCACTTTGACATAGTTACGTACAACTTTTTGCTTGTTTTGATAATTATGTTGCTTAGCTGTTTCTCATATTTCTGTTCACATGCTCTCACATTTAATAGGGTAGATCAGCTTGAATGTGGATCTGTAATTGGTCTATAGATTTGGACTTTTGGCTTGTATTTTGAAATTGTTGGATATCTGAATGTAAAGTGGTCCTTCATTTTATTTTCAGCTTTGAGCATCTGCAAAGCCTTTAGTTATTTGTTGGTCATACAAACACAACCACAAGATAGATACCCCTTAATCTGTCAGACACTGCTGTACTTGCTTCTTCTAGTTATCATTATCTTTTTCCAGCATTTGAGCTCTCGATAGGGATTCACTCAAGCAATAAAGTGGTATAATACCAACTTGTAGTGTAGCATAAGAGACTGGCAGAGGGATACTCAGACTCATGATGAAACTCTTTGATTCTCATTGTCACCTCCAAGATCCAAAGATCATTAATATGGTCCCAAAAAATTATTAAGAGCACAGTTGAAACAGGAGTTGTCCATTTTGCTGTCAATGGTGTGTCGGAAAAAGATTGGCATTTGGTCAAGGAAATGAGTGATCACTACCCTTTTATTGTTCCAAACTTTGGGATCCATCCCTGGTTTATTACTGAGAGGACTCCTAATTGGCTGAAAACTTTGAAAGGATTCTTGGAGGCTACTCCTGCTGCTGCAGTTGGAGAGATTGGTTTAGATAAAGGTTCGTTTGGAGGGAAGATTGATTTTGCTGATCAGGTGGATGTCTTTGGACAGCAGCTTCAGCTTGCCAAAGAGTTGAAAAGACCAGCATCCATACACTGTGTTCGTGCTTTCGGGAATCTTCTTGAATTATTGAAATCTGTCGGGCCATTTCCTGCCGGTTTTATTCTGCACTCTTACCTTGGTTCTGCCGAAATGGTTCCTGAATTTGCAAAGCTTGGTGGTTACTTCTCTTTTTCTGGGTTTCTTATGTCCATGAAAGAAAGCAAAGCGAAGAAAATGTTGAAGTCAATTCCTACGAACAGAATCTTGTTGGAGACAGATGCACCAGATGCTTTGCCAAAGTTGAGCGATCCGGATTCTCTGTATTTGATCGAGAGAGAAGATTCAGTAGCTGACGGAACTTCAAGTGGAGGAGGAAACAATGATGGAAATCCGTCTGACAACCCACCGCAGGAGGACAAAGGCAATGAACTACAGGCACGAGAAATCCCTAACCATCCTGCAAACATTCATCATGTACTCTCCTATGTCGCATCATTACTTGATATGACAAAAGAAGAACTTGCTGAGAAAAGCTTTGCAAATGCATGGCGGCTTTTTTCTTACGAAGGTTCAAAGGTAGTGCAATAGGTAAAATTATCCTGTCTAAGACATGCAGTTGATACTATATGTTACATGCCAGTATGTTTTTTTCCAACCACCTGTCCTCTTCTGTAACAGGTATAAAGTGGAAACTGGAAGAAGCAGGACAGCCTAGAGCATTTTTAGACTTGTTGAGCTGTGGGTCTTTCGAAAACAACCTCTCTACCCCTGCGGGATAGGGGTAAGGTCTGCATATACACTACCCTCCCCAGGCCCCACTAGTGGGATTTCACTGGATCATTGTTGTTATAGTTTTGTAGGGCTAATATATCTGTGGTATATCTCTATTGTGTTGAAACATTGTATCAAAGTTTGTGGTTGCATTAGTACATGGAAATCATAAGGTTGCTTATTTCCTCTGTAAATTTTGGCTTATAAAGGTTCTTCAACTGTACCACATATATATCCTTTTGCCATTGGCGTACAATTTCCATATCCTTGATCCCCAAAATCACTGTTTTACTGTAATCAGAACGGAGAGATGTTTGAAACCTCACAACGACTACGTCTCAGTACCTAACTAGTTAGGGGTCGGCTATATTTATGGTCACTATTACATTTCACTCCATTTGGACATGTTTCATTTCAATGGACAATAACTTGGAATTCTAACACTAGAGGTTCTTTACAACTTCCACTAACATATAAACTTCTAAACTGACATTATTTTGTAACAAAATATTTTTGTTGGACCCCAATAGCCTTTCCTTTGCGTCCCATGAAGATCCATTCAATCTCTTTTTTTCCTTTTTTGTTGGCAATCTATCCATGGTATTTACAAACTGAGAAAATATAAGAAAGACTCGGCGACATGCTTTGAATTAAAACGTGACATCTGAATTGTTCATTAAAACAAGTTCAAATTTTGCGATTCACATCGTAGTAGACGCTACCTTAGAGTTTACCCATAAAATAAAAGGAAGAAGAAGCTACCTTAGAGTAGTTTTTTGTTTTTCATAAAGATTCATCAAAGGCAAAATAAGTGGTATAAATTCGTTTATGAATAAATAAGAAAGCAAAATACTTTGTTTAGTATATGCATTTGATAAGGAAAGAAATTAGGCGCAATTAACAATGTCAATGTGGCAAACAAAATATCAATATATCATGTCTCTTTGTCCCTATTTATATAATGTATTCTTTTAGTCTATCCAAAAATATATATTTTTTATTTAAAAAATAATTTTACTTTAAGTTTCTCATTTTGCATTCAACAAGATGATTTATCTTTTTTTTGGAATGAATAATTTACTGTCAAGCAAATATCTACGATTTATTTTAGATCATAAATTTCAAAAGTCTTTTTTTAATTTGTGCCCAAAATATATCACTCGAATAGAGGAGGGAGTACATGACAAGAAGAATTTTTGGAGCAATGGTAAATGTGTTTTCTTATGCATAATAAGATGGGATTAAATAAACAAATTTGAAAGGAAACTTTATTGCACAAAAATCTAATTTATAGACCAAATGGGATAATATTGAGCGAGGGGGATCTTCTTTTTTCTAAAAATTTAGCCTTGTGTTCAATCAGTCATCTAGAATTTGGAAAAAAACAGTCGTAGCAACAAATATCACAAAAATCTTCAAAAGCCTTTCGTTTTAAATCACAAGTAGTGCGACTTATATTACCGATTTTTTTCAGAAAACCTTGCAAATTCTCAATATGGATCTCTTACAGTCCTATGCCGACGATGAAACCGCCGAATCGCCGCCACAAAACCCTAACTCCCTAACTTCCGACCAAAGCCCTTCGCCGGATTCATCCCCAATCCGGATGCTCCCTTCAAAATCCGCCGCCCCCAAAGTCGACGACACGATGTTAACCCTAACAGTCGCCGGCGAAGCTGCCAGAGCTCAATCCAAACCCCTCGATCCGACCCAACACCTCGTCGGTTTCAACCCTACATACGAGCAACTCTGGGCACCAATCTACGGGCCAGCTCACCCCTACGCCAAGGACGGGTTAGCTCAAGGGCTCCGAAATCACAAGCTAGGGTTTGTCGAAAACGCCGCTATTGAACCTTTTGTATTCGACGAGCAGTACAACACTTTTCAGAAATACGGGTACGCTGTTGATCCCTCTGAAAATAGTTACATTGGTGATTTGGATAAAATGAAGGAATGTGATGCAATTTCTGTGTATAATATACCTCAACATGAACAAAAAAAGAGGAAATTAGAGAAAAAGAAGGAAAAAATGGAGGAGGGTGATGAGGGTGACGTGGACATGTCAGAAGTTGAGAATCCTGCGACCGACACGTGGCTGATGAAGAACAGGAAGAGTCCATGGGCTGGAAAGAAAGAAGGGTTACAAGTAGAATTAACTGAGGAGCAGAAAAAGTATGCTGAAGAGTATGCTAAGAAGAAGGGTGAAGAAAGAGGTGGTGGAGAAAAGCCTGAGCCTTTACTTGAAAAGAGCACATTTCATGGTAAAGAGGAAAAAGATTATCAGGGTAGGTCGTGGATAGCTCCACCTAAGGATGCAAAGGCTGCGAATGATCATTGTTTTATACCAAAACGATTGGTTCATACTTGGAGTGGGCACACCAAAGGGGTTTCAGCTATTAGGTTTTTCCCTAAGCATGGTCATTTGATTTTGTCAGCTGGGATGGATACAAAGGTGAAGATTTGGGATGTTTACAATTCTGGTAAATGTATGAGGACTTATATGGGACATTCAAAGGCGGTGAGGGATATTTGGTTTTGCAATGATGGGTCGAAGTTTTTGACAGCTGCTTATGATAAGTATATTAAGTATTGGGATACAGAAACAGGACAGGTGATCCAAACGTTCACCACAGGGAAGATACCCTATGTGGTGAGGCTTAACCCTGATGAGGATAAGCAGAATGTACTTTTGGCTGGTATGAGTGATAAGAAGATTGTGCAGTGGGACATAAATAGTGGACAGATTACACAAGAGTATGATCAACATCTGGGGGCAGTTAATACAATTACCTTTGTGGATAATAATAGGAGGTTTGTGACCTCTAGTGATGATAAATCACTCCGTGTTTGGGAATATGGTATTCCGGTTGTTATTAAATATATTAGTGAACCCCATATGCATTCCATGCCATCTATTTCGCCCCATCCGAATGGGAATTGGATTGCAGCTCAAAGTTTGGATAACCAGATTCTTATTTATAGTACGCGAGAGAGATTTCAGCTGAATAAAAAGAAAAGATTTGCTGGACACATTGTCGCTGGTTATGCTTGCCAGGTCAACTTTTCGCCTGATGGACGGTTTGTCTTATCAGGAGATGGTGAAGGCAGATGCTGGTTTTGGGATTGGAAATCGTGTAAGGTCTTCAGAACTCTCAAGTGTCATGACGGGGTCTGTATTGGTGCAGAGTGGCATCCTCTGGAACAAAGTAAAGTTGCTACTTGTGGTTGGGATGGTTTGATCAAGTACTGGTAAGCTTTATGATCCTTGCCTTTATAACTATGATTATGTAGGTTGATCTTTTATTGCTTGTCGGCATAGAATTTAGTTGTTAAGATGTGATGTGGATGAGTAAAAATGCTCTCCTTATATATGCATTATATTTTTCTAACATAAACAATTGTAGAAGGTTGTCTAAAGAGTGTCTCTGATACCATATTATAGGATTTTAATCCTAGGGTTTGTTTAGCTTTAGTCAGGCTAAACTTATTTCTTGATTGGAATTGCTACTTATCTGTCCCTCCTACCTTGATCCACCGATGTACTCTCGGCACCCTGATGAATGAAGCCATCCCAAATTGTAAGATGGTCATATAGGAATGATGACTTGCAATGTTGTTAAAGGCGCTGTTAAACCCTGAAGCTAGGTGCTGTAATATTGGGTATTTCGTGTTCCGTTATATGATGCTCAGGAAAAGAAGAAAAGCACTTAGGTTTGCGCCTTACACCAATAGAATCCCTCTGCAAAAGAGTGGCTGGCACTGAATAATAAATAGAATTCTAAAGTAATATATTAGGTTAAGAAAATGTTAGGATGGATAGTTAGTGATTTTAGAATAATAAACTAGAAAAATTAGTATACAATAATCCTGATTAAAAACTTGACCCAATATTGCATTTTGCATTTAGTAGTAATTTAAAGTGATAATTTGATAAATATGATACTTGAAATTGATTAAAATGGTTTGTACTTCGTATAATTCATGTTATTGATTTTTATTCTTTTGTCCATATAGTATGCATTTATAGTTACTCTTCTGGGGGTAGAAGTACTAGATCTCCTATAGATCCTGTCTTATTGGAACCCCTGCCCTTTTCTTTACTGCCTTTTCATAGTTAGTACAGCAATGCAACCCTTGGAATTTCAGCATTGTGCTGTTGAAATTTTGATCTAGGACATATTTTTTCTTGTTTTTGTATTCACCGAGCATTCTCTCATTTCAGGTGGTAGCTATTTTATCTTGTCTTTGTACTTACCGAGCATTCTTTCTCATGCCAGTTGGTTGCTTCCTTATTTCCTATTCATTCGGCTATCTATCTGCCTAATATCTTAGATTGTTGGTTGTATTTCTTTCATGGCCATTTTCATGTTGAATTTTTGAGACCATTTGTCAATTTCCTCAAGTATCTCCTCTTGTAAATCCCTTTGAATGATGATGAATTTCAACTTCCTAGCAACAAGAAAGGGTTAAAGCACATCCACTCCTGCTCTTTTGCTTGTCATTACTTTATGCAGACTATCAATATCTTATGAGCTTGATGAATGAGGTCTATTTGGATTTTGAGGGTGGGGAGGGGGATTAATGGATAGATCTCTTATCCAACAACAACCCAGTATAATCCCACAAGTGGGGTTTGGGGAGGGTAAGACGTTCGCAACCTTACCCCCCACAATCCACCCTGGAAGGGTAGAGAGACTGTTTCCGATAGGCCCTCGGCTAAAGAAAGTGAAAGAAGCCCTGATAGCAAGTAATAGCAATAGATCTCTTATCGACAATATCAAATAGATCATTCTCCTCTCTTGCTCTGGAGGATAACCATATTTCCAATTCATTTCTCTCAGTTTGCTGCAGTCTTGTTTGTACATGTGTGCTTATACTTGAGGTGGATGCACATTTATTATTCCTGGTGTTTAACATGCTAACCTCATCTCTGGTATGCAGGGACTAGTTCTGGAGCAATCATTTCTGCGTCTCCATGTAAGCAACACCAACTTGTTCCACTCCAGTTGGCTAGAGGAATAGAGACTCTTTATGCATTGGGTGCTCAAGTTAACTGGGACACATTGGCTGGAGGAATCAAGCTATGTATTCCTTGGTTGGTCGATGCTAGTCTTTAGCTCTGTAAAACAGGTTTTCTGTGATGGTTTTCTTTGGTTATTACAGTTGAGGTTGTACCAATAGTTACTAACAGAGGGACATGTAACTTCCAATCAAGATATGATGTTCCAGTAGACAAGTTAGACAGAGATCAGTTATTGCATTTTTGAGTGTTAATGTGATGTACGAATTAAATCTATGTTGTATATTGTTTCTTTAGAAGTAGCAGTTCTTATTTCACCTCTTTTGTTGATGAAATGATAAATAGGTATCTGGTGTTCTGTCGAGTTTGATTCCAATGTCTGGTTCCAAAAGGACAGGATTAAAGTGGAAGGGTACACAAACATGCGAGGATAGGTGAAACAGATAGTCATGTTTCGATGTAGTGCATGTCAATTTCCCATGAAGACGCAGGGCAAAATCACTGCCAGCTCATGCTAGTCATCAGAATTGTTCAAGAGGAGCGATCTTATACTAATAATTCAAGGAAATTTGCAAAATGTATATCCTGGGTTATGCTCACAATCAGGCCTTTGTAGGTGCTGCATAGCACCTACAGCAGCACCTACAAAAATTACTGATGCAACTTAACTTCAAGAAATCCAAATCACAAAAGAGAAAATTGTTTACAGAAAATGATAGAAATCCTATCTTCCTCGCAGACACAAGAAAATTAGTTACCTTAAGATGAGCATACTTCCTATTTCTCTGTTCTGTATCAATAGTTAGCTTAAGATGAGCATACTTCCTATTTCTCTCTTCTGTATCAATAGTTTACACGACAACAAAAAAAAAAATTGCATTACACACTGTTACTGGTAAATGCAAGACCACACAGCCGAGAAGTGTCAATCCACACCAATGTCCTCTGCACCAACTCACTCATTTTTTTTCTGCGAAAGCTGTGTGTGGACATCTCCACTGTAAGGTGCCACGTGGTATGCGTATTGCTGCATGACAGAAAAGAAAACCATCTCCACACAAATTAAAACATTCTGAATGGCTTCCTGAAGGTGCTCCACATCCAACCAAAAATGGTGAGATTTGATGACACCCAATGCAACTAGAATTTTAAGCAACAATCCCTGCAAATAATCGGAGACGAATAGTTTATTGCGCTAGTGGTGGTAAAAACAAACTTCAGTCAAGCAAAAACATCCATAGAGAGGCTTCCTTACAACAACAACAAAATGAAGAAACCAATACCTCCTTTTCGAGAAGTTCAAAGAACTTCGACAGTAATGGCATGCAAGTAGTGTCGGAGCCATCTTTAACCAAGGGGTGTCAATCAAAAGACCCCTTTGCCAGAAAATTACAATGTGCTAGGTACTTTCTTTTAATGTATACATAATATATGTTGAATCCCGTAGGCTTTGTTGTGTGTTTAATGGAGTTTGGCTCCATTGCATATGGTTTCAGTACATGTACGAGAATAAGTAATAGAAGGCTTGCATAAGGCAACCGAGTTGAAGATGTTATCAGCCAATAAAGCAAATCTATGCCCCCCCTATCCACCCTAACCCCACACCATGAACATGCAATGAGAATAACAGAACTGAAGAAGCTCGATAAGTATTGGTAGTTCATAAAAATCTAGCATAAACTTCTTGTATGCAAATCCAAACCCTAATACCATTTAGAATTGCACTATAAACTTATGTTTCTTCAAACTTAACCTACTCAACAACAAAGAAAATAACCTTCTCATGTGAACTTTGTAAGGTCTCTGAAAAAGCGTCTTTGACTACAACTACCATATTTGAGGCATTTACATCAGTAAAAGGTGTATCCTAATTCCTAACCATGTCCCTTGGCGGTAAACTACTAATTGCCTTAACAAAATCACCGTGGGCTGCTGATCATGTGTATATTTTCAATTGACACTGGCAGCTTTGAGTAAGCTTGTCAGCATCTAGACATTTTCACTAGGCAATCTGTCTGCTACAGCACATAAACACATGTACCGGCCTCCAACTGAGAAAGCACATAAGCTTTATACTTTGTACTGGGGATTCAAACCTGGAATCCCCAGCTTGTCACTCTTGAACCTCAACCACTCAATCATCCCCTTGGGACTAAGGCTGCTATATACTTATGCTGCCCCTTTAGATTACAAACATTTTCATTTTTTCTTTCAAGCAATGCTTTTAAAAGAGAAAAGCGGAAAGAAGCAATAGCTAACAAGCACCATAAAACTTAACAGCCCTAACAAAATTCCATATGCCACAAAAAGATAACTAAGATAAAGTATTAATTTTCAATGTTTATTTAATTAACTGTAAAAAAGGAATTAATAATGAATTTAAATGTTCAATTGCTCTAGCCACTGTAGTAAGAAAGTAGAAAGATAAGTCCAAAATTAGAAGTAATGGAAGCAAATGACTCACATACTTAGAAGAATAGAAGAAAGAGTAACAAAAACAGAAACAGAAGTTGCATTACAAAGAGAAAAAAAGACAACAATAACAATGAATTGATGAAGCATAGGCGGAGGGTAATCTTAGTAGGCAAATAGCAAATGAACCTATTTTTTCTCTCTCATCCTTTTTGATCAAATTCAAAAAATCAAGAGAAGAGTGAGATTGAGGACCTACCTGCCAAAAGCTGAAGAAAACAATCCCTTTGATGCAAATGAACTTTGATAGAGGTTTGTGTGGCTGCAGTTCCTTTGAGAAAACATGGTAGAAAACAACCAAGGAGTACATGGCCACTGAGAAAGAAATATTGAGAATGATGGTAAACGTCCAGCTGAGCCAATTTGGATATAACCCAAGAAGCTGTAACGCAATCATCAAGATAGAGCATACTGGACGGATAATGACAAACTGCCATGTCCAGTGCTTGAGAAGTTTCAGTGTCCGGTGATCCAAGAGAGCAGTATGAGGCTGCAGTTGGCAGAAAGACATTACACACATCATGATCATCTACCAAACCAATACTAATTTATCAATCATTCTACTGAAATGGAGTAAGAAAGGTGTAAGCTCAATTCAACGACTGCCAAAAGTAGGAAGACAAACTTCAACCTAATTTCTCGCATCAGCCAAATTATATGAAAATTTACATAATGCGTTAGCAAGACAAGCCTGGAAGTCATCCAAATCTGAAAGAACAAGTACTTGAACTCCAAGCTTAGACAGACATATCCGCACTTAGACTGGATCTACTGAATATAATTTCTTTAGGATTTGCAGATATGATTAATTGGTTACGTCCGGCATTAGCCTAATCTTGGACGACTAAACCCTGTTCTTTAAAGCAAAAAAAAGGATACTCTGTGTGTGTGTGACTGAGGGGGGGGGGGGGGGGGGGGGCGGGCCCCAAAAAATTCTTCGCAATGACATTATTATACAGAAACAATAAAACGGGGCGAAGTGCAATAGCAGCTAGATCCAAGCACACTGGTTATCAGTTAAAAAAACACCGATGCATTATCATCTGGCACACGTGAAGAGGAAAGCTAAAACATAAGCATAATCATACCTGAAATAGAGTCATTGGAAATGAATGATGAATTTCCCTCCCTTTGATTTCATCTGGCACAATGTTTTTGCTGATGGATATATTCAAATAACTATACATCAAGGCCAAAAATTTGGCAATTGCCTGTAAATAAAACAACATTAAATGCTAGAAAAGAAGCTGCATTAAAAAAAAAAAAATAGAAAGTAAACTGCTAAACACTATATGCACCCTTCACAGATGCACGCCAATGACACAAGCAACTCACCACAGCCTCATAGCATTCTTTAACTGAATCTAGAAACATGAAAAATGCTTTGCTTCCACGAATATCTAACAACCCCACGAACGAGTCAACGGCATAAAGGGGAGCCATAATTATAATCATGATTATTGCCTTTTGCTCCTTTGGATTTTTCCAGTAGAAGAGGTGTTGTGACAAGAGCTGTATTGTGAAATGCATTGAAAGCAAAGCAGAAAATCCTGATCCCACCATAGTCAGCTGTGCACTATCCATACTAGCAAAGTCCATCTTTTACCAAGCCTTCCAAGAACACACAGCTCAACCTGCAAATCAAATTACCAAACTCTCAAAATCTTTGTCCTGCTGTGCACCAATTTTTCAATTATCTGTTAGAGCATTTTTCATCTAGAGCTATTTTCAATGTAGCCGGTTCAAGGCCATATTAGGAAGAACCACAAACTAAGTTATCAACTTTATTAGCATGTACAACTCTTTAACAAAATAAGTATCGAATTTGAGAAAACCTAAGGTTGATGTTTATATTAAGGGCCATATTATAAAAAACAAAAGCTGAATTTTAGTTAAAAAAGGATTTTGCTTTTCAGAAATCAAAATGAAATGGTTTTACCTGAAAACAAAAAGCAACCCAAATCAATACATAGCAAAAGCTAAAAATTAAACAATCAAGAAAATTGTATAAAATACAAAAATCCGAAACCCCTTAATACGAATATCCTTTTGACTTCTAAATCACCAGAAATTTAACAAGAAAGTGATAGAAAAATCAAGATCCACAAAACGGCATAAACCTGTTCAAATAAATGGGAAGATAAGCGTTAAGAGTTTTTTTAAAAAAAAAATGCATTTCTGCCTTCTGGAGCATTGTTGGACTTACAGTGAATCAATCAAGATTAGAGACAACAAATTCTTCCGACTTTTTTATGAGTAAGCCGTAAGAGCTGGAATATTGTGAATCTATTATTAGTATGTCATCTTCTTTCTAATTTACTGTATCTACTTCATTTAGTCGTATCAGATTTTTCAATCTACTCGACCACTTGACATCAGATGTTATTTAAGAAATGTTTTCTTTTTGTGGTACAATAGTATTTCAAATGTTGAATAATATAGTTATATAAATATAATTTTGATTAAAGGAATATTTCAAATACTAGTAATAATTTTCCGTATAAACTTTTATTTTCTAAGTTAAAACATGTGCTGGTTCTATTTTGTTGTAGCTTTTAGCTTGTTTTTGGATTGGATTAACTGAAACAAATTAACACGGTAAAGAATTCTTATACTATGTCATAACATATTACGGTAATATACTTGTAAAAAGAATTTTAATTATCATATGTTAGCTTTTATCATCAAAAATTTTCATCCTACTACTTATTGTTCTCTCATTTGTCATTTAGCTTAGACCATCTCATACAATTTGTCCGTGCGAAAATATTATAAACACTAAATAGTAACTTGAAAAAAATGGTAAGTATCCTTTTATAAGGTGTAAGATTGCAGTATTTGTTATAAATAAAATTCTATTTATGGTGAATGTCTATATTTAGAGAGATTTTATAGTTTATTACTTGGTGGCTAAGTTAAGCTTTCCCTATAAATAGAGGGTTCTACTCCATTGTAAATCATCCCAAAATTCAATAAGAATTTCCTCTTTCTCTCTCTTTCTCTGGAATATTGCTCTTGTTCTCTTTATTGTTTATAATACGTTATCAGCACGAGACTCTACCGTCTCAAGAAGCTCTTTGAGAAGATTAAGGTAACTTTTCTGCTCTTTTGAATTATGACTGACATTATGAAAAGAAAGTTTGTTGTCCTTGAAATTTCGGGCAAGAACTATATGACATGGGTGTTGGATGTTGAAATCCATTTAGATGCAATGGATCTTGGAGACGCCATTAAAAACAGAAATAAAGCATACACCCAAGAAAATTGAGTATCTCACAGTCAAAGATCCACTTATTTTGTGGAATGACTTAAAAGAAAGATATGATAACTTCAAGTTAGTCACTCTGCCACAAGCACGATATGATTGGGCTCATCTGAGGCTCCAAGAAGTTAAGTCTGTTTCTGAATATAATTCTGTGATATTCAGAATAACTTCTAAATTGATACTCTGTGGAGATACTATCACTGATTATGACATGCTTGGAAAAACGTTTACAACGTTTCATGCCTCCAATATGATTCTGCAACAACAGTACAGATAGAAAAGTTTCAAGAAGTATTCTGAGCTGATTTCTGTTCTCCTTGTGGCTAACCATAACAATAACATGCTCATGAGAAATCACGAAAATCGACCACTGGGTCTACACCATTGCCTGAAGTGGATGAGGTATATTCTCATTATGCTAAGCGTGGAAAATGTCATGACTCTATTCGTAGTCGTGGTCGTGAGCATGGTCGTAACCGCGGCCATAGCCGTAGACAAGGAAGAAATTTTCCTGGTCTTAATTATCCCCAAAGAGAAATAACCACTAAAAGTGAAAAGGGAAAGATGAGAAGCCAAAAGCAAATGGCTCAGAATCTGAATGCTATCGATGTGGTGGAAAAGGGCATTAAGCAAATATTTTCCGTGTACCAAGACATTTGGTTGAGCTTTATCAAGCATCTCTAAAGAATAAAGGCCCTGATGCCAATTTTGTCTCTGACAATAATTGTGACATCACCCACTTGGATGTACATACTTCTTTGAGCGCCCTTATGGGAAAATATACCACTAGATCGGTGATGAATCCGTGGTTAAAGAAGATTGAGTAGTTTGATTTTTATTTTGGCTATTCGTTGTAGTTAGTGAATAAACATCATGATAGTTCTTTACATGAGTAATAGTCATTAGTATCAGTTAGTATTATTTGGTTTATAATGTTAGTTCGTTTTCATTAAATATAGTTATAGTATTTGTTTTAAAGAAATCAATAATAGTACATATTATACCTACATCTATAATATTTTTTATAGTCCTGCACATAACATCATGCTATTACTGTAAGTAAGTACAACAAAAACTTATGTACTAGACTAATATAGAATAAAAGCAATACATAAAAATAAGAATTGTAGTAAGAAAAAGTGTTGCAATGTGCATGTGTGAAATCTAATAGGGCAGCTATGTGGTGACTGATTATGTGGACTTACAATTCAATAGTATTAATAAATGAGCACAACAAACATTTGTGTGAATTAAATCATTAATGCCAACGCAAGTAATTTTGATTTATACTGTATTTTTTTAATTTGCACACAATTGGTTCACCAAATAACATGTGATAACGCAGTGATGAATGTTAAATAAAACAACAAAGTACACATCTTTTTTTGAAAGTTATTAAATTTTGTAATTTTCAGGCACAATCTATTAACAGAAATTGTTCGTATAATAGACAAAGTTTGCTCGAAATTACATTATAAGTCATTATTGAGTTATTGACTTCACTTTGTCTCTTTTCCTTTATCTTTGAAAATACTAATATTTATGCATATATTTTTTTGTATGTCAAATAATGGGAAGCAAATAGGAATATTCCACAAAGCAAACTTGGATCAAAGTTCAATTGTAAAAATATTTGTTTAATTAATTCATGTACGACACATAAAATATTTAAAGAGAAGAAATATTTCTCTCATTTAAGTATGTGTAAGGCAGATATTACTACAATTTCTGGCAGTAGTAAATTAATTGAAGGCTCTGGAAGAGCTACTATAACTCTGTATAAAGGAACAATAGTTATCATAGAGAATGCAATGTTCTCCTCCAAGTCCAAGAGGAATTTGTTGAGTTTTAAAGATATCCGTCAAAATGGATATCATATTGAGACAATAGATGAGAATAATCTTGAATATCTCATCATTACAAAGAATGTCTCTTGCCAAAAGAGGGTTTTTGAGAAGTTCCCATCTTTATTTTGTGGCCTGTATTGGACAAGAATTAGTGCAATTGAGGCACATTCCACCGTAAACAAAAAAGTTAGTGATTCTAATACTTTTTTACATTGGCATGATCCATTGGGACATCCTAGATCAATTATGATGAGACGGATTATACAAAACTCAAATGGGCATCCATTAAAGAATTTAAAGATTCTTTTAAATGATGAATTTTCTTGCACTTCCTTTTATCAAGGCAAGTTAATTATTAGTCCATCACCAACAAAAGTTAGAATTGAGTCCCCTGCATTTTTGGAACGTATTCAAAGGGACATTTGTGGACCTATGCACCCACCTAGTAGGTTGTTTAGATATTTTATGGTTTTAATAGACGCATCTTCTAGATGGTCTCACGTGTGCCTATTGTCATCTCGCAACCTTGCGTTTGCAAAATTAAACAAATAATTCGATTACGGGCACAATTTTCCGATAATCCAATTAAGTCTATTAGACTTGATAATGCTGCTGATTTTTCATCATAAGTATTTAATGATTATTGCTTATCAATTGGGATAAAAGTGAAACATCCTATAGCTCATGTACACACTCAAAATGGTCTTACAGGGTCTTTAATTAAACGTCTGCAATTGATAGCAAGACAGTTACTCATGAGAAGGAGGCTGCTTTGGGGTCACGTCATTTTGCATGTAGCAATGCTAGTTCGTCTCAGACCGACAAATTATCATAAATATTTCCCGTTGCAATTAGTTTTGTTCATGAACCTAATATATCCAATTTAAGAATTTTTGGATGCGCAGTATATATGCCTGTGCCATATCGCACCAAAATGGGTCCGGAAAGAAGGTTAGGAATATATGTTGGGTTTGAATTGCCCTCCATTATTCCCTACCTCGAAACATTGACAAGGGCTTTGTTCACTGCACACGATTTGCAGACTGTCGATTTGATGAGACACTTTTCCCAAAATTAGGGGAGAAGTTGGTGAAACCAAACGAGAAATTTCGTGGAAAAATCCATCACTACCTCATCTTGATCCGCGTGCCTCTATTTGCAAAAAAGAGGTACAAAAGATTATCTATTTGCAAAGGTTAGCAAATCAAATGCCAGATGCATTTACGGATTTGAAAAGGATAACAATCACATATTCCCGCATAGAATGTTCCAATCCGTATTTATGTCCCTATTGGACAATCTTCTAGTGTCATAGCTAATGAGTCGAAAGCACGCCTAAAACGTGGCAGACCATTAGGTTCCTGTGAGAAAGCACGGGAGAAAAATATAACTGATATTCAACATGGTACAATGAGCCCTATATATATACACACACACATAACCTATCCTACTCCTAATACACTTTGGATTAGGGTTCTACTATTTACATATTCTAATACTCCCCTCAAGCTGGTGCATATACATCATATGTACCGAGCTTGTTACATATGTAGTTAATACGAGGACCAGTGAGGGACTTGGTGAAAATGTCTGCAAGCTGATCATTTGACTTTACAAACTTTGTAGCAATATCTCCCGAGAGTATCTTTTCTCTGACAAAGTGACAGTCAATCTCAATGTGCTTAGTTCTCTCATGGAACACTGGATTTGACGCAATATGAAGAGCAGCTTGATTATCACACACAAGTCCCATCTGACTAACATCACCAAATTTCAGCTCTTTGAGCAACTGTTTGATCCAAACTAGCTCACATGTCGCCATAGCCATTGCTCGATATTCTGCTTCTGCACTAGACCGAGCAACCACATTTTGTTTCTTGCTTTTCCAAGATACCAAATTTCCTCCTACTAAGACACAATATCCAGAAGTAGAACGTCTGTCAGAAGGCGATCCTGCCCAATCAGCATCGGAGTATCCAACAATTTGCTCATGGCCTCGATCCTCAAACAATAAACCTTTACCTGGAGTTGATTTTATATACCGAAGAATGCGAACAACTGCATCCCAATGACTATCACATGGTGAACCCATAAACTGGCTCACAACACTCACAGGAAAGGAAATTTCAGGTCTTGTCACTGTAAGATAATTTAATTTACCAACTAACCGCCTATATCTTGCAGGATCGTTAAGAGGCTCCCCCTGTCCTGGAAGAAGTTTAGAATTCGGATCCATTGGAGTGTTAACATGTTTACAACCTGTCATTCCTGTCTCCTCAAGAATATCTAAGGCATACTTCCGTTGTGAGATCACAATACCTGAGCTAGACTGTGCGACCTCAATAACCAGAAAATACTTTAGTGTGCCCAGATCCTTAGTCTGAAAGTGTTGAAAGAGATGTTGCTTCAATTTAGTAATACCATCCTGGTCATTGCCGGTAATAACAATGTCGTCAACATAGACCACTAGATAAATACAGAGACGTGAATCCGAATGCCGATAGAATACAGAGTGATCAGCTTCACTCCGAGTCATGCCAAAGTATGGATAACAGTGCTAAACTTACCAAACCAGGCTCGAGGAGACTGCGTTAGACCATAAAGTGACCGGCGCAAGCGACATACAAGGCCACGAGACTCCCCCTGAGCAACAAACCCAGGTGGTTGCTTCATATAAACTTCATCCTCAAGGTCACCGTGTAAAAATGCTTTTTTAATTTCCAGCTGATACAGGGGCCAATGGCGAACAACAACCATAGAGAGAAAAAGGCGGGCTGATGCTATCTTAGCCACGGGAGAGACGGTATCACTGTAATCAAGCCCAAATATCTGAGTATATCCCTTGGCAACAAGACGAGCCTTAAGACGATCAACCTTACCATCTGGACCAACCTTGACTGCATACACCCAACGACAACCATTAGTAGATTTACCTGAAGGAAGAGGGACGAGCTCCCAAGTACCACTCGTATGTAAAGCAGACATCTCGTCAGTCATAGCCTGTCGCCACCCTGGATGAGACAAAGCTTCACCTGTAGACTTAGGGATGGAAACAGAGGACAAAGAAGATAGAAAAGCATAATAGGATGATGACAAACGATGATAACTTAAACCGATATAATGGGGATTAGGATTAAGGGTGTTCTGTATACTTTCCGAAGTGCAAATGGAAGAGACAAGTCCGCAGTAGGAGCAGGGTCAGGTGCAGGACGTGAATCAACTGGGCCGGATGCTGGGCGAGGACGACGATGATATGTCAAGAGTGGAGTGTCTTGTGCATGGAGTCTAGGAGGAGCCACAGTGGACTTTCCAACGTTTGGAATGGGTAGACTTCTGTAGCAGAAGGTGAAGGAGGAGATATAGTAGACTCCCTAAAGGCCGGTATAGGTAAAACCTCAGATATATCAAGATGGTCAGAAGAGGTAAAGAAAGGTTTAGACTCAAAAAATATGACATCGGCTCACACAAGGTACCTACGAAGATCAGGTGAATAACAACGATAGCCCTTCTGAGCACGAGAATAACCAAGGAAGACACACTTGAGAGCACGAGGAGCTAACTTATCTTTCTAAGGAGCTAAGTTATGAACGAAACAAGTGCTCCCAAAAACACGAGGGAGAACAGGGTATAAGGGTGACTGGGGAAACAATACCTCATGCGGAATCTGATTCTGAATGGGAGATGAAGGCATCCGATTAACCAAATAACAAGATGTGAGAACTGCATCGCCCCAAAAACGCAGCGAAACATGAGATTCAATGAGAAGTGTGCGAGCAGTCTCAATAAGGTGCCTATTCTTTCTCTCTGCAACCCCATTTTGCTGAGGGGTATAAGGACAAGAGGTCTGATGAATAATTCCATAAGAAGATATAAATTGCTGAAATTGAGAGGATAAATATTCTAAGGCATTATCACTGCGAAAAGTGCGAATAGAAACACCAAATTGATTTTTAATTTCAGCACAAAAATTCCGGAATATAGAAAATAACTCAGAACGATCTTTCATTGAGAAAATCCAAGTACATCTAGAATGATCATCAATGAAACTAACAAAATAACGAAATCCCAAGGTTGAACTGACTCTACTAGGACCCCATATATTCGAATGAACTAAAGAAAAAACAGACTCTGCACGACTCTCAATACTACGAGGAAAGGAGGCGCGGGTATGTTTCCCGAGCTGACATGACTCACACTCTAATGTGGATAAACTAGACAAATGAGGCACCATCTTCTGAAGCTTGGACAAGCTAGGATGTCCTAAACGACTGTGAAGTAGGTCTGGAGGATCTGCAACTAGACAGGCCTTAGAGGATGTTAGTGAGTTAAGGTAGTAGAGTCCGTCTGATTCAAGTCCTGTTCCAATCGTCTGTCCCGTATTGCGGTCCTCATAATAAAAGAGTCATCAATAAAATATATTCCGCAATGGAGGGCACGAGTCAAACGACTAACAGATGCAAGATTAAAAGGACAGCCAAGGACATAAAGAACGGAATCTAGAGTGACAGAGGGTAGAGGATTTGCTTGTCCAACTCCTTTTGCTTTAGTTTGAGACCCATTAGCCAAAGTATCGTTGGAAAGAAACTTTGAATACGCAATATTTGACAAAAGGGATTTATTACCAGAGATATGATCAGAAGCAGCTGAGTCCACAACCCATTGTTCAAGAGGACTAGACTGGGAAACACAAGCAAAAGAATTACCAGCAACAGAAGTATCAGTCTGAGCAACAGTGGCTACTTGTGGAGATGTCTGCTTACTTGCTCGATATTTAAGGAACTCATTATACTCCCTTTCAGATACAGGAAATCTTGGTTACCTGTAGTCTCGGTCTAAGCAACATAAGCATTTTTTCGTGGTCGACCATGTACAGAATGGCACACGTCACGAGTGTGACCAAGTTTATAACAATAAGAACACTTGGGGTCTAGATCTTCCAAAACAACCTCCTCCTCGTCTATACTCCATAGTATGAGAAGCCGATTGTCCACGGATTAGGATACAAGGATAGATGAATCAAGTGTCTGTGATGAGCTCACTGGGTGACTTGGTGCTGCAGCAAGGCGAAGTAAGCGAGAGAATAATTCATCAACTGTGGGGACAGTCGGACTAGCCAAAATCTGATCGCGTACTGAGTCAAGATCATTAGGAAGCCCTGCAAGAGTAAGAACTAGAAACAGCTTTTGTCGTTGCTCTTGCTGCTTTGCAACGCTAGCAGAAACTGGCATCAACGTCTCAAATTCCTCCATATCTGCCTGCACTTGACCCAAGTAAGTAGATATATCTAATTCCTGTTTCTTTAAATTTGTCATCCGCGATATCACATCATAGAAACGAGATATGTCATTAGTGTATAAAGTACGAGCCTTTTCGCAAACCAAATAACATGTTTGGAATGGACGAAACAAGGGCATCAACTTGGAATCAATAGATCGCCACAAAATACTGCATAATTGAGCATCGATCTTCTACCAATGTGCTTTGGCTTTTCCATCTCCGTCACTAGACTCCTTGATTAGATGATCCTGAACACCTTGACCTTTACACCACAACTCGACAAACGAAGCCCAAGCAAGGTAGTTTGAACCTCCCATTAAAGGTTCTGAGGTAATCATAACACCGGAATTGCCAGAACCCGGGTTTCTAGACCCGAAAGCATCGAGTCCCAAATACATCGTTGGATTACCAACTGAAAACTCGCTGAAACTGAAACAGAAAACTGGAAACTAAAAACTGGAGATGCCGAAAAAAACTGGAATACTGTAGCTGCCGGAAAAAGCAGTTTAGCTATCGGAAAAAATTCAAAAATGTTGGCATTGAAAAATTAAAATATAGATAGGCTCGGAATTAGAGGACGGTCAGACTGTCCTGAAGGAAGTTTTTGAAATTCTGGCTGGAAAAGTCACTGTAGTCGCCGGAAAAAATCAAAGTTGTCGGAATCAAACAAAAATAGGATGGGTATGGTCGGAATTAGATTCCGACCAAACTGTCCTAAAGGAGTCACCGGAAATTCTGGCCGGAAAGGGTGCCACGCACCGGCGCGTGGGCTCACGCGCCGAAGGTGTTTGCGGCGCGTGGGGGCGCGTGGTCAGAGTTGACCGGAGAAATTTCTGGGGTTTTGTCGCCGGGCAGAGGCGACTCTTTTGGTATTGCTGGATTTTTCACAGCACTGACCGAGACAGATTTTACTTGAAAAAGTCGCCGGAAAAAGGGTTCCGATGACTGATTTTACTTCCCGGAATCGCTGAAATTTATGCACAGCGATAAGTTTCTCACGATTGCTCTGATACCATGTGAGAAAGAACGGGAGAAAAATATAACTGATATTCAACATGGTACAATGAGCCCTATATATATACACACATAAGCTATCCTACTCCTAATACACTTTGGATTAGGGTTCTACTATTTACATATTCTAACAGTTCCAAAGATCGAATAGAAAAAGGAAAACAACTGATCAAAATGACACTAAGAAAGAATCTCATGAAAAAATCCGTAATTTAATAAATTCTGAGATTCATAAAGAATCCACTGAGCCCGAGACTCAAGAAAATAAGGAACTATCAATAAATCCAATCGATATTGAGACAAATTTGAATCGAGTGGATATAGTGGTGGATTATGTCTTTGCATATAATGTTGCATCTAGCATTATGCAAGAAATTGAGGATTTTGAACCTCAATCTGTTGGAGAATATCGACAGAGACTTGATTGGCCAAAATGGCAAGAAGCAATCCAATCAGAGTTGAATTCACTTGCAAAACGTGAAGTTTTTGGGCATGTAGTCCAAATACCTAATGGTGTTAAGCCTGTTGGCTATAAATGAGTCTTTGTACGCAAGAGAAATGAGAAAAATAAGATACAAAGATATAAGGCACTCTTTGTTGCACAATGATTTTCACAAAGGCCTGTTGTCGATTATGAGGAGACATATTCACCCGTTATGGATGCTATAACTTTCCGTTATCTCATTAATTTTGCTATCCTTGAAAAGCTTGACATGCATTTAATGGATGTGGTTACCGCCTACCTTTATGGCTCACTTGATAATGAGATACCCAAATGAAAATTCCCGATGGATTTAAAATACCAAACGCACATAATTCGAAGTCTCGGGAAATGTTTTCAATCAAATTGCAAAAATCTTTGTATAGTCTAAAGCAATCAAGACGAATGTGGTATAATCGTCTTAGTGAGCATTTATTAAAGGAAGACTATATAAATAATGCCATTTGCCCATGTATTTTAATAAAGAAAACAACATCAGAATTTGTTGTATTTGCCTTATATGTTGATGACATAAACCTTATTGGAACTCTAATAGAACTCTAAAAGGCAATTGATTATTTAAAGAAGGAATTCGATATGAAAAATCTCGGAAAGACAAAATTATGTCTTGTTTTGCAAATTGAAGATTTGGCACACGAAACTTTTGTTCATCAATCAACCTATATAGAAAAGGTATTGAAACGGTTTTACATGGATGGAGCACATCCTTTAAGTACTCGGATGGTTGTTCGATTACTTGATGTGAATAAGGATCCATTCCGACCTCAAAAAAAGAATGAAGAGCTACTTGGTTAATGTATCTTGCATATACTACAAGGCCTGACAAAACTTTTTCAGTTAATGTCTTAGCAAGATATAGCTCTGCTCCTACAAGGAGACATTGGAGTTGAGTCAAACATGTATTGCGGTATCTAAAAGGGACTACCGATATGGACTTATTTTATGGCAACAATTGCAGTCCTGATCGTGTTGGTTATGCTGATGCTGAGTATTTATCTGACTCACACAAGACTCGATCGCAAACAGGTTATGTGTTTACCTATGGAGGCACTGCCATATCTTGGCGATCGACTAAACAACCAATCGTGGCTACTTCATCTAACCATGCTGAGATAATTGCTATTCATGAAGCAAGTCGAGAGTGTGTGTGGTTGAGGTCTATAATACATCTTATTCGAGACAAATGTGATTTGAAATGTGACAAACTACCCACGATTTTGTATGAAGACAATGCAACATGCATAGCTCAATTAAGGGAGGATTCATAAAAGGAGATAGGACAAAGCACATTTCACCAAAGTTATTGTTCACACATGATCTTCAAAAGAATGGTGATATCAATGTGCAACAAATTCGTTCAAGTGATAATATGGCTGGTTTGTTCACAAAATCTCTACCGATGTCAACATTCAAGAAGCTAGTGCACAAGATTGGGATGCGAAGGCTCAAGGATGTGAATTGATGCTCTCTTTAAGGGGAGTTAATGCGCGTTGCACTCTTTTTCCCTTACAAGGTTTTGTCCCACTGGGTTTTCCTTGCAAGGTTTTTAACGAGGCAACCAATAGGCGCATTTCTAAACATGTGAACTCTTTTTCCTTTTCTAGAATTTTTTTTCCCATTGGGTTTTGTTTTAGTTAAGGTTTTAACGAGGCCCATTATCTATTGAATAGACATTCAGGGGGAGTGTTATAAATATAATTCTATTTATGGTGGGAATGTATATATTTAGAGAGAATCTAGGGTTTATTACTTGGTGGCTAAGTCAAGCTTTCCCTATAAATAGAGGGTTCTATTCTATTGTAAATCATACCAAAATTCAATAAGAATTCTCTCTCTTTCTCTGCAATATTGCTCTTGTTCTCTTTATTGTTTATATAACAGTATTTGTATTTTACAATGTACAATATCTACTATATATATTTGGTCCCTCATTTTGACATTTCTCTTGTTTTATATTTTGTAGTCTAGCTCTTGAAATATACTGGTGACTTTATCAGTAATAGGGACATCACTTGAATCCAATCTTGGTACATAGTTATCACCTCAATGACTCCAAAGTTAAAGTCCAAAAATCAGGGGAGAAAATAAAGTAATAATTCACCATTTTCAGTACCACCACCTACTAAGGACAATATCATCCTCACAACAATTATTGGTCCAAAAATTATCATTGGATGTTATAAAGTCAGTGCTCTAATTATATTCTTGTTTGTAACCAGCCAGCTGAATTATGGAAAGAAAGAAGTTGTTACTATTAGTTTTGTTCATGGTTTTAGTTTTTTATGGCTATTATTTTGAAAGAGGGGCTTCAACGACAGTAACATATGATCATAAGGCATTGATCATTGATGGAAAAAGGAGAATTTTGCAATCAGGGTCAATACATTATCCAAGAACTACACCTGAAGTGAGTGTTTTCTTCTTACATTTTTTTTGGTTTCCTACCCGGCTACCCGGTATCCGGTACCAATATTGGAGCCTGACTATATCCGGATTCACGCCGCATAAGGTTCCATCCGGGAGAGCTCCCTACCAAGGATTTTTCCATACCCAGGGCTTGAACCCGAGACCTCGGGTTAGGGGAAGAGCAGCACCATCCGCTGCATCACATCCTTTGGTAGTTTCTTACATTATGCCTAGCATTAGTATATGGCATTGTGGTGCTTTTTTTCTTCCTTGATTTTCAATTTGACAATATGTAACATGGACTAAGGAGTTTTTTGGTTGAGTGTAGATATGGCCAGAGATCATTAGAAAGGCTAAGGAAGGAGGATTGGACGTGATAGAGACTTATGTTTTCTGGAATTATCATGAACCTATCAAAGGAGAGGTATGAACTCTTTTCTGTTTTGGTAAATAACGATGGATTTAACTTATATGCACTGATAGTAACAAATTTTACACTATCAGTGTATTTTAACCTGCTGTAATATGTCCTCTGCCTTATTTTTCAGGTTACAGTCCCAGTTTTTAACTACCATTAGTTATTTCCTAGGTGACCTAAATTTGTAAATGTTATACTTGCGGTGTATACAAGTTAAACTCAATAAAATTAAGAGAAATTTGTTAATAATGAGAGAAAGGGCTTGTACTGAAGTGTTAATTGCAAGTCTGATTGCTGTTCCTTATGATGCTCACTAGTTGGTGTTTAATACACTTCAGTTTTATTTCAGCATTTTACTACAAAGAACTCTTTAAATAGCTAGAAAAACTTTTCTGATGCATAAACTGTCACTGCGCTCATTAAATTTCTTGGTTTATGCTGTTTGATTTTTCCTTATTGCTGCAATTTCTAGCTTGTGGCATATATGATTTTAAGGTTTTCATGGACGATTATGTGCTATCGCATTTGGGGCAATGCAGTCGTTTGTTAGACGTGTAGTCTTACAACTCATCATGTATTACCACAGCTAAAGATTTCTCCTCTCGCATTATCTCTATAAGTAATTACCACTTCCTACAATTGCAGTACTACTTCGAGGGGAGGTTTGACCTTGTACGGTTTGTGAAGACAGTGCAAGAAGCTGGCCTCTATGTGCATCTGAGAATTGGGCCATATGCCTGTGCTGAATGGAACTATGGGTCTGTAGTTCATCACACCAGACTTTCTTTTCCTCGTTCATTGAACAGCGATAATAGCTAAAAAACTATTATTCTCTACACTTATCAGATTCAATTTCATTAACTTATTTGGACACTTCATGCAAAGTTTTCCATATATTGAAAAGAGGAAGTGGTTCATCTTTCCAATCGATTAAGCACAAGTCATTTTCTTATTTTTATCGTCTACATCCTAACAGTGTCTTTACTTATTTGTTTAATATTTTCCATCTGTTCTCTGTTCAGGGGTTTCCCAATGTGGCTTCATTTTATCACCGGAATACAGTTTCGGACAACAAATGAACTTTTTATGGCAAGTCTTGACCAGTAATAATGTTTTTGCTTTGGAGAACTATTTTCTAAAGATACCAATTTTTTCCAATTATTTGATCCTATTAAATGTTTATTAATGGGAAAAACCTGTATTGTTTCCGGTGCAGAATGAAATGAAGCTCTTTCTTGCCAAGATTGTTAATCTTATGAAGGATGAGAACCTCTTTGCTTCACAAGGAGGTCCAATTATTCTCGCTCAGGTTGTTTACTCATGTAACCTATTCTTATTAATATAAATGTATCATACTCTTTTCCAATTTTGTAATAATGGATTGTGGTATATTAGATTTTCTTCCTGTATAGTACACTCTTGTTACTTTGATAGTGCACCTTCCTCTTTTTCAAATCTTTTTCTTGCTCCTTTTGTGTTAATTGGTTATCCTATCCACTTAACAGGTAGAAAATGAGTATGGAAATGTTGAGTGGGCATATGGAGTCAGTGGAGAACTATATGTAAAATGGGCTGCAGAAACTGCTGTTAGTCTTAATACGACTGTCCCTTGGGTGATGTGCGCGCAACAAGATGCACCTGATTCAGTTGTAAGTGCTTATGTATTCATAATGGCTTATACCACCTGTTACCTTACTGTCCCTTCCTCCACGATCTCTATTATTTGCAGTGTAACAGAAGCATATTTGTTAGATATTAGTAGGATTTTGCTAAACAGCTGTTTAGAATAGATGTTAATATGCTACAAAAATGAGGCATCTCAGGACCCTTTTGAACTAAATTTCCTGCTGATTTTTGTTGGGATTTTCCTTAAAAATGAGAATGGTCATTGTCCCACATTGAAAAAATATTGAAGAGTAGCTTGGAGGCTTGCCTATATTAGGGGGCTTAAGTTATGTTTTCAAAGGTACCAAACCAAATGTATTTCCAACACTTTTTGTTAGGAGAAAGTACTAATGTTTATGTGATTGTAAGAATTTTTCACATAGTAGTCGGTTGTTGTCTTTTGACAACGGTTGTGGTTTTTTCCCGGTTTTGGGTTTCCACGTTAAATTCTTGTGTTGTTTTATTTCTCATTTTTTCTCTTTACAAAAGGGGCGGAGATTCGGGGTTTACGGGAAAGGGTCAATTTCTTTTTTTCCCAACAAGTGGTATCAGAGCAAGGTCGCCTAGCTTGAGGGGGGAATCTTAGTATTCTGTGGTCGCAGCTTTGGCTGATCTTCTACATCAGAAAAGATTTTCTGGTTCAAGAAGCTTGTAGGAGGGGAAGTTGGTGCAATTGGAGTATCGAGCCTTGTGGTGAATTCTAGCGGTTAGATCTGGTAGTGTGGAGGTACATGTCTAGGTAAGCTCTGGCTAGGAAAGACTTGGTAATTAAGTGGTCACGCCGGACCCACCTCTCTTTCCTGGGAACTTACCTGGTGTGCTGTTCATGAGCTACAGACGAGGTTCTAAGCAAGTGTTTTTCATCCACGGATATTGGTCAGCGATACGGTTACAATGGGAAGCATCAAGTTTGATATTGAGAAATTTGATGGAAGAATCAATTTTGACTTGTGGCAAGTTCAAGTCAGGGATATATTGATTCAATCAGGTCTACACAAGGACCTTAAGGGAAAACCAGAAGCAGGTAGCGATGATTCATCAAGCAAGAGAGATGAAGAATGAGATGATTTGGATTTGAGAGATGCAAGTGCGATACGGTTATCATTGGCAAAGAATGTCCTTGCAAATGTGCATGGAATTGCGACGGCCAAGGAGGTATGGGAAAAGTTGGAAAAGCTGTATCAAACAAAGGGAGTCTCAAATCGGCTGTACCTGAAGGAACAATTTCATACATTGCGTATGGGTGATGGTACTAAAATCTCGGATCATTTGAGTGTTCTCAATGGGATTGTCTCTGAGCTTGAAGCTATTGGGGTGAAGATAGATGAGGAGGATCAAGCCTTAAGGCTCGTCTGGTCTCTTCCTTCGTCTTTTGCGCACATGAAGCCAATATTGCTCCATGGGAAGGAGCAGGCGGATCTTTCAGAAGTTATCAGCACGCTCATCTCTGAAGAAAGAAGACTCAAAGGAGATGGGAGGGATACATCTTCTGAAGGCGTGTATATGTGCTACGGGAAACGAAAGGAAAAGAGGAACCCCATGAAGCGGAATGTTGTTTGCTGGAAGTGTGGAGAGCCTGGACACATGAAGAAGGATTGTCCAGCAGGTGGAGCAGATTCGGCTACAGGTTCCAAGTCAAGTGATGCTGTTAATATGGTCTTTGATAGGGACCCATATGACCTTATATGACCCAAAGACATGTACATCCTTATGGCATGCCGCTATTTGCCATGGTGAAGGATGTGAGATTAATAGCGGAATTACACACGGGCATTGGTTTGGCAGGAATGCAAGGTGTGTGATGAAACAGTTATGTCGATAGCTGATGGACTTCCAAGGAGAGCCAATAGTGGAGGTTGCACTATAATAATCAGCAAGGTGTTTTTCGATATGAGCCGAAGTGGAAATTCTTAGAATGGTTTATTCTAAGTGGCGATACTCTTTATGGTGGAGTATGACAGGTGTTCAGCTATGTGGAGTATGACGGATAGCTGCTGCTATGATCATTTTTAATCAAGGTGGAGTTTATTGGGATTTTGCTTAAAAATGAGAATGGTCATTGTCCCACATTGGAAAAATGTTGAAGAGTAGCTTGGAGGCTTGCCTATATAAGGAAGAAATTACTAAGGTTTATGTGATTGTAAGAATTTTTCACATAGTGGTCGGTTGTTGTCTTTTGACAACGGTTGTGGTTTTTTCCCGGTTTTAGGTTTCCACGTTAAATTCTTGTATTGTTTTATTTCTTATTTTTTCTCTTTTCAAAAGGGGCGGAGATCTCGGGGTTTACGAGAAAGGGTGAATTTTTTTTTCAAAAAAATTTAAGTTCTAAATAAATAAAAAAAATGAGAGTAACTTCCTGCTGATGTTACTATTAATAGTTTTGTTTCTTAAACCAACAGTCAAAAGAAGGACAATTCTAATTCAAAGTGATAACTGCAAACATGTTGAATATGCAGATAAATACATGTAATGGATTCTATTGTGATCGGTTCACTCCAAATTCCCCATCGAAGCCAAAGATGTGGACAGAGAACTACGTCGGATGGTAAATGCTGCCTCTTTTTTATTATTCTCACGGAACTCTGATTCCTGGTATGGTTTTTTTCTTCATTACTTAAATTTTGAAACTTTCAAGGTATGTTTCCTTTTGCAGGTTCCTTGCATTTGGTTATGCTGTTCCTTATCGACCTGTTGAAGACTTAGCTTTTTCTGTTGCTCGCTTTTTTGAAACTGGTGGTACTTTTCAAAATTATTACATGGTAAAAGCCTGTTAATTTTCTACAGGTTAATCACTCTTGTCACTTTTGGGATTTAATTTCTGCCAGCTTTTCTATGTAGTATTTTGGTGGCACCAATTTTGGTCGAACAGCAGGAGGTCCTCTAGTAGCAACAAGCTATGACTATGATGCCCCCATAGATGAGTACGGTATGATATCTTACATAAGTAAAATACTCTCTGAATTCCTTCTGTTTCAGATAGGAATCTTTAGTTCCACAACAGAATGTAACTTCAAGGCTGGAAGCTAAAGAGGAAGGCTGTAGACTGAAGGAAAGGGAGTTAATTTTATTAATGAAGTAGTAGCTCTTTATATAGAGCAAAATTACAACAAATCTTCTGGAAGATATAGATACATACAGCCTAACAAACTCCTAAAGAAAAGGCTAACAAAAAGATACAGACAAGGGCTATGTTAACAGATAATGTTGAATCAATTAAGAGTCCTTTACACGCCCCCACAAGATGGGGCTGGTGTCAACCAGACCCAACTTGGGATACATACGTAGAAATGCAGAACTGGGCAGCGGCTTCCTAAGAATATCTGCAACTTGATCTGCAGCATGAAAGTGATGGACCTCGAGAGCCTTAGACTGCACAAGCTGACGAACAAAGTGGAAATCTATCTCAACATGTTTCATACGGCTATGAAAAGCCAGATTGTCACAAATGTAAGTGCTGCTCATGTTGTCACAGAGAATGCAAGGAGAACTGGACAGTGGAAAGTGAAGCTCACGAAGCAAGTTTTTGAGCCAGGCAACTTCAGAGGTTGTAGCTGCAACAGCTCTGTATTCAGCCTCAGTAGAGGACCGAGATACAGAACGTTGCTTCTTAGAAGACCATGAGATAGGAGAACCACCAAGATATGCAACATACCCTGTTATAGAGGTTCGATCTAGTGGGTCACTGGCCCAATCTGAATCAGAATAGGCAACTAATCGAGCAGCAGATTCTTTAGCAAGCTTAATACCAAGATGAGCAGTGTGACGAAGATATCTCAGAAGACGCTTGACAGCTTTCCAGTGAGAAACACCTGGTTGATGCATAAATTGAGATAATTTGCTTACTGCAAAGGCAATGTCAGGACGAGTAAAGGATAAATAATGAAGCTTTCCAATGACTCGACGATAAAGAGTGCCATCCACTTTGGAATCCTCACGAGATGTTTCAAAGGTACATGTAGAGGTCAGGGGTGTGGGAGCGGCTTTGCATTCAGCCATGTTAACATCTTGGAGAAGATCTTTGACATATTTATGATGAGATAAAAGTAAACCATCTGATGTGTGTGTAACCTCAATGCCAAAAAAGTAATGAATCAGCCGAAGATCTTTAAGAGAGAACCGTGAAGACAGAGCATAAATAATAGATTTCATAGGAGGTGGCTGGTTACCAGTCACAATGATATCATCCACGTAAACTAGGATGTACACAGTAACTCCAAGCTTATGAAGAATAAAAAGAGATAGCATCAGATTCACACTTGATAAAACCAAGGGTAAGAATATATATTATCAGCTCAGTGTACCAAGCTCGTGGAGCTTGTTTCAAACCATAGATAGCTTTATTAAGTTTACATACATAGTAGGATATTGTCTAGATTCAAAACCTGTAGGGTGCTTCATGTGTACCTCTTCTTCAAGCTTTCCCCGTAAAAAGGCGTTATTAACATCCAACTGGTAAATGGACCAGGATAGTTGAGTTGCAATAGCAAGAACTAAACGAACAGTTGTAGGTTTAACCACCGGGCTAAAAGTTGAGTGTAGTCTAAACCAGATCACTGTGTAAAGCCTTTCACAACAAGTCTTGCTTTGTACCTGTCAATCGAACCATCTGGCTTTTGCTTAAGCTTAAACAATCATCTGCAATCAACCACATTCCTTGAGGGATTGCTGGTACTAAGTCCCAAGTCCTGTTTCTAACTAAAGTATCAAATTAAGATTGCATAGCAGTCCGCCAATGAGGGTAAGATTGTGCTTGTTTAAAGGTCTTTGGTATAGGTTCATGCATGAGTATGGATTGAACTAATAGGTGAAATAGCTTGGGTTTTAGACGGTTAGTCTGAGACCTTGTGACCATTGGGTGACGAAGTGGAGGTTGGGTAGGCGTGGTAGTAGAGAGTGGGGGTGGATTGGTGTGTGCTACAGGCTATTGGGGGAGTGTGTTTCGGCGTTGGTAGGTTATGGTGATAGGTTGTGTGGTTCTTGGAGGAGCTGCCGAGGTGGGCCGGTTCGAAATTGGAGATGGGTTTTGGTTATCTTGGTTAGAGGAGTTAGATTCAAGTCGTAAAGATTGGTAATGATTATCTTGGCCAGAGAAATTAGATGAAGATGGATCATTACCTGAACTTGAAGAGGCATGCGTAGGAAGAGGAAAAGCAATTAGCGACTGTATATGCCAGGAATTGGATGTGGCAATTCAGAATTTGCACCTAAAGGAGATATATCAGTATTTCCTTTTTAAAATCTTTATCTAATATATCCCATGCTAGGAGTTTTTTAGTTTCCTTATACTTTTGAAAGATATTTGCAAAGGGATAATTATTTTCAAAAAATCCCACATCTCTAGAAAGATAGATTTTAGAGGTGACGGGATCAAAATACTTATGAGAATAATATTTATTCGAAAATACTAAATAAACACAGGGCATTGAATGAGGTTCTAGTTTATTTTTGGTATATGGTCTGAGCCATAGATAACATAAACAACCAAAAGTTTTAATAGACTCATAATTTGGTGCTTCTTGAAATATAATTTCATACAGGCACTTATTATTTAAAATTGGTATAGACAACTTGGTGACAGGCAAAACTCCAAAATTTAGGGGGTAACGAGGCTCGGTGTAAATGTGTTTTTGCAGTTTCAATAACATGCATGTGACAACGTTCTACCAACGCAATTGGTTGATGAGTGTATGGTGGGGAAACTAAGTGCTCATTACCCTATGATTTTAAATAGGAAGTTAAGCTTTGAAATTCACCTCCTCCATCAGTATAAAAAGAAATTTTTGTTTTAAAACGTCTTTCTAAGAGTGGATGTTGCGTTTTAAAGACTTCCAAAACTTCCTGTTTAGATTTCAAGGTGTATATCTACATATATTTTGAAAAGTGATCCACAAATATAACATACTATCTTTTTTGATCGATGGACAAAATTGGTGCAGCCCCCACAATCACTGTAAATTGTTTGTAAGGGTCGTTAACTCTTCAGGGAGTTAACCGAGAAAGGTAACATGTGGCTTTTATTAGAATTGCAGGAATTACAATCAGAACTAAGTCTCGAAGAACTAACAGGAATTGAAAACATATACAAAATATTATTTAAAGTGCGACGATTTGGATGACCCAAATGCCGGTACCACAGTTGAATTGGAAAAGCCACATTGCACTGGGGATGCCTATCTGGTAGCCACGTGAACACTCGTCCATTACTCCACCCTCGAACTAGCGGTGCCTCTGTATTCAGATCCTTCACAAGATAAGAAAATAGAAAAAATTCCATGGATATGTTATTATCACGACAAAATTGAGAGATAGATATGAGATTATTTTTTATGGTAGAACAGAGAGTTTTAGATAGGGTAAAAAGATAATTTGATGCTTTAAGTTCAGTGTTACCAGTTTGGGACATAGGTATGGTAGTACCATTATCCACGGCGATTTCCTCTGGTCCGTGGTAGTTTTGAGCAGTTGCTAGGCTTTGAGCATCTGAGCTAATGTGATGTGTGGCCCCCATGTCGATGATCCATGATGATTGTTGTTGTGATTGACATCCAGCAAAGTTGACTCTAGCCTGAAAATGATTATGGGACTGGCTGCAACAAACTCGGGTAGAGTGGCCAGGACTATCACATAGCTGGCAAACCAGAAGGTTGTCAGACTGAGCAAAGTTCTTACGAGGCTTCCATGGTTGGCCTCGATTGGGTTGATTGTTGTTTGCGTTATTGTAACACTTGTTGTTGGTATTATTGCAAGGTTGAGCAGTAGACTAAATGAAAGACAGCGAACCTGATGCATATAGTCAGCGACAGGTAAAGCATTCTTTGCAAGACGAGCTAAGCGATCTCGTAGACTAAAAATTCATGTTTGTGATTTATTGGCATACGCTATGTGAAGCGCATCCCAGGCAGACTTTGAAGGGGTTGCTGAAGCAACAGATGCAACAAGGGTCAGATCAACTGAAGCCAGGATGGCATTTTGAATAAGCTGATCTTGGTGAAACCAGGATAGGTACGCAGGGTTGTCAACAGTTTGATTGTTTGATGAGAGGGTTTGGCTAGGGGCAGGAGTAGTTCCATCAAGATGGCCATAGATATCGTGCCCACGCATAAGCATCGACACCTTAGCCTTCCAGAGGAAAAAATTATGACAACCTGAAAGCTTAATAGGAAGTTGTGTGACAGGATTAAACTGAACAGCAATTTTGTTGTTTGCAGCATCGGCATTAACAATACTAGCAACTATTTGGGTCGGGTATGGATGGGGAAAGGAAACTAGGATCTGACTCGCAAGAGTACTTTTAAGCTCTGATACCATAAAGAGGAAGGCTGTAGACTAAATGAAAGGGAGTTAATTTTATTAATGAAGTAGTAGCTCTTTATATAGAGCAAAATTACAACAAATCTTCTGGAAGATATAAATACATGCAACCTAACAAACTCCTAAAGAAAATGCTAACAAAAAGATACAAAAAAGATACAGATAAGGACTATGTTAATAGATAAGGTTGAATCAGTTAAGAGTCCTTTACAGAAGCTATAGTACAGAAACTTAGAAATGAATAGAGAAGTAGTAGAAGTTTTGAAAGAATCTATCTCCGAAATTGTGTAGAGGAACTGAAGTTGCCTGAAACCGATGTCTCTCTCCAATTCGACACTCACAGGAAATGAGGTTTTCAATGACGACGTTCTGTGGCGATCTCTTCAGTTGCCACCAAAAGTAATGCCTAGTAGCTATAAGTCATTGTTTTGAGTAGAGACTTGTGTTTACTTTTTATGGGCGAGCAAAGTCACCACAAAATATAATTTTTTTTGTTATTAACTTTCGTGGCGACTAAATTTTCCACAAAAAGAACGCATTCACGCAGGGTCCGGGGAAGGACCGCACCTCAAGGGGTGTGATGTAGGCAACCTATCCTAGTTCAAGCATTAGTGGCTGCTTTCATGGCTCGAACCCGTGACCTATAGGTTACACGGAGACAATTTTAGCGAACAAAAAGTACATATATGCGCCACAAATAGATTTAACGTAGGTCATTACTCAAAACAGCGGCATATAGTTTGCTGTGAAACCATAACTTATTGTGGCAATACGCCACTTACTTTGGATGGCGACTGTTAGAAGTGTAAATATAGTAAAACTCTAATCCAAAGTGTATTAGGAGTAGGTTAGGTTATGTGTATTATATATAGGGCTCATTATATCATGTTTTAATATCAATATATATTTTTCTCCCGTGCTTTCTCACATGGTATCAGAGCTTCAGTGAGAATATTATAGCTGTGCGTCATTCCAGCTACTTCCGGGAAGAAAGACCTCGTCGCCGTGCAATTTTCCGGCGACTTAAGAGGCTGTCCGAACTAAACCACCTTTTTTGTTGGTGTTGTGCAAAATCCAAGACCACCACGAGGTTCGGCTCGGAATTTCGACCAAACCCCAGAAATTTCTCCGGCAGATTCTTCCACACGCGCCGCCAGAGCTTTCGGCGCGTCAGACCACGCGCTGGCGCGTGAGGTGCTTTCCGGCCAGTTTTTCAGGTTGAGTCCTCAGGACAGTTTGGTCGGCTCTCAATTCCGACCCTACCCATCCTTTTTTCGTTCGATTCCGACAACTTTCAATTTTTTCCGGCGACTTTATTGACTTTTCCGGCAGCTACAGTACTTTCCGGCCAGAATTTCTTCAGGACAGTTTGCTTAACCTTGAATTCCGAGCCTATCCATATTTTTACTTTTCAATTCCGACAACTTTGAATTTTTTCCGGCAGCTACAGTGCCTTTCCGGCAGCTACAGTGTTCCCGTTTTCCGGCAGCGCCGGTTTTCAGTTCTCTGTTTCAGTTTCAGCGAATTTTCAGTTGATAATCCAAAGATGTCTTTGGGACTAGATGCTTTTTGGTCTAGAAACCAGGGTTCTAACCAAGGAGTCTAGTGACGGAGATGAAAAAGCCAAAACACATTGGGAGAAGATTGATGCTCAATTATGCAGTATTTTGTGGCGATCTATTGATTCCAAGTTGATGCCCTTGTTTCGTCCATTCCAAACATGTTATTTGGTTTGGGAAAAGGCTCGTACTTTATACACTAATGACATATCTCGTTTCTATGATGTGATATCGCGGATGAAAAATTTAAAGAAACAGGAATTAGATATGTCTACTTACTTGGGTCAAGTGCAGGCAGTTATGGAGGAATTTGAGACGTTGATGCCAGTTTCTGCTAGCGTGGCAAGGCAGCAAGAGCAACGACAAAAGCTGTTTCTAGTTCTTACTCTTGCTGGGCTTCCTAATGATCTTGACTCAATACGCGATCAGATTTTGGCTAGTCCGACTGTCCCCACATTGATGAATTATTTTCTCGCTTACTTCGCCTTGCTGCAGCACCAAGTCACCCAGTGAGCTCATCACAGACACTTGATTCATCTATCCTCGTCTCCCAATCCGTGGACAATCGGGCTTCTCATACTATGGAGTATAGACGAGGAGGAGGTCGTTTTGGAAGATCTAGACCCAAGTGTTCTTATTGTTATAAACTTGGTCACACTCGTAACGTGTGCCATTCTTTACATGGTCGACCAACAAAAAATGCTTATGTTGCTCAGACCGAGCCTACAGGTAACCAGGGATTTTCTGTATCTGAACGGGAGTATAATGAGTTCCTTAAATATCGAGCAAGTAAGCAGCCGTCTCCACAAGTAGCCACTGTTGCTCAGCCTGATACTTCTGTTGCTGGTAATTCTTTTGCTTGTGTTTCCCAGTCTAGTCCTCTTGAACAATGGGTTGTGGACTCAGCTGTTTCTGATCATATCTCTGGTAATAAATCCCTTTTGTCAAATATTGCGTATTCACAGTTTCTTCCCAACGTTACTTTAGCTAATGGGTCTCAAACTAAAGCAAAAGGAGTTGGACAAGCAAATCCTCTACCCTCTGTCACTCTAGATTCCGTTCTTTATGTCCCTGGCTGTCCTTTTAATCTTGCATCTGTGAGTCGTTTGACTCGTGCCCTCCATTGCGGAATATATTTTATTGATGACCTTTCTATTATGCAGGACCGCAGTACGGGACAGACGATTGGAACAGGACTTGAATCAGACGGACTCTATTACCTTAACTCACTAACATCCTCTAAGGCCTGTCTAGCTGCAGATCCTCCAGACCTACTTCACAGTCGTTTAGGCCATCCTAGCTTGTCCAAACTTCAGAAGATGGTGCCTCGTTTGTCCAGTTTATCCACATTAGAGTGTGAGTCATGTCAGCTCGGGAAACATACCCGCGCCTCCTTTCCTCGTAGTATTGAGAGTCGTGCAGAGTCTGTTTTTTCTTTAGTTCATTCGGATATATGGGGTCCTAGTAGAGTATGTTCAACCTTGGGATTTCGTTATTTTGTTAGTTTCATTGATGATCATTCAAGATGTACTTGGATTTTCTTAATGAAAGATCGTTCTGAGTTGTTTTCTATATTCCAAAATTTTTGTGCTGAAATTAAAAATCAATTTGGTGTTTCTATTCGCACCCTTCGCACTGATAATGCCTTAGAATATTTATCCTCTCAATTTCAGCAGTTTATGTCTTCTCATGGAATTATTCATCAGACCTCTTGTCCTTATACCCCTCAGCAAAATGGGGTTGCAGAGAGAAAGAATAGGCACATTGCTGAGACTGCTCGCACACTTCTCATTGAATCTCATGTTCCGCTGCGTTTTTGGGGTGATGCAGTTCTCACATCTTGTTATTTGGTTAATCGGATGCCTTCCTCTCCCATCCAGAATCAGATTCCGCATGATGTATTGTTTCCCCAGTCACCCTTATACTCTGTTCCCCCTCGTGTTTTTGGGAGCACTTGTTTCGTTCTGGGAAAGATAAGTTAGCTCCTCGTGCTCTCAAGTGTGTCTTCCTTGGTTATTCTCGTGCTCAGAAGGGTTATCGTTGTTATTCACCTGATCTTCGTAGGTACCTTATGTCAGCCGATGTCACATTTTTTGAGTCTAAACCGTTCTTTACCTCTTCTGACCATTCTGACCCTCTCGATATATCTGAGGTTTTACCTATACCGGCCTTTAGGGAGTCTACTATATCTCCTCCTTCACCTTCCGCTACAGAAGTCTTACCCATTCCAAACGTTGGACCCTCTACTGTGGCTCCTCCTAGACTCCATGCACAAGACACTCCACTCTTGACATATCATCGTCGTCCTCGCCCAGCATCCGACCCGGCTGATTCACTTCCTACACCTGACCCTGCTCCTACTGCGGACTTGTCTCTTCCGATTGCCCTTCGGAAAGGTATACGGAACACCCTTAATCCTAATCCCCATTATATCGGTTTAAGTTATCATCGTTTGTAATCACCCTATTATGATTTTATATCTTCTTTGTCCTGTGTTGCCATCCCTAAGTCTACAGGTGAAGCATTGTCTCATCCAGGGTGGCGACATGCTATGATTGACGAGATGTCTGCTTTACATACGAGTGGTACTTGGGAGCTCGTCCCTCTTCCTTCAGGTAAATCTACTGTTGGTTGTCGTTGGGTGTATGCAGTCAAGGTTGGTCCCGATGGTAAGGTTGATCGTCTTAAGGCTCGTCTTGTGGCCAAGGGATATACTCAGTTATTTGGGCTTGATTACAGTGATACCTTCTCTCCCGTGGCTAAGATAGCATCAGTCCGCCTTTTTCTCTCTATGGCTGCTGTTCGCCATTGGCCCCTGTATTAGCTGGACATTAAAAATGCATTTTTACACGGTGACCTTGAGGATGAAGTTTATATGGAGCAACCACCTGGGTTTGTTGCTCAGGGGGAGTCTCGTGGCCTTGTATGTCGCTTGCGCCGGTCACTTTATGGTCTAAAGCAGTCTCCTCGAGCCTGGTTTGGTAAGTTTAGCACTGTTATCCAAGACTTTGGCATGACTCGGAGTGAAGCTGATCACTCTGTATTCTATCGGCATTCTGATTCACGTCTCTGTATTTATCTAGTGGTCTATGTTGACGACATCGTTATTACCGGCAATGACCAGGATGGTATTACTAAATTGAAGCAACATCTCTTTCAACACTTTCAGACTAAGGATCTGGGCACACTAAAGTATTTTCTGGGTATTGAGGTCGCACAGTCTAGCTCAGGTATTGTGATCTCACAACGGAAATATGCCTTAGATATTCTTGAGTAGACAGGAATGACAGGTTGTAAACCTGTTGACACTCCAATGGATCCGAATTCGAAACTTCTTCCAGGACAGGGGGAGCCTCTTAACGATCCTGAAAGATATAGGCGGTTAGTTGGTAAATTAAATTATCTTACAGTGACAAGACCTGACATTTCCTTTCCTGTGAGTGTTGTGAGCCAGTTTATGGGTTCGCCATGTGATAGTCATTGGGATGCAGTTGTTCGCATTCTTCGGTATATAAAATCAACTCCAGGTAAAGGTTTATTGTTTGAGGATCGAGGCCATGAGCAGATTGTTGGATACTCCGATGCTGATTGGGCAGGATCGCCTTCTGACAGACGTTCTACTTCTGGATATTGTGTCTTAGTTGGAGGAAATTTGGTATCTTGGAAAAGCAAGAAACAAAATGTGGTTGCTCGATCTAGTGCAGAAGCAGAATATCGAGCAATGGCTATGGCGACATGTGAGCTAGTTTGGGTCAAACAGTTGCTCAAAGAGCTGAAATTTGGTGATGTTAGTCAGATGGGACTTGTGTGTGATAATCAAGCTGCTCTTCATATTGCGTCAAATCCAGTGTTCCATGAGAGAACTAAGCACATTGAGATTGACTGTCACTTTATCAGAGAAAAGATACTCTCGGGAGATATTGCTACAAAGTTTGTAAAGTCAAATGATCAGCTTGCAGACATTTTCACCAAGTCCCTCACTGGTCCTCGTATTAACTACATATGTAACAAGCTCGGTACATATGATTTATACGCACCAGCTTGAGGGGGAGTGTTAGAAGTGTAAATATAGTAGAACTATAATCCAAAGTGTATTAGGAGTAGGTTAGGTTATGTGTATTATATATAAGGCTCATTGTATCATGTTTTAATATCAATATATATTTTTCTCCCGTGCTTTCTCACAGCGACTAAAGAGGTCATCACAGACGTCGTCACTGAAAACCTTATTTGTTGTAGTGGATGTAACTCTTCCTGTTATTTTCACTTCCTACAATGCTAGGTGCACTGCAGTTTGAGCAGCGCGCCTCACTTGCGTGGTTACTTCAGTGCAAGAACCATGGTGCTAAGGCGTGCCTATGAGCTCCTCCTTGAAGAGGGCAGTGTTAGACATATATATAGCTCGCAAAGGGACATGTTAATGGTCAAGTAAACTTTCTAATGAATATATTAGCGATTGGGAATAATAAATCAGAAGTTTAGTAATAGAAGACTTATCTCAATTAGAAGTTTAATAGATTCTTTTTTCATTTGAACCTTTCTTCAGTAAAGTGCACTTTCGTAATCTAAAAGCATATTTTAAAGCTGCTTCTTTGAGGTTATCAATCTTATTGGCGGTACTTGTTGCAGGTTTCATAAGTCAGCCAAAGTGGGGCCACCTGCGCGACTTGCACAAGGCGATAAAACATTGCAAAAAGTATTTGGTTAATGCAGATCCAACTCATTTGTCCCTTGGTTTTAAACTTGAGGTGAATAACATCTTCCACATGTCAGCTGTTTAATAGATTAAATCCAGATAACAATGATAATTGAATCTTAATCCAACTTCTTCACTAAAAGTTGTGAAGAAAATGGACCTCGTGCATAACTCATCTATAGAATCTAGCTATTTGGAAAAGTTTGCTCAATTCAGAAGTCTTTTTGACTATGAATAACTATGTTCTTTAATGTTTGGATCAACATAACTTGTTCTCTTAAGTTTGACACATTAGAAATGTCTACCAGGCACATGTATATTACAAAACCTCCAATGACTGTGCAGCCTTTCTTGCTAACTATGGTAGCAGTTCAGATGCAAATGTCACATTTAATGGGAAGTCATATTTTCTTCCTGCTTGGTCTGTTAGCATTCTTCCAGACTGTAAGAATGTCATATTCAACACCGCTAAGGTACTGCATTCACATCCGTACATTTTTATTACTCTGGTGTCACTTTTATCGGTTTAGAGGATCCCCTCAATGATCTTTCTGGTGTTATTATGGCGTTGTACGAGCAATGATAGACTTCAGTAGTTAAAACTCTGTAACTCATTAAACTTATTAGTTGTTTTACTTTAATTTACTTAGCTATTTTGCCTTAACTTTGGATATTACCATCTAACAAAAAAAGTTTCCCTTTACTCATAATGGAGAAAGGTTGTTTCACAAAAAACAACTGGAAATATAGCCTTTACTCACAACACAGTTACAATTGAGAATTCCCTGGAGTCAGATCCATGGGGCTGGTACAAAGAAAAAGTTGGTATATGGAGTAATAATTCCTTCGCCACATCCCACTTACTGGAGCAGATAAATACAACAAAAGATACCAGTGATTTCCTTTGGTATACAACAAGGTAATTTATTATATTTCCTTCACTTACTGCTGCTAATTTACCTTTCTTTACTTAAGAAGCTTCTTCAGGGATAGGTAGTAAGTGAAGATGGTGATACTGCCATGCATCACTTGCTCATTTGTTCGATATGATAAGTACTTTACTTCATTCATGTAATATCTCTAGGTTGCTTTTTCTTTTTCTTGCCAGTATAAATGTGGAAGAGAACACTAAGAAGAGAAAAGCAAAAGAATTGCAGTTAATTATTGGAAGTTTGGGACATGCAGCTCTTGTATTTGTAAACAAGAAACCAGTAGGTAACTATCCCATCTAATGTCTACTTCTTCAGTCGTGTTTAATGACACAGCCAAAAGTTCCAAAGTGATGTTAACATCATATTTCTACTTCTTTAGGATTTGGCTACGGTAATCACGACGATGCAAGTTTTGTTCTAAGTAAAGCAATCCATCTTAAGAAAGGAAACAATACATTGGACATATTAAGCATGATGGTTGGTCTGCAGGTAAGTTATCTCATTAAGAGCTTTTCCAATGCTTTTGTATGTTGAAAGGATATCTCTTACCGCTTCCACTTTGATTACATTTTTTCTTACTCATTTATTATGTTATTCTCCAGAACTATGGACCATGGTTTGACATATCTGGAGCAGGGGTGTCTTCTGTTATCTTCAGCGATTTGAAGAGTAACAAGAACTTTTCTTCTACAGAGTGGATCTACCAGGTTCTTTATGATTACTTTGACAAATAAATCTTTTTATGGTTAACTGTTTTGTAACTTTCTCAATCTCATCTCTGGCTGCCTGAATTCAATGAGTTTTCAACTTGCCATCTGCTCTACGATATATACATTAGAGTGAAAGATTTTTTTGTATTGAAGTCAGGGAAAAAAAGTAGAAAAAGACCAAATATGGGCTCTAAGCTAACAGTGCTCTACAGTAAACTCTGACTTCCTCCACAGATTATGTTTACATCATGCAGCCTCATTTAAATATGACTTCACCTTCTCTAACTATTATTTTAGACATATAACTAATTCCACAATGTCAAGAAGCAACTCAGCACTTAAAGAAAACTTGGAAACATGAAAACAGACGAAGGAAGTAACAACTCAGTGAAAATCTAATATAGATTGGTGAAACTGCCTTGAATGTCTTCTCACTAGAACACTAGAAAACTAAGTGAAAAGGCATAAAAAAGCAGAGCATAACTATTGGTATACCAGTTCCACCTAATGCATCTCAAAAATACTCTTCAATGAGATTACTACGTAGAACACTTTGAAATTCAATAAAAAAGTTGTACTTTTACCTCCAAGGAAGAAATTCTACAAATTTAGCTTCTGATAACTGAGTGTTCTCCTACCATACAAATTGAGGCCAGCACTCTGCTGCAACCAAAATTGGAAAGGGATACATCATCAATTGATTTAGGAAATGCATTGTATAATTTCATGGTCCTCCAATATTTACAAAAACAAGTTTGTTGAGGAGAGAATACGTGTTGGTTGCAGAATTCTTTTTCTTTTTCCGGATCCTCTTGGGTCTGGAGGGGTGATTTATTGTCTCTACGACGTCAGAAGGTTGTGACGTTGTTGTAAGATCACAAGGGTAACATAAGACTTAATTGCTTATTTTCAGGTTGGACTTGAAGGTGAGTACCTTGGACTTGATAAAGTTAGTCTTGCAAATAGCTCGCTGTGGATTAAGGGGAACTCTATTCCAATAAATCAAAGTTTGATATGGTACAAGGTGTGTGGAATTGTTTGTACTTCTGGTTCATTTGTTTTATATCAACTGCTTATCGTATAGGTTCCCCTCGAGGAATAGAATGGTAGTTAATGCCGATGATGGTGCTACGTGTAGTTATTTCATGTCTGTGGTCATCCTTTTCTGAAGCTCATTACTAATGAATAGTCCACTGGATAAATGATAACTGAAAAAGAGAAGGCTAGAGAGACTGTGAAAAAGCACGGGAAAATATGATATATTGATGTTAAACATGATACAATGAGCCCGATATATACACATAACCTATCCTACTCCTAATACATATTGGATTAGGGTTATTTTACTACTATTTACATATTCTAACACTCCCCCTCAAGCTGGTGCATATAAATTATATGTAACGAGCTTGTTACATATGTAGTTAATACGAGGACCTGTGAGGGACTTGGTGAAAATGCCTGCGAGCTGATCATTTGACTTTGCAAACTTTGTAGCAATATCTCCCGAGAGTATCTTTTATCTGACAAAGTGACAGTCAATCTCAATGTGCTTAGTTCTCTCATGGAACACTGGATTTGACGCAATATGAAGAGCAGCTTGATTATCACACACAAGTCCCATCTGACTAACATTACAAAATTTCAGCTCTTTGAGCAACTGTTTGATCCAAGCTAGCTCACATGTCACCATAGCCATTGCTCGATATTCTGCTTCTGCACTAGACCGAGCAACCACATTCTGTTTCTTGCTTTTCCAAGATACCAAATTTCCTCCTACTAAGACACAATATACAGAAATAGAACGTCTGTCAGAAGGCGATCCTGCCCAATCAGCATCGGAGTATCCAACGATCTGCTCATGGCCTCGATCCTCAAACAATAAACCTTTACCTGGAGTTGATTTTATATACCGAAGAATGCGAACAACTGCAATCCAATGACTATCACACGGAGAACCCATAAACTGTCTCACAACACTCACACAAAAGGAAATTTCAGGTCTTGTCACTGTAAGATAATTTAATTTTCCAACTAACCGCCTATATCTTGCAGGATCGTTAAGAGGCTCCCCATGTCCTGGAAGAAGTTTAGAATTCGGATCCATCGGAGTGTCAACAGGTCTACAACCTGTCATTCCTGTCTCCTCAAGAATATCGAAGGCATACTTCCGTTGTGAGATCATAATACCTGAGCTAGACTGAGCGACCTCAATACCCAGAAAATACTTTAGTGTGCCCAGATCCTTAGTCTGAAAGTGTTGAAAGAGATTTTGATTCAATTTAGTAATACCATCCTGGTCATTACCGGTAATAACAATGTCGTCAACATAGACCACCAGATAAATACAGAGACTCAAATCTGAATGCCGATAGAATACATAGATGATCAGCTTCACTCCGAGTCATGCCAAAGTCCTGTATAACAGTTCTTAAACATACCAAACCAAGCTCGAGGAGATTGCTTTAGACCATAAAGTGACCGGCGCAAGCGACATACAAGGCCACGAGACTCCCCCTGAGCAACAAACCCAGGTGGTTGCTCCATATAAACTTCATACTCAAGGTCACCGTGTAAAAACGCATTTTTAATGTCCAGCTGATACAAGGGCCAATGGCGAACAACAGCCATGGATAGAAAAAGGCGGACTGATGCTATCTTAGCCACGGGAGAGAAGGTATCACTGTAATCAAGCCCAAATATCTGAGTATATCCCTTGGAAACAAGACGAGCATTAAGACGATCAACCTTACCATCTTGACCAACCTTGACTGCATACACCCAACGACAACCAACAGTAGATTTACCTGAAGGAAGAGGGACGAGCTCCCAAGTACCACTCGTATGTAAAGCAGACATCTCGCCAGTCATAGCCTGTCGCCACCCTGTATGAGACAATGCTTCACCTATAGACTTAGGGATGGAAACAGAGGATAAAGAAGATAGAAAAGCATAATAGGGTGATGACAAACGATGATAACTTAAACCGATATATTGGGGATTAGGATTAAGGGTGGTCCGTATACCTTCCGAAGTGCAATCGGAAGATACAAGTCTGCAGTAGGAGCAGGGTCAGGTGCAGGACGTGAATCAGCCGGGCTGGATGCTGGGCGAGGACGACGATGATATGTCAAGAGTGGAGTTTCTGTGGCAGGGAGTCTAGAAGGAGCCACACTAGACTCTCCAACGGTTAGAATGGGTAAGACTTCTGTAGCAGAAGGTGAAGGAGGAGCTATAGTAGACTCGGGTGAGACTTTTGTGGCGGAAGGTGAAGGAGGAGCTATAGTAGACTCTCTAAAGGCCGGTATAGGTAAAACCTTAGATATATCAAGATGTTCAGAATGGTCAGAAGAGGTAAAGAAAGGTTTAGACTCAAAAATTCAGCTGACATATTGTACCTACGAAGATCAGGTGAATAACAACGATAGCCCTTCTGGACACGAGAATAACCAAGGAAGACACACTTGAGAGCATGAGGAGCTAACTTATCTTTCCCGGGGCTAAGTTATGAACGAAACAAGTGCTCCCAAAAACACGAGGGGGAACAGAGTAAAACAATACCTCATACGGAATCTGATTCTGGATGGGAGATGAAGGCATCCGATTAACAAAATAACAAGATGTGAAAACTGCATCGGCCCAAAAACACAGCGGAACTATGAGATTCAATGAGAAGTGTGCGAGCAGTCTCAATAATGTGCCTATTTTTTCTCTCTGCAACCCTATTTTGCTGAGGGGTATAAGGACAAGAGGTCTGATGAATAATTCCTTGAGAAGTCATAAACTGCTGAAATTGAGAGGATAAATATTCTAAGGCATTATCACTGCGAAAAGTGCGAATAGAAACACCAAATTGATTTTTAATTTCAGCAGAATGAATATAGAAAACAACTCAGAACGATCTTTCATTAAGAAAATCCAAGTACATCTTGAATGAACATCAATGAAACTAACAAAATAACGAAATCCCAAGGTTGTACTGACTCTACTAGGACCCCATATATCCGAATGAACTAAAGAAAAAACAGACTCTGCACGACTCTCAATACTACGAGGAAAGGAGGCTCGGGTATGTTTCCCGAGCTGACATGACTCACACTCTAATGTAGATAAACTAGACAAACTAGGCACCATCTTCTGAAGCTTGGACAAGCTAGGATGTCCTAAACGACTGTGGAGTAGGTCCGGAGGATCTGCAACTAGACATGCCTTGGAGGATTTTAGTGAGTTAAGGTAGTAGAGTCCTTCTGATTCAACTCCTGTTCCAATCGTCTGTCCCGTACTGCGGTCCTGCATAATAAAAGAATCATCAATAAGATATATACCGCGATGGAGGGCACGAGTCAAACGACTAACAGATGCAAGATTAAAAGGACAGCCAGGGACATAAAGAACGGAATCTAGAGTGACAGAGGGTAAGGGATTCGCTTGTCCAACTCCTTTTGCTTTAGTTTGAGACTCATTGGCTAAAGTAACGAGTGTGACCAAGTTTATGACAATAAGAACACTTGGGTCTAGATCTTCCAAAACGACCTCCTCCTCGTCTATTCTCCATAGTATGAGATGCCCGATTGTCCACTGATTGGGTACGAGGATAGATGAATCAAGTGTCTGTGATGAGCTCAGTGGGTGACTTGGTGCTGCAGCAAGGTGAAGTAATCGAGAGAATAATTCACAACTGTGGGGACAGTCGGACTAGCCAAAATCTTATCGCGTACTGAGTCGAGATCATTAGGAAGCCCAGCAAGAGTAAGAACTAGAAACAACTTTTGTCGTTGCTCTTGCTGCTTTGCAACGCTAGCAGAAACTGGCATCAACGTCTCAAATTCCTCCATAACTGCATGTACTTGTCCCAAGTAAGTAGACACATCTAATTCCTGTTTCTTTAAATTTGTCATCCGCGATATCACATCATAGAAACGAGATATGTCATTAGTGTATAAAGTACGAGCCTTTTCCCAAACCAAATAACATGTCTGGAATGGACGAAACAAGGGCATCAACTTGGAATCAATAGATCGCCACAAAATACTACATAATTGAGCATCGATCTTCTCCCAATGTGCTTTGGCTTTTTCATCTCCTTCACTAGACTACTTGATTAGATGATCTTGAACACCTTGACCTTTACACTATAACTCGACAGATAAAGCCCAAGCTAAGTAGTTGGAACCTCCCATTAAAGGTTCTGAGGTAATCATAACACCAGAATTGCCAGAAGCCGAGTTTTTAGGCCCGAATGCATCGACTCCCAAAGACATCGTGAAAACTTGCTGAAACAGATAAAGGAAATATTGTTTTTGCCGGAAAATTACTGTAGTTGGCGGAAAATATCACTGTACATGCCGGAAAAAATTCAAAGTGGTCGGAATTGAAAAGTAAAAATATGGGTAGGCTCGGAATTTTAAGGCGAACAGGCTGTCTCAAGAAATTATTTCCAAAAAGCTGCCGGAAAGTGGTTCACGCGCCGGCGCGTGGGCCTGACGCGCCGCCGACGTCAGAGGATCTGGAGGCGCGTGAAAGCATGTGAGGATGTGTCTGTCGGAGCTGTTCAGTGGGGTTTGGTCGCCGGACTATGACGGATCTTGTGATAGTGTTGGATTTTGCACAACACCGACGGGCAGAGAGATAACGTAAAAAAGCTTTGAAAAAGTTGCCGGAAAAATAAGGCACAGCTGACTTCTGCTTTGTATTTTGGTTCCCGGATGTATCTCACCACTAAAGCTCTGATACCATGTGAAAAAGCATGGGAAAAATATGATATATTGATGTTAAACATGATACAATGAGCCCTATATATACACATAACCTATCCTACTCCTAATACATATTGGATTAGGGTTATTTTTACTACTATTTACATATTCTAACAGAGACCATTAGTTGCTTCTTGTGTATGTTCTCGATGCTAATTTTGTTGATTTATGCCACATATAGAAGTTGTGCCCTTCAAGATTCATTTACTCTTTTGCTACGTAGTTCAATGATAGTAATTTGTTACATCTGTTTTATTCTTGTCTTGATTCTGGATTTCTTATTTCCAGGCTAGCTTTTCTCCTCCAGAGGGAAAAGGTCCTGTATCGCTAAATCTCTCCAGTATGGGTAAAGGTCAAGCATGGGTAAATGGGCAGCATGTAGGGAGATACTGGTCTTCTTATCATTCACCCTCAACTGGCTGTTCCAATAATTGTGACTATAGAGGAGCTTATAATTCATGGAAATGTCTGAAGAAATGTGGTCAACCTGCTCAAGTTTTGTGAGTCGATAGCAATGGCTACCCTTAACAAGCATCTTATAGTGAAATATTGTCTCATAAAGGGAAAAGAACAGTTTATTTCTTATTTTTAAGAGAATAAATCTTTCTTATACATTACACTGAAAGATGACTGAAGGAAGTGAGCTTTATTTGATCGTTTCATTCACTGGCTACAGTGTAACTCCACTTTCGTTTCCTTGAGTTACTATGGTGCAGAATTGTACAACAGTGAGGACTACATACTAACAATTAAATCTTCAAATAGGTACCATGTACCCCGCAGTTGGTTAACACCTGGAAAGAACCTGCTTGTGCTGCATGAAGAACTCGGTGGTGACCCTTCAAAGATATCTTTCTCATCGCGAAGTGGACAAAAGATTTGTGGGCATGTATCTGAGTCTGATCCTCCACCTGTCGATACTTGGAAGCCAAATAAAGATCTTGCATCTCAAGAACCTGCAATGCGACTGAGTTGTGAAAAAGGATGGAATATTACTGCAGTTAACTTTGCTAGCTTCGGAACTCCTAAAGGAGATTGTGGAGCATTCATCAGAGGGACTTGTCATTTGGATGTATTATCAATAGTTCATCAGGTAATACAACTATTTCCTCAAATTAACTTGTGCATCTTCTGGTGATGACTCCAGAAAGTCCCCCTATGCTGCTCAAACTTTGTCATTCAAAGCCTGAACTAAGCCCATTTTGTTGCCCCTCAATAAGAAGCTGAGCTATATGGCCCGAAAGGTGTTGAATTAAATCCCCTTTGTTATAAATTATACTATCCGAATTGGTTAAAACCATTTTTTTTGTATATATATAAATTGTTGAATTCCCTTGACGTAGGAAGCTTCTAGTATAGTAACAAAGGTGGCTTAGCTATTGCTTTAGGTTGTATGTTCGAATTCTAGGTATGGCGTCATTGTATTTTTTTGAATCCCCTTGTCAGAACTTCTTACGCCGCCGCCAACCTCAGCATTTAATTTTAACTTGTCAAGATGTGATCTCACATGTTTAAATTTGAACATCTTGAATGACCCTGCAGGTTTGTGTTGACAAGCCAGGGTGTTCTATTCCTATCTCCACAGCTAAGTTTGGTGACCCCTGTCCAGGAGTAGTAAAAAGTCTGGCTGTTGAAGCTTTTTGCAGTGTTTGAGAATCATCAATTGCTATGGTCATGCATTAGCATGATAACCTTCTTGTCAAATTTTATGCTTTTAGCAATCAAAGGTAATGATCATTTTAGCCAGAGCCAGCTAGAATGTGCAACTTGTATCTATGATCCTGAAAAGTATTAGCACTACGTTAAGAAGTAGGAAATCCCAATTTTTTATTTAGGATTGGGATTCTGTACCCACATTTGATTAATCTTCACATCAAGATGTGTTTAATTCAATGAAAATCCTAGTGTTCAAAATAATTTTTTATTTCAACATTAATCTCAACTCTACGTCAATGTTCTCTTTTTTTTTTTCCGTGTGCTATATCATACGAAACATGACATAAAATCTAGTATAAGTAAAAATATTACTCATAATATACTCCGATTTTTCTTTGTTGGGCCACATGGAAAAGAACTCTTAATAACAGATCAATGAAACTACAAAAACAAATAGAGATTCACTCTTCTTAATTGGAGAAAGGAAAACTCTGGCAGTCCCACAATCAGCTCATCATAAGGCCTCCATACGAACTGTTACAAACAAAACAAAAAAGAAAAAAAAAAATAACACAAGATGTATAATTATTAAATTGGGAAATTGAATATAAATGCTTCCTGATCAGCAACCATGCTATCGAGCGGATCCCAGCATAGCGCAAGTAGGTATCTGATAGCTCAATTGCAGGAACTCAGTGAAGAGTTCGAGGATTAAGCAGCTAAATTAGGAGCTTGCAGAGAAGCTCGAGATTATCAGCAATGGAGATAAAAGAAGAAGAAGAGAGTAGAGATAGAGAGAATATCTAATATCTTTGTAATGTGCACACTGAGATCATTTATAGAAAATGGATTACATTGAATTGTGCAGCCTACTTATGACAAGAGGGGTTGCTCTGATGATAAGCAACCCCCACTTCCAACCGAGAGGTTGTGAGTTCGAGTCTCCCCAAGAGCAAGGTGGGATGTTCTTGGAGGGAAGGATGCTGGGGGTCTATTTGGAAACAGCCTCTCTATCCAAGGGTAGGGGTAAAGTCTGCGTACACACTACCCTCCCCAGACCCCACTAAGTGGGATTATACTGGGTCTATTTGGAAACAGCCTCTCTATCCAAGGGTAGGGGTAAAGTCTGCGTACACACTACCCTCCCCAGACCCCACTAAGTGGGATTATACTGGGTTGTTGTTGTTGTTGTTGTTGTTGTTGTGCAGCCTACTCTAACTGACTCAACTGACTTCCCTTTCAACTAACTAGCTAACTTTTACCTGCTTCTGCTTACGTGGCTTCACAATCTAACTAACTTGCGCTTCCAGCTCCATTTAGCATATCAATATTCCCTCCTGCAGAAGATCCTTGACCACAAGTATCAAAAGATGGAAATCTGGTCTTCAAAGCATTAAAAAACTCCCAAGTAGCACAGTCTGCAGGAAATCCTTCCCATTTGATGAGGACTTGGGCAACAACTTTATTGCCCTTCTTCACCATACTTCTTTGTAAAACAGACTCAGGATCGAAACAATGAGGACCGGCCAAATCAGCACATGGAGGTAGGAAATCTGAGTAGGTAATTGATAGCATTTCTTCAATAATGAACCATGCACGGTAGAGTGTATCTTGATTGAAGGTGGAAACAAAAGTGTGTAAGCAACAGGTCCCACTCTTCTAGCAATCCGAAAAGGTCCATAATACTTGGCAGCCAACTTGTGAAATTGATGTGTAGCAATGTTCACTTGCTTATAAGGTTGGACTTTAAAATAGACCCAATCCCCTACTTCAAAACTTTTGTCACTCCTGCGCGAATCAGGTTGTTGTTTCATTCTTAATTGAGCTCTGAGAAGGTGTTGTTGTAGTGGCTGCAGCTTTAATTCTCTATTGAGTATTATGTTGTCGACATCTGAAGAGCTTGATTCTCCTGGCAAGTAGGAAAGATGCAAGGAAGGTGGTCTCCAATAAAGAGCTTCATAAGGAGTAATTTTGATAGTAGAATGATAAGGAGGTATTGTACCAATATTCTGCCATAGGCAAACAAGAATACCAAATTGTAGCATCATCAGAGCAGAAACACCTCAAATATTTCCAAACACCTATTCAAAACTTCAGTGTGGCCATCAATTTGTGGTTGGTAAGCTGAAGAGGTATTCAATTGTACTCATTGGATATAAAACAACTCCTGCCAAAAAGAACTCAGAAAGACTGCATGTCGGCCACTGACTATTGAGTCTGGAGGTCCATGCAGTTTGAAAACCACATCCATAAATACCTTAGCTACAGACTGAGCAGTATAGGGATGTTTTAGAGGAATGAGGTGGCCATACTTGCTGAGCCTATCCACAAAAACCAAGATTACTTCATGACCATGGGATTTGGGAAGACCGTCTATGAAATCCATACTAATTTGAGATCACATCACCTCAGGTACTGGTAGAGGTTGCAAGAGTCCTGGATAAGTTGCCAAGTCAACTTTGTTTCTCTGGCAGATGTCACACCCTTGTGCAAAAGCCTTCACATCCTTCCTTATATCCTTCCAAAACAGTATCATTAACCTTTTAAGTGTTGCTTCATTACCATAATGGCCACCTTGAGGTGTGGAATGCTATAAAGCAATAATATCCCTCCTTAGCTGTTGGACCTTACCCACTACCAGTTTCCCTTTCTCCTCAATTAATTATGGTACCAAGTGAATTGAGGGTGAGCAACTGGATTTGCTTGAAGCTGCTCCATGAGATCTTTTATTTGCAGGTCAGTATCCCAACGGTGAGCTATAACTTGCATTAGCTCAGAGCTATTAGTAGAAATGATTAAAAAAAATAGCTCAGCCTCAGATACTCTTGAAAGTGCATCAACCACTTTATTTTCAACTCCTCTTTTGTATTAATCACATAGTCAAAAGGCAATAGTTTAGTCTACCACATTAGTTGAAAGTTGGTATGCATCTTTTGTTCCATAGGAACTTTAAAGCTCTTTAATCTGCCGTGATGATAAACTTTTGACCAAGTAAGTGAGACCACTTAGTCACTGCATGAACAAGAGTCAAGAGTTCTATGTCATACACTGAAAGTGCAGCATGTCTGGGAGATAATGCTCTATTGATAAAGGCAATGGGGTGACCTTGCCGCATTAAGACCACACCTATTCCCTGCCCACTTGCATCAGTTTTCTCAATGAAGGTCTTATTAGGATCAGGTAGTGCTAATACTGGGGGCCTGTGTTAGGGCAATCTTCAATTATTCAAAGGCTTTAGATGCAGCATGAGACCATTCAAAACTGTCCTTTTTGAAGAGGTCAGTTAAAGGCTTGCTAATAACTCCAAAGCCTCTGATGAATCTTCTGTAGTATCTAGCAAGACCAAGGAATCCTCTCAGTTGTTTAATTGTATTTGGCAAAGGCCAATTCTTCACAACTTCCACCTTTTGAGTGTTTGTTGACACACCTTCTGCTGTAATAAAGTAACTCAAATACTCTATCTTTGGGACCCTAATGAAGCATTTACTTTGCTTTGCAAACAACTGATGTTTCCTCATTTCTACAAAGACAGATTTGAGGTGCAACAAATATGCCTTTATACCCCTACTGTAAACCAGTATGTCATTAAAGAACATCAAGACATACTTCCTAAGGTTTGAAAGACAACAACAACAACAACAACCCAGTATAATCCCACTTAGTGGGGTCTGGGGAGGGTAGTATGTACGCAGACCTTACCCCTGCCCTTGGGTAGAGAGGCTGTTTCCAAATAGACCCCCGGCATCCTTCCCTCCAAGAACTTCCCACCTTGCTCTTGGGGAGACTCGAACTCACAACCTCTCTGTTGGAAGACCAAATTCATTAATCCTGGAATGTGGCTGGGGTATTTGATAATCCAAAAGGCATCACCGGGTATTCATAGTAACCTGCATGAGTTCTAAAAGCAGTTTTTGGCACATCTTTCACTACAATTCTCATTTGATGATAACCTGACCTTAGGTCTATTTTTGGAAAGACCTTACCCCTCCCAACTCATCCAATAAGTCCTCTACAATTAGTATTGAAAACTTAATTTTTTACAGTGTTCTTATTCAAATCTCTATAGTCAACCCATAGCCTTCATGACCCATCTTTTTTTTTTTCCAACTAACACTACAGAAGCATAAAAAACGCTACTGCTTGGTTGGATAATCCCCAGATCTAGAATTTGTTTGACTAGTGACTCAGTAACATCCTTTTTGACATATGGATACCTATAAGGTCTTTTGTTTATAGGTTCAGTTCCAACTTGTAAGACAATTTTATGATCAAATATCCCCCTAGATGGTAATAAATGTGCGGGTTCAACAAACAAGTCTTTAAATTCTTCTAACAATTTCACCAACCTAGGATGTGTGTTAACTTCTTCTTTAGACTCTAAAGAATACCATTGAAGTTCATTACACATTGCAGGTACTACTTGAGTCATGCAAAGTTGTGATTGCTTACCTGACATTCTGGCCGATTTCCCTACTCTAGATTTATGATTGTTGAAATTTTGTTGCTTTCAGTTACTGCAATAGCTTTTTTATCATAATAAGTTACTTGGTTTTAGGATAAATCTATCTTTTTGAATTCAAATTTCAGTTAGATTTTTTAGGTTTATTGAGATATTTTAGTTTTTTTGAATTCTTGTTATGTAGATTTTTCTGCAGATTATGTTCCTAATTGGCTATTTAAAGCCTTGTTATGCTTAATAAAATTATTGAGAGACTTTTTCAATCTAACACTTTTAATATTTTTTCTGCCCCGTGTTTTAAAAAACCAACAATGATTTGTGTTCCAGCTCCATTCAAGACATGCTTTCTTCCTTGATAATAGAACTCCATAGTGAGTGTCCTGAAGTTCATTTTGATGTCCCCTAGTGCCAATAGCCATTGGACGCTCAGAACTACACCACCAGACCCCAGAGGTAACAACTGGAAATCTGCAGAGAACTCAACTCCTTGCAAAAGCCAGGAGATCCTGCACACCTTGTCAACCTTCATCATATTTCTATTGGCTGCTGCTACTAGCTGAGGTGTAGTCGACATAACTGGGCAATTCATTTTTTTTTACCAATTTTGGATCTATAAAATTATGAGAACTCCTTGTATCTACCAATATGTGTGCAGTGGTTTCTTTGAATGGTACCCAATTACTTTTAATGTTCTATACCGCAACGAACCATTTAGAGCATGAATGGAGATTTCCATCTATTCCATTTGTTGAGTTAGTTCTAGCCCTTGCTCTTTTGGTTAAATATATTCCTCCTCTTCCACACACTGTTGTTATACCATTTCCTCCAATTCAAGCAAATATAACTGCTTTGCATTTATATAGAGCCGTGGTTAGACATGCGAATTTATTGTGGTAGAGTGCTGGCCCGTGAAAAACTCTCATGTTCAGAGAATGAAGGTTGCGGAGATGAGGATGCTTAGGTGGATGTGCTGTCGCACCAGGCTAGATAAGATTAAGAATGAAGTTATTCGAGAGAAGGTGGGGGTGGCCCCGGTGGATGAGAAGATGCGAGAAGCGAGGCTGAGGTGGTTCGGGCATGTGCGGAGGAGAAGTCCCGATGTCCCAGTGAGGAGCTGCGAGCGGCTGGAGATTGTTGGCGGTCGGCGAGGCAGAGGGAGGCCTAAGAAGTATTGAGGAGAGGTGATTAGGCAGGACATGACTAGAATGCAGGTTTCCGAGGACATGACCCGCGATAGGAAAGTCTGGAGGTCTAGAATCAGGGTTGTAGGATAGGGGCTCCTAGAGTTTTTCGTACGCCTCATCCGGGGTTGGGTGTGGGTCAGCAGGGTTACTTATAAATGATTTGTGTTTTAGCTTATGTCCCCCCTATGGCTTTTAGTTATGGTAGTTACTGTATGATGTTATTGCTTGCGATTGTATTTATGTTTCGTATGTTTAGATAATTATTTACGCTATTTACGCTATTTCTGCTGGAGTTACTAATGCTCTATCGTTTTTGTTTTTGTTTTTGTCTTTGTTGTTGTTCTACTGCTGTTTTTCTTTTATCCTATGCCCCGGGGGTCGATTGGAAACAGCCTCTCTGCCCTTTCGGGTAGGGGTAAGACTTGTCTACATATTACCCTCCCCGGAACCCACCTGTGGGAGTATACTGGGTAGCTGTTGTTGTTGTTGTTGTATAACTGCTTTGCATTTCTACACTTGTGTCCCATCACATTTATCTCATTACAGAAGTAACATAAAGCTTTGGCCCTCTTTTCATTCATTTCATCAAAATTGAATGTCCTTCTATTAACTCCTTTAGGAAATGCATTATTCCCATAATTGGGAGTTGTTAGTAGAGGTTTACCACCAGCTCTTTAGTCCGTGTACCTCTTGGAAGGCCCTTGTTGAGAAGTAGTTGCAATTTGTCTAGTGGCATCAAGATAGGCTTCCTGCATTCTGGTTGCTCTGTACACTTGTGATAATGTAGTTGAATTGGTGAGCTTGGCTACAATGTTAAGCTCATGTTTCAAACCTCCAATAAAGCAGTTAATTGCATTTTCTTGAGATAATCTCACCCCATTCAGATTTCTCTAAAAAAATAACTTGATATTCCTTGACACTACTAGTTTGTTTGATCTTTTTGATTTCCTCCATTGGATCATCAAAATCAGCCCCAGATCTTTCGATTAATTCCATTACATACACAATCCAAGTACCAGGTTGTAGGTAATGCCTGTACCTCATGAAAGAGAGGTGCCATTGTATAGCTTCCCCTTCCAACTGTAATGCAGCTACTTCAACCTTCTCTTTAACATCTATCTTTTCCATATAGAAGAATCGTTTGATTTTGAACAACTATGACCTTGGATCTTCACCAATAAACAGTAAGAACTCCATTCTAGACCACCTAGAGAAATTAGATTTGTGGTGATTGCAGCTCGTAGGATTTCTCTCTCGATGAGATCTTCCTTCAGAAGCGTTGGTTTTTCAAAAGATGGGCAGCAAAAATATATAAAAGTATTGATTGAGAATATCTTTCAATAATTTTGTTAAGCATAACAAGGCTTTAAATAGCCAATTTAAGAATAGAATCTGCAGAAAATAAAATTAGGAGAACAAATGTTCAAATTTAAAAAACATAAACTATCTCAACTAACTTATCCTATTAAATTTAAATTTAAACAAAGACTCCTCATTCGACTGAACTACATATGATTCTGATAAATCAAATATCAGCAGTAACAAATATAAAGTTCTAACATTCCTCCTTGCTTTTGTTGCTGCAATAGGTGATCCACCTCAATTTCTGTTTTGGCAATTTGTGCTTGAATTCTTTCTAGTGTTTTTGAACTTGCATCCATATGCAATGTGACTTGCTCTTTCTTTCTTTCGTTTTTCTTTTTGGTTTTGTGCACAAAAAATAATCTCAACAACTTTGTCTTGTCTGAAGGTTCTTCTAAAGGAGTTTTAATTTGGATAATGATAAAATTTTCCGGAAATGGTTGTAAAGATCTTTCTTCTATTATAATATTTTATAAATTATAGGTTTCAAAATACGAATTTATTTTCACTGACCAAATTTGATAATTTTTGCCGCTGAAAGTTTTTGGGGCATTGAATGAGAGACTGTTGCTTGCCATGTTTGAAAATAGGTTTTAAAATTGAAATTAGTTAAACATGATTTTTGAAAAAGATTTTTTGGAAGAACTCACAGATCCCGTAAGATCAATGAGGCTCTGATAAATTAAATATCAGTAGTAACAAATGCAAAATCCAACAAGAAGGTTCGTTTTCATCTGGTAATGGAGATTTATCTTTCTGGTATTCCCTTGAATTAGTCGGTTGTTCCATCAATTCAAGGGCTCCCTGATCCAACTTCTTCATATGCAAAACTTCACCAGATAAAGCCCCTACGTTAGCTATCAATTTTTGCATCAATTCATGTAGGTGAGTTGGTTCTTCAGTTGAATTGTCAGTTGATCGTGTGCCTTTCTCCATGATTCCAAAGATCGAGGGCTTTGATACCAATGATAGCTCAATTGCAGGAACTTAGTGAAGAGTTTGAGGAACGAGAAGCTAAGTCAGGAGCTTGCAGAGAAGCTAGAGATTATCAGCAATAGAGATCAAAGAAGAAGAAAGAGAGTAGAGATAGAGAGAACTGTAATAGCTTTTCTAATATCTTTATAATGGGTATACTAAGATCATTTATAAAAAATGGGTTACATTGAATTGTGCAGTCTACTCTAACTGACTCAATTGACTTCCTTTTCAACTAACTAACTAACTTTTAAATGATTCTGCTAACGTGGCTTCACTATCTAACTAACTTGAGCTTCCAACTCCATTTTGCATATCGCTACCGCGCCTCGATATCATGGATAATTGTGCTAACCCACTTCCACGCACATGGTAACGATGGTGAATTTTGGCGCCCATGGGCGAGGACGGGGATTGAACTGAATAGGTAATATTCTCTCCCATGCCCATACCTAAGTTTCAACAAATTATTTGATGAAATGAGGTCCCACTGGCTAGTTTCACGTCATCAATATGCCACATATTTTGAGCTTTAAATCTTCTTTTTGGTAACAAATGTAAATATTCCCATTGACCCCCAAAACTATTACAAAATAAAGAGCACCTAAGTTCTGAATGCAGACTTTAAACCTCAATAAAACATAGTAATCCTCTAATTCTACCGTATATCTTGAACTAGCCTTCTATATTTCTACGCTTTCTTTGATGTACTTAGTATCTCTACTCTTTCCTTAATCTCCCTTTTTATTAGTCTTATTACCCTCACTACTATGTACATTTACTTCACGAAACAACTTCCAATTCCTAGCTCTCTAAGTATGATAGATCACTGCTTCATATATGGCTGCTATCAGTTCCTTCTTGAACACCTTCCAGTATTTTCTTTTTATTGATTCCAGCATGATTTTTGCATCAGCAACCTGTATAGTTATCTCAATCCATTGCAGCACAGCCTACCATACTGACTTACTCCAATCACACTCCTTGAATAGGTGTGCATTGGTTTCCAACACCTGAGCATTGCATAAACATCATCTAAAATCCTCCACCTGAATGTGGATTTTAAGCATCCTTTTGTAAGTAGTCTTCCTTGGACTGCAAGCCACCAACTGAATCTGTGTTTTGGCTGGACCAAAGTTGTTTACACCAATGTAGCTATCTCAAACTTGTTTTGTTGGTCAGTGAGGACAAGGTAACTCCGAGTGATTGGGTACCCTCCTTTGATCCTGAGCTTATACCTGCCTTGAATATACCAATCTCGCGTTGCCTCCTTAAGAGAATTCAGTTTCTTCCCGTACCAACAACAGTTTAGGGGAGCTTTAAAAATAAAATTAATGAATAAAGTGTATAGGTCAAAATCTGACCACAGTAGCCAACCCATTCCGCCTAAGAGGCAGGATGGCGAGAGACAGCATGACTTACTTCCGTCTACGCACCTGCAGTGTACATTAAGTTAAAAATAATATTCAAGTAACGACAAAAAAGGTATCACATGGTGAAGGCACATCGACCAAAGAAGATAGCAAGGATCCCAAAACTATATATAGGGGGGGGGGGGGGAATTCTCAAAGAGCAGAAGGACGGGGGCTTTTTTCTCTCTTTGCTTTCTCTTTTAATTTCTTTCCAAAAAGGATGCAAAATTGATCATCCTCTCTATCTCATGAAAGAAGAAATGTCAACGAGCAATAAAGATTGATCACTTTTATTTCCTTTTACTCATTATTTTTCGATTTATTTTCCGATCAGGGATTTATTATGCTTGACTAAGATTGACCTCTTTATTAAAATTAATTGTTTTAATCAAAACAATTTTGACACCTTTCGATAGAATAATTTGGCACCGTCTGTGGGGATTTCTTAGCCAAATTTCCTAGTCTCTTCTAGATCAAAAATCGGAAACATAATCACCAACAAAAAAGAGTGGTAAGTAAACCTCACTTCCTAATCTAGATCATGATGTTGCATTCAAGCAGAAATTACAACAAACATCCTCCCTCCACATCGGGCGGTCCATGAACAAGCTAAGGCAAGCCTAACACACGGGGAGCTAGAGCAGAAAAAAGAAGGGGAAAGAGAGCTGAATATAGCCACTGAATTAAAAAACCACCACCCCATCAACCAATTAGACGCCACGAAAAGCGAGCAATGGTATAGATCCACCCTCATTCACCGACTTATCGGATCGGGGTAAGAAAAATATCATTTTGGCTCACCTTCTGTTGTTTGCTCAAATAGGAATAAAAGCGCCACACTAGCGAGTGAGCAAAGGAACATCACAAGTAGATAATGGGAAACTACTATAAAATAACCGAAATATCGCCCACCTCACACTCCAACTTCTAGAAAATAATGCCCTTAAGTCGTACTCTCTCTCTCCCTCACCTAGGAGTTTTCCCAATAGGGTTTTCCCGGGAAGTTAAGGACTGAGTCGATGAGGGGACTTCATCGAATTCAAAGCACAATTCGTCGCCCTTCCTACCGATGACATCTCCAGACCGGAAAGCGAAAGGAATAGACAGGAAAACTCCAATATATGCATGAAACAAATGTGAGAAAAATAGCAATGCTTTACACCCTCTGATGTTACGCTCTCTGATGCAAACAAAGTCAAGCGAATTGGGACTCACCCAGAAAAAGGAGAGGTTGAGCAAAACTGGGACTCCTCTAGAGGATACCCGGAACTCTCTAAAAAAACTAGGAACTAACGACGGGTTAACATTTCGATGAAAGTTCGAAATAACACCCTTAAATCCAAGGGCCATCGTCAATGAAAAGAGTTCAACCTCAATCGAACAATGTTGTGTTAACATTTTGACGAAACTTTTAAATAACACCCTTAAGGCCAAGGGCCATCCCCAAAGAAAAGAATTCGACCTCGATCGAACAACGATAGGTTACCATTTCGATGAAAGTTCGAAATAATACACTTAAGGCCAAGGGCCATCGCCAAAGAAAAGAGTTCGACCTCGATCAAACAAAGACGGGTTAACATTTCGACGAAATTTCAAAATATCACTTGTAAGGCCAAGGGTCATCATCAAAGAAAAAAGTTCAACCTCGATCAAACAATGAGGGGTTAACATTTCGGCCGAAGTTCGAAATAACACTGTTAAGGCCAAGGGACATCACCAAAAAAACAAAAAGAGTTCGACCTCGATCGAACAATGACGGGTTAACATTTCGACGAAAGTTCGAAATAACACCCTTAAGTCCAAGGGCCATTGCCAAAGAGAAGAGTTCGACCTCGATCGAACAACGACGGGTTAACATTTTGATGAAAGCTCAAAATAACACCCGTAAGGCTAAAGTCCATTGCCAAAGAAAAGAGTTCGACCTCGGGAACAACGACAGGTTAACATTTTGACGAAAGTTTGAAATAACACCCTTATGGCCAAGGGCCATCACCAAAGATAAGAGTTCGACCTCGATTGAACAACGATGGGTTGACATTTCGATGAAAGTTCAAAATAACACCGTTAAGGCCAAGGGTCATATCTCCAAAGAGAAGAGTTCAACCTCGATCGAACAATAACAGGTTCATATTTTGACGAAAGTTCGAAATAACACCCTGAAGGCCAAGGGCCATCGCCAAAGAAAAGCGTTCGAACTCGAACAACGACAGGTTAACATTTCGACGAAAGATCGAAATGACACCCTTAAGGTCAAGGGCCATTACCAAATAAAAGAGTTCGACCTCGATCGAACAACGACGGGTTAACATTTCGACGAATGATCGAAATAGCACCCTTAAGTCCAAGGGCCATCGCCAAAGAAAAAAGTTCGACCTCGATCGAATAACGATGGGGCAAAAGATCGAAATAACACCCTTAAGGCCAAGAGTCATCGCCAAAGAAAAGAGTTTGACCTCAATCGAACAACAACGGGTTCAAAATAACACCCTTAAGGCCAAGGGATATCGCCAAAGAAAAGAGTTCAACCTCGATCGAACATCGACGGGTTAACATTTCGACAAAAGCTCGAAATAGTACCCTTAAAACCAAGGGCCATCGCCAAAGAAAAGAGTTCGACCTCGATCGTACATCGACGGGTTAACATTTCGACACAAGTTCAAAATAACACCCGTAGGCCAAGGGCCATCGCCAAAAAGAAGAGTTCAACCTCGATCGAACAACAACGGATTAACATTTTGGTAAAAGTTTGAAATAATATCCTTAAGGAAAATGGCCATCGCTGAAAGAAAAACGACTTCGCTCGAACTAATGGTAGTTCGGTCCTACCCGGATGACACAATTCATGACTAGCTTCATCCAAATAACGAATACGATATATAACCTCGTTGTGAATCAAGAGCGAATCTGCTCAAAGCAATAAGTCACATGTCTACTTCGCCCAAGTAGGCAGATCAACGACTCCATTCGGACTCACACGACGAAGTCATACTCAGTCCGAATGAGATTAAATTCCCTGCAAATCAGGAATTAACCATACGGGAATCCAAAATTTCATGAAAAAGTTATGCAAAGCAAAAAAAAGGAAGTGCAAAAGACATACATCGATGAAAACTTCTTTTTATTTAAAACAGTTGCGCGAATAGTCACAAATTACACACGGTTAAAGACAGGCAAGTCCAAAGGAAAAGAGAACAACACAAACAAAGATAAAAAAATCCTTTCACTCAGTCATCACCGACATCCTCATCACCATCTTCACGAAGTCTCTCTTCAGCATCTACATCCTCGTCGGCCTCCAGCGTCGCACATGGATCATATCCACAGTTAACACGATCCTCTCGTGCCTTTGCCTGCACTCCTTCATATGCAGCCTCGAAAACATTACTCACTTCTCGCGAACTCTTATATATGTCCCGCTGGGCTTCGGCATGTACCCAGAGCTAGTGCAGATTACGAGGAGCATCGGCGGAGGAAGATTCAACTTGGACCAACAAGTGCACCTTCTCAGCCTCAAGAGCAGCGACCTGGTTCCCCAAAGTCGACATTTCCAGGTCGATGTAACCAATATGCTCTTCGAGCCTGGCCTCCCTAAGCATTGTCGTCTCCCTCTCATATTTGTTAGATAATACGCTTAACGCTAGAGGGCGGGTGAATAGCGTTATAATAAAATTTAGCGTAAACTTGCGGAAATTAAAATTTGCAGGAAATAAATAAGTGCGATAAATAATAAAGTACGCACCGATGTATTCTGGTTCACCACAACACGTGGCTAGTCCAGTCCCCGAGAGACTCTCTCGAGATTTTCCACTAACTTGTCAAGCTTACGGGTGCTCAACAAACCTTTACAGCTTAAGGACACAAGCCTTAACACCTTTGCTCGGAGATACAACACTCCAAGACTTCACTGTTAAGCTTACGGGTGCCTAACCAACCTTTACAACTTAAGGACACAAGCCTTAACACCTTTGCTCGGAGATACAACACTCCAAGACTTCAACCAAGGAAACACAAGTTCCTTACAACAAGAGAATCACAATTCTCTTACAAGTGTACAAAACACTAAACACTCAAACAAAGCACTCCTTAATGAGTAGATATGAGTAAAAGAAGTAAGCTCAAGATCACAACAACTATGGACAAGACTTTGGCTCTCAAAAGCTTTATGAAATGAATATAAAATGATAAACAATAGTATGCAAGCTTATAGCAATAGAATGATCAGTTGTTGTGTGTTGTTGTGTTTAAAACACTGAAATGAAGCTGTATTTATAGTTGAAAAACTTGGCATTACCGTTGTCTAATTGTCAATTAAGAGTTGCTGATTTTACTCTGTGACAATCGATTGTCAGGAAGCCACAATCGATTGTTTGCCAATCGTTCCAAAAATCAATCCCAGATTTTACGCTTAACAATCGATTGTCCAAGATCAACAATCGATTAGTGGCAATGTTCAAAAAATCATTTCCAGATTTTACGTAAAACAATCGATTATACCAAATTAATAATCGATTATTCAGCAACGTTCAAAAAATCCTTTCCAGATTTTAATTTCAACAATCGATTTTACAAAATCAACAATCGATTACCTGATGGTATTTGAAAACTTTACGACAACGGTCAGCTTCACAATCGATTGTGCAATGTTAACAATCGATTATTTATCAGACTTTGAAAATCATTTTAGACACTGCCTCGTGACAATCGATTGTTATTTACTCACAATCGATTATTTAATAACTTTGAAAAAGTCTGGAAGACACTGCCTCAACACAATCGATTGTCATATGTTCACAATCGATTATTTTGTGACTTTGAAAAAGTCACTGCCTCAACACAATCGATTGTCATAAGTTCACAATCGATTATTTTGTGACTTTGAAAAATCTGAAGGACACTGTCTCTTCACAATCCATTATTCTGAGTTTTGAAAAACTTTGATGGACACTGCCTCATCACAATCGATTGTCATAAGGTTCACAATCGATTGTCATGCAGGTTTGAAAAACCTGATGCTCACTGCCTTAACACAATCGATTATCATTAGTTCAGAATCGATTGTCATGCAGTCTTGGCTTAACATAATCGATTATCATAAGTACATAATCGATTATCTTAGTCCAGATTTTAGAGGCATTTTTAAAAATCATTTTGACTGAAGTAAATATGCATGATTTAAAATCATTTAGCATTAAATTAAATATGCATGATTTTGTAAAAATAATTTTACGAGAGAAGCCATGTCATGAGTCAAGTTGTCGGATCAAGATCACAATTAAGAACGACTCATTTAAACTATAAAACTTTGTCTTGTTCTTGAATCTCGTTATCCACCAATTGTGTGCTTGTACTTGAACTTCGTCATATATCAATTTGCGCTTGTTTGTCATTAATCAAAACCTACACATAAGAACACACGTTTTAGTATAAAGCCTTGAGAACGTGTTTCCAACAATTTCCCCCTTTTTGATAATGGCAAACTTTAAGCGGGATATGCAACTTAAACAATTTATAATGACGATTCAAGACAATTTGTTCCCCCTCAATATATGAATTCCCCCTCAATTTAAGCTTATAAATATTGAGAGCGCATACCCCTTATCTTCCGCCTTTTGCCATTAGCAAAAATAATATAAGAAGATGCCAAAGATGTAAATAAAACTTGATTATTTATTGGAAAGAAAACGTGATTACTTAAAGAGAGCACAATAACTCAAGTAATAGCAGTACAATCGATTATTGATACGAGATAATCGATTATTAAACGACAGAAACCGATTTTTCTGAAGAAGACTTGATTATTGCGCGTCATGCTTTATAATTCCCCCTACCTTTAGGGCGATACATGCAAAATTTCGTTAGACGTCTCCGACGCTCAAGTTAGAAATCATGTAAGATAAAAAGATGCAATGCATGACTTAGATCAACGTGGAGTCAAGAATCCCGAGTTCACTTCGAAATCGGAAGAAGGACTCTTTCTCTAAGGGCTTTGTAAAGATGTCGGCCAATTGATCTTTGGTTTCAACAAATTCGATTTCGACATCCCCTTTGAGAACGTGATCTCTTATAAAATGATGTCTAATTTCAATGTGTTTTGTTCGCGAATGAAGAACGGGGTTCTTCGTCAAGCATATGGCACTAGTATTATCACATCTAAGAGGGATATGATCAAGACTTAGGCCATAGTCCAAGAGTTGTTGTTTCATCCATAGGATTTGAGCGCAACATCTCCCCGCGGCTACATATTCAGCCTCGGTTGTGGACAACGCAACACTTACTTGTTTCTTGCTAAACCAAGAAACGAGAGAGCTACCGAGCAAATGGCAAGTGCCACTAGTGCTCTTGCGGTCCAATTTTCATCCAGCAAAATCGGAGTCGGAATAGCCAACGAGTTGGCATGAAGAACCTTTGGGGTACCATAGACCCACATTTGTAGTACCAACAAGATACTTCAAGATCCGTTTTACCGCAGTAAGGTGAGACTCCTTCGGACACGATTGATAACGGGCGCATAAGCACACGCTAAACATGATGTCCGGACGACTAGCAGTAAAATAAAGAAGAGAGCCAATCATACCTCGATACTTCTTAGTGTCGACTTCCTTACCATTCTCGTCTTTGTCTAGATGATCGGATGTGCTCATGGGAGTCGCCATTGCTTTTGCATTGTTCATCTCAAATCGTTTCAGCAATTCTTTGCAATATTTGGCTTGGCAAATGAACGTACTTCTTTCATTTGCTTTACTTGTAATCCCAAAAAGAATGTTAACTCACCCATCATAGACATCTCAAATTCGCTTGTCATTAAATCGGAAAATTCCTTGCATAAGACATTGTTAGTAGCACCAAATATGATATCATCCACATATATTTGTACTAATAGAATATCATTGTTTTTATGCTTAACAAAGAGGGTGGTGTCAACTTTCCCCCTAATGAAATCATTTTCCAATAAAAATTTACTCAATCTTTCATACCAAGCTCGGGGAGCTTGTTTTAAACCATAGAGAGCCTTTTTGAGTTTGAAAACATGATCGGGAGATTTAAAATCTTCAAAACCGGGGGGTTGTTCAACATAAACTTCTTCTTGTATAACACCATTTAGAAAAGCACTTTTCACATCCATTTGATATAAATTGAAATTCATAGAAGAGGCAAAAGCGAGCAATAGACGAATAGCTTCTAATCTAGCTACGGGAGCATATGTTTCTTCATAGTCAATACCCTCTTCTTGATTATAGCCTTTTGCTACAAGCCTAGCTTTTTTTCTAGTGATTACACCATTTTCATCTAGTTTATTTCGAAAAACCCATTTCTTACCAATTATGGTATGATTTTTGGGTCTTGGCACCAAATCCCAAACGTCATTCCGTTTGAATTGTTTAAGCTCCTCTTACATTGCCAAGGTCCAAAATTCATCTCCAATTGCTTCGGAGATGGTTGTTGGTTCAATTTGAGACACAAAAGCAGTATGTCCTAAGGTGTTCTTAAGGGAGTTTCGGGTACTTACCTTTTCTCCGACGTCACCAATTACCTGTTCGAGAGGGTGATCTTTGATTGTCCTCCACTCGTTAGGCATTGTCGTTTCTTTCTCCAATTGTGGCGCTTCTTCCATTGGTTGTTCCAAGATTTCATCTTTATTTTCCTTAGGCGATTCCTCTTGTATTTTGTCTTTCAAGCTATCTAAAATACCTGCAAGATCAAAACCGGAATCCTTTCTCGCCAAGCGAGCATTATTTTCGGCAAATACAACATAAGGGGATTCCTCCACAGTTTCGGTTCTTTTATTAAAAACCCTATATGCTTTGCTACGTGAAGAATAACCAATGAAAATTCCCTCATCGGACTTAGCATCAAATTTTCCCAATTGATCTTTGCCATTGTTATGAATAAAACATTTACAACCGAATACTCTAAAGTGGGAGATATTTGGTTTCCTTCCCTTATAGAGTTCATAGGGAGTTTTCATGAGTATAGGCCTTATGACTACTCTATTTAAGACGTAGCATGCGGTACTCACGGCATCCGCCCAAAAATGTTTGGGAATCTTAGCCTCTTCGAGCATGGTTCTAGCCATCTCTTCGAGACACCTATTTTTCCTTTCCACCACCCCATTTTGTTGTGGTGTACGTGGAGTGGAAAAGGTATGCTCGATACCGAGTTCGTCACAAAAGTCCGCAAAGAGATTGTGATCAAACTCTCCCCCATGATCACTTCTAATTGAAGTGACGGTTGTTTCCTTCTCGTTTTGAACACGCTTAAGAAAATATTTAAAAATCTGAAAAGCATCACTTTTATTGGCAAGAAATAAAGTCCAAGTAAATCTAGAATAATCATCAACAATCACAAAAGCATAACGATTTCTTCCTAGACTTTCAATGCGAGATGGTCCAAATAAATCCATGTGAAGCAATTGCAATGGTCTAGTAGTTGAAACAATGTTTTTTCGATTTGAAAGATGCTTTTGTTTGCTTCCCTTTTTGACAAGAATCACAAATAGATTCATTTTCAAATTTCAAATTGGGAAGGCCAATAACTAAGTTTTGTGAAATCAATTTGTTCAAAAGATGCATGTTTATATGAGCAACTCTACGATGTCATAGCCAAGTATCATCCTCTTTGCTCATAAGGCAATCCACATATTTGGGTGAGGAATTAGCAAGATCAACCATGTAAATATTATCCACTCTAAAACCACGAAGGATAATTTTGAAATCACTACGTCTAAATACTAAGCATTCATCCGAATCAAATAAGGCAAGACCCTTGTCACATAATTGACTTATGCTCAAGAGATTATGCTTTAAACCTTTAACAAGTAATATATGCTTAATAGAAGAATTTTCATCCTTACCGACCGATCCGATGCCGATAATCTTTCCTTTATTGTTGTCACCAAAAATAACACTTCCTCCTTCTTTGTGTTCTAGTTGAAGGAATTTGGATTCGTCTCCCGTCATGTGCTTGGAGCATCCACTATCAAGGTACACCATAGTACACTTGATCTCTTCAAACACACCTACAAAACAAATTAATGTGTTTTAGGTACCCATGCCATTTTGGGTCCTTGAGGGTTAGGCATATCATAATGATGCGATTGAGTGATATGTCTATGTCGTGTAAAGCATGCAGGGGCAATATGACCAATGCGTCTACAATAATGACAAGTCACGTTGGGGCATCCTTCTCGGTTCATAGTAACTTGATGGACGAAAATGAATTACTCTATTTTCATTATGACTATTGCGCATTTCATGAGAACCATTTCTCCTACTATTAGTTCTAAAATGAGCAGCATTTCTAGAGTAATGGTCATGTCTAGATGTTCTAAGAGGTTCACAACTCCTTCTAGTGTTTGTCCTAGAATATGCATCATTTCTAGGTGGTAAGTCATTTCTAGGTCTTCTAAAATGTTCAACATTTGGTCTAGCATGCATATTTGTTCTAGGATCGCTATTTCTATGTATGGATTTATTTTATTAATCCTAGGTTGAGCCTTAGGTGATTGGGGTTTGGCGTCAGCCTTTTCTTTAGGCTCATTCTTAAAGCCTATGCCATGCTTGGTTGATTTCAAATTAACAAGGACCTTATTCAAATTTTTGTGGGAAGAATTAAACTTATCTAAGGTACCTTTAAGTCTATCTACCTCATTTTCGAGATGCATGCAAGAAGAGCAATTTTTAATAGAACTTTCGGGCTTGTCGGCACTTCTTTTTTCGAAAAACTTGTTTTCCTCTTTCAGCTTCTCATTTTCTAAAACCAGTTTTTCTAACTCCTTTTCGTTCAAAGAAAGCAGTTTTTGAAAATCTTTTTCTTTTAGAGAAGCATTTTCTTTTATGCTCTTGACAGTTTTTGAAGCCTTAATAAATTCAGTATATAGCTCATCAAAAGCAGTTCGCATTTCTTCAAGAGTAAAGAAGTTTTTAGAAGAGATTTGACATACCTCATCTTGCTTGTCTTCTTGCGCCATAAGACAAAGGTTTGTGGCTTCGTCTTCTTCTTCTTCGCTTGACTCATCTCCGGAGTCTCCTCCCCAAGAAATGTATGCACGTTGCTTCTTAAAAGGTTTCTTCTCCTTTTTGATGTTTGGGCAATTTGATTTGACGTGCCCGGTTTCACAGCATTCATAGCACTTTATTTGCTCGCCTTGCTTTTTGCCCTTTCGTTCATACTCCTTTCGCATGAACTTTTGAAATCTTTTGATAACGGGTCCAAACTCGTAGTCTCCGTCCTCATCAACTTGAGGTTGGCTTGTGCTTGCCTTAAGTGCTATTCTTTGCCTCCTTTGATCATCAACAAGAGGGTTAAGTATTGTAGATTCATAAGTCTTAAGGTTACCTCTTAATGCGTCGATTGTGACATTTGAGACGCCTATGAATTGTTGAATTGCGTCGGCCTTTGATCGCCATGCCGGAGTGAGACTTCTAAGAATTTTTCGAACAAGTTCTCTATCCGTGAATGTCTTCTTGAGAGCATGTAGATCATTTACGATTATTGAAAATCGTTCAAACATTTCATCCACCTTTTCACCTTCCTTCATGTGAAATAATTCATAAGCATGGGTTAGGAAATCAATTTTAGCTTCCCTTACCTGGTCCATACCTTCGTACGTAATTTCCAGCTTGTCCCACATTTCCTTTGCCGTTGTGCAACACGATATTTTCCTGTAATCGTCAGCATTTACAGCACAATATAATAAATTAATTGCTTTAGCATTATTTTGAACCTTTCGGATATCATCCGCGTCATATTCTTCTTCGGATTTGGGAACCCATTCGTTTTCAACCTTTTTGGTTGGAATTTGATTTCCCTTCGTTATCACCTTCCAGAGATGAAAGTTGTTTGCTTGAACGAAGTTTTTCATCCTCTCCTTCCAGTACGTGTAGTTTGTACCGTTGAATAGAGGTGGTCGTGTGGAGCATTGTCCTTCATCAATTCCTGCAAAAGAGTCACGAGTAGAAGCCATGGATGGTTCTCTCAAACTGCTAAGTCTTCAGAGAGTTGGGCTCTAATACCAATTGTTAGATAATACGCTTAACGCTAGAGGGGGGGGTGAATAGCGTTATAATAAAATTTAGCGTAAACTTGCGGAAATTAAAATTTGCAGGAAATAAATAAGTGCGATAAATAATAAAGTACGCACCGATGTATTCTGGTTCACCACAACACGTGGCTAGTCCAGTCCCCGAGAGACTCTCTCGAGATTTTCCACTAACTTGTCAAGCTTACGGGTGCTCAGCAAACCTTTACAGCTTAAGGACACAAGCCTTAACACCTTTGCTCGGAGATACAACACTCCAAGACTTCACTGTTAAGCTTACGGGTGCCTAACCAACCTTTACAACTTAAGGACACAAGCCTTAACACCTTTGCTCGGAGATACAACACTCCAAGACTTCAACCAAGGAAATACAAGTTCCTTACAACAAGAGAATCACAATTCTCTTACAAGTGTACAAAACACTAAACACTCAAACAAAGCACTCCTTAATGAGTAGATATGATTAAAAGAAGTAAGCTCAAGATCACAACAACTACGGACAAGACTTTGGCTCTCAAAAGCTTTATGAAATGAATATAAAATGATAAACAGTAGTATGCAAGCTTATAGCAATAGAATGATCAGTTGTTGTGTGTTGTTGTGTTTAAAACACTGAAATGAAGCTGTATTTATAGTTGAAAAACTTGGCATTACCGTTGTCTAATTGTCAATTAAGAGTTGCTGATTTTACTCTGTGACAATCGATTGTCAGGAAGCCACAATCGATTGTTTGCCAATCGTTCCAAAAATCAATCCCAGATTTTACGCTTAACAATCGATTGTCCAAGATCAACAATCGATTATTGGCAACATTCAAAACATCATTTCCAGATTTTACGTAAAACAATCGATTATACCAAATCAATAATCGATTATTCAGCAACGTTCAAAAAATCCTTTTCCAGATTTTAATTTCAACAATCGATTGTACAAAATCAACAATCGATTACCTGACGGTATTTGAAAACTTTACGTCAACGGTCAGCTTCACAATCGATTGTGCAATGTTAACAATCGATTATTTATCGGACTTTGAAAATCATTTTAGACACTGCCTCGTGACAATCGATTGTTATATTCTCACAATCGATTATTTAATAACTTTGAAAAAGTCTGGAAGACACTGCCTCAACACAATCGATTGTCATATGTTCACAATCGATTATTTTGTGACTTTGAAAAAGTCACTGCCTCAACACAATCGATTGTCATAAGTTCACAATCGATTATTTTGTGACTTTGAAAAATCTGAAGGACACTGTCTCTTCACAATCCATTATTCTGAGTTTTGAAAAACTTTGATGGACACTGCCTCATCACAATCGATTGTCATAAGGTTCACAATCTATTGTCATGCAGGTTTGAAAAACCTGATGCTCACTGCCTTAACACAATCGATTATCATTAGTTCACAATCGATTGTCATACAGTCTTGGCTTAACATAATCGATTATCATAAGTACATAATCGATTATCTTAGTCCAGATTTTAGAGGCATGTTTAAAAATCATTTTGACTGAAGTAAATATGCATGATTTAAAATCATTTAGCATTAAATTAAATATGCATGATTTTATAAAAATAATTTTACGAGAGAAGTCATGTCATGAGTCAAGTTGTCGGATCAAGATCACAATTAAGAACGACTCATTTAAACTATAAAACTTTGTCTTGTGCTTGAATCTCGTTATCCACCAATTGTGTGCTTGTACTTGAACTTCGTCATATATCAATTTGTGCTTGTTTGTCATTCATCAAAACCTACACATAAGAACACACGTTTTAGTATAAAGCCTTGAGAACGTGTTTCCAACAATATTAACAGAAAATTTTATGGAAAAATCCATCATTGTCTCATTTTTATCCACGTGCCTCTATTTATGAAAAGGAGGTGCAAAGATTATTCATTTGCAAAAAATAGCAAATTAAATGCCAGATGCATTTCGGATCTAAAAAGGATAACAAAGTCACATATCCCCGCAGAGAATGTTCCAATCTGTATTGATGTACCTATTGGACAATCTTCTAGTATTATAGCTAATGAGTCAAAAGCACACCTAAAACGTGGCAGACCATTAGGTTCTAAGTATCGAAATCCTAGAAAAAGGAAAACAAATGATCAAGATGACACAACGAAAGAGTCTTATGAAGAAATCCACAATTAAATAAAATCTGAGATTCATAAGGAAACTACTGAGCCCGAGACTCAAGAAAATAAGTAACCATCAACAAATCCAATCAATATTGAGACAAATTTGGATCGAGTGGATATAGTGGTGGATTATGTATTTGCATATAATGTTGCATCTACTATTATGCAAGATAGTGATGATCTTGAACCTTAATTAGTTGGAGAATGTTGACAAAGGCGTGATTGGCTAAAATGGCAAGAAGCAATTCAATCGGAGTTGAATTCACTTACAGAACGCGAAGTTTTTGGATCTATAGTCCAAACACCTAATTGTGTTAAACTAGTTGGCTATAAATGAATCTTTATACACAAGAGAAATGAGAAAAATAAGATAAAAAAATATAAGGCACGCCTTGTTGCACAAGAATTTTCACAAAGGCCTGGTGTCGATTACGAAGAGATATATTCACCTGTTATGGATGCTATAATGTTTCGTTATTTCATTAATTTTGTTGTCCATGAAAAGCTTGACATGCATTTAATGGATGTAGTTACTGCCTACCTTTATGGCTCACTTGATAATGAGATATACATAAAAATCCCCGAGGGATTTAAAATGCCTAATGCACATAATTCAAAGTCCCGAAAAATATTTTCAATCAAATTGCAAAGATCTTTGTGTAGTCTAAAGCAATTAGGACGTATGTAGTATAATCGTCTTAGTGAGTATTTATTAATGGAAGGTTATATAAATGATGTCATTTGTCCATGTATTTTTATAAAGAAAACAACATCGGAATTTGATGTACTTGCCGTATATGTTGATAACATAAACCTTATTAGAACTCCAAAAGGCAACTGATTATTTAACGAAGTAATTCGAGATGATAGATTTCGGAAAGACAAAATTATGTCTTGGTTTTCAAATTGAACATTTGGCAAACGAAATTTTTATTCATCAATCTGCCTTCATTGAAAAGATATTGAAATGGTTTTACATGGATGGAGCACATCCATTAAGTACTCCGATGGTTGTTCGATCACTTGATGTGAATAAGGATCTATTCCGGCCTCAAGAAGAGAATGAAGAGCTACTTGGTCCTGACGTACAATATCTTAGTGCAATTGGTGCACTAATGTATCTTGCTAACACTATAAGACCTGATATAACTTTTTCAGTTAATGTCTTAGCAAGATATAGCTCTGTTCCTACAAGGAATCGTTGGAATGGAATCAAGCACATATTGCAGTATCTAAATGAAACTACCGATATTGACTTATTTAGTGGCAATAATTGCAGTCCTGAACTTGTTGGTTATGCCGACGCCGGGTATTTATCTTATCTACACAAGGATCGATCTCAAACAGGCTATGTGTTTACATGTGGAGGCACTGCTATATCTTGGCGATCGATTAAGCAATCAATTGTAGATACTTCATCTAATCATGCTGAGATAATTGCTATTCATGAAGCAAGCCGAGAGTGTGTGTGGTTGAGATCTATAATACATCTTATTCGAGACAAATATGGTTTGAAGTGTGACAAACTGCCCACGATTTTGTATGAAGACAATGCAGCATACATAGCCTAATTGAAGGGAGGATTCAAAAAAGTAGATAGGACAAAACACACTTCACCAAAGTTATTTTTCGCACATGATCTTCAAAAGAATGGCGATATCAATGTGCAACAAATTCGTTCAAGTGATAATATAGATAATTTGTTCACCAAGTCTCTATTACTACTGGTAATTGCAACATAGTCACAATTTAAAAAGTAATCGAAAATTGACCACTTTTTCATGTAAAGATAAGATAAAATTTTTCATTATAATATACTGGAGTTTGAATTTATTACAAATAAGATTCCAGCATAATGTGTTAGAGTTCCAACATAATATACTGGAAGTTTATGCGCAGATGCATCATAATCCAATATATTATTCTAGAATTTTCTATTTCAGTTAAACTAGTAATTATGTTGTAATAACCTTGCAAACGCTGGTTATTTTTCGGTTGTCAGTCCGAAAACTGACTAGCCCTTAGTATTTTCACCTAATTAAATGAGCTAGACCCATAATATTAAAATTTTCTTTTATTTAGAGCAGTTTTATTGAATTTAAATAATCAGCCCAATTATATTTTATTCTTATTACTTATTTGGATTAATATGCTGAATTTAAGATAAAATCCAATTTTCTTATGGATTTAAATATAGTAAAATTTTACTTATCTACGCTTACATCGACAAATTAATTATCTAAATAAAAAAAATTAAAATATTTAAAAACGGGCAAACCCTTAAAAAATTGATTTCACAAGTTCAAAAATTGACCTCCTTCCTTAGATCCTTTTGACCATCATGTGGTCACCAAATCTAGATCTTTATTAAAATAGCATGATCTAGCTAATTTTTTGATTGATCATTCAAAAATAATCGGTATTTATCATGTCAATAAAAATAATTATTATTTTGCTGCAACAGAGATCGATCTAACCTAATATACTGAAGTTCGGTGCACCTTTGTATAAACACTGATGCTCCAAACTCCAATATATTATGTTGGAGTATTTTTTCGAATTTTGAACAGTATTTTAGTTCAGATTTATCTTTACATAAAAAATGGCTAAATTTCAATTAGTTTTAAAATTGTGACTATTTTTGAATGATTACTTGTAAATCTAGCTATTTTTAAATTTTTTCCAGATCTTTTTTCACGTTAAAAACAGAGAAAATGACGAGAGAGAATACATAAAATTAAGTGGGAAAATTAAATAAATGATACAAGCATGCATTACACTAGCGTAGGAACACATTATACATGACAAGAGAAGGTTATGGAGTATTTTTGGAATTAAATATAGATAAAAAGAGGTCAATCATAAAATATCCGTCAAGTGAACCACGCGAATCAGCTCAAGTCAGGCCTGAAGAAGGACTGCCGCGGTTCTACCGTAATCGCGCCAGAACTACGGTAGAGGACTATCGCGGACAATTTGAGATTCAGAGAGCATGTTTGGCCGCGGTTCTGGCGTAATCGCGCCAGAACCGCGGCAGAGGCGAAAACTTTTAGGGACCTAGGTGCAAAATACGATATTTTTAGCTCAAAATCCTATTTTAAACACTAGACTTCGCCCAAAGGAGGCATGTATTATTTTAGAGAGTACTTTGACAAGAGAGACAAGTGTGAGAGATCATCCAAAACATCATATTATTTTTTCTTGCAATTTTCATTATGAATATTATTCGAGTTTATTTACCCATAGTTATGAGTAGCTAAATCTTTTGTCTAGGGTTTTGATGGAATCTATTGAGGGATGAACTTCTTGATAATATGAACACAGCTTGCCATTTTAATCTTTATTTGTTCAACTACGTGTTTGTTGTAGTTAATTGATTGGATCCTTAATTAATTGTGCCTATTTAGTGTGCATAGCTCGAAAGATAGTGCATATTTAGGTGAATACTGAACAACACCACTCCCCACGTATAAGAGGGATCTATAACTACGGGTTTAAAGGCGGCATTACGGATAACAAAGCTTTGGGTGCAATCTTAAGTTAACTGTGATAACAAAAGCTAGCTAGTGTATCTCGGGAGAGTGCATTTAGTAAATTACTGTGATTACTCGGGAGAGATTTACGGTGAGAAGAGCGTTCATGATTGATGGAGATGTGTTGGTGAAATTGTATGAAACATAAACAAAAGGAAGTCCATCAATAGGGTAAATCATTACCTTAGTGTTTTCTCATTATTGTTTACAACTTAACATCTTTAGTTTACAGTTATTTATTTACTGTTAATCTTAGTTATTAAAGACACCATCAACTATGATTCAAACGTTTGAAAAATTGGTTCGAAAGAGTTTAGTAGGTCTAAAGATAGTGATTGATAGGTTAACTCTATGTGGATTCGACTCTGGGCATAATACTCAGGTTATATTTACAACGCCCGCATTGTCCTTTTTAGCCTTGATGAATGTTTTATTTTGTTTTTTTATATTGGAATGTTAGTGGCATGCATTTGATCCCTTACTTTAATTTTGTTACATGTGCTTGTTGACACACATTTTATATTATAAATGGTGTTCGTTTATTTTAGCTTCTTTTTGTCCATATTAGTTAGATACGTTTACAGCGATATACTTTCCGTGGACGCGATATACTTCCCGTGAAATCCCGCAAATTTTCTTATTAGTGTCAATAATCAAATCAATAAGCCCCAAAATCGATAAACCGAAATAGAAAAAATCGAAACCTTATTGAAACGATAGCGATAAGCATATGTACAAATCGATAATCGATAAGTATTATCTATAAGGATCAAAATTAAATCGATAAATCAAATGCACACCCTACCAATGCGTAGTCACCAAATCTAGATCTTTCTTCATGTTAAAAAGAGAGAAAATAACGAGAGAATACGGGACATTAAGTGGGCAAATTAAATAAATGATACAAGTATACATTACACTAGCATAGGAACACATTATACACCAATACAATTAGATTAATCTTGAGTAAACCAAAGTACATAAACATAAATATTATATGTTAAACTTATCCTTCAAATGTAGGAGTAGTTGAAAAATCTTCTTCAGATACACACGTACAATCAAGATTGGAATTTGCATGTACCATAACCTACAAAAAGTACAAAACACATAGAACGCGTCATTAGAATATTACTATGGCAAAATACAAAAGTTACCCCAAACTATGCACCAAATCACTCTTACACACTTTTTGCGGATTAAAATTGTCTTACCCACTCAACCTTTTCGAAGTGTGTCTAAGATACCCCATTTTTTATCAGGTAAATTACACGCAAAACAGGCACGTGAAGAGATGAAAAATGAAAATCTGAAATTTTATTTGAACGGTGTAGATTCAAGCAAGTTGATCCAAAGGTCTAAATTTGTTTTTTCTTTTTATCCTTTTTTTTCTTTTACCATTACACAAAAAAAAAATTGTTAATGCTAAAACCTTCGTCCCCAACCTCCCCTGCTCATTGGTCTTATTCCCAGGATACACTTCACCCAAGCACTCCAGTAGATTCAAGTAGGAATAAAAAAGAAATAATCTTTAGATTTAATATCTCCACCCATGTTTTTCTCCATAGCCATGGAGTTATCAGTGAAACCTTATCCTTTTCTGTCTTTTATCAACCGAAAATGAGGTTCTGCTTGAAACTCCAGCCGGTGAAATAGTTCAAATTATGCTTCAAGTTGAAAAATAAAGTAGTTAATACAGATGGGTGCTTCATTAATATAGATATGGCAGTGGCACAAGAAGAGAGTTAATGGGTTTCTTCTTGGGGGTTCTATCTGCCATGGCTGCTAAGATTTTAGAGGAAGAATGATTGTACACTTCCACTACAACTTAATTGGTGCAAAATCAATAATCCATTTCATAAATCAATCAAAGAAATTCTGAGTTTTTCTTAAAGAATGGGAGAAGTAAGATGTTTTTTGAGGAAAACTATTAATGTCAACTAAACGGGGGGATTGAAGGGAATTTTGTGAAGACAAAATGGATTATGGGAGTGTGTGACTTGAACTATTGATTAGTCTGTGTAGATATATGCCTGCCACATGGGAATTTACTATTAAATGTGTCTTTGTTCCAATCGCTGTGTAAGCCCTATACATGGGAATTTACTATTAAATGTGTCTTTGTTCCAATCGCTGTGTAAGCCCTATACAGAGGATAGGATGGTTCCAATCGGCTTCGAATCGTGCACACTGATAATGTAAAAAATATTATATAAAGGTAATTTTAGTTAACTCTAGATAGTATTGAATGACAATCTTTAGTAAATTGAAGTAACTCGGGGTAAATTATAATAATGGGGTAAAAATATTACTTTATATAGTATAAATAAATAGCCATCCATATAATTTGACAAAATTACTTACTTGCATAGTCCTAGTATTTCTTTAATGGTTTTAATGCAAAATCAATAATCCATTTCATAAATACACTTATACATTAGCAAAGGAACAATTTCAACTCGGAATGTGACTTACTTGGATCAGCAGAGGCGACGACACCAGTACCAGCAAAGTCACAGTTGAATGCATTGCGGCCCTCCCTTTGGTAGTAAGAGTTCATGACAAAGGCCGCGTGAGATCTAATAGTGTTGGGATTAAAGCAGGGACCTCCAGCTTGAATTGGGGTGCAATCCACTCCTTGGCTGCACACATAGTTTATGTTGGATTGTAATTGTGCATCTGTAGCCTCGGCTTTCGGCATGCAGAATTTTTTGCTCTCTGCTGGTCTTACTGGTGATGTTGGCTGCCCTTTATTGCCATTGCCATTTCTTGGCGCGGGCAATGCTGGTGTTGGTTGAGCCTGTGGGTATCAAAATCACAAAGATTGGATAAAGGTAGGTCGTCATAACTAACAAATAAATAACTAAATGAAGATTATGTAAATGATTAGAGGTGACAAATGAATGTATTGGTTCTAATTTGGATAGTTCAAATTAATAAACCGATAATTACACAATTCACCCAAAATTTGCATGGGTTAAGATAGGTCAAATAACGGGTCATAAGTCACAACATAATCCGTATAAAATTATAAATCCAACCTACCATCCTTCACAGGGGTGGATCCAGCCTTTCGGCCACCCAGTATTTTTATTGTGGAACATTATTTTTAACGTGAAACATAATTTAACATGTAAAAAATTCATAAAATTTGCAATAAATAATAGACACGAACCCATAGCATTAAATATACCTAATGAGTTTAATGTTAGAAATCTAAAAGTTGAACACGTAGAGTTTAAATCTTGAATCAGTCTCGGGACCTTCACCTCTAAGTTCATTAAATATAATGTAGAAGATATAAGGCATTGCACCGTGATATGAGTGATTAACTTGTAAGTACTCTCAAGTTTGAATTACTGGCCGGCCCAGGAAGAGAAAATCAACACATAAAAAAGCAGCAGCATAAAGTACTAAAAACGAGACGACAAAATTCAAATTTAAAGATAGAAAAATGATGCTCAAATCTTTTTCTTTTTCATTTTCTAAATAGTAAAATAGCATCTCAGAAATGCGCGTAAAGGATTCGACATCACATGTTCTTTAGGTCGTAGCGGTTGAACTTTCCAGCACGCTACCTTTTTTTGTGTACTGAGAAAGGATAGTACCGTTACTAATGTCTTTTCTCTTTATAGAAGGGGAATCCAACATAAAAAATTTAAATATTGTACCATTGTATGTGGTGGGACTGGTGTCAAGTTTATGAAGTTCCAGCTTGTAACGTATCTAGTTAATTTTTTTGGTTAAAATATCAAGATTTAGTTCGACGATAGAAAAACAAACAATGAGCTAACAATTACAAATGTAGCTACTAAATGTTCATATTCTAAAGCGTTCGTGTGTCTATAAAAGCAACAAAAACAACCCCGGCATCTTTCCCTCCAAGAACTCCCCACCTTGCTCTTGGGGAGACTCAAACTCACAACATTTCGATTGGAAGTGAAGATTGCTTATTCTTGTCTATAAAAGCATTTGTGTTAAAACTAATAAAAAAAAGGCATTTGTGTTAACACCGCCAATTTTGAATCAATTAATTGTCGGTTGCCCTATTCGATAGACAAAGTACATCCAAACGAGATAGGTGATTTTTGTCACATGAAGCCAAGTGTCCCTCACATGGACAGTTTAACATAGAAATGCAATACAACCAGCTGTACTCGACTGAAAAAGCTATTAACAGTTCAAGATTCTTGAAGCTACGTCTCAACAAAAAACAATGGGGCGCAAGAGAAAAGAATAGGAACCACCTTCCATGTAACAGGAAATACGTGAAACAAATTACAAAAGCTTGTCATAATTATAGCTGGACATGGCAAATTCCTATTAAACCCCCTCAATTCAATTTTCACATCCTCTTAAAATGACTCAAATGCCCTCCTTGCTTCGAATTAGTGTGTGGTCTGTAAATTTGGTCTACCAAAATCATTAGATGATCAGTTAATGAGATATCCATTATTTATAACAAAATGAATTAATTACTTAGTAGTAATATTTACTTCGTCAGCCTAACATGAATGGCAAAATAAGGTGGTGTGGTTTAAAAGAGGTTCCCTTGTTTAGCTGGATGTCAGAATGGTTTCCAAATTGGACATTAAGCAGCAAGAAGTATATGAAAAAGAGAAGAAATTCACCTTTAACCTATAATGAACAAATTACTATATATGTGCAAGAACATTAGTCGAACACACAATAGTTTAACGCGAAACTGCCAACTTCTTAATCATCAGCAATACAAATTTTGAAGTGATGATAAAATTAAGTGGTAATTAATGAAGAAAGTTCAAGTTACCTGCTCTCCTTTCAAGACTCCAATATTGTAAACCGGGGTGAAATCCGGACGAAACAATCCGAAATTCCTCTCAGCAGTTGAACCGGGTTTAGTGTTCTCGTTGAACAATCCGAATATGTATGTCTCAATCTTCCTGTGCGGCATCAATGGCGTCCCTGTCCCAGAGTTGTACTTCCTCAACAACCCACCATTGTAGGAAGCCGCATTTTCCACCGTACATTGAGGCTCAAATGACTCACCCTGAGATGGCCATCCTGTCTCCGCCGCAACAATCTCTACATCTGAGTATTTAAGCCTTACCATCGACATATACACCGCATCTAATAACATGTCGAACGAGTTTGTGTACCATCTCTTAGAAAACCTGTCGTAGACACCTTTGTTTTTCCGGAATAAAAGGAAGTCCTCCTGTTTTGGGTTGTACCCAAAGTATGGGTAAGGGTTTACCATAAAAGGTCCTTTAGTCTCGCGCAAGAATTGGAGCATCGGGGCCAGAATACCCACATCCCAACCAGGCCTAAACCTCGCGGCGCTAGGTGGGTTGGATCTTAAAAGGATACCCAGAGAATGAGGAGACGAGACCTTGATATCCTTTAACCCGGACTGACCAAGAGCTTGGTAAAAGGTTTTCATGGCAGGAACCAGCTTCATCTGGATATCTGGTCCGTCCCAGTGGAGGACTTCATTCCCCACAAGAATAACATCAATCTTGGTTTGTGGGTAAAAGGGTTTAATGTTGGCGTCGATATAACGGCGAGCATAGCTGATATCCAAGAGGTTGGGAATCTCTCCGTTTGGAACAGTGACGGTAACTGAGATTCCTGTGTTGGCAAAAGCTCGTAGGATGTCTGGGTTGATGTCAAAGATTTTGATGCGGTCGATGACGGTTTTTTCTTTGAGAAACTGAGCAACTTGAGCTGGTGGGGGAAGGTTGTTCCCTAGTGTACCATAGTTAACACCAATAGAATTAACAGCCGGAAAAAACATAGGAACAACAAACAATATTAACAACAACAGGGACGGTCTTTTGTCTGGCATGTTTTATCCAAATGGGTTTGGTGAAGAAGGGAGAGGGAAAATGGAAGGGTTATTAATGAAGTAGAGAAAGAGGGTCAAATTTGGATTTGGACTAGTTTGAACAAAGGAAGGACGTTCAAAGGCTGTTGGCGATGGAGAGTTCTAGTTTTGAGTTTTCGTTAATGCCTTGGGAATCGAGGGGGGCCTATTATTTTGAATTTTGAGGGAGCATCCTATAAACGTGTCGTGGCAACAAAGGTTAAAAGGAATGCAATAATTATTCTGATTACGCGTATGTTGCGCAATGCCATTTGTAAAATGAATATGTCCGAAAAGAGACAACGGACTCTATAGATTTACAGTAACACCTCATTATCCAGCACATGGGATTAACATCATGCTACGCGTGCCGAGACGGCCCAACATGGAAATTATAAGCTATTTGTGTAGGGAAAAATACGGAAAAAGTCCATTTAAATATAAACTTACCAATTTCTAGCTCAAAATTAGACACTTATTAAAAGTAACCCAAAATTAAAGAGATATATATAAGGAAGGATTCTTCGAAAATCATGCTAAAAGTCTTCCTTCCTTTCCTGTGCATATCAATTTAACCTATCACGACATTCTTTATCTCTGTAAATCACGGCATTCTCTCTCAAAAAAATCTCAAAAGGAGCAACTTTCACTCAAAATCGATAAATTTCACTATATACGTTCGTAATTTTTATTTAAATACAGCTTTTGCAATTTCTGTGTAGAAGGAACTACGAACTGCAATCACAATCAAACAAGGAGTTAGTGAGTTTTGACCTAATTTCAGCTACTTCAATGGCAAATTTACCAATTTTTATTCAGTATGGTGACTGATGGAATGTTGACAACAACTTTGTAGATTATAATGAATATGTTGTAATAGTTACTCCAAATATAAGTTTTGAAGATTTTGCAAACATGATTTTGAAACAACTTATGATAGATACTTCATTGAATGATACTGAAAGTAAATACATTGTCCAAAACAGTTCTCTGCCAATAGTGATACACAATAGTATGCGTGTATGTGTATATCTTGAGCTGACAAAAAAACTCAGAATATACAATGTATCCCCTTTGTATAACATCGAGTGAAAAGGATATGGACATGATCTGCTATAATTTCAATTCCGCCGTGATTTCCTCAAAATATGCACAAAGCTCAGTTGTAGATGAGAGATACAATGGCGATACAATTAAGATGATCGAGCTTGGGGATAGAGAAGACTAGAATGATACAGAATCTGATGAAAATACATTAATAATTGACCCTCAACACATAGATGTAGAAGAAGGTCAAATTTATAAAGACAAGGCAACGATAATCAAAGTTAGGAGGCACTTGGAAGTAACAGAAAAATTTCAATTTAAGGTGCATAGATCAAGTGAAAGGCGGTAACAAAATATTTATTGTATAATTATGTATCTCAATGTATATCGTAGTTGATGTTAGAAGAATAATTATGCAGAAAATAAGTTGTTGTTTGTAAGTATGTGGTTGTACACTTTTAAGTTGTGGTTGTCACCGTCTAGTAATGTATAGTCGTTGTATTTTTTCATCTAGTATTGTTGATGGCAGTATGTATCACTATATATCACTGTATTCCATGTCGCTCTTTTTATTGATGGAAAAGTTTATATCATTATCGTAGGTACTGCCTGTATGCATCAACAACAACTGTGATAGGTATTTTTAGTCTTCGAGACTGAAACGTTTTTCAAGGTCAAAATTTTCAGCAAAGTGCACTTATGCCCCCTGAAAGACAGATCTGACGCACAACGTCAAGCTGCTGCAAAACTCATCGGGAGTCTTCTGATAGACAAGTATAAAGATTCAAAAATAATATACACTCCTAATGACATAATTGGAGATATGAACAAGCAGTATGGTCATCAGATGACATATATGCAAGCATAGAGATCGAAAGAATATGCAGTTCATGTATTGAGAGGGAACCCGAGCGAATCATATGAAAAGCTGTCAAGCTACTTTTATATGACGGTTCTTACAAATCCTACGCCGGTGGTAAATTTGAAAAAAAATTTAGAGGAAGACGTGTTCATGTATGCTTTCGTTGGACTATGTCCGTCTATAAAAGGATGGCAGTATTGCAAATAGATTGTCGTTGTTGATGGAAATTTTCTTAAATCGGCATATAGAGGAACATTATTAATAGCATAAACACAAGATCCAGTAGGTAATACTCTACCACTCGCATATGCTATAGTAGATTCAGAGATAATGCTTCCTGGGAGTGATTTTTTGCGAGATTCAAGGATGCATTTGGGGAAAGGGAGGGAATGTGCATAGTCTCGGACAGGCATGAAGACATTGAATATGTGGCGACAATATTGTATCCACAAGTGCCTAATTATGTCTGCATATGGCATCTATGGAATGATGTAAAAAATTACAAAAAAAAAAATATTTGCTGCTCAAAGACATATTATTTGCTATGGCCAAAGCATACACAGTTGAGAAGTTTGATTACCACATGGAAGGGGTAGAGAAAATTGATAAAAGGGTCAAAGATTATTTAATGAATGTTGGGTATAAAAGATGGTCCACAACACATTCCACTGTCAAGAGAACATTGACAATGACTTCAAACATTGCGGAGTCGATCAATACAGCGCTCAAGGTTGCTAGGGAACTCCCAGTACGGTCTTTGCTAGACTACATAAGGCAATTGATCGGACGGTGGAATGTTACAAACCTAAAGAATGCAGTTAGGTTGCATAGAATATGGAACGTGCATATAATATGTAATCATGCTGAATTCACAGATCTGTTATATCTTGAACCCTTTGTGTGATTCTGTTAAACTAGTGTCTACCTGCACAAAAGAAAAGGCTTTCAATTAAATATAGCATTTATGCCTACCCCACTCCTAAAATATTGGTTGGTTTGATATGATATTAAGTTATTTTAATATTGTTGGCTCTCTAGTATATGTATTTTGAGGGCATATGCTTTGTCACCACTAATGATAGTTGATAAATTTGTAGGTGACCCCTTCGACGAGTTACTTATATTCAGTACTTGACAAGGGTAAGCAGAGAATGGTATTCCTAAAAGATCGAACTTGCAGCTGTAGAATATTTCAGTTGGATGAGCTGCTGTATGCACATGCTTAGGCAGTATTAAAGTACAAATACATTGATCATGTTCAGTATTGCTCGGTGTACTGCACCACGAAATACCTATTGAAGGCGTATCAAATTCCAATTTATCTGGTTCCTGATGAAAGCACATGGAAACTTCCTGCAGAAGTTCTAAATGAAAAAGTTTTGCCACCAGACGTGACTAAAACAATAGGAAGGCCAAGGAAGGGAAGATGCAAGCCAATATCTGAAAGGGAACGAAAAAGGCCGATTTCATGTGGACAGTATGGAGAAGAATATCACAATAGGAAAACTTGTAGAAATAATCCAAAGAGGAGATAAAATATGCCGAACTTAGAATTACTTTATTTTACTTTACTGAATATCATAGAGATTTAGAAGAATGAAATATATCAAAAACTATATCATTGTAGAATGTCATTTGAATTTTAGATATAAATAAATATTTGACCTATCATTTAAAATCGTGTTACAAGTTTATATTATACATCTGTTTGATTAAAAAGAAGTTGTATCAGCTATGTATCATATATGTATCTCTTATGCATCACATTTGTATCATCTATGTATCTCTATGTATAGGCTCTTACTCATGCCTATATTTGTGTAGTAACAAAGATAACTAATAGAAAACAGTCGTAGCAGCTAGAAAACTATGCAAAATAGTTTTAAAAAAATACAAATATAAGTGGCTTCATCAATACATATTTGAAAATCGCGTATTATATGTGTATCATATTTGTATCATGTATGTATCTACAAGAGACAGTGTATCACAAACTACAGTATATTTTTCATATTTATAATTCACAACACAAAATCAAGGGAGAAAATATCAAAATAAACTAAACTGCAATAATCCAATATCGCACTGAAATTCATTAAACCTTTATAACAGGACAAACATCTCATCTGCCATACAATTCTTAAAAGTATTTATAAAATTCAAACACAAACAAATTCGACCCGTCTTACAAAAATGAAAATATAACAGAACATAATACAAAAACAAAATGATAGAGTTCATCCTACAATAATGACAAAAGTAACTACTTCTTCTGCTTCCGCGCCTTATTCTATCGACCAATAATATCATTATCATTTTGTGCGTTCAGTTCCATCTTCTTTATGCATAATCCCACAAGAGAGCACCAAATCTACGCTAGTGTGCATAGGAATTGAATTTTTTAGGAGGCATATTGCCCTAAATGAAATACTCGGCAAATGATGCCGCAAGTACTCCACAATTACTGCAAAAATAAAAAGAACAACAACTATCAAACTGTAGAATCTAAAAGCATGACAGACTGTATTAAAAGAAATTCATACGCTTCGACTTGTTGAGGCAATCCTTCAACCAGTTTTACATCAAGTGGGGTAATCAAGTGTTTTGATTTGTAGACACCAGTGCGCCAGTTAATATATATTTTTTAAATAGAAATATGTGTGCACGAAAAAATGAGGCAACAACATAGAATACTTAGTCATGGCTTTATGAACTTTGGCTTGATGAGCAGCTCCACCGCGCATAGAGTCATACACATAAATGCACCAATCTTGAAAGACATCACGTCCATTATCCAATGCCATTATTCTATAGCACTAATTGACATTAAGACATGCTCGAGAGTGTACCATGGAACATTGCATCCAAGGCAAACCCCTGAATATACTCTGCAATGACATGTTTCGGGGTGCACACATCACTGTCTCCATCTGTATCAATAAACGCCTGCCACAACTCATTAATTTTTTCGTCAAAGCATCAACCATTATGGTTGTAAATGTTACAGGTAGGTCTTTGTCATACTTCCCCTTCTTCCTCAGATAATAGAACAAAATATCAATATGCTAAAAAACATAACAAATAACTAATCATTAAAGGCTCATAAACTTTAAGCAACTATAGTTTTTCAAACCAAAATCACAGAAAACAAAGGAAAATGAATGCTCACTGTTAACTTAACATGACTGAGTATTCATGTGTACACTGGATAAAATTTTAAAAAAATACTACAAAAGTAAATTCTTACATACCGAGTCATCCATGGGCTGACCATTATATGTCAAAGTATAAAACCAGTTTTTGTCTTCAACATGAAATACACCAATATCATAAGCAGGATTGAGTTCACTAACATGCTTCAGGTAAATTTCATTCCTGGTAACATATATACACAAAAGAGTAGAGTGATTTTATATGAAATATATTGTCACTTACACTATAAGTGAAAATATATTAAAATATAAAACTGAAAAAAACTCAGAAGTTGGAAACATACTTCTTTCTGGACTTCCCTTCTTTGACCCACACAACAAAAACATTCAACAAAGAGCTTGTAACACCAGTTCCGATTTACTTTGAAAGGGATGCTTAATAGCATAAATTTGCTTTTTCCCTTTCGTTGCAACAACACCAATATTGGAACCCGAATCAAACACAGTAATGAACGGAGACTGCACGACTTTGCAGGACATCTCTTTCTTTTTTTCATTTGCGTAGATACTTCAGGAAGTAATTCAGGATTGTACAGAACCATTTCCCCTGCCACATCATCAACACTTGCACTCTCACAAACAGCACCAGTCCGAGATTCAGGGAAATTTTGTTTCTCAGATTCTTTCTCCATCTCCCCCAACGCCATATCAACACTTGCAGTCGCACAAATATCACTAGTACGGGATTCGGCAACCTTTTGTTTCTCAGATTCTTGCTCCATATCCCCTGGCGCCGCATCAACACTTGCATTCGCACAAACATCATCAGTCCGTGATTCAGCAACATTTTGTTTCTCAAATTCTTCCTTCGTCTCCCTACTGCCGCATCTGCAATCTCACCAATACCGCCAACATGTGCTACATATGGTGTGAAAGTTACTTTAGCAACAAACATGTCAACTTTCACATCAGAAGGTCCTTCCATAGCATTGACACCTAACTGATCAGCTATGCTAGTATCTATTTGAAAATATGGAACATCTTTGTCTTCACTTTCACCGACCTATTTTTTTTATAAAAGAATCGAATTATCAAAAACAACAAAGAAAAGAAAAGGTAAAAGTACAAAATGCACAACTAAAAACACCTGACAACCATCTATTTCAATATCTTTATTGACACCAAACTCCATATTTCTCACAAAATCATTATTGTCTTGACGACCACTGGTGTCTTCCTCTGGATATGTACCATATTTAATTTCTCTTGCACCAAGCTATTTTTTAAAAAAAGGATATAGTAAGTTAACTAAAAAATTAAAAAATGCACAACGGAAAAGAAACACATACCTTGAAATTTATCAACTCAAACACCTCCTTGAATTTATCAGAAACATATCCTATGAAGGAATTTAACTACTTATGAAGCTACAAGATGAAACAAATAAAAAAGATAATAGACTTTGAATATATAATTTGAACAATACTTTTAAAAAAAATATATAAAAAAGACCAATACATACTTGCTTCACGTCAGCTTTTAACTTCTGCAACTCATGGTCATAATCAACAGGTTGAACACCTGGCACGTTTTTTGGCACCTTTTTTTGTGGGACATCTCCTTAATGTGTTTCGGGGATGGCATGACAAAATCATCGCTATCATCAATAGGAAGTTTTCCCCTGTTACGTGATGTAAAATATTTTTTATACTCATCCGTAACTTCAACAGTCAAAGTAAATCTCCTTAGCTCTTCAATTGTCGGAAAAATATTTTTTAAACTACAAAAATCACCAAAATTGCTTCAGTCCTCGATGTATCAAAGATGTATAAAAACTGTATGTTTTATGTATCATAATGAACTATAGTTTATTATAAATGTATATCCCATCAAGACATAAGATGGTACCTTATTCCCTGTGATGTTGAAGAAACCAGTAGAAAAGTCCTCGTTGGTCTGTTTGTCATTTCCCAATTCAATATGCGTGGTGTATGATCTCCAACGCGAACAACAAAGTTTTGATCAACTACAGTGCAACATTCATAGAACCACACCTGTAGTGTAAGAGGAAATCCACCAATTCTATAAAACTCAAACTTCCTCCTCAACCCGTCCCTCACTGACTTCATTAAATCTTGAAACACAATCTTACCCCATGAAAGCGATACATACTCACCACTCTCGACAAGATGGAAAACACGTTTAATTATAAATGTCTTCTGAGCCTGAATAAACATTATAAATGTGTTTATGAAATAAATGATTGCAATCTTAATTGCGTCTTCATTAGACTGCCATTTCTTCTTCTTAAAATAATCAATAAGTGACTTCTTTGACACCACTTCAAAACCAGAAAAATAAGTGTCGACCAACCTATTGTGTCCACTAAATTTACCCTCAACATGTTCATTACCACAACAATTTAAACCACTTACAATACCAAATTCTCGAAGACCAAAACGTAAAACACATTCGTCATTCAATTTTACATAAAATTGATCACGCTTATCTTGAACCAACTCCTTAAACATTAAAGAACGGATAAGTTGTGTCTGGATATTAACTCGAGGTAAATCAAGGAAATAACCAAAATAGCTTTCCCTAAACATCTTAAGCTGGACACCAGTCAACTTTGACTGTAAAATCGATACAACGTCCATATAAGTGTATGATGACCAATGAGTAACAGGAAAAGGCTCACCAACTAGAGCATAGAGCTTCCAAGACTACAAATACATGACAAGGGTTAAAAATAAACAAATACAAACTAAATTCAAATTTTAAAAGAAGATTCAACAATAGAAAAAGATGTAACTGAAATTGTATATGCCTTACAAACTTTGTCAGGAATTTTAACTCTTTTTGCCTTCTGAACCTTGTTTTTTTTTTTGGGTTGACACCCAAATTCACTTTGTCCTCCACGAAACATTTTCTCTTACCTTGATCAGCGTCAATTATAACCCTTTTGCTCTTCCTTTTCTCAGATGTTCCAACAATATCCTTTCGAGATTCTAACATTTTAACACTTTCGGAATGATTTTATCTTCGCATATTTTGTTCATCAATCGATTTCTCAACTAAAATCGGGGTTGAATGGGGAGATAAACTCATTGACCTAGTTTCTCTTCTGATGTTGCTCGATTTCTCAACTGAAACCGACTTTGAATAAGGTGATGAACTCATCGAACGGGTTTGTCTTCTCATATTGCTCTATTTCAAAATTGAAACTAGGTTCAATGACAAAATTTAAAAAAATATACGAACAAAAAGGTTACAGAAATTTGTGAAGAAATAAATACAAAAACTCGACTAAAACATACAAAATCAGTCGCAAAAGCCTAAAGAAAAGCAACATCGATTCTATAAAAACACATGCAATCAGAAAAATGTACAAAATAAGAGGTTTTCTACTCCAAATTACCCGGAATCAGATGAAAATAACCGAAAATGTATCTTATTTTGTCGTCAATTTCATTAATTTTGGTTGAATTTTAGAAAAAATCACAGAAATAGAGTGAGAGACCTCAGTTTGTATACGAAAAATAACGGATGCAAAAAGAAACTGACATTAATTGAAACTATTTGGGCAAAAAATGATATCTGAGCCTTTTTTAGTAGATATTTTGTTTTGGGCTATTTTTGGTTAGGAAAGTTTGTAGAGTGATATAGCTGGTAATTTTTCATTTTTGTATACTTGAAATTTTAATCTTTTAATATTTCAAGTAAAATTTAAAAATTCATATAAAACACAAAGTATGGCGATAGAATATGTCCAAGACTTATGTCGAGTGATATATGTTTGTACATGGTCAAAATCGGGTTTGCCTTTTTTGTATAATTAGTCGAGTTCGGGACGTGGCAGGCCAATGTTCGACCCCATGATGCGAAGGTAGATTGTCGAGTTTGTGACATAGAGACTGATCGAGATCTAGATCAACAAAGATCAAGACGGAGTGAGATAGAGATCGAGCAAGATCAAGGGTAGCCTATCGAGCCAAATAACGAAAGCCAAAATATCTGCGATCGAGCGAGTGGAGATCTCGGAGTGTATCAAGTAGAGGCCGATTAATTAGCTAATCATGGGATTTCTTGATGTATTTAGAATTGTATTAAGGGTAGGACTCCCCTACTATGTAAACGGGATCCGATCATTTATAAAACATCATCATATTCACGTAATACCAAGCAATATACTGTCATTCTCTAGTTACCATTGTCTTGTTGTTCTGTTCTTAATTCAATTAATACATATTTGGTTCAAGGGTGACCGAACTCGAAGGCCAATGCTGTACAATTTGTGCCGTTTGAATTTATTCTTTAATTGTCTATTTCAATACTAATTTATTCTTCTTAATTAATGCTAAGTTATATCACAATCCTTAGTACCGCATATAAATTCAATTGTTATCCAATTTTAATATTAACAATGTTAAACTAGTTATGATTAGTCAGGGTTGTGGTCGAACCCAATAGCCATAGTCAAAGCTATAAAGTTTTCTTTTTCTAAAGTATCAGTATTCTAACCAATTATGTTTGCTACCTCATTTTCATTGTGTTTGATCTTGTAGGTATATACAATTCCACACGAGACGTAATAGTTACATCGAGCAACTTAAAAGATTGTGTCGACCTTGTTTTCGGATAGTCAAAACAGATTTATATATGCTATATGATCCAGGTGAGTTTGACTGCATCAAGTTTTTTAATCAAAAAGTGTTGAAATATTTTGTTAAACTAATTTAATAAATGATAATGGGTAAAATCTAGTTAAATATAATAAATCCTAGATTCAAAATTGATATTGTTATGAATGAATAGGGGATAGGGACAAGCAATAAATATGATAACAATAAATACAAATAGAGAGAATGATTCACCCAAATGTTCAATGAGGTGGATGATTCTCCCTCTAACAGTGATGTAAGGTAACCCAAACGTGGAAATATAGAAAACTTTATCAAATCTGATGTGAGAAAACTTGGAACCAATAAATCGAATTTTGTTTAAAGATAATGTTTGTAGTCACTTAGAGTCAACTTTTCTAGGGAGAACTTATTATATAGAATATTACATACCTCCCTCTTTCTCTCTCTCTCTTCCGGCTTATATGAGACATAAGTGCAGAGAATATTCTGCAGAATATTCCTTTAAAAATATCTTATTGCTAAACTAGCTGTCTTGGCCGATTTGAATGCTCGACTTCGATCTTAGCTACTCGGCTCGCCAACGTTACTTCTTAAGCATAATCTCGGCCTAATTGGTTCTTGATTGCCCTTTTTCAGGCGAGGTCCTCTTGATCAGATTTTGACACATACACAAGTTTATTCTCCTGTAAAACTTTGATAAATTGAAATGATTGTAATGTATTCATTTCGAAAAATATTGTTTGTTCCCATATAGAGTAGAGTACAATATTCAGCTGAAAAACACGTATTTTACACCATGGTAACAAAATAAAACATATATTTACCGTTTCAGTATGCAGCTTATCTCAAATGGTTTCACAAGTCCTCCTCTACGATGAAGACAAGACACTATATTTGCTGGAATCGATTTCTGTTTCATTTTGATGATAGTGTTAGCATATCGGTTCTCCAGCACTGCAGCAAGTAGTGCTTTGTTGGGGGAAAGCGAAAATCTTCCCCATGGAGCAAACATCTTATAGAACAAACTAAAGAACCTTCCATCTGAATTCTGAACTAACATGAACGGCTAAAAATGCATCTAAAGCAACTATACATTTTCATGTTCACACTGATTGTTAGTATACCCAAGTAATCCTATGGATTAGCACGGTTTCTTGTCAAATTTTCTGCCTCTAGCAATTAAAGATAAGTGGTCTTTGTTTTAGCTAGAGCTTGCAATCTGTAGACAATTATACTTCAGCATGGGAAACCTTTGCTCTTTTTTCAGCTTTATGTTCAACGCTTTTGTTCTATTACTGGAATGACATCTACATTTATTCTGCAATCTGTATTTTGTACTTAAACTTGGAAATGGATAGAAAATTGGGAAGTACAAGTAAACGCGACGCAAAAAAAAAAGGAACGTGGGAAATCATGAAAAGGTTTTGTTTTATTGGAATTTTGCAAGTACAAGTATAATACATGCAGCAGAGGTTGGGGGGACTGGAAGTGCAGGGCTTACCGGCTATATTTAAGAACAAGAACACTTTCTTTTACAACATTTAAACAGTAAGCAAAATCTTCCCAATGTGCTTGCTGCTTTGCATTAACTGATGAGCCTCAGCAGCTTCTGCTAAAGGGAAGTACTTGTACACCACCGGTTTCACCTTACCTGCTGCAATTGCTGGCCAAACATTCTTCTCCACTTCTCTCACAATTTGAGCTTTGCTTTTTGCGCTTCTACTACGCAAGCCAGCAGCTGTAGGAAAGTCACAAATCGACATAAAATATAGTTAAATGCAACCAGAAATGATGTCCATGTCATTCAAAGAAAAACTCCGATGAGATTAAATTTCAAAGGGAGCTCTCTCAAATATATTAGTCAAGGAGTCTTTAACTAAAGGAGGGAAAACTTGCTTCATTTTAACTTCACTGAAATAGAAGCAATTTGCATAACCAAAATAGGAATGCAGAAAGAGAAATCAGAGAATACTAACAGTTGAACATTTGATGAAACTATCGTGCATCAATATGACACAAGCTATCAGGGTATATCAGATAGTTCTGTTTCTCGAGTCTATTGTTAGAATTGAAGGTGCAACTGAGAACTATTGCCTATCCATGGAATTAACCAACTGAATCTACACTCTAAGAGCAAGTGAACACTATACCTTAGAAGTCATCTATTGACAGGTGCAACTATATAAATACATTCTCCGTCCATTCATTGAGCAAGTTGGAGACAAGATAGAAAGAAACTAGAATTTCAGTAGGCCGTTTTGAAATTTCTCTCTTCTAGTTGACTAAGGGTATTCTTCTTTGATGTATTACGTCAAAAGATTCACCATGTCAAGCTTAAGAATATAACTTCACAGAAAGTTCCAACTCCAAATATATCAGAGGTCATCTGCACTTACCCTGCACTGTCAGGCGTCTTGCTAACAAACCGGCAAGATTTACTTGTGTCACTGTGCCTCCCATAAAACCAATAATGAAGAGCCTACCATCAACATTGAGGCTGTCAAGGTTTCGTTGGAAGTATGAACCTCCTATATTATCCAGTATGACGTCAACACCTGTGTTGAACATTGATACTCCTATTAGAATATCCTTGATCGATGTAAGATATGAGAAGAAATTGAGTGGTGGCGCACTGGCCTAATGAGATATATGATAACCATATTATTTTCTACAGAAAAATGGATTGTCAAATTTTATCTGACACCACAAAAGATCTAGTTCCTAGTATAATAAGTGATGCCTATGAGAATGATTACCTTTTCCTCCTGTTTCCTCCTTGATGCGTGTAACAAAGTCTTCAGTCTTGTAATTGATGCAAGCATCAGCACCAAGTTCTTTGCACGCAGCAAGTTTTTCCTCACTTCCTGGTAAACAAGATATGACATGGTTAGCTGAATGACTTCAGTTGCATAATGAGATAAGAAATCATCATGAACCTGCTGTGATGAAAACTTTGACTCCAAGGCACTTAGCCATTTGAATGGCAAAGGTACCAATTCCGCTAGAGCCTCCATGTATCTGAAAGTAACCCATGTAGCTATAAGTCATTTCACTTCCTTGATTTTATTCCATGGGAATCAGGGGTATAAAGATGCAACTATGAAGATACTACCCAAATGATTGTGCAAATTGAGTAAATGGCTGACAATCCACATTAGGTAAAGAGAAAAGGAACTACTGCAAAACAGGAAATTGTATTAAAGAATAGGTTTGATCTGTCTAATCACCAGGAATGTTTCACCCGACGAAAGCTTGCTCATAATGAAAACAGTTGACCAAACAGTACATGCCACTTCAGGAAAACTAGCTGCATCTTGTAAAGAAACACCTGATGGAACAGGAAGAACTTGTCCAGTAGGTACAGCTACTTTCTCCGCATAACCTCCTCCACCAATAAGAGCACATACCTGTTACGTGAAGCTATTAAATCATCAATGAACAGAAAAAAATTTCTTTCAAACAATACTAAGGAATGTACTCTCCTAATTTAAGAAAAAGAACATAAGCTCATAAAAAACAACACTGTGATGTCTCCTGCTAAGGCTTAACAGGAATTATATAGTAAAAGTTTTACTTCAGCAAGTTAATGGATTAAGTGCAACCTTGGCTAACAAGGGTTTGTTCAAAATCATTCAGGTTACTGTTCGAGGAAATGCTTTCACGTTAAAACTAGGAGGCTTTGTGGCCGGTTGGGTGGAGGTTGTTTTGCACTTTACTCCTATTCCAGAGCCCTTAATCTTATCAAGACATAGACATTATTCCCCTCCTCGGTACATATTTATCCCCACTTCCACCACTCTTAGATTCTACAAAATTTATGTCACCACAACATGGAGAAAATATTACATCACGATGAAATATTTTACACCATAATACAACAATAAAACTACCCCATAATCCCTAACTAGGTGGACTCAGCTATATGTACCCTCTATCATTCTGCTCTATTGAGGCTCATTTTATTCCAATACTCAATAATCGTTCTCTAAATCTTACATATCCCTACACTGACATAGAAAACTCTACCCAAAATATAAAAGAAACAACTGAAAAATACTGAACCAAATGTAAGTGCACCAATAACTATAAGTCTTAAACCCAACTAGTTTATATTGCCATATGGCTTTCGCTTTCTTCATGTTCTGATCATAGCTAAGTCCACATAGATTCCCAAATATTGCAGGTCTTTTAAGACAACGTTCACGTTATATTAAGTCATATACCAAGAGAAAAACTACCAATTGAACAATACCAAACAACTCAAAATTAGGTTTAATCCCAAAATAGTTGGGTTTGCTAAATGAATTCTTAAACATCCATTCGGCTCCATTTGAGGCCGGTTTCTAAAAACTAACAATTTCACTAGACAAATTTCACAGATTCAAGAATAAAGTTGACATCTTTACAAGTAATTGAATTGTAATCAGACAAACCTGGTCACCGATTTTCCAGCGAGTAACATCCTTGCCGACGGCTTCAACAGTGCCAGAACATTCAAGACCAGGGTATTCACTGTCACCTTGAGGGGGTGGGTATTTACCTTGGCGTTGAAGGGTGTCAGCTCTATTGAGGGCAGTAGCTGCTATTTTGATCAACACTTCATCTTCTTTAATTTGTGGGTCTTCTACTTGTTGTATCTGCAACACCTCTGGTCCACCTGGGCTTGTGATCACTACAGCCTTCATCCTTATAACTATCAATTTTACTGAGAGTGTGACTCACTGAGTTAACAAGGTTTTTGGCGATAACTATGGTGTCTCGAGTGGGAGATGCTTACACGACTTTATTACATACGTCTACTATTTTGTGTTGTGTTCTTGAAAGCTCTATGTTCTATCTCCTTGCAATATCACCCCCCCCCCCCCGCTCCCCCTCCCCCTCCAGTTCTTAATAATTAAATTCTATATATTCTTTAGTCTTTACAACAACAAAAAAAGGGACAAAAAGATAGGAAAAGGGTGTCCGATGTACCATCTCAAATTGTACGCTGAGAAATAAAATAAAATAAAAGTGTTTACAATAACAACACAAAAAAATTCGAAAAAATTATTTTCTCATTTTTTTTATGTAAAATGTATTTTGTGTGTTAAGTAGTGAAAAACATTCTTTGATTTTTTATAATTGAAGATTGATAATGAATATTAGCAAATTCGATAGCAGTAATTTGATGGGATTTTGAGGATTAAAGAATGAAAATAATGAAGAATGAAGTTGTCACACTATCAGGTTCAGAGACAGATGCAAGATTTAAAATTTATAAGTTCAACTTTTAAAATTTTTAGCTTTATATTCACTATATTTTTAAAGTTATGGATCTATATTTACTATTTATTGTAATTTTAATAAATTTTTACATATAAATTTATGTTCCACATCAAAAGTATTGATTTCAGATGAATCTAGTACCAAATGACTCTGCCCAGAGATTAATTATAAACATTAATTGGTAGTCTTATAAAAATGTGACATATTATACCAGATTAAGTATACCGGCAGTATAAGAAATCTTTATATTGTCAATGTATATAACTTAAAGAGTTAATATCCTAAAATCCCCCTTAAACTATCATGTTTTTGTTAATTTTCTACTTAAACTATTCAGTGACCCCAAATCCCTCCTGAACTATATTGTCCTTCATATTAAAAACCCCTCATTGCATTTTTAGAGGTGCGTGTAGTACACTCTCCTAATTATTTAAAAGACGTGCCATGTAGCACTACACGTGGCTATTCAACTCAGCCTAAAACATGCATAAACTTTTACCATTTTGTTAGTTACCTACTTAAACTATCTAGTGTCCCTAAAAACCCCCTGAATTATATACCCCTATATATTAAAACCCCATGTTGTGTCTGTCTAACTATATTAACTTGTGGTTTTTAAAGAGTTTTTTATACATTTACTTATAATGTGTTACTCTAGGATAATTGATTAATTTTATGTGTTTTGGCCAAAATAATATTTAATGCACTGTGTTAATTTTAAGTTTAATTGTGATTATGCTCTATGCTAGATTCCAATTGAATAGATAATTTATATTCACTTTGTAGCACAAAAAAATATAAATAAAGGTATAGAGTGTTTCTTAAAAATCATCTTATATTACATTAAAAAAACTACACAGAATAAGATTTTGCAAATAAAAAATCAATTGGCCAACAAATAAAACTATATTCTCTAATTCCTTATTACATAAAAAGGGTTTAAGATATTCAACTTTATTCTCTACATAGTGTTTAGTTTAATAAGAATATTTCGATTGGTATTCTTTCAACAATATGAGTAAGAGATGAAAGAAGACTAAAACAAGAAAGAGAATAAATCATTTCAGAGGAAACAAGAGAGGGAGAGATTTTTTCATAGGTAACCCATATGGCGAACCAAAGAAAAAAGGTTAAAAAATGAAGAAGAAGGTGAAAAATAAAGAAGAAATGTAAAAAAAAAAATGAAAATGATTAAAAATGAGGAAAAAAGGTGGATGTAACTGAAATATGGAGAATATTTATTAAAAAAATCAACGTGAAAGAGGGTTATGCTAATTAGCCATTATTTTATGTCATATGAGCTATTTTGATGGCTTTTTTCAGTTGTCACGCGCTCCCAAGTGAGTGTTTGCATACGTTATGCCAGGTCAGCGACGAGGTGATTTTAATACGAAGGACGATATAATTCAGGGGTTTTTGGGGATACCGAATAGTTTAAGTAGGAAATTGATAAAAATGATACTATAGTTTAAGGGGATTTTAGGGTATTAACTCTAACTTAAAGGATAAAGGGTCAAATATGGCCCTTCATTACGAGAAAAGGACCAAGTTTACACTCCATTATACTTTTAGTCTAACCATACCCTTGCAGTTATATAATTGGCTCAAATATATCCCTTATCCATTAAAATTATCCAAGATGAACAACTAATCTCACGTGCACTAAAATTTTAGCCACATGACATGCTACCTCACTACCCCAATTCATTTTATACCTCTCCTTTTTACTTCTTCCATTACTAGAACCTCCTACCCCTTTACCACTAGTGCCACCATAACCACCACTATTTTCACCATTTCCACATTTTTTCCTCAAACTTTAACCCTTCTTTATTTTCCAAATATCACATTTTTGTTAGCAAGGGGAAGCAGCAATCCAAAATTGACCTCACTTCATTTTGAGATTAGGACACAGAAGTTTGGCTATCTGTAAGCATTCTCCAGTTACTTAAAAATTTTCAAAAAAATATAAGTTTGTGATGGAAATATTTGGATATCTTAAATTGTTTTCTAATTAATTGAGGGTGAAGAATTGTGTCGTTGTTCCTATAAGAATGACCAATGGCACCTACTGGCTTAAATTAATTTCCTTCAAGTTTTCAACTGTTACGTTACGTAGTCCTTAATGCTCAAAAACATCACGAGAACAATATTTTCAAAATCACCTGAAAGTAATATCCATGCCCCATCTACCATTTACACTACAATTAAAAAACAACAACTATCCAGTAAAATTCCATCAAATAGTATCTGGGGAGGGTAATGTGTACGCAGACCTATCCTATCCCAATAAGACAAAAAGGTTATTTTTGATAGACCTTCGGCTCAGAAAAACTACAATTAAATAAAATGATCTAGAAATTTTCTGGCGCAAATAAAATTTATAAAAATAATAATTTGCCAATTAGGTACCCTGGAGTTGGAAAGTAGTAAGGACGCACCTGAGTGTAATCTTTTGAGTCGTACTACGGATGATTCTAGTGGATTACCATTTTTCCTTGATTCTTAATATCATGTCCCCAAGAGCTTGGAAGTTGTTTCTGGTGAAGCGCTTTTCTTGTGTGAAGCTTTGAGAGTGTTAGTGGAGGTGGAGATAGTGAAAATAGTGGTCAAGGTAGTGTTGATGATGACACTAGTGGTGAAGGGGTACAGGTGCTAGTGGCTGAAGAAGAAATGCATGGGAGGGGTAAAATGGGTCGGCGGTGGCATGTTACGTCACCAAAATTCTAGTGTCAAGTAGGATTAGGCGTCCATCTTAGACAATTTTAACGGATAAGGTGTATATTTGAGTCAATTATATAACTGCAGAGCTATTTTTAGACCAAAAGTATGTAGGGGAATGATAGGAAAAAATAACAATAATAATATTTGTGAGCGGAAATACACGAATTGGCTTGAGTCGTGCTGGACAATGTCTTAAGAAACTATTTTAGAAATGTGAAATATTTTCTCAGGATTAAACAAGCTCATCTCTATTTAGATAGAGCATACATCAATCAGCAAAATTAAATAACAAAACCAGCAAGTTTGGGATGAAGAAATAAATAAAGTTATAAAAGAAATTGGAACACACAAAAAGCTACACCTAATTGAAAAAGGAGAAGGTTTGCAGTGATGATTACTAATCTTTAGCAATCATGAGAGAGCAAGTATTTGTTGGTTTGTTCGGATAGTATAGGAAGTGGATATTTATAGTTGTATAATTGTGTAAGAAGATGATAAGTGTTCATCTACTTGTCAAGAACATTCCATGCAAAGAGACAAGTGTTATATCTCCTCTATCACTTGTTTATGATTTTGCTATTTGACCATATATCTTCATGCAAAAGATCACATGGTAAAATTCATGACCACTTGTAAAATTAAAAGAGCACATGGCTATTTAGAATTTTTAAAATACTTCCATAAATTATAATAGAGGCTAAACTTTATCCTTTTCTCGTAATATAGGGGTATATTTGACCCTTTTCGCCGACTGAAATCCGAACAAAATAGGTTTAGCCCGACCCCAAACAAGAAAAGTCGCAGTGTGCTGCTTTGATATTAAGGATGTATACCAAACACCAAGTTATATTTTCCATGCAATTCATTTTAGTTTGGCCATTTAACACTGTTGGATGGCAGAGGAAAAAGTCTTCTATACAGTTGACATTACTGCAGTTTTAGCAGGTTTGTTCATTCTCCACTTTTGTGCAAATTGCACCTAGAGGAGAAGATAACAAGCCTCCAAATGTAGCATCATCTCTCTAGACAAATTTTACACTATATAAGAAGCACTCGATGAGGCATAATTCCTTGCATCACACACTTCTTTTCTCATCCTTTGCCTCAAACTAAAAGTATAAAAAATGAAACCATTTGCCTTTCAATTTGCATCTATCCTTCTGTTATTTCTTAATACTATTATGATGATAGAAACTCAAGCAGCTTATGTAAAACCTCAGTGAGTCACGTGCTATAAACGTTACAGCAAATGCTATCTCAAGGACATAACTTGCCCATCTGAATGCCCAGAAATTCGCCCAAAAGATCCCTATGCTAAAGAATGTTTTCTTGATTGTTACTCTCCCAAATGTGAAGCAGTATGTAGAAGTAAGAATTTTCAACTCATTCAGTTTGTAACTAATATCAAGCGAAATTTGAGAACCTTAGTAATATCTGACCTCTTTTGGTTGAAGAAATAGTAGTATCTGTTACATTATAGTATAAGCTAATGAATTTGCATTTGTATCTACAGAACGAAAACCAAATTGTGATGGTCCTGGTGCAGCTTGTTACAATCCTCGTTTCATAGGTGAAGATGGGATTGTCTTCTACTTCCATGGGAAGAAGGATGAGCATTTCAGCCTAATTTCAGATGTCAATCTTCAAATAAATGCTCGTTTCATTGGCCTTCGTCCTGCTGGCAGGACACGAGATTTCACATGGATCCAAGCTTTAGGCCTCATGTTTGGCTCCCATAATTTCACCCTTGATGCCACTAAGGCAGAAAACTGGGATCAAGAAGCTGATCACCTAAACTCACATATGATGGGATGAGTTTTAATGTTCCAATAGGCCATTCATCGGTATGGAATTCCCCTGATGAAAATCTTGAATTGGAAAGGACATCAGGAATAAACAGTGTAAGAATTACAATTCAAGAAATAGTGGAAATCTCAGCCAATGTTGTTCCTGTGACAGAAAAAGATGACTCGATACATGGTTATCAAATTCCTAAAAATGATAGCTTTGCTCACTTAGAAGTGCAACTCAGGTTCTTTGGTTTGTCTCCAAAAGTTGAAGGCATTCTTGGCAGAACTTACCAGCCATGTTTCAAGAATCCAGCCAAGCCAGGGGTCGATATGGCGGTTGTTGGTGGCGATGATAAGTACAAGACTAGCTCACTTCTTTTAGCTGACTGCAATTCTTGTGTTTTCACTCCAGGAAAAATTGTTGCAGCGAGAGATTTGGCATTAATGGACTACGGCTCTCTGGATTGTACTGGTAGAGGTATTGATGGTGGAAAAGGAATTGTGTGGAAGAAATGATCTTTTTGTCTTAGTAATCACATGATAAAAGAAAGGAAGCCAGCCAATATGGCTATCCAATTAGTACAAGTTCAACTCTTATGTTTTATGCTACTATTAAGTAATGGAACAGTTTGAATTCAGCTATGTTTGTTCCCCTCAATGCCTGGTTTATCTAATGTCAAATTTAATTTGCTCTGGTGTTTTATGCTAGTAATATAGTTATTAAAATTTAGTACAACGAATGAATGTTGAACACTAGTCCCTCCGGTCTACTTTAAATGATTTTGTGGTTTTTTTTTGTGGTCCACAATATTTGATTTTTTCGGATATCAAGAAGGAATTAACTTCTTATTTCTAAAGTTGCCTTTCGAGTAAAGAGTCTAGGAGTAGTTTGTTATATTTCCAATGAACAAATTAAGGTTAATAATGTTAAAATATGAAATTTTTAAGAGAGCTACTAAACGACTCAATTGGCGTGTCCCAACTTTGGCCACACCAGTAAAAAGACAACCAAGCCCCTCTATGTATTAAGCTTATATTTTTCCCCCCAAAAACACAAAATTAAATTCTAGTCTTGAAACTATGCGAATAATAAGGGAGATGAAGAGTCTTGTATTATATTTGTGTATATCAATTTTATTTATGTGTATTTTATCATTAGACAAATTATAAAATATAAATTATTATATTTTCTTACTTTATATGGTATATACAATATATTTTATTCCTTTATACGATATATACGATTGGAACTTCCTCCTATACGATTAATTATTCTTCTTCCTTCCTATCAAACAAGTGAAGGGGCACTTTACCCTATCTAAAACATGGATTTAACCCAAGAAAATTCGATGGTGTAAGAAAATATGAATCCAAGTGAGTACAATACAAATACAACAACCACGAATATGAACCAACAAACTAGGCTCGATGAGTTGTATAGATCATTAGGGATGGCATCAGATGATAGTTTATTGAATGATGAAGTCGATGTTGATTCTCATATCAGTTTCAACAATGTTGTGCACTTAGATGATGATGATGATAAAGAAGAATCCGATGGAGAATATCACGGAGAAACAAACGACGATGAGGAGCAGGGTTTAGGAAATGATTTAGTGTTATGTGATGTTGATCCGGAAGTGAAGAATGAATTCACTGAAGAGGATGTGGTTGTAGGTCCAATCTCTGGAATTCTATTTAGAGATAAAGATACTTTATTTGAATTCTACAAAGAACATGCTAAACTAAAAGGATTCTCTATCGTCAAACGAAATTCTAACAAGAAGGGTGGTGCCACTGCCAGATACCTAACTTTCTGTTGTGATAGGGCTAGGATTCGCCGAACCAAGTTTACCACCAAGAGTACGACTGTAAAGCTAGGCTAGCTGATGTGTTGGATGACTATGGTTCTTGGCGAGTATCAAAGGTCGTTCACGATCACAACCATGAGTTGTTCCCATCCGTATCGCGACTGATGGCGGGACATGGGTCCGTTTGTGATTCTTTGAAGAGGGATCTTGTAGCTCACGATATATCTGGCATTTGACCCTCCAAAAATATTAGGCTTGCTGAGGTTCAACATGGTGGACCTCAAAATCTGTGTTGCACTCCAAAGGATTGTAGAAACTTTATTTTGAAGAGGAGGAATTTTGAAATGAAAGAAGGGGACGCATAGTCACTGCTCAACTTTTTTCGTGAAATGGAGGTAAAGGATAGGGAATTTTTCTATTCAATAGACGTTGATAATTTTGGTAGGCTTCGAAATGTGGTATGGGTGCATTCGCACTGTAAGTTGGCGTATGAAAAATTTCATGATGCGATATGCTTTGATACGACGTACCTTGTGAATAAATATAATGTGCCTTGTGCAACATTTGTTGGCATCAATCACCATAGGCAGTCTATTTTACTGGGATGTGCTCTCATGTCTCATGAAGATATCGATAGTTATAAGTTGGTTTTTAGAACTTGGCTTGATGCCATGGGAAATATTCATCCATATGCGATCATAACCGATCAGTGTCAGAGAATTAAGGTAGCCCTTGCTGAGGTGATGCCAAATACAATACATAGGTATTGTATTTGCCATATATTTTCAAAGTTGCCTATTTACTTAAGTGGTGTTCGTCCTTCTAAAATTGCACGTGGAGAATTCAAATCCATGGTACTTGATAGTGTTGAAGTTTTTGAGACAAAATGGGCAGAATATATTGCAAGGTATAATTTGCATATGAGGAATTGGTTCAACAAGCTTTACTCTGAGAAAGAAAAATGGGTTCCCTTGTACCTTGATGTGTATTTTTGGGTTGGTATGCTATCTACGCAAATAAGTGACGGTATGCATGCATTCTTCTATGGATATTTTACCCGTCAAAGCACTCTTAGGATGTTTGTTCACCAGTATGAGTTAGCTCTAAGAGCTAAGCATGAGAAAGAGTTGGAACCGGAATAAAGGTCAAAGGGCTTTCATATTGTGTGTGAGCCAATGTTCAAGCGGGAGGAGCAGGAAATTCAGTGTTATACGCGTAGTGTATGAATTTTTCAAGACACAACTAAGGAAATTGTACCATTGTGAAGTCAGCAGCCCCGACGATCATCAAGTTGTCCCTGATGTTGAGAAATTCATCGTTAGTGATTATTCAATTATAAAAAAAATAATGGAAATCCAGTTGACTACATTGGTGAATATATACCTATCCATGAATATTTTAGTTGCAACTGCAAATGGTTCGAGTCTAGAGGGATACTTTGTTGCCATATACTCAAGATCATGTCGCACAATAAGATTGATAAAATTGATGAAAGGTATATACTGTCGAGGCGGAGAAGAGATGTTATAAGGCCACACTTGAATCAGTTCCATCAAGTTGGTTACCCTACCATGACACCTGAGTACAATACATACATGAGCATATTGAAGTATTTTGACATTGCATGCGATATAGTGCCGGGAACTATCGTGAAAGTTTAATATGTTAAGCATAATTCAAAGAAGATCGTGCCTGATCTTCAAAACTGGGATGACGAAATGGCCATGCCAAACCCCGACCAGGATGACTCAGATGATAATGAAAGCACAACTCTACGAGATCCCCAGTAAACGAATTCACGTGGCAGGCCGCGTTTGAATCGATATAGAGGAAGAATTGAATTTTACTTTACAAGTTCACAGCCACGCGATGTGTTTGGAGCAAGTAATGGCACAAGAACTGGTGTTAGAGGGGGTGGCAGGGGTGGTGGTAGGGTTGGTTGCAATTGTGGTAGTAGAAATGGCGGTAGAAGTGGTGGACGCAGGGGTAGGGGTAATACGCAAGGTAGAGGTACAAACATTGATGGTTACCTAGACGTGAATGAGGTATAATTTTGCGGCTACATTTGATTTATTACTTGAACATATCCTCATATCTTATAGTGTTTGTTTGATTTTAATTTCAGCAGTTTGATGCTACACAATCACAATCAAGCTTGTTTGATCTCAATGGCGAACCAGACTTGGAAATATAATATTGATAAAATTTAGAGTTCTCAGTACGCCTATCTGCATCCTTTTTTATAAGAGGATGATGTGTAATTTCCCGTCTTCTTCCTAGTAGTTTAGGTTTTAGAAATAATGTTTTCCATATACTAAACTTGTTTATTATAAACTTGGTGTTATGAAACTTAAACATATCCAAAAAAAATCTTATAGTATTTGTTTGATTTTAATGTCATATTCCATGTGCCTCTTCAAATATTCTAATTTTTTCTATAGAAATAAAGCGGTTGGCTAATGCAAGTGGATATGAAAGGAATGCATATTCATTCATTTACTAAACGTAATTAATTGAAGAGATAATTAAATGTGACAATTAAAATAACCTAAAACTGTAATTAATTTCCCCTTACTCCAAACGTTTTTCCTCCCTCCAAACATTTCAAAATATTAATTTTAAAGATTTCAACTTATAATATGATGATTAAAAATATCACGTAATATGATATTATTATAACTCACTAATTATTTTCTTTTTTAATCAACTCACTTTCCCTTTTATTTTCATCCGGAGAGGAGGTTTATTCGTCATGACTTTTGCAATTCTCCATGACCAAATTGTATCAAAATTGTCAAGAGTTTTTTTTTTTAATTTTTTCTTGGGTTCTATTACATCTGAAAGAATATGAGGAGGGGTAATTTTTTTAGTCGTATTTTGATGATGTTTTATTCATTTAGGACTTTATATAAAATAATTTTCATAAGCGTAGCAGGGGAAGGGGATAGCACCAGTCTTGACTCCAATACTATTCTTCTTTGAGTAGATGTCGGCATAACCACAGCTATTTCATCTACTTCTCTTACCGTTGAAGGAATAAGTATTGCTTTGGCTTGATTGCTTTCACCAGGTCTAGCTAGGATGGGAACCGATTAGCCCGAGTTGTGTTAAGATAAGTGGCACTTGAATTGGAAGTAGCCATTGGCCAGGTCTTGGATAGATCTCAAGCGGGCTTGAACTGCTTTATTCGGTCTTCAGCTGGCCTACGAGGCTACTGAAAGAGAAGAAAAGGAAAGGTGGTACTAAAAAGGGACTGCTACCAATTAGGCTAGAAAGAAGACAATAAGCACCGGGTAAAGTGACTTACTTGAATGATGAGCTATCCTATAAGTCTAAGAAGTGGGGAGAGAGAAGGATAACCTCTTTGAAAAGGACAGAGCCGTTTGGACGCTACTTACACATCTAAAGTTCCGGATTGAACTAGGGAACCTTTCCGGCTCGCAACGACTCAAAGGGGCAGGGGACGCCTCTGGAATTTTGAAATCCTCTTCTAGGCATGTTCCCGATATTATACTAGTCAAGAAGTTCCTTGCCTTTTATTTTGCTAGTGGGCTGGTGCAGAATGGGTCTATAGTAATGGTCTTGGGAATCTCTTTGTCCCTGCGATGATGGCTGCCAGAAGCATCGTGGGGCTTGTCAAGGTACATATCTGTCTAGGGCTACTTTCAAAACTGCGGATTCTGTAATAAGACCCTATTCATGGGCATTCTCTGACTTAGAATCATAAACATGAAAAAACTATAGCAAGCAAAAATCACAGACGATAATTCCAATCCTCTAATAAGTTTAAGAATAATACAAGGAAAAAAAACAAATAAAAGTATAAGAAAATCATATTAATCCATAAATATTTTAATGACAAGGGTTGAACACAGGCGTACATGAAAAACCTAAGCATTAGATGTTCTTATCCTTGCACTTAAACAACGAATATCACTGCACTTGGTGTAGCCTCTACAAGTTCAAATAGAAGAACACTCCCTTTCTTTAACTTGTATCTACAACAAATTGTTTCCACCCGCTAACGAGTCTTCTTTGAACAACACCTGTTAGAGTCACATTCCACTCCTTCCCGTTACATCGTAGTAATGTCTTAGCCGCACCAGGAGGAAGATATTGACATATTTTCTTTGAAAGGTATAGTAAAAGCGTAATGGAAAGATAGGGTAAAAATCATTTAATGTTAACTAAAAAAATAAAAAAAATAAAATTACCATATAATCGCGTTTGATGTACGATCTGGGCAATTGCATTCTAAATAATAGATAGAATTTCTCTTCTTTAATACACCCGTCACCATTCATATGAAACATTTCTTCCATAGCAAATATAGGTTAACTTATGTTTAGATATATGTGTGTTTATATATATATATATATGGGTGTGTGGGTGTGTGGGTGTGTGTGTGTGTGTCACGACCCAAATTCCATACCCGTTCGTGATGGCGCCTCTCGTGAAGACAAGGCCATCCACCAACCCCAAATCCTCTTTAAGTAGCTATTAAACATAAATGAATAGAAATACTACTTAATGGCATTTAACTATGAAATTTCATTCCAATACAACCCGACCGGGGTGTCACAAGTCACGAGCATCTAATGAGTAGGGACACTACTATTGGGCCTACAAAAAATATATATACAAGGTAAAACTGGAACTCAAAGTCGGAATGTGATGCCGCGAACGCTGGCGGTCACCTTGCTCAACTACCAAAATATGGCCTTCGGTCCTGCTATTAACCCACTACCGGGTGAACAATACCTGCAACTGCACGCAAGGTGAGGCAAGGTGCAGGGAGTAAAGTGAGTACTTCCAACTCAGTGGTAATAAGGGAGAATAATATCTGAGCGATAAGAAAACACGTATGGGCACACCAAACTACTATGAAAGACACAACAACCCTTTTTGAGAAAAACCGAAATTTTGTGAAAAATCCCTTTAGAAAAATCTCAAGATCAGTTCAAAATCTCATTTGAAAGTATGTTTTTTCAACAGTTGCAAAGATAATTTGAACAAGTAGGAAGTAATCAGAAACCTGCCCCTCGGGCTCAGTATCAACCTCTCAGTACAGTATCAGCCTCGCGGGCTCACTCCCAACTCACAACATACAACATCAAACTCTCAGGCTTAGCACTCCTTAACATATAACACCAGGGTATCTGGTCAACAAGGCAAGTAACAGTATGTATGCCAATGATATATGAGTGCTAAATGTCATGCCATGTAGTACAAATAGGAGTGAATGCGTGAATGCAATGCAATTGTACATGACCGCTACGGCCCGTAGTCCGATCCATGGGTACCCTGCGCTCACTGAGGGTGTGTACAAACTCCGAAGGGGCTCCTACAGCCCAAGCGCAATAATACTGTGGCGTGCAGTCCAATCCATATGATATACTACTGCGGTGCGCAGTCCGATCCATGTAATATGTTACTGCGGCGTGCAGTCCGATCCATGTAATATGCTACTGCGGCATGCAGTCCGATCCATGCAACATGCTACTGCGGCGTGCAGTCCGATCCATGCAACATGCTACTGCGGCGTGCAGTCCGATCCGTGCATGTATATGCACATGCACACATAATACTCAAGGCCAACACGCCTCCTTACATCTTCTTTATACCCTCACATATGGCCCTCGGCCTCAATCAGTCCAAAATAGTCAAAAGCCCCTCGGGCATCCGTTAAACAATAATACTCAGCTCAAACAATAGTTCAAATTTCAATTAAAACTCCAAGTTTGAGAAAAATGTAGCTGAGTTCATTAAACTGTGTAAATCACATGGAGTGAGTTCAATAATATTTCAAATAGTGAGGAAAACAGTGATGATAGTTCAACATGAGTTCAAATAATCGGCAATAAGTATAGCAATGAGCCCAAGTCATAGTGATAAAAAAATCATTTAAAATTTTGCGGTAAAAACCAACAACCGGGACGGACCAAGTCACAATCCCCAACGGTGCTCTACCCCGCACTCAGGTCCAGCGTGCAAGTCACCACACTACAACACTAGGATGTGCAAATCCGGGGTTTCAAACCCTCAGGATATCATTCCCAAATATTACTCACCTCGAACCGGCAAAATCTCTAGCTCGCGACGCCTTTACCCCTTGAATAGGCCTCCACGCGCGTCGAATCTAACCAAAAACAGAGCGAGTACATCACAATATGCAAATGGGACAATACTCAATCAAAAACAATCGAATTATAGCAAGAACCTCGAAACTAGCAAAATCTGAACCTCGAGCCCACTTTTCAAAAATTTACGAAACTTACATTATCGAAATCCTCGTCTCTCCACGAGTTCATACATACCAAGAACTCCCAAATCCGAGCTCAAATGACCTATCAAATTCCAATTTGAAATATCAAAACTCAAGCCCTAACTTTAGCCCATTTTTAATGAATTCAACCATGATTCCATGTTAATTCTTCCATAAACATGAATAATTAGGCCAAGGAACTTACCTCCCTTTAATTACCTTCGAAATCCTATCCATTTGGTCCCAAAAGCTCTCAAAATCCTCAACAACGGTAGAAAAATGACTTAATCTCGCGGAGGAAATGATAATTTAAACCCTTCTACCCAGCTCGATTTCCGCTTCTGCGGTCATACCTCCGTTTATGCGGCTCTCGCTTCTACGTCCTTTCGACCACTTTTGCGGTCCACCCTTTTCTCCCAGGGACCTCTTTTGTGGTCAACTACCGCTTACGCGATCACCGCCTATGCGACTATCCTTTCGCATCCGCGATCCAGGTCAACTCCCCCATTGGCCGCTTCTGCGACCTCATGTCCGCTTCTGCGGACACGCTTACACGGACTCTTGTCTGCTTCTGCAGAAATGACAGAACCAGAAATTCCATAACATGCAACAAACTCCAAACCCTCCATTAACCATACGAAATCACCCCGAGTCTCCAGGGGCCTCAACCAAAAGCACAAACATGACCTATTACCTTATTCAAACTTGCTCGAGCCATAAGAAAACTATCATTAATCTCAAAAAATCACCAAATTTCTCAATTCCAAGCCTAAATTTCTTAAGAACTTCTGAAATGCGCATACGATAAAAAACCCAGCCAAACGACGTCCGAATGACCTGAAAATTTGCAGACATATCAAAAATCACCTAACGAAGCCATTGCAACTCTGGAAATTCCATTCCGACCCTCGGATCATAATCTCACCTATCAACCGGAATTCGCCAAAATTCAAACTTCGCCAATTCAAGCCTAATTCTACACTGGACCTCCAAATTCAATTCCGACCGCTCTCCTAAGTTAAAAATCATCTATTGAAGCTAATCGAAGTATCAGAAATCACATCCGAGCCTTCTAACCTACAAGTCAACTTCCGGTTGACTTTTCCAAAACAAGCTTCCTTCTAAGAGGCCATGTGCCTTATTTTCAACCAAAATCAATTCAATTACACCCGATTGACTCTAATACTAATATTGAAACAAGAAGCCATCCAATAAGGGGAAAATGGGGAAGTAACTCATAAGACGACGGGTCGGGTTGTCACATCCTCCCAAAAAAGCAAACGCTCGTCCTCGAGCGTACCAAGAGTTGTACTAGGAGCAACCCAATAGCTGGATGACCTTACCAAGCATCTACTCGGGGTGCTCCAACGTCACACTATCTCACATAGGTCCGATAACACAATAAAGCCGGAATTTTACAACCCATCTAGTCCTTAAACCATATAACTACAATTCACTTTCCGAAATCTTAAACAAGATCAGAACCTGACATTTTTACTCAGAATAAGCCCGAACCAGCTGTAATAATCCATACCTGCAACCTCGGCTCCGATTATATAATATACCACATAACTCAAACACATGAAGCGAATAGATTACATTCTCTCTCAACAGCTGCCCACGACAACCAAATATCGATAGAAAATCTCTTGTTAGATAAAGTCTCATTTCAATACCTTCATATACTGCCAACGGCAACTGAAACACGCGATATACTGACCCATATCTCAGATCAACCATTCATGAATCCATTTCCCTTTCTGAATGATACTACAACAGATTTCGGAGCCAAACCTCGATATTACTTTTCTAACGAGCTGAAATCAAATATGCTCGTACTCATTAATGACTCCAACAATCATCTCAACTACTACACGCCACTCTGGTGATATGACACCTCAACACCGGCCTGAGCCACAACGTGCTCAACACAAGCATGAATAAGAAATGATCAGAACACACTCAAATCATAACAACTGACTCAAACGAAAGAGCTGTAATTCAAATTCCTCCGTACGATCACAACACAGAACTGAGATCCCATCTAACATCATAGAAATAGAGTACCCGAATCCTCCTCGAAAGGTCATAACATCACGTGACCTTGCCACAACGCGCAATTCTATCCAAACACTATTACCGATGAAGCACCTCAAGTCACCCTACTCAACACAGACAGACACACACAGATTGAGGTCCAAAACCAAGCAATCCATCACACCCACGGTGAAACAAGTAATATACACTATTCAATCCTGAAAGGACACAACAGATGCTCTATTCGCCGAGCAACACCAAATACGGACTTTCCTCAGAAACCAGGAAGCAAGGAATACAAGGTAACATATAGAAAACTATTCTCCACATCACACTGTTGCGGCGCACAACCCGATCCAGATAACATAACCGTGGCGGCGTGCCACCCGATCTAGATACCATACCCGTGGCGGCGTGCCACCCGATCCTGCACATATATCTGACAAATGGAGACTACATCAAGTCAAATTTGATCATTACAATAAACACATATAGCCTCATGCTCTACCGCAAGAAACGCATCCGAAAAGTCTCTTAATACTTGATCTAAATCAATGGTAGAAACCTCTGCACTAACATCCACCACGAAGGCCCCAATTTACAAAGCAATACTTGTCAACCGTCCGCTGGTCTTTGGAATATAAACTACTATGCTAGAACAATAATTTGATGCACCTCACCATGCAACCTATGGCTTTTTCTGACATAGCCCATAACACATTAATCTAGAAAACCTGACATTGGGACAACCAGTCTGCAATCTAATATCATAACCCAACTTTAACATATAAAGCAAAGAAAGATCCACTCGGACCTCCAGTTTCCAACAACTGCTAGACGATGTCGATTCACACGACCACAACCACCGCACGGTCGGATCACGAGAACTTCTAGTCTCCAACACATATAACACATGAATCACTATGCCTGATCCCACACTCCGCCATACAAATACATAACACACATCAAGTATTCATTCATACCACGAAGATATTCAAAATTTCCTGCACCATGAACAAATTCAAATATCCGCACTCGATCCAACAAGAAAATATTGCAATACTACTAACGTATCATCAATTTACATCACCTTAATCATCTGAAGATTGATTCTTTACTCACATGTAGTTGTCCGTGCTGCTCAAGAATTTAATGATTTTCCATTATAAACTGAACCAAAACCTTGAACACGCAAATCTCAATTATCCATATCATAACACACAGACTATACCACACTTGTATAACATGATGACTTCTATCTCTTTCATGTGCCGCAGACATCGACGCACTCAACTGGTTAAAAACTTTCATGATCTCATGAAGGAGAAAATTATTACACATTCCCTTCATGTTTAGAGTGTCTGTTTTATTTATTTGAGTTATTTTGTTTGTAGAGTAGGGAATTTAGTTTAAATTATGCATAGATTAAATTCTACCTCCCTCCATAAATATTTCCCGTCCCTCCCAACGTTTCATTTCAAACTGATGCCCTTCCCCCAAATGTTTCCCACTACCTCCAAATGATAGTAAATGTTCCTACTTACTAATTGAAGAGATAATTAAATGTGACAATTAAAGTAACTAATTTCCCCTCCCTCCCAATGTTTTACTCCAAACGTTTCCCCTCCCTCCAAACGTTTCTCTTCCCTCCAAATGTTTCAAATATTAATTTCAAAGAATTCAACTTATAATATGATAATTAAAAATGTAATGTGATATGATTTTATTACAATATGATGATTAAAAATGTCGCGTAATATATATGCATAGGTAATCATATTAGTGAACGAGCCAATACAGTTGCTATAGGCCGATACATATGACCATAATGAATGAATGAAATTATATTCATAGACGGTCAATTACTAAATATCAACCACGATATATAAACGAAAAGGTCATATGACAACGACTGTATTATTCAATGGACTTATATGGTTATTGTAGGCCGATATGTATGACCCTAGTATGAACGTATGATATTACTCTCAATCACAACGATAGTATATACATAGCATTGGTAATCATATTAGTGAACGTGCCTATATGGTTGCTATAGGCTGATACGTATGACCCTAACGAATGAATGAAATTATATTCATAGACGGTCAATTACTAAATGTCAACCACGATATATAAATGGAAAGGTCATGTGACTACGAGCGTATTATTCAATGGACTTATATGATTGTTGTAGGCCGATACGTATTACCCTAGTATGAACGTATGATATTACTCTCAATCACAATGATAGTTTATGCATAAGTAATCATATTTGTGAACGGGCCTATACGGTTGCTATAGGCCGATACGTATGACCCTAACGAATGAATAAAATTATATTCATAGACGGTCAATTACTAAATATCAACCACGATATATAAACGGAAGATCATATGACTAAGACCGTATTATTCAGTGGACTTATATGGTTGTTGTAGGTCGATACATATGACCCTAGTACGAACGTATGATATTACTCTCAATCAAAATGATAGTACATGCATAGATAATCATATTAGTGAACGGGCCTATACGGTTGCTATAGGCCGATAAATATGACCCTAATGAATGAATGAAATTATATTCATAGACGGTCAACTAATGAATATCAACCACGATGTATAAACGGAAAGGTGATATGACTACGACTGTATTATTCAATGGACTTATATGGTTTTTGTAGGCCGATACGTATGACCCTAGTATGAACGTATGATATTACTCTCAATCACAACCATAGTATATGCATAGGTAATCATATTAGTGAACGGGCCTATACGGTTGCTATAGGCCGATACGTATGACCCTAACAAATGAATGAAATTATATTCATAGATGGTAAATTACTAAATATCAACGACGATATATAAATGGAAAGGTCATATGACTACGACAGTATTATTCACTGGACTTATATGGTTGTTGTAGGCCAATACGTATGACCCTAGTATGAACATATGATATTACTCTAAATCACAATGATAGTATATGCATAGGTAATCATATTAGTGAACGGGCCTATATGGTTGCAATAGGCCAATACGTATGACCCTAACGAATGAATGAAATTATATTCATAGACGGTAATTACTAAATATCAACCCTAATATATAAACGGAAAGGTCATATGACTACGACCGTATTATTCAATGGACTTATATGGTTGTTGTAGGCCGATTCGTATGACCCTAGTATGAACGTAAGATATTACTTTCAATCACAATGATAGTATATGCATAGGTAATCATATTAGTGAACGGGCCTATACGGTTGCTATAGGCCGATACGTATGATCCTAACGAATGAATGAAATTATATTCATAGACGGTTAATTACTAAACATCAACCACGATAATAAACAGAAAGTTGATATGACTACGATCATATTATTCAATGGACTTATATGATTGTTGTAGGCCGATACGTATGACCCTAGTACGAACGTATGATATTACTCTCAATGACAACGATAGTATATGCATAGGTAATCATATTAGTGAACGGGCCTATACGGTTGCTATAGTCCGATACATACGACCCTAACGCATGAACGAAATTATATTCATAGACGGTCAATTACTAAATATCAACCACGATATATAAACGGAAAGGTCATATGACTACGACCGTATTATTCAATGGACTTATATGATTGTTGTAGGCTGATACGTATGACCCTAGTACGAACGTATGATATTACTCTAAATCACAATAATAGTTTATGCATAGGTAATCATATTAGTGAACAGGCCTATACGGTTGCTATAGGCCGATACGTATGACCCTAACAAATAAATGAAATTATATTCATAGACGGTCAATCACTAAATATCAACCACGATATATAAACGCAAAGGTCATATGACTACGACAGTATTATTCAATGGACTTATATGATTGTTGTAGGCCGATACGTATGACCCTAGTATGAACGCTTGATATTACTCCCAATCATAACGATAGTTTATGCATAGATAATCATAATAGAGAACGGTCCTATGCGGTTGCTATAGGCCGATACATATGACTCTAACGAATGAATGAAATTATATTCATAGACGGTCAATTACTAAATATCAACCACAATATTAAACGGAAAGGTCATATGACTACGATCGTATTATTCAATGGACTTATATGGTTGTTGTAGGCCGATACGTATGACCCTAGTATGAACGTATGATATTACTCTCAATCAAAACGATAGTATATACATAGCATAGGTAATCATATTAGTGAACGGGTATATACGGTTGCTATAGGCCGATACGTATGACCCTAATGAATGAATGAAATTATATTCATAGACGGTCAATTACTAAATATCAACCACGATATATAAACGGAAAGGTCATATGACTATGACCGCATTATTCAATGGACTTATATGGTTGTTTAAGGCCGATACATATGGCCCTAGTATGAACGTATGATATTGCTCCAAATCACAACGATAGTATTTTATTCTAGTTTAATTATATATTTGGATAATTTGTTTAAAATAAATTAATTTTTCAATCACACGAAATACTAATTATTTGTTAAGCCTTTTCAATAATAGTTAATTATATATTTATGTATTTTGAAATTTAAAAGGGACTTAAAACTATATTTTATTCATAAATATTTTTTTCCTATTGAAATTGTAATAGAATGAGAACTTGTATAAATTGATACTTATATAAGAACCCCTTATAAAAATATATATAATTATTATTACTTATTTTATAAGAGGATCTTTATAAAATATTCTTTACCATAAATGTCATTAAATATAATAAAATATAATAATGCTTCTTAAAAAGATAATAAAAGAGTAGGTAATAAAGTAGTAATACATTTATGTTACCATTAAAAGGTAGCCGAACTCCTCTTCTCTTTTCTATATAAAATATACCCTTTTACACACACACAGTACTCTAATTCTTATGCAAACTCACAAACCCCCATGGACACCTCTCCTAGCGTTACCCAACGATCCCCATACGGTTACTCCTCTAAAAACGACAAGGACACAAATCCATCTTTTGAAGTGATCATGAAGGAGTCATATATCAAGCAAGATTATATGGTAAGTAAGATCTTCTTCTTTTTTTTTAAAAAAAAAATAGAGTGGCAGATCTGATTTTAATATATGTGTTTAGAAATTGTATGGTTCGAATCCCATACAATGGTACTATAAAAAGTTTGTTTAGATATGATTTTACCATGTGTTCAAAAGCACTACAGAAGCAAAGCAAAGTCCGTTTGACCAAAAAACTGTTAGTGGTTTTACTTTTAAAAAAACCCTAATTTGCCATTTTAACGAGTAGTGGATTTGCTAACAAAATAGATAGAAAGTGGTGTTTCTGCTTTGGTATATAGGTCTTTTTGTTGTTATTTGTTTAGCATTTATAAATCTTTTTAGTTTAATGTTTTCTGCAAGTAATAACTCTTTAGTAATAATAAAATATTTAAATATTTTAGGGTTAATTAACTATTATTAAATCAAATAAAAAGTTGATAAATCTGTTCTTGTTATGAAATAGAAGATTCTTACACTTCTATTTAAGGTGAATGTCTTTAATGTATTTAATTAGAGAGATTTTAGAGTCCTATTATTGGTAGCAAGATCTTCCTCCTCCCTATAAATAGAGGTACTCTCTACCATTGTAAATCATCCCTTGAGACTCCTCTCAACTCAATAAGAAGAACTCTCTCTACTCTTCTCTCTATTGCTATTGTTCTTGTTCTATTGTTCTTGTCTTTTGCTTTAGTTTATAACACGTTATCAGCACGAGACTCTACCGTCTCAAGTATCATTCTCGAAAATCCAAGGTATTTTCCCTCTTCCTAATTTAATTTTCGAGTATGTCTGACATTATGAAAAGAAAGTTCGTTGCCCTTGAAATTTCGGGCAAGAACTATATGACATGGGTGTTGGATGCTGAAATCCACCTAGATGCTATGGGTCTCGGAGACACCCTCAAAGATAAAGAAAAAGCATCCACCCAAGATTGTGCGAAGGCCTTGATTTTCTTGCGCCACCACCTTGATGAAGGTTTGAAGATTGAATATCTCACCGTCAAGGATCCACTCGTTTTGTGGAACAGCTTAAAGGAGAGATATGACAACCTGAAGTTGGTCACTCTGCCACAAGCACGATATGATTGGGCCCATCTTAGGCTACAGGACTTTAAGTCCGTTTCTGAATATAATTCTGCTATGTTCAGAATTACTTCTAAACTGAAGCTATGTGGAGATAACATCTCCGATTACGATATGCTTGAGAAAACGTTTACAACGTTTCATGCCTCCAATATGGTACTGCAGCAACAGTACCGAGAGAAAGGCTTTACGAAGTACTCTGAACTGATTTCTCTCTTACTAGTGGCTGAGCGAAATAATGATCTGCTCACGAGAAATCACGAAAATAGACCAACTGGGTCTACACCACTGCCTGAAGCAGATATGGTGCACACGCATTATGCCAAACATAAAAGGGACCATGATCACGGTCATAAACGGGGTCAATGCCAAGGACGTGGACAAGGAAGAAATTCCAAAGAAGTCCGTCACCCCCCCAAAGAGAGATAACCACCGAAAGCAGAAACGGGGTCCAGAAGATCCTAAGGCAAATAGTTCAGAAACTATATGTTATCGTTGCGGTGGGAAAGGGCACTGGTCAAAGATTTGCCGTATACCAAGACACTTGGTTGACCTTTATCAAGCATCTCGAAAGAGAAAAGGCCCTGAAACAAACTTTGTCTATGACGACAATGAGGACATCACCCACCTGGATGTGGCAGACTTCTTTGAGCAACCCGAGGGGAAAATAGACCACCTAATCGGCGATGGGACCATGATGAAAGAAGATGGAGTTATTTGATTTTGTTCTACTTATTTGTATTAGTTAGTGAATAAACTAATAGTCATTAGCATTAGCTCGTATTAGTTAGTTCATAAAGCAATGTTAGCAGTAGTTCTTTAGAATATCTTCAATATGTTCAAATATCAATAAAACTTTTATTTTCCAGTGGGGGTAATCGACTAGCCTGAAAAACTAGTCGATTATCAACTATTTTCGCATTAAAGTTGAAAAACAATTGATCAACAATCGATTGTCTTTGGCTAACAATCGATTGTCTTGAAACAGTGTATTCTGGAATTTTTCAAAAATAGCCAACAATCGATTGTCTTTGTCTAACAATCGATTGTCTTGAAACAGTGAGGTCCGGAATTTTTCAAAAATCATCCACAATCGATTGTCTATATCAAACAATCGATTGTCTTAAGACAGTGTGATCTGAAGTTTTTCAAAAATAACAAATAATTGATTGTGTGTGTTTAACAATCGATTGTCTATGTTCCAACAATCGATTGTGTGTTTAATAATCGATTGTCTTATGAAAAACGCTGAAATTTTCAAACTGCACAGTAATTGATTATGGACAACATATCTGATTTTGTTAGTCAACTGTTAGTAGCAGATTTTGAAAATATTATGTGACACAAAAGGAATTGAACTTGCTTATTCTTATGTTCCTGTATTTCTTTTGTATGTCATACCATGGAAAGTAAATTGATCGAAGGCTCCGGAAGAGCCATTGTAACTCTGCCCAAGGGCACGACGTTAATCATAGAGAATGCTATGTTCTCCTCCAAGTCTATAAGAAACTTGTTGAGTTTTAAAGATGTACGCCGGAATGCCTACAATATTGAGACAATGGATGAAGATAATCTCGAATATCTCGTCCTCACTTCAAAGAATGTCTCCGGCCAAAAAGAGGGTTATTGAGAAATTCCCGTCTTTATCTTGTGGCCTGTATTGGACAAGAATTAGTGCAATTGAGGCACATTCAACAGTAAATCTAAAGAATACTGAGTCCAATACATTTGTACTTTGGCATGATCGACTGGGTCACCCAGGATCAACCATGATGAGACGGATTATAGAAAGCTCATATGGGCATCCGTTAAAGAATTTCAAAATTCTTTCAAGTAATGAATATCCTTGCACTTCGTGTTATCAAGGCAAGCTGATTATCAGACCATCCCCAACAAAGGTTGGGACTGAGTCACCCCAGTTTCTGGAACGTATACAAGGGGACATTTGTGGACCTATTCACCCACCTAATGGGTAGTTTAGGTATTTCATGGTCTTGATAGACGCATCCTGTAGATGGTCTAATGTGTGCTTGTTGCCATCACGCAACCTTGCGTTTGCAAAGTTAATGGATAATAGATGAGAATAATCTTGAATTCTTCATGAAAACGAGGCTGCCCATTTCGGTTTGGGTTCACGCCATTTTGCATGCAGCAATGCTACTTTGTCGGCTGCCCGCCTCGGCTTAGGGTCACGCCATTTCGCTTGCAGCAATGCTAGTTCGTCTCTGACTGACGAATTATCACAAATATTCCCTATTGCAATTGGTTTTGGGTCATGAACCCAATATATCCCATTTAAGAAGCTTTGGATGCGCAGTATATGTGCCTGTAGCACCGCCATCCCGCACCAAAATGGGTTTGCAAAGGAGGTTAGGAATATATGTTGAGTTTGACGCGTCCTCCATTATTCGCTACCTCGAAACATTGACAGGAGATTTGTTCACTGCACTATTTGCAGACTGTCAATTGGATGAGACACTTTTCCCAAAATTAGGGGGAGAAGTTGGTGAAACCAAACGGGAAATTTTGTGGAAAAATGCATCATTATCTCATCTTGATCCACATACCTCTATTTGAAAGAAAGAGGTACAAAAGATTATCCATTTGCAAAGAATAGCAAATCAAATGCCTGACGCATTTACGGACTTGAAGAGGATAACGAAATCACACATTCACGCGTTAAAATTTTCCGATCCGTATTGAAGTCCCTATTGGACAAATATCTAGTGTCATATCCAATGAGTCAAATGCACGCCAGAAGCGTGGCAGACCATTAGGTTCCAAAGATCGAAATCCTAGAAAGAGGAAAAAGAACGATCTAAATGACACTATGAAAGAATCACATGAGGACGCTCATGATTTGATTAATTCCGAGATTCACGAAGAATCTATTGAGCCTGAGACTCTTGAAAATACGGAATGCAAGAATGTGAGGATCTCGAACCTCAGTCTGTGGTAGTACAAAATTAATTGAGAGCTCTCGAAGAGCCAATTATTACTATGTTGGAGAAACACAATTGAGTATTGTGCTGTAGTAAGTCTCAAAGAAACTTATTCAGTTTCCAAAAGTACACGCGAAGGCGATTGATGATATTGAGACTATAAATAAAGGAAGGCTTTGATTCTCCTATTACTACAACTTGTAGCGGGGTAATTTGTATATGAAAAGCTACCCGCTTTGTTCTCCAGTTTGTACTACACAAAAGAAAGAATGCCACAATAAAGTGGATATCTATTGGTATAAAACCCATGTCATAATAAACCCGAAGTTTATTGATAAGTGCACATGTCATGGTGTAAATTTGAAATTTACCAATATTGATAATTTATTCAGTTGACATTCGTGTTAGCCATCTCATTTGAAGTATGATGTGCAAATTCACATAGGTGAATATCAAAGAACTAGAAGTTCTTGTTCTCAGTAATGAACTGACCAACTAAAGAGTTCGGGTTGAAGCCCCTTGATTCTGGAAATATCAAAGGTGAATATGGGCCCATTCACCTGCCATGTATACCACATATGATGCATCTATGATATGGTTACATGCGCCATTGTTATTAACCCGCAGCCTGGCAGTGCTTGCGAGGTAAATCGCTCAGTAATCTAACTTCGAGCATAGTTTCTAGATTCTCTACTCAAGACAGTTCATCTTGATAAGTTGGTTTATATCAAAGTTGGTTTAGCAAGATAATTATTGAGTTCTTCCACTTAATAGCTAAACTGTTCCTTATGAGAACGAAGTTGTATATATCAGTTTGATATAAGTTGTATACGAGAGTATATTCTCCCCTCACAAGTGGTTCAAGGTCAGGAACCAAATAATTTCATCTTATTACTAAGGTGCTGTGTATATTGACATAATGCACAAAGATGATTTCCCAAAGTTGAGGAAACATGTTAGCTTTACTAACATGAGGGGGAGACATGATAAACACTTGAGAAAGTGTTACATGGGATGAATTTTCATTTGTATATGTATATCCCCGAATATCATGATATGAACCTGTAGTTCATAAAAGGAAATGCAATTGCAACATATTGCAAAGCATGCTATACGCATTTGCTGACTCAAAGAAAGCAACTAAATGGAAGAGATACAATTCAAGAAGAATTGATTCCATATGAAAGACATGTAGCTTTGAACCTATAGTTCATATGCTTGAAAGTATAAAGGCAAAGGTATGTATAGTCAGTTTTCGATATCTTATTTGTTTAGTATCACTAATGAAAGCTTGATATGCAGCTAAAGTTTATTATATGGCTTATATGACTTAACTTGAAAGATTTAAGTTGCTTGAAGCATATGCAATTCGTGGTCCTGAAGTACCACATCCTAAGTGCAATTTGTGTACATATGTATCTTGCTATAACTATAAGCATGATGGCATTGAGAATGCATCTATGGAGATATTGAAGAGCTATTCCACGACATTATATGAAGATGTTTATATCTATCAAGAGTGATGATTTCAAGGTGCGGAATATTTATTCAAGTCAATATGGTTGATTTATTCATCAAGCATCTACCAAAGATCGTTTTGAAGATGATGCACAAGATTGGAATGCAAATGCTCAAGGATATAAATCGATGTACTCATTAGGGGGAGTCAATGCGCGTTGCACTCTTTTTCCCTTACAAGGTTTTGTCCCACTGGGTTTTCCTTGCAAGGTTTTTAACGAGGCAACCAATAGGCGCATATTCAAACATGTGTACTCTTTCCTTACTTTAATTTTTCCCATTGGGTTTTGTTTTAAGGTTTTAACGAGGCACATCATTGAATAGACATTCAAGGGGGAGTGTTATGAAATAGAAGATTCTTACACTTCTATTTAAGGTGAATGTCTTTAATGTATTTAATTAGAGAGATTTTAGAGTCCTATTATTGGTAGCAAGATCTTCCTCCTCCCTATAAATAGAGGTACTCTCTACCATTGTAAATCATCCCTTGAGACCCCTCTCAACTCAATAAGAAGAACTCTCTCTAATCTTCTCTCTATTGCTATTGTTCTTGTTCTATTGTTCTTGTCTTTTGCTTTAGTTTATAACAGTTCTACCTTTTTTCCATTTTTTTCCCACTTTGTTAAAATTTTAGCCAACAGTTGTATCTTCATATTGTTAATCTTTTTGTTTGCAGCATATTCCAAAATATTTTTACGACCACATTCCTGAATAACATATCACGACGGTTCTTCGATATGATGGTCAGCCTTGGTTTATGAAAATTAATATCGGTCAACTGAGATGGTTCAAAGGCGGATGGAAATATTTTGTGATGAATAATAACATTAAGCGGAGTTGGTTAATTAAATTTGAGTTGGTCGAGACTACACTATTATGTGTAGTCTTCCAATTGCACGTGAAAGGTCGCGGAACTACCCAAGATCCAGTTGAAATAAACTAGTATTTAAATTTATGCTTTTAATGACCATTTTGTGTTTTTTTGAACTTCTGTTAGTTTTTATTTAGTTATGTAATATGTAATTTTATTTTGTAGTACTTACATTTTTATTTATGTAATGTTTAATTTGATTTTCCGTTGGTGTATCACTTTGGTTTGGTATCATTTTATTACCCTAACTACAAAACACTAACTACAAATCCTAACTATATAGTTGGAATGTAATAGTGTTCAGTTAAAAAAAAGTTGTTAACGGAAATAATAAATGTAAGTAAACCAACACAAAATTTCCCATGAAATTATAAATGCAATTCAACATCATTAAATACGAATATTCAAACAGAAGTCTATACTGTGATCAAAGATAGGTTATTTTGTCCACTGACATGAACAATACACCCTTCAAGCAAAACTAGATAGTGTGGCCAAAAATAGGTTATTTTATCCACTGACAGAAAAATTTGTATTCAATGCACCCAGATAGTGTGGCTAGAAATAGGTTGTTTCTTTCACTGACATGAACAATACACCCTTCAAACAAAACCAGCTAGTGTGGCAAAAAATAGGTTATTTTTTTCCACTGACAGGAAAATTAACATTCAATACACCCAGATAGTGTGGTAAAAAATACATAAATTTTCCGTTGACATGAACAGTACACCATTTACACAAAACAAGAAAGTACGGCAAAAAAGACATACATTTTTCACTGATAGGAAAATTAGCATTCAATACACCCTTTTGATCAGGGGGTACTGTTTGATACTTGCTTGGCCTCTATAGATATGAGCACATACTAAAACACTACAGACCAAAAACACTCACACACTCATACCTAAACTATGGATGCCTCTCCCTCAACCAAACGGGCCCTAGTTTACTCTTCTACTAGCAGTGACGACATATCTTACTATTCTACTTCCAGTGATACTGAAGAAGAGATTCCTCCAAATTTTGAAGTGACTATGATTGATTCATGCATTGACAATGACAATCTGGTTATGCATCAGTATTCTAAATAATTTTTGGATTGTGTATATGTCACGACCTGAATTTCCCACCATTGGGAATCGTGATGGCACCTACTGTTGGAGCTAGGCAAGCCAACTTAAACATACCTTTTCAACTAATTTCCAACAAGATAATAATAAAACGATAAAATTAAGCGGAAGTCTTAAATTAACATTAAATAAAAGAAATGCGGAAGAAAGTTAACGTCATCCACTACCCAAGATTTAGTATCATAGTACTCACGGACTACTATAAAATACTACAAATAAGAGTTCGAAAATGTTAGAAAATACGCTTAACGCTAGAGGGAGGGTGAATAGCGTTATAATAAAAATTAGCGCAAACTTGCGGAATTTAAAAATTGCAGGAAAGAAATAAGTGCGATAAGTAAATAAATAAGAACGAACGCACCAATGTATCCTGGTTCACCACAACCCGTGGCTAGTCCAGTCCCCGAGAGACTCTCTCGAGATTTTCACTATCTTCGTCAAGCTTACGGGTTCTTAACAAACCGTTACAGTTGCTCAAAGATACCACACCTTAAGACTTCACTTGCTTGAGGATACCTCACCCCAAGACTTCAACCACTAAGACTTTAGGTACTTAGCAAACCCGACAAATGAGAAGATATGTTCTTCTCAAACAACTCTCTTTTAAGACAAATACTCTCTCAATAGAGTGGATAAAGAGATACACAATAAGCTCTATGAACAACACAAAGTTGTCTATCGAATGGCTCAACAAAAGCTCTAAAATGATGCTTGAAAATGATCAATATGTATATCAATATATGCAGGAGTTGTGTGTTTAAAATCAGCTCAAAAGACCTCTTTTTATAGGTGAAAAGGTGGTGACCGTTGCTTAATTGATAAATAACCCTGATTTTGTGCTCAAACAATCGATTGTTTGGAGTAGACAATCGATTGTTTGACCAACGTTCAAAAACAGATTCCTGATTTTAGGCTAAACAATCGATTGTTAACCCTGAATAATCGATTGTTCTTCAATGTTCAAAAATCATTTTAGGATTCTGTGGGAACGGTCAAAATATAATTGATTGTATGAAACTGACAATCGATTGTTTATAGATATAATCGATTGTCTACAAAAACAATCGATTGTTTAGATGTATAAAAACTTCGGTTGCACACTGTCTCAAAATAATCGATTGTTAAAAGTAGACAATCGGTTGTTAGCTATTTTGAAAAACTTCAGATCATACTGTCTTAATACAATCGATTGTTAATATTGTATAATCGATTGTTTGCTATTTTGAAAAACACAATCGATTGTAAGGAGCATATAATCGATTGTTTAGGTCCAGATTTAAAAGACATGTTTAAACATCATTTTGACTAAAATACAAATCATTTTGGTTTAACACAAAGATGCATGTTTATGATAAATAAGATTTAATAAAATGTTTTATGCATGTTTATGATGACCTAATGTTGAGCCAAAGGATAAGATGACTTAAACGTTGTCCTTACATTGGTTCGACCTACGTCTTGGGTCTTCGGTCTTGAACTCTTTGGCTCGTTCATGCAATTCCGTCATCAGTATGCTTCTCGCCATTTGATTGATTGTCATATTATATCGTTGTTTGACACTTGACTTCATTGTTTGTCATTCATCAAAACCTATACCTGAAAATCATGCTCATACAACCAAAGCGCACATATCATAGATATACATGATTTCCAACAATTTCCCCCTTTTTGATAATGACAAACAACGGAAGATATGCATATTGAATTCCCCCTAAATAGATGCTATATCTCAACATACAATTTATGCAACCAATTCAATTCAATATAATTCCCCCTTAATTGAATATTCCCCCTCAATTAAGGCATGCATATCGCCCATATTCTTCCCCCTTTTGGCATTAGCAAAAAGAGTATACCAAAAGTTATTTAAACCATTGACGATACCAATCGTTATAGACAAGATCATATAAAAAGTTAGTAAATGGCATACTAATAATAACGATCATTTTTCTCAACTATGCCAATTGTTATTTAAACTAAAAATATTCATCAAAACATGAATCAATCATTTTAAAACTAAATGATACTAATTGTTATTCAAAAAAGAACTCATCAAAACAATATTGATTATTAGCACATATCAACTTATTGCGATTTTATTCAAAATACGATAACTAATCGACGTTCCCCCTTAATGCATTAAGGTTTCGTGCTTGGTGCATCCACTACAATATTGTAGTCTTCAAGCACACCTGCAAAAAGAACCTAAAAATAGGTTTTTGGTACCCAACTTCTTTTGGGTCCTTGGGGGTTAGGATAATAACAATTATAATCAACACATAAATCTCTATGTTTAGCAAAACAAATGGGTGCAATGTGTCCTACCCGATTACAATAGTGACATATAACATTAGGATTATGCATATGTCTAGGTTGAGCCAAATGCATTCTAGGTGATCTAAATTTGTTTTTCCTAGAATCGTTGAAATTCCTAGAATCATTTCTAGGTGGTCTAAAATCTTTTATTCTAGACTCATTTATAAACATCCTAGAATTGTGTCTAGGTGGTCTGAAATTATTCCTTCTAGACTTATTCATAAAATTCCAAGAATTGTGTCTAGGTGGTCTAAAATGATTAGTCTTAGACTCATTAGCGAGGTTCCTAGAATTCTATCTAGGTGGTCCGACCTCATTACTATCATCCTTTTTGATAACATCAATTTTAGGACTATCAACACTACGTTTTTCTACTGCATTCCTAATTTCTATGTTCTCTAATTTTAATGAACTACAAGAAGAACAACTGGAACATTTATCAATTGAAGAGACTTCATTCAATTCCTTGATTTTAATTTTGAAATCAACAACATTTTTCAAAGATTTATTTTCTTTTTCCAAAACTTCAATCTTATTTTTCAGAAAACCATTGTAATTTTTAAAACACTTATTTTCTTCTTTCAGCTTCTCATTTTCACAAGTCAATTTTTCAAACTCTTTTTCTTGCAAAGAAAGTGTTTTCTGAAAATCTGTTTCTTGCGAAGAAAGTATTTTCTGCAAATCTTTAATAGTTTTGGAAACATTAACAAACTCACTGTATAATTCATTATAAGCATTTTGCATTTCTTCAAATGTGTGAGAGTTGGAAGTACTTACCTCTTCTTCTTTGTTGGCCATGAGGCATCGGGCAGTCGATTCATCACATGAGTTGTCCGCTTTATGAGACGTGCTTTCATACGTTACCTCAAGCTTATCCCACATCTCTTTGGCAGTTTTGCAGTGGGAAATTTTCCGATAGTTTTCCTGATTCAAAGCTCTATACAACATATTGATTGCCTTGGTGTTGTATTCACTTACCATGGCTTATCCAACTTTTGTCGTCATTATTTCACCATGCATGATGATTTGCCATATACGAAAGTTGTTTGATTTGACGAAGATTATCATTCGCTCCTTCCAATATGAGTAATTCGTTCCATCGAAAAATGGAGGGCAAGTGGTGGATTGTCCTTCATTCATCGTTCCTGCGTTCAATAATCTCAACAGAAAAAATATGTATTGCTCTCAACCGGTTAAGGCTTTCAGAGAGTTAGGCTCTGATACCAATTGTTAGAAAATACGCTTAACGCTAGAGGGGGGTGAATAGCGTTATAATAAAATTAGCGTAAACTTGCGGAATTTAAAAATTGCAGGAAAGAATTAAGTGCGATAAGTAAATAAATAAGAACGAACGCACCGATGTATCCTGGTTCACCACAACCCGTGGCTAGTCCAGTCCCCGAGAGACTCTCTCGAGATTTCCACTATCTTCGTCAAGCTTACGGGTGCTTAACAAACCGTTACAGTTTCTCAAGGATACCACACCTTAAGACTTCACTTGCTTGAGGATACCTCACCCCAAGACTTCAACCACTAAGACTTTGGGTACTTAGCAAACCCGACAAATGAGAAGATATGTTCTTCTCAAACAACTCTCTTTTACAACAAATACTCTCTCAATAGAGTGGATAAAGAGATACATAATAAGCTCTATGAACAACACAAAGTTGTCTATCAAATGGCTCAACAAAAGCTCTAAAATGATGCTTGAAAATGATCAATATGTATATCAATATATGCAGGAGTTGTGTGTTTAAAATCAGCTCAAAAGACCTCTTTTTATAGGTGAAAAAGTAGTGCTGACCGTTGCTTAATTGATAAATAAAATCCCTGATTCTGTGCTCAGACAATCGATTGTTTGGAGTAGACATCGATTGTTTGACCAACGTTCAAAAACAGATTCCTGATTTTAGGCTAAACAATCGATTGTTAACCCTGAATAATCGATTGTTCTTCAACGTACAAAAATCAATTTAGGATTCTGTGGGAACGGTCAAAATATAATCGATTGTATGAAACTGACAATCGATTGTTTATAGATATAATCGATTGTCTACAAAAACAATCGATTGTTTAGATGTTTAAAAACTTCGGTTGCACACTGTCTCAAAATAATCGATTGCTAAAAGTAGACAATCGATTGTTAGCTATTTTGAAAAACTTCAGATCATACTGTCTTAATACAATCGATTGTTAAAACTGTATAATCGATTGTTTGCTATTTTGAAAAACACAATCGATTGTAAGGAGCATATAATCGATTGTTTAGGTCCAGATTTAAAAGACATGTTTAAACATCATTTTGACTAAAATACAAATCATTTTGGTTTAACACAAAGATGCATGTTTATGATAAATAAGATTTAATAAAATGTTTTATGCATGTTTATGATGACCTAATGTTGAGCCAAAGGATAAGATAACTTAAACGTTGTCCTTACATTGGTTCGACCTACGTCTTGGGTCTTCGGTCTTGAACTCTTTGGCTCGTTCATGCAATTTCGTCATCAGTATGCTTCTCGACATTTGATTGATTGTCATATTATATCGTTGCTTGACACTTGACTTCATTGTTTGTCATTCATCAAAACCTATACCTGAAAATCATGCTCATACAACCAAAGCGCACATATCATAGATATACATGATTTCCAACAAATTCCCCCTTTTTGATAATGACAAACAACGGAAGATATGCATATTGAATTCCCCCTAAATAGATGCTATATCTCAACATACAATTTATGCAACCAATTCAATTCAATATAATTCCCCCTTAATTGAATATTCCCCCTCAATTAAGGCATGCATATCGCCCATATTCTTCCCCTTTTGGCATTAGCAAAAAGAGTATACCAAAAGTTATTTAAACCATTGACGATACCAATCGTTATAGACAAGATTATATAAAAAGTTAGTAAATGGCATACTAATAATAACGATCATTTTTCTCAACTATGCCAATTGTTATTTAAACTAAAAATATTCATCAAAACATGAATCAATCATTTTAAAACTAAATGATACTAATTGTTATTCAAAAAAGAACTCATCAACACAATATTGATTATTAGCACATATCAACTTATTGCGATTTTATTCAAAATACGATAACTAACCGACGTTCCCCCTTAATGCATTAAGGTTTCGTGCTTGGTGCATCCACTACAATATTGTAGTCTTCAAGCACACCTGCAAAAAGAACCTAAAAATAGGTTTTTGGTACCCAACTTCTTTTGGGTCCTTGGGGGTTAGGATAACAACAATTATAATCAACACATAAATCTCTATGTTTAGCAAAACAAACGGGTGCAATGTGTCCTACCCGATTACAATAGTGACATATAACATTAGGATTATGCATATGTCTAGGTTGAGCCAAATGCGTTCTAGGTGATCTAAATGTGTTTTTCCTAGAATCGTTGAAATTCCTAGAATCATTTCTAAGTGGTCTCAAATCTTTTATTCTAGACTCATTTATAAACATCCTAGAATTGTGTCTAGGTGGTCTGAAATTATTCCATCTAGACTTATTCATAAAATTCCTAGAATTGTGTCTAGGTGGTCTAAAATGATTAGTCTTAGACTCATTAGCGAGGTTCTTAGAATTCTTTCTAGGTGGTCCGGCCTCATTACTATCATCCTTTTTGATAACTTCAATTTTAGGACTATCAACACTACGTTTTTCTACTGCGTTCCTAATTTCTATGTTCTCTAATTTTAAAGAACTACAAGAAGAACAACTGGAACATTTATCAATTGAAGAGACTTCATTCAATTCCTTGATTTTAATTTTGAAATCAACAATGTCATTTTTCAAAGATTTATTTTCTTTTTCCAAAACTTCAATCTTATTTTTCAGAAAACCATTGTCATTTTTAAAACACTTATTTTCTTCTTTCAGCTTCTCATTTTCACAAGTCAATTTTTCAAACTCTTTTTCTTGTAAAGAAAGTGTTTTCTGAAAATCTGTTTCTTGCAAAGAAAGTGTTTTCTGCAAATCTTTAATAGTTTTGGAAACATTAACAAACTCACTGTATAATTCATTATAAGCATTTTGCATTTCTTCAAATGAGTGAGAGTTGGAAGTACTTACTCTTCTTCTTTGTTGGCCATGAGGCATCGGGCAGTCGATTCATCACATGAGCTGTCCGCTTTTTGAGACGTGCTTTCATACGTTACCTCAAGCTTATCCCACATCTCTTTGGCAGTTTTGCAGTGGGAAATTTTCCGATAGTTTTCCTGATTCAAAGCTCTATACAACATATTGATTGCCTTGGTGTTGTATTCACTTACCATGGCTTATCCAACTTTTGTCGTCATTATTTCACCATGCATGATGATTTGCCATATACGAAAGTTGTTTGATTTGACGAAGATTATCATTCGCTCCTTCCAATATGAGTAATTCGTTCCATCGAAAAATGGAGGGCAAGTGGTGGATTGTCCTTCATTCATCGTTCCTGCGTTCAATAATCTCAACAGAAAAAATATGTATTGCTCTCAACCGGTTAAGGCTTTCAGAGAGTTAGGCTCTGATACCAATTGTTAGAAAATACGCTTAACGCTAGAGGGGGGTGAATAGCGTTATAATAAAATTAGCGTAAACTTGCGGAATTTAAAAATTGCAGGAAAGAAATAAGTGCGATAAGTAAATAAATAAGAACGAACGCACCGATGTATCCTAGTTCACCACAACCCGTGGCTAGTCCAGTCCCCGAGAGACTCTCTCGAGATTTCCACTATCTTCGTCAAGCTTACGGGTGCTTAACAAACCGTTACAGTTTCTCAAGGATACCACACCTTAAGACTTCACTTGCTTGAGGATACCTCACCCCAAGACTTCAACCACTAAGACTTTGGGTACTTAGCAAACCCGACAAATGAGAAGATATGTTCTTCTCAAACAACTCTCTTTTACAACAAATACTCTCTCAATAGAGTGGATAAAGAGATACATAATAAGCTCTATGAACAACACAAAGTTGTCTATCAAATGGCTCAACAAAAGCTCTAAAATGATGCTTGAAAATGATCAATATGTATATCAATATATGCAGGAGTTGTGTGTTTAAAATCAGCTCAAAAGACCTCTTTTTATAGGTGAAAAAGTGGTGCTGACCGTTGCTTAATTGATAAATAAAATCCCTGATTTTGTGCTCGGACAATCGATTGTTTGGAGTAGACAATCGATTGTTTGACCAACGTTCAAAAACAGATTCCTGATTTTAGGCTAAACAATCGATTGTTAACCCTGAATAATCGATTGTTCTTCAACGTTCAAAAATCAATTTAGGATTCTGTGGGAATGGTCAAAATATAATCGATTGTATGAAACTGACAATCGATTGTTTATAGATATAATCGATTGTCTACAAAAACAATCGATTGTTTAGATGTTTAAAAACTTCGGTTGCACACTGTTTCAAAATAATCGATTGGTAAAAGTAGACAATCGATTGTTAGCTATTTTGAAAAACTTCAGATCATACTGTCTTAATACAATCGATTGTTAAAACTGTATAATCGATTGTTTGCTATTTTGAAAAACACAATCGATTGTAAGGAGCATATAATCGATTGTTTAGGTCCAGATTTAAAAGACATGTTTAAACATCATTTTGACTAAAATACAAATCATTTTGGTTTAACACAAAGATGCATGTTTATGATAAATAAGATTTAATAAAATATTTTATGCATGTTTATGATGACCTAATGTTGAGCCAAAGGATAAGATAACTTAAACGTTGTCCTTACATTGGTTCGACCTACGTCTTGGGTCTTCGGTCTTGAACTCTTTGGCTCGTTCATGCAATTCCGTCATCAGTATGCTTCTCGCCATTTGATTGATTGTCATATTATATCGTTGTTTGACACTTGACTTCATTGTTTGTCATTCATCAAAACCTATACCTGAAAATCATGCTCATACAACCAAAGCGCACATATCATAGATATACATGATTTCCAACAGAAAGAAAATACATAAAGAGTCTGTTTCAATACAATGAAAACAAACAGAAATGATAAAGAAAAGATTAAAGGCCTGCGCACGCCAGCGAATTACCTAGGAGTCTCTGGATTGAAGGCACGCTCCCAATCTACTGTTGCGGTCCGTAAGCTGTCTCCTGACCTGTGCACAAAAGGCATAGAAGTGTAGCATTAGCACAACCGACCACATGTGCTGGTTTGTGCCTGACCTAACCCCGGTGAGGTTGAGACGAGGCTAGACCGGGCCTACCACAATTAACTGTACAGATATATGTGCAACAATGGAAAGATATACAAAAATTTAAACAGATAATAGGGGGGAAACATGCTGTGGGGTGTAACAATTTAGATATAAGACCACGAACAGAGAGATGGAAATTGAATAGTTAACATCAATGAAAAAGAGCAAGTAGTCCACCACTGCACGACACCAACCATTGTTCTTTTACTCTCAATTCTCGCCAAACTGTCAAACATAAGTGCACGGCGTCACCCTTCGTGCTTTTACTCTTAATTCTCACCAAACTGTCAAACATAAATGCACGGCATCACCCTTCGTGCTTTTCCTCACATAACTCTCACATTAAGGCACGGAAAGACCCTTCGTGTTTAAACAATTCTCACCAAACTGTCAACCAATCGGGGAAGGGAATATACAACAAGATTAAACATCCCGGCAAGGGAGAACAAATCACTATAAGACCCAGCAAGGGAAAACGAATCAACAATAAGTCCCGGCAAGGGAAACATACCACACTTCCTTCTTTAACTCAGTTGCTTCTCAACTATCACTTCATAATTAATTTAACAAGTAATTAACTTAATTGTTTCACCTCTTTCGAATTTAAAAGCAATTACGACTCACGGTCATGATAGACTCGGGTGCATAGGTAACCGTCACTATACCTATACACCGACTCCACATAGCACATAGCACACATTTTCCTAATCCTATGCCCTCAAGCCAAAGATAGAACATACACTTACCTCGAAAGCTCTAAACTCAATTCACGCCTCTAGGATATCTTTACCCCTCGAATTAGCCACAAAACCGGTCGAATGTAATCACAGTTTACTCGAATGTGTCAACAAATCTAGTTAAATCAGTTTGAATATATAAGAATGAATTTCCCAAAGTTTTACCCAACAATTTCCAAAATGCCCCCGGGCCCACGTGGTCAAAACTCAAGGTTTGAACCAAAACCGAGTTACCAATCTCCCCCACGAGTTCATATCTATGATTTTTTTTAAAATCGAACCTCAAATTGAGGTCCAAATCCCAAAATTTTAAGAAACCCAAGGTCTACCCCAAATCCCCATTTTTACCCATTGAAAGCTTTGATTTTAAGATGAAATCATGATAAAAGATGTTAAGGATTGAAGAAATTAGTTAAAAGTTGACTTAACAATAATTTGAAGAAGAGGGAGTTCGTGGAAAAATCGCCAGAGGTGCTTGGGTTTTGAAAAATGTGAAAATGAGCTTCGAAAATCGATTAAGTCTGAATATACAAGTGCAGGGATTGCAATTGCCAAGATATGTTCACAATTGCGAACTCAGCAGGCTTGGAAATGCAAGATTTTAGTTCTCAATTGCAAACTATGAAGGGTTATGCAGAGTTTGCATTTGTAAACAAATGTTCGCATTTGCGAACTCTAGGCTTCAAAGGGGAGTTTCGCAAATGCGAACTCTGGGCTACAAAGGGGAGTTTCGCAAATGCGAACTCTGGGCTACAAAGGGGGACTTTGCATTTGCGAACATTCGTTCGCATTTGCGAACACTGCAGGTCAGGCATACCAACAGCTTTCAAACATGCCAAAAATGAACTCGCGGCCTGTCCAAAACTCACCGGACCCCTCAGGGCTCCAACCCAAACATGCACATAATCCCAAAAAAATCCTACGGACTTACTCGTGCGATCAAATCGCCAAAATAATATCATTTACATAGAATCAAACCTCAAAACACATGATTTCTACCATTTTCCATAAAACTCATATTTCTCATTTTCAAGTCCGAAACACGTCAAATGACGAACGTTTTCAGCCAAACTTTACAGATAGCGCTTAACACTTATTAAAGGCCTATACCGGGCATCAGAACCAAAATACGAGCCCGATACCATCACTTTCTAACTTATTTTCATTTCAATTTCTCATATTAATTTCAGATAAACAATTTCTTTCAAAAATTCTGTACTCCGGCCTAGGACCTCGGATTTCGATTATGGGAATACGTCCGGGTCCCATATTTTCCTACGGACCCTCTAGGACCATCACATTACGGGCCCGGGTCTGTTTACCCAAAATTTTGACCAAACTCAACTATATCAATATTATTATTATCAAAATTCATAGTTTTTAACACAAAGTTCATATATTTTCACATAAAAACTTTCCGGCTTCACGCCCGGACTGCGCACGCAAATTGAAGCGACCAAATAAGAGGTTTTTAAGGCCTCGAAAGCACGATGAAGGGGAGAATTATGGCGATGACCCTTTGGGTTATTACATCCTCCACCTCTAAAACAATCATTCATCCTCGAACGGACAAAAGAAAGAAGTATCTGAGTCGCGGAATAGATGGGGATAACGGCTCCGCATATCAGACTCGGACTCCCAAGCTGATGCCTCAGGAGGTTGACCTCTCCACTAAATACGCACTGAAGGAAAACTCCTCGACCTCAACTGTCGAACATGTCGGTCTAAAATAGCCACCGACTCCTCCTCATATGATAGATCCTTGTCCAATTGGAAAGTACTCAAATCTAACATGTGGGTGAGATCGCCGTGATACTACCGAAACATGGATACATGAAAAACCAGATGCACGGATGGCAAGCGAGGCGGCAAGGCAAGTCTATAAGCCACCTTCCCCACGCGATCTAGAATCTTAAATGGGCCAATAAACCTAGGGCTAAGCTTGACCTTCTTCCCAAATCTCATCATGCCTTCATAGGCGATACACGGAGCAATACTCGCTCACCAACCATGAAAGCTACATCCCTGACCTTACGATCTGCATAACTCTTGTGCCTAGGCTGAGCTGACCAAAGTCTGTCCTGGATGATCTTAACCTTATCCAAGGCCTCCTGTACTAGATCTGCACCCAATAACCGAGCCTCTCATGGCTCAAACCATCCGACTAGGGACTGACACCACCTACCATACAATGCCTCATACGGAGCCATTTGAATACTGGACTGGTAGTTGTTGGTGTAGGAAAACTCTCCTAAAGGCAAGAACTTCCCACGAGCCTCCAAAATCAATAACGTAGGCTCGGAGCATATCCTAAAAAATCTGAATAGTCCTCTCGGACTGATCGTCCGTCTGGGGGTGAAATGTTGTACTCAACTGAACCTGGGTGCCCAACTCATGTTGTACCGCTCTCCAAAAATGCGAAGTAAACTGCGGACCTCGCTCAGAAATAATAGATATGGGCACCCCATGAAGGCGAACGATCTCCTTGATATAAATCTCAGAATATCTCTCGGACGAATATGTGGTAGCAACTGGAATAAAATGCACTAACTTGGTCAGCCTATCAACAATAACCCATATAGCATCATACTTCTTCCAAGTCATCGGAAGACCAGCAACAAATTCCATGGTGATTCTCTCCCACTTCCCCTCTGGAAGCTCAATCCTCCAAAATAACCCACCAGACCTCTGTATGCTCGTACTTAACCTGCTGACAATTCAGACAATGAGCCACATATGCGACAATATCTTTCTTCATCCTGCGCCACCAATAGTGTTGTCTCAAATCTTGGTATATCTTCGCATCGCCCAGGTGAATAGAATACCGAGAGATGTGGGCCTCTGCTAAGATCGACTACCGAATACCATCAACATTGGGCACACAAACCCGCCCCTGCAATCTCAATATACCATCATCTCCCAGGGTCATTTTCTTGGCACCTCCCCGCTGTACTATGTCCCTTAGGACACATAAATGAGGGTCATCACACTGTCGCTCTCGAATGCGCTCCATCAACAACGAACGAGCAACCGTGCAAGCTAACACCCTACTGGGCTCAGAAATATCCAATCTCACAAATCTATTGGCCAAGACTAGAACATCCAAGGCAAGCGGTCTCTGGCTGACCGGAATATAAGCAAGACTAACCATGCTGGCGAACTTCCTACTTAATGCATCGGCCACAACATTGGACTTCCCCGGGTGGTATAAGATAGAAACATCATAGTCTTTGAGCAATTCCAACCACCTCCGCGGTATCAAATTCAACTCCTTCTGTTTGAAAAAGTACTGAATGATCTTGTGGTCCGTGTACACCTCACACGTCACCCTATATAAATAATGCCTCCAGATCTTCAAGGCATGAACAATGGATGCGCCTATTGGTCATGAACTGGATAATTCTTCTCGTGGATCTTTAACCGCCTCAAAGAATATGCTATGACCTTGCCATTCTGCATAAACACTATGCCAAGCTCGATACACGAATCATCACAATAAACAATATAAGGCCCAGATCTCGTGGGCAAAACCAATACTGGTGTCGTAGTTAGAGATGTCTTGAGCTTGTGGAAGCTCGCCTCGCACTCATCTGACCACCTGAACTGGGAACCTTCTGGGTCAATCTAGTCATCGGGGCTGCGATGGATGAAAATCCCTCCACAAAACGTATGTAGTAACTAGCTAACCCCAAGAAGCTCCGGATCTTTGTAGCTTAAGCTGGTCGAGGCCACTTCTTGACTGCCTCTACCTTCTCCAGGTCCACCTGAATACCCTCTGCTGATACGACATGACCCAGGAATGCGACTGAACTCAACCAAAACTCACACTTCGAGAACTTGGCGTACAACTGACTATCCTTCAGAATCTGAAGAACCGCTCTGAGGTGCTGCTCATTCTCCTCCTGACTGCGGGAGTATATCAAAATGTCGTCAATGAATACAATCACAAACAATTCCAAATAGGGCGTGAACACTCGGTTCATCAACTCCATGAATGCTGCCGGGGCATTGGTCAACCCAAATGACATGACCAAAAACTTGTAATGCCCATACTGAGTACAATATGCTATCTTAGGGACACCAGATGCCCTAATCCTCAGCTGGTGATAACCATACCTCAAATCTATCTTCGAGAACACCCTAGCACCCTGAAGCTTGTCGAACAAATCGTCAATCCTCGGCAGTGGATACTTGTTCTTTATCATCATTTTATTCAACTGCCGGTAGTCAATGCACATCCTCATCGACCCATCCTTCTTCTTTACAAATAACACTGGTGCACCCCAAGGTGATACACTGGGTCTAATGAAACCCTTATCAAGCAAATCCTGAAGCTGCTCCTTCAACTCTGGCGGGGCCATGCGATACAGCGGAATGGAATTAGGCTGAGTGCTTGGAGCCAGATCAATACTAAAATCAATATCCCTGTCAGGCGGCATGTTGGAAATAACGCTTTACGCTAGAGGGGGGGTGAATAGCGTTTTAAAATTATTAAGCGTTTTAGTGCGGAATTTAAAAACTTTGCAGAAATTAAGACAAGTGCAGTAAAATAAACTTACACAAAGATGTATCCTGGTTGGCCACAAACGTGGTTAGTCCAGTCCCCGAGAGACTCTCTCGAGATTTCCACTAAACTTGTCAAGCTTACGGGTGCTTAACAAACCGTTACAGCTGAGGACACAAGCCTCACCTAGGTGCTCGGGGATCACAATCCCAAAGACTTCAATTGCTCGGGGATACCAATCCCAAAGACTTCAATTGCTCGGGGATAACAATCCCAAAGACTTCAATTGCTCGGGGATAACAATCCCAAAGACTTCAACTGCTCGGGGATAACAATCCCAAAGACTTCAACTGCTCGGGGATAACAATCCCAAAGACTTCAACTGCTCGGGGATAACAATCCCAAAGACTTCAACTGAGGAATCACAAGTTCCTCAACAAACGAGAATCGCAATTCTCTTACAAACACAAAACAAACTCACTTTACAAAGTACTCCTCAATGAGTAGATATGAGTAGAAATAGTACGCTCAAGATCACAACAACTTAGCTCAATAGAATGGCTCTTCAAAAAGCTTTATAGATGAATGAAAATGATGATCAATGTAAGAAAGCTTTTAGCAATGAAAATACTTAAATTGTATGTGTTGTTGTTGTGAAAACACTGAGTTAAACCTGTATTTATAGGTGAAAAACTCAGTCTTACCGTTGTCTAATTGCCAATTAAGGATTGCTGAAATTACTCAGTGACAATCGATTGTCAGGACTAAACAATCGATTGTTTGCCTATCAGATCAAAAAATCAATCCCAGATTTTACGTTAACAATCGATTACTTCAAATCAATAATCGATTAATTATAACGTTAAAAAATCCTTTCCAATTTTTGGCATGAAACATCGATTATCAGGAAATCAATAATCGATTATTTTAACAACGTTCAGAAAATCTTTTCCAGATTTTACGCTAAAACATCGATTGTTAAATATCACAATCGATTACCTGAAGGTAATTTGAAAAAAGTATGACAACGGTCAGCTTCAACAATCGATTATCAAATAGAACAATCGATTATTAATTAATTTCAAAACTTACTGTCTCATATATAATCGATTATCAAAAGCCACAATCGATTATTAATTAATTTCAAAACTTACTGTCTCATATATAATCGATTATCAAAAGCCACAATCGATTATTAATTAATTTCAAAACTTACTGTCTCATATATAATCGATTATCAAAAGCCACAATCGATTATTAATTAATTTCAAAACTTACTGTCTCATATATAATCGATTATCAAAAGCCACAATCGATTATCATTTTACTTAAAATCACTGGGAGACATTTTTCTCATTCCAATCGATTACCATTAGTTCATAATCGATTTTTATGAGTTTTGAAAACTTTGCCTCAGTTAACAATCGATTATCGAAAGTACACAATTGATTGTTATGCAGTTTGCAAAAACCTGATGTTAACTGGCTTACTCACAATCGATTATCATTAATTCATAATCGATTGTCATGCAGTCTTGGCTTAGAGATACTCGATTATCATAAGTACATAATCGATTATCTTAGCCCAGATTTTTGAGGCATGTTTGGAAAACATTTTAACAAATGTAAATATGCATAGTTTAAAATCATTTGACACTTACTTTAAATATGCATGATTTTGGAAAAAATAATTTTAGTAGAGAAGCCATGTTATGAGCCAAGATTGAGGAATCAAGATCACAATTAATATTGACTCAATTATAACATTTCCAAGCATTGTCTTGAGCTTCTTGTAATGCATCCATTATGTGCTTGTCCTTGAGCACTGCTATATATCGCTTATTGCTTTGTTTGACATTCATCAAAACCTACAAAAGAACACACGTTTAGTATATTGCATTTGAAACGTGTTTCCAACAATTTCCCCCTTTTTGATAATGGCAAACATAGGCGGGATATATGCAATAATTATTTTGATAAACCAAGACAAGTGTCATGTTCCCCCTCAATTCATGTTCCCCCTCACTTTAAGCATGAATGAAGTTGAGAGCATATAGCATAATATAGCATACTTCTTGATATCCCGTTTCTTCCCCCTTTTGCCATTAGCAAAAAAAATGTACACAAGGGAAGAATAACAAATATGAAATAAACACAAGTTTATTTATTGGAAAAAAAATTATAACAGTACAAGGGTGGAACAAAACATGACTAACAAAAATAATAAACCAATAACAATTTCACATTCATCATTCAACAATTTCACATAGATAAAATAGCAATTTCATCATTCATCACTCCCATCCCCTTCATCATCATTTGGAGGCGCTTGATATGGCACCATCTGAGCATAGGCATAATTCACGTGATCAAAGTAACCATGGACCTCACGTGTTAATTGAGTAATTTGGTCAGAAATGGTTCGGAGGGTAGGCTCCTGAGGAGGATGAGCACGACGGGCTTGTCGATTTTGAGGAGGAGCGGGAGCATGATCACCATCATGATGAAAGGAAGACTCCGAAATTTCCCAGATTTTGGTGCTCTTTTTGAGAGGACCATTAGCAGTATTGACCCCGGAAGCTTCAAGAAATTTCATTATCAAGAGGGCATAGGGGAGAGGTATGTCATCTCTGGTGGCATTGAACATATGGGATAGAATAAGCTTGCACCAATTTATGTTAACCCCGGTGACAATGGCGTAAAGAAATTTGGCATCCTCTTGGGAAATGGTGGTGTGATTGAGTTTACGGGGTTTGAGAACACGAGTGATGAAATAAAGAATGAAACGATAATTCGGGTCCATACCCTTTATGGTGGGACGACGGGAAGAAGACTCATCATAGGCGACTCCGGCTTGGCGGAAGAGGTTTGTTTCATCAAGCATGTGCCCGGCATCATTTATGTATTGGTAGATGTCTTCACCATCATGCGGAATGCCGGCAATGAGGTGGAGGTTATCTTCAGAAATTAGAATGGGAATGCCGTTAACATTGGTAACAAGTTCACCCTCATCATTTTTGTGAAGGTTGGAGTAAAAAGCTTCAACCAAAGAAATGTTGTAGTAGGGGTGAGTAAGGAGTAGGAAGTTGAAAAGATGGCACTCTCTTAGCATATTCGCGGCTGGAATGAATGGTGCAATAAGAGCGTTTGTTGAAAAGCGAGGACGGAGAATAAGGCGTTTCTCAAATTTGGTTACGAACCGGGTGAGCTCTTCATTGGATTCAAAAAATAGAACCGATCCATCTTGATATGGATGGCGAGAAGAAGAGGCACCTTGTTTGGAACGAGCACGTTTGGAGTTGCGGCTTGACATTTTTTTTTTTTTTGAAAAGAATGTGCTAGGATTTTTCAAAGAAAACAAGAGAATTTGATGCTTGGAAGCTTGAGTGAGTATACAAGAGCATATGTGCAGCCTATATATAGAGAAGGAATGAGTCTTACATTTATTGGAAAAGATTTGAAGAGATGTGAAGTCTGAAACGGTAAAAATAAATTCACTGACCGTTCGACAATCGATTGTTTGAATGAAATAATCAATTGTCATTAATGAAGATGATCTGACACATCGATTACACGCCAGAACGGTAAAAATTTGAAAGAGATAGTCGATTGTCAAACTTGGTAATCGATTGTTTGTCATATTTATGACCTGACAGGAATCGATTATAGAGCCAAAACGGTAACATAAGTTTAAAACAGATAATCGATTGTCAGTATATAGTAATCGATTGTTTACTCACAGAGAGTTTGAATTTTGGCAAATAATCGATTGGCAGAACAAATAATCGATTGTTTGGAAGGGGGATGCTAAAATGATGAAACTTAATTCTATCAGGCAATGTAAACAGTCAACAAGATTTCATGGCAGAAAATTGAATCAACAAATAATCGATTATTGATACTGATAATCGATTGTAAGCATAAATGATCGATTATGATCGATTTTTCTTGTATCAAGATAATTCATACTTTCCTCTTACCTTTTTGGGGGGATGCCTGCAAAATAGAATTAAACATCTCCGACGCTCAAGTCAGTAATCTATAAATGAAATGATAACTTTGAAACTTGTGTAGTCGGGTGAAGAACGTGAACTCTTAAGAATTTTGTCCTAGGATGTTCTTAAGAGGGTTTAGGGTACTTACCTTCCCTTCGACTTTGCCAATTACCTGATTTTGAGCATCCTCCGTTCATTTTGGTCCTTTGGCTCATTCTTCAATTTGAGAAGCTTCTTTTACAATTTTGCCTTTGTCTTCCTTGTATTTTGTCTTTTTTTTTTTTTTTAAAAAAAATTCGAAAATACTTCCGATTTAAAGAAGTCTCTAAACCGACTTTTCGTCTCTTCCTCCTTCTTTGTGCTTTAATTGAAGGAATTTTGAATTCGTCTCCCGTCAAGTGTTTGGAGCATCCACTACACTTGATTCCTTCAAGCACACCTGCAAAACAAATCAATGTTCTTTTGGTACCCATGCCATTTTGGGTCCTTGAGGGTTATGCATACTATAATGATATGTTTGAGTAGCATGTCTATGTCTAGTAAAGCATGCGGGAGCAATATGACCAATTCGTCTACAATAATGACATGTCACATTTGGATTATGCATGCGTCTAGGCTCATAGTAGCTGGAATAATGCACATTGTTTTCTCTATTTTCATTTCTCCTAATTTGAGCACCATAATCATTTCTAGGTTGAACATTTCGGGATCTTCTAGCATGATCACTGTTGTGCCTAAAGTATGCATCATGTCTATGGTGACGATTGCTAGGTGGAAGGTCATGTCTAGGTCTCCTAGTATTTTGTCTAGCATGCATGTTAGTTTTAGGAAAGACATTTTTGTTATTAATCCTAGGTTGAGCTCTAGGTGGTTGGGTTTTTGCATCAACCTCTTCTTCATTTATGAAGCCTATTCCATGCTTGGTTGATTTCAAGTTATCAAGCACCACATTCAAGTTTTTATGAGAGGAGTTGAATTTGTCTAGTGTGCCTTTTAATCTACCTACTTCATTCTTAAGGACTGCACAAGAAGCACAATTTTTTGTAGAACTCTCGGGCTTGTCAGAACTTCTTTTTCCATAAAACTTGTTTTGTTCTAGTAGCTTCTCATTTTCAAAAACCAATTTTTCTAATTCTTTTTCTTTTAATGAAAACTGTTTTTGAAAATCTTGTTCTTTTAGAGAAGCACTTTCTCTTAAACTAGTGACGGTTTTTGTAACTTTGAGAAATTCAGCATACAATTCATCAAAGGCATTTCTCATGTCATCAAGAGTATAAAAATTTTGAGAAGAGATTTGACTTACCTCACTTTGATTTTCTTCCTGTGCCATGAGGCAGAGATTTGCCGCTTCTTCATTTTCTTCTTCACTGGATTCGTCTCCGGAATCTCCTCCCCAAGATATGTATGCTCGTTGCTTCTTGAAGGGTTTCTTCTCCTTTTTAAGATTTGGGCAGTTTGTTTTGATATGCCCTGTTTCACCACATTCATAACATTTAACTTGCTCACCTTGCTTTTTCCCTTTGCGGTCATATTCTTTTCGCATGAATTTTTGGAACTTTTTGATGATGAGTCCAAATTCGCTATCTCCATCCTCTTCAATCGGTGATTGACTTGTGCTCGCCTTTAGAGCAATCTTTTGCCTTCTTTGTTCATCAATAACAGGGTTAAGAATAGTGGATTCATAAGTCTTAAGATTACCTCTAAGAGCGTCTATGGTGACGTTCGTGATTCCAATTGACTCTTGAATCGCATCAGCCTTTGATCGCCATGCCGGTGTTAGGCTCCTAAGGATTTTTCGAACTAGTTCTTTGTCTGTGAACGTCTTCTTGAGCGCGTGGAGATCATTCACTATTGATGAGAACCGCTCAAACATCTCGTCTACCTTTTCGCCTTCATTCATATGGAACAATTCGTAAGCATGAGTTAAAAAGTCAATTTTAGCTTCTCTTACCTGGTCAGTCCCTTCGTAAGTGCTTGGAGCCAGATCAATACTAAAATCAATATCCCTGTCAGGCGGCATGTTGGAAATAACGCTTTACGCTAGAGGGGGGGTGAATAGCGTTTTAAAATTATTAAGCGTTTTAGTGCGGAATTTAAAAACTTTGCAGAAATTAAGACAAGTGCAGTAAAATAAACTTACACAAAGATGTATCCTGGTTGGCCACAAACGTGGTTAGTCCAGTCCCCGAGAGACTCTCTCGAGATTTCCACTAAACTTGTCAAGCTTACGGGTGCTTAACAAACCGTTACAGCTGAGGACACAAGCCTCACCTAGGTGCTCGGGGATCACAATCCCAAAGACTTCAATTGCTCGGGGATACCAATCCCAAAGACTTCAATTGCTCGGGGATAACAATCCCAAAGACTTCAATTGCTCGGGGATAACAATCCCAAAGACTTCAACTGCTCGGGGATAACAATCCCAAAGACTTCAACTGCTCGGGGATAACAATCCCAAAGACTTCAACTGCTCGGGGATAACAATCCCAAAGACTTCAACTGAGGAATCACAAGTTCCTCAACAAACGAGAATCGCAATTCTCTTACAAACACAAAAAAAACTCACTTTACAAAGTACTCCTCAATGAGTAGATATGAGTAGAAATAGTACGCTCAAGATCACAACAACTTAGCTCAATAGAATGGCTCTTCAAAAAGCTTTATAGATGAATGAAAATGATGATCAATGTAAGAAAGCTTTTAGCAATGAAAATACTTAAATTGTATGTGTTGTTGTTGTGAAAACACTGAGTTAAACCTGTATTTATAGGTGAAAAACTCAGTCTTACCGTTGTCTAATTGCCAATTAAGGATTGCTGAAATTACTCAGTGACAATCGATTGTCAGGACTAAACAATCGATTGTTTGCCTATCAGATCAAAAAATCAATCCCAGATTTTACGTTAACAATCGATTACTTCAAATCAATAATCGATTAATTATAACGTTAAAAAATCCTTTCCAATTTTTGGCATGAAACATCGATTATCAGGAAATCAATAATCGATTATTTTAACAACGTTCAGAAAATCTTTTCCAGATTTTACGCTAAAACATCGATTGTTAAATATCACAATCGATTACCTGAAGGTAATTTGAAAAAAGTATGACAACGGTCAGCTTCAACAATCGATTATCAAATAGAACAATCGATTATTAATTAATTTCAAAACTTACTGTCTCATATATAATCGATTATCAAAAGCCACAATCGATTATTAATTAATTTCAAAACTTACTGTCTCATATATAATCGATTATCAAAAGCCACAATCGATTATTAATTAATTTCAAAACTTACTGTCTCATATATAATCGATTATCAAAAGCCACAATCGATTATTAATTAATTTCAAAACTTACTGTCTCATATATAATCGATTATCAAAAGCCACAATCGATTATCATTTTACTTAAAATCACTGGGAGACATTTTTCTCATTCCAATCGATTACCATTAGTTCATAATCGATTTTTATGAGTTTTGAAAACTTTGCCTCAGTTAACAATCGATTATCGAAAGTACACAATCGATTGTTATGCAGTTTGCAAAAACCTGATGTTAACTGGCTTACTCACAATCGATTATCATTAATTCATAATCGATTGTCATGCAGTCTTGGCTTAGAGATACTCGATTATCATAAGTACATAATCGATTATCTTAGCCCAGATTTTTGAGGCATGTTTGGAAAACATTTTAACAAATGTAAATATGCATAGTTTAAAATCATTTGACACTTACTTTAAATATGCATGATTTTGGAAAAAATAATTTTAGTAGAGAAGCCATGTTATGAGCCAAGATTGAGGAATCAAGATCACAATTAATATTGACTCAATTATAACATTTCCAAGCATTGTCTTGAGCTTCTTGTAATGCATCCATTATGTGCTTGTCCTTGAGCACTGCTATATATCGCTTATTGCTTTGTTTGACATTCATCAAAACCTACAAAAGAACACACGTTTAGTATATTGCATTTGAAACGTGTTTCCAACACGGCATACCCGGCATGTCTAAAGGCAAAACCTCAGGGAACTCCCGAACAATAGGAACATAGGCAATAGATGGAACCTCTGCGCTGGAGTCGCGAACATACGCCAGATATGCTAGACACACCTTTTCGTCTATACATCGAGCCTTGACATATGAAATACTACTGTGGGTGGCATGACATGGGGTCCCTCTACACTCAAGTCGGGGAAAATCTGGCAACGCCAAGGCCATGTTGTTGGCATGACAATCCAAAATAGCATGATACGGGGACAACCAATCCATCTCCAATATAATGTCGAAGTCCACCATATCTAAGAGCAATAAGTTGACACGGGTCTCAAGACCCTCAAATACCACCATACATGAACGATGCACTTGGTCGACCACTACATAATCACCAACTGCATACAAGAATACCCAAGGCCTCACTAGGCATGACCAAATAGGGTGCAAAATAGGACGACACATAAGAATACATAGATCCCGGATCAAATAACACAGAAGCACCTCTATCACAGACCAGAATAGTACCTATAATCACGATATCTGATGACTCAGCCTCTGGCTTGGCTAGTAAAGCATAACAATGGGGTTGACCCCCACCTCCCTGAACTGTATCTCTGGGGCGATCGGCTGTTGGCTGACCCCTGCCTTTGGCGGTCCGAGCTCCACCTCTACGGTTTCTCCCTCCACCTCTATGATCCCTACCCCCGTCTCCAGCTGGCTGGGTGGCCTGTGGATCACCTGCTACTTGAATCGTAGGGCGAGGACCTGCTGCTGAGAACTACTCGAGGCTTGAGGGCAAAACTTGACAATATGACACGGGTCACCACAACCATAAAATGCCCTCGACTGCTAAGACTACTGGCCCAGTCGACCTGTATGTCCTCCCTTGAAGCTCTGAAGTGGCGATTCACTAATGGGGGCTGGTGGTGCGCTGATGGTCTACTGATTCGAATAATAATGCTGAGGACCACAACCACCTGGAGTACTATGAGAAACCTGAAGTGCCGAATGGAAGGGCCTCTGATAATGGCCTCTGTCATATGAATCACTGCCTCCAGATGAGGCACCATTGAACCTACCAGAATGGCGAGGCCTCTTGTCTGACCCCTGACTACCCCCTCGAACAAGTGCCATCTCTACCCGACAGGCCGCGTTGGCTGCCTCCTAAGAGGTAATATCACTACCAACTCCCATGGCCATCTGAAGACGGATCGGCTGAATCAATCCGTCAATAAATCTCCGGACCCTCTCTCACTCTGTAGGGAGTATCACAACTGCATGGCGTGCCAAATCAATAAATCTAGTCTCATATTGTGTAACTATCATGGAGCCCTGCTGGAGGCGCTCAAACTGCCTACGAAGTGCCTCTCGCTGAGTAAAGGGAGAAACTTCTCCAAGAATAACTCCGACGAACTTATCCCATGTCAAAGCTGGAGACCCTGCTGGTCTAGATTGGAAATATTCCCTCCACTAAGTCTTGGCGGATCTTGCAAACCTGAAGGTGCAAAAATCGACCCCATTGGTCTCCACTATACCCATAGTCTAAGGATCTCATGACAACTGAATAGGAAATCCAAGGGGTCATCCGATGAAGTACCGCTGAAAGTAGTGGTGAAAATCTTGGAGAACCGATCAAGCCTCCACAAAGCATCCAAAGACATGGACGCTCCCTCACCGCCTGAGCTGTAACACCTGTCTGAGCTGCCACTGCAGGCTGAACCACTGGAACCTGAGTCCGTGGAGCTACCTGCTCCGGAGTACGCGTAGTAGGAGTTTGAACCCCTCATCCAGCCTGAGAAGTGGCTGGTGCTACTAGCAGCAGACCCACTCTAGTGATACTGTCCATAAAGGCTACTATACGAACGAGAACATCCTGGAGATCCGGGGGAAACATAACCCCTACTAGGCCCACTGAAGCTATTGGGGCTGGAACCTCCTAATAAAAGTCAAAATGAGGCTCCATATCTGGAACTGCTGCCTGGGGCTGAGCTCTGCCCCTTCCACGACCTCTGGCACGACCTCGGCTCCTACCCCTCGCGGGAGCTACTGTTGGGGGCTCGGGCTACTGCGCGGTAGAAGAAGATGCACATGTTCCTGCCATATGCAAAAGAACAGAGTAAAATGACAATCAATATTTGAGAAACCAAATCGCACGACAAGAATGAACAAAGTGAAATTTTCCTAACTCTGTAGCCCCTGGGGGATAAATACAGACGTCTACGTACCGATCCCTCAGACTCTAGCGAGCTTGTCCATGAGTTGTGAGACCCAAGTAACCTAGTGCTCTGATAACAACTTGTCATGACCTGAATTTCCTACCATCGGGAGTCGTGATGGCGCCTAATGTCGGAGCTAGGCAAGCCAACTTAAGCATACCTTTTCAACTAATTTCCAGCAAGATAATAATAAAATGATAAAATTAAGCGGAAGTCTTAAATTAACATTAAATAAAAGAAATACGGAAGAAATTTAACATCATCCTTTACCCAAGATTTAGTGTCACAGTACACAAGAACTAATATAAAATACTACAAATAAGAGTTCGAAAGAAAATACAAAAGGAGTGTGTTTCGATATAACAAAAAAAAAAGAGACTCAGGGCCCGCTCATGCCAGCAAACTACCTAGGAGTCTCTGGATTGAAGGCACACTCCCAATCTACTGCAGCGGTCCGTAAGCTGTCTCCTAACCTGTACACAAAAGGCACAAAAGTGTAGCATTAGCACAACTGACCTTATGTGCTGGTAAGTGCCTGGCCTAACCCCGCGAGGTAGAGACGAGGCTAGATCGGACCTACTATAATTAACCCGTACATATATATGTGCAACAACGGAAAGATATACAAAATTTTAAATAGATAATAGGGGAGAACATGTTGTGGGGTGTAACAATTTAGATATGAGACCACAAACAAATAGATGGAAATTGAATAGTTAACATCAATGAAAAAGAGCAAGTAGTCCACCACTGCACGGCACCACTCTCAATTCTCGCCAAACTGTCAAACATAAATGCACGACATCACCCTTTGTGCTTTTGCTCTCAATTCTCATCAAACTGTCAAACATAAATGCACGGCATCACCTTTCATGCTTTTCTTCACATAACTCTCACATTAAGGAACGAAAAGACCCTTCGTGCTTCAATAATAAAAAATATGGCACGGAAAGACCCTTCGTGCATAATCATCAAAACATGGCACGGAAAGACCCTTCGTGCATAATCTCTCATCCTCACCCAATCAATAGCCTCAACCAATCGGGGAAGGGAATATAAAATAAGATTAAACATCCCCGCAAGGGAGAACAAATCAACTATAAGTCCCAGCAAGGGAAAACGAATCAACAATAAGTCCCGGCAAGGAAACATACCACACTTTATTCTTTAACTCATTTGCTTCTCAACTATCACTTCATAATTCATTTAACAAGTAATTAACTCAATCGTTTCACCTCTTTTGAATCTAAAAGCAACTACGACTCACGGTCATGCTAGACTCAGGCGCATAGGTAACTGTCACCATACCTATACACCGAATCCACATAGCACATAGCAAATATTGTCCTCATCCTATTCCTTCAAGCCAAAGTTAGAACAAACACTTACCTCGAAAGCTCCAAACTTAATTCACGCCTCTAGGATAGTTTTACCCCTCGAATTCGCTACAAAACCTGTCGAATCTAATCACAATTTACTCGAATGTGTCAACAAATGCTAGTTAAATCAATTTGAATGCATAAAAATGAATTTCCTAAAGTTTTACCCAAAAATTTCCAAAATGCCCCCGAGCCCACGTGGTCAAAACTCGAGGTTCGAACCAAAACCGAGTTACCCATACCCCTACGAGTTCATATCTATAATTTGTTTTTAAATTGGACCTCAAATTGAGGTCCAAATCCCCAAATTTTAAGAAAACCCACGTCTACCCCAAATCCCCATTTTTACCCATTGAAAGCTTTGATTTTAAGATGAAATCATGATAAAAGACATTAATGATTGAAGAAATTAGTTAAATGTTCACTTACCAATGATTTGAAGAAGTGGGAGTTCGTGGAAAAATCGCCAGAGGTGTTTGGGTTTTGAAAAATGTGGAAATGAGCTTCAGAAATCGTTTAAGTCTGAATATACAGGTGTAGGTATCGCAATTGCCAAGATTTGTTTGCAGTTGCGAACTCACCAGGCTTGGGAAATGCAAGATTTTAGTTCACATTTGCGAACTATGAAGGGTTCTGCAGAGTTCGCATTTGCAAACGAATGTTCGCATTTGCGAACTCTAAGCTACAAAGGGGAGTTTCGCAAATGCGAACATTTGTTCGCAAATGCGAACTCTGGGCTACAAAGGGGGACTTCGCATTTGCGAACAATTTTGGCATTTGCGAACACTGCAGGACAGGCATACCAGCATCTTTCAAACATGCCAAAAATGAACTGGCGGTCTATCCAAAACTCACTCGAGCCCTCGGGGCTCACACCTAAACGTGCACACAATCCCAAAAATATCCTACGCACTTACTCGTGCGATCAAATCGGCAAAATAACGTTATTTACATAGAATCAAACCTCAAAACACATGATTTCAACCAACTTTCCATAAAACTCTTATTTCTCACTTTCAAGTCTAAAACACGTCAAATATCGTCCGTTTTCAACCAAAATTTGCAGATAGTGCTTAACGCTCATTTAAGACATGTACTGGGCATCAGAAACAAAACACGAGCCCGATACCATCACTTTCTAACTCATTTCCATTTCAATTTCTCATATTAATTTCAGATAAATAATTTCTTTCAAAAATTTCGTACTCGGGCCTGGGACCTCAGATTTCGATTTCGGGAATATGCTCGGGTCCCATATTTTCATATGGACCCTCCGTGACCGTCACATCATTGGTCTGGGTCTCGTTTACCCAAAATATTAACCAAAGTCAACTATATCAATATTATTATCAAAATTTATAGTTTTTAATAATTGAGAAAGTAGCTTTGAAGATGGGCTTCCTATGGGAAATAGGGAAGTTTAAAGCTTGGCATATCCACCAGCAGCGCCTTTGGCATGATAGGCAGGCAGCATATCTTGATCCATCGGTAGCAGATACAAAGTTCATATATTTCCACATAAAAACTTTTCGGCTTCGCGCCCGACTGCGCACACAGATTTAGGTGACCAAATAAGAGATTTTATGGCCTCGGAAGCGCGGGAAAATGGAGAATTACGGTGATGACCCTTTGGGTCGTCACAGTTTAACCTTTATATTTTTCAAAATCTTAATAGTGTTGTTTTTTTTGTTCCTTATTTTAGAATATTCCAAGAAAAATCTACAAACATCTTCCTCCAACATTAGAGCACGTGATTTTGTGCCATCGTGGCAAAGAGTGGATTGTACTTGGTGATCAAAAAATGTTCAAGGTACTGGAGACTTTTTTGTTGGATAATTTTATCAGGCGAGGTTTCGTCATCAAATTTACGTTGGTTGATGTTTTACCACAGTGTGCTATCTTCAATGTGGACGTGAAGGGAGATGGATATCATATTTGTACTAATCCGTTTTTTACTTGGTACTAGAACGTGTTTGTGTTAAATTCAAACCTTTATTTATGGTTGTTGCATTTTTTATCTATGCTGAAATGTTATGTTAATAAAATGAATGAATTTCAATCTTCATATTAATTCAATCTGCTATAACAATAAATCAATTTCATATACTATTTTGTTACAACAAATTTCAACCGATTTTGAATAATAAATTTTTGGGAAGCGACTTCTACCTAATTCTACCTACAAGTAATAAAAGCTTCGTAGAGAATCTAAATAGTTAATACACATAAATGCTGCATTGAATGATAATCTCTCCCTCCCAACGTCTCCCTCCAAACGTTTCCCCTCCCTCCTAATTTTAAATATTAATTTCAAAGAATTTAATTTATAAATCATTTATTTGAAAGGTTAAATTAACTTATAATATATGTATACAACACGACTTGTTTTTAATTTTTTTTTAAAAAATAAAATTTTCACGAATAGATACTTAAATTCTAATAAACATTTATAAGAAAAGTTATTCTAATTATTCGAATAATTCTACCTACAAATAATAAAAGCTTATAGAGAAGCTAAATAGTTAATACACATAAATTCTATATTGAATGATAATCACTCCCTCCCAACGTCTCCCTCCAAAAATATTAATTTCAAATAATTCAACTTATAATTTATTTTGGATAAAAAACGACTTGTTATATATTTTTTTCATTGTTAGTATTTTTGGCCAATTTTTTTTGGTAACTAAATTTTGTATTAATCACCTTTGAAAACTTTACAAAGCTATAACTAACCATATCGCCGTTAGTTATCTCAAATAGTCCAAATTATTATGACCTGTCCAATAAATTATTCGAATATTTATTTGTAAAATTAAAATAGTTGGACAATACTTTTAGCATAAAATGCTAAAAAATCTTGCTCATAATAATTTACTAGATAATAACTCTGGATAAAAATGACTTGTTTTTAATTTTTTTTAAAATTAATTTTCTTAAGCATATATAGTTCATTAAACTCATTTTTAGGGAATCTAAATGGTTTTATTGAACATTGTGAAGTCTTTTTTGGAGAGTGTAAGGGTTGCATGGAAATTTGTGATTCAATTATTATAAACCCTAATTCTAACCCTATAAATATCAACTCACTATTAACACTCTAACATCATAATCCAACCAATCTTTTCTAAATCAAGATTACAATAATCGACAAAACACCAACAAAGAGAATCGATGAAACTCTCCAAGGTTCACTAGTAAACTACAACATACTCTATCTGGACGTTAGAAACAAGCTAAATAATTTGAAGACTGAAACTAACTTACTTATGCTGAGGATCACAAGGGAGATTGGACAAGATTACGTCAAAAAGATGTTGCTGGATCACTACTCTCTTACTACTTGCTATGATATGTTTGAAGAACTCCTGTCTGAGCAGGAGGAAGAACCAAATGCTCATGTTATTGTTATTAGCAGTGACACAGGCTGGTTCTAAGGTGTCCAAGTCAGTGAATCAACCTTCTAAGTAGATTGTTTTAAGGAAATTAATATTTTTGCTATGTTTTTATTTTATTTTTTATTATGGAAAAGTTGTTTTTTTTTAGTATTTTATGCTAAAAAATTTTTCCAAGTATAATTTGGATTATGATGCAAAGTTGGCCAAAAGTATTATCAATGAAAATATTTATATTTAGTATGTCTTGTGCATTATTTTTTATTTTATAGAAAAATATGTTATCTTCTAACTCTTTTCAAACCACACCTAGCTATTTCATAGTACAGTTAAGCATCATTTAGGTAACAAATTATACATGTGAGAAAAATAATTATAAGGATTATTTACCACCACAATCAGAACAAAAAAAAAACTAAAACACCTAATCTATCATTTACATTTCTTCAAGAAGATAAAAAAGAAACATTGATTCCTTATAAATAATTATAAGGACAAGTTAAGACTACCTCATGATTAATGGAGAATTTGAAATTGAAGTTGCAGTTAAAGAGTGTGATCTTAATGGTAGGAATTGAAATCCTTAACTCTCACAAATCATTAAACTCTCATAATTTTCTTTAGACAATCCAGTTTTCAACTTCAAAACTTATTCCTATTCCTAAAGCCATCAATGTTTTTAAATTACTTTGATTAGCTTATTTATTCAATTATTAAATATTAATATTTCTATTAATCATTTTTGCCCCTTCTTTTCTTAAGCCTAGATTTGAGAGTCAAGGATTTCAACTCTACTAATCATTATTGCCCCTTCTTTTCTAATACGGGTATTTTTTTTACTTGACAAACCAATCATGTATAAGTTGAATGCTAAAAATGGCACATTAAACATGATCAAAATGCTAAGCAATTAACAAAATATATATAATCATGCCAAATTCATTACAATACTAGATAATCAAAGATAAAAGTAACATCCTTGCAAACCAAAAAGAAACAAAAAACACTTTCAAAGACAAGAAAACATAAAACCACAATTGAAATAATTAATTTCCAATATTCGCATAAAGCTTCAAACCTATCAATATGCCCGCTAACACAGCAGTTGAAATAACACTTGCTGCACGTTCATCAATCACCACTTCTTCACTTTCTTCGACCGTCGATCTTGAAGATGACTCTTCTTGTGAACAACTTGTTATTTTGAAATTTTTTGAATGCTTCTAAGGCTTCATCATGGTATTGGAAAGCATGAAAGTAGCTACCTTAACTCCAACAAGCATTTTAACACATTCAGACCAACTTTTGTATATACCCGGCTTCTTCCCACAATAAACAACAAAAACCATGGATTTGAGTTTCTTTTTACCTTCAACAGATTTTTCATATTCATCAAACGACGATATGGCCGCACTATGAGACTTGAAAGACTTAAAGATGCTACGCTTAACCCCGATTACCATTGGAGAACATTCACTCCATGAGTACTAAAATCCTGGCCTTTTGCCCGAAAATACAACAGACACCTTTGAAGGACTATTCTTATTAGAATGCATCCTTAATCTATTAACTAAATGGAGAGGATAAAAGACTAGAACAAGGATTTTATTTAACTAGGTTTTCGGCCAAAAAATGATTTGGTTAAGTATATTTTCGACCAAAGAATATTTGGATAAGTAAAATTTAGGGTTTAGGAATCTTTGTTTAAATAGTAGGACATTGAAAACAGTATTATACTATAAAATATGCGAGATACAAATCGAATACTAAAAATTATGCGAAATGTCCAATAAAATACATGTATATAGATTTAATTATGGAGGATTTTATAGGTGTATATTAATAAAAAAAAGGCTGTAAATACGTATAAAGAATTTTAAATTTTTTTTTTGCATTGAGAAGACAAATAGGTTTTGGCTTTTGAGCTTTTCCATGCATTGAGAAGATAAACAATAAATGGTGGGAGAAATAATTAAAAATAAAGTAAAAGGGTATTATGGGTTTGAAAAACGGATTTTACCCTAATAAATGGCGTAAAAAGACGAAATTAACCCATTTGGGTCAATCTGGCCAAATTTAATTAGGCCAAAAGGATTTTTCCATTTTTTAATATGTGAAAAAAAGTCAAAAAATCAGTTAAAATGGATCGGAGAAAGTTGTAGTTAAAAGATTTACGAGATTTTGATTAAACAAAAACTAAAAAGGGCATAATTAATTGTCTTTGAGCGACCCAAGAGAGGTGCTATGGAGGTGCTTGGAGGCGAAGAGCGTGCCGGAAGCCTACATCAGAGTAATCAAGGACATGCATGATGGAGCTAAGACTAGGGTTAGGACGGTGGGTGGCGACTCGGACCATTTTCCAGTGGTTATGGGGCTCCATAGAAGATCGGCGCTTAGCCCTCTCTTGTTTACCTTGGTGATGGATGCTCTAACCCCACATATTCAAGGAAATGTGCCTTGGTGTATGCTATTTGCTGATGACATAGTCTTGATAGACGAGAAAGAGGGTCGGTGTTATTGAGAGGTTAGATGTATGGAGACAGACTCTCGAGTCTAAGGGTTTCAAAATAAGCATATCTAAGACAGAATACCTGGAGTGCAAGTTTAGCGCCGAGGCGAGCGAAGTATACAGGGACGTGATGATTGGATCTCAGGTCATCACCAAGATGGATAGTATCAGATATCTTGGGTCGGTGATTCAGGGGGACGGAGAGATTGATGGGAACGTCACTCATTGTATAGGAGCGGGGTGGTCAAAGTGGAGGCTTGCATCAGGAGTCCTGTGTGACAAGAAAGTTCCACAGAAACTCAAGGGGAAATTTTATAGAGTTGTGGTTAGACCTACAATGTTGTATGGGGTGGAGTGCTGACCAGTGAAGAACTCTCATGTTCAGAGAATGAAGGTTGCAAAGATGAGGATGCTCAGGTGGATGTGCGGGCTCACCGAGTTAGATAAGATTAAGAATGAAGTTATTCGAGAGAAGGCGGGGGTGGCCCTGGTGGATGAGAAGATGCGAGAAGCGAGGCTGAGGTGGTTCGGGCATGTACAGAGGAGAAGTCCTAATGCGCCGGTGAGGAGTTGTGAACGGATGGCAATGGTCGGCGTTCGGCGAGGCAGATGGAGGCCTAGGAGGTATTGGGGAGAGGTGATTAGGCATGACATGGCTAGAATGCGAGTTTCCGAGGACATGGCCTTTGATAGGAAAGTCTGGAGGTCTAGTATCAGGGTTGTAGGATAGGGGCCCCTAGAGTTTTTCGTACTACTCACCCGGGGTTGGGTGAGGCTTGGTAGGGCTATCCATAGATGATTTGTGTTTTGGATTGTGTCTCCCTTATGGTAGTTATTTATGGTAGTTACTGTATGATATTATTGCATGCTATTTTATTTATGGTTCTTATGTTTAGATAATTATTTACGCTATTTCTGCTGGACTTACTAATGTTCTTTTGTTTTTGTTTTCCCTTTCCTTCACTGAGTCGAGGGTCGATTGGAAACAACCTCTCTGCCTTTTCGGGTAGGGGTAAGGCTCGTCTACATATTACCCTCCCTAGACCCCACTTTATGGGACTATATTGGGTAGTAATTGTTGTTGTTGACGACAAAGAGAGAAGTTACAACAACAACAACTACCCAGTATACTCCCACCAGGTGGGGTTTGGGGAGGGTAATATGTAGACGAGACTTACCCCTGCCCGAAAGGGCAGAGAGGCTGCTTTCAATCGACCCTCGGCGAGTAGAATAAAAATGGGAAAGCTGCATTAAGAAACAGAGATAAAATTAGAAACACAAGCAAGACAAAAACAAATAATAAAGCATAGGTACTCCCACAAAAGTAACGTAAATAGTTATGAAAACATAAGCAACATAAATACAGTCGCATGCAGTAATATCAAGCAGGAACTACCATACTACAACACTAATCACCTATGAGCCCCTAACCTACAATCTTGATTCTAGACCTCCAGACTCCCCTATCAAGAGTCATGTCCTCGGTAACCTGTATTCTGGCCATGTCCTGCCTAATCACTTCTCCCCAATGCTTCTTAGGCCTCCCTCTCCCTCGCCGACCACCAACAATCTCCAACCGCTCGCAGCTCCTCACCGGGGCATCGGGGCCCCTCCTCCGAACATGCCCGAACCACCTCAGCCTCGCTTCCCGCATCTTTTCGTCCACCGGGGCCACCCCTACCTTCTGTCGAATAACTTCATTCTTGATCTTATCCAGCCTGGTGTGCCCACACATCCACCTAAGCATCCTCATCTCCGCAACCTTGGGCACATCCACCTAAGCATCCTCATCTCCGCAACCTTCATTCTCTGAACATGCGAGTTCGACAAAGAGAGAAGTTGTCGCTAAAAAATAATTATAGAATCATGAATCATGCATCAAACCATATTTTTCTTTTTCAATCCTAGGTTAGTGTACCTAATTATATTATCTTTTATATTCCTTTTGACAAGAAATAAAAGTTTGAATTTGATCATCGGTAGAACTTCCTTTTCACGTCTTAGAAAAATTAAAACTTCTTTTTCTTTCATTTAGTATACTCTAATTACTTGGCACTAGTGATGACTTTTCTCAAGAAAGGAATTTTTTTTATAAACTGTGGGGCCAGAATGACACGTAGAGAGTATTGCTAAAACTCAATTATTGAATATGCTTTAGACAATTGGACTTTCTTATCTTAAACTTGGTTTCTGAAATTGATTACCCAATCAAATTATCTTTCTATTATTTAATTAGAAGTTTGAAACTACCGCGTTTCTTAACTCAACTTATTTTGTGAATATAGTACATCACTTAGTTCGACGACTCAGTTCAATACCATTCCTAGGTTTTACTCCACCTTTAAATCGTGTTATTCTTGATTCTTGAAGCTCCAATAACTCTCCCTAGCAACTGGTACTATTTATTTTTCCTTTTATTTATTTATTTTGTTTCTTTTTAATCCTGTATATGTACTTTAAACTACACAGAAACATTTCCTTTTTATTTTATTTTATTACAGATTGTGATATTTGATCGGAAGAGATGGGTGGGTTTGAGTTAAGATGGGTTGTAAGAGTAACTGTTGTACTAATGATGGTTCCAAAGATTCTTGGTTGGGGAAAAGAAGGACACTATGTTATCTGCAAAATTGCTGAGGTAACTGAAGTTTTTTTTTTCTTTTTAAACTTTTTTGCTGGCCATTTTTTTCTTTCTGTTATGTACTTTTTGAGTCAATTCTTGAAGAGATTGAATGTTTGGATAAAAGAGGTGTTTAATTTTTGTATGGATTTAGTCATAAAGTTTGAATCTTTATGTAATTAATTGCAGGATCTTGTGTTGACTAGTTACTTGATTTTGTATTTGGCATTTGCCTGAATACATCGAGTCTTTTGAGGGGTTTTATGGGTGTCCATCCATTGTTCCAGATAATTGTTTGTAAGGAAATGAAAGAGAAGGAAATAGCAAAATAGAGAGAAAAAGATCGTTTTTCATTCGTTCATATGCTTTATAATTGTGACTACAACTGAATATGGACAGTGTAGTAGTAATCTGGAACAGCAGAATATTATTGAAATTACCATCTTAACAAACTGCACTAGGGTGCTTAAGAAATAAAAATGGAAATTGGGACTATATTGTTAATGATGGAAACTCTGACATACTATTTAGGAAGCTCATGGTACCGCTACATAGTTTTTGCTAGAATCATCTGATTTGGAGGTTACTTGATCTGGCAATTATCTAGTGACATAGAATGTAATTTCCCAGGATACAATCAAATTTTCAACCCAGAAGGATCTTTTCTAATGCAGATCTCTTTTCAACATAATATTCCCATGTGTCAAATGTGCTATTTCTAGGAAGGTAGTGTCTATATCAGAGATTTCAGGGCTTCCATTTGGTTTTTGCCTTTTCATATTTACCCCCTTTGTAATTCTGTTTTATTGATGTTCTAAAATAGATAGTCTTTGTGTGCTTCAAGTAATCAGGTATTGAATGAAGATTCTTGTTAGACATTCCTATAAACTCGTTTGGTTTGAAGCATAAATTATATTGACTGATTTTATCTAAAATTTGACGCTGCAGTTCAAATTGGATAAAGTCTTTAGTACTTCTCTTTGTGTTTAATGTTTAAAATGTCTAGGGAAATAAGCATATAGAAAAGGATTGACAAAATTTTTTAAAATTTTTTTGCGAGCGAGCTCTTTTAGTAGAAGTTAATATGAATCTCTGGGGCCTTTCAGGAATATCTAACAGAAGATGCTTTGGCTGCAGTCAAAGAGTTACTCCCAGATCAAGCTGAAGGTGATCTTGCAGCTGTCTGCTCCTGGGCTGATGAGGTTAAGCACCACTACCCGTACTACCGCTGGAGTTCTCCATTACATTATGTTGATACACCTGATTTCTTGTGCAATTACAAATATTGCCGTAAGTGAAACTACGTATAATTGCTTCTATATAAATTTTGTTGATTTTTTGGTTCATGTTATGCTATTCATACCCCACCTGGTGGGACTACCTGGGTAGTTGTTGTTGTTGTTGTTGTTATGCTATTCATCTTGGTATCATGACTTACTCCCTAGAAATCAAATGAAAAAGAAATACAGTAAAAGTTTTGTAAGTCATGTCTGCATTTCCTATTGTTACTTGGTGCACTGAAGTCAAAGTAGCTCAACTTGATCCAGCATTTCATAGTTGACATTTTTTTCTGTTATAACGATGAACCCTGAATATGACATATTAAGATAAATCTTTAATGCTGCGGTTTTGTATCTTAGCTTTGATCTACTAATAACCTTTGGTCTAGCAAGTTTCGTATGGAAACTTATCTTTTACCTACTTTTTTGATAGGAGACTGCCATGACGGGCATGGACACAAGGACAGGTGTGTTACAGGAGCAATATACAACTACTCAATGCAACTTTCCCAGGGATACTATGATTTGAATTCAGAAAAATGTGAGGAAGACTCCGCCCCCCCCCCCCCCCCCCCCCCCCCGGGTGTTATTGATGCATTTATTGGATGGGAACTAATTAGTTTTAATGACAGACAACTTGACTGAAGCGCTTATGTTCTTGTCTCATTTTGTTGGTGATGTACATCAGGTCAGCCATTTTTCCTGGAACCTTGGTGTATGTAATTGTAAATAAACATAAATGTATGAGTCTGCATATAAACGTTTTTGATATGTTTCTTTTAGTCTTAAATAACTATTTCCATACTGCTATCAGCTATACCTTTGGCGTAGAAATACACCGCATAACTGATGAAGGAGTTAGCAGTTATCCATGGTACATGGAATTGAACCACTGGAAATGGCATCATTAATTTTCTTTTCATAAACCAGTTGTTTGTTTACCTCCTATTGTGCGGATGTCTTGATTATGATCATGAGACAGGGTTACTGGGTAAAAAAAGTTATGACCGTGAGGCAAATTTCACCAAATCCTAAGCTTGTACAGCATATATTTTATTTTTTTTTAAACTTACGTCCAAATTTGAGTGTTGATCATGAAAAATGTCCTGAAAGCTAAACTTAGTTTTGTCTTATTTTCTTTGATGTGTGCAGCCTCTTCATGTTGGTTTCACTGGAGATGTTGGTGGAAACACTATAGTAGTCCGTTGGTACAGGAGGAAGACTAATTTGCATCATGTAAGTTGTGAGTTTCTTTCGAGTATCAATTCATTCTGACCTCATTTTTTGGGTCACTGAATAAAATTGTTGAGGTGCAACATCTTCGAGCAGATTTATCCATTTCGTGCTACCATTATATACAAAATGTTTATCATTTATAATCCCTTTCGTTTGAAATATGTTTAGGTGGTACCTTCTTTCCACCTCTCGAATTACTTATTCACTTTTCTTTACACTGAAAACAAAAGGCAAGTGCTGAGCAACCTCTTCTTAGATTTTAACTGTCAAATGATACTAGTGAAGTAGTATATGCATCGTAATCTGTATGAGCATAAGAGAAGAGGTGTATCTTGAAACTTAAACTATTTATGTGAACCATGCACAAATTAGATATCTATTAGAAACAGTCACTGTAACTTCTTGAATTTACTTCATTCAGGTATGGGATACCATGATTATTGAATCTGCATTGAAGACATACTACAAATCTGACCTCACGTTAATGATACAAGCTCTTCTGAGAAACATCACTGTAAGTTTTTGTTGAGTCTTCATGCAAAGTATTAAATATCCATTCGTTAGAGATATGACCTTTATATTTCTAAAGGTGAAGTTGGGAATTGTTTTATGCTTTCAGCATAAACCGAGTCTCTGAAATCGTAGTCAAAATCTGCTTCACATGGATTCCACTTTCTTATTCAGCAACATGTAGCATATTGTTTTCCCTAGCTTATGCAGAATATATATATATATATGTGTGTGTGTGTGTGTGTGTGTGTGTGTATATATATATATATATATATATATATATATATATATATATATATATATATATAGAGAGAGAGAGAGAGAGAGAGAGAGAGAGAGAGAGTGGAGATATTTTAGCAGAGAAAATCAAATTAAAATATTCTTTCTTGTCAAATGATGTTTTCTTTTAAAGAAATAAGATAAAGGTTACAAAATGGATGTTCAACCACTATCTCTAAGGGGAGTTGCTTCCGTGACACTGGAAGTTCCTTGACAGCATTTTTTTTTTTTTTTTTTTTTTTCAATGTTCAACCACTATCTCTAAGGGGAGTTGCTTCCGTGACACTGGAAGTTCCTTGACAGCATGTGAATTAAAATTCCGACCATGCCTCTTCAAGTTCATGCAATATTCCTTTTGTTTTGAATGTATAGACGGCACTAACTCTCGAACTTTTTAAGCTCAAGACATTGTGTTCTTAGTTCTTACTGCTTGTCAAAAGAAAAGAGCCGATTTAATTTTTGATCCTGTCATTTGTTATGTTATCTTTATTCCCGTCATCATTTGTATTTTTTGTATTTGTAACTGGAAATAGGATGAATGGTCCGATGATGTTCCATCTTGGGAAAATTGCAAGAAGATGGTCTGTCCTGACCCGTAAGTGTTTTCTTTTTCTTTTCCTTTTGGTCCTAAGAACCTGCATCCCTCCCCCCCCCCCCCCCCCTCTTTTCTTTGTGGATTACGGTGTTTTGATCTTTGACTTTGCACAAGATATGTTCAGAGCAGAGTTAGATGATTTTTATTTCTTGTTTAGAGAACCTCATATGCAATGTATGGCAAGTCCGTATGGATTAAGTTCTGTTTTATTTTAAGGTAAGGTATCAAATACATTGTCATATTGCACCAATATGCTAATGTAGAGATACAATTGTTTACAAGTGTTTATTGCATCCATACGTACATTGTATCAAGTCTTGCACTGTAGGGGTGTGATCCTTGTGCACTTATGTACTATGTATGTTCTTACATACATATATATAAAAGAACTGCAGTATTTTGAGGAACACGTTTTTACAGGTATGCTTCTGAAAGTGTCCGTTTGGCCTGCAAATTTGCCTACAGAAATGCAACTCCAGGAAGCACTTTAGGAGGTAAAAACTGATTCTCTGTGGTTTTCTTTCATTTTTAGCATTTATTTGAATGACGTGCTTGACATTCATAAAGATCCAAATTTGTATCCAAGTAGATCAGTAAAAGGTTAAAGACGAAATTGATTTTGGAACATGTCTTGCTTTTTAATCAGAGGGTCATCTGGGAAAGCCTTTTCTTTGTGGCTTTGACTCTGGATAAACCCAATTTAGAATAAAATATTCAGTTATCCTATCCTAATTGGCCTCTTGATGCTGTAATGAAATTTGAATTGACAATTATCAACCAATTCTTGAACATGCTGTTACTGTGTTACGTGATGTTGGGAAGTCCTTTTCTGCCTGGTTGATAATAATTAGACTGATGTGTATATTTTTAGTAGTTGTTTTCCTTATTTCTTCATTGTTATTACATGACCTTGCTTTGCCTTTAGATAGGTTCATTTTCTCAACAACTTCTCTCTACAAATCAACTACCTATAAATGTATTGATTGATACATGGTGGAAAGCCTAGCTATGTACAGTTACATTCTTTCCGTAACAGTAATTAGCTGTCATTGACTAATATTCAGTATAATGCCATGTCTCGTAGTTCACTAATCTTCAATTATCTGTTTGTTGCCTAGACGATTACTTCCTCTCTCGGCTTCCTGTTGTGGAGAAGAGGTTAGCGCAAAGTGGGATCCGCTTGGCTGAAGTTCTCAACCGAATTTTCAGTAAGCAACCATTTACTGCACAATGAAGATAACAGCGAAGTAATGAAGATAAACTGCAGAAGAAAGTCACAAGTAGGGGACCACGCAAATGCAACTTCCTTCATAACTTGGAGTTTCCCTCACGTCAAGAAATGAAGCCTACCTAAAATGCCTTATAAGTCAACCATTACGTAAAAAAGTGTAATAAAATGTACCTTTAAATGTAAAGCTAGTCACCACATGTGATAGTTGCTGCAGGCAACATTAGAATATGCTCTATGTTGCTTTTATGAATAATCTACTTCTATTTGCATAAGATAGGGGGAACCGTTAGCTTGTACACAATAAGAACTATATTGAACATTTTGTAAATGTATATATAGAACAAGTTCATCTTAGTGGAACATTTCTGTTTCTGGTACATGTCAAGTTATAAATCCATTTTAACTTCTTTGAGGATGTTGAAGCTCTGATGGTAAGCAACCCCCACTTCCAACCGAGAGGTTGTGAGTTCAAGTCTCCCTAAGAACAAAGTGGGAAGTTCTTGGAGGGAAGGATGTCGGGGGTCTATTTGGAAACAGCCTCTCTACCCAAGGGTAGGGTAAGGTCTGCGTACATACTACCCTCCCCAGACCCCACTAAGTGGGACTATACTGGGTTGTTTTTGTTGTTGATGATGTTGAGGCTAACATCATTATGCAGTATTTTCTTTTTCTGTCTTGCTTTTATCACCCAACCTGGTGTTAAAGCATGGAGCAAAGAGGGTCATATGATGACTTGTCAGATCGCCCAGGTATACATGTATAAAATTTCTTGATATTCATTAAGCAAGACAAAATTTTTAATTCTATTAATGTAATTATTTTTTTTTCTGAATAAAAAGAGTGATTTCATGTGAAAATAGGACCTGTTGAATGATGAGGCAGCTCATGCAGTTAAAATGTTGTTGCCGGAATATGTTAATGGTGACTTGTCGGCACTCTGTGTGTGGCCAGACCAAGTCCGGCATTGGTATAAGTATAGGTGGTCAAGTCCTCTACACTTCATTGATACCCCTGATAAAGCTTGCAACTTTGACTATGATAGTAAGTCAAAAGCTTATATAAAAAATGTGATGTCTATTCTCTTTTTCCACATTTTGATCCTATAATATTATTACTTGGGCAATGAATTTCATAGTGTTATTTTGTATGGTGAAAAGGGGACTGCCACGATCAACATGGAGTGAAGGATGTTTGTGTTGCTGGTGCAATTCAGAACTTTACCACTCAGCTCTCTCATTACCGAGAGGGAACTTCTGATCGCCGACGTAAGAATCAAAATAGTAAATTTTTATATTGTCTGTAAATAAAACTGAAACTTGAGAGAATTTAAAATTAAATAATTTTACCTATGGAGATTGATGTTCAAGAGCTTGGTGACATTTTCTCGTATTGTATGAGGTGATTCAGTTATGATTCGTTTTAATTAAACTTTTGGGGTTTGATAATTACAGATAATATGACAGAGGCCTTGTTATTCTTGTCACATTTCATGGGAGATATTCATCAAGTGCACTAACTCTTTTTTTCGGTTGGAAACTTCAATTTGAACGTTACATAATTAATAGCAGCTTATGATTTATTTATTTTTAAAAACAAAATAACTCGTTCCTTGTGGTTTTGGTGATTTCAGCCAATGCATGTTGGCTTTACAAGCGACGCAGGAGGAAATACTATCGATTTGCGCTGGTTTAGGCACAAATCAAACTTGCACCATGTAAGCATGTATATTAGTAGTAGTGTCAGATCCATGATTTAAAATTAGCGAGTTCAGATTGCGGATATGATTTATTATATACATAATATTGTATATGTATAGATCAGTACGATCCAGAATCATAATGTTAAGTTTAAATCCTGCTATGATAATAAGATAAGAAGCAACTCTATATGTTGTAATTATCAGAGAAAAATATTAAAGGTTTAATTTGTATTCTTTGTATAAAAAAATATTGATGGTATAGGTGTGGGATAGAGAGATCATTCTAACAGCTGCAAAAGACTACTATGCAAAGGATGTAGACCTCCTTGAAAAAGACATTGAAGGAAACTTCACTGACGTAAGACCTTTGTTATTCTTTTTTTAGATTAAAATTCTCATATAGAATAATAATTTTATTTGTAAGATTGATGGGATTAACGAACATACTCAGGGAATCTGGTCTGATGATCTTGCTTCCTGGAGGAAATGTGGCGATCTCTTTTCCTGTGTCAACAAGTAAGTTCTTCCTCCTTTTTGTTTTTCAGTTTATTGCTCAAATAACTTATTTTTATTAATGGTAAGTTGTTTCGAATTCCTTTACCTTTAATTAAAGGTCTGAAATTCGTGCCCTAAACTAAGAATGGAAAACCTTTGGCAAAGGATTGATTTACTCCCTCTCATGACCCCTGATTGAATCTGTATGCTGGCAATCCAAAGGTATAGACAGCGCAGACATGAATCTTTAATTCTTAAGTTAAAAATAGAATAGTAAAAAGAAGTTTATTTAAAACGTTAACAAGATTTTAAAAGACGTTTATTTTTCCAAGCTGTGATTCCATTTTTTATGGGTAGTGCCTTTAGTAACCTCCCCTTTCGGGTAGGGGTAAGACCCCTCTACATATTACCCTCTCTAGATCCCACTTTGTGGGACTATACTGGGTAGTTATTGTTGTTGTTATTGTTGTTGTTGCCTTTAATAACCTGATAATATAAAATAGGGAAAATGGCCAAAAATATACCTCTACTATTAAAATTAGCCATATTAATACCCCGTTCTACTTTATGGTTATAGTTATCCCCACTATTAACAAAGTATACAAAATTATTCTTGCCGTTACTAAAGTAGATAAATTTATACCTAAATCTAATGGATTTCCTACGTGGCAACCGGGACCCCCAAAATAATGTGCCAATTAGGCTTTTTTTTTTATTCGTCTACCCTTTTAATAACCCGTCCCACTTTATAATAACCGACCCCAAAAAGTCATCATCCTCTCTGTAAATAAATTTTTGCATAACCCACCAAAAACTTTAGCTGTAAATTTCTTGTTCTCCCCATTTTTTCATTTTTCAATTTTTCATATATCCGTATATTGTTTCTATATGTATCTCGTGCCGGATAATGCCAGATAATTCTATTATTCAAAAATCTCTGGCGGTCGGTATTCTCATCAGAAACTTCACGGCAGGAAGAAGAGAGTGGTGGAGCAGTGTGATGGTTGTCATGGCAGAAGCCGCCGACAACCGTTTCTCCATGTGTGATTGAGAAACACAATATTCTTCTATTTAAAATCAAAGGGAATCATCTAAAAATTACAGTCATCGAATTAATTTTCAAAAAACTATACTGATAAAACAAGATATATTTACTCTTCAACAAGTGAACTTTTCCACATATGATTCAATCTATTTTATGTCATAAATTGGTGAAAGAAGGTGGTGGACTGGTGAAGCGATGGCTGTTTAGTCATATTTCTGATCTACAACTCTTCATAAGAAGAGGGTAAACGGGAAGGGAAGGGTCCAAGAAATGGGCATGAGTCAAAAAAAGGCATGGGTCAAAAAAATGAGCATGAGTCTCTACAATTCGGGTTGGTATTTGCTTAGTTGACACACTAAATATGAGGGGTCCTACTGCCACGTAGGAAATCTGTTAGAGTTAGAGATAATTTTGCATACTTTGTTAACAGCAGGGACAATTTTGCATACTTTATTAACTCTACGGATAATTTTAAATCGAAAGTAAAAACGGGTATAAATATGACTAATTTTCAATAGTAAAGGTATAATTTTGGCCCTTTTCCTTATAAAATAAAATAGAAAATTTAGCTCTCGGGGTATAGAATTGGAACCTTGTACACTTCACTGGTGGATTAAGATGATAAGAAGAGAGTAAGTTGGGCCATGTCAACTTGAATGGGTTGAGAGCACATAGATGAGCTTCCTGAGCTAGTCCACTTCTTATGAAGCCCAATTATTGCAAGTTTCATTGGGTTCGGACTTGGGAGGTTGGCCCAACTGCTTTGACATCGGGTTAAAATAGTACGGTCTAGCTAGTTTTTACTTTTCGGAATTGATCATTTAAAAATAGCCAGTATTTGCCAAGTCATTGAAAAATAGTCATTACTTTACTGCAACAGAGACCGTTCCAGCATAATATACTGAAGTTCGGTGCACTTGTGTGTTAGACCCCGACCTACTCATTGTCCACGGGCGTCCCTTCGACGCGGCTACGGTCTTCCCTCGCCAGCTGACAAGATTCATAGCTAAAAATATGAGGAGAAAGAACCCTGGGGGAGGGGAGGGGGCTGCTTCTTCTTCTTTTTCACATCTACTTCTAAGAGAAGAGAATATACATCATTGTAAGGCTCTGAACCTCTCCATGGAGAGGCAGACTAACTCGATATCATTAATAAAAGATCTCTACTCTCCTTCTTTTAATCCATAACTATTGTCTCTTACATTTCAATCTTTTGGTCTTTTGATTTATTCTGTTACGATTGACTCTCTCTTTATTTTAATTGATTTACGCTCATAAAGTGGATGAGAACTTTGAGCTAAACAATTACCTTTCAAAACTTACCACTTTCTTATAAACATTCGTTAATAGAAGCCAGTAAACTGTTGATTAATCCAAATTTGTGCCGAGAGTCGAGTAGGCTTATTAAGAGGGATAAATGTTCCCTACTGAAAGGTTCTTCCTCTTCCATCTCAACATTCAGACTTGAGACTTCTGAGTTAGGGCAAGAAGATCTCAATCATCCAACTATAAGAATAATTGTACCCTTTTTTACTTGTCTTACCGCTTAAATGAAACTTACTTTTGAATGGTTCAGGACAAAAAGCTCCTTCAGACTAGGGAAGTTAAGAGTAGAAAATAGTGTCAAATGTTAGGGTGTGTTTGGTACGAACGAAAATAATTTTCTCAAAATATTTTTTAATTTTCTCATGATTAGTTGGCTTATATATTTTGAAATGTTATAAATAGAACTCTATTTACAGTGAATGTCTAAGAGTTTTAGTTTGAATCTAAGTCATTTATCTTCCTATAAATAGAGGGGTCTTACACCATTGTAAATCATCCCAAGTATCACTAAGAATACTCCTCTCTCTCCCTATTCTCTCTATATTGTTCTTGTCTTTTATATTATTTCATAACACGTTATCAGCACGAGTCTCTAACCAATTGAATTTGATCTCTTCCTTCAAATTCTATTGCTTCTCTTGTTGATTGCAGCTATCGGAGCAATGGCAGATTCACAACCCTCCATTGAAGCCAAAGTTCATATAGTATACACTGAGAAATTCCTACGTTAATTATCTGTGCTATTACTTTGTGTGCTTTCTGTTGTTAGCCTGTGGTGTGGCTGCGTGGAATAAATATTCCTTATAGCACTTTGTTTTTCCTATCTAACTTTTACATATGCTTTGTTATAGTTAGAGTGATTAGTATTCTCGGTAGGAATTTCAAAAGCATGACTCTGAACTAATAAGGTCGCGTTCTCCGGTATCAAATTGGCCGCGGGAGTCGACCAAAGTTGCCGGAATTTGTTGCCACGGGATGGAAACTCAAGAGGTATATTTGATATCACAACATTTATTGGTATACCTTAAAGGTAAGTAATTTACTTTTCCCTTTCAAATTCTTGAAATTCTACGATTTGATTTTATATACAAACAAAGACAACAAAGTTTGATTATAACTCTAATGGAGTTCGTAAGAAATTACACTCACATGAAGTGGTAAAATTTCTATGCCTTGCCATGATCAAATTCATGTATGATTGTGGGCAAAGAATTAAAATTCCGTCCAATTGAATTTGCTCCATTCCCTTTAGAGAATGTGATAGCAGTATGTGATAAGTCTGAAAGAAGACAAAATTATTACCGTGAAGGTATCAATGGGTGTGGACGTGGCAATAGACGAAATTATAATCGTCATTATTGTGATAATGAGAATAATAAAGATTCTCAAAATAATCTTTCACTTTATGAAAGTAATATTTGACATGAGATTGTGTAAAGCACATGATTATGGTCCATTCCCTGAAGTGAATGTGATAATTGTAATAGAGCCCGTAAGTATGAACACGCTCTTGATATAATTTTGTTTTATGTCTGACATTATGAAAAGAAAGTTCGTTGCCTTTGAAATTTCGGGCAAGAACTATATGACATGGGTGTTGGATGCTGAAATCCACTTAGATGCTATGGGTCTTGGAGACGTCATTAAAGAAAGAAATAATGCATCCACCCAAGACTATGCTAAGGCCTTGATTTTCTTGCGCCATCACCTTGATGAATGTTTGAAACTGTGCTAAGGCCTTGATTTTCTTGCGCCATTACCTTGATAAACGTTTGAAAATTGAATATATCACAGTCAAAGATCCACCTATCTTGTGGAATGGCTTAAAGAAGAGATATGACAACCTGAAGTTGATCACTCTGCCACAAGCACGATACGATGAGAATCCAAAAGCAAATAGTTCATAAACTATATATTATAGTTGCGGTGGAAAAGGGCACTGGTCAAAAGCTTGCCGTATACCAAGACATTTGGTTGACCTTTATCAAGCATCTCGAAAGAGTAAAGGCCCTGAAACAAATTTTGTCTCTGACGACAATTTTGACATCACCCACTTGGATGTGGCAGATTTCTTTGAGCAACCCGATGGGAAAATAGACCACCTAATCGGTAATGGATCTGTGATGAAAGAAGATGGAGTTGTTTGATTTTATTTCACTTATTTGTAATAGTTAGTGAATAAACTAATAGTCATTAGTATCAGCTCGTATTAGTTAGTTTATGATATAATGTTAGTATTGGTTCTTTAGAATGTTTCAATATGCTCAGATTTCAATAATATTTTTATTTTTCAGTAGAGGTAATCGACTAACCTAACAGTTGGTCGATTATCTAATATTTCGCATTAAAACTGCAAAACAATCGATTGTCTTAAGACAGTGTGATCTGAAGTTTTTCAAAATAGCAAATAATCGATTGTGTATGTTTAACAATCAATTGTGAATGTTCAACAATCGATTGTGTATGTTTAACAATCGATTGTCTTAAGACAGTGTGATCTGAAGTTTTTCAAAATAGCAAATAATCGATTGTGTATGTTTAACAATCGATTGTGAATGTTCAACAATCGATTGTGTATGTTTAACAATCGATTGTCTTAAGACAGTGTGATCTGAAGTTTTTCAAAATAGCAAATAATCGATTATGTATGTTTAACAATCGATTGTGAATGTTCAACAATTGATTGTGTATGTTTAACAATCGATTGTCTTAAGACAGCGTGATCTGAAGTTTTTCAAAATAGCAAATAATCGATTATGTATGTTTAACAATCGATTATATTAAGACACAATAGATTGTGTATGTTTAACAATCGATTGTTTTAAGAAAATGCTTAAACTGAAATTTTCAAACTGCAAAGTAATCGATTATGAAAAACATATAATCGACTATCTGATTTAGTTAGTCGAATAACCTCAGCAGATTTCGAAAATATTGTTTAAGCATGAAACAAACGGATTGAATTTGTTTATTCTCATGTTCGTATATTTTCTTTTGTATGGCAAACCATGGGAATTAAATTGATTGAAGGCTCCTGCAGAGCAACTATAACTCTGCCTAAAGGAACGATATTTTAGAGAATGCAATGTTCTCCTCCAAGTCTAAGAAGAACTTGTTGAGTTTTAATGATATCAGTCAAAATGTTCTCCTCCAAGTCTAAAAGGAACTTGTTGAGTTTTAAAGATATCATCCAAAATGGATATCAGATTGAGACAATACATGAGTATAATCTTGAATACCCCATTTACTCATGAAAACGAGGCTGCCCACTTCGGCTTGGGGTCACGCCATTTTGCATGCAGTAATGCTAGTTCGTCTCTGACTGACGAATTGACACAAATATTCCCCGTTGCAATTGGTTTTGGGTCATGAACCTAATATATCCCATTTAAGAATCTTTGGATGCGCAGTATATGTGCCTATAGCACCGCCATCCCGCACCAAAATGGGTCCGCAAAGAAGGTTAGGAATATATGTTGAGTTTGAATCGTCCTCCATTATTCGCTACCTCGAAACATTGGCAGGGGATTTGTACACTGCACGATTTGCAGACTGTCAATTTGATGAGACACTTTTCCCAAAATTAGGGGGAGAAGTTGGTGAAACCAAACGGGAAATTTTGTGGAAAAATGCATCATTATCTCATCTTGATCCACATACCTCTATTTGTGAAAAAGAGGCGCAAAATATTATCCATTTGCAAAGAATAGCAAATCGAATGCCAGACGCATTTACAGATTTGAAAAGGATAACAAAATCACATATCCCCGCAGTGAATGTGACAACATCTGATTTACGAATACATATTCATTATTGGAAGAATATGAACATGAAATTGGTATAGAATATACCACACTCACCCCGAGAAGGAGGTTTGAGATGATACCACACTCACGCCTAGAAGGAGGTTTGAGATGATATATGGCATGAATGATCGTTGGTCACGTACCTATTGTACGCCAAAGTATTTTGGAAATATGACTATTAAAGGACAACGATAATGCAAGAAACATATCTTGCATATAAGTTTGACATGACCATAATGGTATAACTTTCTCTTTAAGAAAGATATTCACCACATGGATGTTGATGAATTTGTGGTAGTACAAAATTAATTGAGAGCTCTAGAAGAGCCAATTATTACTATGTTGGAGAAACACAATTGAGTATTGTGTTGTAGTAAGTCTCAAAAAAACTTATTCAGTTTCCAAAGTACACGCGAAAGCGCTGATTATATTGAGACTATAAATAAAGGAAAGATTTGATATCTTCTATTACTACAACTTGTAGCGGGATAATTTGTATATGAAAAGCTACCCACTTTATTCTCCAGTTTGTACTACACAAACAATAGAATGCCACAATAAAGTGGATATCTATTGGTATAAAAACCCATGTCATAATAAACCTAAAGTTTATTGATAAGTGCACAGGTCATGGTGTAAATTTGAAGTTTACCAATATTGATAATTTATTCAGTTGGCATTCGGGTTAGCCATCTCATTTTAAGCATGATGTGCAATAATAGAGAATCCACATGGGTGAATATTAAAAAACTAGAAAGTTCTTTACAAATTCTCTTGTATCACTTGTTCTCATTAATGAATTGACCAACTAAAGAGTTCGGGTTGAAGCCCATAAATTCTGGAAATATAAAAGGTGAATATGGGCCCATTCACCTGCCATGTATACCACATATGATGCATCTATGATATGGTTACATGCGCAATTGTTATTAACCCGCAGCCTGGCCGGTGCTTGCGAGGTAAATTGCTAAGTAATCTAACTTCGAGCATAATTTTCAGATTTTCTACTCAAGATAGTTCATCTTGATAAGTTGGTTTATATCAAAGTTGGTTTAGCAAGATAATTATTGAGTGCCTCCACTTAATAGCTAAACTATTTCTTATGAGAACAAAGTTATATATATCAGTTTGATATACGTTGTATACGAGAGTATATTCTCCCCTCACAAGTGGTTCAGGGTCAGGAACCAAATAATTTCATCTTATTATTAATGTGCTGTGTATATTGACATGATAATGCACAAAGATGATTTCCCAAAGTTGAGGAAACAAGTTAGCTTTTGTAACATGAGGGGGAGACATGATAAACACTTGAGAAAAGGTTACATGGGATGAATTATCATTTGTATATGTAAATCCCCGAATATCATGATATGAACCTGAAGTTCATAAAATGGATAATTCAATTGCAACATATTGCAAAGCATGCTATACGCATTTGCTGACCCAAAGAAAGTAACTATATTCTTACTACAAATGCTCATATTAAGTCCCAGAAGGACAAAGTCTTTGATACGCTTAAAGCGTATAGACAAATACTTGATTCCATATGAAAGACATGTAGATTTGGACATATAGTTCAAATACTTGAAAGTATAAAGTCAAAGGTATGTATAATCAGTTTTCGATATCTTATTTGTTTAGCATGACATGAAAACTTGATATGCATCTAAAGTCTATTATGTGATTTATATGACTTAACTTGAAAGATTTAAGTTGCTTAAAGCATACACAATTCTTGGTCCTGAAGTACCACATCCTAAGTACAATTTGTGTACATATGTATCTTGCTATAACTATAAGCATGATGGCATTGAGAATACATCTATGGAGATATTGAAGAGTTATTCCACGACATTATATGAAGATGTTCATATCTATCAAGAATGATGATTTCAAGGCGCGGAATATTTATTCAAGTCAATATGGTTGATTTATTTATCAAACATCTACCAAAGATTGTTTTGAAGATGGTGCACAAGATTGGAATGCAAATGCTCAAGGATAAAAATTGATGTTCTTATCAGGGGGAGTTAATGCGCGTTGCACTCTTTTTCCGTTCCACCACTCCATTTTGTTGTGGTGTACGTGGAGCAGAGAAGGTGTGCTCAATACCGAGTTCGTCACAAAAGTCCGCGAAGAGATTGTGATCGAACTCTCCCCCATGATCACTTCTTATGGAAGTGACGGTTGTGTTCTTTTCATTTTGAACACGTTTAAGAAAATATTTAAAATTTTGAAAGGCCTCACTTTTGTGAGCAAGAAATAGTGTCCATGTAAATCTAGAATAATCATCAACAATAACAAAAGCATAACGATTTCTACCAAGACATTCAATGCGAGATGGTCCAAAGAGATCCATGTAAAGAAGTTGCAAAGGTCTTGTAGTTGAAACAATATTCTTAGAATTAAAAGATGCTTTTGTTTGCTTCCCTTTTTGACAAGAATCACAAATAGTGTCATTTTCAAATTTCAAATTTGGAAGACCAATAACTAAATTTTGTGAAACCAATTTGTTTAAAAGATGCATGTTGATATGAGCTACTCTACGATGCCATAACCACATATCATCTTCTTTACTCATAAGACAATTCACATACTCTGATGAAGAGTTTTCAAGATCAACCATATAGATGTTATCAATTCTAAAACCACGAAGAATAATTTTAAAATCACTACGACGAAAAACTAAGCATTCTTCCGAATCAAACAAAACAAGATTTCCCTTGTCACATAATTGAGTTATGCTCAAGAGATTATGTTTTAGACCTTTAACTCGCAATATATGCTTAATGGAAGAAGATTCATTCTTATCGACCGAGCCAATGCCGATAATTTTTCCCTTGTTGTTATCTCCAAAAATAACGTTTCCTCCTTCCTTGTGTTCTAGTTGAAGGAACTTGGATGCGTCTCCGGTCATGTGTTTGGAGCATCCACTATCAAGGTACCAAAGTACACTTGATCCCTTCAAACATACCTACAAGACAAATTAATGAGTTTTTGGTATCCAAGCTGTTTTGGGTCCTTGAGAGTTAGGTGTAAAATGCTGTTGTGCTTGACATGCAGTTAAGTGTCTGTGTCTAGTAAAACAAGCAGGAGCAATATGTCCTATTAGACTACAATAATGACAAATGACATTAGGATTATGCATTCTTCTAGGTTGGTAGTAGTTGGAGGTACGAAAATCGTTTGCTCTATTTTTGACAATATGGCTATTGCGCAATCCTTGAAAATCATTTCTCCTACTATTTGTTCTAGGATATGCAGCGTTTCTAGAATAATTGTTTCTAGGTCGAGTATGTCTAGGTTGCGATTGTTGAAGGCCATTTCTAGGCGTTCTAAAATGTTCAAAGTTTCTTCTAGTGTTTGGTCTAGGATGCATACTGATTCTAGGATGGTTATTTCTAGGATGGATTTTTATTTTATTTATCCTAGGTTGAGCCCTGGGTTGTTGGGGGATGGCTTCAACTTTTTCTTTAGGCTCGTTTTGAAACCTATGCCATGTTTGGTCGATTTCAAATTGACAAGAACATCATTCAAATTTTTATGAGAAGAATTGAACTTATCTAGGGTGCCCTTAAGTCTTTCTACTTCATCTTTTAGATGCATGCAAGAAATACAATTTTTACTAGAACTCTCGGGTTTGTCGGCGCTTCTCTTGCCGAAAAATTTGTTTTCTTCTTTCAACTTCTCATTTTCCAAAATCAACATAATCGATTATCATAATGTGCATAATCGATTATTTTATAGCTTTGAAAAATCTGATGGACACTGCCTCAACATAATCGATTATCATACGGTACATAATCGATTATCTTGTAGCTTTGAATCATCTGATGGACACTGCCTCAACATAATCGATTATCATAAGGTACATAATCGATTATCTTGTAGCTTTGAAAAATCCAATGTACACTGCCTTAACATAATCGATTATCATAAGGTACATAATCGATTATTGTTCAGCTTTGTAAATCTTGTGTACATTGTCTTAACATAATCGATTATCATAAAGTACATAATCGATTATCTTTGTCCAGATTTGAGAGGCATGTTTAAAAATCATTTTGGCTAAAATAAAATGTTTGAAAATCATTTTGCTTTAAATTAAATATGCATGATTTGATAAAAATGATTTTACGAGAGAAACCAAGTCTTGAGTCAATTGTCGGATCAAGATCACAATTAAAGAACGACTCATGTATAACTTTATTTCTTTGCTTGATCATGATCTTTGTTCGTTTTGTGCTTGAACCTCGTTATGTGTCAATTGCGCGCTTGTGCTTGGACCTCGTCATATGTCAATTGCGCGTCGTTTGTCATTTATCAAAACCTACAAATATGAACACACGTTTAGTGTAGTACCTTGAGAACGTGTTTCAACATATATATATATATATATATATATATATATATGTGTGTGTATATATATATATATATATATATATATATATATATATATATATATATATATATATATATATGTGTGTGTATATATATATATATATATATATATATATATACACACACACATATATATATATATATATATATATATATATATATATATATATATGTATGTATATATATATGTATGTATGTATATATATATGGTTAGATCGGGCTGTGCGCCGCCAATAGTGTTAGTAACTGGTCGGACGGAAAGGAAAGTATTTATCAGATTCTTCTCCCTGTTCGGTACTTATTTATTGTTCTTGCTGCTGCAAATAGAACTGTATAGTGTTTCTACCGGATTTCTTACATTCAGTTATTAATTATTGCTATTACTCAGTGAGTTGGAAGTACTAACTCTACTCCCTGCACCTTGTGTGCAGATATAGGGATCCCGGAGGCTTAGCTGTGCTTATTTCTGTTGCCTGGATCGGTTCCGGAGTTATCTAGGTAGTTGCTGGCGTCCGCAGAACCTAATGTCTCCTCTTATCTATCTTTTGTTTCCTTGTCTAGATTTTTCTATGTTTAGGATATTGTTCAGAGTACCTAGAGGCTCAGACTTGTGACGCCGGATCCTTTGGCTGTATTTACTTGGGATTTCGTTTTCCGCAGTATTATCTAGTATTTCAAACTGGATTTTATCTTTAAAATGGTAATTAACTTAATGTTTTTGGCTGGAAATGTTTAAATAGTCGGGCTTGCCTTACAAGCTGTTTGACGCCATCACGATCGGGGTTTGGGTCGTGACAGCTATTTTATAAGTCCTAGATAAATAGGCAAGAATAGAATATACAGAAGTACCGATAAAACTTCTTAATATAAAAAAGACAGTAAAAACTTAGTCAGCAAAATATTTGTCTTTTACAAATGCCCCATTATGATAATTGGGGACTTCATCAAAAAATCCCTTAAAGTTACCAAGGGATAACAACACCAATCAACAAAAAGAAACAGTAAAGTTTGAGATACATTCAACTAGTCACTGAAGGAGTTGGAACACCAGAAGTTGCAATCACATTTTCAGGGGCAACCTCAAGCACGGTAACAACTTCTGAAGGAGCAGCAATATGAGCGGTTTCAACTGGGCCCGGAGTATTAATTTCATCGAGGGAAGCAAGAGTCACGGGAGCTTCAGCTTTCGTGGACTGTGTCATAGAAGGTTCACCCTCGAGAGCCAGAATTGCAACTCTAATTGCCACAGTAGCCACTTCTTCATTTAAAATATCTTCTGTCCCAGGAGTTCCAAGTGCAGGAGAAGGAGTATCAACTGGTTGTTGGCTTTTTTCAATAGTGTCTAAGACATTGGCTAATTCAGATTGCAAATCAAAGTTTTCTTGAGTAGCCTCCATCAAAGCATCACGGCGAGATTTTAGAAAACCCAACTTACCTCTATGTTGAAATTCTCCTCAAGAAGTCCATATTCCCTTTCCCACATAGCAAGATTGTTCTTCAATATCTGTTGTTCAGCTAAGTGGGAATTAAGGGAAGCTTCAAGGGGGAGGCACGGGAACTCTTTAAGGCACGTATCTCGTCAGAGGAGATCCTTAAGTCAGCCTGAGCTTGAGTCAAGCTTTGCACTAAATCCCCTGCATATTCTTCTTTCTTCTCCATAACTGCCTTAAGCTCTCTGATTTCTTCACTGGCCTTGGACAATTGTTCTGAAAATGAGCACTTCAAAAAGCTCTGTATCTTTATCAAATTTGCTCGTATAAGCCTTGGAAATTGCTAGCTCAGAAGTCAAATCACGCTTTTGCTGCTCCAGGTGATTTCTGCTTTCTTGCAACTCATCTATGGTCCCCTGAGCATTCTCAAACTGCTCTTTCCAGTTTTCTGCCTCAAGCTGGGCTTCCTTGACTAATCCAAGCCTTAGAGATGGCCGTTTCAGACTCTCGATCCTTCTTCTATAAAGTGGAGATTCTGCCCATTAACTCAGCACCAATGAGATTAGCCTACAAGGGAAATGCATCAAATGTGAGAATATAGAGAGATATAAAAAAACTTGTAAGTTAAAAGAGAAGTACATTTAAGGTAGAAAAAACAATATCATTCATCAAAGTCAAGCAACTGTGGCTATCCATCTTCTTCTTCTCAATATCTCCGATTAGAGGCTCGAGCCAAACATCAGCTCCACCAGTCTTTCTCAAGAGGCTATGAGTGGCAAGAACTTTAAGTGTAACACTTCTTATAGCCATGCCTCTGCTGCTGGAACCCGCTTCTGTATGCTGAACAGAAGGAGGGGGAGCAATGAAAGGAGGAGTAGTAGAAGAGGTAAAAATAATAGAAACTGCAGGAGTCAAAGCAGGGACAGTAGGAGTAGATATAGGAACCAAAGTAGGTAAGGAAACACGAGTCGATAAAATGGGCAACGAGACACGGGTGGTTGTCAAAGGAATAGAAAAAGTGGGAATTGAGGAAGATAGGGGAGTTTCATCAAGAACTGGTCCAAGCTCTCCACTCTCAAAGCCACTAACATAGATATGTCGAATTGATTCGTTAGAGTATCTTGGAGTGTTATCCTTATCAGAAAGGATTTGAACAGGCTCGGAGATAGGGGCTTGAGCAGGAGTGTCTTCAACTTCATCTCCAGTAATGACACGTCTCTTGGATCTTTGCCTAGCTATCAAGGAGGTATTCTCTTCTTCCTCATTCTCAGAACTTCCTTCTACAGCTTTTCTTTTTGGTAGCTTGGTCTGAGTCTTTTCCAAATCAAGTGCAGCGGTTGAAAACACTCGAATGGCGACGACTACCTCAGCTTTCATACCTCTTATACCAAATTCTAATAAATAGAGGGATAAAGAATTAATAGTAGATGAAATTCAATATACGGTAAAATACGAGTAAATACATACCGTGGGTCTTCACTTTCCAACCATTCAAAAGAAAAATTGATTTCCAAGTTCTCGCCTCCATAGGCGCAATCTTCAGAATTAAATCTACCAAACCACGGAAGTTAGGAACCTATTCCACATCTCCCATTGTTGCTACAAAGAACCAAAAAAGACGAGATTAAAAAAGAAACCAAAATTCTTAAAAAATAGATACGGTAAGTAAAAGAACACTTACGTGCAAAGTTTCACTTCTCAGGGAAGGGAATATTTGTTTCACCCAGCAAATCCACTGTGCGTACTGCAACGTAACGACAATACCACCCTCGATCCTTGTCATCTTCAGGGTTTACCAAAACCTTCTTGCTTTTTGCAGTTATGGTAAAAACTTCATGGCGGAATAATTTGGGGTGGTATAGGTGAATAAGATGGGAAAAGGTAAAATTGACATTGGCTTTGGTAGATAAATATCTTAAGCAAGCCACAGCTCTCCAAACAAGAGGACCTACTTGTGTTAAGCAAATTTTAAAAAATAGCCAAAATTCAAGTATAATCGGGTCAATGGCAGGATTGAATCCCAAATTAAAGGGGTAGGTATAAACGAAAGAGAATCCAATTTTAACAGAAGAGATTCTCTGATTTAGAGCGGGAATAATCATACGAAGATTATCTCTCCAATTGCAGTCTTTCCTAACAGTGGGAATTACAAGTTCGGTTTATAAAGAAGAATAGGTGTCCGCCTTCTCTAAAATTTTAACTTGTTCTTGGAGAGAACTTCTATCATTCCCGAAACATAAATCATTGGGTATTTCTTCAACTAAAGGTTCCTGAGTAGGTTCAGAGGGTTCTTTACCTTTAGAATAAGGGGTCTTTGGAACATAGCTCCTAATACCAGAAGAAGAAGAAGAAGAAGAAGAAGAAGAAGAAGAAGAAGAACCAGATGAACCACCACGAGTGGATCCTAGGCTCAAGCTCCGAAGCCTACCTCCTTTGCCGCTCCTATGTCTTACAGGAGCATTGGGGAATTGATCCAGAATTGGAACTTTTCTAGGGTTAGGGTTTGGAGATGACATTGTTGTAAAATGATGAACTAAAGGAGAGAAAAAGAAAAGATGAATAATAAGTTGCTTGTTGAAGATCTATGAAGAAGAAGAAGACAAAAGGAAGAGGATTAAATATGTTTATAATGACAACCGTCAAACTTAGAAGTGTAATGATGGAAAGTTTATGATAAAGGCAACTATCACTTCGTAAATAGCGGGAATGAAGAAGCCTTGAAAAGAGGATGCAAAATTGCAGAACTAATCAGAAAGTGACACGTGTGTAGAGCATTAAATGAAGGTGACACATGTGCAGAACATTAATTAGAAGGGACAATTGAAGCGTCAGTAGTGTCATAGTATTAATTACGACAAAAATTCCCTTCCTATGAAGATCCGATTCCCAAATAATTAATTGGTAAATAAATAAAAAGTGGGGGGACTATCTATATTGGGAAAAAATTGAATTTACATTGAAGGTGACGTGGCATGACATGTGGACTGGTCAATTGGTCAAAACATGATGATTAGTTAAGATGCACGAGTGACATCAGATACGGGGAAAGGAAAGCTAAATAGGCACGAGAAGCAATTCGAATAGTACAAGTTTCGTACCTATTTAAGTCATTTAAAGTCAAGAGATCAGAAGGCATTGAAAACATGGATCTGATGATGAAAAGGAGTCTAAATTCAGTATTAAATACCCAATACGTTAGAGAATTGGTATTTAATAGGAATGATTGTGTAATGTCTTATTTAATGTCATTTATTGCTCATAATTTTCTCATTAAGACTAAGATGTTACTCCTTTACTTAGAATCAGTTATAAAAGGAGGATATCTCATCATTTGTAGGGACACACAATATCATCGATATTACACTAGAATACAAACTCTTTTACTGCTTATTTGCTATTCACAAAAAGTTTATTACATATTTTTTCGTCTCCTTATTATCAGTAACCCGAATTTCTATTTATCTTGAGCTTTGATCAAAGAATCATATTTTAGTTAAACATTTACATTTCCGTTCTCTAGGGTTTAATTTTCTTCTTATTAATTAAATCAATTAATAATATCATATTTTAATGGGAGAGGTCTTCCCTATAATTGGTCCTTAAATATAGTAAGCCACTTTTTTACATGCATCCCTTTATCTGGCATTATTTACTTATTAGTTTTTAAAAAAAATAATATCTTTTAATATTTAAACATAACTTTAACTTCACTTTTTGATTTTACCTTAATGTCCTCCTTTTACGTTACACTTTTAAGATCATAATGTTTCTAAAAATAATTATTCTTCTAGAGGAAGTAGTCCAGAAGCGTAATTTGCTACGTATTTATTTATTTGGAAAACCAAATAATGAAGTCTATGGTTGTCATACTCGCAACTGTAAAGCGGCTGCTTGTTTGACCTAAGACAAAGAAGGAATCAAAAGGTAGTCGTTTTGGTAGAAGTGATGTGAGATGGCCGAATATTCCCATATTGTTACCGAAATGGCTGAGTCAAAGAAACCGCCTCTTTCCTTTTGCCTTCCGCCTATCCAGCATGCTTTATATTATTACTAGAAACTAGTACTCCCTTCATATAAATTTGCAGCAGAATTAGAATATTATTTTATAGCAGCAAAACACTTACTTTTATGATCTCTGAGACCCCATCTTATTACATTAAAAATATTTTGCATGTGGAGGTGTGAGAATTGTGACCAGACTTTCTTGCTGCTCAAGGTTTTGTGTATAAAAATATAGAATAATAAGGGTGGCTGATTTCATTTTTAGTTTCAAAAGCTTACTGTTAAACTCCAGATATCCTGGACAGCTGCTCAACAAATCTCTACTTTCTTCTTCTTCATTAAACTCAAAGGTAATCTTTTTTTCTTCCTTCTTCTGATTTTCGCTTTTCAGGCATTTCTCTGTATTTTTATGCTGGATTTTGATTGTATCATGTTACATTCAGAGCCGCAATAATAAAAATGGGTTTTCGTTCCTTTTCTTTTATTGGTTTAGTTTGATATTTTGGCTTGTGCATGTACCAAATAGCCCGGCCCCTAATCACCCTCCATCTAAAGAAAGAGAAGTGGCGGCAGGGTTTAGGGTTTATGCTGAGCACAGATCAGGAGATTCTTGATCTATATATAGCTCAAAATGTGCTTTTGCATATGCCATTAGGCCCTTTAATTTACTAATAAAAAATATTTCAGTCTGGTCATGAAGCCACATTTTCCCAAGGCTATATAAGATAACAATAACTCATTTCCTCGTAGATAACTCCGGCATGTCCAACGCTTGACATCTTGTCCTAGACAATCAAAAAAATACTCTTACGTCTAATTCAATCACAAAAACTAGCTCACTAGATTAAGGATTGTTCGAGACCACATAAACAGACAATAACTCATTTCCTCAACCAATGCGGAACGCTTAAACAACAATATTTCATTTGGGGAATAATCAAATATGTTAATTAAAATTAGCAAATTCACTACTCCTTTTTTTTTTCTTTTGATGAAGAATGAAATTCTCTATTCCTATTTTTTAGGCGTGGGAAATGACTTTATAGTTGTTTCCACGCGTTTATTTAGGGGCTGATTAAGACGAAAGGGGCTGCTCAAGGTTTTGTGAATAAAAGGTGGCTCTTTTTTATTTTTTATTTCAAAAGCTTGCTGTTAAACTCCAGATATTCTGGACAGCTGCTTACCAAATTTTTGCTTTCTTCTTCATTAAACTCTCAAAGGTAATCTTTTTCTTTTTTCCTTCTACTGATTTTTCACGCATTTCTCTTTATTTTTAAGCTCGATTTTGATTGTATCACGTGTAGTACCATCATCATTGTTGAGTTTTCTCAACAACAACAACAACAATTAGTCCATTCAGTTAAAAAAAGAAAGACAAGTGGCGGCAGGGCTTAGGATTCATGTTGCGCTGAGATCAGCATCTATAGCTCAGAATGTGCTTGACATATGCTATATTAGGCCCTTTACTGAGTAAAAATATTTCTGTTAGCTCATGAGTCAGAGAATTTCTCAAGGCTATTTAAGAAAACGACAACTCATTCCCTCGTATAATATTGCATGTCCAGGGGTTGACATCTCGCCGTACCCAATATAAAAATGGATCTTGAGCCTAACTCAATTCCAGAGCTAGCTGGCATAGGAGGATTGTCCAAAATTATATAAGTAGAAAACGACTCATTTCCTCGGTCAAAGTGGAATTTGTTTTTGTTTTTTTAGGTAATAACTGTGAAATATTACCATTAACAAACCAAATATCGTTTAAGTGGGGAACACTTAAACGATACTTTTTTTGTGAATAATTAAAAAACACTTTTTCTTCTTGTCCTGTTTTGGTGGTAGAATTTTGAATGCTAACTTATGTGTAGCTGAGCCTGATAGGCTGGTGTTGTCAATCTTTCTTTTTTCTCTGATGCTGCCAATCTTTTCTTCGGTCTGATTTTGTCAATCTATGTCTTGAAATTGCTTTTCTTGTTTGTGTATAATAACTGAAACCATCGTTTCGATGACTCAAGCTAATTGGTATGTAGAACTATATATATTACGGAAAACAAGATTGGACTTAGTATCATATGAGAGATTGATGTTGTCTACCTTACTTCATACATTTCTTGCATTGTTGGTGATTACATTTTCTAATTATAAGTGGCAGAAGTTTTGGATTCCACAACACAGATTAAGAATGGTGAATTCATATGCAATTTGTTACATGACAAAATGAACTTCAAATTGGCATAGTAAATCTGGTTGCACTCTTCATTTTCTTGTCCTTTCCTCCATCTTAAAGCAAGAAGAAGCGACCATATTCTTGTAAAATATGCTACCAATTTTAGAGTTTGGCACTTACTAACCATGTTTTTCTAGAGAACTGAGATTGCAGTAAGTGCCAGTAAGAATCATGGCATATTGTATTTGTAGATCCAGGTGTTTTATATCTGGATCCCTTCTAAGAATTTTACGAGAACTCTTCGCGTTGAAACTGCCACCAGAAACAAGTCCAATGTTGTCCTGTTGTTTCTGCTCTGGCAATCCTAGGAATCATATTTGTCTTGCTTTTGTCATGCCATTGACTGATACATATAATTTCAAAGTTCATAGTCTTTAATTCTCCACACTTCTGGGGTCTTCTTCTATATAAGTATCTTGGAGCTTTCTATTGAGAGCCCCAAAAACTCACATATACTTTCTTCCCCTTTCCAGTGTGATTCTTGAAGGTTGCATACCGAAGAATATCAGCTGTGGTAAGTCGTGCACAGGACATGGCATTGGTAAGGGCTGCAAGGAGTAGCTTAAGGCGCTCCAGAGGTGCAGTTGGAATCTATGCTAGTGAAAGAACTAAATTCTGTGAAGGCATCTCATCATTGAGTCATCCCGCACTTATTGCTGAAAATGCTGTAGTAGGTTCCAAATCATCATACATTCCAAGCATACAGAGGATAAATGAAATAAGTCTTGGGAAAAGAGGAGTGAAGTTTACCCCTCAATATCAGGTTTCACATGCACAAGCTCAAGTGGTTGAAGATTCTGATTCAGAGCATGAAAACTCAAAGTATCCTAGCCTTGAAGCAACAAAACCGGGCGAAAAGCCTAGAGTAGTTGTTCTTGGTTCTGGTTGGGCTGCTTGCAGGTTCCTTAAAGGGCTAGACACTAAGTTATATGATGTGGTTTGTATATCACCAAGAAATCACATGGTCTTTACCCCTTTGCTTGCATCTACTTGTGTTGGAACATTGGAATTTCGATCAGTTGCTGAACCAGTTAGTCAGATACAGAAAGCATTGGCTAAGGATCCAAATTCATATTTCTTCCTAGCATCCTGCTCTGGTGTTGACACTGATAAACATGAAGTGAGTGACTAGCTCTTCTTTTCCTCATTTCCATGACATAAGTCTCAGTGTTATGATATAATCCTTCCGTTTGCTCTAATCAAATATTATGGGAAAATATAACTGTTTTGTAAATTTTATTAGGTGTACTGTGAAACTGTTGGCGATGAAGGCGACTCTCATGAGTCTTATCGATTTAAAGTTGCATATGACAAGCTTGTAATTGCTTCGGGAGCTGATCCCTTGACCTTTGGCATAAAGGGGGTAAGGGAAAATGCATTTTTCCTTCGTGAAGTATATCATGCCCAAGAAATCAGGAAGAAGCTTCTTTTGAACTTGATGCTCTCAGAAAATCCAGGTGATTTGATTCCTCAATGTTCCATATTCGTATAGTCTTGCCACGCCATACTTCTTTGGAAGCTCTCTAGGATAATATATGACATCAAGGTTTGAAGTTAATGTAGTCTAAATTTTTACATGTGTAAAATTACAGGCATTTCAGAAGAAGAGAAAGAGCGCTTGTTGCACTGTGTTGTTGTTGGAGGTGGCCCTACAGGGGTTGAATTCAGTGGGGAACTAAGTGATTTTATCATGAGAGATGTACGTCAACGTTATGCTCATGTCAAAAACTACATTCATGTAACCCTCATTGAGGTAAATATATTAATCCAGCTGGGTAACATAAATCGGATAGGAAATGGCATTACGCTGAGTAGAGTTTACTAACACCTTTCCTTGGACAGGCTAATGAGATCTTGTCTTCATTTGATGTTGGATTGCGACAATATGCCACAAAGCATTTGACTAAGGTATTGAATCACTCAATTGCTTTCCTTGAATCAAGAAATAAGTTCCTTCAGCGTTTGTTGGATTGTGAATTGTTGCAAAACTTCGTTATATCAGGTTGGCGTCCGCCTTGTTCGAGGTGTTGTAAAAGAAGTACATCCAAACAAAATAGTTCTCAGTGATGGAAGTGATGTCCCATATGGCCTTCTCGTCTGGTCTACTGGAGTTGGTCCTTCTGAATTTGTTAGATCACTAAATGTTCCTAAATCTCCTGGTGGAAGGTAAAGAATCCTAATATTTCTCCAACAACTTCACAACTTGGTTCCCTTTCGTGTATCCAACCGACTAATGTTAAGACATGTTACAGGGTTGGAGTCGATGAATGGTTGCGGGTTCCTTCTGTAGAAGATGTGTTTGCACTGGGAGATTGTGCTGGTTTTCTTGAACACACTGGAAAGTCGGTGCTTCCGGCCCTTGCTCAGGTCAGTAACACATTATTTCTGCATCTGTCCGCGTTTTTCCTGCCTCATTCCTTTCTCCTATAGTGAATTACATGTTTTTTCCATCTTGGTGCTACATAAATTTACATGAATGAGTGCAAGAATCAAGTGATCTTGGTAAAGCACTATGTTTTCTTGAACTTTGATTTTGGAGTATAAAACTTTTCTGAATGCAATAATATTTTATAGGTTGCTGAAAGGCAAGGGAAGTACCTTGTTGGATTGTTCAACAACATTGGGAAACAGAATGGAGGCAAAGCTCTCTCTGCCAAAGAAATCTCTCTGGGAGATCCATTTGTCTACAGGCATCTTGGAAGCATGGCATCTGTGGGCCGTTACAAAGCTCTCGTTGATCTCCGCCAATCTAAGGTGTACATTTATCATCTCTATTACTCTTTCATCAAGCCTAAAGTGTATTCGCTGGTAGGTTATGACACACAGTCAGAGGCATCTACGATGAATTCTATCTTCTATGGGTTCAACTGATCCCTTTGTACTTACAGCTAGGCCCAAAATGAAGTTAATGCGTACACATTAAGATCTCACTCATTCTGAAGTTAAGGATATAAATCCTAGATTCGCCTCTATATAATTATATATATCAATCAAGAAAGAGCTTGCGTACATATAAGATCTCACTCATTCTGAAGTTAAGGATATAAATCCTAGATTCGCCTCTATATAATTATATATATCAATCAAGAAAGAGCTTGTTTACCTTTGCGTCTTGTAAATTAGACTCATCTTCATTTCTTTGTCAGGATGAAAAAGGCATCTCATTAGCAGGCTTTGTGAGCTGGTTTATTTGGCGCTCTGCATATCTGACTCGAGTTATCAGCTGGAGGAACAGGATATACGTGGCTATGAACTGGGCAACAACGTTAGTCTTTGGCAGAGACAATACTAGGATAGGATAAAACTAGCACTTGTTGCAGGATTCATGTTTCCAATCCACTTTTTGAACAGTAGATAACCTACCTATTTGTGCATATTTGAATCTCCAAAATGCTAAATACAGATAGAAGAGATCAAATACGGGAATAAGAAGCAACATCGCCTTTGTTTCTTTAATCATTTTGTGTATACACTTCTCTACTGATTCATGAGATATCGAATTACTAATCCTAATGTATACTTTATAAGCATAAGCCCCTTGAATTTTTGCTCATTTCCGTACATTAAGCATAATTGGTATGTGATTTTACTAAAGATTAAGTGACATCTGAAGTTACTACTTTATCCCCAAAGTATGAGCTTGTATTAGTTATTGCCGTCTGATTCATTTCCTAAGATACTTTTAGGTCTCATTGGAAAGCTATGTGTAATTACAATGGCATGTTTGTTTGTCATGACATAATTACAGTATAATTATATGTGTCATGTTTGGTTATACAAGTGTAATTACATAGTTAAATAATTATTTTTTGAGAAAACTATCCTCTATAGTCCCTCAAAATTTTAATAGCTCATATTTTACTCACTCACACGGAATGATCTTTTGGTCCAATTTATTTGTAACTAGTAGCCATTATCTATTTCCAATGCATTTGTCTTCCCAATACAATATTTAATCTAGCCCTTTTATCTTTCTTCATTTTTATTCAATGCACACCTTTTTATATTTCTTTTGTTTATCCATTGCTCGGTTTTTTTCTTATTATCACTTTCATTCTTATCCTCATTCTTTCTCACCCTCTTTCTTTCTCTGTCTTCTTCGTATTCCTTTTATCTTTCTTTGGTTTTTTATTTTCCTTCCCTTCTCTATCTCCCATTTCAGATTTATATTTTGTTCTTTATTTTTTATTTCACGCTGGAAAAACTTATTTGAGTACCTAGAAAAATCACAATTTTTTAAATTCAATTCTTCGAAAGATTTACTCAATTACAATGCATGATATAAGAGTGGCATCAAAAGTTGTGGGTTTTCTAGTCAAGCTTCTTCTACTTCTTCTTCTTCGGTTATAATAGCGTTTTGTGAGTGAAGAACTTTTACAGTGTGTATCGATGTTGCATGATACTTATATGTAACTATATATATATATATATATATATATATATATATATATATATATATATATATATATATATAGAGAGAGAGAGAGAGAGAGAGAGAGAGAGAGAGAGAGAGAAAGAGAGAGAGAGAGTTATACAATGTATTAAATACTTTATATACACATTGTATAAATTTTGTATATAAGAGTATCTTGTATTTTTTAGTGTATATTATAAAAATTATATATAAATTGTTATAATGTATAAAAATTATATAAATATATATATATATACACACATATGTGTATATATATAGGTATATGTATATATATATATATATGTATATATATATATGTATTATACACACACACTATCAAGTTGTATAAATTTTGTATATAAAGTGTATTCTCTATATTTTAGTGTATCACTAATATATCATTAGTGTATATTCATTGTATAATGACAGTCTGTTTGTATATATTTTGCATAGTAACAGTCTATTTTGTATATATTTTATATAGTGCCAGTCTATTTTATATATAAATTATATAATGTCAATCTATTGTATATAAATTATATAGCGACAACCTATTTTGTATAGTGACAATCTATTTAGTATATTTTTTGTATAATGACAGCTATTTTTGTATATATTTTGCATAGTGATCTAATATGACCTATTGTTAATATCTAGTTTTACTTGACAAACAGTTAGCTTAAGCTATTTACTATATCTTTTACTTGACAAACAATAGGTCAAATTTCACCTCCTCCACTCTACATTCTGTACTCGCTATTATGGTGAGTTTTTTCTGCACTATTTCTTTGTATATTGGACCTTTTCATAGGTGATCACCGTCTGAGTCTTCACTTTTATGAAATTTATCCGTTTTTTTTCTATTTGCTTCTGATGTGGACTCTCTTTTTTGATGAATTATTTGTGCATTTTTCTTTATTTATTACACCTTTTGAATCTTAGAAAATGCATGGGACATAATGGATGGCAAAATCTGAATGGGACAGAAATTACCTCATCAGCGAAATTTCTTGCGCTGATTGTTCTAATCTTTGCTACTTGATTTTAAAAGTGTCTGGCGAATGCAAAACACAACAAGAAATTTATACTAACTAGCCAAAGATAGTATAATAAAGTACTGTATTCACAGGGATTGAATTTAAAGAATATTCAAGTACTTTCTGATTGAATGCTATCCAGGATTATTAACATTTGAAATTGATTGTTTATGACTACAATTAACTACTCAAACTAAAGCAATGAATGATTGATTCGAAGAACAAGAAATTAGCAAGATTTTATTGTTACCAGTATGAAAATTAAAAGCTGCGACGGGATAGGTGTAAGATAGTTATTCAGGATCTAACTCTAGTTAAATTCACTTTTAATGTTCTAATGATTTTCATGGATTCACTCGATGATTAGTTCAATCATAAAGTCAAGACTCCTCTCTCGATTAAATCTGAACTCTACGAGGAAAACTAATATAAAGCGCTGTGAATATACACATGAACACATTAATGGACTAGTCTTTAGGAAAATGTCTATTGAATATTGTCCTAACTTGGTTTAATCAACTATTCAAAAAGCTCTTTTAATTATTTAGAAGAATTACTAAATTAAACCATATAAAATAATGCAAAGATAGTCACCCAAAATATTTTTGTTCCGATCGCAATAGCAATTAATTCAATGCTCCACAAATTCATGCAAATAACTAGATTTAAAATCTACAAATATCAATCAAATCACCATATCCGTCATACCTAAAGTAAACTACTCCATATTATGGAGAAAGTCATCACAAATAAAGTTGATAAGAAAAAATGAATTCAATCCAAGCTCGGGGATTGAGTTGTTGAGTTATGTCCTAAATCGGTGGGTTATGGGTATCTTGGTCTCCTTATATGGTCTTGGTCAATCCTCAACTCACAAGCTAGCTTTTGGGGTTGATTTTGGCCAAAGTTCCATTCTTATCATGGCATCAGAGGCAGGCCCATCCAATTTATAGTTATCGATGTTGGGCCCCCATTTATATTGTCCACGCTCCAGTTGTAGGCCTAAGCGTGAAGGGGGTGTTGAGTTGTGTCCTACATCGGTAGTTTATGAGTATCTTGGTCTCTTTATATGGTCTTGGCCAATCCTCACCTCACAAACTAGTTAAAATATCATGGTATAGCCAGTTTTCACATTGGTCAATAAAAAATAACCAGCATTTACAAAGTCAATAAAAAATAGCCACTATTTTACTACAACAGGGGCCGATCCAGTATAATATACGGGAGTTCTGGTGCATTTGTGTACGAACTCCAACATATTATGCTGGATAGGTATACTTTACTAACTCCTGTAAAATTTGCGGGAGACTAGAGCACTAGTGCTCCAAACTCCAGTATATTATACTGGACATTTATACTTGCTGGAACTCCCGTAAAATATGTGGGAGTTCCAGCATAATTATGCTTGAACTCCCGTAAAAATTTGCGGCAGTTCCAGCGTAGTTATCCTGGAACTCACGTAAAATTTGCGGGAGTTCAAGCATACTTATGTTGAAACTCCGTTAAAATTTGCGATGCGTATTTTTTGGATTTTGAACAGTATTTTCGTCCATATTTATCTTTACATAAAAAGTAGCTAAATTTCAACGACTTTTGAAACTTGGCTATTTTTCAACGACCAGTGGTAAATCTGACTATTTTTAAATTTCTCGCCACAAACTAGCTTTAGGCCCAAGTTTTATTCTTATCACAAGAATGATGAATAATTGTGCGTTAGAATCTCCAATGCTCTTCTAATATTTCGTAGGTCGAAAGTCCCCTCCAAAATATATTTTGGATATATTTGTATTATGTATCCATGAACTAAGACCAAACTACCCTTAATAAGACGAAGTGGGAAAACCTAAAGAAATTTTTACGTTGATGCGTACCATCATCAGTATATTTTGCTTGGTTGTCAACTCTCTAAACTTTACTTGTCTGACAACTTTAGTGGTAGTGCGTCGCATAGTGCTGCGCAAGGTGCGTCGCATCATTAGATTTTCTTGTGAGATGCCAAAACTTCAAGTCTCTTAACTTCTCAAACTTCTGACGAACTTGTGTACTAATGCATCCCTCAGTGCTACGCCTTATGCCACACCCTAGTGTACTTTGCTCTAGAACTCGTGCTTTCTTATGCAACGCCAATCCACGAATCCCGGACATGATCCTAGATTCGAAGCTTCATATTCCGTTATGGCTCGAATTTAAGTCCCGAATTCACGACTCAAGCCGTAAGTACAAATTCCTTATAATTAAAGCTCAAACACGATTAAAATTTAGTCAATAATAGGTGAAATGTAGACTATACTAATCTTTTTATGTTTGCTGGTTATTTTCCACTTGCTTTCTTCTTTTTCCTTGGCCTCTTTGGTTCTATATCTTAGTGATGCTAGGATTATGATTCCTACTAAAGACAATAACCTTCATATTGAACAATTCGGAATTAAACTACATGAGCGGAAGCTAACTTGAATCCATATGTGGAAATTGTTGAACCTTCTTTGATGATTGTCCTTATGTCCTTGTGAACTCCTTGATCCTTTCTTCAAGATTTCTTGAAGTTGTATATCACCACAAGTATGCTCCACAAGACTTAAACAATATGTGAATGGTTCACAATAATAATGTTATGACAATAATCAAATTGGCATATGGTTTTCCACAATATTTGCAAGACAACAATGGAGTTTTTGGCTCTTGATTCAATGGGAGGAAGAAGAGTCTTGTCTTGCAATAATGTGGGAACCATAACCCCCACTTTATAACAAAAGAGTTACATAACCCAAGAATCACAAGAGTTACATAACTCAAGAGTCACAAGCATGTAACCATGGTTACATATATGTAACCTTAGTTAGCCCATCATTAACTAAGGTTACTCTTTTGGGTATCTACACATTAGTCCTACACTTTATATGACAATACATTGGCCCCCTTAACATAATGTCCATAAGACCACAAAATTAGGCCAAACCAAAAGATAGCACATAACATATAATTTATCCATATATTGTTCATATGTATGTAGATATAAGTCCATATATCTAGATATAAATCCATATATCTTACAAGTGAGCCATCATTTTTTGACGTTCCTCCATTTACTTGATGCTCCTTTCACTGTGTAATTATTCAAAATATGTTTTCATTTCTTTATATATATATATATATATATATATATATATATATATATATATATATATATATATATATATATATATATATATTGCAGTTTTCAATTTTGTTGATTTTTCAAACATGCCTATATTCTTTTTTCATTTCCTTGAAGATACTTTTGCTGTCAATTTGTTCAACTGAAAATCTCAAGTCGAGAGTAGTAATCTAGATGAAAAGAGAAATCAACAATATAGGCATGTTTGACAAATTTATATTTCTAAAGCTCAAATCTGAGATATCTGATTAAAGACAAATTTTTTTTCTTTTTTTTTCATTATTGCATATTTTACTCTTTCGTTCTCAGTTTTCTTCTTCAAATTTACACATATTTTCATTTTCACTTGACTAATAAGTATCTGGAATGCTAATAATAACATGTACTAATTTACTTAATTGCTTAATCAGATAGAGTGGGCCCGTAATAGCTAGAGTGCAAAAATATAACAATATACTAGCAATGATGATGTTTTTATATGTGGGGTTTCAGTCCTCTTTAGTCTATTTTTTGCACTAATAATATGCAGAAATTTGGATCATTAGCATGACTAGATCTTGACTTACTAAGCTTTCACACGTCTATTTTCATTTGAAAAAGTTGTGTCCACACCTACACCATTTCTATTATTTAAACGTGGCGTTAAAAGAGGAAGGGGCAATAAGAATTGAGGCACACGTGAGAACTCTTTTTTACTGATACTTCTACAATAGTAAATTCTTATTGTATCTCGTCTGTTTATTTTTTTACACACGCGTATTTGGATTCCATGGCAGCTGCTCTAAATGGACCCAGAAAAAGTTACTATCACTCTATAAAATGGTTACTGAAATATTGGCTAGCTTTTCCTCTTTAATTTTTCGACACGCTTGGTATATATGGAATTTAAACTGCAGTAAGTGTTAGAGTATACTATAAGTCATGTGTAGTGTTATAATATTTTTTGTGAACAATTATTTATTTACTTGTTTAAATTTAATAAAGTTTTGTTTTAAATAGATCATGTGTTGGTTTGTGCATTCATTGGTTACATAGTAGATGATTTAGTGTATAGAGTTTAGCTTATATATGGAAGATTAAATCATCGGTTCTTGTAAGACATAAAAGTTAATGTTCACAATCTAATGATGGAATTGGACAAATCATCGGAATGATTGTAGCACAAGATTAAATATAATTTATCTTGATTATGGGAATGGTTTAATTCCAACTTCTTGTGCTAATACATTTTGTATGTATTGAACGGATCAAGTAAAGATGAGTATTTTATACTGACTTTATAAATTAATTTCTCTAGTCCATTTAATGTACTTATACTCTTAATCCTGATATAATTATTATTAGCTGTGTATGTCACTTGTTGTTTTGATTTATTAAAAGGCGAGATTCGTTCGCTAATCAATAAGCCTGGTAAGTTGGATAACATTGATATATATTGGCGAAGTAATAATTAGTTGATGGAATCCATGTCTCGATTTTGAGATTGATGATACTCCTTTATGAAAGCTTATAAGTTTTCATGTGTAAACCCGGCCCGTGGCTTTTGTATCCGACACATAAAATAAGTTAAGTGTAAGTCTAAAGGAAGTAATCGATAAATTAAATAGTCAGTAATTTAATTTGATTGATTAGTATTTGAATCTTAACATGGGGAGTTAAATAGGTTTTATGGAAGAATTTTGAAATTGAACTAAGGAGTGCAATTATAAATTTTTAGTGGAATAATTCGTAATTTATTATGATGGAAATTAATTTCAGAATTTTGAAATTAATATCATAATAGGAAGCCTTGTTAATTAAATTCTGTGGTCCCTACTGTGCCTAAATAATAGGAAATAGTGGAAACTGATACTGAGTGAGAAAGAAAATGTGAAAACCGTCCCTTAGTGGGAGAAGGAAACCTAACAGGTTTTGAAAACGGTTTTGACCTAAAAAACGCATCTCTATATATATATATATATATATATATATATATATATATATATATATATATATATATATATATATATATATATATATATATATATATATATATATATATATATATATATATATATATATATATATATATATATATATACATATAGGGGCTTGGCGTTTTTTTTACACAATTCTGACTGTGGTTCCTACTAGAATTTTGCCCACCCAAAATTCTCTATTTTCGGTTATTATTTGGGTAACACAGTAGAAGACTGTGAAAAGTTGCTGGTGCTTTTTCAATCGAGGAACTGGAGAACGACATAGATTTGTTGTGTTTACGCTTCAAGAGGTAATCCTAAAATCTCCATACGTGCTAGTTGTTTAGATTACACGTGAATAAGATTCTGTTGTTTCTTCCGGTGTGGCATATATTCCATCAACTGGTATCAGAGCCTACTCACGTCTAATTAAATAATTAAAATAAATCATAAGGATAAATATCATGTTTTATATGCAAGTTTTGAATTACATGCAAAGTTTGTTTTTCTGAAAACCTGCACTGTTTTTTGTGTGTTTATCTGTTATGGGTAATGTAGATTATTCTAAAAACTTGATGTATCCTTTTAATATTGGTGATTTTGAGTTAGAATAATCTGAAGTTGAATTTTATCATGTAACGGAAAAGCAAGTTTTGCCGAATTAGGGCAGAAAATCGAAGGTCAAAAAGTTGATGAACTCCGATTGACTTGAAATTTAGCAAGTCCATGCGAAACGGACCAGTGAGCAATACACATGCATTTTATGCATGAGTGAAGCCATTTTTTGGGCTTTTGGGGTCGTTCAGATGGTGTTTTTGCTGTTTTTCTAAAATTCTGAAATTGTTTGTTAGTTGTTTTTAATTCCAGTAATTATGGGGATCAATTCCATTGGTCCCTGGGCTTAACAATTAGTGATATAATATTTTTACACGTTGACGTAGGTCTTCTTCCATATCGGATAAAAATATTATGAATAATCACTATGTTATACTTGTCATTGATTATTTGTATTTACTCTTCATCTGAGTATGCATGTTGGTTCAATGGAACTAATATATGTTGAATGTTGATATTCACTTGGCTTAAATTAATAGTTTGCTCTCCATCTGATTATGACCTGTTTTTAAGTTTATGGAGTGAAAATTTGTCATTATATATGTATATTGCAAGAATAACTTCTTTCCCATCGAAATTTGTTGTTCAAGGTGCATAGATTGTATATATATATATAATGTGTTTTGAATTTTAATGTTCATAATACAAACTGATTTGATCTATTTAAATATTTAATGTATCCCGGATTGACAATGGCTGCTTTCAATCCCCTTACTTCCATTCTTACCCTAAACAAACTTGAGGGTCCAAATTATGTTGATTGGAAATGAAATTTAAATATTGTTCTAATTGCTGAAGAATTCAAATTTGTGCTCGATGGGGTGTGTCCAGAAAAACCTGGAGATGATGCCACAGATGATGAACAAAAGGCTTACCAGAAATGGATTAAGGCCGATGAGATGGCGCGGTGTTACATTTTGGCATCCATGTCGAATGTTCTGCAACATCAGCATCAGTCGGTGGAGTCTGCTTATGATATTCTAGAAAATCTCAAAGAAATGTTCAGAGATCAGAATCGTGCGACTAAGCAGACTGCCATGAAAGCCCTTCTGAATACCAAAATGGTTGAAGGTTCATCGGTAAGGGACCATGTTCTGAAGATGATGAGTCTTCTGAATGAACTGGATGTCCTTGGAGCTAACATTGATAAGGACACGTAGGTTGAAATGATCCTACAGACTTTGCCTAACAGCTTTCAGCAGTTTCGCCTGAATTATAACATGAACAAAATGGATTTATCCCTTGCGAAATTGCTAAATGAGCTGCAGTCGGCAGAGACTATTATCATGTCCGAAGCTCCTCCGGTGGCATTGAAGTTTGAGGCAGGTTCTTCTTCTTCTAAGACGAGAGGCGGGCAGAAAAAGAAAAAGGCTCAAAAACCCTCTGTTGGTGGCGCGATTGCTGGTGTGAAAAAGGCTAAGGGCAAGTGTTATCACTGCAAGCATCCCGGGCATCATAAGAAGCAGTGTCCAACTTATCTGGCCAAGCTGAAAAATAAACCAGGTGATTTACATCTACTTGTCATTGAAACATTTCTAGCGGCTGTTTCTACCATGTCATGGTGTGTAGATTCGGGAGCCACTAATCATATCTGCACTTATTTGCAGGGGTTTCAGGTAATGCGGCGGCTAAGTAGAGGAGAAATCAATGTTTATCAAGCAGACGGTTCAGCAGCCCAGCATTAGCATTAGGAAATATTAGTATTTCGTTTGGTAGTGGTAGAGTTTTAGCTTTAAAAGACACATTATATGTACCTTCCGTTAGAAGGAATTTAATTTCGGTTTCTAGCGCTATGAGAGATGGTTGTGATTTCAATTGTCATGACGTTGATAAATGTGTTATTACTCACAATAAGCGTTATCTCTCTTTGGCTACATTGATTAATGGTCTTTTTTTTTGTTGACTCTATTCCTAAATTGTTACACCTAAAGAACTGAATAATGTTGATTTACCAAGTAAGAGAAAATGTTCTTCTGAATTGAGTGAAACATATTTATGGCACTTGCGCTTGGGTCATATAAATCTAAATAGAATTTCCAGGTTGGTCAAGGATGGACCTTTAAGTTCATTGAAAGTGGAGGCACTACCAACTTGTGAATCTTGTTTAGAAGGAAAAATGACAAAGCGAAATTTCCCCTCAAAAGGAAGTCGGGCAAGTGATAAATTAGAATTAATTCATTCTGATTTGTATGGTCCAATGAATGTCCAAGGAAGAGGTGGTTTTGAGTATTTTGTGACTTTCGTAGATGATTACTCAAAATATGGATATATTTATTTGTTGCGTCGAAAGTCTGAATGTTTCGAAAAGTTCAAAGAATTCAAGACTGAGACTGAAAAGCGACATAATAAACATATCAAGACACTACGATCTGATCGTGGTGGGGAGTACCTCTCTACGGACTTCATTGGTTATTTATCAGAATGTGGAATTACATCTCAATTATCTGCACCTGGAACTCCACAACAAAATGGTGTAGCTGAAAGAAGAAATATGACTCTTATGGAAATGGTTAGATCAGTGATGAGTTATTCCGATTTGCCTTCGTCTTTTTGGGGACATGCCTTAGAAACTACGAATTACATTCTGAACTTAGTTCCTTCAAATTCAGTACCCTTGACCCGTACAAAATTGTGGAATAGGCGCAATCCTAGTCTGCGGCATATTCGAGTTTAGGGTTGTCCAACACATGTGCTAAAGGGGAAAACGGATAAATTGGAGGAAGGAACGGATGTATGCGTGTTTATAGGTTATCCAAAAGGGACGAAAGGTGGTTTATTCTATTGTCCTAAAGAGAAAAAGGTAATTGTTATAACAAATGCCAAGTTTCTAGAAGAGGACTATTTGCTGAACCATGTTCCTAGAAGTAAACTCGTTTTACAGGAACTTATCAAAGGAATGGAAACTCAGTCATCTGAAAATCAAAACGACCATATCCAAACCTCTGAAGTCGATTTTGACATACCATTGCACCTTAGTAGTGGGAGAAATGTCAATAGACTTAATGTCCCACAAGAACAAGTGCCCGAAGTCATACTACCGCAAAGTAGTGGGAGTCATGTTGAGCAGACTGCACAACAGGAAGAAGTCGTTGATATCCCTGTGGATAGCATGGAGACTCAGGTTCCTGATGATGTTGTGGTTCAACCACAAAATCAAATTGATGTAGTTGCAACTGATGTAGTGCGTAGTCGTAGTGGGAGAGAAATAAGACGGCCAGTTCGTTATACGCTCTTGGAAGAATCATATGATATGATCCCTAAGGAGCCTACCTCCGAACCTTTTAATTACGACCAAGCACTACATGATAAGGATGCCGATAAGTGGGTTGCTGCTATGAAATCAGAGATGGAGTCTATGTACTCTAATCAGGTCTGGGAGCTTGTAGAACCAGCTGATGGGGTTAAACGCATTGGATGCAAGTGGATCTATAAGAAAAAGAGAGGTGTAAACGGAATAGTACAAACTTTTAAAGCAAGGCTTGTAGCGAAAGGGTTTACTCAGAAAGAAATAGACTATGAGGAAACCTTCTCGCCGGTAGCCATGTTTAAGTCTATAAGTATTCTCTTATCTATTGCTGCTCATTATGATTATGAGATTTGGCAAATGGATGTCAAGACAGCTTTCCTTAATGGAAGTCTTGATGAGTGCATCTATATGATGCAACCAGATGATTTTATGGAAAGTGGCAAAGAATACATGTTGTGTAAGCTTAAAAGGTCCATTTATGGTCAAAAACAGGCATCTAGGGCATGGAACACTTGTTTTGATAAGGCGATTAAAATTTTTGGTTTTGATCAGTTCCTTAACGGATCTTGTGTATATAAAAAGTGGGATGGGACAAAGTGGCATTTTTGATCTTATATGTAGATGACATACTACTCATAAGAAATAATGTGAGTATGTTGAATTCAGTTAAGCAATGGTTGTCCACACATTTTGATATGAAAGATTTGGGAGAAGCGGCTCATATCCTTGGGATCAAACTCTTGCGAGATCGCAAAAAAAAGATATTAGGCTTGTCCCAAGGTCTTTATATTGATAAAATACTCTCCGGGTTTAGCATGCATGATTCCAAGAAAGGATTTCTTCCTTTCAGACATGGAATTTCTCTATCCAAAGATCAGTCTCCTAAGACTGATGAAGAGATAGAAAAGATTAAGGCGGTCCCTTATGCATCAGCTGTGGGGAGCTTCATGTATGCTATGTTATGCACTATGCCTCATATATTCTTTGTCGTTGTCGTTGTTAGCAGATTTCAGTCTAATCCTGGAAAAGAGCATTGGACGGCGGTTAAACATATAATCAAGTACCTGAAAAGGACTAGGAATTACATGTTGATCTACCATTCGGATGACCTCGTACCTATTGGTATATTGATTCGGATTTCAAATCAGACAGAGATTCTAGAAATTCTACCTCAGGTAATATGTTTAAGCAAACTTGTGTTGCTGATTCCACCATGGAAGCCGAATATGTGGCACCCTCTAAGGCAGCCAAAGAGGCAGTTTGGCTTGGTAACTTCCTGAGAGAGTTGGGTATGCTTCCCTCGATTCAAGCGCCAATTACACTTTACTGTGATAATAGTGGTGCGCTTGCAAATTCAAAGGAGCCACGAAGCCATAAGAGGGCAAAGCACATTGAGCGTAAATATCATTTAATTCGTGATATAGTGCAGAGAGGGGATGTAGTGGTCACCAAGATTGCGTTGGAGAACAACTTGGCAGATTCGTTTACTAAGAGCTTACCACATAAGACTTTTGATATGCATGTAGAAGGAATGGGTATCAAAATTGTAGACGCATGGTTATTAGTCTAAGTGGGAGATTGGTAGAATATACTATAAGCCATGCGTATTGTAATAGTATTCTTTATGAACAATTATTTATTTACTTGTTTAGATTCAATAAAGTTTTATTTTAAATAGATCATGTGTTGGTTTGTGCATTCATTGGTTACATAGTAGATGATTTAGTGCATAGAGTTTAGCTTATAAACGGAAGATTAAATCATCGGTTCTTATAAGACATAAAAGTTAATGTTCACAATCTAATGATGGAATTGGACAAATCATCGGAATGATTGTAGCACAAGATTAAATATAATTTATCTTGATTATGGGAATAGTTTAATTCCAACTTCTTGTGCTAATACATTTTGTATGTATTGAACGGATCAAGTAGAGATGAATATTTTATACTGACTTTATAAAATAATTTCTCTAGTCCATTTAATGTACTTATACTCTTAATCCTGATATAATTATAATTAGCTATGTATGTCACTTGTTGTTTTGATTTATTAAAAGGCGAGATTCTTTCGAGAGTCAATAAGCCTGGTAAGTTGGATAACATTGATATATATTGGTGAAGTAATAATTAGTTGATGGAATCCATGTCTCGATTTTGAGATTGATGATACTCCTTTATGAAAGCTTATAAGTTTTCATGTGTAAACCAGGCCGGTGGATTTTGTATCCGACACATGAAATAAGTTAAGTGTAAGTCTAAAGGAAGTAATCGATAAATTAAATAGTCAGTAATTTAATTTGATTGATTAGTATTTGAATCTTAACATGGGGAGTTAAATAAGGTTTTATGGAAGAATTTCGAAATTGAACTAAGGAGTGCAATTACGAATTTTTAGTGGAATAATTCGTAATTTATTATGATGGAAATTAATTTCAGAATTTCGAAATTAATATCATAATAGGAAACCTTGTTAATTAAATTCTGTGGTCCCTACTGTGCCTAAATAATAGGAAATAGTGGAAATTGTTACTGAGTGGAAAAGAAAATGTGGAAACCGTCCCTTAGTGGGAGAAGGAAACCTAACAAGTTTTGACCTAAAAATCGTAGATATATATATATATATATATATATATATATATATATATATATATATATATATATATATATATATATATATATTGGGTCTCGGCGTTTTTGACACAATTCTGACTGGGGTTTCTACTAGAATTTTGCCCATCCAAAATTCTCTATTTTCGGTTATTATTTGGGTAACACAATAGAAGACTGTAGAAAGCTGCTGGTGCTTTTTTAACCGGGAAACTGGAGAAAGGCATAAATTTGTTGTATTTACGTTTCAAGAGATAATCCTAAAATCTCCATAAATATTAGTTATTTAAATTACACGTGAATAAGATTCTTTTATTGCTTCCGTTGTGGTATATATTCCATCAGTAAATCCCAAAACCATGGTTGTTGTAGCTGATGGAGACCACAGCCCCATTATCCTTTTATTCTCAACTAGAGCTGTATTATATATAACTTCAGCAGCAAAAATCATGTCACTAGGGCAGTACTAGTTGAATTTGGATATTTGGTCTTGTCAAATTAATGGCATATAATGGAAAAACTGTGACAGAAGTTTGGTTATCCGACAAATACGTGGCTTATTTTTGGTGCGAGGATTGGGATTATAAAAACAAGTAATGCACGCACTCCATAGGTTGACTGAAAATGGTGACTCAATCGTATAGAGAAGCAAGAAAAGGCCATGGAACAGGGCATGTTGTACTTTAATTTTAGTTCGACGTATTTATTTATTTATATCTATAATATATTAAAAGACCTTAGCAAAATGTTATTTGCTTTTCTTTTACTCTTTTAAAATATAATATGTCACGACTCAAAATTCACTAAGGATCATGGTGGCTCCGGATATCGCTGTCAGGCAAGCCAACCAAATTACTTAAACAAAATCTCCTTTTTAACACTTTTAAAATCTAGGAATTTCCTCCATATTTAAAAAATTTTAAAGAATAAAGTTTCAAATCTAATTTAAAATTTAAACAATTTATACAATATTTTAAACCCTCTCAGAACCTGGAGTCACAAGTGCATGAGCATCTACTGATAAGAGAAATAAAATACAGCATTTCATTCGGAATACAGTGGACAAAAATAAATACAGTACACTGAAAGGGACTACCCTAGTTGCGGCCATCTCGAATAATGCAGCTTAGCTAGTCCCAAAATCATCTGTGCTGCCATGCCAGTAGACCACTGGAGCCACATATACATGCGCAACAAAATGCACAGCAACTGTAGTATTAGTACAAATACAACGTGTACCCAATGAGTGTCCCGCCTAATCCCGAAGGGGTAGAGATGATATGGTCAACCTTGATACTCACTAACAGTCCAATAATTATTTATCTTTAATAAATATATTAAATAGTCGATTTATTTATAAACATGTTTCTAATCTAGATAGAGGGAACAAGTAAACACATAATTCTTTCATGAAAAATTTCCTTAGACTTCTTGTTATTATTAGCAGTATAAACCTCGAGCCATAGTGTGAAACAACTCAAATGAGTCCAGGTAGTAATACAAGCATGCGCAAATCATACCGTGGCAACGGCCCGATCCAATATAAATAAATGAGCACTTGCCGAGGGTCGACGGCGTGCCTATAAATGCATCTATTAATTTGCCGAGACGTATGGCCAGTTCCAAAATAAATATACACAGACAAACATTCAGTCAAACAGTCAACATGGAGCAAATATCCAAGAAAGGTCAATTCTCTTTAATAATTTGAGAAAACAAAGCTTAAGTCATTCTTTTTGAAATCCATTTATAAATTTAATATGATTTAAGCAATTCAAGCTATCAATGTTTTTGCAATTAATCCAAGTATAACATGCTTTTGGGTCCTACACTACCCGGACAATAGCATAAGCTACGCACGGATTCTCGTCACCTCGTGCGTATGTAGCCCCCGCAAATAGGAATACACAATCAATTTGACTCATCTATGGGGTAATTCCCTCTCACAAGATTAGAAAGGAGACTCGCCTCGCTCCAAACCGCATTTCCAAATGCCAAGAACAAGCTCGAGACCTCAAAACCAAGCCGAAAACACACAAACTAGTTAAACAATGTAGGAACTAGTCAATAAGGACTTACAAAATTGAATTTCAACTAATTAAATAATTTTCCAACCTTTCCCGCAAGTTCTCTAAATTTTGACCCCAGGCCCAGGTGCCCGGATCCGAGATCTTTCGAAGAAAAATACTCTCTATGACCTAAGGATTACTAATATGTAAATTTTAATTGATTACCTAGCTAATTAGGTGGATAAATCATAATTTTATCAAAATCCTATGTCTAGCTCTAACCATTGATTTTATTTGATTATTTGTGTTAAATCTATGTAATGTTCATGTATTTAAGCTAAGAGTGAGTGAGAATTACTTACCTTGTAATTTTATCAAAACCCTATGTCTAGCTCTAACCATTGATTTTATTTGATTATTTGTGTTAAATCTATGTAATGTTCATGTATCTAAGCTAAGAGTGAGTGAGAATTACTTACCTTGTGATGTTATGTTGAAACTCTCTCTTTGAAAGCTCCAAAATCGCCCCAAAATTGGATGTGAAATGAGAGAAAAGGGGTTGGATTTCGTATTTAATGAACTCTCTGCCCCAGCGATTTTCGCTTATGCAGGAATATATCTGCACCTTCGTTGTCCACTTATGCGGCCATTTAGCCGCTTCTGCGGTTCGGGGAGGAGCTGGCCAGACCGTATCTGCAGTCGTTTGTTCGCATAGGCGGGACCGCTCCTGCGTTCCCCGTGGCCGCTTTTGCGATTTCCCCTACCTTCCCCATTTCCACTTCTGTGGTCATGTGGCCGCTTATGCGGTCACCACTTTTGCGGTCAAAGAGTGGCAGAAACAGTTTTCCAGAAGCAGCAATGTTGTTTCTCTTCAAAATTCAATTTTGCTCGAACCTCGATCATTTGACGCTCGGGGCTCCAGTGACCCGCCCAAACATACCGACAAGTCTGAAATTACGAGGCGTACGTAGTCGAACCCTGAAAATACCTAAAATAATACCAAATCAAGGAATCCAACCCCAAAACCAATTGATTCAACTTAATGAACTTCAAGTTCTTAATTTTCCTTCAACGGGTCAAAACGCCCTTAGACTACTCGGATTAACATAAAATTTTACGGGTAGGTCTTATGTGATATTTCAGACTTGTATCAAGTTTCGGAATCAGAATATGAACCCTATACCTGGGTTTTTACTGAATATTTAGATTCTTTAATTCTTTAAAACTTCAATTAAATAATTTTACATAAAAATTCCATATTCGGGCTAGGGACCTTGGAATTTGATTCCGAGCATACGCACAGGTCCCATATTTTTCCACGAACCTTCCAGAACCATCAAATTACGAATCCAGGTTCCTTTCCCAAGAAAGTTGGGTGAATTCAAATTTGGCCTTTTAAGAAAACCTTAAGTAAATAATTGGTTTTATTTTCACTTGAAACTCTCCTAATTTCCGAATTAATCGTCCCCGCAAGTCGTAATTTAGATAAAAAAATAGTGGGAAGTTTTATTTAAGGGAATGTGGTTCTATATAGTAAAACGACCAGTCGGATCATTACATTCTATCTCACTTAAACATATGTCCATCCTCGAACGTGCTGAGAACTATACTGAAGTAGCTTGAAATCACTATTTAGCACCTCACGCACCTTCCCGTGCTACCACAACTTAGTTGAGAACATTAGCTCGATAACTTCTGAAGATATTCCCTTTTTACTTAAGAAAATAAGCCTTAGATCCCAATTCCAACATCCAGAAATCTATGCCAGGCCTGTTTTCATCATAATATCACCAAATCATTCACTACAAGATGTGCCCAACATGATTGGATAACTTTTCTGAATCCACTCTGCATTACTTTACTCATAGGACCACAATAACATTTTCTGATCAACTTAGCTAGAAATGCAACGAATCAGATGCTCCCATTACACCTCATGAACTACATAGGTGTTGTTCTGACTTTTATAACTCTAACATGATGGAAGAGTTGCGCCGAATTTATAACCAACTACTGAATCAACAAATCATTGAGTCTATACCTCTGAGAAGAATCATTACCACATTCTGAACCAATTAATGATCTCTTCTCTTTAATATACTTCATATAATCAAATTGCACTGATCCTAAATCCCATAACCTTGTCTCACCCAGTACGAACTGCTCGGGAAATAAGCCACTCCGAATGCGATCAAAAGTCTCATATGACGCCACAATGTGCCACTAGGCCACCAATAAGAACCCAACACAAACCAGAAATAGAATCCTGGAAAGAATTACCTAATCCCGCACTACTACAGACTTTCCCTAGAATATAGGAAACAAAACATACAAAATAGCATATAGGAAACCAGACTCGACGACACACTGCTGCGGAGCGCAACCCGATCCGAATAATAATAGCACTCAATAAAGGAGATGCATATTGAGCTATATTGTTCATTACAACAAAATACCAAATATCGGTCATAGACACGCTAAGGTGTATAATACCATCTCTGAGGACACATATAGCACTATACGCTACAAAACTCAAGCACAACTGAGGTGAAATACATGATCTAAATCTCGAGAGCCATCCTGCTCATATGACATTACTGTCGAGCGGAACCTCAACACATAAGAAGTTACCAAGCCGTCTCAAAACTCATACGGAACAATATATCACTGCATAAAATAGCTGACCACGAAATTACACCGCGACAACTCTTCCATCAAGAGCGCATTACTAAAATGAACACAACTGGTCCGACGTAAGGCTCACTTCCATATTTAAATCCATCCAATGACCTCAAGTCGATCCTAATTGGGCCCAATTAGGCTAATGAGTTTTCACAGGTCCATGCAAAATTACCTCTTCTCATAACACACAAGAACATCCATCACAACTGGAGCAACCTCCTCAGTTCATAATCTAATAAACAGAGTGCCCTTCAGGCATACATTCTCAAATTAATGATATTACCAAAATCCTCATACTTGGTTTAAATCTCTTACTCAATCAAGTGACTACATATCACACTTATACAATCTTCCAGTGGAATAAGCTCCCACAATATTCCGAACTAATTAACGGGTCTACACATTCAAACCACCGTCTGCATTAATGCTGAAAAGCGATCTAGAATCCCTAACCAAGACGCAAAGCCCTTCTCAAAAAACACTGATCTCAAGTGATACTAACGACAATATAAATCTTACTCAAAACATTGAAACTCCATTCCTGCTCATCCGAGCTCGTAACATCACAGTCATTACCAAACTATAACCTTGATCCTCACTTCAAATTACATACCATTTACTGCACCCAACGTGATGATATATGATAGACACGATTTCTATCACAACTTTGGAACCACTGATAGACTAACATTTCACCATATAAAACTTTCTAGTTAACTCACTTCACGAGAACTATAGCAACATACATGCGAATTCTCATAGCCATCGAATATGCCAATCTCCAAGTAGTGGTCCAAGCCACCATAGCCCTTTCAGAACCCGCTCCCACTTAACAAGCCTTAACAAAGAATGCTTCTGAATAACATTAATTACAACAACCGACAAGCCTCACATACTCTACAAATCATACACATAACTTGATCACGCGGAATGAACTGGTCGCCGGCCCTAATGTTCCAATACAACTATGGCTAACCAATTTACCTTCTTCAATCTATCCTTGATTGCCTTAGAAATAATACTTCTTCATTCAACACATGATATACCCCATCTGCACTCATCCCGAGTGACCTTGAATTACGAGACCGTGCTGTCTCGAATCCCATGAACCATTTCATATCTCTCAAATGCTAGCCCGCAAGTCAACACCTCACACAACATTCTGAGACTCCACTCATAAGTTGCTGCAAAAGCTTGATTCTCAATCGTACCGATAAGCTTGAAATCATTGGGAACCACGATTTACCCCTTTTGAATACCCTAGGACCATTACTGAGAGCCACACGCTCTGACTTGGTTCTGAATGCAATCAGCTCCACCAATCTCACAACACGTGAATACCCTCTCGACAAAGCACCTGGCGAAATCACTTCTTCTGAAACCTGCATCTAAACAAGGCATAAATCCTGAATCTTTTTCCAAGTCCGATTATGAGCCAATAAGGCCAACCATAGCATGCCTCTAACAATTCTTTTCCTTGAATTACCACTTAGGGTTATTCTCATAGCTAAAATAATCCATCAATATGCCAATGACCAGAAATCACGCAAGTAGTTAACCATACAGCCCAATCATAAGCGGTGGGACTCTATTAGCTTGAAGCCATCATTACACAATTCATGAGTTCACTATATCAAATCTTCTAGAGCATAATGTTCCATGCTTCAAGTTAGCTCAGTAGGCCCCAATCACTAATCTCTAAAATTCTTCGATCATTCCAAACTCTCCTTAAGGCGCGTAGTCATCCTACTACCAAGCCCATGTGCAACCCTCGCCACTCTCCCACTTTGGCGGAACTCATCTCTTAATCGACCACTCGACCTTGCTCCTTATACTTGGACTTCTAGAAGTTTTGAACACCACCCGACACTTCCCACATGTTCTTCCTCAAACTTTGCTGCTCATTTGTTGCCTTAAATAAAAAACTATCTTTGCGGCACTTGAATCCACCATTGATGCCAAATTTAGAACCTTTCCAAAGGTAATCCTTATCGATCCATCAACAATAAAAATTTTGATTCGATCTTGAACTACCGCACCATGCGATATCTGACAGTTGTATCTCCAATACTATTTCATCATATCCTGCCATAAAGGCGAATTCTAGCAGATTATAACATCGATGAACTTGGTACGTTCCATTAGGACCACGACACCACATAGTAGAAGAAAAGCTCCACCACGCTTGCAGATAGCAGGTCTCATTACTTCCACCAGTCCAAATCTGACCATCCTTCGTCCAACTGCCTTTCCTTTGCCGGGAATAAAATACTGGATCCCTTGATTACACGCCGAGTAAACTTCCCTTAAATTCATCCAGTGCCCCGACACGTGGGAAAATATCCTACCATCACAACCACACTGGGGAATAATAGCTTATAAGCATCATGGCAACCTGTGCCTAGCCTCAAGGCTCTTAGAAGTTCTGTTACTAAGCTGAATAATAGAATATTCTTCTCTTAAGCGACTATAATAGCCCAATCAACTATACCGGGAAAATCATCCCGCACCACAATTGTAGTGCACATTCAATTCTTCAAATTCTCAATTTCTAACAAGCGCTCACGCCAAATAAGATTGAGTAGGAAGGAATCAAAGGCATAATCCTCAAATGAATCGAACAACATGATAAGGAAATCAATAAGGGAAGTACTCCTAACAGCCCTGTAGCCTCCCGAGGATAAGTACAAACGTCTCCGTACCGATCCGCGAGACTCTACTAGACTTGCTCATAACTCATGAGACCAACGAGAACTTTGATACCAGGTTTTCCTGACCCAAAATCCACTAAAGGCGTGGTGCCGCCAGACACCACTGTCAGGCCCAACCAAATTACTTAAACAAAATCTTGTTTTTGACACTTTTAAAATCTAGGATTTTCCTCCATATTTAGAAAATTTTGAAGAATAAAGTTTGAAATCAAATTTAAAATTTAAGCAATTAATTCAATACTTCAAAACCTCCCCGGAGTCACAAGTGCATGAGTATCTACTGATAAGAGAAATAAAATATAATATTCCGTCCGAAATACAGTGGACGAAAATAAATACAGTACACTGAAAGGGACTACCCTAGCTGTGCCTGTCTCGAATGATGCAGCTCATCTAGTCCCAATATAATCCGTGCTGCCATGCCAGTATACCGCTGGAGCCACATATACCTGCGCAATAAAATGTACAACAAGTGTGTCCCGCCTAATTCCGAAAGCGTAGAGAGGAGGTGGTCAACCTTGACACTCACTAGTAGTCCAATGATTATGTATCTTTAATAAATATATTAAATAATGGATTTAGTTTATAAATATGTTACCAATCCAGATAAAGGGAACAAGTAAACACATAATTCTTTCATGGAAAATTTCCTTAGACTTCTTGTTATTATTAACAGTGTAAACCTCGAGCCATAGTGTGGCGTAAAATGACTCAAATGAGTCCAGACAGCAATACTAACCATGCGCAAATCATACCATGGCGACGGCCCAATACAAAAGAAACAAATGTGCACTTGCCGAGGGTTGACGGTGCGCCTATAGATGCATCTATTAATCTGCCGAGGCGTACGGCCCGTTCCAAAATAAATATATGCACACAAACAATCAGTCAAACAGTCAACATGGAGCAAATATCCAAGAAAGGTCAATTCTCTTTAATAATTTGAGAAAACAAAGCTTAAGTCTTTCTTTTTGAAATTTATTTATAAATTTAATATGATTTAAGCAATTCAAGCCATCAATGGGTTCACAATTAATCCAAATATAACATGCTTTTGGGTCCTAGACTACCTGGACAATAGCATAATAGTAGCTAAGCACTGACTCCCGTCACCTCGTGAATACGTAGCCCCCACAAATAGGAGCACATAATTAATTTAACTCGCCTATAGGGTAATTCCCTCTCACAAGATTAGAAAGGAGACTCACCTCGCTCCAAACACACTTCCAAATGCTAAGAACGAGCTCGAGACCTAAAAGCGAAGCCGAAAACGCACAAACTAGTTAAACAATGTAGGAACTAGTCAATAAGGGCTTACAAAGTTGAATTCCAACTAATTAAATGATTTTCCAACCTTTACAGCAAGTTTTCTAAATTTCGACCCCGGACCCACGTGCCCGGATCCCGAGATCTTTCGAAGAAAAATACACTCTATGACTTAAGGATTACTAATATGTAAATTTTAGTTTATTACCTAACTAATTAGGTGGTTAAATCATAGTTTTATCAAAACCCTAGGTCTAGCTCGAACCCATGATTTTATTTGATTATTTGTGTTAAATCTATGTAATGTCCATGTATTTAATCTAAGAGTGAGTGGAAATTACTTACCTTGTGATGTGATGTTATGTTGAAACCCTCTCTTTGAAAGCTCCAAAATTGCCCCAAAATCGGATGAGAAATGAGAGAAAAGGGGTTGGAGTTCGTATTTAATGATCTCTCTTCCCCAACGATTTTCGCTTATGCAGGCATATATCCGCACCTGCAGAGTCTGCTTATGTGGCCATTTTGCCGTTTATGTGGTTCGGGGAGGAGTAGGCCAGACCGCATCCACGGTCATTTGTTCTCAATGGTGGACCTTGTGACGACCCGACCCTTCGTCTTATTTGTTATTGATATGTTTCTCCCTTATTATGTTGCTTCATGTTTCAATATCAGCATTAGAGTCAATCGGGTATAATTGAATTGGTTTTGGTTGAAAATAACGCACATAACCTCTTAGAAGGAAGCTTGTATGAGAAAAGTCAACCAGAAGTTGGTTGAGTAGTTAGAGGGCTCGGATTTGAATTCTGGTGGTTCGGTTAGCTTCGAGGGATGATTTATGTCTTAGGAGTGTGATCGGGATTGGATTTGAGGTCCGGTGATGAATTAGGCTTGAATTGGCGAAGTTTGAATTTTGGAGGATTCCTGTTGATAAGTGAGATTTTTATCTGAGGGTTGGAATGGAACTCCGAGAGTTGCAGTAGCTTCGTTAGGTGATTTTGGATATGTCTGCAAATGTTCAGGTCATTCGAACGTTGTTTGGTCGGGTCTTTGATCTAATGTTAGTTTCAGAAGTTTAATGGAAAATTCAGGCTTGAATCCGTGGTAATTTGATGATTCTTGTGTTGTTGTATGTGTTTTTATGATTGGAACAAGTTCGTATGATGTTTTAGAGTAGGTTGGTGTTTTTGGTTGAAGTCCGGGGGCCTCGGAGTGATTTCGGGTGATCAAACGGGATATTTTAGGACTTGGAACACAACAGGTTTCAACTGAATTTTGCAGAGAATCTTCTTCTATGCAATCGCGTGGTGTGTGATGCGAACGCGTAGAGTTATTTGGAAGGGCTTGAAATTTGGTCATTGTGTTCGCAATAGCTGGTTTGCGTTCGCGTATAAGGGGTTGTTTGTGAATCGCGATCGTGGGGAGACAGACGCGTTCGCATAGTTGGAACATCTGGTGCATTGTGATCGCGGGTGAAGTACTGCGTTCGCGAAGAGTAATTTCCAAGTCAACATAAGTTGTTCAATGCGAACGCGTTCACATAGAAGAAAGGTCACCTGGGCAGACCTGTTTTTATAGCATTTCATCTGCGACTTGGGTTCATTTTTCCACCATTTTTGCACCACCTTGAGAGCTTGTTGGTAGATTTTGAAGAGGATTTTGACGGGAAGTGATTGGAGGTAAGTCTCGTGGTCTAGAACATTATTTAATCAAAGAATCATCCATTAATTCTCTGAATTGGGTATAAAATTGAAGAAGATATGGCTTGGTTTTTGCAATGTAAAGTTGGGATATGGTGGCCTATTTGAACTCCGATTTTGATAAATTTTATATGTACGGACTCGTGGCAAGACAAGGATTCTGAAAATGTAAGTTTTGTAATTTTTCGAGAAGTGGCCCCGGGGCTCGGGTTTTGCTAGTTTCGAGGTTCGAGCTATAATTCGATTGTTTTAGATTGGGTATTGACACGTTTGCATATTATGATGTATTCACTATGTTTTTGGCTAGATTTGAACGTGTGGAGGCCGATTTGAGGGAAAAAGGCATCACGAGCTTAAGATTTCACCGGTTCGAAGTGAGTAATACTTGGGAATGATATCCTGAGGGTTTGAAACCCCGGATTTGCACATCTTAGTGTTGTATTGTGGTGACTTGCACGCTGGACTTGAGCATGGGGTAGAGCACCGTTGGGGATTGTGACTTGGTTCGTCCCGGTTGTTGGTCTTTTCCGTGAAATTTTAAATAATTTGTTGTTATCATTATGGCTTGGGCTCATTGCCATACTTGGGGATTATTGTTGGACAATACGCTTTGCGCTAGAGGGGGGGGTGAATAGCGTTTTAAAAATATTAAGCGTTTTAGTGCGGAATTTAAAAACTTTGCAGAAATTAAAACAAGTGCAGTAGAATAAACTTACACAATGATGTATCCTGGTTGGCCACAAACGTGGTTAGTCCAGTCCCCGAGAGACTCTCTCGAGATTTCCACTAAACTTGTCAAGCTTACGGGTGCTTAACAAACCGTTACAGCTGAGGACACAAGCCTCACCCAGGTGCTCGGGGATCACAATCCCAAAGACTTCAATTGCTCGGGGATACCAATCCCAAAGACTTCAATTGCTCGGGGATAACAATCCCAAAGACTTCAACTGCTCGGGGATAACAATCCCAAAGACTTCAACTGCTCGGGGATAACAATCCCAAAGACTTCAACTGCTCGGGGATAACAATCCCAAAGACTTCAACCGAGGAATCACAAGTTCCTCAACAAACGAGAATCGCAATTCTCTTACAAACACAAAACACACTCACTTTACAAAGCACTCCTTAATGAGTAGATATGAGTAGAAATAGTACGCTCAAGATCACAACAACTTAGCTCAATAGAATGGCTCTTCAAAAAGCTTTATGGATGAATGGAAAATGATGATCAATGTAAGAAAGCTTTTAGCAATGAAAATACTCAAAGTGTATATGTTGTTTTTCTGAAAACACTGAGTTGAAGCTGTATTTATAGGTGAAAAACTCAGTCTTACCGTTGTCTAATTGCCAATTAAGGATTGCTGAAATTACTCAGTGACAATCGATTGTCAAGACTAAACAATCGATTGTTTGCCTATCAGATTAAAAATTCAATCCCAGATTTTACGTCAACAATCGATTACTTCAAATCAATAATCGATTATTTATAACGTTAAGAAATCCTTTCCAATTTTTGGCATAAAACATCGATTGTCCGGAAATCAACAATCGATTATTTTAACAACGTTCAGAAAATCTTTTCCAGATTTTAAGCAAAACATCGATTGTTAAATATCAACAATCGATTACCTGAAGGTAATTGAAAATATATGACAACGGTCAGCTTCAACAATCGATTATCAAATGGAATAATCGATTATTAATTAATTTCAAAACTCTCTGTCTCATATATAATCGATTATCAAAAGCCACAATCGATTATCATTTTATTTAAAATCACTGGGAGACATTTTTCTCATTCTAATCGATTACCATTAGTTCATAATCGATTTTTATGAGTTTTGAAAACTTTGCCTCAGTTAACAATCGATTATCATAAGTACACAATCGATTGTTATGCAGTTTGCAAAAACCTGATGTTGACTGACTCACTCACAATCGATTATCATTAATTCACAATCGATTGTCATGCAGTCTTGGCTTAGAGATACTCGATTATCATAAGTACATAATCGATTATCTTAGCCCAGATTTTTGAGGCATGCTTGGAAAACATTTTAACAAATGTAAATATGCATAGTTTAAAATCATTTGACACTTAATTTAAATATGCATGATTTTGGAAAAATAATTTTAGTAGAGAAGCCATGTTATGAGCCAAGTTGAGGAATCAAGATCACAATTAATATTGACTCAATTATAACATTTCTAAACTTTGTCTTGAGCTTCTTGTAATGCATCCATTTTGTGCTTGTCCTTGAGTACTGCTATATATCGCTTTTTGCTTTGTTTGACATTCATCAAAACCTACAAAAGAACACACGTTTAGTATATTGCATTTGAAACGTGTTTCCAACAATTTCCCCCTTTTTGATAATGGCAAACATAAGCGGGATATATGCAATAATTATTTTGATAATCCAAGACAAGTGTAAAGTATGCAATTTGATGTTCCCCCTCAATTCATGTTCCCCCTCACTTTAAGCATGAATGAAGTTGAGAGTGATATAGCATACTTCTTGATATCCCGTTTCTTCCCCCTTTTGCCATTAGCAAAAATATATACAAGGGAAGAATATGCAAAAAAAACATATGAAATAAACAAAAGTTTATTTATTGGAAAATAACATTACATGGGTGGAGCCAAACACAATAAAACGAACAACAACTAACCAACCAAGGAAAAACAAATCAAAAACAACAATTTCACATCATCAAAAACAACAATTTCATCATTCATCACCCCCATCCCCTTCATCATCATTGGGAGGCGCTTGATATGGCACCACCTGAGCATAGGCATAATGCACGTGATCAAAGTAACCATGGACCTCACGGGTTAATTGTGTAATTTGGTCAGAGATAGTCCGGAGGGTAGGCTCCTGAGGAGGATGAGCACGACGGGCTTGTCGATTTTGAGGAGGAGCGGGAGCATGATCACCATCATGATGAAAGGAAGACTCCGAAATTTCCCAGATTTTGGTGCTCTTTTTGAGAGGACCATTAGCAATATTGACCCCGGAAGCTTCAAGAAATTTCATTATTAAGAGGGCATAGGGGAGAGGTATGTCATCTCTGGTGGCATTGAACATATGAGATTGAATAAGCTTGCACCAATTGATTTTAACACCGGTGATAATGGCATGAAGAAATTTGGCATCCTCTTGGGAAATGGTGGTGTGATTGAGTTTACGGGGTTTGAGAACACGAGTGATGAAATAGAGAATGAAACGATAATTCGGGTCCATACCCTTTATGGTGGGACGACGGGAAGAAGACTCATCATAGGCGACTCCGGCTTGGCGGAAGAGATTAGCTTCATCAATCATGTCCCCGGCATCATTTATGTACTGGTAGATGTCTTCACCATCATGCAGAATGCCGGCAATGAGGTGGAGGTTATCTTCAGAAATTAGAATGGAAATGCCGTTAACATTGGTAACGAGTTCACCCTCATCATCTTTGTGAAGGTTGGAGTAAAAAGCTTCAACCAAAGTAATGTTGTAGTAGGGGAGAGTAAGGAGTAGGAAATTGAAAAGTTGGCACTCTCTTAGCATATTTGCGGCTGGAATGAATGGTGCAACAAGAGCGTTTGTTGAAAAGCGAGGAGGGAGAATAAGGCGTTTCTCAAATTTGGTTAAGAAACGGGTGAGCTCTTCATCGGATTCAAAGAATAGAACCGATCCATCTTGATATGGATGGCGAGAAGAAGAAGCACCTTGTTTGGAACGAGCACGTTTGGAGTTGCGGCTTGACATTTTTGAAAAAGATGTGCTAGGATTTTTCAAAGATAACAAGATAATTTGATGCTTGGGAGGCTTGAGTGAGTATACAAGAGCATATGTGCAGCCTATATATAGAGAAGGAATGAATCTTACACTTATTTGAAAAGATTTGAAGAGATTTGAAGAGCTTTGAAGTCTGAAACGGTAAAAATAAATTCACTGACCGTTCAATAATCGATTGTTTGAATAGAATAATCGATTGTCATTAATGAAAATGATCTGACACATCGATTACACGCCAGAACGGTAAAAAAAAATTTGAAAAAGATAGTCGATTGTCAAACTTGGTAATCGATTGTTTTTCATATTTATGACCTGACAGGAATCGATTGTAGAGCCAAAACGGTAACATAAGTTTAAAACAGATAATCGATTGTCAATATATAGTAATCGATTATTTCACTCACAGAGAGTTTGGATTTTGGCAAATAATCGATTGGCAGAACAAATAATCGATTGTTTAACGGTCAGTGAATTTATTTTTACCGTTTCAGACTTCAAAGCTCTTCAAATCTTTTCAAATAAGTGTAAGATTCATTCCTTCTCTATATATAGGCTGCACATATGCTCTTGTATACTCACTCAAGCCTCCCAAGCATCAACTTATCTTGTTATCTTTGAAAAATCCTAGCACATCTTTTTCAAAAATGTCAAGCCGCAACTCCAAACGTGCTCGTTCCAAACAAGGTGCTTCTTCTTCTCTTTAAGATTTGGGCAGTTTGTTTTGATATGCCCCGTTTCACCACATTCATAACATTTAACTTGCTCACCTTGCTTTTTCCCTTTGCGGTCATATTCTTTTCGCATGAATTTTTGGAACTTTTTGATGATGAGTCCGAATTCGCTATCTCCATCCTCTTCAATTGGTGATTGACTTGTGCTCGTCTTTAGAGCAATCTTTTGCCTTCTTTGTTCATCAATAACAGGGTTAAGAATAGTGGATTCATAAGTCTTAAGATTACCTCTAAGAGCGTCTATGGTGACGTTCGTGATTCCAATTGACTCTTGAATCGCATCGGCCTTTGATCGCCATGCCGGTGTTAGACACCTAAGGATTTTTCGAACTAGTTCTTTGTCTGTGAACGTCTTCTTGAGCGCGTGGAGATCATTCACTATTGATGAGAACCGCTCAAACATCTCGTCTACCTTTTCGCCTTCCTTCATATGGAACAATTCGTAAGCATGAGTTAAAAAGTCAATTTTAGCTTCTCTTATCTGGTCAGTCCCTTCGTAAGTGACCTCAAGCTTGTCCCACATTTCTTTCGCTGTTTTGCAGCAGGAGATTTTCCTGTAATCATTAGCATTAACAGCACAAAGTAATAAATTAATAGCTTTAAAATTATTTTGGACCATTCGATTATCCTCGGCGTTGAATTCCTCTTCTGATTTTGGCACCCATTCTCCTTCCACCTTTTTGACAGGAACCTCATTTCCTTTGGTGTACACCTTCCACAAGTAAGGGCTGTTTGATCTGACGAATATCTGCATCCTTTCTTTCCAATATGAATAATTAGTCCCGTTAAACAAAGGAGGTCTTGTGGGGCACTGTCCTTCATCAATACCTGCAAAAGAGTCTAGAGTAGAAGCCATGGAAAGATTCTCTCAAACGGTTAAGTCTTTCAGAGAGTATGGCTCTGATACCAATTGTTGGACAATACGCTTTGCGCTAGAGGGGGGGGGGGGTGAATAGCATTTTAAAAATATTAAGCGTTTTAGTGCGGAATTTAAAAACTTTGCAGAAATTAAAACAAGTGCAGTAGAATAAACTTACACAATGATGTATCCTGGTTGGCCACAAACGTGGTTAGTCCAGTCCCCGAGAGACTCTCTCGAGATTTCCACTAAACTTGTCAAGCTTACGGGTGCTTAACAAACCGTTACAGCTGAGGACACAAGCCTCACCCAGGTGCTCGGGGATCACAATCCCAAAGACTTCAATTGCTCGGGGATACCAATCCCAAAGACTTCAATTGCTCGGGGATAACAATCCCAAAGACTTCAACTGCTCGGGGATAACAATCCCAAAGACTTCAACTGCTCGGGGATAACAATCCCAAAGACTTCAACTGCTCGGGGATAACAATCCCAAAGACTTCAACCGAGGAATCACAAGTTCCTCAACAAACGAGAATCGCAATTCTCTTACAAACACAAAACACACTCACTTTACAAAGCACTCCTTAATGAGTAGATATGAGTAGAAATAGTACGCTCAAGATCACAACAACTTAGCTCAATAGAATGGCTCTTCAAAAAGCTTTATGGATGAATGGAAAATGATGATCAATGTAAGAAAGCTTTTAGCAATGAAAATACTCAAAGTGTATATGTTGTTGTTCTGAAAACACTGAGTTGAAGCTGTATTTATAGGTGAAAAACTCAGTCTTACCGTTGTCTAATTGCCAATTAAGGATTGCTGAAATTACTCAGTGACAATCGATTGTCAAGACTAAACAATCGATTGTTTGCCTATCAGATTAAAAATTCAATCCCAGATTTTACGTCAACAATCGATTACTTCAAATCAATAATCGATTATTTATAACGTTAAGAAATCCTTTCCAATTTTTGGCATAAAACATCGATTGTCCGGAAATCAACAATCGATTATTTTAACAACGTTCAGAAAATCTTTTCCAGATTTTAAGCAAAACATCGATTGTTAAATATCAACAATCGATTACCTGAAGGTAATTGAAAATATATGACAACGGTCAGCTTCAACAATCGATTATCAAATGGAATAATCGATTATTAATTAATTTCAAAACTCTCTGTCTCATATATAATCGATTATCAAAAGCCACAATCGATTATCATTTTATTTAAAATCACTGGGAGACATTTTTCTCATTCTAATCGATTACCATTAGTTCATAATCGATTTTTATGAGTTTTGAAAACTTTGCCTCAGTTAACAATCGATTATCATAAGTACACAATCGATTGTTATGCAGTTTGCAAAAACCTGATGTTGACTGACTCACTCACAATCGATTATCATTAATTCACAATCGATTGTCATGCAGTCTTGGCTTAGAGATACTCGATTATCATAAGTACATAATCGATTATCTTAGCCCAGATTTTTGAGGCATGCTTGGAAAACATTTTAACAAATGTAAATATGCATAGTTTAAAATCATTTGACACTTAATTTAAATATGCATGATTTTGGAAAAATAATTTTAGTAGAGAAGCCATGTTATGAGCCAAGTTGAGGAATCAAGATCACAATTAATATTGACTCAATTATAACATTTCTAAACTTTGTCTTGAGCTTCTTGTAATGCATCCATTTTGTGCTTGTCCTTGAGTACTGCTATATATCGCTTTTTGCTTTGTTTGACATTCATCAAAACCTACAAAAGAACACACGTTTAGTATATTGCATTTGAAACGTGTTTCCAACAATTATTGCCGATTATTTGAACTCTTTATAAACTATCATAACTGTTTGAAATATTATTTCAACTCAGTCCATGTGATTTACACTGTTTCATGAACTCAGCTATATTTTTCTCAAAGTTAGAGTTTTAACTGAAATTTGAACTATTATTTGTGCAGTATTATTGTTTTGTGGATGCCCGAGGGGCTTTTTGACTATTTTTAGACTGATTGAGGCCGAAGGCCATATGTGAGGGCATGAAAAGTGATATGTAAGGAGGCTTTCAGGCCTCGAACGTTACGTGTGCATATGCATATACATGCATGGATCATTCTGCACGTCGCGGCGGTGTGATATTGATATTGCGCTTGGGCTGTAGGAGCCCCTCCGAAGTCTGAACCCCCACAGTGAGTGTGGGTACCCAAATGGATCGGGCTGTGAGCCGCAACGGTCATATGCACTGCATTGCATTGCATTCATGCATTTACTCCTATTGTACTACGTGGCATGACATTTAGCACTCATATATCATCGGCACACATATTGTTACTTGCCTTGTTGTCCAGATACCCTGGTATTATATGTTAAGGAGTGTTGTGCCCAATGGTCCAATTTATGAGCCGATTCTCTCTATCTGATATAGCATTTATATGTTGGGCTGTTGAAAAAGGAAAAAAGATTTTGTAAAAGAGTTTTTTAACTGATCTTGAGATTTTCTAAAGGATTTTCACAATATTACGGTTTTTCTCAAAGGGTTGTACCATCGTTTATAGCATTGTGGTGTGCCCATACATGATTTCTTATCGCTCAGTATTATTCTCTCTTATTGCCACTGAGTTGGAAGTACTTACTTTACTCCTTGCGCCTTGCGTTCAGTTGAAGGTATTATTCACCCGACAGCGGGTTGTTAGCAGAATCAAAGGCCATATTTGTGTAGTTGAGCAAGGTGACCGCCAGCATTCGCGGCACCGCATTCCGACTTTGAGTTTCAGTTTACCTTGTATATACATTTTGTTGTCACAATAGTAGTGTCCCTACTCATTAGATGCTCGTGACATATGACACCCCGGTCGGGTCGTATTGGAATGAAATTTCATAGTGAAATGCCATTAAGTAGTATTTCTATTCATTTATGTTTAATAGCTGCTTAAAGAGGATTTGGGGTTGTTGGCTGGCCTTGTCTTCACGAGAGGCGCCATCACGTCCGGGTATGAAATTTGAGTCCTGACAAGTTGGTATTAGAGCCTAGGTTACCAGGTCTCACGTGTCATGAGCAGGTTTAGTAGAGTCTCGCGGATCACACGTGTTATATTGTATGAAATATTATTTGAACTCAGTCCATGTGATTTATACTGTTTCATGAACTCAGCTATATTTTTCTCAAAGTTAGAGTTTTAACTGAAATTTGAACTATTGTTTGAGGTGATAATTATTGTTTTACGGATGCCCGAGGGGCTTTTTGACTATTTTTGGATTGATTGAGGCCGATGGACATATGTGAGGGCATGAGGAGCGATATGTGAGGAGACTTTCAGGCCTCGAGCGTTATATGTGCATATGCATATAAGTGAATGGATCGGGCTGCACGCCGCAGCGGTGTGATATTGATATTGCGCTTGGGTTCTAGGAGCCCCTCCGGAGTCTGAACCTCCACAGTGAGCGGGGTACCCAAGTGGATCGGGCTACGCGCCGCAGCGGTCATATGCATGGCATTGCATTGCATTCATGCATTTACTCTTGTTGTACTACGTGGAATGACATTTAGCACTCACATATCATCGGCACACATACTGTTACTTGTCTTGTTCACCAGATATCCTGGTATTATATTTTAAGGAGTGTTGTGCCCAAGGGGCCAATTTATGAGCCGATTTGCTCTATCTGATATAGAGTTTATATGCTGGGCTGTTGAAAAAGGAAAAAAGATTTTGTAAAAGAGATTTTTAACTGATCTTGAGATTTCTAAAGGATTTTCATAGTATTACGGTTTTTCTCAAAGGGTTGTAACATTTTTTATAGTACCCATACGTGTTTTCTTATCGCTCAGTATTATTCTCTCTTATTACCACTAAGTTGGAAGTACTCACTTTGCTCACTGCACCTTGCGTGCAGTTGCAGGTACTGTTCACCTAGTAGCGGGTTATTAGTAGGACCGAAGGCCATATTTTGGTAGTTGAGCAAGGTGACCGCCAACATTCGCGGCACCACATTCCGAATTTGAGTTCCAGTTTTACCTTGTATAAACATTTTGTTGGCACAATAGAAGTGTCCCTGCTCATTAGATGCTTGTGACTTGTGACTCTCCGGTAGGGTCGTATTGGAATGAAATTTCATAGTTAAATTCCATTAAGTAGTATTTCTATTCATTTATGTTTAATAGCTTCTTAAAGAAGATTTGGGGATGTTGGCTGGCCTTGTCTTCACGAGAGGCGCCATCACGATCGGGTATGGAATTTGGGTGATGACAGACAGCTCCTGCGTTCCCCGTGGCCGCTTATGCGATTCCCCTTACCTTCCCCCTATCCGCTTATGCTGTCATGTGGGCGCTTATGCGGTCACTGGTTTTGCGGTCAAAGAGCCGCAGTAGCGGTTTTGACAGAAGCAGCAATGTTGTTTCTCTTTAAAATCCGACTTCGCTCGAACCTTGACCATTTGACGCTCGGGGCTCCCGTGCCCCACCGGAACATACCGACAAGTCTGAAATCATGAGGCGGACTTAATCGAACCATCGAAACACCCAAAACAACACTAAATCAAGGAATCGAACCCAAAAACCAATTGATTCAACTTAATGAACTTCAAGTTCTTAATTTCCTTTCAATGGGTCAAAACGCCGTTAGACTACTCGGATTGACACCAAATTTTATGGGTAGGTCTTATATGGTAGTTCAGACTTGTACCAAGTTTCAGAACCAGAATCCGAACCCGATACCTGGGTTTTTAATGAATATTTAGATTCTTTATTTCTTTAAAACTTCGATTAAACAATTTTATATAAAAATTACATACTCGGGCTAGGGACCTCGGAATTCGATTCCGAGCATACGCCCAGGTCCCATATTTTTTCACGGACTTATGAATCTGGGTCCGTTTCCCAAGAAAGTTGAGTGAAGTCAAATTTGGTCTTTTAAGAAAAACTTAAGAAAATAACTGGTTTTATTTTCACTCGAAACTTTCCTAACTTCCGAACTAATCGCCCCCGCAAGTCGTAATTTAGCTAAAGAAATCGTGGGAAGTTTTATTTAAGGGAAGGGGTTCTCAATAGTAAAACGATCAGTCAGGTCGTCACATAATACACGGTGGATAAAATAGACATTTGATTTTTTCCTAATATTTAGAAATAGTCATTTACCTATTTTTTTTTTTAATTTAAGGAATTTGAAATCAATTAAATTTTGATTATCATTCTTTATTTGAACTCCGTAGGAAACCCTAATAATTAGAAGTTTATATTCAACTCAATTTGTCGTCCAACAAGAAATCATGGGAGAAGGGTTTGTGAGAACTAGAGGGCGCGGATCAGTTGTATAACAAAACTTCATATTTTCTAATTTATTGGAAAATGTATGAATTCTGCCATGATAAATTTTCAAATCAAGCAACTTTAACTTTATTGACACTGTTTTTTATGTTTGTTTGTTACGTGCATGTTAACTTTATTGACTTCATAATTTCTCTCATATTTGTAGGCACTCAACACTAAAGCAAATATTTCCCATATTTACATTCATTAATGGGTCAAGAATGTAGGAACAACAAGTTGATTGATAAACACCAATCTCAAACTTCTTTTAAGATATCAGAGAATCACAAGCTACTTTTCAAGTTATGAGTACAAATTTCTGTTATTTATGCCTGTTTGAGACTCCATATACGATTTTAGACCCGTTCGAAAATGAACATTTGTTTAAGAGAGGAGAATATAACAAGGCCAGTTGTTATGAATATTATAACCATGTTTTATAATTTATTGCTTATTCGATGTTCATTTGTTATTATATGACGTTAATACAATTTGATAAATTGTGCTACTTTGTCAGACTTCTAAATCAAATACTAAATCCATTTATAGATGCAAAATTAGAATTTGAAATTTATGGGTTCCTACCTTAATTTCAAGATAGCGTTTGGCCATAGATCCCAAATTTATTTGAAAATTTTGATTTGGGTGAAGTTTGGTTTAAGATGAAAATGTGTTTGGACATACGTTTTCAAAACATATTTTCCAACTTTATTTTGGAAAAACATGTATATAATTTCCAAAATTTGGTATTTTGGGCTGAATTTGGTATTTGGGATTTCGGATTTGGCATTTGGCCAAGATGTGGTCAAAATTTATGACCAAACATGAGTTTCGAAAATAAATTCCAAATTTATTTTGGCTCAAACAGGGCCTAAGTTAATATGCAATAGTAACTGGGTTCATAATTAAATATTTATAAATATTTAAATGATTTCTTAATAGAAATACAGTGCCTATGCAAAAAGTAACAACACCCTAGATTCGCCACACACACACACACACACACACACACATATATATATATATATATATATATATATATATATATATATATATATATATATATATATATATATATATATATATATATATATATATATATATATATATATATATATATATATATATATATATATATATATATATATATATGATGAAATTATAACAAGGTATCCACGGAATTGGGCAGGCTTACTTCCTTTATTTAATTAGCTGAATCAGATCAATTTTCATCAGTTTAAACAACTTGAACTCTTTTTTGATTTTGACTTTAGAAATCAAACATAGTTTAAATTATATTTATGTTATTTTTTAAATTTTAGCAAATATTGGGTTCACGCACAATGAGCGTATCCTAAGACTAATATATTCCTAATAATGTATGTGTAACTTTAATTGTGCTGCAACTTGAGATAGTAAGTAACACGTGCATTACTCATAATGTCTTTCGCTAGCCTAACATTTTTAGATTCATTATCCATACATAGCTCTGGCTTTTAAAATTGTCGAAACCTGAATAAATGTGACGTTTATAATATGGTATACCAGTGGCTATTTTGTTTTAATGACAAAAATGCTGATAAATGTAAAATTGCCTGCAGTGTGGCAGCAAAGTAAGTGTTTTCTGAATACTAATTATGTAAAACTGCCAGCATATATCATCTAATTCAGCTAGTCGAAAATGATCTAAGTCTGTGAATTAATGCGTCCGATCACTTGTACAATTTTTAATTCTGCTAGCAAAAATAAAATTATCTTGGTTCGAGTCCGTCTGCGCACAATTCAGTATCTGCTACTTATGAATTGTTTGGGAACAATTTTGTTTTGGTATTGACTCATAACGGGTGGGTTTAAACGTACTGAGTCAGAATTTTTTTGTAAGTCTTACGATTTGATGATACAAAAATAAAATAAGTGAATTTACTAAAGAATTATACTAAGTTAGAGTAACGGATATGAGGAATTTGCTCAATTTTAGGGGAATTGGCGTCTTTGAGAAGTTTCGATATTTCAGAAATTCAATACTGGCAATTGGGAAATCAGCGAGAACAGAAAATAGCATAGTTTAGCTCAGGAAGAGGATTGAAAATTAACTTCCAATTTCCAGAACTGTACAATAGGAGCCGGAATCACAAACCATGTACAAACTACAGACAAAGACCAAGCTCTAGGTCCTAATGAGGAAAGGACAATAATACCCTCCAACACTCCCTAAAATTTACCAAAACTGGGTATTCTCTCTTCACTCGCTCAGGGGAGATGGGTTGTTCTCCGGCTATTAGCTAAGAACGGCCACCGGTGGAGAAAATAGAAGACAAAGAGTGAGCTAATCCCAACACTATGGTCACCTTCACTTGCCCTCTCTTTGGAATTGGTCTCCCATATTCTACCCTTCTCGACATCATGTTTTCTCCGTTCATCATTATCTCTTTTCTTGCTCCGGCCATCTTTGAAATTCTCCGGTTGGTTTTTACTGGTATTGATCACTGGATCGCCGGCGGTTTCTCTGGCAGCGTTGGTGGTAACTGACTACTCCAGTTGCTAGGCTCTCTGTTTGCTTTTGCTTGTTGGGAGTGAAGCAAATGGTCCCCGTGAGTATACTATATATAGTTGAGTGACTGGTAATAGCCCCTAGTATTTGAGGAATTTACCATGTTATGCCATTGCTTAGCTTTATCTCCATTATTAGAGCTATGTATGAAGTACTATTGACATATTCGATGTGATATCGGCCTTATTGTGTTCACATTGTCTTTTCACTTACATTTTTGTGTAAATCCTAAAGAAAAGAATCTTCTTGTTGGTATATAGAAATATTTAATCGCTAGCTATTTGTCATAATTTTCTTATCTTATTTGATTTTTCTATTTGTTAAAGGAAAGAGCAATATAATTATTTTAATTGAGTTTTTCTTCTTGTAAAATAATTATAAATTCCCTATTTTTGACTAGTGCTTTTTCTTGTAGGAAAAAGTTTGGAGTTCTATAAATAGCGGATCCGTCATTCTCATTCAGTAGCATCTAAAATGTAGTCATATGAGCTTGAGAGTAGTATTTAGGGGGGATAACTTTTCGGGACAAGTGTTAGTGTGTCACTTGTGTTTGCCTCTTTGTGAGGTTGTTCTCTCGATATTTTGTACTCTCTTTTTATTATAATGGATTGCTCATCTCCGCGGTGGACGTATGTCGGTTGACCGAACCATATTAAATGTTTGTGTCTCCTTTGGTATATTTCTCTTTTGTTATATGATTTATCATCGTTCAAGATTTGCGTTACTATCTTCCGTACGAAACCTGATTTTTTGGGATCATAACAAGTGGTATCAGAGCCAGCTTCGAGCAAGGTTCAAGACAGGTTCGTCTTGGCGGGTTCATTTCTAGTTGCAATATATTTGACGATAATCGTGATTTTTTTCTGAGAAATTTGACCGGTGTGCTACGCACGTTGAGACAAATTTCGTGGTGGAGATTTGGAGATGCGACCTATTAAAGGCCTTGTGAAGAATGTGGATCAAGTTTATTTTGTCAGAAAATTCAGGCCAAGGGGGAGAATTGTTAGGTGTTTGCCATAATTTTCTTACCATATTTGGTTTTCCTATTTGTTAAAGGAAAGGGCAATATAATTACCTTAACTGGATTTTCCTTCTTGTAGAATGATTATAAATTCCCCATCTTTGGCTAGTCCTTTTTCTTGTAGGAAAATGCTTGAAGTTTTATAAATAGCGGATCCGACTTTCTCATTCAGTAGCATCCATAATGTAGCCATAGGGGCTTGAGAGCAGTGTTTATGTGGGAGAACTTTTCGGGGCAAGTGTTAGTATGTCACTTGTGTTTGCCTCTTCGTGAGGTTGTTCTCTCGATATTTTGTACTCTCTTTTTATTATAGTGGATTGCTCATCTCCGTGATGGACGTAGGTCAGTTGACCGAACCACGTTAAAAGTTTGTGTTTCCTATAATATATTTTTTATTTATTGCATAATTTATCATCGTTTAAAATTTGCATTACCAGGTTCCGTATGAAACCTAGTTTTTTGGGATCCTAACAGTTGGTAGATAGAAATATTTAAATGCTGCTGTGCCCTAAATGATGCTTTAATTTAGCTATTCTTATTCATCATGAATGGAACAGATAACCAAACATCGAAACAGTACCATAAAATAATGGAATGCTTAAAGCCTTAAACAAACGGTGAAACTAGATTTGAGATTTATGCCATGTCACTTCAAGTGACAATTGACAAATAGTAGTCAGTGTGACATCCTATTAGAGGTGGTTTGTTATGGTGTATAAGAATAATATTTTACTTATTATAGTGTATATTAGTAATGTTGATATTAATTATATTATAATTATTATTTTTATCGATTGTTTAGTTTAGAGTATTATAAATAATATGTTGTTGTATTATTTATTTGTTTGTAAAAATACTCTTTATATGTATAAAAATAAAACTAAATAAAATATATAACTAATACATAAAATGAAAATACTATTAAAAACAACGAATTAATAATATCAAAATTAATACATATATCGAACGACCCCTTAGTTCTGTCACTATCTTTATTTCTTTTACTTTGTTTTTCCCTCCATACAAAAGAGAGGTAGGGTAAGTTATGTTTCGGAAAGATAATGATTAAACTAACCTAACATTTTTTAATGGCAAGTTGATAAGTGGTGGCCACATAGCCAATTATGCATATACCGATATGTTTGTTGGAAGCAAAAGAAAAAGCCATTAGAATAATCTGAAAGCAATATTTTAGCTCCCATGTTGCATAAAGATCACGTGGGAATTTATATTATTTGATACCAAATCCATTTAGCTTAAGTTAAGTTATCATTACAAAAGGGAAAATTAGTCAGATGGCTTTCTGTCATTTTCTTATCTTTTATTTTCAATACCAAAATTATTATGGACTCGTGCATTGAATTAAGACTCGCTTTTCGTTTAATTATCTAGGGTGTACATTCGATTTTGACGTTTATCGATAATTATTTATTGATTATTGATTTGTACATATGCTTATTGTTATCGTTTTAATAAGATTTCAAATAAACCGGATAACAAATAATCGATTTGATTTATCAATAAACCGATTCGAATGCACACTCTTATAATTATCCCGATTAATTTGTTCATCTATCATATGCTTTGCCAAAAAAAAAAAAATTGATATTTCGTTTTAGTTAAATGTTCCTTTAGGGTCTCTGTCATTCTTCGTCATCTTAATTACATCGAAGCTGACATGGTTTTTAATTTATATACTATTTTTACGATTGGTGAAAGATTGAATGGATCTAATTTTCCAACTGTCACAATTCAAGTTTCACTTACTGATTGACTCAGATTTTGATAATATTAGCAGTACATGTTTGACTCTTTGGTCCACACACATTAGTACATAGTTATCTTTTCTTTTGAAGCCATGACTGTTCTTCCAAATTATTTATTATTTTAATTTCAATTTAAAGTACTCCATTATTTTTGGCGATCTGGAATGCTAATAATAAAATTTTTTAATCTGTTTGTTGCATAAAAAAAGCTCAAGTAGATTCGGCCAGTGCACATCATTGTTATATATAACCTACATAAATTTGGAGAATTAGCTTTGACTAGATCTTGACTTGGTCGGTTTTAACATACTATATATTCCCCTTGGAATTCGAAAAAGATGCGTCCACACTTATGGGCTAAGGCTGTATCCGGTTCCGGTTCTGGGTCTATTTAGGTTTGCGGTTCCGGTTCTGGCGATTCTGACGGTTCCGGTTCTGGTGATTCCAGACCCGGAACCGCTACCATCCGTTTCCGGGTACCATCCGGTTCCGGTACCGGCGGTTCCCGGCGGTTCTGAATTTTATTTTATTTTTAAAATCAATATCTTGTATAGTAGTCATTAGTATATTGTAGAATATATTTTATATGGTGTACTATGTTATTAGTATAGTATATATTGTGTTTGGTAATTAGTACATATTGTGTATAAGTAGTATATATTGTATATAAGTAGTGTATATTGTGTTGTAGTTAGTAATTAGTATAAATTGTTTATAAGTAGTATATATTGATAAAAGAATGTTGCCATTAGTATATTGTGTTGTATGTTATATATTGTATGTTATATAAATATCCAAGGATTGATATAGAAGTAAACACAAAGAAATATTGAGACAAAAGATATTCAAGGATATGATAAAGAGCATATTTATTGACCAAAATGGCGTATCTTTCGTAGTCTTCCTTCCCCCAATGGAATGAGCACAACATGGTACTAATACCACCATTAAAAGGAAAACAAACTAAAAGAAGACGTGCCAATGTACAAGTTACATCATAATTTATGCATTATTTCTAACAAATCTCATAAAACCTTCAAGGTTTGGAGGTGGCTGTGTTGGCGGTGGTGGAAATGAAGCTTGTTCATCACCACTTTCGGGTGAAGTTGCTTCCTGAGCAAGTTCTGCTATCATTTCTTCATAACACTCATCTATTTCTGGTTGTGATTCAGCTAGGCCAAAGTTCCTTCTTTCTGCGCGGATCCAATCTCGAAAAAGCACTGATTTTTCCAAGCTGTCCCGCATCGACGCTCTGTGATCACCTATTTGTAGTCTTGCTTGACTAAAAGCGCTCTCCGATGCAACAGTTGACGCTTGAATCGAAAGAACATCCCGAGCCATCCTTGCAAGAACAGGAAAATGCTTTTCCCTTGTCTTCCACCAATCCAAAAGGTCGAAAGAGCCGTCTGGATTCTCATTCTCTAGTCCCTGCGACAAATAAACTTGAAGCTCATTTAAATGGGAAATTTCATCTAAATTATTCCCTTGAGTACCCCTGAACTCCGTTCACGATTTAAGAGCATAAAATTTATTGAAAAAACTCAAGACTAAATGTCAGATAAGCTTAAATGGACCATATTCATTTTAGATCAATTTCTCCCTTAATGTGACCCAAATGGTTTCAATAGGGGAAAAACCGCACACCCCTAATAAAATTAGGTCTTGTGATTATTTATGGGGTTTTTAGCGTACAGAAAAAATCTTTCTTTTGTCTAAACAATAGCAATAATTTGTCTGTAATTGTATGTTCATTGTGAAAATAGACTATTATTGGCCTTATTATTCTTGTATGCTTATGATACATTAATATGTTATACAATCTTTCTTTTGTCTAAACAATTGCGTTATCTGCAATTATATTTTCATTGTGAAAATAGACTCTTATTATCCTTATTATTCTTGTACGCTTATGATACATTAATATGTTATATGAGATAGATACAATACTATTTTAACTTCACTAGAAAATTATAAATATGTTATGTGAGTTGCATAGAGTAGTATTTTTACTTCAGTAGGGTTATAAAATGACTCGGTTGAAAATCGTTGAAATTGAACACTTGAAAACTTCAATTCAACAACTTCACAATGTTTCACAAATTTGCAACAATAAATTAAGCACTTGCACTAGAAAGATTGAAAGAGAGCTTGAGAGAGATTGAGAGATATTGATGAATTAGTGAATAAAAATGAAAGAATGAGGGGGTATTTATAGTTGAGAAACGGGAAATAGTGTAATTATATAAAATTTGGGGTTAAATTAAAGTTTGGGGGCCAAATGACTATTTTTTAAACTTCCAAACGGCTACATTTGAAAAAGAGCTGCTTGAAAATTATTTAAAAAAAAAAAAAATTTTGAAAAATTACCGTTACAGAACCGCCAGAACTGTTTGGAACCGCCAAAACCGGTCGGTTCCGGTTCTGGCGGTTCCGGTCCTGGCGGTTCCAACTGGTAGAACCGCCTCGCCTCGGTTCCCGAAACCGTCAGAACCGGAACCGCCGGAACCGACAGAACCGCCAGGACCGCAATTTCGGTCCGATTCCGGTTCGGAACCGCCCCATTTACAGCCTTACTATGGGCTATGCCATAGAAATCTTTTAGTGTTGCATCTCCACTTACGGTAGGACTATTAACATGACATGACTTGCTGCGTACAACGTTCAAGCGTCAAACTTGACATTAATAGTTTATAATTATATATTTAGTCGAATATTATATTTTAATTCATTGTACTTCAGTTAAATTTAAATTTTAATCATTAGTATTTTGTATTAATTATGTGTTTTATGTCGTGTAGGATTAATTTTGACTATATAAATATTGTGGAATGAATTAAAGTGATTTGAAGCTTTGAAGTGTGATTAAAAGCCCAAGAAATAAAGCCGAAATTGTATTCGGAGATCAACAGATGATAGAGCACCAAAACGAAGAATCTAAAAGACATATTGCGGTAAATATATCTTCTCTTCTCACTTTATATGTGCAACTTGAAATTGTCTTGTAGTTCTAATTTAGTGGCGGCTCAAGTTATTACGTGACCTAAAGCCAAATTTTACTTAGAGACCTTAATATTTTATTGCAAAAGTTTCATATATTATATAACATTTATATTTTGTAGTATTTTTAGATGTAAAGTTCTTATATATTTTATTATTTCCTTTCACGTATGCACTTCCAATAAACTTAGTGACTTGTTCGTATTCTAAGTGCACTCTCATTATTTTTTTAATTTATTTTTTCTTGTTGATTAAAAATTTATCAAGCGCTCCATTATGAGGTTGCATTAAAGTTCCAATCTTTTTATCCATTTTATGAATTTTGAGTAATTACATGATTTATATTTTTAGTTGATATATTTATAATTGATCATATAAAAAGCAATATAGACCTACGAATTAAATATTAAAGGATAATAACAAAATTCAAATTAGAAAAAGAAAGAAAAGAGAATGACAAGTTAGAACAATATAATAAAATTGACTCTATGTTATGAAATAGAAGATTCTTACACTTCTATTTAAGGTGAATGTCTTTAATGTATCTAATTAGAGAGATTTTAGAGTTCTATTAGTGGTAGCTAAATCTTCCTCTCCCCTATAAATAGAGGTGCCCCCTACCATTGTAAATCATCCCTTGAGACCCCTCTCAACTCAATAAGAAGAACTCTCTCTACTCTTCTCTCTATTGCTATTGTTCTTGTTCTATTGTTCTTGTCTTTTGCTTTAGTTTATAACACGTTATCAGCACGAGACTCTACCGTCTCAAGTATCATTCTCAAAAATCCAAGGTATTTCCCTCTTCCTAATTTAATTTTCGATTGTCTTAACTTTTACTTGTGTAGGGATTTTCTTCAAAGAAAGAATGAAGAAAGAAAAAGAAAAAAAAAAAGGAGGAGGCAGAAAGAAACGAAAAGTTGAAAAGAAAAAGGAAAGAAAGAAAGGAAAGAAAGAAAGGAAAGGAAGAAAGGAAGAAAATATTGAAAATATATTTGGTATACCTTAAAGGTAAGTAATTTACTTTTTCTTTTCAAATTCTTGGAATTCTATAAATTTTATATACAAAGTTTGATTATAACTCTAATGGAGTTTGTGAGAAATTATAACCACACGAAGTGGTAAAATCTCTATGTCCTGCCATGATTAAATTCATGTATAATTGTGACAAAGAATTCCGTCCAATTGAATTTGCTCCATTCCCTTTAGAGAATGTGGTAGCAGCTTGTGTAAAGCACATGATTTTGATCCATTCCCTGAAGTGAATGTGATAATTGTAATAGAGCCCGTAAGTATGAACACGCTCTTGATGTAATTGTGTCATATGAAAAGAAAGTTCGTTGCCCACGAAATTTCGGGCAAGAACTATGGTGTTGGATGATGAAATCCACTTTGATGCTATGGGTCTCGAAGACGCCATTAAAAACAGAAATAGTGCATCCACCCAAAACTATGCTAAGGCCTTGATTTTCTTGCGCCATTACCTTAAGGAAGGTTTGAAACTGTATGAAGGCCTTGATTTTCTTGCGCCATCACCTTGATGAAAGTTTGAAGATTGAATATCTCAACATCAAGGATTCACCCATCTGCCACTAGCACGATACGATAAGAATCCAAAAGCAAATAGTTCATAAACTATATATTATCGTTGCGGTGAAAACGGGCACTGGTCTAAGTCTTGCCGTATACCAAGACATTTGGTTGACCTTTATTAAGCATCTCGAAAGAGTAAACGCCCCATAACGAATTTTATCTCTGACGACAACTTGAATATGACAGACTTCTTTAAGCAACCCGATGGGAAGATAGACCACCTAATCGATGATGGATCGGTGATGAAAGAAGATGGAGCTGTTTGATTTATTTGTATTAGTTAATGAATAAACTAATAGTCATTAGTATTAGCTCGTATTAGCTAGTTCATGATATGATATTTGTATTAGTTCTCAATATGCTCAAATATCAATAAAACTTTTATTTTCCAGTGGGGGTAATCGACTAACCTGAAAAACTAGTCGATTATCAACTATTTTCGCATTAAAGTTGAAAAACAATTGATCAACAATCGATTGTCGTTGACTAACAATCGATTGTCTTAAAACAGTGAGGTCTGGAAATTCTCAAAAATCATCCACAATCGATTGTCTTTGTCTAACAATCGATTGTCTTGAAACAGTGAGGTCTGGAATTTTTCAAAAATAACCAACAATCGATTGTCTATGTCTAACAATCGATTGTCTTAAGACAGTGTGATCCGAAGTTTTTCAAAAATAACAAATAATCGATTGTGTGTGTTTAACAATCGATTGTCTATGTTCAAACAATCGATTGTGTGTGTTTAATAATCGATTGTCTTATGAAAAACGCTGAAATTTTCAAACTGCAAAGGAATTGATTATGGATAACATATCTGATTTTGTTAGCCAACTGTTAGTAGCAGATTTTGAAAATATTATGTGACACAAAAGAATTGAACTTGTTTATTCCTATGTTCGTGTATTTCTTTTGTATGTTAAACTATGGGATAGCAAATATGGATATCTCACAAAGCAAACTTGGACCAACGTCCAATTGTAAAAGTATTTTCCTAGTTGATTCATGTACTACACATACAATACTCAAAGAAAAGAAGAGTAATTGTGTAAGGCAAACATTACTACAATCTATGGAAGTAGTAAATTGATTGAAGGCTCCGGAAGAGCAATTGTAACTCTGCCCAAAGGCATGACGTTAATCATAGAGAATGCAATGTTCTCCTCCAAGTCTAAGAAGGACTTGTTGAGTTTTAATGATATCAATCAAAGTGTTCTCCTCCAAGTCTAAAAGGAACTTGTTGAGTTTTAAAGATATCATTCAAAATGGATATCATATTGAGACAATAGATGAGAATAATCTTGAATTCTTCATGAAAACGAGGCTGCCCATTTCGGTTTGGGTTCACACCATTTTGAATGCAACAATACTAGTTTGTCGGCTGCCCACTTCGGTTTGGGGTCACGCCATTTTGCATGAAGCAATGCTAGTTCGTCGGCTGCCCACTTCGGTTTGGGGTCACGCCATGTTGCATGCAGCAATGCTAGTTCGTCTCTGACTGACGAATTGACACAAATATTCCCCATTGCAATTGGTTTTGGGTCATGAACCCAATATATCCCATTTAAGAAGCTTTGGATGCGCAGTATATGTGCCTGTAGCACCGCCATCCCGCACCAAAATGGGTTTGCAAAGGAGGTTAGGAATATATGTTGAGTTTGACGCGTCCTCCATTATTCGCTACCTCGAAACATTGACAGGAGATTTGTTCACTGCACTATTTGCAGACTGTCAATTGGATGAGACACTTTTCCCAAAATTAGGGGGAGAAGTTGGTGAAACCAAATGGGAAATTTTGTGGAAAAATGTATCATTATCTCATCTTGATCCACATACCTCTATTTGAAAGAAAGAGGTACAAAAGAGTATCCATTTGCAAAGAATAGCAAATCAAATGCCTGACGCATTTACGGACTTGAAGAGGATAACGAAATCACACATTCACGCGGAAAATGTTCCGATCCGTATTGAAGTCCCTATTGGACAAATATCTAGTGCCATATCCAATGAGTCAAATGCACGCCAGAAGCGTGGCAGACCATTAGGTTTCAAAGATCGAAATCCTAGAAAGAGGAAAAAGAACGATCCAAATGACACTATGAAAGAATCACATGAGGACGCTCATGATTTGATTAATTCCGAGATTCACGAAGAATCTATTGAGCCTGAGACCCTTGAAAATACGGAATGCAAGAATGTGAGGATCTCGAACCTCAGTCTGTGGTAGTACAAAATTAATTGAGAGCTCTCGAAGAGCCAATTATTACTATGTTGGAGAAACACAATTTACTATTGTGCTGTAGTAAGTCTCAAAGAAACTTATCCAGTTTCCAAAAGTACACGCAAAGGCGATTGATGATATTGAGACTATAAATAAAGGAAGGCTTTGATTCTCCTATTACTACAACTTGTAGCGGGGTAATTTGTATATGAAAAGCTACCCGCTTTGTTCTCCAGTTTGTACTACACAAACGAAAGAATGCCACAATAAAGTGGATATCTATTGGTATAAAACCCATGTCATAATAAACCCGAAGTTTATTGATAAGTGCACATGTCATGGTGTAAATTTGAAATTTACCAATATTGATAATTTATTCAGTTGACATTCGTGTTAGCCATCTCATTTGAAGTATGATGTGCAAATTCACATAGGTGAATATCAAAGAACTAGAAAGTTCTTGTTCTCAGTAATGAACGGACCAACTAAAGAGTTCGGGTTGAAGCCCATAAATTCTGGAAATATGAAAGGTGAGTATGGGCCCATTCACCTGCCATGTATACCACATATGATGCATCTATGATATGGTTACATGCGCCATTGTTATTAACCCGCAGCCTGGCAGTGCTTGCGAGGTAAATCGCTCAGTAATCTAACTTCGAGCATAGTTTCCAGATTCTCTACTCAAGACAGTTCATCTTGATAAGTTGGTTTATATTAAAGTTGGTTTAGCAAGATAATTATTGAGTGCTTCCACTTAATAGCTAAACCGTTTCTTATGAGAACTAAGCTATATATATATATCAGTTTGATATAAGTTGTATACGAGAGTATATTCTTCCCTCACAAGTGGTTCAGGGTCAGGAACCAAATAATTTCATCTTATATTAAGGTGCTGTGTATATTGACATAATGCACAAAGATGATTTCCCAAAGTTGAGGAAACATGTTAGCTTTACTAACATGAGGGGGAGACATGATAAACACTTGAGAAAGTGTTACATGGGATGAATTTTCATTTGCATATGTATATCCCCGAATATCATGATATGAACCTGTAGTTCATAAAAGGAAATGCAATTGCAACATATTGCAAAGCATGCTATACGCATTTGCTGACTCAAAGAAAGTAACTAAATGGAAGAGATACAATTCAAGAAGAATTGATTCCATATGAAAGACATGTAGCTTTGAACCTATAGTTCATATGCTTGAAAGTATAAAGGCAAAGGTATGTATAGTCAGTTTTCGATATCTTATTTGTTCAGTATCACTAATGAAAGCTTGATATGCAGCTAAAGTTTATTATGTGACTTACATGACTTAACTTGAAAGATTTAAGTTGCTTGAAGCATATGCAATTCTTGGTCCTGAAGTACCGCATCCTAAGTACAATTTGTGTACATATGAATCTTGCCATAACTATAAGCATGATGGATTTAAGAATGCATCTATGGAGATATTGAAGAGCTATTCCACGACATTATATGAAGATGTTCATATCTATCAAGAATGATGATTTCCAGGTGCGGAATATTTATTCAAGTCAATATGGTTGATTTATTCATCAAGCATCTACCAAAGATCGTTTTGAAGATGATGCACAAGATTGGAATGCAAATGCTCAAGGATATAAATCGATGTACTCATTAGGGGGAGTCAATGCGCGTTGCACTCTTTTTCCCTTACAAGGTTTTGTCCCACTGGGTTTTCCTTGCAAGGTTTTTAACGAGGCAACCAATAGGCGCATATTCAAACATGTGTACTCTTTTTCCTTACTTTAATTTTTTCCCATTGGGTTTTGGTTTTAAGGTTTTATGAGGCACATCATTGAATAGACATTCAAGGGGGAGTGTTATGAAATAGAAGATTCTTACACTTCTATTTAAGGTGAATGTCTTTAATGTATCTAATTAGAGAGATTTTAGAGTTCTATTAGTGGTAGCTAAATCTTCCTCTCCCCTATAAATAGAGGTGCCCCCTACCATTGTAAATCATCCCTTGAGACCCCTCTCAACTCAATAAGAAGAACTCTCTCTACTCTTCTCTCTATTGCTATTGTTCTTGTTCTATTGTTCTTGTCTTTTGCTTTAGTTTATAACACTCTAGAAGTTGTAGCTTGATATTAAAGAAAAATTTCATTGTTAGTTTGCTTGTTGCAATGTCTAACAACTCGAGAAAGCATGAAGAAAATGTGCAATTTGATTTATTCAATGCCCTTCAACACTTATTTTTATGACAATAGATAGCTTAGAAGGAAAAAAGAATAAACAACCTAAAATACAAGGTATTTTTATGAGAATGAAAAAAAAAAAAAATTTGGATTATATACCAAAAATGTATTTTTCTTAAAAATTATTAAATAATTTTTAAAAAAAATTAATAACCCATAAGACCTACTTTTAATAATTAGGGGCCTAAAAGATTTGGGGGCCTAAAGCGCCCCCTTCAGTTGCTTGGCCCTTCAGCCGGACTGTCTAATTATTTGATTTGGAACCACTTCATTTGATCTATTATTTCTTCGTTAGTTTGTTCCCTTTCCGATTATGTGTTCTTTGTAACATTCGCTTGCTTAGATGCTTTTGAAATTACTGATAGAAGTTTTTTTTGGTTCTATGTCAAAAGTAGCTATATAAAATGGTCAAAACTGTTCTTATATTATTCGATATTGAACAATTATATCCTCTGTTAAAAATTAATATCAAAACTATCCATGTTGTGACTAATTTGGCTCACTTATACCCTTCTCGACTAGCATATTTCTTTTTCGAATTTTAATTTTTAGAACTTTTTTACCCTAATTACATGTCTCAATTAATAACCTGTCCCCTCTTTTTTGTTAAATAGATCCCCTCCCCTCCCTTGGTATTACACCCAACCCCTAGCCCCCTAATTTAAATTTAATATTTTCTTGACTAGTACAAGGACAGGTATTTTAACCAAGCATTTTTTTTAGAATGTCAATTAAAATATATAGCAGGCAATCCAGATTTGATATCTTGGAACTTCTACTTTTTGTTGTCTTTATATTACTACATTGTGTTTTTTTCTTTCCTTTCTAAAATAGACAAATTTGACTAACATAAGTGAAAGAATGGCAGACAAGATTCTATTCCTGCATCATTGTAGTAGTAACAGCTTATTTTAGGAAGTTCAATGAATCAAGACTTTATTGCAATTATTTTTTTTCTTTTTGTTAAAGAAAATAAATTGGATGAGGCTTCCATGAAAAAGACTATTTCCTTTTTATTTATTTCTTCATGGACCCACAGTGTAGTGGAATTAGATTGTGATCTAGCTAGGTACTTATTTTAATGTTCCTTTGTATCAGTTTTTTGGACAAATTATTTCATGAGGATTGAACAAATTCATTTTTGAGTCAATTATACTGTTTATTTATAGGAAACCTCCAACTAGTCCTAAGCGACCTGCACAGTGTTGCTAAGGCCAAAATATCATATTTACAGACAAGTTGCTACATAAATACAATAATAATAACAAACTCAGTAAACCCATAAGTGAAATCGGGAGAGGATATTGTGTATGCAAATCTTATTACTACTTAATAAAAATAGAGAGATTATTTTCGATAGACCCTCGGCTCAAAGAACAGAGACAAAGTAAATTGATATTGGCGCAATAGTTTGAAACTTATGTCTCATAGCAAATTTTCATGACTATTTTTATTTTTGGAGTAATTAATAAAATTTTATTACCAAACTTGGAGAATTTTCATGACTATTTGATGGTGGGAATCTTAATTCTATAAATTGGGGGTGTAAAATATATTTATCTAATCAGGTGATCACAACTTCGTAAGTATCTATTTGATCTGCTTTTGCAAGTTAACTTTTTTAAATGTCCAGGGCTTTTGTGTTTTGTGAAAAAATTGTAAAATTGAGGAAATTGGAAACGAAACATTAAGGGTAAAAATTTATCCATACACCAAGCAAATAAATAACCGACACTTATCACCATATTTATCTACAATTTTTAGTACTTAATCATGGTTAGCTAACTTTATTTTTTACATGATCTTAAATTATAATATAAATCTATTCTTAATCTCCTTGCTATTCCTTTGTGCTCTTAACGGCAAGTAGATTGAATACAATGAAAACATTATGAATCGAACGGAAGAAAGGGAATTTACATTAGGGTTCCATGTTTGAGAGAGAGAAACAGTTCTCCCATTCCAATTGCAAAATGACCTAGAACTCTATCCCATTATTTATATAATGGGCTTCAGTGATGAGCTAAATATGAAAGTGGGCTAAAATACAAAGTGCCCAAAAATCAAAAAGAAAACAACTAAAGACTAATTAAATAAACTTTACAAGAGAGATATCGGTGTTTATGTTTCGGCCTAAATGCCAAATAAGTCATTAGCTCAACACCCCCCTCAAGTTAGAGGGAGAAACCGCATTCAACTTGCCCAAAAGATCATGATGAAGAGTTCCACGTAAGGGTTTAATGAAAATATCTGCTAACTGTTGAGTAGGAACATAAGAAAGAGAGTAATCAGCCCATGGAAAACTTGATTCCTGGCTATGTGTAAAGCAACCTGATTGTCACAAAACATAGAAAAAGGAAGAGAGACAGAAATGCCAAGGTCAGTGAGAAATCTAGAGAACCAAGCCAATTAAGCAACCACGTTACTAAGGGCCCTACACTCTGCTTCAGCAAAGAATAAGGACAGAACTGACAGCCTTTTAGACTTCCAACTGATCAAACTATCCCCCAAAATCACACAGAAACCAATAACAGATCTGAGAGTATCAGGGTAGGTTGCCCACTCACTGCCTGAGAATGCATGTATAGAAAAATCAGGGGAGTCTGAATAAAAAAGTCCCAGATCCACAGTTCCCTTAAGATATCTAAGCACATGCAGGGCAACAGTCATGGGAGGAACTCTAGCAGATTTCAAGAAATGACTTAAATGTTGAACAACAAAACAAATGTCAGGTCTGGTATGTGCAAGGAAGAGGAGCTTGCCTACCAGACTTCCATACTTGTCAGTAGAAAGAAACAAAGCACCAGAATCAGCATGCAATTTATTATTGAGGTCTAAAGGACAAACCATAGAGGAAACAACATCACAATCAAACTGTTGGAGCAAGTTAGATACAAACTTTTTTTGATTAAGAAGAACCCCACCAGGAACAACAGACACTTTAATTCCCAGAAAATAATGCAAGGACCCCAGGTCTTTAAGCTGGCCATCCAAGAACTGTTTGAGTGTAGAAATTTCAGGTGTATCATCCCAAGTTACAATGATATCATCCACATAAACTGCCAAAAGAACAAGATATCCAAGTTGACCCTTAATGAACAAAGAGTAATCATTAAGATATACCTCTACATTACAAGGCTTGAGATGGATTGACATACCATTTCCTTGAAGTCTGCCTCAATCCATAGAGAGACTTCTTCAATTTGCATACAAGAGAGGCAGAAACATAGGGAGTAGGAACATTAGAGATTCTCAACCCTTGGGAAAACTTCATATATACCTCCTCATCTAGGTCACCATGCAAAAAAGCATTGTTGACATCTAGTTGAAAAAGATCCCAATGTTTCTTAACAGCGACATCAATTAAATATTTGACAGTAGACATATTAATGACATGAGAGAATATTTATGTGAAATCAACCCCTTCAACCTGATTATTCCCTCTAATGACAAGCCTAGCTTTATATCTTTTAACACTCCCATCAGCCATGTATTTGATTTTGTAGACCCACTTGCAACCTATAGGTTTTTTTTACCAGGAGGAAGAGGCACAATGTCCCAAGTATGATTGGCATCCAATGCATCAAACTCCTTTCTCATGGCATCCTGCCATGCTGGAACCAAGGCAACTTGAGAGCAATATAAAGGTTCAGATTCCAAAGGAGAAGTAGAAGAAGTGGATCCACAAAAAGAAGGAAGCTGATACACATAATCCTGAGGTAAGAAGGAGTGTTGTGTCGTCTAGCAGTTCTCGTAACATCAGGTTGTAAAAAGGAAGAAGGAGGAATGTCACGATCACAGTTTAGAGTAGAGGCAGAAGGAAAAGAAGCTTCAGCTTGAACAGGTTTAGGAGGAAGAGAATTAAAAGCAGGGAAAGTAACAGAAGGGCTGGAAGGGACAGAGATAGGTGTCCCAGGATCATGATTATCAAGAAATGGAATAATTGGAGGTGGAAAATCAAAAGCTAGTAGAAGGTGTGGCAAAAGGAAAACATGTATCTGAAACACAACATCCACGGAGACAAAACATTTCTTAGAAACTAGATCATAAACCTTGTAACCCTTTTCGGAAAAAGGACAACCAAAATCAAATGCTCTTTGGGGAATCTTGTATCTTTTGGGAATAGGTATAGTAGCATAGACAAGACAATCAAATGCTCTCAAATGTGAGTAATTAGAAGTTTTACCATACAACACTTCATAAGGGGATCTGTTTTGGAGCATCCTAGATGGAATCCTATTCAGCAAGTATGTAGCAGTCAACAAACAGCCCCCCAAAACGAAACATGCAACTAGGACTGGAAAAGCAAGGCCCTACAAGCCTCAAGAAGTGTTCTATATTTTCTTTCAACTGCACTATTTTGTTGAGGAGTGTGGGGTGATAACTGTGATTTCTACATGTTTAATACACATTCTTTCCTAAGATTTGTGCATGAATTGCCATAAATTAGTTCAAGATGCTTACAAGTTATGCATGATTGCAAGTTTAAGCGATAAGATGACAAGTGTCAAAGATCGGCTCTAAAAGGAGTGAAATCTGCCAAGTGAAAAACCACAAGCTGCATAGTCCGCACTGGTATGTCATGCGGTCGCGCAAGAGAGTTCAGAGGATGAAATGCTTTAAGGCCAACCAGCGTGGTCCGCACAGCTTTGCCACGCGGCCGTGCAGGATAGTTCAGAGATCATGCAATTTTCAAGTAACTATGAGCAATCCACGCCCCTTTTCATGCGGTCCGTGCCCATAAGTGTCAGAGACTCAGTCATTCAAGGCAAAAACCCACATGGCCGCACACCTAATCAGTGCGGTCCCCATGGATGAAGTTCAGAGAGGGTGGATTTGTACCAAAACACCTAAGCAACCGCACTCCACTTCTACGCGGTCCGCGCCTAACGCCCTACGCGACCGCACATCACATTTGTGTGGTTCGCGTACCCAGTGTTAGAAGCAAGATATGAAGAGCCAAACCCCTATGCGGCCGCGCGTTATTTGTGCGTGATCCGCGCCAAACCCTCAGGGGTATTTTTTTCCGAATTTTTCCTGTGTAGTATATATAAAACATTTTACTTTTTTTTGGTTAAGTTGAGTTTTATCAGATAGCAGCTGAACTCGAGACTTCATAGTTTTAGCCTATTTTGGGAAATTTCTTCTAGTATTAATGTGGATTGGAGTAGATTAACATTGTAGTTAATTATTATGTCAATTTATCTACTATTTCCTCAATTTCTATTTCTACTATGTCTAGCTAAACCCAGTAGCTAGGGTTGTGGCTCAACCCTATTGTGGGTAATTAATGGGTGTGATTGTTTAGTGCATGAATGATGTTGGGTATTTGTTATTTGGGTTAATCTTATGTTTTCATTAAGATTTGGTGGTTGCAAACACTAAGCTAGCTTAGTGGGTCTTGGCTCTTCTTGAGAAAGAGAGTCTATGGCCCCAAGATTAATTCCAACAAGGAATTGGGATGGACCCATGAGAATGGTAGTCCTAATTAACGGGTTAAACCTCGAGAGATTAATTACCCAAATTGAACCCTAAGTTGCTTGGGCAAATTGGCCTACCCAATTGGTCTCGAGAGAGTCAATTAGGGAACATCACTCTCTACCGAGAGGTGTGAGAGTGGGTTCAAAAGTGAAACGGTTATAGCATAAGTCCCATATTCATCATTCTTGCATTAGGAATATCTACCCGTCAGTTGACCATCTAGGTGCATGCCACGACCCTAGTGCCTTTCTCTATATTGCATACAGCTTAGATTTATTATCTTAGCATAACTTAGCTTTAAACTTGTAGTTGATAATCAAAAGAAAACCAAAAATGTTAGAAGATCAATTAGGAGCTAAAACATAGACCTAGACCATACAAACACTTAACTCCAAATTGAAGCTCCCAGTGGAAAATTGACCCCGATACCATTATTGGGTAAAAGTATTAGTGCCCGCTCTTCCTTAGGTTGAGTCTGATGCGATCACTTTTTGGCGTCGTTGCCGGGGAGCTTTACGGTGTTTGACTATTTGTTGGCTAGTTTTGTGTTTTGCTTCTTTTTCCTTCTTTTGACTTACTTTATTTGTGTTAATTCACTCAGGTACCAATGGCTTTAAACGAACAAGATGCTATTAACATTGGAGTGGAGGAGGTGGAAGACGTAGAACAAGATGAGGTTTTACCCCAAGCACAAAGACGGGGTAGAAATGCTAATGCAAATGCTAATGACAACATACGAGACCCTCCTCCACCTCCACCAAGAGTGGAACCAAGAGTTCTACCCAATCAAGGGTACGCAAGAGCAATAGTTCCTCCCCTAATCCGGGCGAGGAACTTCCAAATCACAAATGTCATGCTCACTTTTCTCGAACAACGAGGGTACTTCACAGGCACCTCGGACAAAAACGCATACAAGCATTTGAAAGGGTTTGTGGATACTTGTTGGGGGAGCAAGCAGACAAATGTTTCAGAAGATGCACTGAGGTTAAGGCTTTTCCCCTTCTCACTTCGGGGTGAGGCATTGGATTGGTTGGAGAGACTCCTAAATTATTCCATAACTACGTCGGATGAGTTGGCCGATAAATTCATTGCCAAGTTCTTTTCTCCTAGTCATATGGCGGCTCTTCGAGATGAGATTCTAGCTTTCAAGCAAGAGCCGATGGAGCCTTTACATAAGATATGGGAGATGCTTCGGAAAATGGTTAAAGAGTGCCACAACAACGATGTGAATAACGTTATGATCCAACAGACGTTCTATCGAGGTATAAACACAACCAAACCAGTGAATTTCAATCAGTTGGCCGGTGGTAATTTTATGAAGCTTCCATACAACGAAGCTTGTGATGTTCTTGATTAAATGGCCGATACTTCTTCGGCATGGAAAATTCGGGCTAATGTTCCTCAGGGTGATCCTAATGTTATACACTTGTATAAGGATTTTCATGATCACGGCCAAGCCATTTCCGAAATCATGACAACAATGAACCAACTGGCTAGGGAACAACTTCAACAAGTTCAAAATTCGCGCCAAGTCAATGCCATGGAGGGAGTTAATATGATGAGACGAAGGCAAAGAGGGCAACAACAACCTCAAGAAAATTTTGACAACTATGATGATGGTGGTGGATATTAGAATGAAGGTTTTGATGACCAAAGTGAGGAAGTCTAATATGTGAACAACTACCAAGGGAATAGAGGTAATCAATGGAATAAAAAATGGAGACCCCAAGGTAATTGGAGCAATCAACAAGGTGGAAATTAGAATTACAATAACAATTAAGGAGGCAATTGGGGAACAATAATTCGAGGAATTAAGGTAATTGGAGCAGGAACAACAATTGGAACAACATAAATGTCGGTCAAGGTGGGTGGAACAATAATGGTGGACAAGGTTATAGGGGGAAATTCTTTCACGGCCCCCAATGTATCAGCAACCCAATAACCCACCTCTGTTTCAATCTCAATGGTCCAGTTCGTTGGGAAATGGCATAGGTCGAATAGAGAATATATTTGAGCAAATGATGAAGAAGAATCATGACTCCGATGCTTTATTGGCCTCCCATAACACTTTGATTTGTAACTTGGAAGTACAATTCGAACAAATTTTGCAATCTCTCAACACTCGCCCAAAGGGTGCTGTACCAAGTGATACGGTAGTAAACCCCAAGGGTGGGAATAATAATCATGTGATGGCGGCGACCACTAGAAGCAGAAGAGGTGGTGATGTGCAAGGCTCAAGAGGTAATAGAGTTGTGATTGATGAAGAAAAGTTGCAAGATGCTGAGATCCTGTTGGTAGTTGAGGATATTGTTGAACCAAATGCAAGTGATGATGTGAGAATTGTAATTAATGAGGGCGAGGAGGAGACTCAAGAGGCCGTGTACCCTTCTGGGGAACACGTCATTGATATGCTCGAACTGGTGGTGCCAAAAGCCAAATCACCCTTGCCTAGACCTCCTCTGCCATATCCTCAAAGGTTGGCCAAGAAAAAAGGTGACAACAGTTTTAAAAAATTCAATGAGATGATGAAGAGTTTGACTATTAATGTGCCCTTGGTGGAGGCACTTGAACAAATGCTGGGATATGAAAAGTTCATGAAGGACTTGGTTACTAAAAAGAGATCGATGGAGTGTGACAAAATCAAGATGACCCACCAAGTGAGTTCCATTGTACACTCCATGGCTCCAAAGCGAGAGGATCCCGTAGCATTCACAATACCATGTACCATTAGAAGTGCCGATTTTGCAAAAGCCCTATGTGATTTGGGGGAAAGTATCAATCTCATGCCATATTCGGTCTTCAAGACTTTGGGTATCGGACAACATTGTCCAACTTCCATGAGGCTTCAAATGGCGGACCGATCAATGAAGTGGCCGTTGGGGATTATCGATGATGTCTTTGTTCGTCTTGATAGGTTCATATTGCCGACCGATTTCCTGATATTGGATTGCGAAGTGGATTTAGAGGTGCCTATTATTCTTGGAAGGCATTTCCTAGCTACAGGGAAGGCCTTGGTTGATGTGGAAGCGGGAGAATTGACCTTCCGCATTGGTGATGAAAAGGTGGTGTTCCACGTGTCCAAATCAATGAGGCAACGAAATAGCACCGAGGTGTGCTCATTTGTTGACATTGTCACGGTGGTGATAGTGGATGACACAAGCGCAATGGAAAATGTCGAGGACCCACTTGAGGCCGTGCTATTGAACATGGATGATGATGATGATGCCGAAAGGGTGGAGTGTGTGAACGCATTACATGGCATGGGCTCGTATTCTTATGAGCTGAGGAAGTTATCTCTTGATCTTGAAAATCGCAAAACTCCACCCACCAAGCCATCTATTGAGGAGCCACCAGTGTTGGAGTTGAAACCACTTCCTCCTCATCTCAGGTATGAATTTCTTGGTCCTAATTTCACTTTGCCGGTTATTCTTTCTTCTTACTTGACTAACGTGCAGGTTGATGCCACTTTGCGGTTCTTCAAAAGTGCAAGCGGGCGATTGGATGGACCTTGGCGGATATTCGGGGTATTACCCCTACGTTTTGCATGCACAAGATAATATTGGAGGAGGATGCTAGGCCATCTGTTGAAAATTAAAGGAGGCTCAATGAGGCCACGCAAGAGATGGTCAGAAAGGAAGTCATCAAGTGGCTTGACGCCGGTGTGGTATATTATATTTCTGACAGTTCGTGGACTTCTCCGGTACAATGTGTGCCAAAGAAGGGAGGAATGACGGTGGTGACCAATGACAACAATGCACTTATTCCGCCTCGTACTGTGACGGGTTGGAGGGTATGCATGCATTACCGAAAGTTGAACAAGGTGACTAGAAAGGATCATTTCCCATTGTCGTTCTTGGACCAAATGCTTGATCGTCTTGCTGGCCGGGCTTTCTATTATGGATGGGTACTCAGGCTATAACCAAATTCTTATTTCCCCGGAAGACCAAGAAAAGACAACCTTCACATGTCCTTATAGTACATTCTCCTTCTCTCGAATGCCATTTGGATTATGTAATGCAGTGGGGACCTTCCAATGATGTATGATGCAATCTTCATCGAAATGGTGGAGTACATATTGGAGGTATTCATGGATGATTTTAGTGTGGTTGGGGACTCATTTTGGTGAATGCTTGCAAAACTTGGATCGTGTTTTGGCTCGAAGTGGTGAGGAGTTTTCTTGGACACGTGGGTTTCTATCGAAGTTTCATCAAGGACTTTTTAAGGTAGTCAACCCGTTGTGTAAATTGCTAGAGAAATATTCCAAATATGTGTTTGATGAGAGATGTATGGAGGATTTCGAGCTTCTAAAGCAAAAGTTGACGACTACCCCCATCATTACCGCACCAAATTTTGAGCTTTCCTTTCGAGCTCATGTGCGATTCTAGTGATGTTGCACTGGGGGTGGTCTTGGGTCAAAGAATCAACAAAATGTTCCATCCGGTATACTACTCAAGTAAGACAATGAATGAAGCTCAAAGGAACTATACTGTCACTGAGAAGGAATTTCTTACCATGTTTTTTTCATGGAGAAGTTTCACCCATACCATATGGGGGCCAAAGTGATTATTCATACCGATTAGGCCGCCCTTAGGTACTTGATGACTAAGAAAGATTCAAAATCAAGGTTAAGAGATGGGTTCTTCTTCTTTAAGAATTTGATTTGGAGATTGTTGATAGAAAGGGGAGTGAAAATCAAGTGGCGGATCACTTGTCTCGATTGGAGAAGGAAGGGAGGCCTTTGGACGGCCTTGAGATAAATGATGCTTTTCCGGATGAACAACTCCTCTCGGTTTCAATGCTAGACATGCCATGGTTTGCCGACATTGCTAATTATCTTGTTACCAGTGTGGTTCCGTATGAGCTCTCTTCTAACCAAAGTAAGAAGCTCAAGTGGGATTGTTCTGACTAATATTGGGATGAGCCGTATCTTTTCAAAATTTGCACCGATAGTGTAATTAGCCGGTGTGTTCCCGAAGAAGAGCAATAGAGTATTGTGGAAGCTTGTCACTCTTTGCCCTATGGTGGCCATCATGGCGGGGCGAGGACGGCGTCTAAAGTGTTGAGTTGTGGTTTCAATTGGCCTTCTTTGTTCAAGGATGCCGATGACTTTGGAAAGAGATGTGATGAATGCCAACGTGCCGGAGGGATTTCTAAGAAAGATGAGATTCCCCTTAATACCATTCTAGAGTTTGACATTTTGATGTTTGGGGGATAGACTTTATGGGACCATTCGTAAGTTCTTGTGGCAACACCTACATCTTGGTAGCGGTTGATTATGTGTCGAAATGGGTTGAGGCCATCGATTTTTCCTACAATGAAGCTCGAGGTGTGGTGGCGTTCTTGAAAAAGAGTATCATCATGATGTTTGGCACTCCACATGCTATCATCAGTGACGGGGGTTCTCATTTTTGCAACCGGGCTTTTGGCTCTTTGCTAGCCAAGTATGGGGAAAATCACAAGGTGACCACTCCTTATCATTCTCAATCGAGTGGCCAATTTGAGGTGACCAACCGTGAGATTAAGAGTATTTTGTCCAAGACTATCAATGCAAATAGGACCGACTAGTCGAAGAAATCGGATGATGCTCTTTGGGCTTATCGTACAGCTTTCAAGAATCCGATTGGTATGTCGCCATATCGGTTGGGGTTTGGGAAGTCTTGTCATCTTCCGGTAGAATTGGAACATAAGGCTATGTGGGCCTTGAAGAAGTTCAACTTAGAATGGGAAGTCGCTGCAAATCTCCGGGTTGAGCAATTGAATGAACTTGATGAGTTCAGGTTTCGTGCTTACTCCAACTCGTCCTTATATAAGGACAAGATGAAGTACCTTCATGAAAAGTATGTCCGTGGGAAGGAATTCAAATTTGGCGACATGGTTCTTCTTTTCAACTCCCGGCTGAGGTTATTTCTGGGAAAGCTGAAGTCTAAGTGGAGCGGTTCTTTTGAAGTTGTTGGTGTAACTCCTTTTGGTGCCATTGATCTCAAAAATAAGAATGGTGAAGTTTTCCGGGTCAATAGGCATTGTGTCAAGCACTATTTGGGAAAGATTGATGACAACCATGTGGTGGCACTCATTCATTTGAAGTGACTGTGATAGTAACATACGTCGTGCAGCGACGTTAAATCAGGCGCTTCTTGGGAGGCAACCCATGTTTTTTTCTTTTCTTTGTTTTTTTGTTGTAGAGTAGGATTTTTGAGCTGATATTTTCTGAAGTGTTGCATGAATAATGTTGAACCAGTGCAGGGCAAAAGTGCAAAATGGCCAGTCTCTGAATATTGCCTGTGCGGCCGCGCACCAAAATAGTTCGGTCCGCATAGGTTTGAACAGCTGAAGGGTTAAGGCCCAGAAGACCCAGCGCGACCGCGTGACATTTCTGTGATGTCCGCGCTGGAAGAGCCAGAAATACATGCTCTCTGACAAAGTTCCCATGCAGCCGTGCACCATAGTAGTGCGGTCCACACTGGGATGGCTGAAAGTACTAAGTCTCTGAACACTTCCACGCGGCTACGCACCAAAACAGTGCGGTCCGTGTGGATTGAACAACTAATGTGAAGGATGCAAAAATCCAGCGTGGTCCATGTCCATTATTGTGCGGCTGCGCTGGTAGGTAGGTACTGGGTCCCAGGGTTTTTCTATAAATAGTGGCCTTGGGCCTAATTTAACCGTTTTGCCAAATTTTCACCTGAGCTATTGTTTTCACTGTTCATCAAGATTAATTGTGCACATAGTTGAAATCTCATTAATCTCTAGTAACAACTCTCGTTCATTTCATTCATAGTCTAATTTTTGTTTCTTTTAATTGCTTTCTACTAGTCTCACTTCTTAATTTTGTCTTTTTCTTCTTAGTTTAACTGTTAGATTAGATTTTTGTGTGTTTTTGTTTAATCAGGGGCATGGAATCCCTCTAAATAACTGAGTAGGGACACTTAGGACACAAAAAGGTGAACAACAATTGGACTTAATTGAACAAAAACCCGGCTCAGTTAAATTAGCCCTACGCGCGGTTTGCATGAGTGTGGTTGAGAGATGATGGACCTCTCTGCGTGGTCCGCATGATATTTATGTGCGGTCCACGTGAGCCTAGCGCGGCCGCGGTCCAAAATAGTGCGGACCGCATATGAAGTTTTCCGAGAGGTCAACATTTGGGTATTTCACCTGCACGGACCGCGTACCATTTCTGTGCGGTCCACGATGAACCAACGCAGCCGCGGTCCAAATCAGTGCAGACCGCGTTGGTTTATTTATAGAGGTATGTGTGGGTGTCAGCATACTACGCGGACCGCATGCTTTTTGGTGCGATCCGCGCCCCTCTGCCTGTGTCACTATGTCTGCACTCTTTGCATTCAATTGAACTTTTTACTTCACCTTATGTGCTTCTACTAACAATTTTAGACATGTTTTCCTTGCAGACAATGGTTCAAAAATGAGCGGGCAAAAAAAAAAAAAAAACACCTGGGAGAGCTGGTTCCTCTCTAGGGGGAAAAGCAAGAAGATTGTGAAACTCACTCCAAAAACCAGGGAATTGATAAAGAAAACCCGGAAGATAATCCGGGAAGCTGATAGAGTTGCATCTCATTCCTTTGGGAGTGAGTATGCAATTTCACGAAGCATTACCTCGGACTCTGCCCCCACCCTCATGTCCACTTCATTTTAGCTCCGTGATTCTCCTTTTCCGTATCATGGTAATGTAGCCTCATCCAAGAAGCCAGTTAATGTCATCTCCGACTCGTCTGATGAGTCCGTAGAAAGAGAAGAAGAATAATACTCCACATCTCCCACAACTTCATTATCAGGAGAGAATGGAAAGGTATGCTGAGGGAGGTGGGCCACAGGTGGGGGGATAGAGCGTACTAGAAAATCGGTGGCATGTATAGACATGTTTGTTAGTGAGGTTGCTTTCCACAAATTCCGGGAGTGGTGGCTCAAAAGGAAACGGATTCTGGGGAGGCTGTTCATAGATGCCGATCTTGTCCCTCTCAACCCTCATGTGCAAGCACTATTCCGCACTAGAGAGGGTTGTGGCTTCTTCAAAGAACGTGTTGAGATGGCAAATGAGCATATGGTGAAGTTCTACAACAATGTTCACCATATAGTTCGAGACCCAAAAGCAACTAAAGTGAGGGACAAGACAGTTGTGTTTGACGGCAAATCGTTGAATGAATTCCTGGGGTTCGAAGAAAAGGATGAATCGCAATATTTAGAAAAGCTGGTAATGAAAGAGGAGGTTTTTACTTGGTTGGTCGAGCACTTGGCAGCCCCGGGTACAGTCCCAGTCTGGTTGAAAGTACATAAAAAAATCTTTGGAACACCCTGAACTTTGAAGCCAAAGGGTGGTTTACTTTCGTGTGCAGACGACTTGACCCGTATATACATGATCACTCCATTCCCCTTCCTCATGCTGTCTTGGTAGCATCTATCATGGCGGGGTGTCCTCTAAATGTGGGTAGTATTATGTCGAGGGCTATTTCTACAGCTGGTCAGGAGACTATAACAAACTACCCCTTCCCAAACACACTATCTTTGTTCTTCAGAGAATTGAAAGTGAAGAAAAAGAAATATGATGTCAAGGTACCTCTGCTGCCCCGTACTCAATGGTATAGTCAGCTGGGTCTAGACAACCCGAAGAAGGGCAAAAATAATGTGGCATCCACTTCCACCGCACCTGGCCAGTCTGAGGAGCTAGCGGTCATTGAGCAGCCCAGTGAGCCTTCCACCATTCCTGCTACTGATGAGGCATTTCCTCCAGGTCCATCGCCAGCAGATGGCCCTTCTATTGCAGCTGACCCAGTAGTCCCTTCATCAAAGATTCACCGATTCACCCCAAACCAACTCACCCATTCCCTTGCCAGTTTGAACAACTGGATGTCAGCTGTGACATCCAAGTTGTCTACATTGACCACTGTTGTACAGGCACAGGGAGCACCACTTACTGTTGAGATTCCTTTCTCCATCGAGGATGCACTGAAGAAGATCCTGGCCAACCAGGAAAAGATGATGGCGACGCAGGATGCCTTGACTAAGGCGGTTGGAGCACATAGTAAAGCGTTAGAGAAATTGGCTCGAGAGCACAAGAAGCTGAGGAAACAGAAGGCTTCCAAGGAGTCAGTGACACAGTTGAGAGTGGATGTGGACAAGATCATGGCGGATCAGTTGCCAATTGACCTATTATTTGGGGATCTGGCTGTAGAGCCAGCACTAGCACAAGTACAGGAGGAGTAGAAGAGGCCGAGGAAGAAGAGGACACTCCCTAGCACTAAGGGAGTTGTGATTGAGGTAGCACCGGTTCAGGAGAGTCCCTGCACTGCCCCACCAGTTGATGAGCCAGTTCTTGAGCAGGAACCTGTCCCAGTAGCATAACAGCAGCAGGCCGGGGATCAGTTTGAGGTCCCCGCCACTACAGAGCACTTTGGAGCCACTGACCAGCACAGGGTGACAGATGAGGCTTGAGGGACGTTCTATATCTTTATGATTTTCGTGCTTATTTTGATATTTAGCATTAGAGACAATGCTAGCTTTTATTCATGGGGCTGTGGCCCTACTATTTTGATTGATTGTTGGATTACTGTGTATATTCTTTTACTTTCAGCACATTCGTAGTTATAGATGGCTTGTATATAACTGTTCATTCTAGATGCTCTTAAACTCTATGTATATATTCATTTCCCCCAGTTATATTTTCTACTCCCCTTTTGTACATATTCATTAAATTTTCATTTTGGTTTTCTATTTTTCGTTAAAATTTTTCGTTTTAGTGGCAAAGTTAGGCTTGTAGCCTTTTTGTTTTGTTTTGGAGATTGCAATAAGCCCTTGGTTTTCTTAGTTCCCCGATTCTCTCCAAGGGTAGAGTGTTGTGAGAACCGGGTGGCTCTTCCCAATGATGGATGGCGTGACAGCCTTCTTAAGGGTTTGACTCCTTTTTTTATTTTCTTTTTGAATTTAAAGTTTTCGTAGTTAAGGGTACCTCAAGCAAAGCTTCACTTGGGCCTAGAACATTTTCCTTTGGTCCTATGGTTAAAGACATTATGTTGTGTTTAGGATGGTGAAACTTGTGGCCTTGAGACTCTTGTGTCGACCAAACAAACATCATGTGGTCATGTTGGGCCATTTTGCGCTTGAATCATATCTAAGGTCATTGTGGGCTCTCGAATCCTTCTTTGGCAATCCTTGGGTGTGCGTAGTGAGAATGCAAATCGTGAGCCCAAGTACTGAGCATATGGTCTAGAACCTGCCCCGAATGTTTGTTGAGGCGAAATCATAGGTGGAACTTGAACTGAGACGTGATTGTAGGCTTTCCTTGATCCAAAATGCAAAATTTGAACAATTTCCATGACCTACAAATAAAATGATCCCTAGTTCACCCCTTTTGAGCCTTAAACCTTTTTCTTTCATGAACTAAGCTACAAGCCTATACCTGTTCTTAATGAGACCCTCTCTTGGAACCTAAATGTTCCCTTGATTAAATGGCAAATGTCTAAGTTTTGGGGGAGAGTCAAGACAGGCATCAATGTGGTAAAATGGCACAAAAGCAAAAGAAAAAAAATAGCAATAAGAAAGAGAAAAAGACAAAAGTTAATAAGAACAAAAAAAGGGAATTCAAGGACAACAAAAAGTGAAAAAGGTGTGGAAAAGAAGAAAAAAAGAGAAAAGTTTTGAATTGCAAAAGAAAGAGTGACAATGTGTCTCTCTAGCCCCTTGAAAGAAGTGAATTACTCAATTAAGTCAGGAAAGTGTGCCAAAATGTATCAAAAGAAGTGCTTAAGGGAAGACTGAACCCATTTGAACAAAAACATGTCTTACTTTTCACCAAAGCCTTCACAATGACTTCTTAGAAGCCCTATATGATCTTTAGTTGAGGGAAGCTTACATTAGTTGATACTTACATAAAGGGCAAGCAAATGGTACTTAGAGCCGGACTTAGAGCCTTTTCGTTGTGAGAGATAAGAGAAAAGTCCATTCACCTTAATTGGTGTGCAAATAATCTAAAAGGTGAGGTTCACTTAGGGATAGTAGAGGATGTATGAGTTTGGGTTCCATTATGACCAAAGTAATTGAGAAAGGTTCCTTGATGAAATGTGTCAACTCTTGATGTTCTTGTGTCACACTTGATCCACAAGTTTTCAAAGTTTAAATGTGTTGATGATGCATTTGCATTGTGGGCAGTTGTTAGTCCCAATTGATGCTTGTTGAGGTTACTTTAGAATAAGCAAGAATTACTTGGGTGTTTTCCATTGAGGGGTAGGTCTCATTTTATTTGCTTGAGGACAAGCAAAGGTTTAAGTTTGAGGGAGTTGATAACTGTGATTTCTACATGTTTTATACCCATTCTTGCCTAAGCTTTGTGCATGAATTGCCATAAATTAGTCCCAAAATATTTTTAAGTTGCGCTTGATTGCAGGTTTGAGCGACAAGATGACAAATGTCAAAGATCGACTCTAAAAGGAGTGAAATTTTCCAAGTGACAAAACACAAGCTGCGCGGTCCACACTGATATGTCATGCAGTCGTGCATGAGAGTTCAGAGGAAGAAATGCTTTATAGCCAACCTGTGCGGTCCGCAATGCTTTGCCACGCGGCCGTGCAGGATATTTCAAAGACCATGTAATTTTTAAGTAAAGATGCACAGTTCGCGCCCCTTTTCACGTAGTCCGTGCCCATAACAGTCAGAGACTCAGTCTTCAAGGAAAAAACCCACACGCCGAACACCTAATCAGTGCGGTTCGCATGGATGAAGTTTAGAGAGGGTGGATTTGTACCAAAGCACCTACGCGACCGCACTCCACTTCTACACGGTCCGCGGCCATCGCCCTAAGCGGACGCGCATCACATTTCTGCGGTCCGCATCCCCAGTGTCAGAAACAAGATATGAAGACCCAAACCTCTACGCGGCTGTGCGTCATTTGTGCGTGATCCGCGCCAGACCCTCGGGGGTATTTTTATCGGGTTTTTCCTCTATTGTATAAATAGAACATTTTTCTTTTTAGGTTAAGTTGAGTTTTATCAGATAGCAGCTGAACTTGAGATTTCATAGTTTTAGCCTATTTTGGGCAATTTCTTCTTGTATTAACGTGGATTGGAGTAGATTAACATTGTCGTTAATTATAATGTCAATTTCACCTACTATTTCTTCAATTTCTGTTTCTACTATGTCTAGCTAAACTTATTAGCTACGGTTGTGGCTCAACCCTAGTGTGGGTGATTAATGGATGTGATCGTTTGGTGCATGAATGATGTTGGGCATTTGTTATTTGGGTTAATCTTATGTTTTCATTAAGATTTGGTGGTTGCAAACACTAAGTCTAGCATAGTGGGTCTTGACCCTTCTTGAGAAAGAGAGTCTATGGCCCCAATATTTATTCCAACAAGGAATTGTGATGGACCCATGAGAATGGTAGTCCTAATTAACGGGTTAAACCTTGAGAGAGTAATTACCCAACTTGAAACCTAAGTTGCTTGGACAAATTGGCCTACCCAATTGGTCTCTCGAGAGTCAATTGGGCAAAATAACTTACTCTACCGAGAGGTGTGAGAGTGGGTGCAAAAGTGAAACTGTTATTGCATAAGTCCCATATTCATCATTCTTGCATTAGGAAACTCTACCCTAGTTGGCCACCTAGGTGCATGCCACGACCCTAGTGCCTTTCTCTATATTGCATTCAACTTAGAATCAATATCTTAGCATAACTTAGCTTTAAACCTTTCGTTAATAAATTGTAGTTGATAATCAAAAGAAAACCAAAAATGTTAGAAGATCAATTAGGAGCTAAAACATAGTCCTAGACCATACAAACACTCAACTCCAAATTGAAGCTCCTTGTGAAAAATTGACCCCGATACCATTATTGGGTAAAAGTATTAGCGCTCGCTTTTTCATAGGTTGAGTCCGCTGCGATCATGGGGGAAAATAGTTTGGTAGATAATACCCTATTGACTTAAGAAGGAAGAGCCAACAAGGCTGGAACCCAACTCCAAAGCGTTGTCACTTCTAATAGTTTGGACATTATCATTAAATTGAGTCTTAGCCATTTCCAAGAACGTCCTGATCATGGAGAAAACATTGCTCTCGGAACATAGTAGATGTGTCCAAGTAGCCCTAGAAAAGTCATCAACAATTGTAAGAAAATATCTTGAACTAGAAGAAGTTGGTGTGTGGTAAGGTCCCCAAGTATCAATGTGGATGAGTTGAAAAGGTCTAGTTATACTAATGGAGCTATCCGGGAAGGAAAGCCTAGTTTGTCTAGCCATGGGACAAATAGAGCAAGGAAATGATTGTCTAGGAGCAAGAGAAGATGATAAAACAGAAATGTGCTTCATATTTGTAAAAGGAATGTGGGCAAGTCTTAGATTACAAATGAAACTCATATCATTTACATCAACATTATTACAATTGGAACTATTAACATTTGAAGACAAAACTACCGTCTCAGAACTAGAAGAAGGAACATGTTTACATGAATCAGACAACGAACACACAGAGACATTGCTGCAAGAAGTGGAAAGAGGATGTGGAGGTGGCACTCAAGTAAGCTTGTACAGACCAACCTCCTCTTTGCCAAGATCCAGAGACTTCTGAGAAGGGGCATGTAACATGTGCAAAAAATAGGAAGTTACAGTAAACAAAACTATACAATGCAACTGTTTTATCAGTTTGTGGACAGAGATTAAGTTGTGTTGAAAAGAAGGAACAAACAACACATTTTGAAGAGTGATGAATGGAGTCAAAGCAAAAGATCCTGTAAAAGTTATTTTTTCACTTTGTACCCATTAGGAAGATCAAGATAAGGTATGGCTAAAGGTGTAATATCAAAGAGTAAGTTTTTATTAGATGTCATGTAGTCAGAAGTTCCTGAATCTATTATCCAGGTGATAGAATTAATTTGAGTAAGCATACAAAGTTTGTAATCAGTGACAAATCGCTCAGTTAATTAGAGTACCAAAAAAATTAGCGTAACACATGAGGTTAGGAGGCTGAGCACTGGAATCTCCCAACTGAGTCTGTTGTAGCAATGTTATTAGTTGATCATATTGTTGTTTGCTCAGGCCTGGAATCACAGACCCTTGACCATCCATGTTAGGAACAGACTAAAGATTCTCAGTAAAATTTCCAAAAGATCATATGTATGCCCGTCAAAAGGGTTGAGCTGAACACCAGTAGTGGCATGATCATCATCATTCTTTCCCTTGTTGAATTTAGGATTTTGTGGGTACTCATAAAGTTTGTAAAACTTATCAACTTAGTGTACGGATTTCTTGCAGTATTTACAGAACAGGGAAGCTTTATTTTGGTCAAAATTAACTCTTTGTGTATACTTCCTGAGAAGAGGAGGATTAAGAACTGCAGCTTGATTGACTCCAAAGTTCTGACTGACTCCAAAGGGAAATCCAGGCTTATTGTTTGTATTAACATTGAAAGACATATAGTCAAGATTGAATTGGGAAATGGATTGAACTTATCTTTGTTTTTCATCATTAAGGAGTATATTATAGACACTTTCAAGACTAGGAGAAGGTTGCATCATAAGCAAGTCTCTCCTTACCACCACATATGTCTTATTTAGCCCCATGAGGAATTCAAATAATCTATTCTCTTCATCCTCCTATATAATCCCAAGCTTGGAAGCACAAGTGCACCTTTGACCATGATTAGTACACACTCCCCCCAATTTATCCATAACCCTTTCAGTTTATTAAAATATGATGCTATGTCTAGAGGACTCTGAGAAATATGAGCAAGTTCTCTTTTAAGCTCAAAATGTTTGGTCCTATTAGCTGTACCATATCTGTTCAGTTGTACCCATATACTCTGCGCAGTTTCAGAACTGCACACTCTCAGCTATCTCAGAATATAGAGAAGTAGTTAACCACGAAATCACCATGTTGTTACACCTGTCCCACAATTTTTGTTCAACCACAGTGGTAGTTGGTTGGGGACAATTACCATAAACAAAAGCTAGTTTTCAGCTGATAAGGCCACTATCATCTTCCTTTTCCATCCCCCTAAATCACTGCCCGAAAAAGGAATAGGAACAAGGGATATACTAAGATTATCAAAAGAGTGGACAAAGAGAGGACTTGTGGGATCATGGGAGAAGGTATCAGTGCTATTCATATCTACTTCGCAGAGAATAACAATGAAAAGGAGTGTTGCTTCAATTTCTCAGAACAACTATTCGGCATAATAGATTTTCAACAAAAATACACATGAAAAATCCCTAATTAGAAATGAGGATAGATTTACCTAACTTCGTCGCTACCGGAGAAGAACGACCTTCAAAATCAGTCGAAACCCTAGCTTCGAGTGACACAGATCCAAAACCCGACCGGTGGCCTTTCAACTTCTTCGCTTGTAGATTCGCCGGAATCATGCTCAAAAACGTCAAAAATCCACCCAAAATGTTGAGCTGCGAAGTCTATCAACAGAGGCTTTCCTCATGTGAACAAAAATTTTTTATTCACCAACCATCGGAGAAGAAAAATTCAACGAAACTAAACCTGAGTAAGATCGAACGAAAGAGCGAAGAGGATATGTCCCAGATTCTTTGCTCTGATACTATGAAAACATTATGAATCAAATAGAATAAAGGAAATTTACATTTGGATTCCATGTTTGAGAGAGAGGAACAATTATTCCATTCCAATTGCAAAATGACCTGATGTGTCTTTCTAGATATTGGCTAAGTGCCTAGAGCCAAATCAATGCAGAAATAAATATCACAATCCGGAGGCATGCCTGGAAGATCTGTTGGAAAAACATCGGCGAACTCTCGGACTACTAGAACTGAATCAATCATGCGCTGAACCTTCAGAAAGGAAACAACCCTGCTAGGCATATCAACTGTGGAACCCTTCCACTCCAATCTCGGCAATCCTGGCATCGCCAGCGAAATAGTCTTGGCATGATCAAGGACAGCATGATAGGGAGGTAACCAATCCATACCCATGATGACCTCAAAATCCATCATATCAAGCAACCAAAGATCTGCCCTAGTATTGTAACCACAGAAAATAACCACACAAGACCGGTAGATCCGGTCCATAACCACAGAATCGCCCATAGGAGTGGACACATGAATAAGAATACCCAAAGGCTTAGGAGCGATAACCAGAACATGAGCAAATAGAGAGGATACATATGAATAAGTAGATTCTGGATCAAATAATACCGAAGCATCCCTACCGCTGACCGAAATGATACCTATGATAACAACATTTGAGGCCAATGCATCTGGATAAGCCGGGAGAGCATAAAATCTAGATGGAGCGCCGGTGGCCTGGCCTCTACCCGACTCAGAAGCATCTGGCTGACCTCTCCCTATCTGGCCTCCACCTCTATGACAACCTCTTCCGGTAGGCCCTCCACCTCTAGATGGCTGGTTTGCTGGTTCTGGAGCCATGGGATGCTGTCCCTACTGTATTGCCTTGCCCCGAAGCCTGGGACAGTACCTCCTCATATGACTTGGGTCTCCGCACTCAAACAACATGGTGGGGTGGCCTGCTCCCTGATGGCTGACTCTGAAAACCGAAAGATCCACTAGAAGAAGCTTGAATAGACGGCACGCGGTATGAACTTTCTGGCACAACATTGAGATAAGAACCGGAAGAATCTGGAGAACCTAGATACCCAATGGAAGAACCATGAACCGCAAGTGGGTGATAAGAACTCTCTGGCATGATGCTGAAATACAAGCACGCTGGAGCACCCCGAGTAGGTGGTGGTGCTGGAGTTGGGGGCCTACTGGACTGACCCCTCCCGAAGTGACCTCTACCCTTAGCTGGGGTACCTCTAACTCTAAACCCTCCGGAGAATCTGGACCTCTTCTCCTACTGCATCTTCTCAAAAACCCTTTGACGGTAACCCTCAATCCTATGAGCAATCTCAAGTGTAAGCTAAAAACCTGTGCCCATCTCCACTTCTCGAGCCATGCTGTTACGAATAGTGGGATGTAATCCCGCAAAAAATCGCCCTACCCTCTCTTTCTCTATGGGGAGTATCATACGTGCATGGAGAGACAACTCAGAGAATCTCGCCTCATATTCGGTCACTAACATCTGACCCTGCTGTAACAGCTCAAACTAAGGATGCAGCCCTTCTCTCTCAGAGAGTGGAATGTACCGATCAAGGAATAGCTGAGTGACCTGACTCCAAGTGAGGGTAGGGGAACCTTCTGAACTACTAAGAGCATATGAATGCCACCAATCTACGGGCCCTCCCCTCCAACTGAAAGGTAATGAAGTCCACTCCATGTGACTCCAATATCCTCATGTTGTGCAGTCTGTCCCTACACCTATCAATAAAGTCATGTACGTCCTCATGAATTTCACCCCCGCACTGGAGGGCGAGGTCTAGTCCATCTGTCTAGTAGCTTCTGTGGATCCCCGTCCACAGCTGGCATGGCCTGGGGTGCTACTGCGATAACTGGTTAAACCCCATCTACGGGTAGTGCACTCGAAGCCTGATATACGACCACTGCTTGTCCTTGAGCCTTAGCGATGTGGGTTTGTGCTCCCTCCGCTGGAAATAAACCACCCCATGTCATAGTATCCATGAAATGAAGCATACAGCCCATGACCTCTTGAAATCCCGGTGAGGTCATGAAATCTACCGGGGTAAGCTCAGCCACAGGTACCTCACCCTGCTCCTCAATAATGGGATTCCTCACAGGGTCTGCTGGTGGTACGACTGTAATGGCTCTGGGGTGCCCTTGTCCCCTACTACGGGTCAGTGACCTCCCCCGACCTCGACCTTGGCCTCTAGAAACGGGGGGAGCAGCTCCTCTCGGGTCTAGAACATCGGCGGTACGAGTCCTCACCATCTATAAGATAATAGAAATGGAAATTTAGTACAATAACCACTTCACAATAGGAAGTGAATAAAAAGTAGTCTTTCCTAATACCCTATAGCCTCTCTAAGATAAATACATACATCTCCGTAATGATCTACCAGACTCTATTAGGTTTGCCCGTAACACTATGAGACCTACGTGAACCTAGTGCTCTAATACCATGTTGTCACGACCCATTTCAAAAACAGGTCATGATGGCACCCACCAACCTTTCCGGGCCAGCCAAATGTGGAATATTACTAACAATTCATACAGAATCATGCTCAAATTTAAGTGAAATACTCATTCAACTAGGGGTGGAATGAAAAGAGTTAATATAGTAAGAAATGAAATATACAACCCCAAAAGCAAGTCTACTAATGCATGTGTGTGCCAAGACCTGGTATCACAATGTACATGCATCTAGTAGAATATACACATCTCTACCCTACTGTTTGAAATAAGGGAAAGACCGCAAAAATACAAAAGAAGACTCCATAAGGCTGCCGAGCGATGTAGGAAGGTAAGCAACTCACAGTGGAAGTCTCTACAGCCACTCAGACCCTATACATTTAAGTACAGAAGCGTAGCATGAGTACATAAACAATATATACCCAGCGAGTATCCCGCCTAATCTCGAAGAGGTAGAGACGACTGGTCGGCTTGATACCTACTAGGTCAAGATAATATCAGAATGATGATGTACAATTTGAAGCATAAATATTTAAGCTAAACCACATTACAATGGGAGTCATAATTAGACTTCTTTTATTATTTTTCCTTCTTTTGCATACTTAGTAATAATTCATAAAAAAAATCTAGGCTCAAGCACATATATAAATATCATGCTCAACAATGCCGAGGTCGACGACCCGTTCCAACAGAATACAAATTTGTGCAATGCCGAGGGTCAAACGCCCCGTACCATATATATTTCTATTTCATCGAGGCGATCAACCCGATCCACAAATATCAAGATAACATCAAGAATGCACACAAAGGAATCATTTATGTACAAGGAAATAATCCTCTCAAGTTCAACAATAATCACATGTTCATTTTTCATTCCCCTCTAGTCTCTAGCATGTCATAAAAGATCATTTAGGTATTTCAAATAATGGAAATCTCAATTAGCCATGATGTGGGTCCTAAACTACCCAAACATCTAACATTATAGTAGCTACGCACAGACTCTCGTCTCCTAGTGCATACGTAGCCCTCACATTCAATAGCAATTTATCATTTATTAGTCCTAATGGGACAATCCCTATCACGAGGTTAGGAAGGAGACTCACCTCGCTCCAAGTGCACTTCCAAATATCAATATCAAGCGCGAGACCTCAAAGCGAAACCGGAAGCACATAAACTAATCAAACAATGTAGGAACTAGTCAATAAGGGCTTACAAGGTTGAATTTCAACTATTTAAGTGATTTTCCAACCTTTCCCGCAAGTTTCCAAATTTTCGACCCCAGGCCCACGCGCCAGGATTCCGATATTTTTTGAAGGAAAATATTCTCTGCGACCAAAGGATTACTAATATGTAAATTTTTAGTTCATTACATAGCCAATTAGGTGGTTAAATCTTAATTTTATCAAAACCCTAGATCTAGCGCTAAACCTTGATTTTAATTTATTATTAGTATTTAATCTACCTATTATACATGTATTTACACCAAGGGTGAGTGAAAATTACTTACCTCAATTGCTATGTTGAAATTCACTCTTTGGAAGCTTCAAAATGGCCCAAGTATGGAGGATATGGGAGATAAATGCACTTGAACCCGTATTAAATAAGCTCACTGCCCCTGTGATTTCCACTTCTGCGGTTTGGGGAGCGCTACTGCGGTCCCGCACCTGCGGAAAAAGGGTCGCATATGCGGTTTTGGGCAAAGAGGGGTCGATCGCTTCTGCAGTTTGGGGGCCGCATAAACGGATCTGCTTTTGCGATTCCTTGGCCGCTTTTGCGATTTTCTCCCTGAGCCGGCCTGGCCGCTTCTGCGGTAAAATGACTGCTTCTGCGGTCCAAGAGCCGTAGAAGCGCTTTTGACAGAAGCAGCAGAAGTTGTTTCTTTTCAAAATCCAACTTCGCTCGAACCTCGACCATTTGACACCCGGGGCTCCCGATCCCTGCCCTACCATATCGACAAGTATGAAATCACGAGGCGGACCTAGTTGAACCCTCAAAGAACCCAAAACAATGCTACATCAAGGAATCAAACCCCACAATTAATTGATTCAACTTAGTGAACTTCAAGTTCTTAATTTCCTTCAACGGGTAAAAACGCCCTTAGACTACTCGGATTGACACCAAATTTTACGGGTAGGTCTTATGTAATATTTTTGACTTATATCAAGTTTTGAAAGCAGAATCCAAACCCCATACACGAGGTTTTAATGAATATTTAGATTCTTTAATTCTTTAAAACTTCGATTTAATAATTTTACATAAAAAATTTTCACTCGGGTTAGGGATCTCGGAATTCGACTTCGAGCATACGCCCAGGTCTCATATTTTCTCACGGAACCCCTAGGATAGTTAAATCATGAATCCAGATCTGTTTCCCAAGAAAGGTGACCAAAGTGAAACTTAGCTTTTTAAGAAAACCTTAAGGGAATAATTGATTTTATTTTCACTCAAAACTCTTCTAACTTCTGAACTAATCGCCCTCAAAAGTCTATATATAGCTAAGGAAAGCGTGGGATGTTTTATTTAAGGGAAGATGGTTCTAAATAGTAAAACGACCAGTCGGGTCGTTACATTCTCCACTTCTTAAACAAACGTTCTTCCTCGAACGGACATAGGAAAGTACCTGGACTGCTGAATAAGTGGGGATATAAGCTCCACATGTCCTCCTCGGACTCCCTGGTCGCCTCCTCAATCGGTTGGCCCCTCCACTGGACTCTCACCATAGAAACTCTCTTAGACCTCAACTGACGGTCCTGTCTATCAACAATAGCAACTGGCTCCTCCTCGTAGACCAAGATCTCATCTAACTGAATGGTACTGAAATCCAACACATGAGAGTAGTCAACATGATACTTCCGAAGCATCAATACATGGAAAATTGGATGAACTCCTGATAAATTGGGAGGTAAAGCAAGCTCATAAGCAACCTCTCCAACTCGCCTTAACACCTCAAAGGGACCAATAAATCTTCGGCTCAACTTGCCCTTCTTCTCGAACCTCATAATACCCTTCATTGGCGAGACTTTTGAGAGAACATTCTCGCAATCATAAATGATAAATTACGCGCCTTCTGATCCGCGTAACTCTTCTGTCTGGACTGAGCTGTGCGAAGCCTCTCCTGAATCAACTTTACCTTATCCAAGGCGTCCTGCACCAAATCTGTACCTAGTACTTAGCCTCACCAGGCTCAAACCACCCTATAAGATAATGACAACGTCGGCCATAAAATGCCTCATTCAGGGCTATATCTATGCTGGACTGATAGCTATTATTATATGCAAACTCCGTCAAAGGCAAAAATTGATCCCACTGTCCTTCAAAGTCAATCTCACATGCTCTAAGCATATCCTCTAAAATCTGAACTGTCCGCTCCAACTGCCATTATGATTTGAGGATGAAATATTATGCTGAGATCCACGCTGGTGCCCAACCATCTATGAACGGCTCTCCAAAAGTGAGTATGAACTAAGGGCCGCTGTCTGATGTGATGGAGACTGGTACACCATGCAACTAGACTATGTCTCGAATATAAATCTGAGCGTATCTCTCCACTGTGTAAGTAGTCGCCACTAGAATAAAATGGGCCGACTTGGTCAATCTATACACAATAACCCACATTGAATCAACCTTTCGCAAAGTCTGGGGAAACCCAACCACGAAGTCTATAGTGATGCGCTCCCACTTCCATTCCAGAATGGGCATCTACTTATGTAGGCCACCCGGCCTCTGGTGCTCATACTTGACCTGCTGGCAATTCAAACATCTAGCCACATACTCAATAATGTCCTTCTTCATCCTCCGCCACCAATAGTATTGTCTCAAGTCACGATACATCTTCATGGCACCCAGATGAATGGAGTATCTCGAAATGTGGGCATCCTCTAGAATCCTCCTTCGCAAGCCGTCTACATAAGAAACACATACACAGCCTCAAAGTCATAACACTATATCTTCGCCGGTAGTAACCTCCTTGGCACCTCCCTGAAGTACCATATCTCTGAGGGCTGTCAAATGTGGATCGTCGAACTCTCGGGCCTTAATATTCCCTAACAATGAAGACTGAGAAACCACGCGTGCTAGAACTCGGATAGGCTCCGAAATATCCAACCTCACAAGTCTGTTAGTCAAGGACTGAATGTCCAAAGTCAATGGTCTCTCCGTAGTAGGAATGAATGCCAAACTACCCATACTCTCCGCCTTTTTGCTCAAAGCATCGCGACCACATTCGCCTTACCTGGATGATAAAGAATGGAAACATCATAATCCTATAGTAACTCAAGCCACCTGCGCTGACTCAAATTAAGGTCCCTCTGCTTGAAAAGGTGCTGTAGATTTTGGTGATCGGTGTAAACCTCACATGACACCCCATATAAATAATGCCTCCATATCTTCAGAGCATGAACAATCGCTTCCAACTCTAGATCGTGCAATGGGTAGTTACTCTCATGAGCTTTCAATTGGCGTGAAGCATATGCAATAACTCGTCCCTCCTGCATCAATACACATCCCAAGCCAACGCGAGAGGCATTGCAGTATACAGTATACATCCCTGAACTGAAAGGCAATACAAAAATCGGTGATGTGGTCAAAGTCGTCTGGAGCTTCAAAAAGCTCTCCTTGCACTCGTCGGACCAATGAAATGGGACACCCTTCTGGGTCAATCTGGTCAAGGGTGAAGCAATAGACGAAAAACCATGCACAAACCACCGGTAGTACCCTGCCAACCCAAGAAAACTCCTGATCTCCGTCACAGAAGTAGGTCGTGACCAACTCTAAAGTGCCTCCACCTTCTTAGGATCCAATTTAATACCCTCTCCGGACAAAATATGCTCCAAGAATGACAATGACTCTAGCGATAACTCACACTTGGAGAACTTGGCATATAGCCTCTGCTCTCGCAAGGTCTGAAGTGCTACTCTCAAATGTTGCTCGTGCTCCCCCAGCTACGTGAGTAAAGATGTCATCAATGAAGATGATAACAAAAGAACCAATAAAAGGCCGGAACACCCTGTTCATTAAGGCCATGAACGCCGCTGGAGCATTTTTCAACCCAAAAGACATTACCAAAAACTCGTAGTGGCCATATTTAGTCCTGAATATGGTCTTCGGAACATCTGAATCTTGAATCTTTAGCTAATGATACCCTGATCTCAAGTCAATTTTAGAGAACACCCTAGCACCCTGCAACTAGTCGAACAAATCATCAATACGCTGCAATGGTTACTTGTTCTTTATGGTGACTTTGTTCAACTGGTGGTAATCAATGCACATCTGCATAGTACCATCTTTCTTCTTCACAAGTAGCACTGTTGCACCGCAAGGTGACACATTTGGCAAGGAAAAACCCTTTGCTAATAACTCCTCTAACTGCTTCTTCAACTCCTTCAGCTCTTTAGGAGCCATACGGTACGGTGGGATAGATATAGGTTGAGTTCCAGGAGTCAAATCAATGCATAAATTAATATCACAATTCGGAGGCATGCCTGGAAGATAAGAAAGAAAAACATTGGCGAAATCTCGGACTGCTGGAACTGAATCAATCGTCTGAGACTCTGTTGTGGTGTCACGAACATAAGCTAGATAAGCCAAACACCCTTTCGCTGAGCCTTCAGAAAGGAAACAACCCTGCTAGGCATATAAAGTGTGGAACCCTTCCTCTGCAATATTAGCAATCTTGGCATCGCCAGCGAAATAGTCTTGGCATGATCAAGGACGGAATGATAGGTAGATAACCAATCCATACCCAAGATGACCTCAAAATCGATCACATCAAGTAATAGAAGATCTGCCATAGTATCGTAACCACAAAAAGTAACCATACAAGACAAGTAGATTTGGTCCACAACCACAGAATCTCCCATATGAGTGGATACATGAACAGGAATATCCAAAAGAGTGGCCTGGCCGGGAGAGCATAAAATCTACCTGGAGCGCCGGTTGCCTGGCCTTCACCCTACTGAGAAGCATCTGGATGACCTCTCCCCGTCTGGCTTCTGCCTCTCTGACGACCTCTACCGGTTTTCCCCCCACCTGTAGGTGGATAGGTTGTTGGTGCTGGAGCCATGGGCTATTGTCCATGATGTATAGCCTTGCCTCGAAACCTAGGGCAGTACCTCCTCATATGAACTAGGTCTCCGCACTCAAAACAACATGGTGCGGTGGCCTGCTGCCCAGATGGCTGACTCTGAAAACCGGAAGATCTACTAGGAGAAGCCTGAATAGCCGGCATGCATTATAAACTTTCCAGCATTGCACTGAGATATGAATTGGAAGAATCTGGAGAACCTAAATACCCACCGAAAGAACCTTGAACAGCCGGTGGACGATAATAACTCTCTGGCATGGCGCTGAAATAAGAGTGCGCTGGAGCACCCCGAGCATGTGATGGTGATGGAAACAGGGGACTATTGGGCTGACCCCTCCCGGAGTGACCTCTACCCCTAACTGGGGCACCTATAAACCCTCTAGAGAATCTGGTCCTCTTCTCCTGCTGCATCTGCTCAAAACCCCTCTGAAGGTAACCCTCTATCCTACGAGCGATCTCAAGTCTAAGCTGATAACTTGTGCCCATCTCCACCCCTCGAGCCATGCTGTTTGGAATAGTAGGATGTAATCCCGCAAAAAATCGCCGTACCCTCTCTGCCTCTATGGGGAATATCATAAGTGCATGGCGAGATAACTCAGATAATCTCGCCTCATAATTGGTCACTGACATCTGACCCTGCTGTAACAGCTCAAACTGATGACGCAGCCCGTCTTTCTCAAAGGGTGGAATGCACCGATCAATAAATAGTTGAGTGAACTGAACCCCAGTGAGGGGAGAGGAACCTGCCGGCTTGTTAATAGCATATGACTTCCACCATCTACGGGTCCCTGCCCTCCAACTTAAAGGTAGTGAAGTCCACTCCATGTGACTCCAATATCCTCATGTTGTGCAGTCTGTCCCTGCACATATCAATAAAGTCCTGTGCGTCCTCATGACTTCACCCCCGAAGACTGTAGGGCGAAGTCTAGTCCATCTATCTAGTAACTTCTGTGGATCACCTTCCACAGCTGGCATGGCTTGGAGTGGTACTGCGGCAGCTAACTGAACTCCATCTGCAGGTAGTGCACCCGGAGTCTGAAATACGGCCACTACATGGCCTGGATCCTGAGCGGTTGGGTTCTGTGCTCCCCTCCTGCCTGTGAGGTAGTTGGATCCCCTGGAAATAAACCAGTATGCATCATAGTATCCATGAACTAAAGCATGCGGCCATGACCTCCTAAAATCCTGATGCGGTCATGAAAACTGCCGGGGTAGGCTCAACTACAGGTACCTCACCCTACTCTTCAATAATGTGATCCCCCATAGGGTCTGCTGGTGGTACGACTGCAATGGTTCAGGGGCGCCCTCGTCTCCTACCATGGGTCGAGGTTCTCCCTCGACCTCGACCTTGGCCTCTAGCAATGGTGGGAGAAGCTCCTCCCGGGTCTGGAACATCGGCGGTACGAGTCCTCACCATCCGTGAGAGAATAGAAATGGAAATTTAGACACTAACCACTGCACGATAGGAAGTGAATAAGAAGTAGTCTTTCCTAATACCCTATAGCATCTCAAAGATAAATACAGACGTCTCCGTACTGATCTACAAAACTCTATAAAGTTTCCCGTAACATTGTGATACCTACGTGAACCTAGTGCTCTGATACCATGTTGTCATGACCTATTTCCAAAAGAGGTCATGATGTCACCCAAAAACCTTGCCGGGCCAGCCAAATGTGGAATATTACTAACAATTCATATCAAATCATACTCAAATTTAAGTGAAATACCCATTCAACTAGGGGTGGAACGAAAAAGAGTTAATATAATAGGAAATGAAATATACAACCCCAAAAGCAAGTCTACTAATGCATGTGTATGCCAAGACCTGGTGTTACAATGTACGGGCATCTAGTAGAATATACACATCTCTACACTACTATCTGAAATAAGGGAAAGACAACAAAAATACAAAAGAAGACTCCATCCGGCTGTCGGGCGATGTAGGAAGGGAAGCGTCTCACCGTGGAAGTCTCTACAACCACTCACTAAAGAGTGCCGGATATGTATCCAGATGAATCTGCCTCAGTCCCTGTACATTTAAGTACAGAAGCGTAGCATGAGTACATAAACAATATGTACCAAGCGAGTATCCCACCTAATCTCGAAGAGGTAGAGAAGAGAGGTCGGCTTGATACCCACTAGGTGAAGATAATATCATAATGATGATGTACAATTTGAAGAATATATATTTAATTTAAACCACAATTACAATTAAAGTTGTTAAACGGGTGGTCCGGTCTGGTCCGGTCCTTTTTTTACCCGTCGAGTTTCGGGCCGGCTGGTTCTGGGTTGGTACACTGACGGGCTTAGCGGGCTGAGTTAATTCGAGTAAAAATTGAACCATAAGGTTTATGGGTTGAGGGGGCCGGGCCGGGCCGGGTTTAGTGTACTTTTACTTTTTTTTTTTGGTATTTTGTATAACTATTGTAAGTTATATTAATACTTTGTATTAATTAAAAGAATACAAGTAAGATGGGAAAAAATTGCACTTATTGCAAGTTCTACTTTATTTCTTAATTTCAAGTTTCAACTTTCAAACTTACAAAATGAAATGTTTTCATTTTTTTCAACAAGTAAACTAGTAAAGTAGTAATTTCAAATGTTTTGCATCGCCCTAGCAAGTTTATCATAATCAACATGAACCGATTGACATTCTTGTGGCTTGTTAAATTCGGATTGGTTTCCATGTGTTAATATCCTCCATGTTCCTCATCTTCTGGGCTATCAACATCTTCCTTTCCTTGATTTCTTCGTTCCGATCTAATCCAATCTCTGAAACATACTAAAACTTCCAAAGCATTGCTTCCCAATGAGTGGCGCGTGTCTCCAAGTTGTTGTCTTGCTTGGCTAGATGCAGTCTCCGTTGCAACAATAGAAATTGGCACATTCAGCACGTCCCGAGCCGTAGTGAAAAGATCAGAAAATTTCTTTTCATTTTCATGCCACCATCCCAACGGTGAAAATTCCTCTGTGCGAGGCTCCTTTTTTTTTTCTGCAAGTAGAATTGAAGTTCATCAATATTCCTGTTACTAGTTTGAGTGTTAGAAAATGTAGAAAAAATATTAAAACTATCAAGGGTTTCTTCATCATCATCCATAGTAGCAGAAGTGCTACATTGCATAGAGGGATTAACATTGCTAGAAGCACGAGCAACATTATCACATTCATTTGCATAATAATTATATAGTTGTTGTAAATATTCATTTAGCTTGTTCATAGAAACATACAAACTTAGGGTTCAGTTTCTCCAATCTCCATATAAGTATATAAAGTATTCATTAATTGGTGACAATCAGACATATTAATAGAAGGATTTAAAACCGCACCAATTAAGTAAATCGTAGGAATTGGAAAGAAATAATTTTTGAATTTTGCTTGCATTGTTTCAACAACATCCTTATATTTTTCTTTCTTCTTAAATTTAGATAGTAGAAAAGAAATTTCAGCTATATGTACTTAAGCCATAGTAACAGTGGGGTAATATACTCTAGAAAACTCAACACTAGCTGCATAAAATTTATGTAAAAAATTTAACAACATCATTAATGACCTCCCAAGTATCACTTGCTAACATATGCCTTGGATCAGTACAATGTGCATTAGAACCTTCTATTATTGGGAATCTATATTTGTAGCAACATTTTAAAAATATATATAAATAATTCCATCTAGAAACAATTTCGTCTGGCATGAATCTAGGTTTAGTGTTATACAGGATACACTTAGTCTTAAATTCTTTTATTCTATATTGTCTATTATTTCCTTGAATAACACCAACCGCTCTTCTAACATGAGTAATCTCAACTGAAAATAAATCAAGGCCATTTTTAATAATTAAATTATAAACATGACATGTACACCTAACATGAAAAATATCATCAAGAGGTGGTTGCAAATGCATTTTTAAAATTGAAATTGCGGCATTATTGTTAGAAGCATTATCAAAACATACACAATACTTTTTTGTTTAGATTATAAAATTCAACAACTTCAACAATTGTACTACTTATAAACGTAGAAGTATGACTCTGATCTTCATCATATTTAAAAGCGATAATACATTTTTGCATACAAGTACTATCATCTATCCAATGGCATGTAATTGTCAAATAATCATTTTCATTAACAACATGGCCAATATTAGAAGTTAGTCATACTCTAGAAGGAAAGTGGCTAAACAAATAACGTATGTATGTTTGATATTGTCCATGAAGTCTAAAGATATCTACTCTACAAGTACTTCTAGGGATACCTTTAATAAAGCATTGTAAATCCTTTGAATATACATAATAAGATACGATGAAGAAGCAAAAGAAAAAGGTAGACAACCCAAAGCAATCATTTTTCCTAATTCCTCACAATCCCTCATTTTATCATATTTTACTAGACCTCCAGTAGTAGGGTTAATAGTTGTTTGATTTTCATCCCCGATTGGATGGTCAACTCTCGTATGTCTACGAAGCGTCCTAGTACCACCTAAATTTCCTCCAGTCAAATGTTTAAAAGTATCTTTACAAATTTTGCACCTAACTCTATCAGTACCTTCTACTATTTTAAAAAACATCCAAACCTTACTTCATTTTCTATGAGTAGAAGTCGGAGCCACAGGTGGTCTACCAGGAGTGGTGCTACGACCACCACCCCTTGTAGCAATAACAACTCCAACTCCAATACTACCAACTCCACCACTAGTAGGTGTAGGTGGTATCTCATCTTCTATTCCAATGTCATTATCTTTTATTCCAAAATCTTCTTGTAATTGTTCATAATCTATATCTACTTTATCATTAGGCGATGATTCAGAAACATGTGTTAATGGGTTAGTACTATTACTACCAGAAGCTCCAGGACTATCTCTTTTTTTATTTTCACCCTACCAATAACTTTTCTACACGCATTTTTAGCAGCACTAAACATATTGTAAAAATTAAAGTATAAGCTAAAATTAAATATGTAGTTAAAATATTAAATAAGAGAAAGAGTTGGAGGGAGTGCACCGAATTCGACAATAAATTGAGCACTTGATTATGCAATTCCGGTATTACCACGAACAAACATCAAGCACGTATATATATTTTGAACTTCAAACTTCAAATTCTGAATGACAACTTCCGATAAATTTAATTTAAGAAAAGTGATCCAAATAAAAATTATTAAATTAGAAGATGAAATCTTGAAAATTGAAGGGAAGAGAAAAATTGAGAATTGAGATTGAGATAAGAATTTTAAGTGAAGAAATGAAGGGTGGGGGGGGGGGGGAGAGTATTTATAGATTTTTAAAAGGGTTAATTTTATAAAGTATTAAATACAGAAAATAAAAAAAGGCCATTTATGCAACAAATCCGCTTCTGTGATTCCTTGGCCGCTTTTGCTGTTTTTCCCCTGAGCAAGCCTGGCCGCTTCTGCGGTAAAATGACCGCTTCTGCAGTCCAAGAGCCGCAGAAGCAATTTTGGAAGAAGCAGCAAAAGTTGTTTCTTTTCAAAATCTAACTTCGCTCGAACCTCGACCATTTGACGTTCGGGGCTCCCGAGCCCCGCCGGAACATATTGACAACTCTGAAATCACGAGGCGGACCTAGTTGAACCTCGAACTACCCAAACAATGCTAAATCAAGGAATCAAACCCCAAAACCAATTGATTCAACTTAATGAACTTCAAGTTCTTAATTTTCCCTTCAACGGGTCAAACGCCCTTAGACTACTCGGATTGACACCAAATTTTGTGGGTAGGCGATAAATGATATTTCAGAGTTGTACCAAGTTTCGAAACCAGAATCCGAACCCGATACATGGGGTTTTAATGAATATTTAGATTCTTTAAAACTTAGATTTAACAATTTTACATAAAAATTTTGAACTCAGGTTAGGGACCTCGAAATTTGATTCCGAGCATACACCCAGGTCCCATATTTTTTCACGGACATTCTAAGACCGTCAAATCACGAATCCGAATCCGTTTCCGAAGAAATTTGATGGAAGTCAAATTTGGGCTTTTAAGAAAACCTTAAGGGAATAATTGGTTTTATTTTCACTCAAAACTCTTCGAACTTCCGAACTAATCACCCCCGCAAGTCGAAATGTAGCTAAGGAAAGCATGAGAAGTTTTATTTGAGGGAACATGGTTCTAAATAGTAAAACGACCAGTCGGATCGTTACACCAAATCACCTCCAATCTTTCTCAAATTTTATATGTTGACTTATCTATACGTTTTAATTGAATTTCAACTATACCCATTTAAAAGTTCCGCTACTTAGATTTTTGGAATATATATATATATATATATATATATATATATATATATATATATATATATATATATTGTATTTATCAGCTTATTTACTGCCTCATCCATCAAATTTTCTTTTCATCTTGCATCAAATGTTGCTAATCACGTTGAAAAATATAGAAGGTGATTTTACCATGTGGTTCTTTGAGAGAAAGAATCTTATTTATTTGGTTTTTTATGTGCTTGGCTAGTTTTGATAAGTGTATGACAAATGGCTAGAGTTTGGTAAGTTGGTGCTATTTATACATCATGGCCCATTATAATTTTTAATTTAAGAAAATGATCTTTTTAGATTTCTTATGAGTAAAAAACAGATCTCTTACGTGTAGAAGAAAATCTCCCATGTGTAAAAAAAATAGGGTCATAAAATTAAAATAAGTTTGTAAAGAGCCAAAAAATTAATTACCCTGGTAAGTTGGTACTTATTTGGGATATCTGGGTAAGTTTTCCTAAATTTTTACCGCATTGTCCCTTTAAAACATCACTATTGGTGAGTGAACTAAGATTGTAATAGTTATTTATGGAGCAAGGGTCAAGAATAATTATCATTTGGGTGATTTGCACACATAGTATATTTTATTGCCATATTAATTTTGATCTCGCTTGCTCCATGGGAAAAACTACAAGTTTCCTAAGTGTTGCCCTTCGCTGTCGCATTGGTAATACTTGTGATTTTTGGCCTTAAAGATTTGTCAAATGGTACAAGTAAGAGGGTAAATAAATTAAGATCATATATTTCAAGGTCATTAGGATGTAAATTTCCTGCTCAAATTTGGGCGGCAAAAGCCCATATTAGTTGTCAAAGGACTGGGCTTTAGGCTATTACTGGGCTGTCAAACCCCTCTTATGCGGGTCCGGAACCAACTTTATACAATTGTTCTGATAAGATGATGTGATTTTTTCATAAAAGTTGCACGTGGCGTCCTATTTGGTCGTGCCTATTTAACTTATAACTATTTTTTAAAACGTTTTAAATTGTACCCACTTTTCAACAACTTCAGCTCCCTTCTCTTCCTCCTTCTCCACGCAAGAGATACATTGTGCAGTTCGCCAGTTACAGAAAAATGGAATTAGTAGATTGATTCTTTATTTCGATATATCTATCTGTAATTTGATGTTCAGTTAATTAGGTTGGAGAATTCTTCCATGGCTTTATTCCTCAACAACTGCAATAAAGTATCCTCCGTAAGAAACTAATAAGTATTTACTGATTAGTTAGGCACTTTAAATTTGAAAAAGAATTACCTTCGTGAACGCTGGTGGAGATATGAATGAGAGGTAATGAGCTTGCACTGTGGAACTTAGAAAATGGGATAATGATGTTGCAGTTTCGTTGGTAGTGGAAATGGGACTCCTATGAGGCATCGCGATGGGATTATCTTGAGGAAAATTATTATTCCCTAAATACTCTAAGAAGGCTGAAGTTCTTCAGCCACAAAAAAAAACTTCAGCTCTAGAGCTGAAGTTCGACAATGACAGAACAAAAACTTCAGTTCTAGAGCTAAAGTTCACCGGTTACAAATAAAAACTTCAGCTCTAGAGCTAAAGTTCGTTAATTACAAAAGAAAAACTTCAGCTCTAGAGTGTTCTCCAGTTACAAAACAAAAATTTCAGCTCTAGAGCTGAAGTTCCTCAGTTACAAAAACAAAAAATTCAGCTCTAGAGCGTTCGCCAGTTACAAAATAAAAACTTCAGCACACTTGGTTCAACACACTTGCAAATTCAGCCCCGTATGCTGAAGTTACGTGAAAAAAATGGGTACGCTTGCAATTTATTTTGCAAAGCGGACACAAGTTAAAACGTGATCCAAAAATCAGGTATAGATGCAAATGCCCCAATTTTTTCCTTCACTTAGTATTTGCTATCTTCTTCTTTCTTTTAATAAAACTTTTTTGTCCTTTTTTTTTACTTTTTTTTTCGATTTTCCCAAATCGCACTTTATGGGTCAAAACCTGATTCGTGATTATTAATGAGATTAGTTTAGTCTTAAGCGTATTTAGGTTAACAAATGGCACAATCATTCATTAATAATAAGCTCTCGAACACCACCTAGCTTAATCAATGAGGCTACGGCATACTCACTATCATTCTTCTTCACCTCTACTTCTCAAGAAAAGAGAAGACCATTGTAAGGCTCTGAACCTCTCCATGGAGAGGCAGACAAAATTGATACAATCAATAAAAGATCTTTACCCTCCCCTCCTTAACAGATAACAATCGTCTCTTACATTTTATTCATTTGGTGTTTTGGTTTATTACAATCTACTATGATAGGCCCTCCATTTATTTTCGTTGTTTTATGCTTATAAAGTACATGAGAACTTTGAGCAAAACAATTTGGCGTTGTCTGTAGGGATTTCATAGCAGAATCGCGTAGTTCATCCTCAAACCAAAAAGGAAAGAAAACGCCCAAAATGGAAAGCAACCCAGGTCAAACGAGCAAAAGTAGCACAGCGGGTGAAAGGAACTCGAAAGTTCCGTCAAGAGTCCGAATCCGCGACCCCCCCGGTTCCCAAGAAAGAGAAAGAAGAAGAAGAGAAAGCAGACACCCCCCTACAGGGAGAACACGGGCGAGAGACCCAAATCCTATCAATACGAGACCTTGCCGGAAAGTGGCACGAAGGCATCTCGAACATAGATCCATAACGGAATCACATCTACAAAATAGTAAAGAAAAATACATTCAAATCAAACAAGATCTCAAGCAAAAGGCAAAGGTTCAACAACGGTTGAACAACAGCTCAGGCTACGTGCCCTTGCCCAAGAGTTCAACTATGAGTTGAACTGGGACTCAGGATATGTGCCTTCGACATCAAAAATTGCAAAGTCTCAACTACGACTGAACAACAGCTCCGGCTACGTGCCCTCGCCCAAAACTTACACTATGAGTTGAACTGGGACTCAGGCTATGTGCCTTTGACATCAAAAATTGCAAAGGCTCAACTATGGTTGAACAACAGCTCACGCTATGTGCCCTCCGATTCATTCTATGTACCTTCAATATCAAAAATTGCAAAGGCTCAACTAGTGTTGAACAACAGCTTAGGCTACATGCCCTCCCCCAAAAGTTCAACTACGAGTTGAACTAGGACTTAGGCTATGTGCCTTCGACATAAAAAATTGCAAAGGTTCGACTACGGTTGAACAACGGCTCAGGCTACGTGCCCTCGCCCAAAAGTTAAACTATGAGTTGAACTGGGATTCAGGCTATGTGCCTTCGACATCAAAAATTGCAAAGGTTTAACTACGATTGAACAACATCTCAGGCTATGTGCCTCCAAAAGTTCAACCATGAGCTGAACTGGGACTCAAGCTATGTGCCTTCAATATCAAAATTGAAAAGGCTCAACTACGGTTGAACAACAGCTCAAGCTACGTGCCCTCCCCCAAAAGTTCAACTATGAGTTGAACTATACTCAGGCTATGTTCCTTCGACATCAAAAACTGCAAAGGTTCAACTACGGTTGAACAACAGCTCAGGCCATGTGCCCTTGCACAAAAGTTCAACTATGAGTTGAACTGGGACTCAGACTATGTGTCTTCGACACTGAAAACTGCAAAGGTTCAACTACGGTTGAACAACAACTCAGACTACGAGCCCTCGCCCAAAAGTTCAACTATGATTTGAACTAGGACTCAATGCCTTCGACATAAAAAATTGCAGAGGTTAAACTACGGTTGAACAACAACTTAGGCTACGTGTCCTCGCCCAAAAGTTCAACTATGAGTTGAACTGGGACTCCGACTATGTTCCTTCGACATAAAAAAATTGCATAGGTTCAACTACGATTGAGCAACAACTCAAGCTACGCGCCCCCGCCCAAGAGTTCAAATATGAGTTGAATTGGGACTTAGGCTATGTACCTTCAACATCAAAAAATTTCAAGTTGAACTAGGACTCATGCTATGTGCCTTCAACATAAAAAAACTGCAAAGATTCAACTACGGTTGAACAACAACTCAGGCTACGTCACCTCGCCCATAATTTAAACCATGAGTTGAACTAGGACTCACGCTAGGTGCCTTTGACATCAAAATATTTCAAAGGTTCAACTATGGTTGAACAACAACTCCTGCTACGTTCCCTCGCCCAAGTGTTCAACTATGAGTTGAATTGGGACTCAGGCTATGTGCCTTCGACATCAAAAAATTGCAAAGGTTTAACTACGGTTGAGAAACAACTCAGTCTACACGCCCTCGCCCAAGAGTTTAACTATGAGTTGAACTGGGACTCAGGCTCTGTGCCTTCGACATTAAAAATTACAAAGGTTCAACCACGGTTGAACAACAACTCAGGCTACGTGCCCCCGCTCAAGAGTTCAACTATGAGTTGAACTGGGACTCAGGCTATGTGCCTTCGACATTAAACTATTGAAAAGGTTCAACTACGATTGAACAACAACTTAGGCTACGTGCCCTCACTCAAGAGTTCAACTATAAGTTGAACTGGGACACATGCTACGTTCCATCGACATAAAAAATTTTCAAAGGTTCAATTACGGTTGAACAACAACTCACGCTATGCGCCCCCGCACAAGAGTTCAACTATAGTTGAACTGGGACTCAGGCTATATGCCGTCGACATAAAAAATTGCAAAAGTTCAACTACGTTTAAACAAAAACTCAGGCTACGTGCCCTCACCCAAGAACTTAACTACGAGTTGAACTAGGACTCAGGCTATGTGCCTTCACCGTCAAGAATTGCAAAGGTTCAACTATGGTTGAACAACAACTCAGGCTATGTTGCCTCGCTTAAAAATTCAACTACAGAATAAACCAAGACTTAGGCCGAGCGCCCCCACCATTGGACGCTGCATGGCATGTCCATCTACGAGTGAAGGGACAAGTTAAGCAACCTCGCCAATAAAGTAAGTACGCCTAAATCGAACTATGATTCAGGCTGTGATACGTTCAGCCCTGGTCAAATTGCAAGGCCACAACCAATAATTCCAGCATGCCCGAATTGGGACTAAGGCTATACGCAACCCACGCAAAATAAAGGCCACCAACTTACTCATACCGATTAGAGGAAAGCGTTAAGCAAAAAGCGTCTAATCATGGCTAAGACCATCGACGCCGCCTAATTTGTGACTAAAGGCGGGAAAACAACCCTACAACGATCGAAGTCAACTAACTAGCCAAGGCCATCAACGTCATCATGGCCAAGGCCACCAACGTTGCCACGATTAAAGTCGTAGGGGGATCAACGTGCACACCAGAAAACTCTAAAGGCGAAACCCACTTGAATGAATGTAAAAGAAAACTTGGAAACAAGAAAAAGAACATAAAACTGCATATCTATCTACAACTTTATTTACAACAGGTCACCTATACTTACATACAGCCAAGGCCGGCGAACTAAGAAAAATTGGTCAAACGGCAACCAAAAAACAAAACAAAATACAATAAAACTAACTATATAAAAACATTTTCAATTAAACAACACCCATGTCACCATCAGCACCATCAGCGCCGTCATTAGCCCTTGGAGTGGCCGGGTCGAAGCCACAGCCAAGATGAGCATCATGAGCCTTCTGGCGGGGTCACTCATAAATGGCTTCGAGCACAATGCCGGCCGACCACAATTTCTTGTATATGTCGAGCTGGGCCTCAGCAAACGACCAAAGATCACGAGCGGGGCCATAAGAGGAAGCCTGGTCCCTCAAGTGCTGATTCTTGGCCTGCAAGGCCGTAATACGATCTACCGCAATCTAGGCATCCCGTTCAGAAATGCCAATTTGTTCCTCCAGACCCGCCACTCTGAAAGTCGTAGCAGATCACTCCAGCTCTCAGTCCCTCTCACGGACACGGACCGCCGCCTCCAACGCCCGAGCCTTTGTCAAAGCATCCGTTGCTTGCCGTCTCAAAGCAGCGACCAACTCGTTCAACTTAACCACCTGCCTAATCAAGGACTCAGAGGCCTCTGCCAAGGCCTCCTAACTCAGGTGCTCCCTTTTGGCGACATCACTCCTCTCGACCTCCATCTCCTTGGCCTTACAACGAAGTCGCTCCTTGAGAGTGTTCACCCTGTTTTGAGTCTACTGCACTAGAAGCTCCCGCCTCGCCAACTCTTGAACTAATTCCTGGCTGTGGGGATAGTCCCTTATGCGCACGCGCATCACACGACACCTATCCTGGTAATGGCGATACTTCTCCAGCGCCCGCAAAAAAGATTCCCGAGCGCACGTTAGCTCGGCGCATACCCTCTATCTCCAAAAGAAAGGTCTGCAAAGCAAAAACAACGGTTAAAATAGGAGGCAAATCATGGCAAGAAAAGAAATGAAAGAAGATCACCACATGTACCCTAAAACCCATCACGGCTGCGCCTCGGTCATTAATCTGACGTCTGTAACATCCCTCAGCGACCTTCTCTCCTCCTCCGAGCACAGAGGCGCAAATATCGGTACTAAATTATCCTCTTCAAGCAGCAGGTTCTACTCGGTAGGAATCTCGGCATAAGGAAATGGTCCTTCTGCATGCGCCGCTGCATTGGTGAAGCCTTCCTGGAGCAAGCGGACTTCGTCAGGATCCAAGTCAGATTCGAAGTCGAATTCCCCTCCCGCGACGTCCCTTCCTTTCTCAATCGGCCGAGAGGTCGAGGCTCCCTCCCCCGCCAATGGGTTGGAACTTACTTCTCCAACCAATGCAGTTGCTGAGGAACCAACTTCCCACTCAACAGTTGGGACTGATGATTGAGCCGCCGAAGTGACGATTTCATTACGGCCTGAACCAACGGGCAACCATCATTGTGTTTTTGCCCTCAAGGGAAGGCATAGACTCCTCATTCTCCTCTGCATCCAACGGCAGTGAGTCCAAATATACACCTCTCCAGTAGACGTGAAGGCGACCCTATGCCTAACCAACGACCTCTCCTCCTCCTCCTCCGCGTTCAAGGGCGATTTGGCCTTGGGGCGAACAACCCCCGAAGATGCCTCGACCAGAGATGCAGACCGTAATGGGGAATGGGCCACTGACGACTCAACTGAAGTCGCCCTCATAACTAGACGTGGCATCGACGCCATAACAAGCCGAGAAGTCGCACCCGGCCTGCGGAAAGCAAATTAAGGAGCCCTCACACGGCACATCCCCCCTGATCAACAAAAAATGAGAATTAAAAGGAGAAAAACTTAGCACAACTGAAGGGTAACGACACAATAACTCAAAATACTCACCAGAAGCGGGCCTACAATCGTGTCGTTCCCAGAAGGATGGCTATGTATGAATCCCCGCTGTCTGAGGGAGTACGACCTCGACCTATTCGCTAATGCTGGATAAAGAAGCCGGTGGTGCCCTCTCATCTACGAACACAAGGTAGAGTCAACACTTATCAGAACAAAGAACAAAAAGGAACAGAAGGCGGAACTTGATAAATGGGAAACTTACATATATTGTTCCAAGTTTCGGGGAACCCTGCAGCATTCAAGATCAAATGCTCGGTCCTGATGTAGAAAAAATTCTCGTAAGTGTGAGAATCGAATGCATCATCCAACTCTGCAATCGGACCCCTAGCCCCACGAGGGACTATTCGAATCATGGTACCACGGACCCTCTGAGAGGCATAAAGAGTCAGCACGTGCCGTAGCGTTATTCCTCTTTGGGCCAACTCTGAAAACTTAGAAAGCATGGCAAAAAGCTTGTAAAAAGAAGGGACAAGTTGACCAGGGCACACTTCATAATCACGGCAAAAGTCCGCTACAAACGCCGGAAGGGGAAGCTTGAACCCTAATCTGAAAGGGTAAGCGTAGAAAACGCAATACCATGGGCGGTCAATATGCACTCTTTTCTTCCTCTTGGCAAGGGCGATATCAGCAGAACGAGGGATATCCCACTGCTCCCTTAATTGGGCAAGACCCACCTCTCCTATTAGTGGGGCCTCATTGTCCTGATCCTCCCCATCATCGGCGGTGAAGGTAGTTTCCGGACCTCTGGGCAAAGAAAGAATATCAACTACCGATGAGCTCCTATCGATCTCCACCGATTCAGAGGCCCTCGCCACCATAGAAGACCCATCGGCCGCCGGAAGAGTCGCCGGAGAAAACTCTGTGTGGGAACTGCTTTCCATTACTGATTATCGTGCAAAGTGAACAAGATTCATAGAAGAAGGAGCAAAGATGGAGATTGAGTGAAAGAAGACAAAGAACAACACAAATTAACAGAGAAAAAGAGTGAGAGAAGTTGCTTCTCCAGGAATCTTACTTAAATAGATGCTGAAAGTGAGAAACGGATGATATAACTTGTTATTTATACTGTAGAAGTGGCTTTTGCAAATTCCAAAAGCCATCATTAACTGCATCACCAATTGTAAAAAGGTTCGAATCCACAATAACGTGTGTCATTATGACAGACATCACGAAGCGGCTTTGCAGTCGTCAATCCACACTTCGCCTTCGAAGCGAGTTTAACGACCTGGTTATGTCGGGTATGCCGAAATGAGATCTGATCCCCTCTGCCGAATCTACTGAGATTAGTTCACTCTTAAGCGTATCCAGGTTAACAAATGGCATAACGAGTCGTTAATAATTATCACTCGAAGACCACCTAGCTTATTAATAAGGCCACGACCTACTCGCTATCGATGAGCATCCCCTCTATATGACCGCGGCTGCCTAACGCCAGCTGGCAAGTTTCTCAGCTATAAATACTAAGAGAAAGAACCCTAGGGGAGGGGGGGGCTACTCCTTCTTCTTCACCTCTACTTCTCAAGAAAAGAGAAGACCATTGTAAGGATCTAAACCTCTCCAAGGAGAGGTAGACCAAATCTATACAATCAATAAAAGATCTTTACCCTCCCCTCCTTAATAAATAACAATTGTCTCTTACATTTTATTCATTTCGCGATCTGCTATGAGTGGCCCTCCATTTATATTAGTTGTTTTATGTTTATAAAGTATATGAGAACTTTGAGCTAAACACGCACGTTCCTAGATCATATGAAACTTCGTATTTTGTCTGACGAGTCCATCCTCCTATTTCTCATCTGTTGAGTTCTTTTTGGTATCATAGACAACATTAAAATTATGTGTCCGCCACAATTTGAAGAGATCTTTATTTTACAAATAAAAGAAATAAAGCACAAGAGATTTTATAAAATCATATTCAAATTGTAAAAATATTATATTGAATGATTTTCTTGGAAAATTATATATTATATGTTTCACGATAATACAATAATGAAAAAGTTTCGAAATGTGTGGAAACATAAATCCTCCATTACAAGGGGGCTAGGTATAAGAAATGCTTATAAAAAAACGAAACCCTAATCACAGGCCTCGCCTGTAAAATCATCAATAATGTTCAATCTCAATGGGCAAGGGTCCTAATTAGTATATATGGGACAAAAAAAAGAATAATAGGTTCTTCGATCAGTTGAAAATGCCTTGTGGAAGGATGAAATATCTGTAAAAAGGGGATTAGATGACCAATGCATAATAAATGTTGTTTAAATATTTGGGACACAAACTGGACACCTATCTACAAAAACCTTAGGAGCAGTATTCAAAGGCCTTTATCTAAAGGAGAGGATGAGCTTCAAATTAGAAATATTAGGAAGAATAATACTTGGTGCTTAGACAAACTCACTTTTAAACTACCAACCCCTATTAAAAGTTGTATCAATTCAATTGCTTGTAATAATTATAACTCAAACGACCAAATCAATTTATGCTGAAGTCTAAACTCAAACGAACTGTTTACAACCTCCTCAACCTACCAACTAATTGATAACAATAACAATGATATCTTTAATAATACCTGGCTTTGAAAGCTCCAATGTCCTAATAAGATAAAATTTCTGTTATGGAAAATATACCACAGACGTCTTCCCACAAGAAGTTTTTTATCGAGAATTAGTATTAATATAAATCCTATCTGTCCAATATGCAAAAATAATAATAAATCTATTCATCACATCTTTTGGGAAGGCCATATAGCCAAAAACCTATGGCAAAAATTTGGTATTAACACCGGTGACAACCCAAGTTACAAAATTGGATGAACTACTTATTGAGCACACAACTAAAAGCAAGTCTAAAATATTTACATTGGCACCAATTACTTCCTTCCATAATATGGGAATTTTAAAACAACAGAAATCAAAACAACATCAATAATAATAGCAACCTGATAAATATGAAGAAGATATTGGCTTATACAAATGAATTTTTCTTCTACACTAATAAAAATGTAGTAGTGGACAGTACTATTCTCTTACAAGTAAAACGGAAGAAACCACCCTTAGGGTGGTACAAGGCAAACATCGATGGTGCTTTCGATGAAAAAATCATGGAAGATTGCATTGGAACTGTGGTTTGTGATTCAAAAGGAAGGTGGTGTATGGGTACATCAATGAAGGTTATTGCAACCTCACCCATGCAAACGGAACTTATGGCCCTACGCCACAGCCTACAACTAATAATCAAGGAACACCTCTTACCAATTGAAGTGGAAACTGATGCAACAGACATCCTAAAAATAATCCACAAGAACACAATTACTAACAACAAACTATGCTATGATTGTAGGTTATTGGTGGAGGAGCAACCAAGAAGGGGAGATATCATTCAAGCATAGCTTCAGGAAAGGGAATGGAGTGGCACACGTTTTGGTAAATGAAGCACTAAGGAACAACTCTTTTGATAAACTATGTAATTATGCTAAGCCACCTATTTTTGTTAACGATCTCTATGAAAGATATATGGAGGGCTATGTTTATGTAAGATCGTGTAGCACTAAACAATGTGAACTTCTAGCTGCATTAGGAAATATTAGTGCCATAGATGGCCTAATGTAGATCACAGTGATGCTTTTATGAAGAACATCTATAGGGTGGAGACATCCCTCCCTACTTAACTTTAAAGTTATATATATAATATATGCTTTTCATTTCAAAAAAAAATAAATCCTCTATTACTAATATCGGTCATTTAAAGGATTTAGGTCTAAGCCCTCCAAAAGGCAGCCACCTCGGTCTTTCTAAATTAGGAGTAGTGAGTTCGGAAAAAGCACTAGGATGTTATTAATATTATACCTTCTAATGATAAATATCATCAGCTTTTGAATTTTCAGTGATATACTATCGATTAGTGTTTTTATATAAAAGGTTTAAGTTTTATGCATTGATAGATTAATTTTTTGCTATAACCACGTCACTTATTAGTGAAATTGTATGAAGAAGAAGAGTAATTAAGGAATATATATGCAAAAAGAAGAGAGATCAGGAAGAAGACAAAACGAAGAAGCAGATCGAATCAGAAAAGAATATTATTTTGTTATTCAATGTATGTGTATACACGTATGTATATATAATACACTTGCTCAACTAACTTAATCACCTATTAGATTCCTATTGGTGGAGTATAATAAAATGACTAATCTATACTTTAGAGACTTATGTAACACCTTTCTCAACACACACCCTCAAACTAGGAAGTGCAAAAATATTTAAAGTTCCTAGTTTGGAATGTATTCATGCTGAACCTGATTGAGTCCTTTAGTCAGAATGTTATCTGGTTGATCTCCTGTAAGAATATACTTTATTGTGATCAATCCATGTAAGATCTTTTCTCTAATAAAATGGCAATAATTTCAATATGTTTGGTAAGTTCATGATAAACTTGATTTGCAGCAATTTGCATGACTGCTTTTATATCGCTATAAACCTTAACAGGCTATTTAGTATCAATTCCTAGTTCTTTAAGTAATCCAATTATCCAAATCAACTTTGCCACTGTTGATGCAAGACTCTTATATTCAGCTTCTACAGAAATTCTAGAAACAGGGTTTGTTTCTTAGATTTTCACGCGACTAAAGATTCACAAAATTAAACCAAATAACCAGATACAAATTTTCTAGAGTGAGGGAAAACTGCCCAGTATGCATCACAATATACTATAATTTCATTGCTGCTTTTATTGGACAAAAGAATTCGTTGTCCTGGTTGTTGCTTTAGATATCTCACAATTCTGAGTGCAGCTTCCATATGAGACTTTTTAGATTTTGTAGACATTGGCTCAGTGTTTGTACACTAAATAAGATATCTGGTCGAGTCATGGTTAGGTATAGTAGTTTACCAATCAATTTCTGATAAGGATTCTGATATGCCAGTTCTTCATCTTCAGAAATAACATCCTTGCCTATGTTGGTATATTCATCATACTCTTTTGTTGTTAACATCATGTTGATATCTAAAGGAGTTATGACATGTTTGGCTGCTCCTAGACCTGTTTCTGAAATCAATTCTAGAGTATATTTCTTTTGATGCATGAGGATTCCTTGGCTACATCTTGCAAACGTAATGCCTAGAAATTATTTAAGTTCACCTAGATCTTTCATTTTGAACACTTATTGTAGATCTATATTAGTGTCTTCAATTAGCTTTAGGCTATCTCCAGTTATAAGCAAATCATCATAATAGACTAAAACAATAGTAATACATTCTGAAATCTTCTTAAAAAAGGAGTGATCATGTTGATTCTGATGAAAGGGAGCTTTCAGAAAGGCCTCAGTTAGCTTAGCATTCCATTACCTTGGTGCTTGTTTTAATCCATACAAGGATTTAATTAGCCTACATACTAATTTTGTCTTCCCCTGACTATTAAATCCTTGAGGCAATTCCGGATATATATATATATATATATATATATATATATATATATATATATATATATATCTATATATATATATATATATATATATATATATATATATATATATATCTATATATATATATATATATCATGTAGATCCCCTAGAAGAAATGCATTAAATACATCTATTTGATGTATATTCCATTGATAGGCAACAGCTATTACTAGAACAGTTCTTATAGTTTTCCTTTTTACCACTGGTAAAACGTTTCTTGATAATAAATTCATTCTTTTTGGCTAAATCCTTTTGCAATCAATCTTGATTTAAATCTTTCATTTTTCCTGTATATATATATATATATATATATATATATTTCATCATGTAGATCCCCTTGAAGAAATGCGTTATATACATCTGTTTGATGTATATTCCATTGTTTAGCAACAGCTATTGCTAGAACAGTTCTTACAAATTTCATTTTTACCATTGTTAAAAACGTTTCTTGATAATCAATTCCTTCTTTTTGGCTAAATCCTTTTCCAACCAATCTTGTTTTAAATCTTTCAATTTTCCCTGTAGCTTTATATTTTGTCTTGTAAATCCACTTGCACCCTATAGGTGATTTTCCTTCAGGCAGTAAAATTATATCCCAAGTGTGATTGTTTTCTAAGGCTTCAATCTCAGCCTTCATAGCATCTATCCATTAAGGATCTTTGATAGCTTCATATAATAGTTTGTATTTAAAAATAAAAGAAGAAGATTCAACAATAAAGGATTGATAGGTAGGAGAAATGTTTTCATAATATATGAATTTAAATAAGGCATAGAGATTATCCTGATGAATATTTGAAGACACAATATTTTTCATGCAAAGTTGTGGTTCTCAAAACCTCTTTTGTTGAGTTTTGCTGATTGAATGACTGAGCATGAATAGAACTTGAAGATAAAATACTTAAAGGTAAAGTATCAATTTCTACCTCAATTGATCTGTGTTGTTGTGAGACTCCAGAAGTAGTGCATTGTGTATGATCAGCTGGTAGGCTTGAACTTTGGTTATGTGTACCTTCTGTGAGGTTGTGAATCCTCCACTTCATTTGTTTGAAAGTCAGTATGACTTGGTTCAATCATTTCAGTAGTGAACTGATTGATTGTATCATCTGATATTGGTTGAAGATTTTTGTCAGTCATAAAGATAGGTAGACCTTGATTTTGATTGAGAGTTTCGAATGGAAGGTTTATTCTTTGAAAATAACATCTCTGTTGACGATGAAGGTCTTGCTGTTAATATCATACAACATATACCCCTTTTGAGAAGTTGCATATCCCATATGAATGGCTGCCTTAGACCTAGGCATCAGTTTATATTGTTCTTGCACTATCTTTGCAAAGCATAAGCATTATAGTGCTTTAAGACGTTTTAGTGATGGCCTTTTTTAATATAATTTCTCATATGGAGCCCGTTGCACCCCTTTTTTCTCGAAAAATCGGGTTTATGAAATTTGGTATGTGGAAACTCCTTCTTTTTAGGAAGGAGTTTTGTAATTTGAAGAGTCGCCACCTAATGATTTAAGTTGTATTAGGACACCTATATGGTTCAATTATAAGTTTATTTGAATAACCAGAGATTGGGTAAGGCCTTGAAATTATTCTAACGGGAAGGCATTATGCACCCCTCAGGATCCATTGGTGCGGTTCCCCGTCAGACAACTGATTGTCAATTTATGCAATTTAGCAAATAGACAAGTATGATCTCAAACATTAAGGGTTTTTAATTTAAACACACAAGAGAAAGAACAATTAAAAGAATAGTCTTTTTAAAAGAAGCTTGCAAATAAAGGGAAAGGGGTCCTAGGCATATACTTAATATGGTTCACATCATTGCGATACCCGGTATGACACTCCTCAAAAAAGGGGATGCACGTGGTATTAGTGCATCGATCATCATATCCATATATACCCTTCCCATCCCGTTAGGGGTTGTCATTATACCGACCTAACCAAAAAAACTAGCTGAACCGTGAATTTCGATTTTTTCGGTTTTGGTTTAATTGGTTTTTCTCAGTTTACGGTTTAAAAATTATTAATTTTCGATTTTTCGGTGCGCTTTACGATTTTTGTGTTTCGATTTTTGGTTAAACCGAAAAACTGAACTTTTGTTACTTTGTTTATCGTGGTACTTGGATGGCTTCCGACGACAATTCATTTATGATATCAAACAGAAAAAATTGAGTTGACTAGGATTGTGTAATTGTTTACTAAGAAATATACTGGCCATGTCTAATCAAACTCATTGATGGGAGAAAAGTATTCTGTTATAGAGAACTGATTAGTTGGCAAATTTTCTTTTAATAAATACTTGTATTCAGTGGGAACAATCTTAATGTAATATTTGAATGTTCCACTTGTCCCATGCAGAATTCGTTCTGTTCCATCAAACGGGTTGTGCTATCAGAAAGGAGCATTTGAAAACCATGTCTCAAAGTCAAAAAGCTTTTATACGGTTGTCTTTATGTTGAGTGCTTTGATGTGTGGTTGGAATATTCAAATACTCCTACCAAATATTTGTTAACCAAAAGGATTTGTAGTTTTGTACAAACTAAACTGACAAAAAGCAGCAATAATTTTAAGGAATAGACCATGAAGCTTAGAATGATTCTACCGTTTGAACTTTGAAACTGTGTGAATGATAGTTACTGACTTACTATTCCTTTAGAATTATTTTTGGATTCCCTACCAATAAATATAAGTCTACAATCATTTGAAACCGAAAATAACCTAACCGAACTTTGAAAAAACCACACTGAACCGTAAATACTTTAGTTTGATTTGGTTATTAATATTACAAAACCAAAAACCGATATACCAAACCGTATTTTTATAATAACCGATAGAACCGGCCGATGCCCACCCCTACACCCCGTTAAGGTATTAAAGCGCGGATTGGTCTCGATCACTATTGCATGCTATTACCCGTCCTATTCCTATCAGTCAGGAGGCGTTTAGGACTACTATTCCTAAAAAGGAGGGACATTAGGCTAATTTTGGTTTCAAAAGGTAAAAATCTAAGGCGACATACAAAAACATATAATACTACATGTTAGAGGAAACTTGAAAACAGATAAAAGCTCATGTATACCTCCTCAAACAAAACATATAAATAGCATGACTTGCACATACTTTTTAGGTCTGATTAAAATACAAAAGACGAGGGGAGTTTAATTATTGAAGCATATCAGTTTATTACATAACTTAGATAAGAAGTCTGAATCAGGCCTAGGCTGGTTGTAGCAATTAACAAAAGCAGATCCAATTTTTATTATTATTATCCTAAGGTTTGCCTAAGTGTTTGGGTATGGTCCTATAGACATGATATCTAATTGATTCAGAATGTGGCGAAACAGTAACAGTTTTAAAACGACAGAGATCCTATAGACATGTTTTCTAAACCTCGTTAGGTAAAGAAGGAAAGTTGTTTAAAACTGGTTCAGAGTCAAACTGATTTTAAATTAATTGCAGATCCTATAGGCAGGATGTCTAGTATTGCTTATTTTAATCCTATAGACATGATTTCTAAAAGGGGTACTAATTCTTAACCTTGTAATGTCTAATTTTAACCCTTTAGATCCTAATAACATGGTATCTAAATGTGATAATAACATGCAAATTTAAACAAGTCCTATATGCATATTTTCTCGATGCAGAACATGCAGAAATTTAATGAAAGCAAGTCTTATAGACATGATATCTAACGTGCAGAATTACGAATGCGTAATTTGAACACGCGGATCCGATAGGCATAATTTCTAAATGCAGAACTCAAAACATGTAGAATTTAAACAACAAACCCTATGGGCATGATTTCTACCCTTAAACATTCATAATTACCCAACCCTTTTCACTAGTCAGCCCAATGTTTATTACAAATTTTTACAGACTGGGTAACTAATTACATAAGAAATATACCAAAAAAATGTTACAACCAGAGGAAGCCTGATTCTTGAATTTCTCTGAGTTATGGAATAAACCACCTCAAATTCCATTGATCCAAAGCCTTTATCAAACTTGAGTGTGTCAAAGTTCCCTAAGGTCTCAAGAGGGCCCCGAGCAGTGCTCACACCTAAGTTGCATAATAAGATAGAGATAAGTGCAGTGTGGAAGAGTCTGCCCCTATGTGTCCAAATTCAGAGGAAGCTCATGGGTCCCAATGCAAGGCTCACACAAGAAGGGCAGAACTTATGTCTAAGAAGATAGTGAATGTACAAGAATCGAGTTTTTAAAACTGAGGGGATAAGGGACAGGGGTAAAGGGTGATAGGGAGACAGTAATTACTAACACACAGAGTTAATAACTTCATACAAAGGGGGTCAGGGGTTGGAAGTTCGTTGCAAAGAGCCGATGTACTTAGGAGACATGAAGGTTATGACATACCTATAAACTAATTAAAACACACAACATCTAGAGGAGACATGGAGGTTATGATCCCAGGGGAATCGGGTTTGGGTCATGCACAACAATGTCTAATGTTTTCATGCCCCAAACCAACCATAGATATTAAACACATTGGGGATGGGGATTTAGGATTCGCAATTCATGACAATGAATGGACTGAAAAATTAATCCAGAAGAGGAAGGGATAGATTACATCATGTTTAATAATGGAACTTGGTTAAATACAAACATGAGACAAACAAGGATGAAAGAGACATTAAAGAAATATGTTGTTGATGCAGAAGATCAATAAGAACATACTAGTAATGATGCAAATGCAGAGAAAAATAAGCAAGCTTCCCACAGCCTAGACTTGGCTTTCAGCTGGCTAGGTAAGGCAGCAATAAAAGTAGCAACAGAGAAAAGAGAGACATTTTAGTGGAGTGTGTGTCTGAACTCAAGTGTTTTATGCCTTGTGTTTGTATGTTTGAAAGAAGAGAATGTGGGTATTTATAGTTTTGAAAACATGTAAGAAATAAGGCAATAAATAAAGTTTAATGCACGTATGTAAGTAATCAGCAATCATAATCAATCAACCAAGTAATTCCCCTTTAATTGAGGAATCACTTTTTTACTAGGCTAACAGGTTTAAAAGAAGGAAAGAAAATCAGTTTTAGGCCGACTGGATATTACCACAAACGAAGTAGTAAAACATTGAGTACACAATAGAGTCCAAGTACCAAGATACACTTGTTTTAGGGAAGTTTTGAAATCAGTCCCAAGATTGAGAATCAACCAAAGAAGAAGCCTCAACATATAAATAGAGTGCACAAATAATGGACTGTCACGACCCAAACCCCGATCGTGATGGCACCCAATATCTTGTTAGGAAAGAGCGACCATATAAACCTTTTCCAGCCAAATCATTTACTTAAATACTAAATTTAGCATATATCTCAGTTTAATATTGACAAAACACTGCGGTATCCCTAATGTGAAAATAACAGCAGCCCAAAGGAACCGGCGTCACAAGTCTGAGCCTCTAAATACTAATGAACAGTACTCTAAACAAAGAAAGTCCAGATACGAAAACAAAGATAGATAAAAGGAGGGATAAGGTCGTGCGGACGCCAGCAACTACCTAGACAACTCCGGTAAAGGACTGAACGAGCAACAGCAAATCGCAACTACGCATCCGGGATCCCTGTATCTGCACACAAGGTGCAGAGAGTAGAGTGAGTACTTCCAACTCAGTGAGTAATAGCAATAAATAACAACCGAATGTGGGAAATTTGGTAAGAACACTATACTGTTCTATTTCTAGCAGTAAAGACAGTAGATAAGTACCAAACAAGGAAAAGAATCATACTTTCCCTTCCGTCCGACCAGGTACTAACACTGTTGTGGCGCGCAGCGCGATCCAACACCATATATATAAGTATATAGATATATATATATATATATATATATATATATATATATATATATATATATATATATATATATATATATATATATATATATATATATATATTTAGATATATACATACTGGTGCGGCGCGCAGCCTGATCCAATATAATATATAAAATGCTTCCATGCGCAGCCCAATCCAATAAATATAGTCGACTACGCTCATAGGGGTTTGTACAGAGTTCGAAGGGGCACATTCAGCACAAGCGCTATAATGCAACGGAGTGCAGTCCGATCCATATAATATATCATTTTGGCGTGCGGTCCGATCCATATAATATACTACTGCGGCGTGCAGTCCGATCCACATAATATACTACTGCAGCGTGCAGTCCAATCCAATACATGTATATGTATATACTGCTGCGGCGTGCAGCCCGACCCGGTGTATGTATATCAAATAGCCTCACCACGGGGCCCTTGACCCCTCTCAGTCAATATAAACTTGGACTCTCGGGCCCACTCAGCTAAGACAGGGTATTCAACCCTCGGTATTGCTCATTTAGGGTGCAAGTTACAAAGTTAGGTTTATTTCATGATTTACAGTCAAAAGTCAGGACAGATGGTATGTGTGTCCAATAGGTAAAGTGAGGTCAATCTGCTTAACATGCTTCCTAGGAGCTCTACAGATCCGGACAAATCCCAAACATGGCAACTAGCCCAAATTATACGAGTACAAGCTCAGTCTCAGTCAAGAAGTACAGTAAGACATCAATCGAGATGGACGAAGTCCGAGTCCCCAACAGATACATCACCAGGCTCATCACAAGACGCGTGTCTCAACTCAACATTGCACCGCATAGTGCAAATACGAGGTTTCAAACTCTCATTATATCATTCATAACCATTACTCACCTCGAACCGGCCAAAATCCTAGCTCGCCTTGCGCTTTTCTCGCAAATCAACCTCCTCGGGTAAAGAATCTGACCAAAACCACAAGGAATGTGTCATAATAAGGTAATGGGACATGACACAATTGAAAGAACTCGAAAAATACCCAAAAATACGAAGTTGGAAAAACCCGAGCCACGGGCCCACTTCTCGAAAAATAATAAAATTCTCATCACCGGAATCCTCGTCTCGCCACGAGTCCGTATATATCAAATTTACAAGAATCGAAGTTCATTTGACCCCTCAAATCAACACTTTAAGCTCACTTGGGTTTCCAGCCTTAACCACCATTTTTTACCTCAAAAACCTTGTTATGTTAATCCATATTTTTACATTATAATGACATATTCTAGGTCCAAGAATCCAAACCTGATGATTTCCCCCAAAATCCTCTTCTGCATCGCTCCCAAAACTTGCCTTAGTCTGAGGTCCAAATGTTCTTCTCTTTTCAAACTTGTGAAAATCACTGTGGTCAACCGACCGCTCCTGCGGTCACCCCTTATGCGACCACACGACCGCTTACGCGATCTCACTTAAATCTCATGGACCGCTTCTGTGGTCAAAATACCGCCTCAGGGGAAACCACTTCTACGGATTCCAAACCGCTCCAGCGGTCCAAGCCAGCCTTCCTCGGGCCGCTTATGAGAAAAACCATCCGCTTCTGCGGTCGGCGCTTTTGCAGCTCCCCTTTCGTAGAAGCGGAAATACCAGAAGCCACATCTTGGCTTCATCAACAAACCCCAAAACCTCCATTCCACAACCCGTATCCACCTCGAGGCCCCCGGAGCCTAAACCAAAAATACCGATATGATCAAATACCTTATTAAAACTTGCTCCAACCATAAAACACTAAACGACGTCTGATTGACTTGAAAATTTGCAGACATATCCAAAATCACCAAACGAAGCTACAACAACTGTTGGAATTCCATTCTGACCCCCGGGTCAAAATCTCACCTATCAACCGGAATTCACCCAAATTCAAACTTAGCCAATTCAAGCCTAATTCAACACCGGACGTCCAAATTTAGTTCCGTTTTCACTCCCAAGTCATAAATCACCACCTGAAACTACCAAATCGTCGGAAATCCATTCCGAGCCCTATAACTCATAAGTAAACATCCGGTTGGCTTTTCCAAACTAACCTTCTCTTAAACAGACTAATTCTCAATTCCAACCAAACTCTGTCCGAATCACTTCAACCTCTACAAACACATATAATAAAATATATAGAAGCATAAAATGGGGAAAATGCGGCGCTAATCTTATGACGGCGGGCCGAATCGTCACATCCTCCCCAACTAAAACAAAAGCTCGTCCTCGAGCGGGTCATAAAACATACCTGGAGCCTCAAACAAATGAGAATATCTGCTTCGCATCTCCTGCCAGGTCTACCAAGTGGCCTCCTCCACCGGCCGATCTCTCCACTGTACCTTCACCGAAGCTATGTCCTTTGATCTCAACTTTCAGACCTGTCGACCCAAAATAGCCACTGGCTCATCATCATAGGTCAAGTCCCCATCCAATTGGATCATGCTGAAGTCTATTACATGAGACGGGTCCCCAACATACTTCGTGAGCATAGAAACATGGAACATCGGGTGAACCCCCAACAAGATGGGTGGCAAAGCAAGCACATAGGCCACCTTCGCTATCCTCCTGAGCATCTCAAAAGGTCCAATGAACCGCGGATTGAACTTCTCTTTCTTTACAATCCTCATCATGCCTTTCATAGGCGAAACCTTCAGCAAAACCTTCTCGCCCACCATATAAGGTACATCCTGAACCTTCCGGTCCGCATAACTCTTCTGACATGACTGAGCCGTACGAAGTCTCTCCTGGATGACTTTCATTTTCTCTAAGGCATCCTGAACTAACTCTGTCCCCAATAGTCTAGCCTCGCCGGGCTCAAACCAGCCAACTGGATATCTACACCGTCTCCCATATAAAGCATCATACAGTGCCATCTGAATGTTGGACTGATAACTATTGTTACACGCAAACTCCGCAAGCGGCAAGAACTCAGCCCAAGAACATCCAAAATCAATAATGCATGAACGCAACATATCTTCCAATATCTGAATAGTACCATTGACTGTCCGTCCGTTTGAGGATGAAAAGCTATGCTCATCTGTATCTTAGTGCCCACTCCCAACGAAATGCCCTCCAGAACTGGGAAGAGAACTGAGTACCCCTGTCGGAGACAATAGAAACTGGAACCCCATGCAACCGCACAATCTCACAAATGAAAATCTTTGCTAACCGCTCCGAAAAATATGTGGTACATAATGGAATGAAGTGCACAGACTTGGTCAGCCTATCCACAATCACCCAAATAGAATCAAAGTTCCTCGAGGTACGAGGGAGACCAATCACAAAGTCCATCGTAATCCTCTCCCATTTCCACTTTAGAATATCCATCTACTGAATTACACCACCAGGTCTCTGATGTTTATACTTGACCTGCTGACAATTGAGACACCTAGCCAAATAACTCACAATGTCCTTTTTCATTCTCCTCCACCAATAATACTGTCTCAAGTCCTGGTACATCTTTGCAGCACCCAGATGCATAGAATACCACGAGTTGTGGGCCTCCTCTAATATCAACTCTCGGAGCCCATCCACATTGGGCACACAAATCTGGTCCTACATCCGCAACACACCATCACTGCCAAAAGTCACATCTCTGGCATCATCATGCTGGACCCTGTCCTTCAGGAAAAGTAAGTGCGGGTCATCATACTGGCACTCCCTGATGCGATCATACAAAGAAGACCGGGAAATCAAGTCCTGAACATCAACTGCAAGGGGCCTCTCCCCAACTGGAATGTATGCCAAGCTACCCATACTCACCGCCTTCCGGTTCAAAGCATCGTCCACTATATTGACCTTCCCCGAATGATACAATATGGTAATATCATAATCCTTGAGTAACTCAAGCCACCTCCGCTATCTCAAATTGAGGTCCTTCTGCTTAAACAAGTGTTGAAGACTGCAATGATCCGTGAAAACCTCACAGGATGTACCATATAGATAGTGTCTCCAAATCTTCAAAGGATGAACTATAGAAGCCAACTCCAAATCATGACTGGGTAATTCTTCTCATGAGGCTTTAACTAACGCGACGCATACGCAGTAACTCTACCCTCCTGCATCAATACACATCCGATCCCAACTCTCGAAGAATTACAATATACCGAGTAAGAGCCTGAAGCAGATGGCAATACTAGGACCGAAGCTGTACTCAAAGCTAACTTGAGCTTTGGGAAGCTCTCCTCACACTCATCCGACCACATAAATAGAGCATTCTTCTGTGTCAACTTCATCAAAGGCGAAGCAATGGATGAAAACCCCTGAACAAACTTGCGGTAATAACCCGCAAAACCGAGGAAACTCTGAATCTCAGTAGCTGAGGACGGTCTGGGCCAACTATGCACCTCCTCGATCTTCCTTGGGTCAATAATAATACCATCACTGGACACTACATGTCCTAGAAAAGCCACGGAATTGAGCCACAACTCACACTTGGAGAACTTTGCATAAAGCTTCTCCTCTCTCAACCTCTGCAATACCACCCCAAGTGTTGCGCGTGCTCCTCCTGGGTACGCGAGTACACCAGTATATCATTAACAAACACTATCACAAATGAATCCAGGTATGGCCGAAATACACTATTCATCAAGTGCATGAATGCGGCTGGGGCATTAGTCAGCCCAAATAACACAACCAGAAACTCATAATGCCCATATCTCATCTTGAAAGTTGTCTTCATGATATCAGTATCTCTAATGTTCAACTAGTGATAGCCTGAACGGAGATCAATCTTAAAGAATACCTTAGTCCCCCGAAGCTGGTCAAACTAATCCTTAATACGGGGTAATGGATACCTGTTCTTCACTGTCACTTTGTTCAACTATCTGTAATCAATGCACATTCTCATTGTGCCATCCTTCTTCTTTATAAATAACACCGGTGCACCCCCACGGTGACACACTCGGGCGAATGAACCCCTTATCTAGGAGTTCCTGCAGCTGCTCCTTCAACTCCTTTAACTCTGCTCGTGCCATATGATACGGAGGAATATAAATGAGCTAAGTTTCTGGCACCAAATCAATACCGAAGTAAATATCCCTGTCCAGCGGCATACCCCAGGTCTGATGGAAATACATTCGGAAATTCCCTCACCACGGGGACCGAATCAAGGCTTGGAGCCTTAGGTCCAACATCCCTCACAAATGCTAGATATGATAAACATCCCTTCCCAACCATCCGCTGAGCCTTTAAGAAAGAGATTATTCTACTGGGTACATAATTAGTCGTACCACACCACATGATCTTCGGGATACCCAGCATAGCCAATGTGACTGTCTTGGCATGACAGTCTAGAATAGCATGGCGCGGTGATAGCCAATACATGCCTAGAATAACATAAAAATCTACCATGCTCAATAGCAGCAAGTCAACTCGGGTCTCCAGACCCCAAAAAGTAACAAGACAGGACCGATACACGTGGTCCACAATAACAGTATCACCCACCGGGGTAGTTACATAAACAGGTAATGCAAGACACCCTCGGGTAGTCCCCAAATGATTAGAAAAGTAAGAAGATACATAAAAATATGTGGATCCGGGATCAAATAAAACTGAGGCATCCATGTGGCAGACTGAAATAATACCTGTAGTAACAACATCCGAAGCAACAACATCTGACCTACCCTGAAGAGCGTAGCAACGGGCCTGACAATCACCGGGTTGACCTTATCCTCTGGGGCGACCCCTAACTATCTTACCCTCACCCCTATCTGACTGGGCGGGTGCTGAAGACACTAGGCCAAAAGATGAAAGATGACCCCTCTGCTGAAATAAACTGGAAGAATGACGAGGACACTCCCTCCATGTATGCCCAAAATTGCCACACTCATAACAACTCTCTGTCCCTGGGGCTTGGATTGAAGGGAACCCCTCGCACCAGTGTGGCTGGCTGAAGAACTCGGCCGAGATGAACCCTAAACAAATGGGGCGTGAGACGAACTCTGCGCTGGAAGCGCGCTTAGAGATGGATGACCCTACTGGGAGCCCTGATAACCTTGGCCAGAAAATGAACCACGGTACTCTGACCAAGCTGGCTGTGGAGCTATGAAAGAACGACCCTTGGTCTGCTGAGACTGGCTCCTAGACGGAGCACCACCGGAGCCACTTGATCCTCGAGACCTTTTGACCTCCCTATCCTCTCTCTCCTGACGGCGAGCCGTCTCAATATCGCGGGCTTTATCCACTGCCTCCTCAAATGGGTAACTCAGGACCCTCTCATATGTCATCCGAATACGGATGTGATAAATGAGTCTGTCCACAAATCGTCTTATCCTCTCCTGATCCGTCGCAACCATCCATGGAGTATATCGAGCTAACTCTGAAAATATCATCTCATACTGCGTCACAGACATATCACCCTGACGAAGCCACTCAAACTGCCTGCGTAACTCATCCCTCTGCGACCAAGGTACCCACTTCTCCAAAAAGATGGTGGAGAACTCCTGCCAAGACAATGGTGCTGCACCTGCCGGCCTACACCGCTCATATGCCTCCCACCAGGTAAAGGCTGCTCCAGAGAACTGAAAAGTTGTAAAAGATACCCCACTAGTCTCCAAGATCCCCGCTGTCCTAAGCATGCGTCAACACTTGTTGAGAAACCCCTAGGCATCCTCACATGTAACACCGCTAAAAGTAGGAAGTGAGAGCCTGCTGTACCTCTCCAGACGACGCTGCTCGTCATCTGGCATCACTGACACCCCATCACCCTGAGCTGGAACAACTGGTTGGGCAGGGGAAACTGGCTGAACTAGTGGTGCCTCTAGGGTCTGCAAACCTCGTGCACCCTGCATTGGAGTGCGAGCTGCGGGGTTCTGATGACTACCCCCTGTCTGAGATGTAGCTGCGGTAGTAGCCTAGACTTCCTGAGCCAGGCCAGTGTAAACCGATGAGATCTGCGCCAGGGCCTCCTGAAGACCCGGAATCACAATGGGCACTACTAGTGCCTGAGCAGGTGCTGGTGGAACCTCTACAGCTAGAGGCTAATCCTAAATAGGGGCAACTGGTGGGTCAACTGGTGTTGCCTCTACTGCTCTACCTCGACCACGACCACAGCCGCGTCCTCGGCCTCTAGTGGGTGGCAATGGTGGTCACCTGCCACATCCAATCGCACACATTCTCGCCATCTGAGAGAATAGAATACAGAAGTTTAGTTCTCAGATCAACAAAGTCGCATGACAAGAATTTCAAGAATTTGAAGTTTTTCCTAAAGGTTCAGCAGCCTCTCGAGGATAAGTACACACGTCTCCGTACCGATCCACGAGACTCTACTAAACCGACTCATAACTCGCGAGGCCTGGTAACCTAGGCTCTGATACCAACTTGTCATGACCCAAACCCCGGTCGTGATGGCGCCCAACACCTTGTTAGGCAAGCCCGACCAGATAAACCTTTTTCCAGCCAAATCATTTACTTAAATACTAAATTTAGCATAAATTCTCAATTTAATATTGATAAAACACTACAGAATTCGTAATGTGAAAATAACAACAGCCCACAGGAACCAACGTCACAAGTCTGAGCCTCTAAATACAGATGAACAGTACTCTAAACAAAGAAAGTCCAGATACTGAAACTAAGATAGATAAAAGAAGGGATCAGGTACCAATTGGTCAATCACGACCACCAGTGCCCGGACAGCCTCGGTGTAGCAAGGCTAAATGACGTATATGCATCGCACTTTACTTTTAGTTGATTTTACTTTTCAGCATTGTCTTTACTTTTTAAAAGAGCTCCAATGTTTCAGAAAATTATGAATTTAATTAAAAGCCTTTTTCAATTAGACCTTTATATTTCGCTCTCATTTATTTTCTCTACCATGTACTTTATTTTACACACAATTACTATTATATATCTTGACGATGAACCAACGAGTGTAACTTGCAACGAGACAGCGTAACAAATGGACATAGATTCAAAAGAGGACGAAATACTAAAAGAGGTTGTCAGGGAGGTCGAGAAATTTGAGAACAGGCCTAAGTCTAACATAGAAGAAACTAAGGTCATTAATTTGGGAGATGCAAAAAATGTCGAGGAAAGACGTATCAGCATACACTTGTCACCATCAGAAAAGGAAGAATACACAGTGTTTTTGAAAGAATATGAGGATATATTCGCTTGGTCGTATGATAATATGACCGGTCTCAGCACATCCGTTGTGGCTCACAAGCTACCGATAGATCCGGCATGCCCACCAGTCCAACAGAAACTCAGAAAGGTCAAACCAGACATGAGCTTGAAAATCTAAGAAGAAGTCACCAAGAAAGTCAAAGACAGGGTTCTTAGAGTGGTGAAGTATCCAACGTGGTTAGCCAATGTTGTGTCGGTACCAAAGTAGGATGGGAAGGTTAGAGTCTGTGTCGACTACAGGGATCTCAACCGGGCCAGTCCTAAGGATGATTTCCCTTTCCCAAATATACACATTGATTGATAACTACGTCAAACATGAGCTCTAGTCTTCATCGATTGTTTTACTGGATACAACCGGATATGGATGGATGAAGAAGATGCAGAGAAAATGGCATTCATCACGCCATAGGGAATGTATTGTAATAGAATAATGTCGTTTGATTTAAAGAATGCTGGTGCTACCTACATGATCCATGACCACAATCTTTCATGATATGATACACAAAGAGATCGAGGTGTATGTGGACGATGTCATCATTAAATCCAGGAAAGCTGCAGATCACATAGGACATAATAGAAAATTCTTTAATAAACTGAGGAGATACAACTCAAAGCTGAATCCTACCAAGTGTGCATTTGGGGTCCCAGCCGAAAGGTTATTGGGCTTCATTGCGAGTCACCGGGGGATAGAGTTGGACTCATCAAAGGTCAAAGCCATTCACGAGTTGCCACCGCCAATGAACAAAAAAGATGTAATAAGTTTTCTGGGGAAGCTCAACTATATCAGCAGATTCATAGCTCAGTCCACTGTCATTTGTGAACCCATCCTCAAGATGCTAAAGAAGGATGCCGCCACTAAATGGACTGAGGACTGTAAAAAGGCTTTTGACGGAGTCAAGGAATACTTATCACCGCTGCCAGTCTTGGTTCCACCCAATCCAGGGAAACCTCTACTGCTTTGTCTTGCAGTATTGGATAGGGAATTTGGTTGTATTATTGGACAACATGATGCGACGGGAAGGAAGGAGCAAGCCATCTACTACCTCAGTAAGAAGTTTACCCCGTATGAGGCTCGGTATTCCTTGTTAGAGCGCACTTGTTATCCTTTAACCTGGGTAGCTCATAAATTGAGGAACTATTTCTATGCTTACACCAGTTATCTCATATCCAGGATGGATCCATTGAAGTATATCTTTCAGAAGCCCATGCCTACCGGAAAGTTCGCCAAGTGGCAGATATAGTTAAGTGAATTTGACATCGTTTATGTTACCCAGAAGGCGGTCAAAGAACAAGCCTTGGTAGATCACCTCGCCGAGAATCCTGTAGGAGGAGAATACGAACCTCTAAAGATGTACTTTCCAGACGAAGAGATAGCTTTCATAGGAGAAAACATTGCAGAATCCTATGATGGTTGGAGGATGTTTTTCGACGGAGCCGCAAATTTCAAAGGAGTTGGTGTAGGAGCAGTCTTGGTATCAGAAACCGATCAACATTACCTAGTATCCACCAAGCTCATATTCCCGTGCACCAACAATATGGTCGAGACTCGGACCTACTCATACATCAGGTTCTAGAAGAATGGGAAACCAAGAATTCCAAGATACTCCCCTATCTACACCATGTACAGGAGTTGAGGAAAAGATTCAGAAAGATGAAATTCCAGCATGTTCCCAGAACACAGAATGAGTTCGCCGATGCCTTAGACATTTTATCATCTATGACCCAGCATCTAGATAAAAACTTTATTTATCCCATCCAGGTCAAGATTCAAGACCAACCGGCTTATTATGCTCACGTTGAGGAAGAAGCCGACGGGAAACCTTGGTTCCATGATATCGTGGCATATTTGACAACATGAGAGTACCCAGAGCTTTCCGATGCTACTCAGAAATGAACACTTCGGAGATTGTCCAACAACTTATTTCACAATGGAGGAATCCTGTATGGGAGAACTCCCGGTTTGGGATTAATAAGATCTGTCGAAGCAAAAGAAGCGACCAGACTATTGGAGGAAGTGCACGCGGGGACTTGGGGACCAAATATGAGTGGTTTCGTTTTGGCAAAAAAGATACTTTGAGCATGGTATTTTTGGATGACTATGGAAACGGACAACATTCAGTACGTCCGGAAATGCCACCGTTGTCAAATACATGCGGATATGATAAAGGTTCCTCCAAACAAGCTTACTGCAACGAGCTCACCATGGTTATTCGCCGGTTGGGGAATAGATGTCATTGGACCAATCGAACCGGCCGTGTCAAATGGGTACAGATTCATTATAGTGGAAATTGATTACTTTACCAAATGGGTTGAAGAAGCATAAAACAAGGCAGTCACCAAGAAAATGGTAGAAGATTTTGTCTAACATCGTATGGTTTGTCGGTGCGGGGTTCAGGAATACATCATCACCGACAACGGTTCTAATCTCAACAGTGACGTGATGAAGATGATGTGCGAAACATTCAAGATTAGATACAATAACTCTATGGCTTACAGACCTCAAATAAATGGAGCTGTAGAAGCAGCCAATAAGAACATCAAGAATATACTAAGGAAGATGATTGAAAAGCACAAAGGTGGCATGAGAAGTTGTCATTCGCTTTACTGGGTTATCGTACCACGTTCCACACATAAATCGGGGCCACTCCCTTCATGCTGGTTTATGGTATAGAAGCGGTCATTCCCACCGAGGTAGAAATCCCCTCCTTAAGGGTCATACAAGAAGCAGATTTAGATGATGCGGAATGGGTTAAGAGTCTCTACGAGCAATTAGCCCTCATAGACGGAAAGAGAATGAATGCTATCTGTCACGGTCAATTATATCAGAACAGAATGTCCAGAGCCTTCAACAAGAGAGTCAAGCTGAGGAAATTCACGCTAGGAAAACTGGTATTAAAGAAAATATTTCCGCATCAAGACGAAGCTAAAGGGAAATTCTCTCCCAATTGGCAGGGTACGTACATGGTTCAGTGGGTTCTAACTGGAGAAGCCCTTATTCTCGCAGAAATGGACAGAGAAATCTGGCTGAAGCCTATCAATTCAGGCATAGTGAAAAGATACTACATTTGATCATATGCTTTTCTTTTGTGATGTAATTTGAACTACGCCTGACATGATTCTTGTTCAAGAGGGGATACATAGGCAACCATATGGGTTCGGTCACATTTTAATAAAAATTCCATTTTCCCCGCTATTAGAACCAGAGCAGAATTTTGAGGAGGACCCTTAAAATTTCGAAGTCAGTTGACAGTCTCTTCATCAGCGCCGACCAAGTAAACTGGGGCAGAATTTTGAGAAGGATACTAAAAATTCTAGAATCGATCTGCGTTCTGTTATTCACCACATCCGCTAGCAGCACCAACCCGGTAAAGTGGGGCAGAAGTTTTAGGAGGACCCTCAAAATTCTGGAACAAGCGAGGTTGATGTGTCTTGAACCACGTTGTAGTTGTTTGTTCATCCAAAATAAAATCATTTTTATATATATGTATTTGCATTATATTTACTAAGTGATGCATAAATATCATTTTTGTCTCCATCGTTTAGCAACGCTAACCCCATGGTACACGACGCCAAGAGCTAGAGGAAACAAACTAATCTCCATCCACAGAACTCACGATTTTTCTCTAGTTGAAGGAACTCAGGTTGCGGATCAAAGCACACTTGCTTTTCAGGATCGAAACCCTGATAGGGTCACTATTCGCATTCCCCAACAGTCCTAATCTCGCAAACCGGGTATCATCTAAGGAAAACTTACTAGTGCTCGTTCTTTTACATCCCTGCATTGCATTAGGCTATTCTCTGGCTTCTGAGGTTAAGCTCTACCTCCATATTGCATAAGGCTATTATATTCCTTTCGAGACTAAGCTCTGTCTCCATGTGCATTGCATAAGGCTATTATCTGCCTTTCGAGGTTAAGCTCTACCTCCATATTCCATAAGGCTATTATCTTTCTTTTGAGACTAAGCTCTGTCTCCATCTGCATTGCATAAGGCTATTCTCTGCCTTACGATGTTAAGCTCTACCTCCATATTGCATAAGGCTAATATCTTCCTTTTGTCTGCATTTTGCATAAGGCTACTCTCTGCCTTTCGAGGTTAAGCTCTACCTCCATATTGCAAGAGTCTCATATCTTCCTTCCGAGACTAAGTATTGTCTCCGCCTTACATGGCTGAAATATCGCCGTCCTTTTTTTTTTTGACTGGATGAACTCGCCACCTGCATTTTAAATTCTCATCCGACTGAAATATCGCCACCTATTTTTATATTCTCGCTTTGGACTGAAGGATCTCCACCCTTTACATTCATTTGGTTGAAAGATTGCCACATTCTCATGGGCTGAAAAATTGCCAACTCGTTCAAAGGCGTCATAGTTTGGAGGCACCATCTACATAGCCCGAGAACATCATTTCATGGCCTGCGAACCCTTACTTTTTTGCTCTTCATGGCCCATGACATTATAGCCTGAGGACGTCATCCTAATCGTACGAAGACAAACATTCATGGTCCAATGGAAATTCTCATCACTTTTAAATTACACAATATATACGCACATCACCCATTTGTTGGTATTCCGGCTGGCTGACATCCATTTCAGCAGGAGCGATCCCGCCCCAGTTCTCCACAGTTTATCTGATTCCAAGCGCCCTCTTAGATCTAACCATCACGCCCGTTTTTCCAAATTCCCATCGGCATATTACGTCAATGGTTCCTGAACTACATAAGGCCTGATTCCTGTAAAACCATGGATATGTAGGCAGCTCAGAAACCAAAGCGCGGTCAATATCTTTTTACAATCGCCGTCTCTAGTCAAAATTGGTCATCTTATCTTTACCTAACAACTTTTTCATCCTCCTTGAGTAAAGAGGGGCAGCTGTTGATACCCGATTTTTTCCTATGTATTTTTATACTCAAAATACTTTCAAAATAGCAAAGCATCCACAAAGGTTTTTGTATTTTTCCCAATTTTGAAAGATTTTTAAAACAAATTTATGGCCTATTTTGCACTATAAAAACCAATAATTATTCTCAAAACTCGTCATTTTGCTGAATAATTTATTATTCTCACATTTACACAAACATATAATTTACTTGATTTTGTGCATAATTTTACAAGTCCATTTGGTATTTTAAAACAAAAATTGCATGAAATTTCAAATTTAGCCTATTTCTCGATTTAATAACATTTGTAATCAAAAAATCATTCTCAATATTTTTGAATTAATTTTTATGCATTATTTACTAACTCAGTATTTTTAATTTGATTTTAAACATCATTTACTATTTTTATAAATTCAAAAAGTGAAAAGTGGCTATTTCAATTGTAGCCCATTTTACTTTTAATTTTAGCCTAATTTCGCCCCCAATCTAACCCCTCAATTACACTACCCAATTTCAAAATCATCCGACCCATACCTAATCGAACTAACCCGCCCGGACCTCCATTTTTAATCATGACGGTTGATTGTTTTAATCACGGTCCACGATTGCATTTCCTTAAATAAACCCATAGACAACCCTAATCCCTCTCATTTTTATTTCATGAACCTCCCTTGTATCCCCTCGTCTCTCAAACGCTCTTAACCTCTCCCCAAACCCTAGCCCCATTTCACCGGTCTCCGACCTTGTTTCACTGGAGAATATGACTTCTCAAACCCTGAGTAGCCTGTACCTACCCCCACATACCTCTATGCTCCTTTTTCTTGAGGTTTTAGAGTCCGGCCTTGAAGACCCTCGGTTCAGAGGCCGTCTGACTTGAGTTCTATGGCCGTTTCCTGCCTCCCTCCAGCGAGTCTTAGCCTTGTGAGTCCGTCCTCGACTCAGGACCAGTCTGTTCCAGGCCTTTCTCATTTTTTCTAGGGTTTTCTCTGAAAACCTAAGTCTCCAAGGTTTTTCTTCTTTGTTTCTCTTTAAGGTCTACTTCAGATCCATGTTATTTTCTAAGATTGCAAAGTTTTTTCCACATTTTTGCCGATTTTATTTTTGAACTGTTCATCTTCTTAAAATTTAGGGTTTTTTCGATTTTTCTATTTTACCTGCTCTACTATGAGTTCTTTTACTTTGCTGTGACTCTTGAGTGTTTTACCCATTATTCTATGTATTTTTATTTACCTAGGGTTTCTAGTGATTCCTTACTGTCTCTTTTTGCCTCTCACGCGTGTTTATGTTCTTTTTGACACTATGTTTGCCTGATTCCCTATGCTCTCTTCTTTGCATTTGAAATGTGAGGAATACCCAAGATTTTGGGGGTTTTGAAGCACTTGTGTGCGACTATGTGCTGCCTGTCTAATTTCGAAAACCTAATTTTTTCTAATTCCTGTCATGCTTCTGACTCTTGCTAAGCTTTTCAAGAACTTCTAATTCCAACTATGGCTACTTTCTGCTGGTTTTGATTACATGACTATTATGTTAATTTTAGCCTTGGATGTTTAAGTCTGTGTATCTCTTTATAGTCCGATTTCCCCTTTCGAAATAACCCCTATTTTGGGGATTGATTTTTCTATGAATTTATTTTTGATTCTCTCTTTGACTGATTTGGACCTATATTCTGACTCAGTTCATTACTGAGTTCGAATATCTGATTCCTTGATTTACTATGTGATTATCGACTCTATTCTTGCCTTATTTGTTTAAAACCATGTATTTTTAAAAGTTTACATGTATTTACCGGTTATTTTGCGAAGTATTCTTGATTTTCTTTGCATAAATGGAACTTCTTTTTCATTAATTTAAGTCCGACTCCTTAATTGAAGGAAGTCCTTTCCCTAATTGATTGTGATTCGATACTAAAGTATTTTCTGCCTTACTTGCTAACCTGTTTTCAAACAATAAATACCCCACTCCTTTTTCTTCAAACTCACGAATAATTAGAGTTCAATACACACACACTCAAAGCTTTCTCTCATTTCTACTACTTGTGTTACTGCTCTGTCTAGCTGGATGAAAGCCAAGACTAGACTTTGAGAATTGCTTTCTACCCTGCTTGTGTTTGCTTCTCTGGATGTTCTCTTACTGTGTCACTTGAAACTTGCAACTGGTAGGTCTCCACAATTTAAATATTGTTCCTTAAAACTATGTGTTTACTTCTTCCTTCTACAAAACCCTTCAATTACATGTTTTTCTGGCACTAAATGACTATACCTTAGTCTTTCAGGCCTCATGCTCCTGCATTTTAAGTTATGTTAGGATTTTTCATAAATGCTTTCATGTGATCCCATTCCCTTTAACCCCTTTGTGTGTGAGTGTTGTTCAAAGTTGAGGTAGCATCTCATTGCTATCCTTGACTTAGGATTAGGTTCTTTTGAACCTTTACTCAATCAAGTCCCCTTCCCTTAACCCCTTTTATATGTTGAGCCTTGACTAGGGTCTGGTAGTGTCCTAATCACCACTCAGACCCCTGTCTGACTTCTAACAGTCTGCTCTTTTATTTGTTTGAATTAAGTAAAGGAATAAGGGTGTGCCAGTCCCACCCATGACTAGGTATGACCATCTTTTGCTCTGGTCTCCTCTTATTCCCTCACTTTACACTTATTCTGAGTTCTTTAAGTCCTACCCCCCAACGGTAAGCCATGCTTAAGAACCCTAGAGTTCCCTCTGAACTTGGATGCCTAAGGGCTTGTAATTCTACACATTACACTACTCTATTCAATCTTTAGGGTGTAAGCACTGCCTGGGCTTCCTGAAAGCCCTTGAATCTTTGAAACACTCTAAGAGAAGGTTTTGGAATCTGGAGCCCGGATTTGGTAAAATACATGTGTTGGACATTAAGGTTGCTTTGGGCTTCCTCGGGTCCATTTTAGTTTTGATGCATTTATTTCTAGTCTTTCCCTTCCACTTTTTGTAATAACATTGTAAAAAGACTTGGGGAATATTAGTAAAAGGGCGTGGGAGGGGATTTACTTTCCTGTATAAGTCGAAAAGGGGTAGAAATCCTTCCTATAGGACTTAGCAGGATCAACTGCATATAGAAATACTGCATATAGGACTTAACATGATCAACTGCATATAGAAATCCTGCCTATATGATTAAACATGATCAACTGCATATAGAGATCCTGCCGATAGAACTTTAACAATTAGATGATCAATAGCATATAAAAACCATGTCTATAGGAACTGCACATGCGATAGGCAAACAATTGGATAATTATGTTCATCTTTTATCAAAGCTTTGACAACCCCCTTTAACAATCGAAACGTAGATGGCATGCCTATAGGATTAATTTCAACTGTCCTGATCTATTTAAGTAACAACAGTCTGTCAATTATTTCTTAACGTTTTTATAGTAATGTTTCAACAGAACCTTTTTGTAAACCATGTGTACTTTCAAACTCTATAAATCTGCATTCTTTTCCATGAACAGTCTTTTAAAATAGTTCTGCCTAAGAATTTTAATTAGTCTCTGAAACTGCCTTTAAAACAGTCCTGCAATCAACTCTTTTCACAAAATATTCCTGCCTTCGAAAATCCTGCATAACTCTCCTGTATTTTCACTCAAACAGTATGATGCTTTCAAAATTTGTGTATAAACTTACTGCAATCTATACTTTCCTTTAAAACTCTTTTGTGTCTGACTACCTTTTATAAAACCAGTATTTTCTAAGTCATTTGCCTAAAATACATTGATTTCTAACAAACCGGACCCGAGGAGCTCAAAGTAGACTTATTATCCAACCCTATGTGTTAAGCTAATCTGTCTCCTGTCTGGTTTAATCTTAAGACCAAATCAGCAGTTTCAAGTCATGCTAAACTAATTGTTGTATGACTTATGGATTTTATGTGCAGCCTTTGTATGTTTGTTTATTCCCTTTATGTGCTATTTGTTTTTGATTGACGCCTTAGCATTTTCACCTTATAAACTCCCTATATACCTTATCCCCTTTCTTCCCTTCTAGGATTAGAAGTCCAAATACCCCAGGACTTATAGGTCGGGACGGGTACTAGCATGCAATAAGTAAACGAGACCAGACACGCTTAAATACCTCAACGGAGTGGGAAGGGTAGAATATGGAGATGATGACGAAGTACTAATATCATAAGGAGACCCCTCTTCGGAAACATGTGCGAGATATTGCATCGAATGATCCATATTGTAGTTAAATCTAGGACCCTATTTCTTTGCTTTTTCTTTTATTTAAATATTTTTCTTCAGACTAAAACTCTTTTACTTGTATCTTTTTTTTCTTTCAAAATGCTCAATTTGTTTATATTTACTATGTGTAAACTTTGCTTGCCCAATCCTACTCTTGTTAAAGTCACAACTAAGAAAGGTCGGGAACCACACTAGTGGATCTTGAGGGGTGCCTAACTCCTTCCCCTCAAGATAATCTCAAGCCCTTACCCAAACACTGGTTTTCCTTCAAATTCCTCTATTTTTCTCATAAAGTGTCCTAATGCATTGTAATCATTAGGTGGCGACTCTTCGAACTCCATAGCCCAAATTCCCCCCCCCCCCAAAAGGGGATAAAAGAGTCATTCCACCTATAACATCTTAAACCCAATTTCTTTCCCTAGAGAGAAAAATGGGGGTGTCAACACCACCAATGGATTCTTTAAGGGAAATGCTAGGGTATGCAAAAATGATGAAGGACCTGATGTCGTGAAAACTTGACTTTAAGGTAGTTTCACTATCTCGTGCACCATTGGGAGTTATGCTTTTGTTAAACCATTGTGTGATTTGGGAGCCAGCATAAACTTGATGCCCTTGGCAATCTGTACAAAACTAGGCATTGGTAGAGCTAGACCAACCTCAATATTGTTGCAACTGGCTGATCGCACAGTGAAAAAATTCTTGATGATGTGCTTGTTCAAGTGGGAAAATTTGTATTCCCTGCAGACTTCGTCATTCTTGAATGTCAAGTGGATGAAGAGACACCAAGCATACTGGGCAGGCCGTTTCTATCCACTGGGAGAGCATTGATTGATTGTGAGACTAGGGAATCGAAAAGGAGGTTGAACAATGAAGAAATCATATTAAATGTTCAAAAATCTATGAGGAGACCCGGTGAATTTGCAAATTGCTCACTAGTGGAGGCCGTATATGTGATACTACAAGAGGAAGATGAGACTACTAATGTCAGGTCTGTTAGAAGTTTGCTTGATAAATTTTGAAAAATGTAGATGCTGAGGAGTTGGCTGAGTGGGTCATGGAACTCGAAGTTCAAGGGTTCTGGGCAAGGGAACCCCAGTTCGAGCCCCTACAGTTAGAAGAAAGAACAACACCACATGCGAAACCATCGATATAGGAACCGCATCAGTTGGATCTGAAACCGCTTCTAGCTCACCTTAGGTACGCTTTCTTATGGCCTAATTCTGCTTTGCCTATTATTATATCATCTGGTTGCTAGTTGTGCAGGTAGAGAAATTCCTACAGGTTTTAGAGGAATGTAAAACTACCATTGGTTGGACCATGGCAGTCATAAAAGGTATCAGCCCAGCTTTTTCTATGCACAAGATTATCTTGGAAGAAGGGCACAAACCTTCCAGAGAACATCAACGAAGGCTGAACCCGAATATGAAAGAGGTGGTGAAGAAGGAAGCGATCAAATGGTTAGATGCGGGTGTCACACCTCCTTTTTACTCACGCCTGCAGGGGCGCAGAGGGAGTTTTCCCAACTAAAGGACAATCGAAACGGGATTTGTTTATTTAATTTAGATTCACCACTTAGGAGACTTACGGTGTCCCAAGTCACCAGCTGAATCCCGAATCGAGGAAAATATTGACTCTATATCACAGTCTGTGAACCAAAATCCGAATAAGGAATTATGTTTACCCGGGAGAGGGTATTAGGCATTCCCCAGTTCCATGTTTCTAGCACAGTCGCTCAACTGTCATATTCGGCTTATTTATGTGATTTTAATACATGTTAAACCTATGTGCAAATTTTAGCCTTTCACCACTTTTATTATTATTATTATTATTGTTATTATTATTATTATTATTATTATTATTATTATTATTATTATTATTATTATTATTATTATTATTATTATTTTAACAAAGAATTGCAACGTTGTGAAAACGTATATCGAACCACGTCACAGTCAATGTACCTGTGGTTATTGACACATTTCAACTTCGTCGAGATTTGGATTTAGATCACATAAATGTGCACCCGAGTTTAGGGAGATAATATTATTGAAGTACGCGCCTATAGCGTCTAACGCATTATTCTTTTGGGGAAGGTCGTGCAATTAGCTAAACGGCCCTTCCCGATTTTTTTTGAATCTTTATTGAGGGCCCCACGATTTGACTTTTTATTGTGTGAGGCTCGTCTCGTTTATTTTGAGGATATTCTATAGTGACTACATTTCTATTAAATTCGCCTCTATAATAAAAGAGAAAAAATCCTAATTAATTACATGCTTGAAAAAAGGCGTAACATATTAATTGAGACAAATGTTAATGGAAAGGTATATTACTAAAAATGAAATTATAAATAAAATACGGAATCGACAAATAATATACTCAAAAGAAACTAATTATCCCATAACTAGATTAAACTCGCATTGTTAGATGACTTGAACAGTTGGAATGAATTATTTACAACTATTTGAAACTAGAATCAATCTTAATTACTAATGCATATTCGAAAGTTTGTTTAACTTAAAAGTTAACTCGTCTTTTTTGAACTCAAATAATTCCATAATGCCTAATTCACGAAATTAATTTAATTCATGCTTTAATTAACTTTAACCACATGTTCACGATTAGCCTACTCTTGACAATATTAAAACCTTCATAGCTAGTGAACTAATCAATTTTTGCCAATCCGATTTACTAAAGACCAACTTATATTATTTCTCTCTTATTCCAATTATTAAACAGTTTGAAAGTAATGAGCATGCTTAAACATATACTACCTAATAACCAAACTAAATTGGGGTATTATTTAATGCGTCACTACAAGATGTTTAGTTATGAAAAGCGACAGAAATTTACAGAACAATACTACATAAAATAGCATAAATACAGTCAGTAAAAGAAACAAAGAATAAAAGCTAAATTAAAACTTCAAAGTTCCATTCTTCATATGGATTCATGCTTTCACATTTAAGTTTACAATATCGACAAGGTTACATCCATGTACCTAGTATTGCAAACAAGAGAATAGGAACGTGAGAAATCAGCAAGGTAGTAATCAACACAACAAAACAGCAACAGCTATAGCTAAACCCAGCAAAAGATTTCAACAAAAATCCGGAAGAATCAAACCATAAAATACCAACAGAAATGAACTTCAACCCACAAAAATATTAACACTAGCTAAATGAACTCAAAGACACACTAGAGTTACTTAAGATCAGTCTTAATGTATTTGAATCAAGAGAAATGAAATCAATGAAGCAAAAAGAGAAACTTCAAATAAACAGTGGTGTTTTAAGCTCTCTAATTTTTTCAACTCTCAATTCTTTTTCATTATCTGTTTTTTCCTCTCTTAAGTTCTGAAATTTTTATCTCTAAAAAAATTCCTCTTCTAAGTGTCAAATAATTCCTTTTTCATACCCAAAGGCATTCTCCTTTTTAGTCCATTCCCATTTACTTTTAAACTATTATTACTAACCATTTTACCTCTTTTACTTTTCAGCCCAATATTCTTCTACTATGTGACCTTTTAACTTTTTCAGTGGTCAAGACAACCTATTATTATTACCACCCCCCTTTCCTTTACATCCTTATGTCTTGGTCCCCACTTCTATTAAACAATTCCTTATTTTAACATTACATTAGTACTACATTGACAGAATATTTAACTAATTATTTTTTACACTTTCTAAAATCCCAAAATACCCCTGAAACTTCTGAAATTATTATTCTACCCCCATCTCTTTTAATCTACACCAACCTCTATCAGCTATATCCAATCTTGTACAAAATCTCAGCTATAACCAATTCAACTAATCAATGATCCAATTAACAAACAAACTTAGAATAAACAAACTCTTCAAACAAACTCCCAATCGACAACATTCATGAATTAACAGCAGAGTCAAATTCATATTAACAAACTAAACAGGACAAAAGAGTAGATTTAAATCACTAATCTCAACATCAGTTGAACTGAAACTAGTTGGAAAATCGTCAAAACAATCATACACATAATTTCAACGAATATGCACTAGGAATACATAACAGTGGAGCTGGCGTTTGGAGTTGTTTCACGGCTACTGTTCGTCGTGGGTATGGGTCGTTCATGGACGAGAACAACAACGACATGGAGGTGAGCTTGTTGGTGGAGCCGTTTTCGTGAAAAAGGAGGTGAAACAGCAGCAATGGTTGTTGGAGATGGAGCGACGATGATGGTCGGGCTTGGAGAAGATGACGAAGAAGATGAAGGTGGTCGTTTGAAGGGGACGATTCTGGTGTGTTGAGGTGACTGTTTCAGGTGGTTGATTGGAGCTTGTGAATGGAGGTAAGAGAAGTGGTCGACGACGTGGGGGAGGTGGTGGTCGTTTGGTTCCGGCGAAGAGACGGAGGCTGGGCTATTGGTGGTCGCCGCTGGAGAAGATGCGAAGAAGATGAAGTAGCAGGGTGGGATGCTGGGTCTCGAGGGTGTGTTTGGAGAAGATAAAGAGAGAGGGGTGGGTGCTTAGGTGTGACGGCTGAAAATATTTTAGGGTTTCTTAGGTTTTGCTATTTGGGTAAGTAAAAGAATGAAAAAAAATCTGAAAAATCAAAAGGGAGGGGGTGGAAATGGACAGGGTCAGGTTATGGGTGTGGGCCTGGTAATTGGGCATCTTTTTGGCCTTGTGGTTTAGAATTAAAGAAGAGGCTCAATTCTGAATTTGTTCCTCTATTTTTTGCGCTCTTTTCTTTTACTAATTAATTAATAAAAACTAAAGTTCTAATTTAAATAATCAAATGAATTAACTTAAAAACACTAACTAATTCCTAATAACAACCATCACACACCATTAAACACCAAAAAACAAAAGTTACACAATTTGATATTAAATGCAAAGTACGTTATTTTTGTGATTTTTCATTTTTGTAAGACAAACTTTGTTACTCCTAACGTAAAATTAAATCCTAAATGCAAGTGCGACATATTTTATATTTTTTTTATTAATTTAACAAATGAACATGCACAAACAAAATGCAAACAATACAAGAAAAATAACACAAAATTCACAATAATAGCAAACAAACAAAATTATTTTATTTTGACATTTTTATTGGAGTAATTCATACATAGGCCAAAAATCACGTGTTCATAGCTGTCCCTCTTTGTCCGAAAACATGAAGAGTTTTCGTGCAAATATAAAGTGAGCGGATACTAGCGATGTCTGCCCGTTTGAGTACTCCATGTGAAGCATTTTTTGAAAGATTTGACCGAACCTTTGCTTCGAAGGGTTCCTACATATCCATGGCTAAAAGAAATCTGGTCAATGTAGTTCGGGTAATTTCGGTAGCTGGGACTACCATGGGAGTGCAATTTTGTTGTTACTGTTGTTGCATGTTGTTACTACTGCTTACTGATCTTCTTATTACACCGTGCTAAAATAAAAATCAAGAAGCTAGGCTAGACTACGGATTACAAGATCCTATCTATCTTCAACTTGTTCTTGATGCCTTGCTTTATTGTCGGCTTGTGTTTCTTCCGGTGCTTCTTTCTTCCGAAAACTGCTGGGGATGACACTGGCCTTTTACCTTTCTGAACACTAGTTTCATCATTTTGTTCCGTCCGCTGAGGATAAGCCTTCCTTCCTTATGATGGGGATTTTTTTTTTGTAACCTTTTGCCTTTCGGTGGGTTGCTGATTTCAAGACATAAAATGTAGAACAGAAATGTATTCCATCGTTATACAGGTGGGCGCCTAGTACAAAGACATGAAAAGTATTCCTCTCATTATACAGGTGGGCGCCTAAAATGTAAAGACATGAAAAGTATTCCTCTCGTTATACAAGTGGGCCCCTAATTTGTAAAGACATGAAAAGTATTCCTCTTGTTATACATGTGGCCGCCTAAAATATAAAGACATGAAAAGTATTACTATCTTAGGTGAAAAATACATTAGACTAAGATTTTCATCTTAGATGAAAGTTCCAACGGACTAAGATTTTATCTTTATCTTAGGTGAAAAATTCATTAGACTAAGATTTTTTTATCTTAGGTGAAAGTTTCAACAGACTAATATTCTGACTCTAGGAGATAATTCATCAGACTAGGTCCATTTTGTTGTGATCTTAGGAGAAAGATTCATCGGACTAAGATTTGATATAATTTCATCGGACTAAGATTTGATATCTTAGGAGAAAATTTCATCAGGCTAAGCTTGTTATATCTTATCTTGGGAGAAAAATTCCATCAGACCAAGATTTTATCTTATCATGGGAGAAAAATTCCATCGGACCAAGATTTTAACTCTAGGAGATAATTCATCATACTAGGTCCATTTTTCAAATCAGACTTTCTTAATTTTTCAAATTCATACTTCCTTTCACTTTTTCAATTTCTGCCTTTCTTTCTTTTTTTCAAATTCCGTCTTCCCCTTTTTCTAAAAAAAAGTTATGCCTTCCTTTCTTTCCAAATTCTACCTTCCCTTCTTTTCAAATTATCCTAGTAGAAAATTCGTCAAACTGGGATCTTTATCTTAGGTGAAAAATTCATCAGACTAAGAGTTTTTTATCTTAGGTGAAAGTTTCAACTGACTAAGATTTTTAAATTTATCTTAGGCGAAAAATTCATCAGTCTTAGATTTTTTATCTTAGATGGAAAATTCATCAGACTAAGATTTTTAATCTTAGGTGGAAGTTCCAACAGAGTAAGATTTTTAACTTTATCTTAGGTGAAAAATTCATCAGACTAAGATTTTTTCATTTTAGGTGAAAGTTCCAACAGATTAAGATTTTTATCTTTATCTTAGGTGAAAAATTCATCAGACTAAGATTTTCATCTTAGGTAAAATTTTCAACATACTAAGATTTTTATCTTGGAGGAAAATCCAGGGCGTGATTAAATGCACAATAGCAAGATAAATAAAGGCAAAGATTTGAGAACTTACCTTTGACGGCTCTCCTTTCTTTAACATTTTCTCTTTCATCCTTTTTTCTCTTTTTTTCTTCTTTTAACTCGTGTTATCTTCCTTCTTTAAAGGCCACTTCCCTCAAAACTCGTGTTGTCTTCCCTCGAAATTGTTGGTGATAACACTGTTGGGGAATTATTTATTTACCTACTGGGGAAAATACTGCTGGGGGAATCTCCTTTCTTCCCTTTCTTCTTTTTCTCTTTTTCACAACTACTTCCTTCAAAACTTTTATTTTCTCTCCACACTGTTGGAGATAAAAATGTTCTCAGTTGGGGATAAAGATGTTGAGGAAAACATTGTTGGGGGATTTTCAATCCTTAAAAACTAGTGCTTTTGTCACGCCCCAAATCCGAGGGGCATGACCGGCACTCAACCAGGTATCCCCAGTCGAGTGGACCTGGTGCCTTTCCTATTTCACACGCGTTACCCCACATTATTCAATGATAATTAGTCAAAAGATACCAAATTTGCAATTGAAAGAACACATGATTTCTCTTGTATAAACACACATTATGATTAACAGGGAGCGTGGTATACAAGTATACAACGCCCAAAACATACACCTTTATACACAAGTTCTAACCCATATACCACTATCTACGGATCCTCTAAGAGAAAGATAATACAACATTGGCCGGCGACAAGGCCCCGACTATACCTTTACAAAAGGACACAAGACTACAAAATACAACAACATGGGTGTCATGAGCAACTTAAGGCCCCCGAAGGAAAGGGGCTCACCAAACACGAATACCGCAGATAGAGAGGAGGAGGAGGAGCTACGAATGGTGGACTGGAGTGCCTGCCACGGATCTACCTACAGTCATAACACGAATGTAGCGCCCCTGGCAAAAGGGACGTCAGTACATTTGAATTGTACTGGTATGTATGAACAATCTCTGTCCCAAGTAAACTCAAGCCAAATTGCATATACAAGTATAAAACTAAACAACAATAGTACAAGTACAACCATGGAGCAACGACCAAACATTTCACAACAAATGATTCAAGTAGTCAAACAAAGGGGCAAACAGTGCCCCACAGGTTACAAACTCTCATGCTGTCTCATTTCATAATTCCACATTTATCATTTCATGATTTATATTCATATCAATAGTGATATTGGATCACATTTTCCACCCTTATTGCCTCGTCCACCCTTATTACCTCGGCCACCCTTATCACCCCAACCCACACCTTATTTCACCGTGTTGCGATGCGCAACCCGACCCCGCTTGACAGTTTTCAATTCACAACAACAAACAGTACAAAAACAAATACAAGAAATCAACTATGGCACATTGTTATAATAGATCCACAACAAGGATTATGAAATCCCACAACTAGAAACAATAATTTCCTCATGTTCATCAAATTGGTACACAATTTGAATTATCACAACAGTTGTTCACAACTAATCACACACGTTGTTCCACATTATTTCCATTTCCACTATTTCACATTATTTTCATTTCCATTGTTCCACATTATTTCCACTTCCACTGTTCTACATTATTTCCATTTCCATTGTTCACATTACAAGTTCCACAACCTTAACCACAAAGAGTTACCACACAATGATACAACACAAAAGCTTCACAATGATTCCTACATGAATGTCAACTGTCAGCAATATCACAACTAACACAGGGCGATTTCACAAGGATCATAGTTAACCATACATACCTAAAGTTGATTATTTCCTTTAAACCTCTAGTCCAATTCGCCAAGCAATCAAGAAGTCAATCTAGTTCATGAGCAACACTTAGCTTTTAGAAATTTAAACTCATAGTTGCTACCCAATTCCTTTTTTACAAGATTTTTGGTTTTGAGGACATGCATGAAGATTTTATGAAGAAATTTCAAAGCAAGTGTATGGGGTTCCCCTCCCAAACTTAATTTTGAAATTTGGGGGAAATGGGTTGGGGATTTACCTGAGAAATCAATTGAGAAGACAATGCACTAAGAATTTTCCAAGCTCCAATGATTTTGAAAGACTAGATGATGAAGGATTCACTTTCTCTCTCAAGAATCATCTCTCCCTCTCTCTTATTTTGACCAGAGGTGTGTTAAAAATGAGGGAGAAGGTGTTTTAATAAAAGGTGGGTCTGGTCAAAAATTTAATAAATATATCAGGCGAGCTCGATCTGCGACGCAATCTGCAATCACAGAATAGGCATGCGGTCCGCATTTGAGTTCTGCGGTCGCAAAATGCACCGCAGAACTAACCTTCGAATTTCCCCAGGGACAATATACGATCACTCTGCAGTCTGCATATTGATTATGCTATCGCAGATTTGACCGCATTTTAGACATTGAATATTGGTTGCTTTCTGATTCACTATGCGGTAGGAATGTGGCCCGCATAGCTAATCTGTGACCGCATTTTGACCATTTTCTGGAAAAATTTTGATTTCACATTTTAATCCTCAAAACAGTAAAAATGATATGATCCATGTAGGTAGACTCGACTCTATGAGCTGCTAACATCTGAGCACTCATTTTCACCGGGCCTTACATCCTCCCCCGCTTAAGATCATTCGTCCTCGAATGAGGACTTGGGAACCAAATGAGTTTGAAAACATGATATGCAAGTTTCTATACTTTTATTAACCTTTAAGTTGGTTATAAAAAAAATTGTCAGAGTTTCCTTTGTATTATGGACATAACCACATGTCAAAGAACCTCCAAAACATATTCCCAAGCATTACTACACAAACCTGCTACTTTTACAATAGTTGTAAAATGCATAATCCTCACACTTGCACATATTCAACCTCTTGATACACTTTTAACCATTTGGCACACAACATATAATCAAATTAAACATTAATCACTTGTACTATTAAAGCCATTTACCTATTACAAGGGTACGACACAATTATTCATTTCAATAAAATTCCTCCATGCAAAAACTAATCATTACACAATTAGAACACCTTGATACACAGTCTCCATGCGAAATAAACTATTACTTGCATACATCACCTTACCATGGGAGCACAAGAGCCTTTATTACCAAAAAGGACTGCACATTGCCCAAATAGTTACAACACATAATCTTGGTTGGCACAACTTGGAGAAACTACAACAATAAGGCACTTGGAAAGAGAAAGGATGATTCTTACACATAATGGAACTCAACACTAGCTATCCTAGGGACAAGATTCGCACGATCATTCCTAGACTTGCTCAAATAGATGGGGGTATTTTATCATCATCTCATCTTTTGCTTCCCACGTGGCTTCCTCGACTTGTGGGTTTCGCCAACACCTTAACTGAAGCAATCTCCTTGTTCCACAACTTTCGGACTTGCCTATCCAGAATAGCAACCAGAATCTCCTTATATGATAACTCTTCAATAAACTTTATGTCTTCCACGGGCACAGTTTTTGACGGATCACCCACAACTTTCCTCAACATGGATACATGGAACACCAGGTGCACCAAAGACATTTCAGGGGGCAATTCCAACCTACACGCAACTTGACTGATCCTTTGACTGACTTGATAGGGCCCAACATACCTAGGACTTAGTTTTCCTTTATTCCCAAAGTGCGTGACTCCCTTCATAGGGGACACCTTCAAGAATACCCAATCTCCTTCTTGAAACTTCAATTCTCTCCGACGCACGTCCGCATAGGATTTCTAGAGACTTTGAGCAGTCTTCATTCTATACTGAATGAATCTTACCTTCTCCATGGCCTGATGCACGAGATCTGGTCCTATTAGTTCTGCTTCACCAACCTCGAACCACCCGATCGGGGACCTACACCTTCTTCCGTACAATGCTTCGAATGTGGCCATCTGGATGCTAGCATGGAAGCTGTTGTTATAAGCAAACTCTATAAGGGGTAGGTGATCATCCCAATTACCTTTGAAATCCAAGACACATGCCCGCAACATATCCTCGAGTGTCTGAATAGTCCGCTCTGCTTGGCCATCGGTCTGCGGATGAAAAGCTGTGCTAAGATTCACTTGAGTACCCAAACCTTGCTGAAATTTCCTCCAGAAGTTAGCTGTAAACTAAGCTCCTCGATCCGAAATGATAGCAAGTGGCGTACCATGAAGCCTCACTATCTCCTTGATATACAACCAAGCATATTTTTCTGTAGTATCGGTGGACTTGACTGGCAAAAAGTGAGCTGGTTTGGTGAGCCTATCCACAATTACCCAAATTGAATCAAACATGTGCTCAGTACGAGGTAGTCCTTCCACGAAGTCCGTATTGATCATTTCCCACTTCCACATCGGTATTTCTATTAGCTGAGTCAACCCTCCCGGTCGCTGATGCTCGGCCTTCACTTGCTGGCAATTCGGGAACTTAAAGACAAAGTCTGCCACACTCTTCTTCAAACCACCCCACCAATAAATATCCTTGAGATAGTGCTACATCTTTGTAGAGCCTGGGTGAACTGAATACCTGGAATGATGAGCCTCCGCCATTACCCTCTCCCGAAGATTATCCACATTCGGGACACATAACCTGCCATGGCACCGTAGCACACCATCATTGCTGGCAAGTGAAAAGCTGAAATTTTGTTACTTAGAGCTACATCCTTCAATTGTGCCAATGCTGGATCAATAAACTGCTTTTCTTTAACCTCTGCCACGAGCGACGATTCTGATGTATAATGCACCATAAGTTCTTTCTCATTCGGGGCCGAGATACAAACCCCAAGGCTGGCAAACTAATGTACCTCCAGAGCTAGGAACCTCTGATCCACTCCCAAGTGAGCCAAGTTACCCATGGATTTCTGACTGAGGGTGTCGGCCACCACGTTCGCCTTCCCTTGATGGTACAAGATGTCTATATAACAATCCTTCACCAATTCTAACCACCGTGGCTGCCTCAAATTCAGCTCCTTCTGCTTGAACAAATATTGAAGACTCTTGTGATCTGAAAACACTTCTACATGAACTCCAAAAAGATAATGTCGCCATATTTTCAAGGCGAATACAAATACTGCAAGCTCCAAATCATGAGTCGGATAATTCTGCTCGTGATTCTTGAGTTTCCTGGAGGCATATGCTATGACATTCCCATGCTGCATAAGAACACACCCTAAACCAACCCTGGAGGCATCACAATAAACTACAAACCCCTCTGTGCCTTCTGGCAAGGCCAATACTGGTGCCGAAGTCTTTGTCTTCAATTCCTGGAAACTTTTCTCACAAGCATCTGACCACTGGAACTTTGCTGATTTCAGCGTCAATTTAGTCAAAGGAGAGGCGAGGGTGGAGAATCTCTCTACAAACCTCCGATAATACACTGCTAACCCCAAAACGCTACGGATCTCCGTCAGGGTCATGGGTCTAGGCCAATCCTTAACTGCTGCAATCTTTTGGGGATCTACCTGAATCTCTTTACTGGAAACAACATGACCCAGAAAAGCGACGGATTCCAACCAAAATTCACATTTGGAAAACTTTGCATACAATTGGTGCTGATGTAGATTCCGAAAAACCGCTCTGAGGTGACTGGCATGGTCCTCCCTGCTCCGCGAATACACGAGGATGTCTTCAATGAAAACAATCATGAAAGAGTCTAAAAATGATTTAAAGACCCGATTCAAAAGATCCATAAAAGCTTCCGGGGCATTGGTTTGCCCAAAGGACATGACCAAGAATTCAAAGTGGCCATAACGCCTTCTGAAAGCGGTCTTAGGAATATCATGCTCTCTGATGTTCAATTGGTGGTACCCGGACTGCAAATCAATTTTGGAGAAGAACTTTGCACCTTGCAATTGATCGAACAAATCATCTATCCAAGACAAAGGGTAATTATTCTTGATGGTGACTTTATTAAGCTGCCGATAATCGATACATATCTGAAGCGACCCATCCTTCTTCCTGACAAAAAGAACCGGAGCACCCCATGGCGACACACTTGGCCGGATAAAACCCTTCTTCAATCCTTCAACGGCTCTTTTAACTCCCGCAACTCTGCTGGCGCCATTATGTACGGTGGAATAGATATTGGCTGAGTATCTGGAAAAACATCAATCCCGAAATCGATCTCCTTATCTGGCGGAATTCCTGGAAGCTCATTTGGAAATACCTCAAGAAAATCATTCACAACTAGCACGGACTCGGGGGAAAGTACCTTTGGAGTAGTGTGCGCCAAAGGTAGAGCACCCCTTACTGATCATCTTCGAAGCCTTGAGGTAGGAAATAAACCTACCTCTCGGCACAACGCCATTTCCTTTCCATTCAACAACCGGCTCATTAGGGAACTCGAGTCTCATGACTCTCGTTCGGCAATCAAATTTAGCAAAGCACGAATAGAGCCAATCAATCCCCATGATTACATCAAAATCCACCACCCCAAGCTCGATAAGGTCAGCCATGGTAACACGACCACCTACCATAACGACACAATTCCTATAGACCCGCGCGGCTGTAATAGAATCACCAACCGGAGTCGATACCGAAAATGGCTCAAGAAGCTGTTCAGGTTCAATCCTATAATTCAAAGCAACAAATGGAGTGACATTGAACAAAGAAGACCTCGGATCAATAAGAGCATAGAAATCAATGGTTTTAACAGATAGGATACCTGTGACAACATCTGGGGAAGCCTCAGCAGTCTGACGGCCACTAAATGCATATAACTTGCTGGGTCCACCTCTACCACGAGCTCCACCTCTGGCTGCACCACGCCCTGCTGAGGCTGGAGGGAGCATTGATGACGTAGCAACTGATGAACTGGATGGCTTAGCAAGTCCCCTACCCGCGCCCTGTTTGGGCGCACGGCAGTCCAGCTGTATGTGACCTCTCACCCCACAATTGTAACACACTGGAGCATCCAAGTAACAAGCCTCTGTATGAAATCTCCCACCCTTGGGACATATACATCCCTGCTGCCGAGGTCTCATTCCCGAATGAGTGAACTGGCGGGACCTCCTGCTGTTTGAACCTGGCCCCAAAGGGCTACTCTGCTGGAAACGATGCATAGATGAACGTGCACTGGTTGAGGACTGAGCATAACACTGAGATGGTCCTAATGACCCTCTCCCTAGAGCTGACCTCCCTGAGTGACCCATAGGCCAGGCCCTGCTGCTACTCTCCCCGTCTGCCCGAATCTTCAACTTCCTGGCCTCTGTGGCCTTACAAAAACCCACGATCTTCCCATAGTTCATGTCTGAATGCAAAGCTGCTGTAGTAGCCTCATTTACCACTAAAGGGCTGAGACCCTGAACGAATCGCTAAACTCTGGCCTCCATATTCGACACCAACTGAGGAGCATACTTGTACAACCTCGCGAACTCCATATAATACACCCAAACACTCATGCTACCCTGCTTAAGAACCTCAAACTCGGTGGCATGGGCTGCCATGGTCTCGGCAGGCAAGAAGTAGTCCATGAAGGCATCTACGAACTCATCCCATCTAGTTGGAAGGTTCCCCTCCTCACAAGAATCCTCCAACATCATAAACCACGAACGTGCAGCCCCTTTCAACCTATATGAAGCCAATTCTACCCCTTCTATCTCTGTATCCTTCATCAGCCGAAGGGACTTGTACATCTCATCAAGGAATTCTTGCGGATCGGCCTCTGGTTTTGTGCCTGAGAACTCTGGAGGGGACAATCGCAGAAACTGGTGAACTCTAGATCTGGAGGAATCTCCCTGTCTGCTGGAGGACACAGGGGCATCATGAGATCTCTGGGCCTGGGCGGCGACTAACTGGGTCAGCGTACGGATAGCAAGGTCTCTATCAGAAATCCCGGGATCGGAAGCTGGAGCAACATTAGGATTAGAAGCATTGACAGGAGGGATAGTAGCACCCTCGGCCGCTGCTGGAACATGATTGCTTGGATCAGGAACGGATGGAGCAGGTAAATTCAGAACGGGGGAATCACTTTCACCCACGGTAGTCGGGACATGATCCACAGCCGCAACGAAGTGGCATTGGCCCCTAGGCCGAGTCTAGCTTTCTTCTAGGGTTACATTACTGAAAATTTGAAATAGAGCACGAATTAGACACAACATCACTTCACCGCACGAACTTAGAATAACAAAGAAGAGGATCAGTTTTCCTAAATTCCCGTGTAGCCCCCAACTTATAGATGTGGTCGACGACACACCGAAAAGAAGGGTGCTACCAGGCACGGCTTCCAGAAATCCTAGGACTCCTTTAAAATCTTATGCTCTGTTACCAAGTTTGCCCCAAATCCAAGGGGCATGACCAGCACTTAACCGGGTATCCCCAGTCGAGTGGACATGGGTGCCTTTCCTATTTCCCACGCGTTACCCCACATTATTCAATGATAATTAGCAAAAAGATACAAATTTTGCAATTGAAAGAACACATGATTTCTCTTGTATAAACACACATTGTGATTAACAGGGAGCGTGGTATACAAGTTTACAGCGCCCAAAACATGTACCTTTATGCACAATTTCTAACCCACATACCACTGTCTCCGGAGCCTCTAAGAGAAAGATAATACAACACTTGCCGGCGACAAGGCCCCAGCTATACCTTTACAAAAGGACACAAGACTCCAAAATACAACAACATGGGTGGCATGAGCCACACAAGGCCCCGAAAGGAAAGGGGCTCACCAAACACGAATATTGCCGATAGAGAGGAGGAGGAGCTACGAACGGTGGGCTGGAGTGCCTTCCACGGATCCACCTACAATTATAACACGAATGTAGCGCCCACGGCAAAAGGGACATCAGTACATTTGAATTGTACTGGCATGTATGAACAAACACTGTCCCAAGTAAACTCAAGCCAAATTGCATATACAAGTATAGAACTGAACAACAATAGTACAAGTACAACCATTGAGCAACAACCAAACATTTCACAACAAATGATTCAAGTAGTCAAACAAAAGAGCAATCAGTGCCCCACAGGTTACAAACTCTCTTGCTGTCTCCTTTCACAATTCCACATTTATCATTTCATGATTCATATCCATATCAATAGTGATATTGGATCACATTTTCCACCCTTATTGCCTCGTCCACCCTTATTACCTCAGCCACCCTTATCACCCCAACCCACACCTTATTTCATCGTGTTGCAGCGTGCAACCTAACCCCGCCTGATAGTTTTCATTTCACAACAACAAATACAAGAAATCCACTATGGAACATTATTAAAATAGATCCACAACAAGGATGATAAAATCCCGCAACTAGCAACACCAATTTCCTCATGTTCATCAAATTGGTACACAATTTGAATTATCACAAGAGTTGTTCATAACTAATCACACACGTTGTTCCACATTATTTCCATTTCCATTATTCCACATTATTTACATTTCCACTGTTCCACATTATTTCCACTTCCTCTATTCTACATTATTTCCATTTCCATTGTTCACATTACAAGTTCCACAACCTTTACCACAAAGTGTTACCACACAATTATACAATAAAAAAGCTTCACAATAATTCCCGCATGAATGTCAACTATCAACAATTTCACAACTAACACAGGGCAATTTCCCAAGGATCACAATTAGCCATACATACCTGGAGTTGATTATTTCCTTTAAACCTCTAGTCCAATTCGCCGAGCAACCAAGAAGTCAATCTAGTTCATGAGAAACACTTAGGTTTTAGAAAATTAAACTCATAGTTTCTACCCAATTCCCTTTTTACAAGAATTTAGGATTTTAAGGACATGCATGGAGATTTTTTGAAAAAAATTCAAAGCAAGTGTACGGGGTTCCCCTCCCAAGCATAATTTAGAATTTTGGGGAAAATGGGTCGGGGATTTTACCTGAGAAATCAATAGAGAAGACAATGCACCCAAAATTTTCCAAGCTCCAATGATTTTGAAAGACGAGATGATGAAGGATTCACTTTCTCTCTCAAGAATCCTCTCTCCCACTCTCTTATTTTGACCAGAAGTGTGTTAAAAATGAGGGAGAAAGTGTTTTAATAAAAGGGGGGTCGGGTCTAAAATGTTAGATAAATACCGGGCGAGCTCGATCTGCGACGGAATCTGCGATCGCAGAACAAACATGCGGTCCGCAGAATGGACCGCCAAAATGGCTCAAATTTCAAACCTCTCGGGTTGGGAATGCGGTGAATATGCGGCCCGCATGTGAGTTCTGCGGTCGCAGAATGCACCGCAGGACTGACCTTCGAATTTCCTTAGGGACAATATGCGATCATCTGTAGTCCGCATATTGATTATGTGATCACAGATTTGACCGCATTTTCGACATCGAAAATTAGTTGCTCTCTGATTCACTCTGCGGTATGAGAAAATGACAATTCACTAAAAACTTCTCTTTTTGTTTTGACGTTGTCAACATCCCGAAAGAAAATTCCTTTCAGTCCGCATAGCTGATCTGCGACCGCATTCTGGACTGCATTTTGACCATTTTCTTGAAAAATTTCGATTTCACATTTTTATGCTCAAAAGAGTAAAAATAATTCGATCCATGTAGGTAGACTCGTCTCTATGAGCTGCTAACATATGAGCACTCATTTTCACGGGGCCTTACAACTTCATTTCTCCAAAAACGGTTAGGGATGACACTGGCCTCTTGCTTTTCTTAACACAATTTTCATCCCTTTGTTCTGTCAGCTGGGGATATAACTTCCCTATTAAAACTTGTTATGTTATGATAACACTGGTTCAAAGACCACTTCCCTTAAGACTGGTGTTATCTTCCTTCTTCCTCTAGTGGATACCTGATTTTCAGAAAATTTTCAAAAATGGAAAGAAACTTTCTGCCCCAGTTTGATAATTTTCTTATGGCATGCCTTCTGTCGTCAATGCCATTTTCCTCTACCTGCTTCAAATCAAAGAAAATTTATTAGTTAAAAATGTGGTTGGTTGTGTCACTCCTGTCGGGGACGATTTTTCCCTTTCTCCTTCCCTGCTCTGCGTTCTATCACACTATCAAAACTTGCTGGTGATGATGTTATTTGCTGGTCTTAGCATGACTTGCCCTATTTTGCGTCGTCTGGCCATCTTGAAACTTGGTCGATAATTTACTTCCCTTTTGACGATTCTTTATTCATACACCTCTCATTGTTGTTTTCCATTTGTGTCCTGATCCCCACATTCCTATGACAGACTCCGCTTGAGGATCTTGCATGTTTTACTGATGAACCACTTTCTTCGTTCATCTGTGTCACTGAAAAACCTTTTATGATAGGATATCTCTCTTCTTTATGGCATAGCTAGGAACTGGCATTTCCCTCGACCTTTGAGTCTCATATGAATCTCCAATTTATGTTCATCGCTCTCAGTGTCGTTCTCCCTTGATTTGTCCACTGGCCTTGGACCTGAGGTCTATAACCTTTGATTTCTGTGGGGATATCCTTCTTGACACAGATCTATCCCTTTGTCAAACTCCTCTTGCTGGGAAAATCCTGACACTGGCTTTGCGATTGTTCCTTCCTGCTAATACCACTTGGATGCTCTAATCAGATCTCGTCTTGCATAATTGGAAGGCAGGTGGCAAACTTTGGAGTCACTTCTTACTTTTCTTGACCAAACAGACTCTACTGGGGAATTTTTTGACGAAAGGAAAAGATAAAAGGAACAGAATAAAAGACAAAGGAAAGAGATGACTCTCTAACTGGGAAACTATAAAATAAAAACCTATCAAACGCGTATACCGACTCTAATGGTCATGACATGCACATATATCCTATCCTCCTCCGTCAATCGCCTTTTAAGATTTCTGTCTGCAATTTCCATTTGATTCTCACCCTTATTCGACTTGTAGTGCCCGAAGGTTTTCACTGTTAAGCCTCTCTCATTTTGGATTTTCTCTCAACTCGCGGTCGCCTCAAGGTGCCCGTAAATGTTTTCGATGATAAGACTCTCTCATTTGTATTAATCTTCTATTGAGGGTTGGGGTGTTACCGATAAGACTCATGTATCTTCTCTGCAAGGGACCGAAGTCTTTTTTGCTGGGGGTCGGAGTCTTTTTGTCGAGGATCAGAGTGTTATGTTCTCATAAAACTCTCTCATTTGCCTCACTTGGCCTCTCGGAAGGTCTTTCTTTGGACCGTAATGTGGGATTTGGATTGGCAAGAAAGAAAGGGTATTTAAAGGCTCAAAAACACATCAATTTAGTTTAAAATTACAACCTTCGGAACTAGATTATTTTATAATAAACACAATTTTTGCCCCAGTTTATTGTTTGGGGATTTTTAATTTTTGTTACACTATGACCAAGCCGTGAGGCGCCTACGTATCCTCTTTGAGAAATCAGGTCGAACGTAGTTCACAATTCCTTTGTTTTCGTCTGACTTTCTTTTGTTTTTGTTATCGTTTTTTTTTCTTTTCTCTTTTGTTGTTTTTTTTTGTTGTTTTTGTTGCTTTCTTTTCCTTCATTTTTATTTTTTATTTTTCTTCTAATTTTGTATTTCTAATCTTTGCTACTGATTCCAAATAAGGGATATGAAAGAAAATAATAAGACTCAAAGGGTTAACAAAGGAGAAAGTGCTTAGATAGCAGAAAAAAAAATGCCTTCGTCATTCCAATCTTCAAAACATGCCTAGCACTGTGAGAACCATTCTAATAGTCCTATTTATAGTAACAGATTGACAAATTAATTTAATATAGGAACAAGTAGTTTGTTCCCTCGTTGTTTTCACCCCTAAATTTTGCTAAACCCGTCAATACAGCCTTTTTTCTTTTATTATCAATATATTTTATTTTGATAATACAAAACCTAAATTAAACTCGTCAGTCGCTGCTTTCAATCCTCGCATTGCTAAGGCGCAAACCTCTCACATCTGCAAAGTTCTCACCAGCAAATTACTCTTGCTAACCATAAATTCCAAATAATTGCTAAGGATCTGACGAACCGAAAAGTCGTCATCGCGAAGTTCGAATACTGCAAATTTCTTGGATTTAAGGATAAATTCATTGATTTTTATGTTATTTTAGCGATTTGATCGCTCGAGCAAGTTTGTATGATGTTTTTGAGTCAATGTGCATATTAGGTTTGGAGCCCCGAGGGCTCGGGTGTGTTTCGGAGTGATCTCGGACTTAGGAAAATTTCAAAAAAAAAATTGCAGAAATAGTGCACTGTGCACAGTAAACCATGTACAGTACCCCGTGTACAGTACCCGTGTACATTACCTGTGAACAGTACCCCACGTACAGTACCGTGAACAGTACCATGTGAACAGTAATACGGGTGAACAGGGGTGAACTGTACACACAGGATGAATAGTAGAACGAATATTCTGGACAGAATAGTTTCAAAGTTCCGAAAATATTTGGCCATTTTTGGCAATTTCGAGCTCGGGTGCGGCAATTTTTGGAGTCTTTTTCAAAGAAATCATTGGGGTAAGTGTTCTTAACATAATTTTGGTTATATTACACGAATCTATTGCAAGTTTTGGCATTAAATCCGTGAATTTAGCGGAAAAAACTCAGAAACCCTCTCGAAATTTGAGGGCCGAAATGTTGTCAAACATTAGTAATTTTGGTTTGGTTGAACTCGTATCGGAATGGGTGTTCAGATTTCGCAATTTTTGTCGGGATTCAAAATGTGGGTCCCACTATTGAATAATAAAATAAATTTCGGATTTTATCCTAAAATTAGTAAATTTATTATCTAATTTATTCCTACATTCCGTGTTGAGATTTCGAATTGTTTGTGAATAGATTTGAAGCATCTGGAGACAAAATTTAAAAGGAAAAGCGGTGCTTAAGGATTGAGTTGGCCTTAAGCCATCGAGGTAAGTGTTTGATCTAACCTAGCTTGAGGGAATAGGAGTTGAGTCAATATGCTAATTGCTATGTGTGGAGTCCGACGTATTGGCATGGTGACGAGTATCTATACGTTGGGGTCGAGCATGACCGTGAGCCTTAAATTGATTAAATTTGATTAATCTTATATGATTATATGAAAGGAACTATTATTATTGGTTTCACACCGATAATATTTATATTGTTGATTTAAAATATTATTGGTTTCATACCGGTTATATTTATATTATTGATTTAAAGGATTATTGGTTTCATGCTGGTAACATTTATATTGTTGATTTAGAATATTATTGGTTTCATACTGGTAATATTTATATTATTAATTTAAACTAGTATTGGTTTCTTACCGGTAATATATATATATATATATATATATTGGTTGCTGTCTATAAAATATTACAATGATTATTGTTATTGGCCATAGTTGCCGGTGACGAGGAAGAGTGATTATGCACGATGGGTCTTTCCGTGCTATATATTACAATGATTATTGTAATTGGCCATAGATGCCGGTGAAGAAGAGTGATTATGCACGATGGGTCTTTCCGTGCCTCAATATGAGAGTGTGCAAGTAAAAGTATGATGGGTGATGTCGTACATCTTAATTAATTATTTGGTGAGAACGAGAGTAAAAGTACGATGGGTGATGTCGTACATCTTAATTGATTATATGGTGGGAACGAGAGTAAAAGCACGATGGTTGGTGCCGTGCAGATTTTGATTTACCCGTCGTCATTAATTTAAGTTCATTTATTCTGCACCTGTTATTACATTTTGTTGCTATCCCAGAGCATGTTCTCCCTTCCCAAATATTTATTGTTGCTTCCATTTATCTCTGTTGTGTATATATATATATGTATATATATATATATATATATATATATATATATATATATATATATATATATATATGTATATATATATATATATATGTATATATATATATATTTGACTGTACAGGTTTATGTGAGTATTTTGTCACTACTTCGCCGGGATAGGCCGGCCACTTACCAGCACATGTGGTTGGTTGTGCTGATTCTACACGTTGCGCTCTTTTTGCGCAGATACAGGTTTTGAACACCAGCAGCAGCAGTAGTGCGGGTGTTAGCTTTTGATCATTGAGACACCGAGGTAGCCTTGCAGGCATCCGCATGACCCGGCATCTCCTCTATCTTTATTTTCAAGTCTTTATCTCATGTATCCGAGATAAATATTATTATATTTCTTTCAGATGGTTATGTGTATTATTCTTAGAAGTTTGTGGTATAGTGACATCGGTTCTTGGGTACTGTTTTATGTTGAAATTTTCAGTATCACATCTAGTAAAATTTGTTAAGTCTTCCACTAAATTTATTTATTTCCGCTTAAATTTTAATATTGTTGATAATAGATTTTATAAGTATTTTTATGAATTATATTATAAGTAAGAGTTGGCTTGCTTAGCTCCTATTAGTAGGCGTCATCACGACCTCCGATGATGGGAAATTCGGGTCGTAATAGAATTTTGTGCAGATTTCTTTATGAAATGTTGGTATCTATATTTGTATTGTGTTTGACTGGCTCGTAGTGTAATTTTTATATACAGTGATATACTTTGACGACAGATGTTTTCTAAAAGAATTAAAATGCTGAAACAAGCCATTCCAAATTTTAGCAGACATAAAAAGGCATGAAAAGAGTTCTCATAGAATTCACGATTGGTCATTGTGTAATATCAGAACTGTCAGCGTATTATGTATCTTGTTTTGTTAAAGTATGGAAACTTATTAATGGAATATCCTTCTTTACAGATCATAAATTACTTGGAAAAACAATCTTACTGTTTTTTCTTTCACTCCTCATATGGTATTAACTGTTCCCGAGTTACCAAAAGAGACTGATAAATCACGTTGCACCAGATTGGCAAATGAAATGTGTGAACATATGGAACAATGGGGCCTCAACACTAGAAAATTCCCCATATATGGATGCTCTTTTATTTGATCTTAGTCTGTTGTTTGGCTACATCAAGTCGAAAGTAGCTGACTATTGGAATTGCAGGATTATTTGATTTCTTTGCTGAGCCTGAATTTTATTGGAAATTAAATTGTTAAGTGCATCAACATGGCCAAGGATGGGATTCATGATGTTCTTGTAGTTTTATCTGTGGGGACTCGCGTTTCAAGAGAAGAACAAGCTGTTGTTCAGAGTCTGAGGGAGTTCTTTGGGGGCAAAATTAGTGATTACATGGTTTTGGTTTTTACTGGTGGGGATGATCTTGAAGACAATGAAGAAACTTTGGAGGATTACCTAGGTCGTGACTGCCCTGAGCCTTTAAAGATATAATGTGCTTAGAGATAATCTCACTTTTGCAACCTAACTTTCAGTAAGCTAATTGATTTTATTTGTCAAATGAATTTGTATCTAGAAAATTTTCTGTTCAAGAGTTTTTGTTTTCCAACACTTTGGAGATTTGTACATCTTGATAGTTGCAAACATTAGCTTGTTAGGCGAGTGCTTTTCGATAACAAGTCTAAAAATCATTTGAAGAAATCCGACCAATTTGAAATAACTACTTTCCCTAGTAAATGTGGTCGTAGAGAATAATGGTGGAAGACCATATACAAATGACTTGTTCAAGGAGCTAATGGTATGTATTCTCAATTCAGTTGATCTCTGTAGTTATCTAGTAATTGGGCTACTTGTTATTTGTAATGTTTCATTTCTAGAAATGAGCTATCAAACTTCAAAATCAAGCAACTGAGGTTAATAACTTGGTGGGATACTCGAAGTAAGAGATATTAGAGTTGAAGGAACAGATGCAGAAGTCATATGAAGAGCAACTGAGGCGAATAACTGAAGTGGTATATTTGATCTTTATTGAACTCTTTACTACTAGAAATTAATTCATCAGTAATTAATCAACTTCCATATTGTATTGCCAACTGATGCCTCTGCTAATTATGCAATACATTTTAGTAATAGGAAGGAATTGAGCTAGTGGCTTCCTTCCACTAATCTGTTTGAGTAATACAAGTCTGTCGTTATAGTAGGTTTCGTCAAAGATACTTTTAATTGGCACTACTTTTTCATTGGGAAATCATGGTAGATATTAGACTTTGCCGAAGGACTTCCTCCGGAGTTCCTCCGTTTTCTCATGCATCAGATGCATGATGAATTGCTAAAGTTAAGAGGTTCAAGTACCAAATGGTATCGGGAGAAACTCCTCTGTGGTTTAATCAACAGATGATGAGGAAGATGATGATTGGGAGACTGTTGGCCCAAGGAATAGGACTACAGTTACTAGAACACAGAGCTTTGTCCCATCAAAATTGAGTGAAATTTGTGGAGGCCAATTGAAGAGTGTAGTGAAGGCTAAAGGTAAACCGAATGCATGTCATTAGATCAAAATACCTTCATATTTATTTAATTATATATCTGCTTATGTGTTTGGATTTCATCTTGGTTGAGTGAAATGACACTGGTGGTCATTGATCCACTACATTTTCTTATTTCTCTTTTCTTCATCTAAGTTGTTTACTGTTGGGAGACTCTTATCTATTTGTCTAATAGCTCCTGTTCATTGCTTTAACAAGGATAATAAATTTATTTATCCTCTATTATAGGTGGAGTAGATCAAGAAATGGATGATGAAGACGATGAAGAAATAGACCTTGAGATAATTTTGAATTGTTATAGATGAATGTTCTAGGAATCTTTCAATTTGTTACCAGCATTTTTTTAAACTTATTTAACCTCTTTAAGTGCACTAAAGTTGTGCATTCATGGGAGGACATTTGCTTATGGATATTATTATTTGCTTGATGAACAATTTTATATTATTAATAGTTTCATTTAATGATGTATTTAAATATTAGTGTTATTATAATTTACTATATGTATAAATATTTATTTATAACAGGTGCAATATTTTGATTTTAATTGAACTGATACAATAGCTTATAAGAACCGTTGCAGTAGGATACAAATAGCGTTCCAGTAGACAGTGAAAACCTTTGCAATAGCTCCCATATACTATTCTAAAATGATTTGCAAACCGTTCCAAATACAAATATAATTGTTACGATAGCTTAAAGAAACCGTTGCTATATCCAACTTAACCGTAGCAATAGCCTACATAATATTGCTTTAAATAATATGGAAACGGTTAGTAACTGTTGCATAAACAATATAGTAACGATTTTAAACCGTTCCCACTGAAAAAATTAAGCGTTCCAACATAGAATGGGAAAATCGTTGCAATAGACAAATCTATTGACACAGTGATACAAACTGTTACAGGAACCGTTCCAGTAGATCTAAGGTATGCTAGCTGATGTGATGGTTAGTAAACCGTTCCGAAATCCCTACGGTAACGGTTTGGGAGTCTATGGGACGGCTTAGCAACCGTTACCGTAGGCCTATTTTCAGGTAGTGAAAGTCTAACGCGTTATTATTTTGGTGAAGATCGTGCAATTAGCTAAATGGCCCTTCCCGATTTTTCTAAATATATTTTTTTTGAATCTTTATTGAGGGCCCCACGATTTACCCTTTTAATTGGGCGAGGCTTGTCTCGATTATTTAAGGATATCTATAGTGACTACATTTCTATTAAATTTATCTCTAAAATAAAAAAAAAATCCTAATTAATTACATGCTTGAAAAAGGCATAACATATTAATTGAGACAAATGTTAACGGAAAGGGATATTACTAATATTAAAATTATAAATAAAATATGGAATCGACAAATAATATACTCAAAAGAAACTAATTATCCTATCACTAGATTAAACTCGCATTGTTAAATGACTTGAACAGTTGGAATTAATTATTTACAAATATTTGAAACTAGAATCAATCTTAATTACTAATGCATATTCGAAAGTTTATTAAACTTAAACGTTAACTCGTCTTTTTTGAACTCAAATCATTCCATAATGCATATTTCACGAAATTAATTTAAATTCATGTTTTAACTAAATTTAACCACATGTTCACGATTAACCTACTTTTGAAAATATTAAAACCTTCATAGCTAGTAAACTAACCAATTTTTGCCAATTCGATTTACTAAAGACCAACTTATGTTATTTTCCTCTTATTCTAATTATTAAACAGTTTGACAGTAATGAGCATGCTTAAACTTATACTACCTAATAACCAAACTAAAGCGGAGTATTATTTAATGCGTCACTACAAGATGCCTAGTTATGCAAAGCGACAGAAATTTACAGAATAATAATACATAAAATAGCCTAAGTACAATCAGAAAAAGAAACAAAGAGGAAAAGCTAAATTAAAACTTCAAAGTTCCATTCTTCATATGTATTCATGCTTTCACATTTCAGTTGTGACGACCCAGCAGGTCGTCTTTGGAATTTATGCTCAGTTTCCCCATTAACTGCTTTCCCTAAGTTCATTTTAGCCATTTTGGTTTGTCGGGATGTTCGGCAATAGAATTCGGAGTGCTTTGGGAGACTTAGTCCCTAACTGAGATCTTAAGTGTTGAAAAATAGTCCGTAATCAGAACAATATCAAGACGACCTCGGAATGGAAATCTGATGCTTCTGTTAGCTCCGTTAGGAGATTTCGAGTTGGGAGCGATGCCGGAATGTGTTTTGGATGTCCGTAGCTCATTTAGGGTAGAAATGCTGAAAGTTAGAATTTTAATGTTCTTGTCCGATAGTGAATTTATTATCCAAGGGTCGGAACGGGATTCCAGAAGTTGTTGTAGCCCCGTCATGTCATTTGGGATGTGCGTGCAAAATTTCAGGTCAATCGGACATGTTTTGGTTAGGTTTTGAATCGAAAGCGAGTTTGGTTAAGTTTTGAAAATTTTAAGTTCAAATCATTGGTTGAATTGTGTTTCCGGCGTTGTTTATGGTGGTTTAAGGATTGGTAAAAGTTTGAATGATGATAAGGGATAGGTTCGTAGGTTTGGTTGAGGTCCCGGAGGCCTCGGGTGTGTTTCGGATGCTCGACGGGTTGGTTTTGGAATTTTTGGATGAAGTTCATGTGCTACTTCTGTTGTTTCCGCTTATGCAGCTTGGGGACCGCAAAACAGCGCCGCAAAGGTGGCTCAGCAGTCGCAAAAGAGGAAGGAGAAATTGAGGCTAGGAACCGCTGAAGCGGACGGCGAGTGGTAGACCGCAGAAGCGGAACTTGATGGGATGAGTGAGGACCGCAGAAGAGGTAGTTTTACCGCGAAAGCGGGAGTTGCTTCCGCAATTTATGGTCCGCAGAAGCAGAAAATGGTATATTAAGTTGGAGCCGCAGAAGCGGCATTTTGACCGCAAAGGCGGATAGCAGAAGCGGTCCCTGGTCCGCGAAAGCGGATATTGCTGTGTGTTAAAAGAAAATCCAAGGGTTTAATTTCATAAGTTGTAAAATTAATTGAGAGCACGGAAGAAGGCGATTCGAGTGATTTTTGAAGAAAATATTATTAGGTAACGTTTCTATGATCCTTACTAGCTTTAATCTATCATTTAGTTGTTAAATTCATCTTTTAAATTCGAATTAAGGTCCGAAAATGGAGGAATTTGAGTAGAATTGCATTGACTAAACAATTAGGATTTAAGGGAGAATTTGACCTTCGATTTGGGAGATTTTTATATGGTTAGACTTGTGAGAGTACGAGGTTTCATAAAATGTGAAAATTATTTGATTCTGAGATGTTTAGCCTGAGGGCCATTTTGGTCATTTCACCTATTTTCGCGTCTTAGCTTCAATTTTAACAGTGTAATCAGTTACTAGCGATGTTATTTACAATGTGTAATTTGTTCGAACAGATTTGGGCCACTCGGACTCGCATACCCGTGGCAAGGGCATTGTTTCTTAGCGGTTTTGAATCAATTCGAGGTAAGTGGCTTGCCTAACTTTGTGTGTGGGACCTCTCCCCTTAAGATAACTTTGCCATTATTTAAATGTCTTTTGCGCAAGGTGACGGGCGTGTACTTGTGCTAGTTGTTGAAAATTCACCTTACTTGGCTTATTTAGACTGTGTTTCTTTACATATTTAATTGTTAAAAATGAAACTTCGTTGTTTTGACTTAGGAAAAGGATGTTAGTAACTTATTTGATCTATTTGACTAAAATGCAACATCTGTCTTCTCTTGGAAAGCATGTTAGAAGCTTATTTGCCTTATTTGACTAAATTGCAATAGTTTCCTTCTTGTGAAGCATGTTAGATTCTTGATTTTATTTGTTGTTCACATTTCGCTTTCTTTCCGTTAAATATTGGTTTGTTGTGGTGTATTTACTATTGGGACTACGGGACGGCATCCCGGGAGCTACCCCTATTTCGTATTTTGTTCCGAGGTTTGGAAGTGCGGGATATCAAGAGATCCCTAGCACTAGATTATATAACTGGCGGATACTAAGAGATCCCCAATGCAGGATTGATTAACTGGCGGATACTAAAAGATCCCCAGGGCATGACTGATTAACTAGAGGATACTAAGAGATCCTCTGGATACTTGGATATCCCTTTCTTATGTGATGAGGATACTAGGAGATCCTCGAGAAACTTGGAGATCCCTTACTTATGTGATGTGGGTACTGGGAGATCCTCGGGATAATTGGAGATCCCTTGCTTATATGATGAGTATACTGGGAGATCCTCGGGATACTTGGAGATCCCTTGTGTATATGATGAGGATACCAAGAGATCCTCGGGATACCAGGAGATCCCTGATGACAAATAGCCTGTAGTGATCATTCTTGTTTTGCAGAATTGTAATATAGCCTATTCCATTCTTTTTATTGTTTGTTATATATTCGAGATTTACGTATTTCCTACTGTTATTTCATTTCATATTTAAGTCTTATGTTTATCTCAATAGGGGCCTCGACCTTCCTCGTCACTACTCCATCGAGGTTAGGCTTGGCACTTACTGAGTACCGCTGTGGTGTACTCATGCTACTCTTCTGCACACTTTTGTTGTCCAGATCAAGGTACTATTGGTCATGCGCGCTATTAGGGATTTTGGAGCTAGATTGGGAGGCTTGAGGTATGCATCTTCTGCTTCTGCATATTCGAAGAGTCTCCTTCTATTCTACCTTAGCTAGCAGTTTCACTCATGTACTCACTTCTTGTAGACGCTTCAGGATGTTAGAGCCATATGTTATATTTTACTCTTAGCCTGTGTTGCCCATGGGTTTCCGGGTCTTGGAGATTTCACATTATTGGTTCGAAGTGTATGTGCCAAGCGGCACCCTATACATTTTCTTATGTTACTCAATATTATTTATCGTTTTGTAAAGTTTGTTGTATTTTCGCAATGTATCAGGCTTACCCAGTCGCGAAGACTGGGTGTCGTCATGACAGGTTCACGATTGGTGAACTAGGGTCGTGACAAGTTGGTATTAGAGCTCTAGGTTCATAGGAGTCACGGGACACAGGCCGGTTTATTAGAGTCCCGCTGATCGGTACGGAGACGTCCGTACTTATCTACGAGAGGCTATGTAATTGTTTAGGAAAAAAATCTTTGCTTCATTGAATTCCTTGCCGTGCTATGTTTTTTACACTGATTCTAAACTTCTGTCTTCTATTCTCTCACAGATGGTGAGGGCAAGCACGACCTGGGACGATCAGGCACCTGCACCCCCTCCTGCAGCAGCTAGGGGAAGGGGCCGAGGCAGGGGTCGTGGACGTGCGTGGGGTACAGCCAGAGCACCTGCGCGAGCAACCGCCGAGGTGCCACAAGCATACCCAGCCAGGACTCAGATACCAGAGACGCCCATAGCCACCACTACTCTAGTTCTTCAGGAGGCATTGGCGCAGTTTATGAGCATGTATACCACGTTGTCACAGGCACGGTTGCTTCCACCTCCTGCAACTACGTCCCGGACCAGGGGAGGAGCCTAGACTATCGCAGCCCTCACTCCAGAGCAGAGGGTGCACCTGGGGCTGATTCCAGATATTATTCCTGTCAAGCCCACAGTACCGGTTCAGCTCGAGGATAGGGCACTTGCTTCGGAGGATGAGCAGCATAGATTGGAGCAGTTCAAGAAGTATGACCCTCCTATTTTCATCGGGCTAGCTACAGATGATGCTTTGGGGTTTTGGAGTATTGTCACTGTATTTTTCGCACCATGGGTATTACTACTTCGAGTGTGGTTTCCTTTGCAGCTTTCCATCTTCAAGGAGCCACCTATGACTGGTGGCGCACTTTTGAGCTAGACAGTCCAAACAAGGTTGCCTCCCTGACTTGGAATTAGTTTTCAGATATGTTTCAGAGGGAGTTTGTTCCCCAGAGCCTCCGAGATGCATGGCGCGCGAAGTTTGAGCACTTGCGCCAAGGCCGTATGACTGCCTCTGAGTATGCCATCCATTACACTAGGTTGGCCTGGCATGCGCCTACTTTGGTGCCTACTGTTTGTGAGAGGGTTCGTAGGTTTATCGAAGGTCTTATTCCTTCCATCGGGTCTGGCATGGCACGAGAGTTGGAGATGGTTATACCCTATCAGCAGGTGATGAGTATAGTCAGGAGGATAGAAGGTATGCATGCCAGAGAGAGAGAGGAGAGAGAGGCCAAGAGGTCTCGAGAGTCTGGTCATTTTTCTTATACCTGTACTTCAGGAGCAGGACGTCATGGTAGGGGCTATATGGGTCGCCCAGTTCACTCAGATCTTCCTTCACCCAGCAGTACTTTAGCTCCTCCCTGATCTAAGGAGCCTTATTATGCACCCCCGATTTCTAGTACGCCTTTTGCGCGGGGTACCTCCAGAGGTTAGTCTAGTAGGGGTGGGGCCAGTCAGTCACAGCCACCGCGCCCTCCCATAACTTGTTATGAGTGGGGGGATACCCTCCATGTAGTGAGGGATTGCCTTAGGCTTGGGAGGAGTGCACCTTCACAGCAGCCTCAGCAGCAGCGTACCCAGCGGATTCTCAGGCCCTTGTTCCAGCTCCAGCTGCCACTCCACCTGCCCAGCTAGACAGGGGCAGAGATCAGGAGATAGAGGCTACCCTCGAGGTAGGGGCCGAGCCAGATTTTATGCCATTCCTGATCGTGTCGACGTTGTCACCTCCGATTCTGTTATCACAGGTATTATTCTGGTTAGTCACACAGAGGCATCGGTTCTATTCGATCCAGGCTCTACTTATTCTTGTGTTTCATATAATGTTGCTCCGCATTTGGGTACAGTCCGAGAGACCTTGAGCTCTCCTATTTATGTTTCTACTCCCGTGGGAGATTCCCTTGTTATGGACCGCGTATATCGTTCGTGTTTGGTTACTATTTGTGGTTTTGAGACCAGAGCAGATCTTTTATTGCTTAATATGGTTGATTTTGATATTATCTTGGGCATGGACTAGTTGTCGCCCTAGTATGCTATTCTTGATTGTCACGCTAAGACTGTGACGCTGGCTATGCCAGATATTCCGTGTATTGAGTGGAGTGGTACTTTTGACCACACTCACAACAGAGTTATATCTTTTCTTAAAGCTTAGCATATGGTTGAGAAGGGGTGTGTCGCGTATTTAGCCTATGTGAGAGATGTCAGTGCTGATACCCCTTCTATTGACTCTGTTCCAGTAGTACAGGACTTCCCGGATGTGTTCCACGCTGATCATTCGGGCATGCCACCCGATTGGGACATCGATTTTGGTATTGATTTGTTGCCAGGAACTCAGCCCATATCCATTCCTCCTTACTGTATGGCTCCTCCTGAGTTGAAGGAGTTGAAGGATCAGTTACAGTAATTGCTTGATAAGGGTTATATTCGACCCAGTGTTTCACCAGGGGTGCTCCTGTCTTGTTTGTAAAGAAAAATGGTGGTTCTATGCGTATGTGTATCGATTATGGTCAGTTGAACAAAGTTACAGTGAGAAACCAATATCTTTTGCCTCGTACTGATGATTTATTTGACCAGCTTCAGGGCGCACAGGTGTTTTCTAAGATTGATTTGCACTCAGGCACCAGCTAAAGATTCGGGAGCCGGATTTCCCGAAGACTGCTTTCAGGACTCGATATGGTCATTACGAGTTCATTATCATGTCATTTCGACTGACCAATGCCCCGGCAGCTTTTATACATTTGATGCACAGTGTATTCAGGCCCTGTCTTGACTCGTTTGTCATTGTTTTCATAGATGATATTCTTGTATTCTCCCGGAGTAGGGAAGATCATTGCTTCAGTCCCCGAGAGAAAAGAAATTATATGCAAAGTTTTCAAAATGTGAGTTTTGGTTGAATTCTGTAGCATTCCTAGGCCATGTGGTATAGAGTGAGGGCATTCAGGTAGATCCGAAGAAGGTGGAGGCCGTATAAAGTTGGCCCAGGCCCTCCACAACTACAGAGATCCGTAGTTTCCTTAGCCTGGCAGGGTATTACCGTCGTTTTCTGGAGGGGTTATCGTCGGTTGCAGCCCCTATGACTAGATTGACCCAGAAGGGTGCTCCTTTTCAGTGGCCGGACGAGTGTGAGGCGAGCTTCCAAAATCACAAGACGGCTTTGACTTCAGCCCTTATTCTGATTTTTCCTACTACTTCAGGGTCCTATACAGTATATTGTGATGCCACACGAGTTAGACTTGGAGCGGTGTTGATGCGGGACAGTAGGGTGATTGCATACGCGTCCAGAAAGTTGAAGGTGCACGAAAAGAACTATCCTGTCCATGACCTTGAGTTAGCTGCTATTGTTCACACATGCCTTGTGAGATTTATACAGATCATCGGAGTTTGCAGCACCTGTTCAAGCAAAACGATCTGAACTTTCGCCAGAGGAGATGGTTGGAGCTACTAAAGGATTATGATATTACAATTATTTATCACCCAGGCAAGGCCAATGTGGTAGCCGATGCCTTGAGTCACCGGGCATAGATTTTGGGGAGTTTTGCATATTTACCAGATTCAGAGAGACCTATGGCGATGGATGTTCAGGCTTTAGCCAGTCAGTTTGTGAGATTAGACCTTTCGGAGCCCAATCAGATTCTAGCCTGTGTGGTTTCTCAGTCTTCATTGTTTGATCTTATCAAGGAGCGGTAGTATGATGACCCTCATTTGCTTGTGCTCAGGGACACAGTTCAGCATGGCGATGCTAAGGATTTTACTATTGGAGATGACGGGTATTGAGGATGCAGGATTGGATTTCTGTACCTGATGTTGATAATATTCAGGAGTTGATATTGATTGAGGCCCATAGCTCGCGGTACTGCATTTATCCGGGTCCCGCAAAGATGTATCAACACCTGAGGCAACATTACTGGTGGAGGCGGATGAAGAAAGACATAGTAGAGTTTGTAGATAGATGCCTCAACTGTCAGCAGGTAAAGGCTGAGCACCAGAGACCAGGAGGATTACTCCAGCAGATGGAGATTCCGGAGTGGAAATGGGAGAATATCACCATGGATTTTGTGACTGGTCTCCTTCTGACGGCGAGGAATTTTGATTCTAATTGGGTTGTTGTGGATTGGTTGACCATGTCCACTCATTTCATTCCAGTATGTACTTCATACTCAGTAGAGCGGTTAGCAGGGATTTATATCAGGGAGATTGTTCGTCTGCATGGCATTCCAGTTTCTATCATCTCAGGCAGGGGTTCAGTGTTTACATCACGGTTCTGGAGAGCCATCCAGCACGAGTTGGGTACCCGGGTGACCATGAGTATAACGTTTCACCCTCAGAAGGACGGACAGTCCGAGTGCACTATTCAGATTCTTGAGGCTATGCTCCGTGCGTGCGCGATTGAGCTTAGAGTGTCTTGGGATCAGTTCTTGTCTTTGGCTCAGTTTGCATACAACAACAGTTATTAGTCCAGTATTCAGATGGCGCCCTATGAGGCCTTATATAGTAGAAGATGCAGATCCCCGGTGGGTTAGTTCGAGCTGGGAGAGGTCAGGCTATTGGGCACTGTTTTGGTTCAGGATGCGGTTGAGAAGGTTAAGGTGATCCAGGACAGACTCCGTGCAGTCTAGTCCAGACAAAAGAGTTATGCGGATCGGAAGGTTCGTGATGTATACTTTATGGTTGGTGAGCGGGTTTTGCTTCGGGTCTCGTCTATGAAAGGCGTCATGAGGTTTGGAAAGAAAGTAAAGTTTAGCCCGGGGTTCATTGGTCCATTTGAGATTTGGAAGCAGGTTGGGAAGGTTGCTTATGAGCTTGCTTTACCTCCCAGTTTGGCCAGAGTTCATCCAGTGTTTCATGTTTCGATTCTTCGGAGGTATCACGGTGACCCGTCTCACGTGTTGGAGTTCACTTCAATCCACTTGGACAACAACTTATCCTATGTTGAGGAGCCAGTGGCAATATTGGATAGACATGTTCGAAAGCTCAGGTCAAAGGATATATCTGTAGTAAAGGTTCAGTGGCGGGGTCAACCGGCCAAGGAGGCGAGTTGGGAGACCAAGCAGGATATGCACAACCAATACCCTCATCATTTTGCTACTTCACGTATGTTCTCTATGCTCGTTAGAGGATGAACAAATGTTTAAGTGTAGGAGGATGTGACGACCAGGCCGGTAGTCTTTGGAATTTATGCCGCGTTTCCCCGTTAACTGCTTCCCCTAAGTTCATTTCTGCTATTTTGGTTTGTCGGGATGTTCGGCAATAGAATTCGGAGTGTTTTGGGACACTTAGTCCCTAAATGAGAGCATAAGTGTTGAAAAATGGTCCGTAATCAGAATAGTGTCAAGACGACCTCGGAATGGAAATCTGATGGTTCCGTTAACTCAGTTAGGTGATTTCAAGGTTGGGAGCATGTCCGAAATGTGTTTTGGATGTTCGTAGCTCATTTAGGCAAGAAATACCAAAAGTTAGAATTTTGAAGTTCCGGTTCGATAGTGGATTTTTTATCCGAGGGTCAGAACGCGATTTCGGAAGGTGTTGTAGCACCGTCATGTCATTTGGGACTTGCGTGCTAAATTTCAGGTCAATCGGACGTGTTTTGGTTAGGTTTTGAATCGAAAGCGAGTTTGGTTAAGTTTTGGGAATTTTAAGTTCAATTCATTGGTTAAATTGCGTTTCCGGTGTTGTTTTAGGTGGTTTAAGTATTGGTGCAAGTTTGAATGATGTTAAAGGATAGGTTTATAGGTTTGGTTGAGGTCCGGGGGCCTCGGGTGTGTTTCGGATGCTCGACGGGTTGGTTTTGCAATTTTTGGATGAAGTTCATGTGTTGCTTTAATTGTTTCCGCTTCTGTGACTTGGGGACCGCAGAAGCGGCGCCACAAAGGCGGCTCAGAAATCGCAATAGCTGAAGGAGACATTGAGGCCAGGAACCGCAGAAGCGGTCTTGGTTCCGCCGGAGCGGACTCACTTCAGCGAGTGGTAGACCGTAGAAGCGCAACTTGATGGGATAAGTGAGGACCGCAGAAGCGGTAGTTTTTTCGCTAAAGCAGGAGTTCAGCAATTTATGGTCCGCAAAAGTGGAAAATAGTATTTTAAGTGGGAGCCGCGGAAGCGGTTCAAGATATTTAATGCAAAGACATCTAAGAAGCTGGTGCCCGAAGTATACATTGGCAGGCCTGCCTTGCAAGTTGAAGGCCCAAGTATCTACGAAGAATTGAGGAGGCGACAACTAGACATCTTCTTTAATGAGCCAGAAGAGGGAAATGTAATGATGGTAGAGGAATTTTATGCGAATTGACGACCATGTTGATAGGGTTGTCACGGCACGAAATGCCCCAGTGAATGCGTTTCTTGAGTCCATCCGCCGAGTGTACATGTTGTCAGTCTTCAGTGAAGAGATGGATTATTACCAAGATTATCAGCGCCCACCTATCTGGTGACAACCAATTTGTCAAACAATCTATGTGGCTGGCCGAGATCCAATATGGATAAAGCCAAAAATGACCTTGAACTCCCAATCTCTCGCTTGGGAAGATAAGTGTGGCTAACAATCATCAACACCCGTTTGCTACCATCCAACAACATTATAGGTGTTAATGTGCCAAGAGCAGTGGCGATTTTCTATTTCATAAACTACTGCGATTTTGACGTGTCCCGGCCCATTCAGGATGAAATGTTCATTCACTCGACGGAGACAAGCAAAGGGTTCTACTTCCTATCCCTGGTCACCAAGCTGTGTCATGCTTCACCAGTTCCCGCAAATCCCATAGTAGATGGGAAGTTTCCATTAAAAGCCCCATTCATGGCTAGCAAAATCATAGTTGGGAGAGAGTAGGCTGTTGCGAGTGATGAGGATGATGATGATGCTAATGATGATGATGATGATGAGCGAGCTATGCATGCAATGACCCACCTTGTGAAGAGTGATAATGAGGCAATCCCATCATAGGCCCGCCGGAGTTCCTAAATTACAGCCTCGGAGTAGAATATGGCTGACCTATGCACTTCTGTCACTGAACTGAGTGCTAAAGTTGACACTTTGGCTACTCAAAATGCTAGGTCAAAGAAAAAGGTCATGGGCTGGCTCCGGGTGCTAGGACGAGCGTGTCACCTCGATCCTAGCACTGTCTCCTATCAGAACTGAGCACTAGGAAAGTCCCCTTATCTTACTCTACTTTAATTTCTTTGACATGGGGACATGCTAAATCTTTAAGTGTGGGGTGGGGGATGATTGTTGTTTTTTTACAGTTGTATAGATTTGTTTGGTATTTTTGGTTGTTGTTAATTAACTTCGACTTAGCCCGTAGACAGACACCTCTCTACTGGTCTCTTGAGGGACTTAAAAAAAGTTTTTTAATGTTAGGTAGTGTATCAACTCCCCCTTGGTTTTTGTTTAAACCACGGTTCTTTTCCGAGGGTTTCTATTTGAATCGGGTATAGTTAGTTTTTCTTTTTTTTTTCCAGTTTAGAAATATTTGGGCGAAGAAGAATAGGATTGCTTTAATGTGATTCTTAGGCTCATTAGTTTACTTTAGCAATAAAGCCTTAAATTATGTGTTCCTGAGTTGGCTTAAGCACTTTGAGCAGAGTATCTGACGGTCCTAAGTGAATTGAGTCATGTGCCATGTGTGAGTGAGGCTTTGTGTATTCTATGCTAACACTCAAAGTTTAGAACTTTCCTTGTGTGTGTACGAAGCGAAATGGTAGTCTTAATTGGTCTGGAAAGTAATATAGTCATTTCATTGTTGAACCTATCTATATATGTTTTTGATTGTATATATCTTAATTAACCCCTTTGAGCATGTAATAATATTTCTTCACAACCACATATAAGCCTTACCCAAGTTTTAGATTGTCTATTTTTTAACCCTATCACCTCTTAGAAGCACTTGAATAGTAATGAATATGGACAAGTTAAAGTGTGGGGTGGTTGGTTGGGCTTTTTAGTGAAATTAAGAAGACAATTAAAAAAGAAAAAAAAAGAAACGAGACTGATCTAGATAACTTTTAAAAGAATAAGTCTCAAAATGGTGGTGGCTTTTAAATGAGAAAGTGTGCTTAAAGAAGTAGGGGGTTTAAATCAGTGATGTAAAGGTTGAATGAAGGTTTGACAAAGGTATGAGCTTAAAAGTGGAAAATGAATTGAAGTGCTTAGGGAGGTGTAGTCACTATACCTATATGTATCCTACATGTCCCGCAACCAGCATTACAATCAAAGAAATTCCTACTTGATTTTAGACCAAATGGGCTCGATTAGTTGAGTATTATACTAGGGGCAAGCCTATGGTGTGTTGTTTGTAGCATTAGAATTTGTTTTTGAGGGTGAGTGAAATCCTACGTATTTGAACTCCTCAGTGTGTGAATTATAATGACCATGACACAAGTTTCTTTTGTGGTGAGTAGGCACGTGATTTAGGAAGAGAAGCTAAGTCTTGACCTTTGACTGACACTATGAAAGCAAGTTAGGGACATTACATGGCTAAAGAGAGAGTCCAATCTTGAGGTTAGGATGTTACGCTAAAGTACTCTACCCATGTGAATTATTCTTGGTATAAGGAGTAAGGAAGTGACCTAGAGATCATTAGGCCTATAGAGTGTGGTTTTGTTGCTAGAGGAGTAGCAATGGTTTAAGTGTGGGGTATTGATATTAGCCTATATTATGCGATGTAGATGCAATTATTTCCCTAAGCTTACAATATTTTATTGATATTTTAAGTGCTAAATAATAACAAACTGCTCTAATTGTGGTTTTAATGCTTTGCAGGAGCTACACCAAATTAGGATGAGGATATAGAGTGTTTTGGGGTCAAATATGTAGATACAAGACATATAGAGAAGAGCGCGGATGAAAACGAGCAAGAAAAGGCGAAGAAAAACTGGACAACAATCCACCGCGACTGCGATAGGGCTGCAGCTGGAACATGAGGGAAAAAGACGCAAAACAGAATAATCTAAAATGGATGCGGTCTGACCGCGGTCAATCTAGAGAAGGACGAGAAAGTCCAAGGGCTAAAGTGTAAAGAGTGAGAAACTTATCCTAACCCTATATAAACTCAACAAACTCGCCTAAGTCAAGATTAAGCTTGTTTTAAGACTCAATTGGAGGCAAGAGCAAGTGTGAGAAGATCAAGACACCATTAGAGTTTTTAATTCTTCTTCCTGTTATCATTATTTTTTGAATTATGAATTATCTTAGGGTTTTATCTTGTTTTATCATGAGTAGCTAAATATTCAATCAAAGGCTGATGGAACCAATTGTTGGATGAAGACTTGATTATGTTTTGTTATAATTGATCCGTTTCTTATTCAATAATTGTTCAACTATGCGTTGTCATGTTATTAATTGAAAGGGCCCTTGATTAATCGTGTCTAGTTACCTTGTATTGCTTGAGAAAGAATACTAGGTTAGATTGTTGTTTGATGTTCCAAACGTCAATACCACACAGGGGGCAGTGATTTGTGTGGTACCCAATTTTTGATCTAGAAGAACCTGGTTCTTCTAGGTGTTCTAACTACTGCCATTTGTGGAATTAAAATACAGAGATTAAAAAACAGAGAGATTTTTACGTAAAAATCACCTGACTCAAAAGGTGAAAAACATCACGTCCTACTACTCAGTAGGATTATCCCAAATATCCAGTAAAATCGATTATCCAAAATAGTATTTACAAAACTCCTGTAAACCTAAGGATTAACTTTAATCCCAATGTGGCACACAGCCTCAACTGTTGTGATACCTTCAAGTTAACTCTAACTTAAGTACTCAAAGTACTAATACAATTGCTTCTATGAAAGCTGGAAAGGTACAAGTTTATACCATCTACTACAATTGAACTAGGATAAGAATAAACACAATGGAACTGGTTCTTCTATCTCATTCAAGTATCTGAAGGAGTGACACTTTAATCTCACATAAATTGCTTACAAAATTGCCTTGCTCTTTCACTCTCAATTTAGTTTAACTTCTGCGTATGTGCATACCTGTAAAAGAGGCAAAAAAACTCAGTTATTTATTAAGTTAGTAATTAGAGTTTGATTGAGACTCAATTACTGATCCTCCATTGAATTTGAGCCCTAGAACAATACAAACTCCAACCCTTATCCTTGATCTGAATTATGTTCTATTCTCATAAGGAGACTTCTTCTCCTCATCCCATATGCAATCTTTTCCATCAGTTCAGAAGATATTGTTGCTTGATCCCTAAGGCTTATCTTTTTCACGTGCATATCACATTCATGGGTTGATAACCACTGATCTCATAAGATGGACCTGGTCTTTCACTGAGTTCATTTGTCATTCTTCAAAACTTCAACTGAACTTGGGCCAACAAATTCCCCCTTTTTGATAATGAAAAACTCTGTGCTTTTACTGATCAGATAACCTGTGGAACTCAGCTAAATTGTCAACACTTTTACTTAGGAATTTTAACTCATCATTAAGGACCGGATTTAATCAGGATATAAATATCACTTTTTCAGAATATAGAGTAAGCACAATATCTCTTCCCCATTTTTGCATCATCGAAAAGTTGCATATAATGTTAATCCCAGATTATAATAATTACTCATGGCCATTGGGGAAACTGCAGGTGAAAGCATGATTTAGTGAAATAATAACCAAACTTGACAAAAACTTAACTATTAAGAACAGAATCTTCACAAACCAAGAGAAAAGCAGATTGTCATTGATAGAAAATGCTTCTACAAACAAGTCCACAAAAAAGAAAGAAAAAACATCCAACCATGACCTAAAAAACAAGCTAAGAAAAATCCCTAATCTGGGTCACTAGGGGGTTACTAGACAAGTTCAAGGACAGTACTGGAGGACCTAAGGCTTGGAGGAACTAGAGGTTGGGATTAGAGAAGATTGAGCATTGTTTGAAGCATCCCTTCACCCTTTTCTTTTTCTTTTTTCTAGCTCTTCTTTCAGGATATTCCTCTCATATTCCTGTTCAGCAACTCGAGTATGGAGCCTAGCAATCTCAGCATCCTTTGTCCCATACTCTTGAACCAAGGCCCTAACCTTGTTTTTCACAGGAGTCTTCAGAGATGAACCAGGTTCAACTAGGGCTACACTGAGAAGATAGTCACAATCCTATATTGTTTTGACACCAAAATTGTCCTTGCTGGAGGTCATCTCCCGTTTCTTCAAGGGAACATTCAACCTATCCAGCACAGTCGTCAATATGAACTCATAAGGAGTGGCATGAGCCTTGGAGCCATTTATGACCCTGTCCTGGAGCTTGACAATAAAGGCAGGCTAGTTAATCTGCTTTCCTCTCACAAGGAATTCCAGAAGAACCAGATCCATGTAGTTAGCAGTATGCCTTCTCTCCTATCTGGGCAGCAGACACTTGTTCACAAATTCAAATAGCACCTTGTGCTCAGGCTTCATCTCACACTTCTGCACAAATCTTCCCTCTAGCACATTTGCAGCAGACTCTGTGTCACAAAAATTTCTGGTGATTTGGAGAGCCATGGGAAGACATCTAGACAAGGTCACCTCTGCCTAGTGTAGTCATCATAGCCCACACAGGGTATGTCCAGAATCTTGTCCATGGGTGGATGAAACTGTACCTTCACTCCCATAACCACACTGGTAACTACCCCATTTTTCACAGTTGCATTAGCCATGAACTCGATCAGCTCCTTTCTTTCTAGCATTCCATCTAGTTGAAGGACCATGTCCTTCCAACCTTGTGCATCTAGGGCATCCACCAATCTAATCATGCCTGGCTTCTCCAGGTCTTTCAGCAACCTCCTTTTCAGAATCGTTCTCCTGCCAAAGATGGCAAATCGATCTTGTTACTTTTCATACTCCTCCTCTTCTTCTTCTCCACTCCATTCTTCTTCATTTTCTTCAGTAACTTATACCTGTTTTCCCTTCACTGCATCCTATTTCTTTTAGCCAAGGAGGGTTCAACAAATAAAAATTTTGAAGACTTCTTTGCAGGAGTCTTGGTTCCTTTTGGTTTGGCAATGGGAACCTCCACAGTTGTACCTCTCTCTTGATGGATCAGTTCCATCTCCTCCTCCTCTTCCTCAGTAGCCTCAGAACTTTCCATAAATTTTTCTTTTCCTTTTTTCCTTATTCTTTTTCTTACTTTCCTCTAAAGCTTTCTGTAGTTCTGCCTCGCTTTGCTTGACCCTGCTCCTTATTGCTCTTCCTTTTGGTAATGAAGAAACAGCAGACTTGTAAGATGACACCTTGCTTTTCTTAATTGGTTTGGAAGCAGTTGGAGTCTTTTGGGAAGAAGCCTTGCGCTTATTTGGATCATAGCTGGCCCCAACCTTCTTTAAGATATCACCCAAGGTTTCCTCCACAGATGAACCAGCTTCATCTTGCTGCTCACTCAAATGAGCAATGCCTTTAGTAGCCTCTCTAGAACAACTTTCCTTGACTTGATGTCACCCTGTTCTACACTACCACAGATAGCAGGAACCCCTCCTTTCTTTTTCTTTCCCCTTCAACTAGTCCCAGCCCCTTCTACATTTTTACAGATCCCACCAACACAAACCTATTTTCATCCCTTTCTACCGCATTAGAAAATGCAAAGCAAGTATCTACCTCACTTGGGTTTTTTTTATTCTTGTCAGTGTCAGAAGACCCATGTTCTTCTCCTTCACTTGTAGAGAGAAATGCCTCTGACTCGGAGCTTGAGTCAAATTCTTTAGCTGGACTTTCTTTCTTTTGGCTAGCTTCCAGTTTTTCGTTTAAGGCTTTTCTCAAAGAACCAGAAGCTACAGTTTTCCTAGCCAACATTTTCTAGTGATGAAACTTAGTTTTTGGGGTTTCAATAGGAGGTGTGGATAATGAAGTATTAGAAGATACTGGTGGGGGAGTAACTGGATTGTCTTGAGGGTTTGTCATGGTAGAGTATTTTTGGGAATTTTGGAGATAAAGAGGATGATCAGAATTTTAGAAGAGGTGAATGACGGTTATGATGAAAAAGAAGGGATGTGATGTGTATTTAAAGAGGGGTTATGATTAAGTGCAGTAACGGCAGGCTTTTTCAGTAGTCAATTAGAGGTCTAATCACACTAGAATTCTAGTCTCTTGGTGGTTAATGGGCGTCGCTGGTTTTTAGGAAAAAGTCCTGTTTTATTTAGACTCCTAGGGTAATGAAACTGGTTTAATGCTCAACAGATAGAATTTCGGGAAGTTTGGTGTAATTAGGACTTTTGCTCACGAATCTTTCTAATTGTGCAAAGTATTGAAACATACCTAAACTTTCTCATGAGCATATACTGATGAACCAGGTTCTTCAAGTAAAACTTCTCTTGATTATGCCTCAAATGTAAGAATAGAAAAACTATGTAAGAGATCAGTGAGTCATATAAACACATGTCACAGGAGTATACTAAATAAAGTATGAAACTGAGTAAGAATAAGTCTAGATATTTACATAATATTAAGAACTCCTAACCAAAATATTTTTTTTCATTTTCATTTTTTCATTGTGCAATCTGAACTGGACCTTTTTAGGTGATCTTAATTATCCCTAATTCCAACCTGTTCCTTTCAAAGTTTTCTCTACTCAGTGTTTTAGTGAAGATGTCAGCTATTTTCTTATCAGAAGCACATAATTCTATTGAGATTAACCATTTCTCATAGTTATCTCTTAAGAAGTGGTGTCTAACATCTATGTGCTTGGTCCTTTTATGATGAACAAGGTTCTTTGTCATACTTATAGCACTAGTGTTATCATAAAATATTGGAATACATCCTACTTCAATTCCAAAGTCTACCAGCTTTTGTTTGATCCATAGCAATGGAGCATAACAAAAAGCAAAAGCAACATATTCAGCTTCAGCAGTAGATAGGGCTACTGAATTTTGCTTTTTGATAGCCCATGACACAAGACATGACGCAGGAAATATGCCATACCTGAAGTGTTCTTCCTTTTCACTAAGAAACTTACATAATCAGCATCAGCATATTGTACTAGATTAAAATTAGTACATTTGAGATACCAAAGACACATATCAGTGGTGTTTTTCAGATATCTCAATATCCTCTTGACAACAGTCAAGTGTGACTCCTTTGGATTTGCCTGGAAACAAGCACAAATCCCTACATTGAAAAGAATGTCAGGTCTACTGGAATTAAGATACAAGAGTGAACCAATCATTTCCCTATACAACTGTTGATCAACTGATGACCAGGTTCATCAACATCTAATTTAGTGGCAGTTGCAATAAGTGTATCTATTTCTTTGGATTCCTCCATTTGAACTTTTTGATTAGTTCTTTCGTATACTTCTGCTGATGGATTATGGTCCCATTTGGACTTTGTTTGATCTGCAAGCCTAGTAAGAAGTTTAGTTCACCCATCATACTCATTTCAAACTTACTTCCCATTAATTTTGCAAAGTCTTTACTCAACCTATCAGTAGTGGACCTAAATATTATGTCATCAACATATATTTGTACAACAAAGAGGTCTTTACCTTTTTCCCTTAGGAACAAAGTGTTGTCAATTTTACCTCTTTTGTACCTGTGCTCCATTTCCTTCTTTTGATGCTACTTCAGTCAATTCTTTTACCAGTCCAACAACTTCATCTTCATGTTCTTGTATCTCAGAAAGAATGTTAGTTTCATCAAATACAACATGCACACTTTCTTCTACACACAAAGTTCATTTATTGAATACTTTATATGCTTTGTTGTGTGAAGAATATCCCAAGAATAATCCCTCATCACTTCTGGGATCAGACTTACCTAGGGAATCTTTTCCCTTATTGTGCACATAGCACTAGCAACCAAATTCCCTAAGATGGGATATGTTTGGTTTTCTCTTTTTAAATAACTCATAAGGAGTTTTCTCAACAAGAGGTCTAGTCATGAATCTATTGATTATGTACCATGAAGTGTTTACAGTCTCTGCCGAGAAGCTGTGAGGTAATTTGCTAGAGAGAAGAATGGTCCTTGCCATATCCTCAAGGATTCTATTCTTTATTTCAACTACACCATTTTACTGAGTAGTCCCAGGGGCATAGAAGTTGTGATCTATACCATTTTCATCACAATATTCAGCAAATTTTACATTTTCAAATTCAGTTCCATGATCAGACCTAATGGATGCAAGCTGATTTTCTAATTGCTTCTGAGTTTTTCTAACAAAAGCATTAAACATTTCAAATGCCTCATCTTTAGATGTCAGAAATAGTACCCAGGTAAATCTAGAATAATAATGAACAAGCACCATCACATATTTCTTTCCACATCTGCTCATGGTTCTCATTGAACCACAAAGATCCATATGAACCAGTTCCAACGTCTTGGACGTACTTACCATTTTCTTGGATTTGAAGGATGACCTTACATGCTTCCCCCTTGCACATGCCTCACAAAATTTGTCTTCCTTGAACATGATATTAGGTAACCCTATCACCAAGTCCTTGGAGACTATTTTGTTTAGTTGATTTAGACTGGCATGATCAAGTCTTTGTGCCATAGAAGGGGATCATTAAATACCACACTTAAACAAGTGAGTTCATATTCTATAAGAGTTGACTAATCTACAATGTAATATTGTTAACTCTTTTTTCCTGAAAAGCAATCATGTCAGTGGTAAGGTTAATCACAAAGCATTTGGTAGAGGTGAAAGCTACAAGGTTACCTCTATCACATTGTTGTGACACACTAATTAGGCTATATTTCAAGCCATCTATCAAGTACACATTCTCAATGGAATGAGAGTCTGTCTTACCTAACTTTCCAACCCCAATGATCTCGCCTTTCTTTTCATTACCAAAGGAGACATTACCTCCTTTTAGGTTCACAAGTGAAAGGAACTGGTCCTTGTTCCAAGTCATGTGTTTTGAGTAGCCACTATCCATGTACTATATTTGGCTACTCCCTTTCACATGAACCTGCAAACAAAATCAAGGGTTAGTCTTAGGAATCCAAACTAGTTTGGGTCCCTTTCTATGGGCAAAAGTATAAATCAGATTCTTTCTTGCCAAACCAGGCAGATTGTGTTTCTTTTGAACAAAAGCTTTTTATTCTTTTGACTGGACTTTTCTTTTGCATTGCATTCAATTTTATAATGGTCAGTCTTACCACAGTGTGTTCAGATCTCATTTTCAGGAAGTGTGAGGTACTTGTTTTTGGGGTCCCGTTTTGGAGCTTGAGTCCCATAACCAAGTCCTCTTTTGTTGCTACTGTGATGCTCTTGCAACCAGGAGAGAGCATCAGAAGCTTTGTTCTATTTGCAAGTTCTGTCAGTTCATGTTTCACATTTCCTAGATCTTCTTTTAGGACCTTAATCAATTTATCTTTCTTATACAGTTAATCTTTCATTTTTCCTAGATTTTCTTCTAAAGTGATAAATGAGTGATCATCTTTCTTCTTTCATGTTCCTAGTTTCAGTTTTAGGTTTTTAGACCTAAGTTCTAGAATATCATTGTCAAGTTCAAGAACCTGGTTCTTCAACTCAGCATTTTTGTTATCACTCTCATCAGCCCTAGATTCTAGACTTTTGCATTTTGCTTTTAGAATAACGCACTCCCTAGAAAGAACTTCCTTTTCATTGTTAACTAATCTCAGAATCATCAATGAAGTCTAATAATAGCTCAGCCAACCTTTCTTTAGACAAAATTTAATTTTGTCCTTGAGATGCAGAATACTTACCTCTTGTAAATCATCTGATTCTCCAATGGCCATAAGAGTTTGCGCTTTTTTAGCTTCATCTTCTGAGTCTTCATCAAAGGTTTCATCCCAAGCAGCAACCATAGCCTTGGTTGAACCTTTGTTTCTTTTTGGTTGAACCTGTTCCTTCTTCCTGTTTCTTCGTCATCCCTTTCTTTCTTCCACTCAATTTCCCATTAAGGGAAATTCTTGATCATATGGTCAGTCTTACCACACTTATAGTAGTTGTCATTGGTCTGTTTCTAAGGAGCTCTTGTCTTGTTGAAGTTCGAACCTCTTGATGAACCCTTTCCTCTCATCACGTACTTTTCGAAATCTCTGGTGATCATAACCATTTCGTCATCTTCCAGATCCGAACCTTCTGTAATTTTAAGAGCTAGGCTTATCTCCTTCTCGGGTTTATCCATCTTCCTAGTTTACCTTCTCAGTTCATAAGCAGTAAGATTTCCAATCAGTTCATCCAGTCTGAGAGTAGCCATATTCTTGGATTCCTGAATAGTAGTGATTTTGCTTTCCCAAGCAACTAGAAGAACTCTTTTCAAGATTTTCTCAATATTGTCTTCTTGAAGAATAACTCTGCCATGAGACTTAAGTTCATTTGTCAGTGTAGTGAAGCTAGTATACATCTCTTGAATAGGTTCTCCATCTTTTCTAGTAAAATTCTCATATTGAGAATACAGCAGTATTCCTCTGGATCTCTTCCCTTGAGGTGTTCCTTCATGAGCCACTTGCAAAGTGTCTCATATCTCTTTTCCAGTAGTACAGCTTTGGATCCTACTATACTCATCTGGACATAGTCCACGTACAAGCCATTTCTTGGCCTTAGCATTTTTCTCCCACTTTTTCAGGTCTTCTGCAGTGCAGTCAGCCCTTGTCTTTGGTACATCCACTCCTTCCTCATTTTTTATTGTAGTTGCCAAAGGACCATCAGTGACTATGTCCCAGAGTTTATAGTCTTATCCTATGATATGATCCTTCATCCTGTTCTTCCACTAAGAGTAGTATTTTCCATTGAACAGTGGAGGCTTGGCAGTGGATTGCCCTTCCCAGTTCCTAGGTGGTGCACTCATGTTGATCTTTTCCTAATGTGTTAGCCTCTTCAATGATAACCCTCTATGATACCAATTGATGTTCCAAATGTCAATACCAAAAAGGGGGGATGATTTGTGTGGTACCTAATTTTTGATCTAGAAGAACCTGGTTCTACTAGGTGTTCTAACTACTGCTGTTTGCGGAATTAAAATACAGAAATTAAAAAATACGGAGAGTTTTACGTCGAAAACGCCTGGCTCAAAAGGTAAAAAAAATTACGACCTACTACTCAGTATGATTTTCCCAAAAATCCACTAAAATTAATGAGCCAAAACAGCATTTACAAAACTCTTGTAAACTTAAGAATTAACTCTAATCCCAGTATGGCACACGGCCTCAACTGTTGCGACACCTTCAAGTTAACTCTAACTTGAATACTCAAAGTACCTAATATAGTTGCTTCTAAGAAAGCTGAAAATGTACAAGTTTAAATCACCTACTACAATTGAACTAGAATAAGAATAAACCCAAAGGAACTGGTTCTTCTATCTCGTTCAAGTAGCTGCAGGAGTGCACACTTTAATCTCACATAACTACTTGCAAAATTGTCTTGCTCTTTTGCTCTCAATTTAGTTTAACTTCTATGTATGTGCATACCTTTAAAAGAGAACAAACTCAGTTATTTATTAAGTTAGTAATCAGAATGCTGATCCTCCATTGAATTTGAGTCCTAGAATAATACAAACTCCAATCCTTATCCTTGATCCGGGTTGTGTTCTCTTCTCATAAGGAAACGTCTTCTCCTTATCCCATATACAATCTTTTCGATCAGTTCAGAAGATATTATTGCTTGATCCCTAAGACTTATCTTCTTCACGTGCATCTCATATGCATGGGTTGATAACAACTGTGTCTCATTAGATGGACCTGGTCCTTTTCTGAGTTCATTTATCATTCTTCAAAACTTCAACTGTACTTGGGCCAACATTGTTGAACAACACCACTTTTGGGTAAGATAAGAAATTAATTACTTGAATTTAAAAGCGGGGTTAGAAATAGCGAAGCTTTGGTGGAATAATTCTGAGTTGCATAAATTGGCAACTAGAGCAGTTCGAGAGGATGCTACTAGTAAATTATCGTAATTGATCGAGAGATAATTGCGGTAACCCAGAACTCATATTTTTATAGAGTATTACGGCGAGATTATAGCGAACGCATGTCAGGAATTAATCTGACAATTGGGGAAATCAATAACCCTAGACCTTTCTACCATTGAATTCAACTCTGTTCTTAACTATTGCTAGTTTTATTATTGTTTTTCATTATTTCACTAAATTCTACTCATTAATCATTAAAAAAAAATCTTGCATCCGGAGATTGTTTGAGCTATTCATTGCTAGTGTTAAAAGTTGTAGTAAATCGATTAGTTTCATGTGGGATTCGACTCCGAACTGAACCGAATTATATATTTACAGCGATCGCTTAGTCCTTCTTATAAAGTATAGTTGTGTGTGATCATACAACTTTATCTGCTCCAAAAATAATAGCAGATAAAATAACTAAGTCATAGTCTGGAAGTATGTAAGAGTCGCATCATTTGAGCACATCACCCTGAGCTAATTAACAAGTCATATTCATTCCTTAATGATATGGTCGATCTTAAGGTCAGCAGCCAGCCAGCCACATTTTTCTACGTTAGATTGGTCTCAGCCATCTCTGAGTCTGACCCACTTAACCAGATCTCTTTTTTCTTCTTTTTTGAATGGTTAAGAGCATATGGTTAAAATGACGATATGTTTAGCAAAGCAATGTATCATCCAGCATTTTTACTTTCTCATATGATTAGTGTAACTTGGGGCAATTATGCTCCAAGACGAAAGCTGATAGTCAATATTTAACAAACGGAAAGGGTATTGGATAAGTGCAAAGATATTATTCCATATGTTTATGAATTTGAAATAACTGAGGAAATTAGGTAATACTATTACTGACCACGACTTCCAGAATAAAGCCTTTTAGAATTTTAAGAAATTACTCCCTCCATTTTATTTTTAATATTTACTTTAAACATTAATTAAGTGAGTATTTTACTGAAAGATTCTTCATCTCTCCTTAAAATACTTCTTAAAATTCGTTCAACCATTTACTATACAAGGGTAATTGTGGAAAAAATTTAATACTTTCTTAATTTCTTAAAAAAATTATTTATTTTCAGAACATGTTAAAAAGGTTATAAATCATTTAAAATGAATATAGGAAGTACGTGATAACCCTTAAATTTAATTAGATAACATAAAGAAGAATGGAGGAGCATAAATATAAGTGATAAACCAAATTATAAGCTCATGAATTCTTCACCTTTGAGCAGCAATGTGTCATTGTGAAATAGCAATAAGTCATTTCCTATGTACATAAATTTTAACGTTACTCTCAATGTGCAAGGGGTTACGTTAAAATGAATAAGGATAAAGATATTGGTGATCAATTCTTGCGTTGAATTAATCTTCTTGTTATATATATATATATATATATATATATATATATATATATATATATATATATATATATATATATATATATATATATATATATATATATATATATATATATATATATATGAATAGGGTAAGGATTTTAGGGCTGTGCACGGATCAGATCTGATCAGATTTAGCGTATTTTTTATTCGAATTTCGGATTTCGGATCCAAAAAAATGCAATCCGAAAAATATTAGATTGGATCGGATTTTAAAGTTTGGATCGGATCGGATTTCGTATCGTATTATTATGCCTCAAAGTTAAACTAATATGTATATTTTCTCTGTAAAAGAGGCAATACATTAATTTGTAAAAGAGGCAATACATTAAGAAAAATTTATGTTTATGCAATCATGAGAGTATTATGGTGCCAATAAAATTAAATCCAGCAATTGTAAAGGTAATAACTTGGAGATTGATGTAAATAAAATATTGACTATCCGAAATTAAAGTATAGTATATATACATGCCCTAATAATTTTGGATTTCGGAAGGGATCGAATTAAATATACAAATTTTTATCCGATCCGAAATCCGAAATTTTAAGAAACACAATTCATAATCCGAATCAATCCGAAATTGAATGGATTATACTCCAGCTTCCTTATTAGTAGCCCGTGCCCGTCCTTTAGCTTTCATAAACAATTGAACTAATCATTAGCATATTGGTTCTTCTTGTAGATAAAGCATTTCATCATATCAATATATTTTTCTACTTCTTATCATCTCCTTTCCCACACGCACACACTCTTGTTTAGGTCGCTGGTTTGGTATGCGCCTAATTATAGTGAAAAAGCCGTCCATGATCTCAATAGTCGTTCGTACAGTTGGACCTCTCTACAATAATATTCTTCTGTAATAATATTTAAGGGTGTATAAAAAAAACCGATAAATCGCACCAATCCGATAATTCGAGTCAAACCGAGAAAAAAACCTGACTATGGTTTGGTTTGACTTGGTTTGGTGTTGGAAAAAAAAGAACCCGACCATAATTGGTTTGGTTTGGTTTTAACTAAAGAAAATCAACCCGAAACCAAACCAACCCGACATTACATATATATCAATTTTAGATATATTTAATATATAAATATACTTATTGTAATGTAATTTATAAATATTTCTTAAAAAAATTTATAATTTTATCTTTTAAGGTATTATTTCAAGGTTTGATTTAGAACATTTGAATGCTCCAATAAGTTTAATAACCATTAATATTAATAAATTAAATAATGCTAGCAATCAATACTAATGCTAACAAAAGACATTCAATTCAATATTACGAACGGGAATGTATTAAATATCTATTTTTTATTTTACAATAATTTAGATAAAAATACATAACCTATTTTTATTTTTCTTTAGCTTTTAGGCATATAATTAATACTCCCTCATTAGTCTATCTAGTTTAGCATGAATTAGTGCTTTTAGATTATATTTATTTTTATTATGACTTTTTAATTAGCAATATTTATAGTACATAATTTTATTATTTTATATTATTGAATATTTTAGGATAATGTCATGAGTCATGACATATCTCATATTTTGTATTATTTTCTTGAAAAATACTTTATACAGTTGTATCTTACTAGGATTACAGAAATATTTTGAGCATACATTATATATTTTGTTCTACGAAGATTTTACCGGAAAAAAAACTCGAAAAAATCCGAATAACTCGAAAACCCGAAAAAACCCGAGAAAAACCGATATTGAAAAACCCGAATTTATTGATTTGGTTTGGTCTTTAATTTAATAACCCGATACAATTGGTTTGGCTTGGTAATTGTAAAATCCGAACCAACCTGGTCTATGTACACCCCTAACAATACTTATTCACTATAAAAATTATTTTTTTTAGAATTAATTTTTTAAGTTATATTTTATCCCTCTACAATAACTTTTTACCTATAACAAAAACATTCATATTTATAGCAGAACGTCTTTTGTAAAATTATCCATATATATATAAGCTTTATAAAATCATTAAGACTACTAATAATAATTCTAAGAATATGCACACAATCTTTTTCATTGAACAAAGTTTTTATTTTGAATAAGACATAAAATTTGAAGATATGATGTTGGATACGTTTTTGCTGAAAATTTAGACACGAATCTTCGTCAATTTAAAAGTTATATCAATAATAAGAGAATAAAATCTATGAAATAACTACAATTACAAAATTGTTCCATTATTAAATCTTCATCAATTTATTTTCTTAGTGGCTTTAAAATGTGTGCCTTAAAATTTAAATCTTCGTTTAATAATGTATTAACTTTCTTCAATGTGTACCTAGAGAATGCATATCTTATGATATTTTAAATTTGAAGAATTTTTTTATCTTTTATGTGTAACGTTAAAAAAAGAAAAATAATTAATTTTTGGATAAGTTTTACCTATAACAGTCAAAAAATATTTAAACGTCAAATGTTGTTATAGGTGTATAAGAGACATTTATTATAAAAAGCAAAAAAAATATCGGAATAAACAAGGTTATAATAAAGAAGTTTGACTGTAAAAAAATTGAGTATCCAACTCCAAATTAACGGTATGATATTTTCTGGAAATGAAAAAATGAAGATGTTCTGATTTAAAATAAAAACATTTAACAATGTTTTTCTTCTCAAATCCAAAATATTGACGAAAAACTTAAATTAAATTCAAATGGCATAACGTTTGGAATTCAAGATCAAGTTTTTAGTTCCAAGAGACATTACTAAACTAGAATGGTTATTTGGAGCAATGGAGAGTACACGAGTCTACGATAAATAATCATAATATCAGAAAAGACTTCACTTTGTTTCTATAAGTCGTAAAAATTCAGGCTAACCGAAATACTTTCCAATCTACGAATGTTTTGTTCTGAAGATTGAGATTTGTTAGTACCATCATGTAACGTTTAGTAACCTGTATTCGAAAATACTAGAAATGTAAAAAAACAGAAATTAATCCAAGTTCAATGAATTTACAGTGTATTCTTAAAGAACTTAATCCTCTCTGAGTAGAGGTGTACAAAGGAAACTGACAAATCGCACCAACCCGATAATCCGAGTCAAACCGAGAAAAATAGTTCGACTATGGTTTGGTTTGACTTGGTTTCGTGTTGGAAAAAAAAACCGACCATAATTGGTTTGTTTTGGTTTTAACTAAAGAAAGTCAAACCGAAACCAAACTAACCCGACATTAGATATATAAAATTTTTAGATATATTTAATATATAAATATACTTATTGTAATATAATTTATAAATATTTCTTTAAAATTTTCATAATTTTATCTTTTAAGGTATTATTTCAAGGTTGGACTTAGAACTTTTGAATGCTCCAATAAGTTTTATAGCTATTAATATTAGTAAATTAAGTCATGCTAATAAAAGACATTCAATTCAATATTAAAAACGGAAAGTATTGAATATCTATTTTTGTTTTGCAATAATTTAGATAAAAATGCATAACTTATTTTTATTTTGCTTTAGCTTTTAGTCATGTAATTAATACTTCCTTATTAGCTTTTAGTCATGTAATTAATGCTTCCTTATTAGTCTACTTATTTTAGCATGACTTAGTGCTTTTAGATTATGTTTATTTTTATTATGACTTTTTAATTTAGCAATATTTATATTGCATAATTTTATTGTCTTTATTGTTGAATATTTTAGGATAATGTCATGAAACATCTCATATTTTGTATTATTTTTTTGAAAAATACTTTATATAGGTGTATCTTACTAGGATTAAAGAAATATTGTGAACATACATTATATGTTTTGTTCTACGAAAATTTTACCGGAAAAAAAAATCCGAAAAAACCCGAATAACCGGAAAACCCGAAAAAAATCGATATTGAAAAACTCGATTTTTATTGGTTTGGTTTGGTCTTTAGATTTGATAACCCGACATAATTGGTTTTGTTTGGTAATAGTAAAATCCGAACCAACCCGGCCTATGTACACCCCTACCTCCGAGATTTCGAGGTTCATGATTATTTTCTCACATGATAGAAAAGATTACCCTCATTGGTGTAGTGGTACTTCAAATTATTTTCTCGCATGATAGAACGGATTACCCTCACTGGTGTAGTGATACTTCAAACCCCAGTAGGAGGGAACGATCATGTATTCATGTACGCCAAATTTAAATTCCATTAGATCATTTGACCAAATCCGAAGCCAGAATCGAACGACAGCGGCACAAGACATGCCTTCTTTCAACTCTTTAAGAAATAGAGGACGTGCATTGTATATATTCCCATTTTTTCCTCCTCTAACATAGGACAATGTCCCTTTGTCAAAGAGATTCAAAATTTTATTTTTACTTTATTTCTCGTTCACTCTATTTTAAGCTCCAGCAAACTTAAACCCAACACGTATTACATTTACTCACAATATAAGAGAATACGTATAAAAGACAAACGATTAACAAAATTAGTATCAATGACCGAGTGGACAACCCAAAGAAATCACAAGCTTATCAAATGCAGACCTTGTTAATTCTTACTGCCAAATCTATGATGGATGTGACTTGTGACTGCTAAAATACTGCAATTACTCCATGAATTTTAAGCATCAGTAATCTAGAATGTTCTAAGGAGAAGACAAGGGAAATGAACTGCAGAAGAAGAAGAAAGTGGAAGTCTACTGTTTCATTGCCACTAATAGATATTTATACACAAATATCCTAACTGTCTAATCACAACTAATTACAACTAACTTAAGACACCTTAGTTGACATCTAGCTAGTAGCCAGCTGTACACATCCTGCCACATGAGCATACCACAATACTTCCCCTCAAGCTGGAGGATGCAAAATGTTAAACATTCCCAGTTTGCTCAATAGATGGACATGTGCTGCATTACTTAATCCTTTTGTCAAGAGATCTATTAACTGATCTTTTATAGGAACATACACATGTGTGATCATTCCACACTTAATCTTGTCTCTAATGTAATGACAATCAACTTCTATATGTTTTGTTCGTTCATGAAAAATTGGATTAGCTGCAATTTGCATAGCAGCCTTGCTGTCCGTGTGCACTATTATAACTAGTTTCAATGCCTAGGTCTTTGCACAATCCCAACAACCAAGTGATTTATGCTACTGTTGATTCCATGCTCCTGTATTCTACCTAGGGGTGTTGAAAATCGATCCGAAGCTTAATGGCTTATTAGTATCGGGTTAACGATTTAACGGACGGAGAACGGTTTGAAATTTTTTTATTAACGACTTACAGGTCTGTGGGTGGATTATTTAATTTTCTTAACGGATAATCTGTTAACCCATTAAGAATATATATATATATATATATATATATATATATATATATATATATATATATATATATATATATATATATATTCAAAAACCCTTCTTCCTCCAGTACTCTATCAAAGTGAATTAGAATTAAAAAAAGCCAAATAAAAGGAGTCATCTAACTATGACAAAAGATAAAGTTTGTTGTCTGAAACAAGATAACAACACCACTTACACCACTGCTTTATCAACTTTGCCTGGGTTTTAAGGCATCCTAGAATTCTAAGAATGACGAATAGTTGTTTTAACAACGACCAATTGGAAATCTTTCACATGGACTAAGGCCAATGAGCATAAACATAAATAAGATTCTAGACAGATGATTTACCCATCATGGTGTCTCTTCTGCTTCGTCCCTCTTAGTACGCCGATCACATATTTAAACATACAAATACTAAATTTTTTAAATTTTTATTAAGTTAGGCCGATAAACCGCCCCATAAGAGCTAAATCCATACCAATCCCTCCAATATCTTATCGGATAGCTAGCATATTAATACATATAAAAGCCGATAACCGTTAAGTCAAACCGTCAAGTGTAAATAATCGCCACATCCACCTAAATAAGCAGCCCTAATTTTTCCTCTGCTGAACTTCTAGATATTGTTTGTTGCTTCTTTGACTTCCAAGAGATAAAAGAGTCCCCAAGTTTCACAATATATCTTGTTACTGGACTTTTTGTGTTTCGGCATGATGCCCAATCTGAATCACACCAACATATCAACTCATTGACTTATGTAGCCTGCATTCAAATTCCTTGTCCTACTGCACCTCTTAGATACCTAACCAGCCTTGTTGTATCCTCCCAGTGTGACTGCTTTGGTGCTTGCATGAACTGGCTAAATGTTTCGACTACAAAGTTGATATCAGGTCTTATGATAGTGACATACATTAGTCTCCCAATCAACCTTTAGTATTTGTTAATGTCTTCCAGTATTCTACCACCTTTGACTCCAACTGTCTCATCATACTCCACAGTTGTTAGCTTCAAATTGCACTCCAAATGTATGTTGGCTATCCTAACACCACTTAGGCCTAGATCAAAAACTAGCTCCAACACATACTTCCTTTGATTTAGGATGACACCTAACTTAGACCTCAAGACATCAATGCCCCGGAAATACTTGAGCTCTCCCAAATATTTCAGTTTGAATTTTCTGTGACACACTCATTTAACCTCATCAATCAACTGAGTGTCGTTTTTAGTGATGAGTAAATCATCCATATACACTAGAACAATCACCATATCTTGTCCCCCTTCTAAGGTGTACAATGAATAGTCATATGTGCTCTGCGTGAAGCATGTTTCTACTAGTGCATCTATTAATTTGATATTCCACTGCCTGGATGCATGTTTTAGTCCATATAAGGACTTAAGCAACATACAAACTTTCTTCTCCCTTGTCTCCTGAATCCTTTCAGAATTTCCATGTAAACCTCTTCATACAAATCACCTTGAAAAAATGCATTATACACATCCATTTGATGCATATTCTAGCCCTTGGAGACATCTAGTGCAATCATTGTCTTTACTGTGACCATCTTGACCACAGGGGAGAAAGTGTCATGATAATCTAATCCCTCTCATTGGCTATAGCCCTTTGCAACTAGCCTTGACTTAAATCTTTCAACCTCACCATTGGCCTGCTATTTGATTTTATATACCCACTTTGAACCAACTGTATTCTTTCCCTTGTGAAGTGTCACTACATCCCATGTCTTTTTTTCTTCCAAGGCTTTAATATCTTGGTTCATAGCTTCTACCCATATTTCATCCTTAACTGCTTCCTTGAAGGTTTGAGGTTCAATTAAGATGGAGAACTTGGAAAGATAGCTTTGATACGCTAGTGTAACCTTGTCATAAGACAGATAATTGGAGATGGGATGGTTGGCCCTAGTCTTGTCACCTAGAATCACATAATCCTTCATCCATATGGGTTGTTTACTTGTTCTAGCAGACCTCTTGAGAGTTGTAGGTTGATCATGTGTCATTACACCCTCCTCAACCTTTAACTCCTCAAGAGATGAGGTTGCACATGTATTTATCAGCTATTGCTCTTCATCAGTAGTTAAGTGTACCTCTTCTGCACCAGAACCACTCTGTCCATATATATCATCTTCAATGGCATAATCATATGCCATAGTATCAGATCCTTGATCAACATTGCTATTTGAATGTTCCTCACCTACAAAACAATCATCGAACAAGTTGTGATGCTCCATAGGGGCTGGAGTGTCATCAACTTTAGCCTGAATGTGATTGATGCTTTGGCAAAAGGAAATTCATTTTCCTTGAATATGACATCTCTATTCAGAAAAAATTGATGTGTGTGGAGATCCAGAAGTATATAACCCTTATGAGTCTTTGAATAACCCATCAACACTGCAGCTCTAGCTCTTTCTCCAGACTTGTCTCCTTTGAGTACAATGGTTGCATAGAACAAACACCCAATTACTCTCAGATATGTTAAGGAAGGCTTCTTTTTGTATAGAAGTTCATAAGGACTTCTTCCTTGGATCACAGCAGAATTCAGTCTGTTCATCAAATACACTATTGTCTTAATAAAAATTCCCTAGTATCTGATTGGAACTCTAGACTAACATTTCAATGCTCTAGCTATTTTTAGGATGTGTATGTGCTTCCTTTGTACAATCCCATTCTGTTAGGGTGTATGCACATAGCTACTCTGGTGAACTATCCCCAAATCTTGAAACAATGAGCTGCATTGTGAGTTGAAGAACTCTGTTCCATTATCAATCCTAATCACCTTTATTATGACTCTAAACTGAGTCTTAACTATAGCAAGGAATGACTTGATACTAACTATAACTTCTGTCTTAAGATGCAGTAAGTAAATCCATGTATATCTACTATAGTCATCAACCACAATCAAGAAATAGTACTTTTTGTCAAATATAGGTGTTTTATAGGATCCCCAAAGGTCCATATGTACAAGACAAAACATAGAATCAGCTCTTGAACTATAGTATAAAACATCAATCTAGTCAGTTTTGCTAAATGACAAACTGGACACTTATTTATCAAAGTACTATTCACATTACTATGTACAATTTTCATATATTTTATTGTTGACAAGGAAGGGTGACCCAGCCTCTTGTGTCACAAGCTGTAGTCCGCCTTACAAGCTATTGCCATTATTCTTTGTCATGTGTCTTCATCACTACCATGTCCCCTCTTGAAGATGTAAAGACCGCCTCTTTCTCTACCAATCCCCTTCATCCTGCCACTATAAAGCTCCTAAAAGATGCAGAAGTGAGGGGAAAAGCCACTAAACACATAAGTTCCTTTGTCAATTTTGACACAGATAGTAAATTATTTAAACTGGCACAAATAGCACATTTGTAATTCTCATGTTATCAAATAGAGAGGTTTCACTGGTATGTGTTATATCTGCCTTTACTCATGTAGGTAAATGTACCTTGTCACATGTGTGTGACCTTGAAAAATGATCTGGCTCTAATAGGTCTTTGTTTGATACCACATGATGTGATGCTCCTGAATAAACAATTCATTCATCATTTGTCAATTTTGACAAAAACAATAGATATCATTACCTGCATGTTAACCTAAGTGTTGTCCCCTTTGTCCTTGTTCAAAGAGTTGAGAATCTGGTTGTACTTCTCCTTAGTAAAGTGAGGAATTTTCCCTTCTAACATTCCTTCAAAGTTGTGTTGTGATTGTATCTGGCCTTCCATGTTGATGGAGGTGTTGTTCACAGCAGCAAATAGTTGTCTACCATTTCATAGGGTCCTTTCTTCCTTTGCTTGAAATCAGTATGATATCCAACTAGCTTATAGCATTTCTCCTTTGAATTCCCTTCATATTGCAATAGTCACACACTACAAAAGGATTCTTCCATTTATATGTCTGTCCACGATTCATCTGTATAGCCATTGGAATTCCTTTTTCAGCAGATACACTCAAACCAACAGAGTGTTGGCTTTTATCTTCAACTATCATAGCATAAGCCTGATTAAGTGTGGGTGTAGTTGTTTTAATAGGATCTTCCTTCTAGCTTGGTCATACAAGTCATTTAGACCACTAACAAATTGCAATAATCTCTATTGATAGAAATGCTCAATATAATCCTTCGACTTAGCACAATCTCAACCAAGTGGACGTACCATTGCATCATATTCAGCCCATAATTCCTTCAATTTTAAAATACACTGAAACTGAATTAGTACCTTGTGATAGTGTTGCACTTTGCAGATGAATGATAAGTTGATATTTTACCAACTTATCTCCTCTTAATATTTAAACTTTTGCGTAATTTTGGTAGGAAACTAGGATATTTTCTGAGGTTTATTGGCAATTTTCAGGTGTCATGTGATTGGGAGAAGAAACGGAAGAAATCAAGTCAAATTGTGACAAAATGAGGAAAATGACTGTTGGGCAGTTACTCTTCGCGATCGCAAGGTTCTAAACGCGATCGCACTAGGTTGTGGAAATATGCATCATGATCGTAGGGTTTTTCACGCGATCGCACTAAAGAAGCTGGCACCAGCCTGGTTTGTTTTACGCGGCCGTAAAGCGTTGTCTGCAATCGTAGAAGACTCAAACCTAGTTCTACGTGACCTCAATGAACGAGACGCTATCTCAGAAGGACTGAACTTGATTCTACGCGATCGCAATCTATTTTATGCGATCACATTGAAGAAAATCTGCATGAAAGCTGGGCAGAAATAGAATTTCATATTTTTTATCCCCAAATCATTTAATACCCAAATAGGCTCATTTGTAAAGGATCTTTGGCTTATTTTCAGTCCTCATAGACTAGAGAGAACAAGGTGAAAGCTAGGGATCCTGCATACACACTTTGGTTTTGAAGATTGAAGCTTTTGGTTAATATTCTTACTCATTTATGTGAATTCCTTCATTTCCTTGCTTTGTATTGAATATTTAAGTGTGTAGTATTTATTTCTAACACTTGAATCTTGTTTATGGAAATATTCATATTTAAAGTGTAGATTAAATACCTCGTTGTGTTTATGTATTGAATGACTTTTATTTATTTATGAAGTGAGTTATTGTTACTTTAATTATTCTTGTTCTTTAATGTTTTCAAAGGGATTAGCTAACCGTAGAACTTGCCCATTAACTCTGAATTGATTTTGGAAAATATAATTTGGGGTTGGAAAAGATTAATTAACAAGAACTTGAGGCGTTAACCCTCATTTTATAGATTCTACTAAGGGATAGGATTGAACTATTTGTAGCCATTCCAGGTGTGCTTAATCTTCTAATTGTTTTTGGGATAATTCAATTAGGAAGTCTTGTTAGTCTTAGGAAGAAGATAATCAAGAATTATTATCAGTATCTAATTAACATAAACTCGCTCATATTTGTAAAATTATGAAATACATTGGATCATTACTTGAGTATAATTCCCGATGCATTCATACTTGTAGCCATTGATCATTTTACTTGCTTTTTAGGTTAGTTTATATTCCCGCATTTAGATATAAAACCTTTTCAAATCAACATTTTTAGTGGTTGGCATTGCGCGATAAGCGATAATTCTCTTACATTCCCCGACTCATAGTTGGGTAAATTATATTGCATGCGACCGTGTCTATTACTTTTTAATAGTAGATTTGGACGTCATCAATGAACTTGAAAATTCCTCATGCTATTTACTTTGTTAAATTGCTCTTGTAAGTTTTGCCAAATAGCGTGTGAGTCAGATGGATACATAATTCCACTGAGGAGGTCAACTGATACTATGTTCATGATCCACAAGAGGACCGGGGCGTTGCAAATGGCCCATTGCTATGCAACTCTACCTCAAAGGATTCTCGCTTAAGGTACCAGTTACAAAACCCTAATTTCTTCTTCGCCATGAGAGCAATTCGAATCGATCAGCTCCATATTCCATAATTCTTCGATCCAGCGAGCTTTACTGGATCAATATCATACCATGTGTATCTCCTGGATTCATGAACATAGGATGAGTGTAGGTTAGTTTATCAGCTGAAAGTTTTTCCGCCATATTTGAGCAAAATGAACGGATTATGATTCAATTCCTTCACTGCTAATCTTCAATCGTGAGTCTCGAACATCTACTTGTGGATCAATGCTCTGATACCATGCCAAAATACTACAATTACTCCATGAATTTTGAGCATCAGTGATCTAGAATGTTCTAACGAGAAGAGAACGGAAATGAACTGCAGAGGAAGAAGAAGAAAGTGGAAGTCTACTGTTTCATTGCCACTAACAGATATTTATATACGAATACCCTAACCGCCTAATCATAACTAATTACAACTAACTTAAGACGCCTTAGTTGGCATCTAGTTGGCAGCCAACTGTACACAACATGTCACATGGCCTATCACAATAGTAACCAATAAAGAATACGCTTTCCTGCAGTTGTATAAAAAGGAATATATAATACTTATAAGCAATAATTACTCTTTCTGATCTACAAAATTGTAAGATAAGAAAAAGATTTCAGACAATTAATATCACTTGTGTGGGGCACTACCTAAATTTTTTTCAGAAATGGAATGGGGAAGGGGCAAAAAAGGACATATAAATGATATTGAATTCCTTCTTCAAAATGAAATATTATTAAATTTAATTCTAAAGATATTCTCATATATCTCTTTCTAAAACTTTGTTGAGTGTGGGGTGGGGCTGTTGATGTGATCTCTCCAACGCCTCGGGTCTCAGGAGTCTACGACTATATATAAAAGCAATTTGAGTCCGCTAAAAAGTCATAGTTATTCAAGACTAATCATTGAAACCAAAAATTCACCACATATATGCTCTGCGCTTAGCGAATGAGACAGTGGGGGGCGTGTTACTTTCTTGATCTATAAAAATCCCACACAATTATGTCTTATACTTGTACTACTACTAGCTTTCCAATCAAAGTCCCACATACTTTATTCCATCCTAGGAAGTTTAATGATGTTTCTCCCAAAAACCAAATATTAGGAACTCTCTCTTTCTCTTCCAAGAAAAATTCCCACTTGGACAAAATATCTCATTCTCTGTGTAGTAAAACCAGTTTTCTATCTGAAATGGATGAAGATTGTAAATTGGAAGTTAGCTCAATTGATATTCCAGATGGGTATTGTAAAGAACTGGAAATTGCTGTAAGAGCTGTACATATGGCTTGCTTGCTTTGTCAGAGAGTTCAAGATAATTTGCTTTCTAAATCCTCTGAGCAAATCCATTCTAAGGAAGATAACTCCCCGGTCACAATTGCTGGTAATTCTTTTTTCTATTCTTATTCTTTTACTAACTTGTAATTAGGCCTGTATTATCCTTTTATCTTGTGTTATTACGTTTTTGTGTTATTTATTTGAAATGTGCTTTGGGCAATTCTAGGATTGTACTTGGGAATTGAGTTGTAGACATGAATTTGGGAAAAGGGAAAAGATTGTGTCTTTTTAAGTAATCATTTTGGGTGCTGTTGATTTGGATTCTTTGGTTGATAGTTGAAAATGAAATTTTAAGTATGATAATAGTTCAATTTGAAAGGGGGTAACTTTCTGTAGTGGCATTTTAGCATCATAATTATGACTTAAATGTGCAACCTTTTAGATACGGTGCTTAAAGAAGATAACATTATTTTGGTTCATTTAAAAACAGGGAGAAAATACTAATCAATAGAGCATAGGGGTAGGTTGATTTTTTAGTGTTGAATTTGCGGTAAAATTATGCAAATTGTTGAGGATTACTTTGCCATGGTTACAGTTTGATGGTCTGTTTCATGAAAACTACTGCTACATATGTATTATGGTACAAAGAAATGACTTTCCGGTATGATTTTCTCGATTGATGGCAAGGGACACATAGATATAGTGGCTGTTTTATCTAAGCTCAGGATCATATTTGAATTGCAAATTTTTTTGGGACTCTAGCCAAACCATGTTTTTCCTTGTGTAATGGAACATACTGTTTTTGGTTTTTGTACTGCTTTGGAAGCAGTAGCGAGGCAGGATGTCCACGAAGGGGGTTCAAAAAACAATTGTAGCTAGTGGGACTTGAACCTATGACCTTATGTAGATTTTGAACCCCCTTGACCACTAAACTATACTTTTGAATTATGTTAAAGGTGTTCAAAACTTAAGATATAAAGGTAAAAAACAGATTTTGCCTTGCATAATAGTATAATTTTTCGGCCCCCCTAAATCTACCCCTGATTGGAAGTTGTCTGGAATTTAAAGCAAGGCAAAGAAGCCAAAGCACACTAAAACCTATCTAATTTTCAAGTATATTGGTTTTAGAGCTTGCAACGTAGCAAGATTCAAGACAGCATAATATGCTAGGTACTATTTATCAATTATGTTGTACATCTTGTAGACTCTCTCTTTGGGCGAAAGGTATAACTTCACGTTACAAGCTCATTGAGAGCTTTCGCTCTATGTGGAGTGGCTGATCCATTCAAATATGTATCTCGACAAATAATAGGAAGAGCCAAAAGAGGAACAACAAAAATGTTGTGCAATACTCATATATGATCATTTAGTTATTAAATCCATGAATAAATGCATATGATTGTCTTCTTTCTTTTGTCATCGTCTTGTCACTTCACCAATTTTCATGGAAACTAACATACATCAAAAAGTCAACAGACATCATTGAGGCAACAAGTTGTTCCCCAAATGTTTCTGTCGTGAAAGGAACGGTTTGATAATCATAGCTGCTTATTAAGTCCAGTTGTCTTCAACTCAAAGAAGTAATAAGTTGTTCTATGAAAAAATTAAGAGAGACAGTAGTAAACTCAATGTTACTGTTATTATTTATCTTCTTATGAATTATAGTATGAAACTCTGCTGATGATGATAAACTGAATTATGTTATCGAAGTTTGACGCACTGACAATGGAAGAACATAATATTCAAACGAGATATGTTGATAAGAGAACTCTAGAATCAGAATTAAAAAATATCCCAGGCTAAGACTGCAGAAAATTAATGTTTGGGCATCAATTGCTTTGTATCTAAAAATGCATCTGTCACTCTCAAGCTGCAACCTGTGTTGCATGAAATCATTTAAGGCGCGATTCTAATAAGAGTGGAGAAATACCCAGTATGGATACGCCACTTCATGTCAATTTTTATTGTAGTTTGAAACTCTGCATGAAGTTCCTAACCCATGTCACACCAGTCCCACTTAAGAATCCTTGTAGCATAAGCTGCAATAGTTGTCCAATGCTCTAAGAACTTGAAAAGATTAGGCTTCATTTTCGGATGCCATACTCTGATTTGTGTCATAAGCTTTTTGACACTTCAAGAGTGCATTTCCAAGATAATGGTGCATTAGCCATTTTCTTGATGAAAACTGCAACATCTTCTTTTTGTTCTCAAAATGCTAAGATCAGCTAATCTTGATCTTGTTAGATTGGAGTGTCCAAGCAATTGTCAGCTGGGTACTATCCGAGGCTTTTGACAGTGAGAATGTATCTATTGTTGCTGAAGAAGATGTGGAAGTTCTTTCGAAGGCTAGCTCGGTTGGCCTGTTAGAAGCAGTAGTGAGAACCGTGAATGAGTGTCTAGCAGATGCACCCCGTTTTGGACTGAAAGGTCCTGGTACTGATCTTGATGCTAAATCTGTTCTTGCGGCCATAAGTCGGTGCAACTTGGCCGGCGCCAGAGGTAGCAAGTTTTGGGTACTGGATCCTGTTGATGGAACATTGGGTTTTGTACGTGGAGATCAATATGCCATTGCTTTGGCATTGATAGAAGATGGAGAACCTGTGCTTGGGGTTCTCAGGTGTCCAAATTACCCTATGAAGAAGGAATGCCTTAGTTATCAAAATGGTTATCGAAGAATCTTATCTAGGTTGACCTCCCAAACATCTGTATCTGGGGATAAAGGTTCTGTACTTTATGCAAGGAAAGGTGGCGGCAGGGCTTGGATGCAACCATTACTCTATGGAGAAAAGAACTTTGTGTGGCCAAACTCTGCAAAGCAAATCAAAGTCTCTTCCATAGATAATCCAGCATTGGCTACCTTTTGTGAACCCGTTGAGAAGGCAAATTCAAGCCATTCATTCACAGCAGGACTGGCCCATAGTGTTGGACTTAGGTAAGTATCTCTCCGAATTCTCTCTTGTACTCCAAAGCTCATCTCCTTGACTTAAAGACAACGCACAAATAGTGTTGTCTAGGGCGAAAAGCGTTGAAAAGCATTCTAGGTCTACCGAGGCATTAAGCGCAAAACGTAGTTAAAGTATGGACTTTAGTTAAAAAAGGCGCACCAATAAAAGTTAATATATTATATGTAATGCAAGAAAAAAGTAACAACTTCATTCAGAATAATTTCTTTAACAATTCATATATCTTTTTGCCAATCGTATCTATTGTTTAGTACCGCTCTACGGCTCTAGTCAAGGTAGAACTTACGAGAAATGAGGCACACGCCTTACTGCCTTGCCAACACCAAAGCACAATCTAGGTGAAGCAAATCGCCTACCCTGAGCTTTTGGGCTTAAGCGCGCCTCAATTGAGCCTTTGACAATACTGCGCACAAAGCTTTCAAGGTCCTATATTTACGATCACTTTCTAGTTCTCTGAGCAGTTTTACTCTATTTCCTGTTACTCTTTACCCATGACAGCTGCAGATGTGTTCACTGATAATTACTCTGCATCTTTAAGTACTATTTTCATGCATTCATATGTCTCCTATGCAGGAACCAGCCATTGCGTGTATATAGCATGGTGAAGTATGCAGCTATAGCTCGAGGAGATGCTGAGATATTCATGAAATTTGCGAGCGCTGGTTACAAAGAAAAAATATGGGATCATGCAGCTGGTGTTCTTATCATTGAAGAAGCCGGTGGTGTGGTGACAGATGCAGGAGGGCAGCCACTAGACTTCTCCAAAGGCGTATACTTAGAAGGACTTGATCGAGGTATAATTGCTTGCGCTGGAGCAAAACTACAAGAAAAGATTATCCAGGCTGTAGATGCTAGCTGGAACTCCTCTAGCCTTTAACCTACTGTATATTACTTAAAAAATGTTCAGCCCAAATGTTGTCAAATGTTCTGCATAAGGCTCGTCAGTTGCAAATATAAAGAAATCATAGCATTATACTGCAACTTTGGGTACTGATTGTTGAACCATGAATTCATTCTGCACAGTAAAATCAACATTTAGACAGATTGATTTCTCTGAAGGAAACCCCAAGATATTATATATTAATCTTTTGAACCATGTGAGTGGATTTCCTGAATAACTCTCAAGGACTGTGTGGAAGGAAGTTTTTAAGGGGGGGCAGGTCTAGACAGGAAAATTTTAAAAAAAAATATTGCAACTATAACCCTTCATGAAGGGAAGCTTTGACGTAACTGGTAAAGTTGTTGCCATGTGACCACGAGGTCACAAGTGTGAGCCGTGAAAATAGTCTCTTGCAGAAATGTAGGGTAAGGTTGCGAGCCACACCCGCACAATTTTCCTCAAAAAGCTTTTGATTCAGGTCCGCCTCTGATTATTAGGTCTACTCACAACCATCACCAATGTGTCAAATTTCTATTCCCTAGGAGAAGTAAGAGTATCGGATGATGGATCCGGAAACTTCCAATTCTATAAGCTGGGGAAGAGCCCTAACTAGGAGGTTTCTTTTGAGTCCAAAATGAATCATTTAGAGCTCCGATTTCTAGTCCATTCTATTTTCTTTTGGTAGTTCGATCGTGGAATTTCTAAAATGTTGACCACGATTTCTAACGCTTTTCGAATCCATTTTCGGTTTTAAAGCGAACAGTTACCTTATCAAACAAAAAAACTTTTTCTTTTTTACTTTAATTTAAGTTTAACTCATTAGATTCAGAAGTTAGAAGTGTAGAACAATTAGTTCATAAGGACCACCGTTGTATAATCATTCGATTTAACTATTTGATCTCTTAAACAATGCAATTAATTTTGATTCAGGTCGAGTAAACTCGTTATGGGGTAAAACACTTCTCATAAAAAAAATTACTTTTCAAAATTCGAATTTATGATTACTTTTTATGTAAAAATAAATTTGAGCAAAAATACTGTTCAAAATTCAAAAAATATACTAGTATATTATGTTGAGGAGTTCCAGCATAAGTGTACTTGAATTCCAGCATATTATACTGAAGTTTCAGAATAAGTATAATGGAGTTCCAACATAAGTACACTATAACTCCAGCATAATATATTGAAGTTCCAGCAAAGTATACTGGTCCAATATAATATGTTGGAAGTTCATACACAGGTGTTCGAATCTCCAGTATACTATATGGGAACTTTTCGTGTGTTAGTTCCAACATAATATGTTGGAAATTCATATACATGTGCACTGAATTCCAGTATATTATGTTGGACCGGTCTCTGTTGCGGCAAAATAATAACTATTTTTCAATGACTTGAAAAACGCAGGCTATTTTTAAGCGACTACTCCGAAAATTGGCCAGCCCTTGCTATTTTTACAAATATATGTACATGTTGACACCTCATAACACACTTTAAAAACACACAATAAAACAGTGGGACTAGATATCCATAGTATAATGTTTGTGTACTCTAGTGTATTAAATTCCACCCACCCTACTCTTATTAAGTCTTCATGCAAGCATCCCCAACTGCCATCCACTTATAACTATCTTCTTTTTCTCTCCCCTTCAATGCTTTTCCACCTCTATTTCCCATAATAAATACTCATTGTTCTACTCTCTTTCTCCTAACCAAAAAAAAAAAAAATGAAGACAAAAAACTCCATAACCATCTTCACTCTCTTAGCTTTCTTGCTCATCACAGCCACCTTCTCCTTTGCTACTAGACGCGCCCCCGAAAACGTCGAAAACCCCAAGAAAGCAGCCAGAGGCGGAGCCAGAAATGAAAACGATAACGATGGCGGGCCATTTGGAGGGATATTTGGGCCTGGAAGTGGGTTTAATATACCTGGATTTGGTGGAGGAGGATATGGTGGTGGAATTGGAGGCCCAAAAGGTGGATATGCAAAAGGTGGAATTATAAGACCAACTGTTGTGTGTAAGGATAAAGGTCCTTGTTTAGGAAAGAAACTTAGGTGTCCAGCAAAGTGTTTCAAATCATACAGTAATAAAGGAAAAGGGTATGGTTATGGTGGTGGATCTGGTGGCTGTACAATGGATTGCAAGAAGAAATGTGTTGCTTACTGTTAAAGAAAAACGTTACATTAATAATGTGAATGGGCGCATGCCCCTAGCTAGTAAGTTACTAAGTATTATTACTTTTATATAATTATATGCGAGAAGTTTTTTTTTCGCTGTGTTAGTTTTTGTTTGTTTTATTTTGGGATGAGTCATATGAAAGACTTTGTTATGCAGCTAAGTTCTGCAGTTATAATAGTAGAATTAATTAATGATGAGAAATTAATGTTTAGGATTGGGAATCTGTTCGCTTTATTTGCGAAATGAACTTGTTTACAAGTACTCAATGTTTTGCTTATCTAACAGCTAATGAGAGGCGGATATAGAATTTTTACTACATATGTGTGTACTATTAAAAAAAAGAAGGAAAAAGTTATTAAGTGGGAATTGATTCTTATTCTTGTTAGTAAATAACTCAAGCTTTAACTAGGTATGGGTACCAATAGGTAATATTATACTCCCCCGTTTCAAATTGTCTGTCGTATTTCTTTTACATGCTCCTTAAAAAAAATTGATAGGAAAGGTCTATGACTATTTTACAATTATTTATGTCTTAAGATTTAATTTCTCTTCATTTAATACTTACTCATATTTAAGGTATTTGCAGTTTTCAAGAGCAGTTAATATTAAAGGTAAAATAGAAATGAAAATTTACTCTTGAACTTCTAAAATGACCACCAAAGGACGTGATGCAGTGGATGAAACTGCTCTTCCCTTGACCACAGGTTTCGGGTTCGAGCCCTGGATATGGAAACATCCTTGCTAGGGAGCACTTCCCCCCGAAAGGGACTCCACGTGGCGCGAATCCGAATATAGTCGGGCTCCAATGGGGGTAATCGGACACCGGGTGGGAAACTAAAAAATACTTCTAAAATGATAAATAACGTGAGACAACTATTTTTTAAAATCACGACAGATAATTTGAGACGGGAATACCAATTTAAAAAATACGTATATAAAATATCTAGTTTTGTATAGAGATCATGGGTCACGTACGCTATAATCTCCCTATAAATCCTCCCCTGCAGCTAATTGCAATTTTTCCTTTCCAATATCCTAAATGAGGTATCTTAAGCGGGGTTTTGGAAACAATGCCACCTATAAATATATGAATGTCGAAGACAGGGAACGTGATTAATACGTACGCGTGCTCCTTATTTTTCTAAAATGTTAAATATTTTGAAATAAATTTAATTTATTAAAACAACTAATTAATGTTTTGGATCGAATGTAATAATATTTGTTTGAAGGATATAGACTACCATGGCGTAGCTAAGTCCACAAGAGATTGGAGGGTGATAAATGTAGTTTAATGCATTATTCGAATGTTAGGTCAGTACTTGTACATCTAAATCTAAAATTCTAAAGTACTGTGATAAATAGGTAGATTTGGCTCAATTGAAGTTGTTTTTCAATAATTGATGCTCCTCACCTCATTAATATAGATGGTGGTCATCCCTTCAAGCATAGGTAGCTAGCAATTAAACACCTAATTTACATGAAAAATGGGAATAGTGGGGGTGGGGTGACGATTAAATTGATGCTTCATTTTCCCATTAAATATGGCTTTAATATTAGCAATTAAATACCTAATTTACAATGCTCATTGTACTCTTTTTCAACTCTGAAACATGCTTCGTAAATATTTTTATTTAAATCGCCAAAAAGAAAAATAGCTTGATAACACAACTAATTAAGCACTTGAATATAAGATGAAGCATTATCCTTCAAATACTCTTTTGTTTTGTGGGCGTTTGGACATAAGAATTCTAGTCTACAATACATGAGGTTTTGAGTTCTTAACCATCAACTCGAAAAAAGACAAAAACTTTTGTCATGACCCAATTTAGGATCATGACCGGCGCTTAGGAGCAAGTGCTTCCAAGTAAGCCTCGTCAGTAATCTACATAAAATCGGACAGAGTTTTATCTATTTTAGGACTATCAACATGTATTAGAAATTACCAACATAACCAACAAATATGCACCTAAATTATTCATAATGTTCATCAACTAAGAGTTTTCACCATCATTATCAACCTTATAACCATAATAATTCCAAACCTATTTCAAAAATACGAAAAGAAGTGCAATAGTCGTAACTAGTCCCATTATAACGAATGAATACTCATGACTCTAATAAAAATGATTATGGAGCAACTCTTAGAGTTCATAAGGAAGAGCAATAATAAATAAATGAACTCTTCGCCCACGCGAAAAAGTGTGGGGCTCACCAGGAACTATCAGCTTGTATACTCTAATTAACAAAATCATCGCTCGCATAAACTATCGTCTATGTAAAAAAAATAGCGGGGAGTGAGTCGCTAGCTCAGTGAGTAATAATATTTAACCACACCCGTTTTTAATAGGGGAAAAGTCAGAAAACATATTTGTGTAGTAATCAGAAAATGTCATGAATAAATGCCCTTTTTCATAGATAATAAACAATAATCACTCTCACCATGTGTTTCATGTAACAAAAAAATTAATTTAACAATTCAGTAATAAACTCGATAAACGCTGTGTCATACCAATTCTTTATGTTTGGGAGGTTTCTAAGAAAGGATCATGTAATCTATATCACTGTGTGGACCCCTTCGTAAAAGGAGTCAACTTTAATGGTAGGTCCCAACATGTCACGACCCTAGTTCACCAACCGTGAACCTGTCATGACGCCACCCAGTCTTCGCGACTAGGTAAGCCTGACACATTGCGGAAATTCAACAATCCTTACGAAAAACGATAAATAAAAGATGAATAGCACAAGAAAATGTATAGGGTGCCGCCTGGCACATACACTTCGACTCAAATAATGTAAAACCTTCAAGACTCGAAAATCCACGAGCAACACAGGCTAAGAGTAAAATATAACACATGTCTCTAACATTCAGAAGTGCCTACAACAAGTGACTACATGAATGAAACTGCTAATTAAAGGTAGAATAGAAGGAGACTCTTCGGATCAGCGAACGCGGCAGATACATACCTCAAGCCTCCAAATGTAACTCTGAAATCCCTAAAAATGCGTTTGACCAGTAGTACCTGGAACTGCACAATAAAAGTATGCAGAAGAGTAGCATGAGTACACCACAGCGGTACTCACTAAGTGCCAAGCCTAACCTCGGTGGAGTAGTGATGAGGAAGATCGAGGCCCCTACTGAGATAAATATAAGAATAAATATAAAATAAAATAAAAGTAGGAAATACGTAAATCTCGAATATCTAATAAAACAAAAAGAAGAATGGAAATCGACTATAATAAAATTCTATAAACAAGAACAATCATTACAGGCTATTTGTCATCAGGGATCTCCTGGTATCCCGAGGCTCTCCCGGTATCCTCATCATACACACAAGGGATCTCCAAGTATCCCGACGATCTCCCAGTATCCTCATCACATAAGCAGGGGATCTCCAAGTATCCCGAGGATCTCCCAGTATCCTCATCATATAATCAAGGGATCTCCAAGTATCCTGAGGATCTCTTAGTATCCTCCAGTTAGTCAGTACTGCCTTGGGGATCTCTTAGTATCCGCTAGTTAATCAATCGGCCCCGGGAATCTCTTAGTATCCGCCAATTAATCAATCCTGCCCTTGGGAATCTCTTAGTATCCGCCAGTTATATAATACAGTGCCGGGGATCTCTTGGTATCCCGCACTTCCAAACCTCGGAACAAAAGAGGAACAGGAGAAGCTCTCGAGATGTCGTCACGTAGTCCCAAAAGTAAATACACCACAAAAAATCAATATTTAACGGAAAGGAAGCGAAAGGCGAACAACAAGTACAGTCGAGAATCTAACATGCTTCAAAAGAAAGACAATTATGGCAATTTAGTCAAATAGGGCAGATAAATAACTAACATGCTTTCCAAGAAAAGACAAATATTTCAATTTAGTCAAATAGAGCAAATAAGTTACTAACATGTTTTTCCCCAAGTCAAGACAAGTGAAGTTTTATTTTTTTAACAATTAAATATGTGAAGAAACACAGTCTAAATAAGCCAAGCAAAGTGAATTTTCAACAACTAGCACAAGCACATGTCCGTCAACTCGCGCATAAGGCTTTTAAACAATGAAAAAGATATCCTAAGGGGAGGGGCCCCTAACACAAAGTCAGGCAAGCCACTTACCTCGAATTGGTACAAAACTGCTAAGAAACAATGCCCTTGCCACGAGTTCCGACTCCGAGTGGCCCAAATCTATTCAAACCAATTACACATTATAAATAACATCGCAAGTAACTAATTACACTGTTAAAATTAAAGCTGAGGCGCAAAAATAGGTAAAATGACCAAAATCCCCCTCAGGCCAACGTCCCGAAATCGAATACTTTTTACATTTTCAAAAATCTCGTGCACTCATGAGTCTAACCATATAAAAATCTCCCAATTCGGAGGTTAAATACCCCTTCAAATCATCAAAGTTAGATCTAAGAACTTTACCCCAATTTCATCCATTTTTTATCCATAATTCGAATTTAAAAAATGAATTTAACTACTAAATGATGGATTAAAGCTAGAAACAATTATAGAAACGTTACCCAGAAATCTCCTCTTCAAATCCCTCTCAAAATCGCCTTGGTCCGAGCTTAAACTTGATTTTTCAACTTATGAAATTAAACCCTTGTTGATACCCAATTTTTTCCTTATGTTATTTTGTACCCAAAATAAGTTTAAAATAGCCTATGAATGCATATATAATTATCCACAAAAGGTTGGTATTTTTTTAGTAATTTTTCAAGCATTTTAAAACCAATTTACAACTTATTGTGTACTATAAAATCCAATATTTAATCTCAAACTTGTTATTTAATAAATAATTTATTTTATTCCCTCATTTACATAAAAAAATATTATTTATGTAATTTTTACATAATATTACAAAGCCATTAGGTATTTTTAAACTAAAATTGCATTAAATTGCAATTTTAGCATATTTCTCGATTTAATGAGTATTTCAAGTACAAAACTGTTTCTGGTTTTTTTATTGCTTCCTAAATATATTTCATTAACTCAGTAGTTTTATTGAAGTTTTACAAAATTGTTTACTATTTTTATAAAATTAAATTTGGAAAACGTCTATTTAAAATAAAGCCCTTTTATTTTTTCAATTCTAGCCCAAATTGATCTCAGAACCAACTCCAATTTAGCCCCCACTTGACCCGATCCAAATCCACTAAACTTAACCCACCCACTTCTTCTTCTTATCCTGGCCGTTGATCTTACAGATCAACGGCCCACGTTTTAACTTACCAAATTAAACCCCCTAAACCCTTAACCCTACAATCATTTTTACCAACTAGCCGCCTTCACTCCCAAATACTCTCTAGGTTCTTTGAAAACCCTAGTCGCCCCCTGCTCACTTCACCGGTATTCATGGCCATCCAAGACCTGAAACTCCTTCAAATGTTAACTCTTCACCTCTCCCGGTCCTTGGGTTCGAAGATCGGAGCTGTATTTCAAGGGTGGTTGGACCAGAGGTCCTCCAATGGGTTTTGCCGCTGTGTCCAGGCTTTCTCCGGCAAGTCTTAAGGATTCGAGTCCTTTGCCGCCTCCGACGAGTTCATTCCAGGTTTTTCTCGATGCTTTGAGACCTTTCTCTGAAAACACTAATTTCTCAAAGTCTTCTCTGTGTTTACTTTTACGATTCTTTCTGAGTCCTAGTTATTTTCTAAAGATTTTAAAGTATTTCTCACTTCTTCTTCGCCTATTTGTGTTTTCAAATCGTTCGTTTTTTTAAACCTAGATTTTCTACGACTTTCCCTGATTTCTCTAATTTCTTCGCTTTACTTGTTACAGAGTGTTCTTCTTTATGTCTTTGCTATGGTTTTAGGCACTTTACACCATCACCCTAAGGTGTTTTACTTTACTGTTATTTTCTAGGGTTTTCAGATCATGTATTCCATGCTTTCTGTATGCTGTTCTGTTTTTGTTCGTCTTCATCTATTATACTCCTTATGTCCTAATTTGTAACGAAAACCCTAATTTCTAAAGGTATTTTCCATCTTTCTCTCTCTGTGAAACCCTGACCGCCTAATTGCTTTCTTGGGTGTCTTGCTATGTGTTTACTCCACTATTTCCAGTTTTTGTATGTTCTAACCTATTTATATTGTCACATTTCCCATTCTCTGAAACCCTAACTGGAAAACTTGATTTTGTACAGCTGTCTGATTCTCTAATTAACCCATGTTTTTTGACTAATTTCGAATCAACTAGTATCTCGATTCCTTGATTTTCTAGTTGATTACCTGCCTTATATGTTTACCCGTGTAGTTTTCAAGCTCTTTACATATATATTTACTCTATATTCTGTGATTGGTACTTAATTTTTATTTCCAAAATTAAACGAAAGTTTATTTATTTCTAGCTGGTTCCTAAATTAAAGGGAACCTTTTCCTTAATTGTGTATGATTGATACTAATGAATATTTTCTTGCCTTAAGTGTTGCATCTCTTTCAAACTATAAATAGGCCTTCACTTTTTCTCACTAGGAGGCACTAAAAAACACGAACTCTCTAATTCTCACTGAAAACTCTCTTCTCTTCTACGTTCTTTCTCTGTTACTTGCTCTCTTGCTAAGGATTAGCCGGCTGAAAGCCAAGGCTAAGTATAAAGACTCTCTTTGTTTTGTTACTCAAGTTTGCACTGGTAGGCTCCTAACTTCATTTATTAACTTTCATCTATCTGTTTGTTCTCTCCTTTTATTTGTCTGTTATGTTATTTCAGTTAAGCTTGCATGTTCAATCCCTTCCCCTTGTCCCCTTGTCTGTTTGTATGTTTCAGTAATTCATCTGAGTGCTAGCATGTTTAATTCCCTAGTTTGTCATGCTACCTCACCTATTTTGTGTACTTCAGTTAAGTTTCATGATAATTCCCTTCCCCTTGTCCCCTTGTCTGTTTGTGCTCAGGATAATCCTGAACCCTGATCCTTGTCTGCTTATACCTTTAGTTCAAACTACAGCATGTTAATCCCTATTCCCTTTCCCTTTGGTTGCTTACATTCAGTGTTTTATTATGTCCAGCATGTTAAATACTTTCCTTGTCTTGTGCATTGTTCATTATTGTGCTTCAATCTAATATTGTCTGCTAAGTGCTTTTTATATGACTCCCCTCTCCCTTTGCTCCTTGTTTGTATGTGAGTTGTTCTGGATAAGGGTGGCACTTTATTGCCATTTCTAGTCTAGAACTAAGGCTATCAACAGTCTTAACTCAAAGAAATCCCATCCCCATCCCCTGTCTTATATGTTTGAGCCTTGACAAAGTCATTTTGGTGTCCTAATCACCATTCAGACCTTTGTCTGGCTTGTTTACAAGTCTGCTCTTGTTTGTTAACCCTTGTAAGAAGTCTGGGTGTGCCAGTCTCACTCAATAGGCTAGGTATGACCACTTCATACGATGGTCTCCATCTTATCTATCACCTTTACATTTATTCTTAGTTCCTTAAGTTCTACCCCTCTCTGATAATTCATGCTTAGGGACCTCAGAGTCTCCTCTGAACTCGGATGCCTTAGGGCTGGTAATTCCACACTTTCACTATTCCAATTAGAGTGTAAGCAATGTCTGGGCTCCTTTGAAAGCCCTTGGAACTTTGCAACACTCTAAAAAGAGAAAAGCCTTGGATCTTGGGAGCTCGGATTTGGTAAAAGGTATGTTGTTGGACATTAATGTTGCTTTGAGATTCCTCGGGCATGTTATGGCTGCTGATGTATATTATTTCTTGTTTCTTTTCGTTCTCTGCCAAGATTTGTACTAATTTGTAATAAAGAACTCGGAGGGTATAGTGAAAAGGGACGTGGGAGGGATTTACTTTTCCTGCATTCATATAGAAACCATGCTTATAGGTTTGCATCACTTACCATGTCTACAGGCTTCTCATTATTGCAATAACATCAAATAGAAGACATACCTATAAGTATTTACTTTCTTGCCTCAATTCCATATAGAAAACATGTCCATAGGTTTTTACTTTATGGCATCCATCTCATACAGTTACCATGTTCGTAAGTTTCACTGTTGCATCGGTATCATGTAGATACCATGTCTATAAGCTTTTCGTTATTGCATCAACTCCATAATAGAAATCATGTCTATAGGTTTGAAGTCTTACATACTCATATAGAAACCATGCTTATAAGTTTGCATTCCTATTATCCTCGCCTAGAAATATGCCTATAGGAATTATATAAACAATAGGCAAAACAATAGGTCGTCTAAATGTGTAAAAGTGGTAACAAAAAGGGCTAAAAGTATGTCATAAGTCCAAACTCGCCTAATGCTTGAAACATTTTTCTGATTACTTTCAATCGGGCCCAGGTCTTCCCCTTTCACAATACTCTGAACCTGTAAACATCTTTTAAGTGCTAAGTCTATGATTTCAATTGTTTGTCTTCCTAAGCATAATGCTTTGAGGTCTTTTAAAATTCCCTTTTTGCATCTCTTTTGTATTCAAACAATTCGGCTAACTCACATGCCTTTTCTAAACTTTTCTGCAACTTTAAATCTTTTAAACAGACTCTTGTCTGAAATTAATGTTTTCCTCCTAAAGCCTACTGGTTTTCTAAATCCTGTCAACTCCTAAACGAGCCCGGGGAGCTCTACAGATTTTTTATCCAACTCTTATATGTTGAACTAATTTGTCCGCCCTTCTAATCTCTTTCAAATGACCAAATCAGTAATTGAAGTCATGCTAAACTATGTGTTGTGTGTTATGGGGTTTAATTGTGCCTTTAACCATTTACTTGTGTGCCTCTTGTATGCTATTTGTTTTTTACTGTCGCTCTACTGTTTTTACCTTTGAAAACTCCATATATATACCCTATCTATCTCTTCCCCCTTCTTAGGATTAGAAGTCCTAATACCCCAGGACTAACAGGTCGGGACGGGTATTAGCATGCAATAAATAAATGATACCCACGCATTTAAATACCTTAACGGGGTGGGAAAGGTAGAATATGGGGATGATGACTATGCAATCATATCATAAAGCGATCCCTCTTTGGGAATATGTGCAGGATATTGCATCGAATGATCCATATTATAATTAAACCTAGGACCCTTCTTTTCATTTGTTTTATTTAAATGCTTTCTTCAATTAATGCTTTCCAAACTAGTCCTCTCTTATATCAAACTTATGTCTTTTTCTAGCTTTCAAGTTATGTGAATACATGTGCACTTTACTTGTCTACTTGCATCATCTTCTGTTAAATTCACAATTAGCACGGTCGGGAACCACATTTGTGGATCTTGAGGGGTGCCTAACACCTTCCCCTCGATATTATCTCAAGCCCTTACCTGACCTCTGGTTTTCTTTCAAAATACTCCTCTCATCTTCAAAAGTGTCCTAATGCACTATAATCATTAGGTGATAACTCTTCCATAACCCAACTCCCAAATGGGAATGAGAGTTTTATTGCCCATAATGTCGTGAAACCCAATTTCGATTTTGAAAAAGGGGGCGTCGACAGTATAGCGACTCTGCTGGGGACTTTCTTTTAGGCTTTTATCACTACGTGTTTTGTGACTTTATTGCCTTCTTTATTTATTGCTTCAATTATTTCTTTTCACAATTACTAACTTGTTTCTTCGTGTTTTTCTTTTTCTTTAACTGTTTTACTACTTTATTGTATTTACTTTATTTCAATTATGTCTTTAATTTTGAGCATTCATTATTGTATGAACGTGAAAATACATGTACTTATTTCCTTATTGTAATTGCATCCTTCAACATCATTTTCCACCCGTTCCATACAAATCCTATAGCAACGCTTTTAATGAGTGGTTGCGCTCTTTCATATTATAAGCCTCCTAAATTTGGCAAAGGCATATTTGCGGTTAAACCAGTCGATCAACGATGTAGTAGACAGTTTCGTGACTTTCCCTCTTGAGTTGTCCGCTCAAGGGTACCTTGTTAAGCACTTCAAAAGTAGAAACCTTACTCTATTTAATTGTTCATGCATCATGGTCTAACTTAACCAAGTCAGTTATCTTGTCCGTATAATGACTCATTAGGATAGCCTATTCCAAAGTCCATCGGGTTTCCTCGAAATCCAAACGGACATTCACGTTACGTGCATTGATTTGGAGAACTAAATGCCTCTTGCTAATTATTGATTTAAATAGTCGAGTCAAGTGGAGTTAAGGGTCTAACTCTCTATTTTGAAGGAAATGAGGCACGAGGTCCTAAGGTTCGGTATGGTATCAAACATTCATCCAAAGTTGCTAAGCTGGTGGGATGATTTGCATGGCAGTGATCGATTTTTTGTTCGCAAGCACTTAGAAATCTTCCTTCACTTCTGGAAGTCAGGCCAGATAACAAAATTGTGGAAGCTACTACTATGTTTTGGGATAGTGAACGATCGGTCTTCCGCTTTGGGGGTATTGAAATAACGCCGCTGTTGGAAGAAATTGGAGGTCTATCCGGAATTCCTTGGGATAGCCCGGGGTTGCTTATGCCAGAAAACCAAAAAGGTGGAGGGTTGTTGAAAATGATGGGGCTCAAGAAGAATCCTAATCTGACCAGTCTGAAGGACTCCTACATATCCTTCGACTTCATGTATGAAAGGTTTGGACATAGAAAATCATACCGCAATCACATGGACGAGTTCTCCCTCACCTCTTTGGGGCACATACGTAGGAGGGCTTTTGTGTTCATGTTCGGTTTTCTGGGAATGATAGTTTTCTTGATGAAGAAGGCTAGAATCCATACAAGACTAGCCATGGTAACCAAAACCGTAATAGAAGGTATCGACGGACAGACATTCAACATAGCACCCATGATCCTCGCCGAACTGTACCGAGCCTTAGAAAAATGTCAACAAAGGGCACCGCAATTTAAAGGGTGCAGTTTGCTACTACAACTCTGGCTCATCGAGCATCTTCAGAAGGGAGACTATAGACAAGAAATCCATATTGCTTTCCATCATCCAAAGTGGATGCACTTCATGCCGGACATGTTTTCTCACTTGGAAGATGCCAGTGGATGGGTGGAACTATTACGGAATTTGAGAGAAGATCAGGTACAATGGATGGACGAGTGGCTTCCAACTAGAGATTTTATCATTCGTTCTAGGGATGCACCATTCCTTGTACTCATAGGCTTAAGAGCAACTTACCCCTATTTCCCTCTCCGAGTCATGAAGCAAGCGGGAAGGAAGAAAATTATACCAAGGGTGGAAAAGATGAGTCACTACAAGGCTGATTTTCCAAGATGACGATTGTCCACACAGGTGTCGGGTTCAGCATATGTGGCACTCTAAAATCATTTTGGAAAAGGAGTCTATGGAGCCAGACAAGTATCAAGCAGGGCATGCGCCGCTTTATCCGGGATGGTTAGAGGATGATCACATTGTCTTGGGAAGAATGGTTTCGTCCATGGTCACAGGGTTATTGATGAGGAGGTCGCAGCAAAGGTCCAGTATAATCAATTGAGCAAGCGGATGCGAGAGTGTGAAAGTGAACATCGGGAAATCCTAGAGGCACAAGAGAGGGTAATCAATAAATGGAAGGACATGCCTATCCGTACAAGTAACCGTTTGGTATACTTGGAGGAAGGTTTAGTGGAGCTGAAAGGCAGGTTTTTAAAAAGGATCAACGACTATTAGAAGGTGGGCACTTGACTCGAGCTTACTTGTTGCTGGGACTGCGCGAGCTGATGAAACTGTACGAGGGAGGCAAAGATACTGAATCTTGGGAAGGTCCTTATGGGGCCAAGTAGTTACGATTTTGCTGCTTTCTTGATGTAGTCAGGCCCTTGGCCATTAGTGACAATTTTTCTTTATTTCAGTATGTTTTGACTCGTCCTATTTTCTATCAATAAAATGAGGTATTCGGTATTACGAGTTCTCCAAATCATATTTGTCACTAGGCCTACCATGGGCACAACGAGGCACCCAAATAGGAAACGACTTACATTTCCGCAACAATGTGTTTAAATACCGCAATGTTCTCTTTCTCAGAATCCGCACTAACTTTTTACCTTTTCTTTTTATTTTGTTTTTATTCCCCTCCCCAAAGGTTAGTTCGTGCATTCTGGCACCATCAGCATACTCAACAAGATCAAAGGGTCCTCCTCATCCGAGTCCTCCCAGAAATAGGAACAAAGGAAAGATGGGAGATAATAAAACAAGGAAGGAAATCGAAGGAACATCTCAGGGTACCTCAATCACCAAAGAAACTGCTGCTCACTTGGATCAAACTTTGCTAAAGTTTCGATAGGAACTAGACCAGGTCTGGAGTTTGGCAATCTTGTCCATCTCCCTTGCTGCTACAGATGTCAACAACTAGGTCCATGCACCTCCACAAAAGATTCCAACCCAGGTTCGCAACAATGCTCCACCGCTCATCCCTGAGCCTCAAAATGCTCCAAACCACCAGGATACCCATATCTTTGTGGATACTGTACCATACTATATGCAACCCATATCAGATATGTAAGAATAAAACTCACTCATTCAAAACTTGGCTGCTGAACTTAAGAAACTCACTAGTCGGGTTCAAGGCATGGAAGGTCTGAATTATGAAGATTTGTGTGTTCAACCCCATGTCGAACTCCCCAAGGGATACAAACCTCCTAAGTTCAAGATGTTTGATGGTACGGGTGATCCTAGGGTTCATCTCAGGATGTATTGTGACAAGCTAGTGGGAGTTGGTAGAGATGAGAAGATCCGCATGAAACTGTTCATGAGAAGTTTGAAAGATGATGCACTATCTTGGTATATCAGCCAGGATGCGAAGAAATGGACTAGTTGGGTAAACATGGCATCGGATTTCATGGATCATTTCAGGTTCAACACTGAGAACACACCAGACGTGTTCTATATCCAGAATTTGAAGAAGAAGCCTACTGAAACCTTTTGCGAGTATGATACTCGTTGGAGGTCGGAAGCGCCAAAGTCAGGCCAGCTTTGCAGAAGAACAAATGAATAGATTTTTCGTTCGTGCTCAGGACCCGTAGTACTACGAGAGATTGATGCCAATAGAGGGGTAGAAGTTCGCTGATATCATCAAACTGGGAGAAAGAATTGAAGAAGGAATAAAAAATGGTATGGTTACTAACATTGAGACACTGCAGGCCACCAATAAAGCCTTGCAATCTGGTGGTTCATCGAAGAAGAAGGATGTGAACTCCGTAATGGCTGCGCAAAGAAACCACTCTCCCATGAAATACCAGACCTACCCTCTAACTCCACTCACATACCAACCCTCTCTGAATTATCAAGCACCTTCACCTACCTACCAAAACCCACATCCCGTCTACCAAACATCTCCATCACCAACATATCAGCCCACCTCGCCGGTATATTCCCAACCCGCACCCGTATACCAAGGTTACAACTCCCAACCTCCTCACTATCCATCACCTCCTACCCGCCAAAACTTCCCGCGACCGAGACTAAACTTTGACTGCAAACCTCCCAGACAGTACACCGCCATTGCTGAACCCATTGACCAACTTATGAGAAGCTCAAAGCCGCCAGATATGTTACACCCATCCCAGCAGTAACCCAAGAAAACCCCTCCCAATGGATCAACCCAAATAAAACATGCTCATACCATTCGGGGATGAAGGGCCATACCATCGATGAGTGTCGCTCGTTGAAAGACAAAATTCAGACCTTAATTGACAAAAAGGTCATCGTGGCTAAAACGTCTGCTCCTAATTTTAACAACAACCCTCTACCGGACCACAAAGGTGGAGGCATCTACGTGATTGAGATCGAAGACGACTGGGAACCCGAAGGGTCGATTGGCTTGATATTTGAGGGAGATGAGCCCAAGAAACCAGCGGTCACTCTTAATCCTATTGTTGTGCAAATTCATCCATCTGAGGACAACGTGGTGAATATATCTATACCATTTGAGTTTGAGGCACCTCCTGCAAAGGTGCCAAGGCCGATTGAAGTGGAGTTCAGGACTCCAAAGACGCCCGCACCAATTGAAGTTGCTATGATACCTCCAAGGTGCCCATTCCGCTCACCATATCATACATAACCCCATTTCAAACAAATTCCATACCGTGGGACTACACAGCCGAGGCTAGGAGGAAAGGAAAAGTGCGCACATGTGAAGCAATCTCCGCGCAAGGTTTGACTAGAACAGGTAGGGTATACACGCCAGAGCACCTAGCTGAGTCTAGCAAGCAGACCTCTGGACGTCTCATTGAGACTGGACCTGACGATCTCTGGAGAAAAATACAGGCTAAGGAATATTCAGTTGTTGAACCGTTAAACAAGACTCTAGCACAAATTTCCATCTTAGCATTGCTGCAGAGTTCCGAGGCGCATAAGAATGCCTTGATGAATATATTGAGCGAGGCTTATGTCCCGAGCAACATAACAGGAGGATAAATGGAAAACATGATAGGGAAGGTATTGGAAAGTCATAAAATCACTTTCCACGAGGATGAACTGCCACCTGAAGGGCTCAGTCATAACAAAGCACTACACATCACTGTGCAATTTGAAGATCATTTCATCACCAGAATCTTAGTCGACGGAGGTTCCAGTCACAACATCTGTCCACTGATCACCCTCAAGAATTTGGGCAAAGGATTGCATGAGATAAAAGATGGGGCTATTAATGTTAAGGCTTTTGATGGTTTTCAGAAGTCTACCCTCGGGGAGATTAGCCTGTGTTTGCAAATGGGGACAACTTGGCTTGATGTTGACTTCCAAGTCATCAACGTACCAACATCTTACAACTTACTGGTGGGACGACCCCATATCCACGCCACTGGGGCTGTGGCATCAACCTTACATCTGGCCGTGAAGTTCGAATGGAACCATCAGGAGGTAATCATCCATGGCGACAGTAGCAACCCCATATACAGTCGCCAGACCATTCTAATGATCGGAGGCAGAAAGAGGATAGGCGGAGAAACATATCATCATATTGAGCGGGTCAACACAGTGAACAAGGACAAATGGTGGAGCAACAAGGTCGAAATCATTCTAAATTGGAGTGGGTATGACCCAGGGAAAGGACTTGGCAAGAATCTTCAAGTAATCACCAAACATATCCAGTTGAAGAAACATGGTACTACCTTCGGACTAGGGTACGAGTACACTTGGCAAGAATTCAGAAACTGGTCACCACCATGGCGCGGCCCATATTACCCACTGGAGCACCCTATACATCACTTGGAGCAGACATTTCAGCCAGCCGACACTCTCTACGGGTCTGAAGAAGACGAGGCTCTAGCGGCAATGAAAACCTGTTTCTGGAGGACATGGACTATTGTGTGATCTTTGAAGAGGAAAGGGAGGAAGGACCTTCCATTCAGGCTGTAAATCGAGGGGAGCGCCTCACCAACTGGTCAATCAGGACCACCATCACCCGGAAACATTCAGGGTAGCAAGGCTAAACAAGTATCTTGCATCTTTGTTTTAGTTGTTTTCTTTATTTTTTGCATTTGTCTTTACTTCCCAAAGAGCTCCGATGTTTTGAACATTTATGAATTTAATCAAATGCATTTTTTTAGTTTTATCAAATGTCTTGCTATTCATTACTTTTCTCTGCTATTTACTTTATTTTCACAAAGCATTACTATTACGTATCTTGATGATGAACCAATAACTTTAACTTGCGATGAGGCTATGCAACAAACGGAGATAGATTCAGAGGAGGATAATATACCAGAAGAGGTTGTTAGAGACGCCAAAAATTTTGAGAATAAACCTAAGTCCAACTTGGATGAAACTGAAGTCGTCAATTTGGGAGATACAGAGAATGTCAAAGAAACGTGCATCAGTGTGCACTTATAACAGACAGAGAAAGAGGAATACATAGAATTCTTGAGGGAATATGAGGATATCTTTTCATGGTCTTATGACGATATGACTGGCCTCATCACATCCATCGTCGCTCACAAGTTACCGATAGATCCTGTATGTCCGTCGGTAAAGAAGAATCTCAGAAAATTCAAGCTAGATATGAGTTTAAAAATCAAAAAAGAGGTCACCAAGCAGGTCAAAGCCAGAGTTCTTCAAGTGGTAGAGTATCCAACTTGGTTAGCTAACATTGTGCCAGTACCGAATAAGGATGGGAAAGTCAGAGTCTGTTTCGACTACCAGGATCTCAATCGGGCCAATCCCAATGACGATTTACCCTTGCCTAACATACACATTATGATCGACAACTGCGCCAAGCATGGTTGCACTCATTCATCGATTGCTTCACGGGGTACCATTATATATGGATGGATAAAGAAGATGAAGAGAAAACAACGTTTATCACGCCTTGGGGAATGTATTGCTATATAATCATGTTGTTCGGATTGAAGAATGCGGGAGCTACTTACATGAGGGCCATGAATACCATCTTTCATGACATGATACACAAGGAGATTGAGGTATATGTGGATGATGTCATCATTAAGTCGAAGAAGGCTGCCGATCACATGGAAAACCTCCGAAAGTTTTTCAATAGACTAAGGAGGTATAACTTGAAACTGAACCCCGCCAAGTGTGCATTTGGGGTCCCTGCGGGAAAGTTATTGGGTTTCATCGTGATTCACCGAGGAATAGAACTGGACCCATCAAAGGTCAAATCTATTCAGGAGTTTCCACCACCAAAGAGCAAGAAAGAGGTAATGAGTTTCCTAGGGAGGCTTAACTATATCAGTTGGTTCATAGCTCAGTCTACTGTCATCTGCAAACCTATCTTCAAGATGTTGAAAAAGGATGCAGCCACCAAATGGACAGATAAATGTTAAAAGGCTTTTGACAGGATCAAGGAATACTTGTCTACGCCTCCATTCCTGGTTCCACCTGAGCCTTGGAGGCCTTTATTGCTCTATCTCGCAGTTTTGGATGGAGCATTTGGTTTTGTTTTGCGACAACACGATAAGACGGGGAGAAATGAGCAAGCTATTTACTACCTCAGCAAGATATTTACCCCATATGAGGCTCTGTATTCTTTGCTAGAACGCACCTGTTGTGCTTTGACTTGGATAGCTCAGATGTTGAGGAATTATTTCTTTGCTTACACTACCTACCTTATATCAAGAATGTATCAACTAAAGTATATTTTTCAGAAGCCCATGCCCACTGGCAAGCTCGCCAAGTGGCAAATCTTGTTGAGTGAATTTGGCATTGTTTATGTCACCCAGAAGGCAGTTAAAGGAGAGGCTCTGGCAGATCACCTCGCAGAAAATCCCGTGGAAGGGGAGTACGAACCATTGAAGACATATTTTCCCGATGAGGAAGTAGCTTTCATAGGAGAGGATATTGCAGAATCCTATGACGTTTTGAGGATGTTTTTCGATGGAGCCGCGAATTTCAAAGGAGTTAGTATCGGAGCAGTCTTGGTATCAGAAACTGGCCAGCATTACCCTATATCCGCCAAGCTCAAGTTCCCATGCACCAATAATATGGCCGAGTATGAAGCTTGCATTTTGGGTCTTAAACTGGCCATTGATATGAACATCCAAGAGCTGGTAGTAATTGGGGATTCATACCTACTCATACACCAGGTTCGAGAAGAATGGGCATCCAAGAATTCCAAGATACTCCCTTACTTGAACCACATACAGGAGTTGAGAAAGAGGTTCAGAAAAACGAAATTCCAGCATGCTCCAAGAATACAGAATGAGTTCGCAGATGCGCTTTCCACTTTATCATCCATGATTCAGCATCCAGACAGAAATTTCATCGACCCTATCGAGGTCAGGATTCAGATCAACCGGCTTATTGTGCACAAGTTGAGGAAGAAGCTGACGGAAAGCCCTGGTTCCACGACATCAAAACATACCTGACAACAGGGAGTATCCAGATCTTGCTAATGCTACTCAGAAGCGCACGCTTTGAAGGTTTTCCAAAAAATTCTTTCACAGCAGAGGAAACCTGTATAGGAGGACTCCTAATTTGGGACTATTAAGGTGTGTCGATGTGACAAAAGCAACCTAGTTATTGGAGGAAGTGCACTCAGGGACGTGTGGACCGCACATGAACGGTTTTGTTCTTGCAAAGAAAATACTCCGAGCAGGGTATTTCTGGATGACTATGGAGACGGACTGCATCCAATATGTCCAAATGTGCTACCGCTGTCAGATATGATAAAGGTACCTCCAAATGAGCTCACTGCAACGAGCTCACCATGGCCATTCGCCGCCTGGGGAATGGATGTTATTGGACCGATCGAGCCTGCTGCCTCAAACGGATACAAGTTCATTCTGGTGGCAATTGACTACTTTACTAAATGGGTCGAAACAGCATCATACAAAGCAGTAACCAAGAAAGTTGTGGCAGACTCTGAGATCGGATTGTCTTTCGGTTCGGTGTTCCAGAGTCAATCATCACTGATAACGGTTCCAATCTCAGTAGCGACTTGATAAAAGCGATGTGTGAAACTTTCAAGATCAAAAACAGAAAATCTATAGCTTATAGACCTCAGATGAATGGAGTCGTGGAAGCAGAAAACAATAACATCAAGAAAATACTAAGGAAAATGATCGAAAGGCATAAGCAGTGGCATGAGAAGTTGTCCTTTGCTTTATTGGGTTATCGTACTACAGTTCGCACATCAACCAGGGTAACCGCCTACATGCTAGTTTACGGTACTGAAGCGGTAATTCCCATCGAGGTAGAAACTCCATACTTGAAGATCATACAAGAAGCTAAGCTAGAGGAAACAGAGTGGGTCAAGGTTCGATATGAGCAGCTAGCCCTTATAGACGGGAAGAGAATGAACGATGTCCAAATCCATAAAAAAGAGAGTTCGACCAAGGAAGTTTACACCAGGGCAGCTGGTGTTGAAGAAGATATTTCCACATCAAGATGAAGCCAAAGGGAATTTCTCTCCCAACTGGCAGGGTCCGTACATGGTTCACCGGGTTCTAACTGGAGGAGCCCTTATTCTTTTAGAAATGGATGGAGAAATCTTGCCAAAACATATCAACTGAGATGCAGTAAAGAGATATTACATTTAATTAGTATGTTTTTCTTTATGATGTAACTTGAACTACGTCTGACCTGATTCCTGTTTAAGAGGGGATAAGTAGCCAGCCCTATGGGTTCGGTCACATCATTATAAAATTCCATTCTCCCCCACATTTGAAATTGGGGAAGAATTTTGAGGAGGACCCTCAAAATTCCAAACTCATCTTGCCAATTTCGTATCAGCATCAACCCAGCAAACAAGGGCAGAATTTTGAGAAGGACCTCAAAATTCTAAGGTCAATTTGCTTTCAGTCATTTAGCACCGCCATCAACAGCGCCGGCCTAGTAAATTGGGGAAAAATTTTGAGGAGGACCCTCAAAATTCTGGAGCCATCGAAGTTGTCATGCCTTGAACCACGTTGCAATTGTGATTCATCATAAAACAAAAACTATCTTCTGCTTTACTTATATATACATTTGCATCATATTTGTCAAATTTTGCATAAAATCATTTGGACCAATATCGTTCAGCAACGCTCCCCAAACGGTACAAAACTCCACGAGCCGAAGGATACAAACTAACATCCCCCTTTACACAACTCATGATTTTTCTTTAAATGCAGGACACAAGCCAATAACGCAACTGTTTCTCAGAGTCGAAATTCCCAAAACGACCTCTGCTTTGCAGAAATTTACTATCTACATGAATACATTTCCTTAACAGTCACAATATTACAATCATATACCAGCTAAGCAAACGCTACAATCTTTTCATTTATATTCTCGCATTGCATAAGGCTATCTTCTGCCTTTCGAGACTAAGCTCTGTCTCCATTTGCATTTTGCATTGAATAAGGCTATTCTCTGCCTTCTGAGGTTAAGCTCTACCTCCATCCTGCATAAGGCTATCTTCTGCCTTTTGAGACTAAGTTATGTCTCCATCTGCATTTTGCATTGCATAAGGCTATTCTATGCCTTTCGAGGTTAAGCTCTACCTCCATCCTGCATAAGGCTATTTTTCTGCCTTTCGAGACTAAGCTCCGTCTCCATCTCCATCATTTCATAAGGCTATTCTCTGTCTTACGAGGTTAAGATCTACCTCCATCCTTGCATAAGGCTATCTCCTGCCTTTCGAGACTAAGCTCTGTCTCCATCTGCATCTTTGCATACGGCTATTCTCTGTCTTCCGAGGTTAAGCTCTACCTCCATCATTGCATAAGGCTATCTTCTGGCTTTTGAGACTAAGCTTTGTCTCCATCTTACATTGCATAAGGCTGTTCTCTGCCTTCCGAGGTTAAGCTCTACCTCCATCATTGCATAAGGCTAATTTCTGCCTTTCGAGGTTAAGCTCTACCTCCTTTATTTTTGCATTTTGGCTGAAATATCGCCACCCTATTTCACTTCGGCTAAAATATCGCCGCACTACATTTTAAATTCCTGCTCGGCTGAAAGATCTCCACCCTATGCATTCATTCGGCTGAAATATTGCCACATTTTCATGAGCTGAAATATTGCCAACTTATTCAAAGGCGTCATAGTTTGAAGGAACCATCTGCATGGCACGAGAACACCATTTGATGGCCCGCAAATCATTACTTTCATGCTCTTTATAGCTCGTACGTCATAGTCTATGGACGCCATCCTAATCGTCCGAAGAGAGCATTCATGGTCCAGTGGGAACTTGAATCACGTTTAAATTGTGCAAAATATCCACACATCTTTCATTTGCAGTACACCGGCCGACATGGTCGTCTCAGCAGGAGTGATCCTGTTCCAGTTTTTCATAACCTTCCGATCTCCGAACCCTTGACAAAACCCGAGCCCCGTTGCGTCTGCCTCTTCCAAAAAATTTTACTGGCATATTCCGCCAATGGTTCCTGAACTACATACGACATGATTCTTGTAAAATCAGGGATATGTAGGCAGCTAAAAAGCCAGAGCACGGTCAAAATTCTCTTACAACTTTTAATTCCGGTCAAAATTGGTCATCTTATCTTTATCCGACAACTCTTTCATTCTCTTCGGGTAAAGATGGGCAGCTGTTGATACCCAATTTTTTCCTATGTATTTTTGTTCCCAAAACACTTTCAAAATAGCCTATAAATGTATATATATAAGCATCCACAAAAGGTTGGCATTTTTTTATAATTTTTCAAGCATTTTAAAACCAATTTACAACTTATTGTGTACTATAAAATCCAATATTTAACCTCAGAACTTGTTATTTAATAAATAATTTATTTTATTCTCTCATTATATAACAAAATATAATTAATGTAATTTTTACAGAATTTTACAAAGTCATTAGGTATTTTTAAACTAAAATTGCATTAAATTGAAGTTTTAGACTATTTATCGATTTAATGAGTATTTCAAGTACAAACTCGTTCCTGATATTTTTAGTTGCTTCCTAAATATATTTTATTAACTTCTTAATTTATTGGATTTTTACAAAATAGTTTACTATTTTTGTAAAAGTAAATTCGTAAAATAGCTATTTAAATAAAGCCCTTTTATTTTTGCAATTCTATCCAAATTGAACTCAGAACCAACCCCAATTTAACCCCCAATTGCCGACCCAAATCCACTAAACTTAACCCACCCACTTATTCTTTTCATCCTGGCCGTTGATCTCACAGATCAACGGCCCACGTTTTAACTTACCAAATTATACCGCCCAAACCCTTAACCCTACAATCATTTTCACCAACCAGCCGCCTTCACTCCAAAATGCTCTCTAGGTTCTCTGCAAAACACTAGTCATCTCCTACTCACTTCACCGGCGTTCGTGGCCATCCAAGACCTGAAACTCCTTCACCCGTTCACTCTTCACCTCTCCCGGTCCTTGGGTTCGAAGATCGGAGCTGTATTTCAAGGGTGGTTGGACCAGAGGTCCTCCAATGGGTTTTTCCGCTGTGTCCAGGCTTTCTCTGGCAAGTCTTAAGGATTCGAGTCCTTTGCCACCTCCGACGAGTCCATTCCAGGATTTTCTCGATGCTTTGAGACCTTTCTCTGAAAACCCTAATTTCTCAAAGTTCTTCTCTGTGTTTACTTTTATGATTCTTTCTGAGTCCTAGTTATTTTCTAAAGATTTTAAAGTATTTCTCACTTCTTCTTCGCCTATTTGTGTTTTCAAACTGTTCGTCTTTTTTTTAAACCTAGGTTTCTACGACTTTTCATGATTTCTCTAATTTCTTCGCTTTACTTGTTACTGAGTGTTCTTCTCTATGTCTTTGCTATGGTTTAGGCACTTTCCATCCATGACTCTAAGGTGTTTTACTTTACTGCTATTTTCTAGGGTTTTCAGTTCATGTATTCCATGCTTTCTGTATGCTATTCTGCTTTTGTTCGTCTTCATCTATTATACTCCTTATGTTCTAATTTGTAACGAAAATCCTAATTTCTAAAGTTATTTTCGATCTTTCTCTCTCTATGAAATCCTGACTGCCTAATTGCTTTCTTGGGTGTCTTGTTATGTGTTTACTCCACTATTTCAAGTTTTTGTATGTTCTAACCTATTTATATTGTCACATTTCCCCTTCTCTGAAACCCTAACTGGAAAACTTGATTTTGTACAGCTGTCTGATTCTCTTATTAACCCCTATTTTTTGGATAATTTTGAATCAACTAGTATCTCGATTCCTTGATTTTCTAGAAGATTACCTGCCTTATATGTTTACCCATGTAATTTTCAAGCTCGTTACATATATATATTTACTCTATACTCTGTGATTGGTACTTAATTTTTCTTTCCAAAATTAAACCAAAGTTTATTTATTTCCAGCTGGTTCCTTAGTTAAAGGAAACCTTCTCCTTAATTGTGTATGATTGATACTGCTGAATATTTTCTTGCCTTAAGTGTTGCATCTCTTTGAAACTATAAATAGGCCTTCACTTTTTCTCACTAGGAGACACTGAAAAAACACGAGTACTCTCTAATTCTCTAATTCTCACTGAAAACTCTCTTCTCTTCTACGTTCTTTCTCTGTTACTTTCTCATTTGCTAAGGATTAGCCGGCTGAAAGCCAAGGCTAATTATAAGGATTCTCTTTGTTTTGTTACTCAAGTTTGCACTGGTAGGCTCCTAACTTCATTTATTAACTTTCAACTATCAGTTTGTTCTCTCCTTTTCTTTGTATGTTATGTTATTTCAGTTTAGCTTGCATGTTCAATCCCTTCCCCTTGTCCCCTTGTCCCCTTGTCTGTTTTTTTTCCAGTAATTCATCTGAGTGCTGGCATGTTTAATTCCCTAGTTTGTCATGCTACCTCACCTATTTTGTGTACTTCAGTTAAGATTCATGATAATTCCCTTCCCCTTGTCTGTCTGTGCTTAGGATAATCCTGAACTCTGATCCTTTCCTGCTTATACCTTTAGTTCAAACAACAGCATGTTAATCCTTATTCCCTTTCCTTTGGTTGTTTACATTCAGTGTTTTATTAGGTCCAGCAGGTTAAATACTTTCCTTTGCTTGTGCATTGTTCATTATTGTGCTTCAATCTAATCTTATTTGCTAAGTGCTTTTTATATGACTCCTCTCTCCCTTTTCACCTTATTTGTATGTGAGTTGTTATGGATAAGGGTGGCTCTTTATTGCCATTTCTAGTCTAGAACAAAGGCTGTCAACAGTCTTGACTCAAAGCAATCCTATCCCCCATCCACTATCTTATGTGTTTGAGCCTTGACAAAGGCCTGTTTGTGTCCTAATCAGCATTCAGACCTTTGTCTGGCTTGTTTACAAGTCTGCTCTTGTTTGTTAACCCTTGTAAGAAGTCTGGGGTGTGCCAGTCTCACTCAATAGTCTAGGTATGACCACTTAATACGATGGTCTCCATCTTATCTATCACCTTTACATTTATTCTTTGTTCCTTAAGTTCTACCCCTTCTGGTAAGTCATGCTTAGGGGCCTCGGATTCTCCTCTGAACTCGGATTCCTTAGGGCTGGTAATTTCACACTTGCACTATTCCAATTAGAGTGTAAAAAATTCCTGTGTTCCTTTGAAAGCCCTTGGAACTTTGTAACACTCTAAATAGAGGAAAGCCTTGGATATTGGATGCTCGGATTTGGTAAAAGGCATATTGTTGGACATTAAAGTTGCTTCGAGATTCCTCGGGCCTTTTATAGCTGCTGATGTATTTTAATTTCTTGTTTTTTCCTTCTCTGCCCTTATTTGTACTAATTTGTAATAAAGAACTCGGGGGTATAGTGAAAAGGGACGTGGGAGGGATTTACTTTTCTTGCATTCATATAGAAACCATGCTTATAGGTCTGCATCACTTACCATGACTACAGTCTTCTCATTATTTCAATAACATCATATAGAAGACATTCCTATAAGTATTTACTTTCTTGCCTCAATTCCATATAGAAAACATGTCCATAGGTTTTACTTTATGGCATCCATCTCATACAGTTACCATGTTCGTAAGTTTCACTGTTGCATCGATATCATGTAGATACCATGTCTATAAGCTTTTCGTTATTGCATCACCTCCATAATAGAAATCATGCCTAAAGGTTTGCATCCTTACATACTCATATAGAAACCATGCTTATAGGTTTGCATTCTTATAATCCTAACCTAGAAAATATGCCTATTGGAATTATATAAACGCTAGGCAAAACAGTAGGTCGTCTAAATGTGTAAAAGTGTTCACAATACTCTGAAGCTATAAACATCTTATAAGTGCTAATTCTATTATTTCAGTTTTTTGTCTACCTAAGTATAATTCTTTGAGGTCTTTTAAACTTCCCTTTTTGCATCTCTTTTGTGTTCAAATAGTTTGGCTTGTCACACCTCATTTTTCACTATGCACCCCCGCAAAGGGGGCGTAAAGGAGTTTTTCCACTTAAAGGACAATCAGAACGGGGTTTGTTTATTAATTATTCAGAGTCGTCACTTGAAAGATTTATGGAGTCCCAAGCCATCGGTTTAATCCCGAGCAGAGGAAAAGATTGACTCTATTACAGTCTGCGAACCAAATATCTGAGTAAGGAATTCCATTAACCCGGGAGAAGGTGTTAGGCATTCTCGGATTCCATGGTTCTAGCACGGTCGCTTAACTGTTGTATTTGATTTTATCATATTTATTACATGCTAAATTAAGTTCCCTTTTATTTATAAACCGCTTTTATTATTTATTTATTTTAAAAGACTTGCGACGTCGTGAAAACGTATTTCTAATCACGTCACAACCAGTGTACACGTGATCGTCAACACGTTTCGACTTCGTCGAGATTTGGATTTGGGTTGCATCAATGCACACCCGAATTTAGGAAAATAATTTAATTAAAACACAGCTAAATATTCTATCGCAATATTATTTTGGGAAAAGCCGTGAAATTCGCTAAATGATCCTCCCGAGTTCTAAATATTATTACCTTTGTCAAAGGCCCCGCAATTGTTTCATTTTGGCGAGGCGAGGCTCGCTTTTAATTTTAACAGGATATCCTAATAGTCGCAATAATTTTCTTTTGGTTTATCTTTGCCTCTAATAATCAAATAGAGAGAGAGAGAGAGAGAGAGAGAGAGAGAGAGAGAGAGAAAATCTTAAGCAATTATCTTCATTCCATTTAACAAATAATTGTAATTGAGTCACTGGCCCAGTTTGGCATGAGTCTAGCTTGAAGTCGGGCCTCAAACATAGGTCTCTTTCTCAAAGATCGAAAGAAAAGAGGCAAAAATGCAAATCCCAGCCCAAATCTCCATGGTAATGTGTACCAAATATCCCTTAAAGTTACTTCAAATTTATGTACACTTATAACGCAGGGAAAAACGATGCACGCCTATTTAAGTTGATTAATCACTGGTTACTTTGCATTACAAATCCTAGCTTAGATTATTTTTCTATTCCTTGATTCTGCTGAATTGTTGAATACCATTAAGGTGAAAAGCAAACCAACATTAGGGTGAAAAGAAAAGACTCAACTATGGAAATGCTATTTTGTTATGCACCTAATCCAAACAATTTAATACGTCCTTTACGAATAGACCTTCACACCCTAACATGAAACTAATGTTGTTAACTGAAGCAAATTTGGAACAATTATGCATGTGAGACTATTGACTAAACAGTAACACAACAATCATAAAATATCGTGATCATCAAAGTGACTAGTAACTAATCATAAAATCAATTTCAACATTCCATGCTGTCGTCTAAATCTGAAAATTACCAGCACTACAAAGTCCAATGTAGCACAGTGACACACAGTCCATTACAGACTCAAAATAATTAAATCATAAATAAGTGATTCCTGAATCGACAATTCTCAACTTCTCACAACCTAAACTAATTAAATTACAAACGCACATTAGAAATACAACTACAAACAATCATGTGAACGTAGATGAAACAATCATATATACTAAAGTATTCAACAACATCAAAACTTGAGATATTTAATTGAATTTCAATTTGAATTTCCAACAGCTTCATGCAAACCAATTAACATTCAATTTCATGTCAGGTTCGAGTATCATACCTGGAGATTTGAAGAATAATAAAGGGGAAGAGTAAGTCAGCAGAAGTTCGAACAACAGTAGACCAAGAGATGATCAAACATCAAAATACACATCCCTAGAAACTAAAACACAGCCCAGAATGATTTTCAGATGTCCTAGGAGAGTTGAGAACTCAAATAAAACCAATAAATTGAACCAAAAAACCTAAAATGCACTCAGTCACACCAGAAACCTATCAGCACCTCTCCACGGCCCCAAATCCCAATCTATACAAATTTAATTAGACTCAAAACTGCTTGGAACCGACCCAAAAACCCTTCTGAACCTCATCAATCAACAGGGACTAAAACATGTGAATTAACAACTAGAACATCAAAATTAACCTACAATTTCCAATGAAACAATGACATTTTGGTTTTTTTTAAAGCTTCTAATATTTTTGGTTTAATGTTTGGAAAAAGCTAAAACTAAGGGAATTTTAGATATGAATTTCGGATCTAGAAGCTTGGGGGTATTTTTGGACTGTCAAACTTGAAATTAAACTGAAATTTTCAATATACAGTGCTATTTTTGTGTTTTTGAAGTTTTCTGATTTTTCTTTTGGTTTTTTCTTTTGATGATTTGAAGTTTGCACGTTAAATTTCAGCTCTGAAACTTTGAGAGAAAGGAAGGGGATTTTGTGAGGCTCCAAAGTTATTCAACAAGGCAGAGATCATGCCTTTATAGGTCAAATGAGGGCAACCCTCAGATTTTCAGTTTTCAAACCAGTCCATGTTTATTTACAGATTTGGTCCTTCAGTTTTTGACTTGTTCCTCAAGTAAATTCCTTTTCTTTGCTAAAATTATACTAAAGTCTATTAAAGAATGTCTTATACCCATTACAATTCCTATACTACTCTTACTTCATTTCAGAATTTACCCTTCTAAGAGATTCTACCCTTTTCTCATGCCCAAACTACCCTTGAAACCTCTTAAAATTACTACAGCCCTTTCCCCTTTGACCTTTGTCCAATTTACCCTTATAAACCTCCCAAAATTACTAAACCTTAACAGCTACAACCAACCTTAAACCTAATTAAATTGCAAATGAGCACTAAAGTAAAACTAAACTAAAACCAAACTAAAAACCAAACTGAATCAATATTAAACTAAAGAAATTTCAACTAAACTGATAATTTAAACTTATTAGAATTAAGCTAACATTTAACAATTAAACTAACCAAGACAAAAACAAAATCAAAAATTAAAATAATGAGTACCAGTTAACAGGACAAACAAATCCGAAAATTCAAACGACCTAAGTCTAAACTCAAACCACAATGGAAGCAAAGCTAAACGATTGCGTCACAGATGCACACATAGAAAACAAAACTAAAGAAATTGAAAAGAAAACTCAAATGCTTGAAAAATTGAATCAGAATTTAAGCGGATTTGGTGATATTTAAACTTCGCCAAGAGTCGATTCTTCACGAGGAGACGAGGCAACCTTGGCGTGTTAATTTGAGACCAAACGGAGGACCCTAAGACTGCCATGCCATTTTGATTCAAAACTCGAGGCATTGCGGACTGATTTGAAGGAAACTCTTGACGGATTGATGATGAGGCGGAGGAGAAGGTCTGGTATTGTGAATTTGGACCTGTTTGGGCGAGTTAGGGTTTTCGCCAGAAAACTTCGATTGAACATTCGACGAGTTTTGGAAATATTTGAGGGATAATAATGGTGGGAATGGGAAGAGGGGAATGAGGCAAACTTGTGGTGTAAATTTGGGGCTCGTTGGCATAGATGGCGTTTTCCGGCGATTGAGTTCCGGTGAGTCTAGGGCTCGATACAGAGAAGAGGTACGAGGAAGAGACTCTGTGTCTAGGGTTTAATGAGTGTCTTCAGACACTTTTATGTAAATGGGGAGATGGGCTTCTAACCGTCGGATCAAGGGGAAATTGACGGCTTTGATTAATTGGCTCGTAAAATGGCACCGTATTGAAGGGAAGGGCTGGACCGAGTTTGGGCTGGACGCGTGGGTCGGTCTAGGGTCAAACTAGGTGGGTTTTTTGTTTGGGATCAGGTAATAACCGTGGAATTGGCCCAATTTCAGATAATACCCCTTTTTCATTGTTTTGCTTTTATTTCAATTAGATTTCTCTTGTTGATTTATTTCTTTTTTTTTTGTATTTTCTGATTTTATAAAAATGCAAGGAAATTAAAATAAAGTCCAAACATATTTTGAAGTTAATATAATTAATTCCTAAAATTATTTAAAAATATTCCCTGACAAATTCACAATTAAAACAATTAAAATGCAATAGTGCACTATTTTTTGTGATTTTCACGTTTTGTTCTAAAGCAAATTAATTCATAAAATATGAAATTAGATCCTAAATTCAATGCATATTTTTGTATTTTCATATGAATTTACATTCACAAATAAAAATGCAAACAATTAACACAAAATGACATCAAAATTCACCAAAAATTGTAAAAAAAAAATTCTTTTGTTTGAATTTTGGGAATTATTCATATATAGGGCAAAAATCACGTGCTCACAGCTACCCCTCTTTGCTCGAAAAAATAAAATATTTTCGGGCAAAGATAAGTGAGCAAATACGAGCAAATTTTGCCTGTTTGAAAATTCATTTGTGAAGTGTTTTGAAAGGTTTTGACCGCACCCTGCTTCAGATGTTGCCTACATATCGTGGGCTAAACAGGAATCAGGTCAGTGTAGTTCGTGAGTGTCTGATAGCTGGGTTTACCAGGAGCTGTGATTTTACTACGCTTGCTGCTGTTGTTGCTGCTTGCTGACCTTCCTTATTACACCGCGTTCAAAAATAAAAGAAGCTAGCCTAATCTATGAGCTATGAATTACAAAGTCCTATCTAAAATCTTCAAAATTGCTCTTGCACTTCCTTGTTGTCTTGTATTCTCTCTTGTTTCCTTGTGTTTTCTTTGGTGAAACTCAACGTTGTTACTTCAAATCGTGCACTGAGATGTTGTTATTTCCCTCCAAATTGCTGAACTTGAATAAAATTTAACTTGAATGTATTTCTTTGTTCTTCAGGCGGGCTCCTGACTTCACAAAATAGACAAAAACCTTTTGCCCCAGTTTGGAAAACTGGGGTTTTTTATCGGATACTAATACGAATTTGAAAACTAAAATTGAAATGTAATAGCTCTGTTCTCCAGGCGGCTCCTGACTTCAAACTTGAATGTATCCCTCTACTCTCCAGGCGGGCTCCTGACTTCATAAAAATAGGCAAAACAAAGAAAACTTTCTGCCCCAGTTTGGAAAACTGGGGCTTGTTACTAGATATTACTAGAACTAAAACTTGAATTGTGATAAGACTGAAATGCGACTTTAAAAACCAAAATATACCTTATATTTGCAATTGATATCAGGAGTAAGATCCATCAGACTGAGATTTTGACTCTAGGAGATATTCATCAGACTAGGTCCATTTTGTGTGATCTCAGGAGGAAGATCCATCAGACTGAGATTTTGACTCTAGGAGATATTCATCAGACTAGGTCCATTTTTGTGTGATCTCAGGAGATATTCATCAGACTGATATTTTGACTCTAGGAGATATTCATCATACTAGGTCCATTTTTGTGCAATCTCAAGAGGATGATCCATCAGAATGGGATTTTGACTCTACGAGATATTCATCAGACTAGGTTAATTTTTGTGTGATCTCAAGAGACATTCACCAGGCTGAGATTTTGACTCTATGAGATATTCATTGGACTAGGTCCATTTTTGTGTGATCTCAGGAGATATTCATCAGACTGAGATTTTGACTCTAGGAGATATTCATCAGACTAGGTCCATTTTTGTGTGAACTCAGGAGATATTCATCAGACTGAGATTTTGACTCTAGGAGATATTCATCAGACTAGGTCCATTTTTGTGCTATTTCAGGAGGAAGATCCATCAGACTGAGATTTTGACTCTAGGAGATATTCATCATACTAGGTCCATTTTCGTGTGATCTCAGGAGATATTCATCAAACTGAGATTTTGACTCTAGGAGATATTCATCAAACTAGGTCCATTTTTGTGTGATCTTAGGAGATATTCATCAGAATGAGATTTTGACTCTAGGAGATATTCATCAGACTAGGTCCATTTTTGTGTCATCTCAGGAGATATTCATCAGACTGAGATTTTGACTCTAGGAGATGTTCATCAGACTAGGTCCATTTTTGACTTCAGACTTTCTTAATTTTCCAAATTTTAATTTCCTTTCTTTTCAAATTATGCCTTCCTTTCTTGTTCCCAAATTACGCTTTCCTTTCTTTTTTCCCAAATTACGCCTAACTTACTTTTTCCGACTTCTACCTTCATCTTCTTTTTTTTTCTTCGACTTCTGCCTTCCCTTTCTTTTCCAAATTATGTTCCTTTCCCTTCTCCAACTTTTGCCTTCATCTTGGGTGAAAGATTCAACAGACTAAGATTTCTATTTCTTAGGTGACAAGGTCAACAGACTAAGATTTTGACTCTAGGAGATAATTCATCAGACTAGGTCCATTTTTGAGAGATCTTAGGAGAAAGATTCATCGGACTAAGACTTTGACCCTAGGAGATATTCATCAGAATAGGTCCATTTTTGGAATTCAACATTCCCTTCCCTCTTTTCAAATTGTGCCTTCATTTCTTTCTCCCAAATATGCCTTTCTTTCTTTTCCAACTTCTGTCTTCCTTTCCAAGTTATGCCTTACTTTCTTTTCCAACTTCTGTCTTCCTTTCTAAGTTATGCCTTACTTTCTTTTTTTCCAACTTCTGCGTTTATCTTAGGTGAAAGATTCATCAGACTAATATTTCATCTTAGGTGAAAATTTCATCAGACTAAGATTTCTCGACTGCCCATTGTCCTCCAAAACTTGTTTTACCTACTTTCTGACTTGAACTACCTTCCTTCAGAATTGCTTCCTTAAAAACTGTTGTCGTCCTCCTTCAGAAACCACTTTTCTAACAACTGGTGTTTCATTCCTCCGAAAACTGGTGTTTCTTTCCTGAAAACTACTTCCCCCCTTTTAAACTTGTATTACCCTTCATGTTCTTCAGATGTGTACCCGCCTTCGAGAGAACTTCAAAATGGCAGAAAATTTTCCGCCCCAGCATATCTTTCCGCCATCAATAACATTTCTATGCCCCTGTTTCAAATCAAAGAAAATTTTGTCAGTTTAAATTGTGGTGGTTGGTTGTGGTACTCCTACTGGGATGGCTTTCCTTTCCTCCTTTCCATGCTCTGCGTTGTCCGACCATCTTCCGGACTTGGCTGATAACTTCCGACTTTTGATGACTATCTCTCAATTATGACTTCTAATCTTCTTATCTGACCCCATATGTTTTCTATGACACCCGATCCTTCTTGAAGATCTTGCATGTTCATTGATTAAGCACTTTCTGTGTTACAAAACATATATTTTTTTGCATTCAAACCTTATATCTTCTGTTTGTTGCGCCGCCCATGAGCTGGTATTTTCCTGACCTTTGAGTCTTACATGAATTCCCAAATTGCATCTATTGCCCCCACAGGATGTTGTTCCTTCTTAAATCACAACCTTTAGCCCCTTGACCCTGAAGTCTATTGCTCATTCGCTTGACCCCTTTCATAGAAAATATCTATTCTTCGTTCAAACCCAATACCATCCATCTGTTGCATTACTCCTAAACCGACATCTACCAAGCTTTGTGCTTCACATGATTCCCCAATGCGTGTTGATTTATTACCCTTTATCTTGTTGTTTTACTTGGATCTTGACCCCATTTTGAGCAATTGGAAATCTGGTGGAAAATTTTGAAGTCATTTCTCACTTGTTACGATTAAATAGACTTAGAAGAGGAAGTGAATAAAACAGAAGAATGAAGTGAAAGACAAAGTCAAGAGATGATTCCTAAAGAAGACACTACTAAGTAGAAACCTACCAAATTTGGATATCAACTCTAACGACCATGACATACACATGAAGGGTTTCGCCGTGAAACTGGGTTGCAATGCTCCACTTATTTGATTCGCTTTCCTTATTCGATTTGTGGCACCCGAAGGGTTTTCACCATCAAATCTCTCTCATTTGTTCTTTCTCTCCACTTACTGTCGCCTTAAGGTGCCTGTGAAGGTTTTCACCAATAAGACTTTCTCATTTTCTTTTTCTCAGCTTTCGTCCCCTTGCGGTACCCGTAAAGGTTTTCATATATCATGCTCTCTATTTTCTTGCTTGAACTGGAGTGCTGCCCCTGACATGAATTACATTTACCTGCTTGACTTGGCATTTCTCAAAGACTGATCAGAAGGTCTTTCTTTGGATTGTAATGTGGGCTTTTAGATAGGGTTAGAAAGAAAGGTATAAAAGGCTCAAAACAATTTCAACATGGGTTAAAACTACAACTTTCGGATTCTGACTTATTTCAATAATCACAACTTCTGCCTCAGTTACTTGCTTGGGGACTTTTGGAATTTTATTTTGGTATGACTGAACCTCAGAGAGGCTGCCTACGTACCCTTTCGTGATCTATTCAAACGTAGTTCACATCATAGAAACTATGTTGTTGTGATTTTCTTTTCTTCATTTTCTTTTGTTTCTTTTCTTTCTTATCTTTCTTTCTTTTCTTTTCTTTTCTTTTCTTTTCTCTTCTTTTCTTTTCTTTTTTTATACTTTTCTTTCCTTTCTTCCTCTCTTTTCCTTTTCTCCTTTTCATTTACTTATTTGCGGAACTTGCACTTCTCAATCGTGTCGTTGATTCCGAAAAAGGGGTGTGAAAGAAAATAAAATGACTCAAAAGGGTTGACAATGGAAAAAAGTGTTTGGATAGCAGAACATAACGTCTTCGTCATTTCAATCCACAAAATATGCCAAGTAAAAACAGATACAATCAAAATACAGAAACCATACACATCATTTCTTGACCGCATCGGAATTGACAGCTATTTTCACACATTTTCCTTCTGCATTTGTCAGATATAATGTGCCATTGGGAAAAACGCTTACTCTTATTACCACGATTGGCCCCCTGTCAATTTGGCGCACCTGCCTCTAGGGTTTCCTTATATTCTATCTGCCCCAGTTTCACATGGTTCGTGCTTCAAACATATTCTAATCTATTCTTATTTCCCTCAAGTGCCCTATCATCTTTAAAATAGTTTTGTTGTTTCTCGACCAACATAGAGAATTATATGTGCATGTCATGTCACTAAAACCAACAGGGAAAGAATAGTAGAAAGAAAAGAGAACTAAACAAAAATGACTAGAAATGGCAGAAAACATAGAATTGTATTAAACAGACGGTGAAAGGGTTTACCAATAAAACAAGCAACACAAACTGGGACACAATCCTAAAATAAACCTAGATAACACTACATAAGATATGAAGACTAAAGGAACTAGACGCATAAAAGGATAGAAGGGTTTGAATCACAAGACAATATCCGGATTACAGCCCTAAAAATAACCCAGACAACAGAAATGGCAGCAAAATAAACCACCAAGACTTCTCTCTAGCTATCCAAAAGATGAAGCGTCTTTCCAATTACCGAGCACGGCATCTTAGCCATTGAGTTCTTCATCAATATAGCCGAGATCATTACCAACTGCGATATCATCAACTTCAGTCAACAAGTTCCCTAGAGGATTCACATGCTCCCTGTCACTGTCATTAACCACAATTACCCCTTCTTGAATCATTCTTTCTATTTTCTTTTTCAAATACCGACAATTTTCCACATTGTGTCCCAGAGCATTGGAGTGGTATTCACACCTTTTAGATGAGTCAAAGCTTCTCGCACGTCGGTCCACCTGATTTGGAGGAATGGTTGCAATCATGTCATGTTGTTTCAACTACTCAAATAAGCTTGCATATGACTCTCCTATTGGTGTAAAATTATCTTTCATCTTTTGTTCCCTTCTACACCCCTGTCTTGGATAAAGGGTTATAAGGTACTTGTGAAGTTCCTGCTCGCTTTCTTGGGCGATTTGATAGTGGCCCACATACCAGGGCGGATCAATAGAGTCTGGTGGGTTCTGAGGTGGACAGTAATACTGATGAGGGTTGCACCATACCTCTGAGGTGTTCTCTCAGGACCTCTTCTTGACTCTGACATCATCATGATTTCATCATCCCTCCCATTCGCGTCACCAGATTCAAATTGGAAAACCTGATACAACTTTGAGAGCTGTTTGACTAATAATTCTTCCTGTCTTAAGACCGCTCTCCACTATTTCCCCCGTTTTGATTGCTTCTGGGAAGGATTTACCCACTGCGGTCGTCATGTATTGAAAATAATCTGGCTCTTGAGCCTGTAGAAAGACAGCGATTAACTCGTGGTCATCCATGGGTGGCTTAACTCTAGCTGCCTGCTCTCCCCATTTGATGGCATATTCCCTGAAACTTTCAGTTGGTTTCTTTTTCAAGTTAGAAAGGGAAATAAGGTTTGGGGCAATGTCGACGTTGTACTGAAATTGTTTGACAAAGGCCCATGCCATGTCATCCCAGACGTACCAGCAAGATGTGTCTTGATCCAAAAACCATTCAGATGCAACTCCGGAGAGGCTTTCCCCAAAATATGCTATAAGCAATTGTTCATTTTCTCCCACACCTCTCAATTTATTGCAATACCTTTTCAGGTGGGCTATGGGAACTCCATTTCCATTGTACTTTTCAAATTTGGGAACCTTGAAACCAGGCGGCAAGTGGACATCGGGGAACATGCATAGATCTCTGAAGGCAACACTCTTTTGTCATGCCATTGCTTGCGTGTTTTTCAGCTATTGTTCTAATCTTTTCATTCCTTGGGCTATTTCTTCCTCTACTCTCATTCGTGCAGGATTCTGAATGTTTGCACGAAGATTGAATGAGTACGAGCGGTGCTCTTGCTGTGTAGCAAATTGTGACTCATGACGAGGCTTTCCTTGACCGTTGGCCCATGCTTGATGTATTGCTGTCATTTTTTGTTTCGACGTTCTATTTTCCTCGAACCCCGTAAACTCTAGTTGAACCCTCTGACCCTGAGTCTCTTGAGCACTTGTAACAGCTTCAATGTCGGTTATCATTTTTCATCAGATTTTATGTTTCCAGCTTACCTCAACCAACCACCTCAACTTTCTTCACAATTAAAAATAAAACATGTTAGAATGGATTGAGTCGGTCCTCATTATTAACAACATCTTTTTCATTTTTATTCAATTTTTCCTTTTCCATTATTCATGTTTTTTCAATATATTTTTTATTAGTAGTGGTCGAATATTATGGAGATTGCCTACGTATCATGACCTCGCATGAATCAGACCACGTGCAGTTCTTGCAAATAAAAGATAAACGACAATAAAAAAAATTTTTTTGGAATTTTCCATTTTCATGATAAACAAAACTAACAAATTCCTTCCCTTACTTTCCAATTTCAACCAAGTGGCTATTTTTGCAAACATGTCCCCTTCCCAATTTTACATGAATTTTGAGGCTGGGCCGGCTTATTTTGACCAAAAACCGAACGATATTCACTTGATCACTGACTCTTTTTCTTGTTTTTCAGATTAAAAATAAAAGACCTAGTTTTGCGAACACAGCCTTTCTGCACCTCGGGGACAAAGATTTTAAGGCTGCGTTTCAGGAACATTCGACTATTTATGACAAAACGACATTACTCGACTTATTTACGACTCTCTTTTTTTGCTTTTCAAATTAAAATACCCCGTATTGCAAACACGCCTTTTAACGCCTCGAGGACGAAAATTTATGGTTGTGAGGGTCAAAAATCAAAATATGACCAAAGGTGGCTATTTATGCAAGGCTAGCCTTCCGGCGTTCCGTTTGGGAACATTTAGCTATTTTTTGCAAAAACGCCGTCACCTGACTTATTTATAATTCTTTTCTCTCTTTTTTTCTCTTCTTTTGTTATCAAATTAAAATAAATGACCCGATATTGCTAACACGGCCTTTTTGTGCCTCGAGGGCGAAGACTTTAAGGCTGTGAGGGTCAAAAAATTCAAAACCTGACCAAAGGTGGCTATTTATGCAAGGTTAGCTTTCCGGCGTTCCTTTCGGGAATATTTGGCTACTTTCGACAAAAACAGCGTCTTCTTGTTTATTATGACTACAATTAAAATTTGACATTTTTTGGGCTATTTTTTGTAAAGGGGAGATTGGACCCGATGAGGGTTGCCTACGTATCTCACGCCCTGTGAGAATCAAACCATGCGTAGTTTGGGCAGATTAGCCATGCCATTTTAAAAGAGAAATTTTTCATTTTCTCTTTTGGCATTTCATAAGAAAATAATAAAATGAAAAGAAACTACTTTTAAAACAAGACTCTTTTTCTTTTTCTTCTTTTTCAACAATAAAACAGCCTATTTTTCCAACAACTTATTTTCCAAATTAAAATAAAAAACTCTTTCTTTCTTTCTTTCTTTTTTTTAATAAGACAGCCTATTTTTCCGAACTGAAATAAAAGGCTCTTCTTTTTCCTTCTTTTCTATCAAATAATAAACTATTTTGAAATAAGAATCAAGACTCTCTTTTTTTTCTTTTCATTTTTCATGGTAAAACAAACTATTTCTCCTTTTCTATTTTGAAAACAAGACAAAGTAACGATTTTTTCGTTTTCAACAAACAATCTATTTTCCCAATAAAAAACTAAAAACTCTTTTTTTCATTTTTTAGTAACACAACCTATTTTTCGAAAAATAAAGACTCTTTTTCTTTTTCAATAAAACACCCTATTTTTCCATTGGTAAAATAAACTATTTTGAAACAATAAGAACGAATATCAAGATTTTTTTTCTTTTCTCATGACAAACTATTTTTCATTTTCCATATTTTAAAAACAAGACAGAATAACGACTCTTTTTTTTAAATTTTCAGCAAACTATAAAACAACCTCTTTTTTTCAAACTAAAATAAAGACTCTTTTCATTTTCTTTTTCAGCAAACACCTTCCCAAAAATAAAAGACTCTTTTTTCTGTTTTTCCTTTGTTTTTTAGTAAAACAAAATAAAACATTTCCTTCTTTTTTTTCATTTTCTCAAAATTTTGTCAGAGTTTCGGCAGTACTAGGGTGTTGGTTTTTCTAAAGTAATCAATTAATTCCCTAACCGCTATTTCTCTCTCTTTCTCTTTTATTTTTTTCTCAATTTTCCGACATTCCCGAGATTCAGAAACCGATGAACATGCACGTTCGAAACAAATATATGTACATAGCAAGTAGAATGCATCAGTATGGTCTTTTTCATTTCAGGTTGCTAGCCCTAGACGGACCCAACCCTTGTGTTGAGTCCCCTAACTCAAATGCAGCATGATGCAAACAAGCGATCCCACTAGGGATCCGGCATGAAGTCAAGTTATTCTATGTTCAAAACCTGGGTCAGTGTTCTAGACAGTGTACCCGAGCGGACAACTCGAATCGAGGAGGGGGCAACTTACCGGTGACCCGCGGGGTCAAGCGTCTATGTAACTTATCCGGCCTCCTTCTTATTTCAGGGTATGACACTAAAAGAATAGGCAGTATCAACCAGTAAGCACATCCCCAGAGGTAAAGAGAGAAGGGTACCGGCACAGTTTATATAAAGTTCAAATAATATCAACGCGGTAACATTTAGCACGTTAAGCACGTAGCACCTACAAAAATCAGATATAGCCAAATACAACAATTATTCTAAGCTCGAATACTAAACCCTGAACAAAACGTTCTAGGTTCTTATCCCCAGCAGAGTCTCCAGAGATGTCACACCTCCTTTTTCGCTATACAACCCCGCAAAGGGGCGTAAAGTAGTTTTTCCACTTAAAGGACAATCGGAACGGGATTTATTTAAGAGTCTCCACTTAGGAGATTTATGGTGTCCCAAGTCACCGGTTTAATCCCGAGCCGAGGAAAATATTGACTCTGTTACAGTCTGCGAACTAGAAATCCGAGTAAGGAATTCTGTTAACCCGTGAGAAGGTGTTAGGCATTCCCGGATACTGTGGTTCTAGCGCGGTCTCTTAACTGTTGTATTTGATTTTATCTGATTTTATTACATGCTAACTTAAGTGCGCTTTTATTTATAAACCGCTTTTAATATTTATTTATTTTAAAATACTTGCGACGTCGTGAAAACGTATTTCTAACCACGTGACAACCAGTGTACACGTGATCGTCGACACGTTTCTACTTCGTCGGGGTTTGGATTTGGGTTGCATCAATGCACACCCGAATTTAGGAAAGTAATTTAATTAAAACACACCTAAAGATTCTATCGCAATATTATTTTGGGAAAAGCCGTGAAATTCGCTAAACGGCCCTCCCGAATTCTAAATATTTTTACCTTTATCGAGGGCCCCGCAATTGTTTCATTTTGGCGAGACTTGTCTCGTTTTATTTTTAACAGGATATCCTGAAAGTCGCTATGTTTTTCTTTTGGTTTATCTTTGTCTCTAATAATCAAATAGAGAGAGAGAGAGAGAGAGAGAGAAAAAAAAAATCATATGTGATTATCTTCATTCCATTTAACGAGTAACTGTAATTGAGTCACTAACCCAGTTAGGCATGAGTCCAGCTTGAATTCGGGCCTCAAATATAGGTCTCTTTCTCAAAGATCGAAAGAAAAATAGGCAAAAATGTAAATCCCAACCCAGATCTCCATTGTAATGTGTACCAAATATCCCTTAAAGTTACTTCAAATTTATGTACACTTATAACGCAGGGAAAATCGATGCACGCCTATTTAAGTTGATTAATCACTGGTTACTTTGCATTACAAATCCTAGCTTAGATTATTTTTCTATTCCTTGATTCTGTTGAATTGTTGAATGCCATTAAGTGAAAAGCAAACCAACATCAGGGTGGAAAAAAAAGACTCAACTATGGAAATGCTATTTTGTTATGCACCCAAACCAAACAATTTAATACGTCCTTTACGAATATACCTTCACACCCTAACATGAAACTAATATTGTTAATTGAAGCAAATTTGCAACAATTATGCATGTGAAACTATTGACTAAACAGTAACACAACAATCATAAAATACCGTGATCATCAAAGTGACTAGTAACTAATCATAAAATCAATTTCAACATTCCATGTTGTCGTCTAAATCTGAAAATTAACAGCACTGCCAGGTCCAGTGTAGAACAGAGACACACAATCCATTACTGACTCCAAATAATTAAATCAGAAATAAGTGATTTCTGACTTGACAATTCTCAACTTCTCACAACCTAATCTAATTAAATTGCTAACGCACATTAGAACTAAAACTACAAACAATCATGTGAACCTAGAATTGTAACAATCATGTATACTAAAAGTATTCAACAACATCAAAACTTGAGATATTTAAATGAATTTCAAACATCTTCATGCAAACCAATCAACATTCAATTGGTTCATTCAAACCAATCAACAATCAACCTCTTCATGCAAACCAACCAATCAACATTCAATTGGTTGAATTTCCGACATCCAGCAATGGCGAGGGAAGGAAGAAGAATCCGGTGAACCAGGTGTCACCAGAGTTGGCGAACGAGGTAACAGCAGCTGTGACTAAACATTCTCAGTGGCTAACGGGAATGGGATCGGCACCGACAGTTTTCCAGAACCCTAGTGGAAATGGAGGGTCCAGGACGGAGATAACGCCGGAAATCGGTGTCCAGTAGAGGGTACCCGTAACTTTTGGCAGCTTTCTACCGTCGAAGTTCCAACCTGTCAGAGAGGAAATTGTTGAAGGCGATGGAGATTTGCAGGAAAAGGTATGAGTCGAATCAGTTCATCGTCGACTTCAGTTCACTGCACAAACGAAGTTAACTCAGAATGCTACAACAAAAGGAGTTCCTGTGACCGAAAAGGGCATTAAAGGCACCATGCATCAGAATAGAAGCCCTCAAAAAGGGAAATCGCTAAGCTATGTACCACCTGCAATGCGAGAGGGTACGTTTGTGGTACAAATTGATGAAGATGATACTAGGGAACAGGAGTCCTACTGGGGAAATGCTTTGATAGGGTTTGTACTAGGAGAAGATCCGTATGAGCGAGCTATGGAGAATTTCATTACAACAGTCTGGAATTTTGTCCCTAAACCTCAAATTCTGCATCATGACGAAGGGTACTTTATTTTTAGATTTGATACTGATGAAAAAAGAGATCGAGTTCTCCAAGCTGGCCCTTACACTTTCCATAATAAACCACTGGTGCTACAAGTATGGATTTTAAATATGAACCAGGAAATGTGAGTGTAGTACCCCAATGGGTCACTTTCCATGGTTTACCTCTAGGAGATTGGTCCAGTGAAGATCTTGGGAAGCTGGCAAGTGTAGTGGGAAAGCCTATGTACACTGATAAGATTACGGCTGAACAAGAGAGGATTTCCTTTGCTAGAGTGTTGGTGGAAACAGATATTTCCCATCCTCTGCCAGAGACACTGGAATTGCATACTAAGAGGGGGGTTCTTGTACAAAAGATTGACTATGAATGGAGGCCAAAATTCTATAGTGATTGTGTTAGGTTTGGTCACTGTACTGAGGATTGCTGGTATAAGAAGAGGCAAGGAAACGAGCAGGAAGCAAAAGTCTGACACAGGGCTGCTGGGGCTAAATGGAAAGCACAGACTGATATATGGCAATGGGTACCAAAAACAAGGAAGGAAAGTGCAATGGTAACAACTGTTGAATCAGAGGAGGCTGGAAAACAAAAGGAACATGCTGATAAAAGGGTAAACAACAGAGGATCGTTAAAAGGCAAGACTGTACAATAATTTGTTGATGCTCCAGCGAATACAACCAACAGTTTCTCTTTAATGCAGAGAGGAGATGATCTAGGGGGCGCTGGCCCTTCCAGCTTTACCCAACTATGGTTCTCTGCACATAGAACATAAGGGGCCTAAATAAGGCCCATAAACAGAAGGAGTTGAGACTCTTTCTAAATAAACATAAGGTAGATTGTATTGGTTGCGTAGAAACAAAAGTAAAGGAAGCTGGGGTAAATCAGATTGTAACAAAACTAGGCAATGAATGGAGGCATACTGGCAATTACAGTGAGCATGCTAATGGTAGAATCTGGATATTATGGAAGTCAAATGTGGAGTTACAGGTCTTGATGGTTGATGAGCAATTTATCCACTGTGAGGTTAAAGCGAGGGGGGATACTTTCAGAACAATACTAACTGTGGTAAATGCCAATAATGAATTGTGTAAGAGGCAGCAACTGTGGGCAAAACTTGTGGCACTAGGTGCTAATATTCAGGGTAGCTGGCTTATAAGTGGTGACTTCAATAATGTACTTCACTCGGTTGACAGAATTGGAGCTCCAGTTGTACAACGGGAGATACAGGGATTCCAGGATACCCTGAATATTCTTCAACTTTCGCAGCTGAAGACCATGGGTTGTTTTTTTACTTTGTGTAATAAACAGAAGTCTGAAACAAGAGTTTATAGCAGAATTGATTGGGCCTTTGGAAATGTACAATGGATGCAGGAGTATAGCCACATTGAAGCAGATGTATTGAACCCGGGAGTGTCTGATCACTCCCCTATCATAATGCAATGTAACAGTGTGCAGCAGAGAAAGATCAATCACCCAAAACCTTTCAAACTTTATGCTTCAGTTATGAACCATGCTGACTTCTCTGACATTGTGGAAAGTACTTGGAATACAAACAACCAGGGAGGGCCAATGCACAGAATATGGAGTAAACTGAAGACCTTAAAACTGGACTTAAAGGAGCTGAATTCATATATGGCTAAGTATAGAGTACACCTAAATGAGGCAAGGCAGAAACTTGAAACCATTCAAGTCCAACTGCAATCAAATTTCCTGGATAAATGGTTGATTGACCAGGAGAAATTGCTGCTTATGGAGGTGGAGAGGTGGAGCAATATTGAGGAGCAGATACTGCATCAGAAATCCAGAGCTCAATGGATAACCTGTGCTGATGCCAACACCAAATACTTTCATGCCCAACTAAAGATGAGGACCAGTTTTAATACAATCACCTCCATATATATTGAAGGGGGGATTAAACTAACAGATCCCAAGATGGTGGAAGCAGAGTTTGTTGAATGTTTGAAGTCTCTTGTGGGGGGAAACAACAGCATTGTCCAATGTCCTAACACTGAAACCATACAACAGGGGCACTGTCTCACCCTACAGCAGAAGGATAAGCTTGTCCAACCAGTAACAAGGGAGGAAATAATGCAGGAAATAAAGGACATGCCACATGACAAAGCACCTGGGGTTGATGGGTTCCCAGTGGAGTTTTTCATCAGGCAGTGGCACATTGTGGGGGGTGATATTTTTGAAGCTGTGATAGACTTCTTTACAACTAGAAAATTACATGCTGGAGTTAGTAGCACTACACTGACTCTCATTCTAAAGGTACAGAATCCAACCACAGTCAAGGACTACAGGCCAATTGCGTGCTGCACAACAGTATACAAGATCCTCACAAAAATCATTACAGCCAGGTTGAAAAGGGTTATTGATTCTCTAGTGGGTAGATCACAATCTCATTCATTGAGGGTCGCAGCATCATTGACAACATATTTTTCACACAAGAGTTGTTCAAAGGCTATTCTAGGAAGGGCCTCTTTCCTATGTGTGTTCTAAAAGTTGACATAAAGAAGGCGTATGACTCTGTTGAATGGGTTTTTCTGAGTAGACTGCAGCAGGGGCTCGGATTTCCTTCCAAATTTGTTGGGTGGATAATGGAATGCATTTCAACTGTATCTTACCCTCTCAACTTTAATGGGGTCTCACTGCTCCTTTCAAAGGGAAGAGAGGGCTGCGACAAGGCGACCCGATGTCACCATACCATTTTGTCTTGGCAATGGAGTACTAACATAGACAGCTCTTGCAAGTGATGCTAAGAAAAGACTTCAAGTTCCACCCTAAATGCAAAAAACTGGGGGTAGCACATGTTTGCTTTGCGGATGACCTTCTCTTATTCTGTAAGGCTGATTTTCAATCAGTAAACTTGCTTAAACAGATTCTGCTGGAGTTTTCAAATGTGTCTGGTCTTCACGCAAATGTGGACAAGAGTGCAGTGTATTTGGCTAGGGTGAATAATTGGCAGAAACAATAGATACTTCAGTTATTGGGCTTTCCTGCAGGTACCCTCCCTTTCAAGTATTTGGGAATGCCACTGGACTCCAAGAAGCTGTCTGTTACACAATGTTGGCCATTGGTGGAGAGAATTACACAGAAAGTTAACTGCTGGTCATCAAGGCTCCTATCTTATGTTGGTCGGCTTCAATTGATAAAATCTGTATTATTTGGTATTCAAGCATACTGGTCCCAGATCTTCTTGCTACCCAAAAAGATTTTGAAGATGACAGAGGCTATATGTAGATCCTATTTGTGGACCGGAGCTGCCACAATAACAAGAAAGGCCCTTATTGCTTGGGACACTATGTGCTTACCTTATAGTGCAGAGGGGCTGAATGTGTTGGACCTTGTTAAATGGAACAAAGAAGTTGTGGTTAAGCATTTGTGGGCTTTAACAAAGAAGAAGGATAGCATATTGATCAAGTGGGTCCATACCTTCTATATCAAGAACAAATGTTTGGATGATATGATGGTTCCAGGGAATGCTGCCTGGGTAATCAGGAAAGTTTTTTATTCAAGAACTCTGATTAGCAGTTTAGCAACACTAACTGGGAATCTAGTGGATAGGCTGAGGCAGGTGCAATAGGGTGAGGTATTCAGCATCAAAAAACTCTATAGACAACTTCTCCCTCGATGCAGCAAAGTTCAATGGAAATCAATCATATTACAACCTCAACTTCATCCCAAGTATAAGTTCATACTATGGCTGGCTTTACATAAACGACTTGCAACTGTGGAGCAACTCCAAATGTTTAATACTGTGATTCCGCAAGAATGCATATTCTATGGTGTAGATCAAGAGACCTTTGAGCATTTGTATTTTGAATGTTCGAAAACCAAAGAGCTCTGGATACGCCTCCTTAACTGGTTGGGCCATAAGCGTATCATTGCTGACTGGAAGGAGGAGTGTGCGTGGATTAGTAAGCTGGCGAAGAGGAGAAATAGCTTAGCAGAAAATACAGCATGCCTATTTGGGATTCTGGTGCCGACGATATGGAAAGAACGGAATAAATTGAGATTCCAAGGTGGCAGGCTCATGAGGGACACCGTGTGTAAGGAAATCGTGGTCCATCTTCATTGCAGAGGAGCTTCTAGACACAAATGGAGGGCGATTCTTCATAGCTTAGATCATTTTCCCTAGTCAAAAGAGATGGCATAAATCGCGAAACTGTATCACACGTATTATCTTTGTATGTTCTGCTTATTTCTTAAATAGATAATAGGTTAGTGTTTATGAATAGCAAACGAACAATAGATGGTCAGCATCTATGCTTTGTATGTACTTTTTTTGATGATGAAATGGATACTATTTATCAAAAAAAAATCAACATTCAATTCCATGTCAGGTTCGAGTATTGTACCTAGAGATTTGACGAATAATAAAGGGGAAGAGTAAGTCAGCGGCAGTTCGAAAAACAGTAGACCAAGAGAAGATCAAACAGCAAAATACACAGCCCTCGAAATTGAGACACAACCCAGAATGATTTTCAGATGTCCTAGGAGAGTTGAGAACTCAAAACAAAATATAGAACCAAAACAACCCAAAATGCACTCAGTCACACCAGCAACCTATCAGCACCTCTCCACCGCCCCAAATCTCAATCTATACCAATTTAATTAGACTCAAAACTGCTTGTAACCGACCTAACAACCCTTCTGAACATCAGCAATCAACAGTGGACTAAAATATGTGAATTAACAACTAGAACATCAAAATTAACCTACAATTTCCAGCAAAACAATGACTTTTTGTTTTTTTTTTTTTGGAAAGCTTCTAATATTTTTGGTTTTCTGTATGAAGAAAGCTAAAACTAAGAAAATTTCAAAATCTGATTTTTGAACCTGGAAGCTTGGGGGTATTTTTGGACTGCCAAACTTGAAACTAAACTGAAATTTTAAATGAACAGTGCTATTTTTATGTTTTTGAAGTTTTCTGATTTTGTTTTTGGTTTTTTCTTTTGAAGATTTGAAGTTTGTATATTAAATTTCAGCTCTAAAACTTTGAAAGAAAGGCAGGGGATTTTGTGAGGCTACAAAGTTATTCAACAAGGCAGAGATCATGCCTTTTATAGGCCAAATGAGGGAAGCCCTCAGATTTTAAGTTTTCAAACCACTCCCTGTTTATTTACAGCTTTGGTCCCTCGGTTTTTAACTTGTTCCTCAAGTAAATTCATTTTCTTTGCTAAAAATTATACTAAAGTCTATTCTAGAAAGTCTTATACCCATTACAATTTCTATACTACCCTTACTTCATTTCAGAATTTACCTTTCTAAGAGATTCTATCATTTTCTCATGCCCAAACTACCTTGAAACCTCTTAAAATTACTGCAGCCCTTTCCCCTTTGACCTTTGTCCAATTTACCCTTATTAACCTCCCAAAACTACTAAACCCTTAATCATTAGAGTTAATTAACAGCTACAACCAACCTTAAACCTAATTAAAATGCAAATGAGCACTAAAGTAAAATTAAACTAAAACCAAACTAAAAACCAAACTGAATCAATATTAAACTAAAGAAATTTCAACTAAACTGATAATTTAAACTTATTAGAATTGAGCTAACATTTAACAATTAAACTAACCAAGACAAAAACAAAATCAAAAATTAAAATAATGAGTACCAGGACAAACAAATACGAAAATTCAAACGACCTATGTCTAAACCCAAACCACAATGGAAGAAAAACTAAACGATTGCATCACAGATGCACACATAGAAAACCAAACTAAAGAAATTGAAAAGAAAACTCACATGCTTGCAAAATTGAATCAGAATTTAAGCGGATTTGGTGTTATTTGAACTTCGCCAAGAGTCGATTCTTCACGAGGAGACGAGGCAACCTTGGTGTGTTAATTTGAGACCAAACGGAGGACCCTAAGACTGCCATGCCATTTTTGATTGAGAATTCGAGGCATATCGACTGATTGAAGGAAACTCTTGACGGATTGATGATGAGGAGGAGGAGAAGGTCTGGTATTGTGAATTTTGACCCGTTTGGGCGAGTTAGGGTTTTCGCCGGAAAACTTCGATTGAATATTCGACGAGTTTGGGAAATATTTGAGGGATAATAATGGTGGCAATGGGAAGAGGGGAACGAGGTAAACTGGTGGTGTAAATTTGGGGCTCGTTGGCATAGATGGCGTTTCCCGACGATTGAGTTCCGGTGAGTCTAGGGGTCGATACAGAGAAGAGGTACGAGGAAGAGACTCTGTGTCTATGGTTTAATGAGTGTCTTCAGACACTTTTATGTAAATGGTGAGATGGACTTCTAACCGTCGGATAAAGGGGGAATTGACGGCTTTGATTAACTGGCTCGTAAAACGACGCCATTTTGAAGGGAAGGGGCTGGATCAGGTTTGGGCTGGACGCGTGGGTCGGTCTGGGGACAAACTAGGTGGGTTTTTTGTTATGGATCAGGTAAAAACCGTGGAATTGACCCAATTTCATATAATACCCCTTTTTAATTGTTTTGCTTTTATTTCAATTAGATTTCTCTTGTTTTATTTATTTCTTTTTTTTTTGTATTTTCTGATTTTATAAAAGTGCAAGGAAATTAAAATAAAGTCCTAACTTATTTTTGAAGCTAATATAATTAATTCCTAAAATTATTTAAAACTATTCCCTGACAAATTCACAACTAAAATAATTAAAATGCAAAAGTGCACTATTTTTTGTGATTTTCACGTTTCTAAAACAAATTAATCCCTAAAATATTAAATTAGATCCTAAATGAAATGCATATTTTTGTATTTTCATATGAATTAACATGCACAAATAAAAATTCAACCAAATAACACAAAATGACTCCAAAATTCACAAAAAATTTAAAAAGTAAAGAAAAAAATTATTTTATTTGAATTTTGGGAATTATTTATATATAGGGAAAAAATCACTTGCTCACACGGCTAACTCACAGGCCTTTTCTAATCTTTCTACAACTTTAAATCTTTTGAACAGACTCTTGTCTGAAATTAATGTTTTCCTCCAAAAGCCTACTGGTTTTCTAAATCATGTCAACTCCTAAACGAGCTCGGGGAGCTCGAAGCAGATTTTTTATCCAACTCTTATATGTTAAACTAATTTGTCCGCCCTTCTAATCTCTTTCAAAAGACCAAATCAGTAATTGAAGTCATGCTAAACTATGTGTTGTGTGTTATGGGGTTTAATTGTGCCTTTAACCGATTACTTATGTGCCTCTTATATGCTATTTGTTTTGTACTGTCGCTCTAGTATTTTTACCTGTGAAAACTCCATATATATACCCTATATCTCTCATCCCCCTTCTTAGGATTAGAAGTCCTAATACCCTAAAACTAACAGGTCGGGACGGGTATTAGCATGCAATAAGTAAATGATACCCACACGTTTAAATACCTTAACGGGGTGGGAATGGTAGAATATGGAGATGATGACGATGCGATAATATCATAAAGCAATCTCTCTTTGGGAATATATGCAGGATATTGCATCGAATGATCCAACGTAGGACCCTTCTTTTCATTCGTTTTATTTAAATGCTTTCTTCTATTAATGCTTTCCAAACTAGTCCTCTCTTATTTCAAACTTATGTCCTTTTCTAGCTTTCAAGTTATGTGAATACATGTGCACTTTATTTGTCTACTTGCATCATCTTCTGTTAAAGTCACAATTAGCATGACCGGGAACCACATTTGTGGATCTTGATGGGTGCCTAACACCTTCCCCTCGAGATAAACTCAAGCTCTTACCCGAACTCTGGATTTCTTTCAAAATACTCCTCTCATCTTCAAAAGTGTCCTAATGCACTATAATCATTAGGTGGCGACTCTTACATAACCCAATTCCGAAACAGGAATGCGAGTTGTTTTGCCCATAATGTCATGAAACCAGATTTCGCTTTTGAAAAAGGGGGCGTCCACAACCCTCGAATTTTTCTCTTAACACAAAGCGGTTCTGCTTTCGAGGACCACGGACCGCTTCTGCGGTCCCACCTTTGCGGTCAAAATGCCTCTTCTGCGGCCCCCTCTTAAAATACCAATTTTCGCTTCTGCAGACCTTAAATCGTGGAAGCGACTCCCGCTTTCACGGAAAATCTACCGCTTTTGCGGTCCTCACTCATCCCCTCAAGTTTCGCTTCTGCGGTCTACCACTCGCAGAAGCGAGTTCGCTTCAACAGAACCAAGACTGCTTCTGTGGTTCCTGGCCTCATCGCCTCCTTCTGCTTTTGCGACTGCTGAGCCGCTTTTGCTATGCTGCTTCTATGGTCCCCAAGCCGCAAAAGCGGAAACATCAGAAGCAGCAACATGAATTTCATCCAAAACTCCAAAACCAACCCGTCGAGCATTTGAAATACACCCGAGGCCCCCGGGACCTCAACCAAACCTACAAACCTATTCCTTAACATCATTCAAACTTGTACCAATCCTTAAATCCCCTAAAACAACGCACGAAACACAATTCAATCCGTGATTTGAACATAAATTTTCCAAAACTTAACCAAACTCGCTGTCGATTCAAAACCCAATCAAAAGACGTCCGATTGGACTGAAAATCTGTACGAACGTCCCAAATGACATGACGGTGCTGCAGCACCTTCCGGAATCCCGTTCCGATCCTCGGATCAAAATATCACTATCGAACCGGACTTCAAAATTCTAACTTTCGGCATTTCTAGCCTAAATGAGCTACGGACATCCAAAATTCATTCCGAACACACTCCCAACCCTGAAATCACCTAACTAAGCTAACGAAAACATCAGATTTCCATTCTGAGGTCATCTTGACACTGTTCTAATTACGGATAATTTTCCAACACATACGCTCTTATTTAGGGACTAAGTATCCCAAAACACTTCGAATTCTATTACCGGACATCCCAGCAAACCAAAATCGCAGAAATGAACTTAGGGGAAGCAGTTAATGGGGGAACGGGGCATAAATTCCAAATACGACCGGCCGAGTCGTCACATCCTCGTACACTTAAACATTCATTCATCCTCAAACAAGTATAGAGAACATACCTGAAGCAGCAAAAAGATGAGGGTATCGACTGCGCATATCCCGCTCGGTCTCCCAAGTCACCTTTTTGACCGGCTGACCCCGCCACTAAACCTTTACTGAAGCTATATCCTTTGACCTGAGCTTTTGAACCTGACTATCCAATATTGCTACTAGCTCTTCAACATAGGACAAATCATTATCCAACTGGACTGAAGTGAACTCCAACACGTGAGACGGGTCACCGTGATACCTTTGAAGCATCAAAACATGAAATATTGGATGAACCCTGTCCAAATTAGGAGGTAAAGCAAGCTTATATGCAACCTTCCCAACCTACTTCAAAATCTCAAATGGACCAATGAACCTCGGGCTCAACTTCCCTTTCTTTCCAAACCTCATGACGCCTTTCATAGGCGATACACGAAGCAAAACCCGCTCACAAACCATAAAGGAAATATCACGAACCTTCTGGTCTGCATAACTCTTCTGTCTGGACTGGGCTGCACGGAATCTGTCCTAAATCACCTTAACCTTCTCAACTGCATCCTGGACCAAATCAGTGTCCAATAGCCTGGCTTCATCCGGCTCGAACCAACCCACCAGAGATCTGCATCTCCTACCATATAAAGCCTCATAAGGTGCCATCTGAATACTGGACTAATAACTATTGTTGTACACAAACTCAGCCAATGGCAAGAACTGATCCCAATACCATCTAAACTCAATCGCGCACGCATGGAGCATATCCTCAAGAATCTGGATAGTGCGCTCGGACTGTTCGTCCGTCTGAGGGTGAAAAGCTATACTCATGGTCACCCGGGTACCCAACTCATGCTGGACGGCTCTCCAGAACTGTGAAATAAATACTAAACCCCTGTCTGAGATGATAAAAACTGGAATGCCATGCAGACGGACAATCTCCCTGATATAAATCCCTGCTAACCGCTCCGCTGAGTAAAAAGTACACACTATAATGAAATGAGTGGACTTGTTCAACCGATCCACAACAACCCAAATAGAATCAAACTTCCTCGTCGTTAGAGGGAGACCAGTGACAAAATCCATAGTGATATTCTCCCATTTCCACTCCGGAATCTCCATCTGCTGGAGTAACCTTCCCGGTCTCTGGTGCTCAGCCTTTACCTACTGACAATTGAGGCATATAGCTACAAACTCTACTATGTCCTTCTTCATCCGCCTCCACCAATAATGCTGCCTCACGTCCTGATACATCTTCGCGGCACCTAGATGGATGGAGTACCGCGAGCTATAAGCCTCAATCAATATCAACTCCCGAATATCATCAACATCGGGAACACAAATCTGACCCTACATCCTCAATACCCCGTCATCTCCAATAGTCACATCCTTAGCATCCCCATGCTGAACTTTGTCCCTGAGGACAAGCAAATGAGGGTCTTCATACTGCCGCTCCTTGATATGATCAAATAATGAAGACCGAGAAACCACACAGGCTAGAACCCGACTGGGCCCCGAAAGGTCCAATCTCATGAACTGATGAACTGCTTGGCTAAAGCCTAAACATCCATTGCCATAGGTCTCTCTGAAGCTGGTAAATATACAAAACTTCCCAAACTCTCTGCCCGACGACTCAAGGTATCGCCTACCACATTGGCCTTGCCCGGGTGATAAAGAATAGTAATATCATAATCTTTCAGTAGCTCCAACCATCTCCTCTGGCGCAAGTTCAGATCCTTCTGCTCGAACAGGTGCTGCAAACTCCGATGATCTGTATAAATCTCACAAGGCACGCCATACAAATAATGGCGCCAGATCTTTAAGGCGTGAACAATAGCAGCTAACTCAAGGTCATGGACAGGATAGTTCTTCTCATGTACCTTCAACTGTCTGGACACGTAGGCAATCACCCTACCGTCCTGCATCAACATCGATCCAATTCCAACTCGTGAGGCATCACAATATACTGTATAAAACCCCGAACCAGTAGGCAAAATCAAAATAGGGGCTGAAGTCAAAGTCGTCTTGAGCTTTTGGAAGCTCGCCTCACACTCGTCTGACCACTGAAAATGAGCACCCTTCTGGGTCAATCTAGTCATATGGGCTACAATCGACGAGAAACCCTCCACAAAATGATGGTAATACTCCGCCAGGCCAAGGAAACTGCGGATATCTGTAGCTGAGGAGGACTTGGGCCAACTCTGCACGGCCTCCACCTTTTTTGAATCTACCCGAATGCCCTCACTCGATACCACGTGGCCTAGGAATGCCACAGAACTCAACCAAATTATAAACTTTGCAAACAATTTCTTTTCTCTCACGGTCTGAAGCACTGTCCTCAAGTGTTGCTCATGATCTTCCCGACTTCGGAAGTATACAAGAATATCATATATGAAAACAATGACAAATGAGTCGAGATAGGGCTTGAATACAATGTGCATCAAATGCATAAAACTAATTAGGGCGTTAGTCAGCTCAAATGACATGACAAGAAACTCGTAATGACCATTCCGAGTCTTGAAGGCAGTCTTTGGGATATTCGGCTCCCGAATCTTTAGCTGGTGGTAACCTGAGCGCAAATCAATATTAGAAAACATGTGTGCACCCTGAAGCTGGTCAAATAAATCATCAATACGAGGCAAAATATATAGGTTCTTCACTGTAACTTTGTTCAACTGACGATAATCGATACACATGCGCATAAAACCATCTTTTTTCTTCACAAACAAGACAGGAGCACCCCATAATGAAACACTGTGTCGAATAAAACCCTTATCAAGCAATTCCTATAGCTGATCTTTCAACTCCTTCAACTCAAGAGTAGCCATACGGTAAGGAGGAATAGATATGGGCTGAGTGCCCGACAACAAATCAATACCAAAATCGATGTCCTGATTAGGTGGCATGCTTAGAAGATCGGCTGGAAACACATCGGGGAAATCCCTTACTACTATAACAGAGTCAATAGAAGGGGTATCAGCACCGACATCTCTCACATAGGCTAAATACGCGACATACCCCTTCTCAAACATATGCTGAGCTATAAGAAAAGATATAACTCGGCTGGGAGTGTGATCAAAAGTACCACTCCACTCAATTCGCGGAACACCTGGTATAGCCAACGTCACGATCTTAGCATGAAAATCAAGAATAGCATACTGGGGCGACAACCAGTCCATGCCCAAGATAATATCAAAATCAACCATATCAAGAAATAAAAGATCTGCTCTAGCCTCAAAACCACGAATAGTAACCAAACACGACCGATATACGCGGTCCAAAATAAGAAAATCTCCCACGGAAGTAGAAACATAAATAGGAGAGCTCAAGGTCTCTCGGACTGTACCCAAATGCGGAGCAAAATAAGATGACACATAAGAATAAGTAGAGACTGGATCGAATAGAATTGATGCCTCTCTGTGACTAACCAAAAAAAACCAGTGATAACAGAATCAGAGGCGACTGCCTCAGCACGATCATGAATGGAATAAAATTTGGCTCGGCCCCTACCTTGAGGGCGACCTCTATCTTCCCGATCTCCGCCCCTGGCTGGCTGGACAGGTGGGGTGGAAGCTGGAGCTAGAACAAGGGCCAGCGAATCCCTCTGGGTACGCTACTACTAAGACTGCTGGAGGTGCACTCCTTCCGAGCCTAGGGCAATCCCTCACTACATGGCGGGTATCCCCGCACTCATAACAAGATCTGGTAGGGCACGGTGGCTGTTACTTACTGGACCCACCCCTGCTAGACTGACCTCTGGAGGTACCCTACCACACAGGGGGCGCACTAGAAATTGGGGGTGCATAATAAGGCTCCTGAGATCTGGGAGGAGCTGGAGTACTGTTGGACGAAGGAAGAGCTGAGTGAACTAGGCGACCCATATAGCCCCTACCATGACGTCCTGCTCCTGAAGTATGGGTACCAGAGAAATGACTAGACTCTCGAGACCTCTTGGAATCTCTCTCCTCAAGCTCTCTGGCATGCATACCCTCTATCCTCCTGGCTATACTCACCACCTGCTGATAGGGTATATCCATCTCCAACTCTCGTGCCATGCCAGATTTTGTGGAAGGAATAAGACCCTCGATAAACCTGCAAACCCTCTCACGAACTATAGCCACCAAAGCAGGTGCATGCCTGGCCAACCTAGTATAACGAATGGCATACTCAGAGACAGTCACAGATCCCTAGCACAAGTGCTCAAACTCCGCGCGCCATGTCAGGGACAAACTCCCTCTAAAAAATATCTGAAAACTGAGTCCAAGACAGGGAGGCAGCCTCGTCCGGACTGTCTAGCTCAAAAGTGTGCCACCAGTCATAGGCGGCTCCCCCGAAGCTGGAAAGGTGCAAAAGAAACCCCACTCGAAGCAGTAATACCCATGGTGCGAAAAATGCAGTGCTAATCCTCCAAAAAACCCAAAGCATCATTTGTAGCTAGTCCGCTAAAAATAGAAGGATCATACTTCTTGAACCGCTCCAATCTACGTTGCTCATCCTCCGAAGCAGGTGCCCCATCCTCGGGATGAACCAGTACTGCAAGCTGAGCAGGAACAATATCTTGAATCAGTCCCATGTGCACCCTCTGCTCTGGAGTGCAGGATGCGGGAGTCTGGGCTCCTCCCCAGGCCTGGGACGTAGCTACAGATGGTGGAGGCAACCCTGCCTATGACAGCGTGGTATACATGCTCATAAACTTTGCCAATGCCTCCTGAACAGCTGGAGTGGTTGTGGTATTGGGCATCTCTGGTGCCTGAGACCTGACTGGGTCCACTGGCGGCACCACGATGGCTGCTCGCGCAGGTGCTCTGGCTGCACCTCGCGCACGGCCAAGACCCCTGCCCTGGCCCCTGCCTCTAGCAGCTGCAAGAGGGGCTGAGGGTGCCTGATCATCCCAGGTCGTGCGTGTCCTCAGCGTCTGTGAGAGAATAGAAGAGAGAAGTTTAGAATTGAGATCAAAACATAGCACGACACGAATTCAATGAAGTGATGTTTTTCCTAAACTGTTACATAGCCTCCCATAGATAAGTACAGACGTCTCCATACCGATCAACAAGACTCTAAATAACCGGCTTGTGCCCCGTGACTCCTATGAATCTAGAGCTCTAATACCAACTTGTCACGACCCTAGTTCACCAATCATGAACCTGTCATGACAGCACCCAGTATTCGCGACTAGGTAAGCCTGACACATTGCGGAAATTCAACAATCCTTACGAAAAATGATAAATAAAAGATGAATAGCATAAGAAAATGTATAGGGTACCGCCTGGACATACACTTCGACTCAAATAATGTAAAACCTCCAAGACCCAGAAACCCACAGGCAACACAGGCTAAGAGTAAAATATAACACATGGCTCTAACATCCAGACGTGTCTACAACAAGTGAGTACATGAATAAAACTACTAACTAAAGGTAGAATAGAAGGAGACTCTTCGGATCTGCAGACGCGGCAGATGCATACCTCATGCCTCCAAATATAGCTATGAAATCCCTAATAGCACGCCTGACCAGTAGTACATGGATATGCACAACAAAAGTGTGCATAAGAGTAGCATGAGTACACCACAGCGGTACTCAGTAAGTGCCAAGCCTAACATCGGTGGAGTAGTGACGAGAAAGGTCGAGGCCCCTACTGAGATAAACATAAGAATAAATATGAAATGAAATAACAGTAGGAAATACGTAAATCTCGAATATCTAACAAAACAATAAGAAGAACGAAAATCGGCTGTAATAAAATTCTACAAACAAGAACAATAACTACAGGTTATTTGTCTTCCGGGATCTCCTGGTATCCCAAGATCTCCCGGTATCCTCATCATACACACTAGGGATCTCCAAGTATCTCGAGGATCTCCCAGTATCCTCATCACATAAGCAAGGGATCTCCAAATATTTCGAGGATCTCCCAGTATCCTCATCATATAAGCAAGGGATCTTCAAGTATCCCGAGGATCTCTTAGTATTCTCCAATTAGTCAGTCCTTCACTAGGAATCTCTTAGTATCTGCCAGCTAATCAATCCTGCCCTGGGAATCTCTTAGTATCTGCCAGCTAATAAATCTTGCCTTGGGTATTTCTTAGTATCTGCGAATTATATAATACAGTGCCGGGGATCTCTTGGTATCCCGCACTTCCAAACCTCGAGACAAAATACGAACAGGGGAAGCTCCTGGGATGCCGTCCCAAAAGTAAATACACCACAACAAATCAATATTTAACGGGAAGGAAGCGAAAGGAGAACAACAAGTAAAGTCGAGAATCTAACATGCTTCACAAGAAAGATATTATGGCAATTTAATCAAATAGGGAAGATAAATAACTAACATACGTTCCAAGAAAAGACATATATTGCAATTTAGTCAAATAGAGCAAATAAGTTACTAACATGTTTTTCCCTAAGTCAAGACAAGTGAAGTTTCATTTTTTTTAACAATTAAATATGTGAAGAAACATAGTATAAATAAGCCAAGTAAGGTGAATTTTCAACAACTAGCACAAGTACACGTCTGTCACCTCGCGCGCAAGGCCTTTAAAAATTGACAAAGATATCCTAAGGGGAGAGGTCCCCTACACAAAGTTAGGCTAGCCACTTATATCGAATTGGTACAAAACCGCTAAGAAACAATGCCCTTGCCACGAGTATCCGACTCCGAGTGGCCCAAATTTATTCAAACAAATTACACATTGTAAATAACATCACAAGTAACTAATTACACTATTAAAATTAAAGCTGAGGCGCGAAAATAGGTGAAATAACCAAAATGCCCCTCAGACCAACGTCTCGGAATCGAATAATTTTCACATTTTCAAAAACCTCGTACTCCCACGAGTCTAACCATATAAAAATCTCATAAATAGGAGGTCAAATATCCCTTCAAATCATCAAAGTTAGGTCTAAGAACTTTACCCCAATTTCATCCATTTTTTATCCGTAATTCGAATTTAAAAGATGAATTTAACTATTAAATGATGGATTAAATTTAGAAATGATCATAGAAACGTTACCCAAAAATATCCTCTTCTAATTCCTCTCAAAATCGCCTTGGTCCGAGTTCAAACTTGATTTTTCAACTTATGAAATTAAACCCTCAAATTTTTTGCTTAACACACAGCTATTTGCTGTTTCGCGAACCAACGACCGCTTCTGCGGTCCCGCCTTTGCACTCAAAATACCGCTTTTGTGGCTCCCATTTAAAATAGTAATTTTCGCTTTTCCTGACCTTAAATCGTGGAAGAGACTCCTGCTTTCGCAAAAAAACTATCGCTTTTGCGGTCCTCACTCATCCCCTCAAGTTCCGCTTCTGCGGTCTACCACTCGCAGAAGAGAGTCCGCTTCAGCAGAACCAAGATCGCTTCTGCGGTTCATGCCTCATGGCCTCCTTCAACTTTTGCAACTGTTGAGCTGCTTTTGCGGTGCCGCTTCTGCGGTCCCCAAGCCGCAGAAGTGGAAACATCAGAAGCAGCAACATGAATTTCATCCAAAACTCCAAAACCAACCCATCGAGCATCCGAAACACACCTTAGGCACCCGGGACCTCAGCCAAACCTACGAACCTATCCTTAACATCATTCAAACTTGTACCAATCCTTAGATCATCTAAAACAATTCCGGAAACACAATTTAATCAATGATTTGAACTCAAAACTTCCAAATCGTAACCAAACTCGCTTTCATTTCAAAATCCAACCAAAACACGTCCGATTGGACTGAAAATTTGCACGCACGTCTCAAATGATATGACGGTGATGCAGCAACTTCCAGAATCCGTTCTGACCCTCGATCGAAAATTCACTATCGAACCGGACATCAAAATTCTAACTTTCGGCATTTCTAGGCTAAATGAGCTACGGACATCCAAAATTCATTCTGAACATGCTCCCAACCCCGAAATCACCTAACTAAGCTAGCAAAACCATTAGATTTCCATTCTGAGGTCGTCTTGACACTGTTCTGATTACAGACCATTTTCCAACACTTAATCTCTTATTTAAGGACTAAGTGTCCCAAAATACTCCGAATTCTATTACCGAATATCCTGGCAAACAAGAATCGCAGAAATGAACTTAGGGGAAGAAGTTAATGGGGGAACGGGCATAAATTCTAAATATGACCGGCCGGGTTGTCACAAAACGAGGGAAAACTGTAAATATATGCTAGTTCTACCTTCCCACTAGCAATGGCTATAATTATACTCGATAATCGGTTAATTCAAGGTGCACCAGGTCTAGCAAACATGCCGTTAGCTACAGGATGATTTAAAGTCTCCTCCCATTTATATTCTTTCTTGTAAACAGAAATACTCGTACAAAAGCATTTCTAAAATAATAAAGGGCATATCATTTCTTATCAAATCTTGTAATTTTATTTAAGTGACGATAATCATGTTTCAAGTAAAATATGTCTAGTAACAGTGAGAATCATTCACTTAACTGTAATATCTCAAATAACGGTAAAATATCTCTAGTAACAGTAAAAACGTTTAGATTAATTGGTAAATATCTCAAATAAACTATTATGTACAATATTAAGTAAAGGACTTATCCCACATGCAATTTTTAAATATTCGGTAACACGTTTTATTTTTAAAATAAGGTATAAACCATGAAGGATATGAAGATATAAATTGCGGTAAGATAAATACTCATAGTACCCGTATGAAATACCAAACTCTCATCTCGAGCGATTTGTATGACTTTCTTCAATCAATCTATAATCACATCAATAGCGACCTTGTGTTAATTTTTTTATTTAAGCTAATTCATAGCTAAATGTAGATTCCAAATCCTTAGAGTTTTATGTTATACCACCAATTCGCTGAATTATATTTATCCATGCTATGAGTAATTCAACGAGTCTATAATCTATCAATTTCAAGTTACTTGTATATTTATTTCTTTTTTTTCAATTATCTTTTTACCCAAATTATACCAACTATGTGTATATATCTAAATCATATAGGATCACTATCGATAATACTTTCTTTCGTACCTAACAAAATTATATACACCTAGAAGATAAATTTAAGCAAGTGAAGTAAGAAAATTTATCCTTTAAATTAAAAATGATGATTTTAACAAATTGCCTTTGTTTCTATGTGTATTGTCGTATTTAATTTATATTATTACATACAAAGACATTAATGTTATGAAATAGAAGATTCTTACACTTCTATTTAAGGTGAATGTCTTTAATGTACTTAATTAGAGAGATTTTAGAGTCCTATTATTGGTAGCAAGATCTTCATCCTCCCTATAAATAGAGGTGCTCTCTACCATTGTAATTCAACCCTCTCAACTCAATAAGAAGAACTCTCTCTACTCTTCTCTCTATTGCTATTGTTCTTGTTCTATCGTTCTTGTCTTTTGCTTTAGTTTATAACACGTTATCAGCACGAGACTCTACCTTCTCAAGTATCATTCTCGAAAATCCAAGGTATTTTCCCTCTTCCTAATTTAATTTTCGAGTATGTCTGACATTATGAAAAGAAAGTTCGTTGCCCTTGAAATTTCGGGCAAGAACTATATGACATGGGTGTTGGATGCTGAAATCCACCTAGATGCTATGGGTCTCGGAGACACCCTCAAAGATAAAGAAAAAGCATCCACCCAAGATTGTGCGAAGGCCTTGATTTTCTTGCGCCACCACCTTGACGAAGGTTTGAAGATTGAATATCTCACCGTCAAGGATCCACTCGTTTTGTGGAACAGCTTAAAGGAGAGATATGACAACCTGAAGTTGGTCACTCTGCCACAAGCACGATATGATTGGGCCCATCTGAGGCTACAGGACTTTAAGTCCGTTTCTGAATATAATTCTGCTATGTTCAGAATTACTTCTAAACTGAAGCTATGTGGAGATAACATCTCCGATTACGATATGCTTGAGAAAACGTTTACAACGTTTCATGCCTCCAATATGGTACTGCAGCAACAGTACCGAGAGAAAGGCTTTACGAAGTACTCTGAACTGATTTCTCTCTTACTAGTGGCTGAGCGAAATAATGACCTGCTCATGAGAAATCACGAAAATAGACCAACTGGGTCTACACCACTGCCTGAAGCAGATATGGTGCACTCGCATTATGCCAAACATAAAAGGGACCATGATCACGGTCATAAACGGGGTTAAAGCCAAGGACGTGGACAAGGAAGAAATTCCAAAGAAGTCCGTCACCCCCCAAAGAGAGATAACCACCGAAAGCAGAAACGGGATCCCGAAGATCCTAAGGCAAATAGTTCAGAAACTATATGTTATCGTTGTGGTGGGAAAGGGCACTGGTCAAAGATTTGCCGTATACCAAGACACTTGGTTGACCTTTATCAAGCATCTCGAAAGAGAAAAGGCCCTGAAACAAACTTTGTCTATGACGACAATGAGGACATCACCCACCTGGATGTGGCAGACTTCTTTGAGCAACCCGATGGAAAAATAGACCACCTAATCGGCGATGGACCCGTGATGAAAGAAGATGGAGTTATTTGATTTTGTTCTACTTATTTGTATTAGTTAGTGAATAAACTAATAGTCATTAGCATTAGCTCGTATTAGTTAGTTCATAAAGCAATGTTAGCAGTAGTTCTTTAGAATATCTTCAATATGTTCAAATATCAATAAAACTTTTATTTTCCAGTGGGGGTAATCGACTAGCCTGAAAAACTAGTCGATTATCAACTATTTTCGCATTAAAGTTGAAAAACAATTGATCAACAATCGATTGTCTTTGGCTAACAATCGATTGTCTTGAAACAGCTGGAATTTTTCAAAAATAGCCAACAATCGATTGTCTTTGTCTAACAATCGATTGTCTTGAAACAGCTCGAATTTTTCAAAAATCACCCACAATCGATTGTCTATATCTAACAATCGATTGTCATTAGGCAGTGATCTGGAATTTTTCAAAAATCATCCACAATCGATTGTCTATGTTTAACAATCGATTGTCTATGTTCCAACAATCGATTGTGTGTGTTTAATAATCGATTGTCTCATGAAAAACGCTGAAATTTTCAAACTGCAAAGTAATTGATTATGGATAACATATCTGATTTTGTTAGCCAACTGTTAGTAGCAGATTTTGAAAATATTATGTGACACAAAAGAATTGAACTTGTTTATTCTTATATTCGTGTATTTCTTTTGTATGTTAAACTATGGGATAGCAAATATAGATATCTCACAAAGCGAACTTGGACCAACGTCCAATTGTAAAAGTATTTGCCTAGTTGATTCATGTACTACACATACAATACTCAAAGAAAAGAAGAGTAATTGTGTAAGGCAAACATTACTACAATCTATGGAAGTAGTAAATTGATTGAAGGCTCCGGAAGAGCAAATCTAACTCTGCCCAAAGGCATGACGTTAATCATTGAGAAATGTTCTCCTCCAAGTCTAAGAAGAACTTGTTGAGTTTTAAAGATATCATTCAAAATGGATATCATATTGAGACAATAGATGAGAATAATCTTGAACTCTTCATGAAAATGAGGCTGCCCATTTCGGTTTGGGTTCACGCCATTTTGCATGCAACAATACTAGTTTGTCGGCTGCCCACTTCGGTTTGGGGTCACGCCATTCTGCATGAAGCAATGCTAGTTCGTCGGCTGCCCACTTCGGTTTTGGGTCACGCCATGTTGCATGCAGCAATGCTAGTTCGTCTCTGACTGATGAATTGACACAAATATTCCCCATTGCAATTGGTTTTGGGTCATGAACCCAATATATCCCATTTAAGAAGCTTTGGATGCGCAGTATATGTGCCTATAGCACCGCCATCCCGCACCAAAATGGGTTTGCAAAGGAGGTTAGGAATATATGTTGAGTTTGACGCGTCCTCCATTATTCGCTACCTCGAAACATTGACAGGAGATTTGTTCACTGCACTATTTGCAGACTGTCAATTTGATGAGACACTTTTCCCAAAATTAGGGGGAGAAGTTGGTGAAACCAAACGGGAAATTTTGTGGAAAAATGCATCATTATCTCATCTTGATCCACATACCTCTATTTGAAAGAAAGAGGCACAAAAGACTATCCATTTGCAAAGAATAGCAAATCAAATGCCTGAAGCATTTATAGATTTGAAAAGGATAACAAAATCACATATCCTCGAAGTGAATGTGATTCACAAATACATATTCAATGTTGGAAGAATATGAACATGAAATTGGTATAGAATATACCACACTCACTCCTAGAAGGAGGCTTGAGATGATACCACCCTCACCCCTAGAAGGAGGTTTGAGATGATATATGGCATGAATGATCGTTGGTCGCGTACCTATTGTACGCCAAAGTATTTTGGAAATATGACCATTAAAGGACAACAATAATGCAAGAAACATATCTTGCATATAAGTTTGACATGACCATAATGGTATAACTTTCTCTTTAAGAAAGATATTCACCACACGGATGTTGATGAACCTGTGGTAGTACAAAGTTAATTGAGAGCTCTCGAAGAGCCAATTATTACTATGTTGGAGAAACACAATTGAGTATTGTGCTGTAGTAAGTCTCAAAGAAACTTATCCAGTTTCCAAAAGTACACGCGAAGGCGATTGATGATATTGAGACTATAAATAAAGGAAGGCTTTGATTCTCCTATTACTACAACTTGTAGCGGGGTAATTTGTATATGAAAAGCTACCCGCTTTGTTCTCCAGTTTGTACTACACAAACGAAAGAATGCCACAATAAAGTGGATATCTATTGGTATAAAACCCATGTCATAATAAACCCGAAGTTTATTGATAAGTGCACATGTCATGGTGTAAATTTGAAGTTTACCAATATTGATAATTTATTCAGTTGACATTCGTGTTAGCCATCTCATTTGAAGTATGATGTGCAAATTCACATAGGTGAATATTAAAGAACTAGAAAGTTCTTTACGAATACTCTTGTATCACTTGTTCTCATTAATGAACTGACCAACTAAAGAGTTCGGGTTGAAGCCCCTAAATTCTGGAAATATCAAAGGTGAATATGGGCCCATTCACCTGCCATGTATACCACATATGATGCATCTATGATATGGTTACATGCGCCATTGTTATTAACCCGCAGCCTGGCAGTGCTTGCGAGGTAAATCGCTCAGTAATCTAACTTCGAGCATAGTTTCCAGATTCTCTACTCAAGACAGTTCATCTTGATAAGTTGGTTTATATCAAAGTTGGTTTAGCAAGATAATTATTGAGTGCTTCCACTTAATAGCTAAACTGTTTCTTATGAGAACTAAGTTATATATATATCAGTTTGATATAAGTTGTATACGAGAATATATTCTCCCCTCACAAGTGGTTCAGGGTGAGGAACCAAATAATTTCATCTTATTATTAAGGTGCTGTGTATATTGACATAATGCACAAAGATGATTTTCCAAAGTTGAGGAAACATGTTAGTTTTACTAACATGAGGGGGAGACATGATAAACACTTGAGAAAGTGTTACATGGGATGAATTTTCATTTGTATATGTATATCCCCGAATATCATGATATGAACCTGAAGTTCATAAAAGGGATAATTCAAATTGCAACATATTGCAAAGCATGCTTTACGCATTTACTGACCCAAAGAAAGTAACTAAATGGAAGAGATACAATTCAAGAAGAATTGATTCCATATGAAAGACATGTAGCTTTGAACCTATAGTTCATATGCTTGAAAGTATAAAGGCAAAGGTATGTATAGTCAATTTTCGATATCTTATTTGTTTAGCATGACATGAAAACTTGATATGCAGCTAAAGTTTATTATATGGCTTATATGACTTAACTTGAAAGATTTAAGTTGCTTGAAGCATATGCAATTCGTGGTCCTGAAGTACCACATCCTAAGTGCAATTTGTGTACATATGTACCTTGCTATAACTATAAGCATGATGGCATTGAGAATGCATCTATGGAGATATTGAAGAGCTATTCCACGACATTATATGAAGATGTTCATATCTATCAAGAGTGATGATTTCAAGGTGCGGAATATTTATTCAAGTCAATATGGTTGATTTATTCATCAAGCATCTACCAAAGATCGTTTTGAAGATGATGCACAAGATTGGAATGCAAATGCTCAAGGATATAAATTGATGTACTCATTAGGGGGAGTCAATGCGCGTTGCACTCTTTTTCCCTTACAAGGTTTTGTCCCACTGGGTTTTCCTTGCAAGGTTTTTAACGAGGCAACCAATAGGCGCATATTCAAACATGTGTACTCTTTTTCCTTACTTTAATTTTTCCCATTGGGTTTTGGTTTTAAGGTTTTATGAGGCACATCATTGAATAGACATTCAAGGGGGAGTGTTATGAAATAGAAGATTCTTACACTTCTATTTAAGGTGAATGTCTTTAATGTACTTAATTAGAGAGATTTTAGAGTCCTATTATTGGTAGCAAGATCTTCATCCTCCCTATAAATAGAGGTGCTCTCTACCATTGTAATTCAACCCTCTCAACTCAATAAGAAGAACTCTCTCTACTCTTCTCTCTATTGCTATTGTTCTTGTTCTATTGTTCTTGTCTTTTGCTTTAGTTTATAACAATTAAGAAATTGATTTGTTTTAAAAAATTAAATCTTCAACAAAGTGTTCTACAGTCACCCATGATCCTTCCACAAAGTGCTATGAGTTAGGGAATGATTACTTAATGTTTTCTTGTTTCTAATTATATTAGTAAATCTTACTATATAACTCAAATTTAAATTTATATACTCTCATATTAGTAAAATAAAATATAAGAATATTATATTACCTATTTTCCAAAGTTTGGTTCCAACCTCCTCCTCCTTCTTCTTCTTTTTCCTTTTTCCTTCTCTGCGTTTTTTTTTCTTTTGCTTCTATTTAAGCAGCGCTGATTTTCTCTTTCCCCTAATTCCCTTTTATTTCTTTTTCACGTGGGCTTTTGCCCTTCTTTTAAATTGATTAGGTCTTCTTTTTTTTCTTTTCTTGTATTTTATTTTGTTTTGTTAAAAGACCAACACACCCTAACTTAAATATGGGTCACTACATCCTACCCACCTTATGAAATTTGGTCCCCGAATTTAACTTAAGTACGTACATATGAACTGAAATAAATGGGAATACTTCGCATGTATATTTTTTTGTAATTACCACACAGATTCTTCAACTGTATTATTTCTCTATAACACTTCAACGAACATAATTTCTTTTGACTGCAGCTCCTTACTTGCCTATCAGCAATAGCCATGGGCGCCTCCTCATCAGACAACTTCTCGTCAAGAGATGTAACAGGTGCTTCAAGAACTTGACATGAGTCTAATATATATTTTCTTAGCATTGAGACATGAAAAACTAGATGAATAAAGGACAACTCAAGAGGAAGTTCCAAACGATAAGTCACCGCTCCCACTCGGTCTAGTATTTCATACTGACTTATAAACCTCGTGATCAACTTACCTCTTTGTTCGAATCGCATCACGCCCTTCAAAGGAGATACCTCTGTCTCCAATTGTAAACATTAAACCTCTTCTTCTCTTATCCGCATAAGATTTTTATCTACTTTGAGCTGTAAGAAATCTTTGTCGGATCAATTAAACTTTGTCCATAGCTTCTTGTACTAAGTTGGGTCCCCATAAGTTAGTCTCACCAGTTTCAAACCATCCGATAGGAGAACGATATCTTCTACCATACAATACTTCGTACAATGCCATTTGAATACTGGACTGCAAGCTATTATTGTAAGCAAATTCAACTAAAGGTAGATAAGCGTCGCAACTACCTCGAAACTTAAGAATACACTCTCTCAATATATCTTCCAAGATTTGTATAGCACCTTTGAACTTTGTGTTTGCGTGCGATAAAACTAGTAATAAGATCTACTCGTGTACCTCACTGAAGTGAATACGATAGTTTATTAGAACTGATGGACAATAGAGCTCTATTGAGTCAGATAATTTTCTGTTCATGTATATCTATGCATATTTTACCTCACTATAAGAAGTTTTGACTAGTAATAATGTGCCTACTTGGTAAGTCAATTTACAACTTTCCCACATGCCTTTGAGTAATTTAGTCATATATGTATTGTTCTATTGTATTTCCACTTCAGAATCTTGAGTTATTTTAGCGGGCTTGTGAGTCGCAAGTGCTTGTCTTAATAACTGACATGTCACATAGTTAGGAATAAAGTTAGCGAATTTTTTTCCCTTCTTTCTTTTCCAATCAATTAATTTTTTTATAGTCATGGTGCATCTTATAGACCTGAGATATATACTGTATCGAGAGTTGTGATCTCCATCACGAATAGCTTGTCTCAACCCTTATATGTTTGCTACAGATAATTAATTACGTAGTCGAAGAATACCCTTACTATTAACAATCATATCCTTGCTTTTACCACCTAGAAACAAATATCGATAATTAAACAATCGCGCATCCACGTATTGGCTAGCATATATACATCTACATCTGGTTTGACCAATAGCCAATAATGTCTTTGAATTTTTATTTTTATTTTACATTGAATCTAATACGTGTACGTTCTAGTCAATGAATACCTTTGTCTAGAAGTATTTTACAGGAGCTAAATGCGTCAAATCACCCATACGTGTACGTTCTAATCTATGAATATCTTTGTCCAGGAGTATTTTCCCGAACAGTACAAAACAGTACAATTATATCTTTAGTAGTTCCCTACATCAACAGTGCTAAATATTTATCTCTGATGGTTTTAAATGTACTTTAGTCTCTTGTGCTAGGTATAAATCTAATAGGTTTATTCATATAAATAGTGTCTCTAAATCTTAAAAGGAAACACCAATATAACCATCTACAATCATGAATGGCATAATACTGTGAGCACGTAATTTTTGCCCTATATATGACTTTCTCCCAGAAAATTCAAAATAAAACAATTTCTAGTTTGTTGCAATTGTTGTGAATTTTTTGTTATTTTCCTTGTATTATTTGCATTTTTGTATGACATGTTTATTTGTTAAATTAATAAAATAAAAAAATAATGCAATACAAAAATATATCGCATTTGTATTTAGGATTTAATTCTATAATTAGGAGTAATCAAGATTGTTTTACAAAACAAAATTCACAAAAAATAGGCATCTTTTCTATTTTTAGCCTTTAATGTCCACATTGCGTGATTATGTTTTAATTGTTATTTAAGTTTTGATGATAATTGTTATTAGGAGTTAATTAGTATTTTAAGATAATTTTGGATTTTATAATTTGATCGTATCATTTTAGTTTTATTAAATAGAAAATAAAAAGAAAAGAGAACAAAAATAGAAAAACAAATCCGGAATTGGGCCTCTTCCTAAATTTTAAACTCCAGCCCTAAACACCTCAACCCAACCCAAACCCCTTGACCCGGTCCATTTCTCCACCCCCCCCCCCCCCCCCTGTTTTGATTGTTCAGACTTTTCACCTAACCAGATAACAAAATCAAAAGAAAAAAAACCTAAAAACCTAACTTTAACTTTCTAACACACCCTCCCTTCTCTTCTTCTTCTCCAAATCACCTCCACCAGTCCCCATCGCCATGAACACCCATGAAACCACCCGAGACGACCCCACTGCCAAACAACCATCTCCAGATAGACCCATCGCTGCTCCCCCACGACCAGCTTTTTCCCGTCACCAGCTTCTGCTTCAACGTCACAACGAGCCCGTGATCCACTCCAGTCAGCCGTACATCACATCGTCCAGCAGCAACCATAAACGACCAATGCTGCTACTTCATCATTCTTCTGCTTCGTCCCCATAACGACCCTTTATTCTTCATCTTGTTCACATCCCCATCTTTGTTGAAGTTGCGCGGTCAAATTCAAATTTGGGAAACAATTTGTTATTCGAGCCCGTTGGTTTGAGAATCGTCGTGTCGAGACCTGATCGCAATTGTCTATTCGATTAGCCCGTGTAACTACTAGAGTTTCATTAAGTTAATGAAATTCCAGGTTCATTTTTGACTTTCATGTATTTAATGGGTTAGACCTGATTTTTGATTTACATGTGTTTATGTGAAAAATGTAGTCTTTTTTGCTTCTTAGTTTGTTTCTTCCGATTTTTTGTTTTTTGTTTGAAGGATTCGAACTAGTTAGTAAGGCTTTGTGTAAAATTGTAGCTGGTATTATTATTTATCTCAAATGGTTTCAATTTGTATTGTATGGTTTCTTTCTCTTTATTGTTCTTCATATACATTTAGTCTGCCTTTTCGTCCAGTATGTTTACAATGTTCATTGTTCTTGTTTAGTTTTAATCTAGAAGTGTTTAGCTTAATCACTAAATCATTGTTTTGATGATATTTGGTCTTAATTTAATTTCAAGCTTAAATTGTGATTTAAGTTTGATTAATCCTAATGTTGTTCTGATATGAATCTAATCTTGAATGTTGATATGAGTCTGAATTTGTTGAATTGTCCTAATATTGTTGTTTGGGAGTTAGTATCATGTGTTTAATTAGTCAATTGGTAGTCTTGAATTGGTTATAGCTTATGGAGGTTTTCGTACATATTGAATTTCAGGGGTAATTTGGGAAGTTCACAAGTGAAAAATTAGTTTGCCTAAGTGATCTGTCCAGTGGGGTCCTAATGTGCATTAATTTGAAATAATTGATAGAGGGGTACCACTAAGTAATCTGAGTGTTTACTAAAATTGAAAATTAGAAATAGTATAAGTTATGATAAAAGGGTAAAGAACTCACATGACAAGAAAATCCCACACAAACTCAAAGGAAAATTCTACAGAGCCGTGGTTAGACCTGCGATGTTGTACGGGGCAGAGTGCTGGCCCGTGAAGAACTCCCATGTCCAGAGAATGAAGGTTGCTGAGATGAGGATGCTTAGGTGGATGTGTGGGCACACCAGGCTGGATAAGATTAGGAATGAAGTTATTCGACAGAAGGTAGAGGTGGCCCCAGTGGACGAGAAGATGCGGGAAGCGAGGCTGAGGTGGTTCGGGCATGTACGGAGGAGGGGTCCCGATGCCCCGGTGAGGAGCTGCGAGCGGCTGGAGATTGCTGGTGGTCGGCGGGGTAGAGGGAGGCCTAAGAAGCATTGGGGAGAGGTGATTAGGCAGGACATGACAAAAATGCAGGTTACCGAGGACATGACCCTCGATAGGGGAGTCTGGAGGTCTAGAATCAGGGTTACAGGATAGGGGCTCTTAGAGTCCTTCGTTCGCCTCACCCGGGGTTGGGTGTGGGTTAGTAGGGTTACCCATCGATGTCTAGTGTTTTAGCCTAGGTCCCCTCTTGGTTGCGACGGTATTTATGTTCCTTATGTTTACATAACCATTTACGTTATTTCTGCAGGATTACTTATGCTTTGTTTTGTTATTTTGTTTTGTCTTGCCTTGGTTACTAATTTTGTCTTTGTTTTCCAATGCAGCTTTTCATTCTGTCCTATGCGCCGAGGGTCGCATGGAAGCAGCCTCTCTGCACTTTTGGGTAGGGGTAAGACTGCCTACATATTACCCTCCCCAGACCCCACCTGGTGGGAGTATACTGGATAGTTGTTGTTGTTGTTGTTGTTGTTGGTAAAGAACTCACATATAGGGGAATATTTTGGGCTGGAAAGTATGGGGGTAATAATAAAAGGGGTAGTAATAATAATTAATGGGTAGAAGAAAGAGTCTTGCCTTTGGGTATAAAGGAGGAGTCATTTGATACTTAAAGGGGAGTGAATCTTGATGTAGAAATTTTCAGAACATTAGGGGGGATAAAAAGACTTTTGAATCTTAAGAATTAGAGAGGTTTTGGAAGTGAAAAACTGAAGAAAAATCTGTTTCTTTTATTCACTATTAAAAATCAGCGTCAATTGTTATTGTTCAGCTTCAAGCTTCTTTTCTTGGGTGTTAAAAATTAGAAGTAACTATTTTTGGCAACTGGTTATTTCTCTATTAGTTTGTGCTTATTTTCTAATACTACTGGCATTTAAGTAGTGTAGCTTGGATTTACTGTTGGTTCCGATTTGTTTGAAAATTCCTGGTTTTTCCGCTTGGTTGCTCTTTTGGGCTTTCTGCCATTCCCACTGTTACTGGGATATTCCCGCGTTGTCGAACTGCTGTTGATGTGTGTGTGCAGCTATTGTTTCCTACAAAGCTTCATCTTCTTTGCTTTCAAAATACCAGGTACATGGCTGTAACCTTGTCGATATTGTAAGTTGAAATGTGAAAGCATGAATACATATGAAGAATGGAACTTATCTTTTTCTTTGTTTCTTTTACTAATTGTATTTAGGCTATTCTATATGTTATTATTCTGTAAATTTTTGTCGCATTGCATAACTATGCATCTTGTAGTAATGCATTAAATAATACCCTGCTTTAGTTTGGTTATTAGGTAGTATATGTTTAAGCATGCTCATTACCGTCAAACTGTTTAATAATTTGAATAAGAGAAAAATAATAAGTTGGCTTTAGTAAATCGGATTGGAAAAAATTGGTTAGTTCACTAGCTATGAAGGTTTTAATATTGTCAACAGTATATTAATCGTGAACATGTAGCTAAATTTGGTTAAAGCATGAATTTAAATTAATTTCGTGAAATAGGCATTATGGCGTGATTTGAGTAAAAGAAAAAAAATGAGTTAACGTATAAGTTTAATAAACTTTTGAATATGCATTAGTAATTAAGATTGATTCTAGTTTCAAATAGTTGTAAATAATTAATTACAATGGTTCAAGTCATCTAGCAATGCGTGTTTAATCTAGTTACAGGATAATTAGTTTCTTTTGAGTATATTATTTGTCGATTCCGTATTTTTATTTATAATTTCAATTTTAGTAATATTCCTTTCCGTTAACATTTGTCTTAATCTAACAATTAATATGTTACACCTTTCTTTTTTTAAGCATGTAAGTAATTAGGACTTTTTTCTCTTTTATTTTAGAGACGAGTTTAATAGAAATGTAGTCACTTTAGGATATCCTTAAAATAAATGAGGTGATCTTCACCAAAATAAATCACAAATTGCGTGTCCCTCATAAATGTATATATTAAAAATACCGAGACTTCGGGATGTGCCATTAGCAAATTTCACGGCCTTTCCAAAATAACTACGCGTTAGACTCTCTAGGCGCGTATTTAATAACGTTATCTCCCTAAATTCGGGTGCACATTTATGTCACCCAAATCCAAATCTCAACAAAGTTGAAATGTGTCGATAATCACGGGTACATTGACTGTAACGTGGTTCGAGATACATTTTCACAACGTTGTAATTCTCTTTAATAATAATAATAATAATAATAATAATAATAAAAGCGGTAAAGAGTTAAAATTTGCACGTAAGTTCACATGTTTTAAAAATCAGATAAACAAGCCGAATATGATAGTTGAGCAACCGTGCTAGAACCACGGAACTCGGGAATGCCTAATACCTTCTCTCGGGTTAACAGAATTCCTTATCCGGATTTCTGGTTCGCAAACTGTAATACAGAGTCATATTTTTCTTTGGTTCAGGATTAAAATCGGTGACTTCGGACACAATTAATATCTCAAGTGGCAACTCTGAATAATTAATAACCAAATCCCGTTCTGATTGTCCTTTAAGTGAAAAAACTCCTTTTAACCTTGCGGGTATTTGAAAAGGATGTATGACAGCTCTGGCGACTCTGCTGGGGATAACGACCCAGAACAACTGGTTCAGAATTAGAAATTCGAGCTTAGAATAAATTATTGAATTTGTCTTTATTTATTATTTGATATTTATATGATCTGTGCTTAATGTGCAAAATGGTCCTTTTACCGCTTTGATATTGTTTGAACTGTATATACATAAACTATGCCGAAACCCCTCTCTTCTCTCTCCTGAGAAGTGCATGATGGTCGTGACTTCTTTTTGTTAGAGTCATTATCCCAATATATAATGAGTATTCAAAGGAATTGCAAAACCGGAGGATCTTTTGGTTAACGTCACGCAGTTACCATCCTCGGCTCGAGTTGTCCGCTCGGGTAAAAGCCATGTCTATAACAAAAACCCAGGTTTGAAATCTAGTATAACAAAATTTCATGTCGAATCCCTAGTAGGAACGTTTATTTGCATCATGTTGCATTTGACTTAGGGGACTCAATACAGGGGTTGGGTCCATCTAGGACAAGCAACCTGAAACGAAAAAGGTCATCCTGCTGCATCCTGTTTGTTTTACGCATTTATTTGCTTCAGACTTGCATGCTGACCGGCTTTGAAAATACGGAATTTCAAAAAAAAACAAATTGTGAAAAAGAGAAAGAAAAAATAGCAGTGTAGAGAGATAACTACTCTTTTTTCTATAAAAAACCAATTCCCAAGTAGTGTCGAAATTCTGCCGAAATTTTAAGAAAATAATAAAAACAATATTTGTTTTTTAATAGTTGCTTTATTAAAAAAGAGTCTGTAATTCTAGTTTGTCTTGTGTTCAAAATGAAAAAAAATAGTTTATTCGCCACAGGAAAGAAAAAAAAGGAAAAAAAGTTTTGGTTTTTGGTTTTTCTTGTTTTCAAATAGTTTATTTGCCAACGAAAAAGAAATAAGTCGTTTTATTGTTTGTTGAAAAGAAAAAGGAAAAAAGTTTCGTTTAAAAAGTTGCTTTATATATATATATATTTTTTTTCTTATGAAATGTCAAATATAAAAATAAAATGAGTTTTTTTAAAATAGTTCGGTTAATTGGTGAACTACGCCGGTTTTATTCTCACAGGGCGTGGGATACGTAGGCAGCCCTCATCGGGTCCAATCTTCCCTTTTGCAATACAGCAAAAATTGTCAAATTTTAATTTCGTTGTAAATAAGTCGGGTGACGCCGCTCTTGTCAAATATAGCCAAATGTTCCCGAAAGGGACACCGGAAGGCTGACTTTGTATAAACGGCCACCTTGGGTCATTTTTTAAATTTTTGACCGATTAACCCACACAGCTTTAAAACATTCGTCCCCGAGGCGCTGAAAGGCCGTGTTTGCAATATTGGGTCTTCTATTTTGAAAAAAAAAAGAGTCAAAAATTAGTCGGGTGGTGTTGTTTTTTCAAAAATAGCCGAATGTTACCGAAAGGGATGCCGGAATGCTGACTTTGCATTAACAACCAACTTTAGTCATTGTTTTGGGATTTTGGCATGTTAGCTAACGCAACCTTAAAGTCTTCATCCCCGAGGTGATGAAAGGTCGTGTTTGCAAAACCCATTATTTTATTTTGAGTTTTAAAAATAAAAAAAGAGTTAGTGGGCAGGTAAATGTTGTTTGGATTGTTGGTCAAAATAAGCCGAGCCGGCTTCAGCAGTGTATTAAACCGTTCTTGCCGAGATAGCCTTAGAGTATCTTTCATTTGTCAAAAGGCTATTTTCGTGAAAGAACGGACAAGTTTGTAAAATAATTCTTCCCGGCCTCAAAATTCATGTGAAATTGAGAAAGGGCCACGTTTGTGAAAATAGTCATTTGGTTAAATTAGCATATAGGGGAAGGAATTTGTCCATTTGTTTTTGAGTTTGTAATTCTTTTTATTAGAATGTGTGGGTTGTTTGATTTTCGAGTTTGTAGGTCATCTTTATACCTTTGAAACCCAGTTTGTTTTTATTATGAAAATTGAATTCCTAAAATGTTTTATTGTTATTTGCCTTGTATCTGCACGAACTACGCAAGGTCTGATCATGCGGGGTCATGATACGTAGGCAATCTTCATAAGATTCGACCACAACTGTATATAAGAAAAACGATGGAAAAAAAGGGAAAAAAATGTTGATAATAATAAGTACCGACTGGGGCCCATTCTACCATGTTTTATTTTCAGCATAAAGAAAGGTGGTCGGTTTGTGGTTTTAAAGTGCTAACTTTTCTCTACAACAAGAGTCAATGGCCGAGAACAACAAAACTGAGTTGGCTTATACTGATGCCAGAAAGCAGCTGGTCGAACAGGACATTGGATTGGTAGAAGAGGTAAAGATACTGAGACAACACGTGGTGGACATGTATCGGGCATGGATGGTTGGGAAGGCACCCATACCGCCACCGCCTGCTATCTCCGATGATGTCCTTACCTGAACCTTGGCATCACTTGACCATTCCTCCATATCTCAAATTGAGGAGAAGCCGAAAGAAGATTTTGGGAAGTTTTGTCTCAAATGGAGTGAGCAAGTTGTTCGAGATAACCTTCCCATGAAAAGAAGAGATGTTGTTGAACCTCCCCAACGATAGGGTCCAATGGTTGTCCTTACCAAATACCCTAATGCTCTATATCGACGCTGTGGATATCCTTGTAATTCTCCAGACCACTAATTCTCTCCACGGGACTCCCAAAGACATGCTCCACTCTCCAAGTACCCAGCTAAAATAACACCTATCTACCGCCAAGGGCCTACAGGAACCCTCCACGGGCAGGTTTCCAGGGAAATCAGGATTTCAGAAATGAAAGAGTGCAGAGAAAAAGAACATTAACCGAGTTGGGAGAAACCGATATTGCTTTATTCCCCAAGTTAAAGAAGGTGGGTTTGTTGAGACCTGTTGAGCATAGGTTGCCAACTCCCCTACCCCAAAATATGGACCACTCGGTAAGCTGCGAGTATTGTTCGGGAATGCTAGGGTATGATACTGAAAAATGTTGGAGGCTGAAACATGCAATACAAGATCTTATTGATGCCAACAAGATCGAATGTAAGACCCCAGAGGTGATGAACATTAACCAGAATCGCCAGCTTGAGTTTGATGATTGGAAAGATGCTCCATCTTCTAGTTAGCCAGGGAAGATTATTGGTGGTTGATGTTGTTGTCATTTGTGTTGTCCAAGTTATTTTCAGGGTGGTAATCCGGATATTGTCTTGTGACTCAAACCCTCTTATCCTTTTATTCGGTCTAACTTGTTAAGTCAAAGTTGGTTTGTATAGTGTTGTCCAGGTTTATTACAATTTAATTCTATGGTTGTAGCTGTTTGTTTTGTTGATTAAACGGTTTCACCATTTGTCGCGAATTCCGGTCTTTTATTATTTCATGTTATCTTCTTTGTTTAGTTCTTTTTATCTTTTGTTTTGTCTATTTGTTCAAACACCGATTCTAGTGACATGACATGCGCGCACAGATTAGGCCTAATCTTAAAGCTTAATCATAAGGCCACTAGGAGATGATCGGCACACTTAAGGGAAACAAGAGCGCTTTGAGATTATTTGGAACCAAAGTCATGTGAAACTGGGGCAAGCTCAAAAGGAACCATAAAGGCAAGCTAGACAAATTGACATGAGTGTCGTTCATGATAATGAAGGTGAGAGTGTTGCCCAATGGTGCTTTAAAGATGACAAATGAAAGGTGAATGTGCGCATATGACATAATCCGAAAATATGGCGAATGTTAATTATGTTGTTTGTGCTTGGGATGTTTTGAAGACTAGAATGACGAAGGCATTTTGTTCTGCTACCTAAACATTTTATCCTTTGTTGCTCCTTTTGAGCCTTATTTATTTTCTTTCATACCCTCCCCTCCCCCCCCCCCCCCCGCCCCGTTCGGAATCAGTAGCAAAGAGTAGAAACACAAACAGAAAATGATAAGATAAGAAAAGAAAAGAATACAAAAAAGAAAAAACAACGAAAAAATGTTAACGAAAAAAAATAAAGTCAATTAGAAAACGAAGGAATTGTGAACTACGTTCGACCTGATTCCTTAAAGAGGATATGTAGGCATTTCGCAGCTCGGTCAGAGTGTAAAATAAAAATCAAAAAACCCCAAGCAAGAAACTGGGGCAAAAGTTGTATATATTATAAATAAATCTAGTTCTGGAGGTTGTAATTTTGAACCCAAAATTGATGCATTTTCGAGCCTTTAATATCCTTTCTTTCTAGCCTATCCAAAATCCCACATTACGGTCCAAAGAACGACCTTCTGATCAGTCTTCAAAAGATGCCAAGTCAGACAAATGTGAGAGTCTTACCGGTGAACATAACACTCTGATATCTAGTAGAAAAGACTCTAATCCCTAGCAGAAAATGAATATGAGAGTGTCTTAGCAGTAACACCCCAATTCCCAGCTAAAAAGTGATACAAATGAGAGAGTCTTATTGGAAAAAACATTCACGAGCACCTTGAGGCGACTGTGAGTTAGAGATAAAAGCCAAAATGAGAGAGGCTTGAGAGTGAAAACCCTTCGGGCACTACAAGTTCAATAAAGATTGAGAATTAGATGAAAATCACAAGACAAAAATTGTGAAAGCCGATTGATGACGGAGGATAGGCCATATGTGTATGTCATGACTATTAGAGTCGGTATCCACATTCGATAGGTTTTAATCTTATATTTTATCTTATTAGAGAGTCATATCTTTCCTTTGTCTATTATTTTGTTCCTTTTTATCTTTCTCCTTTCATGAAAAAATCCCCCGGTAGAGTCTGTTTGGTCAGAACAAGTGAGAAATGACTTCAAAATCTGCCATCAGCTTTCCAATTATGCAAGACCAGATATGATTAGAATATCTAAATGGTCTATGTCAGGAAGGAACAAGCACGAGGATAGTGTCAAGAAATATATCCTCAGCAAGAGGAGATTTACAAAAGGATGGACGAGTGTCAAGAAGGATATCCCTGCCGAAATCAAAGGTTATAGACCTCAAGGCCAAGGCCTGTGGACAAATCAAGAAAGAACAATACGGAGAGCAATGTGCATGATTTGGGAAATTCATATGAGACCAAAAGATAGAGGAAATGCCAGTTTCCGAGCTAGGCCACAAGAGAATAGGGATATCCCCAGCAGAAAAGGTTGTTTCTAGTGACACGAATGAAGAAAGAAAGCGGTTTATCAGCAAAACATTGCAAAATCCTCAAGGGGAATCAGATTTCATGGAAACGATACATGGTCAGATGGAAAACAACGTCGAGAGGTTGGTGAATAAGGAATCGACAATAAGGTCGGAAGTTATCGCCCAAGTTTTAAGATAGTCGAACGATGCAAAGCAGGGCAAGTCGTTCTTAGACCAGCAGGAATATCATTCCCAGCAAATAATATCATCAGAAGCAAGTTTTGATAGTGTAATAGAACGCAAAGCAGGGAAAAAGAAAGGGAAAATACATCCTTAGTAGGAGTATCACAACCACTCACCAGTTTAAAACTAATAAATTTTCTTTGATTTGAAGCATGTAAATGAAAGTGGCATTGATGGTAAAAACGCATGCCACAAGGAAAATTATCAAACTGGGGCATAATATTTTCCTTTCATGTTGAAAATATTCTGGAAGTCAGGTATCCACTTGGGAAAGAAGGAAGATAAGACAAGCCTTAAGTAAAGTAGTCTTTGAACCAGTGTTATCCCCAGAATAACAAGTTTTAATGAAGGAAGTTGTATCCCCAGCGGACAGAACAAAAGGGTAAAACTTGTATTTAGGAAAGGCAAAAGGCTAGTGCCATCCCCAACAGCTTCCAGAAGAATGAAGCACTGAATTTGAAGAAATAAAATTCCCCCAACAACGTTATCCTCAACAACGTTATCCCTAGATGATAACACTTTTTTCCCCAGCAGTGGTGACAGAAAACAAAATATTTAAAGGAAGTAGAAAATGAAGGGAAGAAAGGAGATTCCCCCAACGGTATTATCCCCAGCAGGTAAGTAAGTAATTCACCAGCAATGTTATCCATAGAAGTATCGAGGGAAGACAACACGAGATTTTAAATGAGGAAGTCAACCCCAGCAAGGCCACAAATCGGCCACCCTTTTTAAAAAAATTGATAAATTTTCTTTGTTTGAGAGTTGAAACAGGAACAAAGCAATGCAACGGAAAAGAAAAGAAAAGAAGAAATTACAAAGGTAAGTTTCTCAAATCTTTGATCTTTAAATTTTCCTCCTAGGATAAAAATTCCTAGTCTGATGAATTTCCCTCCCGAAACAATCTTAGTCCGATAAAATTTTCTCCTAAGATATCAAATCTTAGTCCGATAAATCTTTCTCCTAAGATCACAACAACATGGACCTAGTCTGATGAATTATCTCCTAGAGTCAAAATCTTGGTTCGACGGAATTTTCTCCCAAGATAAGATAAAATCTTGGTCCGATGGAATTTTTCTCCCGAGATAAGATATAACAATCTTGGTCCGATGGAAGTTTTCTCCCAAGATAAGATATAACAATCTTAGTCCGATGAAATTTTCTTCTAAGATATCAAATCTTAGTCCGATGAATCTTTCTTCTAAGATCACAACAAAATGGACCTATTCTGATGAGATATCCTAGAGTCAAAATCTTGGTCCGATGGAATTTTTCTTCCAAGATAATAAAACAATCTTAGTCTGTTGAACCATTCACCGAAGATAAAAAAAATCTTAGTCTGATGAATTTTTCACCTAAGATGGTAATCATTTCAGTCTTTACATTTCAAGTTCTGAAGTTGGGTTCGTCCGCCCTCGAATAGGATATATTGGTTCTATTCACCCTCAAATAGGATAAACTTGGTTCTATCTGCCCTCAAATAGGATATACTTGGTTCTATCCGCCTTCAAATAGGATATATTGGTTCTATCCGCCCTCAAATAGGATATACTTGGTTCTATCTTCCCTCAAATGGGATATACTTGGTTCTATCCGCCCTGAAATAGGATATATTGGTTCTATCCGCCCTCAAATAGGATATACTTGATTCTATCCGCCATCAAATAGGATAAATTAGTTCTATCCACCCTCAAATAGGATATGTTGGTTCTGTCCGCCCTCGAATAGGATATTTTGGATTCATCCGCCCTCGAATAGGATATTTTGGGTTCATCCGCCCTCGAATAGGATATTTTGGGTTCATCCGCCCTCGAATAGGATATTTTGGGTTCATCCGCCCTCGAATAGGATATTTTAGGTTTGTCCACCCTCGAATAGGATATTTTGGGTTCATCCGCCCTCGAATATGATATTTTGGGTTCATCCGCCCTCAAATAGGATACACTGGTTCTATTCGCCCTCAAATGGTATATACTTGGTTCTATCCGCCCTCAAATAGGATATACTTGGTTCTATCCGCCCTCAAATAGGATATACATGGTTCTATCCGCCCTCAAATAGAATATACTTGGTTCTATCCGCCCTCAAATAGGATATACTTGGGTTCATCCGCCCTCGAATAGGATATTTTGGGTTCGTTCACCCTCGAATGGAATATTTTGGGTTCGTCCACCCTCGAATAGGATATTCTGCATTCGTCCGCCCTCGAATAGGATATTCTGGGTTCGTCTGCCCATGAATAGGATATTCTGGGTTCATCCGCCCTCGAATAGGATATTTTTGGGTTCATCCGCCCGCGAATAGGATATTTTGGGTTCATCCGCCCTCGAATAGGATATTTTGGGTATATCCACCCTCAAATAGGATATTGAATTTAATCCTTCCTCAAAAGGACATTTAATTTATTTCGACCCTAGTGGTCCTTCTTGTATAAACATTGCCAAAATATATATTTCACAAATTACTGCCAAATGCATTTTATTTGCAAAGTTGTTGACGAAGTCCGGAGCCCGCCTGTAGAAAGGAGAGGCGATTTTATTTTTCAAAGTTGCTGCTGGAGTCATAAGCCCCCTGTAGAACAAAGGAATATATTTAGAGTTGAAGTCAGAAAGCAATAATGCGGAGGGTCACAACAAAATACCTTAGCATATATTTCGCCGCAGAAATCAAGAGAAGACTACAAGAGCAAGTTTGAAGATCTAGATAACAGTTTGTAATTCATAGTTTAGTCTAACTTCTTGTTTTCTCTTTAGCGTGGTGTAATAAGGAGGTCGATAAGTAGCAGCAGCAGCATGCAACTGTAGTAACGGCAAAATCATAGTTCCATGGTAGTCCCAGCTACCAAAACTTCCCGAACTACATTAACATGATTTCCTTTTAGCCAGGGATATGTAGGAAACCTTTGAAGCAGAGGTCCGGTTAAAATCTTTCGAAAAATACTTCACACGGAGTACTCAAACGGGCGAAAAATTCCCCCGTATCTGCTCGCTTTATCTATGCACGAAAACTCTTCGTGTTTTCGGACAAAGAAGGGCAGCTGTGTGCACGTGATTTTTTCCCTATATATTATTTACTCCCAAAAAAATTCAATATAAAATAATTTCTAATTTTTTGCAATTGTTGTGAATTTTCTGTTATTTTCCTTGTATTATATGCATTTTGTATGACATGTTTATTTGTTAAATTAATAAAATAAAAAATAATAAAATACAAGAATATGTTGCATTTTCATTTAGGATTTAATTCTACAATTAGGAGTAATCAAGTTTGTTTTACAAAATGAAATTCACAAAAAATAGGCATCTTTTTTTATTTTGTCTTTAATGTCCAAATTGTGTGATTATGTTTTAATTGTTATTTAATTTTAGATGATAATTGTTATTAGGATTTAATTAGTATTTTAAGATAATTTAAGGTTTTATAATTTTATCTTAGCATGTTAGTTTTATTAATTAGAAAGTAAAAGAAAAAAGAACAAAAATAGAAGAAGAAATCCAGAATTGGGCATCTTTCTAAATTTTAAACTCCAGCCGAAAATACCTCAACCCTACCTAGAACCCCTTGACCCAGTCCATTTTTTTGATTTTCAGATTTTTCACCTAACCAAATAACAAAATGAAAAGAAAAAAAACCCTAAAGACCTAACTATAACTCTCTCTAGGCGCCACACCCCTAACACACCCCCCGCTCTTCTCTTTTTCTTCTCCAAATCACCTACACCAGTCACCATCTCCATGAACACCCCTGAAACCACCCGAGATGACCCCACTGCCAAACGACCATCTCCAGATAAACCCATCGCTGCTCCCCCACGACCAGCTTTTTCCCGTCACCAGCTTCTGCTTCAACGTCACAACCAGCCCGTCGTGCACTCCAATCAGACATACATCCTGTTGTCCAGCATCAACCATAAACAACTAATGATGCTACTTCGTCGTTCTTCTACTTCGTCCCTATAACGGCCCTTTATTCGTCATCTTGTTCACATCCCCGTCTTTGTTGAACTTGTGCCGTCAAGTTCAAATTCTGGAAACAATTTGTTGTTTGAGGCCGCTGGTTTGAGAATCCTCGTGTCGAGTCCCGGTCGCAATTATCTATTCGATTAATCTATGTAACTGCTAGAGTTTCATTAAGCGAAAGAAATTCCAGGTTCATTTATGACTTTCATGTATTTAATGGGTTAGAACTGATTTTTTATTTACATGTGTTTATATGAAAAATGTAGTCTTTTTTTCTTCTTAGGTTGTTTATTACGATTTTTTGTTTTTTGTTTGAAGGATTCGAACTAGTCAGTGAGGCTTTGTGTAAAACTGTAGCTGTTTGGTGTTATTATTTAGCTCAAATGGTTTCAGTTTGTATTGTACGTTTTCTTTCTCTTTATTGTTCTTCAAATAAATTTAGTTTGCCTTTACGTCCAGTATTTCATTTGTTCTTGTTTAGTTTTAATCTAGAAGTGTTTAGTTTAATCACTGAATCTTTGTTGTGATGATATTTGGTCTTAATTTAATTTTAAGCTTAAATTGTGATTAGAGTTTGATGAATCCTAATGTTGTTCTGATATGTATTTAATCTTGAATATTGATATGATTCTGACCTTGTTGAATTGTCCTAATATTATTGATTGGGAGTTAGTATCATGTGTTTAGTTAGTCAATTGGTAGGCTTGAATTGGTTATAGCTGCTTGGGGTTTTGGTACAAATTGAAAAAGGATTAGGGTATGATAGTAATTTTAGTGGTTTCCAGGGGTAATTTGGGAAGTTCAAAAGTGGAAAGTTGGTTTGACTAAGTGGTATGTCCAGTGGGGTCCTAATGTGCTTTAGTTTGAACTAATTGATAGGGGGACCACTAATTAATGAGAATGTTTACTTAAATTAGAAATTAGAAATAGTATAAGTTATGATAAAAGGGTAAAGAACCCACATAGAGGGTAGGGGTGTTCAAAACCGATCCGAAACCGAAAATCGAACCGAACCGAAGCTTAATGGCTTAATGGTAACGGCTTAACGGCTTAACGGCTTAACGGACGGGGAACGAATTAAAATTTTTTTATTAACGGCTTATCGGATTGGGGGCGGATTATTCAATTTTCTTAACGGGTAATCCGTTAACCCGTTAAGAATATATATATATATATATATATATATATATATATATATATATATATATATATATATATATATATATATATATATAAAATTTATTTTTATTTATATAATTATATATATTAAATATAAATATTGTAACTCAATTTCACTATATATTTTTTGAGTAACTAGAACTTTTATTACCAAGTATGAACATATACGGTGTAAGAAAACTAAAAATAAAATATACTACTATAGAATGGATAAAGTCCGAATCTACTAGTATATAATACTATCATGTACTTCTCACCTGCCATCTCAAATTTCTACTAATTACTCAATTCAATTGGTCCATTACAATTCTTAAGGATAAAAATTCAGATTACTCACCTTTGGTGTGGCTTCAGATTTCCTTTATAAGATATCTCCTGTATAATTTCACTAGACTATTCTTTACTATATTACATACAATTGTTTTCGAAGGTAAAAAAACGAATTGATATGTGGTGTACTTGTGGTTTATACTAAGTACTGCCGAAATAAAGTGGAAGTGCAAAATGTTAAAACCAAAAGAGAAGTTATTCTAGAAGCACAACCTATTGGACAAAAGAAGATTCCATACATTTATATTATTCATGTTGTTTTCCTATTCCTTTCTCTTGTTTTTCCTTTTTTCTTTGGGCGGGGAGTCATAAGGACGAGTCTTTACATGATTTGTTTATACTTCAAATATCGGTGTGCTTCTTACGTTTAATTTTGACAGTGAGGCGTGAGCTACTAAGCTTGCAGCCTTGCATTATAAATTGAATGCAGTGTGCGGACAGAATACATTTGAACCCTTAGGTATTAAACCGATAAACCGCCCAGTAACCGCCCGATAAGAGCTAACCCGATACCAATCCGCCCGATATCTTATCGGGTGGCTAACGGATGAATACATTTAAAAGCCGATAACCGTTAAGCCAAACCGTTAGAGTAAAAAGCCGCCCAATCCGCCCAATGAACACCCCTAATAGAGGGGAATATTTTGGGCTGGAAAGTAAAGAAAGGAGTGGGGGTAATAATAAAAGTGGTAGTAATAATAATTAAAGGGTAGAAGAAAAGGGTCTTGCCTTTGAGTATAAAGGAGGAGTCATTCAACACTTAAAGGGGAGTGAATCTTGAGATAGAAATTTTCAAAACTTTAGGGGGGATAAAAAGACTTTTGAATCTTAAATAGAGAGGTTTTGGAAGTGAAAAACTGAAGAAAAATTTTGTTTCTTTTCTTCACTGTTAAAAATCAACATCAATTATTGTTTTTCATTGAAACTTCAAGCTTCTTTTCTTGGGTGTTAAAAATCATAAGTGAATATTTTTGGCAACTGGTTATTTCTCTGTTAGTCTGTGCTTGTTTTCTAATACTACTGGCATTCAAGTAGTGTTGCTTGGATTTACTGTTGGTTTCCGGTTGGTTTGGAAATTCCTGATTTTTCCGCTTGGTTGCAATCTCTTGGGCTTTATGCTATTCCCACTTTTACTGGGCTATTCCCCTTTGTCGAATTGTTGTTGTTATGTGTGTGCTGCTATTGTTTCCTACTGAGTTTCATCTTCTTTGCTTTCCAAATACAAGGTACATTGCTGTAACCTTATCGATATTGTAAGTTGAAATGTGAAAGCATGAATACATGTGAAGAATGGAACTTTGAATTTTAATTTAGCTTTTTATTTGTTTCTTTTACTGATTGTATTTAGGCTATTCTATACATTATTATTCTGTAAATTTATGTCGCTTTGCATAACCAGGCATCTTGTAGTGATGCATTAAATAATACTCCGCTTTAGTTTGGTTATTAGGTAGTATATATTTAAGCATGCTCATTACCGTCAAACTGTTTAATAATTAAAATTAGAGGAAAATAACATAAGTTGGATTTAGTAAATCGGATTGGAAAAAATTGGTTAGTTCACTAGCTATGAAGGTTTTAATATTGTCAACAGTATGTTAATCGTGAACATGTAGCTAAATTTGGTTAAAGTTTAAATTTAAATTAATTTCGTAAAATAGGCATTATGTCATGATTTGAGTAAAAGAAAAAAATGAGTTAATGTTTAAGTTTAATAAACTTTTCAATATGCATTAGTAATTAAGATTGATTCTTGTTTCAAATAGTTGTAAATAATAAATTCCAATGGTTCAAGTCATCTTGCAATAGGAGTTTAATCTAGTTATAGGATATTTAGTTTCTTTTGAATATATCATTTGTCGATTCCGTATTTTTATTTATAATTTCAATTTTAGTAATATTCCTTTCCGTTAATATTTGTCTTAATCTAACAATTAATATGTTACGCCTTTCTTTTTTAAGCATGTAAGTAATTAGGATTTTTTTTTCTCTTTTATTATAGAGACGAAGTTAATAGAAATATAGTCACTTTCGGATATCTTTAAAATAAATGAGGTGCTTCGCCAAAATAAATTGCAAAATGTGGGTCTCTCACAAATGTATTTATTAAAAATACCGAGACTTCGGATTGGTCATTTAGCGGATTTCACGGCCTTTCCAAAATAATGACGTGTTAGCCTTTCTAGGCGCGTGCGTATTTAATAATGTTATCTCCCTAAATTCGGGTGCACATTTATGTGACCCAAATCCAAATCTCAACGAAGTTAAAATGTGTCGATAACCACGGGTACATTGGCTATGACGTGGTTCGAGATTCGTTTTCACAACGTTGTAATTCTCTTTAATAATAATAATAATAATAAAAGCGGTAAAGAGTTAAAATTTTCACGTAACTTCACATGTTTTAAAAATCAGATAAATAAGCCGAATATGACAGTTGAGCGACCGTGCTAGAACCACAAAACTCGGGAATGCCTAATACCTTCTCCTGGGTTAACAGAATTCCTCATCCGAATTTCTGTTCCAGAACTATGATACAAAATCATATTTTTCCTTGGTTAGGAATTAAAACCGGTGACTTGGGAAACCATTAATCTCCCAAGTGATGACTCTGAATAATTAATCACCAAATCCCATTTCGATTGTCCTTTAAGTGGAAAAACTCCCTTGTACCCTTGCTGATATTTGAAAAAGCAGGTGTGACAAATACGACTTGAGCTTCTGCAATTTTCTTAGAGCATAGGTTATCACGCGACTATTTTGCATGAGAAAATATCCTAATCCTACCCTTGAAGTATCACATAACATCGTGAATCCTCTAGAGCCTATTGGAATAAGGCTAATATTAGTGTGATTGTCAAACATGCTTTCTCGTTGTACATTTCTCCATCCACTATAATTTAGCGATTTTCTATGTTAACTTGGTGAGTGGTAGTGCTATTCTAGAGAAATCCTACATGCCTATATTAGCTTGTCAAGCCCAAAATATATCTGTAGAGGAAATGGATCTCGGCCATTTATGAACTGTTTCTATCTTCTTAGAATTTGCCATATTTTTCATTCTTAGATAACATGTGTCCTATGAATACCATCGAGTCCAGCTAATTGAAGAACTTGGAAAAAGGTTGATTTTCCTGCAGCATGTTTGAAATATTTTTCAAGTAATTATCGTGCTCTTCCTGGGTACAAGAATATACTAAGTAAAAACTATGAATATTTTTCTCCAAAAGCAACTCTGAACACCATATTCATTATATACATCAATGCAATTTGAGCATTGGCCAATCTAATGGACATCACAGATAACTCATAATGTTTGTACCGAGTATAGAAGCAATGTCGAAATATCTTCCTTTCTTATTCTAAGCTAATGACAACCAGACTAAAGGTAAATAGCTCCTTATAGCTGATCGAACAAGTTATCTATAAAAGACGGGGGATATTTGTTGTGTATTCTTATCCTATTTAATTATCTGTAGTTTTCCCACATTCTTATAGACTCATCCCTTTTTTTCAAATAATATTGGTATACCCCAGGGTACAACACTCAGTATGATAAAACATGTATCTAGTTGGTCTCTCAATTATTCAATTAGCTCATTCAACTTTGTTGGTGCCATATGATATAGTTTGCATGTCACGTATCGGCTCAATACCGAAGTATATTTCTCATATTGGAGGTAGTCCTAGTAAATCTTCAAGGATACATTAGGGAATCTCTCATTATGATACCCTTTTTTTCCCTCAAACTAAGCACTTCTTTTATTGTGCTCATTACCTTACCTATGAGATCCAAACAACCATTCTTCTATAATCGTTAACTCAAAATATATAATTTGCTCGTATCTAAAACTTATATTCCCCTTTCTGGACAAAACCAGATTTTAAAGTTCGCCAATCCTAATATTCTTTCCATAGTAATCGAGGGTAGCATGGTAAAAAGATAATAAATCCATATCCATCTTGTCACGACCCAGATTTCCCAGCCTCGGGGTCATGATCGCGCCTACTAATAGGATCTAGGCAAGCCAACTTAATTATTTTTTCAAAATTAATAATGATAACATAAAACATTTGAATTCAAATAATAAAGCAGACGACTTAATAGTAAGGAAAACTGAATAAAACTGCGGAAGTTCAATATAATTCTCTATCCAAAACCTGGTGTCACATAACTCAGGAACTGCTAAGATTTTACTAAAAACAATGTCTAAAAGAAGTTGTGAAATGTTTATCTCGAAGTACAAGAGATAACAAACTGAAAAGCAAGATAAAGGAGACGTCGGGCCCGCAGACGCCTACAAGGCTACCTAAGTATCTCTTTAGACTGAAGGCCTACTCCCTCGCTACTGATGCTGATGTCCAAAGCATTGATCTGTGAAAAATAGCATAGAATATAGTATCCGCACAACCGACCCCATGTGCTAGCAAGTGCATAAACTAACCTCGGAGAAGTAGTGACGAGCCTAGGACCAGACTGCCAGATAAATCTGTGCAGTTCAAATATATATATATACATATACATATATACATATACATATATACATATACATATATACATATACATATACATATATATATATATATATATATATGCAATGAAAAGAAATACGGAAGTAAACAGTCAATAAAGGAGGGGGAACATGTTGTGGGGAGATAATATTTACAAAAAGAAAATCCGAAATTAAGATGGAAACAGCAAAACCAGAATCTCAACATCACAAACTTGTACGGCATCACCCTTCATGCTTTTACTCTCTTCCTGACCAAATCAATCGTATCAGTAAATTATGTACATGGCATCACCCTTCGTACTTTTACTCTCTTTCCTCACAATATATTATCAATGAATATCAGTACGGAATGGTACGTTGCACGATACGGTATCACCCTTCATGCTTTACTATCTTTCCTCACAGTATCAAACATTGTACGACATCACCCTTCGTGCTTTATCACTCTTCCTCGCCCAAAAAACAATCACAAAATAAGGGACAAGAAAATAAATAAATAATGATAGAAATCCCGGCAAGGGAATACAATTAAACAGTTAAATCCTGGTAAGGGAATATAATTAGACAGTTAAATTCCGGCAAGAGAACAAATAGCAACAATTTTAATATCCCGGCAAGGGAGAAAATTAACAAATAAACAAACGTCCCGGCAACGGAATAACTCTTTCTCTTTCTTTCATTACTTACTTTATAATTCACTTTATCATTTGAGCTAACGCTCCAAAGAATCAAATCATCTCATTCACCTTAAAAATTCATATTACAACTCGAGCCAATGCTCCTCGAAGTTTAAAGATCATAGTCTCTTTCACATGCTCTTCACAAGATATAGAATTCATCAAATAGGCATGGAAATTAAAACAAAATTAGGATAATCGCAACATAAGGACTCACAGTCATGCTAGACACCAATATATAGACACTTGTCACCATGCCTATACACCGTGCTCGACAATTAGCAAGTAGCTTACAAGACTCAACTCCTATTCCCTCAAGCTAAGGTTAGACCAAACACATACCTCAACTTCCACGGCCAAATCAATCTACAACAACCGGTTTTCCTCTTGAATTAGGCTCCAACTCAATCAGATCTATACAATACTGAATTTACAGTATCAATATATACTCAACAAATCATACTCAATGCGTAATTATAGATTTTCAAGCTTTCTTCCCAAAATTTTAAAAATCGACCCCTGGCCCGCTTGGTCACAACACGAGGTTCGGACCAAATTAATGTCACCCATTTCCCCACGAGCCCGAATATATAATTTATTTTCAAATTCGACCCCAAAACGTGGTCTAAATCAAGAAAAAGTAAAAAAAAACTAACTCTACCCATTTCCCCCAATTTCTATCCTAAATTACATGATTTAAGCTTAGGAATTCAATGGATGTTGATAAAAAATGAAGGAAACTAGTTAAGATTTACTAACCCACAAAGTTTTGGTGAAAGGGAGCTTCAATGGATGCTTAAGAACCTTGGAGAAGAAGAAGTTCATATGTTTTCTGATAAATCTGCGACTACACTGTTTCTGAAATTAAAATATAACTGGGCAAAAATTGTCCTTTGCGTTCGCGAGAGCAAGGTCGCGTTCGCGAAGGGTTATGAGTTAGGGAATGAGTACTTAATCTTTCTTTCTTTCTAATTATATTAGTCAATCTCACTATATAACTCAAATTATTAAATTTATATATTCTCATATTAGTAAAATAAAATATAAGAATATTATATTACCTATTTTCCAAAGTGTGGTTCCAACCTCCTCATCTTCCTCCTCCTTCTTCTTCTTTTTCCTTTTTCCCTTCTCTGCTTTTTTTTTTTTTTTTGCTTCTATTGCAGCAGCGCTGCTTTTCCGTTTCCCCCAATTCCCTTTTCTTTCTTTTTCACGTGGGTTTTTTCCCTTCTTTTAAATTGATTATTAGGTTTTCTTTTTCTTTTTGTTTGTTATGTCAAAAGACCAACACACCCTAACTTAAATATGGGTCACTACATCTTTGTAGGTAGCATTATCATCAACAACAACAACCCAGTATAATCGTACAAGTAAGGTCTGGGGAGGGTAATATGTATGCAGACCTTACCCCTACCCCGGGGGGCAGAGAGGTTGTTTCCAGGAGACCATCGGCTCAAGACATCAACAAGATACGATAAGTTAGTACTATCAATAGACTCATACTAAAAATAATCTAAAATACCTAACATAAAATAAAATAACAAAATAGCAGCAAATAAGAAATATAAGAAATATAGGAAATACGAAATAGATGACAGGTATACTAATATCCAACAAATAACTCCCTATATTTGATGTTGATCATTAACATCTTAAGATTACCTCATAACTAGCTAGTCTCACTCTAATGCACATTGGAAATATCCACAACTTCCACCTAACCTACAACTTTAATGATCGACCTCCACAATCCCCTATCAAGGGTCATGTCCTCAGTGACCCTAAGATGCGCTAAGTCTTGCCTTATCACCTCTCCCCAATACTTCTTAGGTCTCCCTCTACCTTTTCTCATGCCCACCACAGCCAATCGCTCACACCTTATTACCGATGCATCAGTGCTCCTCCTCTGAATGTGCCCGAACCATCTGAGTCTTGCTTCCCGCATCTTGTCCTCTATGGGTGCTACGCCCACCTTCTCTCGAATATCTTAATTCATAATCTTGTCCATTCTTGTGTGCCTAGACACCCACCTCAACATCCTCATCTCTTCTACTTTCATCTTCTGGGTGTGCTAGTTCTTAACTGGCCAACACTCGGTCCCATACAGCATTGTAGGTCTAGCCACTGCTTTATAAAACTTACCTTTTAGTAACAGTGGAACTTTCTTGTCACACTGGACTCTCGTCACTAACCTCCTCTTCATCCAATCCACCCTTATACTGTGTGTGACATCCTCGTCGATCTCCCCGATCCCCTAAATAACTGACCCAAGGTACTTAAAACTACTCTTCTTAGGGATGATTTGAGAGTCAAGACTCACTTCCACTCCCGCTTCCGTAGGCTCAGCCCCAAATTTGCACTCGAGGTATTCCGTTTTCGTCCTACTCATCCTGAAACCTTTAGACTCGAGGGCATGTATCCAAATCTCTAGCCTTTCGTTGATGCCATGTTGTGCTTTGTCAATTAGGACTATATCATCAGCAAATAGCATGAACCATGGCACCTCCCCTTGAATATGATGCGTTATGGCATCCATCACCAAGGCAAATAGGAAAGGGCTAAGTGCAGACCCTTGATGCAACCCCATAGAAACTGGAAAATGGTCAGAATCCCCTCATACCTTCCTGACCCAAGTCTTAGCTCCTTCATATATGTCTCTAATCACCCTAATGTAGGCTACTGGAACCCCTTTAACCTCTAAGCATCTCCATAAGACCTCCCTAGGAACCCTGTCGTACGCTTGCTATAGATCAATAAACACCATGTGGAGATCGTTCTTCTTATCCCTGTACTGTTCTGCTATTCTCCTAATAAGATGGATAGCTTCTGTGGTAGATCTCCCCGGCATAAACCTGAACTGGTTATCTGAGATAGACACATCCTTCGCACTCTCATCTCTACCACTCTCTCCCAGACTTTCATGGCATGACTCAATAATTTGATACCTCTATAGTTGTTATAGCTCTGGATATCGCCTTTGTTCTTATACAGCGGAACCATTGTACTCCACCTCCACTCTTCAGGCATCCTATTAGTCTTGAATATCACATTATACAACCCAGTAAGCCATTCCAATCCTGCTCTACCCACACACCTCCAAAGTTGAATGGAAATTTCGTCTGGACCGATAGTTCAGCCCCCCCCCCCCTCCTCATTTTACGCATTGCCTCGCTGACCTCATCGACCTCAATGTCCCTACAATAACTTAATTCAAGGGGGATGTCAGTGTTCCTCAATCCACCTAGTACAATATCCTGATCCCCTTCTTCATTTAGAAGTTTATGAAAGTAGGTCTGTCATCTCCACTTAATCTGGCCGCTCCCCATCAAAACTTTGTCGTCCTCATCTTTTATGCACCTAACCTAGTCCAGATCCCGAGCCGCCCTCTCTCTAAGCTTAGCGAGTCGGAATAACTTCTTCTCCCCACCTTTGTTACCTAGTTCCTCATACAGACGAGCAAAAGCTGCAGTCTTAGCCTCCATTACTGACATCTTCGCCTCCTTCATAACCACCTTATATCTTTCCATGTTTGCTCTCTTCTCCTCCTCACCAGTGCTCCCAACTAACCACAGGTAAGCTGCCTTCTTCGCTTCCACTTTACCTTGGATAATTACATTCCACCTCCAGTCTCCTTCATGGACACCGACGCGGCCAGAAGATAACCCCAACACGTCTCTCGCTGCCGTCCTTATACAGTCATCCATCATTGACCACATAGTGTTTGCGTCCCCATTACTTCTCCAATCTCCCATTTCCGATAACTTTACTTCCAACTCCTGAGCTTTATCCTTAGTCAAGGCGCCCCACCTAATCCTCAAGAGGCCTCGTATTGGCCTCTTCTTCCTCCTTACCATAATGCCAAAGTCCATCACCAAAAGCCTATGTTGTGTTGCATGGGTCTCACCCGGGATAACTTTGCAATCCACGCACCACCTCTTATCGCCTCTTCTGAGGAGTAGATAGTCAATCTGAGTCTTCGCTACCGAGCTTTGGTAAGTAACCAAACTCTCATCCCGCTTCGAAAAACTTGAGTTTGCAAACGCTAGATTGAATGCCTTGCAAAAGTCCAACAGTGAAGTGCCCCCTCCATTTCGCTCCCCGAAACCAAAGCCGCCATGAACCTCCGTATAACCACCTGCAGACGACCCAATATGAGCATTAAAATCTCCTCCTATGAATAACCTCTCGGAAGGCAGAATACTAAGAAAGATGTCGTCCAACCCCTCCCAAAAACGCCTTTTAATTTCCTCATCTAAGCCTACTTGCGGCGCGTATGCACTAACAACATTTAAAGTACACTCACCCACCACCAATTTAATAGTCATTAGTCTATCCTTCACCCACCTGACCTCTACCACCAACTCTCTAAGATGGCTATCTACCAGGATCCCCAATCAATTCTTACCCCTTATGACTCCAGAGTACCACAACTTATACACATCCGCATTTATCGCCCTCGTTCCGACCCACCTAGTCTCCTAGACACACGCTATATTAATCTTCCTCATCTGAATTATCTTCGCCAACTCTATAGACTTACTCTTTTAGCGAATCTATGTTCCATGTCCCAATTCTCAACCTACTGCTCCTTTGCCCCCTATACCTCCCCTGCCTCCCATCCCACTCCCTGAACCCGGCACCACACTCTGCCCCACCCACGGACATGCCCTTAATCTATCATTCCAGACTGCAACCACTACTCCTACGATAAATCTAAAGAATACTCGCTAGTGCTCAACGGACAACGAGTCAAACTAGAAGGAAACACGTAACTGTAGGTACACTAGTTGAATGATCGAACTATTGCAAACTAAAGTAACAACAATTTAGCTAACACCAAAGGGGAAACAATAGAAGGGGAGGTACCAAGTCCCGAGGACCAAACCTGTGTTGAGTTGCTGTACTCGATATAGTTGCACGCTAACTCACCGCTACCCACCGCTCTTTGTTGACGCTCGTCCAGGTTGCTCTTCTTTGCTAGTGCTAGTGGGTCCAACTTGTCCCCAAAAACTTCGAGGATTTCCCAGAAAAACACAACAAATACCCCGATCCAAAAACCAAAAAGGGTTGTCACCGCTACCACTGGTGTAAACCTGTTCGTAGGTAGCATCAACGAAATCAATTAATTACAAGTACTTTGTGTATATAAAACCCTCATTCAAAGTGAAGAACACATAATATTTTCAGCTCTTAAACTTACTTTTTATTAGCTTTAGCGTGGCACAGAAGCAAAAAATCAAACATGATGAGGTTATGACAAAAATTAATCATGGCCAAATCACATGTTTTCTAGGGATTTTTACCTTCTTATACCATATACGAAACCTTATTACCCTCAATGTTTAAGGTTTGTGTTATTACATTTTAGTATACCAAATTACCATTTATATAATATAAAATAAAATAAGAATATAATTAAAAATATATTTATATTATACATTATTATAGGACCGTATCTTGCCACTTCCCCTAGCCACGCATGGAGAAGATGTGGCAAGATCAATTAATGTCTGTACAAGTAAGCATTCTGTGTCTTCATGTAAAACAAATGTTGTTCACTTTTTGATATCTGAATTTCTTTCGAGCTATGACATCTTATATGGAGATCACTTCATGAATTGCCAAAGATACATATTCTAGTACTTTTTTATTGAACATTAATGACCTGAACATAAATGGAGATCACCCATTTATACTTTTTGTTTTAATTTTGAGTTTCTTCAACTCCCAAATATTTCCCATTGGTTGATTTGGGCTACTGCTAAATACTTAAAGAAGATTATCTTATCTTCTCAAATTTAACACCATGCCAAAGAAGATTTCCCATTGGTTGTTTTGTGCACTGTGAACGTGTGATGTTTCGTGCTCTAGTGTACGGTAATGTAACTGACAATTTCGAAATTGCAGATAAATTGTAGATATATTAAAGAATTGTAGATAAATTATAAACTATTTTTTGTAGAAGATTTTGTAGAAGCTTTAATTGTTTTGGATTTGTAAAAGCAGAAAACAATGCATTTACAATTAGAATACAAATAATCTACAAGATATGTACAAATTGGATACATTGAATTTAGTATCCCAATTCTCATTTCAATTGTAGCATTTTCGACATAATTGCATTTTTTATGAAGATTTGTAGAAGTTTTAGAAGAAGAAAGAAGATATTTTCAGAAATTGTAGATAAATTAAAGAATTGTAGATAAATTATAGACTGTTTTTCGCAGAAGATTTTGTAGAAGCTTTAGTCGTTTTGGATTTGTGAAAGTAGAAAACAATGCATCTACAATCAGAATATAATCTACAAGATATGTACAAATTGGATACATTGAATTTAGTATCCCAATTCTCATTTCAATTGTAGCATTTTCGACATAATTGCGTTTTTTATGAAGATTTGTAGAAGTTTTATTCTTCCCCATCTATAATTTATCTACAATTCTACAATTTATCTACAATTTCTGGAAATATGTCTTCTTCTTCGAGTTTCAGTCTGAAATCCAGTCAAACCAATTCTAATCTTCACCAAAACCCCTCAAAATTGAGATATAAACTCCAAACCATATACCTGATTATTATCAACAACACTCAATCCAAACAAATAATAATTTTTGAAAACCCAAATTTGAATTTAAAGCTTTCAAACTTTTTAATGGGTATCAATGGTGGAAAATATATGGAAGAACAGATAAAGATGAAGATGAAGAAAAGAAATCTCCTTTCCGTTTCAAAATTACGCAACTTTGAGATCTCGTTTCCGTTTCAAATTTTGAATTTAATGTATAATAAATCAATCACGGATTCTCTTCCTAATTTTTAGCGCGCTAATAATGGAAGATTCAGCCATTATAAATGAATGGTATATAAATTGTAGGAAAACTGTGGATTGGACGGGTAATATATATACTATGCACATATTTGGTAATAAAGTTTCATATATGATATAGTTAGAAAAAAATCCCTACTGATGGATGAACGATTTAGGTTTTACAATTGTTTAATGAGAACCAGCAAGAGACATTTGATCATAAGGAAAAATAAGAAAATTAGATGGATGATGAAGTTAATCTAAATTTAACCAGCAGTAGCCTAAGGAACATGCGGCATCTTTAATGAGAACGTGGATGAATGGTTTAGGCTTTACAATAAATGGTGTCAGTATGTGGAGAACACCAATTTAGGCTAACCATTATAATTTGTTTGGGGCTATAAATTGTATGGCTTAATTCATAGCTAGCAACTGATAATTGTTTCCACCGGCCGGCTACAAATGAAATTTGATCATCTATACATGGTCAGAGACTTGCTATAGGCCATGGTCGTGAAAGATTTTTTCCTAACTATACCATATATGAAACCTTATTATCAAATATGTGCATAGTATGTATATTACTCCGCCCAGTCCACAGTTTTCCTACAATTTATATATCATTCATTTATTATGGTTGAATCTTCCATAATTAGCGCGCGAAAAATCAGGAAGAGAATCTCGGATTGATTTATTCTACATTAAATTCAAATTTTGAAACGGAAACGAGAACTCGAAGCTGCGTAATTTTGAAACTGAGAGGAGATTTATGTTCTTTCTCTTCATCTTCATCTGTTCTTCCATATATTTTCCACCATTGATAGCCATTAAAAAGCTTGAAAGCTTTGAATTCAATTTCGGGTTTTTAAAAATCATTATTTGCTTGGATTGGGTGTTGTTGAAAATAATCGGGAATATGGTTTGGAGTTTATATCTCAATTTTGAGAGGGTTTTGGTGAAGATTAGACTTGGTTTTGACTGAAAGAAGAAGAAGAAGAAGAAGAAGAAGAAGAAGAAGAAGATTTCCAAAAATTGTAGATAAATTGTAGATTGGGATGACTAAAACTTCTACAAATCTTCTACAATTATGTCGAAAATGCCAATTATGCTACAATTGAAATGGAAATTGGAATATTAAAATTCAACGTATCCAATTTGTAAATATCTTGTCTCTATGATTAAGTAATTGACTTTCCCCCACCGGTAAATTTTGCTAACTTTTAAATATGTATGTGATTTCACTAGTAAATGTTGGGTTTCGACATAAATATAGGATCTTGTGTAGTTTTCAGCTAGATTGGAGGCTTGAAACTCCATCCTAAATTGAGCTAGATGTTGCGAATTTTGGTTTGTAGATTCTGGTTATTACTGCATAAACATAAATACAACAAGTGTCTATTCAATGTATTTTACTTGTACAGACGTTAACTGACCTTGCCACATCTTCTCCATATGTGGGAACTGTAAAAATACGGTCCTATAATAGTGCCTAATATAAATGCCTTCTTAATTATATTATGATAATTTAATATACTTAAATGTAATTAAGACAAACTTTAAACATTAAGAGTAATAAGATTTCATACATAGTATAGAAAAGTAAAAATCCCTTTATCGAACACTACACTCTAAATCCAACAGGGACATAAACGAACCAGAAATGCGATCGCCAAAAAGAAAAAATATAGAATTAACACATGCAAAGATTGTGTCCAAAAATACAAGGGGTACGTATTCTATCTTTTTCCTGACAACACTTTGGTCACAAACATACATCACAAGAATGTTCACTAGAAATACATATGAAACAACTATGTTTGCCTAACTAAAGTACTAAAACATATTAAAATAAGCATATCAGAGATTAACCAAAACATATGAAAGCATATCTGTCCAACTGAAGTCAGCCAATTTCTATATCTGCTATATCCTCAAGGCAGAGGCATGCAAATCACATTCTTCTCCAAAATCATCCCTTTATTATATTGCTGCTCTCATGGCCCCTCTAGCAGCTTCTTGTTTCATCTGTGCAGCTTTACCACTTCCTCGGAAATACATGTATACTTGCTGCATTTTGACATTACAAGTAAACCAAAAGGTTACATTCCGTGCTCAAGTAAAAAAGATATTCTGGAGCATCGAGAAATAAAAAATGAGTCTGACCTGGATAACCCAAATGCTAAGCACTGATTCGAGACAAAATAGCCCGAAACCGATGAAGTAGAAAATCTAAGAAGGGAAAGACAACGGATACATGTTAATAGTCAGAACTTTTGTAGCTTGATAAGAGATGCTATGCATTATGACAGAGACACTATGGATTATGCTCAAATAGTCACAACTCACCCCAACAAGTACATTTTTGCCGATGAGATCCACTGCAGGCAGGATGCCTCTGTTCCAACAAATAACCAAACATCAGATCATTATACGTTATAACAAAAGAAGGCTATATCCGTCTGGGAAGCAAGTTCGAACTGTGAAACAATTAATTACCGAAACTCCCTTAGTTTCTCCTATATGGGATTAGGAAGCTAATCAAGTAACTTTAGAGGAAGAAGTTCTACAACTTTCTTAAAGAAGAAGATGCAATATGGAACTTACGTAAGGGATTTTCCTCGGAAGACTACTGGAGGAGCAACAGCAGCAAAGATACAAAATATAATGTGAACCTATAAACAGAGCAAAGTCTAAGATAGCTGCACAATTGAGTCAGATATCAAAGAGACCTTGGTAACAAGGACTCAGGTACACGTATGTATATTTTGAACTATCCTAGTGAAGTATCCATTCCCATGTCATGCACGTTTGGGTATAACAAGGCAATAAAAAATAGTCTATATAAAAAAGGAAGACAATTGTGTAAGGAACTTACCATGTAAAACAAGAAAAACCACGCAAACTTCATGGCACCCTCAGTTCTGTGACCAAGTAGTATCTCGATTAGTAGGGGAGGTAAAAAGAGCACAAACAGGGAGATAAAAGGCATAAGCAACATTTTGCCTGTGATCCAGGAAATGGACCTATACCCGACCATCCGGTAAGATCTTAAGTAAAGAATAATTTATGCCACATTGACAAATTTTAGAATATAATACTTCGGCAATAACAAAAACCAACTGACAAAAATCACTGTTTGCATTCAAAAATGGTCTGATCATTTCTGAAGTAACTCGATTCACTTCTCCGAAAGACAGGAAATTACCTAAAGGCGCGATACAGAGGACGATACCACAAGAAATAGGCTCCAGGAACTCCCGATATGAAGTAAATGATAGAAAGGAACCAGATCTTTACATCTAAAGCCAAAAACAAAAGTTAGTAATCCGGCTCCTTCGGATAAGTAAAGACACGTAGAGATAGGGAACATGCTGATTCAGTGTACCTCCTTCTTTAATCCATGCTGTAGTGGTAGCTACGATGTTCCACACAAGGCATGCAATAAGTCCTGCTCACAATCAGCATATATCTCATCAGCAAGAGATAAATAAGATACTCGCATACAGTGAAATGAGTAAAAGTAAACAAACGAATCTTTAAAACACCATTCCAGAGAGACAGATCTATCATGTTATAACATGTAAAGGACTTCTATTAAATGACCAACAACAACAATAAGAACAACCCAGTATATTCCCACAAGTGGGGTCTGGGGAGGGTAATATGTACGCAGACCTTACCCTTACCCCGAGGTCCACAGAGGCTGTTTCCAGGAGACCCTCGGCTCAAGAAGAAAACAAGCGACAGAAACAAGTGACGATATATTAGTACTAGCAATAGACTCATAATAAATAACATAAAATAGACAACATAACATCAAATAACAAATAACAACAATATAAGGAATATAGGAAATACGAGAAAGAGGAAAGTATACAAATATCTAGGATATAAAGCCCTGCATCAGTAGCTGATCAGTAGCATCCTAAGCCTAACTCCTAACTGTCTAGTCTCACTCTAGTGCGTTGTAGAAATATCCCAACTTACCCCTAACCTACAACCTTAATGCTAGACCTCCACAATCTCCTGTCAAGGGTCATGCCCTCACTAATCCTAAGTCGCGTCATATCCTACCTGATCACCTCTCCCCAATACTTCTTAGGTCTCCCTCTACCTCTCCTCATGCCCACCACCGCCAGTCTCTCACAACTTCTCACCGGTGCATCAGTGCTCTTTCTCAGAACGTGCCCGAACCATCTGAGTCTTGCTTCCCGCATCTTGTCCTCCATGGACGCCATCTGAGTCTTGCTTCCCACATCTTTTCCTTCGAATAACTTCATTCCTAATCTTATCCATCCTCGTATATCCACACATCCACCTCAACATCCTCGTCTCCGCTACTTGCATCTTCTGGATGTGTGAGTTCTTAACCAGCCAACCACTGCTCTATAAAACTTACCTTTTAGTAACGGTGGCACTTTCTTGTCACACAGAACTCCTGTTGCTAACCTCCACTTCATCCACCCCACCCCTATACGGTGTGTGACATCCTCGTCGATCTCCCATGTCCCTTGAATAACTGACCCAAGGTACTTGAAACTACGCCTCTGAGGGATGGCTTGAGAGTCAAGCCTTAAATGACCAAAACAATTAAATACTAGCAAAAGCCTGTATGAGTTGCAATATTCATGACAACATACAGCTAAGATGTTGATAGAGAGGGAGCTATGCTATATGGATTCCGTATTTGTCTGCCAGTACAATCAATTTTGACATAGCAATCAGTAATTACAGGAAGACTTTTCAAAGAAAAATTAGAAATTAGTGAAAAGTTACCCGCGGATCTACTGGATACTTGCACTGTTACTGGATATGTACACATTTACGAGTCCATGGACAAAAGGAAAAAAAATGTGAAAAGGCTACCAAATCAATTTTTTTTCTACGCGGACTAAATTAGAGTTTTTAGTTTCTACATTATTGTATCCAATTCATTCCAGTGTTATCAAAGGCGAAAAGCGCAAGAAAGCTCTAAGATCCGTTAGGGCTTTAAGTGCATGGCGCAATAAAGCGTGGGCTTTAACGAAGAAAGGCGCAAATGAAGAAAATCTACAAATATGTATGTGTAGTCCAAGACTAATATCTATAAGCATAAATACCATATATATGGACAAAGAAATTGAAGAAAATTTACGATAAAGTGAAATATCAATTTTTTAGTGTTGCCTCTTTAGGATTGCCCTCATTAATAAGGAAAAGTATGTCGTAAAGACTTGAGGACAACACTGAATCGCCCACTAAGCTAGGCGAAGCGCTCAATAAGTTTTGAGCCTTATAAGGCTTAAGTATGCTTTAAGCGCGCCTTTGATAACACTAATCCATTCAAGGTCTCTGAAAAATGCATTCGATGTGGACGTGAATTTTCGTGGTCCTTTTTTTTTTTTTTTTGAGAAGGAAATTTTCTTGATCCTCAATTTAACATTTTTTTATATTCTTTTGGTTGATGCAGGATATGCTTCAAGGATGGATGAAAACAAAAGATGAGAAAATGTCAATCAAAGAGGGAAACAAATAACAAAGGCTTTAGGTCCCAAGAATACTAAACGTGCGATAATAAAAAACATTCAACATATTGGATTGTTGAATCCAATGATTAAAGTCTAAAAGAACTTCAGTTTGTGATTTACAGTACTCTTATGTAGTGTTAAATATGTAATTTCCACTAAAGAAATCAAGGAATTGATGTTCAAATTATTAGATGCATTGACACTCGTACGCCGAACGCCACCATATTTGGGACAAATGGAGTGCTAGATAAGAGCAAAAACCTAAATAAATTATGCACCATACACAGTGTTCTAAAGTAGAACCACCAAACACATGGTAAGCAATAATTAACATACCCAAGAATGTTGTAAATGCAACATATTGTAGCTTTTGCAGATGAATTGGTATTTCATTTCCAATATCATGATGGATAATTGGGAAGAACGGAGGCCAATTTTTCTGCTCGATAACAATGCCAGCTGCAACTCACATAGGAATTAAACTTGTAAGATACTGCACAAATCACAGGATAGAAGTTCCATCTGAAATACAATATTCTACAGAATTTGAAAATTACTCGGGGAAATCAGAGAAATTGAAAGTTGCATTTGAACAACAGATTACATCAAATGTGAAAGGATGATGGACGACACCATAGGAGAAGTATAAGAAGAAAAAAGCAAAAAGTAGTAAGATCAAAATCAGAAGGCCCAACCAGGAACATAGAGGAAGAAGTTCCCTCTATCGTTCTTTCTTCATATGCACTTAGAAATTTTTAGGTTTTCTCCCTTCATTTTAGTAGTTTAAATGTCTATAAAAATTTGCATAGAGAAATATCGTAGAAAATCAAAAAGAAAGATAAAGGGTAAAAGACCCCCACATAATAATAATAATAATAAAGCAAAGGCAAAAAAGCACCTCTTGCTGCAGCATCTTCTCTTTTTTTTAGTTCCTGCACGACAAAGAAACCAATTAAGTGAAAAACAATTTTGATGCACCAGCAAAGAAGTGCTGAGGTGCAAATAGAGGGAAATGACATTTTCAGCTCAAATAGATCAATATTATTCAATAGTGGTGGAAAACGGGTGGGTGGGTCGAAAACGGATAATGTAAAATGGATAAAATATCCGACCCGACCGATATTTAATACGGATAGAAAATGGGTTAACCCGCGAATAATATGGATATCTATACTATCTATGGCTTCTTGAATATTATCGCTTTTGGGAGAATTCCTAGTCTCCCAAACTTGAGAAACCTCCAATTTGAGTCTTTGCAAATGTAAAAGTTAAACTCATTGGTTATTCACTTTTTAAGTGAATAATATGGATCTTATCCATTTTTTACCCAATTCTAAAAGTGCATAATCCAATCCACTTTTTAGTGGATAATATGGATGGATAACTATTTTTTTAATCCATTTTGCCACCACTATTGTTCAACAAGAAGAGGAGAAAAGAAGAGACATTGGCACCAAGACACACAGTAGAAAGCAATTTCATTCCAAATGATAGAGAAAGCAGACGATTGTAATACTAATGACTAAGTTCACACTTCACAGATGAATTAACCAAAACTGCTCACTGAAAGACTTCTTAATTTGATTATAAGAGTAAGGACCCTCAGAGGATAGCTGATAGCACAATGCTTTGTAAACTGGGAAGAAAGACAAGCCCTCTACAGACCCCCTATCCCCCTCCTGTAAATTTCAAGCTATCCTCCACTCTTATCTTCAGATATTAGAATAAACGCTTCCAACCAGTTTCTCAATCACGCCACTTCAACGAGAGGAGGAAGACAGGGAAAAGCCCCTTGGCTACAAGCATAACTATACCAAAAACAGTAAACTCAAAATTTCTATGACAGATGCTCTAGGAAAGCTCCCATCTAATTTTGAGAATATACAACAGACAAGTTTGTACTTAGGCCATGTTCATCAGTGGTATAAGTAAGTGCAATTCTAGTAAAGAGAAATAAACCGGAATAAAGCCGCATAAGGAAATCCAGAAAATACAAAATTTGGAAGGAAAAAGAAAGAAGAGGAAAAAGCAAGATTATTGTTGGAGTACCGAGGGAAACTAACAAACCTCGCCACCTTATATAGGAAATATACAAATCAAGAAACATACATCACCGGGTAAAAGAGTGTGAAATATTAAACATAAGTTCAAATTTTCATGATTATACCTGTTCCCTCCGCCGTAATTCACTCTCCTTTGCCTGTAATTCTTTTTCTTTCTTTTTCAAGTCCTGTCATTCAAACTAACTTCAATTAAAAAAATCACCATAGACACTGATGTCAAATAAGATGAATAAGCATGCACATTCAACAAATCAGAAAGTTCCAACTACCGCAGAACTATCAAGAGGAATATCAATAGACGCATTGCGGTCATAGAAATCGACTGGTTCTGGAGGAAGGGGTGACAGTCTAGAATTTGTTGCTGAAGGCACACTCCCAGACTGAAATGTTGATAAAAAGAAAAAAATTAGTAATATAATGTATCAGCAGAAAGTGGCAAAACATGCTAACTCCAGAACAATTCCAAGCACTAAGCAGAAAAGATGTAAATCCAGAACAAAGTAAACTACACTTTGATTTAGAAACTAGAATTGATGATTAGAAGAAACTATGTAGTGAACACAGTCACACACGCACAAAGCTAAAAGGTTCTCACGCGATGGAATCCAACTATTTACCTCTTCTTCCTTCCTTTCTACTTTACTTCTACTAACCCCACCCCCCACTCCCAAAAAAGAAACCACCAAAAATACCATTACAGAATATAATCCGATTTAAGCAGAGATAAATGTCTAGTTCAGATATAACAGCCATTTGTAAAAGCAGAAAAGTTGATCTCTTTACCAAAATACAGAAATCTAGTTTTATGGCATTGAACGTAAACAGAGTGGTATAGGCAGATATGATAGAAAAAAATACATCCAACTTACTGTGATATTAAATGTCCCTCCACTAAATTTTGATTGCCCTGAAGATTTCCCTCTGCCTCCACCATCCTGTAGCAAATTTCAGAAGATAATTGAGACAATTATATCAAAAGAACTAACACTATCCGAAAAGTGAACATATAGATGTCATTTTGTGCTCCTTCACAGGAGATCAATAGAAAATAATTAAAATTCCTGTGACATGTTCCCTAACATGAGTTGCCTCATCATTCATTATACTTACGAAACTATGGACAAAAGATCCCATGCTAAAAACACATCACGGATTAGAGGGGTCTCATATTCAAATATGATGGAAATGTTTTCTCCGAGACGTGTCCAGCTGCTACAATATAACCAAAAAAATTCACTTGTCACTTCCACTACTCTAATTATTTTTCCAATCATTAATACTAAATTGCATACATCTGACAGAGCATTATGAGCATTAAGCCATGGAATGGGTCCATTATTCCTTATCCATCGCCACTAGAAACAATAAATAACAATTGCATAATGGAATACATTCAAAGATTAAAATGAAGAACAACAACAACAACAACTACTACCCAGTATAGTCCTACAAAGTGAAGTCTGGGGAGGGTAATATGTAGACGAGCCTTACCCCTACCCGAAAGGGCAGAGAGGCTGTTTCTAATCGACCATCGGCTCAGTGAAGGAAAGGAAAAACAAAAACAAAGACAAAATAGCATTAGTAACTCCAGCAGAAATAGCGTAAATAATTATCTAAACATAAGAACCATAAATAAAATAGCATGCAATAATATCAGACAGTAACTACCATAAATAACTACCATAAGGGAGACACAATCCAATACACAAATCATCTATGGATAGCTCTGCCAAGCCTCACCCAACCCCGGGTGAGGAGTACAAAAAACTCTAGGAACCCCTGTCCTACGACCCTGATACTAGACCTCCAGACTTTCCTATCAAGGGTCATGTCCTCGGAAACCCGCATTCTAGCCATGTCATGCCTAATCACCTCTCCCCAATACCTTTTGGGTCTCCCTCTGCCTCGCCGTACGCCGACCATCGCCAGCCGCTCACAACTCCTCACCGGGGCATCAGGACTTCTCCTCCGCACATGTCCGAACCACCTCATCCTCGCTTCTCGCATCTTCTCATCCACCGAGGCCACCCCCAACTTCTCTCGAATAACTTCATTCTTAATCTTATCTAACCTGGTGAGCCCGCACATCAGCTTGAGCATCCTCATCTCCGCAAACTTCATTCTCTGAACATGAGAGTTCTTCACTGGCCAGCAATCCGCCACATACAACATGGCAGGTCTAACCACAGCTCTATAAAATTTCCCCTTGAGTTTCTGTGGGACTTTCTTGTCACACAGAACTCCTGAATGCAAGCCTCCACTTTGACCACCCCGCTCCTATACGATGAGTGACGTCCCCGTCAATCTCTCTGTCCCCCTGAATCACCGACCCAAGATATCTGACATTGTCCCTCTTGGCGATGACCTGAGATCCAATCATCACGTCCCAGCCTACTTCGCTCGGCTCGGCGCTAAACTTGCACTCCAGGTATTTTGTCTTAGATCTGCTTATTTTGAAACCCTTAGACTCGAGAGTCTGTCTCCATACCTCTAACCTCTCAATAACACCGACCCTCGTATCGTCTATCAAGACTATATCATCAGCAAATAGCATACACCAAGGCACATCCCCTTGAATATGTCGGGTTAGAGCATCCAAGGCAAACAAGAGAGGGCTAAGCGTCGATCCTTGATGGAGCCCCATAACCACTGGAAAATGATCTGAGTCGCCACCCACCGTCCTAACCCTAGTCTTAGCTCCATCGTGCATGTCCTTGATTACTCTGATGTAGGCTTCCGGCACGCTCTTCGCCTCCAAGCACCTCCCTTGGGACCTTGTCATACACCTTCTCCCAATCGATAAGCATCATGTGCAGGTCCTTCTTCTTATCCCTGAACTGTTCCACCAGCCTCCTGACAAGGTGGATAGCTTCTGTAGTGGAGCGACCCGGCATGAAACCGAACTGATTCACAGATATAGATGTCATCTCCCTCACCCACGCCTCGATCACCCGCTCCCAGACCTTCATGGTGTGACTTATTAATTTGATACCCCTATAGTTGTTGCAGCACTGGATGTCCCTTTTGTTCTTGTACAAGGGCACCACTGTACTCCACCTCCACTCCTCCGGCATCCTTTTGGTCTTGAAGATCGCATTGAACAACTTGGAGAGTCACTCCACTCCTAACTTACCCATGCATTTCCAGAACTCCACCGGGATCTCGTCAGGCACAGTTGTTCGACCCTTACTCAGCCTACGCAAAGCCCTCATGACCTCCTCCGCCCTAATGCGCCTGCAGTACCCAAGGTCTCTATGTTGCTCTGAATGCCCCAACTCCCCTAGCTCTGTGTTACGATCCTCTCCTCGTTAAGTAAGTCTCGAAAGTACGCCTGCCACCTCTGCTTGACTTGAGACTCCCCCATCACAACTCTAGCATCCTCGCCCTTGATGCACCTAACTTGGTCAAGATCACGTGTCTTCCTTTCCCTTGCTTTAGCTAACCGGAATAACTTTCTGCCCCCGCCTTTCTCCCCTAATTCCTCGTACATGCGACCAAACGCCGCGTTTTTAGCTTCCGTAATCGCCAGCTTTGCTTGTGTCCTCGCCACCTTGTAGATCTCCCTGTTCGCTCTCCGTTCTTCCTTGCTTGTGCTCCCTGCCAACTTAGCAAACGTCGCCTTCTTCACCTCCACTTTTCCTTCGACTACATCGTTCCACCACCAGTCACCCTGATGTCGGCCTGAATAGCCCTTGGCTACCCCGAGCACATCCCGTGCTACCTCCCTAACCAAGTTCGCCGTCTCTGACCACATAGCGTCCGCTTCCCCAGAACTTCTCCAAGCTCCGCCCTCAGCTAACCTCCTCTCCAACTCCTGTGCTTTCTCCTTAGTCAAAACACCCCATCTAATCCGCGGTTGTCCCTGAGCACCCCTCCTCTTCCTCTTCACCCAGAGACCGACATCCATCACTAGGAGTCTATGAAGAGTCGAAAGGGACTCTCCCGGAATAACCTTGCAGTCCTTGCACATACCCCTATCGCTCCTTCTGAGGAGGAGGTAATCAATCTGAGTCCTCGCCGCCGAACTCTTGAAGGTGACCAAATGCTCCTCCCTCTTCTGAAATGCCGAGTTCGCAATCAGAAGCTCGAAAACCCTGGCGAAATCAAGCAGTGACGTGCCTCCTCCGTTCCTCACCCCAAAGCCGAAGCCACTGTGCACCTCACCATAACCACCAACATCAGCCCCAATATGACCATTAAAGTCCCTTCCAATAACTAACTTCTCAAATTGGGGAATACTACTCACCAGATCATCCAAGCCCTCCCAAAAGCGCCTCTTAACCTCCTCGTCTAAGCCCGCTTGCGGCGCGTAGGCGCTGATGACGTTGAGGACGTAACCTCCAATAACCAACTTAATAGACATTAACCTATCATTCACTCGCCTAACCTCGACCACGGACTCCCTTAGATCCCTATCTACTAAGATGTCCACTCCATTCTTACCTCTCACGAGCCCAGAATACCACAGCTTAAACCCATCTGCATTCCTCGCCTTCGACCCTTTCCACCTAATCTCCTGGACACAGGAAGAACCATTTTCCTTTATATACTCATGTCTTAAAATGTTCAGACACGATTAAGAGCCACATTACAGACAAATAGTTCGACTCAGGGAAAGTAAAGATATTTCCCTCGTACTTCAAAATACCAATTACCAAAACTCAACAATTCTCCAACAGTCCCCAATCATATTATATAACAAGCCTATCATATATTTCAATATTTCCAAAAGAAAACGTTGACTTACACAAAAATCAGTACTAACACAAACCAAGATGGTGGAAAATTAGTCGATCCAACAAACTATAGGAAATATGAAGCTGCAAGAATACCTTTTTCCGCAATTAATAAGCTACAACTGCACTGCTACGATAAAAACCAACAACAACAACAACTACCCAGTATATGGGGTTTGGAAATTATATGAAACCCGAAACACCAAATTCAACTTAAGTCAACTTCAAGCTAACACTTTTCAAGAAACCACTGAACGTACATATCTATCACCCAAAACTTGAACAAGCTACAGCATACCACAAGTTACAACAACACCCCCTCCCCCAAAAAAAAGAAAAAAAAAGGCCAGTAAAATACCTGCCCTGCAAGTTACAGAAAAATGAAATCTTTACTTGCATAGAAACAAAATAGGAAACCCCACGAAGGGAAAAGAGCAAATTTACAGAATTACACCGCAAAAGAAAGAAGGAACTTACAGCAAAAGGATTAACTTCTTCTTCTTCATCAAAAGGGTTTCGATCATAACGGCCCGCCATTTCAACAAACTCTAAATTTTGCTTCTACACAACAAATTTACAGAGGAGAAGATGAGATCCGAATAGTAGCAAAAATAAAAGAAAAGCTTAGCAGAGAAGGCAAAAAGGGGTAAGTGTCTTGAAAAGACCAAAAACTATTCGAGGAAATCAAGAAGAAGAGAAAATTCTACTCCAATTCTAAGAGATAGAAAGAGAAAAGTAGAAATGGGGTGGTTTCGGTCAGTTTCTTATTTTTGTACGGACTTTTTTGTCTTCTCAGTTTTGTGCTGTCCCCCTCTTGAAATATTCAAAGTTTTAATATTTAATGTATAATACCCTCATATTAATAAAAATATTAACCACAGCTAACTAATTACGGTGTGATCTCTTTATAATAGCATCTCCACAACAACAACAATAACGGTTCAGTATGATCCTATAAGTGGGGTCTGGGGAGGTGATATGTACGCGGACCTTACTCCTACCCTAGGGATAGAGAGGCAAAACCCAAACTTTTTCAGAATCAATTTTCATGTTATGTTATAATATATGTTATTTATAACACCAGTTCACTATAACTATCAAAAATATTTAGAACAAACGAGCTTGTTATATAGAGGTTTGATTGTATCTATGATAAACTATACATATTACTAATTAAAAATACAATTAATGTTGAGTTAAAAATATTAAACTATACTGTTAGTGCTAGAATTACTTGCATTGCTAAAATTGAGTGAGAAGGCCAGCAAAAAGAAAGAGAGCAAGTAAGTAATATGCTTGTAATTCTTGTTTCAAATAATATGCTTCTATTTTCCGGCAGGAACTATTTACAAAGCATGATATGCTAAAATATTTTTTACATTAATTGTATTGCTTACTATTTTCCAATTAATGATTTGTTATCAGAATAGACCAACTTTTTGGTGCTGATGGGCCATAGTTATATTCCTAGTATCTTTTTGACCGGAAGATATTACAAAAATAAATAAATAAATAAATAAAAGTAAAAAAGTAAAAATAAAAGAGTTCAGAGAGTGACAGCCGTATGAAAAATTGCGGAACCAAATTATTAAAATTAGTATTTTTAAAAAAGGCATTGTTTGGTGAGCGTACGGAATATTAGGCATCTATGTATGAGGTTTTAAAACGTATGAATATTATACACACTAAAAATACATCAATAAAGAAATTTATGAAGTGGTAGGAAATGCTTTTATTCCTAAATTTCCAGCAAAGTTAAAAGAAGAAGAAAAAAAAGAGCAAATCCACTGTATAATGGGGGATTGACTACAATTCAAACCAACACAACGTTTAAGACAATGCCAGCCTGTGTTGTTGTCCATAGTTCTTACATTTCATTTGTCTGCAAACAGATTACAAAATTATCGGAATTTTCCACGATAGACATCACTAAAAGGTTGGGTTTCATTTCAGTAACTCCATTTATTCTAAAACTGTCTCAAAAAAGACAACAATATAGAGTAATACTCCTGGCAAATAATTAATCCATAATATAATTAGTAAGGCGCGAAAATATTACCAAACCATATATAATTTCGTGAGTAAATCATGAGTAAGAAAGCAGAGTTCATTCCTCTCATTTTTTGTCAATCTAGAACTTCTTATTCAATAGTTGTAATTAATCGCACATCCCACGTTACGTTAGAATGACAAATCAATAAATCCTATAGTAGCAAATCGTTCGATACAACAATAACAATAACATACTTAGTGTGATCCTACAAGTAAAACTTGAAAGGGTAGAATCAAGAATGTACACATATACCTTACTTCTGACTTGTGTGAGGTAAAAAAAAAACTTATGTGAGATAAAGAAGAGATTTGCGATAGACGCTCGGCTCACAAAAAATATTTTCAAAACAGGTTTGAAAAAACAAGAACAAAAAAGTTAAGATGAAAATACTAGTTAAAAAAAACAAAAAAGAAAGAAAGATACACAAAGTAAAACAAACAATACTAGTAATAATTTTTTTTAGATGATAATAATAGTAATAATAATAATAATGCTCATAATAATAATAATAATAATAATAATAATAATAATAATAATAATAATAATAATAATAACAAATATGGAAGTTCCTAAACAAGCTAGTTGGCTTGTAAGAAAAATATTCAATGCAAGAGAATGGTGGGCAAATGATGTGCAAAGACTGCAGTCATGTGTGAAGAATGGGAAATTCAGTATCAAAACAACATACATCAAGAGCTCTCCAGAATGGCCTAAAGTGAGGCGGAAATCTGTAACAATGATCAATGGTAGTCTGCCAAAACAACATATCATATTGTGGATGGTAATGCATAGAAGAATGGCAATAGTTGACACATTGATAAAATGGGGAATTCAGATAGAACAGGGATGTGTCCTACGTGAAAGAGATGTGATTGAGACTCATGAATACTTATTCTTTGATTGGTCCATATTCAAAGAAACTATGAAAAAGTATGTTAACATGAATGGGTCATCACAGAAGAGTTGAAGACTGGGAAGAAGAAGTGAACTGGCTAATCAAGAATGTGGGCAATAGAAACCCAAGAGAGCTCTATTAGGAATTGTATTTGCTGCTGTGGTGTACAACATATGGAAGGAAATAAACAACGGAAGATTTTAACCATGCAAGAAGGCAATACAAGACAGAGCAAAAGAAATTGTTGTCCAAATTCAAGTAACTAGATAAATGAAACCAAAATGGAGACCATTGCTGGAAAGGTTAAACAGTTATCCTAGTTGTGCATAGGATAGTATATACGTTTGGCCGGAATTCTGGCCGGCTACCGCCTCCCCACCCCCTTATCTCTTCTTCTCTCTCATCAACATAAACCAGTATCCCTTGAGCCCAAAAATTTCAGTTCCCCAACCTAACCCTTTTTCGAATCTGTTTAGGTCCACCCCTGGGATAGCCCCCCCCCCATTCGTGGTGTTTGTGTATAATTTTTCAGGGAACTAGTTGCGACTGCCGAGGCAAGCGCGGGGCATACGGGTGAGTAGACCGGAGTAGCTCCAGCTAGTGTGTGTAAAGGTTGGCGGGAGTTGGAAGGACACACGACACACTTTTGTGTCCTCGGGTGCCTCAAGTCATATTTTTACGTTCTTTTTATCGGGAGTTGGTACCTCCCGTTTTCTTGTCTCTTTCTTTATGTTAGTCAAATTGTGGTTATTTAGTTAGCAACACTTTGAGCATATTATTAGAATACTTGTAGTTGCTATCGGTCATTCTCTAGTTTGGGTATGTGTTAGTATTTTTCGGAGTTTGCCAGAGGTACTGTGGTTGTGGTCTGGGATGGTAGAGTAAGGTTATGTCCTCGAGGGACTCCGGGAGTAAGAAGGGGGTGGGGAGGGAGTCAGTGGATGGGGCGAGAGGCAAGGAGGGTAAGGGGAAATAGGGAGCTCGTGAATTTAGGATGGGGTCATGGAACATAGGCACGCTGATGGGTAAGTCTATTGAGTTGGCAAAGATTCTCCAGAAGAGAAAGGTTAATATAGAGTGCGTCCAGGAACTTAGATGGGCAGGGTCGAAAGCGACGAATGCGGACGGGTATAAGTTGTGGTACTCTGGAGTCGTTAGGGGTAAGAATGAAGTGGGTATCTTGGTGGATAGGGGCCTTAGAAAGTCTGTGGTTGAGGTTAGGCGAGTGAATGATAGGCTAATATTTATTAAGTTGGTAGTTGGTGAGTGCACCCTCACTGCAGTTAGCGCTTATGCGCCGTAAGGGGCTTAGATGAAGAGGCTAAGAGGCGTTTTTGGGAGGGTTTGGATGAGATTGTGCGTAGTATTCCTCCTACTGAAAGGTTATTTATTTGAGGGTATTTTAATGGCCATATTGGTCGGCTGCTGGTAGTTATGGCGAGGTGCATGGTGGCTTTGGCCTTGGGGTTAAGAACGGAGGAGGTACTTCGCTGTTAGACTTTGCTAAAGATTTCAAGCTGGTGATTGCGAACTTGACTTTTCCGAAGAGGGAGGAGCATCTGGTTACTTTCCAAAATTCGGCGGTAAAGACTCGGATTGATTACCTTCTCCTCATAAAGTGTGATAGAGGGTTGTGCAAGGATTACAAGGTAATCCCGGGAGAGACCCTCGGGACCCAGCATATGCTCTTAGTAATGGACATTGGCGTTAGGATGGAGAGGAAGAAGAGGCATGCTCGTGGACGACCGAGGATTAGATGGGGAGCTTTAACCAAGGATTATGCTCACGTGTTGGAGGGAAGGTTATTTTCTATGGGAGCTTGGAGGAGTAGTGGAGATGCGAGCACTATGTGTTCACCGACAGCGAACTGTGTGAGAAAGGCGGCGAGAGAGGTTCTAGGTATATCAAAGGGTTTTTCTGGAAGTCATAAAGGCAACTGGTGGTGGAATGACGTAGTCCAAGGTAAAGTAAAGGCGAAGAAGGTAGCGTACGAAAAGTTGGCAGGGAGCACAAGTGAGAAGGAGAGGAGACCGAATAGGGAGAGGTACAAAGAGGATAGGAAGGAGGCAAAGCTGGCGGTTACAGAGGCTAAGAATGCAGCGTTTAGTTGTCTATACGAGGAATTGGGGGAGAAAGGCGGAGACGAAAAGCTGTTTCGGCTAGCTAAAGCGGGGGAGAGGAAGGCCCGAGATCTGTACCAAGTAAGGCGCATCAAAGACGAGAATGGCAGAGTATTGATGGGGGAGTCCCAAATTAAGCAGAGTAGGCATACATACTTCTATGGTCTTCTAAATAAGGAGGGGGAACGGGATATAGCGCTAGGGGGCTTGGGACATTCAGAGAGTCTTCGAGATTTTAGGTATTGTAGGCGCATTAAGGTGGAGAAGGTTGTGGGGGCTTTGTGTAAGATGAGTAGGGGTAGAGCGACCGGGCCAGATGAAATACCAGCTGAGTTCTGGAAGTGTATAGGTAGAGCAGGATTGGAGTGGCTGACCGAGTTGTTTGGTGTAATTTTTAGGACGAAGAGGATGCCGGATGAGTAGAGGTCGAGCACAGTGGTACCGTTGTACAAGAACAAAGGTGATATCCAGTGTTGTAACAATTATAGGGGTATCAAGTTACTAAGCCATACCATGAAAGTCATGGAGAGGGTGGTGGAGGTAATGGTAAGGAAGACGATGTCTATTTCCGACAATCAGTTTGGGTTCATGACGGGTCTCTCCACTACGGAAGTTATCCACCTTATTAGGAGGTTGGTACAATAGTACAGGGATAAGAAGAAGGATCTGCACATGGTGTTTATTGACGTGGAGAAAGCATATAACAAGGTTCCTAGGGAGGCACCCTGGAGATGTCTTGATGCTAAGGGCATGCCGGTAGCCTACATAAGAGCGATCAAGGACATGTATGATAGAGCTAAGACTAAGGTTAGGACTGTAGGAGGAGACTCAGACCATTTCCCGGTTGTTATGGGATTACACCAAGGCTCTGCGCTTAGCCTGTTCTTATTTGTCTTGGTAATGGATGTATTGACTCACCAAATTCAAGAGGATGCGCCATGGTGTATATTATTTGTTGATGAAAAAGTTCTAATTGATAGGACGAGGGTCGGTGTTAATGCGAGATTGGAGATTTGGAGACAAACCCTCGAGTCTAAGGGTTTCAAATTGAGCAGGTCTAAGGCAGAGTACCTGGGGTGCAAGTTTAGCCCTGAGCCGAGGGAAGTAGACAGGGACGTGAGGCTTGGATCACAAGTCATCCAGAAGAGAGATAGCTTCAAGTACCTTGGATCGATGATTTAGGGGGACGGAGAGATCGACGAGGACATCACTCACCGTATAGGGGCGGCTGGATAAAATAGAGGCTTTGCATCTAGGGTTTTGTGTGACAAGAAAGTGCCACTGGCACTCAAAGGTAAGTTTTATAGAGTTGTGGTTAGACCGGCCATATTGTATGGGGCAGAGTGTTGGCCGGTTAAGAACTCACATATACAGAGGATGAAGGTAGCAGAGATGAGGATGCTGAGGTGGATGTGCGGACATACTAGGATAGACAAGATTAAGAATGTAGATTTTCGGAAGAAGGTGGGTGTGGCCTGTGGATGACATGATGTGGAAAGCAAGGCTCAGATGATTCGGACACGCGCAGAGGAGAAGCCTTGATGCGCCGGTAAGGAGGTGTGAGCGGTTGGCCGTGGTGGGTACGAGAAGAGGTAGGGGAGACCTAAGAACTATTGGGGAGAGGTGATCAAGTAGGACATGGTACAAATGCGGATTTCCGAGGACATGGCCCTTGATAGGAAGGTCTGGAGGTCAAACATTAGTGTTGTAGGCTATGGGATAGTAGAACTTTTCTTACTTCTTTCCGGGGTGAGGCGGGGTTAGATTAGGGTGACCTTAGATGGTTTACAGTTTACGTTGAGTACACACTATACTTGTTTATCTTAGCACTGGGCCTTAGATACTGGTTACTGTTATTACATGTCATTCATTTTTTGGTTGTTATGTTTCTGCTACTATTACGATTTTTACTGGAGTTACGAATGAATTGTCTTTTCTTGTTTTCTTATTTCCATCTTTCTGAGCCGAGGGTCTATTGGAAACAGGCTCTCTGCCCAATCGGGGTATGGGTAAGGTCTGCGTATATATTATCCTCCCCAGACCCTACTTGGTGGGATTTTACTGGGTAGTTGTTGTCGTTATTGTTATTTGCTCAAGAGTCCATAGAGAACAGATGGTGTAACTTTCAAAAAAAAATTGGAATAAAAGTTTTAATTTTGACCCAAAAAAATAATGCTCTAAATTATAAATATGCTCTCCCACATAAATTCAGAAAAGAAATAAATTATTCGACTTTCCTGCTAACCTTCTACCTAATTCGATGTAAACTAGAGACATACTCTCCTACAAATAAGGCTGTAAGTTTCACGGTTCCGGACCGGAACCGGATCGGAACCGCGGTTCTGCCGGTTCTGCCGGTTCTGCGGTTCCGGTTCCGGCGGTTCCGATTCCGGCGGTTCCCCGGAACCGTGATGTCACGGTTCTACCCGTTGGAACCGCGGAACCGGAACCGCTAGAACCGGAACCGGAACCGGACGGGTTCTGACGGTTCCAAACGGTTCCAAACGGTTCTGTGACGATATTTTAAAAAAAAAATCCAAACGGTTCTAAACGGTTCCAAACAGCTCCAAACGGTTTCAACGGTTCTGGCGGTTCCAAACGGTTCTTTTTCAAAACTAGCCGTTTGGAAGTTTAAAAAATAGCCATTTGGCCCCCAAACTTTAATTTAACCCCAAACTTTGTATAATTACACTATTTTCCATTTCTCAACTATAAATACCCCCTCATTCTTTCATTTTTATTCACCAATTCATCAATATCTCTCAATCTCTCTCAAGTTCTCTTTCAATCTTTCTAGTGCAAGTGCTTAAGTTATTGTTGCAAATTCGTGAAACATTGTGAAGTTGTTAAATTGAAGTTTTCAAGTGTTCAATTTCAACGATTTTCAACTCTTACGTGCTAATTATTATGGCATTTTCGTTGAAAAATATGTTCGGTAAAGGAAAAATATGTTCGGTAATACATAGTCCCTAAGCTTCAAGATCTGGCATCAACTTTTAAGGTAAGTTTATCTACAGGATCTGACATCTGCTGTAATTCAATTCTCTAATACCTGAACAATTTGAATCCTTAGTAACTTATCTTTTGATGGACCTTGACATTGTATTCGACATGGCTCAGTATATGTATTTGTCTATTATTGTGAGTGATATAACATGATTGAAAAGTTAAAAGACCTTTTTTGTTATGTGGATTTTATTGAATTATTATTGTAGGGGCTTTGTCTGAGAAATCAATGGAGGCACACAGGACAGGGAAGAAGCATATGGCTCGGACAGGGAAGAAGCATATGGCTCGGCTCCAGGAACTCCAAAAGATGTCGAAAAAACTGAAGTGGCCGATGATGTGGGTGCAACTGTCAATAGAATTAACCCCAAGGAACAAGAATAAGCGTTCACCACAGGGGATAACTGAGTTAAGTCATGTTCAGGGAATAATGCATAAATTATGATGTAACTTGTACATTGACATGTCTTCTTTTAGTTTTTTTTCCATTGGGGGAAGGAAGACTAAGAAAGATATGCCATTTTGGTCAATAAATATGCTCTTTATCATATCCTTGAATATCTTTTGTCTCAATATTTCTTTGTCTTTACTTCTATATCAATCCTTAAATATTTATATAACATACAATATATAACATACAACACAATATACTAATGACAACATTCTTTTATCAATATATACTACTTATATACAATTTATACTAATTACTAACTACAACACAATATACACTAATTATATACAATATATACTACTTAAATACAATATATACTACTTATATACAAAATATACAGTACTTATACACAATATATACTAATTACCAAACACAATATACACTACGTATATACAATATATACTACTTAAATACAATATATACACTACTTATACACAATATATACTAATTATAAACACAATATACACTACTTATATACAATATATACTACTTAAATACAATATATACTACTTATATACAAAATATACACTACTTATACACAATATATACTAATTACCAAACACAATATATACTATAATTAATAACATAGTACACTATATAAAAATATATTCTACAATATACTAATCACTACTATACAAGATATTGATTTAAAAAAAAAAAATAATAACTCGGAACCGCCGGGAACCGCCAGCGGTTCGGAACCACCAGAACCGGAACCGGGCGGTTCCGGAACCGCCAGAATCGCAGAACCGGAACCGCCTGAACCGGAACCGCAGACTCAAATAGACCCAGAACCGAAACCGTATACAGCCTTACCTAGAAATAAAGAAATAAATCGCTCGACTGTCTGCACTACCTAATCTCTACTTGCATGCTCTTCTATCTACAGAAGCAAATCCTTCATAGTAACAGAAATATTCGATTTCATCGTCAATCTTAGGATGTTAGATTTGGTTTTTTCCAAGTAGGAAATCCCTTTATCTTTGACTATGGCAGCTGTCGCCTCGTTTGTTTTTTTATTACTTTTTTCATTGTCTTTTTTAATTGAGATAACGCTATTTTACCTCAACGTTATTGGGAATATAAAATTAACTTTCAAATGCAGATATAAATCTTTTCTGCCTCTCAATTATCAACTTTCAAGTGTAATTTCAATATTATGATATTTTTTTCCTCTACGTCATCAGATTCACCCATAAGACAAGGCTCACGATTTGAAAGAAAACTTCCCTAGACCCAACGAGACAAGAAAATGGAAATTAAAACCAACGGCAATATGAGGTCACCAACCAAGCCTAGTTACAAAAAAAATGTACATGTAAGAGAATTGAGAGAAAAATGTTAAAGAACAAAATTAATAAATACATTCAGCACAAAAACTCGGAGAAACTAAACCTATTCAAATAATGAACTAATCATTGGATTATGGGGACTAATTTAAGAACTAATCATCTGATAGGAACTGGTTGTGATTTGTAGTCTTTGTTTGCCCGTTGATTGAACTTCATATAACCTTTAAACCTCATCTACGCTTAACCTTTGATTTTCTCCTTTGTTCATACCATTGCTTACGTCTCTGCCTTGTTTTAGATGGATCTGACCACTTCTTGTCCTCCTTCACAGCTCGTGCCCACCGGTCCTTGAATATTTGCAGTTCATACGTTGATTGTCTCCGAATCTGTAAAATGGGATGATAGCGGAAAATAAGCTTAGATGGAAGGCAGATTGCAATGCAGACAACAAGAGCAATGGATGCTATACCCACCCATGCAAAGCTTAGAAATGTCATCAAATACAAAAGATAACTGAATGGATGAAAATACAAAATTGTACAAAGCAAGACTCTCACCTCAGATCTCACGTCAACAACGTGTCTCTATAGGTCAAAGGAAAAGAGAACGAAAATCAAGGACAAGAATTAGCAAAAACATCAGCAGCAGACATATATATTGAGAAAATCAAACTGCCGAAACACAGAGTAGAATGGAATATACCTTCACAGACTCTTCAGGGTTTGAATCCTGCACAAAGACAAAAGTACGGTTAACGGAGGTATATTGTGAAGCAAACAACACAATTACACCATAGCCTCTATCTGTAGTAGACTGTAAGTTCACCTTATCTGAAATACTTGAGACGATTAAAGAGGAGAATCACAAAAATGAGCCTTTAGCCTTGATTAAGGAAACGGAAAATTACCTTTTTCAGAGACTGCCCACCCAAAGTTTGAATGCTCTGGTGAACTACATATTCACTATCAACTACTCCCACCTTTTTGGATCGATCTCCCTACAATATTTAAATTAAAAAAGATTTAGGGCTGTTAATGAGCTCATCACTTTAAGAGAAATAATGATGAAACTATTAATGACATCCTACTATATAACCTCAGCACAAATAAAACCCAAGTTGCTTATTATTAAACTGCAATAATAATACACTAACCCCCTCCATGGTGCTTGAAGGTGATGAACATTAGCAACATCTACATATCAAGCATCCAATCAATCTCTGCCCTAATGGCATCTAAGTCTAGAGGAAGTGGCTATGATGAAGAACAGAAGAAGTCTAAATTTTCAGTTGATATGAGAACACAAAAAGTCTAGCTATGTTAAGCAGTCGGGATGTTTAGCTTTACTAAATTTACGCCCCATAAAAGGAATGGCACCGGGACATCAAGTCCCAGCTATTCATCTCAGATAGCCAGCAAACGCTAGCAATTGTTGTTTCCACACTGAAAGAGCTAACATTACAAGCTAATACATAAACATCGAAAAATGTTTTGTAACACCTTAAAAAGGCAACTACCAAATTTAACGAAGAGATAAACTGATAATTTTTTGTTTTTTTGAGGAGTTTGATGAATTAGGAATGATTCAAAAAAATTAGACTTGAAACAGGTCATAAAGTGATGATATTTTTGTGAGCCAAGAGTTTGATGAATTTGGAATGCTTCAAGAACTAAACTTGAAACTGCAGTTTTAGAGAGGAAAGAGAAATGTATAGCAACTTAAATTCCAGAATTCCTACAGTACACTCTAAAGCAGACAGACATGAAAACTAGTCCACCATCAGCGGAAACAAACATAAAGCATTCACAGGGACGGATGAGAGGTCCATATTGTAAATTAACAAGTCGAAAAGAAGTAAACCAAAATTTAGCAGCCACAAAAAAGTTAACTCACCTGTGCACAGTAACCAAGTTTCATGTCCATTCCCATGAACGAGATCATTCTGACAGGAAAGAGCAACGATTAGAAGCTTAATTAAACAGGATGAATCAGTACGAGAACGGAAAATGAAAATAGTTAGGACTGTGAACAAGCAGATAGTGCGTCCTGGTGAAATATCAAAAGTGCAAGTGAAAAGTAATCCAAGTAACTAGTTGAGCTTTGCTAATTTAAATTAAAGCATGTTAACATATAAGAGCAACCCAAAATGAAAATAAATATTATCATAAGATGAGAAAATACAACAATTTAAAGAAATAGTTGAAGTTCCAATACAAACAAGAGATAGTCGTCTCATCTCTAAGAGAACACTTCTCAGTTCTCCCCACCCCAATAAGTAAAATGTAACATATCACAGGCACACACAGTTGAATTCTAATCTTTAGTTGCCAGAATTCTTAGAAGGTACCATTCATTGGGATGATCAAATAAACAAAGTAACAAAACTCAAACACTCAATCCAAACAATTATAGAATACTTTGCCTGCCTCTTTTAAATCAATAAATCCAAATATCAAATTTACAGTCCTATACCTGATTATGTTATAATTAAGTGTATATGTTGCTTTAATAACGGTCTAAAAGTGGTCTGACATCAGCTCAGAGAGAAACCAAGTTCTACCTGTATCAGATGCCAAGCACAAAGCCACGCAGATCTTGAAAAGACCGGAGCCATTCCCTCCACAAATCTGTAAAAGGACAGTGAATAAACCCATTCTGTTAATGACATGGTACAGAAAATTTCTGGAAGAACTCTCATCTACTGAAGGCACTAGAGAAGTTAAATACTCTCAAAATCTTTTTTTGTAGAACAAAATTGCAGGAATAGAGAGTATATAGCAAAGGGTCAACTTGCCCACCACGGGTCAAGTTGATCATCAAGAACTGAATGCAAAAGCTTATCCTAACCAACCAATGACCAAAGGCTAATAACAACAACAACCCAGTATAATCCCACTTAGTGGGGTCTGGGAAGGGTAGTGTGTAGGCAGACTTTATCCCTACCCTGGGGTAGAGAGGCAGTTTCCAAATAAACCCCCGGCATCCTTCCCTCCAAGAACTTTCCACTTTGCTCTTGGGGAGACTCGAACTCAGTGTTTTGGAAAGCACAAAGCGCAAAAAAGCGACAAGGACTCGTCTCGCTTTAAAGCACAAAGAAGCGCACGCTTTTTTGAAGTGAAGCGCAATTCTTAAAAAACATAATGTAAAATTATAAATAATCAAAAACATCAATTTAAATACTTAAAAGTATGTACTAGTACCACCAAATCATCCACAAATCATAGGACAAGCAAAATCAAAGCTACTAAATTACTAGAACTTTGAGACATTAAATAATCAATAAACTGGAAATACATATAATATATATAATAATTAATGATATAAAGTTATAAACTGAAGTATACATTTAAAAAATCACATAAACTAAAAATAATACATATATATAAAATTAATTTTATATGCTGAAATAAAATAATAAATAAAATATATATAATAATTAAATATATATATATATATGCTGAAAATATAATAATAATACAATAATTAAATATTTATATGCTCAAAATATAAGAATAATTTTATATGTTGAAATAAAATAATAAATGAAATACAATAATTAATATATATATATATGCTGAAAATATAATAATAATTTTATAATTTATATGCTGAAATAAAACAATAAATGCTAAATTAAGATACAATAATTTTAATTAAGATACAATAATTAAATATACAATTATATATATGCTACATAATCGAAAAGGAAAAAAAAAGAGGAAAAAGTTGGCTGCCAGTCGAGGTAGACATGGTCTGAAACAGAGAGAGAGAGAAAGAAGAAGAAAAAAATGAAGAAGAAGAAGATCGACGGTCGACTGGTCCGAAGAAGAAGAAAGAAAAAAAAACGAGATGAAAGGGGAAGAAAATACCAGGAACCCTAGTTTCCAGCGACCGAAGAAGAAGAGAGTCTGGTCCAGCTCTGTTTTTGACCAAATTAGGTATTTCTGGGACCAATTGTTTTTTTAATCTCAGACCCAAGTTTTTTTAAAAAAACAGAAGGCCTCGCAACGATTTTTTAAGAAAAGCGATCGATTCGTCGCTTCTGTCGCCTTGCCGCCTCGTCGATTTTTTCTCTGAAGCGTGCGCTTCTCCTGTTCGCATCGCCTTAGGCACAGAAAATCGACACTCCATCGTATCGCGTCGCTTCGCGCTTTAAGCGACGAAGCGCACGCTTTTCCAAACACTGCTCGAACTCACAACCTATTGGTTGGAAGTGGAGGTTGCTTACCATCAAAGCAACCCCTCTTGTCTTCCACAGGCTAATAATAGTCTGATCAATTAAATGCATTATGCTTACCCGCTGCATGGGGGACCTTCGCTTTCGTCTGAACACTTTGTACTACCTCTAATATCGTAGACCCTTCTGCAAAAAGGATTTGTGCATCAGTATTCACCCAAAAGAGGCGGACTAAAAGGTTGAATTTGCCCGGTTGGATCACCGGACAGACGTACCTGTGGAACCTGTTTGTTCTGCTTCGTATTGTGATTCTATGGTGGATACCAGTAGAATTCGGGTCTAAAGCAGGCTGAGAAATTTCCAGTCCTTCAGATTTCACAATTTCAAGGTACCTAGATAACAAAAGGATGCAATTGAAAGAAACCTATAATTAGCAAAGAGACGTATAAAAATTGGTGTTATTATGATAAATAACAAACATCCTTCTACGAGAACTCCCTAAAAAAGGAAGCATGGTTAACAGAGTACGCAATAGAAAACCCCATTGACTTGATAATGTAAATGCAACGAACTGTATATACTAAATGAAGCAACTGCAAATAGTTCATCTCCTAGAAGCTTGGAATGATGGGGAAACATGTCACGACTTTTGACGCCAAATGCTTGAAATAAAAGACAACAACAACAACAACAACAACAACTACCCAGTATATTCCCACCAGGTGGGGTCTGGGGAGGGTAATATGTAGACGAGCCTTACCCCTACCCGAAAGGGCAGAGAGGCTGTTTCCAATCGACCCTCGGCGCATAGGCTAAAATGAAAAGCTGCATCAAAACAAAGACAAAATTAAAAACAAAAGCAAGACAAAACAAAATAATAAAGCATAAGTAATCCAGAAATAACGTAAATAATTATGAAACATAGGAAACATAAATACAGTCGCATGCAATAATAACAAGCAGTAACTACCATACTAACAACCATAAGGGGACATAAGCTAAAACACTAATCATCTATGGGTAACCCTACTATTCCACACCCAGCCCCGAGAGAGGCGTACGAAGAACTCTATGAGCCCTTAGCCTCCAACCCTGATACTAGACCTCCAGACTCCCCTATCAAGGGTCATGTCCTCGGTAACCTGCATTCTAGTCATGTCCTGCCTAATCACCTCTCCCCAATGCTTCTTAGGCCTCCCTCTCCCACGCCGACCACCAACAATCTCCAGCCGCTCGCAGCGCTTGAAATAAAAGAGAATAGAAAAATATTCACGATTATAGAAACAAAATCACTACTGGTTTACGTTTAAAATGACTGCTTATTTCTTTAAAAAAGGTGTTCATAAAATCATTATTCACAATAATCCACCAGGAGTAAACGACTTGCATCAAGTGCATATATTGAGTCAAATTATTACATCTGCTTATTTCTATAAAACAAGTTCATAGGATCATTATTCACAATACTCACCAGGAGTGAATGACTTGTATCAAATATATCTATTGGTAGATTAAAAAAATTAAGATAAACAAAAGTACAACAGCAAACTTGTTTAATCATCCTACCTTCCAGGATGGAAATTCTCCACGCCCAAATCTTCATCCCAAAGGAAAATGTAATCGTAGATTGAAACAACTGCAGGATGTAAAAATCTCTTTGCAAACCACCTGCATCAAATTAATGCACAACCATGCTGAGATATTATTTAGCATAAACCATACAAGCTACATGCAGAGCTCCTCAGCAAGAAAACTTTGCATAAAAAAGGAGGCCATATTAGGTCCTTCAAGAACAATATGTCATCATTTGTTCAGCAAAGGGTCGCAGGGTTTCATGGATGGTTATTATGATGCAGGCTAATTTCTAGCAACTTTTTTGGATTAGTAAATAATAAGCTTTATATTAATGAACAGCACGTCCTAATTTCAAGCAACTAATGGACAAAGTATCACTCTGCTTTCACTGAAATCACACTGCACGTCAGTTGAACGGCACTTCTAAATCACGCCAAAATTGCAAGTCAAGGTGCTTAAAATTTTCTAATCCATGATAGAATATAGTGTGTGTTTCTTACCACTTGGTCTGATTGTGAGCAACAATATGAATGGCATCTTTAGATAATAAGCTTTATATTAATGAACAGCACGTCCTAATTTCAAGCAACTAATGGACAAAGTATTACTCTGCTTTCACTGAAATCACACTGCACGTCAGTTGAACGGCACTTCTAAATCATGCCAAAATTGCAAGTCAAGGTGCTTAAAATTTTCTATTCCATGATAGAATATAGAGTGTGTTTCTTACCACTTCGTCTGATTGTGAGCAACAATATGAATGGCATCTTTACTCCATTGGAGGTCCTCCCACCCATCAACATTACCATCATAGTGGAATAGAATGACAGTAAAATTCTCTGAAAGAAACTGAATATCACAAAATTAGGCTACATATAAAAATAAGGTAGTGAAGTCAGAAATTACTAAAAACAGAACTGTTGTCCGTAAGAAACTTAAATTAGATGTTATACCTTTTGGACAAGAGCGTCAACATTGCTCTTCTGATTAATGCCAACTGGAACTGCCAACAAGTTATGGAAGCTAGAATTGCTAGCCTGAAAATGGAGACACAACATTGGCACAAATTAGATGCACGCAGCCTGGAGGAAAGAGTGATAGACAACCCAGCGAGGGGAAGAGATGGTCTAATATCTTGGATAAGCATGGTAACAAATAACATATCAGTATCAAAAGAAGGTTGCTCTATTTTTTAAAGTTAAAGGGTAGAGTAAGACCTTTGCCTTTGACTTCGAACTACTTGTTGACCACAGAGGCTTTAACTCAAGATCTGATCTTGCTTGGATAATACCACGAGGCAAGCTGCTCAAACTTCTCATATCCAAACTAGGGTCCTGGTTGAAAGAATAAATGGCATCCAAGTGACATGAGAATTTTATATGGGCAAGCTAGTTCACACAAAAGCCAGAAAGTCCTATTTTAGGTGGTGAACCTAAGCAGATCATGCTGAAGCCACCCTACCGCTTATAGTGCCCCGTTGCTTATTTATGTTCAGCATCGGTCAATTTAGATGGCTTCGAAAAGCCAATCCTATTGCCTCTACCTTGTGCTGTAAGGTATAGAAAGCTAGAAAATTTTAAATACGAAACAAAAACATAACTACCTGCGAAGAATAAAATGGATCCAACCTCGACTCTATCTGAAAAGGTAAACAGGGAAGAGAAAATGTTCATCAGCAAAACTGTATCAAGGTTCAGGTAAAGCAGAATTAGAAGGTCAAAATAGAAACTTAAATGCCAAAAATGTATCAGCCAGCTTCTCCATATTACCTAAAAGGAAACATATCTCTTATTCTTTCACATTCAACAGTTTAAATTTCAAAAATAGAAGTAGCAAATGTTAGCAAATCAATACAAGTACAAGCACTCATACCTCTGTCTGTTGATATTGATAATTAGTGGTCCTATATACAATAAACAACATAACTATACAGATGATCCCCATAAATGGTAGCTGTCTCATCTTTACTCCACATGCTCCCTGCAATTTTTTTACAAGTTACATATAATAAACATATGCATTATTTGCCTAGATAATCAGGTCATTAGTAATTCCTGACCACAATGCATTAACATACCCCATCAAGGAACACACTCCTCTTCTTCATAAGAAGCACCGCCATAACTTAAATGCCTGTTGAGGGCGAATATAAAATCGAAAAAGCTCTCATTGTAAGCTGCACCAAAAACACACTTATGAACGACTAATGTTAACAAAGAATCTACTCAAAATATAGACATTGACAATTATCTTCTTTCTTCAATCCATAAGCTGATAAACATTGTTTCTAGTAGAGTATCTCCAAAGGAATTCCCAATCTAGCAAACAACGTACAGAAGGAAAAGAATGTTGTGCTAGCTGTTAGTTTGATCACAACTGGATTACTAGATGATTTCTTAGCCGAGGGTCTATCGGAAACAGCCTCTCTGCCCTTCCAGAGTAGGGGTAAAGTTGCGTATATCCTACCCTCTCAGACCCCAATTGTGGGATTATATTGGGTTGTTGTTGGTGGCATAGTAGATGATATTAAAATCTGCAAAAGATGGCCTAGTAGCTCTCCTCACTCAGCCTATTTAACCTGCTATCAAAGCACATAAATCTCTAAACAATCTTTTTTACGGTACCTTTTATGGACAGAAACCAAAAAGGGTCTAGCCACCAACATTCTAAAACCTGAACAAGTCATAAGATGACGAGTTACCCACACAAGTACATAAAAAAGAAGCAGGACGCGATATATGCCATAAAATGACAGGTCATTTTGCATTCTAGTGACCCTATTGGTTGCTTGGCGTGGCTTAGCGGTGAATAACGTGGGTGAAAACTATGGGAGACCAGCAGTTAGGGGAATGAAGTAGGTCAAAACTACGGGAGAACCAGCAAAGATAAAAAGGCTAGGTAACTTCTTTCCATCTGCGTAAGCATGGGTGGATAAATTTACCGGGTGGAAGATAGCATGTGGAATAATCGAGGTGTGAAATTGGCGTGTACACCACCGATATCAACAAAAACAAAGTAGTTGCAAGCTCAGACAGTACCCAACTATTACCAGGCAAATCATTCACTCCCTCCATCCAACCCCACCCACAAACCGACTGAAAAAAGAAAAAGAAAATCTTTTTTAGAAGAGGTTGTGTTGTTAATTGGTAAGATGTCTAACTTGCATATAATAGAGAATGTGACAATAAAGTGACACACAGGAGTTTTGCAAAGTTGACAAACTCCACTAGCAGTTGCCACCTTGTTTGATTTTCATGTATGCCACAATTTCTCTGAACAACAATTGTAGTTCACATCAAGGCTCCCCTAAAAAGGTCCAACCGACAACTTGAAGTTTTAAACTAACAAATAGGAATTGTTCTACATTTATCTATGATTGAACCAGGAAAAAAAAAAAAGAAACATCAGTCTTTCTACAAAAAGATTATTATAATTGAGAGTATCGTAATTCCAAATAAAAGTAGAAGAAAGGACAGTGAAATTCCTAACACTCTACTTTTTTTCTACGTTTTACAAAAAAGATCACGACCCAAAACGAATTCAAACTTTTACTGAAAGAAACTGATGTTTTGAACAGGATCCAAAAAACTAAAAGGAATTCGAAAAAATAGGAGAGAAAATTAAATGAACAGGAAAACGTTACTTGGAGAAATTCGTTTTCAAGATTACAACACTGAAACATTAAGTGCATACTTATATAACAATTAATTAAGCACACACTAACACCAATACAACTAAAAAGCTAATAAATCTGATCAGCGCACGCAACACCACCATGGGCTTAATTGTCATTGCACAACAACCTCCATGGCAGCACCAAAAAACCACGAAAAATATTGAAAAACATACCTCAGGCTCAGGAACTGAAAACCCAACAAGGGTTTGAACAAAAAAAACAGCTTCAGATTCTTGAAAGTGAAAAAAGAGTAAACTTTAAAGAACCAAGTTCAGTATTTGTCACCAAAACAGAATATTTTGGGACAAAAGCTATATGTATATGTATGTATAAGTAAGCAGAAGCTATGGAGAGAAGTGAACACAAGGATGGCAGTGGGTATGGGGGTATAGGGTAGAGGGGGTGGGGTTAAAGGAGAAAGGAAAGAGTCTTATAAAGAGAGACGATATTGTCGGAGAGTAACTCGTTTTAAGGAGGGTCTTTCCTTTGCCGTGTTCTACTACTACTGGAATAATGCACCTGTAATCATCTCCTTTTTTCTTTTATTTATTTTACTATATTCCTACTTTCTTTTCCTGTTATACTTAATTAGTCTTTAATTAAAATATGCAAAAATTGTTACTGTACATTGTACTATTAAATTACATAAATAATAAAATATTGTAGGTAGCTGTTTGGTAAAGTGATTTGTGCGTATGTGTCCTCGGGATATCGACAACGTATAGAGGTAGTACACATGTACAATTGTAGATCCCACTATGATACTCGAGTATATATAAACCTTCTTTTTCGTTTTTCTTTTTTAATTTGGGTACTTCATTGTGATTCATATACACTTTCTCTTTGTTTTTAAAAATCTTTTTGGTCTTTTAATTGGAGTGAGTTTTCGTTTTCCTTTTTGTTGAAAGAAGTAGTGTCAATGCGGTGTTAGGAGTCCTTTGTTTTATTGATTAGTTATACACAAATTATTGAGTTTATCTTTTATATACTAACAAAATTCTTACACTATCGAATAACTTAACAATGATTATATCAAATAATAGTCATTAGAAAAAGTGAAACGTGTTAATTGTTACGCCAAGTTAAAATACATAAATAGTATAAATACTTTAGGGTTCAGTAAATATAAATTTTAAACTCTTAATGCAGTTATTATTGTTAGAAAAATTGTATATACGTATAATTAATATGGATATTAGTTATTGGTACACGATAACACCTAAGTTGAGGTATAAATTATACAAGTAACAACTATTATTAGTTATGGCTTTAGAAAATGCGAAATCTTTCTCCTTTGTTTCACGGAGAGATCAATTTTAAATTAAGAGCATATCTGACTAAGCTGCTTAATTCATATATGTTTAAGTTGTAAAAAAATAAAAACGACGCTAATCTAGTTGATGCAAGACTGTATGGATCAAAATATGACCCCGAAATAATTAACGAGACTAATTATATCCTAAGTTAATTCATAGTTAATAAATGGCATGCTTTTATTAATCACGATACCCGATCATCAGCTGACTCGATTATTAAGACCACGGCCTATCCGTCGTAGCAAGGATGGAACCTCAACATAGTCATGGCCGTCATTGCCAGCTCATATATCTTATATCTATAAATACTAAGAAAAGGAACCCTAGAAGGGGGCTGCTTCTTCTCTTTCATCACTATTCCCTAGAAAAGAGTTGATTGTAAGGCTCTGAACCTCTCCATGGATAGGCAGACCGAATCAATACTATCAATAAAAGATCTCCACAGATTTCTTTTTAATGAATAACACTTGTCTCTTGTATTTTTCATTTGGTCCCTCGATTATTATGATCTGCTATGATTGGTCCTCATTTTATTTTTATTGTTTTATGCTTGCAAAGTATGTGATAACTTTAAGCTAAACAATTTGGCATCGTCTGTGGGAATTTCATAGCAGAATCGCGTGGTTCTTCCTCGGACCAAAAGGAAAGAAACGCCAGAAAAGCAACCCCGCTCGCACAACCGAGAGCAGCATGTCGGGTAAAAGGAAGAAGAAGTGCAAGAAGAAGAAGAAGAAGTAGTCCCCCTCCCCCTCCTCACGGGGAAAGCACATATAAGATACCTCACCCCCTCCCAATACTGGACCCTGCCAAAAGGAAAATGGCACAAAAGAATCTCTAACCGAGATCCGTAACAGGGTAAATTTTGCAAACTAGTCGAAAAGACTACACGGAAATCGTGCAAGATCTCAAATCAAAGACAACCTCCAATACCCTATGCACAGTGGGTAATGCGGAAGAAAAAAGTTCAACCACAAGTTGAACCGGGACTCAGGCCATGCACCTTCGCTATCGAAAGTTGCAAGATTCAATCAAGGTTGAACAACAACTCAGGCTACGTGCCTTCGCTAAAAGTTGAACTCCAAGTTGAACCAGGACTCAGGCCACGCGCCTTCGCCATCGAAAATTTCAAGATTCAACCACGGTTGAACAACAACTCAAACTACGTGCCTTCGCCAAAAGTTCAACTGCAAGTTGAACCGGGACTCAGGCCATACGCCTTTGCCATAAAAAATTATCAAGGTTCAACTATGGTTGAACTGGGACTCAGGCCATGCGCCTTTACCACAAAAATTATCAAAGTTTAACTACAAGTTGAGCCGGGATTCAGGCCATGCACCTTCTCCACAAAAAATTATCAAGGTTTTACTACGGACAAACCGGGACTCAGGCCATGCGCCTTCACCACAAATTATCAAAGTTTAACTACGGTTGAGCCGGGACTCGGGCCATGCGCCTTCGCCACAAAAATTATCAAGGTTCAACTACGGTTGAACCGGGACTCAAGCCATGCGCCTTCGCCACAAAAAATTATCAAGGTTCAACTACGGCTGAACCGAGACTCAGGCCATGCGCCTTCACTACAAAAATTATCAAGGTTCAACTACGGTAGGATTGGGACTCAGGCCATGCGCCTTCGCCGCAAAAAATTATCAAGGTTCAACTACAGTTGAACCGGGACTCAGGCCATGCACCTTCGCCAAAAAAATTATCAAGGTTCAACAACGGTTGAATTGGGACTCAGGCCATGCGCCTTCGCCACAAAAATTATCAAGGTTCAACTACGGTTGAATTGTGACTCAGGCCATGCACCTCGCCATAGAAAATTATCAAGGTTCAACTACGGTTGAACTAGGTGCGCCTTCGCCACAAAAATGATCAAAGTTCAACTACGGTTAAATTGGGACTCAGGCCATGCGTCTTCGCCACAAAAACTATCAAGGTTCAACAACGGTTGAACTGGGACTCAGGCCATGTGCCTTCGCCAACAAAAAGTACAAGATCCAACTACGGTTGAGCAACGATTCAGGCCACGTGCCTTCACCGAAAAACTCAACTACAAGTCAAACTGAGACTCAAGCCATATGTCTTCACCATCACAAGCCGAATCTCGCTCAAGCAACAAAGCCGAACACCTTCGTCTCCAAATCTAAATAGCAACGGACGGAGAAACAAGTTAAGCTCCCTTACCATTCAAGTAAGTACACCCAACTCGAGCTAAAATTCGTGCCACGTATAGTTCGTCCCCGGTCGAAGTACAAGGCCGCGTTTCTTACCATCACAGCCAGTTGTTCGACCACGCCCGAACTGGGACTAAGGCTAAGTTACACTATCGCCAAATAATGGCCACAACTTGTTTACACCAAGTGAAAGAAAGCGATAAGCAAGGAGCGTTTAATCATGGCCAAGGCCATCATCGCTAAAAAACAAACCTAATTCCCGACTAAGGCAAGCAAGGGACTCGAGGACAGTCGAAGTCACCTACCTAGCCAAGGCCACCAACATTATCATGGTAAAGGCCGCCGGCATCATTACGACCAAAAGACATAGGGGACTTAACACGCCTACCAGAGTCTCACATGCATAGAACAATCCAAAGAACAAGGGAAAACTCGGAATAAGCACAACACTAGCAGTGGAAAAAGTAAGCTTACATATACATATCTTTTACAGTCTTGTACGGGCAACGCCCGCATACATTCGGCCAAGGCCAGTCAGGACGAAAGAGAGAAAAGGAAAAATCTAAAAATATCCAAACGCCCAATGGCGGACAAAATAAAAAATACATCAAAGCCTTTCACTCGGCATCACCCACGCCACCATCAGCGCCATCATCAACCCCTGGCGAAGCTCGATCAAAGCCACAGTCAGTACGGGCCTCACGAACCTTTTGACGGGCCTCTTCATAAGAGGCTTCAAGCACTATGCCGGCCTCCCACAGCCTCTTATACACATCAAGTTGAGCATCGACAAACATCCAAAGATCACGAACCGGGTCAAAAGAGGCAGCCTCATCCCTCAAGCACCGATTCTTGGCATTTATGGTCGTAATTCGATCCGACGCAATTTGGGCGTCCCGTTCATAGACGCCAATGCGATCCTCCAGTGCTCCTTCCCAAAAGGCCGTCGCAGTCCTTTCGAGCTTGCATACCCGTTCGCGAATGCGATCCGCCGTCTCCAACGTCCCAACCCTCGACACGGCATCCCTCGCTTGAAACCTCAAGGCAGTGGCCTCGGTTTCCAAAGTGACCACCTGCCTGGTCAAAGTCTTAAAGGCCTCTGCCGCCTTGGCTAGATCCTAGCATTCTCTCTTAGCACCAGCCCTCGTTTCGGCGTCCATCTCCTCGTCTTTACGACGAAGCTGCTCCTCAAGAGTGTTATGCATCTCACTGAACTGGTCCCGGTAGCGACGCTACTTCTCTAGCGCCCATGAACAAATCCCTGAGAGGACATTAGCTTGGCGGATGCTCTCCACCTCCAACAAAAATAGCTACAAGAGCGATGCGATAATCAGAATAGAAAAATAAACTAAGTAAAACAAAGAAAAAGACAAACTAAAAGTCACTACATGTACCTTCAGGCCCTGTACGACCGCCTCACCCATAAGCCCGACGTTCATTATGCCCTTTAGTGACGTGCTTTTCGCCTTCGAGCAAAACACTTCGAACAACGACACCAAGTTCTCCTCTTGAAGCAGCAAGTTCTACTCCGTGGGAATCTAAACATAACAGAACTGCCCTTCCGCATGCCCTATTGTGCGGGTGTGACCGTCTTGAAGCATACGGACGTCGTTGGGGTCTAATTTAGACTCGGAGTCAGACCCTTCGCCTACGACGCCCTTCCCTTTGTATGCCGATCGGGAAGTTGAGGATCCCGGCCCCGCCAACACATTGGCACTTGATTTTCCAACCAAAGCAGTTGCTGAGGAACTACCTCCCCTTTCAGCAACTAGGACTGATAATTGAATCGTCGAAGCAATAATGTCACCTTAGCCTGAACCAACCGGAGCAACCCTGTTGAGTGCCCGCCCTCAAGGGCAGGCGCCGTCACTGAATTCACATCCACGTCTGATGGCGGGGAATCCAAATTTATTACCATCAGAGCTGGCACAAATGCGATCCTACGCCTAACCAGTGGCCTCTCCTCCTCTTCCTCATCCTCACTCGAAGACGACTGCTCCCTAGGGCGTGTGATCCCCGAAGGCTCTTCGGTCCGAGGTGTCGACCGTGCTGGGGAATGAGCCTCCAAAGATTCAACCAAAGTCGCCCTCAGAACTGGACGTGGTGTCGACAATGTCATGAGTCGTGCAGTCACGCCCGATTTTCGAAAGGCTAGTTGAGGGGCCCTCACGCGGCGTGCCCTCCCTAATCAAAGAAAGAATAAAGTTGAGAATAGCCAAAATGGAATAAAATAAAGACAAAAGGAAGTTAAAATTCTCACCAGAAGCGGGTCTACGACCATGCCTTTTCCAAAAAGACGGACACGTACGAATCCACACTATGTGAGGGAGCACGGCCTCAATCTATTTGCAACACCGGACAGTGGAGACAGCGATGGTCGGTCAGCTACAAACATGAGGTAAAGCTAACACTTATCAGAACATGACAAAAAAAGAAACGGAATGAAGAATCTGACGAATAAAAGGACTTACGTGGATGGTTCCAAGTCTTTGGGAACTCAGTATCACACACCACCAAGTGTTCAGTTCTGATGTAGAAGAAATTCTCATAAGTGTGAGGCTCGACCGTATCATCTAACTCCGCAGTCAAGCCCTTCGCCCCATGAGGAATGGCTCGAATCACCCATTGACCCTCTGAGAGGCGTAGAGGGTCATCACGTGCCACAATGTGATCTCCCTTCGGGCCAGCTACAATATTTTATTAGCATAGCAAAAAGCTTGTAGAGGGTGGGAACGAGATGGCCATGACACACTCTGCAATAATGGCATAAGTCCACCACAAACATCGAAAGAGGGACCTGAATCCTAGTCTAAAAGGATAAGCGTAGAAAATGTAGTACCCCTACGGTCATGTGGACCCTCTCCTCAATCTAGAGAGGGAAATATCAGCAAAGCGGGGAATGCCCCACTGCTCCCGTGGCTAACCAATCCCCACTTCTCCCATCACTGGGGCTTTATTCACTTGATCTTCACCCCTCATCGATGGTGAAATTGATTGCCGGACCTCCGGGCAAGGACATGATGTCAGTCGCCGATGGGACCCTATCGGGCCCCATTGATTCTACACCTCTTACTATCGGAGAATGCTCTTCCACCACCATGAGGTTGGCCGGAAGACTTGCCTGAGCAGCATTTCGGGAGGAACTACTTGCCATTTTTTATCAAAGAAATTGAAAAGAAGTTAGAATCGACGAAGAAAGGTGAAGATTACAACAATCGAAGAGCAAGAGCTAAGATGAACTGACTAAGCAAGGAAAATCCTTCAGAGATCTCTCTTAAACGAATCACGAAAACTGAGAGACAAATGCCTCAACCCCTTATTTATAAGAAACACAAGTGGCTCTCACGAATTCTAATAGTTATCATTAACTAGTTGACCAACCATAAAACGGTTCTGTCCTACAGAAACGTGTGTTATGATGACGAGACTCCATGAAGCGGATTTTCAGTCGCCAACCAGCACTTTACCTTAAAAACGGTTATAATGACGCGAGAACATTTCAAGAACGTCCCACGTGCCTCCAAAATTTTAGACGTCTCCTAAACGCATGACAAGTAGGTTCATGCCCTCCCTGGCCGCGATGATTAAATAACATCGACACCATATATGGGTAAAGGTCATTACAAAATAATCACGGCCATCTCCAAAATATAAGCGGCTACGGCCATTCCTAAAGCATACATGGTTATGGCCCTCTCCCAAGAATGAACGTTTAAGACCTTCGAACAACATGCAACCAAGATCATCAACTCGACTGCATTGTGGTTAAGGCCGTTCACGATTGTAAGACTATGGCTATCTCCAGTATATAAACGGCTAAGGCCATCTACAACATTAAGGCTATGGCCATCTCTAGTATATAAACGGCTAAGGCCGTCAACAACATTAAGGCTATGGCCATCTCCAGTGTATAAACGGCTAAGGCCATCCACAGTACTAAGGCTATGACCATCTCCAATGAATAAATGGCTACGACCATCCCCAATATGCATGCAAAGTAACTCGACTACGGTCAAAGTCACCTACATGGCCAAGGCCATCAACACAAAATGGCTAAGGCCATCAATGTTAACAGCATAATCTCCCACATGAAAACGGTTATGGCTATTAATTACCTCGACCGAAACCGCATCCGGAGAAGTCTGCTCATCAAGCTAGGTCAAGGCATGACCTCAATAAGCGGAACTAACTGTATGGGTCAAAATATGACCCCGAGATAACTAACGAGATTAATCATATCCTAAGCTAATTCGTAGTTAATAAATGGTATGACCACTTTTTAATCATGATACCCGATCATCAGGTGACTCAATTATTAAGACTATGGCCTATTCACAGTTGTAAGGATGGAACCTCAGCATAGTCACGGCTGTCATTGCGAGCTCATATATCTTACATCTTTAAATACTAAGAGAAAGAACCCTAGAAGAGGGGCTGCTTCTTCCCCTTCATCACTATTCCCTAGAAAAGAGAGAACATGATTGTAAGACTCTGAACCTCTCCATGGAGAGGCAGACCAAATCAATACTATCAATAAATGATTTCTACACATTCTTTCTAACGAATAACACTTTTTTCTTGTATTTTTCATTTAGTCCCTCGATTATGACGATCTGCTATGATTGGCCCTCATTTTATTTTTGTTGATTTATGCTTGCAAAGTATATGATAACTTTGAGCTAAACAAAGACAAAAATCTATTTTAATTGATTACTCATGTCAGATATAGAAATAATTTGATTTCATCGCTAACATATCTTGACCATAACCAAAAGAAAAAAGGGGGATAAATGATACCATAATTTATACTAAATTTATGTTTTCTACTAATCCCTCCAACAAAATGACCCTTTACCTAGTGTTTTGTCATAGATATTCAAATTTATTTTGAAAATTTTGATTTGAATGAAGCTTGATTAAAAATGGAAATGTGTTTGAACATAAATTTTCAGAACATATTTCACTTCTTCTTTTTTTGAAAAGATATGGAACATGACTTATACCCACAAATTCTATAAACTATCACAAATATCCAGTAGAACCTTTTTCAATAACATTCATTATATTATCGCAAATCATAGTCTTTAACATAAATATATTTGGTACAAAATTACCATTTTTATAAGGAACAACATAATACACTATCAGATGACCGAGAAGGCGAAGCAACATTATTATAAAATAATAAATGGTGGGATCTTTTATAAAATACTAAAATTTTGTCACGACCCTAGTTCACCAATCGTGAACCTTTCATGACGGAACCCAGTCTCCGCGACCAGGTAAGCCTGACACTTTGCGGAAATTCAACAATCCTTACAAAAAACGATAAATAAAACATGAATAGCATAAGAAAATGTATAGGGTGCCGCCTGGCACATACACTTTGACTCAAAATAATGTAAAACCTCCAAGACCCGGAAACCCACGGGCAACACATGCTAAGAGTAAAATATAATATACGGCTCTAACATCCAAGAGTGTCTACAACAAGTGCATGAATTAAACTACTAGCTAAAGGTAGAATAGAAGGAAACTCTTCGACTTTGCGGACGCTGCAGATGCATACCTCAAATCTCCAAGTGTAGCTTCGAGATCACTAATAGCGCACCCGACCAGTAGTACATGGACCATCACAACAAAAGTGTGAAGAAGAGTAGAAGAGTACACCACAGCGGTACTAAGTAAGTGACAAGCCTAACATCGTTGGAGCAGCGACGAGAAAGGTCGAGGCCCTACTGAGACAAACATAAGAAATAATGTAAGAATAAATAAGCAGTAAATAATGAAGTAAATCTCGAATATCTAGCAAGACGGTAATTAAAACAGAACGGCTACAAGTACAGACTACGAACACAAGAAAGATCACTCAAAAGTCAGGATTCCACATGGAGGTTCGGGAATTGAACCCGCAGTCCATTTATACCAATATCGGAGGATCTCCCGAGAATCGAACCCGTAGTCCATCATATCAATAACAGAGGATCTCCGGGAATTGAACCCGCAGCCTTTCATACCAATAATAGAGGATCTCCGGGAATTGAACCCGCAGTCCGTTCATATCAATATCAGAGGATCTCCCGGGAATTGAACCCGTAGTCCGTCATGTCAATATTAGAGGATCTCCCGGGAATTGAACCCGTAGTCCAGCATACCAATAATAGAGGATCTCCCGGGAATCGAACCCGTTGTCCAGCATACCTATAGCAGAGGATCTCCCAGGAATTGAACCCGTAGTCCAGCATATCAATAACAGAGGATCTCTCGGGAATTAAACGCATAGTCCAAAAGTAAATACACCACAACAAATCAATACTTAATGGAAAGGAAGCCAAATGCGAACAACAAGTAAAGTCGAGAATCTAACATGCTTCAAAGAAAGACAAGTATGGCAATTTAGTCAAATAGAGCAGATAAATCACTAGCATGCTTTCCAAGGAAAGACAGATATTCAATTTAATCAAATAGAGCAAATAAGTTACTAACATGATTTCCCTAAGTCAAAACAAGTGAAGTTTTATTTTTAACATTTAATTATGTGGAGAAAACACAATCTAAATAAGCCAAGTAAGGTGAATTTCCAATAACTAGAACAAGTACACGCCCTTCACCTCGCGCACAAGGCTTTGAAACAATGACAAAGATATCCTAAGGGGAGAGGTCCCCACCACAAGGTTAGACAAGCCACATACCTCGAACCGGTACAAAACCGCTAAGAAATAATGCCCTTGCCACGAGTATCCGACTCCGAATGGCCCAAATCTATTCAAACCAATTACATATTGTAAATAACATCGCAAGTAATTAATTACACTGTCAAAATTAAAGCAAAGGCGCGAAAATATGGAAAATGACAAAATGCCCCTTAGGCCAATGTCTCGGAAACGAATAATTTTTATATTTTCAGAAACCTTGTACTTTCACGAGTCTAACCATATAAAAATCTCCCAAATCGAAGGTCAAATACCCCTTCAAATCATCAAAGTTAGGTCTAAGAACTTTACCCCAATTTTCATTCAAAATCCGAAATTAAAGCTTGAATTCGAGATTAAATTAGCGGGTAATAATCATAAGGGAGTAAGGAATCGTTACCCAATGTTTGCCTCTGAAAATCCCTCGAAAAATCTCCCAAAACCGAGCTCTCTAGCTTGAGTTTGATAAAAATGGAAGAACCCTCGTTTTTGAAAAGTTTATAACTGCCCAGACATTTGTTCAATGCAATCACATAAGGAGTGATGCGATCACGTAGAGTAAAAATTGAAGGTCTGGAAAGCGAACGCGTAGAAGGAGAAAGGAAAACTATGCGATCGCATACAATGACCTGCAATCGCATTGAAGGAAAATAGGCCCCTCACCAACTGCACTATGCGATCGCATGGGGGGAGGGCTGCGATCGCATAGAAGAAAGGTCTACAACAGATATAGCAGCAAATCTGCAATTGTTCTTCAACACAAAATGCCCCATTGGGAATCCGAAAAACACCCGAGGCCCTTGGGACCTCAACCAAACCTACAAACCTATCTCATAATATCATTCAAACTTGTAACAATCCTTAAACCACCAAAAACAACGCCAGAACTCGAACTAATCAATGATTTGAACTTAAAAACTTCAAAACTTAACCAAACTCGCTGTCGATTCAAAACCTAACAAAAACACGTCTGATTGTCCTAAAATTTTGCATACACGTCCCAAATGACATGACGGTACTTAAACAACTTTCGGAATCCCATACTAACCCTCGAATAAAAAATTCACTATCGGACCGGAAACTTCAAAGTTCTAACTTTCGGACTTTCTAGCCTAAATGAGCTACGGACATCCAAAATACATTACAAACATGCTCCCAACCCCGAAATCACCCAACGGAGCTGACGGAACCATCGGATTCCATTCCGAGGTCGTGTTTACACTGTTCTGATTACGGATCATTTTCCAACACTTAAGCTCTCATTTAGGGACTAATTGTCTCAAAGCATTCCGAATTCTATTACCGAACATCCCGGCAAACCAAAGTAGCAGAAATGAACTTAGGGGAGGAAATTATTGGGGAAACAGGGCATAAACTCCAAAGACGACCGGACGGGTCGTCACATCCTCCTACACTTAAACATTCGTTCGTCCTCGAACGAGCATAGAGAACATACAGGAAGTAGCAAAAAGATGAGGGTATCGCCTGCGCATATCCCGCTTGGTCTCCCAAGTCGCGTCCTTAGTCGGCTGACCCCGCCACTGAACCTTCACTGAAGCTATATCCTTTGACTTGAGCCTTCAAACCTGCCTATCCAATATTGCCACTGGCTCCTTTACATTGGACAATTCATTGTCCAACTGGACTGAAGTGAACTCCAACACGTGAGACGGGTCACCATGATACCTCCGCAGCATTGAAACATGAAACACTGGATGAACCCCGGCCAAATTGGGAGGTAAAGCAAGCTCATAATCAACTTTCCCAACCTGCTCCAAAATCTCAAATAGACTAATGAACCTCGGGCTCAACTTTCCTTTCTTCCCAAACCTCATGACGCCTTTCATAGGCGAGACCCGAAGTAAAACCCTCTCACCAACCATAAAGGAAACATCACAAACCTTCCGGTCCGCATAACTCTTCTGTCTGGACTGGGCTGCACGGAGTCTGTCCTGAATCACCTTAACCTTCTCAACCGGATCTTGAACCAAATCAGTGCCCAGTAGCCTGGCCTCTCCCCGCTCGAACCAACCAACCGGGGATCTGCATCTCCTACCATGTAAGGCCTCATATGGGGCCATCTGAATACTGGACTGATAACCGTTGTTGTATGCAAACTCAGCCAATGGCAAGAACAGATCCCAAGACCCTCTAAACTCAATCGCGCACGCACGGAGCATATCCTTAAGAATCTGAATTGTGCGCTCGGACTGCCCGTCCGTAAGGGGTAAAAAGTTGTACTCATGGTCACCCGGGTACCCAACTCATGCTAGACGGATCTCCAGAACCGTGATGTAAACACTAAACCCCTGTCGGAGATGATAGAAACTGGAATGCCATGCAGACGGACATTCTCCCTGATGTAGATCCCTGCTAACTGTTACGCTGAGTAATAAGTATACACTGGAATGAAATGAGCGGACTTGGTCAACCGATCCACAACAACCCAAATAGAATCAAACTTCCTCACCGTCAGAGGGTGACTAGTCACAAAATCTATAGTGATATTCTCCCATTTCCACTCCGGAGTCTCGATCTGCTAGAGTAACCCTCCCTGGCTCTGATGCTCAGCCTTCACATGCTGACAGTTTAAGCATCTAGCTACAAACTCTACTATGTCCTTCTTCATCCGCCTCCACCACTAATGCTGCCTCAGATCTTGATACATATTCGCGGCACCCGGATGGATGGAGTACCGCGATCTATGGGCCTCAGTCAATATCAACTCCCGAATATCATCAACATCGGGCACACAAATTCGCCCCTGCATCCTCAACACCATGTCATCTCCAATATTCACATCCTTAGCATCGCTATGCTGAACTGTGTCCCTGAGGACAAGCAAATAAGGGCCATCATACTTTCTCTCCCTAATACGATCAAACAATAAAGACCAAGAAACCACACAGGCTAGAACCTGACTGGGCTCCGAAAGGTCCAATCTCACGAACTGAATGGCTAGGGCTTGGACATCCATCGCCATAGGTCTCTCTGAAGCTGGTAAATATGCTAAACTCCCCAAACTCTCCGCCCGGCGAGTCAAGGCATCGGCTACCACATTGGCCTTGCCCGGGTGATAAAGAATAATAATATCATAATCCTTCAGTAGCTCCAACCATCTCATTTAGTGCAAGTTTACACTGTTTTGATTACGGACCATTTTCCAACACTTAAGCTCTCATTTAGGGACTAAGTGTCCCAAAGCATTCCGAATTCTATTACCGAACATCTCGGCAAACCAAAGTAGCAGAAATGAACTTAGGGGAGGAAATTAATGGGGAAACAGGGCATAAACTCCAAAGAAGACCGGATGGGTCGTCACATCCTCCTACACATAAACATTCGTTCGTCCTCGAACGAGCATAGATAACATACAGGAAGTAGCAAAAAGATGAGGGTATTGCCTGCGCATATCCCGCTCGATCTCCCAAGTCGCGTCCTTAGCTGGCTGACCCCGCCACTGAACCTTTACTGAAGCTATATCCTTTGACTTGAGCCTTCAAACCTGCCTATCCAATATTGCCACTGGCTCCTCAACATTGGACAATTCATTGTCCAACTGGACTGAAGTGAACTCTAACACGTGAGACGGGTCACCATGATACCTCCGCCGCATTGAAACATGAAACACTGGATGAACCCCAGCCAAACTGGGAGGTAAAGCAAGCTCATAATCAACTTTCCCAACCTGCTTCAAAATCTCAAATAGACTAATGAACCTCGGGCTCAACTTTCCTTTCTTCCCAAACCTCATGACGCCTTTCATAGGCGAGACCCGAAGCAAAACCCTCTCACCAACAATAAAGGAAACATCACAAACCTTCCGGTCCACATAACTCTTCTGTCTGGACTGGGCTGCACGGAGTCTGTCCTGAATCACCTTAACCTTCTCAACCGGATCTTGAACCAAATCAGTGCCCAGTAGCCTGGCCTCTCCCCGCTCGAACCAACCAACCGGGGATCTGCATCTCCTACCATGTAAGGCCTCATATGGGGCCATCTGAATACTGGACTGATAACCGTTGTTGTATGCAAACTCAGCCAATGGCAAGAACAGATCCCAAGACCCTCTAAACTCAATCCCGCACGCACGGATCATATCCTTAAGAATCTGAATTGTGCGCTCGAACTGCCCGTCCGTAAGAGGTGAAAAGTTGTACTCATGGTCACCCGGGTACCCAACTCATGCTAGACGGATCTCCAGAACCGTGATGTAAACACTAAACCCCTGTCGGAGATGATAGAAACTGGAATGCCATGCAGACGGACATTCTCCCTGATATAGATCCCTGCAAACTGTTACGCCGAGTAAGAATTATACACTGGAATGAAATGAGCGGACTTGGTCAACCGATCCACAACAACCAAAATAGAATCAAACTTCCTCACCGTCAGAGGGTGACCAGTCACAAAATCGATAGTGATATTCTCCCATTTCCACTCCGGAGTCTCGATCTGATAGAGTAACCCTCCTTGTCTCTGATGCTCAGCCTTCACATGCTGACAGTTTAGGCATCTAGCTACAAACTCTACTATGTCCTACTTCATCCGCCTCCACCACTAATGCTGCCTCAGATCTTGATACATATTCGCGGCACCCGGATGGATGGAGTACCGCGATCTATGGGCCTCAGTTAATATCAACTCCCGAATATCATCAACATCGGGCACACAGATCCACCCCTGCATCCTCAACACCATGTCATCTCCAATATTCACATCCTTAGCATCGCTATGCTGAACTGTGTCCCTGAGGACAAGCAAATAAGGGTCATCATACTGCCTCTCCCTAATACGATCAAACAATAAAGACCAAGAAATCACACAGGCTAGAACCTGACTGGGCTCCGAAAAGTCCAATCTCACGAACTGAATATCTAGGGCTTGGACATCCATCGCCATATGTTTCTATGAAGCTGGTAAATATGCTAAACTCCCCAATCTCTCCGCCCGACGAGTCAAGGCATCGGCTACCACATTGGCCTTGCCCGGGTGATAAAGAATAATAATATCATAATCCTTCAGTAGATCCAACCATCTCATTTAGCGCAAGTTTAGATCCTTTTGCTTGAACAAGTGCTACAAACTCCGATGATCCGTATTTATCTCACAAGGCACACCATACAAATAATGACGCCAGATCTTTAAGGCATGAACAATAACAGCTAACTCAATGTCATGGACAAGATAGTTATTTTCATGCACATTCAACTGTCTGGATGCGTAGGCAATCACCCTACCGTCCTGCATCAATACCGCTCCAAGTCCAACTCATATGGCATCACAATAAACCGTATTGGATCCTAAACCAGTAGGCAAAATCAGAATAGGGGCTGAAGTCAAAGCCGCCTTGAGATTTTGGAAGCTCGCCTCACACTCGTCTGACCACTGAAAAGGAAAACCCTTCTGGGTGAATCTAGTCATAGGGGTTGCCCCCCACCCCAAGAACCCCTCCACAAAACGACAATAATACCTCTCCAGGCTAAGGAAATGCGGATCTCTGTAGCTGAGGAGGGCCTGGGCCAACTCTACACGACCTCCACCTTGTTCGGATCCACCCGAATGCCCTCACTTGATACTACGTGGCCTAGGAATGCCACAGAACTCAACCAAAGCTCACATTTTGAGAACTTTGCATATAATTTCTTTTCCCTCGGTGTCTGAAGCAATGTTCTTAGGTGCTGCTCATGATCTTCCTATCTCCGGGAGTATACAAGAATATCATCTATGAAAATAATGACAAATGAGTCGAGATAGGGCCTGAATACATTGTGCATTAAATGCATAAAAGCTGCTGGGGCGTTGGTCAACCCAAATAACATGGAAAGGAACTCGTAATGACCATACCGAGTCCTGAAAGCAGTCTTCGGGATATCCGGCTCCCGAATCTTTAGCTTGTGATAACCTGAGTGCAAATCAATCTTGGAAAACACATGTGCGCCCTGAAACTAGTCAAATAGATCATCAATACGAGGCAAAGGATATCGGTACTATAACTTTGTTCAACTGACGATAATCGATACACATGCGCATAGAACCATCCTTTTTCTTCACAAACAAGACATGAGAACCCCATGGTGGAACACTGGGTCTTATAAAACCCTTATCAAGCAATTCCTGTTACTGATCCTTCAGCTTCTTCAACTCAGGAGGAGCTATACGGTAAGGAGGAATAGATATGGGCTGAGTGTCCGGCAACAAATCGATACCAAAATTGATGTCCCGATCAGGCTGCATGACCGTAAGATCAGTTGGGAACACATCGGGAAAATCCCGTACTACTAGAACAGAGTCAACAAAAGGGGTATCAGCACTGACATCTCTCAAATAGGCTAAATACGCGGAACACCCCTTCTCAACCATACTTTGAGCTTTCAAAAAGGATATAACTCTACTGGGAGTGTGATCAAAAGTGCCACTTCACTCAATACGAGGAATACCTGGCATAGCTAGCGTCACGGTCTTAGTGTGACAATCAAGAATAGCATAATGGGGCGACAACCAGTCCATGCACAAGATAATATAAAAATCAACCATATCAAGTAATAAAAGATCTGCCTTAGTCTCAAAACCATGAATAGTAACCAAACACTATCGATATACGCGGTCCACAATAAGGGAATCTCCCACGGGAGTAGAAAAATAAACCAGAGAGCTCAAGGTCTCTCGGTACCCAAATGTGGAGCAAAATAAGATGACACATAAGAATAAGTAGAGCCTGGATCGAATAGAACCGATGCCTCTCTATGACAAACCAAAATAATACATGTGATAACAGAATCAGAGGTGATAGCCTCGGCACGATCAGTAATGGCATAAAATCTGGCTCGGCCCCTACCTCGAGGGAGACCTCTATCTCCCCGATCCCTGCCTCTGGTTGGCTGGGCAGGTGGGGTGGCAGCTGGAGCTGGAACGATGGCCTGCTGACTTTGTGGAGCATGCTGAGGCTGTGGAGTCTGAGAAGGAACACTCCTACCACGTCTGGGGCACTCTCTAACTAAGTGGCGGGCATCCCCGTACTCATAACAAGCTCTGGGAGGGCGCGGTGGTTGTGACTGACTGGACCCACCCCTGCTAGAGTGACCTCTGGAGGTACCATGCGCAGGATGTGCGCTAGAAACCGGAGGTGCATAATAAGGCTCCTGAAACCTGTGAGGAGCTGGAGTACTGCTGGATGAAAGAAGAGCTGAGTAAACTGGGCGACCCGTACAACCCCTACCATGACGTCCTGCTCCTGAAGTTCGGGTACCAAAGAAATGTCCAGACTCTCGAGACCTCTTGGCCTCCCTCTCCTCTCGCTCCCTGGCATGCATACCCTCTATCTTCCTGGCTATACTCACCACCTGCTGGTAGGGTATATCCATATCCAACTCTCACGCTATGCCAGACCTGATGGAAGGAATGAGACCCTCGATAAACCTACGAACAGTAGCCACCAAAGCTGGCGCATGCCTGGCCAACCTAGTATAACAGATGGCTTACTCAGAGACAGTCATAGGGCCCTGACTCAAGTGCTCAAACTCCGCGCGCTATGCATCTCCGAGGCTCTGGGGAACAAACTCCCTCTGAAACGTATCTGAAAACTGAGTCCAAGTCAGGGAGGCAGCCTCGTCTGGACTTCTAACTCAAAGGTGCGCCATTAGTCATAGGTGGCTCTCATTTAGGGACTAAGTGTCCCAAAATACTCCGAATTCTATTACCGAACATCCGGACAAACTAAATTAGCATAAATGAACTTAAGGGAAGCAATTAATAGGAAAACGGGCCATAAACTCCAAAGACGACCGGCCGGGTTGTCACAAATTTGGGGCAATTTTAAAAAAATATAATAGTCATATTTTTGGTCAAAACCAGCTCTTGATGTGGTTTTGGGATTTGAGTTTTGGTTTTTGGGAATTTGCCAAAATATAGATAAAATCAATGGCCAAACATGTATTTGTTAAAAAAAATCAAATATATTTTGGCAAAATCTATGGCCAACTTGTCTGCAGTGTTACATAATTTTTTCACAATTTTCCTCTTTGGTTCTATTTGTGTGATCGTGTTACATAGACTAATTAACTTCACCTTAATTTTTCGTTTCAGATTATATCTAATCAATTGACATCTATCTATATCTATATTATTATAAAACCATAAATACAATGTCGGTTTACCAAAATAATCTTATAATATTAAGCATAATAACTCACAATAAAAGGACTGGACATAATCGAAATTCTAGACATTAGCTTTAGAATCCTATTAGTTTTAGAACATATACCACACTTATAGGAGTCCTATTAGTATACTTACTTTTGGGCATAGATATTTAATATTACATGTTAGCATGCATGTAACCTAATACGTTAGATTTTTTTTTTTTAGTATTTTGGTTGACTAAATTGGAGTACTATTGGGTCTTAGCAAAAGATTGTAACGTAAAATTTCCTAGTAAAATGTTTTGTCGTCTTACAAATTAGGTTTTGGCTCATCCAAAAAGGTCGTGATGCTTTTGATCAGTACCTTTCAATTTATTAGAAGGTGAAACGAAAATCAACGATAATTAATTTTTGTCTAATGAAAATGAAAGTTAATAAATTAATTTATCTATATCTATATTTATCTATCTATCTATCTATCTATATTTATTATAAAAGCATGAATACAATATCGATGTATGAAAATAATCTTATAATATTAAGCATAATAACAGGACATAACCAAAATTCTAGACATTAGCCGTATAATACTATTAGTTTTAAGACATATACCACACGTTAGGAATTCTACATGATATCCTTAAGGAGTCCTATTAGTATAATTGCTTTCGGCATATACATATAATACTACATGTTAACATGTAAACTAATATCTTTAGGAACACGTTAGGTTTTCTTTTGGAATAATTACTTTCCGGATAGAGATATATTTTTAATCATGTACTCTTATTACTTTTAGGATATACTTTTTAAAAATTTCTATTACTAATTTAATTCGAAAACCTATTATAATTTCCTATTCCTAATTTTAATTTGAAAAATGTATTATATTATTCAAATCCATTTAGAAAAAGAAGAACCCATATCTATTTATATCTATATGTATATTTATCTATATCTATATCTGTATCTATATCTATATCTATCTTATTATTATTATAAAAGCACGAATAATAATATTGGTATACAAAGATATCCTTGAACAATTGAAGTTTAATTGATCTACTGGTGAAGGCCATAATTGTCATTACAATGAATGTTTCTATTAAATAGGGAGTTATCCGACTAAACATAAAGTTTATAAAGGGTCCTTATCAAATTACACGTTACTGTTATCCTAGAAACGTTAGGCCAAGAAATTCAAGAGCCATTGCTTGTTTAAAGAACCACTTTAATCAAGTACTCCTCTTTCAACTGAAAATACGTCTAATATAATATGTATTTTCAAATAAAAATTAGGACTATCATCTATCACAAGGAATGAGACAGATTTTCAAATGTAGTTAATAAAAAAAGGACCTATTCTAAGCTTTTACTGTCAATGATTTTCTTTGCTTCCACAATAATTTGTAAACCACAAGGCTGTAGGCACCACAATGGTATGATGAGTAATATACAAACTGTTACCAATTATACCACCGACGCCAATCGTGAACCGCAAAGAATTTGGCACTCGCTTGATTTGAAAAAGAAATATGAAGTGCAAGACAAACGTAAATTTTATTGTGCATTAAAATATGTATTTTCGTCTATTATTGAATTTTATTAGACTAAAAAGTTATATACAACATATCCTTAAAATATTAATTAACTGTTATTCAATGTGGGATAAAATTATAATATTTAAACTTACGTAATTTTAAAAATTCAACTAAAATTGAGCCAAACTTTGATGAACCAACAAGAACAACTATCCAGTAAACTTTCATAAAGTAGGATCTGGGGAGGGTAATGTGTACGCAGACCTTAACTCTGCCCTGATAGGGTAGAGAGGCTGTCTCCGATAGACCCTCGGCTCAGAAAGACGGAAATAAAAAACAAGAAAAGACAATTCATTAGTAGCTCCAGTAGAAACCGTAATAGTAACAGAAGCATAACAACCAAAAGATGAATGACATACAATAACAGTAAACAGAGTCTAAGGCCCGGGGCTAAGATAATGTCACGACCCAATTCCCAAACACGGTCGTGATGGCGCCTCTCGTGAAGACAAGGCCAGCCAACTAACCCAAATCGTCTTTCTAACAATTAATAAACATAAATAAATAGGATATACAACTTAATGGCGCTAAAAACTGTCAACTACAACCCAACTCAATCCGATCGAGGTGTCACAAGTCGCGAGCATCTAAAGAAAACTGAACACCAATATAGGGCCAATAATATATACAAAAAATAAGATTTAGAAATCAAAGATGAAGTCCGGTGCCGCGAACGCTGGAGGCCACTTTTCTCAGCTACAACAATATACCTTTAGTTCGCTAATAACCCGCTACCAGGTGAACAGTACCTGCAATTGCACACGAGGTGTAGGGAGTATAGTGAGTACTTCCAACTCAATGTTAATAAGAGTTAATGATAACTGAGCGGTAAGAAATCACGTAAGAACACTTCATCATGTTATATAAGACAGTACAACCCTTTTAAAAAAATAGTAATTCCATGAAAATCATTTAGAAAATATATGGCTCAGTTTACTACCTCTTTTGAAAAAATATCTTTCTTTCCTTATTAATAGTTAAGCATATGAATGCGATATCAAGTAGAGCAAGTCCGCACACAAATCAGCCACTCGGGTATAACACTCTATTAACAAATAACACCAGGGCATCTGGTACTCAATGCAAGAAATAGGATGGATGCCAATAATATGAGAGTGCTAAATGTTATGCCACGTAGTATAAACAGGAATCAATCCATGAATGCAATTGAATGCACATGACCGCTGCAGCGTACAACCCGATCTATTTGGGTACCAGCGCTCACAGTGGGGGTTCGGACTCCGAAGAAGGTCCTACAGCCCAAACGCAATATCAATATCACACCGGCGTGGCGTGCAGCCTGATCCATGCACAGTCCAGAGTGCACACATAACGCTTCTGCGGTGCGCTTCCCGATCCATACTCAGTCCCAAAATGCACATAAGCATCTTGGGCAATAGTAAAATAACAGTTCTCAGCTCAAAACGTCAGTAAAATATCATTTAAGTTTTCAAATCTTAAAAAGATGGATGAGTTTGCAAAATAGTATTTTAAAACTTGGACCAAGATCAATTAATATGCACGGTAATGCAAAAATAGCGATATCATTCTCCGAAGGATTCAAATAATCGGCACGAAGCCCAAAACATAGCAATCAGCCCAAATCATGATAGCATCAAGTAGGTCTCAGTCAATCACGCAGTAAAATCAACAACCGGGATGGACCAAGTGACAATACCCAACGGTGCCTTATCACACGCTCATACCTGGCGTGCAAGTCACCATAATACATCATTATAATGTGCAAATCCGGGGTTTCAAACCCTCACGATACTATTTACAAGTATTACTCACCTCGAACCGGTGAAATCTCTAGCTTGCGACGCCTTTGCCCATCAAACCGGCCTCCACGCACGTTGACTCTAACCAAAATCAAAGCGAATGCATCACAATGTGCTAAGGGAACAACACCCAATCGAAAATACTCGAAAAATGTCTAAAATCACAAAATTTGCAAAACCCAAGCCCCGACCCCACTTCTCGAAATTCAGAAAATTTTATACCAAAGTGTTCTCCATTTCGCCACGAGTCTATACATATAAAATTTATCAAAATCAGAGCTCAAATAAGCCATCAAATCCCAAATTTAGAATTTCAATCTCAAGCCCTAATTTCTTATAAATTGGCTATGTTTTCATGGATTTCTACGATGATTATTCAATAAAATCATGTATTTAACTCATAAAACTTACATCCAATCGATATTGGTTGAAACTCCCTTCACTACCCGTCCAAAAGCTCTCAAAATGACTAAAAATGGTGGAGATATGAGCTGTTTTCGCAACTGAAATGTTTTTAACATTCTGCCTAGTCACTGTAGCTAACACTATGCGATCGCATAGAAAATTTTTTTAGATACTGTAGCTAACCTTCTCGGATTGCATAGAACAAAATCCTGGTTATTATAGCTAACATTATGCGATCGCATTAGAGCATTGCGATCGCATTAGAGCATTGCGATCGCATAGAACAAAATTGGTGTGCACTAACTGCTGCATTTCTGCAGCATTTTCCTACTTCAAAAATTCCCATTAGCCATCCAAAATCACCCGAGGCCCCCGATACCTCAACCAAAAATGCCAACACCTCCTAAAACACATCATACCGACTTGTTCCAATCATCAAAACACCTCGATTAACACTAAAATAATCGAATTATATTGAATTCAAGTCTAAATTCTTTTGAAACATAAAAAATACATATTCGATAAAAAACCCGACCAAAATATGTTTGAATGACTTTAAATTTTACATAAATATCCCAAATCACATAATGAAGCTACAACAACTTCTGAAATTTCGTTCTGACCCTCGGATCAAAATTTCACCTATCAATCGGAAATCGCCAAAATAGGCTAACTTCTTCACCGGACCTCCAAAATTACATCTGATTGCGCTCCTAAGCCTTAAATTATCCCCCAAAACTAACCAAATTACCGAAATTTAATTCCGAGACTTCTAACTCACAATTCAACATCCGATTTACTTTTCCAAACTAATTCTTCCTTAAAAAGATAAGTTGTCTCATTTCTTACCGAACTCTATCCGAATCACTTCAAATTCATCAAACACATATACTGACACATGAGGAAGCATAAAATAGGGAAAACGGGACGGAAACACATGAGATGACGGGTCGAGTCATCACAGATAAACAACAAGGATAGTGTGGATTCAACATAAACTCCAAGCCATATAAGATTCCCTAATCCAAACCCGCCTCACCCCCCGATATGAAGTAAGGAAAGCTCTACTACCTTTAACCTACAATCTTAATGCTTGCCCTCCAAACCTTCCTATTAAGGGCCATGTCTTAAAAAAAATTCAGTAGTACCATATCGTGCCTGATCACCCCCGACATGAACCAACAATGTACTAAATATATTGCTAACAAATTAAGCAGTTGATTTATTTTATCAAATCAAAGAAAAAAGCTCAAATAAGAACCGCTTTTGAAAACTGATTTGGTACTCAAACAACTTAGGATTGCATTAAAGAACTATATGTACATTCTAATAACTACTATAAATAATCAAATTCCGTTTGCTTTTAAATATTTTTTTTATCTAGCAACTTGTTAAATTATTGTTACTAACAATTTATTGATAATTTGAAACTTTATTAATAAAGAATTGAAAGTTGTTGTTTGTCATAAAGTACCCCAAGACAAGTTCCATTGGAAAAAAAATTAAAACAAAGAACTTGCTTTTGGGATTATTTTTTTTTGTAAGTAAACTTTGTATTAATCACCAAAGTGTTTAACGTACATATTCATAGCTCAGCTTGATACTCAGCTGGCTATCAAAAGGAGCAAAAATGACTATCCTATACTGTCTAAAAGACTAGCATTATAATAGATAATGCTGAAGAAATACTCTTAGCCTAGGAGGAGCTCTAACATTACAAGTATAAGCAATATTTCAAGCAGTTTGTCACTTTTCAAATATTCTCGCATTCCTTTCCAGCCATAAGACATAAAACATCTCTGTCAATGTCATTTTGACTATATGAGCTCGAGGAGATTTGCCTTTAGATTGCTCAATGAACCACTGGACAAATTGGAGCCAGTTTTGACTAGTAGGTTGTTTAGTTCCAATCCATTGCAGTGTGTGATCTCTCAGTTGGGATGCGTAAGTGCAATCCAGGAATAGGTGTTCTCTGGATTCCACAGCTTGTTGACACATAACACAAGTGTCTGTCACATTCAGGTTCCATTTGATCAACCTATCTTTGGTAGGCAGTCTGTCTTGTAATAGCAGCCATAGGTTGAAGATTGCTTTAGGTCGAGCAGCATTCTGCATTGTTAAGTTCTTCCACATGACTCTCGGTGCTTCTCCAATCTGTTGTAAGTAGAGCCTTCTTATAGTGCAATCAGATTTATCCAACATTAGATGTTGCTGCAATAGCTCAATGCCTTCAATGATCTTCCGGACCATCCAACTAGCCTGTTTAGGGACAGTGATGGTCTCCAACTGTTTCTGCTTGATATAAACTGTGTGAATCCATTTCACCCATAGTGCATCCTTCTTGTGTGCCAGGTCCCAACTGAGTTTTGCAACAACAGCTTTGTTCAACAGTAAGAGATTAGTCAAGCTCAAACCACCAGCAGACTTTGGCATACAAATTTTATTCCAAGCCACATATGCCTTTCTTGATACATTACCTGAGCCAGACCAGATGTAGGATCTGCATATTGCCTCAAGCAGTTTTATAATCTTGGAAGGTATTAGGAATAGTTGAGCCCAGTAAGCCTGAATCCCAAAGATAACTGATTGTACCAACTGGATTCTACCAGCATATGATAGGTGTCTAGCAGTCCAGGATGTAATCCTGGCAGTAACTTTGTCGATCAGTGGTTGCCATTGAAAAGCAGTCAGCTTCTTGGTAGCCAAAGGTACTCCCAAATATTTAAAGGGAAGTTCTCCACGTACATACCCAAGGAGATCAATAATATGCTGTTGATCCTGAGGTTTCACCCCTCCAAAATAGACAGCACTCTTATGCAAGTTGGCTGTCATACCAGAAGCTGCAGTGAACTGAGAGAAGTAAGTAAACATAGTACTTACAGAGTGAGGTTCTCCTTTGACAAACAGCAATAAGTCATCAGCAAAACTTAAGTGAGTTATTCCCAGTTTTTTACAACCAGGATGAAATGCAAAGCCTCTAGCTTGTCTCAATTCAACCAGAGACCTACTAAGGTATTTCATCACAATAGCAAACAGAAAAGGAGATATGGGATCCCCTTGTCTCAGTCCTTTGGCTGCTTGGAAAGGTTCTGTTGTCTCCCCATTGACCACCACTGTGTAGCTGACAGTTTGGACACACTCCATAATCCATCTTGTAAATCTGGTAGGGAAATCCAGATCTTCCATAACCTGTTGTAAGTAACACCACTCAACTGAATCATAAGCCTTCCGTAAGTCAATTTTGATCATACACCTGGGAGATATATGTGACCTAGAGTAATGCTTTATTAATTCATGTGCTAAGATGACATTATCTGCTATTCTCCTTCCTGGGATAAAGCCTGCCTGTGCATTACAGATGATACTGCTCATGACCTTCTGGAGTCTGTTGGCCAGCAACTTGGAAATGATTTTGTATAAGACTGAACAACAAGCTATTGGTCGAAACTCTTTGACTGTTTGAGGATTAGATACCTTGGGAATTAGGGTGAGTGTGGGACAGTTTATAGGTTTATGCATTTTGCTGGTTGCAAAAAAATTCTTGACTGCTTGCAGTACCTGCTTCCCTATGATAGGCCAAGTGTGTTTAAAGAACATAGCATTATATCTATCTATCCCTGGAGCTTTATCATTACCAATTGTCTTTAAACTGTTTAGGATCTCTGTGTCACTGATATCAGCTGCTAGTTCCATCCTCTGGTGGTGTGAGAGTCTAGGACCATTGTTCATATACAATTTGTTAACTGTTGGTAGTGAAGTGGCTGTTGTACCCATGAGTAATTTATAGAAGTCTGTAATCTCCTTATGTAGGTCAGCTGGATCAGTTATCTTCAGTCCTCCCTCTGTGGTCAGTTCAGTAATCCTCTTATACTGGTTTCTCTCCTTCATTACTGCTGAGAAGTATTTGTTGTTTAAATCTCCAAGCTGGATCCATCTGGCTCTAGATTTTTGTTGCAATGCTGATTCTTCAAGCAAAGACCATTTTCCAATTGCTGCATCAGGTCCTTTTCTCTCAGCTGAAAGGCATCTGTATATGACATGGCCATCTAGTGTTGGACAGCTTCCAGTTCGTTTCTGCTGCTCTCAATCTTCTGTGTAATGCTCTTAAACTCTCTAGTATTTAGAGACTTTAAGGATGGTTTGAGGGCTTTGAGATTATTCCACACCCCTTGCAGGGTACATTGAGCAGTGCTTTTCCAGTTAGCTTTGATCAAAGACTGGAAATCCTTACTTTGAGTCCATGCATTGTAGAACCTAAATGGTACCTTCCTGCTATGAGTATCTTCTATCAGGGTTAATAACATGGGATTATGATCAGAGATAAAAGGAGCTCCATATACAGTATGTACATGGCTCCATTTCATCATCCATTCATAATTGCCAAAAACCCTATCCAATCTGCTACACACTCTATCATTGCCACTTTGTTTGTTGGTCCAGGTAAAGAAGTCCCCTTTCCATGGCAGTTCAGCCAGGCCAGCTTGCTGTATGCAATTGTTAAACTGTACAGTCTCTACTTGCTTAACTGGTTGGCATGATTGTCTATCATTACTTGACAGTATGGCATTGAAATCTCCTGCAATTAGCCAAGGACCAGTTATACCAACAGCCAGGTTCTGAATAGTCTTCCACATCGTCCCTCTCTGATCACTGTCATTGAAGCCATATATCACTGTGAGGCAGCAAAGAAGTCCACCACTAAGGTTCCTGACAGTGCAATGGATGAGTTGAGCCTCCTCCTGTACTCCAGAAATCAAAATTTTTGTAGGATCCCATAGGATCGATATTCTACCATTCACTGCTCCATTGTAGTTAGGTACTATACTCCAGTTAGGCAACAAAAAACTAGATATTCTTTCTGCATTTTTTTGTTTAACCTTTGTCTCTCCATTCTATTAGTTTTTAATTTCTCGAAAACAACCTCTTTGCCCTTCTAGCGATAGGGGAAAGGCTGCGAATATTTTACTATTTCCAGACCTCACTTGTAAAAAATTACTAAATTTTTTTGTTGTTGTTGTTGTATTAATTGTTAATTTCATTATAATAGGACTTAAATTTTGAGGAGCTTGATGGATGGAAGAAAACTAATCATAGAAATAGATATGCTTTTAAATATAATTTTTTTTATTATTTTTGGATAAAACAAATAGAAAGTGCCTTAGAAATTTGGTGATACCTGATAGGCTGAAACAATGGAATATTTAACAACTAGAACTTGGTAGCATTATAATTTTAAAAAATAGAATATATATGTGCTCAAATTTCTTTTATCATTTAAGCAAATTTTATAAAGGCAGAATAACCTAATAAACACTTCTACTTATTCTGTTTTATTATACCTATTCCGAAACTTTACGAAGTTTTATCTGGGCACTTGTAATTTTGAAAATATATTATTTTAAACTTCTCCGGCCTCGCATGTTCTTCAAACACACAATGTGGATGACACATCATAGTCTATATCATATTTTAAATGACACATCATTATTTTTTAATTTAATTTTAAAAATTTAATTTTTTTCCCTTTTCCATTCCTCCCCACCCTTGATCACCTATCTCTATTTCTTGACGCATAAATAACACCACCCTTTACCGGCAGCAGCACCATGAAGCACATACTGAAGAACAATGGCGGAGGAGTGTTACTGACCAAGTCTAAAGTTTATCTACGAGTTATAGTTGTATCATGTAACAATCTTTTTTGTTTAGGTTAATTATTTTTCTTGAATATTAGTGTTGTAAATTTATTGTAGAGGTGGATTATTTTTGGTAGAAAAAATAGATATAGTTGGATTGGTTCAAAAAGCATGTGATTTTTTTGGTTGATTTTCTATTTTATGTTTCCAGTTGTTGCTTATCGAATTATACAATTTTTTTCTTGGAATCTAGTCATGGTTCGGGTTAAAAAAAATAGAAAGCTGATATTTTGTTAGAATTTTAGTGATATTTAATTTTCTATCAGAAATCTTGAAGTACTAGTTTGTTGATTGTGATGTTTGCCCAAGGAAATAGATCAGAGAATTCTTGATTTAATTTCCTAGATTTAATTTACTCCAATCTTCATAGTTAAAAGAAAAGAAAAAAGACTGTGAACTTGATCACCAATTACTTCTTAGATTTGGCAAAGATTATATTTCCACGGATTCTATTGATAAGCTATTAAAATCCAACGAAAGGAGATGAGGAACTAAAGGAAAAATGGAGGAGGGGCATGAAAGAACGGGAAAGGGGAATGGAAGAAAGAACAAAGAAATTGGGGAGGGAATGTGGAAAGAAGAAACAACAAATATTTTTACTTTTTCTTATATTATTCTTTTTTCTTTTATTTTTACTTAATTTTTTTATTTTAATCATTTTTAGTCTAACTTTTTAATACTTACTCTCGTTGTACGCGTGAATTACACGCTTGTTTTCCAACTCAGCCATGAGATTGCCACATATGATCGGTCAACGGTTAGAGGGTTTAAAATATAAATTTTGAGCGAGTATAAGTGTCCAATTGTCAAAATTCTAAGTTTGGAGACCGGGATAACAAAGTGAAACAAGTATAATTGTTTGACTTCCTCATTCAATTTGAAATAAAACCTATTAAAATTAATCAGTTTATTACTATCACTAATGCAGTAAATCTTAATCTAAAATTGACCTCCTTAATATGAATCATTTAGGGTGAAGCAAATTAAATTTTTGCATTACAAAAAAAAAAAAAAAAATTAAGTATCGTTGCATTCATAACATGAATTAACAACTTAAATCTCAAACTATTTGATTTCAAAATGTTTAATTTCATTTTCTTTTTTGGTTGGGTCAAAAAAAATTAATGAGTTTGTTTACACTATATGTTATACTTTGTTATTTTATATTTTAAGGAACTTATTATTAAATACTTTTAGAATATATATGCAATTGAACGTGTTTTACTTTTTGTATGCGATAACATTTAATAAAAAATATTCGTGCATCGCACGAACATAGAGAATAGTAAGATATATACGTGCGTATTAAGACACAATGGAAATACATACACACGCCCATACATAGCATCTTAGATATTATAATAAAATAATCTTACAATGATTGTGAGATGGGCAAATTAACTGTTAGTTGTGGGTTAGGAAAAGTGTGTTCAATATTTGTTTGGCCGAGAGAAGGTTGAGATTTAATATTTGTTGGAGTATGCGAAAAGATTATGTTTGTATTGAAACTTTAACATCAATTTAGTCTTAATAAATTCAGCAGTATAATAAATAATGTAGTATCTAACTACTAATTTGGGAAGTAACCTTAGTATGTTTGCGAATTGGGAATTAAATGACTTATAAGCAACTGGTCGTGTACTTAAAATAGTCATTATTAATGAGTGTTGATTAGGGATTTTGAGAATACTACTTTACGATCAATGGTTAATGACGGCTCCGATGGGTGATTTTGCTAGAATAGGTAATAATGAAATCACTATTTTAGTTAATGATGCGGAGAAGAGTAGCGACATTGATTCACGAGAAGCTCAGTATACGTTTGAACTAGCGGAAACTAATGTGAAGAAGACTAGAAGAAGGAGATAAAAAATTAAAGCAAATATAGATTGTCGAAAAATATAATTTCATAACTAGTTATACGTTCGAATAATAGAAAGAAATTCTCTTCAAAATTAGTTAGAAGTCTAGATTAACTTATTTAATTGGACTTAAATAAAAATTCAACGTTTATCTGTGGACATTTGCCTTGAAAAAAGGAATATTTTTGTGAAGTATTGTAGCATAATTTTCCTTATATAAACATCCTTAACTAGGGATTTTCTTATTAAGTCAATTAATTACCAAACTTGCCTTGCCTGGCTATGGTTTACTCGGAAAAAAGATTCTTTTTTGGTTGAAAAGTGCACTTATGAAGAAACCTTTTGAAAACACTCACATAATTTATATAAAAAAAATATCTCTATATATCGAAATTTCTTTGTGTTTGCCAATACCAACTTTTGCCTATTAAATACTTTAAAAAATATTTAAATCAGTGTGAATCGCATTAGTGTGTGTCGGTGTGTTCTTTCGTAATCTAATGGGAGCCAAGCCAACAGATTGGTGCGTTTTTAGGTCATCTATTTATATTCGGTAGTCTCGCAAAGTTAGTATTGAAATCAAGATTAAATTACAGTAAATACCTTATAATATAACTCAAACACATGAGTCATAACGTAATAAAATAATTTTTCTTCATATAGTGTGGGTGGAATTTTATCAGATGTTCATCCTCTGAAGTTGTGCTTGAAAGTGAAAAGAGATAATGATGGTGAGTGGTGACCTCATTAGCCAAGTATTCCATAAGAAAAACAACAAGTTGATGGTAAAACATTCACCTAGCTACAACGTACAAGTCATGAAAGCTTTTCCTTATTATTTTTTTGGACAAAGGAAATATATTTCTCAAAAACGAATTTATTTTAATGTTCATAACGAATTGTTGGCCGAAATGAGTTTGTTTTTAAATATATTTCTTTCTATCCACCGCAAAAGAACTATGTTATTCTGTGTTATTTGTATATCATATCCTTTTACAATTTACCATAGCCTTTATGGAGATAAAAATTCAGCCTCTACTGCGTATTTACACCACCGTTATTAGGGGCATAGCCACATGAGGAATGGTCAGTTGGACATTCTTCATCAAAAAATGATCGCTAATAACAAAATTATAAATATAAAAGAAAATATATATATATATATATATATATATATATATATATATATATATATATATATATATATATATATATATATATAAATTAAAAGTAATTTTTCACACACATATATATAGATAGATATAGATATAGATATAGTCATATAGATATTTATCAAAACCAAACCAAACCAATTATATTAGTTTGGATTGGTTTGGTTTTGTCGGGTTTTCGGATTTTTTTGTTACATAAATATTATTCCAATCTTACTTTGTTAAAATTATAGACAAAACTTTGATAAATGAATATATGTTTACTAAATATAGAAAAAATTGACAAACATATGATCTATTAAAATATTCTAATGGAAGAATTTTTTAGTAACACATTATAGTTATTTTCTTAGTCGTCTAACAATAATTTTTCATTAATTTACGTTTTTAAGGTTAATACATGAGAGGATCGCAAATAATTTTATATTTTCTAAAGAATTCACTATAAACTCTTAAAAATATAAATAAAATTTATATATTTATAAGTCGGTTTGGTTCGAATTTTTTTATTCAATACTAAACTAAGTCAAACCAAATCTAATCGAATTTTTTAATCGATTTGATTTAATTTTTTGATTCGGTGCGATTTTTCGGTTCGGTTTGAACACCATGATGGAGAGTATGCTACTCAAAATTAATTGAACCTTTTTGGTCCCTCTATACTCTATAGAGATAGATAGAGACGTAGTAGGGGATACTAGTGGTTAGGTAATTAATAGAGCTGTTGTAGACTTGTAGGAGTAGGAGTAACATTTTTGGCTTCTTAATTGACTTCTCGGCCACGTTGACGTTTATACACATTTTTATCATTTTTACTATAATAAGAACATTTGAGCAAATTATAAACATTCATCACTATTATTACAGTTACATAGTCCGGTTCAACCAAAAAAAAAAAGAGAGAGGGAAAGAAATAAATCAATGTTTGACCCCAAAAAAATGAAAGAGGCACAGATCCTCGTGGTCATTATTTTTGTGAATAATTCCAACAATTTGGTGAGTGTCAAATATAGACTTGTTCGGAAGAAAAGCGTCTATAATATTGTCTAGGATTAGGTCATTTTTGCACCTAACTGATAGAACCAACATCCAACCTAATAAGTTTAAATGATTGCCAAATAAATACTACTAGTATATAAATTCTTTTTTCTTTTTAAATTTTGCGTTTGTCAAGATTAATATCTTTTCATATTTGGTAATAATTTAACTCTTTTTATATTTGATAACAATTTAACTCTTATTAATACCTTTAATAAGATGATTTCTAATCACATATGATTTTATGGTTTGTATTAGATCATAATTTTCAAAAAATCATTCTTTTTTTTTCTTAAACTCCGATAATATAAGTTTTATTTATAATTACAATTAACTTTAGTCTAGAGCTCTAATTAAACCGGGAAAACTATCAATAAGATTATAATTACAATCGAGTCCAGTGAAAAGGGCTGCATGACTAGTACTTACAAGTGAAAAAAATAAAATGAAAGTGAGGACTAGATTAGCAGAATATAGTATACACGGACATGACTGATGGCTTTCTTCTGTCAAAACACAAAAGTTCAAAGATTACATAGTCACATAAACCATGTGAATTGTAATTGAATTTCAAAGCGTGTGGGTGTTTCCTTTTGGACGAGGGACCATTACTTGTGACTTCAGATTACGCGATTTTTGGACTTTCTTCTCAAGGTTCATGTTTGTAAGGGTTAAAATTAGATCTAGCTCAACGAATGCTGATGGACGAGCTAAGGCCGAGGTCGAAATCAAATATAATTTAGTGGCGAGGAGTCGTTCCAAGGAAAAGACCAGTGTCGAGGTCGTGTAGAGAGCAAAGACTGCAATTATTAGAATGTTCCTGTGATTGTGAATAGAAATATTCTGTTGAATATTCCCCCACATTGTAACTTCTTAGGGTTTTCTAAGGATATTCCTTATAAATAGAAAGAGAGAGAAAACAAAATGGGAGGGGAACATTTGTGGAAAAACATTTTGTAAAGAATTGACTATCAGAAATATACAAAAAGTTTGTTTTGTCTCTTTTGTTTGGTACCATCACGTAACATTCCCCCTTTAGCTCACAAGATCCAAGAACACACAGTCTACTTCATTTGTATGCTGTCACATGTTGTAGCCTAATGAAGGAATCATCCATCTCATCCAACGGTTGGGTGACAAATTCCTTCTTATTACATTAAATGTCGTTTTACCACGTTTATTGTATGTTTCCATCCTGCACCTGTACCTTATCGTCCCTTAGGGCGACAACCTGCTCATTAAGCTGAGATAACTCTACCTCCAAATTCCTAATCTCGCTTCCTTATGAGCCGAATTTTCTGCCTCAGTAGCTTGCTCAGACCTGCACACCTGATGGGTGTCTCCTAAGACTGCCGCCTCTGCCACCATGATCGTTCTTGCTTTCTCGGCTCGACCCAACTCTTCAACCCTGTTTCTCAACTCATCCTGCAAGTTGAGACCCTTGTTTCGCTCTGCCCGAGATCAACCTTTCAAGACGTCACTCACGCCTAAAGGTCAGCATTTTCAGCGATCATTCCCTCGCTCACCTCAAGCTCATCCTCCTTAGCCTTCAACGCCTTCTCAAGCACACTACATACCTCATAAGCTCTTCGTCTTTCTCCCTCAACTCCTCATCTTTTTACTTGAGCCCATCACAGAGAACCTAGAATTGGTTGTCCTAGTTAAGAAAATTAACTAGTGTTCAGTGCTTAGAACGATATTCCTGTACTTGGACATGATCTTCTTGAAGAGGGTCATCCTTCGCTCTTCACGTCGGTCATGCTCAATCTCCATGATGAGGGTCTGGCATGTACAGAAGACAAGTCAGTGAAAGCAAATTACACATACGAATAAATTAACCTAAAATTGGAAAAGTAAACTCACTCGCAGTGCCAAATATACCCAATGAAATATCCACATCCCTCGGTGTTTGTAGCGTCTTATTCTAAAAAACAGCACATGGAGGAGCGGAGGCCTACCCGTTCCGGATTGTCCAAGAGATCATAATCCAATGGAATGGCTATGTGCCAATCTAACCCTCCATCCTTATCTGTACTCAAGTGTATCTCTCCTCAACCCGCACCTCCTCAAGGTCGATATCAGAGCCCGATCCATCATCCTCCACGTGGACGGCTCTATCACTTTCATTCGCAAATTCTTAGTCGACCCCGGTTATTCGTGCAGGTTCCCCTCTAACATGAGTCTATCTAAACTCTGACGGCCCTCCTTTTGTGATGATAGTCAGCGTGGGAGCAACCCCAATGCCTATTAAGGTGCAACCTCTGCGTCCAAAACAATAGGCATTTCCTGCTCGGCATCAATAATGCCGACGCTTCCAATCACCACCCTCCACCTTTTTCCTTGATACAACATCCCCTCATCAGGAAACGATTTGTCGACCAGGTGCAGGACGCAGAAATCAGAGGTCTCAGCCAACATGATGACTGCCTGTGGAGTGGAATCACCCGACATAGAGCTAGGTTCTGACCCCCTTGGGCAGATTCAGCCCGTACAAATTGCATTCTAGGTGAAGTGACTGCCTGGCAGAACGCGGGCACCGGAGCCTTCGCCTTCTTGGAAGCTCATCGACCTATTGCAAAAAGAAAATCATATTTAACAAAAATGATGACAAAACTGTGGTAAGCTATAAAGAAAGTGAAAGGGTCATAGAAATAGGAATCAAACTCACTAGCCAAAGGATTGAGACCGAACCGTTTATTAAAAAACATCTAGTCGTGAATCCCCATAGTATGAGGTAAGACGTGAGCCACCCACTCCTCGATGTCAGGAACAAAGGGGGTGGATACTTATCGACTGAAAATAGAAAATACGAGAGAGTTAGAAACAAAAACGAGGGGGGAATGAACAAAACATATGACGAACGGTAAAAAGACCTTACGATTGGAGTTCCACTGCTCAGGGAACCCAACTGGTTCCTCCACAACATGCTCGATCATAAAGAAGAATTAATTGCACTAGAATCGGCGGTTCGCCTTGTCATCCATCCCCGTCACCAAGCCTTTAGTCCTATAGTAGCTGAGATGAATCAGCGTCCCCCTATAGAAATTAAGCTAGAAGAGATGCAGAAGATGAAAAATGGAGACCACACAATCGGCCAACTCTGAAAACTTCGCCAACATTAAAAAGGCCATATATATGTAAGGAAAAAGTTGTGCCGGGCATACTCCGTAAAAAAGGCAGAATTACTTAGCAAGCGGAAGAAGAGGAAGAGAATAACCTACCAAGAACGGGTGTTGATAGAAAGCACAATGCCCAGGTCAGTGTATTTGCATTGAGTCGTTCCCACCGGAATTATATCGACGTAATCAGGAATATGGAATTTAGACCGCATAATAGATATTTGCTTCGACTCCATGACTGATAGAACCTGCTTAGGAGCAGGAGCAGTTCCTCCTAAAAATTGTTTCTGACCGACGAGTTCAGAGGAACTATCTCCTCCACGGTGGAAAAATTTTCATCTTCTGCAACAGTGGGTTCGCCACTGCCAGAAGGCATAGCCAATGATAAAGGGGTGGCATCAGAAACATGACGGGAGTTTGTCATTTATACAAGTAGCTTATGTACAATAGAATCAGAATAAGGGTATCAATGGGAAAATATTCGATCAACAAGAAAGTTAAAACTGAAAAGTAGGAGCAAATCAGAAGTAAGGATTGGAGAAGAAGCAAAAGAACATGCAAAGTGCTAAAGGAGTAGGAGGTTCGAAAAGCCTCATTTTTCAATGACACTTCCCCTATTTGTAAGGTATTATGACGCCATGATTGATGCAAGAAACTATCATTGACACTAAGATCAAAGCAATAAAGGCTCTGGAAACAACACATTACATTGGGAAGATGCATAATGATTACGCGCGTGGTCATGATGTCATCTTATGTTAGCCATTCCAACCACAACCTTTGTACCGACACGTCACCAATGCGACGTCGACCAACTCAGCTCATTCGAGATGGCGGAATATCTTGCGATTACTTGAAGACAAAATCCGCTCATCAAGGACTCCCAAGAGGATGACCTCAATAAGCTGAGAGACTAATTGTATATGTCAAAATTTGGTCTAACTCAACGAATGCAGACAGACGAGCTGAGACCAAGGTGGTCTAGTGGCGAGGAGTCGCTCGAAAAAGGGAGAAATCAACGCTAAGGTCGAGTAGAGAGCAATGTCTACAATTGTCAGAATGTTCTTGTGATAATGAATAGAAATATTCTGTTGAATATTCCCCCACATTGTATATTTCTATGATTTTCTAAGGATATCCCTTATAAATAGGAAGAGAGAGGAAACAAAATGGGAGGAGAACTACATTTGTGGAAAAACATCTTGTAAAGAGTTGACTATCACAAATATACGAAAGCTTGTTTTGTCCCTGTTGTTTGGTTCCATCACGTAACATTGCCCCTTTTAGCTCACAAGATCTAAGAACACAGTCCACTTCATTTGTCTGTTGTCACATGTTGTAGTCAAAGGAAGGAATCATCCATCTCATCCAACAGTTGAGTGACAATTTCCTTCTTATTACATTAAATGTCATTTATCATATTTATTGCATGTTTCCATCCATGTATTAATTGCTAGTCATTGAGCATTAATTCAGTATTCGTTAACTTAAGCACAGACTCGTACCGCCTAAGCTATTTAGTTTCGGATCTAGAATTTATTACTTTTAACTTGAATTCAACCCTCATCTCTTTATTTAATTGGTGTAATTAAAAAGGATTCAAAACTGTTTGGTCAAACAATGTCATATATATGTGCTTTTCAGTTTTCAGTAGTATTACATTCAAGAATAAGAAATGGATATAATTAATATATAATTGAAGAGAGTACATTTTATATCAAAAAATTGTGTGTATAATCGCCCCTTAAGCGTTTGGCCGAGTATAAATATACGTGACATGGTAACTGTGTTAGGTATAGAATAGAGTACGAAGATAGTATTTTGATTATACTTTCTTGCTAGCTTGTATTAATAGTTAGCGATAACGTCTAAGTGTTGATTGAACAAAGTCATAGCATGAATTAAGGGTTTGAATATTACCTAAGAGTAGGGGTGTGCATTCAATTTATCGATTCGATTTTGACCCTTATCGATAATTACTTATCGATTATCGATTTGTACATATGCTTATCGTTATCGTTTCAATAAGGTTTCGATTTTTTCGATTTTGAATTTTTCGATTTCGATAACAAATAATCGATTTTATTTATCGGTAAACCGATTCGAATGCACACCCATACCTAAGAGAAATAATTTCCGCTTGTAAGTGACAAACTGACAATAATGATCAGAAGACATTTTTCTCTTTTGGTGGAATACTTTCATATTGGAAGAATGTTGATTTTAACAATTCAAGCCAACGAAACATTAAAATATAAATTCATTTAAAGAAATTATTTTGGAAAGCCATTTTCCGTCATATTAAAAACACCCTTTATCATGAATTATTTTAATGCATGGAGTTTAATCCGTAGGTGAAAGATAAAATTATTAGAGCTCCTTTGCTATAACTATCAAGTGCTTATGAATTTATTGATGGGATTTAATATGAGATCAATGATTTCAATCTTCCTCGTTTTTCCTTAGTATTTTGACTACATAAAACGAGACCAAATATGTATTAGGATTTATGTACAGTCATATAGTTGATAGAATTAGGATTTGCAGTTTTATAGTTGGTAGGATTTGATTTCCTTTATTATCGTACAGTCCTATAGTTGGTAGGATTTGATTTATTGTACAGTCCTATTGTTGGTAGGATTTGGTTTCTCTCTGTACTCTATATATACCTTTGTAAGCAATATATTTTGTGAGAAGCATCAAACCAATGAACTTCTCCTAAAACTCTCTACATGGTATCATACGCCAGTGGCTTATCGCCAAAGAAACCCTAATTCTTCCCTACCCGCGCCGCCGCTGCACTAATCGGCAGCCCTCTCCGGCGTCCCTCTCCGGCGTCTTGCCGCTCCTCTCTGGCAAAGAAGATCAGCCGCCGACCTTCACGGTCCTCTCCGGCCTCTTGCTGCGCCGTCGCTGCACTAACCGGCAGCCCTCTCTCTCAGCGCCTTTTCTCCGGCGTCTTGCCGCGCCGCCGCTGCACTAACCGGCAGCACTCTCTCTCAGCGCCTTCTCTCCAGCGTCTTGCCGCGCCGCAGCTGCACTAATCGACAGCTCTCTCTCGGCGTCGATCAGCGCCTCCTATCCTTTGCCTCGCGCTTCATGGCCGCTACGACATCAAACGATCTTCTCCAGCCGATTGCCATAAATGCATCGGCTCAGATCCCACTGAAATTGGATTCCACTAATTGCCTGGCGTGAAAATTCTTCTTACGGGTTACGACCTCCACGGCTTCTTCTGCTGGTGTCCAAGATTGGCGTGTCCTCCGGCCCTCCATCTTGAGGGGGCGTATTAGGATTTATGTACAGTCCTATAGTTGATAGGATTAGGATTTACAGTTCTATAGTTGATAGGATTAGGATTTACAGTTCTATAGTTGGTAGGATTTGATTTCCTTTATTATCGTACAGTCCTATAGTTGGTAGGATTTGATTTATTGTACAGTCGTAGGGTTGGTAGGATTTGGTTTCTCTCTGTACTCTATATATACCTTTGTAAGCAATATATTTTGGGAGAAGCCTCAAACCAATTAACTTCTCCAAAAACTCTCTACAATATGTTGAGGCGACAAACATAACCCTTTCGTTAGCAACCGGATGAAACTGGGAGAAAATGGGTAATCTTTTTAATTTGGCCTTCTAACAATAACAAATATTATAGGCCATATATATATATAGTGGCGCGGCAGGAAATTTGTAAAGGAGATTCAAATATTTAAAGGAAACATTTGAATCTTCTTGATCAGTGAGCTAAGGTTTTTTACTTGTCTTAAGGAGATTCAACATATTATATATATACATAAAAAAAATTGATCATATATACATATAAAGTACAATTTTCCGACGAAGGGACCCTTCCGCCCTTGAATCTGCCCCTTGCACCATGTATATATACGGTGTATTTGTTTTTCATTATTTGATGCAGGATAGAGAGGGAGTTTGGGGAACATGAGAAAAATGAGGGGAAAGGTGTATTATTAAGCCTTTGTAGTTTGGAGTCTCGTGAAAGGTATGTATAATTTTTCTTCTCTTCTTTGGTCCCGGCAGGTGTATTTACATTTTTGAACAAAAAAAAAGTTATATACCTTCTCTATTCCTTATTTATTTGTTTATTTATTTATTAAAAATGGCATAAAAATGCACCATAGTGTTAATCAAGTCCAACGTCCTGGTATTATAGCCAGGGACGGAGCCAAAATATGGAATGTAAGTTCAGCTGAACCCAATAATTTTTATTTTGACTCTATAATTGTTTTAAGTAATTTATTAAAATTTAATAATTTAAAAAAATTACAATATCGAACACACAAACTTCAAATTCTAGCTACGTGGATTATAGCTAATGAAATTCTAGATAATGGAGGGTGCATATTTAATTTATTAGCTTTTCCCTAATATGCCTCAGATGGATTTATGGGAAGGCGTGAGAGAAATAACTCCTCGACATCAGGAAAATTAATATCTATACACCCCCTAATTATATATATATATATAATCTGACATTATCAGTTAGCCGCCCAAATATTCATTGACCAGTTAACTATGTCTATGTCCTATATACCTAGATGAAGCCTTAATTTTTAATCTAATTAGTTTACTACAAAAAGTAATTTATAAACCTTCCCTCTACGTGGTAACATCTTTTAAGTGAAAAATCTTACACTAAAAACAATTAAAAATCTAACATACTGTTTTTCTTTATTGATAACTAAGGGATGCTTTACCTTAATATATATCTTGTTCCAGTTTCCATATTCTCTTTACAAAATTCAACTATGTGTAACATGCGTGAATATAGGTGTAACTGGACAAGTCTATTTCTCTATCTATTTATTTATTTATTTATTTATTTATTTGTCTATTTACGATATTTATTTTTATTTGATTTTACCCCTATGAAAAGTCCTAAGAAATTGTTGGATCAACTAAAAAAAGTGGTTTAAGCGAACAGTTAAATAACGAAGATGTCCCAATTCGGATCACAAACATAACTACTCAACCTAAAATTAATGGGACAAGCACATTTTGTTTATCAAACTGTTAAAATTGAGAAAAAGGAAAAAATTCTCAATAATTAAATAGCCAATATTATCTATTGATTCTTCCAACTGTTTGATACAACCAATACCAACAAAGGGAACAGATCTCAGAATCCTAGGGCTCGCAGAAAAATTTTAATTTTTTCTCGTACAATTAATACTAGTTGTACAATTAATATTAATTGTATGAGATAATTTTTTTGTCTCACGATTTTGTGGACCCACATTTCTGTAGATCCAAAAGTATAAAATTAGAGTACGCGATAAAAAGAAGCCTCATATAACTAGTGTCAATTGTATGAAACACAAAATAAAACTTCTCGCATTTAGAATAATGAATTTTTGCAGGGCAGGTGTCTACATTAGGATTAGTTGCTTTCTGCATGTTTCAGCTGGTGCCTATTTAATTAAGCATGTTTAACAAAAACCAATTTATAATCGCCGAAATGTTACTACACTGTTGTATAATGTACTGAAGATTGCTCCAATCTAATTATTTTTGAATGACTACTTGTAAATATAGCTATTTTTAAATTTCTCCGGTAAAAAAAAGTTACATTTTTCTGAATGGGCTTCGCATAATTTGCACAATTCAAACTCCAAATATGTAAAAGAATCACGCTTTAACTTCTGGCGAGAAATTTAAGAATATCTGTATTTACCACTGATCGTTGAAAAATAGTCAAGTTTCAAAAGTTATCAAAATTTAGCCACTTTTTATATAAAGATAAATCTGAACGAAAACACTGTTCAACTCCGGAAAATACGCCCGCAAATTTTACAGGAGTTCAAGCATAATTACTTCAAATTTTATAGGAGTTAGTAAAATATACCAATCCAGTATAACATGTTGGAATTCGTATACAAATACACCAGAACTTCCATATATTATACTGGATTGACCCCTGTTGCAGCAAAATAGTGGCTATTTTTTATTAACTTGATAAACGTTAGTTATTTTTGATTGATTAGTTGAAAACTGGCTATACCATGATATTTACTTCAATTGTATAGAAAGTTAAACTTGAAATATTATACCAAATAGAGATTCATATACTGGGATCACACCCATAGGCTACCCCTAACTTATTAAGATAGTCGATTAAAGTAGGTTACAGTCCTGTAAGAGAATGGACCAATAAGAACGACCTCAATTCTAAGTTTGTGCTGAAGAATAAAACTGGAAAAGACATTGCTTGTACTCATTGATTTCTTGTGCAAAACATAAATTGGGCTTCCATTCACAACACATAAGTCAACTGGACATTTTTCTCCACAAACAGCCCATTTATGTAAAAACTGTACGGTACACCCGATTTTTTTTGGCAAACTTTATTTGTAGCCTTCCGGAAAAAATTAATGATAATTGGTAGCCACAAAATAAATCATATAATTAATAGCCTAAAATAAATTATAAAGGCTAGCCCAAAACCACTGTCACTCTTTCCCTTCTCATATTTTAATTTTTTTTCTTTCTTTCTTTAATTCTTTGATGTTGCTGTGACTATTTAATTTTGTATTCAAGCAGAAAATGTCATTTTAGTTTGATTTCCTTATGCTATGCTCATTTAATGTTCTTGATCCAGTGCTATTATTCAATTTTCACTCTTTTTTATTGTGAGCTGTAAATTCATCAAGATTGTTATAACTAATAAATTTCTTTTAATTACAAAAATAAATAAATTGAAGTATGGTAAGACGTGGGTGTACCCACACATAGAGTGGGACGTACACCACGTTAATGGTCATTCTCATCTGATTCTTTTCATACTGCTCATGCAAATTTTTAGTGAATAGTTTTATCAAAATAATATTCTCACTAGTAATAAAATTCAATCCAAATAAGGAAGGTCAAATTTTACTGATTCTTTCCTTAAACTTGTACTAGTGGTCGGAGAAGTTATTGACAAGATAATTGATTTGATGAATGCGTGCAATTTTCCTCCAAGCTACCCTAGATCTGCCAACATAATTTAATTCCGAATAACAGCATATGTATCAGATATTAATGTGCAAGAAAATGAAAGATATGTAAGCCTATGAAAGTTGGATATACCTCGGGCAAGCATAAGAAAAGAATACAAGAGAATGTATAAGGCGTTAGACGATGATAAAGACAATTTTGGACAAATGAGGTGAGGAAGAGTTATTAGTGTGCTAAATGAAATAACGGTCATCTTCAAAGTAATATGTCCTTATTGTTATTTGTTACTATACAAAAATATATAAAATAAACTATCATTATATAATTTATATACAAATTAGAATTGCATAAACAAGCCAAAGACGAGCTCAAAAGTTCAAGACCAAAGATCCAAGGCGTAGGTCGTTAGGTAGAACAAATGTAAGAGCAACGTTTAAAGTTATCTCGTCTTTTGGCTCAACAAAAGGTCATCATAAATATGCATAAAATCATTTTATCAACTCATATTTCAAATACTTCAAACAAAATGATTTCAAACATTTTCATTTTAGCCAAAATGAATTTTAAACATGTCTTTCAAAGCTGGACAGAAATAATCGATTATGTTAATGTTGATAATCGATTATGTTAAGACAGTGTAAACCGGAATTTCCAAAATAGCACAATAATCGATTATCATGTATAGCATAATCGATTATCTTGTAACCGTTGCCAAAGTTTTTGAACACTGTAACAAAATAATCGATTATGCACTTCAGATAATCGATTATCCAGCATAAAATCAGCTTCTGATTTTTGAACGTTAGAGCAAATAATCGATTATCTAAATCTAATAATCGATTATCCTTGCATAAAATCAGCATAATTGATTGTCAATTAAGCAACGGACATACACCCTCTAACCCCTATAAATAGAGGTCTTTTGAGCTGATTTTAAATACACAACACCTCTCATTATTCATATACATATTGATATCATTTGTGCATCATTATAGAGCTTTTGTTGAGCCATTTGAGAGACAAATTTGAGTTGTTCATAGAGCTTATTTTGTATCTCTTTATCTACTCTTTTGAGAGAGTTATTGTTGTAAAAGAGAAAGGTGTTTGAGAAGACCATATCTTCTCATTGATTGTCGGGTTTGCTAAGTACCCTCAATCTTAGTGGTTGAAGTCTTGTGGTGCGGTATCCACGAGCAAGGTGAAGTCTTGAGGTGCGGTATCCTCGAGCAAGTTGAAGTCTTGTAGAGTGTACATCTACGAGCAAGTGTAACGGTTTGTTAGGCACCCGTAAGCTTAACGGAGTTAGTGGAATCTCGAGAGAGTCTCTCGGGGACTGGACTAACCACAAGTTGTGGTGAACCAGGATAAATTCGGTGTGTTCTTTCCTTATTATTTTGATTACCGCATTTATTTTATTCCTGCAATTTTAATTCCACAATATTTATCAATATTCTCGTGCCGCACTATTCACCCGCCCTCTAATGACGGGCATATATCCTAACAATTGGTATCAGAGCCTAACTCTCTGAAAGACTTAGCAGTTTGAGAGAAACAATCCATGGCTTCTACTCGTAACGTTTATGCAGGACTAGGTGAAGGACAATGTTTCACAAGGCCACCACTCTTCGACGGAACAAATTACACATATTAGAAAGAGCGGATGAGAATCTTCATCCAATCAAATAACTTTCGCTTGTGGCAAATCATCAAGAACGGTGAACAAATGCCAACAAAGAAAGTTGGGGAAATCATGGTTCCAAAGGAGGAAAATGAATATGATGCTGAGGACATCAAGAAGGTTGAAAGAAATGCAAAAGCCATCAACTTGCTATATTGTGGGGTGAATCCGGATGACTATCGGAAAATTTCTTGTTGCACAACCGCCAAGGAGATGTGGGATAAACTCGAGATCACTTATGAAGGTACGTCTCAAGTCCGAGAATCTAAAGTTGATTTTCTAACACATGAATATGAACTCTTTAGAATGAGGGAGAATGAACCCATCGGTATTATTTTCGAACGATTCTCAACAATCGTCAACGATCTTCATGCTCTCGGGAAAGTGTACACGAACAAAGATCTTGTTCGAAAAATGCTACGGAGTCTCACTCCCGAATGGCGTTCCAAAGCCAATGCCATCCAAGAGTCGATGGGAATCACGGATGTCACAATTGATGGACTAAGAGGTAACCTCGAAACTTATGAAAGCACAATTCTTAATCCCTATCTTAGAAGTAAAAGTTCGAATATTGCCTTCAAAGCCTCATCCTCTAAAAGAGAAGAGGTAAGTGATTTGGATAGCAATGATGATATTATTTCCAATGATATAATTGAAAAGTTTTTTAAGTGTATGAAGAAGGAAATAAAGAAGGAAGAACCAAGTCCTTCATGCCATAAGTGTGGAAAACTTGGCCACACCAAGTCACATTGTCCAAAACCCAAGGACAAGAAAAAGAAGAAACACCAAAGGCGCGTGACATGGGATTCGGACAGCTCAGGCGATGAAACTGCCGCATTATGCCTCATGGCCAACGAGAAAGAAGAGGTAAGTAATTCTAACTCTTACTCGTTTGAAGAAATGCAAAATGCCTATGATGAATTATATGGTGAATTTATTAGAGCCTCCAAAACCATAAAAGAATTGAAGAAAACAATTTCTTTGAAAGAAAAAGATTTTAAAAACAACTTTCTTTGAAAGAAAAAGATTTTGAAAAATTGACTCGTGATAATGAGTATTTAGAAGAGAAAAACAAGTTTTTGGAAAATGACAATATTGATCTTAGAAATAAAATCAAGGAGATGAATGAAGCCTCTTCAATTGATCAAAGTTCCAATTGTTCTTCATGTAGTTCTTTGAAAATAGAGAACGTAGAACTTAGGAACACACTAGAAAAACGTAGTGTTGATGATCCGAAAACAAGTGAAGATATTAAGAAGAATATTAGAACGGATGATAGAAATGAAGCTGGACCATCTAGAAATAATTCTAGGAACTTCATTAATGAGTCTAGAATGAATCATCTTAGACCACCTAGAAACAACTCTAAGAATTTTGGTAATAAGTCTAAAATGAATCATTTTAGACCACCTAGAAATAACTCTAGGAATCGCAATACGTCTAGGAATAACGACTTTAGATCACCTAGAACGTTTTTGGCTCAACCAAGACATATGCACAACCCGAATGTTATATGTCATTATTGCAACCGGGTAGGACACATAGCACCCGTATGTTTTGCAAAACATAGAGATCTATCATTTGGCTATGATTGTTATTTGCCTAACCCCCAAGGACCCAAAAGTGTTTGGGTACCTAAAACCTATTTTTAGGTACGTGTGCAGGTGTGCTTGAAGACTACAATATTGTAGTAGACGCACCAAGCACAAAACCTTATTGCATCGAGGGGGAATTTCGGTTAGTTATCACTTTTTTGATAAAAATGTAATAGTTGATATGTGTTAACAATTAATATATCTTTATTAACAATTGATATTAATTATTTTTGTTGATTCATATTTTGATAACTTTTATCTTGAATAACAATTGGTATCAATTATTTCTGTTAAAAATAATGATTGTTGTTTTGATGAATATCTCTCTAGTTTGAATAACAGTTGGTATATTCGCTAAAAATAACCTATGATATGGTTGTTATATTTTTACTAACAGTTGGTATTATTTCATGTTGGTATGATTTTTTAAATATCGTCAACGTATATTCCTCATTATATTTCCTATATTATATTTGACACTAACAATTGATATACCCAAAAGGGGGAAGTGTCGAAAGGGGATAATAGCCTTTGTATACTCTCTTTTTGCTAATGCCAAAAGGGGGAAGAGTTTAGGCGATATGCATCAAATAAGGGGGAATGTATCTACGTTATAGTATGACTTATTTGAGGGGGAATTATCATTAAGGGGAATTATTTGCATGAATTGTATGTTGAGATATAGCATGAATTTAGGGGGAATCCAATATGCATATCTCCTGTGGTTTGTCATTATCAAAAAGGGAGAAATTATAGAAAATCATTCTATCCATGATATGTATGCTTTGGTTGTATTAGCATGATTTTCAGGTATAGGTTTTGATGAATGACAAACAACGAAGTCGATGAATGACAAACAATGAAGTCAAGTGTCAAACAATGTTATTATATGACAAACAATCAAGATTGAATGCCGAGAAGCATATTGATGACGGAATTGCATAAACAAGCCAAAGACGAGCTCAAAAGTTCAAGATCAAAGACCCAAGGCGTAGGTCGTTAGGTAGAACAAATGTAAGAGCAACGTTTAAAGTTATCTCGTCTTTTGGCTCAACAAAAGGTCATCATAAATATGCATAAAATCATTTTATCAAATCATATTTCAAATACTTCAAACAAAATGATTTCAAACATTTTCATTTTAGCCAAAATGAATTTTAAACATGTCTTTCAAAGCTGGACAGAAATAATCGATTATGTTAATGTTGATAATCGATTATGTTAAGACAGTGTAAACCGGAATTTCCAAAACAGCACAATAATCGATTATCATGTATAGCATAATCGATTATCTTGTAACCGTTGACAAAGTTTTTGAACACTGTAACAAAATAATCGATTATGCACTTCAGATAATCGATTATCCAGCATAAAATCAGCTTCTGATTTTTGCACGTTAGAGCAAATAATCGATTATCTAAAATTCAATAATCGATTATCCTTGCATAAAATCAGCATAATTGATTGTCAATTAAGCAACGGACATACACCCTCTAACCCCTATAAATAGAGGTCTTTTGAGCTAATTTTAAATACACAACACCGCTCATTATTCATATACATATTGATATCATTTGTGCATCATTATAGAGCTTTTGTTGAGCCATTTGAGAGATAACTTTGAGTTGTTCATAGAGCTTATTTTGTATCTCTTTATCTACTCTTTTGAGAGAGTTATTGTTGTAAAAGAGAAAGGTGTTTGAGAAGACCATATCTTCTCAATGATTGTCGGGTTTGCTAAGTACCCTCAATCTTAGTGGTTGAAGTCTTGTGGTGCGGTATCCACGAGCAAGGTGAAGTCTTGAGGTGCGGTATCCTCGAGCAAGTTGAAGTCTTGTAGAGTATACATCTACGAGCAAGTGTAACGGTTTGTTAGGCACCCGTAAGCTTAACGGAGTTAGTGGAATCTCGAGAGAGTCAAGGGGACTAGACTAACCACAAGTTGTGGTGAACCAGGATAAATTCGGTGTTCTTTCCTTATTATTTTGATTACCGCATTTATTTAATTCCTGCAATTTTAATTCCGCAATATTTATCAATATTCTCGTGCCGTACTATTCACCCCCCCCTCTAGTGACGGGCATAAATCCTAACAAATAATATACTAAATAGACTGACATTATACTAAATATGTACAAAATAGTCTATCACTATATAAAAATATACTAAATAGACTGCTACTATACAATTTATATACAATTAGCTCTCACTATACAAAATATATACAAAATAGATTGTCGCTATACAAAATAGACTGTTACTATACAAAAAATATTCAAAATAGACAGTCACTATATAAAAAATATGCAAAACAGACATTTCGGGCTACTAGATGCAATATGTTTGGGCCGAAGGACCATCTTTTGCGAGTGCCAAAACATGAGCTATTAAAAATTTGAGGGGCTATAGAGGGTAGCTTTCTCTTTTTTTTGGTGCGCCCTATTTAGTTAACTTGTACCTGCTTATTATTTTTTTTTCACTTGTACCTAAAATTTGGGAAATTTTCATAGTTACTTAAAAATTTGTAAAATATTTAATAATATACAACTTGGTTTTGAATTAGAAATTGTACAACATATATATATTTTTGGATCATCCCAAAAATTTTCTCTGTCTCAAATCAGCAACCAAACATCCTAATAGCAATTCAAACAACCTACAACTTATCAATTAACCAAAATAGCCTTTTTATTACCAATCAATCCACTAACAACCAGAAATACTAATTTATCTCTGACTTTGAAAATAAAGAACGATACCCGACATAAGACTAATAGCAAAATAATACTCATGACTAAACGAATGACTAGGGAGTGACTCTAAGAATTAAAAAGGAAGACCATAACAATTGATAAAAATCTCCGCCCGCGCGAACAAGTGCGAGGCTCACCAAGAATTCTCAACATGTACGCTCTAATTAACGAAATTCTCGCCTGCGTCAACTGCTGTCTCTGTAAAAAAATTAGCTGGGAACGAGTCGCTAGCTCAGTGCGTAATAATACTTAAGCACAACCGTTTTTATTTGGGAACAAACTAGAAAACATGCTTTCATAATAATCACAAAATAAAATGCCCTTTTTAAAATGGTAATAATACTCAGTCTCATCATGTATTTCCTATAACAAAATCACTTTGACAATTCAGTAATAAACTCGGTAAATACTGTGTCATAGCAAGTCTTTATATTTGGGAGGTTTTCAGAAAACGATCATGTAATCTGTATCACTTTGTGGACCCCTTCATAAAATGAGTCAAGTATAACTGTAGGTTCCTACTCTAGGGAAAACTGTAATTGTATGCTAGTTCTACCTTCCCACTAGCGAGGGCTATAACTGTAATCGGTAATCGGTAATCTGTAAATACAAGGTGTACCAGGTCTAACGAACCCGCCGTTAACTACGGGGTCCTTCAATGTATCCTCCCATTTATACTCTTTCTTGCAAATAGTAAATACTCGTACAAAAATATTTTCAAAATAATAAAAGGCATATTATTCCTTATCAAATCTTATAATTTTATTTCGGTAACAGAAATCATATCTCAAGTAACGGTAAAATATATCTAGTAACAGTGAAAATATTTGATTAATCGGTAAACATCTCAAGTAAACTCTTCGGTATCATATCAACTAAAGGACTTGTCCCACAGGCAATTTCAAAGTATCGGTAATAAATTTATTTTGAAAAATTATATTTAAACCATGCAGGTTATGCAAACACAAATTGCGGTAAGATTACTACTCACAGTACTCGTGCCGAAATACCTACTGCTTCACCTCAAGCAACTCGTAAAAAGTTCTCCAATCAATCTATAATTACATATTATCGAGCTCATGTTAATTTTCTTATTTAGAATAATTCATAGCTTATTTTAGAATACCCAACCCTCGAGGTTTCATGTTTGACTCTTAATTTGTGGATCTATATTTACTCACATATGAGAAATTTAATTTAGTCCAAATCTCTTAAATAAAAAGGTATTTATATGGTTTATCTTTATTCCATTATCTGCTCAATTTTCTTAATAATGTGCATAAATTGAAACTGAAATAACAACAACAACAACAACTACCCAGTATAGTCCTACAAAGTGGGGTTTGTGGAGGATAATATGTAGACATGCCTTACCCCTACCTAAAAGGGCAGAAAGACTGTTTCCAATCGACCCTTGGCTCAGGGAAGGAAAGGAAAAACAAAAACAAAAAAAAATAAAAAAATAAAAGAGCATTAGTAACTCCAGCAGAAATAGCGAAAATAATTATCTAAACATAAGAATCATAAATAAAATGGCATGCAACAATATCAAACAGTAACTACCAAAAATAACAACCATAAGGGAGACACAATCAAATACACAAATCATCTATGGATAGCCCTGCCAAGCCATACCCAACCCCGGGAGAGGAGTACGAAAAATTCTATGAGCCCCTATCCTACAACCGTGATACTAGACCTCCAGGCTTTCCTATCAAGGGCCATGTCTTAGGAAACCCGCATTCTATCCATGTCATGCCTAATCACCTCTCCCCAATACCTCTTAGGCCTCCCTCTAACTCGCCTCACGCCGACCACCGCCAGCCACTCACAACTCCTCTCCGGGGCATCAGGACATGTCCTCTGCATATGGCTGAACCACCCGGCCTCGCTTCTCGCATCTTATTATCCACAAGGGCCACCCCCACCTTCTCTCGAATAACTTCATTCTTAATCTTATATAACTTGGTGTTCGCAACCTTCTTTCTCTGAACATGAGAGTTCTTCACTGGCCAGCACTCTGCCCCATACAACATGGCAGGTCTGACAACAGCTTTATAAAATTTCCCCTTGAGTTTTTGTGGAACTTTCTTGTCACACAGGCTCCTGATGCAAGCCTCCACTTCGACCACCCCGCTCCTATACGTTGAATGACGTCCCCGTCAATCTCTTGTCCCCCTGAATTACCGACCCAATATATCTGAAACTATCCCTCTTGGCGATGACCTGAGATCCAATCATCACGTCCCTGCCTACTTCGCTCGGCTCGGCGCTAACCTTGCACTCTAGGAATTCTGTCTTAGACATGCTTATTTTGAAACCCTTAGACTCGAGAGTCTGTCTCCATACCTCTATCCTCTCATTAACACCGACCCTCATCTCGTCTATCAAGATTATGTCATCAGCAAATAGCGTACACCAAGGCACATCCCCTTGAATATGTCGGGTTAGAGCATCCATCACTAAGGCAAACAAGAGAGGGCTAAGCGTCGATCTTGATGGAGCCCCATAAACATCGAAAAGTGGTCTGAGTCACTACCCACCGTCCTAACCCTAGTCTTAGCTCCATTGTATATGTCCTTGATTACTCTGATGTAGGCTTCCGGCACGCTCTTCGCCTCCAAGCACCTATATAGTACCTCCCCTGGGACCTTGTCATACGCCTTCTCCAAGTCGATAAACATCATGTGCAGGTCCTTCTTCTTATCCCTAAACTGTTCCACCAGCCTCCTAACAAGGTGGATAGCTTCTGCAGTGGAGCGACCCGACATGAAACCGAACTGGTTCACAGATATAGATGTCATCTCCCTCACCCTCTCTCGATCACCCGCTCCCAGACCTTCATGGCGTGACTTATTAATTTGATACCCCTATAGTTGTTGCAGCACTGGATATCCCCTTTGTACTTGTACAAGGGCACCACCGTACTCCACATCCACACCTCCAGCATCCATATGGTCCTGAAGATCACATTGAACAGTCAGGAGAGCCACTCCACTCCTGACCTACCCATGCATTTCCAGAACTCCACCGGGATCTCGTCAGGCCCGGTCGCTCGAACTAGTCCATATATCATATTATCATTACAGAGTGATTGGAAACCTATTATAACAAAAATCCTAAGGTTTGTAAAACAATTAAAAATTGATGTACTGTAAGGAGAGTTTGAATAGTACCGAAAATTCACACATATACACGACTAATTTCTCTAACTTTTACTTCTATGGAATTGCCCATCATTATGTAATCGTTGTATCCCCTAATTAATATCATATCATGAATGGGTATTGAATCACCATATCACTACTTTACCAAAACTAATATGCAGGACAATTTTTTATATATACAGCAGTGAACTAATCGACATACCTACACTATAAAAGCTAACCACTTAGCGTCTTACGATGTCGCCGCTAATTTCCTCAATACGAATCTTTTCTTAGTATTTTGCCTCTTTGCTTCATCACGAGCAAGGAACTAATTACCCAAATTTTCTACTCTTTAGTTACTAAAACGTGCAGCTATAAGATAATGGGCTTAGCCCACTCTAATTTATTTAATAAATAACCAAAGCCAACTATATAAGTATAGTTTAAAAATTAGCCACTAACCACTATTTAGTACCATATCTCATAAAGTGAAAAAAATATTTCCTTCCACAACTTAATATTTGACACCAATATCTAAAATTTAAATTAGTTATCCAGTCTCCTAATTAATTAGGTGTATAAATATTTCGGATTATTACATTCTTCTCCACTTAAGCAAGCGTTCGTCCTCGAACGAGATAGAAAGTGTACCTGACATCTCAAACAACTAGGGGTACTTGCTTCGCAAGTTTGCTTCAAACTCCCATGTAGCTTTTTCAACTGTATGATTTTGCCATAAAACTTTTACGAACACAATTTTTTTTGACCGTAGCTTTCTTATTTGACTTTCAACAATTGCCATTGTCTCTTCCTCATAAGACAACTTCTCGTCAAGTAGTATAGTTGGTGTTTCACGCACATAAGATGAGTCCGATATACATTTTCTTAGTATTGAGACATGAAACACTTAAACCACAGCTCCCGCTCGGTCTAGTATCTCATACGGTCCTATAAACCTAGGGCTCAACTTGCCTCTTTTTCCAAACTACATCACACCTTTCACAGGGGAGACTCGTAAGAACACTTTGTCTCCAATTGTGAACACTAAATCTCTTATTCTCTTATCAGCATAAGACTTTTGTCTGCTTTGAGCTGCACGCAATCTCTGCCTGATCAATTGGACCTCGTCCATAGCCTCTTGTACTAGGTCGGGTCCCAAAAAGTTAGTCTCACCAGCTTCAAACCATCCGATAGGAAAACGACATCTTCTAACATATAATGCTTCGTAGGGTGCCATTTGAATACAGGGCTGGAAGCTATTGTTGTAAGAAAATTCAGCTAAAGGTAGATAAGCATCCCAACTACCTCCAAAAATGCAAGCTCTCAACATATCCCCCAATATCTGAATAGTATGTTCAGACTGCCCATCTGTCTGTGGATGAAATGCAACACTAAGGTCTACTCGTGTACCTAATGCTTCTTGAAAAGATTTCCAAAAGCGTGAAGTGAACTGTGATCCTCTATCAGAGATGATGGATAATGGAACTTCGTGAATTCGGACAATTTTGTTCATAAATATCTGTGCATACCTGACTCCACCATATGTAATCTTCACCGGCAAAAAGTGTGCTGATTTCGTTAGTCGATCTACAATAACCCATATCGATTCATAACCTCTAAGGGTTCGTGGTAGACCGATGACAAAATCCATAGTAATTCTTTCACATTTCCACTCTGGAATCTCAATTTAATGTAATAGTCCTGCGGGCCGCTGATGTTCAGCATTGACCTGCTGACAAGTCAAACAACTAGAAATAAAGTTAGCAACATCTTTCTTCATACCTTCCCACCAATAAAATTGCTTCAGGTCATAGTACATTTTTGTGGATCCAGGATGTATAGTGTATTTAGAGTAGTGGGCTTCTTCAAGAATAGCATGTCTCAACCCATCAACGTCTGCTACACATAGCATGTCACCCTTTCAAAGAACAACATCACTTTCAACAATCATATCCTTGCTTTTACCGGCTAAGGACTCATCTCTGTATTTGCATAATCATTCATCCTCATATTGGGTAGCCTTAATGCGCTCAACTAATGAATACTTAGCCTGAACACAAGCCAACAATGCCTCTGAGTTTCCGACACTAAATTTGATACCTGTATTTTCTAGTCTATGAATATCTCTAGCTAAAAGTCTTTTTGCAGGGGCTATATGTGCCAAACTCCCCATAGATTTTCTACTCAATGCATCAACCAGCACATTGGCTTTTCCAGGATGATACAAAATAGAAAAATCATAGTCTTTGAGAAGTTCCATCCAACGACGCTGCCGAAGATTTAGATCTCTGTGCTGAAAGATATACTTCAGACTTTCATGGTCAGTATAATCTCACAAGTTTCGCCGTATACGTAATGTCTCCAAATTTTTAGAGAAAATACCACTGCAGCACTCCAAATTATGCGTAGGATAGTTTTTCTCGTGCTTTTTCAATTGCCTCGAAGCATATGCAATAACGCGACCATTTTGCACGAGAACACATCCTAATCCCAACCTCGAGGTGTCACAAAATACGGTAAATCCTCCAGAACCTGATGGTAAGGCTAATATTGGTGCAATTGTCAAACATATTTTGTGTTTTTGAAAGCTTAGCTCATATTCCTCCATCCATTGAAACTTTGCATTTTTCTATGTTTGCTTGGTCAACGGCGCTGCTATTCTGGAGAAATCCTGCAAAAAACGCCTGTAATAGCCTGCTAAGCCTAAAAAGCTACGAACCTCTGTAGGAGAAGTAGGTCTGGGCCATTTTTGCACAACTTCAGTATTCTTAGGATCTACCATAATTCCATCTTTGGATACAACATCCCCCAAAAATGCTACCGAGTCTTGCCAGAATTCACACTTCGAGAACCTAGCATAAAGCCGATGTTCTCGCAATGTCTGCATCACAGTCCTGAGATGATTCTCTTGTTCTCCTCAGCTACAAGAATATATCAGGATATCATCAATAAATACTATTACAAATCTATCCAGAAACGGCTTGAACACCCTATTCATTAAATCCATGAATGCAACTGGAGCATTTGTCAGTCCGAAAGGCATCACAAGGAACTCATAGTGCCCGTATCGAGTCCTGAAAGCAGTCTTAGAAATATCTTCATCTTTGATTCTAAGTTGATGATAACTAGAACGGAGGTCAATATTTGAAAAGTGGGCAGCTCCTTGTAACTAATCAAACATGTCATCTATATGAGGCAAAGGATATTTAGTACGTATTGTTATCTTGTTCAACTGTCTGTAGTCAATGCACATTCTCAGGGTTCCGTCTTTCTTCTTTACGAACAGTACTGGTGCACCCCATGGTGATACACTAGGTCTAATAAAACCCTCATCTAACAAATCTTGTAACTATTGCTTTAGCTCCCTCAACTCTGCTGGTGCCATTCGATATGGGGTAATCGATATAGGTTATGTGTCAGGTATCAAATCAATACCAAAGTCTATTTCTCGTACTGGATGTAATCCTGGTAGATCCTCCGAAAATACATCAGAAAATTCTCTCACTACAAATATATTTTCTATACTAATTGTTTCCTTTCTTGTATCATTACAATAGATAAGAAACCCAAGCAACCTTTCTTCAAAAGTCGTTGAGCTTTCATAAAAGATATAATTTTGCAAGTCTCTGGAACCTGACTCCCTCTTAGAATAAAACTGGGTTCATTTGGTATCTCAAACCTTACTATCTTTGCATGACAATGACTACAACATAGCAAGAAGATAACCAATCCATTCCCATTAGCATGTCAAAGTCAATCATATCAAGTACAATAAGGTAAGCTAGAGTATCTCTACCCTCAACCTGAATCTGCCAAGCACGATACACGTATTCAGCTAATAGAGACTATCCAACAGGAGTAGCGACTACAAAAGGATCATTCAATAGCTCGGGCTGTCTATTAAATCTCAAAGCATCAAATGAACAGACAGAAAGAATACCTGTAACCATTGCATTCGAGGCCTGAGCATCCTGTCTAGTAAATGCAAAAACTCTCGCATGACCTCTACCAGCACTGCCTTGTCCTTGAGTCATAGTAGCACGGTCTCCAGCACCTCGACCTCTATTTCATGTACCTATAGCACCTGAAGTATTATGAGTAGTTTGAGTTGGTGCGGCTGACTGAATAGAAGCCTGGTTGAAATTTCTCGGAGGCTGAGGGCAATCCCTCAAGTGATGTCCCAACTGGCCACACCGAAAGCACTCTCAAGTTAGAACACGGTCTTGGCTCAAATGTGATCTACCACAAGTCTGGCAAACTGGAGTAGTGACATATATCTACCCCGAATTATGATGTCCAGAAGATGATGGTCCCCTATTACCCTATCTACAAGGTGGTTTGTATGTGGACTGTGAAGACATGTGTGTCCCTGTCTGAGAACCCTGGTGTTATTGTTGTTGTCCCTGATTTCCCGCTCTTCTATTTTCACTAAAACCACCAGTGAAAGCCCCTCCTGTCTTGGCATTCTTACGTAAATCACTAGTTGCACGCTCCATACGCCCCTTATTTTCAATCTTTCTAGCAAGGTCGACTATATCAGAGTAGGATAAAGTCTTCATCTTTGGGGCTATTGCAGTGTATAAACGACCAACAAATCAATCAATAAACCTATGAACTCGAGCTTCTTCGGTAGACACTAAGTGAGGAGCATATACAACCAACTTACAAAACATATTGTTATATGTTGACACATCCATATCTGGAGTCTGAACCAATCTCTCAAAGTCTCTTGCATATTGTTGCATCAGATTTTCTGGAAGAAAGTGATTCTTGAACAACTTAGTGAACTCGTCCCATGTCAGTGGTGCTGCTCATGCTGGCCTTCCTAGCAATACTGTTTCATACCATGTGTTAGCCATATCCTCTAGTTTGTATGCTGCGAGCTCCACGGCTCTCTCGCTAGAACATCTAAGAGCATGTAATGCCTTGAGTGTCCCATCCAAGAAACCTTGAGGTTCTGCTGAATTATCGGAACCTGTGAATTTTGGTGATTTCAATTTAAGAAACTCTTGTGCGGATACTTCCTTATTTCCAAGAGTCTTAGTCTGTGCCGGTGCTTGTGTCTGTAAAGTAGCCTGAGGAGTTGAACTTCCTCCCTGAGTAGGCACCAATACCTCTAACTCATTTAGTAACCTCAGGTAAGGCAACGGTAGGTACAATAGTTGGCACTTGTGGTGGAGCGTTGTGAACTCCCTGCTCTTGCACTTGATATGGCATAACAGATTGGGTTTAACCCATGTTCCCAACTTGAGGTTGAGAAGCAGTCTATCTTCTAGTTTTATGAACCCCAACTTAGCCTCCATCCTGGGTAGAACCACGTCCAGCACCACGTCCAGCAGATAAGGGTGTGCATGTCCTAGCCATCTGCGAAAGAAATATTCCAAAGTCAATCTCAGGTTATCTCAACGCACGAACAAAGAATGAAATAAGGGAAAACATTCCTAGATGTTCAGTAGCCTCAAGCTCATAAGTATAGGCGCCTACATACCCATGAACAAGATTCTACTAAACATTTCTCCATGACTCGGGACTTAAAGACTAAGCTCTGATACCAACTTTGTAACGAACCCAATTTAGTATCGTGACTGGCGCTTAGGAGCAAGTGCTCCCAAGTAAACCCCATCGGTAATTTTACTAAAAATCGGGCAGAGTTTTCCCTGTTTTTGGACCATCCAAAAAACAATTTCTGTCTCAAATGAGCAACCAAACATCCTAATAGCAATTCAAACAATCTACAACTTATCAATTAACCAAAATAGCTTTCGCTATTACCAATTAATCTACTAACAACCAGAAATACTAATTTATTTCTAACTTTAAAAGTAAAGAACGATACCCAACATAAGACTAATAGCAAAATAATACTCATGACTAAATGAATGACTATGGAGCGACTCTAAGAATTAAAAAGGAAGACCACAACAATTGATAAAAATCTCTGCCCGCGCGAACAAGTGCGAGGCTCACCAAGAATTATCTACCTGTACGCTCTAATTAACGAAATCCTCGCATGTGTCAACTGATGTCTCTGAAAAAAAATTAGCTGGGAACGAGTCGCTAGCTCAGTGAGTAATAATACTAAAGCACAACCGTTTTTATTTCGGAACAAGCCAGAAAATATGCTTGCATAATAATCACAAAATAAAATACCCTTTTTAAAATGGTAATAATACTCAGTCTCATAATGTATTTCCTGTAACAAAGTCACTTTAACAATTCAATAATAAACTCGGTAAATACTGTGTCATAGCAACTCTTTAATTTGGGAGGTTTCCAGAAATGGATCATGTAATCTGTATCACTTTGTGGACCCCTTCATAAAAGGAGTCAAGTATAATTGTAGGTTCCTACTTGAGGGAAAACTGTAACTGTATGCTAGTTCTACATTCCCACTAGCGAGGGCTATAATTGCAATCGGTAATCTGTAAATATAAGGTGCACCAAGTCTAACGAACACGCCGTTAGCTACGAGACCCTTCAGTGTTTCCTCCCATTTATACTCTTTCTTGTAAATAGTAAATACTCGTACAAAAGTATTTTCAAAATAATAAAGGGCATATTATTCCTTATCAAATCTTGTAATTTTATTTCGGTAACAGAAATCATGTCTCAAGTAACGGTAAAACATATCTAGTAACAGTGAAAATATTTTGATTAATCGGTAAACATCTCAAGTAAAGCTTTCGGTATCATATCAAGTAAAGGACTTGTCCCACATGCAATTTCAAAGTATCGGTAATACATTTATTTTCAAAAATTATAAATATAAACCATGCAGGTTATGTAAACACAAATTGCAGTAAGATTACTACTCACAGTACTCGTACCGAAATACCAACTGCTTCACCTCAAGCAACTCGTACAAATTCCTCCAATTAATCTATAATTACATAATATCGATCTCATTTAATTTTCTTATTTGGACTAATTCATAGCTTATTTTAAAATACCCAACCCTCGAGGTTTCATGTTTGACTCTTAATTTGCGAATTTATATTTACTCACGTATGAGTAATTTAATTTAGTCCAAATTTCTTAAATAAAAAGGTATTTATGTGGTTTATCTTTATTCTATTATCTTCTCAATTTTCTTAATCGTGTGCATAAATTAAAACTGAAATAACAATAATGTACATAATATTCCTTCTTATTCTAGTGCATATATCATACTAATAATTACAGAGTGATTGATACCTACTATAACAAAAATCCTAAGATTTGTAAAACAATTAAAAATTGATGCACTGTAAGGAGAGTTTGAATAGTACCGAAAATTCACACATATGCACGACTAAATTCTCTAACTTTTACTTCTAAAATTGCCCATCATTGTATAGTCATTATGTCCCCTAATTAATATCATATCATGGCTGGGTATTGAATCGCCATATCACTACTTTACGAAAACTAATATGTAGGATAATTTTTTTATATATACAGCAGTGAACTAATCGACATACCTGCACTATAAAAGCTAACCACTTAGCGTCTTAGGATGCCGCTGCTAATTTCCTCAATACGAATCTTCTCTGAGTATTTTGCCTCTTTGTTCATCACGAGCAAGGAACAAATTATCCAAATTTTCTACTTTTAGGTCACTAAAACGTGCCGCTATAAGATAATGGGCTTAGCCCATTCCAATTTATTTAATAAATAACCATAGCCAACTATATAAGTATAGTTTAAAAATTAGCCACTAACCACTATTTAGTACCATATCTCATATAGTAAAAAAAATATTTCCTTCCACAACTTAATACTTGACACCAATATCTATAAATTGACTCCAATCTCCTAATTAATAGGTGTATAAATATTTCGGATTATTACATTCTTCCTCACTTAAGCAAGCGTTCGTCCTCGAATGAGATAGAAAGTGTACCTGACATCTCAAACAACTGGGGGTACTTGCTTCGCATGTTTGCTTCAGCCTCCCATGTAGCTTCTTCAACTGTATGATTTCGCCATAAAACTTTTACGAACACAATTTCTTTTTACCATAGGTTTCTTACTTGTCTTTCAACAATTGCCATTGGCTCTTCCTCGTAAGACAACTTCTCGTCAAGCGGTATAGTTCGTGTTTCAAGCACCTGAGATGAGTCCGATATATATTTTCTTAGCATTGAGACATGAAACACTGGGTGAATAAAGGACCACTCATGACGAAGTGCCAAACGATAAGTCATCGCTCCCACTCGGTCTAGTATCTTATACGGTCCTATAAACTGGGGCTCAACTTGCCTCTTTTTCCAAACCGCATCACACCTTTCATAGGGGAGACTCGTAGGAACACTTTATCTCCAATTGTGAATACTAAATCTCTTCTTCTCTTATCAGTATAAGACTTTTGTCTGCTTTGAGCTGCAAGCAATCTTTGCCTGATCAGTTGGACCTTGTCTATAGCCTCTTGTACTAGGTCGGGTCCCTGTAAGTTAAACCATCCGACAGGAGAACAACATCTTCTACCATACAATGCTTCGTAGGGTGCCATTTGAATATTGAACTGGAAGCTATTGTTGTAAGAGCTAAAGGTAGATAAGCATCCCAATTACCTCCAAACATAAGAATGCAGGCTCTCAACATATCCTCCAAGATCTAAATAGTATATTCATACTGCCCGTCTGTCTGTGGATGAAATGCAGCTCTAAGGTCTACTCATGTACCCAATGCTTCTTGAAAAGATTTCCAAAAGCGTGAAGTGAATTGTGATCCTCTATCAGAGATGATGGATAATGGAACTCCGTGAAGTCGGACAATTTCGTTCATAAATATTTTTGCATACCTTTCGTCAGTTGATCTACAATCACCCATATGGAGTCATAACCTCTAAGGGTTCGTGGTAGCACGGTGAAAAAATCCATAGTAATTCTTTCCCATTTCCACTCAGGAATCTCAATTTGTTGTAGTAGTCCTGTGGGTGGCTGATGTTCAGCATTGACCTGCTAACAAGTCAAACAACTAGAAACAAAGTTAGCAACATCTTTCTTCATACCTTCCCACCAATAAAATTGCTTCAGGTCATGGTACATTTTTGTGGATCCAGGATATATAGTGTATTTAGAGTTGTGGGCTTCTTCAAGAATAGCATGTCTCAACCCATCAACATCTACTATACATAGCATGTCACTCATTCAAAGAACACTATCACTTTCAGCAATCATGTCCTTGCTTTTACCAGCTAAGGCCTTATCTCCTTGCATAATCGTTCATCCTCATATTGGGTGGCCTTAATGCGCTTAGCTAATGAAGACGTAGCCTGAGCACAAGCCAACAATGCCTATGAATATCTGACACTAAATATGATACCTGTATCTTCTAGTCTCTGAATATCTCTAGCCAAAAGTCTTTTTGCAGGAGCTATATGTGCCAAACTCCCCTTAGATTTTCTACTCAATGCATCAGTCACCACATTGGTATTTTAGAATGGGTTGAAACTTTTGGATGAGGTTCCGGGGGCCTCGGGATGATTTCGGATTAATTTTTTATTTGTTGTTGCTTCTGGTATTTCCGCTTCTGCGGAATTGGGATCGCAGAAGCGGTATCGCAGGGGTGCGTTTGGAGACGTAGAAGTAGGAGGGCTGAAGGAAGCCTGGGGCCGCATGTGCAAGTTGGGGACCACATTTGCGGAGCCGTAGATATATACCGCGGAAGTGGTTTGGTCCCTTAAGTGAATTTCCACATAAGCGGATGGAGGAACTGCAAAAGCGGTGCCGCATAGGCGGAACTTGGACTGCATAAGCGGAAAGGTCTGGACATACCTATTTGATATTTCATTTCGTAACCTTGGGTTATTTCACCATTTTTTCCTTCGACCTTGGAGCCTTTTGGGCGATTTTGAAGAGGAAAATCAAGGGACTTCGTTGAGGTAAGGATTTTTGGACCTAAACACAATCCTATGGTATTATTACATGAATTTGTTAGGATTTACGCCCGTCACTAGAGGGGGGGTGAATACTGCGGCACGAGAATATTGATAAATATTGTGGAATTAAAAATTGCAGGAATAAAATAAATTCGGTAATAAAAATAGCAAGGAAAGAACACACCGAATTTATCCTGGTTCACCACAACTTGTGGTTAGTCCAGTCCCCGAGAGACTCTCTCGAGATTCCACTAACTCCGTTAAGCTTTCGGGTGCCTAACAAACCGTTACACTTGCTCGTAGATGTTCACTCTACAAGACTTCAACTTGCTCGAGGATACCGCACCTCAAGACTTCAACCTTGCTCGTGGATACCGCACCACAAGACTTCACACACTAAGACTTAGGGTACTTAGCGAACCCGACAATCAATGAGAAGATATGTTCTTCTCAAACACCTTTCTCTTTTACAACAAGAACTCTCTCAAAAGAGTAGATAAAGACATACAAATTTAGCTCTATGAACAACTCAAAGTTGTCTCTCAAATGGCTCAACAAAAGCTCTAAATTGATGCTCAAATAATATCAATATGTATATGAATATGGGGAGGTGTTGTGTGTTTATAATCAGCTCAAAAGACCTCTTTTTATAGGGGTTAAAGGGTGGATGTCCGTTGCTTAATTGGCAATCAATTATGCTGATTTTATGCAAGGATAATCGATTATTGGATTTGCATAATCGATTATCCTTTTACCGTTACAAAATCGGAAGAGATTCTGCTCAAGAATAATCGATTATTTGGATGACATAATCGATTATTTTGTTCCAGTGATCAAAACTTTGGCAACGGATACAAGATAATCGATCATTTAAAAATTATAATCGAATATATACCATCGATATACACTGTGTATACCACAGTATACCAAAATTGAAAACTTACTTCAAAAACCATTTTGGTTAAAATGACAACGTTAAAATCATTTTGTTTGAAGTATATTAAAATTTTTTATGATATATATGATTTAATAAAATGTTAAAATATTTTGTTTGAAGTATATTAAAAATGTTTATGAAGACTACAATATTGTAGTAGATGCACCATGCACGAAACCTTACTGCATCGAGGGGGAACGTCGGTTAGCTATCGTATTTTTGATAAAAATGTAATAGTTGATATGTGCTAACAATTAATATTAATTATTGATTCATGTTTTGATAAGTGTTATTTTGAATAACAAATTGGTATCAATTATTTTTATGTTAAATGATTGATTCATGTTTTGATGGATATTTTTACAACAGTTGGTATATTTGCGAAAAATGACCGTCATTATGATTGGCATGTTTTTACTAACATATGGTATTATTTGATATTGATGTGATTTTTTTAACAATTGGTATCGTTAATAGTTTCAATAACAAGTGGTATACTCTTTTTGCTAATGCCAAAAGGGGGAAGAATTTAGGCGATATGCATCGAATAAGGGGGAATGTCTTCACATTCTAGTATGCTTTAATTGAGGGGGAATATTTAATTAAGGGGGAATTATATTAAATTGTTTACATGAATTGTATGTTGAGATATAGCATGAATTTAGGGGGAATCCAATATGCATATCTCCTGTTGTTTGTCATTATCAAAAAGGAGAAAATTGTAGAAAATCATTCTATCTATGATATGTGCGCTTTGGTTGTATTAGCATGATTTTCAGGTATAGGTTTTGATGAATGACAAATAATGAAGTCAAGTGTCAAACAACGATATTATATGACAAACAATCAAGATTGAATGCCGAGAAGCATATTGATGACGGAATTGCATAGACAAGCCAAGGACGAGTTCAAAAGTTCAAGACTAAAGACCCAAGGCGTAGGTCGTTAGGTAGAACAAATGTAAGAGCAACGTTTAAGTTATCTCGTCTTTTGGATCAACATAGGTCATCATAAATATGCATAAAATCATCTTATTAAATCATATATATCATAAACATTTTTAATATACTTCAAACAAAATGATTTTAACATTTTATTAAATCATATATATCATATGATTTTATCAATATTCTCGTGCCGCACTATTCACCCCCCTCTAGTGACGGGCATAAATCCTAACAGAATTAAGTTGAAAATATCAGAAATCATGGACTAAAAATAGAGGTTAGGGCTTGAACTTAAGAGAGCTATGATTGGGGATGAAGGATCAATTGAACTCTGATTTTGTGATTTTGATATGTACGAACTCGTGGAGAGATAAGGAATCCATTAACGTAAGAATTTTTGAGTTTCGAGAAGTGGATCCCGGGCTTGAGTTTTTCCAATTTTGGATTTTTTTATATTTTTCGATTATTTTCTATTGGGTCTTTTTCCCTTAGCATATTGTGACGCATTCGTTCTAATATTGGATAGATTCGACGTGCGTGGAGGTAGATTTGAGGAGCAAAGGCGTTGCGAGCTAGAGATTTAGTCGGTTCGAGATGAGTATTGATTATAAATGATATCCTGAGGGTTTGAAATCCCGGATTGCACATCGCAGTGCTATTTTGAGGTGAGACACACGCTGAATAATGAGCATGTTGTCTATTACTATTGGTGATTGTGACTTGGTCCGTCCCGACTGATGCTTTTACCACATATTTGACCGAAACTTATTTGTTATCATCATAATTTGGGTTGATTGCCATATTTGAGCTTCGTGCCAACTATTCGAACCCATTCGGGTATGGTTTTATTTCATTAGTGTTTGATTTCATACTTGAACTCAGTCATGTATTTTCCACTCTTTTCAAAACTCAGCCAAGTTTATTTTGCTTTAACGCTTGAAATGATATTCCAATATTATTTTTGGTCTGAGCATCATTTTTACTGTTGCCCGATGAGTCTATGTGATTTTCAACTGAGAAAGGCCGAGGGCCTGTGTTGTGAGAATATTTTTGGATCGGGTTGCATACCGCAATATGTTATACTGATATAGATATGAGGCCGAGGGCCTATACTATATGCCACGAGATGACTTGATATTGCGCTTGGGCTATAAGAGGCCCATCCCAGAGTCTGCACACCCACAGTAAGCGTCGTCGACGTTAAATGGATCGGGCTGCACGCCGCAGCGATATGTGGATCGAGTTGTATGCCGAAGTGGTACTGGTATTGTTTTATGTGTTTACTTTATTGCATTTGTTTGCCATTATGTGTTGTCTGTGATACTTCATGCAATATCTACCTGATTTCCTGGCATTATCGGATAATTGAGTGTTGTGCCGAGGGGCGGATTTCTGTGCTTATCCGCACCATTTGTTTTGCATTCAATTGCATAACTATTGAAAAAGTCATTTTCAAAAAAGGTTTAAACTGAGCTAAAACACTTCTAAAGATTCATAACTTCACCGCTTTTCTCAAAGGATATTGCACTGCTTCTATGCAGCATGTTGGTTGCCTTACGTGATTTTTTACTGCTCAGTTATTATTTACCTTTATTACTCACTGAGTTGGAGTACTCACTTTACTCTCTGCACCTCGTGTGCAGATGCAGATATTTATTCACCCGGTAGTGGGTTTTGACTGATTGGAGGCAGAGCTATAGGAGTTTAGTGAGGTGACTGCCAGTGTTCGCAGCACCACTTCTCTTTCTGTTGTTTAGTATTTCTGTTCAGTATATTTTTAGACCTTGTAGTTTGATTTACACTCATATAGACGCTCGTGACTTGTGATACCCCGATTTGGGTTGGGTTTTGGGTTGTTTTCTGCTTTTAAAAGATAAATCTTCTGTTTAAATTATGGTTATTTAATCATATTAAAATTTGTGTATTACTTTTAATTATTCTGGAAAGACGAATGGGTTGGCTGGCTGGCCTTGTCTTCAGGGAGGCGCCATCACAATCGGTTCGGGGTTTGGGTCGTGACATGTACTCTAAGAACCAATGGTGAATGTATCAATTATGATTCAATACAATGTGTATATGATATATTGAATATGAAAACATTAAAATCCTAAGAAGAAGGCGAAGATAGCAACCAAATAAGCTCTCGGCGCACGCTAAGACCTCAACCGGTGCACAATAGCAGGATCGCCATTGTCGCCGGAACATGGCTCGTCGCCGGCATAACGCTCCACCTATTAATGTGCAACTAGTTACACCCGAACATGGCACTACTAAGGAGCTTGAACCATTAACATTTGGCAGTTTTCTGCCCCAGAAGTTCCAATCAGCAGAGGCGTTGCATGCAGAAGTAGATCACTGTGAATTGCCATTGCTGAAGACTGATGCACCTTCCGATATCGCTGTTACAGTTCACTGATGCCATTGGATCGGAGAAAACCATTCCGACTGCAACGGATGTGGTGCGGGGAAACCGCAATACTCAAATGGGCAAGCAACTGTCATTTGTTCCCCCCACTGATCGAGATGGAAAAGGTTGTTAAGATCAGTGAGGACGATTTGAAACCTCAATTGGATTATTGGCAAATTGTTTTGATTGGATTCATAATTGGCGATAATCCTAGTGAGAAAACTATGGATAATTTCGTCATGCATGTGTGGAATTTCGTGGCTAAACCTCAGGTACTGATTCATGCTGAAGGATACTGTATTTTTCGATTCAACAGTTCGAGGATAGGGATTTAGTCATGCAATCAGGGCCCTATTCCTATAGGAATAAACCAATGGTTTTGAAACCCTGGGAAGTTGATTTCACTTTTCAGAGTGATGTTCTCAGCACTGTTCCTATATGGATTCGTTTCCCTGGCCTTCCAGTGGGCTATTAGTCTACTGAGGTCTTGAGAAAAATGGCCAGTGCAGTTGGCAAGCCATTATACACTGACAAATTTACTGCGCATTATGAAAAAATTTCGTTTGCCAGAGTCATAGTTGAAGTTGATGCTGCTTATTCTCTTCCTGACCAATTAGAGATTGAAACTCCTTATGGCCCTAAGATCCAGATAATTGAGTATGATTGGAAACCTTGTTTCTGTAATCATTGCCTGAAATTTGGGCATGATTCATTGGATTGTTGGTACTATGCTGATAACAATGCAGAGAAGGATATGGAGGAGCAGGATAAACCAATGAGGCAGAAAGGGAAAGTGAAACAGCAGGGGAAAAACACTAAAAAAGAATGGCTTGTAAAGCAGTCTATAGCTAATGCAGAGGTACAAGTAAGCCATGAGAATGCAGTCATTTCAGAAGTGCTGGAGGTGCAGGACCCTAACAAGGTGAATGCTAGTGCTCAGCAGATTGCACAAACTGGTCCTGAGTTTCAAGTGAGACCTGAAATTGCAGTCATTGCAGTCAATGCAACCAATGGTAACAGTGAACAAATGGTTGATGATTGCAATAAAAGGAAGGCTACTATGATTGTGGCTGGTAATAGGGTTCAGCAGATTGATCCGGGACCCTCACACAGATCAAACCCTAATACCCTATGATTATAGTCACATGGAACATTAGGGGGCTTAACCAGCCCCATAAGCAGAAGGAGTTGAAAAACTTCCTAGCTGTTAATAAGGTAGATGTTATGGGAGTAGTAGAAACTAGATTAAAAGAGCATAAAGCCAAGAAGATACTTGATAAGGTTGCTAAGGATTGGAAGGTTCAATGCAATTACTCAAAGGCTGCTAATGGGAAAATATGGTTGCTTTGGAAACCACACATCCAGATCCAAGTATCCTCTGTTACTGACCAGCTCATTCACTGTTTTTTAGAAGATACAAGAAGCCAGGCCAGAATTCATTTAAGTGTTATAGATGCCCATAATACTGCACTTCTCAGGAACCAACTGTGGAGTGACCTTAGGTCAATCTATATTCCCAGTCAAGATGCTTGGCTGATCAGTGGTGATTTCAACTGTGTCTTATGTTTTGATGATAGAATTGGCTCTCCAGTTACTGATGCTGAAGTTAAAGATTTCAAAGACACTATTTCTGATCTGCAACTCACTGCCCTCAGAGTCAAAGGTTGGCACTTCAGTTGGACCAATAAGCAAGATACTTCCACTAGAGTTTATAGCAAAACTGATTGGGCTCTGGGCAATTTTCAGTGGCTACAACAGTATGGGCATCTGGAAGCTGATTTCATGAACCCTTCAGTCTCTGATCATTCCCCTATCCTTATCAAATTTGGAGATCAAAAACCTTTGCACCCTAAACCTTTCAGACTATACATTGTTGTTATGGAACAACCTCAGTTTCATAGCATTCTACAGCAGGTTTGGAGACAGGATTGTGAAGGCACACCTATGCAGCAGATATGGCAAAAAATGAAGACCATGAAACAACATTTAAAGGAGATAAATGTCCATATGGCCTCTTAAATTATTTAGGCAAGGGAAAAACTAGGTATTATTCAAGTTCAACTGCAAAACAACCCATTAACATAGTCACTAATTACTAAGGAAAAAGCTGCAATTGAAGAAATTGAGAAGTGGAGTTGTGTGGAGGAAAAAATTTTGAGGCAGAAGTCTAAAGCTTGTTGGATTGAGTGTGGAGATGCTAACACTAAGTATTTCCATGCTCAATGGAAGATCAGAACAGGACAGAACTACATCACATCCATTTATACTGACACAGGTTTGAAACTAACTGATCATTTATCTGTGGAACAGGAATTCATAAAGGCATTTCAATCATTAATGGGGGAGTGTGCTACTGAACTCCCTTGTTCCAATTCTAAAATTATGAAAGAGGGGAAGTGTTTAAATCTAGATCAGCAAAGAATGCTCATTAGAGAGGTAACTCTGGAAGAGATCACTGAAGCTGTTAAAGAAAGGCCTAAAGATAAAGCACCAGGAGTAGATGGCTTTCCAGTGGAATTCTTTACTAAGAACTGGGAGATGGTAAAGGATGACATCCTATCTGCTACCAAGGATTTCTTTTCTACATGAAAATTACCTCATATGATCAACACCACTTCCATAGCACTTGTTCCTAAAGTTAAAGCACCTGCCAATGTTAAAGACTATAGACATATTTCTTGCTGCACTACAGTATACAAAATCATCTCTAAAGTTATTACCAGGAGGATGAAGGCTGTTATTGGAGAATTAGTGGGTACTGCTCAATCTGCTTTAATTGAAGGAAGAAGTATTGTTGACAACATCTTGTTAAGCCATGAAATCTTTAAGGGTTACTCAAGGAAAGGTGTCTCTCCCAGATGTGTTCTCAAAGTGGATTTGAGGAAGGCATATGACACCTTGGAATGGAATTCTCTGAAGCAGATTCTTATTGATTTGGGCTTTCCAGCAAAGTTTACTTAATGGATCATGGCTTGTGTCACATCTGTCTCATACTCCTTAGTAATGAATGGTGGCTTAACTAAGCCATTCACTGCTAAAAGAGGTATTAGACATGGTGACCCTATGTCACCATACCTATTTGTATTGGCTATGAAATACCTTAACAGAATACTTCAGCAGCTGCACAAGGATGGGAACTTCAACTTCCATCCCAAGTGCAGAAAACTCAATGTTTCTCATGTATGTTTTGCTGATGATCTCCTTATGTTCTGCAGAGCTGATATTATATATATCCAGATAATACATAAAGCTTTTCTTCAGTTTTAATTTTCCTTTTAGAAAATCGAAAATTCAATAAAAATAAAATAAATAAGAGACTGGAAATGAAAGTCTCTTTCTCGAATCTATTCTTCATCACACTGTTGGAACAAAACAAAAATACCGGAGCAACGATATTGAAATATTTGGTACATGAAGCCACGATCTGATAGATATACATCGAAATCTACAATCTACTTAATATAATATAGATATATAATCTAGATATATAATCTAGATAGAAATTAATGATGAAATTAATCTTTGATCTGGTTTCGGATCTATTTACTTACTTTTGAAGGGCATTTAAACGCTCATTTTCAAAATTATGGTGGGAAACAAAAACCCCCTTCTATTCAATATCTCTATGGGGTAAAAACGGAGTTAAGAAAACTCAGAAGCATCTGGCCTTCAGGCAAATATCAGCAAGAGTGCAATATATCTGGCTGGTGTGCAACAAAATATCAGAGAAGAAATAGTTGAAACCTCGGGATTCACTGAAGGTCAACTTCCATTCAGATATTTGGGGATCTCACTTGATTCTAAGAAGCTGGCTATCCATCATTATATGCCTCTAATTGAGAAGATCACAGATAAAGTCACTTGTTGGTCAGCTAAGCTTCTATCATATGCAGGTAGAAGCCAATTGATTAAGGCTGTGGTGTTTGGCATTCAGACTTTTTGGGCACAAGTATTCATTATGCCCAAGAAAGTACTGAAAGCTATTGAAGCAATATACAGAACTTTCCTTTGGACAGGCAAAGCAAATCTATCCAGAAGAGCACTGGTGGCTTGGGACAAAGTGTGCAAACCAATATCACATGGAGGTCTTAACATCCTAGACTTGACTGTGTGGAACAAAGCAGCCATAACTAAGTTTCTATGAGACTTGTCTAGGAAGAAACACTGCCTATGGGTTCGATGGGTTCATTCCTATTACATTAAGCAAGGTAACATTGCCACAATTAACATTCCAAAATCAGCCTCTTGGGTGGTCAGAAAGATACTGGAAAGAAGAACTATGATACTGGAGAGTCATAAGCTTCAGGGAGATCTAACAGGTAGACTGCAAAGTGTATGTAGGCTGGACAGGTTTCACATTCAGAAACTGTACCTCACTATGCTCCCCAGTTTCAATAAGGTTGCATGGAAGAACTTGATGCTGATCACTAATGTACTACCTAGGCATAAGTTCACTGTTTGGTTGGCTGCTCAACATAGACTTCCTACAGTTGATAGACTGCAGAATATGGGCATACAAGTTCCAGCAACTTGTGTATTTTGCAAACAGAATGTTGAAGACTTCAATCACATGTTCTTTGAGTGTCCTATCACTAACAGATTGTGGTTCAGAATATGTATTTGGCTGGGGCATTTCAGAATAGTTGGCTGTTGGGAAACAGAACTTCATTGGATATGTAGCAAAGCAAAAAGTAGACTGTGGCAAAATGCAATTACAGCTTCTGCATTTGTCACTACTACTACACTCATTTGGAGAGAAAGGAACCACATTCGATTTGAAGGGGATGCTTTTGTGGAGGAACTGACATGTAGAGAGATTGCCTTACTTATACACCTTCGAGGCAGGAATTGCAAATATTGGCAGACTGGTCTGAGACAGCTTAATTGCTTTCCTTAGCTATTGTAATTAGATTCTTAATGATATGATACTTGTGTATAGATAGCTAAGATAGTAGAGAGGTTACTTGTAAAAGTGTAGTAGCTAGTCCAAACTACTACTATAGAGGCCTATGATGTACATATTCTTTGAGAGCAATGAAAATTGACAGTTATATTAAAAAAAAAATATGAAAACATTATATTTTATACCTATAAGCAATAATATATATATTATCTTAACATGTAATACTTTGCTACTACTTCTATCTAATTAATACACGGATACAAATTTTCAATATACTATATACACGTTTTAACATTTCATTGTTGCAAGGAAGAAATTTATATAACAATACTAAATATACTTGGTATTATATAGAAGTAGATTGAGATTGTCATTATATTTGATGTACATATTTATATTTGGTATAATTATATAATTATATAAACAATAATATATATATATATATATATATATATATATATATATATATATTATTGAATATGAAAACATTATATTTTATACCTATAAGCAATATAATATATATATAGTAACTTAACATGTAATACTTTGCTACTACTATCTAATTAATACACATATACATATCTTTAATATACTATATACATGTTTTAAAATTTCAGTGTTGCAAGGAAGAAATTTATATAAACCCTAAATATTCTCTAATTTATAATCCTGTATTTATGCAAGGAAGAAATTTATATAAACCCTAAATATTCTCTAATTTATAATCCTGTATTTATGCAAGGAAGAAATTTATATATCAATATTAAATATAGCAAAGTATTACATGTTAAGTATTTACACATGTCAATCTCCATCTTCCTTTTTCCGTATGCAACTTGTTGATGATTAGAATGAGGGTGATGGCGGGGTGAGAACAACTTGATTCTTTCAAAAGATGATTCTGAAATTTTTTCAATATAAACAATGTCTCTACTACCACCGTCCATGATTTTCGAAACAATATGTTTTCTGTGAAATCGCCCCTACTCAGATATATTATATTGAAGCAGAAAGGGGATATACATTATGAAATCATGAAGTATCTTTTACTTGAGAAATTGGGGGAATAGATATGTGAGAATCAGAAAGAGATATTTCGCAGTGAGAGAGAATATCAAGGAGAGATTTTTTTTTTGTAATTAAATTTTGTATTAATCATCAAAGTGTTTGTCATACAAAACCATAGCGTAGCTTTATACTCAGCTGCCTATCAAAAAATGAACAAACAACTAACCTATACTGTCCAAAAGTTCAGCATTATAGTAAGTAATGCTGAAGGTGTACTCTTAGCCTAGGAGGAGCTCTAACATTACAAGTATAAGCAATGCTTCTAAGCAGTTTGTCACTGTTACAGAAGGTGTTTTCAAATATTCTCGCATTCCTTTCCAGCCATAGGACATAGAGCATTTCTGTCAGGGTCATTTTGACTATACGAGCTCGAGGAGATTTCCCTTTAGACTGCTCAATGAACCAGTGGACAAATTGAGACCAGTTCTGTCCAGTAGGTTGCTTAGCTCCAATCCATTGCAATGTATGATATCTCAGCTGGGATGCAAAGGTGCAGTCCAGGAACAGGTGTTCTCTGGTTTCCACAGTTTGTTGACACATAACACAAGTGTCTTCCACATTCAGGCTCCATTTAATCAACCTATCTTTGGTAGGTAGTCTGTCTTGTAATAGCAGCCACAGGTTGAAGATTGCTTTAGGTCGAGCAGCATTCTGCATTGTTAAGTTCTTCCAAAGGACTCTAGGTGCCTCTCCAATCTGTTGTAAGTAGAGCATTCTTATAGTGCAATCAGGTTTATGCAACAGTTGGTGTTGTTGCAATAGCACAGTGCCTTCAATGATCTTCCGGACCATCCAACTGGCTTGTTTAGGCACAGTGATGGTCTCCAACTGTTTCTGTTTGACATAGACTGTGTGAATCCATTTCACCCATAATGCATCCTTCTTGTGTACCAGATCCCAACTGAGTTTAGCAATAGCAGCCTTGTTCCACAGTAAGAGATTGGTCAAGTTCAAACCTCTAGCAGACTTTGGCGGACAGATTTTTTCCCAAGCCACATATGCTTTCCTTGTTACATTAACTGAACCAGACCATATATAGGATCTACATATTGCTTCAAGCAGTTTTATAACATTGGAAGGTATGAGGAAGAGTTTAGCCCAATAAGCTTGAATACCAAAGATAACTGATTGTACCAACTGGATTCTACCAGCATATGATAGTTGCCTAGCAGTCTAGGATGTAATCCTGGCAGTAATCTTGTCGACCAGTGGTTGCCATTGAAAAACAGTCAGCTTCTTGGTAGCCAAAGGTACTCCCAAGTATTTAAAGGGAAGTTCTCCACGTACATATCCAAGATGATCAATAATTTGCTGTTGATCCCCAGGCTTTACCCCTCCAAAATAGACATCACTCTTATGCAAGTTGGCTTTCATACCAGAGGCTGCAGTGAAATGAGAGAAATATGTAAACATGGCACTTACAGACTGAGGTTCTCCTTTGGCAAACAACAATAGGTCATCAGCAAAGCTTAGGTGAGTTATTCCCAGTTTTTTTCAGCCAGGATGAAATGTGAAGCCTTTAGCTTGCCTCAGCTCTACCAGAGATCTACTAAGGTACTCCATCATAATAGCAAACAGGAATGGAGATATGGGATCCCCTTGTCCCAAACATTTGGCTGCTTGGAAAGGTTCTGTAGTTTCTCCATTGACAACCACTGTATAGCTGACATTTTGGACACACTCCATGATCCATCTTGTAAATCTGGTAGGAAAATCCAGAGCTTCCATAAGCTGCTGCAAATAACACCATTCGACTGAATCATAAGCTTTCTGTAGGTCAATTTTGATCATACATCTGGGAGATATATGTGACATAGAGTAATGCTTTATCAATTCATGTGCTAGGATGACATTATCTGCAATTCTCCTTCCTGGAATGAATCCTGCTTGTGCATTACAGATGATGCTGCTCATGACCTTCTGGAGTCTATTGGCCAGCAACTTGGAAATGATTTTGTATAAAACTGAACAGCAAGCTATTGGTCGGAACTCTTTGACTGTTTGAGGATTGGACACCTTGGGAAATAAAGTGAGGGTGGCACAGTTTATTGGTATATGCATTTTGTTGGTTTCAAAAAAATTCTTGACTCCTTGCAGTACCTGTTTCCCAATGATAGGCCAAGTGTGTTTAAAGAACATGAAATTATACCCATCTATCCCTGGAGCTTTATCATTACCAATTGCCTTTAAGTTGTTTAGAATCTCTGTAACACTGATGTCAGCAGCTAGTTCCATCTTCTGGTGATGTGATAGGCTAGGACCATTGCTCATATATAATTTGTTAACAGCTGGGAGGGAAGTGGATGCTGTCCCCATGAGTGATTTATAGAAATCCTTAATCTCCTTCTTTAGGTCAGCTGGATCAGTTATCTTCATTCCCCCTTCTGTGGTCAGTTCAGTAATCCTCTTATACTGGTTTCTCTCCTTCATTACAGCTGAGAAGTATTTGTTGTTTGAGTCTCCAAGTTGGATCCACCTGGCTCTAGATTTTTGTTGCAATGCTGATTCTTCAATCAAAGACCACTTTTCTAATTGTTGCAGTAGGTCCTTTTCTCTCATCTGTAAGGCATCTGTATAGGACATAATCATCTGGTGTTGGACAGCTTCCAGTTCCTTTCTGCTTATCTCAATCTTCTGTGCAATATTCTTAAAATCTTTAGTATTTAGAGATTTTAAGGCTGGTTTGAGGGATTTGAGATTGTTCCACACCCCTTGAAGGGTACATTGAGCATTGCCTTTCCAGTTAGCTTTGATCAGAGGTTGGAAATCCTTATGTTGAGTCCATGCATTGTAGAACCTGAATGGTGTCTTCCTTATATTGTTATCTTCAGCCAGGGTTAACAACATGGGATTATGATCAGAGATAAGAGGGACTCCATATACAGTGTGTACATGGCTCCATTTTATCATCCATTTGTAATTGCCAAACACCCTATCCAGTCTACTACACACTCTATCAGTGCCACTTTGTTTATTGGTCCAGGTAAAGAAGTCCCCTTTCCATGGTAGTTCAGCCAGACCAGCCTGCTGTATGCAATTGTTAAAATCTACAGTCTCCACTTGCTTAACTTGGTGACAAGATTGTATATCATTACTAGACATAATGGCATTGAAATCTCCTGCAATTAGCCAGGGGTCAGTAACAACAGCAGCCAGGTTCTGAATTGTCTTCCACAATGTCCTCCTCTGATCAATGTCATTGAAGCCATATACCACTGTGAGGTAGCAGATAATTACACCAATGAGGGTCCTAACAGTGCAATGAATGAATTGAGCCTCCTCCTGTAAACCAGTGATCAAAATTTTTGTAGGATCCCATAAGATCCATATTCTACCATTCACTGCTCCCATGTAGTTAGTTAGAACACTCCAGTTAGGCAACAAGAAGCTAGATATTCTCTCTGCATTCTTCTGTTTAACCTTTGTCTCTACCAGACCAAAAAGGTCAAACTTATTGGTTCTAAAGTATTCTTTGGCTTCCTTCTGTTTTTACCTTTTATTTACACCTCTTATATTCCAAAATAACCACTTCATTGATTAATAGCTGGTTCCCCCTTCATCTAGGGGGTGATCTGCCCAACTCACTGACCCAACTTCAAATCTGTTAGACATCACAATAGGGGATAGTGGTGGTAAATTTGTGATGTTAAAAACTGGAGACACATGTGTATCAACACCTTTCTGTTTATTCAGAGCTTCACCTAGATCAGCATGGGGGCTTGGTTCCTTTGGAAGGTTTGGTTGTTGAAATTGAGATTCCTGGTTACTCTGGACCACAGGGGCTGGAGCTTTAACTCTCCGTTCCTGTGTCACCTTGTTCTTCTGTAAGGGATTGGGTTGAGCAGTTTTGGCCAAACAATTGTGTCCCACCATAAGGCATTTCTCACAATATGATGGTTTCCAATCGTAGGTCACATCTTGCATGAAACTCTTCCCATTTGGATCCAGTAACTCAATCTCACTAGGTAGTTCCTTTGATACATTCACCTCAATGAGCATACGAGCATATGAGATTCTACTTTGCTTAGTCGTATATTCATCAGCAAAGATGGGCTTACCCAACACACTTGCAATCCTACTCAAAGACCTACTGCCCCAACAGGACATAGGTAGGTTAGGGAACTTGATCCACAAGGGAATTTCCATAGGGAAAGTAGCTTTAAAATCAAAATCTGCAGACCATTGTTTCAAGATCATATGTCTGTTAGCAATAGAGTATGGACCTCCACACAATATTTCTTTGGCATCCTCCAGGGACTGAAATTTGACAATATAATAGCCCTCATCATGGTAAAAGAGATCAGGTTCAGGCACATGAGACCAGTGTATGTTTATAAACCTTTTCATAGCATTGTACCCTGGTCCATTGCCTAGAACAAATACAACTAGGGCACACTTCCATTTTCCTTCTTCCTCTTCCACTTCATCCTTAACCAGCTGACCAACTGGTTTACCATTAATGAGTGTTGGGGGAATATACTCCAGAGACATACCATTAGCAACAAGGCGATTCCTCTGAAATAGGCTAGCCCACCCTTTGGGTGCTTCAATTTTCGTCCCCTTCTCTGCAGTGGGCTTTGGTACATCTTGTTGTGGAGGTTGTTGCATGTGGTCTTGCACCATCGGAGCTATCGCCGGTACATTTTTAGGAGCTGGACTGCTATCGGCGTTATCAGCAAGTGTTGCAAGCTCAGAAACTTCAACTGACTCTGAATCTGACGTTGCATGAGGCAATGGAACAGTGTCAACACTGTGTTGCAATGGAACAGTGTTACCACTATTAGGCAATGGAACAGTGTTGGTTGGTTTTGCAGCACACAGTGGTGGCGTAACGTTGGTGATAACTTGGTCTATGAGTGCCAGAGGAACTTTCCGAGGTCGGCCTCTCCCTCTCGCCATGGAAACACCCTCGGCGCACGTTAACTAACGTGCGCTGAGGCAGGCAAAGAAGACGAAGCAGGAACAGTAAAGTTAGAGAGAAGGGAGAGCTTCTCTCTCTTCTTTTTAAAAAGTTGTATATAATTTAATTAAAAAATTATTATTTTAAAATAAATTTTATTAAAAGTAAATTTATTAAAGCAATTGTAGAAAATATAAATAAGTTTTTAAAGAGATGTATTCTATGTAAATTCCTCTAAAATTTAAACAATTTACCCCCTCCTTTTTCTTCTTCTTCATCTTCCTCTGCCGACAGTAATTTTATATGGCATTTGTGAACATATTTTAAGATAGTTTATGATATTTTACAGTGGTGAGCTGTTATAGCGCTTTAATTGTTTTTACTATTGCTTAGGGTTTCTTCTTCTTCTTCTTCTTCTTCTTTTTCCTAATTGCAAAATAGGGTCGTTAGATTTATTGTTGTTTTGACAAATTGATGATTGTGGTTTGGTCTTGATGATATTTGGAGTTTATGTTTCAAGTTTCAGCTCATTTGGAGTAGATTTAGATATTAAATTGTATATTGGATTATTAAAATTCGAAGAACAAATTTCTATTTCTGAGCAATTTGCACTTCATGCCTATTTGGCCTTTAAGCGCATGAAAATGTTGGTTGCACTTCAAACATTTGGCCTTAAGTGTATCTAAAGTACAATTTTTCACTTCAGACTTATTGGCTTTAAGTGTAGGAAAACGTTTGTTGCACTTTAGACCTATTTGGCCTTAAATGAATCTAAAGTGCAAATTTTTTTCACTTCATACTAGTTTTTTTTAACATCAGGCCCGATAAATTTGAAATTGATTGTAAAGTGAGTAGGCTTGCAATTATTTTTACAAAATGGATATAAGTTCAAGTGTGATCCCAAAACCGGATATAAATGCAAAGCCCCATTTACCATGCCTTCAGAGCGGCTGGTTTACACCAATAACCCTTTTTAGGCCACTGTTAAAATTTTGTCTCTATTTAAAAAATTGTGCAAAAGAGTTTGTTCATCTTTTATTAGACAAACACTTGTGATGCCGTAAGAAGTGACGCCGGTCACGTTAACCAGCCTTGTTCATCTGTTGACATATATTTTAACACTTTGGACGAGTTACACATTTATGGGTAATACTTACATGGAAACTAATTGGAAGCTGATTATCACAGCTTTATTGGAATTACACCTGCATTTCTCCTCTTTCAAGATAGAGCCTAGTCGCAAAATGGCTACAGAAAATAGAAAGATGAAAAAATGAAGGGAATTTCTATACCCAAAAAAAGAAAAGTAAGAAAGAAAAGAAAGAGAGGATAAAGTAACTAAAGATTATGGAAACTACAAATCACTTTTGCCGAGCCCTTTTCCTTTCTTTTGTTACAGGCTTAATTCGATGGTCCTCTTTAACCTTAATATTATGTTGTGTGGGTTCCTTAGCTTGTAATTTAGTTTGAGGATTAACAGACTCGATAATCGATCCACGCTTGGTTTTTTGAGGCCTCTTGAACCCCTTCTTAGCTGATAATAAAGATTGCAATGGTACCTTAGGATCAGCATCACCTGGTCTATGATTCTGTCTTCCTAGTTTTCCAGCAATATTGTCTTTCATATTGTTGCCATACATGGCTTGAAGTTTGTCTTTAGAAGGGCGAGGGCGAACACTTCGTGGCTTCCCAGGTGGATTACCAATCGTTGGTAAGGGCAGGAGGGAAGATGTAGCTTTGTAGTAAGAGCCTTTGTAATGCTGTCGATATGCTCTAGTGACAATGTCTCTTAAAGCCATTGCTGCTTTGTATTCTCTCGTCCTCTTCGAGTAAAATACCATGGCATTATTGGCTAGCAGAAGGAAATCTCTGAAGAGTTCACCTGGTGTTTTGATTGACCAACTGGCCAGTCTTGATTTTACTGTCTCGATATCCATATGTCTCCTTATCATTTTCTTGTATCTTGCTCTCTTCTGACTATCAAGACGGTGCCTGAAGACCATAGCAGCTTCATGCTGTGTAATAGAGGTGAAAATCTTCATCAAGTCATCGTTCCTAAACCTAGATAAACCTCCTCTATGGTCACTTACTGCTGAATGCCTAATACTTTGTTCACAACTGGTTAATGCTTCTTTACAGTGAGAAGTGGAGGCGAGACTGGTAGAACATACATTGTCACTCTCCTCAATGCTCCCTTCTTTGGCATCCCAAACGGTGTCTTTTCTTCTCCTTTTACCTCTTCTCTTCCTTACAGCCCCTCCATTTCCATTGGAAGCTTCTGTCACCTTGCTTGTACTTGGAACTTTGTCCCGTTCACAAGACTCTGAACGTTCTAGCTTCACCTCTGTTGAGGGTATGGTGGGAACCTGAGACTCAGGGGACTGGTTTGTTCTAATATCAAGCGTGAAGCTGCCAGCAGACAGCCCATCTTTTGCTTCATCTTTCACAAAAGACTCAATATCTTCTGATTTTGTTGGAAGAGCAGGAGATTCAGTGCGACTCAACCCATAGTCTATCTGACCAGATTGTTCCCTCTCATCCTTTAGGCTTTCAATCTTTGACTCAAGAAACCTGACAATGAGCATAGAGTTAACATATGGGAATCACGGTGTTAAGGAAACAGAAAATTATGGGACCAAGAGACTGCTCATTGCATACATGTATTAACCATTAGGCTCATGGAACAGGAGTTTTATGGCATTCAGATGCAGAAAAAAGTGACAGAACATCAGATTCATCTATGGAGCCTAAGTTTATGCCAAACATCACAAGATAACACGACTACTCATTTGCTGATACTTTCTTCTTTCTCCTTTCTCGTACTTTTTCCAGATTTATTTTCTTTTATTTATTGAGGGCCAGAGAAAAGTAAGTTTTTTCTTGGGGGGTGGGGGTGGGGGTGGGGGGGGGTGGGGTATGAGAGCAAAAAATATAATGACCCGAGGGTCATAAATATTTTTTTTTATTTAGATTTTCTCCATAGAAATGCATTCAGTGTGGTCAAAAACTTCAAAATGCCATATTAGCAAGTATTGGCTTGTCAACTTAAAACAGGGAAGCAACATATTTACTAACCCAATTGAGCTTTCTGATCTCTCCAATTCCCGCTTCAGCTCTTCAACTCGTCGCTTTCGTAACTCTTCAAACCAAGCACTGGCCAAAAGAAAGTTAAAGTAGCACACTGGTTAGGGCAAGGATGACATCCTACTACGCTCAATTATCAGAAACTTAACGGAAACCATGGATCCATTCCAAAGGTGAGGATTAAGCTAGTAGCGCATTTACAAAATAAAATAACTCAAGAAATTTTACACCCCATAAGATGGATACAAAACTTCCATATATGTGTCGAGATGGTAATGGATTCATGAATAAACTAACGAGCTCATGAAGATGAAGAACTTTGACTCACTTGCAGCCAGAGTAGCGCTTACGTAAGTCCTCGTACCTGGTCCTGCAGGCCTGTAGTTAAGTTTTTCGTCAACGAATCATATCAGCATATCATAGAGTATGGATAAAGGTAAGAAAAACTTAGGAATGGAGAACACAAGGTCAAGAAAAGGCAGTGAAGTTAATTTTGTTACAGTTCTATTCATTGGCTAGTCATCGGTCAGTATAGCAGTAAAAGTATGGAAAAAAGTTACTACTATACTTCATGATGTTCTCATCTCTGGTTGGTGGAAACAAAAACATAAAGCAACCAAGAATAACAAACATATGAAATGTGTTAAACCACAAACTAAAAAGATCCCAATATTTATTGGGGTCGCCTCTTTATTTGGCAGCCACATATTAACCAATAAAGACAAAGTTTAGGCTACCCCAACACCATTATGACATACCAAAAGCTTCAGATTCTGGTCCACCTTGACGAAGAACCAAATTCTTTCTGCCACATAATTAAGTTACTAATGGCGACCCCTCTATACCAACAATAATTTTTTAATTCCATCTACTCAATTTTAGTGGGACAGACAGCGACACAAGTACACAACCAAAAAATTCACTATTTATCCAAAAAACGTAGTCTTGTTTTCTAACAAGGAAATTTCCACTGCTGCATCTTCTTTAGTACTAGGAGTTCATAGAAGTAAGTCTAGGTATAACTGGTAAAATTGTTGCTAAGTTACGGGTTCGAATTGTGAAAATAATTTTTATTACTGCGTATAATAAACCTTTATGGTCCGGCTCTTTCTAAACATCACAATTAAGTGATAGACTTCTGGTAAAAGAAAATGTCACTTATTGCTTTGGTGCATGTAGTTGTGTAAGTATTCAAGATACACATATTTTAAAACTCTAAAATCTAAATCCACCAACATAATTCAAAAAATAAGGTTGTTGCCTCGTTTAAATTGAAACTGTTTTATTACTAATGAATTATCCTATTTAATTATTCCTAGGAGATGGGTCCCACTAAATCAAATAGATAAGGAGATATAAAAAAACAAAACAAATACCCGACAAAGGACAATAATTCTTCCATAACAGGAGAAAAAAAAGCGGAGATTACGAACAGACCAAAATAAACAAAAGGAGTGTCGTCACTATCATAATATGATGGGGGCACGTAACGTAAATAAGTGTAAACCTCGGGGGTAAAGCAATAAGGATATACAGTCCGGGCACGGAGCTCCGATGCGACGACGTTCCAGTCTCTCGTCCCATGTCGGCGAACAGCGCCACCAAGTATAAGCTCTTCCCACGTACCCCAATTCATCTTCCTGGGCCCCACACCCATTGTTTCCCCCTCCATTGGATGGATCGAACAAACCAGAACCTCCACGTGTACGGCGCAGATAATTTCTGGATAAAAATAATGTTCCACCCTTAAAGTTTCTAATTTGACCCGACCCGACCTGAACCTAAGCTTCTTTAATCTCAGCACCCAGCGCGCGTTAGCAACAACCACCACGGCGGCAAAATATCACCGGAAATTACAAAAAGAAGGAGGGGGAAAACTGCTTTTTGGGGATTGAAGATAATGGGAAATCATGATTTTTTTTTCAAATAAAGGTGGTTTCCTGGACGTAAAATGTAAGGTTAGAAGGTTGATTTCTGAAAAGTTCTGTTTTTTTTATTCCTTATTTTTGTGCAGAATTTTCTGGGTTTGTAGTAATTTTGGCTAGGGAAGAAAAAGCGAGAGAAAAAGGGGTTGACGGAATTCTGTGAAGGTTGAAGATAAGGGAATTCAAGTGAAGTAGTATGGAAAAGAAAGGAAAAAGGAGGAAAATGATTGATGAAAAATGGTTGTTATTGGAAGAGAAAAACATGGAGATTACTGTTTGTTTCTCGAGAATTTTGGTTTACCTGAAATCGAAATATCTCTCTCCCTCTTGGACTCTGCACCTCTGCAGGACGAACAGTGAAAGGCATTTTCTTCTTTTTTGGGGTCAAAGTGTTAATTTTTTATCAACTAAAATGATCCCTGAAGTTTAAAAAATGACGTATATTCATTCTTTTTCCCCCCATAACGTATATCCATTAGTGGAATGGACTATTGTCGTGTTACACGTGGCATGATGTGAGTGATTTGGAATTTAATGGCCCGACGTGATTGAGTTTTACATACATATACAGTGCTATATAACTAATTTATATAGTAAGTTAATACGTACTATTTTTTCTTTAAGTTCCTATTAAACTTTTTAAGAAAAATTAATTTGTTATTCTAAATCAATATAATTCGATGATGCCAAAAATATATATACAGCTTTAAACTTATATGTCTAATCTGTGGTAATTATTCCTGCACAAACAATAATACGGAGTAACCAACTAAAATGAAGAAAACAATGATAACCAACTTAGTTTACAGTGATACTTTAGTGTTTGGACTTAGGTCCTTCTAGGGTCAATATTAAAATACCTTTCAAATAAGGTGCGTCATTTGATGCTCCAATGCCTTCTTCAGAGTTTTCGTTCCTTCATATCTAGAAGGGTAATTCCGGAATATACACACATAATTTGATTCCCCAACACTGAATTCTGCCAAACCCGCTAACTCATTGTTAGATTTACCATTCTCGAAATTTTAGAAGTTCTCTAAAACTGATCTAGGAATATAGTCAAGAAAATGTTTAGAAGATCAAAGGAAAATTGTAGTAAAGCTCAGATTCTGTTGCCCTATGTTGCCAAAGGGATTAAAGTTTGTGAAACAAAAACAAAAAGCTCAATAATTTCCAACAAGTAGGTTATCCCCATCCCTAGAAGGGCAGAGAGATTGTTTGTGACAGACCCTCTGACCCTCGGCTAGAGAGATTCTATAGACATTCATTTTCTTCTATATCTCCGAGACCTTTTGATTGGTGTCAATTTCACTTGATGTCTAGCGTCTTGCCATTTCGAATATCAGTAAGTAACTTTAATTCTTCTCCTAATATTGCACCAATTGACCACTGAAACTTTATAGTAAACTTGAGAACAAAATACAATATTTCGAGTTTCGATAGCAAGAGAAAAAAAGGAGTATGAACATATGTTTCATTAATAAAACGATGTAATATACATCCAATTTTTACTATTACAGAAACATGTACACAACTTACATATGGATACAATACAGCCAGGAACTTTAAATATGTTCATGCCGTATTTGAAAGAAGACAGCTATTCGTCATCACCAAAAGGTAATATGTCGAGGATTTTACAGTTGCCTCCCAAACCAGTTGCAGTGGCAGACGACAGACATTGCATCTCCTTCTTGCCTGTTTTCCGCTATTACAAGGTCGTTGAAAATGGTAGCAAGCGTGGAAATCCAATGAACAAAATTGTGGAGTCCAAAAAGAGCCCATCAGTTCGATAATATCTATATTAGCTAACTTCCCTTCTGTTGTATGATAAATTGGACTACGATTCTTGAAGTAGGAGATTTAACTGTAATGCACCTTTTGCCGACAGACCGCTTCTCCTATAATAATAGAATGTAAGCATAAATTGAGTAGCCAACAAAATCAAGACACAAGGACTCTGGGCTTCTAGCTGCTTTAGATATGTAAGAAAAGGAGGTAAAGATATCAGCTAGAATTCCAATCGACAAGAAGTTGCATCAATCTTGAATATTTCAAAAGTTGAATGCACAGCAATCGATTAGAAATCAAGCCTTAGGCCCCTGCCCTCCAAACCAAACATATTCAGACACCATATCATGAAGCTTCGGACTCGGATCAGTAAGCTTCTATGATGTAAGTAAACATATATCAATGTACAAAACTGAAGATGTACAACAAACTTCAAACTTATGATGAAAATGATTGGAAATCCACACTTTTATAATATCCCTTGTCCAATGAAGCCAGAACCTAAAGATGTTCATTAATAAGTTTGAAGTTTGTTGTACATCATTGACTATGAAGCTTGCTTTCAGCACCTTTAATTGATGATTCTCAAACATGGTGCGGCGCTACAAGTCATTTTTCTGACTTAGAAATTCTAACTGAAATCTAGCAACTCTATCCCAAATCTAGAGAGCTTGAATTGGACTGCCCGTAAAATAAAATCATAAGAATAATTATAATAATGAAAAATAAAAAGTGGATTCTTAATTACCTAGTAAGTGCTGGAAGTACTTTCTGTATATCTTGGAGATGGGCAAAGCACTGTTTGCAGCACTGGATTCTGTTTTACAGTGTAAGAAATTAGAGACAGCCAAACATGCAAGTATTTTGTATTTACTATCAGTTTATCACCCAAGCAGAAAAATGAAAAGTGAGCTGCCCAATCAAGTTAAGCAACATTACCTTTCTTCTGCATGAAGATCAACCCCTACAGATGGAGGTGCTGAAACAGCTGAGCGAACTACTGGCCCAAAGACTGCAACAAGTTTCAACAGCAGCTCCAGGGAAACATTTGCATGCCTGTGGGAGGACAAAAAGGACAAAGCATTCAACATGTAAAGAAGAAACTTTTTTTAAACAAGGGAGAACTGTGAAATTTAACAGTGGAATCGGGAAAAAAGTTAACAGTAGAATTACATAAAATCAAATAAGTGTAAGGCAACCCTACACATCCACATAGGCAAAACCATGAAACTTAAAGCTGCTAAACCATCTGAGAAAATCACTTTTATCTTCTTAGCTTCAATTGGACCAATTCAGAACCACATTAAACACTGATAACAAAACCACATAAAATATCAAGGTTTGAGAATGTATGTCATTGTTCATTCTTTTTTGTTCCAGCCTTCCAAATTTATTTATTTCCGTATTTGATAAAAATTTGAATTCCACAAGATGGAGAGGAAAAAACCAATAAAGTTACTTTCCAAAAAAACAAAACCACAAATGGCTTGACTGGTCACCCCTTAGATAATGGTATAAAAAATAAAATAATAATCACCGCGTATAAGGTAGTCATTATTAGAGCAGCACTTTAGTACTTTAGTTAATATTTGAAGGAATGTCAAAGTGGAAGCAAAGGCAGACATGTCACAATTTTCGACGATCAAGAGAGTGGAGTATGAAGGTAAACTATTATGACTTTGAGGAGGTAAATAAGTTAATACATAGCAAACAACTAAATCAGTGAGTTGTATCACTACTTACCTTTCTACCTTACTATCAAGTAAGGTTAATAGTACAGGCAGCAAACAGGAAAACAAATCCAATGTGATAATCTCCATTTTATCTACGAGGACACTAACAACATCAGCTTGTACCTGCAACATGATATAAACTTAAGAAACACGTTAAAGTACAACAACAACAACAACAACCCAGTATAATCTCACTTAGTGAGGTCTGGGGAGGGTAGTATGTACGCAGACCTTACCCCTACCCTTGGGTAGAGAGGCTGTTTCCAAATAGACCCCCGGCATCCTTCCCTCCAAGAACTTCCACCTTGCTCTTGGGGAGACTCGAACTCACAACCTCTCGGTTGGAAGTGGGGGTTGCTTACCATCAGAGCAACCCCTCTTAAGAAATACGTTAAAGTATTTGTCAAATATAATATTTGGGAAGAGGCCATGACAGAGAAGTTTCAATGACTCACGGAATGGTCTGGCAACTTCCTCAAGGCATTTATAGCACCCTTAATGTCATTCCGTTCCCAAAAGTGACGAACTACCTGAGAGGTTAATAGACTATATTTATCAGAGGCTTCAAGCATTACAAAATGACAAACAAATTTCCCATATCATAAGTATCAAACAGAAAGATCTCTAAATGTCTACCAAGTCTGCATGCCACACTGTTTTGAAACGCGTAACCAGAAGCTTCAATTACAAACGATCATCAGCTAAATGTTACCTGCAGCTTTGTCAGGCGAGATCTAAACGAACTTAGTAGCACATCATGGCTCTGCATAAGATCTTCAATAACAATATTAACATTCTGAGCTGACTCACGCCATGCAATAGTCTGCTGATCTGTATTCTGCATGTATGCAAAAAAAAAAAAGAGTTGGGATAATGTTGTAATTACTGCACGAGCCAACTCATCTAGTTTACCAAATATAGATTGAAATATTGAAAGATAAAGCTGCAACAGAGTCAGTGTTACAAGTGAAATTAGTTTTGACCCTAACTCCACCTCCATTTCCCTCAACTTCCGAGATGGAAGGGGAAAACAAAGCTGGGAAGCAGAGAAAAGAATATCTTCTTTTGTTATTTTTTATTATTTATTAATGTGGTTATTTTTGTGAAAATTCTCCAAATCACAAAGAGGAGAGGGTGAGAGACTGAGACCAAAGGAGCTAAAGGTTCTCAACTTCCCACAAGTACATGGAGAAAACGAGAAACAGAACATTTAAAACATCGGTCGTGCTTCAAAATAATCCAATTCAAAGCTTAATCAAAGAATTGTTTTGTGGAGTTCTATCATGAAGAAAAAGTTTTAAAATGATAATATACAAACTCCTTGTAATGGTAACTCTTTAAGACACTGTACAAGTATATGATCTGTTAAGTTCTCTACTTGCACTAACTAGAATTTCTTATGTTCACAAAATCAACAAGCACTTTTAGCTATTAAAGATTTTTTTTTTTGAGCTTGCATGATTTACTTGGCAGTTAGCACAGTGCAGGACATGTATATCAGCATTTGGACCATTACTTAGAACATAAAGGTATGTCTGATACACATAGACCAAGCAATATCAACATATTAACAAAACAGAACCACGTAAGAAACAATCAAGTATAGGTGGCACAAGCTCAATACCAGCAAAGGGGCTGTTAATGGTTCCTCAGCATTAGAACCAGAAGACAACAAGCGGAATGTTTGTGCTTCCTCAGCTTTAGAACGAGAAGCTAATAAACGTGATGTTTTAGCTTCCTCAGTTTTTGAACGAAAAGCTGACAAACGGGATGTTCTTGCTCCGGTTCTAAACTTAGAAACGGGCATTGGGGATGCTTCCAGTTCCTCAGCTTTAGGACGAGAAGATGGCAAACGGGATCTTCTTACATTCTCAGGTTTAATCTGTGAAGATGGCACAGGGGATGCTTCTAATTCCTCAGCTTTTGAACGAGAAGCTGGTAAACGGGATTTTCTTACATCCTCGGATTTAACCTGTGAAGCTGGTTTAGGGGATGCTTCAAATTGCTCAGCTTTGGAACAAGAAACTGGTAAATGAGATGCTCTTACTTCCTCAGATTCAAACTGAGAAGCTGGCATAGGAGATGCTTCTAACTTCTCAACATGAGAAGCTGGTAAATGGGTTGTTTTTACTTCCTCAGATTTAAACTTAGAATCTGGCTTATTGGATGCTTCTAATTCCTCAACTTCATATTGAGAAGCTGGCAAAGTACATGCATTTGCTTCCTCGATTCCAGAATGAGATGGAGGCAAAGGGCGTGTTGCTTCCTCTGATTTAAAGCGAGAAGCTGTCAAAGGGGTTGTTTCTGGTTCCTTGTCTCTTTTTTTAATAAAGGCTTCTGGTTCCTCATCTTTACAACAGGGAGGTGCCAAAGGGGATATTTCTACTTCCTCAGTTTTAGACTGAGACACCACATCTAGCTTAAGGATATCATCCATGTTCAACCCTTCTCTTTTCTCAAACCTCTCAACCAAACTGCGTGTCCTTCCGCGGACTACTGCCACTGCCATTTTAAACAAAGGATTGATTAGAATTCTTTTGAATGTTTACTTCAAAAGAAAAAAAAAAAGAATGTTTTAAAAGTTCCTTTTGTTATAACATAATTTTATCAGATACCAACCTCCATTCACAAATTTAACCGGATTTAACTCTTTCCTGCCTTCCAAGGCCACATTACCTGAAACATAATGGAAATAAAGTCAATATTTTGTTGTCATGCTTGTAACTTATGCATCTGTATGAGCATGGGAAAGACCAAATACAAAACTTTAAAGCATTACTTTTGAGATACAACTTTAAACCATTGCTAGAGAACTAAAATGTTGCCAAACCAGGAAGTGGACACAGCAGCTTACAAAGTATCAGGCAAAAGCAAACGAGGATCATTCAGACTGCAGGATTTGCAAGCTAATTATGATTTTTAAAAAACATCATACATCAAACCACTACTCATGTATAAAATAATTAAATTAAGAAAATCTTATCTCTGAAGTTGAACACTAGTGAAAGACCAGACTGGAATTATCTATAATTTAAATTTTGTTATTTCCTTCAAGATGAAGAAACCTACAAGTAGTGTAAAAATCAAGAGTCCAAAATTAGCAGAAAACCTAGTAAAGAATAATAGAGGAAGAATGCAGAAGCAGAACACATGCAACATGGAAACAAACAATAGAGCTCAAAAGCCGATTCAAATAAAGAGCATTTTAGAACTAACGGTTCTCCTGATTATTTAGCGGTGGTAGCAATGACACTTTCTCTGGCTTTTCTCCACCGTGCCTGACAGCTGAATCTTGTGCCTCAGAACATTCCCTGGAACTATTGTCTGTCATACGGCTGCTATCAATATCTGATTCATTCTTACAATCTACTGTACAAGGCAACTTGTCAGCAGATTCAGACTCGAGAGTCACAGAAATCTTCTCCATATCGAATTTGTTGTTGGATAGTCGCTTTATGTGAGACGGCTTTTGTGATATACCACCACTTGCCCTGTTTGCGATAATAGATTCCTTTCTACAAGTATCCAAGTTTTTTGCCTCTGGAATATCACGAGGCACAACACTGGGGACGATAAATGATTTACTTACTGCGAATCCATTAGTATTTGCAGGTAAATCAATGGCAGAATTAAGCTTCTGGCTTGACTGCTTCTTGTTTTCCTTAAAATCTGAAGGGGGAACCACTTTTGGAGAATGAGAAGTAACTTTCTTTATGGTTACAGGATTTTCACCTGCAAAATGAATTTTTAAATGCATAGAAATTAGAACTGCAATAAACGCGGACATGTAAATTGATAATTGTGATGCTAGATGAAGTAGAAGAGTTATCCAATAAAAAGTTGCATTTTAATAACTAATGAAGAACTATGAATATTCATCAAATCCTTCTATATAAGAGTACATCAGTGGCAAGGTCAGATCTTCTAATTACCCAACATTATCAAGCTAACCATCAGTACACAGACATCAAGTTGGATTCGATATCAGGTAAAAACTACCCAAGACCATTCTATTTCACCCTATGTGTATGGTTATACTTCAACAAGATGACAATTTTAGAGTTCCTTAATGCCAGGTTGTTAATTTTCTTTTTAGTTTTCATGGTCTGTTTTTGCTTTTGAGAGTAGGATGTAAAAACAACTTACTATCCACATATATATTCTTTATTTCTTTGGAATCAATGTCAGGTGATGTGCAGCGCAGACTTGAATTAGAACTTCTGTTGCTTCCTACTCTTTCTAGACGACACTCCACATGTTCCTGTTTCTGCTCCAAGTTACTTTGTCTCTCTGGAGTTAAACCAGCTCCATAGGGCTCAATAAGCTGACAGGTAAGGGCACAAAAGTAAAACAAAGAGTAAAACCAATGGGGAAAACTGATCTTGAACCATAAGGGTCAAGTGTAAGCCAAAATTGAAACCATGTACAAGTTTGACTTAAGCTTCAGTGATCAAGGTAATTACCAAAATATCTGCAACCCAAACACCAACATAGTTTTGGCAATAGGCACCACCTACAAGCTTCCCGTCATGTATGCAGAGATCGCTTAAAGTCGACCATCCCATTTCAATGGAGTTGTGACAAATTACAGGCTCCCATGAATAAACCTTCAGGTCAAAGTTGGTCAAAAATCATCAGAATTGCTTGTTTCAGCAATACAATTAGAGCAATGCAGAATTGCCAGGAGATTAACCTTCAAGCTATCATCCAGTCCACAGAACAGAGTCCTTCCATCAGGGTGAAAGGTCATTGATCGTACTCCTGCAGCCTAAAAGAGCACGTCAAAACTTTCCACAAAAATAACATATCTGAGTAGATTAAATTTTACCATAATAAAAACAAATATATCGGGAAGCAACATAATGTCCTGTCTCATAACAAAGAATAATATGTACCAGTATCAATTATTCCCAGAAAAGAAATTATACAAGCAAGAGAATTTTTTCCAGATAGCCAGTTATTCTTGGTTCTACACATGAGAAGAACGCCGCATTCAATTGACCAGTAAATAATTTGGAGCGGGAATCAAGTCTAATGGCTTCAGCCCACCTATCCTTCTAATGCATCCAAGAGTAAAATGAAACATAAGGGGCACAAAGACAGCAGGAAATATTTCTAACAGGTAGATATCCCAAGACATTATGTACCCTACAGTCTCTTCCGATCATCCTCTGAGAGACATGGTATGAAAGTCGCATGAGATAACCATTTAGATCTTATATTGCTTATCCAAGAAAGAACCTCATAATTATGCTCACTAAATAACTGCTTCAATCAATTCATGTAGTATAACCAAGTTACTGGTGCAACCTCTAAATCATGTTTGTAACAGCAAAATAAAAGAATATTTAATTTAGTTATATGAGCATTTTGATACAAGCTCATAACAGAAAAGCTAACAAGAAGGCAAACATCAAGAGGGAAATAAGTTTTAGGGGTAAGTAGTCAGAGTTACTTCAAAGTATGAAATGTAGACAAATATCTTGATATGATCTAACAACCAACAAGCACACAACTAAGAATACCTTCCAAGATCTGGTTTCACAAGGTGTAAATTTATCTTTTTTAAAGAATAAAAGTTGAAAGAATACGGCATAGATACCTCACGTCTGGTAGATCCAATCAATTCAAATGTTTCCAAATCCCAAAAGTTTACAGTACGGTCCGCAGAACCTGAGAACAACTCAAGTGTTGAAACAAGATCACATGGTAAGAGCTGGAAAAAAAAGTATCTTTATTTGGAGACTACGTACAAAACATTATCGGGATTTGAGAATAAAATATTTGATCCTGGTTGAACAATACAATCATATAATGGATCTGGTTTAAAAAACCATCATAAATGGACCACACCAAGATTTTCCTCATAATAGATGGAGAGCTAAAAAAAAGTTATAACCATTTTCAACTCTCAAGTACAACACCACTTCCCAAATTGTTTTGAAATTCTCATAATCTGACCAATGAAACAGTGAAACAAGCCCTGTTGCTTCTTAAACACGCACCTTCTTCCTGTGATTCCTTTATTCATCTAAAATTGGCCAGATTCTCATTTCTAATCGAAAGTTAAGCAAGTACAAGTATTTATGACAAAGGAAGGCAAGAACCCAGAGCCTTTTGGCAGGCCGATAAAACTAAGAAGTATGTTAACCACTAAAGTAATGATAATGGATCCTATTTTTAGAAGATGTAGAATCACAACTGGAATTTGAAATAAACCAAAAGAAAGGTTAAGGACAAAGGTAAGGAGAATCATTTACATCAAAAGAAAAAGGTAAGGGAAAGAAGAAAGCCAGACAAGAATTTTTTCAGAGAACCAATTCTATGATCGGGCAAAGAATTTTAAAAAAGTACCTGTTGCCAGAAGAAACTCAAGTGGATGGAAATCTATAGATCGAACATGCCCTTCATGGGACTTGAAATCATGCAAGAGCTTTCCAGCTGTTAGGTCCCATACCTGACTAACAATAAAGGTTAATACTCTAGCAAAAAGAGTACTAATGTCACATCTTTTGCCAACTTAGGAATTACCTTCACAACATTGTCAAATCCACCAGAAACCACCCAGCGGCCATCAGGAGAGAATCTAATGGTACTTATTCCTCGAGTGTGACCTTTGTATGTATGGATGCACCCTTTCTTTCTTATATCCCATAACTTAAGATTAGTGTCCATAGATCCAGATGCAAAAAATTCACCAAAAGGATGGAATTCACAAGCCGTGCAATACGATCTGTGTCCATTAAGAGTGCGAACCACTACACTTCATGAACATTTACCAGATTAGAAGTCAACCTAGACATAACTTGCTCATCTAAGAAATAGGATCACATATTTTAGTTAATAGGCAGATAATTCAACGCTTGAATACGTTCAGTTAAGTATGACCAATATCAATCCTGAAATCATAAAGCAAGTTTCTTGTCTAAATTGAAGATCCACATAGATGCTCTTTCAGTTCCATATGAGTTGATTCATAAATACATGACCATGCACCAAGCGTTAATAGCAATTAACTGTACAGCATAACATCGTGAAGCTGTTAGCTTACTACTTGCATAAGCAATCAAATCAACAAGTTGTTTTACGTAAACAGCCGTTTACTCCCGTCAAGATATATGCTTGGCTCATTTACACCAAAATCATTGGGTCAACTAGCCAAGGCAACTTTAGATGATGGTTCTCATAACCAAAGTTGCTCGGACACGGGTGCAGATCTAGAGCTTGGATCCTTCGAGATGTAAATTCTAAGATTCGAGGATACCGATACTGATATGAGTGCGGGGATCCGGCTAAAAATAATTCAAAAAAAATAAAAATATAAAAATATCTCTAAGTTATGAAATTTTTTGGGGAATACTTGCGTATAGCTTGTAAAGTGTAGATTTCTTTTTAATTCTCAAGTGTAGATAAGTAAAAGATTGATTTCCTAGATAAAGCATGTTATTTTCTTCAAATTTACCCTAGTTTTGATTTTGATTTCGGGAATCAAATTGGATATCATCTCGAACATTTCCATTCGTTATGGTCAAAGTAGCCAAATTTGTTTGACCAGATCTGGCACGGATCTCATGCCCACACCCATATTAGTGTAGTGTTGACACGGTGCAGCACCTTAACTGTCGTGCGGAGCAACTTAGCTCATATTTATAGGTCTAGCAGGTACTTAATATGTAGGCCAGATGCTTAGGATAACACATCAAAGTCATCAAATAAACATTTAGAGCACATTCACTGCAACACTTTAAAAGTAAAGCTAGTACAAACTACAAAATATAGAGTTAAAAAGAAACATCAACTTACTTTTTGTTTCTTCCAGATCCCATAGCTTTATTACACCTGATGAAGATCCAGCAAGCACTAGAACCTCTGCTGAGTCAAAAGCTACGGATTCTACTGGACTCGTGTGACCACTTAGGCTCTGCACAATTGTACAAAGGCAGACCTCAATCTCAGATAACTAAGTGAATCTCAGATAACTAAGTGAATTAAGATAAATAAAAATAAGATCATGTAGCAGTCACCTCTTAACATCACAGTCAGTCAACAAATAATTCCATGCATTGATAGTTAGATGAATTACCAAATCACCAGACACTCGAAAGATTTACAGTTCCATATATTTTTTTCTTTTTTTTTTCAATGAGGGATGTGTCGGGGCTAGTTTGCGCGCACCTCAAATATTCCACTGGGTACCTGCTACTTCCCACAATCAAAGGTCCCAGGAAACAACTCATCACCTCGGCTTAGGCAAATGAGAAGAAATCACCTACTCCCTATGTTTCAATTTATGTGCAAAGTCTGGATAAACACGGAGTTTAAGAAAGAAAGGATGACTTGAATGGTCATATGCATACCATAACATTTGTGTAGTTATAAGATATTTGAAACTTGTGGTCATAAGCATTACATAACATTAGTATGGTTATAAAAGCTTCTCATTAAGGCTGGGATGGGAAGTGAAGTTAATTTGTTGTCAAATTTAGAAAGTTGTCATTCCATTTTAACAGACAAAATAAGAAATGTTGCCACATAAACTGAAAGGAGGGAGAAGTATTTTTTGCCTCCGCCGGGATATGCTATATAGTTGCATTATTTGTTATAGCACAGGTTGTAACCAACACATTAGTAAGACGAGTGAATGAGAAAATTCGGAAACATGTGATCCAAAAGTTTCGTGTTACGGATGATTCAAAGGAAACCACATGACTCTGGCATTTTCAAGCAGCAGCTCAAAACTCAACTGGTAAAGACTCTTATAAGGCACCAATAAAGGAACAATGTAATGTCACCTCACTTAGAAGTAAATGGCAGCACTAACAATTTCGAAAGTTCTCTTCACCGTCCAAATTGCACACGTTATGCTTGATTCCTCAATCATCACTCATTCTAATTATCTAGACTAGGCTTCAACAATAAAAACAGCAGTAGCTCTTCCAGCATAGAAAGCATAATCACAATAGTCACCCATTTACTGCATTTTGCATTTGAATTAAAAATTCATAGAAAAAGAACGACCTCATTGTTAAAGTAAACACAAATATCCCAATTAAGCAAAACAACATTTCTCAGGCAAGTGAACTAGAGAAGATGGAAATTTTGAACTCACGGCGGTGGATGTTGGTTTGCCAATGGACCAAAGATTCACATTTTGATCATCTCCACCTGTGAGAAACTGCCTGCGTGTCTTCTTCCCAAATCTTAAACAGTTTACATTCCCAGAATGCGCCACAAATTCCTCTATATTCCATATTAGTCAAGAATCACAAACAAGATACTACGAAAAATTAATACTTCTCCACATACTTGATAACTTGAAACTAAAAAAAATTAAAAAAAAATGACACATTGAAGTTCAAAATATGCACCTACAACACTAAACTATTAGCTCAATCAAAAAGCATAGGAAACAAAAAACAAAAAGCAGAATTTACTAATTCCCAAATAAGTTCAAAATTTTGAAGAAAAAAAGAAGTTATTAAATTCCTCCTTCAATTTTCAGCTACTTACTCTAGAGCTTTGTATAATATTCTCAGATCAAATAAAAACAATAACATCACAGCAAGATTCAAATTTGAACCGCATTTAAGTAAGGAAGAAAAACCGAAGAGAAAATTTCAAAAAGGATACGCAATTTGTAGCCACGTTTTGCCATTTCCGTACAGCAAATCGGAAAACTCGATACGAGATTGGAGCACCGACAAATGGCGTCGCAGCGGTGGACGGCGAAGAGAAGAGTTCCGTTGTGGATGACAGAGGGGAAGGAAGAGTGAGTGGAAAATCCAGAGAGAAAGTTAGGAATCAATTTTGTCCGAGGGAAAAGGAAAAGCAGCTAAAAAGGGAAAGGGAAAATTCACAGATGGATTTGAAGAAAGAAGAGGACGTGAAAAAAAGAAATTGCCAAAAAAATATAGTTTTTACAAACATCTGTAGTACCCCTTCTCTTTCCTCGAAAAAAGTATAAAGGTAAGATTCAAACAACAGTCACTCAAGATTTACTTTTTTACTGTTCTCTGTAATTATAAATTTATAGTAATTCTCCCTGGGATTTTAGGGAAGAGAGGGTTTGGGTAGTATCAAATTTCAATTTACATGATAATTATTGTTATATAAATGCAAGATATCGGTAAATTGTGAATTTCAATCTGGGTTAGATCGTCAATATTATGTCGTTGTTGTGATACAACAAGTAAATTACTATACCATTTACCATCTCCTCTCATCCCAAAAAGAATTTAAGAAACGAAACCCTGTTGTTAGATCTGTTTGGATAAAATTGTTTGTTTATTTTCATATTTTAACCGGAAGACATGTGATTTTAACAATATTTTCTGGTATACAATTATTGCAGAATCTTTGTTTTTCAATTTGAATTAAAAATTGTTAGTTGTATTGACTTGTCCAAACATTCTAGCCACTAACAAAACCCAGCTCTGGTGGTCAAGGACCATTTGTCCCCTTTTAACGTTACTTTATCGTTTTTGGTCTTTAATATCGAAAATATTATTTTGAAGAATGTAGAAACACGTAAATGGTAGGTGGAATTTCATTTTAGTGTAATAAAAATTTATATTTTATAATTAAAAAAATAGAATGCATTAAATAAATAATTGAATCACCGTGCAGGTTACCCAACCGAAGAATAGCAGCTTCTTGAAAAAAAATTCAAAAAGAAAAGAATAACGGATGCAATAGTGGTCTTTAAGAAGAATAAATAATTAAATTAACAGACAAACTTCCAATATCATCCTTTACCTACCAGAAGAGAATAAAAAAATTGGCAATATTTTATATAGGAAATACGTAATTTGCGCCTCTAAAGACATTGGAGGGAACAGAGATTTTCTTAATATTTGAGAGTTTAAATAATTATGAAGAAGTACTTTAAGACCTAATTTTTGTTAAGAAAGCAATGTAATGTATATTAGATGTTCAGTTAAGTTTTGTCTTTATCAGAAAAATATCGTTTTTGAGCTTTCAAGTCAGCTTTAATGATAAATTAAAAATTAATTAAAATACTCATAGTGTAATTAGATAGAGGCAATTCAACAAACTCATAATTAATTACGTTGACATTTTTCTTTTAATTTCGTTTAAAAATGAAATGAGAAAGTTCGAGATAAGAGAAAGAAAAGAGAAAAAGATCAGGCGAAAATTAATGAGAAAATATAAGGTTACAATTGTTTCAATAAGCTACAAACTGTAAACTTCTAACCGAGAACATAATTCAAATTTCAAATCATATATATTCCTAACAAGAGAAAATAATATTAAAAAAGTTATCCGTGACATTTAATTATCAATTAAAAGTAAAATTAGGTATTGGTTGGTAATTGCACTAGGTATTTTTTCTCATCTTTATTGGAATATGATTAAGTGGTGAAGTGTCATTGTCAACCGCATTAAATTAATTACTAATACAATCAAAATGATCCATTGATGCATTTGACTTCTTTTTGAATAGTTGCCTCGAGATTAATGCCTAATCGCTAAATAATCTGCAGATATCCCAAATTGTGGTAGTCTACCAACTTTTTAAAAAATGTTATTTTAGTATAATATGATCATTATTTCTAGTAGTTAAATAAAATAAAATATAGGTTCACTACTTCTATGACTAAAGAAATAAACTTTTACCATCACTATTGTTGTCATCATTAGGACAATAATTATGGGATTTTCCATGCATAATGTTATAGCCAATGCCCAATAGAGAGGGTGAACTATTCTTAGTGCAATTATTATAACTTGCTAAGAAATAAGAATAGGTATGGGGCATTGAAACCTCTTAGACTTGAAGTAAAAGGAAGTAAGGAACAAAACTAACTTATGAATTATGACTGCATTTCTAAAACACAATAATTCATTTTAACTACTTAATTTCAACAGTATGAATTCTTGATATTACCAATTGGTATAAGAGTTTGACACATATGAATTATGATCATTTGGTAGGAGAGATTAGAGATGTAAGATCATTCATTGTGCTCTGTAGAGGGTATGTTTCCTGTCTTCCGGTATGGTAATCCACGTACATGATCGATGGGAGTCAGGTGCTCCCAAAAGGCAGCCAAGATTTGCAAATTACATCAAATACAATTATAGATGAGATTTAATATAGATTTAACATTTACTTGTAATTCAAAATTAATGGAGAATAATATTTTGAAGTTAGATGAATGTTTTAAGTATAGCAATTATTGATTGTAACAAAATGTGAGCTAATGTGCTGTTGCCTGCTTGTTTGGAGGTTTCATGATAGTTGATTATCATGCGTGTGAATGTTCATTGTATCACCTTTTAATGAATTGCTTTTCACTGTGAACAATGTGCCATGTTCCCTCACCATTATGTTTTCTATTTTTCATTTTGTCATATCAATGTTTTTAGGCCAGTTTTGCCCGCTGCAATTATTTCGTCGAGTATTTGTTATTTTTTGACAGTACATGCATGGGTAACTTTTGTCCACCAAAATTTAGATATTTTGAAAAGAAATTACTACTGTATTTTTTCTATATTGGAATTCTAAGACCATTTCCAACTCAACACCATTTTTGACGCCAAATGTTATTTTGGTGTAAGATTTGATATTTTGGTGCTCCAACCCAACATTATTTCTTACACCATATAACTTGGTGTAACACTATTCATCAACATCATATTATTATTCATCAATATTTTATTATTATTTTTTTATATATATAACACTTTTAATTAACATATTATAATTTTTTCATACAGATATTTTTTATATAAATATTAATTTACATCTTAATTTTGGTGTATTTTATAAATTAATTTTCGTATATATTATTTTTATATAAAATTATAAGATAATTTTATTATAACTTACAATCATATAAAAATATATAATTATCAAATTAATAAAAACTGCAAATCTAAAATATAATATGTTGTTTATAAATAATGCAATATTCATTAAATAATATAAAAATAAATAAGCGACTGACATAGATTAAAACTAAAAATATATTAGATAACATAATGAGATGAGAAAATTACAATAATAATTTAGTACTCCGGTAGGTCAATTCCAGATCCACCAATATCATTAAAATAATGAGTGTGTGATGTGGGTTATTATTATATCCAAAATGGTCTATTATTGTGCAAACTATTCGTGGGCCACATTCTCAAAAGAAGAAATATTTCGCGATGAAACAAGAAGCATGTTGAAAAGATGTTGAACGTGCATTCGGAGTTGTATAATCTCGTTTTGCAACTATTGTAGGGCCGTCATATTTTTGGAGAAAAGAAGTGCTACATGATATATTAACTACATGTATTATACTATACAACATGATAATAGAGGATGATCGTGATTTTAATGCACTAATTCAAGATGCTTGGGAAGGTCCAACTCCAACAGTAGAAATGATAGTAGATAAAAATTATCGATTTTGAATAATTTTTAGTTCGACACAAAAAAGTCAGGGCAAAGATGCTTATTTTGCACCTCATAATGTGTTAAAAGGGTGTTTATGGGAGCAATATACTAATCCTGAAGTTGAATATTTATGTAAAAATTAAATGAAGTTTTACCATAATGTAATATTTATTTAAATATATCATATCAATAATTTTATTTTTATTTGAATTATCCATTAATATGTATAATGTATAGTATTTGCTTACAACTTATACTATTTAAAAATTATGGTATAAAATAATTTTATATTAAATGGTTATATAAAAAATAAATGAATCATATGGGATGAATATGTAAAAAAAGAATTTATTTATGAAATAAAAAATAAACTTAAATAATATAATATAATATAATATAATATAATATAATATAGAAGAAAGAGAAAAAAATATAACAGGGATATTCTTTGGTGTCTAAAAATAATGCAACATGTTGGAGTTAATTTGGACAATTTTGACGTAAAAAGATGGTGCAAACATTGGAGATGCCATAAGGGCTAAGCTCTTGTCAGTTGTCTCTCATAATTTTTATCCACTCATTAACCGCTAGGTCATATTAATTTATAGTTATAAATATTTTGCGATTGTTCCACAAGAAATAAACACAAAAATATGGTAGACCTAAAACAGTTACGGTATATGCTCTATCCAATGCTAGGTGTCTTTGTTCTTCGTTTTCCTTTCCATTTTTTGAAAAAGCATAAAACCATCTTTCATGTGCTAAAATTGTGCCTTGTTCCATGATCTGATGGCTATGTCAATTCATACAACTTATCATTGCTTAATGTGATGACCCGCCATGTCATCATGCTACATAAGTGCCATTTGGCATATAAAATGTCATATGAAAGTTTACATAAGAAGAAAGCTAGCATATATGAAAATATCTGAACATTTTTTTAGAAAGAACTTAGATCCTTATGGATTTGCTAGGAAAGTCCTTGGAATCTTCTAGGCTTGTAAAGAATTCTAGAAAAAACCCTTATCTTGTAAATACTAAGGACTTGTCTAATAATTAATATTTACACACTAGCCCCTAAGAGACTAGTATATAAAGGGGGTCATTCATTTGTAATTCATCAAGCAAACAATTCAAGTTCTCTCTAATACAAAGCTTCCTTTAGGAATTCTCTTGTGTTTTTTCTAGCATTCCCTTAGTGATATTGAGTATAGTAAGGCTGACTTGGCATAGTAAGAACGTGAACAAGTTGTGCAAGATCGTGAGTGAGTTGTCAAGTGCCACATGTGTACTTAGTTAATCACTAACGATGTGACAACGTGGTATCAGTGCAAAGGTTGCAACTAAAGGAAATGGCGAACGACGGAGAAATCAACATTGCCAACACCCAAGCCAAAATTATCCACGATGCTGCTGGCAAGAGCGGCCGTAGCAAAAAAAGTAATATCACCGACAAGAGCCAGGAGGTCCCAACCGATATTGTGTCAAATGAAGGGATTACATCCTAATAACCATCTATCATTGAAGCGAGCGAGGATGAAGTGGAGGTCTTGCCTGAGGACGTCTCCCTCGGCAACGAGTAGGTGATGAAGATGAACGCGGGGATGAATGTCGTAGAGATCTTTGGCCAATGCTTGGGGAAGATGGAAGGCACCCTTAGCGTTCTTAAGGGGCACACTCTTGAAGAGATTGAGAATATCCAAAATGACTTGGAGGGACGTACACAGACCGAGATGGAACTAAGGCAAACCATCAATGCCTTAGATTGCGGATTCATGGAGGCTTTGAGTACTATCGATACTATGAAGGCAAAGATAGAGTCACTCAATTAACATGTCAATGCTGGCGTGACCGAGGCAGCTAGCAATATTGTAGTGATGAGGGAGGCCAAAATAGAGGCTCCCAAACCCCTAGTGTTCAAAGGTGTTCATGATGCACAAGAAGTGGAAAACTTCCTTTGGCACTTGGAGAACTACTTCAGGCACGGAAAATTAAGGGATGACGAGGCCAAGATCAACACTGTCGTGTTGTACCTCTCAGAGATTGTCATGCTATGTTGGAGAAGGAAGATGGCCGATGTGGATAAAGTTCTATGTACTATTAGCACGCGGGATCGATTCAAAGCTGAGTTCAAGCGATATTTTCCAAGCAATGTCTTGTACGAGGCAAGACGTAAGCTTTGGGTTGAAGCAAACAAGGAGCATACGTAACTATGTCAAGCAGTTCACTACCCTCATGCTTCAAATTCCCCACCTGACCAATGATGACTTGTTGTTCCACTTCATGGACGGGTTACAAAATTGGGCTAAACAGGAGTTACAATGTCGACAAGTCGCGGTATAGACCAAGCCATAGTGGGGGCTGAATCATTGATGGATTTTAGCTGTGACAAGCACGACAAAGGAAAAGGAAATGAGTTAAAGGTTAGCTATGTCAAAGAAAGGGAAGACCGTGGAAAAGGCAAGGAGATACAACAACAATACTCCAAGACTCAAGATTCCAAAAAGTCGAGTGGTCGTTAGGGCTACACTGAGAAGAAGCCATAGGCCAAGAAGAAGGGATGCTATATATACGGAGGGCCATACAGCTTCAGGAATTGTCTTGACCTCAAGAGCCTCAATACCATGGTCCGTGAACAGAAGAAGCAGCCACAAGGAGAGAGTCCGGGAATCATACAGTTGGGTATTATCGAATTATGTGGTGCTGTCATGAAGCAAGCTATCCAACCTACCAAGAATTGAAATCAGTAAGTGGATCTCACAATCAACAACAAGCCTGCTCGTGCAATGCTGGATACTGGAGAAACTCATAATATCGTGACTAAGGATGTTGCAAAGAGTCTAGAATTGAAGCTTGCTCCAACCACCTCTCGTGTCAAGACCGTGAATGCCAAGGTACAAAATGCTAACGGGGTAGCTAATGGAATTGGTGTCAAATTGGAAGAAAGGTATGACAAACTTTACTGTAACTGCTATAGATATCTTTGACATCATACTTGGGCAAGAGTTCTTTAGACATTATCATACTTTGATCAACCCCTACCTCCAACTTCTATTGGTTATCGAGCGAGAATGAGCTTGCACGGTACCTACAATGACTATGTCACACGGACAGATCTAAGCACAACTATCAGCTATGCAGGTTGTCAAAGGGATCAAGAACGGGGAGCCGACGTTCGTGACAACCACTACAAGCCTAGAGGAAAACAAGAATTTTCAAGAGATAGTGTCGCCTTGCATAGAGAAGTTGCTTGAGGAAAACAAAGATTTCATGCCCGAGGAGTTTCCTAAGCACTTGCCGCCTAGGCGAGAGATGGATTACAAGATTGAGTTAGAGCCAGGGGCTAAGCCACTCGCACTTGCCCCATATTATATGGCACTTCCCGAGCTAGATGAGCTCAGGAACAATTGAAAGAGCTGCTAGATGCTGGTCACATTCACCCATCAAAGGCACCTTTTAGCGCACCAGTATTGTTCCAGAAGAAGAAGGATGGATCGTTGCGTTTGTGCATAGACTACCTAACACTTAATAAGGTCACAGTAAAGAATAATTACCCGATCCCGCCCATTGCTGACTTGTTCGATAAACTTGGGCAAGCTAAGTACTTTACCAAGGTGGATCTTCAAAAAGGCTACTACCAGGTTCGAATTGCGGAAGGGGATGAGCCAAATACAACATGTGTGATGAGATATTGAGCCTTTGAGTGGTTGGTGATGCCCTTCGGCTTATCCAATGGACCGGCCACATTTTTCACCCTTATGAACAAGATTTTCCATCCCTACCTTGATTAGTTCGTGGTAGTCTACCTAGACGACATAGTCATCTATAGCAACACCTAGGAGGAGCACATAAAGAACTTAAGGAAGGTTTTCCAAGTCTTGTGGGAGAATGAGATATACATCAAGAGGGAGAAATATGCGTTAGCAAAATCAAAGGTGCACTTCTTGGGCCATGTCAATAGCAATGGTGAGCTACGAATGAACGAGGCTAAGGTACATGTTATCCAGAAGTAGGAGGCACCTACAAAGGTAAATGAGTTAAGATCCTTTCTTGGCATTGTTAACTACTACGTCGGTTCATTAGTGGCTACTTAGCCAAGGCTGCACCATTGACTGGGGTGCTAAAGAAGAACAAGCCATGGGTTTGGACGGAGCATTGTCAAAAGACATTTGAAGGTCTTAAGGTAGCTATAATAGATGAGCTTGTCTTGGCATTACCTGACTTTTCCAAGACATTTGAGGTGCACACAGATGCCACAGACTTTGCCATTGGGTGTGTCCTGATGCAGGATAAGCATCTCATTTGAGAGCTGCAAGTTAAATGAGACGGAGCGGCACGGTGCTAGAGAAGAAAATGACTGCAATTGTCCATTGCCTTAGTACATGGAGACATTATCTGCTCGGGTCGAGACAATGTAGCTACTAGCTAATTTCAGACACAGAAGAAGCTCACACCAAAACAAGCTAGGTGGCAGGATTTCTTAATCGAGTTTGATTATGTGCTGGAGTACAAGTCGGGCAAAGGTAATGTTGTAGCTGATGCCTTGACCCGGAAAGTCGATCTTGATGCAATCACTTCAACAAGATGGGACATTCCAGGTAAATTCTCTTATCTTCGATTTACAATTTATTTACAGTAAATTAACTTCTCTTCTTCTAATCAATTCACAGTAGACTTTTTATTGATGTTGGCCGATTGATTTATAGTAAATCAATTCCCAACTCGTTGTTGCGTCAACAGCGTGTCATAGTGCCTGTCCATCTTCTTCCCTTTTAAATTAGTCGCTTGCAATCGATTTACAGTAGAATTTGAATTGATTCTTGTCGATTCATTTACAATAGATTTTGTGTATTAATCTGGTACAAGTCATGTTATTATTTGGACATAAAAAATCCTGATTTAGGAAGTTTGTTTTGGCCGCTTATCTCTTATATCTAAGTTTCTCTTATGTTATAAACCAATTTGGGAAAGAAACTCATATAGTTGCCGAGGTTAATGTTCTTTTACGTGGGATTCGTGTTCTGTATGAAACGATGTATGTAGCATGGACAAAGATTTTCAGATCCTTTAATAAGCATGGACGCCCTTTGCTACTTTAAGATGACCTTTAAATGGTGTAAAATAGGCCCTCGGCTATTCATATATTAGATTGAACTTTGTTAAGTGCTTAGGTAAAAAATATAAATCTATAGAGTACCGCTGAGATATCATCTATGATTTGCATCTGCAAGAATGAAGGATAGAAGATTGGAAAACTAAAAAGAAAGCCAGGGCGTCCGGTGGATGAAGTCTACCTTTGTAATGTCAGGCTGAAAAAGGGGGGATACCACTAGAGAGTCGGGAACTTTCACTGCAACTGGTGGTGTATCTAGGTGGTGAGTGCATATGCGACAATAAGGATTACTTGGAGTGAAATCTGGAGCCTCCAACTTGTTCTTTAATTTTCCAGTCAAAGTAATTTCAAAATATAGCATTTGAAGTTCATCCTTAATAACTCTTTCCACACGATGACTGGCAAATTGAAAGCTTAGTTACGACCATTTTCCTGCTCCCTTTTCAAATTTGAGCAGGTGAATTTATTGTTAGGATTATGATTCCTACTAAAGACAACAACCTTCATATTGAATAATTCGGATATATAAACTACATGAGCGGAAGCTAACCTGAATCCATATGTGGAAATGTTGAACCTCCTTTTGATGATTGTCCTTGAGTTGTTGAGAACTCCTTTAGCCTTCCTTCAAGTTTTCTTGAAGTATGATTGTCACCACAAGAATGAATCCACAATACTAAAACAATATATGAAAGGTTCACAATAATAGTGTTATGACAATAATCAAAATTTGGCTTATGGTTTTCCACCCTATTTGCAAGACAATGGACAATATGGTTCTTGATTCAATGGGAAGAAGAAGAACTTGTCTTGCACTAGAATGGGAACCATAACCCCACTTTATAACTCTAGGAGTTACATAACCCAAGAGACAAGAGTTACAAGACAAGAGTTATGTCTTGAGTTATGTCTTGCAAGAGTTACATAACTCAAGAGTCACAAGCAAGTAACCATAGTTACTTATGTAACCTTAGTTAGCCCATCATAAACTAAGGTTACCCTTTTGGGTATCTACACATTAGTCCTACACTTTAGTATGACAATACATTGGCCCCCTTAACATAATGTCCATAAGACCACATAATTAGGCCAAACCAAAAGATAGCACATAACATATAATTATCCATATATTGTTCATATGTGTGTAGATATAAGTCCATATATCTAGATATGAATCCATATATCTTACAATCTCCCACTTGGACGAGATATACAAACATATGTACAATCCTTAATATTATATGTTACAAACCTTAGGTGCAGAAAATTGCTATCACAATAAAATTGTCATGAACAATCCGGTCCATCAATCATACCAACATAGGACCTAAGAGCTCGTCGTTACTCATTCGTAACTAGAACCAATCATAGATCACGTATATCAATATAACCAACGACATGGATCAAGTGTAGGTATGTAGCATGGAAATAACATAAAGTGTGGTCAATAGAATGTCTATTTCCAACTGGTTCTCCTTATTGAGATCATACTTAAACTGTAAGAGTACAAAAACTTTAAAACTGAATATCTGCGCAGATATAACTGAATTACTGAATTTCTGAATATAATGAACAATTACATAAATGTGCAATACAAACTCCCACTAAAATACATAATCCTTATCTGATTTGACACCCATACAAGCAATATGCTCAAGAAATACTTTTGGTGTCAATCCCTTAGTGAGCAGATCCGCAAGCATGGAGTTTGTACTTATGTACTTAATGCACAATTGTCCATTTTGTACTCTTTCTTTAACAACCCGAAATTTGACGTCCTTATGTTTCGCTTTCGTCAAAATACTGTTGTTATTAACATATGCAACCATGGTTACATATGTTATTAGCATAAATGGCAAAATCGGAGTCGATATACCTGATGATCTCAAACTGGTCCGAACTCCGGTATGTAAGCATGTAATCCTTTGTTCTATGTATGTTCCTCATGACCCTTTTGGCTGCCTACCAATGGTCCATACCCGGATTGCTTAGATATCTGCCTAACATCCCAACAATGTATACTATATCAGGTCGTGTACATACCTGAGCATACATCAGACTACCTACCGCCGAAGCATAAGGCGTCTTCTGCATTTCCGAAATTTCATATGTATTATTTGGGCACTGTTTGAGACTAAACTTGTCTCCCTTAGTAACAGGGGTGTTGCCTGGTTTACAATCCTGCATGCCAAATCTTTTCAGAAACTTATCGATATAGCCCTTTTGTTACAGACCGAGAACACCTTTACAGCGATCTCGTTGTATCTGAATTCCTAATACAAAAGAAGCTTCACCAAGATCTTTCAATTCAAATTTCTTTGAAAGAAATTTCTTAGTTTCAAGTAATAATGCTATATCGTTACAGGCAAGCAGTATGTCATCGACATATAAAACCAGAAAAATATACTTACTCCCACTGAACTCATGGTATATACAGTCATCAGCAATATTCGATTCAAAACCAAAAGATGTAATGACTGCATGAAACTTATAATACCATTGACGAGAAGCTTGCTTGAGCCCATAGATGGATTTCTTTAATTTGCAAACCTTCTTCTCTGATTCATCCGAAACAAAGTTTTCAGGTTGCACCATATAAATTGTTTGCTCAATGTCACCATTGAGAAAAACAGTCTTAACATCCATTTGATGAAGCTCAAGATCAAAATGTGCTACTAATGCCATTATAGTCCTGAAAGAGTCTTTCGATGAAACTGGAGAGAAAGTCTCTTTATAATCAATGCCTTCCTTCTGAGTGTAGCCTTTTGCGACAAGACGAGCTTTGTACTTAATAACATTGCCCCCTGAATCCCTTTTGGTTTTAAAAATCCATTTACAACCAATAGGTTTCGTACCTTCGGGCAACGTAACAAGCTCCCAAACGTCATTATCACTCATAGACTTCATCTCACCATTCATGGCATCAATCCACTTTTGAGAGTTAGAACACTTAATGACTTGACGGAAGTTGATTGGATCATCTTCCTCAAGTCCAATATCACTTCCTTGTTCTTGAAGAAATACAACATAATCATCCGAAATTGCATTTCTCCTCTCTCTAGTGGATCTCCTTAATGGCATTTCAGTTTCTTGAGGTTGTTGAGTTTGATTTTCATTAGTTATATCAGGGTCCTAATGGGGGAGATTTTCGAGATTGTCTTGAACCGGAGTTGCATCAACAACTTGAGGGAAAGACACATGTTCTTCCTCAAAGACAAAATCTCTAACAACTTTATTTATCTCCCCACCCCCCAAACTCAATATCCTCAAAGAACCTAGCATTACCTGTCTCAAAAATTAGTTCGTGATGTGGGATCATAAAACTTAAAAACCCCTGGATTTTTCAGAGTATCCAACAAAAAAATAGCTACTAACCGTCTTAGCATCCAGTTTCTTTTCATTCGGCCTATAAGGCCTTGCCTCAGCTGGACAACCCCAAATGTGAAAATGCCGAACACCGGGATTATGCCCAGTCCAAAGTTCATATGGGGTTTTTATTGTAGCTGCAGTTGGAACTCTATTAAGAATATAAGCTACGGTTTTTAATATGGATTGGGACTTTTCATGAATATGATATAGGTACCCATAACGAGAGTAATCGTCTATGAATTTGATAAAGTATTGTTGACCATTCCGACAAGGAGTAGGAAATGGCCTACAAATATCCGTATGTATCAATTCTAAGACGTCCGAATCTCTCTTAGCACCTAATCTAGTTCTTGTTTGTTTGTTTTCCCTTGATACACTCAATACAAAATTTCCGAATTTGAGGAATCAAGAGAATCAAGAATTCCATCTGACACGAGTTTCTGAATTCTTTGAATGGATATGAGACCCAAACGTTTATGCCAGAGTGAAATAGAATTCTCATTAGTTAACTTTTGGTACCATTAAACTTGTATGCAAAGTTTCTTTATTTGAAGTTATTGTATCAACCAAATATAAGCTATCAAATGTTGATAAAACACCAGTACCAATAAGATTTGAACACTGAAAGAGACTAACTTTATTGTCCCCAAATGTACATTTATAACCGGATATGTCCAATTGGGGAACTGAAATTAAATTCCGTCTAAAAGACGGTACAATAAAAGTCTCATCCAAATCTAAATGAAAACCAGTTTTAAACAACAGCCTAAATTTGCCAATAGCTTCAACTGGCACCTTCTTGCCGTCACCCTCATAGATGTATCTTTCACCATCTTTTGGTTTTCGGCAGTTCAGGCAACCCTGCATAGATATCCTTATGTGAGCAGCATAACCTACCCACCAATTATTCTTAGGTACCGAAATTATATTAACTACAGAACAAACAAGAGACAGAAATGTACCTTTTTTCGCACGCCAGGCATGGTACTTGGTACAATCTCTCTTTACATGATCAGTCCCATTACAGAGAAAGCAACCTAATCCAGTAATTTCAACCTTAGGTTCCTTATGTTGCTTAATCTTGGGCCTTACAACCGCAACTTCCTTATTTTTCCTCTTCTTAGTTTCCTTAGAAGAAGATGCCAAATGAGCACTTTCAGTCTTATCTTGCTTAATCCTTTCCTCTTCTTGCACACAATGTGAAATGAGCTCATTAAGAGTCCATTTCTCCTTCAGGCAGTTATAACTGACCTTAAACTGATTAAAGTGTGCCGGAAGAGATATCAAAACAAAGTACACAAGCAGTTCCTCAGGTAATACTAGCTTGAGTAACTTAAGTTTCGAAGCAAGATGAGACATTTCCAAAATGTACTCCCTAATATTTTCCTTGCCCTTATACCTCATAGAAACAAGTTTACTCAATAGTGCACTTGTTTCCGCCTTTTCGTTTTGCATAAAACGCTGTTCGAGGTTTTCAAGGAAAACTTTGGCAATAGGTTCATCATTCATAGTGCCCCTGAATGATTCTGGAATTGCACGCTTCATGATCATTAGACTCATGCGATTCGAGCGTTCCACTTCTCCATCACCCTCCTGTCATCAGAAGAGGATGTATCCTCAAGAGGAGTAGGTTGCTCGGTCCGAAGTGCTAAGTCAAAGATCCATGCAACCGAGAACGATCATTACATTCTCTTTCCATTCCTTAAAATTTGTGCCGTTAAGCACAGGGATGCTATTGATATTGGCAGAGATCGTAGAAGCAGAAGAGTTTACTGAAAATTGAACAAAGGATTACTAAATACATGCTTACAAAACTTGAACTTTAACTTTATAGATTCAAAGTTAGGCATTTCCCATTACAAGATACCTAGCACAACATTGATTTTAGTCTTTGGACAGAAAATCAACTTGTAAGTGGTACTCTTGGTGTAGTGATCAAACATAGACAATAAACTCCTGTCAAATATTAAACCTTCCTTTGGGCCGATTTAATATTCACATGGAAAACCAAATAATCGTCTCATATTTACCACCACAAGAATGTTCGAATTCCTGCTAAATAACACCTTCCTTTGGGCCGATGTTAAACGCATGGAAGACTAACATCCACAGTCATCTTATATTTTAAAATTAATCAATCTACACAATAGAGGTTACTTTGGCAACATAATGCTTCAATTGAAAAACTAAAATATTAGATGCTATAAACTTTAGTTCCTTAAGCCATTTTATGAATCTCAACTTAATGTGTTACATATTTTGATATGTAACACTTGAATATTAATCGTTGTTTACTGAATTGGACAATTCTATAATATATAAGAATTGATGGACTATAAAACAATTAACATTCACTGAAACTTAAGAGAGTTGAAACGTTTTTCTTAAACTTTACTGGACCAGACAATCGATTGTCAACACAGACAATCGATTGTTTGGTTTTTTCTGAAAATTTTAAGTCACTGGATGTGACAAGGAAAAATTTTTCTAAGTTACTGGACCAGACAATCGATTGTCAAAACAGAAAATCGATTTTTTGGTTTTTTCTGGAAAAATTTTAAGTCACTGGATGTGACAAGGAAAAATTTTTCTAAGTTACTGGACCAGACAATCGATTGTCAAATCCAGACAATCGATTGTCAGGTATAATTTAAAAACATTTCATCTCACTGGAGTGTATACAATCGATTGTACAGTGTATACTTTTTCTGAATTATAACATGATTTTTAACATGAATCTTTAAACATGAAAACATGTTATTTACCAACTAAATCATGCTATATACAACGTTTTAACATGATATAAAACATCAAACTGAATCAAATCATAACATTCATAAGATCATGCTATCATGCTATTTCATGGTAGAATTTCATAAACAAAATTCTAATTATACTTTAACATGAATCCTAATATAACATGAACCTTATGAACATCCAAATTATCCAAAATGAAGGGTGGCTCTGATACCAATTGTTAGGATTATGATTCCTACTAAAGACAACAACCTTCATATTGAATAATTCGGATATATAAACTACATGAGCGGAAGCTAACCTGAATCCATATGTGGAAATGTTGAACCTCCTTTTGATGATTGTCCTTGAGTTGTTGAGAACTCCTTTAGCCTTCCTTCAAGTTTTCTTGAAGTATGATTGTCACCACAAGAATGAATCCACAATACTAAAACAATATATGAAAGGTTCACAATAATAGTGTTATGACAATAATCAAAATTTGGCTTATGGTTTTCCACCCTATTTGCAAGATAATGGACAATATGGTTCTTGATTCAATGGGAAGAAGAAGAACTTGTCTTGCACTAGAATGGGAACCATAACCCCACTTTATAACTCTAGGAGTTACATAACCCAAGAGACAAGAGTTACAAGACAAGAGTTATGTCTTGAGTTATGTCTTGCAAGAGTTACATAACTCAAGAGTCACAAGCAAGTAACCATAGTTACTTATGTAACCTTAGTTAGCCCATCATAAACTAAGGTTACCCTTTTGGGTATCTACACATTAGTCCTACACTTTAGTATGACAATACATTGGCCCCCTTAACATAATGTCCATAAGACCACATAATTAGGCCAAACCAAAAGATAGCACATAACATATAATTATCCATATATTGTTCATATGTGTGTAGATATAAGTCCATATATCTAGATATAAATCCATATATCTTACATTTATTTGATAAAGTGACCAAAGTTTGCTTGATCATGGGATCCTCAATTAACTGCTCACATTGCACAGTAGTTGCTGCAATCTGCTTTTGCTTCACCTTCTTCTTCTTCTTCCCCGTTGTTGTCTTTGATGTCGATGCCAATCCATACTTCTGATGTTCCTGCTTTGCAACTCTTACTGCATATTGATCCGCCAAACAAATAGTATTTGATGGACTATATGAATGCTGAAGTTGTTGCCCACTTTTTGTTATTGTCTTGACTGCCTGTGGAACAATTTCAATCTGCTGTTGTTGCCTAGTAGGTGTGGATGTATGCACATGCTGATCACCTCCTAGACCATCATTTGAATGATGATGTGTTTGTATAGGATGACTTGTAACCAAGCTGGTCAACATCTTCTTTGGAGTCTGCTGCCCAGTTTTACAAATAATTGCCTTTTGCGTCAACGTGGCACTGGGGAAATCCTTTGAATAAATGCTGGAGCATTTATGTTGAGCATTTTTTTTTGACTGGAAATAGAAAAGTCTTCCTCGTCTCTCTCTTGAGCTTCAAGGTCATTTGTAACCATTTCTTTCGAAATTGATTGAGTAACTTCATTGGTATTTCCTGTTGATAGTAGCAGCTTCCCAGGTTCTCCTCTATATTCACCAAACGACTAATTTTATGTGAGGGTACCTCAAACACAGGGGTGTTCAAAGTGACTACTAGTTGTTTGACCATAGTCGTATTCAAGACCATTGCGGCTCGGGCATCTTTGATAATATTTTCCATTTGAGGGCTGGAAAAATAGAGCATTGGAGTTTTGGAGCTGAGTGCTTGGTTGTCCGTTTGGTCGTTGCATTGGACTATTTGTCTATGGTAGGACCTGTAGGTATTTGCTTCTGGATCATAGCACATTTTATAGTTGAAGAATTGATTCCAAACTCCTCTTCTTCTGCTAGTGTATGGAAATGATTTTGGGTGATAAGTTGTCGACCTCTTGGTGTACCTAACTGTTGTTGCTTAGTCTTCACAGATGGAGATGAAATTTTCCCAGTTCTGGATTCGCTTGAGAAGTCAAGCACTTGCTTGCTCTATCCATATCAAAAGAGTGCTTGTTTGGTGATCGATTTACTCCCTCGTCAAATTCCAAACCACCATCTGCTTGAGAAATCAATGAAACAGTAGGTAAAGCTTCACTGTCCGCATGGTTTCCATGTAATTTGTTTACACATGGAACAAACACATTCTTCTCAGTATCAACCACTTTGGAATTTTCCCCAAAATGTCGACCAACTGCACTACCCAAAGAATCAACATTTTGAAGTTGTTGTTCCTCATTTTGCTGGGCAGTATGTCATGCTACAATAGTTGTGACAGTCCTAGCATCATTGGGTCGACTAGCATGTGTATTCAATGCAAAAAAGGCCTCCAATTGTGAACCTACAGGACCTGGTTGTTTTCCAACTCTGTCAACTGGCTCTTTGTCTGCATGTCGAGTTCCTTTAACCATAGAGGTACGACCCTTGCATGCAGCTCTATTCACAGTTTCATTAGCTGCTTTATTCACTGTGTCCACACCTTTTCCTTCAGCATCATTCCTTAATTCCGAACCTTTTTTGGAAGTAGTTGTAGCAGATATGCCTGACAAATGTTTAACTTGCTCTGCATGTCCATTATAATTTTGATCCCTTGTATCAGTCAATGGAATAGTAGCATCACATTTTGAAGCTGCAACTGCAAGCTGATTTCCATGTGATGTACCAGCTATTTTATTTTCCACAAAATATTGATCAGTTGTGGCTCGATCATCCTAGCTTTGAACACAACCAGTTGCTTTCCCATACAAAGTAGCTGAAATCATACCACCACTAGCATTCCACAGTTCTGTTAGTTTCAATGTACCATTAGTCTCCAGCTTTGCACAATCAACATCTGGGTATCCTATTCCAGAGGAACCTCTAGTACGAGTTCCCTGAGCCGGAGTACCCTACTCAAACCCCTTGGCAAATCTGGCAGAGAAATCCAAACGACTGACTTGACGTTTCTTCACGAGGATTGCATCCTATTATCCATGGAAAAGTTCAGAAAAAAATTCCTCACCCTTTGACTTAACATAGCATGTCGTTCTTGACAAAACTTGAACAAAATCATCAAATAAATCAAATCTAACCATTATGTGACGATATTCCAATTACCCAATGTTGCAATATCCTTTCACGTCAAACTATTTTGGTATAAGTTGTCTCAATTCTTGCAGGTCTGGTTTTCCATATGAAAACTTGAGGATTACATCTTGATGAAACCCTTCTTCAATATGCATTTACTTCTTCAACTGAGAATTGTACACTTGGTTCCCCATGTTCATACTGTTAGAATATGTAAATAGTAGTAAAATAACCATAATCCAATATGTATTAGGAGTAGGATATGTTATGTGTATATATAGGGCTCATTGTATCATGTTTAACATCAATATATCATATTTTTCCCGTGCTTTTTCACATGGTATCAGAGCCTTAGTGGTGAGATAAGTCAGCCGTGCCTTATTTTTCCGGCAACTTATTCAAAGCTTTTTTACGTTATCTCTCTCCCCGTCAGTGTTGTGCAAAATCCAATACTACTACAAGATCCTTCATAGTCCGGCGACCAAATCCCACTGAATAGCTACGGCAGACACATCCTCACGCGCTCTCACGCGCCTCCAGATCCTCTGACGCCGGCGGCGCGTCAGGCCCACGCGTCGGCGCGTGAACCACTTATCGGCAGCTTTTTGGAAAAATTTTCTTGAGACAGCCTGTTCGCCTGAGAATTCCGAGCCTACCCATATTTTTACTTTTCAATTCCGACCACTTTGAATTTTTTCCGGCAACTACAGTAATTTTTCGGCAAAAACAGTATTTCCTTCATCTGTTTCAGCAAGTTTTCACGATGTCTTTGGGAGTCGATGCTTTCGGGCCTAAAAACTCGGCTTCTGGCAATTCTGGTGTTATGATTACCTCAGAACCTTTAATGGGAGGTTCCAACTACTTAGCTTAGGCTTCGTCTGTAGAGTTGTGGTGTAAGATCATCTAATCAAGGAGTCTAGTGACGGAGATGAAAAAGCCAAAGAACATTGGGAGAAGATCGATGCTCAATTATGCAGTATTTTGTGGCGATCTATTGATTCCAAGTTGATGCCCTTATTTCGTCCATTCCAGACATGTTATTTGGTTTGGGAAAAGGCTCGTACTTTAGACACTAATGACATATCTCGTTTCTATGATGTGATATCTGGGATGACAAATTTAAAGAAGTAGGAATTAGATATGTCTACTTACTTGGGACAAGTACAGGCAGTTATGGAGGAATTTGAGACGTTGTTGCCAGTTTCTGCTAGCGTTGCAAAGCAGCAAGAGCAACGACAAAAGTTGTTTCTAGTTCTTACTCTTGCTGGGCTTTCTAATGATCTCGACTCAGTACGTGATCAGATTGTGGCTAGTCCGACTGTCCCCACAATTGATGAATTATTCTCTCGATTACTTCGCCTTGCTGCAGCACAAAGTCACCCAGTGAGCTCATCACAGACACTTGATTCATCTATCCTCGTATCCCAATCAGTGGACAATCGGGCATCTCATATTATGGAGAATAAATGAGGAGGAGGTCATTTTGGAAGATCTAGACCCAAGTGTTCTTATTGTCATAAACTTGGTCACACTCGTGACGTGTGCTATTCTTTACATGGTCGACCACCCAAAAATGCTTATGTTGCTCAGATGGAGACTACAGGTAACTAGGGATTTTCTGTATCTGAAAAGGAGTATAATGAGCTCCTTAAATATCGAGCAAGTAAGCAGACATCTCCACAAGTAGCCTCTGTTGCTCAGACTGATACTTCTGTTGCTGGTAATTCTTTTGCTTGTGTTTCCCAGTCTAGTCCTCTTGAACAATGGGTTGTGGACTCAGCAGCTTCTGATCATATCTCTGGTAATAAATCCCTTTTGTCAAATATTTCGTATTCACAGTTTCTTCCCAACGTTACTTTAGCCAATGGGTCTCAAACTAAAGCGAAAGGAGTTGAACAAGTGAATCCCATACCCTCTGTCACTCTAGATTCCGTTCTTTATGTTCCTGGCTGCCCATTTAATCTTGCATCTATTAGTCGTTTGACTCGTGCCCTGCATTTCGATATATATTTTATTGCTGATTCTTTTATTATGAAGGACCATAGTACGGGATAGACAATTGGAACAAAAATTGAATCAGAAGGACTCTACTACCTTAACTCACTAAAATCCTCCAAGGCCTGTCTAGTTCCAGATCCTCCAGACCTACTTCACAGCCGTTTAGGACATCCTAGCTTGTCCAAGCTTCAGAAGATGGTGCCTAGTTTGTCTAGTTTATCCACATTAGAGTGTAAGTCATGTCAGCTCGGAAAATATACCCGAGCCTCCTTTCCTCGTAGTATTGAGAGTCGTGCAGAGTCTGTTTTTTATTTAGTTCATTCGGATATATGGGGTCCTAGTAGAGTCAGTTCAACCTTGGGATTTCGTTATTTTGTTAGTTTCATTGATGATCATCCAAGATGTACTTGGATTTTCTTAATGAAAGATCGTTCTGAGTTGTTTTCTATATTCCAGAATTTTTGTGCTGAAATTAAAATCAATTTGGTGTTTCTATTCACACTTTTCGCAGTGATAATGCCTTAGAATATTTATCCTCTCAATTTCAGCAGTTTATGACTTCTAAAGGAATTATTCATCAGAACTCTTGTCCTTATACCGCTCAGCAAAATGGGGTTGTAGAGAGAAAAAATAGGCACATTATTGAGACTGCACGCACACTTCTCATTGAATCTCATGTTCCGCTGCATTTTTGGGGCGATGCAGTTCTCACATCTTGTTATTTGTTTAATCGGATGCCTTCATCTTCCATCCAGAATCAGATTTGGTATGAGGTATTGTTTCCCCAGTCACCCTTATACTCTGTTCCCCCTCGTGTTCTTGGGAGCACTTGTTTCGTTTATAACTTAGCCCCTATGAAAGATAAGTTAGCTCCTCGTGCTCTCAAGTGTGTCTTCCTTGGTTATTCTCGTGTCCAGAAGGGTATCGTTGTTATTCACCTGATCTTTGTAGGTGCCTTATGTCAGCTGATGTCACATTTTTTGAGTCTAAGCCTTTCTTTACCTCTTTTTACCATTCTGACCATCTTGATATAGCTGAGGTTTTACCTATACCGGCCTTTAGGGAGTCTACTATAGCTCCTCCTTCACCTTCCGCTACAGAAGTCTTACCCATTCCAACCGTTGAAGAGTCTAGTGTGGCTTCCCCTAGACTCCCTGCCATAGAAACTCCACTCTTGACATATCATCGTCGTCCTCGTCCAGCATCCAGCCCGGTTGATTCACGTTCTTCACCTGACCATGCTCCTACTGCGGACTTGTCTCTTCCGATTGCACTTCGAAAAGGTATACTGACAACCCTTAATCATAATCCCCATTATATCGGTTTAAGTTATCATCGTTTGTCATCACCCTATTATTATTTTTTAACTTTTTTGTCCTCTGTTTCCATCCCTATGTTTACAGGTGAAGCATTGTCTCATCCAGGGTGGCGACAGGCTATGACTGACGAGATGTCTGCTTAACATACGAGTGGTACTTGGGAGCTCGTCCCACTTCCTTCAGGTAAATCTACTGTTGGTTGTCGTTGGGTGCGTGCAGTCAAGGTTGGTCAAGATGGTAAGGTTGATCGTCTTAAGGCTCGTCTTGTTGCCAAGGGAAATACTCAGATATTTGGGCTTGATTACAGTGATACCTTCTCTCCCGTGGCTAAGATAGCATCAGTCCGCCTTTTTTTATCCATGGCTTGTGTTCGCCATTGGCCCCTGTATTAGCTGGACATTAAAAATATGTTTTTACACGGTGACCTTGAGGATGGAGTTTATATGGAGCAACCACCTGGGTTTGTTGCTAAGAGGGAGTCTCGTGGCCTTGTATGTCGCTTGCACTGGTCACTTTATGGTCTAAAGCAGTCTCCTCGAGCCTGGTTTGGTAAGTTTAGCAATGTTATCCAGGACTTTGGCATGACTCGGAGTGAAGCTGATCACTCTGTATTCTATCGGCATTCTGATTCGAGTCTCTGTATTTATCTGGTGGTCTATGTTGACGACATTGTTATTACCAGCAATGACCATGATGGTATTACTAAATTGAAGCAACATCTCTTTCAACACTTTCAGACTAAGGATCTAGGCACACTAAAGTATTTTCTGGGTATTGAGGTCGCTTAGTCTATCTCAGGTATTGTGATCTCACAACGGAAGTATGCCTTAGATATTCTTGAGGAGACAGGAATGACAGACAGGTTGTAGACCTGTTGACACTCCGATGGATCCGAATTCTGAACTTCTTCCAGGACAGTGGGAGCCTCTTAACGATCCTGCAAGATATAGGCGGTTAGTTGGTAAATTAAATTATCTTACAGTGACAAGACCTGACATTTCCTTTCCTGTGAGTGTTGTGAGCTAGTTTATGGGTTCTCCGTGTGATAGTCATTGGGATGCAGTTGTTCGCATTCTTCGGTATATAAACTCAACTCCAGGTAAAGGTTTATTGTTTGAAGATCGAGGCCATGAGCAGATCGTTGGATACTCCGATGCTGATTGGGCAGGATCACCTTCTGACAGACGTTCTACTTCTGGATATTGTGTCTTATTAGGAGGAAATTTGGTATCTTGGAAAAGTAAGAAACATAATGTGGTTGCTCGGTCTAGTGCAGAAGCAGAATATCGAGCAATGACTATGGCGACATGTGAGCTAGCTTGGATCAAATAGTTGCTCAAAGAGCTGAAATTTGGTGATGTTAGTCAGATGGGACTTGTGTGTGATAATCAAGCTGCTTTCATATTTCGTCAAATCCAGTGTTCCATAAGAGAACTAAGCACATTGAGATTGACTGTCACTTTGTTAGAGAAAAGATACTCTCAGGAGATATTGCTACAAAGTTTGTAAAGTCAAATGATCAGCTTGCAGACATTTTCACCAAGTCCCTCACTGGTCCTTGTATTAACTACATATGTAACAAGCTCGGTACATATGATTTATATGCACCAGCTTGAGGGAGAGTGTTAGAATATGTAAATAGTAGTAAAATAACTCTAATCCAATATTTATTAGGGGTAGGATAGGTTATGTGTATATATAGGGCTCATTGTATCATGTTTAACATCAATATATCATATTTTTCCCGTACTTTTTCACACATACGTCACAGGACATAGCTCCAAACTCGGCAGATTTGCGGCAGATTATTTTCCTACTAGTTGTGATGAGTAGGACTGTTTGTTATTGCAATTTGGATGTGTTTCTGAGATGTTATTGATTGCCTCTCCCACAGCCAAAGGCTGGGAAGAGGTCGCAGCATCCATGAAGTTCCTCCCAGCAACATTACGTGAAGAAACAGGTAAAAATTCTGAAAAAGTGCATGTTGCTACGGTGATTCGTAAAATAAGAATTAAGATCTGAAAAGTAGTCACCTGTTTGATCAATCTTAGAGGAGTAAATAGTGATGTTATGAATAGCTTTTTGAGCTACATACCTGAATCAATTTGCTGATGTTCTGTGATAATGATAGACACTTGAGTCCTTGGAATAGACTTTGCATTTTGTCATTGAGAGAGCAGTAGAGAGATTTACATTTACTGGAATCAAAATCTCTTTCTTGCCTCTCTATGCGCCCTGTTCCTTCATTTGATGATTGTCAAGAATAATATAAAATCTTATGACTGGCACAGACTGACTGGGAGGGCGGTCACTATCCACTGACAATGCACTTCAGTGAAGACTATCCAAGCAAACCCCTAAGTTCATGTTTCCTCAAGGTTTCTTTCGTCCAAATGTCTATCCTTCAAGAACAATATGTTTGTCTATCCTCAACGAGAACAGTGTAATTACTTGTTGCTGCCTTTGTGGTTATTTTATATATGTATAGTTGATTGGTATTTACAACTTTGAACTAAATCTGTGGATTCTTTCTCTTGCAATAAGTTGTTCTTAGGGGTGGAGCCCAGCCATTATAGTTAAGCAAATTTTGGTGGGTATCCAAGAATTGTCCGACCAGCCAAATCCCAATGATCCAGCACAAACTGATGGTTATCATCTCTATATGCAGGTATTCTACTTGTTTGACGTGTATCTATTCGTGTTCCTCAAATTGGCATTTTATTTTATGACGTTCAACATTTTACCTAGATTATCCTTTATATATCCTATCCTTGCAAGGTTTCAATTGATGATTTACTTATCTATGCCTAATGTGTGGTAACAAATAACTATACAGCATACTTAAAGTCCATAAACTTTGTAGTTCTAGCCACTACTTGGTTGTAGGAATGAAATGACAAGTAAACTGGTTTGTTTTTAACTTCTAGTCAAATAATTCATAATTTCCCTACTTTCAATCAAGATAAAATTTTGTATTGGCAGATACGATGCTTTCTGGAAATAACTTCATAGGTCCCTGATAAAAATGTTCTGAAATTTAACTGAACATTGAAAGGATTAGAAAATTTTGTAGAATTCTGCTCAACTTGTTGCACCTAGTTCTTATTTGGACTGCGTATTTTGCTAGGCACCATTGTCCAATATTTCTCATTTGAGTTGTGAATTGTACCATCACCCTTAGGTCCTTGCAACCTCAATTCAACATAATTCGCAACAGCCCTACCAGCAGTTGTATTCACTGTACCATCAGTCGCAACATTGGGTTTTACATTAGCAAAAACATGTCGAATGTGCCGAGGTTGCCTATCCTTCATGTTATATTTTTCAGTTGTTACATTGTGAAAGTTAGACTGCCCTTTATTGTTAGAAAATTGCCCAGTTGCAAATTTGCTTGACAAGTATAACAACTGTGTAGCTCTATCAAAAGTCCCATTTAGTGTTGCATCATGATTTCCAATTGCAATAGGAGCTTGCTCAACTCCAGCTGAAACCGGAAGAAGTTTAGCCTCTATATTTTATGCTTTAGAAGCTGTAATAGCTGCACCATCCAAAGTCCTAACACCTAATAGCTTCCAGAAACAAACAAGAAACTAACACTTTACACAAATCACTACACCATGTTCTTTCACTACGTAAATTAATGTTTTATTGTACTAATATAACCTATCTTTCTTCACTAAGTAAAATAGTATTCTATAGCAACTGATTCTAAATTGAAGGCCAAGAGCTAAATTCTTTGGTACATGTCATTGTTTATGTTTTTCCTATAATCTAATAGCAGCATGTTGTTTTTTGAGTTCACATACTAACTCAAGTTTATGTGGTTTGAGACAACTTTATTTTAAGTGTATGTGTTTTCTGCAACATCAGAAAACCCTGTCTGGTGCTATTGGGGTTGGGCTACCTATGCAGCTGAACTAATAGTATGTTGACATTAGAATTTGAGAAATTAAAAGGCAGTTCTTGGCATTTGTGGACATGGATATGGACCCTATTACCTTCTTTTTATCTTGTACTACTACTACTTAATACTTTTTTTTGGCTTAGTAGTAACTTTTTATTACTACTTGGGATGGAACAATATAGGAAGGATCTTGTAAGGCTTCTAAACTCCACGTTGACAAACTGAATTGTAACATAGAATAACTTGCTTGGCATCAGACTTAGATATAATATAATATGCTTTATGGTTTTTCTGAACTGTGTTTGATTAGTCTTCTTATTTTTGGAAGTGTTCGTCAATTTTTGTTCCTTGACAGAGTGAGTAGTGACACGAGACAATTATTTTTCCAGTTATTTAATAGCAAGTAATTTGCAGTTATTCCTTGACAGAGTAAGTAATAACTTGATATATAGATTTTTGGAACATTTTTGTTCTTTTGATATTCTTTTGACATAATTATTTTATAATTTCAGGTTACACCGTCTGACGTTGGATAATTTAGCGGGTGAAAGATTTTAAAATGATAAAAAGTTCTGGAAATCATTTTAAGACCATCATTTGGATTACATGTATAATGGCATTAGCTATTTTGTTTAAACAATATATTTTTATGTTTTAAGTTAATGTGATATTAATATTTTTGATTAGTACTTCCTTTTGTTTGTTAAGATTAATAAGATACACTATGTTTTTTTTGAATTAATATTAATTTATTTTATTATTTGAGTCATATTATGTACGAATGTAGTAGCTGTCATTAATTGTGGTTAAACTATTTATAATTGATATAAAATAAAATTTCGTTAAAGATATTGACTTTTAACGGCAATTTAATTAAACATATTAGCCATCAGAATGGGAGCTAAAAGGGAAAATTAAGATGTTTTCTGAAGGGATACTATGGACATTTTTAATTGCCACAAAATAATTGCCATTAAAGTTGCTAACTTTTAGTGGCAATTATTTTTAATTTAGCAGCTATAAAATATAGATGCTAAAGAAGTATAATTAGCCGTTTGGATTGGATATTGTAGTCATTATAATTTCCGCAAATAATTACTTTAGCGGCAATTATTTTGAATATAGCGGCTATAATAATGGACCCAAAAGAAGTATAAGTAGCCATTTTGGATTGAATTTAGTAGATATTATAATTGCCGCAAATAATTGTCATTAAAGATAATAACTTTTAGCAGCAATAAAATGTACCCTTTACCAGCTTTTGCGAGAATAGCCGCTAAAGGCTTTGCCGACCCCAATTTCAGCGGCAAAAGTTTAATGGCTGATAAAAGATATAGCGAGTATTATTATTGCCGCTAAAGCCATTTTTATTGCCGCTAAAGGTCTTATTTATAGTAGTGTAAGTTAGGGTTCAGTAGCAAAGCAAACATTCGAAGCATAATAATCAAGTAGGCCAATTCATATTGAATCAATAGTGAAGAAAACAGAGTATCAGAAACATTCAAAGGTTTCACAGTAACATGTGAGGAAACCTTTTAAAAAGTTAGGGTTTCAACCATAGTCGAGTTGAAAGATAGTAAAAATTAGATAAGTCACATAAAGAAAAGAGAGTCCGAAACAAGAACTTTAAATCAAGTCAAGTGTTCAGGCAACAATTTTAGACCCACAGACCTAGGGTTTTCAACGACAAACGAGTTCAAAAGATGGTAAACAGATGAATCAAGCAAGAACTTAAACAAACATGTACACATCTTCAAAACTCGATTGAGACCCAAAAGAAATTAGGGTTTTAAACACGCTAACTCGGACAGAAGAACAACATGAGCAAAACATAGAAAGATCATAAACACATTAAAATCAAAGAAGAGATTTTGGAAACAACTTAAAAGAAAAACCCTAATCGGAAAAGATAAAGAGTCGTTTTGAAAGCAAAGTTAAAGAACCTTGAAAAATGCTTAGAAGTTCATGGTAAGCACAGATCTAAGGTAGATCTGAAAGAAACCGAAAGATTTTAGAGATTAGGATTTTAGAAAACCCAAAAGAAACTTGAAAGATCTCGAAAGTTAATGATCTAACTAGAAAATGTCAAGGACCCGCCTCGAAAGACCTTGAATGGCCGAAAAAGGTCGTGGACTGGACCGAACTCCTTCGAAATTTGGTCATGAAACCATAGAACCAAACATATAGAAGCTATGGAATGCTGGTACATGTCTCAAATGACAACAGAAAGCCATGGATTAGGTAGGTTTAGGGTGGATTAAGGTGTAGCTTGATGGCGGTGGCTAGGTTTTGGTTTAGTTTTAGAGAGAGTTGAGAGAGAATAGGGATTCAGAGACGGCGGTTGGTGTTGAAGTAGGAAGGGTAAAGGGGTTTGTTTGGGTTAAAAAAGGAAAGTGATAATGAGAGTCGTTGATCTTAAACGATCAACAACTGGGATTAAATGGGTTAGGTGGGGCGTCCGGTTTGGGTCATTTAAATGGGTAAGGGGTTGGATTTAAAAGGAATTGGGCCAGGGGATATTGGGTACGAATTAGGGTCAATTTTGGGCTATAATTGAAATGAAATTTAGCTAGATTCTAAATTGCCATTTTCCCCTATTTATTTTACAAAAATAGCAAATTAATTTCTGAAAATAAATTAAAAGTACTAAAATAATTTATGACATATAATTACTTATATAAAAATATTGGACTTAATTTTCATGAACATAAATACAACTAAATCCTAAAAGAAGCTAATATTGCTATTATATAATTTAACCTTTAAAAATATTAAATAATTTTATAAAAATATTCAAAAATTACCTCAGCTATATTTTAGCATAAATGTAAAAGCACAATAAATGAATCACTAAAATGATAATTTTAAAAATAATTATTGAGTTTTTATGGATAAAATAGGGAAATAAATGAACTTAAAACTCTTTAAAAATTACGAAAAAATAATAAAATATTTGTACATACTTATATATGCGTACATATATTGTTGTAAAGGTATTTTGCATATTAATATATATATATATATATATATATATATATATATATATATATATATATATATATATATATATATATGAAAACGACAATCATTGGAAGAGGCCACATGAAAACGACATGAAGACTTACGACAATTCAAAGATAAGATCCGAGAGTTTATGCAGCAGCATTGCACCGCAGTCGTCACAATATTAGGCGGGGGGAGAGTTTGATGACCCGCCATGGCATCATGCCACATGGGCGCCATTTGACGTATATTAATGCCATGTGGAAGCTTATGTAAGAAGAAGGCTAGCATTTGTGAGAATATTCTAGAGAAGTATGGACATTTCCTTATGAAGAACCTAGATCCTTATGGATTTGTTAGGAAAGTCCTTGGAGTCTTCTAGACTTGTAGAAAATTCTAGAAAAGCCCTTATCAAAGACTTGTATAATAATTAATATTTACACACCGGACCCCTAAGAGACTAGTATATAAAGGGGGGACATTCATTTGTAACTCATCAAACAAACAATTAAAATTTTTCTAATAATACAATACTTCATTTAGCAATTCTCTTGTATTCTTTCTAGTATTTCCTTAACGGTCTTGAGTGTAGTAAGACTGACTTGACATAGCAAGAACGTGAGCAAATTGTGCAAGATCGTGAGGAGTTGTCAAGTGTCATACACATACTTAGTTAGTTACTAATAATGTGACATTAGAGTAACAAAGTCTTTTTTCTTTTATAATAATACAGTTAAATTGAGTACTTATTAATGAATTAATTCCAAAGAGTACTTGATGTGCAACACAAAAAATGTGTTCTTGTCCTTTTTCATCGACCGCCATCCAAAACTTTTTTGTTTTGTTGTTTTTTTATTAAGGAAACGTCCAACATTAAATTACAAAGCTAGATAGTAAAATAATACTATTAAGATGATTGAATAAATTCCGAAGAGACCGAGAGATCAAATTAACAGTCGACCGTCGAAAAAAGCCAACCGACATGCCACTCTCGTACCATATTGGACCACATGACTCTTTTTCATTTTTTAATCCCCACCTCCACCCATCTTTGTTTAGTTAATAACATAGAAAATGGAAGCAATGTGTATGTAAATAGGTCACAAAATTATAGCTGGTGTTACTTTTTGATCAGTGAACTCTCCCCCCAATTCTGTTCGGGGTTTTCTTTTTTTTTAAAAAAAAAAAAAATACTCTCTCCCTCTTGTTTTAAGAGTCGTTTTTAAGTCTTTTGACGTCCATGAAGAAAAAATAATAAATATAATATAGTTTACTAAGTTACTCCAATTAAATAATTTTTGAGAATTGAGCATTATTAAAAAGAACTACTACTACATTAATATTAAGGGTATAATGTAATGGGAGGAGTATTTCATTGGATTGGACAAGACTCGGGAGTTTGCTTACTATCTTTTCTTGGATTAGAAAGAAATGTAAGACAATCTTGATATGTATATTGTAAATACTCATATTCACTTGATAAATTTTGCTTTTGTGTTTTGGAGAGAATGTTATTTTCAGACCCATGTAGTTCCGTAGTTTGCTAGCAATACTTCGTTCATAGTCTCGTTTGCTGCTTTGGAATTAGTTTTCTAAATATGTTATACTGCTATTACTTGTTATCGATACCCCTTTCATATTCTATGTTGCTTTCGATTTAATTTTCTATTTGTCTTGCCATTACTTGCTATCAGGGTTTCTCTCACATGCCGAGGGTCTATTGGAAATATTCTATCTGCCCTCCCAGGGTAGGGGTACGGCCGCGCACATCCTACCATCCTAGACCTCACTTGTTGGATTATACTAGGTGGTAGTTATTGTTGTTGTAGTATACTCATGTTAACCAGACGCTTGAATTCATCAGATAGTCCAACTTGGTATTCTTTTAGTTGAAGGACATGACACACACCAAAGAAATGAGAGGTAGAAAAACACAGAAGTCAACATCTTGATATAAAAATCCAAACCATTCGCAGTTACTCAAGGAATTGATTGCGTTTGGTCTTTGTGATACTAAAGATAGGAAAACGAAGTGTGTATTTGTTGACACTATTAAAGAAATTTCCCTCCTTAAACTTCAGATGTTCCAAACAACACACTTGCTTTTCCTAAAGATAATGTTTCTCAGTTGGACATGTTTTTCATCCAAATATACAGAAAAAGAAGACTGAGTTTCTCTGGACATCTTTTTATTTTTCTGTGGTTTTCTTTTCACCATCAAGGCTACGCCTGTCCAATCCTTCCAAACTATACTAGTTACGTCCCTGTCAATGTTCAAGAAGCAACATAGCTGACTTCTTATATATTTTTGCTCCCCCGTGAAGGAAAAAGACAGATAACAAAAGAAAATAAAAAAAACCTCATCAAGGGTGCATGGAATTCTACTTTGAACATATACTAACTATCAAAAAAATGGCATTTGAATTGATGTTGTTATATACTATCAATGCTCATTCATATGACATTACAGTTACAATAGACCTAGTGATAACTTTTACTACAAGACTGAAATACAGAGCTTTTGACTTCATAAGACAATAAAAATAGCTACAACTCGAGAGCAACCTAGAATATAGCAGAACAAATGTGAACACTATAATGTACATCCCCGGAGAGCAAGCTAGCATTTAGCAGAACAAAAGCAAGTACTCCAATGCACATCCCCTAAAGGGTTTTGCTGTCTTTTCTGTACATAAGAATTTAGAGATAGAAACCTCTGTGCAACACTTTAAACGCAAGCTACCTGACGTCTCTTAATCATCTTTTCCAGGTTCTCTGATACCAATGCAGTCAAATTGGGATCCTCAAATCCAAGCTCAGGACCAACTCTGCACCACAAAATTACAAAAGGAAATGCTATAGTAAAACTGATTCATGGGAAAGAGAGTATAACAATCCTTGTCTTTTCCCCTTCCGTTTAGGTTTTATAACTTTTTTCCGAGTAAAACAGAAGAGGCAAAGCAAACAACTGAGTAAAGGACTAATGGATGGAGTTTTTCTGACCGTTCCAGTTGAACTCAACCAAAGAGGCCTTTAGAAGCCTCTAAATAGTATAAGCAGACGAGATCAATAATGATTGGCACATAGATCAGCAGTAGGATTTATTAAACAAGTCAATATCGTTTTTCCTACCTCAACCTAGAACCTCTAGATAAAATTATCATAGACATCCCTATTATATAAGGAAATCGAGAGAAAAGCTGTAAAACAAGAATAACACATGAAACTGCTTACTTAGGATCCAGAACCAACTTCTGAACTTCTTTGATGGCCGAGCTTGCTGCATAGAGCGATATCTTCCCCACCTGTATGAAATGATTGAATAAAGTTAATACCAATCCAAGGGAGCGAAGGTAGGCAAAGAACAAGAATCATCACTCAGACCTCCAACATTTGCAGCTTCGCATCATGAGTATTAGGAAGGCCACGGATTTCTTCAGCCATTCTAACAGCCTCACCTAAACTTTCTGGAGAAAGAAAATCAAGGCCCAATTGAACAGTGGACTGCAATAAAATGGGGAGAGGAATCAGATGCAATTAGGTAGGTCAATCAGCAGAACTTTCTATGTCACACACTAACGAAGGTACTTATGCAGTTTCTTCAATGGCTCTAGTAGAGAGTGTTTTTAAAAGGTCTAAGTTCCTCATTTAACATAAATAAACATGTTTCTTTTATGAGTACAACTAGGAGAATTAAGAATCTGAATTGTTTACGAGCCACTCATAAAATTCGTCGTGCCCCCTAACCTGAAGATTCCTCACTTGGAAAGGACATCCAGCAGGAATGAAAATTGCTTCACCTAACTGCTGTTCAAATGACCAAGGCTCTATTCCTGAGAGTAATCAGAGTTTCAATCGAGATCAGTTTGTGACAGTTTAAATAGAAGCAAGCAACAGAAAAACAATAGAGGACAGAGAAGGAAAATGCTAAGATCAGTGATAGGCATTTGGATGTTTCGAAGAATATTTGCATATCAGAGTCCATTTTTAGGGTCTGACTAAATATCTCGAAATTGAGAACTAAAAGCAGAACACATCAGTTCCCAAAAATAAGAACTCAAGGAAAGTTTCATCAAGATAGCAAAAATCCAATTCCAAGGCAAGCATATCAAGGGGAAGATACTGTAAGCCCAAAATTGCCAGCACATGATGAAGATGCTTGAAAACATCTTCTTGGGCTGACATATTGCATTACAAATCTTAATCTCACATTGTCAACTTTAATAACAAATTATTACTCTTACCAAATATCTCTTTCAACTTTCTCTTATGATGCTCATTCAAATATACTATTCCATCGTGGAGAGGACTGGACACCTGAGACCAACAATGTAGGAAGCAGATACGATTACCTCAATATCTAGATTCTAAAGAGAGAAATACTTGGACAAATTATTGCATTTGAGAAGAAACGTACAGAATCATCTGTTACACGGTCTGAATCTCCATGTTTCTTCCAATGATATCTTAGATACTCGATCAGCACCGGCACATCCTGCCTGCGGAAGACATCCCAAAGAGCCCCAGAGTGACTCGTCTCTGAGCCAATTAAATTGAAACCATTCAGATCTTCATGACTAAAGTTATCTACATCAATCGGAGAAGCTCTGCTCTCTTGGTCGACCAACATTTTATTGGCATTTGAATCTGTATCCGCATAATGGTCATGCCCTTTATTTCCACCAGGTGAGAATTTGGAGAAATCTCCTTCGCTCGAGACATTTAGTGCAGCACAAGGAAATTCTCTGTGATCAGATTCAGCAAAGGCTTTCTGTATCTTTCCTATCTTTGTCTTCTGCCAACCTTTTAGTTTGGCCTCACTGACATGGACCAAAAGGAATACCTAATTACAGAGAAGAAACAGCAAACCCAAATCATTTATCAGCTGAAATCAGGATTTGTATTATAAGACCATGTAAAGGAGAAGTGCAAATTAATATCTGTTCCTGATGACTTAAAAATTAAGGCCAGGATCAGGAATTTTCCATTATCAAATCAATGTCATATCAAACAGACTAAACAATCAAATTTGTTTTTGTTAACTAGAAACCTTAGACTCTTCTTGACAGCTCAAGCTTCAAAATTTTTACTGCAGAGAAAAATAAATGGTCTTGAAGATTTAATTCAGAGATGCATTGCCAAGTACGAGTACACGTCATCCTCATAGTGGAAATCAAGTTATTTTGCATGTCACATGGCATCGACTTCAAACAACCACAAGAAACAATCTTATCGAAGTAGGGATGGCATGAGAAGGATATTATGGTACTCACTAGGTCACGCATGTTGATGTGCAGATTGTTCACTGAGTCACCTCTACCAAGTTCTTCATACATCCCATAAGAAATAAAAATCTTAGGACCAACATCATTCTGCAGGGAATAATGAGGTAATTTTGCAGCTACATTTAGAAGACCCCACTTGGAGTGGATGAATTCAAGTAAAGGAAGTTTACTAATAAACTCAGGTCTCTGGTATAATAAAAACTCTTCTGAAGCACTAGGAGAAGGCCAATCTTTCAATTTGATCATTTCTGGCCAACCATTCTCATGAATTCTTCCCTCTGAGTATCCTCTGATGAACTGACCAAGCTGAATATCAATCTGTAAAACAATAAGTACAAGAGATGGTGGTATGGTCAGCCGAAGATAAAAGGAAATCAACAGGCCACTTCTGCTGAAAGTGGACACAATTTTTTCATACATATGATAGTGGAGATGAACCTCATTGCCAATCTAAAGCAAGTTGAAACTAGATCTAGCTAGTAATGCAAGCTAGAGACAACTGGTACCAACCTCACTCCAATCAAAGCAATCAATGGCCTTCACAGTTCTGTTATCATCTTTTGTTTTCTCCTCAGTTGTCTCCCTTACTCCTCTCCATATTACGACTGGATCCCAGTTTGACATTGATGATACATCATAAACATCCTTGATGATAACAGGTTTACCTCTGCTCCATTGCTTTCTGAATTTCTCAATCCCTTCACTTCTAATATCTTCAGAAGATGGATTGTACAAAAAGTTATCATCACCATTCTCTCTATGAGCAGCCTGGAACAACTTCCCTTCAGAGGTATTATCCAGATCACCAGAATCACATACTTCACAGCCGCTAACCATTTCTTCTACATTTTTCACCAGTTTAGCCACCCAATTCATCTTAAAGATTCGCTTTAATGATAAGACAGAGGAATTGCAGCCTCCATATTGCTTCGGTGGACATGGTATGTAGCCATTACTATCTGCTTTCCAATCAGAAAGCTTGGTGAATAAATTTAGATGAACGTTTGACAATTTCTCTTCCTTTGATGTGGCTTCTCTGCCATCAACTCTTCCTGGGAACTGCTTACCCCTCTCTTCCTGAATAACCTTGGTCGCATCTCTGATATCTTTGCAGCAGCTGAGGCAGAGGTCATATGAGCAATTTGGGCAGTGTCTATGGTAATCAATAATTGGTATCCTGCAGAAATTACTGCAAGCAGACACATCTTGGTGATATATATTTTGTCAAGCACAGAGGTTGAGAGTGCCCATTTCCTAATAGCAGGAATGGGCAAAAGAGTGAAAATATTACCAGCACATTTGCTCATCTGCATTCAATTTGGTCCGGCCGAGATCCATTCCATTTCCTGGAGAATATAATTCAGTTCATAGTTCAACCATTATCAAATTTGGAATCCCTCTATACCTCAATAAAGATGCAAAAGGTCATGCTTATACCTCGAAGTTTTTTTTCCAGCTCTACCTCAAAGCACTGCAGATTATGAATGTGCTTAACAACCGGAAGAACTGCAGATAAAAGGGAATAGAAAAACTGCAGTTTGTTTTGTGCAGGTATCTCCTTTATTCTAACCTATGCTTACAGCAATAATGAAACACATATCAGAAAGGAATACTTTATAAATATTAAGCAAACCATAGAATGCCTAACGTAAAGCTCTTTTAGCCTAATAGGTAAATACCTTTATCAAGTTGCCTCCACGCAAACACACTTTACAATTGCAACTACCACGACACGCAGGACAAATCCTCTGTATCTCTTCAACTGACATGTCGGAGAACCTGACATTAATCACTGTAGTCATTGCATAGGAAATGGAGAAACTAGACATGTTGCTCTTTTTAGTGAGTCTCACCAAGTTGAGATGCAGCTTTCACAGTATCCTCTTCTATCACATCTAAGGCACCAAGTTACTTGTTGATTGTTCCGCCTACACTGGTGACAACGTTGCCCCCCTGTATTATCAGAAGAATCCGAGCTCGCTTCAGAAGTTCCCTAGGGGCAAAAATTAAGGGAGCCCAAGTGAGGATACAACAGACAACCAGAAAAAAACAATGACAGACTGTTGACTTATGATACTTGGAGAGATAATGAAATTTCAGGTCTAAGAAACTCTAATTGAATCCTAGGCGATATGTCTACATAAAGCTTAATGTGCAGATTACATAACGATCACCACAATTTATAATCTTAAGTAGAATTATTTTTTACTTAATGAACTTTCCCTGCATCACATGGTCCTAGAATAATCTCAGATTTACTAAAATACAATTGTCCACTTCCTAAAGTAACTTCATTCCCGGCGGTACTCAACCATGAGTTCAAACTCACCGTCGTAGGACTTGAATCAAACATCTTCTGCGATCTGCTTCTGGATGACTCCATACCAGAAGGGGGTGGCGTCCTGTAACCTCTATGGCTTTCATCATACTGCATACCTTCCATATCTAGATCATCAGCAGACTTCATGCTGCGAACTAAAAACATCTTGCTTTGAGGTGTTTCAGATAAATAACCCATCCGATTCTTTGACACCTTTTCATTATGCCTCTTCCCAGAGACTGCACCAGAATAATCCTCATTTTTCTGGTTCGCATCTGGTAAATCCATATCATCACTTTTACTCTCCGAATATATATCATTTTCATCCAATGATTTTCTCTTTCCTTTTTTCATGTTGGCTCTCATTGCAGAATTTGCAGCCCTCTTCTTAGCCTGTATGTAGTGCTTTTCGCACACAGTCTTATCAGGCATAGACATTGCAGTGCATCTCCATTGTTTCCCATCGGACCTCTTACAACGCAAATCATCAGGAATCCCGATGTTATCTTCACCGGGCCCAGAGGATGATCGTGTATAATCCATCAAGATGTGCAATATGAAGCGAAGATGCTAAATTATCATCCAAAACCATATGATGAACAACCTGAACATTCACAAGATAGGTTGCCAGGAAAACAGAAAGAGGAATCAAATTGCGTGGACTTGAAAAACACAAAAACTTTAAAAGTACTAAAAGCTTATTAAAGTTAAGTTAAATCTACAGAAAGATTTACAACAATGCAACGAGTATAATGCATAAATATACACCACAAGGTTCTGTAGGGTGCATCTTCAGGCTGCTTAATATTTTATATAGACGAACAAGAATGACATGCAATCTTGATCTCCTAAGTTTCTTCCTATAAATCTCACACTTATCCTACATGAATAAACAATGTAAACACTCCTGACAAACACCAGCCTAAAGTAAGTGTAACAACAACTAAGCCCTAATCCCTATGAGTTGGTATTGCCTATATGGGTCCTTTGTTTCCATTGTATTATGCACTTGGCTAAATTTGCATAAAAACTCATGATGTTCAGTGTCTTTCTAAATCCATTCACATGAGAGAACGTTCAGAATATAGATCAGTAATAATGAGGGATACACTAGTGTATCATCTACAAAAATATTTTTCATCGCATAGGAAGCAAATAAGAACACCAAACTAACCTCAGAGTATCACAACAACAACAAAAACAACTACCCAGTATAGTCCCACAAAGTAGGGTCTGGGGAAAAATAAAGAACTAAAAAAAATAAAAACTGCAACCTGGTTCACAATTCGTATTCTATAATTAAGAATAAAACTTAAGGGATCAATCTCTCCTCGCCTTTCAAATTCGACCTAGCTCTTGATCTTGATGGACAAATTTCATGAGATACTCCGGGTTGAGGAATGACTTCAGCCAATTCAAAAAGTAATTCTATTAGCTTAGCCAATTATTGGGAAAGATAATACATAGATTCTCTCCCTCTATAAAATAAAACACAAAAACATTTTTTACCCTTTTTCACTTCCCTCTTGATAGCAGAAAACTAATACTTGCAAAGTGATATCAATGTTCTTTAAGCATTTTGCTCTATTCGCCCATTTAAAATTAAAGAACAGAAAAAATCCATCTCCGTAAAACTAAACAAAAAATATGTCAAAGAATCCAAATTCTGCGGCAGAGATTGTTTTAAATCCAAAAGGCATGCATATTCGGGGATAATTGTTTCAGCTATAATCAGAAAAAAGACATAATATTCTTACATTAGCGGCGAATTATGGAGGATCAAGGTTCAAAATTCATCAACAAAAATTAGGGTGAAAAAAAAAAAGAGTTCTTTAACAGTAAGGGAGATCGGTAACTACCTATTGTTATATGTATTTATGAAATATGCATAAGAGTAAACAGTGAATGAAGAAAAAAGTAGAGAGAGAAATTAAGAGAGAGAACCTGGGTGGGTAATTGGTGAAGCAGTAATTCGCAGGACTGTGAGATGCAGAAGACGCGGAGGAGAAGGAGAAGGAGACGAATAAAACGACGCCGTGGGAGACTTGCTGTAACAAGTCCTGCACTGCAGCTGACATCCCATCTTCTCTCGTCCCTTATTTTTCTTTTTTCCTTTTCAGAAAAGAAAAAAGTGAAAGGGAACAAATTTCTTAGCTTGGCTAAAATATTAAAATTAACTGCTCTTGTGAAAGATTATTCAATTTGTCTCTATTTAAAATATTGATTTAGATGTTTTTATTTAATGATGATACGAGAACGAATTTCAAAAAATATTTCTTTATTCCATTTTATATCGAAAGTGTTGATAATTACAGCATATGCCCTTATGATATGAGAAGCCTACACATTTTTATTTTTTTTTTAAACAGAAGGAATGTGTAACAACGTGAGTTTTAAAGTTAAAATCTTCAAGAAGCAGCTCTTGTAAAAAGAAAGGCCAAAAGAAAATTATTCAATATAATAAATTTTGTGAAGTTCAAAAGAGATATTTTTTGTCACATGTCTAAAAGAGTCTATTGTAAATGAGAATTAATGTTCTTTAAAATTTGAATCTTGTAAAATTCTTTGGCAGAAAATGAGCACAAATCTTCCAATCTTTAATTGAAAGTATTTCTCCGTTCTGCACAATGCTAATAGGATTCGATTCACATTCTTTATTTGAATCTGCCTTTTTTATTACTCTTTTATTTATTTTAATTTACACACTTAAAATGAGAAAAAATATGCTCCTTTTCCATCTTATAAGAGGTCTAAGCGCTTGATTTTGAGGAAAGAAAGGTGTTGCCAACTAAGAAGTTTGTCGTCCCAAAGTTTAAACCCGAGACCTATTATTAAATGTGAATGGTTCTCAATCATCACACCACAGACCTTATAGATTATAAAAAGTATTGAAAGAGAGAAAACACAACTCCTTCTAAATTTATTAGTATTATACATTGAAATCCTTTTAAAGGAAATGAATACCTTGACACAAAAGGTAGACATTTGAAATGTAATACCCCATACATTCAAGATACAATGCATTTTAAGTGAATCAACGTAAGACAACGAGCTTAAGGACCTTTACAAAGATAATGATGGATTAAAATAAGAGTTAAGGAAGTAACGCGAGGGTTGGAGGTTAAACAAATTAAATATGTTAAAACCCGTACTTTCAGAGTAAACCAAGTGTCACGCCCCAAATCCGAAAGACATGATCGACATTCGACCGGGTATCCCCAGTCGAGCGGACCTAGGTGCTTTTCCTAACCCATGAGTTACCCCACATTCCCATTTCTTACTAACCGAGTGGAACAATTATTTATAATTGAAACACCTTATACAAGGCATACATAACATATATGATATTAGCGTGGTCTACAATTTACAATGCCCAAAATACAAAGTACATACTGCATAGTTCATGACCCACATTTCCTGTCTACGGAGCCTTTAAGGATGAAAGATGATAGTATAATACTTGCTGGTAACAAGGCTCCGGCTATACCTTTTTCACACACCAAAATAAGATCTCAAAATACAAGAACAAAAGCGGCATGAGCCACGCAGGGCCCCGGAAGGAAAGGGGCTCACCAGTACAGCTGACAGGGAATGAGGAAGAGCCACGGGCGGTGGACTGGAGTACCTGCTATAGATTCACCTACAATCATAACACGAATGTAGCGCCCCCGGCAAAAGGGACGTCGGCACATTTGAATTGTACTGGTATCTATGAACAAAACTTGTCCCAAGTAAACTCAAGCCGTATACAAGTAGAAAACAGCAATAAAAGCAGCAACCAAGCACACATAAAAGGTACAATCAAGCCAAAAAAGGGTGCACACTCTCCTATTTTCCATTTCCACAATTCCACAAAATGATTTCACAAGTTTACTCAATTATTTATTTCAACACTGATTTCGATCACTTTTCCACCCTTATTACCTCGACCACATTTATTACCTCGGCCACCCTTATCACCACAATCCACACATTATAACTTCGTGTTGCGGAGCGCAACCCGACCTTGCCGTACAGTTTCAATTCACAAACAACACAACCACAACAATTAATTCACGAAGATTAACAACAATGCTTCTCAATACATAACCACAACAATGTTACAAGTGTTTCCATAACCAACAATACCAATTCCATCATATTCAACAGTTCATATGCAATTCAAGACACCACAACAAATGCCCACAATAATTCTAGTATATTGTTACCACGGTTGTTTCGATTTCACCATTTATGAATCATTTAATCATTTATTCCTCGACTTTTTCCACAAGATGCATTCACAATCACACAAGTCACAAGAAGCTCAAAAATAACCCACAAAAATATCAACTACCAATCAATTCACACCAACAAGGCGATTTCACAAGGATCAAGGTTAGCCATACATACCTGGAGTCGAATTCCCTTTTTAAAATCCCATTCTTAGTCACGAAGCAATATAGCCACATCAATCTAATTCACAAATTAATCATGTACCTTAGAATTGAAGTTCACAATTACTACCCGGCTTATTTAGGTTATCAAGCATAGTTCTGTACTTCTACCCAATTTCCCTTACTAGATTTTAGATTTTGAAAGATATGCATATGAGTTTCCATCCATTATTTCAAAAATTAAAGCATGAGACTCCCTCCTTAGTTTAAATCTGAAAATTTGGGAAAAGGGTTAGGGATTTTACCTGTAAGAGTGGGGATGAAAATAGTAAATTAGAATTTTCTGGCCCGGATAATTTTGGAGAATCAATTTGATGATGAACCCTTTCTCCCTCAAGAAATCTCTCTTCCTTCTCTCTTGTTTTGTTCAGAAAATATGCAAAAACGAGGGGTTGGGGTGTTTTATTAGAAATGGGTTAGGTTTAAAAGTTTAGAAAATTGAAGCATGTGCATGATCAGCGGTCGCACTCTGCGATTGCAAAGTTGATATGCGGTTTGCTGATTGGACCGCAGAAGGGTCCCAAATTGCTGGCCTCTCTGCTTGGATATGCGGTGGGAATGCGGTCTGAATTCCTGTTCTGCGATCGCATATTGCACCGCAAAACTGACCTCCTCAAATCCTCAAGAAATTTATGCGACTACTATGCGGTCCGCATATTGGTTATGCGATCGCATAATAGATCGCATTGTAAACATAAAATTTAGCTAACTCTCTGATTAACTCTGCTTCAGAGATGCGGTATGTATACCTAATCTCCGACCGCATTCTTGACCGCAGAAATGATATTTTTCCGGAAAACTTTGGCTCTAGATTTTTAAGTATAAATTCAGTAGAAAGGGTCCCAACATATAGGTGGACCTGACTCTATGAGTTGCTAGGATTTGAGCACTCATTTTCACGGGGTCTTACATCCTCTCCTGCTTAAGATCATTCGTCCTCAAATGAGAACTTTGAAAATTAAATAGTTTGGAAACATGATATGCAAGCTTCTAAGTTTTCACTAACTCTCATATTTTAGAAAAATTTCTCCAGAGTTTCCTTTGTAATTTGGACATTATCTACCTGTCAGGGAGTCCCTAAAACACATTTCCAAGCACCATTGCACAAATCTTGCTACCCCTATAACTGGTATACAATTCATTACCTTCACACTTGTACATACTCAATTTATCAACACACTTTCGCATATAGTCAGTTACCTCAAGGAGTACGACACACTCTTAACCATTTTGGTACATTATACGAAATTAAATTAAGCATTAATCGTGTGCACTATCATAAGCCATTTTCTTATCACAAGAGTACGATACTTTCACTTAGCATGAAGAGTTCCTATAGTCCAATTCATTACCTTTACACCTACGCACATTCAATTGCTTGACACCCTTTTACACATAGTTGATTACCTTAAGGAGTGCGACACAGTTAATCATTTCAATACATTCTATCCATGCAAAATTAATCGTTACTATTTTACACTTACTCTACCATGGGCCAATTACCTACCACAAAAGCACAAAAACTTCATTTACCGATAAGAGTTGCATAGGGCCCAAACAATCACGACACACAAATTTTTTGGCATAACTTGGAGAACTACAATAGTAAAGCATTTAGGGAACTTTTGCACCAAATGGGACACAATGCTAGTTCGCTTAGGGACAAGAACTTACACGACCACTCCTAGACTTGTTCAAACAAATAGGGTTATTTTACTTTCATCTCATCTTCTGCTTCCCACATGGCCTCTTAGACTTGTTGATTTCGCCACAACACTTTAACCGAAGCGATCTCCTTATTTCGCAATTTACGGACTTGTCTATCAAGAATAGCAACCGGAATCTCTTCATACGATAATTCTTCAGTAACCTTGATGTCTTCAACTGGAACGATGGTGGACGGATCCCTAACCACTTTCCTTAACATGGACACGTGGAACACCGAGTGCACTAAGGACATTCTAGGGGGCAAACCTATAAGCGACTTGTCCGATCCTTTGAATAATTTGATAAGGCCCGACATATCTAGGACTTAGCTTCTCTTTCTTCCCAAATCGCATCACTCCCTTCATCGGAGACACCTGCAAGAATACCCATTCACCCTCTTGGAACTTTAATTCTCTTCGACGCACGTCCTCATAGGATTTCTGGTGACTCTGCAAATTCTTCATCCTTTCCTAAATGATTTTAACCTTTTCCATGGATTGTTGCACGAGATCCGGCCCTATCATTTCTGCTTCACTTGCTTCGAACCATCCGATCAGGGACCTACATCTCCTCCCCTACAAATCCTCAAACGAGGCCATCTGGATGCTAGCATGGAAGCTGTTATTGTAAGCAAATTCTATAAGGGGCAAATGATCATCCCAATTACCTTTGAAATCCAAGACACAAGACCGCGACATATCTTTAAGCATCTGAATAGTCCTCTCTGCTTGACCATCGGTTTGCGAATGAAAATTCATGCCGAGGTTCACCTGAGTGCCCAAACCTTGATGAAATTTCTTCCAAAAGTTAGTTGTGAATTGAGCCCCTCAATCCGAAATAATAGAAAGTGGAGTACCATGAAGCCTCACTATTTCCTTGATATACAATGGAGTATATTGTGCTGCAGTATTGGTGGACTTGACCGGCAAGAAGTGGGCTGCTTTGGTGAGTCGATCCATTATCACCCAAATTGAGTCGAATTTGCGCTGAGTGCGAGGTAGTCCTGCCACGAAATCCATATTGATCATCTCCCATTTCCATATTGGTATTTCCATAAGTTGGGTTAACCCACCGGGTCGCTGATGCTCGGCCTTTACTTGCTGACAATTTGAACATTCAGATACAATCTGCCACACCCCTCTTCATACCGCTCCACTAATAAATTTCCTTGAGACCGTGATACATTTTCATAGAACCTGGGTGCACCGAATACCTGGAATGGTGAGCCTCCGCCATTACCCTCTCCCGAATATTATCTATATCTGGGACGCATAGCCTACTCACATCGTAACTCACCATCATGGCTACCAAGTGAAAATGCCGAAATTTGGTTACTCCGAATTGCCTCCTTCATTTGTGCCAACGCTGGATCAATGAACTATTTTTCCTTGACTTACGTTACAAGCGACGACTCTACTACATTGTGCACCATAATTTCCTCCTCATTTGGGGTCGAGATACAAACCCCAAGACTATTCAATTGATAAACCTCTCAAGCTATGATCCTCTTATCTGCTCCCAAGTGAGACAAACTACCCATGGATTTCCGACTAAGGGCGTCGGCCACCATGTTTGTCTTCCCTGGATGGTACAAAATTTTAATATCATAGTCTTTATGCAATTCTAACCACCGCCACTGCCTCAAGTTTAACTCCTATGCTTAAAAAAATATTGGAGACTCTTATGGTCCGAGAACACATCCACATGGACCCCATAAAGGTAACAACGCCATATTTTTAAGGCAAACACAACTGCTGCAAGCTCCAAGTCATGCGTCAAGCAATTTTTCTTGTGATTCTTGAGTTGCCTTGAAGCATATGCTATAGCCTTCCCATGCTGCATGAGCACACACCCTAAACCGACTCTGTAGGCATCGCAATACACCACAAATCCTTCCGTGCCTTTTGAAAGAGCCAATACCGGTGTCGAGGTCAATCTTGACTTTAATTCCTGGAAACTTTTCTCACAGGCATTGGACCAATGGAATTTGACTGATTTCTGCGTCAATTTAGTCAATGGGGAGGCAAGGGTGGAGAACCCTTTTACAAACCTCCGATAATACCCCGCTAACCCAAATAAGCTACGGATCTCCGTCGGGGTTGTGGGCCTATGCCAATCCTTCACTACTGCAATCTTTTGGGGTTCCACTCGAATTCCCTTACTGGAAACAACATGACTCAGGAAAGTGACAGACTCCAACCAAAATTCACATTTTGAGAATTTAGCATACAACTGGTGCTGATGGAGTGTCTGCAAAACTGCCCTGAGGTGATTGGCATGATCCTCCCTGCTTTGCAAATAAACGAGGATGTCGTCAATGAAAACAACCACAAAGGAGTCTAGAAATGGCTTGAAGACCCGATTCATAAGATCCATGAAATTTGTCGGGGCATTGGTTAGCCCAAAAGACATGACCAAGAATTTGAAGTGACCATAGTGGGTTTTGAAAGCGGTCTTAGGAATATCCTGCTCTCTGGTCTTCAATTGGTGTTACCCGGACCGCAAATCAATTTTAGAGTAGAACTTCGCACCTTGCAATTGGTCGAACAAATCATCTATCCGGGGTAAAGGGTATTTATTCTTGATGGTGAATTTATTAAGCTGCCGATAATCGATGCACATCCGAAGCGACCCATCCTTCTTTTTGACAAAAAGAACCGTAGCACCCCATGGCGACACACTCGATCGAATGAACCCCTTCTCTATTAAATCCTTCAGCTGCTCCTTCAACTCTTGTAATTCTACTGGCGCCATTTTGTATGGTGGAATAGATATTGGCTGGGTACCTGGCAATACATCAATCCCAAAATCAATCTCCCTATCTGGCGGAATTCCTGGAAGCTCATCTGGAAATACCTCAAGAAACTCATTTACAACTGGCACAGATTTTGGGGCATGTACTTTTGAAGCGGTGTCCGCCACCCGAACCAATTTATAGATGCACCCCTTCTTAATCATCTTCGAAGCCTTAAGGTAAGAAATAAGCCTACCTATTGGCACAACACCATTCCCTTTCCACTCAACAACCGTTTTGCTAAGGAACATGAGACTCATGACTCTCGTCCGGCAGTCAAGTTTAGCAAAGCACGAATAAAGCCAGTCCATTCTCATAATTACGTCAAAATCTACCATTCCAAGTTTAATAAGGTCGGTCATGGTAACACGACCACACACCGTGATGACACATTTCCTATAAACTCGTGCAACTGTAATAGAATCAACAACCGGAGTCGATACGGAAAATGGCTCATGAAGCTATTCGGGTTCTATCCCAAAGCTCGGAGCAATGAATGGGGGTGACATAGGACAAAGAAGACCCAGGGTCAATAAGAGCATAACAATCGATGGTCTGAACAGACAAGATACCTGTAATAACATCTGGAGAAGCCTCATCATTCTGAAGACCACTCAAAGCATAGAACCGGCTCGGTCCACCTCTACCACGAGCCCCACCCCTAACTGCACCACGCCCTGCTGGAGCTGGAGGACACACTGATGATGTAGCAACTGAAGAACCGGATGACTGGGGGAATCCCATACCCATGCCCTGCCTAGACGGACGATAGTCCCGCTGGATGTGACCTCTCACCCTGCAATTAGAACACATCGGGATGTCCAAATAGCAAGTCTCTGTATGGAACCTCCCACACTTGGGACATGTAGCTCCCTCTGTTGCCGGGGCCTCATCCCCGAATGACCGAACTGGTAGAACCTCCTACTGTCAGAACCTGGCTTAAGGAACTACCATGCTGATAGCTGTGCACAGATGGCGGTGCACTTGCTGAGGACTGGGCATATGAATGGGATAGCCCTGATTTCCCTCTCCTCGGATCTAACCTCCCTAAGTGACCCATTGACCGGGCCCTGTTGCTACTCTCCCTATCCGCCCGTATCTTCAACTTCCTAGCCTTTGTGGCCTGAGCGAATCCTACAATCTTTCCATAATTCATATCTGAGTGTAAGGCCGCTGTAGCAAACTCATTCACCACCAACGGACTAAGACCCTGAATAAAATGCCGAACTCAAGCACCCATGGCCGACACTAGCTGAGGAGATTACTTGGACAACCTCACAAACTCCATATGGTACTCCCAGACACTCATACTACCCTGCTTGAGAACCTCTAACTCGGGGCACGGGCTGCCATTGTCTCGTTAGGCAAGAAATGGTCCATAAAAGCATCCACAAACTCCTCTCATCTAGCCGGAGGTCTTCCCTCCTCGCGGGAATCCTCCCACTTCTCGAACCACGAGCGTGATGCTGCTCTCAACCTGTAAGAAACCACGAGCGTGCTGCTGCTCTCAACCTGTAAGAAGCTAACTCAATCCCCTATGAATTTGTGGCCTTCATCACACGAAGGGACTTGTATATCTCATCAAGAAAATCCTGCGGATTGGCCTATAGATCTGTGACTGAGAACTCTGGAGGGGCCAATTGCAGAAACTGGTGGACTCTAAAGCTGGCGAAATCTCCCTGTTCGCTGGAGGACATAGGGGCATTATGATATCTCTGGGCCTGGGCGGCCACTAACTGGGTCAACATACGGATGGCTCCCCTGAGGTCTCCATCAGAAGCCTCGGGACCGAATGCTGGAGCAATATCAGGATTAGGAATATCGGCAGGAGGGACGGTGACACCCTCTGTCGCAGTTGGAATAGGAATGCTTGGATTTGGAAGAGACGGGCCAGGCAGATTCAAAGCCGGGGAGTCACTCTCACCCACGGCGTCCGGTATTTGATTCACGACCACACTTGTGGTGAAGTTGGCCTCAAAGCCGAGTCTAGCTTTCTTCTTAGGTGCCGTTTCTGAAAATTTCGGGACAAGGCACGGGTTAGACACAAATATTTCCACTTTTCACTTCACCACACGAAATGGAATAACAAATAAAAGAGTAGTTTCCTAAATGCCCGTGTAGCCTCTGCTTATAGATGTGGTCGATAACACACCGATAAGAAGGGCTCTACTATGCACGGCTCCGAGACATCCTAGGACTCTTTTTAAAACCTTAGTCTCTGATACGAAGTTTGTCACGCCCCAAATCCGAGGGAAATGAGCGGCACTCGACCGGGTATCCCCAGGCGAGTGGACCTGGGTGCCTTTCCTAACCCCATGAGTTACCCCACATTTCTATTTCTTACTAACCGAGTGGAACAGTTATTTATAATTGAAACACCTTTTACAAGGCATAAATAACATAGATGATATTAGCAAGGTTTACAATTTACATTGCCCAAAATACAAAGTACATACTATATAGTTCATAACCCACATTTCCTGTCTACGGAGCCTCTAAGGATGAAAGATGATAGTATAATACTTTCCGGCAACAAGGCTCCGGCTGTACCTTTTTCACACACCAAAATAAGATCTCAAAATATAAGAATAGAAGTGGCATGAGCCACGCAGAGCCTCGGAAGGAAAGGGGATCACCAGTACAGCTGACAGGGAATGAGGAAGAGCCACGGGCGGTGGATCGGAGTACCTGCTATAGATTCACCTACAATCATAACACGAATGTAGCACCCCCGCCAAAAGGGATGTCAACACATTTGAATTGTACTGGTATGTATGAACAAAAATTGTCCCAAGTAAACTCAAGTCGTACATAAGTAGAAAATAGCAATAAAAGCAACAACCAAGCACACATAAAAAGTACAATCAAGCCAAACAAGGTTGCACACTCTCCTGGTTTCCCCTTTTCACAATTCCACGGCAATGATTTCGTAAGTTTTCTCAAGTATTTATTTCAACAGGGATTTCGATCACTTTTCCACCCTTGTTACCTCGGCCACCCTTATCACCCCGGCCACCCTTATCACAACAACCTACACCTTATAACTTCGTGTTGCGGCGCGCAACCTAACCCCGCCGTACAGCTTCAATTCATAAAGAACACAACCACAACAATGAATTCACGAAGATTAGCAACAATGCTTCTCAGTACATAACCACAATAACGTTACAAGTGTTTCCATAACCAACAATACCAATTCCATCATATTCACAGTTCATATGCAATTCAAGTCACCACAACAAATGCCCACAATAATTCAAGTACATTGTTACTACAGTTGTTCCAATTTCACCATTTATGAATCCCTTTAATCATTTATTCCTCGACTTTTACCACAAGATGCATTCATAATCATACAAGTCACAAGAAGCTCACAAATAACCCACAAAGATATCAAATACCAAGCAATTCACACCAACAAGGTGACAAGGTTAGCCATACATACCTGGAGTCGAATTCCCTTTTTAAACTCCTATTCTTAGTCACCAAGGAATCTAGCCACGCCAATCTAATTAAAAAATTAACACATGTACCTTAGAATTGAAGTTCACAATTACTACCCGGCTTGTTTAGGTTATCAAGCACAGCTCTGTACTTCTACCCAATTTCCCCTTACAATATTTTAGGTTTTGAAAGACATGCATGTGAGCTTCCACCCATTATTTCAAAAATCAAAGCATGAGACTCCCTACCTAGTTTTAAATCTGAAAATTGGGGAAAAGGGTTAGGGATTTTATATGTAAGAGTGGGGATGAAGATATTAAATTAGAATTTCCCGGCTCGGATAGTTTTGGATAATCAATTTGATGATGAACCCTTTCTCCCTCAAGAACTCTCTCTTCCTTCTCTCTTAAATTGTTCAGAAAATATGCAAATGAGGTGTTGGGGTGTTTTATTAGAAAGGAGTCTGGTTTAAAAGTTTAGAAAATTGAAGCCGTGCATGATCTACGATTGCACTCTGCGATCGGAGAGTTGATATGCGGTCCGCAGATTTGACTGCAGAAGGGTCCCAAATTCCTGGCCTCTCTGCTTGGGTATGCGGTGGGAATACGGTCCGCATATTGGACCGCATTGTAAACATCAAATTTAACTATAAGGAGGTCATGTTTTAAAATAATTGAATCATATAATATTCGTATATTTATTTTTTAAGTCAAACAAGTTGTAAAATAAAATACGGCAAAAGTTGTCACAAGTTACATTTATAATATGAGCTAAATTTGGGTCTAATATCACTTAGCTTTTCTCTTAATATACTTCGAGTTACAGGGTGATACACATATCAAATTAAAGATCTACGAGTCTAGTTTTCAACTCTTTACACCGTTCGTCTATACGATGTCAGAATAGAGAGATATTTGCATTTTTGCGAGACTGCGCAAGCAGCCCCCTTGGGACCCACAAAGTCGGCGGAAGCTTATCTTGTTATATAAAGTGATAGCTTTTGTCTCTAAGTCTCATTTTCGACCAAATTAGACCTCCAAGCATATCTAAACTCTCGTTAAGCATATCCAAAAGTTTTATATACAAATCTAAGGCAAAACCACCTATGTTCTTCATAAAAAGTGTTGTATAAGCGGTGGAGATCACTTATATGATGTTGTTGATGCGTTGTGAGCTATTTCAATTTTAAGGAGAGTAGTTCTTGAAATTTTTCTTGTCGTTTAATGGTAAGATCTCTCCTACATGAGTTTGATCATATCTAAGCTCTAGCTAAGTTTTTTGGAGCTAGAAGTTACCATGTTGGACTATTTTGAGGTGTTTTTATGATGTTGTTGTAGCTGGAGTTTTGGGAGAATACATACATACATACATATATATATATATATGTGTGTGTGTGTGTGTGTGTGTGTGCGCGCGCGCGCGCACGCGGGAGCATTGTTAATATGTAACTTGAAGAGAATAAGAAGTGTAGAAGAGTGCTTTGTTGCTAGTTAATGACCGAGCTTGTCGCTCGACGTATCATAAGCTAGCTATTCCTAAGTTTAACGTTGGCTTTATTAATGTTGTTATATTGTATTTTTGGGCAGATCTCGTGTTGTTAAGGTGCTGGATATATGAATTAAGGGTGGCCTATTATTATTGATGCTGTGATCTTGAGGGAGGTGAAAGAAGTGTAGGAGATGTTATCCGATTTTCCGTAGAACAAGTTTGTCGCGTGGTAGCTAGTTGATGTGTTACTATTATTGATAGTAGTGTTATTTTCATTGGTGTAGAGTACATTGAAGAGGAGACTTTCCCACCATCTTCATCGAAGGATCGACTTAAAGGTATGTAAGGCCTTCCATTTCTTCTTCTATCATGATTCTGTAGTGACGTCACCATTATAAGAGGTTTAAGGGGACGAGTCCTAGTGTATGTTCTATGTTGACGGGTTATGAGCCTCTAATAGTTCAAAAGTGAATATAGAATCTATGAACTTATAAAATGGCCGAAGCAATTTTCATTACTTAGTGAAGGTAGATACGGAAGATCCCTAATGCTAGAAAGAGAGAGATGTAAATTAAGAGATGTGATATTTGCTTAATAAGAACCTCCCCATAAATTTAAAGGCTATGAATGAACAAGCTAACTAATGAAGAATAGAATGTACGTATAAGTACGTAAGGTCACATAAGTTATGAAACGCAATGTACTACCTAACTAGAATAATCGTGTGCATGCGAAAATAGTAATTAACTTGCATAAGTTAAAGGAAGTGGAGATTGAGTAAACGAATGCTATAAGTCTCTTGAAACAGTATTAAATACGAGCTCTATGATGTACTAAATGAATTTGTAAAGGTAAGATTATACAAATATCGAAAGCCTTTTAGTAGTATGTCACGATGGAGGTGTAAATCCGGGAATAGTTATGAGCTTCCTTAAAGCTAATGTTTAGGGATAGCGTGTTGTCGAATACGAACTAAGAGTTACCGAAAGTACTAGAAGAAGTAATACGTTATAGACACGGGTAACTAGCTTGTACAATGTTGACTGTTGCATGTTTTGTAATGTTATTTATGCATAAGTATGTTCCTTATGGATGGTCTATAAACTCATAGGGGGGTAATGAAGGTTAACTGATGGTGTCTATAAAAACGCATAGGTAAGATAAAAGTTGGCTATGGATGGTCCCATATATATGCATAGTCTGACCCGAATATTTTGATTCGTATGGATGGTTTGCTTCTACGCGTACGTGCCACCAGATAGTAATGTTTTTATGTGCCTTACTGGCGGTCTACCTTCCTACGTGTAAGAGCCACTGTGTTCTGATAATGAGTAACAACGACGATGCAACAAGAGATCACTGAGCAATAGTTGATAGAAAAGTTCAGAATCTTATGATAGGTTGAGTTGCAGACTGAAGGACCAAGTGGTCCAAGTAAACAGCGATCTAGTAAGTCGATCTAGAGTATGTGGTAATCTCACTCTTTTTCTTATCATTCAATAGACTATTTTTTGTATTCATTCATGTTTTTCGATTTTCAGTTTTTTTTTTATATGTATTGCTTTCTGCCTTACATACTTTGTACATCTCATTGTACTAATGTCCCATTGCTGGGGCGCTGCACTTCATGCCTGCATGTGCAAGTAATCAGTTTAACGAACTCTCTAAGTAGACATGATTGACATTCATAGGGGAATCGGTAAGACTCCATCTCTTTCGGAGTATAGCCGAGTCTAGAGGTCATGATATCAGATTTTGTTATAGACTTACGGGTAGGCCGGGGTCCTGTCCCGACGATATTTTGATGTCAGATACTGTTGGAGGCTTTGTAGACATATGTTCAGTATGTATAGTAAGTTAGTGGCCTTTTCGGCCCTCATTTATGCTTTGTTTTTGGGTTGTCCTGTATTGGTACTCATAGGGGCCTCCTCGACCTGAATATGTATTGATATTTTGAGTATGATGGCTAGCTGATACATTGCTTGACCACCGACGATATATTACGAGTTGCAGCCATATTAGCCCTGATAGCTTATAGTATGAAAGAGTTCGGTCATGTTGGCCTATGTATATTCTGGGTTACGTCCAACATTCAAGAGTTATAAAGTGATTTGCTCGGACAGTACGACAGCGAATGCCAGCCACGCCTCACCTAGGTTAGGGTGTGACATGAAACTGATGAATAGTTCAATATTAAGCTAAGAAAATTTGGTAACATTAGTTGCTTATACCTTATTATAATTAGAATATAGGATAGTCTATATTAAAGAGGCATATAAAAATGGTATTTTACCATTTTGTGGGTTATTATTTCTACTTTTTTTTTATTTACGGGTTCTTGTGATGTTATTATTTCGATGATTTTTATTGATGGTATTAATGTATTATCTATTTTCGTCTTTTGAACCGAGTGTCTATCAGATACAACCTCTCTATCCCCATCGGAATAGAGATAAGATCTGCATAAGGTCTACGTCACCCTCCCCAAATCTCCCTTGTGGGATTTTACTAGGTTATTCTTATTATTTGTTATTGGTGTATCATTTTATCCGGTACTTACATTGGGATGCGACTAAATTCAAATTTGCGCCAGAAAGTCCAATATTGAGGGTAAATCACTCCCTAACAAAAACGACTCCATACCCAAGTCTCGAACCCGAGACCTCTAGTTAAGGATGAAGGAGTACTTACCACTCTACCACAACTCATGTGGGTGGGTTCTTGGATGTTCAATTTAACGCTATTTACATAACGAATTGTTTAATAGGTCGTACTAGCAAGAGATCCAAAATTACATTAAACGACCACAGAATGACCTTGTCTAAAATGTTTGAGATTTTAGTTATGACCTCTGTTTTCATCACTAATTTTACAAACTTTTTATAATTCATTATAATTTAACCATTCCAACAGGTTAACCAAGTTACCAGGAAAATTGAAAACACTGCCTTGCACCAAGGAATTCTTTCACCACAACTTTTTAACTTGTTACCACCTTCACAGAAAATTAAACAAAAGATGGAATCTATTAATACTATAACAGACATAATCTCTACACAGTAAATAATACAAGTGATTACAAGATATTAAGGAAAGAATTTGCAGGAAATATATTACATATCACCATATATGAACTATAAACAGAAATTATCGATTACACTAGGGGGGGGGGGGGGTAAAAGAATGACCGTCTTTCTCTTCCTTCTCATCGAGATGTCAAAAAGAATGTGCCCATCAAGCAACTTAACAGCATAGTGTTATTTACATTACATTACTGATGTTAGCACACAATATTTGGCAAAGAAAATGTAGTGTAATGATACCTCCTTTGGAACTACTTGAAATCCCTCTATGCTTAAAAGATACTAGCCGGAAACAGCATAGCTAGTTTTCACTACTAGAGCAGTTTTACTGCATTGCTGCCTCTATGATATCTTTAGATCATATGCAGGAGATTCTGCACAATTTCGGACATTGGTGGCCTGAATTCAGGTTCCGACTGCCCAACAAAGAGAAAGGAAATGAGCGAAAGCTGACACTTCAATCACAGACATTCAGTAAGTTTTTCTAGCGATGGCAAAATGGCAATTTAGCTTATTACGAGAAAAATGGCAATTTAGCTTTTAGCATAGCTTGAAAAAATTCTCTCCCTTGATTGGGTTGATTCTAATATTGACTCAGCCTAAATAGCTATTACTGACTAGAAAGAGGTTTCTCTCAAATCACACGCTTGTTTTCCTGTTGAGCGAAGAAGGATTAAGAAATATTGATTTAACGGAATTTCTTAGCTTCATGTCTCTAGAAATTTCACTAATTGCAGAATTCTTTAACATCAAAAACAACATTTTCCGAGGTTGATTATTAAGAAGTGAACTATATGCTTTCATTAACTTTATGTCAGACAAATCATATGATTCTATCAACCAAAAGAGCAAAATGCTACAGGTAAAATGAAATGTGTTCTATAAAATATTCAGGGGCGCCTCAAGCACATCTATGGCCTAAAGCTAAAGTTTTGTGAGGCCTAATTTTTATTTTATTTTTTGTAAAAAATTAATATAATATTTTATTTGAATTCTATTCTTCTAGCGTTTTGAGATGAAAAATCGATAATATTTTCAATTGATAATATAGCCAACTCACTTAATCTTTCTTCAAACATTGTTGATTTAGCTAAGATTTTATCAATTTTAATATTGAAAAACTTCTTTCCATTGAAGCAACTGTTAACATTATACTAACGCATTAGAAAGAATCAAGTCTTTTTTTCTAGTGAGTACATAGATTAAAGTATTATCTTTTACTTGTGCTATTTTCTTCTCAAATCAATTTCAATTCACACGTTAGAAGACTATTCATACTACCTATTTTTAAGTAAGTCAAACGGTTTATTTTATGTACATATATCTAAAAACAATTATTTCCTTTTATATGAAAATGTTTACTTTTGTACCAAAGTACTAATTTTTTTAAATACATATAATAAACCTACTATTTCAAAAATATGGGGCCTCCCAAATTTGGGGGCCTAAGGCTCAAGCCTTATTAGCTATGACATTAGAGCCGGCCTTGAAACTATTCCTCATAGTTATATGCAGTCTCCAGTGAAGTAATTGAATCCAAAACAGAGTCAGTGATCTACTGCTATACTTAACCCCTGATTTATCAAAACCCTGGAATTTAACTGGATCAGAGCCTCTTGTTCATTTTATGAACAGTAACCAATAAAGTTTCTCACACACAGAACCCAACACTGTAAGTGGAACTTTACACTTCATTAAAGAGCCAAGAAAAACCTGTAAAAGAAGAAACTAACCTGAATACACAAGGAAATTATGTCAGCGAACCGAGACAAAGACTTCGATGGATAAGAACCATTTAGGGAAGGATCAACCATTCTTGATAATGCATCTATATCATGCAGCCGTGGAATAGCCCATCGAACCAGCAACTGCTCCCCTCTAGGACGGGACCTGGAAATCATATTTTAATGAGCTCAAAGTTAAAAGATGTATTATTGTACAAAAAATATGCAGTTTCAACAATAACAAAAAGTTCTCAAATACATCTGTCGAAACAAAATTAACCTGTCGTAAGATTTTCTTCCCGTGAGAAGCTCTAGCATAACAACTCCAAAGCTATAAACATCACTCTGACAAGAATAGCTTCCCAGTTCAAGTTCAGGAGCACCATAGCCGTATCCTTGCAACTAAAAGTTACAGTGAAGTCATTAACACTTTATTCATTCACAAATAAAATATAAGATGGTCAGCTTTTGTTGCCAACAAAAATTAGCAGAAACACCAGCTCTTGTCCTTTCATTTTATGCCCACGAAACAGCCGCAAACAATTTTTATTAACAGACTGCACCAACTTTTAGCAGCTAATTCATGCTTCGGCACCACATTTCCATATTAATGTGGCTGCTGGTTGAAACCAGGAAGTCAAGAATCAAGTTTCTAAAAAAGTTAAAAAGAAGTGCTTAACAAGTTCAGTGAAGATAACATACCAAAAGGCTAACATGCTATTATGAATTCAGAATAAATACCAAGAATCTCCTGTTATAATTGTTTCTATTTTGTCGGAAGAAGTGAAATTGGATTCCAGATTCTATTTTCAAACAATCAACCAATCATCAGAAATGTTTATCTATGGATCACCTGTGTTGTAGAATCAGATGACATCAAAGGTGCCAAACCACAATCTGATATACGCACAGCAAGCTCATCATCGAGGAGAACATTAGCGGACTTGAAGTTCTGGTGGACAATAGGTGGGTGACAAACTTCATGCAAGTACCTTTTCAGTGAAACAGCAAGAAGCAACTCAATCCCTAAATGATTACAAGCTAAGGATTGTGCTAAAGGAATAAATCGTGGGACAGCAAAGATATAAGCTGGAAACAAGCAGAGCTGACTTAACAGCCATTTGACCAGCAGAATTGAGATCTACACATCATTAAAACAAGTTCCAAGCACCTAAAGGCTAGTATCATCCAGCATTTTCCCATACTTACTCTAGTGCTCCTGCTGCTTGAAGTGCAATACGCACACGAGTACTCCAGGAAAGTTTTCTGTGGATCTCATCATCTAAGTGCAAAGCTTCGTGGAGAGTACCATTTCTACAATACTCATAGACAAGTAGCCGTTGCCCATGCTCCGAACAGTAACCCACAAGTTTTACAATGTTTTCATGCTTAAGTCTAGATATATTGGACACCATCTCAACAAATTCTTGATCACTTTGACGCCTGGTCACAGCAGCATCCAGTTTCTTGACCGCCAATAGCTAACAAAACAAAGAACATCAAGAAATAGCTAAGTGTCAGCGCCTTCTGATTGTGACGGAAACTAAATAGGTTATACAAACATGAGGAATACAAATAGGTAACAGGAAAGCAGGAAACTAATTCAGAACATCAAGAGGCGTGTTAGGTTTATCTACAGTCTACAAAAGGAAACTGTTGCCATCTATAAGGTTGGAACTACTACTGCTATGCAGAACTCGAATTTAACGAAAACGGACCCATCAAACATCATCAGTACGATGTATATAGAAATGTCTGCTACCACAAACCATGCTTTTAATACAAATAACGAGAAATTTCCACCTTTAAAGGGTGAAATGAAACTGAAAATGCCACAGTATCGACTGATGTGAAGCTGGTGAAACATAAAGATGCTTACATTTTTGGGAGACTCGGCTCTGTAGACTGTGCCAAGCATGCCTCCTCCAATAAGATTATCTTGAGAAAAGCTATTTGTAAACAGCTGAAGAGAGGCAATGGTGAAGAACTCTGCAGAATTTACTTTCATAGCATGTCTGACAGATGTAATTGAGGGCAAAATTGGATTTACGACCATCCTCTCAGCGGAAAGAGATGAAAGAAAAGGTGGTGGCGGTGGGGGAAGAATATCCGATATTGTCGACTCCATCTCCGAATCTAGATCATCGTCTGTATATGATGTTGTACTCTTCATGCCTATATGTTTCACAGTCTCTGAAGTATTCAGTGAGATGTTCCCTTGAGCTTTCCCATTTCCAGTCACTGGCCTCAGACCTACTTCTTTTGAACATATCCATATTGTCATCACAATGCCATTAAGAACAATAGGTAAGCAATGATAAACAGAAATCAATAAGAAGAAAGTACACAAATGTACTATTTACCTTTTTCTGCATCATAATAAGGTTTTAGCACGGATTGATTGTGTTTAGGGCCCCCCTTGGATGAATTATATGCATATTCATGATGTCTCTTGGCTTCTTTTTGGGACTCTCTTCTTCTTTTTAAGAATCGTGACATCAAAAGGCAAACACCCAATCCAAGTATGACAAGGGTAAGTAATCCGGCTATAGAAAGAACTTTGACGTGTTTGGTTGAATTACTACTCTTTTGCCTTCCAGAGTGTTGTAATCCTTGTCCTGATGGTACAGTAAATGGCTGTGAAGGGGCTACATCTGGAGAAAGCGCAAATGGTGCAGGAGAAGGCGATATCACAGGCGGTGAAGGGATGATAGTAGTGTTAAAGGGGTTCCCTGCACGTCTGACCAAAAATATAGAATCACCATGTAAGGCAGCTGACGCTTATAAGTATGCAAAAAGAACTTTTCATGAAATAAGAAAAAAGCTAATCTAACTGGCTTCCCCCGAATTCAGTCCAACTGACTATTAAGGCCATATCTAAGGCTAGCCTATCAGGAAATGTTTCATGTTGATTATTCATCCATTGTAAGTTCAATCTAACCCCAGGCCCCACTTGTGGAATTACACTGGTATTTTGTTGTTGATGTAAGTTCAATTTGACCAATCAAATTGTTCAAGACTGTCAGTTTTATCAAAAAGGTCTTTCAAAAACCCCAAGACTTTTCACAACAAACACCACCTATATATGATAATTCACGCAGAAAATAGAATTTAGCTAAAGTTATGAGTGATTCAGAGGATGATGCATAAGGTAGAACGGATAAAGACGACTAATAACAGCCCCTAATTGGGAAGTGATTCATAAGGTGGTTCATATGCAGTCTTCATCAAAAAGACCATGCATATTAGTATCCCTTTTCCAGCCACTGGGCATCCCAGTGCACCAAGCTCCCGCTATGAGCGGGGTCCGGGGAAGGGCCGTACCACAAAGGTCTATTATACGCAGCCTTACCCTACACTTTTGCAAGAGGATGTTTCCACAGCAACCTTCGGGTCACATGTCAGCAACTTTACCAGTTATACCAAAGCTCTCCTTATATCTCTAGCCCTAGAAACCTCAAAAAAATTTGGATAAAATACAGAGAGATGAAGCCAAATTAAAAGAAAGAGGAATAAGATACTCCAGTTCATATTTAGAATTTAAAGACCGGAAAAAATGGATTTCAATCGGATCAAAAGAAATTTCAAAATAAATAGGGCCAAAATTTCTAGGTTTTACCTGAAGGAGGGAATGGTCAACAATTTTGATGGTATAGGCCCAGAGAACAAATTATTCTCTATGTTTCTGCAGAACAAGAACGTGACCAAATTATAAGCACAACATTGAGCAGATGATGACATAGTTAAAAGCATATAATGACAGAAAAACTATTAGTCGAGAAGATTACAAATCTGTTAGAGGAAGATCTTGCAAAACATCAAGGATCCCAGAAAGCTGATTGTTCTGCAAGTGTCTGCAGATGGCCAAACATAATACTCAAAACTGCATAAAATTCACAACCAATACTACATTCACAAGTTCAGGTCTGCAATTAGTTAACATCCTGATCCCATTCAAGTATATTAAGTTTAGTTGTTGGGAATAGAGATACTAGACAAAAGATCAGTTATAAAGAATTCTTCAATATCCATCAGTTAGCTTCTTCGCAAGAAAGACATCTGGACGAACCAACATTCAGCTGAGCATACAATAGCTTTTTTTATTTGATGGGTCCATACAACAGTTCCATATGCTACACAAACTATATTTACCTTTCTTCCCATTTTAAATTATGTATGAGCAAAACTAGTGTTCGACTTTTGAAGGAATTAAGGACATATTTGAACTTCTATAAGTGTCTCGAAAGAAGATAGCACTCATTTCACATAGCCGGAAAAGTAGATTCCCCTGATTATCATACGAACAAGGAGAAATGCATACAACGTAGTAAGTGACGACAAATTCCCCATTGAAGGAGGCAGCTGACCACTTAAACTGTTCCCAGATAAGTCCCTGCAGAATAACAACATGAAGGGATTAATATAAACAGCACAGAAAATGGAACTCCATCACTAGCGAAAAAGGTTAAAAGCTAAAAGAAGTATGCCTACATATTAATCAAAGTCTTAAGCTGCTGAAAGGCATCTGGAATAACTCCATTAAGATGGTTATTGTTCAGCAACCTACATGGAAAGAAAGAAATGTACTGAAAACAGAAATATGGTCATTAAATAAAGAATATCAACATAAGTCAAGTAAATAAAACTTACAAGTCCGATAATTGCCCTAACGAGGATAGGGTGTCTGGAATGCTACCAGTAAGCTGGTTACCAGAGAGAGACCTATATATACATAAATACCATAATAGGATAAAAATGTGGATATAGTTTGGACCAATAACCTATAAACTGAAGAAAAAGCTTGGCAAGGACAAAGCTTAACAACTTACAAGGTCTTGACGGTCACAGGCAAATTGGATGGCATACTGCCACCAATATGGTTGTTACTGAGATCTCTGAATTCATCAACGTAACAAAGTGCAAACATTTAACACACAGGAATTAGCTAAAGCCAGAAAAACATGAATAGGTGAAACTCATGAAGTTAAATCAATGCATTCATAAAGATAAAGATGGCACTAACATTTGTATGATTGAAGCAAAGCTTCCTATGCCGTCACTTAGTTCACCTCCCAAATTTGAATCATTAAGCACTCTGCCAAAAAGGGAAAGAAAGAGATCTATCATCAAATGCCATCTAACCGTGTGAGAAACACAAGAAAGAATAAAAAGAGAGATTTCTTACATTGCAGTTATATTGGAGTTGACACAAAGTACACCATGCCACTTATCACCACAAGGGTCTAATCCATATGGCACCCATCCAGGAAGCAATGGGTAGCCCAGACTTGTATACAAACTATTTATAGCAAAAACTGCAGAACAAGAAAAGAAAACAAAGTCATGAACTTCACCTAATTTATACGAAAGTAGAAGTGTGAATACACAAAAGATGACATAAATGATACAAATTTAAATTATGGAGACATTAACACACAACACACAACCATTATTTTGAAGTACACTAAATTGGAAACACTGAGAAATAATTACTACCATCACGAGGATCAGTAAACCCTTTGCAATCTTGAACAGCAAAAATTGCAAATACCAACAAAATCGTTACATAAGTTCCACGCATCATGTAACCAATCATCAGTAGCATAAACTCCAAGAACTCAAACTTTCTGCTTCCTGTTCTTCTCTCTTGTTCGCTACAAACGTTTGTTAAACCTCTGTCAAACCCATAAAAGTCATAATTTTAACAGAAATCATAGAGGATCTCCAACAACCAAAAGAACCAAAAACTCAAAACTATACTTTAAAAAGAGAATGCAAAAAAACAGAGTAAGAGAAGGAAAAAAAACACATATCAAACAAAAACCTGCAAAAAGAGTAGTATCAAAAAAGCAAGACGGTCAAATACTGAAGACCCATCATGGAAAAGTTCAAAAGGCATGAAAAGAACTCATCTTTCAATACACAAATTGGTACATAAAGATTTATGAAGTAAAAAAAAACACTATTGAAAAATAGTGAAAATTGGTAAAGTTAAAAGTAGTAAAGAACTCACAGACACAAGACAGAAACAGTACTTCAAAACAGTTGATTACAGACAAGAAAAGTTGGGATGTGTGTTTTACCTTAACTTTTGTGTCTCCAAACTGGACAAAAACAAAAGATAAACACTGCTTTAAGGTTTGAGTATATCTTCTTTCATATGACAAAACCTGTTTTTGTGTTTGGTACATAGTAGAGTCCTAATTTAATCCCTTTAATGTAGGGAACCAAATATACAATTTTTCCAAGGAGAACGTTAAAGTTCGTCAAGAATTTCCATTATTTGATTTGAATTTATACCGACTGTACCGTTGGGTGCTGTGTAGAAAATAACTTATACGTGGTGGCTTTCTAGAATGACCCCAATATGAATCCTTCTAGTAGTCTGTTTGGCTAAATATTACTATACTACTTTCTTTTTGTCACAAATATTTTTTTTCTAAAATTAAAATGTTTGACTAAATTTTTAGAAGGTAAAAAAATATTTTTGTATAGAAATAATTTTTTATAACTAGAAAAAAGAACCAATTTTTCCTTAAAATATTTTTTTAATAAATGTTTTTAAGAAAAAAATACTTTTAAAAAGCTTGATCAAATACTAAGGACTCGTTTGGCCATAATTTTACCAAAATAACTTTGGATTTTATTTGGCAAACACATATTTAGCCATAGATCTTGCCTAATCAGCTCAATAGCTAGTGTTGGGCCAAAATATCTCTATTAGATTTTTCTAAAAATTCCCCTAAACTTTTGTATTTTATCAAGAGTCCACTCCACTATTTATTATTTTGTAATAATGTTTGCTTCGTCTTCTCGGTCATCTGATAGTGTATCATGTAGTTTATTATAAAAATGATAATTTTTACCAAATTTATTTAGGTTCAAGACTATGTTTTGCTATAATATAATGAATGTTATTAATAATTGTACTGATGGGTATTTGTGATAACTTTTCGAACTTGTGGATATAAGTCATGTTTCATATTTTTTCAAAATATATTTTGAAAACTGATGTCCAAACACATTTTCATCTTCAAACCAAACTTCACCCAAATCAGATTTTTCAAAATAAATTTTGAAAATATGACCAAACGCTAGCTAAGTATATCCAAATAAAATACCTTTTCTAAATAAATACTCTTAAAAAATCACTTTTCAAAATATATTAATTTTAAAAGCTCGGCAAATTAAACAGGCTATCTCTATCCTTAATTGGAAACAAAATTTATACTAATATCTTACGTATTAGGAAGTAAATTTGGTAGGCACACAAATAGTGTCTTTTCCCCTTACACTAGCGTTTGAATAGAAGCATTGCAAGAAAACAGAATGAAGTAGAGTACGTAACTGTCCTACGTCAATTTTGATAGTAAAATGTTTTATATTTATTTATTTATTTGTAGCTTAAATGTAATTATGTCTAAATTATATCTAGTTTTCAAACTCCTAAAAAAAAAATTAAGGTCGAATCTGATGGTTAAAAATGATGGACATTTAACGTGAAACGTGTCATTTTCATCAGGCATGGAAGTGTTTTTCCTTTTTAATCAGTTAACTATTTTGGTTCTTTATTTATTTCGCCGTCAATCACGTATATCATTATTATCAATAAAAAATTGTTAGTAGCACCATAAAAGGAAAATAAGTTCACTATTCCTGTTTCTTCTTAGGGGAGGTAATTATAGGACTCGAAATATCAAGAAACACTTTTTGGAGGATAAGTATGGTTAAGCTGTCATTTTCTCCTATATCCCACTGCACATTAAGATTCTATTGATTAATTAATGGTTAACAAGTTTAATTAACTTCTAATACAATGATAATATTAAAAAAATTATTACATCACTTAAAAGATAACAACACATAATTGTTCATATATATAACAAATAATACATGTAATCTGAAATATAAAAAAACACATAATTCATAAGAAGTAATATTTGTAATCTGAAAATAAGACGTATTACTTATTATAACAAGTTAAAATACATTAATAATGCTGGTACTTATTAGGATGGGCATAAGATCCGAAAAATCGAATTTTGAACCAGACTGAATTAATTCGGTATTTCGATTTCGATTTTTTCCAATATTTCGATCTAATTCAGTATTGCAATTTCAATATTTCGGTACGGTCCTCGATATTAAATTCTAAAATTTGGTATTTCGATATTTTTCAGAATTAATTTTGTTAACAACCTGAATGTGCAAAAATTGACCCCATTGGTATCCACTATCCCCATACTCCTGAGGATCTTATGACAACTGTATGGAAAGTCCCGGGGATCCTCCGATGAAGCACCGCTGAAGGTAGTAGTGAAAAGCTTGGAGAACCAACCAAGCCTCCACAAAGCATCCGAAGACATGGCCGTCCCATCTTCGGCCTGAGCTGTAATTCCTGTCTGAGCTGCCACTGTGGGCTGAACCAATGGAACCTGAGTCTGGGGAGCCACCTGCTCCAGAGTACGTGTAGAAGGATTCTGAACCCCTCCTCCAGCCTGAGAAGTAGCTGGTGCTACTGGCAGCAATCCCGCTCTAGCAACACTGTCCATAAATCTTGCTATGAGGACAAGAGCATCCTGAAGATACGAAGAAAACATCACTCCTCCTAGGACATGAGCTGGGCCCACTAGAGCTGGTGGAGCTGGAACCTCCTCATCAAAGTCAACATGAGGCTCCACCTCTGTAACTGCTGCATGGGGCTGAGCTATGCCCCTGCCACGGCCTCTGGCCCGGCCTCAGCCCCTGCCCCTCGGGGGAGATGCTGCTGGGGGCTCGGGCTGCTGTGCAGAAGAAGAAGACGCACGTGTTATCGCAATCTGCGAAAGAATGTAATGTATAAGTGGACGGCACGCCACATGATCCCGCGGCATCTCAGGCCAATAACAATAAGTGGACGGCGTACCACACGATTCCATGATGTATTAAATAAGTTGACGGCATGCCAGACGATACCATGATGTATTATATAAGTGGACGGCGTACCACACGATCCCATGATGTATTATTGATTAACTCCAACAATCTCCTCAAAGGTGGCCCCATTAGGGAAGTTCGTCAACTTAACAGTTAAACCCGGTAAGGGTACAACTAACAGTCCAAGAATATCCCGGCAAGGGAGACTAAATCAATAGCAAGTCCTGGCAAGGGAGAGATACCACCCGATAATTAAATGCCCTTCGTGAGTTCCACCAGGAGCGAGGGCGTAAGACCGAAGATTGCATAGGCCTATGGCAGGAAGTGGACAGGATGCTGAACTAAGGGTTCCTGAGAGAATTGCTCAGCGATAAAGGGAAACTCAACTTTGAACGAGGGCGGGATCAACCCAACGGACCACCAAGGCCGCCCTCGCCAACACGCACGATCAATATGATCATCTGGTACGGCAACGACTCGATGATCAATTACGTCAGATTCACCACTACTCACAAGCTAAAGCAAACTATCACCCACGAACAATATGACGACTTCGATGATAGTATCACCTTCGATAAGTCTGATGCTGATGGTTTGTCTTTTTCCTCATTACCACACCTTGGTTATTACTTTGCGAATTATGGATACAGATGTTAAGAGAATTATGATTGACGGCGATAGCGGCGCTTGTATTATCCACCCGAGAGTCCTTGCACTTATGGGACTCGAGGACAAGATAGTACCTCGCTACATAACAGTGACTGGTTTTGACAATGCAGTAGAAAGAACTTCCGGAGAAATAACACTACTGTCCTGGCGGGAGGAGTTACACTGGAAACCACTTTTCACGTGATGAACCAGGAGACAGCGTACAATGCCATCATTCGATGACCATGGATACATTCCATGAGAGCGGTCCCCTCCAGCTTTTATCAGGTGATCAAATTTTCCACCCCTTGAGGGGTGTTCAGCATACGAGGCAAACCCCACACTGCCTGAATGATACAAAATAGCTCAAGACTATACCCATACCAAACAACTCCAAGGGGTAAGCGCAGAAGCATAGCAATCAACTCTGTTGGGGACTAAGGTTCACCCAGCAGAGGACGCCATCAAAGACCCAGATATCATAGAAGCCAGCAAAGCCACGGTCGAGGACCTCGACCCCGTGCAGCTAGAAAATATCGATCTCACGAAGAGGGCCTATATCGGGCATGGCCTTTCAAACCCAAGTAAGTATTGTGAATTCTTATCTAACCATGTAGACTTGTTCGCCTTTTCTCATTCAGATATGCCAGGGATACCGTGGGACATCGCTACCCACAAATTGAACGTTGATCCGCTACACTCGCCCATGAGGCAAATGAGGAGAAAATTCAATACCACCATCAACGAAGATGTGAGTGAAGAAGCAGACAAACTATGAACAAATGGTTCCATCAGAGAATCCAAGTACCCTGAGTGGGTCGCCAACGTCGTCATGGTTAAGAAGAAAAATGGGAAGTGGCGAATGTGCCTGGATTTCACCGACCTAAATAAAGCATGCCCGAAAGATTCGTTCCCACTTCCCCACATCAACTAGCTGATAGACGCGATGGCCGGGCATGAAGTATTGTGTTTCCTGGACGCATATTCCGGCTACAATCAAATCATGATGGCCGTAGAAGATCAGGAGAAGATGACATTCATCACTCACCAAGGGACATACTGCTACAAAGTGATTCCCTTCAGACTAAAAAACGCGGGAGCCACGTACCAGAGGTTAGTGACGGAGATGTTCAAAGAACAACTTGGCAAAATAATGGAACTCTATATCGATCACATGCTGGTAAAGTCGTCTAGAAAGGAGGACCACCTCGACCATCTGAAGGAGGCCTCCAAATATTGAGAATATATGGGATAAAAGTGAATCCCGAAAATGCATCTTCTCCTCGGGAAAGTTCTTGGGATTCCTCGTATCTCAGAGGGGTATCGAAGTCAATCCAGATCAGATCAAAGCAATAGACACAATCCTAGAAGTGCTAAGCAGTAAAAAACAGGTGCAGAAGCTGACGGGTCAGGTAGCCGCCATTTCCAGGTTCATCTCGCGATTCTCTGACAGGTGCCATAAGTTCTTCAGTGTGCTAAAGAAAGATCCGGGGTTTCTGTGGAATGAAGAATGCGTTAAAGCCCTCAAAAATCTGAAGGTGTACCTATCCCTGCCGCCCCTACTAGCCAAAGCGAGACCAGGTGAACCACTTCTGGTGTATCTAGCCGTGTTTGAGGTCGCCGTCAGTGCTCTCCTAGTACGCGAGAATAAAGGTATGTAATCTCCCATATAATGCATTAGCAGAACACTAGTGAACGCCGAAACTCGGTACCCGTACCTTGAAAAGCTGGCACAAGCACTAGTTGTAGCTTCACGAAAGCTACAACCTTATTTTCAATGCTATCCCATAAGAATGTTAACTATCTTCCCGCTGAGGAGTGTCTTACATATGCTTGAGCTATTAGGCCGATTGCAAAATGGTCCATTGAGCTCAGCGAGCACGATATCTCGTACCTTCCGAGAAATGCCATCAAGTCTCAAGTCCTAGCTGACTTCATAGCCGACTTCAGTGCCGAAATCCTATCGAAGGCGGAGCTAGAGGCCCAACACGCCTCCTCCAGCAATAACCTATAGGCCTTCACACACCAATGGTGCCGCCAATGCATCGGGATCGGGATTGGGACTCATCCTCGAGGTCCTCATGGGCGAAACAATTTGCCAGTCCATACGATGCCCCAAAATGACTAACAAAAAGGCCGAGTATGAGGCCGTTATTGTAGGTATGAAATTACCAATCAAGTAAGGAGCCCTGCGGATCCTTCTCCATTGCGATTCATAGCTCGTGGTAAACCAGGTTGCTGGGACTTACCAGATCAAAGAATAAAGGCTACAAAAGTACCAAACATAAATCAGGAGGCTAATGGTTGAGTTCGACGAGTGCCACTTCAAACAAATTTCGAGAGCACAAAACATTGAAGCGGACGACCTAATAAAATTAGTCGCGGCCACCAAAAACATCAACAAGGAAAGTGTTGTCACCTCCTCAGTTCAGCCATCGATCATACTGAGGTATCTTCATTAAATCTAACCTGGGATTGGTGCAACCAGTTCATATCCTATATACAGAACGGAACACTGCCGCGCGATAAGAAAGAGGCAAAGAAACTACGCATGCAAGCCGCCTGGTACTGCCTGATCAACAACGACCTCTACAAGAGAACATTTGGCGGACCCTTGGACAAGTGCCTAGGCCCACACCAAACGAGGCCATTTGTTGAAAAAGTACACGAGGGTCACTGTGACGCCCATACAGGCAACTACGCTTGTGCGGTGCATCATTCGCGTCGGCTACTACTGGCCCACCATGAAAAAAAAAGCAGCATAATACATCCGCGGATGCGAAAAATGCCAAAATTATGCCCCAATGATCCACCATCCAGGGGAACCCCTACACTCGGTCACCTCTCCCAATACCTTCATCAAATGTATATTGGACATAGTCGGCCCCTACCGTAGGACCGAGAAAGGTACGATTTTTGCTTGTTTTTGACTGACTATTTTTCCAAGTGGGTGGAAGCAGGTGCGTACGCACAAATACGCGAATAGGAGTTCATCACCTTCATATGTAAGAACATTATATGCGGCTTGTGAATCCCTAGAGAAATCATTTGCAAAAAGGGACGATAGTTCATCGGTCAAAAAACGACTGAATTCTTCGAGAAATGGCACATCAAGAGAGTCCTCTCCACGCTGTTGATACCCAATTTTTTTCTATATATTCTTATACTCAAAATATTCTCAAAAATAGCATATATAAGCATCCACAAATTTTTGGTATTTTTCCACATTTTAAAGAATTTTTAAATCAATTTATGGCTTATTTTTGCACTATAAAATCCAATAATTATTCCCACAATTTATTATTTTGGTGAATAATTTATTTTATTCTCTCATTCATCAAAAAATAATTTATATAATTTTTACACAATTTTACAAGTTCATTTGGTATTTCTAAACTAAAATTGTATGAAATTACAATTTTAGCCCATTTCTCGATTTAATAGCATTTTTAATCATAAAATAATTTCTAATATTTTCAAATTAATACTTATGCATTTTTTATTAACTCAGAATTTTCTAATTTGATTTTTAAACATCATTTACTATTTTATAAAATTCAAAATTAAAGAAAATTTGCTATTTAAATTATGGTCCTCTTTATTTAAATTATAGCCCTAATTTCAACCCACAATTACACTAACCAATTTTATAAATAACCAGACCCAGACCCAATTAAACCAGTCCGCCCGGAACCCCTTTTTAATCAGGACCGTTGATCATTTAGATCAATGGTCCACGTAGCCCCTTCCCTTAATTAAACCAAATACACCCCTAACCCTAATCATTTTATATCCCCCTCGTCCCCAAAATGCTCTCAAAACCCCTAAAACCCTATCCCTCCTTAGACCCCTTTCCGATCTCGTTTCACCGGAAAACATGGCTTTCCAGGCTTTATGCAACCTGTACTCACCCTTCACCCCCTTCTATTACCCCTTTGTTCAAAGATCAAATCCCTATCTCGAAGATTACCGGCTCATATGTCCTCCGACTTGAGTTCAACGCCCATGTCCGGTCTCTCTCCGGCTAATCTTGGTGTTATGAGTCCGTTGTCAACTCGAAATCAGTCCGTTCCAGGCTTTCTCATTCTTTATGGTTTTCTTTGAAACCCTAAGTCTCCAAGGTTTACTTCTTTGTTTTTCTTCACGATCTACTTCAGATCTACATTATTTTCTAAAGTTTCAAAGTGTTTTCCACATTTTTTTACCAATTTTATTTTCAAACTGTTTATCTTCCTAAAACTAAGGTTTCCGTAATTTCCTTCCTCTTAACTGCTCTACTATGATTTCTTTATTTTTGTTGTGACTTGCGAATGTTTTATCCATAACTCCATGTAATTCTCCCTTTACCTAGGGTTTTCTAGTGACTCTGTACTATACTTTGCTTTTCGCGAGTATTTGCGTTCTTTCCGAGTTTGTCTACCTTAGTATTTTTACTTTCTTCTTTACATTTTTGAAATGTGAGGAAACCCTAGACTTCGGGGTTTTCGAGTTTGGGTGTGTGATTGTATGCTGCATATTTGATTCTGAAACCCTAACTGTTTGAGTCCCTTTCATGCTTCTGATTTCTTGCTAAGCTCTGCAAAAACTTCTAATCTGTTTGATGCCTCTATTCTTCCACTCTCTGATTTCATGACTATTCTATTAATTTCAGCCTTGCATTAATTTGTGCATCTCTTTATAGTCATATTTTCCCCTTTCAAATAACCCTAATTTTGGGGTTGATTTTTATGAACATATTTGATTTTCCAACTTAGACTTATTCTTGGACTGTATACGAATACCAGTTTCCTTGATTCCCTATGTGATTGATGATTTTATTTACCTTATTTGCTTAAACCGTGTGTATTTCAAAAACCTTATATGTATTTACCCTTTATTTTACAACTCATTCTTGATTTTCTTCCCAAAAATAGAACTCCGTTTATTTACCTTAAGTCTGGTCCTTAATTAAAGAGAATCCTTTCCCTAATTGATTGTGATTGATACTAAGTTATTTTCTTGACTTATTTACAACTTACTTTCAAACTACAAAAAACCCCATCCCTTTTACTTCAAACATACAAACAATCACAAGTTCACACCCCAATCACTCTTCTCATCTATGCTCTTTTCTGCCATTTGATCCGCTGCTTGAGTTTAGCCGGCTGAAAGCCAAGGCTAAACTATATGTTTCTATCTACCCTGCATGCTTTACTATTCGAGTTTGCAATTTGTAGGTCCATGATTTAAATACCATCTCCAAAACTGCATGTTTACTTACCCTTTTTCATGCGTCTGTTTATGTTCATTATGTAATTAAAGTTCAGCATGCACATCCCTACCCCATATCCCTATGTTTTGATGTTGTATGCTTGTATGAGTACCTTCCTGTAAATCCCTTCCCCAAGTCCCCTTAGTTTAATTCTGTTTGCTATAAATGCTTTCATGTAATATCCCTTTCCTTTAATTCCCCTTTGTGTGTGAGTATTTTTTTAGACTAGGGTGGCACTCCATTGCCACCCCTAGTTTAGAACCAGGTTGCTCTAAACCTATACTCAAATCAGTCCCCATCCCCTTTAACCCCTATTATGTGTTGAGCTTGACTCAGGTTTAGTGGTGTCCTAATCACCATACAGGCCTAAGTCTGACTTTCTTAAGTCCGCTCTTATTTTTTCAAGCTATGTAAAGGGTCAGGGGTGTGCCAGTCCCATTCATCGCTAGGTATGACCACCCATTGCTTTGGTCTTCCTCTAATCCCTCACTTTTACACTTACTCTTAATTCTTTAAGTCCTATCCCCCTATGTTAAGCAATGCTTAGGGACCCTAGAGTTCCCTCTGAACTTGGATGCCTAAGGGGTGGTAATTCTACACCTTGCACTACTCTAATCATTTTTTAGGGTGTAAGCGTTGCCTAGGCTTCCTGAAAACCCTTGGAACTTTGAAACACCATAAGAGAAAGCCTTAGAATCTGGAGCCTGGATTTGGTATAATACATGTGTTGGACATTAAGGTTGCTTTGGGCTTCCTCGGGTCCGTTTTAGCTTTGATGTATTTACTTTCTTAGTCTTTTCTTTCCACTTTTGTAACCAGCTTTGTAAAAGAATTTGTGGATATAGTGGAAAGGGTGTGGGATGGGTTTATATTGTTTCCAATCATCTGGAAATCATGCCTATAGAATTTCAATTACTTAGAAACCATGCCTATAGGATTTTAATATTGCTAATCATCTAGAAACCATGCCTATAAAATTTCAATGTTGCATCCCATTTAAAAATCAAGCCAATAGGATTTTTATTACAAGCATAATAGAATCATGTATGTAGGAACTGCATAAAAACGCTAGGCAAACAATAGGTCCCTTAAACGTTCTAAAAGCAGCAACAATAAAAATGTAGATGTCATGCCTATACGGTTCAAACTCGCCTAATTTGTTAAACACTTTCAATAAAATTTGCCCAAAGCTTCTCATTTTTGAAATCTGGCCAAGTCTTTTTTACACCATTTTAAATCCATAGAGTCTTTTAAAATTCCAAATCTGCATTTTATTCTGAAGTCAAAGTTTTTTGGTCTTCTGCCTAAATTTACACTTCAATGCTTTTTTGAAAACTTTTTCTTGTACCATTTTACTTAAGCAGTTCGGCTTGTTTTGTAAGCCATTTATGGACTTTTGCAGACTTCAAATTCTTGTTTTCAAAATTCTTCTTTATAGATTTTTGTCTAAAATTAACGCTTTCTGAAATTACTAATTTTAAAATACCTTAAGTTCTAACAAACCGGACCCGAGGGGCTTAAAGTAGACTTATTATCCAACTTTATGTGTTAAACTAATCTATCCATTATTAGTTTTAAGCTTAAGACCAAATTAGTATTTGCAAGTCATGCTAAACTAATTGTTGTATGGTTTAAGGGGTTTATGTGTAGCCTTTGTATGTTTGTTTACTCCCTTTATGTGCTATTTGTTTTGATTGACGCCTTAGCATTTTTATCTTTAAAATCCATATATGCCCTCATCCCCTTTCTCCCCTTTTTAGGATTAGAAGTCCAAATACCCCGAGACTAATAGGTCGGGACGGGTATATCATGTAATAAGTAAACAAGACTAAATGCGCTTAAATACCTTAACGGGGTGGGAAGGGTAGAATATGGAGATGATGACGATGCGCTAATATCATGAAGCGACCCCTCTTTGGGAATATGTGCTGGATATTGCATCAAATGATCTATAGTATAGCTAAACCTAGGACCCCCCTTACTTTTTCTTTGTTTAAATGTTTTCTCTAAAATTCCCTTTTACTTGTACTATCCTCCTTTCAAAATTGTCAACTTGCTCGTATTCTTTATGTGCAAACTAATCTTGTCTATTTCTATGTTTCTTAAAGTCACATCTGAGAAAGGCCGGGAACCACACTAGTGGATCTTGAGGGGTTCCTAACACCTTCCCCTCGAGATAATTTCAAGCCCTTACCCGAACTCAGGTTTTCTTTCAAAAATCTTCCTTTCTTCTTAAAGTGTCATAATGCACTATAATCATTAGGTGGTGACTCTTCAAACTCCATAGCCTAATTCCTAAAAGTGGATAAGAGTTGTTTTGCTCATAATGTTGTAAACCTGATTTCGCTTTTAGGGAAAAAGGGGGGCGTCGACAGCATGGCGACTTTGCTGGGGATTTCCTTTAGGATTTTACCATTACTTGCTTTTGTGACTTTATTGCTTATTTAATCGCATTTATTTCCTGTTTTGATTATTCCATCACAACTACTAACTTGGCTCTTCATGCCTTTTCTTTCCTCTAACCGCTTTCTTTACTGCTTTACTATTTCAATAATGTTGTAATTTCGAGCAATCATTGTAATTATTTATCTTATGAACATGAAAATACATGTAATTTTTTTCATTATTATAATTGCATCTCTCAACATCATATTCCACTCGTGCCAAAGCAAATTCTATTGCAACGCTTATAATGAGTGGTTGTGCGCTTCCAATATCAAAAACCCCCTAAATGTGGCAAAGGCATATTTGAGTTAAAACCAGTCGATCAATAGTGTTGTCGATGGTTCGGCGCCTTTCTGTCTTGAGTTGCCCGCTCAAGGGTACCTTATCTAGCACTTCAAAAATAGAAACCTTATTCCTTTAAATTGTTCATGCATCATGGTCAACCCTTGCTGAGTCAATTATGTTGTCCCGCATATTGACTCATTAAGATAGCCTAAACCAAAGTCCATCGGGTTTCCTGAAACCCAAATGTACACATTCACGTTATGTGCATTAATTTGGAGAACTAAATGCCGTTTGCTAATTATTGATTTAAATAGTCGAGTCTGGTGGGGTTAAGGGCCTAACATTCTGTTTTGCAGAAAATGAGGCACGAGGTCCCTAGATTCGGTATGGTATTTAACATCCACCCAAGGTTGCTGAGCTGGTGGGAAGATCTTCATAGCAGTGATCGAACCCTCATCCGTATGTACTTAGGGATGCCATCACTGCTGGAAATCCAACCCAATAACAAAATCATTAAGGTTGCCACTATGTTTTGGAATGGTGATCAATCAGTGTTCCATTTTCGAGATTTGGAAATGACCCCCTTCTAGAAGGAATAAGGGGCCTAGCTTGCATCTTTTGGGAAATGCCGGGTTTACTCATGCCGGAGAATCGCAAAAGTAGAGGTTTCCTTAAAATGATGGGACTTAAGAAAACCCCGACCTTTCTAACTTGAAGGACTCTTACATACCATTCGACTTCTTACACGAGAGATATGGCCACAATAAGTCCTATCGCACCTACATGGACAAATTTTCCCTCACCTCTTTGGGGTATATTCACAGAAGGGTGTTTGTGTTCATGTTTTGCTTCTTGGGCATGGTAATTTGCCCTATGAAGAAGTCTAGGATCCATACCACACTAGCCATGGTAACCAAGACTTTGATGGAAGGGATCGACGGCCAATCCTTCAGCGTAATACCTATGATCCTCGCTGAAATATATCGAGCCTTGGGAAAGTGTCAAAAAGGGGCTCCACATTTCGAGGATTGTAATCTGGTACTTCGACTATGGCTCCTAAGACACCTTCAGAAAGGTGTCTACAGACATGAAATCATATGCAAGGATTGGGATGGCCATATCGCTTTTCATCATCCAAAGCGAATGAACTTCATGCCCAATGTGTTTGCTCAGCCAGAGGATGTTAGTGGATGGGTAGAGTTGTTCGAGAATCTAAAAGAAGAGCAAATTCAGTGGATGTTCGAGTGGTTCCCAACAGGGGAGTTCATTATCCATTATCGAGACCCACCATTCCTCATACTCATTGGCCTGAGGGTAACTCATCCTTACGTCCCCCTCTGAGTCATGAGGCAAGCCGAAAGCAAACAAATCATACCCAGGATAGAGAAAATGAGTCATTTCAGGGCTGACTTTCAAAATAATGATAGCTCGCATAGGTGTCACGCTCAGCATATGTGGCACTGCAAGCTTGTTCTAAGGAAGGAGTCTATTGAGCCAGACAGGTATCATGACGGGTGTGTACCGCACTACACAGGTTGGTTGGAAGACGATCACATTGGTTTGGGTCATCCAGGATTCGTCCACGGTCACAGGATTATTGACTAGAAAACTGAAGCACAAGTCAAATACAATCCACTGCGCAAGAGGATGAGAGAATGTGAAAACGAACATTGGGAAATACAGGAAGCCCACGAGAAGCTAATCAACAAATGGAAGGATATGGTTGTCAACACCAACAACCGTTTGGGGTACCTGCAGCGAGGTCTAGTGGAGTTGGAAGGGAAGTTCTTAAAAAGGATTGAAGACTGCCAAAATTCTGAAGGAAGCGCGGGTGGAAATTTGGCTTGAGCCTACCTACTGTTAGGGATGCACGAGTTGATGCAGCTATAAGATGGAGGCAAGAATACCGAATATGGGGAAGTTCCTTCTGGGACCAAGTAGTTAGGATTTTTATTCTTCTTCATGTAATAAGGCCACTTGCCATTAGTAATGTCTTTATCATTTAGTTGTTTAGATTCGTTTTGTTTTCATCAATAAAATGAGGCATTTAGCATTATAAGTTCTCCAAATTTTATTTGTCGCTAGGCCTACCTCGAGCACAATGAGGCACCCAAAATAAGAAGCGATTTATATTCCCACATAATGTGTTTAAATATTGTAGTATTGTTTATCAGAACCTGCATTAACTTTCTACCTTTTTTTTTCTTTTATTTTATTCCCCCCCCCCCCCAAAGGTTAGTTCGTACGTTCTGGCACCATACTCCACAAGATCAAAGGGTCCTCCACCTCCTCCTCCTCTCAGTCCTACCAGAAACAGGAACAAAGGCAAAATGGGAGATACAAACGCTAGGAAGAAACTTGAAGAAGCTTCTCAAAATGCTGCAATCACCAAAGAAACTGCTGCTCATCTAGAGAAAACTTTGTTGAGGTTTCGAGAGGAATTGGACCAAGTTAGAAACCTGTCAAGCCTGTCAATAACTCTTTCCGCACCCCATTTTAACACCAAGAACCCCGCACCACCGTAAAACATCCCACAACCTCCAATTCAACCCACTCATAACACTCATGAACCACAAAACACCACAAAAGACCATAATATCCCGATCTTTGTGGACACTATGCCGCACTACAGTCAGCATATATCCAGTGCGATTGAGACAGAGTACAAGAGTTCCCTCATTCATAATTTGGCCGTTGAGATCAAGAAGTTGACTAGCCGGGTCAAAGGTTTCGAAGGTAACAAAGGTGTCGAATGGTTGAATTACGAAGATCTATATGTTCAACCAAATGTGAGCTCTCGGAGGTGTACAAACCTCCCTAGTTCAAAATGTTCGATGGCACAAGTGATCCCAGGGTTCACTTGAGAATGTATTGTGACAAGTTAGTAGGGGTCGGAAGGGATGAGAAGATCCGTATGAAGCTGTTCATAAGGAGCTTGAAGGGTGATGCTTTATCTTGGTATATTAGCCACGATGCGAAGAAGTGGACCAGTTGGGTAAACATGGCGTCTGATTTTATGAATCAGTTTAGGTTCAACACTGAGAACGCACCCAGAGTGTTCTATATCCATAATCTCAAGAAGAAGCCCACAGAGACCTTTCACGAGTATGCTACTCGTTGAAGGTCCGAAGCTGCTAAGGTCAGACTGGCCTGGGAGGAAGAGCAAATGAATAGGTTCTTTATTCATGCTCAAGACCCACAGTATTATGAGAGACTGATGTTAATTTAGGGTCAAAAGTTCTCCGACATCATCAAATTGAGAGAAAGGATTGAGGAAGGCATAAAGAATGGTATGGTCACTAACATCGAGGCATTGCAAGCTACCAACAAGGCCTTGCAGTCTGGTGGCTCATCAAAGAAAAAAGATGTGAATTCTGTAATGGTTGCGCAGAGGAACAACTCCCCCATGAAATACAAGACCTATCCCTCAGCTCCACTCACATATCAGCCTACCCTAAATTACCATGCACCATCACCCACTTACCAAATTCCACCACCCGCTTACCAATCACCTTCACCACCTACATATCAACCCACTACACCCAGATATTCCCAACCCCCACCCATATACCAAGCATATAACTCCTAACCTTCTCACTACCTATCACTGCCTACGCGCCAAAATTTCCCTCGACCTAGACCAAACTTTGACCGTAAACCTCCTAGACAATACACCGTCATAGCCGAGCCGATTGACCAATTATATGAAAAACTCAAGGCAGAAGGTTACATTACCCCTATCCCAGCCGTAACTCCAGAAAACCCTTCCCAATGGATCAACCCAAACAAGACTTGCGCATACCATTCCGGGATGAAGGGCCATACCATTGACGAGTGTCACTCGTTAAAAGACAAGATTCAGAATATGATTGACAACAAGATCATTATGGAAAAGGAGCCCACTCCTAATGTTCGCAATAACCCTCTGCCTGACCACAAGGGATGAGACATCCACATGATTGAGATCGAAGATGATTGGGACCCCAAGGGGTCAATCAGTTTAATAGCTGAAGGAGACGAGCCTAAGAAGACAACAATTACTCTCAATCCCATTGTTGCCTAGATTCAACCTTCTGAGGGCGACGTGGTGAATATATCCATACCACTCGAGTTTGAAGCACCTCCTGCAAGGTGCCAAAACCAATTGAAGTTGAGTTCGGAGTTCCGAAGGCACCTACACCATTTGAAGTTACTATGCTGCCTCCCAGGGCACCGATTCCCGTCTCCATGACAGACGTGACTCCATTCCAAACAAATCCTATACCTTGGGATTACACCATTGAGGCTAGAAGGAAGGGAAAGACATATACTAGGGAAGCAATTCCTGCACTGGGCATGACTAGGACAGGCAGGGTATACACCCCAGAGCATTTGGCTAACTCTAGCAAGTAGGCCTCCGGGCATGCTATTAAAACTGGACCTGATGACCCCTGGAGAAAGGTACAGGACAAAGAGTACTCGGTCGTCGAGCAACTGAACGAGACACCGACACAGATTTCTATTATAGCTCTCCTACAAAGCTTTGAGGCACATAAAATTGCCTTGATGAACATACTGAGTGAAGCTTATGTTACCAGCAACATAACAAGAGGCGAATCCAACCTCAACATTTGTCCGTTGGTGACTCTCAGGACAGTGGGCAAAGGACTGCACGAGATCAAAGATGGGGCTATCAGTGTCAAAGCTTTTGATGGATCTTAGAGGTCCACCATCAGAGAAATTAGATTATGCCTACAGATGGTGCCCATCTGGTTCGATGTCGATTTCCACGTTATTTGCGTGCCAACATCCTACATCTTGTTTCTAGGACGACCTTGGATCCACGCTGTTGGGGATGTGGCATCAATGTTGCATCAAGCTATAAAATTTGAATAGAATCATCAGGAAGTAATCATCTATGGCTACAGAAGCAACCCCATATATAGTCGCCAGGCCATCCCGATGATCGGAGGAAGAAGGAAGATCGGTGGGGAAACATACTATCACATTGAGCGAGTCAAAGCCATAGACAAAGACAAGTGGTGGGATAACAAAATTGAGAGCATTCTGAATTGGAGCGGATACGATCTCGTAAAGGGTCTTAGCAAGAATCTCCAGGGTATCACTAAACATATCCATTTGAAGAAGCATGGAACCACTTTTGTCCTTGATTATGAATACACTTGGAAAGAGTTCGAGCACTGGCCGCCACCATGGAGCGGCCCCTACTACCCACTGGAGAAGCCTCTACCTTAGTTAGAGCAGACCTTTCAGCCCGCCAATGTCATATATAGGTCAGAGGAAGATGAGACGCTGGCAGCAATGAAGAACCTATTTCTGGAGAATGATATGGATTGTTGTGTTACCTTCGAGGAGGAAGGGGAGGAAGGCCCTTCAAGTCAAGCTATGAACCGGAAGAATGCCTCACCAATTGGCCAACTAGGACCACCAGTTCCCGTAAGCCCTCGGGGTTGCAAGGCTAAACGACACATATACATCGCACTTTACTTATAGTTGATTTTACTTTTCAGCATTCTCTTTACTTTTGAAAAGAGCTCCAATGTTTCAGACAATTATAAATTTAATCAAAAGCATTTTCCAAGTTTATCTTTATATGTCGCTCTCATTTATTTTCTCTATCATTTACTTTATTTTGCACATCATTACCATTATATATCTTGATGATGAACCGATTGTAACTTGCAACGAGACAATCCGACAAACGGACATAGATTCAGAAGAGGATGAAATACCAGAAGAGTTTTTTTGAGAGGTCGAGAATTTTGAGAACAGACCTAAGTCTAAGTTAGACAAAACCAAGGTTATTAATTTGGGAGACGTAGAAAACCTCAAGGAAACATGTATCAGCGTACACTTGTCACCTTCTGAAAAGGAAGAATACACAGAGTTTTTGAAAGAATATGAGGATATATTCGCCTAGCCGCATGATGATATGACCGGCCTCAGCACGTCCATTGTTGCTCACAAGATGCCAACAGATCCGACATGCCCACCGGTCAAACAAAAACTCAGAAAATTCAAGCCAGACATGAGTTCGAAAATCAAAGAAGAAATTACCAAGCAAGTCAAAGCCAGGGTTCTCAGAGTGGTAGAATACCCAACATGGTTAGCCAATCGTTGTGCGGTGCCAAAGAAGGATGGAAAGGTTAGAGTATGTGTCGACTACTATGTTCTCAATCGGGCCAGTCCTAAAGATGACCTCCCTACACCACAACCATCTCCTTTTCATAGGTTCTACGGACCAATGCCTGCTGCTTCATCTGGGTTAAAAGAATCATAGATATGCCGGTCATTAGAAGGAAGAACCACCATAAAAAGATTCCTCGTGTATCATATGTAGCAAAAATATGAACGTGAGCTAGCAATCCAGACCGTATTGAAAAGGTTCCTGAGACACAGCATGGAAAAGTAACAATATTAAGAAACGAGGTCCAAGAATGAAGATGGGGTAGAATTACTGAATGAATACGAGCTGTATCTAATACCCAAGGCATAAAAGAAGCATTTTCTACGGGATCCCGAAACCACCGGTCGGGGTACACACAGTGATTGATAATTGTGGCAAACATGAGCTCTAGTCCTTCGTCGATTGTTTTGCTGGATAGCACCAAATATGGATGGATGAAGAAGATGCAGAGAAAATGACGTTCATCACGCCATGGGGAATGTACTATTACAGAATAATGCCATTCGGTTTGAAGAATGCTGGTGCTACCTACATGAGATCCATGGCCACAATCTTTCATTATATGATACCCAAAGAGATTGAGGTGTATGTGGACGACGCCATCATAAAATTCAGGAAAGCTGCAGATTACATGGGAGATTTGAGAAAATTCTTCAACATACTGAGGTGATACAACTTGAAATTGAACCCCGCCAAGTGTGCATTCGGGGTCCCAGCCGGAAAGTTATTAGGTTTCATTGTGAGTTGCCGGGTATAGAGTTGGACCCGTCAAAGTTCAAATCCAATCAAGAGTTCCCACCGCCAAAGAACAAGAAAGATGTAACGAGTTTTTCGGGGAGGCTCAACTATATCAGCCGATTCATAGCTCAGTCCACTGTCATTTGTGAACCCATCCTCAAGATGCTAAAGAAAGATGCAAACCACTAAGTGGACTGATGATTGTCAAAAGGCCTTCGACAGAATCAAGGAATTTTTGTCAACGCCGCTAGTCTTGGTTCTGCCTGAGCTATGGAGACCTCTGCTGCTTTATCTTGCATTATTGGATGGGGAATTTGGTTGTGTTTTGGGACAACATGATGAAACATGAAGGAAGGAGTAGGTCATCTACTACAACACCAAGAAGCTTACCCCATACGAGGCTCGGTATTCCTTATTAAAGCGCACTTGTTGTGCTTTAACCTTGGTAGCACAGAAGTTAAGGCACTATTTCTGCACTTACACCACTCATCTCATATCCAGGATGGACCCATTGAAATATATCTTTCAGAAGCCCATGCCTATTTGTAAGCTCTCCAAGTGGCAGATACTGTTAAGTGAATTCGATGTCATTTATGTTACCTAGAAGGCGGTCAAAGGACAAGCCTGGGCAGATCACCTCTCCGAAAATCCCGTAGGAGGAGAATAAGAATCCCTATAGGCATATTTTCCTGATGAAGAGATAGCCTTCATAGGAGAGGATATTGCAGAATCCTATGATGGTTGGAGGATGTTTTTCGACGGAGCCTCAAATTTCAAAGGAGTTGGTATAGGAGCGGTTTTGGTATCAGAAATTGGTCAACGTTACCATATATCCGCCAAGCTCCCGTGCACCAACAATATGGCCGATTACGAAGCCTGCATCTTAGGGCTCAAGCTGGCCATCGACATGAATATTCAAGAACTATTTGTGATCGAAGATTCAGACCTACTCATACATCAGGTTCGAGGAGAATGGACTACCAAGAATTCTAAGATACTTCCCTATCTACACCATGTACATGAGTTAAGGAAAAGATTCAGAAAGATGGAATTCCACCATGTTCCCAGAACACAGAATAAGTTTGTTGATGCCTTAGCCACTTTATCATCTATGATACAGCATCCAGATACAAACTTTATTGTTACCATCCAGGCCAAGATTCACGACCAGCCAGCCTATTGTGCTCACGTCGAGGAAGAAACCGACGGGAGACCTTGGTTCCATGATATCAGCGAATATTTGACAACAGGAGGGTACCCAGAGCTTGCCAATATCACTCAGAAACGAACACTTCGGAGATTGTCCAACAATTTCTTTCACACTTCGGGGACTTGTGGACTGCACATATGGTTTTGTTTAGGCAAAGAAGATACTCCGAGCAGGGTACTTTTAAATGACTATGGAGACAGATTGCATCCAGTACGTCCGAAAATGCCACCGTTGTCAAATACATGCAGATATGATAAAGGTGCCTCCAAACGAGCTTACTGCAACAAGCTCAACATGGCCGTTCGCCGCTTGGGGAATGGATGTTATTGGACCAATCGCACTAGCCGCAACAAATGGGCATAGGTTCATCCTAGTGGCAATTGATTACTTTACCAAATGGGTTGAGGTCGCATCATACAAGAAAGTCATAGCAGATTTTGTCCGAGATCGTATGGTTTGTTAGTTCGGGGTTCCAGAATCAATCATCACCGACAACGGCTCTAACCTCAATAGCGACCTGATTAAAGCAATGTGTGAAACGTTCAAGATCAGACACAAGAACTCTACAGCTTACAGAACTCAAATGAATGGAGTTGTAGAAGTAGCCAATAAGAACATCAAGAAGATACTAAGGAAAATGATCGAAAAGCACAAGCAATGGCATGAGAAGTTGTCATTCGCTATTAGGTTATCGTACCATGGTCCGCACATCAACTGGGGCCACTCCCAACATGATGGTCTATGGTACAGAGGCAGTCACCCCCACCGAGGTAGAAATTCTCTCCTTGAGGGTCATACAAGAAGCAGAGTTAGATGATGTGGAATGGGTCAAAAGTCGCTACAAGCAGTTAGCCCTCATCGACGGGAAGAGAATGAATGTCGTATGTCATGGTCAATTATATCATAACAGAATGTCTAGAGCCTTTAACAAGTGAGTCAAGCCAAGGAAGTTCACGCCAGGATAGCTGGTATTGAAGAAGATATTTCCGCATCAGGATGAAGCCAAAGGGAAATTCTCTCCCAATTGGCAGGGTCCGTACATGGTTCATCGGGTTCTAACTGGCGGAGCCCTTATTCTCGAAAAAAAGGACGGAGAAGTCCGGTCGAAGCCTATCAACTCAGATGCAGTGAAAAGACACTACATTTGATCATATGCTTTTTCTTCATAATGTAATTTGAACTACGCCTGACCTGATTCCTGTTTAAGAGGGTATACGTAGGCAACCCTATGGGTTCAATCACATTTTTTTCCATCCCCCCCCCCCCCCCGCTATTGGAACTGGGGTAGAATTTTGAGGAGGACCCTCAAAATTATGAAGTCAGCTTGGCAGTATCTTCATCAGCGCCGACCCAGCAAACTGGGGCAGAATTTTGAGAGGGGCAGAATTTTGAGGAGGACCCTCAAAATTCCAGAACAAGCGAGGTCGCCGTGTCTTGGACCGCGTTGAAACTGTCGGTTCACCAAAAATAAAATCATTTTTCATATATACGTACTCGCATTATATCTACTAAGTCATGCATAAACATAACGTGCACCACCATCATTTAGCAACGCTACCCCATGATGCACAATGCCAAGAGCTGGAGGATACGAACTAACCTCCCATCTATGATACTCACGATTTTTCTTTGGATCCAGGAATTCAGGTTAGAGATCAAAGCACATTTGCTCTTCAGAATCGAAACCCTTATAGGGTAACTATCCAAACTCCCCAACAGTCCTTTTGCCGCAAACCAACCACCAACTAAGAAAACTCACTACTATTCGCTCTTTTACATTCCTGCATTGCATGAGGCTACTATCTGCCTTTCGAGACTAAGCCTTGTCTCCATGTGCATTTTGCATAAGGCTATTCTATGCCTTCAGAGGTTAAGCTCTACCTCCATCCTGCATAAGGCTATTATATGCCTTTCGAGACAAAGCCATGTCTCCATCTGCATTTTGCATAAGGCTATTCTCTACCTTCCAAGGTTAAGCTCTACCTCCATCCTGCATAAGGCTATTATCTGATATTCGAGACTAAGAATTGTCTCCATTTGCACTTTTGCATAAGGCTACTCTCTGCCTTTCGAGGTTAAGATCTACCTCCATATTGCATAAGGATATTACCTGCCTTTCGAGACTAAGCTCTATCTCCGTCTGCATTTTTGCATAAGGCTATTCTCTACCTTCTGAGGTTAAGCCCTACCCCCTTATTGCATATGGCTATTATCTGCCTTTCGAGACTAAGATCTGTCTCCATCTGCATTTTTGCATAAGGCTATTCTCTGCCTTCCGAGGTTAAGCTATACGTCCATATTGCATAAGGCTCTTATATGCCTTTCGAGACTAAGCACTGTCTCTGCCCTGCATGGCTGAAATATCGTCATTTTATCTGGCTGAACATCGCCACCTGCATTTTAAATTCTCATTCGGCTGAAATATTTCCACCTATGTTTTTCTTGTGCTAGCTGAAAGATCGCCACATTTTGCATTCATTTGGCTGAAAGATTGCCACATTCTTATGGACTGAAAGATTTCCAACTCGTTCAAAGGCTTCATAGTTCGAAGGCACCGTCTGCATATCACAAGAACATTGTTTCATGCCCTGCGAACCCTTAATTTTATGCTCTTCATGGCCTAGGACATCATAGTCTGAGGACGTCATCCTAACCGTCCAAGGACAAACATTCGTGGTCCAATGGGATCTTGCATCACGTTTAATTTATGCAATATATATATATATATATATATATATATATATATATATATATATATATATATATATATATATATATATATATATATATATATATATATATATATATATATATATATATATATATATATATATATATATATATATATATGCACATCTCGCATTTACAGGTGTTCCAAAAGACTCATGGCCATCTCAACAAAAGCGATCCCACTCCAGTTCTCCGCAGTTTGTCCGATTCCGTGCACTCCTCAGACCTAACCATCAGGTCCGTTTTTCCAAATTCCCAAATGTCCTGAACTACACATGGCCTGATTCCTGTAAAACTAGGAATATGTAGGCAGCTCAGAGACCATAGAGCGGTCAATATCCTTTTACAATCACCATCTCCGGTCAAAATTGGCCATCTTATCTTTACCCAACAACTCTTTCATACTCTTCGGGTAAAGAGGGATAGCTATTGATACCCAATTTTTCCCTATAAATTTTTATGCTCAAAATATTCTCAAAAATAACATATATAAGCAGCCACAAAGGTTTTGGTACTTTTCCACATTTCTAAAGAATTTTTAAATCAATTTACGCCCTATTTTTGCACTATAAAATCCAATAACTATTCCCACAATTTGTTATTTTGGTAAATAATTTATTTTATTCTCTCATTCATGCAAAAATATAATTTACATGATTTTTACATAATTTTACAAGTTCATTTGGTATTTCTAAACTAAAATTGCATGAAATTATAATTTTAGCCTATTTCTCGATTTAATAGCATTTTTAATCATAAATCATTTTTTAAATTAATACTTATGCATTGTTTATTAACTCAGAATTGGTTTAGTTTGATTTTTAAATATTATTTACTATTTTATAAAATTCAAAATAAGGAAAAATTGGCTATTTAAATTATATCCATCTTTATTTAAATTATAGCCCTAATTTCAACCCCAGTTACACTACCAAAATTTATAAATAACCTGACCCAGACCCAATTAAATCAACCCGCCCAGAACCCCATTTTTAATTAGGACCGTTGATCATTTAGATCAACGGTCCATGTAGCTCCTTCCATTAATTAAACCAAATACACCCCTAACCCTAATCATTTTACAATGACCGCCGCCCTTGTATTCCCCTCATCCCCAAAACACTCTCAAAACCCCTGAAACCCTATCCCCCCTCCGACCCTTTCCGACCTCGTTTCAACGAAAAACATGGCTTTCCAGGCTTCATGCAACCTGTACTCACCCCTCACCCCCTTCTATGACCCCTTTGTTCAAAGATCAAAGCCCTTTCTCGAAGACCACCGACTTAGAGGTCCTCCGACTTGAGTTCTACGTCCATGTCCGGTCTCTCTCCGACGAATCTTGGTGTTATGAGTCCGTTGTCGACTCGAAATCAGTTCGTTCCAGGCTTTCTCGTTCTCTATGGTTTTCTCTAAAACCCTAAGTCTCCAAGGTTTTCTTCTTTGTTTCTCTTCCCAATCTACCTCATATCTACATTATTTTCTAAAGTTTCAAAGTGTTTTCCACATTTTTTACCGATTCTATTTTCAAACTGTTTATCTTCCTAAAACTAGGGTTTCTCCGATTTTCCTTTCTCTTAACTGCTCTACTGCGATATCTTTATTTTTGCTGTGACTTGCGAACGTTTTACTCATGATTCCATGTAATTTTCCCTTTACCTAGGATTTTTTAGTGACTCTCTACTGTACTTTGCTTTTTGTGAGTATTTGCGTTCTTTTCGAATTTGTCTACCTGAGTATTTTTACTTTCTTCTTTACATTTGTTAAATTTGAGGAAACCTTAGACTTTGGAATTTTCGAGTTTGGGTGTGTGATTTTCTGCTTCCTGTCTGATTCCAAAACCCTAACTGTTTGAGTCCCTTTCATGCTTCTGATTTCATGTTAAGTTCTGCAAGACCTTCTAATATGTTTCATGCCTTTGTTCTTCCGCTCTCTGATTACATGATTGTTCTATTAATTTCAGAATTTTTGCATCTCTTTATAGTCATATTTTCCCCTTTAATAACCCTAATTTTGGGGTTGATTTTTATGAACATATTTGATTTTCCAACTTAGACTTATTCTTGGACTGTATACGAATACCAGTTTCCTTGATTCCCTATGTGATTGATGATTTTATTTACCTTATTTGCTTAAACCGTGTGTATTTCAAAAACCTTATATGTATTTACCCTTTATTTTACAACTCATTCTTGATTTTCTTCCCAAAAATAGAACTCTGCTTATTTACCTTAAGTCTCGTTCCTTAATTAAAGGGAGTCCTTTCCCTAATTGATTGTGATTGATACTAAGTTATTTTCTTGCCTTATTTACTACTTACTTTCAAACTATAAAACCCCACATCCCTTTTACTTCAAAAACACGAACAATCACAAGTTCACACCCCAATCACTCTTCTCATTTCTGCTCTTTTCTGCCATTTGTTCTGCTGCTTGAGTTTAGCCGGCAGAAAGCCAAGGCTAAACTATAAGTTTCTATCTTCCCTACGTGCTTTACTATTCTAGTTTGCAATAGGTAGGTCCATGATTTGAGTACCATCTCCAATACTACATGTTTACTTACCCTTTTTCATGTGTCTGTTTATGTACATTATGATATTAATGTTCAGCATGCACATCCCTACCCCATATCCCTATGTTTTGATATTGTATGCTTGTATGAGTACCTTCCTGTACATCTCTTCCCCAAGTCCCGTAAGTTTAATTCTGTTTGCTACAAATGCTTTCATGTAATCCCCCTTCCCTTCAATTCCCCTTTGTATGTGAGTATTGTTTTAGACTAGGGTGGCATTCCATTGACACCCCCACTTTAGAACCAGGTTGCTCTAAACATATACTCAAATCAGTCCACCCCCTTAACCCCTATTATGTTGAGCTTGACTCAGGTCTGGCAGTGTCCTAATCACCATACATGCCTAAGTCTGACTTTCTTAAGTCCACTCTTATTTGTTAAAGCCATGTAAAGGGTCAAGGGTGTTCCAGTCCCATTCATGGCTAGGTATGACCACCCCTTTGCTTTGGTCTTCCTCTAATCCCTCACTTTTACACTTACGCTTAGTTCTTTAAGTCCTACCCCCCTATGGTAAGCCATGCTTAGGAACCCTAGCGTTCCCTCTGAACATGGATGCCTAAGGGCTAGTAATTCTACACCTTGCACAACTCTAATAATTCTTTTAGGGTGTAATAATTGCCTAGGCTTCCTGAAAACCCTTGGAACTTTGAAACACCCTAAGAGAAAGCCTTGGAATCTGGAGCTCGGATTTGGTAAAATATATGTGTTGGACATTAAGGTTGCTTTGGGCTTCCTCGGGTCCGTTTTAGCTTTGATGTATTTACTTTCTTAGTCTTTTCTTTCCACTTTTGTAACCAGCTTTGTAAAAGAATTTGGGGATATAGTGAAAAAGGTGTGGGAGGGGTTTATATTGTTTCCAATCATCTAAAAATCATGCCTATAGGATTTCAATCACTTATATACCATGCCTATAGGATTTCAATATTGTTAATCATCTAGAAACCATGCCTATAGAATTTCAATGTTGCATCCCATTTAGAAATCATGGCTGTAGGATTTTTATTGCAAGCATAATAGAATCATGTTTCTAGGAACTGCATAAAAACACTAGGCAAAATCCTGTTTCCAAAACTTATGAAATTACAGATTTTAAAATACCTTAAGTTCTAACAAACCGGACCAGAGGGGCTCAAAGTAGACTTATATCCAACTTTATCTGTAAAACTAATCTATCAATTATCAGTTTTAAGCTTATGACCAAATTAGTATTTGCAAGTCATGCTCAACTAATTGTTTTATGGTTTAAGGGGTTTATGTGTAGCCTTTGTATGTTTGTTTACTCCCCTTATGTGCTATTTATTTTGATTGACGCCTTAGTATTTTTACCTTTTAACTCCATATATGCCCTCATCCCCTTTCTCCCCTTTTAAGATAAGAAGTCCAAATACCCCGGGACTAATAGGTCGGGACGGGTATTAGCATGCAATAAGTAAACGAGACTAACTGCGTTTAGATACCTTAACAGGGTGGGAAGAGTAGAATATGGAGATGATGACGATGGGCTAATATCATGAAGCGACCCCTCTTTGGGAGTATGTGCGGAATATTGCATTGAATGATCCATATTATAGTTAAACCTAGGACCCCTTACTTTTTCTTTGTTTAAATGTTTTCTCTAAAATTCCTTTTTACTTGTGATATCCTCCTTTCAAAATTGTCAACTTGCTCGTATTCTTTATGTGCAAACTTTGCTTGTCTATTTATATGCTTCTTAAAGTCACATCTAAGCAAGGCCGGGAACCACACTAGTCGATCTTGAGGGGTGCCTAACACCTTCCCCTTGAGATAATTTCAAGCCCTTACCCGAACTCTGGTTTTCTTTCAAAAATCTTCTTTTCTTCTTAAAGTGTCCTAATGCACTATAATCATTAGCTGGCGACTCTTCAAACTCCATTGCCCAATTCCCAAAAGGGGATAAGAGTTATTTTGCCCATTATGTCGTAATCCCGATTTCGCTTTTAGGGAAAAGGGGGCCATTGACACACGCCATACCACCCCGCCGCCAACGGTCAAGCAGAATCCTCCAACAAAACCATACTGAACATGCTGAAGAAAAAGCTTGAGGACACAAAAGGGCAGTGGCCTGAACTTTTACCCGAAGTTTTATGGGCACACAGGACCACGCCCAAGTCCAGCACAGAAGAAACTCCATACTCACTGGTTTACGAAACTGACACGGTCATACCCGTCGAAGTAGGCGAACCAAGCCTGAGGTACTCACACACCAGCAAAACGAAAAACGACGCACATAAGCTCCAAGACCTTGATGAAGCCGAAGAAAGAAGGGAAATGGCCCACATAAGAATGATGGCCCAAAAGCAGCAAGTCGAAAGGTACTATAACAAAATTGCAAAAGTGAGGCCGCTCAAAGTAGGAGATTACGTCCTCAAAGCCAAGACATTGGCCTCCAAAGACCCAAGCGAAGGAAAAGTGGGCGCAAACTGGGACGGACCCTACAAAATCACATCAATAGCAAACAAAGGGGCATTTCAGCTCTAAACAATGGAAGGAAAAACACTCGAGAACAACTGGAACATTGCCCACCTCAAATATTTCTATTTCTGAAAAGCGTCCCCTGAGTCGCACTCTTTTTCCCTCAAACGAGTTTTGTTCCAATTGGGTTTTCTCGGGGAGGTTTTTAATGAGAACAAAGGGAACACCTGGAGATATTTCTGGGACAAGTGTATCACGTCAGCCTCTCCATACTCTTTAAAGCCTGACCTGATACAGGGACTGGACCAACACCATCTCCAATGTGTAAAACGGCCACGACCATCTCCAATGTGTAAGTCTATGGCCATCTTCATCTCTAATGTGTAAAAGGCTACATCCATCTTTATCTCCAATGTGTAAAAGGCTACGACCATCTTCATCTCCAATGTGTAAAAGGCCACGGCCATCTTCATCTCCAATGTGTAAAAGGCCATCGCCGCTAACAGTCGACCCAATGCCGACTACGGCAGAACGAAAAACTCGACAACAGTCGAAGTCAACTACATGGCTGAGGCCATTCAATTCTACATGGCTAAGTCCATCGATTTAAATGGCTAAGGCCATCGTCGCTAATAATCGACCCAATGTCGACTACGGCAGAACGAAAGACTCGACGAAGTCAAAGTCAACTACATGGCTAAGGCCATTCAATTCTACATGGCTAAGGCCATCGATTTAAAATGGCTAAGGCTATCACCGCTAACAGTCGACCCAATGTCGACTACGGGAGAATGAAAGACTCGACAACGTCAAAGTCAACTACATGGCTAAGGCCATTCAATTCTATATGGCTAAGGCCAACGCCGTTAACAGTCGACCCAATGTCGACTACGGCAGAACAAGAGAGACTCGAGGACAGTCGAAGTCAACTACATGGCTAAGGCCATTCAGTCCAACATGGCTAAGGCCATCACCATTAACAGTCGAACCAATATTGACTACGGCAAAACGGAAGACCTGATAAAGGTCGAGTTAAGCTCAAGCTACGAGTTGCAAACACGATAAAAATTTATCGTGTTATGTACTATTATATCCAAAAAAGTACATACATGACCAGCCTCAGAAAAAGGCCCCATTACAACAAAAAAGGGTACAAAAGCAAACCCTAGGAACCCCCGTCACCCTGGCCGGCACAATCCGCACTCGGGCCGTCGCCACCTCCTGGCAGGTAGTCCCTAGAAATCCAAGAAGCAAACGCCAGACGGTTAGTGTCTTCTGAGTTATACCCTTCCCTAGCGGGCGAATCAGAGAGGCAACTGGGCGCCTCATGAGCAACCCGGGTCAGACTTTGCTGCCTATCCACGTCTCCCTCAAATATTCAACTGGCTGCAAAGAGCTCTTCAAACACGACTAGTCGGGAATCATGATAAACCCACTTGTCATGAGCATCCTGACGCTCAGCTTCTTGTGGAGCGGCCCGCACAAGGGCCTCAATCTCATCCTCCTTAGCTTTGAGATCAGCGGTCAAGGCCGCAACCCAAGCTCGAATTTTAGCCTCCTCCGCCGCTACAACATGATCGAGTTCCAACTCATCGTCCTTCGCTCGAAGGAGAGCCTAAAATTTCGTGTTCCTGGCGACCGCAGCCACGAGTTGCTTGCCCACCCTCTCCAACTCAGCCAACCACTTCTTCAATTGCTCCTCCATCTGGGTAAGGCCCTTGCGAAACAGCCTAAACTCAGGGTCTTGCTTGTACACGTCGGTCAACGTTTGATGCGCGTCACGGACCCACTTGTACCTCTTCCACAATTTTTTTTGGGCATCCGCCCTCTTCGCCAGTCTTCGCACCCTCTCCACTTCCAAAACAAGAACCTTAGAAGTATCAAAGGAGGAATTAGTACACAAGCGGACCACCCCTACGACACCAATGTGAAGAAGGGCCAAAATTACCTGCAAGGCCAACCCTTCGACACAGGCCCCTGTCACAGACCTCCGCCAATGCCTAACCCTCAGCACCCGCACAGAGAAGGGTCATGTCTACGGTCACCTCTTCACAGTTCTCCAAGAGGTTATAGCCGCTGGGGATCACAATGCGGCGTGTAGACCTACCGGCCGTCATCTCAACACGAGCTGGAGAGCCCCTTCCTCCATCCATCCTCTCCAAAGGCGCACTTGTCCCCGCTGCTGCGGCAGACGAGCCATCTTCCCTAGCAGGAGGCAGATCGGCCTCAACATCAGCCCTCCCTCGAGGAGCGCCCTCCTTGAGCGAATTGCATCGGCCATAAACAACCGCCCCGACTCGCGATGAGGCAATTGCACGCTCTCCCATTCGACACCACTCCTTTGCCGGTGATCTGCCGATTTCTCCTACTTGCGAGGGACTCCTCATCTTTGGGAGACGCCTCCAACGGCTGCGAAGGCGATCTAAAGGAAGCGCTTTATTGTCGGGCGCAACTTCGGCCCCCCTCGCGGGCACGACCTTAGGAACCACCAGAACCTCCTCTTCCATCGTTATGGTCGCCGCATCAGATGCCACCCTTGGTGCAATTTCTTGCTGAGGAGCCGAGAACGCGCTACTTTCAGGCGAACCCTCCACAGGCACGTCCTCCTCCTCAGAGCCCGTCTCACCCTAGATGGGTTGGCATCACTTCTCCGCCTCTTGTCCCTCTTGGAAACACCCCGTCCTGTCAAGGAAAAGGTAGGTCAAACTAGAGGACTCCTGAATCAGGACAAGGAAAGAGAAAGGAATAAGGAAAAGACCATTACCAATCGGGCCATACACGCAACAGAATTGAGCCCATGTACGACACTCCTCCACATGCGGAATCATCCTCTCCACCCACGACCTAATGTCGTCCGCACAGGAAAGAGACGAGGAATCCTTTGGCATACGAGCCGCCACTGCAATAGCAGATAAAAGAACCCTGAGGGTTAAGCCGTCACAACAAAAAGCGTTGAATAAGACACAAGGGAATACTTACACTCCTGGTTCCACACCTCGTGGAACCCTTCGGGGTTAGAAACCAGATGCTCAATCCGAACGTAGAAAAACTTCTTCCAATAGCCACGGTTGGCCTTGTCATTAGACTACACCACGAAGCTTTTCTTCCCGCAATGCGTCAGGTAACTCGCATTATACCTCTGCAGAAGGTGGTATATCTTGACCGCGCACCCGGCTTTCTCTGCATGGGTGGTAAGTATTCTGCACACTTTCAGCGTATAAGGAGTAAGTTGAGCGGGTCATGTCCTGAAGAAATGGCAAAGTTCCTCCACTAGAGTGTTGAGCGGGAAATTATAGCCGATCCAGAATGCATACTCGTAGAACGTACAGAACCCGGGCCTGTGCACGTTGGCATAATCCTCTCCGACAGGTGCTATGTCAACGTAGTTTGGAAACCCATATGCCATTCTAAGAGCATTCAGATGGGAGAACGTCAATTTGCTACGTTCCCAAGGCGGAGGTGAACTTTTATGACTAAAGTCATTTCTTTTGCTCATGTTCTTCGGAAGAACATTCACCACTGATATAGGAACGAGAACCTCTTCGACCACCTTCGCCTCACCGTCGGAGGGAGGCGAAACCCTAGAAGGGGCATTATTTCTGGATTTCTTGATGTCTTGAGATCGTTTTACCATGATTAAAGCTTACAAAGAAGAGTGTTTTAAGTAGATGTAAAGTTCGACCCGTAGAAACAACAGTTTTTAAGGAAAGCACTGATACCAGAAAATAGAATGAGGGAAAGAGAGAAATATCCTTTAGAGATTCGAACGATGAATCGTTTTGAACCGATCCGTTGTTTATAGGAGTGAGGTACACGGAGATCTAGGCAGCATCATTCAAAATTCGGTGCGGTAAACCCATAAGTCACGTCAGGATCTGAATTGCCTCGGGAGTGAAAGTAATAATGATGCACGTAATCAATGACGTCATCCTAAAAAGGAGCTAAGCGTCAATGGCTCTATACTGTCACATAAGCATACATATCCGTCATTGAAGACGCCCCTCGAGGACGCCCCCAACGGACGGAGGGACCAACTGTATGGGAAAAAATTTGATTCACTTCGTCGCCGTATAAACAAACCCGTCCCTCATAGCGAAGGCGCCCTCGAAGTCTTGTTAGCCAGGTAGGGACGTCCCGACCAAGGACGTCCTAATCAATTAAGCAAAGAAACGACACCGTTTAGGCCTGGCCTCTTCTGTACAAGGAAGCCACCAACTTTTGTATTCTTCTTTTCGTGTATTTCGAGAAAGGTCTCCTAATGTATAAAGAAGAATTCACCTTTTAATAAGGCAGATTCCTTATTACTCTAGATATACTATCTCTCTACTTTCTCTCTCTATTATTATTTGGCAAACATCTCTTTATCTCTTTACTTATCTCCTTCTGATATAAAAATTTTCTATTATCATTTATACTTTCCGTTCTATCACGATCTTCGTAAACAATCTATTCTAGGACTTATTATCCCTGATTACGATTTATCCTTCCATCTTTTTTTATTGTTTTTAAGCTCATAAAATGTGTATATCTTTTGAGCAAAACACAGTTCATATACAGCTCTTTCGATTAAAAAAATCTACAGTCCTCGTATGTGTTCCTTCCCTTTCAAGATGTTGACAAAGGTCGTGTAAGACAATTCATGATAATTTGATATCAACATTAGTTTTTTCAATTATTTATTTCATATAACAACCAATTACTCTTTATCTTACCTTCACGTAACCAATTTGTATGAACGTTACTACATTGTTCGAAAAGAAAAATGACTTATATACTTGGAAAGGAAATCCCATTAAATCAGAGAAAGGGGGAAAATAGAAAAATATTTTATAAATTTGGAAGAGTGTGATGAGTAAAGAAAGACTATAATGATAGTAATGTTGCTGCTAATACGGGCATGCGCTTTTCCCCAATCTCTCTACTCATTTGACATAATCATCACTCCTTCTCTTTCAACTAATGGAAAGGTAACAATAATACTACTTTCCTCGAAATATTATTAATTATAGAAAATAATCCAGAACAAATGGTATTTGGTGTATACATATATTGGGGTGGTTGATACATAATTATGTTAACAACTTCACAATAGTTGCACTTTTTGGTTTTCCTGCAACAAATAAGTGCATCAACAAAAAACAAAAAAGAACATATACATAGTGTTTGAACCATACAGACATTTTAGCATTAGTCAAATAATAAACGTAAGAACACATACCACGTACCTATAATTTTTGTAAAAAAGTTTATCATGTGCGAGACCTAACTTTTTAGGTTATTGAATTTGTGTAAATAAAATCGAACAATATTTTTCTATGTTACATAACAAATGGTATTTGGTACACATATGATATAGGATGGTTGGTTAATTAATTATATATGGCTAGAAATTCAGAATAGTTGCACCTTTGGGTTTGCAATACCTACAAGAATAGATAACGGTATTTGGAATTATTTGATTGTGAAAAAGGTATAATAAAAGTGAGAATTACGATATGAAATTTAAATAATAAAAAATCGTTTAGTGGCCTAATGTCTTCGAGTGAGCTAGTAGTCTTGCAAATAACTGTGTCCCATCTTCACTTATTGTAGATCATATTAATATATCATCTGCACTATAATGGCAATGGTCTCCTTCTCTTCTCTTTTTTTGGTTGCTTTGTGTTAAGTTCCGATGCCCCGTGAAAGTTTCATTTTCTATTATTGACTTAGAGTGTCAGTTGACAACAACAATAACGGAAAAGGGTTAGATCTGCCCATAACGAATCAATTCCAATATAAAAATACCTTTCGTTAACCTATTTTGCAAATAATAACCCTACAGTTAAAAATCTGATGTACTTGTGCCCTTAATTCTAACGGATAAGTTGTATTATATATAAACATATTATTAATTCCACGTGGCCGTATCTAATTGGTTTTTACCCACACATAATTCAAATGTGTCATTTCACCCACTTCATCTTCTCTAAGTAAAAAGGGCGAAATGGTCGGCGATTTTGGAGCTTGACTTCTTGAGATTTTCCGCGATAACTTTTTACTGAAGTTGACGGAATGAAGTTGTTTATTAAAGTTAAAGTCTTCTCTGTATGGGTCAGAATCTGACCCCACGACAATTAACGAGGCTAATCCCGTTTTTGGGTTAATTCATGATTAATAAGTCGTATGACCATTTAAAGCCAATGGTACTTAACCCTTATCTAATTCGACCAATAAGGCGACGACCCACTCACCATCGTGAGGGTGAATCCACAACGTGGTCACGACCACTTATTGACTGCCCATGAAGCTCACAACTATAAATACTAAGAAAGAGAACTCTAAAAAGGGGTCTTCTTCTTCGCCACTATTCACGAGAGAGAGAACATATAGAAAGGAACCCATATTGTGGGAAAGGAAAACACCATTGTAAGGCTCTGAACCTCTCCATGAAGAGGCAGACCAACTCAATATTATCAATAAAAGCTTCTAATATTTCTTCATCTAATTCTGAGTACTTGTTTTCACTTTCTTTTCATTTAGTTCATTGGATTATTACAGTTTGCTATGATTTTTCGTCGATTAATGTGTATTGTTTCACACTCATAATGAGCAGACAATTTGGCATCGTCTGTGGGGATTTCATAATAAAATTGCGTAGTTCTCCCCTGAACCAAAAGGAAAGAAGCAACAAAGAGCAACCCAGCTCAAACAAGCCAAAGCAGTATATCGGACAGAGGGAATTCAAAGATCTCGAATCGAGATCCAACTATTTTGTCTCTCCTCTCTGGATAGTACAAGCAAGAAGAAGAAACCCCCCCCCCTGATGGCCCTAAGGGAGGATCTCTGTAAGGCATCTCCCGCATCCCTGATACGGGCCACAGTCGGAAACCAGCACGAAGATATCTCGAACCGAGAGTTGCCTCAAGCCAGCCTACATATCCCTATTGAGAAGATAGCGCGTAAGCTGCTCAGGATCTCGAATCAAAACCAAGCTTCAACTCTCAAACATTGACATAGCGATATTCAGGCTATGCATCTTCACCATTTAATCAAGGCTACGCACCTTCGCAGTAACTTCAACTACGGTTGAACTAAGACTCACGCTACGCGCCTTCGTCATCAAATTTATCAAAGTTCAACTACGGTTGAATCGGGACTCGGGGTATGTGCCTTCGCCATTAAATCAAGGATATGCGCCATTGCCAGTAAGTTCAACTACGGTGAACCAAGAATCAGGCTACGCGCCTTCGTCATCAAATTTATCAAATTTTAACTACGATTGAACCGGGACTGAGGCTATGCGCCTTCACCATCAAATCAAGGCTATGCACCTTTTCCACTAAGTTCAACTACATTTGAACCAAGACTCAGGCTATGCACCTTCGCCATCAAAATCGACGAAGTTCAACGACAATTGAACTGGGACTCAGGCTATGCGCCTTCGCCATCAAAATCGATGAAGTTCAACGACAGTTGAAATGGGCCTCGGGCTACGTGCCTTCATCATCAAATTTATCTAAGTTCAACTACGGTTGAACTGGGACTCATGTTATGCGCCTTCGCCATTAAATCAAGGCTACGCACCTTCGCCAGTAAGTTCAACTACGGTTGAACCAAGACTCAGGCTACGCGCTTTCATCATCAAATTTATCAAAGTTCAGCTACGGTTGAACCGGGACTCCTGCTATGCGCCTTCTCCATTAAATCAAGGGCGCCTTCGCCAGTAAGTTCAACTACGGTTGAGCCAATATTCAGGCTACGCGTATCAAAGTTCAACTATGGTTGAACGGGGACTCAAGCTATGCACCTTTACCGTAAAATCAAGGCTATGCGCCTTCTCCAGTTAGTTCAACTACGGTTGAACCAAGACTCACGCTATGCGCCTTCGCAATCAAAATCGACGAAGTTCAATGACAGTTGAAATGGGACTCAGGCTACATGCCTTTGTCATCAACTTTATCAAAGTTCAACTACGGTTGAACCGGGACTCATGCTATGCGCCTTCGCTATTAAATCAAGGTTACGCACCTTCGCCACTAAGTTCAACTACGGTTGAACTAAGACTTAGGCTACACGCCTTAGTCATCAAATTTAACAAAGTTCAACTACGGTTGAACCGGGACTCATGCTATGCGTCTTCGCTATTAAATCAAGGCTACGCGCCTTCGCTAGTAAGTTCAACTACGGGTTGAACCAAGATTCAGGCTACGCGCCTTCATCACCAAATTTGTCAAAGTTCAACTACGGTTGAACCGAGACTCGGACTATGTGCATTCGCCATCAAATTTACAAAGTTCAACTACAGTTGAATCGGAACTCAGGTTGTTCTCGTTCACTGCCAGAATCAGCAAAGCTCAACTACGATTGAACTAGGACTCAGGCTATGTGCCTTCGCCATCAAATTTAACAAAGTTCAACAGCTGAACAAAAATTTAGGCGATGCGCCTTCGCCATTGAATCTAACGGGTTCTACCCCACCCGAACTGCAATGATATACGCCTCTGTCCTAAAATCTCACAAGCTCGACCATAGTTGAACATAGACCCAGGCCAGGCGCCTTCATCATAGAATCTAGCAAGACCCAAACTCCGACGAATCTAGGCGCAGACTAGGATCCCTCATCAGTCAAGTAAGTACTCCCACCTCGAACAAAGATTCGAGCCACGTAAAGTTCGGCCCCGCTCAAACTACAAGGCCATACTTTTTATCATCACGACCAGTAGTTCGACCATGCCCGAACTGGGACTAAGGCTCTGTGCCACTATCGCCAAGTAACGGCTCCGACCCGCTCACACAGAGTCAAAGAAAAAAGTCATCAACAATAAAAAATAAATATGCCTACCAGAGTCAAACTCAAAGACAAATCACCCCTTCGAACGCGTACAAAGAAAAGTCTGAGGGGAAAGAAGTAAAGGTACAATATAGGTACAAAGCAAATAATGAAAAAGGAATATCATTTAATTGCGGGTCATCCCTGCTTACACTCTGCCAGGGCCAGTCAATACAAAGAAAAAGAAAAACAAGTAGCACCTAAAATCCAACACTTCTATCCGCGCCACCACCTATACCATCAATATCTGGCGTCGCCGCTACAAAACCACAGTCGGTATGGGCCTCACGAGCCTTGTGGCATGCTTTCTCGAAAGCAGCTTCGGTCATGATGTCGGCCTCCCATAAATTCTTATACATATCACATTAGGCCTCGGTAAAGACCAAAAGCTCAAAAGCCTGGCTGGAAGCGATGACTTGGTCCCACAGCTATTGATTCTCTCTTTCTAAGGCGTGATCATGATCCTCCATAATCTGGGCCTCCTACTCAAGAAGGTCGATCCGCTCCTCGAGCCCTGCTTCCCTCTTGGTCGTCGTAGCCCTTTCTGACTCACGTTGAGATTCACACACGCGGATTTACTCCTCCAACCCTGTGACTTTCGACGAGGAAGCACTCACCCAAAGTCTTAGAGCCGCAACCTCACTCTCCAAAGTATCCACTTTCTTGCTCCAGGCTGCAACAACTCCACCTCCTTATCCTAGCCACGACACTCGCTCTCAGTCGCAACCATCCTTCCCGCCTCAAGTTCCTTATCCTTCTGATGAAGTTGCTCCTCAAGAGCGAGCGTCTTACCAAGTAATTGCTGCAACTGAAGCTCCCGCCTCGAGTTCCTTATCCTTCTAACGAAGTTGCTCCTCAAGAGCGCGCGTCTTACCAAGTAATTGCTGCAACTGAAGCTCTCGCCTCACTAGCTCCTTGACCAAGGCTCGGTTGCGAGGATCAGATCTCGAGATCTCATGCAACTCTCGGCACCGATCTCTCTAGCGGAGGTACTTAGCCAACACCCGCAAAAATATCCTCGAGAGGACGTTGGCTCGGCGCATGCTCTCCACCTCCAACAAATAAGATTGTACATCAAAAACAACAAGTTAGATAAAGAATAAACTAGGGCAAGAGAATATAGATCAAGGTTATAATACATACCCTCAGGCCCATCACGACCACCTCATTCATCAGGCTCTATGACGTCCCTCAACGATGCATTCTCAGCCTCAGAGCATACCACCTCATATAACGGTACCAACCAAGCTATTCCTTTGGAGCTATACGTTCAACTCCGTGGGAACCTCAATGAAGGGAGATCGCCCCTCTGCATGCACCAATAAATTGGTGAAGCCCTCTCGGAACGTACGTACATTAACAGGGTCCAATTTGAATTCGAACCCATACTCATCTACAACGTCCCTCCCACCTTCTGCCGCCAAAAGGGACACTTGATTCACCAACAATAGCAGCCGTTGAGGAACTGCCTCCCACCTCAGTGACTGGAACCGATCTGATTCTTGTCCCTGTAGGGTTTTGAGTCATCAAAGCGACGGTATCATCACGGCCTAAGTCAACTGGGGCAACCCCCACTGTTTGTTCGCCCTCAGGGAAAGGTAACGTAGTCGCACTCCTCTCCGTATCCACTGGGGTAGTCCATCTTAATCATCATAGGGGGAGCCGACATGAACATGACCCTCAATCTCACCAATGGCCTCTCTTACTCCTCCTCAGTCGAGGGAGATTCTGCTCTATGGCTCACAACCCTTGACGGCCCCTCATCCTGAAGTGCAGCCCGTGCTGAAGACTCAACTGATGCCGCCCTCGGTACTGTGCACGGTACCGTTGCTGCAATAAGTCAAGAAATTGCACCCCGCCGACGGAAGGCCAACTGAGGAGCCCTGACGCGGCGTACCCTCTCTGATAAAAAAAAACAAAGCTGAGAAACCAAATTGAAACAAAGAGGGATAGAAGAAGAACTCAACTTTATACCTGTCACAGGCCTATGGTCGTGCCTCTCTCAAAAAGACGCCCACGTGCGTATCCCTATGTATGGGGGAGCACGGCTTCTACCCACTCACGTATCCTAGCTATGGGAGCTGGCAGCGACCTTTCAGCTACAAAGTTTCACACAAATTAAATCTTACGGGTGCAAGACGTAAAGAGGGGCAGAAAAGAGGATTCAACGATTCAAAAAATTACGTGCATGGTTCCAAGTCTCTGGGAACCTAGATAGCGACGCCACTAAGTGATTAGTCCTGATATACAAGAAATTCTCAAAGGGGCAAGCCCGACCTCATTGTCCAGCTCTACGGTAAGGCCCCTCGACCCACGAGGACGTGCTCGAATCATGGTACCGTGTACCCTCTGGGGAGCGTAAAGACTGAGCATGTGCTGCAACGTAACCTCCCTACTGGCCAGTTCCGCATACTTGATGAACATCTCCAGTAACTTTTAAGGATAAGGGGTAAGCTGAACCGGGCAAAACCCGTAATAATGGAAAAATTCAACTACCATCATGGGGAGCAGAAGCTTGAATCCCAACTTAAAGGGATAGGCATAGAAGACGTAGTACCCCCTGCAGTCAGTGTGTACCCTCTCCTCGCTTCGAGTGAGAATGACGTTCGCATAGCTAGGGATTTCCCATTGTTCCCGTAGTTGGACCATCCCAACTTCCCCCATTAATGAGGCTTCATCCACCCGGTCCTCTCTACCATCATCGGTGAAGTCAATCATCAGGCCTCTGGGCAAAGATAATATCTCATCAATTGACGGAGTTTCGTCTATCTCCGTCGGACCTGCGCTTCTCATTGCTAGAGATGGCCCCTCAACCACCGGAAAACTAACCAGGAATTTTGTCGGGAGAACATTTAGAGGAAAAGTGCCTGTCATCACTGATTCACTAATAAGAACAAGGTAATATTGTGTGGGAAAATGGAAGTTATAAAAATCGAAGAACAAAGAGAAAGATGAAACAACAAGAAGAAGGGTTTTTTCAAAATCTCTCTCAGACCAACAATGTGAATGTCAGAAATAAATGTCTCAACCCCTTATTTAGAAGCACACAAGTGGCTTTCACAAACCCCAATGGCTATCATTAACTACATGACCAACAACAAAATGGTTCATTTTTTACAGAAACGTGCGTCATTATGACAGGCTCCATGAAGTGACTTTTCAGTTATCAACCGGCGCCTCGCCGTTAAAAGGTCATAAAGACCTATGTACGCTGAGGGAATGTTCCATATGCCATGGAAATTTCGGACGTCGCCAAAAGTGTGCCAAGCGCATTTTCACCCTCCTCGGTCATACAACATACTACCAGTCTCCAAGAAGACGTAAGCTTCAAAGCACAATGCACGACTTCACTAGAATTAGTATAGAGGCTAAACGTCTTCGCTAAAGAGGAGAGTTCAACCTCGATCGAACGACGACCCAACACATAGCAAAACACTCACACTCTACAAGGTTGCCGACAGTATTAAGGCTAAAGCCATCTCCATTATGTAAACGGCTGAGGCCGTCGACAGTATTAAGGCTAAGGTCGTCGACAGTATTAAGTCTAAAGCCATCTTCAGTATGTAAACGGCTAAGGCCGTAGACAATATTAAGGTTAAGAATCATCTCCAAAGATAATTCTTCCTCGACCGAAGCAACATTTGACCCCCCTCCCCGAATTTCATGAACTACCGTCAACAAAGTCCACTCATCGAGTTCGGCCAGGGCACGACCTTAATAAGCGAACGGACTAACTGTATGGGTCAGTATGACCCTACGACAATTAATGAGGGTAATCCTGTTCTTGGTTTAATTCATGATTAATAAGTCGTATGACCATTTAAAGCCAATGGTACTTAACCCTTATTAGATTCGACCAATAAGGCGATGACCCATTCACTATCATGAGGGAAAATCCACAACGTGGTCACAACCACTTATTGACAGCAGCTCACAGCTATAAATACTAAGAAAGGGAACCCTAAAAAGGGGTCTTCTTCTTTGCCACTATTCACAAGAGAGAGAAAAGAGAGAATGAAACCCATATTGTGGGAAAGGAAAACACCATTGTAAGGCTCTGAACCTCTCCACGGAGAGGTATACCAACTCAATATCATCAATAAAAGCTTCTAATATTTCTTCCCCTAATTCTAAGTACTTTTTTTCACTTTTTTTCATTTGGTTCATTGGATTATTATAGTTTGTTATGATTTTACCTCGATTAATGTGTATAATTTCACACTCATAAAGTACATGATAACTTTTGAACAAACATTCTCTCCATTCAAGTACGACTTTATTGTTGATCTTTGCTTAGGGTTTCTTGAAATAAACACAAATCATGATTCTTCTGATATTCTGTAAGGTGTCAGTTTTGGCTTCAATGTTAGTAGTATTGTTTTTTGATGCATGCGGTCCAGCTTAGATTTTGGTAACATCTGTTTAATTTATTAGCATGGGGTTGTCTTATTTTTGTCGATTTAAGTTGTTTATTCAAAGCTTTTTTCTTTGTTCACTAATTTTTTGGTTGCATATGGTCCCTTCCCTTTTTATGTTGGTCTGGACTCTGGACCTAGGGGTTCAGTTATTGTTGATGCTTGATTTCTTTATTCATATGGGGTCTACTTGTTTGTTGATTTTAGTTGTTTATTCACTATTTTTGCTTTTTTTTACTTTTATTTGGCCGTATTTGATCTTTGTCCCTTTATTGGTAGGGGCCCTCTAACGTCCTTGTCCTTTTATTGGTAGTGGTCCTCTTTAAATATTCTGTTTTTTATACCGATAGGTCCTTTTTCTTGTTTTTTATGGCTTGCATTTGTTTTCTTTGAAGAATGATTCAGAAGGTTGATTTGGTCTTTAATAATAGGGGTAAGTGGTTGTTGGAACCTCAAATGGTGTATCTTAAAAGACGGAAACATGTATGAATAGGTTATGATGTAGATTTGTTGTCTTATATGGACATTTATTCTGAATATATTGAGAAGTTAGGTTTTAGTGAGATGAAACAATTGCTATTAATAGGCCCTTCTGGTAGGTGCTTTTAATTGAGGGTGATGCAGGTAGGGGTGTACATAGACCGGGTTGGTTTGGATTTTACAATTACCAAACCAAACCAATTGTGTCAGGTTTTTAAATCTAAAGACCAAACCAAACCAAACCAATAAATTCGGGTTTTTCAATATCGGTTTTTCTCGGGTTTTTTCGGGTTTTCGGGTTTTTTCGAATTTTTTTCCGGTAAAATCTTCGTAGAACAAAATACATAACGTATGTTCAAAATATTTCTTTAATCCTAGTAAGATACAACTATATAAAGTATTTTTCAAGAAAATAATACAAAATATGAGATATGTCACGACTCATGATATTATCCTAAAATATTCAACAATAAAAAATAATAAAATTATGTACTATAAATATTGCTAATTAAAAAATTATAATAAAAATAAACATAATCTAAAAGCACTAATTCATGCTAAACTAGATAGACTAATGAGGGAGTATTAATTATATGCCTAAAAGCTAAATAAAAATAAAAATAGGTTATGTATTTTTATCTAAATTATTGCAAAATAAAAAGTAGACATTTAATACATTCCCGTTCATAATATTGAATTGAATGTCTTTTGTTAGCATTAGTATTGATTGCTAGCATTATTTAATTTACTAATATTAATGGCTATAAAACTTTTTGGAGCATTCAAAAGTTTTAAATCAAACATTGAAATAATACCTTAAAAGATAAAATAATGATTTTTTAAGAAATATTTATAAATTACATTACAATAAGTATTTTTGTATATTAAATATATCTAAAATTGCTATATATGTAATGTCGGGTTGGTTTGGTTTCGGTTTGACTTTCTTTAGTTATAACCAAACCAAACCAATTATGGTCGGGTTTTTTTTCCAACACCAAACCAAGTCAAACCAAACCATAGTCGGGGTTTTTTCCTCGGTTTGACTCGAATTATCAGGTTGGTACGGTTTATCGGTTTTCTTTGTACACCCCTAGATGCAGGCATTAGAATACTACAGTCTTTGCTGTCAAATCAATTCAATGAGATTCAAATATTTGCTGTAGATGAAGGTGAATTACATGTGCCAGCTCCTATCATCACTCAACATGATGTACCTTATAATTTCACAGTAGGAGTAGATGTTGGAACTGATTGTGATTCATATGATGAGGAGGAAACTAATGAAACTAACTCTAGTGATTATGATAGTGAAGAGTTAGAACTATTTAGAAGAGAAAGGAACAAAGAAGTTAATGACTATTAATTTTTTGAGAAGGGTATGAGTGTTAAAGACTTGGCTGAAGATAAAAGAGTTGTAGGGTACTATACACTTGCTAATAGGAAGGGCCTTAAAGTCAAGAAGAGTGACACAAGTAGAGTTAGGTACAAATATGATATTGGATGTCCTTTTGTGTGTTTTATATCCAAGGATAATAGAGATCAAGGATTTAAGATTAAGACTTTGAACAAAAATCATGATTGTGGTCCAGCATTTTTGAATAGAAGAGATACTCCCAATGCTTTAGCCCATTATTTCAAGAACAAAGTTCAAAATAATCCTAAGTACAAAGTCAAAGATATGAGGGTCAACTTGGAGGATAGGTTCAAACTTAATGTTAGTTATTTAAAGATGAAGATGGTTAAGAGAATGGTCTTAGAGAAGTTGAAAGGTGGCTACATTGATGACTATATTAGGTTAGAGGCCTATGCTCAAGAGTTGTGGGATAGTAACCATGGTATAAATGTGGTTATAAACCTAACAAAAGATTCTTTGGAAAAGGGAAAGAGGAAATTTATTAGAATGTATATATGATTCTAAGCTTTGAAAAGTGGATGAAAAGCAGGTTTGAAGCCTTTAATTGGTCTGGATGGCACATTTCTAAAAGAAAAATGCAAAGGAATTTTGCTGGTAGCAATGACACAAAATTCTGCCAAACACTTTTATCCACTTGCTTGGGCAGTGTTTCACAGAGAAACATGTAGAATTTGGAAGTGGTTTCTGGGGTTGATGAGAACTTCCTTAGAGTTGGGAGATGGTGAATGAGTAACATTCATTTTAGATATGCAAAAGGTAATATCATTAACAAATCATAGTTAGCTTTTTCACCGTTTTTTTACTTTAACTACTAAATGCCTTCTTTGTTTTTTCTAATTGTTGCAGGGTTTGAGTGATGATTCTGCAACTTTGGTTCCTAAATCACATCATAGATGGTGTGTTAGGCACATAGAAGCTAACTGGAGAAAGAACTGGAGGGTTGTAGAAATCAAAAAGTTGTTGTGGTGGTGTGCTTAGAGATCTTATAAAGAAGAGTTCAAGGATCAATTGAGGACCCTATGGACTATTTCTGAGCAAGCTGCTAAAGACCTAATATGGTACCCTCCACAAAACTGGTGTAGGGCTTATTTTGACACAACATGCAAGAATCAAATGGCTGATAACAACTTCACAGAATCCTTCAATAAATGGATTCTAGAGGCAAGATACAAACCAATAATTAAGATGTTTGAAGATATTAGAGTAGAGGCAAAATAACTATTTTGTTGTTTATGTAACTAACTAATTTTACGTATTGTTATAATATATATTACTGTTATAGTGATAACTAACTTTTACTGTTATGTAATGTTATAGTGTACTATTTAGTGTTTGATTATTGGTTTGTTTCTTATGTGAAAGGTAATGAAAATGTTAAAGGATCATGAGGATAAATGTAGGACGTGGAGAGATGAATTCAGTTCATATGCCATGGAGTTATTGAGTAATTTCAGAGAAATTGCACAAGGGTGTGAAGTTGAGTTCAGTGGTGACTTTGGTTATGAAGTGAATGAAAGTCCAGAGAAGCATACAATTAATTTTCAACTTTCAAAGTGTACATGCAGAACATGGAACTTGACAGGAATTCCGTGTCCCCATGCAATTAGATGTATACTTGACAAGAAAGAAGACCCATTGAGTGAAATGCATTGGTGGTATTCAAAGGAATCTTACATGGACGCGTATATGCATAAATTACAACCAGTTAGAGGTGAAAATTATGGAAGGTAGAACCACATCATGCAATGGAGCCACCAGAAATTGTCAAAATGGTTGGTCAAAGCAACATAAGAGAAAGAGAGAAAAGGATGAGGCAAGGATGAGAGATGGGGTTTGGTCAGCTTCAAGAAAAGGACTTGTCATGACTTGAGGATAATGCAGTGAGAGAGGTCACAACATCAGAAACTGTCCTTTGGTAATGTTATCATTCCATTCTTATTAACTTCAAAAAAATTAACTCATTCAATTCTTATTAACTTCAGAAAATGTTCTTTAGTAATGATCTTCTAGGTGAAAGGGAAACATAACCACTTCTTCCAAGATGCAAGATCTTCTCAAAAAGTACAAGATGTGCCCTTGACAGCACCCCAAGATAGTCAAACATCATAATTTGTTTTTGTTCCTATACGTGGTATGAGGCCAATGACAGCAACCCATTCTCAAAGTGAAACAGCTGTAGAACCAGCAACAATGCCAACAACAACAACTGCTCCAACAATAGCAGCACCAACAGCTATGGCAACAACAACAACTGCACCAACAATAGCAGCACCAGCAACTATGGCAACAACAACAGCTGCACCAGAATAGCAGAACTAGCACCATCAGTTGTTTTGGATGGTGACTATGACTGTGAGGGATGCAATCTCTGAAGATGATGCTGAAGAACCAGTTTTAAGACCTAAAGTGATATTTGAAGCTAATACTAGGCTTCAAAAGAAAAAGTTGAGGCAAATGCCAACTAGTATAAGGAAGATTGCATTCAAAAGTGATGAATCTGGTGCCAATCTCCCTACAAACTTGCCCTATTCACCAAGGAAAGTCACTTGGAAAGGCAAAGCAGCAATGACATCAAGACAGCTATTGCCAGAAAAGGAGAAAAAATTGGTAAATTGAAGGCTAAGAAGATCAAGCTCTAGGGACTTCAATTGTATTTGAATGACAAATTTTAACTTAGGAAACGAAACTATATTTTTGTGATGACTGATTCATAACTAATTATGTATTGTTTTGTGGTGAATCGGTTGTGGAAGTTGTATTGGTTCACCTCAAAATCTTTTGTATGGCTTATATTAGGGTGAAAGTTGTATTGTTAAGTATTTTGTTGGCTATATATAACTATGCCTTAATATTAGGATGAAGTTGTATTGTTAAGTATTTTGTCTGAATCAGTTGTGGAAGTTGTATTGTTAAGTATTTTGTTGCCTTATTGTTGGCTATATATAATTATGCCTTGTTACTATGGTGAAAGATGTATTGTTAAGTATTTTGTTGGAAGTTATATTAATTATCGGATATGCATAACATATTGTTAGTAGCTGTGGTAGTACTTTAGTTCAATGACCATAAAATACCAATGAAAAGCGAAATGAAAACTAGAAACTCATTCTAAACGTAAATACATAAAAGCAAACTGCAATTTCCATTCATTAAACAACAAAGATGACTTCATATTTAACATAGCTAAAAGCAGCAAAAACATCCATTAAACAACTATACCAACAATGTGCAAACTGCAATTTGGTAAGCCATAACTTCTCAACATAATTCAACAGATTTAGAACTGGTAGAAGGACCAACAATTTCCTATGGTCACCATATTTGGACACTACTAACCAAAACACAACTTTTCTACACCATTTTGTAAGCCACAAATATAACAAAAACAGCCCATGACCATATTATAAACTTTTTCCATTGCTTCAATTTTAACTTCAAATTTGAAACTTTCTCCTCCAATGCAGATACATTATTCAAAATTTCAGCTTTACTACCCACCATATCATCAACCATCTTCCTAAACTTATTCTTTTCTTGGTGAAGAGCATCCACTGTAATTATTTGCTTGTGGATAATTATTGATACACGAGGTGGAAGTTCTTCATCGCGCCATTCCCAACAAAGACAACCATTACTCTCGTAACGAGGACATTTATAGAATCTACGACCACCATTATTAGGTGTCGTAGCAGTAAATTGATTAGCTACCAGTTTGCAATAACAAACACGAGCATCACCTACATCACGAGAAGAATTAGAAGAAGATTCTTCCATTTGAAGCTTAAAAATAAACGAACTCCAATTTATCAAAGAAGTTAAAAGAAAGGAGAGAAGCTGCTTAAATTTTGGAGATGAAGTGGGTGAAAATGACCAAAGGTCGTGTGATTTGGGGGGATAAAATATAGTTTGTTGGGTCGGGTCGGTACATTTGAGTTATGGGTGGGGTAAAATCAGGTTTGGGGCATGGTTTAATGAATAACAAATCAGATGCGACCATGTGGAATTAATAATATGTTTAAATATATTACAGCTTATCTATTGGAATTAAGGGCACAAGTATGCCAGATTTTTAACGGTAGGGCCATTATTTGCAAAATAGGTTAACAGAGGGCATTTTTACACTAGAATTGATACGTTAGGGGAAGGTCTGTCCCTTTTTCGTAACAATAATTATGTCTTAATCTCAGAATTTCAATCAGTCACACCACTTTCAAAATTAAAATAAGCTTATAAAAGGGTGAATGAGAAATGGAGAGAAAATGAAAATTTAAAATATCCCTTATTTACAATGGGATATTGTCCTATATTGGAAGATGGAAAGGTTTTTGATGGGTATATATACAATTACTCTTCTTTTAGCTCTTAAAAAGTTAAGAAAAAGGCAAGCCTCACGTCGTCGTCGCTCGGCTTCGGCTTAGGATTTGGAACTGAAATTTTCGGACCAAATTTATTTGTTAGTAGTAAATATTGACGTAATATTAATATTAAATATCCGTGTTTGTAATAGAAAATTAATATTAAATCCAAATGATCCATTTCACTGAATTTTCCCGTCTAGTTTTGTAACGGAAAACGTTTCCTATACCCATTTTAATTTGCATAAATGGCTATTTATGTTATAGCCATTTTACGTAACTAACATCTGAAGAGTTAAACCTCTTCATTTGAACTCAACATGTTGGGTCTATAAATTGTAGCTCATTCTCTCATACTTTCTATACAAATTTATGAGTTCTCCTCCTTTCTTCTGCATTATTTTAACTACAAAGAAAGCAACAGTAAGTGTGATTTGCTACCGATCTTTGTGTTCACTGAAACACTAAGGTTTGAAGTACTTCTACACCAATGTGTAATTCGTTCTATCATGAGAGAAAATAATTTACAGCATTGGATACTAGGAAGGGATGAAATTCCTTAAGGAAATATAATGATTCCAATAGGCTGGGATTAAATTCTATTTCATTTACATTTCTATTTATATGTTATTTTATCTTCTCAATAATTATTTTACAAGTACAGTTACTAACACACTTAAGGAATTTAAACTATTTTTTTGTATTTGTGTTATACTCACTATCTCTGGAGAGTAAAACCTTTGTGGTTTTCTACTCCATTGGAGAATAAAATGTACGTGATTTTAACGTTTATTTCTGTCATTCTTTTACAGAAATGACGAATGGCAACGGGAATCAGACGGTTCCTATGGTGACTGCCAATGCATCGACATGCCGAACAACACCGGAATTGGCACCGGCAAAAAAATTCGGAAAGTTTTTCAGGATAGATTTCAAGCGATGGGCCCTAGACCTATCAAATGGATTGAGTCGACCCACGAATCGGCCCACATAACCAATTGAAATTGACCTTTTAATCGGCCAATGACCCATAATAAATCTAACCATTGAAGAAAGAAAACTAATACCAAACACTATGAGGAGTCTTGTCGAAATAGTTGAATTCCATATGGTTTAGACTATTAGTTATAGAAATAATCGAATTTCATATGTTTCTCAAGTCTTCATGTTAACAAAGTATGATTTTTCTTTCATTTAATTCTAACGGGTTTCAAGAACATATAGTAATTTCAAGTTCGTATATATGTATACAGATTGAAATTTTTATCGTTTATTAGTTTTTAACTTTTTTAATTATTGAATTTGGCCCATAAGAGCCCAGGTTAAGGGGTTACGGATAAGGGTTGGATCAATATATTTTGATTAATGGTTCAAATCCGGACCAGCCCCTATAAAAAATGAACCGGATTAGCCCGATTGAGGACCCACGTGCCAAGAGTCAACGGGTTTGGGTTAGTATCGGGTCGGCCCATTTAACAGGTCTAGTGGCAGCAGACGATGTACTTCTACTTGACTACTTTAAGTTTATAGAAGTTCATTGAAGAAGATGTTCATGTTCTGCCCGATGAAACTCCAGAGAATGAACACTTTCTTGTGATTGAGACTTGGAAGCATTCTAATTATCTATGTATATATACATACTTAGAGGATTGAAGGACGATCTGTATCATGTCTACAATAATGTGGAGACATCAAAAGAACTATGGATTGTGCTTGAAAGGAAATACAAAATTGAAGATGTCGGGTTGAAGAAATTCGTTGCCGCTAAATTTTTAGACTACAAAATGGTAGATAGCAAGTCCATTATTACCCACGCCCAAGAATTAAAAGTTATTATTCACGATCTCCTTACTCAAGATATAACTAGAATTAATACTGATGTTGAAAGTATTAATTTTATTATGTTTACTAAAAGAATTTTCATCGAAGTTCTTGTCATAAATAAAACATTCCAAGTTGAAACGATGATTGAGAAGTTTCCTCCTTTGTGGAAGGACTTCAAAAACTACTTGAAACACAAAAGTAAGGAGATATCACTTGAAGATCTCCTTGTTTGGTTGAGAATCGAATAGAACAACAAAGTTGCTGAAAAGAGAGGCTGTAGAAAATCAACAATAATGCGAGCAACATTGTTGAGGATACTCCTCAAAATAAAAGAAAGAGGAAGCAGGTTTCTAGACCGAAAAGCAACCCAAGTAAGAAGCAGTTCAACGAATATTGCTACAATTGCGGGAAAGCTGGACACAGATCTATAGATTATCGTGCTCCGAAGAAAAACAAGAAGAAGGGTCAAGCAAACATGGTTGAAAAGCACGAAGATATTGATGACTTGTGTGCTATGCTTTCTGAATGTAACCTGGTCGAAAATTCTAATGAGTGGTGGATTGATTCTGGAGTCACTCACCATGTTTGTGCCGTTAGAGAAGTTACATATGCTCTCAATGGACCCGAAGAGATGCTTTCTATCGAAAATTCTGCAACGTCCAAAATTGAAGGATGTGGGAAGATCTTTCTGAAAATTACTTATGGCAAGCTGGTGACTCTTAGACATAGGGGTGTGCATTCGAATCGGTTTATCGATAAATCGAATCGATTATTTGTTATCGGTTTATTGATATCGGTTTATCGGTTTATCGATTCGATTTCGATTTCAAAAAATTTCCTTATCGGTTTATCGATTCGATTTCGATTTTGGCCATTCGGTTTATCAGTTTATCGATAAATCGATAAGATATATTACAAAGACAAATATACCCTTATTTTATAATAATATGACTACCCTATCCTTGCCTAACCTAACCGGCTAACCCTTCCGTCCTTCGCATATATATATTACAATATATATATACAATTATAATATACAGAATAGATAAAACCCTAACCTTGGCTGCGCTGCGATATTATCTTCTTCGGTTCTTCCGTCTTCGTCTTCCTCATATTTCAATTTTCAGGTAAGCTTCCTCATATTTCAGGTTAACTTTTTTCGTCATTTTTTCGAAAGCCTAACCCTGCCTGCGCTGCGCATATTCTGATCGATCTTCTTCGGTTCTTCATCTTCCTCATATTTCAGGTAAGCTTCCTCATATTTCAGGTAAGCTTCCTTTTAATCTGTCTAATTCTCGCTCCAATTTCATGGCTGTTGTGAAGGTTTTTTAATTGTCATCCTCTCATATCTGCAATTTTTTATTTTATAGTACAAGATTTATTCTTCAAATAGCAAAACAGATTTGTGCCCTTCTCTTGGTTAGCTCAAATGTTTGGAAAGATTTGTTCTTGACAAAAATTCTCCGTCCGTGTTTAATTATTTTTTTAACCCAAGAGTACAGAAACTGTCTCAGCATTTTCTCTCAAAAAAAAGTCAGATAGAAGTCTCACTTTGCTAAAAATGGCGTTTTTGAAACTGCTATTTTTCTCCTTCCTATTTCTCAAAATTTTCTTAACAATTTCATCAAATGGAGTTGTTGCTGATCCAGAACTCATTATTGTTGAAGAAAGCGACGTCGTCATTACAAAAGCTTCAGATTCAGATTCATCTATCAGACTCCAACTTGACCAACTCAACACCAAGATTTCCCTTTTAGGTTTTTTCTATACTCAATTTTTGTATATATATGCTGTTATATTTCATTTACTCAGTAATTGGAATGGGTTTCTTTTTTATTTTACTGCTCGTCTGTCAGAAATTGGTTCTATCAAGTTGAATTCTTGAAAATTGAACTTATGGAAGTTTGACTATCAAGTTATTTATAAATGTAGCATATTTCTCTTATGTTAAGGAACTCAACAGTTTATATATGACCAAAAAAATGATTTTCCCCTATTTGCACAGTACAAATTTTTGGCGAAAGTTATTCAATTGAACCCCTTGCCTCCCTTTAGCTCTGCCCCTCTTTCTATGGCTTAATTTGAGTAAATTCTTGAGTTTTTGATTAAAGGTTAGGAGGCTTGGATTGGTATTAGTCTGGATACGGCAAAATCATTCTATTAGATCGAATAAGTACATTCGATCTAATAAGTACCTTGTGTTAGAATTGAGAAATTCTATGGCTCGGATCTTTAGTATTCTCTTATTTATTACCTGTGTCTACTATTTAGGCAGAATACCCTCACCCATTCTTACTAAGAAACTAAAAGAAGCCTCAAAAACAGAAGAAAGGGTGGAAAGTGAGGAAGAAAGAGATGTAGAAATAGAAACAGCTTCCGAAATGAAGGGGACTAAACAGGAACAAGAGGGATCCACTGAAGAAGATCCTTATCCTTCTCCTTCCCCTTTTTCAGAAGAAAGGTGAGATCCGGACAAAATCGATGAAACGGAAGAAATCCGAGTGAATGGAAAGGACAAAATAAAGGATAAATTCCACTCTCACCTTACAGAGACAGGCAGAGAAAATTAGGAAATTTTGTATTATGATCTTAGTATTTCATTTTCTCCTTGAAAGACTGAAGAACTGTAGAATTATTTGTTACTGTTTGGAACATTTCCAGTTATATGGGGTTTAGAGATTGGTGTAGCTCTTGTTTTACACTAAGTTAACCGTCTGTCTTTTTGTAGATAGCTATTTTGCTAGTTGGAAGGTTATTGAGTGATTTCAATCAATTTCACCTTATTTGACCATTTCATTTCAATACTCAATAATTTTTCTTGTGGAAGCAAATTAGGAGTTCTCTAATAGTAGGGTTTTTTTAAGTCTTATACCTGTTCTTACAGAGAAATCTTTAAACAAACTAGAAAACTCCTGGCGAATGCTGACCTAATGTAGGTGTAACAACGAATATTCTGGGTATTGTGGAAAATTAAAAATTCCTTCTCCTTATCTGTTTTTCTTCCTTGTCTTTATATATCACTTCTAATTAACAGCTCAATCTTCTTTCATTTTGTTTGGATGAAAGAGTCCCGCATTGACGAGAGCACTGGTGAACTGAGAAGGAAGGATGAGAGAATCAAGGAGCTGGAGAAGACGATTGACTTGAAATTAGCTAAATTGGCTTCTCTGCAAAGTGAACTTCAGTTCCTTCAGGTTTGGTGACATAACTTTTGAAATGAGAGTGGTCATTTTTAGTATCTGACTAAGATAAAGAATTCAGTCAGTGATAACTAGCAGGAATTTTTCTGTGCTCTAGATTTTGATTTTGCAATTCAAATAATGATGTGCCGCATCCTCATTAACTTGATATATACGCATCTTTGCTAGGAAAAAGGATCTTTGAATGCAAACGATCTTGTTGCTAAGGCTAATGTGCGTGCCACTGAACTTGAGCGCCAGGTTAGTTATGGTTAGGCTGGTTTCTTTGTACTAATATTGTGCTGCATTCCTTAATATTCTATTGATGTGCAGATAGATGTTCTTAGAAGGGATATAGAAGCACAAAACAAGAAGAAAGATACTCTGGAGACCTGTACAAATGTAGCAGAGGAGAAAATACAGGAACTGAATCTTAAACTTGAAAGAGTATGTACTGTTTTCGTGAATGCATATTAAGGATCAAGGGGATTTCATCATTCTAGTTTCTTTGTTCGGTTAATGCTTACGTTGATTAAGTAGTGTTTGGAGAGCTTTTCAAATATTATCCTTTTATGCAGTCACTTCCCGAGGAATTGATATCACTTTTTATTTTGTTCATATCTGGTTTTAGCTACAAAGGATAAATGAGGAGCAGAATGCTAAAATCCGTAAAACCAAACGCGCTCTTCAAGTGGCAGAGGTTCTCGTTACTTACTTTCTTAGAGTATACAAAATATTTATTAGTTGAGGGGTACTAATACTAAGGTGACTTCAGGAAGAAATGATGAAGGCCAAATTGGAGGCTTCTTCTGTTTCGAAGAAGCTTGAGGAGGTAGGGCTTTGGAAATTATCCGTTTCTTTTTTTTTTTGACTTGTACTTGTATTTGGCTGTTATTGTTATTAATATTTTCATCTATTTCTTATCTTGAAGTGGAACTTATATCTAGGGATCATAAATTCACAAATTCAGATACATATAACTTTACACACGTCAAGTTAAGAATCACCAAGTTGGGAAGTTCTATAATGGTCGAAATTTGGGACCAAGGTAAACCAAACTTGGACAAAGTCAATTCCATTAGTTGCGAGGGGAAATTGAACTTGTGAGGAAGTTTAGCTGGATAAAAGTATGTTATTAAGAGTAAAATGAGAAGTTTACAATTATTATCTTGAAATATATAATGTAATATTCTTCGGTATGGACTAAAACGGAAAGGGTGCCTTATTGGTGTTATCGATAAATCGAATCGATAAGCCTCCAAAATCGATAAATCGAAATCGAAAAAATCGAAACCTTATTGAAACGATAACGATAAGCATATGTAAGAATCGATAATCGATAAGTAATTATCGATAAGGGTCAGAATCGAATCGATAAATCGAATGCACACCCCTACTTAGACATGCCAAATGGGCTGGGTCAACCCACGAAGCGGCCCACATAACCCATTAAACTTGACCCTTTAACCGGTCCATGACCCACGAAACCCTAATCGGACTAACCCATTAATTTAAGAGCCTTGGGTTGGGCCATAATATTTTGACCCACAGGACCGGACCGGAACCGGTGACCCACAGGTCAACCAGCCGAACCAGCTATATATATATATATATATATATATATATATATATATATATATATATATATATATATATATATATATATATATATATATACAGAAAAGTGGTAAAAAATTGAATCCAAACATTTAAAAAAATATAGTACCAGACACTATGAGGCGTCTTGTCGAAATAATTGAATTCCATATGGTTTAGACTATTAGTTATTGAAATATTCAAATTTCATATGTTTCTCAAGTCTTGATATTAATAAAGTATAATTTTTCTTTCATTTTTATTCTAACTCGCTTCAAGGACATGTAGTAATTTCAAGTTCGTATATATATTCATAAAGTTTGAAATTTTTATCATTTATTAGTTTTTAACTTTTTTTATAATTAAATTGGATTCGGCCTATTAGGACTCGGGTTGCGGGATTACGGGTCCGGCTTGGGTCAATATATTTTGATTAATGGGTCAAATCCGGACCGGCCTCTATAAGAAAGTAAACTAGACCGGCCCGGGTAAGGACCCATGGGCCAAGAATCAATAGGTTTGGGTCTGGGCCGGGTCGACCCATTTAACAAGCTGAGGCTGACTCTTAACAACGTCCTTCATGTTTCTGATATTAGAAAGAACATAGTTTCTATAGGACTTTTTTTTAAGAATATACCCAGGACTTTGCTTTGCACTACAGTAAATATCCTGTGGTGATTAAGGGATATTGTGATGCAAATTGGATCACCGATTCAACTGATTCTAAGTCCACAAGTGGATATGCATTCCCTATTGATGGAGGAGTAGTATCTTAGAAATTGACCTAACAAACTTCTATTGCCCGATCGACAATGGAGGCTGAGATCATAGCTTTAGATAAAGCCAGTGAAGAAGTTGAATAGCTCCGAAATGTTTTGAAAGACATTCCATTTTGGCCCAAACCGTTAGTACCAATATGCATACATTGCGATAGTCAAGAGGAAATTGGAATGGCTGGAAGTGTTATGTATAACGGTAAATATCGCTACATACGGCGAAGACATAAAAGTGTTAGGCAATTACTCTCTAAAGGAATTATCATGATTGACTACGTAAAGTCAAATGATAGTGTGTCGGATCCACTTACAAAAGGCCTAACTAGAGAGGTAGTTGAGAAATCATCGAGGGGAATGAGACTATGGCCTAGAGCTAGTCATTGTGGCAGTAACTCTACCTAGAAGACTGGAGATCCTAAGATCTAGGTTTAAGGAGATCAAACAAAGTCATTAATGACGGTTCAACATTATCAACTAAAATTTTGGTCCATTCTCATGATTAGACAATATTCAGTACCAAGGAAAAACATTAAGAATTTTAAATAATTTTTAAATTTCATATGAGGTATGTCAAATAGTATATCTACAGGATGCCACATTTAAGAATCACTTATGTAAGTGTGAAGTGTTAGGCTCTTCAAGGAGAATTATGTAAAGCCATTTCTCTACGCATTTATGAAACCAGGTGGTGTCCATGGCTGAAATGTGTTAATAAGAACTAAAGACGGTTAAGGGTTGATTGTGTAACTTATAGTTTTCTAGGTATACACTAAAGTTCGACGGTTTAAAGATATCAAATCTACCGATTGATTGAGTATATCCAACATAAGTTCACTACTGATAGTTCAAAGGGATACCTACTTATCCAGATGCGATTAATCATTGCCTGTGAATCACATAATTTTTCATGCATATTTCCGTGATATACTCATTCCCTATTCATATGGGGGATTGTTGAGTTTTTAAAGCTAAAATAAGCTTAAAAGAGGATGAATGGGAAGTGAATTCTTTTAAAAAAAATTTTCCTCATTGACAATGGGATATCGTCCCATATTAGAAGAGGAAAAGGTTTTTGATGGGTATATATACAACGACTCTTCTTTTAGTTATTAAAGAGTTAAGAAGAAGACAAGCCTCACTCCATTATCGTCATCGTTGCTCGGCTAGGCTTCGAAATTTTTGGACTAAATTAATAGTAAATATTAACGTACTATAATTATTAAATATCTGTATTTGTAACAGAAAATTAATATTGCATCCAAATTATCTGTTTCATTGAACTTTCCCGTTCGTTTTTGTAACGAAAAACGTTTATTCTACCCGTTTTGATTTGCATAAATGGTCACTTATGTTATGACCGTTTTACGTAACTGGTCTGAAGAGTTAAACCTCTTCGTTTGAACTCAACAGGTTGGGGCTACAAATTGTAGCTCATTCTCTAAGATTTTTTATATGAATTTCAGAGTTCTCCTTAAAGGTGTTAATCGGGCCGGCTGGCCCGCTAACAATCTGGTTCAACCTAGGTCAGACCGGTCCAGCCCGTTACTGTGATAATATGTGCGGGTTGGGACAGTCTGACGGGGAGCGGGCTAGTAACGTTAAGGTTTCGCTAAACGGGTACTCAAACTCGCAAAAACCTGTTAAGGGCTTAACGGGTTTCAGCCCGCTCCAGCCCCAAAATTTCCAGCCCGCTAACAGCCCGCCCATAACCCCAACGGGCTGGCCATTTTTGTGTCATGCCCGCCCAATAAACACCTTTTGTTCTCCTCCTTTCTTCTGCATTGCTTTAGCTAAAAAAAGCAACAGTAATTGTGATTTGGTACCGATCTTTGTGTTCGCTAAAACACCGGAGTTTGAAGTATCGTTAAAACAATGTGTAATTCGTTCTGTCCAGGGGGAAATAATCAACAACCTTGGATACTAGGAGGAGATTAAATTCCATAAGGAAACACTATGAATACAGCGACTCAAATTAAATTCAATTTCGTTTACATTTTTGTTTATATACTCTTTTATCTTCTCCAAAATTATTTTACAAATACAGTTTACTAACAACTAATGCCAGAACCAAAAACAAGGACCAATTATCTCTTAAATCTTTTCGAAATACAGAAAAACATAATTTAGTAAAACAGTCTAACTTCGGGTGCTTGACATTCAGAAGGCTTAACCAGAATTCGGCGGAGAAATTTAAAAATAGCCAGATTTACAACTGATCGTTGAAAAATAGCCAAGTTTCAAAAGTCATCGAAATTTAGCCACTTTTTATATAAAGAAAAATCTGAGCGAAAACACTGTTCAAATCCAGAAAATACGCCCGCATATTATACGGGAGTTCGAGAATAAGTATGCTTAAACTCGCGCATATTATACGGGAGTTCCAGGATAACTATGCTAGAACTCCCGTATAATATGCTGGAGTTCAAATATAATTATGCTGGAACTCTTGCATAATTTACGAAAGTTCCAGTAAATATAAATGTCCAGTATAATATACTGGAGTTTGGAGCACTGGTGTTCCAGTCTCCCGTATATTATACAAGAGTTCGAAAAGTATATCGGTCCTGCATAATATGCTGGAGTTCGTACACAAATGCACTAGAATTCCCATATATTATACGGGATCGGTCTCTATTGTAATAAAATAATGACTATTTTTGATTGATCCGTGCAAAAATTGGCTATACCATGATGTTTTGACGATTTCGGCCTGCCAATGATAACCATTGTTTGCACAAGCCCAATTGCCCACTTCATTTGGTTACCTTCATTTTGAGCCCATATTTGTGGACTACTCAAAACGGTTGAAAAGTAGAAACGGATGGGCTGGGCCTATAAGTGGTTGTTTGGTTCTTGAATAACTAGCTAATTCCGCCATACAGGTCTTTAATATTTCACAAATAATTTCCGTATATTCCCTTTTTTTGTTATTTAAACGGTCTATATTATTGTAGAATGTAGAATAATTTTAATGCTACCTTGTTACACGTTGGAATTTGAAGTTACCGACAACAACGGCCCAGTATGATCCCACAAGTGGGGTCTGGGGGAATTTGAAGTTACCGTAGTTCGTAATTTTCGACTATTTTATGTAAGTTTGCCTTCTTTAGATTAAAATCTGATTAGTCAACGTTTTATTCAACCAGGTTCTATAATTAGAATCTCAGTATTCTTAGAGGGCATTTCCCGTCGACTTGATTAAATTTAAGGGGAATAGAGAAGAAATCAAAAAAAAAAAAAAAAAGCTAGCAGGTTGCCATGTTATGAAGTTTTAATGGTGTTTGAGGTCAAACATCGACGTGGGATAAATATACATATTATATTTATCCGTTAGATCTCGTTGAGATGCTTTTGGAACTATTCCATCATTTAATAGAAATGATTAGTTTCTAGATCTCTATCCTAGCTATTTCTCCAAAATTAATCGGATTTAATTATGATAGGAATATAGTATTAAACTGTAATCTGAAAAAGGCAAAGCCATGATACTCGTCATTATAGTCAAAATAGCATGGTATAGCTAATTTTCGCATTAATCAATCAAAAATTGTAATTGTTTATCAAGTCAATGAAAAATAATTATTATTTTGCTGCAACAGAGATCGGTCACGTATAATATACGGAAGTTTTGATGTATTTGTGTACGAATACAGCATATTATGCTGGACCGGTATACTTTGCTAACTCCTATATTTTATACGGGAGACTGAAGTACTAGTGCTTCAAACTCTAATACATTATACTGGACATTTATACTCGCTGGAACTCCCGCATATAATATGCGGGAGTTCAAGCATACATATGCTGGAACTCCCGTATAATATGCGGGCGTATTTTTTGGATTTTGAACAGTGTTTTTGTTCAAATTTATTTTACATAAAAAGTGACTAGATTTTGATAATTTTTAAGACTCGGCTATTTTTCAACAACTAGTTATAAATCTGACTATTTTTAAATTTCTCGCTTATTACTTCTGTCATGGGCCACTGGGGTTTTTTTTTTAGGGAGAATGGGCCACTGTTTGCATCAAAGTGTTGGGTCGTTTCGGTGTTTCTAATGGCTTAGAACTTATTCTTGCACCTAAGCAATAGAGTAACAAATAATTTTATGGGATTTTTACATACCTATACCGTATATCAAATATTATTATCTTTATTATTTAAGAATTGTGTTAATTATATTTAAGTATACCAAATTACCATTTATATACAATAATTCAAATTAAGGGTATAATTATCGTTTCATTTATTCTAGGCGAGATTTTAGGAGCATATATTCTCCAATTTTAGTTTACCTGCCTCTTTGTCCTCCCACCTCCCCACGATTACCTTCAGTTAATTCCCCCCCCCCCCCCCCCCTACAACCCAATACGATTTATCTTCAGTTTTTCCCCATTTTCGTATACATGTGAAATGTGGATCCACGGACATTGTTCACCTTGGAATGAAGAGGAGCATGGAGAAGATTGTTGGAAGCGTGGTAACTGTAGGGAATGGAGATAATTGATGCTTAATAGGTATCACTGCTTGGTATCACTGCTTTTGCCATATGTACCACTGTAGGGAATGGAAATGTGGATCCACCATTTGGTATCACTGCTTTTGCCATCAATAGGAAATGATTTTCTCGTGATAAATGAGTAGTTTGGTTGTGCAATTGTAAAGGAAATGATTTTCTCTTGGAAGACAATAAATTGACAGTGTGGGTGGAATTGTAGTTCATTTGTAGTTTTTATATAAAAAATTTGTAGATGAAGAGCAAATTTTCTTGTCAATATTTTTTTGACACAAGATTGTAGTTTAATTGTAGTATAAATATAGTAATTTTGTAGATACTCTTAAAAATAATACAACTTTATACAATACTTAAACTGATTTGTATAAATTTTATCTACAAGATATCTACAAACTGAATACATTGAATTTTAATATCCTAATTCCCATTTCAATTGTAGCATAATTGGCATTTTCGACATAATTGTAGAAGACTTGTAGAAGTTTTAGTCTTCCCAATCTACAATTTATCTACAAATTATCTACAATTTATCTACATTTCTATAATTTATCTACAATTTATCTACAACTTATCTACAATTTCTGGAAATATGTCTTCTTCTTCTTCGACGAGCTTCAATGTGAAATTCAGTCAAAACCTAGTCAAATCTTCACCAAAACCCCTCAAAATTTAGATATAAACTCCTAACCATATTTCGAATTACTTACAACATCACCTAGTCCAAACAAATAATGATTTTTGAAAACCCAAATTTGAATTCAAAGCTTTCAAGCTTTTTAATGGCTATCAATGATGGAAAATATATGTAAGAACAAATTTTTTCAACTTTGAGATCTCTTTTCGTTTCAAATTTCTTATTTACTGTTGACAGAATTACACGCATATTTGGTGCCTTCGTTTTAGCGTGTTTTTAATGGTAAAATCTACCTATTTTTGGATTGGTATATAATTTATAGTAAAAATATGGACAACACGAGTAAATAATAAATTATAAATATTTTTTATAATAAGATTTGGTATATGATATAGGTAGGTAAAAATTCCTAATTTTATTGGTTACGAGAGTGGAACTAATTTGACTATTATTTACTCACTTTGATCACTTCTGTATTTTATCAATTTTCTTGAACTTACTAATGATTAGGGTAAATTCGGCGCGGGTAATAATTGTACAATAGAATTAGGATTAGGAAACGCAACACAGTACTTACCGTCTTTTCTTCCCTTCCAAATTTGGAGAAGCAACTCTAGAAATATCACTTAGAAATTATTAGAAAAAAATTAATAGAATATGAGGACGAAACTAATTAGACTTTGATAATGTAGTCACTGTCCTTAAGAAATTTAAGCTTTCCAATTTCGTTGCTACAGGGAATATGACAGAATTCCTCCAGGATTTTACAAAGCCTCCAAATTCGAGTTTCAGCAATTAACTCGAATTTCCCACAAAAATAAAATAGTTGTGAGTTGTAGAAAATAAGTAGTAGAGAAAGAGATGAAGTTTTCAGATGATTTCGTTTTGGAGGAGATAGAGGTATCTATGAGTCCGTTGGAATTAACAAACTCATCTGTTCATAAATGACACATTTTAAAATTAATAGTCACCTTCTTTTGAATTTAAAATATTGTAAAAAAAAACGTTTTCTGAAATTAAATACAAAAACGTTTTTAATTAAGTAAATAACGGTGACTAATATATCAAAGGGATTTTTACATATATATACCATATAGCAAACCTTATTACCTCCCATGTTTAAGGTTTGTGTTTATTACATTTAAGCATACCAAATTTCAATTTATGTACCATAATTCAAATTAAGGGTATAATTATTGCTCATTTATTCTAGGCATGATTTTAGGAGCATATATTCCTTTTTCTTTTTTTTTTCCTCTTCTCTTTCCTAGTGTTATGTTTGGTTGCATATCTTTCACCAAAGTCATAGCTTCTTCTTTTTTTCTACGAATTTTTGCACTGACACAATCAAAGCTCACCTTCAACAAACAATAGAAGTCCCATGACGAAACCCAAGTCTTAAGTTCCATGGCGACCCCACCAATACATATATAGCCTTTCAGAATTATAAATAATAATTGTAATGTAAACAAAAGCTTCCAATCTTAAAATACAAACGGAACTATTTGTTTACTCTTGGATCTAGAGGTTGTGAGTAGGAAAGGATGATCATATTACAATTGGCTATACTGTTTTCACATAGACTAAATAAACTAACATACAGTAACAACAGTCTCACCAATTGTTATTATAGAAATCAAATTGAAGGCGTTGTAGAAACTCATACACTTCAAACTCATACAATACTTCTTCAAGTATTGTATTTAAAGAAGATTTTTCAAAATTGAAATTTGAATATTAAGAATTGATTAAATTTGGTATGCTTAAATTATTTTTACACAAGATTGTAGTTTAATTGTAGTATAAATGTAACAATACAATTTAACTACAATTTATAATTTATCTACAAATTATCAACAATTCTACAATTTAACTACAATTTAGCTACAAATTCTGGAAAAATATGTCTTCTTCTTCTTCGACGAGTTTCAATCTGAAATTCAGTCAAAACCAAGTCTAACTTTCACCAAAAACCCTCAAAATTGAGATATAAACTCCTAAAGATATTTCGAATTATTTACAACAACACCCAATCCAAGGGATTTTCAATTGTAGCATAATTGACATTTTCGACATAATTGTAGAAGACTTGTAGAAGTTTTAGTCTTCCCAATCTACAATATATCTACAATTTATCTATATTTTATCTACAATTTATCTACAATTCTACAATTTAACTACAATTTCTGAAAAAATATGTCTTCTTCTTCTTCGACGAGTTTCAATCTAAAATTCAGTCAAAATCAAGTCCAATCTTCACCAAAACCCCTCAAAATTGAGATATAAACTCCTAAACATATTCCGAATTATTTACAACAACACTCAATCCAAACAAATAATGATTTTTGAAAATCCAAATTTGAATTCAAAGCTTTCAAGCTTTCTAATGGCTATCAATGGTGGAAAATATATGGAGAATGAGAGAATCACGCTGGTTTATGATTTTGTTCCATTTTCAAACTCGAATTTAATTGTGACAGAATCACATTAATTCTGATAGCTACAAAAGTGGCACTGTTTTAGGATAGAATTCAGATATTTTTGGTTTGGTACAATTTTTGTAAACAAAACATGATATAGGCGGGTAAATATCGAACCATACACAATTTTGGTAATAAGGTTTGCCATATGGTATAGATATGTAAAAATCCCTATATCAAATCGGACTACTTAATTGGCCCAAGGCCCAAATGCCCAAGTACCTAATCTTGACCATTAATAATATAGCCAAATTTTAATTTTCCTCCAAAACATCTTCAAATATTCAAATCTTTAAGACAAAGAAGCGCTTTTAAACACTTCTTCCTTTCTTTCTTTTCCAAACGAGGGACAAACCAAACTCTTCTCAAATACTTCTATCAAAACACTAACTAATATAACAGAAATTCAGGTATTACATACTCAAAAGAAAAAAAAGTTTTTGTTAACATGCTCATGGAAAAAAGCATGGATTATCCAATCGTATATTAATTTCTTACATGCTATTCCTTCCATCTCAAAAATAAGTAATAGTACTATTTTATGATGTCTTAAAATGCTTGAAAATATTCGCTGATTATAATACTTAGTATTATTTCTCAACTTAACTCATTGATCATACTATACTGTATTTCTATGTAGCTAATAACGATAATATAAGATTATACCATCCTCACCAAGATGATTAATCAATGCCATAATAATGTACTTCAACCAAATGTAACTTAACCTCACTAGTAATAACTAATAATAAGGAGAATTTTCTCCCTATTCCAGAGATAACACTTCGATTATTATTTGGGTCTCAACTCCTAAAAATTTGGCTGTCATAGCTACTGGCATCTAGCCTCAACCATTGCTAGACAAAAAGGACCCTTGATATAAACATGTCTGCATATCATTATCAATTTCGATCATTTACTTTTGAAATTTGCAAATACCAGCTATTATGTAGCAAAAAGTTGAAATGTGCAAACTCTTTTCCATATTTTACATTTTCCTAAGTTGGGGCTGGGGAAAATTAAAAAGAAAATGCCATATTTACTTAAATACTTTGACTGTTACTCTGATCTCCATTTTCTTCAATACGTCAACTGATAAGACAACATTTGCAGAACAAGTACTTTCTACCATAGTTTCTCAAAGAAAAAAAACTGCTTGCATATGTATCCACGTGAATTTGGTATCTTTTTATTTGATGAGATCATATCTAAGACGTGAATCCACCCATCCAAGGATTCAAAATTTAAGTTCCCTTTGTCATACTAATTTTTAATGAAAATCACGAGAAAAGAAACTTTTTTCTTGCAACCCTCACTTCCAACTGAGAAGTTGTGAGTTCGAATCTTCTCAAGAGCAAGGTGGGAAGTTCTTGGAGGGAAGGATGCCGGGGATCTATTTAGAAACAACCTTTCTACCTCAGGGTAGAGATAAGGTCTTCGTACATACTACCCTCCCCAGACTCCACTATGTGTGATTATACTGGGTTGTTGTTGTTAATGAATGTGAGAAGAAAGCAACGTGGCGCGGGAAAGGAAATAAATTTGTGTTTTTGACTTCCCATACAGTTACTCTTCTAATATAAAAATCAATCAAAAACAGTAATTTTTTTTATTTTGTTTGAAACTAATTATATAAAATAAATCACATGATTCGACGTAATTTGTTTGAGCTCCAAACAAATTACTATATTCTATAACATACAAGGTATATTATTAGTTGTCAAAATTATTAATTTCTGGACTATGTCAGAAGCGACACATTGCACTAGTTTCACATTACACATGTAAATGTTCCCTGGTTATACATGTGATAATTGGATGGACCAAATAACTACATGCTCCTACTCTTTCACAAATTGCAGCATTAATCATAAGACACATTTCATCGAACAACAATCACTAATTCTCAAAGTGGAATTAGGAAAATATAAGTACTTATGTGCAACTTTTCATGCATTAAATCGATAATTACATGAATAATGATATTCGCCATAAGTATTATATGTACTTTATCACTTAATAATGGATTTCTTATTGTTATTCAAAAATTAGGGCAGTCCGATACACGAAGTCTGCCGCATTTATGCATGGTATCGGCAGGGGCGGAGCTAAAGTGACTGGAAGGGATTCAGCCGAACCCAGTAACTTTGGTTAGAATCTTGTATTTATTTTAAAAATTTCATTGAATACATATATATTATTAATTTAGAACTCATTAACTTCAAACAATTAGAATCCCGAACCCATAAGCTTGAAATTCTGGTTCTGCCTCTGGGTTTCGGGGAAGGGCTGCACTCCATTGAGTGTGATGCATGTATGCAATTTAGCTACCCTGGTGCAAACATCAATAGCTGATTACATGGCTCAAACCCGTGACATATATGTCAAATGTAGGAGGACTTTTTGGTTCTTCTAAACATGTTTAAAGAAACATCACAACATGATACAACAACAACAACCCAGTAAAATTCCACAAGTGGGGTCTGGGAAGAGTAATATGTATGCAGACGTTACCCCTACCCGGGGACAGAGAAACTGTTTCCAGGAAACCCTCAACTCAAAACATCAACAAAAGATAATAAGTTAGTACTATTAATAAACTCATATTAAAAATAACATAAAATATGCAGTTGTGATACAGAACCTCCAAATTCAATCTGCTGTGAATTTCTTCCTAACGATCACAACTTCTTTGTCTTCTTCTCCTTGTTTGATTTTCCACCTTCTATCCCTCAGGAACTTAAAGTGAAGGCACTCTGTATCATAGGGTCTCTTATCATTTTCTTTTTCTAATTTTTTTTTCTATTTATCTGTTGGAGGTATTGTAGAGATATCTAGAAATTTCTTTCCCCTAAGTTGCCACATTCCACATCATCTGACGTCACCGGAGGAACAAAAAATTGCCATATATTCCATAACAAACATTTTTATTTACTCCATTTATTTACTTATTTCCCGCACTCCTGGTTGATAATAACTTGTGGATGTAACACTACCTTTTTAAGCTACTAACTTTATTGGGGTCACAATTTTGTGATAATTTTATAATGACTCCTGTTCAATTTTATGTGACATTATTTGACCAATTTAGTAGTTAAAATTCTAATTTTTTCTATAACTTGACTTGTATACTACATGAGTAAAAATTAAAAAGAATCATTTATTAATAATCAGATACTGTTAGCATCACATTAAAATCTACAAATTTTACTCGAATAGAATCGTTTTTTCAAATCAATAAAAGGAAGGTAGGAATATTATTTTTCGACCTAAGTTTTTTTATTCGCTTATATCGATTTTTTGGGGCCATCCCCACCTCCTGCTATATTCCTCTTTAAACGTGAAATTTTACCATCCAAAAGCTCTCTTCCTTTTTATGTTGAAACAGAATAGAAACTACAAGACATAAACTTTCCCCACTGTTTCCGCCATAGCAACTGTCACACAATGAAGTAACAAAGTCTCTAATTTATTCATTACAGGCTTTACTTTAGCTACCAAAAATGGGTTGTTGTGTTAGCAGTGACAACCACAACAAAGTACCTCCCACTATATCCTATTCTTCACAACAGAACGAAGAAGAGACAGTCAAAGAAGTGCTTTCTGAAACTCCAACTATACCCAAAAAATCCTCTCCCGTCTCATATTTTCCCAATACTATGGAACAAAAACACCATAATGATCACATTTTGAAGAAACATATCGTGCCTAATTTCAACCACCATTCTCATCATGATCATGATCTCTCGGAAGAAGTATCCGAGATCTGCAGCGACACCATTTCAACTACAACAACACTAACAGATAAACGATATACAACAACTGAAGATGATGCCACTGAAGTCCGGCAGATGTCGCCGGCCAAGTACCGGAAAGGTTCTTTTCAGGGAGAGTTTAGAAGAAATGTTGGGAGCTCGCCTGCAAGAAGATCCGACCCGTCTCCAGGCCGGGTCAGAGGCGGAAGAGATCCTCGGTGTCTGAGGAAGGATAACGGGGAATGTTCTGGTAGGAGATCGAGGTCACCTGCAATGAGGACGGAGAATGGAGGATTCGGGTCGGGTATAGGGAGGAGCCCGTCGGTGAGGAAAACGGGTAAGTCGCCGGGAAGAGTGAGAACCGAACTGGGTGATCGGATCCGGAAGATGGAGGAAAGAGACGGGAATGGAGAAAACAAGTGGCCACCGACAAGTGAAAATGAATCACTTGAAAATCCACTTGTGTCCTTGGAATGTTTTATTTTCCTATGAAAAAAATTAAATATATAATGCGTTGGTAGCTTTAAGATGTAATCTTTGGTAAAAAGTTGCTTAGTATAATGTTAGATTTTGACATTTACTTGATGTTGTCTCTCTATCTCTCACTTTTACTATATGTCGGAACAGAATAGAAACTCTGAAATTAATCTTAATATTAATTGCTCAATTGGACATTCCTGAAGGCTAAAAGAATCAATCTTGCCAAAAGAAAAAAATTGTTCGTTAAAAGAATCTGTCTTTCTACTTTTTCTCTTACTAAAAGTCAATAACAACTATCCAGTATAGTCCCACAAAGTGAGGTCTGGGGAAGGTAATATATAGACGAGCCTTACCCCTCCCCGAAAGGACAGAGAAGCTGTTTCCAATCGACCATCGGCTCAGTACAAGAAAGGAAAAACAAAAACAAAGAGCGTTAGTAAGTCCAGCAGAAATAGCGTAAATAATTATCTAAATATAAGAACCATAAATAAAATAGCATGCAATAATATCATGCAGTAACTACCATAAGGGAGACACAATCCAAAACATAAATCATGTATGAATAGCTCTATCAAGTCTCACCCAATCTCTTACTAAAAGTCAGTTCTTGCTAATAATAGAAAATACGTATTGTTTTAATATAATCTCAATTAAGATGCAAAGGAGATGATTAATTTCAAAGATCATACTCTCAATAATAAGAGTAAACTTAATTTGCGGCATCAAATCATGCATTTCGTTTGATGATGATTGAAATATGTTAGTGCAAATTTCTTACAAAAATCATAGTTACTTTTTGAATAATAATGTCACTTTCAAAAATTTAAAAATATTTTAATTGTGTGCAAAAGTGTGCATGGGAATTGTTCTTATAACTCTTCTTCCATTCATAAAACACACACAAATCTTCAAAGAATACAACTAGCAAATCTTCAACTTTCAAAAAAGTTTTTTCCGGAATTTGTCCAAACAAAATCTTGGACGTGCACTATATATATATATATATGTTGTGACACATAAAAAGTTTATATTCATAAGGTAGTTCATCAAGATTATAACTAAGAGCCCGTATATATATATATATATATATATATATAAATATATGTTGTGACACATAAAAAGTTTATATTCATAAGGTAGTTCATCAAGATTATAACTAAGAGCCCCTTTGGCTTAACTGATTTAGAGTAACTGATAAGCATTAGGCGCTGAAAAATACTTTTAAGTGCAGAAACTGATTTAAAAAATAAACAGTTACGTGTTTGGATAAAAATGCTGAAATTAATAATAAGCAGCTAAAGAATTGGGTATACGAAGAGTTTAGTTTTTGAAAAAAATTATTTTAGGGATAGAATAACAAATATTTTGGTCAAACCTAAAGTGCTTATAAGCTAAAATATGATAAGTTTGGGGAGACCAACTTAATGATTTTTGGCTTATTTTTGGTTTTTAAGAACTTAATTACAAGTACTTTTAATTTTCCAAACGCGTAAATATGCTAAAAAGTATTTATAAGCTAATTTGACCAGCTTATAAACTTAGCCAAATACCCTCTAATTTGTCGGCACAAGAAGTGTCACTTTGAACTGTTTAAAGATGACATTTAACTCTTTGATGGATAAGTTTCTGAAACCTCAGCATTTAAAACTTAAAATATTTATAAGATTTGACTTCCCATGCTATATCACTATGATACTAATAAAAAAATATACTAGTTTTATTTTGCACGTAATTATGCCACCAAATACACATACAAGAATAAAGGAATTTAATTATGTCAATCATTGCTCAGGTTGAATTTCCAAGTGGAACCTGGCGTTGCTTTGGATTGGATTCCTGAGCTCATACCTTTCTCCCCAACAGCAGTCATGGGTTGTCACATTATTACTCTACATGCAATATTATTTCACGTGATTTTTTTTACAGTAAAATTAAGCTTTCATTGATAATAAAGTATATGTACATCAAAGATCATGATAGTAGTTTTGGACTAACTACTATGCTAATACAAGAATCTCATTACTCTATTTGCTATGTATATACAATCTGTGCTATAGTATGTAAAATCATAGGCTAAGAAAAATAGTTGAGCTTGCTAAGACCAATTTGTCATTTCTTATGTTTACTGCCTCGCATATGTATCAATAGGGCAATCTCTCGACATAACAAATCCTCCACATATGTGACACCATCAAATCGCGTTTGGTTCCTCGCTTTCCAGATGAGTGCAATTGTGGTGATGAATGCAGCAGCTGTTGTCACCTTGTGGCATTGCCTGCTCTTGGCTATACTACATATCCAGTTGAGTTCAGATTCCAAGCATCCTACAGTTCGAGAATATCCCAACCAATTGCAAATTCTTTTCCATAAACTGTTTGTGCTAGGACAACCAAAGAACAGATGGTTAAAGTCTTCCACATGAAGCTTGCAAAAAACATAGTCCACTGGGATTTGAACACCCATTACCAGCAGTCTATCCACTGTAGGAAGGCTATGATGAGCTGCAAGCCAGGCAGTGAACTTGTGTCTAGGAAGGATATTACCAATTAATAACAAATTCTTCCATGTAACCTTTGTAAAGCTGGGAAGCAATGATGTATAAAGTTTCTGTATGCTAAACTTGTTAAGCTTGCATACACTATTCAATCGAACAGTAAGATCACCATGCAACTGAGGACATTCCAAGATAAAGTTTCTGCATTCCAATATTTTCCTGATCACCCAAGATGCTGTTTTAGGGATGTTAACAGAAGAGATGTTGTCTTGCTTAATGTAATAAGCATGAACCTATCGAACCCATAAGCAGTCTTTTTTGTTTGCTAAATCCCACAGCAGCTTTGATATGGCAGCCTTGTTCCACATAGACAAGTCCAGGAGATTAAGCCCACCAGCAGATACTGGCTTGCATACCTTATCCCAAGCCACCAATGCTCTTCTTGAAATACTTGCCTTACCAGTCCAAAGATAGGTTCTACAGATAGCTTCAATGACTTTTAGGACTTTTTTAGGTAGAATAAAGATTTGAGCCCAATAAGACTGGATGCCAAAGATCACAGCCTTTATCAATTGGTTCCTACCTGCATAAGAGAGAAGCTTGGCTGACCAACAAGTAATCTTTTCGGTAATTCTCTCAAGGAGGGGCAGATAATGATGTATGGCTAGTTTCTTAGAATCCAGAGGAATTCCTAAGTATCTAAATGGCAGTTGTCCTTCAGAGAATCCCAGGACATTAAGTAACTGCTCTGTAGTATGTTGATGTACCCCAGCCAAGTAAATAGCACTCTTGCTAACATTTGCCTGGAGTCCAGAGGCTGCTGAGAACTGGGCAAAGGTGTTATGCAGAAATTGAATAGACATCTCATCACTCTGCAGAACATAAGCAAGTCATCAGCAAAACACACATGAGAAATGTTGAGCTTCCTGTACCTGGGATGGAAATTGAAGTTTCCATCCTTATGGAGTTGCTGCAATAATCTGTTCAAGTATTCCATGGCCAACACAAAGAGATAAGGTGACATAGGATCCCCTTGTCTAATACCCCTCCTAGCATTGAATGGCTTGGTTAAACCACCATTCATTACTAAGGAATATGATACAGAAGAAACACAAGCCATAATCCAATGTGTAAACTTTGCTGGAAAACCCAAGTCAGTGAGAATTTGTTTCAAGAAGGTCCATTCTAAGGTATCATAAGCCTTTCTCAAATCAACCTTAAGAACACACCTAGGTGAGATGCATTTCCTTGAGTACCCCTTGAATATTTCATGACTTAACAGGATGTTGTCTACAATACATCTTCCCTCAATAAAAGCTGATTGAGCAGATCCCACTAACTCCCCAATAACATCCTTCATTCTTCTAGTAAGAACTTTGGAGATAATTTTGTATAATGTAGTGCAACATGCAATAGGCCTGAAATCTTTAACAGTAGAGGGTGATCTGACTTTTGGAACAAGAGCTATGGCTGTTGTATTGATCATATAGGGCAGGTCACCTGTGTAGAAGAAATCTTTAGTAGCAGAAAGAATGTCATCTTTAACCAGTTCCCAGTTTTTTGTAAAGAACTCTACTGGAAATCCATCAACCCCTGGGGCCTTATCTGTAGGCATATCCTTGATTGCTGCAGTAACTTCCTCCATGGTTACCTCTCTAATGAGAAGTCTTTGTTGCTCAAGAGTAAGACATTTGCCATCCTTCATAATCTGAGAGTTCACACAAGGAAGTTCAGATGCACATTCTCCCATTAAAGAGTGGAATATCTTCAAGAATTCCTGTTCCACAATTACAGGATTTGTTAGTTTCACTCCAGTTTCTGTATAAATGGAATTAATGCTGTTTTGTCCAGTTCTAATCTTCCATTGAGCATGAAAGTATTTAGTATTTGAGTCACCACATTCAATCCATGTAGCTTTTGACTTCTGCCTCAGTACTTTCTCTTCAATATTATTCCATCTCTCAAGTTCCTCTAGTGTCTTCCTTTCCTTCTGGATAAGCTCCTGTGTGAAAGGGCTGTTTTGCAACTGATTTTGTATGATGTCAAGCTGTTCCCTGGCCTGAATAATATTCTGCTTGTAAGCTGCCATGTAAGAGGTGATCTCCTTTAATTGTTGTTTTAGACTCTTCAATTTCTGCCATATCTGTTGCATGGGTTTGCCCACATACTCCTGCTGTCACACCTGCTGGACTATGTTGAAAAATTGAGGATGTTCCATAACAACATTGTACAATCGAAAAGGTTTAGGATGCAGAGGCTTATGCACACCAAATTTAATAAGAATAGGAGAGTGATCAGACATAGAAGGGTTCAAGTAGTCTGCTTCCAAGTGACCAAACTGCTGCAACCACTGAAAGTTGCCCAGTGCCCAATCAATTTTGCTGTATACTCTAGTAGATGTGTCTTGCTTATTAGACCATGTGAAATGCCACCCTTTAGCTCTGATGGCAGTCAGCTGGAGGTCAGAAACAACCTCTTTGAAATCCTTCACTTCAGCATCAGTTACAATAGATCTGATTCTGTCATCAGAACTAAGTACACTATTATAGTCACCACTAATCAGCCAAGCAGATTGATTAGAGATCTGGATTAATCTAAGGTCACTCCATAATTGTTTCTTAAGTAAGGCAGTATTATGGCCATATATGACAGTTAAATTAAGATTAATCTGGCTCCTAGTATCTTCCAACTAGCAATGAATAAGCTGATCAGACATAGCTAGTATATGAAGTTGGATATGAGGCTTCCAAATCAACCATATTCTTCCATTAGTAGCATGTAAGTAATTACACTGTACCATCCAGTTCATTGCAATCTTTCCCAATATTTTCCTTGATTTAGGCTCCTTAACCCTGGTTTCAAGTATTCCTATGACATCTACTTTATTAATAGCTAAGAAGTTTTTCAACTCCTTTTGCTTGTGAGGCTGATTAAGCCCCCTTATATTCCAAGTTACTATGATCATTTGGAATAAGGTTCTCCCCTACAGGATGGACCAGGATCAATTTTGTAGCCTCTACTTCCAATCTCATTCATGATAGCTTTACCTTTATTACCATACACAATCTGCTGTTCACTATTCTCAGTAGCAGCATCAACATTAGTGATTGTACCTTCTGAACTGACCATAGCATCAGAACCAGTATGAATATTTTGCTGAGCCATACTTGAGAGAGTGTCAATCATCATATGAGATTCCTGCATTAGCTGTACCTCTGCAGTGTTAATAGGCTCCACAAGATCAGATTGCTCAACAACAGCCTGCTTAACAATCCATTATGTTTTGGTTTGCTTCCCCTGCTGATTCCTTTTTCCTCTTTGTCTTTTAGGCTTGACCTGAGTCTCCTTATTCTGCACTGATTGGGTATCATACCAGCACTCAATTGTATCATGCCCAAATTTGAGACAGTGATTACAAAAGGAAGGTTTCCAGTCATATTCAATTGTCTGAATTTTAGGTCCATAAGGAGTATCAATTTCCAAATGATCCGGGAGATTGTAGGCAGCATCCACTTCAACAAGGACTCTAGCAAATGAAATTTTCTCATACTGAGCAGTAAATTTGTCAGTATACATAGGTCTTCCAATAGCACTAGCCAATTTACTAAGTACTTCAGCAGACCAGTACCCAACAGGGAGCCCTGGGAATCGAATCCAAATAGGCATAGTACTAAGCACATCACTCTGAAAATTGAAATCAATTTCCCATGGTCGTAAAATCATTGGCCTATTTCTAAATGAATAGGGCCCTGACTGCATGACCAAATCCTTATCCTCAGTGTTACTGAATATAAAAATACAGTAACCATCAGCATGAATTAATACCTGAGGTTTGGTAACAAAATTCCACACATGAATGACAAAATTCTCCATAGATTGCTCATTAGGTCGATCTCCAATTACGAACCCGATCAATGCATTTTGCCAATAATCCATTTGTGGCTGTAAATCTTCAACACTGATTTTAACAGCTTTTTTTCCATCTCGTTCAACAGGAGGAACAAATGAAAGTTGCTTGCCCATTTGAATGTTGCGATTACCTCGCACCACATCCGCAACTGTTGGCTTCTCCACATGCATCTCCTTTGATACCTCCTCAGCAACGAGCTTTGGTTTCTCCGCATGCAACTCCTTTGATTTCTCCTCAGCAACGAGATTAGTGAATTGTAAGCGCTTTACAGCAATAGGTGATACTGCTTCAGTCTCCGTCATTGGTATCTCGCGAGTAAATGTTGCTGCATGGGTCATCGATTGAAGTTTCTGAGGCAGAAAACTGCCAAAAGTCAGTGGTTTCAGCTCCTTGGTTGTGCCATTCTCGGGTGTAACTAGTTGCGTATCAGAGGGAGGAACGTTCCGCCGGTGACGAGCCATTTCGACGTTGATAACTGCCTTGCTATCGTGCGCCAGTCACTGTTTTATTGAACAGCTAATGTGCGCCGAGAGCATTTCCGCCCTCTCTTGTTGAAGATGGTTTTAGAGTACGCTATTTCACGTGATTATAAGATCAAGCCCACCATCTAGATTTATCGTGTATATTGCGAAAACAACAACAATAATAACTACCCAATATACTCCCATCAGGTGGGGTCTGGGGAGGGTAATATGTAGACAAGCTTTACCCCTATCCGAAAGGACGGAGAGGCTGTTTCCAATCGATCCCCGGCTCATAGGATAAAAGGAAAAATAACAGTAAAACAAAAACAAAGACAAAAATAAAAACAATAAAGCATTAGTAACTCCAGCAGAAATAGCGTAAATAGCGTAAATAATTATCTAAACATACGAAACATAAATACAATCGCATGCAATAATATCATACAGTAACTACCATAACTAGCATTCATAGGGGGACATAAGCTAAAACACAAATCATCTATGGGTAACCCTGCTGACCCACACCCAACCCCGGATGAGGCGTACGAAATTGTGTCAATTAGTTGAGATTAAGTGCTAATCATGTTAATATATCTACTTTACGTTCTATGCTCGTTAACGGTCTTTTAGTCTTGTCAAAGTTTTATATTCTAGCAGAAAATATAAAGAACTTCTTGTACTAGAAATTGTAATTTCTTATAGTGAGATGAGTTTCAATTAGAACGATGTATATAAACAGTAAAGATTAATATAACTAACAGCTAACTTGTTCGAAATTGAAATTAATTAGTTTATTTAGAGTTAGAGTTATTCCCTTTTTTTCAATAGTACTGTGGCACTATTACTGGTTGTTGTTATTGCTTTCCCATATATCTTTTGTTTTCTACAATACTTATATTATCTTTCTGATTTATTTTGTTATCACCAATTCTATTGTTTGCATAGAATCTCTCGAAAACGACCTCTATGTATAGAATGAGTTCTTTTTTTTTTTTTTTACTTTGTGCCTTTTTGAAGAGAGGGGGAAGGGGTAGGGTTGGACGCTGAAAATTGCCCCCTACCCCAGTGGACTCAAAATACGTTTTTGCTAATAAAAAAGTGTTACTTTTCTAACTATTTTGCAGTATCTTACTATAAAATGGATTAATAGAAATTTTGTCGTTATGTTAATTCGCGGTAAAATATTACAAAATACTTATCAAATTGCAATTCGTAGTAAAAGCTGGGCCTAAGCTATTTAAAGTAGCATTTCGCAGTAATTTACTGCAAAATACCATATTTTGCAGTAAATTACTGCGAATGCTATTTTAAATACAGCCTGGTCGTCTTCCTCAACGACAAACATATTGAAGCCTCCATTTTTAAAAGTCTCACTGCCCTGGTCCCTCCCACCCCGCTCCTTTATTAAAAATTTTTTTGGCCCACACGTCCCACAACGAACGCGAATTGTAGGTCCCACATACCAAAAGAAGGTTCGATTCCGTGTTTCGGATAGGAAATTTCAAATTCAAAAAAATTACATCGAGGTATTTCTATTTAGTTTATGGCGAAACTTGTATATTCATGTATATTCGTGTTGCTTGGTATGTTTACATGTGAATTTATATTATGTTTGTGTTCTTTAATATACGAGAATTGATTTATTTGATATCTGAATTTATATTATATTTGTGAACAAAAATGGTACTAGATTATTTGTGTTATTTATTTTATGTTCATATTGTACAACCTTGTAGTGTAGTAAAATATAGTTTCTTTTAGTGTAGTAAGATATAGCCTTTTAACGTAGTAAAATTTATAGCCGTGTACCATAGTTAAATATAGATCCTTGTAGCGTAGTAAAATTTAGTGCCTTTTAGCATAGTAAGGATAACTCGGTGGTACCCGGCATAAAAAATCAAGCCTGGAACCCTTACATAACTATTTACTCCAATTCAAAAATTTATAATTTAACTATTTAAGGTAAGAAAATTCTAAAAATATTGAATTGAGAAGAATAATATTTTAAGGATAATTCAGTGGTACCCGACATCAAAAATCAAGCGTGGAACCCTTTCATAATTATTCACTCCAATTCAAAAATTTATAATATAAATATCTAAGGTAAGAAAATTCTAAAAATATTGAAATTGAGAAGAATAATATTTAAGGATAACTCGGTGGTACATAACATCGAAAATCAAGCCTGGAACCCTTATACATTTATTCACTCCAATTCAAAAAATTATAATTTAAATATTTAAGGTAAGAAAATTCTAAAAATATTGAAATTGAGAAGAATAATATTTTATGGATAACTCGGTGGTACCCGGCATCAAAAATCAAGCCTGGAACCCTTACATAATTATTCACTCCAATTCAAAATTTTATAATTTAAATATTTAAGGTAAGAAAATTCTAAAAATGTTGAAATTGAGAAGAATAATATTTTAAGGTGAATAGTATAACAACATTTTTATTTAAACGGGTTAACAAAAACAAAAACACTACAACTAAAAAGAAGATGTAACAATATTGCGGAAATTTATTTTATTCCATAGTGAAACACACACAAGTACCTTTATGAATTACAAAAAACAACAGACAAACAACTAGGGGTATCCTTGACTACACCACAAGGAAAAACATAACAGGCCAATATAATAAAAATACATGCAATATGAAAATGACACTTAACACATACACGCCAATGTTTAATCCTAGATACCATTTATTCTTCTCTCTAACCACTTAAATCGTTCTTCCATTTGTTCTTTTTCTTCTTCTAACTCTTTCACTCTCGCCTTCACCTCCGCAAGTTCCCGTTCATATTTTTTGCTACGTTCTTGTATGCTTGACAATTCCATTATGCTCTCCAATTTTTATCTTCCAAATCCTTCACTTTCTCCCTCATTTCTGTAATAATTCTATCTCCCTCATTTTGCATTCTCACCTGGAATAACCACATACCATGAAGATCCTGGAATCTCTTCCTGTAGCTTTCCTGAAAACATAGTTCCTCAGCCCATTCATCAAAGTCACAAGTAGGTTCATCGGGTTGCTTGTACAATGTGTTCATACAGCACCAGAAGCGGCATCCACCGTCAGCCCCTTCCCACATACAGTCCGTCATGCATGGTTTTCCATAGAAGCAAATTGGTGGACGACCAAGTTGAGCCATTTAATGAAATATTTTGGGAAAAATTTTGAGCACACAAAATAACTACAATGCTTCCATTATTCATAGTTGAAACAACATATTGTTCAACAATACGTAGTATTTTACTATGATTTAGATGCACATTCTTCGAGGAAAAAACAGCTTTTTACACATGGCTTTGAACCTTTTCAAAACGACGTGACAACTCAACAATACGTAGTATTTTACTAAAATTTAGATGCATATTCTTCGGGGAAAAAAAGATTTTTCCACATGGCTTTGAACCTTTTCAAAACGACATGACAACTCAAAAATACGTAGTATTTTACTACGATTTAGATGCACATTTCTCGGGGAAAAATAGCTTTTTCCATATGGCTTTGAACCTTTCTAAAACGACGTGACAACTCAACAATAATTTCATTAGTAATTCTAATTTTTAATTTAATTATATTTAATTATTTAATTATTTAATTTATTACACAATCAATTAATTTTATTTACATTATATTAGACGTCATGGCCTTTCCTCTGCATGCGCATCCCGGACTTGTGGAGGATCAGCTATTAGTGCTACATGGCGACCATATGTCCTCCTATATGTGGGAGGGACAGCTGTCAGAGCAGGCTCTCCGGCCTAGAAGACCTGACAATCTTTGAACTTTATTGTTGGCCATCCGTTGCATCAGCGTGCAGTACACATCCTTCAGAATACAAGATTATATCCCATTTTTTAGCTTGGGCGGATTCATCTAGATTGGTCGCTCATCACGGCATTGGTAGAGTGATGGCGATCGGAGACGCATACATTTCATTTGCCCACAAGAGAGGCTACTATCACCTTAGAGGATGTCCAGGTTCTTTACGGACTGTGTATAGACGGACGCGCCTTGACGCTGCCCCCTACATTAGAGAAACGTCACGTCACAGATAGCGGAGCTGATGGGGCAGTGGACTGGACTTAGACCTGAGGGTCGGCAAGGGGCAATTCACGTTGCTTTATCAACCATCAGAGATCATATGGCGTATTTGCACCCCGATATTACTCAGCAGACGGAGGATCTCTGGATAGCCCGGTACACACGTTGTGTGTTGCTATTGCTCTTCAGGTGTGTATTGTTCCCGGACACTTCAGAAAGTAAAGTGAGCATGCGCTTCATACATCATATAGTAGAGCTGGGTCAGGTATCCGAGTACAGCTGGGGAGCTTGTGCTTGCGTCCCTATACAGGAGCATGTCCAGGGCGAGCATGGGTCCAGCAGTTGATATATGCGCTTTTCTCCCCCTCTTACAGGTGACCAGTGTACCCGACCGACGGGGGATGCGACTCAGGCCAACGGCAAAACTGAAGCACACTGGCTGCGGGACGCATTGATTTATTTTGTTTATAATTTATGTAAATAGTGCATTATGTACATACTATTAATAATTATATGAGAGAAACAACTTTATATTAATTGCGCTTCAAGAACAATTTTACTTAAACAGTACAGCACAAACGCTAACATTGACAACCTAAAATAAAAATAACATTTTTATTGGAAAAAGGGAAAATACAAACACAAACACGATAAATGTAAAGATACAAAATATTAAAATTTGGAACAATCATATCAAAATATAATGTTGAAAAATAAGATGAAATTTGGAAGATTCTTTTATTTCATTAAATTGAAACTTAATGGCTGCAACTTTCCACTATAATGGCTTCAACTTTCCACTATATGTGTCTACATATGCAGCAACACTATATTGCCTATCAATATAGTTTGTTGCCCCATATCCAACTTGTTGGAAGCACTTCAACGCATGTGCGCATAACATGTGGTAGATGGTCCATTTTTCACACGAACACAACATTCTATTTTCATTCACTGTATGTAAATTATTCCCACGGTGTCCGCTGATGGATGTATTAACTTCAAATACACCCCGTTGGTAATCTTACTGAAGAAATGAATGCCACTGCGCTCGCCTCCTCGACATTTCAAATCTTCTCATGGGTATTGTCATAAATTCAACACCCCGGTCCATCAGCGCTGAGGTGGTTGATGCCTTTCAACAAACCTCTCCGTGCTCTGCTTGAATGTCATGCGAACCATGGCAGTGAGAGGCAGTCCACGAGCAGATTTCAACAAGTCGTTGAATGACTCCGACACGTTTGTAGTCAATGCTCCCCAACGTCTGCCGCCATCAACATACAATGTCCACATGTGAAGCTCATGCCCCATCAACCAAGTATAGGCTCTTGGTTCTATCTGCCGGATCGCTTCCATGCGTTGATTGAAGTTGCATTACTGGTGCTCAATTGCAGCCATCCACATTAAGTCATGCAAGGTCTTGTCAGAAAATTTCTTCTGAAAATTGGCCTTCAGGTGCCGCACACAGTAACGGTGGTATGCATATGGTTCCTGCCATGCAGGAAAGTGACGCACAGAACTTAAAATACCACCATGCCGATCAGATATTAGACAAATACCTGAACGCTGTTTGACAACATGCTCCTTCAAGTGGTTCAAAAAATGGGTCCACGTCTATTCGCTTTCGTTGGCACATATGGCAAAGGCTAATGGAAATATTTTCCCGTTAGTATCTACATCAATTGCAATCAAAAGCTTAATATCATACTTTCCATAGATATGGGTACCGTCTATGGAAATAACGGGACGACAATGCATAAAACCATCAATTGCCGTTTTAAATGACGAAAACACATAGTTGAAAATATATTTGGGTCTGTCCGGACTCCGCTCATGCCTCCATTCAACAACAGTGCCGGGGTTAAAGTGTTGCAATGCGGCCATGTACTTGGGCATATTTGAAAAAGACTTATCCCAATCGTCATAAATAAGTTTAAATGCATGTTTGCGACCGAGATATGCCTTTCTTTTAGTTATAGTACAACCATTCTCCTTATGGACGGGTGTGATACACTCTTTAATCTTGAACCTAATAGAAACTTCTAAATATGGAATCAGGACAAGAGAAATCAAGTCGACATCCAAGTTGAAGTGATTCTCATTGTATGTGCCCATTTCACATCTGTGCTCGCTAATAAATTTACCCACTTTCCACAAACCTGATTTATTCTTGGTGGCACGCAACATCCATTTTCAACTCATAAAAATCTACGGCATACTGCCTTCCATCTATCCGTGGTTGACTCAACTGCAGTCCTCTCACGGCACTCTTTTATGTTGTAGATGTTTATAGCCCTAATTAGTCTAGCTTTATCAGGGAAATACATGCCCTTAGTCAAAACAGATGGCCTGGACTCATCCCACATTTGTGATCGAAATTTATCACCTTCTCTTATGAGGGCATCCACGTTCGGCATGCTTGGAAAATTATCAAGGTAGGGGATATTTCGCTCATGAAATGGCACGTGGGACTCGTACACTCTTGGTCGCATAGGAGGTGGAAGAACATGCTCCGTCGCCGGTTCAGGTTCAACATTCACTTCCTTCTCCTCACCACCAACCTCAATAGGGAAGGGTGTGTCATCCGCAGACTCATCCGCATTAATTGTCGTAGTCACTATCATCCTCATGACTCTATGCATCAACCAAATCACGTGTGAATACATCGTCTATGGGAAGTTGTGTGAGGTCAGGAGCTTCAAGAAGCTGGTTTTCACTGCACAAAAAGAACAACAAGATATGTTACCTAATATTCTGGAAAAATATTGTAGATATAGCTATATCACTTTACTTACAAGTCGTATTGTGTTGACAATTCTTATTGGTGATGACTCCCGGATTGACCACCGTGATTCAGTACTCCACAACTAGGAATATTCCAACTAAGGGTCGGCTCATAACTCGTAAAATTCATATCTGGACGGTACCCCATATGAAAAATATGACCGTTAATACAAATCAAATTCAAATGTAAAATAATCAGCGCAAAACCATCGCAAAATTGAATTTTACCAATCCTCTTGTTTATTATATAAAGTCGATAAATTATTTTGTGTCTGCTCATTCGCTGGTGGTGACAAGTTTAAATCAATGCAAACTCTTTCTTCACCAATCTATCCGACAAAAATTGCTCCAAAATAATCACCCGATGATTTGGGGCTATCCATGCTACGCACACCCTCTTCCACTTTAACGTAGATTTTTAATAATTTTATTACAATAAATTCTCTGTATTCCTCCGGAATCCGCAAAAAATCTCTAAGCTATTCTGTTGATTCTTCTCCAAACAGGAACAACCGATTTACAAATCTCATTAACCATAAAATTTAGTGAGCGACGCCAAATCTTTCTATGGATTGCTTCTTTCGCCTCTTTCGCCGTCAAAGTGCCTATAGTACCAGTTCATATTTGGTTATCCGAAGCTCATGTAGAGGTACCTACGGCGGGATCCGTCATCTTGGCAAGGATTTCTTTAAAATTGGGAACCTACGGGCTTGTTTCCCGAAGCGACACTTTGTTCTTCGTACGATCGTGTCGGGTGAGCAACAACCGCTTCGTCACAGTACTTACTTATGGGCTAACAGGTCACACTTTGGCCAAGTATCCTACAAAGAGACTCCCAAGAGCCAGAAGTATTAATGGAATGACCATAGGAATGGGCACATCATGACATCGCAAGATGTTTCGCCCGAATGAATTAGTTGGTACTAGAAATGTCAGAAAAAATGGATGAAAGGAAGAGGGTATCATAATTATCGATGTTAAACTCCGAATAATAAGCAAACCCATGTGGAGTCACTGAATACGGAAATCTACCGGTTACTTTGAAGTTAACCGAACGCCTCCTCTCGCTCATTTTTTTACGTAACAATGATACCAATGTATCGTACTCCATATTAAGTGGCAATTAAAAGTGATACTTTGGAGGTGAATTATACCTCACAGAATTCTCCAGCACAACCTCACCACCCCGATAAAGAGAAACCCTTATTTTTTGCACTTCAGACATTATAAGAAATATTGATAAGAAGAAGAGAGAAGTTTATTGAATGAATATTCATGAAGATCAAACACATATAAATAAGGCAAGTCCGAGGTCGGGGTATAGAATTTTTCAAATGAATTCGCAGTAAAATAATGCGTTTTATAATTTTGAATTTTGCAGTTGTGTCAGCTAAAAGAACCTGTCCAGTCCCAAAAAACAAGGTACATTTCGCAGTAAATTACTGCAAATTCGCAGTAATTTACTTCGAAATGCATCTTTTGTTTTTGCCTGGACAGGTGATTAATTTAAAAAACATAAAGACAATTCGCAGTAAATTACTGTGAATTCTATTCAAAAAATTCTTTTTAATTATTTCGCAGTAATTTACTGTGAATTAGGTTAATGGAATTTTTTTCGTTAACCTAATTTGCAGTAAATTACTGCGAAATAGCTAAAAATATATCTTTTTTTTAATATTAGAAAAGCACTTTGAGTCCAAAAAGTTATCATTTCGGTTCCGGACTCACAAAGAACCTACCTGCGGTTTGAGTGCTGTCTTTATCTCTTTATAAAAAAATCTCTGCATGATTGTTAGTACTCCACCTTCTAACCTAACGAAAATTGATCTATAACTAGTACTATAGAGTACTAGATTACCTTGTGTTGAAATATATTTTGGACTCAAATGTGACTATTGTTTTTTGGAAAGTTGTTTATAGAAGGAGAAAGGACTAGTGAAAGATACATGTGAAAATAAAGGGAATGGAGCAAATAGCTAGTTGTTGAGATTTTGATGAGATTGTAGTAGTATTTATGGCGGTAGACTATTGGTTAGGGCAATGGGAAACTTTGACCAAATCTGCATGTACATATTGGTTTCTCACCATGTCTCCCAACTAAACTGTAAATGGGGTTCACAAGAAAGGACTGAAAATAACTTTGATGTACCATATTAATCACAACTACCTTCAGTACTTGACAATACATTTCTAATAGTAACTATACCACCAAAATGACCAAGAAAAATTTGTCCAATACAGAAAAGTAGGTTATTACAATTGTCAAAGACTAACGGTGTGTTTAACAAAAAATCTGAGTTTTGGTTCAACACTAGAAATAAAGAAAACATTCGGATTGCTGATAATTATGAGACAAAAATAATAGAAGACTTTTGAGAACAATAATAAAGCAATAAGTTATTTTGTATTTTAGTGTAATCTCAATAATGTTTCTTGTCACTACAGATATTGAGCCCTTCTCTTTTTATGGTTGATTCTAGGAGAATGTGTAATGTCTTTGTCTTAATGAGGCAATTGTGAGCAATAAATGACATTAAAAGAAACGTTACACAATCATTCCTATTTAATACAAATTCTCTAACGTATTTGGTATTTAATGTTGCATTTGGACACTTTTACGTCATCAGATTCGTATCTTCAACCTCTTTCGATCTTCGGCCTTTAAATAACTCGAATAAGTACGAGGCTCGTGCCATTTAAGTAACGACTCGTACCTATGTTGCTTTCTTCTCCCCGTACCTATCATCGCCCATGCTTCTTGGCTAATTATTGCGTTTTGACCTTTTGACCAATCCATGTGTCATGACACGTCATCTTCAATATACAGACTCAGTTTTTTTCCAATGCATATAGTCCCCCCCCCCCCCACTTTTCATTTATTTATCAATTAAATATTTGGGAAGTGTATCTTCACAAAAGAAGAGAATTTTTGCCGTAATCAACGCTATGACAATACTGACGCTTCAGTTGTCTTTTCTATTTCATGTTCTGGACACGTGTCACTTTTTGATTGGCTCTGTAATTATGCAACCTTTTTTCAAGGCTTTTTCATCCCCTCGATTCACGAAGTGATAGTTGCCTTTATTATAGGTTTTTCATCATTACACTTCTTTATTTGACGGTTGCTATTATGTACATACTTAACCATTTTTCCTTTGTCTTCTTCTTCATAAACCCTTAACAGATACTTTACCCTTTACTTTTGTTCTTTTCTCCCTTAGTTCATCCTTTCTCTGCAATGCCATATTCAAGCCCTAACCCTAAGAGAGTCCCAATTCTCGATAGCTTCCCCAATTCCCCTATAAGACATAAAAGGGGTAGAGGAGGCAGGCTTCGTAGCCTAGGATCCGTTTGTGGTGGTTCCTCTAGCTCTATCGCTCTTTCTTCTAGCTCTGGTACTATTTCTAGAGGTTCTATCACTAAGAAATCCTTTTCTAAAGGCAAAGAATCTTCTGAGCCTATTCAAGAACCTTTGGTTGAAGAAATAGTGCCAACCGACTTATCTTTCGAACATGATAAAGAATCCCTTCGTGAACAAGTAGTTAATTTAGAGAGAGCTTACAACTGTCCATCTTTAATTACTGAACCCTTGATTTCCACTATTCGAAAAATTTTTCGTTGGAGAGATGACCTTCGTATAGTTGTTCCTAAACCAAAACATAGAATATCTTCTTATAGGATAGGATTTCTTTTGTTTATACTTATCCATTTACTTTAGGATTTGTTCCTGCTATCGACTCGGTTATACTCGACCATTGTCGCTTTTTCAAAATTTGTTTGGCTCAAATTGGCCCCCTCGTATGGAGAGCAGTAGCTTATTTAAGGTATGTATCGGTCAAAGATGGTGTTGACTTTACCTTCTCCCATCTAATTCATCTTTACCACCCCAAGCTGTTCCACAATGGTATTTTTACCCTAACTGCAAGAAGTAAAAAGGTTTTGGTAATCCCTACAGATGATAAGGATCAGGACTGGTACACCTGCTACGTTTCGGTACCCACAGTTAGTTTGGTAGGTGAATCGAATACTCCTTTTCCTGAGAAACCTTGCACGTAAGTATTTCTTCCTTACCGTATCTATTTTTTTTTTTTGTAGAATTTCAACTCTTTTTCTAATTTCATTTTTTTTCCTTTTTTGTAGCAACCATGGGAGACGTGGAACCCGTTTCGAATTTTCATGGTTGGGCAGATGCTATCTTGAAAGTCGTGCCTATGGAGGCAAGAACCTGGAAATCTATTTCCAACTAACATAGCTGAAAAGTGAAAACTCACGGTATGCATCCCTTATTATTTCTCGTATGTTGAATTATTTCCCTCTTTTAACTTTTTATCCTTCTTTTTGTCAGGATTTGCTATTCCAGGAATGACAACTGAGGTAGCTATTGCCCTTCTAGTCTCTTCTGGTACTCCCCTTTCTTTGGAGAGAACATAAGCTACCTGTCTAATAGGAAAGTTGTTGAGGAGGATTCTGAGGATGATGAAGACACCTCTTTAATATCTAGGCCAAGATCCAGGAGACGCATTATTTTTGAAGCTGAAATTTCTCCTGCCCGTGCCTCCTCTCTTGCCGAAACCGTTAATATTGTTTCTGATGATGAAACCATTCCAAGTGACACCATTGAATCCACTCAACGTCTCTTCGTTGATGGTTTTGAAAGTGATGAACTAGGTCTGGATTTAGATGAAGTTTATTTTTCTTCTTCTGTTCCCATTTCTTCTATTCAACCCTTGATTTCAAGTGCTTCGTTGTCTATTTTATCTGTTCTTGCTCCCTTACATATTTCTGTTCACTTACTTGCTTCGAGACCTTTCGACTTCTCGTATTCACTTCTTCTACCGCTGCTCCTTCTATTGATCCCCCTTCCTCTATTCAACAAGCAGAGGATGGTTCTAGTAGTAGAAGTTTGGCTATGATGAGCGTTTCACTTGAAGTTCTGTCAATAACAGTCTCATAAGGAAGTCTGGTGGAACTGATGCCTGGCTTGGGCCTTTGATTGGAGATATTGAGAAGAAAAAGATGAACAACCACAGCTGCTTAACTTTGATGAATGACATTGTTCATTCTACTTTGAAGGTGTTCTTCTTTTACTTACTTACAAGTTTTTTATTTTTATTTCTAGATATTTTCTTTCATGCTTTATTTCTGTAGGCTAACCTCATTGGCGCTAAATTAATGAGAAGAATCTCCACTTTAAAGAAGAAGGCTCATGAATCTGAAAAATCTATTTCTGAGGCTGAGAGAATAGCCAAGGAAGCCCAACTAGAAGCAGCTAATTGGAAGGAGCAATTTGAAAATGCTCGGGGAACCATAGAAGAATTGCAAGAGAGTAGAAATCACCTGGGGCAGCAAAAGCGAGTCCTGACTTCCGAATTAGCAATTGCCAAAGCTTCTTCAAGCCAATTTGAAAAAGATAAGGAGCACCTCGAGTTTTCATTTTCAGAACAATTATCAAAGTCAAGTAAAGAAATCAGAGAACTTAGGGCACTCTCGGCCAAGAAAGAAGAGTATGCAGGGGAGTTATTGAAAAACTTGACTCAAGTTCAAGCCGATTTAAAGATTTCTTCTCCTAAGGTACGTGTCTTAGAGAGTTCTCAAGCCTCCCTTGAAGCTTCCTTCGATTCCTCTTTAGCTGAAAATCAAGTGTTAAAGAATGATCTTGCTATGTGGGAAAAAGTGTATGAACTTCTTGAGGAGAATTTTAACATAGAGGTGAGTTGGGCTTTTCTAAACTCTCGTCGTGATACTTTAATTGAGGCTAGTCAAGAAAACTTTGATTTAAACTCAGAGTTGGCCAAAGTTTTGAAAACCATTAAGATGATCCAACAACCACTTGACTTTCCTTTTCCGGCAAATGAAGCTCCCGTGGCTGAAGATCCTTTAAATGAAGAGGTCGTTGCTATGGCAATCGAAGTTGAAAATGTTGCAATTCTTGCTCCCGAGTGTTAAACTTCTATGATAATCTGTGGAAGCTGAAGCTTCCGTGACTCTTGCTCCCCTCAATAAATCTAACACTTCAATCCCAACTGAAACCGCTCCTGTTGATGTTTCCTCAGAAGTTTCCAGTGTGTCTGTGGCTGTTTCTGAAAGTGAAATTAATATTGAAACTTTTGATGTTCCAACCTCTTCAATGACCAGTTAAATTTCCAGACTTTGTTTTTACTTTCTTTGTTGGATGGTGGTTTATCCCTTAGTTAGTTTTTAAGGGATATTATAGTGAAAGTCCCCAGCTATCATAATGGGGCACTTGTATAAACTTTTTGTTGACTAAGTTTCTACTTAGTCTTTTTAATTTTATCAAGAAGTTTGTTGGTACTTCAACATGTTCTATTCTTGCCTTTTTTTTATATCTATTTAGGACTTATAGAATAGTTTATTATTTTTATCCTTTGAAAAATACTTTATGACTCTTCCCGTGACTTATTAACATGAGGCCTATAAAAGAGGGCCACTTTTATTTATATATATATATATATATATATATATATATATATATATATATATATATATATATATATATATATATATATATATATATATATATATATATATATATATATATATATATATATATATATATATATATATATATATATATATATATATATATATATAGACACTTAATGAAGAAGACGTCTCAACTTCATAACGGTGTTATATTACGATGAAAGAAATAGGATATATATGTTTTGTTTGAAACAACTTTGACAAGTTTTTATTCATGAACTTTGGAACTTTTGAATATTACATGTATTGAACTACATATATAAATTTCTCGTAACTGTTTTTCTTGTAACAGATTTTACAAAATAAATATAATCCAAACAAGGTTTTTCCTTATATCCCGTTCCAGTACATAGTCATGACTCTATCTTAATTTATTAGGAAGGGTTTGAGAGATGACTCTGTTGTTCTCATGGAAAAGAACACTATGATGAATATTTTTCATCTTTATTTGTTTTTATGGGAAAGAACATAATGATGAATGCTGAGGTTCCCGTACCTTTTCGAGATATTATTGTATTCTGTCTCCCTAGCTGCATAAGTCTCCAGCATTTGATTGACCACGAGTTGAGAATCACTCTTGATTATAATCTGTGTTATACGGAGTTCTCGTGCCAATTCTAATCCTGCAATTACAGCCTTATACTCTCCATCATTGTTAGTTATAGAATAACACTTGATAGCGCGTCTAATAGTTTCACCCGTAGGTGGTATAAGACTATCCCTAGGACTGCTTTTTTTACATTAGATGAACTATCAGTGAATAAAATCCAAGTCCCCGAGTTTTCACCATTAAAAACATGTAATTCTTTTTCTGCCTTTAAATGCATCCCCTAACCAAAATCAGCTACGAAATCGGCTAATACTTGAGATTTTATAGCAGTCCTAGGTTGATAAATGATTACGTATTTACTAAATTCTATAGCCTATTTTGCTAACCTCCCTGACAATTCATGTTTATACAGAATGTTTCGTAATGGAAAAGCAGTAACTATAGCAATGGGATGACATTGAAAATAAGGTATTAATTTTCTAGATGTCATGATCAAAGCTAATGCCAATTTTTCTAGTTGTGGATATCGTGTTTCAGCATCTAGTAAAGATTTGCTTACATAATAGATAGGAGATTGTTTAGCTTGGTCTTCATGGACTAAAACAACACTTACTGCAACTTCTGATAAGGCCAAATAGATGAGTAGCTTTTCTCCTTCCTTTGGTTTTGCCAATAATGTGGATTTAACAAGTAAGCTTTCAAATTTCTAAGGGCTTGCTGACAATCTTCGTTCCATTCAAAACGATCTTGTTTTTTGAGTGAGGAGAAAAATTTAAAACATTTTTATCAAGATTTAGATATAAATCTCCCCAAAGCTGCAATTCTTCCTGTTAGCCTTTGACCTTCTTTTCTACTCGTAAGGATATCAGAAATCTCCTCTGTTGCTTTGATATGAGAAGGATTTACCTCAATACCACTGTTAGAAACAAGAAAACCCAAAAATTTATCTGAGGCAACACCAAATGCACATTTTTCTGGATTTAGTTTCATATTAAATTTTTGTAAAATTTCAAATGTAACAAATAAATGAGAAATATGATCATGAGAATGTTGGGTTTTGACGAGCATATTGTCTATATATACCTCCATGGTTTTCCCTAAATGTTCTTGGAACATTTTGGTGACCAACCTTTGATAGGTTGCTCCAGCATTTTTGAGACCAAAGGGCATTACTTTATAACAATAAGTCCCCTTATCTGTGATGAAAGGAGTTTTTTCTTTATCATTGGGATCCATTTTAATTTGATTGTATCCCGAATATGCATCTAGAAAACTCAAAAGTTCATGTCCTGCAGTTGCATCAATTGACTGATCTATATGCAATAAAGGGAAAGAATCTTTTGGGCAGGCTTTGTTAAAATCTATATAATCCACGCAAACCTGCCACTTACTGTTTTTCTTAGGTACAACAATTGTGTTAGCTAACTAATTAGGATACTTTACATCGCGGATTGACCCAACTTTCAATAGCTTTTGGACCTTATCTTGAATCACCTGGTTTTTGAAAGCTCTTTGCTTTCTTTTCTTTTGCTTTATTGATGTGAATGATGGGTCTTCATTTAGTTTGTGGGTCATCAAATCTGGTGGTATCCATGTCATATCAACATGGGATCAAGCAAAACAATCTATGTTAGCTTTCAGAACTTCAATTAACATACCTCGCATGTCAGAGCTTAGATTGGCTCCAACATAAACCTTCCGTTCTTGCCATTGCTCGAATAATATCACAGCTTCGAGTTCTTCAATTATTGTTTTAATATTTTCATTCTCTTCAGGCTCTTGAATTGTATCAGGTCTCGAGTCTACATCTGTCCGTCCTTGCTCAGCTGAGGTTTGAACCTTGATACCTTCAACTACTTCCTATACCTACTATTTTTCTTTATTTATGGTGCACGTATATGTTACAACATTAATACTCCTGGCTTTCTGCTGATCCCCACGAATTTGGCGAATTCCCCATGGTGATTGGAATTTAATAACTTGATGTAAAATTGATGGGAAAACATCCATATCATGGATCCAAGGTCTCCCATGATCATATTGTAAGTCATTTCCATATCTACTACCTGAAATTTAGTTTCTTTAACAACACCTGCAGCAAAAGTTGTTAGAATTACCTCACCTTTTGATACCACACTTGAATTGTCGAACCCGGACATGGTATGCGCCTTTGGTATCATTTTGTCTTTGGCTTGCATTTCGTGTAATACCCTTAGTAGTATAATATTTAGGGAGCTTCCTGGATCAGTCAAAAACACGTTTTACATTTGACGTCATATACAAGAAAAGATATTACCAGTGCACCGTTGTGTGGGGTCATCACTCCTTCGGCATCTGTATCATCGAAAGAAATACTTTCGTTTTCTAAAACCTGCCGTACCTGTTTCCCGTGTGTAATCGTTACATTAGAAACCTTTTTGGAATCCGTATATGTTATACCGTGAATATCTTCTCCCCCACTTAAAACATTCATGGTTCTCTTGGGTGATAGAGGCTTTGGTGGCTCTTAACTATTTTTCATATAGGCTTGCTTACCTTTCTCACTAAATAACTTAGTGAGATACCCTTGTTTCAATAGATGATCCATTTCACTTTGTAAGAATCTATATTCTGAAGTTTTATGCCTGTGATCATTACGAAATTCGTACTAATGGTATGGATTGCGCTTATTTGGATTTGACCGCATCACTTTTGGCCACCTTACCTTATCTCCCATGCTCCTCAAAACAGCTACGAGCTGGGAGGTAGTGATATTGAAGTTCTATCCACCGAATCTCGCCATTAAACTTCTGTCATCATCTCGTGACTCTTGTCTGTTTCGGTCATTTCTGAACCTTGACGAAAAATCAGATTACATGTTCCTTGATTTTTGATCATACCGTTGATTAGCCTACTTTGACCGTAAGTCTTTTCCTCCAGGTCCCATATATGGATCATACCTATTTTTACCTAATTTTTTTTCGGTTTCTGACCACCTGGAGTTGCTCCTTTCTTCATGATGAAACGGAGGTACGGTATCTTCCTTCAATTTGCAACTTCGTACTGTACCTTTTATAAAGATCATTCCATGTGGTTGCAGGTAATTCTCGAAGGCTTTCTTTAAGTCTGCTCGTGGCTTCTGAACTTTTGTCATTTAAGTTGCTTGCCAAAGCCGTTGCACCCCAGTTATCAGGTACACGGGGTAAAGTCATCCTCTCACGTTGGAATCTATCAACAAAATCTCTGAGCAACTCTGAGTCCCCTTGTTCAATTTGAAAATGTCTTCCATTCTTTTTTCAACCTTTTGAGATCCCGAGTGTGCTTTAATAAAAGAATCTGCAAGCTCAGCAAAAGAGTTTATAGAATTTTCAAGTAAAAGAGTATACCATGTTAATGCATCCTTGGTGAGTGTTTCTCCAAATTTCTTGACCAACACTGATTCAATTTCTTACTTGGTCAAGTCGTTGCCTTTTACACCTGTAGTAAATGCAGTCACGTGATCACGTGGGTCTGTTGTACCATCATATTTTGAGACGTCAGGTATTTTGAACTTTTTAGGGATTGGAATGGGAGCAACACTTGGTTTCCAAGGTTGTTGCGAGTATTTATCCATATCCACTCCTTTGATTACAGGGAGAACTCCAGGAATTTTCTCGATGCGCTCATTTTGTTCCTTAAGCTGTTTCTGCTAAGTTAGTACTAAATTTTGCAAATGAGAATTATTTGAGTTACCTGGTTCTCCTTCCTGAGGTTCACTGGGGGTTCCTCCATTTGTAGAATTAATAAGGCCAGAACAAGGATTCTCCAATGTATTGTTGTTAGGCGTAGGTATGTGTGGTGCAACAATTAATCGACTAACTAGAGCTTGAAGAGCTTTGTTTACCCATGCGTCACCTTTTGCAAAGCTTCATCTACCCCTTCACAGTGTTCAGACTATTCTTGTTCATCAACACGAGATTCAGGAGCAGGAGAGCCTTCTCGAGATTGACATGGTGAATCTTGGGGGAAGAAACCATGTTAATATTTTGTAAATCTCCTTATTTTGCTGGATTTGATTTTCTGGGTTTCCCAAGATGTTACCACTGTTATTGTTGTTGTTTAACATGATGATAACAACAGGTGAAATATAACTAAAAAAGAATAGATTATCAGATTCTCGATAATAAAACCAATTTGTTTAACCAAAAATCTGAGTCTTTGGTCAAAGCTAGAAATAAAGAAAAACTTCTAGTTACTGATAATCAGGAGACGAAAATAATAGAAGACTTTTGAAAATAATAATAAAGCAATAAGTAGTTTTGTATTTCAGTGTAATCTCAATAATATTTTGTGTCCCTACATATGTTGACTCCTTCTCATTTTATAGTTGACTCTAGGAGAATGTGTAATGCCTTTGTCTTAATGAGGCAATTAGGAGCAATAAATGACATTAAAAGAAACGTTATACAAAATCATTCTTATTTAATACAAATTCTCTACCGTATTTGGTATTTAATGCTGCATTTGGACTCTTTTACGTTATCATATTCGTATCTTCATCCTCTTCCGATCATCGGCCTTTAAATAACTCGAATAGGTACGAGACTCGTGCTATTTAAGTAACGAATCGTACCTATGTTGCTTTCTTCTCCCCGTATCTGTTGTAGCCCGTGCCTCTTGGATAATTATTGCGTTTTGACCTTTTGATCAGTCCACGTGTCATGACACGTCATCTTCAATATATAGACTCAGTTTTTTCCTAATACAGGGTGTGTTTGGTATAACGGAAAATATTTTCCGTGGAAAATATTTTCCAAGAAAATAAGTAGTAATTTTATTCATTTTCCGGTGTTTGGTATTCAAATTAAGGAGAATGATTTCTCAAGAGTATTCATAAATAATTTAGATATGATAAACATGAAACCATAAACTTTCAAAACAACAATCTTTCGGACCCACAAATTTAATAAAATTTCGAACCGCAAAACTTTCAAAACCGTGGATTTCGAACCCGTAAACTTTATAATTTCTAAGCTTGTAACCTTCCAAACACATAAATCTCCAAACTCATAATTTGGAACTTGTAAAATTTTGAGTCTTTAAATCGATAAATGATAAAATTAAAACTGAAAAATATATTTTAATTTTTTTCGGGAGGAGGGGGGGCAGGGAGGGAAAGAAAATAGAAATTTAAATTATAAAAAAAATTGTGTGCGGGTTAGTAGTGGGTGGTGCAGAAAAATAAACAAAAATTTCAAATTATGATAAAAAATTACATTTTCGGGCGGGGGGGGGGGGGATAGTAGGGTGGGTGGTAATGGAAAAACGGAAAAACTAAATTTTGAAAAAAAAAGAAGTTTTTTTAGAGGGGTTGGGGTGCGTTGGTGACAGTGGGGAAGGTTAAGAAAGAGCTTTGGAAAATATTTTCCCTTCTTTTAAAAAGGAAAATATTTTCCTCCAATTGGAAAAAATGAATTGATAAGGAAAATATTTTCCAAAATATTTAAGTCAACCAAACATAAAAAATTGGAAAACATTTCTTCATACCAAACACACCCTAAACAAATGAATAAATTCTCGAAGAAAATACTCAGTTGTTATAAATATATTATATTATGGATGTTCATTTAGTACTCCGTTGTAAATAAGCTTCCTGAAGAAGCTTATCCATATGGGACTCCACCGTAAATATGTTTATCTATTTAGTACTCTATTGGAAATAAGCTTCCTGGAGAAGCTTATCACTTCGGTACCCGGTTATGGATAAACATTACCCCCAAGAGAAGATTATCCATACCAGGTATAATAAGCTTATCCTTTCAATATCCGGTTATGAATAAACATTACCCCCGCTAGAAGATTATCCATATCGGATATAATAAGCTTATCTTTTCAGTATCCGGTTACAGATAAACATTACTCCTGGTAGAAGATTATCCATACCGGGTATAATAAGCTTATCCTTTCAGTACTCCGTTATGGATAATCATTACCCTAGTAGAAGATTATCTATACTAAAGGTGTTTGTCGGGCGGGATGGGACGGGCTGGACCAAAAAATGGCCAGCCCGTTAGGGTTAAGGGTGGGCTGTTAGCGGGTTAGGTTTATCGGGCTATTGGCGGGCTGGAAAATTTCGGGTCCTATAGGGCCCGTACGAGTTCGGTCTAGGCAGGTTCGGGCGGGTCAGGATTGGTTAAATATTTTTTTTAATTATCTTATATTTTTCTAAAAGAACAAAGAGTATAAGACATTATGCAGTATAAAAAATTCACAATATTTAAGTAACTTTGATATTTTTATTGAATAATAATTAGTACTTCTAATTAATTTGCAAGTTCTTTTTTTGATTTTCTAAATCTTTGAACTTGCAAATTAAAAGTTTACAACAATTGTTAAAAAAAGGAAGTAATAGTAAATCAAATATTTTGCATCATCTTTGTAAGCTCTTCCATGTCGATGTGAGGTGCTCGGTTTCCGATATTGTAATCGGTACCAAAAATCATTATATCTCCAATTTCTCGGTCTTCTTCTTCATCTACCTCGTCGCGCCCTTGATTTCGCCGTTCTGATCTAATCCAATCTCTGAGGCACACTAGAACTTCCAAAGCGTTGCTGCCCAATGAATGACGGGTATCTCCTAGTTGCTGCCTTGCTTGGCTAAATGCTCTTTCTGATGTGAATGTTGATGCGACTGTTGTGAGGGGCTCCGGCGACTTTTGCAAGTAGAATTGGAGTTCATTAATATTCCGGCTACTAGTTTGTTGATGCTCTCCTAGTGTAGACCAAATCAAATAATCTTGAACATTATCGTCATCTTCCAAATTTGTTCCAGATGTTGAAGTATTACTTGAAGGAATATTTAAATCTACAACCGAAGAAGCATAAACAATGTTAGCATAATAATTATACAAAACTTGTAAATGTTTGTGCAGATCAGAAATACAAGTCTCACTATCAGGAGTTTCAGTTGGTCCAATATCCATATAGGTATATAAAGCACTGATTAATTGGCGACACTTTATCATTTTGATAATAGAATTTAAAATAGCACCAATTAAGTAAATACGGGGAATTGGGAAGAAATTCCAACACTTACTTCTTAATCTTCTATTTTTCTTAACAGGCAAAGGAGGCTTACTTGCACTTCCACCCCTAATATTTTGACTAACATTACCGGGAGTAGGTGGTGATAATTCAAGATTATCGGGTGATTGAATATCATCTAAAATAGCATCTAAATCATCATCAATACCAAAATTTTCTTGAAGTATCTCATAATCTACATTTACGTTTTCGGCTGAACTTTCAGGAGTATGTGTTGCACTACTAGAAGAACCGGCTCTTACTCTTTTGGAAGTTTTCTTACTAGTGGCTTTATTAGTACAAGCTTTTTTGGCCGCTCTAAGTAAATTCATTAAAATAAAAAATTCAAATAATAATTCTAACTAATAAAGAGAAAGGGATGGAGTACACGGGATTCTGAATGGCGCACTAAATTTTATATAGACACGACAAAGTAGAAACTCAAACTTCAATTGAAACTTGAAACTTGAAAGTAATGAAACTTGTAAGTTGAAACTTGAAACTTGAAATTTTGAAATAATAATTAATAGCAATTGAGAATAATATCAAGAGAGAATTGAGATATAATTAGATAGAATTGAGAGATAATTGTGAGGAATAATGAAGAAGAAAATGGGTATATATAGTTTTAAAAAGGATACAATTGCAATTTACAAATTATAGGGGGCTAAAATATAAATAAAATGGCATTTTATGGCTGTTTTTGGCAGAAGGAGACGTTAGCCAACGATCATTTTTAAAATTTGACCGTTGGCAATGATCAGATTAATTGTTTTAAAAAAAATTTTGGTCGCAGTGAGTAATATCTTACTATTAAAGATCCAGCCATACTGTGGAATAATTTAAAAGATAGATATGACCACCTGAAGATGGTCGTTCTTCCACATACACGATATGATTGGACCCATATAAGGCTACAAAATTTTAAATCTATCAGTGAGTATAATTCTTCTATGTTCAGAATCATTTCTACAGTTGAAATTATGTGGTGATAATATTACTGACCATGATATGTTAGAGAAAAATTTCACCACTTTCCATACCTCGAGTATGCTCCTGCAGCAGCAATATCGAGAGATGAGATTTAAAAAGTATTCTGAACTTATCTCGCATCTTCTTATAGCCGAGAATAATAATGGTATATTAATGAAATACCATGAAAGTCGGCCTCTGGTTCTTGTCCATTCCCTGAAGTGAATGAGACGAACTTCCACCAAGCTAAACGTGAAAGAGGTCGTGGCCCCAGTCGTGGTCATGGTCGTGGTCGGGGAAGAAATCATCACGGTAATAATAATGCACCAAAGAACCCTCCTCGCCACCAGCAATGGAAAAGGAAGGAGCAAAAGCATGAAGCGGTGCAAGCACCAAATGCAGAAAGTGCATGCCATAGATGTGGAGGAAAGGGGCACTGGTCACATACCTGTCGTACGGCAAAGAACCTGGTTGAACTTTATCAACCCTCCCTGAAGAAGACAAAGAAAAATGTTGAAGCAAATTTTATTGCGAAAAATGATTTAGAAAAACTTCATGCATTTAGATGTAGCATATTACTTTGCACTCCCAGAAGGAGAAAAAAGTCATGTAATCAATAGTGAATCTGTAGAAATATAAATATTTTAATTATTGTTATTTGTAATAGATAGTATGGTTATGTATTGCTGTGCATAAATAAAAGTTATGTTTTGATAATGATGTTTAGTATAATATATTTTATTTATGTCAATTTGAAGAATATGGATAATCCTCAAATTATGTTTGGATCAAAGGCAAATCATGAAGATATTTGTGCTATTGATAGTGGAACAACTCATGCCATATTCAGGGATAAGAAATACTTTTCTTATTTGCATAAGGAAAAAGCAAATGTTTCAACAATTTCTGGTAATATAAGTTTGATTAAAGGCTTCGGAAGAGCCATTATCTTTTGTCTAAGAGAACAAAACTTATAATAGGCAATGCATTATTCTCCTCAAAATTCCGAAGAAACTTGTTGAGTTTTATAGATATCCGCCGAAAAGGGTATCATGTAGAGACAATAAATAAAATAAATGAGGAATATTTTTGAATTACAAAGAATATTTCTAGCCATAAATGCACAGTAGAAAAGTTACCAACTTTATCTTCTGGCTTAAACTATTCAAAAATTAGTATTGTTGAAGCACACTCTATCGTAAACCAGAAGTTAACGGATTGAAATACTTTTGTGCTTTGGCATGACCGTTGAGATTAGTAATTCATTTTATTCGAGAAAAATGTGATTTGAAATGTGAGAAAAGGCCCATGCTGCGTGAGAAATGTGAGAAAATGTGATTCGAGGACAATGCTGCGTGCATAGCCCAATTGAAGGGAGGATTTATAAAAGGAGATAGAACAAAGCACATTTCACTAAAATTATTCTACACACACGACCTTCAGAAAAACGGGGACATTGATGTGCAATAAATCCGTTCAAGTGATAATCCAGCAGATTTATTCACTAAATCATTAACAACTCCAACTTTTGAGAAGATGGTATACAAGATTGGAATGTGGAGACTCAATTATTTGAAACAAGGTTTTGATCAGGGGGAGTAAATACGCGATGCACTCTTTTTTCCTTATTAAGATTTTTCCCATAGGGTTTTCCTTATAAGGTTTTTAATGAGGCGCCAAGCAATGCGTATTACTAAATATGTGTACTCTTTTTCCTTCACTAGGATTTTTTTTTCCAACGTGGTTTTTCCTAGCAAGGTTTTAATGAGGCACATTATCTTTTAATGAGCATCCAAGGGGGAGTGTTATAAATATAATATATTATGAATGTTCATTTAGTACTCCGTTGTAAATAAGCTTCCTGAAGAAGCTTATCCATATGGTACTCCGCCGTAAATATGTTTATCTAGTTAGTACTCTATTGGAAAGAAGCTTCCTGGAGAAGCTTATCACTTCGATACCCGGTTATGAATAAATATTACTCCCGGTAGAAGATTATTCATACCGGGTATAATAAACTTATCCTTTCAGTATCCGGTTATGGATAAATATTATCCGGGTAGAAGATTATCCATACTGGGTATAATAAGCTTATCCTTTCAGTATCTGGTTATGGATAAACATTACTCTTGGTAGAAGATTATCCATACCGGGTATAATAAGCTTATCCTTTCAGTACTCCGTTATGGATAAACATTATCCCTAGTAGAAGATTATCTATACTGGGTATAATGAACTTATTCATTCAGTACTCCGTTATGGATAAACATTACTATCCGTAAAAGATTATCTATATCTGGTATTGTAGCAGCTTACACATCAGCTTGCAGTAGCAACTTACACAACAACTTCCTTTCTTCTATAAATAGAACTAATTTCCGTTCATTATGTACATCAATTTAAATTCGAATAATGTATCAGTCATTCTCTATACTTATTTTTACTTTACAGTATTTATTTTATAACATCGATAAATTTCCTCATGTAAAGGGCAAAAGAGGCAATACAATTTTTTGGCTGTCAATTGAATTTCAGAACACGAGGCGAAATCCCGTTTATAGCCGTTAGTGTCTAGTAGTAACACATCAATTGGATTATATGGTGGTCCATATTTTCTACTCCCTCCGTTTTAATTTGATTGGGCATGAAATTTAAAAAAAGAGAGAAGACTTTTAATCTTGTGGTGTAAAGTGAAGCATATATATTTTGTGTACCTATAAATTATTATGTGAAGGTAAATTGTTTCCAAATAAGAAAATGAGTCATTCTTTTTTGCACAAATTAAAAAAAAATAAGTTAATATAAATTACAACGGAGGAAATATTTATTATATCACTCCTGAAAAAGATGCAGCCGTTACTATAATTTGTCAATTTGTTGCAAACAAAAATAGATTCCAATGTCAATGTACAGAGGCAGTGTCACCCATTTCTTCTTCGTCTTTACCCTTGGCAGACAAATGGCTATGAAATTGACTTGGCCTAAAGGACCTTTTCAATGTTCCGTATCCAATTTTCATACATTTTGGGTGCAAGCTAGCTGCACGCTGCAGTGCTGTTGCAAAATTGACGTCAATTTTGAGATATGATTGTGAAATCTGCTTCTCATAAAAATATTAAAAACGAAAAACAAAACCAAATGGTTAAAAATGTATGATATTGGTTTGCTTTGTTATATAAGTCATTTAAACAATTCAAGGGTTCAATTAGAGATTAAAAGAAAACAAAAGAAAGAACTAAGGAGAAGAAATATGACACAGTTTTTCAATTCATAAATAAATAGTACTACTATTTTTAAAGTTAAAAAAATAAAAAATTAATAGGCATGTATAATGTTGGAACAAAATACTAAGTAATGGCAACTAAAAAAAAAAGCAGTTGCAAAATGCAAACTGTAGTAAAGTATTTTTTGGGATAATGCAGCGACATTTGAACTTTGGACCGGGTAAATTATAGTTGGGCTACTGATTTATGGTAAATTTGGCCCAATCTTTAAATGCTTACTCCAAAGAAAATTTTACCACCTATAGAATAGGTTAGTACCCTATTTATATTCTATAAACATCATTTTAAAATATTACAATCTATAAATACCCTTTTTAGTTTATAGCAAAAGTTTAAATTTAGTTCAATCCTAAAATTTAAAGCTTAATATATGCTACAAAATATTTCTCTCTCACCTAATTAGCATATTGGTCTTCTCATCAGCTTTTCTCTCTCTTCTTCAATACACTTTTCCCCTTTTTCCCACAAACCCAGGTTCCATACACTTTCAAAAACCTCCTTCGCTTCTCCGCCATTATCACAAAGCACTCCATTCTTCTTCCCATCATTATTTCAACTTCAATCTCATCTGTTCTTCACCATATTTTTGACCGAGAAGTAGGGGTGTACATAGACCGGGTTGGTTCGAATTTTACAATTATCAAACCAAACTAATTGTGTCGGGTTATTAAATCTAAAGACCAAACCAATAAATTCGGGTTTTTCAATATCGGTTTTTCTCGGGTTTTTTCGAATTTTTTTCCGGTAAAATCTTCGTAGAACAAAATATATAATGTATGCTCAAAATATTTCTTTAATCCTAGTAAGATACAACTATATAAAGTATTTTTCAAGAAAATAATACAAAATATGAGATATGTCATGACTCATGACATTATCCCAAAATATTCAACAATAAAATTATGTACTATAAATATTGCTAATTAAAAAGTCATAATAAAAATAAACATAATCTAAAAGCTCTAATTCATGCTAAACTAGATAAACTAATGATGGAGTATTAATTTTATGCCTAAAAGCTAAAGAAAAATAAAAATAGGTTATGTATTTTTATCTAAATTATTGAAAAATAAAAAAAAAAGACATTTAATACATTCCCGTTCGTAATATTGAATTGAATGTCTTTTGTTAGCATTAGTATTGATTGCTAGCATTTTTAATTTACTACTATTAATGGCTATAAAACTTATTGGAGTATTCAAAAGTTCTAAATCAAACCTTGAAATAATACCTTAAAAGATAAAATTATGAAATTTTTTAAGAAATATTTATAAATTACATTACAATAAGTATATTTATATATTAAATATATCTAAAATTGCTATATATGTAATGTCGGTTTGGTTTCGGTTTGACTTTCTTTAGTTAAAACCAAACCAAACCAATTATGGTCGGGTTTTTTTTCCAACACCAAACCAAGACTAACCAAACCATAGTCGGGTTTTTTTTCTCGGTTTGACTCGGATTATCGGGTTGGTGCAATTTATCGATTTTCTTTGTACACCCCTACCGAGAAGTTTGTTCTCAGTCGACGGGCAAGCTATTTTGAGATTCACATTTGTATTTTGATAATATTCTTCCCGTAAGTGATTCAACTAGTTCGAAATTGCATTTTCATTAGTTTGCTTCTCTAATTTTTGTTATCGAATTTACACAATTTTCTGATATATCTTCCATTTTTTTTGTTCTTCACCAGGATTTTTTGAGTTTTTTCTATAATGTCGGAAGCCAACCCAATCCACAGACCACCCAGAGGTACACCCACCAAAATTCTCAATTTTTATGGGCCCTCTTTCTCGTTGCAACAGACTCAAGTGGAGAAATATTTTGCAAGTGTATCGGCATCCAAAGTTGATGAAAGAAGAAGTAAAATACAAAATGACAAGTTGAAAGCAGTTCAAGTTGACGAAGCTTCAAAAGAAACTAATATTCAAGTTGGCGCAAAGAGGAAAAAACCTGCAAAAGATTCAAGAAATCAAAAAGTAACTTGCATTTCTTACATGTATTCTGTTGTATTCAAATGTATCTTCTTGTATTTTTGAACCTTTTTGGTATAGTATATTCTGTTTCTTCAATAGTATTCATATGTATTCGTGTTTATTTGGTTGTTTCCAACAGTTCTATGTAATGAAATTTTATATATTCATATGTATTTTGGTGCATTTAGTGTGTGTTACTGTATATTGTGCTAATTCAATTATCTAGTTTGACCTCAAATGTATTCATTAGCATTCATATGTATTCATGTATATTCATCCAAAAATACTTTGTATTATATCTGTATGTTACAAAGTATCTTAGCATATGGTAGTATATATGTTTGTAGTTGTCTGAAAAGCGATTTATCCTTGTATCATGTATTAAATGTATTCAAACAAAACTTAATTTTTTTTTGCGATGTATTCATATGTATTCACATGTATTTTACAATGTTCATTGCAGGGAATTGATTTGTTTGTGAAACAACAGCCCAAATTAGCTCCCCATATCAGTAGTTACACCAACACTGATATAGTCTCAAACCTAAGACAAATGCTTACTCCCGATCAGTTGCAACAATTCGAGAATACATGCTTTGGATCATTTCTTCAAATGAAGCGATTTGATGTTCAACATCGACTCTTTAGATGCTTCATGTCTCGACAGTTAAATGGCACTCCAAACAATGTTTTGCAGTATACGTTAATGGTACTGTATTACATTTCACCTTAAAGGAGTTTGCTCTTGTTACTGGCCTCAAATGTGTCGGTAAAGATCAAGATTTTAAGTTTGACGAAACTCCTCCAAACAGTCTTATTGCGACTTATTTTGGAAGTGCTAACATTGTAAAAGACAATTGAGAGAATGATTCAATAACAAGGCATAGGGCTCCGACAATAATGAGGATGCTTTGAAGATTTCTTTGTTGTATTTCTTCCACGCCTTCATATTTTCATCTGAGAAGAATAGTGCAACTTTACCGAGGCTACATTTTGACTTAGTTGAGAGTGGACGCTATTCTGAATATCATTGGGGTATAAGCGCATTTGAGTTGTTGATAAACTCGATTAGCAAGAAGTTTGATGCTGTGAAGAAGTATTACAGGATAGCTGGGATGCCCCTAGCTGTGCAGGTCTGCTTTTATGAGTGTTGTTCTTCTGTTGATTCAATTGCATTCCGAGTCGACGATGTGCTCCCCAGAATACTCAATTGGAAAACCACCGGAAATCAGCCAACATTCTCTTATTTGATGAACAACATGTTCAAAGACACCGGAAACACGATAATATCCAAATGTTATCATTATTCTGAAGATAATTGAACACAAATACATCTATAGTTTGCATACATTTGCATTTAGTTAGAGGGGAAGCCTACTTTAATATACGCTGGATGCAAAGACCTACATACATGAATAATGCATACATATGAATCAATTTACTACATCTAAGTACATCAGAGTTAAATACACTTGAATGCAGCATTATACAATTATATTGTAATATGTACTCTGTAAGTCTTATCTTATTTTTTGTTCTCAGATTGTGTTCAAGGACATCACTCCTCTTGATGTAGAGCTTGCTGTTATTCAGATTCCTCAAGTGTGCCTCGATATTGAGAAAATACCTACTCCTGCGCATTCAGACAAATTGAGGATGTGGATGACTTTTATCATACACCCAATCTTCAATCTAAGAAGAAACTTGTTGAAAGTTTTGGTCCATCTTCATCACCTCCACATAAGAAGTTCAAGGAACAGCCCAAGATTCCTACAAAAGAACCAGAATATCAGTCCAAACTTCCTCTTGTTTGTGTTTCTGAAAGTGGACATAAACTTGTTCATGACCATCAGCGCCCCAAAGGCCAAAATGATGAAGTATCTTCTTTGAGGCAAGAACTAAAAGTATTCAAAGAATACGTGAGTATTTACCCACCCATTATCTTCAATAAAGTTTGATAGCTATGTGTGTTAGTACTTTTCTAACTATTTTGTCTTGTTAAGGTTGTTGGAGAGTTCAAGTCTCTAAGGACATTGATCAATGATAACTTCAGGATGCTTTCAGATCGTCTTCAACAAAATCAGCAAACTGAACCTACAGTGAGAAATGATGTTGGCATTGACCCAAATGTCGGAGAAAATCATGAGGTATACCCCAAGTTAAGATACTGAACATATATATTTAGCTATATTGATAAAAGTTTTAATATAGCCACTCTATTTTGCTGTATTTACACTTATTTGGGGGAGTATTATGTTGTATTATGCAATAATCTGCAGTTTTATTTCAACTGCATTTATATCTAATCTAACTGTTACATGTATTCCTTTGTATTCATATGTTTCTTCTTGTATTTTTGTACCTATTTGTATAGTGTATTTATAGCTTGTTTTGCTTCTTCTAATGTAGCTTTTTCATGCTGTATTTACATGTATTTGGGTCTATTCTTCTGTATTCTGCATTAAACGAGAGTTTCAGTTCAACTCCATTTATACCTAATCAGATTGTTACATGTATTATGTTGTATTCATATATTTCTTTTTGTATTTTTGTATATCTTTGTATAGTGTGTTCTTTTTCTTCTATAGTATCTTTATTTCCCTGTATACATGTATGTTGGGTATATTCTGCTGTATTCAAAGAGATCTGCAGTTTCATTTCAACAGCATCAATATCAATTCTGCATTTATATCCTTTTTGTACCACTTTGTAATGTATACTAGCAACTTATATGCATTTAGTTTTATTTCTAACATTAAGTTACAATCCTAACAATGATAGAAAACTACTCCAGAGGCACCGTCCATCATACCATCTACCACAAATCAAGAGGAGGTACCTAAAGAATTCTATGTTACTCAATTTGAACTGGACGACAAGTTTCTACCCAGTCAAATTCCAGAAACTAGATTAGTTGTTCACGCAAGTGCAAAAAACGTTGAAGCCACACCAATGCAACCTCAATGAAGTAGGCGACCAAGTAGATGGAACTCTTTGCCTTATCAGTCTAACTTCGACTCAGGAGATAAGTGATTTTACAAACGTAATATTCAGCATTCATCGTGATTGGATCATTTATAGTACTCAAACAACAACAACAACAACAACTACCCTGTATAGTCCTACAAAGTGGGGTCTGGGAAGGGTAATATGTAGACGGGTCTTACCCCTACCCGAAAGGGCAGAGAGACTGTTTCCAATCGACCATCGGCTCAGTGAAGGAAATGAAAAACAAAAACAAAAGAGCATTAGTAACTCCAGCAGAAATAGCGTAAATAATTATCTAAACAAAAGAACCATAAATAAAATAGCATGCAATAATATCAGACAGTGACTACCATAAATAACTACCATAAGGGAGATACAATCCAATACACAATCCATAGCCCTGCCAAGCCTCACCCAACCCCGGGTGAGGAGTACGAGAAACTCTAGGAGCCCCTATCCTACAACCCTAATACTAGATCTCAGACTTTCCTATCAAGGGCCATGTCCTCGAAAACCTGCATTCTAGCCATGTCATGCCTAATCACCTCTCCCCAACACCTCTTAGGCCTCCCTTTACCTCGCCGTACGCCGACCATCGCAAGCTGCTCACAACTCCTCACTGGGGCATCGGGACTTCTCCTCCGCACATGCCCGAACCACCTCAGCCTCGCTTATGGAATCTTCTCATCCACCGGGGCCACCTCCACCTTCTCTCTAATAACTTCATTCTTAATCTTATCTAACCTGGTGAGCCCGCACATTCACCTGAGCATCCTCATCTTCGCAACCTTCATTCTCTAAACATGAGAGTTCTTCACTGGCCAGCACTCTGCCCCATACAACATGGCTGTTCTAACCACAGCTCTATAAAATTTCCCCTTGAGTTTCTGTGGAAATTTCTTGTCACACAGGACTCCTGATGCAAGCCTCCACTTTGACCACCCCGCTCTTATATGATGAGTCACGTCCCCGTCAATCTCTTCGTCCCCTTAATCAGCGACCCAAGATATCTGACATTGTCCCTCTTGGCGATGACCTGAGATCCAATCATCACGTCCATGCCTACTTCTCTCGGCTCGACGCTAATCCTGCACTCCAGGTATTCTGTCTCAGATCTGCTTATTTTGAAACCCTTAGACTTGAGAGTCTGTCTCCATACCTCTAAGCTCTCAATAACACCGGCCCTCGTCTCGTCGATCAAGACTATGTCATCAGCAAATAGCATACACCAAGGCACATCCCCTTGAATATGTCGGGTTAGAGCATCCATCACCAAGGCAAACAAGAGAGGGCTAAGCGCCGATCCTTGATGGAGACCCATAACCACTGGAAAATGGTCTTAGTCGCCACCCACCGTCATAACGCTAGTCTTAGATCCATCATACATGTCCTTGATTACGCTGATGTAGGCTTCCAGCACGCTCTTCGCCTCCAAGCACCTCATAGCACCTCCCTTGGGACCTTGTCATACGCCTTCTCAAAGTCTATAAGCACCATGTGCATGTCCTTCTTCTTATCCCTGAACTGATCCACCAGCCTCCTGACAAGGTGGATAGCTTCTGTATTGGAGTGACCTGGCATGAAACCGAACTGGTTCACAGATATAGATGTCATTTCCCCTTTGTTCTTGTACAAGGGCACCACTGTACTCCACCTCCACTCCTCCGCCATCCTTTCGATCCTGAAAATCGCATTGAATAACCTAGAGAGCCACTCCACTCCTGACCTACCCATGCATTTTCAGAACTCCACCGGGATCTCGTCAGGCCTGGTCTCTCGACCCCTACTCATCCTACGCAAAGCCCTCATGACCTCCTCAGCCCTAATGCGCATGCTACCCAAGGTCTCTATGTTTCTCTGAATGCCCCAACTCCCCTAACTCTATGTTACGATCCCCCTCCTCGTTAAGTAAGTATCGAAAGTACGCCTGCCACCTTTGACTTGAGACTACCCCATCAGAACTCTACCATCCTCGCCCTTGATGCACCTAACTTGGTCAAGATCACGCACCTTTCTTTCCCTTGCTTTAGCTAATCGGAAAAACTTTCCCTCCCCGCCTTTCTCCCCTAATTCCTCGTACATGCGACCAAATGCCATTTTTAGCGTCCATAACTGCCAGCTTTGCTTCTTTCCTCGCCACCTTGTAGATCTCCCTGTTCGCTCTCCGTTCTTCCTCCCTTGTGCTCCCTGCCAACTTAGCAAAAGCCGCCTTCTTTACCTCCACTTTTCCTTCGACTACATTGTTCCACCACCAGTCACCCTGTTGTATGCCTGAATAGCCCTTGGCTACCCCGAGCACATCCTGTGCCTTCTGCTTAGTCAAAACATTCCATCTAATCCGCGGTTGTCCCCAAGCACCCCTCCTCTTTCTCTTCACCCAGAGACCGACATCAATCACTAGGAGTCTATGAAGAGTCGAAAAGGACACTCCCGGAATAACCTTGCAGTCCTTGCACATACCCCCATCTCTCCTTCTGAGGAGGAGGTAATCAATCTGAGTCCTCGCTGCCGAACTCTTGAAGGTGACCAAATGCTCCTCCCTCTTCTGAAATTTCGAGTTCGCAATCAGAAGCTCGGAAGCCCTGGCGAAATCAAGCAGTGACGTGCCTCCTCCGTTCCTAACCCCAAAGCCGAAGCCACCGTGCACCTCACCATAACCACCAACATCAGCCCCAATATGATCATTAAAGTCCCCTCCAATAACTAACTTCTCATATTGGGGAATACTACTCACCAGATCATCCAAGCCCTCCCAAAAACGCCTCTTAACCTCCTCGTCTAAGCCCGCTTGCAGCGTGTAAGCGCTGATGATGTTGAGGATGCAACCCCCTATAACCAACTTAATAGACATTAACCTATCATTCACTCGCCTAACCTTGACCACGGACTCTCTTAGATCCCTATCTACCAAGATGCCCACTCTATTCTTACCTCTCACGACCCCAGAATACCACAGCTTAAGCCCGTCTCCATTCCTCGCCTTCGACCCTTTCCACCTAGTCTCCTGGACACAGGCTATGTTAACCCTCCTCTTCTGGAGAACCTTCGCCAATTCAATGGACTTACCTGTCAGAGTGCCTATGTTCCACGACCCAATCCTTAATCTATGAGTGTCTGCTACCCTCCTCCCACCATTACCTCCCGCCCTACCCGTAGGACCACTCCCTGCCCCCCTACTCACCCCCGCTACCGCCACCACCCCCACCTCCGAGGACATGACCTTACAATATCATCCCCTGCCGCGGCCACTATCCCTCCAACCGACTATAGAGAACAGTGACGCACACATGCACTATAGCGGAATACGCAAAAATATGCAAACTAGATAGCAACAGAGTAAACCTCACATGGAATGCTAGCTAGAATACGTAAAAAGGTGTACAGAGTAAACAAGAGAGCAGGAGGTACCAACTCCCGGTGGAAAAACCTGAAAGTAGGCTTTGATGCGCCAGAGGTCAACTGCTACCAACTCTTGCACGTCCCGGCCGGTGTTGCTTAGCTCCTCACTCACAAATGCCGCAAACTAGCCTCGCCGCCGCGACTAGTACCTGGGGCAAGTTTTCTTGAAGCTTATCAGAACGGGTAGTTCTGCTGCGTCCTGCCGAAAATCTGAACGGGAGTCGCGGAAGTACTGTAGCTTGCCAAAAATCCTCGCCGGAAAAATAAGGCACCTACTTGAAATCAAACTCCAGCTAGCAGCAGTCAACAGACCCAGCAATCAACAACGAACAACTCTGTTAGGAGAATTTTTCTTCAATATAGCAGTGAAAAAAATCAGCAAATACACACTCCTCAATTCCAGAATCCGATGAGAATGAACAACAAGATCAAAAGCAAGATTTTCAACCAGAACTCGAGATGGAGCAGCGAATAATAAAAAATAGTCATCAGCGATTTCAGCAACAACAGTCCTTTAATAGCTCGATCTAAACTCGCAAAATTCCATAGATTGCACATATAAGCGAAGCAATCTGTGAAATCTTCCAAATTCCTGTTTTTTTTTAAAAATCCTTTTTAAACAGATTTTTCTTTGTTCTTACGACTTTTGATTTTCAGATCAAGTTTCGGATCTGGCGATGTCGCAGAAACAAAAACCAGAACTTGGAGCAGAGCAACCTGTGTTGGTAAAATTACAATTTCAAAAATAATTAGAAATAATTTTGATAATAATCTACTGTAAATATATTTGGATGTCGATATAAATTGAAAAAACTACTGTTGAAATATATGTCTTGTGTTTTTAGTTTTCTCTTGAACACCAATACGTTGAAGACATCGAAAAATCTCTACACTTCAGAACTCAAAAAAAAAAGTCAACAAACTCAAAAACGTACTTGGTCCAAACCCAATTTCAGATCCGAGAACGACAACAAAATTTATTCTAAAAGGGAAGTTTAGAGCGATGTTTTGAACAAAATTTGGAAATATTTATAATAAACACAAATTAAATTTACAGCATGTTCCTCCGTAAGGTTGACACCCATCTTTGAGAAAAGACACAAGTTTGAGGAAGATCCAATAACGGGTCCACATCCTATGTTACTCATTCAATAATATGACAAGTGGGTCCGTGATGGTCTTCTGCAAGACATGATGAGAAGTGAATTTTCCCCTGTTCATTGTATTATGTTTTTATTTTTTAGGTATGTACATAATGAGTTTTATATCATAATTGTAGAGGTAATCTTGACGACCATTACAAGAAAAAAAAAAGTCCATACTTCACATTCCATTGAATTTTGGAGTTGATCAAGTTGATTCCAAAAACTGGTTTTACCTTCTATCCATTGATGGGAAGTTATGGGATGACAATGTAGTCTTTCTCAAAAGCTGGTTTACCTTGTATTCAGCTGTATTTTCCTTTTATTTCCAATGTACTGAGCTATAGTTCAATTGAATTGAACTTTTTTATTAAGCTATAGTAAAATGAATCGAACCTGTCATATTCAAATGAATTGAACAGTTGAATTCCATGTATTCATCCAATGACAGTTAACTGTTTCAATGGTAGACCTGAATACAACTGAATTACAGTGTATTCTACCCAAATTAGTTGACTTAAACTGTATTAAAAACATATTTTCAACACTACTCAGCATGTTATATTCAACTATATTAATGAATTGCATTAGTTGTCTTTATTCAATGTCAGTTGAATTCAACTGTATCCTATCAGCTGTATACAGTTGTATTAACATGTATTACAGTGTATATCTATATTTTCTAGCACTTGTATTGAGGTATTCCTACATATTAATTCTATGCCAGCTAACTCTAAGTATTCTTTCACCCTAACTTCTTCAAGAAAATTCATTGTCTTTTCTTTAGCCCTCCACGCCAACATGTAGCTAACATCTACACCTAAATATGATTTCACATCATCAATAATGTCCCTCGGCGTGTATTTCCTCCTATGGTTTGTAAGCTTTGGCCTTATAATACCACTTGTAAGGCTGCTACTAGCTTGCCGCTGCTCATACACTTTATCCTTCAGAGGACATGTATGGTTATCATTGAATTCTCTCACCTTGAATAATTCCGATTTGTTTATGCTTGAAGCCTTAAACCTCCAATCACAATCTTCTGAAATACATATTAATGCATAGTTGGAAAACAATTATACACATCTGACAACTTAACGAATATGACATAATATACTACCTAGTAATAAAGTACCAAATTAAACTCTCTGTATATGTAATTTTGTATGCAAACCAATTCCAATATTATTTTATGTGAATAAATACAATAAATACACCTAAATACATTCAAATGAATCTACAAGCACTTAACAGAATAGTAGTAATAATTCGAAATTAATTAAAGCTACTGTTGTAATTTTTCCAACAGTCAAATACATATAATTATGAACACTAATCAAATATAAATTGTCATTTGTGTTCATCATCTGGAGGTAACACTCAAATACAACTAAATACGACAAAGTTAAACAAACAACAAATCTGTCAGCATTAGACCGATCAACCCGGAATTGAAACCTTTGAGCTATAGCATAATTCTCCATCACCTCTTTCAATGTAGCCTTATCCTTATAAACTTGTCCAGCCATAATCTCCTTTTGATCAGTTTTTGAGATTATCAAATCCTTGTGGAGTTCGAACACTACAATAGATTCTCCTGAATTGGCAAGTTCTATAGCCAGTGTATCATCTGTATCGAAGTCGTACCTTTGAACTGCTTCGTCTATCTGCACAATGTCGCCTTGATTTAAACCATCTCCGGAGATAAGCTCATTTTCCATAGTTGTTATGCACAAAGGATACATCCCAAATTCTCTGTTGTCTTTCTTCAGTGCTACGAACACTCTCAAACCCATATCATTACGTATTTCCATTGGCGTGCGATTTCCTTCAACATTGTATTGAATTTTAATGGTATTTGTGCTCAAATCTATACCAGTTGAGTGAAAATTGAAGCAACTAGATCATTAAAGGAGGCATACTCCTTAATCAGGATTCCCTCAATGGAAAAATCGATATAATTCCCCTCATCATTCCATTTTCCAGAATGACACAATAAAACTGTTAAGCTTGCCATCTGTATAATAGAGTTATAAAGTCTTTTGTATAGAAATTTTTTTGTATTGTATCAATTAGAAAGAAGAAGAAGAAAATTGCACAAATTTGACGGCTCTTGCTCTATTTTTTTGCTTCTTTCTGGGTTTGTTAACTTCAGAAGAATACAGATTCATGGAGTATATGTTTGTTGCGTAAAAGTAGGGAAATAAAAATTGATTTGATTCCCTTCCGTTTTTAAAAGTTGTATCGTTCCATATCTTCCGCAGATCCGTTATGTATTTAACGTTAAGCGCTTGTATGCATGTAAATACATATATGTGATTAGCTGGCATTCCTATTTGTACGCCGATCTTTTGTGATGTATTATTAAATACAACACCTTAAATACATTAAATACATTAAAAAGGTATCTATAAGACGTAATATAGCAAAGGGTTTCTATTAATGACTAATTAGCACTAAAAGATGGTGCTTTATGAAATTCTCTACTCCAAATCCTTTTATCCTTCTACTTAAACTATTATCTAGCTAGTTTAACATATGCATGTTGTGTGTGTACTTTCTTATGAATATTTTTTTTATTACATAGATACTATATTAAAAATTATGTTTGAGTTATAAAATAGGAGTTTAAGTACTTGAAATTGATGAATAAAATAATTAAGCACAGTAAAATAATATTGCTAGTGTAATTTAATTACTCCAGTCTCAATGCATGTAATACAAAAAACATTATTCAAAAGAAGTATATTTTTAATATACGTTATATATAATTGAAAAGTCTAACATTCTATATGCATGGAAGTTATTTTTTGCTTTTTCTTTTTTACTGTATAAATAAGATTTATTTTGGTTTATACGTAAGTTCATTGTATAGAGCAAAAAAGGGACAAAATTATAATATTAGAAAAGTAGTAAGAAAAGACAAAAATTAATAATTTAGAGAATAAAACATGTATTTAGCTGCAGAAAATTGAGAAATCTACTTAGTAACTTTTTGTGAGCGGTAGAAATAGTTAAATAACTTTTCTATTATAAACAAAAAATGATTTTTATTAGATAATTTTATATAGTTAAGTGATTATTTAAGTAATGAATTCCTAATTTGTTTTGTCAACCCCCCGAATAGGAAGAGATTTTGTCCTTCTGGTAGCGGGCTACAAGTTATTCTTGAGCGAGAACTTCAAAAATCTCAAATTTACATGAGGTCATTCAAAAATAGTCACAGTTTTAAAAATAATCGAAATTTAGCCACTTTTCATTTAAAGATAAATCTGAATGAAATACCGTTTAAAGTCCGGAAAAATACTCTAGTATAATATACTGAAATTTCAATATAATATACTGGAGTTCCAGTATAATATAGCGGTGCATCATAATATACTGGAGATTGAAGCACCGGCGCTCCAATCTCAAGTATATTGACTGGAACATTCCGCGTGTTGGAGTTCCAGTATAATATGTTGGAAGTTCATACACAGGTGTATCGATCTCCTCTATATTATGCTGTAACTTTCCGTATTGCAGCAAAATAGTGACTATTTTTCAATGACTTTACAAACGCCGACTATTTTTGAATGACCAGTCCGAAAACTGGCTAGCCTGTAATATTTTTACTATTCTTCAAATAGCCGAAAGAAGCAATTTGTAGTGGAATTTTTTCAATCCTACACACGATTTGAAACTTTATTACTCTTAATGTACATATTTGCAGCTTAACGATGTTTGGATTCAACAGAGTTCTTGGGTAGAAATAGTGCAAATAATGCAATGATGAAACTGTTAGGATTTAAGGGCAATACAAAACTTGAATCACACACGAATATTTCCTCTCCGATTCTAGGTTTGCTCATAAATTAGAATAGCCATAATATGTAACTTGTGAAGTTCTTGTTCCAACTCATGAATCCATGAACTACTATGTAAAAGGCCAATTATATTCCTTCCAATTTTGGACAATTCAAGACTCGAGAATGGAACAGATTGACAACATAAACAAGCTAAAGCCTCTTTGGCTATTTTTCTACTGAAGCTTTGGGTACAAAGAAGAGCTAACCAGATGAGACATCATTGTCTAAATTCTATGTACATAAACAAAAAACCCAACTGGGAAACTCAAAATATATGCTCAGGTACCCTTCATAATACCATAGAAATTGGTATTTCTGATATCTGCACCATCTGGTTAAGAAGAGCTAGGACGACACGTTTGAGTTGGAGTTCGTGAGACAGGTTAAATGACTTTGCCGATGGGGAGGCCATGGATTTCGTTCCGGTTGACAAGGTACAGGAGCAGGATTAGCAATAAAAGTTGGGATGTCATCTCCTGGCATCAACACTGAAACTTCTCTTGCATTTGTAGATACCTGCAGAAGCAAGCACACGTTCGCTTTAACATGTTATATATGTACTACCTCATGAACCATTGGCCTTAAGAAGAGTGAATCCAAACAACTAGCCTCCTGCTAGAAAACAACCGTGTTGCAGTAGAGAGTAAACTAGATGATAAGAGACATAGATCAAATTGCAACTTGTAAAAGACATTATTGCATTTTATCAAGTTCTCTCTGTCAGCTAATCAATAATCACATTATTAAAACTTATTTGGAAAATCTACTATATTGAGTCACCGAGCAAGCGATAGACTTGTCTTAAAGCAGAATGAGACATTTGACAGGAATAGGATGTCTCTTCTGAGTTCAAGCAATCGAATCATTGCTAGATAAATTAGACATGCTTAATTCTTTTTCTTCCTCACTAATATCAGATCATTCAATTTTCTCAGTCATAACAAGCTATGTACTAACCGATCTTGTCTAAACGAATGCCTGTCATTTACGGTAATGGTAAAACAGAAGCAGTCACCTTTTGGATTGTCAAAAACTGAGCTCAGCTAAGATTTGACTATATTCCATGTCTTCCCATTTTGTTGGAGGGGTTTGAAGGTTGAGCAAGAAGGAGAAGACAATCCTATTCATATATCCTTTATGTTATTTCAAGCTTAGTTATGTTAATCCAAGGGATTAGGTACTTGATCTTGAACATATAGGTATGTCTTTTCTGCTGGAAGCAATGAACAAGAATAAATGGATATGCATGTCATGTCAAAGGATTCTCTATATACCAATCAAACAACAAATAACAGCTAAATAATTGTTGCTTTTATAGGGCACTAAAACACACAATAATTGTAGGTCAATCCAGCTCTGAACATCACTATGATAATACAACATGATACCTTTTGCTGCACTTAATTAGTTTTTCAACATTTCATTTTCCAATGTTGTTTGTGGAAGTCCAAGTACCTATCATTTGTCTACGCTTCACATTGTGTGTAACTGTTGGGTCCAGGGCTGAGTATTTTATTTTATGGGGTATAAATATGAGTGCTTTCCAGCAAATAGAAATCCCCCAATGAAGCAGGTTTAGCATATTAAGCCTGTATGTGCATCTGTACGAACTATTAGTAGACAAATCATTTTAAAATTTCCCAATAAAAGGAAAAACTTGCGGTATCGCTTTTCCTACTAGAGAATAAAATCATCTGATGCTTAATCTCCCTAAGCAGAGCAGCAACCTTTATAAGAAAAATAAAATAAAATTGTTCATTATGAAAGCAGTCGAGGATCTTTCAAAAATAACATATCTGCTTCTCGAAACATGGGCGGATCCACGTGCATACTTATGGGTGTCAATTTCAGTAAAAACTTCACTAGTTATGTAGAAATTTCTTAAGATTTTGACATACAGAATGAGTTAGCACCCATTGGCTTGGAGGAGCTTTGGGTGCTTTGGCCTAAACATAGGTTTTTTGTTCAAACATCGACGATTCGATCCACTTAATCCTTCTTTCCATTTAGCGCCCTATTTATCTCGTTCCGTGCTCTCTCTATCTCTCGCTTTAAAAAATCTTATTTCTCCTATTTTAAGGTGAATTTAGCCAAAATAAATTTATCTTGCTCTCTCCTTTTTTTTTCACCTTTGAACAATTTTTTTTTTTGCCTAAATAGGAACAAAATCAATATTATCAAACTTAATTATAAGTAAACTGTTCTGAAATTAGGTGGACAATTTGATACCTAAGTATTCTTTTATCCATCACATTCACATTTCTTTCTTGATTAGGTTAATAAATATGCTGAGCTTTTCTTACAATAATTTTAACCTTTTATTTTCTAAATTGATTGATAAATTCAAATTTCTTTCCTTTAAAATATTTATAATTATATATAGCTCCACTTGCACCTATAATATAGTATAGTAGAAATTTTCTTTTGAGAACCTAACTCCTCTTACATGTTATATAAGTTAAGACAAGTATGCTGTCAAAGAAGATTGAAAAATATTACCATAATTCCATATTGATTTTGAGGCGACTTTATTTAAAATTCCTTATCAAATTGATGTTTAAATATTCTCTATTTTATTACAAAACACTACTCTCATATAAAGATTTTTCTTTTCTATATTTTGAAGATAAATACTTCCGCCGTTCCAGTTTATGTCAACCTGTTTGATTGGGCACAAAGTTTAAAAGAAATGAAGACTTTTAGAATTTGTGTTTCTAAACAAATCAAAAAGAGGTCCAAATTATTTGTGTGGTTATAAATGTCTCTCATTAGGGTAGAGTTGGAAATTTAAGCTAAATTGTTTCAAATTTAGAAAGGGGCCAGTCATTTTGGAACAGGCCAAAAAGGAAATAGGTTCACATAAACTGGTAGAGTATGTCTCATATTTAAGAAAAAAATACGATATAAACCAAATCAATAAAATATCGACTCAATTGGTTTGGTTTGGTTCCAATATTTGAAAAACCGACTTACTTGATTTGGTTTCTTTATAGGGAAAGACCGAACCATGAACACACTTAACGGTTACATACAAGAGCACCCATAACTTGGATTCCTGGATCCGATACTGTCTCGAAGATAGGGACAAGGTCTGCATACATATTAAACCCCACTTGTGGCGGGCTACACTGGATTTATTTCAAATACTTACAACAACAACTACCCAGTGTATTCCCACCAGGTGGGTCTGGGGAGGGTAATATGTAGACGAGCCTTACCCCTACCCAACAGGACAGGGAGGCTGTTTCCAATCGACCCTCGGCTCATAGGGTTAGGTGAAAAACAGTAGTAAAACAAACAGAAACAAAACAAAACAGAAACAGTATATCATTAGTGCAATAGAAATTCCAGCATAAATAGCGTTAGAAATAATCTGAACAAAGGAAACAAAATACCAAAATACAATAACAAATAATAGTTAAGACATTTTAAAAACACAAGAAGTCATTTACCAGTACTTTTCCCCCAAATCTACCCTTACTATTCTAATTATTGAAGTGCTAATAAAGTGAGATGTTTAATGTGACATAAAAGATAGCTTAGACAAATATTCTTAAGTCAAGGCTATTGAAATAGTGCAAAAACCTCAAAACAGAAAATATAAAGGGGAAATAGTGGAACAAGAACAACAACAATCCAGTATAATCTCACTTAGCGGGGTCTGAGAGGGTAGTGTGTACGCACACCTTACCCCTACCTTGGGGTAGAGAGGCTGTTTCCAAATAGACCCCCGGTATCCTTTCCTCCAAGAACTTCTCACCTTGCTCTTGGGGATACTCGAACTCACAACATCTCGATTACAAGTGGGGTTGCTTACCATCCTAGGAACCCCTCTTGTCAAATAGTGGAACAAGAATAACAAATATTTTCTCAGGGAAGGCAGCCTGTCTCAAGTCAAGGAGTATTACATGGAGGGCATCATTAACATTGGTGGTGATGGGCTATTTAATGTACAAAGGGGCCAGGCCCCAGGGAGTGGAGCAAAGCCTCAATATGTAAATAAAAATCAACAAAGTAGGCATAAAGTCCCAGATCTCATTAAACAGGGACCAACTGAAAAGCTAACTTCTTTAATGGTAGAGGGGCCATTGGCCATTGCTCAAACACTAATTCAATGGGAGTGTTTTTTCGTGTATCATTATCTGAGGAACATTGACATGCAAATACATTATTTTCGAATTAATATAGCACTAGAAATTTTATTTTTTTAGTCTTTAAAAGTCTTATAAGCTTCACAACTTGGGTTTCTGCTGGAAAGTAGTAGGAATAACTTACTCTACTCTGTTTCTGCAAAAAAAACATTACGGGACTTTGACCACACACCCCCCTCTCCCCCCCCCCCCCCCAAAACCAAAAAAAAGTGATATAGTAAGAATAATGAGAGAGAGTTTAAACAGGAGAGAAAAAGAGATGGAATATTCTAATAAATAAAAAGGGAAATGAAGGAAAGAAATTAGTTTTTTTCCAAAAAAGAAGAAGAAATGATGGGAGAAAGAACTTATCAATTCTTTTCCAAGTGACTGAAAATGGCGAAGATGCATCAATTATATGGAATTTCATTGATATAATGGTACCTATGTGCACTTTTCCATATGGTATACAGATTTCATTTAAATAAACAGGGAACACAATTTGGAGTAACCAAGAAGATTGCTAGAGCAAAATCACAAATATATGCAAAACAAAGAGAAAAAGAACACCTATAAAACCAAAGTAAAGCGAAAAAGAAAAGTTAAAGTTAAAAATCAACTTTCAATTCACCAAATTCACAATTAACATTAGCTAGAACAGTAAAAACTTCAATGAAAAATTCAGAACGCTAATTAGAAACACTGAATGGTCAATGCAACAAGAAACAACCCACCTGACATTTAGCAGAAGAATATTGTTATAAAGAAAACATGAAAGTTCAGAAACAAGGAATTGAGCTAAAATTCCAAGAAAGACACTTACTTTAGGGGTAGAATAGCCAAGTTTTGGGTTGAAACCTAACTGTGACTCAATATCATCGTGGCGGCGGTGGGCGGAGGGAGTCAAATCCGGGGAGGGTGGTCTGAGGAACCTTTCAAAAATAGCCATAATAAGGAACATAGAGATGAGAATAGCAGTGGCAACAAAACCAAAAGAAACAGCATTCACAGAATTGTCAAAATGAGTCCAATGATCATCTTTTGTTAAATACATTGAACCACTTGGTGATGGTGCCCAACCCCATACCCCATCTTCTGCCATTTTTTGCTAAAAATGTAAACTTTTAAGTTTAACCAACATAAGAAACTTGGGAATACAGTTATGGTAGAGCTGTTTCAAGATTTTGACACCATTATATTGGAGTGAGTAGTATTGAAGAGAGAGAGAAAGAAAAAAAGATGAATAGAGGCCAGAGGGGGTGAGTTTGAAAAAGAGAGAAGCTTTGGAATTTGGATAGAGACGAGGGCTTAGCAGGAAATGGTGCAGTACATGGAAGACTGAGGGATTGTCTTTATCTTCAGCTCTGTTTAAGTACACACAAAGTTGGAAATATCACCTCTGCCATTGAAGTAGACATGTCCATGTCCTTCCGTGGCCTATGTTTTGTACTACTAGCTCTTTCATGGGGAATAGTTTTTCATTTTGTTTTAATTGATGGAGTTAATTAAAGGCATTTTTTTATATCCTAAAATATTGCAAACAAAAAAAAATGGAGAATATTGCTTCCAAGGTTTTGGTTCTTAACTTTGTCTAACTAGAAAGTTAAGGGTTGGTTGGATAGGGTGTATAAGGATAATGTTAAATAAAGTGTATTAGTAACGCAGGAAGAAGTAATATATGATTTAGTAATGCAAGTATTAGCTATGTAAAAATCAAATTTTATTTATTATTTGGTATAATGTGTTACTCCATCTGGTCAAAAATAAATAATTTTTGGATGTTTCAGCACAGATTAAGAAATATATCTTTTAGCATTAACTAACAATGAAATTGTCCATATTAAACTTTACCATCTCACTAAATACTCCTAACACATATTGCAACACTATTTACTCTAAGGACAATGTAGGAAAAAAATAATTAATTCACTCTTGAAATTTAAAAAATTATTTATTTGGACTACAAGAAAAGGCCAAATAATCACTTATTTTGGACCGGAGGGAGTAAAAATTATAATCCATTTGATAATTTTTAAGAAAATTGATTGTTTACAAAAATACCCTCCATATTCTTTAGTTTTAAAGGACTTTAAGGATAATTTTAACTTTAAGCATGCTAATGCATGCAATAATAGTCTTGGTATTGTTAATACCATGGTTTTCTATGTATAAGCTATACATAGAATAATACCAAATACGATATATAACAAATATTTATATTAGTTATATATATGTTGATAAATTGTAGTACCCAACAAGGTTCTACTAATACACGAAGCTAATGCATGTATTATTTTCTCTAATGTACTCTACCTAACGACCTCTAAGTACTTCATAACAAGGATTACTCAGCTGCTTAATAGCCCATTTGGCCAATTTTTTTTTTTTTTTGCTACAACTTTTTTATATATTTTTTTCAAAGTTAAGGTGTTCGACCAAATTATTAGAAGAAAAAAATTATTTTTGAGTTGAAGCAAAAGTAATTTTTGAGAAGTAAAAAAAAATAATTTTTTTTAAAAAAAAAATTTAAACAGTTTTTTTTAAATACACTTAGAAGTACATTTTAAAAACTTGGTGAAATATTAATTGCTGCTCAAAAATATTTGTCAAATTAATTATCCAAACACGAGCTACTTCACAATAAAAAAACCTTTTTAAAAGTATTTATAAGAAATGTACTTCTCAAAATACAGCCTCTCTGCCCTTTCGGGTAGGGGTAAGGCTCGTCTACATATTACCCTTCCCAAACCCAATTTTATGGGATTATATTGGGTAGTTATTGTTGTACTTCTCAAAATAATTTAATTTTAAAAATTTGGTCAAACAAGCTATAAATATCATTTATCATTTTAGGTGAATCTATCAAACCAATAGTAGATAAATAGAATTACGTTATTGAATTTCTCTATATCTCAAAACAGGCAATTCTCCCTTTTGGTGCATATATCGTTCTTCTTCTTCTTGTTTATTTATTTTTAAATCGTGATTTTCGGGCATTGCTTTGCGAACTCGATTAGCTGTATTCATCGGAATCCGCTATTTCAATGCGTACACCACAATTAATTTTACGGGGCCCAGAAGACGCGGTCGTTTTGTAGTGGCTCCAGTAGCCCTGCGGTGACTCAATCTGACGACCTGAAGAATTTTGTTTTCAGGCCTTTACCAGTTGAGCTACCCATATGATTATATATCGTTCTTCTGACAATGCAAATTGTACATAAGTTATAAGAAAACCTAAACAAGTAACAAAATATTACTAAATCTCATTATCTCATGGTAGGTAGTATGACACTTTAGAAGGTTTCTTTGGTTAGAGAAGAACCTTAGGTAACTAACTTTTGCTAGTTGTTTGTCTCAAAGAGGAAAAACAAAAAAGAAGCAAGTTTTGTAAAGCAACTCCAACAATCTTTTTCTCATTCTTTGAAGCATACGGAGAAAATATAGAGCTATGGTCGTCAACGAAACAGCTCAAAGCATAACAATTGTAATGCCGAATCTTTGGTACAAAATGCTCCAAGTTATACATATATATATATATATATATATATATATATATATATATATATCAACTAGTCATGTTTTTAGTTTTACGTAGATAGTCCAATCATCCGAAGGCGGCCTATAGCATGCTGAACCTGGTCATTTTAATGCCGAATCTTTGGTACAGAATGCTCCAAGTTATATATATATATATATATATATATATATATATATATGTCAACTAGTCATGTTTTTAGTTTTACGTAGATAGTCCAATCATCCGAAGGCGGCCTATAGCATGCTGAACCTGGTAATTTTTTATTAAACATTATATTTATACTAAATTTTTTATTAAATATATTTAATTATTTAATTGCGAATACAATACTTACGACAAACTATAAATTCTGTGGAATATTCAAAACTCATAAGCTTCGAATTCTGACTTTACCATATAATCATTAGTAGGTCACCATTTGAATTATTTTTAGCTCAAAAATGATGTTAATATTTTGTAAGCCTAAAAACAATCAAAAAAATATATGAGGGTAAATCATAATCAAATATAATGAGTCATAGAGATAATTGTCGCTTCGAAAATTTTCGTTGATCTGCGAATAGATGATAATGGTAGACTTAACTTAAGACGTAAGCAATAGTTATGAACTTGAGAGGGAGAAATAGAGATTCTATTATTCAAGAATAATACGCATTGCCCTTTTTACAAAGAGAATGTTTCCAAACCTTCCTCGAGCAAAATAAATAATAAAAGAAAAAGAAAAGGGTCAGATATACCCCTGAACTATACGTTTTGGATTAATAATGTCATTCATCCACCTATTGGGCCAAATATATCATTCCATTAGTGTTTTTGGCTCAGAAATGTCATTTGAGTTAACGGAGGGACACGTGTCATCGTCCTGTTGGTCAATTCTAAATATTTCATAATTAATTAAAAAGATACGTTATTCATACCCAAAAAATAATTTTCGAAAGCAATTCTTCTAAAACCTTTTTTTACTAAAAACTGAATAAAAACATGTATTATTTTTCCAGTTTTTACAAAAAAATAAAAAAAAATTACTGAAACGATATTTTTGTAAAAACAAAAATAAAATCTAAAAAGAAATATTTTTTAAAAACTAAAAAAAAGTTGATGTTTTTTGCTAAAATTTCAACCTTTTTCCAGTTTTTACAAAAGACTCTTTGTTTATTCTAATTCTTTTTTTCAAGTTTTTTTCGGTTTAGCAAAAAAACTAGTCACATCAAAGCATATTTTCCGGTTTTTGCTAAATCTAGTTTTTTTTCATTTTTACAACGATGATATATGTGTATTATTGTATTAATATAGAGTTTAAGTTGGATACATATCATGAAATTTTTACACCATCACATCATATTTTTCTAGTTTTTTTTAAATTATTTTCCAGTTTAGCAAAAAAATTAGAAAAAAATCAAGAATAAAAAATGGGTCTTTTGTAGAAACTAAAAAAATATGGAAATTTTAGCAAAAACATCTACTTTTTTTTCAGCTTTTACAAAAATGTTGATTTTTAGATTTTGTTTTTTCAAAAATATTGTTTTAGTAAAAAATCTCTTTTTTTGTAAAAACTAAAAAAAAATCCTTTTTTCCTCAGTTTTTAGTTAAAAAAATTTTGAAATTTTTGGGTATGAATAATGGGTCTTTTTAATTTATTACGAAATATTTAGAATAGACCAACAGGACGATGACATGTGTCCCTCCGTTAACTCAAATGGGATTTGTGAGCCAAAAACATTAATGGAAGGACATATTTGGCCCAATAGTTGGATGTATGGCATTATTGATCTAAAACGTATAGTTCAGGGGCATATCTGACCCTTCTCCTTAAAAGAAAAGGTACAAAGGTTGAGACTTCCACTTAGCAAAAATAGGAGGTGCTAAAACGACGTCGTTCCTTCTTTGCCGATTTGGAAAGCACTCTTGCTTGGGTCGCCCTTATCATGGGGGACGTGCCCACCTTCCATTAGGACGTTATGAGCCAAATCTTGCCTTACACAAATTACAATACTATGAAATTGAATTCAGTAATCTCTTGATTAATGTTGCCCTTTTTAGAGGCATTTGGACGTAAAAATTGTAATTTTTGAAAAAAAAAATAGTATTTGAAGTTAAGTAGAAAAATATTATTTTTGAAATTATGTTGGATATGCATTTTACTGGAAAAAATGTTGCAGTTTTGTAAGTGGAGAAATTTTTTAAAATTTTTTTTGGGAAATTGGTCTTTGAAAGACTCATTTTCGAAAATAATTCCAAAAGATTATTAAATTTAATGGACAAACAATTTATTTATTTTTTTGGAAAATAGGAAGAAAAAAATTATGAACAATCGGGGTCTTAATATTCTTATTTTCATATCAACTGTAAGAAAGAGGCAGAGAATCTTTTGCTTGAATCACGTGTGAATTTGTACAAATTCAGAATTGATTTCTTATTCACTGGATGCTTTGTCAGCAGGAATAACTATTAGCTTCTGCAGGCAGTCTTGTTGCTGAAATAATTAAAAGCCAGATAATAATTACACTGTATATTTTTCAACGGAGAAAATACTTATTATTCCCTCCCTATTTTATTTGTGTTAAAAGTCATTTTACGCTATTTCCTTTCAATTTCTTTGAAAATGTTAGAATTTATGTTGAACCAGCATAAAAATGCAATATTTCACATATATTACTTTCCTTTTCTTTTATAAAAACGCAATATTTTTCTTGAATGTTCCTACTTGAATTGCTACACACTTGTCTAATTTTATATATCTTCCAATCATACTCAAAATATAATTTAAGTATGATTACTCAAAGAAAATTTTCACGTTTTTCAAAATTTAAGATGATGATTTGAAAACCCATATGCTAAATTCAAACCCGTGTGTTATATATTTTGAGACGGACAGAGTAAAAAAGATTGGCATGTGATACAGATTAATACAGCAAGGAAGCTGAAAGGTACAAGCAATGGAAACGCAGAGTACAACGTACATACATCAGAACATAAGGTTCAGTACAGGCTAAGGCTGTATCCGGTTTTGGTTCTGGGTCTATTTGGGTCTGCGGTTCCGGTTCTGGCGGTTCCGATTCTGGCGATTCCGGTTCTGGCGGTTTTGAAGGTGGAACCGGCCCGTGACGGTTCCAGGTACCATGCGGTTCCGGTTCTAGCGGTTCCGGCGGTTCTAATTTTTTTTTTTTAAATCAATATCTTGTATAGTAGTCATTAGTATATTGTAAAATATATTTTATATGGTGTACTATGTTATTAGTATAGTATATATTGTGTTTGGTAATTAATATATATTGTGTATAAGTAGTGTATATTTTGTATATAAGTAGTATATATTGTATTTAAGTAGTATATATCGTATATAAGTAGTGTATATTGTGTTGTAGTTAGTAATTGGTATAAATTGTATATAAGTAGTATATATTGATAAAAGAATGTTGTCATTAGTATATTGTGTTGTATGTTATATATTGTATGTTATATAAATATTCAAGGATTGATATAGAAGTAAAGACAAAGAAATATTGAGACAAAAGATATTCAAGGATATGATAAAGAGCATATTTATTGACCAAAATGGCATATCTTTCTTAGTCTTCCTTCCCCAATGGAATGATCACAACATGGTACTAATACCACCATTAAAAGGAAAAAAAACTAAAAGAAGACGTGCCAATGTACAAGTTACATCATAATTTATGCATTATTTCTAACAAATCTCATAAAACCTTCAAGGTTGGGAGGTGGTTGTGTTGGCGGTGGTGAAAATGAAACTTGTTCATCACTACTTCCAGGTGAAGTTGCTTCCTGAGCAAGTTCTGCTATCATTTCTTCATGCGCCTCATCTATTTCTGGTTGTGATTCTGCTAGGCCAAAGTTCCTTCTTTCTGCGCGGATCCAATCTCGAAAAAGAACTGATTTTTCCAAGCTGTCCTGCATCGACGCTCTGTGATCACCTATTTGTAGTCTTGCTTGACTAAAAGCGCTCTCCGATGCAACAATTGACGCTTGAATCGACAGCACATCCCGAGCCATCCTTGCAAGAACGGAAAAATGCTTTTTCCTTGTCTTCCACCATTCCAAAAGGTCGAAAGAGCCGTCTGGATTCTCCTTTTCTAGTCCCTGTGACAAATAAACTTGAAGCTCATTTTGATCGGAAATTTCATCTAAATTATCACCTTGAGTACCCCTGAACTCCGTCCACGATTTAAGAGCTGCTAAGCCAGCAACTCTTTTAGACGATTGGGACGTAGACGAATTAGGGGTTGGAATATTTGGCCTAGCCTGCTCTAACGCATGTTTATAAGCATTCGCATCAGCTAGTGTAGCAATTTCTACTTCCGAAAGATCTAAAGATCGATAAATAGTAGAATACCAAAAGTGAGAACCTCCTAATTTCATAGTTGGATTTAATATAGCAGACACACCAAAAATAGGAGGGATTGGAAAAAAATATTTTTTAACTTTTTTTTCATTTCTGTTATTGCAAGTTCATAAATGTCCCCTCCCTTGCTAAAATCAACAAACAAATTAGCATGTGCGGCAATATAAACTAAACAGTTAGAAATAGTCGGATAATATTTTCCAGAAAAAGTATTTGTAGCCACATGAAAATGTTCTAAAAAATCTAAAAGAATTTTAACAGTAGTCCAATCTTGGGTAGTTAGCATTTCATCATCTTTCTCACCACAATCCCGAGAATTATACGTAGCGTTAATTGAGTTTCTATATTCATACGCTACTACTAAACTTTCGTACATGTAATTCCACCTAGTCGGGCAAGGTTTAGGAACCTTTCTTTCTCTAAGGCCATATTCCTCACACTTTTTAAAATATTCTCTAAGTCTAGTTCTACGGTTTGAATAATCTAGCGGTTCCAACGGGTAGAACCGCCCCGCCACGGTTCCCTGGAACCGGTAGAACCGGAACCGCCGGAACACGGCCGCCGGAACCGGCAGAACCGGCAGGGCCACGGTTCCGGTCCGATTCCGGTTCGAAACCGTTACGCAGTACACCCTTAGTACAGGCCCATTAAATAAGCAGAGCAACTAGTAATGTCATGGGCCCTGGGCAGCTCCCTGGTTTGCTTTACTTTTTCTGAATAAAAACTGGGTCCAGCCCAATAACTCTTCTGTTTCCGTCTAACTTGGAATAGCCTCGTCTTGTCTTTCTTTATCTCAAAAAAAAGTTTCACTATTCTTCTTGCAACTTTATACTTTCTAAAAGTAGTAATTCTAGCTAATAAATTTTTTTTTTACAAAGTTGTCTAAGCAGAATACTTCAGTTTTCATTTTCTTTTTTTAGGGTGTGGTTAGACTGTGATTAATTAAAAAGAAGGTAGAACAAAAGAATTCTGTTTATGTGACTTTGATAATGATTTTGACCATTGTACTTAGGGGAGTTCATTGGGTGGATTGGGCGGCTTTTTACTCTAACGGTTTGGCTTAACGGTTATCGACTTTTAAATGTATTCATCCGTTAGCCACCCGATAAGATATCGGGCGGATTGGTATCGGGTTAGCTCTTATCGGGCGGTTACTGGGCGGTTTATCGGTTTAATACCTAAGGGCTCAAGTGTATTCTGTCCGCACACTGCATTCAATTTATAATGCAAGGCTGCAAGCTCAGTAGCTCACGCCTCATTGTCCAGTTTAGTACATCAGCAGACAGCAATTTAGTACCTCAGCAGACAACTGCAAAACTTATACAAGAGATAAAGGCTTGTACTCACTGCCCAGTTTAGTACATCAGCAGACAGGCACGCACCATCTAACAATTTTAATTTTACAAAACAAGAGCATAAAATTTACCAAACTTCCAACTCTAAATTCTCAAATGAGGTCATTAATTTATGCTCGTCTTTCATTCTAGCTTATATTCACCACTTGTCACAGAATGCTAAGATATATGATCTTGGACGTAAACCACTAAAACCAAACAAGGTAAGAACATAGCTTAAAAAAGAAATACAATATTTTCCTTCAAGTATCTGCACAATCGCGAACATGTTGTGTCTTTTTCTGACTTTGCGTGCCAAGAATTCTGGAGCTTAAGTAGTTCCTCAGCCAAAAATTGAATCTCTAAATGAGCCTCTGCTAAAACAAAAACTTGCTTTTTCAACTGCTAGTAATTTCCTTTTCCTTCGATTTGCACATATCTTCTGCCGACTTGATAAACTTTTTTGTCAAGTCATTAATCTGAAAGAACACACACAAACTGAAGTAAAAGGGCATTAGTAAAGGTTCAGACAAACAGTTACAACTTACAACTTTTACAGAAGTTATAAGAAATATCAGAAACATGATCAACGCTCCTCAATACGACTATAGGTTCACAGATTTGAACATGGAATTCCTAAGGTACTCAACAGGATCACATTCATAAGGAGCTTCTTATAAGATTTAAAGAGATTTAAAGACATGGTTTCAGTTCAGGTGGACAGTAAGGAAATGACTGAGTACTATTTTAAAATAAAGGCATGGGATCATGAAACCAAAATAGGGAAAAAAATATAACATCAACTATGTAGATACTTTAATATTTTTACAAAGGCCAGTAAGCTGTACAAAGACAGTAATGCCATGAGAAGGTTGTGGGAATTGTATTCAGTTAGAATAGAACACAAACCATTAACACGTAAAGCACAGAAGTGAAGAGTTTCAGAAAAAAAATTGCTGATGAATAATCTTACCAAATATATTAACACTACACGTCAATTACGGAAGGGTCTTTCCCATTGCTAGCTAAATCTGAAAAAAAATTAAAATAATAAGTCGTGCGATAAATAAAAGCATATCAACAACACTTATATTATAACAAATATAGTAAACAATATTATTACCTTGTTCAAGCTGCTCGATTTTATCAAGATCTTCCTCAATACTGATGGGTTGTTTTAATATTTCATTTCGAAGCCAATCTTGAAGACACACTAGAGTTTGCACCAATTTAGGAGTTAATGAACTCCTAAATGGATCAAGAAGACGTCCTCCCGTACTAAACGCACATTCGGATGCCACACTTGAAACCGGAACAGCTAATACATCACGAGCCATCTCCGAAAGAGTAGGAAATCTAGCTGAGTTCAATTTCCACCAAAGAAGAACATCAAATTCTTTAGTGTCATCCTCAGTTTCTTCACCTAAATATTTATCTAACTCTGTTTTGGTATCAATACCCCCACTCCAACTTTTATGTTTTTTTATATCTTGCATGAGTGATTCTAAAAGTCCTATATTTTGGGTGCTTGCTTGACTGCCAGAAACCCCAGAAGCCGCTGGGTCCAATGAAGAACAATCTGAAGATGAAGCAAGCACAACACCTTTTGAGCTGGACTTTACATATTCACTGAATAATGAAGTCATGTACTTCGTCACTTCTGCTTGTATAGTTGCCCCCGGATCTACACCAAACATCTTTACAAGTGCAAGGCCAACTGATTCAATCTTGTAACGTGGATCCAAAATAGATGAGATAAAAATTATCTTGTTCATTTTCCCTGGATCACCCCAATACTTATCAAACTTTTTTTTCATATTTTTTGCCATTTCACTTAAAACTACATCTTCATTTGCTATCAATTGCTTCAAATAGACAGCAACTGCGCAAATTTCAAGAAAATGAATATTCGATGTAACATAACGTGAACCAGATATCTTCAAAGTAAGAAGATAAAAGATTTCAAGAAACTTTGTAATTATTTTTACATTCTCCCAATCACTACTCAGAGGTTCACCTATAGGAATTCCATCAATATAAGAATGCTCAAGATAATGTCTCAATCCAATTTCACTAGAAGCATAATGTGAAAATGCACTTTCAAATTCAACAGCCCTGCACAACATCAAGTAGGTAGAATTCCATCTAGTTGGAACATCTAAGCATAAAGTTTTCTTAGAATTGAGTTGTTCAGCATCAAAACATTCTTGAAACCTCTTCAACCTCGCAGGAGACTGCCTAACATATCTCACTGCATGCCTAACACGTTCAATAGACAATGAATATTCTTTTAAACCATCCTGGACCACAAGATTCATGATGTGAGCCATACATCGCACGTGCAGGTGAGTACCATTCATCAAATTAGTTCCCATTTTTGTTAATTGCTTAGACAATTCTTTTATTGTCACATCATTTGAGCTTGCACTATCAACTGTGACAGTGAAGATCTTATTTATACCCCACTCACGTAAGCACCTACCAATACCGCTTGCCATATCTTCGCCTTTATGACTAACAATAGGATAAAAATTAATTATTCTCTTACGCATATTCCATTCACTATCAATCCAATGGGCAGTGATACATATGTAATTGATTCTTTGTATAGAAGTCCAGGTATCAGTGATAATACATACTCTTTGTTTTGTTTCTATAAAACCCTCTTTAACTTTTGCTTTTCTTCATTAAAAAGATCAAAACAATCCCTAGTTATAGTACTACGGCAAGGGACCCGAAAATAAGGTTGCGCCACTTTCATAAAGTCTCTAAAACATTCTTTCTCAACAAAGCTAAAAGGAAGCTCATCAACTATTACCATACGACATAATGCCTTCCTACATTCTTCTTGTTCAAATTTCCAAGTAACAACAGCTATGTCACCCTGACTACCCCCCGGGGCAGATTGAAAGACTAAAGTTGATTGTTTTTTATTAAACAATATCAGGGCGCTTAGGACACTTAAGCATATGAGAAAGAAGTGTCGACGTACCGTCTTTGGTCTTAAATACATACTCAGCAAAGCAATAGTCACATTTTGCTTTTGCATTCCCTTCAGAAGTAATAAATTCTGTAAAATGATCCCACACAACAGACCTTTTTCTTCTTTTTTTGGATATATTTGATTGAGCTTCACTTGTTGTATTTGAATTAGAAGCCCCACTTTCACCCATGATCACCTTATCACTTTGTATATTTTCAGCCATGTATGAATCACTGCAACAACAAAGGAATGCGAATAAAGACATTGGTTATTAAAGACAGGTGGAACACACACAAGGAGCTGAAATGACTATTGGACATAACGAATGAGAGCTTGGATAATTCCAAAATTAGTATAGATATCAATAAATTAAAGCAAGTAAAGACAGAAAAGTGTCGAAGTGTTGGAGAGATTTATCTAGCCTTAAGGTTATTGAGGTTTATATTACAATAAAATACAAATATTGTCATTTTTTCGCATTTTTCATAGAAATTAAAGTTATTGCAGAAAAAAAATTGAGGTTTACCTTATAATCTATTAGCACTAAAGTCCCCAACTCCTTGAATTAACTTATTTGTATCTCAAAAAAGTTAAAATCTACATTGAACCTAAATTATCTCGGTATTTTTTTTATTTTCCATCCGATGTTTAACTTGATATTTATTGCCTTCACATTTATTTCTTATAATGATTATCAGGTGAAAACATTATTTCGAGAGAGTACCTGGACATTTCCGACGACCGATAAGAAGAGTACCTGGAGAAGTGGAGAGACGAGATGGCGAGAGGAGGGAGACCGACGACTGTTGGAAGTAGACGACGACGAGCGGAGGCGGAAAGGATTGGTGGCTACTGGGTACTGGGCTACTGGCTGGCGGCTGCTGCTTTAAGTGTTAGGGTTTCAGACTTTCAGTTCTCTGTTCTCAGTCTCAACTTTCTGTCTTTCTCTAGAATGAGGAATAGGTAAGGTAATTAGGAATTAGAATATTAGATAATTAGTTTTGTGGTGGGGTCAAGGGTGGAGACAGCACACACTACACTGTACAGCACATACGGGTGGGGGTATTTGTTTAATTATTTTTGTAATTTGGTTTTTAGTTTTTTATATTTGATATATATAATTATATAAATAAAAATAAATATTATATATATATATATATATATATATATATATATATAAATATATATATATATATATATATATATATATATATATATATATATATATATATATATATTCTTAACGGGTTAATGGATTACCCGTTAAGAAAATTGAATAATCCGCCCCCAATCCGATAAGCCGTTAATAAAAAAGTTTTAATCCGTTCCCCGTCCGTTAAGCCGTTAAGCCGTTACCATTAAGCCATTAAGCTTCGGTTCAGTTCGGTTTTCGGTTTCGGATCGATTTTGAACACCCATTGTGCTTCAATTACACAGTAAAACTGTAACTTCGAGTCGGAGGGAATCAAGGGAAAGATGAAAGAGTTCTGACATAGAGATAGAGGTGTTTGCTTACAAATTTACAACATATTTAGCAGAGTTAGCCCTAATTTGTGTTAGTAAAAAGTAGTGGATTAGTAATCTAATAAATGCTCAATAATAATTGACTCGAACACCATTATTATCTTAGGGATCGTTAGGTATAAGTGATATAGATAATAATAATCTCAAGATAGAGTTTTAGATTATAGGTGTTAGCTAATTCCAAGATAAGTTTTACACTAAAATAATAAAATTCACTATTGCATATAAAATAATGAAAATCTGTTATGAAATAATATAAGAACAAGAACAATAATACAAGAACAAGAACAATAGAGAGAAAAGTAGAGAGAGGAGTATTCTTATTGATACTTTGGGATGGTTTACAATGGGGTAAGACCCCTCTATTTATAGGCATAGGAAAGACTTAGCCTCAAAGTAAAACTCTAGAATCTCTCTAAATATAGACATTCACCTTAAATAGAGTTCTATTTATAACACTCCCCCTTGAATGTCTATTCAATAATGTGCCTCGTTAAAACCTTAACTAAAACAAAACCCAATGGGAAAAAATTTAAAGAAAAGGAAAAAGAGTACACATGTTTGAATATGCGCCTATTGGTTGCCTCGTTAAAAACCTTGCAAGGAAAACCCAGTGGGACAAAACCTTGTAAGGGAAAAAGAGTGCAACGCGCATTAACTCCCCCTGATAAGAACATCAATTCATATCCTTAAGTCTTCGCATTCCGATCTTGTGAACTAGCTTCTTGAAGGTTGACGTTGGTAGAGATTTTGTGAACAAATCAGCCATATTATCGCTTGAACGAATATGTTGTACATTGATATCACCATTCTTTTGAAGATCATGTGTGAAGAATAACTTTGGTGAAATATGCTTTGTTCTATCTCCTTTTATGAATCCTCCTTCAATTGAGCTATACATGCTGCATTGTCTTCATACAAAGTCGTGGGTAGTTTATTACACTTCAAACCACATTTGTCTTGAATATGATTTATTATAGACCTCAACCACACACACTCCCGACTTGCTTCATGAATAGCACCTATCTCGGCATGATTAGATGAAGTAGCCACAATTGATTGCTTAGTCGATCGCCAAGATATGGCGGTGCCTCCACAGGTAAACACATAACCCGTTTGAGATCGAGCCTTGTGTGGGTCGGATAAATATCCGGCATCAGCATAGCCAACAAGATCAGGACTGCAATTATTGCCATAAAATAAGCCCATATCGGTGGTCCCTTTTAGGTACCGCAATATATGTTTGATCCCATTCCAATGTCTCCTTGTAGGAGCCGAGCTAAATCTTACTAAGACATTAACTGAAAAGGATATGTCAGGCCTTGTAGTATTTGCAAGATACATCAGTGCGCCAATTGCTCTAAGATATGGTACTTCAGGACCAAGTAGCTCTTCATTCCTTTCTTGTGGTCGGAATGGATATTTATTCACATCAAGTGATCGAACAACCATCGGTGTACTTAAAGGATGTGCTCCATCCATGTAAAATCGTTTCAGTACCTTTTCTATATAGGTAGATTGATGAACAAAAATTCCGTTTGCCAAATATTCAATTTGCAAACCAAGACATAATTTTGTCTTTCCGAGATCTTTCATCTCGAATTTATCCTTTAGATAATCAATTGCCTTTTGGAGTTCTATGGGGGTTCCAATAAGATTTATGTCGTCGACATATACGGCAAGTACAACAAATTTCGATGTTGTTTTCCTTATAAAAACACACGGGCAAATGGCGTCATTTATATAGCCTTCTTTTAACAAATACTCACTAAGACGATTATACCACATTCGTCCTAATTGCTTTAGACCATACAAAGATCTTTGCAATTTAATTGAAAACATTTCCCGAGACTTTGAATTATGAGCGTTTGGCACTTTGAGTCCATCGGGAATTTTCATGTATATCTCATTATCAAGTGAGCCATAAAGATAGGCAGTAACCACATCCATTAAATGCATGTCAAGCTTTTCAAGGACAGCAAAACTGATGAGATAACGAAAGGTTATAGCATCCACTACAGGCGAATATGTCTCTTCATAATCGACACCAGGCCTTTGAGAAAATCCTTGTGCAACAAGGCGTGCCTTATATCTTTGTACCTCGTTTTTCTCATTTCTCTTGCGTACAAAGACCCATTTATAGCCAACGGGCTTAACACCATTAGGTGTTTCGACTATAGGGCCAAAAACTTCACGTTTTGCCAGCGAATTCAATTCTGATTGAATTGCTTCTTGCCATTTTGGCCAATCATGTCTTTTTCGACATTCTTCAACAGATTGAGGTTCGAGATCCTCACATTCTTGCATAATGCTAGATGCGACATTATAAGCAAAGACATTATCCACCACTATATCCACTCGATTAATGTTTGCCTCTATATCAATTGGATTTATGGATAGTTTCGTATTTTCCAGAGTCTCGGGCTCAATGGATTCTTCATGAATCTCAGAATTTGTTAAATCATGAATTTCCTCATGAGATTCTTTCGTAGTGTCATTTTTATCATTTGCTTTCCTCTTTATTGGATTTCAATCTTTAGAACCTAATGGCCTGCCACGCTTCAGGCGTGCATTCGACTCATTGGTTATGACACTAGATGATTGTCCAACAGGGACATCAATACGGATTGGAACATTTTCCACGGGGATGTGTGATTTCGTTACCCTTTTCAAGTCCGTAAATGCGTCAGGCATTTGATTTGCTATTCTTTGCAAATGGATAATCTTTTGTACCTCTCTTTCACAAATAGAGGTATGTGGATCAAGATGAGATAATGATGCATTTTTCCACAAAATTTCCTGTTTGGTTTCACCAACTTCTCCCCCTAATTTTGGGAAAAGTGTCTCATCGAATCGACAGCCTGCAAATCGTGTAGTAAACAAGTCCCCTGTCAATGTTTCGAGGTAGCGAATGATGGAGGGCGATTCAAACCCAACATATATTCCTAACCTTCTTTGCGGACCCATTTTGGTGCGGTATGGCGGTGCTATAGGCACATATATTGCGCATCCAAAGATTCTTAAATGGGATATATTGGGCTCATGACCCAAAACCAATTGCAACGGGGAATACTTGTGATAATTCGTCGGTCTGAGACGAATTAGCATTGCTGCATGCAAGATGGCGTGACCCCATGCTGAAGTGGGCAGCCTCGTTTTCATGAGTAATGGCATTGCAATCAACTGCAGGCGTTTAATTAACGATTCTGCAAGACCGTTTTGAGTGTGAAGAAGAGCTACAGAATGTTCCACTTTTATCCCAATTGATAAGCAATAATCATTAAATGCTTGGGATGAAAACTCAGCAGCATTATCCAGTCTAATAGACTTGATTGGATTATCAGGAAATTGTGCTCGTAGTCGAATTATTTGTGCCATTAATTTCGCAAACGCAAGGTTGCGTGATGACAATAGGCACACATGAGACCATCTACAGGATGCGTCTATCAAGACCATAAAGTACCTAAAGGACTCACTGGGTGGGTGAATAGGTCCACAAATGTCCCCTTGTATACGTTCCAAAAACGTGGGTGACTCAGTCCCAACCTTTGTTGGTGATGGTCTGATAATCAACTTGCCTTGATAACAGGAAGTGCAAGGATATTCATTATTTGAAAGAATTTTGAAATTCTTTAACGGATGCCCATATGAACTTTCTATAATCCGTCTTATCATGATCGATCCAGGGTGTCCCAATCGATCATGCCAAAGTACAAAAGTATTGGAATCAGTAACCCTTCGGTTTACTGTGGAGTGTGCCTCAATTGCACTAATTCTTGTCCAATACAGGCCACAAGATGAAGATGGGAATTTCTCAATAACCCTCTTTTGGCCGGAGACATTCTTTGTAATGATGAGATATTCAAGATTATCTTCATCTATTGTCTCAATATGATAGCCATTCCGGCGTATATCTTTAAAACTCAACAAGTTTCTCTTAGACTTGGAGGAGAACATTGCATTCTCTATGATAAACATCGTGCCTTTGGGTAGAGTTACAGTTGCTCTTCCGGAGCCTTCAATCAATTTACTACTACCAGAGATTGTAGTAACATTTGCCTTACACATATTTAGTTGAGAGAAATATTTCTTTTCTTTGAGTATCGTATGTGTAGTACATGAATCAACTAAACAAATATTTTTACAGTTGGACGTTGATCCAAGCTTGCTTTGTGAGATATCCATATTTGTTTTCCCATGGTTTGACATACAAAAGAAATACACGAACATGAGAATAAACAACTTCAATTCGTTTGTTTCACATCTAAACAATATTTTGGGAAGCAGTCATTTAGGATAGTCGACTAACTGAATCAGATAGTCGACTATCATGCCTTGCGGAAAAGTCCAGTTTTAATGCGAAAATATTAGATAGTCGATTAACCAAGTTGATATTCGACTATCTCAGAAAACAGTTATCAGGATAGTCGACTATCTAAATCAGATAGTCGACTATCTTAGCTTGCGGAAAAATTTAGTTTTATTGCGAAATATTGGATAATCGACTAACTGTTAGGTTATTCGATTACCTCTACTGGAAAATAAAAATATTATTGAAATTTGAGCATATTGAAACATTCTAACGAACTAATACTAACATTATATCATAAACTAACTAATACGAGCTGATACTAATGACTATTAGTTTATTCACTAACAATTACAAATAAGTGAAATAAAATCAAACAACTCCATCTTCTTTTATCACGGATCCATCACCGATTAGGTGGTCTATTTTTCCATCAGGTTGCTTAAAGAAGTCTGCCACATCCAAGTGGGTGATGTCAAAGTTGTCGTCAGAGACAAAATTTGTTTCAGGGCCTTTACTCTTTCGAGATGCTTGATAAAGGTCAACCAAATGTCTTGGTATACGGCAAGCTTTTGACCAGTGCCCTTTTCCACCGCAACGATAACATATAGTTTCTGAACTATTTGCCTTAGGATCCTCATAATCCCGTTTCTGCTTTCGGCGGTTATCTCTCCTCGGGGGGTGACGGACATCATGGAGATTTCTTCCTTGTCTACGTCCACGGCTATGACCCCGATTACGACCACGACCATGATTAGATCCATGGCCCTTTTCATGATTGGCATAATAAGAATACACCTTATCTGCTTCAGGCAGTGGTGTAGACCCAGTGGGTCGATTTTCGTGATTTCTCATGAGGATGTCATTATTTCGCTCAGCCACAAGTAGAAGAGAAATCAGTTCAGAGTACTTTGTGAAGCCTTTCTCTCTGTACCGTTGTTGCAGTACCATATTGGAGGCATGAAACGTTGTAAACGTTTTCTCAAGCATATCATAATCAGAGATATTATCTCCACAGAGCTTCAATTTATAAGTAATTCTGAACGACGCAGAATTATATTCAGAAACAGACTTAAAGTCTTGGAGCCTCAGATGAGCCCAATCATATCGTGCCTGTGGCAGAGTGACCAACTTCAAGTTGTCATATCTCTCCTTTAAGCCTTTCCACAAGATGAGTGGATCTTTGACTGTGAGATATTCAATTTTCAAACCTTCATCAAGGTGATGGCGCAAGAAAATCAAGGCCTTAGCACAGTCTTGGGTGGATGCTTTATCTCTATCTTTAATGGCGTCTCCAAGACCCATAGCATCTAAGTGGATTTCAGCATCCAACACCCATGTCATATAGTTCTTGCCCGAAATTTCAAGGGCAACGAACTTTCTTTTCATAATGTCAGACATAATCGAAAATCAAATCAGGAAGAGAGAAATACCTTAGTTTTTCTCGAGAATCGATTCTTGAGACGGTAGAGTCTCGTGCTGATAACGTGTTATGAAATAATATAAGAACAAGAACAATAATACAAGAACAAGAACAATAGAGAGAAAAGTAGAGAGAGGAGTATTCTTATTGATACTTTGGGATGGTTTACAATGGGGTAAGACCCCTCTATTTATAGGCATAGGAAAGACTTAGCCTCAAAGTAAAACTCTAGAATCTCTCTAAATATAGACATTCACCTTAAATAGAATTTTATTTATAACAAAATCTTAATTTTTCAAACGACCCGTTATGGTATATTGCATATAAAAATTACTTATGAAAGAAAAGAATATATTTAGTGGAGAGGATGAGTTGGGGCGTTGGTGGTGTGGTATCATCACAAAATCTCATATGTCAAGAAGACATGTCAGTGGTCCCTTATTGTGAAAACCAAAACCTTTCCTTTACTCACCTTTTGAATCTTCCACTACATGAAGATGACGTGCACCTTGAACAGGCCTGCTCGCTATGTGAGACAGACGTAATAGAGACACATATACACTTGTTCTATGAATATGCTTACTCCCAGAGATTGTGGCAGGAACTATTGAAATGGTTGAACTTCAACAGACTGATACAAAGCTGGGAGCTTGAGGTACAATGGCTTTCATCCAGAGTAAACAACACACACCCAAGAAAATCCATATTAGCAATTGTGTTTGCGGCAACTGTGTACAACATATGAATGGAAAGGAATCATAGACGATTTCGACAGTCGAGACAAAAAGCTACCAGTAGAGCAAGGCGAATAGCTATTCAAGTGCATAACACTGGACTGAAGAAATCAAAATGGCAACAAACCTTGCGAAACCTCAATTGTTACCCCGATGTAATCCTTGAGTTTAATTCCAATACCCGTTGTGTGTGAGGATATACTTGTACACTAGTAGAATGTAGCGTAACTAAGGGTTCAAATTATGAGAATTGTTCTATAGTAACAAAGAACAATTGATGTACATTAACAAAGGTTGAATATAAATTTCATTTTCGACCAAAAAAAAAAAGATGACCTGCACCTCTGACTTGTGTCAAATTATAGACAAGAGAAAATTGAAAATTTTCCTACTTACTGAATTTTCCAAAATTTTGTAGTTAATTATTGTTACCTTGCTGGACAATATTTTCACATTTCTTTACCTTTCTCATGCAATGTTACACGGGAGAAGAGTAGAAAAGTTAAATTTCTTATTTGTTCATCAAATCACTAAGACTGAATTAAAAAAAAAAAAATTTACAGTGAAAATGTTTGATTAAGGGAGCTCTTTAATGAATTAAAGCACATAATCTCTGTGGTCCCGGAAAAGCTTTCTTTTTATCATACACGTCAGCAATGTTTTTCCAGCTCATCATGTCGACGTGGCATGAAGGCTCTTGTCAGGATGACCCCATAAAGGGGTAAATTAGTCAAAGTAATAATATTCTTTATTTTGTGTTAACCTAGGGCCTAGCCGACATGTCAGTTCTCAAAATTGTCGGACTTGCCATATTTCCCACCAACAAAATGGGAGGCTCGCTGTCCCACCTGTCAACGGCTACGATTTCATCCCATACTCTATTCGATTCCATTCCATTCTGTTTGTAGATATGTTAATGCTGGAGTTAGATAAAATTACTATTACAACGAATTTTAATATGAACTACAAATGAAATACTGATTTGAGTGTGTATTTCAAGTGAGAAGTTGATTTTCACAAACAAACTTTCTTCCCTAATATCGAATATTCGTTTAAGTCTCAATCTCAAAATGTCAAATATTGTCCAAATAAAATTTTAAATAATAAATTTGTGAAAGTAGAAAAAGGACTCATAAGTTTTTCTGTTTGAAGTCGAGTCAATATGTAATTTGAAGTTAGAACAATAAAATATTAGTGAAAGTTTTTCTGTTTGGACATTAAATTCTGTAGAGGTTTATTAATAAAAATTATAGATTTCACTTGAAATTAAATAGCATGTCCAAGCGAAGTTTGCAAATATTGAAAAAATATCAAGTTGCAAAGGTGAATTTATCTTTTTGTCCTTTTGAAGTGAAATAGGTTGGTCAAGACGCATGCGCAAGAAGAAGAGCACACGTGAGATAGCGTGTAGCAGTGAATCAAACTTTTACGTGCGCTTCTATGAATTTCACTGATTGGGATGTGGTCAAACATGGTGCTACCGCTGGCCAATGGCGGATCCAGGATTTTGAGTTCGTGGATACTTAACTTTTTTAATTGGAACAAAAGAAAGTTAGTGCTTGATAAATGGAGGAAAAAGTCTAGCTAGGGGCGTGAGTGAGATTTGATCTCTTGACCATATACTCATTTAGAGCCCTTCAACATCCATCATAACCAAAGCACCCACCAAGCCTTTTGTTATTTTGGTACTTGCTATTTTGTTATATCCGTTTTCTTAAGTTTTTTATATAATTATACGTGTTCGGGGTCGAGGTTAATGGGTACTCGAGCACCCAATTTTTATATGTAGATCCGCCCCTGCCACTGGCTCGTCATAGACTCAGCCAATGAGCTTTTTAAGTCAGGGTTTAATTGAACCATTTATCCACTCCTTTTAGTGGTTGCAGGGGAGCGGTACTACGGTTTCGGACAAATTCAATAAATTTTTCACAGTATATTTATATTAAAAAATTTATTAAATATATAAAAATATTTAATTGTGAACTCAATAAGTAACGAACTATAAATTTGATTACATATTCAGAACCCAAAAACTTTAAATCGTACCCTCCGCCTCTAATTGTGTTTTAATTTTTTTCTTCTGGCGAAAAGTTGTACAAAAAAGTTTATTTATTTTTCTTGAAGTTCTTTTTTTCTTTAAAATTTATTAATTTTTTGATGATATTATTGCCAATTGATGTCAGGAATCATATCAAAACTGAGGGAAAACATTGTACATAGAGTATCTTAAAAAATGGTGATAGCTACAGCGCAAACGATTGGGAAAAATTCTCACTGTTTGTCCCTTGGCACCCTGGCAATTGGTCATCGATTGGCCGATTCTGAGAAAAAGGGAATAAAATGCTCAGTCTTTTCTCTTCTTTTAATGATGTTTTTGCTTTTTGAGTCAATTGCAACTCTCTTTGGATGCTGTAAGATAAAAGTAAAAAAGTTGGTCATTGTTTTGCATCTCTTTTTGATCCTATATAGGCCAATCTGTGTCGGATCAATCATTCTCTTCGTTCGATTGTTGGAATTTGAAATATATAGTCATTAATAATAGAATGATAAACTTCGTCGTAATGCTAAAAAATACTATAAAAAACTTCATGTGCCCTCCCTATATTCATTATGTTCTCTTTGTCAAAAAATTCAGTAGGATAATGTGACTAGGAGTCTAGAATAAAATGTGAGAATTTGGAGCTAACTCCACAGATACTGTTTGTGTTAAAGGGAAGAGAGAAGTAAAAAGGAAGTTGAACTTTATTTTTATGGTTTTATACCTCTTCTTTAGGCAAGATCCATGAAAATAGGCAATTGGGGCTATAAAGCAAACATCATTGGTTCTTGGAAGACTAGTGAATTGATTGCAGACAAGCCGAAAAGCAGTTAATTATAGTATAGTTAACACTAATGACTGTCATCAGGTCTTCTAATCTAGTACTAATGCAAATCCCCAGAAAGAAATGAAATAAAATGGTGCCATGCTACTCGCTAGGGGGAGAGCCTTTTAATTTTAACTCTTAATTTGTGGTCCTAAATGGCAATTGAGATTATGAAGAAAAATTCACTGTCAATAAAAAACCCTGTTTTATAAAGAGAGCTGTTAAACGACCTAACTAGTGTGTTTCAACTTTGGCCACACCAGTAAAAAGACAACCAAGCCCCTCTAGATATAAAACCTACATTTTTCCCTCCAAAAACTTAAAACTAAATTCTAGTCTTGAAACTATGCAAAAATTTAATAAGGGAGATGAAGAGTCTTGTATTATATTTGTGTATATCAATTTTATTTATGTGTATTTTATCATTAGACAAATTATAAAATACAAATTATTATATTTTCTTACTTTATACGGTATATACAGTATATTTTCTTCCTTTATACGGTATATACGATTGGAACTTCTTCCTATACGATTTATTATTCTTCTTCCTTCCTATCAAACCAAGTGAAGGGGCACTTTACCCTATCTAAAACGTGGATTCAACCCAAAAAAATTCGACGGTGCAAGAAAATATGAATCCAAGTTAGCACAACACAAATACAACAACCACTAATATGAACCAACAAACTAAGCTGAATGAGTTGTATACATCTTTAGGGATGGCATCGGACGATAGTTTATTGAATGATGAAGTCGATGTTGATTCTCACGGCAGTTTCAATAATATTGTGCACTTAGATGATGATGATGATGATGATAATGATGAACCCGATGGAGAATATCACAGAGAAACTAACGACGATGAGGAGCAGGTTTTAGGAAATTATTTAGTGTTATGTGATGTTGATCCGGAAGTGGAGAATAAATTCACTGAAGAAGATATGGTTGTAGGTCCAATCTCTGGAATGCTATTTAGAGATAAAGATACTTTGTTTGAATTCTACAAAGAACATTCTAAACTGAAAGGATTCTCAGTCGTCAAATGAAATTCCAACAAGAAGGGTGGTGCCGTTGCCAGAGACCTAACTTTCTACTGTGATAGGGCTAGGATTCGTCGAACCAAGTTTACCACCAAGAGTAAGGACTGTAAAGCTAGGCTAGCTGCTGTGTTGGATGACTATAGTTCTTGGCGAGTATCAAAGGTCGTTCACGATCACAATCATGAGTTGCTCCCATCTGTATCGAGACTTATGGCAGGACATAGGTCCCTTTGTAATTCTTTGAAGAGGTATCTTGTAGCTCACGATATATCTGGCATAGACCCTCCAAGAATATTAGGCTTGCTGAGGTTCGACGTTGTGGACTCAAAATCAGGGTTGCACTCCAAACGATTGTAGAAACTTATTTTGAAGAGCAGGAATTTTGAAATGAAAGAAGGGGACGCACAGTCACTGCTCAACTTTTTATGTGAAATGCAGGTAAAGGATCGGGAATTTTTCTATTGAATAGACGTTGATAATTTTGGTAGGCTTCGAAATGTGGTATGGGTGCATTTGCACTGTAAGTTGGCGTTTGAACAATTCCATGATATGATATGCTTTGATACGACATACCTTGTGAGTAAATATAATATGCCTTGTGCAACATTTGTTGGCATCAATCACCATAAGCAATTCATTTTACTGGGATGTGCTCTCATATCTCATGAAGATAGTTATAAGTTGGTTTTTTGAACTTGGCTTGATGCCATGGGAAATATTCATCCAGATGCGATCATAATTGATCACTGTCAGAGCATTAAGGTAGCCCTTGCTGAGGTGATGTCAAATACAATACATAGGTATTGTGTTTGGCATATATTTCCAAAGTTGCCTATTTACTTAAGTAGTGTTCGTCCTTCTAATATTGCACGTGGAGAATTCAAATCCATGGTCCTTGATAGCATCAGTGTTGGAGTTTTTGAGATAAAATGGGCAGAATATATTGCAAGGTATAATTTGCATACGAGGAATTGATTCAACAAGCTTTACTCTGAGAAAGAAAAATGGGTTCTCGTGTACCTTGATGTGTATTTCTGGGCTGGTATGATATCTACGCAAAGAAGTGAGGGTATGCATGCGTTCTTCGATGGATATATTACCAGTCAAAGCACTCTTAGGATGTTTGTTCACCAGTATGAGTTAGCTCTAAGAGCTAAGCATGAGAAAGAGTTGGAAGCGGAATACAGGTCAAAGGGTTTCATATTGTGTGTGAATCAATGTTCAAGTGGGATGAGCTATAGGCCTATACGTATGACCCTAACGAATGAATGAAATTATATTCTTAGACGGTCAACTACTAAATATCAACCACGATATGTAAACGGAAAGGTCATATGACTGCGAACGTATTATTCAATGGACTTATATGGTTGTTGTAGGCCGATACGTATGACCCTAGTACGAACATATGATATTACTCCCAATCACAATGATAGTTTATGAATATGTGATCATATTAGTGAATGGGCCTATACGGTTGCTATAGGCCGATACGTCTGACCCTAGTACGAACGTATGATATTACTCTCAATCATAACGATAATTTATGCATAAGTAATCATATTAGTGAATGGGCCTATACGATTGTTATAGGCCAATACGTATGACCTTAGTATGAACGCATGATATTACTCTCAAATAACAACGAAAGTATATGCATAAGTAATCATATTAGTGAACGGGCCTATACAGTTGCTATAGGCCGATATGTATGACCCTAACGAAGAATGAAATTATATTCATAGACGGTCAATTATAAAATATCAACCACGATATAGAAACGGGCCTATAAATATAACTCACTACTAACACTCTAACATCATAATCCAACTAATCTTTTCTAAATCAAGATTACAACAATGGACAAAACACCAACAAAGAGAATCGATGAGCCTCTCCAAGTTTCACCAGTAAACCATAACATACTCTATCAGGACATTAGAAACAAGCTAAAGAATTTGAAGACTGAAACTAACTTAATTATGCTGAGGATCCCAAGGGAGATTGGACAAGATTTCGTCAAAAGGATGTTGCTGGATCACTACCCTCTTACTACTTGCTATGATATGTTTGAAGAACTCATGTCTGAGCAGGAGGAAGAACCAAGTGCTCTTGTCATTGTTATTAGCAGTGATACAGAGGCCGGTTCTAAAGTGTCCAAGTCTGTGAATCAACCTTCTAAGTAGATTATTTTAATGAGATTGATGTTTTTGCTATATTTTTTTAATTTTATTATGGAAAAGTTATTTTTTAGCATTTTATGCTCAAAAAATTGTCCAAATATAATTTGGACTATGATGCAAAGTTGGCAAAAAGTATTATCAATGAAAATATTTATATTTAGTATTTTTTGTGCATTTTTTTATTTTATAGAAAAATATATTATCTTCTAACTCTTTTCAAACCACACCTAGCTATTTCATTGTACAGTTAAGCATCATTTAGGTAACAAATTATACATATGAGAAAAATAATTATAAGAATTATTTACCACGACAATCAGAACCAAAAACAAAACACCTAATCTATCATTTACATTTCTTCAAGAAGATAAAAAAGAAATATTGATTTCTTATAAATAATTATAAGGATAAGTTAAGACTACCTCATGATTAATGGAGAGAATTTGAAATTGAAGTTGCAGTTTAAGAATGTAATCTTAATGGCAGGAATTGAAATCCTTAACTCTCACAAATCATTAAACTCTCATAATTTTCTTTAGACAATCCAGTTTTCAACTTTAAAACTTATTCCTATTCCTAAAGTCATCAATGTTTTTAAATTACTTTGATTAGCTTATTTATTTAATTATTAAATATTAATATTTCTATTAATCATTTTTACCCCTTCTTTTCTTAAGCCTAGATTTGAGAGTTAATGATTTCAATTCTATTAATCGTTATTGCCCCTTTTTTTTCTAATCGGGTATTTTTCACTATTTTTTATTTGACAAACCAATCATGCATATGTTGAATGCTAAAAATGGCACATTAAACATGATCGAAATGTTAAGCAATTAACAAAATCAAACTGCATATATATAATCATGCCAAATTCATTACAATACTAGATAATCAAAGGTAAAGATAACATCCTTGCAAACCAAAAAAGAAACAAAAAATATTTTTAAAGTCAAGAAAACATAAAACCACAATTGAAATAATTAATTTCCAATATTTTCATAAAGCTTCAAACCTATAAATATGTCCTAATACATCAGTTGAAATAACACTTGTTGCACGTTCATTAATCACCACTTCTTTACTTTCTTCAATTGTCGATCTTGAAGATGACTCTTCTTATGGACAACTTGTATTTTGAAATTTTTTGAATGCTTCTAAGGCTTCATCATAGTATTGAAAAGCATGAAAGCAGCTACCTTCGACTCCAACAAACATTTTAACACACTCAGACCAACTTTTTAATATACCCAGCTTCTTCAACAAAAACCATGGATTTGAGTTTCTTTTTACCTTCAGCAGATTTTTCATATTCATCAAACGCTGATATGTCCGCACTATGAGACTTGAAAAACTTAAAGATGCTACGCTTAACCCCGATTACCATTGGAGAACATTCACTCCATGAGTAGTAAAATCCCGACATTTTGCCCGAAAATACAACATACACCTTTGAAGGACTATTCTTATTAGAATGCATCATTAATCTATCAACTAAATGGAGAGGAAAAGAGATGAAGAAGGATTTTGTTTAACTAGGTTTTCGGCCAAAAAATAATTTGGTTAAGTAGATTTTCGGCCAAGGAATATTTGGTTAAGTACGGTTTAGGGTTTAGGAATCTTTGTTTAAATGTAGGACATGAAAAATAGTATTATACTATAAAATATACGAAACACAAATCAAATACTAAAAATTATACGAAATGCCCAGTAAAATACATATATATTGATTTAATTATGAAGGATTATATAGGTGTATATTAATAAAAAAGGACTGTCAATACGTATAAAGAATTTTAAAAAAGTTTTTGCATTGATAAGACAGATAGGTTTTACCTTTTGAGCTTCTCCATGCATTAAGAAGAAAACAATAAATGGTGAGAGAAATAATTAAAAATAAAGTAAAATGATATTATGAGTATTGAAAAACAAATTTTACCCTAATAATACCATAAAAATGCGAAATTAACCCAATTTGGGTTAATCTGACCAAATTTAGTTAGACCAAATGGATTTTTCCTTTTATAAATTAAGTAGGACCATTGGTCTACTAGTGCAAGGAGCCTAGAAAGACAACCAAATCATTTTTTTCCCCCTATTTTGAACAAACATAATATTTTGATTTTTCCTCTAGTGAGCGGAAAAGCAATTTCCCCACGTTTTCTTGAAAATTAAAGCAAGTGATGATTAAAGAATTTATTAAAAAAGAAGAAAGAACCAAAGCGTTGAGTTACTGTGATTAAAGTGTAATAGATTTATTTTGCGCAATTTTAACTTATATTTCTGCAAGAAAAAAACTCAAAAGTTGCAAAATAAGATTGTACAGTATCTAGATGGTTCAAAGGGAAAAATATTTTTTGTGAACCTTCAACCATATACCATATATTAAGTTTCCCATCATATGACCTTCCCATGAATTAACACAATCCCCAGAGCTAAATAACTTACCATTTATCTCAACTATTTGATTAGCTGGCACATCCAATTGCCACATCCCTGCAACAAGGTCCCACTGTCCCCTTGACGTGTCATACAGCTCAGCCGAACAACGGTCCACGTATTGTGAAAAACCTCCACCTTGGACAAATCCACCAACCACGTGGATTTTCCCTTGCCACGTCACGCCTACACATTTGCATCTTGATCTATTCATAATTGGCAATTGAGTCCATTCATCAACTAAATGATCATAAACCTCAGATAATGAAGTACCCCTAGCACTACCTAATGTTGATTGCCCTCCAGCTACGTAAATCTTATCGTCTTTAACAACATATACAAAATTGTAACGTGGTACGTTAAGTGGTGCACATTTTAACCATTGATTTGAATTAATGATATAACGTAACACCGATGATAATACATTAATATCACTATCGAAAAATTCATCGCTTTCACATTGAGCATTTAAAGTTTTTTCTTTTCGACAAAATCGACCTCCTATAGTGTAAATTGAGTTTGAAATTGACACCATAGCGAAGTCCTTGAGCACATGGATTTCGGGCAAATCGGGCATCGAAGTAACATAACTCCACGTATTGTTAGAAGGATCATAACATGCTATCCAGTTTGTAACAGTGGCCTCACTCGTCACAATAGTTGAACAAAATGAGGCAAAAATAGAGTACCTCAATGTGGAATTTTCTGGCGAGTGTGGAGCTGCTCGAGATGGGGAAGGGAAGGATAGAGAACCCATAAGTTTGAAGGGAAACAACTTATTCGCACTCGATGTTTTCAAATCAGAAGATGATAAGAGTTGTAGTAACTAACAAAGGTTGTTATGTTCAAAGAATGAGATATATGTTCAACTTCATATATGTAATATTTTTCAGTGATAGGACGGACAACACAATGAAAAATTGTTTGTTAGCATCGCTAAGTATAGGCGTCCAATGTTTGCAATTGTACGTTATATCATCATGATTACTAGTTTTTACTGTTATAGAATTTATCGAAAATGTTGACTGTTTCTGATTGTTTTTTTTATCAATTATACGGCAAAGCAGAGGTCAAACAATGAAGATGGGCCTATATTCTTGAATTTGTTGTTCCAAAAAGCAAAAATTACATTTCTCATCTAAAGGTCGAGAGGTGCAGAGTTAAAATTTATTACTTGGCCTGGTTATCTTTGTAGCTCCACCAAAGGTGCATAGCCATAGACTAGATGCCATGTTAGGGCTACAATTCATAAGTTCAAGGTGAAGACAAAAATTGGTTCAAGTCGTGCCGCGACTTTAAACTAGGCGTTTGTTGGGAGGCAACCCATCTTTATTACTTTCTTTAATTTTTTTATTTATTTTATTTTTCTATATTTGTAGCAATTTTTTTGTAGAAGTATGAGCATAGAATAAAATCCACTGGAAGTGCGCAAAAAGCGAGCAGGTGGTTGAAACTAAATGTGAGGTACATGCACAAAGAATCATACCTGGGAGAAGTCTGAGTATTCCATAAGCTGCTAATTATTCGGCCTTTGGCCTACTAGGGAGTCTCTTTTACCCTCTTATTACTTATGGTGTGCATTGAGGACATTGCACAATTTTAATTGTGGTGTGAGGAGATTGTCTGAGTGACTTTCTATGCTATTTTAGTTGTGTTAGTTTAATTGAATAATTTTTTTTATTTAGGAAAAACGAAAAAAAAATCAAAAAATATGTAGACTCTTCCTGATGACGGACCCTATAGACAATTTTCTTGAGAGAAGTTAGTCTAGAGAAAACACTAAAAAAGATTTTTTATTTTTTCTCAGATAGTGTAGTAATTCCCCCTTGGTTTTTCTTTGTGTCACGGTTCTTTTCCATGGGTTTTATTTGAACCGGGTGTAGGTAGTTTTATTTTTTTTAGGAGAGAAGCCACATTGTTGTGAATTGAATTGAAGCAATATCTCTTGAATTGTTATGCATTGAGAATAGTGAGTACTTTGGTTGTGACGCTTAGACTCAGCTTTTCACTTTTGTATAAGTACCTTAAATTGTATGATCTTAACTTTGATTAACTTTTTTGACTTGAGTGTCTTGATGATTCCAATCCTGTGTGAGCTATGTGTCATGTGTGTGTAATGTTTTGTGTTATTCTGTGTATTGCATTTGATGTCTAGAACTTGCCACGTGTGTTTGCAAAGCGAAATAGTAGTTCTGTTCAGTCTTTGAAGTGATATAGATGTTTCTTTGTTGAGCCATATAAATATTTTATCCGCCTAAGTGTTGTGTATCGTAGTTAACCCCTTTGAGCCTGTAATCCTTTTTCTTTGGCAACCACAGTACAAGCCTTACTCATTTGTTTGAATTAACCATCTATTTGAATCCTTTTCACCTCTCATGAGCACTTGAATGGTTATGAACTTTGTAAAAGTTAAAGTGTGGGGTGGTTGATTTGACTTTTGAGTGGAACTAATTAAATAAGAGTAAAGGTGAACTGATACGAAGGAGGAAGATCCACTTGAATTGAAAAAGAAAAAAATAGTTGTATTGCTTTGAAAAATATTCTTCGATAGTGGTGACTCTTGATGTAATTGTGCTTAAATAATTTGGGGAGTTGATATATATTGATGTGAGGGAGTTATGGTTTGACATAAGTGTGTGATTTTCAATGTTAAAGTGTATGTATTAAAGTGCTTAGGGAGGTATAGTCAATCTTATATCTAAATATATCATACTCGTCTCGCAGCCTACATTACAGCCAAATAAAGTCATATTTGATCCTAGAGTGAATGAGCTTGATTAGTGGAGTATTACACTACGGGCAAGCTTATGGTGCATCTTTTGTGGCATATGAATGTTATTTCTGAGAGTGACTGAACTCTTTCTATCTTGAGTTCCTAAGTGTTCTTAAATTGTATTGTGTGGAACTACTCTCTTTTGTTGTGTGAGGGCACTTAATTCATGAAGGAAAGGTAATTTCAGTGACCTCTATGTTAGAATAAGTGAATGAGATGCGAATAATGCGTGGTACTTGTGAGTCAAATCATGAGGTGAAGATGTTATGCTTTTGTGCTTAATCTATTTTAAATATTCTTGGTGTGATGAGTTAGGAGAATTGTTTAAAAAGGTTGTGTCTATATAAAGTGTAGTTTGATGCTCGAGGACGAGCAATGGTTTAAGTGTGGGGTGTTGATGATAGGCTATAATTGTATATTTAGTCTCCTATTACACTCAAATTTACTGCACTTTGATTGAGTTTACGCTTTAATCGCTAGTGTCATGCACTAACTGTGTGTTTTATGCCTTTTAGGAGTGATTCCGCGCTACATAGATATTATGGAATGAATTCAAGTGATTTAGAGCTTTGAAATCTGAGTAAAATCTCAACAAATTAAGTCGGGATCGCGTTTGGAGTTCAACGGATGATAGTTAGAGCGAACGAAGCATCCAGTGGGTAGATTGTGCACTATCTAGTAAAATAAACATAACTTTTCGCTCAGAACTCCATTTTGGCTACATAATATATGGTTGAAAATCTAACTCAAAGGGCTACAACTTTTATTTGTTTACGTTTTTCTAAATTCGGAACGTAACAGCGTTAAAATTCGCACTAGCGCAGTCGCGCAAGTTTTAGCGCGCCCGGGACAGAAAGTTGCCCAGATGCGCGCACAGGTGCGTGACCGCGCTAGTTTGATACGGAAAAAGTGTCGTTTCTTACATTGGATAAGGTATTAGTGTTTGGGCCCAACCCTACTTGGTATATATACATAGTAGAATGTTTTTTAGAATAATTTTTGACCTAGGAAGAGCACAGAGCCGCCGTGGAGGCCGGATTTCATCTTTTCTTTCATCAAACTTAGTAATTTTTATGTTTCTTTGTATGATTTGTTGTTTAGCTACTATGTCAATGTGGAGCTAAAATTCACGTTCTAGGGTTGTGGTTCTTTCATGACTATTGTTATTCAGATATTGATTTTGATTTATTAGTTTATCATATTGGTTTATTTATTCAATCTTGCGCTTAATTATTTGATTACTTGATCACCAATTGAATACTATCTACGAATCTAGAGTTGGACTCGAAAGTGGAAATTCTAGATTTCATATAGGATTGAGTAGAGAAAGTTCTTGAACCTGGGTATCGGGGAACGAATTTGCGGTTATGATAGACATATACCAAATTACCTTGCTAGGTTGATTTACAGGAATTATAAATTCGTTCTTGTTGATTCTAACTCTATATACATATAGGCGTTTGGTTAGTTTGAATAGGCGAGTAAGAACTCGACAGATTCTTATGAGAACCATTAACTCTGTCAACCAATAAACTAGATAAATTAGTTTGTTAATTCAATAGAAGAATACAATAGGAATGTTAGATAGCCCATAACCTTAGATCATTTTCATTACATTGATAACATAAAAAATCTGCTCTTTCTTTGTTCAGAATTTATTATTTGTTTTCTTTTTATAGGTTTAATTATTGTTTAGATAGAGGGGGAACTCCTAACAAAAGCACCATGAGACGGGGCTTTTCTCCCAAACATCTCCTTCTGCACGAGTGGCAATTAGGATAGTCTAATTTAGTTAATAGTTAATCACAAGTCCTCATGGGATCAACATCCGACTTTTAGTCACTTTATTACTTGACGACCGCGTATGCTTGCGTGTGCGTTTTGGAGCAAAAACTTTTTGGCGCCATTTCCGGGGACTTAGAAATTAACCATTTTTTAAAATTAGACTTTTACTTTTATCTCTACAAGTTTTTTTTTATTTTTTATTTTTCTTAATATTTGTTATTTATAACTATTTGACTTTTTCTCTTAATGTGCTTCTAGTTCTCTCAACATGACATCTGGGGATGAAATATTCGGAGATAAGTTTATTGATGAAGACACTTAGTTAACAAAAGTCTTTTATGGCCTGTCTTTTTGGGCTTGTCATGGCTTGACATCTTGGAGATCTGAATTTGAATATGGGAGAAGGGTTGGTATTATGAAAGATATTCTCACTTAGTCGAATATGTGAAACAACGTTGTCTTTTAGCAACATTGGCGAATGATTGGTCTAAGGAGAGAGATGAGCTTGCACATAAAATTGATAATTTTGGCTTGGCTGTGCGTAACTTAGATGTAGATTTGAGTGCAAAAGTTGATGCGTGTAATGCCCAACAATTTAATAATGAGTTGTGTGAAGCTTAAAAAAAATCTTCTAGACCAAATTGAGGAGCTAAAACGAGAATACCAATCACTAGACCCTGTTTTTCTTGATGATGCCAATATTGAGAAGAGTGTTCTAGAGTCATGTGAAGGAGTACATAGCAACATTACTTAGGGAGATTTGAGTGCGTGTAAATATTATGATGCAAATAGTTGTAAAATTCATGAATTAGAGCGCATTGGACTTCACTCCAATCACTTTTTCACATTGCGTTTAGATAGTAAGATAGTAATCGAGCCATCTGAACCAATGAAGGGGTCAAACATTGAGGATGAGAGCGCCTATATTCTTGAAATTTTTGTTCCAAAAAGCAAAATTATATTCCTCATCTAAAGGCCGATAGGTGCAGAGTTAAAAATTTATTACTTGGCCTGGTTATCTTTGTAGCCCGACCAAAGGTGCATAGCTACAAACTGGATGCCATGTTAGGGGTACAATTCATGAGTTCAAGGTGGAGACAAAAATTATTTCAAGTCGTGCCTCGACTTCAAATTAGGCGCTTGTTGGGAGGCAACCCATCTTTACTACTTTCTTTTATTTTTTATTTATTTTTATTTATTTTATTTTTTATCTTTGTACCAATTTTTTGTAGGAGTATGAGCATAGAATAAAGGCCACTAGAAGTGTGCGAAAAGCAAGCAGGTGGTTGAAACTAAATGTGAGGTACATGCACAAAGAATCATACCTGGGAGAAGTCTGAGTGTCCCATGTGCTCCTAATTATTTGGCCTTTGGCCTACCAGGGAGTCTCTTTTACCCTCTTATTTTATATGGTATGCATTGAGGACATTGCACAATTTTAATTGTGGGGTGAGGAGATTGTCTAAGTGACTTTTATGCTATTTTAGTTGTGTTAGTTTAATTGAATAATTTTTTTATTTAGGCAAAATGAAAAAAATAATAAAAAAATATGTAGACTCTTCCTGATGACGGATCCTTTAGACAATTTTCTTGAGGGAATTTAGTCTAGAGAAAACACCAAAAAAGATTTTTTATTTTTTTCTCAGGTAGTGTAGTAATTTTCCCTTAATTTTTCTTTGTGCCACGGTTCTTTTCCAAGGGTGTATTTGAACCGGGTGTAGGCTGTTTTATTTTTTTAGGAGAGAAGCCACATTGTTGTGAATTGAATTGAAGCAATATCTCTTGAATTGTTATGCCTTGAGAATAGTGAGTACTTTGGTTGTGATGCTTAGGCTCAGTTTTTGACTTTTGTATAAGTACCTTAAATTGTATGATCTTAACTTTGCTTAACTTTTTTGACTAGTGTGTCTTGATGAGTCCAATCCTGAGTGAGCTATGTGTCATGTGTGTGTAAGGTTTTGTATTATTCTGTGTATTGCATTTGATGCTTAGAACTTGCCCCGTGTGTTTGCAAAGTGAAATAGTAGTTTTGTTCAGTCTTGGAAGTGATATATGTGTTTCTTTATTGAGCCATATAAATATTTTATCTGCCTAATTGTTGTGCATCGTAGTTAACTCCTTTGAGCATGTAATCATGTTTCTTTGGCAACCACAGTACAAGCCTTACCCATTTGTTTGAATTAACCATCTATTTGAACCCTTTTCACCTCTCATGAGCACTTGAATGGTTATGAACTTTGTAAATGTTAAAGTGTGGGGTGGTTGGTTTGGCTTTTGAGTGGAACTAATTATATAAGAATAAAGGTGCACTGATTTGAAGGAGGAAGAGCCACTTGAATTGAAAAAGAAAAAATAGTTGTATTGCTTTGAAAAATATTCTTCCATAGTGGTGACTCTTGATGTAATTGTGCTTAAATAATTTGGGGAGTTGATATATATTGATGTGAAGGTGGAGTTATGGTTTGACATAAGTGTGTGGTTTTCAATGTTAAAGTGTATGTATTAAAGTGCTTAGGGAGGTATAGTCAATCATATATCTAAATATATCATATCCGTCCCGCAGCCTACATTACAGCCAAATAAAGTCCTACTTGATCATAGAGTGAATGAGCTCGATTAGTGGAGTATTACACTACGGGCAAGCTTATGGTGCATCTTTTGTGGCATATGAATGTTATTTATGAGAGTGAGTGAATTCTTTCTATCTTGAATTCCTAAGTGTTCTTAAATTTTATTGTGTGGAACTACTCTCTTTTGTTGTGTGATGGCGCTTGATTCATGAAGGAAAGATAATTTCAGTGACCTGTATGTTAGAATAAGTGGGTGAGTTGCGAATAATGCGTGGTACTTATGAGTCAAATCTTGACGTGAAGATGTTACGCTTTTGTGCTTAATCTATTTTAAATATTCTTTGTGTGATGAGTTAGGAGAATTGTTTAAAAAGGTTATGTTTATATAAAGTGTAGTTTGATTGCTCGAGGACGAGCAATGGTTTAAGTGTGGGGTGTTGATGATAGGCCATAATTGTATATTTAGTCGCTTATTACACTCAAATTTACTGCACTTTGATTGAGTTTGCACTTTAATCGCTAGTGTCATGCACTAACTATGTGTTTTATGCCTTGTGGGAGTGATTCACAACAATGTAGATGTTATGGAATGAATTCAAGTAATTTAGAGCTTTGAAATCTGAGTAAAAGCTCAACGAATTAAGTCGGAATCGCGTTTGGGGGTCAACGAATGATAGTTAGAGCGAACGAAGCATCCAGTGGGTAGATTGCGCACTGTATAGTAAAATAGGCATAAGTGTTCGCTCAAAACTCCATTTTGGCTCCATAATATATAGTTGGAAATATAACTCAAAGCGCTACAACTTTTATATTTTGTGTCTTTCCAAATTCCGAACGGAACAGGGTGAAAAATTCGCACTAGCGCGGCGGCGCTAGTTTTAACGCGCCCGGGAGCCCAGATGCGCGCCCAGGAGCGCGACATCGCTAGTTTTAAACGGAAAAAGTGTCGTTTCTCACATTGGAGAAGGTATTAGTGTTTGGGCCCAACCCTACTTGGTATATATACATAGTAGAATATTTTTTAGAGTAAATTTTGACCTAGGAAAAGCACAGAGCCGCCGTGGAGCCCGGATTTCATCTTTTCTTTCATCAAACTTAGTAATTTTTATGTTTCTTTGTATGATTTGTTGTTTAGCTACTATGTCTATGTGGAGCTAAACTTTACGTTCTAGGGTTGTGGTTCTTTCATGACTATTGTTATTCAGATATTGATTTTGATTTCTTAGTTTATCATATTGGTTTATTTATTCAATCTTGCGCTTAATTATTTGGTTGCTGGATCACCAATTGAATACTATCTACGAATCTAGAGTTGGACTCGAAAGTGGAAATTCTAGATTTCATATAGGATTGAGTAGAGAAAGTTCTTGAACCTGGGCATCGGGGAACGAATTTGCGGTTAGGATAGACATATATCAAATGACCTTGCTTGGTTCATTTACAGGAATTATAAATGCGTTCTTGTTGATTCTAACTCCATAAACATATAGGCGTTAGGTTAGCTTGAATAGGCGAGTAAGAACTCGACAGATTCTTATGAGCAACATTAACCCTGTCAACTAATAAACTAGATAAATTAGTTAGTCAATTAAATAGAAGAATACAATAGGAATGTTAGATAGCCCATAACCCTAGATCGTTTTCATTACATTGATAACATAAAATTCTGCTATCTCTTTGTTCAGAACTTATTATTTGTTTTTATTTTATTTTAATTAGTTTAGAATCAAGTATTTCTAGATTTAATTCTTGTTTAGATAATTATGATAGTCTAATTTAGTTAATAGTTAATCACAAGTCCTCGTGGGATCGACATCCGACTTTTAGTCACTTTATTACTTGACGACCGCGTATACTTGCGTGTGCGTTTGAGAGCAACAAGTAACTCTTGCGTAAACTTGTATTTATATTGAAAAATTCACAAAGTATTTGTAAATATCTAATTGTGAATTCAGTTATTATGGCATATTAATTTGAAATTATAGCAGAAACCCATAAGCCTCAAATCTTAGATCAGCCTCTGGGCACAAGCCTAAGGCGGCTATATATCATTAATTAAGAGAATATTCTTAATAAGATGAAGTATATGAAGTCAAGGTTTTCTGGGAAATCTAGATCATGTATCAACAATGAGAAACATCAACAACATATTTCGCTAATCTTGTCCTTCATTTGAACTCTTTTGTGCCATATCTTATGTGCAATGGAATCTCATTACTTATGTTTCAAGGACATGAAAAATGCATCACTAAAGTATGAATGCATATGGCAAAACTTTTTCCTAGGGAGGATACCATCACTCATTTTTTTTTTATAATTGAAGTTTCTGGGTATCGCTTTGCAAACCCGACTAACTGTACCCACAAAGATCCGTTATTTCAATGCGTGCATTACAATTAGTTCCACGGATCCCTAAAAACGGGACCGATTTGTAATGCCTCCAGTGACCCTACGGGAGCTCAAATTGGCAATCTCAAGAACTTTATTCTCAAGCCTTTACCAACCAAGCTACTTTACCAACCAAGCTACCCTCAGGGTTCATCACTCATTCAAGAGCCGGAAAAAATGTACTAAACCACTAGCTAGGAGTAGATGACAGAGATGATCAAGGCATGCTTGTCGTCCATTGCATTTTATATTATTATGCAATAAATCATGTACCAGAATTGAAGTACATATGTGTTCACAAGATTTTATTTTTTTAGCATAATTAACCCCACAAGAAAATATATTTATTTTAGGTCTGGGAAACCCCCCACTATGAACTTTGGTGTGCATCTCACTCTGAAAAAGTTAGAAAAAGGTAAAAGGGAGCAAATCCAAAGGAGATACTCTCTTTTATGTACCAATAAATAAATAAATCAGACTGGAAATAGGATATTAGAGGGTGCAAATGATATCATGTGAGAATGTAGCAACACTGTAGTTGTCGAGGCAAGCATGAATTTAGTGACTTTACATATTATACTACGCTTTGAGATTATCAAGAAACTACTCCTTTCTTTACTCGTACAATATTTTTCCATTACTTTATTTAATATTCAATGAGGATCTTTTTCTTATCTTCTTTAGTCTTGCAGGCCTATTACTTATATAAACTCAATTATGTTTTCGAGGAACAGTTCGTTAAGAAAGAGTTCAGTTTAAACAAAAATTACCTAAGAAAAGAAGGGAAATCAGTGTTCAAGCAAAAATTCGAAATCCATGTGGCAAAGTTCTAAAGTTTACACAACCTTAATTTCTTCTAGTAGATCTCCATATCTTGAATAATCCGGGGAATTTAGTCAATTTTTCACATATTTACAAATAAATAAAATGATTAAGGACTCGTTTGGTAGTTTAATTAGTCCATCTCCTTTTGTTCTATATAGATACAGATCTAATTAGATATATTTGGCATGAACTTTGGGCAAGTTTTGACTTGTTGAAAGTCCTTTTTCTTATTTTTTCATCTAAACAATTCCAAATGGTCATGATTTGGCCAAAAAGAGGTCTTAAGCTATATTTGGGATTTGAAGTTTCGGTTTCTAAAATCTCCCAAAATCTAGATTAATTTTATAAACACACACATAATTGAAGGGAAAAAATTTTCCAAAACTTATGGCCTAACGCCTACTAAATCATTTGTCTCGTAATTTTAAACTGAATATAATGATGTATGGAAGCATCTATGAAAGGAAGGTAATGACCATTTTGAGACGTTTTGTAACACGTAAAAATTGCAAAACGGTTTTCTAAAACTAAATTACATGCACAATTACCTTCTGAAAACCAAAAACCAATTCATAAAAATTCAAACTCAAATTGAGCCAGACTCTATCCAAAAATCTGAAAACAACAATAGAGACTCAAGACAATCCAACTCTGAGGGTTGCCCCAATATGTTACTCTAAAAAATGGTTCTTGTATTAATCAATCAAATTAGTATAACAAGTAAATAATCACAATTAAAAGGCAAAGAGGGAAAAGAAAATATGTAAGAGTTACAACACCTCCATTAAGCTAGATCGCATTGACAACTTCAGTCTTACATTTGGCCTATTTATCTTCAATGATTAAGGCAGCAATAGCTTCAATATGCTATACAACTTTTTAATTTTTTGAAAAGAGAAATATTTTTTCAACCAAACTACCGAATAAAAACTTCCTTTTGGTGTTTCATTAAAGACATTTTTTTGCTGCAAAAATATGGAACATAAAAAAATTGAGATACTTTTATTTAACTTTTATTTATTTATTTATTTTTGCAAAAGCTCTGTTTGAAATTTGAAAAAAATGCAACCTGAAAAACAGTGGGACGCAATAAGATACATATTACACCAAATTCACACGTTCTGAAAAATCACACAAATTCCAGTTTCCACAAACAACAACAACAACAACTACCCAATATAGTCCCACAAATTCCAGTTTCCACACCACTAATGAAATGGACAAATGGATTAAGGTGGAATAGTCCAACTCGGCCTGTGTACATAGAGTAAATAACTGCACACCCTGCTGCCAATCTAACATATGCCTAAGCAACGATAAAAATTGAAATAAAACTGAATCTACCAGCAACAAGTGGTTTAAAGAAAAAGAGTAAGAAGCTCTATAAAGGCATGCAATGTGGATCATGAACTTTGATCATCTTTCAGACAGCAGGATCTTCAAGTGATGCAGTAGAAAGATCGGTTATACGAGGATATACTGCTTTTTCATCAAGCTGGTTCTGTGCCCATATCAACATCTTCAATAGACTTGGAAGCTTTGGATCTGTTGATTTAATCAAGATGAAACGCAAAAAGAATTTTTAATGCCACGAGCATCTTTAAGCAAACATTCAAATTAAGCTATTCCTTACAGAACTGTGTGGAGACCTATATCAACACTGATTTCTATTGGAAATGGGACTAACCTTTTTCATGACTTTGGCTGGTGAGAATTGCCGCATTTACCTCACTTGCAGTCTTTAGACGCTGTGATACATCAAGAAGCGCTCCAACCGGGCAGTTAGAAACATCTTCAAAAGCCAGTAATGCAACAGTCTTCTCCAGTTCTTCTAAGAAGCCTTGCTGTAGAGTTATTGAAATTTAGTTAATAGCAAAACTATGGAAACACTCCTCAGTCAATAGGTCTTAATATCCAGAAAATATGAAGTTCAGCCAGATAAGATTCGAGATGCAGATGGTATATGAAATTAAACTGAGTTAAATTGAAGAGTTGCTTTTCTCCTTCAATAATATAGATCGAGTGAAGATGTACGTAGCCTTTGAAAAAAGAAACTTACAGAAATTACAAAAATAGTTTCTAAAGACGAATAGTTACATTTTCTTCTCCCCTTGGAGCCAGTTCCTCTTGAGCGAACTCCAGAGCTTCTTCGACCTTTCCATTCCTTATCAACTCTATCAGCCTTTGCTGTTGGAGATGGAAAAAGAGTTGTGGATTTGTATCTAATATCTGCATTCAAGAAGGTAAACTTAAGATACAATCAACTCAAACTATCTAAAAATCAGCACTTATTGCGGTGTAGCTTCTTAGTATCAAGATTTTTGTGAGAAAGCACGAGAGAAGAATATAACTGAGATTAAACATAATACAATGAGCCCTATATATAATACTAATAACCTAGAGTTCTACTATAACTAGAGTTCTACTATAATTAGACTTCTAACAATTTTCTACAGTGTTAAGCTCAGAAGATGACATGAGAAAAGATAGTAGAGACAAAGGCAAGGCATACACGTCCACAGAAACACCCCTGTTGCACAGAATGATAAACCAAAGAAAGAAAACCCAATATAATTTGGATTCTTCCGGAACATCACGTCTATGATCTGATATGGGGATCAGTTGATATTGGCTACATTGAAGCAACATTAGATTTATCTCTTAAATTTTGAGGGAAAAAAAGAAAAAAAGAATTAGGGTCTGGAACCCATTGCCATGCATAATAGCACAGGCTAGAAGATTCATCCAAGTAAGAAACTAGATCAGGGTCATTTTTGGTCTCTAAGACAACAAATTATAAACTCGTTTCCATGTCATCAACCAACCCCGAAGTTTGCATGCAAACCTTTTATATGTATAAATAGGGAGGGTTCAAATGATCAAAGTCATATTAGAAAATTTTGTTGCAGTTTGCATCAGGATCTTCCGTCCTAAATTTTGTCCTCAGCTCTATCCAGAAAATATTTCCTTTATCCGGAAGAGGCACAAGCTAGAGATGAAGTAGAAAAGGCAAAAAAAAGAAAAAAGTCAAGGATAGCACAACGATAGAGCAAACTTCAAACAAGCATATGTTTGATGGAGTCAAACTAACAAGATCCAAGAGTGAGCATCAAATGCCTTAATTGCTTGAGCTTCTACCTTAGCATACTAAAGAAAGATGCAGCGCCTATGTCTTTTCTTATATTCTTAAGCTTTTAACTGCAACTTTATGAAAGTTGCATTAAAACTACAAATCTTCCAGATGAAGAATTTTCTGACATAATATCGACCTAAAGGGGAAGAACTCTCCATTCCATGCTATCTGCTTATATTAAAGAGCTTCTCTATCTGTCATTTCAAACAAAGACAATTTATTGTCCCCTCAGTTATATGTTCATACAAAAGCTTGCACGAGCAGAGGCAGAGTCATGATCAGAAGACTCTTAAGATCCATAACCAAGCATAAAATTCTGTGACTAATAATTCACCTTGGAGTTTATGAAGAACTTCAGACAGAACTCAAGCTCATGAGAAGGTGATAGGACAGCTTTGTTTGGAAGTCTATAACAACGGCCAAGCTACCACAGATTAGAAAACAGGTTAAGAAAAATGATAAATATAGTCCACTTCCTGTTTGCACTAATTGATGTCATGTGCCAGCAACAAAGGTTACAAACTTTTCTAAGGAGTTAACGGTTCCACTGGGAAGTGAGAATCAAGGACATCTTTTTAACTTCTGGACAGAAACATAAGTTACTAAGGACAAACACAAAGGAAAAGGCAAATTTAAATCATAAGAACTATGAAGCCTGTTGTTCGCAAGGAGATGACCAAATGGTTGAAGCATGGTGTCAGTCTAGGTGGATTCGTCAAGGTGCACGCAAAGAAACAGACAAAACCCATGTCCAGGGAAAAGGAGAGGGAAAAAGGGCAAAGAGGAACTATAATAAGTGCTTGATCACATCCACTCCATGATTTAACTAATTGAATGTCAGGTAACACAATTAGAACAAGACTTATACCTAGTGCACCTTCATTGTCCCTCTTCTACTCATTGATGAACAAACAGTTGAGAGTAAATTGAAAACACAAATGAACATTTGTCAGTGGGGTATCGAGACTCATAAATTGGATGTGCCTAATTGTTCCAGTAATCCTTTTCTTTTGCTGAGTCACAGGACAAAAGTGCCTTCCGCAACTGATGTACTTTAATAATTCCTTATCATCTTCCGTTCTATTGACTTCCCTGTTTGCTGCCATTCTCTTGGAATTTCACTCTTAACACATACAGCTAACATATCACCCATCTATCTCTCAGAGACACATAAAGCAAAATAAAGTTTTACTAGGGATGTCAAATGGAGCAGGGCCGGGCGGGGCAAGCCTTGACCTGCTAATATTTTGACTCGCCCTGCCCTGCCCTGTTTAGAATTTTCTCAAATATTGCCCCACCCTGCCCCGCCCCGCCCTGTCCCATTTATGTTCTCTTTGTATTTCTTTTTCTAATTTGTAATATTATGTTTATATATACTGTATGAGTAGATCCCATCGTCATAATCATGCACTAGCATATTTGTATAGAAACATACAATTTTAGCATCCTAACTTTTGTATAGAAACATACAATTTTAGCATCCTAACTTTTGCATAGAAATAAAAAAAAGGTTATAATGATGAGCAGGTTATAGACAATGTTAGCTTCTATTATCATCGTAGGCTTCTAAATCGAATTATCGTGTGCAAACTAATAAGTATATGATTCAGATTCAGAATTAAGTTAGTTGAAATTAATAGGACTTTTTGACAGAACCATAATGGGAAGGATACAAAGAAAATTAGCATTGCCTATGTAAAGGTTAATAGACTTCCAGTCTGCATTGCAAGAGTTGAAATTTTATATATTTTTGAACAAGTGGTTTGTTCAAAAAGAATCCGTGACCTTATGAAATGAAAGCAAACTAACTCGTGCGAAATCCAAATACGAAGAAAGAATAGGCAAGTCCATGAAAAAAATCAGAAAGTGCAAGTGATGTTCAACATACTGCAAGATAAATATTGAAGAAAATGTTTTCCCAGAAAGACAAATCAAGAATGTTTATCAATTGACAAAAAGATAATCACTGCACGAAGCAGATCCATTCGTACTAGCTAGACACACATTTGCCTTGCCCTGCCCTATTAAAAATTTTCAAAAATAACAATTTGCCCTGCCCCGCCCCACCCCATTAAATTCTTCCCCTGCCCCGCCCCATTTAAGGTTATCCCTGCCCCGCCCTGCCCCAATTGCCATCCCATGTTTTCCTATGTTTTTCATAAAGAGTGGATCAGCATATAAGAATCAAAAGGAAACACATGCAAAGAGGAAGAAACTTTAAAATTAGTCAACTAAATTGAAAATGTGTTTATAATGTGAGATGCCATGCTGGTCATACGTTCATTATAATCAACAGATCAATAAAAGTAAAGAAATGCATTAGAAGCAGAAAGTGTAAAGGAGCAGGCTTACCTCAGGATTCAAATCATTAACCTTCTCAATTGCATCCTCTACATTACCGGACTGCACAGCCTTTTTAACAGCCATCCGGTCAGTGATGGTAGCAAGATCTATATCAGCTATTAATTCATAAGGAGAAACAAATCCTAAATACACGCAAAAAATAACTTAAATGCTGGAACAAAACATAACATGAACATCCAAAGGATGACAAAAGGATACGATCCGTCCCAGATTCCATTTTGAACTTCTCCGCAGCTTCTACATAACCTTCTGTAACTAGAAAATTCATTACCAATCTATTCATATCTTCTTTTCTAATTTTTACATCATTCAGCCTTTTCTCCCAATCTTCTCTAGTGATTACTTTCTTTGACGTGGCCTGCAGAACGAAGAAAAAAATATAAATAAATAGATTTCCTCACCTCTAAATAGAATCAAGTTCAACATCAGCAAAATATGATCTCAATAATGATGAGGATAATTCATTAACAAGTCATACGCAGCTTCCTACCATACCATAAGCAAATACAACTAACTAAATAATAATGACAACAACAATACGCGGTTAAAACAGCAAAAAACTCAAACACAATACTCAACATAGAAGAGCCTTATTACCACTCTACTGTAGTAGATTCACACATTCGAATTGAGGAAAAGTAAAATAATTTCTGAAAGGGAAATTCGAAATTGGGGCAAAACATAATGCATGAAAAGAATTACCATGGCTTCTTCAAAATCAGCTAATTGGCGAATGACAATCCAGAACAATGACATCAGTTTTCAACACTTCACCTTCATACCCATATAAACACTCCGCCTTGAAATGAATTGGGGAAGAACTGAATTCGACGGTCACTCAAATTACCATAAATACCCTCTATTAGAACAAAAAGCTTGAAGAAATTACTAGGGGCAATAATGTTGTATCTGTTATAAATACACTTCTATTTAAGGTGAATGTCCACTCCCTATAAATAAAGGGGTCTTCTACCATTGTAAGACACTCCTAACATTCTCTAAGTATCAATAAGAAGAACTCTCTCTATTCTTCTCTCTATTGCTCTTGTTCTTGCATTATTGTTCTTGTCTTTTATATTATTTCATAACACGTTATCAGCACGAGACTCTATCGTCTCAAGAACCATTCTCAAAAAATCTAAGGTATTTCCCTCTTCCTAATTTAATTTTCGATTATGTCTGACATTACGAAAAGAAAGTTCGTTGCCCTTGAAATTTCGGGCAAGAACTATATGACATGGGTGTTGGATGCTGAAATCCACTTAGATGCTATGGGAAAAGCATCCACCCAAGACTGTGCGAAGGCCTTGATTTTCTTGCGCCATCACCTTGATGAAGGTTTGAAGATTGAATATCTCACCGTCAAGGATCCACTCATCTTGTGGAACGGCTTAAAGGAGAGATATGACAACCTGAAGTTGGTCACTCTGCCACAAGCACGATATGATTGGGCTCATCTGAGGCTCCAGGACTTTAAGTCCGTTTCTGAATATAATTCTGCAATGTTCAGAATTACTTCTAAATTGAAGCTATGCGGGGATAATATCTCCGATTATGATATGCTTGAGAAAACGTTTACAACGTTTCATGCCTCCAATATGGTACTGCAACAACAGTACAGAGAGAAAGGCTTTACAAAGTACTCTGAACTGATTTCTCTTCTACTAGTGGCTGAGCGAAATAATGACCTGCTCATGAGAAATCACGAAAATCGACCCACTGGGTCTACACCACTGCCTGAAGCAGATAAGGTGCACTCTCATTATGCCAAACATGAAAAGGGCCATGGTCATGGTTGTAAACGGGGTCATAGCCAGGAACGTAGACAAGGAAGAAATTCCAATGAAGTCCGTCAACCCCCAAGGAGAGATAACCGCCGAAAGCAGAAACGGGGTCATGAAGATCCTAAGGCAAATGGTTCAGAAACTATATGTTATCGTTGCGGTGGGAAAGGGCACTGGTCAAAGACTTGCCGTATACCAAGACACTTGGTTGACCTTTATCAAGCATCTCGAAAGAGAAAAGGCCCTGAAACAAATTTTGTCTATGACGACAACTTGGACATCACCCACCTGGATGTGGCAGACTTCTTTGAGCAACCCGAGGGGAAAATAGACCACCTAATCGGTGATGGGTCCGTGATGAAACAAGATGGAGTTATTTGATTTTGTTCTACTTATTTGTATTAGTTAGTGAATAAACTAATAGTCATTAGTATTAGCTCGTATTAGTTAGTTCATGATGCAATGTTAGCAGTAGTTCTTTAGAATATCTTCAATATGCTCAAATATCAATAATATTTTTATTTTCCAGTAGGGGTAATCGACTAGCCTGAAAAACTAGTCGATTATCTACTATTTTTGCATTAAAGCTGAAAAACAATTGATGAACAATCGATTGTCTTTGTCTAACAATCGATTGTCGTTAAGACAGTGTAATCTGGAATTTTTCAAAAATCATCCACAATCGATTGTCTTTGTCTAACAATCGATTGTCGTTAAGACAGTGTAATCTGGAATTTTTCAAAAATCATCCACAATCGATTGTCTATGCCTAACAATCGATTGTCGTTATAACAGTGTAATCTGGAATTTTTCAAAATAGCCAACAATCGATTATCTATACTTAACAATCGATTGTCTTAAAACAGTGTGCTCTGGAATTTTTCAAAATAGCCAACAATCGATTGTCTATACTTAACAATCGATTGTCTTAAAACAGTGTGCTCTGGAATTTTTCAAAATAGCCAACAATCGATTGTCTATACTTAACAATCGATTGTCTTAAAACAGTGTGCTCTGGAATTTTTCAAAATAGCCAACAATTGATTGTCTATACTTAACAATCGATTGTCTTAAGACAGTGTGATCTGAAGTTTTTCAAAATAGCAAATAATCGATTGTGTGTGTTTAACAATCGATTGTCAATGTTCAACAATCGATTGTTTGTGTTTAACAATCGATTGTTTGAAGAAAATGCTTAAACTGAAATTTTCAAACTGCAAAGTAATCAATTATGGATAACATATCTGATTTTGTTAGTCAACTGTTAGCAACAGATTTTGAAAATATTATGTGACACAAACGAATTGAACTTGTTTATTCTTATGTTCATGTATCTCTTTTGTATGTCAAACTATGGGATAGCAAATATGGATATCTCACAAAGCGAACTTGGATCAACGTCCAACTGTAAAAGTATTTGCCTAGTTGATTCATGTACTACACATACAATACTCAAAGAAAGAAAATATTTCTCTCAACTAAATATGTATAAGGCAAACGTTACTACAATCTCTAGACGTAGTAAATTGATTGAAGGCTCCGGAAGAGCAATTGTAACTCTGCCCAAAGGCACGACGTTAATCATAGAGAATGCAAAGTTCTCCTCCAAGTCTAAGAGAAACTTGTTGAGTTTTAAAGATGTACGCCGGAATGGCTATCATATTGAGACAATGGATGAAGATAATCTTGAATATCTCGTCATCACAAAGAATGTCTCCGGCCAAAAGAGGGTTATTGAGAAATTCCCGTCTTTATCTTGTGGCCTGTATTGGACAAGAATTAGTGCAATTGAGGCACATTCAACAGTAAACCAAAGGGTTACTGATTCCAATACCTTTGTACTTTGGCATGATCGATTGGGACACCCAGGATCGGTCATGATGAGACGGATTATAGAAAGTTCATATGGGCATCCGTTAAAGAATTTCAAAATTCTTTCGAATAATGAATATCCTTGCACTTCGTGTTATCAAGGCAAGTTGATTATCAGGCCATCACCAACAAAGGTTGGGACTGAGTCACCCACGTTTCTAGAACGTATACAAGGGGACATTTGTGGACCTATTCACCCACCGAGTGGGTCGTTTAGGTATTTCATGGTCTTGATAGACGCATCCTGTAGATGGTCTCATGTGTGCATGTTGTCATCACGCAACCTTGCGTTTGCGAAATTAATGGCACAAATAATTCGACTACGAGCACAATTTCCAGATAATCCAATCAAGTCCATTAGACTGGATAATGCTGCTGAGTTTACATCCCAAGCATTTAATGATTATTGCTTATCAATCGGGATAAAAGTTGAACATTCTGTAGCTCATGTTCACACTCAAAACGGTCTTGCAGAATCGTTAATTAAACGCCTGCAGTTGATTGCAAGGCCATTACTTATGAGAACGAGGCTGCCCACTTCGGTATGGGGTCACGCCATCTTACATGCAGCAATGCTAATTCGTCTCAGACCGACGAATTACCACAAGTATTCCCCGTTGCAATTGGTTTTGGGTCATGAACCCAATATATCCCATTTAAGAATTTTTGGATGCGCAGTATATGTGCCTATAGCACCGCCATCCCGCACCAAAATGGGTCCGCAAAGAAGGTTAGGAATATATGTTGGGTTTGAATCGCCCTCCATCATTCGCTACCTCGAAACATTGACAGGCGACGTATTTACTGCACGATTTGCAGACTGTCGATTCGATGAGACACTTTTCCCAAAATTAGGGGGAGAAGTTGGTGAAACCAAACGGGAAATTTTGTGGAAAAATGCATCATTATCTCATCTTGATCCACATACCTCTATTTGTGAAAGAGAGGTACAAAAGATTATCCATTTGCAAAGAATAGCAAATCAAATGCCTGACGCATTTACGGACTTGAAGAGGATAACGAAATCCCACATTCCCGCGGAAAATGTTCCAATCCGTATTGATGTCCCTGTTGAACAATCATCTAGTGTCATAACCAATGAGTCGAATGCACGCCTGAAGCGTGGCAGACCATTAGGTTCCAAAGATCGAAATCCTAGAACGAGGAAAAAGAACGATCAAAATGACACCACGAAAGAATCTCATGATTTAACAAATTCTGAGATTCATGAAGAATCCATTGAGCCCGAGACTCTGGAAAATACGGAACTATCCCTAAATCCAATTAATATTGAGGCAAATATTAATCGAGTGGATATTGTGGTGGATAATGCCTTTGCTTATAATGAAGCATCTAGCATTATGCAAGAATGTGAGGATCTCGAACCTCAATCTGTTGAAGAATGTCGAAAAAGACAGGATTGGCCAAAGTGGCAAGAAGCAATTCAATCAGAATTGAATTCGCTGGCAAAACGTGAAGTTTTTGGCCCTATAGTTGAAACACCTAATGGTGTTAAGCCTGTCGGCTATAAATGGGTCTTTGTACGCAAAAGAAATGAGAAAAACGAGGTACAAAGATATAAGGCACGCCTTGTTGCACAAGGTTTTTCTCAAAGGCCTGGTGTCGATTATGAAGAGACATATTCGCCTGTAATGGATGCGATAACCTTTCGTTATCTCATAAGTTTTGCTGTCCATGAAAAGCTTGACATGCACTTAATGGATGTGGTTACTGCCTATCTTTATGGCTCACTTGATAATGAGATATACATGAAAATTCCCGATGGACTCAAGATGCCAAACGCGCATAATTCAAAATCTCGGGAAATGTTCTCAATTAAATTGCAAAGGTCCTTGTATGGTCTAAAGCAATCAGGACGAATGTGGTATAATCGTCTTAGTGAGTACTTGTTAAAAGAAGGCTATATAAATGACGCCATTTGCCCGTGTGTTTTTATAAAGAAAACAACATCGGAATTTGTTGTACTTGCCGTATATGTTGATGACATAAACCTTATTGGAACCCCTATAGAACTCCAAAAGGCAATTGATTATCTAAAGGATGAATTCAAGATGAAAGATCTCAGAAAGACTAAACTATGTCTTGGTTTGCAAATTGAATATTTGGCAAACGAAATTTTTGTTCATCAATCTACCTATACAGAAAAGGTACTGAAACGGTTTTACATGGATGAAGCACATCCTTTAAGTACACTGATGGTTGTTCGATCACTTGATGTGAACAAAGATCCATTCCGACCACAAGAAAGGAATGAAGAGCTACTTGGTCCTGAAGTACCATATCTTAGCGCAATTGGCGCACTAATGTATCTTGCAAATACTACAAGACCTGACATATCCTTTTCAGTTAATGTCTTAGCAAGATTTAGCTCGGCTCCTACGAGGAGACATTGGAATGGGATCCAACACATATTGCGGTACCTAAAGGGAACTACCGATATGGGCTTATTTTATGGCAAGAATTGCAGCCCGGATCTTGTTGGTTATGCTGATGCTGGATATTTGTCCGACCCACACAAGGCTCGATCTCAAACGGGTTATGTGTTTACCTGTGGAGAAACCGCCATATCTTGGCGATCGACTAAGCAATCAATTGTGGCTACTTCATCTAATCATGCCGAGATAATTGCTATTCATGAAGCAAGTCGGGAGTGTGTGCGGTTAAGGTCGATAATACATCATATCCAAGACAAATGTGGTTTGAAGAGTGATAAACTACCCACAACTTTGTATGAAGACAATGCAGCATGTATAGCTCAATTGAGGGAGGATTCATAAAAGGAGATAGAACGAAGCATATTTCACCAAAGTTATTCTTCACACATGATCTTCAAAAGAATGGTGATATCAATGTTCAACAGATTCGTTCAAGCGACAATATGGCTGATTTGTTCACAAAATCTCTACCAAAATCAACCTTCAAGAAGCTAGTTCACAAGATCGGGATGCGAAGACTTAAGGACATAAATTGATGTTCTTATCAGGGGGAGTTAATGCGCGTTGCACTCTTTTTTCCTTACAAGGTTTTGTCCCACCGGGTTTTCCTTGCGAGGTTTTTAACGAGACAACCAATAGGCGCATATTCAAACATGTGTACTCTTTTTCCTTACTTTAATTTTTCCCATTGGGTTTTGTTTTAAGGTTTTAACGAGGCACATCATTGAATAGACATTCAAGGGGGAGTGTTATAAATACACTTCTATTTAAGGTGAATGTCTTTAATTAGAGAGATTCTAGAGTCCTATTATTGGTAGCTAGATCATCCCAGTCCCTATAAATAAAGGGGTCTTCTACCATTGTAAGACACTCCTAACATTCTCTAAGTATCAATAAGAAGAACTCTCTCTACTCTTCTCTCTATTGCTCTTGTTCTTGCATTATTGTTCTTGTCTTTTATATTATTTCATAACAGTATCTTATATTATTATTACTTAAACAATAAATTTTGAATAATCTATAACTATATATATATTAAAGCAAAAAAGTTACCATATATAATTGACATTATGGTTATGCCAAGTGGCAAGCTGTTACATATCAATGATATATGGTAACTTTATTCTATATTTGACTATCTTAGTTAATTATAAATATAAAAGATAATTTTAAATTTATAGATAAAGTTCAATATTCGAATTTAAATTAGAAATAAAATTTATCTTTTTTTTATCATATTATGATACTTAATTCGGATAATGATCATATGCAATCATGTTAGCAACACATTTTTATTTTTTTTAATTATTTAAATACTACTTTGCCTCTAGCCAAAAAAAGACTACTCCATATAACTATCTCTTTCACAGTTAAAATCCTATAAGTATAGTTCTTTGAAACACTGTAGCTAGATTTGAATAAAACGAAATTCTTTTAACATAAATGTAATATATAGGGTACACGTCTATGTTTATCTAAATAACAAAAAAGAGTTTATAAAACTAAATAAAAATTTACTTACATATATAATAAAGGAAACACACATGCTGGAGAAAGAAACGTCACAAAATTATTCAATATTACAAAAAAGTTGTTTCTTCTTTCTTCTTGAAAAATATTTGTTTGAAGAGCCAATTTGAATAAATGGATATCAAACAAATAACAAAATTTAGCCTATACAATTGATGTCATTAATTTCAATTTAGCACATTGAAGGAATTGAAAGGTATAAGCTGAAACCCCTTCATTTAGCTGTAGTCAAACCAATATTGCAAGGGTATAAAATTTTTTCCATTGAAGAATATTAGTTTTGAATTATTAGATTATGTGAAATTTTTTTTTCAAAGCCAACAAGAGAGAAATTGGTTTCTAATTGATAGTTTCTATAGCAACTTTTAAATGTAATGAAGAGTATATATAAAGAAAAATTTGGTATGGCGTGAAATATTTTTTTTAAATGTAAGCAAATTATTTGAAAAAAATCTATACTTTTTTTAATTCAAAGATAATAAAAAGATAAGATATTATTGAACATTAGTAGAGAGTTTTAAAATTATTATAATAGAAGTTATATTATGGATAAACTCAAAAAATCAAAATCTTATAGAATATTTACATAATAACCGGTCATATTTATTTTTTACTTTTTATAGATAATATAAATAGATGATATACCGACAATACACGATTATACACATTATATATATATATATATATATTTATATATATATATATATATATATATATATATATATATATATATATATATATATATATATATATATATATATATATATATATATATATATATATATATATATATATATATATATATATATATATATATATATATATATATATATATATGTGTGTGTGTGTGTGTGTGTGTGTGTGTGTGTGTGTTACACGTCATTCAATTTTTTAATTTAAGAGATCGGGTGAGCACATATTTAAGCTGATTAAATAAAGCTAAAAGAAAAATATAAAATAACTTCAACCAAAAACTAAAAATATAATTAAAGTTCATATGTAAATAATCTTTATTAAAACTCATCCTTTTATGGTGGAATAAATTAATTTTTTGTAACAAAAGAAATAATGGCATAAAAAATAAGATAAAAAAATAAACATTGAAAAAATTGTTAGAACGATCTAAAAACGAGAAATAAAAGATGATATTTCTTCTTATTGTTGAGTATAATTTTTTTAAAGTTAATCTCATCGATAATATTTTTTTTCCAACTCAAATACATAAACTATAAAATAAGGATATCTTAGAATATTTTTTTAAATTTATATTATGTATCGTTTTTATAAAATTACTTAATTAACAAATTGATATGATATTCGAATTTGAATTGGAATGCAATTTGAGCAGTTTGCATCGAGGTTAAGACAGGTATGGTGTCGAAAAATAAACTAGTTCACATTTTTAAGACAATTGCAATGTTTTATAATAATAATAATAATAATAATAATAATAATAATAATAATAATAATAATAATAATAATAATAATAATAATAATAAACTAATTTAATATTTAAAATTCAAAGAACAATTTTTTCTTTTTATATAGGGTATTAAAAATTTAAATTCTATGGCTAGAGATATTGATAAACTTAGAGTCATACTTAATAAATTTGATGAAAGAATCATTTAAATTTTTAGATTGCCTATTAAAGTGAATTTTAAATTAAGGATAATATCTTCATTTGCTTCATTAAAAAGATAATAATTATTATTAGAATATATATAAAGTTTTACAAATTGATATTTTAAAATAGAATATTTTTTGAAAAATAAAATCATACCAAATAAGAGTTCAAGTCGTAGTATTAAGAGTCACACCATAATCAAGAATCGTTTATATAGTGTCAACATTTGTGTTTTGCCATAAATTTAAGTTATTATTTTACTTTGTGGCTATTTTTAAGTTCCAATGATACCTATGATAATAGTACAAAAATAAAATTATCACTACGAGAATTGAAAAAATGTTAGTCTTTTTTCATATAGTGTTTTAAAATATGATTTAGAAGGTTTAAATGTTAAATTTATTTAACATGGTTAATGTCAAATATCAAAATGGAGCAAAAAAGAATTCACTTTTTTTTTTAAAATTTTAGATAGCTAACTAAAATGAGTTTTGAATAAAGCCTAATATTTTCAATTATATTATTATAAAAATAATTATTATTGAATAATAATATTTTAGAAACTGAAATTTTAAGAAAACAAATATTATTTAAGAGATATCAACTCATCAAATAACATAACAATATTAATACTAGAAAGTGAGGACTTTCTCTCTCTAAAAGCTCTCGGCGCAGGATAAGCAGGACGCTAACCTGCGCCTCCAGCCATGGCGAGAGGAAGGAAGAACAATCCGGTGAAACAGGTGATACCGGAGATGGAGAAAGTGGAAACACCAGCTGTGAATAAGCCTACTCAGTGGCTAACTGGAATGAGTTCGGCGCCGACAGTTTTCCACAACCCTAGCAAAAATAGAAAGTCCGGGACGCAGATAACGCCGGAAATTGGTGTTCAGCAGAGGATACCAGTAACGTTTGGCAGTTTTCTACCGTTGAAGTTCCAACCTATCAGTGAGGAAATTGTTGAAGGCAAGGGGGATTTGCAGGAACTGGAACGAGTCGATACAGTTCATCGTCGGCTCCATTTCTCTGCTCAAGCAAAGCAAACTCAGATTGCTCAAACTTCTAGAGTTCCTGTGACTGAAAATGGCAATAGAGTCACCATGCAACATAATCGAAGCCCTCAAAAAGGGAAATCACTAAGTTATGTACCACCTGCAATGCGAGATGGTACGCTTGTGGTTCAAATTGATGATGATGATAATACTAATGAACATGAGACCTACTGGAGAAATGCATTGATATGGTTTGTACTAGTAGAAGACCCGTATGAGCGAGCTATGGACAATTTCATTACAAACGTTTGGGATTTTGTTCCGAAACCTCAAATTCTGCATCATGACGAAGGGTATTATATTTTCAGATTTGATACTGATGAAGAAAGAGATCTTGTTCTCCAGGCTGACCCATACACTTTTCACAATAAACCATTGGTGTTACAACAATGGAGTATGGACTTCAAGTACGAACCAGGAAATGTGAGTGTAGTTCCTTTATGGGTCACTTTCCCTGGCCTACCTTTGGGATATTGGTCCACTGAAGCTCTTGGGAAGCTAGCAAGTGTAGTTGGGAAACCTATGTACATCGATATAATCACTGCTGAACAGGAGAGGATTTCGTTTGCTAGAGTGCTGGTAGAAACAGATATTTCCCAACCTATGCCTGAGACTCTGGAATTACATACTAAGAGGGGGGTTATCATACAACAGATTGAATACGAATGGAGGCCAAAATATTGTAGTGATTGTGTTAGGTTTGGTCATAGCACTGAGGACTGCTGGTATAAAAAGAGGCAGGGCAATGAAGAGGAAGCAAAGACAAATATAAGGCAGCAGGGGTAAAGCAGAAAGTGCAGAGTCAGATATGGCAATGGATACCAAAAACAAAAGAAGGATAATGTGAAGGCAAGAACTAACAGATCAGTGGATGAAGATTGTTGGAAATCATGTATATATATGATATGTGCGCTTTGGTTGTATGAGCATGATTTTCAGGTATAGGTTTTGATGAATAACAAACAATGAAGTCAAGTGTCAAACAACGATATAATATGACAATCAATCAAATGGCGAGAAGCATACTGATGACGGAATTGCATGAACGAGCCAAAGAGTTCAAGACCGAAGGCCCAAGACGTAGGTCGTTTGGTAGAACCAATGTAAGGACAACGTTTAAGTTATCTTATCCTTTGGCTCAATATTTGGTCATCATAAACATGCATAAAATATTTTATTAAATTATATTTATCATAAACATGCATCTTTGTGTTAAAACAAAATGATGTTGAAGGTTTTAAACATGTCTTTTAAATTTGGGCCTCAACAATCGATTATTTGAATCCTACAATCGATTGTATTAAGACAGTGTGATCTGAAGTTTTTCAAAATAGCAAACAATCGATTGTCTACTTTTAACAATCGATTATTTTGAGACAGTGTGAAACCGAAGTTTTTAAACATCTATGTTAGATAATACGCTTAACGCTAGAGGGGGGGGGGAATAGCGTTATAACAAAAATTAGCGTAAACTTGCGGAATTTAAAAATTGCAGGAAGTAAATAAGTGTGATAAATAATAAAGTACGCACCGATGTATTCTGGTTCACCACAACACGTGGCTAGTTCAGTCCCCGAGAGACTCTCTCGAGATTTTCCACTAACTTGTCAAGCTTACGGGTGCTCAACAAACCTTTACAACTTGAGGACACAAGCCTCAACACCTTTGCTCGGAGATACAACACTCCAAGACTTCAACCAAGGAAACACAAGTTCCTCACAACAAGAGAATCACAATTCTCTTACAAGTGTACAAGACACTAAACACTCAAACAATACACTCCTTAATGAGTAGATATGAGTAAAAGAAGTAAGCTCAAGATCACAACAACTTTGGACAAGAATATGGCTCTCAAAACTTATGTAATGAATATAAAATGATTAGCAATAGAGTATGCAAGTTTATAGCAATTGTATGATCAGTTGTTGTGTGTTATTGTGTTTAAAACACTGAAATGAAGCTGTATTTATATTTGAAAACTTGGCATTACCGTTGCCTAATTGCCAATTAAGAGTTGCTGATTTTACTGTGTGACAATCAATTGTCAAGAATCCACAATCGATTGTTTGCCAATCGTTCCAAAAATCAATCCCAGATTTTACACGTAACAATCGATTATCCAAGATCAACAATCGATTATTAGCAACATTCAAAAAATCATTTCCAGATTTTACGTAAAACAATCGATTATACAAAATCAATAATCGATTATTCAGCAACGTTCAAAAAATCCTTTCCAGATTTTAATTTCAACAATCGATTGTACAAAATCAACAATCGATTATTCAGCAACGTTCAAAAAATATTTTCCAGATTTTAATTTCAACAATCGATTGTACAAAATCAACAATCGATTACCTGACGGTATTTGAAAACTTTACGACAACGGTCAGCTTCACAATCGATTGTGCAATGTTAATAATCGATTATTTATCAGACTTTGAAAATCATTTTAGGCACTGCCTCTTGACAATCGATTGTTATATACTCACAATCGATTATTTAGTAACTTTGAAAAGTCTGGAAGACACTGCCTCAACACAATCGATTGTCATATGTTCACAATCGATTATTTTGTGACTTTGAAAAATCTGATGGACACTGTCTCTTCACAATCGATTGTCATTAGCTTCACAATCGTTTATTCTGAGTTTTGAAAAACTTTGATGTACACTGCCTCATCACAATTGATTGTCATAAGGTTCACAATCGATTGTCATGCAGGTTTGAAAAACCTGATGCTCACTGCCTTAACACAATCGATTGTCATTAGTTCACAATCGATTGTCATGCAGTCTTGGCTTAACATAATCGATAATCATAAGTACATAATCGATTATCTTAGTCCAGATTTTAGAGGCATGTTTAAAAATCATTTTGACTAAAGTAAATATGCATGATTTAAAATCATTTAGCATTAAATTAAATATGCATGATTTTGTAAAAATAGTTTTACGAGAGAAGCCATGTCATGAGTCAAGTTATCGGATCAAGATCACAATTAAGAACGACTCATGTAAAACTATAAAACTTGGTCTTGTGCTTGAATCTCGTTATATATATCAATTGTGCGCTTGTACTTGAGCTTCGTCATATGTCAATTTGCGCTTGTTTGTCATTCATCAAAACCTACACATATGAACACACGTTTTAGTATAATGCTTTGAGAACGTGTTTCCAACAATTTCCCCCTTTTTGATAATGGCAAACTTTAAGCGGGATATGCAAATTAGACAATTCATAATGACGATTCAAGACAAGTAAATATATGCAACAAGTATGCAAAATTAGTTCCCCCTCAATATATGAATTCCCCCTCAATTAATAAGAATTGAGAGTGCATACCCGTTATCTTCCCCCTTTTGCCATTAGCAAAAAAAATGTAATAAGATGGCAAGGATTAAAAAACTTGTTTATTTATTGAAAATAAACGTGATTACTTAAAGAGAGTACAATAACTCAAGTAATAGCAGTACAATCGATTATTGATACGAGATAATCGATTATTAGACGACAGAAACTGATTTTTCTGAAGAAGACTTGATTATTGCGCGTCATGCTTTATAATTCCCCCTACCTTTAGGGCGATACCTTCAAAAATTCGTCAGATGTCTCCGACGCTCAAGTTAGAAATCATGTAAAAAAAAAAAGATGCAATGCATGACTTAGATCAACGTGGAGTCAAGAATCCCGAGTTCACTACGAATTCGGAAGAAGGACTCTTTCTCTAAGGGCTTTGTAAAGATGTCGGCCAATTGATCTTCTGTTTCAACAAATTCGATTTCGACATCGCCCTTGAGAACGTGATCTCTTATAAAATGATGTCTAATTTCAATGTGTTTTGTTCGCGAATGAAGAACGGGGTTCTTTGTCAAGCATATGGCACTAGTATTATCACATCTAAGAGGGATATGATTAAGACTTAGGCCATAATCCAAGAGTTGTTGTTTCATCCAAAGGATTTGAGCGCAACAACTCCCCGCGGCTACATATTCAGCCTCGGTTGTGGACAACGCAACACTTACCTGTTTCTTGCTAAACCAAGAAACGAGAGAGCTACCGAGCAAATGGCAAGTGCCGCTAGTGCTCTTGCGGTCCAATTTGCATCCAGCAAAATCGGAGTCGGAATAGCCAACGAGTTGGCATGAAGAACCTTTGGGGTACCATAGACCCACATTTGTAGTACCAATGAGGTACTTTAAAATCCGTTTTACCGCAGTAAGGTGAGACTCCTTCGGACACGATTGATAACGGGCGCATAAGCACACGCTAAATATGATGTCCGGACGATTAGCAGTAAGATAAAGAAGAGAGCCAATCATACCTCGATACTTCTTAGTGTCGACTTCCTTACCTTTCTCATCTTTGTCTAGATGATCGGATGTGCTCATAAGAGTCGCCATTGCTTTTGCATTGTTCATTTCAAATCGTTTCAGCAATTCTTTGCAATATTTGGCTTGGCAAATGAACGTACCTTCTTTCATTTGCTTTACTTGTAATCCCAAAAATAATGTTAACTCACCCATCATAGACATCTCAAATTCGCTTGTCATTAAATCGGAAAATTCCTTGCATAAGACATTGTTAGTAGCACCAAATATGATATCATCCACATATATTTGAACTAATAAAATATCATTGTTTTTATGCTTAACAAAAAGGGTGGTGTCAACTTTCCCCCTAATGAAATCATTTTCCAATAGAAATTTACTCAATCTTTCATACCAAGCTCGGGGAGCTTGTTTTAAACCATAAAGAGCCTTTTTGAGTTTGAAAACATGATCGGGAGATTTAAAATCTTCAAAACCGGGGGGTTGTTCAACATAAACTTCTTCTTGAATAACACCATTTAGAAAAGCACTTTTCACATCCATTTGATATAAATTGAAATTCATAGAAGAGGCAAATGCGAGTAATAGACGAATAGCTTCTAATCTAGCTACGGGAGCATATGTTTCTTCATAGTCAATACCCTCTTCTTGATAATAGCCTTTTGCTACAAGCCTAGCTTTGTTTCTAGTGATGACACCATTTTCATCTAGTTTGTTTCGAAAAACCCATTTCGTACCAATTATGGTATGATTTTCGGGTCTTGGCACCAAATCCCAAACGTCATTCCGTTTGAATTGGTTAAGCTCCTCTTGCATTGCCAAGGTCCAAAACTCATCCCCAATTGCTTCGGAGATGGTTGTTGGTTCAATTTGAGAAACAAAAGCAGTATGACCTAAGGTGTTTTTAAGGGAGTTTCGAGTACTTACCTTTTCTCCGACGTCGCCAATTACCTGTTCGAGTGGATGATCTTTGATTGTCCTCCACTCGTTAGGCATTTTCGTTTCATTCTCCAATTGTGGCGCTTCCTCCGTTGGTTGTTCCAAGATTTCATCTTTATTTTCCTTAGGCGTTTCCTCTTGTATTTTGTCTTTCAAGCTATCTAAAATACCTGCAAGATCAAAACCGGAATCCTTTCTCGCCAAGCGAGCATTATTTTCGGAAAATACAACATGAGGGGATTCCTCCACAGTTTCGGTTCTTTTATTAAAAGCCCTATATGCTTTGCTACGTGAAGAGTAACCAATGAAAATTCCCTCACCGGACTTAGCATCAAATTTTCCCAATTGATCTTTTCCATTGTTATGAATAAAAACTTTACAACCGAATACTCTAAAATGGGAGATATTTGGTTTTCTTCCCTTGTAGAGTTCATAAGGGGTCTTCATGAGTATTGGCCTTATGACTACTCTATTTAAGATGTAGCATGCGGTACTCACGGCATCCGCCCAAATGTTTGGGAATCTTAGCGTCTTCGAGCATGGTTCTAGCCATCTCTTCGAGACACCTATTTTTCCTTTCCACCACCCCATTTTGTTGTGGTGTTCGTGGAGCGGAAAAGGTATGCTCGATACCGAGTTCGTCACAAAAGTCCGCAAAGAGATTGTGATCAAACTCTCCCCCATGATCACTTCTAATTGAAGTGACGGTTGTTTCCTTTTCGTTTTGAACACGTTTAAGGAAATATTTAAAATTTTGAAAAGCATCACTTTTATGGGCAAGAAATAAAGTCCAAGTAAATCTGGAATAATCATCAACAATAACAAAGGCATAACGATTTCTTCCTAGACTTTCAATGCGAGATGGTCCAAATAAATCCATGTGAAGCAATTGCAATGGTCTAGTAGTTGAAACAATATTTTTCGATTTGAAAGATGCTTTTGTTTGCTTCCCTTTTTGACAAGAATCACAAATAGAGTCATTTTCAAATTTCAAATTGGGAAGACCAATAACTAAGTTTTGTGAAATCAATTTGTTCAAAAGATGCATGTTTATATGTGCTACTCTACGATGCCATAGCCAAGTATCATCCTCTTTGCTCATAAGGCAATCCACATATTCGGGTGAGGAATTAGCAAGATCAACCATGTAAATATTATCCACTCTAAAACCATGAAGGATAATTTTGAAATCGCTACGTCTAAATACTAAGCACTCATCCGAATCAAATAAGGCAAGATTTCCCTTATCACATAATTGACTTATGCTCAAGAGATTATGCTTTAAACCTTTAACAAGTAATATATGCTTAATAGAGGAATTTTCATCCTTACCGACCGATCCGATGCCAATAATCTTTCCTTTATTGTTATCCCCAAAAATCACACTTCCTCCTTCTTTGTGTTCTAGTTGAAGGAATTTGGATTCGTCTCCCGTCATGTGCTTGGAGCATCCACTATCAAGGTACCATAGTACACTTGATCCCTTCAAACATACCTACAAAACAAATTAATGCGTTTTAGGTACCCATGCCATTTTGGGTCCTTGAGGGTTAGGCATATTACAATGATGCGATTGAGTGATATGTCTATGTCGTGTAAAACATGCAGGAGCAATATGACCAATGCGTCTACAGTAATGACAAGTCACGTTGGGGTTATGCATCCTTCTAGGTTCATAGTAACTTGATGGACGAAAATGATTTACTCTATTTTCATTATGACTATTGCGCATTTCATGAGAACCATTTCTCCTACTATTAGTTCTAAAATGAGCAGCATTTCTAGAGTAATGGTCATGTCTAGATGTTCTAATAGGTTCAAAACTCCTTCTAGTGTTTGGCCTAGAATATGCATCATTTCTAGGGTAGTCATTTCTAGGTGGTAAGTTATTTCTAGGTCTTCTAAAATGTTCAACATTTGGTCTAGCATGCATATTTGTTCTAGGATAAGCATTTGTTTTATTCATCCTAGGTTGAGCCTTAGGTGGTTGGGGTTTGGCTTCAACCTTTTCTTTAGGCTCATTCTTAAAGCCTATGCCATGCTTGGTTGATTTCAAATTAACAAGGACCTTATTCAAATTTTTGTGGGAAGAATTAAACTTATCTAAGGTACCTTTAAGTCTATCTACCTCATTTTTGAGATGCATGCAAGATGAACAATTTTTAATAGAACTTTCGGGCTTGTCGGCGCTTCTTTTTCCGAAAAACTTGTTTTCCTCTTTCAGCTTCTCATTTTCTAAAACCAGTTTTTCTAAATCCTTTTCTTTCAAAGAAAGCTGTTTTTGAAAATCTTTTTCTTTTAGAGAAGCATTTTCTTTTATGCTCTTGACAGTTTTTGAAGCCTTAATAAATTCAGTATATAGCTCATCAAAAGCAGTTCGCATTTCTTCAAGAGTAAAGAAGTTTTTAGAAGAGATTTGACATACCTCATCTTGCTTGTCTTCTTGCGCCATAAGACAAAGGTTTGCGGCTTCGTCTCGTCTTCTTCGCTTGACTCATCTCCGGAGTCTCCTCCCCACGAAATGTATGCACGTTGCTTCTTAAAAGGTTTCTTCTCCTTTTTGATGTTTGGGCAATTTGATTTGATGTGCCCGGTTTCACCGCATTCATAGCACTTTATTTGTTCGCCTTGCTTTTTGCCCTTTCGTTCATACTCCTTTCGCATGAACTTTTGAAATCTTTTGATAACGAGTCCAAACTCGTTGTCTCCGTCCTCATCAACTTGAGGTTGGCTTGTGCTTGCCTTAAGAGCGATTCTTTTCCTCCTTTGATCATCAACAAGAGGGTTAAGTATATTAGATTCATAAGTCTTAAAATTACCTCTTAATGCGTCGATGGTGACATTTGAGACGCCAATGGACTCTTGAATCGCGTCGGCCTTTGATCGCCATGCCGGAGTGAGACTTCTAAGAATTTTTCGAACAAGTTCTCTATTCGTGTATATCTTCTTGAGAGCATGTAGATCATTTACGATTATTGAAAATCGTTCAAACATTTCATCCACCTTTTCACCTTCCTTCATGTGAAATAATTCATAAGCATGGGTTAGGAAGTCAATTTTGGCTTCCCTTACCTGGTCCGTACCTTCGTACGTAATTTCCAGCTTGTCCCACATTTCCTTCGCCGTTGTGCAACACGATATTTTCCTGTAATCGTCAGCATTTACAGCACAATATAATAAATTAATTGCTTTAGCATTATTTTGCACCTTTCGGATATCATCCGCGTCATATTCTTCTTCGGACTTGGGAACCCATTCGGTTTCAACCTTTTTGGTTGGAATTTGATTTCCCTTCATTATCACCTTCCAGAGATGAAAGTTGTTTGCTTGAACGAAGATTTTCATCCTCTCCTTCCAATACGTATAGTTTGTACCGTTGAATAGAGGTGGTCGTGTGGAGCATTGTCCTTCATCAATTCCTGCAAAAGAGTCACGAGTAGAAGCCATGGACGGTTCTCTCAAACTGTTAAGTCTTCAGAGAGTTGGGCTCTGATACCAATTGTTAGATAATACGCTTAACGCTAGAGGGGGGGGGGGTGAATAGCGTTATAATAAAAATTAGCGTAAACTTGCGGAATTTAAAAATTGCAGGAAGTAAATAAGTGCGATAAATAATAAAGTACGCACCGATGTATTCTGGTTCACCACAACACGTGGCTAGTCCAGTCCCCGAGAGACTCTCTCGAGATTTTCCACTAACTTGTCAAGCTTACGGGTGCTCAACAAACCTTTACAACTTGAGGACACAAGCCTCAACACCTTTGCTCGGAGATACAACAGTCCAAGACTTCAACCAAGAAAACACAAGTTCCTCACAAGAAGAGAATCACAATTCTCTTACAATTGTACAAGACACTAAACACTCAAACAATACACTCCTTAATGAGTAGATATGAGTAAAAGAAGTAAGCTCAAGATCACAACAACTTTGGACAAGAATATGGCTCTCAAAACTTATGTAATGAATATAAAATGATTAGCAATAGAGTATGCAAGCTTATAGCAATTGTATGATCAGTTGTTGTGTGTTATTGTGTTTAAAACACTGAAATGAAGATGTATTTATAGTTGAAAAACTTGGCATTACCGTTGCCTAATTTCCAATTAAGAGTTGCTGATTTTACTGTGTGACAATCGATTGTCAAGAATCCACAATCGATTGTTTGCCAATCGTTCCAAAAATCAATCCCAGATTTTACGCGTAACAATCGATTATCCAAGATCAACAATCGATTATTAGCAACGTTCAAAAAATCATTTCCAGATTTTACGTAAAACAATCGATTATACAAAATCAATAATCGATTATTCAGCAACGTTCAAAAAATCCTTTCCAGATTTTAATTTCAACAATCGATTGTACAAAATCAACAATCGATTATTCAGCAACGTTCAAAAAATCTTTTCCAGATTTTAATTTCAACAATCGATTGTACAAAATCAACAATCGATTACCTGACGGTATTTGAAAACTTTACGACAACGGTCAGCTTCACAATCGATTGTGCAATGTTAACAATCGATTATTTATCAGACTTTGAAAATCATTTTAGGCACTGCCTCTTGACAATCGATTGTTATATACTCACAATCGATTATTTAATAAATTTGAAAAAGTCTGGAAGACACTGCCTCAACACAATCGATTGTCATATGTTCACAATCGATTATTTTGTGACTTTGAAAAATCTGATGGACACTGTCTCTTCACAATCGATTGTCATTAGCTTCACAATCGATTATTCTGAGTTTTGAAAAACTTTGATGTACACTGCTTCATCACAATCGATTGTCATAAGGTTCACAATCGATTGTCATGCAGGTTTGAAAAACCTGATGCTCACTGCCTTAACACAATCGATTGTCATTAGTTCACAATCGATTGTCATGCAGTCTTGGCTTAACATAATCGATTATCATAAGTACATAATCGATTATCTTAGTCCAGATTTTAGAGGCATGTTTAGAAATCATTTTGACTAAAGTAAATATGCATGATTTAAAATCATTTAGCATTAAATTAAATATGCATGATTTTGTAAAAATAGTTTTATGAGAGAAGCCATGTCATGAGTCAAGTTGTCGGATCAAGATCACAATTAAGAACGACTCATGTATTACTATAAAACTTGGTCTTGTGCTTGAATCTCGTTATATATATCAATTTTGCGCTTGTACTTGAGCTTCGTCATATGTCAATTTGCGCTTGTTTGTCATTCATCAAAACCTACACATATGAACACACGTTTTAGTATAATGCTTTGAGAACGTGTTTCCAACAATCTAAACAATCGATTGTTTTTGTCATTCAATCGATTATATTCATAAACAATCGATTGTCATTTTCATACAATCGATTATATTTTGACCGTTCCCACAGAATCCTAAATTGATTTTTGAACGTTGAATACAATCGATTATTTAGTCCATACAATCGATTGTTTAGCCTAAAATCAGGAATCTGTCTTTTGAACGTTGGTCAAACAATCGATTATCTACTCCAAACAATCGATTGTTTGAGCACAGAATCAGGGATTTTATTTGTCAATTAAGCAACGGTCAGCACCACTTTTTCACCTATAAAAAGAGGTCTTTTGAGCTGATTTTAAATACACAACTCCTCCATACATTGTTATACATATTGATCATTTTCAAGCATCATTTTAGAGCTTTTGTTGAGCCATTTGACAGACAACTTTGTGTTGTTCATAGAGCTTATTGTGTATCTCTTTATCCACTCTATTGAGAGAGTATTTGTTGTAAAAGAGAGTTGTTTGAGAAGAACATATCTTCTCATTTGTCGGGTTTGCTAAGTTCCCAAAGTCTTAGTGGTTGAAGTCTTGGGGTGAGGTATCCTCAAGCAAGTGAAGTCTTAAGGTGTGGTATCCTTGAGCAACTGTAACGGTTTGTTAAGCACCCGTAAGCTTGACGAAGATAGTGGAAATCTCGAGAGAGTCTCTCGGGGACTGGACTAGCCACGGGTTGTGGTGAACCAGGATACATCGGTGCGTTCGTTCCTTATTATTTACTTATCGCACTTATTTCATTCCTGCAATTTTTTAAATTCCGCAAGTTTACACTGTATTTATTATAACGCTGTTCACCCCCCTCTAGCGTTGAGCGTATTTTCTAACAATTGGTATCAGAGCCTAACTCTCTGAAAGCCTTAACCGGTGAGAGAAAATATATATTTTTCTGTTGAGAATATTGAACGCAGGAACGATGGATGAAGGACAGTCCACCACTTGCGCTCCACTATTTGACGGAACAAACTATACATATTGGAAAGAACGGATGAGTATCTTCCTTAAAGCAAACAGTTTTCGTTTGTGGCAAATCATCAAAAATGGTGAACCAATGCCGACAAAGAAAGTTGGAGAAACCACGGTTCCAAAGAAGGAAGATGAATATGATGCCGATGACATCAAGAAAGTTGAAAATAATGCAAGGGCCATCCATGTTTTATATTGTGTGGTGAATCCAGATGATTATCGAAAAATCTCTTGCTGCACAACCGCCAAGGAGATGTGGGATAAGCTCGAGATCATTTATGAAGGTACGCCTCAAGTCTGAGAAGCCAAAATTGATTTTCTAACACATAAATATGAAATCTTTAAAATGGAGAAGGAACCCATTGGTGTTATGTTTGAACGATTTTTAAGAATCGTCAACGATCTCCATGCTCTCGGGAAAGTTTACACGAACAAAGATCTTGTTCGAAAAGTCCTACGGAGTCTCACTCCCGAATGGCGCTCCAAAGCCAATGCCATCCAAGAGTCGATGGAATTCACGGATATCACAATTGATGGACTAAGAGGTAACCTCGAAACTTATGATAGCACAATTCTTAATCCTTATCTTAGAAGCAATTCGAATTTCGCCTTCAAAGCTTCATCCTCTAAAAGAGAAGAAGTAAGTTATTCGGAAAGGGATGATGATAATATTTCCAATGATAAAATTAAAAAGTTTTGTAAGTCTATGAAAAAAGACAAGAAAAAGAAGAAACACCATAGGCGCTTATCACGGGATTCGGACAGCTCAGGCGATGAAATCGCCGCATTGTATCTCATGGCTAACGAAGGAGAAGAGGTAAGTACATCTAACTCTCACTCGTTTGAAGAATTACAAAATGCCTATGATGAATTGTATGGTGAATTTGTTAATGCTTCCAAAACTATCATAGAATTGAAGAAAACACTTTCTTTGCAAGAAACAGATTTTCAGAAAACACTTTCTTTACAAGAAAAAGAGTTTGAAAAATCCTCTTCTTTGAAAGAAATAGATTTTGAAAAATTGACTAATGAAAATGATGTTCTTAAAAATAAAATTGAAGTTTTAGAAAAAGAAAATAAATTTTTGAAAAATGACATTGTTGATTTTAAAAATAAAATCAAGGAATTGAATGAAGCCCCTTCTATTGATAAATGTTCCAATTGTTCTTCTTGTAGTTCTTTAAAACTAGAGAACACAGAACTTAGGAAAGCACTAGAAACACGTAGTGTTGATAGTCCTAAAATTGAAGTTATTAAAAAGGATGTAAGTAATGAGGTCGGACCATCTAGAAAGAATTCTAAGAACCTCACTAATGAGTCTAGAATGAATAATCTTAGACCACCTAGACACAATTCTAGGAATTTTATAAATGAGTCTAGAATGAATAATTTTAGACCACCTAGACATGACTCTAGGAAATTCAACACTTCTAGGGGGAACAACTTTAGATCACCTAGAACGCATTTGGCTCAACCTAGACATATGCACAATCCTAATGTTATATGTCACTATTGTAATCGGGTAGGACACATTGCACCCGTTTGTTTTGCTAAACATAGAGATTTATGTGTTGATTATGACTATTGTTATCCTAACCCCCAAGGACCCAAAAGAAGTTGGGTACCAAAAACTTATTTTTAGGTTCTTTTTGCAGTTGTGCTTGAAGACTACAATATTGTAGTGGATGCACCAAGCACGAAACCTTAATGCATTAAGGGGGAACGTCGGTTAGTTATCGTATTTTGAATAAAAACGCAGTGAGTTGATATGTGCAAATAATCTATATCAGTTTTGGTTGATACATGCTTTAACAAGTTTTATTTTTGAATAACAATTAGTATCAATTGGTTTTATAATAAATGATTGATTCATGTTTTGATGAATATTTTTAGTTTAAATAACAATTGGCATAGTTGAGAAAAATGATCGTTATTATTAGTATGCCATTTACTAACTTTTATATGATCTTGTCTATAACGATTGGTATCATCAATGGTTTAAAAAAAAACTTTTGGCACACTCTTTTTGCTAATGCCAAAAGGGGGAAGAATATGGGCGATATGCATGCTTTAATTGAGGGGGAATATTCAATTAAGGGGGAATTATATTGAATTGAATTGGTTGCATAAATTGTATGTTGAGATATAGCATCTTTTTAGGGGGAATTCAATATGCATATCTTCCGTTGTTTGTCATTATCAAAAAGGGGGAAATTGTTGGAAATCATGTATATCTATGATATGTGCGCTTTGGTTGTATGAGCATGATTTTCAGGTATAGGTTTTGATGAATGACAAACAATGAAGTCAAGTGTCAAACAACGATATAATATGACAATCAATCAAATGGCGAGAAGCATACTGATGACGGAATTGCATGAACGAGCCAAAGAGTTCAAGACCGAAGGCCCAAGACGTAGGTCGTTTGGTAGAACCAATGTAAGGACAACGTTTAAGTTATCTTATCCTTTGGCTCAACATTAGGTCATCATAAACATGCATAAAATATTTTATTAAATCATATTTATCATAAACATGCATCTTTGTGTTAAAACAAAATGATGTTGAAGGTTTTAAACATGTCTTTTAAATCTGGGCCTCAACAATCGATTATTTGAATCCTACAATCGATTGTATTAAGACAGTGTGATCTGAAGTTTTTCAAAATAGCAAACAATCGATTGTCTACTTTTAACAATCGATTATTTTGAGACAGTGTGAAACCGAAGTTTTTAAACATCTAAACAATCGATTGTTTTTGTCATACAATCGATTATATTCATAAACAATCGATTGTCATTTTCATACAATCGATTATATTTTGACCGTTCCCACAGAATCCTAAATTGATTTTTGAACGTTGAATACAATCGATTATTTAGTCCATACAATCGATTGTTTAGCCTAAAATCAGGAATCTGTCTTTTGAACGTTGGTCAAACAATCGATTATCTACTCCAAACAATCGATTGTTTGAGCACAGAATCAGGGATTTTATTTGTCAATTAAGCAACGGTCAGCACCACTTTTTCACCTATAAAAAGAGGTCTTTTGAGCTGATTTTAAATACACAACTCCTCCATACATTGTTATACATATTGATCATTTTCAAGCATCATTTTAGAGCTTTTGTTGAGCCATTTGACAGACAACTTTGTGTTGTTCATAGAGCTTATTGTGTATCTCTTTATCCACTCTATTGAGAGAGTATTTGTTGTAAAAGAGAGTTGTTTGAGAAGAACATATCTTCTCATTTGTCGGGTTTGCTAAGTTCCCAAAGTCTTAGTGGTTGAAGTCTTGGGGTGAGGTATCCTCAAGCAAGTGAAGTCTTAAGGTGTGGTATCCTTGAGCAACTGTAACGGTTTGTTAAGCACCCGTAAGCTTGACGAAGATAGTGGAAATCTCGAGAGAGTCTCTCGGGGACTGGACTAGCCACGGGTTGTGGTGAACCAGGATACATCGGTGCGTTCGTTCCTTATTATTTACTTATCGCACTTATTTCATTCCTGCAATTTTTTAAATTCCGCAAGTTTATGCTGTATTTATTATAACGCTGTTCACCCCCCCTCTAGCGTTAAGCGTATTTTCTAACAAAGATAAGCAGAATGAAAATGCTGGCAGCAGGGTGAATGACAGAGGTTTAGTAAAAGGCAAGAATGTACAACAATGTGATGGTGCTTCATTGAACACAACCAACAGTTTTTCTTTGCTACAGATAGGAGATGATCCAGGGGACGCTGGCCCATCCAGCTTCACCCAGTCATGATAGTCCGCACATGGAACATTAGGGGTCTAAATAAGGCCCATAAACAGAAGGAGTTGAGACTCTTTCTGAATAAACATAAAGTAGATTGTATGGTTTGTGTAGAAAGTAACGTAAAGGAAGAAAAGGTAAATCAGATTGTCACAAAACTAGGAAATGATGGAGACATACTGGAAACTACAGTGAGCATGCCAATGGGAGAATCTGGATACTGTGGAATTCAAAAGTGGAGATGCAGGTTTTGAAGGTTGATGAGCAATTTATTCACTGCAAGGTTAAAGAAAGGGGTTCTACTTTCAGAACATTGCTAACAGTTTTATATGCTAATAATGAATTGAGCAAGAGACAGCAATTGTGGGCCAAACTGGTGACCTTAGGCGCTACTATTCAGGGCAGCTGGCTTATCAGTGGAGACTTCAATAATGTACTTCACACGGATGATAGAATGGGTGCCCCAGTTGTTCAGCAGGAGATTCAAGGATTCCAGGACACTCTCAATGCTCTTCAACTCTCTCAGTTGAAGAGCATGGGCTGTTTCTATACATGGTGCAATAAGCAGAAGTCAGAGATAAGAGTGTATAGCAGAATTGATTGGGCCTTTGGAAATGTACACTGGATGCAGGAGTACAGTCACATTGAAGCTGATGTATTGATCCCGGGAGTCTCTGATCATTCCCCTATCCAATTGCAGTGTAACCCTGTGGAACAGAGAAGGAACAATCATCCTAAACCTTTCAAACTTTATTCATCTGTTATGGACCATACTGAATTTCCTGGCATTGTGGAAAAAGCATGGAATCAGCATCAGCAAGGAGGGCAAATGCACAGAATATGGAGTAAGTTGAAGACCCTAAAAGTGGAGTTAAAGGAGCTGAATACCTATATGGCAAAGTATAGGTTACATCTCAATGAGGCAAGGCAGAAGCTAGAAACCATCCAGATCCAACTGCAATCAAATTGTATGGATAAATGGTTGATTGATCAGGAGAGACTGTTACTTGTGGAGGTGGAGAAGTGGAGCAATATAGAGGAGCAGATCCTACAACAGAAATCTAGAGCTCACTGGATTACCTGTGGAGATGCCAACACAAAATACTTTCATGCTCAACTAAAGATGAGGACAAGCTTCAACACTATCAAATCTATATATACTGAAGAGGGGATTAAACTATCTGATCCCAGGAAGGTGGAAGCAGAGTTTGTTGCATGTTTCAAGTCACTACTGGGGGGGGGGGGGGAACAATAGCATCATCTAATGTCCAAACACTGAAATAATTCATCAGGGGCCCTGTCTCACTTTACAACAGAAGGATTCTCTTGTGCAACCAGTACCAGGGGAGGAAATACTACAGGCAATAAAAGACATGCCACATGACAAGGCACCTGGGGTGGATGGTTTCCCAGTGGATTTTTTCATCAGGCAGTGGCATATTGTAGGGGATGACATCTGTGAAGCTGTGACAGATTTCCTTACAACTGGGAAACTACATTCTGGAGTTAGTAGCACTACACTAACTCTCATTCCCAAGGTACAGAATCCAACCGAAGTCAAGGATTACAGGCCAATTGCTTGTTGCACAACTCTGTACAAGATCAGCACAAAGATTATTACAACTAGGTTGAAAGGGGTTATTGACTCTCTAGTGGGCAGGTCACAGTCAGCTTTCATCGAGGGTCGTAACATTATTGATAAGATCTTATTCACAGCAGAATTGTTCAATGGCTAATCCAGGAAGGGCCTCTCTCCTAGGTGTGTGCTAAAGGTGGACCTAAAGAAGGCTTACGACTCAGTTGAATGGGCTTTTCTTAGTAGATTGCTGCACGATTTGGGGTTCCCTTCTAAATTTATAGGGTGGATAATGGAATGTATATCAACTGTAACCTATTATATCAACTTCAATGGAGGTATCACTACTCCATTTAAAGGGAAAAGAGGTCTGCGACAAGGTGACTCGATGTCACCATACCTCTTTGTTCTGGCAATGGAGTATCTACATAGACAGCTTGTGCAAGTGATGAAGAGGAAAGACTTCAGGTTCCATCGTAAATGTAAGAAGTTGGGTGTAGCACATGTTTGTTTTGCGGATGATCTCCTCTTGTTCTCCAAGGCTGATATTCAATCATTCAGCCTACTGAAACAGATTCTTCAGGAGTTCTCTAAGGTCTCTGGTCTTCACGCAAATGTTGATAGAAGTCCAGTGTACTTAGCAGGTGTAAACAACTAGCAGAAATAGGAGATTCTTCAGATACTGGGATTTCCAGAAGGCAGTCTTCCTTTCAAGTATTTGGGGATGCCTCTGGATTAAAAGAAGCTGTCCATTGCTCAGTGCTGGCCACTGGTGGAGAAAATTACACAGAAAATAAACTACTGGTCGTCAAGGCTTCTATCTTATGCTGGTCGGCTTCAATTGATAAAATCCGTTATGTTTGGTATTCAAGCCTACTGGTCCCAGATTTTTTTATTGCCCAAATTTTTTTTGAAGATGACAGAGGCCATGTGCAGATCCTATCTGTGGACTGGTTCTGCCACAGTCTCAAGAAAGGCCCTGATTGCATGGGACACTATGTGATTGCCTTACAGTGCAGGGGGTCTGAATGTTTTAGACCTAGCTAAATGGAACAAAGTTGCTATGGTCGAGCATTTGTGGGCATTGACTAAGACTAAGGACAGTCTATGGATAAAGTGGGTTCATACTTTCTATATCAAGAACCACTGCTTTGAGGGCATGTTGGTGCCTGGGGCTGCTGCCTGGGCAATCAGGAAAATTTTTGAATCGAGGAGGCTGATTAATGGTATTGCAACACTTAGTGGAAATCTGGAAAACAGATTGAGGCAGGTGCAACAGGGAGAGTCCTTCAGCATTAACAAGCTATACAGACAGCTTCTTCCTCAATCCAGTAAGGTCCAGTGGAAATCAATCATATTACAGCCTCAAATACATCCCATGTATAAGTTTATACTATGGTTGGCTTTACATAAGTGACTTGCAACTTTGGATCGACTCCAGATGCTAAATGTTGTGGTTCCACAAGATTGCATTTTCTGTGGTTTGTATCGAGAGACATTTGAGCATCTGTTCTTTGAATGTTTGAAAACCAAAGAGCTCTACTATCGACTCCTCAACTGGTTGGGCTATAAGCGTACCATTGCCGACTGGCAGGAGAAATGTGCGTGGATTAGTAAGCTGGCGAAGAGTAGAAATGGTTTAGCAGAAATTCCAGCTTGCCTATTTGGAATTCTGGTGCCGACGATATGGAGGGAGAGGAATAAATTGAGATTCCAGGGAGGCATGTTGATGAGCGACACTGTATGCAAGGAAATCGTAGTCCATCTCCACTGCAGAGGGGCTTCAAGGCATAAGTGGAGGGCTGTCCTACATTGCTTAGATCATTTTCCCTAGTTTTAAAATGAGATAGACATTCTTCACGATAGTTGTATCACACGTATTATCATAGTGTGCTTTGTTTATCCTAGAATGATAATAGGGTAGTGACTGTGTATAGCATACGAGAATAGATGGTCAGCATCTATGCTTTGTAAGCATACTTTTTTTGACGAAATGAAAAAAAAAAACTCATCAAATAAGAGTTCAAGTAGTAGTAAAAGAGTTAAGTCTTATCCAAAGAGTCATTCATTGTCTCAACATTTTATTATTTTGCCATAAATGTGAGTATTGATTTGCTTCCTGACTATTTTTAAGATCCAATGACATCGGCAAGAAAGATATCAAAAAAGAAAAATAGGAGAAATAGTTAATTTGTTTTATGAAGTTAATATCCAATAATTATCTATATTACTGAGAAAGTGTAAATTTTAAGACTATTTACATACACTCCAAATAACTTAAATAGTTGACATGATTAGTGAGCGCATTCGCACGGGTACTAATATTAGTTTTATCAATATGAATATTTATAAGTTGTGAAAATGTTATAGAGATAAATTGTGTAAGATATTATGGAACATTTCGAAAAAGAAAATCAAAGTTTAAATCGCATTAGGGGCTCTACCTACTAAGGCTATGGCCTAAGAATCAATAATATTGTAATAAAAATTAACAAGATCTGAGTTTAAATCTCTTAAAGAAAACATTACGTGATTTTTCTCTGAAATCACCGAAATTCAAATGGAATAACTCTTTGTTAGGATGTTTTCCGAAATATAACATTTTATGTTATAGAATTTCTTATTTTTATTTTAGTTAGCTTATTTTTAATTCCACGTCAGTCAAAAAATTAAATTTTCTAAATAGTTGTCCACCCAATTCGGCAAACTAAAAATATCAAATGGATATATAATAAAAGTGTAATACATGTATAATATATGTATAATTGTTTTAGTGAATATCGATTAGAAAAAATAAAGAATAAATTTGTCTGGCTATTTGTACATGATCCCAATTTACTAAGTTAGATGAACGTTTGTTTGCTCAGGATATTCCTTATCTACACAATTGAGTTATATCATGAAAATGTTTGGCATAGGTTACCTTTTTCAAATTAATAAGATGTATGATGTGCAGAAGAAGAAATGAGAGTAAAAGGAAAATAGAAGAAGTGTTTCGCACAATGGACAATGCCGTTGAGCCGTTCAATCATATGCTTACTTATACTTTTGTACAATAATTGCTTATATGCTCGGACAAACATAATAAAAAGTATCATCGTTATCTACTCGACCTCTACGTATAAACATGTTTTCCTCATTAAGGTAATTTAAAAACTAATAGACATATATAAATTAAAGAAACTAATTCAATAAAGTATATTCTATAATTAACGAATATGATTTAGTTAAAATCACAATCGAATTTCCAAGAATATTTAAATAATAGAGATTTTCTCTGAGATGGACAAGGAAGAAACAGAAACACAAATTTAACACATTCCACCAAAACCACCAAATATTAACAGCACACTAACTGAAAGCATAGAGCCTCAATCAAGCTTCAAAGAAAAACTAATGGCATCAGAATTAACGATGCATATTGATTTGCCAGAAAGCGAACAAGAAGTGGACAAACAAGAATTAATGGATGCTCAACAATCACAAACAACAAAGGTTCTACAAGAAGGTATAAGGGCAATCCAACTAACAAAAGAAGATAAAAATAGAATGTATCTCCCATGGAAATACTCCCTCATCATTAAGCTACTAGGCAAAAGAATACAACATAAATACTTGAATAAAAAATTACAAGAGATGTGAAAACCATCGAAGAACTTCCCACTAATAGACTTGGGCTCCGATTACTTTATAGTCAAGTTCAACAAAGAAGAAAATATGGTTAATGCACTACAAAAGGGCCCCTGGTTCATCAATTGATTCTTCCTATCCCTCAAGAAGTGGGAACCAAACTTTGTAGCATGTCACGCTACTCAAGAAAGGTCATCCATATGGATATGTTTACCCCAGTTGCCGACTGAGTTTCATGATGCAACCATTCTAAAGAAGATAGGCAGCACCGTAGGCAAACTCCTCAAAATCGATGCATGCACAAGTACTGCACTTCGTGGTAGATATGCACGATTGTGCATCGAAATGCAACTTGGAGAGCCAGTCCAATCCAATATCCTCATAGGAAACTATAAACATCAAATTATATATGAAGGAGAGATATTCTCTGTAAAGTCTGCGGACGACTTGGTCACACAGCCCATCACTGCCCCCACACCAAAATTGGCCATACGTACTCAGATCTACAACAGGCACCGGCAACCTCAATGACTCCATCTAACTAGTGGCAAATTGTGGAGTTCAAACACAAGAATAGGCCACACGTAAAGGCACCACAACCAGTAGCAACAAGGAAAAATATGGAATCTAGTAGAGCTCAATCCTTACCTCAACAGGATGGACCTCAAAACGGATAGACTGGTATCAAAGTTAAAATCTTTGAAGTCTCCATAGGTAAGTACCTCCATACCGAGAAACTCTCCTATAGGTCCAAGGGAATTGATGATAACCATCCCCATCCCCTGAGTAATACTCCTATTAATCCAGTAAAGAATCAAAAGTCAGTAATCAACACTGAAAATTTGTTTAACTCAGCCGAAAAGCACACTCCTCTTAATTACAAATTCCAATCTCTTCAAGAACTGGAGGAAGATGAAGAGATGAAAACTGCCCCAATGAAATTACTCTGGAAAACCAAAGCGATTCATCTCCCTCTCAAGAACTCTCTTCGATACAACCTAGAATCCAGGCCACAAGGGAAATGTCACGTGTACAACAGGAACACCCAGCCAATAACCATGCAAAATATTTGCATGACATTGCCAATTAATCTAGAAGATATTTCCAACTACAACCTCATTCCTCGCATGCATTAAACACTCAATATCTGCATGACAAGTCGGATGATATGAATTACACATGCACACACATGGCAATGGACACTGTCCAAATGGAAAAACCTATGGACACTATGAACCAAACGGACACTATATACTCACACACGCCATCTTCTCCCCAATCAAACTCCTCTCCAATCTAAGGCAAAAGATATCTAATCATTCCCTTAAACTTTTTTAGCATACATCCAAAACTCTTTTAATAACTCACTCCCAATAATTAAATGCCAAATCCAAATCTTCTTCTCCCACTGAACAAGATGTCCCTTCTGGCACTACTAACTCACAAAGTGCCCAGACAGTCTTTCAACTTCCCAACAATGAACAACAACAACGAAAACCACTCCATGCACAATCCAAACTTAGTATATGCAACTCAACCCCAACACCCGGATCACCAACCCACTTCATGGACCGAGCAGGGCCTTCAGGGTCAAGATCTCTTTTTTTCCATGATAATAGAAGGGCAAGAGGTGATGATGATCATACAAAATCCGAGTTTTCTAGCACAGGTGGTGACGGAGGCAATGAGAATGGCCATGGACAACTATATGAACCACATGTGTATTGTGGATGGTAAATATTCTCGACCCCCTAGCCACTGCAATAGCTCCAGCACTCTATCACACAATGCAAAGCTACTGGAACTTACCTCAACATTTCAACCCTCTCCTGAACATGAACCAAATGTTCGAGCTTCCTTTCTTCCCACCAAAGGAGGTGACAGAAATGAATCCCCTCTTATTTCTTTGGACACCCCAACAGACTTAAGTCCTAGCCCACATGGACCATCCAATGGAACAAGGTTCAGACAAGGAGCAGGTAATCTTAGAGGTCGACGAAACCATGATATCTCCCCCTCCAACAAGAAGCTCGTTCACAAAAATAGCAACCATAAGAGATATAGCCCTTATATTCTTTCCGGAGAGGGAGGACAGAAAGTACATACTACGATGCCCAATAGCACTCCAAAAATACTCAGTGGAGATCACTCTGCCGTTCAACTCCACCACGGCAAAATACGCAGTGATGCTGAATCCAACATTGAGGGCCAGTACCCTCATGCGGGGGAATAGTAAGATACTTATAACCCAAAACCACTCTCCTCTAATGAATACACCAACTAGCATAACAGTGTGGAACGTAATAATACTAAGTACATACGCAACTTTAGGGAACTGGTAAACAATCATGATACATGCATGTTGGCACTGTTGGAAACTAAAATGGATAGCCATGCAAGACTTAGAGCAGAGTTTAACTTTTCTGATTACATATAAATACCAGCACTAGGCCGAGCTGGAGTAATGGTAATCATGTGGATAGATGCTTTGGTAGCAGTGGAAAGAATTAGGCAGGCTGACCAGGAGCTTCATGCACTTGTCCAGGTATTGCCAAATCATAACCCATGGCTTTTTAGTTTCATCTATGCTTGTAACTCCTTAGTTAAGAGACTAGAATTATGGAACAACATTAAAAATATTTATAATAATTACAAAGGACCCTGGCTAATGGTGGCGATTTCAATGATGTGCTTAACCATAATGAAAAATGGGGTGGCAGGAATGTCAATAAAAATAGAACTACTAACTTTAGGGCTTGTATCAACTATTGCAATTTAATGGACCTAGGTTTTAAGGGCTCTAAATACACATGGTCCAACCATATGAGGCATGGGTTGAATACCTCTCTATGCTCATTACCCACCTCTAAAACCTACTCTGATCACAATCCTCTACTAGTTAGACTCACAAACACTAAAACAATTACAAAAAATCTTTCAGACTAGAAAAATATTGGCTAAGCCACCCAGAGTTTAGTAATATTGTTGAGAAAAGTTGGACTAATAATAACTTTAATGATGCCCTTGCAAGCTTTAAAGTAAATGTTAGTGAATGGAGCGCCCGAAATTTTGGTAATATTTTTGCTAAAAAAAAGAGACTTCTTGCTAGAATTAATAATATCCAAAACTCTCCTAGTTACACCCATAACACCTACCTTAGAAATCTAGAACAGACCCTTTCCCGTGAATACAATAATATCCTCCGACTAGAGGAAGACCATTAGAAAATTAGGTCCCGAATAAACTAGCTCAGTGAAGGGGGCGCAAATACAAAATTTTTTCCATATATCTGTCCTTAACAGGCGGAGGTGTATTAGTTCTCCTTTTTTAAAGACAACTCTAATAACTGGATCACTGACCGTCAAAAAATAATTAACCACACACACCGGCACTATAAAGATATTTTCACCACTAATCATATTTTGTTAGAATGGAATTCTATCAGTAATGCACACACAAGCTTTTCCAACATAGACCTTTCATCCCTAGATAGACCCCTAGGCACTCATGAAATTATTTGTGCAGTATACTCTTTCAAGCCTTGCAAGGCACCAGGGCCATATGGTATGCAATCAATTTTTTACCAACGTTACTGGAATATTGTGGATCCCTATGTCATTCAGTTATGCAAAGAAACCTTCAGCTAATCCAGAATTCCCAAAGAAATAAACAAAACCCTTCTTTGTCTTATTCCCAAATTCAAACATGCAAACAACCTGAACAATTTCAGACCAATAGGTCTCTGCATACTCACAAAATAATCACCAAGATAATTATCAACAGAATTAAGCCTTTTCTTCCTGACCTAATAAGTCCATGTCAAGCAAGTTTCTTAAAAGGCAGGAGGGCTTGCGATAATTCTATTATCATTCAGGAGGTAATCAACCAATTCAAAAAAAAGAAAAGGGCAAATTGGTCAACTCATTATCAAAATAGACTTTAAAAAATCGTTCGATATAATAGAATGATCGTTTGTCTATAAGGCCCTCATTTTCTTCAAATTCCCCCAAAAAAACTGCATAACCACTAGTCAAATAGTTGTCTTAGTAAATGGGGGTCAAACAGATTAATTTGAACCATCGAGAGGAATCAGACAAGGGGACCCTATATCCCCTACCTATTCATCCATACCATGGAACTGCTTTCAGTCTACATACACCACGAAGTCGATATCTCCCTCTGGAACCCGATCAAAATTAGGTCGAAAGGACTCCTACTCGCTCATATCTTTTACGCAGACGACTTAACATTCATGGGACAAGCAAAGACAAACACAATGAATTCTATCCACCACTGCCTATCTACATTCTGCTCCCTATCAGGCCACAAAATCAATAACAATAAATCTAAAATTTTGTTCTCCAGAAATTGCTCTGCAACCATAAAAAGTACACAATCAATCTTTTCAACATTAAGCAGACCAACAGGTTTGGAAAATATTTGGGCTTCCCAATTGCAAACACTAGGCCCAAGCCATTGGACTTCCAATTCGTAATTGACAACATGAGGAATAAGCTCTCAAGCTGGAAAACAAATTTGCTTACACTGGCTGGAAGAGCAACATTCGCAAAAGCAACCCTCAATGCTATTCCTAATCACAATATGCAATACATATCCCTCCCAAAAAGACTCTACACCAAATCAATAAAATACGACGTGATTTTATTTGGGGAACGACCACTACTAAAAGGAAAATACACTATGTCTCATGGGACGTTGTAGCCCTTCCAAAGGACAGAGGTGGCCTAGGGATACCAAAGGCAGGGCATAAAAACAAGCTATCCTTGCAGGCCTAGCTTGAAGATTATTTGCCAACCCAACTACACTATGGGCAAATATCTTAATCCAGCACAACCAATATAAGTCTAATATCAAGGACACCTCTTTCAACTGGCAAAATGTCCTGTAAGGCTGGGAAACCATCAGCAAGGAGCTGACTTGGGACATTGGAAATGAAAAATCTATAAACTTCTATTATGGATGTTGGGCCCCAAACAAAACGAACACTCGTTCAATCATCCAAGGTCCTCTAACCAAATATGAGGGCAATATAACCCTTAATCAAGTCTAGGTAAATAACCAATAGGACTGGTCAAAAATATTACTTGAACTACCCACAAACATTGCCTCAAATATCACCCCCACTCACTCCGTACAAAACCCTAATGCAGCATATACACCCTTGTGTATGCCAAACACAAATGGCATCTTCACCACCCACTCCGTCTACAAATTACTCCACCAACACATCCCTACAGCAACCGACTATGCTGGATCTGAAACTGCACACCCTCGATAAATTAAATTTTTTCTCTGGCAATATTTTAAAAATAGGCTACCAATAAACTCCTACCTCCGTCAAATAGGAGTAACAATGGAAAATACTTGCAAAGTTTGTAAAAGAGCGGAAGAAACCATAGCTCACATCTTTTTTGATTGTCCTGCAGCCCAATCGTTTTGGAATACGGTAGGCATGGATATTAATAGCATTCCACGTGACAAATACTGGCTTTTAGCTACTATAAATACCAAAATACTGGTCAACAATAGCCATATTACCTGGGAGGAAATCTTTCCTTTTGCAATATGGCACCTTTGGCTAAATCGTTACAACAACTGTTACCAAAACTACTCAAACATCTTAAATTATCATTGGTTAAAACTCGTGCCATGGAATTTAAATTCTTAACACCCAACTACAAAACACATCACACAAAACTCCGACTCACATAAAATTGTACGCACCATCACCCCATAAATAGAAGCTTAACATTAATGCCTCTATAGATAATCATAACACGGGAGGAATTGGGGGTTTAATTAGAAATGATTGTGAAAATTGGATCGCAGGCTTTATCAATAGGATCAAAGCCAATAACCCCACCCATGCAGAATTATAAGCACTCTAGACAGGTTTGAATTTGGCATATCAAAAAGGAATAGTGCCACTGGAGATAGACACGGACTCAACGAACATAATCAAGCTACTGCAACACAATACATCCCCCGCCTATACTAACATTATCTTAGAATGAAGGTACTTGTTGAAGAAATTGGGGAATCCAGTGATCCGGCATAGCTTTCGCGAAGGCAACAAGGTGGAACACTTTTTGGCAAGATGGGGTACGAAGCAACACCCAGATTCTACAACTACTGTTTTGCAATCACCGCCGGACACAGTAATGAAGGCCCTAGAAGATGACAAGAATGGAGTTTTGAGCACTAGACTAGTTTTAAACTCTCTTTGTACTATATTAGCAGAAATTGGGAACGTTAGTATTATTCGTACTACTATTAACAATGATGTAACGCCACATTGATCTTTTATGACTAAATATATCCCTATTTCCAAAAACAAAGAATGTGATTTAGTTTCGAATTTACCATACAAATAATGAGCATGGATCACATTCGAAAAATCTTCTCGTCGTGACTTCTTGTGTTATCCGATAGAGAAAATAACTTTCTATGCAAAAGAAACTTTAAAGTTAGGAAATGTATCATCGTCGAAAACTTGTTTACCAAAGACCAAAATTGATGTCCATTTCTTATAAATTTTTGTGATGATTTAACTTCCTAATTTCTTAAGGTGTATGAAAAATATTTTGATGAAGTTGAAAGAAAGAACTTTTGAAAATTAAAGTTGTATCTAGATATGAATTCTATTTTAGGAAAAAGTTATAGTTTTGTGAATCAAAATTATTATTTCATTTGAGATATTCCACAAATTAGTTTTCCGATGTCAAATTCTATGTTTCAAGCTAATTAACTTGAAATAATCGATCAAATTATGAAAGAACATTGATTTGCAAGTACTATTTAAGTTGAAGTTGAAAGGGTTAACGGACATAATTTGGATCAGTTAACCTTTTAACTAGAGGTTTCACATTCGAACATTAGGATTGAAGAAACCCATGGTAGAAAAAATAGTTGAGGAATTAATCTAAATAATCGTCTACCCAATAATTTAAATTAAAAATAGCTTATAAATATATAATATATTTATAATATAATCTAACATATAATTTGTACATATAATTTATATATACCGGCTAGGAAAAGTAAACAATGAAGCCAACCAGCTTTTTTTGTAAAGATCCCAAAATAGTTCCTCCTCTAAGGGACCTTAGGCAACTCAAATTTGGATTATTCGGGTCAATGCATAGTGCCATATGATTATAACAAAAAAGTATATGGCCATATAACAAAAAGTGTTATGAAATAGAAGATTCTTACACTTCTATTTAAGGTGAATGTCTTTAATGTATTTAATTAGAGAGATTTTAGAGTCCTATTATTGGTAGCAAGATCTTCCTCCTCCCTATAAATAGAGGTGCTCTCTACCATTGTAATTCACTCCTAACTCTCAATAAGAAGAACTCTCTCTACTCTTCTCTCTATTGCTATTGTTCTTGCTCTATTGTTCTTGTCTTTTGCTTTAGTTTATAACACGTTATCAGCACGAGACTCTACCGTCTCAAGTATCATTCTCGAAAATCCAAGGTATTTTCCCTCTTCCTAATTTAATTTTCGAGTATGTCTGACATTATGAAAAGAAAGTTCGTTGCCCTTGAAATTTCGGGCAAGAACTATATGACATGGGTGTTGGATGCTGAAATCCACTTAGATGCTATGGGTCTCGGAGACACCCTCAAAGATAAAGAAAAAGCATCCACCCAAGATTGTGCGAAGGCCTTGATTTTCTTGCGCCACCACCTTGACGAAGGTTTGAAGATTGAATATCTCACCGTCAAGGATCCACTCGTTTTGTGGAACAGCTTAAAGGAGAGATATGACAACCTGAAGTTGGTCACTCTGCCACAAGCACGATATGATTGGGCCCATCTGAGGCTACAGGACTTTAAGTCCGTTTCTGAATATAATTCTGCTATGTTCAGAATTACTTCTAAACTGAAGCTATGTGGAGATAACATCTCCGATTACAATATGCTTGAGAAAACGTTTACAACGTTTCATGCCTCCAATATGGTACTGCAGCAACAGTACCGAGAGAAAGGCTTTACGAAGTACTCTGAACTGATTTCTCTCTTACTAGTGGCTGAACGAAATAATGATCTGCTCATGAGAAATCACGAAAATAGACCAACTGGGTCTACACCACTGCCTGAAGCAGATATGGTGCACTCGCATTATGCCAAACATAAAAGGGACCATGATCACGGTCATAAACGGGGTCAAAGCCAAGGACGTGGACAAGGAAGAAATTCCAAAGAAGTCCGTCACCCCCCAAAGAGAGATAACCACCGAAAGCAGAAACGGGGTCCAGAAGATCCTAAGGCAAATAGTTCAGAAACTATATGTTATCGTTGCGGTGGAAATGGGCACTGGTCTAGGATTTGCCGTATACCAAGACACTTGGTTGACCTTTATCAAGCATCTCGAAAGAGAAAAGGCCCTGAAACAAATTTTGTCTATGACGACAATGAGGATATCACCCACCTGGATGTGGCAGACTTCTTTGAGCAACCCGATGGAAAAATAGACCACCTAATCGGAGATGGATCCGTGATGAAAGAAGATGGAGTTATTTGATTTTGTTCTACTTATTTGTATTAGTTAGTGAATAAACTAATAGTCATTAGCATTAGCTCGTATTAGTTAGTTCATAAAGCAATGTTAGCAGTAGTTCTTTAGAATATCTTCAATATGTTCAAATATCAATAAAACTTTTATTTTCCAGTGGGGGTAATCGACTAGCCTGAAAAACTAGTCGATTATCAACTATTTTCGCATGAAAGTTGAAAAACAATTGATCAACAATCGATTGTCTTTGGCTAACAATCGATTGTCTTGAAACAGTGAGGTCTGGAATTTTTCAAAAATCACCCACAATCGATTGTCTATATCTAACAATCGATTGTCGTTAGGCAGTTAATCTGGAAATTTTCAAAAATCATCCACAATCGATTGTCTTTGTCTAACAATCGATTGTCTTGAAACAGAGGTCGAATTTTTCAAAAATCATCCACAATCGATTGTCTTTATCTAACAATCGATTGTATTGAAACAGTGAGATCTGAAGTTTTTCAAAAATAACAAATAATCGATTGTGTGTGTTTAACAATCGATTGTCTATGTTCCAACAATCGATTGTGTGTTTAATAATCGATTGTCTTATGAAAAACGCTGAAATTTTCAAACTGCAAAGTAATTGATTATGAACAACATATCTGATTTTGTTAGTCAACTGTTAGTAGCAGATTTTGAAAATATTATGTGACACAAAAAGAATTGAACTTGCTTATTCTTATGTTCCTGTATTTCTTTTGTATGTCATACCATGGAAAGTAAATTGATCGAAGGCTCCAGAAGAGCCATTGTAACTCTGCCCAAGGGCACGACGTTAATCATAGAGAATGCTATGTTCTCCTCCAAGTATATGAGAAACTTGTTGAGTTTTAAAGATGTACGCCGGAATGGCTACAATATTGAGACAATGGATGAAGATAATCTCGAATATCTCGTCCTCACTTCAAAGAATGTCTCCGGCCAAAAGAGGGTTATTGAGAAATTCCCGTCTTTATCTTGTGGCCTGTATTGGACAAGAATTAGTGCAATTGAGGAATACTGAGTCCAATACATTTGTACTTTGGCATGATCGACTGGGTCACCCAGGATCAACCATGATGAGACGGATTATAGAAAGCTCATATGGGCACCCGTTAAAGAATTTCAAAATCCTTTCAAGTAATGAATATCCTTGCACTTCGTGTTATCAAGGCAAGCTGATTATCAAACCCTCCCCCACAAAGGTTGGGACCGAGTCACCCCCGTTTCTGGAACGTATACAAGGGGACATTTGTGGACCTATTCACCCACCTAGTGGGTCGTTTAGGTATTTCATGGTCTTGACAGACGCATCCTGTAGATGGTCTAATGTGTGCTTGTTGCCATCACGCAACCTTGCGTTTGCAAAGTTAATGGATAATAGATGAGAATAATCTTGAATTCTTCATGAAAACGAGGCTGCCCATTTCGGTTTGGGTTCACGCCATTTTGCATGCAGCAATGCTACTTTGTCGGCTGCCCCCTTCGGCTTAGGGTCACGCCATTTCGCATGCAGCAATGCTAGTTCGTCTCTGACTGACGAATTATCACAAATATTCCCTATTGCAATTGGTTTTGGGTCATGAACCCAATATATCCCATTTAAGAAGCTTTGGATGCGCAGTATAGGTGCCTGTAGCACCGCCATCCCGCACCAAAATGGGTTTGCAAAGAAGGTTAGGAATATATGTTGAGTATGAATCGTCCTCCATTATTCGCTACCTCGAAACATTGACAGGAGATTTGTTCACTGCACTATTTGCAGACTGTCAATTTGATGAGACACTTTTCCCAAAATTAGGGGGAGAAGTCGGTGAAACCAAATGGGAAATTTTGTGGAAAAATGTATCATTATCTCATCTTGATCCACATACCTCTATTTGAAAGAAAGAGGTACAAAAGACTATCCATTTGCAAAGAATAGCAAATCAAATGCCTGACGCATTTACGGACTTAAAGAGGATAACGAAATCCCACATTCACGCGGAAAATGTTCCGATCCGTATTGAAGTCCCTATTGGACAAATATCTAGTGTCATATCCAATGAGTCAAATGCACGCCAGAAGCGTGGCAGACCATTAGGTTCCAAAGATCGAAATCTTAGAAAAAGGAAAAAGAACGATCTAAATGACACTATGAAAGAATCACATGAGGACGCTCATGATTTGATTAATTCCGAGATTCACGAAGAATCTATTGAGCCTGAGACTCTTGAAAATACGGAATACAAGAATGTGAGGATCTCGAACCTCAGTCTGTGGTAGTACAAAATTAATTGAGAGCTCTCGAAGAGCCAATTATTACTATGTTGGAGAAACACAATTGAGTATTGTGCTGTAGTAAGTCTCAAAGAAACTTATTCAGTTTCCAAAGTACACGCGAAAGCGATTGATTATATTGAGACTATAAATAAAGGAAGGCTTTGATTCTCCTATTACTACAACTTGTAGCGGGGTAATTTGTATATGAAAAGCTATCCGCTTTGTTCTCCAGTTTGTACTACACAAACGAAAGAATGCCACAATAAAGTGGATATCTATTGGTATAAAACCCATGTCATAATAAACCCGAAGTTTATTGATAAGTGCACATGTCATGGTGTAAATTTGAAGTTTACCAATATTGATAATTTATTCAGTTGGCATTCATGTTAGCCATCTCATTTTAAGTATGATGTGCAAATTCACATAGGTGAATATTAAAGAACTAGAAAGTTCTTTACGAATACTCTTGTATCACTTGTTCTCATTAATGAACGGACCAACTAAAGAGTTCGGGTTGAAGCCCATAAATTCTGGAAATATGAAAGGTGAGTATGGGCCCATTCACCTGCCATGTATACCACATATGATGCATCTATGATATGGTTACATGCGCCATTGTTATTAACCCGCAGCCTGGCAGTGCTTGCGAGGTAAATCGCTCAGTAATCTAACTTCGAGCATAGTTTCCAGATTCTCTACTCAAGACAGTTCATCTTGATAAGTTGGTTTATATTAAAGTTGGTTTAGCAAGATAATTATTGAGTGCTTCCACTTAATAGCTAAACTGTTTCTTATGAGAACAAAGTTGTATATATCGGTTTGATATACGTTGTATACGAGAGTATATTCTCCCCTCACAAGTGGTTCAAGGTCAGGAACCAAATAATTTCATCTTATATTAAGGTGCTGTGTATATTGACATAATGCACAAAGATGATTTCCCAAAGTTGAGGAAACATGTTAGCTTTACTAACATGAGGGGGAGACATGATAAACACTTGAGAAAATGTTACATGGGATGAATTCTCATTTGTATATGTATATCCCCGAATATCATGATATGAACCTGAAGTTCATAAAAGGGATAATTCAAATTGCAACATATTGCAAAGCATGCTTTACGCATTTACTGACTCAAAGAAAGTAACTAAATGGAAGAGATACAATTCAAGAAGAATTGATTCCATATGAAAGACATGTAGCTTTGAACCTATAGTTCATATGCTTGAAAGTATAAAGGCAAAGGTATGTATAGTCAATTTTCGATATCTTATTTGCTTAGCATGACATGAAAACTTGATATGCAGCTAAAGTCCATTATGCGACTTATATGACTTAACTTGAAAGATTTAAGTTGCTTGAAGCATATGCAATTCTTGGTCCTGAAGTACCACATCCTAAGTACAATTTGTGTACATATGTATCTTGCTATAACTATAAGCATGATGGATTTGAGAATGCATCTATGGAGATATTGAAGAGCTATTCCACGACATTATATGAAGATGTTCATATCTATCAAGAATGATGATTTCCAGGTGCGGAATATTTATTCAAGTCAATATGGTTGATTTATTCATCAAGCATCTATCAAAGATCATTTTGAAGATGATGCACAAGATTGGAATGCAAATGCTCAAGGATATGAATTGATGTACTCATTAGGGGGAGTCAATGCGCGTTGCACTCTTTTTCCCTTACAAGGTTTTGTCCCACTGGGTTTTCCTTGCAAGGTTTTTAACGAGGCAACCAATAGGCGCATATTCAAACATGTGTACTCTTTCCTTACTTTAATTTTTCCCATTGGGTTTTGTTTTAAGGTTTTAACGAGGCACATCATTGAATAGACATTCAAGGGGGAGTGTTATGAAATAGAAGATTCTTACACTTCTATTTAAGGTGAATGTCTTTAATGTATTTAATTAGAGAGATTTTAGAGTCCTATTATTGGTAGCAAGATCTTCCTCCTCCCTATAAATAGAGGTGCTCTCTACCATTGTAATTCACTCCTAACTCTCAATAAGAAGAACTCTCTCTACTCTTCTCTCTATTGCTATTGTTCTTGCTCTATTGTTCTTGTCTTTTGATTTAGTTTATAACAAAAAGGAATTTTTTCCTATGTACACTATATATGAAACCTTATTATCAAATATGTGCATATTATGTATATTACCTGTCCAGTCCACAATTTACCTACAACTTATATACCATTCATTATTTAGGCTGAATCTGCTATTTTTAGGGCACGAAAAATCACCCACAGAATCTGGGATTGATTTATTCTACATTAAAATTCAAACTTTGAAATGGAAGCGAGATCTGGAAGCTGCGTAATTTTGAAATGGAAAGGAGATTTCAGTTCTTCATCTTCATCTTCATCTGTTCTTCCATATATTTTCTACCATTGATAGTCATTAAAAAGCTTGAAAGCTTTGAATTCAGATTTGAGTTTTCAAAAATTATTATTTGTTTGGATTGAGTATTGTTAAAAATAATCAGGAATATGGTTTGGAGTTTATATCCCAATTTTGAGGGATTTTGGTGAAGATTAGACTTGATTTTGATTGAATTTCAAATTGAAACTCGAAGAAGAAGAAGAAGACATATTTTCCAGAAATTGTAGATAAATTATAAATTGGGAAGACCAAAACTTCTACAATTAGGTCAAAAATTCCAAATATGCTACAATTGAAATTAGAATTGAGATATTAAAATTCAATGTATCCAGTTTGTAGATATCTTGTAGATAAATTATCGATTATTTGTATTCTGATTGTAGATGCATTATTTTCTGTTTTCACAAATTCAAAACTACTAAAGATTCTACAAAACCTTCTGCAAAAAACAATCTATAATTTATCTGCAATTTTTCTAATTTGACTACATTTCTTCTTCTTCTTTTTTGAATCTGAAATTCAGCCAAAACCAAGTCTAAATCTTCACCAAAATTCCTCAAAATTGAGATATAAACTCCTAAACATATTCTGAATTATTTACAACAACACCCAATTAAAACAAATAATGATTTTTGAAAACTCAAATTTGATTCAAAGCTTCAAAGCTTTTTAATTAGGGTCAATGATGGAATTCAAAATAGAAACTGGGGGGGGGGGGGTTACGGGTAAAGGTAAAATATGGGAAGGGGGGGGGGGAGTGGGAAGATACGGTCTTATAATTATGCCTAATATAAATACACCCTTAATTATATCCCTGATTTGAATTATGGTATATAAATGGTAATTTGGTAAACTGATGTGACGACCCAAAGGGTCATCACCGTAATTCTCCCTTTCTTCGTGCTTCCGAGGCCTTAAAAACCTCTCTTTTAGTTTCCTCGATTTTAATGCGCAGTTCGGGTGTGAAGCCGGAATATTTTTATGTTAAAATATATGAATTTGGTGTTAAAACTATGACTTTTGATAATAATATTGATAAAATTGACGTCAATATTTTGGGTAAGCGGACACAGACCCGTCATGTGATGATCCTGGAAGGTCCGTGGGAAAATATGAGATTCGGGCGTATTTTCGAAATCGAAATCCGAGGTCCCAGGCCCAAGAAAAGAATTTTGAAATTATTTTCTGAAAATGTTTAAGGAGCATGAAAATAAAATTTGATCAAAACATAATGGTATCGGGCTCGTATTTTGGTTCCGGTGCCCGATACAGGTCATATATGTGGTATAAGAGCTTTCTGTAAAATTTGGTCGAAAACTAAAATTAGACGTTTTGAAGTTGAAATGAGGAATGAGGAATTTGAGGTTTAATTCTTTGAATTTGATGTTATTTTAGTAATTTGATCGCTCGAGCAAGTTCCTAGGATGATATTGAGATAGTGTGTGTGTTTGATTGGGGAGCCCCGAGGACTCGGGAGTGATTTCAGGGGGTCGTTGAGAGTGTTTTTGGACTTACAATGCATTAGAAATTCAACAATTTTTGCACAGACCCATTGAACTACGCGAACGCATAGGAGCTCCGCATTCGCATAGCTTTAGTCGACCCTGGCAAAATTCTCTTCTACGCGTTCGCACCCAACTTTTGCGAACGCGATGCCTTGCACTCCCCTCATTCGTGTTTGCGTGCCTACCACGCACGAACGACCCAGGCCCCTAGAAAACTTAACCCTCCGCGTTCGCGTTGCATCATTGCTAACGCGATGCCCATCTGTTCCCAACTCAATGCAAACGCGACCTACTGTCACGATACGACGAACATTTTTCTCCAGTGATTTTAAAAGCCTAAAACAGTGTTCATTACGGGATTATTCCAACTTTTTCACACGAGCTCCTCCCTTAAACCCTCCATAGTCGAAATTCAAGCTCTCCTTCCTCCATAACTCTTTGGGTAAGTAATCTTAACATCATCCCCTCATTATTTCTTCATCTAATCACTAAAATCCTAGCCTAAAAACATGAAATCAAAGTAGAAATTTGGGCATTTGGGTAGACTTAGGTTTTTGAAAATTTTGGGCGATTCAACCTCAATTTGGGGTCGAATCCTTAAACAAATTACATATTTGAACTCGTGGGGTTATGGGTGATTGGAATTTGGTCCGAGCCTCGAGTTTGAACCATGTAGGCCCGGTGTCGGATTTTGGTATTTTTGGAAGAATATTAGAAAATTCATTTCTAAGCTATGAAATTGTGTCCTTGAGCTATTATTGATAATACTGAATCTAATTATGCCTAGATATCATTGTTTCGGAGTTGGATTCTAGAGGAAAGGTGATTGTAGAGCTTTGATTGCTATTTTCGGATCGAGGAAAGTGTTTGATCTAACTTTGGCTTGAGGGAATAAGATTAGGACCATGGTGACGGTTATCTATGCGTCCGAGTCTAGCATGACCATGGGTCTTAAATTGCTTTAATTCGAATAATGTGGTATGACTTGTTGCTTAAATTGATTGAGTTCACATGATATGACCAGTTGAGGACAAATAGAGACTTGTATAGAATATTGGAGCATTGGCTCGACTTAGAGTTGCTGGTAGTTAAGTGTTAGAAGTGGAAGTTCTGTGATTATTTCCCTTGCCGAGATTTTGTTATAAATTAAACCATCCCTTTGCGGGATAATTGAGCTGTTAGTTATATTCCCTCGTCATTTTGATGTTACTCCCCTCGCACTTGAGTTGCGAATGATGTTGGGTGAGTTTTGTTGGTAAATATCGAGGATCGGGTTGCACGTCGCAACTGTACTAAATATTGAGGATCGAGTTGCACGCCGCAAGGGATTAATTGTCGAGGATCAGGCTGCACACCGCAACGGTATTAAATGTTGAGGATCAGGTTGAGTGCCGCAACAGGAATATAGATTGGGTATATTGTTCTGTATGTTGAGCTTTCCGGTATTTCTTTAACAGTTGATATCCACTTTGTTTTCATTCTTGTTAGCTGATTTATGTATTTGAATTGTTGTACCCCACAACATGCTTCCCTCCCCTTTTAACTGTTTAGGCTGGCGTATTCTCCTGTTATTTATATTTGTACAGGTTAAATTGTGGTACGTCCTGTCTAGCCTCGCCACCACCTCGCCGGGGTTAGGCCAGGCACTTACCAGCACATGGGGTCGGTTATGCTGATGCTACACCTCAATGCCTTTTTGTGCACAGAACAGGGAGCAGCTTACGGACCGCCGCAACAATTCTAGACCGGGAGCCGACCTTCAGTCCAGAGACTTTTAGGTAGCTTAGCTAACGTCCGCGAGCCCGGAGTCTCTTCCATGCTATTTCAGTCTATGTTATTGTACCGAGACAGGCTTAATGTGTATTTCCTTCTAGACTCATGTTTTTAGTACTTCTTAGTGGTCCGTGAGTGGTGACACCAGATACTGGGTAGAAATGTAATTTGAGAACTTCTTATCCTATGTTTTCAATTCTTAAATATTTAAAAGCCTTCCGCATATTTAAGTATTTACTTCAGTTTATTATATTGTTTCAGATGATAACGTGTGAAATGTTTAAATAGTTGGCTTGCCTAGCTCCGATAATAGGTGTCATCACGACTTCCGATGGTGAAAATTTCGGATCGTGATAATTAAAATGTAATTAATTCAAACATTAATATTAAGGGCAATAAGATTTCATATATAGTATAGGAAGATAAAAATCCCTTAACAACAAAAGTATTGTTGATTATAATGAACATGTTTGATACCATGCCAAAGTGGTCCCATGGTCTAGAGGTCAGAACATTGGACTCTGAACCCAGTAACACGACTCGGTGGGACCTTTAACTTTTTCATTTTTTCTGAAACATTGTAATCTTCGGTGCACAAAATAAGTTTATCGTTTTAAAGAGACACTATAAGCTATTTCCCCTCTACAAAAGCGGCAGTATAAGATATAAATTGATGTGTAGCATTAAACTGGCAATAGAATTATGGACGTGCTTGTTACATAATGGCCATAATCCTATACTAAAAATATACACTCATGACATACCAAAGCCACTACTACAGTAAAACGTAGTTCTCATATCGATATTAAAACATAATTCAATTTCTCGCTTTTACAAAATCTTCACAAGTCACAACCTTATTTCATTCGCATAAACAACATGCTTTCCAGCATCAAGCAGCAACAATATACTCCACTAAAAAGTACTTGTAAAACATTTCATTCATAAATGCAAAGATCCAATCTTGATTGGTCTAACTATTTCAAGAGCTTGCCTACAAATTTCTCAAGTTTGTATTTTAATGAAATAATGACGCTATAATGAACAGGAAATGGAAGTAGAATTGAATTTAGAAGATCAGCTGTTGGGGCAATGGCGGCCAAAGAAGGAGCCTATCTTGCGAAAAATGTCAAGATTTGAGGAATATATGCTATTTTGGTCTTACCTTTTCTGAGAGATCACACACATGGTGCTCAAGGATTGAGTTTGCAGAGTTAAAGTTTTGATTTTCTTTCATTTTAGGAGATGAGGTTCTTATTTGTTGGGTTTTCCTTGAAATAAGGACCAGTATTTCCTGTCGTGGAAGTTTCTGGTTGGTCCTCAAAGTATTCCCGTGTTTCTTTTTTATTTTTTCCTACTTTTTAAATATTTAATATTAGCAGTTTTTAAGTGATCAAGGCCAAATTTGGTTGGGTTGGGGGGGGGGGGGGGGGAGGGGGCGGGGGGTTTAGAACCCCAGACAACTCCATGAACTTGCCCATGGACTAGCAATCTTAGATCTGTTGATGAGATTCAATTTATTGGATTTAAGTTTGGCAAAAGGTTTGATTATTTTACTAAGTACTGGAAATTTTTTGTACAAATGAAAACGTACGTTTACATAATTGTTGTTTTTGTGAATGTTTTTTAAGTGGACTAAGAATATTTTTGCGCAACAATAAAACTTTAAAAATCTAATTGTAAGTAACTGTTAATAACATAAATTTATATCTGAAATTGGCCTTTTGTTTTTGGAAACTTCCACAAATATTCTAAATAAATCTCAACTTACCAAGCTCTATCCATTAATTATAAACTTGCCAAAACTAGCCAACAAAAATTAAAAAAACCAAAAAATAATAGGGTTCTTTCTATCAAGAATCACATGTAAAAATCACCTTCCATAATTTTAAGCGTGCCTAGCAACATTACATAAAAGACAGAAAGGAAATTTCATGGACGAGGTAGCAAATAACATCATGAAATACAAAAATCTATACAATATTCTAAAAATCTAAACAAAAAAGGAATATTTCCAATGGGTATAGTTGAAATTCATTGAAAATATATAGATAAGTCAATATACCAAATTTGAGGAAGATTGTAGGTGATTTGGATTGATTCTGTATCAAAAATCGTGATTAAATCGAGTTCAAAAAAGTCTTCTGCGACACAAGTATCGAACATATATCACACATGTATCTTACACTCAGGTATACACGGATATACATGTGATATACAATTGATACAAATATAATACATATGTGATACACAAATAATACACAGTGTGATACACATTGTTTTTTTCATGTCTAGCTTTTACTTCGAATTTTCTATTCAAACCACCTCAAAACTTCACAGAACCATCCCAAACTGAGTTTTGAGCTCACTAGGTTGTGTCCAATCTATTCTAATGACACCCACTCAAAACAAAGCAAAAATTTAATATTTTTGTATAAATAGCTAACAAAATATCATATTATATTAATATAATTTGATCAAGTGATCTATATAAATCTAATTGAGAGAATAAATTCTCTCCTAAATAAGAATCTTTTAATGATTATATTATGGATATTGCCGTTGTTTTGTTGCGAAAAGAAAACGTCAATTTGTAGAAGTACAAAGCATCAATACCAAGAAAAAGATAAGATATATAAAAGAGATTTATTCATTTTAAAAGTTTTTTTATTTCTTGGAGAAATAAATAGGTTAGAAATTCACGACAAAATCCTAAAAGTAATTGGACTCCCATTATTCTTTTGGTTTGTGAAGCACTGTTTACCGGTCTAACAAATAGTAGTAGCAGTTGATACCATTTCTTTTATGGGTTCTCTCCTCATCTGCTTCTGCTAGTCATAAACATGACAGACTTGACGTTTAACAAATTTATTTGGAATCTTTTCTTCATAATAAATAAGAACGGCCGGAACATCATTCCACTTTGTTGACCTGATGTAGACTGAACTAAACAAGCTTCAACTTACCCTATTCAACTCGTTCATGTGAAATAGTATTGATTTTTCAATGTTGTATACACCAATAACAACCCAGTATAATCCACTTAGTGGAGTTTGGGAAGGATAATGTGTACGCAGACCTTACCCCTACCCTTGGGTAGAGAGACTGTTTCCAAATAGACCCCCGGCATCCTTCCCTCTAAGAACTTTCCACCTTGCTCTTGAGGATACTCGAACTCACAACCCCTCGGTTGTAAGTGGGGATTGCTTACCATCAGAGCAACCCCTTTTATGAAATAGTAGTATACAGATAGTAGTATATTTGGAAGTGCTTTGAAAAATTGTGTCATCTTTTCAATCTAATGACATCCGTTAAACCTTTGTTATTTCTTAATCTTGTTAAAGATATATAAAGTTGTGCACAAAGAAGACCCTGGCGTGGTTGTTCCCTAATAAGAAATCTCCTTCTAAAACGTCGCAGTATCTTCACCACTAGTAGCAGCGTAACTCCCCTATATTTGCAGAAAACATGATAGGTCTCAGCTGATAAGATAGGAGGGTCGTAATGGATTGAAAGCTATCTTTCATGTCACGGTCCGAATTTTTCACCGTCGAAATCGTGATGGCGTCAAATTTTCAGTTGCTAGGCAAGCCAACACAATTAGAGATTAATACGCTAATTCTTCAAGTAGTTCGATAAATAACAATAATTTAAAACATAACAGATTAAAGAAGTGTGAAAATTCATAATAGCCCAAAAATTTATACACAACTACCCAAAATCCGGTGTCACAATTCACAAACTTCTAAGGGTTACTACAAATACTTGCTGAAGGAAAATACAACTGTTTTTTGAATAAAAGAAACAGTAAACTGAAATAACTAGAAGGAGACTTCAGGGTCTGCGAACGCCGACAGATCTACCTTGGGTCTCTTATGGGATTTAAGTCAGCAGCTTAACTTGGGATCAACTCGATCTGTCCAGTACTGTAATCTGCAAAAAACGTGCAGAATACAGTATCAGTACAACCTACCTCATGTCCCAGTAAATGCCGAGCCTAACCTCGGAGAAGTAGTGACGAGGCTAGGACAATGTGGTATGGCCAAACGCACACGTAAATATACGCGGTCGTCAAGTAATAAAGTGACTAAAAGTCGAATATCGAACCCACTTGGGACTTGTGATTAACTATTAACTAAATTAAACTATCCTAACTATCTAAATAAGAGTTAAACCTAGAGGTATTTGATTCTAAACTAATTAAAATAAAGAAAAATAAACACTCCATCCATTTTAATTTATGTGAACCTATTTTTTTTAGTCTGTGCTAAAAAAATGACCTCTTTTCTTATTTGGAAACAATTTACCTTTATACAATGATTTATAGCCACACAATATATATGTGCTTCATTTTACACTACAAGTTCAAAAGTCTTATCTCTTTTATTAAACTCCGTGACCAGTGAAATGAGTTCACATAAATTAAAACGGAGGGAGTAGTAAACTCTGAACAAAAGGATAGTAGATTTTTATGTTATCAATGCGATGAAAATGATCTAAAGTTATGGGATATCTAACAATCATATTGTATTCTTCATTTGAATTGACTAATTAATTTATCTGATTTATTGGTTGACATGATTCATATTGCTCACAAGAATCTGTCGAGTTCTTACTCGCCTATTCAGGCTAACCTAACGCATATATATCTCTGGAGTTAGAATCAACAAGAACACATTTATAATTCATGTAAATCAACCAAGCAAGGCAATTAGGTATATGTTTATCCTAACCGCGAATCAATTTCCCGATGCCCAAATTCAAGAACTTGCTCTACTCATTCATATATGCAATCTAGAATTCTCACTTTCGAGTTCAACTCTAGATTCGTAGATAGTATCCAATTGATGATCAAGCGATGAATAATTAAGCAAAAAATGAATAAATAAACCAATATGATTCAAGAAGTCAAAACTAATATTCGAACAACAATAATCATGAAAGAACCATAACCCTAGAATGCGACTCTACATAGATATGGTAGTAAAATAACAAATCATACAAGGAAACATAAAATCACTAAGTTTGGTGGAAGAAAGAAAAAACTTGATAAATTCCGGTCTCCACGACGATTCTTTACTTGTGTTTTCTTCTAAAAACATCCTCCTCCCTCAAAATAGGTTTAGGCTGGCTTTTCTATCAGTTGGGGGCATCTTAGGATTAAAATAATCGACTCCCAGTCGAAACTAAGAGTGTACTGTGGCCCGGGCCTGAACCGGACCGGACCGGGCCTGGGCCTGGGCCTGGTGGTACGTATAGGCCCGTGACGGGCCGGTCTTAGTAAAATGGCCCGTGATCCCGGGACCGCTTGGCTCGGGATTGCCAGCGGGGCCTGAACGGGCCCAAACGGGCCCAACGACTCTTTTTTTAATTTTATTGTATATATTGTATATATATATATTATATATTATGTATATATTATTACCAAAATGGCATATCTTTCTTAGTCTTCCTTCCCCCAATGAAATAAGCACAACAAGGTACTAATACCACCATTAAAAGAAAAAAAAACTAAAAGAAGATGTGCCAATTATGGTACTAGTAATATATTGTGTTGTATTAATTAGTATATATTGTATATTTTATATATAAATATATTCCCTTATATATTTTCTTCATTTCTTTTAGTATATATTGTATGTTATGTATATATATATTCTCTTATATATTTTCTTGTAGTATATATTTTGTATATTATGTATATATATTATAACGTATATAGTTATATATTTTGTTGTAGTATATATATTGTATCTCTTATGTATAATGTATATATATATTCTCTTATATATTTTATCTTATGTATATATGTTATTACTTATATATTTTCTTGTAGTTTAGGTTGTATGTTATGTATATATATTCTCGTATATATTTTCTTGTAGTATATATTGCATGTTATAAATATATATATATATATATACATATATATATATATATATACATATATATATATATATATATATATATATTGTACCTTATAAATAATTCGAAGTAAAGACAACAAAATATTGAGAAAAAAGATATTCAAGGATATGTCTTATAATTTTTATTACCCAAAATGACATATCTTTCTTAGACTTCCTTCCCCCAATGGAATGAGCACAACAAGGTACTAATACCACCATTAAAAGGAAAAATAAACTAAAAGAAGATGTGCCAATGTACAAGTTACATCATAATCTATATTGTATCTCTAAAAAATCTCATAAGTCCATCATGAACAAGCTTCGTTTCCACCACCACCAACACAACCTCCTCCCAACCTTGACGGATTTATGAGATTTGTTCGAAATACAGTGTAGATTTTGCGGTTAACCCTAGTACATGTTCAAATCTAGCTCAATCAGGAATTAACACTGTCACCGGAGGTATTTTATATTACGATCCAAATAGAGATCGTGAAGAATTAGCAAAGATGATTACAAGCTACAATAACATACAACCTAAACTACAATATTTATAAGCTACAATATATATATATATATATATATACTACAAGAAAATATATACGAGAATATATATACATAACATACAACCTAAACTACAAGAAAATATATAAGTAATAACATATATACATAAGATACAATATATATACATTATACATACACTATACAATTTATATACTACAACAAAATGTATAACTATATATGTTATAATATATATACAATATATATACTACATGAAATTATATAAGATAATATATATATACATAATATACTACAAGAAAATATATAAGGGAATATATATATATATATATATATATATATATATATATATATATATATATATATATATATATATATATATATACAAAATATACAATATATACTAATTAGTACAACACAATATACTAATTAGTAGTACCACCATTGGCACATCTTCTTTTAGTTATTTTTCCTTTTAATGGTGGTATTAGTACCTTGTTGTGCTTATTCCATTGGGGGAAGGAAGACTAAGAAACATATGCCATTTTGGGTAATATTATATACATAATATACAATATATACTTATTACTACAACACTATATATATATATATATATATATGTATATATATATAATATACAATATATACGAATTACTACAACACAATATACAATGAAATATATTTTATATATACTATACTAATAACTTAGTATAATATATAAAATATATTATATATTATACTAATAACTACTATACAAGATATTGCCTTAAAAAAACCGCCAGGCCCGGCCCGCTAAGCCCAGGACCACTGTGGGCTTAGGCCCGTCATGGACTGGTCTCACCTGCCAGGCCCGGTACACGAAGCCCGGGACCGTGAAGCCCGGCTCGTGAGGCCCGTTTAGGCCCGGGCCCGGGACAAAATACACCCTTAGTCGAAACAGGACAACTTCAAGTTTCGAGCGTCCAAGGCAGCATGGGGTGCTGGCACCCAAAATATTTTGCTTCTATAAATTGCGCCACAGCTAATGCCGCATGCTGGCTGTTGCCCGAAACATTTATTTTTTGCTTTTTCTTCCAAATTTCGCTCTAATTCGCATCATTTTGTCCCAACTTGCATCTGAACGCTTTCTACATATAGGAATACCACAAATGAGCACAAATCATGCTTTGCACCAATAGAAATATCAAACATAGCAAGAACAAGTGCACGATATCACTGTTCGTGCTTTTACTCTCATCCTCACCATAATAAATGAAGGAAACGATGATAAGGAATATAAAATGGCACGACATCGCCCTTCGTGCTTTACACTCTTCCTCACATGATAATGAATATGAAATGGCACGACACTACCCTTTGTGCTTTACACTCTTCTTCACATGATAATAAATATGAAATGGCACGACATTACCTTTCGCGCTTTGCACTCTTCCTCACCCAAACAACAAAATAATAACCGGGAAATAGAATTTTTTATTAACAAGTCCCATTTCAACATTTAGTTTCAGAACGTCAACCTCAATTTTGAGTCAATACTCAATCAATATAAAATTCCTAAAGCCCAACGTAAAGAATAACTAGTCTAAGCATGAAAAATACGAATAAAGAATACAATAATCACAAGAATAAGACTCACTCACATACTACGACTCGACAACAACACATAAGTACTCGTCATATCACTTATATGTTGTACTCAATAATTAAACACATAGCAATATGCAATCATACCTAATCCCTCAAGCCAAGGTTAGACATAAGACTTACCTCGCTCCAATAGCCAAAATCAAAGCTCAATCACCAATTTACCCTTCATATAAGCCTCCGGACCAATAGAATCTAGAAAATTACCAAACAATTTAATTCAAGCCTTAGGAACTACCCACGACAGCGAGGAATTCAATTTAGGTCATTTTTTAAAAAGTCAACACCGGGCCCACTTGGTCCAAATCATTTATACTAGCAACTATTTCAGTTCAAATCATTCTGTAGTCCATCTGAAAATCACCCGAGCTCTCGGGGATCCAAACCAAACATGCATACAAGTATTAAAATATCATACAAACTTGCTCAGGTGATTCATTGCCAAAATAACACCCAGAATTACGAATTTAGCACCAAATCAAATGAAATTCTCAAGAATACTTCGAAATTTCTATTTTCTCAACTGGATGTCCGAATCACGTCAAATCAACTCTGATTCTCATCAAATTTCACAGACATTACTTAAATATTATATTAAACCTGTTCAGGGCTGCGAAACTAAAATATGAACCCGATACCAACAAGATCAAACATTAACAATTTCTAAAAAACCATTAAATTTTCTGACTTACAATTTTCAACAAAAATTTATTACTCCAGCTAGGGACCTCCGAATCCGATTCCGAGCATATGCCCAGGCCCCATATTTTGATACGGACCCACGAGACTTTCAAAATACAAGTCCGGGTCAGTTTTCACAAAACGTTGTCCGAAGTCAACTAAATCAACTTATTAAGGCAAAAATTATTATTTTCATCAAGTTTTAACATAAAAGCTTTCTAGAAACACGTCGAGACTGTACACGCAAATCGAGAAGAAGTAAATTAAAATTTTTAAGACCTCAAAATGCAGAATTTAGTATTAAATCATAAGATGATCTTTTGGGTCATTACATTTCACGGAAATAGTTTATTGATGTACGCAGAAACTCAAACTTCAGAATATTGAAACTAACTAAGACATAGCATTATGGAAGCAATTGATCTGTAGATTGTGGATTCTGATACTGTCTAGTTGAAATTAAACTAATAGTTCGACGAGTGAGGTTTAAAGAAGTCTTAGTTTACCTTAAAAATTAAATTACTTATATTAGGATGAAATAAACATGGATATATAGCAGAATAAATACAGATTATATACCTATTATTTAATTGTTTTGGATTGAGGTATAATTGAATCATATATCAAACTATCAATGCTGTCAGTGGTAGTAGCATTATCACCTCTTTGGGTGGTATATATATTCTCGTAATTACTAGAATGTTTTAAGAGACATGTTTAAGATATGGCTTTGGTGTTGGAAACTAGGGTGTAGCTAGAATGGCCACCTTCTACATTATGTTGGTATTACAGATCGATTGAAAGGGACGCACTCTAATATAGTGCATACTGCTCCATAGCAGAAGTTGACAGCATATTTAAAGATTGTGGTGAGATGAATATAAGATTCTTTTGTTTTTTATTAGAGATTTTGAGTTTGAATTTTTGTAATAAAAAGATCTTGATAAGGTGCGCTTCCACTTTAATAGCCTTATGTTCCCCGAATTCGAATGGTCCGGTCACTGAATGGAGAAAAAAGTAAAAAATATATAGCAAATTGAATGTTCACATGCACGGTCAATAAATAATGAAAATTCGTAAAAAGCAAAATTTAAATAATGAAATTATTTTAAACTATTTGCGTTGCTCCAACATTAAAATAATTGAATGTCAATATTAAACTATTTGTGTTGCTCCAACATCAGCACTTTCCTCAAATCTTTTCCAATATGTGGTGCTAATTTTCAGGATTTACATTTCAATATCAATATCCTTTCATAAATGAAATAATTTAGGCCCCAAAAGCAATAGGATTAAGAGTAATTGTTAGGCAGACAAGTTCCACTGAGAGGAATCCAATAATCATATGGTGAGAGAATTTAGTGTTGATTCTAGATGCACTCGCCAGTTCATTAGATTAAAACACCTTACCACTTCTTTCATATTTGTGTTCTCATTATATCCTACTTGACTTATTACTGTGCAAGATAAAGTAGTTATTAATTAAAAAGATTGTGGAAAATTGAAAACGATAAAGGTTATATAAAGAAAAAAAAAACAATGATTGCCTACTTAGTGGGAGGAAGCGCTTTAATTTAACCAATAGCTCAAGTACTAGATCGGAGTAAGAGACTTTTATGTTTAAAATTTTATTAAACAGCATTTAGCCACGTTGTCTCCGAAATTGAATAATTACGAACCCATATCATGTGCTACAATATATTACTCCACCTATGTTTACATGGAATCTCTGGTACTGTATTCTCTAATGAATTAGATGTTACCGACGACCTAAAGGGTTATCACCGTAAATTTTTTTTTTCTTTGTGTTTTTGAGGTCTTGAAAACTTTTTATTTGGTTGCTTCAATTTGCGCGCGCAGTCCGGGCGCGAAGGCGGAAATTTTTTATGTGGAGATATTTGAATTCTGTGTTAAAAACTATGAATTTTGATAATAAAATTGCTATAGTTGACTTTGGTTAACATTTTGGGTAAACGGATCCGGACCCATGATGTGACGGTCCCGGAGGGTCCATGAGGAAATTTGGGACACGGGCGTATTCCCGAAATCGAAATCCGAGGTCCAGGCCCGAGTACGGAACTTTTCTGTGAAATTATTTTCTGAAAATGCTTAAGGAAAAGTAAAACTAAAAATTGATTAAAAGTAATAGTATGGGGCTCGTATTTTGGTTCCGACGCCCGGTGCAAGTCTTACATGAGAGTTAAGCGTTATCTGTAAAGTTTGGTTGAAATCGGACGTCATTTGACGTGTTCCGGACTAAAATTGGAAAATTTGGAAGTTTTGAACTTTGAAATGAAAACCATGAGTTTGGGAGGTTGATTCTTTGATTTTGATGTTATTGTGGCAATTTGATCACTAAAGCAAGTTCGTAGGATGATGTTGAGTTAGTGTGTGCGGTTGGTTGGGAGCCCCGAGGGCCCGGTAGTGTTTTCGGAGGTGGTTTGAGATGTTTTTGGCTTTTTGAACTTAGTAGATTTTCTGCAATTTTTGCACAAATCCTTTCCTCTATGCGATCGCATAGAGTCCCTTGCTAGCCCTCCCACTTTGTTCAATGCGATCGCATAGCTTGGCCAGCTTCTTCAATGCAATCGCATCCCGTTCTACGCGATCGCATAACATTAAGCGCCACCTGGAACTTTGGCTTCCCTCCCTTCTATGCGTTCGCATGACCTTGTATGTGATCGCATAAGCCAGCTTCCCATTCCCCTATGCGATCGCATATGTTTCCCCCGATCGCATAGACCAAATTCCCTCAGTGATTTTAAAAGCCTAAAAACAGAACAATGACGGGATTTCTTCCCAAATTCTCACACGAGCTCTTCCTAAAATCCTCTATTGGACAAAATTCAAGCTTTCATTTCTTCATAGTTCATTGGGTAAGTAATCCTAACTTCATTCTTCTTGATTCGTTCATCTAAACATCAATTTTCTAACCCTAAAATATGAAATCATGGTAGAAATTAGGGCTTTTGAGTAGAGTTGGGTTTTTGAGAATTTTGGACGATTCAACCTCAATTTGGGGTCGAATCTTAAAACAAATCATATATTTGGACTCGCGGGGTTATGGGTAATTGGAAATTTGGTCCGAGCCTCGTGGACCATGTGGGCCCGGCGTTGTATTTTGGTATTTTTGGAAGAAAGCTAGAAAATGCATTTCTAAGCTATGAAATTGTATCCTTGTGCCATTATTGATAATATTGAATCGCTTTATGTTAGATATCGTTCGTTCGAGGTCGAATTCTAGAGGAAAGGTGATTGTTGAGCTTTGAGTTGCTATTTTCAGATTCGAGGTAAGTGTTCGATCTAACTTTTGCTTGAGGGAATAGGATTAGGTTAATATTTGCTATGTGCTACGTGGAGTTGGTATATAGGTATGGTGACGGTTACCTATGCGCCCGAGTCTAGCATGACCGTGAGTCATAATTGCTATTAAAATGTCGAAGGAAGCGGACAATTGTGATAATTACTTGTTAAAAGAACTATGAAGTGATAGTTGAGAAGCAAATGAACTAAAGAGGAATTTTTGGTACTTTTCCCTTGCCGGGACTTATTGTTGAGCTGTTTTCCATTGCCGGGACCTATTGTTGAGCTGTATTCCCTTGCCGGGACTTATTGTTGAGTTATTCTCCCTTGCCGGGATATTTTATCTTATTATATATTCCTTTCCCGTTTGGTTGTGACCATTGATTTTGGTGAAGAAGAGAGAGGTTATGCACGAAGGGTCTTTCCGTGCCATGTTTCTTGATTATTTGAGCACGAAGGATCATTCCGTGCCTTGTGTTTTGAGAGTTATGTGAGGAAAGCACGAAGGGTGATGCCATGCACTATGTATTGAGAGTAAAAGCACTGGGTGATGCCGTGCACTGTATATTGAGAGTAAAAGCACGAAGGGTGATACCGTTAATTATATTTAACAGTTTTGGTGAGAAATGAGAGTAAAAGAACGAAGGGTGGTGCCGTACGGTTGTTGATTCCCTGGCTTTCTCTATTTAATGTTATATATTCAGTTCCATTTCTTGTTTTTTGGATTTATTATTGAACTGTTACACCCCCAACATGTCCCTTCCCATTATCTGTTTAAATTTTTGTAATCTTTTTGTTATTGCACATATATCTGTACATGTTGGTTGTGGTAGGTCCGGTTTAGCCTCGTCACTACCTCGCCGAGGTTAGGCCGGACACTTAACAGCACATGGAGTCGGTTATGTTGATACTACACTTTTGTGACTTTTGTGTACAGGTCAGGACACAACTTATGTACCGCAGTAGTAGTTAGGGAGTGATCCTTCAGTCCGGAGACTCCGAGGTAGTTCGTTGGCGTCCGCGGGCCCTGAGTCTTCTCTATCTCTTCCAGTTTGTTTTTATTGTACCAAAACAGACATGTTATGTATTTCTTTCAGACTATTGTTTTTAGTACCCTTTTAGTCGTCCATGAGTAGTGACACCAGATATTGGATAGAGGCACGTTACTAATTTCCGCACTTTATCATTGCTATTGTTGCTAAAAGTCTTCCGCATGATTTTAATTAATTATTTCAGTATTTATATTGTTTTAGATTAAGGTTTTTATGAAAATGATTAAAAAAGGTTGGCTTGACTAGCTTCGACTGTAGGCACCATCACGACTCCCAATGGTGGAAAAATTCGGGTCGTGACAAGTTGGTATCAAAGGTCTAGGTTACTTGGGTATCACAACTTACAGACAAGCTCGGTAGAGTCTGAGGGATCGGCACAGAGACGTCTGTATTTATCCCCCAGAGTCAATAGAGTTAGGAAAAATTTCACTTTGTTCATTCTTATCGTGCGATTCTATTTCTCAAATATTGATTGTCGTTCTACTTTGTTCTTTCGTAGATGGCGAGAAAACGTGCGTCTTTTTCTTCCGCGCAGCATCCCAGCCCCCAGCAGCAGCTCCCGCGAGGGGTAGGGGCCGTGCCAGAAGCCGTGGTAGGGGCATAGCCTCGGGCAGCAGTTCCAGAGGTGGAGCCTCATATTGACTTTGATGAGGAGGTTCCAGCCCCACCAGCTCTAGTGGGCCCAGCTTAGGTCTCAGGAGGAGTGATGTTTTCTCCGAATCTCCAGGATGCTTTTGTCCGCATTGCAGGCTTTATGGATAGTGTTGCTAGAGGGGGATTGCTGCCAGTAGCACCAGCCACTTCTCAGGATGGAGGAGGGGTTCAGACTTCTGCTACACGTACTCCGAAGCAGGTAGCTCCCCAGACTCAGGTTCCATTGGTTCAACCTGCAGTGGCACCTCAGACAGGCGTTACAGCTCAGGCCAGAGATAGGACGGCCATGTCTTCGGATGCTTTGTGAAGACTTGATCGATTCTCCAAGCTCTTCACTACTACTTTCAGCGGTGCTTCATCGGAGGATCCCCGGGATTTTCTATTCAGTTGTCATGAGATCCTCAGGACTATGGGGATAGTAGATACCAATGGGGTCGATTTTTGCACCTTCAGGATTGTGGGATCCGCCAAGACTTGGTGGAGGGATTATTGCCTATCTAGACCAGCAGGGTTACCAGCTTTGACATGGGATTAGTTTACAGAGTTATTTTTGAGAAGAATCTCCTCGTCACTCAGCGGGAGGCACTTCGCAGACAGTTTGAGCGCCTCCAGCAGGGATCCATGACAGTTACATAGTATGAGACCAAATTTATTGACTTGGCATGCCATGTAGTTTTGATACTCTCTACAGAGAGAGAGAGGGTCTGGAGGTTCATTGATGGATTGATTTAGCCGATTCTCCTTCAGATAGCTATGGGAGTTGGCAGTGATATTACCTTTCAGGAGGCGGCCAATGCGGCCCGCGGGTAGAGATGGCACTGGTTCGAGGAGGTAGTCAGGGTTCAGACAAGAGGCCTCGACATTCTGGCAAGTTTAGTGGTACCTCATCTGGAGCTAGGGATTCCTATGACAGAGGCCATCCTCCGAAACCTTTCTAGTGGGCACTTTAGGTTTCTCATGGTACCCCAAGCGGTGGTGGTCATCAGCAGTATTATTCGGACCAGCAGTCCTTTAGTGCACCACCAGCCCCCATGAGTGCACCGCCACTTCAGAGCTTCAGGGGAGGACATACTGGTCGATAGGGCCAGCAATCTCAACCGCCGAGGGCATGTTATGGTAGTGGTGACCCAGGTCATGTTGTCAGGTTTTGCCCTTGAGCTTCGAGTAGTTATCAGCAGCAGGGTCCTCGCCCTACGATTCAGGAAACAGGTGATCCACAGGCTGCCCAGGCAACTAGAGGCGGGGGTAGGGATCATAGAGGTAGAGGGAGAGACCATAAAGGTGGAGCTCGGGACAGCTAGAGGCAGGGGTCAGCCTGCAGCAGATCATCCCAGAGATACAGTTCGAGGAGGTAGGGGCCTGCCCCGTTGTTATGCATTTCCAGCCAGGCCAGAGGCCGAGTCATATGATGTTGTGATTACATATACTATACTGGTCTGTGATAGGGGTGCTTCAGTATTATTTGATCCGGGATGTACTTATTCTTATGTGTCATCCGATTTTGCACCCTATTTGATCATGCCTAGTGTGACCTTGGATATTCTTGTATATGTGTCCATACCGGTTGGTGATTCTATAGTGTTCTACCGAGTGCATCATTCTTGTATGGTGGTATTTGAGGGTCTTGAGACCCATGTCGACTTATTGCTCTTAGACATGGTGGACTTTTATGTTATATTGGGGATGGATTGGTTGTCCCCGTACCATGCTATCTTGGATTGTCACGCCAAGATCGTGACTTTGGCCTTGCCAGATTTTCCTTGACTTTAGTGGAGAGGGAACCCAGATCATGCCACCCGTAGTGTTATTTCGTATGTTGAGGCTCGACGTATGGTTGAGAAGGGGTGTCTAGCAAATTTGGCGTATGTTCGCGACTCCAGCGCAGAGTTCTATCTATTGGCTCTGTCCCTATTGTTCGGGAGTTCCCCGAGGTTTTCCCTTCAGACCTGCCGGGTATGCCGCCCGACAGAGATATTGATTTCTGTATTAATCTGGCTCCTGGACTCAGCCTATTCCTATTCTGTCATATCGCATGGCCCCGCCATAGTTGAAAGAGTTGAAGGAGTAGCTTCAGGACTTGCTTGATAAGGGTTTCATTAGACCAAGTGTATCACCTTGGGGTGCACCAGTGTTGTTTGTGAAGAAAAAGGACGGTCGATGAGGATGTGTATTGATTACCAGCAGTTGAACAAGGTGACGATAAAGAACAAGTATCCATTGCCGAGGATTGACAATTTATTTGACCAGCTCCAGGGTGCCAGGGTGTTCTCAAAGATAGATTTGAGGTCTGGTTATCATCAGCTGAGGATTAGGGCGTATGATGTCCCTAAGACAACATTTCGTACTCGGTATGGGCATTATGAGTTTTTTGGTCATGTCGTTTGGGTTGACCAATGCCCCGACAACAATTATGGAGTTGATGAACCGAGTGTTCAGACCTTATTTGGATTTATTTTTGATTGTATTCATTGACGACATCTTGGTATACTCCCGCAACCAGGAGGAGCAAGAGCAGCACCTCAGAGTGGTTCTTCTGACTCTAGAGGATAGCTAGTTGTACGCCAAATTCTCAAAGTGCAAATTTTGGTTGAGTTCAGTCGCATTTCTAGGTCATGTCCTATCAGTAGAAGTAATTCAGATGGACCTGAAGAAGATAGAGGCAGTCAAGAACTAGCCTCGACCAGCTTCAGCTACAGAGATTCAGAGCTTCTTGGGGTTAGCTGGTTACTACAGACGTTTCTTGGAGGGGTTTTCATCTATCGCAGCCCCCCATGACCAGATTGACTCAGAAGGGTGCCCAATTCAGGTGGTCAGATGAGTGCGAGGCGAGCTTCCAGAAGCTCAAGACAGTTCTAACTACGACACCGGTATTGGTTTTGCCCATGGGATTTGGGTCTTATACTGTGTATTGTGATGCTTCCCGCGTCAGTCTTGGCACAGTGTTGATGTAGAATGTCAAGGTTATAGCATATGCTTCAAGGAAGTTGAAGGTCCACGAGAAGAATTATCGATTTCATGACCTAGAGTTGGCAGCCATTTTTCATGCCTTGAATATCTGGAGGCATTATTTGTATGGTGTGACGTGTGAGGTATACTCGGATCACAAGAGCCTTCAATACTTGTTCAAGCAGAAGGAGTTGAATTTGAGACAGCGGAGGTGGTTGGAGTTGTTGAGAGATTATGATGTTTCTATTTTATACCACCCGGGAAAGGCCAATGTGGTGGCCGATGCATTGAGTAGGAAGTCCGCCAGCATGGGTAGTCTTGCATATATTCCGGTCAGCCAGAGACTGCTTGCCTTCAATGTTCAGGCCTTGGACAATAGATTTGTGAGATTGGGTATTTCTTAGACGAGCAGGGTGTAGCTTGCACGGTATCTCGCTCGTCATTGATAGAGCGTATCTGGGAGCGGCAGTTTGATGATCCCCATTTGTGTGTCCTAAGAGACATGGTGCAGCGGTGAGGTTCCAGGGAGATGAATTTGGGAGATGATGGCGTATTGAGGTTGCAGGGGAGAGTCTATGTGCCTAATGTTGATGGCATTCGAGAGTCGATCATAGCGGAGACCCACAGTTCTCGGTATTCTATTCATCCAGGCATCGCAAAGATGTATCATGATTTGAGACAACATTATTGGTGGCGCAAAATGAAGAAAGATATTGTTGCATATGTGTCTTGTTTTCTGAAATTTTAGCAGGTTAAGTACGAGCATCAGAGGCTCGGTGGGATATTTCAGAGGATTGAGCTTTCTGAGTGGAAGTGGGAGAGAATCACCATAGATTTTGTTACTGGCCTTCCGATGACTCGGAAGAAGTTTGATGCTATATGGGTTATTGTTGATAGGCTGATTAAGTCAGAGCATTTTATCCCAGTTGCCACTACCTATTCATCCGAGAGGTATGCTGATATTTATATCAGGGAGATCGTTCGCCTTCATGTGGTGCCCATATGAGTTGGGCACCCAGGTCCAGTTGAGTACGACATTTCACCCCTAGACGGACGGTCAGTCCGAGAGGACTATTCAAATTCTTGATGATATGCTCCGAGCCATCGTTATTGATTTTGGAGGCTCTTGGGACCAGTTCTTACCCTTAGCAGAGTTTGCCTACAACAACAGCTACCAGTCCAGTATTCAGATGCCTCCGTATGAGGTGTTGTATGGTAGGCTGTGTCGGTCCCCAGTCGGATGGTTTGAGCCGGGAGAGGCTCGGTTATTGGGTACAAATTTGGTACAGGAGGCATTGGATAAGGTCAAGATCATTCAGGACAGACTTCGGTCAGCTCAGTCTAGGTAGAAGATTTATGCAGATCGTAAGGTCAGAGATGTTTCTTTCATGGTTGATGAGTGAGTATTGCTCCGTGTATCGCCTATGAAGTGCGTGATGAGATTCGGGAAGAAGGGAAAGCTTAGACCTAGGTGTATTGGCCCATTTGAGATTCTTGACCGTGTGGGGAAGGTGGCTTATAGACTTGCCTTTCCACCTAGCTTGTCAGCCGTGCATCCGGTTTTTCACGTATCCATGCTTCGGAAGTATCATGGCAATCCCGCCCACGTGTTAGATTTCAGTATTGTCCAATTGGACAAAGATCTGTCATATGAGGAGGAGTCGGTTGCTATTTTAGACAGGCAGGTTCAACAGTTGAGGTTGCGGAGTTTTCCTTCAATACGTGTTCATGGGAGAGGTCAGCCTCATGAAGCATCGACCCGGGAGTCCGAGCCTGATATACAGAGTCGTTATCCCCATCTATTCCCCGACTCAGGTACTCTTTTCTTTTCTCTGTTCGAGGACGAACAATTGTTTTAGAGGTGGAGGATGTGACGACCCAAAGGGTCACCACAGTAATTCTCCCTTTCTTTGTGCTTCTGAGGCCTTGAAAACCTCTTATTTGGTTTCTTCGATTAGCGTACGCAGTCTGGTTGCGAAGCCGGAAAATTTTTATGTGAAAATATTTGAATTATGTGTTAGAAACTATGAATTTTGATAAAAATATTGCTATAGTTGACTTTGGTCAACATTTTGGGTAAACGGACCCGAACCCGTGATATGATGGTCCCGAGGTCCTTAAGGAAATTTGGGACCTGGGCGTATTCCAGGAATCAAAATCGGAGGTCCCAGACCCGAGTATGGAACTTTTCTAAGAAATTGTTTTTTGAAAATGCCTAAGGAAAAATGAAAATGAAAATTGATCAAAAGTAATAGTATCGGGCTCGTATTTTGGTTCCGATGCTTGGTACATGTCTTAAATAAGCGTTAAGCGCTATCTGTAAAGTTTGGTTGAAATCGGACGTCATTTGACATGTTCCAAACTAAAAATAAAATTTTTTAAAGTTTTGAACTTTGAAATAAAAATCATGAGTTTTGGAGGTTGATTCTTTGATTTTAATGGTATTGGCGATTTTATCGCTTGAGCAAGTTCGCAGGATGATATTGAGTTAGTGTGTGTGGTTGGGTTGGAGCCTCAAGGGCTCGGGAGTGTTTTCGGGGGTGGTTCGGGATGTTTTTGGCTTTTTGAATTTAGCAGATTTTCTGCAATTTTTGTACTGATCCTTTCCTCTATGCGATCGCATAGGCTTCTCTGTGATTGCATAGAGTCCATTGCTAGCCCTCCCACTTTTTTCAGTGCGATCGCATACCATTCAACGCGGTCCATATCTTGGCCAGCTTCTTCAATGCGATCGCATCCCCTTCTACGCGATCACATAGCATTAAGCCCCACCTGGAACTTTGGCTTCCCTCCCTTCTATGCGTTCGCATGACCTTGTATGCAATCGCATAAGCCAGCTTCCCACTCCCTATGCGATCATATTTGTTGCCCCGCGATCGCATAAATAAAATTTGCCCAGTGATTTTAAAAGCCTAAAAACAGAACAGGGACGGGATTTCTTCCCAAATTCTCACACGAGCTCTTCCTAAAATCCTTCATTGGACAAAATTCAGGCTTCTATTTCTTCATAGTTCATTGGTATGTAATCCTTACTTCATTTCTTCTTGCTTCCTTCATCTAAACATCAATTTTCTTACCCTAAAACATGAAATCATGGTAGAAATTAGGGCTTTTGAGTAGAGTTAGGTTTTTGAGAATTTTGGGCGATTCAACCTCAATTTGGGGTAGAATCTTAAGACAAATCATATATTTGGACTCGTGGGGTTATGGGTAATTGGAATTTGGTTCAAGCCTCGAGTTTGGACCATGTGGGCCCGGTGTCGGATTTTGGTATTTTTGGAAGAAAGTTAGAAAATGCATTTCTAAACTAGAAATTGTATCCTTGTGCTATTATTGATAATATTGAATTGATTTATGTTAGATACCGTTGGTTCGGGGTCAAATTCTTGAGGAAATGCGATTGTTGAGCTTTGAGTTGCTATTTTTGGATTCGAGGTAAGTGTTCGGTCTAACTTTGGCTTGAGGAAATATGATTAGGTTAATATTTTGTATGTGCTACGTGGAGTCGGTGTATAGGTATGGTGACAGTTACCTATGCGCCCGTGTCTAGCATGACCGTGAGTCATAATTGCCATTAAAATGTCGAAGGAAGCGGACAATTATGATAATTACTTGTTATTGAACTATGAAGTGATAGTTGAGAAGCAAATGAACTAAAGATGAATTTTTGGTACTTTTCCTTTGCCGGGACTTATTGTTGAGCTATTTTCCCTTGCCGGGACCTATTGTTGAGCTGTATTCCCTTGCCGGGACTTATTGTTGAGTTATTCTAACTTGATGTGATATTTTGTTTTGTTATATATTCCTTTCCCATTTGGTTGTGGCCATTGATTGGGTGAGGAAGAGAGATGTTATGCACGAAGGGTCTTTCCGTGCCATGTTTCTTGATTATTTGAGCATGAAGGGTCATTCCGTGCCTTGTGTTTTGAGAGTTATATGAGGAAAGCATGAAGGGTGATGCCGTGCTCTATGTATTGATAAAAGCACGAAGGGTGATGGCGTGCACTGTACATTGAGAGTAAAAGCATGAAGGGTGATGCCGTGCATTATATTTGACAGTTTTGGAGAGAAATGAGAGTAAAAGCACGAAGGGTTGTGCTGTGCAGTTGTTGATTCCCTAGCTTTCTCTAATTGGTGTTATATTTTCAGTTCCATTTCTTGTTTGTTGGATTTATAATTGAACTGTTACACCCCCAGCATGTCCCCTCCCCATTATATGTTTAAATTTTTGTTATCTTTCTCTTATTGCACATATATCTGTACAGGTTGATTGTGGTAGGTCTGATTTAGCCTCGTCACTACCTCGCCAAGGTTAGGCAGGGAACTTACTAGCACATGGGGTCGGTTGTGCTGATATTACGCTTCTGTGCCTTTTGTGCACAGGTCAGAACACAACTTACGGACCGCAGCAGTAGTTAGGGAGCGATCCTTCAGTCCAGAGACTCCGAGGTAGTTCGCTGGCCTTCGCAAGCCCTGAGTCTCCTCTATCTCTTCCAGTTTGTTTTTATTGTATCAAAACAGACATGTTAGTATTTCTTTGAGACTGTTGTTTTTAGTACTCTATTAGTCGTCCGTGAGTAGTGACACCAGATACTGGGCAGTGGCACGTTACTAATTTCCGCACTTTATCATTGCTATTGTTGCTAAAAGTCTTCCGCGTGGTTTCAATTAATTATTTTAGTATTTATATTGTTTTAGATTAAGATTTTTATGAAAATGATAAAAAAGGGTTGGCTTGCCTAGATTCGACGGTAGGTGCCACCAAGACTCCTGATGATAGAAAAATCCGGGTCATGACAGATATTGCTATGAAAGGTTCACCTAGAATTATATTTAGAGAGTTTGTTGATAGTTCAACTGAAATTATTCAACGGATAGTGGTCAATGAATATGGCTTACATTTTCGTAACGATTATACTATCTATATGTAGGACATGTCGCCGTACTGTTTTTTATTTTTTTGCACCCCTGGCAAAATATTTTTCAATTACATATTTTAAGGTAAAAGCTTTTTTATGAAAGATGAACCTGGTTTTAAAATAGAAATTTTTATATCCTACAAAAACCTTAGTACCCTATTTATTTTAAATAATTACTATTTTAAAATATTATATCTTATAGATACTTTTTATACTTTATAGCCAAATATCTAATTATAGTTACTTCCTACATTTAAGGCACCATATATGCTAAATAATATTTTTCTCTCTTATTTTTAGTCTTTTCTCTCACATAATCACCGTAAAATTGACAAATCACATTCTCTCTCTCCCTCTCTCTCTCTCTCTCTCTCTCTCTCTCTCTCTCTCTCTCTCTCTCTCTCTCTCTCTCTCTCTCTCTCTCTCTCTCTCTCTTTTTGCATACGCTTTTCTTTTTCTCTCTCAGCCCACGATTCATACCTCTTCTTCCACCAAAATTCTCTAGTTCTCCTCCAGTATCACTCCATTACAATCACTTAGAGTAAGTTTAATTCGTTGATTTTGATAGACGAAGAGCAATTGGTTCAACTGTAGTGGCTTGATTCTACATGGTAGTGGTCATCGAAGTAGGGTTCACTGCTTTTGCGTAATTCATGGCTTCGTCTGTGGGATTTGAGAGCTAGGGATTGTTGTATTTGTTGTAATGCTGTTCATTTAAAGAGGTATTACTTCTAAAGAAAGTACCCACGGCCAGGTATCGCCATGTTAAAATGTTTTCTTTTGAATTATTAAAATTATACTAACGTTTTTAGATGCTAGGCAAAAAACCTAACTCGTACCAAATGATGAGTCAGGCCTGCATGGAAAATTGGAATAATATTAAATTTCTAGCACAGGGTTACATTAATATGATGGAAATACATACGAGTTAGGCAGTCTTGATCTACAATCGTACCTCCGAGTCCCTTATATTTTTCTGTTTCAGGAAAAGGACCAAAAATTGGGAGCAACTACACAAGTGTTCGAGGCTTCATACTTCACCACTCAAACACTTGGGGGACTGTACTGTATACACACGAGTATGTGCAGAAATATATATGAGAGAGTAAAATTCAAGAATCAAGTTACGAGAATTCAAGTATCAATCAAAAAACACTCATCATAGTGTTCTTTCCTTTTTAGAACAATAAGGTCATTGCTTAAACCCTTCCTAAATATGTAAAGGCAGGGATATGATTATGTATCAGACATGTTATGAAAAAACCTTGTATATTTTGTAAATCTGTTAAAAGAAAACAGTTGCGAGAAAGTAATAGATGTATTTCAATACATGTAATACTCAAGAAACTTATCAAAGTTTGTAAATAAAAACTTTACAAAAGTTGTTTTATGTGAAACATGTATGTTCCTATTTCTTTCATTGTATATTAACACCATTATGAAGTTGAGATGTCTTCTTCATTAAGTGTCAATAAATAAAAGGGCCCTGTTTTATTTTTCCTCATGTTGGTAACATATGAGAAGAACTATAAAAACATTTTCTGAAAAGGATAAAAAATGCTAACTTATTATCTAAGTCCTAAAAAGAAAAATAGGCAAGAATAAGGTAAAGTCATTCTGTAAAGATTAAATCAGTAACTAGACAAGGATAAGATGAAGAAGTATTATACAAACTTCTTAACATAAAAAAGCTAAGGGAAAAACTTAGCTATTACAATACATTTGTTTTTCTAAAACAGATTCTCCATTATAGAAACTGGGGACTTCATTAATTACATCATCAAAAAAAACAAACAAAAGAGGTAAGGTTAAACATTCTCATTGTTCACTGAGGAGACTGGAACGGTAGTAAGTCGCCGCCTCATCACGCTCGGTAGGAACTAAAGAAGCAGCAATAGAGGAAATCTTTGCTGCAATTGAAGTATTAACATTTTCGGGAGAAGCAGTAAACACGGGGATTTCCATTCCTAAAGGTTGTGTTGCAGGTAGATTACCCTCGTCAATGGAACTGTAACTTCAGTAACTTCAGCTGTTGACTCTAAGTTCAAAGGCTCTTCAAATCTGGGACTTTCCACTATTGGAGAAGAAATTCCAATTACCTGGTCAGGAGAAGGAGTTTCAGTTGGTTTCTCATTCTTCTCAACCATGTCTAAAACTGTGGCTAACTCAGATTGAAAGTCAAACTTTTCCTGAGAAGCTTCCATTAAAGCATCACGACGAGATTTCAAGAAGGCCCAGTTAACCTCGTAATTGAAATTCTCAACCAAGGAATTGTAATCCTTCTCCAGGTTTTCATAATCTCTCCCCACGTAGCTAAAATATTCTTCATTGTTTCATGCTCAACTAAGTGGAAATCAAGGGAAGATTGAAGGTTGACACAAGAACTCTCCAACATATGAATCTTATCGGAGGAAATCCTTAAATCATTCTGAGCACAAGACGAGTTCTCTGCTAATTTCTTTGCATATTCCTGCTTTTTCTCTAGAAGGGCCTTGAACTCATTAACTTCATCATTATCTTTAGATAAAGAGCCTTCCAAAACTTTTTTATCCTTTTTAAGTTGACCGCATGAAGCGTTAGCAACTCCTAACTCTGAAGATAAGCTACGGTTCTGTTGCTCCAAATGAACTTTGTTTTCCTGTAACTCTTCTATAAGCCCTTGAGCACTCTCATAATTGTCCTTCCAATTTGCTGCTTCAAGTAATGCATCCTCAGCTATTTTCCTAGCTTCGAAGATAGCCTTTGTTGACTCACGATCCTTTTTCTCCAATAAAGAGATCCGCCCCATTAACTCAGTCCCAATGAGATTTGCCTACAATTATGAAACATGAAACTCTGGACTCAAAATAAAAAAAGGAAAAATATTTTTCAAGGTCAAGAAAATTACCTTTAAAGTTGAATGAACTATATCATTCATCAAAGTGTCCAGCTGTGGCTTTAGATCTTATTCCTCTCAATATCTCCAATAAGAGGCTCGAGCCACGAATCTGCACCTCCAGATTTTCTCAAGAGGCTTTGAGTAGCAGGAACTTCAAGAGTAACGCTTCTCATAGCCACACCTCTACTACTAGAGCTAACCTCTACTGGAAGGGCAGATGAAGAGGGAACAACAGAAGGGGGTGTAGTAGAAAAAGTAAATACTATAGGGGTCGTTGAAGTTGAAGTAGGAAGGAAAGGAGAAGCTATAGAAACTGATTCAGGAACGAGAATGGAAGTATTCACAACTAGTAAAGGAAAGGAAGCAATTATTGATTATGAAATACTTACAATTGGCAAAGGAATGGAAGGAGAAGGAACGAATGAAGAAAGAGGAGCTTCATCAAAAACAGGTCCGAGCTCGCCACTCCAAAAACCACTTTGAGGTTGTATACTCGTGGATTTTGGCATGGTCTCCTCATCGGATTGGATTAAAACAGGTTCCGTAGTGGAAGCAATTGTAGAAGAAGTGATTGCACCAGAAGTACGAGCAGGAGAATCTTCAATTCCTTCATCCAAAACAATACGTCTCCTAGCTCTTAGCGTAGATACCAAAGAGGTATTATCTTCTTCTTCATTTTCAGCTTCCATTACCAAAGCTTTTCTTTTGGCTAAAAGTGCTTTAGCCTTATCCTAACCAAGGGCAGAGTTGGCAGTTGTACGCATGACTATAGAAACCTCTGCTGTCATTCCTTTTATTCCAAATCCCTATAAAAAGAAGGATTTGAGTTCATCATCAAAATTTAATATATGTATCTAGAAATATACATGAAAAGAAATATGTACCGTGTGTTTTTACTGTCCACCTGTGTAAGGAAGAGATAGCATTCCAAGTCCTATCTTCCTTAGGAGCAATTTTCAAAATTGAGTCTACCCAACCACGAAAATTGGGAACGGTTTCCACATCTACCATGGTTGCTACAAAAAACCAAAAATAGGATAAATTTAAAGAGAAAATCAAAACCTCATAAAATAGGCACGAGAAAAGTAAAACAGAAACTTACGTGGAAAATTCCTTATCTCGGGGAAGGGAATGTTTGATTCTCCCAATATATCCGCTGTGCGAACACCAATGTAACAAAGGTACCGCCCATAATCTTTATCATCATCGACGTTTACCAAAACTCTTTTACTCCTCGTCGTTAAAGTAAAAACCCCATGGCGTAACAGACTAGGGTGGTATAAGTGGATGAGATGGGGGAAGGTGAAAGAAACTTTTGCCTTATTAGACAAAAATCTTAACAAGCTACATCCCTCCAAACTAAAGGTCCAATATGGGCTAAGAAAATGTTGAAAAATCTACAAAAATCGATGATAACTGGGTCTACAGCAGGCTTAAACACCAAAGTGAAGGGGTATATATAAACATAGGAATACCCATTTCTGAAAGATGAAATTCTTTGGCTTATGGAAGCAATTGATAAACGAACGACGCCCTCTTTCCAGTTGCAATCTTTCCTAATGGTGGGGATATTAAGTTCATTTATAAGAGAGGGATAAGCATCAGTCTTTTCCATTTTTGCAATTTATTTTTGAAGGGACGCTCTGTCACTTGCAAAAGACAAATCATTTGGTATGATTTCTTCAAATGTGTGCTCTAGAGAAGGCGCTGAAATTTCTTTACCTTTTGAAGATGGAGTTTTAGAAGAGGAACCTTTAATTCCAGAACTAGTTGAGCCTCCACGTGTAGATCCCATACTTCGGAGTCTTCCTCCTCTGCCGCTTAAATGTCTGATAGGAGCAGGTGCATTAGGGAATTGATCAAGAAGTAAAACCTTTTTGGAGTTAGGGTTTGGAGATGCCATTGCTTTTGAAGAAAGTAAAAGCAAGAAAGGAAATTCGAATGCTAGATAAAAGTTGATAAAGAAGAGGACAAAGAAAGTATGAATTAATAGTTTATATGGGAACAACCGTCAAAATTAAGGGAAGCAATGATGGAAAGCCTATATTAAAGATAACCATCACTTCGTAAACAGAGGAAGTTGAACGGGCCTAGAAAAATAGGAACAAAACTGCAGATCTAACCAGAAGATGACACGTGTACAAAGCATTAAATGAGAAAGACATATGAGGCGTCGACACTGACACAAGCATTAATTGTGACAAAAATTCTTTTTCAGGGTCCACTTCTCAATTATTTAATGGATAAATAAATGAGAAGTGGGGGGACTATCTGTATTGGGAAAAAATTGAGTTTTTATTAAAGTTGATGTGGCATGACACGTGGATTGGTAAACAGTCAAAGAGCAATAAATGATTAAAAGCACGGAAGACAACAAGCACGGTGAGAAAAAAAGATACGAGAATGAATCTTAGATACGATTCTCGTGTCTATCCAAGTCATTCAATATCAACAGATAAAAAGGGCATTGAAGACACGAACCTGATGACAAAAAAGTAGTCTACATTCATTATTAAATACCTGATACGTTAGTTATTCAGTATTTAATAGCAATGATTATGTAACGTCCCATTAAATGCTCTTTATTACTTAGAATAATCCGTTACTCCTTGTCAACTATAAAAGGAGGAAATTTTATCATTTGTTGACACAAAATTTTCTTGATATCATAGTGGAATACAACTTTCTTACTGTTTTATTCTTATTCTTTGAAAGCCAATTATAGTTCGATCTCTTTGATTATCAGTAACCCGATTTCTTTTCTCTAATTCCAACTTTGACCAAATTACATTTTTTGGTTAAACAGTATTGCCAATAATTACTTCCATTTTCAGGGTAGAAAGAAGAGAAAGTGGGAGTCTGGCTAATACTTATCACAAATTCATATCCTAATCTATGCAAATGCTAACACAAATCTCACATCTAGAATTCTCTCCGAGCTTTGAATCGTTAACAAACTTCTTGTCAAATGTTGATCATAGAATTACAAAACTGACCGATCCACCTCTCGTATTTTATTTGAACTTTTGTTTTTAAATTAGAGCAGAAAATACTTTGTTTGACCAAATGGCTTGTCTTCACTTGCATTTGTTGATAGGTCCGACGACCTCCACGATCTCCTTCTATGGTATAGTAATTAACTATTCAAAGCAGACCTGTCCTGTTATTTCTACTTTATGTCTCAAAATTTATTTGACTTTTAAACTAGTGGAGGGCGAAGATTAGGGTAGAAAGTTAGTAGACAGTTGAGCGTTTTTTATTCCATTCCGCAGTAATTGTATTATTCTAGCATTTTCATATTCTAAACATTTAGTTACTACCTGATGTTGCTTGTATTTCGGTTGCTCTACTATTTTGTTGTTGTTACGCTTCCCTGACTTTTATACTATTGGATTTCTTCTCTATACTGTTGTAATTTTTGCATGTTTGTTTGAAGCCGAAGGTCTATCGGAAATAATCTCTCTATGTGCATAAGGTGGGGTAAAGTTACATACTCATTATCCTCTGTTCAATCTTGCGAAATTACACTAAATTTATTGTTATTGTTTACACTAATGCAGTTTAACAAAATGCCTAGCAAAGGCGTAAGGTAGCATACTTTTCTCTTTTCCTAAGGGAAATGTTTGTGAACTTATATTTACGTTATTCTATGTAGAATTAAACATAAAAAAAGATATATTGCTAACGTAATTGCATTTTGGGGAAGACTCAAACTTTAGGGTGGTCAACTGATGTCTCTCTTGATTGGATAGTGAGAATCCGTGTCGTATAGATTATTATGTTAAATTATCGCTCAACGTTAAAAAAGATATACATATATCCATAATCCATTTATGCTTAAAAAGAATATAGGGATATATAGACTTCTTGACAATCACCTCTTGTCTTTTTGACATGGCATTTCTTGAGTCCTGGCCGTGCATTAATATATATATATATATATATATATATATATATAATAGTCTATTCTAAACTTTATTCCAGTCTTATCTTATAGGGGAAATTGCACCCATAAAAGATGGGACAACCTCTTCCTTTTAACTTAATTTGATTGTTTTGGGGTGGGATCATAATTTTTTGATACCTTCCACTAAATTAACAAAGATAAGATAAGATCACATGCATGATCTTCTCTGGATCATGCATTGAATCAGATTATAAGGGATCAAAGAAATGCCAAGTTTATCATTTAAAGATTGAGTTGGATATTAATAGATTAGTAGAATGAAGGCTATTTAAGCCCTGTAATTCTGATGAGCCTAATCAGAATAAGACGCTTATTAGATACAGCCTCTATCGATCTTTATGTTCTGTCTATGTCATTTGACAGGTATCCACTTTTTACGATAAAAATTAATGGTATTGAGAGAGTGCCGAGGCATGAAACTAATCGGGGATTGCTCAATAAGATAATGAATAAATACTGAAACCGTGCCCTCGATCTCCATGCCAAAAATAATTAGCACCGTTCTCTATTAGTGCAATTTAATTGATTAGTATATGAAGTCTTGGCTCATGCACAGAAGATTAAATTGCTGGTTTTCTTAATTAATAAGCTATGTTAACAATTAAAGATATTGTTAGACAAAATATCTTGATGATTGAAGCTCAAGATTATTGTGTAATTTATCTTGATTATGGGAGTAGTTTTACTCCAACATCTTTTGCTAGTATACTCTGTGTATGTTGAACGGTCCAAGTTGAGAAAGGATGTTTTTATACTGAATATATAAAATATTTTCTCTAATTCATTATATGAGCTTACACTCCTAATCTTGATATAATTATTATGATCAATGTAATTTATTTATTGTTTTGATTTATCAAAAGGTACGACTCTATTTAGAGTTAGTATATGCATAATAGATTGGACAATAACGAATAATATTTGTGAATAATAATTAGTTGATAGAATTCATGACTCGATTTTGGGTTTGATGATATTCCTTTATGTAAGCTTATAAGTTTTCATGTGAAAATTCAGCCGATAAATTTTGTATCTGTCACATTGAAATAGTTTAAGCGAAATTATAAAGGATTAAATTAGTTAATTGAACTAAATTTTTAGTGATTTAATTTAATTAACTGGTATTTAAAATCTTAACATAGGGAGATAAAATAAGTGTTAATTAATTTTCGAAATTCATATTGAGGAGTTTAATTGCAGTTTTTTAGTGGAATAACTTGTAATTAATTATAGTAAGAATTAGTTCATGCTAATTTCAAATTAATACTATAATTAGTAGCCTCTTATTATTTCTGTGGTCCATGCTATACCTAGTAAAAACCTGGACAGACTTGGGTAAAAAGTATCTTGGGAGAAAAGTTATCCTATTGAGTTAGAGTATGATTTTACTTGTAGAATCCTACATATTTTTTAGCCCTTGTGTTGCTTAATTTCAGGTTTATTAAAGGAAGACTAGTTTTTCCTAATTACTAACATTTCAGTTATATTGTTCTTGCCCACCGAATAGCAAATGTCCAAGGTTTTACTAGGCAAATAGCAGAAGACTGCAGCCATGGATTCTTGCTACTTGGAAGGTTTGTGTAACTACTTCAAGAGGTTAGTATTTCTAATCTCGTTATTATTATATTATCTAGTTTACATGTATTTGATGCATGGTTTGTATGCTTACTTTCGCTGCACATGTTCTAACAATTGGTATCAAACGCCGTCTTACATCTAGTTAGATAATGTAATACATCATACACTAATATTAAAACGTGTTATTTATTGATACATGTTTGAGATGATTATTCTATGTTAAAAACGTGATTGTATTTATTAGTATCTTATTCTGAAATTATAAATTAATATACACATGTATAAAAACGGTGTTATATTTAAATAAAAGTCTGTTCAAGTTACGTTTTTGCTGCTAAATAGCAAATTTTTTGATAAAAACGTGACCGAGTTTTTAAATGCTATTAATGCTTTAATTATGGGTTAATATACATATGCATAAATAGTGAATTAATATCATTATTTTGTTTTAGTTGCGTTCTGTCCATAATCACAGTGTTATGTTAACAAAAACTTGATTGTTTTGTATGATATTAGCTCTGTAATATTGGATTAATATGCAGAATTATGAACACTACCGTTTTTGACTAGTGGAAACATACTATTTCTTACTATTTTGTCTAAACATATTTTTATTGAATAAAAAAATTATTTTGAGTGTTGAAATCATGTGTTAATAAAACATCAGTATTTTATGTGATTTGAATAAGTCAAAATAATAAAAAAAAACCTTAAAACGCCAAAAATAGAATTCTAGTCACGCATAGAATTCTAAAATTATGTCGAACTCCGTATTTCATCAGAAATAGCCCAACTCAAAGAACTCATCAACATCGCTGATGTTGCACGTCATTTTGGGCATTGGGGGTCGTTTAGATGGAGTTTTCGCCTTTTTTCCATTTTCTGGATTTTTTTAATAAAAAAATATTAATAGAAATTTGTGATGGTAGGGTTCAATTCCCATGGTTTCTAATAATGTTTTGCAGTAATATAATAAATTTATATGCTGACATAGGTCTTCTTCCACATCGGATAAATTCATTATTGATAATTACGGTAATTTTGTCTCTACTTATTTCATTACTTGTATTAACTCTCCAACTGAGTTACATGTTGATTGAATGAAACTAGAGTTTACAAAATTGATATTTACCTATCTTAAATTAATAGTTTATACTCCATCTGAGTTGGTCCTGTTTAAATTTATGGGGTTAATATCTTACATCACTCATATATTTTGCATGAATAGTTAAGTTTCCCTAACGAATTTAATTATTCAATGAATATGGTTGTATGTGTCATGTGCTATTTTGAATTTAATCATTCTAAATACATATATAATGATCTATTTAATATAAACATCTCTCAGACTAACCATGTCTTCATTCAACCCACTTACCTCAATTTTGAACTAAAACAAGTTAGAAGGACTGAATTATGTTGACTGGAAAAGGAACCTTGATATTGTCCTAACTGCTGAAGGTTACAAATTTGTAATCACTGAGGAGTGTCCAGAAAAACCTGAAAATGTTACTAATGATCAGGTTAAGGCCTATGACAAATGGGTTAAGGCTCATGAGATGGCGCGATGTTACATTCTTGCATCTTGGTGAATATTTTGCAACATTAGCATCAGCCTATGGGGTAGGGGTGTGCATTCGATTTATCGATTCGATTTTTATCCTTATCGATAATTACTTATCGGTTATCGATTTTTACATATGCTTATCGTTATCGTTTCAATAAAGTTTCGATTTTTTCGATTTCGATTTATCGATTTTTGGGGATTATCGATTCAATTATCGATAACACTAATAAGCCAAGAGGTGGGATGCACACTTTGATTATCACGGCTGAAACTATTGAGATAATACAACATAGTACTTTGATTCTCTAATTTTAAACTAACATATACTGTTAGTTTAAAATTCAGTCTAATGGCCTTATACTGTCCTGGGCAATTTGAAATGATACTCATACAAATCCCTTTCCAAATGTTACACTTTGAGAATTAGCGCACGCCAAAAATTATTACAACAAGCACACACACAATCCTAATAGTTCAAATGCTCAAACACAAAAGCTTAGTAATTCGTCTGTCCAATTATTACAATAAAACTGTAATGAAAGCTGTAGAACTGGAAATTTCAACAAAAAATAGGATTCCACTTCATTTCATTCTCAGCTGGAGACCTACATATGTATCAAGTTTCAGAATATGTTAGTTCAAGTGTTAGATAAATTAACTGTGCAATTGTGTATAGAAACAATTCTCTGCAACAACTCAAGATCAGCAGCAGCAGATAGCAGTACACCAACATTCAGCAATACAACAACAACAGCAATAAAATTTAGAACAGCTCAACAAAAAGAAGAAGAAAGATCAGCAGCAGCAGACAGCAGTACATCAGCATTCAGCAATACAACAACAGCAATAGGATTTAGAACAGCTCAACAAAAAGAAGAAGAAAGATCAGCAGCAGCACTGCAGCAGACAGCAGTACATCAGCATTCAGCAATACAACAACAAAAGCAATAGAATTTAGAACAGCTCAACAAAAAGAAGAAGAAAGATCAGCAGCAGCACTGCAGCAGACAGCAGTACATCAACAACAGCAATAGGATTTAGAACAGCTCAACAAAAAGAAGAAGAAATATCAGCAGCAGCACTGCAGCAGACAGCAGTACATCAGCATTCAGCAATACAACAACAACAACAATAGGATTTAGAACAGCTCAACAAAAAGAAGAAGAAAGATCAGCAGTAGCACTGCAGCAGACGTCAGTACATCAACAACAGCAATAGGATTTAGAACAGCTCAACAAAAAGAAGAAAGATCAGCAGCAGCATACAAAACTGAACTTAAGAACTTTGTAATACATAACATTCTTTTACAAAGTATATTATTTAAAATAGAGAACTTACATAGCAACTAACAAACTCTAGCAAACATCATCGGTTGAAGCTTCTTTGCCAAGATTAGTAAAATCTAATAAGAAAATATATTAACAAGTCAAGCAATTAATATATTATTTAACTATCTTAAGCAATACAATAAATTTTATTAAAATATACATACCTTCCTCAAGTGTCTCAAGAAAATCTAAATCTTCCTCAATATTTACAGGAAGTGATTCACTCCGAAGCCAATCTTGAAGGCACACTAGAGTTTCACCCAATTTAGGAGTTAATGAGCTCCTAAATTGGTCAAGAATACGCCCTCCAGTACTAAATGCACTTTCAGATGCCACACTTGAAATAGGAATAGCAAGCACATCTCGAACCATCTTAGCAAGAATAGGAAATCTAGGTGAGTTCACCTTCCACCAAACCAAGATATCAAAGTCCGATCTTTCATTTTCTGGAGCTTCTGCAAGATACTTTTCCAATTCTGTTTTAGAATCTACACCGCCACATTCAGCTTTATGTTTCCTTATTTCATCTAAAAGTTCACCTAAACCAGGAGTTGAAGAGCTTGGCAAAGAGGTAGAAACTTCACCACCAATATCTTTTGAGACCGAATTAGAGACATACTCATTAAACAATGAACTCATATAAGTATGAACCTCTTTTTCAATAATCGTCCCTCTATCTCCAAACATCCTCTTAAGTACAAAACTAACAGTACTAAACTTGTAGCGAGGATCCAAAACACAAGCAATGAAAATCATTTTGTTCATTTTTGTTGGTTCGCCCCAATACTTCTCAAATTTTTTCCACATACTTGATGCCATTTCACCCAAAAGTTTATCTTCAGTTGTTATTAATCGATTTAAGTAAACAGCAACTTGACCAATTGCAAGAAAATGGACATTTGATGTTACATAAAGTGATCCAGACACCTTCAAAGTGAGATTATAAAATATTTCAAGAAATTGTGCAATTCTCTTTACATCATCCCAATCAGTTCTTGTAAGCAAACCTACCGGCTTTCCATCTGAAATAGCATCAAACATAAGATAACTTGACAAGCCAATATCACGATCAGAATATTCTTTAGTTGCACGCTCATATTCTATAGCCTTGCTCAACATCAAGTAGGTGGAATTCCACCTTGTAGGAACATCTAAGAATAAAGACTTCATGACAATATTTTCACTTTCACAACATTCCTTAAACTTCCTCAACCTAGCAGGAGACTGTCTAATGTATCTGACTGCACATCTAACACGAGCAATAGAAATACTTGACTCTTTTAAACCATATTTCACAATAAGATTTACAATATGAGCCACGCATCTCATGTGAAGGTGTTGACCATTCATGGAATTGGTTCCCCAATCATTTAATTTGTCAGACAACTTCTCCACGGTCACATCATTTGAACTAGCATTGTCAACTGTGACAGTGAAAATCTTTTGCAAACTCCACTCACGCAAATAATAAATAATACACCTTGCCATATCTTCACCTTTATGACTAGTAATTGGAGAAAAGTTAATAATTCTTTTATGCATAATCCATTCACTATCAATCCAATGGGCTGTGATGCATATATAGTTAATTTTTTGAATAGAAGTCCATGTATCAGTGGTAAGACTTACTCTTTGACTTGTTCCTTTAAGAAACTTCATTAATTTATTTTTTTCCACATTTAAAAGAGCAAAACAATCCCGTGTAATAGTAGTACGGGAAGGAATATGAAAACAAGGTTGTGCCACTTTCATAAATTTCCTAAAGCCTTCCTTCTCAATAAAACTAAACGGAAGTTCATCAACAATCACCATACGACACAAAGCCATCCTACACTCTTCTTGATTAAATTTCCATGGAATAAGATCACCTTTATTATCCCCCGGTAATGTGTGAAATTGTAATAGTTTTTGACCTTTTTCAACTTTATAAGGACTCTTTGGACATTTATCAATATGACCATTCATTTGTGTCGTACTTTTGCCTTTTGTCTCGAAATATTCTTGTCCACAAAATCTACATGCATATTTATTATTTCCTTTAGCATCAACTTTTTCTTCAAAAAAATCCCATGCCCGAGATCGTTTTCTCCTTTGTTTTGAAACTGTCGAGTGAGTAGTTGCTGTTGTAGACTCAGAATCTTTACTTTCATCGGCTACTTTACCAATATTATCATTTTCAGTCATGTGAAGTGAATTAAGAATGCAACTTACAGTTTATTTCCTGCTTTGTATTCCTCTGCTTCTTCAATTATTTTCCGTACAATTTCCTTCTCCCTTTTCTCCTTCTCCTCAAGCCGTATTGCTATTGCATTCAATCTGGAAAATGAAACAAATAACAAATAGCCACTTAGATATATATAAAAAATTATAACCGAAACAATAAAATGAACAAAGAGGAAAAAGCAATGGCAAACTCAGCAGCTACAAGGGGTAGCTAACAAAGAGAAGGGCACAAATCTGTTTTGCTACTTGAAGAATAAATCTTGTACTATAAAAGAAAAATTGCAGATATGAGAGGATGACAATTAAAAAACCTTCACAACAACCATGAAATTGGAGCGAGAATTAGACAGATTAAGAACGACATCAGCCATTATATTCAGTTGTCAAAATTTAAAAGTCTAAATAGAACCGAAACAAATTGGGGAAAAAAAGAAATTGGCGAAAAAATGAAAATAAAGCTGACCTGAAATATGAAAAGAACTTACCTGAAGCACTTCAGAGCGGGAGAGAGCGGCGATGTTTCTTATTAATGTTTGGGAGAAAATGAGGAAGACGAAGAAGTAAGAACCGAAGAAGATTGTTTATCGAAGAAGAAGGAAGCTGCTCAGTATATTGTAATTAGGATTTAGGGTTTACTGATTATATAGCAGTATATATATATATATATATATATATATATGAAGGGTTAGGACTTAGGTTAGGCAAGGGCAAGCAGCGAAGACTAAGAGTCAGTCAGTCAGCTAACTGTATTGTAAGGATAGGGTAGTCATATTATTATAAAATAAGGGTATATTCGTCTTTATAGTATATCTTATCGATTTATCAATAAATCGATAAACCGAATGGCCAAAATCAAAATCGAATCGATAAACTGATAAGGAAAATTTTTTGAAATCGAAATCGAATCGATAAACCGATAAACCGATATCAATAAACCGATAACAAATAATCGATTCGATTTATCGATAAACCGATTCGAATGCACACCCCTACTATGGGGTCTGCTTATGATATGCTCGAAAGCCTGAAAGAGATATTCGGAGAGCAAAATCGTGCATCTAGGCAGACAACCATGGAAGCTCTTTTGAACACCAAGATGGCTGAAGGATCATCAGTCAGGGACCATGTTCTGAAGATGATGAGTCTTCTGAATGAACTGGAGGTCCTTGGAGCTTTGATTGATAAGGAGTCTCAAGTTGAGATGATCTTGTAGACTCTGTCTGACAGTTTTCAACAGTTTCTCTTGAACAATAATATGAATAAAATGAATTTGTCACTAGTAAAATTGTTGAATTAGCTGCAAGCGGCACAATCTATAATCAAACAAAAAGCTCCAGTTGTGGCACTCAATGTTGAGAAAGCTTCGGTTTCTAAGCTGAAAGGCAATAAGAAAAAGAAGTAGGCTTAAAAGGTTCTGGCACCGGGTGGTGCAACTGGTGTGAAAAAGCCTAAAGGCAAGTGCTATCATTGCAAACAACCTGGGCATCACAAGAAGTAATGCCTGCCTATCTAGCAAAGTTCAACAAGAAAGGTAATTCAAAGTTAAATGTCATTGAAACTTATTTAGCGGCTATTTCTACCATATTTTGTTGTGTAGATTCGGGAGCCACTAATCATATCTGCACTACGTTACAGGAGTTTCAAGAAACGCAGCGGCTAAGTGAGAATGAAGTTTGCGCTTTTTCAAGCCAATGGCGAGCCAGGGCTTGCTTTAGCTGTATGAGATTTTAGAGTTTCGTTTATTAGTGATAGAGTTTTAGTTTCGAAAGATGTTCTCTATGTACCTTCTATTAGAAGGAATTTGATTTCTATTTCGAAAATAATGGATGCTGGTTATAATATTTATTTTGCTAATAACTTTGATGTTATTAAGTTTAATAAATATTTTATCTACAATGCTGCTAGAGTACATAACATTTTTATTCTTGATATATCTCCTTATGTGCTACAACAACCAAAGGAACTAAATAACATTAATCTACCACATAAAATAAAATATATTTCTGAATTGAGTCAAACATTTTTGTGGCACTTACGTCTAGGACATATAAATCTAAATAGGATTTCGAGATTGGACTCTGATGGACCTTTGAGTTCATTGAAAGTGGAGTCACTACCAATATGTGAATCCGGTTTAGAAGGCAAAATGACCAAGAGACATTTTCCCTCAAAAGGAAATAGGGCCAATGATAAGCTAGAATTAATTCACTCTGCTTTGTGTGGTCCTATGAATATACAAGCAAGAGGCGATTTTGAGTATTTTGTGACTTTCACGAATGACTAATCAAAATATGGATATATTTATCTGTTGTGGCGTAAGTCTGAATGCTTTGAGAAATTCAAAGAATTTAAGATGGAAACGGAGAAAATACATGATAAATATATCAAAACAATGCAATCTGATCATGGTGGTGAATTGTAATGACACGAACCGTCGTTTCCTGTATTTTCGTCCCGTATTCCATGTTATATGCCTATTTTATATATGTGTACTCGATAAACTTGAGTCAGTTCGGATCGAGTTTGGTAATAAATGAGACACTTAGTCTCTTTTATGAATGCTTAAGTTGGAAATAGTCAATCGTATATTGACTTGTGAGTTAGAAAGCTCAGAATTGATTTTCCATGATTCAGTTAGTTTCAGGTGATGATTAAGGCTTACGAGCACAATCGGAAGTAATTTTGGAGGGCCGGTGAAGAAGATATCCTATTTTGGCGAAGTTAGTATTTTGGCAATTTCCGGTCGATAGGTGATATTTTGATCCGGAAGTCGGAATAGAATTCCGAGAGTTTCTGTAGTTTTGTTATATGATTTGAGATCTGTACACAAAATTTCATATTATTTGGAGGTGATTTGGTCGGGTTTTTGATAAAATATGTATGTTGGAAGTTTGGAAGAACTTAAGAGAGAATTCGATGTAATTTGATGGTTTTGATGTTGTTTGAGGAGTTTTATTGAATGTAACAAGTTATAATAATGTTATGGGTTAAGTTTTCGTGTTTGATTGAGGTCCCGGGGGCCTCGGGATGATTTCTGATGGCTAGCAGGAACTTTTGAAGTTGGAAATTTTATTATAGACGAAAATTGTAAATGAGTGCGCACAAGGCCTCACTTAGGACGATCATATCTCCCATTATATAAGGATTTGTATCAGCTAAAACCTATCAAATTAAATCCCTTTGAGTCTAGTTTCTAAAGAAACAAACTGTTCCTCATTTGAAGGTGCATACAAGAAGTTATGACCATTTCACTAACAAGGAATAAAAGCGCGCGAAAAACGCGCGTTTCGCGTGTCTGAGGAAGAATGCTCAGCAAGAACGCGCAAAGACCACGCGAAAACCGAAAACGGACGGAGGATTTCTCAGTAATCTAAATACCGGAAATGAGAGAAATTGATACATTTCTCAAGCATAGGGTTTCCTCTACCCCCCAACTCGACCAAGGCACCAATTGCACTCCTAAGGTAAGCTTTTAAGTGTGTTTTCATGGTGATTTCACTTCACAATTGTTAGATAATACGCTTAACACTAGAGGGGGGGGGGGGTGAATAGCGTTATAATAAAATTTAGCATAAACTTGCGGAAATTAAAATCTGCAGGAAGTAAATAAGTGCGATAAATAATAACTTACACACAGATATATCCTGGTTCACCACAACGTGTGGCTAGTCCAGTCCCCGAGAGACTCTCTCAAGATTTTCCACTAACGTGTCAAGCTTCCGGGTGCTTAACAAACCTTTACAACTTGAGGACGCAAGCCTCAACACCTTTGCTCGGAGTTACAACACTCCAAGACTTCAACCAAGGAAACACAAGTTCCGTACAACAAGATTACAATTCTCTTACAAGTGTATACAACACTAACACACTCAAACAAAATACTCCTTAATGAGTAGATATGAGTAAAAGAAGTAAGCTCTGGATCACAACAACTTTGGACAAGAATATGGCTCTCAAAAGCTTTATGAAATTGAATATAAAATGATAAACAAAAGTATGCAAGCTTATAGCAATGTAATGATCAGTTGTAGTATGTTGTTGTATTTAAAACACTGAAATGAAGCTGTATTTATAGTTGAAAAACTTGGCATTACCGTTGCCTAATTGCCAATTAAGAGTTGCTGATTTTACTCACTGACAATCGATTGTCAAACCCCAACAATCGATTGTCTGCCAGTCAGATCAAAATTCAATCCCAGATTATACACTTGACAATCGATTACTTACAATCCATAATCGATTATTGGCAACGTTCAAAAAATCCTTTCCAGATTTTACCACAAACAATCGATTGTTCAGAATCAACAATCGATTACTCAGCAACGTTCAAAAAAATCTTTTCCGGATTTTAATCAAAACAATCGATTATACAAAATCAATAATCGATTATCAAATAACGTTCAAAAAATCTTTTCCGGATTTTAATCAAAACAATCGATTATACAGAATCGATAATCGATTACCTGACGGTATTTGAAAACTTTACGACAACGGTCAGCTTCACAATCGATTGCACAAAGTCAACAATCGATTACTTATTAGTTTTTGAAAATCATTTTAGACACTGCCTCTTGACAATCGATTGTTATATACTCACAATCGATTACTTATTATTTTTGAAAAAGTCTGGAAGTCACTGCCTCAACACAATCGATTGTCATAAGTTCACAATCGATTATTTTGTGACTTTGAAAAATCTGAAGGACACTGTCTCTTCACAATCGATTGTCATTAGCTTCACAATCGATTATTCTGAGTTTTGAAAAACTTTGATGGACACTGCCTCATCACAATCGATTGTCATAAGGTTCACAATCGATTGTCATGCAGGTTTGAAGAAACCTGATGTTCACTGCCTTAACACAATCGATTGTCATGCAGTCTTGGCTTAACACAATCGATTATCATTAGTACATAATCGATTATCTTAGTCCAGTTTTCAGAGGCATTTAAAAATTATTTTGACTAATGAACATATGTATGATTTAAAATCATTTAGCATTAAATTAAATATGCATGATTTTGGAAAATAGTTTCATGAGAGAAGCCATGTTACGAGTCAAGTTGTAGGATCAAGATCACAATTAAGAATGACTCAATTAAACTATAAAACTTGTCTTGAGCTTGAATCTCGATGTATATCAATTGTGCGCTTGTTTCTTGAACTTCGTCATATATCAATTTTCGCTTCGTTTGCCATTCATCAACACCTATGCAAAAGAACACACGTTTTAGTATATTGCATTGAGAACGTGTTTCCAACAATTTCCCCCTTTTTGATAATGGCAAACATTAAGCGGGATATGCAAGACAAGCTATTTATATTTACGATTCAAGACAAGTATATACATACAACAAGTATGTAATTTGTTCCCCCTCAATTTGAGAATTCCCCCTCAATTTAAGCTTATACTTTGAGAGTGCATCATACCCGTTATCTTCCCCCTTTTGCCATTTGCAAAAATAATAATAATACGATGCCAAAGATGAAATAAACCTTGTTTATTTATTGAAAAAAAAATACAGCAATAGGGAAAACAATGCGACATATAAAAACAAAAACAAACAAAGAAATTATTCATTTCCATCATCTCCCTCCTCATCATCCGGCGCCGCTTTATATGGAATAAGACCCGCATAAGGATAATGAACATAGTCAAAATATCCATGGATCTCATGAGATAGTTGACCAAGAGAAGAGGTCAATGAAGCAATTTGGTCGGAAATCGAACGGAGGGTAGGCTCTTGAGGCGGGGGAGCACGACGGGATGGAGGAGGAGCAGGCGCTATATGATCACCGTCATGATGAAAGGAGGATTCCGAAATTTCCCACTTTTTGGTACTCTTTTTGAGAGGACCATTTCCAGTGACGAATCCGGTGGCTTCAAGAAAGTTCATGATGAGGAGAGCATAAGGAAGAGGCCTATCATCTCCGATAGCGTCACGCATGTGAATTTTGATAAGCCGACACCAATTGATGTTAGCTCCGGTTATTATGGCATGCATGAGCTTAGTGTCCTCTTGAGAAATGGTAGTATGGTTATGCTTACGAGGCTTGAGGACTCGGGTGATGAAATAGAAAATCAACCGATAATTAGGATCCATTCCCGTAATTGTAGGACGACGGGAGGAGAGATTTGGATCATAAGAAGTAAGACCGATTTGGTGTAAGAGGGCTGTTTCATCAAAAAGGGCTCCGGCCTCTCCGGTGTACCGAAAAATGTCTTCACCATTATGAGGAAGACGGGCAATGGTATGAAGATTTTCATCGAAAAGGAGAATTTGAACACCATTAATGTTGGTGACAAGCTCACCATCATCATCCTCATGGAGGTTGGAATAAAAGGCTTGAACCAATGTAGTATTTATGTAAGGATGGGTAAGGAGTAAAAAGTCAAGAAGTTGAGAATTTTTGAGCATATTTGCAGCAGGCCCAAATGATTCAAGATACTTGAGGGTTGAAAAGCGGGGTGGAAGAACGTCGCGCTTTTCGAATTTGGATAAGAATCGAGTAAGCTCGATGTCGGAATTGAAATATAGGACGGAACCATCTTGATAGGGATAGTTCGGACGAGGAGGGGCAACAGAGGTGGATGCGCCGTGCCTAGCAGAGCGGGAACGTTTTGAGTGACGGCCCGACATTTTTAATGAAAGCTGCTGGATTTTGCAAAGGATTAGAGAGAATTTGATATTTTGAGAGCTAAAAATGATGCTTTAGTGAATGAATATGAACATATATGAAGCCTATTTATAGAGGTGAGAGTGGCTTGTCATTTATGGAAGAAATCTGCTGAGAATTTAAAGCCAAATCAGTCAGAAACGGTAAAATAAATTCACTGACCGTTAGACAATCGATTGTTGAGATGCAATAATCGATTGTTGAGGAGTTATGGCCGGACTTGGAACTGACACAAATCGATTGCGGAGCCAAACGGTAACAAATTTTTAATTACTGACATGAAATAATCGATTGTCAAAGTATGGTAATCGATTGTTATGTTACAGTGAGCACAAAAATTTTCTGATTTTGAAGATAATCGATTATATTTTGAAACAATCGATTGTTTTGGAAAAGTATTGCTGAATGATTGAGACGGAAATCGATTTTGCAGTTTAATGAATCGATTATTAAACAAAACTGTATAATAAACATAAACTATAAACAATCGATTAGTGGTACTGCTAATCGATTTTTAGCACAGTAAGATAATCGATTATTTGCTTGAACAATCGATTGTTCTGTGACAAAACTTTATAATTCCCCCTATCTTTTAGGGCGATACCTGAAAAATAGAATTAAATGTCTCCGACGCTCAAGTCAGTAATTTGTAAAAAAGTAATAACTTAAACTAGTCTTGCCAAGTGAGAACGTGAGCTCTTAAGAAGTGTGTCCTAAAGTGTTCTTATGAGAGTTTCGGGTACTTACCTTTCCTCCGACGTCTCCAATTACCTGTTCAAGAGGGTGATCTTTGATCGTCCTCCACTCATTTGGCACTTTTGTTTCTTTCTCCAATTGTGGCGCTTCTTCCGTTGGTTGTTCCTTAGTTACATCCTTATTTTCCTTGGGTGGTTCCTCTTGTATTTTGTCTTTCAAGCTGTCTAAGATGCCTGCAAGATCAAAACCGGAATCCTTTCTCGCCAAGCGAGCATTATTTTTGGAAAATACAACATGAGGGGATTCCTCCACAATTTGGGTTCTTTTATTAAAGACCCTATATGCTTTACTACGTGAGGAATATCCAATGAAAATACCTTCATCCGACTTAGCATCGAATTTACCCAATTGGTCTTTGCCATTGTTATGAACAAAACATTTGCAACCAAAAACTCTAAAATGGGAAATATTTGGTTTTCTACCCTTATATAGTTCATAGGGGGTTTTCATGAGTATCGGCCGAATTACTACTCTATTTAGAACATAGCAAGCGGTACTCACGGCGTCCGCCCAAAAATGTTTGGGTATCTTAGCTTCGTCGAGCATGGTTTTAGCCATCTCTTCGAGACACCTATTTTTCCTTTCCACCACCCCATTTTGTTGTGGTGTACATGGAGCGGAAAAGGTATGCTCGATTCCGAGTTCGTCACAAAAGTCCGTAAAGAGATTGTGATCAAACTCTCCCCCATGATCACTTCTAATTGAAGTGACGGTTGTTTCTTTCTCATTTTGAACACGCTTAAGAAAAAATTTAAAATTTTGAAAAGCATCACTTTTATTGGCAAGAAATAAAGTCCAAGTAAATCTCGAGTAATCATCAACAATCACAAAAGCATATTTATTTCTTCCTAGACTTTCAATGCGAGAGGGACCAAATAAATCCATATGAAGCAATTGCAATGGTCTAGAAGTTGAAACAATGTTTTTAGATCTGAAAGATGCTTTTGTTTGCTTCCCCTTTTGACACGAGTCACAAATAGAGTCATTTTCAAATTTTAAAAAGGGAAGACCAACAACTAAGTTTTGAGAAATCAATTTGTTCAAAAGATGCATATTGATAGGTGCTACTCTACGATGCCATAGCCAAGTATCATCCTCTTTACTCATTAGACAATCAACATATTCGGGTGAGGAATTAGCAAGATCAACCATATAAATATTATCAACTCTAAAACCACGAAGAATGATTTTGAAATCACTACGTCTAAATACTAGGCATTCATCCGAATCAAATAGAGCAAGATTTCCCTTGTCACATAATTGGCTTATGCTCAAGAGATTATGCTTCAAACCTTTCACAAGTAATATATGCTTAATAGAGAATTATTCATCCTTACCGATCGAGCCGATGCCGATGATCTTTCCTTTATTGTTACCACCGAAGATGACACTTCCTCATTCTTTATGCTCTAATTGAAGGAATTTGGATTCATCTCCCGTCATATGCTTGGAGCATCCACTATCAAGGTACCATAGTACACTTGATCCCTTCAAGCACACCTACAAAACAAATTAATGTTCTTTAGGTACCCATGCCATCTTGGGTCCTTGGGGGTTAGGCATATTATAATGATGCGATTGAGTAACATGTCTATGACGTGTAAAGCATGCAGGAGCAATATGACCAATACGTTTACAATAATGACAAGTCACATTTGGGTTATGCATCCTTCTAGGTTCATAGTAACTAGACGGATGAAAATTGCTTACTCTATTTTGAACAATATGACTATTTCGCATTTCATGAGAATTATTTCTCCTACTATGAGCTCTAGGATGGGCAGCATTTCTAGAGTGATTGTTTCTCGGTTGAGGGCCATTGCTAGGTCTTCTAAGGGGTTCAAAATTTGGCCAAAAATATGCATCATTTCTAGGGTGACTATTTCTAGGTGGTAAGTCATTCCTAGGTCTTCTAAAATGTTCAGCATTTTGTCTAGCATGCATATTGGCTCTAGAGTTGTTGTTTCTAGGATAAGTATTTCTATTGTTAATCCTAGGTTGAGCTTTAGGTTGTTGGGGTTTAGCTGCAACCTTTTCTTCATTCTTAAAGCCTATTCCATGCTTGGTTGATTTCAAGTTAACAAGAACATCATTCAAGTTTTGTGCGAAGAATTAAACTTATCTAATGTGCCTTTAAGCCTACTTACTTCATTCTTAAGAAGCAAACAAGAAGAGCAATTTCTAGTAGAGCTTTCGGGCTTATCGGAACTTCTTTTTCCAAAAAACTTGTTTTCCTCTTTCAGCTTTCCATTTTCTAAAACCAGTTTTTCTAAATCCTTTTCTTTCAAGGAAAGCTGTTTTGAAAATCCTTTTCTTTTAATGAAGCATTTTCTTTTATGCCCTTAACAGTTTTTGAAGCCTTAATAAACTCAGCATATAATTCATCAAAAGCAGTTTGCATTTCTTCAACAGTAAAGAAGTTTATAGACGAAATTTGACATACCTCATCTTTGTTGTCTTCTTGTGCCATAAGGCAAAGATTTGCTGCTTCGTCTTCTTCTCCTTCGCTTGACTCATCTCCGGAGTCACCTCCCCAAGAAATGTATGCACGTTGCTTTTTAAAAGGTTTCTTTTCCTTTTTGATGTTTGGGCAATTTGATTTGATGTGCCCGGTTTCACCACATTCATAGCACTTGATTTGTTCGCCTTGATTTTTGCCCTTGCGTCCATACTCCTTGTGCATGAACTTTTGAAATCTTTTGATAACGAGTCCAAACTCGTTGTCTCCTTCCTCATCAATTTGCGGTTGGCTTGTGCTCGCCTTTAGAGCTATTTTTTGCCTCCTTTGATCATCAACAAAAGGGTTAAGAATAGTAGATTCATAGGTTTTAAGGTTACCTCTTAGTGCGTCGATGGTGACGTTTGAAACGCCAATGGATTCTTGAATTGCATCGGCCTTTGATCTCCATGCCGGTGTGAGACTTCTAAGAATTTTTCGAATGAGCTCTCTATCCGTGAATGTTTTCTTGAGAGCATGTAAGTCATTTACGATTATTGAAAATCGCTCAAACATTTCGTCCACCTTTTCACCTTCCTTCATGTGAAATAATTCATAAGAATGGGTTAGGAAATCAATTTTTGCTTCCCTTACCTGGTCCGTACCTTCGTACGTGACTTCTAGCTTGTCCCACATCTCCTTTGCCGTTGTACAACACGATATTTTCCTGTAATCGTCAGCACTAACAGCACAATATAATAAATTTATTGCTTTAGCATTATTTTGAACCTTTCGGATGTCATCCGCGTCATACTCATCCTCGGACTTGGGAACCCATTCGTTTTCCACCTTCTTTGTTGGAATTTGGTTTCCCTTCATTATCACCTTCCAAAGGTGAAAGCTGTTGGACTGAACGAAGATCTTCATCCTCTCCTTCCAGTACGTGTAATTTGTACCGTTGAATAGAGGTGGTCGTGTGGAGCACTGCCTTCTTCAATTCCTGCAAAAGAATCACGAGTAGAAGCCATGGATGGTTCTCTTAAACTGTTAAGTTTTCAGAGAGTTGGGCTCTGATACCAATTATTAGATAATACGCTTAACGCTAGAGGGGGGGGGGGTGAATAGCGTTATAATAAAATTTAGCGTAAACTTGCGGAAATTAAAATTTGCAGGAAGTAAATAAGTGCGATAAATAATAACTTACACACAGATATATCCTGGTTCACCATAACGTGTGGCTAGTCCAGTCCCCGAGAGACTCTCTCAAGATTTTCCACTAACATGTCAAGCTTCCGGGTGCTTAACAAACCTTTACAACTTGAGGACGCAAGTCTCAACACCTTTGCTCGGAGTTACAACACTCCAAGACTTCAACCAAGGAAACACAAGTTCCTTACAACAAGAGAATTACAACTCTCTTACAAGTGTATACAACACTAACACACTCAAACAAAATACTCCTTAATGAGTAGATATGAGTAAAAGAAGTAAGCTCTGGATCACAACAACTTTGGACAAGAATATGGCTCTCAAAAGCTTTATGAAATTGAATATAAAATGATAAACAAAAGTATGCAAGCTTATAGCAATGTAATGATCAGTTGTAGTATGTTGTTGTATTTAAAACACTGAAATGAAGCTGTATTTATAGTTGAAAAACTTGGCATTACCGTTGCCTAATTGCCAATTAAGAGTTGCTGATTTTACTCACTGACAATCGATTGTCAAACCCCAACAATCGATTGTCTGCCAGTCAGATCAAAATTCAATCCCAGATTATACGCTTGACAATCGATTACTTACAATCCATAATCGATTACTGGCAACGTTCAAAAAATCCTTTCCAGATTTTACCACAAACAATCGATTGTTCAGAATCAACAATCGATTACTCAGCAACGTTCAAAAAAATCTTTTCCGGATTTTAATCAAAACAATCGATTATACAAAATCAATAATCGATTATCAAATAACGTTCAAAAAATCTTTTCCGGATTTTAATCAAAACAATCGATTATACAGAATCGATAATCGATTACCTGACGGTATTTGAAAACTTTACGACAACGGTCAGCTTCACAATCGATTGTACAAAGTCAACAATCGATTACTTATCAGTTTTTGAAAATCATTTTAGACACTGCCTCTTGACAATCAATTGTTATATACTCACAATCGGTTACTTATTATTTTTGGAAAAGTCTGGAAGTCACTGCCTCAACACAATCGATTGTCATAAGTTCACAATCGATTATTTTGTGACTTTGAAAAATCTGAAGGACACTGTCTCTTCACAATCAATTGTCATTAGCTTCACAATCGATTATTCTGAGTTTTGAAAAACTTTGATGGACACTGCCTCATCACAATCGATTGTCATAAGGTTCACAATCGATTGTCATGCAGGCTTGAAGAAACCTGATGTTCACTGCCTTAACACAATCGATTGTCATGCAGTCTTGGCTTAAAACAATCGATTATCATTAGTACATAATCGATTATCTTAGTCCAGTTTTCAGAGGCATTTAAAAATCATTTTGACTAATGAACATATGTATGATTTAAAATTATTTAGCATTAAATTAAATATGCATGATTTTAGAAAATAGTTTTATGAGAGAAGCCATGTTACGAGTCAAGTTGTAGGATCAAGATCACAATTAAGAATGACTCAATTAAACTATAAAACTTGTCTTGAGCTTGAATCTCGATGTATATCAATTGTGCGCTTGTTTCTTGAACTTCGTCATATATCAATTTTCGCTTCGTTTGTTATTCATCAACACCTATACAAAAGAACACACGTTTTAGTATATTGCATTGAGAACGTGTTTCCAACAACAATCACTAGTTACAATATGATTTTGATTGAATTTCATAGGATTTCTTCAAAATCTCAAGAACATTCCAAAGTTGGCTTTCAAAGATTTGGTCTACAAGAGGTAATCCTTCACCTTAGACTTACGCATATGGGGTTAATATGGAATTATGAGTATGAATCAAGTATCACAACTTATGGCATGGTAATTTGAAGACATAAATTCCCAATTTAATTACATGAATATGGTAGGGATTTAAAGGTGTTTATTTGATGAATTTAATTTGTTGGTTGTGAATGGATGGTCATACATGTGTATTTGGAAGTTATAAATTGGTTAGGAATGATGGTGAGATAAATTGTTGGTTAATGGGGATAGTTGGAGGAATCAATACTATTGTTATGAGGTGTAAATGTCTATGCCTACAAGATGTTTGATAATATGCCTAAATGGCATAAGTTATGGAATTTGTTACTAATATTAGCCCTACTGAATGACGTATTGTAGATTGAAGTTTACATAAGAGTAGTGGATCATTATAGTACCATTAAGGGGTAAGTCCCAGATATATATGGTTGCAACCCCATATTTTAAGAAATCGAACGTCATCGATGTTTATGTGATTTTTGGCAGATTCATCGCACGAGGAGGTCAATCTGAGAGGCAAGGGCATAGCCAGCTAGAGGTGAGTAATATTTTTAAATTACGTACTGAGGGTTTGAAATCCCGAATTGCACAACATATTGCTATGTTGAGATGAGACACACGTTGTATGACGAACGCGGGGTCATTTACTATTGGGGATTTTGACGTGGTCCACCCCGGTTAATATTTTTTCGCGCATTTGATTAGGATTTACTGTTTATACCATGATTTGGGCTTATTGCCATATTTGGGCTTTGTGCCAATTTTTTGAAATATTTTGTGAATTACATCACTATTTTTCTCACGAATTGAAATATTACATGAACTCTGTCCAATTGAACTATGTATTTTTGTGAATTCAGCTCATTGTTATTCAACTCGATATTTAATACTATTTACAATGGGTTGAGCAGTTCGCTATTATTTTACTGAAGCCCAAGAGGCTTATGATTATTTTCTTGACTGATTGAGGCCGAGGGCCATATGTGAGGATGTGAGGAGTGATGTGAGGAGGCTTCCAGGCCTCAAGTGTTATGTGAGGAGGCTTTCAAGCCTCGCATGTGATGTGTGAACGCTTTCAGGCCTATTGATATTGCGCTTGGGATGTAGGAGCCCCTCTAGGGTCTGTACATACCCCCAGTGAGCGTAGGATACCCAAATGAGTAGGGAGTGGGCTCAAGGGGCCGTTGTTTGTGTTTGTTGAGTTGGGAGTGAGCCAAGGGGCAAGGTTGTGTGTTGGTTAGTTGGGAGTGAGCCCATGGGGCAGATACTGTACTGAGGATTTGACATATAGCCCGAGGGGCAAGTTTTTTATTATTCCTTATTGTTGAAATTATCTAATTTTCACTGTTTTACTGCATAATTGATTTTACTGCTTGAGATAGTGCTATATTGTGTCTTTATGAGATTTCATGTTTTCAGTTGTTATTTATTTTTATTACCACTGGGTCGGAGTACTCACATTACTCCCTGCACCATGTGTGCAGATACAGGCAGAGCTGAGTTCACTCTTGAGCGTCGATTTTTCCATACCAGGCGGTGACTAGGAGTAACAAGGTAGCTGTTGACGTCCGCAGCCCCATTTTCTCTCTTATCTTTTGTATTTATGATAATTCCAGACTTGTAAAATATTATTAAACTCTACGGTAGCTCATGGCTTGTGAAACCCCGATTTCGGGCTGAGTCGGAATGGTTTTAATTGTACTATCACGTTTATTTCGCATTTGTGATTATATCATCTGTGAATTAGACTTACTCCTGCTAAGAATTTATAAAAAGATGTATTATTTGGTTGTTGGCTGGCCTTGTCATCACGAGAGGCGCCATCATGACCGGGTTGGGATTTTGGGTCGTGACAAGTTGGTATCAGAGCCTAGGTTGCTAGGTCTCACGAGTCATGAGCTGGTTTAGTAGAGTCTTGTGGAACGGTACAGAGACGTCTGTATTTATCCTCGGGTGGCTGCAGAACCTTTAGGAAAATTCTGTATTCTTGGAATTCTTAACTTGTGACTTGTTGATTTGAAAAAAAAACTAAATTATGTTATTCTGTCCTCTCGTAGATGGCGAGAACACACGCTAACAGACAAGACGGACGACCGTCATTACCACCTACTGAGACCACCAGAGGCCGTGGGCGCGGTCGTGGTCGAGGTAGAGCCGCAGGGGCAGCATCTGTAGAACCACTAGTTGCCCCGGCTCAGGATCAGGCTCCAGCTGCAGAGACTCCAGCAGCACCTACTCAGGCACCAGCTATGCCTATTGTCATTTCGGGTCTTTAGGAGGCTCTAGCTCAGATTCTGACAGTTTGCACTGTCCTGGCTCAGGCAATTTCAGCAACCACTGCAGCAGAAACTTCGCAGGCCGGGGGAGGCAATCAGACCCCCGTTACTCACACACCTGATCCGGTAGTGCAGAGATTACAAACACCAGAGGCACCACCAGTACAACAGGTCGCCCCAGTTCAGCTGGTTGCACCGGTTCAGGATAATATGGTTCAGGTTATGCCAGACGATGAGCATCGTCGTCTTGAGAGATTCAGCAGAATTGCACCTCCTACTTTCAGTGGTGCTCAGGATGAGGATTCCCAAGGTTTTCTTGATAAGTGTAGACGTATGCTGAGGACAGCAGGGATATTGGAGACTGGCGTAGTATCCTTGACTACATTTCAGTTCTCAGGTACAGCCTTTACTTGGTGGGAGGCATATGAGCGGCGTAAGCCGATAGGTTCAGCGCCCTTGTCATGGCAGGAGTTCTCAGCTCTCTTTCTGGAGAAGTGGGTACCGTGATCTCAGAGATAAGAGATGCATAGGAAGTTTGAGTATCTTCGTCAGGGAGATATGACCGTATCTCAGTGTGAGGTGAGGTTCTCGGAGCTGGCTCGTTATGCTCCATGGATGGTCCCGACTAATCGAGAAAGGATTAGGAGGTTCGTGGATGGGCTTAATTATCCCATTCGTATTTTGATGGCTTGAGAGAGGATTCTGAGCCATACTTTTGAGGATGCAGTGGATGTTGCTCGCGATATTGAGATGGATCGTCATCTGGAGAGAGATGAGTGGAAGGCTAAGAGGCCTCGTGGATCAACTGGTCACAGTGGTGCTCCGTCTATGGGCTAGTTTCAGCATAGTAGAGGTCGTTCTTACAGGCCTCATCTGTCAGCTCATCCAGAGTACCACGGGCCATCTTCAGGCCGTGGTCATCAGGGATTTGAACAGGGCCAGTCATCACTCAGTGCCCCTTTAGCTCAGAGTTCTTCACGTCCCCGTCAGTTCAGGGTTCTTCTGCACCGAATGCACCAGCTAGTCACTCCGGTGCGAGGGGTTCTTTTCAGTCCCATCCTCCAGCATCTAGGGTTGCTATGAGTGTGGAGAGTTAGGAAATGTGTGGTAGCAGTGTCCTCGTCATACTGCCAGTTCATCAGTAGAGGGGTCAGTCCTCATCTTCTGCACCACTTACTTCAGCACCCACCCAGTCAGCTAGGGGTGAGGATCAGGCAGGTAGAGGCCACCTCAGAGGTGGAGGTCGAGCGGGCGGTGGTCCGGCTAGGTTTTATGCTATTCCAGACTGGGCAGATGTTCTTGCGTCAGATGCTGTTATCACAGGTATTATCTCACTCTGCCACACAGATGCCTTTGTCTTATTTGATCCTGGATCTATCTATTCTTATATGTCTTCATATTTTGTCCGTAATTTGAGTATGCCCCGGGAGTCTCTTACTGTACCTGTTCATGTGTCTACCCCGGTGGGCGATACTATTATTGTGGACTGTGTGTATCGGTCATGTGCTGTGATTAGTGCTGTATTTTGTCCCAGGCCCGGGCCTAAACGGGCTTTACGGGACGGGCTTCATGGGCCTGGGCTCTGGCAGTCCCGGGCTTCGTGGGCTCAATGGGTGAGAACATCCCGTGACGGGCCTAAGCCCATGTGGTCCTGGGATTAGCTGGCCGGGCTTCGTGGGCCTGGCGGGCTTTTTTGTAATTTGTTTTGTTTAAGGCAATATCTTGTATAGTAGTTATTAGTATAATATATAATATACTAGTATAGGATATATTTATAGTATACTAGTTATTAGTATAATATATATTTCATTGTATATTGTATTGTAGTAATTGGTATATATTGCATGTTATGTATATATATATTCCCTTAAATATTTTCTTGTAGTATATATTGTATGTTATGTATATATATATTCTCTTATATATTTTCTTGTAGTATATATAATGTGTCTTATGTATATATATTATAACTTATATAGTTATATATTTTGTTGTAGTATATATATTGTATCTCTTATGTATATATATTCTCTTATATATATTGTATCTTATGTATATATGTTATTACCTATATATTTTCTTGTATCTTAGGTTGTATGTTATGTATATATATTCTCATATATATTTTTTTGTAGTATATATTGTATGTTATATATATATATATATATATATATATATATATATATATATATATATATATATATATATATATATATATATATATATATATATATATATATTGTAGCTTATAAATAATTCAAAGTAAAGACAAAGAAATATTGAGAAAAAAGATATTCAAGGGTATGTCTTATAATTTTTATTACCAAAAATGACATATCTTTCTTAGTCTTTCTTCCCCCAATGGAATGAGCACAACAAAGTACTCATACCACCATTAAAAGAAAAAAAAACTAAAAGAAGATGTGCTAAAGTACAAGTTACATCATAATCTACATTGTATCTCTAACAAATCTCATAAATCCGTCAAGGTTGAGAGGAGGTTGTGTTGGTGGTGGTGGAAAAGAAGCTTGTTCATCACCACTTCCCGGTGAAGCCGAATCCTCCGCAAGTTCCGCTATGATTTCTTCATAAGCTTCATCTATCGCCGGTTGTGATTTTGCAATTCCAAAGTTTCTTCTTTCTGCGCGGATCCAATCTCTAAAAAGTATCAATTTTTCCAAGTTATCCCACATCGACGCTCTATGATCACCTATTTGCAGTCTTGCTTGACTTAAAGCGATCTCTGATGCAACAGTTGAAGCTTGAATTGATAAAATATCCCGAGCCATCCTTGCAAGAAACGGAAAATGTTTTTCCCTTGACTTCCACCATTCCAAAAGATCAAAAGAGCCGTCTGGATTCTCCTTTTCAAGCCCTGAGACAAATAAACTTGAAGCTCATTTAGGTGTGAAGTTTCATTATAATTATCACCTTGAGAACCCCGGAAATTCGTCCAAGATTTAAGAGTTGTTAAGCCCGCAACTCTTTTAGACGATTGTGAGCTAGACGAATTAGGGGTTGGAATATTTGGCCTAGCATGCTCTAAGGCAAGATGATAATCATTATAAACTTTTTGAGCATTAATTTTAATTGTTGCTTTTGCATCTGCAAGTGTAGCAACTTCCTCGTTTGAAAGATCTAAAGCCTTATAAATATTTGAATACCAAAAATGAGGACCTCCCAGTTTCATTGTAGGATTTAACATTGCAGCAACACCAAAAATAGGAGGGATAGGAAAAAAATATTTTTTAAATTTTTGTTTCATTTCATTTATAGCAAATTCATAAATATCTCCACCCTCGCCAAATTCAACAAACAAATCAGCTAGTGCGACATTATAAACTATACAGTTTGAAATAGTAGGATAATATTACCTAGAAAATGCATTTGTAGCAACTTGAAAATGTTCTAAGAAATCTAAAAGAATTTTAACATTCGTCCAATCTTGGGTAGTAAGCATTTCATCATCATCCTCACCACCTACCCGAGAATTAAACTTTGAATTAATTGGGTTTCTATATTCATATGCAACTACTAAACTTTCGTACATACAATTCCATCTAGTCGGGCAAGGTTTAGGAACCTTTCTTTCTCTAAGGCCATATTCATCACATTTTTTAAAATACTCTCTAAGTCTAGTTCTACGGTTTGAATAAAAAAGCCAATTAAGAGCCATTCGAACCTTTTCAATTTCTATGTTTAAAATTCGCATACCATCACCGACAATTAAATGATAAATATGACAAATACATCTATCATGGAAAATATTAGTAAATGCAGGATTTAGTGTTTTTGTAAGCATGCCTATAGCATTAGTGTTACTAAAAACATTATCCATAAAAATTGCCATTATTTTATCGCTAAAGTAAAAATATCTACAAATATCTGAAATAGTGTTAGCTATAAACTTACCTGTGTGACGTGAATTAATGATTCTATACGCAATTATACGCTTTTGCATTGTCCAGTCCTCATCTATCCAATGAAAGTTAGATAGTAACAATCATTACCACTTCTACCAATATCAGTAGTAATAGAAATCCGATTAGGTATATGAGTAAATAAATAGCGCAAATATTGTTCATATTCATGTTTGAATTTATAAATATCGGGCTTAACTGTTGCGCGAGGCCAACCTTTATAAGTAGGCTTAAAAACTCTTCTAATATAACGAACCCAATTAGGAATAGAAGAAAAGTATAAGGTAAGCACATAACAATAATCATCTTTGCTAATTCTTTACGATATCTATTTGGATCATAATATAAAATACATCCGGTGACAGTGTTAATTCCTGGTTGAACTAGATTTTAACCTGTACTAGGGTTAACCGCAGAATCAACACTTGTCCCCTCTTGCTGCGCTTGCATTTGCAAAAAGCTAGCCTTATCTCTAGGTGTGTCTTTATGTGCCTAGTCAAACTACCCGTGCCGCTACGGTCTCCAGTAAATTTATGAACCAGTAATTTCCCACAAGTTTTACACTTAGCCTTATTTAGTTCTCTTACTTGAGTAAAAATATTCCAAACTTATGATATTTCTTGACGTTTAGCAAGTTGTCTATTAAAAGTTGGAGTTTCTACAGGCGGGTCAGCCGGTGCATTACTTTAGTTATTAACAGGACTAGTAGGTGTATCATCTAAATCTAGTGCTTGGGTATCATCATCATCATCCTCATTTTCCTCAAAGATAGGTTCATTAGGATAAAGAGCATTCATAATTTCATCATCTAATCTATCACTACTTTAATATCATGTAGAAATTCACTATCGGTAAATTGAAAACAAGGGTGATCACTATCAAGAATTACGGAAGGAGGAGGAGGACGTCTAGGTTGGTGAGTACTTTCAACTTTCTTATCTTTTCTAGGTCGGGGAGTCGGGGGAAGGGTAGTATTATGGCCACTACTTTCACCGGTTTTACCTTTTCCTTTACCAAACATTTTTTCAAAGAAAATGCCATATTAATTATAATTATGCAAACTAAGCCGCACAAAAATATATTATTAAAATGTAAGAGTTGAAACGAGTTTACCGGATTGCCGAACAACTTCTTGAAAATTGAAAATCGTTGAACACTTGAAAACTTCAATTCAACAACTTCATAATTTTTCACGAATTTTCAACAATAAATTAAGCAATTGTAGTAGAAAGATTGAGAGAGATTGAGAGATATTGATAAATTGGTGAATAAAAATGAAAGAATGAGGGGATTTATAGTTGAGAAATGGGTAAAAATATAATTATATAAAGTTTGGGGTTAAACTAAAGTTTGGGGCCAAATGGCCATTTTTTAAACCTCCAAACGGTCAAATTGTAGCCCAAACGGCTACTTTTTAAAATATGTCCGTTGGTGATTTTTAATTTAATTGTAGCCCACATTTCCGTTGGCCAACGGCTAATTTTACAAAAAGGCCATTTTTTATTATTTTTTTGTATTTTTTAATTTACAATATTAACCCTTCTTAAAATCAATAAATACCCTCATCTCTTCTTTATTTCTTCACTCAAAATTCTTATCTCAATCTTAATTTCTTAATTCACAAATTATCAATCTATCTCTCTTCCCTTCAGTTTGCAAGATTTCATATTTGATCAAGTGCTCAATTTATTGTCGAATTCGGTGCACTCCCTCCAACTCTTTCTCTTATTTAATATTTTAATAGCATATTTAATATAAGCTTAGACTTTCATTTTTACAATATGTTTAATGATGCTAGTCGTGTAGCTTCTGGTAGTACTAGTAATAGTAATGACCCAACTTCTAATCGTAAAAGAAAAAGTCCGGTATGGAATTTTTTTGAAATAATAGAAGGTACTAATAGTATTAAGTGCAAATTTTGTAACGAAACTTTTCAACATTTGACCGAAGGAAATTTAAGAGGGACTGGAACACTTACAAGACATATGAGAGCTGTCCATCCAATAGAATGGGTCAATAATTATGGGAAGCAATAATTTGTAACTTGTAAGTTTTAGACTTTTAGTATGTTTGACTGTTTGTTTCAGAGATTGGATTAGATAGATCGGAACGAAGAAATCAGGAAAGGAAGATGTTCACAGTTCATACTTCATAGCCCAGAAGACGAAGAACTTTAACTTGGAGATATTGATTATGATGAAGATGAACTGATGAAGTGATGCAAAACATTTGAAATTACTATTTCACTATAAAAAATGTAAACATTTCATTTTTTACTTATTCATTTGAAATTGAGAAATAAAGTAGCACTTGCAATAATTGCAAATTTTTCACATCTTACTTGTTCATTCAATGATTACAAAGTATTAATATAATTATAACTTAATAGTTATACTTAATTTAAAAAAAATTTGAAAATATACACAACCCGGCCCGGCCCGACCCTTTCAACCCATAACCCGTATGGTTCAATTGTAACCCGAACCAACCCGGCCCCTTAGCAACCCGATACTGTTCGACCCAGCCCGGCCCGGCCCGGAACCCGGACGGGTCGGAAAAAATCTGACCCGGCCCGGACCGGTAGACCCATTAGACACGTTTATTTTTAAAACCAAAAAAAAATTATTTTTTTAAAAATATAGTCGTTGGGCCCGTTTAGGCTCGCCGGGATAGGCGCAGGCCCGGCTGACGGTCCCGGGCTCACGGGCTAAATGATGTCGACCGGCCCATCTCGGGCATAAGAGTAACACCAAGCCCAGGACCACCAGGACCGACCCACCAGGCTCATTAGACCTGCCAGGACCGCAGGCCCGGGCCACAATACATGGTTAGCTGTGATTATTGGGTGTCTGGAGACCCGAGTTGATCTATTGTTGTTGAGCATGGTAGATTTTGATATTATTCTGGGCATGGATTGGTTATCTCCATATCATGCTTTTCTAAACTGTCATCTAAGACAATTACTTTGGCTATTCCGGGTGTTCCGAGGATAGAGTGGCGTGGTATGACTGATTATGTTACTAGTAGAGTAATTTCTTTCTTGAAAGTCCAGCGTATGGTTGGGAAGGGTTGTCTATCATATCTGGATTTTGTGCGGGATGTTGGAGCTGAGACTCCTAGTATTGATTCTGTTCCAGTTGTGAGGTACTTTCCTGATGTATTTCTTGTAGACCTGCCGGGCATTCCACTGGACAGGGATATTGATTTTGGAATTGACTTGGTGCCGGAAACTCAGCCCATTTTTATTCCGCCATATCGTATGGCACCAGCAGAGCTAAAAGAATTGAAGGAGCAGCTTCAGGAACTCCTAGATAAAGGGTTTATTCGGCCTAGTGTGTCCCTTTGGGGTGCACCTGTTCTATTTGTGAAAAAGAAAGATGGCACAATGAGAATATGCATTGACTACAGGCAGCTAAATAAGGTAATGGTGAAGAATAAGTATCATTTGCCTCACATTGATGACTTATTTGATCAACTTCAGGAAGGGAGGGTGTTTTCTAAGATCGACATTCGTTCGGGTTATCACCAATTGAAGATAAGGGATTCAGATGTTCCTAAGACTGCCTTCAGGACTAGATATGGTCACTGTGAATTTTTGGTTAACGTTCATGAATTTGATGAACAGTGTATTCCAGCCTTATGTGGATTCATTTGTTATTGTATTCATTGATGATATCCTGGTGTACTCGCGTATCCAGAAGGAGCATGCCCAACATTTGCGTGTGGTGTTGCAGAGATTGATAGAGGAGAAGCTTTATGCAAAATTCTCCAAATGTGAATTTTGGCTATGTTCTGTAGCATTTTTAGGACACATAGTGTCCATCGAAGGTATACAGGTTGATCCAAGAAAGATAGAAGTTGTACAGGGTTGGTCTAGACCGTCCTCAGTCACAGAGATTCGGAGTTTTCTTGGGCTAGCAGGCTACTATCGCCAGTTTGTTCAGGGGTTTTCCTCTATTGCATCGCCTTTGACCAAGTTGACTCAGAAAGGTGCTCCATTTGTATGGTCCGGCGAGTGTGAGGAGAGCTTCCAGAAGCTCAAGTCACTGTTGACTACAGCTCCAGTTTTGGTGTTACCATCAACTACAGGTTCATACACGGTATATTGTGATGCTTTGAGAGTTGGGATTGGTTGTGTAATAATGCAGAAGGGTAGAGTTATCGCTTATGCTTCTCGTAAGTTGAAGCCCCATGAGAAGAACTACCATGTTCATGATCTAGAGTTGGCTGCTATAGTTCATGCCTTGAAAATTTGGAGGCACTATTTATATGGCATATCTTGTGAGGTGTTCGCTGATCATACAGCCTTCAGCACTTATTTAAACAAAGAGATTTTAATTTGAGGCAACGGAGATGGCTTGAGTATGATGATCCGCATTTGCTTGTCCTTAAGGACAGAGTTCGGCATGATAATGCCAAAGATGTGACTATAGGTGAAGATGGCATGTTAAGGATGCAGGGCCGTATTTGTGTGCCCGATGTTGATGGGCTTAGAGATTTGATTCGTGAGGAGGCCCACAGTTCGCGGTATTCCATCCATTCGGGTTTCGCGAAGATGTATCAGGACTTGAGACAGCATTACTGGTGGAGGAGAATGAAGAAAGACATTGTGGAAATATGTGGCTCGGTGTCTCAACTGTCAGCAGGTGAAGTATGAGCATCAGAGACCGGGCGTTTTGCTTCAGCAGATGGTTATTCCTGGGTGGAAATGGGAAAGAGTTACTATGGATTTCATGAATGGTCTTCCTCAGACTTTGAAGAAGTTCGATTCCATTTGGGTCGTGGTGGATAGACAGACCAAGTCACTGCATTTCATTCCAGTGTGTACCACTTATTCTTCGGAGCGGCTGGCAAGGATCTTTATTCAAGAGATTGTGCGATTGCATGGTGTTCCAGTTACTATTATTTCAGATAGAGGTACTCAGTTTACTTCTCAGTTTTGGAAGACTTTTCAGCACGAGTTGGGCACTCAGGTAGAGTTGAGTTCAGCATTTCATCCTCAGACGGACGGATAGTCTAAGCGTACTATTCAGATATTGGAGGATATGTTGCGTGCCTGCGTGATTGATTTTGGAGGTTCTTGGGTTGAATTTTTACCACTTGCAGAGTTTGCCTACAACAACAGTTATCAGTCCAGTATTCAGATGGAGCCGTATGAGTCCTTATATGGAAGGTGGCATAGATCTCCAATTGGTTGGTTTGAGCTAGGTTATTGGGGACAGATTTGGTCCAGGATGCTTTAGAAAAGGTGAAGGTAATTCAGGAAAGACTTCGCGCAGCTCAGTCGCGTCAGAAGAGTTGTGCGGACCGGAAGGTCCGAGATGTGTCATTTATGGAGGGCGAGAAGGTTTTACTGAAGGTTTCACCCATGAAGGGTGTTATAAGGTTCGGAAAGAAATGGAAGTTAAGTCCGCAGTTTATTCGACCATTCGAGGTGCTTAGAATGATTTGAGAGGTGGCTTACGAGCTTGCCTTGCCGCCTAGATTATTGGGTGTTCATCCGGTATTTCATGTGTCTATGCTCCGGAAGAATATTGGGGACCTCTCTCATATTTTAGATTTCAGTACAGTGCAGCTAGATGAAAATTTGACTTATAATGTGGAGCCAGTGGCTCTTTTGGGTCGACAGGTTCGAAAATTGAGATCAAAAGATATAGCATCAGTGAAAGTTCAGTGGGGAGGTCGGACCGTGGAAGGGGCTACTTGGGAGACTGATTAGGAGATGCGGAGCAGGTACCCGCACCTATTTGAAACTCCAGGTATGTTTCTTAACTTGCTCGAGGACGAGCGTTTGTTTTAGCTGGGGAAAATGTAACGACCCGAACCGTCGTTTCCTGTATTTTTGTCCCGTATTCTATGTTATATGACTATTCATGTTTCAATATGTGTACTCGGTAAACTTGAGTCAGTTCGGATCGAGTTTTGTAAGAAATGAGACACTTAGTCTCTTTTATGAATGCTTAAGTTGGAAATAGTTAACCGGATGTTGACTTGTGAGTTACAAGGATGAATTTATTTCTGATGATTCGGTTAGTTTCGGGGGGATGATTTAAGGCTTACGAGCACAATCAGAAGTAATTTTGGAGGCCCGGTGAAGAAGATAGCCTATTTAGCGAAGTTAGTATTTTGGCAATTTCTGGTCGATAGGTGATATTTTGATCTGGAAGTCAGAATGGAATTCCGAGAGATTATATAGTTTCATTATGTTATTTGAGATGTGTACACAAAATTTCATATCATTTGGAGGTGATTTGTTTGGGTTTTTGATAAAACACGTATGTTGGAAGTTTGGAAGATCTTAAGAGAGAATTCGATGTAATTCGATGGTTTTGATGTTGTTTGAGGAGTTTTGTTGAATGGAACAAGTTATAATAATGTTGTGGGTTATGTTGGCGTGTTTGATTGAGGTCCTGGGGGCCTCGGGATAATTTCGGATGGCTAACGGGAACTTTTGAAGTTGGAAATTTTATTGTAGACGAAAATTGTAAATGAGTGCGCACAAGGCCTCACTTTGGACGATCATATCTCCCGTTATTTACGGATTTGTGTGAGAAACAGCCTATAAATTAAATCCTTTTGAATTTAGTTTCTAAAGCAACAAACCGTTCCTCATTTGAAGTTGTATACAAGAAGTTATGACCATTTCACTGACCAGGTATCAAAGCGCGCGATAACGCGCGTTTCGCGTGTCTGAGGTAGAATGCTCAGCAAAAACGCGCAAAGACCGCGCAAAAACGCGCGACTGGAGAACTTTTATGTACTCTTAAGACCAGAAATTAGAGAAATTGATTCATTTCTCAAGCATAGGGTTTGCTCTACACCCCAACTCGACCAAGGCACCAATTGCACTCCTAAGATAAGCTTTTAAGTGTGTTTTCATGGTGATTTCACTTCACAATCACTAGTTACAATATAATTTTGATTGGATTTCATAGGATTTCTTCCAAATCTCAAGAACACCCCAAAGTTGATTTTCAAAGATTTGGTCTACAAGAGGTAATCCTACACCTTAGACTTACACATATGGGGTTAATATGGAATTATGAGTATGAATCAAGTATCACAACTTATGGCATGGTGATTGGAAGACAAAAATTCCCAATTTAATTACATGAATATGGTAGGGATTTAAAGGTGTTTATTTGATGGAATTTTATTTGTTGGGTGTGAATGGATGGTCATACATGTGTATTTGGAAGTTATAAATTGGTTAGGAATGATGGTGAGATAAATTGTTGGTTAATGGTGATAGTTGGAGGAACCAATACTATAGTAATGAGGTGTAAATATCTATGCCTACAAGGTGTTTGATAATATGCCTAAATGACATAAGTTATGGAATTTGTTACTAATATCGGCCCTATTGAATGACGTATAGTAGATTGAAGTTTATCTAAGAGTAGTGGATCATTGTAGTACCATTACGGGGTAAGTCCCAGATATGTATGGTTACAACCCCATCTTTTAGCAAATCGAACTTCGTCGATGTTTATGTGATTTTTATCAGATTCATCGCACGAGGAGGTCAATCTGAGAGGCAAGGGCATAGCGAGCTAGAGGTGACTAATATTTTTAAATGACGCACTGAGGGTTTGAAACCCCGAATTGCACAACATATTGCTATGTTGAGATGAGACACGCGTTGTATGACGAACGCGGGGTCATTTACTATTGGAGATTTTGACGTGGTCCACCCCGGTTGATATTTTTTCACGTATTTGATAAGGATTATCTGTTTTACACCATGATTTGGGCTTATTACCATATTTTGGCTTCGTGCCAATTATTTGAAATATTTTTCGAATTACATCACTATTTTCCTCACGAATTGAAATATTACATGAACTCAGTCCAATTGAACTATATATTTTTGTGAACTCAGCTACATTATTACTTAACTCGAGATTTAATAATATTTAGAATGTGTTGAGCTGTGCGCTATTATTTTACTGAAGCCCAAGAGGCTTATGATTATTTTCTAGACTGATTGAGGCCGAGGGCCATATGTAAGGATACGTTGAGTGATGTGAGGAGGCTTTCAGGCCTCAAGTGTTATTTGAGGAGGCTTTCAGGCCTCGAGTGTTATGTGAGGAGGCTTTCAGGCCTCGTATGTGATGTGTAAAGGCTTTCAGGCCTATTGATATTGCGCTTGGGCTGTAGGAGCCCCTCCGGAGTCTGTACACACCCTCAGTGAGCGTAGGGTACCCAGGTGAGTTAGGAGTGGGCCCGAGGGGCCTTTGTTTGTGTTTGGTGAGTTGGGAGTGAGCCCAAGGGGCAATATTGTGCGCTGGTGAGTTGGGAGTGAGCCAGTGGGGCGTATACTGTACTGAGGATTTGACATATAGCCCGAGGAGCAAGTTTTTGATTATTCCTTACTGTTGAAATTATCTAATATTTACTGTTTTACTGTATAATTAATTTTACTGCTTGAGATAGTGCTATATTGTGTCTTTATGAGATTTCATGCTTTCAGTTGTTATTTATTTTTATTACCACTAGGTCGGAGTACTCACATTACTCCCTGCACCATGTATGCAGATACAGGCAGAGCTGAGTTCATTCCTGAGCGTTGATTCTTTCCATACCAGGCAATGACTTGGAGTAACGAGGTAGCTGTTGACGTCCACAGCCCCGTTTTCTCCCTTATCTTTTGTATTTATGAGAATTCCAAACTTGTAAAATATTATTAAACTCTGTAGTAGCTCATGGCTTGTGACACCCCCATTTCGGGCTGAGTCGGGATGGTTTTAATTGTACTATCACGTTTATTTTGCATTTTTGATTATATCATCTATTAATTAGACTTACTCCTGCTAAGAATTTATAAAAAGATGTATTGTTTAGTTGTTAGCTGGCCTTGTCTTCACGAGAGGCGCAATCACGACCGGGTTGAGATTTTGGGTCGTGACATGAATACCTTTCTGCAGAATTTATAAAATACTTATCTGATAATGGAATTACATCTCAATTATCTGCCCCAGGAATACCACAACACAAAATAGTGTGGCAGAAAGAAGAAAAAGGACCCTTATGAAAATGGTTAGATCAATGTTAAGTTATTCCAGTTTTCCTTCTTCCTTTTGGGGATATGCTTTAGAAACAACAAACTACATTCTAAATTTGATTCTTTCAAAGTCAGTATCTTCAACTCCAGTAGAATTGTAGACTGGGCGCAAGCCAAGTTTACAGCATCTTCGGGTTTGTGGTTGTCCAACATATGTGCTAAATGGGAATGCGGCTAAATTGGAATCAAGGACAGAAGTATGCATTTTTATTGGATATCCAAAAGGAACAAAAGGTAATTGTTATGACAAATAACATATTTTTAGAAGAGGACTATCTAACAAACCATATTCCTAGAAGTAAACTAGTTTTACAGGAATTAATCAATGGAGTAACTAAAGACTCATCTCTAGAACATATCTTGGAAGCCAGTATTGACATACCACTGCATTATCGTAGTGGGAGAAATGTTAATAGGCAGCAGATTGCACAAGAGCAATTTCCTGACATCTTACTACCCCAAAGTAATGGGAGTAATGTTGAGTAACCTCAGATTGTTGAGCAATATCAGATTGTAGAACAACCTAAAATTGATATGCAACCTGCAGTCCATAAAGAAGTTAATGATATCTCAACACCACAAGGTGTGGAGGATAACATTGAGGCTTCAGTTCCAGAAAATGATGATGTGATTAAACAACAAAATCAGACTCCACATATAGTGACTAGTCGTAATGGGAGAAATATTTGAAAACCTCTCCAGTGTGCACTCTTGGGAGAATCTTATGATAGAATCCCTTAACAGCGTAATACAGAACCCATTAATTACGACGAATCACTACATGATGCAGATGCTGATAATTGGATTGATGCTATGAAATTTGAAATGGAGTCCATGTACTCCAATCAAGTCTGAGATCTTGTAGAACCACCTACTGGAGTCAAATCCATTGGTTGTAGATGAATCTATAAGAAAAAGAGAGGTGTGGATGGAAAAGTGCAAACTTGTAAAGCTAGGCTTGTCGCAAAAGGGTTTACTCAAAAAGAAGGGATCGATTACGAGGAAACTTTTTCCTCGGTAGCCATGCTTAAATCCATTAGGATTCTCTTATCCATTGATGCTCATTAAGATTACGAGATCTGGAAAATGTATGTCAAGACCACTTTTCAAAATGAAAGTCTTGATGAGTGCATATATATGGCACAACCAGTTGGTTTCATAAAAAGTGGCAATGAGCACATGTTGTGTAAATTAAAGAAATTCATTTATAGATTGAAGCAAGCTTCTAGGGCATAGAACACTTGTTTTGATGCATCGACTAAGACCTTCGATTTTAATCAATGTGAAAATGAGACTTGTGTCTATAAGAAGTGGAATGGAGATAAAGTTATATTTTTGGTTTTGTACGTAGATGGTATTTTTCTCATAGGAAATAATGTGAGCATATTGAATTCAATAAAGGAATGGTTGTCCTCACGTTTCGATATGAAAGACTCGGGACAAGCAGCACATGTCCGTGGGATCAAGCTTATGCGAGATTGCAAGCATAGGATATTAGACTTGTCCTAAGCACTTTATATTGATACTATTCTCACCAGGTTTAGAATGCAAGATTCCAAGAAAGGGTTTCTGCCCTTTAGATATGGAATCTCTCTGGCAAAAGATCAGTCCCCAAAAACCACTGATGAGATAGAAAAGATGAAGGGGGTCCCTTATGCTTCTGCTATAGGGAGTCTTATGTATGTTATGCTAGGTATTAGACCTGATATCTGTTTTACTGTTGGCATGGTTAGTATATTTCAGTCTAACCCTGGTAGAGAACACTGAACTATTGTTAAGCATATAATCAAGTACTTAAACAGGACTAGGGATTATATGTTGGTGTATCTCTCAAGTGATCTAGCACCTATTGTCTATACTGATACAGATTTCCAGTCAGATAGAGACTCTAGAAAATCTCCCTAAGAATATGTTTTTACCTTAGGAGGTGGAGCCATAAGTTGGAGGAGCATCAAGCAATTATGTGTTGTTGATTCCACTATGGAAGCTGAATATGTGACTGCATCTGAGGCAGCTAAAGAGACTTTTTGGCTCAGGAGCTTTCTGAAAGAGCTTAATGTGGTTCCTTCGGTTCAAGCACCAATTGTACTTTATTGTGAGAATAGTGGTGCAGTTGCAAACTCGAAGGAACCAAGAAGACATAAACGGAGTAAGCGTATTGAGCGTAATTATAACTTAATTCGGGACAAAACTCAGAGAGGTGATGCAAGAGTGTTGAAGATTGCGTCAAAGGACAATTTGGCAGACCCGTTTACAAAGAGCTTGACACAAAAGATTTTTGACAAGCATGTAGAAGGAATGGGTGTTAGAGTAGTAGACACATGGTTATGAGTCTAAGTGGGAGAAAGTTAGGATATACTATTAAGTATGCGGTTTAGACATAGTATTATATTTTATTCTTTATGAAATAATTATTTATTTTATTTATTCAATTCAATAAAGTACTATTTTAAATAGATCATTTGTTATATGTGTTTCCTTTTAGTTATGAGTAGACAATTAGTGTATGGAGTATTAGCTCATGCACAGAAGATTAAACTGTTGGTTCTCATAATTAATAAACTATGTTCACAATCAAAGATATTGTTGGACAAAATATCTTGATGATTGTAGCACAAGATTATTGTATAATTTGTCTTGAATATGGGAGTAGTTTTACTCCAACTTCTTGAGCTAGTATACTCAGTGTATGTTGAATGGTCCAAGTAGAGAAAGGATGTTTTTGTACTGAATATATAAAATATTTTCTCTAATTCATTAAATGAGCTTATACTCCTAATCTTGATAGAATTATTATGATCAATGTAATTTTTTTTTTATTTATCAAAAGGTATGAATCTATCTAGAGTTAGTATATGCCTAATAGATTGGACAATAACGAATAACATTTGTGAATAATAATTAGTTGATATAATTCATGACTTGATTTTGGGTTTGATGATACCCCTTTATGTAAGCTTATAAGTTTTCATGTGAAAACCCGACCAGTGAATTTTGTATCCATCATGTAAAATAGTTTAAGCGGAATTATAAAAGAATTTAATTAGTTAATTGAATTAATTTTTTTGTGATTTAAGTTAATTAACTGGTATTTGAAATCTTAGCATGGGGAGTTAAATAAAGTGTTAATGAATTTTCGAAATTCATATTGAGGAGTTCAATTGAAGTTTTTAGTGAAATAAATTGCAATTAATTATAGTAAGAATTGATTCATGCTAATTTCAAATTAATACTATAATTAGTAGCCTCTTATTATTTCTGTGGTCCCTGCTATACCTAGTAAAAACCTGGACAGACTTGGGTAAAAAGTAGCTTGGGAGAAAAGTTATCCTTTTGACTTAGAGTAGGATTCTACTTGTAGAATCCTACACGTATTTGAGCCCTTGTGTTGCTTAATTTCGGGTATACTAAAGGAAGACTAGTTTTTCTTAATTACTAGCCTTTCAGTTGTATTGTTCTTCCCCACCCAATAGCAAAATGTCCAAGGTTTTACTAGGCAAATAGCAGAAGACTGCAGCCCTGGATTCTTCCTGCCTAGAAGGTTTGTGCAACTACTTCAAGAGGTTAGTGTTTCTAATCTCATTATTATTATGCTGTCTAGTTTACATGTATTTAATGCCTGGTTTGTATACTTGCTTCTGCTGCGCATATTCTAACAACATCGACAAAATACAAGAGGGTTGATGTGTATATAAGTCTTAGATCCTAGAGACGCGTTTTAGATGCGCGAGGATCTAGACCCGGTGCGGATAATATCACTAGCGGGCTGAACTATCACATGGTATCAGAGCCTCCAATGGTGGGTCAGAGTTTAGGCAAATCCTAGTTAGGTGGGAAAACCTCAGTTCTGAGTTTAGGCAAATCCCATGCGGTGAGACATATCTCAATGAGAATACTGAGTCCATAAGAGGGGGTATATGTAACACCCCAAAATTTTGACACAGTCCCACATTAAAAATATACAAGTGTCACGACCAGGATTTCCCACCATTGAGAGTCGTGATGGCGCCTACTGTCATAGCTAGGCAAGCCAAACCAGACAACATTTCTACTATTCTCCTTTATACAATTATAATAAAATGAAAAAATAATCAAAGCGGAAGACTTATAGATACTTAACTAACTGCAAACGGAAATGTGGAAGTTTCAAAATTCATCTCTACCTAGTATCTGGTGTCACTACTCACGGACTACTACAGAATACTACAAACAAAGTCTGGGAAAAAAGAAATACCTAGTATTTTCCTGATACAAGGTGAAAAAACCAATGTAAGGAAAGGGACTTCGGCCTGTGAACACCAGCTATGCTACCTCGAGAGTCCCTGGACTGAAGATAGCTCCCAAAAATCCTACCACTACGGCCCGTAAGCTACATCCTGATCTATGCACAAAAAAATACACAGAGTGTAGCATCGGCACAACCGACCCCTTGTGCTGGTAAGTGCCTGGCCTAACCCCGGCGAAGTAGTGACGAGGCCAGACAGGAACTACCAAAATTAACCTGTGCATATATATATATATATACACAAGGCAGCAGAAATAACAACAAGGAAATACCAGCAGAAAAAGGGAAAGAGACATGCTCGGGGAGATACAGTAAAGAACAAATCAACAGATATAATAGCGTAACCATCTCAATACTATAATTCGTATATATTAATAAGTGAACGGCACACCACACGATCCCATTTATCAGCGGGTAAGTGGTCGGCGTGCCACACGATCCCAATTTATATTTCATAGGTGGATGGCGTGCCACACGATCCCAATTCGTATTTCATAGTTGGACGGCGCGTCACACGATCCCAATTCATATTTCATAAGCAGTCGGCGTGCCACACGATCCCATAATATAATTCATAAATGGTCGGCGTGCCACACGATACCATATTATATTGAATAACACAAATAATCTCTCCAAAAGAAGTCCATTAGGGAAATTCAACAACATAACGAATAAACTCGGCAAGGGTACAACTAACAACTCAAATATCATGGCAAGGGAGAATACAACAGTAACAGTCTTCTCATCCCGGCAAGGGAATCATTGCATCACATCCTATTTTAGCTCATTTCCTTCTTGTCTAACACTTTACATGGATTTTATCAATTTAACAGGACAGTTGTGCCACATCTTTCGAGTTAAATGCAATTACGACTCACGGTCATGCTAGACACCGGTGTATAGATACTCGTCAACATGCCTATACACTGTACTCGATCATTTAGTAAATAGCAATCAAAACACACTAATCCTATTCCATCAAGCCAAAGTTAGATCAAACACTAACCTCGAAAGCTCCAAACTCAACTCGCGCCTCTAGAATACCTTTACCCCTCGAATTCACCACAAAACCGCTCGAATCTAGTCACAAATTACTCAAATTTATCAGCAAATGCTATTTAGATCAATTTGAATGCATAAGAATGAATTTTCCAAAGTTTTTCCCAAGATTCCGAAAATGCCCCTGGGCCCACGTGGTCAAAAACTGAGTTTCGAACCAAAATCCGGTTACCCATTCCCCTACGAGTCCATATCTATATTTTATTTTGAAATTGGACCTCAAATTGAGGTCCAAATCCCCAGTTTAGTTAAAACCTAGGTTCTACCCAAAATCCCCATTTTCACCCATGAAAAACCTTGATTTTAAGATGAAATCATGATAAATGATGTTAAAGGTTGAAGAAATTGAATAAAAGTTGACTTACAATTGATTTGGAGAAGGGGGAGTTCGTGAGAAATCGCTTGGGTGTTTGAGTTTTGAAAATATAAAAAATGAGCTTTAAAATCGTCTAAGTATGAAATATGCAGGTGCAGGCATCACAAATGCGAAACTGGATTCGCAATTGCGAACCCAGCAGGCTTGGGATTTGCGAAGGGCTTGTTCGCATTTGTGAACTCAGAAGAAGAATGCGGACTTCGCATTTGCGAAGGGGAGTTCGTATTTGTGAACTCTGGGCTGGCAAAGGGATCTTCGCATTTGCGATGAAGTCTTTGCATTTGCGAAGACTGGGCTACAGGAAGTGCATCGCAATTCCGATATTTTTCTTCGCATTTGCGAAGTGAGCAGCCCAGGTGAGGTTCTTGCAATTGCGAGGCTTGCTTCCCGTTTGCGAAGCCTGCAGGTCAGGCATACTAGCAATTCTCAAACATGCAAAAATGAACTCGCGGCCTATCCAAAATTCTCCCGGGCCCTCGAGGCTCCAAAATAAACATACACACAACCTCAAAAACATCCCACGGACTCATTCGTACGATCAAATCGCCAAAATAACATCAAAATCTATGAATCAAGCCTCAAAACACAAAATTCTTCTTTCAACTCTCATAAACTTTAAATTTCCCATTTTTAGTCTGAAACACGTCAAACGACGTCCACTTTCAACCAAACTTTACAGATAGCGCTTAACACCTATTTAAGACTTGTATCGAATGTAGGAACCAAAATACGAGCCCGATACCACAAGTTTCTAATTTATTTTCCTTTCCAATTTCCTTAATTATTTACAGAAAATAATTTCTTTCAAAAATTCTATACTCGGGCTCGGAACCTCGGATTTTGATTCCGGGAATACGCCGATGTCCCATATTTGTCTATGAACCTGCTGGGACCGTCCTATCACGGGTCCGGATCCGTTTACCCAAAATATTGACCAAAGTCAACTATATCAATATTAATATCAAAATTCTTTAATTTTTCACAAAATTCACATATTTTAACATAAAAGTTCTCCGGCTTCGCACCCAGACTATGCACGTAAATCGAAACAACTAAAAGCGAGGTCTTCAAGGCCTCGGAAGCACGATAAAAGGGAGAATTACGGTGATGACCCTTTGGGTCGTCACAACAAGTGAAATGCTTGAGCATATAAGTTAACAAGTCTTAGACTCTAGAGACGCGTTTTAAACCCAAGAGCCTAAATCCAAAACGAAAAATATCACTAGAAGGCTGGATTGTAACAACACATCTAACATTGTTAAAGAAGTTCTAATTTATACTATATCTTAATTTTTTGTTATAGAAATGTAATTTGTTTTTAGTTACGAATTCCATTTTATTGGATGACTACTTGGAGTTAGTTATCTTTTTATGGACTATGATTCTAATGGTCTACATTACATTTTATGGGATGCGATTCTTTTTAAAATTATGGGTGAATACAAAATATTTTATACATATATTTTAGTCGAGTCATACTTAATTCTTGGACTGACATCATCACAGTAACATTGACGTTAAAATTGGTCGCATCAGATACGGATAAGAGGGGATGACGTAGTGATCTAATGTTAGGACCATGATCATTCTAGTATTTCAACTAGTCTATTTCTGGGTGCTGGTATAAAGTAGCAAATCACTAGCAAACCCCTCCTCCAAGAAGGCCATATAATTGGTTAATTCACCCTAAATCTATAATTTAATAATTCTAGGTTATTGCTTCAGTTGCTGTTCCTATTCACATGTCATATATGATTCATTTGTTCGAATCAATTGTGCCAAGTGCCGAGATGTCATTGGCCAGTCGACACCTTTTTCCTATTTTATAGAAAATCACTACTCTCAGAGCTACATTTCACTCGGTTTTCCCATATTTTATATTTGTATTATAAAGTGTATATATATATATATATATATATATATATATATAATGCAGTAAGTTGTCAACAGAACCTATTGTGACCTTATCTGTTTTTCAAGTGTTACCATGTTATTAATGAACACATTAATGAATGTCCTTGCATATTAATTGTTCATTCCTCCTGTGTTGCAATTGAATTGACGCAATTGAGGCAGACAAATTAGGAACTATTTTTGCTACACAAAGATTTTTTATTTTATTTTTTGTATTACGTAGTTGATTAAATTTAATCGACCCTTCCTTGTACCTTGTGCACTAAGCTATTCTCTTTATTAAGTTTGTTTAATAATTCACCTTGCTGCTGTGCTCTTTTTTGTAATAAGCCATTCTTAAACTTTTCAGTGCTAACAAGAAAAAAATGTCACTTATTGGAGGAAGGTGGGAAGATCTCCAAGTGTGAATTACTAGTATTTTATACAAATATTGAGTGTTAGAGCCATGTTATAGTAACCCTTTTGGACATTTGCTCTCGTGATTAGTGATCCAACAACCCACAAACTAAAATGGAGATTCCACTAATCACCCTTTCTCATGCAAACTAAACTCTAGAAAAAACTGCCTAAAAATCTAAGTCAGATGCCATAGGCTTGAGATTAATTTCTAATTTAAAACATAAGTTTGGTACGTTTGAGTTTCTAAAATTCACACCTTATAGATAATGGGTTTGTTCATAAAGTGCTTTGCCACAACTATAAATAGATAGGTGCGTCGTCGTGTACTTGCACTCTTAACTTACTCTCTTGTCTCCAAATTGGTGTCTTAATTTTTGAGCTTAATCCATATGGATATTTTACCAAAGATGATGTTTTCCAAATATTCTCTGCTTCTTATTATTTCCTTATTTATTTTGGAACCATTAGAAGTTGTTGGACGACGTTCTCATCAATTGTCCAATAACAAGAAATCTGATTCTTCATTGGGCAGTCAGGATCTTGTCATTGATTTGCCAGGACAACCTAGTGTAAACTTCAGACATTATGCTGGGCATGTGACAGTAAATGAGAACAATGGAAGAGCACTCTTCTACTGGTTCTACGAAAGCTCAGTTTCACCTGAGGACAAACCTTTAGTGCTTTGGCTTAATGGAGGTAAAACAAATTAAATTCAATAAATTTATGACCTACATCATTTGCAGTCTACTATAGTGGATAGAGTACCTAAATATATGAACTTTTGGTTTCATTAAGACGGTTTCTCGGACATGCCAACTTTGCATGGTAACACCTAGCAACTAAAGAAGATGTTATGGTATCTAAAATATAGTACTACAACAACAACAACCCAGTATAATCCTACTTAGTGAGGTTTGGGGAGGGTAGTATGTACGCAGACTTTACCCCTACCTTTGGGTAGAGAGGCTGTTTTCAAATAAACCCCCGACATCCTTCCTCCAAGAACTTCCCACCTTGCTCTTAGGGAGACTCGAACTCACAATCTCTCGATTGGAAATGGGGGTTACTTACTATCAGAGCAACCCCTCTTGTCAAGCTTTATATATATATATATATATACGAGATAAACAAATTCTCTTTGACTGAAAAGGAGTCTGGAAAAGAAGAGAAGAGATCTACTATCCACTACTCAGACAATATTTGGGAGTAGCTTTATCGATAGTCACTAAAATATGGATATCCAACAAAAGCGTTCACATATATATATCACTTGAACCAATATATAACTATATATATCCCATTGATATTAAGGAGATATGACCTTTTTTTTTCTTTCATTTCATATTAGTTAATTATTATATTTTGGCCTTTACTGATATGAGCTGCACAATGTTTCAGGTCCAGGATGCTCTTCAGTGGGATATGGAGCAACTCAAGAAATAGGGCCTTTTCTTGTGGACTCTGATGGCTTTGGCCTTACACTTAATCCTTATTCATGGAACAAAGGTTTGATATATCTTTATTATTCTATAAACTAGTTTACATGTATGCGTTTCTGCTTGAAATCTTTTTCAATAATCTAAATTATAATGAAGCAGAAGCAAACTTGTTGTTCTTGGAATCTCCAATTGGTGTTGGCTTTTCATACTCAAATACAAGTGGTGATTATCATAACCTTGGAGATGATTTCACAGGTGAGATTCATGATTAATTTGTCATGCCTTCCCATTACTTTCTTCACCATTATCTGTCATCTTTCAATATGATATCACTATCTATTCAGAAATATCTTGTGTGATATTGATATTTTGTCTTAAGTACTAATTTTCAGTTATCTGTCATCTTCCATGAGTGTAATACTCATTTATTTATTCCTCAAGAAATATCTTATGACGTTGATATTTTGTCTTATTTCTAATTTTCGTCCTTTTTCATCTACTAAAATTTTCTGGACTATTTTACCAGCCAATGACACGTATACTTTTCTGCACAATTGGTTTCTCAAGTTCTCATCATATAGAAAACGGGCGTTTTATATTGCTGGAGAGAGTTATGCAGGTAATTTACCATAACCATCTTCTACCTGAGAGTACTAACATAACTGCAAAAAAAAAAAAAAAAAAAAAAAATTGCACCTACTAATTACATTTTTCATGGTTCTATTGGCAGGAAAATATGTTCCTGAGTTGGCTGAAGTCATTGTTGACAAGAACAAAGACTCTTCGCTTTTCATTGATCTAAGAGGAATCCTGGTATATATGGTCCTTTTACACCTATTTTCAGGTGATAAATGAATTTAACTTAATAAACATGTTGTTATGTGCGCAGCTGGGTAACCCTGAAACCTGTGATGCAGAGGACTGGAAAGGTCTAGTGGATTATGCTTGGAGCCATGCTGTCATATCTGATGAAACTCACAAAACTATATCAGATTCTTGTGATTTTAACAGTAATGACACGTGGAGCAATCAGACTTGTAGTCAAGCTGTAGATGAAGTGCTTAAACAGTACAAGGAGATTGATATCTACAGCCTTTACACTTCAGTCTGCATAAGAGATACTGCTAGTTCACAACAGCAAACACAAGTCTTATTCGATAGCAAGTCCAAGATGGTAACTCAATATCAAATTACATGAATTTGCCTCTACGATATTATTCTAAATAAATATTTACACTATCATGCATGTTTTAATATAGATGCCGAGGATAATGGGAGGATATGACCCCTGTCTTGATGATTATACTGCCTCTTATTACAACAGACCTGATGTTCAAAAGGCTCTCCACGTTCACCATCCCAAGAACTGGAGCATCTGCAAGTAATGAAATTTTATTTTTTTTGAAAAGTCTTCCTAGTCCAAACATGACGTGGAAGTCTAAAACAGAGAAACTAACAAGAAAGTTTCATATTTGAATATTTAGTATGTCGATCTTCGGAAATTGGTCAGACTCAAAGGAATCGGTTCTTCCTATATATCACAAACTCATCGATGCTGGACTTAAAATTTGGGTCTACAGGTACAATATTATTCCTTAACAATATTGCACGTTATTGGGATATGACCAATTTTGGTGCTCCTTTATAAATTGTACGGCCTTTTATAGCATGTTTGGCCGTGGTTCTCTTTGGCCAAATTTTTTTTTTTCTTTTTTTAAAGTTAATGTAAATGTTCAAGCTTTTAGAAAGGAAAAAAAGTATTTTTGAGTAGAAAAATATAAATAATTTTTGAGAAGCGGAAAAGAGTAAAAAAATCCTAAAGCATTTTTGAGAAAAATATAATTTGAAACTTTTTAATGGTCAAACATCAGTTGTTGTTCAGAAATATTTTTCAAATTAATTGATTTACTTAAACAGGAAATATTTTCAAGTAAAAGTATTTTTAAGAAATAAGTTAATTTTAGAAGCATGCCAAATTAAACATGCTATTAAGCTATAATGATGTGGCTCCATTAATAAATTTTAATTAATAATATTGTGCTATAATACCTCATCATCCTTTTTGTCGGCTCAGCGGAGACACAGATGGAAGAGTTCCTGTATTATCAACAAGATATAGCTTAAGCGCCCTAGGTTTGCCTATTACTAGAAAATGGAGACCTTGGTACCATCAGAAACAGGTAAATATAGCTACCTCATGCCTTTAATAATCATAAGGAATACAAAAGCGAATGTAAAGCTAACTCTATAATTTTATTCGGCTTAAATTATGTATACATATACAACAAACAAAAGAAACTTAAAATATATGTATATAATTAAATGATGCTAATTCTGATTCTAAATTTTGGATTGGCATATATATTATAATTTGGTCTTTGGATTAGGTTGGTGGATGGGTTCAAGAGTACGAGGGGTTGACATTTGCAACATTTAGAGGAGCAGGGCATGCTGTTCCATCTTTCAAACCTAGTGAATCACTTGCATTCTTCACTTCGTTCCTTAATGGACAATCTCTTCCTTTCCACCGAATCTAAAGGGAACTTCTTCTAACTTTATATGATGAGACTTTTGCTATAAGGCACTACATCTTTTTGTTTTTATTGTATTTTACCCTTCAAAATGGGAGGGGATATTTAAAGCTAGAGGGATTAGCACATAAGCAGTATACCTACGGAGATTTTGTTTTTGAATAATGTAATGGCTTTCCCATAACTATGTGCTATGATACATAAGAGGATATATTTTGTGGCTTAAACTCCCTCCTTTATTTCTTCTTCACTTGGCACTACAACTTGTTCACTATCCATTCAATTCCTTTTGTTGTAACTATGTATGTTGCTTTGAGCCGAGTTTCCATCAGAAACACCTCTCTACATGTATAAGGTAGAAGTAAGATTGCGTACCATCTATCCTCGTCGAACCACACTCGTGGAATTATATTGGGTAATGTAATTGTTTTTATTGTTGTAAGGCTGTGTAACAGTTTTATTTGCATACCGAAGTAAGTTTAAACAAAAGTAAGGTTAACAAGCTAAACTTGTTAGTCCGTTGTGGCTTAATTAATTAATTCTTCCTTAATCCTTGTTTAACAACCTAAAAGAGAAGTCTTCACCTCTCCCCTCCACTGCCCCACCTCCCAGAAAGTCTTGTTGGACTAGTTCTCGAAATGGTCTTTCATTTAATGGGCTTTTCGTTGAGATCCGACGCCCTTTATATTGGAGTTTTGACACAACTGTCCACAAAAATGAAATTATTTATCCTTGTCTATCCGTTTATTCTTTCTATTCATAAACTAATTACATTTTCTAACCATAATAATTTTTGTAGGAAATTTTTTCTTTATTCTCCTCAATGCGGATACCCAGAGACTATATCAGGAAATAAAAGAATGAGTGTTTTAGGAATTAAATATCTTTTCTCTGTATCAATTATATTTTCTTTTATTTTTCCCTTCCCTCATTATGAACAATTATTTGTTGGATTCTTGTCACAACGTGTACACGATGATCGGGAAAGTAACCAATAACTTTGTACTATACTAAATAACTTAAATGTTATAGCGCATTAAATTTTGAAGAATTAACCCAAAAGATTTTTTGTGGCATCTTTTTTTTTTCTTTTTCTTGTGACTTCGTTATATAAAATATTAGAAACCACACCAAATAAATTTAATTATTAAATTAAAATAATATCAGTTGTCACTTAATCTAATTCGCCTAATATCACATTGACTACTATTAAGTACCTTAAATTACACAATCACATTCTAAGAATCAACACGCGATTGCCATGCAAACCATGATTTCCTTCCCTATAAATATCAGTACACACTCTACCATTAGCATTAATACAACTAGTTATAGAGAAAGAAAATATAATCTACGACAACCAAATCTCAATATATACTAGTTAAAATAAAAATGATAATAAAAATGCAACAAAAGTATAAGTAGCAAAAAAGACTTCTAGTATCATGTGATACCAATATGGTATATATTTATACCAACAGAGCATATGATTTCTCTAGAATATTGCTACAACTATCTGCGACTATACTACTGTACCAAAACATTAAAGGACGCAATAAAAGTACGAGAAAATTACATGCTCATATTGCAAGCTAAATATTCGCAAAACAACTTGCTCATTTCGTACACTAAGATGGTGTATAGTTGTATGGGATCGTTCCAACAATTGCCTATAACTATAAAACTATTACATAATACACATAAGTTATGTTCGTCGACACACAAAAGTTCCAGCATTACAACTCTTGTTCATATAAATAATTTCATAATAGAACTCACTTAAAATGCAGCTAAAACAACCAAAACAATATTCAACTATCATAGGATACCAACATGGTATACAATTTTACTAGTTAATTCTCGGCAACTATATGACTATACTACTATTACATAACACACATGCATAAAGAGAAAACTAAAAAAAAATATAGTGTATCACATATTAATATAATAAGGCACTTCAAGATATGGTACTATATTACTATTATTAAAAAAAAATCAAATATTGTTCCAATTAAATGCAGCTAATACAACCAAAAAATGATTCAACTAGCATATGATACCAATATAGTATATATAGGGTATATAGTTGGAATGAATTGTATACTAAAATGGTATATTTGTATACTATGTGGGTATACAATACAAATTCGTCTTCTTCTCTGGTTCAACTATATTTCAACCCAAATTTCTAAAATATACTGCAAAATCTCCAAAAAATTGACTAAAACTTTAGCTACAACCTTCAATCAACTTTCTAAACAAACCCATACTGGATCGGATCAAAACAATTGAAAACTCAAACAAACCAAGTTGTGAGTTTCAAGGTCCTTCAATGGTGGATTTAAATTGAGGGGAAAAAACAAGAAAGTGATAAAGAAAACACATGAGTGAGGAAAGGGGTTTCCCAACTGAATGGATGATCAGATTCCTAAGGGCCGATTTGTCTTTGTGATAAATACCCACTTCACGATGTTTTTAAGTATAAACACTAATGCTTCTGTTATAAGAAAAAAATTGAACTGAATGGGCATAGTGAATTCAGCTTTTTATGGATGAAACGGAAATAATTCTGATACAAATTGGGGTAACATGTTTACCCTTTAATAGGTATAGTGAATTCAGAAATAACATGTTTTAGGAAAAAAAAACGGGTAATTAGTTTTGGCTCCATGGGTAAGAGTCGTAAATAGTTTGGGCATGAACATTAAAGGATAAATAATTTAGGATTAATAGATATAAAGTAAGATTTTTCTTTATATTTGATCCATTAATGAATGTATGGCCCATGGATCTTTTAATCAAAGTTCCTTCAACCGAAAGCCCAACAACAGATGCGCCAAAAAAGCCTAGTTACTGACTAGCCAGGAGAAAGCTTCAAAATAGAGATATTCACCGCTGTTCCTGGACTTGCCATGCCAAATACTGGCCGAAGCTTATGTTGAAACTCTACGTCACACCCATTAGTACGTTCTTTACCCGAACCCTCCATAGACACAAATACCTTGTGCATCGGACAACTGTTTTTTTTAGAGTTAAAATTCCATTTGATAGTTAAATACTCCCTCCGTTCCATAATATATTTTCAGTTTTAATTTTATTATTTATCGGTTTAAATGCTCAAAATTTTATAATTTTTAAAATTATGAGTTTAGAGGTTTATGTGTTTGAAAGTTTACGGGTTCGAAATTTCGCGGTTTTGAATGTTTAGTGGTTCGAAAGTTTATGAAATTTATTGGTCCAGAAGGTTGTTATTTTGAAAGTTTATGGCTTCATATTTATTATATCGAAATTATTTATGAATACACTTAAGAAGTCATTTTCCTTAATTTGCATACCAAACACCAGAAGATGAATAAGATTACTACTTGTTTTCCACGAAAATATTTTTCACGGAAAACATTTTCCATTATACCAAACACACCCTAAGTGTTTAAACACATAATTAAGTTCAAGGGCTTCTTTGTTTCTTTTATTTCTTCCTTGATGTTCCTTGTTTTAAGAGACGCATTATTCGACAACTACTTCCTCTGTTTCACTTGTTAGTTATAGTTTGACATGTCCCAAAGTGTTTTTTGATGAAGAAAAAAAATATTATTAATCATCCCAACAGCGACTGTATCAAGTATACACTTTAAATCTATATAAATTATAAAAGCTAGGTATTGCTACCTATAATTTTTTCCATAGTCGCAAAACTGGCCTATGTATTATTTTGTGTTATGACCTTTGCCTATACAGATCTTCTATCCACTCCATGTCCCTTCTACTTCCTTTCTTACTACATGTTATATCATTCCTTATTTTCCATCATGTTGAATTTGAGTACATATTGTCCAAGGATTAGGAGCTCTATGATGCCATAATGCATCCTTTCGTGCCTTCCATATAGCACATACTAGTGCTGCTAATGTTGTCTTTACGAATGTTCTGCAACTTTCTCCTTTGACCCATCTTGTTAGCCTTCTCCATATGCCTTGTAATGAGGTATTTTGTATTTCAATATTCAACCATTTTAGCATTGCCGGTAAACACACTTTTGAGAATTGGCATTCAAAGAACAGGTGTTTATATGTCTCTGGTGCATTGTCGCATATTGTACATTTTGTATCTTGGGTTATCCCCATTTTCTACAGTCTCACTCTTGTAAGTAGTCTCTCATGTCCAGCTAGCCAGCATATGAAGCTGTGTTTAGGAACATCTCCTTTGTTCCATACCCAGAGACTCCAAGGCCTATTCTCCAGGTTTCCTTGTCTCGAGAGGTAATCACTTTTAATGGTATACCTTTCATTCCTTACTAGCCACTCTTGTTCGATATACCCGTGTGCAAACCTATCCTTAATCGAGCATATTTTCCTCCAATACCAGTAACGATTATAAGGACGTTTGTATTGCCACCAAGAGCTGCCATTTAAGAATATATGATCTATTCATTTTACCATAGACCATTTGCCTTACAAACAATATTCCATACATACTTGGCTAGTGCAGCCTCGTTCCATACCACCCCATTAGTGATTTCCTGGTCTACATACCAAGTCTCATGCTACCATTGGTGCTTTATTGCTCGCCACATTCCTTTCCCATAGAAAATTCATGCAAATTGTTGTAATCTGTTTCATCACTGCTTTAGGTAAGTGGAAAATGGAACCAATATGTGTGATCATGCATCAATACTGAGTTGATAGGCCGCAGTCGACCTGCATATGATAGGTGCCTTGATCCCCATATTTTATTTCTTGTTGTCATCCTATCTACCAATATCTCACACTCTATGCCTGTCAGCTTTTTTGTTGAAATTGGAACACTCAAATGATTGAATGGTAAAAACCCCTTCTGGTAGCCTGTTATGTCTCATAGATCCACCAGGCATTGTTGATCCATATTGGCACTGAAAATATTAGACTTTTCTTCATTTGTGCATAGACCTAAAGCCTATGAGAATGACTGAAGTCCTCTTAGCATAAGCAAGACCGACTGGTAGATTCCTTTGCAGATTAGGAAAACATCATCAACAACACCTAGGTGATTCAGCTTCCGTGCATTAGATTTTGTATGATACACAAATCCTGGCATACTTGCTGCCCTCTTCATTATTCTGGACAAATATTCCATGCATATGACAAATATAAGTGAAGATATTGGATACCCCTGCCCGAGTCTACGTTTGCTTTGAATATTTCTATATAATCCCCCATTCAAAGCAATGCTATACTGTGTTGTAGGTATGCAACTCATCACCCATTTAATGAACTTCACTGGGAAGTTCAGAGCATATAGCATTTCCTCCACAAACCCCTTTCTAATGTATCATATGCTTTCTTGAGATCAATTTTAATCAAGCAACTATTGGAGGTGGCTATCGTATTGTATAATTTTACTATATCTTGACAGATAAGAATGTTCTGCACAATACTTCTCCCAGCAACAAGTGTACTTTGATTGTCAGATATTAGATCATGGAGGACTAGTTTGAGCCTGTGACAAAGAATATTTGATATGATCTTGTATATTATATTGCAACATGCTATTGGCCCGTAATCCCCTACACTGGATACATGTGCACTTTTTGGTATTAGTATTATTGTTGTGTTATTCCATGCTTTAAGCATTTTCCCATTCCTAAAGAATTCTAACACAATATCTTGTAAACATGTGATTTTTGACCCTCCATGATTTTATATATTTTAGCACTTAAATACTTAGTTTAGGCCTAATATAGTTATTTCAAATAATTTTGACTCTTTTACATTATTTTTATCATAAAATTGAAAAATACAAAAAATAGTTCCATATTTCTCTATTAAATTCACGTATTTGGTATTTTTAGAAGGATATGTTGTTTTGAACCTATTTTATATATAATCTTTAAAAATACCAAAAATTATTTTAAATTAAATTTTTTTTTAATATTAATAGTTTATCAAAATCAACTAAGAGTTTTTATATTTTTAAAGGTATTTAAATTGAATTTTTAACCTTTTCTTAGGGCATTTTATGCACAAATCTTGCCAATTTTGAAACCTAATCTTCTTAGCCCATTACCCCACCCCAATCTCTAAGACCTATCCCAAATCCTCCATTTCTTTTAACATGAATCCATCAGATATACATTAGGATTTAGGAGTTAACCTAGGGATCCCTAGGAAAAGGCAGTCGTTTTTCCATGAGATTTGGACAAGATAAAAGAACGCATCAGAGAACTCCTATGATTTTCTCCATTAATCAACTCGCCGGAGAAGAACCCACTGCCACCGACCACCCAGATCCGTCGGACTTCTTCTTCTCCTTGTTACGTGAAAAACCAGAACCCATCCCCATCCCCAACCCAGCTATTTTCGTCACCCTCACCAAAGAACCCTAATCCTTCTTCACCACAACAACCAACGAGCAGTACTTCTTAGAAACCATGAATAACCACCCAAAATCGACCCTAAGACGCCAAAAACACACACACAGTCATAAACAGAAGGACAGACAAGATCGAAGGAGACAGAAAATCGATGGGGAAAAATATAAAAAGAAATTCCAATTTTCTTCTTCTCAAATCCGGAAAAATACAATCCAGTCTCTGATTTTTTATCTTCTCATGGAGTTGGACTTAAATTCGAGATTGGAGTTCCATCGAGGTTGATGCCGATTCGAGTTTCCATCCATGTTTCGTTACATTTTAAGCTCAAAACAGTGATATAATTGTCTTTCAGCTATATTTGAGGTCCATTCTTCCCTTTCCTTATTGTTCTTTTACTTAATATCATGATATTGATAATCTCGTTAATTTGTTGTTTCCGTACGTTCATTGATTGAGATGAATTGGTCTAGCTGTTGTTTTCATTAAATTGGTGGTTGAATTATTTTTGTAGTATTGACAGCTCAAACTAAAAATGAGATTACTAAGTAAGAACTCTACTTGGATCTTATTAACTTTGGAATAGTGAATGGGGTCGCGGGGTCAGTTTCAAGAGGATGAGAATCGTGTTAATTAAAACTACATAAAATTTGGGTTTTGGTCGTAGTTTATGCGTGAAATCGGGCTTTGAAACTAAGTTTAGTTATGCTTTATTTGTTTGGATTCGTAGGAGTATGTTGTGGGCCGACCACTTGGGTAGGCAAGCCTTAGAATTATTGTTAGTTTTGAGGCGAGAGGTCATTCCTTTAGTTAAATTTATCCGAAAAATGCCTCGAGTGATTTGTATGCATTTTATTGCTGGGATATGCCCTGAAGTGAATGTAATTGGAGGCCCTGACGAACATCGTAGAAGAAATAGCGTAGGATAATTTAGAAATTTAATTTTTCTTCTTTTTAAATTCTTCCATTTAGGTGGGGACGACCTCGAGCCTCTTTTGATTTTTTTATGTGTGTTATTACCTCAATTTGAATGTTTTAATACCCAACTTGATCATGTACGCAACCGTACTAGTTACGAAACTCGGGGAATGCCTAACACCTTCTCCCCGCGTCAAATGAACCCCCGTACACAAATCTCTGGTGCGGACTTGGCTTTAGAGTCTGAAATATTTTTTTAAAAAATCATTTTAACAAAAACGGTGACCCGGCATACTGAAATCAAAGTCAGGTGGCGACGCTGAGTTATTTTCCTTCTGAACACCATTTTTGTCACGTTCTAATTGGAAAACCCTTTCGAGCTTCGCGAAATCTTTTAGGATATTTGGTTGATGTGTTTGTTTTCTTTATTTTCTTTGTTTATTTGCTTTGTTTGTCTTATTTTCTTATTTTGTTGGTTATTTGTTTATCACTTTTCTTAATGTGTTACTGCTTTATAAACTGTCATTATTTGCATAACCTTAGGTCTTCTTTCTGAAACAAGTTCCAGAGTACGCGTCGCGTGCATGAACTCTTTGTTGAGTCACTTTTAATTTAAAAAGGGGACACAAAGCTTGAGCAGTCACCATCGACCATATGCTCCCCCCAACTGCCTCGTTAGTGAACCCCAAACTTAGGTAAGTCTTTAGGTCATTCTTATTTGCATAATATCATTTGCACCTAGTAAGGCCCGATCCCAGGCATTGTGTCCCTTTGTAGAAAGCCTATCCAAATTTTGTCAAAATGGGCACGTGGCCCAAAAAGGTATTCAATCATCCATTGTAGTACATGTTGCATCTTTAAGGGTAAAAAGGCTATTTGGCGGACCGATGTGTGGAGAAAAAGGGTGAAAATAAAGCAAGTAGGGCCTAGTTATATTTTCCTTTCACAACTTTTCAAAAACAAAAAGACCAAAAAAAATGAAAATTCCAAATTTTTTTTACACTTTCCCATCATTTTCCAAAAATCAAAAAAGAAAAGAAAAGGAAAATTCCATTAAAAACGATTTTACACTTTCCCATAATTTTCCAAAAATCCAAAAAATACAAAAACAAAATCAAAAAAGATTTTCTTTTTTCATCATCTTTTAAAAAGACAAAAAAAAATATTTTTCTCAAAATTAGTGTCATTTTTAAAGCTTTTTCCCATGTCCAATCCTACTGAACTACGCATACCTGATTTTCGTCTTTCGGAACAGGATACGTAGGCATCCCACATAGGGTCCGGTCTTCCTAGTGCCTTAGATTTTTGGCTTCACGAGGTCTTAGCCAAATCTTGCATATCTAGCCATGTTTGGCCACATCGACTGTTTTTGCAAAATAAGAATGTTTTTACAAAGTGGCTTGTTAACCCATGTCTTAGAGTCTAAGCCTAAAAAATGGTGTCCTCTCAGTTTTAAGGTCCTTCTTTTTTGAATTTGCATGTCTAGCCACTTTTGGCCACATCAGCCATTCTTGCAAAATTGGGTCATTTTCGTAAAAGTGGTCCAATTACCCACGTCTTAAAATCTTGAGTCAACACCTAGGTGTCATATTGCTTTAAGGTCTGTCCTTTTTGAGTTTGCATCTTTAGCCACTTCTAGTCATATCAGTCATTTTTGCAAAATGGGGCATCTTCACAAATTAATTTTAGGCCATGATATTGGGAGTTCGAATACATAAAATCCTTAGTGAGGCATTTTTTATGTCCTTGATGTCAATTTTGTTGAGTTTGCATGAATATCTACTCTTAGCCATGTAGGTTAATTTTTAACAATAGCCCAATATTATCTTGCATGTGTCTAATAGGAGGTGTGGTCTCATATAGTGTCTAGAGTCATTTAATTTGTTTGGTCTTATTTTTTTCATTCAGGTATGAATTTATTTAACAGAGCTCGAGCACGACAGATAACCCGGAACTATCACATTTGGCAGCTATTTGAGGAGACTTTTTATTTTTGAGTCGGTTTATATTATTTTTTTGCTTTCTAGTCTTGTATGGTAGTATTCATTCTTTTAGTTGGTATCAGAGTTGTCGTAGTACAGTTTGGTTTGCCGAATCTCTTATTATCGTACCTCCTGTTTTGTATTTGAAAAGCCAAAAAAAATGAAAATAAAAAATTCAAAAGATTTTTATTTCTTAGTTTATTTTGTCCATTACTTTTTCGGAACAACGCTTGATCTGATTCATGGAGGACATGATACGTAGGCATCCTAGATAGGGTTTGATCGAATCATCTCTTTTAAAAAAACAACAAAACAAACAAAAAAAATAAAAATGAAGTGTGGGACGTGAGAAATACGAGGAAAGAAAATAGCAATAATAAAAAAAAGGGAGAAAAGAAATGAGAAATCAAGTGGTGTTAGAAAGGAAAATAAAGAGGGAAATGGGGCAAGAAGAGTGAAATTGGGATGATGTCATATGACCTTCTTATCCTCGAAGCCATTCTAGAACCGTTAATCATGACTAGGGGCATTGCACAGAATGTGATATTTCTATCTGATAAATGCCCTAACGCTAATATGTTGGCTTTGTTTTGTTCGTCTTTGTTACTTTCATTGTTATCATAATAGAGGTGGTTAGTTTGTGTCACCTTGGCGATTCACCCATACAACACAAGGTCAACAAGTAAGGGGTTGTTGACCCGCCTAGGAAGATTGTTGAATTAGAATCAGAATTGAAAGAAGAAGTTCGAGGATTGAAACGTCATATGGTAAAAATGTATCAGACCTGTATTAAGGGACATCCTCCACCCTTATTCCTTACGAACTATACAAAAACCATGCCTCAATCCTACCGCTGTCCCAAGCCAGACGCCCAATACCGTTGATATTTCCCTTCAATACGCCCCGGGCTTCACCCCTTACAAATCATACCATGGCACTTCGTCCCAAATTTTTCATACCCTGCTCAAGTTTAGGAAGCCAAATTTACCTAGGTCAGCACATTTTGTGGGGAAGATGCGTGGTGATAGAAAATATGAGAATCCTCTTGGAAATTTGCTAGCTGAAGTTAATGATATGAAAATTGGTGAATGTCCCAGTAATTTTGATGTGCAACCCAGTGTCTAAGATGTAGAGTTTGGTAATTGGAATGACACTCCTTTCTTAGCTAGCCATGGAGGAGTTGGTGGTTTACTTTATTGTCATTTCTGTTGCCCGGGTTATTTTAGGGTTTTAATTCGGATATTGTCTTATGGATCAAACCCTTCTTCGTCTTCTTATTTTGTCTAGTTCGTTTAGTGTTAGTAACTCGTCTAGTGTTATTTTGGATTGTTCCATGGTTGTAATATATGTCTATTTTGCTTGTTTTGTTCAAACCCTTTTCACCATCTGTCTAATGCAATATCCTATTTTCTATTAGTTCTAGTATGTTTTTGTTTAGGTCGTTTTTCCTTTTAGAGTTCTTTTCATGCCCACTCTAGTGACATGCACACATAATTCTCAGCCTGGTCTTGAAAGTTAGTTTAATCATGAAGCAATGACACAGTTTTTAACATGATAAAAAGAGCCATTTGAGGAAACAAGTAAAGACTCATGCATTCTGAGATAACCTGAAGTTTAAATTGAGTGAAACTGAGGCCATAAATCTTGGAAATCAAGAGGTTGATAAGAGCATACAATAAGGAAATGTCGCTCAAGCAGTTTGAGGTAAATCAGTTAGGGCTGGAATGCATTCTTCCAATATCAAGATAATGTTGGGTCAAGTCTGCTTCTAATTGGCGATGATCATTCATTGGCACAAAAATATTGCTCATTGGAACTTTTATTTGTGTTGATTCCATTAATAGATACCATGTATTATTTCTTTGCTTAACTTCAATTGCATGTTTGTACTTGGCATTTATAAAGTTTGGTATGACCAGGGTATTTTATTCTGGTGCCTAAACACTTTTATATTGTGCTATCCCTTTTGAGCCTTAAATTGTTTTGTTCAATACCCTCTTTTGGAATCAGAAGTAGAGTTAGGAACTAGAAAAGAAAAAAAAAGAAAAAAAGAGGAGAAAAAGAAAGAAAAGGAAAATAAAAAAAACAACTTTGTTTTGAACTACATTTGACCTGATTCTTGCCACCACAAGAAACGTGGCAGCCTACGGTTCGGTCGCATCAAACCCGAAGAGTGGGCCAGTTTTTCTTAGAAATCCCAAGAAATAATACTTTCCAAAACTCCAAGAAACTGGGGCAAAAGTTTTAATTTTTCCAAAAGGCCCGATTCCTAAACTTTTAATTTTGAACCCATTCACCTTAAATTATTTTGAGACTTCATGCCACGCTTTCTTTCCAACCCTGTCCAAAAGCCTACATTACGGTCCAAAGAAAGACTTTCCGACCAATCTTTGAGGATATCAAATTAAGTGTGGCAAAATTATGATCTTCCGGTGAAACCCTCATGGGAACCGTAAGGCGACGTTGAGTTGAGAAAAGAGAGAAATAAGAGAGGCTTGATGGTGAAAACCCTTCAGGACACCACAAGTCAACTGAGGGTTATGGATCAAATAGGACAATTGAAGCGCTGAAGCCATGTTTCATATCGAAGGGGTACAAAAAGAGTTGAATATTAGACTTGCTTGAGAGATTAGGCCACTTAACCCAAAGGTGCATGTCATGGTCATTAGATTTTATATCTACATCTGATAAGTTTCTACTTTGAATTTTCTTATTAGGTATCATCTCTTTCCCTTATCCCTTATTTTGTTCCTTTTGTTTTATTTGAGTCTCTTCTTGAGTATGTTTGTTCAGGACAAGTTAGAAATGACTTCAACATTTTCTACGAACCTTTCAATTGCACAAAGAGAATTTGGTTATAACATCAACGTGGCATAAGTCATGAAAAAGTGGTATGCGCACTGAGTTGGTAACAATCGTCATGCTTTTGGGATTCATGTGAAAGGCAAGGTTCGATAAATGTCAATTCATGAGCAAAATGCAACAGATAGAGGATATTAAGATCGAATGGAGCGGAGGTGTGTTCTGATAAGGGTTGAAAGAAAATGGGTAGTCGATAATAGTCAAGGTCGTCTAAGTTGAAATCAAAGTTATCTTGGCAATTGCAAAAGCAGCCGCCCTCAAGGTCAAGACCACAAACTAACCACCACATTTAAACTCACAAGTTTTATTTGTTTGAAATAGGAACAAAGCAGTGCAATCAAGTGGTTCAAAAACAAAAAACACAAAAAGAAAAAAAAGGGAAAAAAGAAGAAGAGAAGAATCGACATAAGGAAGTTTCTCAAATCTTTTCCCTTACCTGTCTTGCTAGCGTGCATAAAATTCTGCCATTGCTTTTCACATTTTTTTCCTCATAGGATAAAAGGTCCTAGTCTGATGGATTTTCCTCCCATACAAATCTTAGTCTGAGGAATCTTTCTCCTAAGATAAGAGACCTAGCCTAATGAATTTTCTCCTATGATCAAAATCTTAATCTGATGAATCTTTCTTCTAAGATAGAAGACCTAGTCTGATGAACTTTCTCCTAGGATAAAAATCTTAGTCTGATGAATTTTCTCTTAAGATAACAAGAAGACCTAGTCTGTTGAACTTTCTCCTAGGATCAAAATCTTAGTCTGATGAATCTTTCTCCTGAGATAACAAAAAGACCTAGTCTGATGAATTTTCTCCTAGGATTAAAATCTTAGTCTGATGAATTTTTCTCATAAGATAGAAAACCTAGTCTGATGAATTTTCTCCTAGGATCAAAATGTTAGTCTGATGAATCTTTCTCTTAAGATAACAAAAAACAAAACCTAGTCTGATGAATTTTCTCCTAGGATCAACATCTTATTGTGATGAATTTTTCTCCTGAGATAACGGGAAAAAAAGAAAACATAGTTTGATGAATTTTCTCATAAGATAACAAAAAGACCTAGTCAGATAAATTTTCTCCTAGGATCAAAATCTTAGTCTGATGAATCTTTCTCCTAAGATAGAAGACCTAGTCTAATGAACTTTCTCCGAGGATAAAAATCTTAGTCTGTTGAATCATTCTCCTAAGATAACGAAATAGGACCTAGTCTCTTGAATTTTCTCCTAGGATCGAAATATTAGTCTGATGAATCTTTCTCCTAAGATAGAAGACCTAGTCTGATGAATTTGTTGGTAAAATATTCTTGGTTTGATTCATAGGAGACGCCCATCCTAGTCAAGTCTTCAGTTTTACTCTCATCATTGCATCAATAGCATATGTGATTTACAGTTTTGCTAATAACTCACAAATCTTCCTAGTGCAAACTGGGACAGAAAATTTTATTTGTTTTGTTGTTTTGATTGCAGGCACCCACCTGGAGAACGAGGAAAGACATTTCAGAGTTCATTTTCGAGTCATTTCAAGTTTCAAGTTAGTAGCAGGCACCCACCCGAAGAACGAGGGAAGACATTGCAGAGTTCATTTCAGAGTCATTTCAAGTTTAAAGTCAGTAATAGACGCGCACCTGAAGAACGGGAAAAGTCATTTCAGAATACGATTCAAGTTAAAATTAGTAGAAGCTCGCAGCAAGAATGCACGTCAATTGTCCGAGAAGATAAACATAAGTATTATCAATCCAAAAAAAAAAGAAAAAAAAGAAAAAAAAGAAAAGGGAAGTGAATCCAAAATACAGGAGCTGAGACAAGAGGTGGATTTCTCAAGAAATAACTAAAGTCACAAGTATGGTGTGTCCGATATTGATCCGAAAAGCTGAAGAATAATGAACTAGCACCTGCAACTAGCAAGAGTCACGGTTCAAATCCAAAGTCTGCATGGACAACCACTCAAGACGCAAGATCAATCTTTAGAAGACTTATAGATAGGAATCTTGTAACTCATAGTTGAAAGACTTAGTTGGTCTTTTTCATTTTTTTTTATTTTGATGTAATAACAGGACCGCGACCGGAACCTCGACAGAATGACACCTCGACCGGCTCTCCACCAGTATACTCCATCACCTCATTCACTTCTAAAGTACACGTGGCCTGATTCCTCTATAGCCAAGGATATGTAGACAACTTATATACCAGGACTCGATCACATTTTCTTCCTTTCTCTTAGTTTTTGGTTTCTTTAAATAAGGGATGGGTTAAAAAAACTTGTTTTGTCATTCTCTGTCTGAAAATACTTCATATTTCCAGTCAAGAGGGGCAACTGTAGAAATGTAATTTTTGACCCTCCCCAAAATTTTACATATTTTAGCACGTAAATACTTAGTTTAGGTATAATATAGTTATTTCAACTAATTTTAACTCTTTTACATTATTTTTATCACAAAATTTAAAAATACAAAAAAAATTTCATATTTCTTTATTTAATTCATGTATTAGGTATTTTTAGAAGGATATGTTGTAATGAACCTTTTTTATTTTAATATAATCTATGAAAATACAAAAAAATAGTTTTCACTTTAATTTTTAGTTTTATTTTTAATATTTATAGTTTATCAAAATCAATTAAGAGTTTTTATATTTTTATAGGTATTTAAATTGAATTATTAACCTTCTTAGCCCATTTTAAGCACAAATCTTGCCAATTTTGAAGCCCAATCTTCTTAGCTCATTACCCCTCCCCAATCTCTAAGACCTAGCCAAACTACCCCCTTTCTTTTCACATGAACCCATCAAATATACATTTGGAGTTAACCTAGGAATCCCTAGGAAGAGGCAGCCATTTTCCATGAGATTTGGACAAGAAAAAATAACGCATCAGACAACTCCTCTGATTTTTTCAATTCAACAGCTCGCCGGAAAAGAACCCACTGCAGCTGACCACCCAAATCCGCTGGACTTCTTCTTTTCCTTGTTACGTGAAGAACCAGAACCCATCCCCAGCCATTTTCGTCACACTCACTAAAGAACCATAATCCTCCTTCACCACAACAACCAACGAGCCTTGCTTCTAAGCAACCAAGAACAGTCGCCCAAAATCCACCCTAAGATGCCAGAAACACGCACACACAATCATAAATAGAAGGATAGACAAGATCAAAGGAGACAATAAATCGATGGGGAAAAATATAAAAAAAATTCCAGTTTTCTGCTTCTCAAATACGGAAAAATACACTCAGTCTGTGATTTTTGATCTTCTCATGGAGTTGAACTTGAATTCGAGATTGGGGTTTTATCGAGGTTGATGCCGATTCGAGTTTCCATCCACATTTCGTTACATTTTGAGCTCAAAACAGTTATATAATCGTCTTTCAACTATATTTGAGGTCTATTATTCCCTTTCCTTATTGTTCTTTTACTTAATATCATGGAATTGATAACCCCCTTAATTTGTTGTTGCCGTTTGTTTGTTGATGAGATGAATTGGTCTAGATGTTATTTTCATTAAATTGGTGATTGAATTGTTTTTGTAGTATTGGCAGCTCAAACTAAAAATGAGATTACTAAGTAAGAACTCCACTTGGATCTTATTGACTTTCAAATAGTGAATGGCGTCACGGGGTCAGTTTCAAGAGGATGAGTATCCTGTTAATTGAAATTAAATAAAATTTGGGTTTTGGTCGTAGTTTATGCGTGAAATTGGGCTTTGAAACTAAGTTTCCCTTGGGTAGGCAAGCCTTAGAATATTTGTTAGTTTCGAGGCAAGAGGTCATTCCCTTAGTTAAATTTATCCGAGAATTTCCCTATGGGATTTGTATATATTTTATCACAGGGGTATGCGCCAAAGTGAATGTAATTGGAGGCCGTGGCGAATATCGTAGAAGAAATAGCGTAGGATAATTTAGAACTCGAGCCTCTTTTGATTTTTTTTTGTGTGTTATTACCTCAATTTGAATGTATTAAAAGCCCATCTGATCATGTACGCAATCGTACTAATTTCGGGAATCGGGGAATGCCTAACACCTTCTTCCCGAGTCAAATGAACCCCCTTATCCAAATCTCTAGTGCAGACTTGGTTTTAGAGTCAGAATTGTTTTGAAAAGAAAATTTATTTTTTTTAAAAAATCGTGACCTTGCACACCGAAATTATATTCAGGTGGCGACTTTGAGTTATTTTCCTTTTGAACACCATTTTTGTCACGTTCTAATTGGTAAACTCTTTCGAGCTTTGTGAAATCTTTTTATTTATAAAGAGGGTTAAGTGAGATTTGTAAATAAGGATGTCACATATTTATAAGTTAGTATTTTTACATGATTTATGACCCTACTTGCCTATGCTTTGGATATAAATTGCTACAAAATAGTCTCAAAATGCTCACAAGTTATTCTTGATTGCAGGTTTGATAGAAAAAGTGATGAAATGTGAAAGATCGGCTCAAAAGGAGTGAAACCTGCTCAAGTGTCAAAGATTAATTGAATTGAGGAAAAGAGGGCCTAGTGCGAACCGCACAAAAGTGACTGCGGTCGCACTAGGAGGTTCAGAGACATGGAATATTCAAGCTGAAGGCTACGCGCCTGTGGTAGGATTCTCGCGGTCCGTGGTCAGGCTCAGCGCTCACTCCACTCTTTTGTGCGATCCGCACAAATGAGATTCAGAGAGGTGGACAAATAGACAAGATATTGCCACTCGGTCCGTAGTTGTCAATGCGCGGACCGCGCCATGTCCCTCCGTTGCCGCACTACACTTTCACGTGGTTCGCGTCCTCCAGTTCAGAGAAGCAAATTGTTGAAGTCCAAGAGCCAGTGCGGCCGTGGTCCATTTTGTGCGGCCCGCACTGACCCCACAGGGGTATTTTTGTCTAGTTTTTCCTGCATAGTATTAGTAGAACATTTTACCAGTTTTAGGTTAGGTTTTGTATTCTGAACGTAGCTGCACTCATGAGACTTGCTTTTGTAGCCATTTTTGGCACTTTAGCTTTAATTTTACGATAGATTCTTCTAATTTGTTCTTAGTAATTAATTGATATGCTTAGTTCTTCATCTATTTCTTCATTTTCGTCCTTAAGCATGTGTAGCTAAACCCATTAGCTAGGGTTGTGGCTCAACCCTAGTGTGAGTAATTGATGGGTGTTTCCATCTAGGGTTAGATTGATATTGGGTGTTTGCTATTTGGGTTGATTTTATGTTTTTATTTAAGAATTGGTGGTAGCAAACACTGATTTAAGCTTAGTGGGTTTAACTCTTCTTGAGAAAGAGAGTCTATAACCTCAAAATTGATCCAACAAGGAATTGAGATGGACTCATGAGAAATAATAGTCCTAATTAACAGGTTAAATCTCGAGAGAGTAATCACCCTACTTGAACCCTAGGTGCTTGGTCTAATTGGCCTACTCAATTGGTCTCAAGAGAGATAATTGAGAAAAATTACTCTCTCTACCGAGAGGTGTGAGAGTGGATGCAATTGTGCAACATTTATAACATAAGCCCCAAATATGTCAATCTAACCCTAGTAACATATACCCGTCAATTAGCCACCTAGGTGATGTCACGGCCCTTGTGCCCTTTTTCCCATTAGATACAACTTAGCATAATTTAGTGATTATCATTAGCTTTATAAAAGTAGTTATACAATCAAAAACCAAAAATGTTTGGAGTGACATTAGAAGTACAAACACATCTGTAGGCTAGACAGAAATACAAGTCCATTACTAGCTCCCTGTGGAAAATCGATTCCGACTTCTATTCGGGTAAAAGTTATTGCGACCCGCTCTTCCTACCATAGTGTAGCATCGAGTTGGCAGCGATATTTTTTGGCGCCATTGCCGGGGAGCTTACGGTGTTGACTATCTGTTTAGTTAGTTTCGTGTTTTACTTCTCTTTCCTTCTTATTTACTAATTTTGTTTGTGTCTCAAAATCAGGTACAAATGGCTCTTAATGCAAATGACCCTCTCGGCAATGTGATATCGGGAGAGGATCTAGACCAAGATGAGGCCTTACCTCAAGTTCCATGGAGAGGACAAAATTCTAATGCAAATGCTAATGAGAACAACAACATTCCAGACCATCCTCCGCCACTGATGAGAGTGGCTCCGAGAGTTCTACGCAATACGCCAGTGCTATTATTCCTCCATGAATCCGGGTGGGGAACTTTCAAATCACAAATTTTATGTTGACCTTGCTCGAGCAAAAAAGGTAATTCACGGGTGCCGATCAAAATGCCTACAAGCACTTGAAGGGGTTCATGGATACATGTTGGGGTAGCAAGCAGACAAACGTGTCCGAGAATGCATTGAGATTGAGGATTTTCCCATTCTCTCTTCGGGGTAAAGCGTTGGATTGGTTAGAAAGGTTCCCCAATCACTCTATCACCAAATGGGATGAATTGACAAAAAATTTATTTCCAAGTTATTTTCTCCAAGTCATATGGCAGCTCTTCGGGAAGAGATTCTATCGTTCAAGCAAGATCCAACGGAACCTTTGCACGAAAAATGGGAGAGATTTAGAACTATGGTGATAGAGTGCCCAAATAGTGATATGACGGATATGATGATTCAACAAACGTTATATAGGGGCATCAACACTACGAACCAATGCATTGTGAATCAATTGGGTGGAGGCAATTTTATGAAGCTTCCCTACAATGAAGCTTGTGATGGTTTGGATGAAATGACCGACACTTCTTCAGCATGGCAAAGTAGAGCAAACGTTCCCCAAGGTGACCCAATGGCCATCCATTTGCATAAGGAGTAACATGACCACGATCAAGCTATTGCCGAGCTTACAACAACTATGAATTAATTGGCAAAGGCGCACTTGCAACAAGTACAAAATCCACGCCAAGTCAATGCCATGGAAGGAATGAACATGCTAAAGAGGAGGCAAAGAGGGTAACAACCTCAAGGAAATTGTGATAACTATGATGATGGTGGTGGTTATTCGAATGAGTGCTATGATGATCAAAGCGAAGAAATCTAATATGTCAATAACTACCAAGGAAATAGAGTAAATCAAGGGAATCAACAATGGCATCCTCAAGGAAACTGGGGCAATCAACAAGGCGGCGGCAATTCGAATAATAACAACCAACAACAAGGTGGTGGAAATTGGAACAACAATCAAACAACAATTGGGGTAATCAAGGTAACAATCAAGTCAATTGGAACGGGAATAATAATAATTGGAGGAACAACAACAATCAAGGGGGGTGGAATAATAGTGGAAACCAAGGCAACCAGGGGCAAGGCTTTCAAAGGCCCCCCCCCCCCCCCATGTACCAACAACCAAACAATCCACCCCCTTCCTTCTCAAGGTCCAAGTTCTTCCGGGAGTAATTTGTGGAGAATTGAGAACATGTTCGAGCAAATGAAAGGAAAAGAACCAAGATTCCTATGCATAATTGTCTTCTCATAACACCTATATCCGGAACTGGGAGGTGCAACTAGGGCAAATTTTTCAAGCTTTGAACACTCTCCCCAAAGGTACTCTACCAAGTGATACGATAGTGAATCCGAAGGGTGGGAATAAATACCATGTGATGGCGATTACAACTAGGAGTGGAAGAGGCGTTGATGTGCATGATTTGAGAGAAAAGCGAGTTGTGGAGGATGATGTTGTATTGCATGATGATATTGTGCCTTTGAAAGTTGATGATGTGGTTGAACAAAGTGCGAACAATGATGTGCAGATTGGTATAGATGATGAGGTTGATTTGGAAACACAAGATGCCGTGAACCCGTCTAGGGAACACATAACTGATATGACAAAGCCGGTGGTGCCCAATACAAGGCACTCTTTCCTAGGCCGCATCCACCTTATCCTCAATGGTACGCAAAGCAAAAGAGCGACAATCAATTCAAAAAGTTCATTGAATTGTTGAAAAGCCTCATAATCAATGTTCCTTTGGTTGAGGCACTTGATAAAACTTAGAGGTATGCAAAGTTTATGAAAGATTTGGTTACAAAGAAGAGGTCACTAAAATGTGAAACAATTAAGATAACTCATCAAGTTAGTGCCATAGTGCATTCAATGGCACCCAAGCTTGAGGATCCCGGAGCTTTTACTATCCCTTGTACTATCGGAAGTGTGGATTTTTCTAAGGCCCTTTGTGACTTGGGGGCTAGAATTAATTTGATGCCGTACTCGGTCTTCAAGTATTTGGGAATTGGACAACCTCGACCTACCTCAATGAGACTTCAAATGGCGGATCGATCAATGAAGCGACCCTTGGGCATAATTGATGATGTTCTTGTCCGTGTTGATAAATTTATATTGCCGGACAACTTTGTCATATTAGATTGTGAAGTGTATTTTGAAGTGCCGATTATTCTTGGAAGACCTTTCAAATCTACGGAGAAGGCAATGATTGATGTTGAAGCGGGTGAGTTGACATTCCGAGTGAGAGATAAGAAGGTGATATTCCATTTTTTCAAATCAATGAGACAACACGATAGCACGGAGGTGTGTTCATTTGTGGACATTGTCACAGCCGTGATAGTGGATTACACAAGTTCCATGATCAATGTTGAAGATCCTCTTGAGGTTGTGCTTCTTAACATGGATGTCAACAATGATGCTAGTAGGGTGGAGAGCATGAATGCATTACATGGTATGAGTTCATATTCATATGAGCCTAGGAAGTTATCTTTAGATCTTGAAAACAGCAAAACTCCACCAACAAAGCAATCGATTGAGGAGCCACCGGTGTTGGAGTTGAAGCCTCTCTCTCTATACCTCAGGTATGAATTCTTGAGTTCAAATTCTACTTTACCTGTTTTTCTTTCGTCTTGCTTAACTAACGTGCAGGTTGCTGCCACTTTGGCGGTTCTTCAAAAGCGCAAGAAGGTGATTGGATGGACATTGGCCGATATTCGGGGTATACGACCTACATTTTGCATGCATAAAATCATCTTGGAGGAGGATGAAATGCCTTCACTTGAACATCAAAGAATCCTAAATGAGACGATGCAAGAGGTAGTAAAGAAAGAGGTTATCAAGTGGCTTGACGCCGGTGTGGTTTATCCCATTTCTGACAGTTTGTGTACTTCTCTGATGCAATGTGTACCAAAGAAGAGTTCGATGACTGTGGTGACCAATGAAAACAATGAGCTTATTCCGATGCGGACAGTGACGGGTTACAGAGTTTGTATGGATTATCGGAACTCAACAAGGTGACTAGAAAAGATCATTTTTCATTGCGATTCCTTGACCAAATGCTTGATTGTCTTGCAGGCCGGGATTTTTATTGCTTCCTAGATAGTTACTCGGGGTACAATCATATTCTAATTTCCCCGGAGGACCAAGAGAATACGACCTTTACATGTCCTTATGTCACATTCTCTTTCTCGAGGATGCCATTTAGATTGTGTAATGCTCTGACGACCTTCCAAAGTTGCATGATGGCTATTTTAACCGACATGGAGGAGGATATCTTGGAGGTCTTCATGGATGAAATCAGTGGGTTGGGGATTCGTTTGAGGATTGCTTGGTCAACTTGGATGGATTGTTGGCTCGGTGTGAAGACACCAACCTTGTTTTAAACTGGGAAAAATGTCATTTTATGGTAGAAGAAGGTATAGTGTTGGGTCACAAGATCTCGAAGCGAGAAATTGAAGTTGATAAGTCCAAGATTGACGTAATTTCGAGGCTTTCTCCCCCTACTTCTGTCAAAGGGGTGAGAAGTTTGATTAGGCACGCGTGTTTCTACCGAAGGTTCATCAAAGATTTTTGTAAGGAAGTTAACCCATTGTGCAAGGTTCTAGAGAAAAATGCCAATTTTGTTTTTGATGAGAAGCGCATGGATGCTTTTGAGCTCCTAAACACAAGTTGACAACTAACCTCATCATCACCGCATGAAATTGGAGCTTACCATTTGAGCTCATGTGCGATGCTAGTGACGTTGCGGTTGGGGTGGTTTTAGGTCAAAGGATCAACAAGATGTTCCATCCGGTGTACTACTCAAGAAATACCATGAATGAGCTCAAAGGAATTACATAGTCACCGAGATGGAGTTATTGGCCATTGTTTTTGCTACGGAAAAGCGTCGTCCTTACCTTATGGGGGCTAAAGTTATTGTGCACACCGTCCATGCTGCCCTTAGGTATTTGATGACCAAAAAAGATTCGTAGGCAAGATTAATGAGATGGGTTCTTCTTCTTCAGGAGTTTGATCTAGAAATTGTGGACCAGAAAGGGAGTGAGAATCAAGTGGCGGACCACTTATCCTGTTTGGAGGAGGAGGGGAGGCATTGTGACGGACTTGAGATCAATGATGCATTTTCTGACGAGCAACTCCTTGTGGTGTCAATCAATGGAATGTTGTGGTTTGCCGATGTCGCAAATTATATTATTACCGGAATCATTCTGTGTGAGCTCTCTTCTAACCAAAGGAAGAAGCTCAAACGGGATAGCTTGGATTTTTTTGGGACGAGTTTATATTTGTTCAAGATTAGCACCGATGGTGTGATTTGACATTGTGGCCTGCAGGAGGAACAATTGGGTAGTTTGGAGGCTTTCCATTCTTCCCTCTATGGGGGCCATCATGGATGGGAGGGGACGGCTTCTAAGGTGCTTAGTTACGGATTTACTGGCCTTCCTTTATTTAAAGATACAGGTGATATGGTCAAGAGATGAGATGAATGCCAAAGAGCCAGCGGTATTTCAAAAAGGGATGAAATGCCTCTCAATACAATTCTCGAGGTGGATATTTTTTATATTTGGGGCATCGATTTCATGGGTCCTTTTGTGAGATCTTGTGGGAACACTTACATTCTTGTGGCGGTGAACTATGTCTCAAAATGGGTTGAAGCCATGGCTTTACCCAACAATGAAGCCCGGTGTGTTGTGGCATTTTTGAAAAAGAGTATCTTCACAAGGTTTGGCACTCATGTTCTATCATTAGTGATGGAGGGTCACACTTTTGCAATCAAGCTTTTGATTCAGTGCTTGCCAAGTATGGAGTGAATCACAATGTGACCACCCCCTATCATCCTCAAGTGAGTGGTCAATTGGAAGTCTCCAACCGAGAAATTAAGAGTATATTGTCTAAAACTATCAATGCTAATAGGACCGATTGGGCAAAAAAATTGGATGATGCTTTTTGGGCCTATCGAACAGCTTACAAGACCCCAATTGGTATATCTCCGTACCGGTTGGTGTTTGGGAAAGCTTGTCATCTTCCGGTAGAATTGGAGTAGAAATCTATGTAGACCTTGAGGAAGTTGAACTTGGAATGGGATGTTGCGGCGAATCTCCCGGTTGAGAAACTCAATGAGCTTCACGAGTTCAGATTTCATGCCTACTCCAACTTGTCTATTTATAAGGACAAGATGAAGTATCTTCATGAGAATTTTGCTCGGCAGAAGGAATTCAAGGTTGGTGATATGGTTCTTCTCTTCAACTCCCGATTAAGGTTATTTCCAGAAAAGCCTAAGTTAAAGTGGAGTGGGCTATTTGAAGTTGTATGTGTGACCCCGTTTGGTGCTATTGATCTCCAGAACAAGAACAGTGAAGTTTTCTGAGTCAATGGGCATCATGTCAAGAATTATTTGGGGAAGTTCGATGACAGAAACATGGTGGAACTCATTCATTTGAAGTGATGTGATGGTAACATGCGTCGTGCCACGACGTTAAATCAGACGCTTCTTGGGAGGCACCCCATATCTTTTTCTTTCTCTTTGATTTTCTTTGTAGCTTAGGATTTTTGACCTAATTTTTTGTGAGATGTTGCAGGGATTATGTTGAAGCAGTGCAAAACAATTTGGAAAACTTGAACAGTCTCTGAAGTTTTCTAGTGCGGCCGCGGGCATGGTATGCACTGGCATGAGCTAAAAATGATACTCTCTGAAGTTTTCTACCGCGGGCCCAGTCATGTTAGTGGGGTCCGCGACGGACCTCCACAGCCGCGTTCTATTTTTGTACGGTTCGCGGAGGCTTCCTATTAAAAGTTCACATAAACAAATATAGCGCGGTCCGCTGTCACTTTTGTGCGGTTGCGCTGGTAGGTGGGTAAGGGTCCCACGGGTTTTCTATAAATAGAGGCCAAGGGTTTTAGTGTACCCTTTTCAACATTTGAAAACTCATAGCCCTAATACTACTGTTCATCCCTTTCTAACACCGATATTCTTGCTTGCTTGGATTAATTGCATTTATTCCTCATAAACCTGGTAACATTTCAAGCATTTGTGTTTAATTAATTTCATATTTTCATTTTATTTGTTGCCCAGTAGTTGTAATTTTTCTTTCTCCCATTTTTTTCTTTGAATTGTTAGTTTAGGATAGATTTCATGTTAGTTTTTGTGTGTTGAATGTGATTAAAGATTGTGCAAATGAGTAGGGACAAGTATGTGTAACAATTTGAAAAATAATGGGAAATGAAACCCTAACTTAGTTCCCTAAATCTGACTCAGCACGGCTCGCGGTCGCTTTAGCGTGGTCCGTGGTGCCCTGACACAATCCGCATCACCCTTTTGTGCGGGTCCTGGTGCCCAAATTAGCTGAGGGTGAACTTGTTGTTGGACAATACGCTTTACGCTAGAGGGGGGGGGGGTGAATAGCGTTTTAAAATTATTAAGCGTTTTAGTGCGGAATTTAAAAACTTTGCAGAAATTAAAACAAGTGCAGTAGAGTAAACTTACACAATGATGTATCCTGGTTGGCCACAAACGTGGTTAGTCCAGTCCCCGAGAGACTCTCTCGAGATTTCCACTAAACTTGTCAAGCTTACGGGTGCTTAACAAACCGTTACAGCTGAGGACACAAGCCTCACCTAGGTGCTCGGGGATCACAATCCCAAAGACTTCAATTGCTCGGGGATACCAATCCCAAAGACTTCAATTGCTCGGGGATAACAATCCCAAAGACTTCAACTGCTCGGGGATAACAATCCCAAAGACTTCAACTGCTCGGGGATAATAATCCCAAAGACTTCAACTGCTCGGGGATAACAATCCCAAAGACTTCAACCGAGGAATCACAAGTTCCTCAACAAACGAGAATCGCAATTCTCTTACAAACACAAAACACACTCACTTTACAAAGCACTCCTTAATGAGTAGATATGAGTAGAAATAGTACGCTCAAGATCACAACAACTTAGCTCAATAGAATGGCTCTTCAAAAAGCTTTATGGATGAATGGAAAATGATGATCAATGTAGGAAAGCTTTTAGCAATGAAAATACTCAAAGTGTATATGTTGTTGTTGTGAAAACACTGAGTTGAAGCTGTATTTATAGGTGAAAAACTCAGTCTTACCGTTGTCTAATTGCCAATTAAGGATTGCTGAAATTACTCAGTGACAATCGATTGTCAAGACTAAACAATCGATTGTTTGCCTATCAGATTAAAAATTCAATCCCAGATTTTACATCAACAATCGATTACTTCAAATCAATAATCGATTATTTATAACGTTAAGAAATCCTTTCCAATTTTTGGCATAAAACATCGATTGTCCGGAAATCAACAATCGATTATTTTAACAACGTTCAGAAAATCTTTTCCAGATTTTAAGCAAAACATCGATTGTTAAATATCAACAATCGATTACCTGAAGGTAATTGAAAATATATGACAACGGTCAACTTCAACAATCGATTATCAAATGGAATAATCGATTATTAATTAATTTCAAAACTCTCTGTCTCATATATAATCGATTATCAAAAGCCACAATCGATTATCATTTTATTTAAAATCACTGGGAGACATTTTTCTCATTCTAATCGATTACCATTAGTTCATAATCGATTTTTATGAGTTTTGAAAACTTTGCCTCAGTTAACAATCGATTATCATAAGTACACAATCGATTGTTATGCAGTTTGCAAAAACCTGATGTTAACTGACTTACTCACAATCGATTATCATTAATTCACAATCGATTGTCATGCAGTCTTGGCTTAGAGATACTCGATTATCATAAGTACATAATCGATTATCTTAGCCCAGATTTTTGAGGCATGCTTGGAAAACATTTTAACAAATGTAAATATGCATAGTTTAAAATCATTTGACACTTAATTTAAATATGCATGATTTTGGAAAAAATAATTTTAGTAGAGAAGCCATGTTATGAGCCAAGTTGAGGAATCAAGATCACAATTAATATTGACTCAATTATAACATTTCTAAACTTTGTCTTGAGCTTCTTGTAATGCATCCATTTTGTGCTTGTCCTTGAGCACTGCTATATATCGCTTTTTGCTTTGTTTGACATTCATCAAAACCTACAAAAGAACACACGTTTAGTATATTGCATTTGAAACGTGTTTCCAACAATTTCCCCCTTTTTGATAATGGCAAACATAAGCGGGATATATGCAATAATTATTTTGATAATCCAAGACAAGTGTAAAGTATGCAATTTGATGTTCCCCCTCAATTCATGTTCCCCCTCACTTTAAGTATGAATGAAGTTGAGAGTGATATAGCATACTTCTTGATATCCCGTTTCTTCCCCCTTTTGCCATTAGCAAAAATATATACAAGAGAAGAATATGCAAAAAAATATGAAATAAACAAAAGTTTATTTATTGGAAAATAACATTACATGGGTGGAGCCAAACACAATAAAACGAACAACAACTAACCAACCAAGGAAAAACAAATCAAAAACAACAATTTCATCATTCATCACCCCCATCCCCTTCATCATCATTGGGAGGCGCTTGATATGGCACCACCTGAGCATAGGCATAATGCACGTGATCAAAGTAACCATGGACCTCACGGGTTAATTGAGTAATTTGGTCAGAGATAGTCCGGAGGGTAGGCTCCTGAGGAGGATGAGCACGACGGGCTTGTCGATTTTGAGGAGGAGCGGGAGCATGATCACCATCATGATGAAAGGAAGACTCCGAAATTTCCCAGATTTTGGTGCTCTTTTTGAGAGGACCATTAGCAATATTGACCCCGGAAGCTTCAAGAAATTTCATTATTAAGAGGGCATAGGGGAGAGGTATGTCATCTCTGGTGGCATTGAACATATGAGATTGAATAAGCTTGCACCAATTGATTTTAACACCGGTGATAATGGCATGAAGAAATTTGGCATCCTCTTGGGAAATGGTGGTGTGATTGAGTTTACGGGGTTTGAGAACACGAGTGATGAAATAGAGAATGAAACGATAATTCGGGTCCATACCCTTTATGGTGGGACGACGGGAAGAAGACTCATCATAGGCGACTCCGGCTTGGCGGAAGAGATTAGCTTCATCAATCATGTCCCCGGCATCATTTATGTACTGGTAGATGTCTTCACCATCATGCGGAATGCCGGCAATGAGGTGGAGGTTATCTTCAGAAATTAGAATGGAAATGCCGTTAACATTGGTAACGAGTTCACCCTCATCATCTTTGTGAAGGTTGGAGTAAAAAGCTTCAACCAAAGTAATGTTGTAGTAGGGGTGAGTAAGGAGTAGGAAATTGAAAAGTTGGCACTCTCTTAGCATATTCGCGGCTGGAATGAATGGTGCAACAAGAGCGTTTGTTAAAAAGCGAGGAGGGAGAATAAGGCGTTTCTCAAATTTGGTTAAGAAACGGGTGAGCTCTTCATCGGATTCAAAGAATAGAACCGATCCATCTTGATATGGATGGCGAGAAGAAGAAGCACCTTGTTTGGAACGAGCACGTTTGGAGTTGCGGCTTGACATTTTTGAAAAAGATGTGCTAGGATTTTTCAAAGATAACAAGATAATTTGATGCTTGGGAGGCTTGAGTGAGTATACAAGAGCATATGTGCAGCCTATATATAGAGAAGGAATGAATCTTACACTTATTGGAAAAGATTTGAAGAGATTTGAAGAGCTTTGAAGTCTGAAACGGTAAAAATAAATTCACTGACCGTTCAACAATCGATTGTTTGAATAGAATAATCGATTGTCATTAATGAAAATGATCTGACACATCGATTACACGCCAAAAAAAATTTGAAAAAGATAGTCGATTGTCAAACTTGGTAATCGATTGTTTTTCATATTTATGACCTGACAGGAATCGATTGTAGAGCCAAAACAGTAACATAAGTTTAAAACAGATAATCGATTGTCAATATATAGTAATCGATTGTTTCACTCACAGAGAGTTTGGATTTTGGCAAATAATCGATTGGCAGAACAAATAATCGATTGTTTGGAAGGGGGATGCTAAAAAAATGAGACTTAATTCTATCAAGCAATGTAAACATTCAACAAGATTTCATGACAAAAAAAATTGAATCAACAAATAATCGATTATGGATACTGATAATCGATTGTAAGCATAAATAATCGATTATGATCGATTTTTCTTGTATCAAGACAATTTATACTTTCCTCTTACCTTTTGGGGGATACCTGCAAAATAGAATTAAACATCTCCGACGCTCAAGTCAGTAATCTATAAATGAAATAATAACTTTGAAACTAGTGTAGTCGGGTGAAAAACGTGAACTCTTAAGAATTTTGTCCTAGGATGTTCTTAAGAGGGTTTAGGGTACTTACCTTCCCTTCGACTTTGCCAATTACCTGATTTTGAACATCCTCCGTTCATTTTGGTCTTTTGGCTCATTCTTCAATTTAAGAAGCTTCTTCCACAATTTTGCCTTTGTCTTCCTTGTATTTTGTCTTTTAAATTTTTCGAAAATACTTCCGATTTTGAAAAAAATGCCTAAATCGACTTTTCCGTCTCTTCCTCCTTCTTTGTGCTTTAATTGAAGGAATTTTGAATTCGTCTCCCGTCAAGTGTTTGGAGTATCCACTACACTTGATTCCTTCAAGCACACCTGCAAAACAAATCAATGCTCTTTTGGTACCCATGCCATTTTGGGTCCTTGAGGGTTATGCATACTATAATGATATGTTTGAGTAGCATGTCTATGTCTAGTAAAGCATGCGGGAGCAATATGACCAATTCGTCTACAATAATGACATGTCACATTTGGATTATGCATGCGTCTAGGCTCATAGTAGCTAGAATAATGCACATTGTTTACTCTATTTTCATTTCTCCTAATTTGAGCACCATAATCATTTCTAGGTTGAACATTTCGGGATCTTCTAGCATGATCACTGTTGTGCCTAAAATATGCATCATGTCTATGGTGACGATTGCTAGGCGGAAGGTCATGTCTAGGTCTCCTAATATTTTGTCTAGCATGCATGTTTGTTTTAGGAAAGGCATTTTTGTTATTAATCCTAGATTGAGCTCTAGGTGGTTGGGTTTTTGCATCAACCTCTTCTTCATTTATGAAGCCTATTCCATGCTTGGTTGATTTCAAGTTATCAAGCACCACATTCAAGTTTTTATGAGAGGAGTTGAATTTATCTAGTGTGCCTTTTAATCTACCTACTTCATTCTTAAGGTCTACACAAGAAGCACAATTTTTTGTAGAACTCTCGGGCTTGTCAGAACTTCTTTTCCCATAAAACTTGTTTTGTTCTAGTAGCTTCTCATTTTCCAAAACCAATTTTTCTAATTCTTTTTCTTTTAATGAAAACTGTTTTTGAAAATCTTGTTCTTTTAGAGAAGCACTTTCTCTTAAACTAGTGACGGTTTTTGTAACTTTGAGAAATTCAGCATACAATTCATCAAAGGCATTTCTCATGTCATCAAGAGTATAAAAATTTTGAGAAGAGATTTGACTTACCTCACTTTGATTTTCTTCCTGTGCCATGAGGCAGAGATTTGCCGCTTCTTCATTTTCTTCTTCACTGGATTCGTCTCCGGAATCTCCTCCCCAAGATATGTATGCTTGTTGCTTCTTGAAGGGTTTCTTCTCCTTTTTAAGATTTGGGCAGTTTGTTTTGATATGCCCTGTTTCACCACATTCATAACATTTAACTTGCTCACCTTGCTTTTTCCCTTTGCGGTCATATTCTTTTCGCATGAATTTTTGGAACTTTTTGATGATGAGTCCAAATTCGCTATCTCCATCCTCTTCAATTGGTGATTGACTTGTGCTCGCCTTTAGAGCAATCTTTTGCCTTCTTTGTTCATCAATAACAGGGTTAAGAATAGTGGATTCATAAGTCTTAAGATTACCTCTAAGAGCGTCTATGGTGACGTTCGTGATTCCAATTGACTCTTGAATCGCATCGGCCTTTGATCGCCATGCCGGTGTTAGACTCCTAAGGATTTTTCGAACTAGTTCTTTGTCTGTGAACATCTTCTTGAGCGCGTGGAGATCATTCACTATTGATGAGAACCGCTCAAACATCTCGTCTACCTTTTCGCCTTCCTTCATATGGAACAATTCGTAAGCATGAGTTAAAAAGTCAATTTTAGCTTCTCTTACCTGGTCAGTCCCTTCGTAAGTGACCTCAAGCTTGTCCCACATTTCTTTCGCTGTTTTGCAGCAGGAGATTTTCCTGTAATCATTAGCATTAACAGCACAAAGTAATAAATTAATAGCTTTAAAATTATTTTGGACCATTCGATTATCCTCGGCGTTGAATTCCTCTTCTGATTTTGGCACCCATTCTCCTTCCACCTTTTTGACAGGAACCTCATTTCCTTTTGTGTACACCTTCCACAAGTAAGGGCTGTTTGATCTGACGAATATCTGCATCCTTTCTTTCCAATATGAATAATTAGTCCCGTTAAACAAAGGAGGTCTTGTGGGGCACTGTCCTTCATTAATACCTGCAAAAGAGTCTAGAGTAGAAGCCATGGAAAGATTCTCTTAAACGGTTAAGTCTTTCAGAGAGTATGGCTCTGATACCAATTGTTGGACAATACGCTTTACGCTAGAGGGGGGGGGGGTGAATAGCGTTTTAAAATTATTAAGCGTTTTAGTGCGGAATTTAAAAACTTTGCAGAAATTAAAACAAGTGCAGTAGAGTAAACTTACACAATGATGTATCCTGGTTGGCCACAAACGTGGTTAGTCCAGTCCCCGAGAGACTCTCTCGAGATTTCCACTAAACTTGTCAAGCTTACGGGTGCTTAACAAACCGTTACAGCTGAGGACACAAGCCTCACCTAGGTGCTCGGGGATCACAATCCCAAAGACTTCAATTGCTCGGGGATACCAATCCCAAAGACTTCAATTGCTCGGGGATAACAATCCCAAAGACTTCAACTGCTCGGGGATAACAATCCCAAAGACTTCAACTGCTCGGGGATAACAATCCCAAAGACTTCAACCGAGGAATCACAAGTTCCTCAACAAACGAGAATCGCAATTCTCTTACAAACACAAAACACACTCACTTTACAAAGCACTCCTTAATGAGTAGATATGAGTAGAAATAGTACGCTCAAGATCACAACAACTTAGCTCAATAGAATGGCTCTTCAAAAAGCTTTATGGATGAATGGAAAATGATGATCAATGTAGGAAAGCTTTTAGCAATGAAAATACTCAAAGTGTATATGTTGTTGTTGTGAAAACACTGAGTTGAAGCTGTATTTATAGGTGAAAAACTCAGTCTTACCGTTGTCTAATTGCCAATTAAGGATTGCTGAAATTACTCAGTGACAATCGATTGTCAAGACTAAACAATCGATTGTTTGCCTATCAGATTAAAAATTCAATCCCAGATTTTACGTCAACAATCGATTACTTCAAATCAATAATCGATTATTTATAACGTTAAGAAATCCTTTCCAATTTTTGGCATAAAACATCGATTGTCCGGAAATCAACAATCGATTATTTTAACAACGTTCAGAAAATCTTTTCCAGATTTTAAGCAAAACATCGATTGTTAAATATCAACAATCGATTACCTGAAGGTAATTGAAAATATATGACAACGGTCAGCTTCAACAATCGATTATCAAATGGAATAATCGATTATTAATTAATTTCAAAACTCTCTGTCTCATATATAATCGATTATCAAAAGCCACAATCGATTATCATTTTATTTAAAATCACTGGGAGACATTTTTCTCATTCTAATCGATTACCATTAGTTCATAATCGATTTTTATGAGTTTTGAAAACTTTGCCTCAGTTAACAATCGATTATCATAAGTACACAATCGATTGTTATGCAGTTTGCAAAAACCTGATGTTAACTGACTTACTCACAATCGATTATCATTAATTCACAATCGATTGTCATGCAGTCTTGGCTTAGAGATACTCGATTATCATAAGTACATAATCGATTATCTTAGCCCAGATTTTTGAGGCATGCTTGGAAAACATTTTAACAAATGTAAATATGCATAGTTTAAAATCATTTGACACTTAATTTAAATATGCATGATTTTGGAAAAATAATTTTAGTAGAGAAGCCATGTTATGAGCCAAGTTGAGGAATCAAGATCACAATTAATATTGACTCAATTATAACATTTCTAAACTTTGTCTTGAGCTTCTTGTAATGCATCCATTTTGTGCTTGTCCTTGAGCACTGCTACATATCGCTTTTTGCTTTGTTTGACATTCATCAAAACCTACAAAAGAACACACGTTTAGTATATTGCATTTGAAACGTGTTTCCAACACTTGTGCCCAACGCAGTCGTGATGCGTTTTACGCTGACCGCGCTAGTCCACCGCGGCCGCGATCCCATGCTGTGTGGGCCGTGGTAGGGTGATCCAGAGATGGTATCTTTTGGGCCTTTGCCCAACGCGGACCACGGTCTGCGGTACCACCTGTGCGGCCGTGTTTCTCTTTGCGCAGAACATGGTGCCTCGTTCTACAACTACTTCTGAAATAATTCCAAATGGTGTATGCAATTCAACTCCTATGCATGTTTCATTGCATGTGCTTAAATTAATAATGTTAGACATATTTATTTGCAGACAATGGTAAAATAACATAGTAGAGGTGCCAAACAACCCAAGCGAGGATATTCCTCCCGGGGAGGAAAAGGAAAACAAGTTAAACTCACTCCCCAACCTAGAATAAAAACAAGGAAACAAGTTGTTACAGTTGATGAACAATCGGGGAGTAAGTACTTGCCATCTCAAGACCTCTTCTCTGACTCAGGGCCAGCTCCCTCAGTCCCAGCTTCACCTACTGCCCAAGCTCTACAGCGTGTATCTTCTGAGTTATCTGATGGCTCAACAGCCGGCAGCGGTGAATATTTCACCTCCCCACGGCTTCACTATCTGGGGAGAGTGCAGAAGGAAGGGAATGATAGTGATGATGAGGTACCTGATAGTGGTGTGCCTTAGGTTGGGGGTGTTGAACGAACAAGAAAACCTGAAGCCTGGGAAGATTGATTTGTCAGCCAAGTAGCTTTCCAAAAGTTTAGGGAATGGTGGTCGGTACGAATGTTGATTCCGGAGAGGAGTTTCATCATAAGTGACCTATTGTACTTTAAACCAACTACATAGTCAGTTTCACATTGGAGTGGGTTGGGAACATTTCCGGGATGAGTGTGTAGAGGCCAATGAGAACATGGTCAAGGAATATTACTGCAATGTGGCCCACGTCAAAAAGGGCTCAATAGTGACCAAAGTGCGAAATAAAAATGTGGTGTTATCTGAGAATGCTTTCAATGACTATTTGGGATTTGATGACAAAGATTAGACCCAGTACATTGAGAAGTTGGAAATGGGTGAAGAGGTTCGCCCCTGGTTAGCTAGGTACTTGGCTCACCCGAGTACTGTTCCAGAGTGGTTACAAGCGGGGGTGAAGATTGTCCGGAGGACTTTAAACTTTGAAGCTAGGGGGTTGTTAACCTTTGTATGCAACCGAATTCACCCGACTTCCCATGATCAAACTATCCAACTTCCCCGTGATGTCTTGATTTCCTTGATCATGGCGGGTTTTCCTATCAATGTGGGGAATGTGATGCACTAGGTTATTACTTCGATGGGGGTTGAGAGAGACCGGAACTACCCTTTTCCTAACACCCTCACCCTGTACTTCTGGGATATGAAGGTGAAGAACAAATCATTTGATGTGAAAGTAAGACTGCTAGCCCCATTATCATGGTATAGCTTATAGGGGCCTGGCAACCCAAAGGACAATAAGAACAAGCCACTTGCTTCTGCCCTAACTGGCCAGTCTGCGGAGCCAGTTGCGGTAGACCTTTCTGTCGAGCCCTCTACCATGTTTACTGCCACTACAGCCACTAAGTTTCCTCCAGGACCTTCCTCTATTGCTGGTCCCAGTACTTCAGCTGGTCTGAGGTTTCATCTTCCCGGTCTCATCCTTTCACTGCTCATTAGTTGATCCAGACACTGGACAGTGTGAATAACTGGATATCAGCTGTGACATTCAAGTTGTCAACACTATTTTCCACCATTGAGGCCTATTCAGCACCATAGACATATCTGATTCCTTAGTCTATTAAGGACACATTGAATAAACTCTAGGAGAATCAGGAGAAGATGATGAAGACACATGATACCTTTTCTAAGGCAGTAGATTCATAGGGCAAGGCTTTGAAGGAGCTTGCCCGGGAGAACAAAAAGTTGAGGAAATCACGGGCTTCCAAGGAGTCTGTAAAGGAGCTAAGGACATATATAGACAAGCTACTGGCATATCAGATACCTTTAGACTTGTTATTGGGGATCCAGCCCCACTAGCAACACCAATAGTAGAGTCACAACAGGAGCAGACACCCAGTCTTCCAAGGAAGAAGAGGAAGCTTCCCAGTACAACTGACGCGGTTATTAAGTTGGTAGACCCACATGAGGTTCCCTCCAGTTTGCCACATGATACACCTGTCATCCAGCCGATCCAGGAGCAGGCCCCATTCCCAGCAGCTGAGTAGCAGGAGACCGGGAACCAGTCTGAGGTTCCCACACATATAGAGGACTTGGGGACCACTGATTATCCCATGCAAACGGACCTGGCCAAGGGAGCTCCTATATCCTTTACTTTATTTTTTATGATTATTTGTTAGTTGGCATTGGGGACAATGCTAGCTTTTATTCGTAGGGGTGCGCCCTACTTTTTATTATCCATGGATGATTGTATATATATAGATTGTTAGTTTATGCTTTACTTTGATTTTCTATTTTGGGCTGTATATAACTTTATATTTAGCTACTTTTCTCATACTTTTTATTCTCTATTTTGGTCTGTATATATAAAGTTAGATTTCTTTATATATTCATCCTCTGTTGTATATTCTATTCCCCTATTGTACACGCTCATTCTAGTTTCTATTTTCGCAAAAAAAATTCATTTTTAGCTTTGTAGATAGGCTCGTAGCCTTTTATTTTATTTTTTGGTGTTTTCAATAAACCCTTGGTTTTCTTAATGCCACGTTGTTTCCAAGGGTGGAGTGTTGTGCGAACCGGGTGGCTCTTTCCAATGATAGATAGCGTGACAACCTTCTTAAGGGTTTGAGTCCGTTTTTGTTCTTTTTGTTTTGGATAGTTGTAGTTAATGGTACCTCAAGCAAAGATTCACTTAGGCCTAGCACATTTTCCTTTGATCCCATGGTCAAAGATAAAATATTGTGTTTAGGATGGTGAAAGTCATGGCCTTGAGACTCTTGTGTGGACCAAACAATCATCTCGTGGTATTTTCGGTCCATTGTGTGCTTAAATCGTAACTAAGGTCGTTGTGGGCACTTAACTCGATGTCTTTAGCAATCCCCTAACGTGTTTGGTGAGAAATCGAATTGTGAGTCCAAGACCCAAGCCAATGGTCTCGAACTTATCTTAAATGTTTGTGGAGGCGAAATCCTAGGTGAAATTTGACTTGAGAAGTGATTATAGGCTCTCCTTAATCCAAATGTTAAGTTGAATAATTCTATATCCTACAATGAGATGATCCTTAGTTAATCCTTTTGAGCCTTATACCTTTTTCTTTCAAGAACCAATGCTACAAGACTATACCGCGTTGTAAATAATACCCTCTCTTGGCACCCAAATCTTCCCTTGAGTAATGGCAAATGTCTAAGTTTGGGGGAGAGACAAGAAAGGAAAAAAAATGGAAAAAGGTACAAAAGCAAAAGAAAAGGAAGGCAATCGAAAAGAAAAAAAAAAGAAAAAGACAAAAAGAAAGTCCAATGTGAACAAGAATAAAGAGGGATTCAAGGAAAACAAAAGTGAAAAAGGTGTGGACAAAGTAGAAAAAGGAGAAATGTTTTTAATTGCATAAGAAAGAGTGACAGTGTGTCTCTCTAACCCCTTGAAAAGACGTGAAACATTCAAAATAATAAAGAGAATTGTGCCAAAATGAATCAAAAGAAGTGCTTAAGTGAAGATTAAACCCATTTGAGTAAAAACATGTCCTACCCTTACCCAAAAGCCTTCATATTGACTCCACAAAAGCCCTATATGATCTTGAGTCGAAGGAAGCCTACATTAGTTGATACTTATATAAGGGGAAATCATATGGTACTTAGATCCGGACTTGTGACCTTCTTCTTGAGAGAGAAGAGTGAAATTCCATTAATCTCAGTTTGGATGTCAATACATAAAAGGTGAGGTTCGCTTAGGGATAGTTGAGGATGTGTGAGTTTGGGTATCACAATGACCAAAGTAATTAAGAGAGGTTCTTTGATGAAATGTGTCAAGTCTTGATGCTCTTGTGTCACACTTGATCCATAGTTTTCAAAGTTTAAACATGTTAATGATGCATTTGTATTGAGGGCAATTGTTAGTCCCAATTGATGCTTGTTGACGTTACTTTAGGATACCTTGAATTACTTGAATTTTCCTTCAAGGGGGGGGGGGTCTTATTTTGTTTTGCTTGAGGACAAGGAAAGGTTTAAGTTTGGGGGAGTTGATAAGTTAGAATTTTAACGTGTTTTTATGCCCATACATGCCTATGCTTTGGATATAAATTGCTGCAAAATAGTTCCAAAATGCTCACAAGTTGTGCTTGATTGTGGGTTTGATTGACAAAGTGACGAAATGTCAAAGATCGGCTCAAAAGGAGTGAAACCTGCTCAAGTGTTAAAGATAAAGTGAATTGAGGAAAGAGGGCCTAGTGTGTACCACGCAAAAGTGACTGAAGTCGCACTAGGAGGTTCAGAGACATGGTGTATTCAGGCTGAAGGCTACGCGGTCAAGGTAGGATTCTCGATGTCTGCGGTCAGGCTCCCCGGCCGCTCCACTCTTTTGTTCGGTCTGCGTAAATTAGATTCAGAGAGGTGGACAAAATTAGACCGTGCAAAATCTCTTCTGTGGCCATGCTACACTTTCACGAGGTCCGCGTCCTCCTGTTCAGAGAAGCAAATTGCTGAAGTCCAAGAGCCAGTGCGGATGCGGTCCATTTTGTGCGGCCCGCACTGACCCCGCATGTGTATTTTTATCCAGTTTTTTTAGCATAGTATAAATAGAATATTTTACCATTTTTAGGTTAAGTCGTATTTTGAATGCAATTGCACTCATGAGACTCGGTTTTGTAGCCATTTTTTGCACTTTAGGTTAAATTTACGATAGATTCTTGTAATTTGTTCTTAGTAACTAATTAATATGCTTAATTCTTCATCTATTTCTTCATTTTCTTCCTTAATCACGTGTAGCTAAAACTATTAGCTAGGGTTGTGGTTCAACCCTAGTGTGGTTAATTGATGGGAGTTGCCATCTAGGATTACATTGATATTGAGTGTTTGCTATTTGGGTTGATTTTATATTTTTATTTAAGAATTGGTGGTTGCAAACAGTGATTCAAACTTAGTGGGCTTAACTCTTCTTGGGAAAGAGAGTCTATGACCCAAAATTGACCCAACAAGGAATTGGTATGGATTCATGAAAAATGATAGTCCCAATTTAACGGGTTAAATCTCGAGAGAGTAATCACCCTACTTGAACCCTAGTTTCTTGGTCTAATTGGCCTACCCAATTAGTCTCGAGAGAGCTAATTGGGCAAAATCACTCTCTCTATCGATATGTATGATAGTAGGTGCAATTGTTCAACGGTTATAGCATAAGCCCCAAATATTTCAATCTATCCTTAGTAACATCTACCATCAATTAGCCACCTAGGTGATGTCACAACCATAGTGCCCTTCTTCCATTAGATACAACTTAGCAATATTCTCGTAGCATAATTTAGTGGTAATAATTAGCTTTATAAAGGTAGTTATAAAATCAAAAACCAAAAATGTATGAAGTGACATTAGAAGTACAAACACATCTCTAGGCTAGACAGAAAATACAACTCCATTACTAGCTCCCTGTGGAAAATTGATCTCGGCCTCTATTCGGGTAAAAGCTATTGCGATATGCTCTTCCTACCATAATGTAGAGTCGAGTTGGCAGTGATCACATATCTACCACATCCAAACCCATCTAGAGATAATAGACCACAATGCTTCTTTTACTTCATTCTCAGCAAACTGTGCTTCTAGTTGTGTTCTTTTCATAGCAGTAACAGTAGGCCCTTATCTTGCCAAGTTGCTTGCACCTTATCACTTTTATTGGTTCCCAATAGACTTTCATAGAAGGTTATAAAAGTCTTAACTATCCCTGCTCGATCATTTTTTCCATTGAAGGTTATAAAAGCCTTAGTTATCCCCACTAGATCATTTATGTGTTGTCGGTCTGCATTATTAATAGAGAATATTCTATTGGAGCTCTTTCTTGTTTTCATCATACTGTGAAATTTTTTTTGTTCATGTGTCATTGGGTTAGCCGCTGTATTTTGCATTTTTCCTCAAGTACTGCTCTATAACATTATTCCATGTTTTACTTTCCTACGACAAGATAGCTTCTTCGTCTATCAGTTGGATGTTACTTGGATCATTTTGCATTCTTTCTTGGAAATTTTGAAGTTGTTGCATTGCTTCATCTGCTTTCCTCTCAACCTCACTAAATCTATCTTTGTTTAGATCTTGTAATGTATGTTTGATTTTGTATAGTTTTCCCACTAGTTCATACATTTTAGTGCCCTTCCCATGTGTCCTCCAACCTAATTTTAAATTCTCATTGAAGTATAGGGCCAAGCTCCACATATTGAAGTATCTGAACATTTTATTCTTCGGTTGGCTACCCTCGTCCCAACTTATAATGGTTGGACAGTGATCAAACAACCCCTCATTCCTGTAATGTACTACTAATGCAGGTAGGATGGCCCCCACTCATCATTCACTATTACTCTATCAATTATGTTGAGTACTCTGTTCCCTTCACTTTGCTTGTTTGTCCATGTGAAGAATGCTCCAATGGATTTAAGGTCCATCTATGAGCAATTCTCAACACATTTCTTAAAGTCTCTAATCTATGTCATTGTGAGAGGCTTCCCATTCTCTATTCCTTATGTAGAACACAGTTAAAATCTCCCATTATCCCCCACAATCCTTCCTTTGAACATGAATATCTTTGATTACTTGCAACAGATCTCTTCTGAGTGCAACATCATTGAATGCATAAATCATAGTCACATGTAGTGTTTTGTCAGTCCCTAGCTGATGTAACTCACAGTGAATAAGTTGTGTCGTTACTTTGATTATGTTGACCCCATATAGCATAGGATTCTTATGACGACCCAAAGGGTCATCACCTGTTTTCTCATTCATTCCATGCTTCCGAGGCCTTGAAAACCTCATTTTTAATTTCTCGATTTGCGTGCGTAATCCAGGCACACAGCCGGAAGCTTATATGCAAAATTCTGTTAAATACAAAAACTGGTATTAAAATGAGTAAAGTTGACTTTGGTCAACATGTTGGGTAAACAGACCCGGACCCATGATTTGACAGTCTCGGAGGGTTCGTAGAAAAATATGGGACTCGGGAATATGCACGAAATCAAAATTTGAGGTCCCGAGCCCGGGAAATGAGTTTTAAAAGAAATTAATTTTCTGAAATTGTTAAGGAAATTTGAAATGAAAATCAATTAGAAAGTGTTGGTATCGGGCCCTTATTTTGGTTCCGGCACCCAGTACAGGTCTTATATATGTTTTAAGATATTTCTGTAAAATTTGGTTGAAAACGGACGTCGTTTGACATGTTTCGGACTTAAAACTCTAAATCGGAAAGTTTATGAAGTTTGATGAAAATGTAATGATTTTGAGGTTTGATTCCTCGTTTTTATGTTATTTTTGAAATTTGATCACACGGTTAAGTGTACTAGATGTGGTTGATTCAGTATGTGTGTTTGGTTAGGATCCCCGAGGGCTCGGGAGTGTTTCAGAGGTGTTTTAGTGTGTTTTGAACTTAGGAAAAAAGGTTGTAGAAAATCTAGTTCTGATGTTCTGGTATGTTGTTCTTTGCGATCGCATAGGAGCTCCGCGAATGCATAGTGTAAGTTTTAGTTGCCCAATTTTTGTTCTATGCGATCGTATAGCTTGATCCACGATCGCATAGTTTAGCCCAGTCCCTTCAATGCGAACGCAACCTTTGTTCCGCGATCGCAATGTATAAAAGCCATATCCAGAATGGAGCCTATTTTTCCTCTATTCATTCGCAATATGCTTCCTGCGATCGCAATAGCCAATTTTCTTGACCCTATGCAAATACAATCCCTCTTCCGTGATTGCATAGGACAATTTCGCCTAGTTATTTAAAATGTCCAAAACTGAACCATTACATGACTTTTTCAAACACACGAACTCTCTTCTTCCCCAAGCACTTACGAGTCCGTTGAAGCTTCCTTTCATCAAGACCTCTTGGGTTAGTAAATTCCCACTTATTTTCTTCATTTTTCATCATTAGTTATTGTATTATTAAGCTTAAATCATGTAATCTAGGGTTGAAACTGAGGAAATTGGGTAGAGTTAGGGCTTTTTATATTTTCTCGATTTAGACCTTGTTTTGGGGTCAAATTGGAAAACAAATTTTACATTCGGTATCGTAGGGGAAGGGGTGACATGAATTTGGTCAGAACCTCGTGTTTCGACCAAGCGGGCCCGGGTTCTATTTTTGAAATTTTTGGAAGAAAGCTTGGAAATCTATATTTAGGCATTGGGTTTGATTTGTTTAGAATATAATGATAATATAAAGTCATTATTGCATATATTTGTTTGAGTTGGAGTCAAGTTCGAGAGGAAAAGCAGTAATTGAGGATAGAATTGGCCGTGAAAATTTAAGGTAAGTGTTTGGTCTAACCTTAGCTTGCGGCAATAGGAGTTGAGTCCTCTTTGCTATTTGCTAATTGTCGAGTACAGTGTATAGGCGTGGTGATGGGTATCAATACATTGGTGTCTAGTATGACCGTGAGTCCTTAAAATGCGATTATCATGATTTTGTTGAAATTTCCATGCTTAATTGAGGATTCCTATATATTGTAAAGAACATATGAAAGACAGTATGATTATCTGATTCTCTGGAGCATTGGCTCAAATGATAGGGAGAATTATAAAGTAAGAAATGAAAGAAATAGATAATTTAATAGTTATTCCCTTGCCGGGAAATTTTGCAGGTTGTTGAATTTCTCCCTTGATAGGATATTGAATTTATTGATATTGTTCACTTGCCGTGATCTTCATCCATTATTTTTTAACTTCCTTGACCCGTATTTGTAATTGTTGTTTGGATGAGGAAGAATGATATTGGTGGATCGGGTTGCACGCTGTAACAATGATATTTTTGGGTTGGGTTGAGCGCCGCAACAATGATATTTGAGGTCGGGTTTCACTCCGCAGCAGAGATATTTGAGGGACGGGTTGCACGCAGTAACAATGATATTTGAGGATCGGGTTGCACACTGCTATAATAATTTGCACGCGCAATAGGTATAAATTGTTAGAAAATACGCTTAACGCTAGAGGGGGGGTGAATAGCGTTATAATAAAAAATAGCGTAAACTTGCGGAATTTAAAAATTGTAGGAATGGAATAAGTGCGATAAGTAAATAATAAAGAACGAACGCACCGATGTATCCTGGTTCACCATAACCCGTGGCTAGTCCAGTCCCCGAGAGACTCTCTCGAGATTTCCACTATCTTCGTCAAGCTTACGGGTGCTTAACAAACCGTTACAGTTGCTCAAGGATACCACACCTTAAGACTTCACTTGCTTGAGGATACCTCACCCCAAGACTTCAACCACTAGGACTTTGGGTACTTAGAAAACCCGACAAATGAGAAGATATGTTCTTCTCAAACAACTCTCTTTTACAACAAATACTCTCTCAATAGAGTGGATAAAGAGATACACAATAAGCTCTATGAACAACACAAAGTTGTCTATAAAATGGCTCAACAAAAGCTCTAAAATGATGCTTGAAAATGATCAATATGTATAACAATGTATGGAGGAGTTGTGTGTTTAAAATCAACTCAAAAGACCTCTTTTTATAGGTGAAAAAGTGGTGCTGACCGTTGCTTAATTGACAAATAAAATCCCTGATTCTGTGCTCAAACAATCGATTGTTTGGAGTAGATAATCGATTGTTTGACCAACGTTCAAAAGACAGATTCCTGATTTAGGCTAAACAATCGATAGTATGGACTAAATAATCGATTATATTCAACGTTCAAAAATCAATTTAGGATTCTGTGGGAACGGTCAAAATATAATCGATTGTATGAAAATGACAATCGATTGTTTATAGATATAATCGATTGTATGACAAAAACAATCGATTGTTTAGATGTTTAAAAATTTCGGTTGCACACTGTCTCAAAATAATCGATTGTTAAAAGTAGACAATCGATTGTTTGTTATTTTGAAAAACTTCAGATCACACTGTCTTAATATAATCGATTGTAGGATTCAAATAATCGATTATTGAGGCCCAGATTTAAAAGACATGTTTAAAACCTTTAACATCATTTTGTTTTAACATAAAGATGCATGTTTATGATAAATATGATTTAATAAAATATTTTATGCATGTTTATGATGACCTAATGTTGAGCCAAAGGATAAGATAACTTAAACGTTGTCCTTACATTGGTTCTACCAAACGACCTACGTCTTGGGTCTTCGGTCTTGAACTCTTTGGCTCGTTCATGCAATTCCGTCATCAGTATGCTTCTCGCCATTTGATTGATTGTCATATTATATCGTTGTTTGACACTTGACTTCATTGTTTGTCATTCATCAAAACCTATACCTGAAAATCATGCTCATACAACCAAAGCGCACATATCATAGATATACATGATTTCCAACATAAATGATATGGATCAAGTTACATGCCGCAACAATAGTATTTGAGGATCGGGTTGCACATCGCAACAGTTTTTGATTCAAGTGCATTTTATTTGGAATATTCGTTTCCTTGATTCGTTGTATATTCTTTGGCTGCTTCTATCTTTATATTGTGGTTTCTTAATTATAACTGGTTCCTCCCCATAACATGATCCCCCTTATATTTGTTGACTGTTTACTTCCTGTATTTTTTCCGTTATATGTATATATTCGAACTGCACATGTTTATTTGATAATCTGGTCCTAGACTCGTCACTACTTTTCCGAGGTTAGGTAGACACCTACCAGCACATGGAGTCGGTTGTGCTGATGCTACACTATGTGCTCTTTTGCACAGATCCAGGTTTTGGTCAGTAGCGTGGGTGCAGGTTTGCAATCCAGCGAGACAAAGAGGTAGCCTTGCAGGAGTCCGCAGGCCCGAAGTCTCCCATATCCTTTGTGTATTTGATTGTTATCTCATTGTATCCGAGACAAAACAAAGATGTTTCTTTCAGACCTTGTGTTTAGTATTCTAGATGTTCGTGAGTATGTGACTAAAGCTCATGGGTAGGGATTCATATTAGGAATTTCGTAGTTTATTCAGTTATTTGAAATTTAAGACTTCCTCTTATGAATTTAATTTTGTTGCCTTTATTTTAATGCTCTTAATTATTAAAAAGAATAGGTTCTTAATGAAAATTGATTAAGTTTGGCTTGCGTAGCTCCTACTAGTAGGCGCCATCACGACCCTCCCCTTGAAGGTGAGAAATTCGGGTCGTGACAACTGACAAGTTGGTATTAGAGCACTAGGTTACATAGGTCTCACAACTCACGGACAAACTTGGTAGAGTCTGAGGGATCGGTATGAAGACGTCTGTATTTATCCTCAGAGGCTACATAGTTAGAAAAACTTCACATTTGTTCTTTCTTGTCGTGCGGTTCTGTTTCTCAAACACTGATTGAATTTATACTCTGTTCATATGCAGATAGCGAGAAAACGCGCTTCCTCGTCTACCGCTCATTCGTTCGAGCCCCGAGAAGCTGCCCCAGAGGCGAAGCCTCATGTTGAGTTTGAGGAGGAGGTTCCAGCCCCAGCAGTTCCGGTGGGCCCAATACATGTCCCAGAGGGGTTCATTGTCACCCTAGTTCTTCATGATGCTCTAGTCCGATTGGTAGGCCTCATAGAGGGTGTCATTAGAGCGGGTTTGCTTCCAGTGGATCAGATAGCGGTGGCAGGTTAGTCAGGTATGGTGGCTCAGGCTGGGAGTGAGATCACTTTTTCAGGAGGTGGCCAATATGGGCCATAGAGTTGAGGTAGTCATGGGTCGGATAAGAGGCCCTATCATGCAGGCATATTCAGTGGTACCTCTTCTGGAGGTAAAGGTTCTTATGGTAGGGGCCATCCTTCTACGCCTTTTCAGTCAGCTCTCCAGGTCACTCATGGTACTTCACGTGGTCATTCAGGTTGACAGGGTCAGCCTCAGTTTCTACAGCTACAACAGTCGCGTGGATGTTATGAGTGTGGCAAGTATGGTCATCTTAGGATGGCTTGCCCGGGGTTGAGGGGTGACCAGCCGCAACAGTCGAGGTCTTGCCATGCTTGTGGTAACCCGAGGCACATTGTTAGATTTTGCCCTCGAGCTTCAAGCAGCTCTCAACATCAGAGTTTTCGTATTAGGACTCAGGCAGCAGAGGTTCCACAGCTTGCCCAACCAGCTAGAGGTGGTGGAAGGGGTGTTAGAGGTGGGGGTAGAGGTCATAGAGGTGCAACTCAGGCCACCAGAAGCAGAGGCCAGCCAGCAGCCAAGCTAGAGGTTAGGTCATCAGATGCTGTCATTACAGGTACTATTCTAGTCTGTGATAGAGATGCTTCAGTGCTATTTGACCCAAGGTTTATGTATTAGTATGTGTCATCCTATTTTTCACCATACTTGGTGATGCCTAGTGATGCATTAAGTTTTCCTGTATATGTTTCTACACCGGTGGGTAATTCTATTGTGGTCGATCGAGTTCATCGTTCCTGTGTTGTAGAGTTTGGTAGTCTTGAGACCGTGTTGATTTGTTTCTCTTAGACATGGTGGATTTCGATGTTATTTTAAGGATAGATTGGTTTTCCCCGTATCATGCTATCTTGGATTGCGATGCCAAGACCATGACCTTGGCTTTACTAGATTCTCCCCATTTGGAGTGGAGAAGGACCTCAGGTCATGCCACCCACGGTGTTATGTCATACGTGAAGACTCGACGCATGGTTGAGAAGTGGTGTTTAGCGTATTTGGCGTATGTTCGTGACTCCAACGCAGAGGTCCCTTCTATTGATTCTGTTCCTATTGTTCGAAATTTCTCTAAGGTTTTCCCTTCAGACCTTCCGGGCATGCTGCCCAAAAGGGATATCGACTTTCGTAGCCGAGTATTGACGATTTATTTGACCAGCTTCAGGGTGCGAAGGTGTTTTCAAAGATAAACTTGAGATCTGGCTACCATATGTAGAGGATTAGGGAATTCGATGTCCCTAAGACAGTATTCGGCACCTGGTATGGGCATTACGAGTTCCTGGTCATGTCATTTGGGTTGACCAATGCCCCATCATCATTTATGGAGTTAACAAATCGAGTGTTCAGGCCTTATTTGAACTTGTTCATGATAGTTTTAATTGATGATATTCTTATATACTCCCTCAGTCAGGAGGAGCACGAGCAGCATCTCAGAGTGGTTATTTAGACTTTGAAGGATAGTCAGTTATATGCTAAGTTCTCGAAGTGTGAGTTCTGGTTGAGTTTGATTGCATTTCTGGGTCATGTTGTATCAGAAGAGGGTATTCAGGTGTACCCGAAAAAGATTGAGGCAGTACAAAACTGGCCTCGACAAGCATCAGCTACAGAGATTCGAAGTTTCTTAGGGTTGGCAGGCTACTAACGTCGGTTTGTGAAGGGTTTTTCATCTATTGCAGCCCTGATGTCCAGATTGACCCAGAAGGGTGCCCAATTCAGATGGTCAGACAAATGTGAGGCGAGCTTTCAGAAGTTCAAGACAGCTTTGACTACGGCACTAGTATTGGTTTTGCCCACAGGTTCAGGGCCTTATACAATATATTGTGATGCTTCCCATATTGGGCTTGGTGCAGTATTGATACAGGATGGTAGGGTTATTGCCTATGCTTCGAGACAGTTGAAGATCTAAAAGAAGAATTATTCGGTTCATGATCTAGAGTTGGCAGCCATTGTTCATGCTCTGAAGATTTGGAGGCATTATCTATATGGTGTGACGTTGAGGTGTACCCTGATCACAAGAGTCTTCAGTACTTGTTCAACTAAAAGGAGTTGGATTTGAGACAAAGGAGGTGGTTGGAGCTGTTGAAAGATTATGATGTTACTATCTTGTATCACCCGAGAATGGCCAATGTGGTGGCCGATATCTTGAGTATAAATTCTGCCAGCATGGGCAGTTTTGCATATATTCTGGTCAGCCATAGACCGCTTGCTTGGGATGTTTAGGCCTTGGCCAATCGATTTGTGGGGTTGGATATTTCTTATCCTAGTCGAGTGTTAGCTTGTATGGTCACTCGTTCTTTATTATTAGAGCGTATCTGTGATCATCAATTTGATGATCCCCATTTGTGTGTCCTAATATACATGGTACAACGTGGAGGTGCAAAGAAGATGACCTTAGATGATGATGGTGTCTCGAGATAGCGGGGGCGAGTTTATGTGCCCAATGTTTATGGGATTCGAGAGTTGATCTTTGCGGACGCCCATAGTTCCCAGTATTTTGTTCACCTGGGCGCCGCGAAGATATATCATGATCTCATGCAACACTATTGCTGGCGTAGGATGAAGAAGTTTATTGTTACATATGTGGCTAGATGTTTAAATTGTAAGCAGGTTAAGTATGAGCATCAGACGCCTGGTGGACTATTTTATAGGATTGAGCTTCCCCAGTGGAAGTGGGAGAGGATTACCATGGATTTTGTTACTAGACTTTCGTTGACCTGGAAAAAGTTTGATGCGATTTGGGTCGTTGTTGATAGGGTGACCAAGTCAGCGCATTTTGTTCCTGTTGTAGTCTTATATTCATCCGAGAAGCTAGCTGAGATTTACATCCGAGAGATTGTTCGCCTTTATGGGGTGCCGGTATCTATCATTTCGGACCGGGGTACGCAGTTTACCTCATGCTTCTGGAGAGCAGTTCAGCGAGAATTGGGCACCCAGGTTGATTTGAGCATAGCATTTCATCCTCAGACTGACGGAAATTCCGAGCGGGCTATTTTGATATTGGAGGACATGCTCTGAGCTTGTGTTATTGACTTTGGAGGTTCTTGGGATTAGTTCTGGCCTTTAGCGGAATTTGCCTACAACAAGCGCAACCAGTTCAGTATTCAGATGGATCCTTATGAGGCTTTATATGGTAGGCGGTATCAATCCCTAATTGGATGGTTTGAGCCCGGAGAGGCTCGGTTATTGGGTGCAGATTTTGTTCAAGAGGCATTGAATAAGGTTCAGATTATTCAGGATCGACTTCGTACAGCTCAGTCTAGGCAGAAGAGTTATGCAAATCGCAAGGTTCGAGATGTGGCTTTCATGGTTGGTGAGCGAGTATTGCTCCGAGAGTTTCCTATGAAGGGCACAATGAGATTCGGGAAGAAGGGCAAGCTCAGCCCTAGATTCATTGGTCGATTTGAGATTCTCGATCTTGTGGAAGAGGTGGTTTATAGAATTGCCTGGCCGCCTAGCTTGTCAGCCGTGCAACCAATTTGTCATGTCTCCATGCTTCGAAGGCATCACGGCGATCCACCCTACATGTTAGATTTCAGCACTGTCCAATTGGACAAGGATATTTCTTATGAGGAGGAGCCAGTAGCTACTGTAGACCGGCAGGTGATCGCAGTGGACTCAGCCTAAGGTAGAGTGGGCGCAAATACTTTTACCCAATAGTGGTATCTTGGTCAATTTTCCACAGGGAGCTTCAATTTGGAGTTGAGTGTCAGTATGGTCTAGGGCTATGTTTTAGCTCATAATTGATCTTCCAACATTTTTGGTTTTCTTTTGATTATCAACTACAAGTTTAAAGCTAAGGTATGCTAAGATATTGATAATAAGTTGTATGCAATATGGAGAAAGGCACTAGGGTCGTGGCATGTATCTAGGTGGTCAACTAACGGGTAGAGATTCCTAATGCGAGAACGATGAATATGAGACTTATGCTATAACCCTTGCACTTTTGCACCCACTCTCACACATCTCGGTGGAAAGAATGACTTTGTCCAATTGATTCTCCCGAGACCAATTGGGTAGGCCAATTTGCCCAAGCAACTTAAGGTTCAAGTTGGGTAATTACTCTCTCGAGGTTTAACCCGTTAATTGGCACTACCATTCCTATGGGTCCATCCTAATTCCTTATTTGAATTAATTTTGGGGTCATAGACTATCTTTCTCAAGAAGTGTCAAGACCCACTAAGCTAGACTTAGTGTTTGCAACCACCAAATCTTAATTAAAATATAAGATTAATCCAAATAACAAATACCCAACATCTTTCATGCACTATACCCATACTGGGGTTGAGCCACAACCCTAGCTAATGGGTTTAGCTAGCTATAATAGAAATAGAAATTGAAGAAATAGTAGATGAAATTGACATAATAATTAACTACACTGTTAATCTACTCATATCCACGTTAATACTAGAAGAAATTTCCCAAAAATAGGCTAAAACTATGGAGTCTCGAGTTCAGCTGCTATCCGATAAAACAAAACTTAACCTAAAAAAGTAAAATGTTCTACATATACTACACTAGAAAAACCGGACAAAATACCCCCGAGGGTCTGGCGTGGACTGCGGACAAATGACGTGCGGCCGCGTACGAGTTTGGGTCTTCATATCTTTCCTCTTACACTAGGGACGCGAACCATACAAATATGACATGCGGCCGCGTAGGATGATGGGCGCGGACCGCGTAAAGGTGGAGTGCGGCTGCGTAGGTGTTTTGGTCCAAATCCACCCTCTATGAACTTCATCCCCGCGGATTGCACTGATTAGGTGTGCGGCCGCGTGGAATTCTGCCTTGATTGACTGAGTCTCTAACACTCTTGGGCGAGGACCGCTTGGAAAGGAGCGCGGATCGCGCATCTTGACTTGCAATTGCATGGTTTCTGAACTATCCTGTGCGGCCGTGTGGAAAAGTGCGGACCACGCATGTTGACCTTGAAATAACCCAGCCTCTAAACTCTCCTGTGCGGCCGCGTGACACATCTGTGCGGACCGCGCAGGTCATCTTGTTCCCTACTTCAGTTGAGCCGATCTTTGAGATTTGTAATCTTGTCGCTAAAACGTGCAATAAAGCGCAACTTATAAGCATTTTAGGACTAATTTATGGCGATTAATGCACAAAGCTTAGGTAAGAATGGGTATAAAATATGTAAAAATCATAGTTATCAGCAGGTTCGTCAGTTGAGATCCTAGAGTTTCCCATATGTACGTGTTCGGTGGAGAGGTCAGCATCCCAAGGCATCGACCTAGGAGTCCAAGTCCGATATGCGGAGCCGTTATCCTTATCTATTTCCTGACTCGGGTACTTCTTTCTTTTGTCCGTTTGAGGACGAACGGTTGTTTCAGAGGTGGAGAATGTGACAATCCAAAGGTTCATTGTCACAACCCAGAATTTCCACCATCAGGAGTTGTGATGGCGCCTATTAACGAAGCTAGGCAAGCAAAGTATTAAAACATTTTCTGATAACATCTCGACTATATAAATAAAATGAGTCATTTAAATAAAAGTGGAAGTCTCGAAAACGTAGATAACTGGAAATAAAATGTGGAAGTTTAAATACATCTCTACCCAGATCTGGTGTCACTAACTCACGAACTGCTAAAGAGTGCTAAAAACAGTCTGAATAGAAATGCATCAATGCTTGTCTCGATACAAGGAAAACAAACAAATATTAGAGAAAAGTACTCCGGTCCGCGGACGTTAGCTAGGCTACCTTGCAAGTCCCTGGACTGAAGATAGCTCCTGGTCAATACTGCTGCTGAGGTCCAAAACTTGCTCCTGAATCTATGCAAAAAGATGCACAGAGTGTAGCATCGGCACAACCGACCCCATGTGCCGATAAGTGTCTAGCATAACCCTGGTGAAGTAGTGACGAGGCTAGACCAGACTACCAGATAAACCTGAACATATATGTAATATACTTTGCGGAAAATAAACAGGAAATAATCAGTTTATACAAGGAGGAAGGAACATGTTTGAGAGACAACAAATATAAACAAGGAGTCTAATTAAAGGTAGATCAGCCAACAAAACTCAATTCCGAAAATAACACATTTAACTCATACTTTGCTGCGGCGCGCAACACGATCCAATCACTCCATAACACTGTTGCGGCGACCAACCCGATCCATGTATTCAGGATTTTGTTGCGGCGTGCAACCCGATCCTTGTGGATATTATTTATCCTTGTTGCGGCGATCAACCCAATCTCTGTGAATATTATTTATCCTTGTTGTAGCGAGCAACCCGATCCGTGTGGATATTATTTATCCTTGTTGCGGTGCGCAACCCGATCCATATAATTTAACACTGTTGTGTCATGCAACCCGACCCACTAATATCATACTTTCTCATCCAAAAAACAATCACAACTATAGAGCAAGAGAAGAATAACCTGTGAAGAAATCGCGGCAAGGGATCATAACAACACAACTAAATCCCGACAAGGGAGTGAATCAACAACACCAATAAAACCTCCCAGCAAGGTAGCAACAACAATAACCTTCACATCCCAACAAGGGAGAAACAACAATAACCTTCACATCCCGGAAAGGGATATAATCACATCTCTTTCTATTTCCTTCATTTCTTACTCACTAGTTCTTTTATCGTTCGAGCCAACGCTCCCAGGGGTTTACAATTAATAATTATTTCTCACGCTCTTCACATTATGTAAAGATCCTTAAATGAACATGGAAGAGTCACATATCATAATAAGTACAAGTGAGGACCCATGGTCGTTCTTGACACCAGTGCATAGATACTCGTCACCATGCCTATACACCGTACTCCACAAATAGCAAATAGCAATTAAGACTCTACTCTTATTCCCTCAAACCAAAGTTAGACCAAATACTTTCCTCGAATGCTCCAAACTCAACTCAAGCTTCTAGTATAGCTTTTCCCCTCGAATTCACCACTAAACCGCTAGAATCTAGTCACAATACTTGAATGTGTCAACAAATGCTAATTGAATAGTTTGAATGCATAAATAAAATTCCCAAAGTTTTGCTCAAAATTCCCAAAATGCCCCCAGACCCACGTGGTAAAAACCCGAGGTTCGAGCCAAAACCCGGTTATCCATTCCCCCACAAGTTAATATCTATGATTTGTTTTGAAATCGAACCTCAAATTGAGGTCCAAATCCCCAATTTCAAGAAAACCTAGGTTCTACCCAAAATTTCCATTTTCACCAATGGAAATCCTTGATTTTAAGATAAAAACATGTTTAATGATGTTAGAGATTAAAGAAATTAAGTAAAAGTTGACTTACAAATGATTTGGAAGAAGGTTTGTGCTTGCAAAATCATTTATGGTGTTTGGGTTTTGGAAGAATGAAGAAATGGGGTTTAAAACACGACTAAGTGTAAAATATGCAGGTTGCAGGTTTGGGAATTGCGAACAGGGGTTCATAATTGCGAACCTCGACCTTGCTATCGTGGGAATTGCGATTACAGGTTCGCATTTGCGAACCCACGCAAAAGATGGCAGACTTCGCATTTGAGATAATGGAAGTCGCATTTGCGACAGGTCGACCCTCGCATTTGCAGACAATGTTGTCGCATTTGTATCCCAATTAGAGATCCCTCCTTCTCGAATTTGCGATGGGGGACTCGCATTTGTGAGTCGCATTTGAGAGAAACCATTCGCAAATGCGAAAATACCAGACCTGACCTGCAACATATTTTTCAAAGTTCAATAATGCAACTCGTGCCCTATCTTAAACTCACCCGAGCCCTCGGGGCTCCATACCAAACATATACATGACCTCAAAAACATCCTATACGTAGAATCAAGCCTCAAAACACATGCTTTCTTCCAATTTTCATAAAACTCCATTTCCTTTCCATTTTAAGTATGAAACATGTCAAATGACGTCCAATTTCAACCAATTTTCACGGAAAGTGCTTAAACAACATATAAGACCTGTACCGGGCACTGGAAACAAAATACGGGCCCGATACCAATTCTTTCTAATTCATTTTCCTTTCAAATTTTCATTTAATTCCAGAATATAATTTCTTTCAAAAATTCATTTCTCGGGCTCACGACCCGAATTTCAATTTAGAAAATATGTCTGAGTTCCATATTTTTCTAGGGACCCTTCGGGACTGTCAAATCACGGGTCCGGGTCCGTTTATCCAAAATGTTGACCAACATCAACATTAATCATATTAATATCAAAATTCATCAAAGTTTTCATAAAATCCACATTTAAGCTTTCCGACTACGCGCTCGGACTGCGCATGCAAATTGAGATGACTAAAATTAAGGTTTTCAAGGCCTCGGAAGCACGAAAAAGAGATAAAAACAAGTGATGACCCTTTGGGTCTTCACATTCTCCACCTCTAAAACAATTGTTCGTCCTCGAACGAACAAAAGAAAGAAGTACCTGAGTTGGGAAAACATGAGGATAACGGCTCTGCATATTAGACTCGAACTCCCAAGTCGATGCCTCAGGAGGCTGACCTCTCCATTGAACACGCATAGAAGGAAAACTCTTTGACCTCAACTGTGGAACTTGCCAGTCTAAAATAGCCACCAGATCCTTTTCATAAGTATGATTCTTCTCCAATTAGACATTGTTGAAATCTAACACGTGGGTTGGATCACCTGATACCTCCAAAGCATGGATACATGAAAAACTAAATGCAATGCTTACAAGCTAGGCGGCAAGGCAAGTCTATAATAAACAATCCCACATGATCGAGAATCTTAAATGGACCAATGAACCTATGTCTAAGCTTTCGCTTCTTCCCAAATCGCATCACGCCCTTCATAGGCGACACTTGGAGTAGTACTCGCTCACCAACCATGAAAGCCACATATCGAACCTTGTGATCTGCATAACTCTTCTGCCTAGACTGAGTTGTTCGAAGTCTATCCTGAATGATCTTGACCTTATCCAAGGCCTCCTGAACTATATCAGCACCCAATAGCCGAGCCTCTCCCGGTTCAAACCATCTAACTAGGGAACGACATCACCTACCATACAACGCCTCATATGGAGCTATCTGAATGCTGGACTGGTCGCTGTTGTAGTAGGCGAATGCTGCTAAAGGCAAAAATTGGCGAGCCTCTGAAATCAATGACACAGGCTCGGAGCATATCCTCCAATATCTGAATCGTCCGATCGGACTATCCATCTTTTTGAGGATGAAATGTTGTGCTCAATGCAACTCGGGTGCCCAACTCCTACTGGACTGCTCTCCAGAAGCGCGAGGTCAACTGCGTACCCTAATCCGAGTTGATAGATGCCGGCACCCCAGGAAGGAGAACAATCTCTCGGATGTATAGCTCAGCTAACCTCTCTGATGAATAAGTGGCTGCAACAGGAATAAAATGCGCTGACTATCACACCTTCTTTTTACATACCTACAAAAGGTAGTATAAGGGAGTTCTTCCACATTAAGTGACATTATTCGAAATGGGATTATTTAATCAATTACAGAGTCGCCACTTGAAATAAATTACGGTGTTCCAAGTCACCGATTTATTTAAAATCTCAAATCGAGGAAGTTTTTAGTTTTTAAAAAAGTTTACGAACCAGAAATTCTAAGTAAGGAATTCTGTTAACCCAGGGGAAGGTGTTAGGCATCCCTGGATACCATGGTTCTAGCACGGTTGCTTAGCAATTTATACTTGGCTTAGTTGTTTGACTACTCATTTTTAAGACCTATGTGCAATTATCTTTTTACCGCTTTTTAATTAAGAAAAATGTCTTCAAATGGGTTACTCGTACATATACCTGCTTGTTTGGCACGTCAAAAATCATGTCACGCTAACGTGTCTATAATTAATAACGCTTTATTAATATTAAGAGAGTTTGGCCAAAGTTGCACGAACGCATACTCTGATTTTGTTTTTTAAATCGTAATTGTGTTACACGGGCGTATACAGAATCACAATTGTGTTTTAAATGTCCCTAAAGGCTTTTCTACAAATAATAATAATTTAATATCTAAGTCATAAGGAAGTAATACGAGGGCCATATGTGATTTCATGGTGGATTGAACTTCTCAAGCTATGAAACTAAAATTAATTAAAAATCGAAAAAAAACCATTTTTATTATTAAGAAAAAGTTTGATCGAAGTTGCGCGAACGCATACTCCAAATAATTTTTAGAATGGTAATTATGTTACTCGTACGTATACACAATCACGAAGGTATATTAAGCGCGTCTGAAGCATGCTGTCAATTGACATATGTCGGTATTATTTACCAATGAATGATGGACCAAGCTTAAGAATTTCAAAGCTTTGGGCCGTTGTTTTCAAGTCAATTGCCCACTAAATGTCTTGAGGCCCAAACTGCGAATCTGATTGCCAAACTCATGTTTTTTCCATATTAGCCTAAAGAAAAAGAAGGCCTAGTTAAATCTGAATAGTCAAGCGGTCCAAAGTATATACTAACAAAAAAATAGGTACTCAACAAATTAGAATAAATAAGGAAAATAGCGAAGCAATTTTAACATAGAGGCAAACTGCCAAGTAGATTACAAATAGAAATAATTTGAAATCTTCTGTGTCAAATCTCAACAAATACTCAAAAATATTTAAATGAACATGTAACGTGTGAGGAAGAATTGGACCTTTATATAGATGAATTTGAGTTAAAATTACAGTAACATGAAAATTATAGAACCCTCAACCGGAAAATTTGCTAATGATCACGGACGGAACCAGCGACTCGAAAACTCAATGGAAACCTTGCACTCCACTTTCGCGACTGATTGTAGTTGAAATTTGACGCATTATTGAGTTTTTTCTTTAGCCGAATTTCAGCTGGGCTTGAGAGAGATTTAAGGGGTGCTTTGGCTGGGGTTTGGAGCCGATTTCAGCTAATTTTTGGTGTTTTTTTGGCTATTTTTTGCTGATGGTTTTGCAGCGATTTTGAGGTATTTTATGGAGTATTTTCGGATGGAGAAGAAGCTGATTTTGAGGGTTAATTTAGTGACATTTTGGGGTTGCTTCAACGTGGAAATGGGGCTATTTGTGCAGCTATTTGGTGGCCATTTTACTGATGCGTTTTTAGAGGTTTTTCAGCACCTTTCAAGTGGAGTTTGAGAATTATTTAGAGCTGCTTTAATGGGGTTTATTGCTATTGTGGTTGAGATCGAGTGTGGAAGCTAGGGTCGTTTGGTTGAAGAAGATAGTAGAACTGATAGGGAAGGGGTGTGCTCCGTGTATTTTTATTGAAGAAGACGAACAGTGGGGAAGGGCTGGGATCGTTTATGGAGACGAGGACAAAAGGGGGACGGGGTCTGGTGCATTGCAGTTCTCTCTAAAGGGTGTAGGTCTTCAGCTTTTGCGTATTTGTTTTGTGTATAGGTCTAGTATCTATTATATAGATTTGAGTCTAGGGTTGTAGGATGGGGTTAATGGGCTTGAGGGGATTTCGGTCTTAAAAACTAGTTATGCCAATTTAGAAATTGACGCAATTTTAAAAGAAACAAGACCAAAAATAATTTTCTTTGCTTTTTTTCTTTTTCTTTTATTTAATTAATTAAAATCCCAAATTAAATTATTTTTGTAGAAATTAAAATTCTTTATTTATTTTTAACATTAAACAACTAATTAACTTAAAACTAAAGAAAAATATTAATTTTAAAGATTAAAATCCAAATATGTAAAATAACCATTTTTAATAATTAAAATATGATATTTTTTTGTCATTTTTCTATGATTTTAAAATATTAAAAATGCATGAAATGCAACCAAATAAATAAAATCTCTAAAAATCAATAAAATATTTTTTTGGTCTATTTTTAGGAGTTATCTTCATCTAGGGCAAAAATCACGTGCTTACAGTTGCCCCTCTATGCTCGGAAATATGAAGAGTTTTCGGGCAAAGATAAAGTGAGCAATATTAGGGATTTTTACCTGTTTGAAACTCCATTTGAAAGAATTTCGAAAAAATTTGACCGAATCTTGCTTCAGAGGTTGCCTACATATCCTTGGCTATAAAGGAATCAGGTCGGTGTAGTTTTGGAAAGATGAGGGTGAGATGAGTTCGAAAGTCGTGCGAGGTGCCGTCGAGGTTCCGGTCCACGGTCTCATTTATTACATCAAAATCAAACTTAAAAAGACTAACTAAGCCTATCAGTTATGTGTTACAAGATTCCTATCCATAAGTCTTCTGAAGCTTGATCTTGAGTCTTGGTTGGTTCTTCATGTGGACTCTGATCTGAATCTTGATTCTTGTTAGCTGCAGGTGCTGGTTATTTCTTCTTCGGCTTTTCATATCAAGGCGGTACATGCGAATCTTGTGACTTCAGTCATATCTTGAGCAGTCTACATCTTTCTCCGCTTCAACTATAATTTCATTTTTTTGTTCTTTTTCTTCTTTTCTTTATTCTGGACTAAGACTCATACTTTGGGTCATCTCGAATCCCGTGCCACGAGGTCAACCTGCTTAAAATGTCAAAACAAACAAACGAACAAAATTTTCTGCCCCAGTTTTCACTAGGAAAATTTTGTGAGTTATTTGCAACAAAAATATGAACTATTTCTTCTTTTTTTATTTATTTATTTTTGAAAGCAAATTAAATAAGGATTGCATCTATTTAGAAGGGAAAAGACCAACGGATGGAGCCCTATATCTAAAATGTCAACTCAGGGATTGGAGCCCTAATGTTGGCAAAGGCGACTAGGGAATGGAGATCTTATGTCTAAACGACTCAACTCAGGGTTTGGAGCCCTAATGTTGGAAAAAGCGACTACAGAATGGAGGCCCTATGTCTAAAGGGCTCAACTCAGGGATTGGAGCCCTAATGTTGGCAAAAGCGACTAGGGAATGGAGGCCCTATGTCTCAAAGATTCAGCTCAGGGATTGGAGCACTAATGTTGGCAAAGGCGACTATGGAATGGAAACCCTATGTCTAAAAGGTTCAACTCACGGATTGGAGCCCTAACACTGGCGAAAGGGAAAATGCTCAACTCAGGAATTGGAGCCCTAATGCCGGCTAAAGGAAAAACGCTCAACTCAGGAATTGGAGCCCTAATGCCGGCTAAAGGAAAAACGCTCAACTCAGGGATTGGAGCCCTAATGCTGGCTAAAAGAAAAACGCTCAACTCAGGTATTGGAGACCTAATGCTAGCTGAAGGAAAAACGCTCAACTCGGGGATTCGAGCCCTAATGCTGGCTAAAGGAAAAACGCTCGACTCAGGGATTGGAGCCATAATGCTGGCTAAACGAAAAACGCTCAACTCAGGGATTGGAGCCCTAATGTTGGCTAAAGGAAAAATGATCAACTCAGGGATTGGAGCCCTAATGTTGGCTAAAGAAAAAATGCTCAATTCAGGGATTGGAGCCCTAATGCTGGCTAAAGGAAGAAATACTCAACTCAGCGATTGGAGCCCTAATGCTGGCTAAAGGGAAAATGCTCGACTCAGAGATTGGAGCCCTAATGCTGGCTAAAGTGAAAATGCTCAACTCAGGGATTAAAGCCCTAATGCTGGTAAAGGGAAAACGCTCAACTCAGGGATTAGAGCCCTAATGCTGGCTAAAAGAAAAATGCTCAACTCAGGGATTGGAGCCCTAATGCTGACAAAAGGAAAAATGCTCAATTTAGGGATTCGAGCCCTAATGTTGGCTAAAGGAAAAACACTCAACTCAGGGATTGGAGCCCTAATATTGGCTAAAGGGAATGCTGCAAAGTTGTTACTAGCAAAGGACCCTTATAATGGTTCCGCGATGGTTTAGCCAGAAAGGTTCCAAAGTTGTATCTCAATCTAAATCCTATTTACCCAAACCATGTTCAAGTCATTCCAGTCAGTCGGTGAGAGTGTTCAAGGATCAGAGAATACAACTACTTGGATCTGATGGCATAAAAAGGACAAAAAAGGAGAGAGTATTATTGGTGAAACCCCATACAGGCACCGTAAGGCAATGGTGAGAAGAGAAAAATTAAAATGAGAGAGTCTTCTTAGTGAAAACCCAGACGGGAACTATAAGGCGATGGTGAGAAGGGAAATGAGTAAGGTCAGCTCGTGAAAACCTACAAAGGGTTCCCATGATCGAATAGAAGATCCTCATAACCATCAGCATCAACAGAGTCCGGACAAGGTTTCTTGATTTTTTAGGCAAATGTTGTGATGAATTTCTGAGAGTTGGACGGTTTACACAGATCAGGCATCCAGTCCAAAAGGTATGTCGTGTTCATTGAAGTCCGCATGTACTCCAGATAAGTCACTTATTTACTTTCCCCGAAAGGGACACTTGTTGTTTTAAAATTCATTCTCCATTCTATTGTTTGTTTTCTTTGAGTCCCTTTTGGTCTAAACTCTATTCTGAAACTAAGACAAAGAAAGGATGGCAAGATTGATCTACTGGGATTTCGTTTGATACGAGCTAATACTCAAGAAGCACCCAGCCTCAACAGGTGCATCAAGTCAACCTTGACTGGCTATGGCGGCTGATGCTCGAGAATTGAAAACCCTTGGAAGGAGAAAATCAAATCGAAGTGCCTATAAAGGCAAATGAAGTTAAAAAGGTTAACTCCCATGTGGTCAACCATCTCGGCAAAAGTTTGAAAAGCCAATGTACCAAAATGGTCTGGAATAAAAGTTAGAAGAAAGAAGCCAGAAATGAAAGCCTACGAAGGTGGAATAAAGTTGGAAAGGCTAAGTCCCATGCGACTAGCCGTTGCAGCAAAGTTTGAGGTGCCAAAAGTTCCCCAATGTTTCGGAGAATCGAAAAGAAAAGAAAAAAGAAATTAAAAAAAAGAAGGAAAAGAAAATGAAGTCAGAAAAGAAAGGCATACGAAGGCAAAATAAAGTCGAAAAGGTAAAGTTCCACCGACCAACCGTCATGAAATAAATTCTGGAAAACAAACAGAGGTTCTCATGGCATGAAATGAAATTGGTACCCAGGAAATAAGCAGTTGCAACTGAGATCTTCATCAAAGAAGTTGGGTCAAGATCAAGCAATCAAGGGGGACTAGGGAATGGAGGCCCTATGTCTAAAGGGTTAAACTCGGGGATTGGAGCGCTAATGTTGATAAAAGGAGACTAAGGAATGGATTTCCTATGTCTAAAAGGCGCAACTCAGGGATTGGAGCCCTAATGTTGGCAGAAGCAACTAGGGAATGGAGGCCCTACGTCTAAGAGGCGCAACTCAGGGATTGGAGCCCTAATGTTGGCGAAGGCGACTAGGTAATGGAGGCTCTATGTCTAAAAGGCGCAACTCAAGGATTGGATCCCTAATGCTGGCGAAGGTGACTATGGAATGGAGGCCCTATGTCTAAAGGGCGCAACTCAGGGATTGGAGCCCTAATGTTGGCAAATGCGACTAGGAAATGGAGGATCAATGTCTGGAAGGCGCAACTCAGGGACTGGAGTCCTAATGTTGGCGAAGGCAACTAGGGAATGGAGGCCCTACGTCTAAAAGGCGCAACTCAGGGATTGGAGACCTAATGTTGTCGAAGGCGACTAGGGAATGGAGGCCCTATGCCTAAAAGGCGCAACTCATATATTGGAGCCCAAATGTTGGCAAAGGCGACTAGGGAATGGAGGCCCGATGTCTAAAAGGCGCAACTCAGGTATTGGAGCCCTAATGTTGGCAAAGGAAACTAGGGAATGGAGGCCCTATGTCTAAAAGGCGCAACTCAGGGATTGGAGCCCTAATGTTGGCAAATGCAACTAGGGAATGGAGGCCCTATGTCTAAAAGGCGCAACTCAAGGACGGGAGCCCTAATGTTGGCAAAGGCAACTAGAGAATGGAGGCCCTATGTCTAAAAGGCGCAACTCAGGGATTGGAGTCCTAATGTTGGAAAAGGCGACTAGGGAAGGCCCTATGTCTAAAAGGCTCAACTCAGGGATTGGAGCCCTAATGTTGGCAAAGACGATTAGGGAATGGAGACCCTATGTCTAAAAGGCGCAACTCATGGATTGGAGCACTAATGTTGGCAAATGCAACTAGGGAATGGAGGCTCTATGTCTAAAAGGCGCAACTTAGGGATTGGAGCCCTAGTGTTAGCAAAAGGTAAGAGACTGATAATTTGGAATTTCTAAACTACATCTTTTTTGGATTTTCTTTTCTTCTTTTTTTTTAATTAAAATGCAGGAAAGAAATTGGAGAAAACTTCCCTTTGGGGTTGAATATTGCTGCAAAGGTTTATACTAGCTCTTGCACATCTCTTTTTCCTTTTTGGTTGCACCTGCCTCTTGCACGGTTGCCTTAGATTGTTCCTGTTTCAAACAAAGAACAATTCTCAGTTTGAAACAGTTGTTGGCTTGGTAGCCTTGATCATCTCAATTGATTGATCCCAGCCTTATTTCCGTTGAGAACTTTGATGTTGATTGGCTTTGAAGGCGACCCTCTTTCAAACTGATAAGATTCAAATTTCAAGCTTTGATGATGATTCGCCCACATAAGGCTTTGGTCTTTCCACCTTATTCTGCTTTCAGTATCTTTGCCTTTACTTTCTTCCTTTCCTACGTCTTTCACTTTGGAGTCAATCAAACATCATGATTAGTGGGGACTGGACCGACACACCACTGAGGCTGAGTGTTTTCTTCGCCTCTTACCAGACGGAGTTTTGTGAAAATGGTCCTGCTACCCTTTCTTCATGACAAGTTTTGGAATTTAGGGTTAAATCGAATAGGATTCAGGGGAAGGTAAACAAAGGGAAGAAAATGAATCTAAAATAGAAGCGTCCCTTTGGGGGAAAAGAAGGACTTATCTGGAGTGTATGCTGGCTTCAAATTGACACAACATGCCTTTTGGACTGGATGCTCGATCCTCACGAACTTGCATTTTCTCATGAACAAAACAGATCTGTGTTTCCAAACTAGGGAACCCTACCTGGACCTTTAGTGGTGAAATCCTCTTTTCGGTCGATAGTGCCCTTTGCGGGTTTTTGCTAGTCGACCTCTCTCATTTCTCTTCTCGCCATCGCCCGATAGCGCTCTTTGTGAGTTTTCACTAACGGACTCTCTCATCTTTTATTTTCTCTACTCCCTTCGCCTTATGGTGCCCGAAGGTTTTCACCAATAAGAATCTCTCATTTATTTCTCTCAAATTAGAATGCATTGGCTTTCAACAACGATATTTCTTAGTTTCCATGCCTTTGGCCATTGATCTGAAGGACTTGTACTCGGTATTGGGTAAAAAGAATTGTGGAAAAAATTACAACTTTGGAATCATTTGTTGGGTTCGTGGTCGAACCGATCCTAACATCTGCCCCAGTTTCACCTTTGGAGAACAATTGGATTTTTGTTTTGGTGTGACTGAACCTCAGATAGAGGCTGCCTACATATCCTTTCGGAATCAAGTAAGAACGTAGTTCAGGAAACTTTTGTTTTTGGTTTTCATTTGTTTTTTATGTTTTTTTTCGTTTTGTTTTGTTTTCTTTTTTTTCATTTTTATTTTCCAACTTTTTTCATTTTCCTTTTTCATTTCAATTTCTTTGTCTCTTTTTCATCTCATTTTTCAATAACACTTTCAGGTTCCGAAAATGGCAATTAAAGAAAAGTAACTGGCTCAAAGGGTTTGCAAATGGTTGATAGTGTTTGGGTAACGGGAATAAAACATAGTACCTTTTTGACTGCATTTGCATTTACAATTGTTTCAAGGTCGTTTCCTTCGATGTGTCCCAAGCACAACGCACTCTTTTGGCAGTACTCTGTAATGCATGGACCTTTCCAATTTTGGGAACCAATTTTCCTTCAATTGTTCCAACTCTTTCTTTTATTTCCTTAAGCTAATCTTCATTATGACCCAATTCTCGATTCATTATTTCGAGGTTTGACAACGTTTTAGGATCCGGGCATGAATTCCTCAAGCATGTCATGTTATTGAAATCTGCATTTAACATAACTAAAAAGAGAATAAGAAAGAAAAAAATGATAAGATTAAGCAAAGAGATATTCCTGGAAAATGAAATATTAATTTCCTTTGATTTTTTTTATTTTCTTTTCAGTTTTTGAAGATAGAATGGTTTACATCGGAAAGTAAGACATTAAAGTAAAACATCTGGATCACGCCCTAAGATAATCCGGATGCGAAAGGACAACAAGACTAGCTACCGAGACTCCCGTATGATGGGGAACTTTCATGCTTGGCGACCATTTTTGGCTTTTATTCTATCTCGGCAATGGCTGTGATGGCCTTCAGTGCTGGATCAAATTCCTCATCTTCACAAATCATTCCAACTATTGGCTGATTGTTGTGGGTAGACAATAGATTGTTCATCACATCAGGAGCTTCTTCATCCTGAAAAACAATTCTTTCAGCTTCAATCAAATCTTCAACTGCCCTTTTGAGGGTCCAACAGTCCTCTGTACTGTGTCCCGCTACTCTAGAGTGGTATTCACATATGGCATCAGCTCGGTGCGAGAGAGACTCGGGGTTCGACCGATTTGTGGCTACTGGCTACAATAGATCTAGCCTGACTAACTTTTGGAACAAGCTTGAATACGATTCACCAATAGGGGTGAACTGATCCTTTCCGAAAGGCTCTATCTGGCGAGGATTATATTGGGGAACATTTGGTTGAGGATTATATGGAGCTTGGTAAGGATGGATATTTTTGGGAAGTAGAGCTTGGTTTTGTGGATATTGTTGTGTGAGCGTGTAAGGTTGAGTGTTCATCACCGCATAGGGAGGAGGCGGCACAACATAGCAGCATCTGAAAAGGGATGATAGTGTGGTGGGACGATAAAAGGCACATATGATTGGTTGAACAACCTGCGGGTCCCCCTCGAGCTTGAAACCGTCATGGCCGCCTCTTTAAACATATTTTTGTTCATCAAATCCTCCTAACCATTTTGAAAATCCAGTGATGTGGCTTTAAAAGCAGCATGACTCAAGATTCAGCCTGTTTTCAGACCGTTTTCAACCATTTCCCCGATTTTGATAGCCTCACCAAACGGCTTACCCACAACAGACATCATGTTCTGGAAGTAGTCAGCATCTTGGGCTTGCAAAAAGACCATGATCATTTCAGTTTCATCCATTGGAAGCCTTACCCTAGTAGCTTGCCCACGCCATTTGACAGCATATTCGTGAAAGCTTTCCGTGGTTTCCTTTTTCAAATTGGACAGAGTGTTTCGGTCGGGAGCAATATCCACATTATACTGGAACTGACGGACAAAGTCTTGAGCCATATCATCCCACACATTCCAATTTGTAATTTCTTGATCCATATGCCACTAATAAGCGATTCCGGTGAGGCTTTACTCAAAACAAGCCATAAGCAGCTCCTCTCTTCCACCAACACCCCTCAGCTATTTACAATACAGTTTCAGATGAGAGACAGGGTCTACGTGCCCGTTGTACTTTTCAAATTTTGGAATCTTGAATCCATCTATCAAGTGGACATGGAGAAACTTACAGAGGTTAGAGTATGAGATACTCTTCTGACCACTGAAACCTTGCACATTTTCCAGGCTTTGTTCCAAGCTCTTCATCTTCTGAGCAATTTCCTCTCGCTCGGGATTTTTATCAACCTTTCCTTACTCCACTGAAAGATCATATTGCGGAGGTTGAGTGAAAGAGTATGGGTTCACATATGTTGTTTCCGACTGAAGCTTTGGACCCTAAAACGTGAACATTGGAGGCGACGCCCTTGAAGCTGGTGCCTGGGGGCGAACCACAGAAGGCATGCCAGGATAAATGGACAAGATTAGAGGGTGCCCACATGCGATGAGCGGGTTGAGCACAGGGGCATTGGTAACCTCACTTGACCTGGAGATCAACTCAGGGAACCCTGGGATTGCACTTAGTGGTTCCCTACCATTAGACCAGGCGTCCCACATTTCCATTATGCGAAGACGCGACATTTTATTCTCTTCAGCAGCTGTTGATTCTAGCTACAGAATAGCCAATGTCGGGCTATCCTCAGGACCGATGATTAGTAGATTGCTTGCGGAGGCCATCTGTGCCTTTGGATTTTATGAAGGAATGGAGGCTAGACTACCAACAAAACCAACCACCAAAACCTAGCTTTTTTGCACATCCAAAAACCTTGTTAGTTTTGAAACATTTAACATATAGGAAATCGTACGTTGGGATAAAATGCACCTAACAGTTAAACGCTATTACCGTGTATTTGAACAGTTGCATGTTTCATCCCAGCCTTAACTAGCCCTTTGCGCTTTGTACCTCTTTTCATCATTTCTGCCTCTCTTTAATCACTCTCGATCTTCTTTTTGCCGCTCTTTTATTTTTTGGCACTCGCTTTTATTCTTTTTTTTCACTCGGTTTTTCTTTTTCTCTCTTTTTCTAGTTTAATTTTCACTCAAATTATTTATGACCATGATCGAATCCGATGAGGATTGCCTACGTATCATGACATGAATAAAATCTCGCGTAGTTCGGAATGATCGAGAATTGAGTAAATATACTAACTCTTTTTTTTGTTGAAATTTTTGAAAGGAATGCTTTAAAAGAAGAAAGGAAAATTTGTTTGAATTTTTTAATTTTGATGATTTTTTTTTCGCTTTTTGAAATAAAGACTTCTAAAAAAATATTCATTTGCTTTTGATTTGAACTTTGAAAATTTTTAACAGTAAAAAGAAAATTTTTTTTTTTTGAATTTTCATTTGGTTTCTCATTTTCTAAGGAATAATGACATTATTTTTGGGTTATGGAAGTTGCCTCTTAATTTTCGAAAGATGGACTTTTAAGAAAATATTTTGGATTTATGAATTTTTATTATTTATAAAAGTACTTCTAAAGAAAAGCAAAATATTTTTGGACTTCAATATTTCAACATTTTATGGACATTTACAAAAGAAATACATCTAAAGAGTATTTTTGGGTTTTTGTTTCTGGAATTTTTTCGTGGATTTGTTTTTTGGAAAAATTCTTTAGAATGAAGGAAACCCATATTTTGGATTTTAATTTTTATTGACTTTTTTCGTATGAAAGATATTAGAAAGAAGGAAACCTTTTTTTTCAGTTTTAAAAACTTTTTATTTTCTAAAGAAAGATTTCTAAAGAAGAACTAGAGAAAATTATTTTTGGATTTTTAAAAATTGGGGTCGGAACCGATGAGGTTTGCCTATGTATCTCACATCCGGTGAGAATCAGAACCGCGTAGTTCGGTCAGCTTTGCGGAACGCGGAAACCTGGCACTTGGAAATTTGGCTCATTTTGAAATGACATTTCTTTTTTTGTACTGTGGTAGAGTTTCGGGATATTTTCAAATACCGAAATTTTTTAGAAACCGAGTAAATTTCTATCCTACCTCACTCTTGGTTTTTCTCTTTATTAACCGGTCAACATGCAAGCCGAAACAAATAAATATTTACATAGCACGTAGGATGCATCAGGATGGTCTTTATTTTGGGTGCACCTGCCCTAGACGGACCCAACCTCTATGTTGAGTCCTCAAGGTCGAATGCACGTGATGCAAATAATCGTTCCTACTAGGGATCCGGCATGAGGTTGCATTATTCTAAGTTTAATAACCTGGGGTTTGTAGTCTAAACATGGGTTATCCGAGCGGACAGTTGGAGCCGAGGAGGGGGCGATGTACCGGAAGCACTAAAGTCTGCCCGGCCTTGTCGCTTGTCCAGCCTCGCTCTATTTGGTGTATTTTCAACAGACTAAGCGGGCTACGCGAATGTATGTACCATTTTCAGAAGACTCAGGTGGGTGGCGTAAGAAGACATTTAAATAAAATTCAAGTAATATCAAAGCGGTAAATGACAATTAGCACATTAAGTCCAAAAAATACAATAGTATCAACAATAAAGCCAAATAAAAATCACATTAACAAGCTCAAATTCTTGAACCCTGAACTGGAAGTTCTGGGTTCTAGTTCCCCAGCAGAGTCGCCAGAGCTGTCACACCTCCTTTTTACATACCCGCAGAAGGTAGTATAAGGGAAGTTTTCCACGTTAAGTGACATTATTCGAAATGGGATTATTTAATCAATTACAGAGTCACCACTTGAAATAAACTACGGTGTTCCAAGCCACCAATATACTTAACATCCCAAATCGAGGAAGTTTTTAGTTTTTAAAAAAGTTTACGAAACAGAAATTCTAAGTGAGGAATTCTGTTAACTCGGGGAAGGTGTTAGGCACCCCTGGATTCCGTGGTTCTAGTACGGTCGCTTAGCAATTTATACTTGGCCTAGTTGTTTGACTACTCATTTTTAAGATCTATGTGCAATTATCTTTTTACCGCTTTTTAATTAAGAAAAATGTCTTGAAACAGGTTACGCGTACGTATACCTGTTTGTTTGGCGCGTCAAAAATCATGCCACGCTAACGTGTCTATAAATAATAACGCTTTATTAATATTAAGAAAGTTTGGCCAATGTTGCGCGAACGCATACTCTGATTTTGTTTTTAAAATCGTAATTGTATTACGCGGACGTATATAGAATCACAATTGTGTTTTAAATGGCCCTAAAGGCTTTTCTACAAATATTAATCATTTTATATCTAAGTCATAAGGAAGTAATACAAGGGCATATGTGATTTCATGGTCAATTGAACTTCTCATTTTATGAAACTAAAATTAATTAAAAACCGAAAGAAACCATTTTTATTATTAAGTATAAGTTTGATCGAAGTTGCGCGAACGCATACTCCAAATAATTTTTAGAATGGTAATTATGTTACTCGTACGTATACACAATTACGAAGGCATATTAAGAGCTTCTGAAGCATGATAGCGATTGACATATGTCGGCATTATTTACCAAAGAATGATGGACCAAGCTTAAGAATTTCAAAGCTTTGGGCCATTGATTTCAAGTAAAGCGCCCACTAAATGTCTTGAAGCCCAAACTGGAAATCTGATTACCAAACTCATGTTCTTTCCATATTAGCCTAAAGAAATACAAGGCCCAATTAAATTTGAATAGTCAAGCGGTCCAAATTATATACTACCAAAAAAACAGGTCCTAAACAAATTAGAATACATAAGAAAAATAGCGAAGCTATTTTAACATAGAAGCAAACTGCCAAGTAGATTACAGATAGAAAGAATTTGAAATGTTTTGTGTCAAATCTCAACAAATAATCAAAAATATTTAAATGAACATGTAAGGAGTGAGGAAGAATTGGACCTTTATATAGATGAATTTGAGATAAAATTACAGTAACCTTAAAATTATAGAACCCTCAACCGGAAAATTTGCTAATGATCACGGACGGAACCAGCAACTCGAAAACTCAATGGCAACCTTGCACTCCACTTTCGTCACTGATTGTAGCTGAACTTTGATGCATTATTGAGTTTTTTCTTTAGCCGAATTTCAGCTGGGCTTGAGGGCGGTTTAAAGGGTGCATTGGCTGGAGTTTGAGCCGACTTCAACTGATTTTTGGTGTTTTTTGGCTATTTTTTGAAGATGGTTTTGCAGCGATTTTGAGGTATTTTATGGAGTATTTTGGGGTGGATATGAAGCTTATTTTGAGGGTTAATGTAGTGATGTTTTGGGGTTGCTTCAACGTGAAAATGGGGCTATTTGTGCAGCTATTTGGTGGCCATTTTACTGCTGCATTTTTTAGAGGTTTTGCAGCCCTTTCAAGTAGAGTTTGATAATTATTTAGAGCTGCTTTAATGGGGTTTATGGCTACTATGATTGAGATCGAGTGTGGAAGCAAGGGTCGTTTGGTTGAAGAAGATAGCAGAACCGATAGGGAAAGGGTGTGCTCCGTGTATTATTTTTTTGAAGAAGACAAACAGTGGGGAGGGGCTGGGGTCGTTGATGGAGACGACGACAAAAGGGGGAGAGGGTCCGGTGAATTGCAGCTCTCTCTAAAGGGTGTAGTCTTCAGCTTTTGTGTAATTTTTGTGTATAGGTCTAGGTTCCATTATATAGATTTGAGTCTAGGGTTTTAGGATGGGGGTAATAGGATTGAGGGGATTTGGGTCTTAAAAATTAGGTGGGACATTTTAGAAAGTGACCCAATTTCAAAAGAAACAAGACCAAAAATAATTTTCTTTTCTTTTTCCTTTTTCTTTTATTTAATTAATTAAAATCCTAAATTAATCTATTTCTGTTGAAATTAAAATTCTTTATTTATTTTTAACATTAAAACAACTTATTAACTTAAAACTAAAGAAAAATACTAATTTTAAATATTAAAATCCAAATATGTAAAATAACCATTTTTAATAATGAAAACATGATATTTTTTATGCCTTTTCTATGATTTTAAAATATTAAAAATGCATGAAATGCAACTAAGTAAATAAAATCTCTTAAAAATAAATAAATAAATTACTTTTTGTCTATTTTTAGGAGTTATCTTCATGTAGGGCAAAAATCACGTGTTTACACTAACTTGGTCAGCCTATCAACAATGACCCAAATCGTATCAAACTTCTTCTCGGTCATCGGAAGTCCAGTAACAAAATCTATAGTAATCCTCTCCAACTTCTACTCGGGAAGCTCGAAATAAATCACCGGCCCTCTGATGCTCGTACTTAACCTGTTGACAGTTCAAACATCGAGCTACGTATGCAACAATATCTCTCTTCATTCTGCGCCACCAATAGTTCTGCCTTAGATCCTGATACATCTTCGCGGCACTCGGATGAATAGAATATCGAGAACTATGGGACTCCGCTAGGATCAACTCTCGAATCCCATCAACATTGGGCACACACACTCGCCCCTGCAATCTCAAAACACCATCACCATCTAAGGTCACCTTCTTGGTACCTCCATGCTACATCGTGTCTCTCAGGACACACAAATAGGGATCATCAAACAGCCGCTCACGGATATGCTCCAATAACGACGAACGAGCGATCGTGCAAGCTAATACCTTCCTAGGATCAGAAATATCAAACCTCGCAAATTGATTGGCCAAGGCCTGAACATCCAAAGCAAGCGGTCTCTGGCTGACCGGAATATAAGCAAGACTATCCATGTTGGCGGATTTCTTACTCTATGCATCGGCCACCATATTGGCCTTCCCCAGGTGGTTTAAGATAGTAACATCATAGTCCTTTAACAACTCCAACCACCTCCTCTGCCTCAAATTCAACTCCTTTTGCTTGAACAAGTACTGAGGGCTCTTATGATCCATGTACACCTCACACGTCACACCATATAGATAATGCCTCCAAATCTTCAAAGCATGAACAATGGCTGCCAACTCTAGATCATGAATTGGATAATTCTTCTTGTGGATCTTCAATTTCCTCAAAGAATAGGTAATAACCCTTCCATCTTGCATCAATTCCGCACCAAGCCCAATGCAGGAAGCCTCACAATGAATTGTATAAGGCCCTGAACCTGTGGGAAAAACCAATACCGGTGCTGTAGTCAAAGCTGTCTTAAGCCTCTGGAAGCTCGCCTCACACTCATTTGACCATCTGAACTGAGCATCCTTCTTGGTCAATCTAGTCATCGGGGCTGCAATAGATGAAAATCCCTCCACGAACCTGCGTTAGTAACCTGATAACCCCAAGAAACTCTGGATCTCTATAGCTGATATTGGTCGCGGCCAGTTCTTGACTGCCTCAATATTCTTCGGGTCCACTTGAATACCCTCTGCTCAAACAACGTGACCCAGAAATACAACCGAACTCAACCAGAACTCGCACTTCAAAACCTTGGCATATAATTGAATATCTTTCAGAGTCTGAAAAACCACTTTGAGGAGCTGCTCGTGCTCCTCCTGACTGCAGGAGTATATCAGAATATCATTAATGAAAACAATTACAAACAAATCCAAATAGGGCCCGAACACTCGGTTCATCAACTCCAAAAATGTTGTTGAGGCATTGGTCAACCCAAATGACATGACCAAAAACTCATAATGCCCACACCGAGTGCAGAACATTGTCTTAGGGACATCGGACGCCCTAATCCTAAGCTTATAGTAGCCAGATCTCAAATCTATCTTTGAAAACACCTTTGCACCCTGAATCTGGTTGAATAAATTGTCGATACTCAAAAGTAGATACTTGTTATTTATCGTCACTTTGTTCAATTGCTAGTAATCAATGCAGATCCTCATCGAACCATCCTTTTTCTTCACAAATAGCACCGGCGCACCCCTAGGCAATACACGGGGTCTAATGAAACTCTTATCTAGAAAATCTTGCAACTGATCCATTAACTTCTTCAACTCTAACGGGGCCATACGATACAGAGAAATGGGAATGGGCTGCATGCCCGGAGCCAGATCAATACAAAAATCAATATCCCTATCAGGCAGCATACCAGGCAGGTCTGAAGGGAATACCAGAGGGAACTCCCGAACAATAGGAACAAAATCGATAGAAGGAACCTCTGCGCTGGAGTCGCGAATATGCTAGATAAGATAGACACCTCGTCTCGACCATGCGTCGAGCCGTAACATATGAAATAACACTGCGGGTGGCATGATCTAGGGTCCCTCTCCACTCTAGTCGGGGCAAATCTAGCAAAGCCAAGGTCACGGTCTTGGCATGACAATGCAATATAGAATGATACGAGGAAAACCAATCAATCCCCAATATAACATCGAAATCTACCATATCTAAGAGCAACAAATTATATGGGTCTCAAGACCCCTCAAACACTACCACACAGCAACGATGCACTTGGTCGACCACTATAGAATCACCCACCGATGTAGATACATAAACAGGAACACTCAAAGAATCGCTAGGCATAACCAAGTATGGTGTAAAGTATTATGACACATATGAATACGAGACCCAGGTTCGAATAGTACGGAAGCACCTCTATCACAGACCAGAATAGTACATGTAATAACAGCATTTGAAGACTCTACCTCTGGCCTGGATGGAAACGCATAACACCGAGGCAGGACCCCACCTCCCGAACCATGTCTCTGGGATGACTGGATACTGGCTGACCCCTACCTCTGGCGGTCTGAGATCCACCTCTATGATCTCTACCTCCACCTATATGACCTCTACCCAAGCCTCTAGCATGCTGGGTGGCATGTGGAGCCTATGGTGCCTGAATCATAGCTCGAGAACTCTGTTGCTGCGACTGGGTACCCCTCACCCTCGGGCAAGCTCTCTTGATGTGACCATACTCACCACACTCATAGACCCACCTGAATGATTCAGCCGGGGGGCTAAACTAACCCTATCGACCTGAATGGCCACCTCGAAAGCTCTGAAGAGGTGATGCACTGATAGGCTGCTAATCAGAATAGTGTTGCTGAGAGCCACCACCACATAAAGTACCTTGAGAGACCTAGAGTGCTGACTCAAAGGCTCTTGTTGGATGGTCTCTACCATAAGAATCCCTACCTCCCGACGAGGTACCACTGAACCTACCAGAATGATGAGGTCTCTTATCTGACCCCTAACCACCTCCCCGTGCAAGATCCATCTTAACTCAACGAGCCACATTGGCCGCCTCCTGAAAAGAAATCTCGCTCTTGACTCTCGTAGCCATCTGGAGAGGGATCGGCTTAATCAACCCATCAATAAATCTCCGCACCATCTCTCTCTCTCTCTCTCTCTCTCACACTCTCTCTCTCTCTCTCTCTCTCTCTCTTTAGGGAATATAACAATAGCATTGCATGCCAGATCAATAAAATGGGTCTCATACTGTGTGACTGTCATAGTATCCTGATAGAGGCGCTCGAACTACCTGCGTAGAGCCTCTTGCTCAGTCACAGGGAGAAACTTCTCCAAAAATAACTCTCCAATCTGGTCCCAAGTCAATGATGAAGACCGTGCTAGTATGGATAAACAATATTCCCTCCACCAAGTCTTGACAGATCCTGCTAGTCGAAAGGTGGAAAAATCGACCCCATTGGTCTCCACAATACCCATAGTCCGGAGAACCTCATGGCAACTGAATAAGAAATCCTTGGGGTCTTTTGTAGGAGCACCGCTGAAAGTGGTGGTGAAGAGCTTGGTGAACCTATCAAGCCTCTACAAAGCATCCGCAGACATCGTCGTACCATCGACAGTCTAAGCTGGAATACCCGGCTGGGTTGCCACAACTGGCTGAACTGCTAGAGCCTAAGCCTGAGCCTGAGGAGCTACCTGCTCCGGAGTACGTGCATTAGGAGTCTGAAATCCTCCCCCAGCCTGAGAAGTGGCTGGTGCTACTGGAAGCAAATTCGCTCGAGGGACGCTCTCTATAAAGCCCACCAATCTGACCAAAGCGTCCTGAAGAACAGGGGTGGCTATGAACCCCTTTAGGACCTGAGCTGGGCCCACCGGAGCTGCTGGGGCTGGAACCTCCTCATCATAATCAACATGAGGCTTCACATCTAGGATTGCTACTCGGGGCTGATATCTACCTCTACCTTGGCCCCTGGCACGGCCTCAGCCTCACCCTCCGCCCCTCATAGGAGCTGCTACTAGGGGATCGGGCTACTCCGCGGTAGAAGAGGAAGCACGTGTTCTCGCCATCTGCGAAAGAACAGAGTAGATCAACAATCAGTATTTGAGAAAGATAATCGCACGACAAGAAAGAACAAAAGTGAAATTTTTCCTAACTCTACAGCCTATGGGGGATAAATATAGACTTCTCTGTACTGATCCCTCAAACTCTACCGAGTTTGTCCGTGAGTTTGAGACCTATGTAACCTAATGCTTTGATACCAACTTGTCACGACTCGGATTTCCCACCATCAGGAGTCGTTATGGCGCCTACTAACGGAGCTAGGCAAGCTAAGTATTAAAATATTATATGATAACATCTCAAAAATATAAATAAAACAAATCATTTAAATAAAAGCGGAAGTCTCAAAAATGAAGATAACTGGAAACAAAAAGCAGAAGATTAAATACATCTCTACCCAGATTTTGTGTCACTAACTCACAAACTATTGAAGAGTGCTAAAAACAAGTCTGAATATAAATACATCAATATTTGTCTCGATACAAAGAAAACAAACTAATAACAAAGAAAGGGACTCTGGCCCATGTACGTCAGCTAGGCTACCTCACAAGTCCCTGGACTGAAGACAGCTCCTGGTCAATACTGCTGTTGAGGTCCAAAAGCTCCTCCTGGATCTGCGCAAAAAGATGCACATAGTGTAGCATCAGCACAACCGACCCCATATGCTAGTAAGTGTCTAGCCTAACCCCGACGAAGTAGTAACGAGGCTAGACCAGACTACCAGTTAAACGTGAAGAGATATGTAATATACTTTGCGGAAAATAAACAGGAAATAAGTAGTTAATACGAGGAGGGGGAAACAACCGTTATAAATAAGGAGTCTAATTAAAGGTAGATCAGCCAATAAAACTCAAATCCGGAAATAACACATTTAACCCATACTTTGTTGCGGTGTGCAACCCGATCCAATCACTCCATAACACTGTTGCAGTGTGCAACCCGATCCGTGTATTCATGGTGTTGTTGCGGCGTGCAACCTGATCTGTGTGGATATTATTATCCTTGTTGCGGCGAGCAACCCAATCCGTGTGGATATTATTTATCCTTGTTGCGACAAGAAACCCGATTCGTATGGAGATTATTTATCCTTGTTGCGGCATGCAACCCGATCCATATCATTTAACACTATTGCGCATGCAACCCTACCCACTAATATTATAATTTCTCATCCAAACAACAATCACAACTACGGAGCAAGAGAAGAATAACCAATGAAGAAATCCCGGCAAGGGATCATAACAACACAACTAAATCCCGGCAATGGAGTAAATCAACAACACCAATAAAACCTCCCGGCAAGGGAGCAACAACAATAACCTTCACATCCCGTCAAGGGAGATAATCACATCTCTTTCTATTTTTTTCATCTCTTACACACTAGTTCTTTTATCGTTTGATCCAACGCTCCCAAAGGTTTACAATTCATAATTATTTCTCACACTCTTCACATTATGTAAATATCCTCAAATGAACATGGATGAGTCACAACAATATCAGAATAAGTACAAGTAAGGACCCACTGTCATGCTCGACACCCATATATAGATACTCGTCACTATGTCTATACACCATACTAGACTAATAGCAAATAGAAATTAAGACTCTACTCATAATCCCTCAAACTAAAGTTAGACCAAACACTTACCTCGAATGCTCCAAACTCAACTTCAACCTCTAGTATAGCTTTACCCCTAGAATTCACCACCACACCGCTCGAATCTAGTCAAAATCACTTGAATATGTAAACAAATACTAATTGAATCAGTTTGAATGCATAAAATGAATTTCCCAATTTTTGCTCAAAAGTTTCCAAAATGCCCCTGGGCCCACGTGGTCAAAACCCGAGCTTCGAGGCAAAACCCGGTTATCCATTCCCCCATGAGTTCATATATATGATTTATTTTGACATCGGACCTCAAACTAAGGTTCAAATTCTCAATTTTAAAAAAAAACCTAGGTTCTATCTAAAATCCCCATTTTCACCCATGGTAATCCTTGATTTTAAGATAAAAGCATGTTTACTGATGTTAGAGATTGAAGAAAATAAGTGAAAGTTGACTTACAAATAATTTGTAAGAAGGTATGTGCTTGAAAATTCGCCTATGGTGTTTGGGTTTTGAAAGAATGAAGAAATGGGGTTTAAAATTTGACTAAGTGTAAAATATGCAGGTTGCAGATTTGGGAATTGCAAATAGGGGTTCGCAATTGCGAACCCCGACCCTGCTATCATGGGAATTACGATCACAGGTTCGCATTTGCAAACCCAGGCAAAAGATGGCACACCTCGCATTTGCGATAATGGAAGTCGCATTTGCGACAGGTCGACCGTCGCATTTGCGGACAATGTTGTCGCATTTGCGACCCAAACAGAGATCCTACCTTCTCGCATTTGCGATGGGGGGCTCGCATTTGCGAGAAACCATTCGCAAATGTGAAAATACCAGACCTGACCTGCAATATATTTTTCAAATTTAAAAAATACAAATCGTAGCCTATCCTAAACTCAACCAAGCCCTCGAGGCTCCACACCAAACATACACACAACCTCAAAAATATCCTACAGATTTAATCGTGCGACCAAATCGCTAAAATAACATCATATACGTAGAATCAAACCTCAAAACACATTACTTCTTCCAATTTTGATAAAACTCCAATTCCTTTCCATTTTAAGTCCGAAACACGTCAAATGACATCTGGTTTCAACCCAATTTCATAGAAAGCACTTAAACCACAAATAAGACTTTTACCGGGCACCGCAACTAAAGTACGGGCCCGATACCAATTCTTTCTAATTCATTTTCCTCTCAAATTTTCATATTACATTTCAGAAAATAATTTCTTTCAAAAATTTATTTCTCGGGCTCGAGACCTCCGATTTTGATTTCGGGAATACGCCGGAGTCCCATATTATTCTACAGACCCTTCGGGACCATCAAATTACGGGTCCGGGCCTATTTAGCCAAAATATTGACCAAAGTAAATATTAATCATATTAATATAAAAATTCATCAGATTTTTCATAGAATTTACATTTAAGCTTTCCGGCGATGCACCCAGACTGTACACGCAAAATCAAGACTACCAAAAATGATGTTTTCAAGGCCTCGAAAGAATAAAAGGAGAGAAAAATAAGTGATGACACTTTGGTCGTCACAGTCATCACCTGTTTTCTCATTCATTCTGTGCTTCCAGGGCCTTGAAAACCTCATTTTTAGTTGCCTCAATTTGCATGCACAGTCCAAGCGCGTAGACAGAAATCTTATATGTGAAATTCTGTGAAAAATGCAAAAAACTTGTATTAAAATGAGTAAAGTTTGACTTTTGTCAATATTTTGGGTAAACGGACCCAGACCCATGATTTGATAGTCTCAGTGGGTCCGTCGTAAAATATGGGACTCGGGCGTATTACTTGAATCGAAATTCGAGGTTCCGAGCCTGAGAAATGAATTTCTAAAAGAAATTATTTTTCTAAAATTCTTAAGGAAATTTGAATGAAAATTGATTAGAAAGTATTGGTATCGGGCCCGTATTTTGGTTTCGGCATCCGTTACAGATCTTACATGTGGTTTAACACATTTTGTGAAATTTCGTTGAAAACGAACATCATTTGACGTGTTTCGGATTTAAAACTCTAAATTGAAAAGTTTATGAAGAATGATGAAAAAGTAATGATTTTGAGGTTTGATTCCTCGTTTATATGTTATTTTGGCGATTTGATTGCACGGTTAAGTTTTTAGGATGTGGTCGAGTCAGTGTGTGTGTTTGGTTAGCAGCCCCGAGGGATCGGGAGTGTTTCGGAGTTGTTTCGGAGTGTTTTTAACTTAGAAAAAGAAGTTGCAGAAAATCTAGTTATGGTGTTCTGGTATGTTGTTCTATGCGATCACATAGGAGATCCGCGAACGCATAGTGTAAGTTTTAGTTGCCCAATTTTTGTTCTATGCAATCGCATAGCTTGATCCGAGATCGCATAACTTAGCCCAGTCCCTTCAATGCGAACACAACCATTGTTCCGCGATCTCAATATGTAAAATCCAAATCCAGAATGAAGCCTATTTTTCCTCTATGCGTTTGCAATATGCTTCCTGCAATTGCAATAGCCAATTTTCCTGACCCTACGTGATCGCAATCCCTCTTCCGCGATCGCATAGGGCAATTTTGCCCAGTTATTTAAAATGTCCAAAACAGAACCATTACGGGACTTCTTCAAAAACACATGAACTCTCTTCTTCCCCAAGAATTTAGGAGTCCATTGAAGCTTCTTTTATCAAGACCTCTTGGGTTTGTAAATTCCAACTTATTTTCTTGATTTTCCATCATTAATTATTGTATTCTTAAGCTTAAATTATGTAATCTAGGGTTGAAATTGGAAAAAATGGGTAGAGTTAGGAGTTTTATATTTTCTCAATTTAGACCTCGTTTTGGGGTCAAATTTAAAAATAAATTATATATTTGGGCTCGTAAGGGAATGGGTGACATGAATCTGGTCCGAACCTCATGTTTCGATCAAGCAGCACGGGGTCGATTTTTGAAATTTTGGGAAGAAAGCTTGGAAATATATATTTAGGCATTGAGTTTGATTTGTTTAGAATATATTGACAATATAAAGTCATTAGTGTATAGATTTGATTGAGTTGGAGCCGAATTCGAGAGAAAATTGAGGATTGAATTTGTCGTGGAAGTTTGAGGTAAGTATTTGGTCTAACCTTAGCTTGAGGGAATATGAGTTGAGTCTTGTTTGCTACTTGCTAATTGTCGAGTACGGTGTATAGGCATAGTGACGGGTATCTATATGTTGGTGTCTAGCTTTATCGTGAGTCCTTAAAATGCGATTATCATGATTTTTTTAAAATTTCCATGCTTAATTGAGGATTCCTATATATTGTAAAGAACATATGAAAGATATTATGATTATCTGATTCTCTGGAGCATTGGATCGAATGATTGGGAGAATTATAAAGTAAGAAAGGAAAGAAAGAAATGATTAATGGTTATTCCCTTGCCGGGACGTTTTGCTGGTTGTTCGATTTTTCCCATGTCGGGATATAGAATTTACTGATATTGTTCCCTCGCTGGGATCTTCGTCCATTGTTTGTTTACTTATTTGCCCCGTATTTGTGATTGTTGTTTGGATGAGGAAGAATAATATTGGTGGATTGGGTTACACGTCGCAACAATGATATTTGAGGGTCGGGTTGAATGCCGCAACAATGATATTTGAGGGTCGGGTTGAATGCCGCAACAATGATATTTGAGGGTCGGATTGCACGCCGTAATAATGATATTTGAGGGTCGGGTTGCACGCCGAAAAAATAATATTTAAGGGTCGGGTTGCACGCCGCAAAAATGATATTTGAGGGTCGGGTTACACGCTGCAACAGTGATAAATGATATGGATCGGGTTGCACGCCGCAACAATGGTATTTGAGGATCGGGTTGCACGCCGTAACAGTTGCTGATTCAAGTGCGTTTTATTTGGAGTATTCGTTTCCTTGATTCGCTGTAAATTCTTTGGCTGCTTCTATTTTTATATAGTTGTTTCCTAATAATAATTGTTGCCTCCCCATAACATGATCCCCATTTTGTTTGTTGATTGTTTACTTCCTGTATTTCTTTCTGTTGTATGTATATATTTAAACTGCACAGGTTTATTTGGTAGTCTGGTCCTAGCCTCGTCACTACTTGGTCGAGGTTATGCTAGGTACTTACCAGCACATGGAGTCAGTTGGGCTGATGCTACACTCTGTGCTCTTTTACATAGATTCAAGTTTTGTTCAGCAGCTCCAGCAGTGAGGGTGCAGGTTTCCAGTCCAGCAAGACACCGAGGTAGCCTTGCAGGCGTCCGCAGCTCGTCGTCTCCACTATCCTTTATGTATTTGATTGTTACCTTATTGTATCTGAGACAAAACAGAGATGTTTCTTTCAGACCTTGTATTTAGTATTCTTAGATGTTCGTGAGTATGTGACTCCAGTTCTTGGGTAGAGATTCATGTTGGAAATTCCGTAGTTTATTCAGCTATTAGAAATTTAAGATTTCCGCTTATGAATTCAATTTTGTTGCCCTTATTTTGATGCTGTTAATTATTAAACGAATAGGTACTTAATGAAAAGTGATTAAGTTTAGCTTGCCTAGCTCCTCATGGTAGGCGCCATCACGACCCCCCCCCCCCCCGAAGGTGGAAAATCTGAATCCTGATAATTCTATAGAATCCATATCCTTCCTCTTGGATGTTAGGATAAATGTGTGCTAAACGACTAGCCTTGACAGAGGTAAAGAGAGACTTGCTGAGCAAATACCCCTACCCTGGCATTATGCATGAATAGCTTTATCTCCTTCTGCTTAGCGAGGTTATTAAGTCCTCTAGTGTTCTAAAAACCTATGTTATCCATTAGGATGGGGGATGACCCCACCCTTGTCAAGTCTAGGCTCCCCTGCACCTAGCACTCCTTCAGAGCTTGGTTATATTAGTTTCCTACTCAAGCAATATTACAAAACATTATTTTTTCTGCAAAATATAAAGATCCAAAATTAAATTAATTACAATTAAATATTTAAAATATAAAATGAACTAATATTAAGAACTTTTTTTAATATTGAGAACAAATAATTAAAATTTTGAATTAAGTAATCAAGAAAAGAATCTCAATTTTCAAATCCAACATATAAGTAAAATTATCTGTTAAGGTGACAAAAATCTTAAGGAACATAAATTTATTTTCTTAAGAAAAGTTTTGACGTTGAAAGAAATTAGAGAATAAAGCAAATTGACCATCAATAAGAGTATAGTATTAAGAGTTAAAGAGATAAAATACAGATTTAAATGATAAGGATTATTAGAAACCAATAAATGGAACGGTAATTGAGCTTCCAATACTGTGTGAAGCTGTGCTTCAATGAGAATGGAGTAGTGGATCGTCCACCATGAAAGACCAGAAAGAGAGAGAGAGAGGACGAAAGAAGATTCTAGAATTGTGCAAAATGAACTGAATGAATTGAAGGAGTGAGTGGCGACTCCACTATATACAAGCTAATACAACTAACTAACCTGCTAAGATAATTGTTAAGCTAACTGTACAGTTGGCATAATAAGCAACTAACTAAGGGATTAGTCAACTAACTAACGAAAATAATTATAGTTCTTAACACCCCCCCCCCTCAAGTTGGAGGTGCAGCAAACGCTGATAACTTGCCCAGTGCAGCACAATGCTTGATCCATGTCAAGGCCTTTGTCAAAACATCTGCAAGTTGGTCGTCAATCCTGATATGTTGAAGAGAGATCAGGCCTGCTTGGAGTTGATCACGCATATAGTGGCAGTCAACCTCTATATGCTTGGTTCTTTCGTGAAATACTGTATTCTTGGCAATGTGTAATACAGACTGACTATCACAGTAAACTGAAATGGTAAGAGAAAAGGGGACAGTTAGTTCTTCAAATAACCTGCATAGCCACACTAATTCACCTATGACTTTTCTCAAGGCTCGATATTCTGCTTCTGCAGAAGACAGTGAGATGGTCTCTTGTTTCTTGGACTTCCAACTGATGGGGCTGTTACCTAGCAGCACCAAACAGCCACTGATGGACCTCCTAGAATTTGGAAAAGCAGCCCAATCAGAGTCACAGTAAGCTCTGACTGTGTGATCTCCATCTTTTGACATAAAGATTCCCAGAGTAGGATCACTCTTCAAGTACCTTAGCAAGTGAAATGCTGCTTTCAAATGGGGCTCCCTGGGTTCCTGCATAAACTGACTCAAGCGTTGAACAACACATGCTATGTCTAACCTAGTATTGGTCAAGAAATTCAGCTTCCCTACTAACTTCCTATAATAAGTAGGATCCTGCAATACTAGTCCTTCTTTGTCCTTTAGATTCACATTTGGATCCAATGGTGAAGAGTAGGTCTTGTATTCCAGGCAATCATACTCCTTCAGCATGTTCAATGCAAACTTCCTTTGTGATATAATGATCCCATCTTCCTTATACATAACCTCTAATACCATGAAATATTGAAGCTGCCCCAGATCCTTGATCTTGAATTGCTCATGTAGGAACCTCTTAAGTTGAGCAATTTCTTGTTCATCAGTGCTAGTTAATAGCACATCATCCACATACACAGCAATATACACTGAGTCATTTCCATTTATCTTGTAAAAGAGTGAGTAGTCATACATGGAGTGTGTGTATCCTCTTGAATAAAGTGCCTCAGTCCATTTTGGATACCATTGTCTGCTTGCCTGCTTCAGCCCATAAAGAGATTTATTCAATTTTCATACCATGCCCGGATTCTCCAACACTAGCACAGGTGGCACCTACATATATACTTCCTCATTGAGGTCTCCATGCAAGAAGGCATTGTTTACATCCACCTGTTAGATGAGCCAACCTTTCTTGACTGCTGTTACTATTAAAGCTCTGATTGTTGTCATATTTACAACCAGTGAAAAGGTTTCTGTATAATATATTCCTGCCTGTTGAGTGTACCCTTTAACAACTAATCTGGCTTTGAATCTCTCAATGCTACCATCTGCTTTGTGTTTCACTTTGTAAACCTATCTACATCCAATTGCTTGTTTCCCAGGTGGTAGAATTACTAAGTCCCATGTATGATTTGAATGTAATGCATCAAATTCCTGTGTCATAGCAGCTTGCCATGCAGGATCAATAGCTGCCTCCTCATATGATGATGGTTCCCTGTCATACAAACATTTCTCACAAGAGCCTGACTATCAGGAGTTAGTATACTGGAGGCAATGTGTTGGTTTATAGAAAATAAAGCATTTAGGGAAGTGGAATTATTCTTGAATTGAGGTAAGGAGTGGACATAGTCCTGTAGACATGTATGGATTTTGTGAGTTCTGTGTGACTTCCTAGTTGGATGGATTTGTTCTGCATCTGTTTGTTCAGTGTTGTGAGTTCTATGTGACTGCCTAGTTGGATGAATTTGTTACGTGTATGTTTTTTCAATGTTGTGTTCTGATGATGTGTTGTATGGTGAGGGGCTAGAAATTCCATAAGATGGAGGACTGGCTGGCATGTATAAGTGACATAGAGATGGGTGTGTTATCCACATTTCCTTGGTCACTCAAAACTTTAATGGACTGCATGTTTCCTGTATTATTAGGAGGATGTCCATCAAGTGAATCAATGAAAGGAATAGGATAAAATACAAGAGAATTGGAAGACTTGTTTATGCTAAAGTTAAAACGAAAGATAGATTCATTAAACAACACATCTCTAGAAATGTAATCTTCTTAGTGGCCAGGCTCAGAACTTTGTATCCCTTTATGTTGAAAGGATACCCAACAAAGACATGGGGGGCAATCCTGAGGTTGAACTTGTACCTATGTGGTACTGGTACAGTGGGATAGCATAAGCAGCCAAAGCTCTTGAGATGATAGTATTTTGGTTTTCTCTTATACAACAGCTCATATGGGGTTTTATTATTGATGGAATTAGATGGCAGTCTGTTTATTATGTATGTAGCACAGAGGACACATTCACCCCAATATCTTAGAGGTAATTTGGATTCGAAAATGAGGGCTCTAGTTGTTTCAAGAAGGTATTTATGTTTTCTTTCTACCACACCATTTTGTTGTGGTGTATATGGGCAAGTTCTTTGTTGAATGATTCCTTTGGATTGAAACAATTTGGTTGCTTCTCCACTGGTGAACTCTAGTCAATTGTCTGATCTTATGGACTTGATGTTGATACCAAACTGGTTTTCCACCAAGGACGTGAAGTTTCTAAGAATATCAATAGCATCTCTTGCTGGACAAAAGATGTGTCCATGTAGATCTGCTATAATCATCCATTATGGTGATAAAGTACTTGTGTTTATCATGTGTAGGGACATGATATGGACCCATAGGTCAACATGCAAAAGCTCAAATATATTGTTAGACACACTAGTTTTCTAAGGAAAAGGTAATCTTTTATGTCTAGCCATTGGACAAATAGTACAGGTAAAGGGTTGTTTAGGGGAGAAATTAGCAGGGATGGATGCAATCCTCTTAATTTTCACAAAGGGAACCTTTGCAAGCCTATTATGTCATAACACATTTACATTATTTTCAGACCAAGACTGGGAGAAGAAACTAGGCAATTCAGAAGATGCATGATCAAAAGGAACATGTTTATTAGCACTTGCACATGAATTATTTACAATGAGAGAAGGAAAGGAGACACACTTATTGGTGTGGACTGGTACATTTACAATGGAATGAGTTGGACAGTGTGTGTCACAAGTGCAGCAAGTAGAAATGACAGGAAATCTAGAATTGTCCTTTTCTGCAAGACTTGCATTGTTTTTCTTTAAGCAGCTTGGTCATAGGATGTATAGCCCATCCTTCACCTTACCAATCACCAGAGGCCTCTTCATTGACGGGGCCTGCAACACACAACAGAGATTGAAGAAGGAAAAAATACAACTTAAATGAGAAGCTAGAGAGTGAACAGAGATTAGATTATATCTGAAAGTTGGAACATACATCACCTTATCTAGAGTGATATTAGAATTGAGAATTACACTGCCTATTTCTATCACCTTTACTTTGTAGCCATTTGAAAGTATGACTAGCAAGGGATAAGGCAGGTTGATTATGTTGGTTAATAGGGATCGATTGAAGGTCATATTATTTGATGCCCCTGAATCTATGATCCATGAGTCAACTTTGTTTTTGAAACATTCACATGAAAGTTTACCAAAGCCAATTGAGGAGGTACAGGCTATCATACCTGCAAAGTTTGTTGTTACTGGACTAGCATTGGTACCACCCCCATGATCTCCGATCCCAGATAACTGAAATTGTCGCAGCAGAGTCACCAACTGGCTGTACTCTTCCTTGGTAAGGCTCACATTCTGAGGATTCTCATGACTAGCATATTTATCATTCTCTGCAGGTTGAGGTTCAGTGGCTGCCACACGTGCATTTGCTAGGGTCCTGTTGAATCTGTTAGTACCACTGTTGTTTGGGTTATAGTTGTAGTTGTATTTGGAACATTGCCTTGTGTTTGGGCTGAAACTGTTTTTTCCTGCGTTTGTATTCTGATTGTGACCAAAATTCTGTCCAAAATTCTGTGGATATCCATAAAGCTTGTAGCATTTCTCTTTAGTGTGTCCTGGCCTCTTGCAGTAGTGACAAAAGGTCTGTTTTTGTTATTATAATTGTTATTGGGAGAGTAATTAGTCTTGAATGTGTTAGGTATGGTTGTGTTGGCATCCAAGGCTGATGATTCCAGTACCAGATGACTAGTGGGCTTGATTTCCCTCTGCCTTTCTTCTTGGACTAACAAGGAAAAGGCCCGGGCAATTGAGGGAAGAGGATTCATCATCAATATGCTCCTTCGAACGACAGTATATGTCTCATTTAATCCCATAAGGAATTGTATGAGCCTCATGTCTTGTTCTGCCTTATACATGTTTTCCTTAGCCCCACACGAATAGTTGCAAGTACAATGAGATTTAGCAATCAAAGTATTGAGTTCCTCCCACAGTTTCTTCATCTTTGTATAGTAACTGGTAATATCAAGTGATCATTGAGACAAATCATTGATCTCCTTCTGAATTTGATACGACTTTGTTCCATTTGTTTGATAATATCGATCCTCAAGTTCTCTCCACAATTCAAATGCATTAGCTACGTATTCAACACTATCTACAATCTCTTTAGTCAAAGAGTTTAAGATCCATGATGTGGCCATGTCATCACACCTCTCCCATAAGCGAAAGTTCAGAGAGTCTAGATCAGGCCTTTTACAGTCTCTATTAATAAATCCCAACTTATTCTTCACAAACAATGCTCTCATCACACTTTTTCTCCATGATCGATAACCAAAGCCATCAAAAGGAACAGGAGATAAGGTTTCCCTAGGGTTATCAGATAGATGCATGTATAAAGGATTACTAATATCAATGCCTGATTGACTCAGAGGTTCATTTACAGTTGGTACTGCTGGACTATCGTTCTCATCGGACGTCATATTTTTGAATTACAGAGAGATCTAAGAGACTTTGATACCTAGAAATATGATATAAATGAAATTCAACAATGATTCCCAAAAAATTATAGATCAAAAGTAAAGCGAAAATCTGTTCTTGAGCTATATCTCGAAATTCATGGAGCAACAAATCTGTATATGTGTGATTAGGTTTGAACGATCATCAACAAGGAGAGAATCAACAGACTTCGTGAATTGAATCCAAAATCGAAGCTCCCCGCTCTGATACCATATTAGAAACTAATCAATGGAACAGTAATTGAGCTTCCATTACTGTGTGAAGTTGTGCTTCAATGACAATGGAGCTGTGGATCGTCCATCATGAAAATCCAGAAAGAGAGATAGAGAGAGGACGAAAGAAGATTCTAGAATTGTGCAAAATGAACTGAATGAATTGAAGGAGTGAGTGGAGACTCCACTATATACAAGCTAAGATAACTATCTAACCTGCTAAGCTAACTGTACATCTGGAATAATAAGCAACTAACTAAGGGATTAGTCAACTAACTAATGAGAATTTATAGTTCTTAACAAGGATGAAATAGTAGAAGGCAAATGTATCATAAATGAATTTTCAATTTTTATTTTTATTTTTTGCGTCAGTCCACAAAATGACAATGTCCCACTGTATTCTTTTTTACATTAAATTATTTGTCATAAAATATTCACTAAATATTAGTCACTTTTTAGATTTTATATTGTTGCTATTAATTTTTTAGGAGGTATAGGACCCACATTTTCATACTCAAATCTCTAAAAGATCAACGGATTCAATTTGTAATTCGTATTATTTGAAAAATAGAGAGAAAAATATTTTGTATTTTATTTCTAGTATTAGGCCACAAAATAATTTTAATAAACAATTTCCAAATAAGTCCTTATTGTTAGAAATAACGCTCTACGCTAAAGGGGGGGTGAATAGCGTTTTAATGAAATTTAGCGTTTTCTTGCGGAATTTAAATTTTACAGGAAGTAAATAAGTGCAATAAAAAAAACTTACACAAGGATATATCCTGGTTGGCCACAACAGTGGTTAGTCCAGTCCCCGAGAGACTCTCTCGAGATTTTCTACTAACTTGTTAAGCTTACGGGTGCTTAACAAACCTTTACAGTTGCTCGGAGATACAATCTCAAAGACTTCACTTGCTCGGAGGTTCCTCACCTCAAAGACTTCACTTGCTCGGAGGTTCCTCACCTCAAAGACTTCACTTGCTCGGGGATACAATCCCAAAGACTTCACTTGCTCGGGGATACAATCCCAAAGACTTCACTTGCTCGGGGATACAATCCCAAAGACTTCACTTGCTCGGGGATACAATCCCAAAGACTTCAACAGAGGAAGCACAAGTTCCTCAACGCAAGAGAATCAAAATTCTCTTACAAGTATTTGAAATACTTGAACACTCACTTAACAAAGGTACTCCTTGATGAGTAGATATGAGTAAAATAATACGCTCAAGATCACAACAACTTTGAACAATAATATGGCTCTCAAAAGTTTTATGAAATGAGTAGAAAATGATGAACAATTGAATGAAAGCTTAAAGCAATGTAATGATCAGTTAGTGTATGTTGTTGTGTGTAAAACACTGAGTTGAAGCTGTATTTATAGGTGCAAAACTTGGTCTTACCGTTGTCTAATTGCCAATTAAGAATTGCTGAATTTACTCAGTGATAATCGATTGTCAAGACCGAACAATCGATTATCTGCCAGTCAGATCAAAAATCAATCCCAGATTTAACGCTTCACAATCGATTATACATAATCTATAATCGATTACTGGCAAAATTCAAAAACAGATAATCGATTACACCAAATCCATAATCGATTATATTGGCAACGTTCTAAAAATCATTTCCGGATTTTAAGCAAAACATCGATTATATAAAATCTATAATCGATTACCTCAGCAACGTTCTAAAAATCATTTCCAGATTTTAAGCAAAACATCGATTATATGAAAACCAATAATCGATTACTTTGAGGTATTTGAAAATCATTTGACAACGGTCAGCTTCAACAATCGATTGTCCTTTGCAACAATCGATTACTTGTTATTTTCTGAAAATCATGAAACTTACTGTCTCAGTGATAATCGATTATCTAAAGACATAATCTATTACTTGTTATTTTCTGAAAATCATAAAACTTACTGTCTCAGTGATAATCGATTATCTAAAGACATAATCGATTACTTAATTAAATTTAAAATCACTGAAAGACATTGTCTCAACATAATCGATCACCATTAGTTCATAATCGATTATTTTGAGTATTGAAAAACTTTACCTCAACACCAATCGATTGGCATTTGATCACAATCGATTATCATGCAGATTTGGAAAAACCTGATGTTCACTGTCTTACTCACAATCGATTACCATTAATTCATAATCGATTGTCATGCAGTCTTGGCTCAGAAACAGTCGATTATCATAAGTTCATAATCGATTATTTTAGCCCAGATTTTTGAGGCATGTTTATAAAACATTTTGTCTAATGTAAATATGCATCATTTGAAATTATTTGATACAGAAATAAGTATGCATGATTTTGGAAAATAGTTTTATGAGAGAAGCCATGTTATGGAGTCAAGTTATAGGATCAAGATCACATTTAAGAATGACTCAATAATAACAATTAAAAACAATGTCTTGAGCTTCAATCTCAACATTTGTGCTCTTGTACTTGAACTCCGTCATATAACAATTTGTGCTTTGTTTGTCATTCATCAAAACCTACAAAAGAATACACGTTTAGTATATCGCATTGAGAACGTGTTTCCAACAATTTCCCCCTTTTTGATAATGGCAAACATTAAGCGGGATATGCAATTTTGACAAATAATATTGACGATTCAAGACAAGTAACAAGTATGCATATTTGTTCTTGTTCCCCCTCAATTTAAGAATTCCCCCTCAATTTAAGCTTATAAGCAATTAAGCAATGTAGAGGTAGTGCATACCCGTTATCCCTATCTTCCCCCTTTTGCCATTAGCAAAAAAATAGTAAGGAAAGATACACAAAGACGAAATAAAACAAAGTTTATTTATTGAAAATTAAAGGGGTACAGCAGAGGGACATCCAACAATACAAAAAATACAATATCAATTATCTCCGTCACGATCCGCCTCGTCATTCGGCGCAGCTTCAAAGGGAACGAGACCCGCATAGGGATAATGGACATGGTCAAAATAACCATGGATCTCGTGTGTCAACTGAGAGAGCTGGTCGGATATAGTTTGGAGAGTGGGCTCCTGAGATGGACGAGCACGACGGGCAGGACGGGTAGGAGGAGGAGCTGGAGCATGATCACCATCATGATGGAAGGATGATTCCGAGATTTCCCATATTTTGGTACTCCTTTTGAGAGGACCATTTTCAGTGACAAATCCGGATGCTTCAAGAAACTTCATGATGAGGAGAGAATAAGGAAGGGGCATGTTATCGGCGACGGCATCGAGCATATGCATTTTAATGAGCCGACACCAATTGATCTTGGCTCCAGTGACAATGGCATGTAAGAGCTTGGAGTCCTCTTGGGATATGGTGGTATGATTGTGCCTACGAGGTCTTAGGACACGGGTGATGAAGTAGAGGAGAAATCGCCCGAGATGGTAGGACGACGAGAAGAGGCTTGATCATAAGAGATTCCGGCTTGGCGGAAAAAATTGGATTCATCAAAGAGAGAGCCGGCCTCATTAATATGCCGGATAAGATCTTCACCATCGTTTGGAATGCGGGCGATGGTGTGAAGGTTCTCGTCAGAGAGGAGAATGTGAATGCCATTGATGGAGGTGACCACCTCACCATCTTCATCTTTGTGAAGATTTGAATAGAATGCTTCAACTAAGGTTGTGTTAATATGAGGATGGGTAAGGAGCAAGAAATCATAGAGTTGACACTCTTTGAGCATGTTGGCGGCAGGGGCGAAAGGTTCAAGGAGCTTGCTTGTTGAGAAGCGAGGAGGAAGAATAAATCGCTTCTCAAACTTGGAGAGAAACCTAAAAAGTTCAGCTTGAGTTTCGAAGAACAAAACGGACCCGTCTTCATATGGGAAGTTTAGAGGAGGAGGGACTGTTGAGGCTGAGGCACCTTGCCTGGAACGAGAACGTTTGGAGGAGCGTCCAGACATATTGAAAAAAAAATTTTCTGCTGAATTTTTGAGACTAAGATGCAAGGAATTGACCTTTGATTTTTAGAAATGGTGCTTGAGTGAGTGAGAATGATCCTATATGAGGGCTATTTATAGGAGAAGGAGTGATCAGCCATTTACTAAAGATACCTGCTGAAAATTGAAAGTTGGAACAGTCAAAAACGGTAAGAAATAAATTTGCTGACCGTTAGATAATCGATTATTTGGCAGAGATAATTGATTGTATTTACTGTTGGATTAAATTTTGAAACTGACAAATCGATTTAAGAGACAAACGGTAAAAAAATTTGAATGAGATAATCGATTATCAACACAAAATAATCGATTATGGAGCATTTATGTCCTGACAGCAATCGATGTTGGAGCCAAACGGTAACAAAGTTTAAACAAGAAATAATCGATTGTCAATATTGGTAATCGATTATTATTGAAATATGGTTGATACAGAGAACTCGGAGAATTTCTGAATATGACAACTAATCGATTATAGGAAGAAATAATCGATTGTCTTGAAAAGTATTGCTGAATGACTGAGACGGAAATCGATTATGCAATATAAGGCGTTAACAATTTAAACACATTTGCATAATAAAACTAATCAGTCGAAACAATCGATTATTGATACTGATAATCGATGTACTGCACAGTAGATAATCGATTATTGTCTTGGGATAATCGATTGCGGTGTGCTAAGACTTCATAATTTATCTTATCTTTGGGGAAGTACCTGCAAAATGGAATTAAACGTCTCCGACGCTCAAGTCAGTAATTTATAGTGACGTGAATAAATTACACTAGTGTTATCAAGTGATATCGTGAACTCTTAAGAATTGTGTCCTAGAGTGTTCTTAAGAGAGTTTCGGGTACTTACCTTTCCTCCGACGTCGCCAATTACCTGATCAAGAGGGTGATCTTTGATCGTCCTTCATTCATTTTGTTCTTTTGTCTCACTCCCCAAATGTGAAGCTTCCTCCGTTGATTGTTCCACAATTTCATCATTGATTTCCTTTGATGCCTTTTCTTGTATTTTGTTTTTTTTTTTTTTTTCAAATTGCTTAAAATATCAACCGATCTGAATATGATTGTTTCCAAATATGACGCTTCCTCCTTCTTTGTGCTTTATTTGAAGGGATTTGGATTCATCTCCCGTCGTGTGTTTGGGGCATCCACTATCAAGGTACCATAGTACGCTTGATCCCTTCAAGCATACCTACAAAACAAATTAATTTTCTTTGGGTACCCATGCCATCTTGGGTCCTTGAGGGTTAGACATATTGTAATAATATGTTTGAGTAACATGTCTATGACGAGTAAAACATGCGGGAGCAATATGACCAATGCGTCTACAATAATGACATGTCACATTCGGATTATGCATTCGTCTAGGTTCATAGTAGCTAGATGAATGAAGGTTGCTTACCTTATTTTGAACGCTATCATTTCTCCTGCTTTGATCTCTAGGATGGGTAGTGTTTCTAGAGTGATGATATCTAGGTTGAGGACCATTTTGGGGTCTTCTAGGAGGTTCACAATTTTGCCTAAAATATGCATCATGTCTATGGTGACTATTTCTAGGCGGAGGGTCATTTCTTGGTCTAGCATGCAAATTTGTTCTAGGATAGCTATTTCTAGGATACACATTTTTGTTGTTGTTCCTAGGTTGAGCTCTAGGTTTTTGAGGTTTAGCATCAACCTTTTCTTCATTTTTAAAACCTATTCCGTTCTTAGTTGATTTTAGGTTATCAAGAACAACATTCAAGTTTTTATGCGAGGAATTAAACTTATCTAGTGTGCCTTTAAGTCTGCCTACTTCATTCTTAAGGATCACACAAGAAACACAACCTTTAGTAGAACTTTCAGGTTTGTCGGCACTTCTCTTTCCATAAAACTTGTTTTGTTCGTGTAGCTTCTCATTTTCCAAAACCAGTTTTTCTAATTCCTTTTCTTTTAAAGAAATCTGTTTTTGAAAATCCGTTTCTTTTAGAGAAGCGTTTTCTCTTAAGCTAGTGACAGTTTTTGAAGCCTTTAAAAATTCAGTATATAACTCATCAAAAGCATTACGCATTTCATCAAGTGAAAAGTTTTCAGACGAAATTTGACGTACCTCATTTTGGTTTTCTTCTTGTACCATGAGACAAAGGTTTGCAGCTTCGTCGTTTTCTTCTTCACTTGATTCATCTCCAGAGTCGCCTCCCCACGAGATATATGCCCGTTGCTTTTTAAAGGATTTCTTCTCCTTTTTGATGTTTGGGCAATTTGTTTTGATGTGTCCAGTTTCTCCACATTCATAGCATTTTGTTTGCTCACCTTGTTTTTTTCCTTTGCGCTCATATTCCTTGTGCATAAACTTTTGGAATCTTTTAATGACTAATCCAAACTCGTTGTCTTCTTCCTCTTCAATCTTTGGTTGGCTTGTGCTCGCTTTTAGAGCAATCTTTTGCCTTCTTTGATCATCAACAAACGGGTTAAGAATAGTAGATTCATAGGTTTTAAGATTACCTCTTAGTGCGTCGATGGTGACGTTTGAGACTCCAATTGATTCTTGGATAGCATCGGCTTTGGATCGCCATGCCGGTGTGAGGCTTCTAAGAACTTTTCGAACAAGTTCTCTATCCGTGAACGTCTTCTTGAGGACGTGTAGATCATTTACTATTGTTGAAAAGCGCTCAAACATCTCATCTACTTTTTCTCCTTCCTTCATATGAAACAATTCGTAAGCATGAGTAAGAAAATCAACTTTTGCTTCTCTTACCTGGTCAGTCCCTTCATAAGTGACTTCTAATTTGTCCCACATTTCTTTTGCTGTTTTGCAACATGAAAGTTTCCTGTAATCGTTAGCGTTAATAGCACAATACAATAAATTTACAGCTTTATAATTATTTTGAATCATTCTATTGTCCTCTGTGGTGTACTCCTCTTCGGATTTGGGAATCCATTCGCTTTCCACTTTCTTGACTGGAATTTCATTTCCCTTTGTGTACACCTTCCAAAGGTAGGGACAGTTTGACCGAATAAAGATTTCCATCCTCTCCTTCCAGTATGAGTAATTTGTGCCATTGAATAGAGGAGGTCGTGTAGGGCATTGTCCTTCTTCAATTCCTGCAAAAGAATCTAGAGTAGAAGCCATGGATGGTTCTCTCAAACTGTTAAGTTTTTCAGAGAGTTGGGCTCTGATACCAATTGTTAGAAATAACGCTCTGCGCTAGAGGGGGGGTGAATAGCGTTTTAATGAAATTTAGCGTTTTCTTGCGGAATTTAAATTTTACAGGAAGTAAATAAGTGCAATAAAAAAAACTTACACAAGGATATATCCTGGTTGGCCACAACAGTGGTTAGTCCAGTCCCCGAGAGACTCTCTCGAGATTTTCTACTAACTTGTTAAGCTTACGGGTGCTTAACAAACCTTTACAGTTGCTCGGAGATACAATCTCAAAGACTTCACTTGCTCGGAGGTTCCTCACCTCAAAGACTTCACTTGCTCGGAGGTTCCTCACCTCAAAGACTTCACTTGCTCGGGGATACAATCCCAAAGACTTCACTTGCTCGGGGATACAATCCCAAAGACTTCAACAGAGAAGCACAAGTTCCTCAACGCAAGAGAATCAAAATTCTCTTACAAGTATTTGAAATACTTGAACACTCACTTAACAAAGGTACTCCTTGATGAGTAGATATGAGTAAAATAATACGCTCAAGATCACAACAACTTTGAACAATAATATGGCTCTCAAAAGCTTTATGAAATGAGTAGAAAATGATGAACAATTGAATGAAAGCTTAAAGCAATGTAATGATCAGTTAGTGTATGTTGTTGTGTGTAAAACACTGAGTTGAAGCTGTATTTATAGGTGCAAAACTTGGTCTTACCGTTGTCTAATTGCCAATTAAGAATTGCTGAATTTACTCAGTGATAATCGATTGTCAAGACCGAACAATCGATTATCTGCCAGTCAGATCAAAAATCAATCCCAGATTTAACGCTTCACAATCGATTATACATAATCTATAATCGATTACTGGCAAAATTCAAAAACAGATAATCGATTACACCAAATCCATAATCGATTATATTGGCAACGTTCTAAAAATCATTTCCGGATTTTAAGCAAAACATCGATTATATAAAATCTATAATCGATTACCTCAGCAACGTTCTAAAAATTATTTCCAGATTTTAAGCAAAACATCGATTATATGAAAACCAATAATCGATTACTTTGAGGTATTTGAAAATCATTTGACAACGGTCAGCTTCAACAATCGATTGTCCTTTGCAACAATCGATTACTTGTTATTTTCTGAAAATCATGAAACTTACTGTCTCAGTATCTAAAGACATAATCTATTACTTGTTATTTTCTGAAAATCATAAAACTTACTGTCTCAGTGATAATCGATTATCTAAAGACATAATCGATTACTTAATTAAATTTAAAATCACTGAAAGACATTGTCTCAACATAATCGATCACCATTAGTTCATAATCGATTATTTTGAGTATTGAAAAACTTTACCTCAACACCAATCGATTGGCATTTGATCACAATCGATTATCATGCAGATTTGGAAAAACCTGATGTTCACTGTCTTACTCACAATCGATTACCATTAATTCATAATCGATTGTCATGCAGTCTTGGCTCAGAAACAGTCGATTATCATAAGTTCATAATCGATTATTTTAGCCCAGATTTTTGAGGCATGTTTATAAAACATTTTGTCTAATGTAAATATGCATCATTTGAAATTATTTGATACAGAAATAAGTATGCATGATTTTGGAAAATAGTTTTATGAGAGAAGCCATGTTATGGAGTCAAGTTATAGGATCAAGATCACATTTAAGAATGACTCAATAATAACAGTTAAAAACAATGTCTTGAGCTTCAATCTCAACATTTGTGCTCTTGTACTTGAACTCCGTCATATAACAATTTGTGCTTTGTTTGTCATTCATCAAAACCTACAAAAGAATACACGTTTAGTATATCGCATTGAGAACGTGTTTCCAACACTTATAAATCACAAAAAATCATCTGAAAACTTCAAAGGAATAGATTTATTTATTTATTAAACTTAATAAATATGACCAATATTCATTATTTTCATGAATTTCTTTAGTTTTTATTATATAATTTAAAATAACTCAAATGCACCTTCTAATAATATTTGCATATTTTTAAAAGTTGTGTACTCATTAAAATGGGTACATGCGTAAAACGTGTATCCTACGGCTAGTAGACTTAAACGTCATAATGTTTGTTTGAATATATTTTTTGTTAAAACTTGTGGTCTTTGCCATATCATAATATTTATATAACTATAAAATTCTCTAATTAATTAGAAAAGGTATAGGAATATGTCTTTTTTTTTTCTAACAGAAAATGATGTTATACAAAGTGCAACCAAAGAGTGTAGTATGGAATAACAAAAGTAAACCTCATGGTATTATTTTTGCGATATACTAGTAGGTAATATATTTCATTAGAGAAATCAACTCTTTGCCTAATCTTTCTAATTCCCTTGAAAAGATCTAACCAAAAGAAAATCATAAAGCTCAGAGTAAACGGTTCCTTATTTCGATCCAAATATAATACTAATAATTACAGTATACATAAAAGGAATTCTGTCTTTGATTCAAACAGTCAATTTTAGCACTGGGAAATGAACTTTCAATTTCAGTTATTCAAATATTAATTCTTTTACGAATAGTCTTATTAACTACACGATATCTGAATGTAATGTTTCAGAAAGTCTAGACTATAGACACTTTATTTCACAGCCTTACCGTCATCACTATTATTTATGGCAAATTAATTTTTTTTCCTGTTCACGATCTATGGTCTTTGCTAATTATTGAAACTATCTCCTTAATTCATAAACCAAATTGACTTGTTTTACTTAGTGACAAAGAACCTCCCCTAGGAAACTGTATTGTTAAGTGGAAGGAGCTCCTTTCTTTCATTATTTGGAACATATGAACGAACAGAAATAACAATTTCTTTAATAACTTTTCTAATAAAATCTCTCTTAAGAATGATATCAATCAAGGGGTGCAATATAATCTCCTACGCAAAAAGAGTTTAATGATCACTGTTCCATTAATGTTAGGTTGGTTGGACTAAACCTATCACTGGTGCTTTTAAACTTAACACTGATAGCTCCTTCCGCCAAACAAATTCTCTTCGTGGAGTGGGTGGGGCTATCAGAGATAGAAATGGTCATTGGATTGTGGGTTTCCATGGAGTAGCATCGGACCTATCACCAATCCATGGAGAGCTTCTTGCATTGAAAACGGGTTTGGAATTGGCTATAAAGCAAGGACTCCATGATATCGAAGTGGAAATGGATTCCACGGATACAATAAGCCACATTACAAATGGTTTGCCTCTATTTGACAATATCACTTTTGATTGAAGGTTGTTAATGATCCAGCTGAAGGTCCAAGTAATCCACCACACTTTCAGGGAAGCCAACAAAGTGGCACACTTAGTGGCTAAAAGCGTGCTCAAAGATAATCGATGCAACAGGGACATCTCTATTTTGTACTACCCACCCTCTTATGTCGACAAAGCTTTAGCTTTGGATTTGGAAGAAAAGCCTTTGGCAACAAAAAGACCAAAAAAAACTGTCTGCTATAACCTAGCATATTTTAGTAACATAAATGTCCTTCGTGACGTATTATGTAATAGTCAAGTAGTAAAAGTCCTTATGGGTATGGATGGTCGTATGAACTATGATGTTACTTAACTAATATAATTATTAGGTCCATGTTGCTTAAAAAAATATTTTTCCTGAAAAATATATGCTATATATATTCCCAGAGAATGGGATATATATAGAAACTTCAAATGGACCGAGTCACAGGCAGTGGCTAATTTGGGACTCAGCATACCAGGTTGACTGACCAACAGTTTCCAAAAACGGAAAGTAAAGTACTAAGCTAGTGTTTGGTCATAGATTTCAAATTTATTTTGAAAAATCAGTACATTTTGGTTTGAAAGTAAAAATGTGTTTGGACATGCGTTTTCAAAACATATTTTCCAACTTTATTTTGAATTGGCGCACGTTACTTAACGTACGCAGAGCTCGTAGCAATGGCGAAAGGGAGGGGTCGAGGTAGAGGACGACCCCGGAAGATTCCGATTACAACAATTGAGAGAGTGATAACAACCATAAACCAGTCATCACGGAGAAACCAACCACCATTGTTGCAGCTGAGAAATCTGTCGATCCTTCAAATGAAGGTGAGAATGAGGCAACCAGTATGATTCTGCAACAACCTAATGGGTTAAAGGAGGCGGATCGAAGCTATCCAGTTTCGATTGAAGCACCTTTAGCTCCGATGAAACAGATAACCAGTTAAAGTGTATACATGTAGAAACCTATGCAGGCCCAAACCCACCCAGCGAAGGCAGTAGATGAGCAACCGTAGGAAATTTCAAACAAAACGGAGGCACCAAAGCGGGACTGGGCTAATCTCTTTCAGAAAAATAGATTTGTATCTAACGGTATGGCTCTAGAATACATACCTCTGGTAATGATTGAAGGTCAACCAATAGGGAAACTGAACAAATCAAAGGTGGATGAGGAAGAGAATAAGTGGAAATGTGCACTAATTGTGTATATCTTAGGGGATGGGCCTGGGTACAATGTGATGAAGAGATTCATAAATCTCCATTGGGCACATGTGCCAGAGCCAGATTTGTTTTATCATGAGGAAGGCTACTACATTGTCAAGTTCAGAAAAATTGATGATGCCAAAAAAATTCTTTGTGGTGGTCCTTATTCTATTGCAAACGGACCCATAATTCTTAAGCAGTGGACGCCAGATTTTGACTTCACAGAGGAATTCCCTGTTGATATTACACTATGGGTCAAATTCCCTAAACTTCCCATGTCTTGTTGGGGAATGAGATCGCTAAGCAGAATTGCCAGTGTGTTAGGGAAACCTATCTTTGCGGATGAATGTACAACCAAACAATCTAGAGTTTCATATGCTCGAATGCTTATAAAGATGAATGTTACTAAAGAGCTACCGAGAGAAATATGGTTAATGGATGATAATGGGAGGAAATTTTTATAAGAAGTTGTTTATGACTGGAAACCATCTTACTGTGAGAAATGTCTAATGGTTGGGCATAGCTGCTTGCTGAAGCAAAAAAACACACCAGCCTCCTCAAGTGAAGAAGACTAAAGCGATTCAGGAATGGAGAACCAAGGCTCCAGTGCAAACTGATACTAACCAGCATGAGGTACCACGGCAACAGACTGATCAACATGAGACAAGGTTGAGCAATGAGATTCATAAAGAGCCTAATGACTCCCCAACACTGGTGACAGGAAAGACTAAGCAGGAAAAGAAAGGGAAGCAAGTTCAAAGCCCTGAATTCAACCTCACCAACTTTCCACCTTTATCCCTATTGTTGTTAGCAATAGTTTTGAAGCAGTCTCCAATAGTAGAGTTGAGATCCCACCAGGGGATAGAGGAGGACCTAGCAATTGCCAATGAAGTGGTTAGTCTGGAATATTAGAGGTGTAAATAAAAGATACAAACAAAAAGAAGTTAGGGAGTATATAAGAAGAAATAACATTAACCTTGTTGGTTTGGTAGAAACTAAGGTTAAAGAAAAAAATGCAGGAAAAATTGCTAAGCTGTTGGTTCCTAGTTGGGGTGTCCTAGAAAATTATAATGGTTCTATAAATGGTAGAGTGTGGATTTTATGGGACACAAAGTTGCTCTCAGTCACTGGTATCTAGGAGGAGGCTCAATTGATACACTGTAGAGTTAGAAGCAATATTGGGGATGTCACTTGCTGTCTAACTGTGGCATATGGATATAATGGGGTGGACCAGAGAAGATCTCTATGGAAAAATCTGCAGGATTACTCAGTTGCTATTACTGAGGCATGGTTAGTTGCTAGAGATTTCAATGATGTGTTATATGACAGTGATAGACAGTCAAGTAATCATGTTAAGTATTCAAAGACTTAAGAGTTTACTCAATACATACAACAGTCTGGGCTTTCAGAACTATCTTGGAAAGGTGATTATTTCACCTGGACAAATAGGCAGACAGACCATGATAGAGTATGCAGCAGACTAGACAGAGTATTTGGTAACTATGAATGGATGATCAGGTGGAGCCATGTGAAAACTTTATATGATCATACCCTAATCTCTAATCATAATCCTATGATAATAACATTGGCAGAAGCTAATAGGAAAGGTAAGATACCTTTCGAATTTTTCAACACATAGGCTGATCATGAAGACTTTCAGCATCTGCTAAAAGATACTGCAACAATATGTTTTCTGTGAAATCAGTATGGTCCAAACTCAAGTCATTGAAATGTCCCCAAAAGTCTTTAAATATTAAAGATTTTAGGAACATTGCTCAGAGAATTGACCATAGCAGACAAGAATTGAAAGACATCCAGAATCAGATGGCACTGGCAGACAATGATGAGCTGCAGCTTAAAGAGAAAGAAATAGTATTGAAGCTGGAAAGATGGTCCTTGATTGAAGAAAGTATCCTACAACAGAAGGCTAGAGCATGGATTCAACTTGGAGACTCTAACAACAAGTATTTTTCTACTGTCCTAAAAGAAAGAAACCAATATAAGCAGATCACAGAGCTTACTACAGCAAGGGGTATCAAAGTTACTACACCACCAGACATTAAAAAGAAGATCACTGACTTCGATAAGTCATTAATGGGCTCTTCAGCTACTTCTCTGCCAGCCATAAACAGAATGTATATGGCTAATGGCCCTATGTTAACACAGCAACAGAGGAAAGAGCTAAGTGCTGATATAACTGAACTTGAAATTTTGGAGAGCTTAAAGGCAATTGGGAATGACAAAGCTCCAGGAATTGATAGATATAATGCAGTATTTTTCAAGAAAACCTGGAACATCATTGGCAAGCAGATCATTGGTGCAATCAAGGAGTTCTTCCATACTACCATGATGTATAAGCCAATAACTCGTGCCACTCTTACTTTAATCCCCAAAGTCCCTAACCCAACCACAGTTAAAGAGTATACACCAATTGCATGCTGCTCAGTATATATAAAATGATTTCCAAAATCTTAGCCAACAGAATGTAGAAGGTCATGCCCAGTATCATTTGTGAGGCTCAAGCAGGTTTCACCCCAGGCAGGAAGATTGCAGATAATGTCATCCTGGCTCATGAGTTGATCAAAAACTATTCCAGAACCCATGTGACTCCCAGATGCATGATAAAAATTGATCTTCAGAAGGCTTATGATTCTGTTGAATGGATCTTCTTGCAACAGGTACTGGAGGGATTGGGATTTCCAACCATGTTCATTAACTGGATCATGGAGTGTGTCCAAACAGTAAGCTATACAGTGATGACAAATGGGGAAACAACTGAACCATTTAAAGCTGCTAATGGCCTCAGACAAGAAGATCCAGTATCCCCATTCTTATTTGCAATAGTCATGGAGTATCTTAGCAGGTCACTGGCTGAATTAAGGAAAGATCAAGATTTTCTATATCATCCGGGATGTAAAAAGCTGGGCATTATCCACATAAGCTTTGTTGATGATCTACTCCTATTTGCTAAAGGTGAAATCAAGTCTGTCATTACCATGTTCCAGTACTTTTCCCAATTCACTGAAGCCTCATGACTGAAAGCTAATCTGGGCAAAAGCTCAGTATACTTTGGAGGGGTTAATCATGAAGTACAAAAGCAGATTACTGGTCATCTTGGCTATGTTTATGAAGAATTACCTTTCAAATACCTAGGCATTCCTCTATCCACCAAGAAGATGTCATTGATTCAGTGGCAACAATTAGTGGAAAAGATCACTGCTAGGATCACATCATGGACTTCTAGGAAACTGTCATATGCTGGGAGGCTGCAACTGGTTCAATCAGTGGATTTTGGAATACAGGCATACTGGGCTCAACTCTTCATCATCCCTACTAAGATACTGAAACTAATTGAAGCAATCTGTAGAAGCTTCATCTGGTATGGATCAAATGTCATCACTAATAAAGCTTATATATCCTGGGACAAATGTGTATTCCTAAATCAGCTGGTGGATTGAATCTCATTAACCTATCTCTGTGGAACAAGGCTGCAATTGCTAAACTCTGCTGGGATCTGGCTCACAAGAAAGACAGACTGTGGGTAAAATGGATTCATGCTGTTTATATGAAGCTGCACCAATTGGAGAACATTCCTATTCCTAGACAAGCTAGTTGGATGGTTAGAAAGATCATAGCAGCAAGAGATGTGCTGCAACAACAACAAGGCCTTAATATGCAAGTATGCTTCATTAGACAAATCTATCTACTACAGATTGGTCAACTCCCGAGAGTCCCTTGGAAGAACCTAACTGTTCAGAACTATGCCAGACCCAAAGCTGTTTTCAACTTATGGTTAGTACTCCATAACAGACTTCCAACCAAGGATAGGCTAACACATTGGGGAATAAATGTGGACCAGAAATGTGTGTTGTGCCAGAATATTGCAGAATCCAGAGATCATCTGTTCCTTACCTGTCCATATTCAACAGACATAAGGGAGCAAACACTGACCTGGATTAGAGAAGACCATCCCAAAATGCAGAACTGGGACCAGTACCTCCAGTGGATAGTTAGCAAAGTTGAAGGAAAATCTTGTAGAGCTAACATATTCAAAATGGTGACTGCTGAATTATTCTATACTTTATGGCTGGAGAGAAACTCGAGGATATTCGAGAATGTCTTCCGTAGCAGTGATACTTTACTTAGGGAACTAGCCTATATTTGTAATGTTAGAGGAACTCCTAAAGTTAGACAACAGATGAAGCAATTTCTCTTGTAAATATAGGTAAGGTTAGTTATAGAGATAGTCGTGGTGACACATATCAGATGAGATAGTCAGTTGTGTATAAGCTGAACTATGATTATGTATTGCAACATCTTTGGTGATTAATAAAATTTTTAATTACCAAAAAAAACTTTATTTTGAAAAAACATGTATATAATTCCCAAGTTTTGGAACTTTGGTCTAAAATCAGCAATTAGAGTAATTATGGAATTTGGAATTTTGCCAAAATATGAAAAAAGTTTATGGCCAAATATGAAATTTGAAAATTCTATTTTGACAAAACTCGGTGGTCTAACGGGGATAAGAAGAACAGCATACGAGGTGACATGGAATAGAATACCAATTTCTAAAAAGACACGGACTTGAATCTCCGAGTGAGTTATTTACACTTGTCTTCATCTTTATTAATTGATCTTGTATGTATTCTTATCATTATAAAACAGGAAGAAGAGATATTAAAGTACATGAAATAGAGAGTGTATATATCTTGAGTCATCTATGTATTACATTGATTGATGGATTACATAGACGCCAAAAACAGCCTGAATTTTTTTACAATAAATACATTAATATATAATTGTCGGAAATCCCAACTTACTCGGCAATAAAAAGACTGAAACATGACTTACATGACAAGATTATTGAAAATAATGAATATGAATATTGAATGTGTTAGCTAGGAACAAGTGCCTAAAGGACTTTGGTTAAGAAAAGAATTAAACTAAGGAACAAATGAATTAATGTGAATTTATTAGAGTTGAACTCATCGATATATGGAACCTCTTTTATTTATCATCGATCAATAGTTGTGTAAAAGTTGTTTTCGACGAATATATATTTTTCTGTGGATCAGCTTCTCTCTTTCTACCTCGTACAAGTTCTTCATTATTGCATCCGAAGCTTTCACCAGGAACTCCGACCAGTCCCTTCACAAAACAATATTACCCATGTCAGATTTTGTATAAATCTTGCTAAAATAAAGTAAAGGAAAAAAATCATGCTCAAACAAAAAGAAAAAAGAAAAAGTCACACTCAAGCAAAAAAAGAAAAAAAAGTCATGCTCAAACAAGTAGTAATAATTTTAAAAAGTTTCTATGTACAATCCAAAATAGTTATCCTACTTTATTATTCTACGTTGTGCCTACGAATGTCTATTTTCTTTAAGTGAAAAAATGTAGTAATTCTTTGAAATATTACAGCTTGTTGTAAGGCTCCGGATAATTTGTTCTCTATTCTATTTTTCTCAAATAAATATGATGTCACATCAACAATTAACAGGTATAATCTCACAAGTGAGGTCTTGGAATGATAGTATATATGCAAATCTTACTCATATCTTCAAGAAGTTAAAAAGCTTATTTCCGAAAGATCTTCGACTTAGAAAAGATAAAAGAAAGAGTAGTAACAAGCACCCCTACAAAAATAACTTTGTTTTTGGCTCATTCTAATTTCTTTTTGTTCCTCTCTAGCGATTCTCAACGTTTGCAAACATGGAATTAATTCCCATGCCCAATAAATATGATGTCACATATATCTCAATAAAGATTAAGCAAATCATATTTTCAATTGATCTTGCGGTGACATATCAATAGAGTACAAAGGAATTACAATTAAAATGTAACATAGTAGTTAATGAAGTGAGCATGTATAGAAAATCATGCATGGATTCAAATTTTAACATAGGCAAAGAACAAATGTTAGGTCATGGGTATTTATGAAATAACCAAAATATGTGCAAACGAAAATTTTATAACGAGCTAGGAAGCTAAATATATTTAATTTATTAGTGTCTTTTTGAAAGGAAGAATAAAATGTGGCACGGATACTCACCCTTTTAAAGTATCAAATGTGAGTCCAACGGTGTATTTTGCCTCCTCAAGAGCTAAGTTAAACTTCTCCAAATCCTTATTCGGAAAATTAACATTCAAATCTTTAAGAGCAAGTTCCGAAGGTTTAACATCACAAAAAACTGGTATGACCCTCTTCTTTGATTCCATCATTAGAGACAACTCATGCAAGCAAAAATAAGAATCACGATACTGAGGGGAGAAAATAGCCATCCCAATTTTACAATTGCGAATCGCCGGATCGATTTTATCGAACAATTTATCCCCTGGTTTCATGTTCTTACTGTCCAAAAATGGCTGCAGCCCAAGATTATTCTTAATATGCTCATACAACAATCCTGCTACATTTCTTTTTGTGTCAATTCCTCTGTGGTTTATGAACACGTCGCACATTGTCCGGTTTTTCGCCGGCTCCGTTTGTCGCCCGAGCCGGAGAATTTGATGGCACACATTCTTGGCTGAAGAGGAAGATATTGCTGAACGTTGCATGGCCCTTTCAAGAAGTTAAAATGACGTTTTGTGTTTTTTCTTGTCAAAAAGATTTGTTTTTTTGGGGTGTTTTAGTAATTGGTGTTATTCTAGTTGTAAATTGAATATATGATACGACTTATTCTCCTGTACCTATTTATAAGGGCTGGTGTAAACTTTGAAAGGTGCACTTTACATTCTTATGTTTGATTTCTTAGGGTCTTGTCTTGTCTACTTTTCTACTAATAAAAATATTGGACCTCAAGGAAATACTAGTATTTGCTTTGACACTTGACAGAAGGACGAAAAAGAGTAAAAGCGTTTAAATGTTTTTACTCTCTAGGTTTTATGGAGAGTTTAATCCTTCAAACACGTTTTTAGAATTATTTTAATAAACCCTTTATACCATTTTTTGCGTTTGAGAACAATAGTAAGACCTCTCTTGAATTATTTTAGCTTTCCTTTTCTATGAGATTACAACAACAACAACCCACTATAATCTCATTTAGTGGGATTTGGGGAGGATAGTATGTACGCAGATCTTATCCCTATTCTTGGGTAGAGAGGTTGTTTTCAAATAGAAACCCGACATCTTTCCCTCCAAGAACTTTCCATCTTACTCTTAGGAAGACTCGAACTCACAACCTCTCAATTAAAAGTGGGAATTGCTTACCATCAGAGCAACCCCTCTTGTCATCTTTTTTATGAGATTGATTCTGTTAAATTATCTGATTTTTGCATTTAGGAATCCCCTTAGGGAGGATACTGGTCAAAAGTGGGAAATTACCTAATTTTCTTAAATATCAGATTGTATGTAAAACTTTCTTTTCAATTTTAAGTTGAAGTCGAATATGACTATTCAATATATGAGCAGCCAATATTTTACCACATTCTTCTGTCTTACTGTCCAAAATGCTTGATGATTTTGTCTTATTACCGTTATGTTTAATTAGTTCATCGATAGGACATCAAATACCGTTAATTATCTGATGCTTGCATCTTTCACGGTTACCTACTTTGACACCTGCAGGAGCTCCTCGATCTTCCAAACTTCCTATAGAATTATTAGCTTACAATATCCTCAAGTACCATACAGGAAGCCACTGAAGCCGAGGATTTAGCCCTATCCTGGGGCTCCCAATTTTTTTCTTAATTTGTACTTGATGTTTTGTATTTAATTTGAAGTATTGATTAATTCGAATTCATATCAAGTAAAGTCCAATAAAGTAAGAATCATTTCTTAGAAAAAAAAAATTGCTCCAAATACCTCCCGTTAAAGAAGAGAAAGAAGAGAGATCCTATCCATCCGACTACAATTCTTCTCGTGAGACCCCAAATTTTTTTAATAAAATATAAGTATTTTGAAGTGGAAAAGTTTTATATATATATATATATATATATATATATATATATATATATATATATATATATATAAAACTTACATTTATCAGTAGAAAATGAATAATACACTTTTAAGTTGCATTTTTATTTCTTTTTTGTTTTTCTCAATTTTTTATCAGTGCAACAAGTATATTAAAATATTAAAATTATTTTAATATAAAGTTATCAATTTTTTGAATCGGGTTCTACTACCTAATATCAATAGTGCCACAAGAGAGATTAAATGATTTATGTGAAAAATATGAAAAATCTATTCTCAAAAGCTAGAAAAATCTACTTCAAATATTCCACAAATATATAGAATATTTTTTTAAAAAATAAGGCCTTCCATTAAAGTTTGGCTTTAGGCCACCAAACTTATTGAGCTGTCTTGTATGCGCTCAATGCATAAAACTTGATTTTGGTAGACACTATAATAGAAAGGACTTTTAACGACCATTTCCTAATGAAGGGATCTGAATCCGATCGTTATAAGCGAACTTTTAGTGACCATCTTTTTTTTCAAGTCGTTAAAATTGATTTTTAGTTCAATATTAACGAGGGGATAAGATCTGGTCTTTAAAAAGTATAATATCTGGACGTTAATCTAAACAAATTAATGAAAAAAAAGGGCGTTAAAATTTCCCCTCTTACTTTCCCCAACCCTCCATACGCCCACCCACCCACACTCCAAATACCCGAATCTATATATAATAAAAGAAGAGGCAAAAGCATATTATTATGACAAGTGGCATAATTACACAAAGCCAAGTGACATTGTTAAGACAAAATAAACTACCTTTTTAACTAAAAAACTTTTTAAAATTTTAAATTAATTAGTTACTCTTTTTGAATTAATAAATATAAATATATTATAATTAGATATATTAAAAATAAAAGTATAAAAAAAATAACTACCTATTCAAATTGTGGAGTAGTTTATAGTTGGTGTTCTAAAAGTATTTTAAAAGTAAAATAAAAACTAAAATAAAAATTAGCTAAAATAAAAAAACGAAAATATTTATTGAAAAAACCTACCTATACAAGTTGGGAATAGTTTCAATTTGGAGTTTCAAAGTTATTTTAAAATAAAAAAACGAAAATAAGGAAATTAAAAATTTCCAATTCAAATTGGGGTATGCTTTCAATTTGGAGTTTCAAAATTATTTTAAAATAAAAACAGAAATAGAAAAATAAAAATAGCCATTTTAAATTGAGGAGTAGTTCTTTTCTAATATAGTAGTCTCTCTCTAAATATCAAAAATAACTACTCGTTCAAATTAGGGAGTTGTTTATAGTTGGAGTTTTAAAGTTATTTTAAAACATAAAAAAATTAAATTAGCTACAATAAAAAAGGAAACTATTAATTAAAAAAAACTACCGATTCAAGTTAGGGAATAGTTTTAATTTAGAATTTTAAAATAAAAAACTAAATAAAGAAATAAAAAATTGCCAATTTGAATCGGGGTATGGTTTCAATTTGGAGTTTTAAAATTATTTAAAATAAAGAAATAAAAATTGTCAATTTAAATTGAGGAGTGATTTCTTTCTAATATTGTAGTCTCTCTCTCTCTGTATATATATATATATATATACACACACACACATACATATTTTATAATTAGCTATAATAAAAAAACTACCCATTCAAATTAGGGAGTAGTTTCATGTTGGAGTTTTACAAATCTATATATAATAAACAGAGAGGCAAAAGCATATTATAAAGACTAGTGGCATAATCACAAAAAGTCAAATGGCATTGTTAAGACAAAATAAACTACCCTTTTAACTAAAAACCTTTTTAATATTTTGAATTAATTAGTTACTCTTTTTGAATTAATAAATATAAATATATTATAATTAGATATATTAAAAAAAATATAAAAAAATAACTACACATTCAAATTTGGGAGTAGTTTATATTTGGTGTTTTAAAGTTATTTTAAAATTAAAAAATGAAAAATAATAAAAAATTAAATTACTAAAATAAAAAAACGAAAATATTAATTAAAAAACCTACCTATTCAAGTTAGGGAATAGTTTCAATTTGAAGTTTTAAAATTATTTTAAAATAAAAAAACAACAATAAGAAAATTAAAAATTGCCAATTCAAATTGGGGTATGCTTTCAATTTGGAGTTTTAAAATTATTTTAAAATAAAAACATAAATAGAAAAATAAAAATAGCCTATTTAAATTGAGGAGTAGTTCTTTTCTAATATAGTAGTCTCTCTCTAAATATCTAAAATAACTACCTGTTTAAATTAAGGAGTAGTTTATAGATGGTTCTTTAAAGTTATTTTAAAATATAAAAAAAAACTAAATTAGCCACAATAAAAAAGGAAACTGTTAAAAAAAACTACCGATTCAAGTTGCGTAATAGTTTCAATTTAGAATTTTAAAATTATTTTAAAATAAAAACTAAATAAAGAAATAAAAATTAACAATTCAAATCGGGGTATGATTTCAATTTGGAGTTTTAATATTATTTTAAAATAAAAAATTGAAATAAAGAAATAAAAATTTCCAATTTAAATTGAGGAGTGGTTTTTTTCTAATATAGTAGTCTCTCTCTCTCTCTCTCTCTCTCTCTCTCTCTCTCTCTCTCTCTCTCTCTCTCTCTCTCTCTCTCTATATATATATATATATATATATATATATATATATATATATATATATATATATATATATATTGCCCATTCAAATTAGGGTGTAGTTTCATGTTGAAGTTTTACAAATATTGTAGAATAAAATAAAACAAAATAAAATAGCTATAATAAAAAATGAAACATATAATAAAAAATATCAATTCAAATTGAGGAGTAGTTTCAAGTTGGAGTTTTAAAATTATTTTAAAATAAAAAAATAAAGAAACTTTCAATTCAAATGAAAAAATACAAAAATATAAAAATAATATATATATATATATATATATATATATATATATATATATATATATATATATATAGAAAGAGAGAGAGAGAGATTATTTATATCTTTATATTTTTGATGAATTCAAGATTATAATTTAGTAAAAACAAATTACTTTATTTAAATTTTTAATAAACTACGGCACATCAACTTGAAGTCTGATTTGAAAATCTCTCTCTACCTTCACAAAACTTCTCGCGCCCTTCTCAAAAATTTGAAAACTAATCAAATAAGCATGACAAGGAATGCATGAAAAGAGTGGGATAGAGATAATGTTATGATATTATTTTAAATTAATTAAAAAAATAAAAGTAAATAAATAACACTCAAGCAAGGTATCAATAATACTAAGTACTTGCTAATTCAATAATAGAAATAACGGAGAACAGAATTAGAGAGAGAAAGTAGTGAGAGAAGCTCTGGCGACTGTTAAGCGAAGAAGCTGCCTATCGCTGGCCACCAGTATCCGCCATAACCACCTTCACTAAGAACCTCCACACTGTAAATATGACGAGAATGATAACCCCTGAAAGCGGGATTCCATAAAAATTAACCTCGGTACCACTATTACATTGGTTCCCAGGAATGGGAAGTGCTCCTACAGTCATGCAAGCTCCGCCGGAGAAGGAAGAAGATAAAATGCAACCAATGGAAGCAGGTGTGACAACAACGGCTAGGAAGCTCACGTACTCAGCTGGATCTCAGAAGCAAACATTGGCTGAGGTTGTTAAAGGTAACAGAGCTCAAAATTAGGGCATGCAACTCAAATTCTATCCTCCGATGGTGAAGGATGGAGTGAAAACTGCCAAACTGAATCCAAAGGAGATAGAACTGCACATCCAGAAGTGGAGGAATGCATTAATAGGCTATGTTCTAGGAGGTAACCCGTCATTCAAAGAAATGCTTAAATATGTCTATGGAGTTTATAATGTTGTTACAACTCCTACAGTGTTGTTACATGATGATGGGTACTTCATTTTTAAATTCGAATCTATGGAGGACAAAAACCTAATAATGCAACAAGGCCCTAATACTTTCAATGGTAAGCCTATGATATTGAAGGATTCCAAACTTTCAGATCCAGAATGAATCGATGAGAATTGTACCAATTTGGATCAATTTTCCTGGGTTGCCAATTCAATGCTGGGAAGAAGAGAATTTAGGGAGAATAGGTAGCTTAATAGGAAAACCTTTATGTACTGTGTTAGAAAATACACTTAACGCTAGAGGGGGGTGAATAGCGTTATAATAAAAAATAGCGTAAACTTGCGGAATTTAAAAGTTGCAGGAATTAAGTAAGTGTGATAAGTAAATAAATAGGAACGAACGCACCGATGTATCCTGGTTCACCACAACCCGTGGCTAGTCCAGTCCCCGAGTGACTCTCTCGAGATTTTCACTAACACTGTTAAGCTTACGGATGCTCAACAAACCTTTACAGGCTGAGGACACAAGCCTCAACAACCTTTGCTCGAAGATACAACACTTCAAGACTTCAACCAAAGGAACACAAGTTCCTTCTTACAATACAAAGGAACAACTTTCCCTTCAAGTGTATAAAAACACTTTGCACTCAAAACAAGACTCTCCTTAAGAGTAGATATGAGTAAAATAAATACGCTCAAGAACGCAACAACTTTCGTCAACAATTTGGCTCTCAAAAACTTATGTAATGAATAGAAAATGATGAATAAGAGAGTATGCAAGCTTTAGCAATAATATTGTCAGTTGTTGTGTTGGTAAGACTGATTTGAAGATGTATTTATAGTGTCAAAACCATGCATTACCGTTGCCTAATTGCCAATTAAGAATTGCTGATTTTGTGCTATGACAATCGATTGTCAAAATGATACAATCGATTGTTTGCCAATCGTTCCAAAAATCATTCCCAGATTTTACGCATAACAATAGATTATCTAAGACATATAATCGATTACTGGCAACGTTCAAAAAATCATTTCCAGATTTTACTTAAAACAATCGATTGTTAGAATTATTCAATCGATTACTTGGCAACGTTCAAAAAATCTTTTTCAGATTTTACTTAAAAACAATCGATTGTCAGAATTATACAATCGATTATTTGGCAACGTTCAAAAAATCTTTTTCAGATTTTACTTTAAACAATCGATTATTAGAAATCTATAATCGATTACCTTACGGTGTTTGAAAATATTTTGGCAACGGTCAGTTACATAATTGATTATGCTATGAGAACAATCGATTATTTATCAGTCTTTGAAGAATCTAATAGACACTGCCTCAACACAATCGATTGTCATAAGTTCACAATCGATTATTTTGTAGCTTTGAAAAACTCTGATGGACACTGCCTTAATACAATCGATTGTCATAAGTTCACAATCGATTATTGTGTGGCTTTGAAAAATCTGATGTACACTGCCTCAACACAATCGATTGTTATAGGGTACACAATCGATTGTCATGCAGATTTGAAAAATCTGATGTACACTGCGTTAACACAATCGATTGTCATAAGTTCACAATCGATTGTCATGCAGCTGACTTAACATAATCGATTATCGTAAGTACATAATCGATTATCTTAGTCCAGATTTTAGAGGCATGTTTAAAAATCATTTTGGCTAACATAAATATGCATGATTTAAAATCATTTTGCTTTAAATTAAATATGCATGATTTGATAAAAATATTTTTACGAGAGAAGCCAAGTCTTGAGTCAAGTTATCGGATCAAGATCACAATTTAAAGAACGACTCATGAATAACTTTATTTCTTGGTCTTGTGCTTGAATCTCGTTATGTATCAATTTCGCGCTTGTGCTTGGACCTCGTCATATGTGAATTGCGCATAGTTTGTCATTCATCAAAACCTACAAATATGAACACACATTTAGTATAGTGCCTTGAGAACGTGTTTCAACAATTTTCCCCTTTTTGATAATGGCAAACCTTAAGCGGGATATGCATATTAGATAATTCATAATGACGATCCAAGACAAGTATAGATATGCAACAAGTATATAGATATGCAATTGGTTCCCCCTCAACATATGAATTCCCCCTCAATTTATGCCAATAAATATTAAGTGCATAGCCCCTTATTCTTCCCCCTTTTGCCATTAGAAAAAATGGAAAAAGTAAAAGACATAATAAAGCAAATAATATCAACATAATCGATTATTGATACTAGATAATCGATTATATACTAAAGAGAAATCGATTATCCTTAGGAGAAATCGATTATTCTGCATCAGTCTTTATAATTCCCCCTGCCTTTAGGGCGATACCTGCAAAAATTCGTTAGACGTCTCTGACGCTCAAGTTAGAAATCATGTGAAAGGAAAAATACAATGCATGACTTAGATCAACGTGGAGTCAAGAATCCTGAGTTCATTACGAATTCGGAAAAAGGACTCTTTCTCTAAGGGTTTTGTAAAGATGTCGGCCAATTGATCTTTGGTTTCAACAAATTCAATTTCGACATCCCCTTTGAGAACGTGATCTCTTATAAAATGATGCCTAATTTCAATGTGTTTTGTTCTTGAATGAAGAACGGGATTCTTCGTCAAGCATATGGCACTAGTATTATCACATCTAAGAGGGATATGATCAAGACTTAGGCCATAGTCCAAGAGTTGTTGTTTCATCCAAATGATTTGAGCGCAACAACTCCTCGCGGCTACGAATTCAGCCTCGGTTGTGGACAACGCAACACTTACTTGTTTCTTGCTAAACCAAGAAACGAGAGAGCTACCGAGCAAATGGCAAGTGCCACTAGTGCTCTTGCGGTCCAATTTGCATCCAGCAAAATCGGAATCGGAATAGCCAACAAGTTGGCATGAAGAACCTTTGGGGTACCATAGACCCACATTTACAGTACCAACAAGATACTTCAATATCCGTTTCACCGCAGTAAGGTGAGACTCCTTCGGACATGATTGATAACAAGCGCATAAACACACGCTAAACATGATGTCCGGTCTACTAGCAGTAAGATAAAGGAGAGATCCAATCATACCTCGATACTTTTTGGTGTCGACTTCCTTACCTTTCTCATCTTTGTCTAGATGATCGGATGTGCTCATGGGAGTGGCCATTGCTTTTGCGTTGGTCATTTCAAATCGTTTCAGCAATTCTTTGCAATATTTAGCTTGACAAATGAAATTTCCTTCTTTCATTTGCTTTACTTGCAGCCCCAAAAAGAATGTTAGCTCACCCATCATAGACATCTCAAATTCGCTTGTCATCAAATCAGAAAATTCCTTGCACAAAGCATTGTTAGTAGCACCAAAGATAATATCATCCACATAGATTTGAAATAATAAAATATCATTGTTTCTATGCTTAATAAAAAGAGTGGTGTCAACTTTCCCCCTAATGAAATCATTTTCCAAAAGAAATTTGCTCAATCTTTCATACCAAGCTCGGGGAGCTTGTTTAAGGCCATAAAGGGCTTTCTTGAGTTTGAAAACATGATCGGGAAATTTAAAATCTTCAAAACCCGGGGGTTGAGCAACATAAACTTCTTCTTGAATAAAACCGTTTAAAAAATCACTTTTTACATCCATTTGATATAAATTGAAATTCATAGAAGAGGCAAAAGCAAGCAATAAACGAATAGCTTCTAACCTTGCTACGGGGGCATATGTTTCTTCATAGTCAATACCCTCTTCTTGATTATAGCCTTTTGCTACAAGCCTAGCTTTGTTTCTAGTGATTACACCATTCTCATCTAATTTGTTTCGAAAAACCCATTTCGTACCAATTATGGTATGATTTTCGGGTCTTGGCACCTAATCCCAAACGTCATTCCGTTTGAATTGGTTAAGCTCCTCTTGCATTGCCAAGGTCCAAAATTCATCCCCAATTACTTCGGAGATGGTTGTGGGTTCAATTTGAGAAACAAAAGTAGTATGTCCTAAGGTGTTCTTAAGAGAGTTTCGGGTACTTACCTGTTGTTCAATGTCGCCAATTACTTGTTCGAGGGGATGGTCTTTGATTGTCCTCCATGCGTTAGGTAGTTTCGTTTCTTTTTCCAATTGTGGCACTTCCTCCGATAATTGATCCAAGATTTCATCTTGAGTTTCCTTCGGAATTTCCTCTTGTACTTTGTCTTGAGGACTTAGTGAGTTTAAAATACCTGCAAGATCAAAACCAGAATCCTTTCTCGCCAAGCGAGCATTATTTTCGGAAAACACAATATGAGGGGATTCCTCCACAGTTCCGGTTCTATTATTGAATACTCTATATGCTTTGCTACGTGAAGAATAACCAATAAAAATTCCTTCATCGGATTTGGCATCAAATTTTCCCAATTGATCTTTTCCATTGTTAGAATAAAGCATTTACAACCGAATACTCTAAAATGGGAGATATTTGGTTTCCTTCCCTTATAGAGTTCATAGGGGGTTTTCATGGGTATTGGCCTTATGACTACTCTATTTAGAACGTAGCATGCGGTACTCACGGCATCCGCCCAAAAATGTTTGGGAATCTTAGCCTCGTCGAGCATGGTTCTAGCCATCTCTTCGAGACACCTATTTTTCCTTTCCACAATCCCATTTTGTTGTGGTGTACGTGGAGCAGAGAAGGTGTGCTCGATACCGAGTTCGTCACAAAAGTCCGCAAAGAGATTGTGATCAAACTCTCCCCCATGATCACTTCTTATTGAAGTGACGGTTGTGTCCTTTTCGTTTTGAACACGTTTAAGAAAATATTTAAAATTATGAAAAGCTTCACTTTTATGAGCAAGAAATAGAGTCCAAGTAAATCTAGAATAATCATCAACAATAACAAAAGCATAACGATTTCTACCAAGACTTTCAATGCGAGATGGTCCAAATAAGTCCAAGTGAAGTAGTTGCAAAGGTCTAGTAGTTGAAACAATATTTTTCGATTTAAAAGATGCTTTTGTTTGCTTCCCTTTTTGACAAGAATCACAAATAGAGTCTTTTTCAAATTTCAAATTTGGAAGACCAATAACTAAATTTTGTGAAACCAATTTGTTTAAAAGATGCATGTTGATGTGAGCTACTCTACGATGCCATAACCATGTATCATCCTCTTTTTGCTCATAAGACAATTCACATATTCAGATGAAGAATTTGCGAGATCAACCATATAGATGTTATCCATTCTAAAACCACGAAGGATAAATTTAAAATCGCTACGGCGAAAAACTAAGCATTCATCCTAATCAAATAAAACAAGATTTCCCTTGTCACATAATTGACTTATGCTCAAGAGATTATGTTTTAAACCTTTAACTAACAATATATGCTTAATGGAAGAATGTTCATCCTTACCGACCGATCCGATGCCGATAATTTTTCCTTTGTTGTTATCACCAAAAATAACGCTTCCTCCTTCCTTATGTTCTAGTTGAAGGAACTTGGATTCGTCTCCCGTCATGTGTTTGGAGCATCCACTATCAAGGTACCAAAGTACACTTGATCCCTTCAAACATACCTACAAGACAAATTAATGAGTCTTTGGTACCCAAGCTGTTTTGGGTCCTTGAGAGTTAGGTGTAACATGCTGTTGTGCTTGACATACATATATGTGTCTATGTCTAGTGAAACAATCAGGAGCAATATGTCCAATTCGATTGCAATAATGACACACAACATAAGGATTATGCATTCGTCTAGGTTGATAGTAATTGGACGACGAAATTCATTTACTCTATTCTTGACAATATGACTATTGCGCAATTCATGAAAATCATTTCTCCTACTATTTGTTCTAGGATATGCAGCATTTCTAGAATAGTTATTTCTAGGTTGAAAGTCATTTCTAGGTGTTCTAAAAGGTTCAAAGTTCCTTCTAGTATTTGGCCTAGAATATGCGTTATTTCTAGAATGATTATTTCTAGGTTGCGATTGTTGAAAGCCATTTCTAGGCTTGTTATATCTAGGATGAGCGTTTGTTTTATTAATTCTAGGTTGAGCCTTAGGTTGTTGGGGGTTGGCTTCAACCTTTTCTTTAGGCTCATTTTTAAAACCTATGCCATGCTTGGTCGACTTCAAATTATAACAAGGACTTCATTCAAATTTTTATGAGAAGAATTAAACTTATCTAGGGTGCCCTTAAGTCTTTCTACCTCATTTTTGAGATGCATGCAAGAAGTACAACTTTTACTAGAACTCTCGGGTTTGTCGGCGCTTCTCTTGCCGAAAAATTTGTTTTCTTCTTTCAACTTCTCATTTTCTAAAATCAGTTTTTCCAAAACTTTTTCATTCAAAAAGAGTTGTTTTTCAAAATCTTTTTCTTTTAAAGAAGCATTTTCCTTTATGCTTTTAACAGTTTTGGAAGCTTTAATAAATTCACCATACAACTCATCAAACGCATTTTGCATTTCCTCAAGAGAAAAGAAATTTTTGGAAGAAATTTGACATACCTCTTCTTGGTTGTCTTCTTGTGCCATAAGACAAAGATTTGCGGCTTCGTCTTCTTCTTCCTCACTCGACTCGTCTCCGGAGTCGCCTCCCCAAGATATGTATGCTCGTTGTTTCTTGAAAGGTTTCTTCTCCTTTTTGATATTTGGGCAATTTGATTTAATGTGCCCGGTTTCTCCGCACTCATAGCACTTTATTTGATCTCCTTGTTTTTTGCCTTTTCGTTCATACTCTTTTCGCATGAACTTTTGAAATCTCTTGATAACGAGTCCGAACTCGTTGTCTCCGTCCTCATCATTTTGAGGTTGGTTTGTGCTTGCCTTGAGGGCGATTCTTTGTTTCCTTTGATCATTAACAAGAGGTTTAAGTATAGTAGATTCATAAGTCTTAAGGTTACCTCTTAATCCGTCGATGGTGACATTTGAAGTGCCAATAGACTCTTGAATCGCGTCGGCCTTGGAGCGCCATTCCGGAGTGAGACTTCGGAGAATCTTTCGGACAAGTTCCTTATCCGTGAAGGTCTTCTTGAGAGAATGTAAGTCATTTACGATTTTTGAAAATCGTTCGAACATCTCATCGACCTTTTCGCCTTCCTTCATGTGAAACAGTTCATATGCATGGGTTAGAAAATCAACCTTAGCCTCTCTTACCTGGTCCGTACCTTCGTACGTGATTTCCAGCTTGTCCCACATTTGCTTCGCCGTTGTGCAACATGATATTTTCCTGTAATCATCAGCATTTATAGCACAATATAATAAGTTAATTGCATTAGCGTTGTTTTGCACTTTTCGAATATCATCCGCATCGTATTCCTCTTCGGATTTAGGAACCTATTCGTTTTCAACCTTTTTGGTTGGAATTTGTTCTCCCTTCATTATAACCTTCCACAGATGAAAGTTATTCGATTGAATGAATATTCTCATCCTCTCCTTCCAGTATGTATAGTTTGTACCGTCGAATAGTGGTGGTCGGGTGGAGCATTGTCATTCACCTATTCCTACAAAAGAGTCACGAGTAGAAGCCATGGATTGTTTCTCTCAAACGGTTAAGTCTTCGGAGAGTTGGGCTCTGATACCAATTGTTAGAAAATACACTTAACGCTAGAGGGGAGGTGAATAGCGTTATAATAAAAATAGCGTAAACTTGCGGAATTTAAAAATTGCAGGAATTAAGTAAGTGCGATAAGTAAATAAATAGGAACGAACGCACCGATGTATCCTGGTTCACCACAACCCGTGGCTAGTCCAGTCCCCGAGAGACTCTCTCGAGATTTCCACTAACACTGTTAAGCATACGGGTGCTCAACAAACCTTTACAGACTGAGGACACAAGCCTCAACAACTTTTGCTCGAAGATACAACACTTCAAGACTTCAACCAAAGGAATCACAAGTTCCTTCTTACAATACAAGGGAACAACTTTCCCTTCAAGTGTATAAAAACACTTTGCACTCAAAACAAGACTCTCCTTAAGAGTAGATATGAGTAAAATAAATATGCTCAAGAACGCAACAACTTTCGTCAACAATTTGGCTCTCAAAAACTTATGTAATGAATAGAAAATGATGAATAAGAGAGTATGCAAGCTTTAGCAATAATATTGTCAGTTGTTGTGTTGGTAAAACCGATTTGAAGATGTATTTATAGTGTCAAAACCATGCATTACCGTTGCCTAATTGCCAATTAAGAATTGCTGATTTTGTGCTATGACAATCGATTGTCAAAATGATACAATCGATTGTTTGCCAATCGTTCCAAAAATCATTCCCAGATTTTACGCATAACAATCGATTATCTAAGACATATAATCGATTACTGGCAACGTTCAAAAAATCATTTCCAGATTTTACTTAAAACAATCGATTGTTAGAATTATACAATCGATTACTTGGCAACGTTCAAAAAATCTTTTTCAGATTTTACTTAAAAACAATCGATTGTCAGAATTAAACAATCGATTATTTGGCAACGTTCAAAAAATCTTTTTCAGATTTTACTTAAAACAATCGATTATTAGAAATCTATAATCGATACTTGACGGTGTTTGAAAATATTTTGGCAACGGTCAGTTATATAATCGATTATGCTATGAGAACAATCGATTATTTATCAGTCTTTGAAGAATCTAATAGACACTGCCTCAACACAATCGATTGTCATAAGTTCACAATCGATTATTTTGTAGCTTTGAAAAACTCTGATGGACACTGCCTTAATACAATCGATTGTCATAAGTTCACAATCGATTATTGTGTGGCTTTGAAAAATCTGATGTACACTGCCTCAACACAATCGATTGTCATAGGGTACACAATCGATTGTCATGCAGATTTGAAAAATATGATGTACACTGCCTTAACACAATCGATCGTCATAAGTTCACAATCGATTGTCATGCAGCTGACTTAACATAATCGATTATCATAAGTACATAATCGATTATCTTAGTCCAGATTTTAGAGGCATGTTTAAAAATTATTTTGGCTAACATAAATATGCATGATTTAAAATCATTTTGCTTTAAATTAAATATGCATGATTTGATAAAAATGTTTTTACGAGAGAAGCCAAGTCTTGAGTCAAGTTATCGGATCAAGATCACAATTTAAAGAACGACTCATGAATAACTTTATTTCTTGGTCTTGTGCTTGAATCTCGTTATGTATCAATTTCGCGCTTGTGCTTGGACCTCGTCATATGTTAATTGCGCATAGTTTGTCATTCATCAAAACCTACAAATATGAACACACGTTTAGTATAGTGCCTTGAGAACGTGTTTCAACATACTGATATACTAACTGCTGCGTGTGAAAGAATTTCCTATGCTAGAGCTCTTGTGGAAATGGACATAACCCAGCATTTGCCTGATGAAGTTTATATTGAGATACTAGATGGAAGAAGCTGGTTGCAGACTGTGGAATTTGAATGAAAACCAACATTTTGTCTAGAATGTAACTCGTTTGGGCATAAAAATGGGGATTGTCAGAAGGGGGGAGCAACATGATGAAAGGCTACAGAAGCAGAGAAAGAGGAAAAAGAAGAAAACCATAATGAAGTGGCAACCAAAAGGTGTAAGTGAGGGGAATATAGCAAATCAACAGAGCTACCTGAGGTGGAACTACAAATGAACAATAGAGGAAAGCAGGTTGCAATTATCCAAGGAGCAAATGATAGAATTAAAAATAGTGAGATCAACTATGATGAATTGGCCAAGAGGAATACATTTGCAACACTAACTATAATGGAACCATCTGATGGGAATCAACATAAGAGAGAGAGCAGAAAAGAGACATGTATAATGGATCAAGGAGGCACCTCAAGTAACCACTACCCCAAATGATCATTTATCTTGGAATATTAGAGGACTGAACAAGTCCTATAAACATGAGAGTTAGTAAAATTCTTGCGGACAAATAAAGTAGATATGATAGCTTGTCTAGAAACTAGAGTGAAACAGCAAAATTCAAAGACAATTTACAAGAAACTGGGAGGTGAGTGGAAAATAGAAAATAACTATGCATTTACACCTAATGGAAGGATGTGGATAATGTGGAAAGAGTTAAATGTCCATGTTGTAATTCTGGAAAGTACTGACCAAATGATCTACTGTCAGGTGAAAGACAAGAATCCAACATTTGCTAGCTATATCACATTTGTGTATGGCCTGCATACCATACAGAACAGAGTATCACTATGGAGGAGTTTGAGAAATGTCCAATATAGTGACCCTTGGCTTATAATGGGTGATTTTAATAGTGTGTTAGGTGTGGATGACAGGATAAATGGACAACCAGTGCATCAATCAGAGATGGCTGATCTTCAGAGCTGCATTGATGACATTGGAGTGGGGCAGATTACCAAAAGAGGAAACAACTTTTCATGGAGCAACAAAAGGGATGCTGAGGTCAGAGTTTATAGTCATATAGACTGGGTTTTTTGGCAATGATGAGTGGTTCAATTCTTATACTGGGCTGGAAGCAGTATACATGCTACCTGGATGCTCAGACCACACTCCTATAATGACAGACACTGAAGTAATAAAAGTTAAAGTGAATAGACCATACATGTTACTAACAACAGTTATGAAACAAAAGGAATACATGGAAGAAGTTCAGAGAGATTGGAGTCAGCAGATCAAAGGGTACACTATGTATTCTATTTGGAGCAAATTGAAGAAACTTGAACAAAGTACCAGAAACATTCATAAGAAGCACTCATCTGTTGATAAGAAGCTGCAACAAATGAGAGAAGAATTGAAGGTAATACAAGGAAGGCTGAATGAAGATCACTTCAACAAAAAGGTGATTGAGGAAGAAAAGCAATCCTTAGAGAGCATTGAAAAGTAGGAAGCAATTCAAGAACAGATAGTGAGACAGAAATCAAGAGCAACTTGGATCCAACTAGGAGATAGCAATACAAAGTATTTCCATGCATATATGAAGTCCAGACAAGCAAGAAATAATGTGAGATGTATTCTCAATGATAACCAGCTGAACATTACTGATCCACAACAGATTCAACATGAATTCACACAATTCTTTCAACAGTTATTGGGTACAGCACCAATTGAGTTACCAGGAATTGATATCAATGTGGAAAGAGATGGTCCCTTCTTAACATTGCACCAAAAGCAACAACTGTTATCTCCAGTAACAAAGGAGGAGATCAGCCAGATAGTGCAGCACCTACCTAATGATAAGGCTCCAGGAATTGATGGCTATCCTGCAGAATTTTATAAAGAGTTTTGGCCAACTGTGGGGGAGGAAGTTATAGAGGCAGTGCAACAATTCTTTCAAAATGGCAAACTCTTGAAAGAGATTAACTGCACAATTGTTACATTGATTCCAAAAGTGAAAAATTCCAACTATGTTAAAGAATTTAGACTCATTGCTTGCTGCTCAACATTGTACAAAATTATTGCTAAGATTCTTACAAATAGGCTTAAACTGGTTGTGGATTATTTGGTTGGGTATTCACAGTTTGCTTTCATAGAAGGGAGAAACATACTTGATAATGTTATTATGGCACATAAACTGATTAAAGGTTATACTCAAAAGGCAATATCTCCTAGATGCATGATCAAAGTAGACATTAGGAAGGCTTATGACTCTGTGGAATGGGAGTTTCTAAAGGTAGTACTTCTTGATTTTGGAGTACCTTACAAAATGGTAGTACTAATCATGGAATGTGTTTCCATAGTAAGTTACTCTCTTTTAATAAATGGAGGACTAGCTAACAAGTTTGAAGCAAGGAAAGGACTAAGACAGGGGGACCCAATGTCTCCCTACTTGTTTGTTCTAGCCATGGAGTATCTATCTAGATCTCTGAAGAAGCTAAGCAGGAATCCAGATTTTAATTTCCATCCCAAATGCCAAACTACAAATCACACATATCTGCTTTGCAGATGACCTTTTGATGTGTTGTAGGGCTGATGAGATCTCAATGAAGTTACTGATGGAAGAATTTGAACAATTCTCAAAGGTATCAGGCCTTCAAGCAAATTTGGATAAAAGTTCTTTATATATAGCAGGTGTTTCAAGGGAATTCAGAGAGAAACTTCTTGTAGAACTTCACCTAGCAGAGGGAAAGTTTCCTTTCAAATACCTAGGAGTACCCTTATCTACAAGAAAGATCACAATTGCACAATGTATGCCTCTAGTAGAGAAGATAATGGACATAATTAGAAGCTGGACTTCCAAATTCTTATCTTATGCTGGAAGAATTTAACTCATCAAAAGTGTATTGTTTGAAATGCAAACTTATTGGGTTCAAGTTTTCCTCATTACAAAAAAAGCTATAAAGATGGTAAATGAAATTTCCAGGAATTACATGTGGACTGGCAGTCATGAGACTAGTCATAGGGCTCCAATAGCATGTGAGACATTGTGTAAACCAGAGGCAGTTGGAGGGTTGAACATTATCTTCTATGAAAGATGGAATAAAGCAGCTTTAACTAAACTTCTCTAGGCCTTAATGTCTAAAAAAGACAAACTCTGGATCAAATGGATCCATTGTCACTACATAAAGAAGAAGGACATTGCTACTATGGAAATCCCAAAGCAAGCTAGCTGGCTAGTAAGGAAGTTATTTGGAGCAAGGGACTGGTGGGCTACTGATAGCACAGGAATGAAAGCATGTATCCAGAATGGGCAATTTAGCATCAGGAAGGCATATATTCATACTACTCCACAATATCCCAAAGTTTAATGGAAAACATTAGTGATGGTTACTGGAATGCTACCAACATAGAAATATATCTTATAGATGGCAATGCATAGGCGTTTGGCAACAGTTGACAACCAAATGGGGAATTCAAACTGATCAGTCATGCATATTATGTGGGAGAGATATTGAAGAGACACATGACCACTTATACTTTGAATTTCATATTCACAAAGTGTGTGGCAAGGAATGTTACAATGGTTGAAGTATCAAAGAATGACAAGCAACTGGGAATCAGAAGTGCAATGGTTAACTGCTAATGTTAACAGCAGTAATCCAAGAAAAGCTATACTATGAGTGGTGTTTGTAGTAGTAGTCTACAACATTTGCATGGAAAGGAATGACAGAAGGTTTCGACAGTTGAGCAAAGAGGCCAAAGATAGAGCAAAGGAGATTACACTTCAAGTGCACATTATTGGACTGAAGAAACCTAAATGGTTACCCATTCTGCAGAATATTAACAGTTATCCTTCATGTAGTCCTTGACACTTGTAACAAGAGTCTTTGTGTGTTAGGATTTAGCTAAACAATAATAACTATAGAGTATTTAGTTGATTGTACTTTTGAGATCTGTTCTATTGTCCAAAGGAACAAATGATGTAAATTGACAAATGGTTGGAATAAAAATTTTTCTTTTCGACCAAAAAAAAATAGAAATAAAAAGGAATAACCAATTTATTTGATTACTATATGATTTGTATCCTTTGATTTTTTATTATTGTCTTATATTTCTACACAGTATATTAAATAATAATAAAATACAACTAATATTTATTAAATTAATATAATATTAGATCATAATTTTATTAAATTAATACTCTGTGCGCATCGCTAGTCCTAAATAAACGAAAAAGCCTCACGTTTTCTCTACTGTGATTTTCCCCAACCCGCCATTCGCCGCCACCCCCGAATGAAATGATAAAAATCTTATGTGTTTGTAATGATCACAAAACTTACAGTTATAGAGCTTAGAGAAGTTGAGGAAGAATCATAGACGGATTGGACTCCTCACTACGGCTGATTTCCGTTTCTGTTAAAGTGCTCTTAGGGTTTCCGCTTCTCATCAAGGTATATTTCTGGTAGCAGCTAAACTTTCAATTGTAACTGCTGTGGAATTGGGTATTATTTTATTATTCCAATTATCTCTCTTTGTGATAATATTTGTCAATTATATTGGTGTTCTTCTTAGAATTACATGTTTTCCAATTATACAATTACTTCCACCGATCAGTATCAATTATATTGGTGTTGTTCTTAGAATTACATGTTTTCCAATTATACAATTACTTCCACCGATCAGTTTGCAGGAGTAGATCCTTTAATTTGTTGTTCATATTTTTTTATATTAACACTTTTTTTACTTTAAACTTATTGGGTTTATCGAAGACGTTCTTGCTGGCAGTGTCACCATAAGTGAACTGTTTTTATCTCGAGAAAGGAAAAATTTATTTCGGAATTTGGGGGTAATGTTCTTCATTAACCATATGAGAATTTGTGTAATAGTATGCTGAATATTGTAAATCAAAAACTAATAGACTCTTAGCAATATCGGGGAAATCATACCAAGATACTTCTCTAATGACTCGAATGGTGTTTGCAAACGATAAAAATAATGTGTTATTAGTATAATATACTGGTGAAACTCGATAATATCTTGTATTCTCACAAAAATTTGTAATTTCACGAGATTATAATTCAAGGATTTTGTGTTAGCAAAACTTAATGTAATATAGTGTTGAAATTGGACATAATAATTTCACCATGATAATCGTGCTTTTGTTTTCTGCTTTCACCATAAAATGCACACACGTAATTATGTATATATTCTTTATTTATATGTTCTATTTGTGAGAAATATTAAGGTATAGAGCTGATGAAGAAGGAAATGAGCATATGTCACCTTTGTTATTGCAGTAAACAAAAAGGATATGGCCTGTTCCTCAATACTTGTTTAGGAAGTGCAAACCTTCTAGTTTAATGCGCTTTGTGACTTCATTGATCTATATACATAGAATGGTATTATTGCTTCACAGATAGTGTGTTCATTATCTGAATACTATTTAAGCGAAGTATATAGTAGAGTAGATTGCTTTAGGGATGGGGTTTGATTTTGAACAGAGCATCTGCTCTGAGGACAACTTCGCAATGTTTGGTTGTGATTGTATTCTGAAGTTTTCTTATGTAATAAAATATCTCTAAAGACATTCTCCCTGATTATATTATTTGGAGGCATTAAAGAGATTGGGTGAATTAAAGAGATTAAGGGTTTTGTTTATAATGGAAGAATAGAAAAGATAAGAAAGAATGCCAAGCTATGTATTCTTGTTACTGGTTATTCATTCGTTATTGTTAAAGTAGGAGAAATCTCTATGTCTTTTATTATCTATGTCCTTCATTCAAACTGTGTTCTTTAAGAAATGGTCAGAACATGTAGTTTCGAGATGCTTTCTAGGAATCTTTTCAAGTCTTTGATGTTCTCTGCTGTATGTTGCAGTTCATACCAAATATTGGAATTCGATTAGGTGTCTCATGTTGAAAGTATACTGTGACGTGTATTGTGCATACAAATCCTCTGTTATTTATATTGCACATTAGGTGTACTGCTCTGTGTTATGTATACAGATCATCTGTAATTGATTCATATTCTGTGGTCTTATTTTAAGATATACAACAGTGTTAGTAACATTTCGATTTACTAGAAGCCTACAACGGCAGATTATGTTTTATGTTAGGCAGCTTACTGGTTTTTGTTTCGTTTTCCACAATTCAATGTGTGATATAAATTTTTTAGGGAAACCTACTGTTCCAGAAGTTCTTGAGCCTAGTCAAACACTAGGACAGAAAATTATGGGAAATATGATGGACAACTGCTTCATCAGAAGTTTCACCTCTAAACCAAAGATTCAGGCTTCTGATAATTTACCACCTTCACCATCAAAGGTATTGCGTTATTTTGGGTTAATTTGTTGTCCTCACTGTTGCATGTAAATTGGAAATGTTTAAGAAAAAAGTTTATTTGTCAAATTCCAGTGAACAATGGAGCCCACGAGGTTCTTCTTAATAGAATTCTCAAATTAGAAATTCCTTTCTTATGGACTTAACAACATACTAAGTACATAATTCAGGTTTTCGTTGTTCACTATGTTAATGCACATGTATGCAGACCTGTTCTGTTAACACGAAGCTCACATGGGACCAATATGATGTGTTATGTGATCGTTAATAGTGAGATTTTCTGTAAATCTGCAAATAAGTTGTCATTTACTCACTAATATACTCTTATAATACAAAGGGCTATTGTTCCGTTTATTGCATCAATCAAGATTTTTTTCTTTAGTCAAACTACGATATTCAATTAGGAGAGTTCTTAACAGTACATGTTAATATTGATATCCTTTCTTATCAAAAGAGGATGATTCTAATGTTTCAAGAAGTATCCCGCCAAAGGTGTTTTGTTTTTCTTTTCTCACATTTCCTAAAGAAAATACTTCCAATGTATGTCTTATTTGATATCCTTTCTTGTATCTTCAACATTCCAAGAAAGTATCGTAAAGGGTGAATATGTTTGTTACATTTGTTATTGCAATGCAATAGTAACTTGTTTGCTTACCTATTGTACACTTCGATTGGGTATGTCATTTTCTTTTTCGTATTCTTGAGCCGAGGGCCTTTCATAAATAGCCTCTATGTCCCTCGGGGTAGGGGTAAGGTCTTTGTATACACTACCCTCCCTAGACCCAACTAGTGAGATTTCACTAGGACGTCGTAGTAGTTGTTGTTCCTTTAAACTGTGTTCTTTAAGTGATGGTCAGAACATGTAGTTTCGAGATGCTTTCTAGGAATCTTTTGAAGTCCTTGATGGCCTCTGTGGTCATATTGACAAAATGAATATTGTTATCATCGGAATGCAAGATCCTTCCTTCACTAGGTAGGGGTAAGGTCTGCGTACACACTACCCTCCCCATATCCTACTTGCGGGAATATACTAGAATTGTTGTTGTTGTTGTTGTTGTTTTTGGAATGCAAGATCCTTAGTTTCTGAAATCGTCAAAACTGTATCTATTTAAATTGAGTTTGAATTTATTTGCGAGTAAACTAGGCAGCTCATGGGCAGAGATTTTGTATCATTTCTGAACTCAAGTGGAAAGAAATTGTCTATACTTTTGACCTTTTTACGAACTAATTTTTATTTCATTTAAACTACAAGTTAGTTCTAAATTTGTTCTTTTACACCAGTTTTACGTAGGCATCAGTAAGACTACAAGGCAACAGTAAGCATTGAAGCTAGTCCTTAATTTGAATTGCAGCATTTATGATGGAGTTCTTGGCAGCTAATCATTTGGTATTGATTCTGCAGATATAGAGCCATGAATGGTGGAAAATTTTCACCTACTGAATATAGGGGTGCTTATCGGGCGGATTGGACGGCTTTTTACTCTTAACGGTTATTGGCTTTTAAATGTATTAATCCATTAGCCACCCGATAAGATATCAGGCGGATTAGTATCGGTTTAGCTCTTATCGGGCGATTATTGGGCGATTTATCGGCCTAACATACATATTCACTAAATATCTCTCATTCTCCTCGTCATAGAAATAATGAATTGCCATAAAAATAACGGCAGTATGATGCATTCAATTTTCTTTATCAGAGTCACTCAATTTGATTCCCGTGATTAGGAAATTAGCTTTACCATCTCCGGCATGTTGCCGAACAGGAGAATTACAACCAAAAATAAATTAAAAATAGAACCAAAAAATTTCTAGATCCCGAGATTAAAAATGATTAGAAGTAGAAATACATTTTTGTTAATCATTTTCAAGGATTCTAGTTTTTATATATATATATATATATATATATATATATATATATATATATATATATATATATATATATATATGTATGTATATATAGCGGTTTAACGGATTAGCCGTTAGGAAAATTGAATAATCCATCCCCAAACCGATAAGCCGTTAATAAAAAAAATTCAATCCGTTCCCTGTCCGTTAAGCCGTTAAGTCGTTACCAGTAAGTCGTTAAGCTTCGGTTCGGATCGATTTTCGGCTTTGGATCGGATTTGAACACCCCTAATTGAATAGGCAATGGTAGAAGTTGGTTGATCATGTCACATTATCAAGAAGATTGTTCAACAACAACAATAACTATCCAGTTTAGTCTCACCAAAAAGTGGGGTCTGGGGAGGGTAATATGTAGACGGGTCTTACCCGTACTCGAAAGGGCAGAGAGACTATTTCAAATCGACCCTCGACTCAGTGAAGGAAAGGAAAAACAAAAACAAAAACAAAGGCGCATTAGTAACCCCAGCAGAAATAATTATTTAAACATAAGAACCATAAATAAAATAGCATGCAATAATATCATATAGTAACTACCATAAATAACTACTATAAGGGAGACACAATCCAATACACAAATCATCTATGGATAGCCATGCCAAGACTCACCCAACCCCGGGTGAGAAGTACGAAAAACTCTGGGAGCCCCTTTTCTACAACCCTGATACTAGACCTCCAAACTTTTTTATCAAGGGTCATGTCCTCGGAAACCCGCATTCTAGCCATGTCATGTCTAATCACCTCTCTCCAATACATCTTAGGCCTCCATCTGCCTCGCCGTATGCCGACCTTCGCCAGCCGCTCACAACTCCTCACCGGGGCATCAGGACTTCTCCTCCGCACATGCCCGAACCACCTCAGCCTCGCTTCTCGCATCTTCTCATCACCGGGGCCACCCCCACCTTCTCTCAAATAACTTCATTTTTAAACTTATCCAACCTGGTGAGCCCGCACATCCAACTGAGCATCCTCAACTCCGTAACCTTCATTCTCTTAACATGAGAGTTCTTCACTGGCCATCACTCCGCCTCATACAACATGGCAGGTCTAACCATAGCTCTATAAAATTTCCCCTTGAGTTTCTGTAGAACTTTCTTGTCACACAGGACTCTTGATGCAAGCCTCCACTTTGACCACCCCGCTCTTATATGAAGAGTGACGTCCCCGTCAATCTCTCCGTCCCCCTGAATCACCGACCCAAGATATCTGACATTTTTCATCTTGGCGTTGACCTAAGATGCAATCATCACGTCTCTGCCTACTTCGCTCTGCTCGGCGCTAAACTTGCACTCCAGGTATTCTGTCTTAGATCTGCTTATTTTGAAACCCTTAGACTCGAGAGTCTGTCTCCATAGCTCTCAGTAACAACGACCCTTATCCCGTCTATCAAGACTATGTCATCAGCAAATAACATACACCAAGGCACATCCCCTTGAATATGTCGGGTTAGAGCATCCATCACCAAGGCAAACAAGAGAGGGCTAAGCGCCGATCCTTGATGGAGCCCCACAACCACTGGAAAATGGTCTGAGTCGCCACCAACGTCCTAACCCTTGTCTTAGCTCCATCGTACATGTCCTTGATTACTCTGATGTAGGCTTCCGGCACGCTCTTCGCCTCCAAGCACCTCCATAGCACCTCCCTTGGGACCTTGTCATACGCCTTCTCCAAGTCGATAAGCACCATGTGCAGGTCCTTCTTCTTATCTCTGAACTGCTTCACCAGCCTCCTGACAAGGTGGATAGCTTCTGTAGTGGAGCGATCCGGCATGAAACCGAACTGGTTCACAGATATAGATGTCATCTCCCCACCCTCGCCTCGATCAACCGCTCCAGACCTTTATGGTGTGACTTATTAATTTGATACCCCTATAGTTGTTGCAGCACCGGATGTCCCCTTTGTTCTTGTACAAGGGCACCACTGTACTCAACCTCCACTCCTCCGGCATCCTTTTGGTACCGAAGATCGCATTAAACAACCTGGAGAACCACTCCACTCCTGACCTACCCTTGCACTTCCAGAACTCCACCGGGATCTCGTTAGGCCCGGTCGCTCGACCCCTACTTATCATACGCAAAGCCCAATGACCTCCTCCGCCCTAATGCGCATGCAGTACCCAAGGTCTCTATGTTGCTCTGAATGCCCCAACTCCCCTAGCTCTATGTTACGATCCCCCTCCTCGTTAAGTAAGTCTCGAAAGTACGTCTGCCACCTCTGCTTGACTTGAGACTCCCCCATCAGAACTCTACCATCCTCGCCCTTGATGCACCTAACTTGGTCAAGATCACGCGCCTTCCTTTCCCTTGCTTTAGCTAACCGGAATAACTTCCTGTCCCCGCCTTTCTCCCCTAGTTCCTCGTACATGCGACCAAACGCCGCGTTTTTAGCTTCTGTAACCGCCAGCTTTGCTTCTTTCCTCGCCACCTTGTAGATCTCCCTGTTCGCTCTCCGTTCTTCCTCGTTTGTGCTCCCGGCCAACTTAGCAAACGCCGCCTTCTTCACCTCCACTTTTCCTTCGACTACATCATTCCACCACCAGTCACCCTGATGTCTGCCTGAATAGCCCTTGGCTACCCCAAGCACGTCCCGTGCTACCTCCCTAACCAAGTTCGCCGTCTCTGACCACATAGCGTCCGCTTCCTCAAAACTTCTCCAAGCTCCGCCCTCAGCTAACCTCCTCTCCAATTCCTGTGCTTTCTCCTTATTCAAAACACCCCATCTAATCCGCCGTTGTCCCCGAGCACCCCTCCTCTTCCTCCTCACCCAAAGACCGACATCCATCATTAGGAGTGTATGAAGAGTCGAAAGTGACTCTCCCTGAATAACCTTGCAGTCCTTGCACATACCCCTATCGCTCCTTCTGAGGAGGAGGTAATCAATCTGGGTCCTCGCTGCCGAACTCTTGGAGGTGACCAAATGCTCCTCCCTCTTCTGAAATGTCGAGTTCGCAATTAGAAGCTGGGAAGCCCTGGCGAAATCAAGCAGTGACGTGCCTCCTCCGTTCCTAACCCCAAAGCCGAAGCCACCGTGCACTTCACTATAACCACCAGCATCAGTCCCAATATGACCATTAAAGTCCCCTCCAATAACTAACTTCTCAGATTGGGAAATACTACCCACCAGATCATCCAAGCCCTCCCAAAAGCGCCTTTTAGCCTCCTCGTCTAAGCCCGCTTGCGGCGCGTAAGCGCTGATGACGTTGAGGACGCAGCCCCCAATAACCAACATAATAGACATTAACCTATCATTCACTCGCCTAACCTTGACCACGGACTCCCTTATATCCCTATTTACCAAGATGCCCACTCCATTCTTTCCTCTCACGACCCCAGAATATCACAGCTTAAACCCGTCTGCATTCCTCGCCTTCGACCCTTTCCACCTAGTCTCCTGGACACAGGCTATGTTAACCCTCCTCTTCTGAAACATGTTCGCCAACTCAATGGACTTATCCGTCAGAGTGCCTATGTTCCACGACCCAATCCTTAATCTATGAGCGTCTGCTACGCTCTTCCAACCCTTACCTCCCTCCCTACCCGCAGGACCACTCCCTGCCCCCTACTCACCCCCGCCACCGCCCCCACCCCCCGAGGACATGACCTTACACTATCATCCCCCGCCGCTGCCACTATCTCTCCAACCGACTATGGAGAATAGTGACGCACACACACACTATAGCGGAATACACAAAAAGATACAAACCAAATAGCAATAGAGTAAACCTCACACTGAATGCTAGCTAGAATACGTAAAAAGGTGTACAAAGTAAACAAGAGAGCGGGAGGTACCAACTCCCAGTGGAAAAACCTGAAAGTAGGCTTTGATGCGCCCAAGGTCAACTGCTACCAACTCTTGCACGTCTCGGCAGATGTTGCTTAGCTCTTCACTCCCAAACGCCGCGAACTGGCCTCGCCGCCGGGACTAGTACCTGGGGAAAGTTTTCCTGAAGCTTATCGGAACGTGTAGTTCTGCTGCGTCCTGCCGAAAATCTGAACGGGAGTCACCGGAAGTACTGTAGCTTGCCGAAAATTCTTGCCGGAAAAATAAGGCACATGTCCAAGAAAAGACAACACACCCACAAAAAGCAGAAGAGAGAATAGGAAGAAAAGAGCAGGGGTCGCCGGCAAAATCGCTGGCGAAAAGCAAGAATTCAAAAATCCTGTGAGAGAAAATGGCCAGCGAAAAGCTCTTCCAGCGAAGGGTCAACTAGAAATTGCGAAAGTATAGATTTGTAGATCTGATGATAAGATCCTTAATCTGTAAATCCGGCAATAGGTGATTTTGTATCTGTAAGTTGCTCTTTCTATTTCTTACTACTTTTTTCAGAGGGTTTCTGTGTTATTTATGCAGCAACAAACACTAATGTTCTGTTAATTTCTTAAAAAAGAGCCCACGAGCTGAAAACAGAAGGTTTTAGGGTTTAACCGTAGTTCCGTTAATCCCTAGCACTTTTCAGATTACAAACTCCGTAAATCCCTTGTTCATCTTCTTCAAAAATCAAATAAGAAAAAACTCCATTTATTTTTCTATGAACAACACGCACACAAAAACGCAGTCAGCGACAAAAAAGGCAAGAAAAAAATTGAAGTTTTAAAGTTTGAAAAGGTGAAAATAATAAAAGATTTAAAAAAAGGGGAGGAAAATCGGAGAGTAGCGAGTTTCCGAAGGCTATGCCGGTTTCCGTGGTGTTGATTCCGAAGATTGTTTAACTACAGTACAATTCATTTTCTCATCTCTTAGGAGTTGCAAAAAATATGTCATACAATTCGAATGGATGTATTTTTTGTAATGCGATATTTTAGTTTTTTCCTTATTAACAATGATATTTAATATTAGTATTTGACAATTTTTTATATGTGTACATTTGAAATGATGATTACCATTTGGTAACAGTAGGGAATTTTTTTTATCTAATTATATTTATTAAAATCTAAGATTAGCGAAAGAAAATATGGTCATTGAAGTGTTGTTATTGAAGGTAGTATACAATTAGTGAATGAAATTTTCGTTGCTAAAAGCATTTATAACGACTGGAAATGATGATTAGCAAAGGGAAATTTGGACGCTAAACGAAGATATAACGACTGGATTTCTTATTGTCGCGAAAGGGTCATTAACGACCAGACTAGAATCCGATTGTTTACTTTTAACGACGAGTCTGTAACGACCGGTGACGACCGGATTTTTTTTGGTTGACTTATAACGACCATATTTAGTTTTTTAACGATCGAATATCCCTTCGTTAAAGACCTTTTTCTTGTAGTGAGAATTATGACACCTCCATTATCAATAAATGTGGCAAACGTTTCACCAATGGGTTCAATATAAATTACTTATACATTAAAAAAATTAACCACATATGTATAATGTTATTTTTCAGCAATCTGCCCCTCTAGCTCCGCACATGGTATCACTTAAGCTTACTAGCGAGAAGATAAAATCAAAGAAAGTAGATGGAGATAGTTTGATCATATCCTGCATAAACATTTAGAATTTTATTTTGTGTCTCATACAACTTATATTAATTGTATGAGATAATTATTGTCTCATAATTTTGTGGATCCAGAAATGTAAGATTGGGGTCCATAATTTTGTGAGATAAAAAGGGACCTCATACAACTAGCGTCAGTTGTATGAGACACAAAATAAAATTTCTCCTGAAGATTTGTGGAGTTAAAAGGGAACGTCCCACTTGTCAAATATATGTGTAATAGATTAATTGTATATGGCTAAAATTGGGCCCACCCCATTTAACTGATTTACCGGGTGTGAAGGATTGAACACTGAGCACCATGGCACGAAGATTGGGTACCGAATTTGGGATTCAAGATGTATGTTGAGTTCGAGATCAGTAGTGATCGAGACCAAATGATACACATAGCGGGCAAGATCGAAGACTGCCTAATAACGGAAAAATGAGATATCCGTGACTGGTCGAAGATCATGGTGATATCTCGGAACAAATCAAATCAAGGGCGATTGTCTAGGCTAATTATGGGATTTACTTACGTAATTATAATTGTACCGTAGATAGCATTCCTCTATTATATAAAGCGAGTTCTAATCATTTTGTAAGGGGATCACATTCACGCATATCAAAGCAATACAACACTTTCTGTCTAGTATATTCTTATTCATCGGTTTGCTTATTTCTTAACTATTCGAGTACCGACCAGTTCGAGGATACTCAAGCTCGAGGGTTGAATTACGTTTCAAAACTAATTTATTTGATCTCATTGTTAATTTCTATTATTGATCTTCATATTCATTAATTGGTATTAGGTGAAATTATGTGTCTTTAAAACTATATTATAAATTTAGTTAATTATTATGCAATTTTAAGGGTAAACATTAATATTAGGAAATCTGCTAAAATTCTGTCAAGTATTTCATGAATATCGTCATTGCTTGATAATTAACAAAGGAGGAGAACACGGGAAATAAATAAATGAATCAAAGAATCCATAAACCTATCGGTTATCAATATTGAGAAAGTGCCATTTGCTTCTACGCCAAGGCTAGGGCTGGGTATATATCGGATAAAATTAATGATCCGAATCGTTAATTGTTTATTGGGTTATTGGAATCAGATTATTGGATTAACAGTTCAGTAACCGTTTAGAATTATCGGGTTATCAGTTCGGGCCTCGATTTGTTAATTTTGTTAATGGGTTAACCGATAACCCAATAAGAATTAATAAACTTACGACTTTATCCTTAAGTATATACAAATGTTAGGGCTTCAGTTCATTCTCTCCTATTCTTTCTCAACTCCACTCTTCAGTTGCTTCATCTTCATTCTTCATAGACCTTACTATTACTCCTAGAGTAAGTCTTTAGTATACTATATGTGAATTCTTCTCTTTTTTTGTGCTTAACTCCAGTAAATTATCTTCTCTTTTTTGCTTAACTCTAGATTGAGTTATCTTATCGGGTAAAACGATAATCGAACCGATAATGATCGATAACCGATTAACCGATACCTGATAACTGGTATCGTATTGGTTCAGTTATGTGTTTATCAAATTTGTAAATCGATAACCGATATACTAAACCGATAATATTCGTAACCAAACCGAACCAACCGATACCCACCCTTAGTCAAGATACTTAGACGATGATCAATTTTGTGGGTCGTGCACCACTAATTTAATTTAATTTAATTATTCTCGATTCTTTTTTTTTAAATATAGATAGCATGGGTACCTGAATTAATTTAAGCAAATAATCGAAGTATTCCTTCTTCTTTTCTCAAAGGAAAACAAATTTTTATGGTTAATCATGCTATGGGCATAAGACAAAATTGTTCCCGTATCCGTTGCAGAAGAACACAAAATTGAACGGCTCAAATGAATGTTAAAAGTAATACTAGTATGATGTATAAACTAAATTCAGTACTGGAAAAACGCGGGAAATTGACTTGGTAAAGGTGACCGTTTTGTTCATAAATCACTCGTTATGTGAACAAAAATTAAACTTGTTGGACAAACTGACCCTTCAACATACTTTCTTGATAGCTACGCGGTACTTTACCGAAGGAAAAAATAGTTTAATTGACTACTAGTTACTTTCGTATGAAGTTAGAAGAGATAAAGCGCCCAAAAAAAGAAAAGAAAGCAGTACAAAAACCAATTTCTCCTGGTCAGAAGACCACTTACTTTTCCATAATCGCAAATAAATTGATTATTAACTTGTTAGCATGAGAATTTGCGGAAGTTAAAGGGGAATTTCCATGGGGAAAACATCCAAAATTTCAGAGAATGACAAGAAAAGAGGTCAAAAAAAATTTCACCGTATATATATTTACATAAAAATAGCTATGCATAAGCAAAATGGAAATGAGGCTATCTATCTCACTAAGTAATACAAAGCTGAAATACTAGCTATTGGGCTTAGTTGGGCATGTGTGTACGTCTAGGCCTATGTGTATGTCAACATCCCCCTCAAGCTTGAGGTGACAACACACCAAGCTTACCAAGTAAAGAATGATGAAGGGGCCCGGGAAGTGGCTTGGTCATAATATCCACAAGCTGGGTAGAACTGGGAACAAAATGCATAGATACCAGTCCTGAATTGAGACTCTCACGTACATTGGCAGTCAATTTTGATATGTTTTGTCCTTTCATGGAAGACTGAATTCTTGGCAATGTGTAAAGCAGCAAGACTATCGCAAAAGATTGGAACAGGAGCAGAAACATGTAAACCAAGATCATCTAGTATCCTGACCAACCAAGACACTTCAGCAACAACTTTTCTGAGAGCCATGTATTATGCTTCAGCAAAAGATAGTGAAACAGTGGGTTGCTTCTTGTTTTTCCAAGGGATTGGTGAACCACCAAGTGTAATGTAAAAATCAGAAACAGAGTAGGCTTTGAAAGAGGTATCAGAAGAGGAAGAAAGAAGAATCCCTAAAGCGTGAGCATTGGACAAATACCTCAGGGCATGGAGTGCAACAAGCATATGAGGAACTTGAGGAGCTTAAAGAAACTGACTTAAATGTTGAACGCAAAAAGATATATATGGCCTTGTGTGTTGGGGAAAGTTGATTTTTCCAATAATTCTCCGATAGGTGCTAGGATAAGTTAATGGGGCACTCATATCAGCAGTCAACTTGACAGAAGTATCAAGAGGAGTCACAACATGTGAAAAATTATGACATTGAAATTCTGCCAGCAAGTCATGTGTTAACTTCTGTTGGCTAATGATGTATCCTTCAGGACATTTAGTGACTTCCAAACCAATAAAATAATGGGTTGTCCCCAAGTCATTTATTTTAAATTGTTGGTCAAGAAATAGCTTAACACTATTCAATTCAGCAACATCATCCCCAGCTATTAGGATATCATCAACATAAACAACAAGTACAATAAGATAAGTAAAAGTAGACTTTGTAAATAGGGAGTAGTCATTCATGATAGAAATGTATCCTCTTGTAGACAAAGCTTTAGACAATTTAGAAAACCCTTATCTGGATGCTTGCTTGAGGCCATACAAAAAAAATTTGAGCTTGCATACCGAAGGGAAAGAAGAAGAACCAGTGGAAGAAACCTGCAGCCCAGTTGGGATCTTCATGTAAACTTCCTCATGAAGGTCACCATGGAGGAACACATTATTTACATCAAGTTGATAGACAGTCCAGTTCCTCTTTATAGCAAGGAAAGAAGGCAACTGATAGTAGTAAATTTGACAACCGGAGATAATGTTTCATTGTAATCAATTCCCTTATTTTGAGTATCACCCCTAATGACTAACCGCGTCTTGTACCTCTCAACAGAACCATCATATTTATGCTTTATTTTGTACACCCATTTGCAAGGTATATCCTTTTTGTTAAAAGGAAGAGGTACAATATCCCAGGTGTTTTTAGCTTCTAATACTTGAAAGTCTTTTAGCATGGACTCCAACCAAGCAGGATTAAAAACAACCTATTGATAGTACTGAGGCTCATGCAAGTGTAATTCTGTGAAAGACATATGAGGAACAGTAGATACAGGGGCAGAACATACATATTCTGCTAGATGAGGAGGTGGATGTGATAGGGATCTTCTAAGAGGAGGATCAGATGTAGGAGGATTGGAAGGAGGTGGGGCATAAATGGAAAATGGTAAAGATTCTAGAACAGTAGGAGGAGGAGAAATAGAGGGATCATCAGGAGGAATAGAAATTTGGGAGGATGTAGAATTAGGAGGAAAACAGAATGAGAAGGGATAGGTAGAGTATGGTGATGATTAACATCAACAAAGCTGGAAGGTGAAGGAAGGGAAGTGGTAGAAGAATTAGTGGAGAAGGGAAAAACATGCTCATGAAAAACAACATCTCTAGAGTAGAAGATAGATTGAGAGGACATAATAAGTAATTTGTATCCTTTCTTCACACAAGGATAGCCAAGGAAAATGGAAGGGATTGCTCTAGATTGAAATTTGTCTTTACTATGTTTAGGAGATGTAGCAAAACAAAGGCATCCAAATGATCCAAGATGATCATAAGAAGGTGAATGGCTATGTAGTTTCTCAACAAAGATATCCAAATGATCTAAGATGATCATAAGAAGGTGAATGGCCATGTAGTTTCTCAAAAAGGGGATATGTTGTTAAGGATAGTAGAAGGGAACCTATTGATGAGATATGTGGCTGTAAGGACACATTCACCCCAGATTTTAGTAGGCAAATTGGATTGAAATAATAATACTCTGCAAGTTTCTAAGAGGTGCTAATGTTTCCTTTCCACAATACCATTCTATTGTGGTGTGTGGGGAATAGTGGTTTGGTGAAGAATTCCTTGAGAATAAAAGAAGGATCTGGACTTTAGACTATAGCCTATCAAAAGTAATATAAGACCTGAAGGCCTGAACTGAAGTGTGGAAATGATTCTGCACCATAGAGGTGAAAGCTTTGAGTACAAACAGAACATTACTTTTGCTAGAAAGTAAGTGGGTCCAAGTTGCCATAGAGTAGTCATCCACTTAGGTAATGAAATATCTAAAACCATTATATATAGTAGTGTTATAGAGTCCCCAAATGTCAATGTAGACCAATTGGAAAGGAGTAGTAGATTGAGTAGTGCTATCAGGGAAGGGCAACCTTTGTTGTCTAGCCATAGGACATAGAAATGATTGTTTAGAGTAGATTTGTGAAGAGATAAAAGGAATAGATTTCATTCTGTTATAGGACATGTGACCTATTCTTTGATGCCAAAACAAATCTGTTGTATTAATATCAACTGATGAATTACATGAGGGACTAATGGGGATTGGCAGAATTGAAAACATGAGAAACATTAGGATCAGAAGATGAAACAATACATAAAACATCAATTGGGAATGAGGAAACTAAAGGTCTATCATCAAGATGAAGAAAATATAATCCATTGTCAGTCTTACCAATTTCCAGTGGCCTCTTCAGAGAAGGGCCCTGTAAGAAGTAATGGGAAGTAGTTAGAACTGCAATGCAATAAAATTGTAAAAGAAGCTGATATATTGAAATTAAATTGAACTGAAATGATGGGACAAGCAGAACATTGTGTAACACAATATCAGATCTAAGTTGTAAAGATCCAATAGATACAACTTTTACTTTGTAGCTATTTGGTAGAGTGATTAAGTAAGGTCTAGTTAATGGTTGAAGATTGTGAAGAAGATATTTGTGAGGTGTCATGTGATTAGTAGCCCCTGAGTCTAAAAGTGTCAACAGTTAATTGTGAAGATGCACAAGCATGAAAATCCACAGACCTAACTACAAAAATGCAAAACAAACCTGCAAAATGGGCATATGCATGATTGTCTCCAGAATGAGAATCACTTGAGATACCAGAAGAAATATGTGACTGCTTCAGGAGATTGAGAAGGTGCTGATATTGTTCTGTAGTGAATCCATGGTTGACAGGTAAAGATTGTTCCATAAATAAGGTCAATGGAGTAGAATTAGTACCCTCAGGTTGAACACATGAAGTTGATCTCTTGTTTTTAGTGAACTTGAAGTCAGAAGGAAAATCTTGGAGTTTGTAATATTTCTCAATGGTATGACCTGGTTTTTTTGCAATATCTGCACATCATGGGTTGTCCAGGCATCTTTGACTCAAAATGAATCTTCTGATTGAAAGGTCTTTGACCATCATGATTTTGTGAATGGATTGAAGGAGTGGAGGTTGCAGAAAAAGACACAGAATCACTGGAAAAACTTGGAGATGGGAATTTTTTCCTTTGTCTCTCATCATGTTGTGGCATGGAATAGGCACTACTAACTGATGAGAGTGGTGATATCATGAGAATGTTGCTTTTGACAGTACTATATGACTCATTTAGTCCAGCTACGAACCAGAATAATTTTATTTCATCAAGGAACTCGGGTAAAGCACCACATGCACATTTAGGGCCTAGATAAGCAGTCTAAAGCTCATCCCAAAGACTATGAAACTTTGTAAAATAAGAGGCTATGTCTGAGGTTCCCTGGGAAATGGTTCCAATTTCCCTTTGTATCTGAATGAATTTGGAACCGTTACACTGACCAAATCTTTCGCTTAAGTCTAACCAAATTTTTTTCGTTGTGTCATAATCTAGGACACTGGTTGCACTGTCTCTAGAAAGAGAATTGGTGATCCAAGTGACCACCATATCGTTACACCTTTCCTAGTAGGAATAATAAGGTGAGTTATTAGGAGGTTTGGGTTGACGGCCATCAATTAGTGCCAATTTATTTTTGGCAAAGAGGGAAAATAACATGCTTTTATGCCAGGCAACAAATCCAGTACTATCGAAAGGCGGAGATACTAAGTGAGTGCCAGGATTGTCTGAGAGATGAATATAAAGAGGATGTGAGGGATCTAAAGTGAATATGGTGAATCCATCGGATTCGAATTGATTAGATGAATTCATATGCTCATCACCCATTTTGTATCCAAAATACTCAAATACAATAGAAATCTATTAGGAATTGAGGCATGCAATTTGAGATTAGAGAAGAAGATATCGTCTTTATTCACTACCCGAAAAAGACAAGGCCTTCAAATGAATCTTGAAGCAGAAGACAGAAACACCGATCGAAATCAGAGGAAAATCACCAGCAAACCGTCATTATATCTTCGAAAAGCGATGGCTAAGGTTGAATTTCGTCTCAATCGAAGAAAATCCCAAATCAAAAGCTAGGGTTTTAGAAAACCTAGAATTGTGAAGATTGAACTCCACAAGTATGAGTGAGTGAAATCAATCGAGCATATGAACTCGTGTCCTGCTCTGATACTATGTTAACATGAGAATTTGAGGAAGCTAAAGAGGAATTTTCATGGTGGAAACACCCAAAATTTCAGAGAACGATAGAGAGAGAATGACAAGAAAATATCTAATCTTTCATTAGGAGCTCAAAATTATTCTTTCTAGAATATTCCACCGTAAGTATACTTACATAATAATGGCTATGCAAAAGCAAAATGTAAATGAGGCAATCTATCTCACTAAGTAATACAAAACTGAAATATACAACAACAATAACAACAACAATAACCCAGTATAATCTCACTTAGTGTGGTCTGGGGAGGGTAGTGTGTACGCAGACCTTACCCCTACACTGGGGTAGAGAGGCTGTTTCCAAATAGATCCCCGGCATCCTTCCTTCTAAAAACTTCCCACCTTGCTTTTGGAGAGACTCAAACTCACAACCTCTCGGTTGGAAGTGGTGGTTGCTTACCATCATAACAACCCCACCAAAACTGAAATATACAAAGCTGAAATACTAGCTATTGGGCTTAGTTGGGCCTGTGTGTTCGTCTGAGCCTATGTGTATGTCAACAAAACTTTCTCTTTTGGCTTCCTTCATTTATTTTTGTTTTCTGTTTTTTGGCTGTTCCCGAATTGACTTTGTCAAAAGAAGGCAAATATGCATGAGGGAGATTTATTGTATGCGCCATTTAAAATTTTGAGGCTGCAGACATTACTGCAATAGCCTAAATTAGTGTATATGACTGTAAAAGCATAATACTATATATGGTATATGCACCAAATAATTAACCAAATTATGTAAAGTAATTTTTTTGTTACATCCAGTTGAAGATTCGGCCATCTTTTCATCCCTACCAACAAAAAATGACCAAGAAATTAAACCGGGCTGGTGATTCATTAGTTAGGCGTTAAAGGAAGATAACTGGAGGATTTTGGCACTGTTTATCATTTCACTGAAGTGGCGATATAGCTATAGGCTGTCTTATAATAACAAGGCACAGAATTTTAATGTATGAAAACTACTTTCAGCAAATTAGTCAATTGTTGGATATAAAAAACCCCACAAAGAAAATGCAAAAAAAAAAAGATGAGCGTTTTGACTGTTTGGCCACCCATTTCCTATTAAAATACGTGTCCATCAGATGTATTTGGAAATTCAGAATCATGTCATGGAGGACTTGGGCTTGGTCTTGGGCATGGCTGAACTTGGGCTTATATTAGACTCCTTACCTATATTGAGAGTTTGTTTTCATTATTATTTTAGTATAATTATAAAGTAGAAGGACATACTTCAGAAGTTTCAAGGGGTTGCTGTAAGTGTTTATGCGCTCACTTCATCTAAGACTTCTAATGAGCATTGTTAGTCATAGAGAAAGTATTAATAGCGTGTTTGGATTGTTGTTACTTATTGTATTGTATCGCATTGTTACTTTATATATAATATTTATTTTGATTGTTAATTAAATTTTATTATATTGTATCGCTAGATTTATCGTTACGTAACGACGAAAAGTGTCACTTTATGAAATGGTGAATTTGATGTGTTGGCATCATTACCTTACTTTTTTCTATCATCTTGTCCTTTTTTATTATTAATTATTTTTGTAAAAATATGTATATATCATATATTCACTTATATGGTTCGAGGCAAGTTAGTTGTTGTAGTACTTAAATTTTTTTTTTTGGTAATTAAAATTTTTATTAATCACCAAAAGGTCTTTACATATCAAAGACAGTTTTAAACTCAACTGCCTATCTAATAAAAACACGAAATCTATGCTACTCTAATATTCAGTATTCATATCATGAACTGCTGAATATGTATACTAAGCCTAGGATGAGCTCGAACATTACAAATATAGGCTATACTACTTAGGAGTTTGTCACAATTACAGTAAGTGTTTTCAAAGATTCTTGCATTTCTTTCCAACCATATACTATAGAACATTTCTGTGATGGTCATCTTGAATGTGAGAGCTCGGACAGATTTCCCTTTGGATTGTAGAATGATCCAATTGCAGAATTGCATCCAGTTATGTCCATTGAAGTCATCCATATTCAGCCATTGTAGAACTTTGTGTCTCAGTTGTGTAGCATAGATACAATGTAGGAAGACATGATCTCTAGTTTCCTCTTCTTGCTGGCACATAACACACATCCCTGAGATATTCAATTTCCATTGCAGCAGTCTATTTTTGGTAGGCAGTCGATCCTGCAGCAGTAACCATACGCTAAAGATAGCCTTTGGTCTAGCTGCATTTTGCATAACCAAATTCTTCCATGGAACTCTGGCTGAATCTCCGAGCAGCTGCAAGTACACCTTCCTTATAGTGCAGGCAGTTTCATTGAGCAAATTATGAAGTTGCAGTAGCTTTACTCCTTCCACAATCTTCCTTACCATCCAGCTAGCATTATTTGGAATAGTGAGGCTGTCCAGTTGTTGTTGTTTAACATACACACTGTGAATCCATTTGACCCATAGCAGGTCTTTCTTGTGAGCTAAATCCCATCCTAGCTTAGCTATTGCAGCTTTGTTCCACAACGAGATGTTAGTTAAGTTAAGTCCCCCAACAGATTTAGGCATACACATTTTCTCCCAGGCTACATATGCTTTCTTGTTGATGGTCACAGACCCTGACCAAATGTAGGTTCTGCAGATACATTCCAATAGCTTGACAACTTTAGAAGGCATAATGAATAGCTGAGCCCAATAAGCTTGGACTCCAAGAATAACAGATTGAACCAGTTGGCATCTGCCTGCATAGGATAGATATCTTGCTGTCCAGGATGTTATTTTTGCTGTGATCTTATCAACCAAAGGTTGCCATTGAGTAACTGATAGTTTCTTGGTAGTTAATGGGACTCCCAAGCATTTGAAAGGAAGATCACCTTTAACATAACCAAGAAGATTGAGGATATGATGTTGATTTTCAATTGCAACCCCCCCAAAATACACTGCACTTTTGTTTAGGTTAGCCTTCAGCTCAGTAGCAGCTAGAAATTGAGAGAAGAAATGAAACATAGCACTTACTGATTGAGTTTCCCCTTTGACAAATAATAACAAATCATCTGCAAAGCTCAAATGAGTGATTCCCAGCTTCTTACTTCCTGGATGATATGTGAAGTTCTTAGTATGCTGCAATTGTGCCAGAGCTCTACTAAGATATTCCATAATGATAGCAAACAAGAAGGGAGATATTGGATCTCCTTGTCTCAATCCTTTAGCAGCTTGAAAGGGCTTTGTTGTTTCACCATTAACTACAACAGTGTAGCTAACAGTTTGAACACATTCCATGATCCATTTAATAAACCTGCTAGGGAAATCAAGTTCTTCCATAATCTGTTGTAGACTGCTCCATTCCACAGAGTCATAGGCTTTTTGGAGATCAATCTTGATCATGCATCTGGGAGAGATGTGTTGTCTGGAGTACTGTTTTATTAGCTCATGAGCTAATATCACATTATCTGCTACTCTTCTTCCTGGTATAAATCCTGCCTGGGAGTTGCATATAATACTACTCATCACTTTTTGGAGTCTATTAGCCAACAGTTTGGATATGATCTTATACAAGACTGAACAACAAGCTATTGGCCTAAACTCCTTCACAGTTTGGTGATTGGGAACCTTGGGTAACAAAGTAATTGTTGCACAATTGACTGGACTGTAAATTTTGGAAGTTTGAAACAAATTTGTAACTGCTAACATCACCTGCCTCCCAATGATATGCCAAGACTGCTTGAAGAACATTGCATTGAACCCATCTATACCTGGAGCTTTATCATTTCCAATAGCCTTCAAGCTATCAACTATCTCCCTTTCAGATATATCAGCTATAAGCTCCTTCCTTTGAATTTGAGATAGTTTTGGTCCATTCCTCATATATAGCTTATTTATTGCTGGAAGTGTGTTGGCTGCTGTTCCCATCAGAGCTTGATAAAAATCCCTGATCTCCTTCTTCAATTCTTCAGAATCATTTATCTTCTGACCTCCTTCTGTGGATAGTTCAATGATCTTTTTATATTGATTCCTCTCCTTCATAACTGCTGAGAAATATTTATTGTTGGAATCCCCTAGCTTGATCCACTTAGCTCTTGATTTTTGTTGTAAGGCTGACTCTTCTACAAGTGACCATTTCTCCAGTTGCTGTACCATTTCCTTTGCTTTTTGTTGGAGATTGTCTGAATAAGAAAGATCCAGTTGATGCTGCATATCTATCAATTCTTTCCTACTGCTTTCAATCCTTTGGGAAATGTTTTTAAAGTCTCTAACATTAAGAGATTTTAAAGGCTGTTTAAGTGCTTTAAGATTATTCCATACTCCTTGAAGGTTGTGTTTCTCCTTGCTGCTCCAATACCTTGAGAGAATACCATGATATTCTTTATGCTGGATCCAAGCATTGAAAAATCTGAATGGAGTTTTCCTTACTGCTGTATCAGTTGCAAGAGTTAGTAGCATAGGGTTGTGATCAGATATAAGCGGCTGACCATATACAGTATGTACATGATTCCACTTCATCTGCCACTCAAAATTGCTAAACACTCTATCCAATCTACTGCATACTCTATCATTACCACTTTGTTGATTAGACCAGGTGAAAAAGTTCCCCTTCCAAGGTAGTTCAATAAGCCCTGATTGCTGAATGCAGTTATTAAAGTCCACCAATTCCCTTTGTTTCACTTGTTGGCTGGATTGCCTCTCCTTAGTGGATAGAATTGCATTGAAGTCCCCTGCAATGAGCCAAGGATCAGTAATACCAGATGATAGATTCACAATAGAACTCCATAGTAGCTTCCTTTGATCACAGTCATTGAAACCATAGATTACTGAGAGCCAGCAGATAATCTCCCCAGTGATGTGTTGGACTTTACAATGAATGATCTGAGCCTCCTCTATATGACCAGACACCACAAGTTTTGAAGGATCCCACAAGATCCAAATTCTACCATTTACTGCACTGTTGTAATTAGTGAGCATACTCCAGTTAGGTAATAGAAAACTAGCTATTCTATTTGCATTGTGTTGTTTAACCTTGGTCTCAACTAGTCCAACCAGGTCCAACTTATTATTCCTAAGATAATTCTGAGCTTCTTTTTGTTTGAACCTTTTATTTACACCTCTAATATTCCAAAAGATCCACTTCATTGGGTTTTACTTGTTCCCCCTTCATCTTGGGGATGATCAGACCATCTAACTGACCCAATTTCATACCTATTGGACAAAACAAGAGGGGACAATGGAGGGAAGTTGGTTATATTGAAAACTGGAGAGTCATGGACAACTTGCTTCTGTTTTTCCTCAATCACAGTAGGAGGTTGAATGATCTCCTTACTTGCTACTTGACTCTGGGTGTGAAGCTCCTGGCAGCTTTGGCTTGTTGTAATTGGTGCTTTCACTCTCCATTCTTGGGTTACCTTGGCTTTTTGCATAGGTTGTGAAATTTTTGTTAGACAATTATGTCCAACCTCCAAGCATTTCTCACAGTATAGAGGTTTCCACTCATAGAGTACATCCTGTATGAAACTCCTTCCATTTGGATCTAGAATCTCTATTTCACAAGGCAGCTGTTTTGATACATTTACCTCAATGAGCATTCTAGCATAAGAGATTCTAGTCTGTTTAGTAGTACATTCATCAGCATATATTGGTTTCCCAAGAACACTAGCTATCCTACTCAAGGACTTGCTACCCCAACAAGACATTGGTAAGTTAGGGAATTTTATCCATAAAGGAATCTCAGTAGGAAAAGCTGCTTTAAAATCAAAATCTGCAGACCATTGTTTCAAAATCATTGGTCTATTAGCAATCGTATATGGTCCTCCACACAATATTTCTTTAGCATCTTCAATGCAATTGAATTTGACAATATAATACCCCTCCTCATGATAAAACAATTCAGGATCAGGCACATGCGACCAATGGAGATTAATAAATCTCTTCATTCCATTGAACCCAGGGCTATTGCCTAACACAAATACCACCAGAGCACTTTTCCATTTCCCTTCTTCCTCCTCTACTTCTTCCTTTACCAATTGACCAACTGGTTTCCCATTGACTAGTATAGGAGGAATATATTCTAATGACATACCATTTGCAGCCAATCTGTTGCTTTGGAAGAGGCTATTCCACTATTTAGGTGGATTTGAGATTTCCTCTGCTGCAGCTTTAGTAGAATCTGCAGTAGTTGGTTGTTTCATGCACGTCTTTTCCCCATTTTCCTTCTCCTTTGGGCCTTCCATAGGTATGACTGGATGTACAATACTTCTCGCAGGAGCTGTTTGTAACATAGGGACATTAGATGGTTGTGGATCTGGAGCTGATTGAGCCAATAGAACAGTAGTTGCTTGTAACATTGTGCCTTGTGAATCTGAGACTGGTTGAGCCAATGGAACAGTATTCACGGATGAAATCGATGGAACAGTGATGCCAACCGATGGAACAGTATTCACAGATGAAATCGATGGAACAGTGATGCCAACCGATGGAACAGTGTTAACTGTTTTTTGGAAGACTAAATCACTCGCATAAATTGGAACTAACTCTTTTCTTGGGCGACCTCTTCTCTTTGCCATGACTCAGTCTGCTAGGTTAACTCACCTTAGCAGTAGCAATGGAGGAAAGGCGATGAAACAGTAGGGTTGGGGAAGAAAGGTAGAGAGAAGGAGGAGCTTCTCTCTCTACATGCTGGGATACACTGTAGTACTTAAATTAAGGTAAACAAATACATATGTATGTGTGTATCGTATATTTTTTAAATTATTATAAACATCTAGTGCAATAAACTTTTGCCCATAGATGCTCGTCTCGAACAAAGGCTTCAATTTGTTCCTTCACTTCCTTGCTTATCGTGAACAAGAAAGGTCATCAATTGGCTGCTTGCGCTCATTTCCTAACACAAAAAAAATAGAGTATTATCTGTTCCCTAGATAATGACAAACAACTCAGCCAACAAACAAGTCTGAAATCGAAATGATAATAAATTGAGTTTAAATTTTTCTAATTAAAAAAAAGTTATTTTTATATTTATTTCGCAGTAATATACTATAAATTAGATTAACGGAATTTTTTCCATTAGCGTAATTCGCAGTAAAATACTGTAAATTATTAATAAAAAAAATTATAATTCGCAGTATTTTATTTCGCATTAGTTAAAAGAAATTAATAATTTTTTTTAAAAATATTTTTAAAAAATTATTTTCCTAATTCACAGTAAAATACTCTGAATTACAATTTTTTTTTATTTTTTATTTATTTTAAAATAAAATAAAAATAAATTATAGATCGTCAAATTCGAAAATTTACAGATCGTCAAATTTATTGGGAATATTGAATATGTTCCCAGATTTCTCGCACCATCTTCTCTCTAACGGCTCTTTCCCCCTCTCTCTCTTCTCTTCTCTCTCTCTAAGCTCACACCACCAGCTCCACCACCACCACCGGGCGGGTCGCCGGCACCCCCAGGTAACCACCAGGTAAGTGTCACTACCCCACCTTCTCCCCCCTTACCCCCACTGCCCGGAACACTGTTCCGACAGTGTTTCGACATCCCTCGGGAGTTTCTTGGACTCACCTCCCACACCATTGTGACACACAGTGTCTGGCGCACATTTTCTGAAAATTTCGTCGCCGGAAACCACAGCACGCGCGCCCACGCGCCGCCCACGCGCCGCCGCTTCCCCACACGCGCCGCGCACGTGAGCCCACTTCCGGGCACTTTTTTCGCCGGCTTCTTTTGGACAGCTTTCTCACCCCATTTTTCCGACCCACTTGGTACTCTCGAAATTTTTTATTGGTCACTTTCATTCTTCATTGTTCATTTAGCCACCTTTCTTTTCGCCGGAAATTTTACCGGCAACTACTGCTCTTTTCCTTCTATTCTACCCCTGCCTTTTGTGGGTGTGTTCTGTTTTCTTGGACAGGTACCTATTTCAACGGCGAGGATCTCCGACAACTGTCGTCCAAGCTCTCATTCAGACTCACGGCAGGACGCAATAGAGCCGTGCACTTTGCTAAGATTCAGGAGAACTCGGGCGCAGCAAAGCACACTTCCAGGTTTTTCCACCGGGAGTTGGTACCTCCCGCTCTCTTGCTTATTTTGTGCACATTCTTTACGTATTTTTACTAGCATTCCGAGTGTGGTCTATTCTGTTGTTATCTAGTTTGCTACATTTGCGTTTTTAGCCTTAGTGCGTCTGTGTCACTGGATAGTGGCCGCAACGAGTAATGATAGCGTAACGTCATGTCCTCAGGAGGGGGTGGTGGTTGCGGGGGTGTGTAGGGGTGCAGGGGGTGGCATTTCGGCCAGGGCAGGAGGTAAGGGTGGGAAGAGGGCGGCGGTCGCCCGTAGATTAAGGATTGGGTCCTGGAACATAGGTACTCTGACGGGTAAGTCCATCGAGTTAGCGAAGGTTCTCCAACAAAGAAGGGTTAACATAGCGTGCGTCCAGGAGACTAGGTGGAAAGGGACTAGGGCGCGGGACGCTGATGGGTTTAAGCTGTGGTACTCTGGGCTCGAGAGGGGTAAGAATGGAGTAGGCATCTTGGTTGATAGGGACCTAAGAGAGTCCGTGGTCGAGGTGAGGCGAGTGAACGATAGGTTAATGGCTATTAAGCTGGTTATTGGGGGTGGGGTCCTCAATGTGGTCAGCGCTTACGCGCCGCACGCAGGCTTAGACGAGGAGGTTAAAAGGCGCTTCTGGGAGGACTTGGACGATCTGGTGATGAGTATTCCCCAGTCGTAGAAGTTAGTTATTGGAGGGGACTTTAATGGTCATATTGGGGCCGAGGCTGGTGGCTACGATGAGGTGCACGGGGGCTTTGGCTTTGGGGCCAGGAACGGAGGAGGCACTTCGCTGCTTGATTTCGCCAGGGCTTCCGAGCTCCTGATTGCGAACTCATCATTCCGGAAGAGGGAGGAGCATTTGGTCACCTTCAAGAGTGCGGCGGCGAGGACTCAAATTGATTACATCCTCATCAAAAGGAGCGACAGGGGTCTGTGCAAGGATTGCAAAGTTATCCCGGGAGAGTCTCTTTCAACTCTTCATAGGCTCCTAGTGATGGATGTTGATCTCTGGGTGAAGAAGAAGAGGAGGGGCGCCCGGGGTCAACCGAGGATTAGATGGGGAGCTTTGTCCAAGGAGAAAGCTCAGGAGATGGAAAGGAGGTTAGAGGAGGGCGGAGCTTGGAGAAGTTATGGGGAAGCGGACGTTATGTGGTCAGCGACAGCTAACTTGGTTAGGGGGTAGCACGGGACGTGCTCGGGGTTTCTAAGGGATATTCAGGTAGGCATCAGGGTGATTGGTGGTGGAACGATGTAGTCAAAGGAAAAGTGGAGGCGAAGAAGGCGGCGTTCGCAAGGTTGGCAGGGAGCACAAGCGAGGAGGAGCGGAGAGTGAACAGGTTTTCCTACAGGGAGGCGAGAAGAGAAGCTAAGATGGCAGTCACGGAAGCTAAAAACGCGGCGTTCGGTCGCATGTATGAGGAACTAGGGGAGAAAGGTGGGGAAAAGAAGCTATTTCGGCTGGCTAAAGCAAGGGAAAGGAAAGCCCGTGACCTAGACCAGGTCAGGTGTATCAAGGACGAGGATGGTAGAGTTCTGATGGGGGAATCGCAAGTCAAACAGAGGTGGCAGGCGTACTTTCGGGACCTTCTTAACGAGGAGGGGGATCAGAGCATAGAGCTAGGGGAGCTGGGGCATTCAGAGCGTCATAGAGACCTTGGGTACTGCAGGCGCATTAGGGTAGAGGAGGTCTTAGGGGCGTTGCGCAGGATGAGTAGGGGTCGAGCAACCGGGCCTGACGAGATCCCGGTGGAGTTTTGGAAGTGCATGGGTAAACCTGGAGGGGAGTGGCTCTCTAGGCTATTCAACGTGATATTCAAGACTAAGAGGATGCCAGATGAGTGGCGGTGGAGTACAGTGGTGCCCTTGTACAAGAACAAGGGGGACATCCAGTGCTGCAACAACTATAGGGGTATTAAACTAATGAGCCACACGATGAAGGTTTGGGAGAGGGTGATTGAGGCGCGAATGAGGAGGGCGACGAATATATCGGGGAACCAGTTCGGTTTCATGCCGGGCCGCTCCACCACTGAGGCTATTCACCTAGTCAGGCGGCTGGCGGAACAATTCAGGGATAAGAAGAAGGACCTGCATATGGTGCTTATCGACTTGGAGAAGGCGTATGACAAGGTTCCGAGGGAGGTGCTATGGAGGTGCTTGGAGGCGAAGAGTGTGCCAGAAGCCTATATCAGAGTTATCAAGGACATGTACGATGGGGCTAAGACTAGGGTGAGGACGGTGGGTGGCGATTCAGACCATTTTCCTGTAGTAATGGGGCTCCATCAAGGATCGGCGCTGAGTCCCATGTTGTTCGCCTTAGTGATAGATGCTCTAACCCGTCATATCCAGGGGGATGTGCCCTGGTGTATGCTCTTTGCTGATGATATAATATTGATAGACGAGACGAGGGCCGGTGTTAGTGAGAAGTTAGAGGTATGGAGACAGACCCTCGAGTCTAAAGGTTTCAAGATAAGCAGATCTAAGACAGAATATCTGGAGTGCAAGTTCAGTGACGAGCCGAGTGGGGTGGGCAGGGATGTGATGCTTGGTTCTCAGGCCATCGCCAAGAGGGACAGTGTCCGATATCTTGGGTCTGTGATTCAGGGGGACGGAGAGATTGACGGGGACGTCACCCATCGGATAGGAGCAGGGTGGTCGAAGTGGAGGCTTGCTTCTGGGGTCCTGTGTGACAAGAAAATCCCACACAAACTCAAAGGGAAATTCTACAGAGCCGTGGTTAGACCTGCGATGTTGTACGGGGCAGAGTGCTGGCCCGTGAAGAACTCCCATGTCTAGAGAATGAAGGTTGCTGAGATGAGGATGCTTAGGTGGATGTGTGGGCACACCAGGCTGGATAAGATTAGGAATGAAGTTATTCGACAGAAGGTAGAGGTGGCCCCAGTGGACGAGAAGATGCGGGAAGCGAGGCTGAGGTGGTTCGGGCATGTACGGAGGAGGGGTCCCGATGCCCCGGTGAGGAGCTGCGAGCGGCTGGAGATTGCTGGTGGTCGGCGGGGTAGAGGGAGGCCTAAGAAGCATTGGGGAGAGGTGATTAGGCAGGACATGACTAAAATGCAGGTTACCGAGGACATGACCCTCGATAGGGGAGTCTGGAGGTCTAGAATCAGGGTTGCAGGATAGGGGCTCTTAGAGTCCTTCGTTCGCCTCACCCGGGGTTGGGTGTGGGATAGTAAGGTTACCCATCGATGTCTAGTGTTTTAGCCTAGGTCCCCTCTTGGTTGCGACGGTATTTATGTTCCTTATGTTTACATAACCATTTACGTTATTTCTGCAGGATTACTTATGCTTTGTTTTGTTATTTTGTTTTGTCTTGCCTTGGTTACTAATTTTGTCTTTGTTTTCCAATGCAGCTTTTCATTCTGTCCTATGCGCCGAGGGTCGCATGGAAGCAGCCTCTCTGCCCTTTTGGGTAGGGGTAAGACTGCCTACATATTACCCTCCCCAGACCCCACCCGGTGGGAGTATACTGGGTAGTTGTTGTTGTTGTTGTTGTTCCCAATTAAGAGGTGGAAGATTATGTCATTGGGAACTGGCTCACTTTTCACACAAAGACATTTATCTCCCTGCATGAGATTACCTCTATCCTTTCTCTTTTTATGTTTAACAATTTTCCCTTTTTAAACTGTCAAAAAATACAAATTTTTTTTATTTAGAATTTTTAAATAATAAAACAGAAAAAAGTCTAAGACTTATTTTAAGTGATAAATTTAATATAACAATAATAACAAAATCCAATGTAAATTACTGCAAAATAAATATAAAAATAACTTCTTTTTAACATTAAAAAAGAATTTTAAATCAAATTTATTATCATTTCGATTTCGAACTCCATATATCTCTAGTATCAATGAAACCCTATCACGGAAAATTTGTAAACTCGACTTCCACCAACAACCCTGCAGGGTTCCCAGAAAAGAAAGAAAAAAGAATTAACAAACAAGTAGTCTGACTCCGTAAGTTCTATACAATCACGTCAGGCTAAGGCACAACACAAGCAATGCAGTAGTTCGAACCCAAACCTGTCTAACGGGCCTACAGGGCCGGCCCCGGATTTCGGGCCGGGCCGATCCAGTACGAATAGTGCCGGATTGGTAACGGACTGGGTTAGTTCGGGTAAAAATTAAACCATACGGGTTACGGATTGAAGCGGGCCGGGCCGGGCCGGATTTTGTATATTTTTATTTTTTTTAGAATTATGTATAGTATAACTATTAAGTTATATTAATACTTTGTAATAATTAAATGAATACAAGTAAGATGGGAAAAATAAGCACTTAATTATGCAATTTAGGTGTTACCACGAACAATAACATAAATTGTCTTAAAATCTTTAAAAACATCTAAGAGACAGGATTCACAGGAAGCGAGGACCTGCAGACCATGCCATGTCTCAAGGCATGCGTTTGGACTTTTCTTGAGCAGCACTTGGGAGTTCTAAATCAGTCAATATGTGCATTGATTTCAAGATTAGCATGCTGATTATATTCATTAACAATGCAAAAGTTGTGTTGGTTCCCAACCCATGTGCTACTCCTCATATTTTGGAGTTTTAAATTGTTCACTCTTGAATGAGACAAATTTCTCGATCAAGTGCAAGCATTACTCGATAATGCTGTTTTTATAAATATACCATTAATTGGTATATTAATGGTATATTTATGGTATATTCATAGTATATTCATGGTATATTCATGGTATATTATGGTATATTTATCGTTGAACCGGGCCGGTCCGGTTCGGGCCTACCAGTTCACGGTACTGTATACACAAACCGGGCCGGTCCGGTCCAGTTCCAACCCCAAAAAATTCAAACGGACAAACCCCCTACCCCCCTCGAACCCAGCCCACCCGGACCGGTAGTAACCGGGCCGGTCCGGTCCCGGTTGACACCTCTATTTGAACCCCACATTTAATCATATACCCAAGAACAACAACAATCCAGTATAATCTCACTAAATAGGATTTAGGGAGGGTAGTGTGTATGCAGACTTACCCCTACCTTAGGGTAGAGAGGTTGTTTCCAAATAGACCCCCAGCATCCTTTCCTCCAAAAACTTCCCACTCTTGCTCTTGAGGAGACTCGAACTCACAACCTCTTGATTGGAAATGAGGGTTGCTTGCCATCAGAACAACCCCTCTTGTCTTAAATACCCAAGGATCTTGCACGAAAATGGGCAGGATTTTGGTTTGGAGTTTTAGGAGCAAGCGTTTGTCAGCCAGTAGAAGTGATGTTACAAAAATAGCCCTGACGGCATTTAGCAGTACATCGGCGACATACCTGTTTAAAAATTTACCCACATTTTCCGCTCTAACGTGGTTCAGTTACATTATGTTTGAATTGAAGGGGTGTATAATTTCTTATTTCAAATGTCGCTTTACTTCTTTATTGTTCTTTTTTGCAATAATTTTTATTTAAAGAATAGATTGAATTGAATCAGATTTATTTCCGTTTAAGAATAGTTTGGTTCACAAAAGAAATATTTCGGGAAAAAACTTAATCCAAAATGGATTGAACAGATTGAATACAACCTTAGGGCTCGTTGGTACGGGGATAATGGATAATTAATCCTGAAGTTAAATTTGAGATGAGTTTAAATCACGTTTGATTATGATAAAATCGTGGTATCATTAATCTCGGGATATTATCCCAATGAGAAGGTGGGATAACTTATCCCGAAATAATTAATCATTGAATAACTTGTTACCCAACCAAACGACCCCTTAGTTAAGTTTGCCTTACTTTGTCTTGCTATGATTAGAGGTGGATCCAAGAATAAAGTTTACTGGTTCCTATAGCAATTTCAATATAATATTCAATAATAATTAATTTAAAATTAAAAATTTATCAGTAATAATCTTTATATTCCTGCGATGCATGAATATTTTTTAATTAGCTGCTATATACATGTAGTTTGTGCCAAAAGCTAGCAAGCCAATGAGATATACGCCGTACTTCTTCGTTTTCATTTTCTTTATTGGTGAGATTTAAATGTTCTCCTTGCAAGTTGCAAACGCATATATTAGCTGGATCATGGCTGTCTTGAAATTACGGCTAAATGATTATATCTTTTATTTCAATAGCGTTGTATAATAAATATGAAAATGATGGATCTTTCCTTTTATAGTTGGGTTTTTGGTGGAAATCCTTCTTTTTAGTAATTAAATGATCTTTACCAATTCATTGTCTTTCGCTTTTCAAGCCTTTTTGGTCCTCTAGCCATGATGATAAAACAAGTAGTACTAGTATATTATTTAGTCTTTATGTAATAGTCATAGTACTAATATCCTTATGATATTTTAAATAACAAGTGATCATGCTTCGAAGAACCGGTCAAAATTTTAAATTTTTATTTCCGTAATACTGTCCATTACTAGGAACCAAGTTATATATTCAAACTGAGATTACAATAACAATAACAAAAAATTGTAATCCCACAAATGAGTCTGAAAAGGATAATATGTACGTATACCTTATCCTTACTAGTAAAAGTAGAAACGTTATTTTCGATAGACTCTCCGCTTAAAAAATACTAAACAAAAAGCAACCAACAATAATAACAACAAGATCTAAAAATAAAAAATACAAGAAACACTGCTAGCAATACCGGTAATTGAATGGAGTATTTTAGCATGAGAAATGTTCATATTGTTTCTAGCGATATACAGCTAGTTACTTATAATAGGAGTATGTGATTATTGCTTTTGTCGCTAACTGCATGCCTGAAATAAGATTTTTATGATGATTTATCTATTCTGGCAGAGCCAAAAAATTTACTACTAAGGAATATCAAATATAAAAAAAATGCACAAAATAATAAATAGAATTCAACATATAGTATATAAATATATATAAAAATTAATTTTTAACATGGCTAAACAATATAATTTTCGACGAGTTAATTGACATCCCGTCGTATAAGGGGGCTCCGTCACTGATTATCCAATACTGTTACTAAAAATACTGTAACACAGTAGTAGTGGTAGTAGACTAGTAGCCAGGGAGGAAGCACCTTTAACGAAGCGGTGTTACCCGACAGCACTTCGTTGAAATTTTTTACTATATATATTATTAATACTGTAAAGAAATGAATAAATAAAAAAATACCATTTAACAAAGATTATATTTTAGTGTGTTGGTTATATGCTTGATTTTGCTTTAAGAGGTTAAAGGTTTAAAATTCAACTAGCAGATTTTTTTTTGTAAATATTTGAGAAAGCATCTATGGTTAGTTAAAAATTGTGATGAAACAAATTGAACTCGGACCTTATTTAACTTAGTACTCAATAAAACCAATAAATTAAGGTTATTTCTTGTTTAGAAAAATGATAATTAAAGTTATTATTCTCGTTTTTCTATAAATTCTGACACCACTTATAAAAATTTCTGTGTACGCCCCTGCTAGTAGCAGTAGTAACTAGTAAGTATTTCCTATTCACAATAACATAAAGGCTGAAGCTAAAATATTCTATTCATATTTAGGAGTTTCACTACTAGAATTCCTGTAAAAAGTGACCAAAAAATAGCGATCAAATTTGTTTTATGGGAAAAAGCAACCAAAGTTGGTCGCTAAACTAGCGAAAACAGTAAAATAAATTATTGAAACAAAATAGCGACCAAGGTTGGCCGCAAAAGTAGTCAAAATTTTGACTAGATTGGTCAGAATTGCTTGGTCAAACGTTTACTGAGATTAGCGACCAATAGATTGGTCGCTAAAGTGCGACCCGCTTACAAAATTTTAATAATTATATTATTATTTTAAAAAAATTATAGAATATAAAAATATATAATATAAAATTGGCGACCAACGTTGGTCGCTATGTAAAGGCAAGAAAGATAGCGACCAATTTTGGTCACTTAACTGCGTCCCAGTTATGCAATTTTAATAATTATATTATTAATTTAATTATTATATAAAATATAATTAACTAAATTCATGAATAAAAGGCGACAACAATTGGTCACTATTCTGGTCAACAACGGTCAAAAATAAAAATTACTTTTGTATTTACTATATAAATAATATAAAAGTAAGTCGTTAATACTTTTGTAATACAAGGGATGAATAGTACTACGAAGCGGGCGTGTGTGTCTATATATACAATATATGTACTTACGCTATACTATGTACTAAGTATAAGTGTATGAGATAATACCGTACCGAATACAGCTTTTATATATATATATATAATATATGTATTTACGCTATACTATGCACTAAGTATAAGTGTATTAGGTATTACCGTATCGAATATAGTATATTATGTACTAAATATTAGTGTATTAGGTATTACCGTATCGAATACAACTTATATATATATAATATATATGTACATACGCTATACTATGCACTAAGTATAAGTGTATGAGGTAATACCGTATCGAATACAGGTTTTATACATATATATATATATAATATATATATAATATATGTGCTTACGATATACTATGCACTAAGTATAAGTGTATTAGGTAATACTGTATCGAATACGGCTTATATATATATATATATATATATATATATATATATATATATATATATATATATATATATATATATATATATATGTACGTACGCTATACTATGCACTAAGTATAAGTGTATTAGGTAATACCGTATCGAATACAACTTATATACATATATAATATATGTACTTACACTATATGATGCACTAAGTATTAGTGTATTAGGTATTACCATATCAAATACAGCTTATATATTATGCATTAAGTATAAGTGTATTAGGTAATACTGTATCGAATACAGCTTATATATATAATATATATACTTACGCTATATTATACACTAAGTATTAGTGTATTAGATATTACCGTATCGAATACAGCTTATATATATATATATATATATATATATATATATATATATATATATATATATATATATATATATATATATACCGTATAAAAGCTATATTCGATACAGTATTACCTAATACACTTATACTTAGTGCATAGTATAGCGTAAGTATATATTATATTATATATATATATATAAAAGCTATATTCGTTATAATCTTGGCTAATAGACTTATACTTAGTGCATAATATAACGTAAGTATATATATTATACATATATAAGCTATATTCGATACAGTATTACCCAATACACTTTTAATCAGTTGCATAATATAGCGTAAGTATATATATATATATATATATATATATATATATATATATATATATATATATATATATATATATATATATATAAAAGCTATATTCGATATAACATTAGCTAATAGACTTATACATACATATATATATATATATATATATATATATATATATATATATATATATATATATATATATATATATATATATATATATATATATATATGTGTGTGTGTGTGTGTGTGTGTGTGTACTTACGCTATACTATGCACTAAGTATAAGTGTATGAGGTAATACCGTATCGAATTGGTTGCTATTATATATATAATAGCAACCAACTTTGGTCGCTATTTTGGTCAAACGGTCAGAATATAGCGACCAAAGCTGGTCGCTATTTCTAAAAATTCAAAACTGTTTTACCCACCAAAATAGCGACCAACATTGATCGCTATTTTAATTACAGAACTCTCAAAAGCGGGATCCCCTTCCAACTCCCACCCCCTTCCAACTCCCACCACTAGGCCCCACCCATGCCACCAACGACCACCGCTCAGTTGCCGCCGTCTCCGTAGCCTCTGCCGCTGTTGCGTTTCTCCTTCTCTACCTCCTAAAAATTCAAGGTTAAAATTACAAACCTAGGGTTTCAATTGATTAGTGTTTCAACCTAGAATTAGTGTTTCAATTAATTATTTAACATTGTATTTTTTAGAAACCTAGGGTTTAGATTGTATTTATTATTATTTAATATTTTATAGAAATCTAGGGTTTAGGGTATAGGTTGAATATTTAAGCTAGGATTTCTTGAGTATTTCTCCTTCAATATTTTAGTAAGCAATAGATACTTATTTAACGTCAAAGGCTTGATTCATAGGTAGATATATATTAGGGTATAAATTGAACTTTTAGTTTAGTCTTGATTAGTTTATAGATAGATATTTAATATAGACACATGATAGTATATTTGGATTTTCTCTTAAAGTTCAAGACAATGTTAATGTTAAAGGCCTTAAGCGAATCGTTGTGTGGCTTTTGTGAATATGAATTGAACCTTTTAGGATATGAGTTTAATTTTTAGGATATGAATTGAACATTTTAGGTATGAGTTGAAGCTTTTAGGATATAATTTAAACTTTTAGTTTAAGTTTAAACTCGTAGTATATGAATATAACTTTTAGGATATAAATTGAAGCTTTTATGTATGAGTTGAACCGTTAGGATATGACTTGAAATTTTGTCGATATGAATTGAGCCTTTTAAGATACGAGTTGAATATTTAGGATATGAATTGAACCTTTTCGGTATGAGTTGAACCTTTCGGATATAAATTGAAATTTTAATTTAAGTTTAAACTTGTAGTATATGAATATAACTATTAGGATATAAATTGAAGCATTTATGTATGAGTTGAACCTTTAGGATATGACTTGAACTTTTATGGATATGAATTGAACCTTTTTGGATACGAGTTAAATTTTTAGGATATGAATTGAACCTTTTAGGTATGAGTTGAACCTTTAGGATATAAATTGAACTTTTAGTTTAAGTTTTAACTCGTAGTATATGAATATAACTTTTATGATATAAATTGAAGCATTTATCTATGAGTTGAACCTTTAGGATATGACTTGAACTTTTGTGGATATGAATTGAACCTTTTATGAAATGAGTTGAATTTTTAGGATATGAATTGAACCTTTTAAGTATGAGTTGAAGCTTTTAGGATATAAATTAAACTTTTAGTTTAAGTTTAAACTCGTAGTATATGAATATAACTTTTAGGATATAAATTGAAGAATTTATGTATGAGTTGAACCGTTAAGATATGAATTGAACCTTTAGGATATGAATTGAAATTTTGGTTTATGTTTTGGAATTTTAGATTGCGGGAGGATTTTGTAGAAGAGGTTGATGACGTTATTAGAACAAAGCTTCATATAATCTTTATCATTATAAAGTCTTATGATCCCCACTTTATAGGAACTAACACGACCAACGGAAAACATTCCGTCTTCGTCAACATTGTCACTATCAATCAAACTTCTTTTCCTCTTGGAAAGTGAAGTAGAGAATTTCTCTATAACCTCTTTTATCTACTTAGGAAATGTTAAATCTCACCTACACCATCCCTATTTTGGAACACGTGTCGTTGCCTTCTCATTATCATTGTAGCTATAGAGATCAATAATTGATCAAAGACATACCCTGTCAGGTACTTTATCTAAGTTATTCTCTGTATCCAAGTTCATCCCGAGTAATGGTACCGCGAAGAGGTTGATGATGTTATTAGACATGCAATGGAACTTCCACCAAGAATAACTAAGATACAGTACCTGGTGGAATGTGCCTTTAATTGTTCTTCTCATTGTAGCGACAATGATAATGAGAAGGCAATGACATGTGTTTCAAATAGTGATAGTATAGGTAGGAATTTAATATTTCCTAAGTAGATAAAAGAAGATAATGAAAAGAAGTTTGATTGAGTGTGACAAGGTTGATGACGATGTATGTTTTTCCGTTGGTCGTCGCAGTTCCCATAAAACGGGGATCATAAGACTCTAAGATGATAGAGATTATAGGAAGTTTTGTGCTCAACTTTCTTTTGAGTCTGATCCGTACAAGCTTAATGTGATATTGGTGATATTTTTTCGGATTCAGATAATGATTTGACCGACAAAAGTATGCAAATGCTCTTAAAAAGAATTAAAGGTAAAATGTTTTTCAGCATCCTTCTCTACCAAGAAAAACGTTTTACCTTTAATTCTTTTTAAGAGCATTTCCCTACTTCTGTCGGTCAAATTATTATCTGAATCCGAAGAAATATCATCCAATATCACATTAAGCTTGTACGGATCAGACTTGAAAGAAAGTTGAGCATAAAACTTCCTATAATCTTTGTCATCACAGAGTCTTATGATCCACGTTTTATGGGAACTGCGATGACCAAAGGAAAAACTTCCATGGTCATCAACCTTTTCACTATCAATCAAACTTCTTTTCCTCTTAGAAAGTGAAGTAGAGAACTTCTCTATAACCTCTTTTATCTACTTAGGAAATGTTAAATCCTACCTACACCATCACTCTTTTGAAACACATGTCGTTGCCTTCTTATTATCATTGTAGCTAATGAGATAAACAATTGATCAAAGACACACTCCGTCATGTACCATGTCCAAGTTATTCTCTGTATCAAAGTTCATCCCGAGTAATAATACCACGAGGATAATCACCAAAGCCACCAGACAACTTTATGATGCCAATGAAGCAAGATGAGCTATTCAATGAAACTCGTATTGTAAAGAAGAAGAAAGAGACTGATTCAGAAAGGAGGGTCGAGCATCGACTACATACATGTAAGTTTTTTAATTTTCATTAAATATTTTGATTTTCTTCTATATAGATTTTGAAATACTAATTCAATATAATTCTTAATATAGGTTCAATTCGCTTCACAGCTAGCGTTAGGGAATTCATACGCAGTCAACCACCTAATGAACCGAGCGAGGTAATCCAACTTTCAGACGAGGATGCTGAAAGAACACTCCTTCAGTACTTTATATACTATTGTGTTTGTTCATTTGTGTTAGAACTAATTTACTATTGTGTTAGAACTATTTACATTGTGTTATTTCTATTGTGTTAAAACTAATTTACATACCAATTTACTATTGTGTTAGTCCTCTTTAGTTCGAATGGGCTTGTAATAAGTGTTAACTTAGTTTTGTTAGCTTAATGTATTAGTTATATTGAACTTTATTTGTTGGCCCAAGTTTCAGTTGGAGTTTTGAAGATTGACAAATGAACTTATGGAAGGACATGGTCCATCTTGTACCACACATTTTGAATCAACCAGTGCACATGTAAAGCACGTGAGGAAGATATGCACTAAAGATCACGCATTAATATCTTCTGAATATAATCGAAAAGGTTGCATTTGGGATAAGGAGGACAGTCTCCTTATGTGAAGAGAACTTGATCCTAAGTTAGGATAAGAGTTAGAGTTTGTATTGGCTAAGGACTTAAATAGATTACGGATAAGTAGTGTAATCAAACTCCAGCTACTAACTCAATATATTATTGTGTTGGTTCTCTTTTACATGTAACACACACAAGGTGAAGTAAAGTATATTTGAGAGAAAATAAAGTGAGTCTGGTTTGCAAGCAATATATGCAATATACAAGTATGTACGCCTGAAGCTACATGAACTAAGAGAGAAGAACCAGTTCCATCTGTGTGTTTATTTCTAGTTCAATTGTAGTAGGTTTTCATATTGTACCTTTCAGCAATTGTATTAGGTACCTTGTGTAATCAAGTTAGAGTTAACTCTATAGTGTCGCAGCAGCTGAGGCTGTGTGCAACACTGGGATTAGAGTTTAATCCTTAGGTTTACAAAGATCTTTGTAAATGCTGTTTGGCTCATTGATTTTTTGTGGAGTTTGGGAAAATCCTACTGAGTAGTAGGTCGTGATTTTTTCACCTTTTGAGCCAGGTGTTTTCCACGTAAAAATCTCTGTGAACTTTACTTTCAGTTCTTATTATTACGCAAACTGCTGTAGTTAGAACACCTAAAAGAACCAGGTTCTTCTAACGCGAAAATTAGGTACCACACAAATCACCCCCCATGTGTGGTATTGGCATTTATTTACATCAATTGATATCATAGCAGGTTATCCTTGAAGAGGCTAACACCTTAGAAAAAGATCAACATGAGTGTACCACCTGGAAACTGGGAAGAGCAATGCACTGCCAGGCTTCAATGGCCTTTACTATTCCTGGTGGAAAAACAGAATGAGGGACCATATCATGGGTGAAGACTATGAGCTTTGGGACATCATTACTGATACTGATGGTCATTTAGCCACAACCAAGAAGATTGCTGAAGGATTGTATGTTCCTAAGACTAGAGCGGATTGTACTGCTGAAGACCTCAAGAAGTGGGAGAAAAATGCTAAAGTCAAGAAATGGATAGTGTGTGGATTTGGTCGTGATGAGTACAGTAGGATTCAAGGCTGTACAAATGCCAAAGAGATTTGGGACACTTTACAAGTGGATCATGAAGGAACACCTCAGGTGAAGAGGTCAAGAGGAACACTACTGTATTCTCAATATGAGAATTTTACTATGAAGGATGGTGAAACTATCCAAGAGATTTATACCAGGTTCACTACGCTGACTAATGAACTTGAGTCTCTTAGAAAGGTTATTTTGGAAGAAGACAAGGTGGAGAAGATTCTAACTAGAGTTCTGCCAATCTCCTAGGAAAGCAAAATCACTGCTATTCAGGAATCCAAAAATATTGTTACTTTGAAATTGGATGAATTGACTAGAAATCTGACTGTCTATAAATTGAGAAGGAAAACTATGAAGATGGTGCTCCAAAGAAAGAAAGAAGTCCGGCTCTCAGAATATCAGAAGGATCAGATCTTGACGATGATGAAATTGCTATGATAACTAGATATTTCAAGAAATATCTTATGAGAGGAAAAGGGTCCTTCAAGAGGATCAACATTAAAAAAACCTAGGGCTCCTAAGAAGCAGACAAACGATGATTACTTTAAATGTGGAAAGACATATCACATGATCCAAAACCGCCCTCAATGGGAGATTGAGTGAAAGAAAGAAAGGGCAGACAGAAGGAACAGGAAGAAGGAACAGGTTCAACCAAGAAGGAAAAAAGGAACAACCAAAGCTATGGTTGCTGCATGGGGAGATACGTCAGATGAATATTCAGAAAATGAAGCTGAAGATGAGCAAACTCTTATGGCCATCAGAGAATCAGAAGATGAATAGGAGGTAAGTATTCTACATCTTAAAGAAAAGATTAAATTCCTGTCTAAAGAAAAGTTGGCTGAGCTCTTGATAGCCTTCATAGATGAGTCTGAAATAATAAACTGTGAGAAAGATGTTCTATCTAGGGATTTTGCAATACTAGAAGGTTAGAGTCTAGGGCTGATGAGAGTAATAACACAAATACTGAGTTATTTGAGTTATTACTCAGGTCTGAAAAACAATGTCCTAGAACTCAGGTCTGAAAACTTAAAACTGAAAATAGGGACAGGAAAGAAAAATTTTGATAAATCATTTCTCACACTAGAAGAAAATTTAGGAAAAATGAAAGATGAGCTATATAAGAAAGATGAATCAATCAAGGTCCTTAAAGAAGAACTAGGAAACGTGAAGCATGAACTAGACAGAACATGCAAATGGAACAAGTCTTCTGATGCACTCTCTCCTGGCTGCAAGAGCATCACAACAGCAACAAGAGAGGACTTTGGTTTGGGACACAAGCTCAAAAATGGGATCCCAAAAACAAGTACCTCACTCTTCCTGAGAATAAGATCTGTACACATTGTGGTAAGACTGGCCATTACAAAAATGAATGCAATGCAAAAGAAAAGGCCAGTCAAAAGAATAAAGCTTTTGTTTAAGAAAAACACAAACTGCCTGGTTGGGCAAAGAAAAATTTAATTCATCCTTTTGCCCATAGAAAGGGACCCAAATTAGTTTGGGTTCCTAAGACTAACCCCTAATTTCATTTTGCAGGTCTAAGTGAAAGGAAGTAGACAAATATGGTACATGGATAGTAGCTGCTCAAAACATATGACTGGCAACAAGGACCAGTTTCTTTCACTTGAGAACCTAAAAAGAGGTAATGTCTCCTTTGGAAATGGAAAAAAAAGGTGAGATCATAGGAGTTGAAAAGGTAGGAAAGACAGACTCTCATTCCAGTGAGAATGTCTATTTGATAGAAGGCTTGAAATATAGCCTGATAAGTGTGTCACAACTGTGTGACAGAGGTAACCTTGCGGCTTTCACTTTCATAAAATTTTCTGTGACTAGACTTACTATTGACACGATTGTTTTGCAAGGAACAATAGTTAACAATTTTTACATTGTAGATTTTTTGACTCTTTCTGAAAATGAACTCACTTGCTTGAGTGTGTTAATTAATTATCCCCTCCTTTGGCACAAAAGACTTGGTCATGCTAGTCTAAATCAATTAAATAAATTAGTTTCCAAAGACTTGGTGATAGAGTTACCTAATATCAAGTTCAAGGAAGATAAAGTTTGTGAGGAATGTGCAAGGGGGAAGCAGGTAAGGTCATCCTTCATACCAAAGAAAATGGTAAGTACGTATAAGACGTTGGAACTGGTTCATATGGATCTCTGTGGTCCAATGAAAGCCATGAGAAGAGGTGGTAAAAGATATGTTATGGTGCTTGTTGATGATTATTCTAGATTTACCTGGGTGCTGTTTCTAACTTCTAAAGATGAAGCATTTGAAACGTTCACTGCTTTTGTTAGAAAAATCCAGAAACAATTAGGAAATCAACTTGCATCCATTAGGTCTGATCATGGAACTTAATTTAAAAATGCAAAGTTTGCTGAATTTTGTGATGAAAATGGAATAGATCATATTTTCTCTGCCCCTAGGACTTCTCAGCAAAATGGGGTAGTTGAGAGGAAGAACAGGACCCTTGAGGATATGGCAAGGAGCATGCTACTTTCCAGTAAACTACCTCATAGCTTTTGGGCAGAGGTTGTAAGCACTGCTTGCTATATAATTAATAGATACATGACCAGACCTCTTGTAGAGAAAACTTCCTATGATTTACTTAAAGGGAGAAAACCAAACATATCCCATCTTAGGGCTTTTGGTTGCAAGTGCTATGTGCACTATAATGACAGAGACTCCCTAGGTAAGTTTGATACCAGAAGTGATGAGGGAGTATTCTTGGAATATTCTTCACATAGCAAAGAATATAAAGTGTTTAATAAAAGAACTCTATGTGTTGAAGAAAGTGTACATGTTGTGTTTGATGAATCTAAGACACTTTCTAAGAGATAGGAACATGAAGATGAAGCCATTGGACTGGTGAGGCAATTGGCTGAAGTTACAACACAATCAAGGAGGCATCCAAGGAATGAGCAGGTGATGGAACAGGTCCTTTCACCCAGGGCAAGCTGACAGGGGGAACCAATCTGAGAGAAACTGTACAAAATTCTTTGAAGGATCCTGTACCTAAACCTGTTCCTCTACAGCATAACAATGAAGGAGAAGCTAGCAGAAACCAGCTGGTGGGGAAATCTTACAAGTACCTGAGTTCTCACCCCATTAAGAACATAATCAATGATGCTACATCTGGAGTCAAGACTAGATCACAACTGAAGAACCTGTATGCATTTGATGCCTTTTTGTCCCTGATTGAACCTAAAAATGTGAGTGAAGCTCTACAAGATGCAGATTGGATAAATGCTATGCAAGATGAGCTTAATCAGTTTGAAAGAAGCCAAGTCTGGCACTTGGTTCCAAGACCTAAGGATAGGTCAGTCATTGGGACAAAATGAGTCTTCAGGAACAAGCTAGATGAAGATGGAACAGTTACAAGAAACAAGGCAAGGTTGGTGGTTCAAGGTTATAGCCAAGAGGAATGCATTGATTATGATGAGACTTTTGCTCCAGTTTCTAGACTTGAAGCAATTAGTCATAGCCTTTGCGGCACATATGGAATTCACTCTTCATCAAATGGATGTCAAAAGTTCCTTCCTAAATGGCTATCTCAAAGAAGAAGTGTTTGTGAAGCAACCCCCAGGATTTGAAAGCAAAGAATGTCCTGACCATGTATACAAGCTAGATAAAGCTCTCTATGGTCTCAAGCAAGCTCCAAGAGCTTGGTATGAAAGATTGTCAAAATTCCTTCTGGAGTATGGGTACAAAAGAGGTAAAATTGATAGCACCTTGTTCCTAAGGGAAAAAGGTAAAGATCTTCTTGTTGTACGAATATATGTTGATGACATAATATTTGGGGCCACTACAGATAGGTTGAGTAAAGACTTTGCTAACCTAGTGGGGAGTGAGTTTGAAATGAGCATGATGGGAGAACTTAATTTCTTCTTGGGACTACAGATTAAACAAAGTCCAGATGGAACCATGATCCATCAGCAGAATATAAAAAGGAACTAATCAAGAAGTTTAAAATGGAAGAATCCAAGGAAATAGATACACCTATAGCAACTGCCACAAAACTAGATATTGATGAACCAGGTTCATCAGCTGATCAAAAGATGTATAGGGGTATGATTGGTTCACTTTTATATCTCACTGACAGCATACCTGATATTGTTTTCAGTGTAGGAATTTGTGCTCGTTTCCAGGCAAATCCAAAAGAGTCACACTTGACAGCTGTCAAAAGAATACTGAGATACATGAAGGGCACAACTGATCTGTATCTATGGTATCCCAAAGGTAGCAATTTTAACTTAATTGGATATGATGATGCTGACTATGTAGGTTATATAGTGGATAGGAAGAGCACTTGAGGTATGACACAATTCCTAGGATCTTGTCTTGTATCATGGGCTATCAAAAAGCAAAATTTAGTAGCACTCTCTACTGCTGAAGCTGAGCATGTTGCTGCTGCTTCATGCTATGCTCAGTTGATGTGGATCAAGCAACAATTGGTAGACTTTGGAATTGAAGTGGGATGCATACCTATATTTTGCGATAACACTAGTGCAATCAGTATGACAAAAAACCCTATTCATCATAAAAGGACTAAGCACATAGATATTAGACACCACTTCTTAAGGACAACAACGAAAAAGGGCTAATCTCTATAGAATTATGTGCCTCTGATAAACAAATAGCTGACATCTTCACCAAGACACTAATTAGAGAAAACTTTGAAAGGAACAAGTTAGAATTAGGGATGATTAAGATCACCTAAGAGGTCAAGTTCAGAATGCACAATGAAAAAAAAATGAAAAAAATGTTCTGTGTGGTTAGGAGTTCTTAATTCTTGTGAACATTAGACTAATTTATACTCAGTATAATACTGTAAATACTATACTCCTGTGACATATAGCTATATGATTCACTCATCTCTTACAAATTCTCTATTTTGAGGCATAATCAAGAGAAGTTTTATTTGAAGAACCTAGTTCACCAATGCATGCTCATGAGAAAGGTCAGGTATGTTTCTATACTTTGCAGAAATAGAAAAATTTAATTTTCAATCATGACAAAGAGTCCTAGAAACACCAATAGTCTCAAAATTCTATCCGTTGAGGCTAATTGAACCATTTTCATTGGAATTAGAGTTCTAAGTATAATGGAACTCTATCTCCTAAAACTTAGCAATTCTAATTAATCCTAATTAATCACTAGGGAGACCAGAACCATAAGCTAATTAGTCCTCTACTGACACCTGAAAAGCTGTCGTTTCTGGAACTATAATGACCTCTCTTTAAAAACCCCACTAATCATTTCATAACCGTCACCTCACTTAAACCCCCAAATCATCTACTTTCTTCTCCAAATCAAAAAAAATTATCCAATATTTTCTCAAGCTTTCCAGAAATTCATTACCAAAAATGACGAATCCCCAAGATAATCCTGGAACCCCACCACCAGTGTCACCTAACACCACTTCATCTTCCACACCTCCTAGTGAATCCCTAAAGCCCATATTCAGTCGCCAGAAAATGATAGCAAGAAAAACTATTGTGTCTGGTCCATTGAGGAAAGTTCTAAACGAAAAATTGAAGGCAAGTCAAAGGAAATAATCCCCAGCAAAAGGAACTGATTCCAGTTCTAAGTCTGATTAATACATCTCTTCCAGTGAAGGAGATGAACCTGGGTCTTCTGACAATGTCACATATAAAGAAACCCCAAAAGAGGTAAATCCAAGTGGTTGTTTATGATGATGTAGGACAAAGGGTAGAAAATAGGTATGTCCTGGTAGGGGCTGCAAAAGATGTCTCTGGGGGTGATTCTGTGAAATTGAGGAAGAATAAGAGGAAGAAGGTGCTAGCTATATGTGGGAGTGGAGAAGAAGGGGAATCTAAGTCAGGGGGAAGTGAATCACGAGAGGCTGTTGAAGGGTTAGTTGGTTTGGGCAAACAACCTGATGAACCTGGTCTATCAGCGGAGGAAACTCTGATTGAGATGATGAAGAAGATTGGGGCTTAGTTATGATCCCAAGAAACTCAAGGCTTCCTCACAAAGGACCCATGTTTGCGTCCAAACCAACAAGAAATCCAAACCCTCAACATCCAAGTCTGCTCCTAGGGTTAGAACAACTAGAAGCAAGGTTAGGGATAGTGAAGCTGAGTTGAAGAAAGCCTTAGAGGAGAGTAAGAGAAAGAGAAAAGAAAAGGGGAAAGGGAAAAATGAAGGCATGCTCCAGCAAATGTTGAATCTGCTACAAGCCCAAACCTCCAGCACTTCTAAGCCTTAGGTTTCCTATCCTTAGTGTCCAGTCTAGTAACCCTTCAGTTTCCAGTTTCCAAGTTTAGGAAGTTCTTGTTATGTTCTTATTCTGTTTTCTTCTCATGTTGTATATTTTGTTTTTCTTGTTTGTGGACTACATTGTAGAAACACCCCTTTAATCAATGAATGCAACTTTTCTTTTTCTTGTTGAATTTGTTCTAAATAGTTATTTTAAGCTGATTTGTGATTAACATGAACATATGTTAACTTGCAGTTGACCTAGTGGCCATGAGTATTAATTAACTTTGAGGATTAACAGTATTTATGCCATTTTTCGATGATGCCAAAAGGGGGAAGATATTGTGCTTAAAATTCATTATCTGAAATAGTGATGTTTATGACCTAAATCTGACATCCTTGATGATAATTTACAATTTCTAAGTGTTGATTTTCAGATGAGTTCACAAGTTTCCTGATCACAATAAGCACATAGTTTGTCATCATCAAAAATGGGGAAATTGTTAGCCCAAGTTTCAGTTGGAGTTTTGAAGATTGACAAATGAACTTATGGAAGGACCTGGTCCATCTTATACTACACAGTCTGATTCAACCAGTGCACATGTGAAGCACGTGAGGAATATATGCACTAAAGATCACGCATCAATATCTTCTGAACGTAATCGAAAAGGTTACATTTGGGATAAGGAGCACAGTCTCCTTATGTAAAGAGAACTTGATCCTAAGTTAGGATAAGAGTTAGAGTTTGTATTGGCTAAAGACTTAAATGGACTACGGATAAGAAGTGTAGCTGTAATACAACTGTAGCTACTAACTCAATATATTATTGTGTTGGTTCTCTTTTGCAGGTAACATACACAAGCAGAAGTAAAGCATATTTGAGAGCAAATAAAGCGAGTCTGGTTTGCAAGCAATATAAGCAAGATACAAGTGTGTACGCCTGAAGCTACATGGACTAAGAGTGAAGAACCAGTTCCATCTGTGTGTTTATTTCTAGTTCAATTGTAGTAGGTTTTCATATTGTACCTTTCAATAATTGTATTAGGTACCTTGTGTAATCAAGTTAGAGTTAACTTGATAGTGTCGCGGCAACTGAGGCTGTGTGCCACACTGAGATTAGAGTTTAATCCTTAGGTTTACAAATAGTCTTTGTAAATGCTGTTTGGCTCAATGATTTTTAGTTGAGTTTGGGAAAATTCTATTGAGTAGTAGGTCGTGGTTTTTTCACTTTTTGAGCCAGGTATTTTCCACGTAAAAATCTCTGTGCATTTTACTTTTAGTTCTTATTATTACGCAAACTGCTGTAGTTAGAACACTTAGAAGAACCAGGTTCTTCAAACGCGAAAATTAGGTACCACACAAATCACCCCTCCCTTGTGTGGTATGACTTTTAATTGTTGTTGTTGGCATAAAATGACTATTTAGGAAATCGGTATGACTGGTAGGTGGTGTAGATGCAGAACATATCGTTTCTGGCAAAATAATACGCAGAAAAAGCGACCAAAGTTGGTCTGTATTTGGTCACTTTTCAAGTTAAAAAAAATAATTTCTGGAGAATAGTGACCAACTTTGATCGCTATTTTCCCAGATTTCTTCAAAAAGCGACCAAGTTTGGTCGCTATTTCTTTAACAAATAAATTTGCTTGTGATATAGCGACTACAGTTGGTTGCTACTAGTTAAAAATTAAATTAAATTCATGTATTTAGGGACCACAGTTGGTCGCTAAATTATTAAAATGAATAAATAATTGAATAAAATAGCGACCAACATTGGTCTCTAGTTTTCATATTTTAAAATATAATATTTGGATTAGAGACCAAAGTTGGTCGCTTTTTAATGATTAATAATAAATAAATAAATAATATTTTTTTATTTAGAGACCAAGTCTGGTCGCAAAATTATATTATTAAACTAATAAAGCGACCAAAGTTGGTCTCTGTAGTCAATATCCGAATAAATGGATCCATTTAGGTTAGAGATCAAAGTTGGTCGCTAATTAGCGACCAACTTTGGTCCCTAAATAAAAGGGACTATCAATATAGTTACCAGACATTTTTGGTCGCTTTTTAGCCAAAAAGCGACCAAAGTTGGTTGCTTTTTACGGTCGATTTTTTGCCGAATTCTAGTAGTGTTTATTTTAAACATGTTTGAACGTTTATAATAATTAATATTGAGTTGGACTACATTTTGTGTATAACTACTAACATTTCAAGCTCCATTAAAAATATCAGATCCAGATTCGTAGAATTACTGAGATTAAGTAAGAAAATAGAGTATAGTAGTAGTAGTTAAGAGCTTTTGCCTGTTTAATTTGGACAACTTAATAAGAGTTGACCTATTATTTCACCAAAAAATTGTCAACTCGATCGTGTGGATCACGATTATATTCTAGACTTCATTTATTTCTGCTTTCAGAGAAGTGGAATGATTCCAGTTTGCAATCTTGGGTAGCTCACTTGTCACTCAAACATTCAGAAGAAAATGCTTTAAGGAACCAGGAGATGTTATCTATAACTTTCTCTTGTTCCTACCTTTGATCAGAAGCAAGGCACTGTACCCTTTTTCTTTGATTTCTGTATAAATCAGATGTCCAAGGTTTTTGTGTCACCAGTAGTAGTAGCTAGTTGCACCGTGTAGTGGATGAGGCTGCTCCTCCTTTAACTAGAGGTTTCGAATTCGAGCTCTGAGTATGGAAAAATCTTTGGTAGAGAGCGCTACCCCCGAATGAGGCCTTATCCGGCGTGAATCCGGATATAATCGGGCTTCAATGCGGGTACAGGACACCGGATGAGAAATAAAAAAAATAAAGGAAAAAAAATGTAGCTAGTCGCAAACCAGTAATAATGTGAAATGAGATTTAACTTATATACGCGGATATAGTCTATAGAACTTTTAACTATTAGTGTAATATAATTTGTACTGCCTTATTATTCAGGTTACTAATTTCACTTATTATATCAACAACACTATCGGTGTAATTCGGTTCATACATTATTTATTTTTTCTTGCTGAGATAATTTATTAGACAATGACATATTATTGTAAGTCATGTTAACAATTTGACCTGATAGTGCAAACAAATTACATATAAAAATTAGATTCAAAAGATAAAGATTTACTCTTCACTAAAGATTGGCAAAGTGGAGTGGTTAATTAGAGTAAGATCCACCAATAATTAACAAATAGATTAAAATAAGCGCACTCCGACACCATCAGTCCATCTTCTCAATTAAGTGAGACAGTGAGGTTAGAAAAGACGTAGACCTCCCAACTAATCCTAATTATCTTTTAATTTCCACCTCATCTACGTATACATACTACCAACTATTATTGCTAATAAAGTCTAAAAATATGTAAACATGATCGATTATAAAGTCAAAGATCTCAACTCTGGACCCATTAGAAGGAAAACCATTCTTTTCAGGATCCCTTAAAGCAACCACAGACAACTTGTATATGTTCATGCATGAGAATATCATAATTAACAAGAGAAAAGTAAAGGAAATAATTAAAGAAAAAAGCTTCTTTTCTCCTGAAATTTACTTCTTTAATTTGGCATTAATTTTTTTGCTTGAATTTTGTAGTTTAAATCATGATATGACATTTATATGGCTATAAGATTATATGATTAAGGAAACAATGCAAAGTTTAAATTTTATTATTTTTAAATATGAAAAACAAATTTGTTGAAACAAAATAAATGAAAATAGTGTCATATAACCAAAAATAAAAGGAGGACTTACTATATATTCTTAACAGCTCAAATTGCAAAATTATGAGCATTATAGATCTTTGGTAGTATAAAGTTTATACAATTATACTCATACACATAAATTTTGAAAAGAAAAATAGAAAACTGTCGGTTCACCTAAAACAATCTTATGAATTTGCATATTTTTCTAGAGGTCTTGGAGATATTCTTAATAATTTCATAAAAGAAAGAGTGAAGACAAAGAGATAATGGGTGGAATAAAAATGAAATAATTGAGAGAAAATGTGGGGCCAGAAACGTTAGACGGGGCCCACTCCCATATTGTCAAGAAAAAATATGCTTATAGTCACAAGCTCAAAAATCTCTTTCCATGTGCAACTCTTGCAATTGCTTCATCATTTCTTGCTGGCTCCCTTCCCATGTGTGTAGAGAATACAGTTCATCTTCAACTAAAAGATTTCTCAATGTCACGTTCTTGAACATGTCTTTGTTCTTTACACCCACTCCCTTTGCTATTTGAGTTCATTTCTTTTTCTCACTCATTTTCACTTTCTCAAACTAAGCCAAATTGAATATGGATTCCAGGACTCTTCTTGATTATGCTCTGTTGAAGCTTACCCCAACTAGAACAAGGTTGGTCTTTTTCTTTCTTTATCTAATGAGTCTGTAGTAATGAGTTCTTGTTTTAGTTTTTTTTAGCTTAATTTGTTATGGAAACTGATAAAGTTGGGATCTTTTTCCTGTTTTTTGGTGGAAAAAGATGTGATCTTGTGGTGTTTTCTGGGGGTAAAAGTGAGAAATTGGCTTCTGGATTGGTGGAACCCTTCATTTCTCACTTGCAATTTGCTAAAGATCAGATTCCAAAGGGGGGCTATTCAATCACTATGCGCCCACCCTCAACACATGCCTACTGGTTCACCAAATCCACATTCCAAAGGTATTATCTTTATTTGATCTTTTGCCAAGTTTAATGCTTTTAAATTTCATTCAATTGTATGTGGTTCACTGTTCATCAATACTGGTAAATGGTATTTGAATCATTTACTTGATAGGAAGCTGTAGATGTCGAGAATTTGGGTACAAGGTTATTAGATAGTCGATTGGAAACAACCTCTCTACCCTCAAGGTAGGGGTAAGGTCTGCCTATACACTACCCTTCCCGGATCCGCTTGTGGTATTATACTGGGTTTGTTGTTGTTGTTGTTGTTAATTGAATCATTTGGAACTTCTGGAATTGCTGAAAGATTCTTGAAGATTATCTTGATTGTGTATGGTTATGGTGTTGTTTCTAATTAATGCAAAACTCCAGCTGTAAAGGAGAAAGATAATGTAAACTAAAAACATACTTTAGGTTCCCTTATTGGCAAATTGGTCATAATGCATTACTAAATTATGATTATGGGTTCAAAAGGTAGGTATCTTTATGGACTTTTTGCTAATAACTTGTTGATTTATCCTGACATAATTAATTCTCTCTCACAGTATTCTTTGCATACTTGAAGCTACATTTTTATTACAAGCTGTTATATAACTGAAAATTAAAAAAAGTTTTGGTTGGATCTAGCAAAATCTGAAGCTGATGCTAGAAGACTAAATTTATTTACTTGGGCTTTCCTTGCGTTCTCTTGCAGATTTGTACGATTTGTAAGTACACCTGAAATTCTTGAGAGGTTTATGCGTTTGGAACGAGAGATTTCACAGATCGAGAGTTCCATTCAATCCAGTGAATGCTCCAATGGCAATTCAGAGGAAGGTATGTTCAAGACATACTGATAACTTCTCCTGTCGTAGACATCAAATTAGATTTGAATTTCATTATTTTGATTCTTTTATTCTCCATTAGTTGTCATTTCTATATTTTTTCTAGTTAATTCCAGCTTTTCTTCTTTTTATGATAAATAGCATTTGTACCTTTCTCAGTAGAGTCCATACGATATTCAGATTGAGGCTAATGTACATTTGTTGCTTGACTTACAGGAAGCTCACCAGCTAATAGTGAGACCACCAGGAAATCAAATGATTCCTTCAAGGTATTTTACTTTATCTTGGTAGAGCTTTTGGCTAGTGATTTTCTTTTAGTCTAGTAGGTCATCATAAAATTTCACTTTAATGGGTTATTCTAGGCAAAAAGTGAAACCGAAGAAGCTAATAATGCTGCACCAAAAGAGAACTCCAAGTAAGTTATCTGTCCTTCAAAGCAGCAGCGCATGCCAAATTCATCTCTGCTGAGAGTCTTATCGAGTTAACTTTCATTTTTTTATCCATGTCAGGATTCGACTTCAGCGTCTCATGGATACCCGAAAAGCATTACTTCGGAAAGAACAGGCCATGGCTTATGCACGTGCAACAGTTGCGGGCTTTGAGATAGACCAACTGGATGATCTCCTACAGTTTGCTAATTCTTTTGGTGCCTTACGTCTTAGGTATGATAGAGTATAGTTTCTTTATAACCTAAGCTGTATAGCATCTGTGTGTAGATAAAAATCACCTGGTATAAATTGGATCACCAGAGTTTTATTTGACTATTTTAGTTGGAAGAAATATTTACGGCGTGTTCCTATCATCTCCGCGAACCTTTGCTCCATTCTGGTGCATAACAGAAACAAAGTCATCTGCTGTCTAACAACCAAAGAGATCTCTTTTCGATTGAGCATTACATTGTTATATTTATTTTTATCTCTCTGTATCTTACTCTTTCGATTTGCTAAAATGTAAAATTTAAAATGGTTTCCCTTTTATATTGATTTTCAAAGGAAGCATTTCCTAGACACGGATAGGAGACTCCTAGATGTAGCTCTTGAGGATGATATAACAAGAAGCTTCAACGTCTTTTTCGTATACATAAAACTATATCGGAAGATGTCAAGATTGAGTCAACTGTTACAGTTCCAGAATTCTTGTAATTTCAAATTGTGTGTTCTTATCTTTCTTTTAGGGAGGCATGTGTTGACTTCAAGGAACTTTACAAGCAAAAGCACACAGATGGCCAATGGATGGATGAGGTAGCTGCAATGAAGGCATGTTCTCCAGCAGAGCTGTCCTACTTGGGAAATCAAGGTGTTATTCTTGCATATGACAATAGTGGCTCTTTGGATAGTTCTGACTCGAAGGAATCAACAAATTCAAATTGTGTCAGAGGTATCCTGTCAATCCTTTCCTACTGTCGGCTTTCTTTTTACTACATTTAAGTTTAGATGGTTGTTAATGTTATTGGCATAGTTTACAACCTCTCTGCCCTTTCGGGTAGGGGTAAGGCCCGTCTACGCATTACCCTCCCCAGACCCCACTTTGTGGGACTATACTGGGTAGTTGTTGTTGTTGTTGTTGTTGCATAGTCCACTTTGCCAGGTACTTAGGTCTCATGTTTATACTTTGTGTCGATCAAAATACAAAAGAGAAATATTTGCTGAACAATTGTAGTTTTAACTGCTCAAGTAAAGGGCCTTTTGTAATACCTATATTGGATATGGTACTACATACCGATGACCAATGATCAAGAAACATTTTGTGTACCAATATATGTGCATATAAAATTTATGTCTACAGCATAGACTTTGCTTTTTTTTTTTTGGTAATATCAACTGCTATATGTGCAGATGAGAATCTTCCTGCATCAGAGCTGTCCATGTCAGCAAAAACTCAGATGCAGATGCCATGGCAGAATCAGATTCCTCCGTATATGTACAACTTTCATGGTCCAGCTCAACAGATTCCTTACGCAGGCATGCATCCTTTACAATATTATCCAGCACATATGCAGTGGCCACAAAGTGTAAATGGCTCAACAAATGGTCCTGTTCGAGACTCTCGCCGGCGATCAAAGAAGAAGGAGAAAGAACATGACAGTTCAGAAGATGATGAACAAACTGAGTCCAGCGCCTCTGATTCTGGAACTGATTCAGGTGAAGTTAGGAAGCATGAGAAAAACCATTCTTCAAGGGAGAACTCACGTACTAAAAAGCACAAGAAGAAATCCTCAAAAACAGTTGTAATCCGCAATATCAATTATATCACTTCTAATAGAAAGAATGAGGAAAAGGATGGCTCCTCTTATGATTCTTCTTCAGCTGAATCAATTTCACTGGATGAAGATTGTATTAAAGAGCAGGTAGATGATGCTGTTGCAATACTGGAGAAGCATCGCAACTCAAAAGCACGAAGGAACAAGAATGAATCAAATGGTTATGTCGACACGGATCTAAATGAGGGTGTGTCGCCGAAGACATCTGAGAAAGCAAAAGGAAATGAGGCATGGGGTGCATTCCAGAATATTCTGATGAGTCGTGAGGAGTCAAGTATGAATGGGGTAAGCGATCCTTTGAACTTCCAGGATGAAGGCTGTGGGATCAAAAATTCTGGTGCCGGGGTTTCATTCACAATTAGCAATGGTGCGGAGTTGGGATCTGAGAAGGTCAGAAGAGAGCATCTGACAACTGATGATTCTCTTCTCATGACCAAAAATCATGAACAAGGTGGCACAAAGGTTAGCATGGTAGATTTTGCCAATGGTGAGGATATGCGGCCAAGTTTGAAGAAAGGAGTTTCTGAAGATGAGCATCTTCTATTTTCGCACAAAGAGCCATCAGGAGGAAATACATTTGGAACTCTGTCTGATTTTGCTGCTGAATCCTCCACTATTAGAAATAGCAAGGGTGAAGATTGGTTTGTTGTCAACCATTCTGGCAGTTCAGAAACTCAAGAGGCTAAGCAGATAATATTTGACAATGACAGTAGCATGTCAATGCAGAAAAGTTCCTCTCACCCCGAAAGTGAAAGAGCTGCTCCAATTGATGATTCATTCATGGTACATTCTCAACCATCATTTGATGATCATTATAACTCTCAGTGGAAAACAGACATTAGCATGGATGCAGACATGCTTGCTGCAGAAAACACTGATCCAGTTGCATCAAAAGCCAATGTGGCCAGTCAGCCTGATGATCTCTGTGTAGTGCTTACAAGAGACCCAAGTTTGGATCCCGTTGAGGCATCTTGGCAACCACAGTTGGATTTTGGGATTGAAGCTTCTTTCGTGGGAGTTGATAAGAAATCTTCTGCTGTTGAGGTAAATAGTTCTACTGAAGAAAATGCCCCTGCAAAAAGTAAAGGCACAAGTAAGAAGGACGGTCCTGCAAAGACTGGAAAAGATGCAAAGTCTAAAGTCTCCGGGGGATCCTTGTCTAGGAGCAGGATTGATGCTTTAGCGAAGAGCAAGAAGATGTCTCCATCTAACAAGCTGACAACCCAGAAGAGCAAATTAGATCGGGTACGACAACAACCAGTAACCTCCTTCTTTAGTTTCTTTTGCCTCCATTATTTTTGTCTTTCTTATATTTCACGCATGTTCATTTCCTTATATAGGAGGAAGAAATGCGCAAGAGAATGGAAGAATTAGTGATTGAGAGACAGAAAAGAATCGCTGAAAGAACAGCAGCTAAGGGTCCAGGTTCAGCAGCTTCCAAGAAAGTGCCAGCAGGAAGTAAAACAGGTTCCTCAAAGATATCAACTTCATCTAAAGTTCACACATTACCAGTACAGGTCAAGCACTAAGGACATCGCCTTGTCCAGGAAAACTATGAACCGGCCTTAAATACCCTTGGAACATCCACAACTTGTGTGGTTTGTGCATACTTGGATTATCCACAAATATCTTGGAGAAATAAAGTCTTTTCGATGGAACTTAGAGATTCTTTTTTTACAAGGACAGGGATAAAAGCAGTGTTGCTTGCTCTTTAATGCGAGTTCATTCTCATTAATCTAGACATTCATGTCCCATCATAAGGTTTTTCCAGTATAGTTGATTGAGGCTTTGTTTTTTTTGTATACTGCTATTTGTTCATATGTTTTGTAAAGCTATATGTAAAATTATTCTTATTCACATATGTTTTTTTGTATAATATATCACATTTTAAGAACCACTAGCTCTGTTAAAGAGTCGTACCTACTTCTGTATGTTCTTTACTTTCAAGAGTTTCCAGTTTATCAAATGGTAGGGAAAGGAGAAGAAATATTTGGGGAAGCAAGAAATTATGCCAATTTTATATTTCTTTTTGACTGGTTTTTCATATATTTAGACGGAACCTAGTGCTCCAGGTCGAACCTTAAGTATATGTGGGTAAATCAAATATTGATAGAGGTAATAACAACAACTACTACCCAGTATAGTCCCACAAAGTGGGGTTTGGGGAGGGTAATATGTAGACGAGCCTTACCCCTACCCGAAAGGGCAGAGAGGCTGTTTCCAATCGACCCTCGGCTCAGTGAAGGAAAGGAAAAACAAAAAAAATAAAAATAAAAGAGCATTATTAACTCCAGTAGAAGTAGCGTAAATAATTATCTAAATATAAGAACCATAAATAAAATAGCATGTAATAATATCATACAGTAACTACCATAAATAACTACCATAAGGGAGACACACTCCAAAACACAAATCATCTATGTATAAGCGTGCCAAGCCTCACCCAACCCCCGGCGGAGGAGTACAAAAAACTCTAGGAGCCCCTATCCTACAACCCTGATACTAGACCTCCAGACTTTCCTATCAAGGGTCATGTCCTCGGAAACCCGCATTCTAGCCATGTCATGCCTAATCACCTCTCCCCAATACCTCTTAGGCCTCCCTCTGCCTCGCCGAACGCCGACAATCGCCAGCCGCTCACAACTCCTCACCGGGGCATCGGGACTTCTCCTCCGCACATGCCCGAACCACCTCAGCCTCGCTTCTCGCATCTTCTCATCCACCGGGCCACCCCCACCTTCTCTCGAATAACTTCATTCTTAATCTTATCTAACCTGGTGAGCCCGCACATCCACCTATCCTCATCTCTGCAACTTTCATTCGAGTTTTTCACTGACCAGCACTCCGCCCCATACAACATTGCAGGTCTAACCACAGCTCTATAAAATTTCCCTTTGAGTTTCTGTGGAACTTTCTTGTCACACAGGACTCCTGATGCAAGCCTCCACTTTGACCATCCCACTCCTATATAGAGGTAGATATATATATTTTCGAGCACGATTTTTTTTTACTTGGTCCACAAGGCATAAAATCTGGATTTGCCAGTAAACTGTATTATTCCTGAGGAATGTGACAGCATGAACCAAATAAGATTGTGGAAGCCAATTCTTTGAGAGGACGACATATGAAAGGGGCCACTTGAAATCACAGGACTTGTCAAAGATTCCAACATCTATCTGTACATTTATTTATTAATAATTCTCATACTTTGAACTGTCTCTTTATTTATATTTGGGACATGTCCAAAAACAATGCCTTGAACAAAGTCACAAGTCACGACTAATACACATAACAAAGAAACTTTCATCTTTTCATATTTTTCTGTTTTTATTCAAGATCGAAGAAATTTCTGAGAGTTTGGTCTCGAGTTGTTTGAACAATATTCTTAATTTATCCCACCTGAACTTTTCAAAATTCTTGTTTAGTTGATTTACCATTCTTAATTTCTGCCCCAATGTCATCATCCATGACCAATTTTCTTTTCCATTTTCCCCTTCAGTGAGGGGCGAGAAGCTCTGTCGAAGCATACTCAAAATTAATTAATTACTGAATTTTCTCCAACCACATTGTACTCAAGTTTTTTTGTACTTGAGTTTTTATGTTCTGAACTCTGAAGCAACACTATAATGGAGCTATGGAGGTACAATTACAATTCCGATTGTAGTGTTACATGTTTGAATTTCAGTAACGTTCTAACCAGTAAAGTCCAGTTGGGTCACACTATTTTATTACATTTTCATAAAAAAATTTGACTCATAACATTTATTTATATAGTCAAGATAGATACACTTAAAATGTTCAAAAGACAAATGCAATTAAATTACTTAAGCAAATTGAATACTCAAACAATATGTATAAACACTATCCCCCTCCCCTACCCTCGAAAACAAAGAGAAAGAAAAAGAAACACACCCTAAGGCATTGTTTAGGCTTTAGAATTTAAGTTATACACGCCGAAAATATAAGGGGTCGTTTGGTTGAAATACAACTTATATCGGTATAAGTTATGCCCGTATAAGATGTTGAGATAAATTATGCTGGGATTAGTTATGCTAAGATTGTTGTTTATTCACTGTTTGGTATGTTGTATTAAAAATGACAATTGCATAATTTCTAAGAAGAAGATATAAGTTATACCAGTGCTAATTACCCCACCCTCTATAAGGTATAAGTTTTCCGGTGTTAAAATTAATGAAAAGAATGGACCTTGGGTATAACTCAACCCCAAAAGCTAGCTTATGAGGTGAGGATTGCCCAAGCCATATAAGTAGACTAAGGACCTCAAATCCCTCCGATGTGAGACAACTCAACAATTAATATTGGAATAACTTATACCTGATTTGCTAACCAAATAAAAAATATTAAGGCGGTATTAAATTTTTATACCACCCTTATACCTTCTTGTACATCGTACGAAACGACCCCTAAGAGTTCCATGCTACCAGTGTAGTAAACTTATTATATTGTGTTAGATCTTTTTTATCAGGTCATCATTTACTGATGTTACATCAGAATTATCTGTACTTATTTTATAAGTGATTGAATCGTGAATATAATCTCTTGCAGAAATATAAGATAAAATTGTATAAAATAGACCATTATGATCCAGACCTTCCTTGCACCTGACACATAATGGGAGCTTAGTAAACTGGACCGCCCTTTTTTTACTTTATAAATGATCGATTATGTAAATATCTTTATATTGGCCAAATTTGTCTAAGGAAGAAATGTATTTGAATGGTAGGCATGTTTTGATCACTACAAGGCTCCTGATTTTCAGGAGTTTGGATTAGTTGATTCTGCAGATATTCGTTATAAAATTTTATCTTAATGTATTCATCAGAAACAACTCAAAGACTTGAAAAGAAGATAAAAGAACACAATAACAAACCCAAAAAATCAGGATTCATACGCGGTTTTGCCTAAAAAAACCAAGAAATATAATTTCAGTAATTTTTCTCTCTCTCACACTCTCTCTCAATTTTGGAAACAAAAGAGAGAAGAAGTGTTTGTCTATGAGAGAAGTTGGATTAACCAATTCCCCCAGTTGACTCTTAAGAGCCTTCCTATCATCTCTCATTTGCTCTGCACGTTATACAAGTTTTCTTTATCAATTTTCCTTCCTTTTAAAAAATAATCAAAATAAATAAAACTTCTTTTAATAATTTTGATCTTGATTCTGAAAATTTTGAATGCTCTTGCTCTTCTTCCTCCTCCTGCAATATTTTAATCAAATCTATTATTATATTCTTATTATTCAGCAATTTCTTGCGTCATCAAATATTATTTCTGGTTTTTCAATTGTCAAAAGCAAGAAAGTTGACCTGGTACAATCATTATTTTATTTCTTATTGTTGTCTTTTTCCTCAATTTTGTATAAAATTTGTCATTGCTCGACTTTAGAAATGGCAATTGGGGCATGTTTTGGTGTGCCTCCTTTCTTTTCTCGCAGGAAGCATAGTACAATATTTGAGGTATTTTTTCTTTTTCTTTCCTTTCTTCTTTCATTTTCTCTTAAAACTATTTCTTGTTGTCTGAATTTGTTTTGATCATGTAGAAGAATGTAAATTGTCGTACTTGTACACGAGAATCTTATATCACAAAATCTTAATTCGACATTCTAAATTTTGGTAATATTACCATGCAAAACCTCAAAGGTGACAATGGTGAATTTGGAATCCTTTTGGTTTCCTTGAAACCCAAGCACTTAATCAATTATGAGCGAACAAATTAAGCAAATAAATAACATATAGCCATAAGGTGAAATAAAACATGTTTGATTTGAGAACTGAGTTTTATAGCCCCAAATATATAGTAATATCTGATAAATCCTTAAGACAATCACCTCAAGATATTTCATCTCAACTGAGTTTTCTTTTTTCTGTTTCTTTTTACGCTGAAGACTTTCTTCTGCTTTTCCCCCCTTATAATATCTTATGTTCTCTGAACATTTTATAACCATATTGAAGAATAAAAATGTTCTGTATTAATTTGTGCATGAAATCCTATATCAGAATGCTAAATCCTACATTTTCATGCAAAACCTGAAAGGTGGCCATGTTGAAATTGGAAGATGATTTCTGGCAACATTTCCTTTTTTGACTCCACGTTTTTTCTTCTTCTTCTTCTTTACGAATAGGGTCATGTGATGAAACAGATCAAGGAGAGAAACATACAACCATAAGGTGTTATATAATTTTTGTTAAAGGAAAATGAAAGGCCAAGGATAATGATATCCGAGAAAAACTTGAGAAGACACACCACCTAAAAAAAATACATCAATGGAAAAGAAAAAGAAAATGATCCTTCACCTTGATTTGGATACATTACCATGTTTATGTCATAGATATGAATTATGATCAGAGGGCAAAGAAACATAGAAAATTGGTATTTTGGGTATTAGTATATCACTAACATTAGTTAACAAACATTTGCAGGAAGAAGACATGAAAGAGACAAAGAAAAGACCTGTTCTCGAAAAAAATAAAACACCTGCTATCGCAATATCAAAAAGTTTTAAATCAACCAAAGGTTCGACGGTGCGCAATTCATGTAGAGTAGCAGGAAACTTCATAATTATGACTGAGCTTCGGAACAAGATCCTCACCTTGAGAGACTTGCTTGACTTGTCTCCTTGTATTGGCTCTGCATCAGTAAATGAGGTATTCTTCTGTTACTTGTCTTCAAAACTCAAGCATAATAACATATTTTATAACGTTTTAACTTATATACACCGATAGTATAATGAATTTTTACATCATCACTATACTTTAACTGGTTATAGCAGGTTAATGTGATGATGTAAAAGTTTTACATTGTCGGTGCATAGAAATTAAACTCTGAAAGAAAAAAAGCAAAGCAGAATTTGGTAACTCCTGTCGTAAATTTTTTTCCACAGCTGCTGATTTTGACGCTGAAAGATCTGCAACAATTGTATCCTTCAATCAATCCATCTATTTCTTTGTCAAAAATTGATGAAGCATCGATGCATCAGGTTATTATTTACTCAACTTTAATGAGCATTACAAATTCAACGTCTGCTATAGCGCATTCACAGTTCACTGTGCTGACCTAATTCATACATTTCTCAGGCACTGCAATGCTTTTTTGATACTATCATATCAATTGGGGAAATGTGGACAGGCAATGATGAGTGGATGGTAAAATGCAAGGAGGATTCAGTCAGTAAACTAGACAATTTAAAATACTATGGTATGTCATATGTTTATTGCAACACCAAATATCTATTTGGCATTCTTGAGAAAGACCCTAATATTTTCTCTCAATTACAACCAATTCAGGAGTTTTATTACTCGAAGATATGATTAAGCTAGCGAGTGAAAGGATGTTCAATATGATGGATGAGGATGAGGAGGATGATGAGGATGACGATGACCAGATAAGAGATGAACGTCCATCATTCAACACATTTGGAAGGGTTCTTTCTGAATCTTACTCGAGCGCCCAATCCTCCCTCTCGAGCACTCCAGTCACCCCAACTTCAGTTCTCCCTGGGTTAATGAGCAATGCTTCAAAGAAGAATACAAAGGCATCATACTCTCCACCTCTTCTTCTGCCACTCAGGGTTCAAGCTGTCGGCAAGCTGAATCCTATTGATGTAAAGCGCCTCTCTTTCCACATGTTCCCTCATGTAGCAGCTCGAGATTCAAATTTTGTGGTTCAGCTTACAAGCACAGAGTCAAAGAAAGATTCTGAAGTGAAAGCCAAAGATGATCATGAATTTGGGCAAGATTGTGAAATGACAGACATGCCGGATATTCTACTGACTAGTATGGATGATGAATCAGAATATAAAGGAACATATAAAACTGGTGCTAAAAATACTGCAGTTTCAGGACATGTTACCTTGGATGTGCTTTTACCTCCTTCATCGCTACCTGAATCACGAGCAGAACAAGGAGCAGAGCTACAATCATCGCTCAGTTTATCGTTGAAGGTCATAGACTCAGAAAAAACAGCATCTCCTCTGCAGATTTCTTTGCACTCACCAGATGGGGATATATCAACACCATCATCACCAAAGGCCCAGTCACAGCCCTCACCATTATCAACGAACCAGCCATCTACTTTTGCACCAGCAGCGCCACAACCACCACCTCCACCTCCACCGCCACCAGTACCCACTTCATCAGGGAATGCAGAAGGGTCACAGCCTGCACCATTGTTAGCACAACTAAGTGGTGCTCCACTGCCTCTTCCTCCTCCTCCTTCTCCCATGACATCAGCTAATGTAGCGATACCACAACCGCATATCAAAACGTTATCTGCACCCCCAACACCACCACCACCTCCCATGACAAGAAAAGAAATAACACATCCACCTCCACCACCACCACCTATATTAGGAAATGGAGCGGTACCTCCCCCACCCCCACCACCTCCCATGAAATTGGGAAATGTAATATCAATTCCACCTCCAACCCCACCTCCCATTGGATCAAAGGTCATAGCACCTCCACCACCTCCACCTCCCATGGGATCAAAGGTTACGGCACCTCCACCACCCCCACCTCCCATGGGGTCAAAGGTTACAGCACCCCCACCTCCACCAATAACTTCAAATGGAAGAATGCCAGCACCACCTCCACCCATGCCAATGGGAAAAGGAGCTGCACCTCCACCACCACCAGGGTTTGCAGGTGCCAGGAACCTAGGACCTAGGAAAGCAGCCACTAAATTGAAGAGATCATCCCAAATGGGAAATCTTTATCGGCTTCTCAAGGGTAAAGTTGAAGGATCTAGTTTAGATGGTAAAGCAAAGGGGAGAAAGGGAAAAGTTGGTGGTGCTGCACCCGCAGGAGGCAAACAGGGAATGGCTGATGCATTAGCAGAGATGACAAAGAGGTAATTAATCTTCCAACCGATTATTTTTGTAGAGGTGATACTTTCATAGACGTTAGCTTTATGTATAAAAATTATATCATATATGTCTCAGGTCAGCATACCACCAACAAATTGAAGAGGATGTTAGAGTACATGCACAAACAATCAAGGAGATGAAAACAGCCATTGCCTCTTTCCAAACATCAGATATGTCTGAGCTTATTAAGTTCCACAAAACTGTAGAATCCCACCTAGAGAAACTAACGGATGAATCTCAGGTTTCATATATAACTGTTGTATACATATTCCTTAATGATTCCCACTTCAGGGTGTTGGTGTAAAGTAATTTTGCTACAGGTACTAGCAAGGTTTGAAGAATTTCCTACAAAGAAGTTGGAAGCATTGAGGATGGCAGCAGCACTTCATACCAAGTTGGATTCAATAGCCAAAACTCTACAGAATTGGCCAATAGTCCCACCTATTGGACAACTTCTTGAAAAAGCTGAGAGTTACTTCAACAAGGTAGAAATTAAGTTTGCAGTTGATAACTTGTCGATTTATATATTTTCATTAGTAGCTCTAACAAATGGTTATGTCGTCTAGATCAAAGGAGAAATGGACACATTGGAACGAACAAAAGAAGAAGAATCCAAGAAATTTATAAGCCATAAAATCCACTTTGATTTTGGCATCCTTGTGCGTATCAAAGAATTGATGGTGGATGTTTCCTCAAACTGTATGGAACTGACTTTGAAGGTTAGCACAATGTAAAGCATGTAGCAAATGTAGTATAATTATTATGAAATCACTCATTTTAGTATTTTAGTGAACATCTTTTGAAGTAACACTTAATGTTGAATCAGGAGAGAAGAGAAATAAAGCAAAAGGAAAGTGAAGGAACCGGACCGAAAATTGATGGTCATAAAAAAGGATCAGCTAAACTTCTTTGGAAGGCCTTCCAATTTGCATTCAGAGTCTATACTTTTGCTGGTGGCCAAGATGATCGTGCTGACATGTTGACAAGGGAATTGGCTCAAGAAATCGAGACAGATCCTAATCCAAAGGCATAAAGTATTAGCTTATTTCTTCAGAAAAAAAAAAAAAAAACCCCCCAAAAAAAAATCACTATAGGTGAAAATATAAAATGCATTGGTGCTCGTATATAGACACTTTTGAGAGGTTTGAGCATTTAGCATAATGAAGCTTTCCCTGGCAGGTGTTTTGTAGATGCTTCTTGATCTGTGACTACATGCATATTCTAGGAGAGAACTGCTAGATATTATATCCTTCTTCGTTCAGAAGACGGAGAAAAGCTAAAATCTAGCTTTGCTCTACTTCCTGCAATACATACAATATCTATTACACCTTTGTGACTGGTTTTGTAGCTTGTACATAACCCCGGATTTTCTTTGCTTTCAGAATTAAAAGAGCATACATGTGAATGATTTCCTTGTTTATGCATTTTGTATGTTATTTTGTGTAGTCACAGTTTGCCTTGTTTTTGCTTTTTGTATGTTTTTTGTACAGCCACACTATTTTCCAGGAGTTTTGTGATTTTGAGTCTTAGTATTTCTTTTCTTTTGGTCAAATAAAGTTAATTAACCACTGCTATCATACCATATAATATGACTTGATCGCTAGGAAGAATTAGATAATGCATGGTAATAAGAAGCTTGCTTCATACTAACGTGTTTTCATCTAACACACAATTTTCTGAAACACTGTAACAGCAATGAAATCAAAAAATATTGCATTGCTTACTTTTAACATACATATATACTCATATACATGGCGATATTACAACAAACAGTTGAGTTGATTTTTGAAACATACTATTTTGTAACAGTAGTATAGAGTAACTATCCTAAATACCCCTCTGTCCGTATATAGTACATACACAAGTAGATCAGTTGACTATTTTGTTAACATCAAATATATGAGGTTAAAATAAGTTAGTATGTATGCTAATTACAAATCGGAATTCAACACTAACTACAGGAAAAAAAAATCAAATAAGCTCTTTAAAGCAGAAAGACAAACACCTGGTGGGCTTCTTTTTGAAAATCACTCTCATACCGCCACAATAAAAATTGCACCGGACCCTCCCATTTAACCGATACCCATATTTTTTAAATTATACCTTAATTTTGACAACCTCCTCTTCTTCCTAGTGACTGATGCGCTCCTTTCTTCTTCCTCTTCTTTTATGGTGTTTTCAAAGAGGTCGTGCTTTTAAGATAAATAGTGTAAAAGGATGCCAGTGATTTTGAGCTGACCGTTTTCCCTTGAATTCTATTTTTGTTGCTTCCATTACCCAGTGTTTCTAGCCGTACAAGAGGAGTTATACAGAAATTCCCTCTCAAAATTCCATGTTATATATTGCTGGGCAAAAAGTTAAAAATCTCAAAACATCATTGGTGTAGAAATTTGCGCTATAAATTGTCTGAAGTTTGCACTATCTAAAGTTTAAATATAAGATTTTGTCCTGAAGTTTGCACTACAAATTGAAGAATTTCAAATTAATTTGTCTGAAGTTTGCACTAAGAAGTAAAGTTCTCCCGATTACCTTTGTAAGTTAGGCCAAACTTCAGGTGAAAATATTTTGAAGTTTTGTTTTATTAAGGCCACACTTACAAAAAAATTCTCAAGTTCAAACTTTAGACATACATAATTGAACTGAAGTTTGCCCTTGCTATAAATTGAAGTTTGTCTGATTGCATTTGCAAGTCAGGCCAAACTTAAGGCAAAAATATATAAAGTTTTGCTTTGATAATGCTACACTTTAGTCAAAAAATTCTGAAGTTCAAACTCCATACATACACAATTGAACTTAAATTTGCCGTTGCCTTATGAACTGAAGTTTGCGTGATTGGCTTTGCAAGTGAGGTCAAACTTCATGCAAAAATATCTGAAGGTTTACTTTGAGAAGGTTACATTTTAGCCAAAAATTCTGAAGTTCAAACTTGCATAAATTTTTGTTATTTCAGGCTCGTACGTTTGAAGTTACCCAAAAAATGAGTGCGCTTATAATTTTTTATGCAAAGTGGGTATACGTTAAAGTGCCCCACAACTACCTCCTTATTCCAGTTAACCAACTTTAGTCCATTGGACAAATATGAAGGCTTAACCCAGCGTGATTCTCAAAGGGGTTTTGACACAGTTACCCACAAAAATAAAATTATTTATCCATGTTTACCCATTTATTTTTCTACCCATAAATTTATCACATTTCATATCCATAGTAGATTTTGTGGTGGTATTTTTTCTTTATTCTCCAATTATTTTTTATTTCTATGCTTCTTTTGTTTTCTTTTCTTTCTTTTCTTTTCTCCTTTTTTTTTCTCGTTTTATTCTTATTTTTTTCTTTTCTAGTTTCATTTAACTTTTTTTTTTATACTCGTTTTTTCTTCATAATCTAATTTTATTTACTATTTTCATTATTTCTTAATTGTTACTAAAGAAATATCAAAATTTGCACCAATTAAATGTAGCAAATACAACCAAAAAACTATTAACTATCATATGATATCAATATAGTATATAACTATATTAACAAGGTATATAATTGTACGTAAAGAGTTAAAAAAATTTAATTCAATTATTAAACTGAAATAATATCAGTTATCAATAAAAATTTTAAAAAGTTCTAATAGGATCTAATTGTAAGAGTATGCCGTTACATTATATATCATACTATAATATTTTTTTCTTTGCATTTTCAATTTGCCCCTCAAGCTGGGTAAAAGCTTAAAGAAAATTAAAAGGGAAAAGGCAAGTGAATTTACGTGTAATAAGTATACTATTATGGTATATTATACTATTACAACATACTGTTACAGTAGATTTCATATTATTACAATATGCTATAATAATATATTATATACTATAGTGGTATACTGTTAGGTAACAGTGTTCTTCTCCGATTATTACAATATACCGTTGCACTATATTGTAAACTATAATAGTATAACAAAATGGTATATTTGTATACTATTTGGGTATACAATACAAACTCGTCCTCTTCCCTGGTTCAACTATATTTCAACCCAAATTTCTAAAATCTGCTACAAAATCTCCACCAAATTGACTAAACCTTTACCTACAATCTCCAATCAAACTTTCCAAACTAACCCATGCAGGATCGGATCAAAACAATTAAAAACTCAAACAAACCAAGTTATGAGTTTCAAGCTTCAAGGTCCTTCAATGGTGGATTTAAATTTTTGTACAATAAAGCCCACAAACTAGCATCAAAGGTACAATCTACACATCAAAGAACGATAACTAACAAAATTCAACAGTAAAACACCATAATAAAAATCAAATTTGGCGTTTTAAACTTATGGGTTAACAACAAAATTGATCTGTTCTTCCTATGATCTAGTTTTTGAATTGTGCCTGTACTTTAGTGTTGGAAACTTGTTTTTGCGGGTCGACTCGATTGATGGGTGGATACTATATAAGCTCAGTTTCAACAGGGAATGGGAAAAACAAGAATAATATGAATAATGGGGATTTTATTACGCACGAAAAGGCTTATGAGATTGGTGAATGTTGAGGAATTGAAGTGGAAATTAGGTATGGAGAATACTAAGGTTATTTGATACAATGAGCTGTTTAAAGCTTGTGAAAAAATGGGTGTGGTTAAATATGCGTGATAAGCGGGTAAATATTTTGGAATGCATAGGTAAGAGTAGTAAATAATTTGGGTCTGGACATTAAAGAATAAATAGTTTGGAATTAATGGGTATAAAGTGAGATTTTCTTTTCTCGTCAATGACTCAAAGGCCACGGCCTTCATTGTATTCATTTGTCGAGCGAAGTACACAAAATAGCCATTTTTAGGATCCTTATTTAAATAATAGTAGTCAAAATTTATAAAGTTTTACAAGTTTAGCAGTGCCAGAATCAACTCTAGACATATGTAAAAATTACACGGGGCGTCCTATTTAGCCGCCCCCATTTAGCCTACACTTATTTTTTAAATTTGTTTGTAACTTGTACCCATTTGTTAAATAACTTCAGCCCCCATTCTCCCCCCTTCTCTTCATTCGTTTTCTTCTTCTTCTTCTTCTCCTCATCCTCTTCCTTCTTCTTCTCCTTCTTCCTTTTTCTGAAGTTAGAAAAGAAAATGGGGAGATATCGTTGCTCCAAGGTTTAACTTGAGTTATAGATGGGTTGAATCACTTTCTGTTGTCTACGAATTCCTTTTTCTCTTCGTTTTTCAAGTTATGATTTTTCAGATTCTAAGTGATTTCCAGATCTTGATTATTTCATAAAACAATGTGAAAGCTTCTTCCTTTTTGTGGATATATATAAATCTTAATAGTGTGGAAAAAGTTTTGGAAGACATTGATCTAAATACTCGATCTCTATCTTTAATGAACAATAGAAATTGTTTTCGTAAATAGCAGAAACTGTTTCTGATTTGGGAGCAAGCGTACATTGTAGTAGTTTATTGGTTTTTGGATGAGCCTGTTCATCTGCTTTGTGTTTTGCAACAATTTGCACTGTATTTAGTTCCTGGTTTTGGTTCTTGGAACGTCAGTGTAAAAGGGGAAAGAACCTAAACATAGTAAAAAAAACTTCAGTTTATATAGTGCTGAAGTTTTTACAAATAAACTAAATAACTTCAACATCTTTTGTTGAAGTTTTTGAAAAAGCTTATCCAGAACAAGAAAAAATTCAGCTCTAACTGAATAACTTGAACATCTTCTGCTGAAGTTTTTGAAAAAGCTTTATGAAAAAACTAATGAATCCAGGATAAAAAAGAACTTCAGCTATTTTAGTGCTAAATTTTTTACAAATGAACTAAATAACTTCAGCATCTTATCTAGGACAAAAAACTTCAGTGTATTGCCTTTGCTACTTCATGACCGTCTAATAGAATGCTGAAATTTTGCGTGATGACCTTTGCTACTTCAGCCTTATATGCTGAAGTTACGCGAAAAAGTACGCTTGTATTTTTTTTGCAAAGTGGACATAAGTTAAAATGCGACCCAAAAAGCAAGTATAGATGCAAATCCCTCTTAGACATATGAGTCTAAAGTTGAAATCGTGGATCTGAAGTTTCCAAATTAGACCTCTGGTTCTAAAGTTGGACTCGGTCAAATCCTAACTGCATTCTCACGCATGCAGTCTAACTGGGCGATTGGACATAAAAATTGTAAAATTTTTAGAAAAGGTAAAAAAAAATTCAAGTGAAAATAGTATTTGAAAATTAGAGTTGTGTTTAGATATGAATATTATTTTGGATTGTTTTTGTACTTTTGTGTATTATCTGAGTGAAAATTTTAAGAAATTCCAAAATTCATATTTAAGTAAAAATTGAAAATTTTATGGCAAAACACTGATTTAGAACAAAAGTGACAAAATATCAGAAAAAATGAAAAACTTCTTATGTCCAAACGGGGTCTAAATGAAGTTCAAGTTCAGACTTGAGGCTTGAAGTTAGATTTAGTAGAGTTGTAACAAACTGGATATTACACCCGAACCATCTGATTATATTTGTGTACGGGGAAATCAGGAGACCAATTTTCCCTCGGCATAATGCTTCGACGAGTAAATCCCGAAGGCACGGCATCTCGGTTCGGTTGCTTCCCTCGAGATCTACCACACTTTGCCCAAATCGGACATCCGCCAAGGACTTGATAGGTGAAGATACCCCCGAGAGATGTATCCAGGGCCCACAAGATTTTTCCAAGCGGCTTGAAGCCAATCCTTATACAACATAAGCGAAACGTGTTGTCACATCTCATTCTTTTATTGTACTATCTATTCCATACTAAGTTTGGACGTCCTCTTTCTATAAAAGAAGGGTCACCAACACCTTGTAGATCATCTCAAGTTGTCTTTAGAAAGAGCAATAATACTCTCTCTCTCTCTCTCTAGTTCACTTGTCTCTCTCTTTCTTCTACGCTATTTGTCTTCATCGACCTCGAGGTCGCCTTAGCATTTATAATTTCCTTTCTTGTTCTTCATTATTTTGTTCGATATTGATAGTATAGAGCTTGGCTCAACTATATTTTTACTTGTTATCCCCTTCCCGACTATCCCCGATAAGCCCGAGATAGGCTCAAGGCTCGACTCAGAGGTATCCTTTGGTTGGCTTTGCGCCCGGGAAACATCCCCTTCCTGGTTCTATTATTGCTTTGATTAACTCGATCTTTATCACTATACTTCACGTTTTAGCACTAACCAAGCTCACAAACTAGCTCGGGAATAGATAACATATTTTTAGAATCTCATCTACAAATTTAATTGAAGTTAGTCTTCATGTTATTTTTGAAATGTAAGACATCCAAGAATCCCTAGCATCATAGCATCACATACAGCTCCCCCCGCCAAATGAGTACTCAAAAGATAAAACAACAACGAGTCAGTGGCTAATCCCGCCACTATAAAAATGCTTGAGGACCTCACCAAAAGGATCAAATCGGGAGAGAAAATGATCGCAGCCAACGATAAAAGGGTTGAGACCTATAACTCTATGGTCGATCAGATCCCGGGCGCTCCTCCGGTCCTTAAGGGTTTAGACTCAAGGAAACTCATTCAAAGGCCATTCCGCGTAAAAGAAGCCCCAAAACCTATCTAGAATAAGTTCAAAAATGCTACAACCCAAAAATGCGACTCGGGGACGCCCGACTGTTGCTAAAAAATCCTCTGAATCTACTTTAGAAAGAACTGATTAAAAATAGGCTTCCCTCAATAGGCAAAAAACACGAGTCCTGACCACGTCAGTTCCAAAATTGCAAAAGCGTCGATCTTCTCGACCTATGAGCTATGAACCTTATGAGGTGCTCAAAACATCATCGACTATGACATGAAATCGAGGTTCTTTTAGAACCAACAAGGGGTCAGGCAAACATATTCAATAAGACCTTAACGAGAGGAAACAAAGCCTACAGAGAGCCTCCGAGACTCATATCAAAAGGTCTGTATGACCAAACAACGTAAGTGTCGTTGTCTCCAGATAAGCAAGCCTCCGGGCCTCAGATAAAAAGGTCTCTACGACCATTCAGCGTATGAGCCATTATTGCCAGCTAGAAAACTGACAACTTGAGGATCAAAGTGAGATCGAATCGTAACCCGATTCAGAGACTGGATCCAAAATAATTAACCAAGAAAAGCCTCTGGGCCTCTTAATAGAAGGTCTCAACGACCAAGTAATGCAAAAGCCATCATCAATGGCCAAAAAAGGTTTGAGGGTCAATTACAGCTCGAGTCGCAACGCGACTCGCAGAATAGATCATGAAAATCGCCAACGCTCAAGGGCAGAAAGTGAGGACCATCGTCGCCAGCCCAAACGGGTTCAAGGGTAAGTCAAGCTCGAGTCAAATCCCAACTCAAAGACTGAACTCAGAAATAAATCAGCCGCAATATGCCTAAAGGCACAACATATATGTCAATATCACCTGGTCAGAAGCTCAATAAAGATTTAAGGGTCAACTACAGCTCGAATCGCAATGTGACTTAGAGACCGGACCCAAAAATCACAAAAAACCTAATGGCACGACATGAATACCAATATGACGTGCGGAGTATCAAAGGACAAATTCAGCCCGAGTCGCAGCATGACTCGAGAACCAAGGGCGAAAGGGAGTTATGCCGCAGATACTTCTATAAAGATATCATCATCGGCCAAATCTCCAAGACACACGCCCACAAAACTATTTCAGCCCAGGGCATGAAGAATCACTGTCCCTTGCCGGTACAAGTGAGAAAATCTTGGAGACTAATAAAGGTCGAGCCACGGCATAACTCGGAGACTGGGTCCAAGAAGAGTCGGGATGAAAGAAGGCTCGAGAAGGCTCGAACGAAGAACCAAATAGAGGGACTCGACTCAAAATAGCTAGGCTAAGCACGCAAATCCCCGACGCTGGTTCATATCAAAGATCACACTTGGGAGTCCCCGACACATCTTATCACAATCGAACCTATGAAAGCCCGGCCATGCACTAGAACTGGCCCACCCGATCAAAAATAATAAATGTATCAAAGGAACAAAACTTCAAACCCTTCCTTGTATATGTATATCATGCACGAAAGGCGCCCTCTTTATCTGTAGACACCTTAGACAATGTCAAAAACAAAACAACAAAGAACGGTAAAATCTACGCCCGCGCCAAAAGCAGTACAACTTGTCGAAATTCATCCTCTACGGCCCCAGCAAAAACCAACCAAGCTCTGCGATTTTCCTCCTGGCCCGAGTCAATTCTTCTGGGAAAAGGAGCCCACTGCATCAGCTCGATAAAAATACTCCCCTTTGAAGGCCATAAAAAACCATCTTCGTAGTCACCCTTCGACCATTCAGCCATTCAGCCGAAAACTATTTCGGCTTATCCACAGCAAAGAAGATCTCTACCTGATGTATCTCAAGATACTTGGAGACTGAGACCGAGGACGATCCAACCACAAATAGAACTAAAGGGACGGCCCAAACGACACTATCGATAGTCAAGACAAGTCTCCAGGCCTTGCGCTCGCAAAATTGCTTCAACTTAGGAGCACAAAAGGTCATCACCCTCCGCCCACAAAGGTGGATGAGAGCTGGAAGGCTAATCGTAGCTTGATCCGTAGCACAACTAGGGGACTAGTTCTAAACCGGTCTACACAATCAAGAGCAACGATAAAAAAAAGGTACAAAAGGAAAAGCTTTAGAAATTCTTATTATATTACATGCAAGAAAAAAAACATTCTCCACCTACAGGCACGCCCTGCGCGCGGTGGAAACAGAGTTACAAAACAATGGAACCTCTATTTTGCGCCAAAGGGCTACAACTCGCCAATATCACCCTCTGCGACATCCATAGGGAGTGTCCGAGCATCACCCTTATCTGCCCTTGCTCGGGCCAATTCCTTCGAGAAAATGAAGCCCCTCGCTCCAACCTCCTCGAATACCTCTCTCCGGGATCGATAGCGAACATATTCCTCAATCCTCTTCTCACGATCAAAGGCCTGCCTCAACTCAGATTAAGCGTCAGTCGCTTTCTTTATGCAAATCTCCATCTTACGATCAGCCCTAGTTCGGCCTAAATGCTGTTTACGCTCGGACATCAATTATCTCGGCCCTGACTTGCGAGAGATCAGATTCAAGTCTCTCAATAATATCCGCCTAAACCTTGGCATTATTGCGAGTCAAGTTGAGTTGGACCATAAAGGCAGGGATCCTAATCGTGGAACTCATCTCCCCTAGAGCTTGAGCGTGCGCTTATGCTCTTAGCTCCCCTTAAGTAACTCTGGCACGGGCGGCATCAACCTTAAATATCACGCCCGAAATTATCTGAGGCCCGGGTCCTAAATCTACCAGCTCGGATTCAAGGCCATCACGAGCCTACGAAGGGAAGTATCATGTACAAGAAGAAGAGCATGAGACACCCCCTGGAAGCAATCTCCTTATCCTTCCAAACAAGTGGCAGAGGAATTTAATGGAGCAACGTCAGCGGCCAACACCAAAAGGGATTATCATCCCGGAGTCCGATGTGCACCTTCCCCAAGAAAACGACCATCGACGGAAAACTCTGACAGCCCTTGAAAGCAGGCGCGGGTAGCCTCACATTGCATTTATAGCAACGACAAGTTCAAAAATCAACCTAGGGGCGTCAGCCCTCAGCACCATCTCCAGGTCATCCCCGCGGCCGCGTCACGGCAAAGCCCAAAAGACTAAACAAATGCCTTCATCAGCAAGAGACCAAAACACAAAGCCTCCGCCGAAGGAAATTAGCGAGCGTCCTCCTACAAGACCGCCACTAGGCCCAAAGGCATTACTTGTACCTTCGAGGTAGGGATTCGGCAAGCCAAAGTTGATTATCCCTTGTCAAATACCTGTGTCCTCCGTAAGACCATCTCACATCGGTCGAAATCTCCAAGGAAAATCAAAATGGTGCCCGAGCATGGGCAATTCCTCAAAATAAAGTCAAACACATACACTCTAGAGGTCTATCTATTGCCCGAAAGGGACCCTCATGTATCTAAAGATATAATATTCTCTCAATGCCTTTCCCAAGGGATCCGAGATACCATCAATTATCTCCACATGATTTGAGGGACTCGATGGCCTGAATCTATCGGATAAGCTTAAGCTCAGTCGGAAGCCTGATTATCGGGCTCGAAAAAAACCACACCAATCAACACATGATTTGAGGAAACGCTTCTATCTAAATCATATGCCAATAGTCAATAACAAACAAAGACTTTCAAAGGCATAAAAACATATCGAGGAAAGGCAAGGATTGAAAGCAGAACCCAGAAAAAAGCATATTATATACATAGAAATACTTATATACAATAACATCTCACATAATTAAAAAATCCTACTGGATTTTTTACAAAAAGGAAAAGGGGAAGAGGGCAAAGGGATACAGGTAGCATGTGAGCCCAAGGGAATATCCTATCTACGTATAGCACTTCCGATGTCATCTTTCTAGGCGTATGACCTCAAAGACCATATCTTCCGAGTTCGGCCCCTAAAGGGATCTCATCCCAATCTTCCCGTAATGGCATCTTCTAAAGGAAGCCGGGAGAAGAGCAAAATGATGAGGGGGATACCAGAAGAAGGCGAGAAGTGGCTGAGCAAAAAATTAGGCTAACACATACTCCACCAGCATGCTCACCCCGGAACCACTTCTTGAGATAGCGCCTCGGCCCAGGAAGCAACAGTATATTTAAGACCGTCACCAAACCCCCTAGAATCCAAAGGGATTGCAACACGCCAGGCCGGGGAAGGACGGTGAGCAACGGTGTATAATCTGAGCCCCCTCTTGAGCAGCGGTGGATAATCCGAATCTTTCTCCAGGTCAGAGGAAATTGACCTTTTATGTCTCCATACCAAGCCAATGGGAATAACAACAACACCATCATAGTAGGACAAGCCTGTCCCGCCAGGGAAAGATCGAGAGCTGGCCTATGTCATGCTCGACTTTGGATCTTAAGGTCGTAGGCCTCAAACATTGCAGAGCAGATATCGAAGGGAGTTTGAATGAAGAACTAATCACAAAGAAGCCCCCATATATATAGGGGAAAACAAAGTAACCGATGACGCCATTACAGAAACTCGAAAGACATAAAAGCAAGTGCATTAATACATTTTTGGAATCTGAAACAATCGCAACAAAATGGCAGCACGGAACGATAACAATGATGCGGCCCCGAGGAGCAAGGAGTCATGATACTTTTAATTGTCCTAAAAAATTGGAAAGGAAAAACGCCTAAAATTTTATGAAGGGAGGCTGTGCCATCAGCATAATGTCATGACGGGAGCCCACGAGGAAAAGTGTCAAAAACATTTCTTATCACTTCCCTCTAAGAAACACGGAGACTATCTGTGGGCGGGGAAATCAGGAGACTAATTTTAACAACATAATGCTTTGAATGGTAAATCTCGAAGGCACGGGATCTCAGTTCGATTGCTTCCCTCGAGATCTACCAACACCATGCCCATATTGGACATTGGCTAAGGCCCTAATAGGCGAAGATACCCCTCGAGAGATGTATCCGGGGCCCACATGATTTGTCCAAGCGGCTCAACGCCAATCCTCAAACAACATAAGAGAAATGGGCTATCACATCTCGTTCTTTTGTTATACTATCTATTTTGTACTAAATTTGGACGCCACTCTTTCTATAAAATAAGGGTCAACAACACCTCTTAGATCATCTCCAGTTGTCTTAAGAAAGAGCAATAATACTCTCTCCGTCTCTCTCTAGTTCACTTGTTTCGCTCTTTCTTATATGCTATTTGTCTTCATCGACCTCGAGGTCGCCTTAGCACTTTATTATTTCCTTGCTTGTTCTTCGTTATTTTGTTCAATATTGATAGTATAGAGCTTGGCTCAATTGTATTTTTACTTGTTATCCCCTTCCCGACTATCCTCGATAAGTCCGAGATAGGCTCAAGGCTCAGCTCCGAGGTATCCACTGGTTGGCTTTGTGCCCTGGAAACATCCCCTTACTGGTTCTATTATATCTTTGATTAACTCGATCTTTATCACTATTCTTCATGTTTTAGCATTAACCACCCTAAAAAACTAGCTTGGGAATAGATCGCATATTTTTAGAATCTCATTTACAAATTTAATTATTGTTACAATTTTCACGGTAAACAATATTAACTCACTAAAAGGAATTACAATAACCAAATATCTATAGAATAGTATAAAAGAACGCTAAAGGAAACAGAGAGGAGATGAGAAGAGAATTGCAACCTAAAGCCAAGAGAAAACGGATGAGAGACAGATTCAACAAAGGAGATGAGAAGAACAGAATGAGCCGAGGCTTCAAAATAATAGGGATAATCCTTCTTTCTAACCTCGTAATACTTTTTATTCACTTGCTAATTAGGCCTAAATCCCAAATAATATAATTCTGCAATGTTTTACGCGACCCAATAATCTCAATTGAGCTAGTCCCATTTATCTTTTCTAGTCTATAGACTCTTATGGAGTCAACTTGGTTCACAACAATACCATCACCCTTAAAAAGAACCTTGTCTTCAACATTCAAACAATAAAAAATCTTGTTGGGCAATCTAGAGTACAATAAACACACGGGCTGCGATAGGCCTGAACGTTTAGGAACAATATCATAATTGGGTTGGTAGCTTGGAGTTTAGACTTGGGTTCATCATTATTGCTTAGCTTCAGAAGAGCAATAAATGTATTTCAAATATCACGGCAAAAAGTGTAACAATTTGAGATGTTTCCAAAGAGCAAAGCACCTAATGGTGTCTCCCAATGTAACGACCTAGCCTATCATTTTGAATATTATAGTAATTTTTCCCATTTACTGCTTATTTTGTGTTCGATTATAACTATGTGACTTGTCGGAGAGGTCTTAGAATGAATTGGTACATTTAGTTCCAAGATATAAAGCTTAAGTTGAAATAATTGAAAGGATGATGAAATATGTGAAATGACTTTGAAATGAAATTTTGATGGTTCCAATAGCTCCATGGTGATTTTGGACTTAGGAGTGTGACCGGAAAATATTTGGAAGTCGTAGTTAAATTAGGCTCTAAATGGTGAAAATAAGAAAAGACTGGGGAGTTGACCTTTGAGATCTAGGTAGAAATTTGATTCTGGAAATTTGAATAGGTCCTTTATGTCATTTATGACTTGTGTTCAAAATTTGAAGTCAATCGGGCTTAATTTGATAGGTTTCGGCGTCGAATTTAGAGTTGGAATACGTTAATTTTTGTTAAGCTGGAATTGGGATATGATTCATATTTTTAGCATTGTTTAATGTGATTTGAGGTTTTGACTAAGTTCATATAATATTTTGGGACTCGTTGGTACGTTTGGTTGAGGTCCCGAGGGCCTCAGGTTGATTTGAGGGTGTTCGAATTTTCCTCATTTTGGTCATTTTGATCTCGAGTTTTGGCGATTATTGAGAAGCATTTCAAAGGGATTCTTGAGGCAAATCACTTGTATTCATTGTTAGTCAATAATATTGAATTGTGATCGAACATTCCGATTAAATTACGTGTTTTTGAGGTGCAAATCGGGAATTTAGGCTTAGGGATTTGAAACTAATATTGAGGATTTGGAGGTTGAGTTGATTTTAGATTTTGGTAAAATTTGTATGGTTAGCTCGGGGTTGAATGATCGTTCATCTTTTGTAACTTTTGTCGGGTTCCGAGATGTGGAGCCCGTTGATATGTTTGAGTTGAATTTTGGAGTTTTGCTGGAAAAATTTAGTATTTCCATATAGAATTAATTCCTATAATTTGTTGACTATATCCAATTAATTATGACTAGATTCGAGGTATCTGGAGGCTGATTCTCCAGGCAAGGGCATACGGTTAGAGGTAAGTAACACTTCTAAACTTGGTTTTGATGGTATAGATCCCTGAATTACGGGGTATGTGAATTGCATGGAGGTGACACACAGTGTGACTTAAATAAATTCTATGGAGCTATATAATTAATGAATTATGTCATTATCTACATACCCTCCACATGTTAGAGGAAATCGAATTGAGACTCATGTTAATGATCATGTTTAGACTGTGTGCTGATATTTTGGGACCCACAGGGTCGTGTTGATGTTGAATTATTTGTTTGAATTGTAATTTTGTTCTCAATCACATTCATCATTTTCATATCATATCTCATTCTTCGCTGTCATTTATTGGTACATCATATCATCATGTCGGGTTGATTTTCATCTCATTAAAAGCACGAGAGACATGAGATTTTGAGTGATATTTATGGGATCGGGCTGCACGCCGCATCATATTTTATTTATTTATGTTTACATCTTGCTATTATAGCACCTGGGTTGAAGGAGCCCCTCCGGAATCTGCAACCCTCCCTCACAGTGAGCGCAAATTCATTATATTGAGGGTTGGATCTTCCCTGGACATGGATCATGTCCGAATAATTTATACCTGGGGATGGATATTCCCCGTGGGCTAGATTGGCCATATACAGTAATGAGTGACTGACTATCCGTTGATGTATATATTTTTGGAATAGATCTTCCCTAGGCCGGATTGGCCATATACCGTACTGATACCAGATCTTTCCCTAGCATAATTGCCCCTATACATCACTGATCGACTGATTTCTACTTGATGTGTATATCTATAGGATGGATCTTCCATGTGATAGATTGGCCATATATATTACTAAGTGATTGAGTATTTTGAGATTGTGAGTGCATGAGGTTTTTCAGAGTGGTGCATCACATCAGCATGTACATTGGCATATATATATAAAGATGTCATATTCCTCATATCATCCATAATTTATCTATTTTATTGGTACTGGGTTAACTGTTGAACCTGAAAACATGCCTACATTTCTATATTGTTATTTGTATATTGGACTGTACCTCTGGAGGTCATCACTACTTTCAGCCAAAATGTTAGTATTGTTACTTATTGAGTATATGAGGTTGGTTGTACTCATATTATACTATGCACTTCATGTGCAGATCCAGGTAACTCCAGACATGGAAGTTGCTAGTTTTTGGAAGATAATATGTTGGAGACAATTGAGGTAGCTGCTTGACGTCCACATACCTTGACTCTCTTTCCTTTCGGTTATTTGAACCATTCTACATTTCTAGACAGTGTTTGTACCAGTCAGTCTATGTTACCATATAGATGATCATGTATTCAGTGGAACTAGTTTTGGGAGTGTATTTTATATCAGTATGTGTGGTTTTTTTATAAAATTAAATTTATATATTATGTTTTAAAAGTTAAAAGAAATTGTGGCTTATTGGGGTTGTCGGCTTGCATAGTATTGAGATAGGCGCTATCATGACATGCGAGTTTTGGGTCGTGAAAAGTTAGTATCAGAGTCTAGGTTACATAGGTCTCACGAGTCATGAGGAGGTGTAGTAGAGTCTTATGGATCGGTATAGAGACGTCTGTACTTATAGAAGACTGGAGAACCATAAGGAAAATTGCGCTTTCTTATATTCTGATCGTGCAAATTTGTTGATTCCGAAAATTAAATTTTTGCTATTGTATTCTCTCACAGATGGTAAGGACACATAATACTAGATCGGACGGTCAATCACCAGTGCCACCAGTGAGGGCCACGAGAGGCCGGGTCCATGGTAGAGTCTGAGGCCGTGGTAGATGCTGAGGTGCAGCTAGTACAATAGCTACAACAATACCTATAGACGTGCCAATTGCTCCAGCACAGGAGCAGCTTCCAAAAATAGTGGAGCCGGTGGGACCAACTCAGGCACCATATATGCCTATTGTAAGTCCAGGCCTTCAAGAGGCGTTGGCTAAGATATTGATAGTTTGCACTGGCCTTGCTCGGGTGGTTCTGGCTCAGGACGTGCCAGCCACTTCTCAAGCTGGGGGGCGTACTCATACCCGATCACCCGTACTCCAGAGCAGGTAGTGCATGGACTTTAGATACCAGGGGTACTACTAGTCTATCCAGTTGTATCTTCTCAAGCCGGGGTGGGTCTATTATGAATGACGAGGAACAAAAGAAATTAGAGAGAATCCACCCTTCATCATTCAGTGGGATTGAGTTAGAAGATGCTCAAGAATTTTTGGACAGATGCCAGCGGATTCTTTGTATAGTGGGTATTCTGGAGACTACTGGAGTCTGATTTATTACTTTCAGCTGACCGTGGCAGCCTTCAAATGGTGGGAGGCTTATGTGAGGAACCGAACCAGTTGGTGCAGCACCACGTTTATGGTAGGAGTTCTGCATATTATTCATGTTGAAGTTTGTGTCACAGACCCTCAAAGAGGAATTGCGCAGGCAATTCGAGTATTAACGTCAGGAGGACTTGTTCGTGACTCAGTATGAGATGCGGTATTTAGAAGTTGTGCTTGAGAACATGACAAAATCACTCTTAATATCCGATGTTCAAGAAAAATAACACAATAACCATAATCTGTAATGGCTCTACAACGAAGCCATTTAGAAGAAGTACCGGCCTCAAAAGAAGTCAGTATGAAGCTCCCACCAGATAGTATATGTACCAGAGCTATGAGTATTATAATAAAGATTCAAGTTATGGACGTGAATTACACCTAGGTGGAAGGGAGGTCACAAAAGAGATAGAAGATATGATGCGAGATTCTAAGGTAAGAAGGTAAAGGTGAACAATGTACGAGATACTCAAAGGCAGAATATATGAATAGTCCATACCCCGGATAGAAGGCTTGAAGTGCTGGAATTCAATGTCCAAGAATGATAACGACATAGTAAGTGGAATATATCATAGCCTATGGTTTCTAGGTATTAAGAAGGCTAATTAAGACAATAAAGAAGAGTTAGAGACGATATGATGTCTCACTTGATGTCCCAGAATGACATTGGGAAATTTTTGATGCAAGCAAGTTGAAAGGTTGCAAGTAATATAAATAGAGCTGTGTAGGTCCCAAGGAATTGTATGGTGAAGCGATAAGGTTCTAGAAGGCAAGAGTAAGGATAAGAAAGGGCGAGTAAAAAGCTAACGAAAACGGATAAGTCCTCAGGATTAAGCCCATAAAAATAAGAAGAGCAGATGGTTTCTCTAAATTATACAAGGCTCACTATAGCATGAATAAACTTAAAGGAGTCTAATACTAATAATATTTAAAATGCCACCTGGGTAATAGAATGGGGGTTTTGTGATAGATAACATATGATGTTTCGACCTTCGATTGAGTAATTATTCAATGAGCAAAAGAACCAATTCTTATGAATTGCACAATATTAAAATACCAACGCAAGGTGAATCACATAGGGATATTGTTAGGTGAATTGCATTGGAATGTTGTGAGGTATGGTTATGGAAGCAGGGTATCGCTCCAGGTGTATCAGTCTAATCATTTAAGACGTTCCCCCGATAAAATGTGAATCCTAGCAACAATATTACATAACATGTTAAGTTATCAGTGGTATATTGTATATCAATATTGAGGTGAATCAACAATAGATGGACAAAAGCTACAAAGTATGAGATAAGATTAGCCCGTCATTCTAAATATGAACAATAATAAGGAAGCAGTAAAGGACTTAAATTTATACATATGGAATGAACAAAGAGAGTAAGCTAAGACTTGGTAGCAGACCTCAACAATGACAAATTAAAGTAAGAGCTATGGCAGTAATTTCATACGGATTGTTAAACAGACCTATGCGATGAGATATAACAATATTCACGAATTCAACCAAGTATCGAGCGAATAACTTCAGTATACTCAAAAATGCCCAAAGGGACATCTTATCAAGCTCTACATATGAAGACTAGAGATTGGAAATACTTACATGATCAAAACTATATAGGCTGCACGATAAAAGGTAGCAACAATTACGAGATTGGAAGGATTCCGACTACAAGTTGTGGTGTGAGAAGGAGGCCTAAGGAGGGATGCCCTACACCTTGGATTTATTCACAGAACAGTTGCCCAGATGGCAAGGAATGTTCTAAAGTATTCAGAAAATATAAGTTAAGAAAATGATAAGAGCATTAGTCAACATATGTTCCGGGGGGGGGGGGGGGAATGATGTTACGCCCCGCAATATTACGTCCCGCGGTATTATGTTACGATAATGTTATACTCTGCAGTAACATGTTATGATGATGTCATCCTCTACAATTGCTAGAAAATACACTTAACTCTAGAGGGGGGGGGGGTGAATAACGTTATAATAAAAAATAGCGTAAACTTGCGGAATTTAAAAATTGCAGGAATTCAATAAGTGCGATAAGTAAATAAATAGGAAGGAACGCACCGATGTATCCTGGTTCACCACAACCCGTGGCTAGTCCAGTCCCCGAGAGACTCTCTCGAGATTTCCACTAACACTGTCAAGCTTACGGGTGCTCAACAAACCTTTACAAACTGAGGACACAAGCCTTAACAACCTTTGCTCGAAGATACAACACTTCAAGACTTCAACCAAAGGAATCACAAGTTCCTTCTTACAATACAAGGGAACAACTTTCCCTTCAAGTGTATAAAAACACTTTGCACTCAAAACAAGACTCTCCTTAAGAGTAGATATGAGTAAACTAAATACGCTCAAGAACGCAACAACTTTCGTCAACAATTTGGCTCTCAAAAACTTATGTAATGAATAGAAAATGATGAATAAGAGAGTATGCAAGCTTTAGCAATAATATTGTCAGTTGTTGTGTTTGTAAGACTGATTTGAAGATGTATTTATAGTGTCAAAACCATGCATTACCGTTGCCTAATTGCCAATTAAGAATTGCTGATTTTGTGCTATGACAATCGATTGTCAAAATGATACAATCGATTGTTTGCCAATCGTTCCAAAAATCATTCCCAGATTTTACGCATAACAATCGATTATCTAAGACTATAATCGATTACTGGCAACGTTCAAAAAATCATTTCCAGATTTTACTTAAAACAATCGATTGCCAGAATTATACAATCGATTACTTGGCAACGTTCAAAAAATCTTTTTCAGATTTTACTTAAAACAATCGATTATTAGAAATCTATAATCGATTACCTGACGGTGTTTGAAAATATTTTGGCAACGGTCAGTTACACAATCGATTATGCTATGAGAACAATCGATTATTTATCAGTCTTTGAAGAATCTAATAGACACTGCCTCAACACAATCGATTGTCATAAGTTCACAATCGATTATTTTGTAGCTTTGAAAAACTCTGATGGACACTGCCTTAATACAATCGATTGTCATAAGTTCACAATCGATTATTGTGTGGCTTTGAAAAATCTGATGTACACTGCCTTAACACAATCGATTGTCATAAGTTCACAATCGATTGTCATGCAGCTGACTTAACATAATCGATTATCATAAGTACATAATCGATTATTTTAGTCCAGATTTTAGAGACATGTTTAAAAATCATTTTGGCTAACATAAATATGCATGATTTAAAATCATTTTTCTTTAAATTAAATATGCATGATTTGATAAAAACGTTTTTACGAGAGAAGCCAAGTCTTGAGTCAAGTTATCGGATCAAGATCACATTTTAAAGAACGACTCATATATAACTTTATTTCTTGGTCTTGTGCTTGAATCTCGTTATGTATCAATTTCGCGCTTGTGCTTGGACCTCGTCATATGTCAATTGCGCATAGTTTGTCATTCATCAAAACCTATAAATATGAACACACGTTTAGTATAGTGCCTTGAGAACGTGTTTCAACAATTTCCCCCTTTTTGATAATGGCAAACCTTAAGCGGGATATGCATATTAGATAATTCATAATGACGATCCAAGACAAGTATAGATATGCAACAAGTATATAGATATGCAATTGGTTCCCCCTCAACATATGAATTCCCCCTCAATTTATGCCAATAAATATTAAGTGCATAGCCCCTTATTCTTCCCCCTTTTGACATTAGCAAAAACAAAATAAGTAATAACATATTTATTGAAAAAAAATTCCAACTTCATAAAAGAGATAATAAAGCAAGTAATGTCAACATTATCGATTATTGATACTTGATAATCGATTATATAATAAAGATAAATCGATTATTTTTGAAGAGGAATTGATTATTCTGCATCAGTCTTTATAATTCCCCCTGCTTTTAGGGCGATACCTGCAAAAATACGTTAGACGTCTCCGACGCTCAAGTTAGTAATTATGTGAAAGGGAAAATGCAATGCATGACTTAGATCAACGTGGAGTCAAGAATCCCGAGTTCACTACGAATTCGGAAGAAGGACTCTTTCTCTAAGAGTTTTGTAAAGATGTCGGCCAATTGATCTTTGGTTTCAACAAATTCAATTTCGACATCCCCTTTGAGAACGTGATCTCTTATAAAATGATGCCTAATTTCAATTTGTTTTGTTCTTGAATGAAGAACGGGGTTCTTCGTCAAGCATATGGCACTGGTATTATCACATCTAAGAGGGATATGATCAAGACTTAGGCCATAGTCCAAGAGTTGTTATTTCATCCAAAGGATTTGAGCGCAACAATTCCCCGCGGCTACGTATTCAGCCTCGGTTGTGGACAATGCAACACTTACTTGTTTCTTGCTAAACCAAGAAACGAGAGAGCTACCGAGCAAATGGCAAGTGCCACTAGTGCTCTTGCGGTCCAATTTGCATCCAGCAAAATCGGAATCGGAATAGCCAACAAGTTGGCATGAAGAACCTTTGGGGTACCATAGACCCACATTTACAGTACCAAAAAGATACTTCAATATCCGTTTCACCGCAGTAAGGTGAGACTCCTTCGGACATGATTGATAACGAGCGCATAAACACACGCTAAACATGATGTCCGGTCTACTAGTAGTAAGATAAGGAGAGATCCAATCATACCTCGATACTTTTTGGTGTCGACTTTCTTACCTTTCTCATCTTTGTCTAGATGATCGGATGTGCTCATGGGAGTGGCCATTGCTTTTGCGTTGGTCATTTCAAATCGTTTCAGCAATTCTTTGCAATATTTAGCTTGACAAATGAAAGTTCCTTCTTTCATTTGCTTTACTTGCAGCCCCAAAAAGAATGTTAGCTCACCCATCATAGACATCTCAAATTCGCTTGTCATCAAATCAGAAAATTCCTTGCACAAAGCATTGTTAGTAGCACCAAAGATAATATCATCCACATAGATTTGAACTAATAGAATGTCATTGTTTCTATGCTTAATAAAAAGAGTGGTGTCAACTTTCCCCCTAATGAAATCATTTTCCAAAAGAAATTTGCTCAATCTTTCATACCAAGCTCGGGGAGCTTGTTTAAGGCCATAAAGGGCTTTCTTGAGTTTGAAAACATGATTGGGAAATTTAAAATCTTCAAAACCCGGGGGTTGAGCAACATAATCTTCTTCTTGAATAAAACCATTTAAAAAAGCACTTTTTACATCCATTTGATATAAATTGAAATTCATAGAAGAGGCAAAAGCAAGCAATAAACGAATAGCTTCTAACCTTGCTACGGGGGCATATGTTTCTTCATAGCCAATACCCTCTTCTTGATTATAGCCTTTTGCTACAAGCCTAGCTTTGTTTCTAGTGATTACACCATTTTCATCTAATTTGTTTCGAAAAACCCATTTCGTACCAATTATGGTATGATTTTCGGGTCTTGGCACCAAATCCCAAACGTCATTCCGTTTGAATTGGTTAAGCTCCTCTTGCATTGCCAAGGTCCAAAATTCATCCCCAATTGCTTCGGAGATGGTTGTGGGTTCAATTTGAGAAACAAAAGCAGTATGTCCGAAGGTGTTCTTAAGAGAGTTTCGGGTACTTACCTGTTGTTCAATGTCGCCAATTACTTGTTCGAGAGGATGGTCTTTGATTGTCCTCCACGAGTTAGGCATTTTTGTTTCTTTTTCCAATTGTGGCGCTTCCTCCGATAATTGATCCAAGATTTCATCTTGAGTTTCCTTCGGAGTTTCCTCTTGTACTTTGTCTTGAGGACTTAGTGAGTTTAAAATACCTGCAAGATCAAAACCAGAATCCTTTCTCGCCAATCGAGCATTATTTTCGGAAAATACAATATGAGGGGATTCCTCCACAGTTCCGGTTCTATTATTGAATACTCTATATGCTTTGCTACGTGAAGAATAACCAATAGAAATTCCTTCATCGGATTTGGCATCAAATTTTCCCAATTGATCTTTTCCATTGTTATGAATAAAGCATTTGCAACCGAATACTCTAAAATGGGAGAGTTCATAGGGGGTTTTCATGAGTATTGGCCTTATGACTACTCTATTTAGAACGTAGCATGCGGTACTCACGGCATCCGCCCAAAAATGTTTGGGAATCTTAGCCTCATCGAGCATGGTTCTAGCCATCTCTTCGAGACACCTATTTTTCCTTTCCACAACCCCATATTGTTGTGGTGTACGTGGAGCAGAGAAGGTGTGCTCGATACCGAGTTCGTCACAAAAGTCCGCAAAGAGATTGCGATCAAACTCTCCCCCATGATCACTTCTTATTGAAGTGACAGTTGTGTACTTTTCATTTTGAACACGTTTAAGAAAATATTTAAAATTATGAAAAGCTTCACTTTTATGAGCAAGAAATAGAGTCCAAGTAAATCTAGAATAATCATCAACAATAACAAAAGCATAACGATTTCTACCAAGACTTTCAATGCGAGATGGTCCAAATAAGTCCAAGTGAAGTAGTTGCAAAGGTCTAGTAGTTGAAACAATATTTTTCGATTTAAAAGATGCTTTTGTTTGCTTCCCTTTTTGACAAGAATCACAAATAGAGTCTTTTCCAAATTTCAAATTTGGAAGACCAATAACTAAATTTTGTGAAACCAATTTGTTTAAAAGATGCATGTTGATGTGAGCTACTCTACGATGCCATAACCATGTATCATCCTCTTTGCTCATAAGACAATTCACATATTCAGATGAAGAATTTGCGAGATCAACCATATAGATGTTATCCATTCTAAAACCACGAAGGATAATTTTAAAATCGCTACGGCGAAAAACTAAGCATTCATCCGAATCAAATAAAACAAGATTTCCCTTGTCACATAATTGACTTATGATCAAGAGATTATGTTTTAAACCTTTAACTAACAATATATGCTTAATGGAAGAAAGTTCATCCTTACCGACCGATCCGATGCCGATAATTTTTCCTTTGTTGTTATCACCAAAAATGACGCTTCCTCCTTCCTTATGTTCTAGTTGAAGGAACTTGGATTCGTCTCCCGTCATGTGTTTGGGGCATCCACTATCAAGGTACCAAAGTACACTTGATCCCTTCAAACATACCTACAAGACAAATTAATGAGTCTTTGGTACCCAAGCTGTTTTGGGTCCTTGAAAGTTAGGTGTAACATGCTGTTGTGCTTGACATACATTTAAGTGTCTATGTCTAGTGAAACAAGCAGGAGCAATATGTCCAATTCGATTGCAATAATGACACACAACATTAGGATTATGCATTTGTCTAGGTTGATAGTAATTGGACGGACGAAATTCATTTACTCTATTCTTGACAATATGACTATTGCGCAATTCATGAAAATCATTTCTCCTACTATTTGTTCTAGGATATGCAGCATTTCTAGAATAGTTATTTCTAGGTTGAAAGCCATTTCTAGGTGTTCTAAAAGGTTCAAAGTTCCTTCTAGTGTTTGGCCTAGAATATGCGTTATTTCTAGAATGATTATTTCTAGGTTGCGATTGTTGAAAGCCATTTCTAGGTTTGTTATATCTAGGATGAGCGTTTGTTTTATTAATCCTAGGTTGAGCCTTAGGTTGTTGGGGGTTGGCTTTAACCTTTTCTTTAGGCCCATTTTTAAAACCTATGCCATGCTTGGTCGACTTCAAATTAACAAGGACTTCATTCAAATTTTTATGAGAAGAATTAAACTTATCTAGGGTGCCCTTAAGTCTTTCTACCTCATTTTTGAGATGCATTCAAGAAGTACAACTTTTACTAGAGCTCTCGGGTTTGTCGGCGCTTCTCTTGCCGAAAAATTTGTTTTCTTCTTTCAACTTCTCATTTTCTAAAATCAGTTTTTCCAAATCTTTTTCTTTCAAAGAGAGTTGTTTTTCAAAATCTTTTTCTTTTAAAGAAGCATTTTCCTTTATGCTTTTAACAGTTTTGGAAGCTTTAATAAATTCACCATACAACTCATCAAAAGCATTTTGCATTTCCTCAAGAGAAAAGAAATTTTTGGAAGAAATTTGACATACCTCTTCTTGGTTGTCTTCTTGTGCCATAAGACAAAGATTTGCGGCTTCGTCTTCTTCTTCCTCACTCGACTCGTCTCCGGAGTCGCCTCCCCAAGATATGTATGCTCGTTGTTTCTTGAAGGGTTTCTTCTCCTTTTTGATATTTGGGCAATTTGATTTAATGTGCCCGGTTTCTCCGCACTCATAGCACTTTATTTGATCTCCTTGCTTTTTGCCTTTTCGTTCATACTCTTTACGCATGAACTTTTGAAATCTCTTGATAACGAGTCCGAACTCGTTGTCTCCGTCCTCATCATTTTGAGGTTGGCTTGTGCTTGCCTTGAGGGCGATTCTTTGTTTCCTTTGATCATTAACAAGAGGGTTAAGTATAGTAGATTCATAAGTCTTAAGGTTACCTCTTAATCCGTTGATGGTGACATTTGAAGTGCCAATAGACTCTTGAATCGCGTCGGCCTTGGAGCGCCATTTCGGAGTGAGACTTCGGAGAATCTTTCGGACAAGTTCCTTATCCGTGAAGGTCTTCTTAAGAGCATGTAAGTCATTTAAGATTTCTGAAAATCGTTCGAACATCTCATCGACCTTTTCGCCTTCCTTCATGTGAAACAGTTCATATGCATGGGTTAGAAAATCAACCTTAGCCTCTCTTACCTGGTCTGTACCTTCGTACGTGATTTCCAGCTTGTCCCACATTTGCTTCGCTGTTGTGCAACATGATATTTTCATGTAATCATCAACATTTATAGCACAATATAATAAGTTAATTGCTTTAGCGTTGTTTTGCACTTTTCGGATATCATCCGCATCGTATTCCTCTTCGGATTTTGGAACCCATTCGTTTTCAACCTTTTTGGTTGGAATTTGTTCTCCCTTCAGTATAACCTTCCACAGATGAAAATTATTCGATTGAATAAATATTCTCATCCTCTCCTTCCAGTATGTATAGTTTGTACCGTCGAATAGTGGTGGTCGGGTGGAGCATTGTCCTTCACCTATTCCTGCAAAAGAGTCACGAGTAGAAGCCATGGATTGTTTCTCTCAAACGGTTAAGTCTTTAGAGAGTTGGGCTCTGATACCAATTTTTAGAAAATACACTTAACGCTAGAAGGGGGGTGAATATCGTTATAATAAAAAATAGCGTAAACTTGCGGAATTTTAAAATTGCAGGAATTAAATAAGTGCGATAAGTAAATAAATAGGAACGAACGCACCGATGTATCCTGGTTCACCACAACCCGTGGCTAGTCCAGTCCCCGAGAGACTCTCTCGAGATTTCCACTAACACTGTCAAGCTTACGGGTGCTCAACAAACCTTTACAAACTGAGGACACAAGCTTCAACAACCTTTGCTCGAAGATACAACACTTCAAGACTTCAACCAAAGGAATCACAAGTTCCTTCTTACAATACAAGGGAACAACTTTCCCTTCAAGTGTATAAAAACACTTTGCACTCAAAACAAGACTCTCCTTAAGAGTAGGTATGAGTAAACTAAATACGCTCAAGAACGCAACAACTTTCGTCACCAATTTGGCTCTCAAAAACTTATGTAATGAATAGAAAATGATGAATAAGAGAGTATGCAAGCTTTAGCAATAATATTGTCAGTTGTTGTGTTTGTAAGACTGATTTGAAGATGTATTTATAGTGTCAAAACCATGCATTACCGTTGCCTAATTGCCAATTAAGAATTGCTGATTTTGTGCTATGACAATCGATTGTCAAAATGATACAATCGATTGTTTGCCAATCGTTCCAAAAATCATTCCTAGATTTTACGCATAACAATCGATTATCTAAGACATATAATCGATTACTGGCAACGTTCAAAAAATCATTTCCAGATTTTACTTAAAACAATCGATTGTCAGAATTATACAATCGATTACTTGGCAACGTTCAAAAAATCTTTTTCAGATTTTACTTAAGACAATCGATTATTAGAATTCTATAATCGATTACCTGACGGTGTTTGAAAATATTTTGGCAACGGTCAATTACTCAATCGATTATGCTATGAGAACAATCGATTATTTATCAGTCTTTGAAGAATCTAATAGACACTGCCTCAACACAATCGATTGTCATAAGTTCACAATCGATTATTTTGTAGCTTTGAAAAACTCTGATGGACACTGCCTTAATACAATCGATTGTCATAAGTTCACAATCGATTATTGTGTGGCTTTGAAAAATCTGATGTAAACTGCCTTAGCACAATCGATTGACATAAGTTCACAATCGATTGTCATGCAGCTGACTTAACATAATCGATTATCATAAGTACATAATCGATTATCTTAGTCCAGATTTTAGAGGCATGTTTAAAAATCATTTTGGCTAACATAAATATGCATGATTTGATAAAAAAGTTTTTACGAGAGAAGCCAAGTCTTAAGTCATGTTATCGGATCAAGATCACAATTTAAAGAACGACTCATGTATAACTTTATTTCATGGTCTTGTGCTTGAATCTCGTTATGAATCAATTTCGCGCTTGTGCTTGGACCTCGTCATATGTCAATTGCGCATAGTTTGTCATTCATCAAAACCTACAAATATGAACACACGTTTAGTATAGTGCCTTGAGAACGTATTTCTACAACAATAATATATTACAATGATATTACGTCCTGCAGTAATAAGTTACGACAATATTGTACCCAGCAGTATAACATTATAGTGAAGTTACATTTTGCAGTATTAAGATTCGACAGTGTTGGACCCTGTAGTATTTTATGTTTAATTTGTTGTAAGATAATTACCATCAGTCCAAGAAAACGATTATTTGGAGAACATAAAGATTGTAAGTGATGAATAAATTTGTGAAGGTGCGAAGGGAAGCAAGTCGAAGAAAATAAATTTCGTTGAAGTTTGGCATTTTGGTATAAAATATGGCCCGGACTAAAAATACTCAATATTTATAGACTTGTGCCATAGAAGGTACTACATGACCATGATAGTAAGGTGTACAAGATATGATAAAAGAGAGTAGTATTTAATTAAGTTGAGACAATATTTTTAAATTATACGAATAATTAATTAATTTTTGAGTAGCAGGACATTACCCTACTAATTAATAAGTGGATAATTTTTGGATAAGGTTGCACCCCATTAACGTGGCAGCCCATGAGAGTCAAAGAATGACTCTTGAATTAATATTGAAGGTGGCAATAAAAAGGACCAAAAGATTCTGACTGATAAGTCTTAATGAAATGGGTCACATATCCATTTGATAAAAAAGGGAAACTTACAAAAATATCCTATATAAGTTTTAACTGACCAACCTCCAGTTAATATTTTAAAATCGAAACAAATAAGAAATTTTCTAATGGGTGTAGTCGAAATTCATTGGAAACATATAGATAAGTAAATATACAAAATTTGAGGAATATTGGAGATCATTTGGACTGGTTTTGTATCAAAATTCTAATTAAATATGATGTTAAAAGTCAATACCACATAAGGGAGAGGGTTATTTATGTGGTACCTAATTTTCACGTTAGAAGAACCTGTTTCTTCTAAGTGTTCTAACTACAGCAGTTTGCGGAATAATAAGAACTAAAAGTAAAGTGCACAGAGATTTTTACGTGAAAAACACCTATCTCAAAAGGTGAAAAAACCACGAGCTACTACTCTGTAGGATTTTCCCAAACTCCACTAAAAATCAATGAGCCAAAACAACATTTACAAAGACTCTTTGTAAACCTAAGGATTAAACTCTAATCCCAGTGTGGCACACAGCCTCAGCTGCTGCGACACTATCAAGTTAACTCTAACTTGATGACACAAGGTATCTAATACAATTACTTCTAATAAAGGTGAAAGGTACAATTTGAAAACCTACTACAATTGAACTAAACAAACAGATGGAACTGGTTCTTCTCTCTTAGTCCATGTATCTTCAGGCGTACACCCTTGTATCTTGCATATATAGTTCGCAAAAAAGACTCGCTTTATTTACTCTCAAATATGCTTTACTTCTGCTTGTGTGTGTTACCTATAAAAAAGAACCAACACAAACAACACAATAATATATTGAGTTAGTAGTTAGAGTTTGCTTACAACTCCACTTGCTATCCGTAGTCCATTTAAGTCCTTAGCCAATACAAACTCTAACTCTTATCTTAACTTAGGATCAAGTTCTCTTCACATATGTGAAGGATACTGTCCTCCTTTCCCCAAATGCAACCTTTTCGATTACGTTTAGAAGATATTGATGCGTGATCTTTAGTGTATATCTTCCTCACGTGCTTCACATGTGCCCTGGTTAATTCAGACTGTATCGTATAAGATGGACCAGGTCCTTCCATAGGTTCATTTTTAAATCTTCAAAACTCCAACTGAAACTTGGGACAACAATTTTCCCCTTTTTGATAATGACAAACTCTGTGCTTACTGTGACAAGGAAACCTGCGAACTCAGCTGAAAAGCAACATTAATATTTTTTTAACTTATCTTCAAGGAGGTCAGATTTATGTCATAAACATCACTAAAATTTTAAGCACAATATCTTCCCCCTTTGACATCATCGAAAAGTTTCATCAATACAGTGAATCCTCAATGTTAATTAATACTCATGGCCACTGGGAAACTACAAGTAAACACATGGTCAAGTTAATCACAAATCAACTTAAAAAGTAACTATTTAGAACAAATTCAACAAGAACAAGACAAGCTACATTCATTGATTAAAGAGGTGTTTCTATAGTGCAGTCCACAAAAAGAAAAACAAAACATCCAAGCATGAGCAAAAAACAAAAGAACAGAAACTGGAAACTTGAAACTGGAGGGTTAGTAAACTGGGTACTAAGGACATGACACCTAAGGCTTGGAAGTGCTGGAGGGTTGGGCTTGTAGCAGATTTAACATTTGGTGGAGCAGACTTTCATTTTTCTCCTTTTCTTAGGCTAGTTCAACTCTCAGCCCATTTCTTTCTTCCTCCAAATCAGCAATTCTTTCATTTATCCTAGCAATTTCAGCATCCTTTGTCCCAACTTCTTGAACGAAGGATATAACCTTGCTGTTCACAGGAGTCTTGGCAGATGAACCAGGTTCAACAGGGGCATCATTGAGCAGATAGTCACAGGCTTGAAGGGTCTTGACACCAAAGTTCTCCTTGCTGGAGGCCATTCCCCAATTTTTCAAAGGAACATTTAAGCGTTCAAGCACAAATGTTAGGATAAAACCATAGGGAATGGCATGAGCCTTTGAACCAGTTATCACCCTTTCAAGAAGCTTCACCATGAAGACAGGCCAGTTGATCTGTTTCCCGTCTTTCATACACTGCATGACCACCAGATCTATATAATTAGCTGTATGACTTCTTTCCTATCTGGGCAGAAGACACTTGTTGACAAATTCAAAAAGCACTTTGTGCTCTAACCTCATTTCACTCTTCTGGACTGCCCTGGCCTCATGCATCTCTTCATCTATGTTGGTGTCACAGAAATTCCTTGTTATTTGCAGCTCAAAAGGCAACCCATCCAAGCAAGGCCACCTCTGCCTAGTATAATCATCATATCCCTCACAAGGATAGCCAGAATATTTCCCAATTTTTCAGAATTGAATTTCACTTTGACACCCTTCACTGTACTGGTCACCTAACCATTCTTCACTTTTCCATTTGCCATGAACTCCACTAGTTCCTTCCTTGCCAGTTTTCCATCAATCTGAAGGACCATGTCCTTCCAGCCTTGTGCCTCTAGAGCTGTGACAAGCCTTATCATGCCTGGCTCCTCTAGGTCTTTTGGCAATCTTCCCTTCAATATTTTTGTTTTGTCAAAGTTTGCATACCTATCCTGTTCTTCTTCAGACTCACTTTCATCATCTTCTTCTATGGATGCCTTCACTTGTTTTCCCTTAGATGCTGATCTTGTTCTCTTGGCAAGAGAGGATTCAGCAGAAACTGGTTTTGATGGCTTCTTTGAGGAAGTCCTATTCTCCTTTGGTTTTGCAAGTTGAACCTTCACAGTAGTATTTCTTTCTTGATGGACCAGTTCCATCTCCTCTTCATCTTCTTCAGCTGTAACTTCTGAAATTTCACCTATCTTCCCTTTCCCCTTTTCTTTTCTTTTTCTCTTACTCTCCTCTAAAGCTTTCTGTAATTCAGCTTCACTCTCGCTAACCTTGCTTCTAGTTTTCCTAACCCTAAGAGCAGACTTGAGTGTTGAAGGTTTGGATTTCTTGGTTGGTTTGGACGTAACAGAGGTCCTTTATGAGGAAGCCTTGCGTTTCTTGGGATCATAACTAGCCCCAACCTTCTTCATCATCTCAAATAGAGTTTCCTTTGTAGATAGACCAGGTTCAACCGTTTGTTTGCTCAAACCAACTAACCCCTTCAGCAGCCTCTCCAGACTCGCTTCCCCCTAACTTCAAGGCCCCTTCTTCCCCACTCCCACATATAGCTAGCACCTTATTCCTCTTATTTTTCTTCAATTTCACAGAATCGCCCATAGAAACATCTTTTGAAGCCCCTATCAGAACATACCAATTTTCTACCCTTTCCCCTGAGTCATCAGAAACAACCCTTGAATTTATGTCTTCTGGGATTTCTTGTTGAGTGACATTGTCAGAAGGCCCAGGTTCATCTACTTCACTGGTAGAGATGTAATCATAAAACTCAGATTTGGAATCAGTTTCTTTTACTGGATATTATTTCTTTTGACTTGCCTTCAATCTTTGGTTAGAGTTTTCCTCAAGGGACCGGCCGCAACAACTTTTCTTGCTATCATTTTTGTGTGACGGAATTTGGGCTTTTGGGTCTCACTAGGAGGTGTGGATGATGAAGTGGTGTTAGGTGACACTGGTGGTGGGTTTCCAGGATTATCTTGGGGATTCGACATTTTTGGTGAAGAATTTCTGTAAGGCTTGAGAAAATTTTGGACAATTTTTGAGGGTTTGGAGAAGAGAGTGGATGATTAAGGTTTTGAGATGATGGTTATGAATGATTACTGGGGTTATTAAAGAGCGGTCATTATAGCTCTAGGAACGACAACTTTTCAGGTGTCAGCAAAGGTCTAATCAACTTATAAATCTGGTCTCCATAGTTATTTATTATGATTAATTAGAATTGCAAAGGTTTAGGAGATAGAGTTACGTTACACTTAGAATTCTAACTTCAACGAAACTTGTTCAATTTGCCTCAACGGATAGAATTTTTGAGACGATTCGGTTTTCTAGGACTCTTACTCATGATTGAAAATTAAAATTTTCTATTTGTGCAAAGTATAGAAACATACCTGACCTTTCTCATGAGCATGCATTGATGAACCATGTTCTTCAAATGAAACTTCTCTTGATCATGCCTCAAATGTCAAAATAGAGAATTTGAAAGAGATGGGTGAGTCACATAAACACATGTCATAGGAGTATACTATTTACAGTATGAGACTGAGTAGAAATTTGTCTAATATTCACAAGAATTAAGAACTCCTAACCAAATTTTTTCTCATCATTTTTTTTCCATTGTGCATTCTGAACATGACCTCTTAGGTGATCTTAATCATCCCTAATTCCAACATGTTCCTCTCAAAGTTTTCTCTACTTAGTGCCATGGTGAAGATGTCAGCTATTTGTTTATCAGTGGCACAAAATTCTACGGAGATTAGCCTTTTTTTTATAGTTTTCCCTTAAGAAGTGGTGTCTAATATCTATGTGCTTAGTCCTTTTATGATAAAAGGGTTCTTTGTCATACTGATGGCACTAGTGTTATCACAAAATATAGGTATGCATCCCACTTCAATTCTAAAATCTACCAATTGTTGCTTGATCCAAAGCAATTGAGCACAACATGAAGCATCATCGACATACTCAGCTTTAGTAGTAGAGAGGGCCACTGAATTCTGCTTTTTGGTAGCCCATGATACAAGACAATATCCTAGGAAGTATGCCATACCTGAAGTGCTCTTTCTATCCACTATATAACCAGCATAATCAGCATCAGCATATCCAATTAAGTCAAAATTGCTACCTTTGGATACCCTAAGCACATATAAGTTGTGCCTTTTAAGTATCTTAATATTCTTTTGATTGCAGTCAAGTTTCCTTTGGATTTGCCTGGAAAGGAGCACAAGGTCCTACACTGAAAACAATGTCAGGTCTGCTGGCAGTAAGATACAAAAGTGAACCAATCATACCCCTGTACAACTTTTGATCAACTGAAGAACCATGTCTATCAGCATCTAACTTTGTGGAAGTTGCAATAGGAGTATCTATTTCTTTGGATTCTTCCATTTTAAATTTCTTGATTAGTTCTTTTGTGTACTTATACTGATGAATCATGGTACCGTTTGGACTTTGTTTTATTTGCAAACCTAAGAAGAAATTGAGTTCTCCCATCATACTCATTTTAAATTCACTGCCCATTAATTTTTCAAAGTACTTACTAAACCTCTCTTTAGTAGCCCCAAAAATTATGTCATCAACATAAATTTGTACAACAAGAAGGTCTTTGCCTTTTTCCCTTAGAAATAAGGTGTTGTCAATTTTACCTCTTTTATACCCATGCTCCAGAAGGAATTTTGACAATCTTTCATACCAAGATCTTGGAGCTTGCTTGAAACCATAGAGAGCTTTATCCAGCTTGTATACATGGTCAGGACATTCTTTGCTTTCGAATCCAGGAGGTTTCTTCACAAACACTTCTTCTTTGAGATAGCCATTTAGGAAGGCACTTTTCATATCCATTTGATGAAGAGTGAATTCCATATGTGTTGCAAAGTCTATGAGGAGTCTGATAGCTTCAAGTTTAGCAACTGGAGAAAAAGTCTCATCATAGTCAATGCCTTCATCTTGACTATACCCTTGAACTACCAACCTTGCATTGTTTCTTATAACTGTTGCATCTTCATCTGGCTTGTTTCTGAAGACCCATTTTGTCCCAATGACTGACCTGTCCTTAGGTCTTGGAATCAAGTGCCAGACTTGGGTTCTTTCAAACTGATTGAGTTATTGTTGCATAGCATTCATCCAATCTGCATCTTGTAGAGCTTCAATCACATTTTTTGGTTCAATCAGGGACAAAAAGGCATCAAATGCACACATGTTCTTCAGTTGTGATCTAGTCTTGACCAGATGTGTGATCATTGATTATGTTCTCAATGGGGGTGAGAACTCAGGTACCTATAAGATTTCCCCACCAGCTGGTTTTTGCTAGCTTCTCCTTCATTATTATGCTGTAGAGGAATCGGTTCATGTACAGGCTCCTTCAGAGAATTTTGTACAGTTTCTCTCAGATTGGTTTCCCCTGTCAGGTTGCCCAGTGTGAAAGGACATGTTCCATCACCTGCTCCTTCCTTGGATGCCTCCTTGACTTGTGCTGTAACTTCAGTCAGTTGTATGACCAGTCCAATGGCCCCATCTTCATGTTCCTGTCTCTCCAGAAAGAGTGTTAGATTCATCAAGAACAACATGTACACTTTCTTCAACACATAGGGTTCTTTTGTTTATACACTTTTTATGCTTTGCTATGTGAAGAATATCCCAAGAATACTCTCTCATCACTTCTGGGATCAAACTTACCTAGAGAGTCTTTGCCATTATTGTACACATAGCACTTGCAACCAAAAGCCCCGAAGATGGGATATGTTTGGTTTTCTTCTCCCTTTAAGTAACTCATAAGGAGTTTTCTCTACAAAAGGTCTGGTCATGCATCTATTAACTATATAGCAAGCAGTGTTTATAGCCTCTGCCCAAAAGTATGTGGTAGTTTACTGTAAAGTAACATGGTCCTTGCCATATCCTCAAGGGTCCTGTTCTTCCTTTCAAGTATCCCATTTTGCTGAGGAGTCCTAGGGGTAGAAAAATTATGATATATTCCATTTTCATCACAAAATTCAACAAACTTTTCATTTCCAAATTCAGTTCCATGATCAGACCTAATGGATGCAAGTTGATTTCCTAATTGTTTCTGGATCTTTCTAACAAAAGTTGTGAACATTTCAAATGCTTCATCTTTAGAAGTTAGAAACAACACCCAAGTAAATCTGGAATAATCATCAACAAGCACCATAACATATCTTTTACCACCTCTGCTCATGGCTCTCATTGGACCACAGAGATCTATATGAACCAGTTCCAACGTCTTGGACGAGCTTACCATTTTCTTAGGTTTGAAGGATCACCTTACCTGCTTCCCCCTTGCACATGCCTCACAAACTTTGTCTTCCTTGAACTTGATACTAGGTAAACCTATCACCAAGTCCTTGGAAACTAATTTGTTTAATTGATTTAGACTAGCATGACCAAGTCTTTTGTGCAAAAGGAGGGGATCATTAATTAACACACTCAGACAAGTGAGTTCATTTTTAGAAAGAGTCGACAAATCTACAATGTAAATATTGTTAACTCTTCTTCCCTGCAAAAAAATCTTGTCAGTAGTAAGGCTAATCACAAAACACTTTAAGGAAGTGAAAGCCACAAGATTACCTCAGTCCCAAAGTTGTGACACACTTATCAAGCTATATTTCAAGCTTCTATCAAATATACATTCTCAATGGAATGAGTGTCTGTCTTTCCTACCTTTCCAACCCCAATAATCTCACCTTTCTTCCCATTTCCAAAGGAGACATTGCCTCCTTTTAGGTTCTCAAGTGAAAGAAACTGGTCATCTTTACCAGTCATATGTTTTGAGCAGCCACTATCCATGTACCATATTTGGCTACTTCCTTTCATTTGGACCTGCAAAATGAAATCAGGGGTTAGTCTTAGGAACCCTAACTAGTTTGGGTCCCATTTTATGGGCAAAAGGATGAATTAAATTTTTCTTTGCCCAACTAGGCAGTTTGTGTTTTTATTGAACGAAAGCTTTGTTCTTTTGACTGGCCTTTTCTTTTGCATTGCATTCATTTTTGTAATGGCCAGTCTTACCAAATAGTGTACAGATCTTATTCTCAACAATAGTGAGGTACTTGTTTTTGGGATCAAATTTTGGAGATTGTGTCCCAAACCCAAGTCCTCTCTTGTTGCTGCTGTGATGCTCTTGCAGCCTGTTCCTTTGTTTCTCCTTGGTTGAACCTGTTCCTTCTTTATGCCCTTTCTTTCTTCCACTCAATCTCCCATTGAGGGCAGTTTTTGATCATGTGATCTGTCTTTCCACATTTAAAGAACCATCGTTTGTCTGATTGTCAGGAGCCCTAGGTTTGTTGAATGTTGATCCTCTTGAAGAACCCTTGCCTCTCATAAGATATTTCTTGAAGTCTCTCGTTATCATTGCCATTTCATCATCTTCAAGATTTGATCCTTCTGAGATTCTGAGAGCCAGACTTCTTTCATTCTTTGGAGCATCCATCTTCATAGTTTGCCTTCTCAATTCATAAGCAGTCAAATTTCCAATCAGTTCATCCAATTTCAGAGTAGCATTATTTTTGGATTCCTGAATGTTAGTGATTTTTCTTTCCCAGGAGATTGGAAAAACTCTATTTAGAATCTTCTCTACCTTGTCTTCTTCTAGAATAACCCTTACAAAAGACTCAAGTTCATTTGTCAGTGTACTGAACCTAGTATACATCTTTTGGATAGTTTCACCATTCTTCATAGTAAAATTCTCATATTGAGAGTACAATAAATTCCTCTTGACCTTTTCACCTGAGGTGTTCCTTCATGAGCCACTTGTAAAGTGTCCCAAATCTCCTTGGCAGTTGTGCAGCCTTGAATCCTAATGTAATCATCAGGACCAAGTCCACACACTAGCCATTTCTTAGCTTTAGCATTTTTCTCCAACTTCCTTAGGTCTTCAGCAGTACAATCCACTCTAGTCTTAGGCACATCCAATCCTTCAGCAGTCTTCTTGGTTGTGACTAAAGGACAATCAGTGATGAAGTCCTACAGCTCATAGTCTTTACCCATAATGTGGTCTCTCATTCTGTTTTTCCAGCAAGAGTAGTAGAGTACATTGAAGAGTAGAGGTCTGACAGTAGACTGTCCTTCCCAATTCCCAGGTGGTGCACTCATGTTGATCTTTTCCTAAGGTGTTAACCTCTTCGAGGATAACCCGCTCTGATACCAATTGATGTTAATAAACATCAATACCACACAAGAGGGGGGTAATTTGTGTGGTACCTATTTTCGTGTTAGAAGAACCTGGTTCTTCTAAGTGTTCTAACTACAGCAGTTTGCGGAATAATAAGAACTGAAAGTGAAGTGCACAGAGATTTTTACGTGGAATACACATGGCTCAAAAGGTGAAAAAACAACGACCTACTACTCAGTAGGATTTTCCCAAACTCCACCAAAAATCAATGAGCCAAAACAGCATTTATAAAGACTCTTTGTAAACCTAAAGATTAAACTCTAATCCCAGCGTGTCACACAACCTCAGCTGCTGCGACACTATCAAGTTATCTCTAACTTGATGACACAAGGTACCTAGTACAATTGCTTCTAATGAAGCTAAGAGGTACAATTTGAAAACCTACTACAATTGAACTAAACAGATGGAACTGGTTCTTCTCTCTTAGTCCATGTAGCTTCAGGCGTACACACTTGTATCTTGCATATATAGTTCGCAAAACAGACTCGCTTTATTTGCTCTCAAATATGCTTTACTTCTGCTTGTGTGTGTTACCTATATAAAAGAACCAACACAACCACCACAATAATATATTGAGTTAGTAGTTAGAGTTTGATTACAACTCCACTTCCTATCCGTAGTCCATTTAAGTCCTTAGCCAATACAAACTCTAACTCTTATCCTAACTTAGGATCAAGTTCTCTTCACATAAGGAGACTGTGCTCCTTATCCCAAATGCAACCTTATCGATTACGTTCAGAAGATATTGATGCGTGATCTTTTGTGTGTATCTTCCTCACATGCTTCACATGTGCCCTGGTTAATTCAGACTGTGTAGTATAAGAAGGACCAGGTCCTTCCATAGGTTCATTTGTCAATCTTCAAAACTCCAACTGAAACTTGGGCCAACAAAATTGATTTCAAAAATTCTTCTGTGACACATGTATCAAACATGTACCACGCATGTATCTAACACACAGATATACATGGGTATACATGTGATACACAATCGATACAAATGTGATACACAGTGTGATACACGTATCATTTTTTCTCATATTCAGTTTTTACTTCGAATTTTCAATTCAAACAACCTCAAATCATCACCAAATCATTCCAAAACTTATATTTAAGCTCCTTAAGATATACCTAATCTATTCTAATAGCACCCACTCAAAAGAAAGTAAAAATTTAATATTTGTTTGTAACAAACAACTAATTGGCCATTTTGACTAATATTAGTAATATTTAATCAATTGACCAATTTTTATAATGAGCTACTTTTAAATGGATATAGCGGGTAATTTCCGAAAAAAAGACAAGTCATATAAGTCTTGAGAAAGTAAGCTTTCAAGAGAATTCATTGCGTGAATTTCATGGATCTTCAACAATATATAAAAAAACGTGAGATTCCCTAACAAGATTTCGTTCCATTTCAGAAGCAATTCCGTCCGGAACTTCAAAGCAAATTTCATTCCTCAGATTACAAAGTATGGAAACTTATATCCGATTTTTTTCTGATTCTAAATGAAGGTTTCCAACGGGATAATTATACGGAATTATTTCTATTCCAGGTATATTAAATCTATCCCTTCTTTATTATGGCATGATTCATACGATACGAACGGAACGTGCAAATGCACAAATTTTATATATGACTCTATTCATAGAAGTATTAGAAGTGCCTATGTTCTTGAATTTCAATATGTATTATTGTTTCATCGTCTGTTCATGGGTCTCAAAGTATATGTAGAATGATATTACGATATTAATCAAAGGTTTAATGGTCTTATACCTTTACATGATTCTTTTAAAATTGAAATATGCATTACTTTAAGTGAATTGCTGATTGCATCGCGTATCTCCTTCTGTAGCAAATAATTCAGTTTTAGGTAGCTGGACAATATAGTGGCTCAACTTGGAGAAAGTAGATTCTGTGTATATAACTAGATCTTTTAGTTCTGTTGCGCGTAGTCTAGCTATGTTTTCTGTCTCCTTAGTGCATGCAGTATTCCGGCTGACTAAGTTCCCAAGTTGGCTTGCAAATTGATGCAGTAAACTCCTTTGGGCATTTGATGTCCTTATTTTAGTAATAAACAATTTTTTTGTGTGAAATAAGTCTCTTGTTGCTCTCTCGAGCCGAGGGTCTCCTGGAAACAACTTCTCTGTACCTCGGGGTAGGGGTAAGGTCTGCGTACATATTACCCTCCCCAGACCCACTTGTGGGATTATACTAGATGTTGTTGTTGTTGTATATGCATTTCATGCATTTATACATGTACATTGACCCATGACTACGACGGCGTTATATACGCATATATATGTATGTATATGGGATATGGAAAAATATTACGACGTTATATATGCACCACCACCTGATCAGCTGGTATATGATGATGATGTTGCCCACACGGCGTTATAGACGCATATATGGATATGTATTCAAAAGGCATTATATACGCATATATATATATGTATATACTCAAACGGTCGTTATATACGCATACATATGTATGTATATGGAATATTTGAAAGGTTATTGCGTTATATACGCACCGCCACCTGTTCTGCTGGTATACAATGATGATTTTTCCCACAATGACCTATATGATATGATTGGATGCCCTCAGAGGCTGATAATGTTATGAAACTTGTCCCTATGCACAACATGATATTCATACGCATATGCACGCTAAAAGTAATTTATGATTTACAAAGTTATTTAGACCTACAAGTTGAGCCATGTACTCCATATTTCTTCCATGTCTCTTATGTACTTATTTTTATGCCTTACATACTCGGTACATTATTCGTACTGATGTCCCTTTTGCCTTGGGACGCTGTATTCCATGCCCGCAGGTCCTGATAGACATGTCGAGAGCCCTCCAAGTAGGCTATCAGCTCAGCAGAAGATAGTGTTGCGCTCCATTTGCTTCGGAGTTGCGTATTTGGTCAGTATGATTTAGATGTCTATTGTTTGGTTTGGCGGGGCTCTGTCCCTACCTTTGTGACGTTATGTACTCTTAGAGGCTTGTAGACATATATCGTATTTGTGAAAGATTGTACGACCCTGTTGGCCTATGGTTGAATTTATAAATGATTATGTTAGTCTATTAGGCCCATATGTCACGCATATATAATGTTGTAATAAGAAAGATACATTATGTTGGTACTCAGTCAAGTAAGGTACTGGGTGACCGTCGCGGCTCGTCGGTTTGGGTCGTGATAGTATTTCTCTAGCCTGTGTTTCCCATGAGTTTCCCGATTTTGGGATATTGTTTTAGATTTTGTGATGTTGAGTTGTATATGCCAAGCGACACTTATTCATAGTTTTCCTTCTAGTTGTTTAATTCTAGTAATTTATTTCCACAAATTATTTTGTTTCCGCATTATTAGGTTTACCTAGTCATAGGGAATAGGTGCCGTCATGACATGTCTGTTGGAAATACGTTCTCAAGGCATTATACTAAACGTGTGTTCATATTTGTAGGTTTTGATGAATAACAAACTATGCGCAAATTGACATATGACGAGGTCCAAGCACAAGCGCAAAATTGATATATAACGAGATTCAAGCACAAGACAAAGATCGAGATTAAGTTTTATATGAGTCGGTATTTAATTGTGATCTTGATCCGACAACTTAAACTCAAGACTTGGCTTCTCTCGTAAAAATATTTTTAACAAATCATGCATATTTAATTTAGAGCAAAATGATTTTAAATAATGCATATTTACTTTAGTCAAAATGATTTTTAAACAAGCCTCTAAAATCTGGAGTAAGATAATCGATTATGTACTTATGATAATCGATTATGTTTAAGTCAGCTGCTTGACAATCGATTGTGAACTTATGACAATCGATTGTGTTAAGGCAGTGAGCATCAGATTTTTCAAATCTGCATAATAATCGATTGTGAAGCTAATGATAATCGATTGTGATGAGGCAGTGTCCATCAAAGTTTTTCAAAGCTCAAAATAATCGATTGTGAAGCTAATGACAATCGATTGTGAAGAGACAGTGTCCATCAGATTTTTCAAAGTTACAAAATAATCGATTGTGAACTTATGACAATCGATTGTGTTGAGGCAGTGTCTTCCAGACATTTTCAAAGTTATTAAATAATCGATTGTGAATGTATAACAATCGATTGTCGCGAGGCAGTGTCTAAATTGATTTCTCAAGACTGAAATATAATCGATTGTTAACTTAATATAATCGATTGTATAACTGACCGTTGCCAAAATATTTTCAAATACCGTCAGGTAATCGATTATTGATTTCCTTTAATCGATTGTTTTAATTAAAATCTGGAAAGGATTTTTTGAACGTTGCTGAGTAATCTATTGTAGATTTCTGACAATCGATTGTTTTAAGTAAAATCCGGAAATGATTTTTTGAACGTTGCTGAGTAATCGATTGTAGATTTCTGACAATCGATTGTTTTACGTAAAATCTGGAAATGATTTTTGGAACGTTGCCAGTAATCGATTATTGATCTTAGATAATCGATTGTTATGCGTAAAATCTGGGATTGATTTTTGGAAGAACTGGCAAACAACCGATTGTGGTAATTTGACAATCGATTGTCACAGAGTAAAATCAGCAATTCTTAATTGGCAATTAGGCAACGGTAATACAAGGTTTTTCAACTATAAATACAGCTTCAATTCAGTCTTTTAAATACAACACCACACAACAACTGATCATACAATTGCTAAAGCTTGCATACTTTATTGCTTATCATTTTATATTCATTACATAAGCTTTTGAGAGCCAAATTCTTGTCGAAAGTTGTTGCGATCTTGAGCGTATTCTTTTTACTCATATCTACTCTTAAAGGAGTGTCTTGTTTGAGTGCTAAGTGTTTTGTACACTTGAAGGGAAGTGTTAGTCCCTTGTGTTGTAAGAAGGAACTTGTGTTTCCTTGGTTGAAGTCTTGGAGTGTTGTATCTCCGAGCAAAGGTTGTTGAGGCTTGTGTCCTCAAGTTGTAACGGTTTGTTGAGCACCCTTAAGCTTAACAAGTTAGTGGAAATCTCGAGAGAGTCTCTCGGGGACTGGACTAGCCACGGGTTGTGGTGAACCAGGATACATCGGTGCGTTTGTTCTAATTTATTTACTTATCGCACTTATTTATTTCCTGCAATTTTTAAATTCCGCAAGTTTACGCTAATTTTTATTATAACGCTATTCACCCCCCCTCTAGCGTTAAGCGTATTATTTAACAATTGGTATCAGAGCCCAACTCTCTGAAGACTTAACCGTTTGAGAGAAACATCCATGGCTTCTACTCGTGATTCTTTTGCAGGAATAGGTGAAGGACAATGCTCCACCCGACCACCGCTATTCGATGGTACAAATTATACATACTGGAAGGAGAGGATGAGAATATTTGTGCAATCAAATAGTTTTCATCTTTGGAAGGTCATAATGAATGGAGAACAAATTCCAACCAAGAAGGTTGAAAATGAATGGGTCCCAAAGTCCAAAGATGAATACGATGCGGATGATATCCGAAAGGTGCAAAATAATGCTAAAGCTATTAATTTATTATATTGTGCTGTAAATGCTGATGATTACAGGAAGATATCTTGTTGCACAACGGCGAAGCAAATGTGGGACAAGCTGGAAATTACGTACGAAGGTACGGACCAGGTAAGGGAAGCCAAAATTGATTTCCTAACCCATGCATATGAATTGTTTCACATGAAGGAAGGCGAAAAGGTCGATGAGATGTTTGAACGATTTTCAAAAATCGTAAATGATTTACATGCTCTTAAGAAGACCTTCACGGATAAGGAACTTGTCCGAAAAATTCTCCGAAGTCTCACTCCGGAATGGCGATCCAAGGCCGACGCGATTCAAGAATCCATTGGCATTTCAAATGTCACCATCGACGCATTAAGAGGTAATCTTAAAACTTATGAATCTACTATACTTAACCCTCTTGTTGATGATCAAAGGAAGCAAAGAATCGCTCTCAAGGCAAGCACAAGCCAACCTTAAAATGATGAGGACGGAGACAACGAGTTCGGACTCGTTATCAAGAGATTTCAAAAGTTCATGCGAAAAGAGTATGAACGAAAGGGCAAAAAGCAAGGAGATCAAATAAAGTGCTATGAGTGCGGAGAAACCGGGCACATTAAATCAAATTGCCCAAATGCTAAAAAGGAGAAGAAACCCTTCAAGAAGCAACGAACATACATATCTTGGGGAGGTGATCCGGTGACGAGTCAAGTGAGGAAGAAGAAGACGAAGCCGCAAATCTTTGTCTTATGGCACAAGAAGACAACAAAGAAGAGGTATGTCAAATTTCTTCCAAAAATTTCTTTTCCCTTGAAGAAATGCAAAATGCTTTTGATGAGTTGTATAGCGAATTTATTAAAGCTTCAAAAACTGTTAAGAGTATAAAAGAAAATGCTTCTATAAAAGAAAAAGATTTTAAAAAACAACTCTCTTTCAAAGAAAAGGAATTGGAAAAACTGAATTTAGAAAATGAGAAGTTGAAAGAGGAAAACAAATTTTTTGGCAAGAGAAACGCCGACAAGCCCGAGAGTTCTAGAAATTGTACTTCTTGCATGCATCTCAAAAATGAAGTAGAAAGGCTTAAGGGCACCTTAGATAAGTTTAACTCTTCTCATAAAAATTTGAATGAAGTGCTTGTCAATTTGAAGTCGACCAAGCATGGCATATGTTTTAGAAACGAGCCTAAAGAGAAAGTTGAAGCCAACCCCCAATCACCTAAGGCTCAACCTAGGATAAATAAAACAAATGTTCATCCTAGATACAACAAACCTAGAAATGGTTTTCATCAATCGCAACCTAGAAATAATCATGCTAGAAATAATGCACATTCTAGGCCAAACACTAGAAGGAATTTTGAACCTTTTAGAACACCTAGAAATGACTTCCAACCTAGAAACAACTATTCTAGAAATGGTGCATATCCTAGAACAAATGGTAGGAGAAATGACTTTCATGATTTGCGCAATAGTTATATTGTCAAGAATAGAGTAAATGAATTTCGTCCGTCCAATTACTATCAACCTAGAAGGATGCATAATCCTAACGTGACTTGTCATTATTGTAGACGAATTGGACATATTGCTCTTGCTTGTTTTACACGACATAGACATAACACTTAATCACATCACTATGATTTGCCTAACCCCCAAGGACCCAAAATGACATGGGCACCTAAAACTCATTAATCTGTTTTGTAGGTATGATTGAAGGGATCAAGTGTACTATGGTACCTTGATAGTGGATGCTCCAAGCACATGACGGGAGATGAATCCAAATTCCTTCAACTAGAACACAAGGAAGGGGGAAGTGTTATTTTTGGTGATGACAACAAAGGAAAGATTATCGGCATCGGATCGGTCGGTAAGGATGAAATTTCTTCCATTAAGCATATATTACTTGTGAAAGGTTTAAAACATAATCTCTTGAGCATAAGTCAATTATGTGACAAGGGAGATCTTGTTTTATTTGATTCAGATGAATGCTTAGTTTTTAGACGTAGCGATTTTAAAATTATCCTTCGTGGTTTTAGAATGGATAACATTTATATGGCTGATCTTGCAATTTCTTCACCCGAATATGTGAATTGTTTAATGAGCAAAGAGGATGATTCTTGGTTATGGCATCGTAGAGTAGCTCACATCAACATGCATCTTTTGAACAAATTGGTTTCACAAAATTTAGTTGTTGGTCTTCCAAATTTGAAATTTGAAAATGACTCTATTTGTGATTCTTGTCAAAAAGGGAAGCAAACAAAAGAATCTTTTAAATCGAAAAATATTGTTTCAACTACCAGACCATTGCAATTGCTTCACATGGATTTGTTTGGACCATCTCGCATTGAAAGTCTTGGTAGAAATCGTTATGCTTTTGTTATTGTTGATGATTATTCCAGATTTACTTGGACTTTATTTCTTGCCCATAAAAGTGAGGCTTTTCAGAATTTTAAATATTTTCTTAAACGTGTTCAAAACGAAAAGGAAACAACCGTCACTTCAATTAGAAGTGATCATGGGGGAGAGTTTGATCACAATCTCTTTGCGGACTTTTGTGACGAACTCGGTATCGAGCATACCTTTTCCGCTCCACGAACACCACAACAAAATGGGGTGGTGGAAAGGAAAAATAGGTGTCTCGAAGAGATGGCTAGAACCATGCTCGAAGAGGCTAAGATTCCCAAATATTTTTGGGCGGATGCCGTGAGTACCGCATGCTACGTTTTGAATAGAGTAGTCATAAGGCCAATACTCATGAAAACCCCTTATGAACTCTACAAGGGAAGGAAACCAAATATCTCCCATTTTAGAGTATTCGGTTGTAAATGTTTTATTCATAACAATGGAAAAGATCAATTGGGAAAATTTGATGCCAAATCCGATGAGGGAATTTTTATTGGGTATTCTTCACGTAGCAAAGCATATAGGGTATTTAATAATAGAAAAACTGTGGAGGAATCCCCTCATATTGTGTTTTCCGAAAATAATGCTCGCTTGGCGAGAAAGGATTCTTGTTCTGATCTTGCAGGTATTCTAAATAGTTTAAAAGACAAAGTACAAGAGGAAACTCCTAAGGAAATTCAAGATGAAATCTTGGAACAATCAACAGAGGAAACACCACAATTGGAGAAAGAAACGAAAATGCCTAACGAGTGGAGGACAATCAAAGATCACCCTCTCGAACAGGTAATTGGCGACGTCGGAGAAAAGGTAAGTACCCGAAACTCTCTTAAGAACACCTTAGGACACACTTCTTAAGAGATCACGTTCTCATTGCATTATTTCGTTACAAATTACTAACTTGAGCGTCGGAGACGTCTAATTCTCTTTTGCAGGTATCGCCTTAAAGGCAGGGGGAATTATAAAGAAATGGCATAGAACAATCGATTGTTACAACAAATAATCGATTATTTTACTGTGCGGACAATCGATTAGCAAGTATCACTAATCGGTTATTTATGTTTGATGCTTATTATGCATTTGTGCTTAATAATCGATTTTTTAACTGTATAATCGATTACCGTCTCAGCCATTCAGTACTGCCTTCCTAAAACAATCGATCGTTTTATAAATATAATCGATTATTTTCCGAGTCAGAAAATCACTGTGCTCACTGTATCACACCAATCGATTATCATAATTCAACAATCGATTATTTTTTGTCAATAATTCAAATATTTGTTACCGTTTGGGTCCTGCAATCGATTTTGTGTCAGTTCCGAGTTCAAGTCAAAATCTGCTCAACAATCGATTATTTCGTTTCAACAATCGATTGTCTAACGGTCAGTGCAATTTATTTTTACCGTTTCTGACTGTTTTGGCTCATAAATTTCTGCAGGTTTTCATCATAAATGAAATGCCATTCTTCCCATTATAAATAGGCATCACAAGTCTTCAATTTTATTCACTCAAGCATCAATCTTTGCTCCCAAACCTTCAAAAATCTTCCAAGTTTCTTACAAAGTTCATTACTACTTTTTGAAAATGTCGGGCAGACATTCTAAACTTTCCCGTTCAGGTAGACAAGGTGCATCTTCTTCTGCTCCTCCACCTCCAAATTTCCCTTATCAAGATGGGTCTATTTTACAATTCAATACTGAAACCGAGCTTACTAGATCTTTGACAAAATTCGAAAAGCGTGACATTCTTCCTCCTCGCTTTTCAACAAGCAAGTATCTTGAATCATATGCCCCCGCTGCAAACATGCTTATGGAATGTCAACTTCTTGACTTCTTATATCTTACCTATCCTTATATTAATCCTCCATTGATTCAAGCGTTTTACTCAAACCTTCATGAGGATGACGACGGTGAGCTTGTGTCAAATATTAATGGTGTTCAAATTCTTTTGTCCAATGAAAACTTGCATTCCATTGCCCATCTTCCTCGAAATGGCGAAAACATTACTCGCTACATTAGAGAGGCCGGCGCCTTGTTTGATGAGAAAACTCTCCTAAACCAAATAGGACTTGGAGCTTATGATCCTAATCTATCTACTCGATGTCCTACCATTACGGGAATGCTCCCCGAATATCGTTTGATTTTCCATTTCATCACCCGAGTCCTCAAGCCTCGGAAGCGTAATCATACCACTCTTTCCCAAGAGGACGCTAAGCTCATGCATGCCATTATAACCGGAGCTCACATCAATTGGTGTAAGTTCGTCAAAATTCACATGCGTGATGCCATCGGAGATGATAGACCTCTTCCCTATGCCCTCCTTATTATGAATTTTCTTGAAGCTTCCGGGTTCAACACTTCCATCGGTCCTCTCAAAAAGAGCACCAAGAAGTGGGAAATTTCCGAATCCTCCTTTCCCATGACGGCGATCATGTAGCTCCTGCTCCTCCTCCAACTCGTCGATCGCGTCAGCCTCAAGAACCTACTCTTCAATCCATTTCCGACCAAATTGTTTCATTGACCACCTCTGTCGGTCAATTGACACATGAGATCCATGGATATTTTGACCATGTTCATTATCCATATGCCGGTCTTGTTCCCTATGAAGCAGTGCCGGATGATGAGGCGGGAAATGATGATGAATAATTTATTTATTTGTTGTTCTATTTTATTGTTCTATGTTTTTATTGTTCCCGTTATGTAACCGTTTTTTTTTAATAAATAAACAAGTTTTTTAATTATTCTATATTTTTTTGCTAATGGCAAAAGGGGGAAGATAACGGGTATGCACTCTCAATACTTATCGGCATAAATTGAGGGGGAACAAATTGCATATCTATATACTTGTTGCATATCTTTACTTGTCTTGAATCGTCATTATGAATTGCCTAATATGCATATCCCGCTTAAAGTTTGCCATTATTCAAAAAGGGGAAATTGTTGGAAACACGTTCTCAAGGCATTATACTAAACGTGTGTTCATATTTGTAGGTTTTGATGAATGACAAACTATGCGCAAATTGACATATGACGAGGTCCAAGCACAAGCGCAAAATTGATATATAACGAGATTCAAGCACAAGACAAAGATCGAGATTAAGTTTTATATGAGTCGGTATTTAATTGTGATCTTGATCCGACAACTTAAACTCAAGACTTGGCTTCTCTCGTAAAAATATTTTTAACAAATCATGCATATTTAATTTAGAGCAAAATGATTTTAAATAATGCATATTTACTTTAGTCAAAATGATTTTTAAACATGCCTCTAAAATCTGGACTAAGATAATCCATTATGTACTTATGATAATCGATTATGTTTAAGTCAGCTGCTTGACAATCGATTGTGAACTTATGACAATCGATTGTGTTAAGGCAGTGAGCATCAGATTTTTCAAATCTGCATAATAATCGATTGTGAAGCTAATGACAATCGATTGTGATGAGGCAGTGTCCATCAAAGTTTTTCAAAGCTCAAAATAATCGATTGTGAAGCTAAAGACAATCGATTGTGAAGAGACAATGTCCATCAGATCTTTCAAAGTCACAAAATAATCGATTGTGAACTTATGACAATCGATTGTGTTGAGGCAGTATCTTCCAGACTTTTTCAAAGTTATTAAATAATCGATTATGAATGTATAACAATCGATTGTCACGAGGCAGTGTCTAAATTGATTTTTCAAGACTGATATATAATCGATTGTTAACTTAATATTATCGATTGTATAACTGACCGTTGCCAAATGTTTTCAAATACCGTCAGGTGATAGATTATTGATTTCCTTTAATCGATTGTTTTAATTAAAATCTGGAAAGGATTTTTTGAACGTTGCTGAGTAATCGATAGATTTCTGACAATCGATTGTTTTAAGTAAAATTCGGAAATGATTTTTTGAACGTTGCTGAGTAATCGATTGTAGATTTCTGACAATCGATTGTTTTACGTAAAATCTGGAAATGATTTTTTGAACGTTGCCAGTAATCGATTATTGATCTTAGATAATCGATTGTTATGTGTAAAATCTGGGATTGATTTTTGGAAGAACTGGCAAACAATCGATTGTGGTAATTTGACAATCGATTGTCACAAAGTAAAATCAGCAATTCTTAATTGGCAATTAGGCAACGGTAATACAAGGTTTTTCAACTATAAATACAGCTTTAATTCAGTCTTTTAAATACAACAACACACAACAACTGATCATACAATTGCTAAAGCTTGCATATTTTATTGCTTATCATTTTATATTCATTACATAAGCTTTTGAGAGCCAAATTCTTGTCGAAAGTTGTTGCGATCTTGAGCGTATTCTTTTTACTCATATCTACTCTTAAAGGAGTATCTTGTTTGAATGCTAAGTGTTTTTGTACACTTGAAGGGAAGTGTTAGTCCCTTGTGTTGTAAGAAGGAACTTGTGTTTCCTTGTTGAAGTCTTGGAGTGTTGTATTTCCGAGCAAAGGTTGTTGAGGCTTGTGTCCTCAAGTTGTAACGGTTTGTTGAGCACCCGTAAGCTTAACAAGTTAGTGGAAATCTCGAGAGAGTCTCTCGGGGACTGGACTAGCCACGGGTTGTGGTGAACCAGGATACATCGGTGCGTTTGTTCTAATTTATTTACTTATCGCACTTATTTATTTCCTGCAATATTTAAATTCCGCAAGTTTACGCTAATTTTTATTATATCGCTATTCACCCCCCCTCTAGCGTTAAGCGTATTATCTAACAATGTCCACGGAGGGTGAACTATGGTCGTGACAACAATTATGCTCATGTTTTGATCATTTAAGCATTTTATCAAATTAGTGTCTGTACACCCAATAACCCATTCCCTTTCTCCTAGATAAATTCTAAAATCTCATATGGTTATAATCAATATTATTCTTTATCACCCATAAGGTAAACAACACCCTTAGCCAATGATTAACAATTAACATCCCAACCCTATAATCATTCATGCTTTTCTATCTAGCCCATCAACTCATATCTTATGAACTAGGTTTTATAATCATTAAACCAATGCTAGAATCAATTAGAGGGTGAAGACATTACCTTTTTAAAGTTCAAACCCTTGAATTATGAGTTCTAGGCTTCATTCTCTCAACAATGATGTCCCAATCGAATATCCAATGATATGGCTGATTTACCCATGATAATAAGATGTTGGGAAATTAAAATTAACTTAGAATCACCATTAGAACTTACCTTGGATGGTGGAAGGACTCTTATGGAGTTAGGTTTTTGAGAGTTCCCCTTTCTAGATCAAGGCGTTATGTTTTGGGGCTGCGGGGAACGAAACATGACTTTAAAATGACCCCCACGAGCGCGTCCACGCACCTGAAGACCTGACCGTGGTACTGGCCGCACAAAACAGCAGTAACACTGTCTCAAAACAAGTGTGACCATGCTAGGGGGCGCGCATATCGCATACTGTTATGTAAAATGCATATAACCTTTTGCACAGATATCCGTTCGAGCTCCATAATATATCGTTGAAAATTTATTTCAAAGGCCTACAATTTTTGTCATTTAAATTTCCTAAATTACTCACACATTTTCACTAAAACCTGATAGAAGTCAGACCTTCTGCAAATTTAGTCGATTTTGTCAAATCTTATGCACCTTATTTTCATCTTGATTTTGAAACAACTATTTTCACCCATAATCATCCTGATGAGATTTTACATGTTCAAAATATAACCTTACTACTCTTTTAACTCATTCATATCTAAACCAAATTTACGAGGTGTTATGATAATTATATATTAAAAAAGACTTGATTTTTTAATACAATGGGCATGCCTAGTCTTAGAGACTAAATATCATTATAATATTTGTAGTGTGATTTTGGATTGTGACAAAATATTAGACAAGACGAAGGGAAACCAAAACCTCCTCAAAAAATAAAAGCACTTACAATCTAAAACGAACCTTTAAACTTCTTAATTCTTAACCAGAACACACACATCGTTATTATAGAGAATCTCTGCCCATCAGTCTCCCTGTAGGTCGAGCTTCATTTTCAGCCACCCTCTACATCATTATATTTTTAAAGATATCTAATTTTTTTTATTATTTTTTGGTTTTTATTAATTTATATACTTATCATCATCCCCTCGCTAGCTCCTACCAATATTTGCTTACAATTAAGCCCAAAAAAAAAGAAGGGGTTCCAAATAAGAAGCTCTTTGATTAAACGAGACTTTTCCGATAGAAAAATTTGCATGAATAGAGATATCAATTTTGTGTATCCGGTTAATCAAGCCCTGCCCCCAGCTTCAACCCATATATATATATATATATATATATATATATATATATATATATATATATATATATATATATATATAAATTGAATCATTATATTTTTTGGCTAAAAGAAAATATATTAAAAATATTAATCAAATATGTTTTTTTTGCTAATAATCAAACATGTGTTTAAGAACGAGTGCAGTGAGTTTCGAGTAATTAAAGTTATTATTTTTGTTTAATCAAAATATACACATATAATTAGAATATATATTAAAGTTTTTAATCAATATAAATATAGTAAAGTAAACAATTAAAGCTACCAAGTAGGGAACTCTATTTTGATATAATATATGTGTACTATCATTTTCAGTCATAATTATATTAGTAATTGCTTCTTGAGTAGATAACATATTAGTAACTAGCTAGCCTCCCTAATAATGACATGGCCTAATAATCCTTGTTGAAGTGCTTGTAGTTCTGCTGCAGCTGTATTGCTTATGCTTTTAATGCCTTTTGTGAAACCTATACGATCATTATCTCTAATAATACATCCAATAATTAGAATATAACAAAATATTTAAGCAATATAAATATAATATAGTAAAATAAATGATGATTGGCTATAATTACATATTCTTAGTGCATTATTTATCTTATATTTCGGGGCTTTAATGCTAAACTATATTATATTTGTGAATTGAGTTTATTTTATGTATGTTTAAAAAAAAATATGAGTCTTTGGTCAAAGCCAAAAATAAATAAAAATTCGGGTTACTGATAATCGGGAGACGAATATAATAGAAGACTCTTAAGAATAATAACAAAGCAATAAGTAAGTTTGTATTTCAATGTAATCTCTATAGTGTTTCATGTCCTTAAAGATATTGAGCCCTTCTCCTTTTATAGTTGATTCTAGGAGAAGGTGTAATGCCTTTGCCTTAATGAGACAATTATGAGCAATAAATGATATTAAAAGAAACGTTACACAATCATTTCTATTTAATACAAATTCCCTAACGTATTTGGCATTTAATACCGAATTGGGACTCCTTTACGTCATCAGATTCATATCTTTAATCCCTTCTGATCTCTTGGCTTTAAATGACTTAAATAGGTATGAGACTCGTGCCATTTAAATAGCGTCTCGTGCCTATTTAACTTTCTCTTCCCTGTACCTGTTTCCGCTCGTGTCGTTTGGTTATTCATTGCGTTTTGACCTTTTGACCAGTCCACGTGTTATGACATGTCATCTTCAATATATAAATTTAGTTTTTTTCCAATACAGATAGTTCCCCCACTTTCTGTTTATTTATCACTTAAATATCTGGGTAGTGAATTTTCACAAAAAGGGAATTTTTTCCGTAATCAATGCTATGACAGTACTGACGCTTCAATTGTCTTTTCTATTTAATGTTCTACGCACGTGTCACATTCTGATTGGCTCTGTAATTCTACAGCCTTTTTTTCAAGACTTCTTCATCCCCTCTATTCACGAAGTGATAGTTGCCTTTATTATAGGCTTTCCATCATTACACTTCTTTGATGGTTGCTATTATACACATATTTATCCTTTTTTCCCTTTGTCTTCTTCTTCATAAACCCTTGACAGATACTCTATTCTTTACTTTTATTCCCTTTCTCCTTTAGTTCATCATTTCTCTACAATGGCATCTCCAAATCCTAACCCCAACAGAGTCCCAATTCTTGATAGCTTCCCCAAAGCTCCTATAAGGCATATAAAGGGCAGAGGTGGCAAGCTTCCTAGCCTGGGATCTTTTCGTGGTGGTTATTCTAGTTCTATCACTCCTTCTTCTAGTTTTGGCACTATCTCTAGAGGTTCTATCTCTAGAAAACCTTCTTCTAATGGTAAAGAACTTTATGAGCTTATTCAAGAACCCTTAGTTGAAGAAATCGTACCCAATGACTTATCTTATGGGAGTGAGAAAATCTCTTCAAGAACAGGTTATTAAATTAAAGAAAGCTGATGCCTTTTCTTCTTTAATAAGTGAACCTTTGATTACCACTGTTCGAAATGATTGTAACTGGAGAAGTAATCTTTGTACGATGATCCCAAATCCAAACTAGAGAATTTCTTCTTTCAGAAATGGATTTTCTTTTGTTTACTCTTATCCCTTCACTTTAGGATTTAAACCTGCTATTGGCCTAGTTAAACTTGACTTTTGTCGTTTTTTCAAAATTCGCTTAGCACAAATTGGCCCTCTTATATGGAGAGCAGTGACTTGTTTGAGATACTTATCCATCAAAGCCAATGTTAGTTTTTCCTTTTCCCATCTTATTCATATCTACCATCCCAAATTATTCCGCCATGAGGGTTTTACCTTAACTACAAGGAGTAAAAAGGTTTTGGTAAGGCCCGAGGATGACAAAGATCGTGGGTGGTACGCTCGTTATATGGTGGTACGCACAGTTGATTTGGTGGGAGAATCAAACATCCCCTTCCCTGAGAAGTGGAACTTTGAATGTAAGTTTTTTTTCTTATCGTACCTATTTGTAAAAGTTTTAACTTCTCCTCTGATTTCATTCTTTTCTTGCTGTTCTATAGCAACAATGGAAAATGTGTAACCCGTTCCTAATTTTCGTGGTTGGATAGATTCAATCTTGAACGTCGTGCCTATGGAGGAGAGCGCTTGGAAATTCATTTCCAATTTACATGGTTGGAAAGTAAAGACTCATGGTAAGTATCTCTTATGCCTTTTAGTATGTTAAATTTTTTCTTGCTCTTAACCTTTCATCCCTCTTTTTATCAGGATTTGGTATTAGAGGTATGACAGGTGAGGTAGTTGTTGCCCTTCGAGCTTCTTTTAGCTCTTCAATTTCTTTGGGAAGAACTCAAGTCATTCTGTTAAAGAGGAAAGTTATAGAAGAAGGTTCTGAGAATGAGGAAGATGAGGATACCTCTTTGATAGCTAGACCAAGAGCTAAGAGACATATTATTTCTGAGGATGAAGCTGAAATTTCTCCTGTCCGTGCCTCTCTCTCCGATCCTGTTCTCATTTGTTATGATGATGAAACCACTCCAAGAGACACCATTAAGTCTATTCAACATCTCTTCATTAGTGGTTTTGGAAGTGGAGAACTTGGGCCAGTTCTTGATGAAACTCCTCTTTCTTCTTCTATTACCGTTCCTTATATTCCTCCCTTGGTTTCAAGTACTTCCTTACGTGTTTTATCTGTTAATGGTCCCTTACCAATTTCTGCTCCCTTACCTTCTTTAGATACTTCAACTTCTGTTATTTTCACTTGTTCCACTGCTCCTCCTTCTGTAACTCCCCTACCTTTGTTCATCAGGCAGGGGAGGGTTCTAGTAATAGAAGCTTGGCTATGAGGAGCGTTGCACTAGAAGTTCCTGCTAATAACAATCTTTTAAGGAAGTCAGGTTGAGCAGATGTTTGGCTTGATCCATTGATTGGAGATATTGAGAAGAAGAATATGAGCAGTCACAGTTGCTTAACGATGATGAATGACATAGTTCATTCTACTTTGAAGGTACTTTTCTTCTTCTTATTTATGAGCTTTTGTTTTTTACTTTTAGACTCTGACTCTTATATCTTATCATTGTAGGCTAAGCTCATTGGTACTGAATTGATGGGAAGAATTTCCCTTTTGGAAAAGAAAGCCCGTGTGTCTGATAAGTCTATCCCACGAGGCTAAGGAAATAGCCAAGGGAGCCTAGCTAGAAGCAGCTAACTGTAAAGAACAATTTAAGAATGCTCAGGGAACCATAGAGGAATTGCGAGAGAGTAGAAATCACCTGGAGCAGCAAAAACGAGGTTTGACTTCTGAATTAGAAATTGCCAAGGCTTCTTCAAGCCAATTTGAAAAAGATAAGGAACGTCTTGAATGTGCATTTTCAGAACAATTATCAAAGTCAAGTGAAGAAGCCAGAGAACTCACAGCACTCTTGGCATAGAAAGAAGAATATGCAGGGGAACTAGTGCAAAGCTTGACTCAATCTCAGGCTGATTTAAAGATCTCCTCTGAAAAAATACGTGCCTTAAGAGAGTTCTCATGCCTCCCGCTAAGATTCCCTTGATTCCCATTTAGTTGATAACCAAGTGTTGAAGAATTATCTTGCTATGTGGGAAGGGGAGTATGAACTTCTTGAGTAGAATTTTAATATAGAGGTGAGTTGGGCTTTTCTAAATTCCCCTCGTGATGCTTTGATGGAGGCCACTCAAGAAATTTTTTATTTACAATCAGAAATGGCCAAAGTTTTAGACACTATTGAAAAAACCCAACAACCACTTGACTCTCTTTCTCCTGCACTCGAAGCTCTTATGGCTGATGAACCTTTGAATAATGAAGCTGTTGCTGTGGTAGTTGAAGTTGAGAATGTTGCACTTCCAGCTCCCGTGGGTGAAACTTCTATGACACAGTCTGTGGAAGATGAAGCTCTCGTGACTCTTGCTTCCCTCGATGAACTTAGTACTTCAGACCCAGTTGAGACCGTTCCTATTACTGCTTCTTCAGAAGTTACTACCGCATCTGTGGTTGTTTCTGAAACTTCTATCAATCCAACCCTTCAGTGACCAGTTTAATATGTTCCAAACTATGTTTTTTTTATTGATTGGTGGTTTTATCCCTTGGCAGTTTTAAGGGATTTTTTGGTGAAGTATCCAGTTATCATAATGGGGCATTTGTAAAAAATATTTTGATGACTAAGTTTTTATTTAGTCTTTTTTAATTATATTGTGAAGTTTTCTCAGTACATCTATATGTTCTATTCTTGCCTTTTTATTTACAAAGGACTTATAGAATAGCTTAACATTTTTATCCTTTGAAAATACTTTATGATTCTTCTCATGAATTATTAATATGATGTTTATAAAAGAGGGCCCTTTTATATATCGACACTTAATGAAGAGGACGTCTCAACTTCATAATGGTGTTACAATACGATGAAAGAAATAGGAACACACATGTTCTGTTTGAAATAACTTTGACAAGTTTTTATTCATGAACTTGGACAAGCTTTTGAATGTTACATGTATTAAAATACATCTATAACTTTCTCGTAACTATTTTTCTAGTAAAAGATTTTAGAAATTATAAAATAACTAAGGTTTTTCCTCATAAGCTGTTTCAGTACATAGTCATGACCCTATCTTTATATATTAGCCATATATTAGGAAGGGTTTCAAAGGTGACTCCGTTGTTATCATGAGTTTGAAATATTACTCTGTTGTTCTCATGGGAAAAAAAATTATGATGAATGTTTTATGTTTACATTTGTAGAACAGAATGATGAATATTGAAGACACTGTAACGTTTGCTCAAAACTTGTCTCTTTGTAGTTGGATTTTTCTCTTAAATCTCGATCAATTTTTGTTAGATTTTTGTATCTATTTTTCTGCACGTATCTGTGTATAATATATAGTCCCCCAAGTGTTTGAGCAGTGAAGTATGAAGCCTCGAGCACTTGTTTGTTTCTCTCAATTTCGTCCTTTTCCTGAAATACAAAAACGTACAGGACTCGGAGGTGCGATTAGAGATGAAGACTGCCTAACCCTTATATATTTCCATCGGATTAATTGTAACCCTGAGCTGGGAATTTTAGAATGTTCCATTTTTCCGTGCAGGTCATGACTCGTCATTAGGAACGAGTTAGGGTATTTTCCTAGCATCTAAAATCGTTAGTAATATTTAATCAATTCAAAGAAATTTTTTAACATGGTGATACCTGACCATGGGTCTTTAAATGGATAGCATTCTAATGTGAGGGTAAAACCTTTCCATCCATTGTCTCCAACTCGTATTTTCCTTTTCATGCAATATCACAAACTCTGTAGGGTCCTTCCCATGTTGGACTCAACTTTCGTGAATTAACAATCTTTGCAAATTGGAATACCTTTTTATGCACGAAGTCCCCAATTTTGAAAAGTCTGAGGCGTGCTTTCTATTGTAGTATCGTTGCGGCCATTCTTATTAATGCAGCTTCTCGTCTTTCTTGAGCAAATCAAGGTTCACCGGAATCTCCTCATCATTTGATTCCTCTGTTGCGTGAACTTACCTTGTGCTTGGTTCTCCTATTTCAACTGGAATTAAGGCTTCAGTACCATAAACCATTGATAATGGTATTTCTCCAGTGCTTATTTTTGTCGTTGTACGATAAGCCCATAATACTCCAGGTAATACCTCAGGTCAATTACCTTTTGAATCATGTAATCTTTTCTTCAAGTTGTTGATAATGACTTTGTTTGTGGATTCCGCTTGTCCATTACCCACTGGATTGTATCATGTAGATGTTATCCTTTTAATTTTTCAACTTTGAAGAAATTCTGTGATTTGAGCTCCAATGAATTGCGGACCATTGTCACACACAATTTCCTGTGGTGCTCCAAAACGGCATATTATATTTCCCCATATGAAGTATTTCACTTCCTTCTCTCGTACCTATTTAAATGCTCCTACTTTTACCCATTTAGTGAAATAATCTGTTAGTAGAAGTAGAAACTTCACCTGACCTTTTTCTTGTGGTAATGGACCTACGATATCCATTCCCCATTTTATAAAGGGCCACGGGGCTATAACAGGGTGTAGTAACTCAGCTGGTCTATGTATATTATTGCCTTATCTTTCACATTTATCACACTTGGACAGGAAACCGTTTGCTTCCTCTTCCATCATAGGCCAATAATACTCTGCCCGAATCAATGTTTTTACCAGCGACCTTCCCCTTGCGTGATTTCCGCAATGTTCTACATGTACTTATCTCATCACATTTTCTGTTTGAGAAGGTCCAAGACACCTTGATAGTGGTCCACCGAACATCTTTCGATAAAGATTTCCTTAATATAAACAGTAACGAGCAGCTTTTTTACAAAGTGCATGAGCCTTACGTTTGTCAGCAATCACGGTTCCATGCTATCAAAAAAACAATAATTTCGTTTCTCCAATCCCATGTCAAATGATTAAAATTTACCTCGTTCTTATCAGGTTCGAGAATGGAATGAAACAAATGTATGACCGAAGTGTTTGCATCATTTGCTACGCCTGCTGCAGATGTGAGATTAGCTAAAGCATCTGCTTCCACATTCTCATCTCTTGGGATCTGCATTACCTTCCAAGTTTGGAATTGCTTTATTAGTTCCCGTACCTTTTCGAGATATTCTTGCATTCGTGTCTCCCAGTCTGAATAAGTCCCCAGCATCTGATTGACCACGAGTTGAGAATCACACTTGATTATAATTTGCATTATGCCGAGTTCTTGTGCCATTTCTAGACCTGCAATTACACCCTCATACTCTGCTTCATTGTTAGTTATAGAATGCCATTTAATAGCATGTCTAATAGTTTCTCTCGTAGGTGGTACGAGAATTATTCCTAGTCCTGGTCTTTTTACATTAGATGAGCCATCAGTAAATAAAATCCAAGTCTCTGGTTTTGCACAATTAAAAACATGTAATTCTTTTTCTGCTTCTAGATGCATCCCCTTACTAAAATCAGCTACGAAATCGGCTAGTACTTGAGATTTTATAGCATTCCTAGGTTCATAAATAATTTCGTATTTACTTAATTCTATAGCCCATTTTGCTAATCTCCCTGACAATTCATGTTTATGCAAAATATTTCGTAATGGAAAAGCAGTAACTACAACAATGGGATGACATTGAAAATATGGTCTTAATTTTCTAGATGCCATGATCAAAGCTAATGCTAATTTTTATAGTTGTGGATATTGCGTCTCAGCATCTAGTAAATACTTACTCACATAATATATAGGAGATTGTATACCTTGGTCCTCACGGACTAAAACAACACTTACCGCAACTTCTGATATGGCCAAATAGATGAGTAGCTTTTCTCCTTCTTTTAGTTTTGCCAATAGGGGTGGTTTGACAAGTAAGCTTTTAAATTTCTAAGGGCTTGTTGGAAATCGTCATTCCATTCAAAAGGATCTTGTTTTTTGAGTGCGGAGAAAAATTTAAAACATTTTGATTTGAAGATTTGGAAATAAATCTCTCCAAGGCTACAATTCTTCCCGTTAGCCTTTGAACTTCTTTTTTATACGTATTGATATAAGGGATTTCCAATATTGATTTGATCTGAGAAGTATTTACCTCAATACCACGGTTAGAAATGACAAAACCCAAAAACTTACTGTCACGACCAAAACCCGGTCATGATGGCGCCCATTCCTAAAGCTAGGCAAGCCTGACCAGCAATTGCTCCCAATTTAACGATAAGTCTCAAACCATCAATTTAAGAAAAAACGTAATAATTTTAGAATACTAATCCAATAATATTAATAGAATAATACGAAAATAATATTAAATCCGAATAATCACTCCCAAAAGATATGGGTCACGAGTCCAGAGCCTCTAAACAAAACTGGATAATAATTATATCTGAATGAAAATATAAAAGTCTGGAAATGTATATAATAATAATAATAAACTGAAATATGAAGAGTAGCCAGGTCCTGTGAACGTCAAGCAGCTACCTCAACAACTCTGAAAATACCTGGAGACAACGAGTGCTCAGCTAAGCCTCCGGTGTACCTGAATCTGCACACAAGGTGCAGGGAGTAGGGGTGAGTACTTCCGACTCAGTGAGTAATAAGCATATAAAATGCTTGAAGATAAGAAATCCACGAAATGCCACAAAGCAAAGCTAAAAATAACAGTCCTATACCTTAACTACGAACTAACAACAAAGCAATATCAAATATAGCAGTCAAGTATCAGGTAAATATGCAATGCAATGCACATGAATCCGCTGCGGCGTATAGCCCGATCCGTTTAACGTCGACGGCGCTCACTGGGGGTGTGTACAGAATTTGGAGGGGCTCCTTCAGCCCAATCGCAATATCATCATATCACTGCTGCAGTGTGCAGCCCGATCCATATTCAGTCCACAATATGCATATGAGCCACATAACAGATTCAATCTAATTTCCCAGTATTCCAATTATTAAGGTGAATATAATTTAGTTATTCAATTTTAGGAAAAAGGTGACTTAGCATTTAATAACAGTGATTAAATACAGGACTGAGATCAATGATTATGAAAATCATGCTACTTAGTGAAATCCCCTATTTCGTATATCGGAAAAAGGAATGATCCGTCGGGGTCAGAATTGCTCTCTGATAATGGATCAGATTGTACATAACACTCTCGGCCGCCCAAGAGGACTGGCTATCTTTCTCTTTATACCAAGTAGAGGCACCTATCAAAAAGATACTTCGAAGGCTTCGGGATCGAGGTCTCATTAGCCGAAGAAGGCATCCGGTCTAAGGACAAATGGATAGTGAATCAACTGAATCGAGTTGTTTGCAGGATAAGGACCTGGATGGGTGCTACAGATCGACACCAGGTCCCAAACATGACAATAAGCCCAGATATACTTACTACAGGGTGTGTATCAGCCGCCAACAATTTTATTTAGCTCTCGGGATGGACCAAGTCTCAATCCCCAATCATATACTATCCCACACCTACCACGGGGTGTGAGTCACTCCCTAACATAGCGTCACGATGTGATAAACCGGGGTTTCAAACCCTCAGGTCATCATCTATGCAAACTACTCACCTCTAACCGGCAAAATCTCTAGCCCGCGATGCCTTTGCTCCTCAAATCAGCCTCCACACACGTCACATATATCCAAAACCACGGCGAATACATTTTAATAGGCTAAGAGAACATAACCCAATCGAAAAGACTCAAAAAATATCAAAAATTATAAAATTTGCAAAACCCGAGCCCCAGGCCCACGTCTCAAAATTTAGAAATTCATTGAAAATAAATATTAATCATACCTCATATGGTGTATGTCCATAAAATCATCCAATTTAGTCCATGAATCGACCCTCAAATCAAGGATTTATCATTTTTCAACTTTGGGGCTCAAAATCCCAATTTCTACCATCCAAACACGGATAAAAATAGAAACCAACAGAAATAATAATAGAGAAACATCAAAATAAAGGTCAGATATTTACCCCCTTGTTTAGACGAGAACAACGCCGCAAAAATTACCTCAATCGGATCTCTAGAACTCAAGATATGCCCAAAATACTAAAATTCTCGGTTTAAAACACTGCCCAACGATTTTTCCTTCATAGCGTTCGCGAGAGATCTCCGCGTTCGCAAAGAGCATTTTCTTTGTTGACCGGTCAACCTAGAAATTGTTCTTCGCGTTCGCAGAACCCTCTCGCTTTCGCGAAGAAGGATTTCTTCACACCAGAAACCAACAACTTTTCCCGACACGGAAATGAGCATATCTTCCTCATACGATGTCCACATTCGATGATTCTTTTTCCTATGGCTTCATAATTTGGATACCGATCTAATGGTTCAAACAAAAATGAATTTTCAGCTCATTTGCTTCATATAATACCCCTTTATATCCAAAGAAATGACGTTGAAACATCAAATAAGAGCGTGATTACAACCTGAATCACACCCGAGGCCCCCGGGACCCCGACCAATCACACCAACCAGTCACAAAATATATTATGGACTTGATCGAGGCTTCAAATCACATAAAAAATGCTAAAATCATGAATTAACCTCCAATCCAAGTTTTTATGAACTTTAGAATTTTCAATTTGTATTTCTGATGTCGAAACCTATCAAATCACGTTCGATTGACTTCAAATTTTGCACACAAGTCCAAAATGACATAAGAAGCTGCAGAAACTCTCGGAATTCTATTCCGACTGTCGGATCAAAATTTTACCTATCAATCGGAATTTGCCAAAATACTAATTTTGCCAATTCAAGCTTAATTCTACACCGATCATCACAAAAATATTCCGGACACACTCCTAAGTCCCAAATCACCTAACAAAGCTATCCACACCATAAAATTTTCATTTCGAGCCCGATATCAAAATTTCCATTTCCGGTCGAAGTTTCTCAAAACCTTCAAATTTCTATCTTTAGCCAAACGGCTCCAAAATGACCTACGGACCTCCGAATTCACTTCCGATCGCGCTCCCAAATCCAGAATCACCATACGGAGCTACTCGTAGTCTCAGAATCCCAAACGGACATCAATAGCAATAAATGCATTTTAAGCCAAATTGATGTAATTTATTCTAAAATACTATCTTCCACAATAGGCGCCAAATACTTCTGGGTATACCTGAAATGAAGCTGCTCATGCCCTCAGACTAATGAATGACACGCCGGAGCTTAATATGACTAATCAGGTCGTTACACTTACCTGATGCAACTCCAAATGCACATTTTTCGGGATTGAGTTTCATATTAAATTTTCGTAAAATTTCAAATATAACAGATAGGTGAATAATATGATCATGAGAATGCTAGGTTTTGACGAGCATATCGTCTGTATATACCTACATGGTTTTTCCTAAATGTTCTTGGAATATTTTGGTGACCAACCTTTGATAGGTTGCTCCAGCAATTTTGAGACCAAAGGGCATTACTTTATAACAGTAAGTCACCTTGTCTGTGATAAAAGAAGTTTTTTCTTCATCACTGGGGTCCATTTTATTTTGGTTGTACCCCGAATATGCATCTAAAAAAACTCAAAAGTACATGTCCTGTAGTTGCATCAATTAATTGATCTATATGCAGTAAAGGTAAAGAATCTTTTGGGCAAGCTTTGTTAGGATTTGTATAATCCACACAAACCCGCCACTTACCATTTTTCTTAGGTACAACAACTTTGTTTGCTAACCAATTAGGATACATTACCTTGCGGATTGACACAATTTTCAATAATTTTTGGACCTCATCTTGAATCACCTGATTTTTGAAAGATCCTTGTTTTCTTTTATTTTGTTTTACTGGTGTAAATGATGGGTCTTCGTTTAGTTTGTGAGTCATTACATCCGGTGATATCCCTGTCATATCAGTATGGGACCAAGCAAAACAATCCACGTTAGCTTTTAAAAAATCAATCAACATACCTCGCATGTCTGAGCTTAAATTGGCTCCAACATAAACCTTCTGTTAAGGCCATTGCTCAAACAAAATCACAGCCTCGATCTCTTCAATTGTTGTTTTGATACTCTCATTCGCTTCAGGTTCCTGAATTGTATTGGGCCTCGAGTCTAAATCTGTCTTTTCTCGCTCAGTTGAGGTTTGATATTTGATACCTTCAACAGTTGCCTGTAATTGCTATTTTTCTTTATTTACAATGCTCGTATCTGTTACAACGTTGATACTCCTGGCTATCTGCTGATCCCTATGAATTTGGCAAATCCCCCCATGGTGATGGGAATTTAATAACTTGATATAGAGTTGACGGGAAAACATCCATATCATGGCTCCAAGGCCTCAACATGATCATATTGTAAGCCATTTACATATCTACTACCTGAAATTTAGTTTCTTTAACAACACCTGCAGCAAAATTTGTTAGAATTACCTTTTCTTTTGTTTGCACACTTGAATTGTCGAACCCAGACAAGGTATGCGCCTTGGGTATCATTTTGTCTTCAACTTGCATTTCACGTAATACCCTTAGTAGTATAATATTTACTGAACTTCCCGGATCAATCAAAACTCGTTTTAAGTTAGTATCATGTAGAAGTAAAGATATTACCAGTGCGTCATTATGTGGGGGCCATTACTCCTTCAGTATCTGCATCATCGAATGAAATACTTTCGTTTTATAAAACCTACCGTACCCATTTCCCCGTGTGTAATCATTACTTTGGAAACTTGTTAGAAGCTGTATATGTTACACCGTGAATATCTTCTCCCCCATTTATTACATTCATAGTTCTCTAAGGTGAAGGAGGCTTTGATGGATCTTGCCTATTTTTCATATAGGCTTGTTTACCTTTCTCACTAAATAACTTAGTGAGATAACTTTGCTTCAATAGATGATACACTTCACTTTGTAAGAATCTACATTATGATGTTTTGTGCCTGTGATCATTGTGGAGTTCGCACCAATGGTCAGGATTACGTCAATTTGGATTTGACCGCATCTCTTTTGGCCATCGTACCTTATCTCCCATGCTCCACAAAATAGCTACGAACTTGGAGGTAGTGACATAAAAGTTATATCCACCGAACCTTGCCTTTAAACTTCTGTCATCACCCCGTGACTCTTGTCTGTTTCGATCATTTCTGAACCTTGATGAAGAACCATATTCCATGTTCCTTGATTTTTGATCATATTGTTGGTTATCCTGCTTACATGAGTCCTTCCCTGCAGGTCCCATATATGGATCGTACCTTTTTTTACCTGATCTTTTTTTTTTGTTTCTGATCTCCTGGAACCGCTCCTTTTTTTCGTGATGAAACTTAGGTACGGTATCTTCCTGAATTCGCAGCTTCGTACTATAAATGTTGTAAACATCATTCCACGTGGTTGCAGGGAACTGTCGAAGGTTTTCTTTATGTCTTCTCGTGGCTTCCGAACTTTTGTCATTTAAGTTGCTTGTAAAAGCTATTGCAACCCAGTTATCAGGTAGACAGGGTAAAGTCATCCTCTCATGTTGGAATCTATAAATAAAATCTCTGAGAAACTCTGAGTACTCTTGTTTAATTATGAAAATGTCTTCCATTATTTTTTTCAACTTTTTGAGCTCCTGAGTGTGCTTTAATAAAAGAATCTGCAAGCTCAGCAATAGAACTTATAGAATTTTAAGGTAAAAGAGAATACCAGGTTAATCCACCCTTGGTGAGTGTTTCTCCAAATTTCTTTACCAATACTGATTCAATTTCTTGATTGGTCAAGTTGTTTCCCTTTACGCCTATTATAAATATAGTTACATGATCACGTGGATCTGTTGTGCCGTCGTACTTTGAGATATCAAGCATTTTGAATTTTTTAGGAATTGGAAGAGGAGCAACACTTGGTTTCCAAGGTTTTTGTGAGTATTTATCCACATCCACTCCTTTGATTATAGAGGGAACTCCTGGGATTTGCTCGGTGCGCTCATTCTATTCCTTAAGCTGTTTCTGCAAAGTTAGTACTAAGTTTTGCAAATGAGAATTATTTGAATTACCTGGTTTTCCTTCCTATGGTTCACTGGGGGTTCCTCCATTTCCAGAATTAACAAGACCAGAACGAGGATTCTCCAATGTATTATTATTAGGCGTTGGTGTGGATGCTATAACAGGCAATCGACTAACTAGAGCCTGAAGAGCTTTGCTGACCTGTGCATCAATTAATTTTTGTAAAGCTTCATTTGTCCCTTCAAAATGTTCAGATTTCTCTTATTGATCAGCACGAGATTCAGAAGCAGGAGTGCCTTCACGAGATTGACGTGGTGAGTTTTGAGGGAAGGGAACCACGTTTTTTGTAAATCTCCTTGATTTTGATGGATTTGATTTTCATAGTTTCCCAAGGTGTTTTCACTGTTATTGTTGTTTGACATATTGACAACACCGGATAGAACGTAGCTTAAAAGAAAAGATTATCAGATTCCCAGTAACGGAACCAATTTGTTTAAACAAAAATATGAGTCTTTGGTCAAAGCCAAAAATAAAGAAAAGTTCGGGTTTCTGATAATCAGGAGACGAAAATAATAGAAGACTCTCGAGAATAATAATAAAACAATAAGTAAGTTTGTATTTCAATGTAATCTCAATAGTGTTTCATGTCCTTATAGATGTTGAGTCCTTCTCATTTTATAGTTGATTCAAGGAGAATGTGTAATGCCTTTGCCTTAATGAGATAATTATGAGCAATAAATGACATTAAAAGAAACGTTACACAATCATTTCTATTTAATACAAATTTCCTAATATATTTTGCATTTAATACCGAATTTGGTCTCCTTTACGTCATCAGATTCATATCTTCAATCCCTTCTGATCTCTTGGCTTTAAATGACTTAAATAGGTACGAGACTCGTGCCATTTAAATAGCGTCTCGTCCCTATTTAACTTTCTCTTCCCCGTATCTGTTGTTGCTTGTGTCTTTTGACTATTTATTGCGTTTTGACCTTTTGACCAGTCCACGTGCTATGATACGTCATCTTCAATATATAAATTCTATTTTTTTTCCCAATACAATATATAAAACTATATTGTGAATTTTTAACAAAATGAAGAATTTAGAATACATGGTGAATTTATCTTAAATAGTGTCAATATGGAAAAAGAACAGTGCAAAGGAGTTGGTTGGGACCCAAAACGTGACTTTCAAATTTAGGCATCAAAGCAAATCAAGAATGAAGCTGTGCAATTGAAACAAAGCAGAAAAGCAGCCGGCGACGCGTCACGCGAGATTTAATTCTTGCGTTTTACCTCGCGGCGCCTAGTGCACAGCGAGATGAGGCGCGCGTTTTGCCTCGCGCATGTAACGAGCATGTTGTGGGTTTTGAAAGCCGTTTTGTCTCCTATTTAATTTTGGACTTGATTATTTCGTCTAGGTCTCTTTTCCATACATATAAGTAGTCATTAAACACCATATAGTGCGGAGATTTTACCAAAGGAGATAAATACATATTAGGAGTAAGGTGGAGAATTCTTCTACAAGTTTTTCACTTCCTTTTTCCTATTTCCATTATTGGTCATGCATTCTAGTATTATAGTTATGCATATTATTATGAATAGCTAATATGGTATCTAGGTTTTTGATGGAAACTATTGGAGGATGATTTTCTTGTCACGTTAATATAGATTTGCCGTAGCTTTTTCTCTATTTGTTCAACTACGTTTGAATTGTGGTTGGTTGAAGAGCTATCAATCGACTGTGCATATTTAGTGTGTATTACTCAAAAGAGAGTGCAATTTAGGTAGTTGTTGAACAACATCACTCCTAACATATATGAGAGATCAATACGAAGGGTTTAAAGGTGAGATAATGAATAACGTAACCTTGGTGCGATCTGAGTAAACCGTAACATAGTGCCAATTAGCATAATTCGGAAGAATATATTTAGTAAATTATGGTAGTTACTCGAAAGAGAATTACGACATTCAAAGAGCTCATGATCGTTAGTGTAAATTTAGGCAAATTTATAGAAAACATAGCGGAAAGGATTCCTACAATAGGGGAAATCATAATTCTAGACCTCCTTAATCTTGTCTCCAATCCTTATCCTTTTTGATTAATACTTTTTTCTAGTATTTGTTAGTTAGTTAGATACAAATAAATATTATAATCTTTACAATTAGGAAATTATTTGGACTTGTGTTTCTTAGCAATATTGAACAACTGTAGCTAAACCTTAGTTCTCTGTGGGACTCAACGCTGGACTTGTAAATCAGCTTATATTTGCAACGACCGTTTAGTTCTTTTAATAAAGCATAGTTGGGCATGATCAAATATTGACGCTGTTGCCGAGAACTAATGGTGTAGTTGTAGGTATACATATTTTTTGTTTTCTCGTATTTGATTATTTTTTTTATTTTTTTATCTGAGAGACATGGCATCTTGGAATTTTGAGAGTTTTGATGTTGGTAATTCTACTTTTGATCCTCCTTATGCATATTATGGAGGAAACCACCTATTGAAAAATTATCAAAATATTTTTGAGAGCGAGTTATGTGAACCAACTTAATCTTATGTGTGGAATGTGTGTTATATGTGTGGTGGTCTAGATGGTCACTTTCATGGTTGTGCTTATATGTCTTATCCTCCCCTAATCCCTTATTTTGATGGTTCGTCGTGTTCTTGTGAAGTTAATAGGAAAAAAGAACCCAGGGATGATAACCTGAAAGAGATCAAGGATATGTTAAGGTGCCTTGTGAAACATGATAATGAGAAACAACTGTACATACAAAGGCAAGATGCTGCTATTCGCAACCTGGAGGCACAAGTGAGTCAACTGTTGAAGAATTTAACTCTCAACAAGCCAATATTGCGGATAGTAGACAAGAAGAGCATGAATTAGATGCTAAAATTGAGGTGCAAACTATGAGGTCAGAGTAGAATACCAACAACCAATCGAACTAGATTTTGAGGATATCGATATTGTAGAAGAGATAATGGAGTCAACCAAGGACATTGAAGATACATATTTAGTTAGACTCTAATGTCATTAGTATTGAGGATGTTGATAACCCCACGGTTCATGTAGTTAAGAACATTGGTTCGCACTCCAAGCATTTTTCCACATTGTGTTTGGATGATGATATGGAAAAAGAGTAATCCTAGCCAATTGAGGAGTCAAGAAATGAGGAACAAGGTACCTACATTCTGAAATTCTTCTTGCTAGAAAGTTAGGAGGACATACCTCATGCAAAGGCTAAGAAGAGTAGAATGCTACATTATTTTCTTGGAGAAGATAGATTTATTCCACCACCCTTGGAGAATAACTGAAATCTTAAAGCAAAACTTGGGTTTCAATTCATGAGCTCGAGGTGGAGGCAAGAAGTGGCTCGCGTTGTGCCGTGATATGAAATCAAACGTTTGTTGGGAGGCAATCCAGATTTATTTATTTTTAAATTTTTTATTGTTGTATTATTCTTGTAGTATCGATTTTTGATTTTTTAGGAGCATGAAAAGCAAAGCCATTAGAAGGATGCATAAGCAAACAAAATGAATGGAACTAATTATGAGGTTTCCACATGAAGGACCAGGCCAGGGAGAAGTCTGAGTACCCTATGAGCTGCTAGTGCTTCGGCCTTTGGCCTACCAAGGAGTTTTTTTAACTTCGTGTATTTACGGGTGTGCATTGGGGACAATGCACAATTTAAGTGTGGGGTGAGGAGATTGTCTGGGTGAGTTTCTGTGCTAATTTTGTTTGTCTTAGTTTATTAATTTTTTTTTCTTTTCGACAAATAGAAAAGAGTGGAATTTTTCCAACGATCTCAATATTCTATATGAAAGTACAAGGGGGGGGGGGGAGGGAGGGGCTGAATTATAAATAATTAAAATTAATCGCTTATAAGTTGACTTATTCCTTGAGTAGTCTACTGAATATGATAATTTAGCAAATATAGTAAAGGGAAGTAAAATGCAGAAAATAATTGCAGGAATTAAAGACACTAGAATATTTATATTGGTTCGGATTCAATGTGAATCCTAGTCCAGTCCCCTTGGGGTGGAAGGGAGTTCTCTTTAGTAAATGAGTTTCTTCGAGTACAGTTGTAGTGATTTTCACACGGTTTCTCTAGCACGCTTTTTGATACAATGCCTCACCAGTGTTATACTCTTTTTTTTTCTCTGACTTGTTACACAACAGATATTAGTGAACTACAATGCTTGTTCGCAGTAGAATAAAGAGAGTGAATTTGGTTCGTTCAAAGCATATCCAAGCTAGGGTTTACAAAGAGGTATACATACTTTGAAGGATGGTAGAGGCGTGACAACAAGAGATTTCATCCTTGGAAAGAATTCATTCTTTCCAAGAATAAGGAATGAGCCGTTGCTTTTCTTGATTGCTTTCCTTCAGCAGAGATATGCTTCACTTGATTGCCCCTTGATTGTTGGTTCTTCCAAATGTGGTCGCATACTAGATCTCTCATATAATTTAGTCTTCCGTGATTTTGCCTGTGATTTGTGCCTTTGTCCAAGGCTTATTTTATCTTTTCCAGCTTAGCTAATCATTGTTATAGCTGATTGATTCGTTGATTAGATTTCGCCCATATTTACGAGACCATTCCAGTTTTGCTGGTCACATGCTAATTGATTTCTTTCCTTCTATATCATGAACCACTCCAGCAATCTTCTTTACTTCTTGAACTTGATTTCATGCACATGTATATTATTTGCATCATTATTAAAACAATATCTAACAATCTCCCCCTTTTTCATAATGACAAAATAATAGTGTACTAAGGTAAAGAAGTAAACACCAGTTGACTTCCCTGTTGTTTTACTAGTCGACTTGGCTCCCCCTCAATGTATGCAGTTGACTTGACCTGTCCATGACACCCCCCAATGGATGCAGTGGACTTGTACCTGCACAATATACAATATATTCTATGCACTTATAGAATGTGCGTAGTCGACTTGTACCTGTACGCATATAGAAACATAGACACATAGGCTTTCTCCCTTTTTTTTCATTAGCAAAGAGGGAATAAGAAACTAGATAACAGTAAAGTAGAAAAAGGTAAAGAGATTATCCAGCCGCTGGTAAAACAAACCACAGTAGATGAAAAAAAAAAGAATTATCCAGGTGCTTAAACCACATCCCACAATACCACCAAAACAAGTTGGCAAAGGAAAAAAACATAGTCTTGAAAACATCCACACTAGTGGCGCAAGAAATCGGAAAAGGTGTTGCAGATGGCCTCCTTTAACTGTTCAAAGCTTGTATTTGCAGTGACGCTCATGCCATCTAGCCTCTCGTGAACCTCCTTGAAAGCTTTGACAACATTCTCCCTAACTTTGAGAACAACAACTCTGATTTTTGACACGTCAGACCATATTTCCTTGGAAATAGCATGAATGTCACACACAATAGACCGAGTGGCGGAAAGAAAATTCTTGATATCAGAGATTTGGGAGTTAATAGATCTAAGCTTCTCATTAAGCTCAGAAATGACAAGAGTAAGAGGAGGAACAGCGGATGAAGGTTTGGTTTCTATAGGGGCCTGCTTTGATTTACTCTCACATTGCTTAACCTAGGAGCCCTTGATACTCACATAGCCCATACTAGCCAAAGCTATAGAGTTATAGGACTTAGAGAAAATAATGAAGGGATATATGGATAGAGAAATTTGACGGGCTTCCAGAATATGGGTGATTTATATTCCACAGGGTAAACTAATGGGATCTTCAACACTTTCTATTATGAAATTGATAACTAGGAGGAAAGCTTGTGTTTAAGTTTGGTAATGAGGCAGTATACAAAGAATGTATCCCTTTGAGAGAAAGTTGAGAAGAAACCGATACGGGTAAGTAGGGTGGTTGCCACAATATGGGCCACGAGTTTCAAAACTTACATCATGGGGCCCAATTAGTTTGGAAGGATTTCTGAGGGACACTTAATAATGCATTGTTTGGCTTGGTAAAAGGAAATTTCAAAGTCCTCAGGCCACACGTTTTTAAACAGTGTAGGAAAACTAGAGCAACGACATTGGAAACGTGAGTCAAACAAGGCACAGTCAAGAAAAATGCGCTTCCCTAGCACTTGAGATTCCAGCCTATCCGGTTTACTATTGCGAAGATTTGCATAAAACATTTTTACTACAGGTTCATATACCTTAGGCGGAGGAATAAAGAGTAACTTTCCCACCATTTATAAACAAAGAGTTACTTAACCTTACAGTTGAGGGCTTTCATATCATCAAGATCCACAACCCTTCCATGGGAGATGGGCTTGTCCTAAAGAGTAATGAAAAGATCCCTATTTAGGGTATCCCAGAAATTTAGTTCAGACTTGAGTGAGGGTGAGAAATCAACCTTTGATTTCTTTGGGGTGGATTAAATAGGAGGATCTTCCATGGGTTATTTGCCTAAAGCTTTTTCACCTAGAAGTTGGGAATATTCAGATAAATGACCCTGAGATGAGGCGAAGCCTTCAAAGTGATCAGACCCTAGGTCTACTTGCTCAGGAGGCGCAGAAGAGGGTTTTGCCTTGGAGAGGGTAGTTTTTCTGGTGGAGGCAGAGGGATTTTAGAGTGTTTCGCCATTAAAGAAGAGGGGATTTGCTATAGGTTTTGGAGAGGAGATGGAGATGAAAGTGGCTGAAGGTGTTTTCTAACTTAAGAAGAGGGTTTTGATGGTTGAGTGCAGGAAAGGAAAAGTTGTCAGTTGAGAAGATTTGATGATTGGCTTTCCATCTTGGATCTTCTAACTGATGTGAAAGTAGCGAAAAGAGATGGAAAAAATCGGAGACATAATTAAGACTTTGGAAAAGGACAATTATAGCACTTTTAAAAGTAAATGAGCACATAGGTCCTAAGAGTTATTAGAAAAGCAAATAATACAAAGTAATTTTCTCAAAGTACAAATATTTTCTTCTAACAAAGGCTTAGTAAAAATATCAGCTAATTGAGCAGAGGTTCCAACAAATGATATTTCTATATCTCCCTTAAGAATATGATCTCTAATAAAATGATGCTTAATATCTAAATGCTTTGCTCTATAATGATGCACATGATTTTTTGAAAGATAAATAGCACTAGTATTATCACAAAAGATTTGTATAGGTTTAAACGAAAGCTCATAGTTACCCAATTGATGAGACATCCACAGTAGTTGTGCACAACACTGTCCAATAGCAGTGTATTCAACTTCAGTACTGGACAAAGCAACCGATGCTTGCTTTTTGCTATTCCCGAATATTAATTCCTTTCCTAGTAATTGACACATGCCACTTGTGCTTTTTCTATCTTCTTTATCACTTGCAAGATCAACATCTGAAAAACCTTCTAATTTAAAAGAGTTAGAGCTAGGATACCACAATCAATAAGATACAGTTTTAATGAGATATCGAATGATTCTCTTTACAACAGTCAAATGTGACTCCTTGGGAGCTGACTGAATTCTGGAACATTTACACACGCTAAACATATTATCTGGTCGACTTGCTGTCAGATATAGTAGTGATCCAATTATTCCCCTGTATTTGGTTTCATCAACTGGGGTGCGCTGTTCATCTTTGTCTAGATTTGTAGTGGGGCTCATTGGAGTGCCAATTGATTTTGCTTTGTTCATACCAAATTTTTGAATAAGCTCTTTTGTATATTTGGTCTGACATATAAAAGTTCCTTCTTCGGATTGTTGGATTTGTAGCTCAAGGAAGAATGTGAGCTCACCAATCATGCTCATTTCAAATTCGCTTTGCGTAAGATTTGAAAATTCCTTGCACAAAATATAATATCATCAAAATAAATTTGAATAACGAGGTTACCTTCTAATGATCATTTAATAAATAAAGGAGTGTCAATTTTACCTCTTGTGAAGCCATGATCAATAAAAAATGTACTCAGCCTATCGTACCAGGCACATGGAGCTTGTTTCAACCCATACGGTGCTTTGGTAAGCTTGTACACATGGTATGGAGATTTTGACTCCTCAAATCCTGGAGGTTGTTATGCAAAAACTTCTTCCTTGATAAATCCATTCAAAAAGGCGCTTTTAACATCCATTTGAAACTGCCTGAATCCTTTAAAAGATGCGTATGCCAGAAGAATTCGTATAGACTCCAGCCGAGCTACTGGGATGAAAGTCTCATCATAGTCGACTCTTTCTTGCTGTGAATAACCCCGAGCAACTAGTCTTGGTTTATTTCTTATGATCTTTCCATCCTTATTCAATTTGTTTCTAAATACCCACTTTGTTTCGATTACATACACATTATCCGATTTGCGCATTAGTTTTTCACACTTGATTCTTGCTGAACTGATCTATTTCCTCTTGCATGGCTTGAACCCAGCTTGAATCATTCAATGCTTCCTCTACCCTTTTTGGCAGAATTTGAGTAATTAATGCAATGTTTGATTTCTTCTGTAGCCATGGTTTTCATTACTTCAGTTGGATCCCCTATAATAAATTTCTGAGGATATTCGGGTTCGCTTCTCCATTAATTTTGTCAAATTGTACTTGTAGTCGACTCGATTTGTGGGTCTAGAGTATTGTTGTTGTTTTCTCCAGTTGACATGATCATCCTAGATGTACTAGTCGACTCCTGTGATTTTCCTTTATCCCGAGCTTCTTGAGTGTGATCTTCTTCACCTGTAGTAGTTCCTTTCTCGATCAAGGGATTATTTTCATCGAATATAACATGCACAAATTCTTCTACACATAAAGTACGTTTGCTATAGACTATAAAAGATATGCTATTTAATGAATAACCAAGAAAAATAGCTTCTTCACTTTTTGGACCAAATTTTCCAAGATTATCCATACCATTATTGTTAATGAAATATTTGCTTCCAAAGGGATAGAAATAACTGATATTTGGACGTTTACCTTTTTAGAGTTCCTAAGGGGTTTTATTCTGAATTGGCCTTATGAGGTAACTGTTGAGGATGTGAAAAGCAGTACTTACTCCTTCTGCCCAGAAATGGTTTGACAATGAATGTTCTAGTAGCATGGTACTTTCTATGCCTTGGAGAGTTCTATTCTTTCTATCCACTATCCCCTTTTGCTGTGATGAGAGTGGTGCAGAGAAATTGTGAGTGTATCATTGATCATTACAGAAGTCCTCAAAAGCTCTGCTTTTAAATTCTCCTCCATGGTCACTCTAAAATTTTGAGATCAGATATCCCCTTTCTCTTTCAACCCTTTTGCAGAAGACTTCATCCTTATGAGACAAGAAGATTACCCAAGTGAAACGTGAAAAGTCATCAACAATAACAAAAGCATACTTATTTCCTCCTATGCTAGCAGTTCTTATAGGCCCAAATAAGTCCATATGATGTATGCAAAGTTTTTGAAGTAGATACCATATCTTCATTATTAAAAGAATTTCTGGTCTGCTTACCCATTTGACATGCATCGCAAATATGAGTTCTAGAGAAATTTAATTTAGTCAAACCAATAACTAAATCATTTTTGGACAGTTTTTCAATCAAATGCATGCTAGCATGTACAAGTCTTCTATGACATAACCAAGGATCATCAGACATAGAGGATAAGTAACTATGGCCATCTATCTTTTCAAAACCATCAAGTATATAAACATTTTCATACCTTTTTCCAGGAAGAATTATCTTACCCGATTCATCTTCAATAGCACACCCTATTTTCTTAAACTTACCTCATATACTGAGTCGCACAGTTGACTTATGCTCAAGAGATTGTAGTTTATGCCATCAACGAGATAATCTTCAGTAATGTCACAATCGTTATTGAACGGAATTGTTCCAGTACTAATTATTTTGCCCCGTGAACCACCTTCAAATTTTACACTTCCTCCATCAATTTTTTTAATTTCCTTGAATAGTTTTTTGTCAATATGACTGGAACAAGCACTATCAAGATACCATTTTTGTCATGACCCAAGATTCTCTATGGGTCGTGGTGGCGCTAGACAGCGCTGTCAGGCAATCCGAAAAAAACTTCTTTTATGCGTATAAAATAATACATAGTAAATTCCTCCGATTAAATAATAAAATATTTAACAAATTTTGAAATTCTTGAATAAACCCAAATACATCCCAGAACACGATGTCACAAGTGCATGAACAATTACTAAGGAATCGAATCAGGTACAATAATTGTTCGAAATACAAGTGGACAGAAATGAAAATACAATACAATACTCTGAAGGAGACTCTGGTGACTGAGATCGTCTCGATAAATCTAAATCACCTAAGGCTCCGTATCAACCATGCCGTTATGCCACTAAACCACTAGCCATACGTAAACTTATGCAAAAAAATGCACAGCAAGTGTAGTATGAGTACGAAAACAACGTGTACTCAGCAAGATCCCGTCTTATCTCGAATAAGTAGAGACGAGAGGACGACTTCGACACCTACTAGTGGTGCAATAATAATATAGTGAAGATGTGAGGAAAATCATGGATTTACATAAGAATCATTACTAATAATACTGGAAAGCAGGTAAAAACGTTCTCAAATAATAAGGAATTTCCAAGATTTACTCTTCATTATTTTTATCAATTTACATCGGCCATGAAAGACAATATCAACATTTAAAACTCTTAGGCAAGCAACACAAGGATGCGCATATCATGCCGAGGAGGTACGTCCTACTCCAATAATATTTAAACTATGCACTGCCGAGGGTCGAACGACACAAACCATAGATGCATCTATTATCCCACTCGCGAACTATCCTACGACTTGGTAAACATAAAATAAATAAACACCCTGCCCGCGAATCCTACATGCGACGCAGGTAGACATAGAAATAAATGTTCAAAAGAGCCAATTAAGAATTTATCGCGGAACATTTATCCAAATGAAAACCAATTATCTTTTAACAATTTTAGAAAATGAAGTTTAACCTTTTTAGAAATTCATTTACTAATTCAATGTGATTTAAGCAATTCAAGCTATCAATAAGTTTAAAATAAATCCAAGCATGGCATGCTTTTGAGTCCTAGACTACCCGAACAATAGCATAATAATAGCTACACATGGATTCTCGTCACCTCGTCCGTACGTAGCCCCTATAATTAGGAGCACATAACAAATTATCACCTATGGAGACAATTCCCTCTTACAAGGTTAGCAAGGAGACTCACCTCGTTTTAATGCTTAATTTAGAGTCAAAGAAGGAGCTCAAACCCCCAAATCATTGTCGAACAATCCAAAACTATTCAAATGATGTATAAAAAAATCAATATATGCTCAAAAATTCATATTCCAACTATTAAGGTGATTATCGAACCCTAAATGTAAGATTACTAAAATTCATCCCCAGACCCACGTGTCCGGATTCTGGAAATTTTTGAAGAAAGTTGTTACCCATAAGCTTATGAAGTCAAATATATGATTTTTACCAAAATTCCATAACCATTTTCGTGGTCAAATCTCGTTTTTATATAAAATCTAGGTTTTCATCTAAACCCTTGGTTTCACCAATTTTTACATGTCAATCTATCCATAATCTATGTATTAAATTCATGTTGTGTAGAAATTACTTATCTCAAAGTGCTACGTGAAAACCCTCTTCCGGAAGATAAAAAAATTGCCCAAATCCGAGGCTCAAAACTCAAAAATGAGTAAAAATGGATGACTCCCATATTTTAGGCATTTTGCCTAGGAAAGTCGCATGTATGAAATGCGACTTTGCCTGATTTTAGGCAAAAATGAACTACTAGCATCCTTCAGTAAGCGTACCATAACATTTTATACCAATCTCCAAATGATTAATAGTTTAACTTTGTCGAAACTAGAATTAAATATCTACAACATTCGTGTTTTACAAATTTTCATATTTCTTATGGATTTCGAGATATAAGCTTCCAAAGTAGGCTCCTCGCATCAGAAAGTTTTGGGGAAACTGCAATACAACTTTACCAGTCTTCATTTAGTCGATCATAACTTTCTGTATAGATATCCAAATTATGAACAATTTCTTTTTGTGAAAACTAGAATGCAAGGGCTACAACTTTCATGTTAATCTCAGATTCCTTATAGACTTTGAGATATAAGATTCCAATGTATCTTCCTCGATTGCACCAATGCTGTCCAAAGCAACAACTGTAGCAGATTTTTCAGCATCTTTAAAGTTCTTAAATCGATCCGTTAGCCTTCCGAAATCCACCCGAGACCCTCACTTAAACCAATTATACTAACATATCCCAAAATACAATATGAACTTGGACGAGGCTTTAAATCACATCAAACAATGTCAAAATCATAAATCGTACTCCAATCCAAACTTTATTAACTTTAAAATTTCAAACTTCTACATTCAATGCCGAAACCCGTCAAATCACGTCCGATTGACCTCAAATTTTGCAAACAAGTCTTATTCGACATTATGGATCTGCTCCAACTTTCGAAATTGGAATCCGACCCCGATATCAAAAAGTTAAACTCTCAGTCAAACTTCTCAAAAACCTTCAAATTTCTATTTTTAGCCAAATGACTTCAAAATGACCTACAAACCTCCAAATTCACTTTCGATCGTGCATACAACTCCACAATCACCATATAAGTCTATTCCCAGACTCAGAATCCCAAAAGGACATTGATAAACATAAAATGCACTTCAACCCAAACTTATGAAATTCCTCCAAAATGCTACCTTCCACAATATGCGCCAAAACGTTCCCAGGTCTTCCAAAACCCAATTCGGACATATGTACAAGTCCAAAATCATCATTGAAACCTTCTGGAACCTTTAAATTTTGATTCGAAGATCATTTATTCAAAAATCCAATCTTAGTCAATTCTTTCAACTTAAAGCTTACGAAATAAGAATTTTCTTCCCAAATTGACTCTAAACTTCCCGAAATTCAATTTCAACCATGCGTATAAGTCATAATACTTGAAGTGAAGCTACTCATGGCCACAAATTACCGAACGACATGCTAGATATCAAAATGATCGGTCGGGTCGTTACAATTTTCCTTTGCGGCTTACCCTGTGGTGTTCCTGCAAAACAAGATGTCACTTTATTTTAGGTACCCAAGCTTGCCTAGATCCTTGAGGGTTAGTATTAATAAGTTCAGATTTTTTTGGTTTCCAAACCCATCCTGACACATTTGATTTACGAAAGTGACAACCAGAATACTTATGCCCACTTTTATTATAGTAATCACATTTAGCTCCAGACCTATTTATAAGTCTTTTGTAAGTGTTGGAACTAGCCAACTTAGATCTAGATGGTTCTTTCCCAGTCGACATGTAAGTCATATGGCCCAACCGACTAGTTGACTTGGTTCTGATTGGTTCCTTTCTAGTCGACTTGTAAGTCGTCTGGTTTGACCTAACAGAACTATGACTGGTGAATTTGCGCAAGCTGTTAAGCTGCATTTGCAACTCCTCAAACTCTTCTTGATGTGTTCTTTTTTGATTTCACATACTTCATGTTTGAGTTTCCGGTCTTTAACCTCCCTAGAGAGTCTCTTAAGTTCATCCATCATTTTTTGAGACTCTTTCAAGGTTGAATCAAGGATATCCTGTAATGCATTACATCTTTTGCAGTCATAAGATCTTACCTCACTAGTTTTACCTCATGCCATGAAGCAATTCTTGTCATCTGAATCAGCTTCATCTATCTAGCATCCTAAGGTTTTGTTCATTTTATTTTCCAGAATTTTCATAAAGCAAAGATTTGCTATTTTTTCGTGGTCAGAGTCATCCTTATAGCTCTAGCTTCTGAAGGATTTATTATTGTTGAAAACTCTAGAGAACTTTCTTTTTAGTTCTGGGCATTCAGTTTGAATGTGCCCAAATTTTCCACATTCGTAGCATTTTCCATCGTTCTTATCCAGTTTGTTGTATTTCCTGGATCATCTTGATGGGAATCTTCCTTTCTTTGTGTTTCCGTATCTTCTCATCAGGCCATCCATATTTTTAGCATTATAGCAATCTCTTCTTATAGAGCATTAGGATCATCCATTTAAGCGGAAGTTTTGGATGCAACTATTTTCTTTTTCTCCTCTTGATTTGTATTTTTCAAATGCGTCCTTTAAAAATCAATGAGTTCTCCTCGAAGTTCATCATAGGATAATTTGTTTAGGTCTTGAGATTTCAGTGTGACTACTTTGGTCTGCCAAGTGGTTGGCAGACTTCTGAGACTTTTTCAGACTTGATCACCACTGGTGTAGGGCTTTTCAAATGCTTTTAAGTTGCTAATTATTTTACTTAACCTGGCAAATATTTCTTCAATGGATTCTTCTTCTTTCATCGAGAAGAGTTCGTAATCATGAAGTAGCATGTTGATGTGTGTTTCCTTTACTTTGCTGGTTCCCTCATATGTGACCTCAAATTTATCCCACATCTCTTTGGCTATGTCATAACTTGATATCTTCTCGTATTCTTCACAACTTATAGCATTGTGAAGCAGATTCCTTGCCCTGTTATTCACTTGTACTGCTTCCAGTTGCTCCTTTGAGTATGAATCTATATTATCAGGATCTTCAAGTGGTGGAGTGCTAGCCAGTAGGGGATAGTTTCCCTTTTTGAAGACTCTCCAGACTTTGACATCGTAAGCTTTAGCAAAGATTTCCATTTGTACTTTCCCATAAGAGAAATGTTTTCCATTGAAGTATGGTGGTCTAACTTGCGATGTTCCTTCATGAAAGAGAGCTCCTATGATAACTTGATTTGCCATGATCTTTTCTCACAAGCTGTTAAACAAAGATAAAATATGAGCCTTGCTCTGATACCAATTGAAAGTACACGGGGGGAGGGGGGGATGAATTGTAAATAATTAAAATTAATCGCTTATAAGTTCAATTATTACTTGAGTAGTGATTGAATATGATAATTTAGCGGATATTGTAAAGGGAAGTAAAATGCAAAAAAAAATTGCATGAATTAAAGACACCAAAATTTTTATACTGGTTCATATTCAATGTGAATCCTAGTCCAGTCCGCTTGGGTTGCAAAGCAGTTCTCTTTAGTAAATGAGTTTCTTTGAGTACAGTTGAAGTGATTTTCACATGGTTTCTCTATTACTCTTTTTGATACAATGCCTCACCAGTGTTTTGCTCTCTTTCTTTCCCTGACTTTTTGCACAACAGATCTTAGTGAACTACAACGCTTGTTTGCAGTATAATAAAGAGAGTGATATTGGTTCGTTCAAAGTATATCCAAGCTAGGGTTTACAAAGAGGTATAAATACTTTGATGGATGGTAGAGGCTTGACAACCCAAGATATTTGATCTTTGGAAATAATTGATTCTTTCCAAAAATATGGAATGAGCTGTTGTTTTTCTTGATTGCTTTCCTTCAACAGAGTTATGATTCACTTGATTGCTCCTTGATTGGTGGTTCTTCCAAATGTGGTTGCGTACCAGATATCCTCGTATCCTTCCGTGATTCTGCCCATTATTTGTGCCTTTGCCTAAAGCTTATTTTATCTTTTCAAGCTTAGTTAATCATTGTTATTGCTGATTGATTTGTTGATTAGATATCGCCCAGATTTTACGAGGTCATTCTAGTTTTGCTGATCACATGCTAATTGATTTCTTTCCTTGTACATCATGAACCACTCCAATAGTCTTCTTTACTTCTTGAAGTTGATTTCCTACACATGTATATTATTTGCATCATTAAAAAAAGATCTAACTCTATACATCTTTCTTGAGGGATTTAAGTCTAAAGAAAAAAAACATCTTTGTTGGTGGTGTATTAATTCGCCCTTGGTTTTTTTTGTGCCGCGGTTCTTTTCCAAGGGTTTTCTTTGAACCGCATGTAGTTATTTATTTCTTGGAGAAGGAGCCATTGTGATATGAATTGAATTGAAGAAATATCTCTCTTGACTTTGTAATGCCTTGAGAATAGTGTGTACTTTGGTTGTGATGCTTAGGATCAGTTTTTGACTCTTGTAGAATTGCGCTAAATTGTAAGACCTTAAATTTGCTTAACTGCTTTGACTATAGTGTCTTGATAAGTCCAATCCTGAGTGAGTTATTTTCCATGTATGTGCAAGGTTTTGTGTTATTCTGTGCATTACATTTGATGTCTAGAACTTGCCTCGTGTATTTGCAAAGAGAAATAATAGTTTTTGTTCAGTCTTGGAAGTGACATAGGAATTTCTTTGTTGAGCCAGATATATATAATTTACCCACCTATTTTACGTATTGTAGGTAACTTCTTTGATCCTATAATCTTGTTTCTTTCGTAACCACGTTACAAACTGTATCCCTTTGTTTGAATGGACCATATATTTGAACCTTGTCACCTCTCTTGAGCACTTGAATTGTGATGGATTATGAAAAAGTTAATGTGTGGGGTGGTGGGTTGGCTTTTGAGCAGAACTAATGAAATAAGGAGAAATGTGCACTGATTTGAAAGAGCAAGAGCCACTTGAAGTGAAAAAAAAAAGAAAAAATAGTTGTATTGTGTGCAGATATTCATTTATAGTTGGTAACTCTTGATATAATTGTGCTTAAATAACCTGGGAGTTGATGTATATCGATGTGAAGGTGGAGTCATGGTTTGACATAAGTGTAGGGTTTTAATGTTAAAGTATATGTATTAAAGTACTTAGAAAGGTATCGTCACTCTTATATCCGAATGTATCCTACCCGACCCGTAGCCTACATTACAACCAATTAAAGTCCTACTTGATCCTAGACTAAATGAGCTCATTACAACCTTAGATCGTATAATCTTAACTTTGATTAACTGCTTTGACTAGAGTGTCTTGATGAGTCCAATCCTGAGTGAGTTATGTGCCACGTGTGCGTGATATTTTGGAGTTATTTTGTGCATTGCATTTGATGCCTCGAACTTTTATTGTGTGTTTACAAAGAGAAATAGTAATTTTGTTCAATTTTGGAAGTGATATAGGCATTTCTTTGTTGACCCGATATACATAATTTACCAGCCTAATTGTTATGTAATGTTAACCCCTTTGAGCCTGTAATCCTGTTTCTTTGGCTACCACATTACAAGCCTTACCCCTTTGTTTGAATTAACTATCTATTTGAACCTTTTCACCTCTCATGAGCACTTAAATTTTTATGAACTATGTAAAAGTTAAAGCGTGGGGTGGTTGGTTTTTCTTTTGAGTGGAACTAATGAAATAAGGAGAAATGTAATGAGCCGACCGGTTGCTTTGATCATTTACACTTCGCTCGGTAGTCTACGGGCATGAGTAGCTCCGTATGATGTATTATGTCTTGTGTGAACCATTGATTATGATTATCAGGTTGTACTGAATCGATTTGGAAGAATGAACTTCGTGATTGAAACTTTAAGTTGGAAGAGTTGACCAAGTTAGACTTTTTAGCATTTGACCTCGGATTGGAGTTTTTGATGGTTCCGTAAGGTCCGGATGGCAATTTTGAATTTGGGCGTATGGCTATATATACAATTGGATATTTCTACAAAGATTCAGCACTAATCGGTGAAAATTGAAATTTGAAGGTTTGGAAAAGTTAATTAAATTTGATTTGGGGTCCGATTCATCATTCCGATGTTATTATGCGTGATTTCAGGCCTCGAGTAGGTCTGCGTTATTTTATGCTACATGTTGGTATGTTTAGACTAGGCCGCAAGGGACTCACAAGAGTTTCAGATAGGTTTGGGTGTGTTGTGCTCGTTTTTTTTAATGTTTCGACGTCGTTTATTCAAGCATAAATGGTAGTGTATTAAGCAAATGAGATTTAATTTTTATTTTTATTGAAGCATTAGATCTGTACCATATTTTGAGGAGCCATAGCAAAAATAATTGTCGAATTTGAACATTGCATAAGGATTTTATGGCAATTTCGAAATTGCCACTGATTTTGTATTTAAAAATCTACAATATTTCCAAATATTGAAACCAACAGATCTCCTTTAATATAAGGTCAAATGGAGTGATTCAAGAGCCTAACTTGAGTAAGATTTCACAAGGAATCGATAGGAGGCATCAAAAGTGTGTTTCGAGATATTTAACACAAGAAACGAGGCAGAACAGTGTTATAACGAGGGTTTTGTTCATTAAACATATTTTGAGTTAGGGAGTTCGGAATTGGACAATTTTCTAGGTGATTTTCACCATATGAATTGGGGTATGTATTTTTTACACGTTTTTTGTTATATTTCGTGAATCTATCATTGACTTTAGATTTGGTTGATGAATATTTAAAGAGGAAATTGAGGGTTTTGTCCTAAAGTTTCAAAATATGAATTTTGAGTCTTGATCAATGGTTTGGAGTTGGATTTGGGTAAAACTAGTATGGCTGGACTCGTAATTGAACGGGTTGTCGGGTTGTATGAGTTTTATCGAATTCCAAGGTGCGGGATCGGGTAGGACTTTTTGGGGCGATTTCGGGCTTTGATTCAAGATTGATCTTTTCTGATTGGGATTGATTCCCTTGTCCTTGGTTGATGCATTTGAGTTGTTTTTATTTAGTTTGGAGTCGTTCGGATGTCGAAACACACATGATGGCATCTATGGAGCATCGCTTGGCTTGCTCAGCATTTGTGTTTGCTCGTTCGAGGTAAGTAATTCTTCTAAACTTAGTGCTGAGGTATGAAACCCCGCATTACGTATTATGTGATTGATATTGAGATGACGCACATGCTAGTTGACAGGTGTGTGGGTGTGCACCTTGTGAATTAGGATTGTATTTTTCCAATGGAACTATATAATAGCCCTATTTTGTTGATATATGTGTTTTCACCATACCATTAAGTAACTGAGCTATCAATCATGCTATATATCATGTTTAGGATTTTGCGATAATATTGTTAGAACCCATAATTGTCGTTTCTTGCTGTCATCTCACTGATTTTATTGATATTTTCTACTCAGTAATATTCATGCATTCATATCATATCTCAGTCTCAGTGTTGTTTAATGATACATCATTAAATTGTTGTCGGACAAATTTCATAACTTCCGTTCGGGGTAGCCTTAGAGAATAAAACTCTCTTTATGTACTTTTCAAATAGAAGATCTATTTACTTCCTATCAGCTTCGTAAACTCTTTTATTAGAATATCATGATTTGTACTACCAGTCCTTCGGATATGTATAAAATTTAGTAAATTACTTTTATTTAATTGTCTTGTTAACATTATTATAATTGGCTAATTATTAGTTGGCTTACCTAGTGGATTGGGTTAGGTGCCATCACGACTAGTGGTTTTGGGACCGTGACAAGAAAGGTTCACTGTTTTGAAAAAAATAAAAGCCACTTTAATTGACAAAGAAGAAAAAAAATTAGTTGTATTGTTGTGAAAGATATTCCTTCATAGTGGTAACTCTTGATGTAATTGTGCTTAAAGAAATATGGAGTTAATATATATTGAGGTGAAGGTGGAGTTATGGTTGGACATAAGTGTGGGGTTTTAATGTTATAATATATATATTAAAGTGCTTAGGGATGTGTAGTCACTCTTATATACAAATGTATCCTACCCGGCCCGCAACCTACATTAAAATATGTTAAAGTCCTACTTGATCCTAGAGTAAATGATCTAATTAGTAGAGTAGTACACTACGGGCAAGACTATGGTGCATCTTTTGTGGCATATGAATATTATTTCTGAGAGGGAGTGAATTCTTTCTAGCTTGAGTTCCTAATCTTTCTTATATTTTATTATGTGTATGGAATTACTCTCCTTTGTATTGTGAGGGAATTTGATTCATGAAGGAAAGGTAATTTCATTGACGTCCATGTTAGAGTAAGTGAGTGAGTTGTGAATAATGCATGGTACTTGCAAGTAGAGGTGAATATGTTATACCCTTGTGCTTAGTCTATTTTAAAAATTCTTGCTGTGACGAGTTAGGAGAATTGTTTAAAAAAGGTTGTGTCTATATAAAGTATAGTTTGATTTCTCAAGGACGAGCATCATTTAAGTGTGGGATAGTAATGTTTGACTATAATTATATATTTTTAGTGCAATACTTACCTTACATTTCGAGGCTTTAATGCTAAACTATATTATAATTATGCTTAATTGAGTTTATTTTATGAATACCTACATTGGAGATGAATTTTGAACAAATAACGAATTTGGAGTTCATGGTAAATTAATCTTAAATAGTGTCTATATGATGGCGAACCAAAATTATTTCAATATGGAAAAGGAACAGAGCAAAGGGTTGGATTGGGACACAAGAACAACGGACTTTCAAAGTTAGGCAACAGAGCAAATCAGGAATGAAGCAGTGCAATTAAAACAAAGCAGAAAAGCTGCCGGCGACGCAAGATTTAATTCTTGCGTTTTACCTCGCGGCGCCTGGTGTACAGCAAGGTGAAGCGCGCATTTTGCCTCGCGCCGCGAATCCTGTAGCGAGCATGTTCCGAGTTTTGAAAGTCTATTTTTCTCCTATTTAATTTTGGACTTGGTTATTTCGTTTAGGTTTCTTTTCTACACATACAAGTAGTCATTAAACACCATATAGAGCACGGATTCGACCCAAGGAGGCAAAAAACATACAAGGAGTAAGGCGGAGAATTCTTCTACGAGTTTTTCACTTCTTTTTTCCTATTTCCATTATTAGTTATGCATTCTAGTATTGTGGTTATGCATACTATTATGAGTAGCTAATTTGCTATCTAGAGTTTTTGGTAGAACCTGTGACGACCCAGCCAGTCGTCTCAAAAGTTACCATTCAATTTCCCCAATTTCGGCTTCTTTATACTTTGTGATCCGTGTTCTATGTGATTAGATTGATTAGTTTGAATTCGGAAAGGATTTGGTAAGAAATAAGACACTTAATCTATTTTAAGAAGGTTTAAGTTGGAAAAGTCAATCGAATGTTGACTTATGTATTAGAGGGCTCGGATGTGAGTTCTGATGGTTTGGTTAGCTTCGGGAGGTAATTTATGACTTAAGAATGCGATCGAAATGGGTTTTGAAGGTGTAGATAAGAATTAAGCTTGAATTGACGAAATTGTTACTTTGGTGATTTTCGGTTGATAGGCGATATTTTGATAGGGGTGAGAATGGAACTCCGAGAGTTGCAGTAGCTTCGTCGAGTAATTTGCGATATATGTGTAAAATTTCATGTCATTCGGAAGTGGTTTAGTTGGGTTTTTGATAAAAAGCATCTTTCGGAAGATTTTAGAAAATATAGGCTTGAATCCAATGTATTTTGGGTGATTTGGTATTATTTGAGATGTTTTGAAGGTTGGAACAGGTTTGAATAAGGTATTGGGTTATGTTGGTGCTTTTGGTTGAGGTCCAGGGGACCTCAGGGTGATTTCAGATGGTTGACGGGAAGATTTGAGACTTTAGAGATTGCAGAAAATTTGCTGCTTTCTTGTGTTTTTGCACCTGCGGTATGAGGTGTTGATCGCAGATGCAGTTATCCCTGGGTTGAACATATAAATTATTTCATTTCGCAAAATTTGGGTTATTTGACCATTTTTGGACCTCGGCTTGGGAACCTTTGGACGCTTTTGAAGGGAGATTTCAAGGGAACTTCGTTAAGGTAAGGATTTTGGACCAAAAATACACTTCTATGGTAATATTTTATGGATTAAGACTGAAATTAAAGGAATTAAAGGGCTAAAAATGGAGGTTTAAGGCTCGAGTTTAAAAGGGCTTTGAATGAGGATTTGAGGGGTCATTTGGACTCCGATTTCGATGTTTTTGATGTGTATGAACTCGTGGGGAGATAAGAAATCTAATGATTTAAAATTTTTTGAGTTTCGATGAGTGGGCCCGGGGCTCGGGTTTTGACCAATTTCGGAATTTTGATATTTTTTCGATTATTTTCATTTGGGCTTTGTTCCCTTAGCATATCTTGACGTATTTGTTCTGGTTTTGGATAGATTCGACGCGCGTGGAGGACGATTCGAGGGGAAAAGGCTTTGTGAGGTGGAAATTTAGCCGGTTCAAGGTGAGTGATGATTGTAAATGATACTCTGAGGGTTTGAAACCCCGGATAGCACATCGTAGTGCTACATTGAGGCGAGACACTGTTGATACCCAATTTTTCCCTGTATATTTTTTGCACTCCAAAATACTTTCAAAATAGTATATGTATGCATATATAAGCATGCCTGGAAATTTTGGTATTTTTGCTTAATTTTTAAGATTTTTAAGATCAATTTACTGCCTATTTTTAACATATAAAGGCCAAAATTATTTCCAAATTATTATTTTTAGTGAATAATGTGCTTCACTCTCATATTTATAACAAGGTATAATTTATGTAATTTTGGCACATTTTTTGTACAAATTTATTTGAAAATTTTAAAACTAGTTGCATGAAATTGCAATTATGACCTACTTTTGCAATTAACTATGTTTCATAGTTATAAAATTATTTTCAATATTTTTAGATTAATATTTATATGTTATTAATTAGTTATGTGCTTTCAATTTTACTTTTAAACTATTTCATAAAATAAATAGGGGGAAATTGGCTATTTAAAAGTTAGCAAGATTTTGTTTCAATCATAACCTAAATTGAATCCCTATGTCAGGCCAATTTTGAACCCATTTAGACCACCCAATTCATAAAATAACCCGACCCATACCCCCTTAATCAACTCGACCCAGCCTTGATTCGATCTGAGCCGTTGATCAAATGAGATCAACGACCCAGATTTAATTACAAAAATTAAAACCTAATGACCCCTACCTCTCACCCTCATTTGCAAGAGACCGATCTCTCTCTCTAACACTCTTCGTCTCTGAGTTCTCTCTAAAACCTTCTGGTTCTCTCTCTATTCTCTGATGGCCTTCATCGCCGTTCCGGCCACCTACACCGTCACTCCTCTCAATTACCATTCATCATGGAACCTCACCTCATTATTTCTCTCTAAGACTCAAAGTCCAGAATGCTTCCGCCAGGGAAGATAGCCACTGAAGCTTTGCCTAAGTCTGTGCCAGCCTTTCTCCTGTGGTTTATAGTCCGATGATGTCTTAAACCCCGTTATTGATGAGTTCACGACCAGGTTCTTCCTTTCTCTAATTTGTTCGCAAACCCTTATTTTTCTACTCAGATCTCTTTAATCTTTGTTCTTTTAAAACTATTTTTAGTTTAAGTTTTGTTTCCTACTCTATTTCTCACTTAATATCTCTTACTATCTCAAGTTTTCCGATGATTTTTCTCTTTTCAAAATTAGGGTTTCTAACCCCTTTTCAAAATCGTATGCATTCTGCTTTTCTTGAGTGTTATGTGTTTGTTCGTGCTTTTTTGTGTTACGAGTTTGTTTGGTTTCCTTGTTAACCTGAGTTCTATGCCTTAATTTCTTGCTAGAGTTCTGACCCTTTGTTGCTCCCATGCTTTCTTGCTTAGAGTTCTCTGATTTCCATGTATGTTGTGCTTTATAGGCCTAAATGTTCATCGTTCGTGTAATATTCTACTAATTTTGTACATCTCTGAGAATCATTGATTTGTATGTGATTTTCGTTAGACGTTTTACACTGATTTCTTTTGAATTACTTCCTTACTTAGATATGTTTTCCTTACTTAGAAACAATTCCCTATGATTTTTGGGTCTTGTCCTTAATTCTTCGACTAATTGTCAGAATTAATTTGTATTCCCTTACCATATTTGTGCATGAGCAATCGTTTGAATATTTAGCATTTATTTTCCTTACTTGAATTATTATGTATCTACCCCCTATTGCATATTATATGCTCTACTACTTTTACTAGGGTAAATGCAGAATCGGATTGATTCTTTTCCTTTTTTAAACCCACTACTTGTTACCGTTTTTCTTTGATTCCTTATTTAAAGGGGAGTTCTTATATTGATTGGATTTTGATTGATGCCAGTTCCTTAATTATAGTTTGCTGCCTTGTTTGTTTACTCGTTTTAGTACTATAAGTACCCTCTCCTATTCTCCTTAAGAGACACCAAGACACATTGCATATCTCTCACAAGTTCAAATTCTCTGAACTCTCTCTCACTTTCTCTACTGTTTCTATGCTCTGTCATTCTTCTACTTGAACACTCAATCGGCTGAAAGCCATGATTGAGTAATCTTGGCGGTTTATTTCTACTACTAGGGTTGTACTGCATTGGTTACTTGGGTTTTCCTGCTGCTTGCTTCTCTGCAATGTTGTTCTCACACTGCTGCTGTCATTCTCTGCACACTTTGCTCTCTTTTTGTGCATTATTGCTCATTTCTCTTATGTTCTATTTGCCTACCACTCATCTATTTAGTATACAGTTTCCAAAGCAACATGCTTTTGTTAGTTTTGCACTTCATATTGTTCCTTGTGTGTTTTTACTTATGGTTCTGCTGCTCTTATTGTCACTAGCATGTGTTTATTAGTCTGCCTAGTTTAACTCAGCATGCTCTCCTTACCCCATTCCTCGTCTCAATGAATGTTTACTTTTTCCTTGTGTATTACTACCATGTATCCAGGTCTGCTTGGCTACTTGATTAGCCTAAAAACTCTTCCCGATGTTGATTGTATTAGAGTTTGGTGCAGTAAGAACTGAACTCTTGTTTTGCAATCATGTCTGATTACTTTCCTCCAATGTGTTGCCTGTGTGAGTAGTTTATTTTTCTTATTTGTTCCCTTCCCTTTTGCCCTTGTTGTGTGATGCTTTGTTTTTCTAAAACTAGTAAGTCCAAATGATTTCAAAAGAACTCTTTCAACTGTTTTCGAAAACTGTCTCAACTGTTTTCAACTCTCTCAGTCCTATTGCAATCTTACTACTCTTAGAACATTAGGTTCTGCCCCCTTAGTGTAAGCATTTCCTTGGGAGACCTTGAGCACCAATTGAACTTTGATGCACATGGCTGGCACTTCCACATTTGCACTTGTCAAATAATGATATTTTGAGTGTTTGGTATTGGCCAGGGGTTCAAACGAACTCTTAGGGAACTTTGCCGCACCCAAGCCTTGGAAATGGCTGTGAAACTCGAAAGAAGTGAGGTTGGAGATGCTTGGCCTAGCTGAAGGCTCCTTATAGAATAACTTCTTATTTTCTTTTTTACCATTGTTGTAATTTAATTATTTGGCTGTAATAATTTGTAAAGAATAATGGGTTTATGGTGAATTGGGATCGTTTATGCATGCTTAGTTAAGGAAATGGGTAGAAGACATGTTCATTGGGCTTTATTTACTTAATAGATACCATGCTTTAGGACATGCATCTTTGCATATAGAAATCATGTTCTTAGGCTTCTCACTCTCAGTTGATATTCTGCACGTCTTCAATTACAAATCAATCAATAATCAACAAGTCATTACCATCACATTTAGATACCATATTTTTAGGACTTTTGTGCATTAGAAATCATGCCTTTAGGACTTTTACTTGCAACTGTTTAACATTTTACTAAGCTGGGTAAAATTGGTTAATGACACTGGAAACAAATGTGCATGCTAACAATCTTTAATAACGCCTAGGCAAGCTTTAGGACAGATAACTGACTAATCACCTTGAAGTTGTGTTCAAACCAATCCATCTCTGTCTGAATTCGTTGACTCCGAAGCTCTTTAAAATTTTATTGCTTCTGCCCTATTTTTAAACTATCCATGCAAAGGGTTTCTACCACATTTTGTCCAGAACTGGACTACTATTTTTAAACTATCTGAATACTGTATACTCTATAAATTTCGAAAGCTAATAACATTCATTATTCTTCTTTACACTTCTACAATCTCAAAATACCTTCATATTTGTTCTTTTACTCTGCCTGTCCGAAAACTGTTTTACCATATGTTCCACAAATGCTTCTAAGTGATTTCTGCAGATTATTAAGAATTGCTACTGCTCCCGTTTAAGTTTTCTTTCAGTCTTTTCTGCAAATTCTTCAGTTTCTTTTTTTTAACTTATACTCCAGCTTTTGAAAATTCTTCCTTCTTTAGACCTTAAATGTGTTTGATACGTGCTAATTACGTGTTCGTTTGGAGAGGGATATCTGAGCCTTTATATGTTTTACATGATTTCTTTATGTGCAAGTCCTATTTTCTTTTGTATGTCGCCTAGCATTTTAACCTTTGAACTTAGGGGGTCAGCCTAGTTTCTACCTTATAGGAATAGTGATCCTAAGTGCCCTCTAGGATCTATGGAACGGGACGGGTAATAGCACACAATAAGTATTCCTGACCAATCCACACGCTTAAATAACCTCAATGGGGTGGGAAGGATAGAATATGGAGATGATGATGATGCGATAATATTATAAAGCGACCTCTCTTTGGGAATATGTGCGGTTATTGTATCGAATGATCCATATTATAGTTAAACCTAGGACCTCCCCTTCACTTTGTTTAAATGTTTTCTCTAAAATCTCCCTTTTACTTGTGCTATTCTTCTATCAAAATTGTCCACTAGCTTGTATTCTTTATATGCACATTTTTCTTATCTATTTCTATGCTTCATAAAGTCACACCTAAGCATAAGCAAGGGCGAGAACTACACTAGTGGATCTTGAGGGGTGCCTAACACCTTCCCCTTGAGATAATTTCAAGCCCCCACCCGATCTCTGATTTTCATTAAAAATTATTCTTCTTCTTAATAGTGTCCTAATGCACTATAATCATTAGGTGGAGACTCTTCAAACTCCTTAACCCAATTCCCTCAAATGGGAATACGAGTTATTTGTCCATAATGTCGTAAACCCTATTTCGCCTCTTTTCAGGAGGAGGGGGGGGGGGAAGAGGGGGCGTCAACAGCATGGCGACTCTGCTGGGGATTTTCTTTAAGGCGTTTACCATTACTTGCTTTTGTGACTTTACTTGTTTACTTTAATCGCAATTATTTCTTGTTTTGATTATTCCCTCACAATTACTAACTTGACTTCATGTTTTCCCTTTCCCGTAACTGCTTTCTTTACCGATTTATTATTTCAATACTGTTTTAATTTCGAGAAACCATTGTAATCATTTATCTTATGAACGTGGAAATACATGTAACTTGTTTCATTATTGTAATTGCATTTCTCAACATCATATTCCACTCGTTCAAAAAACAATCCTATTGCAATGCTTACAATGAGTGGTTTTTCCCTTCCAATATTGTAAACCCCCTAAATATGGCAAAGGAATATTTGCGGTAAAACTAGTCGATCAACGGTATACTCGATGGTTCCGTGCCTTTCCCTCTTGAGTTGTCCGCTCAAGGGTACCTTGTCTAGCACTTCAAAAGTAGAAACCTTACTCCTTTAAACTATTCATGCATCATGGTCAACCCTACCCGAGTCAGTTATGTTGTCCGCATAATGACTCATTAAGATAGCCTAAACCAAAGTCCATCGGGTTTCCTGAAATCCAAACGGACACCTTCACGTTATATGCATTTATTTGGAGAACTGAATGTTTTTTGCTAATTATTGATTTAAACAGTCGAGTCTGGTGGGGTTAAGGGCCTAACACTTTGTTTTGCAGAAATGAGACACGACGACCCCAGATTCGGTATGGTATCCAACATCCACCCAAGGCTGCTGAGCTGGTGTGAGGATCTTCATAGCAGTGATCAAACCCTCGTCCGTATGCACTTAGGAAATTTGCCTTCACTTTTGGAAATCTAACCCAACAACAAAATCATTGAGGTTGCCACTTTATTTTGGGATGGTGATCGATATGTGTTCCATTTCGCGGATTTGGAAATGACCTATTTGCTGGAAGAAATAGGGGGCCTAGCTGGCATTCCTTGGGAAACACCGGGTTTACTCATGCCGAAGAATCCCAAAGGTAGAGGTTTCCGTAAAATCACGGGACTCAAGAAACATCCCACCCTTTCTTGCTTAAAGGACTCTCACATACCATTCGACTTCCTATACGAGAGATACGGCCACAGTAAGTCATATCGCACCTACATGGATGAATTAGCCCTTACCTCTTTGGGGCACATACATAGAAGGGTGTTTCTGTTTATGTTATTCTTCTTGGGCATGGTAATTTTCCCTGTGTAGAAGGTTAGGACCTACACCAGACTGGCCATGGTTACTAAGACTTTAATGGAAGGGATCGATGGACAATCATTTAGCATAGTACCTATGATCCTTGCGGAAATCTATCGAGCCTTGGGAATGTGCCAACAAGGGGCTCCACATTTCGAGGGTTGTATCTTACTACTTCAACTATGGCTCCAAGAACACCTTCAGAAAGGTGACTACAGATAGGAAATCATATGCAGAGATTGGGATGACCATATCGATTTTCGTTATCCAAAGCGAATGAACTTCATGCTCAATATGTTCGCTCAGCTAGAGGATGCCAGTGGATGGGTAAAGTTATTGAAAAGTGTGAAAGAAGAGCAAATTCAGTAGATGTTCGAGTGGTTCCCTACAGGGGAGTTTATTGTCCGTTCTCGAGATGAACCGTTCCTCATACTCATTGGCCTGAAGGGGAACTCGTCCTTATGTCCCCCTCCGAGTGATAAGGCAAGCCGAAAAGAAACAAATCATACCCAAGATAGAATAAATGAGTCACTTCAAGGTTGACTTTCAAAATGACGATAGCCCGCATAGGTGTCATTCTCAGCATATGTGGAACTACAAGCTCGTTCTAGGGAAGGATTCTATTGAACCAGACAGGTACCATGCCAGGTGTGTACCGCACTATACTGGTTGGTTAGAAGATGATCACATTGGTTTGGGTCGCCCAGGGTTCATCCATGGTCACGGAATTATTGACGAGAAAATTGACGCACAAGCCAAGTACAATCAACTGCGGAAGAGAATGAGAGAATGTGAGAACAAACATCGGGAAATATAGGAAGAACATAAGAAGTTGATCTACGAGTGGAAGGATATGGACGTCAACACAAACAACCATCTGGGGTATCTAAAGCGAGGTTTAGTGGAGTTGGAAGGGAAGTTCTTAAAAAGAATTGAAGATTATCAGAATGCTAAGGGAAGCGCATGCAGACATCTAGCTCGAGCCTACCTACTGTTAGGGATGCGCGAGTTGATGCAGCTGTACGAGGGAGGCAAGAATACCGGGTCTGGGGAAGGATCTTCTGGGACCAAGTAGTTAGGATTTATACTTTTCTACTTTAATGTAATAAGGCCACTAGCCATTAGTGACTTCTTTTATTATTTAGTGTTTTTGTTTTTATCAATAAAATGAGGCATTTAGCAATATAAGTTATCAAAATTTCAGTTGTCGCTAGGCCTACCTTGGGCACAACGATGCACCCAAATTAGGAAGAGATTTATATTCCCGCACAATGTGTTTAAATATTGCAATATTATTTATCAATATCCGTACTAACTTTTTACCTTTTTGTTTTTATTTTATTTTTACCCCCCCCCCCCCAAATGCTAGTTCATGTATTCTGGCACCATCAACATATTCCACAAGATCAAAGGGTCCTCCACCTCCTCCTCTTCCGAGTCCTCCCAGAAACAGGAACAAAAACAAAATGGAAGATATCAATGCTAGAAAGGAAGTCAGAGAGGCTTCAATCACCAAAGAAACTGCTGCTCATCTTGAGCAAACATTGCTGAGGTTTCGAGAAGAGTTGGAACAATTCCGAAACTTGGTGAGTCTGTCTATCACTCTTGCTGCTGCTGATGATGACAAATCATCACCGCTGCCACAACCCAGCCTGCTCAGACCCAAGTCCGCAATGCATGCAACGATGCTCCACTGCTCCTCCCGGATCCCCAAAACACCGCATATAATAGAACACTCATGTCTTTGTGGATACTGTACCACATTACGGTCAGCCAATGACCAATGTAGCCGAGCGGATGACAAAAGTCCTTCGCTCTGAGTTTGGCCGTTGAGATTAATAAGTTGACTAATCGGGTTTAGGGTTTCGAAGGTAACAAGGGTGTTGATGGGTTGGATTACGAAGATCTCTATGTTCAACCAGTTGTTGATCTCACGGAGGGGTACAAACCTCCCAAGTTCGAATTGTTCGACGGTACCGGGGATCCTAGGGTTCACTTGAGGATGTATTGTGACAAGCTAGTAGGAGTCGGTAGGGACGAGAAGATCCTTATGAAGCTATTCATGAAGAGCTTGAAGGGTGGTGCCTTATCCTAGTATATTCGCCAGGATGCGAAGAAATGGACTAGTTGGGTAAACATGGCGTCTGATTTCATGGATCGATTTAGGTTCAACACTAAGAACACACCAGATGTGTTCTATATTCAAAATCTTAAGAAGAAGCCTACAGAGACCTTTCTCGAGTATGCTACTCGTTGGAGGTCGGAAGCTTCTAAGGTCAGACCGGCCTTGGAGGAAGAACAAATGAATAGATTCTTTGTCCGTGCTCAAGATCCACCGTACTATGAAAGATTGATGCTAACTGAGGGTCAAAAGTTCTCCGATATCATCAAATTGGGACAAAGGATTGAAGAAGGCATCAAGAACGGTATGGTCACTAACCTCGAGGCATTGCAAGCTACCAACAAGGCTCTACAATCTGGTGGCTCGACAAAGAAGAAGGATGTAAATTCCGTAATGGCTGCGCAAAGAAACAACTCTCCCATGAAGTACCAAACCTATCCCTCAGCTCCACTCACATATCAGCCGACCCCAAATTACCAAGCACCACCACCCACTTACCTAATTCCACCACCTGCTTACCAATCACCTCCACCACCTACTTAGCTACCCACTTCACCCAGATATTCCCAATCTCCACCCGTATACAAAGCATATAACTCCCAACCTTCTCACTACCCATCACCGCCTACTCGCCAAAATTTCCCTCGACCTTGACCAAACTTCGATCGCAAACCTCCAAGATAATACACCGCCATAGCCGAGCCGATTGGCCAATTATATGAGAAACTCAAAGTAGCAGGTTATGTTACTCCTATCCCAGCCATAGCTCCTGAAAACCCTTCCCAGTGGATCAACCCAAACAAGACTTGCACATACCATTGTGGGATGAAGATCCATACCATTGATGAGTGTCGCTTGTTAAAAGACAAGATTCAGAATCTGATTTACAATAAGATTATTATAGGAAATGAGCCCGCTCTTAATGTCCGCAACAACCCTCTTACTGACAACAAGGGTGGAGGCATCCACATGATTTAGATCGAAGATGATTGGGACCCCAAAGGGTCAATCGGTTTGATAAATGACGGAGATGAGCCGAAAAAGCCAACGGCTACTCTCGATCCCATTGTCGTCCAGATTCAGCCCTGACGTGGTAAACGTGTCTATGACACTCGAGTTTGAAGTACCTTCTGCAAAGGCGCCGAAAGCGATTGAGGTTGAGTTTGTAGTTCCAAATCCGCCAACACCGTTTGAAGTTGTTGTGTTGCCTCCCAAGAGACCTATTCCAGTCTCCATGACAGACATGACCCCGTTCCAAACAAATGCTATACCTTGGTATTACACCGCCGAGGATAGAAGAAAAGGAAAGACACATGTTGGAGAAGCGATTGTCGCACAAGGCATGACTAGGACAGGCAGGGTATACACCCCGGAACATTTGGCTGACTCTAGAAAATAGGCTTCCGGGCGAGCTGTTGAAACTGGACCCGATGACCTCTGGAGAAAGGTGCAGGCCAAAGAGTACTCGGGTGTTGAGCAACTAATCAAGACACCAGGGCAGATTTCTATTCTGGCCCTCCTACAAAGCTCTAAGGCACATAAAAATTCCTTGTAAAAATACTAAGTGAAGCCTATGTTCCCAGCAACATAACATGAGGCGAAATGGCAAACATGGTGGGACAAATACTGGAATGCCATAAGATCACCTTCCACAAAGATGAATTACCACCAGAAGGGTTTGGTCACAATAAAGCATTGCACATCACTGCGCAATGCGAGGATCCCTTTATCACCAGGATTCTTGTCGACGGGGGTTCGAGCCTCAACATTTGTCGATTGGTCACTCTCAGGACATTAGGCAAGGGATTGCACGAGATCAAGGACGTGGCTATCACTGTCAAGGCTTTTGACGGATCTCACAGGTCCACCATTGGGGAAATTAGCTTATGCCGGCAGATGGGACCCACCTAGTTGGACGTCGAGTTCCATGTCATTGACGTACTAGCATCCTTCAACTTATTGTTAGGACGACCTTGGTTCCACACCGCTGGGGCTGGGGCATCAACATTACATCAAGCTGTGAAATTTGTGTGGAATCATCAGGAAGTAATCATTCATGGCGACAGTAGCAACCCCATATACAGTCGCCAGACTATCCTGATGATTGGAGGAAAATGGAGAATCGGTGGAGAAACATACCATCACATCAGGCGGGTCAATGCCATAGACAACGATAAGTGGTGGGATTGAAAAATCGAGAGCATTTTGAATTGGAGCGGATACGAGCACAGAAAGGGGCTTGGCAAGAATCTCCAAGGTATCACCAAGCCCATCCAGCTGAAGAAACATGGAACCACTTTTGGTCTGGGTTATAAATAGACTTGGGGGAGTTTCAGCACTGGTCGCCACCATAGCACGGTCCCTACTACCCATTGGAGCACCCTCTACCCCAGTTAGAGTAGACCTTTCAGCCCACTGATGTCATATCAGAAGAACATGAGATGCTAGTAGCCGTGAAGAACCTGTTTCTGGAGGATGATATGGATTGATGTGTTACATTCGAGGAGGAAGGGGAGGAAGGCCCTTCCATTCAAGTTGTGAACCGGGGAGAACACCTCATCGATTGGTCAATCAGGACTACCAGTGCCCGTAGAGCCTCGGGCATTACTGTTACATATCTTGATGATGAACCAATGACTGTAACTTACAACGAGACAATGCGACAAACGGACATAGATTCAGAAGAGGATGAAATACCAGAAGAGGTTGTTAAAGAGGTCAAAAATTTTGAGAACAGACCTAAGTCCAATTTAGATGAAACTGAGGCCATTAATCTGGGAGATGCAGAAAATATCAAGGAAACACGAATCAGCGTACACCTATCACCGTCACAAAAGGAAGAATACACAGAATTTTTGAAAGAGTATGAGGACATATTCGCCAGGTCGTATGATGATATGACCGGCCTCAGCACGTCCATTGTGGCTCACAAGTTGCCGACATATCCGACATGCCCCCCGGACAAGCAAAAACTCAGAAAATTCAAGCCACACATGAGTTTGAAAATCAAAGAAGAAGTCACAAAGCAAGTCAAAGCCAGGGTTCTTAGAGTAGTGAAGTATCCAACATGGTTAGCCAACGTTGTGCCAGTGCCAAAAAAGGATGGGAAGGTTAGATTCTGTGTCGACTATCGGGATATCAACTGGGCTAGTCCTAAAGACGACTTTCCTTTGCCAAATATACACATATTGATCGACTATTGCGCCAAGCACGAGCTACAGCCGTTCGTCGATTTTTTTGCTGGGTACCATTAGAGATGGATGGATGAAGAGGATGTAGAGAAAATGGCATTCATCACGCCGTGGGGAATGTATTGTTATAGAATGATGCCTTTCGGTTTGAAGAATGCTGGTGCCACTTACATAAGAGGCATGACCACAATATTTCATGATATGATACACAAGGAGATCGAGGTATATGTGGACGACGTCATCATTAAATCCAGAAAAGCTGCAGATCACATGGAAGATTTGAAAAAATTCTTCAACAGACTGAGGAGATACAAGCTGAAACTGAACCCCGCCAAGTGTGCATTCCGGGTCTTGGCCGGAAAATTATTGGGTTTCATTATGAGTCACCGAGGAAGAGAACTGGATCCGTCAAAGGTCAAATCCATTCAAGAGTTTCCACTGCCAAAGAACAAGAAAGAGGTATTGAGTTTTTTGGGAAGGCTCAACTATATTAGTCGATTCATAGCTCAGTCCATTGTCATTTGTGAACCCATCCTCAAGATGCTAAAGAAAGATGCCGCCATGATTGTCAAAAGGCTTTCGACAGAATCAAGGAATACTTGTCAACGCCGCCAGTCTTGGTTACACCTGAGCCAGGGAGACCTCTATTGCTTTATCTCGCAGTATTGGATGGGGCATTTGGTTGGTTTTGGGAGAACATGACAAAACAGGAAGGAAGGAGCAGGCCATCTACTACCTCAACAAGAAGTTTACCCCTTACGAGACTCGGTATTCCTTATTAGAGCGCATTTGTTGTGCTTTAACCTGGGTACCTCAGAAATTGAGGCATTATTTCTACACTTACACCACTCATCTCATATCCAGGATGGATCCATTGAAATATATTTTCCAGAAGCCCATGCCCACTGGCAAGCTGGCCAAGTGGCAGATACTATTAAGTGAATTTGACATCATTTATATTACCCAAAAGATGGTCAAAGGACAAGCCCTGGAAGATCACCTCGCCAAGAATCCTGTAGGATGAGAATACGAACCTTTAAAGACGTACTTTCCTGATGAAGAGATAGCCTTCATAGGAGAAGATATTGCAGAATCCTGTGATGGTTAGAGAATGTTTTTCAACGGAGCCGCAAACTTCAAAGGAGCGGGTATAGGAGCGATTTTGGTATTACGAACTGGTTAGCATTACCCGGTGTCCGTCAAGCTCAGATTCCCCTGTACCAACAATATGGCCGAGTACGAAGCTTTCATCTTGGGGCTCAAGCTGTCCATGGACATGAATGTTCAGGAACTACTAGTGATCGGAGATTCGGACCCACTCTTACATCAGGTTCGAGAAGAATGGGAATCAAAGAATTCCAAGATACTACCCTATCTACAGCATGTGTACGAGTTGAGGAAAATATTCAGAAAGACGGAGTTCCAGCATGTTCCTAGAACATAGAACGAGTTCGCCGATGCTTTAGCCACTTTATCATCAATGATCTAGCATCCAGATACAAAATTTATTGATCCCATCCCGGTCTTTCAAGATTCACGACCAACCAGCTTATTGTGCTCACATTGAAGAAGAAACCGACGAGAAACCTTAATTCCACGATATCAGGGAATACTTGACAAAAGGAGGGTACACAGAGCTTGCCAATGCTATTCATAAACGAACAATTCAGAGATTGTCCAATAATTTCTTTCACAGCGGAGGAATCATGTATAGGAGGACTCCTAATTTTGGGACTATTAAAGTGTGTCGAGGCAAAAGAAGCAACCAGACTATTGGAGGAAGTGCACGCAGGGACTTGTGGACCACATATGAATGATTTCGTTTTGGTGAAGAAGATAATTCTAGCGGTTATTTTTGGATTACCATGGAGACGGACTGCATTCAATACGTACGAAAATGCCACCGATGTCAAGTACATGCAAATATGATAAAGGTGCCTCCAAACGAGCTTACTGCAACAAGCTCAACACGGCCATTCGCCGCTTGGCGTATGGACATCATTGGACCAATTGATCCAGCTGCGTCAAATGGGCAAGGGTTCATCCTTGTGGCAATCGACTACTTTACCAAATGGATTGAAGGAGCGTTATACAAGGTAGTCACCAAGAAGGTAGTTGCAGATTTCGTCAGAGATCGTATGGTTTGTCGGTTCGGGGTTCCAGAATCAATCATCACCGACAATGGATCTAACCTTAACACCGACCTAATAAAAGTAATGTGTGAAACATTCAAGATCAGACATAAGAACTCTACGACTTACAAACCTCAAATGAATGGAGCTGTAGAAGCTGTCAATAAGAATATCAAGAAGAAACTAAGGAAAATGATTGAAAAGCACAAGCAGTGGCATGAGAAATTGTCGTTCGCTTTATTAGGTTACCGCACCACGGTCCTCACATCAACTAGGGCCACTCCTTATATGCTGGTTTATGGAACAGAGGCGGTCATTCCCGCTGAAGTAGAAATTCCATCTTTAAGGGTCATACAAGAAGCAGAGCTAGATGATGCGGAATGGGTTAAAAGTCGCTACAAACAGTTAGCCCTCATCGACGGGAAGATAATGAATGATTTCAATCACGATCAATTATATCAGAATTGAATGTCCAGAGCCATCAACAAGAGAGTTCGACCGAGGAAGTTTACACCAGGGCAGCTGGTGTTGAAGAAAAGATATTTCCACATCAAGATGAAGCCAAAAGGAAATTCTCTCCCAACTGGCAGGGTCCGTACATGGTTCACTGGGTTCTAACTGGAGGAGCCATTATTCTCGCAGAAATGGACAGAGAAATTTGGCCGAAGCCTATCAACTTAGAAGCAGTGAAGAGATACTACATTTGATCATTGTGATTTCCTTTATGATGTAATTTGAACTACGCCTGACCTGATTCCCGTTTAAGAGGGGATACGTAGGCAGCCCTATGGGTTCGGTCACATTTTAATAAAAAATTCCGTTTCCCCCGCTATTGGAACTGGGGCAGAATTTTGAGGAAGACCTTCAAAATTCTGAAGTCAATTTCTTACCGCCGACCCAGTAAACTGGGGCAGAATTTTGAGGAGGACCCTCAAAATTCTGGAATTGTTCAGCGTTCGGTTATTCAGCACATCCACCAGTAGCACTATCCCATGAAACTGGGGCAGAATTTTGAGGAGGAACCTCAAAATTCTGGAGCAAACGAGGTCGCCGTGTCTTGAACCACGTTGCAGTTGTTGGTTCATCATAAAACAAAATTATTCTTTTCTTTACTAAATATATACATTTGCATCATGTTTGTCAATTTTCCCTAAAATCATTTGGATCGCTATCGTTTGGCAATGCTACCGCAAATGGCACATGACGTCACGAGCCGAGAGACACAAACTAACCTCCCCCTTTACAAAACTCGCGATTTTTCTTTGGACACAGGAATTAGGGACACGAGTTAACAATGCATCTGCTCTACAGAGTCAGAAAATCTCGAAGCAAACAAAAGCTTACTATCTACACCCGACATGTCCCCAGCAGTCAGGATATCGCAATCGTCTACCAGCTAAGAAAATTTCTAATATCTTCTCTTTTACCCTTTTTCATTGCATAAGGGTGTTCTTGGCCTTCTTAGGTTTAGCTCTACCTCCATCTTTCATAAGGATATCTTCTGCCTTTCGACATTAAGCTCTATCTCCATCCTGCATTGCATAAGGCTGTTCTCTCCCTTCCGAGGTTAAGATCTACCTCCATCTTGCATAAGGATATCTTTTGCCTTTCGAGGCTAAGCTCAATCTCCATCCTGCATTGCATAAGGCTATTATATGCCTTCCGAGGTTAAGCCCTACCTCTATCTTGCATAAGGCTATCTTCTGCCTTTCGAGACTAAGCTTTGTCTCCATTCGCATTCTGCATAAGGCTATTTTCTGCCTTCCGAGGCTAAGCTCTGCCTCCATACCGCATAAGGCTCTTATCTGCCTTTCGAGACTAAGCTTTGTCTCCATTTGCATTGTGCATAAGGCTAATCTCTGCCTTCCAGGGTAAGATGTACCTCCATATTGCATAAGGCGCTTATCTGCCTTTCGTTACTAAGCATTGTCTCCGTCGTGCATGGCTGAAATATCACTTCTTTATTCTTTGACTGGCTAAAACATCACCACCTGCATTTGAAATTCCCATTCAGTTGGAATATCACCATCTGTTTTAACTTTTCGCTCGGGCTGAAAGATCGCCACTCTTTGCATTTTATCTAGCTGAAACGTCGCCACCTACATTTGAAATTCCCAGCCGGCTGGAATATCGCCATCTGTTTTAATTTCAAGCTCGGGCTGAAAGATTGCCACCCTTTGCATTTCATCTGGCTGAAAGATTGCCACCTTCTCATGGGAGAAAATACCGTCAACTCGTTCAATGGCGTCATAGTTCGAAAGCACCATCTGCATAGCCCTAGAACATCATTCCATGGCCTGCGAACCTTTGCTCTTATGCTATTCATGGCCCCGGACATCACAGTATGAGGAAATCATCCTGACCGTCCAAGGACAAAACATTCATGGTCCAATGGGAACTTGCATCACATTTACATTATGCAATATGTATGCACATTGCCCATTTGCAGATGTTCCGATTAGCTCACGGCCGTTTCAGCAGGAGCGGTCCCGCTCCAGTTCTCCGCAGTTCATCCAACCTACAAATCCCATTCAAATCTAACCATCGCGTCCGTTATTTTAAACCTCCATCAGCATATTCTGCCAATGGTTCCTGAACAACATATGGCCTGATTCTTGTAAAACCAGGGATATGTAGGTAGCTCAGAAACCAGAGATTGGTCAAAATTCTCTTATAATCGCAGTTCCGGTCAAAATTGGCCATCTTATCTTTACCCGACAACTCTTTCATCCTCCTCGGGTACAGAGGGATATACCTTAATTTGTTGCTAGGGTTCCGACCCTTTGTTGCCCCCATGCTTTCTTGGTTAGGGTTCTCTAATTTTCATGTCTATTGTGCTTTATAGGCCTAAATGTTCATCGTTCGTGTAATATTCTACTGATATTGTATATCTCTGTGAATCTTTGATTTGTATGTTATTTTCCTTAGATTTTTTACACTAATTTCTTTTGAATTACTTCCATACTTAGATAGGTTTTCCTTACTTAGAAACAATTCCCTATGATTTTTGGGTCTTGTCCGTGATTCTTCTACTGATTGTCAGAACTAATTTGTATTCCCTTACCATATTTGTGCATGAGCAGTCGTTTGATCTTCAGCATATATTTTCCTTACTTGAATTATTATGTATATAACCCCTATTGCGTATTATATCCTCTACTACTTTTACTAGGGTAAATGCAAAATCTAATTGATTCTATTCCTTTTTTAAACCCACTACTTGTTACCATTTGTCTTTGATTCCTTAGTTAAAGGTGAGTCCTTATATTGATTGGATTTTTATTGATGCTAGTTGCTTAATTATTGTTTGCTGCCTTGTTTGTTTACTCGTTTTAGTACTATAAGTACCCTCTCCCATTTTGTTTGAGAGACACCAACAAATATTGCATATCTCTCACAAATTTCAAACTCTCTGAACTCTCACTCACTTTCTCTACTGTTTCTATATTCTCTCATTCTTCTATTCGAACACTCAATCGTCTGAATGCCAAGATTAAGTAATTTTGGCTGTTTATTTCTACTACTGGGGTTTTATTGCATTGGTTACTTGGGTTTGCTTGCTGCTTGCTTCTCTGTACTGTTGTTCTCACAATGCTTCTCTCGTTCTCATCACACTTTGTTCTCTTCTTGTGCATTATTTCTCATTGATGTTGTGTTCTATTTTCCTGCAACTGGTATGTCATCTATTTAGTCTACAGTTTCCAAAATAACATGCTTTTGTCAATTCTGCACTTCATATTGTTCCTTGTGTGTTTTAACCTATGGTTCTGCTGCTCTTATTGTCACTAGCATGTGTTTATTAGTCTGCCTAGTTTAACTCAGCATGCTCCCCTTACCCCATTCCTCGTCTCAATGAATGCTTACTTTTTCCTTGTGTATTACTACCATGTATCCAGGTCTTCTTGGCTACTTGATTAGCCTAAAACCTCTTCCTAAGGTTGATTGCATTAGTGTTTTGTGCAGTAAGAACTGAACTCTTGTTTTGCAACCATGTCTGATTACTTTCCTCCAATGTGATGCATGTGTGAGTAGTTTATTTTTCTTATTTGTTCCCTTCCCTTTTGCCCTTGTTTGTGTGATGCTTTGTTTTCCTAAAAATAGTCAGTCCAAATGACTTTAAAAGAACTCTTTTAACTGTTTTCAAAAACTGTCTCAACTGTTTTCAACTCTCTCAGTCCTATCACAATCTTACTACTCTTAGAACATTAGGTTCTGCCCCCTTAGTGTAAGCATTGCCTTGGGAGACCATGAGCACCCATTGAACTTTGATGCACATGGCTGACACTTCCACACTTGCACTTGTCAAATAATGATATTTTGGGTGCTTGGTATTGGCCAAGGGTTCACAAGAACCCTTAGGGAACTTTGCCGCACCCAAGCCTTTGTAATGGTTGTGAAACTCGAAAAAAGTGAGGTTGGAGATGCTTGGCCTGGCTGAAGGCTCCCTATAGAATAACTTATAATTTTCTTTTTTACCACTGTTGTAATATAATTATTTGGGGTGTAATAATTTGTAAAGAATAATGGGGTTTATAGTGAATTGGGAGGGTTTGTGCATGCTAAGTTAAGGGAATGGGTAGAAAACATGTTAATAGGGCTTTATTTACTTACTTTTGCAATAAATACTATGCTTTAGGACATGCATCTTTGCATATAGAAATTATGTTCTTAGGCTTCTCACTCTCAGTATTTATTCTGCACGTCTTCAATTACAAATCAATCAATATCAAAAAGTCATTACCATCTCATTTAGATACCATGTTTTTAGGACTTTAGTGCATTGGATATCATGCCTTTATGACTTTTACTTGCAACTGTTTAACATTTCACTAATCTGTAAAATTGGTTAACGACTTTTTGTTAAAACTGGAAACAAATGTGCATGTTCACCATCTTTAGTAACGCATAGGCAAGCTTTAGGCCAGATAAAAACTGACTAATCACCTTTAAATCGTGTTCAAACCAATCCATCTCTGTCTGAATCGTTGTCTCTGAAGCTCTTTTAATTTTTATTGCTTCTGCCCTATTCTCAAACTATCCATGCAATGGTTTCTACCATATTTTGTCTAGAACTGGACTACTATTATTAAACTATCTGAATACTGTATACTCTATAAATTTCGAAAGCTACTAACGTTCATTGTTTTTCTTTACACTTCTGCAATCTCAAAATAGCTTCATATTTGTTCTTTTACTCTGCCTGTTCGAAAACTAATTTACCATATGTTCCACAAATGTTTCTAAGTGATATCTGCAAATTATTAAAACTGCTACTACTCCCTTTTAAGTTCTCAACGATTTTCTTGCAAGTCTTTTCTGCAAATTCTCCAGTTTCTTCTTTTTAAACTCTAGCTTTTGGAAATTCTTCTTTCCTTAGACATTAAATGTGTTTGAAACGTGCTAATTACGTGTTCATTTGTAGAGGGATATCTGAGCCTTTAGATGTTTTAGATGATTCCTTTATGTGCAAGTCCTATTTGCTTTTGTATGTCGCCTAGCATTTACACCTTTGAACTTAGGGGGTCAGCCTAGTTTCCACCTTATAGAAATAGTGATCCTAAGTGCCCTCTAGGATATATAGAACGGGATGAGTAATATCATGCAATTAGTATTCTTGACCAATCCACATGCTTAAACAACCTCTACAGGGTGGGATGGGTAGAATATGGAGACGATGATGATGCGATAATATCATAAAGTGACCCCTCTTTGGGAATATGTGTGAATATTCTTTAAAATGATCCATATTATTGTTAAACCTAGGACCTCCCCTTCACTTTGTTTAAATATTTTCTCTAAAATCTCCAATTTACTTGTGCTATTCTTCTTTCAAAATTGTCCACTAGCTTGTATTCTTTATATGCATATTTTTCTTGTCTATTTCTATGCTTCTTAAAGTCACATGTAAGCAATGCCGAGAACCACACTAGTGGATCTTGAGGGGTTCCTAACACCTTCCCCTCGAGATAATTTCAAGCTCTTACCCGAACTCGGGTAATCATTCAAAAATCTTATTCTTCTTAAAAGTGTCCTAATGCACTATAATCATTAGGTGGCGACTCTTCAAACTACTTAACCCAATTCACACAAATAGGAATAAGAGTTGTTTTGTCCATAATGTCATAGACCTAATTATGCCTCTTTTCACGATGGGAGGGGAGAGAGGGGGCGTCGACAGACACTCTCTATGACGAGTATGGGATCGTGCACTATTGGGAATTGTGATTTAGTCCATCCCGATTTATGATTTTACTGTGTATTTGATTGAAACTTATTTTATATCATCACGATTTGGGCTGAATGCCGTATTTGGTCTTCATGCCAACTATTTGAACCCTTCGGGAATTTTCATCATTATTTTCTCACTGTTTTGACTTATTACTTGAACTCAGTCATGATATTTTCAACTATTTTCATACTTAGCCATATTTACTGAGTTTTAAGACTTAAATGATATTTTAAATAATGTTTGAGTTGAGAAACATTATTTATTAATGCTCGAGTGGCTTGTGAGGATTTGTGATTGAGTAAGGCCGAGGGCCTATATTGTGAGGAAACATTGACACTGATTGGAGGCTGATGGCCTGAGTTATGCATGCCACGAGGTGGCTTCAGATTGATACGGGGCCGAGAGCTTATTTTTGATGCCACGAGATAGCTTATTATTGTTCTTGGGCCGTAAGGGACCCCTCCAAGAGTCTATATACCACTAGTGAGCGCGGGTACCCATTTATGATTTGATATTGAGCCGAAGGGGATAGTACTATTCTGATGTATTGCCCGAGGGGAAGATTTGTGGATACTGTGCCCGAGGGGCTAACTTCTATTTGTTTACTTTACATTAAATACCTATCAATAATCTGTTTTACTTGTTGTAAGACTATTTTACTTGATTTTCATTGATTTACTTTTTAAAATGATGTTTTACTACTTCATTATATAATGCCTTGTGTTTTTACGTGTTTTCTTACCTTCAACCATCATTTATATTTGTTACTCACTGAGTCGGAGTACTCAAATTAATCCCTACACCCTGTGTGCAGATTCAGGGGTTGCTAGTTCCACCCCCGAGTGCAGATTCCTCCAGTTCTAGGCGGTTTTCAGAGATCACGAGGTAGCTATTGACATTCACAACCACGTATCTATACTATTTTTCATTTCTATGTACTTCACACAATTGTACTAGATATTGGTTTTAGTAGACTTGTATTTTGTTCTATTGACGCTCATGACTTGTGACACCTCGGTTAGGGCTGTGTCATGTGGCCTTTCCGCATTGTTATCGATATATTCCGATGTTCAGTTTTATTAAATCATGTTAATACTATTATTATGTTCTTTAACTATTTAAAAATGAGGATTCGGTTCAATTGGCTGGCCTTGTCTTCACGAGAGGCGCCATCAAGACCAGGTTTGGGGTTAGGGTCTTGACAAATCTGAAAGCATAGGAAAAGCTAATATGGATGATTTGAGTAGTATCCAAAAAGAAAATACTGAGAATATCGAAACTTCATATGGTCGGAGTACTCTGGCCCAGAATGATTGAGAGAAAAATATTGGAGTTACAAGGAGAAGTTGAGCAGGTCCTAAACTAGGCTAACCTCTCCCTTGCCCTAAGCGTCCCAGACGTTAACCAGCAAAATGCTCAAAAACCGGCACCTCCTCAAAACATGCCAAACCAACATCGACAAAATCCTCCTGTACCCCATCAACATACAACTCCTCCCTATAATTTTAATCCTCCACCAGTACCCACTCCTCCTCAACACCAACATCTTTCTACCCAATAGCCACAAACCACCGATCACACTCCCCAAAATACCCCTCAAAATATCCCCGAACCACAAAACGCCACTAATGATCATCACTATCTCCAAACTCTTGGCCTTCAACAGAACAACCCCATATATGTGGAAACCCTACCTCACTCCCCTCAACCAATCTCCTATATACTAGAATCCGCTGATAAGGACTTGCTTATCAAGAATATGGCCGAGGAGCTCAAGCAGTTGACATTCGATTTCAAGGTGTTCAAGGGGGTGAAGGGATAGAGGGTCTGAACTATGAGGTTTTATGCATACAACCAGATGTGGAACTACTAAAGAGTTGCAAACCTCCCAAGTTCAAAATGTTTGACGAAACGAGTGATCCCAAGGTTCATCTGAAAACTTATTGTGACAAGCTTATGGGGCCGGAAAGGATGAAAGGATTTGAATGGAACTCTTCATGAGAAGTCTTACCGGAGATGCCCTTTCTTAGTACATGAGCCAGAATCCTAAGAAGTGGGCCAATTGGGTGAACATGTCCTCAGATTTTATGGACAAGTTCAGGTATAATACAGAGAATGCACCAGATGTCTTCTATATCTAGAACCTAAAAAAGATGCCAATTGAGACTTTTTGCCAGTCTGCTACTTGGTGGAGGTCAGAAGTAGCCAAGGTCAGACAAGCATTAGACGAGGAACAGATGAACAAAATCTTTGTTAGGGAACAGGGCCCATAGAATTATGAAAGGCTAATGGTTATTGATAATCATAAGTTCTCCGATATCATCAAACTTAGAGAAAGGATTGAAGAAAGTATTAAAAGTGGGATGGTGACCAATATCGAGGCGTTGCAGGCCACGAACAAAGCATTATAGTTTAGGGGTATATCAAAGAAGAAAGGAGTAAGGGCAGTAATTGTGGATCAAGGACCAAAATCTCCACTCACATACTAAACACCTCCACCAACGTACCAACCCTCACCTCCCTATTATCAACCCTCTACTGACTATCATACTTGTAACACCCAACCAACCTATTACCATTTGCCTCCAACCGGTCAAAACTATCAAAAACCCAGACCTAATTTTGATCACAAACCACCTAGACAGTACATCACCATTGCTGAACCCATCAACCAGTTGTATGAAAGGTTGAAGGATGTTGGTTATGCCACCCTTATTCCCGCTGTTGTAGTGGAGAATTAATCTCAATGGGTCAACCAGAATAAAACCTGTGAATATCATTCCTGTATGAAAGGGCACATTATTGACGGGTGTTGGAGATCGAAAGATAAAATCTAGTCATTGATTGTTAATAAGGTGATACATGCAAAGGAAGTTGTACCCAATTTCCGCTACAATCCTTATCTAGATCATATGTGCAAAGGGATCAACATAATATAAACTGATGAGGAGTGGGATCCCGATGGATCAATTGGACTTGTCAAAGAGGGCGGCGATCCTAAGATGCCCGCAATCACGATCAATCCTATTGTGGTGCAGGTACATCTTCCAGTTGAGGTAACCACATCGGTTCTATTTGATGTATAAGTAACACCACCCACAGCCACAACTGTTCTATTTGATGTAAAAGTGACCACACCTTTCACAGTGATAGTAGCAACAACACGTCCTTTCAAGTCCAAAGCCACACCTTGGTATTATGTTGCTGAATCTAGGAGAAAGGGAAAAGTAAAGATAGAAGAATCTAGTGCCATAAAAGAGAAGATCAGAACGGGAAGGATCCATACACCAAAAAACTTGGTAGGAACAAGCAAGGAAGCTACTACCAAACAACCCGTCATTGAAGCTGGACCAGAAGATCTTTGGAGGAAAGTATAGGGAAAAGAATACTATATCATCGATCATTTGAATAAGACTCCCGCCCAGAAATCCATCATGTCGCTACTACAAAATTCGGAGGCATATATGAGTGCTCTAATGAAGGTTTTGAATGAAGCTTATGTGCCCAACAATGTCACAAGTGGAGATATGTCCAATGTCGATGCCCCCATTTTTCTCGCAAAATTGGGTTTATGACATTTTGGGACAACTCTTTACCTTATAGGAATTGGGTTTCGATTTGAAGAGCCGACACCTAATGATGAAGTGCATTAGGACACAATAAAGGATTTGAGTTAGAAGAACGAGAGTTTGGGTAAGGGCTAGAAATTATCTCGAGGGGAAGGTGTTAGGCACCCTTCAAGATCTACTAGTGTCGTACCCGGTCATGTCATATTGTGACTTCACATAATCAAGTAGGCAATTAAGGGCTCAAATAGAAAGAGTTCACACACAATGTTGCAAATAAATCGAAACATGATAAAGGTAAATAAGGGCATGAATTTTGTGAAAAGGTTTGCATATTTTCACAAGAAAGGATGAAAGCAAATAAAGGGAGAGGGGTCATATGTTTATAATAAATATGGATCACATCAATGCAATATCCAGCAATCACTCCTCATAATAGGGGTCGCATGTGATATTAGCGCACCGGTCATCATATCCATATCTATCCTTCCCATCCTGTTAAGGTATTAAAGCATGGAATGATATAGTTACTTATTGCATGACATTATCCGCCCCAATCCTATCCGTCTCCGAGGCATTGAGACTACCAGCGGGATTTTCAGAGTTTAAAAAGGACAAAAGTCTAATCGACTAGTAATAAATAATAACACTAATGAGGGAAAAAATAACAATTAGGGCTCTGGTAAGCCTCCTCATTCAAAACAGCAAATCAATTAGCATGCCTTACAAGTACTGGTTTGGTTTGAATTAAGTTAATGCATATGATAGGCTGATTAATCATATATTTCTCTAATGACGAGTTCGAATTAGCCTTGTCAAGATATAGTTTCCAAAGATAGAACATCTGATTGATTACATAACAGTTTGCCTACGTGAGGCCTATAAGCATGACATCTAATAAGAAAAACTACTGATTTTAGAAAAAAGGGGTCTGCGGGTTTTAAGACAGATTTTAGAAAAGAGGATCCGCAAGTTTTAAGACCTATTTTAGATTTAGAACAAGGCTGGTTCCGTTAATTTAATCCTATAGGAGTGGTCTCTAAGTGTCGTTGATTTTTATCGTTGTAAGAGTCTAATAGACATAATCTCCAAACGAATTAATTATTATTAGACCTAAAGTTACTTTCCTAGTGGCGTGCATATGAAGAAGTGTGGAAAGACTTATATGCATGATTTCTAGATGTTGAAATGCAGAATTACGAAAGTTCTATAGGCATGTTTTCTATATGCTGAAATTCCGAATTATAGAAGTTCTGTAGGCACGTTTTCTAAGGGCAGAGTGCAGGAATATAAAACACCCTATAGGAAGGTTTTTCTAAGTGCAAAATGCAGAATTATACAGACTCTATAGGCATGTTTTCTACCCTTTTCATGCATTCAGTCCCCATGCCTTTTCACTACCCATCCCAAAAGTTATTACAATACTATTACAGACCGAATGAATCAAAAAGAAAGTAAAAATATACATCAGTGATTATAGCTCCATCCAAACAACCTAATTTAGACTCGAAGTCCAACAATATGAGATACAGCAACTTCAAGGATAAGATTTCCAAAAGGAATTCTCGTATTTGGGGTGTGTTAGAGTTCCCAAGAGCATCAAATGGACTCAGGGCAGTTCTTACACCCCAAACACATTTCAGCATCAAGAACATAGTGCGGTATGGAAAGGCCAACTCTCAAGTGTCCAAGTTCAAAAGGAACTCAAGGTCCCAAGGCAAGGCTAAAAAGTGAAGGCCAGGACTTATTATTCTAGGAATTGGTGTAAGTGCACAAGGGGGGGGGGGGGAATCAGGGAGAAACAGAGCAGGCTAGTGGTCATGCACAGCAATTTAGATGCTGGCACACCCTTTACCAGCCTGCTAGTTAGCACTAAAAGTTAGGATCCATTGTGGATAAAGCCAAGGCCTGCACAGTAATTAGGATACTTTCAAGCCAAGAGCATAACTGAGCACATAGAAGGGAATAGTGGTAGAGGATTCATAACAAAAATAGAAGCAAAGAAAGGAGATGTGGAGCACAAATTATAGCATGTGATTAGTAAAGTAAACAATGAGTCTTAAACTGTAAGGTAAACATATAGGGGTGAGGCAGAATATTTAAACAAAGGACATACTAGTTTCACAAAGAATAAGTAAGCAAAAGTAGCATTGGAAGATTCAAATTGAAAGCAAACAGGTCCATAGATCTCAGAAAAGAAGCAGAATGTTGAAAAAGTATTTAACTCAAAGCAATGTGTGAGATTAAGGAGTGGTAGTGTGAACTTAAAAGATCGAGATATTGAACTCGGAGTGGTCTTAAAAGTGTTGAAGGGTAGTCCCTTTTACAGTGTAGAAAACGAGTAAGCAAGGTAAGGAAATAATTTTGAAATTAGTCTCATATGATCACCCATCAGTTAAGGGATTTGATTTCAAATGGGTAGAATACAATTAAGGAAAGAAATTTGATTACAATATTGTCACAGTAGCATAGAAAGGGTATATACATAGAGTTTATTTAAGGCAAATGTCCATTGATACTTGGTTTGTAAAGAAAAGGGAAAGGGAAACAATTAGACATCTAGTAAAATCAAAGTGACGGCTCCGTTCGAATGAACCAAGTCGAGAAAAGGTAAAGAAGGTTCAATTAGAGAAAATTATAACAATCAGTAAGGACTCTTTAAAAGGAATTCAATCAATCATTTAGTTGGTAAAGACCTTTTGAAAGAAGAGTTCTCATATGTAAACCACACAAACATGTGAATCAAGAAGTTTATTTAGAAGAGAGTTTAATCAAATATAGGTCCAAATCATAAGTAAGAAAGGTTTGGAGTCCAGTTTTGGCAAACTTGCAACGATTCTGAGAGTCCAGTGTACTCGGACAAAAAATAAAAATGACAACAAGAAACCCTAAGTGCTGGGGTTTCAAACAATAGATATGAGAATGCAAGCCACTCGATAGAGGCTTAAAAGTCCTTTCCAAAGACTTATGAGAAACAATTAGACACGATGCACAGTTAGGAGCATGGAGAACACATTTGAGAAAGACTCAGGACTTGAACAAGTTCAGAAGAAGAAGTGATACAAACTTAAGAAAAATAGATGAATCAGGGTTAGTAGGAACACAAACATAGTCTAGTAAAGAAAAGAACATCAAAGAACTCACAGTAAACACATATAGTAAACGATAAGGAGAAACAACACGGATTAACATGTTAGTACATGAATGACATATAGAATAGAAAAAGAAATTAGAGGAACCATACATGCATAGTAAAGGAAGTCAGACAAACACACATAATGAAGAACAAAAAGAATCAGAGAGATGCCTTTGAAAATCTTTCAGAACCATAAATCGAAATTAAACGATTTTGAAAAGAGAATTTTGGGAAAAACCTTTTAAAAGTTCAATAGAACATAGATATGTTCTAGATCTCTAAAAATAAGAAAGTAAAGAACGTTGGATAGCTTAGGATTTCAGATAAAACCTTAGAAATGAGAAGGTCTTTGAGAAACGTTGGGTCCCAAATCGGAGAGACTCATATTGACTTGAACACACTGGAAAATGGCCGGAGAAGCCATAGATCTGAAGATATGAGAATAACTAAAAGAAAACTATCGAAATCAGCCTTTAAAAGCACAACCATCCAAAGAATAATGGTGGAGAGGGATAAGTACAGACCCTGCATAGCCTGAGAAGCCATGGATTCTGGTGAAAACATAGTAAAATAAGGTAGGAGGAGGCTAGGCTTTCGAAGGACTGTTGAGGGGATTTGAGAGAGTTTGTGATTTAAAGGTGGTGATAAGGTGAGAATGAGGGATTATGGTAGGTCATTGGGGGTTAAAAATTGTAAGGTGGATTAATGGTCGTTGATCAAAATGATCAACAAGCTAGATTAATAATAGAAACAGGGTTGGTTTTTAAATTGAGTTGGGGCCGGGTAACAAATTGGAATTTGGTTGATTTAATTGGGATAGAATTGGGTCAATCTAAGGGCTACAATTTAAATGTCCAATAGGTTGTAATTGAAATAAATGTGGCAAAATATTAAATAGATAATTTCTCCTTTTATTATATATAAAAATAGTAAAATGATTTTAAAAGCAAATTAAAAATGCTAAGCCAGTTCATAATATATGAATATTAACTTTTAAAAATATTAGAACCAATTTTACAATTATAAGATTCAATTTAGCTTTAAAATGCCAAATAAATTTATAAAAATATTCACAAAAAATCACCTTAACTATATTTTGGTGTAAATATGAGAATAAAATAAGTCATTCACCAAAATGATAATCTTGAGAATAATTATTGGATTTTATACTACTAAAATAAACAATAAGTATATTTTAAAAATTCTTTAAAAATTAGGTAAAATGCCAAAAAACTTGGGCATGATCATATATACATAAACATGTTATTTTGAAGGTGTTTTGAGTATAAAAATACATAGGAAAAAATTGGGTATCAACAGCTACCACTCTTTACCCGAGAAGGATGAAGATGTTGTTGGATAAAGATATGATGGTCAATATTGACTGAATGAAATGATTTGAAGAATTTTGATCGAGCTCTAGTTCTTGATCTTCCTACAAATACCTGGTCTTACAAGAATCAAGCCATATTTAGTTCAGGATCCATTGACGGAATATGTCGATGGAGGTTTTCGAAAGGAACATACGCAATGTTTAGGTTGAGAAAGCTAGTTGAAGTCTGATAGGTTGCAGGAATCGGAGCGTACCAGCAAGTGAGCAATACAAAAATACATTGTGCATAAATTTAAACTTGATGCAAGTTCCTCTTGGACTATGAATGCTATCTTTGGACGGTTGGGATGACGTCCTCTGACCATAATGTCCTTGGCCATGAAGCGTATGATAAAGGATTTGCAAGCTATGAAATGATGTTCTCGGCCTTTGAGGATGATGCCTACGGACCATGATGCCTTTGAATAATGATATGTAAAAGAATAAAAGTTGGGTCCTCGGGTAGTGGCATGGCATTATCGGGCAATGAAAATGGTGCCTCCGAACAATGGCGCCTTTGGATAATTTGGTGATCTTTCAGCCCATGAAATACAAAAGGTGGCAATCTTTCAGCCGATTAAAGATGTAAATAAAAGGTGATGATCTTTCAACCAGTGCACGATATAAATAGAAGGTGGCGATATTTCAGTCATTCAAGAAAGATAAAGTGGAGATATATTAGCCGATACAAGGTTTAATTAAAAGTGGCGATATTTTAGCCATGCAAGATAAGGTGGAGATATTTCATCCATGCAGGATGGAGAAAGAGCTTAGTCTCGGAAGGCAGAAAGGTAGCCTTATGCAATGCAGGAAATATGCAGATAGAGACAATGCTTAGTCTCGGAAGGCAGAAAGGTAGCCTTATGCAATGCAGGAAAAATGCAGGATGGAGACAATGCCGCAGAAAAGTAGCCTTATGCAATGCAGAGAAATGCAGGATGGAGACAATGCTTAGTCTCAGAAGGTAGAAAGGTGGCCTTATGCAATACAGGAAATGCAGATGGAGACAGAGCTTAGTCCCAAAAGGCAGAAAGGTAGTATGCAATGCATAAATATGCAGGATGGAGACAATGCTTAGTCTAAGAAGGCAAAAAAGTAACCTTATGCAATGTAATAAATGTAAAAGGCAAGTAATGGTAAAATCTCTTAGTTGATAGTAGTCGATTGCTATATTGTGGTTGTTGGGGATGTCGTGTACGAGTAGAAATTGTAAATATGTGATTCTTCTGACCATTGTATTCTCGAGAAGGATGAGTTCATAGATAAATGTGATGATGTTACGAATTGAGTGCATGCATTCAAAGAAAAATCGTGAGTTTTGTAAAAGAGAGGAAGGTTAGTTCATATCCCCATGGACTTTGCTCATTCTGCTTGGCATTATGTATAATTAGGGTAGCGGTTCTAAACAAAGGAATTTTGATAATAGTCGTGCATGGTTTAGTAACAATGTAATGTAAATATATAATTTGAATATAGTTTTCTTTTATATGAACTGACGACTGCGATGCGGTTCAAGACATTGCAACCTCTCTCGCTTCACAGTGTTGAGGATCTTCCTCAAAATTCTGCCCTAGTTTATTAGGCTGGTGCTTCTGACGGCTAGGTGTGATGAATGGATGAAAATCAACTTCGGAATTTTGAGGGTCCTTCTCAAAATTCTGCCCCAGTTTCCAATGGTGGGGGAAATTAATTTTTTTTAATTGCGACCGATCCCATAGGGTTGCCTATGTATCCCCTCTTATACGTGAATCAAGTCAGGAATAGTTCAAATTACATCATAAATAAATCATAAATGGCTACACATAGTATCGCTCACTGCATCTAAATTGATCGTCTTTGGCCAACTTTCTCCGTTCATTTTTGCAAGTATGAGGGCTCCTCCGGTTAGAACCCGATGAACCGTATACGGACCTTGCCAATTGGGAGATATTTTCCCTTTGGCTTCATCTTGATATGGAATATTTTCTTCAGCGCCAGCTGCCCCGGTGTAAACTGCCTCGGCTTGACTCTTTTGTTGAAAGCTCTGGACATTCTATTCTAATACAATTTTCCATGGCAGAATGCATTCTATCTTTTACCATGTATAAGAGTTAACTGTTCGTAGCAACTTTTTACCCATTTTGCATTGTCGAGTTCCACTTCTTGTATGATCTTTAAGGAGGGAATTTCTACCTCGGTGGGAATGACCACTTCTTTACCATATACTAGCATATGGGGAGTTTCCCTGGTTGATGTGCAAACTGTAGCACGGTATCCCAATAGAGCGAATATTAGCTTTTCTTTCCATTGCTTATGCTTTTCTATCATTTGTCTTAGTATCTTCTTGATATTTTTGTTGGCTGCTTCTACAGATCCATTCATTTGAGGTCTGTAGGCTGTAGAGTTCTTGTGTTTGATCGTGAATGTTTCACAAATTGTTTTCATCAAATGACTATTGAGATTGGAACCATTGTCAGTAATGATTGACTCAGGATTTTCGAACGACGAATGATACGGCCTCAGACAAACTCTGCCACGAATTTCTTAGTCACTGCCTTATACGATGCTGCTTTAACCCATTTGGTGAAATAATCAATTGCCACAAGAATGAACATATTCCCATTTGATGCGGCACACTCGACAGGTCCGATAACATCTATTCCCCAAGCGGCGAACATCCATGGCGAGCTTGTTGTAGTAAGCTCATTTGGATGCACCTTTATCATATCTGCGTGTATTTTACAACGATGGCACTTTCGGACATGGTGGATGCAGTCCGTTTCCATAGCCATCCAAAAAATATCCTGCCCGATGTATCTTCTTTGCTAAGACAAAACCATTCATATGCGGACTGCAGGTCCTGCATGGATCTTTTCTAATAACCTGGATGCTTCCTTAGCTTCGTTACATCTTAGTAATCCCGAATTAAGAGTCCTCATGTATATGATTCCTCTGCTGTAAAAGAAGTTGTTAGATAGCCTCCGAAGTGTGCGCTTTTGAGTACCGTTTGAAAATTCTGGATACTCTCCTATTGTCAAATACTCCTTGATGTCATAGAACCATGGCTTTTTTGTCTGTTTCTTCCTTTACATGAGCGCAATAGGCTGGCTAATCATGAATTTTCACCGGAATAAGGTCTATAAAGTTCTTATCTGCATGTTGAATCATGGATGATAAGGTCTCCAATGCGTCGGCAAACTCATTCTAGACTCTAGGAACATGCTGGAATTCTGTCTTCATAAATCTCTTTCTCAATTCCTATACACGATGCAGATAAGGGAGTATCATAGAGTTCTTCGTTTCCCATTCTTCTCAGACCTGATGTAGAATCCCCAATCCCTAGGAACTCATGAATGTTCATTTCAATGGACAATATGATCCCTAAGATGCAGGCTTCATATTCGGCCATGTTGTTGGTGCACGGGAACCTGAGATTGGCAGATACCGGATAATGTTGTCCGGTTTCTAATACTAGGACCATACCTATGCCAACTCCTTTGAAATTTTCTGCTCCATCAATAAATATTCTCCAACCATAATAGGATTCTACAATATTTTCTCCTATGAAAGATACCTCTTCATTAGGAAAATACATCTTTAGATTACCTTCTGAGTTACGTAAAAAATGCCGAATTCACTTAGCATGTTTTCCACTTGGCTAGCTTTCCAGTGGGCATGGGCTTCTTAAAGATATACTTTAGCAGATCCATTCTTGATTTGAGATAAGTGGCATAGGCACATAAATAATTCCTCAACTACTGAGCTACCCAAGTTAGAGCACAACAGTTGCATTCCAATAGAGAATACCGAGCCTCATACAGGGTGAACTTCTTGCTGAGATAATAGATGGCCTGCTCCTTTCTCCCCATTTTGTCATGTTGTCCCAAAACAAAACTTAATTCCCCATCCAATACTGAAAGGAAGAGCAATATAGGTCTACCTGGTTTGGGTGAAACCAAAACTTGCGGCATTGACAGGTATTCCTTGATTCTGTCAAAGGCTTTTTGGCAATCATCAGTTCATTTAGTAGTGGCATCTTTCTTTAACATCTTAAAGATTGACTCACAAATGATAGTGGATTAAGCTATGGACCGACATATGTAATTGACTCTCTCCAAGAAGCTCATCACGTCCTTCTTATCCTTTGGCGGTGCCAATTCATGGATGGCCATAACCTTTAATGGATCCCGTTCTATTCCTCGATGACTCACGATGAACCCAAGTAACTTTCCAGTAGGGACCCCGAACACACACATAGCGAGATTCAATTTCAGATTGTACCTTCTTAATCTGTTGAAGAACTTTCTTAGATCTTCCATGTGGTCGGTGGCTTTCTTGGATTTGATGATGATGTCGTCTACATATAACTCAATATCCTTGTATATCATGTCATGGAAAATAGTAGTCATGGCTCTCATGTAGGTGGCGCCAGCATTCTTTAATCCAAACGGAATCATCTTGTAACAATATATTCCCCATGGTGTAATGAAAGTCGTTTTCTCTGCGTCTTCCTTATCCATTAATATCTTATGATACCTAGCAAAACAATCAACAAATGATTGCAGCTCATGCTTGACGTGGTTGTCAATTAGGATGTGTATGTTTGGCAAGGGGAAGTCATCTTTGGGACTGGCCTGGTTGAGATCCCGATAGTCAACCCAGAGTCTGACTTTCCCATACTTCTTCGGCGCTGGCACAATATTAAATCACCATTTTGGGTACTCTCCTAACCTAAGAACCTTGGCTTTGACTTGCTTGGTGACTTCTTCCTTGATTTTCAAACTCATGTCGGGTTTGAAATTCCTGAGCTTCTGTTTTACCGGCGGACATATGCGATCTGCTGGCAGTTTGTAAGCTACAATAGATGTACTGAGACCAGTCATATCATCATACGACCAGGCGAATATATCCTCATATTCCCTTATAAAGTCCGTGTACTCTTCCTTTTCTGATGCTGACAGGTGAACATTTTTGCGCATTTCCTTGACAGTCTCTGTATTCCCCAAGTTGAAAACCTCAGTATCATCCAAATTTGATTTGGGTCTATTTTCAAAATCCTCAACCTCTTTAATGATCTCTTTTGGTATATCATCTTCTTCTGAATCTATGTCCGTTTGTTGCATTGTCTCGTTGCAAGTCACAATCGTCGGTTCAGAAAGCTAATTAATAGTAATGCTATGTGTTAAAGTAAAAGATAGAAAAATAAGAAAAGTGATATTTTATAAGAAACAGAAATACTTTGGCAGATTTCATAATTGTTTTGAACATCAGAGCTCTTTTTGAATTTAAAGAAAATACGAAAAAATAAACTAGAAAAAAAGTAAAAGGTAATGCATGTGCCTTGTTCAGCCTTTCTACTCCGAAGCTCTCTGGGCTTTGGTGGTTCTGATGGATCAATTATTGAGACACTTTCCTCATCTCACAGCTTGTATAGAAGGGCCTTCCTCCCCTTCCTCCTCGAAAAATGACATAAAAGTCCATATTGTCGTCTTCTAGAAACAGCTTCCTCATTGTTGCAATGCTTCCTCTTCTTCTTACATATATATGACATCGGCTGGCTGGAAAGTCTGCTCCAAGGGAGGTATCGGATGCTCTAGTGGATAGTAGGGACTGCGTCATGGTGGCGGCCAGTGGTTGAACTACTTCCAAGTGTATTCATATCCCAAACCAAAAGTGGTACCATGTTTCTTCAACTTGATGGGTTTGGCGATTCCCTGGAGGTTCCTACCGAGTCCATCGCCAGGTTCGTATCCACACCAATTCAGTATACTCTCAATCTTTTTATCCCACAATTTATCCTTTTCCACGATGTTGACTCGCTCAATGTGGTGGTAAGTTTGTCCGCCTATCTTCCTTCTTACTCCGACTATTGGGATGGTCTAGCGACTGTATATGGGATTGCTACCATCGCCATGAATAATCACCTCTTGGTGATTCCACTCAAACTTCACTGCCTGGTGCAGGGTTGATGCTACGACTCCAGCGGTGTGAATCCTAGGCCGTCCTAACAGCAAATTGTAAGATTTTGGGACGTCTATCACTTGAAAGTCAACGTTGAACCAGGTTGGTCCCATTTCCAATATAAAATAATTTCTCCAATAGTGGCCCTTTGGGAACCATCAAAAGCTTTGACGTTGATGTACCCATCCTTGATCTCATGCAGGTTCTTTCCCAATGTTCTGAGATTCACCAATGGACAAATGTTAAGGCTGGACCCTACGTCAATCAGAATTCTGGTGATGAAATAATCTTTGCATTGCACAGTGATGTGCAACGCCATGTTGTGACTCAACCCTTCCGGTGGTAGATCATCTTCGTGGAAAGTGATTTTATGACTCTCCAATGCTTTCCCTACCATGTTTTCCATTTATCCTCTAGTTATATTGCTGGGCATATATGCCTCGCTCAGCACATTCAATAAGGAATTCTTATGTGTGTCAGATCTTTGTAGCAGAGCTAAGATGGAGATCTGGGCTGGCATCTTGTTCAGTTGATCGATGAATGAGTACTCCTTTGCTTGTATCTTCCTCCAAAGGACATCAAGCCCCGTTTCAGTGACGGTTGGTCATCCCAAGGCTTGCATATAGGATTCAGCTAGATGTTCTGGAGTATAAACCCTACCGGTTATGGTCATACCCTACGTTGCAATTGTTTCTCCAGATTTTTTTCTCCCTTTCCTTCTCGCCTCAGTGGTGTAATCCTACGGTATGGCCTTTGAGTGTAGTGGTTTCATGTCTGACATTGCTACCGAATAGACACCCTTGGAGGTAACACAACAACTTCAAATGGCGCACATGCTTTTGGAGTTCCAAACTCGACCTCAACGGGTTCGGGCGTCTTTGTAGAAGAAGGTAATTCGAACTCGAGTGGTATAGGCATGTTTACTTCATCGTCCCTAGAAGACTAGATTTGGACAAAAATCGAATTAAGTATGACGGTTGGTTTCTTTGGCTCGTCACCCTCAGAAATCAATCCAATTAATCCTTTAGGGTCCCAGTCATCTTCTACTTCGATCACGTGAACGCCTCCACCCTTATGGTCAGGCAGAGGGTTGTTGAAAACATTAGGATCAGGCTTTTTTGCCACGATGATCTTATTATCAATTAAAGCTTGGATCTTATCCTTCAGTGAGTGGCACTCGTCAATAGTATGTCCCTTCATGCCACAAGTTTTGTTCAAGTTGACCCATTGGGAATGATTTTCTGGAGTTATGGCAGGGATAGGGGTGACGTAACCAACAACTTTGAGCCTTTCATACAGCTGGTTGATTGGTTGGAGAATGGCGGTATATTGTTTGGGAGGTCTGCGGTCGAAGTTATGTCGAGATTTAGGGAAGTTTTGGCGAGTGTGAGGTGATTGATAGTGAGAGGGTTGGGTGTTGTAGGCTTGGTAGACAGGTATGGGTTGAGAGTATCTAGGTGAATTGGATTGATATGTGGGAGGTGAAGACGAATAGTAACTAGGTGGTTGGGCTTGGTAGGAGGGCGAGGGTGCTTGGTTGTTTGGAGTGGGTTGATATGTGAGTGGAGGTAAGTGATAGGTTTGGTATTTTATTGGGGATTTTGTTCTTTGTGCATCCATCACGACACTCACATCCCTTTTCTTAGATGCGCCACCAAACTGTAGAGCCTTTTTGGTGGCCTGAAATGCTTCAAAGTTAGTGACCATACAACTTTTAATGCCTTCCTCAATCCTTTCTCGTAGCTTGATGATGTCGGAAAATTTTTGGCCCTCAATCAACATCGACCTCTCATAATATTATGGGTCTTGAGCTCGGATGAAGAACCTCTTTATTTTTTCTTCTTCTAAGGCCAACCCGACCTTAGCAACCTCCAATCTCCAACGAGTATCATACTCGTGGAATGTCTCTCTAGGTTTCTTCTTCAAGTTTTTCATATAGAATATGTTTGGTGCATTCTCTATATTGAATCTCAACCTGTTCATTAAATAGGATGATATACCTACCCAATTTGGACTCTCCTTGAGGTCTTGGCTAGTGTACCAAGATAGAGCATCCCCTTTCAGACTTCTAATAAAGAGCTTAATGTGGATCTTTTCATCCTTTCCGATTTCGTCCAGCTTGTAGTAGTACATTAAACATTTCAAACTTGGGAGGTTTGTACCCCTCAGGAAGTTCAACATCTGGCTGAATGCAAAGGTCCTCATAATTCAGCCTCTCGATAGGTTTGTTTCCTTCAACACCCTGGACTCGGCTAGTCACGTTTTTGAGTTGTTCCTGATAAGAGAGTCTTTGTCATCATACTCTGGTAAATAGGTTGAGTATAGTGTGTTATGGTTTCCACATAAATCGGAGTGTTGTTGAGATGATAATTTGTGGTGTTTAGTGGTTCATGGATGAGAAATGGTATATTGTTTGAAGTGTGGCATGTGTTGCAGTTTTGAACATGAGTGGGTTGTTTTTGTGGTTTTGGGATGTTCTCTGGAGGTGCGGGATTTTGAGTATATGGAAAGTTGATATCGGGAGTGGTAAGGGAGAATGACAAGTTTGCCAAGTTCTCAACTTGGTCTAGTTGTTCCTGAAACTTCAATAACTTCTGTTCGAGCTGGGAGGCATTCTCCTTGGAAACCTGAGTACCCTGAGGAATCTCCAACTTTTCAATTGTGGTTTCCTATCTGTTGTTCAAATAATCCATTTTTCCTTTCTTCTTATTTCGGATAGGACTCGGAGGAGGATGAGGTGTAGGGCCCTTGGATCTTGTGGAGTATGATGATGATGCAGAGTGAACGAACTAACCTTTGAGGAGGGGAATAAAACAAAAGTAAAAATAAAAAGGTAACAAGTCAGTGAGGATGATAATAAAGTAAGAAAGAATATTGCGATGTTTAAAAACATAGTGCGAGAATGTAATTCGGGCGCTAATTTGGGAGCCTCGTTGATTTAGAGAACATATAAAGCTAAATGCCTCATTTTATCGATAAAAATAAGATGAATCCCAAAACGACACTAAAATAACAGAAAATAAAAATTGTCACTAATGGCCATTGGCCTTATTACAGTCTCAAAGCAAAAGAAAAGACTCCAAACTACTTGGTCCTAGAAGGACCTTCCTCATTTTGAATGTTCTCGTTGATCAGATCCTCCAGCTCGTGCAGATTTTAAGTAAAAATGCCTTTGCCAGGCGCTCTCCTTCGTTTCCCTCAAATTCTGGCAGACGGTGACTCTCTTACTCACTTTTCCTTCCAATTCCAGCAGACTGTATTCCAGATACTCTAGCTTTTCACTAGCCTTGGTGGCTCTCTCTCTCCATTCATTGATTTGGTCACTTGATGGGAGATTCCTTCACCAGGTCAACAAGAGTGAGGGTATACTTACCATACCAAAGTTGGGGACCTTGTTCTTCATATCTCTGCAAGACAAATATGTAAGGCCCTTACCCCTAACGAACTCGACTATTTAAATATCAATAATTGGCATAGGCAGCATTTAGTTCTCCAAATAAATGCACAGAACGTGGTAATGTCCATTTGGGTTCCAAGGAAACCTAGTGGACTTTGGACAAGATTATCTTAAAGATTCATTATGCGGACATCATAATTGACTCGGCTAGGTTTGATAGTGATGCATTCACATTGAACAAAGTAGGGTTTCTATAGGGTATTAGACTAGTACCCTTGAGCGGACAACTCAAGAGGGAAAGGCAAGAACCGTCGATTGCAATGCTGATCGACTGGTTTTACCGCAAATACGCCTTCGCCAAATTTAGGGGTTGATAATATTGGAAGGGTGCAACCACTCATTATAAGTGTTGCTATAGTATTTTGTTTGGCACGAGTGGAATATGATGTTGAATATGCAATTACAAGAATGAAACAAATTATCATGTATTTGCACGTTCATAAAGTAATGATTACAACAATTGCTCATAATTACAACAATATTAAAGGAAAGCGGTAAAAGAAAGCAATAAAGAAATAAAAGACACGAAAAGCCAATTTAGCTTCGTAAAAAAAGAAGTGATAAAGACATTAAGTAAATGTAGTAAAGAAGCAATAAAGTCATAAATAACATGAAATGGTAAAAGCCTAAATAAAGTCCCCAGCAGAGCCGCCATGCTGTCGACGCCCCCCTTTTTCTCGCGAAATCGGGAGTATGACATTTTGGGACAACTCTTTCCCTTTTGGGAATTGTGTTTGAATTTGAAGAGTCGCCACGTAATGATTAAGTGCATTAGGACATTATAAAGGATTTGAATTTAAAGAACCAGAGTCTGGGTAAGGGTTAGAAATTTTCTCGAGGGGAAGGTGTTAGGCACCCTCTAGATCGACTAGTATGGTTCCCGACCATGTCATATTATGACATCAAATAATCAAGTAGGTAATTAAGGGATCAAATAGAAAGGGTTCACACACAATGTTGCAAGTAAATCAAAACTTTAGAAAGGTAAAGAAGGGCATGAATTTTGTGAAAAGGTTTGCATATATTTACAAGAAGAGATGAAAGAAAATAAAGGGGAAGGGGTCCTAGGTTTATCATTAATATGGATCACATCAATGCAATATCCAGCAATCACTCCTCAGAAGAGGGTTCGCATGTGATATTACTGCACTGGTCATCATATACATATCTACTCTTCCCATCCTGTTAATGTATTAAAGCACCCAATGGTATCATTACTTATTGCTATTACCCGCCCCAATTCTATCAGTATTTAAGGCATTGAGATTACTATTTCTAAAGGGGATGAAGTTTGGGCTTTTAAGAGTTTAAAAAGGACAAAAGTCTAATCGACAAGTAATAACAAATAGCACTTAAGAGGGAAACAAATAACAATTAGGGCTCATGTAAGCCTCCTTATTCAAAACATCAGATCAATTAGCATGCCTTATAAGTATTGGTTTGTTCTGAATTAAGTTAAGGCGTAAGATAGGCTGATTCATCACATATTTCTCAGATGATGAGTCCGAATTAGCGTTGTATGGATGTAGTTACAAAAGTCTGGCACAACTGATTAATTACCTAATAGTTTGCCTAGGCGAGCCCTATAAGCATGACATCTAATGAAGAAAATATACCGATTTTAGAAATAAGGGGAATCTGCAGATTTTAAGACTAATTTTAGAATAGAGGATCCACAGGTTTTGAGACTGATTTTAGATTCAGAATGAGGCTGGTTCAGTTAATTTAGTCTTAAAGGCAAGGTCTCTAAGTGTCGTTGATTTTAACAGTTGTAAGAGTCCTATAGACATGATCTCTAAATGAATTGATTATTATTAGACCTAAAGTTGCTTGCCTAGTGGCATGCATATGTAGAAGTATAAAAAGACTTATAGGAATGATTTCAAGATGCTGAAATGCAGAATTATGAAAGTTCTATAGGCATGTTTTCAAGATGCTAAAACAAACAATTATAAAAGTTCTGCATGCATTTTTCTAAGTGCAGAGTGTAGAAATATAAAAGACCTTATAGGCTGGCTTTTCTAAGTGCAAAATGCAGGATTATAAAGACCCTATATGCATGTTTTCTATCATTTTCATGCATTTAGTTACCATCCCTTTTCACTTTCGATCCCAAAAGTTGTTACAAAATTATTAGAGATAGAATGAATCAGAAAGAAAGTAAAAAATATACATCAGCGATTACAACTACATCCAAACAACCAAATTTAGACTCGTTGTCCAACCATATGAGATACACCAATTTCCAGGATCAGATTTACAAAAGGCCTTCTCGGAATTGGGGTGTGTTAGAGTTCCCAAGAGCCTAAAAGGGACTCAGGGTAGTGCTTACACCCCAAACACATTTCAGAATCAATAACATAATGTAGTGTGGAAAGGCCACCTCTCAAGTGTCCAAGTTCAGAGGAAACTCAAGGTCCCAAGGCAAGGATCAAAAGAGAGGGGCAAAACTTAATATTCTAGGAATAGGTGTAAGTGCACAAAAGAGGAGGGAATCAAGGAGAGACAAGGCAGGCTAGTGGTCATGCCCAACAATTTGCGCACTGCCACACCCTTGACCAGCCTGCTAGTCATCATTAAGTATTAAGATCCATTGTGGATCTAGCCAAGGCCTGGAAAGTAATTAGGATACTGTCAAGCCAAGAGCCTAACTCGGCACATAGAAGGGAATAGGGCCAGAGGATTCATAACAGAAACAGTAGCAAAGAAAGGAGATATAGAGCACACATTACAGCATGTAAATAGTAAAGTAAACAATGAGTCTGAAATTGTAAGGTAAACACATAGGGGTGAGGTAGAATATTTAGACAAAGGCTATTTAGCATTCATTATTATCTTTCACATTTTTCTATACAACATTATTATTACTTTTCCTGATAAACTAATGATTGTCACATGTTATATGAAAACGCAATATAAGGATAATGACTCAGAAGAAGAGGATGAAATACCTGAGAAAATTGTCAGAGTTGAGAATTTTGAGAACAAACCCAAGTCCAATCTAGATGAAACCAAAGAAAATCAATTTGGGATATTCTGAAACCATCAAAGAAACTCACATAAGCATTCACTTATCACCGTCATAGAAGGAAGAATACACTCGTTTCCTGAAAGAATATGAGGATATTTTTTCATGGTCATATGATGATATGACCGACTTAAGCACATCCATAGTGGCACATAAGATTCCCACCAATCTAATACGTCTGTCGGTGATGCAAAAACTCAGAAAGTTCAAACTAGACATGAGCCTAAAGATCCAGAATGAAGTCACTAAGCAGATTAAAGCCAAAATCCTCAGGGTAGTTGAGTACCCAACCTGGTTAGCCAACATTGTACTAGTTTCGAAGAATGATGGGAAAGTTAGGGTGTGTGTTGACTATCGCGATTTAAACAGAGGAAGTCCCAAGGACAATTTCCCATTACAAAATATATATACATCCTAATCTACAATTGTGCCAAGCATGAAATCTAATCCTTTTTAGATTGCTTCGCGGGTTATCACCAGATCTGGATGGACGAAGAAGACGCGGAGAAAACAACTTTCATTACACCGTGGGGAGTATCGTGCTACAAAATGATGCCATTTGGTTTAATGAACATTGGGGCTACCTACATGAGAGCCATGACGACCATCTTCCATGATATTATAAACAAAGAAATAAAGGTATACGTTGACGATGTCATCATCAAATCCAAGAGGGCCGCATATCAAAGATTAGACTTGAGAAAGTTCTTTTGATAGGCTAAGAAGGTACAATCTAAAACTAAACCCCGCAAAATGTGTATGAAACCTGTTGGGATTCATTATCAGCCACCGAGGAATCGAGTTGGACCCGACCAAAGTTAAGGCTATCATAGAATTACCACCACCAAAGAACAAAAATGATGTGATGAGCTAGAGGATTCATAAGAGAAACAGAAGCAAAGAAAGGAGATATAGAGCACACATTACAACATGTAAATAGTAAAGCAAAACAATGAGTCTGAAATTATAAGGTAAACATATAGGGGTGAGGCAGAATATTTAGACAAAGGAAATACCAGTTTTACAAAAAATAAGTAATCAAAAATAGCCTTGGAAGGGCCAAATTGCAAGCAAATAGTTCCTGACATCTCAGAAAAGAAGCGGAATGTTGAAAGAGTATTGAACTCAGAGTAGTGTGTGAGATTAAGGAATGGTAGTGTGAACTGAAAAGATCGAGATATTGAACTCGAAGTGGTCTTAAAAGTACTGAATGGTAGTCCCTTTTATAGTGTATAAAATGAGTAAGAAAGGTAACGAAATAATTTTGAAATCAGTATCATATGATCTCCCTTCACTTAAAGGATTTTATTTCAAACGGGTAAAATACAATTAAGGAAAGAAATTTTATTAAAATGTTTTCACAATAGCATAAAAAGAGTAAATACATAGAGTTTATTAAAGGTAAAAGTCCATCTTGGTTTGTAAAGAAAAAGGAAAGCGAATCAATCAGACAGTCAGTAAAATCAAAGTAACAGACTCTGTTCGAATGAACCAAGTCGAGAAAAGGTAAAGAAGGTTCAATTAGAGAAAATTAATAACAATCAGTAATGATCCATTAAAAGGAATTCAGAATCAATAAATTAGTTGGTAAAAACCATTTGAAAGAAGACTTCTCATACATAAGCACTTAAACATATGAATCAAGAAGTTTATTTCAAGGAGAGTTTAATCAAAGAGAGGTCCAGAATCATAAGCAAGAAAAGGTTCAAGTCAAGTTTTAGCAGACTTGCGACGAGTCTGAGAGTCTAGGGCCCCAAAGTGGAACCCTAAGTCACATAAAAAATAAAAATGTCTAGAAAAAACCCTAAATACCGGTGTTTTAGAAAATAGAGATGAGAATGCAAGCCACTCGATAGAGGCTCAGAATTCCTGTCAAAGGCTTATGAGAAACAAAGAGACACGATACACACTTAGAAGCATGGAAAACACATTTGAGAAAGACTCAGGACTTCAACAAATTCAGAAGAAGAGGTGATACAAACTTAGGCAAAACAAATGAATCAGGCTTAGTAAGAACACAAAAATAGTCTAGTAAAGCAAACAACATCAAAGAACTCACAGTAAACACATATAGTAAACGAGTAAGGAGAAACAATACTGATAAACATGTGAGTACAGGAATTACATATAGAGTAGAAAAAGAAATTACAGGAACCACACATGCGTCTCAGACAAACACACATAATGAAGAACAAAAATAATCAGAGAGATGCCGTTAAAATATTGGAAGAATAGCTTTGTAAAGGAAGTCATACAAACACATATGAATATTAATTTTTAAAAATATTGGAAGAAAATTTACAATTATAAAATGTCGTTAATCTTAAAAATAGGCAAGAATTACAATTATATGCAATTTAGCTTTACAAATGCCAGATAAATTTGTAAAAATATACAAAATATCACCTTTATATTTTGGTATAAATATGAGAATAAAATAAGTCATTCTCATCTTCGATTTTACCACGCACGGCCTTTAATATCAGTAGAAATTTTGTTTTTGTCTTCTATTATATTCAGTTTATTTGTCTTCTATTACCATCGCCACCTCTCTTCCTTTCTCCCTCTTCTTCATTCAAGGTATATATGCACTTTATTCTGAAATCCCAGTTTTTTGTCTTAATATAGATTGTCATTCTTTGTTTGTTTCTTTTTTTAATACTGATTTTGTGTTTAGATATATTTTTCGTTATCTGGGTTTTCTTTATTTTAACCATAGACTTCCTGTAAGTTAGACTCAGTTTTGATTTTTCTGTTTTTTCATAGATCGGTAGGAATGTTTCTGTTTTTCTATTTGCATTAGGTTTTTCTTACTACATATCTAATTGGTGAGATATTGAATATTGTGAAGTCATATTTGGATTTAATTTAGTTTTTGTTTTTGTTGAAATTTACCTATATAGCAATTCTCTTCCGGCGACCCCTGCTCTTTTCTTTCTATTCTCTCTTCTGCTTTTTGTGGGTGTGTGTGGGTGTGTGTGGGTGTTCTAGGACAGGTGCCTTATTTTTCCGGCGAGGATTTCCGGCAAGCTACAGTACTTCCGGCGACTCGCGTTTAGACTTTCGGCAGGACGCAATAGAACTACACGTTCCAATAAGCTTCAGGAAAACTTGCACAAGTACTAGTCGCGGTGGCGAGGCCAGTTTGTGGCGTTTGGGAGTGAAGAGCTAAGCAACACCGGCCGTGACGTGCAAGAGTCGGTAGCAGTTGACCTTGTGCGCATCAAAGCCTACTTTCAGGTTTTTCCACCAAGAGTTGGTACCTCCCGCTCTCTTGTTACTTTGTACACCTTCTTACGTATTTTAGCTAGCATTCCATGTGAGGTTTACTCTGTTGCTATCTAGTTTGCATCTTTTTGCATATTTCCCTATAGTGCGTGTGTGCGTCATTATTCTCCAAAGTCGGTTGGAGGGATAGTGGCCGCTGCGGGGGATGATAGCGTAAGGTCATGTCCTCGGGGGGTGGGGGCGGTGGCAGGGGTGAGTATGGGGGAAGGGAGTGGTCCTGCGGGTAGGGCGGGAGGTAAGGGTGGGGGGTAGCGGACGCTCATGGATTAAGGATTGGGTCATGGAACATAGGCACTCTGACGGGTAAGTCCATTGAGTTGGCGAAGGTTCTTCAGAAGAAGAGGGTTAACATAGCATGTTTCCAGGAGACTAGGTGGAAAGGGTCGAAGGCGAGGAATGTAGACGGGTTTAAGTTGTGGTATTCTGAGGTCGTGAGAGGTAAGAATGGAGTGGGTATCTTGGTAGATAGGGATCTAAGGGAGTCCGTGGTAGGGGGAAGAGAGTGAATGATAGGTTAATATCTATTAAGTTGGTTATTGGGGGTTGCGTCCTCAACGTCATCAGCGCTAACGCACCGCAAGCGGGCTTAGACGAGGAGGCTAAGAGGCGCTTTTGGGAGGACTTGGATGATCTGGTAAGTAGTATCCCCCAATCTGAGAAGTTAGTTATCGGAGGGGACTTTAATGGTCATATTGGGGCTGATATTGGGGGTTATGGTGAGGTGCACGGTGGCTTCGGTTTTGGGATTAGGAACGGAGGAGGCACTTCACTGCTTGATTTTGCCAGGGCTTCCGAGCTTCTGATTGCTAACTTGACATTTGAGAAGAGGGAGGAGCATTTGGTCACCTTCAAGAGTTCGGCGGCAAGGACTCAGATTGATTACATCCTCCTCAGAAGGAGCGATAGGAGTATGTGCAAGGACTGCAAGGTTATTCCGGGAGAGTCCCTTTCGACTCTTCATAGACTCCTAGTGATGGATGTCGGTCTCTGGGTGAAGAGGAAGAGGAGGGGTGCTCGGGGACAACCGCGGATTAGATGGGGTGTTTTGACTAAGGAGAAACCACAGGAGTTGGAGAGGAGGTTAGCTGAGGGCGGAGCTTGGAGAAGTTCTGGGGAAGCGGACGCTATGTGGTCAGAGACGGCGTACTTGGATAGGGAGGTAGCAGGGGACGTGCTTGAGGTGGCCAAGGGCTATTCAGGCAGACATCAGGGTGAATGGTGGTGGAACGATGTAGTCAAAGGAAAAGTGGAGGCGAAGAAGGCGGCGTTTGCTAAGTTGGCAGGGAGCACAAGCGAGGAAGAACGGAGAGCGAACAGAGAGATCTACAAGGCGGCGAGGAAATAAGCAAAGCTAGCAGTTACGGAAGCTAAAAATACGGCGTTTGGTCACATGTACGAGGAACTAGGGGAGAGAGGCAGGGACATGAAGTTATTTCGGTTAGCTAAAGCAAGAGAAAGGAAGGCACGTGATCTTGACCAAGTTAGGTGCATCAAGGGCGAGGATGTAAAGTTCTGATGGGGGAGTCTCAAGTCAAGCAGAGGTGGCAGGCATACTTTCGAGACTTACTTAACGAGGAGGGGGATCGTAACATAAAGCTAGGGGAGTTGGGGCATTCAGATCAGCATAGAGACATTGGGTACTGCAGGCGCATTAGGGTGAAGGAGGTCATGGGGGCTTTGCGTAGGATGAGTAGGGGTCGAGCGACCGGGCCTGACGAGATCCTGGTGGAGTCCTGGAGATGCATGGGTAGGTCAGGAGTGGAGTGGCTCTCCAGGTTGTTCAATGCGATCTTCAGGACCAAAAGGATGCCGGATGAGTGGAGGTGGAGTACAGTGGTGCCCTTGTACAAGAACAAAGGGGACATCCAGTGCTGCAACAACTATAGGGGTATCAAATTAATAAGTCACACCGTGAAGGTCTGGGAGCGGGTGATCGAGGCGAGGGTGAGGGAGGTGACATCTATATCTGGGACCAGTTCGGTTTCATGCCGGGCCGCTCCACTACAGAAGCTATCCACCTTGTCAGGTGGCTGGTGGAGCAGTTCAGGGATAAGAAGAAGGACCTGCACATGGCACTTATCGACTTGGAGAAGGCGTATGACAAGGTCCCAAGAGAGGTGCTATGGAGGTGCTTGGAGGCGAAGAGCGTGCCGGAAGCCTACATCAGAGTAATCAAGGACATGTACGATGGAGCTAAGACTAGGGTTAGGACGGTGGGTGGCTACTCAGACCATTTTCCAGTGGTTATGGGGCTCCATCAAGGATCGGCGCTTAGCCCTCTCTTATTTGCCTTGGTGATGGATGCTCTAACCCGTCATATTCAAGGGAATGTGCCTTGGTGTATGCTATTTACTGATGACATAGTTTTGATAGACGAGACGAGGGTCGGTGTTAATGAGAGGCTAGAGGAATGGAGACAGACTCTCGAGTCTAAGGGTTTCAAAATAAGTAGATCTAAGACAGAATACCTAAAGTGCAAGTTTAGTGCCGAACCGAGCGAAGTAGGCAGAGACATGATGATTGGATCTCAGGTCATCGCCAAGAGGGACAGTGTCAGATATCTTGGGTCGGTGATTCAGGGGGACGGAGAGATTGACGGGGACGCCACTCATCGTATAGGAGCGGTGTGGTCAAAGTGGAGGCTTGCATCAGGAGTCCTGTGTGACAAGAAAGTTCCACATAAACTCAAGGGGAAATTTTATAGGGCTGTGGTTAGACCTGCAATGTTGTATGGGGCGGAGTGCTGGCCCGTGAAGAACTCTCATGTTCAGAGAATGAAGGTTGCGGAGATAAGGATGCTCAAGTAGATGTGTGGGCTCACCAGGTTAGATAAGATTAAAAATGAAGTTATTCGAGAGAAGGTGGGGGTGGCCCCGGTGGATGAGAAGATGCGAGAAACGAGGCTAAGGTGGTTCGGGCATGTGCGTAGGAGAAGCCCTGATTCCCCGGTGAGGAGTTGTGAGCGGCTGGCGATTGTCGGCGTTTGGCGAGGCAGAGGGAGGCCTAAGAAGTATGGGAGAGGTGATTAGGCATGACATGGCTAGACTGCAGGTTTCCGAGGACACGACCCTTGATAGGAAAGTCTGGAGGTCTAGTATCAGGGTTGTAGGATATGGGCTCCTAGAGTTTTTGATACTCCTCACCCGGGGTTGGGTGAGGCTTGGCAGGGCTATCCATAGATAATTTATGTTTTGGTTTGTGTCTCCCTTATGGTAGTTATTTATGGTAGTTATTGTATGATACTATTGCATGCTATTTTATTTATATTTCTTATGCTTAGATAATTATTTACGCTGTTTCTGCTGGAGTTACTAATGCTCTTCTGTTTTTGTTTGTTTTTTTGTTGTTCCTTTCCTTCACTGAGCCGAGGGTCGATTGGAAACAGCCTCTCTGCCCTTTCGGGTAGGGGTAAGGCTCATCTACATATTACCCTCCCCAGACCCCACTTTTTGGGACTATACTGGGTAGTTGTTGTTGTTGTTGTTGTTATTCGCGAAAAGGATAATCTTGAGAATAATTATTGGATTTTATGCTGCTAAAATAGAAAATAAGTTGATTTTAAAAAATCTTTAAAAATTAGGTAAAATACCAAAACATCTGGACATACTTATATATGCATATACATGTTACTTTGAAGGTTTTTTTAGTACAAAAGTATATAGGAAAAAATTGGTTATCAATAGCCAACTTGTTAGGACAAGTACTAGAGAGTCAAAAGATCACCTTCCATGAGGATACCACCTACAACATTAAGTCACAACAGGGCATTGCATATCATAGTATAATTCGAGGACAAATTCATCGTCAGGGTCTGAATAGATGAGGGATCAAGCCTCAATATTTGTCCATTGATTACTCTACAAAGGTTGGGAAAAGATTATCATGAGATATGGGCAAGGAGTATTAACATGAAAGCATTTGATTGGTCTTAGAGGGCCACGAATGGGGAGATTATTAACCTTTGTCTGCAGATGGGACCAACTTGGTTTGATGTTGAGTTCCAAGTATTGGACATATAAGCTACATACAATCTTCTATTGGAACGACCTTGGATACATGCCGCTGGGGCTGTGGCTTCCATGCTATACCAGTCCGTGAAATTCGAATGGAACCATTAGGAGGTAATCATTTACTGGGATGGAGTAGCCCCATTTACCCCAGTCAAACCGTTCCGGTTGTCGAGAATAGAAGAAGGCTGGGTGGAGAGACTTATCACCACATTGAGAATGTCAATGAAATTGAGAAGGACAAGTGGTGGAGTAACAAAATGGAAAGCATACTGGCATGGTCTGGGTATGAACCCGGTAAGGGGCTTGGGAAGAAACCCAAGGGCATTACCAAATTGATACAGTTAAAATGTCACGACACAACTTTCGGGCAAGGATATCCATACACCTGGCAACAATATAATGATTGGTCACCACCATGGCATGGTCCTTACTACCCTCTTGATCAGCGAGTCTCATACCCGAGTCAGACTTTTCACCATGACGACACAATATGGGGATATGCAGGGGAAGAAGCTTTTGCCTGTTTAAGGAACTTGTTCCTAGAGGACGAGAATATGTATTGCAATGTGATAGTTGAGGAGGATAAGGAAGAAGGTCACACCATTCAAACCGTAGATACGGGAGCTTCTCTCAAGAATTGGACTTCCACACCATCCCGGATCCACCGAGTTTCTGGGTAGCTTGGCAATTTGCTTGACTCGTCTTAATAGTCATTCTAGGCATTTAAGATATTTTAAGTATTTTTTTTAAAAGTCGCATTTTGTTTCGAAATAATTACTCGAGCCATCAGATCGTACCTGTTTTGGATATTTTCAAATTTAAATCAATGCATTGCTATTTAGCATTCATTATTATTTTTCACGTTTTTCTTCTACAACATTATTATTACTTTTCCTGATCAACTGATGATTGTGACATGTAATGTAAAAATGCAATATAAGGATAATGATTCAGAAGAAGAGGATGAAATACCTGAGGAGGATGTCAGAGTTGAGAATTTTGAGAACAAACCCAAGTCCAATCTAGATGAAAGCAAAGAAATAAATTTCGGACATTCTGAAACCGTCAAAGAAACTCACATAAGCCTTCACTTATCTCCGTCAGAGAAGGAAGAATACACTCGTTTCCTGAAAGAATATGAGGTATTCTTTCATGGCCATATGATGATATGACCGATTTAAGCACATCAATAGTGGCACATAAGTTGCCCACCAATCCAATATGTCCACCATTGAAGCAAAAACTTAGAAAGTTCAAACCAAACATGAGCCTAAAGATCCAGAAAGAAGTCACTAAGAAGATTAAATCCAAAATCCTCAGGGTTGTTGAGTACCCAACCTGGTTAGACAATATATACTAGTTTCGAAGAAAGATGGGAAAGTTAGGGTGTGTGTTGACTATCGGGATTTAAACAGAGGAAGTCCCAAGGACGATTTCCCATTACCAAATATACACATCCTAATCTACAATTGTGCCAAGAATGAACTCTAATCCTTTGTAGATTGCTTCGCGGGTTATTACCAGATTTAGATGGACGAAGAAGATGCATAGAAAACAATTTTCATTACACCGTGGGGAGTGTACTGCTACAAAATGATGCCATTTGGTTTGAAGAACGTTGGGGCTACCTACATGAGAGCCATGAAGACCATCTTCCATGATATGATACACAAGGAAATAAAGGTGTATGTTGACGATGTCATCATCAAATCCAAGAGGGCCACAGATCAAAGATTAGACTTGAGGAAGTTCTTTTGATAGGCTAAGGAGGTACAATCTTAAACTGAACCCCGCAAAATGTGCATTCGAGGTTACCGTACAACGACTGTTGGGATTCATTATCAGCCACCGAGGAATCGAGTTGGAACTTTCCAAAGTTAAGGCTATCATAGAATTACCACCACCAAAGAGCAAAAATGATGTTATGAGCTAGAGGATTCATAACAAAAAAGAAGCAAAGAAAGGAGATATATAGCACACATTACAACATGTAAATAGTAAAGTAAACAATGAGTATGAAATTGTAAGGTAAACACATAGGGGTGAGGCAAAATATTTAGACAAAGGACATACCAGTTTTACAAAAAATAAGTAAGCAAAAATAGCCTTGGAAGAGCAAAATTGCAACATAACAGTTCCAGATATCTCAGAAAAAAAGCGGAATGTAGAAAGAGTATTGAACTCAAAGTAGTGTGTGAGATTAAGGAGTGGTAGTGTGAACTTAAAAGCTCGAGATATTGAACTCAGAGTGGTCTTAAAAGTATTGAAGGGTAGTCCTTTTTATATGTGTATAAAATGAGTAAGAAAGGGAAGGAAATAATTTTGAAATCAGTCTCATATGATATCCCTTCACTTAAGAGATTTTATTTCAAACGGGTAAAATACAATTAAGGAAAGAAATTTTTTTTAAATGTTTTCACAGTAGCATAAAAAGAGTAAATACATAGAGTTTATTAAAGGGAAAAGTCCATTGGTACTTGGTTTGCAAAGATAAAGGAAAGCGAATCAATCAGACAGCCAGTAAAATCAAAGTAACAGGCTCTGTTCAAATGAACCATGTAGAGAAAAGGTAAAGAAGTTTCAATTAGAGAAAATTAATAACAATCAGTAAGGTTCCATTAAAAGGAATTCGAAATCAATCAATTAGTTGGTAAAAACCTTTTGAAAGAAGAGTTCTCATATATAAAGCACACAAACATGTGAATAAAGATGTTTATTTCAAAGAGCATTTAATCAAAGAGAGGTCCAGAATCATAAGCAAGAAAGGGTTCAAGTCAAGTTTTAGCAGACTTGCAACGAGTCTGAGAGTCTAGGGTCCCAAAGTGGAACCCTAAGTCACACAAACATAGAAATGGCCAGAAGAAACCCTAAATACCGGTGTTTTAGACAATAGAGATGAGAATGCAAGCCATTTGATAGACGCTTCAGAATTCCTTTCAAAGGCTTATGAGAAACAAGCAGACACAATACACACTTAGAAGCATGGAGAACACGTTTGAGAAAGACTCGGGACTTGACCAAATTCAAAAGAAGAGGTGATACAAACGTAGGCAAAACAAATGAATCAGGCTTAGTAAGAACACAAAAATAGTCCAGTAAAGCAAACAACATCAAAGAACTCACAGTAAACACATATAGTAAACGAGTTAGGATAAACAATACGGATAAACATGTGAGTACAGGAATTACATATAGAGTAGAAAAAGAAATTAGAGGAACCATATATGCGTAGTAAAGGAAGTCAGACAAACACACATAATGAAGAAAAAAAAGAATCAGAGATATGCCTTTGAAAACCTTTCAGAAACCCTAAATCAAAATTAAACAATTTTTAAGAGAGAGTTTTCGGAAAAACCTTTTAAAAGTTCAATAGAACACAGAAATGTTCCAGATCTAAGAGAATACGCAAGTAAAGAACATCAGATAGCTTAGGGTTTCAGAATAAACCCTAGAAATGAGAAGGTCTTTGAGGAAAGTCGGATGCTGAGACGGAGAGACTCATAATGACTTAAACACGCCGAAAATGGCTGGAGAAGGCATAGATCTAAAGATCTGAGAAGATCTGAAAGAAAACCATCAAGGTAAACCTTTAAAACCTCGAGCATCCAAGGTATAATGGTGGAGAGGGGTGAGTACAGACCGTCCATGGCCTGAGAAGCCATGAATTCTTGTGAAACCATGGTGAAATAAGGTAGGAGGAGGCAGGGTTTCGAAGGGTTGTTAAGAGGATTTGAGAGAGTTTGGGATTCAAAGGTGGCGGCCAGGTGATAATGAGGTATTGGGGTACGTCATTGGGGGTTAAAAATGGTAAGGTGGATTAATGGCCGTTGATCAAAATGATCAACGGCCAAGATCAATAATAAAAACCGGGTGGGTTTTTAAATTGGGTCTAGGCCGAGTAAAAAGTTGGAGTTGTGTTGATTTAATTGGGATAGAATTGGATCAACTTAAGGGCTACAATTTAAATTTACAATAGGCTGTAACTGAAATAAATGTGGCTAAATATTAAATAGCTAGTTTTGCAAGAATTATAATTATATGCAACTTAGCTTTAAAAATGCCAGATAAATTTGTAAAAATATACAAAATATCACCTTTATATTTTAGTGTAAATATGTGAATAAAATAAGTCATTCGCGAAAATGATAATCTTGAGAATAATTATTGGATTTTAAGCTGCTAAAATAGACAATAAGTTGATTTTAAAAAATCTTTAAAAATTAGGTAAAATACCAAAACATTTGGACATGCTTATATATGCATATACATGTTATTTTGAAGTTTTTTTGAGTACAAAAGTACATAGAAAAAAATTGGGTATCAATAGCCAACATGCTAGGACAAGTACTGGAGAGTCAAAAGATCACCTTCCATGAGGATGAACTACCACCTGCAAGGTTAAGTCACAACAGGGCATTGCATATCATAGTACAATTCGAGGACAAATTCATCGCCAGGGTGGGAATAGATGAGGGTTCAAGCCTCAATATTTGTCCATTGATTACTCTAAAAAGGTTCGGCAAAGATTATCATGAGATACGGGCAAGTAGTATGAACGTGAAAGCATTTGATGGGTCTTAGAGGGCCACGTTTGGGGAGATTATTAACCTTTGTCTATAGATGGGACCAACTTGGTTTGATGTTGAGTTCCAAGTATTAGACATATAAGCTACATATAATCTTCTATCGGAACGACCTTGGATACATGCCGCTGGGGCTGTGGCTTCCACGCTATATCAATCCATGAAATTTGAATGGAACCATCAGGAGGTAATCATTTACTGGGATGGAGTAACCCCATTTACCCTAGTCAAACTGTTCCGGTTGTCGAGAATAGAAGAAGGTTGGGTGGAGAGAATTATCACCACATTGAGAATGTCAATGCAATTGAGAAGGACAAGTGGTGGAGTAACAAAATGGAAAGCGTACTGGCATGGTCTGGGTATGAACTCGGTAAAGGGCTTGGGAAGAAACCCCAGGGCATTACCAAATTGATACAGTTGAAATGTCACGACACAACTTTCGGGCTAGGATATCCATACACCTAGCAAGAATATAATGATTTGTCACCACCATGGCATGGTTCTTATTACCCTCTCGAGTAGCCAGTCTCATACCCGAGTCAGACTTTTCACCATGACGACACAATTTGGGGATATGCAGAGGAAGAAGCTTTGGCCGATATAAGGAACTTGTTCCTGGAGGACGAGAATATGGATTGCAAAGTGATAGTTGAGGAGGATAAATAAGAAGGCCTCACCATTCAAACCATAGAGAAGGGAGCTTCTCTCAAGAATTGGACATCCACACCATCCCGGATCCACCGAGTTTCTGGGTTGCTTGGCAATTTGCCTGACTTGTTTTAATAGTCATTCTAGGCATTTAAGATATTTTAAGTATTTTGTTTTAAAAGACCCATTTTGTTTCGAAATAATTACTCGAGTCATCGAGCCGTACCTATTTTGGATATTGTTCAAATTTAAATAAATGTATTGCTATTTAGCATCCATTATTATCATTCACATTTTTCTTCTACAACATTATTATTACTTTTCCTGATGAACTAATGATTGTGACATGTAATGTGAAAACGCAATATAAGGATAATGACTCAGAAGAAGAGGATGAAATACCTGAAGAAGTTGTCAGAGTTGAGAATTTTGAGAACAAACCCAAGTCCAATCTAGATGAAACCAAAGAAATATTGGGATATTCTGAACCCGTCAAAGAAACTCACATAAGCCTTCATTTATCACCGTCAGAGAAGGAAGAATACACTCGTTTGCTGAAAGAATATGAGGATATTTTTGCTTGGTCATGTGATGATATGACCGATTTAAGCACATCCATAGTGGCACATAAGTTGCCCACCAATCCAATGTGTCTGTCAGTGAAGTAAAAACTCAGAAAGTTCAAACCAGACATGAGTCTAAAGAACCAGAAAGAAGTCACTAAGCATATTAAAGCCAAAATGCGTAGGGTAGTTTAGTACGCAACCTGGTTAGCCAACATTGTACTAGTTTCGAAGAATGATGGGAAAGTTAAGGTGCATGTTGACTATCGGGATTTAAATAGAGGAAGCCCCAAGGATGATTTCCCATTACCAAATATACACATCTTAATCTACAATTGTGCCAAGCATGAATTCTAATCCTTTATAGATTTCTTCGCGGGTTATCACCAGATCTGGATGGACGAAAAAGACGCGGAGAAAACAACTTTCATTACACCGTGGGGAGTGTACTGCTACAAAATGATGCCATATGGTTTCAAGAACATTGGGGCTACCTACATGAGAGCCATGACGACCATCTTCCATGATATGATACACATATGAATAAAGGTGTATGTTGACGATATCATCAAATCAAATATGGACGCAGATCAAAGATTAGACTTGATGAAGTTCTTTTGATAGGCTAAAGAGGTACAATCTAAATCTGAACCCCGCAAAACGTGCATTCGAGGTTGCCGTTCGAAAGCTGGTTGTATTCATCATCAGCCACCTAGGAATCGAGTTTGACTTGTCTAAAGTTAAGGCTATCATAGAATTACCACCACCAAAGAGCAAAAATGATGTGATGAGATTCCTGGGACGCCTCAATTACATCACCCTCTTCATAGCATAGTCCACGGTAATATGTGAGCATATCTTCAAAATTTTGAAAAAGGATGTTGAAACTAGTTGGACAAAATATTGTCAAAAGGCTTTTGACAAAATTAAGGAATACTTATCGACGCCACTAGTACTAGTCCCACCAGAACCTATAAGACCTTTGCTACCCTATCTGTCCGTATTAGATGGGGCTTTCAGATGTGATTTTGGGCAACATGACGATACAGGAAGAAAGGAGCAAGTCATATACTACTTGAGTAAGAAGTTCACACCTTACAAAGCCCGGTATTCTCTGCTAGAACGCACTTACTGTGCTTTGACATGGACAACTCAAAAATTGAGGCATTACTTCTGTTCCTATACCACATACCTCGTATCTAGGATGGACCCTCTAAAGTACATATTTCAGAAGACCATGCGAACCGGGAAGTTAGACAAGTGGTAGATATTGTTAAGTGAGTTTGATATCATCTACGTAACTCAAAAGGCGATCAAATCACAAGCATTGACAGTTGCTGAAAATCTTGTGGGAGGAGAATACGATCCACTAAAATGTATTTTCCTAATGAAGAAGTGTCATTCATAGGAGAGGACATTGAAGAAGCCTATGACGGTTGGAGAATTCTCTTCGACGGAGCTGCCAATTTCGAAAGAGTGGGTATTGGAGCGATTTTTTGTATCAGAGATAGGTAAACATTATCTGTTGTCCGCAAAGCTTAGGTTCCCGTGCACCAAAAATATGGAAAAATATGAGGCTTGCATCATGGGGCTCAATTTGGTAATCGATATGAATATACGAGAGTTGCTGGTAATTGGTGATTCCCATCTTCTGGTTCAGATAGAATAGACTATGAAAAATATAAAGATATTGCCATATTTGTATCATGTACAGGAATTGATGAAGAGGTTCACAAAGATAAAATTCAGACATGTTCCAAGATTCCAGAATTAATTTGCAGACGCACTGACCACCTTGTCATCAATGATACAACCAACATCCAGATAAGAATTTCATTGATCCCATCCCGGTGATGATCCATGACCAATTGGCTTACTGTTCTCATGTTGAAGAAGAAATGGATGGAAAAACATGGTTCCAAGACATCAAAGAATATTTGGCAAAAAAATACTACACGAAACAAGCGAACCATACTTAGAAACGCACACTACGGAGGCTGTCCAATCACTTCTTCCAAAGAGGATGGACCCTGTATAGAAGAAATCCTGATCTGGAGTTGTTAGGTGTGTTGACACAAAGGAGGCTTCTACATTGCTTATGGTGATACATGCTGGAACTTGCGGACCGCATATGAACGGTTTTGTCCTAGCCATAAAGATACTCAGAGCTGGATATTTTTTGATGTCCATAGAAATGGATTGCATCAGGTACATCTAGAAATGCCACCAATGTCAGGTACATGAAGACATGATAAAGGTTGCACAAAACAAGCTCAATTCAACAAGTGCGCCTTTTCCTTTTGCTGCCTAGGGAATGGATGTCATCGGTCCGATCGAGCCCACCACTTCTTGCGCACCGGTTCATTTTAGTGGCTATCGACTATTTCACAAAATGGGTAGATGCTGCATCTTACAAAGTTGTAATCGAGAAAGTCATCACAAATTTTATCAAGGATCGTATTGTTTGTCGATTCGGGGTACCTGAGTCCATTTTCACCGATAACGCTGTCAATCTCAATATTGATATGATTAAAGCCATGTGTGAAACCTTCAAAATCAAGCAAAAAAACTTTAGAACATACAAGCCTCAAATGAATGGAGCTGTGAAATATGCCAGCAAGGACATCAAGAAGATACTGAGGAAGAAGGTAGAAAATTACAAATAATGGCACGAGAAGTTACCCTTTGCCTTATTGAGATATCACACCACATTGCACACATCAACCGGAGAAACTCCCTATTTACTGGTTTATGGTAACGAAGTTGTTATTCCAGTCGAGGTAGAAATTTCTTCCTTAAGGATCATACAAGAAGCTGAACTCAGTGATGAAAAATGGATAAGGAGACGATATGAGTGACTAGCCGTTTTGAAAAACAATGAATGCAGTATGTCACGATCAGTTTTATTAGAATAGAATGTCCAGAGATTTCAACAAAAGGGTCAGACCAAGACAATTCGCACCGGGGCAGCTAGCGCTGAGACGTATCTTCCCGCATCAGGATGAAGCTAAAGGAAAATTTTCACCCAACTGGCAAGGTCCTTACATGGTTCACCAGGTGCTAACAGGAGGAGCACTCATACTTGCAGAAATGGACGTAGAAGTTTGGCCAAAACCTATCAATTCAGACGCAGTTAAGAGATACTATGTTTAGACTGTTTACATTCCTTCATCTGATGTAACTGACTACGTTTGACCTGATTCCCATTTAAGAGGGGATACATAGGTAGCCCTGTGGGTTCAACCATATCTTACTAAAATCTTCATTCCCCTTAGAACCAAAAACTGGAATAGAATTTAGAGGAGTATCCTAAAAATTCAAAAGAAAGTCCAGCTGAATATTCCGAGGAAAATCCAAAAACTTTTGTTGCACGCAAAAAGGCCGACGAATCAAACTGGGGCAGAATTTTGTGGAGGACCCTAAAAATTTTAGTGCAAGGAAGTCGCAATGACTCTAAAAGTGTTACAGTCATTAGTTCATCTAATTTACTAGATATTATATACCACTATGTTTTTTAAAATAAGTCTATTTCATCAATAAGCGCATGTTTTCGGAAACTCTATTTCTATGGCCGCCAGGTGTTACTTAGGGTAACTAGAACAGGGCCTCCAGAACAAAGCAAAGAAAAACAAGCAGGCAAAGGCACGAACCAACCTCTCCCTACGAAACTCATGATTTTTATTTGGATGCAAGCACAGTGAACATAGCAGGAGTATTTGGAAATATACACATATCAAAATCACTATCAGTCAGACCACCAGACACAAATATATCTCCAGCTAAGAAATTGCTACTCATATTTGCTACTACTGCATAAGGCTAAGCATTTCCTTCTCTTGCAAGAGACTAAGCCATGTCTCAATCTTGCATGAGGCTAAGCCCTACCTCCGTACTTTCACAAGGCTAAGCATTGCCTTTTCTTTGCATGAGGCAAAGCCCTGCCTCCATATTTGCATAAGGCTAAGCATTGACTTCTCTTTAAATGAGGCTAAGCGCTTCCTCCACATTTGCATAAGGCTAAGCATTGCCTTCTCTTTGCATGAGACTAATCCCTGTCTCAAATATTGCATGAGGCTAAGCCCTACCTCCCTATTTGCGTAAGTCTAACCACTGCCTTCCCCTGCATGAGACTAAGCATCTGTGTCCTCTATTTGCATGAGGCTAAGCCCTACCTCCCTATTTGTATAAGGCTAAGTTCTGCCTTCCCTTGCGTGATACTATACACTGTCTACCCTTACTCGCATAAGGCTAAGAAGTACCTTCTCCTGCAGTGCCTGAATGAAGGGAAGCAGATCAAGTGATATGCCTTTTTTGTGAAGCTGTTATTTGGGTTATCAATCGCTCAGAAGCTTATGCCATTCCCTATGTATTTATCTTGACAACTGTGCTTGAAAGATTGAATGTTCCCCCTGAAAAAGTGGGAAATGGCTTCAAGCAAAGAGCATTTTGGCAGCAAAACCCTTTAAGTTTGTGATTATGTGCTCAGTACAGCTCTATTGAACCGGGTTCTTCAGTAAAATATCCTGTGAATAATAAGTTCAGAGCCTTAGTTCATGAGGTTGTGACAAAGCATGTTGAGGTAGCAAGGCTTCATGCCAGAGTTGTTGAATTTGAGGGAGAAAGGAATGGGTTAAGAGCTGAACTGGCTAAGGAGAAGGAGAAAAATGAAGGAATGCTTCAACAGATGCTCAATCTGCTACAAACCCAACTCTCCAGCTCTTCTAACCCTTATGTGTCTTTTCCTAGTGTGAACCAGTCTAGACCCCGCCCCCCCTAGTGGCCCGGCTTGGGATTTTATAAGTTTATCTATTTTTCTCAAGGTTTGATAATTTTTTTTTTCTAGTGGACTGCTATGTAAAAACACCCCACTAATCAATGAATGCAGCTTTTCTTGCTTTTTTGTTAATTTTTTTCTTAATAGCTATCTTTGATAAGTTGATTTCTGATTAAGTAAAGCATGTGTTCACTTGCAGTTACCCCGGTGGCCATGAGTACTAACTAAATTACTAGGATTCACATTAGTTATGTAACTTTTTGATAATGCCAAAAGGGGGAAGATATGATGCTAAAATTCACTATCTGAACAAATGATGTTTATGACCTAACTTAAATTTGGCCCTTTATGACAAATTGAAAATTTTCTAAGTGTTGATATTTCAGCTGAGTTTCACAGGTTCTCTGATCTCTAATAGCACAGAGTTTGTCATCATCAAAAAGGGAGAATTTGTTTGCCCAAGTTCAGTTGAAGTTTTGAAGATTGACAAATGAACTCAAGGAAGGACCTGGTCCATCTTGAGAGACACGGTTAGTCATAACCATTGCACATGGAAGGCACGTGAAGAAGATATGTATTGAAGATTATGCAGCAAATATCTTTTGAATGGAATCGAAAAGGTTGCATTGAGTTCTAAGGAGGACAGTCTCTGTATGATAAGAGAACACAATCCTAAGCTAGGATAAATATGGGAGTTTGTATTGGTTAAGGACACAATCCTAAGCAAGGATAAGGATGGGAGTTTGTATTGGTTAAAGACTCAAATAGACTAAGGATAAGCATTGGAGTATTGATCAAACTCTAACTGCTAATCTATTAAATAGCCAAATTGTTCTATTTTACAGGTAATGCACATACACAAAAGTTAAGCATATTTGAGAGCAAAAAGAGCAAGTCTGATTTGCAAGAAACATATGCGAGATACAAGTGTGCACATCTGAAGCTACATGAAATAAGATAGAAGAACCAGTTTCATCATTGTGTTTATTCTAAGCCTAGTTCAATGGTAGTAGGTTTTCATACTGTACCTTTCAACTTTCTTAGAAGCAATTGTATTACGTACTTTGAGTAGTCAAGTTAGAGTTAACTTGAAAGTGTCGCAACAGTTGAGGTTGTGTGCCACACTGGGATTAGAGTTTATCCTTAAGTTTAAAAGAGTTTTGTAAATGTAGTTTTCGGCTCAATTATTTTAGTGGGGTTTAAAAAATCCTACTGAGTAGTAGGTCACGGTTTTTTTCACCTTTTGAGTCAGGTGTTTTCCACGTAAAAATCTCTGTCCACTTTACTTTCAGTATTTATTACTCCGCAAATTATTGTAGTTAGAACACTTTGAAGAACCAGGTTCTTCCAACGCAAAAATTAGGTACCACACGAATCATCTCCCCCCCCCCCCCTCTCTTGTGTGGTATTGACATTTATAACATCAGTGCCCCTATTTCAATGCCATCCTACAGAGTTTCTACTGTCTGCCAGCTATTCAGGGTTCCTCCAATAGATATTCAGGTCCCCAGGGTTCTTCTGGTTCCTATTTTTGTGTTGTACCAGAGAGTTCATACCGTCCACCGACTATTCAGAGTTCCTCCGGTGGGTATTCAGGCCATCAGGGCCAGGCTTCCGAACAACAGCCTATGGTGCCTAGAGGTTGTTACAAGTGTGGAGATCCGGATCACATGAAGAGGACTTTCCCTAGACTTCTATGTATTTCATTATATTCATTGTCTTTTTTCATTCTATTTCAATATGTTATATGTATTTTATTATATTTAATGTTCCCTTTATTCCATGAATATATTTATATATTTTTCTAATTAACATAATTTATGTATTCAGATGTATTATATAATTTCTCTTAAGATTACTATATATTTTTTGGGTATTTTTCGGTTGAGAATCTTTTTATAACTGGAAAAACAAAAATTGTGTGTTATAATTGAGTTTTTTGAGTTATATTAAGAGTCTATTATGTTAATTGATTCACTTTTCATTTAAAAATAGTGTAATCCATTGTTTCACGCCATGAATACAGTCGAATACAATAATATGTCCAGTTGTAATCACATGTTTCACATGAATATAGTCGAATACCCCCGAATACAAAAATGTATCTAACTATAATCTCTTGTTTCATGCCTAGAAATGCTACTGTATTCTTGAATACAGTAGCTTAAATACACTGAACACACTTTAAAAACCTGAAAATATAGCTATAGGAAGTAATATAGTAAATGGTAGCTACAGCTAGCTAATAACCACTAAAACATAGTGGTTTCTGAAAGTTTCTCTTTATTGATCTCGGACCATCTTAATCCACCTAATCCCACACATTTAAAGTTGAACTGATTTTTAGCCAAATTGATCCATGAGAAACTTCAATAAAATATCTTAGAAATAATTTATTTCTTGCTTGATAGTTATATATGACCATAAAAAAGAAAAAAAAAGTCGTTACTTAGTAATTATATAATTCATAAGAAACTATGAATATAATTTTTCTAGTGGATTTTACTGGGTCATTGTTGTTGTTGTTGTTGTACATTTATAAGAAAATAACACATATCAATTAAAGCTTGGTATGAGTTGGGTGGGTTGGGTTATGACCTAAATTTTAGTCCATCTTGACCCAACTCATCTCTGCCCTATAACTGTTGGACGAGTCAACAACCTAATTATTCATTGACTCAACCCATTTTGACACGCCCGAAATCGACCCAACCCACTCATACATATATGCTGACGACATGCATGTACCAATATGAAAAGTGTCAACTTCAATTAATTCACAGAGCAAAGTAAATTTAAATTATCAATTCACATAAAGATAAAATTTATAATAAGAGGAACTTGTTAGCGTATATACATTAAATCCACGTGATATAAAAATTATAACGCTGTTGCTAGTCAGTCTTTACCTAACTTTGTTCTGAGATTTTTCTGTCACTTATCGTTTACAATAGCGTCTTAATGTTTAAAGCGATACAAGTTGGAAGAAGATGAACTTGATTAATACTTTAATTAACTAGTTTGAGACCTTTTTGTTGACTTAACATGCATGAAAGGACGTGCATTTTCATCTCACCATCAACTTTACATAAATATAGACTAAAATTCATTATAAAAAATGGTCGCAAGTCTTCGCTAAGATTGATGTACGCAACTATCAGAATTGACAATTTGGGAGAAAGAAGAAAATACAACCCGTTCAAAGTATTTGTTTTTTCCAGCTGTACACTAAGCAACCAAAGTACATTCAATACCTTTACTTTGTTTAGGGGATTCAAATAAACTAATTTTTTCACTCATTTTTCCCCTAATGGAACAAAAAAACAGTATAACGTATAAAAGAATACCACTTTGCAGGGGTAAAAGACAATGATATAGTAGTGACGGCTTGAAGTTGGAAAAGAAGAGAGAAATAGTTAATTACCTTATAAAGAATCATACAGTCAATGTGCAGTGAATTATGCTTATATAAAAAATTTAGCACACACTAACAAAACGACTTTATTAAAGTACCAAAGACCACGTACGAAACTATACATTTCGTGAATTTAGCAATATATATTGATTTAAAGGCTTGTTTTGGAATCATCATTAATAGGTGTTTGGAAAATTTTGGTTAAGTTGGAAAAAAAAATATTTAAAATTGAAGTTGAAAAATTAATTAGACCCTGTTTGGATTGACTTATTTTAAGAGCCCGTTTGGACATAAGAAATTTTAATCTTTTTTTTGAAAAAAAATCACTTTTTTTTAAATCTGCGTTTGTTCATAAAATTTTCAATTTTCACTTGAAGATGTATTTTGGAATTTTTTAAAAATTTGAAAAACTTCAAAGAGTTGTTTTAATATTTTCACTCAGATCACTCATAAAATTTTAAAACAACGTAAATGATATTCATGTTCAAACACAACTCTAAACTTCAAATGCCATTTTCAGTTTTTTTTGAAATTTTACAATTCTTATGTCCAAAAGCCTATTTGGATAAAGTAAAAAAATATATTTTTAAGTATTTATTTTCAAGCTAAAATGATAAAAACAAGCTAAAAACTAGAATTCTTAACTTATTTGCTTGAAAGTCATTTTTAAAAAGCTCATCAAAATGGGCTCTTAGCTTGAAAGTTAAAGTTGTGTTTGAATTTCATTTTTTCTTTAAAAAAATTATTAAATGTCGTTTGAAATACTCCACAAAAAAGTTTTTTATGAGTTCACTACCATATTAAATATTGATGTTCAGTATTTTTATAGCATGTTTGGTCAAGCTTCTTTTTGGCCAAAAATATTTTTTTGAGAAGTACTTTTGAGAAAAATATACTTAAAAGCAGTTTTTTAAAGCTTGGTCAAACACTAATTGATGCTCAGAAGTGCTTTTCAAACTAATTAGCCAAACACAAACTGCTTCTCACCAAAACTATTTTTATGAAAAATATTTTTGGAAAAAAACACTTCTCAAATAAATTGATTTTTACAGCTTGGCCAAAGGGGCCATTTGCATCCTCTAACCTGCATTTAAAAAATTAGCAAGATTATTAAATTATTTGTCAGGAATCGAATTTCCCACCCTCGGGAATCTTGATGGCGCCTACTAATAGGAGCTAGGCAAGCCAAATCAATTTACTTCTTTTAGCATATATCGACCATTCAATAAAAACAAAGCATAATATGATAAAGCGAAAGTCTCTAGTATAATAAACTGAAGGAAATGCGGAAGTTTAACAAAATCCTCTACTCAAGACTTGTGTTACAATACTCACGAACGTCTAGAGAATACTAAATACAAGGTTTGAATGAAATATAAAACTGCATGCTTCGATAAAAGATGATAACACTGAATAAAATAGAAAGGGACTCCGGACCTGCGGATGTCAGAAAGGCTACCTCGAATGTCCCTGGACGGAAGTCAGCTCCCAATAAACTAATGTTGTTGTCCAAAAGCTACTCCGGCTCCGTAATCTGTGCAAAAAGATGCACATAGTGTAGCATCAGCACAACTGACTCCATGTGCTGGTAAGTGCCTGGCCTAACCCCGGCGAAGTAGTGACGAGGCTAGACCGGACTACCAGAAAAACCTGTGCAGTTCAATATATATATATATATATATATATATATATATATATATATATATATATATATATATATATATATATATATATATATATATATGCGCAATAGAAAGAAATACAGAAATTAACCAGTCAAGAGGGGCGGGAGCATGATGAAGGGGCTGTAACAGTTTAGAATATAAAATCAATAAATAAGGAATGAAACAGTACGACTACAATGTCAACGAGAGTAGAAAGACAACAGTTGCACGGCACCGTCCTTCATTCTTTTACTCTCGTCCTCACCAAAATAATCACATAAAGTGCACAGCATCATCCTTCGTGTTATCTCACATAAACACTCACATCATGGCACAGAATGATCCTTCGTGCATTAGTAATCATATCATGGCACGGAATGATCCTTCGTGCATTAGTAATCATATCATAGCACGGAATGTTCCTTCGTGCATTAGCGTATTCTCAACATAAATAGTGTACGGCATCAACCTTCGTGCTTCATCACTCTTCCTCACCCAGGCATCAATCAAAACCAATGGGGCGAGGGGATAGTCAAACAATAATAGAAATCCCGACAAGGGAAAATACAAGTAAACAGTTAAATTCCGGCAAGAAAACAACAACAATAACTTTCACGTCCCGGCAAGGGAGATAATCAATATACGATAAATAGCCCGGCAAGGGAACAACTACATCTATTTCTCTTCCTTTCATTTCTTACTCTATAATTTACTTTATCATTCGAGCCAACGCTCCAAAGAGTTTACCATTCATAATTTCCTTCTCATACTCCTTCATTACATAGAATTCATTAATTAAGCATGGAAGAGTCACAATAAGATAGGAATAAACACAATATAAGGACTTACGGTCATGCTAGAAACCGATGTATAGATACTCGTCACCATGCCTATACACCGTACTCGAGAAATAGCATTAAAAAATAAGACTCTACTCATATTCTCTCAAGCCAAAGTTAGACCAAACACTTACCTCGAATGCTCCAAACTCAACCCAAGCCTCTAGTATAGCTTTACCCCTAGAATTCACTACAAAACCGCTCAAATCTAGTCACATATTACTTGAATGTGTCAACAAATACTAATTAAATCAATTTAAATGCAAAAGAATAAATTCCCAAAGTATTGCTCAAAAATTCCCAAAGAGCTCCTAGACCCACGTTGTCAAAACCTGAGGTTCGAACCAAAACCCGGTTACCCATACCCCCACGAGTTCATATTTATGATATGTTTTCAAATCGAACCTCAAATTGATGTCCAAATCTCCAATTTTAAAAAAACCTAAGTTCTACCCAAAATCTCCATTTTTAATCATGGAAATCCTTGATTTGAAGATGAAAACATGTTTAAAGATGTTAAAGATTTACGAAATTAAGTAAAAGTTGACTTACAAATAATGTGGGAAAAAAATATTTCTTGAAAAATCACCTACGGGCGTTTGAGCGTGTAAGTTTGAAAGAATGTGAAAAATGAAGCTTAAAATCGCCTCAGTATGAAAAATGTAGGCCTCAGATGTGGGAATTGCGAATTTGGGTTCGCAATTGTGAACCACACAAGCTTGGGAATTGCGAGAAGCCTGTTCGCATTTGCGAACAACGAGGAAAACTTGAGGTTCGCATTTGCGAACCAAAGGTCGCTTATGCAGAACCTGGCCTTCGCATTTTGCAAGGTTTTACATCGCATTTGTGATGACCTCGGCCCGGTACATTCCACACATTTTGAGAGCTGACCATTCGCATTTGCAAGCCAGTCTTCCCATTTGCAGGTCATTTATGGCTGCAATTTTTTAAGGTTCAAAATGCAACTCGATACCTATCCAAATTTCACCCGAGCCCTCGGGGCTTCAACCCAAACATACATACAACCTCAAAAATATCCTACGGACTTACTCTTGTGATCAAATCGCCAAAATAACATCATATACATAAAATCAAGCCTCAAAATACATGATTTCTTCAACTTTTCATAAAACACAAATTTCTTCATTTAAAGTCCGAAACACATCAAATGACGTTCGTTTTCAACCACATTTTATAATAAGCTCTTAAACCACATATAAGACCTGTACCAGGCGCCGGAATCAAAATACGAGCCCGATACCAACACTTTCTAATCCATTTTTATTTTAAATATCCATATTAATTTCAGAAAAATAATTTCTTTTAAAAATTTATTTTTTCGGGTCGGGACCTCGGAATTCAACTCCAGGCGTACGCCCAAGTTCCATATTTTTATACGGACCCTCCGCGACTGTCAAATCATGGGTCCGGATCCGTTTACCCAAAATGTTGACCAGAGTCAACTTTAATTATATTAATATCAAAATTCATCATTTTTCACACAGAATTCATATTTAAGCTTTCCGGCTACGTGCCCGGACTGCACACGCAAATTGAAACAATCTAAACTAGATTTTCAAGGTCTCAAAGACACAAAATGAATAAGAACACAGGTGATGACCCTTTGAGTCCTCACATTATTACTTTTGTGCATTGGAGAAAGATAAGGAGAGTTTTATTAATTTCTATTTATTCTACTCTTTCGACATTATCGCTGAGTGGTAGGTTGGTGTTCTACAAGGCTGCACGTCTTGATTCTTCGCCAAACTGGATAAATAAAACGGTACGTACTTGTAAACCTGATCTACTTGTCAATTATGAGCAATACTTCCCCCTCTTTATTTTAATTTGCCTATTACAATATAATACTGGCTAACCATTATCTATCTAAATGTTGAATTGTTGAAAAAATGAAGGCGTTGAAACTTGCTGCTATATATATTGTAAAAACAGAAGTCTAAACTAATATCAAATTTTGACACGGCAGACATAATATTTGAAAAATCACTAATTTCTTCTAAACCAACCAGTTATATCTAGAACTTGAAGGACAATTTCATTTCTGTACTATGCAGTGCAGTTATTATTCATAAAACAAATAAAAGTTCTTACTCCCTCATGTTCAAAATCAGTGATTGTTTGGTTGTTTTCATACATATTAAAAAATTCACTTTTTAATATTAATTTGTAACAAAATTGACTATTATAACATTTACTAGCTCTTCATATAAATAATTCTAATACATACTCCAATATTATTTACTCCAACGACAATGTAGAAAAAAATATTAATTTATTCTGAAAATTTGAAAAAATTACTTATTATAGACTAAAAAAAAGCTAAAAAATCACTTGGAGTATCATTCTTGTAAAATAAATAAAAGAAAGTCATAATTACAACACCTCAGGCGAACGTGGATTTTGTATTAGAGCCTTCATCGAATTCCGAATTAAATAAACAAATAAATAAATACGAAGAAAGCACAGGCTGCTGGAAGTTAAGATATGCAAGCATCTTTATGACATGTATTTCTTTTTTGTTAGTATTTTATTTTCTTTTTCACCACAAGGTTATACAGAAAAGTCTTTACTCCATATTCTATATAAATGCTAACCCTAGATGTTCATGAACTACATCTCAAACCAAGCCAAAACTATAGTAATGGCTTCTCTTCCACTCCCCACCACCAACGCCATCTCTTCTTCATCTTCCTCTTCAACTACCTCAACTCTTTCCAATTCGCATTCTTCTACTTTCTTTACAAAGACATCAAAAGTTTCCACTTTAAAAAAGTACGGTAACCGTAATTTCCAAATCTCATGCAAGGGTTCAGATGATGCTGATTCTTCAAACAAACAGATCATTGATAGAAGAAACATGCTACTTGGATTAGGAGGCATTTATGGTGTTGCTACTCTTGTTGGTGGTCATCCCTTTGCCTTCGCGGCTCCTGTGCCCGGACCTGACGTTTCCAAATGTGGCCCTGCAGATTTGCCACCAGGTACTTTTACTTAGTCTGTAATATATATGAAGTCATGAGCTTGTCTTACGTTGAAAAACAAAAATGGTCAGATTGAAAGCTTTATATAAAAAAAAAATCTTGATGCACTAAACTGATAAATCCAGGCTAGAAATAGTCAAGTTAATTTCTAGTAATATATTAATACTTTTACTGTATTCTGATAAAACGTGTCCATATTTTTCCAAATAACATGGAGTTGTTCTTACGCTTCAAATCTTTTTGTCTCAAATTTGTCTAATAATTCTATTTTTCTAACAGGTGCATCACCAGTCAACTGTTGTCCTCCAACAACGGCGAACATCATCGACTTCCAACTTCCACCACCTTCAACCACCCTCCGTACACGGCCAGCAGCTCATTCCGCCGATAGTGCCTATATAGAGAAATTCAACAGAGCTATTCAGCTCATGAAACAACTTCCAGACGATGATCCACGTAGCTTCATGCAACAAGCAAATGTTCATTGTGCTTACTGTGACGGTGCATATGACCAACTAGGTTTTCCAAACTCTGAACTCCAAGTTCATTTCTCTTGGCTTTTCCTCCCTTTTCATCGTTGTTATCTCTACTTCTTCGAAAAAATCTTGGGAAGTTTGATAAATGACCCTACTTTCGCTATCCCATTTTGGAACTGGGATCATCCTGATGGCATGAGACTTCCTGCCATGTATGCGAACCGTAGTTCTTCTCTCTTTGATCCTCTTCGTGATCGGAGGCATCAGCCTCCGATCATGGTCGATCTCGACTTCAATGGAACGGATCCAAACATAAGTAACGCTCAACAAACTTCCCAAAATCTCACTATCATGTATAGGCAAATGGTTTCACTTGGAAGTACTCCGGCGACTTTCCTCGGAGACCCTTACCGTGCCGGTAGCGAACCAGGTGGTGCTGGGTCCCTCGAGAACATTCCACATGGACCGGTCCATGTTTGGACCGGTGATAGAACCCAACCTAATTTTGAAAACATGGGAGATTTTTATTCAGCTGCTAGAGACCCTATTTTTTATGCTCATCATTATAATATTGATAGATTGTGGAGTGTTTGGAAAACCCTAGGTGGAAGACGTCAAGATTTTACTGACCCCGATTTTTTAAATGCTTCGTTTTTGTTTTACGACGAAAAAGCACAAATGGTACGTATTAGGGTACGTGACTGTTTGGATACAACAAGACTTGGATATGTTTATCAAGGTGTAGCTAATCCGTGGATAAATTCTCGTCCAAGGGCTAGGGTTTCAAGTGCAATGAGTAGTGTAAGGAGACTTGTTGAAGCAAGAGCAGCTGATAATTTTCCAAGTCCAAAAGATGTTTTCCCAACGAAACTTGACCATGTGATAAGAGTTATGGTACAGAGGCCAAATAAGAAGAAGAGAAACAAGAAGGAGAAAGATGCAAAAGAGGAGATTTTAGTGGTTGAAGGGATAGAGCTGGAAACTGATGTTTTTGTCAAGTTTGATGTGTTGATTAATGATGAAGATGAGACTGTAATTTCGCCGAATAATGCTGAGTTTGCAGGTAGTTTTGTGAACGTCCCACATCATAGTCATGGTAAGAGTGACAAGAAACGTAAAACTAAGTTAAAGTTGGCTATAACTGAGCTGCTGGAAGATTTAGATGCCGAGGATGATGATCATGTGGTGGTGACTTTTGTTCCAAAGAATGGTTCTGGTGCTGTGAAAATTGGAGGTGTCAAGATCGTGCTTGAGGATTGATTGGCAGTACCAGCTAAGCTCCCGCTATACACGGTTCGGGGAAGAATCGGACCACAAAATCAATCTATTATACGCAATCTTACCCTATATTTCTGTATTCGGGTTATATTTGAGGATTGATTATGACTAGTAAAATAAAAGGGTTTTAATCAATTTCCTCAATGAATTAAGCATTTTATGTTTCCTGATATTGTAAGCGTGTTTGACTGGAATAAAGGAAGAAAACTACTTATAAGGATATTTTATCATTTTCTTTGACATGTATTACTACAACTAGTAGTTTCTCAAACTAATTAAGTAGGGCAATTTCCAATTTTACATTATTTCCTAGTGTTTAAGGTCGTCGATTGGTGGCCATGTTAGTCCAACACGCACCTCCGGGAAAAAGGTTACCTATCATGTTCATAAAATTTTAAACTTTTACTTCAAAATGCATTTTGGAATTTTTCGAAAATTTGAAAAACTCCAAAAAGTTATTTTTCAAAAGTTTCACTGAGATCACTTACAAAACTTCAAAAACAACACAAAATGGTATTCATGTCCAAACACAACTCTAAATTTCAAATACTATTTTCACTTGAAAAAAATTCTTTTTTTTAAAAAAATTTTACATTCTTATGTCTAAACGTCCACTAACTGCTTTTATGCCAAAATAACTTTTAAGTCATTTTGTAGTATATAGATAAAGTAACAAAAGTGCTTTTAAACATTTATTTTTAAGCTAATGAGAAAAACAAGTCAAAAGCTAAAAGCTAACATTCTTAACTTACTTGCTTAAAAGTCATTTAAGAAAAGCTCATCCAAACGGGCTCCTAGCTTAAAAGTTGTGTTTGAATATTACTTTTTTCTTTAAAATAATCATTAATTGTCGTTCGAAATACTCCTCAAACAAGTTTTTTAAGAGTTCAGTACCATATTAAATATTGAAGTTCAGTGTTTACAAGTCCGAATGGGCAAACCAATACTACTTCAATGATCTTTTTGCTATGTGAGCACTCTCGTTGTAGGGTTTTAGCATCCGCTAACTTGCATTTAAAAAATTAGCAAGATTATTTTAATTTCCACTTATTCTACTCTTTCAACATTATCGCTGAATGGTCGGTTGATGTTATACAAGGTTGCACGTCTTGATTCTTTGTCTAACTGGATAAATAAAATAATACGTACTTGTAAGTTGTAAACCTGGTCTACTTGTCAATTATCAGCAATATTTTCCCCTGTTTATTTGAATTTCCTGTTACAATATAATATTGGTTAACACCATTATCTATCTACATTTGAATTGTTGAATAATTATATTGAAGGCGTTGAAGCTTCATAAGCTGCTTCCTGTTTGAGATTGCATCGGAACTTGCTGTTATTGTAAATAAAAAAAATAAGTCTAAACTAGTAAATTTTGACACGGCAGACACAATATTTGAAAAAAATCATTAATTTCTTAATTCTAAACCAACAAGCTATATCTAGAAGGTCAATTCCATTTCTGTCTTATGCTGTGCAGTGATCACTCATACAACAATTAAAAGTTCTTACATTCTTGTAAATAAATAAATACATAAGTCTTACAACACCTCAGACGAACGTGGATTTTTGAATTAAACAAACAAATAAATACGAAAAAAATCACGTGCTGCAGGAAGTTAAGATATGCAAGAATCTTCCTGACATGTATTTCTTTTTGGTTAGTATTTTTTTTCTTTTTCACCATAAGTTTATAGGGAAAAGTCTTTGCTCCATATTCTATATAAATGCTAACCCTAGATTTTCATGAACTGCACCTCAAACCAAGCAAAAATTATAGTAATGGCTTCTCTTCCACTCCCCACGACCAATGCCATCTCTTCTTCATCTTCCTCTTCAACCACTTTTCCAACTTGCATTCTTCTCCTTTCTTAACAAAGACATCAAAAGTTTCCACTTTAAAAAAGTACGGTAACCGTAGTTTCCAAATCTCATGCAAGGGTTCAGATGATGCTGATTCTTCAAACAAACAGATCATTGATAGAAGAAACATGCTAGTTGGACTAGGAGGTATTTATGGTGCTGCTACTATTGTTGGTGGTCATCCCTTTGCCTTCGCCGCTCCTGTGCCCGGACCTGACGTTTCCAAATGTGGCACTGCAGATTTGCCACCAGTGACTGCTATATAGTCTGTAATATTATATATGAATCGATATCTTATGTTGAAACACAAAAATGGTTAGTTTGAAATTAAAACTTTATATCAAAAAAATCTTGATAAATTAAACTGATAAATCCAGGCCTTTTGTGAGAAATGGTTAAGTTAATTTGTAATATATTGTACCATTGTTGTATTCTGATAAAACTTGTCTATATTTTCCCAAATGATATGGAGTTGTTTTTACGCTTCAAAGCCTTTTTCTCAATTTTGTCTATGTTCTTTTTTTTTCCTTACAGGTGCAGCGCCAGTCAACTGTTGTCCTCCGATAACGGGAAATATCATAGACTTCCAACTTCCACCACCGTCAACCACCCTCCGTACTCGGCCTGCAGCTCATTCCGCCGATAGTGCCTATATAGAGAAATTCAACAGAGCTATTCAGCTCATGAAACAACTTCCAGACGATGATCCACATAGCTTCAAGAAACAAGCAAATGTTCATTGTGCTTACTGTGATGGTGCTTATGACCAACTAGGGTTCCCAAACTCTGAGCTCCAGGTTCATTTCTCTTGGCTTTTCCACCCTTTCCATCGTTGTTATCTCTACTTCTTGGAAAAAATCTTGGGTAGCTTAATAAATGACCCTAACTTCGCTATCCCATTTTGGAACTGGGATCATCCTGATGGCATGAGACTTCCTGCCATCTCGACTTCAATGGAACGGATCCTACCATAAGTAACGCTCAACAAACTTCCCAAAATCTCACTACCATTTATAGGCAAATGATTTCTCTTGGAAGTACTCCGGCGACTTTTCTCGGAGACCCTTACCGGGCGGGTGGTGAGTCCGGTGGAGGTGGATCGCTCGAGAGCATACCTCATGGACCGGTCCATGTTTGGACCGGTGATAGAACCCGACCTAATTTTGAAAACATGGGAGATTTTTATTCAGCTGCTAGAGACCCTATTTTCTATGCTCATCATTCTAATATTGGTAGATTGTGAAGTGTTTGGAAAACCCTAGGTGGTAGACGTCAAGATTTCACTGACCCTGATTTTTTAAATGCTTCGTTTTTGTTTTACGACGAAAAAGCACAAATGGTACGTATTAGGGTACGTGACTGTTTGGATACAACAAGACTTGGATATGTTTATCAAGGTGTAGCTAATCCGTGGATAAATTCTCGTTCAAGGGCTAGGGTTTCAAGTGCAATGAGTACTGTAAGGAGACTTGTTGAAGCAAGAGCAGCTGATAATTTTCCAAAGTCCAAAAGATGTTTTCCCAACGAAACTTGACCATGTGATAAGAGTTATGGTACAGAGGCCAAACAAGAAGAAGAGAAACAAGAAGGAGAAAGATGCAAAAGAGGAGATTTTAGTGGTTGAAGGGATAGAGCTGGAAACTGATGTTTTTGTCAAGTTTGATGTGTTGATTAATGATGAAGATTGTTGAATAATCTCTCAACCATGTGAAAAGGTGCAGCCACAATTTTTTGTTCAAATTGGTAGGTCACCAACCACAATCTTGTTCAAATTGGTAGGTCACCAACCACATCATTTGTTCAAATTGGTAGGTCACCAACCCCACCAACCATGTTTTTGCACCATATTCTTTGCCTATATAAAGGCCATTCGGGAGCAAGCTAAAACACACCAACACAAAAAACAATTCTTTTGTGTGTTATATCCGAGAGAGAATTTTGAGAGTTACTCACAATTTGGTGAGTGGTAGTTAGTGTCCAAAAAATTAGAGTGTATATTATACAAGAGTGTTTGTGAGGTTTCTTTGGGTACAATATTTGTCCCAAAGGGTGTTCTTGTATCGTCGCTATTTTTGGTGTTTCTCAAGTTGGTCACTTGAGATTTTGGTGTACCATTACTTTTTTATAGTGGATATTTCTCGGAGTTTGGCCCGTGGTTTTTCCCTCTAAATTTGGGAGGGTTTTCCACGTAAATTTTGGTGTTCCGATTGCTTGTGTTATTTTTCATATTGTTCAACGACCGAGTAAAGTGGGAATTAATATTTTATTCCCAACAAGTGGTATCAGAGCCAGGTTCATCCGTTACTTTGTTACTGTTCACGAGACTGATTTCTATACTATTTTTTTGGTGTAGTCAGCAGTGTTGTTGAACTGTCACTTCTGTGATGGAAACTAATACAAGCAGAATGGTTAATTTGACCGGTTCAAATTATCAAATTTGGAAAGGCAAAATGGAAGATCTTCTTTATGTGAAGGGCTATCATTTACCGGTATTTGCTACGGAGAAGCCTGAGGACAAAACGGATGTGGAATAGAATTTACTTCATCGACAAGTTTGTGGATACATCAGGCAATGGGTGGATGATAATGTGTTAAACCACATCAGTGGAGAAACACATGAACATACATTGTGGAGTAAACTCGAACAGTTGTATGCCCAGAAGACGGGGAATAGTAAATTATTCCTGATAAAGCAAATGATGGGATTGAAGTATCACGAAGGGACTTCCATGGCAGATCATTTGAATACATTTCAGGGAGTATTCAATCAACTCTCTGAAATGGGTATCATGTTTGAAGACGAGATACAAGGATTGTGGCTACTCGGTACATTACCGAATTCGTGGGAGACATTCAGAACCTCCCTGTCAAATTCAGCCCCCAATGGTATAGTCACAATGGATCTAGCCAAGAGCAGTGTTCTGAACGAGTAGATGAGGAGAAAGAGTCAAGGTTCATCATCTTCACAATCAGAGGTCTTAGTCACTGAGTTCAGGGGGAGGAGCAAAAGTCGAGGTCTTTCAAAGAGAGGCAAAAGTAGGAGCGGAAGCAAGTCTGCCAGATTTGCAAATATTGAGTGCTACTACTGTCATGAGAAAGGACATACAAAGAAGTTCTGTCCTAAGTTACAAAAGAAGAAGGGTCAGCCAGCAGAGGAGAAGAAAGACAACGATGAAATTAACAAAGTCGGTGATGATTATTTCATTGTCTGTGACGGAGATGCTATCAATCTTGCAAGTGAGCAAACAACTTGGGTAATTGACAGCGGTGCCTCTACTCATGCAACAGCTCATCGTGATCTGTTCATATCTTATACAGCCGGTGATTTTGGGTCTGTTAAGATGGGGAACAATGGTATTTCCAACGTTATTGGAATTGGAGATGTTTGTTTGGAAACGAACAACGGGACAAAGCTGGTGCTTAAAGGTGTTAAGCACATTCCTGATATTCGATTTAATTTGATTTCTGCTGGAAGACTTGATGAAGATGGCTTTTGTAATGTGTTCCATGATAGTAAGTGGAAGCTTACTAAGGGATCTATGATCGTGGCTAGAGGTCAGAAGCAGTCAAGCCTATACGTGATGGAAGCAAGGCATTCCAAAGGGGTTATCAATGCACTGGATAACTAGGAGAAAATTGATCTGTGGCACCAAAGGTTGAGCCATATGAGTGTGAAGGGCTTGGCATTATTGGCAAAGAAGAATCGTTTGCCGGGTATAAAGAAAGCTCATTTGGAAAAATGTGCTCATTGTCTGGAAGGGAAGCAGCATAGAGTTTCATTTAGAAGCTCTCCTCCGAAGAGAAGGTCGAGTGTATTGGAGCTTGTACATTCTGACATATGCGGTCCTATGAAGACAAGAACGCTTGGCGGATTTGTCTATTTTGTGAGTTTTATAGATGACTACTCACGGAAGATTTGGGTGTATCTTTTGAAAACAAAAGATCAAGTATTGGATATGTTCAAGCAGTTTCAAGCATCAGTTGAAAGGGAGACTGGTAAGAAACTGAAGTGCATCCGGACAGATAATGGAGGAGAATATATTGGTCCTTTTGAGGACTACTGCAAGGAGCAAGGAATTCGACATCAAAAGACACCGCCAAAGACACCACAGCTTAATGGTTTAGCTGAAAGGCTGAATCGAACGCTTCTGGAGAGAGTCAGATGTTTGCTTTCACAAGCAAAGTTGCCAAAGTCCTTTTGGGGTGAGGCATTAATACAGTTGTGTATGTTTTGAATCTGACACCATGTGTTCCACTATAGTTCGAAGTTCCAAACGAGGTATGGTCAGGGAAAGATGTTTCTTATGATCATTTGAAGGTCTTTGGGTGCAAAGTTTTTGTGCACATTCCTAAAGATGAGAGATCCAAGCTTGACGTAAAGTCAAGACAATGTATTTTTCTGGGTTATGGCCAAGATGAGTTTGGCTATAGGTTATATGATCCTATCTCCAAGAAGTTAATTAGGAGCAGAGATGTAGTCTTCATGGAAGATCAAACCATTGAAGACATTGACAAGGCAGAAAAGACATCATCACAGGAGTTAAGTGATGGGCTAATGGATTTGGATCCGGTCCCTTTAGATGCTGTACAGAGACATGTTGAAAATGATCAACATGTTCCACCAACTGAAGAAGACGTCGGAGAGGAAGTCGAATCAGTTCCTGTTGAAACACGTGATGATACTCAGGATCAGACTGAGATACCAGCGGTTCCACTTAGGAGATCTACCAGAGATCGTCAACCATCCAGGAGATACTCTCCCCAAGAGTATGTGTTATTAACTGACGGGGGAGAACCCGAATGTTATGAGAAAGCTGTAAACGACGAGCACAGTAAGAAGTGGATGGAAGCCATGCAAGATGAGATGAAATCCTTGCATGATAATCATACATTTGAGCTAGTGAAGTTGCCGAAAGGTAAAAGGGCCTTGAAGAACAAATGGGTCTTTAAGGTAAAGCATGAAGAACGATCTTCACAACCCAGGTATAAAGCTAGACTGGTGGTGAAAGGCTTTAGTCAACAGAAGGGTATTGACTTTGATGAGATATTTTCCCCAGTTGTGAAGATGTCATCTGTTCGTGTGGTACTTGGTTTAGCTGCAAGTCTTAATTTGGAGATTGAACAGATGGATGTAAAGACTGCATTTCTCAATGGAGATTTGGAGGAGGAGATCTACATGGAACAGCCAGAAGGCTTCAGGGTTAAAGGGAAAGAGAATTATGTGTGTCGGTTGAAGAAGAGTCTTTATGGGCTCAAACAGGCACCGAGACAGTGGTACAAGAAATTTGAGTCTGTCATAGAGGCTCAAGGCTATAAGAAGACTAGTGCGGATCACTGTGTATTTATGCAGAAGTTTTCTGATGATGATTTGGCCATCCTTTGACTCAATGTGGATGATATGCTGATAGTTGGCAAGAATATTTCAAGAATTGAGAAATTGAAGAAGCAGTTGAGCAAGTCTTTTGCAATGAAAGACTTGGGGCCATCAAGACAGATTCTCGGGATGAGAATTACCCGAGATCGAGGAGCTAGAAAGCTGTTTATGTCGCAAGAGAAGTATATTGAAAAGGTACTCGAAAGGTTCAATATGAAGAATGCTAAAGTAGTTAGCACGCCTCTTGCTAATCATTTTAAGTTGAGCACCAAACAGAGTCCTCGACGGAAGGTGAGAAGAAGAGTATGGAAAAGGTTCCATATGCGTCAGCAGTGGGAAGCTTAATGTATGCAATGGTGTGTACGAGGCCGGATATAGCTCATACAGTGGGTATAGTTAGTCGATTCATTTCCAATCCTGGAATTGAACATTGGAAAGCCGTGAAGTGGATCTTGAGGTACCTTCGAGGTACAACAGATTTGAAACTCACATTTGGGAGTGACAAATCTGTGTTAGTTGGCTATACAGATGCTGATATGGCTGGAGATGTTGATTCTCCTAAGTCTACTTCAGGTTAATTGGTTACCTTTACAGGGGGAGCTGTTTCTTGGCAGTCAAAGTTACAGAAATGTGTTGCGCTTTCTACAACGGAAGCGGAGTTCATTTCATCGACAGAAGCTTGTAAGGAATTGTTATGGATGAAGAAGCATCTTCAGGAGCTTGGGTTCGAACAGAGCAAGTATAGGTTATATTGTGATAGTCAAAGTGCCATACACCTTGCGAAGAATTCTTCATTCCATGCAAAGTCGAAGCACATCGACGTGAGGTATCATTGGATTCAGAATGTATTGGAATCTAAGTTATTACTACTTGAGAAGATTCATACCGATGAGAATACGTCAGACATGCTGACGAAAGTGGTGACTCGGGAGAAATTTGAGTTCTGTAGAAACGTTGCAGGTATACGCTCCATGTAATGGAGTCATATTAACATGGATGAGAGAGGGGGAGATTGTTGAATAATCTCTCAACCATGTGAAAAGGTGCAGCCACAATTTTTTGTTCAAATTGGTAGGTCACCAACCACAATCTTGTTCAAATTGGTAGGTCACCAACCACAATCTTGTTCAAATTGGTAGGTCACCAACCCCACCAACCATGTTTTTTTCACCATATTCTTTGCCTATATAAAGGCCATTCGGGAGCAAGCTAAAACACACCAACACAAAAAACAATTCTTTTGTGTGTTATATCCGAGAGAGAATTTTGAGAGTTACTCACAATGTGGTGAGTGGTAGATAGTGTCCAAAAAATTAGAGTGTATATTATACAAGAGTGTTTGTGAGGTTTCTTTGGGTACAATATTTGTCCCAAAGGGTGTTCTTGTATCGTCTCTATTTTTGGTGTTTCTCAAGTTGGTCACTTGAGATTTTGGTGTACCATTATTTTTTTATAGTGGATATTTCTCGGAGTTCCGCCCGTGGTTTTTTCCTCTAAATTTGGGAGGGTTTTCCACGTAAATTTTGGTGTTCCGATTGCTTGTGTTATTTTTCATATTGTTCAATGATCGAGTAAAGTGGAAATTAATATTTATTCCCAACAGAAAATGAGAGTGTGATTTCGCCGAATAACGCTGAGTTTGCATGTAGTTTTGTGAACGTGCCACATCATAGTCATGGTAAGAGTGACAAGAAACGTAAGACTAGATTGAAGTTGGCTATAACTGAGCTGTTGGAAGATTTGGATGCTGAGGATGATGATCATGTGATGGTGACTTTTGTTCCAAAGAATAGTTCTGGTGCTGTGAAAATTGGAGGTGTCAAGATTGTGCTTGAGGATTGACCAGACAAGCCAGGTGCACTAAATTCCCGGAACGGGCGATCATACCATGTATTTCTGTATTCCCGCTATGCTTAAGAATTGATTATGACTAGAAAAATAAAAGGGTTTTAATGAATTTCCTCAATTAATTAAGCATTTTGAGTTTCTTGATATTGTAAGTGTACTGTTTTAATGGATTAAAGGAAGAAAACCACTTACATGGATATTTTATAATTTTCTTATTAATATACAACTACAACTAGTAGTTTTTCAAACTAAGTAGTGCAATTTCCAATTTTATGTTATTTCCTAGTGTAAGGTCGTCGATTGGTGGCCATGTTAGTCCAACACGCACCTCCGAGAAATAGGAAAAGAAATAAACTTGTTTATTATGTTTTCTTGAAGACACAAATCACGCAATCTTAAGAATAGGTCAGATCGTACATTTATTTTAAGGGCTATCTCTTGCAAATTGTATATACATATAATATCTTTGTCGAAAAGTTGATAATAAATGGATTTTGTAATAACCAGACCATTTAAGATATGCTTTATTAACCTTAACTTTTTGACTTCCCATTAGCTTTTTCATGGTCCATGTATATATTATGTGATCCTAAAGGGGAAAAAAGGAAGAAATTCTATAATGCAAGTAGTACTTAAGTAATATTTGTTTCTTATTTATCCATATTCCTTTTAATTATCATCCTTGTGTTAGAATTTTATACCCGTTAATTAGCCACCTAGGTAAGTGTCATGACCCTAGTATTTTTCTCGTATTGCTTAAAACAAGCATCATTACTTAGCATAATTTAGTTTACACTAGTAGTTGATAAATTTAGTTGTTAACCGAAAGAAAAACCAAAAATGATAGAAGATTAAATAAGAGCTAAAACGCATTTCTAGGCTTAGCAAATACTCAACTCCAATTTGAAGCTTTCTGTGGAAAAATCGACCCCAATACCGCTATTGGATTTAAATAGTCGCGCCCACTCTTTCTTAGGATTGATTCTGCATTGATCACTCGACAACAGTCAAAATCACACACAGGGCTAAGGCCGTCGAAATTATTTGGCTAATGCCATCCGCGCTATCATTGGTCAAAGCCTTTGAGATCAGCTACGACAAATTAACAACCCGACAAAAGCTGAAGTCACTTGTATGGCTAAGGCCAGCGATGTTAAAATAGCGACCTAGTTTGATCATTCTCCACTAATCACCGACCTAGTACAACTGCGGCACAAAGCACTTGAACAACAAGCAGAAATGCAATAAAAATCCAACAAGTATACAAGCACCCGCTCTACATAGACGGGGCACCAAAAAACAAAAGAGCAAGGAAAGAATAAATTAGCAGAAAGCTATGTTTCATTATCTCCAAAAAATACATGTACATCCGACCCTACAAAAGGTCACGATTACATCCCAAAAAGAGAGAAAAATATACACAATCCTAAGAGCCTTCGCCGCTTTGTCCATCACGCCCCGCTTAGCCGCTATTTGGTCCGGCATCGCCCCTGGGCTGGTAAGTCTTAGAGATCCAGGAGCCAGATTCTAGATGGTTGACGTCTTCAGAGTTATAGCCCAACCTATCGGGAGAATTGGAGCTATAACCAAAAGTCGCACGGGGGACGCGGGCTAAGCGTCGTTTCTCCTCAACCTCCGCCTCAGTGGCTCGACCTACAGACAAGTACTCCTCTAGTACGACCAATCTAGCTTTGGCGTACACCCACATTTCATGCGCCTCACGATAAGCGCCATCTTTGGGCTTTGACGAAGCGGCCCGCTTGAGGACCTCAACCTCAAACGCCTTGGTATCGAGCTCGGATGTCAAAACAGCAACTCTGGTCTGCAACTGAGTCACCTCCGCCACTACCCCGCGGCTGATCTCCAACTCCTCTTCTTTTGACTGAAGGATGTTCCGAGCCAAAGAAACCATCAATTGCTTATCGACCTCCTCTAACTCGGCCACCCTCCGTTTCAACTGAGCCTCTGATTGTTCAAGGCCCTCACGGAACACCCGAAACTGAGGGTCCTGATTGAACACATCTGCCAACGCCTGATGCTTGGCACGCCATTGTTTGTACTTCTTCTCCATTTTATTCAAGGTGGCCGCCTTCCTTTGCTCACGCTGTCTCCTCTCTACCTCCAAAACGAAAGTCTAAAAAGGAAAGGAAAAAGAGGAAGTACGATTCAGTACGTATGAAAGTCATCTTCACGACCAATAAAAGGAAAATTGAAAGCTACATGTAAGGATGCACCAGCGAATCTTCGAGACAGATCCCTGTCATTAACGCCCTTCAGCATCTCACGCTCTGCGTCCGCACATAGCAGGGTCATCTCCGTTGCGTCCTGCTCGCTTCTCTCTAATATATTATACCCTCTCAGGATCAGGATTCGGCTTTTAGACCAACCCGCCATCATCTCCACGTTGGTCGGATCCTCCGTTACATATCCAAGAGCGACTTCAGGGCCCATCCTATCAACCTCAACATCCTCTTCTCCAACTACGGATGACGAACTGCCATCTGGAACGCAGGCTAAGCGGGTAGCGGCGGTGGTTCTCCTTTGAGGAGCCAACTTCACTGAACGGATGGCCTCGGCCATGAAAAATGGCCTTGGCTCTTGACGGGGCTCGCTAGTCCTTACATCTTCAGCCGCAATCCCCTTACCGGTGATCAGCAGCCGCCTCTTTCTCTCTAGTGGCTCTTCACCTTCAAAAGTCTCCTCCACAGGCTTCAGGGACGGCTCCAAAGGAACCACTTCATTAGCGGGCGCGGCCTCAGGCTCCATCACTGGCACAACCTCAGGTGCCGACTCCGATGTCGCCACCGGCACATCCCCCTACTGAGAACCCACAGGGGCACTGTCAGTGGGCGAGCCGCAGGATACAAATTTGTCATCAGAGTCAACCTCCACCCTAGATGGAGCAGTATCTTTGGTCTTTTTGCCGCTCTGACGGGATTTCGCCATATGAGCTTGTTTTAAAATACCGGTGGCGGGAAATATAACTACAAAGAAACGGAGAAGATCTCGCACGAGATAACAATTGCAAGAAAGCAAGGCAGAAAATGGAATAGGAAAATACTCTCCAAAGGTTCGAAAGGTAAATCAAATTAAACCTTTCCCATATTTATAGAGTTAGGTTACACGAAAATCGAAGGGGCATGATTCAAAACGGACGCGAGAAACAGGAACGTCACATCATCTGAACTGCCTCGAAAATAAAGTGTAATAATGACACATGCAACCAATGACGTCATTCCGAAAAGAGGCCATATGTCAACGGCTCAACCGTATCATATATTTTTGTCTCATTCGTGCTAATGCCCAAGGATGCAGCCAAACTCCCTTAAGAAGAGGTTTGTAGTTCCGTCCATTGAAGACTCTCATCGGGCATGTCACTAATGAACGGAGGGACTAACCGTATAGGGTCAAATTTGGCTCTCAACATCCGCACGCCAACGGGTATGCCCAATGAGTAGGCGCCGACCAGAGTGAGGGCACGGCCCGGGCGTGGGAATGAAGGCGACGTCGTTTAGAACCTAACTTCTTCACTAAGAAGAACCACCTACTTTTGTACTTTTTCTTTGATTATTTCGAGGAAGGTCTCATACTATATAAAGGAGACATTCACATTGTAACATGCATAAGTGTTATTATCAATAATATTTCTCCCTTATTCTCTCTCTGTCTCGAACAAAATCTATTTCTAGTTCATACTTTATCTTTGCATTGTCATATCTACCTTTACTATATTGCATTTCTTATCTTTAGGTCTCATTATATTTGATTATAATTTACTTTTAATTATTTTTAAGCTCACAAAGTATATAAATAACTTTTGAGTCAAATACTTTCCAATTTGACGTCTTTTCTAATTAAATCTTTTCCAGTTTTATTCACTTAGTTCCCTATAACTTGTAGGAAAGATAATCGTGTGCCACCGTACTTGATCAGCAGTGTAAAAAAGAAAAAAGGAAGTTTACAAAAATGGCTTCAAGGAATATGATTTTACTTGTCATTTTGTGCCTGACACACTGTTAGTATCTCTTTCTCCCAAGTTTTTATTTTTCTTTGTTTCACTTAAGCATGTCTTGCTTGTGTATAGAGCAAATCTACAATTTCAATTCAATTGATCTTTTTATACAGAATGCCTATGTACACGCTACTCTTTTATTCCAGTGAATTATGCACATCTAATATAAAAATAGTATCTTTTACACTGTACAATTACAAAAATTGAGAATCGAATATAATGTATCATCTATATATTTTGTTTATGCCTGTTCATTATTGTTTTATGTTAAAAAACCTGCTGAGAAATATTTTTCTTGAGCTGTTGATCTATCGAAAATAATTTTTTACCTGTACAAGGTATGGGTAAAGCTTGTGTACACTGGATATATTATTGTTGTTGCATATTATTCATGCTTGTAAATTCTCACACATATATTGAGAGAATGATCTTCCGCGCTAACAGTTAAAGGCAGAACCAAGATTTGAAGTATATGTGTTCGAAAATCTAATCTGTTTATGTTACTGGGTTCTAAATTAATTAATTCTATACATTCAATAAATTTTTTAAGATAAATACATAATTTAAACAAAAGTTATTGGATTCGGCCAAATCCGTAGATCGTGTTTTTGCTCCACCCCTGCTAACAGTTGTTTAAATTGAACACAGGCATGTTGTTTAAGGCAGAAGCAAGGAATGTGGTCTCATTTTTTTGCAACAGCGATGAAGACTGCCGAAATATATGCAAAGTCAAGTTGAATCCCACTTGTCATGAACGCTTTTGTGTGTGCACAGAGGATTTACTTTGCACCATTGTCTTAGATTGTAAAGATAAATTTGCATTTTGTCCTCACCCTGTGCTATGTGTTCATAAAACATGTACTTGTCCAAACCCATGAAATAAATATCAGTGTCATTTTATTTGTCCCGTAGGTAGAGTTAAGTATATATTTCCGAATTTGAGTTGTTCTTGTCTATAAGGTGAACGTTTCTTAGATAAAAGAAAACAATCACCAATGGCATAAACCTTGGGACTTATTCTTCCAAAGTTAAAAACATTACATACTACATTCATCCGAGTTCAATTAATAATTTAGCTTTTCCAGTAAAATGATAAAACTATAAAACGATCTGCAAATGAAGAAATATATTTTTTAGTTCAAATATTATTGGCATTAAGTACAAATTAAAAATGCACGGTAACCTATACAACCAATAGATAATGAAGTACTAAAATATTTTATAATAATACATCTGAGACATTAAATTCCATGAATCTCTAACTTGAACACCTTAGAGTTGAGTCTCTTTGGCATAGTTGCCGCATTGTATCCGGGGACGAATTTATAGTCAAAATTATGGGATATGTGAACTTATGATCTCTACGTAAAATTAAATATTTATGTATATATTTTTTAATATTAATATAATATTAATTGCTACCATCCATACTTTAAGAAGGTTGAATAGAGCACTTAGTTGAAAGTTAAGTTATTTATCAAGAGGAATATGGATCAACTTCGGTGCTTGTATCTTCCACACAATTATGAAACCAGAATTTTTACTAATAGAAATCAAAATATATAAAAAACTTATACGAAAAGAGTCATGAGGATTTACCATGTACTGTAATTTATCCTGCTAAATCCGATAATTCTCCGACAAACGGGTGTCACTTAATGCACTTGAATACAAACGAACTGCCAGCCTCTTCTAATTCAAACCTTCTTGCCATATCACCCAAAATGGAATGGCATATTGTAAAATTTCCAAGGAGATCTAACAACAATGCAAGCCACAACACAAAGATAGCGGGGTAGGCGGAAGCAACGACGCCACCAGCTACACCAGGTAAGTTTTCTCAACCTAATGGGCTGATCAAGGCCCACTTAAAAGGCATCTCTTCCTCTGTACAAGATTAGCCCACTAACTACATCATATATCAAACCTTATTACCTTTATTGTTTAAGGATTGTGTTAATTATATTTAAGAATACCAAATTATCATGTATATACCATAATTCAAATTAAGGGTATAATTATTCCTCCATTTATTGTAGACGTGATTTTAGAACCGTATATCACTTTATTTCGTTTACCCGCATCTCTCTCCTCTCCCCCTCCCCCTCCCACACCCCCCACGATTTACCTTCAGTTAATTTTTCCCTCCCACGATTTTCATTCAGTTTCCCCCATTATCGCACAATCTCTTCTCACCCACAATTACCATCAATTTCTTCTCCAGTTAATTACCTTCAGTTGTATCCCGCACGATTTGCATTCACTTCCATCTTTATCTTCAACTCCTAAACCATGAAAAAAACCAACACTCCCAAAAAAAATTATCAAAGGCCATATGAGCTAATCTTCCATCATTTGATTTGGGTTTTAACACCAAAATCAACACCCAAAAACCCACAATCGACCTATGCAAGTGAACAAACTACTGGTATTTCATCTCTCAGGCAAATCCGCGCGGAAATGAGAAGCAAGCATTTACATGATGTTGATGCTGGTGGAGTTGATAAAATAGTCGAGAAACAACTGAAGCGCAAGGGGAAAGAGTTGAGTGTAGATGAAGATTTTGTAGATGATTCCCCCAAAGTTCAATCTGTGAAAAAACCAAAGGTTTCTCCTTCTTCATCTAAACCAAAAAAGAAGAATCCCTCAAAAAAAAGTACCACAATTGGTTCACCAAAAAATTTCACTAAAGGTAAACACTATTTATTTTCCCTCACTGTTTTGTAGTTTGATTTTTGTTGTAAAAATATGTTGTTCAAGTGTTAATGTAGTGTTCAAGTATTTTTTGGCAAAATGTGGTATTGTCCTCATTTTATAGATTATTTGTCCCAATTTTGTCGTTGTAGTTGAACTTTGATTCCTAGACAGTCTGTAAATGTACTTAGTTTGTAGTTGATTTGTAGTCTGATCGTTAAAATGTAGAGATGGTATTTTTTATTGCAACCTGTATTATTGCTACATTTAACTTCATTCTATATACAATTAATCAACGTTTTTTGAGTTCCTTAAAGTAACTGTTACATTATGTAGATAATATTTACACGTGCATTGTTCTTCTTTGATTGTTCAAGTGTATTTGTATATTCTTTGTCTCAATTTTGTAGGTTACTTGGAACTGTGACTCTTAGATAGTGTATAAATGTAGTCAGTTTGTAGTTTATATGGAGTCTGATGGTTAAAATGTAGATATGATATTTTTCAGTCTAGCATGTATAGCTCATATATTTAACTTTATTATAACTACAGTTAATCTATATTTATGCAAACTACTAATGTTCATTAATTTTATATTTTTTGCAGAATGGCCCTTACTATGCAAACAAAATGTTGATTATGGTGTGCTAAGATTCCACAGTTTGTGTGATCCTAGCATACCAAGCCAGATACAAGCATTACTCTCTCTAAATGCTTTAAGGGTTTTCAAAAAAACTTGTTTTGGTTACTTATTAGGTCTCCCCCAAATATGTATGCAAAACCAATCACTTCATCTTCTGATGAAGTATGAATTGACAAAGTCTGTTGACTCATATTTTTCAGTCCTTTTGAAGGGTGAAAAATTGAATTTTTCCTTGAGAGAATTTGGGTTGATAACTGGTCTTAATTGTGTGAATAATTTTTCAGACTATGGTTACACTTCCACCTATGTTAGCCCTTTCATGACTACATATCCTACGAACAAAGAAAGGGTTGAGAAATGGCATTTGAACAATGTCGTGACTAATAAAGCATGGATAAATGATGTGGATGCGGTGAAATTGTGCATTCTTTATTTGTTGGAATTTTTTGTTTGTCCTTCAGATAAAGACCATATGACTTCCATTGACAAGTTTATGTTCTTTCTAATAGAGTCGGGTAATTTAGAGTCATACCCATGCGATATCAAATCCTTCAAGCAGGTTATTAAATCTGTACGACAGTCGTCTTAAATAGTGCGCTCGGACTGTTTGTCTATCTGGGGGTGAAATATTGTGCTCAACTCCACCCGAGTACCTAACTCATGTTATATGGGCCTCCAGAACTATGATATGAACTAAGTACCTCTATCTGAAAAGATGGAAACGGGAATACCATGCAATCGGACAATCTCCCAGATATAAATCACAGCTATCCTCTATGAAGAATAGGTAGTACACATAGGAATGAAGTGCGAGGACTTGGCCAGCCGATCCACAATCACCCAAATGGAATCGAACTTTCTCAAAATCCGTGGGAGTCCAACTACGAAGTCCCTGGTCATTCGCTCCCACTTCTACCTGGGAATATAAACATACTGAAGCAAGCCTCCCTATCTATGGTGTTCATACTTTACCTATTGACAATTGAGGCACCGAGCTACGAACCCAACTATATCTTTCTTCATCTGCCTCCACCAATAGTGCTACCCCAAATCCTGGTACATCTTTGTGGCACCCGGATGGATGGAATACCGCGAACTGTGGGCCTCCTCTAGGATCAATTCCTGAAGCCCATCAACATTGGGTACGCATATCCGACCATGCATCATCAATACCCCCTCAACACCAATAGTCGTATCCTTGGCATCACCATGCAAAACCTTATCCTTGAGGACAAGCAAACGAGGATTATCATATTGATGCTCTCTGATATGATCAAACAAGGAAGACTGAGAAATCACATAAGCTAGAACCCGACTAGGCTTCGAAATATCTAACCTCACAAACTAACTGGCTAGGGCCTGAACATCCATCGCCATGGGCCTCTCTACTACTGGTAGATAAGCCAAACTCCCCAAACTCTATGCCCGGTGACTCAAAGCATCAGACACCACATTGTCCTTCCTCGGGTGGTACAATATAATGTTGTCATAATCCTTAGGCAGCTCTAACCACCTCCTCTAACACAAATTAAGGTCCTTCTACTTGAACAGGTGATGCAAGCTCTGGTGATCATTGTAGATCTCACAAGGAACACTGCACAAATAATGACGCCATATCTTCAAGGCATGAATAGTAGCAGCTAACTCGAGATCATGGACAGGATAACTCTTCTCATGCACTTTCAGCTATCGGGACACGTAGGCAATCACCCTACCGTCCTGAATCAATACCGCCCCAAGTCCAATCCTCGAGGCATCACAATAGACAGTATAAGACCCGAACTTGTTGGCAAAATAAATATTGGGATTGTAGTCAAAGTTATCTTGAGCTTTTGAAAGCTCTTCTCATACTCTTCCGTCCACCTAAACGAATCACCCTTCTGGGTTAGCCTGGTCATAGGTGCTGCAATAGATGAAAATCCCTCAACAAATCAATAGTAGTAACTCGCCAAGCCAAGAAAACTACGGATCTCTGTAGCTGACGAATGTATGGGACAACTTTGCAGTGCTTCCACTTTCTTCGGATCCACCTTGATCCCTTCACTCGATACCACGTGACCCAAGAATGCCACGGAATCCAACCAAAACTCATATTTCGATAACTTTGCATATAATTTATTTTCTCTCAAAGTCTGAAGCACTGCCCTCAGGTGTTGTTCATGATCCTCCCAACTCCGGGAGTATACCAGAATGTCATCAATAAAGACAATGACGAACGAGTCAAGATATGGCAGGAATATAGTGTGCATCAAATACATGAATTTTGCTGGGGCATTTGTCAGCCCAAAAGACATAACAAGGAACTCATAATGACCATACCGAATCATAAAAGCAGTCTTCGAGATATATGGCTCTCAAATCTTCAACTGATAATAACCTGAATGCAAGTCAATCTTAGAAAACACTTGATCAGCCTAAAATTGGTCAAACGGATCATCAATACAAGGCAAAAGATATTGGTTCTTCATTTTAAATTTGTTCAACTAGCGATAATCAATTTACATACGCATAGAACCATCATTTTTCATCACAAACAGGTTGAGATCACCCCAAGGTGACATACTGGCCCGAATAAATCCCTTATCAACCAATTCATATAACTGATCATTCAACTCCTTCAACCTTGGAGGAGTCATACGATAAGGAGGAATAGAAATGGGTTGAGTGCCCAGCAATAGATCAATGACAAAATTAATATCCCTATCGGGTGGTATATCCGAAAGATCAGCTGGAAACACATCAAGAAAATCCCTCACTACTGGGACTGAATCAGTTGTAGCGATATCAATACTGATATCTCTCACATAGGCTAGATATGTGTCAAACCCCTTCTCAACCATTCGCTGAGCCTTAAGAAACGAAATAACTCTAATGGTAGTGTGATCTAAAGTACCCTTCCACTCTACTCCCGATACACTTGGCATAGCCAGTGTCACGTTTTTGGGGTGACAATCAAGAATAGAATAATGGGGTGACAACTAGTCCATGCCCAAGATAACATCAAAATCTACCATGCTGAGCAATAATAAATCGTCTCTAGTCTCAAAACCACTAAGATTCTTTAAACACGACCGATAAACACGCTCAACAATAAGAGAATCTCCCGCACGAGTAGAAACATAAATAGGGGAACTCAAGGAATCTCGAGATACGCCCAAATACAGGGCAAAATAAGAGGACACGTAAAAATAACTGGAGCCTGGATCGAATAGAATCGATGCATCTCTATGATAGACCAAAACAATAACTAAGATGACAGAATTGGAGGCGACAGCCTCAGTACGGACAGGAAGGGCATAGCATCTGGCCTAACCTCTCCCTGTAGGACGACCCCTACCACCCTGACCTCCACCTTGGGCTAGCTGAGCAGGTGGGGTGGTAGCTGCTGCTGTAATCATAGCCTGAGGACTTGGTGGAGCACGTTGTGGCTGAGAAGGCTGTAGAGGTGCACCCTTCCAAAGTCTAGGGCAATCCCTTACCATATGGCATGTGTCGCCACACTCAAAACAAGCTCTGGGAGGGCGTGGCGGTTGTGACTAGATCGGGCCAGGTCTGCTAAACTGACCCCTGAAAGCACCCCGTGTAGGAGGCCGCACTAGATACTGGAGGTGCATAATAAGGCTTCTTAGGTCTAGGGGGAGCTGGAAGACCACTAGCTGCTGGAAGAGCTGAATGAACGAGGCGGCTCATATAACCCCTACTATGACGAACTGTAGCTAGGGAACAGGCACCAAAATAATGGCCCGACTTTTGAGACCTCTTGGCCTCCCTCTCCTCTCTATCATGAGAAAGCATTCCCTCCACTCTCCTAGCAATGCTTACCACATGCTGGTAAGAAATATCCATCTCCAACTCCCAGGCCATGCTAGACATGATGCTACGAATGAACCCCTCAATAAACTAGCAAACTCTCTCACGAACTGTAGAAACCAAGGCTGGTGCATGCCTAGCCAAATCAGTAAAACAGACAGCGTACTCCAAAATAGTCATAGTACCCTTGCACAAATTCTCAAACTCTACGCATCATGCGTCCCTAAGGCTCTGAGGAACATACTCCCTCAAAAACATATGTGAAAGCTGTGTCCATGTGAGGGAATCTGCCTCAGCTGGACTGTCCAACTCAAAAGTACGCCACCACTGATAGGCTGCTCCTCAAAGCTTGAAGGCAGTGAAAGAAACCTCACTCGATCCTGATATATCCATAATGCAGAGGATACATTAGCACTCCTCCATAAATCCCTAAGCATCATTTGATGCTAGACTACTGAAGGTAGGAGGCTTGTACTTCTTGAACCTCTCAAGCCTCCGTTGATCATCCTCTGAAGTTGCTTCCCGATCCTCGGGCTGAATTGGGGCTATAGTTAGTACTGGTATAACATCTGGGATCTGATCAACCTGAACCCACTGCTCTAGAGTGTAGGCAGTGGGAGTCTGTACTCCTCCACCGGCCTAAGATGTGGTTGCAGCAAGGGGAATCAACCCTACCTAGTCTAGAGTGGTGTACATGCTCGTGAATTATGCAAGGGTCTCCTGGAGAGCTAGAGTTGTAGTAGTAGCAGGCGTATCAGGTGCCTGGACTCGGCTGGAGTAGTTGGTGGCTCCTCTGTAGTAGCTCGCGTTGGTGCTCTGGCTGCACCACATGTACGTCATCGGCCTCTATCCTGGCCCCAACATCCAGCGGCTCTAGCAGGGGATGCGGGTGCCTGGTCAGCTCCGATAGCATGTGTCCTCACCATCTATGAGAGAATAGAAGACAGAGGTTTAGAGTTATGATATTAAAGATCTCACACGACAAGGAAATCAAATGAAATGGAATTTTTCCTAACGGTTACATAGTGTTGATATCCAATTTTTCCCTGTATATTTTAAATATACAAAATACTTTCAAAATAGCATATGTATGCATATATAAGTATGTCCAAATGTTTTAGTGTTTTTCCTTAATTTTCAAAGATTTTTAAATCAATTTATTGCCCTATCTTATCTAGAAAAATGACCAATGGTTATTCCCAAAATTATTATTTTTGGTGATTCATTTATTGTATCGTCATATTTACGCTAAAATATAATTAAGATAATTTTTTACAAATTTATTTAGTATTTTTAAAGCTAAATTGTATATAATTGTAATATTAGCCTCTTTTGGATTTAATTGCATTTATACCTATAAAACAATTAAGTCAAGTATTTTTAATTTGATAATTATGTACTATTAGTTATTTTAGTACCTTTAATTTATTTTTAGGAATTATTTTACTATTTTTTATAAATTAAATAGGGAAAAGTGGCTATTTAAATGTTAGCCCCGTTTATTTCAATTTTTGCCTGATTTGAACCTCCAATTGAACCCAATTTTACCCAGCCCAAATCCTTCTCAAACCTGACCCCCGACCTAACTAAAATAACCCATCTGAATCCCCTACCTACCCATTCAATCCAGGTCGTTGATCAAAATGATCGACGGCCACCAAACCTTTTTTCCTTTTTTAATCTCGAAATACCCCTTAACCCAAACTATTTCACACCCCCAGCCACCTCTGAATCCCTTTCTCTCTCAATCTTCTCACAAACCCTAGTCGCCGCACTCAACTACCACCCTAAAATCTCCAAAATCAAGGGCTTCCAAGGTCATCGGAGACTTGTATCCTCCTCTCATGGGCTCCTACGTGCCCGATTATTATGGTTTCAAGACTAGATCATGAAAGAACTTGGTTGAGACTTCGGTCAATTTCAGTATAATGGCTATCTTTGGTCATCTTTGACCTTTCTCCGGCCAGCCATGGCTATTCAAGCACGACTCTTGACTTCTCCTGCTTAGATCGATGGTTTTCCAAGACTTTTTCACCATTTGGGGTTCTTTTGAAACCATAACCTTTAAGGTTCTTCCGATTTCTTTTAGATCTATTTTAGATCTGTATTTGTTCTAAACTTCTAAATGTTTTTCTCAAAGTTCTTCTAAAACTCTATCTTCAAAACCCTTATCTTTTCGGATTAGGTATTCTATTAAGCTATTCGATATGTTTTGTTGTGTTTCCTTATGTCATTTTTCTACTTGAGTTTGCTTGTTAAGGGCCTTAACTCCTTTCGAGGTTTCTGAATCTATTTTTGTTAGTATTTGTTCTATTTATTTATTTTTATCTCTAGACTCGATTGGTGTCGAAAACACTAAAAATTTTAGGTTCATTCGAATTCTGAGACTTTGCTGTGAGATTTACTTGTTCATCATCTCTGAATTTGATTGGTTTCAAAACCCTAATTTCTTTAGGGCCTATTCGAGATTCTACAGCTGCTTGTGCAACTCATATGTTTGAAGTTGCTCAACTGTATTTCAAATCTTTTTGTTTCATCATCTGTTTCTTTATGTGATTTTGACTTCCTGCTATCATTGAAACTCGACTATACTCTTTCAGAAGGGCCTTTTACTTGACCCTTTGTATACTTCTGAGGCTATCTCTTTCTTCTATTACTGAGTTAATGAAGTTGACCTATGTGACTGTCATGTTTCAATAAGTTCACTGTCTGATTGTTATTTCATGCTGCTTCTCTTTGCTATAATTTTTCCTCGCATGCCTAATGTTTATGCACTCTATTTATACGCTGAATTAGCCTCTAAAAAGACCTTCAATTTTGGACTAATTTCAAACCATTCCTTGTGTAATTCTGATTGCACTCATGTGTTATGTAATTGATTCTTTCCTTGTTTTGCCTTACTGATTTCCCTATTTCTTGGATTGATTTGAAAACTTCCATTTAGACTTTCGATTCTCCTATTTTTAACTTGGTTTATTTTCTTATTCATGGGAATCCATGTTACTCTCCTCAAATCAGTGATTTCGAAATCCTTGATTCCCTGATTTACTATGTACTGGTTTTCGATTTTCTCCATATTCTGCAACTTTATTTTATTTTCTTACCTTATTTGTATTAACCGAGTATTTCAAGGATTCTTCATTAGTTGTTCCCTTAATTGAACCTTTATGTACTTACCCCTAATTGTCTATTCTTTACATGTTGATCTACTTGATTTCTTTTCTTAATTGTTTTCTGCCCATTACGGTTTAAATTTAACTACTTAATTAAAGGAAGTCCTTAATACTAATTTGATTTTCATTAGCACATAGTTCCATCTTATTTTCTACATGTTTCAAGCTATAAGTACCTTGCTTTTCCATTAGCAAAACACACGAACACTCTTAGTTCTGATCTCACTTACACTCAAAACATTATCTCTTGCTTTACTACTTCTACTGTGGCCTGTTTAGCTGGCTGAAAGGCAAAGCTATATTTCAAAAATCTGGCTACCTTTCTTTACTGTGTTTTTCTCTTCGAACTAGTATGTCATAATTAAGTTTTTAGTATCAACAACAACATGGTTACTTGATGTTCTTGCATTTTTCTCTGTCTACTGCTTGTATCTAATTCGGTACTTATTTAGCATGCTGTAATTTCTTTCTTCCTATTCTGAATCTATTATGAATCCTAAACCCCACCCCCAATGTGTTTGATGCTTATGGTTTGTTTGAGGCATGGTAGTATTGAACATTGTTGTCAATAACTCAAACTTGATCCCCATGGGATCATTACCTCTATGTTTTCTCTAGTGTTATATGTTCTGGTGGGTTTATAGGCATGCCAGCATCTTCTATTGATGTGCATGCCCAAAGCTGATCCTTGCCTAAGTACATAGGCTCTTGCAATGAATTCCCACCCCTGAACCCCCTTGGTGTACAATTATCAACTTGTTTGAAGTGTTGATGGTTGTTTCCCATCACTCCTTCCCCTTTTCTTTGTTCATTAAGTTTTTTTTAAAAAAATTCAATTTCAGCACTTCCACTCTCTCTTTGACTTAAGTTCTTCCCCTCTCATGTGAGCCTTGCCTTGGGACCCCTGAGTCCCTCTGAACTTGGACACATGAGATTGGCACCTCCATACTGCACTTATCCCTATTCTGGTTATGAATCTTGGGTGTGAGCACTGCCCTGGGTCCTATTTAGGCCCTTAAAACTCTGACACACTCAAGTGTGAAAAAGGCTTTTGATCAATGGTCTTTAATCTCATAACTCAAAGAATCAGGCTTCCTCTGGTTGTACTTTTCTGATGTAATTTATCATTCTGGTTTGTAATAAGTTGTAGTAAACATTTGGGGCTAGCTAGTAAAAAGGGTTGCGTATTGATGCATGTCAAGGTTAGAAAGCATGCCTATAAGGTACTTTTAACCTCTGCATATTCAAAATTCACATAGAAACCATGCCTATAAGGTACTTTTAACTTCTGTATATTCAAACTCCACCTAGAAATCATGCCTATAGGACTATTTTAATTCTGCACAATTCAAACTGCATTTAGAAACCATGCCTATATGACTTAAATCAGTTTCTGCATTTAGATACCATGTCTATAAGATTTAAATCAAGTTTATGCATCTAGATACCATGTCTATAAGGTCTAAATCAGTTTCTGCATTTAGATGCCATGTCTATAAGGTTTAAAACAAGTTTCTACATTTAGATAACATGTCTATAAGGATCTAAAATCAGTAATGCATAGAAGCCGGGCCTATAGAGATTCTTAAACAATTCTGATTCATTTTCATTCACATTCAATGTTAGATATAAAATCAATAATAGTAGATAGTATCACCTGCAGAACCTGTAACCAAATTATTTAATTTTGTACATTCTGCATCTCTTTTGATAATCCAATTCCCTCACTTAACAAGGTTTAGCAAGCATGCCTATAGGGTCTCAAACAATTCTTTTCGAGTTTTTATTGTCTCATCACCTTCTGAACTCAGTAGATATCATGTCTATAGGGCCCCGTCTAAACATTTAGGCAAGTCTTAGAGTAATAATTATAAACTAAATCTGCTTTTATACAACCAGCAGGCAAGCCTTATTCGGGATTCTTATCTGAGTATTGTAATAAACTAATCTGCCTCAATATTTAATCTCCTCTCGTCTTTAATTCTAATCAAACCTAAGCAGTATGTGCAAGACATGATATTTATGTTTTTGTTTTGAGGAGGTATACCTTAGCCTTTGTTTGTTTCTATGTTTCCCCAAGCATGCAGTATGTGTTTTATATGTCACCTTAGAATTTTACCTTGAAACTTCAAATAAGCCTAATATCCCTCCCTATTAGGATTAGTAGTCCTAAGTGCCTCCGTGACTTATAGGAATGGGACGGGTAATAGCATGCAATAAGTAATTGAGATCAATCTGCATTTTAAATACCTTAACGGGGTGGGAAGGGTAGATATGGATATGATGACCATGCAATAATTTCACGTGTAGCCCCTCATTAAGGAGTGATTATCGGACATTGTGTGGGATGATCCATATTTTAATAAACCTAGGATCCCCTTCCCTTTATTCTTTATTCTTTTAGCATTGCAACTCCTTAATTAAAAATCAGATTTTTAGTTGTTCTTTCAGTTTTGTTTACTTTCAAGACATTATGTATTGAAATCCCCTCTTATTTGAGACTTATTTTCTAGATGTTAATTGCACTCCAATTCACAATAACTATCTGGCCGGGAACAGTGGATCCTGAGAGGTGTCTAACAACTTCCCCTTAGGATAATTTCAAGTCCATACCCTATCTCTGGTTATTCAAATCGAGTTCCATTGGTGTCCTAATGCACCTTAATCATTAGGTGGCGACTCTTCAAATGTAAACCCAGTTCCCAAAATGTCACGACCCAGATTGTCAAACCTTCGGGGGTCGTGATGGCGCCTACTATTGAGAGCTAGGCAAGCCAACCTTTAACTACCTTTTTTATTAACCAGTTACTTCTTTTACATTTACCAGTAATAACATGATAACCGAAGAATTAAATATATAAGCGAAAGTATTAGATAAATAGAAACTTCAAAAGGCATAATGTCCAATACATGTCTCTACCCAGCACCCGGTGTCACAACATACACGGACTGCCTAGGATAACTACAAATAAGAGTTTGAAATAAAGAACACATTCTGTCTCGAATAAAAAAGGTCAATAAAACATGAAACAAAACTGATAGAAGAGACGTCGGGCATGCGGACGCCAGCAAGGCTATCTCGGAGTCTCGTGGACTGAAGGATGGCTCCCTAACTACTGTTGCGCTCCGAAAGTTTCTCTGGTACCTGCAAAAAAGTGCTGAGTGTAGCATCACCACAACCGACCACATGTGATGGTAAGTGTCGGACCTCAACCCGGCGAGGTAGTGACGAGGCTAGAACCAGACTCCAGATAAACCTGTGCATATATATATATATATATATATATATATATATATGCAAATACAACGAAAAAATAGCAGGAATAAACGATTAAAGCTAGGGAGGGGGAACATACTTCAGGGGAAGCAGATAAAAAAGAATATCAGGAATAATAAGGGAAAACTACAATTTAACTTCTAACAAGGAATAAAGAAATAAAGAAAACTTTCATTTTTCAGTTTCATCTTGTTGTAGGCGTGCAACCCAATCCCATTTCTCATATCTCATGGTAGGCGTACTACCCGCACCTATTTCATTAACCCTTGTGGTAGGCGTACCACTCGCTCCCATTTTATCATATCTTGTGGCAGGCGTACCACCCGCTCTTAATCAATAACTTGCTGTAGGCATACAACCCTCTCCCATTTCAATCCAATAATATAACAATACAATCTCGGCAAGGGAACAAGACAACATAGCAACTTCCCGACAAGGGAACAAACAATATAGTAGCTTCCCGGCAAGGGAACCAAACATATCAAATCAAATGTCCCAGCAAGAGAGAGTCAGCTATAACCAATCCTATTCAATTGCTATTTGATACAATTAACACCAATACTCATTGATAACTAAGTCGACAGAAATAAACTAAATCTTGCTCAATATCAAGGATCATCAATCAACGCTTTCATAGGATCAATTAAGAATACAACAATTAGCAATTTACGACCCACGGTTATGATCGACACCAACGTATAGATACTTTTCACCATGCCTATATGTTGTACTCAACACAAAACAAGTAGCAATTATGATTCAACTCCTAATCCCTCAAGCTAAGGTTAGACCGAAGATTTACCTCAAACTTTCACGGCCAATTCAATCCACAATAACCGCTTTTCCTCTCGAATACGGCTCCAAATCAATCAAATCTATAAATAGATGACTTCATAACATCAATACATGATAAACAATTCGAATCCAATGCCTAATCATAGTTTTCTAAGCATTTTACCAAAAATTTCAAAAATCGACCCCAGACCCTCTTGGTCAAAATACGAGGTTCGAACCAAAATCAAATCACCCATTCACCCACGAGCCTGAATATATAATTTGTTTTCAAATTCGACCCCAAAACAAGGGCTAAATCAAGAAAAATCAAAAAGCCCTAACTCTACCCAATTCCCCAATTTTCTATCCTAAATCACATGTTTTAGGCCTAGGATTTCATTAGATGTTGAAGAAAATGGAAGAAAGAGAGTAAAGGATTACTAACCCAAGAGATTTTGGTGAAGGTCAATGGTTGCCCAAGAGCTTGGAGAAGAATGGTTTTGAGAAAATTTGGTGAATTCCCGTAATAACACTGTTCTGGAAATTTAAAATTAACTGGGCGAAAAGTGGCCTGTGTGATCGCAAAGAGAGTCATGAGATCGCATAGGGTAAAGGAAGGTTGGTCTCTGCGATCGGGAACCAAACATTGCGATTGCATAGAAGAAAGGCCTTCGCCTTCTCAGGTTTGGTTTAATGCTTTGCGTTCGCAGGAGAAAAGATGTGATCGCGTTGAATGAAAAGCTATGTGATCGCGGATGAATCTATGTGATCGCGGATGAATCTCTGCGATCGCATAAAACAAAACGGGGCACCTAGAAGCTTACACTATGCGATCGCGATGCTACCTATGCGATCGCATAGAACTGAATATCAGAACACCAGAAACTGAAACTTTCTGCAACTTTTCTAAGTTAAACCTTCCCGAAACACATCCCAAACACACCCGAGCCCTCGGAGCTCCTAAGCAAATACATGAACTAAATCAAAAGCATCATACGAACTTAATCGTGCGATCAAATCGCCAAAATAACATCAAAAGCAATGAATCATCCCTCAAAATCAATAGTTTTTTTTCTCAAATTTCATTAGGTTTCAAATTTAGGATTTCAAGTCTGAAACACGTCAAACGACGTCCGATTTTAACCAAACTTCACAGACAGGACTTAAACTATATATAAGACTTGTACCGGGCGCAAGAACCAAAATACACACCCGATACCAATACGTTCTAATCAAATTTAATTTCAATTTTGCTTAACAATTCAAAAAAATAATTTTCTTTAAAAATTCATTTCTTGGGATCGGGACCTTGGAATTCGATTCCGGGAAAATGCCCGAGTCTCATATTTTTCTATGGACCCTCTGAGACCATCAAATCACGTGTCCGCATCCATTTACCTAAGAAGTTGACCAAAGTCAAATTTATTCATTTTAACATCAAAATTTAGCATTTTTCACAAAATTTCACATTTAACCTCTCCGGCAATGTGCCCGGGGTGCGCATGCAAATCCAGAAAACTCTAAATGAGGTTTTCAAGGCCTCGGAAGCACATAATGGATAAGAAAATAGGTGATGACCCTTTGGGTCGTCAATTCTCCACCTCTAAAACAATTGTTCATCCTCAAGCGGATAAAAGAAAGAAGTACCTGAGTCGGGAAATAGATGAGGATAACAGCTCCGCATATCAGACTCGGACTTCTAGTTCGGTGCCCGGGAGGCTAACCTCTCCACTGAACACGCACAGAAGGAAAACTGTTCAGCCTCAACTGACGAACCTGCTGGTCTAGAATAGCCATCGGCTCCTCCTCATAAGACAAATCCTTGTCCAACTGGACAGTGCTGAAATCTAACACGTAGGGGGATCACCGTGATACTTCCGAAGCATGAATATATGAAATAGTGGATGCACGCTGATAAGCTAGGCGGCAACGTAAGTCTATAAGCCACCTCCCCCACTCGATCAAGAATCTCGAATGGACCAATGAACCTAAGACTAAGCTTGCCCTTCTTCTTGAATCTCATTACGCCCTTCATAGGCGACACTCAAAGCAATACCCACTCACCAACCATAAAAGCCACATCTCGAACCTTGCGGTCTGCATAACTCTTTTGCCTAGACTGAGTTGTACGAAGCCTATCTTGAATAATCCTGACCTTGCCCAAGGACTCCTGAACCAAATACGTACCCAATAACCGAGCTTGTCCTGGCTCAAACCATCCGACCGGAGATCGACATCGCCTACCATACAATTCCTGATAAGGAGCAATCTGAATACTCGACTGGTAGATGTTGTTGTAAGAAAACTCTGCTAAAGGTAAAAACTGATCCCACGAGCCTCCAAAATCAATGACACAGTCTCGGAGCATATCCTCTAAAATCTAAATAGTACGCTCGGACTGGACATCCGTCTAGGATGGAATGTTGTACTCAACTCCACCTGAGTGCCCAACTCTCGCTGAGCTTCTTTACAGAAGCGCGAGGTAAATTGTGTGCCCCGGTCCAAAATGATAGACACCGAAACACCATGAAGACGAACAATCTCCCTAATATAGATCTCGGCTAACCTCTTGGATGAATAGGAGACTACTACAGGAATAAAATGTGTTGACTTGGTCAGCCTATCAACAATGACCCATACTGTGTCGAACTTCTTTCGAGTCAGAAGCAGTCCAACAACAAAATCCTTAGTAATCATCTTCCACTTCCACTCGGGAAGCTCAATCCTCTGAAATAATCCACCAGGTCTCTGATGCTCATACTTAACTTGCTGACAATTCAAACATCGAGCCACATATACACCAATATCTTTCTTCATTCTACACCACCAATAATGCTGACACAAATCCTGACACATATTTGCGGCGCCCGGATGAATAGAGTATCGGGAGCTATGGGCCTCCACTAAGGTCAACTCTCGAAGTCCATCAACACCAGGCACACAAACTCGCCCCTGCAATCTCAAAACCCCATCATCATCTAAGGTCACCTGCTTGGAACCTCCACACTGCACTATGTCCCAAAGGACACACAAATGGGGATCATCGAACTGTCGATCACGAATACGATCCAATAATGAAGAACGAGCGACTGTTCAAGCTAATACCCGACTAGGCTCAGAAATATCCAACCTCACAAATCAATAGCCAAGGCCTAAACATCCAAGCGGCCTCTGACCGACCGGAATATAAGCAAGACTGCTCATACTGGCTGACTTCCTACTCAAAGCATCGACCACCACATTGGCCTTCCCCGGGTCATACAAGATGGTGACAACATAATCTTTCAACAGCTCCAACCACCTTATCTGCCTCAAATTCAACTCATTTTGCTTGAACAAGTACTGAAGACTCGTGTGATCGGTGAACACCTCACATGTCACACCATATAGATAATGCCTCCAAATATTCAATGCATGAACGATGGCTACAGACTCTAGATCATGAACCTGATAATTCTTCTCGTGAATATTCAACTACCTCGAAGCATAGGCAATGACACGGCCATCCTGCATTAACACTGCACCAAGATCAATACGGGAAGCATCTTCATAAATAATATAAGGCCTTTAACCCGTTGGCAAAACCAATACCGGTGTCATAGTCAGAGTTGTCTTAAGCTTTTGAAAGCTCGCCTCACACTCGTCCGACCATCTGAACTGGGAACCCTTCTGAGTCAACCTAGTCAGCGGGGCTACAATAGATGAAACCCCCTCCACGAACCGACGATAGTATCCTGCCAACCCCAAGAAACTCTGAATCTCTGTAGTTGATGCTGGTCGAGGCCAATTTTTGATTGCCTTAATCTTCTTAGGATTAACCTGAATACCCTCTACTGATACAATATGACACAAGAATGCAACTGAACTCAATCAGAACTCACACTTCGAACTTAGCATATAACTGACTATCCTTCAAAGTCTGAAGAACCACTCCGAGGGGTTGCTCGTGCTCCTCCTGGCTTCGAGAATATATCAAAATATCATCAATAAAAACTATCATGAACAAGTCCAAATAAGACATGAACACTCAGTTCATCAACTCCATAAACGCTGCATGGGCACTGGTCAACCCGAATGACATAACCAAAAACTCATAATGCTCGTACCGAGCGCGAAAAGTTGTCTTAGGGACATCGGATACCCTAATCCTCAACTGATGGTATCCAGATCTCAAGTATATATTTGAAAATACCTTGGCACCCTGAAGCTGATAGAAAAAATCATCAATCTTCGGTAGTGGATTATCGATAGTTAATGCACATTCTCATTGAACCATCCTTTTTCTTCAAAAACAACATCGGCGCACCACAAGGCAAAATGTTGGGTCTAATAAAACCCTTCTCAACCAAATCCTGCAGCTGCTCCTTCAACCCTTTCAACTCTGGCGAGGCCATGCTATACGGCGGGATAGAAATGGGCTGAGTTCTCTGAGCCAAATCAATGCAAAAGTCGATATCCCTGTCGGGCGGCATACCCGCCAGGTCTGAAGGGAAAACCTCAGGAAACTCACAAAAAATAGGCACAGAATCAATAGAGGGGACCTCAGCACTGGAATAGCGAACATAAGCCAAATAGGCCAAACACCCCTTCTCGACCATACGTCGAGCCTTCACATACAAAATAACATTGCGGGTAGAATGACCAAGAGTCCTTCTTCACTCTAAACGGGGCAAATCCGATAAGGCTAAGGTCACGGTCTTGGCATGGAAATCCAAGATTGTATGGTACGGGGATAACTAATCCATCCTAGTATAACATCGAAATCGACCATGTCTAAAAGCAAAAGATCAATACGAGTCGGAAGACCCCCACTCACCACAACACAAGAACGATGAACTCAATCGACCATACTAGAATCACTCACCAGTATAGACACATAAACAAGAATACTCAATGAATCAATAGGCATAACCAGGTACGGTGCAAAATAAGATGACACATACGAATACGTAGACCCTGGATCAAATAGCATTGAGGTATCTCTATCACAAACCAGAATAGTACCTATAATGACTGCATCTGAAGACTCAACCTCGGGCCTAGCTGTAAGGGCATAACATCAGGGTTGGGCCCCACCACCCTAAATTACCTCTCTAGGATGGCATGAGGATGGCTGGCATCCACCTCTGGCGGCCTTAGCTCCACCTCTAGAACCTCTACCTACACCTATAACACCTCTGCCCCCACCTCTAGCAAGCTGGGCCGGATGTGGAACCTCTGGTGCCTGTACCAAAGTAGGAGAACCCTGATGCGGAGAACTGCTCGAAGCTCGAGAGCAATACCTAGCAATGTGCCTCGTGTCACAACAAAACAATCCCTCGACTAATGGCCCTGGTAACTCTGAAGTGGTGGTGCACTAATAGGTGTTAATGGTGCACTAAAGGTCTGCTGATCGGAATACTGCATCTGAGAACCACGGCTACCTGAAGAACCTTGAGAAACCTGAAAAGTTGACTGAAAGGGCCTAAGAGGATGGCCTATACCATAAGAGTCTCTACCTCCAGACGAGGTACCACTAAATCTTCCTGAATGACGGGGCCTCTTATCCGACCAATGACCACCTCCCTATGACAGAATCATCTTAACTCTGAAGGCCACATTGGCCGCCTCCTGAAAACTGATCTCACTCCAGTCTACCTAGCCATCTGAAGATGAATCGGCTGAACCAAACCATCAATAAAACTCCTCACCCTCTCTCTCTCTCGGTGGGAAGCATGACAATAACATGGCGAGCTAAGTCGATGAACCTGGTCTCATACTGGGTAACAGTCATGGAACCCTGCTGGAGGCGCTCGAACTACATCTGATAGGCATCTATTTGAGTAATCGGGAGCAACTTCTCCAGAAATAACTCTGAAAAATGCTCCCAAGTCAAATATGGCGACCTTGCTGGACTGGCTAAGCAATAATCCTCCACCAAGTCTTTCCGGATCTAGACAATCAAAATGTAGCAAAATCAACCCCATATGTCTCAACGATGCCCATGTTCCTGAGAACCTCGTGGAAGCTATATAAGAAAACCCGGGGATTCTCGGAAGAAGCACCGCTGTAAGTAGTAGTGAAGAGCTTGGTGAACCTATCCAATCTCCAAAAAGCATCGGCGAACATAACCGCTCCATCGCCGTTCTGAGCCACTACACCGGCTGAACTGCTATAGCTGGTTGAACCACTGGAGCCTGAACCTGGGGAGCTTCCTACTCCGAAGTACGTGTAGCAGGAGTTTGATCTCCTCCTCTAGTCTGAGAAGTGGCTAGTTCTACAGGAAGCAAACCTGCTCAAGTGACACTCTCCATGAGTCCCACCAATCGGACCAGAGCATCCTGAAGAACTAGGGTAGCAATAAACCCCTCTGGGACCTGAGCTGGTCCCATCGGAACTGTTGGGCTAGAACCTCGTCATCAAAATCAACTTAAAGCTCCACCAGTGGTGCTGCTGCTCGGGGCTGATCCGCCCCTACCTCGGCCTCTAGCACGGCCTTAGCCTCGCCCTCTGCCCCTCGTAGGAGCTGTTGTTGGGGGCTCGGGCTTCTGAAAGGTAGATGAGGAAGCGCGTGTTCTCGCCATCTACGAAAGAATAGAGTAGAAAGGCAATCAGTATTGAGAAATACAATTGCATGACAAGAAAGAACAAATGTGAAGTTTTTCCTAAATCTGTAGCCTCTGGAAGATAAATACAGATGATACTGAGCCGATCTCTCAGACTCTAGTGAGCATGTCCGTGAGTTGTGAGACTTATGCAACCTAGTGCTCTGATACCAACTTATCACGACCCCGATTTCCCAACATTTGGGAGTCATGATGGCGGCTAAAATTGAGATCTAGGCAAGCCAACCTTTAGCTACCTTTTACATTAACCAGTAACTTCTTTTACATTCACCAGTAATAACATGATAACAGCGGAATTAAATATATAAGCGAAAGTATTAGATAAATAGAAACTTCAAAAGGCATAATATACAATCCATGTCTCTACCCAGTACCTGATGTCACAACATACACGGACTGTCTAGGATTACTACAAATAAGAGTTTGAAATAAAGAACACAGTCTGTCTCGAATACAAAGGTCAACAGAACATGAAAAAAGCTGATAAAAGAGACGTCGAGCCTGCGGACGCCAGCAAGGCTACCTCAGAGTCTCGTGGATTGAAGGATGGCTACCTAACTACTATTGCACTCCGAAAGTTGCTCACGTATATGCACATAAGTGCAGAGTCTAGCATCAGCACAACCAACCCCATGTTTGGTATGTGTCTGGCCTAACCCCGGTGAGGTAGTAACGAGGCTAGAACCTGACTCCAAATAAACATATGCAGTTATATATATATATATATATATATATATATATATATATATATATATACATGCAAATACAACGGAAAAATAGCGGAATAAATGATTAAAGCTGGGAGGGGGAACATGCTTCAGGGGTAGCAGAAAAAAACAGAATATCAGGAATAATAAGGGAAAACTACAATTTAACTTCAAACAAGGAATAGGGAAATAAAGACAACTTTCACTTTTTAGTTTCATCTTGTTGCAGGTGTGCAACCCGATCCCATTTCTCATATCTCATGGTAGGCGTACCACCCGCTCCCAATTCTTTAACTCTTGTGGTAGGCGTACCACCCGCTCCCATTTCTTCATATTTTGTCCTAGGCGTACCACCCGCACCTATTTCATCAATAACTTGTGGTAGGCGTAGCACCTGCTCCCATTTCAATCCAACAATATAACAATACAATCCCGTCAAGGGAACAAGACAACATAGAAACTTCCCAGCAAGGGAACAAAACAATATAGTAACTTCCCGGCAAGGGAACCAAACATATCAAATGAAATGTCCCACCAAGAGAGGGTCAGATATAACAATTCCTATTCAATTGCTACTTGACAAAATTAACACCAATACTCATTCATAACTAAGTCCACGGAAATAAACTAAATCATGCTCAATATCGAGGATCATCAATCAAAGCTTTTATAGGATCAATTAAGAATACAACAATTAGCAATTTAATACCCACGGTTATGCTCAACACCAACGTATAGATACTTGTCATCATGCCTATACGTCGTACTCAACACAAAATAAGTAGCAATTATAACTCAACTCCTAATCCCTCAAGCTATGGTTAGACCGAACACTTACCTCAAACTTACATGGCCAATTCAATCGACAATAACCGCTTTCCATCTCGAATTCGTCTCCAAATCAATCAAATCTATACATAAATGACTTCATAACATCAATAATGCTAAAGAATTCGAATCCAATGCCTAATCATAGTTTTTCAAGCATTCTTCCAAAAATCCCAAAAATTGACCTCGGGCACGTTTGGTCAAAACATGAGGTTCGAACCAAAATCAAATCACCCATTTACCCACGAGCCCTAGTATACAATTTGTTTGCAAATTCGGCCCCAAAACAAGGTCTAAATCAAGAAAAATCAGAAAGCCCTAAATCTACCTTATTCCCCAATTACCCTAAATCACATGTTTTAGGCCTAGGATTTCATTAGATGTTGAAGAATATGGATGAAAGCGAGTAAAGGATTACTAAACCAAGAGATTTTGGTGAAGGATTTCTTTAATGGTTGCCCAAGAGCTTGGATGAGAAAGGTTTTATGAAAATTTGGTTAGTTCCTGTAATAACACTGTTCTGGAAATTTAAGTTTAACTGGGCGAAAAATGGTCTATGCGATCGGGAAGAGAGTCATGTGATCGCAAAGGGGAAGGGAAGGTTGGTCTCTGCGATCGCATAGAAGAAAGGGCTTAGCCTTCTCATGTTTGGTTTAATGCTCTGCGATCGCTGGAGAAAGGATGAGATCGCGTTGAATGAATTGAGGCTAAGCTAGCGATCATGGATGAATCTATGTGATCTCATAGAACAAAACGGGAGACCTGAAAGATTACACTATGACATCGCGATGCTGACTATGGGATCGCATAGAACTGAATATCAGAACACCAGAACATGAAACTTTCTGCAACTTTTCAAAGTTTAAATCATCCAGAAACACAACTGAACCCTCGAGGCTCCTAACCAAACTTATGAACTAACTCAACATCATCATACGAACGTAATTGTGCCAAATCGCCAAAATAACATCAAAAATAATGAATCAACCCTCCAAATCAAGGATATTTTTCCTCAAACTTCACTAAGTTTTAAATTTCGGATGTCAAGTCCGAAACACGTGAAGCGATGTCTGATTTTAACCAAACTTCACAGAAAGGACTTAAACTATATATAAGACATGTACTGGGCGCTGAAACCAAAATACGGGCCCGATACCAACACATTCTAATTAATTTTCATTTCAATTTTTCTTAACAATTTCAGAAAAATAATTACCTTTAAAAATTCATTTCTTGGGCTCGGGACCTCGAAATTTGATTCTGGCATACGCCCGAGTCCTATATTTTTATACAGACCTCCGAGACTGTCAAATCACGGGTCCAGGTCCGTTTACCCAAAAAGTTGACCAAATTCAAAATTATTCATTTTAACATCAAAACATAGTATTTTTCATAAAATTTCATATTTAAGCTCTCCGGCTACGCGCCCGAACTGCTAGTGCAAATCAAGGCGATTCTAAATGAGGTTTTCAAGGCCTCGGAAGTGTATAATGGATAAGAAAACAGGGTCATCACACAAAAGGAACGAGTTGTCCCTCCAAATGTTATAAACCCGATTTCGCGAGAAAAGGGGCATGAGACAGAGCCTCTTGAAGATAAGTACAGACGTCTTTAATATATATCCGCGAGACTTTAACAAACCATCTTGTGATTATGGCTCCTACGAACCTAGAGCTCTGATACCAAATTGTCACGACCCAAGTTCTCCCTCAGCGAACTGTCGTGACGGCACCTAGTCTCTATGACTAGGTAAGCCTAATAATTTGCGAATAAAGAAATTTAAAAGTATAAAGTAGCCATCTAACATGTAAATATAGATAAATTGTTTGAAATGCCGCTCGGCATACACAATAATAACACTTTCGACCAATAATAATAGTACTCCATAAAACCCAGAATCTCATGAATCCCAAGCTAAGAAAAATACATATTATTTCTGACTTGAGAAGTCAATAACAAAGAAGCTACAGGGAAAATCCTATTACGGTACTATTGAAAGAGAATAGAGAGGTACTTCTAGGTCTTCGAGCGTGACATATATACCTTGAAGTCTCTGAATCGCCTCGCCTCACGGATAGTATGGTTGGGCAGATGAACCTGGATCTGCACACGAAAAACATGTGCTAGAAAGGGACTGAGTACACCATGGAGGTATCCAGTAAGTGTCGATGCCCCCATTTTTCTAAGACGACAAGACGGTTTTGACATTATGGATGAAATCACTCTTTTATCCCCTTTCGGGGAAATTGGGTTACAGATTTTGGAGAGGCGCCACCTAATGATATAGTCCATTAGGACACTTTCAAAGAAAATAAGAAGATTTTGAAAGAAAACCAGAGTTCGGGTAAGGTCTTGAGATTATCTCGAGCGGAAGGAGTTAGGCACCCCTCAAGATCCACTAGTATAGTTCTCGGTCATGCTTAATTGTGACTTTAAGAAGAGTAGGAATAAACAAGTAAAGTCTGCACGTAAGAAGTATAAACAAGTCGAAAAGTTTGAAAGAAAACATAAATAATTTCGAAAAGAGGAAGCTTAGGAAAACATTCATCTAGGACAAAACATCAATAAATAAAGAAGGAGAAAGGGGTCCTAGGGTTAAATATAATATGGATCACTTTGGTGCAATACCCAACAATCATTCTCACACGAGATATTAGCGTACAAGTCATCATATCTATAACATACCCTTCTCACCCCGTTAAGGTATTTAAACGCGATTAGTCTCGTTTTCTTTATTGCATGCTAGTGCTCGTCCCAACCTATCAGTCCTGGGGTATTAGAACTTCTAATCCTAAAATGGGAAGAAAGGGATGGGGGCTTTGCATGGAGTCTCAAAGGATAAAAGTCTAATTCGTCATTCAAAACAGACACCAAATAGGGGAAAGAACAGGAAGACAAGCGAAGGCTCAACAAAACCCCTTTAAATAGACAACATATAGTTTAGCATGCCTTGTATATACTGGTTTGGTCTTAAATTAAAATTAAGCCGCGGACGGATCAGTTTAACACATAGAATTAAATAAAAGGTAAACATTAGGCAGCTTGGATCCCTTTATTAGGATCAGGAGCATTTTATCGAATTATTAATTAAGGACTAACACAGACAAGTTTTGAAAGAAGCAGAAGTTTGCAGAAATTCAGAAAGGTTTTGGAAAATCACTGAAACTGTTTAAAGAAATGTACAACAGAGTTTCAGAAGTAAAGTGTCTATAAAAGGAGTCGAGAGTTTGAAAGTTTTTTTGAAAGTAACTTCAATGATAGAAAATTCAGACAGAGAAAAGAAAAAATGATTTTAGGAACGCGTGTTTATTAGGTTGCAGACAGGTTTGGACGAATATGTTGAAAAACATTAAAATAGTTGCCAGATTACATGCTTATAACTTAAGCGAACTTGAGATCCCATAAGCAGAACATCTACTTCAATTTTTATTTACTCATTGCTATCTTAAACATTTAAGGCATGCGAGAGTTGTACTACCCTATTGTTTGCCTATCTTTTATGCAATTCTATAGGCATGATTTCTATATGCTGGAGTGTAGAACGCAAAGCCTATAGACATGATCTCTAGGTAATTTAAAGTTTCAAACCTTATAGGCATGATGCCAAAGTAATAAAAATCCTATAGGCATGATATCTAGGCGATTCAAAGTATTAAATCCTATAGGCATGATTTCTAGGTGATTCAAAGCATTAAATCCTATAGACATGATTTCTAGGTGATTCAAAGAATTAAAATCCTATAGGCATGATTTCTACCCTTTAACATGCAAACGACTAAAAACCCCTCCTATTCCCTTCACTACTATACTCCCCAACTTTTTATTACAAAGTTGTTCTTATAGAGCCAAAAGTGAAATAAAATATATCATAGCCCACAGCTAGATCCAAACAGCCTAATGTAATCTTGATATCCAATACATGTGTTTTACCAAATTCAAGTTCCAGATTCCAAGGCCTTCTCTTAGAGTGTTTCAAAGTTCCAAGGAGCTTCAAGAGCCCGGAAATGCTTACACTCTGAAGAGTGAATGTTGTAACAAAGTAATGCAATGTGTGGAATTACCAGCCCTTAGGCATCCAAGTTTAAAGAGAGCTCTAGGGTCCCTAATCATGGCTTACCTAAGGGGGGTAGAACTTAAGATCTAGGAGTAAGTGCAAAGTGAGGGAGGAACCTTAGCAAGAGTTGGTCATACCCAGCCATGGCATAGAATGGCACACCCCTGACCTCCTGCTCCGATTCAAACAAATAAGAAAATTGTTATAGAGTCAAACTCGGGTGAGAATAGTGATTGGGATACCAACAGACCCAAACTAAATCTCAGCACATAGAGGGGAAAGGGAATGGGAAAGCTATCGAGGAAAGACTCAGAAGAGTCTAGTCCTGGATCACAGATAGCAATTCAAAGTGCTACTATGACTCAGGACAATACTCACATAGAAAGGGAATAGCGGGAAAGGGATTATATCATAACATAAAGAGACATAGCGTGCTTGAAGCTAATTACATAATGCAGAAAAGCATAATACAACACACAAAGAAAGAACGGGTAGAAGCAAAAGAGTTGAACATATAACAAGGATGTTATTTAACGTATAAGAACATACCAGTTGCAAATTCTAGAACAACAGAATAGTAACAGCAAACAAACAGCCATGAACAATAGGAACAAACTCAAGCAGCTCCCACAAGTACTTTCAAACAGTAGGTAGTAAAGATGTAGAATGCTCAGTAGTAGTGTAGAAAAACATATAGAGTAGTAATGGTAGTATTAAAGAATTTTTAAGACAGAGAAGTGAATTCTGATTTTGATTTGCAGTCAGAATTTGATGATAGAGTGAAGAGAAGAGCGTGTATTTCTGCTTGAAGTCAGACATGCAAAAAAGGAAAAAAATAATCGAGTATCAATCAGGATCAATCAATTAACAGAGATTCCTTTAATTAAAGAATCCCAATTTTATCAGCAAAGGACAAGAAATAATAAGGAAAGGGGATCAAATAAACAACATTGTGCATAGTAGACAAATAGGGGTATATTCATAAAAACTATTTAAGGACAAGTTTTTTGAAATACATGGATTGTGCAAATAAGGTAAGAAGACCAATTAACAAACAGTAAATCAAAAGGTTTGAGATTTTTATACGAATGAATCAAGTATGGGAAAAGGGAGAAGGGTTTTACTTAGGTCGAGTCACGGGAAAAAATGGAAAGAAATAAATCAAGCTAGATTCAGAAGAAATTTTAAACTAATTGCAAATTTGAAAAATCATTTAGGGGAAAATTCATAGTATAGAAGGAGCATACGAACACGCCAAACATGAAAGAAGATTGTACTGTCATTGAAAAGAATCAATAGGAAAATCTAGTATAGAAGAGCTTTGGCAAAAGTTCAACCATAAGATCAGAAATTGAAATCAAACTAGTTCGTAGGTGATAGAATGAAAGTCACATACAAGTGGTCCGAAAACCCCCAAATTCTAGGGTTTCCATCGTTAATCCAGTGTAGGGACTAAACGAGCAAATCAGGCAATAGCGAACTCAGAAAAACCCAAAGGAACTTAATCGTTCCGTGAAAACATGCTAAGGGAAAACACAGTAAAAGAAAACATAAGGAAAGATTAGGAGGAAACATAGTAGAAGAAAACACACATGAGTCAAAGTAAAAACAAACAGGAGTCACAGTAAGACAAATACAGTAAGAACACCACATAAAATCACAGTAGAGCGAGTAAAATCAAAGAAACCCTAAATTGGAGAAGATGAATAGCTTTGAAAGAAAACTTTTGAAAGAGATTTAAGAAATCATTTTAAAACAAGCATGGATCTAGAGCGGATCTAGAGAAATATAGGAAAATCTCGAAGGGCTAGGGTTTCAAAAGAACCCTAAAAGTGAGAGAGGCCTGGAAAAAGGGTTTGCTCCAAGTCGAATGAGCCAGATATGAACTCATAGGGCTAGGATATGCCGGAGATGGTTGTAACACTCGAATCGGCGGAGATCTGAGCGAAGACCTTCAAGCTCAAACCTTGAAGCTTCATGTAACAAGGGTATGGGGGTACATGGGGATGCGTATAGGCTACCCAGGGCTTGGGAAGCCATTGACTCCGGTGGAACAAGGTGGAAACCAACGGAGTAGGGCTAGGGTTTTGGTGAGAGGTTAGAGAGAATTGAGGAGACGAATGGATTTTAGGGCAGTTGTTTGTGAAAAGTGAATTAGGGTTACGGGCGGGTTTAATAAAACGGGTAGAGGCAGGTTAAAATAAAAATTGGGTCATGTAATTGGGGTTCAAATTGGGGTCAGAATTGGGGTCCAAATTGGGCTATAAATGAAAGCAACTGAGGCCAAAATAGAAATAGCCATTTTTTCCCTTTTGAATTTATAAAAATAGTAAAAGATGTTAAAAATCAAATTAAAAACACTGAGTTAGTAAAAAATATGTATGTATTAATTTAAAAATATTGGAATTGATTTTGTAATTAAAATTGCTATTAAATCCGAAAATGGGCTAAAATTGCAGTTCCATGCAATTTAGTTTTAAAAATACCAAATGGACTCGTCAAATTATAAAAAAATCATGTAAATTATGTTTTTGTGAAAAATTAAGAATAAAATAAACTATTCTCCAAAATGGCAAGTTTTGGGAATAATTATTGGATTTATGGTGTAAAATAGGCCATAAATTAGTTTAAAATCCTTTAAAAATGCCAAAATCTTTTGGGGTGCTCATATATGCATACATATGCTATTTTGAGATTATTTTGAGTATAAAATTATATAGGGAATAATTAGGTATCAACAGCTTCCCCTCTTTACCGGAGGAGGATGAAAGAATTGTCAGGTAAACACAATATGGCCAATTTTCACCGGGAACGGCGATTGTAAAAGAACTTTGAATGCGCTATGGTTTGTGAGCTGCCTACATATCCTTGTTTTTACAGGAATCAGGCCATATTTAGTTCAGGAACCATTGACGGAATGTGTTGATGGAGATTCGAAAAGACGGACACAATGGTTAAGTTTGGAAATGCGTTTGGAACCGGACAGGTGGCGGAGAACCGAAGCGGGGTCGCTCCTGCTAAGATGGGCGTTAGCTGGTGTACCTGTAAATGAGCATTGCAGTGCATACTATGCATAATTTAAACATGATGCAAGTTCGCGTTTGGACCATGAATGTTGCCTTTGGACGGTTAGGATGACGTCATCAGACTATGATGTCCCGGGCCATGAAGAGCATAAAGCAAGGATTCGCATGCCATGAAATGACGTTCTCGGGCTATGCAGATGGTTCTGCCAAACTATGACGCCTTTGAATAGGTTGGCGATCTTTCAGCCCATGAGAAGGTGGCGGTCTTTTAACCAAACGAATGCAAGGATGGCGATCTTTGAGCCAGAGCGAGAATTTAAATTATCGGTGGCGCTATTTCATCCGTTCGAAGAATGAAAGTGGCGATATTTCAGCCATGAACGAGACAATGCTTAGTCTCGGAAGGAAGATAGGCAGCCATATGCAGGACGGAGGTAGTGCTTAACCTCGGAAGGCAGAAGATAGCCTTATGCAATGCGGATGGAGACAGAGCTTAGACTCAAAAGGTAGATAAGTATCCTTATGCAGGATAGAGGTAAAGCTTAACCTCGGAAGGAAGAAGATAGCCTTATGCAATGCGGATGGACACAGAGCTTAGTCTCGAAAGGCAGATAAGTAGCCTTCTGCAGGATGGAGGTAGAGCTTAAACTCGAAAAGCAGAAGAAAGCCTTATGCAGTGCAGATGGAGCTTTAGCATAGTCTCGGAAGGCAGATAAGTATCCTTATGCAGGATGGAGGTAGAGCTTAACCTCGGAAGGCATATGAGTATCCTTATGCAATGCAGATGGAGACAGAGCTTAGTCTCGAAAGGCAGATAAGTAGCCTTATGCATAATGGAGGTAGAGATTAACCTTGGAAGGCAGAAAATAGCCTTATCAAAAATGCAGACGGAGACAAATCTTAGTCTCGAAAGGCAGATAAGTAGCCTTATGCAATACATGGATGTAAAGGAGCAGAAAGTAGTAAATTTTCTTAGCTGATAGACGACTGCGATATCAGGACTGCTGGGGATGTTAGGTGTAGATAGTAACTTTGTGAATGCATGATTGTTCCTCACTCCTGAAGAGCACGAGTGTGTGAATGTATTCAATAATTTACGACCTGGATTACCTGCACTCAAAGAAAAATCGTGAGTTCTGTAGAGGGAATAGTTAGTTCATATGCCCTGGCCCTTGACATCACGCATCATTCGGGGTAGTGTTGCCAAACAATAGCGATGCAAATGATATTTATTACTGATTTAGAAAATATAATATGTGTATAAATTTTAAAAAACGGTTTCATTTTGGATGAACCAACAACTGCAACGTGGTTCAAAGACACGGCAACCTCACTTGTTCCAGAATCTTGAGGGCCCACCTCAAAATTCTGACCCAGTTTACTGGGCTGGCACTGCTGATGGTTGTGTTGAATAACTGAAGGCAGATTAGCTCCGGAATTTTGAGGGTCCTCCTCAAAATTCTGCCCCAGTTTACTGGGTCGGCGCTGATGAAGAGAGTGATAAATTGACCTTGGAATTTTGAGGGTCCTCCTCAATATTCTGCCCCAGTTCCCATATCGGGGGAAAATATAATTTTTATTAAAGTGAGAACGAACACATAGGGCTGCCTACGTATCCCCTCTTAAAAGGGAATCAGGTCAGGCGTAGTTCAAATTACATCATGAAAGAAAAGCATATGATCAAATGTAGTATCGTTTCACTGTGTCTGAGTTGATTGGCCTCGGTCAAAGTTCTCCGTCCATTTCTGCGAGAATAAGGGCTCCTCCAGTTAGGACCTGGTGAACCATGTACGGACCCTGCCAATTGGGAGAGAATTTCCCTTTGGCTTCATCTTGATGTGGAATATTTTCTTCCATACCAGCTATCCTGGTATGAACTTCTTTGGCTTAACTCTCTTGGTAAAAGCTCTGGACATTCTGTTCTCATATATAATTAACCGTGGCAAAACTGCATTCATTCTGTTTCCGTCTATAAGGGCTAATTGCTCGAAGTGATTTTTTATCTACTGTGCATCATATAACTCTGCTTCCTGTATGATCCTCAAGGAGGGGATTTCTACTTCAGTGGGAATGCACGCCTCTTTACCATAAACCAGCATGTAAGGGGTGGCCCCGGTTGATGTGTGGACCGTGGTACGATAATCCAACAAGGCGAATGATAATTTCTCGTGCCACTGCTTGTGCCTTTCAACCATCTTTCTTAGTATCTTCTTGACGTTCTTATTGGCTGCCTCCACGGCTCCATTCATTTGCGGTCTATAAGCTGTAGAATTCTTATGTTTGATTCTAAAAGTATCACACATTGCCTTTATCAGGTCGTTGTTTAGATTGGAACCATTTTCACTGACGATTGATTCTGAAATTTTGAACCGACAAACCATACGATTGCGGATGAAATCTGTTACAACTTTCTTGGTTACTGTTTTGTATGATGCCGCTTCAACCCATTTGGTACAGTAATCAATTGCTACTAGGGTGAATCTGTGCCCATTTGATGCGGGTGGTTCGATTGGTCCAATAACATTCATTCCCCAAGCGGCGGACGGCTATGGTGAGCTTGTTGCAGTAAGCTCGTTTGGAGGTATTTTTATCATGTCTGCATGTATTTGACAACGGTGGCATCTCCGGACATACTGGATGCAGTATGTTTCCATAGTCATCCAAAAAGAATCTGCTCGGATTATCTTCTTTGCCAAAACGAAACAATTCATGTGCGGTCTGCAGGTCCCTGCGTGCACTTCCTCCAATTGTTTGGTTACCTCTCTCGCCTTGACGCATCTTAATAATCCCAGATCAGGAGTCCTCCTATATGGGATTCCTTCTCTGTAAAAGAAGTTGTTGGATAACCTCCGGATTGTGCGTTTCTGAGTAGCATTGGCGAGTTTTGGTATTCTCCTGTTGTCAAGTATTCTCTGATATCATGGAACCAAGGCTTCCCGTCGGCTTCTTCCTCGACATGAGCACAATAGGCTGGTTGTCGTGAATCTTGACCTGGATATCATCAATAAAGTTTGTGTCTCGATGCTGGATCATGGAAGACGCTAGGGCGTCAGCGAACTCATTTTGTATTCTGGGAACGTACTGGAATTCTGTCTTTCTGAATCTCTTCCTCAACTCCTGTATATGATGTACATAAGGGAGTGTCTTGGAATTCTTGGTTGCCCATTCTTCTCGAATTGATGTATGAGCAGGTCCGAGTCTCCGATCACTAATAGTTCCTGAATGTTCATGTCAATTGCCAATTGTAGCCCTAAGATGCAGGCTTCGTATTCGGCCATGTTGTTGGTGCACGGGAATCTGAGTTTGGCAGACACAGGGTAATGCTGACCAGTTTTTGATACCAGGACCGCTACTATACCGACTCCTTTGAAATTTACAGCTCCGTCGAAGAACATCCTCCAACCGTCATAGGATTCTGGAACGTCTTCTCCTATGAAAGCTACCTCTTCATCAGGAAAATACCTCTTTATAGGTTCGTATTCTGCTCCTACAGGATTCTCAGTGAGGTGATCTGCCAAAGCTTGTCCTTTGACCGCCTTCTAAGTAACATAAACAATGTCAAACTCACTTAGCAGGATTTTCCATTTGGCGAGCTTGCTAGTAGGCATAGGCTTCTGAAAGATATATTTCAATGGGTCCATCCTGGATATGAGATAAGTGGTGTAAGCACAGAAATAGTGCCTCAATTTCTGAGCTACCTAGGTTAGAGCACAACAAGTGCGTTCTAATAAAGAATATCGAGCCTCGTACGGGGTGAACTTCTTGCTTAGGTAGTAAATGGCTTGCTCCTTTCTTCCCGTTTCATCATGTTGTCCCAAAACACAACTAATTGCTCCATCCAATACTGCAAGATAAACCAATAGAGGTCTCCCTGGCTCGGATGGAACCAAGACTGGCGGCGTTGCAAGTATTCCTTGATTCTGTTGAAAGCCTTTTGACAATCATCAATCTATTTAGTGGAGGCATCCTTCTTTAGCATCTTGAATATGGGTTCACAAATGACAGTGGACTGAGCTATGAATCGGCTGATATAGTTGAGTCTTCCCAGAAAACTCATTACATCCTTCTTGTTCTTTGGCGGTGGCAACTCTTGAGTGTCTTTGACCTTTGACAGATCGAATTTTATTCCCCGGTGACTCACTATGAAACCCAATAACTTTCCAGCAGGAACCCCGAATGCACACTTGGCTGGGTTCAGATTCAAGTTGTATCTCCTCAATCTGTTGAAGAACTTCCTCAAATCTTCCATGTGATCTGCACCTTTCTTGGATTTGATGATGACGTCATCCACATACACCTCGATTTATTTATGTATCGTGTCATGAAAGATAGTGGTCAGGTCCCTCATGTAGGTAGCACCGGCGTTCTTTAAACCGAACCGCATCATTCTATAACAGTACATTCCACACGGCGTGATGAATGCCATTCTCTCTGCATCTTCTTAATCCATCCAAATCTGGTGGTATCCAGCAAAAAAATCTACGAATGACTGCAGCTCATGTTTGATGCAGTTGTCAATCAATATGTATATATTTGGAAAAGGGAAGTTGTCCTTAGGACTGGCTCGGTTGAGATCTCGGTAGTCGACACACACTCTAACTTTTTCGTCCATTTTTGGTACTGGCACGATGTTGTCTAGACATGTTGGATACTCTAGCACCCTGAGAACCTTGGCTTTGACTTGCTTGGTAACCTCTTCTTTGATTTTCAGACTCATGTCTGGCTTGAATTTTTTGAGCTTCCATTTTACAGGCGGGCATGCAGGATCTGTCGGCAACTTGTGAGCCACAATAGATGTGCTGAGACCGATCATGTCATCATAGGACCATACAATGATGTCTTCATACTCTTTTAATACCTCTGTGTACTCTTTCTTTTCTGGTGGTGACAAATGTACGCTGATACGTGTTTCCTTGACATTTTCTGCGTCTCCCAGATTAACAACCTCAGTTTCGTCCAAGTTGGACTTAGGCCTGTTCTCAAAATTCTCGACCTCTCTGAGAACCTCTTCTGGTATTTTATCCTCCTCCGAATCTATTTCCGTTTGTTGCATTGTCTCATTACAAGTAACAGTCGTTGGTTCATCATCAAGATATTTTGTAGTAATGTTGTGTAAAATAAAGTAAATGGTAGATAAAAGTAATGAGAGCGAGATATAAAGATAAACTTGGAAAATGCTTTCGATTAAATTCATAACTATTTGAAACGTCGGAGCTCTTTTCAAAAGTAAATACAATGCGGGAAAGTAAAATGAACTAAAACGTAAAAATGTGATGCATAGTGCGTCGTTTAGCCTTGCTACCCCGAATCTCTCCGGGCAGTGGTGGTCCTGACTGACCAATTGGTGAGGTGTTCTCCTCGGTTCACAGCTTGAATGGAAGGGCCTTCCTGCCCTTCCTCCTCGAAGATAACACAGCAGTCCATATCATCCTCCTGAAATAGGTTGTTCATTGCTGCTAGGGTCTCATCTTCCTGTGATCCGTATATGACATCAGCTGGCTGAAATGTCTTCTCCATCTGGGGTATGGGATGTTCCAATGGATAGTAGGGACTGCGCCACGGTGGTGACCAATGATTGAACTCCTCCCAGGTGTACTCGTATCCCATGCCGAATGTGGTTCCATGCTTCTTCAACTTGATAGGCTTGGTGATGCCCTAGATATTTTTGCTAAGTCCTTTTTCGGGCTCATACCCGCTCCAATTCATAATGCTCTCAATTTTGTTATCCCATCACTTGTCTTTGTCTATGGCGTTCACTCGCTCGATGTGATGGTATGTTTCTCCACATATTCTCCTTCTACCTTCGATCATCGGGATGGTTTGGCGACTGTATATAGGGTTGCTACCGTCGTCATGAATGATCACCTCCTGATAATTCCACTCAAACTTCACTGTTTGATGTAGGGTTGATGACACAGCCCCAGCGGCGTGGATCTAGGGTCATCCCAGCAACAAATGGTAGAATGATGGCACATCTATGACTAGGAAGTCAATATCGAACAAGGTGGGTCCCATCTGTAGGCACGGGCTAATTTCTCCGATGGTGGATCTTTAAGATCCATCAAAAGCTTTGACATTGCTAGATCCGTCTTTGATCTCACTGAGTCATTTTCCCAATGTCCTGAGAGTTATTAACATACATATGTTAAGGCTCGATCCCCTGTCGATTCAGATCTTAGTGATAAAATAATCCTCGCATTGCGCAGTGATGTGAAACACCTTGTTGTGACTAAGCCCTTCTAGTGGTAGCTCATCCTCGTGGAAGGTGATCTTGTGGCTTTCCAACACCTGCCCCACCATATTTTCCATTTAGCCTCATGTTATGGTGTTGGGAACATAAGCTTTGCTCAGTATTTATGTGCCTCAGAGCTCTACAGAAGAGCCAGAATTGAAATTTGTGCTGCTGTTTTGTTCAGGTGCTCAACGACTTAGTACTCTTTGGCCTGTATCTTCCTCCAAAGGTCATCAAGTCCAGCTTCGACAGCTCGCCCAAAGGCTTGTGTACTGGACTCAGCCAAATGTTCTGAAGTGTATACCCTGCAAGTCCTGTCATGCCTTGTGCGGCAATTTCTTCTCCAGTATATGTCTTTCCTTTCCTTCCAGCCTCAGTTGTGTACTCCCAAGGTGTGGCATTTGACTTGAACAGGGTCACGTCTATTATGGAAACCGGAATTGGAATCCTGGGAGGTAACGCAGTAACTTCAAATGGTGTAGGTGCCTTTGGAATCCCGAACTCAACCTCAATCGATTTTTGCGTCTTTGCAGAAGGTGCTTCAAACTCAAGCGGTATAGACACATTTACCACATCGCCCTCAAAGGGATGGATTTGAACAACAATGGGATTGAGGGTAACTTCTGGCTTTTTAGGCTCATCTCCTTCAGCTATCAAATCGATTGACCCCTTGGGGTACCAATCATCCTCAATCTCGATCATATGGATGCTCCCACCCTTGTGGTCAGGAAGAGGATTATTGCAGACATTGGGAGCAGGCTCCTTTGCTACAATGACCTTGTTATCAATCAAGGTTTGAATCTTGTCTTTCAGTGAGCGATACTCGTCGATGGTATGTCCTTTCATTCCGGAATGGTATGCGCAGGTTTTGTTGGGGTTGATCCATTTGGAAGGATTTTCTGGAGTTATGGCTGGGATAGGTGAAACGTAACCGGTTACTTTGAGTTTTTCATATAATTGGTCAATTGGCTCGGCTATGGTGGTATATTATCTGGGAGGTCTTCGGTCGGAATTTGGTCTGGGTCGAGGAAAGTTTTGGCGGGTAGGTGGTGACGGGTAGTGAGAAGGTTGGGAGTTGTATTCTTGGTATACATGTGCGAGTTGGGAATATCTGGGTGAGGCAGGTTGATACGTGGGTGGTAGAGGTGATTGTAGGCAGATGGTGGCATTTGGTATGTAGGTGAGGGTGCCTGGTAATTTGTGGTGGGTTGATATGTGAGTGGAGTTGAGGGGTAGGTTTCGTACTTCATAGAGGAATTGTTCCTTTGCACAGCCATTACGGAATTTACATCATTTTCTTTGATGAGTCACTAAACTATAAAGCCTTGTTGGTCGCTTGTAATGCCTCGAGGTTAGTGACCATTCCATTTTCAATTCCTTCTTCAATCCTTTCTCCGAAATTGATGATGTTGGAGAACGTTTGACCCTCTATTAGTATCAGCTTTCGTAGTACTAGGGATCCTGAGCATGGACGAAGAACCTGTTCATCTGTTCTTCCTCCAAGGCCGGCCTGACCTTAGAAGCTTCTGACCTCCAAACGAGTAGCATACTCGCGAAAGGTCTCTATGGCTTCTTCTTTAGATTCTGGATATAGAACACATCTGGTGCATTCTCAGTGTTGAACCTAAATCGGTCCATAAAGTCAGATGGCATGTTCACCCAACTTGTCCATTTCTTTGCATCTCGGCTGATATACCATGATAAAGTATCACCCTTTAGACTCCTCATGAACATCTTCATGCGGCTTTTCTTGTCCCTTCCAACTCCTACATACTTATCACAATACATTCTCAAGTGGACCCTGGGATCACCTGTACCGTCGAACATCTCGAACTTGGGGGGTTTGTACCCCTTCGGGAGCTCAATATCTGGCTGAACACAAAGATCTTCATAGTTCAACCCTTCAGCACCTTTGCTACCTTTGAAACCTTGGACCCGTCTAGTCAACTTCTTGAGCTCAGCGACCAAATTCTAAATGAAGGAGCCCTTGTCATCCTATTCGGGTGCACTTGTGATTGGCTGAGTGTAGTGGGGTATAGTGTCCACAAAGATAGGAGTGTTATGGCCTTTTGTGGTGTTTTGTGGTTTGGAAATGAGCAGTGGAGTGTTATTTCATGTGTTGCAGGCTGGGCATGAGTGGGTTGTATTGGTGGTTGCGGGGTATTTTGTGGAGGTGCAGGGTTCTGGGTGTTAACATCAAGGGCGGCAAGAGTGATTGACAGGTTTAACAGGTTACAAACTTGGTCCAATTCTTCTCGAAATCTTAGCAAAGTTTGCTCAAGATGAGCAGCAGTCTCCTTGGTAATTGCAGCATTCTGAGAAGTTTCCTCAAGTTCCTTTATAGCGTTTGCATCTCCCATTTTGCCTTTGTTTCTGTTCCTGGTAGGACTTGGAGGAGGAGGAGGTGGAGGACCCTTGGATCTTGTTGATTATGTTGATGGTGCAAGAATACACGAACAAACCTCTGGGGAAGGGAATAAAAATAAAAGAAAAACAAAAAGGTAAAAAGTTAGTGCGGATTCTGAAAAACAATATTGCGGGATTTAAACACATTGTGCAATAGTATAAGTCGTTTCCTAATTTGGGTGCCTCGTTGTTCCCGAGGTATACCTAGCGACAAATTAAATTTGTAGAACATATAACGCTAAATGCCTCATTTTATTGATAAAACAAGACGAGTCTTAAAACAACTTAATGATAAAAGATGTCACTAATAGCCGGTGGCCTTGTTATATTATGAAAGCGAGAAATAAAGGATCCTAACTAATCGGTCCCAGAAGGACCTTCCCCAGATTCAGTACTCTTGCCTCCCTCATACAACTGCATCAACTCGCACAGTCCTAACAGCAGATAGGCTTGATCCAAATGTCTGCCTGCACTTCCGTCGTCATTCTGACAATCTTCAATTCTTTTCAAGAACTTCCCTTCCAACTCCACTAGACCTCGCTCTAGATACCCTAGCCGATTGTTGGCGTTGACAGCCATATCCTTCCACTCGTTGATCAGCTTCTCGTGATCTTCCTGTATTTCCCAAGGTTCATTCTCGCATTCTCGCACCCTCTTGCACAGCTGATTGTATTTGACTTGCGCTTTAGTTTTCTCATCAATAATCCTATGACCATGGACGAATCATGGATTACCCAAACCAATGTAATCATCTTCCAACCAACCCGTGTAGTACGGCACACACCTGGCATGATACCTGCCTGGTCGATAAACTCCTTCCCTAAGACGAGCTTGCAGTGCCACATAAGTTGAGCCTGACACCTGTGCGGGCTATCATCATCTTGAAAGTCAGCCCTGAAATGACTCATCTTCTCTATCCTTTGAATGATCTGTTTTCTTCCCGCTTGCTTCATGAATCGGGGAGGGACATAAGGATGAGTTCCCCTTAGACCGATGAGTACGAGAAATGGTGTGTCTCGCGAGCGGACAATGAACTCCCCTGTTGTGAACCTCTCGAACATCCACTGAACTTGTTCTTCTTTTAGATTTTCAAACAACTCTACCCATCCACTAGCGTCCTCTGGCTGAGCGAACATATTGGGCATGAAGTTCATTCACTTCCGGTGGTGAAAAGCGATATGGTAATCCCAATCCCTGCGTATGATTTCCTATCTATAGTATCCTTTCTGAAGGTGTTCTATGAGCCAAAGTTGCAGTAACATTTTACAACCCTCGAAGTGTGGAGCCCCTTGTTGATATTTTCCCGGGGCTCGATACATCTCGGCGATGATCATGGGCATTATGCTGAAAGTTTGTTCGTCGATACCTTCCATTAATATTTTGGTTACCATGGATAGTCTGGTGTGAATCTTAGCCTTCTTCATGGGAAAGATTATCATACCCACGAAGAAAAACATGAACACGAAGGTCCTCCTATGTATGTGCCCCAAAGAGGTGAGGGAGAACACATCATTGTAGGTGCGATAAGACTTGCTATGGCCACACCTCTCGTACAAGAAATCAAATGGTACGTAGGAGTCCTTCAGACAAGCTAGATCGGGATTTTTCTTGAGTCCCATCATCTTAAGGAAGCCTCTACTTTTGCGGTTTTCCGGAATAAGCAGACCTTGAGTCTCCCAAGGGATACCAGCTAAACCTCCTATTTCTTCCAGTAAAGAAGTCATTTCTAAATCTCCAAAGCGAAACACCGATCGATCACTATCCCAGAATAAAGTGGCAGCCTCTGTGATTTTGTTGTTAGGCTGGATTTCCAAAAGTTAGGGCAAATTCCCTAAGTACTTGCAGATGAGGGTTTGATCGCTGGCATGAAGATCTTCCCACCAGCTTAGCAACCTTGGGTGAATGTTGGATACCATACCGAATCTGGGGATTTCGTGCTCATTTTCTGCAAAACAAAGTGTTAGGCCCTTAACCCCACCAGAATCGACTATTCAAATCAATAATTAGCAAAAGGCATTTAGTTCTCCAAATAAATGCACATAACGTGGAGGTGTCCGTTTCGGTTTCGAGGAAACCCTGTGGACTTTGGTTTAGGCTATCTTAAGAAGTCATTATGTGGGCAACATAACTGACTTGGCTAGGGCTACCATGATGCATGAACAGTTTAAGGGAATAAGGTTTCTACTTTTGAAGTTCTAGACAAGGTACCGTTGAGTGGACAACTCAAGAGGAAAAGGCGTGGAACCGTCGATTACACCATTGATCGACAGGTTTTACCGCAAATATGCCTTTTCCACATTTAGGGGGTTATGATAATGAAAGGGAACAACCACTCATTATGACCGTTGCTATAGGATATGTTTTGGCACGAGTGGAATATGATTTTGGGGAATGCAGCTACAATAATGAAGCTAATTGCATGTATTTTCACGTTCATAAAGATTACAATAAATACTAGGAAATTAAAATGGGATTGAAGTAATAAGGCAGTAAAAGAAGGAATTAAAGGGAAAGAAAACATGAAGATCCATGTTAGTATTCTTGATGAGACAATTAAAGACTGAAAGTAAATGCAATTAAGGAAGCAATAAAGTCACAAAGCACGTAATGGAAAGCCTCAAAGAAAACCCCACCAGAGTTGTCATGTTGTCGACGCCCCTATTTTTCTAAGGCGAAAAGCTGGTTTTGACATTATGGATGAAATGACTCTTTTATACTTTCGCAGAATTTGGGTTACGGATTTTGGAGAGTCGCCACCTAATGATTATAGTGCATTAGGTCACTTTTAAAGAGAAGAAGATTTTGAAAGAAAATTAGAGTTCGGGTAAGGGCTTGAGATTATCTCGAGGGGAAGGTGTTAGGCACCCCTCAAGATCCACTAGTGTGGTTCCCGGTCGTGCTTAATTGTGACTTTAAGAAGAGTAGGGATAAACAAGTAAAGTTTGCACGTAAGAAGTATAAACAAGTTGAAAATTTCGAAAGAAAACATAAATGATTTTGAAAAGAGGAAGCTTAGTTGAAGGAAAACATTCATCTAGGACAAAACATCAATAAATAAAGAAGGAGAAAGGGGTCCTAGGATTAAATATAATATGGATCGCTTTGGTGCAATACCTAGCAATCATTCTCACACGAGATATTAGCACACCAGTCATCATATCCATATTCTACTCTTCCCACCCCGTTAAGGTATTTAAACGTGATTAGTATCATTTTACTTATTGCATGCTAGTACCCGTCTCAACCTATCAGTCATGGGGTATTAGGACTTCTAATCCTAAAAGGGGAAGAAAGGGATGGGGGCTTTGCCTGGAGTTTCAAAGGATAAAAGTATAATTCGTCTTTCAAAACGGACACCAAATAGGGAAAGAACAAGAAGACAAGCCAAGGCTAAAAGAAACCCGTTTAAACAGACAACATATAGTTTATCATGCCTTGCATATACAGTTTTGGTCTTAAATTAAAATTAAGCGGCGAGACGGATCAGTTTAACACATAGAATTAAATAAAAGGTCTACATTAGGAAACTTGGATCCAATTGTTAGGATTTGGAGCATTTTACCGAATTAATAAATAAGGACTAACACAGACAAGTTTTGAAAGAAGCAGAAGTTTGGGGAAATTCAGAAATGTTTTGGAAAATCACTAGAACTGTTAAAAGAAATGTACAGCAAATTTTCAGAAGTGTCTATAAAAGGAGTCGAGAGTTTGATTCGCTTTGAAAGTAACTTCAAGGATAGAAAATTCAGACAGAGAAAAGAAGAAAAAATGATTTTAGGAACACGTGTTTATTAGGTTGCTGACAGGTTTGGACGAATCCGTTGAAAAACATTGAAATAGTTGCATGATTACATGCTTATAACATAAGCGAACTTGAGATCATATAAGAAGGACATCTACTTCGTTTTTATTTAATCATTGATATCCTAAACGTTTAATGCATGCGAGAGTTGTAGTACCCTATTATTTGCCTATCTTTTATGCAATTCTATAAGCATGATTTCTATATGCTGGAGTGGAGAACGCAAAACCTATAGGCATGATCTCTAGGTAATTTAAAGTTTCAAACCTTATAGGCATGATGTCAAAGTAATAAAAACCCTATAGGCATGATATCTAGGCGATTCAAAGTATTAAATCCTATAGGCATGATTTCTAGGTGATTCAAAGCATTAAATCCTATAGACATGATTTCTAGGTGACTCAAAGCATTTAAATCCTATAGGCATGATTTCTACCCTTTAACATGCAAACGACTAAAAAACCCGTCCCAAACCCTTCACTACTATACTCCCCAAGTTTTTATTACAAATTTATTATTACAGAGCCAAAAGTGAAATAAAATACATCATATCCCATAGCTAGATCCAAACATCCTAATGTAATCTTGATATCCAATACATGTGTTTTTCCAAATTCGGGTTCCAGATTCCAAGGCCTTCTCTTAGAGTGTTTCAAAGTTCCAAAGAGCTTCAAGAGCCCAGGCAATGCTACACTCTGAAGAGTGAATGTTGTAACAAAGTAGTGCACTGTGTGGAATCACCAGCCCTTAGGCATCCAAGTTCAGAGGGAGCTCTAGGGTCCCTAAGCATGGCTTACCTAAGGGGGTAGAACTTAAGAGCTAGGAGTAAGTGCAAAGTGAGGGAGGAACCTTAGCATGAGTTGGTCATACCCAGCCATGGCATAGACTGGCACACCCCTGACCTCTTGCTCAGATTCAAACAAATAAGAGCAGACTCTTATAGAGTCAAACTCATGTTTGAATGGTGATTGGGACACCAACAAACCCAAATTAGAGCTCAGCACATAGAGGGAAAAGGGAATGAGAAATAAATCGAGTAAAGACTCAAATGAGTCTAGTCCTAGATCACAGACAGTAATTCAAAAGTGTTGCTATGACTCAAGACAATACTCACATACAAAGGGAATAGCGGGAAAGGGACTAAAACTTAACATAAAGAGACATAGCATGCTTGAAGGTAATTACATAGTGCAGAAAAAACATAAATAAACACACAAAGAAAGAAGGGGTAGAAGCAGAAGAATTGAACATATATCAAGGATGCTATTTAACATAGAAGAACATACCAGTTACAAATTCTAGAACAGCAGAATAGTAACAGCAAACAAACAGCCAGGAACAACAGCAACAAACTCAAACAGCTCCCACAAGTACTTTCAAACATCAGGAAGTAAAGATGCAGAATGCTCAGTAGTAGTGTAGGAAAAATAGAGAGTAGTAATGGTAGTAGTAAAGAATTTTTAAGACAGAGAGGTTAATTCTGATTTTGATTTACAGTCAGAATTCGATGATGGAATCAAGAGAAGAGCATGTATTTATACTTGAAGTCATACATGCAAGCAAGGAAAGAAAATAATCAAGTATCAATCAAGTATCAATCAAGTATCAATCAATTAACAGAGATTCCTTTAATTAAGGAATCCTAATTTGATCAGTAGAGGACCGGAAATATTTAAGGAAAGGGGATCAAATAAACAACATTGTGCATAGTATACAAATAGGGGTAAATTCATAAAAGTTATTTGAGGACAAGTTTTTTGAAATACATGATTTGTGCAAATAAGGTAAGAAGACCAATTAACAAACAGTAAATCAAAAGGTCTGAGATTTTTATACGAACGAATGAAGTCTGGAAAAGAAAAAGAAGGGTTTTACTTAGGTCGAGTCATTGGCAAAAATGAAAAAAAACCAATCAAGCTAGATTCAGAAGAAATTTTAAACTAATTAAAATTTTGAAAAGTCATTTAGGGGGAAATTCATAGTATATAAGGAGCATACGAACACGTCAAACATGAAAGAAGACTGTACTGTCATTGTAAGAATCAGCAGGAATATTTCGTATAGAAGAGTTTTGGCAAAGGTTCAGAACCATAAGAAAAGAGATGACTTTGAGAAATTGAAATCAAACTAGTTCTGAGGTGAGAACATGCAAGTCACATACAAGTGGTCAGAAAACCCCCAAATTCTAGAGTTTTCGTCATTAATCCAGTGTAGGGACGAAAACGAACAGATCAGGCAAGAGCAAACTCAGAAAAACCCAAAGGAACTTAATCGTTTTGTGAAAACATGCTGAGGGAAAACACAGTAAAAGAAAACACAAGGAAACATTAGGAGGAAACATAGTAGAATAAAACACACAGGAGTCAAAGTAAACACAAACAGGAGGATCTAAAAATTTTTGGAGGGCATCTTGATAAACGCCACTTCCTATTCCAATCTCAATCTACACTTTCTCTTTGTGAATTCAAAAGAACAAGTGTGAAAATGAGAGAGTGCATTTCAATCAACATTGGCCAGGCCGGTATTCAGGTCGGAAATGCATGCTGGGAACATTACTGCCTCGAACATGGCATTCAGCCTGATGGCCAGATGCCGGGTGACAAGACTATTGGAGGTGGTGATGATGCATTCAACACCTTCTTCAGTGAAACTGGAGCTAGAAAGCATGTTCCACGTGCTGTTTTTGTAGATCTTGAGCCAACTATCATTGATGAAGTCAGGACGGGACCATACAGACAGCTCTTTCACCCTGAGCAGCTCATCATGGCAAAGAAGATGCAGCCAACAACTTCGCCCGTGGACGCTACACAATTGGGAAAGAAATAGTTGATCTATGTTTGGACCGCATTAGGAAGCTTGCAGACAACTGCATTGGCCTTCAAGGTTTTCTAGTTTTCCATGCTGTTGGTGGTGGCACTGGTTCTGGCCTTGGGTCACTTCTACTAGAACGTCTCTCAGTTGACTATGGCAAGAAATCAAAATTTGGATTCACAATATATCCCTCACCACAGGTCTCAGCGTCTGTTGTGGAGCCTTACGGCAGTGTGCTTTCAACTCACTCGCTGCTTGAGCACATAGATGTTGCAATTCTTCTTAACAATGAGGCCATTTATGAAATTTGTAGGCTCTCACTGGACATTGAGCGCCCCACTTATACCAACCTTAAGCGCCTTATTTCACAGGTCATTTCTTCCCTGACTGCTTCTTTGCGGTTCGATGGAGCCTTGAATGTTAATGTGAATGAATTCTAGACCAACCTTGTACCATATCCCAGAATCCATTGTATGCTTTCCTCCTATGCTCCAGTCATTTCAACTGAGAAGGCTTACCATGAGCAGCTCTCAGTGGCAGAAATCACAAACAGTGCCTTTGGACCCTCTCCTATGATGGTTAAGTGTGATCCTCGCCACGGCAAGTACATAGATTGCTGGCTGATGTTCCGTGGTGATGTTGTGCCAATGGATCTTAATGTTGTTGTGGAGACTATCAAGACCAAGCATACTATCCAACTTGTTGACTGGTGCCCTACAGAATTCAAGTGTGGTATCAACTACCAACCACCAACTGTTGTCCCTGGAGGTGACCTTGCCAAGATGCAAAGAGCTGTGTGCATGATCTCTAACTCAACCAGTGTTGCTGAGGTCTTCTCGCGCATTGATCACAAGTATAATCTGATGTACGCCAAACGTGCTTTTGTGCACTGGTACGTGGGTGAGGGTATGGAGGAAAAGCACGTGAGGACCTTGCTGCTCTGGAAAAGGATTATGAGGAGGTTGGTGTTGAAGTTGATGATGAAAAAGGGGGTGATGAAGGAGATGAGTATTGAGGGACTAATGTGGCCTAACGTGTTTGTTTTTCTGTTTTCTGGTTGATGGTTTTCTGTTTTCTAGTTGATGGTCTTTTGTTGCGCTCCTAGCAATTAGTATTTCCTATTGTGTTTTGTAAACTGAACTTTGTTGTTGTTGAAGTCAAAATATGTTCATTTGACTGGTTAAAAAAAACAAACAGGAGTCACAGTAGGAAAAATACAGTAAGAACTCTGGTGGAACAATGTGGAAACCAACGGAGTAAGGCTAAGGTTTCGGTGAGAGGTTAGAGAGGATTGATGAGACGAAGGGATTTTAGGGCGGCTGTTTGTGAAAAGTGAATTAGGGTTAAGGGTAGTTGGGAAATTAAAAAGGAAAGAAAGGTTATGGGCCATTGATCAAAAATGATCAACGGTCAGGATTAAAAGGGAAACCGGACGGGTTTAATTAAACGGGTAGGGGCGGGTTAAATAAAAAATTGGGTCATTTAATTGGGGTTGAAATTGGGGTTGGAATTGCGGTTAGAATTGGGCTATAATTGAAAGCAATTGAGGCCAAAATTAAAATAGCCATTTTTCCCTTTTAAATTTATAAAAATAGTAAAAGATGTTAAAATCAAATTAAAAGCATTGAGTTAGTAAACAATATGTAAATATTAATTTAAAAATATTAGGATTGATTTTGTAATTAAAATTGCTATTAAATCCAAAAATTGGCTAAAATTATAATTTCATGCAATTTAGTTTTAAAAATACCACATGGACTTGTAAAATTATTAAAAATCATGTAAATTATGTTTTTATGTAAAATGTCAGAATAAAATAAACTATTCTCCAAAATGACAAGCTTTAGAAATAATTATTGGGATTTATGGTGTAAAATAGGCCATAAATGAGTTTTAAAATCCTTTTAAAATGCCAAAATCTTTTGGGGTGCTCATATATGCATACATATGTATTTTGAGAGTATTTTGAGTATAAAAATATATAGAAAAAATTGGGCATCAACAGTAAGTGTCAAGCCTAACCTCGATCGAGTAGTGACGAGATCAGGTCAAGGCCCTACAGGTTATATATATAATAAGGTAAAATAATGTTAAATGAGACAATATAATTAAATGTTAACAATCAATAAGGATGAAATCATATAAGAAAATAACTCAATTCACAAAAATAGCAACAGGGGATCTCCCAGGATAGCGTTCCGTAGTCCCAAGCTTAAATGTGCAGAGGACCTCCCGTGGTATCGTCCGGTAGTTCAAATCGTAAATATGTACGGGAATCTCCCGGAATGCCGATCCGTAGTCCTAAAGTAAATATCCAGTACAGGGGGATCTCACGGGATATCGTCACGTAGTCAGAATTATAATTGTGCAAGGGGATCTCCCGAAATACCGATCCGTAATTCCAAAGTAAACATGCAATGGGACATCCCGAAATACCGATCCGTAGTCCCAAAGTAAATACATAACGGTCTCAAGAAAGAATCCTACAATACTATTCAAGTTCATATCAGGAAAACAGGAAATTTCTGCTCTAAATATGCTACACAAAATTCAAGTAAGCAACTAAAGCAGTTAAGACAGTGAAGTCACATAAGCATGCTTTCCTAAGCTAAATATGAGGCTTCATATACTAGTGTTGTTCTGTAAAAAGAAAACATAGATATTTACTTAATGAAAACGGGATTTTCCAACAATTATCACATGTATTCACTCATCACCTTGCGTACACAGCATTCATATAACAATAGTACCAAAATCCTAAGGGCAGTTCCCCAACACAAGGTTAGGCAAGCCACTTACCTCGAACCAGCTCAAAATCAATCTTGTGTCATGCTCTTGCCACGAGTATCCAACTCTGAGTGTCCCAAATCCAATCAAATCAATATCATAACGAAAATACAACTACAATCAACTAATTTAGCTAATGAAATCGAAGCTAAAACAAGAAAATAGAAAAACGCCCAAACTTTCTCTTCAGACCTACGTCTCGGAATCGAGTAAAAGTTACCAACATAGAACACCCATTCACTCACAATACCACTCGTCCAAAAAAACACTCAATTCCGACAACTAAAACCAAATCAAAACCCAAAAACTTAGTTGGAAAACCTTTTTCCCAAATTTCCATTCGTCCACTCAAATTCTTATCTTAATTGAGGAAAATAACAATAGATTAGTGTATTCGAGCCAAATTTGAGTTAGAATTCATTACCAATCTTTCTCCTTAAAAATCTCTCCAGAAGCAGCCTTCCACCGAGCTCTAATTCGATTTTAGAAGTTATGAATTTCAAACCCTCGATTTCGTTTTTTCGGCCCAGCGAATTCTGCTTTTGCGAGGGGTCCACCGCACCTGCGGTCCCGCTCCTGCTCCCCTTTACTCGCAGATGTGATTCCGCTTCTGCAGTCCTTGAGATGCATCTGCGACCTCAGATCTCAAGCCTCAGACCACATCTGCGGTCACCCACCCGCTTCTACGGTGCCGCACTTGCAATCCAAACTTCGCAGGTGCGAAACCAACAGGTTCAGCAAGTTCAGAAATTGACTTAGTCCAATTCAACTTCCGTTAAGCATCTGAAACTCACCCGAGGCCCTCGGGACCTCAACCAAACATACCAAACAATCCTAAAATATCATATAGACTCAGTCGAATTCTTAAATAACATTAAATAATGCAAAAATCATGAATCACCCTCTAATTCAAGCCTAATGAACTTGAAATCTCAAGAATTCTACAACTGATGCCGAAACCAACTAAACCATGTCTGATTGACCCTAAATTTTGCACACAAGTCACATTCAACACTGCGAAACTATTCCAAATTTTGAAATCAGATTTCGACCCCGATATCAAAATCTCCTAGTCGATCCGGAAACTTTAAAAATTCAACTTTCGGCATTTCAAGCCTAAATAAGTTACGGACCTCCAAAACACAATTTGGACACGCCACTAAGCCCGAAATCACCCAACAGATCTAACAGAATCGACGAAATTCCATTCCGAATCCATTTACATACTGTTCTGACTATGGTCCAAATTCTAAAGCATAAGCTCTCATTTAAGGACTAAGTATCTCAAAACACTCCGAAACTCAAAACGAATCTTCTCGGAAAATCACAATAGCAAAGTTAAACAGAGGAAAAGCAGTTAATAAGGGATTGGGGCGTTAAATTCTCAAAACGACCGGCCGGGTGTTTACAGTTTGCCTATATGGCAGCATCACAACATACGCACCCTAAAAGAGTTCCTCTAAACCTTAAATGGATACCTCCAAAGCCTAACTATTACAAATTGAATATGGATGGGGCAACATCTTCCGAAATGGATACTGATGGAATTGGAGGAGTACTTAGGAACAACTTAAGCGTTTGGATGGTGAGCTTTGCTAGCCAGATCCCATATATATATTGTATCACTACAGAGGTGCAAGCACTCATAAAAGGGGCTAAGCCTAGCCTTACAAGAGCAACTACTTCCTCTGGAAGTGGATATCACACTTTTAGATACAGATAACTCTAAGTACACTAACCTAATTTGTGGTTGCAGGCACCTCCTTAGGATGCTACATGATCCACTAGTTCGACATGCGTACAGGGAACAAAATGGAGTAGCAGACCAACTTGCAAGCAGCAAGATCATGATATGCTGTAAATTGTTGTTAAACCACCACTTTTGTATCAGTTCAGTTGTAGGCAGATCAAATGGGAGCAACAACTCAACATCTAGTATTTATACAAGATGCACAAGAAGCTTCCTCTCACAATAGAAAAACATGTTTTGTTAGTAATCGTGCAGCTAATGAGGTTGTTGACAATACTGTTTTGGCAATAGATAGGACAACAACAGCCTATATCAATAACGAGGATCGTCAACTTGTTAACCTTAGGGACGATACCTCACTAATACCTAATAATGTATCTAGTGCTAGTATATGTACTATTGTGCACGAGCACCAACCCCCTGTACGCAACTTTTAATTTATGCAAGTTGTCTTTTATACAAAAAAAAAAAGAAATAAAGTTGGACTCTCAACGTATCTTTCCTTTGCATTTCCTCAAGCAACGTCTCTCTTCTCCCCATCACCCCCTAAAAAAACATCCGTTGAACGCTTGGTTAATTTCCAAATAGATAGACATAATAATGAGAAATTTGCTATTGCTGATCGATAAACTGTAACATATATAATGTTGTTCCCGAATTCAGAATAATTAATTGAATTATCAAATATCACATGGTAAAATTGTTTGGGCTTACATCGGAACGAATCTGGAATGTTTTAGCCGAATAAATGTTGTTTCCTGTTTTGACAACTAGTATAGCCCGATTTGGCCCATCTCCGTTGTATTGCCTTTTTTCTTTTTCTTTTTCTTTTTTTAATGTTTATGTTTCGTATTGCCTGTTTATCTCTCCATCATGTCTTTTTTTTAAAAAAGAATATTGTTATGAAATAATATAAGAGCAAGAACAATAATACAAGAACAAGAACAATAGAGAGAAAAGTAGAGAGAGGAGTATTCTTATTGATACTTAGGGATGATCTTCAATGGGGTAAGACCCCTCTATTTATAGGCATAGAAAAGACTTAGCCTCAAAGTAAAACTCTAGAATCTCTCTAAATATAGACATTCACCTTAAATAGAGTTCTATTTATAACGCTCCCCCTTGAATGTCTATTCAATAATGTGCCTCGTTAAAACCTTAACTAAAACAAAACCCAATGGGAAAAGAGTACATATGTTTGAATATGCCCTTATTGGTTGCCTCGTTAAAAACATTGCAAGGAAAACCCAGTGGGACAAAACCTTGTATGGGAAAAAGAGTGCAACGCGCATTAACTCCCCCTGATAAGAACATCAATTCATATCCTTAAGTGTTCGCATTCCGATCTTGTGAACTAGCTTCTTGAAGGTTGACGTTGGTAGAGATTTTGTGAACAAATCAGCAATATTATCGCTTGAACGAATCTGTTGCACATTGATATCACCATTCTTTTGAAGATCATGTGTGAAAAATAACTTTGGTGAAATATGCTTTGTTCTATCTCCTTTTATGAATCCTCCCTTCAATTGAGCTATACATGCTGCATTGTCTTCATACAAAGTCGTGGGTAGTTTATTACACTTCAAACCACATTTGTCTTGAATATGATGTATTATAGACCTCAACCACACACACTCCTGACTTGCTTCATGAATAGCAATTATTTCGGCATGATTAGACGAAGTAGCCACAATTGATTGCTTAGTCGATCGCCAAGATATGGCGGTGCCTCCACAGGTAAACACATAACCTGTTTGAGATCGAGCCTTGTGTGGGTCGAATAAATATCCGGCATCAGCATAACCAACAAGATCAGGACTGCAATTATTGTTGGAAACACGTTCTCAAGGCTTTAACTAAAACGTGTGTTCTTATGTGTAGGTTTTGATGAATGACAAACAAGCGCAAATTGATATATGACGAAGTTCAAGTACAAGCGCACAATTGGTGGATAACGAGATTCAAGCACAAGACAAAGTTTTATTGTTTAAATGAGTCGTTCTTAATTGTGATCTTGATCCGACAACTTGACTCATGACATGGCTTCTCTCGTAAAATTACTTTTACAAAATCATGCATATTTAATTTAATGCTAAATGATTTTAAATCATGCATATTTACTTCAGTCAAAATGATTTTTAAACATGCCTCTAAAATCTGGACTAAGATAATCGATTATGTACTTATGATAATCGATTATGTTAAGCCAAGACTGCATGACAATCGATTGTGAACTAATGATAATCGATTGTGTTAAAGCAGTGAGCATCAGGTTTTTCAAACCTGCATGACAATCGATTGTGAACCTTATGACAATCGATTGTGATGAGGCAGTGTCCATCAAAGTTTTTCAAAACTCAGAATAATCGATTGTGAAGCTAATGACAATCGATTGTGAAGAGACACTGTCCATCAGATTATTAAAAGTCACAAAATAATCGATTCTGAACATATGACAATCGATTGTGTTGAGGCAGTGTCTTCTAGACTTTTTCAAAGTTATTAAATAATCGATTGTGAGTAGAACAATCGATTGTCACGAGGCAGTGTCTAAAATGATTTTCAAAGTCTGATAAATAATCGATTGTTAACATTGCACAATCGATTGTGAAGCTGACCGTTGTCGTAAAGTTTTCAAATGCCGTCAGGTAATCGATTGTTGATTTTGTACAATCGATTGTTGATATTAAAATCTGGAAAAGATTTTTTGAACATTGCTGAATAATCGATTGTTGATTTTGTACAATCGATTGCTGAAATTAAAATCTGGAAAGGATTTTTTGAACATTGCTGAATAATCGATTATCGATTTGGTATAATCGATTGTTTTACGTAAAATCTGGAAATGATTTTTTGAACGTTACTAATAATCGATTGTTGATCTTGGACAATCGATTGTTAAGCGTAAAATCTGGGATTGAGTTTTGGAACGATTGGCAAACAATCGATTGTGGCTTCTTGACAATCGATTGTCACTCAGTAAAATCAGCAACTCTTAATTGACAATTAGACAACGGTAATGCCAAGTTTTTCAACTATAAATACAGCTTCATTTCAGTGTTCTAAACAAAAACAACACACAACAACTGATCTTACAATTGCTATAAGCTTGCATACTCTATTGCTTATTATTTTATATTCATTACATAAATTTTGAGAGCCATATTATTGTTCAAAGTTGTTGTGATCTTGAGCTTACTTCTTTTACTCATATCTACTCATTAAGGAGTGTTTTGTTTGAGTGTTTAGTGTTTTGTACACTTGAAGAGAATTGTGATTCTCTTGTTGTAAGGAACTTGTGTTTCCTTGGTCGAAGTCTTGGAGTGTTGTATCTCCGAGCAAGATTGTTGAGGCTTGTGTCCTCAGATTGTAAAGGTTGGTTAGGCACCCGTAAGCTTAACAGTGAGGTCTTGGAGTGTTGTATCTCCGAGCAAAGGTGTTAAGGCTTGTGTCCTTAAGTTGTAAAGGTTGGTTAGGCACCCGTAAGCTTAACAGTGAAGTCTTGGAGCGTTGTATCTCCGAGCAAAGGTGTTAAGGCTTGTGTCCTTAAGTTGTAAAGGTTGGTTAGGCACCCGTAAGCTTAACAGTGAAGTCTTGGAGCGTTGTATCTCCGAGCAAAGGTGTTAAGGCTTGTGTCCATAAGTTGTAAAGGTTTGTTGAGCACCCGTAAGCTTGACAAGTTAGTGGAAAATCTCAAGAGAGTCTCTCGGGGACTGGACTAGCCACGTGTTGTGGTGAACCAGAATACATCGGTGCGTACTTTATTATTTATCGCACTTATTTACTTCCTGCAAGTTTTTAATTCCGCAAAGTTTACGCTAATTTTTATTATAACGCTATTCACCCCCCCCCCTCTAGCGTTAAGCGTATTATCTAACAATTATTACCATAAAATAAGCTCATATCGGTGGTCCCTTTTAGGTACCGCAATATATGTTTGATCCCATTCCAATGTCTCCTTGTAGGAGCCGAGCTAAATCTCGCTAAGACATTAACTGAAAAGGATATGTCAGGCTTTGTAGTATTTGCAAGATACATAAGTGCGCCAATTGCACTAAGATATGGTACTTCAGGATCAAGTAGCTCTTCATTCCTTTCTTGCGGTCGGAATGGATCTTTATTCACATCAAGTGATCGAACAACCATCGGTGTACTTAATGGATGTGCTCCATCCATGTAAAACCGTTTCAGTACCTTTTCTATATAGGTAGATTGATGAACAAAAATTCCGTTTGCTAAATATTCAATTAGCAAACCAAGACATATATTTTGTCATTTCTGAGATCTTTCATCTCGAATTCATCCTTTAGATAATCAATTGCCTTTTGGAGTTCTATGGGGGTTCCAATAAGGTTTATGTCATCGACATATACGGCAAGTACAACAAATTCCGATGTTGTTTTCTTTGTAAAAACACACGGGCAAATGGCGTCATTTATATAGCCTTCTTTTAACAAATACTCACTAAGACGATTATACCACATTCGTCCTGATTGCTTTAAACCATACAAAGATCTTTGAAATTTAATTGAAAATATTTCCCGAGACTTTGAATTATGAGCGTTTGGCACTTTGAGTCCATCGGGAATTTTCATGTATATCTCATTATCAAGTGAGCCATAAAGATAGGCAGTAACCACATCCATTAAATGCATGTCAAGCTTTTCAAGGACAGCAAAACTGATGAGATAACGAAAGGTTATAGCATCCACTACAGGCGAATATGTCTCTTCATAATCGACACCAGGCCTTTGAGAAAAACCTTGCACAACAAGGCGTGCCTTATATCTTTGTACCTCGTTTTTCTCATTTCTCTTGCGTACAAAGACCCATTTATAGCCAACGGGCTTAACACCATTAGGTGTTTCAACTATAGGGCCAAAAACTTCACGTTTTGCCAGCGAATTCAATTCTGATTGAATTGCTTCTTGCCATTTTGGCCAATCATGTCTTTTTCGACATTCTTCAACAGATTGAGGTTCGAGATCCTCACATTCTTGCATAATGCTAGATGCGACATTATAAGCAAAGACATTATCCACCACTATATCCACTCGATCAAAATTTGCCTCAATATTGATTGGATTTATGGATAGTTCCATATTTTCCAGAGTCTCGGGCTCAATGGATTCTTCATGTATCTCAGAATTTGTTAAATCATGAATTTCCTCATGAGATTCTTTCGTAGTGTAATTTTTATCATTTGCTTTCCTCTTTCTAGGATTTCGATCTTTAGAACCTAATGGCATGCCACGCTTCAGGCGTGCATTCGACTCATTGGTTATGACACTAGATGATTGTCCAACATGGACATCAATACGGATTGGAACATTTTCCGCGGGGATGTGGGATTTCGTTATCCTTTTCAAGTCCGTAAATGCGTCAGGCATTTGATTCGTTATTCTTTGCAAATGGATAATCTTTTGTACCTCTCTTTCACAAATAGAGGTATGTGGATCAAGATGAGATAATGATGCATTTTTCCACAAAATTTCCCGTTTGGTTTCACCAACTTCTCCCCCTAATTTTCGGAAAAGTGTCTCATCAAATTGACAGTCCGCAAATCGTGCAGTGAACAAATCCCCTGTCAATGTTTTGAGGTAGCGAATAATGGAGGGCGATTCAAACCCAACATATATTCCTAACCTTCTTTGCGGACCCATTTTGGTGCGGTATGGCGGTGCTATAGGCACATATACTGCGCATCCAATGATTCTTAAATGGGATATATTGGGTTCATGACCCAAAACCAATTGCAACGGGGAATATTTGTGATAATTCGTCGGTCTGAGACGAATTAGCATTGCTGCATGCAAAATGGCGTGACCCCATACCGAAGTGGGCAGCCTCGTTTTCATGAGTAATGGCCTTGCAATCAACTGCAGGCGTTTAATTAACGATTCTGCAAGACTGTTTTGAGTGTGAACATGAGCTACAGAATGTTCCACTTTTATCCCAATTGATAAGCAATAATCATTAAATGCTTGGGATGAAAACTCAGCAGCATTATCCAGTCTAATAGACTTGATTGGATTATCAGGAAATTGTGCTCGTAGTCAAATTATTTGTGCCATTAATTTCGCAAACGCAAGGTTGCGTGATGACAACAGGCACACATGAGACCATCTACAGGATGCGTCTATCAAGACCATAAAATACCTAAAGGACCCACTGGGTGGGTGAATAGGTCCACAAATGTCCCCTTGTATACGTTCCAAAAACATGGGTGACTCAGTCCCAACCTTTGTTGGTGATGGTCTGATAATCAACTTGCCTTGATAACAAGAAGTGCAAGGATATTCATTATTTGAAAGAATTTTGAAATTCTTTAACGGATGCCCATATGAGCTTTCTATAATCCGTCTCATCATGATCGATCCCGGGTGTCCCAATCGATCATGCCAAAGTACGAAAGTATTGGAATCAGTAACCTTTTGGTTTACTGTTGAATGTGCCTCAATTGCACTAATTCTTGTCCAATACAGGCCACAAGATAAAGATGGGAATTTCTCAATAACCCTCTTTTGGCCGGAGACATTCTTTGTAATGATGAGATATTCAAGATTATCTTCATCTATTGTCTCAATATGATAGCCATTCCGGCGTATATCTTTAAAACTCAACAAGTTTCTCTTAGACTTGGAGGAGAACATTGCATTCTCTATGATAAACATCGTGCCTTTGGGCGGAGTTACAGTTGCTCTTCCGGAGCCTTCAATCAATTTACTACTACCAGAGATTGTAGTAACATCTGCCTTACACATACTTAGTTGAGAGAAATATTTCCTTTCTTTGAGTATCGTATGTGTAGTACATGAATCAACTAAACAAATATTTGGTTCAAGCTTGCTTTGTGAGATATCCATATTTGCTTTCCCATGGTTTGACATACAAAAGAAATATACGAACATGAGTATAAACAAATTCAATCCGTTTGTTTCACATTTAAACAATATTTGAGGTTAGTCGATTAACTTAGTTAATAGTCGACTAATTTTGGGAAGCAGTCATTTAGGTTAGTTGACTAACTGAATCAGATAGTCGACTATCATGCCTTGCGGAAAAGTCCAGTTTTTAATTCGAAATATTAGATAGTCGACTAACTAAGTTGATAGTCGACTATCTTAGTAAACAGTCATCAGGATAGTCGACTATCTAAATCAGATAGTCGACTATCTTAGCTTGCGGAAAAATCCAGTTTTATTGCGAAATATTAGATAATCGACTAACAGTTAGGTTAGTCGATTACCTATACTGGAAAATAAAAATATCTTTGAAATTTAAGCATATTGAAACATTCTAAAGAACTAATACTAACTAATACGAGCTGATACTAATGACTATTAGTTTATTCACTAACTATTACAAATAAGTGAAATAAAATCAAACAACTCCATCTTCTTTCATCACAGATCCATTACCGATTAGGTGGTCTATTTTCCCATCGGGTTGCTTAAAGAAATCTACCACATCCAAGTGGGTGATGTCAAAATTGTCGTCAGAGACAAAATTTGTTTCAGGGCCTTTACTCTTTCGAGATGCTTGATAAAGGTCAACCAAATGTCTTGGTATACGGCAAGCTTTTGACCAGTGCCCTTTTCCGCCGCAACGATAACATATAGTTTCTGAACTATTTACCTTAGGATCCTCATAATCCCGTTTCTGCTTTCGGCGGTTATCTCTCCTCGGGGGGGTGACGGACATCATGGAGATTTCTTCCTTGTCTACGTCCACGGCTATGACCCCGATTACGACCACGACCATGATTAGATCCATGGCCCTTTTCATGATTGGCATAATGAGAATACACCTTATCTGCTTCAGGCAATGGTGTAGACCCGGTGGGTCGATTTTCGTGATTTCTCATGAGCAAGTCATTGTTTCGCTCAGCCACAAGTAGGAGAGAAATCAGTTCAGAATACTTTTTGAAGCCTTTCTCTCTGTATTGTTGTTGCAGTACCATATTGGAGGCATGAAACGTTGTAAACGTTTTCTCAAGCATATCATAATCAGAGATATTATCTCCGCAGAGCTTCAACTTAGAAGTAATTCTGAACATCTCAGAATTATATTCAGAAACAGACTTAAAGTCTTGGAGCCTCAGATGAGCCCAATCATATCGTGCTTGTGGCAGAGTGACCAACTTCAGGTTTTCATATCTCTCCTTTAAGCCGTTTCACAAGATGAGTGGATCTTTGACTGTGAGATATTCAATTTTCAAACCTTCATCAAGGTGATGGCGCAAGAAAATCAAGGCCTTAGCACAGTCTTGGGTGGATGCTTTATCTCTATCTTTAATGGCGTCTCCAAGACACATAGCATCTAAGTGGATTTCAGCATCCAACACCCATGTCATATAGTTCTCGCCCGAAATTTCAAGGGCAACGAACTTTCTTTTCGTAATGTCAGACATAATCGAAAATCAAATTAGGAAGAGAGAAATACCTTAGTTTTTCTCGAGAATCAATTCTTGAGACGGTAGAGTCTCGTGCTGATAACGTGTTATGAAATAATATAAGAACAAGAACAATAATACAAGAACAAGAACAATAGAGAGAAAAGTAGAGAGAGGAGTATTCTTATTGATACTTAGGGATGATCTTCAATGGGGTAAGACCCCTCTATTTATAGGCATAGAAAAGACTTAGCCTCAAAGTAAAACTCTAGATCTCTCTAAATATAGACATTCACCTTAAATAGAGTTCTATTTATAACAAATATTATATTATCTTTAAGAAAGAAGTATGATAAAGACAAAAAAAAAAATTATTTCACAACTACAACACTTGACACTAAAATCTCGGCACCTAACGTGTTATTTGATAATCTAGGCGCCATATAATTTGTGTTTATCAGAACAATTTCTTTTATGCAACAAATAAACTCAGGAAAATAGTCCTTGCAACTTATTATGTAGAACTTGTATAAACAATTAGTCTACATTATTTGTTTTTTATCTGTATCAATAACTTCTAAACTAGCAAGCTGTTCATTAGTTCTTTTTGAAAAGGGTCAGAATTGCCCCTAACGTATTGACTCCAGTTTAAAAATGTCCTCCGTTAATTTATTTTGAAAAAAATGCCCTTACCGTTAAAAATTTGGCATATTTGTGCCCCTAAATCTAACAACTGACTGTACTTATATTTAAACGGTAGGGACATTTTTTACAAAATAGGTTAACGGTAGGGGCATTTTTAAACTGGAGTCAATACGTTAGGGGCATAAATATGCCAGAATTTTAACAGTATGAGCATTTTTTTCAAAAAAGGTTGACGGAGGGCATTTTTAAACTGTCGTCAATACGTTAGGGGCAGTTCTGACCCTTTTCCGTTCTTTTTTTGCTAATTAGAGAAGTTTATTATTAAACAAGAAATTAAGAAAGTTTTATTATAGCACGGAACTGATATTAACGATATAGTCCCTAATAAGTCTTTGAGTAAAATAGAGAAAGTAAATAAAGGCGGTTCACTCCAAAAATAATTTTCACACTCAACATAAGTATTCATGCCACGACCTCAGTTCCCCCTCCGTGAGCTATCGTGACGGCACTTAGTCTTTACGACTAGGTAAGCCTAACAATTGCGGAAAATGAACTAACTTGCGGAATAAATAATCAAAAATTGAAAACAACATAAGTAAACAATGTTTAAATGCCGCTCGGCATATACACATAACTTCTCAAAATCTGATACACTATCCCAAAAATCCAAAAACTCACGGATCCATAAGCTGAGAAAAACACTACATAGCTCTAATCTCTGGAATGTCTAACAAGATCAAAAGTACATAAGGGCTAAATACTAAATGCAGGAATAGAAAGAGACCCATCGGTCTGCGGACGCGGCACATATACCTCGACGTCTCGCAGAATCGTCTCGCCTCAAGAATGATAAGCGTGCGTAGAGGCACCTGGATCTGCACATGATACATGTGCATAAAGGGGCATGAGTACACCACAGCGGTACTCAGCAAGTGCCAAGCCTAACCTCGGTCAGATAGTAACGAGGAAGGTCAGGGCCCTACTGAGGTTAAATAAAATATAAATTTTCAACAGCATAAAAAAGGTAGTATGAATGAGCACAACAGTGAAATAAAACAGTTAATACATGGCCACAACAACTACACAAAAAATAGAGTAAACACGGAAGTAAATACAGCTCAGTATTAATAGTAACGAATGGGGATCTCCCAGGATACCGTCATGTAGTCCCTATTACAACTGCCCAGTGAATCTCTCGGGATCTCGTCCCGTAGTCCAACTATCAATGCGCGGGGATCCACCGGAATCCCGATCCGTAGTCCCAAATGTAAATACCCAATACGGGGGGAATCTACCGGGTGCATTCCTGTAGTTCCATATAACGGTATAGGGGAATCTACCACGAATCTAACCCGTAATTCCAAAGTAAACAGACAAGGGGGAGCTACCGGACTCCCACATCCGTAGTCCCAATGTAAATACAGAACAACAAGAAGAAGATATTCAGAAATGAAAATTTCATATCAAGGCATCAAGTAATTCTAGCCTAGCATGTTGCATGGAGTTCAGGTAAAGCAGGTTGAACAAATAAGGCAATGAAATCAATTAGACGTGCTTTCCTAAACTAACAACAGGTTTAATAGCACAAGTATTGAAAGCAGGAAAAGGAAAATACTAGTAAATACTTAATGAAATATGGATTTCTCAATAATTTGCATAAGTACACACTCATCACCTAACGTATAAGGTATTTCAATTACCAATTATACCAATCTTAAGGGGAAGGTCCCCACACAAGGTTAGACAAGTAACTTACCTCGAACAAGTGCAAGTCAACCCAAAACCACGCTTTTGCCAAAAGTATTTGACTCCAAGTGGCCTAAAGCTATTCAATTAAATTGCATATTGTAAATAACATCTTAAGTAACTGATTTCACAATTAAATTCTAAGCTAATACGTGAAATTAGGTAAAGTGACCAAAATGTCCCTCGAGCCCACGTCTCGCAATCGGATGAAATTTATATTTTCGAAATCATCATGCCCTCACGAGTCTATGCATAATAAGAACACTAAAATCGGAGTTCAATTGACCCCTCTAATACCCCTTTTTGGTTCTCTTAAACTCAAACTCTAATTACCCATTTCTCCCAAATTTTCCACCACTAATCATGTATTTAATCACATAAAAATGAGTGATGAAGTCAAAAAATATTATCTCCAAGTGATTCCGCTTGAATCCCTCTTCAACACTCTTCAAAAAGCTTCAAAATCTCCTAACAATGGAGGAAACTAGGCTAAAATTCTCGAAATAACCCTTAAACATTCTGCCCAGGTATTTTAATTCCTCCTTCGCGAACGCGGTCACGACCTTGGGTTCGTGAAGCACAAAAATTGGTTGACCAAAAGTCTTCTTACGCGAATACGACACTGCTCTCTCTAACGCGAAGCTTCCACTGCAACCCTTCGCGAACACGATAAACCTCTAGCGAACGCGAAGAGCAATTCCACCTCAAACCCAGCTGACCACTTCTTCTACGCGAACGCAATACCCTTCCGGCGAACGCGATGCTCAAACATTACCACCCTTTGCAAAAGCGGATCCTTCCTCGTGAACACGAATGTAAAATTCCATCAACCCCCACTGACTCTTCGCGAACGCGAAATGTAAAATCCCTCTGCAACAGCTTATCAAAAACCTGTAACTTTTAAACAACTTAAAATGATCCGTTGAGCATCCGAAACACACTCGAACCCCCCGGGACCTCAACCAAACATGCCAACAAATCCTAAAATATCATTCAAACTTGTACCAATCCTTAGAACACCTAAAACAATATTGAAGCCTCGAATTAACCACGGATTTAAGCCTAAGAACTCCAAAATCCTCAAAATACGCTTTCGATCAAAACGTCTATCAAACCTCGTCCGAACGACCTGAAATTTTACACACACGTCACAATAAACACTAAGGAGCTACTTCAATTTTTTGAAAATTCATTCCGACACTCGGATCAAAATATCACTATCGAACCGGAAACTTCAAAAATTTAACTTTCGACATTTCAAGCCTAAATTAGCAATGGACCTCCAAAACATATTTCGCTTATGCTCCTATCCCCAAAATCACCCATTGGAGCTAACCAAACCATCAGATTTTCATTCTAAGGCTGTCTTCATACTATTTCGACTAGAGTCAACTTTCCAACATTTAAGCTCTCATTGAGGGACTAAGTGTCCCAAAACTCTCTGAAACTAAAAATCAAACGTCTCGACAAACCAAAATAGCATAAATAAATACGGGAAAAGGGTTAAATAGGGGATCGGGTTATAAATTCTAAAAATGGCCGGCCGGGTCATTACAATTCAGGTGCTCCTATATTTTGCCAGTGTATGCGCCACTTGGTTCCATTCACGATAGATATGCCTAGCGGCCGGTTGGCCTATTACATCGAGTAGGGACCTGAAATCATGTAAAAAATTTATGTAAGATTTGTTATCACTTGTGTCGTTCAATAAGGAGATTAAAATACCTGGCAGTTCGTCTCCACTATTAGTGGTCTAGGGGATTTTTTGTGAAAGCGACTTCTAAACCTTTGAGTAATGCAATTATTTCTCCTTGTATTGGTGATGATGCCATTATATGGCTAGAGAATCCATCAATCCAGTTTTCGTTTTAATTTCTGATGATTCCTTCTGCTCCTCCGATGTTGGAATTCTTTTGATGTGAATCATATATATTTAGTTTATAGATGTACGGTGTTAGGGGGGTCTACTTTACTGGCAAGTTGGATACCCTTTTTGTAGATTCCTTTTGTTTGTTAGGTAAAGGTATTATATTGTGTAAGTAATTATTCTTTCATTGTCAAATGAGAGTAGAACATTTGTTGAAGCAGTTATGGTTATTATTGAGCGATGTATGCCAAAGGATTATAGATGTTAGAATTGGTAGGGAGATTTGTGTATTATTGGGTAGGTTAGTGCTTGTTGGAGAGGTACACATTTTTTTTATCCAGTCTAACGAATTAGAGGCCGATGTTTTAATGTTCAGGACTCTCTAAATGGTAATGCTGATTGGGTATTAAAAGAATATGTGGTTATGTTTTCCTCAATGCCACATTGTGGGCAGTTACTAGAGGATATTATTTTCTTTTGATATGGTATTATGGCAATGAGAAGTCATTGGTGTACTAGAAGACAGAGAAAGATTTTTGGCTCGTTGTGACATTGTGCTTTTCATATCCAATTATGGTCAAAGTTGCCTATTCTTGGATTTGTTTCAGAAAGTTTGATGAATAGATTGTATGCGAATTTTGTTGTGAAATTTTCGTCCTTCGTTTCTTTCCAGAAGAAGGTATCATTTGTGTTGTCGGAGAAAAGTATATATATTTGTGAAACTAGGTCGAAAATTTCCGGTGGAAGGTTGTACAGGAGAGCATCGATGTTCCATTTTTAATTATGGGTTTTTGTTAAAATTGTCTTTATTTATGGGGCCTTGTACTAATTCCCTTTTTTTTTTTTTTGCAACGATCCATCTATCTTCACAAATATTTATGTGTCTACCATTTGCAACATTCCATGCTAATCCTTTGGAGAATAACATTTATGCCTTTGAAGTGCTTTTAAAAAGATATGAATCATTATTTCTAGAGGTCAGTAGTTCTTTGCCTACTGAATCATTATTTTTAGAGGTCATAGTAGTTCTTTGCCTACTGCTAAGACATTTACCCTTAAGCACTTTAGCCCTGAGGGAGTCAGGGTAGGAATGGAACCTTCATAAATTACTTGAAAGAAGAGCGACATTTTTCCCTTTTGCTTTTGAAAGACTAAGCCCTCCTTCGTGCTTAGGTGTTGTTACCGTATCCCAATTGATATGGTGTAGTTTTCTGTGGTCTTTAGTAAAGCCCCATAGGAAATCAAGTTGGATGTGATCAATATTATTTCTAATTTTTGCAGGGAGAAGGTTAAGTTGTATTGAGTGGGTGGAAATGGCAGAAATTGTTGACTGGATAAGTATGAGTCTCCTTGCTAGATTTAGAAGTTTTGCTTTCTAACCTTTTAGTCTAGTGTTTATTCTATCTAGTATAAATAGGTAGTTTGAACTTTTAGTTGTAAGTTGGTAGTGGAAAAAACCAGGTATTTCCCTACATTATTCATTACCCTAATGTCTAGACTTGTTTGGACCTAGGGTTTTACATTTGAGGAAAAAATCAGTTTTGATTTAAGTTAATTTTTTGACCTGATTTATGGGATATGAAATTAAAGATATTTATAATAGAGGTTGCACTAGTGTTGTCTGCCTCTGAGAAAAGAATAAGATCATCAGCAAAAAAGATGTGGGATATGGTAGGACTATCATGGCTTAATTTAATGGGTTTCCGATTCAGAATATCTACTTTATATCAATGCATCTTGTTAAATATATTGTATATAGATTATGAATTGGTATGGTGAAAGTGGATCGCCTTGACGAATACCCCTAGAAGGTTCAAAAAAATCGGTAGGTTTTTCATTAGCAATGATGGAGGTTGAAGTAGTTGATATACATGGTAAGAGTTATTAGGTCTAGTGGGAAATTTAGTGCTTGGAGAAAGCTTCTAACAAAGGATCATTCTAGTATGTCAAAAGCATTTTTCATGTTGATCTTGAGCATCATTTGCCCAGTGCTACCAGTACATTTCCTGAAAAAATGGATGACTTCTTGGACAATTATTTCAGTGTTGGTAGCTCTCCTTCTTGAACATTGACGTGAATTTCTTGGTGAGTGACTTCCATCGGATCCATTTCTAGCTCCTCTTGTTTCCACATTAGCACAACCTCGCCCGAGAAGCATCTGCACTACTATCATTAGTTTTAACATCTGTGGTGTTAATATATGGCAGTTACATATTGCGTTAAAGTTTCGTCTTCGGTTAATTGATATAAACTTTGGGATGATATTATCTTGAGATTAATGTTTTTACGTCATGTATAACAAGCGATAAATCAGTGTCATGAAGGATAAAGGGTACACGAATTAAAGAAAACGATTTCGTTGAAAATAGCCAATTTGGAATAAAGTATGGTTCGACCGATATTATCCGATAATTATGAACTAGTACTATACAAAATACCTGTGATAATATATATATATATATATATATATATATATATATATATATATATATATATATATATATATAGAACAGTACCAGTCAACTAATAACTGAATAAAAATTTATAAAACATACAACATCTAAAATGTGGCAAAAAGCCACCATGATAAAAAAATGACTCATTAGTCATTATGCCATGTGGCAAGTAAGGTTTCATTATTCCATGTGGCCAAAGGCACCAAGACTTAAAATGACTTGATTATAAGTCTTACCAGTTAAGATAAGAACGTTGATAACATTGGTAATATATCATTTCTCTTCGAAAACCGTTTGAAGCAGAAGCAAGGTTTCATTTCAAAAAGCTCATCAGAAGCAATTTCGTTCAAATTTTAAAAAATAAAAAGCAAGATTTCGTTCATCAATTTCAAAAAAACAGAAGCTTAATTCGATTTTTGGGGTTCTAATTCACCCACAAAGGTTTCCAACGGAATATTATACGAAGTGTTTCCTACTCCAAGTATGTTAAGGTCATCCCTTATTTCTTTTGGCTTGGTCCAAATTATACTGAAGAAACAAGCTAACGCATAGTTTTCATAAATTACTTTATTCATAAAAATACTAGGGGTGTCTATATTCTTGATTCCTCGTGTGAATTATTATTATCTTTTGTTCACAGGTCTCAGAATAATACGTAGTTAAAAAAGTTTATCTGAAATAAATATGGAGATTTTTACGTATTTTTAATGCATTTCACCCATTTATGCATGTGCATTGACCCATGACCAGATGGCGTTATATACGCGTATATATGTATATGGGATATGAGAAAAGGTTATGGCGTTATATACGGACCACCACCTGATCAACTGGTATATATTGATGATGTTGCCCACATTTGCGGAGATGATATAATGGGATGCCCTCATTGACTTGATGATATATGTACACCCATACCAATGCATGACACGACATTTATACGCACATGCATGACATTATAAATGTTTCAGAATTTACAAAGTTAAGGATGTGTTTCTTTATTCCATGTTTCACTTGTGTCTTTTACGTACTAATTTTCATGCCTTACATACTCAGTATATTTTTCGTACTTATGCCCTATTTCACGGGACCTGCATTTCATGCCCACAGGTACAGGTAGGCAAGTTGATGGCTCCCCTTCTTAGGATCCCTGATAACCGATAGTTGGCGTCCTCCACTTGATCTGGAGCTGTTTTTGAGTTTGGTACGGTACGTTTGTGTGTGTGTGTGTATATATATATATATATATATATATATATATATATATAGACAGTATGTCTAGTTGGGTTGTATGTGGCCTTGTCGTCTTTCAGTTTTTTATATATAGTTGTCTATAGCAGCCTTGCCGGCTTGCCCACTGTATTCTGTATGTATACGTACATATGCCTTGTTAGAAGGTTTCCTTCATGTATGCTATTTTTGTAATTCAGCAGATGTTATTCAGGTTCATATCTTAGACACATGCTTAGGGATGTTTGACAGGTAGGACTCAGGAACCTATCGCAGCCCATCGATTTGGGTCGTGACAAAAGTTGTATCAGAGTTGTTCTGTCATAGGGTTGTCTACAGACCGTATTTAGTAGAGTCTTTTTTATAGTTGTGTTGTGCACCACACTTATAAATAGGAGGCTACATGACATATAGCATGTTATCCTCTCTTTTTATCTCAGATCGTGCGATACAAGAACTCATGTTCTTAACATATGTTATAATTCAGCGATACCTCCAAATAGTACGACCACCCAGAAGGGAAAATCCGTGACTGGTGAGACTACTAGTCGAGCGTCACGAGTTACCAGGGCTCGGGGAGAGTCTCATGCTGAGGTTCCATCTCAGACTTCACATACCCCGCCCTTTGCAAAAGATCTCCGAAGGGCGCCAGCTCCAGCACCCGCCCATGTACATTCAGCACCTCAGCCGGATGCAGTGGGTCAGGAGATAAGGGATGTTATTTAGATATTAACCCGATTAGCATCAACGCAGGCTCGGCATCAGAAAATAGGTATTGATTATTTAGATAGGTCCTTCAGTGCAAGGGTTCGTGAATTCATTAATTTAGACCCTCCGGTATTCATTGGAGCAGACCCGAATGAGGACCCTCAGGTATTTATTGATAGAGTACAGAGGATGTTACGTGTAATTAAGGCCAATGCGATTGAGACAGTTGAGCTAGGTTCTTGTAGACTCCGAGATGTTGCAGTTAATTGGTACGAGTCTTGGGAATTGTCTAGAGGTGAGGATTCCCCTCCAATAGTATGGCAGGAGTTAACAGAAACTTTTCTTCGTCATTATCTGCCACCAGAGCTTAGACGGGCCAGAGTTGATAGGTTCTTGACCCTTCGGTCGGGTAACATGAGTGTTCGTGAGTACAATCTTCAGTTTGATTCATTGGCAAGCTATTCTCCCACTATTGTATCTAAGATGGAGGATCGGGTTCACCGGTTCATGATGGGATTATAGCTTCAGTTGCTTAACAATTGTATGTCGGTCATGGATATTTCTCATATTTAGGCATATGCTCAGGGCGTAGAGGAGCGTAAACAGAAACATAGGGCCGATCATGAGCATGATAGGGCCCAGAATAAGAGAGCAAGGTCTTCGGGTCCTTCTGGTGAGTTTCGAGGTGGATAGAGGCAGCAGTACTCGGGATATCCAGTCTAGCCATCAGCTAGCGCACCCCCTAAGTTTGGCAGTAAGAGATTTTATCTTTCCTCAAATTCAGCGTCTGGTTAGAATTTTAGGGCGTCGGGTTTACAATATATGGGTGCGTCAAATCAGATGAGGCCTTCATTTCCACGATGTACTCAATGTGGCAAGCAACATACCGGGCAGTGCCTTATGTGATTAGGTGTTTGTTGTACGTATGGTTATCCGAGCCACATTATGAGGGATTGTCCAATAAGAGGTGATGCAATCGCAGCTCAGCCAGCGAGATTTGTAGCTGGCTCATCATCAGTACATCCCCTAGGCAAGGTCCACAAGCACCAATGAGTCTTGGTAGAGGCATAGGCGGAGCATCTAGCACGAGCAATCCTCAAAACTGCATTTATGCGTTGGCAGGACAACAGGATCAGGAGTCATCGCCTGATGTTAGTACAGGTATATTATCGGTATCTTCCTATGATATATATGCACTAATTGACCCAGGTTCTACCGTATCATACGTTACTCTGTTGGTTGCTAGGAAGTTTGAAATTAAACCTAAATTGGTTCAACCTTTTGAGGTGTCTACGCCTATTGGGGACACGGTGATAGTTGAGCAAGTATATAGGAGTTGTACTATAGTAATTCATGGTCGATCTACCGTAGAAAACTTAATCGAGTTAGATATGGTAGAATTTGATGTTATAATGGGTATGGATTGATTGGCTTCTTGTCATGCCAATGTTGATTGTAGAGCAAAGATTGTCCGATTTCAATTTCAGGGGAGTCTATTTTGGAATGGAAAGTTAATATGACGTCGCCGAGAGGTAGATTCATTTCCTATCTCAAATCAAGGAAAATGATCAGAAAGGGTTGTATTTATCACTTAGTTCGGGCTTAGATATGGAAGTGGAGTCACCAACCGTTCAGTCCATCCCTTTGGTTAATGAGTTTCCCGATGTTTCCCCGATGAGCTTCCAAGTCTTCCGCCAGAGCAAGAAATTGAGTTTGCCATTGACCTACTACTAGATACTCATCCAATATCTATTGCTCCTTATAGAATAGCCCCCGTGAAGCTAAAAGAGTTAACCGAATAGCTAAGGTACTTGCTTGAAAAGGATTTATCATACCTAGCACATCATCGTGGGGAGCACTTGTGTTATTTGTGAGGAAGAAAGATGGTTCCTTACAGATGTGTATTGATTATAGACAGTTCAATAAGGTAATGATCAAGAATAAGTAGACAAGAAAGATGGTTCCGAGGATTGACAATTTATTTGATCAGTCGCAAGGTGCCAAGTGTTTTTCAAAAATAGACTTGAGGTCCGGGTACCATCAGGTAAGGGTTAATGATGAAGATATTCCGAAGACAGCATTCAAGACCATAAATGGCACTTTGAGTTTCGTGTTATGTCGTTCGGTTTGACCAATACCCCAGCAACATTCAAGGATTTGATGAACCATGTGGTCAGGCCCTAATTAGATCTGTTCATAATTGTATTTATTGACGATATATTGGTGTATTCTTGTTCAGAGGCTGAACATGCAGATCATTTGCGTACTGTGCTCAGAACACTACAAAAAGAGAAGTTGTATTCAAAATTCTCTAAATGTGAATTCAGGTTAAACTTTGTAGCTTTCCTTGGGCATGTCGTTTCAGGTGAAGGCTTCCAGGTGGATACACAAAAGATTGAAGCAGTAAAGATTTGGCCTAGACCCACAAAACTGAGAGAGGTTCGTAGCTTTCTTGGTTTGGCAGGTTGTTACAGGAAATTTGTAGAAGGGTTTTCTTCCCTTTTGTCACGACCCAAACCCGATCATGATGGCGCTCAACCCTAAAGCTAGGAAAGCCTGACCAACAATCTCCCCCAATTCGAAATAGGTCTCAAAGCCGACAATTTAGGAATAATGTAATAGTTTTAGAATAGAAAATCCAATATTTTAATATAATACAGAGAGATACGAAATTTGTTAAAATACTCCCATAAGATCTGGGGTCACGAGTCTAGAGCCTCTAAAACATACTGAATAATAATATCTGAACAAAAATACCCAAGTCTGGAAATGTATATATAGATAGAAAACTGAAATAGGAAGAGTAGCCAGGTCCTGCGAACGTCAAGCAGCTACCTCAACAACTCTGATGTTCTCTGGAGACAACCTATGCTCAGAGTACTACCGACTCAGTCAGTAATAAGCATATAAAATGTCTTAAGGTAAGAAAACTATGAAATGCCACAAAGTAAAGCTAAACTAACAGTCCGACACATTAACTATGAACCAACAGCAAAACAATATCAAGTATATCAGTCAAGTATAATGCAAGAATGCAATGCAATGCACATGACCCGCTGCGGCGTACAACCCGATCCATTTAACTTCGACGGCGCTCACTGGGGTGTTTACAGACTCCTGAGGGGCTCCTACAGCCCAAGCTCAATATCATCATATCACTACTGTGGCATGCAGCCCCATCCATACTCAGTCCACTGTATGCATATGAGTCACATATCAGATTCAATTAATTTTCCAGTTTCCAATTAATAAGAAGAATATTATCTAGTTTATTTAATTTCAGGAAAAGTGACTTAGCATTTCATAACAATGATTAAACATAGGACTGAGACCAATAATTATACAAATCATGCTATCACAATAATATCCATCCTAGACGGATGCTAGAAATCGGCACAAGGCCCCAAATATGGCAATAAGCCCAATTTTCAACAATACAATGTGCATATCAGCCGGTAATATAATATAGTTAGCACTCGAGATGGACCAAGTCACAATCCCCAATCATATACGATCCTGCACCTGCCATGGGGTGCGAGTCACGCCCAAATATATCATCATAGTGTGATAAATCGGGGCTTTCAAACCCTCAGGCCATCATCAATACAAACTACTCACCTCTAACCGGCCGTAGACTGGTCCATAATGCCTTCTCCTCTTGTATCGACCTCCTCGCGTGTCGAATCTAGTAAAAATCACAACGAATACATAAATATGGGCTAAAGAAACGTAAGCCAATCAAAAAATACTCGAAAAGTACTGAAATTTACGAAGTTGGCAAAACCCGAGTCCCAGGCTCACTTCTCGCAAAATTACGAAAGTTACATCAACGAATTCCTTGTCTCGCCACGAGTCCGTACATATAAAATTTATCAAAAATGGAGTTCGTTTACCCCTCCAATACTCGCATTTAAACTCTCTTGGGTTTCAAGCCCTAACCCCCATTTTTTGCCCCTAAATACTTGAAGTTCAGTGATTAATCAATGTTTTTACACCAAAATATCATATTCCGAGGCTAATAGTTCATAACTGATGAAGCTCCTTCGATTTCTCCTAAATATTGCCCAAAATCGCCTCTTCCTGAAGTCTAAAATGTTTTCTTAATTTCTAAAATTCGCAAACACTATTTCATTATACCCTCCATTACTTTTTGCTTCTGCGGTCTCGTAACCGCCTTTGCCGGACCGCTTCTGCGTCCTTTTGAACGCTTTTGCGGTTTCATTAAATCCTTGGGACTTCCGCATTTGCGACAAAAAATCTGCTTCTGCGGATCTCACTATTCCGCTTCTACGGCTTTGATTCCGCTTCTACGGACCCGCTGAAGCGGTTCACCGTCCGCTTTTACAGAAACCCTCTGATCCCTCATGGAACTCTTCTGTGATCGCTAAGCCACATTTGCGGAACCACTTCTGCGGCTCCTTTTCCGCTGATGCGGAAATACCAGAAGTCAGGTGCTCCAAACCTGCAACAACCTTCAAAATTCTCCCCTAGCCATTCGAAATGACCCTGAGGCCCTTGGGACCTCAATCAAACACGCTGATATGTTCTAATACCTCATTCAAACTTTAATGCATATCCAAAATTACCTAACGGAGCTACTGCAACTCTCGGAATTCCATTCCGACCCTCGGATCAAAATCTCACCTATCAACCGGAATTCGCCAAAATTCAAACTTAGCCATTTCAAGCCTAATTCTACACCCGACCTCCAAATTCAATTCCGATTGCGCTCCTAAGTCACAAATCATCACTCGGAACTGGTCGAATCTTCGAAAATCCATTCCGAGCCCTCTAACTCATAAGTCAACATTCGTTTCACTTTTCCAAACCAACATTCTCATAAAGAGACTAATTGTCTCATTTCTAACCGAACTTTATCCGAATTACTTCAAATTCTCCAATCACATATAATGAGACATATAGAAGCATAAAATGGGGAAAACGGGGAGGTAACTCACGTGACGACGGGTCGGATCGTTACATCCTCCCAACTTAAACAAACGCTCGTCCTCGAGCAGGTCAAGAAACATTCCTGGAGTCTCAAACAAGTGAGGATATTTGCTGCGCATCTCCTGCTCGGTCTCCCAAGTGGCCTCCTCTATGGGACAACCTCTCCACTGCACCTTTGCTAAAGCTATGTCCTTAGATCTCAGCTTTCAAACTTGGCAACCCAAAATATCCATCGGCTCCACATCGTAGGTCAAGTTTTCATCCAACCGAATCATGTTGAAGTCTAATACATAAGACGGGTCCCCAACATACTTTCGGAGCATAGAAACATGGAACAGCAGATGAACTCCTTACAAGCTGGGTGGCAACGCAAGCATATAAGCCACCTCCTCAATCCTTCTAAGTATCTCAAAGGGTCCAATGAACCGTGGAATAAGCTTCCTCTACTTTCCAAACCTCATAACGCCTTTCATAGGCGAAACCTTCAACAAGACCTTCTCGCCCAGCGCATACGATACATCTCGAACCTTCCAGTTTGCATAACTCTTCAAACGTGACTGAGCTGTATGAAGTCTCTCCTGGATCACCTTCACCTTCTCTAATGCATCTTGAACTAACTCTGTCCCCAATAATCTAGCCTCGCCAGGCTCAAACCAACCAACCGGAGAACTACATCATCTCCTATATAAGTCCTCATACGGCGCCATCTGCATGCTGGATTGATAGCTGTTGTTATAAGAAAACTCTGGAAGTGGTAAGAATTCAACCCAAGAACCTCCAAAATCAATAATACAGGCACGCAATGTATCCTCCAATATCTCGATAGTACGCTCGAACTGTCCGTCCGTCTGAGGTTAAAATGTTGTGCTCAGTTGTACCTGTGTGCCAAACTACTGATGAAAAGTCCTCCAGAACTGGGAAGTAAACTGAGTACCCCTATCTGAGACAATGGAAACCGGGACCCCATTCAACCGTACGATCTCCCGGATGAAAATCTCTGTTAACTTCTCCGCAGAATAGGTAATACATACTGCAACGTGCGCGGACTTGGTCAGAATATCCACAATCACCCAAATCGAATCAAACTTCTTCGAGGTACGAGGAAGACCACTCACAAAATCTATAGTAATATTCTCCCATTTCCACTCTGGAATATCCATCAGCTGGGTACACCACCGGGTCTCTGGTACTCATATTTGACCTGCTGATAGTTGAGACATCGAGCCACATAATTCACAATATCCTTTTTCATTCTCCTCCACCAGTAATGGTGTCTCAAATCCTGGTACATCTTCACGGCACCCAGATGAATTGAATACCGCGAGCAGTGGGCCTCCTCTAATATCAACTCTCGGAGCCCATCCACATTAGGCACGCAAATCCGACCCTACATCTGCAACACACCATCATCTCCAATGGTCACATCTATGGCATCATCATACTAGACCATATCCTTCAGGACAATAAAATGCGGATCATCATACTGGCGCTCTCTGATGCGGTCATACAAAAATGATCGGGAAACCACACAAGCCAACACCCGACTGGGCTTGGAAATATCTAACCTCATCATCTGATTGGACAAGGCCTAAACATCAACTGCAATGGGCCTCTCCCCAACTGGAATGTACGCCAAACTACCCATACTAATAGTCTTTCGGCTCAAAGAATCGGCCACTACATTGGCCTTCCCGGAATGATACAAAATGGTAATATCATAGTCTTTGAGTAACTCAAGTCATCTCCGTTGTCTCAAATTAATAGCCTTCTACTTAAATAAGTGTTGAAGACTGCGATGGTCCGTATATACCTCACAAGATACACCATATAGATAATGCCTCCAAATCTTCAAGGCATGAACAATAGCAGCCAACTCTATGTCATGAATAGGGTAGTTCTTCTCATGGGGCTTTAACTGACGAGAAGCATAAGCAATAACTCTACTCTCTTGCATCAATACATAACCGATCCCAACTCTCGAAGAATCTCAATACACCGTGTAAAAACCTGATGTTGATGGCAATACTAGTACCAGAGCTGTGGTCAAAGTCGAATTGAGCTTCTGGAAGCTCTCCTCGCATTCATTCGACCACACAAATGGAGCATTCTTCTGCATCAACTTCGTCAAAGGCGAAGCAATAGATGAAAATCCCTGAACGAACCTGCGGTAATAACCGGCCAAGCTGAGGAAACTCCAAATCTCAGTAGCTAAGGACGGTCTGGGCCAACTCTGCACCGCCTCAGTCTTCTTTGGCTCAACCTGAATACCATCACTGGACACCACGTGTCCCAGAAAATCCACAGTACTAATCCATAACTCACACTTGGAGAACTTCGCATAAAGCTTCTCCTCTCTCAATCTCTGCAATACCACCCTCAGGTGTTGCGCGTGCTCCTCCTGGCTACGTGAGTACACCAGGATAACATCAATAAACACGATCACAAAAGTATCTAGATATGGCCAAAATACAATGTTCATCAAGTGCATGAACGCGATTGGGGCATTAGACAGCCCAAAGGACATCACTAGAAACTCGTAGTGCCCATATCTCGTCCTGAAAGCCGTCTTCATAATGTCTGAATCCCTAATCTTCAGCTAGTAATAACCTGATCGGAGGTCAATATTAGAAAATACCCTTGCTCCTTGAATGTGATCAAACAAATCCTCAATACGGGGTAGTGGGTACTTGTTCTTTACTGTCACCCTGTTCAGATGTCTGTAATCAATGCACATTCTCATTGTGTCATCCTTCTTCTTTACAAATAAGGCTGGTGCACCCCAAGATGACACACTCGGGCAAATGAACCCCTTATCTAGGAGTTCCTGAAGTTGTTCCGTCAACTCCTTTAGCTCCATTGGTGCAATACGATAGGGATGAATAGAGATGGGCTAAGTGCTCGGCACCAGATCAATACCGAAATCGATGTCCTTATCCGGCAGCATGCCCGGCAGGTCATCTGGGAACACTTTTGGGAAATCCCTCACAACGGGAACCAAATCAAGACTAGGAGCCTCACCTCCCACATCTCTCACGAAAGCCAAGTACGACAAACAACCCTTCCCAACCATCCGTTGGGATTTTAGGAAGGAAATCACCCTGCTGGTACATAATCAGTCACGCCTCGCCACTCGATCCTCGGAATACCCGGAATAGCTAACGTAATTGTCTTGGCATGACAGCCCAGAATAGCATGGTACGGAGATAGCCAATCCATACCCAGAATCACGTCAAAATCCACCACCCCCAATAATAGCAAGTCAAATCGGGTCTCCAGACCCCCAATAGTCACCAGACACAATCGGTATACATGATCCAAAATGATAGTATCATCCACCGGGGTAGATATGTGCACAGGCACGGCAAGACAACCATGGGCTGTACCCAAATTATGCTCAAAATATGAAGAACATAAGAATAGGTAGATCCGGGATCAAATAAGACAGAGGGCATTCATGTGGCAGACTGAGATAAAAAATGTGATGACTGCATCCGATGCAATAGCATCGCTCCTATCTAGAAGAGCATAGAATCGAGTCTGAACACCGCCAGTACGGTCCTCACCCCTGGGGTGACCTCTGGCTACCTAGCCTCCACCCCTAGTTGACTGAGTGGGTGCCAAAGAAACCGTAGTAGAAGACAAGGGCTGATCCATCTGCTGAGATTGTCTACTACGGAGCCGAGGACACTGTCTCCTCGTATGACCCAACTCACCGCACTCATATCAACAACTTGGAGCTGTAGAAGGGGACTGATGGGAACCCCTCGCTGTAGATGAACCCTGGGTTTAAGAAGTAGGAGTAGAGCTCTGAGCGGGAAGGGCACTCAGTGCAGGCTGGCTCTGCTGATGTCCCTGATCACCCCATCCTGAAGAGGCCCCACTGGACTCAGTCCAACCTGACTGAGGAGGTCAAAAGGAACGACCTCTGCTGTGCTGGAATTGGCCCCTAGACGGAGCACCGCTAAAACCACCTAAACCTCGAGGCCTGTTAGCCTCCCTCTTCTCGCGCTCCCGACGATGATTTGTCTCAATCCGGCGAGCCGCATCAACTACCTCCTCAAATGTGACTGATGTAGCCCTCTCTTTAGTCATCAATATGCGGCTTGGATAGTTGAGGCCATCCATGAACCTCCTGATCCTCACTCGATATGTCGGGATCATCCAAGTAGCATGTCGATCTAGCTGTGTAAACCTGAACTCTAATTGAGTCACCGTCATATCTACCAGAGTCAACCACTCGAACTGGCGACGCAGCTCCTCCATGTGAGACTGGGGCACATACTTCTCCAAAAATATCGTGGAGAACTGCTTCCAAGTGAAAGCTGCTGCTCCAATAGGCCTACGCCTCTCAAACTCCTCCCACCAAGTAAATGCGGGCCATGTGAACTGGAAGGTAGTAAAAGCCACTCCATTACACTCCAGAATACCCGCAATGTGGAGCATATGCTGGAACTTATCTAGAAAACCTTGGGCATCCTCGCCCTCAACACCACAGAATGTCGGAGGCTGGAGTCTATCGAACCTCTCCAAACGACGTTGCTCGTCATCCGGCATAGCTGGAACCAGATGAGCTAGAGCTGGTGCGACTGACGCAACTGGAACAACTGGTGCAACTGGAGCAACTGGTACAACTGGTGTCTGCAATCCCTGGACACCCTACTCAGGTGTGCGAGCATCGGGGGGTCTGATGACCACCCCCGATCTAAAAAGTAGCTGTTGCTCTGGTGGTTGAAATCGCCTAAGCCAGGAAAGTGCAGATGGATAATATCTTAGCCAAAGCCTCCTGGAGAGCAGGAATCACAATAGGCACTGTCGGTGCCTGAACACGTGTTGCTGGAGCATCTACAACTGGAGGCTGGTCCTAAACCTAGGCAGTTGGTGGGTCTGTAGGTGCTGCCCCTGCTGGTCCGCCCCGACCACCACAACAACCGCGTCCACAGCCTATAGAAGGTGGCACTAGTGGTGGTCCTCCACATCCGTTAGCACGGGTTCTCACCATCTGCGAGAGAGAGAATACAGAAATTTAGTATTCATAGCAACAAGCCGCACGCCATGAATTTCAACAAAGTGAAGTGTTTCCTAGAGGTTCTGCAGCCTCCCGAGGATAGATACGGACGTCTACGTACCGATCCACGAGACTCTACTAAACTGGCTCATGACTCGCGAGGCCTAGTAACCTAGGCTCTGATACCAACTTGTCACGACCCAAACCCGATCGTGATGGCGCCCAACCCTAAAGCTAGGAAAGCCTGACCAACAATCTCCCCCAATTCGAAATAGGTCTCAAAACCGACAAATTAAGAATAATGTAATAGTTTTAGAATAGAAAATCCAATATTTAATATAATACGAAGATATACAAAATATGATAAAACACTCCCATAAGATAAGGGGTAACGCGTCTAGAGCCTCTAAAACAACCTGAATAATAATATCTGCACGAAAATACCCAAGTCTGGAAATGTATATATAGATATAAAACTGAAATAGGAAGAGTATCCAGGTCCTGTGAACGACAAGCAGCTACCTCAACGACTATGATGATCTCTGGAGAAAACGCCTACTCAGCTAAGCCTCCGGTACACCCTGAATCTGCACACAAGGTGCAGGGAGGGGGGTGAGTACTACCGACACAGTAAGTAATAAGCATATAAAATGTCGGAAGGTAAGAAAACCACGAAATGCCACAAAGTAAAGCTAAAACTAATAGTCCGACACATTAACTATGAACCAACAGCAAAACAATATCAATTATATTAGTCAAGTATAATGTAAGAATGCAATGCAATGCACCTGGCCCGCTGCTGCGTACAGCCTGATCCATTTAACGTCGACGACGCTCACTGAGGGTGTGTACAGACTCCGGAGGGGCTCCTATAGCCCAAGCACAATATCATCATATCACTACTGTGGCGTGCAACCCGATCCATACTCAGTCCATAGTATGCATATGAGTCACATATCAGATTCAATTAATTTCCCAGTTTCCAATTATTAAGAAGAATATAATCTAGTTTATTTAATTTAAGGAAAAGTGACTTAGCATTTCATAGCAGTGATTAAACACAGGACTGAGATCAATGATTATACATATCATGCTATCACAATAATATCCATCCTAGAAAGACGCTACAAATCGGCACAAGGCACCAAATATGGCAATAAGCCCAATTTTCAACAATACAATATGTGTATCAGCCGCCAATATATTATAGTTAGCACTCGGGATGGACCAAGTCACAATCCCCATTCATATACGATCTCGCACCTGTCATGGGGTGCGAGTCACGCCCTAATATAACGTCACAATGTGATAAATTGGGGTTTCAAACCCTCAGGCCATTATTTATACAAACTACTCACCTCTAACCAGCCGTAGACCGGTCCGCAATACCTTTTCCTCTTGAATCGACCTCCTCGCGCGTCGAATCTAGTAAAAATCACAACGAATACGTAAATATGGGCTAAAGAAACATAACCCAATTAAAAATACTCAATAAGTACTGAAATTCACGAAGTTGGTAAAACCCGAGCCCCGGACTCACTTCTGAAAAAATTATGAAAGTCACATCAACGGATTCCTCATCTCGCCACGAGTCCCTACAGATAAAATTTATCAAAAACGGAGTTCGTTTACCCCTCCAAAACTCACATTTAAACTCTCTTGGGTTTCAAGCCCTGACCCCCGTTTTTAGCCCCTAAATCCTTGAAGTTCCATGATTAATCAATGTTTTTACACCAAAATATCATATTCCAAAGCTAATAGTTTATACCTGATGAAGCTCCTTCGATTTCTCCTAAAAATCGCCGAAAATCGCCTCTTCCCGAAGTCTAAAATGTTTCTTAACTTCTAAAATTAGCGAACACTGTTTCATTAAACCCTCCGGCACTTTTCGCTTATGCGGTCCCGTAACCGCCTTTGCGGGATACTTCTCCATCCTTTTGACCGCTTTTGTGGATTCATTAAATCCCTGGGCCTTCCACATTTGAAACCAAAAATCCGCTTCTGTGGATCTCACTATTCCACTTCTGCAGCCTCGATTCCGCTTCTGCGGACCCGCTGAAGCGGTTCACCGTCCACTTTTGCGGAAACCCTCCGGTCCCTCCTGTACCACTTCTGTGATCGCTAAGCCGCATTTGCGGCTCCTTTTCCGCAGATGCGGAAATACCAAAAGCCATGTGCTCCAGACCTGCAACGGCCTTAAACATTCTCCGCTAGCCATTCAAAATCACCCCGAGGCCCTCGGGACCGCAACCAAACGCGCAGATATGTTCTAATACCTCATTTAAACTTGCTCATATCATAAAAACACTATCATAAACATCAAAATCATCGAATTACCACGGATTCAAGCCTAAGTTAAACTAAAACTTTCGAAACTTGCATTTGATCAAAAACCCGACCTAAACACCTCCGAATGACCTTAAACTTTGCACGCATATCCAAAATAACCTAAAGGAGATACTGCAACACTCGAAATTCCATTCTGACCCTCGGGTCAAAATCTCACCTATCAACCGGAATTCGCCAAAATTCAAACTTAGCCATTTCGAGCCTTATTCTACAACGAACCTCCAAATTCAATTTCGATTGTGCTCCTAAGTCACAAATCATCACCCTGAACTTGTTGAATCATCGAAAATCCATTCCGACCCCTATAACTCATAAGTCAACATTCGGTTGACTTTTCCAAATCAACCTTCACATAAAGAGACTAATTGTCTCATTTCTAACCGAACTCTATCTTAATTACTTCGAATTCTCCAATCATATATAATGAAACATATAGAAGCATAAAACATTAAAAATGGAGCGGTAACTCACGTGACGATAGGTCGGTTCGTTACATGTTTCATCACCTTTAACAAAGTTGACTCAGAAGAGAGCAAAGTTTCAATGGACTAACGCTTGCAAACGGAGTTTCCAGGCCTTAAAGGACATATTAACTTTAACACTGGTTCTAATACTTCCAGAAGGGATCGATGGTCACGTTATCTATTGTGATGCTTCAGGTGTTGGGTTGGGTTGTGTGCTGATGCAGCATTGTAAGGTTGTAACTTATGCTTCTAAACAACTAAGAAAGCACGAGAAGAATTACCTAACCCACGATTTGGAGTTAGTCGCGGTGATTCATGCACTAAAGATGTGGAGGCATTACTTTTATGGCATTCATGTTGATATCTATACGGATCATAAGAGCCTCCAGTACATCTTCAAGCAAAAGGAATTGAATCTACTCAAAGGAGATGGTTGGAACTACTTAAGATTATGACGTTGATATTTTATACCATCCGGAGAAGGCGAACGTAGTATAGCCGCCCTCAGCCATAGGTAGCATGTCGTTTTACAGCCAGGAAAGAGGGGAATAGCCCATGAGGTTCATCAGCTAGCTATTCTTGGAGTTCAGTTACTAGATTCAGGTGATATTGGAATTACCATTAAAGATACGACAATATCCTATTTAGTAACTGAAGTAAAGGAACGCCAGTACGAGGATCCTATGCTAGTTCATTATAGGTATACCACTCTTCAGAAGGAGAAGACACCGTTTGAAATTACAGAAGATGGAGTCCTCGGATATCAAGGGCAATTATATGTGCCTAATATTGTAGGGTTGCATCGGGAGGTTATGGGATAAACTCACTATTCTCGTTATTTTTTCCATCCAGAAGCAACAAAGATGTATCATGATATCAGGGAAGTATATTGGTGGGACGGAATAATAAAGGATATAGCAGAATTTGTTGCTCAGTGTCCTAACTGTCAGCGGGTTAAGATTGAGCATCAAAAACCAGGTGGGTTATTGTAATCTATGGAGATTCCGACTTGGAAATGGGAATTAATCAATATAGATTCCATCGTAGGCTTACCTCGTACATGGTGTAAGTTCGATTCGATAATGGTGATTGTTGACAGGCTTACAAAGTCAGCCTATTTTTTGCCCGTTAGAACTACAGATCCCTCAGAGGACTATGCAAGGCTTTATGTTAAGGAGATAGTACGACTGCATGGTGTCCTTGTATCTATTATGATGGATAGAGGAGCTCAATTTACAGCCAACTTCTGGAGGTCCTTCCAAAAAGGATTGGGGACTCAAGTAAGTCTTAGTACAATATTTCATCCCCGGACAGACGGACATGCAAAATGTACTATTCAAACACTGGAGGATATGTTATGAGCTTGTGTAATAGACTTCAAAGGTAGTTGGGATGATCATCTGCCGCTTATTGAGTTTGCGTATAATAATAGCTGTCATTCCAGCATTCAGATGGATCCATACGAAGCTCTTTACGGATGAAAGTGTAGGTCACCTATAGGATGGTTCGATGTTGGAGAATCTGGATTACATGGGCCAGATCTGGGTCAGCAAGCGTAGGAAAAGTAAAGCTTATTCGGGATCAACTATTGACAACTCAGAGTTGTCAGAAGTCATATGCTGGCGTGCGGCATCAAGATTTAGAGTTCGGGGTTGATGAATGGATATTCTTAAAGGTGTCACCTATGAAGGGTGTGATAAGATTTGGCAAGAAATGCAAACTTAACACACGGTATATTGGGCCTTATAGGACCATTCTGAGAGTAGATCAAATAGCTTATGAGTTAGAATTGCCCTCGAAATAGGAGTCTGTCCATCCAGTTTTTCACGTATCTATGTTACGGAAGTGCATTGGAGACCCTACAAGAGTGATGCCCACGGATGATGTACAGATTACAGAGGACTTGTCATACGAATAATTTTCAGTTGCCATCCTAGATATGCAAGCTGTGGAATAAGGAGGTAGCCTCCGTGAAAGTACATTGGAGGAACAACAAGGTGGAAGAAATGACTTGGGAGGCCGAGGAAAACATGAAGTCTAGATATCCATACTTATTTTCTCCTCCAGAGAAGGGTCCGACTGAGACGTCATAACCATAAGTTACGTGTATAAATTTCTTGTGTTGGTTATTGTCGTTGGTCATGTGAGACCATAGTCATTATTCATATTTGTGGTCCTGTGTGGCGTTGGATTATTAAACTTCGATGGGAAGAGTTGGTAGTGGTGTTGTTACAAAGGCGACCCTGCTAAAGTTATATAGATCACGGGGAGTTGAACATTCGAGGACGAATATTTCTAAGGGGGGAATGATGTCACATCTTGCATTTTCGTACATTAAAAGTTTCGTCTTCAGTTAATTTACATAGACTCCGGATGAGATTATCTTGAGGTTAACGTATTTACACTATTTAAAACAAGCGATAAATAAGTGTCACGAAGGATAAGGGTGTACAAGAATTAAAAAAATGAGTTTCGTTAAAAATGGTCAATTTGGGATAAAGTTTGGATCGACCGATACTATCCGATAATTATAGACTAGTACCATACAAGGTACCATATGGCAGTGATGATATATATATATATATATATATATATATATATATATATATATATATATATATATATATATATATATATATATATATATATATATATATATATATATATATATATATATATATATATATATATATATATATATATATATATATATATATATATATATAAGTAATATATTTAAGTAATTTGAAATAATTTTTAAATTATACGAGTAATTAATTAATTATTGAATAACAGAATATTACTCAGTTAACTAATAAGTGAATAAAAATTTATAATACCCATTTAAAATGTGGAAAAAAGCCACCATGACGAAAAATGACTCACTAGTCATTATGCCATGTGGCCGTGTATCGGTTCATTATGTCATGTGGCCAAAGCCACCGAGACTTAAAATGACTTGATTATAAGTCTTACTAGTTAAGATAAGAACGTTGCGAACATAGATAATATATCATTTCTCTTTAAAAAAATGTTTGAAGCAGAAGCAAGATTTCGTTTCAAAAAGCTTCATCAGAAGCATTCAAAGAATCAAAAGCAAGATTTTGTTCATTGATTTCAAAAAAAATAGAAGCTTAAACCGATTTTTGGGTTCTAAATTCGATCCACAAAGATTTTTAATTAAATATTATACAAAGGTTTTCCTACTTTATGTATGTTAAGGCTATCCCTTCTTTCTTTAGGTATTGTCCAAATTATACTGAAAAAATAGGAAAACGCACAATTTTCTTAAGTTACTCTAATCATAAAAATACTAGGGGCGTCTATATTCTTGATTCCCCATGTGAATTATTATTATCTTTTGTTCACGGGTCTCAGAATAATACATACTTGAAAAAGTTTATCCGGAAGGAATATTGAGATTTTTCCGTATTTTTAATATATTTCGTTCATTTATACATGTTCATTGACTCATGACCAGATGACATTATATATGCGTATATATGTAACTATATGTATATGGGATATGGAAAAAAGTTATACAGCTGGTATGTGTTGATAATGTTGGGATATATACTATTAACCATGTGTTTGATTTAGATATAGTATTTATTATGAAATAATTATTTATTCAGTTTTAACAAAGTTTTAAATAGACCATATAATAGTTTGTATCCTTTGCTTATATAGTAGATGATTTAGTGTATAGAGTTTAGCTTATACACGGAAGATTAAATCATTGGTTTTTATAAGTATAAAGTTTGAGTTCACAATCTAATGATGGAATTAGACAAATCATCAAAAATAATTGTAGCACAGATTAAATATAATTTATCTTGATTATGGGAATGGATTAATTCCAGCTTCTTGTGCTAGTATATTTGTATGTATTGAACGGACCAGGTAAAGATAAGTATTTTATACTGACTTAATAAAATAAACTCTCTAGCCATTAAATATACTTATACTCTTAATCTTGATATAATTATTATTAGCTGTGTATATTATTATTTTGATTTATTAAAAGGCTAGATTCTTTCGTGGGTCAATATGCTTGGTAAATTGGATAATAATAATGTACATTGCCGAAGTAATAGTTAGTTGATTGAATCCATGTCTCGATTTAGAGATTAATTATACACCTTTATGAAAGCTTATAAGTTTTCATGTGTAAACCCGGCCGGTGAATTTTGTATCCAACACTTGAAATAAGTTAAGCGAAAGTCTAAAGGAAATAAACAATAAATTAAATCGTCAGTAATTTAATTTAATTTATTCGTATCTGAATCTTAACATGGGGAGTTAAATAAGATTTAATGGATGAATTTCAAAATTGAATAAGGAGTGAAATTATGAATTTTTAGTGGAATAATTCGTAATTAATTATGGTAGATATTAATTTCGAAAATTATAAATTAATTCCATAATTGGAAGCCTTGTCAATTAAATTCTGTGGTCCCTACTGTGCCTAAATAATAGGAAATAAAGGAATCTTTTTTTCTGGTGGAAAAGAACAACAACAGCTTTTGGAAAAGGGTCTTAACCCTAAAACTTGTGCTATAAATACATAAAATTTTTCACCTAGAAAAAAAAGAGTGTATGGTAGCTGAAATTTTCAGCCATGTTTTCCTAGAAATTTCGTCAACACGAAATTATGATTTCCGGTATTATTTGGGTAACACGGTAGAAGACCGTGGAACGTTGGAGGATCACTATTGTGCGGGTGATGGAGATTTTATTTAGAAATTATGTAGCAGAAGGCTCACGTGGTAGAAGAGATATGTTCACGCTTCAAGAGGTAACCCGTGAAATCTCGTTTAATCTAGATTACATGTGATTTTGATACTGGGATTGCTTCCGCTACTTATTATAATCCATCAATTGGTATCAGAGCTCACTCACATTTAATTAGATAACTAAGTTTTTCATGAAACAATAATATGGTGATTATATGCGTTTTTTTGAATTACATATATATGTGATTTTCTGAAAAATTGCATTGCTGTTTTGTGAATTAGCTATGCAAAATTTTTGGATTATTCTTGTAATCATGAGATAGCTGTTTTCTTATTTATATTTGATTGAGATTATGTGAATATTTTGGGGTAAACCCTACAAAAATGCAAAACTTGATTTTGATAGAATAGCCGGTATTTTCGGAGGTCAGCGAACTTGACGGACTCCGATTGAGCTGAAATTTGGTGGGTCCATCGTAAACGATATGGTGAGAAAAACTCACTGCATTAGCAATGAACCATGGTGTTTTCAGCGTTTTGAGGTCGTTTGGACTGTGTTTTGGACGTTTTTCTATTTTTTGAAAATTATTTCTTAATAATTTTTAATTTCTTTTTAATTCAATGGTGGTGGGGTTGACTCCCCATGGTCCCCATGATTAAATACTAGTCATATAATAGGTTTCATATTGACTATTAACAAATAGACGTGTTGTTGTATTAAATTAAATAATAAATGTGTAGGATTTTATTGACTAGGTCTTACAAGGTATAATTGATATTGTGTGATGATATAATTATTTTGTAAGAAAGTAAAATTCTCTATTTGATATCGTATTTTGACGATTCGGGATCGTTTAGATGAGTTTTTTTTAGGTTTGACGGATTAAAATGTGATTTACATACAAAAAGTCATTCTTTCTATCACTTATTTATGTCTAATATGGAACATAATAACACATGTTGATTTGACATGAATTGATATATGATAAAAAAAAATACAGGTCATATTTTAAACTCTTAAAAATGCTTAAAATGATAATTTTCTAAATTTGGTCGCAACTTTTGGAGATTGTTACTTTAACGATCTCCGATTGATATGAAATTTGGTAGATTTATCAGAAACAGTTCAATGAACAATAATCACTACTATGCAGTGTAAAATATTAATATTAGTATTTTAAGACTGTTTAAATGGGGTATTGAGTATTTTTTTAAAATTATGAAACTTAATACTCAGAGAAAAGTTTGTGATTGTGATAAAGTGGTGATAGGAATTATCCCCTATGATCTTCATTTTTTTAGTTATAGTGAGATAGTAAATTTACGCGTTGACATTAGGTCTTCCTCCATTTCGAATAAATTTATTATGAACTCACTGGATATAGTTACTAGTTATTGATAATCTATGTTAGCTCTCCATCTAAGTTTAAGGGTTAAATCAATTTTGTAACTAAAATAAAATCATGTTTAAATGGTGGTAGAATTATATTTCTGTGGTCTTTCGCTATTAATTTCAAGTGAGTAATAAATTTACGCGTTGACTTTAGGTCTTCCTCCATATCGGATAAATTTATTATAAGCCCGCTAGGTGAAATACTAGTAATTTATATCGTGTACTTACTCTCCATCTGAGTTTACATGTTGTATCAATGGAATTAGAGCTATTAAAAATGATGTTCACTTGACTTAAATTAATAGTATACTCTCCATTTGAGTTGGGTCTGTTTTAATTATTAGAGTGAATAATCTGGCATTGCATATGTATGTTGCATGAATAGTTCTTTTCCCATCGAAATTGCTATTCAAGATGCATGACATATATGTGTAGTGTGTTTGAAACTTTGTATTAAAAAGTTATATATAATTGACTGAAAAATAATAGTATGCTCTCCATATGAGTTGGTTCTATTTATTTTTGGATTGTATAATTCTTACATTATATAATATACTTTACATGAATGGTTCTTTTCCCATCGAAATTTATTATTCAAGATGCATGTATGTATATAAATATTGAATGCAGTCTGAATTTTACTATTCAGTGTTTTGACTTATTATGATCTATTTAATGTTTTATCTCAACTCTACAATAATTTTATGCAACTGATCGTATTACTTGTTAAAAATAAATTTAGTGATAAGGCATTAATTTTAAGGATGTAATATATGTACTTTTGTTAAAAGGAATTTAATTCCGGTTTCTGGGCAAAATAAGAGATGGATATTTATTTTATTTTTCGAATAACTCTTGAGTTATTGAGCAATTGAGCTTAATAAATATTTTATCTGTTGTAGTACATGAATGCATGACCTTGTTATTGTATATTGATGTCTCTCCTAAACAGAACAATATTAGTCTACCTCATAAGAGAATATGTTATTCAAATTGAGTAAAACTTATCTGTGCACTTTTGTCTAAGTCATATTAATCTCGATAGGATTTCAAGTTGGTCAAGGATGGACCTTAAGGTTCATTGAAAGTAGATGCACTATCAACTTGTGGATCCTATTTGGAAGGAAATTTGACTAAAAGATGTTTTCTTTTAAAAGGATATAAAACTAGTGATAAGTTAGAATGAATCCTTTTTTATTTGTATGGTTAAATGAACATACTCGTAAGAGATAGATTTTGAGTATTTTGTGATATTCATAAATGATTACTCAAAATATTAATATATTTATTTGATGCACTATAAGTCTTAATGAATTAAGTAATTCAAGATCTTTAAGGCTTGAAATGGAGAAGCATCAAAGAAATATATTAAGTTACTACAATTTGATTGTAGTGGCGAGCACATCTCTAAAAAATTCTCTTGTTACATATTCAGAATAAGAGATTACATCTCGATTGACTACACTGTAAACTTCATAATAGAGTGGTGTAGTAGAAAGAAGAAATAAGTCTCTTTTGGATATGGATAGACTAATGACGTGTTATTCAAATTTGCCTTATTTGTTTTTTGAATATTTTCTGGAAACTGCAAATTACATTCTGAATTTAGTTTCTTCTAAGTTAGTACCTGGGACACCTATAGAACTGTGGATTGAATGTAAGCTCGATCTGTGGCATATTCAGATATAGGATTGTCCCACATATGTGCTGAATGGGAAAGCAGATATGTAAGTTGGAACTAAGAATGGATAGGTGCATGTTTATCGAATATCCAAGAAAACGAATGAAACTTTATTTTATTGTCCTAAATAAAATAAGACAATTATTAAAACAATTGCATTTTTCTAGATAAGGACTGTTTAATAAAATATGTTTCTAGAAGTAAACTATTTCACAAGAACTGGGCAAAGAAATAACTAGATGTTCAAGAACATCAAAACCCACACGTCAGAATTGACGTTCCATTGCATTTATATAGTGGGAGAACGTTAATAGACATGATATGCCTTTATCGAGTGGGAGTGATGTTTGAACATTGAACAGTACAGTAAGAAATTACTAATATTTCAATGTCGTGAGGTAATGAAGGTAATATTAGTAGTACTTCGTCGTAGCGGGAGAAAGCTAAATAAAATCATAGCTCAGTGTACATTCATGAGATAGTTTCGGTAACAGAATCCCTGAAGAGTTTAATACCAAACTAGATAGTTACGACAACGCACTACTGGAAAAATATCGCATCAGATATAACTTGGCAAGATTCTTTAACAAAACCTTATTTGGTGAACACTTTTAATAGTCATGTAAAAGAATGCCTGAGAAAGTTGTAGATGCATGGTTATGAGTCTAAGTGGGAGATTGTTGGGGCATATACTAACCATGCATTTGGATAAAGTATATTCTAATAATTATTATGGTTAAAAGTCTAAGTGGGAGATTGTTGGGATATATACTATTAACCATGGGTTTGGTTTAGATATAGTATTTATTATGAAATAATTGTTTATTCAGTTTTAATAAAGTTTTAAATGTATCATATAATAGTCTGTGTCATTTGCTTATATAATAGATAATTTAGTGATAGAGTTTAGCTTATACACGAAAAATTAAATCATTGGTTCTTATAAATATAAAGTTTGAGTTCACAATCTAATGATGGAATTGGACAAACCATCAGGAATGATTGTAGCACAAAATTAAATGTAATTTATCTTGATTATGGGAATGGTTTAATTCCAGCTTCTTGTGCTAGTATATTTTGTATGTATTGAACGGATCAGGTAGAGATAAGTATTTTCTATTGACTTAATAAAATAAACACTCTAGCCATTAAATGTACTTATACTCTTAATCTTGATATAATTATTATTAGCTGGGTATAGTATTATTGTTTTGATTTATTAAAAGGCGAGATTCTTTTGTGGGTCAATATGTCTGGTAAATTGGATAATAATAATGTACATTGGCGAAGTAATAGTTCGTTGATGGAATAGATGTCTCGGTTTAGAGATTGATGATACACCTTTATGAAAGCTTATAAGTTTTCATGTGTAAACTCGAACGGTGAATTTTGTATCCGACACATGAAATAAGTTAAGGGAAAGTCCAAAGAAAATAATCAATAAATTAAATCGTCGGTACTTTAATTTAATTTATTCGTATCTGAATCTTAACATGGGAAGTTAAATAAGATTTAATGGATGAATTTCGAAATTGAATAAGGAGGGAAATTATTAATTTTTAGTGGAATAATTTGTAATTAATTATGGTAGATATTAATTTCAAAAATTATAAATTGATTTCATAATTGGAAGCCTTGTTAATTAAATTATGTGGTCCCTACTGTGCCTAAATAATAGGAAATAAATAATCCTTTTTTTTGTGGAAAAGAAAACTCAACAGGTTTTGGAAAAGGGTCTTAACCCTTAAAACTTGTGCTATAAATACATAAGGTTTTCCGCCTAGAAAAAAAAGAGTGTGTGGTGGCTGAAATTTTCAGCCATGTTTCCCTAGAAATTTCGCCCACACGAAATTGCTATTTCCGATATTATTTGGGTAACACAGTAGAAGACCGTGGAACGTTAGAGGATCACGATTGTGTGGGTGGTGAAGATTCCATTGAGAAGTTATGGAACAGAAGGCTCACGTGGTAGAAGAGATATGTTCACGCTTCAAAAGGTAACCCGTGAAATCTCGTTTATGCTAATTGTCTAGATTACATGTGATTTTGATACTGGGATTGCTTCCACTGCTTATTATAATCCATCAGATGATGTTGCCCACAGTGGGCGAGACGATATGATGGATGCCCTCAGTGGCTTGATGATATTATGTACACCCATACTTATGCAAGACACGACATTTATTCGCACGTGCATGACATTATAAATGTTTCAGAATTTAGTTATTTAGATTTAAAGATGTATTTCTTTATTCCATGTTTCATCTATGTCTTTTACATACTAATTTTCATGCCTTACATACTCAGTATATTTTTCGTACTGATGCCTATTTCACGGGGCCTGCGTTTCATGCCAGAGGTGCAGGTAGGAAAGCTTACGGTCCCCCTTCTTAGGATCCCTTATCAGCGAGAGTTGGCGTGTTCCACTTGATCCGGAGCTGCTTTTGAGCTTGGTACGATACGTCTATATATATATATATATATATGTATGTATGTATGTATGTGTGTGTGTGTGTGTGTTGGTATGACGTGGCTCAGTCTCGTTTTTGTACAATTATGTTTCTATTAGAGGTCTGTAGACAGTATGTCTAGCTGGGTTGTATGTGGCCTTGTCGGCTTTCAGTTTTAGATTTATTGTTGTTTATAACAGTCTTGCCGGCTCACCCACTATATTTTGCATATATGTGTACATATGCCTTGTTGGCGGATTTCCTTCATATATGTTATTTTCGTAATTCAGCAAATGTTATTCAAATTTATATCTTAGATGTATGCTTAAGGATGTTTGACAGGTAATCGCGGCCATCGATTTGGATCATGACAATGGCCAAGATTTCTCTTAAGAAACAAAGAGATAGACACGAACATCTTTAGGAAACCAATTGAACGTTAGGTTTTAATAAATTAAAGTGAACGTATTAAAATCAAGAGATTTTTAGTATCACCTTATTGCTTTTTTCTTTCTTTGCTAGTAATATTACGTGAGTAATTTAATAAAAAAATTTAACGAAATTTACCAAATATGAATAGAACCATATAACGTAATTTGTGTTATGAAATAGAAGATTCTTACACTTCTATTTAAGGTGAATGTCTTTAATGTATTTAATTAGAGAGATTTTAGAGTTCTATTAGTGGTAGCTAAATCTTCCTCTCCCCTATAAATAGAGGTGCCCCCTACCATTGTAAATCATCCCTTGAGACCCCTCTCAACTCAATAAGAAGAACTCTCTCTACTCTTCTCTCTATTGCTATTGTTCTTGTTCTATTGTTCTTGTCTTTTGCTTTAGTTTATAATACGTTATCAGCACGAGACTCTACCGTCTCAAGTATCATTCTCGAAAATCCAAGGTATTTTCCCTCTTCCTAATTTAATTTTCGAGTATGTCTGACATTATGAAAAGAAAGTTCGTTGCCCTTGAAATTTCGGGCAAGAACTATATGACATGGGTGTTGGATGCTGAAATCCACCTAGATGCTATGGGTCTCGGAGACACCCTCAAAGATAAAGAAAAAGCATCCACCCAAGATTGTGCGAAGGCCTTGATTTTCTTGCGCCACCACCTTGACGAAGGTTTGAAGATTGAATATCTCACCGTCAAGGATCCACTCGTTTTGTGGAACAGCTTAAAGGAGAGATATGACAACCTGAAGTTGGTCACTCTGCCACAAGCACGATATGATTGGGCCCATCTGAGGCTACAGGACTTTAAGTCCGTTTCTGAATATAATTCTGCTATGTTCAGAATTACTTCTAAACTGAAGCTATGTGGAGATAACATCTCCGATTACGATATGCTTGAGAAAACGTTTACAACGTTTCATGCCTCCAATATGGTACTGCAGCAACAGTACCGAGAGAAAGGCTTTACGAAGTACTCTGAACTGATTTCTCTCTTACTAGTGGCTGAGCGAAATAATGACCTGCTCATGAGAAATCACGAAAATAGACCAACTGGGTCTACACCACTGCCTGAAGCAAATATGGTGCACTCGCATTATGCCAAACATAAAAGGGACCATGATCACGGTCATAAATGGGGTCAAAGCCAAGGACGTGGACAAGGAAGAAATTCCAAAGAAGTCCGTCACCCCCCAAAGAGAGATAACCACCGAAAGCAGAAACGGGATCCCGAAGATCCTAAGGCAAATAGTTCAGAAACTATATGTTATCGTTGCGGTGGGAAAGGGCACTGGTCAAAGATTTGCCGTATACCAAGACACTTGGTTGACCTTTATCAAGCATCTCGAAAGAGAAAAGGCCCTGAAACAAACTTTGTCTATGACGACAATGAGGACATCACCCACCTGGATGTGGCAGACTTCTTTGAGCAACCCGAGGGGAAAATAGACCACCTAATCGGCGATGGGACCATGATGAAAGAAGATGGAGTTATTTGATTTTGTTCTACTTATTTGTATTAGTTAGTGAATAATCTAATAGTCATTAGTATTAGCTCGTATTAGCTAGTTCATGATGCAATGTTAGCAGTAGTTCTTTAGAATATCTTCAATATGCTCAAATATCAATAAAACTTTTATTTTCCAGTGGGGGTAATCGACTAGCCTGAAAAACTAGTCGATTATCAACTATTTTCGCATTAAAGTTGAAAAACAATTGATCAACAATCGATTGTCTTTGGCTAACAATCGATTGTCTTGAAACAGTGTGTTCTGGAATTTTTCAAAAATAGCCAACAATCGATTGTCTTTGTCTAACAATCGATTGTCTTGAAACAGTGAGGTCTGGAATTTTTCAAAAATCACCCACAATCGATTGTCTATATCTAACAATCGATTGTCGTTAGGCAGTGTAATCTGGAACTTTTCAAAAATCATCCACAATCAATTGTCTATGTTTAACAATCGATTGTCTTAAACAGTGTGATCTGAAGTTTTTCAAAAATAACAAATAATCGATTGTGTATGTCTAACAATCGATTGTCTATGTTCAAACAATCGATTGTGTGTATTTAATAATCGTTGTCTTATGAAAAACGCTGAAATTTTCAAACTGCAAAGGAATTGATTATGGATAACATATCTGATTTTGTTAGCCAACTGTTAGTAGCAGATTTTGAAGATATTATGTGACACAAAAGAATTGAACTTGTTTATTCCTATGTTCGTGTATTTCTTTTGTATGTTAAACTATGGGATAGCAAATATGGATATCTCACAAAGCGAACTTGGACCAACGTCCAATTGTAAAAGTATTTGCCTAGTTGATTCATGTACTACACATACAATACTCAAAGAAAAGAAGAGTAATTGTGTAAGGCAAACATTACTACAATCTATGGAAGTAGTAAATTGATTGAAGGCTCCGGAAGAGCAATTGTAACTCTGCCCAAAGGCATGACGTTAATCATAGAGAATGCAATGTTCTCCTCTAAGTCTAAGAAGGACTTGTTGAGTTTTAATGATATCAATCAAAGTGTTCTCCTCCAAGTCTAAAAGGAACTTGTTGAGTTTTAAAGATATCATTCAAAATGGATATCATATTGAGACAATAGATGAGAATAATCTTGAATTCTTCATGAAAACGAGGCTGCCCATTTCGGTTTGGGTTCACGCCATTTTGAATGCAACAATGCTAGTTTGTCGGTTGCCCGCTTCGACTTGGGTTCACGCCATTTTGCATGCAACAATACTAGTTTGTCGGCTGCCCACTTCGGTTTGGGGTCATGCCATTTTGCATGAAGCAATGCTAGTTCGTCGGCTGCCCACTTCGTTTTGGGGTCACGCCATGTTGCATGCAGCAATGCTAGTTCGTCTCTGACTGACGAATTGACACAAATATTCCCCATTGCAATTGGTTTTGGGTCATGAACCCAATATATCCCATTTAAGAAGCTTTGGATGCGCAGTATATGTGCCTGTAGCACCGCTATCCCGCACCAAAATGGGTTTGCAAAGGAGGTTAGGAATATATGTTGAGTTTGACGCGTCCTCCATTATTCGCTACCTCGAAACATTGACAGGAGATTTGTTCACTGCACTATTTGCAGACTGTCAATTGGATGAGACACTTTTCCCAAAATTAGGGGGAGAAGTTGGTGAAACCAAACGGGAAATTTTGTGGAAAAATGCATCATTATCTCATCTTGATCCACATACCTCTATTTGAAAGAAAGAGGTACAAAAAATTATCCATTTGCAAAGAATAGCAAATCAAATGCCTGACGCATTTACGGACTTGAAGAGGATAACGAAATCACACATTCACGCGGGAAAATGTTCCGATCCGTATTGAAGTCCCTATTGGACAAATATCTAGTGTCATATCCAATGAGTCAAATGCACGCCAGAAGCGTGGCAGACCATTAGGTTCCAAAGATCGAAATCCTAGAAAGAGGAAAAAGAACGATCTAAATGACACTATGAAAGAATCACATGAGGACGCTCATGATTTGATTAATTCCGAGATTCACGAAGAATCTATTGAGCCTGAGACTCTTGAAAATACGGAATGCAAGAATGTGAGGATCTCGAACCTCAGTCTGTGGTAGTAAAAAATTAATTGAGAGCTCTCGAAGAGCCAATTATTACTATGTTGGAGAAACACAATTGAGTATTGTGCTGTAGTAAGTCTCAAAGAAACTTATTCAGTTTCCAAAGTACACGCGAAAGCGATTGATTATATTGAGACTATAAATAAAGGAAGACTTTGATATCTCCTATTACTACAACTTATAGCGGGGTAATTTGTATATGAAAAGCTACCCGCTTTGTTCTCCAGTTTGTACTACACAAACGAAAGAATGCCACAATAAAGTGGATATCTATTGGTATAAAACCCATGTCATAATAAACCCGAAGTTTATTGATAAGTGCACATGTCATGGTGTAAATTTGAAGTTTACCAATATTGATAATTTAGTCAGTTGACATTCGTGTTAGCCATCTCATTTGAAGTATGATGTGCAAATTCACATAGGTGAATATCAAAGAACTAGAAGTTCTTGTTCTCATTAATGAACTGACCAACTAAAGAGTTCGGGTTGAAGCCCATAAATTCTGGAAATATCAAAGGTGAATATGGGCCCATTCACCTGCCATGTATACCACATATGATGCATCTATGATATGGTTACATGCGCCATTGTTATTAACCCGCAGCCTGGCAGTGCTTGCGAGGTAAATCGCTCAGTAATCTAACTTCGAGCATAGTTTCCAGATTCTCTACTCAAGACAGTTCATCTTGATAAGTCGGTTTATATCAAAGTTGGTTTAGCAAGATAATTATTGAGTGCTTCCACTTAATAGCTAAACTGTTTCTTATGAGAACAAAGTTATATATATCAGTTTGATATACGTTATATACGAGAGTATATTATATTCTCCCCTCACAAGTGGTTCAAGGTCAGGAACCAAATAATTTCATCTTATTACTAAGGTGCTGTGTATATTGACATAATGCACAAAGATGATTTCCCAAAGTTGAGGAAACATGTTAGCTTTACTAACATGAGGGGGAGACATGATAAACATTTGAGAAAGTGTTACATGGGATGAATTTTCATTTGTATATGTATATCCTCGAATATCATGATATGAACCTGAAGTTCATAAAAGGGATAATTCAATTGCAACATATTGGAAAGCATGCTATACGCATTTGCTGACCCAAAGAAAGTAACTAAATGGAAGAGATACAATTCAAGAAGAATTGATTCCATATGAAAGACATGTAGCTTTGAACCTATAGTTCATATGCTTGAAAGTATAAAGTCAAAGGTATGTATAGTCAATTTTCAATATCTTATTTGTTTAGCATGACATGAAAACTTGATATGCAGCTAAAGTCTATTATGCGACTTATATGACTTAACTTGAAAGATTTAAGTTGCTTGAAGCATATGCAATTCTTGGTCCTGAAGTACCGCATCCTAAGTACAATTTGTGTACATATGAATCTTGCCATAACTATAAGCATGATGGATTTGAGAATGCATCTATGGAGATATTGAAGAGCTATTCCACGACATTATATGAAGATGTTTATATCTATCAAGAGTGATGATTTCAAGGTGCGGAATATTTATTCAAGTCAATATGGTTGATTTATTCATCAAGCATCTACCAAAGATCGTTTTGAAGATGATGCACAAGATTGGAATGCAAATGCTCAAGGATATAAATCGATGTACTCATTAGGGGGAGTCAATGCGCGTTGCACTCTTTTTCCCTTACAAGGTTTTGTCCCACTGGGTTTTCCTTGCAAGGTTTTTAACGAGGCAACCAATAGGCGCATATTCAAACATGTGTACTCTTTTTCCTTAGCATATTCAAACATGTGTACTCTTTTTCCTTACTTTAATTTTTTCCCATTGGGTTTTGGTTTTAAGGTTTTATGAGGCACATCATTGAATAAACATTCAAGGGGGAGTGTTATGAAATAGAAGATTCTTACACTTCTATTTAAGGTGAATGTCTTTAATGTATTTAATTAGAGAGATTTTAGAGTTCTATTAGTGGTAGCTAAATCTTCCTCTCCCCTATAAATAGAGGTGCCCCCTACCATTGTAAATCATCCCTTGAGACCCCTCTCAACTCAATAAGAAGAACTCTCTCTACTCTTCTCTCTATTGCTATTGTTCTTGTTCTATTGTTCTTGTCTTTTGCTTTAGTTTATAATAATTTGTAATTTTCCCCTATTTATTGTGCTTTTATAAACCAGAATAACTAAGATTTTTAGCGGCAAGAAGCTTTTAAGGTAATTCTTTGTACTCGTGACCGGTGTTCACATCAACCCATTTAATTCTAACGTAATAGAATAATAGATAAAATTTTGAATACATATTATTAACTATGTTAAAAAATATATATTTTGCATTTATTGAACTGATATAACTAATGAGTGCTAGTAAGTTTTTAACTGGTGATAATTTATTATGATAAATAAAATTTCAATAAGAATATCTTTGACAAAAAAAAAGACAATCATGATTACACTATAGAATTTCTAACATTCTCATTTAGAAAAAAGTATATCGCATGATAATAGTAAAAATGTATTTTAAGTTCCGAATATTATAATCAAGATTGTCCAAAATAAGTTGCACGATAATAGTAAAAGTATTATAATCAATAAGCTTAAGCATAAAAAAGAAACACATTTGATAACCTATTTAAGGTCCCGAGACACCACTGAAATTATGGTTAAAAAACAAACATATTTTTACAAACATGTTTTTAAATGGAGTCCAAGTATGCATAGTATAATGTCATGCCCCAAACCTGAAGAGCGCTGCCGACATTCGGTACTCTACTCGGTCGGAACGTATCACCTTATAATCGTGAACTCTGGAGGAGTAATCCTCAGCTTAGGCCGATGAAGTCATATTTTGAATCATGTGAAAATAACATCTATTACTAGCAATACCAAACTAAACATCTGCATAGGGCTGGTAAAGCCACAATACTTTTATAAAAAATATACATAACTCGTCCATAAACATCTAGGGATAACTAAACTATATCATGGTCGGGATAGGGCCTCGACCAACACATCAAATATGTATATACAAAATAGACTCGAAGGTATAGACCAGGTAACATCGATGAAGTGGAGCTTACCAACCAAACTGATGTTTGACTTTGTCTACTGGAAAGGTCTGTCCAACTGTCTATCAGGACCTGCAGGCATAAAATGCAGTGTCTCCGGTAAAAAGGATGCCAATATAAAATAATGTACCGAGTATGTAAGGCAACAGAATAACTAAAAGCTGAAATTACTGAACTGATAATATAATAATTGAAAGTAACTGGGAGTCAAAGATAATCTGAGGATATGCTTACCTGCTGATACTGACTCAACTCTCTCAATAGTAAGTAAAAAAGTTCTTCATCCATATAAGGTGTTACGCCCCGCAATATTACGGCGATATTACGTCCCGCGGTATAATATTACAATGATGTTACGCCTTGCAGTACTATATTACGATGATGTTACGCTTCACATTATAAAATTACTACGATGTTATACCATGTAGTATTGTACATTGAATTTATCGTAAGGTAATTGACATCAGTCCAAGGAAAATATTATTTGGAGATTATAATGATTATGCTATTTCAAACAAGTGATGAGTAAATTCGTGAAGGTGAGAGGGGAAGCAAGTCAAAGAAAATGAATTTTCGTCCAAGTTTGATATGTTAGAATAAAATTCGGGCCGAGCTAAAATACCTAGTATTTATAAACTAGTACCATACAAGGTACCACATGACCATAATATATAAGGTGTATAATGTGTATTAAACGTGAATAATATTCTAAGTAATTTGAGATAATTTTTAATTGCATGAGTAATTGATTAACTAATGTGTAACGAGTCATTACCTAATTAATTAATAATTTTGGGATAATATTAAACCCCTCCCCAACGTGGCAATCATCCATTTACATGTAATGACTAAGTATTAGAGTTGCAAGCTGTCACACTTTGAGAAAGAAGTGTGACACCAAGCTAAACATGTAGGACCCACATAATAGCAATCGTCCATTTACATGTAATGACTAAGTATAAAGTTGCAAGGTGTCACACTTCGAGAAAGAAATGTGACACCAAGCTAAACATGTAGGGCCACATAATAATTAAGCATGACTTTTCAATTTCATAATTTATCTCTTAAAACAAGAACATGATAAAGTTCTGTCTATGAGAGTTCATCCAAGATTCCTCATTCTTTCTAATGTCCTCTCTATTCTCTTAAGAAAGAGTTCAATCAAATATCATTTGCCAAAAAAATCAAACGTTATTGCTAAGTTCTTGCGGAAAGCTTCAGCAAAGATTATCTTTGCATAACAATGTTATTGATTTGGGTATTTCGTCTGAATTATTCCCTATTTCGATTTCGTTGTTACGTGTTTTATCGTAATTGGCATGCGTTAAAAAGATTGTCTAGAGGACCGGCTCAGGTATATTAAGGCTATCCTTATTTCTTTTTAGCATGATCCAAAATAATACAAATGAAATGAACAAAATAAGCAATTACTATAAATGAATCTATTCATAGAAATACTAGTGGTATCAATATTCTTTATTCCCCATGTGAATTATTATATCTTCTGTTCATAGGTCTTAGAAAAATACATATTTAATGAAATTTATCGGCATATTGATTTTTATGGCATAATGAGAAAATCTTATTAACATATTTTTTATGCATTTCATGCATTTACATGTACATTGATCCATGAGTAGATGGAATTATTTATGCGTATGTATGTATATTATAGTTATACGGGATATGGAAAAAGCTTACGCCGTCATATAAGCACCACCACCTGATCAGCTGGTATATGTTGATGATTTGTCCACAGTAGCCGAAATGATATGATGGGATCCCTCAGAGGCTTGATGATGTTATGAACATATATACCTATGGATGGTATGCCATTTATAAGCATATGCATGACAGTATAAAAATGATATGATTCACAGAGCTATGCATACGTACATGTCGAGCCTTCTACTACATGTTTCTCTCATGTCTATTCTTTACTGATTTTCATTCCTTACATACTCTATACATTATCTGTATTGACAATCCTTTTGTCTTGGGACGCTGCATTTCATGCCCGTAGATCCCGATAGACAGGTCGAGAGCCCTCCAAGTAGACTATCAGCTCAGCGGAAGATGCTGGTACGCTCTATTTTCTTCGGAGTACTTATTTAGTTAATATGATTTACACGTGTATTATTTGGTATGACGGGGCTCTGTCACAGCCTTTATGAAAATTATGTATTCTTAGACTCTTGTAAATAGATGTCATGTACATAAAAGATTTTATGGCCTTGTCGGCCTGTGTTCAGTGTACGAGTGGCTATTTTGATCTTATGGGCTTGTATGTCTTGTGTATAAGTTGATATCACATGTTGAATTCTACTTATCTCACAGAATCCTTCCGTCTTAGTTATCTATGATAGTATGACATGAAAAAATACGTTATGTAGGTACTCGATTGAGTAAGGTACCAAGTGTCCGTCGCGGCCCATCGGTTGGGTCGTGACATATGGCTCGGTATTTGTAACTGTTCTGTTGTAGTAGGCTCGCTCATAGGCGCTCTGCCATACTAGGCTATGTATCTCGGCAATTTTGGTCTCCCTTATAAGTGCTCAGCTACAGTAGGTTAGGTATTTAACTTATCATTTGATCGAAGATTGCCCAAAAAGGACGTGCCCGTCGATTATAGCTCGTTGGTGCTGAAATACTGCTATATATATATATTGGGACGACTCGGACGGTCGTCTTAAGAATTAACGTCCTGATCCCCTATTAAATGCTTTTCCTGTATTTGTTTCTGCTATTGTGAGTTGCCATGAGGAATTATTTGGAGTTTCGGAGAGTTTCAAGATACTTAGTCCCTAAATGGGAGCTTAAGTTTTAAAAATCTGACCGTAGTCGGAACAGTGTGAAGACGGCCTCGGAATGGAATTCTGATGGTTCCGTTAGCTCCATTAGGTAATTTTTATTTCAGCTATTGTGAGTTTCCAGGAGGAATTATTTGGAGTTTTGGAGAGTTTGGGGACACTTAATCCCTAAATGAGAGCTTAAGTTTTGGAAATATGACTGTAGTCGAAACATTGTGAAGACGGGCTCGTAATGGAATTTCGATGGTTCTGTTAGCTCCGCTAGGTGATTTTGGGTTGAGGAGCGTGTTCAGATTGTGTTTTGGAGGTCAGTAGCTAATTTAGGCTTGAAATGCCAAAAGTTGAATTTTTTTAAGTTTCCGGTTCGATAGTGAGATTTTGATCTAAGGGTCGGAATGAAATTCCGAAAGTTGGAGTATCAGAAAAAACTCTGCCTTCTCTCTATTTTCTCACTCTAGAATTGGTGAGCTTTATGTGATGCACAAAAGCCATGGCTGCGTTGAGCTCTCCCCAGCCTTTGGTTGTGGGAGAGACAACCCAAACATCACCAGAAAATATTCTAAATCATACTGCAAAACAATCTTATGCTTCAAATCTGCTAGCAAAAAAATCTGTCGCAAAAATAGCAAAACTTGACCTATGTCCTGTAACTTTCGATCATGGGGAACCAAGAGTGGAATTCACAGTGGAGGAGGTTAATCAGTTCACCATAGAAGAAGAGCTTCACCAAGCAGTCAACGTCAAGTTTTCATATGGAAAACCAGAGTTGCAAGAGTTTCGAAAGATTTTTGTGAAATAGTTCGACATCAAAGGATATTGCAACATAGGGCAGCTTGAATTTCGTCACTTGTTAGTAAGGTTTGATTCCTTTGATGACTATGTCCAGTTTGTATCAAGGTCTACTGGATATATTAAATCCAAAGGAGATGAATTTTCCTCAGAACTTTCCCCTGGACTTTAGGCTTTAATCCTAGAGAAGAAACATCGAAATCAGTTGTGTGGATTTCTTTCTCGGACCTGCCACCCAATTTCTTTGCAAAGAAATCGTTAATGTCGATCACTTCTACAGTAGGGAAACCTCTCGCTATAGACAAGGCGACACAAGATCGTACCAGGCCAAGTGCGGCGAGAGTTAAGGTTTTGTATACCTTTTAGACAAACATCCAAAGATAATCAAGATTCACATCGTCAGCAAAGTTTCAAGGAAGCTTGTGGAATTCCATCAAATGGTGGTGTATGATAATCTCCCAAACTATTGCACCTGCTGTAAATATCAAGGGCATCCTGAACAAACATGTCGTTGGAAGATCGATGAAAGTAAGGATGGTGTCGTGGATGCAACTGAAGGGATGGATAGTATGGACAAGATGCAAAGGCAATGCAAGCACTTATCTTACTACAAAAACAAATATGCAACAGAGTGGAGATGGAGCTAATACTAGTGTTCATCGAGCTGTAAAAAACACTGCTGATGATCGAGCCATTTCTGCTGATGATCGAGCAAATATGAAAAAAATAGCAATAGATGCACAATTGTGTAATGGAGCTAATACTGGTGTTGATCGAGTTCTATTTGATCCTAAGGATAAAGCTGCTGGAAAGAAATTACATTCACATGTTGTTCAAGGGATAAAAAATACAAAAACTGGGCACTGGTCTGTGGTGAATCGAGCAGTAACTAGGCTGGGGTAAATTTTCCAGTTGAAGCAGCAATGGTGGAAGATGAAATACATTCACATGTTGTAGGCCCCTTGGTTGATAATGGGAATGGTAACATTCAGCAAATAACTGAAAAGGAGATGGCCAAAAATATGGAGGAAACAGTAAAAAATGCAGCGGATGACCGTGTGAATGAAGACCAAACGGACGCTACAGCTGGAAAGGATGTCCAAAATTATTCTGTGGGCAAAAATGGACACAATGGGAATGGAAACATTATTAAAGTGCAGCAAATGGAAAAGGGAGTGGGCCATCTTGACCATGTGACTGAGGAAAAGCAAAAGGAAATGGGCAAAAGTAGCATAAATATGCATGTGGGCCGTGTGGCTTTTTTGTTATGGAAAGAGTGCAACGAGCAGGCTACTGTGCAAAATTCCGAAAATTTAGAACAAATTGTAGTCCATGCGGGCCATGATTTGAATGTGATGAAAGATACATTTGGGGTGGGATCACATGGAATAAAAGATGGGAATAATGGTTTGCAACAATTAAATAACAAGTCAGTGGGTCATTTATGTTTGGTGATTGAAGATTCTGCAGAGAAAAGGAAGGAAAAAGTTGCCAAGGAACAAAGTGCTCCACATGTGACAGAAAATCTTGATAAAATGGAAAAGCTGGCCGAAAAAGTTGACAAAAATGAGGGCCATGATGCGGTCCAAGGTGATTTTGAAAAAAAGAAGCATTTTGCAATTGTTTCAACGAGCCATTTGAATGAGGCACACGCGGCTACAGGATGTAACGCACAGTTTCAAAAGGGTCCACTCAAAGGAATTAATAATACAATTCTTACGGTTTCAAATGATGGAGTGCAAAATGCTTCTGCTATTGCTACTACACATGGAGTACAACAAAAAAAACTACAGCTATTGGAAAAAGCTTCTGCTACTGCAAATGATCGTGCAACTCATGGAAATGATGTGCAATCCAATCAAAGTCCCATCACAATTCTGGAACTGATGTGCAACATGCCAATCAAATGGCTTTTGCTCTTTCAGTGGGGTCAACCGAGTTGTCATGTGCAATAGTTGCTAAAAACAAGTCATGGGCTGATCGAGTTGAAGAGCAGGAAGATGACCCTGCTGTTGTTCATTCCAACTGGCAGCAAATTGTAGGAACCATTGATACAAACCATGAAGTGCATTTTCATACCAGTGCAATCATCTCAGCGGAAGAAAGAAAACTATTGGATTCTATGGAGGAAAACAATGTGGTGTCTCGAGACGATCGAGGTTACGAAAGTAATGAAGAATTGAGCACACCGGAGGAAGTAGGATCCAGTAGTAACCTTAATGTCACAAAAAATGTTTTTATCCCTAACTCTAGGCAACCACTCATAAATTTTGGGCAGAAACAAATGAGATTGAGCAGTGCAACAGATTTGTTATCTCATGACGGACAATTGTTGGACGCAATTAAATGCACATCCTTTTGACATTTTGGATCGTGATCCTTATAGCGCTAACCGTGGGAATAGGAGCAGTAATGAGGTACATATACAACAACAAAGCAAGCCAAGCAATGTTAAATCACAAGATGAACCAAACTTGGATGCACAAGGTGTTTTAGACTTGCCAAATCAACGGACAACAGGCAGCGATACAGTTGTACAAGGTGAAGTAATTGAAGGGCTTCCACAAAGTGTCTAAACAGTCCCAATTATTGCTACAGAGGAACAAAAGTCACATACAAAGGAAAAGAGCAGGGACGACAATGTTAGGCAACCTCCAATGAGAAATTCCAAGCTTAAGCAGGCCGCCCCAACTACATCAACAAAGTCTAATCGATCTAAAAAGAAATCATGAATTTTGAATACTTTTTGAAGAATTGGGATAGTGTTGATAAAGAATTACAAATTGAAGAAATCACAATGATCAACAAAAAGGGACATCACTTTAACTCTTTCATCATTTTAATCTTCCACTTTATTAGTATCCTCATATGTAATCTCATCACATAGTATGTCATAAACTCTGTGATGATCATAGATTATTTGGTCCATTCAAGTTCTTATTTTTTACATGCTTGCTAGTAATGAGGTTTTGAAAGCTCAATAGGATTAGTGCTGTAAGGTTATCCCGATTTTTGTTATATGGGTAACAACTCCAGCGCTATTGTCCCCCTTATTTGTATTTCTCGTAATTGTTGTAATTTTCTTTTCTGTTATTAATAAAAAACCTAGCCCTAGGCTCTGCCTAGTGGATTGCCAAAAAAAATGTGACGTGTGTGCAAAATTTCAGGTCATTCGGACGAGTGGATATACTTTTTGATCGAAAGCGTATTTTGAGAGTTTTTGAGGTTCTTAAGCTTTAATCCGATGCTAATTGGTTGATTCGATATATTTTGAGGTATTTTACGTAGAAAATCATTATATCTATGATATGTGCGCTTTGGTTGTATTAGCATGATTTTCAGGTATAGGTTTTGATGAATGACAAACAATGAAGTCAAGTGTCAAACAACGCTAGTATATGACAAACAATCAAGATTGAATGCTGAGAAGCATATTGATGACGGAATTGCATGAAATCATTTTATTAATCATATTTATCATAAACATATTTTATTTTAAACATATTTTATTAAATCATATATATCATAAACATTTTTAATATACTTCAAACAAAATAATTTTAACATTTTATTAAATCATATATATCATAAACATATTTAATATACTTCAAACAAAATGATTTTAACGTTTTCATTTTAACCAAAATGATTTTCAAACATGTTTTTCAAATCTGGACATAAATAACCGATTATGTATTTCTTATAATCGATTATGTTGAGGCAGTGTATAACCGGATTTTCAAAGCAACGAAATAATCGATTATGTCTCTTCTAATAATCGATTATGTTGAAGCAGTGTATAACCGGATTTTCAAAGCAACGAAATAATCGATTATGTCTTTTTAGGTAATCGATTATATTAAGTCCGTTGCCAAAGTTTTGAACACTGGAACAAAATAATCGATTATGTCATCCAAATAATTGATTATTCTTGAGCAGAATCTCTTCCGATTTTCTGAACCTTGGAGAAATAATCGATTATCAAATCTGCATAATCGATTATCTTGGCACAAAATCAGCATAATTGATTGCCAATTAAGCAACGGACATAACACTTCTTTCACCTATAAAAAGAGGTCTTTTGAGCTGATTTTAAACACACAACACCTCCCAATATTGATATACATATTTGACATTATTTGAGCATCATTTTAGAGCTTTTGTTGAGCCATTTGAGAGACAACTTTGAGTTGTTCATAGAGCTAAATTTATATCTCTTTATCTACTCTTTTGAGAGAGTTCTTGTTGTAAAAGAGAAAGGTGTTTGAGAAGAACATATCTTCTCATTGATTGTCGGGTTTGCTAAGTACCCTCAATCTTAGTGGTTGAAGTTTTGTGGTGCGGTATCCACGAGCAAGGTGAAGTCTTGATGTGCGGTATCCTCGAGCAAGTTGAAGTCTTGTAGAGTGTACATTTACGAGCAAGTGTAACAGTTTGTTAAGCACACGAAAGCTTAACGGAGTTAGTGGAATCTCGAGAGAGTCTCTCGGGGACTGGACTAACCACAAGTTGTGGTGAACCAGGATAAATTCGGTGTGTTCTTTCCTTGCTATTTTAATTACCGAATTTATTTTATTCCTGCAATTTTAATTCCGCAATATATATCAATATTCTTGTGCCGCACTATTCACCCCCCCCCCCCCCCTCTAGTGACGGGCATAAATCCTAACAATTGATATCAGAGCCTAACTCTCTGAAAGCCTTAACCGGTTGAGAGCGATATATTTTTTGTTGAGAATATTGAACACAGGAATGATAAGCAAAGGACACTCCACCTATAGGCCTCCATATTTGACGGGACAAATTACACATATTGGAGAGAGCGGGTGAGAATCTTCATCCAATCAAATAACTTTCGCTTGTGGCAAATCATCAAGAACGGTGAACAAATGCCAACAAAGGAGGAAGATGAATATGATGCCGAGGACATCAAGAAAGTTGAAAATAACGCAAAGGCCGTCAACTTATTATATTGTGCGGTGAATCCGGATGACTATCGGAAGATTTCTTGCTGCACAACCGCCAAGGAGATGTGGGAAAAACTCGAGATCACTTATGAAGGTACGCCTCAAAGTCCGAGAATCTAAAGTTGATTTTCTAACACATAAATATGAAATCTTTATAATGAGGGAGAAAGGACCCGTCGGTATTATGTTCGAACGATTCTCAACAATTGTCAACGATCTTCATGCTCTCGAGAAAGTATACACGAACAAACATCTTGTTCGAAAAATCCTACGGAGTCTCACTCCCGAATGACGTTCCAAAGCCAATGCCATCCAAGAGTCGATAGGAATCACGGATGTCACAATTGATGGATTAAGAGGTAACCTCGAAACTTATGAAAGCACAATTCTTAATCCCTATCCTAGAAGTAAAAGTTCGAGTCTTGCCTTCAAAGCCTCATCTTCTAAAAGAGTAGAGGTAAGTGATTCGGAGAGCGATGATGATATTATGTCCAATGATATAATTGAAAAGTTTTATAAGTTTATGAAGAGGGAAATAAAGAAGGAAGAACCAAGTCCTTCATGCCAAAATTGTGGAAAATTGGCCACACCAAATCACATTGTCCAAAACCCAAGGACAAGAAAAAGAAGAAACACCATAGGCGCGTGACACGGGATTCGGACAGCTCGGGCGATGAAACTGCCGCACTATGCCTCATGGCCAACGAAGTAGAAGAGGTAAGTACTTCTAACTCTTACTCGTTTGAAGAAATGCAAAATGCCTATGATGAATTATATGGTGAATTTGTTAAAGCTTCCAAAATCATAAAAGAATTGAAGAAAACACTTTCTTTGCAAGAAAAAGATTTTGAGAAAACACTTTCTTTGCAAGAAAAAGATTTTGAAAAACAACCTTCTTTAAAAGAAAAAGATTTTGAAAAATTGACTTGTGAAAATGAAAAACTAAAAGAAGAAAATGATCTTTTAGAAAATGACAATACCGTTCTTAAAAATAAATCAAATTTTTAGAAGAAGAAAATAGATTTTTGGAAAATGACAATGCCGATTTCAAAAATAAAATCAAGGAGATGAATGAAGCCTCATTAATTGTTCAAAGTTCAAATTGTTCTTCTTGTAGCTCTTTGAAAATAGAGAACGTAGAACTTAGAAATACACTAGAAAAATATAGTGTAAATAACTCTAAAACAAGTGAAGTAATTAAAAAGGATGATAGAAATGAGGTTAAACCACCTAGACACAATTCTAAGAATTTTATTAATAAGTCTAGAATGAATAATTTTAGATCACCTAGAAATGACTCTAGGAATTTCAACGCTTCTAGGAATAACAACTTTAGATCACCTAGAACGCATTTGGCTCAACCAAGACATATGCACAACCCGAACGTTATATGTCATTACTGTAACCGGGTAGGTCACATTGCACCCGTATGTTTTGCTAAACATAGAGATTCATATTTTGATTATGATTATTATTTGCCTAACCCCCAAGGACCCAAAAGAAGTTGGGTATCGAAAACCTATTTTTAGGTACGTTTGCAGGTGTGCTTGAAGACTACAAAATCGTAGTAGATGCACCAAGCACGAAACCTTATTGCATCAAGGGGGAATTTCGGTTAGTTATCGTATTTTTGATAAAAATATAATAGTTGATATGTGCTAACAATTGATATTAATTATTGATCCATGTTTTATTTTGAATAACAATTGGTATCAATTATTTTTATATTAAATGATTGATTCATGTTTTGATGAACATTTTTAGTTTAAATAACAGTTGGTATATTTGCGAAAAATGACCGTTATTATGATTGGTATGTTTTACTAACGTTTGGTATTATTTGATGTTGATATGATTTTTTTTATCTAACAATTGGTATCGTCAATAGTTTAAATAACAATTGGCATACTCTTTTTGCTAATGCCAAAAGGGGGAAGAATTTAGGTGATATGCATCGAATAAGGGGAAATGTCTTCACATTCTAGGATGCTTTAATTAAGGGGGAATTATATTAAATTGTTTACATGAATTGTATGTTAAGATATAGCATGAATTTAGGGGGAATCCAATATGCATATCTCCTATTGTTTGTCATTATCAAAAAGGGGAAAATTGTAGAAAATCATTCTATCTATGATATGTGCGCTTTGGTTGTATTAGCATGATTTTCAGGTATAGGTTTTGATGAATGACAAACAATGAAGTCAAGCGTCAAACAACGCTAGTATATGACAAACAATCAAGATTGAATTCCGAGAAGCATATAGATGACGGAATTGCATAGACAAGCCAAAAACGAGCTCAAAAGTTCAAGACCGAAGACCCAAGGCGTAGGTCGTTAGGTAGAACCAATGTAAGAGCAACGCTTAAGTTATCTCGTCTTTTGGCTCAACATAGGTCATCGTAAATATGCATAAAATCATTTTATTAAATCATATTTATCATAAACATATTTTATTTTAAACATATTTTATTAAATCATATATATCATAAACATTTTTAATATACTTTAAACAAAATGATTTTAACATTTTATTAAATCATATATATCATAAACATATTTAATATACTTCAAACAAAATAATTTTAACGTTTTCATTTTAACCAAAATGATTTTCAAACATGTTTTTCAAATCTGGACATAAATAATCGATTATGTATTTCTTATAATCGATTATGTTGAGGCAGTGTATAACCGGATTTTCAAAGCAACGAAATAATCGATTATGTCTCTTCTAATAATCGATTATGTTGAAGCAGTGTATAACCGGATTTTCAAAGCAACGAAATAATCGATTATGTCTTTTTAGGTAATCGATTATATTAAGTCCGTTGCCAAAGTTTTGAACACTGGAACAAAATAATCGATTATGTCATCCAAATAATTGATTATTCTTGAGTAGAATCTCTTCCGATTTTCTGAACGTTGGAGAAATAATCGATTATCAAATCTGCATAATCGATTATCTTGGCACAAAATCAGCATAATTGATTGCCAATTAAGCAACGGACATAACACTTCTTTCACCTATAAAAAGAGGTCTTTTGAGCTGATTTTAAACACACAACACCTCCCAATATTGATATACATATTGACATTATTTGAGCATCATTTTAGAGCTTTTGTTGAGCCATTTGAGAGACAACTTTGAGTTGTTCATAGAGCTAAATTTATATCTCTTTATCTACTCTTTTGAGCGAGTTCTTGTTGTAAAAGAGAAAGGTGTTTGAGAAGAACGTATCTTCTCATTGATTGTCGGGTTTGCTAAGTACCCTCAATCTTAGTGGTTGAAGAATTGTGGTGCGGTATCCACGAGCAAGGTGAAGTCTTGAGGTGCGGTATCCACGAGCAAGTTGAAGTCTTGTAGAGAGTACATTTACGAGCAAGTGTAACGGTTTGTCAAGCACACGGAAGCTTAACGGAGTTAGTGGAATCTCGAGAGAGTCTCTCGGGGACTGGACTAACCACAAGTTGTGGTGAACCAGGATAAATTCGGTGTTTTCTTTCCGTGCTATTTTAATTACCGAATTTATTTTATTCCTGCAATTTTAATTCCGCAATATTTATCAATATTCTTGTGCCGCACTATTCACCCACCCCCACTCTAGTGACGGGCATAAATCCTAATATTTTATAGATTTGTATAAGTTTGGATAGTGGTATATCACTTGTCCGTGCTTTTGGTTCAGGTACCTGGGGCCTCGGGATGATTTCGGGTGGTTAACGGTAATTAGAAAGATGGAATTTACTGCTGAAGTCTTTTAGGTTGTTGTCATAACCGTATCTGCGGTTGAGAGGCTGCATATGCGACCCCCTCAGATGCAGAGTCAATTTGCATAAGCGGTTCCCCAACCACAGATGCGATGGGTGGACAGCACAAGCGGCTTTGATGGGCAGACAAATCAGAGTTTCGAGGGTTTAGTTTCAAAAGGTTAGAAGTTGATTTGGGAGCTCGAGATTGGCAATTTTGAGAGGGATTTTCACCTGGGTGTTTTGGGTAAGAATTCTTACTATGTTTTGATTATTTTTCACGAATGTATGCTTAAATTCATCCTTTCAATTCGAATTTGGGGTGGGAAAATTGAAGAAGAGTTGGAAAAGTTCTTAGATCTTACATTTGAATTTGGATCATGATTTTGATTTCGAATTGGGATAATTTTAATATAAATGAACTCATGAAAGTATGAGGATTCTGAAAATGTAAATTTTACCCGATCTCGAGACGTGGGCCCGAAGGGCATTTTGGTACTAATTTACGTATTAGCTTAGAATTTATTTATAGAATCAGTTACTTGAAGTGTTATTTACATCATGCAATTGAATTGAATAGATTTGGGCCATTTGGAGTCCAGTACTCGTGGCAAGAACTTGGTTTCGGGTTAACTTTCGAGCCGGTTCGAGGTAAGTGGTTTGTCGAACCTTGCGTGGGGGACTTTTTCCCTTGAGATTGGTATTGTGATAGTTGAAATACCTTGTACGTGAGGTGACGAGTGTATACTTGTGCTAATTGTTGAAAACCATATTTTCACTAAAGTAGCTTTAATTGTGTTTTTCCTTTCCTGCATACATTACTTGAAATTTAAGCATGTTGTTAGCTTAGAGAAGCATGTTCAACTGACTTAATTACTTTTTTTAATTAAACCATCCACCCGGATTTTCATCTCCTGTGGTGTTGGGGGTTTTGGCATAGACCCCTACCCTGTTTATTCATTAGCAAAATAGTACAAGGAGGGGGACAATGGCCTAAACCTCATAAGTCACACTGATTTAGAAATAAACTAAAATGGCTAGGCCTATAAATTATAAAACAACTACTATAACAAGTTATGGTTCTGAACAACAGTAGATCTTTTCTTAACATTTAGGGGGGTTCATAAATCCATCCTGAGTTCTTCTTTGGTCTGATTATGAAATTCAGAATCTGCCTTCTATCCATAGTCATAGCATTTCTGGCCTCAACAGGAATTTCAGTTTCATTGAGGAAGATTGTCTGTTGCATGAGATTAGCTGCATATTTGGCTAAGGCATCAACCATTTCATTTCTTTCCCTATAGCAATGTTTTATCTTGATGCCATGATGTTGTATCTTTTGCTGAATAAGTGTGACTCCCTCTTTTTGTCTCCATGGGGTATTGTATTTCCCTAGGATCATGTTAACAACCAAGAGAGAGTCTATTTCCAGTATTAGTTCTTGACAGTTGTGGTCACAACACCAAAGGATAGCAAACAAGGCCGCTTGCACTTCAGAGTAATTGTTAGTCAAAAAATGTACTGGTGAGGATAAAGCCATGACCATTTGACCATTTCTCTTCCTAACAACACCCCCAATGCCTGCTTTGCATGTGTTTGCGCAGAAACTTCCATCTGTGTTTATTTTCCATTGATTACTGTCAGGATGCTCCCAAAGAACCATAATACTCTTCAGTTGAATCTTGTAATCCTATGCCACCTTGCATACATTATTCCATGTCCAATTCCAATCCATCTGGCTGTATTTTTGGCCCATATAAACTTTAACCTGAAAGAAAACTTGTTGACATATTCTAAAAATATAAATAGTCTTCTTACCATATTTCTTACCGCATCTGGCCTTCCATATTTCCCAGCATATTATGGTTGGAGTGATATGAAGTAGAAACTTATGAACATTGTTTTTTGGGTGTCTGTTCCACCATTGAGTTATGATGCATGGAATATTCCTTCTTGTGGTCCGAATCCAAGTGGAGTGGACATATTGTTCCATACCTTCTTTGCTATGTTGCTAGTTGCGAAGATATGGTGCATGGTTTCTTCTTCTGGTACCCTGCAACAACAACAACTAGATATACTGTTAGTTCCAAACTTCAATACTATGTTTCCAGGGGTAGACTGCCCTTCATAATTCTCTGTGTAGTAAATGAGATTTTGAAAGGTAGATGTTTGTTCCAAATTTTGGCCAAGAGATTAGAGGGATCCTTTCTTCTCCTTAGAAGCTAGTATGCGGAAGAACGAGAAAATGCTCCTTGGGGATTGGGGGTCCATACTGCTTGGTCGAGAATATTGTTGGAACAAAAGCTTAATTTGCTCGCTTTCAGCAACAAATCTTCGAGGCACAACTTCTTGAAGAAGCTCCACGTTCCATCCTTGGTTATTAAGGAAATCTTTGATCTTGGTTTTTCTTGGTTTTGATGGGGGTTGGCTACTGTTTTGATGTTCCCTGATTGTAGCCACATATCCCGCCAAAATAGACTATTGCCCTTATTGATCTTCCATTGAATGTAACTTCTACTTTTTCTCTTGTCTCCATTAGGTTCCTCCACGAATTGGAATATTTATGATCCAGCTTTTTTGAGATTGGGTTGTATCTTTGACAGTATTTAGCTCAGAGAAAATTAGTCCATAAATTATTTTCCACACTGAGTCTCCACCATAGTTTTGCTGCAAGTGATATGCATATATCTTGGAGCTTTTTGAATCCAACACCTCCCTCATCAGTAGGATAGCTCATGTTGTCCCAGGAGAACCAATGATAGCTCTTTTTACCTTCTTTCTCTCCCCATAAGAGATTTGCAAGGTACATTTCAATATGTTTGATAATGGACTTAGGAGGCACCATAGCTGACAACAGATATAAGGTTTGGGACTAAAGGATGTGTTTGATGATAATAGTTTTACCACCGAATGATAGGAGTTTGCCTTGCCAGCCTCCCCCTTTGTTTAGCACTTTTGTGGCCAGGTCTACGAAGTAGCAAATCCTCTTTCTTCCTATGTAGATAGGGCAGCCAAGATATGTGAAGGGGAATTGCATGTGCTTAAATCCTGTCCATTTTTGTACTCTTCTAATGATTCTTTTATTGTTTCTGGCACCTCCATGGTTGTTTTTTTAGGAAAAAGCTTTTTTCTTTGTTGATCTCTTGGTCTGATGCATCCTGATAGTCCTCAAGGATTTCCATTAGCAACTTTATAGAATTCTTGTCACCAGAAGAGAAAAGGATTAGATCGTCAGCATAACTTAGGTGGTTTATCTTGGGACCTTTATGATTCATAGAGAAGCCAATGAATTGGTTCTTCTCATTGAGCATGTTAAGGGCCCTAGATAAAGCCTTAGCCGCTATAATAAATAAAGAAGGGGAAGAGGGTCTCCCTATTTCAATCGTCTTGTTGACTTGAGAATTCATGTCTTAGTCCATTTATTAAAATGGAATACCAGTTCTGCAAAATCAGTCTATAGATGGAATCTAATATAATTTCAGAGAAGTTCATTATTCTTAGTACAGTTGTTAGGAAACTCCAAGAGAGTTTGTCATATGCTTTGGAAATGTCAAGCTTAATGACAATGTTCCCCCCTTGATTGTTCTTCTTAATTCCATGAACAAGTTCCTGAGCAATAAGGAAAGTTTTCAGTGATTAATCTACATTTAACAAAACCAGAGTAATTATCAGAAATTAGATTAGGAAGGATGTTAGCTATCCTAATACTAATACTTTTGGATATAATCTTGTTTGACACATAACAAAAACTAATGGGCCTTAGTTGTGATAAAGATAAAGGGGACGACACTTTAGGGATGAGGACTAGATTAGTATGAGTATAATATTTGGAGAGATTATAGACATTAAAGAAATTTTGAACAAACTTTCAAACCTCCCTTTTAATAATGTCCCATGAAGCTTGGTAGAAGTGTCCATTGAACCATCCGGGCCTGCCGAGCTCTTGGGGTCTATAGAGAACACTGCATTTCTAATCTCTTCTTCTTGCATAATCTGGTTCATGAGATGATTTTCCTCCTCTCTAACGATCGATTGGATGCCTTCCAGAAAGGAAAGATTGTTGTCACTTTGGATATGAGTGAATAGAGTGTTAAAGTGATCAATAGCAGTATTTGCAATAGCTTCACTGCCTTTAATCCATGTTCTATGATTATCTTTAATTCTATGTATATATGCTCTCCTCCTTTTCTCCTTGATCACACTATGAAAATATTTGGAGTTAGAGTCACCTTCTTCTGCCCATTTGATTCCGGCTTTTTGACTAAGAATGGATTCTTGCATCTTTAGCCTTCTAGTATATTCTGCTTAGGCCTTGTATAGGTTCTGTCTATTAGCATCTGTGTTATGAGTTTCATAATGCTGCTCTAGCCTACACATTTCTAGTTCAGATTGTTTGACTGAAGCGAATACATCACCAATGGAATCCTTGGATCATTTGCTCAGGCCCCTAGCTACTGCTTTTAATTTCTATTGAAGGATCCATTGGTCGTTTCCCTGTACCTCCTTGATCCGTGTCCTTTAAATTAAGGAATTGTAGTCGTTCTGTTAGTCCAGAAAATAAGGAACCTGAAGTATTTGATTACTTCATGGTTCTCATCACCAAATTTAAAGGTGATGAGACTATGGTCCGACCTTGATTTGGTATGATGGTCAACTTTGTTTGTTTGAAAGTTCTTTGACCACTCTTATTTTATAAGAACACTATCTAATTTTGTCCTAATTCTTTTCCTCCCCCTACTTCCATTACACAATGTGAAAGGATTCCCTGTAAAGCTAAGATCTGACATTCCAGAGTCATCCATGCATGTAATGAAGTCGGCACTTTTGTTTAGAGTGTGCGGGGTACCACCCTTATTTTCCTCTGGAGCCATAATAGTGTTGAAATCCACAAGGATAGACCATTGACCATTGATTCAGCTGCTTATGTTCATCAGTTTAATCCATAGCTTCCTTCTTTTCATAGCACTTTTCTAGCATAAATTGTTGTGATCCAGTAAACTTGTTCCTCCCCCTTAATCCTGAGAGTAATTTGTTGTCTACTATTATTGTTGACTTCACACTCCATATCAATGTTCCAAAACCACCATAGTTCGCTACAATTATTGGAGACAGCTTGATCAAAGCCAAAGTACCTTTTATAGTCTCCTAGTTTGTCAGAAGCAAGGAAGGTTCCTGGAGAATAACCATGTGAGCCTTATGTATTCTGATTCGTTTTGCTAATCTTTCACTTGGACCCTTGGATACCATGCCCCTAATATTTCAGTTAATGATGTTAATCATTAGGAAAGGTTGGGGGTATGTAGGTTGCCTTGTGTTTGGAAGGTAGTTGAGGTTTTGAGGTTGCCTCATTTACCTTTGCAGTTTCTTCTTTTGTTCCCTCTTGGTGAGAGTCCATGTTTCTGAATCACCTTTTCTATTTCTTTTGCCGCAGGGTCATATAGTGCTTTGGAGCTGGAGTAAAAGCTTCTACTAGATTGTCCGCGACCTGCTCTTCTTCATTCTAACTTCCTCCTATAGAGCTATTATCAATTTCATCATTTGTGGAGGCCTCGTGAGATTTGTTACTATTAATGTCCTCTCCTGATTCATAGATGGAGTATTGTCTATATCTGGGCCATGTTTGTTGTATACATCCCCTGGAATATGTTCTAGTGTTCCCATATCAATAACAATAATTCCACCTTTGTTTTGGATACAAGCCGTGTCTGCCATGACAGGAGACAACATCTGATTGTTTGAGCTAGAGCTACTGCTCTCATGCTCTTTTTCGTTTCCTTTCTGTTGATCCTCATCCAATTGTTCCTTTCAAATTATATTCTCTTTTATTTCGTTTTACGTGGTGATTTTTCCTTCTTTTTGTACTACTTCTATGATTTTCTCTTACATTTGTTTACGCTTTTGTTTGATCCAATGTCTGTTCTTGACTTTTAGACATTGGGCAGTCGACTTTTTGTTTTTCTTTCTCTTGTTTTTGCTGTTGTTCTTGTTTGAATTGGCAACTTTTCCTTGTCTAACATTTGTTTCCTCCTTTTTGTTCAATGTTGTGTTTGGCAGGTTCAGCTGGTTTGCCATCAGTGTTATTCAAAGTAGTCTGATCTTGAGGGAGATGTGGCGGATTCACATCAACTTTTTTGGCCTCATTATAGTTGAAATTTGAGCTTTCTACCTGGAAGGTCTTTTTTTCATGTTCCTCTTGTTTGTAACTTGTACAAAACCATCATCCTTTTGATTTTCAGTACGATTATATGCCCTTTCAGTAGCATTATTTCCTATTTCTCGAACTATATAATTTTTTGCATGGCCTTGCTTTTTCTCGGCATTTTCACCAGCTTGGTTAGCTCTGGCTTGTTCTCTTTTTCTTGCCTCGACCTTGCATCTCTCGAAATCGTGCCTTTGTAGTTTACAAGTCTTGCAGAATGCTAGGATGCCTCATTTTCTAGTTTTTTATCTCTACCTTTCAGTCTTGTAGTATCGCCTTCAATGCCAATGAACACAGAGTCTGGGAGTGCTTTCATCAGATCGACCTCTACTATGACTTTGGCCATGTGTGTTCTGGTTGTTGCGATGGTCGCAATATCCTCTTTCATTGGAGTCCCAATTTGTTCTAACACTTGCTTTAGGTATTAGAATTTAAACATATGGAAAGGGAGCTCTGGCAATAGAACCCAGATTGGAGCCAAGGAAGTTTCCTCGTTGGGGTCGAAATCGGGGGACCATTTGAACATTCTCATTGGAGCTCCAGAAATTCTCATGAATCGTTGGAAATAAGCAGTATTGAAGTCGGATTCATTGTTAGATCCAATGAAAACATGCCTATAGTCATAAGCCCGAATTCTTACCTTTGCTTTCGGGGGAATTTGTTCTATGAATTTTGCCCTAATTGTTTCTATCTTGGGTTTGCCCATGGTGAATTTACCGACCAAAGTCCATTTGCAATTTTCATCCATTACACCATAGTAATCTGAAGCTTTGAATATGATAACAAGTTTTCCGTTGTGATTCGTTTGCCTTGCCACCACAGTGGTGGTGTTGGTCGCATTGCAGTTGCTTATGGTTCCGATTAGAACATTGGAGAAGGAGGTTTTTGGGTCACGTTGAGGGGCCACTGGTGGCCTTATTTATATGGGTGGGTCTTTTGGTTGGGTGATGGGCGGCGGATGATCGGCCGATGAGGTATCCATTAGGGTGGATACTCTGTGAACGTTAAGGTAACCGTTGGGAGAGCAGAGCTTTTAGAGAGAGAATTTTTTTATTACACTTGGGCTAGGATATTTCTCTCATTTTTCATATAATTGTCATTAATTTGACTTAAATACTTTATTTGCTTAAACTGACTTAATTGTATTATGTGAAGCATGCTAGGTTAGAGTTACCTGATTTACTTTGGTATGAAGTTGAGTTAATTGAGTATTCCTTATGTTATCGATGTGTACTTTACTTTGGGACTACCGGATGGCATCTCGGGAGATCCCATGTACGTATTCGATTTGAACTAAAGTGCCAGATATTGAGAGATCCCCAACTATATTGAGGATACCAAGAAATCCTCGGGATACCAAGAAATCCCTAGCACATATTGAGGATGCCAAGAGATCTTCGGGATACCAAGAGATCCCTAGCATACATTGAGGATATCGAGAGATCCTCGGGATACCAAAAGATCCTTGGCATATATTGAGGGCACTAAGAGATCCTCGGGATACTGGACCCGGTTATTATCTTTGTTAAGAGTGGTATTCATTGTGATTGTTTTGCCTCTGTTTCAGTTGTTGTTATCCTTATATCATGTATTGATTCTTATTATTATCTTTCAACTATATTGCTTTATCTTATGCTGTCATACCTTATATTTTATTTAATCTCAGTAGAGCCCTGACATTCCTCGTCACTACCCGACCGAGGTTATATTTGACACTTATTGAGTGCCGTTATGGTGTACTCATGCCCTTTTTGCACATGTATTTATGTGCAGGTTCAGGTACTCCACTCAGACTTATCACTCCTGAGGCGAGGCGCTTATAGAGACTCTGAGGTATATCTGCCATGTCCGCGGACCAAAGAGTCCCTTTCTACTCTCCCTTTTGTATTAGCCCTTTTGTATTTTCGTTTCTTGTTCGACATTCTGGAGCTAGATACTTGCAGACATTCAAAGGCTTGTGATCATGAGATTCCGAGTTTTGGGAAAATGTATTTAGTTTTCGAGAGTTGATATTGTGTATGCCAAGCGACACTTTTAAATACTATTTTTATCTCACTATTTTTGTTTTTAATTGTTTCTTCCGCAATTTGGTTTATTTTCCGCATTCATAGAGACTAGGTGTCGTTTACGATGGTTCACGGAGGGAGAACCGGGGTCGTGACATGTATGTGTGTATACACACACACGCTCACGCACACACACACACACACACACACACATATATATATATATATATATATCTTGATTGGAAGAAGACAATACTTAACTGAATATAATATCCCGGTAAGAGAGAATACTGTAACTTATGAGACTAAGATAATGTATATAAGCTCAGGAATACAAACTTCTCTTTATGCCTCGTTATCAAACTCGTGTAGTTACGGGATCATGCCAAAATGAAGAAAGGTTTTGCTTTAACATACCTTAACCTCGCAGAGTCTTTAATAGCTTCCAAGCAACTCTCCAAACAACTCAACTCAGTTTACCATAGCATAAGGAGATGCAAATTAATTATGAGTAAAGGTTAAGTGTCACGACCCCAAACCGGACCCGATCGCGATGGCGATAATCGTGAAGACAAGGCCAGCCGACACAATTTTCAATTTAATTAAGTCAATTTAATGCTTTTTCAATTAATCAGATATTGTATAATGTGAGTTTAAATGAACACTGCAGAAATAAATACAGCCCGACATTGGGGTATCACAAGTCACGAGCGTCTACTAAGGTCTAATTACAACTAAAAAGTCTGAAATGTACCGAGTACAAATATATGAAATAGAGAGGGAGAAAAGCAGAGCTGCGAACGCCGACATATACCTTGCTAAACTCCGATAACTCTGCCTCTGATCAACCAATACCCGCTACCGGGTTCAGAAGTACCTGAACCTACACACAAGGTGCAGGGAGTAAAGTGAGTACTCCGACTCAGTGAGTAATAAATGTAAATGAAAACTGAGTAGTAAGAAATCACGTAAAGCATATCATCATATTGTGCAGAAGTAGTATAAAACCATTTGAGAAAGCATTGAAGCTGTGAAATCTCTTAAAACCTCTTAGCTCCGTTTAAACTCCTTTAAAAATGACTTTTCAACAATTATGCAAATGAATGTAAGCAATTAGCACAGATAATTATAGAATCTCCGCCCCTCGGGCACAAATACATAAATAAATAGATAAATGGCAGGCAAATAAGAAAGATAAGTACATAAGGTTCGCCCTCGGGCACAATATCAACAAATCCGCCCCTCGGGCAATATCTCATAATAGTACCAGCCCCTCGGGCAATCACGTAGAACAATACCAGCCCCTCAGGGTATATCTTACATTACAATGGATACTCGTGCTCACTGGGGGTGTACAAACTCTGGGAGGGGCCCCTTACCCAAGTGCAATATCAAGCCATCTCGTGGTATCATAAACAGGCTCTCGGACTCATATCAATATCAAGCCACCTCGTAGCGAGCAATCTCAGGCCCTTGGCCTCATTATCATAACCACTATACCACTGCTGCAGCGTGCAGCCCGACCTAAAAGTATCCTCATAATACAGTATCTCGGCCTTACTCAGTCAAAGATTACATAAGCTACTCGGGGAACAGTAAAACGTAACGCTCAGCCCAAAATATTATATAAAATATTATTTCAAGTGTAAAAGCAGAGTAAACATGGTTGATTTTTGAAAACAGTGGAAAATAACATGACCGAGCTTAAGTAAAAACAGTGAGGAAATATCGATAAAAATCCCCGAAGGGTTCAAATAGTTGGCATGAAGCCCAAGTATGACATTCATCCCAAATAATGATGATAGCAAAGAGATTTCAATCAAATACACTATCAAATCATCAATCGGGATGGACCAAGTCACAATCCCCAAATAGTGCACTACCCCACGCTCATCATCTAGCATGTGCGTCACCTCAATATAGCACTACGATGTGCAATCGGGGGTTTCAAACCCTCAGAACATCATTTACAATCATTCTCACCTCGATCCGGTCCAAACTCTAGCTCGCGATGCCTCATCCGCACAAATCGACCTCTGAATGCTCCAAATCTAGCCGCAATCAGTACATAATCATTAAAATGTACTAAGGGAGCAAAGCACACTTGAAAATATCCAATTTAACATTAAAATCCGAAATTTCTCAAACCCGACCCTTGGGTCCACGTCTCAAAATCCGACAAAATTAACATCAACACAATCCTCATCCTCTCATGAGTTGATACATATCAAATTTACCATAATCCAACCTCATAAGGTCACTCAAATTCTAAAGATTCACTCTCCAATTTCAAGCCCTGAATTCCCAACTCTCCCTCTAATTTACCGCAAATTTTCATGATTAAACAATGATATAATCACCATAAATACAAGGTATAAAGCCCAAGTACCTTACCTCAGTGGATACACTTGATCCCCTTTAGAAACCACAACTTGGAGCTCCAAAATAGCACAAAAATGGTGAAAACATGACTGAAAATTGCGGAGGGGCAATTTTTATACCTTCTGGCCAGCTCTTTGCACCTGCGACCCTATAAGTGCATCTGCGCTTTCGCATATGCGGAAAAATATCTGCTTCTGCGGGTTTCACTTATGACACCAGGACCCGCATTTGCGATCAACACATGCACCTGCGGTACAGCATTTGCAGTCTCACATCTACTTATGTGGAATTCACTTACCCAGACTACATCGCATTTGCGACATCGCAGATGCGGTAACCATACCGCTTCTGCGGTCTCTGCTCATTTGGTCCTTTTTTGCTTCTGCGATATATCACCTGCATCTGCAGTGCTGCACCTGCAGTCCCCAATCCACGGGTGTGAAAGTACCAGAAGCAGCAATGTCAGCTGTTGCAACAAAATTCCAATCTCTCCGTTAACCATCCTAAATCACCCCGAGGCCCCCCAGAACCTCAACTAAAAGTACAAACATAACTCAACACCTTATACAAACTTTTTCTAATCATCAAAACACTTCAAACAACATCAAATCCACCAAAACTTGATTTGTGTTATTAATATAAAAAGGGCCTCCTCCACTTAACAGCATTATTAACATGATAACGAAGTCATCCATCAATGATTCCAATCCATCCTTATACCAATATTTATAACAAAGGAAACAATCCACAATTCCAACTATCTTCAATTAGCAATTTTATTCACTAGTTCATGTCTAGTACATCCATTTAACTTAAACAACATCAAGTTAACCTTAAGCACATGCAAGAACACAATAAAATATCTCCTAAAGTAGCTTCAAGTTGAAATCTAAGTTATATTTAGCTTACAACGGCCCTTAATGGAAATACAATACCATTGAAGTAACTTAAGCTAATCCAAGTATTATCTTGTTGTTTATCATAATAACTTAACAAACATACAAGCAAGCTTAAGTATAATTAGTAGTCTATTATACTCACCTTAGCAAGTAGCAGCAACAACTTAAAATTTCAGCTAAACACAGCTCACAACTATCCTGAATGACAACACAATCTCAAAGAGGTATTGTTCTTTACTAGAACTAACTTTTAATGTAGAAATATGGTGTAATCCATTTGCAAGACTTAAAATAACATGGGGTTGATATGAACACCATGGGAGAGTATTTTACAAAACATAAACCACCTAAAACAACCTCCCCCATGATCTGGAACCACCCAAAAATCAGCAACGTCCAGAAGAACAAGAATCTTACTAGCGCGACGGGATTCCTAATACTTGATTTGTGTTATTTTGCCCTTTGTTTGATTCTTGGACCATGAGAGAACCTTGAAAGAGTATTTTCAGGTGTCTAGGGTTTGAAGATATTGAAAAAGAATGAGTTAAAACAGGGTTGAGGCGTCTTATGATTTGTGTTATTTTGCCCTTTGTTTGATTATTGGATCATAAGAGAACCTTGAAAGAGTATTTTTAGGTGTCTAGGGTTTGAAGATACTGAAAAAGAATGAGTTAAAACAGGTTTGAGGCGTGATATATATATATATCAACCGCCATTGTCTTATATATACCGATATATCTCAATTGCCATTGTGGGTCCCATAGAGAGTTGTTTGGCACAGTCTCGCAAAAATACTAATATCTCTCTACTACAATATCGTATCGATGAACGGTTTAATGCGTTAGAAATTATACTCATATATATTAAATTAGGTAGGTAGATCACCCCATAATTTGAAGTAAATTGGGAGAAATTCGCATCTATATTTGACCTAATTTTCAACATATTTATGAATATAACTTGTGATGACATTTACCAACTTTTGTTCCATAACTTGCTTGACTTAAAAGCATAACACACTACTATCATACGACTATAATAACTCATAACATAACATTCATATCTTGTTAAGCACCCTAGTCTCATCACAAAAGTACACGTTATAACATTCCCAACTTGTCGACATTCCACGAAACTTATTTTCTTCAATTTGTTTAGCTTCTTAGCCTTTCAACCCTATTGGTACTTGTTATCCATGATCTTAAAGATTTATAATCTCCAAGGTAACATGATTAACTTACTTTATGTATTCTCGATGATGATCTCATTTTTGAGCTTACATCAATTGACTTACGAATACTCTTTCGTACGAAGGTATGGGGTCTAACATATAATATTTCACTTTTTAAAAATATTCTTTAACAAAAAATGTTTAAAAAGCGAAAACGAAAGGAAGGAGAAAAAATAAGATACATTCGCTCAGATGTAAAATGATATATGACTAAATTCCATATGAAAGATAGTTATAACAAATAATATAAATTGTAATATTTAAGATAAAAGCTAATAACATGACTAGACGATAGTGCAAAATCCAAAAAATAATACCCAATTGATAATGCAAGATTATTTTATCAAAGTATAATTATTCATGTGAGGTAATTAGTATCTATTGTGTTTATGATTGCGATCGACGATTGTAATATAAAATCTATACTTGAATTGGACTATGTTATGATTAGTTGTTTTAAAGTTCAAACATGCATAATATGAATGCAATAAACCTACCGTAGGAAAAGCAATAAAATTGGCTTTTTTTCTCTATTTATAGTAAAAAAATCGGTACCTCCAACAATGTGATAACAATATGAATTGAACGTAGAAGGCATGGTATGGCTTTAGTTGCATTGTTATTGACTCTAATTCTTTGAAGGCTCTACAAACTTGTACAGTTCTTTGAAAAAATTAGGCCATGAAAAACAAGTTTGTTTGAAATGAAAAAGTTCTTCCTCCCACTCATATGCTATCCAAAATTTAAAATTTTTAAGTGAGAGTGAGCTTGTCATGACTGGGAGGGGCTGGGAGATCTATTGAGTGCATCCACCCAGAGTATGGCATCTTCTCAGTCAAAACCTCCACATAAGATTTGAAAATGCAATATACTGCAGTTGTCTTCCTTAATACGAGTTGCAATGAAGCAGGGGTTGTGTGACGACCCAAAGGGGTCATAACCTATTTTCTCTTTTTTCCGTATTTTCGAGACCTTAAAACCTTATTTAGTTGCCTCAATTTGCGTGCGCAGTCCGGGCGCGTAGCCGTAAAGCTTATATGTTAAATTCTGTTAAAGTTGCAAAAATTTGGCTTTAAAATGATTAAAGTAGACTTCGGTCAATATTTTTGGTAAATAAATTCGGACCCGTAATTCGATGGTCCCGAAGAGTCCGTAAAAAAATATGGGACTTCGGCATATGCCCGGAATCGAAATCCGAGGTCCCGAGCCCGAGAAATGAATTTTAAAAGAAATTATTTTTCTGGAATTAATATGGAAATTTGAAATAAAAATGGATTAGAAAGTGTTGGTATCGAGCCCGTATTTTGGTTTTGGTGCCCGGTACAAGTCTTATATGTGGTTTAAGCGCTTCTGTGAAATTTGGTTAAAATCGGACGTCGTTTGACGTGTTTCGGACCTAAATCTCTAAGTTTGAAAATTTAAGAAGTTTGATGAAAATTGCTGATTTTAAGGTCTAATTCCTCGTATATGATGTTATTTTGGTGATTCGATCGTACGGTCAAGTTCGTAGGATATTGTTGAGTTAGTGTGTGTGTCTCGTTTTCGAAGGTGTTTAAATTTAGGAAAAATTGCAGAAAACTATTGTTGCTGGTGTTTAGGTAAATTGCACTCTGCGATTGCATACCCCTTTCCGCGATCGCGTAAGGTTAATAGATCAGGTTCATTTTTCGTTCTATGCGATCGCATGAACGCCTCTATGATCGCGTACCTTAGCCTCTTCGTTCTATGCAATCGCAATAAGCTTCCGGGATCGTGTTTCATTAAACCAACCCCGATATGCGCAGCCCCTTTTATTCTATGCATTCGCAGCAGCCTTTTTACGATCGCAGTGCTTCACCCCCTTTTTCCAATGCGATCGCAATCTTCCTTCTGCGATCGCATGGAACATTTTTGCCCAGTGATTTATAATGCCAAAAAATAGAAAAGTGACGGAAGAAATTTCACAAAACACACGAGCTCTTCTTCTCCAAAACCCCTAGGCAACTTTTAGAGCAATTCTTTACCAAACCTTCTTGGGTAAGTATTATCTAACTTATCTTCTTCATTCTCTATCATCATCTATTGAAATCCTAGGCCTAAATCATGAAATCTAGGGTGGAAATGGGTGGAGTTAGGGCTTTTTAATTTTGTTTGATTTATACCTTATTTTGGTATCGAATTTGAAAACAAATTATATATTCGGGCTCGTGGGGGAATGGGTGATATGAAATTGTTCGAATCTCGTGTTTTGACCAAGCGGGCCTGGGGTCAATTTTTAGAATTTGGGAAGAAAGCTTAGAAATTCATATTTAGGCATTGTATTTAGTTTGTGTAGATATTATTGATATTATAAAGTTATTATTTCATAGATTTGATTATGTTGGAGCCAGATTCGATAGGGAAAGCGGTAATTGAGGATTGACTTAGCCCTGAATGTTTGAGGTAAGTGTTTGATCTAAATTTAGCTTGAGGGAATAAGATTAGAGTATTGCTTGTTATTTGCTAATTGTCGAGTACGGTGTATAGGCATGGTGACGAGTATCTATACACTGGTGTGTAGCATGATCATTAGCCTTATTTGTGCTTATAAGGATTTTGATGTGACTCTTCCTTGTTTAATTGATGATTTCCATATAATGTGAAAAGTACGAGAAAGAATTATGAATTGAAAACTCTGTGGAGCATTGACTTGAATGATAAAGTAACTATTGAGTAAGAAATAAAAGAAAGAGAAAGAGATGTGATTATTACAGGTAGTACTCTGATTTGGGATAGAGATGCATCAGTGCTATTTGAACCTGGGTCTACATATTCGTATATGTCGTCCTATTTTTCACCATACTGGTCATGCCTAGTGATGCTTTGAGTATTTCTGTTTATGTATCTACACTAGTGGGTGATTCAATAGTGGTCGATCGAGTGCATCGTTCATGTGTGGTATTGTTTGAGGGTCTTGAGACCCGTGTTGATTTATTGCTCTTAGACATGGTGGATTTCAATGTTATATTAAGGATGGATTGGTTGTCCCTGTATCATGCTTTTGGATTTGCCACGCCAAGACCGTGACCTTGGCTTTACCAGATTTGCCCCATTTGGAGTGGAGAGGGACCCCAGGGCATACCACCCGTAGTGTTATTTCATATGTTAAGGCTCGACGCATGGTCGAGAAGGGTTGTCTAGCTTATCTGGCGTATGTTCGCGATTCCAGCGCAGAGGTCTCTTCTATTGATTCTGTTACCATTGTCTGGGAGTTTCCTGAGGTTTTCCCTTCAGACCTGCTGGGTATGTCGCCCGACAGGGATATTGATTCTTGTATTGATCTGGCTCCGGGCACTCTGCCTATTTCTATTTTGCCGTATCGCATGGCCCCGCCAGAGTTGAAATAGTTAAAGGATCAGGTGCACGATTTGCTTGATAAGGGTTTTATTAGACACAGTGTATCGCTGGGGTGGGTTAGTGTTATTTGTGAAGAAAAAGGATGGGTCGATGAGGATGTGCATTGATTACCACCAATTGAACAAAGTGACGATTAAGAACAAGTATCCACTACCAAGGATTAATGATTTGTTCGACTAGCCTCAGGGTGAAAAGGTGTTTTCAAAGATAGATTTGAGATCTGGCTACCACCAGCTGAGGATTAGGGCGCCTGATGTCCCTAAGACTATATTACACACTCGGTATGGGCATTATGAGTTCCTGGTCATGCCATTTGGGTTAACCAATGCCCCAGCAACGTATATGGAGTTGATGAACCGAGTGTTCAGACCTTATTTGGACTTGTTCATGATAAATTTCATTGATGATTTTCTGATATACTCCCATAGTCAGGAGGAGCACAAGCAACACCTCAGACTGATTCTTTAGACTCCGAAGGATAGTCAGTTATATGCCAAGTTTTTTAAGTACGAGTTTTGGTTGATTCGGTTGTATTTTTGGGTCACGTTGTTTCAGTAGAGGGTATTCATGTGGATCTGAAGAAGATTGAGGGAGTCAGGAACTGGCCTCGACCAGCATCAGCTACAAAGATTCGGAGTTTCTTGGGGTTAGCAGGCTACTACCGACGGTTCGTGAAGGGGTTTTCATCTATTGCAGCCCTAATGACCAGATTGACCCAGAAGGGTGCCCAGTTCAGATGGTCGAATGAGTTCGAGGCGAGCTTTCAGAAGCTCGAGACAGCTCTGACTACGGCATCAGTATTGATTTTGCCCACAGGTTCGGGGCCCTATACAGTCTATTGTGATGCTTTCCGTATTGGGCTTGTTGTAGTATTGATGCAGGATGGCAAAGTCATTGCCTATGCTTCGAGGCGGTTGAAGATCCACGAGAAGAATTATCTGATTCATGATCTAGAGTTGGCAGCCATTGTTCATTCTTTGAAGATTTGGAGGCATTATCTATATGGTGTGACGTGTGAGGTGTACACTGATCACAAGAGTCTTCAGTATATGTTCAAGCAGAAGGAGTTGAATTTGAGGTAGAAGAGGTGGTTGGAGTTGCAAAAGGATTATGAAGTTACTATCTTGTACCACTCGGGGAAGGCCTATGTAGTGGCCGATGCATTGAGTAGAAAGTCCGCTAGCATGGGTAGTCTTGCTTATATTCCGGTTAGCCAGAGACCACTTGCTTTGGAAGTTCAGGCCTTGGCCAATCGATTTATGAGGTTAGATATTTTAGAGCCTAGCCGAGTGTTAGCTTGCACGGTCACTTGTTTTTCATTAATGGAGTGTATCCGTGATCGGTAATTTGATGATCCCCATTTGTGTGTCATGAGAGACACGGTGCAACGTGGAGGTGCCAAGAAGGTGACCTTAGATGATGATGGTGTTTTGAGATTGCAGGGGCGAGTTTGTGTGACCAATTTTGATGGGATTCGAGAGTTGATCTTACCGGAGGCCCATAGTTCTCAGTATTCTATTCATCTGGGCGCCGCAAAGATGTATCAGGATCTGAGACAGCACTATTGGAGATGGCCTTAATGATACATAATAATATTAAATTTTGAGAAGTAAATAAAGATTTATCAAGTAGGTCATTAAAAGTATATGTAGTTAACTGGTATAATTAATGGGTACACCACGTAGATTATCCTTCAATCTAATCAAACCTTTTTTGAGTTCAAAAAGAAAATGCTAATTTTAATAGTGAGCTGTATTTCAATGATATTTTTTAAAAAACATTATAAAAAAGCAAGATTTGATTGTAATTTTTACATAACAATAGTGCATGAGCTAACTTGCACATTGCTTTTACTATTCTTCGAGATTTTCTATCTCTTAAGGCCATCTCCAACCTATACCCTATTTTTTGTCCCAAAAATGGAAATTTTTCTGTTTCGAGGATAACTTACTCCAACCATTCCCTCATTTTTTCCCAATTTTTTTTTATATTCTTCTTTCTCTTCTATATTTTATTATTATCTTTCATTTCAATTTTATTTTTAAATTTCCATTAAACAAATTCCATCTTTTATTTTTATTAATTTGTAATTTCCATAATTAAAATAATTCCATAAAACTTTAAACAATATAATTTGTAAGTAATTATTATATTTACCGTAGTTTCTATTTTTATGTATTTTTTTCAATTGTCATGTATTTCCAATTTTAATGTATTTTCATTTAATGTATTTCTAATTTTTACTTTTCAATTTTAACAACATATAACATTTTATATTCTCACCTTTCAATATTAGCAACATCTAATATTTTATATTTGTTCCATTCATTTTTTTGAGATAATTATATATTTTTTGTACAATTAACTTATAATTTTACATAAAAATAATAAATGCACGAAAATTATTTTATCAAAATTATACACCAAAGTTAAGATATAATATTAATATTATAAATATATTACATAAATATAATTTTTTTTTGGTAAAAAAAAATTGTATTTCAACCAATATAACTGTACATCACGTGTTCTTTGGGACTATAGAACACCTCTCAAAATTTATCAACTATCCACTATACAACCCGAAGGCCGTTAAACTAACTTCTAATCTACAAAACTGTGGCTATATTCAAGGATTACATAGCGGGTAACAGTTTAAGTATTATAGAGTAGGCTGCCATTTATTCATCTTCCTTCCAGTGATGTGCACCTGGAGTGCAATCAGTCTTGCTCTAACCTTAGCATCCATGCTCAACTGTCTGAATCGTCGTTTATTCCTTTCCATCCAGATATTATATACAACTGCGGTGAATACCACTCCTAGGATGGTTTTCCTTGGGTTCCTATTATTGACTCTGTCAGAGAGCCATTGGATTTCATGCTCCCAGTTGTGTATCATTCTATTGAAGTTCAGCCACCTTAGTAAACCTTGCCACAATGATTGTGAGTAAGGACATTCAAAGAAAAGGTGGTCATGAGTCTCTGTGTTGCCACTGTCACATAAAGAACATGCCTGGTCCGTGTGTATACCCCATTTTTCTAGCCTGTCTACTGTTGCAAAGCGTCGATGAAATGTCATCCATAGTATGAATTTCTGTTTCGGCAGAATACCTGGCACCATCCCCAGCTTTTTCCATGGTACTTTGGTGAACTGTGGAATGGAATACATGTATGCACTTTTGATGCTATAACTTCCCTTCTGGCAGCAAGATTGCATTGCTGCCCAGTCATGTGCCCACCAGTCCCTAGCTCCAAATATTTTCCTTACCAACCAGCTAGCCTGCTTTGGTACTTCCATATTAGTCACCTCTTTCCTTTTTATATAATGGCAATGGATCCATTTGATCCATAGTTTATCCTTTTTTTGCATTAGTGCCCATAGCAGCTTTGACAGTGCTGCTTTGTTCTACTTTTCAAAGCAAATAACATTTAAGCCCCCTGCTGCCTCTGTCTTACAGACTGTGTGCCAAGCTATGGGTGCCCTGTGACTTGCCTCATGTTTCCTTGTCCATAAGTAATTCCTGCAGATACCTTCCACCAGCTTGATGATTTTCTATGGAAGTAGGAAGACCTGTGCCCAGTATGTTTGCATCTCAAATAGGACACTCTTGATCAATTGGAGTCTTCCAGCATAGGATAATGTCTTGGATGACCAACATATGATCTTGTACACTATCTTGTCCACCAAGGGTAAGCATTGTGCAATTGTAATCTTCCTTGTTGACAAGGGAACTCCCAGATATTTGAATGGGAGTTGTCCTTCTGTTAGATGAAATTCTGCCAGTAGTCTATCTTTGATTTCCTGTGATACCCCAGCTATGTACATGGAGCTTTTCTCCATATTGGTTTGCACCCAGACATCTGGGAGAAATTGTCAAACTCTTTTAGTAAGAGCCTCAGGGAAGTTTCATCTCCTCTACAACACATCAGGAGGTCATCTGCAAAACAGATATGAGTAAGTTGCAATTTGGGACACTTGGGATGGAAATTGAAGTCTGGGTTCTTGTTCAACTGCTTCAGTGTTCTGTTGAGGTATTCCATGACTAAGACAAACAGATAGGGAGACATTAGCCCCTTCCTTGCTGCAAATTTGCCTGTAAGGCCTCCATTAACTAGCAAGGAGAAACTTGCTGTAGAAACACACTCCATGATTAAGGTGACCATTCTGTATGGTACACCAAACTCCAGCAGCACTGCTCTCATAAATCCCCATTCAATAGAATCATAGGCTTTTCTGATATCCACTTTGATTATGCATCTGGGAGATACATCTTTATGGGAATAAGCTCTAATCAATTCATGGGCCATAATGACACTGTCCATAATGTTTCTCCCCTCGATGAAGGCTGATTGTGCCTGCCCAACCAGATAGTCCACCACTATTTTCAGCCTGTTTGTAAGAATTTTTGCAATGACTTTGTACAGTATTGAGCAGCATGCAATGGGCCTGTATTCCTTGACATAGTTGGGATTCTTCACTTTCGGGATCAATGTAACAGTGGTGCAGTTAACTTCTTTCAGTAACTTCCCATTTTGAAAAAACTGATGCACTGCCTTTGTAACCTCTTCACCCACAGTAGGCCAAAACTGTTTGAAGAACTCTGCAGGTATCCATCTATCCCAGGAGCCTTGTCATTAGGGAGGTTGTGAATTATCTGACTGATTTCTTCCTTTGTTACTGGAGCTAATAGTTACTGCTGTTGGTTCAATGATAGACATGGCCCATCCCTAGCCACATTGATATCTATCATAGGGAGTTGATCTGCTACTGTGCCCAGAAGCTGTTGGAAAAATTGAATGAACTCCTGTTGGATCTGATGTGGGTCAGTGATCCTCATCTGGTTGTCATTGAGTATGCTACTCACCCTGTTCCTGGCTTGTCTGGACTTCATATACGCATGGAAGTATTTTGTATTGCTGTCACCCAACTGAATCCAGTTTGCTCTTGACTTCTGCCTCAGTATTTGTTCTTGAATACCTTCCCATTTTTCAATGTTCTGTAATAGGTTCTTCTCTTTTGCGATCACTGCTTCATTGAAATAGTCTTCATTCAGTTTGCTTTGGACTACCCTCAGACCTTCTCTCAGTTGTTGCAGCTTTGTGTCCACATATGAATGCTCCTGACGAATAGTTCTGGTCTCTTGTTCAATTTTCCTCAGTTTTCTCCAAATAGAATACATAGTGTGGCCTTGAATTTGTTGACCCCACACTCTTTGAACTGTTTTCTTGTATTCATTTTGTTGCATAACTGTTAGTAGCAGCCTATATGGTCTATTAACTCTAACTTTGACAATATCAGTATCTATCAATATAGGAGTATGATCTGAAACCCCAGGTAACATATATATTGCTTCCACTCCTGTGTACAAATTGAACCACTGAGCATTACCAAAAGGCCAGTCAATGTGGCTATATATTATGTCATCAACATCCCTTTTATTACTCCATGAAAATGAACTGCCCCTTTTGGTAAGCTGCACCACTCCTATGTCATCAATGCACCCCTAGAAATCAGCAATCTCAGAAGGATGCACTGGCTGACCATTTATCCTATCCTCAACCCCCAGTGGATTGTTGAAATCCCCCACTATAAGCCAGGGCCCAGTTTGCTGGACAACTCTCAAGTTCCTCCATAATGGTGCTCTTTGTTGGTTAGCATAATGGTGCTCTTTGTTGGGTAGTGTGTAGACCATATACAAAGGTGATATAGCTAGTAAAGGTTGAGTTTCTGTCTTTCACTTGACAATGAATTGATTGATCAGTGCTCTCCAGTATTGCCACTTGAACATTTACCTCTTTCCACAATATCCATATTCTGCCATTAGGAGCATGCACATAGTTATTCCCTATAGTCCAGTCATCTCCCAGCTTTTTGTATATTGCCATTGAATTCTGCTGCTTCACCCTAGTTTATAGGCAGGCTATCATATCAACTCTATTAGTCCTCAGGAATTTGACTAAGTCCTCAGGAATTTGACTAATTCTCTTTGCTTGAAGGACTTGTTTGGTCCTCTAATGTTCCAGGTTGCAATTATCATAGGGAAACAGTGGATGTAGTACCTCCTGGATCAACTGGCTCTAGGCTGCATTCTCCCTGCTGTTGGTTCTCATCAGGGGGTTCTACTATGGTGAGTACTGCAAATGTATTCCTCCTGGCTACCTCAGCATAGTTGGTCATTTTGGTTTTATTTTTGTCCTTAGGGCCTTGAACAGCTGCCACCTGTTTGCCTTTGTTGTTCCTTTCTACAGCAGGGTTCTCAGCTTGTTTGTCATTCTGTTGCCCTTCAACTATCTCCTCAGGAGCAGCTTTTGGTTGCCATTGTACTCGGGTTACCTTCTTTTTCCTCCTTCTCTGTCTCTGGACTTCTACAGTCTGTTGTTTCCCCCGTTGACAATCACCATTTTTGTGTCCAAATGAGTTGCATTCAAGGTAGAATGTTGGTTTCCATTCATACTCTACACTTTGTATCCATGCTTTCCCATTATTACATAAATATAACTAGTATATACAAAGAGTTAAACTAAAAGATTAAATAATTATAATAATAATAAAATATGGGTGAATAGTAATGGGGGAGATGAATAGTGTACCTCGTATTTGATGGAATACTATTCATCCCCCATTTTGGGGACAAATATGAGGGAGGGTCGGAGCAAAATTTTCCTATCTTCCCCCCTATTATGGGGGATGGGGCAAGATTGGAGTTGCTCTAACCTTGCAATTATTGGTTAACCATCAATAGGAAGTTGAAATAAATTTACATAATATTTTGTAGTTTAAATTTTCTAAATAATATTTAACTTAAATAGTCGTCCACCAAACAACTTAAATTAAAAATAGTCAATAACAAGCATGATTTATTGATGTATCTATAGATTTAATTAACATATAATATATATGTATACTATTATTAGTTAAAAAAATAAATAATTAATCAAACCGACTATTTATGTAAAGATCCAAAAATAAGAAGGCAATGAAACAAATTATTTCCCAAAAGACTCCAAAGTGAAATCATGAGGGAAACTTTGGCTACACCTGTTGTCACAATCTGGAGATTAAAATTATATCTACAACTGAATAGTTAATACCATAAAGAATGGAATATGAAGGTACAATGAAATTAAAAACTATGGAACGGAAAGAAGAAAAAAAACCATTAATCACAAACTTTCTACCGTCATTACTAAGGTATTCCCACTCAATAAACGGATTTTTAGCCGTTCGATTAGATTTTAAAATAAGACCTTACAAAGTGTTGTCATCGGATGAGATTTTTTTTTTGGTAATTTAAATTTTTGTTTTTTTTCGTTTTGTAGCCCCCTGCCTCGCCCCCAACCCCTGCCCCCTGCCCCTTCCCCCTCCCGGAAAAAAATTTTAAATATATTTTTTAGTTTTAGTTTTGTTATTTATCGGTTTAAAAGCTCAAAATTTTACAAGTTCCAAAATTATGAGTTCGGAGGTTTATGTGTTTGGAAGTTTACGAGTTTAGAAATTACAAAGTTTAAGGATTCGAAATTCTGTGGTTTTGAAAGTTTAGGTTCGAAAGTTTATAAAATTTGTGGGTTCGGAAGGTTGTTGGTTTGAAAGTTTATGGCTTCATATTTATTATATCTAAATTATTTATGAACACTCTTGAAAAGTTATTTTCCTTAATCTGCGTATCAAACACTGAAAAATAAATAAAATTAATATTTGCTTTCCAACGGAAAATATTTTCCGTTATACCGGAAACACCCTTAATCACAAAGTTTCTACCGTCATTACCAAGGTATTCCCACTCACTACAGGGATTTTTAGCCGTTAAATTTTAAAATAAGACCTTACAAAGTGTTGTCATATACTTGGGATCAAAAATTCCAGTGGTTCATCAGTAAAGTTAAAGGGAAATGCTGTAGAGCCAATATATTCAAAATGTGATTGTTGAAGTATCATATGCTTTATGGCTGGAAATGAATTCACGTATATATGAGAATACTTTTCGTAACAGTGAAGTCTTAGTAAGGGAACTAGCTTATATATGTAATGTTAGAGGTACTCCTAGAACTAGAAAGCAGATGCAGCAATTCAAGTTATATTATATGAGTAGTTAGTTTTTTGATAGAGGTAATTAATTTGCTGGATTAGATTAGATAGTCAGCTAGCTGGACTATAGTATCGTAACACAAAATCTTTAATGATTAGTAAAATCTTAATTACCAAAAAAAAAGTGTTGTCATCGACGGTCCATAAATGAGTTGCAAATGCGTACCATGACGTTCATTTCAACAGAACACATCCCTGATTAATAAACCGCTCCTCAATTTGAATTCCAACTTTTTTACAAGTACTATTTCTTGGGTCCCACCACAACTCCTCTTCAAAATACACCGCTCAGCCACAACAAATATTAGCTTAATCACCCACGCGCCTCTTAGTGTATTCGTTTGAATTTGAATCAAAATCCTTTGGACTATTTGTACAAACTAGCATTCGATTGTTATATTTAATTTTTTAAAAATTTGACCATACACTTCCATTTAAATTACATTATGAAACAACATTTGTTTATTTAACTGAGAATCTCAACAATTATATAATGTTGTAAATATTATTACTTTAACTAAAATTAGTATTTAATTTAAAATTTTATTTCGACAAACTTAAAAAAAAACAGTTCAATACAAAAAGTATCCCGCATTCATATATGGCATGAGAAAAAGCCGTACTCCAAAAAAGAAAAATTCAAAGTTATTGTTGGGTGAAATTTTATTGAAACACCAATTTAAAATTTGTAATCAAAATATATTGGTTCAAATCTGTTTTGAAAACACTTTTCTTGAGTCGATGGTCGACCGGAAATATTTTTTTTACCTCTACAAAGTAGGAGTAATGTCTGTATATACACTATCCTTCTAGAACCCACTTGTAATATCATACTGGGTATGTGTATTATTATTATTGAATCAAAATATATTGGTGTTTAAAGCACTTGAGAGTGTGACAAATGATTAATAAAATGTGTTGAGATTCGTGAGCTTTCAATTCAAATCTAAGCAGAAATAAAATACTAAGTGATTTTTTTAATATATTCTAGTCTTGATAGATAAAATTACCTAATATGTGTGGTTGAGGTTAGGGGCGGACCTAGGTTAGTGAATGAGGGGTCACGTAATCCCGTTAGCCTAAACGAAAATTCTCTCTCTTCTCTCTCTCTCTATATGTGTGTGTGTGTATTATGTACGAGACCCCTTAAATATTTTAGTGGTGCCCCCAAATACAAAGTGATGGATGAAAAAAGTGGTTGCTTTGGGCACTTAAATTCTCTCCTATACTGATGCGGGTTCGAAACCACTCGAAGCTCTTTCCACAAATTTTTATCCTCTTTTTTATTTTAGTTCTTTGAACATGATATAGTTTTTATTTAATAACAAATTACTTATTTTTGCTTTAATATTCTACTTTTTAATATTCAATTATAGTTTAGTACTAATACAAAATAATCAACTTAATTAATTTTATTCATTCTTTTCTTACAACTGAAAGCCTCAAATTATAACTTATCGCTCCACAAATAAAAAAAATACAAATTTTCTGACACAATCTTCTTTAACAATCACTCTCAATAGGCAATGGAAACTAAGAGTTTGAGACTCTTATTCAATTTTTTTAGTAATAACATACTCTTAATCTTAATTTCCTTAGTAAGTCTTTGATAATATTACGTTTGAACGCCCTACTGCGAAAAACTCTCTTTCTCCCTGTTTAGTGCTTTCTTTTTTTTTTTAAAAAGAATTTTTGTTAATACTTGAATAATAAGTCATCATAATTATTTGCATGCTGAATTTTATCGCTAACGATTAATATATACATTAATGTCCCATCATACTCGAATCCTGGGTCCGTCTCTGGTTGAGGTAGCAACTTACAAGTACTGAGTGGAACAATACGATTGAAAAAAAAATAGTACTATTTGAATTCAATTTTCAAATAAATAATAAATATAAATAATTAACATAATATAAATGCAAATCATTATAATGTAACTTGCCTACTATATTCACGCTCCTTCCACCGAGGGTGGTACTTCTTTACGTTGAAGCGTAAAACATAAATTAGCCCCGTCCTCCCCCTCTCTCCCTCTTCTCTTACCCACACTCTTGTGTGTTTTTTGAAACGAGAAAGATAAAACGTATTATCGCACTCGATTTCAACCCATTCTTTTTTCCAAAAACTCGCCGGCACTCGGCTGAGACCTAAAGGACAAATAAAGAAGCAAAAACTAAAGCACAAAAGAACCGCTTCCTCTTCCTCCGGACGCTTTTCCGATCAATCTAAACATCGAGAAGTTCATATACATTTTTCGAAAACCTTCTGTATATATACATAGATATATAGGTTACAATGTCGGAAGATGAGAAGTTGTTGAAAGAGGCAAAGAAATTGCCGTGGGTCGAGCGATTTGCGCACAAAAATTGGAAGGTCCGAAATGACGCTAACATTGACCTCGCCGCCGTCTGCGACTCCATTACTGATCCCAAGGACCCTCGCCTACGTGAATTCGGTCAGTGTTTACTTCACTTAGGGTTTCGATTCCATTAGATCTGGTTTCATTTGCTTTTCTTGCGTTCTCTTTTACGGCGATCTGTATGTTTTGTTTATATAATGTGATTGCATATTTATTGATAGCTTTTATGTTTTTGAATTTTTGTGTGGATATTTATAGGTCCATTATTTAGGAAGACAGTAGCGGATGCCAATGCGCCAGTTCAGGAGAAGGCTCTTGATGCTTTGATTTGTTACTTGAAAGCTGCCGATGCTGATGCTGGGAGGTAAAGCTTTGCTTATATTTTAATTACTTTTAATTTTATTTAATTTTAGTTGCGTTGGTTAGTTTAATTTGGCGTGCTTTTGGATGATGAGTAGATATGCGAAAGAAGTATGTGACGCAGTAGTAGCTAAATGCTTGACGGGCAGGCCGAAAACAGTGGAGAAGGCACAGATGGTTTTTTTGCTTTGGATAGAATTGGAGGCTGTCGAGGCATTTTTGGTATGTGCTAAACTCAACAATGCTATGCATTTCTGAATTCCTTATAATGTACTTGATAGTTGCTCTTGTTTAACTCGAGCACCGTTGAGGCTCTTCTGAGCTTTTGCTAACTACTCGGTGTAATTGAGTTGAAGTAGTGGAAGTAAAACAGCAAAGAGGGTGGAATTAAATTTTTGGTCATTAAAATTCTTTCAGAAAGCTACCTTTTTTTCCTCTTTTATGATTTTTGTTATTGTTTCATTCATGCAACATGAATGCTGCTGTTTTGCTAAAGACTGTTGTATCATTTCGTATAAAATTCATTGTTTTTCTTTCTGATATTAAATCATGCACGTTAGAGTTGCACGTAGAGGGTTAAAAGAGGATTACACTTAGAATCCTAGACCAGAACTTTACTAGTACGGGGAGTGTCCGTGCTTCAAATTTACTACATATGATAGTGGCCAAATTTTTTGAATATATAATTCTGTAGGAAAAAGTAACGATTAAATAATTCTTGTGTAGAAAAGTCATGATAAATAAATAAGAAGACATGTTAATTTTGAAATAAGAAATTTCCTAATTGCTATAACTCTATTTTATATGCACCAAGATTACGGTTTCTGTTGTTAGTGATAGGTTATAGGTGTATAATGTAATGGTAGACCTCTTCAGGCCCAAAATGCTAAAAGAATATATCCCACAGCTGTGTAATAGCAGGTGATTTGTATTCTCTGCTTGCTCTTGGGCATCTGCTGCAATTTTTCAGACCTCTTTTTTGAAGATTAGACTGTGTTAGACATGCATTTTTAGCCACAAGGCAAGTGAGACTGAACTTTATAAGGGGCAACGCTTTGCCAAATTTGTTTCCTAGGTCATTGTGATGTTGTATTTTGTGTGTCAAGTAAGAGTGCGTAGCGTGATTTAACAGAAATGTGCCGCCCTTCTTGCCCTTCCAGTATACGTTATCTTTCGGGTCTGAACATGTAGCAAAAATATTATATTTTGCGTTCTTTATCTGCAGTTTTTCATTTTCGTTCCTGGTTTCCTCCAGCTATACGTTTTATTAGTTGCCTTTCTCACTAAAATAGTTTATGTTTTAGGATGCTATGGAGAAAGCAATTAAAAATAAAGTTGCCAAAGCTGTGGTTCCTGCGATCGATGTCATGTTTCAGGCTTTGAGGTTTGTGAATATCTGTCTTCTCGTGTTAGCTTAGTTTTCTTAGTTCCTGGGAGGATTTGACGCTTTACCAATATGAATAGTGAATTTGGAGCAAAGATTATTCCACCAAAAAGAATCTTGAAGATGCTCCCAGAACTGTTTGATCATCAAGATCAGAATGTTCGTGCTTCATCCAAGGGGCTGACACTGGAACTCTGCCGCTGGATTTCAAAAGAGGCAGTGAAATCTATATTGTTTGAGAAAATGCGTGATACAATGGTATACTGCTGTTCTAGAAAACTTCTGGTGTTTTTATGGTTTGTTGGATGAAACTTCACCTTAAATTTTTTGCTTTCTTTTTTCTTCTGAAGAAAAAAGAATTGGAAGCTGAGTTTGTCAATGTTACGGGGACTGCTAAGCCAACACGTAAAATAAGGTATTTTCTGTAGTTGGACAATTTTTTTAGTTTTTCTTTTTTCTTATTCTATAGCTGTTTATCCAAATTTTAGCTGGAAAGGTGTGTTAAATGTGCTGATTGTTGTGGTTCTTCTGTTTCATTTCTCTGATTGTGCGGGATTGAGGCTTGGCTTAGTCATCTATTTTTGAGGAATCAAGTCACAGGTCCTTGATAAAGAAGCTCTATTTAAGAGCACACATATAGAACTTTAAATTCACAGTTCTCATTCTACTGGTCATCTATTTTTGAAGGCAAAGGTAAATTAATTAGGTGAAGGACATTGATTAAGAGAGATTGCACCTAACCATACGATTTGTTAAAGATTGACCTTGCAGGAGCTACTTGCTCAAGTCTCCTCATGATTTTTACCATAGCGGGTGAATTAGAAGAAGCTTTGTAGTTCCCACCTTGAATTATCTAGGAATGACCCTCCGTTTTAAGGGTTGCGTAATGTAGAAACAAGAAAAAAAGGCATGAAAAATCAATTAAGAGCATGCAAATAGAATTTAAGCTATTCCAGCTCCCATTTTATTTTCTAAAAAGAATACATGTATGTAAAAATTAGTCACTAACAAATGCTTGAAAATAGATTACCGAATTCCGACAGTCAATAAGTGGATTGATGATCTTTCTGACATTTTACTTATTTATAATAATTGGTGTACGAATGACTGTCTATCGGAAACAACCTCTCTACCTTTATAAGGTAGGGGTAAGGTCTGCATACACACTACTCTCCCCCGACCCCATTTATGGGATTACACTGTGTTTGTTGTTGTTGTTGTTGTTGGTGTACAAATGACTGCATAGCTGATCTGTAGCTGAAATTTGTCAATGATATAATTAAGCTTTTCTTTTGCTGGTTGTTAGCTGACTAGTTGGCGGAAGCTAAGGTTGATACTTTGTGAATTATTGTAGTTTGATGGTTGTTTATTGTCGTGGGATATTTCTTGTGTTTGGTGGGAGCTTGATGACTGCTGCTCTGGGCTATATTTGTTGTGTGATTAGGTGCTGCCTTGAGAGTTCAATTAGCATGTAAATGCATGTTGCGTGTTTAACAAGTGAATTAGAAGGGATTATGTAGGAATCCCACTTTGAATTATCTTGGAATGACCCCCTATAATAGAGGTCTATTGGAAACAACCTCTCTCTACAGGGGTAAGACTGCTTAATCTCTACCCTCCTCAAACCCCATTTCTAGGTATGTTGTTGTTGTTGACCCCCTTTAGTAGTGCTGCATATCTCAGCAACAAGAAAAGAGTCATAAATGCTCTACTTAAGAGCACACAAATTAAACTTAAGATAAATAAGCTCTCATTCCATTCAATTAAGTGATAGGCACTTGATAAAGAGACAGGTTGTGTTTGACTATATGATTTGTTAAAATAAAGACCTTGAAGGAGCTAAGCTCAAGTCTCCACATTGTAGCAGGTTGTTGTGAAGGAAATGTCTTGGAATCCCACCTTGAATTATTTACTTGTGACCCTATAGCAGGGTTGCGTAGTGCAGCAACATTGAAAAGATCCAGGAAAGCTCTCGTTCCATTCAATTAAGTGATAGGCACTTGATAAAGAGACAGGTTGTGTTTGACTATATGATTTGTTAAAATAAAGACCTTGAAGGAGCTAAGCTCAAGTCTCCACATTGTAGCAGGTTGTTGGGAAGGAAATGTCTTGGAATCCCACCTTGATTATTTACTTGTGACCCTATAGCAGGGCTGCATAGTGCAGCAACGTTAAAAAAATCCAGGAAAGCTCTGTTAATAGCAGAGAAGTATAACATAAGATACATAAAATCTCATTTTATTTTTTAAAAAGATGCATGTATTTAAGAATTAGTTAGCGACAGATGCTTCAATATAAATTACCTTATTTCAAGGTGGATATCCACGATGATCTCTATTTGACATTTTATTATTTTATACCATTAGTATAAACAATGAATGCATAGCTGATTAATAGCTAAAATTTGTCAGAGCTATAACTCGTTTTTTTGGCTGGTTGTAACCCGGCAATTTGGAGGCTGATTGGGGATGATTCTTTGTGACATATTATAGTTTGATGGTTGTTTTTTGCCTTGTGATGTTTGTTGTGTTTAGTGGGAGCTTGATGTATCTGGTGGATTATCTTGGCTGTATTTGGTGCCTAATTGCAAGTTGCACTGGAAGTTGAATTTGCTGAAGTTGAAAATGAAATATTCTTCCTGTAATGTGGCCCAAATTGTGACTACTGCATGGTATGGGTTATTTGAGTAAATGTGATACGATGCATGGAAGGTTGGGAAGGCATGCAGATGGAGAGGATAGAAGTAAAATTCTGAGAAATTGAGAAATCCGGTGGAGTTTGATGGAAGAGTTTGTGTAGGTTTAGGTTGAGGTCTTTGAGGATTATGTGGATAATTGCAGAGTCCAACTCACTTGTTTGGGCTCTAAGGAGATATGATAGTTTTCTTGTTTTCCATGTAAATATGTGAGTACCCTGCCTTTTGGATTTATATAGATGTGTATAATTTTTTTTGAAGAAGGTAACATATTTTATATAAAATTTCAAAAGAGAAGCCCTTAGCACAAAGACTAAGGCCAAGAGAAACAAAATACAACAACAACAAATCCAGTAAAAATCCTACAGGTGTGGTATGAGAAGGGTAGAGTGTACACCGACCTTACTCCGGTAGAGAGGCTGTTTCTGATATACCGTCGGCACAAGAAGAAAACAAAATACAGAAGCCCAAAAAGTAAAACCTAGTCCTGTAATAGTTACAATGCTCCAATGATGTCAATTACTGAATCTACATCTTCTACTAGGGCCTCTTTACACCAAAGTGAAACAGAAATATACAATTCATTAGACGTGTATATCTTGTTCTTTTGCTTCACTTTTGCTGTCTATGTTATGGTGTGTTACTTAGTACTAGAAATTGGTGGTACTGTACTAAACGTAACTATCCATTACTGTATCCAACTTGTGGGCTTACTGGTTGTTTGTCCAGCATATTCTGGAATTCTGTACGTGTATAAACTATGAATACTTTAAGTGTGAAAGAAAACATGCAGTATTGATGAGTGGCATCTTTACCCCAAAAATGAAACAAAAATATACAGTTCATATAGACATGTGTATCTTGATCTTTGCTTTGCTGTAGTGTCTGTGTTATGATGTGTTAGTACTAGAAATTGGTGATACTGTATTAAAAGTAACTACCCATTGCTGTATCCAACTTGTGGGCTTGCTGGTTGTTTGTACAGCATATTCTGGAATATACAATATTTGTTATTGAACGGAAGAATGTTAAAATTGTGGTAGCAGGTGGAATAGTCGCGGTGCCCGCAAGTTGGCCACCGGGCAAAAAAAAGAAAAGAAAAAAGAACGTAAAATTTTGTGTCAAAATGTGACCAGACTTGACTGTCTCCTGCAAGTATATTTATAATCTCCCTAATCATGTACTTAATCAACATTCTGCTGAAACATGCTGGTTTTACTGTTTCGATATGATGTTAATTGACTAGTTTCATTCTAAAAATTTGGGGATGCTGTGCAGGATCACCTTATAATTTGCTTGTCAGGACCATCCTATTCATGCGTATTTATGTCTGCATACCTGATTAACATTATTTTATTTTATTAATATTGATTAGCAACATTCTTTCTAAGCTTTATTTTTATTTTATTTTTATCAGATCTGAGCAGGACAAGGAGCCAGAGCTGGAAGTGGTTTCTGATGCAGTTGCCGCTGGCCCTTCAGAAGAATCTGCTGCAGATGGTATGGAACTTAACTGAAGAATCCTAGTCTATTTGAATCATTATTTTCTAGGTAAGTCAAAAGTCTATAATGAGCACAACAAGAGTAGTGTCAGAAGTATGTAGAATTGTGTATGTGGCTCAATCACAAAAATATATCTCGTCAAACACAACTGTCTACACGAGGGAATTCTCTATTTACGCTTGGAAAAAAATTTCACTCTCGGTATTCTATGAACATTATCATAGTCCTTTATGCAAAAACAAGACAAATATATTGCCGCTCTTCTCCAAGATGCCTTACTTTTGCTGTCAATCATCCACTAAGTTGCTCGGACTTTGGTGTGGGTGTCCGATACGGGTGCGGAATTAGAGGCCGGATCCTTCATGATCTGAACTTTTAGATTTGGGGGTACGGATCTAGGCATGGATACGAGTGCGGAAATTCGTCTAAAAATAATTCAAATATCTAAAAATAGAGTTTTGTTAAATGATCGTGGTGTCTGGGCCAGCTTGCGTGCACTTCGACTAATTTCACGGGATACCTGCCACCTCCCACAAACAATAGGTATCAGGTAACTCTATCCATCAAAGCTTGGATAGATGAAAAAAATCACTTAGTGATTTTTGCGTCCGCTAGAATTTGAACATGAGACCTCATGGTTCTCACCCACTTCTTTGACCATTAGGTCACCCCCTTCGATGCTAAAATAGAGTTATAAAGATATGTCTAAATTATGAGATATTATGTGAAAAATATTCAGTATTCTAAGAAGGAAAAATATTGATCAAGAGGAGAATCCGAGGAGGAGATAAAAGGAAAAAGGACTGGCATAAAAATTTCTATGCACAAGTTGTTTTGTTTTCTTTAATTTCACCCTAACTTTTGTTTTGATTTTAAAAATTCATTGTATATGTCCAGAATTTTTCCGTCGATTTTGGTCAAAGCACACAAAATCGCTTAACCAGATCCGGTATGGATCCCACACCCACACCCATGTCATGTCGACACGGGTGCAACATTGAAAGTGAAGAGTCCGACCAACTTAGATCTTCTATAACTGCCTATTCGACTTTGCTTCACCTACTACTATTAGCAACTCCCGTGAATTTAAAACATTGAGAATGAAAGGTCATATCTGTGACATGAAACTAGTTTTGCATGGTTAGTTATGGCTGCCAATATTTTGTGTTGTTTTGGATATTATGGAGGGAAAGACATAATAGAATTTTCAATATATAAAAGAAAAACGTTTATCTTAATGCAACAATTGATGATTTGTCTCCTCCCAATTTATCTGCCTCCTCGTCCTTGAAGTAATCCGTATCACCTTTTTGTTTGGCTTAGTTGTGGTTTTACTCCTTGTTTACGCACTGGAAATTGTACTGTTGTCACTTGGAAACTAAGTGTATATATTTATTAAAACCAAGGATTTAAACTAATTGTTATTTTTCTCAATGGGAAAATTTTCTTTGTAGTTTGATTTATCCGACCTGACACACCTTCTTTCAGTTCCTCAGGAGATAGATGAGTATGACCTTGTGGATCCTGTTGACATTTTGACCCCTCTGGAGAAGACAGGATTTTGGGAAGGAGTGGTTAGTGATTCCTTTTATCTTTTAGGCTTCATGTACATTTTATTGCATTCAACTGTTAGATTTTTTAGGCTTAAATTCTGTTGCATCCTATTTCTGGTGTGACGAATTTTTTTATGAGTGTCATGCACTTAGTCATTCATTCATTTGTTTTTCAACTGATTTTGTGTAGAAAGCAGCCAAGTGGTCAGAGCGTAAAGAGGCTGTTGCAGAGCTGACTAAGCTTGCATCTACCAAGAAAATTGCACCTGGTGATTTTGCAGAAATTTGCAGGACACTTAAGAAGGTATATAATTTCATTCTCCTTGATTGAAGAAGTTGATCTTTCAGCCGATGCAGAGTCTAATCAGTAGTACTTTTTGTTGATTGGAAAGTATAGAATGATAAGATTGATGCTTATACTTATGTGGCTCTTGGATCACTATGGCATCATCATAATCTCAAGAAAAATTCAATTCAAAGAGGATAAAAGTTAACAATAATTGGAGGCCAAATCAATCAGTGGTGCTAACCATGAGATGGATCTACTGGGTCTTGGTCTGCAAGCTTAGGAGGAGTACCTTTACTTTATTTCTGATGTCCATCTCTCATCCCTTCAAGGATTAACTGGTTCTAGCTGTGTATAATGAGCATGGGCTCTGTAGATTTTGCTTTATATGTTCATGGATGTCTGTTTTTGCATCAAGAAGCTGAATTGAAACTTATGCAGGAGCATGTGAACAGTGTTTTATTTGCTAGTGTCAGCTCACCTACAGTCTGTCATATTGCTGTTCATTGCGGTGCTACCAACTGTTCAATGAGTGTTTTGAACCATGAGGAGTTCTCTTTCTCTTCTAATTTATATATTTACTTTTTAGCTCCTGGGCTGATTACTCTCTCTTTTTTTTTTGGGTTTGGTTGTGTATTTCTTTGTATGGTGGCTAATTAGCTCTTGTTTATCTTTTTCACAGTGCCCACATTCGGTCATGAACTGTCTTTCACTAGAAATTGACTGTTGTCTTGTGACTTTGCAGCTCATCACAGATGTAAATATTGCCGTTGCAGTTGAAGCCATCCAGGCAATTGGAAATCTTGCAAGGGGACTGAGAACACATTTTTCCGGAAGCTCTCGCTTCTTGTTGCCTGTATTACTGGTAAGCATGTGGCTTTAAGACGAATGTCTTTCTTTGTTAATATTTGGCGCATATGTATCTCTATTTTTGTCAGAATTAGGTTCTCTTATTTGACTGTATGAACTTACTATTTCGTGGACCTTAAGTTAGTTCTCTTGTTTGGAAATTGAGGTCTCAATCCAGTCCCTTGCGGGGCGTGCAATTGAAAGACATGTATATGAGGACAGGCATTCACCCGTCATTCACTTCTTTCATGCCCTATGAAAGCTTATGGCTCTCATTGTAATTATTGAGCACCGAGGATAGCAAAACATGTATAAAATGAGGATATATAAATCATCTGATTGATGAGCATTGAGGGGTAGCCATGTCGTGCCTTGCAACTTCTTTGGTGTAGCTTGGAACCCCCCCCCCCCCCCCCCCCCCCCCCCCCCCGGTTAACAGACATGTAAATTATCAGAACAGGAGTCCTTAAAGCAGTAGTTTAAGGATGAAATGCTCATGGTAAGTTGATGTTATGAATTAAGACCTTCCCTTGAATGCCGTTTTCTCCCTTCTTTTCTTTTGAATAATTGATAATATCAATGTGATTAATGAGTACTAAGGGGTAGCAAAACCTGTATAATTGAGGATATAAATATCAGACTTAAATATAGCTGCTTTTGTTTCTGTTGATTGCTGACTGTTATTAGCAAGACATGCTATTTTCCTCATTAGCTGACTCGAGGGAGGACAGAATTTTAGAGAATAAAACAATAGAAATGCTATTGATGGAGGAGATGGTCAATTTTTTGAGGGCGATTTACAGATGATAAGAATGCCTAATATATAGGGTTGTTTCCAAGAGCATTATTAAACAGTCAGGAAATAGAGTTTGCTGTAGTCTGCAACTTTTGGAACATCAGCGCGATGCAGTTGCCTGTTCTTTTATTATTTGATCTAGAGACTGAAATCTTCAGCTGTACTAATTTTCATGACGAAGGAAACTTGGGACTTTTAGGAGGATGCATTTCCCTATTGTCGATCTGGAGGTGTTTGCAGCATTAACTAACATACATTACTGCCTCATATTCTGTTTCAACCTCCTATTATCCTTCTCCTTTATTGGTTTCTTTCTGCTGTATTTGGAATCGTATGCCAACTGAGGGGAAAGAAAAAACAACAACACTCTTCATGTTTGATAAGAATGGACCTTGGGCCTAACTCAACCCCAAAAACTAGCTTATAAGGTGAGGATTGCCTAAGCCATATAAGGAGACCAAAGACCTCAAATCCCTCCGATGTGGGACAACTCAACACCCCCCATCACGCCCAGATCTCTGGAGCGTGGACAACATAAATGGGGGCCTAACATCGGTAATAATAATTGGGATGGGCCTGGCTCTGATACCATGATAAGAATGGACCTTGGGCCTAACTCAACCCCAAAAGCTAGCTTATAAGGTGAGGATTGCCCAAGCCATATAAGGAGACCAAAGACCTCAAATCCCTCCGATGTGGGACAACTCAACAATGTCCTTGTTGGATACGTTGACACACCCATAGTTATAGCACATTGCATTTATCAGCAAATCATGCATGTAACCAATTTGTGTAGTCTATTCTTAGATATTTGTTTAGTGTCTTTTAACTGACATTTTCTTCCTTTAGATGATCAATCCAATAAGGAAAGCTGTTATATTTCCCTGTTCCTTGTTCTATTTTTTATAGGAAAAACTGAAAGAGAAAAAACCAACTTCGACGGATGCACTTACTCAAACACTCCAGGCAATGCACAAATCAGGGTGCTTAATTCTCACTGATATTGTTGAAGGCAGGTTCCATTTTCAAACTTAAGAATCCTTCTTCAGATGCTGCAAATATTCTTTAAGATGCCGCAACTGATTTTATATAGTTAACTTGTATTTTTTTTTTTTGGTAGTAATGTATTGCTTCTCAGTGTCCATTGTGATGACATACTCACTCTCACTATCTATTTCGTAGACACCTTTATTAAAATTGTGAGAAAGCACGAGAGAAAAATATAACTCTTGATATTAAACATGATACAATGAGCCCTATATATAATACACATAACCTAACCTACTCCTAATACACTTTGGATTAGGGTTCTACTATTTACATATCTAATACTCCCCTCAAGCTGGTGCATATAAATCATATGTACCGAGCTTGTTACATATGTAGTTAATACGAGGACAAGTGAGGGACTTGGTGAAAATGTCTGCAAACTGATCATTTGACTTTACAAACTTTGTAGCAATATCTCCCGAGAGTACTTTTCTGTGACAAAGTGACAGTCAATCTCAATGTGCTTAGTTCTCTCATGGAACACTGGATTTGACGCAATATGAAGAGCAGCTTGATTATTACACACAAGTCCCATCTGACTAACATAACCAAATTTCAGCTCTTTGAGCAACTGTTTGACCCAAACTAGCTCACATGTCGCCATAGCCATTGCTCGATATTCTGCTTCTGCACTAGACCGAGCAACCACATTCTGTTTCTTGCTTTTCCAAGATACCAAATTTCCTCCTACTAAGACACAATATCCAGAAGTAGAACGTCTGTCAGAAGGCGATCCTGGCCAATCAGCATCGGAGTATCCAACAATCTGCTCATGGCCTCGATCCTCAAACAATAAACCTTTACCTGGAGTTGATTTTATATACCGAAGAATGCAAACAACTCCATCCCAATGACTATCACATGGCGAACCCATAAACTGGCTCACAACACTCACAGGAAAGGAAATGTCAGGTCTTGTCACTGTAAGATAATTTAATTTACCAACTAACCGCCTATTTCTTGCAGGATCGTTAAGAGGCTCCCCCTGTCCTGGAAGAAGTTTAGAATTCGGATCCATTGGAGTGTCAACAGGTTTACAACCTGTCATTCCTATCTCCTCAAGAATATCTAAGGCATACTTCCGTTGTGAGATCACAATACCTGAGCTAGACTGTGCGACCTCAATACCCAGAAAATACTTTAGTGTGCCCAGATCCTTAGTCTGAAAGTGTTGAAAGAGATGTTGCTTCAATTTAGTAATACTATCCTGGTCATTGCCGGTAATAACGATGTCGTCAACATAGACCACTAGATAAATACAGAGTCGTGAATCAGAATGCTGATAGAATACAGAGTGATTAGCTTCACTCCGAGTCATGCCAAAGTCCTGGATAACAGTGCTAAACTTACCAAACCAGGCTCGAGGAGACTGCTTTAGACCATAAAGTGACCGGCGCAAGCGACATACAAGGCCATGAGACTCCCCCTGAGCAACAAACCCAGGTGGTTGCTCCATATAAACTTCATCCTCAAGGTCACCATGTAAAAATGCATTTTTAATGTTCAGCTGATACAGGGGCCAATGGCGAACAATAGCCATAGAGAGAAAAAGGGGGACTGATGCTATCTTAGCCACAGGAGAGAAGGTATCACTGTAATCAAGCCCAAATATCTGAGTATATCCCTTGGCAACAAGACGAGCCTTAAGACGATCAACCTTACCATCTGGACCAAGCTTGACTGCATACACCCAACGACAACCAACAGTAGATTTACCTGAAGGAAGAGGGACGAGCTCCCAAGTACCACTCGTATGTAAAGCAGACATCTCGTCAGTCATAGCCTGTCTCCACCCTGGATGAGACAATGCTTCACCTGTAGACTTAGGGATGGAAACAGAGGACAAAGAAGATAGAAAAGCATAATAGGGTGATGACAAACGATGATAACTTAAACCGATATAATGGGGATTAGGATTAAGGGTGTTCCGTATACCTTTTCGAAGTGCAATCGGAAGAGACAAGTCCGCAGTAGGAGCAGGGTCAGGTGCAGAACGTGAATCAACCGGGCCGGATGCTGGGCGAGGACGACGATGATATGTCAAGAGTGGAGTGTCTTGTGCAGGGAGTCTAGGAGGAGCCACAGTAGACGTTCCAACGTTTGGAATGGGTAAGACTTCTGTAGGGAAGGTGAAGGAGGAGATATAGTAGACTCCTTAAAAGCCGGTATAGGTAAAACCTCAAATATATCAAGATGGTCAGCATGGTCAGAAGAGGCAAAGAAAGGTTTAGACTCAAAAAATGTGACATCGGCTGACATAAGGTACCTACGAAGATCAGGTGAATAACAACGATAGCCCTTCTGAGCACGAGAATAACCAAGAAAGACACACTTGAGAGCACGAGGAACTAACTTATCTTTCCCAGGAGCTAAGTTATGAACGAAACAAGTGCTCCCAAAAACACGAGGGGAACAGGGTATAAGGGTGACTGGGAAAACAATACCTCATGCGGAATCTAATTCTGGATGGGAGATGAAGGCATCCGATTAACCAAATAACATGATGTGAGAATTGCATCGCCCCAAAAACGCAGCGGAACATGAGATTCAATGAGAAGTGTGCGAGCAGTCTCAATAATGTGCCTATTCTTTCTCTCTGCAACCCCATTTTGCTGAGGGGTATAAGGACAAAAGGTCTGATGAATAATTCCATGAGAAGACATAAACTGCTGAAATTGAGAGGATAAATATTCTAAGGGATTATCACTGCGAAGAGTGCGAATAGAAACACCAAATTGATTTTTAATTTCAGCACAAAAATTTCGGAATATAGAAAACAACTCAGAACGATCTTTCATTAAGAAAATCCAAGTACATCTTGAATGATCATCAATGAAACTAACAAAATAGCGAAATCCCAAGGTTGAACATACTCTACTAGGACCCCATATATCCGAATGAACTAAAGAAAAAACAGACTCTGCACGACTCTCAATACTACGAGGAAAGGAGGCGCGGGTATGTTTCCCGAGCTGACATGACTCACACTCTAATGTGGATAAACTGGACAAACGAGGCACCATCTTCTGAAGCTTGGACAAGCTAGGATGTCCTAAACGACTGTGAAGTAAGTCTGGAGGATCTGCAACTAGACAGGCCTTAGAGGATGTTAGTGAGTTAAGGTAGTAGAGTCCGTCTGATTCAAGTCCTGTTCCAATCGTCTGTCCCGTACTGCAGTCCTGCATAATAAAAGAGTCATCAATAAAATATATTCCGCAATGGAGGGCATGAGTCAAACGACTCACAGATGCAAGATTAAAAGGACAGCCAGAGACATAAAGAACGGAATCTAGAGTGACAGAGGGTAGAGGATTTGCTTGTCCAACTCCTTTTGCTTTAGTTTGAGACCCATTAGCTAAAGTAACGTTGGGAAGAAACTGTGAATACGCAATATTTGACAAAAGGGATTTATTATCAGAGATATGATCAGAAGCAGCTGAGTCCACAACCCATTGTTCAAGAGGACTAGACTGGGAAACACAAGCAAAAGAATTACCAGCAACAGAAGTATCGGGCTGAGCAACAGTGGTTACTTGTTGAGACGTCTGCTTACTTGCTCGATATTTAAGGAACTCATTATACTCCCTTTCAGATACAGAAAATCCCTGGTTACCTGAAGGCTCGGTCTGAGCAACATAAGCATTTTTTGTTGGTCGATTATGTAAATAATGGCACACGTCACGAGTGTGACCAAGTTTATAACAATAAGAACACTTATCTTCCAAAACGACCTCCTCCTCGTCTATACTCCATAGTATGAGAAGCCCGATTGTCCACGGATTGGGAGACGAGGATAGATGAATCAAGTGTCTGTGATGAGCTCACTGGGTGACTTGGTGCTGCAGCAAGGCGAAGTAAGCGAGAGAATAATTCATCAACTGTGGGGATAGTCGGACTACCCAAAATCTGATCGCGTACTGAGTCAAGATCATTAGGAAGCCCAGCAAGAGTAAGAACTAGAAACAGCTTTTGTCGTTGCTCTTGCTGCTTTGCAACGCTAGCAGAAACTGGCATCAACGTCTCAAATTCCTCCATAGCTGCCTGCACTTGACCCAAGTAAGTAGACATATCTAATTCCTGTTTCTTTAAATTTGTCATCCGCGATATTACATCATAGAAACGAGATATGTCATTAGTGTATAAAGTACGAGCCTTTTCCCAAACCAAATAACATGTTTGGAATGGACAAAACAAGGGCATCAACTTGGAATCAATAGATCGCCACAAAATACTACATAATTGAGCATCAATCTTCTCCCAATGTGTTTTGGCTTTTTCATCTCCGTCACTAGACTCCTTGGTTAGATGATCCTGGACACCTTGGCCTTTACACCACAACTCGACAGACGAAGCCCAAGCCAGGTAGTTTGAACCTCCCATTAAAGGTTCTGAGGTAATCATAATTCTGGAACTGCCAGAACCCTGGTTTATAGATCCGAAAGGATCTAGTCCCAAAGACATCTTTGGATTATCAACTGAAAACTCGCTGAAACTGAAACAGAGAACTGACAACTGGCGCTGTCGGAAAATTTGAACACTGTAGCTGCCGGAAAATTATTGTAGCTGCCGGAAAAATTCAAAGTTGTCGGAATTGAAAAATAAAAATATGAATAGGCTCGGAATTCAAGGTTGAGCAAACTATCCTGAAGAAATTTTGGCCGGAAAGTACTGTAGCTGCCGGAAGAGTCAATAAAGTCGCCGGAAAAAACTGAAAGTTGTCGGAATCGAAAAAAAAAAAGGATGGGTAGGGTGTCCTGAAGGATTCACCGGAAAAAATGGCCGGAAGAGGTGCCACGCGCCGAGGGTGTTGCCGGCGCGTGGGGGCACGTGAATGGTTCTTTTCCGGATATTTTTTCTGGGGTTGGTCGGAATTCTCTTCCAAACCTCGTGGTGGTCTCGGATTTTGCACAACACCAACAAAAAAGGTAGTTTAGTTACGGACAACCTCTTAAGTCGCCGGAAAATTGCACGGCGACGAGGTCTTTCTTCCCGAAAGTAGCTGGAATGACGCACAGCTATAATATTCTCACTGTGGCTCTGTACCATGTGAGAAAGCACGGGAGAAAAAATATAACTCTTGATATTAAACATGATACAATGAGTCCTATATACAATACACATAACCTAACCTACTCCTAATACACTTTGGATTAGGGTTCTACTATTTACATATCTAACAAAAATAAGTAAAGAATTATAGTGAATTTGTACTAGAAGACTTTCATGTCTTACACTGTGAAGACGACAAACATCCAATCATGCATGTGGTCTATCTTACTGACTTTGTTCAATATTTACTAGAATAGTACTTCTAACAATTGTCATTAGCTACAACTTAGTCCCCAATATGAATGAACTATGTTAAAATCTATCAAAGTTTGAATAAGATTATTGCGGTGATTGTCGCGAGTCAAAGAAACAGCATCTATAGCAATATGGCTGCATCTACTGTCTAACACTCCCCAGATGCTACATTCAGGAAGCGCTTTGGTTATTGGTCATCTACTGCCTGGGGATTTTCCAGAAGAGCTTGTAGTAGTGTGGAGTTATTTCTTGCCTTTTCTTGTTTCTTTTGCTCTTTCCATCCCAAAACTCTTATGTTTAAGCGGAGACTTTTCTGTTTACATCAAATCAACCAGCGAACTAATAATATTATATATCATCAGAAGTTGATGGGGCTTCTTATGCTATTGTTTGAAAGGTGTCCTTCCAAACGTTTTACTTTTCTCTCACTGCATTGGAATACTTCATGTTTTTGTGATGGAGGGGTTGAATCTGTTGTCCTTTGACTTGTAAATTGATTTCACTAAAGTGAAACATTGGATTGGAAAAATACCTGATTGATTTATGTACTTTTGCAGATGTCAAGACTGCCACGAAAAATAAAGTTCCTCTAGTGCGATCACTGACTTTAAATTGGGTGACATTTTGTATCGAAACAAGCAACAAGGCTGTTATTCTAAAAGCACATAAGGAATATGTTCCCATTTGTATGGAGGTTAGTTCAATGGGTTACTATGTACTTATATTTTTAATATGCCTGGTCTTTCTTTTGATAAATTATTTTTAATTGTGATATCAACTCTCAAGTCTTACCTTTTTCCTTTCTTTACAACTCTAGTATGATTAGTGGTTTAACTTCTGCATTGTGCATACACAAAATCTTTGAGCCGAGGGTCTATCAGAAACAACTTCTCTAACCTCTCTACCTTCCAGGTAGGGAGGGGTATGGTCTCGGTACGCACTATCCTCCCCAGACCCCACTTGTGGGATTATACCGAGTTTGTTGTTATTGTTGTTGTTGTTGTTGTTGTTGTTGTTGTTGTATCATGCATACACAAAATCAACTTGGACTTTGTTTTGGGAGTACAGTTGTATTTTCTGGTAATCCTTTGTTGTTCTGCAGATTGCTTTATTCTCTTTGCTGACATCACATTATTGAAACATGATTGTTGAGCTTCTAAATCATAGTAGAAAAGATTGTGGTTTGTTACTTTGACGACATTCGGCTATGTATTGTTTTCCTTGGGATGGAATTCTCTGATTGTCATCTTTTTGTATATAGAATGTCCTAGGATTTACAATTAATATTTGAATGCTTCTTTAGCTTGGTACAATAGACCAACGTGGTCCAACCCTTCCCAGGATCCCATGCATAGGGGATATTTTGTGTACCCCACTGCCCTTATTAGCTTGGTGAAGTTTAAACTGCATTTAATATTTACGAAAAGGAAGTTTAATGTGTATATAAGGAGCATCTTTGATGCCCAAATAACATGTATTCAATTTTTGCTCATCGGAAAATTTCAGAACAGGTAGCCTAGCTGTTTAGAGGAAATTGTCGGATAAAGTTTGATAGATGAGTATGTTTATCTTTCCTCCTTTTTAAGAAATAGATGCTGTTTTATTTTCAATTGCAATGTATCATTTGGCTTCATTGAATTCTATGTTTGGATAGTTATCATTGCAAGGATATTTATCCTTTCCATCATCTGATAGCATGTGTCTTAGATGGTTTCGTCCAGTCTTCCCTATCTTTTCTTCCTTTGATTGGAAGTTTTATTCAATTGCTGCCTTTTATCGTTGCTTATTTGAATGTTGAGATGGACCTACACGGCTTGCAGTGACGTTGCTACTTTTCATCTCCTGATACACTCTCCCTTAGATTATTTCGTCTTGCCTGTATTCTCTTTTGAATGGATGCCAAGTTGATGACACTGGTATATTATGTCGCACAGAGCCTGAATGATGGAACACCAGAAGTTAGAGATGCTGCTTTTTCAGCCTTGGCAGCTGTGGCCAAGGTACTTATTTCTGGGATTTTTCTCTCTATTTGTAGAGCTTCTCACTCAACTCTCCCCTTGACCTCTCTTGCTGTGTTTTCCCTTCTTTATCAAGTCGGTTGGCATGAGACCTCTGGAAAAGTCGTTGGAGAAACTAGATGATGTTAGAAAGAAGAAGTTATCCGAAATGATTGGGGGCTCTGGTGGTGATCCAGCTTCCACATCCAGCTCTGGTTTGAAATTCTTTTACTTCTAAAAGTTTTCCATTCTGTATGTTGTACTATTATCTGTTTATTGCTTTCATGACTGTCTTAACATACTCAATTGTAAATAACTCTCAGGTGCAGTCCCATCATCCGGAGGAATTATGTCTTCCACCCAGGTGACTATCTTATCATATGGTAATCAATACTATTTGAGTTATTTTGGGAGATTGTAGGCACACTTTTCGGCTTTACTTTACCAGTCTTAAATATAAGTTCGCAAGTTAATTTGACTTATTGGTTCTAACTCCAGTTGATGTATTTGTATTTGGAGCACTCACTGGTACAGACATTTGGTTCCTAGCTAGTTGGGGCTGTTTAAAAAGTTTTTTTCCTTGTCTTTAGAGTTGTATTCAAGTAGATCCCATACTCTCTATGTCATACGATGGCAAACATCATTTTTTTTTTCTTTTAAATATTTTAGGGTATTCAATATTTGGAAATCATCTGTCCTTATCAGTCTTAGGTGGATTTTGTTTGTCGATATCTTTTTCCCTATTTTATTCTTATATCATTCTAGTCTGTGTTCATTCAGTTTTAAGCATATTAAACTTACTCGTCTTGTAGTCTTCAACTGGATCACTTGTTAAGAGGTCTGCAGTGAGCATGCTTAGTGGAAAGAAACCTGTCCAGGCCGCTGTAAGTTTTGCATTCTATTTCCTGCCATAAGTTTTCCTTACACAGAGCCTCCTTATTATCTTTCTTTTGCTCTTCTTTTTGTTCTTCCTCATTTTTTCTCCTTATGATTCTAAGCCTCCTAGTAAGAAAGGTGCATCTGCAAAATCTGGTACAAGTAAGAGGGGTGATGGAGCTAGTCAGTTAAAGGCATCTAAGCCTGTTGAAGTTGAAGATGTTGAGGTGATTTCTAATCCAAATTTTGCTTTTAGCTTTGCATCCTTTTATCATTCTTAATACTGTAGAAATCGCACATGATTAATAAATCAGTTTTGATATATGAACAGCCTGCAGAAATGAGTCTTGAAGAGATTGAAAGTAAATTAGGCTCCCTTATACAGCCGGAGACGATTACTCAGTTGAAGAGTGCAGTGTGGAAAGAGAGGCTTGAAGGTTTTTTCTGTCTTTCTGTCGAATCATTTTGTGCGTATCTAGGATGTAAAAAAAGGATGGACCCCCCCCCCCCCCCCAACACACACACCACACAAAAAAGAAGAGGAAGAAGATGGAACTCTGGATATACTTATGGCCTAAGTCCTACTTTCTCCTTAATATGGAATAAAGAATGAGGACAAGCATACAACTACCAGAGTTCCAGCTGAGAGTATCTACTTTATTTTGTTATTTTGTTTGTCTTAGTTTCACTATCTGTTGTTGCACTAGAACATTGATAGTGTTGTGTTTTCGCGATTCTGTGTTCTGTTGCTGTGCCAATTCTTTGAAACCTCTCTTTTAACCCATACAAACCGTAGTGGCATTTGATCCCCTTATTATACCAATTAGTGGATCCTGTAGGTTAGTAAAATATGTATGTACCCCTATAGCAGTTAGCATGGGTCCATGTAAGATGTGGATCCGCTTCAGTGAACTTTCAATCATTCGAATGTTGCAAAGTTTTGTGGTAGTTATTTTAAAAAGCATTTCTTTTCGTTTGGTTAACTTGCTAGTTTTCTTTATTAGTCCCTGCAGTTACTTGCATTTGGACCTGATGTGAAAACATCTTAAGAGTGCAATATGCTTTTTGATGTATTCCTTACACCTATGTTTGTTACTTTTTAGCTTAACAGTTGATAATATTTCTCTACTATCTTATGCAGCTATTACTTCATTCAAAGAACAGGTTGAAGCGCTAAAAGAGCTTGACCCTTCAGTTGAGATTTTGGTCCGCCTGCTCTGTGCTGTTCCTGGTTGGAGTGAAAAGAATGTCCAGGTTTTTCTCTTTTACCTGAATTGTCCTGAGTGGAGATGATTTTGATCTGGAAAAGTCACACAGCTTTCTTGGTTTTTGTCAATATATATATCAAAGTTCAGGTTCAGCAGCTGGTTATTGATATAAGTACACACATTGCTTCAACGGCATCAAAATATCCAAAGAAATGTGTTGTCCTTTGCCTTCAAGGTCACTCTCCCTTATTTCTTTTTCACCTACCTAGTTTCATCAGTGTACCATGCTATTTATTTTTTGGCTGATTGTCCTTTGCCCTCAAGGTCACTCCTCTTTTTTTCTTTTTTATCCTACCTAGTTGCATCACTGTACTACACAATCATTTTTTCTGGGCTGATTTTAAGTTAGAATTCATTTCTTTCAGGGGTAAGTGAAAGAGTAGCTGACATTAAAACTCGTGCTCAGGCCATGAAATGTCTTACTACATTTTGTGAAGCTGTTGGTCCAGGTTTTGTTTTTGAGAGAGTAAGTAAAGTATTGTGCATGCAGTGCTTTTTGGTTTTACTTCATGTTAGGAAATACTGATATCTGGATTAAGCTTTTGAAATACGATTTGTCTATACTTGCATGTTACTCAGCTAATACCTTTTTGATCTGCTTTATTTTAGCTTTATAAAATTATGAAAGAGCACAAGAACCCTAAGGTTCTTAGTGAGGGCATATTGTGGATGGTTACCGCAGTCGATGACTTTGGTGTTTCACATCTTAAACTAAAGGTAGTCTGAGCTTGTAAACTTCTGACTCCACTCATGATTGATTCACACTCTAGGGTGGCTTAGTCTTAGAAAATGGATATCTTTCCTACAGGATTTAATTGATTTCTGCAAAGATACTGGCTTACAATCCAGCGCCGCAGCCACAAGAAACGCAACCATTAAACTTATTGGTGCTTTACACAAGTTTGTTGGTCCAGGTGAGCTGTCTTCTTGGATAATTATTATGTGCCTTTCAGATTATGGCTAAAGCTGAAATGTACTTATTGTAATTACAGATATCAAAGGATTCTTGTCTGATGTAAAACCTGCTCTTATTAGTGCACTTGATGCAGAATATGACAAAAATCCATATGAGGTATGATTGATTGCCTTCAACATTTCTAGTCCTTGTTAGTTGTGGCTTTAACTTTTTCTCCATATGTAGGGTGCATCTGTAGCCCCAAAGAAGACTGTAAAGACATCAGATGCGCCATCCTTGTCTAGCGGGGGGCTAGATAGTCTTCCTCGTGAAGACATTAGTGGAAAGATAACTCCTGCTTTGCTCAAGGGACTGGAAAGTTCTGACTGGAAGGTACGCCCTATGTTATTGATGTTATCAGCAATTTGTGTCTTAGTAGTTCTGCTGTAATTCTTGTTTCCCGTTTCAGGCCCGTTTAGAATCTATTGAAACTGTAAATAAGATATTGGAAGAGGCCAATAAGCGCATTCAACCTACTGGAACTGGTATGGTGTTCTTATTGTGTTGTGAGTGGTATCTTGCAATTGTACCTGTGTGCGTTTGAACGCCACGTCATATTTTCTTTCCTTAACTGTGCAGGAGAGTTATTTGGTGCTCTTAGGGGCCGTCTATGTGACAGCAACAAGAATTTAGTCATAGCAACTTTGTCAACTGTTGGTGGTGTTGCTTCAGCTATGGGACCAGCAGTTGAGAAGTCGAGCAAGGTTCAATTTGATCAGAACCTCAATCTTGTTGTGTCAGTCTTGTTTCTTGTTATTGATTATTCAATTATGTTCTTCATTGCAGGGGATTCTGTCGGACATATTGAAATGTCTTGGTGACAATAAAAAGCACATGAGAGAGTGCACTTTGAATACACTAGATTCTTGGCTTGCTGCTGTTCATCTTGATAAAATGGTCTCCATCTCTCAAGTTCTGTAGTATGTTAGAGTTTTGGTTTGCATTGTTCAACTCATTGACAATCACGTTATTGTAGGTGCCTTACATTACTGGTGCACTAACTGATGCCAAACTTGGTGCGGAGGGCCGCAAAGATCTCTTTGATTGGTTGTCCAAACAACTAACTGGAATGAAAGAATTTCCTGATGCTGTACACCTTCTAAAGCCTGTTGCATCTGCTATGACGGTAAATTGATGGCTCTTGCCCTAATCGTTCAGTTTCTGGCGTATATTCTCTGCCTCCTTTTACTGGACCTTATTGTCGATATCTTGCACTTAGCGATTGCATTTTATATATTAGGATAAATCTGCTGATGTTCGGAAAGCAGCAGAAGCATGCTTTGGAGAACTTCTTAGAGTGTGCGGGCAGGAGATGGTATATGAGCTTTACATAGTTTTAAGCTCTTTCTGCTTGTTTACACCAATTAGTTGCTTGATATGTCTTTCTTTTTTATTGCGTTACTCTCTAATGTAGGTGAGCAAGAACCTGAAAGATATTCAAGGACCTGCTTTAGCTATCGTTGTTGAGCGATTGAGACCATATGGGGCACTTCCAGGTACACTATATGCTATGTTCTAACTTTATGTTTTCTTTTAAGTCCATTAGTAGTGGTAGCTCTTTACAAATCTATCATTTTATCTTTTTTGGTTTACGTGATTGCGATAAATTGTTTTTCTTATCAGAAACCTTTGATCTTGGAAGAACATCTTCCACTGGGACAACATCGAAGGTGGGATCAAAGATTGGAAAATCCACTGGTCCTGCTGAACGTGCTTCTAGGCATGGAAACAGAGCTGGAGCTTCAGTATGTTTTTATATGCTTGAACGGTTCAACTCAGGGAGCAACTGGAGTAATGATTTTCTTCCTTTTATTTATTTCTCTAGAGAGCTATTCCTACAAGGAACTCAAGGCAAGAGACCTTAATGTCTGTTCAGGACATTAGTGTCCAGTCACAAGCTTTGATAAATGTTAAGGACTCGCACAAGGTATATCTAATTTCAGGAAATACTGTATTGGTGTTATCTATTCCTTTTTGTTCAGTAATGCTATGACCGAATACATTTACAGGGTGAAAGAGAGAGAATAGTTGTTCGCAGATTCAAGTTTGAAGAGCCACGGTTGGAACAAATACAAGATCTTGAGGTTTCAAGAAGTTGCATTTTGTAGAAATTATAATTCTTGCAGTAATTTTCATTTGATTGGTTAATCTCATTAATGTTTAATGGCACAGACTGATCTGATGAAGTACTTCAGAGAGGATTTGCACCGGAGACTTCTAAGTACAGACTTCAAGAAACAAGTTGATGGAATAGAGATGCTGCAAAAGGTGCTTTTATCATTAAATTAACATTATTTTGTTAATTCGCTATCGTCAACCATATTCCTTTTGCACTTTTCAGGCGCTTCCATCAATTGCGAAGGAACTAATTGAAGTTCTTGATATAGTACTGAGATGGTTTGTCCTGAGGTTCTGCGAATCAAACACTTCCTGCCTGCTCAAGGTTTATTTCTATCCCTATTCGTTTTATTTGTCCTTTTCCTTAATGAGATCACATTATTTTTTTTAGCTTTGTTGCCTTCTCTCCTAAAGTCATTTCTATACTTTACTGTGATAATGTTTCTCAGGTTCTGGAATTTCTGCCTGAGCTTTTTGAGATGTTAAGGAACGAGGGATACATGATGACTGAAGCTGAAGCTGCCATTTTCCTTCCTTGCTTGGTTGAGAAGGTACTTGTCCAATGAGCTCCTTTACTTAAAATTGTACCCTACACCATAAAGCTTGCTCCTCCAGGTTGGACCTCCATAGCCACTTCATCAACAAACTTTTATTATGTATTCAGAGATTCTTGATTCCTAGTCCCCCCAATAATCTTGTGATTGATAAGTGATTTGCATTTAACAAGGTTGAAAGATTTCCTGTCCTTGGTACTATGCCGTAAGATATCCCTTTTATCAGTTCTTTGTTTGTTCTTTGTCGGGAGAGGGAACAAAGACTTAAGAAAGTGGTTAATGAGTGTGATGATCATTTGGCAATGGCAACACCATCCTTTTCTTTAGCACAAAATCAATATTTTTCTCCTCCTGGCTCCTGCATAGGCAAAAGAAGAGAGACATGAAAAGCAACCGATTGCAAGACGAGAAATAGTTATTGATAGCTTAGATCCTTAGCGTTTTCTTATTTATTACTGGCAATCCCTATTATATTCATCTTTTAGATGTGTGTATATAGACATGCCTGTAAATCGAGCTAACTGCCTTTTCTGGTATGCAACGCCTTCAGATAGCAGACTATGTTAGACGTTTGGTTTCTATTGTAGTCTGACATTGTTTGATGTTACATTCACACACAAAGGGATATTTAGGTGTGTTAACTGATGGTCTATACATGTAACATCTCCTCCTATTTATTTCATATATTATTTTTGATAAGGTCCTATTTATTTCATATTAACACTGACCTGTCTGATATCTTCTTTCAATCTTTTCCAGTCTGGCCATAACATTGAAAAAGTGCGTGAAAAAATGCGAGAGCTAACTAAGCAAATCATTCATGCATATTCTGCTGCAAAGACTTTTCCTTATATTTTGGAAGGTTTACGATCAAGGAGCAATCGAACTCGTATAGAATGTGCTGACCTTGTTGGCTACTTACTGGATAATCATGAAGCTGAGGTAAAGATCCGACTGTATTGATCTTCTCATCTCTAGAAGTTGCGTAATCCTCACACGGTATTTCCTGCTCATAGATTGGTGGACAATTAAAATCGTTGAAAGATGTTGCAAATTTAACAGCAGAACGAGATGGTGAAACTAGGAAGGCTGCGTTGAATACTCTTGCTACTGGCTATAAGATTCTTGGTGAGTGTTTGTGTTCTATGAGGCTCTTTAATTTTGTAAATGTTATCTGTATCTTCATCATCACAAAGATTTTGCTGGCAGCTATATTTGCAACTTACATCCAGACTAGTGGTCTAAAATGGATTTACAAAACAGTTATCCATCCATATTATCCACTAAAAATAGGTTGGATAATGAACTTGTCGAATATGGATGAAGATCCATATTACCCACTTAAAATATGGATAACCAATGAGTTTAACTTTTACATCGGGGGTTCCTCAAGTTTGGAGACTAAGAATTCTCCCAAAAGTGATCATATTTAAGAAGCCATTGATAATATTGATATCCATAATATCCGCTGGTTAACCCATTTTTTATCCATATTAAATATGAGTCGGGTCGGAAGCCTAAAGTGATCATATTTAAGAAGCTATTGATAATATGGATATCCATTATATCCGCTGGTTAACCGATTTTTTTATCTGTATTAAATATGAGTCGGGTCGGATATTTATCCGTTTCAACCCTGCCCATATCCAACCCGACCTGCTCATTTGCCACCCTTAATCCATACCTGTAACATGCGAGGCTTCCAAAACAGTAAAATTTGTGTTCAATTAGGCTCTTTTGTTATTAATACTGGTATAAGGTTGAGTTTAGCTGGCTATTGGTTGTAAGATTTCTTGAGCCCCCGGTTTGTGCGTTTTGTGCCTTCTGATCCTTTTTCATTGAACTGGATCGATTGTAGAATAGTTTGGATGTTGGTTAAGGTTCTAATTAAACGTCTTTCAGGTGATGACATTTGGAAATATCTTGGAAAACTGACGGAGGCGCAGAGAAGCATGTTAGATGATAGATTCAAGTGGAAGGTAAGCTTCTCTGCTCTTCTTTTTGCTTTGTTTCTTGCATATTTTCTTCTCTTTCCTTTCTCATAGACTTGCTCACTAATCTTTTCCAGGCTAGAGAGATGGACAAAAGAAGAGAGGGCAGACCTGGTGAAGCTAGGGCTGCTTTAAGGCGCTCAGTGAGGGATAACGGGTATCTAATTGCTTAGGATTTTTTTCTTGGTACACGCACCATGTACTGTTGATATTTAAAGTTTCTACTAGACAAGAAACTTCTTTTGGAGGAGTGTACCTTCAATGTTTAATGTTTCAACTAGACAAGAAACAACTTTTCCGGGGTATCAAATTACCTCTTTCTATGGACTGCAAGTCCAACCTTTTATTTAACAATCAACTGTCTAGGGCCTGGATAATTATAGAACACTTTGACCCTCATTCTCAAAATGTTTATTGAACACTTTGACCTTATAACTTACCAATTGCTGGTCTTCCTTTAGGTTTTAATTTGTTTTTGGTTTTGTTTCTATGGGAAAAAATAACCACATCTATTTGTGCTTTCGTTCTGCCTTTTGTACCCAGATTGAGCTCGTATTTTACCTTAAGCCAGTAACTTTCTTCTTTGACATTGGAAATGTTGATTTTCTGATCTCTAGGTCTGATATAGCAGAGCCGAGTGGTGAACTTTCACGGTCGTTAGCTGGCCCAATCATAAATAGGTGACCAGGAGATCCTTGCATCTTATTTCTCTTAACAATCTGAATCTGGGTTGCTAAGGTTTTTTCTTTGTATGTTTGTTTTATCTCATCTTTCCAGGGATATTTATAACAATACAGAGTTTCCGATGGAAAGAATTGTGAATCTCCGGCCAGTTTCTGGTACAATGGGTCCCTCTGACTGGAATGAAGCTCTGGATATTATAGCATCTGATTCTCCGGAGCAGGTTGTTATTCCTTTTGCTTTTTCCTGGATTAGGAGAGGTGGTTTTATCTTAATCACTGGTCATACCCCGTGTTTAAAGAAATATAGGGTTGTCTAATGCTTAAATACTCCATACGTCCGCCAGCAGCTGAATAAAAATGACTGTACTATAATAGTACTACATTATGTCAATATTGGGTGTTCTAATGATTGCCTAAAAATTAATATGATGCTCAATGTTTTTGTTTAAGAATATGGATGGTATTTGTATCCATTCAAATTTAGAAATCTGGATCCATATTTCAATTGCTGGAGTTTAATGCCTTCAGTTGCTGGTGTTTGTTTATCCTTTTATTTTTTGGGCATAAATTCTCATTGATGCACTTGTTGTGTATATTGCACATTTTGTTACGGTTGGTTGTGCATCTCTCTGTTTGTTTGTTTGTTTGGTTGTCTATGTCCTGATTATTCTGCTTTTGTGGATGTATCATTAAAGAGGATGGAGAGTAACTGTCACTTATTCACTGATGCAAGCAAACCTTTCCCTTGTTGCAGTCTGTTGAAGGTATGAAAGTTGTGTGCCATTTGTTAGCCGTAGCAACCAACGATCCTGAAAGCAGTGCCATGGACGACATTGTCAAAGATGCAGGCAAGCTTGTTTCCTGCTTGGCAAATAAGGTACAATACTTATCATTCCTTTTGTGACTCATTCTTCGTTATCTGTATATGCTTCACGCTGCTCATATTCTAGACCGACTACAGGTAGCAAAAACTTTTGACTTCAGTCTGATGGGTGCATCATCAAGATCTTGCAAATATGTGCTTAACACACTCATGCAGGTATGTGGTTATCCAATTTCTGTTAATTTTTCTCCAATACTGATTATTCCTTGATATGAACCAACACGTATTGGGAATTATCTCAAGCTCTGGTTGTTTCTTTGCCTGCAGACATTCCAGAATAAAACACTTGCTCATGCTGTAAAGGAGAGTACCCTAGATATCCTCATTACTGAGCTTTTGCTTTGGCTTCTTGATGAGAGAGTACCCCGCATGGATGATGGCAGTCAGCTCTTGAAAGCATTGAACGTTCTGATGCTAAAAATCTTGGTATTCTGATTTTGAAATTTCATCAACTAGACTGTAATACTTGTTTACCTTTGTTTTTGCAGACCTTTCCTGATTTTTTTCTATCTGTTGTGGTCCCTAATCTAGGACAATGCTGATCGAACATCATCCTTTGTTGTGCTGATTAAATTATTAAGGCCTTTGGACCCATCAAGGTGGCCATCTCCAGCAACAGATGAATCTCTTGTCATAAGAAATCAGAAGTTCTCTGATTTGGTTGTGAAATGTCTTATAAAACTTACGAAGGTAATTTTTATTGCTTTTCACTGCAACATTCCTGGGTTTTTTAGGTTGTGACATGTAGGAAATTTCTATCAGTATCTGCGTCTTTATGCAATATGTTAGTAGTAACTTTAACAACAACAACAACAACTACCCAGTATACTCCCACAGGGTGGGGTCTGGGGAGGGTAATACGTACGCAGACCTTACCCCCACCCGAAAGGGTGGGGAGGCTGTTTTCAATCGATCCTCGGTTAGTAGTAACTTTCTGGATGCAAAATCTATACATCTCTCTCAGGTTGTAGCAGTAATAATAGACAAGTTTCTTTCTTGAAGGTTGATATTGTGGCTATTAATCTTTTCTTTCACATTATGTAGGTTCTTCAAAGCACCATATATGATGTCGACCTTGATCGGATCCTTCAGAGCATTCACATTTACCTGCAAGAACTAGGAATGGATGAGATCAGGAGGAGGTGTCTTTTAATTAGATTTCAGTTTTTTTGCCTTTCGAGTATGTAATTCAATATGGATTGACAGCGGCTTTGTATCCTAATTCTCATCTTATTAAATATTGACAGAGCGGGAGCCGATGATAAACCTTTACGAATGGTGAAAACTGTGTTGCATGAGCTTGTCAAGCTTCGTGGTACTGCCATTAAAGGTCACCTATCAATGGTGCCGATAGACATGCAGCCACCACCCATTATTCTTGCTTACATTGATCTTAACCTTCAGGTCATGCAGTTTTTTTGCATTCATGTGGCTTCTATGCTCTAGTCATTCGTCTGGAGTTCCCAACTGATGTTAATAATCTTTCAGACCTTGGCAGCTGCAAGGATGTTGACTCCGTCTGTACCTGGGCAAACTCACTGGGGTGATTCTGCAGCTAATAATCCAGCACCTGCAACACATAATGCAGATGCACAGCTGAAGGTATAGTGTGTTGTTCGCCATCATTTTTTTTAGCTTGTTTTCCTTTCAAAAGTGTATTTTCCTTCCAAAAGTGTATTTTCCTTCGTTCATCAGCTATTCCACGTTACAATCTATTACATTTCAGTAGATCACGTGAAATACAATTTTGTTGTATTGTACTAGTTGAAAGGGAGCCTTGGAGCAACAGTAAAGTTGTCTCTGTGTGACCTATGTCATGTGGTTCGAACCGTGGAATTAACCACTAATGATTGCATTAAGTTAGGTTGTCTATGTCACATCCCTTGGGTGTGGCCTTTCCCTGGACCGTGCGGGATGCTTCATGCACCGGGCTGCCATTTTCTTTTGTATTAGTTGATAAAAATGTTGTGTTACATTGTGTGTTTTACAGCAAGAACTTGCTGCCATATTTAAGAAGATCGGTGATAAGCAAACATGCACAATTGGTCTTTATGAGTTGTACCGGATCACACAATTGTATCCCAAGGTATAATACTTCATCCTGTTAAGTGTCACCTTATGTTCCTGCCTATAATGCTGAACTTCTTGTAATATCATTTTGTCCAATCTGCTTTAGGTTGATATATTTGCTCAGCTGCAAAATGCTAGTGAGGCATTCCGAACATATATTAGAGATGGTCTTGCCCAGGTGTGAATTGGATCTCTTTGACCTACACATTTATAGACTCAGAGTTGTCAGTCATGAAGCGCAATTGTTGTGTGTAAATGATATTGCAGATGGAAAAGAATGCTGCGGCTGGAAGGACACCTTCTAGTGTACCCATGTCAACTCCTCCCCCATCTTCATTAAACCTGTCTTCTCCCAAATTTGGCACGTTATCTCCCGTAAATACAAACCCATTGAATAATGCGAAATCTGTAAACAATAAAGTTGAACCATCACAATTTAGTTTGCCACCATCATATGGCGAAGATGACAGGGGTGGTAATGCCCTGCTCTCAAGAGGACTCTCATCTGAACATTTGGAGTTACGGCACCAATTGGGGGAGCAAAGAAATGATAGATTGCCTTCTGGAGGTATGCATGTGCTAAGCTATTTCTCCTCTAGCCTTTTCCTTCTTCTTTTTCCCTTTTTGATATATTAACTTTCCGCAACAAATGTCAGTTACCAGTTAGCTTTTGTTGCAGTTACTAGTGGAACACTAGAAGCAATCCGCGAAAGAATGAAAAGCATGTCATTAGCAGCAACTGGGGGGAACCCGGACCCAAGTAGTAGAACACTAATGTCCATGAATGGTAATGTCAGCCACATGGTGTCAAGTCAAGCTCCTGGTATTGAACATTCTAGCGTTGAAAATTCCATTCAGAGTGGGGTTCTTCCAATGGATGAGAAGGCACTTTCAGGTCTCCAGGCACGAATGGAAAGGCTAAAGAGTGGATCTATGGAATTCTAGATGCAGAGCTTCATGATATTTTTTGGTTTAAGTGTGATTCTTCGGGCATTCCCAGTGAACTTGCATCATATGTTGCTTTATGTTTGTCGAGTAACACCTTAACCACTATACCATAGTTATCAGCTCATGCTCTTTATAAGTGGGGAAAGCTCAGGTCCAAGTTGCTATCTGAATTCTATGGGACAGAGATGTGTTATTGAGATCTTGGAGATTATGTAATGCTTCAAGGTGTACCATAATGGTTTTATCCGGCAGGGTTAGCTGTATATTTGTAGAGATATCTACCGATTTGAATGTCTTTTTGATATTATCTAATTTAATTGAAAGGCTCTCGTGTGTTTCAGAAATGCTGATTTAGTATGTTACGCCTCAATAGATGGCTACGTTCTGCCAAGGTTGTTGAGAGTTGTATGACGGCACTTAGCTGTTGTAATCTTCTGATTTTTACGTTTGATTCTGGCTCTATAGTTGGTAAGAAAAATACTGTTAGTATCTTAACTTGCAAAAATGAATAATTAAATCATTTTCATAATATAATTTAACTATAATTCTTTTATATGAGGTAGTAATAAACCCCTAATTATATGCCCTGACGATGGACGCATTGGCATACCATATCCAAGGGGAGATGCCATGGTGTATGTTATTCGCGGATGATATAGTACTGATTGATGAGATGCGAGACGGTGTTAACGACAGGTTGAAGTTCAGGTTCCAAGTTGAGTCTAAAAGTTTCAAGTTGAGCAGGAGTAAGACTGAATACGTGGAGTCCAGGTTCAGTAGCGTGCCGGGTGAAGCGGACGTGGACGTGAAGCTTGATTCACAAGTCATCCAGAAAGGGAGCCTCAAGTATTTGGGGTCGGTTATACAGAGGGGTGGGGATATTGATGAGAATGTCATGCACCGTGTAGGAATGTGGTGGATAAAATGAAGACTAGCGTCCAGTGTCCTGTGTGACAGGAAGGTGCCTCCTGAACTTAAAGGAAAGTTCTATAGAACGGTGATTAGGCCAATCATGTTGTATGATGCAGAGTGTTGGCAAGTGAAGAATTCTCATATCCAGAAGCTGAAAGTTGCAGAGAAGAGGATACTTAGATGGAGGTGCAGACACAACTAAGCTAGATAAGATTAGGAATTACGATATTTGGGTGAAGGTGGGTGTGGCTCCCATGGAAGACAAGATGCGGGAAGCTACGTTTAGATGGTTCGGACACGTGAAGAGGAGAAGCTTGGATGCACCAGTGAGGAGGTGTGAACGGCTGGCCTTGACGAGTAGGAGGAGAGGTAGAGGGCGGCCTAAGAAATATTGGGAAGAGGTGATCAAGAAGGACATGGTACGGGTGCAGATTTTCGAGGAGATGACCCTTGATAGGGAGTTGTGGAGGTCGAGCACTAGGGTTGTAGGTTAGGAGATAGGAGGCTAGTGTGATAATGTCTTGTTTTCGGCGGCTAGGGGGCGTCAGTTGTGTTCTTAATACTTCCTTAGGGTTGAAAGTTAGGCAAAGTTAGGCTATAGTATGTTTAGCGGCCCTGTATGTACATATTATTCCCTTACGTATGTAGTATTGTGCCTTTGTTGATGCTTTAGTGTTAATACTTTGCTCTCCATTTTCTGGTTATTGCGTTGCCGGTGTTATCTGTTAGGATTTCTTTGCTGCTCTGATACATTGTCTCTTTTCTTCTTGTGCCGAGAGTCTGTCGGAAACAGCCTCTCTATTCCTCCGGAGTAGGGATAAGATCTGCGTACACATTACCGTACTCAGACCTACATGTGAGATCTCACTGGATCATTATTTCTTGTTGTATGAGGTAGTAAGAAATATTACTATGTCGGTCGATCACGCCCAAACTTTTTCATAAACAATCTTTTGGTTAGATTACCTTTTCCGTAAAGAATGATGTGCCCATTCTTCCGGCTAATTTTTGTGTGATAAGTGATAAGTGTCTATTATCATGTTTAGTAGCTTGAAAGTAAGAAAGAGCACGCAACGCGGAATTAAATTTTGTTCAAAAGTAAAAAGGTAAAGGAATATTTTGTACCAGAGGAATTACAATTTCTTTCTTATATTTCTGAATAGTGTATATAGTACTTTGAATTTTGATTTTTTTTTAAAAGTTTTTCAATTTAATAAGTTCATGTTTTTTTAACAAAAGGGTCGGGATATTTCCTTTAACTATCCGACTCGTTTCTCATTTTAGCTCTTCCACATTTAAAATCTTTCCATACTTTTAGCTCCATCATAGCTTATAAAATCATTCCTTATTTAAATCGTTTCCTTTTGGTTTTCCCATGTCCTTCATGAAATTTCTCACATCCTAGACGGAGAAACTTAAAAAAATTGTGGTTTCGACGCAATTTAGGTTTCTTTTATAAACCTGATCTCTCTTTTTTTCTTTTGTTATAAAAAATGCTTCTGACAATGTCGTTTGATATATTAGTGTCCATTGTTGGACTTACTTTTCTTTTTATATTTTCAGAATCATTCAGATGTTTATGAAATGCTGAGATGACGTTGTAACATTTACTTTTAATTTGAAACAGAGTTAAGTATTGCTTTTCTAGTGTTGACTTGTCCTGCTGTGTGCATTTGCTTTTTATGCTGAAAATGCCGATGAAGTAGTGAACAAATTGCTGGAATACTCAGCTGCTTTCTATCCTATTATTCTTGCCTAGATTGATCTTAACCTTCAAGTCATGCAAAATTTAGCACACTATATGCTTTCTATTCTCTGGTCATTCATGTGGAGATGTTAATAATCTTTCATATCATGACAGATGCGCATTGATGCTGACTCAGTCTATTCCATTTCCAGCACCTAAAACACATAATACAGATGCCCAATTCAATAGTATACTAACGTCTTTGTCATCTTTTTTTCTAGCTCGTCTCTCTCTCAAAAGTAAAATTTCCTTTATTCATCAGCTGTTGCTTGTTACAGTCTGTAAATTTTCAGTAGTTTTCCAATATTCCGGCTTTGCTCTTATAGCTTTAAGATTACCCGATACATAATTTTGTTGCATGGTTAGTTAATAAGGAGGTTTTTTTTATGTGTTTTACAGCAGGAACTTGGTGTCATATTTAAGAAAATTGGTGACAAGCAAAATAATTTATATTTTTTGTGCTTGTTATGAGGTTTCTGAGTCTCTAAGTTTGTGTCAGAAGATACAAAAGGAATGTTCCTATTCATGAAAATTGCATCCATTTGTGGAAAAAGGGCAATCCCTGGACACTGTTGCCTTAAATTACAGAAGAGATATTCAGTAACTTAAGTTGCCTTGAATTCAAACCAATTATCAGTGGGAACACACGGGATAACTATATATTTATAATACAATATATAAACATAATACTAATCTAGCTATATGTAGATTAAGGGGTTTATTTGCTATTTAAATTTTTATTTATTTCATGTTTTAAGTCATATTACAACAACAATCCAGTATAATCCCACTTAGTGGGGTCTGGGGAGGGTAGTGTGTACGCAGACCTTACACCTACCCGTGGGTAGAGAGCCTGTTTCCTAATAGACCCCCGACATCCCTCCCTTCAAGAACTTCCCAGACTCGAACTCACAACCGTTTGGTTGGAAGTGGGGGTTGCTCACCCCTCTTGTTTTAAGTCACATTATCCAATAGAATTTGAATCAAGAGAAATAAATCGAATTGGACAAAATTTATTCTGTTTGATGAAAAAACTCATTCGATCCGACTAAATATACACTATAGTTCAATCTTCTTTACTAATAGTTGGTTTGCATTAAAAGTAATAGCACCCGTAGTCATTAGATCATAGATTTACCTCTGATTAGGCCTTCAATTTAAATAACATGACATATAACGTTCTTATAGGTCAATCAGGGGTGGTCCCAAGTGGAGAGAAGTGAGTTCAACTGAACCCGCTTAATCAAAAAATAATAATGTGTATATGTATAAATTATGGCTAAAACAAGATAAATTTTGTATAAAAATTAATTTTGAACCCTCTTATACGACTTATACCACTTATGTTAGTTATGGACTTCTCCGACTGAACCCGCTTTCACAAAATCGTGGGTCCGGAGGTCAATATTTCTCTTTATTAAAATTTTGCAAAGATTAGCCGATAAAATTTGAAAGATGTCAAAGGGGTGTAGTCTCATGACTCTAAAATTAGAAAAGAAGTCAAAAAGAAACAAAGATTAGTTGGACGCTTCATTGCACCTGGTGGAAAACACGTGACCGCTTAAGTTTTCCTTTACTGGAACCGTGACCACTTTATTTAAAAGACGAAAACAGTAACTTTCTACAACTAAATTTGTAAGGATGGTGAAAATTTATTCTCATTTAATGATTATACGATATTATTAAATACATGTTATGTGTTTGCACACATATTTCTTTAATTTAATCATATTTAAGTAATATAATGTATTTTAGCAACACAATTTAAAGACAAATTTTTATAACAAATACTAATCTATAATCTCATGAGAAAAGAGAACTAACTTGATATCATTTGGTTAAATTACGGAATAACTTCTTAAAGGATTTTTTTATATATGTACCAAATTCAAAATTATATTACCAAAAATATTCATAATACCTATATTACATTTTTAGTTCATATTTTTTTTTTTTCATTCTATGTACCAAATGAGCCCCACCAGCCAATCACCCCAAAAAGGAAGGAATATATTTAACTTTTGTGTTGGTTAAAGTAGAAACATGTTGTAGTTGAACTTGACTTTAATTATGGATATTAAAGTGAAAAGGGGAAAGTAAGAGCGGGTCTTACTACAATTGAAGAATAAAATTTGGGAGGTAATCTTTGTACTGCCTAGAACCAATTTCTTAAATGATTCTATCTACTTCATAGACCTACATTGTCTACAATTGAATTAAACCTACATTGGAGCTTCATATTTGTTGTTCATATAATTGAAATGGGAAAAAGTAAGAGTGGGTTTTTGTGAGACATTTCTTTTCTTTTGGTTGTTACGTTGTATGTGTACCGAAACCTTTGAGTATTATATTGATCTAATATCCGAATTTTATTGGCGGATGCATTAATGTTTTAGGCTCTCCGGTAAATTTGTCATACTTTTTTCTTGGTATTTCTGATTTACAGTTCTTGTTTGTATTATTTTTAGTGTCCTCTTAATTTCATGTTAGCCATGATATACGTATTTAATTGCAATTAGCTTTCAAATTGAAGTTGCTGAATGTGATTCTTGAAGTTCACAAATTTTGTAGATAAATCGTAGTTGATACTATCTACAGTTTATATTTGTAGTTATTTTGTAGCCATGTAAATTAGTTGTGTTAATTATCTGTATGAATTGTAGTTGCTATTATCTGCAACTTTATAAATTTAGTTATTTTGTTTTGTGCAGAATGGACATTATTTTGCACCACATAAGTGAGGTTACATGCAGGCTATCAAGGAGGAAGGGTGCTCCCGCTTTGGATGAGAAGACTGGAATGTTGAAGAAATAGTCAATTGTTTTCCTAATTTAGTTGTGGTAAATTTGTAGTTGAAGAATAAGGATCTACTTTTTCGGAAACAATCTACCAGCTTATTGTATTTAATTTTATAGTTGTATATGTTCATCATTTTTATGAAATACCTTCAAGTTCCATTTCATAATCGTATATAACTTATAAGCTTATTGTGTTTAATTTTGTGGTTGTCTATGTTCATTATTTTTATGAAATACCTTCAAATTCTAGGTAACAATATTATATAAATGCCACATGTAGTTAGAGTAAAGAACAAACAAAATAAATAGATACTATAATCATAGAGATATATTATCCACAAGTTATCTACGTACCATCTACAATTTTGAATGTGTACATTTCGGAACATTATATCTAAGGCCATTACTCTTTTGTTTTTTCTCTATCTTCTCTTCTCTTCTCTTCAAATAATACTACCATAGTACATAGCTTCAATAGACGTTGGTTTGTGTTGAAGACTACAAAATAACTACACTTATAAAGTTGTAGATAATAGCAAGTACAATTTATACAGATAATTAACATATGAAATGTAGTTGCTATTTTCAACATAATTGTTCGCATTTAAAAAATGTAATTTTAGTGTAATGCGTTACCAGATTTTTGGTAAAAAGTAATATACTTTTAGTGAAATTGTTGTTTGGTAATAAGTTGGAAATGGTAATGAGACAACATGTGGATAATTTATTTGAATGATTATAGTATCTATTTGTTATATTTGTTGTTTAATCTGAATACATCTGACATTTATTAGAATGCAAAATAACAATATTTGTAAAAATATAGAAAATAGCAACTATAATTATCTATAAAATTAAGACAACTAATCAACATGACTACAAAATAACTACATTTATAAAGCTGTAGATAATAGAAACTAAAATTTATTGACATAATTAACACAGCTAATCTACATGACTATAAAATAATTACAAAAATGTAAACTGTAGATAATATCAACTACAATTAATATACAAAATTAAAACTACCAAACTACAATTTAACAACTGTTATGAAATAATATAAGAACAAGAACAATAATACAAGAACAAGAACAATAGAGAGAAAAGTAGAAAGAGGAGTATTCTTATTGATACTTTGGGATGATTTACAATGGAATAGAACCCCTTTATTTATAGGGAGGTGGTGACTTAGCCACCAAGTAGTAAACCCTAGAATCTCTCTAAATATAGACATTCACCTTAAATAGAGTTCTATTTATAACACTCCCTCTTGAATGTCTATTCAATAATGTGCCTCGTTAAAACCTTAACTAAAACAAAACCCAATGGGAAAAATTATAGAAAAGGAAAAAGAGTACACATGTTTGAATATGCGCCTATTGGTTGCCTCGTTAAAAACCTTGCAAGGAAAACCCAGTGGGACAAAATCTTGTAAGGGAAAAAGAGTGCAACGCGCATTAACTCCCCCTGAAAAGAGCATCAATTCACATCCTTGAACATTTGCATTCCAATCTTGTGCACCATCTTCAAAACGATCTTTTGTAGAGATTTAATAAATAAATCAGCCATATTGATTTGAATAAATATTCCGCACCTTGAAATTATCATTCTTGATAGATATGAACATCTTCATATAATGTCGTGGAATGACTCTTCAATATCTCCATAGAGGTATTCTCGATGCCATCATGCTTATAGTTATAGCAAGATACATATGTACACAAGTTGCACTTAGGATGTGGTACTTCAGGACCAAGAATTATATATGCTTCAAGCAACTTCAATCATTGACTTTATACTTTCAAGTATTTGAACTACATGTCCAAAACTACATGTCTTTCATATGGGATCAATTCTGCTTGAATTGTATCTCTCCCATTTAGCCAATATTTTTATTTGTATTTGACAAACATAAGATCTTTATCGATATTTAGCGCTATCATAGATGTCGTCGACGAACATTATATATCGGTTCCAATAAATTTTCATAAAGACATAACATGGAGATCTCTTTATTCGTATATTCAGGTACCTGAATCTCTCATGAGATTTTATGAAGTGTTATGTCATGTGATCTTCTAGATCACTTGCCTCCCCATTATGATCACTTTGATCATTTGCTCATCTTCTTTATTAAGAAGTTATTTTGAAACCGATTTGTCTATACGCTTTAAGCGTATCAAAGACTTTGTCCTTCTGGGACTTAATATGAGCATTTGCAGTGAGAATTTTACTTTCTTTGGGTCAGCAAATGCGTATAGCATGCTTTGCAGTATGTTGCAGTTGAATTATCCTTTTATGAACTTCAGGTTCATATTATGATATTCGAGGATCTATATATACAAATGATAATTCATCCCATGTAACCTTTTCTCAAGTGTTTATCATGTCTCCCCCTCATGTTAGAAAAGCTAATTTGTTTCCTCAACTTTGAGAGTCCATCTTTGTGCATTATGGTGTTAATGAAAATATACACCGCACATCAATAATAATAAGATGAAATTATTTGGTTCCTGACCCTGAACCACTTGTGAGGGGAGAATATAATATACTCTCGTATACAACGTATATCAAACCGATATATATAACTTTGTTCTCATAAGAAACAGTTTAGCTATTAAGTGGAGGCACTCAATAATTATCTTGCTAAAACAACTATGATATAAACCAACTTATCAAGATGAACTATCTTGAATGGAAAATCTGGAAATTATGCTCGAAGTTATATTACTGAGCAATTTACCTCGCAAGCACCGGCCAGGCTGCGGGTTAATAACGATCGCGCATGTAACCATATCATAGATGCATCATATGTGGTAGACATGGCAGGTGAATGGGCCCATATTCACCTTTGGTATTTCCAGAATTTATGAGATTCAACCCGAACTCTTTAGCTGGTCAATCAATTAATGAGAACTAGTAATATAAGAGAATTCGTAAAGAACTTTCTAGTTCTTTAATATTTACCCATATGAATTCTCTGTTACTGCACATCATACTTAAAATGAGATGGCTAACCCGAATGCCAACTGAATAAATTATCAATATTGATAAACTTCAAATTTACACCATGACATGTGCAATTATAAATAAACTTCAAGTTATTATGGTATGGGTTTTTATACCAATAAATATCCACTTTATTGTGGCATTCTTTTGTTTGTGTAGTACAAACTGGAGAATAAAGCGGGTAGCTTTTCATATACAAATTATCCCGCTACAAGTTGTAGTAATAGAAGATATCAAATCTTTCCTTTATTTATAGTCTCAATATACTTTCGCATATACTTTGGAAACTGAATAAGTTTCTTTGAGACTTACTACCACACAATACCTTATTGGTAATCAATTGCGTTTCTCCAACATAGTAATAATTAGCTCTTCTAGAGCTCTCAGTTAATTTTGTACTACCACAGATTCATCAACATCCATGTGGTGAATATCTCTTTTAAAGAGAAAGTTATACCATTATGGTCATGGTCAAAATTATATGCAAGATATGTTTCTTGCGTTATCGTTGTCCTTTAATAGTCATATTTCCAAAATATTTTGGCGTACAATAGGTACGTGACCAACGATCATTCATGCCATAATAATGATATTATTTTCATATATCATCTCAAACCTCCTTCTAGGGGTGAGTGTGGTATATTCAATACCAATTTCATGTTTATATTCTTCCAATAATGACTATGTATTCGTGAATCAGATGTTGTCACATTCACTGCGGGGATATGTGATTTTGTTATCCTTTTCAAATCTGTAAATGCGTCTGGCATTCGATTTGCTAATCTTTGCAAATGGATAATATTTTGCATCTCTTTTTCACAAATAGAGGTATGTGGATCAAGATGAGATAATGATGCATTTTTCCACAAAATTTCCGGTTTGGTTTCACCAACTTCTCCCCCTAATTTTGGGAAAAGTGTCTCATCGAATTGACAGTCTGCAAACCGTGCAGTGAACAAATCCCATGTCAATGTTTCGAGGTAGCGAATAATGGAGGGTGATTCAAACTCAACATATATTCCTAACCTTCTTTGCAGACCCATTTTGGTGCAATATGGCGGTGCTACAGGCACATATACTGCACATTCAAAAATTCTTAAGTGGGATATATTAGGTTCATGACCTAAAACTCATTGCAACGGGGAATATTTGTGACAATTCGTCAGTCAGAGACGAACTAGCATTGCTTCATGCAAAATGGCGTGATCCCAAACCGAAGTGGGCAGCCGACGAACTAGCATTGCTGCATGCAAAATGGCGTGACCCCAAATCGAAGTGGGCAACCGACGAACTAGCATTGCTGCATGCAAAATGGCGTGACCCCAAACCGAAGTGGGCAGCCTCGTTTTCATGAGTAAATGTGGTATTCAAGATTATTCTCATCTATTGTCTCAACATGATATCCATTTTGAATGATATCTTAAAAACTCAACAAATTCCTCTTAAACTTGGAGGAGAACATTGCATTCTCTATGATAAATACTCTTCCTTTAGGCAGAGTTATAGTTGCTCTTCTGGAGCCTTCAATCAATTTAATTCCCATGGTTGACAACAAAAGAAAATATACGAACATGAGAATAAACAAATTCAATCCGTTTGTTTCATATTTAAACAATATTTTCAAAATCTGTTGAGGTTATTCGAATAACTGAGTTGATAGTCGACTATCTTGGGAAGCAGTCATTAGGTTATTCGAATAACTAAACCTGATATTCGACTAACTAGCCTTGCGGAAAAAATACAGTTTTAATGCGAAATATTGGTTAGTCGAATAACTAATTAGTTATTCGACTAACTTAGTAAACGGTCATCAGGTTAGTCGACTATCTAAATCAGATAATCTACTATCTTAGTAAACAGTCATCAGGTTAGTCGACTATCTAAATCAGATAGTCGACTATCTTGCCTTGCGGAAAAATCCAGTTTTAATGCGAAATATTAGATAATCGACTAACTGTTAGGCTAGTCGATTAACTCTACTGGAAAATAAAAATATCTTTGAAATTTAAGCATATTGAAACATTCTAAAGAACTAATACTAACATTATATCATAAGCTAACTAATACGAGCTGATACTAATGACTATTAGTTTATTCACTAACTAATACAAATAAGTAAAATAAAATCAAACAATTCCATCTTCCTTCATCACAGATCCATCACCAATTAAGTGGTCTATTTTCCCCTCAGGGTGCTCAAAGAAGTCTGCCACATCCAAGTGGGTGATGTCAAAATTGTCGTCAGAGACAGAATTGGTTTCAGGGCATTTACCTTTTAGAGATGCTTGATAAAGCTCAACCAAATGTCTTGGTACACGGCAAATTTTCGCCCAATGCCCTTTTCCACCGCAATGATAATATATAGTTTATGAACTATTTGCTTTTGGATTCTCATCGCATCGTGCTTGTGGTAGAGTGACCAACTTCAGGTTGTCATATCTCTCCTTTAAGCCATTCCACAAGATAGGTGGATCTTTGACTGTGATATATTCAATTTTCAAACCTTCATCAAGGTGATGGCGCAAGAAAATCAAGGCCTTAGCACAGTTTCAAACCTTCATCAAGGTGATGGTGCAAGAAAATCAAGGCCTTAGCATAGTCTTGGGTGGATGCATTATTTCTGTCTTTAATGGCGTCTCCAAGACCCATTGCATCCAAATGGATTTCAGCATCCAATACCCATGTCATATAGTTCTTGCCCGAAATTTCAAGGGCAACGAACTTTCTTTTCATAATGTCAGACATAAAACAAAATTACATCAAGAGCGTGTCCATACTTACGGGCTTTATTACAATTATCACATTCACTTCTGGGAATGGATCATAATCATCTGTATGTGCTATATACAATCTCATGTCAAATATTACTTTCATAAAGTGAAAGATTATTTTGAGAATCTTTATTATTCTCATTATCACAATGATGACTATTATAATTCCGTCTATTGCCACGTCCACATTCATTGATACCTTCATGGTAATAATTTTGTCTTCTTTCAGACTTATCACATACTGCTACCACATTCTCTAAAGGGAATGGAGCAAATTAATTGGACGGATTTTTTAATTCTTTGCCCACAATCATACATGAATTTGATCATGGCAAGGCATAGAAATTTTACCACTTCATGTGAGTGTAATTTCTTACAAACTCCGTTGGAGTTATAATCAAACTTTGTTGTCTTTGTTTGTATATGAAATCAAATCGTAGAATTTCAAGAATTTGAAAGAGAAAAGTAAAATACTTACCTTAAATCCTGAATTTTAATCAGATTAAGGAAGAAATTGTTTGCGTAGACAGATTGGAAAAGATGCAATAATCCGGCATGGACCATTGGCGGATTGTCCTTCCCATCCATGCACAAGCCAGAAAATAGTTCATCGGGAAGCGGCAACAAATTCCGGCAACTTTGGTCGACTCCGGCGGCCAATTTGATGCCGGAGAACGCGACATATTTTTCCATATAGAAATTCTGGAAGAAGGAAGAAATCAAATTCAATTGGTTAGAGACTCGTGCTGATAACGTGTTATGAAATAATATAAGAACAAGAAAAATAATACAAGAACAAGAACAATAGAGAGAAAAGTAGAAAGAGGAGTATTCTTATTGATACTTTGGGATGATTTATAATGGAATAGAACCCCTTTATTTATAGGGAGGTGGTGACTTAGCCACCAAGTAGTAAACCCTAGAATCTCTCTAAATATAGACATTCACCTTAAATAGAGTTCTATTTATAACAACAACCAATAAAATATAGTTAGCTGATCGATTGTTTCCAAAAAAGTAGCTAATTTACATGACTATAAAGTAACTACAAAAAATATAAACTGTAGATAATATCAACTACAATTAATCTACAAAATTAAGACTACTAAACTATAATTTAACAACCAATTAAAAAATATTTTTTTACAACTAATAACTACATTTATAAGTTGTAGATAATAGCAACTACAATTTATACACATAATTATCACAGCTAATTTATATGACCACAAAATAACTACAAATATATACTGTATATAATATCAACTACAATTAGTCTACAAAATTAAGACTACTAAACTACAATTTAATAACAAATTAAATGTAGTTAGCTGATAGATTGTTTCCAAAAAAGTAGCTAATCTACATGACTACAAAATAACTATAGAAATATAAACTGTAGATAATATCAACTACAATTAATGTACAAAATTAAGACTACTAAACTACAATTTAACAACCATATAAAATGTATATTTTTACAACTAATAACTACATTTATAAGTTGTAGATAATAGCAACTATAATTTATACACATAATTATCACAGCTAATTTACATGACCACAAAATAACTATAAATATAAACTGTATATAATATCAACTATAATTAATCTACAAAATTAAGACTACTAAACTACAATTGAAGAAAGAGTAGATTTGCTGCTCGTTTTGAGTTCTCCACCTCGATTGACAAGGCTAGTAGTTGGAACTAGCTCTGCCTCAACTTCCTATATCTCTTGGAACTAGCTCCACCGCGTCTTCCCTTGCAATGGAATCCAACTCCGCCATCCACTCGCTCATATTATTTCCAGCTAGAGGCATGGCTTCCATGCATTTCCAGTCTGGTGTATCAGACAACAATGAAGTAGATCTTCTTTCATTTTGCAGTGAATAAGCGTCGAGTTCTCGGTTGAAAGCCATAAATGCCTCATCTTTAGAAGCAACAAAGAGAAAGAAGGAGAGAGAGAGTGAGAAAGAATAATACGTAAAGAGAGAAAGAAGGAAAGAGAGAGTGAGAAAGAAATGAGGGAGGAAAAGAGAGGGTAGCACGTGGGGATGGGTATTTAGTAAAAAAAGATAAAATATAATAGTATTTTATTTGTATAAGTGTGTTAGATTATAATTGTGTCCAATTAAGAGGACCCACTAATAGTGTGGTTAATTTGAATTATGATATATAGTTAGTAATTAAGTTTAGGAATTGTAATTAAATCAAAAGTTAGATAATGAATGTAAAAATTTAGTAAAAATGATATATACATGTAAAAATCCCATAACTTAAATCCTATAGTTGGTTTAGCATGGGAAGGAATATTGTTGCAAAGCTCTATATACCGCTTTTTCCTAGTGTATAGCTTGCTAGAAAGAGTAGAGAAATATAAAAATAAAAAGTAATAATATAGGGAGTCGTTTGGTTGGAAATAAATTATTCATGGTTAGTTATCTTACCCTTTCATAAAGATAAAAAAATATTACAATTTCGGAATTAGTTATACTATGAATTTATACCAACCAAACATGTGATTAACTCATTTCAATTTAATCTTGAAATTAATTATCCCTTATCTTTTGTACCAAACGAGAGTTCGGAAGAATCAACAAAGCTTAGTAGAGTATACAAAGCAGAAAAAGAATAAAGTAATTTGGACATGTTCCTACAAGTCTCCTTTGTGAGAAATTTAAAAATAATCAGATTTATCATTGGTCGTTGAAAAATAACCAGTTTTCAAAAGTCATCGAAATTTAGCTACTTTTTATGTAAAGATGAATTTGAGCGAAAATAATGTTTAAAATCCGGAAAATACGCCCGCAAATTTTACGGGAGTTCCAGCATAAGTATGCTTGAACTCCCGCAAATTTTACGGGAGTTTCAGTAAGTATAAATTTCCAGTATAATATATTGAAATTTGGAGCACTGATGCTCCAGTCTCCCGCAAAATTTATAGGAGTTAGCAAAGTATACCGGTCCAGCATAATATGCTGGAATTCGTACACAAATGTACCAGAACTCCCGTATATTATACTGGACCGGTCCTTATTACAGTAAAATAATGACTATTTTTCATTGACTTGATAAATGCTAACTATTTTTGATTGACCAGTGTGAAAACCGACTATACCATAATATTTTAACGTCTCCTTTATATAGCTTTACTTAGTCAACGAGTAGCCCATTAGTTCAAATATTCCCACTTTATTTTTTTGGTATGCTTGTCTATGTTCAAAAATTTCTAACATTCTTTTATATAGTAATAAAAAGTTAAGCTATTTTGGTTGCAGAGAGGGAAAAAAAGAAGAAAGAGAGAAGATAAAGTTGGTAATAGGAAGATGGCATCGACGCTGTTGCTGGTAGTGGTTTTTGTGTTTGATCTGATTGCTTTTGGACTTGCTGGTGCTGCTGAGCAGAGAAGAGCCACTGTGAGTTCTTATTTAGCTTTCACTATCATATTATGTATTGTATTGTCTTTGTACTTTGAGTTGGTAAATTGAACTCCATGCTCAAATTACTAGCTATTTTAGGGTTACAGTATGAGCAGTCGTTATGAAATAACACAAGCAAGCCTTACACTGGTTGAGGATAATTGGATACATAGTTTCAACTTTCTAGCTTGTTGAGTTGATGTCCGGGGAAGGACCCCGAAGTTGATTTTGTTGCGTAACCAAATGTATATAGTGTGAATGAGTCACAATTACTATAAAAAAAATTATGGTAGCCACTAAATAATAAATAAGACAATAAAGCAACAATAAAAGAAACGCCAGATTTAACGAGGTTCGGCCAACTTTGCCTACTTCTCGGATACAACCAATATTTTATTCCACTCCAAAAATACAAGAGAAATAATATTGTTAGAGTTACTGCTGCTGAGCAGTCCACTGAGCAGTCCAAACAGCCCAAGTCACACAAGCCCACCTGACCGACTGGCCCAACTGCACATTACATTATTGTCTGGCCCATATTCCAGAAGTTTCTATACTTGTATTGTATTCTGTATTTGTATTTTATATTTTGTATTATATTGGACTTTTCTTTGGTACAGAACATGACAGAGAAATATACAGAAACATTTCCCTCACCTTCTCTCTCTATCTCTCGTTCTAGTTCCTCATTTCATCAGTTTTTCCTTGTTAAAATCTATGTCATACGGTATGTTAACATGGTATCAAAGCGGGTATTCTGATTCAGCTCATCATCAGCTCTCTTCCGATGTTACCCTCGTCGATTTTCATAAGAGGTTCTGTGATATCGAAAATCTAGGGTTTCCCTATTTGCTGGGTTTTCTTATTCTCTATTTTTTTCTGCTGCGATCGTATGTTTAGTTGAGGTTTCTGCTTAGTCGAATTCATCGGTTGGATTGATTCGATTTCTAACAGTTTGCATACCCACGGATTGTTAGTTTTTTTTTGGATTCATGGAGGAGAAATATAATCGTTTCTCTCTCTACTAGAAATAAAATAGGATTCGTTGATGGAACGGTTCCTAAACCTCCTGAAAATTCCCCTCATTCTAGGCAGTGGGATATGTGTAATAACATGGTTATCTCCTGGCTCACAAATTCTCTTACGCCAGAGATAGCCGAGAGTGTTCAGTATTCTAACACTGCTCAAAGCATTTGGACTCAACTTAATAGCAGATATGGGACAGTGAATGGTACCAAAATCTTTGAGATCAAGCAAGAGTTGGCATCTACCAGTCAGGGATCCTTAGATATAGCATCCTACTTCAACAAGTTGAAGAGATTGTGGAATGAGCTGGGTTTTATGCGTGCATCACGGGGCAGCACCTGTACATGTGCTGCCAGAATCGAACTTCAAGAGGAGGAAGATGAAAACAAACTGCATCAATTTCTCGTGGGGCTTAATGATACATATGTGGTTGTTAGGGGCAACATCCTCATGCTGCAGCCTCCTCCTTCTCTGGACAGTGCATACAACATTCTACTTCAGGATGAGAGGCAAAGACAAGTTACATCTTCACCATCTCAATTTCATGGTGACTCCAGTGCTTTTAACACTCAGTTCATCAGCAAATTCCCTGGAACACCTATTCATTCTAAGCAATTCAATCAGAGAGTCAGTTTTGATGTCAACAAGACAGGTTTAGTATGTAGGTACTGCAAAAATCCTGGTCATATAATTGAAAAGTGCTACAAGCTCCATGGGTTCCCACTAGACTTCAAGTTCACAAGAAACAAAAGAACTGCATCAAATGTTGAGGTGCAGATGTAAACTCTGTTGAGTCTTCAAACAAAGCTGATAATGCTCAGGGGTATTCTGGCTCAGACTCTCTGATCCCTGGCTTGACTAAGGACCAATATTCACAACTCATGTTACTGCTTCAACAGACACAAGTTTCAAGGTCTCAACAACAGTCCAACCTTATGGCATCTGCCAACTTTGCTGGTACACTTTCTTCCTTCAGACATTTAGAGAATGTATCTTATGGTGCTTGCATGTTAACTAAAATTAGTGATTGCATTTGGATTATAGATTCTGGGGCCACTGATCACATGACTTCCAATAAAGATCTTATGTTTGATATTGAACCATTAGTTATTCCATACTTAATTTCCTTGCCTAATGGTTACAAAGTCAAGGTAACATGTACTGGATCCATTCAATTTCTTTGCTTCACTCTACATAATGTCCTTTATATTCCCAGTTTCCATGACAATCTCATCTCTGTATCCAAGCTAGTTCAACAGTTGAATTCTATTGTCCTATTTACTAAGTTGTCTTGCTTGATGCATGCCCCTTCTCTGAAGAGGCCACTGGAAATTGGTAAATTGGACGATGGTCTTTACAGGCTTGTGCAATCTTCCTCCTCTTCTATTCAATCTCATACTTCTTGTAAATACCATTCTCCATTAGCTGTTGATTCTGTTTCTTCCTCTCATTGTACATACCATTCTGAATTGAATAAAATGGAGATTTTATGGCATAATAGACTAGGACATATACCTTTTATCAGAATGAAGGACATTCCTTCAATTCCATGCAAATTTGCAAATAAACAACCTTTCATATGCACTATTTGCCCATTAGCTAGACAATCCAGACTGGCATTTCATGACAGTTCTATTAAGACAACACATGCTTTCCAACTTATTCATGTAGATACTGGGGTCCCTATGCCACTCCCACTCATAATGGTTGTAAATATTTTCTGACAATAGTTGATGACTTTACTAGAGCTACCTGGACTCACCTTATGGGGTCCAAGAGCAATGCCTTTCCTCTTATCAAGGCTTTTATTGCCATGAACAAAACCCAATTCTAGACTGTTGTCCAAACCATTAGGAGTGACAATGCTTTTGAACTTGGATCCAGTAGTTCTGGCTGCAATTTCTTTGCTGAAAATGGAATCCTACACCCAAACATCTTGCTCTCATACACCACAACAAAATGGTGTGGTTGAATGAAAGCAGATATCTGCTGGAGACATCCAGAGCCTTACTCTTTCATTCCCAACTCCCCCTTAGATTCTGGGGTGATTGTGTGCTTACTGCAACCTATATCATAAATAGATTCCCTTCCAAACTACTTAACAATGTATCCCCTTTTGAGTTGCTTTTTGGACAGACCCCCTCTTACAACCATCTTAAAACCTTTAGGTGTCTTTGTTTTGCTTCTGTTCCCAAGCAACAAAGGGACAAATTTCAGCCTAGGGCTGATCCTTGTGTTTTTCTGGGTTATCCTGTGGGTAAAAAGGGGTACAAGCTGTACAACTTGAAGACTAAACTGACACTAGTCTCCAGAGATGTGGTCTTTCATGAAGATGTCTTTCCCTTTGCCTCTTCAGGGAATTCCTCTTCTGTTTCTCCTCCTACTCTTACTCCATCTCCTGTTCCCTTTCCTACTACTGATGATTCCTTGCCCAGTCCTTCTTTTTCACCTTTTTCCTCCTCTGTACCTCCTCTTTCTCCCTCCTCACCTTCTCCTTCTTTGCACCATCCTCCTCCTGTAGCCACTACTCCTGCTCCCAGAAGGTCTAGCAGGACTCACATTCCTCCTGCTCATCTCCAGCAGTATGTCTGCAATCTCCCTCCTTCTCTTGCTGGCTCCAGTTCTTCTTCCACTTGTCTTCATACTTTGGTTAACAGTGTACAGGTTGAGCCTACTTCTTACCAGCAGGCTGCATGTCTCTCTGCATGGCAGGAGGCAATGACAAAGGAATTTGCAGCTTTAGAGGCTAATCAAACTTGGTCTATAGTTCAGCTTCCCCCTGGTAAAAGACCTATTGGCTGCAAATGGGTGTATAAGATCAAGTATAGAGCTGATGGATATGTGGAAAGATATAAAGTTAGGGGTGACACACAAGTTGAGGGAGTAGATTTCGATGAAACCTTTTCCCATGTTGTCAAGTTTTCCACTATTAAGTCCCTCATTACTGTAGCTGTTAAGCAGAACTGGTCCCTTTTTCAGCTTGACGTCAATAATGCCTTCTTGCATGGTGATTTGGATGAAGAGGTTTATATGAAACTACCTCCTGGGCTATCTTTTTCCTGTTCCTCTTCTTCTTCTCCTTTGATCTGTCTTCTTCAGAAATCCTTATATGGATTGAGACAAGCTTCTAGGCAGTGGTATGCCAAGCTGTCTCAAGCCCTCTGTTCCAGGGGCAATTCTGCCTCCTTCAATGATTATTCCCTCTTCTTTAAGAAATCTGCTTCTTCTATTGTTTTGTTGGCTGTGTATGTTGATGATATTATCCTGACTGGTAACGATTTGGAGGAGATTACTACTTTAAAAAGGTTTCTGGACCTTGAGTTTAAGATCAAGGACTTGGGTGTCCTCAATTATTTCCTTGGCATAGAAGTCACTTATCATTCTGATGGTCTGCTTCTTCATCAAAAGAAGTTTATTTCTGATCTTCTTCATGCCTATCACTGTGAGGAGGTTACCCCTGTTATCTGCCCTCTTGACCTCTCTGTCAAGCTCAAACAGGATGAAGGTGCTCCTCTTCCTCCCCTGAGTCTTATAGGAGCCTGGTGGGGAAACTCAATTTCCTCACTCACACCAGACCTGATTTGGCCTTTGCTGTGCAACATCTCAGTCAGTTCCTTCAGAAGCCTTCATCATCTCACATGCATGCTGCCTTACACCTCCTCAGGTATCTCAGAGGTATTTTTGATGTTTGGGTTTTCATCAACAATAGTCCTGATCTCTCCCTGTCTGCCTTTTGTGATAGTGACTGGGCTTCCTGCCCGGATACAAGGAGATCTATTTCTGGGTTTTGCATTTTATTAGGTGGGTCTCTTATTGGCTGGAAGGCTAAGAAGCAGCCTGTGGTCTCTCTTTCTTCTGCTGAGGCTGAGTACAGGGCAATCAGTAAGGTTGTTGGTGAGCTCACTTGGCTTGTTAGACTTTTATCTGATTTTGGTGTTTCTGTTACTGCTGCTGTCCCTGTTTTCTGTGACAATCAGGCAGCACTTCATATTGCCAAGAATCCTGTGTTTCATGAACAGACCAAACACATTGAAGTGGATTGCCACTTCATCAGAACCAAGCTTCAGGAAGGCCTTATTCCCTTGCATCATGTTCCCACTGCCTCTCAGCTTGCTGATGTCTTTACTAAGCCATTGACTGGGATTCTGCATCACTCCATTCTTCTCAAGTTGGGGGTTCAATCACCCTCCACCTTGGAGGGGGGGGTGTTAGAGTTACTGCTGCTGAGCAGTCCACTGAGCAATCCAAACAGCCCAAGTCACACAAGCCCACATGACCGACTGACCCAACTGGCCCAACTGCACATTACATTATTGTTTGGCCCATTTCTAGAAGTTTCTATACTTGTATTGTATTCTATATTTGTATTTTGTATTATATTGGACTTTGCTTTGGTACAGAACATGACATAGAAATATACAGAAACATTTCCCTCACCTTCTCTCCCTATCTCTCGTTCTAGTTCCTCATTTCTTCAGTTTTTCCTTGTTCAAATCTATGTCATACGGTATGTTAACAAATACTAAAGAGAGAAGATACAAATGCCTTAAACAAATGAGAAGGCAAATGAGGTGTGTTTAAATCCTAAACATTAGGCCTTCTTTTATAGGGGGAAAATCTCCCACCAAAACATAACCCACCGATGTGGGACTTTGGCATTCTGCCAATCTTTAACAAATCTCCACCTTGGCAAAAATTCCACATCTTCAATTTTCTCTCTATAACAAATTTTGGTTGTGTCTTCATCTTCAATCTTCAGTAATATTGATCAAATCCAAACAATATTGAAACTTGATCGGAGTCACCACCTTTGTTAGCATATCAGCAGGATTCTCCGTAGTATGAATTTTCTTCACCGTTACTCCACCTTCTTCTATGATTTCTCGTACGAAGTGATACCGAACATCAATGTGCTTCGTCCTAGCATGATAAACTTGGTTCTTCGCTAATTGAATAGCACTTTGACTATCACAAAAAATTGTGATACCTTTTTGTTCAGTACCAAGCTCCTTTTGCAATCATGCTAGGACGAAGCAACTGTTCTGCCTCTGTTGTAGACAAAGCAACTGTTGACTGCAAAGTAGACTTCCAGCTAACCGGTGCCTTTGCAAAAGTAAACACATAACCAGTAGTTGATCTTCGTTTGTCCAGATCACCCGCAAAATCTGAGTCACAATATCCAACCACAGACTGATTGTTTTCCTGCTCAAAAACTAACCCAACATCTACAATATTATAAATATACCGTAGAATCCACTTCACAGCTTGCCAATGCTCCTTCCCTGGATTATGCATATATCTGCTAATAACTCCAACAACTTGTGAAATGTCAGGTCTCGTACAGACCATTGCATACATCAAGCTACCAACAACATTTGCATATGGTACCTCTGACATATACTCTCGTCCAGCTTCATCGTTTGGCGACATAATAGTAATTAGCTTAAAATGGGGAGCAAGTGGAGTATTAACTGGCTTAGTCTTGTCATATAGGCCAAAACGTTGTAGTACTCTCTTCAAATATTCTTTCTGAGATAAATATAGTTTCTTTGAACATCTATCTCTTATTATCTCCATGCCAAGAATCTTCTTTGCCTCACCCAGATCCTTCATCTTGAACTCCTTCTTCAGTTGAATCTTCAACTTATCAATTTCTTCTGAATTCTTGGAAGCTATCAACATATCATCAACACATAGGAGAAGATATATAAAGGAACCATCTTTAAGCCTGTGCAAATACACAGAATGATCGTATTTGCTTCTCTTGTACCCTTGCCGCAACATAAACTTGTCAAATCGTTTGTACCATTGTCTAGAAGATTGTTTCAGACCTTACAACGATTTTTTAAGTTTGCACACCATATTTTCCTTTCCAACAACTTTGAATCCTTCTGGCTGAGTCATGTAGATTTCCTCCTCCAAGTTTCCATGTAAAAACGCAGTTTTTATATCCATCTGAACTAGTTCCAAATCCAATTGTGCTACCAAATCCAACATGATTCGAATGGAGGAATGTTTTACAACTGGAGAAAACACTTCATTGTAATCAATCCCTCCTTTTGAGCATATCCTTTGGCCACCAATCTAACTTTGTAGCGAACATCTACTTGTTAGGAAATTCTTCCTTCTTTGCAAATACCCATTTGCATCCAATTGCTTTCTTTCCCTTCGGGAGATTGGCCAATCTCCATGTATAATTCTGATGAAGGGACTGTATTTCATCATTCATGGCAATCCTCCACTTATCTTCTACTGAACTTTGGACTGCGTCTTTATAAGTGGTAGGAACATCATCAGCTATAATTGAAGTTGCACAAGCAACTGTCTCTATGAGACGAACATGTTTCGTTATTGTCCTTTTTGCCTGCTAGTTGCTATTGATTCAAGTTGTTGTTGAGGTTCCTGAGTTGGAATTTCCTCTACTGGCTCTCCATCCAGAGTGTAATCTTCATTTGTTTCCTCCTCTGCTTGTGTAGGAAAAATAAATTTTCCTTCAAACTCCACCTGCTTAGAAGCACCATCATCCTGTTTGGTATCTTCACTTGTTACCTTATTTACCATAGCAGATTCATCGAAGGTAACATCCCTGCTGAATATTATTTTCTTTGTCATAGGACACCATAAGCGATATCCTTTGACTCCAGAAGTAATCCCCATAAAAATAGCCTTCTTTGCCCTTGGATCCAATTTTGACTCTATCACATGGTAATATGCAGTTGAGCCAAACACGTGCAAAGAGTCATAATTTACAGCAGGCTTTCCATACCATTTTCAAACGGTGTCTTGCCATCAATAGCAGCAGATGGTAGACGATTAATGAGGTGGCATGCATATGTAATTGCCTCAGCCAAAATTATTTGCCCAAGCCAGCATTGGACAACATACACCGTACCTTCTCCAACAAGGTCCGGTTCATGCGTTCTGCCACTCCATTCTGTTGTGGTGTATGTCTGACAGTGAAGCACCGGACGATGCCATCATTTTCACAGACCTTGTTGAAATGATCATTTTTGTATTCACCTTAATTGTCTGTGCGAATACACTTGATCCTCCTGCCTGTTTGATTCTCCACCATCATCTTCCATTTGAGAAAAATTCCCAGCACTTCGTCTTTGCTGTTCATTGTATACACCCATACTCTTGGGGAAAAATTGTCAACAAAGGTTACAAAATAGTGCTTTCCACCCAATGAAGGTGTTTTGGAAGGACCCCAAACATCAGAGTATACATAATCCAAAATGCCTTTCCTATTATGCCAAATTTAACCCTTGTTTGTTTCCCTTTGACACAATGCTCGCAAAACTCCACGTTGCAAGTCTTTACTCCTTTCAACAATCCTTGATCAGATAGAGTCTTCAAGAATTTTCCTCCAGCATGTCCCAAGTGCATGTGCCATAGCCTGGTTGCTTTTGCCTCTTTGTCGTCACTGGACGTCACTGTCGTTGTCCCAATAATTGTACTACCACGATAGCGGTACATGTTATTGTTCTTCCGATTAGCCTTCATTACCACTAGTGCACCAGAGCATACTCTCATCACTCCATTTTCTGCAACAATTTTGAACCCTTTTGATTCTAGGGCTCCCATAGAGATGAGATTCTTTTTCAAATCCGGTACATATCGAACATCTGTTAATGTTCGAATCATTCCATCATGGTTCCTTAATCGTATTGAACCAATGCTGTATGAGGTAAGAGGGCTATTATCTGTTGTGTGGATAACTCCATATTCTCCTTCTTGAAATTCCACGAACCAGTCCCTGTTAGGACACATATGATAGCTACAAGCTGAGTCCATCAACCATATGTCTGATGATGTTGATGGCTCTGTTGTAACTAATGAGAAGTCTGAGTCATCACAATCGGCTACATTTGAATCCATAATAGCCTTTCCATTGTTATGTTTTGCCTTTTCTACAACTTTGGACAGTCTTTCTTCCAGTGCCCCTTTTCTCGACAAAAGGCACATTCATCTTTGCTGGGTTTAGATCTTGACTTAGATCTTCCTTTCTTTGTCCTCATTTGATTTTGAGGACGACCCCTCACAAATAGTGCTTCTTCTTCTCCGCCATTCTGTTTTTCTCGATTTCTTTGTTCATAGCTGTACAAAGCCGAACAAACTTCTCTAAGAGAAACTTCATCATTTCCATGGAGTAGAGTAGTTTCAAGGTGCTCGTACTCATCAGGAAGTGACGCCAACAACAGCAAGGCCAAATCACCATCATCATAAGTTGTATCCATATTTTGTAAATCTGTGATCAACTTATTGAAAATGGTGATGTGTTGGTACCAGGAACATAGGTGAAGTGAAACAGACTCTTCTTCATGTACAATTTATTTTGACTGTTTTTCTTCAAAAATTTATCCTCCAGTGCTTTCCATTATCTATTTGCAGAATTTACCTTTGTATATGGATATTTCTGCTCTCTAGCAAGGTAGGATCGAATAGTACCGCAAGCAACACGGTTGGGAATTTTCCAATCTTCTTCTGCAATAACATCTGGTTTCTTTTCTTTAATGACCATATCTAGCCCTTGTTGAAAAAGGACATCTAGAACCCCGCCTTGCCACATCCCAAAATGTCCGGACCCGTCAAAAATTTCTACCTCAAATATCGCATTTGACACAATTCTTGGCATAAGCGAAGATGCCAATGATGACGTATTGCTGACATTTGATGTAGATTCTTCTTGTTTATTGTCTCCCATTTTGACACAAATATTTTTTAATAGCTGACGACAAAAATCAAGATTATTTCTTTTCTGATGTAGAAGATCAGACCAGGCTGCAACCACAGAGCATACCTAGACAGAACCTTGACTCATTTACCAAGATAAATCTTTTCTGATGTGGCAGATCAGACTAGACTGCAATCCACAGAGCATAGTACCTTGGCTCTGATACCAATTATTGCGGAAGCCAAATGTATATAGTATGAATGAGTCACAACTACTATACCAAAAATTATGGCAGCCACTAAATATTAAATAAGACAATAAAGCAACAATAAAAGGAATACCAGATTTAAGTAGGTTCGGCCAACTTTGCCTACTCCTCGGACACAGCCAATATTTTATTCCACTCCAAAAACACAAGAGAAATAATACTAAAGAGAGAAGATACAAATGTCTTAAACAAATGAGAAGGCAAATAAGAGATGTGTTTAAATCCTAAACGTTAGGCCTTCTTTTATAGGGGGAAAATCTCCCACCAAAATAATAACCCACCGATGTGGGACTTTGGCATTTTGCCAAACTTCAACAGATTTAATAAAATTGAAAAAAAAAAAGGAAAGAAAGTTTAGTAGAGATTTTGAAGGGGTTCTTTTGAATTTTGAACAAGCAGGTGATGCCCCTCTAGAGACAATTACTGGCCTAGTACATGCTTCTTCTTCTTGTTGTCCATACAACCCTTGCCCGTATAGACTAGTGTGTGTCTGTGTATATATGCATGGAAAAGAAAGGCAGAGCCGGGATTAAACTTTATGGTTCTAAATTTTATTTTTGTACATATTCAGTGAATTGCTTAATACGAATACAACGTTTGGACTAAAGCTACTAGGTTCGGCCGACCTTCTAACTTACCTTTTGGCTTGTATGAAAAAGGCTGTAATACTGTGTAAAGTCTGTTCACCTTGTTTGAGGTTGTTTTGTTATTTTCGGATGTGCACGACTAGATTGTCCGGTATATAGATGATGCTGGATTTGCCAAGCTAGCTGAATTGATTCTTATATTGCTATCTCTAATGATTTATACTTGTGTTAGATAAGCTCCAAAAATTTAAAGCACTCAGAGAAAAGGAGAACAAAATGGCATTAGATAATCTACCAAATTAGTCTTATTTCTATCAGAAGACTTATAAATAAGAACTTTTACCATGTTTATCAATCAATGGATCAAATATAATGCAATCCAAACTTCTTGGGTTTGTCCATATAAGTCCTCTATGTATTCCGCTATGCTTGGTCTCATTCTGTTATGTCTTCAAGGCAATTGAGGTGTTCTACAGCTGAAGGTTTCTAATTTACACTTACCTGTATACACTTATCCCTACCCGATCTAGTGTAAGCGTGATGACAAGAACTAAGGTTTAGTCTGACCAGTATTGTTTATATGGATCCTTCCTTTCATTATGTTTTATTCCTCGCTAAGTCTGCGTTGATTACTAGAAACTGTAGGTTTTATAGACAACTTCACATGCATGTGATCTAAGATCTACCTCTTTCCTTTTAGTACGATAAATTTAGTGTCACACCTATAGATTGATGCATTTGGAGGTCTATATAGGACATGATTAAATCATATAACCTTCTCTTCTACTGTGTATGTTACTTGCAGCCACCATCCAATGTGATCATTTCTAATTTTGTCCTATCTTCTACGACCACACATTTATAACATTGCTGATCTCGTAACTTTTTTGGATACCTAGCCTTTCACTTGGTTAGGTTTCTCTTTATTCCAGAACACTCTCTTTATTTTAATCCTTTGTGCTACATATTCATGTAGTGTGCCGACCTGCTTGAAGATTGAGCAGACATATCTGGCATTGTCTGTATTAGGTGCCACGTTCCATTCCAATATCACTTCACTGGCATACTTCTCATGGGAATTAAACTTGCAGTACATATATTGTATCTTACTTCGTCTATCCTAAAGCTCTTTGCTCTTTATAGCACTTCTTCTTAACAAAAGGTACTCTAGCTCTGAGATAGTGCATGTTTAAATATTCACCAAAGATCGGTTTACATAAAACTTTGGGTATATTGGTGCATTGTCAGTACATTTTGAGAACCCAGGGTCGGTCCATTGTTCCATAACTAAAACAATTGTGTTAAATTAATATTTCAGTTTCTGACCAAATTGAAATTTCTTTGGATGAGTCAGACCAATACGAGGATTAAGAAATTAGAGATGACAGCTTGTTCGATTTCTGGTGCTCGTTGTAGCAGTAATTCTTGCTCACTTTAGAATATACTAGGATAATAGTCTTCAGATGTATGTTCATTGAGCATCTTTTTTTCTTTTATTGCATCATAGTTTATATTATGTACCTTAACAAAAAAATGAGTCCTTGCATTTTTCAACAGTAAGTGCCAATGAAAATGTGAAAAGGCGAAAACGTTATGGAGGAAATTAAGTTTAGAACAAATATTTTTCTAGCATTTTATTGTTATGTATATGCTGAGGTTTACTTACTGAAAAAAAACTGCATATACTGAAGCCTGTCATGATATCATGTCAATATTGTAACCCGAATGAAGGTGTTGGTGACTTAGATGTGTTTGGTTATGTCAATAAAATATTAAATCTTGAAGCATTATGAGCAGAGTCACATTTTTATCTGGTGGACAGTTTGTAAAGAGAGGAACTTGAGATGCTTTGCAGATAAGCACAGTCACATCCAGAGGATAAATTCAACAGCATTTTCTTGTTTTACTTTTGGTGAATAATGGAACTTGCAAATAAAGCTGAATCTATTTTAGAGCCCTTAGAATCCCTGTAGATTTAGGTAGGGATATGCTTTTGTCTTCACACTTTTGGCACAATGTATATAATTCCAGCAAATTCTTAGTGCTGTTTATGTATAAAAATTTACCATGTCAAATATATATATATATATATATATATATATATATATATATATATATATATATATATATATATATATAAGCACGTGAACAGAATTGTAACTGTGACCCGAGATAATTTCACATCCAACTTCTTGGATTATGTTAATAGGTTGATCCTATCTCAGAAGGAGTGCTAGATATATGCATAACTCAGCTAATCTAAAGAGGTTGTCTCTTTGAGATGGTGGCCTAAGAGGAAACTTTAGGAGATCTCAGAGCAGTGAGAAGAAGTGATTGATAGAAATCAACATGTGTGCTAATCGCTTATGTTTAGTTTAATACGAAGACATTTCTGACAAAGGTCTTTTGTCTATAAGACATTTCAGACAGCTATGTTTAGTTTACTGTCGGATATTATTGCATGCTATTTATGGTTCTTATGTTTAGATAATTATTTATATTATTTCCGCTGGACTTACTAATGCTCTTTTGTTTTTGTTTTTGTTTTTGATTTTGTTTTTCCTCTCCTTCACTGAGCCGAGGGTCGATTGGAAACAGCCTCTCTACCCTTTCGGGTAGGGGTAAGACTCGTCTACCTATTACCCTCCCCAGACCCCACTTTGTGGGACATTACTGGGTAGTTGTTGTTGTTGTTGTTGTTTGTCTTTTGTCTATAAGGTTATATAATCTTTGTAGCATATATTGTTAGTAATTTTATAATAAAATTAACTTTTTGGGTTCTTTTTTCAGGCAACTATCAGGAAAGATGCAGAGTATAATTACTGTGTGTATGAATCAGATATTGCAACTGGCTTGGGTGTAGGTTCATTATTATTCCTTTTGGCTAGTCAGCTACTCATCATGTTGGCAAGCCGATGTTTATGTTGTGGGAGGGCGCTGTGACCAGGAAAGTCAAGAGCATGGACTATTCTTTTATTTATCACCCGCTGGTATACAACAACAATAACCCAGTATAATTCCACTTAGTGGGGTCTGGGGAGGGTAGTATGTACACAGACCTTACCCCTACCTTGGGGTAGAGAGGCTGTTTCCAAATAGACCACCGGCATCCTTCCCTCCAAGAACTTCCCACCTTGCTCTTGGGGAGACTCGAACTCACAACCTCTTGGTTGGAAGTGAGGGTTGCTTACCATCAGAGCAACCCCTCTTGTCTATATCACCTGCTGGTATGTTTCTCCTTAAACATGGTTCATGGGCTGCATTTTGGTGTTTGCTAGCCATAGTAGGGAAATAAATGATTACGCTGATGTGTGTAAGAATCTTGTCAAATATGTGAGAATCAAATTTATGTCTCTGAACATATTTGTTTCTGGACCTTTCAGGGTCACCTTCTTTATTGCCGAAGTGTGCTTACTGGCGGGTTCCGTTAGGAATGCCTACCATACAAAGTATAGGACTTACTTGACACAACATCCTCCGTCATGTGAGGTTTTAAGAAAGGGAGTCTTTGGTGCTGGCGCTGCTTTTATTGTTTTCACTGGCATTGTCTCTGAGCTTTTCTACGTCAGCTACTCCAAGGCAGATTAAGGATCCATTCCTCCTAGAATGGATGGTGGCATAAGGATGAACGCGTTCAAGTGAACCAATTGAGAAGGAGACATTGGTTTTACAATCACAAAACTTTGCACTGACCTTGATGCGTGCAATTATGAAAATGTGATATTGGTTATGTGCTATACTTAACCCTGATCGGTTGGTGATTTGACTTCAACTGTGTTAGTGATTCTAATTATGTGTTGAATTATGTGCATCCTTCATCATTATCCAAAATTGTTGAGTAGGGATATAGATTTAGATAGGTATTGTGTGCTACTTGTAAGTTCTATTATACAATGTTGTTGAACAGGGTTTTGCTGGGGCCTGATGAGGAAAAACTGTGATGTCCACCTTAGAAACTAAGATTGATTCTACTATTCCTGTTGCCATTTTCCATTCTGTGCTAGCATATTCATTATGATCTTGGTTTTCTTGGACTTCTCTGATTCTATTGTTTCTGGTTCAGATTTTCTACTGGAACAATTAGAATAGCATGGAATTTCTTTTACTTAATTTGTGTACTTTACTCATTGGCAGTTTTCTGTTTCTAGTTTATTTCCAATAATAGGCAAGGGTTACCAACTTCAACATTTGTAAGTTGGACTAATCTAGTGAATACCAAAGTCCATGGTTCCATGTTCATGTGCTTGACTTGATGTTGGAGTTCTTCATCATCTTGAAGGGTGCAGCTTTTTATTTCCTTAGGAGTAATTTCTATACACTTATTTCTTCGTTATCCCTCCAGTGAGACAAAACATCTGTTACCTCAATGAGATTATACATGGCCGGAGGGGCGGCTCAGTAGGGCCTAAAGCCAAACTTTCATAAGAGGCCCTTAACTTTTTTCCAAAAAAAAATTCGTAAAAATTGTACAGATGCCCCCATTTAACTTATATCCATTTTTTATAAAGTTTTAACTTGTATCCACTTTTTAAATAATTTTAGCCTTCTTTCTCCTCCTCAAAGTTTTATCTTTTCTTTTTTCAGAAGTAAGGTTCATCCCTATTCACTTCTTCTTATTTCTCCGGTGAGTCCTATAAATTTTCAATCATTTTTTCCTTTTCACCGACATCCTCAGCTGTAAAGGTTCTATCTTGGTTTTGCAACTTGAATCTTGTGCACAATTTTGATGTGAAAATGGAACAAGAGAAATTAATTATTAATTTTATATTATTGTTTGGTGAATTGGGTCTGGCGAAAGTTGGAGATTTCAGTTGTCGATTGGATTGGTAATGTGTTGATGTTTCTTGGTTCCTGATAATGTTGCTTTAAGTTACTTCGTGTGGATACAGCATGCCCCCTAGAGCTCTAGAGTTGAAGTTCGTCAGTTACAAATAAAAACTCCAGCTCTAGAGCTAAAGTTCGCTAGTTACAAAACAAGAGCTGAAGTTCGCCAGTTACAAAACAAAATCTTCAGCTCTAAAGTTGAGTCGCCAGTTACAAAATAAAAACTTCACCTTTAGAGCTGAAATTCGCCAGTTATGAAAATAAAAATTTCAGCAATTACAAACAAAAACTTCAGCAAATAGAGAACAAAACTTCAGCTAGTATGCTTAAGTTCAACAATTATAAATAAAAACATTAGCACACTTGCTACTTCAGTCCCGTCTACTAGAATTCTGAAGTTTTGTGTGATTGTCTTTGCTACTTCAGCCCCATTACGCGAAAAAGTGGGTATGCTTGCATTTTTTTTGCAAAGCGGGCACAAGTTAAAACGTGACTCAAAAAGTGGATATAGATGCAAATTTTCCAAAAAATCCTTTATATATATATATATATATATATATATACACACACACACATAATTTTCTAGTTTTTCGAGATGCAAAATTATGAATAATTATTTTATAATCAATTTCTTCAAATAATTCTTTTTCAATTGATAATGTAGCTAAATCATTCAATCACACTTACGCCATGGTTGATCTTAATTATGATTTTATCAATTTTAATTTTAAAATACTTCCTTCAAATTTTTAGTTTGTGATCAAGGACGTACAGTCGGAGGCAACTATTACAGGAACTATTATCATTACTTTATTTCTTCCATAAATTTTGTATGTACATTTTAGGAGCCCATTTTTAAGGAACAAACATATATTTCCTTTTCAATTTTTACCAAAAAATATAATATATGAATGAAAATACTTGAGTACAAAAATATTATAGGGTAAAAGTGGAGACCTCTGAAATTGGGGGCCTAAAGCTTCGGCTTTAGTTGCTTTACCCAAAAGCCGGTCCTGCATGGCCATATGCTCTTGATCAGTCCCAATACCACGTTAGTCCCATGTGCTCTCTGATACAAGCCTTAGGTCCACAAGAGCAAAGAAGAGAGGATGAGAAAAATAAACAACAACAACAATAATATATCTAGTGTAATCCAACAAGTGGAGTCTATGAAGAGTAGAAAATATTTACTTTACTTTGTGGAGGTAAAGAAGCTGTTTCTGATAGATCCTCGACTCAAAGCAAAAAACAATATAGAAAAAAGATATACATTAGTGGAAAAGTCCAAGAAGATGTAACGATAACAAGATAGGGAGAAAGAAATAAAAAGGGGCCAAATTTTCTCCAAGTTTTGAATGTTGTAACTGGCTTTCATTTTTGGGAAATTTTCATAAATCATTATCTTTTAGTAGTAATTAGCCATCTATAGATACCATTTGCTATATTATGGATTATATACCTTATCTGTGATTATAAGATGTATTTAAGGCATTGTATTCATGAATACAATAGCAAAAATAGGCGTGAATCATGGAAGTCCAGCTAATCAATTGTTGTATTCGAGTGTATTCGACTGTATTTATGGAGTAAAATATGGGATTATTTAAAACAGAAAATGAATCAATTAACAGAATAGACTCTTAATATAACTCAACAAACTCAATTATTAATTACACACAAAATTGTATATTCAGTTATAAATAAGATTCTTAACCGAAAAATACCGCAAAAATATAACAATCTTCAGAGAAATTATATAGCAAGACACTGAATTCAATAAAATACATAGAATACAACATGATACATTGAAATACAATAAAAGAAGACAGTGAATACAATGAAATACATGGAATATAACGAGATATATTGAATTACAATGAAAAAAAGACAAGGAATACAATGAAATACATGAAAATACATTGAAGTATAATAACAGAAAATCAAGTTGCTCAGCCCCAAATTCCGTCGTCTTTGTTCAAAAACAAATTCTAATTTTCGGTGAATCCGCTGTCGAACAATAGTGGCAGAATAAGGTTTCTGTTAAAGCTTGAATCTTGTATTGAAGATGATGGAAAATTGTATTTGCGGAGGGTGAAAAGGATTGCGTTGATTTCCTCTTTCACATCCTCTCATTGCATGTGGGCAGTGTTGTCAGGCTTCTTAAGGAGAACGGGATGAGCTCCTATGTTGGGATCTATTGAGTTCTGCTTCAGGCTTGTTAAGATTGTAAACTTAAAAATCTGATAAATTCCACGGGGACTTCAAATTGCATCGCTTCTTCGTTCGACAAATCGAGCAGAGGGCAATTCTTTATATATAAAACTCAAGGGAAGCATGAGATCCCTTGAAATTTTATGGTAGAAATCAGCATTTCTGAAGTGGGCTTTGCACAAATCCGTGGAAGGAGGAGATCGAAAATTTTAGTGGGATGAGGGAAGAGAATGGGATGTATCAAAGTAGAGAGAAAAATAAAATAGTGTAATTGATTTGCGTATTTAGTGGCTTAGGTTAGGAGATAACCAAAATTAAATATTTCGCTATAAACCTTCAAAGGTATCAATAGAATATTAATTTTTAAATGATATTTATTTAAAATAAATAAGATGTTAACATTTGCTATATGAGGTAAAAATTCCTTCATTTTACTTGGTGTTTAAGTTCGTTTAATCGAGTAAAAGAAAATAAAACGTGGCCCACTTTTTTTTGGAAAAATAATACTGTACAGCCTTAGTAAAAATAATAGCCGAAGAATGTATACAATTTATATATTTTTTGTATATATTGTATGTTATATATAAAAATTATGAAAACTTTCTATTTTTTTTCGGGTAATAAATATAAATAGTTTCTGGCTCAGGCTAAAGGATAATTTGGTACGGGCTAAAAGGATAATACCTTTTTTTTTCAAAAGTAAGGTCTTGGTCTTCTTGGTCTTTCTCAAGCAACAAACATATTTCTCTTTGGGGTTGGTTTTGGTTTCACAGAGGAAAAATATAAAGTTGGCATTAGGAAATGGCTTCAAAGTTGTTACTGGTTGTGGTTTTTGTGTTTGATGTAATAGCTTTTGGACTTGCTATTGCTGCAGAGAAGAATAGGGGCACTTTGAGGCCATCTCCAACCTTGCCCTCATCCTCCATAATGGGGAAATTTTGGGGGGAATTTAGCTCCAACCCTTTTCCATTTTTGACCCAAAAATGGGGAATGAATAGTGTTCCTTCAAATATGGGGTATACTATTCATCTCCCCCATTACTATTCATTAATATTTTATTATTATTTTATTATTTAATCTTTTAATATATCTCTTTATATATATCAAATTATGTTTATGTAATGTCTTTATAATACTAATATTATATATTAACTTTGGTGTATAATTTTAATAAATTAATTTTCGTGCATTTATTATTTTTATGTAAAATTTTAAGTTAATTGTACAAAAAATATATAATTATCTAAAAAATAAATGGTGCAAATATGAAATATTAGATGTTAAAATTGAAAGGTGCGAATATAAAGTATTGGATGTTACTAAAATTGAAAAGTGAAGGTTGAAAATACATTAAAAATGGAAATATATTACAATTGAAAATATATTAAATTAAAATAGATAAAAATTAAAATTACGGTAAATAGCATAATAACTTAGTAGGGAGCTATGTCGTTTCTAGAGACACCAATATTATAATAGTATTGACTGAATGGGGCTGCGGATTGTTGTGGTTGTGACTGCGAATATTCTTGACATCTTTTATACGTTATTCGTTGTTGCTCTTGTCACATAAATTCACGACAAGTCGGATCGACAATAGAATTCACATCCATCATTAAAATTTTTTTTTTTTTTATAATTCAATGATTTCACTTTTATTTGAATTATTAGTTAATCGATAGTAATTGCATACAAATTATATTATTTAAAAATTTATGAAATTATTTTAATTATAGAAATTACAAATTAATAAAAATAAATGATGAAATTTATTTAATGGAAATTAAAAAATAAAATTAAAAAGAAAGATAATAATATAATATAAAAGAGAGAAGAATCTAAAAAAGTTTGGAGAAAAAAATGATTGGAGTAACTTGTCCCCAAATGTGACGACCCAAAGGGTCATCACCGTAATTCTTCCTTTTTCATACATCCGAGTCCTTAAAAACCTTGCGTTTAGTTGCTTCGATTTGCGTGTATAGTCCGTGTGCGAAGCCGAAAAGATTTTATGTTGAAATGTGTGAATTATGTGTAAGATTTGAAGAATTTTGATATTAATATTGTTAAAGTTGACTTCGGTCAATATTTTGGGTAAACGGATCCGGAACCGTGATGTGATGGTCCCGGAGGGTCTGTAGAAAAATATGGGATTCGGGTGTATTCCCAGAATCGAAATTTGTAGTCCGAACCCGAGAAATGAATTTTTGAAAGAAATTGTTTTTCTGAAAATGATATGGAATTTTGAAAAGAAAATGAGTTAGAAAATATAGATATTGGGCTCGTATTTTGGTTTCGACGTCCGGTACAAGTCTTATATATGCCTTAAGCGCTTTCTGTGAAGTTTGGTCGAAATTGAACGTCGTTTGACGTGTTTCGGACCTAAATATCTAAAGTTAGAAGTTTAAGAAGTTTGAAATGAAAATGATAATTTTGAGGTTTGATTCATTGATTTTGATGTTATTTTGGCGATTTGATCGCTCTACTAAGTTCGTAGGATGTTATTGAGTTAGCGTGCGTGTTTGTTTAGGACCCCCGAGGGCTCGGGAATGATCCGGAGGTGGTTCGAGGTGGTTTTGCCCTTAGAAATATTACAGAAAATGAGTTTCAGTTGTTGCAGTAAAATCCTTCTTCGCGTTCGCACTTGTCATGATCTAAAATCTCAACCGGTCGTGATGACGTCTCTCGTGAAGACAAGGCCAGCCAACAACCAAACAATACATCTTTTTATAAATTCTTAGCATGAATAAGTCTAATTCACAGATAATATAATAACGGGTGCAAAATAAACGTGATAGTACAATTAAAACCATCCCAACTTAGCCCGAAATCGGAGTATCACAAGTTTGAGCTACTACAGAGTTTACTAATATTTACAAGTCTGGAAATATCATAATAACAAAATATAAGGGAGAAAACGGGGCTGCGGACGTCAAAAACTACCTCGTTACCCCTAGTCACCGCCTGATCTGGAAAGGATCAGTGCTCAGGAGCGAACTTAACTCTGCCTGTAACTGCACACATGGTGCAGTGAGTAATATGAGTACTCCGACCCAGTGATCATAAAAATAAATAACAACTGAAAGCATAGCGCTATCTCAAGCAGTAAAACTAGTTATATATTATAACAGTAGATATCAGACAATTCTCTTTTAAAACAGTGAAGACCATTTATTTCAACAGTAAGGAATGATCAAAAGCTAGCCCCTCAGGCTCAATATCAAAATCACAGTACAATATCAGCCCCACGGGCTCACTCCCAACTCACCAGCACACAACATCAGCCCCTCGAGCTCACTCCCAACTCACCACACACAAACAACGGCCTCTCGGGCCCACTCCCAACACACATGGGTACCCTGCGCTCACTGGGGGTGTGTATAGACTCCGGAGGGGTTTCTACAGCCCAAACGCATATCATAAGGCCTTAAAGCCTTCATGTTGGAAATCATGTATATCTATGATATGTGCGCTTTGGTTGTATGAGCATGATTTTCAGGTATAGGTTTTGATGAATGACAAATAATGAAGTCAAGGGTCAAACAACGATATAATATGACAAACATTCAAATGGCAAGAAGCATACTGATAACGGAATTGCATGTACGAGCAAAAGAGTTCAAGACCGAAGACCCAAGACGTAGGTCGTTTGGTAGAACCAATGTAAGGACAACGTTTAAGTTATCTTATCCTTTGGCTCAACATTAGGTCATCATAAACATGCATAAAATATTTTATTAAATCATATTTATCATAAATATGCATCTTTGTGTTAAAACAAAATGATGTTAAAGTTTTTAAACATGTCTTTTAAATCTGGACCAAAACAATCGATTATACAGCTTTAACAATCGATTGTATTAAGACAGTGTGATCTGAAGTTTTTCAAAATAGCAAACAATCGATTGTCTACTTTTAACAATCGATTATTTTGAGACAGTGTGCAACCGAAGTTTTTAATATCAAAACAATCGATTGTCTTTGTCACACAATCGATTATAAACAACCGATTGTCTCTTCATACAATCGATTATATTTTGACCATTTCCACAGAATCCTAAAATTGATTTTTGAACGTTGAAGAACAATCGATTATTCAGGGTTAACAATCGATTGTTTAGCCTAAAATCAGGAATCTGTTTTTTGAACGTTGGTCAAACAATCGATTGTCTACTCCAAACAATCGATTGTCTGAGCACAGAATCAGGGATTTTATTTGTTAATTAAGCAACGGTCAGCACCACTTTTTCACCTATAAAAAGAGGTCTTTTGAGCTGATTTTAAACACACAACTCCTCCATACATTGATATACATATTGATCATTTTCAAGCATCATTTTAGAGCTTTTGTTGAGCCATTTGATAGACAACTTTGTGTTGTTCATAGAGCTTATTGTGTATCTCTTTATCCACTCTATTGAGAGAGTATTTGTTATAAAAGAGAGTTGTTTGAGAAGAACATATCTTCTCATTTGTCGGGTTTGCTAAGTACCCAAAGTCTTAGTGGTTGAAGTCTTGAAGTGTTGTATCTTCGGGCAGAGTTTGTTGAGGCTTGTGTCCTCAGTTTGTAAAGGTTTGTTGAGCACCCGTAAGCTTAACAGTGTTAGTGGAAATCTCGAGAGAGTCTTTCGGGGACTGGACTAGCCACGGGTTGTGGTGAACCAGGATACATCGGTGCGTTCGTTCCTATTTATTTACTTATCGCACTTATTTAATTCCTGCAATTTTAAATTCCGCAAGTTTACGCTATTTTTTATTATAACGCTATTCATCCCCCCTCTAGTGTTAAGCGTATTTTCCAACAATTGGTATCAGAGCCTAACTCTCTGAAAGCCTTAACCGGTTGAGAGGAATATATATTTTTGTGTTGAGAATATTGAATGCAGGAACGATGGATGAAGGACAGTCCACCACTTGCCCTCCACTATTTGACGGAACAAACTATACATATTGGAAAGAGCGGATGAGCATCTTCCTCAAAACAAACAGTTTTCGTTTGTGGCAAATCATCAAAAATGGTGAACCAATGCCGACAAAGAAAGTTGGAGAAACCATGGTTCTAAAGAAGGAAGATGAAGATGACGCCGAGGACATTAAGAAAGTTGAAAATAATGCAAGGGCCATCCATGTATTATATTGTGTGGTGAATCCAGACGTTTATCGAAAAATCTCTTGCTGCACAACCGCCAAGGAGATGTGGGATAAGCTCGAGATCATTTATGAAGGTACGCCTCAAGTCCGAGAAGCCAAAATTGATTTTCTAACACATAAATATGAAATCTTTAAAATGGAGAAGGAACCCATTGGTGTTATGTTTGAACGATTTTTAAGAATCATCAACGATCTCCATGCTCTTGGGAAAGTTTACACGAGCAAAGATCTTGTTCGAAAAGTCCTACGGAGTCTCACTCCCAAATGGCTCTCCAAAGCCAATGCCATCTAAGAGTCGATGGAATTCACGGATATCACAATTGATGGACTAAGAGGTAACCTCGAAACTTATGATAGCACAATTCTTAATCCTTATCTTAGAAGCAATTCGAATTTCGCCTTCAAAGCCTCATCCTCTAAAAGAGAAGAGGTAAGTGATTCGGAAAGGGATGATGATAATATTTCAAATGATATAATTGAAAAGTCTTGTAAGTCTATGAAGAAGGACAAGAAAAAGAAGAAACACCATAGGCGCGTATCACGGGATTCGGACAGCTCAGGCGATGAAACCGCCGCATTGTGTCTCATGGCAAACAAAGAAGAAGAGGTAAGTACATCTAACTCTCACTCGTTTGAAGAATTACAAAATGCCTATGATGAATTGTATGGTGAATTTGTTAATGCTTCCAAAACTATCATAGAATTGAAGAAAACACTTTCTTTGCAGAAAACACTTTCTTTGCAAGAAACAGATTTTCAGAAAACACTTTCTTTACAAGAAAAAGAGTTTGAAAAATCCTTCTTTGAAAGAAATAGATTTTGAAAAATTGACTAATGAAAATGATGTTCTTAAAAATAAAATTGAAGTTTTAGAAAAAGAAAATAAATTTTTGAAAAATGACATTGTTGATTTTAAAAATAAAATCAAGGAATTGAATGAAGCCTCTTCTATTGATAAATGTTCCAATTGTTCTTCTTGTAGTTCTTTAAAACTAGAGAACACAGAACTTAGGAAAGCACTAGAAACACGTAGTGTTGATAGTCCTAAAATTGAAGATATTAAAAAGGATGAAAGTAATGAGGTCGGACCATCTAGAAAGAATTCTAGGAACCTCACTAATGAGTCTAAGATTAATTGCTTTAGACCACCTAGAAACAACTTTAGAATTTTTGTTAATGAGTCTAGAATGAATAATTTTAGACCACCTAGACACAATTCTAGGAATTTTATAAATGAGTCTAGAATGAATAATTTTAGACCACCTAGACATGACTCTAGGAAATTCAACGCTTCTAGGGGGAACAACTTTAGATCACCTAAAACGCATTTGGCTCAACCTAGACATATGTACAATCCTAATGTTATATGTCACTATTGTAATCGGGTAGGACACATTGCACCCGTTTGTTTTGCTAAACATAGAGATTTATGTATTGATTATGATTATTATTATCCTAACCCCCAAGGACCCAAAAGAAGTTGGGTACCAAAAACCTTTTTTTAGGTTCTTTTTGCAGGTGTGCTTGAAGACTACAATATTGTAGTGGATGCACCAAGCACTAAACCTTAATGCATTAAGGGGGAACGTCGGTTAGTTATCGCATTTTAAATAAAAACGCAATAAGTTGATATGTGCTTCGACATTAATTATTTTTGGTTGATATATGTTTTAATAAGTTTTATTTTTGAATAACAATTAGTATCAAGCAGTTTTATAATAAATGATTGATTCATGTTTTGATGAATATTTTTTTACAGTTGGTATATTTGCGAAGAATGAACGTTATTATGATGCTTTTACTAATATTTGGAATTGTTCGATGTTGATATGATTTTGCTTATAACAATTGGTATCGTCAATGGTTTAAATAACTTTTGGTATACTCTTTTTGCTAATGCCAAAAGGGGGAAGAATATAGGCGATATGCATGCTTTAATTGAATTGATTGAATTGGTTGCATAAATTATATGTTGAGAAATAGCATGAATTTAGGGGGAATTCAATATGCATATCTTCCGTTGTTTGTCATTATCAAAAAGGGGGAAATTGTTGGAAATCATATATATCTATGATATGTGCGCTTTGGTTGTATGAGCATGATTTTCAGGTATAGGTTTTGATGAATGACAAACAATGAAGTCAAGGGTCAAACAACGATATAATATGACAAACATTCAAATGGCGAGAAGCATACCGATGACAGAATTGCATGTACGAGCCAAAGAGTTCAAGACCGAAGACCCAAGACGTAGGTCGTTGGTAGAACCAATGTAAGGATAACGTTTAAGTTATCTTATCCTTTGGCTCAACATTAGGTCATCATAAACATGCATAAAATATTTTATTAAATCATATTTATCATAAACATGCATCTTTGTGTTAAAACAAAATGATGTTAAAGTTTTTAAACATGTCTTTTAAATCTGGACCAAAACAATCGATTATACAGCTTTAACAATCGATTGTATTAAGACAGTGTGATCTGAAGTTTTTCAAAATAGCAAACAATCGATTGTCCACTTTTAACAATCGATTATTTTGAGACAGTGTGCAACCGAAGTTTTTAATATCAAAACAATCGATTGTCTTTGTCACTCAATCAATTATAAACAATCAATTGTCTCTTCATACAATCGATTTTATTTTGACCGTTTCCACGGAATCCTAAATTGATTTTTGAACGTTGAAGAACAATTGATTATTCAGGGTTAACAATCGATTGTTTAGCCTAAAATCAGGAATCTGTTTTTTGAACGTTGGTCAAACAATCGATTGTCTACTCCAAACAATCGATTGTCTGAGCACAGAATCAGGGATTTTATTTGTCAATTAAGCAACGGTCAGCACCACTTTTTCACCTATAAAAAGAGGTCTTTTGAGCTGATTTTAAACACACAACTCCTCCATACATTGATATACATATTGATCATTTTCAAGCATCATTTTAGAGCTTTTGTTGAGCCATTTGATAGACAACTTTGTGTTGTTCATAGAGCTTATTGTGTATCTCTTTATCCACTCTATTGAGAGAGTATTTGTTGTAAAAGAGAGTGGTTTGAGAAGAACATATCTTCTCATTTGTCGGGTTTGCTAAGTACCCAAAGTCTTAGTGGTTGAAGTCTTGAAGTGTTGTATCTTCGAGCAGAGGTTGTTGAGGCTTGTGTCCTCAGTTTGTAAAGGTTTGTTGAGCACCCGTAAGCTTAACAGTGTTAGTGGAAATCTCGAGAGAGTCTCTCGGGGACTGGACTAGCCACGGGTTGTGGTGAACCAGGATACATCGGTGCATTCATTCCTATTTATTTATTTATCGCACTTATTTAATTCCTGCAATTTTTAAATTCCGCAAGTTTACGCTATTTTTATTATAACGCTATTCACCACCCCCTTTAGCGTTAAGCGTATTTTCTAACACTTCACACATCATACTCGAGGCCTGAAAGCCTCCTCACATAACACTCGAGTCCTGAAAGCCTCCTCACATCACTCAACATATCCTCACACATGGCCCTCGGCCTCAATAAGTCCAGAAAATAATCATAAGCCCCTAGGGCATCAGTAAAACAATAGTACTCAGCTCAAGAATATTATAAATATCATTAAATCTCGAGGTAAGTATAAATGTAGATGGGTTCACGAAATGATATAATTCAATTGGATTGAGTTCAAATAATATTTCAATTGGTGAGGAAAAATAGTGATAAAAATTCACAAAAGATTTCAATTAATTGGCACGAAGCCCAAATATGGCAATAAGCCCCAATCATGGTGAAAAATAATAAATTTTTATCAAATACACGTTAAAATATCAACTGGGATGGACCAAGTCACAAACCCCAATACTAAATGACCTCGCGCTCGTCATACAATGTGTGCCCCATCTCAATATAGCAGTATGTTGTGCAATTCGGGGTTTCAAACTCTCAGTGTGTCATTTAAAATTATTACTCACCTCGAACCGGCGAAATCTCTATCCGGCGATGCCCTTGCTCCTCAAATCGGCCTCTACACGTGTTGAATCTATCCTTATTCAGAGTGACTACATTGCAATATGATGAGGGAATATAACCCAATTGAAAAGACTCGAAAAATATCGAAAATCACGAAATTTGCAAAACCCGAGCCCTGGGCCCACGTCTCAAAATACAGAAATTTTTATATCAATACGATCATTATCTCTCCACGAGTCTCTACATACCAAGTGCATAAAAATTGGAGTTCATTTGACCCCTCAAATCATCATTTCTATCCAAGAGGTTTTCTACCCTTCTCAATAAAATTTCTCAAATTAAATACCAAAACTTGCAATAGATTCGAGTTACACAACCAAAATGAGTTAAGAACATTTACCCCGTTGTTCTCTAAGAAAAGATGTCCAAAAATTGCCCTAACGGAGCTCCAAATTGCTAATAGGGTACTGTTCATGTATACTGTACAAGGATACTGTTCACACGTACGAAAAATGCATAAATTGCCCTGAAAATTGCAGCAACTTTTGTTTCACTAAAATGACTCTAAATCCGCCATACGAACTCGGAATTAAACGATTCTTGTTCCTATGAGTCATAAATAATAATACGAACAGACTCATATAATAATACGAACATAACCCTTCAATTGGAACTGAATACGGAGCTCATTTGCCTAGTTCAACACCCGTTTTGGTTGTTAAACAATTAACTCACATTTCGCGTCAAAAACCCAATTGCGACTTGATGAAATTATACCAAAATTTTTAGATCAGTCCTATAATTCATGATTTAAATTCTGAAAGTCTCGAAATCAGATTTCGATCTCTGGAACTAAAAATGGACCTTTGGATCATTACAGGTTTATGCTCAAAACAACAAAATCTTTCAAAAATGACCTGTTAGCCATCAGAAATTACCCCGAGCCCCTCGGGACCTCAAACAAAAGCAGAAATATGTTCTAATACTTCATTCAAACTTACGCGAGCAATAAAAACACTATGGTTAACATCAAAATCGTTAAGTTTTTATCAAATCAAGGCCTAAGTTAAGCTAAACTTTCAAAATATTCATTCAGTAAAGAGCCCGGCCTAAACACCTATGAATCAACTGAAATTTTGCACACAAGTCCAAAATCACCTAAAGAAGCTACTGGAACTTTCGAATTTCCATTCCAACTCCTGGATCAAAATTTCACCTATCAATCGGAAATCGCCAAAATACTAACTTCGACAAAATAGGCTAATTTCTTCACCGGACCTCCAAAATTAATTCTAATGGCTCTCCTAAGCCTTAAATCATTCCCTGAAACTAAGCGAATCATCGGAATTCAATTCCAAGCCCTCTAACTTATGAGTCAATGTCCGGTTGACTTTTCTAAACTAATTCTCCCTTAAAGAGACTAATTGCTCCATTTCCTACCAAACTCGATCCGAATTGACTCAATTTTACCAAGTACATATATTGAAACATGAACAAACACTTAATGGGGAATACAGGATGAACATACAGGAAACGACGGTTTGCGTCGTTACAACACTTTTCTATTGCGTACGCATAACTTTAGTTGACCTTGGGAAAACATTCTTCTACGCGTTCGCATACAGCCTTCACGAACGCATATTCTTGCACTCCCCCTTCATCGTGTTCACGTGGCATCAGCGCGTTTGCATAGCACAGACTTAGGCCCCCAGAAATGTAACCCTACGCGTTCACATTCTACCATTGCGAACGCGATGCGTGTGTCACCCCACTCAATGCGAACGCGACCCTCCGTCGCGAACGCATCGCACAAAAGTGCCCAGTGAATTTTAAAGCTTAAAAATAATGTTCATTACGGGATTTAGCCATTATTTCACACGAGCTTTTCGCTCTTACACCCCGTAGGCGAATTTCAAGCTCCTCTTCCTCCATAGCTTCTTGAGTAAGTGTTCTTAGCCTCATTCTCTCTTAATTCCTTCCTCTAGTTACTAATTTTCTAGGCTTAAATCATGAATTCAAAGTAGAAATTGGGGGTTTTGTGTAAAGTTAGGGCTTTGGGGATTTTGGGTGATTCAATCTCAATTTTGGGTCGAATCTTAAAATAAATTTTATATTTGAACTCGTGGGTTTATGGGTGATCGGGTTTTGGTCCGAGCCTCGAGTTTGGACCATGTGGGCTCGGGGTCAAATTTTGGTAATTTTGGTAGAATGATAGGAATTTTATTTCTAGGCTATGGGATTATGTTTTTGAGCCCTTATTGATATTATTGAACTAAATTGTGCCTAGATATCATTGTTTTGGAGTTGGATTGTAGAGGAAAGGCGATATTAGAGAGTTGATTGCTATTCTTGGACCGAGGTAAGTGTTTGTTTTAACTTTAGCTTGAGGGAATAGGATTAGGAGGTTATTTGCTACTTGCTAAATATGGAGTACGGTGTATAGGCATGGTGACGATTATCTATGCACCGAAGTCTAACATAACAGTGAGTCTTAATTACTTTAATTCGAATGATGTGGCACAACTTCCTTGTTTAATCGCTAAATTTTATTAATGTGATAGTGAAGAAGTAACTTAAAAGAGAATGTGTTGTGATTATTCCTTTGCCGGGACGTGTAGACTATTATTATGTACTCTTCTTTGCCGAGATATTTGGGCTGTTAGCTGTACCCTTGCCGGGTTAAAGTGTTATGTTGTTGATTTTCCCTAATGGGGCATTCTTTACAAAATTAGATATTTTGAACTATAACATGGGATCGTGTGGCACGTCGTCCACTTATATATATGATGAAATGGGATCTTGTGGCACGCCGACCACTTATATATGATGAAATGGGATCGTGTGACACGCCTACCACTTATATATGATGAAATGGGATCTTGTAGCACGCCGACCACTTATATATGATGAAATGGGATCATGTGGCACGCTGACCACTTGTTTGGTAGTCCTGTCTAGCCTCGTCACTACTTCGCCGGGGTTAGGCCAGGCACTTACCAGCACATGGGGTCGGTTGTGCTGATGCTATGCTCTGTGTATCTTTTTGCACAGATTCAGGTGTTGGAGCAGCATTTGAGTAGCAGTTGCAGTCTAGGAGCGAACGTGCAGTCCAGATATTTTCGAGGTAGCCTTGTTGTCGTCCGCATGGCCCGGAGTCTCTCTATTTTATCTTTGTTTTTTTATCTTTGTATCGGAACAAGCAGCGTTGTACTTTATTTCAGACCTTATTTTTAGCACTCTTTTAACGTTCGTGAGTAGTGACACCGACTCTGGGTATAAGTGTACTTTTGGAACTTCCACATTTGTTCTTATGTTATTTCAGTTTTAAAAACTTCCGCTTTATTTTCTTGCTTTGCTTTATTTATGTTATCGCGAATGCTAATTCAAAATGTTAAACGCTGGCTTTCCTGTCTCCTTATAGTAGGTTCCATCACGACTTCCGATGGTGGGGAATTCGGGTCGTGACACCAAAATGGAAAAATCCCCATTTTGGGGACCAAAAATTGGGTAAAAGTTGGAGATGCCCTGACAGTGAATTATTTTTCAGTATTATATTATATGATATATTGAGATATTTTATTTTGGGTTGGTATGTTGAAAAAATGAATGCCATGCTCAAATTACTGGCTATTATTTCCTCATTTTGGGAACCAAAAATGAGGTAAAGGCTGGAGATGCTCTGATAGTGAATTATTTTTCAATATTATATTATATGATGCATTGAGATATTTTATTTCGGATTGTTATGTTGAAAAATTGAATGCCATGCTCAAATTATTGGCTATTATTTTTTATTTTGAGGACCAAAAATGAGGTAAAGGTTGAAGATGCCCTAACAGTAAATTATTTTTCAATATTATATTATATGATGCATTGAGGTATTTTATTTTGGGTTAGTATGTGAAAAATTGAATGTCATGCTCAAATTATTGGCTATTTCAGGGGTAAATCCTCAACTATTACTACATTATAAATAGCACATTTATCAAATAACAATGAATAGTGGTTATGAAATAACACACGCAAACCTATCCCAGGTTGAAAATAATTGGATTAATTTTACATGGCTTTTAGCTTGTTGTGGTGGTGTATAGGAAATGATTTAATTTAATAATTTTTTTAATAATAAAAAGAAAGAAAGTTTAGCTGAGAGGTTGAAAGGGTTCTTTTGAATTTTGATTAAGCAGGGTCCTGCCCCGTAAAGGCAATTTTGATTTTTATATAAAAGGTATACCAGCCAAGCTTGCACACTTCACCTTCTATTGGGAAAATATACTATATAGCCCCTCTGAAAATAATAATAAAATAAATATATATTATTTTGGAAAACTTACAGAAATATTAAATATAAGTTTCAACTTACCAACCTCTAGTCAATATTCCAAAAAACAAAACAAATAAGGATTTTTTTAATGGGTATAGTCGAAATTCATTGAAAATATATAGATAAGTCAATATACAAAATTTGAGAAAGATTGGAGGTGATTTGGACTGGTTTTGTAGAAAAACTCATAATTAAATCGATGTCAAAAAATTCTTCTGTGACACATATATCAAACATGTATCACGCATGTATCTCACACACATATATACATGTGAGACACAACCGATACAAATATAATACATATGTGATACACGTATCATTTTTTTCATATTCAGTTTTTACTTCGAATTTTCAATTCAAACTACCTCAAAACTTCACCAAATCATCCCAAAACTGATATTCAAGCTCCTTAAGATATACTCAATATATTCTAATAGCACCCACTCAAAAGAAAGTGAAACATTAATATTTTTTTGCTATAAATAGCTAATTGGCCATTTTGGCTAATATTAGTAATATTTTATCAATTGGCCAACTTTTATAATGAGCTACTGCTAAATGGATATAGTTGGTAATTTTCCTATTCTTATATATATATAGTATGTTATTTACAAATTTTATATAATTGTTTCGGCTGCTGAATGTAAATAATTTTTACTACAGGCTAGAAATAATAAGGAATTTTTACATGCATGTACTACATACTCTAATATATTACTTTTTTTGTTTAACTTTTAATTTTATTACATATTAGTAGACTCAATTACTAATATATACCATAATTCAAATTCCTTACACTATTAATGTTCCTATAAATTGGTAATTATAAACTAATTCACCCCACACAAATAAAATACCAATATATATCTACCCTTTCCCACTAAAAACTCATACCCCACATTTTTTCCTCCCCTTCACTTTTTGACATTTTTTCATTCTGTTTTTTATTCAGATTAAATCAGGTGTGTTTCCACCGCCCATATTCCAATTCCGATGTCTGCCATTTTCTAGTGCGTACATACAATACAAGCAAGGGAAGAATTATCAGCGTAGTGAAGAGAGATTCTAAGCTCAAAATCACAATTTGTTTTGGGTTTCGTACTTCAGAATCAGCATCTATATTTTGCAGCTCATCAATTATTTTTCTTCAGGTACTCTCCCTCTCTCTTTTATTCGCCAATTTCATCCCCCGTTAAGATCCTTCAATTTCCAATTTCTCTCTACATGCGCGCGCGCACATACACAGAGGCACGTTATTGAATTGTGTCTGAGGTTTTGGAATTTTGGGATACTCCTAAATACCAATTGGGGATTGGTGTATGGTTGATTGAGTTCATTTTTGGAATTTCTATTTTTCTTTTTTTCGTTTTTTGATTAGATCAGGCATTGATGCTGCAGGAACATTTTATTCTTTTTTTTTACTCTGGGATGTTCTTCAGTTTTCTGGCCGGCCTTTACTTTGTGTTGATGATTTGAGAATTCAAAAGTGTTTTTTTGCTTTACTTTCTTAAAAAAAATAACAAACATAACGACCTTAGATACTACAATTTATACAATTTATGTTTGTAGTTTTGTTATGAAATCTCCTATTTAAGGTGAATGTCTATAATTAGAGAGATTCTAGAGTTCTATTCTTGGTAGCTAAATCATCCCCCTCCCTATAAATAAAGGGGTCTTCTACCATTGTAAACCACCCCTAACAATCTCTAAGTATCAATGAGAATACTCCTCTCTCTCTATTCTCTCTATTGCTCTTGTTCTTGTATTATTGTTCTTGTCTTTATATTATTTCATAACACGTTATCAGCACGAGTCTCTAACCAATTGAAATTTTCGATTGTCTTAACTTCTGTTTGTGTAGGGTTTTGCTTCAAAGAAAGAAACGAAAAAAAAGAGGCGGACGAAGAGCAATCATCGAAGCTGTTAGCTTCTCACAACTAGAAGCCAATTAAAGTGACTGTAGATATGAGAAATCAACAAGGCCATTCTGTGTAAGAATTTCTATACAGAAAACAAGGAGAGAAAACATTGAAAATATAATTGGTATACCTTAAAGGTAAGTAATTTACTTTTCCCTTTCAAATTCTTGAAATTCTACGATTTGATTTTATATACAAACAAAGACAACAAAGTTTGATTATAACTCTAATGGAGTTTGTAAGAAATTATAACCACGTGAAGTGGTAAAATCACTATGTCCTGCCATGATTAAATTCATGTATGATTGTGGGCAAAGAATTGAAAATTCGTCCCATTGAATTTGCTCCATTCCCTTTAGAGAATGTGGAAGCAGAATATGATAAGTCTGAAAGAAGACAAAATTATTACCATGAAGGTATCAATGGATGTGGACGTGGCAATAGACGAAATTATAATCGTCATTATTGTGATAATGAGAATAATAAAGATTCTCAAAATAATCTTTCACTTTATGAAAGTAATATTTGACATGAGATTGTGTAAAGCACATGATTATGATCCATTCCCTGAAGTGAATGTGATAATTGTAATAGAGCCCGTAAGTATGAACACGCTCTTGATGTAATTTTGTTTTATGTCTGACATTATGACAAGAAAGTTCGTTGCCCTTGAAATTTCGGGCAAGAACTATATGACATGAGTGTTGGATGCTGAAATCCACTTAGATGCTATGGGTCTTGGAGACGCCATTAAAGACAGAAATAATGCATCCACCCAAAACTATGTTAAGGCCTTGATTTTCTTGCGCCATCACCTTGATGAAGGTTTGAAACTATGCTAAGGCCTTGATTTTCTTGCGCCATCACCTTGATGAAGGTTTGAAACTATGCTAAGGCCTTGATTTTCTTGCGCCATCACCTTGATGAAGGTTTGAAAATTGAATATATCACAGTCAAAGATCCACCTATCTTGTGAGATGGCTTAAAGAAGAGATATGGCAACCTGAAGTTGGTCACTTTGCCACAAGCACGATACGATAAGAATCCAAAAGCAAATAGTTTATAAACTATACATTATCGTTGCGGTAAAAACGGGCACTGGTCAAAGGCTTGCCGTATACCATGACATTTGGTTGACCTTTATCAAGCATCTCGAAAGAGTAAACGCCCTGAAACGAATTTTGTCTCTGACGACAACTTTGACATCACCCACTTGGATGTGGCAGACTTCTTTGAGCAACCCGAGGGGAAGATAGACCACCTAATCGGTGATGGATCCGTGATGAAAGAAGATGGAGCTGTTTGATTTTATTTTACTTGTTTGTATTAGTTAATGAATAAACTAATAGCCATTAGTATTAGCTCGTATTAGTTAGTTCATGATATAATGTTAGTATTTTAGAATGTATCAATATGCTCAAATATCAATAATATTTTTACTTTCCAGTAGAGGTAATCGACTAACCTGAAAAACTAGTCGGTTATCTCATATTTCGCATAAAAACTGCAAAACAATCGATTGTCAATGATCAACAATCGATTGTCTTTAAAACAGTGTGATCTGGAATTTTTCAAAAACAGTCAACAATCGATTGTCTATGTTTAACAATCGATTGTCTTAAAACAGTGTGATCTGGAATTTTTCAAAAATAGTCAACAATCGATTGTCTATGTTTAACAATCGATTGTCTTAAAACAGTGTGATCTGGAATTTTTCAAAAATAGTCAACAATCGATTGTCTATGTTTAACAATCGATTGTCTTAAAATAGTGTGATCTGGAATTTTTCAAAAATGGCCAACAATTGATTGTCTATGTTTAACAATCGATTGTCTTAAAACAGTGTGATCTGGAATTTTTCAAAAATGGCCAACAATCGATTGTCTATGTTTAACAATCGATTGTCTATGTTTAACAATCGATTGTTTTATGAAAATGCTTAAACTGAAATTTTCAAACTGCATAGTAATCGATTATGGAAAACAACTATCTGATTTAGTTAGTCAACTGACCTCAGCAGATTTTGAAAATATTATGTGACACAAACGAATTGAACTCGTTTATTCTTATGTTTGTGTATTCCTTTTGTATGCCAAACCATGGGAAATAAATTGATTGAAGGCTCCGGAAGAGCAACTGTAACTCTGCCCAAAGGCACGACGTTTATCTTAGAGAATGCAATGTTCTCCTCCAAGTCTAAAAGGAACTTGTTGAGTTTTAAAGATATCATTCAAAATGGATATCATATTGAGACAATAGATGAGAATAATCTTGAATTCTTCATCAAAACGAGGCTGACCATTTCGGTTTGGGTTCACGCCATTTTGCATGCAGCAATACTAGTTCGTCGGCTGCCCACTTCGGTTTGGGGTCACGCCATTTTGCATGCAGCAATGCTAGTTCGTCGGCTGCCCACTTCAGTTTGGGGACACGCCATTTTGCGTACAGCAATGCTAGTTCGTCTCTGACTGACGAATTGACACAAATATTCCCCGTTGCAATTGGTTTTGGGTCATGGACCCAATATATCCCATTTAAGAATCTTTGGATGCGCAGTATATGTGCCTGTAGCACCGCCATCCCGCACCAAAATGGGTCTGCAAAGAAAGATAGGAATATATGTTGAGGTTGAATCGCCCTCCATTATTCGCTACCTCGAGACATTGACAGGAGATTTGTTCACTGCACGATTTGCAGACTGTCAATTTGATGAGACACTTTTCCCAAAATTAGGGGGAGAAGTTGGTGAAACCAAACGGGAAATTTTGTGAAAAAATGCATCATTATCTCATCTTGATCCACATACCTCTATTTGTGAAAGAGGCACAAAAGATTATCCATTTGCAAAGAATAGCAAATCAAATGCCTGACGCATTTATAGATTTGAAAAGGATAACAATCACATATCCCCGAAGTGAATGTGACAACATCTGATTCACGAATACATATTCATTATTGGAAGAATATGAACATGAAATTGGTATTAAATATACCACACTCACCCCTAGAAGGAGGTTTGAGAAGATACCACACTCACCCCTAGAAGGAGGTTTGAGATGATATATGGCATGAATGATCGTTGGTCACGTACCTATTGTACGCCAAAGTATTTTGGAAATATGACTATTAAAGGACAACGATAATGCAAGAAACATATCTTGCATATAAGTTTGACATGACCATAATGGTATAATTTTCTCTTTAAGAAAGATATTCACCACATGGATGTTGATGAACCTGTGGTAGTACAAAATTAATTGAGAGCTCTAGAAGAGCCAATTATTACTATGTTGGAGAAACACAATTGAGTATTGTGCTGTAGTAAGTCTCAAAGAAACTTATTCAGTTTCCAAAGTACACGTGAAAGCGATTGATTATATTGAGACTATAAATAAAGGAAGGCTTTGATATCTCCTATTACTACAACTTGTAGCGGGGTAATTTGCATATGAAAAGCTACCCGCTTTGTTCTCCAGTTTGTACTACACAAAAGAAAGAATGCCACAATAAAGTGGATATCTATTGGTATAAAAACTCATGTCATAATAAACCTGAAGTTTATTGATAAGTGCACATGTCATGGTGTAAATTTGAAATTTACCAATATTGATAATTTGTTCAGTTAGCATTCGTATTAGCCATCTCATTTTAAGTATGATGTGCAAATTCACACAGGTGAATATCAAAGAACTAGAAAGTTCTTTACGAATTCTCTTGTATCACTTGTTCTCATTAATGAACTGACCAACTAAAGAGTTCGGGTTGAAGCCCATAAATTCTGGAAATATCAAAGGTGAATATGGGCCATTTCACCTGCCATGTATACCACATATGATGCATCTATGAAATGGTTACATGCGCAATTGTTATTGACCCGCAGCCTGGCCGGTGCTTGCGAGGTAAATTGCTCAGTAATCTAACTTCGAGCATAATTTCCAGATTTTCTACTCAAGATAGTTCATCTTGATAAGTTGGTTTATATCAAAGTTGGTTTAACAAGATAATTATTGAGTGCTTCCACTTAATAGCTAAACTGTTTCTTATGAGAACAAAGTTATATATATCAGTTTGATATAAGTTGTATACGAGAGTATATTCTCCCCTCACAAGTGGTTCAGGGTCAGGAACCAAATAATTTCATCTAATTATTAATGTGCCGTGTATATTGACATGATAATGCACAAAGAAGATTTCCCAAAGTTGAGGAAACAAGTTAGCTTTACTAACATGAGGGGGAGACATGATAAATGCTTGAGAAGAGGTTACATGGGATGAATTATCATTTGTATATGTAAATCCCCAAATATCATGATATGAACCTGAAGTTCATAAAAGGATAATTCAATTGCAACATATTGCAAAGCATGCTATACGCATTTGCTGACCCAAAGAATGTAACTATATTCTCACTACAAAAGTCCCTGAAGGACAAGGTCTTGGATACGATTGAAGCGTATAGACAAATACTTGATTCCATATGAAAGACATGTAGTTTTGAACCTATAGTTCAAATGCTTGAAAGTATAAAGTCAAAGGTATGTATAGTCAGTTTTCGATATCTTATTTGTCTAGCATGACATGAAAAACTTGATATGCATCTAAAGTCTATTATATGGCTTATATGACTTAACTTGAAAGATTTAAGTTGCTTGAAGCATATGCAATTCTTGGTCCTGAAGTACCACATCCTTAGTACAATTTGTGTACATATGTATCTTGCTATAACTATAAGCATGATGGCATTGAGAATGCATCTATGGAGATATTGAAGAGTTATTCCACGACATTATATGAAGATGTTCATATCTATCAAGAATGATGATTTCAAGGTGCGGAATATTTATTCAAGTCAATATGGTTGATTTGTCAAACGTCTACCAAAGATCGTTTTGAAGATGATGCACAAGATTGGAATGCAAATGCTCAAGGATATAAATTGATGTACTCATTAGAGGGAGTTAATGCGCGTTGCACTCTTTTTCCTTTACAAGGATTTGTCCCAATTGGGTTTTCCTTGCGAGGTTTTTACGAGGCAACCAATAGGCGCATATTCAAACATGTGTACTCTTTTTCCTTTCTTTAATTTTTCCCATTGGGTTTTGGTTTTAAGGTTTTAGCGAGGCACATTGTTGAATAGACATTCAAGGGGGAGTGTTATGAAATCTCCTATTTAAGGTGAATGTCTATAATTGGAGAGATTCTAGAGTTCTATTCTTGGTAGCTAAATCATCCCCCTCCCTATAAATAAAGGGGTCTTCTACCATTGTAAACCACCCCTAACAATCTCTAAGTATCAATGAGAATACTCCTCTCTCTCTATTCTCTGTATTGCTCTTGTTCTTGTGTTGTTGTTCTTGTCTTTATATTATTTCATAACATTTTATATTATATACAATTTATATTTGTAGTTATTTTGTAATCATGTAGATTAGTTGTATTAATTATGTGTAAATTTGTAGTTGCTATTATCTACAGTTTGTAAGTGTAGTTATTAGTTGTAGAAATCTATATTTTAATTGGTTGTTAAAATTATAGTTTAGTAGTCTTAATTTGTAGATTAATTGTAGTTGATATTATATACAGTTTATATTTGTGGTTATGTAGATTAGATGTGTTAACTATGCGTATAAATTGTAGTTGCTATTATCTACAACTTTATAGATATATGGCAAAATAACTTTTTGACCACTCAAACTTGCAGCCAATTTTAAAGCTGATATATGAACTTTTGTCTTTCTCATTTAAACACTCAAACTTGACAAAGTGATACTAATAAATATTTTTGACCGTTGACCATGTCTATGTGGAAGCACTATAATTGACATGGCAAGCTGTGTGCAAATCACGCTGTCAAGACACGTAAATGATATTATTTTTAATAAAAAATTAGAATTAGAATAAAATATAAATAAAAAATTAAAAAAAATACTTTTTCTTCCTCTTCTCTCTCCTCCCCTCCGATTCTTTTGTCTACCCAGCAAAATTCTCACCCATTTTTTTATTTCTCATCCTAAACTTCCTCTTGTCTCTCCTCCCCCCTCCAATTCTTTGTCTTCCCAATAAAATTCCCACCCATTGTTTTCATTTCTCATCATATACCTTTTGTTATACTATCTGTTTTTTCCAAAACTCAAATAAACGTTCACTTTTCTAGATAGTAAAAACTTACTAAATAAAAAATACATATGCCAAACAAAATAAAGAATGCAATCCATAGCTTCAGTCTGTAAAAGCTTCTGCGCTGGTTATTTTTTAAAAGGAGAAAAAACAAGTTATATAATTGCCAAATTTTCTTTCTCTTCTTCTTTAATAGTAAACAGAACAACAGATTGACTTTGTATTTTACAATAATGATTCTAATGAAGATCATTTCCCACTAAAATTAACAGAGCGAACATAAGAGTGTAAGTTAGCTAAAATCTTTATCAGACAAATCATCCCCTCACAAGCACAATTTTTTTGAAGCCTTATCCCATAATTACAAAGTAGCTGTCGCATGTTTTAGAAATGTTACCTTGAAAAGTAAAAGCTCTATTATATCATCTAGACCATTTACATTTCTTTGCTTAACCAGATTCTATATTCTTCAAATATCGATGTTTCAAAGCATTGACATATTAACTGTTGTCTATGACCATTTAATATCTTTATGTATAACATGATGTTTATGAAGGCGAAGAAGAAGATGAAGATAGTTAGCTTGACGATGAAGAGGAGGATGATGTTGTATTTAGAGCCGATGGTTCTGGCGCTATGAAGATGGGCAGTGGCATTGAGGAAGATGCTATATAGGAGACGGGTGAAGAATAAAAGAAGGGAAAGAGAAGAAAAAATAGAAATTTTATAAACTAATTTTGGAAAAGGACAGAGCCCACAAATTGTACTTGAAGATACATGTGTCAACAAAATATGAATGAATGGATGATGTGGTTATATAAAATATCAAATTAAATACATATCAACATAAATTGAACAACACGTACAGTCAAAAGTGTTTATTAGTACTCATTTTGTCAAGTATGAGTGTTTAAATGGGAAAGATAAAAGTTCGTGTATCGGCTTTAAAATCGGCTGCATGTTTGAGTGACCAGGAAGCCATTTCGCCCAGATGTAGTTATTTTATAGTCATGTAGATTAGTTGTCTTAATTTTATAGATTAATTGTAGTTGCTATTTTCTACATATTTATAAATATTGTTATTTTGTAGTAGATAGTTCTTGTTGTTTCTTTTTTTGGAAGAATTATGTAGGTATTATGTAAATTAATGCTTATTTTTTATGCTAATGTAAAATAATTTTTATTTTGTGCAGAATGGATATTATTTTGTACCACAAAAGTGAGGTTACAGGCAGGCTGAAGGGTGCTCCCGCTTTGAATGAGAAGACTGGATTACACAGAAAAAAGAAATAGTCTACTGTTTTCCTAATTTAGTTGATGCAAATTTATAGTTGAAGGAGAATAATCTACTTTTTTGGAAACAATCTATCATCTTATTGTGTTTAATTTTGTAGTTGTATGTGTTCATCATTTTTATGAAATACCTTCAAGTTCAGATTAAACAATAAACATAACAAATAGATACTACAATCATTTAAATAAATTATCCACATGTTGTCTCATTACCATTTCCAAGTTATTAGCAAACAACAATTTCACCACAAATAAATTACTTTTTACCTACAATCTGAAAATGCATTACACTACAATTACATTTTCTAATGCAAACAGTTATGTAGAAAATAACAACTATATTTTCTGTGTTAATTATGTGTATAAATTATAGTTGCTATTATCTACGACTTTATAAATATAGTTATTTTGTTGTCTTCAACACAAACCAACATCTATTGAAGCTATGTACTATGGAAGTATTATTTGAAGAGAAGAGAAGAGAAGATAGAGAAAAAATAAAGAGTAACGACCTCAGATATTATGTTCCGAGATGTACACATTCAAAATTGTAGATGGTATGAAGAAAACTATAATTAATCTACAAAATTAAGACTACTAAATTATAATTTAACAATCAATTAAAATATAAATTTTTACTCCTAATAATTATATTTGTAAGCTGTAGATAATATCAACTACAATTTATACATATAATTAACACAACTAATAAAACCACTAACAATTAAAAAATGATGGCAAAGAAAACAGATTGTGAATTGAAGACAAATTAATAGAGTTCCACTGAATATCAGTTTTGCGTCTCAGAGGACTCGAAAATATATATCCCAATCTCAACTCTAGTTGCACCTGTACTTCTGGAATTTCATATCATTTATCTTACCAACATACAATTATTTTCAACTATTTTGATTCGTCAACTTCAAGCATCACATTAAACTACTTCAATTTGAAAGATGCTTGCAATTAAATACGTACATCATAGCTATCATGAAATTAAGAGGACAGTAAAAAAAAACACAAATAAGAACTACAAGATGAGGAGAAAGAGCAATGCCATGTTTACAAATTTAATTTGCAGTTGAAAGAGCGATGGTGTGTAATTCCATATTGCTTACTGTTGGAAACACGTTCTCAATGCAATATACTAAAACGTGTGTTCTTTTGTGTAGGTTTTGATGAATGACAAACGAAGCGAAAATTGATATATGACGAAGTTCAGAAACAAGCGCACAATTGATCTACAACGAGATTCAAGCTCAAGATAAAGTTTTATAAGTTTAATTGAGTCATTCTTATTTGTGATCTTGATCCTACAACTTGACTCGTATTATGGCTTCTCTCATAAAACTATTTTCCAAAATCATGCATATTTAATTTAACGTCAAATGATTTTAAATCATGCATATTTACAGTAGTCAAAATAATTTTTAGACATGCCTTAAAAATCTGGACTAAGATAATCGATTATGTACTTATGATAATCGATTGTTTTTAAGCCAAGACTGCATGACAATCGATTGTGAACTAATGACAATCGATTGTGAGTAAGACAGTGAGCATCAGGTTTTTCAAACCTGCATGACAATCGATTATGAACAAATGACAATCGATTGTGATGAGGCAGTGTCCATCAAAGTTTTTCAAAACTCAGAATAATCGATTGTGAAGCTAATGACAATCGATTGTGAAGAGATAGTGTCCTTCAGATTTTTCAAAGTCACAAAATAATCGATTATGAACTTATGACAATCGATTGTGTTAAGGCAGTGACTTCCAGACTTGTTCAAAACTATTAAATAATCGATTGTGAGTATATAACAATCGATTGTCAAGAGGCAGTGTCTAAAATGATTTTCAAAAACTGATAAGTAATCGATTGTTGACTTTGTGCAATCGATTGTGAAGCTGACCGTTGTCGTAAAGTTTTCAAATACCGTCAGGTAATCGATTATTGATTCTGTATAATCGATTGTTTTGATTAAAATCCGGAAAAGATTTTTTGAACGTTATTCGGTAATCGATTATTGATTTTGTATAATCGATTGTTTTGATTAAAATCCGGAAAAGATTTTTTGAACGTTGCTGAGTAATCGATTGTTGATTCTGGACAATCGATTGTTTGTGGTAAAATCTGGAAAGGATTTTTTGAACATTGCCAGTAATCGATTATGGATTGTAAGTAATCGATTATCAAGCGTAAAATCTGGGATTGAATTTTGATCTGACTGGCAGACAATCGATTGTTGGGGTTTGACAATCGATTGTTAGTGAGTAAAATCAGCAACTCTTGATTGGCAATTAGGCAACGGTAATGCCAAGTTTTTCAACTATAAATACAGCTTCATTTCAGTGTTTTAAACACAACAACATACTACAACTGATCATTACATTGCTATAAGCTTGCATACTTTTGTTTATCATTTTATATTCAATTTCATAAAGCTTTTGAGAGCCATATTCTTGTCCAAAGTTGTTGTGATCTAGAGCTTACTTCTTTTACTCATACCTACTCATAAAGGAGTATTTTGTTTGAGTGTTTAGTGTTTTATACACTTGTAAGAAAATTGTGATTCTCTTGTTGTAAGGAACTTGTGTTTCCTTGGTTGAAGTCTTGGAGTGTTGTATCTCTGAGCAAAGGTGTTAAGGCTTGTGTCCTTAAGTTGTAAAGGTTTGTTGAGCACCCGTAAGCTTAACAAGTTAGTGGAAAATCTCGAGAGAGTCTCTCGGGGACTGGACTAGCCACGTGTTGTGGTGAACCAGAATATATCGGTGCGTTCTTCCCTTTTTGTTTATTTAACGCACTTATTTATTTCCTGCAAATTTTAATTTCCGCAAGTTTATGCTAAATTTTATTATAACGCTATTCACCCCCCCCCCCCTCTAGCGTTAAGCGTATTTTCTAACAATTGGTATCAGAGCCCAACTCTCTGAAAACTTAACAGTTTGAGAGAACCATCCATGGCTTCTACTCGTGATTCTTTTGCAGGAATTGATGAAGGACAGTGCTCCACACGACCACCTCTATTCAACGGTACAAATTACACGTACTGGAAGGAGAGGATGAAGATCTTCATTCAGTCCAACAGCTTTCACCTCTGGAATGTGATAATGAAGGGAAACCAAATTCCAACAAAGAAGGTGGAAAACGAATGGGTTCCCAAGTCCGAGGATGAGTATGACGCGGATGACATCCGAAAGGTTCAAAATAATGCTAAAGCAATTAATTTATTATATTGTGCTGTTAATGCTGACGATTACAGAAAAATATCGTGTTGCACAACGGCAAAGGAGATGTGGGACAAGCTAGAAGTTACGTACGAAGGTACGGACCAGGTATGGGAAGCAAAAATTGATTTCCAAACCCATTCTTATGAATTATTTCACATGAAGGAAGGTGAAAAGGTGGACGAAATGTTTGAGCGATTTTCAATAATCGTAAATGACTTACATGCTCTCAAGAAAACATTCACGGATAGAGAGCTCGTTCGAAAAATTCTTAGAAGTCTCACACCGGCATGGAGATCAAAGGCCGATGCAATTCAAGAATCCATTGGCATTTCAAACGTCACCATCGACGCACTAAGAGGTAACCTTAAGACCTATGAATCTACTATTCTTAACCCTTTCGTTGATGATCAAAGGAGGCAAAGAATAGCTCTAAAGGCGAGCACAAGCCAACCGCAAATTGATGAGGAAGGAGACAACGAATTTGGACTCGTCATCAAAAGATTTCAAAAGTTCATGCGCAAGGAGTATGAACGCAAGGGCAAAAAGCAAGGCGAACAAATCAAGTGCTATGAATGTGGTGAAACCGGGCACATCAAATCAAATTGCCCAAACATCAAAAAGGAGAAGAAACCTTTTAAAAAGCAACGTGCATACATTTCTTGGGGAGGCGACTCCGGAGATGAGTCAAGCGAAGGAGAAGAAGACGAGCAGCAAATCTTTGCCTTATGGCACAAGAAGACAACAAAGATGAGGTATGTCAAATTTCGTCTAAAAACTTCTTTACTCTTGAAGAAATGCGAACTGCTTTTGATGAATTATATGCTGAGTTTATTAAGGCTTCAAAAACTGTTAAGGGCATAAAAGAAAATGCTTCATTAAAAGAAAAGGATTTTCAAAAACAGTTTCTTTGAAAGAAAAGGATGTAGAAAAACTGGTTTTAGAAAATGAAAAGCTGAAAGAGGAAAACAAGTTTTTTGGAAAAAGAAGCGCCGATAAGCCCGAAAGTTCTACTAAAAGTTGTTCTTCTTGCTTGCATCTCAAAAATGAGGTAGATAGACTCAAAGGTACCTTAGATAAGTTTAATTCTTCCCACAAGAATTTGAATGAGGTCCTTGTTAATTTGAAATCAACCAAGCATGGCATATGATTTAAGAATGAGGTTAAAGAAAAGGTTGAAGCCAAACCCCAACCACCTAAGGCTCAACCTAGGACTAATAAAACAAATGCTTATCCTAGAAATAGCAATCCTAGAACCAATATGCATGCTAGACAAAATGTTGAACATTTTAGGAGACCTAGAAATGACTTACTACCTAGAAATAGTTACCCTAGAAATGATGCATATTTTAGGCCAAATGTTGAACCTTTGAGAAGACCTAGAAATGGCCTTCAACCGAGAAACAATCACTCTAGAAATGCTGCCCATCCTAGAGCTCATAGTAGGAGAAATAATTCTCATGAAATGCGAAATAGTCATAGTGTTCAAAATAGAGTAAGAAATTTTCATCCGTCTAGTTGCTATGAACCTAGAAGGATGCATAACCCAAATGTGACTTGTCATTATTGTAGACGCATTGGTCATATTGCTCCTGCATGCTTTACACGTCATAGACATATTACTCAATCGCATCATTATAATATGCCTAACCCCCAAGGACCAAAGATGGCATGGGTACCTAAAGAACATTAATTTGTTTTGTAGGTGTGCTTGAAGGGATCAAGTGTACTATGGTACCTTGATAGTGGATGCTCCAAGCATATGACGGGAGATGAATCCAAATTCCTTCAATTAGAGCACAAAGAAGGAGGAAGTGTTATCTTCGGTGATAACAATAAAGGAAAGATCATCGGCATCGGCTCGGTCGGTAAGGATGAAAATTCCTCTATTAAGCATATATTACTTGTTAAAGGATTAAAGCATAATCTCTTGAGCATAAGCCAATTGTGTGACAAGGGAAATCTTGCTTTATTTGATTCGGATGAATGCTTAGTGTTCAGACGTAGTGATTTCAAAATTATCCTCCGTGGTTTTAGAGTGGATAATATTTATATGGTTGATCTTGCTAATTCCTCACCCGATTATGTTGATTGTCTAATGAGTAAAGAGGATGATACTTGGCCATGGCATCGTAGAGTAGCACATATCAATATGCATCTTTTGAACAAATTGATTTCTCAAAACTTAGTTGTTGGTCTTCCCTTTTTAAAATTTGAAAATGACTCTATTTGTGACTCGTGTCAAAAGGGGAAGCAAACAAAAGCATCTTTCAAATCTAAAAACTTTGTTTCAACTTCTAGACCATTGCAATTGCTTCATATGGATTTATTTGGTCCTTCTCGCATTGAAAGTCTAGGAAGAAATAGATATGCTTTTGTGATTGTTGATGATTACTCGAGATTTACTTGAACTTTATTTTTTGCCAATAAAAGTGATGCTTTTCAAAATTTTAAATATTTTCTTAAGCGTGTTCAAAATGAGAAAGAAACAACCGTCACTTCAATTAGAAGTGATCATGGGGGAGAGTTTGATCACAATCTCTTTGCAGACCTTTGTGAAGAACACAGAATCGAGCATACCTTTTCCGCTCCACGTACACCACAACAAAATGGGGTGGTGGAAAGGCAATATAGGTGTCTCGAAGAGATGGCTAGAACCATGCTCGACGAAGCTAAGATACCCAAACATTTTTGGGCGGACGCCGTGAGTACCGCTTGCTATGTTCTAAATAGAGTAGTAATTCGGCCGATACTCATGAAAACCCCCTATGAACTTTATAAGGGTAGAAAACCAAATATTTCCCATTTTAGAGTTTTTGGTTGCAAATGTTTTGTTCATAACAATGGCAAAGTCCAATTGGGTAAATTTGATGCTAAGTCGGATGAAGGTATTTTCATTGGATATTCCTCACGTAGTAAAGCAAATAGGGTCTTTAATAAAAGAACCCAAATTGTGGAGGAATCCCCTCATGTTGTATTTTCCGAAAATAATGCTCGCTTGGCGAGAAAGGATTCCGGTTTTGATCTTGCAGGTATCTTAGGTAGCTTGAAAGACAAAATACAAGAGGAACCACCCAAGGAAAATAAAGATGAAACTGAGGAACAACCAACGGAAGAAGCGCCACAATTGGAAAAAGAAATGAATATGCCAAATGAGTGGAGGACGATCAAAGATCACCCTCTTGAACAGGTAATTGGAGACGTCGGAGGAAAGGTAAGTACCCGAAACTCTCTTTAGAACACTTTAGGACACACTTCTTAAGAGCTCACATTCTCACTTGGCAACACTAGTTTAAGTTATTACTTCTTTACAAATTACTGACTTGAGTGTCGGAGACGTTTAATTCTATTTTGCAGGTATCGCCCTAAAAGATAGGGGGAATTATAAAGTTTTGGCACAGAACAATCGATTGTTCCAAGCAAATAATCGATTATTTTACTGAAAATCGATTAGCAGTATCACTAATCGATTGTTTATGGTTTATGTTCATTATGCATCCTTGTTTAAAAATTGATTCCTTAAATTGCATAATCGATTTCTGCCTCAGCCATTCAGCAATGCTTGTCCAAAACAATCGATTATTTCACATATATAATCGATTATTTCATGTCAGTAATTCAAAAGCTTGTTACCGTTTGGTCCCGTAATCGATTACCACATTTGACAATCGATTATTTCATGTCAGAAATTTAAACTCTTGTTACCGTTTGGCTCCTCAATCGATTTGTGTCAGTTCCAAGTCATGTCATAACTCTTCAACAATCGATTATTGCATCTCAACAATCGATTGTCTAACGGTCAGTGAATTTATTTTACCGTTTCTGACTGATTTGGCTTTAAATTCTCAGCAGATTTCTTCCATAACTGATAAGCCACTCTTCCCTCTATAAATAGGCTTCATATATGTTCATATGCATTCACTCAAGCATCAATTGTAGCTTTCAAAATATCAAATTCCCTCTAATCCTTTGCAAAATCCAGCAGCTCTCATTAAAAATGTCGGGCCGTCACTCAAAACGTTCCCGTTCTGCTAGGCACGGTGCATCCTCCTCTGTTGCCCCTCGTCGTCCGAACTATCCCTATCAAGATGGTTCCGTTCTATATTTTAATTCCGACATCGAGCTTACTCGATTCTTAACCAAATTTAAAAAGCGCGACATTCTTCCACCCCGCTTTTCAACGCACAAGTATCTTGAATCATTTGGGCCTGCTGCAAATATGCTCAAAAATTCTCAACTTCTTGACTTTTTACTCCTTACCCATCCTTACAACAATACTACATTGGTTCAAGCATTTTATTCCAACCTCCATGAGGATGATGATGGTGAGCTTGTCACCAACATTAATGGTGTTCAAATTCTTCTTTCCGATGAAAATCTTCATACCATTGCCCGTCTTCCTCATAATGGTGAAGACATTTTTCGGTACACCGGAGAGGCCGGAGCCCTTTTTGATGAAACAGCCCTCTTACACCAAATCGGTCTTACTTCTTATGATCCAAATCTTTCTTCCTATCGTCCTACAATTACGGGAATGGATCCCAATTATCGGTTGATTTTCTATTTCATCACCCGAGTCCTCAAGCCTCGTAAGCATAACCATACTACCATTTCTCAAGAGGAAACTAAGCTCATGCATGCCATAATAACTGGAGCTAACATCAATTGGTGTCGGCTTATCAAAATTCACATGCGTGACGCTATCAGAGATGTAGGCCTCTTCCTTATGCTCTCCTCATCATGAACTTTCTTGAAGCCACCGGATTCGTCACTGGAAATGGTCCTCTCAAAAAGAGTACCAAAAAGGGGGAAATTTCGGAATCCTCCTTTCATCATGACGGTGATCATGTAGCGCCTGCTCCTCCTTCATCCCGTCGAACTCGTCCGCCTCAAGAACCCACTCTCCAATCCATTTCCGACCAAATTGCTTCCCTGACCACCTCTGTCGGTCAATTAACTCACGAGATCCATGGATATTTTGACCACATTCATTATCCATATGCGGGTCTTGTTCCATATGAAGCAGCGCCGGATGATGAGGCGGAAAATGATGAATGAATAATTGTAGTTTTTAAGTTTATTTTTATATGTTGTATTGTCTTCCCTGTTGCTGTAATTTCTTTCCAATAAATAAACAAGGTTTATTTCTTCGTTGGCATCTTGTTATTATTTTTGCTAATGGCAAAAGGGGGAAGACAACGGGTATGCACTCTCAGTATTTATAAGCTTAAATTGAGGTGGAACAAATTGCATACTTGTTACATGTATATACTTGTCTTGAATCGTCAATATAAATTGCTTGTCTTGCATATCCCGCTTAATGTTTGCCATTATCAAAAAGGGGGAAATTGTTGGAAACACGTTCTCAATGCAATATACTAAAACATGTGTTCTTTTGTGTAGGTTTTGATGAATGACAAACGAAGCGAAAATTGATATATGACGAAGTTCAAGAAACAAGCGCACAATTGATATACAACGAGATTCAAGCTCAAGACAAAGTTTTATAAGTTTAATTGAGTCATTCTTATTTGTGATCTTGATCCTACAACTTGACTCGTAACATGGCTTCTCTCATAAAACTATTTTCCAAAATCATGCATATTTAATTTAACGTCAAATGATTTTAAATCATGCATATTTACAGTAGTCAAAATAATTTTTAGACATGCCTTAAAAATCTGGACTAAGATAATCGATTATGTACTTATGATAATCGATTGTTTTTAAGCCAAGACTGCATGACAATCGATTGTGAACTAATGACAATCGATTGTGAGTAAGACAGTGAGCATCAGGTTTTTCAAACCTGCATGACAATCGATTGTGAATAAATGACAATCGATTGTGATGAGGCAGTGTCCATCAAAGTTTTTCAAAACTCAGAATAATCGATTGTGAAGCTAATGACAATCGATTGTGAAGAGACAGTGTCCTTCAGATTTTTCAAAGTCACAAAATAATCGATTGTGAACTTATGACAATCGATTGTGTTAAGGCAGTGACTTCCAGACTTGTTCAAAACTATTAAATAATCGATTGTGAGTATATAACAATCGATTGTCAAGAGGCAGTGTCCAAAATGATTTTCAAAAACAGATAAGTAATCGATTGTTGACTTTGTGCAATCGATTGTGAAGCTGACCGTTGTCGTAAAGTTTTCAAATACCGTCAGGTAATCGATTATTGATTCTGTATAATCGATTGTTTTGATTCAAATCCGGAAAAGATTTTTTGAACGTTATTGGGTAATCGATTATTGATTTTGTATAATCGATTGTTTTGATTAAAATCCGGAAAAGATTTTTTGAACGTTGCTGAGTAATCGATTGTTGATTCTGGACAATCGATTGTTTGTGGTAAAATCTGGAAAGGATTTTTTGAACGTTGCCAGTAATCGATTATGGATTGTAAGTAATCGATTATCAAGCGTAAAATCTGGGATTGAATTTTGATCTGACTGGCAGACAATCGATTGTTGGGGTTTGACAATCGATTGTCAGTGAGTAAAATCAGCAACTCTTAATTGGCAATTAGGCAACAGTAATGCCAAGTTTTTCAACTATAAATACAGCTTCATTTCAGTGTTTTAAACACAACAACATACTACAACTGATCATTACATTGCTATAAGCTTGCATACTTTTGTTTATCATTTTATATTCAATTTCATAAAGCTTTTGAGATCCATATTCTTGTCCAAAGTTGTTGTGATCTAGAGCTTACTTCTTTTACTCATACCTACTCATAAAGGAGTATTTTGTTTGAGTGTTTAGTGTTTTATACACTTGTAAGAGAATTGTGATTCTCTTGTTGTAAGGAACTTGTGTTTCCTTGGTTGAAGTCTTGGAGTGTTGTATCTCCAACCAAAGGTGTTAAGGCTTGTGTCCTTAAGTTGTAAAGGTTTGTTGAGCACCCGTAAGCTTAACAAGTTAGTGGAAAATCTCGAGAGAGTCTCTCGGGGACTGGACTAGCCACGTGTTGTGGTGAACCAGAATATATCGGTGCGTTCTTTCTTTTTCGTTTATTTAACGCACTTATTTATTTCCTGCAAATTTTAATTTCCGCAAGTTTACGCTAAATTTTATTATAACGCTATTCACCCCCCCTCTAGCGTTAAGCGTATTTTCTAACACTTACTACAATTTCTTTCTTGAATTGTAGTAATCAAGATCCACTTTAACTTTTTCATAATTAAAGCATACGCACTATACCATGTTTTCACTTTAAACCCATACAAAAGCTACATCAATTACCCCATATTTTTACTTTAAACAACACAAAAGCAATATATATTCCTTCCTTTTGGTAAGAAAAGCGGTGGGGCTAATATGTTACAAAAACTGGAAAAAAAATTGTGGACATTGACATTAATATTGGTAGTATCAACATTTTTTATAATATAGTATGCAATTTGGTATAGGAATGAATATCTCCCTTTATAAATTTATGATTTTTTTTGAGTATCTGAATTTGATTTTTTCCACTAATTCTTTTTCTTGGACCTGTATAGATTCAACTGAATTAGTAACTTCCTCATATTTTCTGGTGCATTTTCATATATATATATATATATATATATATATATATATATATATATATATATATATATATATATATATATATATATATATATATATATATATATATATATATATATATATATATATGCGCGCACACACACACATTGGGACCGCTATTTAAATTATATATCTATATTGCATAACATTTTGTAAAGACCCGCTTGAATATGAAGTAGTTTAATCTGTTCAGTGCAATTTCAAAAATTAATGCTGAAGTTCTTTTATGTTTCAAATGCAACTTCAGAAATTCGAATCTTAAGTAATTCAATCTATTAAATGCAACTTCAGATTTCAAACCTTAAGTTCTGAATTATAAACATGTTTTTTCGAATTTCAATAATTCAATAAACGATTCAATGCCCAAATCAACCCCAAATGAGTTCAAATTTAAAATATAACCTTCAAATATCATAAAGGATGTATCTCAATCATCAAATTATCTAAACAATAACATATTAACAAACTCATTTTGCACCCAAGAAGAAGAAAAAAATCTACGTACAAAGAAAAAAACAACAACAAAGAAGAAGAGAAAAGTGTATGTATCCGAAATTATTCAAAAATTGGGTATCAGTTAAACCTTTGTTTTAAAAGTATGTACAAATTTAATGAGTGGAGCAAAACAGGGCGCCATATGAAAAGTTTACGTCTTCTCTAACTTAGCGAATTGAAATGAAACTCCTAACTCCTGCATAGCAAATTGAAATTTCAAACATTTATAAGACTATGCTGAAGTTTTAAACCAAATTTGAAGTTCTAAACCAATTCCCTTTTGCTTCCCTTTCTCATCTTGTCTCTTTCATTGGCGTCAGACTTCCAGATCAGAGGCAACCATTAAAGTTCCTTCTAACGACCCAAAGAAGAAGGATGATAATTAGAACGACGAAGATATTTGTTTGGCTAAAAAGTTATGTAAATACTTATTAGAATCAAGAAGAATTGAAAGTAATAAGGGTTAATCGGAATCAAGCGCAATATGAACTAGGGAGTATCGTATGACTAAGATCTGTGATAATAGTGTAGATAGCATGAGATATTAGAACAATAAGGCAAGTAACAATCTTTTCACAAGAGAGAGAGAGAGAGTTGTATAATCTGAATAGCAAAATACACCAGAGTCTTTACAAAGGAAAGATCTCCTTTATATATTAAGGGACCTTTCTCGAAATAATCAAAAAAAAATACAAGGGTTGGAGGTCTCAGTGTATGGGAAAGTCAGAGCTTCAAACGACATTGTCTTGAGTTATGTCACTTTGTCCGTCCACTTACTACGGCCGACCTTACTCGAGCCGCCTTCAATTATGCCACTCTCTATGTCAAGGGAGTGCGTAGATAATCATGAGAACATAGGGAACCAAATTTGTCCAATACAGATAGTCCCTTCGTTTGTTGGGGACGTACCCGAGAGACGTCTTCAACGAACGTCATACGTGCTCGACCTTTCTAGAAATTTGGCCGTACCTGTAGATACTGTGGAAAAAGGCGTGATCATATGCGAAAGTGTTATGTCGTTGACATATAACCTCCTTTTAGGGCTCCTTTTTAGGATGACATCATCGATCACGTGTGTGATCATTACTTTTGCTCCCGAGGCGGTTCAGGCCAGGACGTGATGTTTTGATTTCTCGCACCGGTTTTCGAATCATGCCTTTTCGATTTCCGTGTGCCTTTTCTCACAAATAGAGGGGAGGTTGAACCCAATTCATCTTTCGAGCTTTTTCAGAGAGTATTTCCTCAATCTTTTCCTTGTCTTTTTTTTGGTACCCGTTGCTCTTTTCTTTTCAAAAATTCGTTCCTAGGAATCGAACCCTGTGTCCCCAAAGCGTCTTTCTCTTATAACTTCCATCATGGTTAAGCATCGCCACGATAGTACCAGGACCAAGGATGATGCCCCTTCTAAGGTTTCGTCGTCTCCAGATGATAGGGAAGCCGATGAGGTTCTCGTTCCTTTATGAACGACCAACATACTCCCAGTGGATATGGTTACACGGAAGGATTTTTAGAACAAGTGTAAACTTCCTCCTTGGGAACTCACCGAGCTAATGCCATCTCATTTGGCCACTCTCAGGAAGTCGTATGATATTCCTGATTACGTTGAGATGGCTCCCGCCGGGCTGGACTATGCTAATGTGTACATTCCTGGATACTGCACATTCTATGAGTACGCTTTTTGGATTGGGTATAACTTCCCGCTCAATCCTCTGACGGAGGAGCTTTGTCATTTGTACGGGGCGTGTCCTGCCCAACTTACCCCGTACGCTCTGAAGGTGTGTACGGTTCTTACCACCTACGCGGCTAAGGCTGAGAAGGAGGTCTCCGTTCACCACCTCTTGCAAATGTTCAGCGTGATTTTCATGATAGGCACCATGATCCAGTTAGTATGTCGGGGAAAGAGGAGTTTGGTGGTGCAAGTTGACGACAAGGCTAGTCGTAAATTTTGGAAGAAGTTTTTCTATGTGCATAGTGAACATCTGGTGTCTAACCCCGAAGGGTTCCCGGAAGCATGGAACGAAGCATGTAAGCATTCCTGTAAGCAGTTTTTACGACAATCTTATTTCGCTGGCTTTAACCATTGTAGATTTTTTTTTACCTTTGTGTAGTGACAGCTCGCCCTCCTCGAAGGATTGATGACATCAGGTCATGGGTGCGAGCGTTGATACCGTTTGCAGAAGAGTGTCGTACCTGGCAAGACTTCCTCAGGCTCTATGGCCCGACAGGTAACGACCTTGCTTGATTTTTCCCTTTCGCTCTAGCTTGCCCCCCCCCCCCATTATTTTCCTTGCTCAACCCATACATGTTTTGGTAGGTTGGGGCGCTTCCAAGAAGGTGCATAGAAGAAGAAAAAGAGGAAGACTGTGGCCGGCCCTTCTAGGGCGGCGTCTGATTCTGACGAGGAGGATATGATCCTCGTGGGTACATCTAGGGGCAGTGCTTCTCCCCCCTCAAGGCAAGAGGCCGCATCAGCAGCGGCTCCCGAGGTAATATCTGAGGCAACGCTTGGGGTCGTACTTGAAGTGACGCCCGAGGAGATACCGGCGGCTGTGCCTAGGACCGCCCCGAGGTTGCCCCCATTAGAATGCCTACTATCGAAGTGACCCCGTCTGATCCCGACTTGCGTCCCACGGAGGGGGACCGTGAAGAGGAAGAGTTGTTGTAGATGGGGAGACGCCGAATTCGTACTGGCAAGGCGGTGGTCACGCAGACAGAGAAGGTTAAACCACCCCACCTTGAATCTAGGCCAGTCTTTATGGCTGAGGCCATTCGCTCGGGGAGGTCCGCTCTCAGGAGGAAGGCCGATACTAACCTCCACACGGCACGTGCTCAGAATGGCGGGTCGCCAGAGGCCGCGGAAAGAAGGGGAGAAGGTGTGAATATGGCGGGCTCAGAGATCGCCATTGAGGACGCGGGCAGAGAAGGCGGGTCCTTAGATTAAGTGGAGATGGTAGCTGGCCAGTCTTCCCGTCTCATAGTGATTCCTAGTCATTATAATTTTTTGGAGAATTGTGAGGAGGCAGCCACTAGCATGACACTTTTATGTGCGGGTGCTGAGAGCACAGCCCTGGCGGAGCTCAGCGACAAGGACTTGGCCCGAAGAGTGGCGGTTGCGGCCTTGCAGGTATGTCTTTTGTTTTGATTGATGATTTTTCTTTTGCATTTGTGGAGGGTGATTTTCCTTGCACTTACTTTTTGGTTTTTTCCAGACCCTTATCTTGGAGGCGGAGAGGGGTCGACGCCTGAAGAAGAAGGCGGCCAAATACAATAGGTTGGTGCAGAAATATAACAGGACACGAGATGCGCACCAGACCTTGGCTGATATGTACAAACATGACCCTAACTTCAGGGTGATCCGTGAGGGCCTCGTGCAGTCTGAGGAGCAGTTGAAGAAGAGGTCGGCTGAGCTGGAGAAAGTCGACGAACAACTCACGGCTGGTGTTGCTCGGACTGCGGAGATGGAGGTCCTTATTCAAGCTAAGGACGAAAAATTACAGCTTGGTCACATACTGGCAGAGGAGGCGGCAGAATTGCGCGCTTGGTTTGCGGCCTTAACGGTGGAACTTGATTCCTAGAAGGCCAAGGTTGAGGACCTCAAACGGTCTTTTGCACAGGCCGATGCGTCTTGTGAGGCACACGATATGTGGGTGTATGCGGAGGCCCGACTAGTCATACTTGAAGAATTTTTGGTGGTCAGGAGAGCATCTGAGGCGGAAGTTGAGAGCCAATGCCAGTTGGTTAGAGTTGCCCTTGAAGCGGGCGGCTATAGTCTCGAATCACCAGCCCGGGAGGGGGGTAACTTTGCTGATGTTAACCGTTTGGAGTCCAGGTCTTGGATTTCCAGGCGTATTCTCCAGGGAATGAAGACGGGCCACGTCAAGACCAGGCGGGGCAGGATAATCAGAGTGGAGGAGGCCTTTTGGATTTTCGTAAATATGTTTGTAAATACCAATTTTTGTATCATGGGTGTTGACCCTTTTGAGGATAAAGACATATGACTTTTGCCATAGTTAATCATTTCTGTTTTCTGTATCATTGTTGTATGTATTTTTTGTAGTTGAAGCTAAGTGGGTCATTCAGTGGACTTGACCGTGTAGAAATGATGGTCGTGGCCATGTAAAATTCGGCGGCCTTAGCCGTGTAAAAAATGATGGCTGTAGTCGTGTAAAAATAATGGCTGTAGACATGTAAAATTCGACGGCCTTAACCGTGTAAAAGTGATGGCCTTAGCCATCTAAAAAATGATGGACGTACCCGTGTAAAAACAATCGCCGTAGCCATGTAAAATTCGATGGCCTTAACCGTGTAAAATTGATGGCCTTAGCCATGTAAAATTCGACGACCTTAACCGTGTAAAGCGATGGCCTTAGCCGTTGACTTCGGCTGTCGTCGAGTCTTTTGTTCTGCCGTAGTCGACATTGGGTCGACTGTTAACGGCGATGGCCTTAGCCATGATGATGCTAATGGCCTTAGCCATGTAATTGACTTCGACTGTCGTCGTATCTTTTGTTTTGCCGTTGTCAACATTGGGTCGACTGTAAACGGCGATGGCCTTAGCCATGTTGAATCAACGGCCTTAGCCATGATGATGCTAATGGCCTTATCCATGTAATTGACTTCGACTGTCGTCGTGTCTTTTGTTTTGCCGTTGTCGACATTGGGACAACTGTTAACGGTGATGGCCTTAGCCATGTTGAATCAATGGCCTTAGTCATGATGATGTTAATGGCCTTAGCCATGTAATTGGCTTCGACTGTCGTCGAGTCTTTCATTCTGCCGTAGTCGATATTGGGTCAACTGTTAACGACGATGGCCTTAGCCATGTTGAATCAATGGTCTTAGCCATGATGATGTTAATGGCCTTAGCCATGTAATTAGCTTCGACTGTCGTCGAGTCTTTCATTCTGCCGTAGTCGACATTGGGTCGACTCTTAACGGCGATGGCCTTAGCCTTTTCATTCGTTGGATATGGTCGTAGCCTTTAAATTCATTGGAGATAGCCGTAGCCCTCTCATTCATTGGAGATGGAGATGGTCGTAGCCTTTTTCATTCACTTGGAGATGGTCGTAGCCCTTTCATACATTTGGAGGTGGTCGTAGCTCTTTCATACATTTGGAGATGGACGTAGCCTTTCTACACATTTGGAAATAGTCGTAGCCTTTTCATTCATTTGGAGATGAACGTAGCCTTTCTATACATCTGCTGGTGTCATTTTCAGTTCCACTGGTGTGCGAATACCTTAGGCTTGGTTCTCCTACTTCGACAGGTATGACTGCATCGTTTCCATAAACTAGTGAGTACGGGGTTTCCCCGGTGGTGGACATGGGTGTAGTTTTGTGTGCCCACAGGACTTCGGGAAGCAGTTCGGGCCATAGCCCCTTGGCATCTTCAAGCTTCTTTTCCATTATGTTTAGAATTGTTTTGTTAGAGGACTCCGCTTGGCCGTTGGCGGCGGGGTGGTATGGCATGGGTAGTATCCTTTTGATGCGCCATTTCTCGAAGAACAAAGTCATTTTTTGACCGATGAACTGGCGCCCGTTGTCGCCACTGATTTCTTTGGGGATGCTGAAGCGGCATATGATGTTCTTCCATATGAAGGTGATGACTTCTTGTCACCTATTTGCGCGTACGCACCTGCTTCCACCCACATGGAGAAATAGTTAGTTAAAATAAGTAAAAATTGTACCTTTCGTCGTCCTGTGGGTAGCGGAACGGCTATATCCATTCACCATTTGATGAATGGCCAGGTGGAAGTGACGGAATGGAGGTGTTCTCCCGGTTGGTGTATCATTGGGGCACACTTTTGGCATTGCTCGCATCGGCGGACAAACTCAGCTGCCTCTTTTTTCATGGTAGGCCAGTAGTAGCCAGCACGTATGATGCATCGCACAAGGGCGCGGTTTCCAGTGTGAGCGTCGCAATGGCCTTCGTGCACTTCCTCGAGTACCGAGCGCGTTTGGTGAGGCCCTAAGCACTTGGCTAGGGGGCCTCCGAACGTCCTTTTGTAAAGGTCGTTGTTGATCATGCAGTATCGGGCGGCCTGTATGCGAAGTTTCTTCGCCTCCTTTTTATCGGGGGTAATGTCCCGTCCTATAGATAAGATATGAACTGGTTGCGCCAGTCCCAAGTCAAGTTTAAGGAAAGTACCTCGGTGCAATCAATGGCTGAGTGGAGGAGCGTGACCACACTTTCTTTGATGATATTTTTGGTGGCTACAGCCAACATTGCCAGGCCGTCCGCTTCGATGTTCCGTGCTCTGGGGATTTTTTCGTAGCGGCATTCTTCGAATGTAGCCATCAGTTTGTGGATTTCCGTCAAGTACTTTTGTAGCCTTTGCTCTTTGATTTGATAAGTCCCAGTGATTTGGTTTACCACAAGTTGGGAGACGCAGTGGAGGAGGATTCGGCGAGCCCCAAACTTGGTGGCCAGTTTCATGCATGCAACAACGACCTCGTACTCGGCCTTATTGTTAGTCATTTTCGAGCATCGTATGGACTGGCAAATTGTTTCGCCCGTGAGGACCTCAAGAACATGTCCTAGTCCTGATTCCGATGCATTGAGTCGCCATCCGTATAAAGGACCCATAGATCATTTTTGGAGGATGTGTGTTGTGCCTCGAGTTCTGCAATTGGCAGGACTTCCGCACTGAAGTTGGCAATGAAGTCAGCTAGGACTTGCGACTTGATGGCAGTCCTTGGAAGGTATATGATATCATGCTCGCTGAGCTCAACGGCCCATCTGGCGAGTCGTCCTGAGAGTTCGGGTTTGTGTAGGACACTCCTTAAAGGGAAGGTCGTTATTACCCTTATGGGGTGGCATTGGAAATAGGGTCGTAGCTTTCGTGAAGCTACTACGAGTGCCAATGCCAGCCTCTCAAGGTGTGGGTACCGGGTTTCGACGTCCACTAAAGTTTTGCTAATGTAATAAATAGGATATTGCGTACCTTTATTTTCGCGTACTAGGACGGTGTTGACCGCGACTTCCGATACGGCCAAGTACACCAACAATGGTTCGTTTGGGTTGGTTTTGACTAGTAGGGGTGGTGATGACAGGTATGCCTTCAAAATCCTCAAGGCGTCGACGCATTCTTCGTTCCATTGCAGTCCCTAGTCCTTTTTCAATACACCGAAGAATTCATGGCACTTGTCGGAGGAACGTGGGATGAATCTGGAGAGGGCGGCTTTTCGACCCGTCAGCTTTTGCACCTGTTTTTTGCTGCTTAATATTTCTGGGATGGCTTCTATGGCCTTGATCTGGTGTGGGTTGACTTCGATGCCCCTTTGTGACACCAGAAACCCCAGGAACTTTCCTGAGTCTATGTCGAAAGCGCACTTTTCAGGATTCAGTTTCATACAGTATCTTCTTAATTTTTCGAAGGCCTCTTTCAAGTGATTGAGGTGGTCATCTTTCTTCGACGACTTTACTAGCATGTCGTCAATATAGACCTCCATTGTTTTGCCGGGTTTCTCTTTGAACATTGTAGTCACCAGCCTTTGGTATGTAGCCCCTGCATTCTTGAACCCGAAGGGCATTACCTTGTAGCAGTATGTTCCTTGGTGAGTGATGAAGGTCGTTTTCTCCTGATCTTCCTCAACCATCATTATTTGATTGTAGCCGGAGTACGCGTCCAGGAAGCTTAACAGCTTGTGCCCTGCCGCTGCGTCTATCAATTGGTCAATGTGAGGTAGTGGGAACGAATCTTTTGGACATGCTTTGTTTAGGTCGTAAAATCCACGCACATCTGCCACTTCCCATTTTTCTTTTTGACCATTACAACGTCGGCGACCCATTCCGGATATTTGGACTCCCTAATGGAACCGTACGCCAGCAGCTTGTCTACTTCTTCACTTACTGCATCGTTGATGGCGGCATTGAATTTTCCCCTTACCTGCCGCACGGGCGGGTGTAGCGGATCGACGTTCAGTTTATGGGAGGAAATTTCTCGTGGAATCCCTGGCATATCTGCATGGGAAAAAGCAAAGAGGTCTGCGTGGTTAGATAGAAATTCACAATACTTACTTTGATTTAAAAGGTCGTGGCCTATGTAAGCCTTCTTTGTGGAATCGTTGTCGCTCAGCTGAACGGGGTCGAGATCCTCGACCGTGGCCTTGTTAGCCTCAACATCGTCGGGATCTTTGATGGCGTCCTCTGTCGGGTGTACCTTGGTCCCCGACAAGGCTGATTGCTATGCCTCCGCACTCCCTCCTTTGAGTTGTTTGGTGTGAGTGTAATCCTGAGCTATTTTATAACACTCTTTGGCGGTGCGCGGATCGCCTCGTATGCTGTACACCCCCCCCCCCCCCCGTGGGGTAGGTAATTTGATATTTTGATAGAAACTAGAGGGGACTGGCCTCATGGCGTGTATCCACGGACATCCGATGATGGCGTTGTACGTCGTTTCTTGGTTCATTACGTGGAAAGTGGTTTCTATTGTAACTCTTCCTGCTAGAACGAGCAGCATTACCTCCCTAGAGGTTCTTTTCACTGCATTGTTAAACCCAGTTAGTGTTATACAACATGGAATTATCTTATCCTTGAGTCCCATTAGTGTAAGGACTCTTGGATGAGTGATACATGTGCCGCTGCCATCGTTGACCATGATCCTTTTAACATCACTATCTACTATGCGTAAAGTAATAACTGAAGCATCATAATTGGGGAAAAACAAACTATCGGTATCAGACTTAACGAAGGTGATACTATCTTCGAAGTCATTATACCGTTCGTGACCGATGGTTCGCTTTAATTTATGAGTGGTGGTGAATTTGACATGGTTGATCGCTGAGTCATTGCCGTCCCCAATGATCATGTTGATGGTGTGTGTTGGTGAGGGCGGCCTTGGCGGGCTGTGAGGTTGTTCCCGCCCGCGTGCGAAGTTGAGTTTTCCCTCGTCACTGAGCAGTCCTTTCAAGAACCCTTGATTCAACATCCGGACCACTGAGCAGTCTTCGGTTCTGTGCCCCCGTTCCTGGTGGAACTCACATTGGGCGTTCGGCTTTCTAGTGGCGGCGGACTTCATCTTCACTGGACATTGTACTTTGTTTCCCAGCTTCTCTAGTGCGTACACTACTTCTGAAGGAGATACATAAAAGTTATGCGCAGATAATAAAAGAGGCATAGCTCTGTGGTTCCTCAGTAGGGCGACATGTCGTTGTAAGGCGTCCGCGTGCCATGGTGGTGGAGGATGCGAGGATCTGATATACGGTTGGTGCATCTCCCTATTAAGGCGAGGGACTTGTTCCCATCGTCCCTCGCTGCGTCGGTCTCTTCGGATTTCTGGGTACACCATTGTCAACCGCCGGGTTGGTCCGTTAAGGTCGTCATCATCTCCACGTACCTCGGCACAGTGGGCGTTGTGGATCTCCTCCCAGGTGGTGAGGGGATATTTCATAAGGCGCCCGTTCTGTAAAGCTGCGATTGCCATGCCTTCGGACACGTTTGGTAGGCTCATTCTGACCCTGTTGAACCTAGCTAAGAACTCCCTAAGTCCTTCTCCCGGGGTCTGTCTTACAGCAAAGATGTCGTTGACCCGTGCTTCCGCCTTCTTGGCTCCTGCGTGAGCGGTGACAAATTTATCTGCCATCTCCTCGAACGTAGAGATGCTTTTGGCCGGTAGCTAGGAGTACCACGTTAGGGCCCCTCCTGTTAGCGTTTCGCCTAACTTCTTCAGAAGTATGGATGGTACCTGCTCCTTTGATAGATCATTACCTTTGACTGTTGTGACATAGTGAATCACGTGGTCCTCGGGTTCTGTGGTCCCTTCATATACCTTCAAGTAGGGGGCATTTTGAAGGTCTTTCCGATGGGTATGGTGCAGCTTCTTCTGTGTAGGGTTGTTCAACGAACCTCCCCACGTCTCTCTTTGGTAGCAGCTTAGGCGCACCCGGGATCTTGTCCACTCTTTCTTGGTGCTCCTTCATCTGGTCGCAAAGCGACCTATTTTCGTTTTTCATTTCCTCCATCTTTTTTAGGATGGCTGTGAGTGTGCCGCCGTGGGCTTGAGCATCGACGGGCACGTTGTTCGTTCGCGTGACCTCGAGTTCATCTCCAGCTGCAACATAGTCTGTTGCTGGAGTGCATCTAGCGTTTTGGGGTAGCTTCTTAGCTAAACTACTCAGAGTGTTTATCAACCACTCTTCCAGTAACCTCCTTACTTCTGGGGGTGCTTCTTTAGTTGTAGATGTAGAAGCCTCCTTTTCTCATGGAATCACCAGATCTTCAGAAGGATAAGGTGAGTTTTCCACGTTTATCAGAGTACTGGGGGTTGCATGTAAAGCATCTCCTTCAGCAGTCGCATTGAGAGGGCCTATGAGATCGGCTCTAACATCCACGGTAGCTTTCATTCTTGCGTCGTTTTCAGCCATTTTGGGGTTGTAGATAGTGGTTTTTTGAAGGATTTCTAGAAGCAAACTACAACTTTGATTCACGAAATCCCCACAGACGGCGCCAAATTGTTTGGCTAAAAAGTTATGTAAATACTTATTAGACTCAAGAACAATTGAAAATAATAAGGGTAATCGGAATCAAGTGCAATATGAACTAGAGAGTATCGTATGGCTAAGATATGTGATAATAGTGTAGATAACTTGAGATGTAAGAACAATAAGGCAAGTAACAATCTTTTCACATGAGAGAAAGAGAGAGAGAGAGAGTTGTATATTCTGAATAGCAAAATACACCAGAGTCTTTACAAAGGAAATGTCTCCTTTATATATTAATGGACCTTCCTCGAAATAATCAAAAAAAAGTACAAGGGTTGGTGGTCTCAGTGTACGGGAAAGTCAGAGCTTCAAACGACATTGTCTTGAGTCATGTCAATCGGTCCGTCCACTTACTGGAGCCGATCTTACTTAAGTAAGGTTCAATTAGGTCGCTCTCTATGTCAAAGGCGTGCGTAGATAATCATGAGAACATAGGGAACCAAATTTGTCCAAGGAATTTTTTTTACAATCCAATGATATGATATCATAAGTACGATTCTGGAAAAATACACTCAGTATATAAACGGGTGAATGGATTAGGAAGTGTGACCAGAGATACTTTTCCTATAAGTACATTTTGACCTTGCCGTATAATATACTATGCATCAACTTTTTGCAGATAATATAATTGAAAATTTGAAATCTGTTTAACTGCTTCCTTCGTCGTATATTACGTCTAGTTCAGTCATCAGTGTCCTCTCTTCTTCCCTTGAATCTCTGTCTGTGTGCGATCTTCACAGCTGACTTAATGTTAATTTCCTTGCTCAAATGCGGGCAGAGTGGGAACTTTCTGAGCCTTTGAGGATTAATGTGAAGGCATTTCTGACATAGGTCTTTGGCTATAAGGTTAATGGTTCTATACTTTAGAATTTTTTATCTTTATAGTATATATTTTCACTAAATCTATAGAAAATTTAATTTCTGGGTTAATATTTTCAGGCAATTATCAAGAAAGATGCAGATTATAATTAGTGTTTAAGAATCAGATATTGCAACTGGCTTAGGCGTAGGTTCATTCTTATTTCTTTTGGCTACTCAGCTACTCATAATTTTGAGGCCACTGCTAAAATCAAGAGCATGGGTTGTTGTCTTATTTATCACCTGCTGGTTTGTTTATTTTTTCTGGTGGATTTAATTCCATCACTTATTTTGTGTCCTTTACTCTTTGGGAAATCTTCTGTTCTAAGATTATTTCCAAGTATACGGCTTTCGTTTCAAGGCAAAAGTTTCCAAATTCAATATTAGTAATTTGGACAAATCCATCTAGGGACTACCCAAGTCCTTGTCCATGTGCTTGACTTGATGGTACAGGTCATCATCTTCTTGAGTGGAGGAGATTTTTATTTCCACTTTCAAATAAATTTTCTATAAAACCTTCTACTAGCGACTTATTGCGACCTGCCTAAAATATTCTTATAGACTAAAACCTTATTCACACAACGAAGAAATGCCGAGTGAAATGGGCAGTCAGCGGGCTCCTTCTTTGCTATGCAAAGCAACTACATCCCAATGGCCTCTATTCCTGACGTGAGGCACTTTGCATTAGTTAGGCTGCACACACTATATAAACAAATAGTTAAAGTATGCGATAGAAAGCAAAAAAATAAATTGATTGACTATTGGGAGCAACTCAAACAAAAAAGAGTCTGATCTTGTATCGGTCAAGTTCACGAGTTAAAGATAAGCAGATTTGAACCGCTCTCATTCATGATGTTAAACCATAAGTCTCTGACTGATTTTAACATACAGGCCAACAATAGACAATGACTACGTTTCCTCCTTTAAGTTTATTTAGCTTTCATCTGATTTTATTCATTTTTTTCAGGATTTTCTTCATCTGGTATTATCTTCGAATCAGATAAGAAAGTATCATTGCGCACATATACTTCCTTCTTCTTCACTCAAATGGAAGAAATGAGAAGAGAATACTCTTATGAGATTGTACTTGGGCATATTTTAGGCTTATGATCAGTCTCAATACCACGTTAGTCCCCCATGTGCTCTCTTATTCCAACTTGTGTTATATGCCACAAAGGGACCCGTGAACACCAAAATATGTGGATTGTGGCTTCCTCACAACAAATGAAAGTTTTTCATCTTTCTTCTTTTATCTTGGGTGGGAAGAAGGGGGAGGGGAAGGGATTTGTAAACAAATCCAGTTAGAATCATACATATAATGTGTTGGATCCTAATATTTTTCACACGAAACAAAATATGCGAACAACTGGCTATCGTGCTGATATTCACCGTTCTATTAAATTGAAAGGCGACAAATATTTTTTATAGCAATAGACACAATAAAAGTTTCATAGCAAAATAAAAAAAAAATGAAATTCCAAACAAATGTCTAATAAGGAGAGGCGTCGTTATCTCTCGACAAGAAGGAGTGACTGAGAATGAGAAACACAGAGAAGCAAATATAGCGATATGAAGAGAGGTTAGAGAGAGAAACTTCGATATAAACTAAGAAAAGAAGAGTCTAAAGAGAGATGGATGAAATGAGAGGATTAAACCCTAAAATATAAGTCTAATATTTATAAATGTCCATATCATTCAGATTTGGGCCGGACTGGATTAAAATTATACAAATTTGAATTCAATCCGAAATTTCGAACTTTTAATGAAACCTAACACATATCTAATCCGAATATCCGAATAAAGTGAATCGGTTCAAAGTTACACATATCCAATCCAAATGCATAGCTCTAAGATGGATGCCTATTTCACATAATGTGTAAGAGCTCTTTTTAACTTGTCCTATGACCAAATATAAATAAGATCACGATTTATTACAAGAGATAATTCAGAGCTGATTTCTAGGTGGAATTATTAGGAAAGAACAAGCGACTAATAGAAAAAGTAGCTTGTTGCATGAAATAGCTCGTGTTCATGTATAATATAAATAGTTTATTTTAATATAAATATCTCCGACTGATTTCACAATTCGAACTCATGAAGAAAATAAATTGTTATTCAACGAAAAAGAATGATTCGAGAAGGAGCACGAAGGGAATGACGCCCTTACCTATTAGACAGATGTAGGGAGCACAAGAAATCTTTGCAGAATTATTGAAGATATCCATCTAAACAGATTACACATATCCACAAGAATCTTCTATCACATCTAAATCAATCCAGCCCTAGCAGGAAAGGACCTCATCAATCTCTTTTAGCGGTAGCAAAATAGTTTTAAAAAATAGTTAGTTACTTATATTATTTATTAAAAAATGAGTTAGATAATAAATTTTTAAAAACGAATTAAATATGGATAAGAATTATATTATCCACTTAAAAAATAAATAATCAATGACTAACTAATGAATTTAATTTTGTATTTGTAAAGCTTCAAATTGGGGATTATTCTTCAAATTTAAGAGATTAAAAATTCTCCCAAAGATGATCATATGCATGAAACCATGAATAATATGGATATTCATATTATTCGCCGGTTAATTGGTTTTCTATCCATATTAAATATAAGTTAGGTCGGATAATTTGTCCGTTTTGCATTACCCAATTCAACCTGCCAATATTCGATTTGACCCACCCGTTTGCCACCCCTAAATTCTCTTCTACGTTTACCTGTCAAAATTCTCACCTTTTGCTATCAAGAATCCATGGCGAAAAGAAACCATACACAACCTTCTGTACTTGTTTGCTCATTGAATTGACAAAGATAGAGAATGAAACTGAACATTATAGCATGAAGCTTATTATTAAAAGAAAGTTTAACTTTTGTATACCAACAATATACAAAAATTTGTCCCCTATCAATCACTAAAAAAGATAATTATATGTAGCTTCATAAAAAGTGGAGTTAGCAAGCTGGAAAATTAGGTAAGTTTCACGTTACAACAAGTTTAATACACTTAGTGTATTGTCAGTGTCTATAATTTAAATCCTTATACAAAAGACAGTAAAGAGATGATATGAGATATGCATTTTGCGAAACACCAAGGTCAAGTTACTACTAATAATTAACAAGAAGCATGAAATTTACATACTAAAACAAATCCTTGAACTGATCAATATAGACAAACTCTTGTAATATAATCGACATTTCTCTTTATTCCCTTAGGGTTTGATCTCTAAATCATCCCATGCTATATTGAGATCAGCTGTACTCAACGTGTCGATTTCGTTCCAATTCCAATAACTTAACATATTTTCAGTAACATTGCTTGTTTCTGCAATTTGCCATGGCTGAGAAAGGAGATCACTGCTGCTTGTAATTGGCATGACTGTTGTTATGGTTGACTCCTCCACTGTACTATCAAATTTTCCCATGTATTCATTACAAATATATGAAGTTTGAGCACTAAGAGAACATGGAACAGTATCAAAAGAGAAAGAAAAATGTGTGTTTCCATCTAACTTCAGACCTGCAAATATGTCATTGTAATTTCCATTGAAAGGTTTCTTGGAAAAATTGCTAATTGTACGATCAAATGGTAGTGGTGTAGAAGGAAAATTTAATGTTTGATACAAAATATCAGATTCCTTTTTCTCTTCATCATTAGTAGTAACATTTCCCCTTATGGTAGAAATTGGCACGGTCGTGCTGTTTAAAGGACACCTCTGATCGTTCACCTCTAATGTGACATGTTCCATCTTAGTTATATGATCAACGGGATCAGTCGGCCTTAACCGCTTGTTTTTCCGGCCACCGCCTACGGGAACGTTACGAAGAGTGCCACCTTCAGTCCAATGTCTTTTACAACCTTTACAATAATGGCGAGGCTGTGATTTGTTGTAATTGTTGTAGTAACAAAACTTGGTATTGATTGAACCACACCTCGGACACTTCAATGGCTCCGGTTTTGGTGTCGGCTGCCGCCGTATCGACGGTGGTTCTGGTAGAGAATTCTGAATCAAATTATCAAGCGCATGATCATCAAAAGAAACCAACTTAGTACTCAACCCCATATTTGACACACCAATGATAAGCAAATCAAGAATCTTGTATTTGATCAACTTAGTAGTGAAATAACTCTAAGTAGTTTAGCCTTTGGATCTTGATGCAAGAAGAGATTTACATGGACATGAAGATAAGAGAGTTATTATATGGTTTTTTCTAAAAAGGATTTATGAGGATGCATGGTATATATCAAGTTTATAAAAATTCCTAGGAAGATGATGAGAAATGAGTATATGTCATCTAAGATTCTCCATAGCTATTTTTTTTTTTATAAATGTGAAAGTGTGTATATACTTGTGGAAGGGGTCAATGGTTATCAATCTGTTTGTAAATATACATATGTATATATATATATATGAGTACTTTATATATTATAATAGGAAGAGGGCAGTGCTAGAGAAAATCTATAATTCTTAGGTATGATCACTTGAGAGCAACTTGTACGGTCCAAGAGGAGGGTTTTGATTGATACTTAGTGGCTGTGGGGTGCAGTCTTTGGTGTCAATTATATTAAATTATGACTCTTAGGTTTCCTTCTAGCAGACAATCTATAAACATCCCTTCCATTATTGTATTCCATCTTATAATTCATTATTTTAAACAATATTTTTTTTGTTAAAATTTCAACTGCAAAAAAACCTATTAGTATTTTTATAACATTGATATCTAGATCAGATTACACACAAATCGACTATCCTATCAAATATCTGAGCGATGAAATGATTAGTGAAAGAATATGTACCGTTGATAGTGCGCACCGTTAGTTTGGTAAAAGAGATCTTTCATATGCTAAATTTGTATTAAAAAAGGCCATGTGTGACATAAGGATTATTCACGTAGTCATGTGGTCAATTAGCAATTAAAAGAAAAAAGTAAAGGGAAACCAACAAACATATAGAGAACAAGAGAACCACCGTCCTTGGTTTCTTAGATATATTCCCTTAAACTAGCCATACAAATTGTTTTTTGCAGTCAAGTTGGTATCATTAATTTAGAGAATGAAAGGGAATTGTCGGTGATGAATTGACTATCCTTGTGAAATTGTGATGCTTTAAGAGACTAAGATTTTTGTATGGGTCAAAATCTGATTAAGGAGATATTGTCTAAAATAAAAAAATAAATAATCAATTAGGCCGAGGTCGTGCTTAAGAAGCAACACTGGTGATCCGAGCAACCAATGTCAAGATTGAGCATTCAGATCGGTCGAAACGGTTAGTTTAGTAATAAGATATTTTAAAGAAATATTCAGAGGAATATTTTCTGTATTTGTATTTTTAGTAGGTAAGGGAAATATCTCATATAAGTAGGAATAAAGAGAGAAAGAAGGGGCATGTAATATTCTATCTTGATAAGCTCTCTCTAGAAAAGTTGACTCTCAATTAACTACAAACATTATCTTTACATAAGATTCGATTTGCAGTTTGTCCAAGTTTTCCCACGTCAGATCCAATAAAGTATTTGAGATTCTCACGTTTGGTTATCTTACATCGTTGTCAAAGAGAGAATCATCCACCTCGTTATACATTTTGCTGAATTATTCTCTCTATTTACTTTATTGCCATTTATCATATTTATTGCTTGTCCTTGTCCCCCATTCTTTCATAAGAATATCAATAAACATCCTTTTGGCATTTTAATAGCTTTAAATGCGGTTACTAGACTATTACTATTCATCAATCTTAGATCTAGAATTTATTATGTTTAACTAGAATTTACTCATTATCATTCATTTAATCAGTTTAATAAAAAGTCATAATACTTTTTTGTCAAACAATTTGGCGCTGTCTGTGGAGATTTTCTAATTAAAAGTTTTAGTTTTTTCCTAGATCTAAAAAACGCGCACAAAACTTTGCAAATCTCGCATGTCGTTGTTTGCACAAAATCTGACATGACAGGAAATGAAGAGGAAAATAGAAAGGCGATAGCTGATTTCACTGCCAATCTCCTAAACACCATCAATGAAACTCATGGAGAGGACGAGGAGAACGTGACACCAAGCACCTCACCCAGGCGAAGTGATTCATCCCCCCTCCTCCCGGCAGCATTACCGCTTCTCATAGAAAGGGAGCCTTTACGTCCACTACGAAAGAAGCACCACCAGCGTTAAAAAAGCTACTAGAAGCATGGCTAATGAATAAAATGAATAGTATACTCGAAAACCAGCTTATAGGGCGAGCAGAGAGGGTGTGCGAGTCGACATCGCCACAATAACCAATAAGCAACACACCCAGCCTTCCTTGAAAAGTATCACTCACTCTGTTAAAGATGCAGGTAACGACGCCCTCGCTGCCATTCTTAGAAAAAATAGAGGAGATGGAGAACGAGAAGAAAGCACTTTGCGACCAAATGAAAGAACATCAAGAAAAGGTAGATAAAATACCGGGCGCCCCAAAACTCCTACCAAAGCGAGATGCCAGTCGGTTTGTGGAACAACCATATAGCGACGAGGCCACACCATATGCTATACCAAAAACTTTTAAAATGCCGCCATACTTGAAATATATGATGGCACGACGGACCTGGAAGATCAGGTGACCCACTATATCACTGCAGTGAAAGGCAACGACCTCGCAAAAGAACAAGTATCATCCATATTTCTGAAAAAGTTTGAAGAGATCTAGACCGGCGGGGCCTTGACTTGGTACTCGCACTTACGTGCGCGCTCCATAGAAAGATTCGAGGAAATGACCGACAAGTTCGTCACAGCCCATTCAGGGGCCAAGAAAGCGGAGGCAAGGGTTAATGAGATATTCACCATTAAGTGATTACCCAACGAAGGACTCTAGGGCTTCCTCGCCCGGTTCAACCGTGTAAGAATGACCCTTCCAAATGCATCTGAAGGAATAGCGGTGGCCACCTTCCATAATGGGCTGAGCAGAACTAGGTCGCGGGCGACCAAAAAGTTGCTAAGTCGACTCATGAAATACCCTCCAAGCACTTGGAACGAGATACACAATGTCTATTGTGTCGAGGTACGAGCCGACGAGTATGATCACAACGGACCTACTCAACGTCTGACCTCGATCCAAATGGAGTATAGGAAAGGCTGAAGAAACGAAAGTAGAAGGGATACAACAGGGTCACACCATAATCGAGAACGACATCAACCTTACGTCAGAGGCACTGTCATCCCGCCTTTACGTCACGACAAAGGTCCATCCTGGCGGCGAAAGGGAATCCACCTAAATGAAAGAGGTATGCCCCCTTATTATCAGCTTACAATTTTACCCCATCAGAAATAGTTTACGCATTGGAAAAGGTCGGCCCAAAGGTAAAATGGCCACACAAGATGATGTCTGATCCAAGCACCAGAAAGTCAAAAGCCCTCTCCGAATTCCACCAGGAACAGGGTCAAAAGACCGAGGACTGCATCGCCCTTAGATAGGAGGTCGTGAACATGCCACACCAAGGGCACCTAAAAGAGTTGATGAGCGATTGAGGGAGGGCCAACTACGCCCGAGGGCGAGAACAACATCAGGGGCTGCCCAAACCACTTTCCCCAGTTCGGACCATTCAAATGATCATTGGAGGAGGCGACGACACATCCATCAACAGGATGAAGTTCACCTCCACTCATAAGCTCAAGCAGTCAATCACCTACGAACGGTATGACGAAAGTATCATATCTGATAAGTCGGATACCCACGATTTGGTCTTTCCTCATTATGACACCTTTACTTTATGTATTTTTGATACTGATGTAAGACGTATCATGGTCGATGATGGAAGCAGAACGTGCATCATCTATCCTTTAGTTCTCACCCAAATGAAGCTCGAGGACAGGATAGTGCCACGCTGCATCACGCTACCAGGTTTTAACAATGCAGTTGAGCGGACATCTGGAGAAATCACGCTGCCCTTCTTGGCCAGCGGTGTCACCTTGGAGACCACGTTCCACATCATGGACCAGGATACGGCGTACAATGCCATCATAGGACAATCATGGCTACATGCCATGAAAGCGGTCCCTTCTAGTTTGTACCAAGTCATTAAATTTCCCATCCCTTGGGGAGTATTCTGCATCCAATGATAGTAATGCACAACCCGAGAATATTACCGCATCGCCCAAGATCAGTGGCGAACCTGGAATTTTATATAGACGGGTTCAAATTGACACGACGATAGCCGCCAATAAAATCAATAAATCATTTTTTTACTGAAAATCATGAGAGAGAAATAGATCAACTTTGAACTAAGTTTGAAGTAACCATTCAAGGATAAAGCCAAAAAAATGTCCAAAAGCAGGGAAGGTGTTGAGCCGAGAGATCTAAAAAGAAGTCATTTTTAACTTCACGCTCTTATAGCCATGAAAGCCGTCCCTTCTAGTTTGTACCAAGTCATTAAATTTCCCATCCCTTGGGGAGTATTCAGCATCCAATGATAGTAATGCACAACCCGAGAATATTACCGCATCGCCCAAGATCAGTAGCGAACCTGGAATTTTATATAGACGGGTTCAAATTGACACGACGATAGCCACCAATAAAATCAATAAATCATTTTTTTACTGAAAATCATGAGAGAGAAATAGATCAACTTTGAACTAAGTTTGAAGTAACCATTCAAGGATAAAGCCAAAAAAATGTCCAAAAGCAGGGAAGGTGTTGAGCCGAGAGATCTAAAAAAAAGTCATTTTTAATTTCGCGCTCTTATTTTTTAACAAGTACTGCATTTTTTAGTAAAAGAATTAAAACAACTGTTTGAATTTATCTTTAAGATAATTTATCTATTAATTGACAAATTTTGCCTTAAAATTTTTAAGAATAGTTAGCAAATTGAAAATATTTTAAACTCGGCAACAGGTAACAAAATCTGAATTCATGTCCTTGATATATGAGAAAAACAAATTTTGTTGTTTAAAAGAAACAAAATAATCGAAACCTTTCGGGTAGGGGTAAGGCTCGTCTACATATTACCCTCCCAGACCCCACTTTGTGGGACTATACTGGGTAGTTGTTGTTGTTGTTGTCGGATAAAGAGAGCTTATAATAATAATAATAATAATAATAATAATAATAATAATAATAATAATAATAATAATAATAATAATAATAATAATAATAATAATAATAATAATAATAATAATAATAATAATAAAATATAAAAAAGAAGACAAATAAACAATTTCATTATAGACCAAATTAGATTAAACTACAAAGTAATAAATCATTTCAGTAAATATTCTTGTATGTTTTACTGAGAATCATGAGAGAGAAATAGATCAACTTTGAAGTAACCATTCAAGGATAAAGCGAAAAAATGTCCAAAAGAAGGGAAGAGTGGAGCCTATAGATCGAACACCGGACGTTTCGATAGTTTAGAAACCAGCTTTGACCATCACGCCACAACAACTATACTGTCAAAAGGGTTCAATTTTCTTTATTAATAGGCTCCGTTATATATATATATATATATATATATATATATATATATATATATATATATATATATATATATATATATATATATCCACTGTATAATTTTTCAATGCAGCGGGTTCATATGAACCCTCTTGACACCACATGGGTCCTCCCCTGCCCAAGATTGCACATACACCCAACAGTTGAAAGGAAAAGTTGAGGAAGCATAGCAATTAGCGAAGTGTGGGTCGGATCGGATATCGATGAAAATAAAGATGTCATCAGCGACCCTGAAATCATAGAAGCCACGGGGTCACGTCCGTCCAATTAGACGACGACGACCACAGCAAGAAAGCTTTTACCGACCATAAACTCCAAGATCCTGGCAAATTTCATCAATTCTTAAAAAATAACATAGACTTATTCGCTTTTTCCCATGCAGAAATGCCAGGTATCCCAAAGGAGATAGCAACTCACATGTTAAACTACGACCCATTTTACCCCCTAGTAAGGCAAATCAGACGAAAATTTAACTATGTAATAAACGACGCAGTTCGTGAAGAGGTTGAGAAATTGTTAGTGAATAATTCTATCACAGAATCGAAGTACCCTCAGTGGGTCGCCAATGTAGGCATGGTGAAAAGGAAGAACGGTAAGTGGAGAATATGCATGGACTTCACAGATCTGAACAAATCCTACCAAAAGACCTGTTCTCGCTGCCCTACATCGACCAACTCATCGACGCCACAGTCGGGCACGAAATGCTGAGCTTCTTAGATGCATATTCGGGCTACAACCAAATCCTCATGGAGGAGGAGGACCAGGAAAAAATCACCTTCATCATCCACCAGGTGACGTACTGCTACAGGGTGATGTTGTTCGAGTTAAAAAATGCAGGGGCCACATACCCGAGGTTAGTGACCAAAATATTCAAAGATCAACTCGGCAAGACCATGGAAGTATATGTAGTCAACATGTTGGTTAAGTCAAAAAGAAAAAAAGATTAAATCGACCAGTTGACAGAGGCCTTCGTCAAACTTAGAAAGTACGACATGAAATTAAAGTATTAAACACCGAGAAATGTGCTTTCGCCATGACATTTTGAAAATTCCTCGATTTCTTGGTATCACAATGAGGCATCAAGGTCAACCTTGAAAAAATCAAGGCTATAGAAGGAATCCCAAAAAATCCAACCAGCAAAAAACAAGTGCAAAAATTGACCCGCCAGATAGCCGCCTTTGTCAAGATTCATCCCGCGATCCTCCGATTGGTGTCACAAATTTTTTGGCATACTCAAAACGGATAACAGACTCCAATGGAATGTCGAGTGCATCAACGCCTTAAAAGAATTGAAGGCCTACCTGTCTTAGCCACCGTTGCTCGTTAAGGCTGAACCCAGAGAACGCCTCCTTATCTACTTGGCCGTGTCTGACGTAACAGTAAGTGCAGTCTTGGTATGATAAAATAAAGGTACGCATCTTCCATCTATTATATTAGCAAAACTTTGGTCAAGGCTGAAACGAGGTACCCCCACCTCGAGAATTTGGCTCTAGCCTAGGTTGTAGCTTCACAAAAGCTTAGACCTTATTTCTAGTGCCACCCTATCTTGGTAGTCACAACTTTTCCTTTAAGGGGTATCCTGTGCAAGCCCTAATTGTCAGGCAGATTGGAAAAGTGGTCCATAGAGCTGAGCGAGTCAATCACAACAATGATAAAATTGCAAGTTCTTGCCGACTTCAATGCGAAGATAATGCCCGAGGTCGAAAGGGAAACTTTCAATACTTCTACTAACATACACGGCCAATGGGTTTTGTATACCGTGGCGCTTCTAACAAAATAGTATCTGGACTGGGACTCATGCTCGAGGTCCCAATGGAGAAATTGTCCACCAGTCCATACGGTTCCCTGATATGACTAACAATGAGGTAGATATTGTAGATTTAAAGTTGGCACTTAAGTACGAAGCACGGCGAGTCATCCTTTGATGCGACTCGCAACTTGTTTCAATCAAGTCACTGGACTTTCCAAATGAAGGAGCAACGACTATAGAAATATCAGGTCAAAATTTGCAAACTATTACCCGAGTTCGACGAATGCCAACTCGATTAAATACTCCAAGCGTAGAACATCAAAGTGGACGGCCTCGCCAAACTAGATGTGGCTATCAAAAGCATAAGCAGAGAGGGGGACATGGTCACTCTCCTCCATTCATCACTAGACCAAATCGAGGTACAATCTATAAACATAACTTGGGACTGGCGCAATCGTGTTATCTCATTCTTGCAGGATGGAGTGCTCCCACCCGACAAAAAGGAAGCCAAGAAGCTTCGAATGCAAGCGGCCAGGTACAACATCATCGATAACGACTTGTACAAAACAAAATTTGGTGGTCCCCTAGCAAAGTGGGTAGGACCAAATCAAACACAGTGCATCCTCAAAGAAGTATACAAGGGCCACTGTGGAGCTCACACCGGCAACTGAGCTATCGTCAGATGCCTCATACTAGCAGGCTACTATTGGCCCACGACGAAAAAGAAAGTCGTCGACTTCTTCAAAAGGTGCAAGTAATGCCAAAGATACGCCCCCATGATTCACCAAGCGAGAAAACATCTTCATTCAGTCACCTTGCCCTGACCTTTCATCAAATGGGGAATGGATATCATTGGACCCCTCCCGTCAGGATGAGGTAATGTACGGTTTCTTTTAGTTTTAACTGACTATTTCTCCAAGTGGGTAGAATAAGGTGCATTAATCCAAATACGTGATCAAGATGTAATCACGTTCATATGGAGAAATATCATATGTTTCTTCGGCATCCCCACAGAAAGCAACTGCGACAACGGTCCACAGTTTACTTTAAAAAAGACCATTGAGTTCTTCGAAAAATGGCACATCAAAAGAATACTCTCCACGCCATTTCATCCCGCAGGCAACGTTCAGCCGAAATCCTCCAACAAAACAATATTGAACATCATGAAAAAAAATCTCGAGAACTCCAAGGGACTGTGGCCGGAAATACTGTTGGAAGTGCTATGGGCATACCGCACTACGCTGAAAACGAGCACAGGAGAAAACCATATTCACTAGTTTATGGGACTGATGCACTAATACCTATCGAAGTCGGGGAACTAAGCCTAAGGTATTCAAATGAGAGCGGGCCAAGCAACAATGAAATAGCAAGACCTCAACGAGCCCGAAGAGCGGAGAGACATGGCCTACATAAGAATGATAGCTGAAAAACAATAGGCAGACCGATACTATAATAAAAAAGCCAAAACCGGGTCACTCAAAGTCGGGGACTACGTACTCAAAGCCAGAACACAAACGAGCAATGACTCATGAGAAGACAAACTGGGAACTAATTGGGACGGCCCTTACAAAATCACAGCGGCGGTAAGCAAAGGGTCATTACAGATGGAAACAAATGAAGGAAAATTACTACTAAACAATTGGAATGTCGCCCACCTCAATTACTTCAACTTCTAAGGATAGATGTCTCCCGATACGTACTACTTTGTCCCTTACCTCGAGTTTTGTCCCAAATGGGTTTTCTCGGGGAGGCTTTTAATGGGGCAACGAAGGGAGCATCTCGAAGTTTTAGGTAAAAGTTCATCGCTGACCTATCAACTACTTTTCCAGGTCGACCAATGAAGGGACTAGATGAACTGGGACTTCTGAGACTTCTCTAATGTATGCATGACAGAGCAAAAACATGTAAGCTTCTCCAATGAATGTAGAAACAAATCAAAATACGCAAACACACGAGTTTTTCATCTTCTCCAAGTTCATGCATTATTCCAAGTTGAGTCAAACATTCCACCTCACATGAATCGACTCACATTCGACCTTGCTCGAATTTATTTGTATTCGACCTCATTCGAATCACTTAAAAGCCAAACATTCAACATCGCTCAAATTGACTCACATTTGACCTCGCTTGAATTTATTTATGTTCGACCTCATTCAAATCACATGAGAGTCAAACATTCGACCTCGCTCGAATCGACTCATATTCGACTTGGCTCGAATTTATTTACATTCGACTTCGTCGAATCACTTAAGAGTCAAACATTCGACCTTGCTAGAATTTATATACATTCGGCCTCGTTCGAATCACTTAAGAGAAAACATTCGACCTTGCTCGAATTTGTTTACATTCGACCCCGTTCGAAACACTTAAGAGTCAAACATTTGACCTTGCTCAAATCAACTGACATTTGACCTTGCTCAAATTTATTTACTTTTGACCTCGTTCGAATCACTTATGAGTCAAACATTCCACCTTGCTGGAATCGACTCACATTCGACCTCGTTCGAATTATTTAACTTTTGACTTAGTCCGAATTTATTCACATTCGACTTCGTTCAAATTCATTAATATTCGACTTCGTTCAAATTATTTAACATTCAACTTTGTTCAAATTCATTAACATTCGACCTTTTCAAAAAACCCAGCATTTGACCTCACTCAAATTAATTAACATTCGACCTCGTTCGAATCAACTAAGTTAGGAACTCTTACAAAGAAAAAAGCACGCGAAGAAAAGCGAAAAGAGCCTAGAACAAACAGCAAAAATCCAATTGTCATTCCATTCCAAAATATAAAGTATCTTACAAAGGGCCAGAAAGACCCCCTCCAAAAAAAGAGAAGAGCAAGAAAGAAAAGAGCAAAACACTAAGTACAAGAAGATCACACTTCATCATCTCCGCCTGCTGCATCGCCACATTCACCGTCTGGCCCAGCAGCACCATCTCCACCTTCTCCTGCACCATCAGCATACTCATCATCGTACCAAGGATCGGATACAAGCCCATCCAAGTCCTCTTCAGCATCGCCGTTCCCCGGCATGGCGGGGTCATTACCACAGGAAAGTCTACCATCACGTTCCTTGACACATGCATCTTTGAAGTCTTCCTCAGGAACCTTCCCATTGCCATCAAGTTCCTATATATGTCCAATTTTGCCTCAGCGTGAATCACCAGGAACATCGAGGAAAGCGAAAGCATAAGAGAAAGAAGGTCGAACCAACAATTGTGCCTTCTCAGCCTCAAGGGCAGCGACTTGCTCACTTAGGCTCAAAACTTCTTTCTCAAGCCCACCAGTTTGCTCATCAAGCCGTGTCTCCCTCAATGCGTCCGTTTTCGCATCGATTGCACGTTCAGACCTAAGGATGCAGATAGCGCTCTCTAACACCACCTCTATTGCCACAACCGCTACCCGAGCCTCCTCGGCCCTCACCAGCTCTGCCACCTTCTCAGTTAACTCACCACTCAGGCCAACAACTCTAATTGAGCTTTGCCCAAGCTCATCCTGCAAGGTCGCCACTTGCACTTGAAGGTCAACGCAATCGTCCACGATCCCCATGCTCACCTCGAGCTCGTCGTCCTTGGCCCTGAGCAGCCCCTTGATCTCACTGCACCTACTAATAGTTCACACAAGCTCCTTGTCCTTCTTACTCAATTCATCTCTAAGGGCCTGGAGATTACCAGCTGTTTTATACCGTGCATGCATCTCACAGTTTTGTTATGATAATGGACGTACTTAGAAACCATCTTCTAGAAAACAACCTTCCGCCTCTCTTCTTGGTGGCCACTCTCGATCTGCAGAGTAAAAGTCTAGAAAAGAATAAGAAGAAAATTAGCAAAGGTAGAAAGAGGAAAATTATGCAAACTGCATAAATGACAAAAGAAACTCACCCTCAAAGCCATCTCAGATATGCCCGGTGACGTGTCAGAATCTCAGAACGCCTAAAGGGAACTGTTTTCAGTGGCAGAACAAAGAGTGAGGGGACCATTCCCACCATATCCTCCAACAAATCATAGTCCAAAGGGATTACGATCAAGCGATAAGTTCCATCTGTTTTCACCTCCACCTGAATAAGCCTTTCGTCGAATATCCTCACTTCTTCAGGGTCAACATCAAAGACAGATTCATAATCATCTATGATCACACTCTTCACCCTCTCCTCAACCGAAGAAGGAATGTTGGCATGTCCTGACATCGACGGATCACTCCTCGGAATGATCATAGCCGCTTCTACTCGCTCCCTTTTATCTACTAGGGTGATCTCCACGTCCGAATGAGCACGATCTCTATATCCGAGGTTGTACCGCTCCTTAGCTCGGATGTGTTCAACTTAGGTTTGCCCTCGCCGGCTTCCTTTCAATCACTTTTCCATTAACCTCTATCCTTCGCCTTTTCAGCGGAGCCTCTTCGTCTTCACCCTAATCTCACCCATAGACGAAGTGAAACACTGTAGAAGCTGGAATCTCCGCTGGTGGGGTAGTAACCTAGTGACTAAGACTATGCGAGGCTAGGGTCAAAGGAGTAATAGTGGTCTGAGCAGGCTCACTTGCAGCCACAGCAAGTATGGGCTCGGCCAAAATACCCGACTAGTGAAAAGCAAGCGTAGGAGCCCTTGCCCTCCGACCTACCAACGAAGAAATATAAATAAGAAACAGAAAGAACGATATATAGAGGTCAAAACTATTAAAGCCAAAGTAATGTGACTCATCAACCACATGCCTACACCCAAACCTCTCATTAAATTGCAACCACTTGCAAATCTCCATTGTATGAGGCAAAATCTGACTCCCCCAGTCGTAAATGTCAAAGACTGTGAATGAGGATCCTTCTCGGCTGCAACAAGAGAAGGAGAACGATCCGGTCACCAAAAAATAAACAACAAAGTCATTTGGGAGAAAAGCACTTACGGGAAAAGTTCCACTGCTTGGGAAATCCGATGGGGTTCGATACAATGTGCTCCATCTTCAATCAGAAGAAATTTTCCCAAAAATGGCAAATAGTTTTATCATCCATTTTCACCACCAACCCCTTGGTTCTGCGATGGCTCATGTGAATCATCATGCCCCTATGAAAACTTGGGGCGAAGAGGTGAAGCAGATGGCATAGAGAAATACTATGGTTGGCCAACTCCGCTTACTTGTTAAACATAAGGAAAAGGTTGTATATGTACGGAGAGAACTGATAAGGGCACACACCGTAAAAACAAAAAAATCCACAACCAAGGAAGGAAGAGGAAGTTTATAGACAACAATGAATGGGTACGCGTAAAATGCGTAATGCCCTGGGAGATGTACTTGCACTACATCACTACCAGCAAGGATAAGTTCGACGTGGTCCAGGATTTGCCACTTAGCCCTAAATGCAGCAATCTCTGCCACATCCATCCCATTAATAACAGGTTCGGGTTCGGCCTCAGGTAGGTTTTTAAAGTCTGACCTAGCCTTCCCCGAACATGGAATTATCTTATCCACGATGGGAAAATTCTCATCTTCGACCATGGATGCTCCTTCTTCATGAGGAAGCATGTTCATAGCCAAAGTTAGTGGATCAGAGGAAGCACTAACCTTTTTTTTTATTATATGCTAAAAGGATATGCAAAAGTAAGGAAGATGACGATGGCAGAAAATGCTAAAGGGAGAAAGAAAACATAAGCACAGGAAATTTAAAGAAGGAGAAACTAGAGTTTCAAGAGCTCTAGAAATGCAACAGCTCAAATGACCCATCCCTATTTATAAGAATATGGGCACCCTAATGGAGAAAGTCCAAAGGCCGCCTCATAAATTTTGAAACCAAAGAGGAGCGAGAAATGACTTATGTATTGGGAATATGTGCCATAATGACGCATGATGAAATAATGTCATTTCGAACTAACATAACGGTCAGATGTGGCTTTTGAAGTGCCACATCATCACCTTGCCATAAAAGGGTCACTCCTCCACCAACGTCCTCAGATTTTTCGAAATTGCAACTGACGAAGTCCGCCCACCGAGCTCGTCCAATAACTCTGACGGGCAGAAGGACTAACTGTATGGGTCAAAATCTGATCAAGGGGACACTGCCTGAAATAAGAAAATAAAGAATCAGTTTGGCCAAGGTCGTGCTTAAGAAGCAACACTGGTGATCCAAGCAGCCAATGTCAAGGTCGAGCACTCAGATCGGCCGAAACGGCTAGTTTAGTAATAAGATATTTTAAAGAAATATTCAGAGGTATATTTTATGTATTTGTACTTTCAGTAGGTAAGGGAAATATCTCATATAAGTAGGAATAAAGAGAGAACGAAGGGACATATAATATTCTATCTTGATAAGCTCTCTCTAGAAAAGTTGACTCTCAAGTAACTACAAACACTATCTTTATATAATATTTGGTTTGTTATTTTGTCCAAGCCTTCCCACATTAGATCCAATAAAGTATTTGATATTCCCACGTTTTATTATCTTACATCATTGTCAGGGAGAGAATCATCCACATCATTATACATTTTGGTAAACTATTCTCTCTATTTATATTTATTGCCATTTATCATATTTATTTCGTGTCCTTGTCCCCGGCCCATTCTTTCATAAGAATATCATTAAACATTATTTTGGCATTTAATAGCTTTAAGACCTCATTTGTTTGCACTTAATGGAGGTCTGAATCTTAATTATTCATATCTCAGACATTAAGTGCATTTATTTTTAAGGTCTAAATCTTAATTATTCAGATCTTAATCATTAAGTATGTTTGTTTTTTTACTTTACAGCCACTTAATGAGTCTGAATAGATCTATATGATTAAGATCTATAACAGAGACTTAATTTCACTAAGATGTTATCACATATTCATTATTAACGGCCGCCGCCCGCTACCATTATCAACTACCACCATGCCCCCGCCACCACCATACTCAACCCCCCCCCCCACCTCCACCACCTCCATCACCACAACCACGCCACCATCATCCTCATTCATAGCCGCCATCATTATTGACCATCACCACCCACTATCCCCACCACATCGATCACCATCATTCTCACTCGTAATCAATATTCATCCACCCCAACTACCACAGCTGACCACCCCATCACCATCAATAATCACAACTGGCACTACCCATCATTATAACATATCACCACCCACCTACCACATTTCTTAGTCACAACTATTATCACCACCTGCCATATTAACTATCACCACCACAATTCTCAATCATAATCGTCACCACAACCAATCACTACTAGTTACTAGCATGAGCCACCATCATCAACCAAAACTACCACCAACCACCGCCTGTAGTCAATATTCACCCATTAGCCATCACCACCAACAACTATTATATTTTAAAAAGTTATATATTTTATTAATAGAATATTAGATTAGTTAGTATTTCATTTGAATTTTATGTTTATTAATTTTCAAATAACGATAAATTTTATACATTCAGATGTTAAAAATTAAATAGTCTTAAGTATTTAGGATTCAGATATTGATACACATCTTAGTATATTCATATGTATATTCAAATTCAGCTGTCTTAATCTTAATACACATCTTGATATTCAGATTCAAACGTCTTAATCTTAAAAAACAAATGAGGCCTAAGTGTGATTTCTAGACTATTACTATTCATCAATCTTGAATCTTAGATTTATTATGTTTAACCAGAATTTACTCATTATCATTCATATAATCAGTTTAACAAAAAGACATAACATTTTTTCGTCAAATAATTTTTAGATGTAATGGTTAATTTTTAGATGTAATGGTTGGGCGTAGTGTTACTTTAGGCTTTTAGAGAATGCGTATGTGTAAAAGAAGTATTTAATATGTAATATGTCGAATAATTTTTAAATCGAGCACTCCTTTCACGGCTAGTTTGTCACATGCTAGCTATATGGAAATTATAATAAAGGAATTATTTAAGACGTAAGCCGAATAGAATACGGACTTGATTGTTTATTTCATTCCATCTGTGTTTCTGGAAATAAATCAAGATCAAGGATATTAAAAAGACAGAGTCAACCGATAGATCAAAGAGTCACAACCTTGCTGCCACCTAATAGATGAATCTTGTCCCCCTTTTGTGGCTTTAGCCCTCTTCTTGTTACCTTGTAAAATTTTAATGGATTCGGATAATTGTTTATCCGATAATTAATAATGAAAAGATTATTATTTATGAATTGCTAATAATGTATTCTTATTCAATATTCTATCACGCATTAAATAATACATAAATACCCGCATAACTTAATCCATGTATTACTTAATGCTACCAACCAAACATTTCATTAGTTTTGCAACGATTATTTTTTCTTAAATGACTAATCAAATATTGTGTTATCTTATCCGAGATTAAATATTCTAAACCATCAACCAAAACGACCCCTTACAGTTATTGGTACATATCGGTATAATCTTTAAATCGAATAGCCACAACGAACTTGTGTATAACATCCTATTCATTATTTTCAATGGTATGATGATGATTATATATTTGTATTGGCTGTAATATTATCCCATTCTAGAAGTAAACGGAGTGTCAAATATGTCTAGTTTTGGCGATTTCTTGATGCTAAGATGGCCATGAACGCGAATGTAGCGTATAGCTGACGTGTTTAATTGAACTCATAATTTTTGATGTAAAAATATAAATTATGTGTAAATTTACTAAAATTGTAATAAATAGTATATTTGAACCCATAACTTTAAAAATATAATTAGTTAAATATTAAAAATCTTAAAGGTCTCATAGGATTTATATTCTGGACACAGTGACATGACTTCTCATATATTGCATGGTTCTGCAATCTAGTCATCTGTTGAATGATTATTATGGAAACCATAGCCATGTCTACTATTCCTAGAATACACTACTGTTTTTTTGTTTTTTGTTTTTTTTGTTTTGGTCTATTTGGAGATATTCAATAAAATTGAAATTATATGCATCCGAAATTTTGAACCAGTAGGTGTAAACTACCATTGTGTCCTACGTTCTTCTTAATTATGACAATGGCTGGGTCATTATATGCTAGTGTTTATTTACCCATGTAAGTTACAATCAAATATTAAATTATGGATTAATTGTTTACATCGAGATTATTGAAATAAAGGGATGAGACATCTTTTAAGGTAGTAACCGCTAACCACTCAATGGCTAACAGGACTAATATTATTCATTTCAAAATCCTACAATTAAAATTTTCATATGTCAAGTTGTCAATGTACTATACGATCGACACAAATTTTGCCAACAATGAAGGATTTATAATCTTTTAGAGTCTCCTCATAGAATGTCTGCTTATATTTTCATGATCGATCGGTCTATTCAAAATACAAAAAATATTAAAGGTAAGTGGTTCATTAATTAAGATGGAGATTACAAAGAACAGTTGGTGATAACATGATAATGATGGTGATCAGGGACGAATATACTTTTGTAAGGGTGGTTAATTGACCAATCTTCGGTGAAAAATTACATTGTATATATATGTAAAATATTACTAAGTTTTAGAGATATATAATATATATTGAATATCCTTTGTCGAGATTTCTTTCAATACTTATTTCAAGTTTGAATACACTTGGTAACATTCCTGGCTTCGACACTAATGGTAATTGTTCGGCTCAAAGTTCTCACACACTTTTAAGCACAAAACAATCAAAATAAATGAAGGGCCAATCATAGCAGATCGTAATAATCAAATGACAGGAATGGAAAGTGCAAGAGACAAATGTTATTTGTTAAGAAGAGGAGGGTAGAGATCTTTTATTGATAATATCGATTTGATTTTCCTCTCCATGGAGAGGTTCAAAGCCTTACAATGACATTCCCTCTTCTGTAGTGAAGTATGATGAAGAACAAGAGGAAGAAGCAGCCCCTTTTAGGGTTGTTTCTCTTAATATTTATAGTTGTGCACCTTGCCAGCTAGCGTTGGACGGTCATGGCCACGTTGAGTTGATGCCTGCCAGTAATAGATAAGCCGTGACCTCATTGATTATGCCGAGTGATCTTCGAATGCTTATTATTAACGAATAGTTACGCCATTTATTAGCCCAAATATGCTTAAGAGATAATTAATATTATTAATTATCACGAATCCAGTTTTGACCCATACAGTAATATCAAGAACTTTGTTCCTAAAGTATTCAATATTGGAGAAATGTCGCTATATCTACTATTCATTCTGTCCAAATTATTGTTCACTTCACATTATTGAAGACATTAATAGTATATATATTCTGCATTCAATTACTTAAAGTTCTGAATTCGCATATGATGAAAATAGGTTGTCCCTTTTGATGTTATCTGTATTTTCTTCTTATTTGAGTGGCAGTTTCAACGCGAAAATTCAGTCGGCTGGCTACTTTTAGCTTTTGATTCTTTTTTCAAATAGCAGTCGTGCATTTTACATTTTCAAAATCGATCGGTATTGACTGATGAATTCAGTTGTTAAAAAAATTAAAAATGAGTAGCTACCAGTAAATTGTATCAGTACGTTTTAGTATGAGCCAATGAGGTCCAATCACCATCAAAGACTAAGCTAGAATTTAAACCTTATAGTTTCGGGATTAAAATTCTTCTAAATTACTTGGTTTTAAATTAAAAATTTGTACATGTTCATTGAATTTCTTAAAACAAATACATAATTTGAATAAATGCTATTGGATTCAGCCGAACCCGCAACTAATACGGTAGCTCCGCCCCCTAATCACCATCCACAACATTTAAAAAAAAGGAGGATTGATGAATATTCAAATGAAATTAAATGTTTTTTATATATGAACCACATGCATGTAACTAAAAGGTGGTGGTAAAGAGGAAAAGAAGTCCAGTCAAGCACATTACTCTCCAGATCCTAATTAACTGGTTTTATTACTAATAGTTTGTCCGGGAGGAACAGAGTGACCGTTTCCAAAAGATACTCGCGTTAAAAAGACAAAAATAAACAATAAACAATATATTAATAACAGCAACAAAAATTAAAAAATAATATTAGCTTCGTAAGAAACATAAAATAAATTTAAAAAAAAAATAATAACCAGCAATAGTGCCACAGAAGATAGTGGGGCAAACATTCTATTACTAAGATATTAGTAGTATCAAAGAAATCAAGCGTGGTCGGTTTGTTAGGTAAGGTCACTTTGAGAATGTCTTTTCCCCTCAAATATTATAACAAAGACAAAACAGAATATTTTTTGGTCGGACAACTAAGACTTCTTCTTAGCTTAGTTATAAAGCTTAAATTGAATTAAAATAATAAATTAAACTAGAATTTTAAAGAGGAAGAAAGATTCTAATTTGACAGGCCGATTAGTGTGGATTAATCAATTGACGATAGCACGTGTGTACATAATCCACTATCGCAATTCTTTGTGCGCTGTGGATTGAGCAACTTTTGGTTTTAGCATCATTCTTATTCCAATGTTCCATTCTTATATTAGATCTCTTTTGGTTTTCTTAGTTGTATTAACATTAATTAATTAATGGGAGAAATCATTAATCATCGGGCATGATGTGATGTACCAAACCAATGGACCACTTGAGAAAAAAGAATGTATGATAAGTTCAAGTTTGGTTAAATCATATATGGTGATCTAATTAGCCGTGAACTAATTAGGGCAAATTTCATCTTGATTTAGTTCAGCTAAGCCGCCCACTGGCACTGCATGATTATTGCCACTACGCAATTCTGAAGGGGAATTTTTATTTTTATTTTTGCTGAAAGGAGGATTTTATTGATAATTAAGTGCGAAAATACATGAGATAATTTAAAGGAGGATGGACGTGGCGGATGCATCATAATGTAGATGCATGAGGGTAAAAGGGGAGTTCTTCAAAATACAAGATTGGGTGTGAGGGTGATCCTATGTTTGATTTTTCCAAATTTTGCTACTGCATCCGCAACAGCATTGCTTTCTCTCATTGTGTGATTGAGTTGTTGGATGTTGAGTTCCTGGATCATTGACCTGTAAGATGTTGGGTGCCAATTTGAAGTTTTAACAATTAATGGACGAAGGCTTCGATTGGTAGCTTCAATCCATGATAGAGTGCCAGTAGATAAGCCTGTAGGGCATTTGTACTTGGTAAATGTGTTGCAAGGAGGGGAAAAGTTATGCAATGGTCTTTAGATTTATGGACGAAGTTGTCCAAAGATTATAATGCGAGAATCGTTATCCAAAAATTAATAATAATAGGATTAATTGGTGCAGATACTTGTTTTGGTGAATACTTGATTCATTGTAGTAAAGATGGGATACATGACGTACACCATTTAAGATTACAATTTTACCATTGTTTTCCAGTAAATAGAAAGATAAAAATGTTCTTAATTTGGTCTTTTAGATGTTTTATCTTCTTAGAGCTACATACCGTATAAATAATCGTTGATTCGTGCATAAAATAATGACGCGATTGCGGTATAATTTATACATATTGCTCGGTGTTTTTGTTTAGCTTAAAGTTCTAGAGTACCTCATAAGCATAAACCAATTAACGAAACAAGGGTCAATCATAGCAAGTCGTAATAAATGGCCGAAGGAATAAAATAAAGAAATAAGATGCAAAGCTTTAGATCAAGACGGTAAAGGTGGGGAGCATTTTATTGATTAAGATTGACATGGTCTGCCTCTCCATGGAGAGGTTCAGAGCCTTACAATGGTTTTCTCCCTCTCTTTTAGAAGTAGAGGTGAAGACGAAGAAGCAGCCCCCCTTTTAGGGTTCCTTCTCTTAATATTTATAGATGTGGATCTTGCCAGCTGGCGATGGACGGTCGTAGCTGCGTCGAAGGGACGTCCGTGAACAATGAGTAAGTCGGGGTCTCGTTAATTAGGTCGAGTAACCTCCGAATGCATTTGTCAGCAAATGATTATACCTTTTACTAGCCCGAACGAGCTTAGGAGCTAATTAGACACGCCAATTATCATACATCTAGTTTTGACCCATACAGATAGTCCCTCCGCTTATCGAGGTCGTGCCTTGGTCGAGCTCGGTGAGCGGACTACGCCGGTTGTATCTTGAAAGGCTCGAAGGTGAGGGTCGAATATTGCCTTGGCCTTGGTCGTGATTGAAGATGACCGCAGCTTTTTAAGCTGCGAACATCACATTGTAGAAGTTGACGGCCGTAACCACCCTAGAGGGACAATCCTTGACTACAATGGAGCTGATGTGAGATGAATTCACATTCGACGACCGCAGTCGCAGTCCTTTGGTTGGTTTTTATACGAGCGATTGGCCATAGTCGTTCGTATATCTGAAATGGTTGTAGCCGTTTATTTGTATGTATTCGTTTTCTTTTGTAGGAGACCGTAGTCACCTTATATTTAAGAGGCGGCGATAGTCGTTCGTTGCTTTGGGAGGGTCGTAGCCGTCCTTACTTGGGGGATGGCCGTACCCGTTTCGTATTTAGGAGACGGTCGTAGCTGTTCTCGCTTACGAGATGGTCGTGGCCGTTGTTACTTCAGAGATGGATGCAATCAATATTACTTTCAGAGGCATCCGTAGCCAGCATTACTTTGAAGATGGTCGCGGCCACTATTGATTTAGAGATGGTCGTAGCCAATTACATATGTTTGAGGAGGATACGATTATGCTTGCCGCGTATAAGGAAGGCGTCGTATACTTAGTAACGCATGGGGTGTGCTTTTGGTGTCTTAGGACCGTTACAACTGTTTCAAGGGTGACGTGCCGATTGACGGTTGAATGGCCGTTCCATGGTATCTGTCATAATGATGCCCGTTACTGTAAACCTGAACAGTTTTACGGTTGGTCGGGCAGTTAATGATGGCCTTTGGGATTCGTCAAAGCCATTTATGCTTTGTCTATAAATAAAGGGTTGTATCATTCAGTTCTTACTTTTCCAATATTTGCTTGTGTGAAATTCTGAGAGAGACATCTCTTCTTATTCTCATATCACTTCATCTTCCGCTCCTCGTTACTTCATTCTTCATCGTTCATCGTTCAATCTTCATCGCCTCTTGTTTTTCCGGTGAACTTTGCTCACTTCCTTTTAATACGTTGAAAATGGCGAATAGTTCTCGTTCCGATATTGCTCCGCTGGCGGTTCCGGCGGCTACGCGTCCATCTACGGTGGTGGGAACCACCGATCGGCGGATATCGACAGGTTCCCGTCGGTGACCGACATTCTTTCTCTGCCCGACGGTCCGACGACTAATTTCTTCGATTATGAAGGCGAGGACCAAGTGGATGAAGCCCCATTGATGGGGGAGGTAGGCATTGCCCAACTGAGGGATCAGTGGGACATTCCTCGTTGGGCTGACATCGTCCTCGCTGGGAGCGGGGAGAGGGTGCATGTCAACCACCGATGGTATTGCATTTTCTACGCTTACCCTTTCAAGCTGGGATTCAAACTTCCTCTTCCAATGCTAGTGGTAGACTTCTGCCGCCACTACAGGGTATGTCTTGGTCAGCTCGTCCCATCCTGCTATAAACTGTTGGCGATGCTGATAAAATATGCGGAGTTGGCACAGAGGGAGATTACTCTCGAGCACGTACTAACTCTCTACGCCCCCCAGAGGGTACGAGGTACCATGATTCGGTTGGTTCCTCGTAGGGCCGGCGACTTAACTGCGTGACTCGATGGCGAGGTTGATGCCCGTCCTTATGAGCACTTTTTCTACATCAGGACCGAGCACCTAATGGCTTGTGCTACCGACTTCCCAGATGAATGGAACCATGCATGTAAGTTTCTTTTACGTTGGTCTTAATTTCTTTTGGTTATATATCCTGTTTCATATTCGTACGTACTGATCTTCCTCGTGTGTCGTAGCTGGAGGTGCACCGTCCGAACCGTTTTCCAACATCCGCGAGTGGGTCGAGGCCGTGCTTCCTGTTACAGCGGGAGTTCGCACGTGGGCATCTTTCTGGGAGGCCCATGGCCGTAGGTCGGCTGCTTGTAAGAATCTGACTTGATGTGTTGCTCTTATTTCATAGTACTCAGTTTCTTTCTCTTGACTTTTCTTCCTTTGTTGATTAGGGCGACCACGCCGCATGAGGGCTCTTCAACTTGCTTTCCGCAGGCCGGGGAAAACTGCCCGATTGGTTGCAATGTCGGCGCCTCGCCCAGTTCCAAGGGAGACTTCGGTTGAATCCTCAATGGCTCACTCTCCAGCACGATCCGTGCACCGAGTTGAATAATCTTCAGGGGTCGTGCGTCCCAGGGTGGAGTTGCCACCGAATGAAGATGAGGAAGAAGAGGAGAGGTCGCTGGTGCGACGTACGATGGAATTCACCTCGGTCCTTCCGCTGGTGATTAGCTTGGATTCTCCGCCATCGAAAGCGGAAGGGACTGCAGCAGAGCCTGCCCCAAAGGGCGGGCATTCAGTAGGGATTGCCCTGGTTGGCTTGGGCTAAGGTGACACAATAGCTTCGGCGATTCAAATTTCAGTCCCAGTTGTTGAGAGGAAAGTAGTTCCTCAGCAACTGATTTGGTGGAAGAGACGGGCGCCAATGTTTTGGCGGGGGCGGGTGCTGCAACATCTCGAGCAGCGGAAGCCTCGGCTTCCAGGGCGGCGGAAGGAGGGGGCGCCTTAGGAGACAGGGATGATTCTTAGTCCGACTTGGACCCTGAGGACGTCTGCCTGTTCCAAGAGGGTTATACCCGCCCAGCGGTACATGCCGAATGGGATTTTCGCTATGTGGAGATTCCTAATGAGCAGAACCTGCTGCTCGAGGAAGAGAATCTGGTGACGCTATTCGAGGTTATGTGCTCGGGGGTGGAGAACACGTCCTTGAGGGGCATCTCGGATGTTGGGTTGATGGGCGAGGTAGTCGCTCCTGGTATAAAGGTACGTGTAAAGCCTTGGTTTATTTCTTTTCTTAGCGTATCTTCTTGTATTAACTGTTGTTGTGTTTGTTGTAGTCATTCTTATTGGAGGTGGAGGGCATTCTCCAGGCCAATGTTCGCTCGGCAGTCTTTGTGCGGTTGTTGGAGAAGTACCGCCGCTACCGGAATCAGTTTCATGATTTGCGTGAACACTTAAGGAACGACCCGTGGAACCGAGAACTAGTAGAAGAGCTGGTGGGGAGGGAACTCCATATGCAACAGACCCTTAATAGGGTAAATGCTCTCGAGGGGCAGCTACGTTAAAGAAATTAGGAGATAGACGCTGAAAGGAGAGCGGCCACTGAAAGAGAGCGCCAGAATCAGGTTGCGACAACGAAGGTTGCTGAGGCTTTGACTAGGCAGGTGGCCGCCTTAGAGACGGAGACTACGAACTTGAGAAAGCAGGCAGAGGACGACCTGGCGAGGGTCGAACCACTGCAGGCGACTAGCTGCGCTCAAGAAAGAGAACGTGGATTGGAGAGGGCTACAGCTACTTTCCGAGAGAGGATGTTGGAGGGGCGCATTGCTGTTTGCGAGCAGGATGCCCGTGCTACGGCAGACCGGATTGCGGCCTTCGACGCCGAGAACCAACGTTCGAGGGACCAGGCCACTTCTTTCGATCATGCTCGTGAACTTTGGACGTTCGCCGAGGCCCAGCTCGACGTGTACAGGAGGCTGTGGGAAGCTGGTGTTGTGCCTGAGTCCACCTATGAGGAAGCCCGCCAAAAGGCTCATGATGCTCGCCTTGACTGCGGTTTCGACCCGTCTATGCACGGGGTTGATGATAGCGCCGAGGGCGCTGATGATGTTGAAGGTGGCGTTGGTGGCGCCGAGTGAACAAAGAAAAAGTTTGTAATATTTGTTTAGTTTTCGTTCTCTTTTTCTCTTTCTTTTTTGTTGCCATTTGGCTATCTTTTTTTCTTTTTGTCGGCCCTGGGCCAATTTAACTTGGGGTAACCCTTTGTAGATATTGTAAATATATGCGACTTTCTTCCTTTCTGCTTGTTTTGTATCAATTTCGTACGTTCCTTTTTTGCGCTCGTTCAAGGGGGCCTTGCCTTAGGGTTTTTCTAGTGAGCATGCTAATGGTCTTTACCGGTTAGGTGATTTCGACCATTGTCGAATTGGTTCCTTGTCTTAAGAGGAAATTGGTGTATATGACTTTGGCCATAGATAGACGATTTTGGTCATCGCCTTCCACCACTTGGTGGGAGCGGGTTGTAGCCATGTTTGGGCGGTGGTGGCACATAGCCTTAGTCCCAGTTCGGGCTTAGTCGGACTACTGGTCGTGGTAGTGAAAAGTACGGCCTTGTAGTTCAACTTGGGCCGAACTTTACCTGGGCCAAAACTTTAGTTTAAGTTAGTCGTACTTACTTGAATGGCGGGGGCGCTTGGCCCGAGCTGGGGTTCGACCGTGGTTTGAACATTTGGGAGGGCTTGGCCTCGTCTGATCGCGGCCCGGCTCGTAGATGCGGAGACGTATACTCTTGGATTTTATTCGACCGTGGTTGAGTTTACGACGGAGGCGTGTAGCCTGAGTCCCAGTTCTACTCATAGTGGAGCTTTTGGCAAGGGCACGTAACCTGAGTTGTCGTTCGACCGTAGTTGAACCTTTTGCATCTTTTAATGGCGAAGGCACTTCGCCTGAGTCCCCATTCAACTCGTAGTTAACTTTTGGGCGAGGGCACGTGGCCTGAGTTGTTGTTCAACCGTAGTTGAACCTTCATTCCCTAACGGCGAAGGCACCTGGCCTGAGTCCCAGTTCAACTCGTAGTTGAACTTTTGGGCAAGGGCACGTAACCTGAGTTGTTGTTCAACCGTAGTTGAACCTTTTGAATTTCTTAATGGCGAAGGCACTTGGCCTGAGTCCCAGTTCAACTCGTAGTTGAACTTTTGGGCGAGGGCATGTAGCCTGTTGAACCTTTTGTATTTCTTAATGGCGAAGGCACTTGGCTTGAGTCCTAGTTCAACTCGTAGTTGAACTTTTGGGCGAGGACACGTAGCTTGAGTTGTTGTTCAACCATAGTGGAACCTTTTGTATTTCTTAATGGCGAAGGCACTTGGCCTGAGTCCCAGTTCAACTCGTAGTTGAACTTTTGGGCGAGGGCACGTAGCCTGAGTTGTTCTTCAACCGTAGTTGAACCTTTTGTATTTCTTAATCGCGAAGGCACTTGGCCTGAGTCCCAGTTCAACTCGTAGTTGAACTTTTGGGCGAGGGCACGTAGCCTGAGTTGTTCTTCAACCGTAGTTGAACCTTTTGTATTTCTTAATCGCGAAGGCACTTGGCCTGAGTCCCAGTTCAACTCGTAGTTAACTTTTGGGCAAGGACACGTAGCCTGAGTTGTTCTTCAACCGTAGTTGAACCTTTTGTATATCTTAATGGCGAAGGCACTTGGCTGAGTCCCAGTTCAACTCGTAGTTGAACTTTTAGGTGAGGGCACGTAGCCTAAGTTGTTCTTCAACCGTAGTTGAACCTTTTGTATTTCTTAATGGCGAAGGCACTTGGCCTGAGTCCCAGTTCAACTCGTAGTTGAACTTTTTGTCCTCCCGCATAACCCGCTTCATGATGGGATTTGACTCTGGTTTAGGATCTTGCATGACTCGTGCTTGTAATCTTCTTGATTGGTTCGCATAGGTTACCCCGTTACAGATCTCAGTTCGAGATGCTTTTGTGCTTTATTCCTTTTTGGCAGGATCCCGTGTAAAAGGGGGTGAGGTACCTTATGCGCATTTTTCCCGTAGGGATGGGGGATCTACTTCTTCTTCTCCTTCTTCCCCTTGCTCGGAGACGCGGGACGTGGAAGCAAGCTCGTGTCGAGGCTTTTGAATTCTTTTTATCCGACGTGCCGTTTTGGCTTGTTCGAGCTGGGTTGTTTTCTTTCCTTTTTGGTTAAAGGATAAACTACGCGATTCTGCTATGAAATCCCCACAGACGGCGCCAAATTGTTTAGCTTAAAGTTCTAGTGTACCTCATAAGCATAAACCAATTAACGAAACAATGGCCAATCATAGCAGGTCATAATAAATTGTCAAAGGAATAAAATAAAGAAATAAGATGCAAAGCTTTAGATCAAGACAGTAAAGGTGGGGAGCATTTTATTGATTAAGATTGAAATGATCTGCCTCTCCATGAAGAGGTTCAGAGCCTTACAATGGTTTTCTCCCTCTTTTTGAGAAGTAGAGGTGAAGAAGAAGAAGCATTCCCACTTTTAGGGTTCCTTCTCTTAATATTTATAGTTGTGGATCTTGTCAGCTGGCGATGGACGATCGTGGCTGCGTCGAAGGGACGTCCGTAAACAATGAGTAGGCCGTGATCTCGTTAATTAGGTCAAGTAACCTCAAAATGCATTTGTCAGCGAATGATTATACCTTTTTATTAGCCCAAACGAGCTTAGGAGCCAATTAGACACGCTAATTATCATAAATCTAGTTTTGACCCATACAGTTTTGAAAGGAGTGGACATAAGGCGAGACGTTTTACATATGCCTCAGCGAGGCGTAAGCCTCGAAGCACGGGGCGTAAGCCCCACAAGTATTTAATTTTTAATATTTTATAAAATAATATAATTACAGTAAATACTTATAAAAAGGTAAAATTACATAAAAATTGAAGAAAACTATAAATATGTGGAAAAAAAATATATGTGTTCCATCTCCACAAAAACTAGTCAAAACAATCTATTATACACTACTTACAAGCACAAGCAACTTTAGTCGAAAAGAATAAAGTTTTCTACATGGAGGAATAAAAAAGATGACTAACCTGCAATTTGAACTTTGAACTTGGTATTCTGAAGGAGAATGGAGTTCTCTTTATGTTTGTACAAAAGAATTGAATATTCATTGCTTTTGGGAGATATTAGCATATTAACGGACAAGATAAAGAATTGAGAAAGACCATAAATCAATAAAAAAAATCTTGACTTCTAAATTAAATATATTTCAATTCCTTTTTAAAACTTTTGAGTAATTACAAGCTGACTTTTGAGAATTTGGGTATTATATGAAGGACTTATTCAACAAATTTTATTTTAATTTGAAAAAGTCTCCGGGGCTTACACCTCACTACAAAAACGCGCCTCAAACGCTAGGGCGTACGCCTCTTGAGACTTTCGCCCCACACCATTGCCTTGGAGCATTTTTGGTGCGCCTCGTCCCGAAAATGCTTTTTAAAACACCAGTATTGCTTATACCTGAAACGAATTACCAATCAAAGGCAACATAAAATAATACATGAATTGCATACGGAGAATTATATTCTTAACCCCTGTAACTAAACGACGCGGGACGTGTCACTATGCTGTCTTAACTTAGTAGAAAGAATTTGCTTGATTTCTTTGTTGACGTGAAAGTTATATCCTTTCTATTTCACTGTTTCCATCTACAGAGCCGTGGTTAGACCTGCGATGTTGTATGGGGCAGAGTGCTGGCCCGTGAAGAACTCCCATGTTCAGAGAATGAAGGTTGCTGAGATGAGGATGCTTAGGTGGATGTGTGGGCACACCAGGCTAGATAAGATTAAGAATGAAGTTATTCGACAGAAGGTAGAGGTGGCCCCGGTGGACGAGAAGATGCGGGAAGCGAGGCTGAGGTGGTTCGGGCATGTACGGAGGAGGGGTCCCAATGCCCCGGTGAGGAGCTGCGAGCGGCTGGAGATTGTTGGTGGTCGGCGGGGTAGAGGGAGGCCTAGGAAGCATTGGGGAGAGGTGATTAGGCAGGACATGACTAGTATGCAGGTTTCCGAGGACTTGACCCTTGATAGGGGAGTCTGGAGGTCTAGAATCAGGGTTGCAGGCTAGGGGCTCTTAGAGTCCTTCGTTCGCCCCACCCGGGGTTGGGTGTGGGATAGTAGGGTTACCCGTAGATGACTAGTGTTTTAGCGTAGGTCCCCTCTTGGTTGGTAATATGATAGTTGTCGCTTGTTATTGTCGCATGCGACGGTATTTATGTTTCTTATGTTTACATAATCATTTACGTTATTTCTGCAGGATTATTTATGCTTTATTTTGTTATTGTGTTTTGTCTTGTCTTGGTTCCTAACTTTATCTTTGTTTTCCAATGCAGCTCTCCATTCTGTCCTATGCGCCGAGGGTCGCTTGGAAGCAGCCTCTCTGCCCTTTTGGGTAGGGGTAAGGCTGTCTACATATTACCTTCCCCAGACCCCACCTGGTGGGAGTATACTGGGTAGTTGTTGTTGTTGTTATTTCACTGTTTCCATTCAACTTTTATACTTCCTATCCAGTTGAGGTTAAGAAAATTGCTACGAAACTGAGATAACTAGGGAATAGAATGTGGCGTTTAGGTGGTCATTTTTTGCAAGAACAGTAACACATTGTCACGAAATTGAGCAATGTTTTCCTGATAATATGTCAAAATCGAACCCCTGGAAGTTGTGTAAACTAAACCCATGAAAACATGCTTGCAATCATGGGAAATCTGCATAAAGAAAAAGGGGGGAAAAACTTTTAAGTTTAACTGAATTCTCATTATAAGATATTGTCCTCCCTGGATCAAGAGAACTGAATCGGGAAGAGAATTAGTTCATTTCTCACTATACAACAACAACAACAACAACAACAACTACCCAGTATAGTCCCACGAAGTGAGGTCTGGGGAGGGTAATATGTAGACGAGCCTTACCCCTACCCGAACGGGCAAAGAGGTTGTTTCCAATCGACCCTCGGCTCAGTGAAGGAAAGGAAAAACAAAAACAAAACAAAAGAGCATTAGTAACTCCAGCAGAAATACCGTAAATAATTATCTAAACATAAGAACTATAAATAAAATAGCATGCACTAATATCATACATTAACTATCTTAAATAATTACCATAAGGGAGACACAATCCAAAACACAAATCATCTCTCACTATACACATTAAGAATTTGTATGCTTCATAATTTCTCTTACAGAACACCTGTTTGCATTGGCGGTGAATGTGACTAGAATAAGGATGATTAGAAGGTAACTTGAATCTTGAGTGATCCTAGCCTAAAATACTTTAAATGATTATTCATTTATGAAACAAAGACAGATTTTGGAAGCTTAGCTCTCTTGTCTTAACTTTTCTCTCTAGACTCCGATCAAACCTCAGAATGCCGATCACCACCATTACCCCACCCCCCACCCCCACCCCCACCCCTTCTGAACCATCTTTCTCTTTCTCTCAACCTTCTTCCACACCCTCCATTCATATGTCCACTCTCATTCTCAGAGTAACCTTGGATCATTCTAGATACAAATCAGCTTCTACTTCTTAGTAATTATAGTAAAATTCACGGATTGTACATATGTAAGCAAGTACTTTGCATGTTCACTAGGATTCATTAACTTTTCTCACTAGAATACGCAACGAAGAAAGCCATCGAAGCCCCTTCCCACACCCAAAATTCCCAATGGGAGAAAAGAAGTCTTAACAATTTCCTCAAAAGAGTCACCAAACCAAATTTTCAGTAGTAAACTAGTCTTCAGAAGTTGATCTCCCTAATAAAATTTTACAAGTAATTCATACTGCTATAGTGCGTAGAAAGGTTACTCCCTAGAACACACTTGATCTTAACCAAAAGGCTGAGAAAGGCATCAAAGGTTACAACAACAACAACAACAACCCAGTATAATCCCACTTAGTAGGGTCTGGGGAGGGTAGTGTGTACGCAGACCTTACCCCTACCCTTGGGTAGAGAGGCTATTTCCAAATAGACCCCCGGCATCCTTCCCTCCAAGAACTTCCCACCTTGCTCTTGGGCAAAAGGCTGAGAAAGGCATCAAAGGTTACTAGAGATTAAAACCATAAACCTCCTAAATGTAATGCAGCAGCAGTGAAGACGACTCCGTCAGATTAAGTGAAACAGAAGCCTAAATGCAGTTATTACATATCTTAATAAGGACCTTAGTTTAAATGAAGGAAGATCATAGAATGCATCCTTGTTAGAGAAAATAAGATTCTACTTCAGAAATCAAAGACCAGCAGAAAAATCTCACCATAGAGATGAGCCTCCTATATACTTCTGCCGTGGTCTAAGCAATTAGCAGCAACAAGTTTCATGTTTATGATCCATGAAAATACCCCAACTCAGCAATAATTCTGCATTCAGACAAAAATAAGACATAATATAAAAATATTTTTTAAGAGTTTGAAAGCAGCAATAACAAAGATAATTGATTTTAGTCTGGAAGGAATTGAAGATGCCAAATTCACCCACCAAAAGCTTGGAACTGCAGTCAATAAAATGAATGCAGGTACAGATTGGATTTGATTAGGACCTCCTACGATCAATCAGTCAATCAACTGCGCTTCAATCACAAATTGGTTGGGGTGTCGGCTGTATGACTTCTCTTTATCCATTCATCTGTTCATCTCTGTTCAGGTCCATTTCATCCCAAAGGTACCTTTTCCTCAATGGGCATGTCCCGGTGAATTCAGTATTTACAAGGAGAAAAATAGTAGAAGGCCCCTATTCTCCTGCTTTTGGCACCTCTTCCTTTGGGGAAAATCTTGAAGTTGCATCTTTTATAATGCCATGCAGCTTAAATTTTAATATGTGAGACAGAATTTGTAACTAGTGTTAGGATACAACAGATAGAAAGCAAAAGGAAGGCCCACAGCGGTGTTGTGATTCAAACATAAAGGCAAGTTCAGTGCCTGCCATGTATATTTATCCAGATCCCTAGGTAAATAGTTCATTTTGTGCAGAATATCTAACCTCTGTGCTACGATTCAAAACATAACAAGAAGTCTCCACTAAAAGAGTAGTTTTAGAATCTGGAAATTCAAGTACTACTAGCACCAAAAAGATCGCTTTTCATATGAGATGTTCCTCAAGTACAAAGCTTGCATCATAATGACTCTTTCTCCTAAGTCATTTCCCAATACTTTCATATGTTGGCTCCCCTAACTAGCTGCTACAAGGTGCTATTTCAATCTCCAGATGTTAAAACAGATCTCAAATCTGGTGTATAACCCAAAGCCTTCATATTCACCCTTAATCCTTCCAGCATAAGATAAATACTTTTTTTCTCTGGGTGTTCCTGATCGCTTGCATAAAATTTATAGACTTCACCATTAATTGTGATCCAACTAAAGCCCGGCTCCTTTTTAAGCCCTTGCTTTTTCATCACATTTCTCAGGTCAATTCCCTCTCTAAAATTCCCAGTTTCCATATATGTATTGGATAAAAGAACATATGTAGCTGAATATTGAGGACAAGCAGAAAGGATTTTCTTGGCAGCTATTTCTCCCAGCTCAGAATCACCATGAATCCTACATGCACTTAACAGTGATTGCCAAACCATTTCATCTGGTTCAACAGGCATTTTTCTGATAAATTCAAACGCTTCACTTAGAAGACCCAGACGGCCAAGGAGGTCAACCACACAAGCATAATGCTGCATCTCTGGTACCAAATTATACCTTTTACCCATTGACCAAAAAATGTGAAGACCTTCTTTAACCAATCCACCATGGCTACAAGCAAACAAAATGCTCAATAATGTAACTGCAGTGGGTTTAATGCCCAACTGCTCCATTTTCTTGAATAGTTCAAGTGCACAAAATACAAAACCATGTTGGGCATACCCAGATATCATGGCAGTCCAAGAAACAGCATCAGCATTGGAAATACAACCAAATACCTTTTCTGCCTCAGTTATGCTCCCACACTTGGCATACATATCTACCAGTGCACTTTCTGTGCAACTTTCATTCTGTAACCCAGTTTTGTACAGGAGTCCATGAAGTTGTCGTCCATACTCAAGATAGCATAGGCTAGCACATGCAACAAGGGTACTAGCCAAAGTATACTGATTGACTGCAAAGCCTTCTTCCCTCATCCGAGAAAAGACGGCTAGAGCTGCCTCCCATTGGGAACCTTGAGAATATGCAGTCACAAGAGTGGTCCAAGACACTATGTCTCTTTGTTCCATTCTATCAAAGATCTTTCTTACACCCTCAAGAGATCCACATTTAGCATAAGCATCTGCAATTGCATTCTGCACGCTAAGGGTCCTATAATTATATTCAGATTTAAGAACTGCCGCATGAACCTCCAGTAAAAACTTGGAACAATTCAATTCAGCAATAGCGTCAAACAGACTACAGTAAGTGTAAATATCAGACTTAACATTCTTCTTACACATATTAACATACAGCTGTAAAGCTTCTTCACAACACTTACACCGTGTATAACCAGAAATCATTGCGTTCCAGGGCATATTTACTCCACAATTGGTGAAATTAGAATAGAAAACAGCCTTTGCCTCACATAAAGCACCACATTCAGCATACATATCAATCAGGGCAGTGCCTACAACAACATTAGACAACATACCCAACTCATAGACACAGTTATGGAGTACCTTACCCTTGCCAATATCACCTAAACTCCCGACTGCCTTCATCACACCAACTAAAGTGTACACATCTGGGGGGAATCCTTTATTTTTCATTTCAAGAAAATGATTAAACGCTTCCAAATGAATACCATTAGCAGTAAGTCCTGATATTATTGCATTCCAGGAGACCACATTCCTCTCACTCATACTGTTGAAAACCAGAGATGAATCCTCAACATTCCCCAGCTTTGCATACATGTTAAGAAGTGATGTATTAATAATAACATTTGAAGTAAAGCCTCTCATAACAATCTGAGCATGTACCATTTTACCCAATTCAAGGCTTCCTAAAGAAACACACAACCGCAGTGCAGCCGAGTAAGCAAATCCATCTGGAAGCATTCCGTAATCTAGCATCTCTCGGAAGTATTTGAACCCGTTATAGAAAAATCCATTTTCTATTGATCCCACAATCATGACAGTCCAAGAAAAGACATTCTTCTGCAACATTTTATCAAACAATACCTGACAAGAGCTAAAATCTGAGCATTTCGAATATGCGTGTGATACATGATTAAGCAACAGCAACAAGTTACTATCCGAAAAATTAGACTTCAGAATATAACCATGAATAGATTTGGTTTCATCTAATAACTCTTTTTCAGCGCATACATGGAGTAGATCGACCAGTTTTTGGATTTGAGCTTTGTTGTAAGCTTCAGAACTAACACTAGTTTCAAGCATCTTGCTACAAACAACCCCATTATTTATCTTGGTATCTGGCAATGACAATTGCGATCTCGATATGACTACCTGTATAAAAATTAAAATAGTATCAGTAAACTGCATTCTCACTCAACTAAGTGGAAAGTAACTTAAATGGTTGTAACATATAAAGTAATTAACATGAGATGACAACTATCTGAAAACCAACTAGACCAATTAAGACTCTTTGTCACATCGTGGAAGAAAGTATTTGACATAAGCTTCGTTTGTTCCCAGTAAATGAAGGTGTAAATCTAACCATTCAGATCTCAATTAAGATTCATATAGAACTAACACTAGTTTCAAAAAAAAAATTCCTTTCACAACTATTTATTTGCTCTTGACATGTTTGTTTCACTCAAATCTTGTACAGAATCTTAACATTATTAAGATTCTAGTGAAGATGACCATTTATCACTACTCTATTCACTCCCAACGCATAACCACCACCACCTCCACCTTCAACCATCTCCACACCTACTTCCACCGCATAACCACTACCATTAACTACCACGATCAACCACCAGCACCATCCACTATCACTAGCCTCTACCACACAACCACCACCACCTACTGCACGGTCATCACTTTTTATTACCACAACAAAACTACCACTGTCAGTTACTTCCATCAACCACGACCATGATGAGTCACCACCTAACAACCATCACTACCAGTAGCTGCCAGTACCACCAACTTTTAGAATATGCTTCATTTTAAAACACCATGTAAATAAAGATTCACTCTAATATAATACGGGTATAATAATTAATTATTACTTTATTTAAACTTGCCCCACGGTGTGGGATAATACTGGGTATGTTGTTGTTGTATTACTTTATTTAAACTTTATATTAATCGTTTTAAATATAAATTATACACACTCAGATGTTGAGAAAATAAACAAATTTAATTCCCACTGTTTAATTTAGAGACAATACCTGAATAATCATATATGCATTAAAGTTTAGACATCTTAATCTTTAGAAAACAACAAACGGAACCTTATATAATATATTAGTAATAGTGGAAGAAACTAACAACGACTAATTTACAATGAAAAATGGCTGCTAACAGTCTCCAGTTTTCTTTCTGATAAGTAGTCTACAAGCATTATATTTCTGATAAGGAAGTAGTCTACAAGCAATTATACCACATGTTTTATCTCTTACTCTGTTGCTTGAAGGAATAGTGGGCAACTGGCATTGAAAAGCTGGGCAGGAATGATTAGCTTCAAAAATCCCACGTTTAGCAGAGAAATGGCAATTCATAAGTGATATTGGGTACATTGAAGCTACTAGAATGAATCATGGACTACGATATTCGGCATATATACTTCGTTCAGGAATTATATCAAATATCTGGTTGGCATACAAATGGGTGGGAGTAAAGGATTCAGCTTTAGTGCTTTACACATTTGAAGTTTCCTGAAGTATCTACCGCTCCGAAGCAGGAATGAGATTATTAAGAGGGCTTTTCCTGCGTGGGACAATGATATCCATTGATCAAACAAAAGTCATTAAAAATAACTTCTTTTTTCTTTAAAACAATGAAAATAGCTCCCTCTCTTGTCTTTTCTCTATGTGGAAAAAGAAGGAAATCTTTTTTCATTCCCTCCTCTCTTAGTATTTTTTGTTTCAACTGTATGATATTCCGAATACAATGTTGGAATAACTCAATTCCTTAATTTCTAAAATAAAAAATTGCAAAAACTGTCTTGTAACTTATTATTTATTTATAAATATCTGAAATGCTTGAAATAATGTACTCTTAAAAAATATTTTTTGACTCTTCAAAATCTTAGTGATATCACTCATAGAGTGTTCATTGAATTTTAGAAAACTGTAATTGCACAATGTGCCACGCATATGTTTCATGAACATTTCATATTTGTCATCGATAGGTGATCAGTTCCTTGGTGAATTGGTGATCTTCGCTTGAATAACTTTTAGAACAATAACTAATTGTATCACTAAGCCAATCCTTGAAGTGTTTAACATGCAATGATACTATGGGTGTCTAACGGGTGGGCAAGATCGGGTTGGGTAGGGAAAACTAGTAACCGTACGGGCTGTGGTTCGGGCCGGTTATGGGTTGGTTCGAATTTAATGGGTTCAGGTTCATCCGGGTAAAAAATGAACCATAAGAGTTACGGGTACAAGGGGTCGGGCCGGATTAGTAAAATTTTTAATTTATTTTTTTGTATTTTGTATAACTATTGTAAGTTATATTAATATAAAGATAAAATATAAAGAATACAATGAAGATAGAAAAAAATTATACTTATAAATTGCAAGTGCTACGTTTATTTCAAAATTCAATGTTTCAAACTTATAAATAGAAAGGTTTATAATTAACAAGTAAATTAACCAAAAACGAGTAAATTTAAAGGTTTTGCATTGCCTTAGTAAGTTCGTCATAATCAATATGAACTGAGTAGCCTTCTTCTCGAGTGTTAAATTTGGATGGGTTACCATGTGTTAATATATCACCAAGTTCTCCGTCTTCTGGGCTATCAACATCTTCACGTCCTTGATTTCTTTGTTCCGATCTAATACAATCTCTAAAACATACTAAATTCAAAGCAATGCTTCCCAACGAGTGACGGGTGCCTCCAAGTTGTTGTCTTGCTTGGCTAAATGCACTATCTGATGCAACAGTTGAAATTGGCACATTCAGCATATCCCGAGCCATAGGAGAAAGAACAGGAAATTGCTTTTCATTCTCATGCCAACGGTGAAAATTCCTTTGTGCAAGGCTCTTTTTGCTTCTGCAAGTAGAATTAAAGTTCATCAATGTTCCTGCCACTGGTTTGAGTGTTAGAAAATGTAGAAAAAATATTAAAACTATCGAGGCCTTCATCTTCATCCACAGTAGTAGAAGTGGTACAGTGCACAGTGGGATTAACGTTGCCTATATTAATAGCATCATCATCAATTACATTTGCATAATAATTATATAATTGTTGTAAAAAATTATTTAGCTTGTTCATACATGCATATTAATCTGGGATTTCAGTTGGTCCAATCTCCATATAGATATATAAAGCATTCGTTAATTGGTGACAATCAGACATCTTAATATAAAGATTTAAAACAACACCAATTAAGTAAACCAGAGGAATTGAAAAGAAATATTTTTTGAATTTTGCTTGCATTTTTTCAACATCCCTATATTTTTCTTTCTTCTTAAATTCAAAGAGTAGAAAAGAAATTTCAGCTATATGTACTAAAGTCATACCATAGTAACAGTGGGGTAATATGCTCCAGAAAACTCAACAGTAGCTGTATAAAATTTATGTAAAAAATTTAACATCATTAATGACCTCCCAAGTAGTAGTTGTTAACATACGGTTTGGATTAGTACAATGCGCATTAGCAACTTCAGTTATTAGGAATCCATATTTTTAGCAGCATTTTAAAAATATATAAGTATAACTTCATCTAGTAACAATTTCGTCTGGCATGAATATGGGTTTAAGGTTATACTGGATACACTTATTTTTAAATTCCTTTATTCTAGATTGTCTATTATTTCCTTGAATAACACCAACTGCTCTTCTAATATGAGTAATCTCAGTTGAAAATAAATCAAGGCCACTTTTAACAATTAAATTATAAACATGACATGCACACCTAACATGAAAATTTTTATCAAGTTGTGGTTGCAAATGCAAGTTTAATATTAAAATTGCGGTATAATTGTTAGAAGCATTATCAAAAGACTTACACAATATATTTTTTTGAGATTATAAAATTCAACTTCACAAATAGTAGTACTTATAAACACATCAGTATGACTCTGATCTTCATCATATTTAAATATGATAATATTATTTTGCATACAATAATTATCATATATCCAATGACATATAATTGTCAAATAATCATTTCCATTAACAGCATCGCCAATATCAGAAGTTAGAGAAACTCTTCAAGAAATGTGACTAAACAAATAACGTATATATGTTTGATATTGTCCATGAAATCTAAAGATATCATATCTACAAGCTCTTCTAGGGATACCTTTAAATAAAGGATTGCAAATCCTTTGAATATACATAATAACATATGACGAAGAAGCAAAAGAAAAAGGTAGACAATCCAAAGCAATCATTTTTGCTAACTTCTCACGATCCTTCATTTTATCATATTTCATAAGACCTTCAGTAGTAAGGTTTAGAGTTGCTTGATTTCCATCTCCATCAGAGCCTCATTCTATATGATGCTCAATCCTCATATGTCTACTAAGTGTCACAGTCCCCCTAATTATCTTCCAGTCTTATCTTTAAATGTATCATTACAAAATTTGCATTTAACTCTATTAGTACCTTCTATTTCGTAAAAAAAATTCAAACCCTACTTTTTCTCCGATTACTAGCCGGAGCCACAGGTGGTCTACTACTAGCACCACGACCTCCACCCATGCTACCAGCTCCAACACTACTAGGTGTAAGTGGTATCTTATCTTCCATTTCTAATTCATTATCTTCTATACCGAAATCTTTCTGGAATTGTTCGTAATCTATATTATTATGAGGTAATGTTTCAGAAATATTTGTAGAGTCATTTAAATTATACCAGATGCTGAAGTACTACCTTTTTTTTATTTTCCCGATTAGTAACCTTATTGCAAACTCTTTTTGCAGCATTAAACATATTGTAAAAATTTAACTACTGGCAACAATTAAATATGCAAATAAATAGTAAATAAGAGATTGAATTGGAGGGAGTGCACCTAATTCGACAATAAGTTGAGCACTTGATGATTTCGCAACTCCAATTTTACCACGAAGAAATGTCAATTGTTCCAATTTTGAAGTTCAATTGTTCAAACTTCAAATAATAAATACTACGATAACTTAAATTCCAAAAAAAAGAGCCAAATAGTTGATTGCACTTTAGGTGAAGATTGAAGAATGAGAGAATATGGGAATTAAGATTGAGAATGAGAGATGAGAAGAACTGAAGAACGTGGGGGGTGGTATTTATAGCTTTTCAAAGAAAAAAAAAAGGTGTTATTCTTTTTTTTTTAAAACCCAAAAATAGGCTATTTGTAAAATTCTACCGTTGGGCAAATGGACATAAGGCCAGAAGACCGGTGCCAAACAGTCAGAAATAAGACCCACCATTAAAATAAAAAAACAAAGAAAAAGGGCCGGTTTACAGGTTGAACAATGAAAACCATTGACCGACCCCCTACCCCTTTAACCCAGCCCCACTCGTCCCCTTGTACCGGTCCAAGCCGGTTCTGTTTTTAACCAGTTTGGACCGGTTCATAAATGGGCTGACCCGGCCCTTTACACACCCGTAAATGATACTAACAAATCGAATAAACGTAGTTCTGTTCCTCAGAAGGCTAAGGGTTCTCTTTGGCACCCCATCCCCCATTTTGTAGCCACAGAGCTCCAGTGCCAAACCATATGTTTCGCGCCATGCGCAAGTATAGCCATCCCCTTCTCGTCTAAAAATCACCACTACAAGAACAAACATAGTGACTTTCTCAATATTTATTTCTCTTACTCTTGTATTATACGTGAAGAATTAAATGACCTAAAAAGAAAATATCGTGCAAAACATGAAAAGGCTAGTAAATGTAACATTGTAATGGTGCAGCCCGATAGCAAGATGTGCACTACGATACGAAGACTTGAGAATTAATGCCAGCGCGGATGAAAGGATAGACACGGGAAACCGCAAAGCTTAATGACTTCTTAAGTAAGAGTCGTACATTTACGTAACATCTATACGGGAACTAAAACTCAAAATTACAATCAAGTTGCACATATTTGAACAAGGGCAAGAGAATTTTTCAATGTTCATGTACAGCTGAACAGCCTTACAGTTGCGTATAAACCGTCAACCACAGAATGCAGAAGCAAAATGAGAGCGCCATAAACTAAGAATCACATTGATAGGATCAAGTTATCATACAGCATTTCCTGTGCTTAAACGCATGGAAAATACTTCACTACAACATACAGATCTCTCGTAGTGCAAATTGACCGACTAATGCTATTCCTTCAAGACGGGATGCCCCTTAGCTGGAAATACTGCAGCCCTAAAGTAACTAGATGGTAAATTATATAAACCCAAAACCACCTCAAAACTTGAAATCCTTCTTTTTGGACTTGCCTTCCTTTTCCTGCATTTTACGTTTCCTCTTCTTCTCATTCTGCAATAATCTCATCTCATTAGTACTGATACTCCTCATAAACCAACAATTCCAAGAAATATAAGGGGGATGGGGAAAGATGGAATGAAGAGGAGAAACAAAATAACCACACACCTCTGCTACCATGTCACTGAAATCCTCACGCTGGCTACGAAGCTTTTCTTCCTCTCTAGCTTCCTCATATCTATAAAAAGCACAAGAATGTTTTAGAAAAATTTAAACTAATATGTAGAAGCCTCTAATTAGAAAGTATTACAAGAATCGCTACTTACTTGGCTGGTAAGACATTGTCCATGAGTTCCAACTCTTCAGGTGCCAATGTGACATCAACTCTATCTGACTTCTGACCTTTGAGCAGATCAACCTGCAGTGAACACTTCAAGCAATTAGCCTCAAATTGTAATCTAGTGCCTTGCCTAAATGCAAACATCTGTATATATAGTATCAGACAATGGCATAAACGAAATTGACGTATTGAATAATATTAGTCAAAAAAAAAACGAGACTTTTGGTGGTGGTACTTCGCCCTTGTCTTTGATTACGTGATTTTCCATTAGGGCCCAATTACTAACAAGACAGAGTTGAAAATCTTGCCCTATTATGATTTATCCAATAGCCCCATCGATAGGGCTTTGTAAAAACTGAGATCTTGTGTTCTGTGAAGATTTCAGCATTAATTGTTCATAAATAAAACCCAACAAGAAGGTAAACTTGCATGTGAAACACAGGACACACACAGCACAGAAAGATTCCCTTACCCTTTTGGCACCAGTCTTGTCTTGAGTACCAGTGTTGATCACATACCTATAGGATGAGAGCACAAATCAGTTGCACAGTGGTGGAAGGGGTAAATGTTAATGCTCAACACTATTTGTGCGAGTACAGAAAGGTAGGTAGATTACTTACGTATGGGTTGTTCCAAGAAGCGTTCCAGGAGCTATCTTTTCTTCTTTTTCTTCAAGCACCTTAATAGAAGAAGAGGTGATGAGTTTCCTTACAAGGAGGAAAAAGTAATCAGGTAAAACGCAAGAAATGGAAGTCAAAGTTGGTCCAACTACCTGGTAGAGGGGCTTCTCGGGCTCCTTCCTCTGCTGCTTGCGAAGGTCAATAACATCAGGAGTCTCAACTCCAGTAGGAGTACTACACCAAAAAAAAACAAGAATACATTGAGAAAAAAGCCTCAAATGGATCCTAGAGAGAACGAATAAACTAGTGAAGGGAAATGAAAGCGAGGACGATGTCAAGCTACTTCAAGATTTCTGATAGATAATGGGTATTCAAGGTATGGATCAAGTGCAATACCTTGAAAGGCTGTCCACTGACTGAATACCATCCTCCAACTCCTGTTCCTCCATCTCTTCTTCCTCTTCTTCTTCCTCCTCTTCTTCCTCTTCCTCCAAGTCACCCCAATGCTTAGTCTTGTCAACAGGTTCATCCTACACATGAAGATTGGCACGATTTACTTAGACACCACACAGGAAAAGTGACACACAAGCTTTTGTGGCACCAACTACAAGACCACATACAACAACAAAAACAACAACTACCCAGTATAGTCCCACAAAGTGGGGTCAGGGGAGGGTAATATGTAGACGAGCCTTACCCCTACCCGAAAGGGCAGAGAGGTGGTTTCCAATCGACCCTCGGCTCAGTGAAGGAAAGAAAAAACAAAAACGAAAACAAAAGAGCATTAGTAACTCCAGCAAAAATAGCGCAAGTAATTATCTAGATATAAGAACCATAAATAAAATAGCATGCAATAATATCAGACAGTAACTACCATAAGGGGGACACAATCAATCAAACTACAAGACCACATACATGAATTTAATAACAGCATTAAACCATCATAAGAGGGACACCTTTGCAAGGTTACCAAATAAAGTTAGTTTAAGAATTCTTTATTTTACCATTCTGAAATATGGCAGCATACCATTCTGATTTATTTTAAATCCGTTGTAGTCTAGTCGGTTAGGATACTCGGCTTTCAACCGAGAGACCCGGGTTCGATTCCGGCAACGGAAATTCTTTTTAGAAAAGAGGGGTTGCTCTGATGGTAAGCAACCCCCACTTCCAACCGAGAGCTTGTGAGTTCGAGTCTCCCCAAGAGCAAGGTGGAAAGTTCTTGGAGGGAAGGATGTCGGGGGTCTATTTGGAAACAGACTCTCTACCCAAGGGTAGGGGTAAGGTCTGCGTACATACTACCCTCCCCAGACCCCACTAAGTGGGATTATACTGGGTGGTTGTTGTTGAAATATGGCAGCATACCAAGCAAAAAATAACACAACATACCTCATAATTAGGCTGGTCTTGTTGCAACACACCAAAGACATCTCCATATAAAGGGCGTCCGAACTATGTCAAAGAGAAGGGGGGAAAGGTTAAAACTCAAAATAAGAAGAAATTTTAACACGGTAAACTAAAAGAGAATATAAAAAACTCTAACATACTTAAAGATTGTAAAACCTACTTCATCAACAGGTGGTTTACCCCAACCTCCCGGCTGATAGCCAAACTTGGCTCCTGTTGGAATAGGAGCATTGAGTCCAGGGATTTTCAGCTGAGGATAAGAGGGTGGAGGACCATATCTCTGCATAGAAAATGGGAGTTTTAAGATCACATCAGCAATGGAACTCATTCTAGTAATAAAACAGAACACGGGGGAATTTTCCAATAAAAACAATTAGTTTTAAGGATTTTTCTTTTGTTGAAAGTAGCAAGTAGTTTTATTAGCTAACCTGCATATTGATGAGCCAAGGAGGAGGAGCACCTTCAGGCATACCAAGGGCCTCTTTCAGTTCATGAGACAACATTCCAGGTTTCATTTCCCTCAACTTGACCTGCACATCAAAATCAAATGATGGTTAACAGACAAAAGAGTATATTAATAAAGAATTAGCCCTCATACAGCCCAACACAATCAAAGATCAAATCAACAGATAAGGTGAAACACATCTCCAAGTTGGGCAATTCTATCCAAATCACCCCAGTTCGGTCATATGAGATAACAACAAAAAGACTGCCATTGCTATTCCCAGGATTGGTGAAATATATGAGCAATGCTGAGAATGGTCAAAATTAGCATGAAAAGCTAGACATGAAAGAGAATGGTCACAAGTTTGATGAACAATAACAATGGCTATTTGTACCTCAAACTCCTTCCCTTCATAATACAGATCGCCATGATGTGTCAACTTCGGTTTAGTCTGATACTTAAAAAAGGCATCATGGAGAACCTGTGAAGAATAATCCAGAGCAGTAAGCCTCAGAAACATAAACATTTAACTAGTAGTTCATAAGTATTTAAAAGGTCAATATTATTGAGGAAACAGAGGCTATGTAAAAACCTGATAATCAATATCCATCTTCCCCATTTTTGGCTGCATCCTTTCCCGCTGCTTTTGTTTAAGCTTCTTACTGTCCTCCTTTTCAATATAAGCCTGCAGAAAAAGAGCAAATAAGAAATACTCAAACATCGCAAGGAAACCAAAGAAAACTACATACGTTCACAGAAAGGTATCATAATTCAATAAGTTTTCACACAACTGATTCCTAAACTCAGCATCTTACTCAGGTAAATAGTTTTACGATAGTCTGCTTTGCAATTAGAAGTTTAGAACTGCTAAAGGGTCAACCGCAGGAAAGAACACATTTTGTATGTGAAGTCTAGGTGTTTTAAAAGTCCTTTTTGGATTAAGAAGAATATTGTAATTAAAATTGCCTCACTGATGGATCTTTTTTGTTCTTTCAAGATATAGGAGGCGTTAGACCTTCTATACCCCCCCCCCCCCAAAAAAAACACACATAAAAAAAGGCTAAGTGTTTTCTTCCATTAAAAGAACAGGGTCCCTTAGGCTCATCTCAAGAAAACTTAAATGAGAAAGCATCAAGGAGTTTTACTCGAAACTTTTGCTTCATTTTAATCATAATCATTACTTCAAACTCTATGATAAAAGACCAGCCTGCTTCTCATTTTTCTGTCGTCAGAATGAGAAACCTCCATTTCTTAATGCCCGTATTTTTGTAGATCATATTTGAGTACAATTAAAGCATCTACTTGAGAATCATTTATTCAACACATTCCTATAAAACAAAGCCATCTGGAAAGAAAGCCAAAGTTGGACAGAGTAATCATACTTGTCTAATTTTCTCAATTCCTGTTGCAGCTATAAAGTCAGGAAGTTGAAATGGTTGTTTCTCAATTCCACGCTTCCCCTGAAAAAAATTCAATGTCAGTGAGATAAAAGCTAATAAAAAAGAGAGACTAAGATAACTGTATCGACATACTATGAGCGGCTTATATGACTATACTACTGTACTGGCAGATCCCATCATTACAGAAAATCTAACTTTGAGCCGACAAATAATGCAAAGATAGCTGAAACCATAAGAATTCGGATAGTTGAAAAATATTAGTCACTCAAACTTTAAGATGCATGCTTGAGAGCAGCCAGTCGTTTCAAACAGATAAGACAAAGTGAATCCACAGCACCATAGACACCAAACAGACAAATGCATTTGTCCCAACCCACTAAAATATATATAGAAACAGATATCATGCAAGGATTCTCCTTGCCAAACACCTACATGTTTGAGGCTCCACCAGTGTCACAGCCGCTCTCCTGCAAGAACCACATGTATATACATATAAGACAAACCTCATTTATCTTCTATGAGCCCCTTCGTAAACTAAACCTTGTTTCCTATCAAGCAATTCTATTTTAACTAGATACATGCGGAGCAAGGGGTATAAATTATTCCTCACTTTTATTAACCTTGCAATATATGTACCATTGCGATGACTAACCTGCAAAAATTTCCGTTTCTGACACCAGTGCCTTGGAACAGGAACAGTATTTCGATAAGATTTCAGAAATACCAAGAGCTTAGGATCTGCTGCAGTAGCATCCCACACCTAAACAAATATATATACTCAGTACCAAGGGAAAGAAAGCTACACTTAGAAACAAAATCCAGAGTCTAGACCAGTGTTATGAAAAGCGAGCGCTTCGTCGCTTAAAGCGCGGACGCGACACACTATCACTTTTGACTCCTTAAAGCGATGCGACCAACAGAAGCGATCGATTAACAGTGAAAAGCGAGGCGAGGCGAAGCGATCGAAGCGATCGATTTTCTGAAAAAAGCGATCGACCAGTTATATACCGGAAATTAGACCAGTTAATTCCAATAACGAAAATTTAAAAAAAGAGCTCGACCAACGACCGCTCTTCTTCTCCAGTGACGGAAATTAGGGTTTCCATCTTCAGAGACCACTGACGACCGACGACCAACCCAGGTATTTTTTCTTCTCCTTTCTTCTTGTTTTTTCTTTCTTCTTCATCTTCTTCTTCCATCTTCTTCTTCTTTCTCTCTGTCGACGTCGACGACCAACCCAGGGTTTCCATCTTTTTTTCATTTTTTTTTCATGTCGACAGTCGACGAACAGAGTTTCATTTTTTTTTCTCCAGTTCTTTTCATTTTTTTATGCTACTGTAGCGCATATATATATATATATATATATATATATATATATATATATATATATATATATATATATATATATATATATATTGTATTATTATTATTAATTTCAGTTTAATTTTAGTATATTTTCAGTGTATTTCAGTGTATTTTCAGTTTATTAATTATTTTTTCACTTATATCTTAATAGGGATAATTAAATGTCTCAAAGTTCGAAAGAGAAAGACCCGGCTTGGCGATATGGCCAAAGAGTTGATGGAAAGAATACAAATGTTGTATGCGTCTTTTGCAACAAGGTTACAAAGGGTGGAATTTATCGCTTTAAATACCATCTAATTGGTGGCGATAGAAACGTGACAAGTTGTCCGAAATGTCCACCGGATGTGAGGGAAGAAATAAAGAATTTTGTTGAGAAGAAGAAGGAGATAAAAAGTCAAATGGTTCATCAACCAATGGTGAACAATCTTGATGATGATGATGATGATGACGACGATGAAGAATTGTCACTTCCAACAAAACGGGGAAGAGATGGCTCAAGCCATGGATCATCGACTAAAGGTCCTATTGATTGCTACTTCTCAAAGAAGCAGGGAGCAAAGGGAGCAAAAGACGGTGGAAAAGATATACAAAAAGTTGCTCGAGACAATTTAAGGGACCGTGCAGTTAGTGCTTTTGCACGATGGGTCTATATGCTGGGCTCCCCTTCAATTGTGTCAACTATGACACTTTTGGAGACTTTATTGAGCTTGTTGGTCAATACGGACCTGGAATGAAGTGTCCAACTGTCCAACTTACCATGAAATAAGGGGTCCTTATCTAAATAAGGAAGTGGAGAAGACAAACAAAATTGTTGAGGAGCATAAAGTTGTGTGGAACAAGTATGGCTGCTCCATTATGATGGATAAGTAGACGGCAAGAACGGGAAAGATGATTATTAATGTGTTGGTGAATTCTCCCCGGGGAAGTTTGTTTCTTGAGTCCATTGATGCTAGTGACTCATCCACCGACCACATCAAAATGTTCACCTTGTTTCAGAACACCATCGAAAAGATTGGTCCAAGCAAAGTTGTTCAAGTGGTAACTGATAATGCAAGTGAAAACAAGAAAGCGGGTGGCATGATTGAAGGAGCGTACAAGCATGTGTATTGGACTCCATGTGCGGCTCATTGTATCAACTTGATGTTCGGGGACATTTTCAAGGAAAAACCCTTTTCTACAGTTTTTAGCCAGGGTGTTAGAGTATATTCTTATATTTCTCAGCGACCCTTGTTATTGAATTTGATGAGAAAATTCACCAATCAAAAAAATTTGGTGAAACCGGCCAAAACAAGGTTCGCCACTGCTTTCTTGACTTTGCGTAGTCTCCACTGTCAAAAAGAGAAATTGCAAAAGATGGTCACTTCAGAGAATTGGACCAGGAGTAAATTTGCTAAGGAAAATGCGGGGAAAGAGGTTGCACGCATTATTCTTTCTTTTTCTTTTTGGAATAATGTCCGTTATGCTCTTAAAATTGGTGGTCCGTTGGTTAGAGAACTCCGTTTGGTTGATGGGGAGGCAAAACCATCAATGGGCTACATCTATGAAGCTATGGATAGGGCCAAGGAGACTATTCAAGCATCATTCAGTGATGAGCAAAAATATGCAAAGGTCTTTCAAATCATTGATGCAAGATGGGATGCGCAACTTCATAGACCTTTGCATGCGGCTGGACTTATTCTAAACTCATCACTCTTTTATGAGCAGCAAGAGAATAATTCATTGGCTAAAGAACTGTGGGACAAGATTCCATCAGGTTGTTATCAAGTTGAACTCGGATGACGATTTGCAAGAGAAGATAGTAGATCAGCTTGCTACTTACAAAGCAGCTGAAGGTCTTTTTGGTCTTCGACTTGCTATTAAACAAAGAACGAAGAAGTCGCCAGGTGACCAAGTGTTTCTATATTTTATTACTCTAACTTCGATGTATTTTATATACTTATTAACTCTTGAATATTTTTTTTGACTTCTATAGCTGAATGGTGGGACACATATGGTGCAGAGACTCCGGTTTTACAGACTTTCGCCATCAAAGTTCTAAGCTTAACTTGTAGCTCATCCGGTTGTGAAAGGAACTGGAGTGTTTTTGAACACGTGAGAAATAAAAAGAATTATTTTGTATTTTGAGTTATAGTAAATTATATCTCAATTGTCCAAACTCCTACTAATTAGTTGACACATCATTTTTGCAGATTCATACAAAGAAAAGGAACCGACTAACCATGAAGCGCCTCCATAATCTAGTGTTTATAAAATACACTAGAGCATTGAGGCGTCGCTACAACCACCGCAATTTAATTGATCCAATTCTTTTAGACAATATTGATGACGCTAATGAGTGGCTAACTGGAGTCCCCGAAAATTGTGAAGATGAAGAGTATTTGAAGGCGACCCCGATTTAACTTGGGGTGATGTTGTGGTTGCTAGTGGAGTTGGGGAGGATCCTTATAGCTTAAGGAGTTGTACTCCAAGTTCAAGTTCAATTAGGAAGGGAAAAGTGTGGTTACTACAAGTCGATCCATTGATGAAGATGAGAATGATTATGAAGAGGAGGGGGAAGAAGAAGATGACGAGCAATATGAAGATAACCGAGGAATTCAAGATTTTGACAATCTTGAAGGAGAAGAAGACATAGAAGAATAAGATGTTGATTGACTTATAGTAATTTAGTAGCTTTGATTTTGCTTGTCTTATAGTTTATGGAAGGTTTGTGGATGATTTGGTGGTACCTAGTACCTACTTTAAAGAATTTAAATTGATGTTTTTGATTATTCATAATTTTACATTATGTTTTTCAAAAATTGCGCTTCACTTCAAAAAAGCGTGCGCTTCTTTGCGCTTTGCGCTTTGACGCGATGCGAGCCCTTGTCGCTTTTTTGAGCTTTGCGCTCTCCAAAACACTGGTCTAGACATCAATAACTAGCAGTTATCTCGTATATAAATAACTAAAAGTAAGATACATTATATTATATACAAGTTATATATAAACAAGATAAATTTTCGTACAAGTAAGAAGACATTTTAACGATGTCATCCTATCAAAAAAGTATAACCAAAACCTGCATGACCATCAGGCAAAATTTACTTCCAGTAAAAGAAAAAGATGATGATTTGCATGATGACAAAAAGAAAGAAACGAAGGTTATTATGTAATTTTATCTTAGGGTCACGCTGACCCTCCAACTTGATCTGCAAAGATAACAGTCCAAAATATTCGCTAGATCTAGCAGTTTACATGGGGCGCTTTGCCTTCTGTGAACAAGTGAGCGGAAAAGAAGGCAGCACATAAGACAAAAAAACAGCAGAAAAATATTCTTCCAGCCCAAACTAGAGATGCAAAAAAAAGGACATTAATACCTTCTTTTGATAGTTGATAATACTATATCCTTTAAAAAAAAAATTTAATGTCTGAATCCTCATAAGTCATATTTCATAAATGATCAAACCATAACAATTGACACAACCAGAAAGCATATTGAAAAGGCAAGCAAAGAAAATTCAAACAACTTAGGAAGGGAAGGGCATAATCACAAAAGAATGAACAGAACGACATACAGAAAATGACACTGTAGACATTTGTTCAAGGAATAATAGTTAATAACTAATTTTTGGCTCATGACAAGACAAATGCACAGGCTAAAAGTATGCAAAACTGCATGGAGAATATATGTCCAGTTAATAACAATGAAACATACGCCTTCCATACCTCAACGACATCAGGCTTCATAGAGATTTGTTTCAGTTCTGCAATCTTCATCCTACGCTGAAGCTGAAATGAACAAGCAATTCAATGTGGGGCCTACTGAAGGCAAACAACTTAGAAGTAACAAGAAATATAAACAAAGAATGCTGAAAATCTAACTTTTTTCTTTTTGTTAGAGATGCCCTTCTCCTTTAGCTGTGTGTCATCCTGTTCGTCTTCCTCAGAATCAGAATCAGCCTTTTTCTTGGAGGCTCCATCCACAGCAGTTTCATCCTTTTTTTCATTCTCCTGAGGAATTTCAAATGAAAAGAAATTAGGCAAACAGGCTTCAGTGGAAAATGACCAACACCGAATACATTTCTACACTTTTGACGCGTGACAAGAGACCAACAACAACAGAAAATCCCTAATCTAAGAGCATGTTTGGATTGGCTTAAAAAAAGTAGCTTTTCAGCAGAAATAGCTTTTATGCCAAAAAGCAGTAAGTTGGGATTGCCCAACTTATGGCTTTTAGCTTGTTTTAAGCAGTTTTTAACTTATTTTAAGCACTTTTTGACTTTGTCAAACACTGAAAAAAGCTAAAAAGAGCTTAAAAGCTGATTTGACCAGCTTAAAAGCCAATCCAAACACCCTCCAAGTCCAGCTACACTCAAAACATCATAACAAAGTTCCATTTACCTCGGAACCAGCGGCATCCGTGAAAGTAAATCTCTCAAAAACCTTCCTGAATTCCTCATCGAACTCACCATCTAATTCAGCCTTCTCTGGTACATACTCCACTTCAACTTGCTCCAAAGACTGTAGAAAACCAGGGAGTAAGGTCAACATCAAAAGTTTAAGTAAATACACTTTTTTTATAGTGGTAAGAATATTTTCAATAACACAATAAAACCAACAGTAAAAGGTGCTTCTTGAAACATGGACCAAGTTTCTGCTGCTTCCACAGTATTCTTTTACATTCAGGGCTGCACATTTCAAAGGTAAAGCTTCAAAAGCACGTGATTGAATAAAGAATAAAACACCAATTTCTGCAATTTAGCAGCAAAAATTTCTAGAAGGTTCGATATTTCTACAGATATAAATAATCTCTTTGGAAAAGATTGGCGTCAAAAAGGAGGCAGTGAACCGAGTAATCCTGGTGGTCATCTATATCAGATCAGTATCCTTTTCAGAGACAAATAGATGAGCAGAATTTTCTTACTCGCTGAAGATCGGAAATTCACCAATTGCCAACAATTTTATACACATTACACGATGCAAATATAATAGTCAAAATATCCTCATTACATTATAGTATATGAAAGCATACTACTAGAATCTAAAGGTTATAACAAGCATGCGCTTAAAGCGCAGAAGCGAGGGGAGGCACAAGACTTGTGCTTTTCTGCCCTAAGGCAAGGCATCTGATAAAAAGCGCACGCTTCAGGCAAAAAAGCAAGAAGCGAGGCACAAGAGAAAAGCAAGAAAAGCTCACTTAAGCGAGGTCAACGGCTGCCAGGTTTTTTTTTAAAAAAAAACTTTCAAATACACTCTTACGCGACTTTTCTTCCAAAACATCTGCTTCGAGTGACTGCTGCAAACTTGCGACTTCTCCTCCTCTTCTCTTGACTGTTGCGACTTCTCTCTCTCCAAAACATTGATAACAAGTAGCACTTCACCTATGCTTCTAAAAAACAAATGATTTCGCTCATACCATTTGCAAAACGGCAATCAGAGCTATTCATCACCTTTTAAAGAAAGGGCATCAATATGTCAAAAGACCAACAATCACAAAGGTGCATATTTTCAATCCAGCAGTCCCGTGAAAGAACAAGTTTTAGACTGAATCTTGTTTCTCAAAAAGGGAGCCGGGACAGACAGTCTAATGTCAAATTCTTAAAAGGGCATGACCTAATTTCTTCCACGTCAAAATTTATTTATTATTTAAAAATGGCGGTGTTGGGGCCATCCTTCGTGCACCTCGACCATTGCACTGGGTACCTGCTACCTCCACCACACCAGTATCGAGTAACTCTGCCTTCGAGGCAACTGCGAATAAATTTCTTCCACAACAAATCTTTCAGGCTCCCAAATTTTTTACCTAAAAGGTTCTCTAACTTCTGTATTGAAGCAACAACGCTATCAAACTAATTGATCTAAAATCTTCAATATGTATCTATAATACAGTAGAAGGTAGCCGACGTATATTACTTACTGCGGAAAGATAAAAGGTTAAGATTGCCAACTATTATCATTATGCAATAAAGTGGTGTTAAATGCTTGATTGAGGCGTATACCTAACCACCTATAGAGGCTCTATCTAGAAAGCGAAGGTACTTAACAGTTAATAAAGGAATACTATAATGAGTTTTGTTATTGATTAAAATAGAAAATTAGAAACTTAGCTTCAGAAACTAGTACTAAGGCTGAATTAGAAACCCATATTTGGATCTCCTCGCATGTAGTCAAACGTCTAAAATCAGTTTTTCAAGTTGATTTACAAGTTTTAGCTACATACCTTTCCACTAATCGCAATTTTTCAAATTTCTTTGTTCCTATAATTATCATCAGTAGTATATTTTTCCTTGGATTATGTTCACCTAGAAAAGCCAGACAACCGTAAACATTACATTAAGGATACCCATAAAATACCTTCTGAGGATCGGAATTTTCCTTAGCGCTATCCTCAGCGCCGCCACTTGCGTTTCCGGCAGCGTTATCACTATCTTCTCCATTGGCAACCTGAGACGCCGACTTGATCTTCTTCTGCTTCCGCCGCCTACGGCGGCGCTCGCTTTCCTTCGATTTCTTAGAGGCGGCGTTAGGGTTTTGAGTTCTCAAATCGCCGTTTGGATAGCCAAGAGATTCAGCTACGCTGTTTGATACTTCAACCGGCATACTTTCCCGGCTGTTTTGTGTTAAAGTAGATTAAGTTGTGAAATTATTCCGGTGCCGTTGTACGAGAAGGAGAAGATGGAGAAATATGGACGTAGTCGAAGGAGAAAGAAGAGCGAAAGGAGAAAATATCAGAATCGTTGCCAGTGATAGTTGGGCTGAACCTATGAGAGAGAGATATAGTTGGGCTGACCGCTTTGTCTATTTAAAATAGGAGAGGCTAGCTACTCATTCAAAGATAGCCACTATTTATAAAATTATTAAAAAATATAACAAGAAAATTCCAACATAATATACTAGAAATCAATGCAATTATATATGAACTTCCAGAATATTATATTGAAATTTCAATATGCAGAAAATTCCAGTATAATATATTAGAATCCAATCTCCAGTATATTATGGTAGACCGGTATATTATACTTGAACTCCAGTATATTATATAGGAGTTTCAGTATACTTATGCCGGAGTTCCAATATATTAATACTAGATTATTTTTCGGATTTTGAACAGTATTTTCGCTCAAATTTATTTTTACATAAAAATAACTAAATCTCGATTACTTTTAAAACTGTGGCGATTTTTGACACCACTTTTAAATCTGACTATTTTGTAAAATAGACTTGGGCTTACATTTAATAAGGGGGTTTTCGTATGTACAAACAGTTTAATTAGGTTTTCGTATGTACAAAAATTAACAAAAGTTATTTACAATATATATACATGTGGTCAAAATCTATAATTTATAAAAAAAAAAATTTGGCTAATTTGGTCAAAAGATACATTTTACATATGACTTATATACAACTTGTATATAATTTTGGAAAATTACCAGCTATGTCCATTTAGAAGTAGCTCATTATAAAAATTGGCCAATCGATAAATAATTACTAATATTAGCCAAAATGACCAATTAGCTATTTATAGCAAAAAAATATCAAATTTTTACTTTCTTTTGAGTGGGTGCTATTAAAATAAATTGGGTATATCTTAAGGAGCTTGAATCTCAATTGGGATGATTTGGTGAAGTTTGAGGTGGTTTGAATTGAGAATTCGAAATAAAAACTAAATATGAAAAAAATGATACGTGTATCACAGTGTGTATCACATATGTATCATATTTGTATCTATTGTGTATCGGATGTATATCCATGTATATATGTGTGTGAGATACATGTGCCACAGAAGAATTTTTTGACATCGATCTAATTATGAATTTTGATACAAAACCAGTCCAAATCACCTCTAATGTTCCTCAAATTTTGTATATTGACTTATCTATATGTTTAAGAATTTCGACTATGCCCACTAAAAAAATTCTTTGTTTAGAGGTTGGTAAGTTGAAACTTATATGGGACATTTCTGTAAGTTTCCCTATAATTTTTTGTTATACAAAATTCGTGAAAAACAATCATTTACATATAACTTATATATAGATTGTATATAATTATATTATTTGTTTAGCTCAAAATTTGTCGATATACTTTGCAAGCTTAGAAAACAATCAAAAGATGATAAGGGTAAATCGTAATCAAATATAATTTGACCTAGAGGTTAGATAGACTATATTGTCGTTCTAGATCTCAACTTCTTAGCTTAAGAGAGAAGCAATAGTAGGAGACAGAGAGAGAAATTGTATTATTCATGTTATGAAATAATATAAAGACAAGAACAATAATACAAGAACAATAGCAATAGAGAGAATAGAGAGAGAGGAGTATTCTCATTGATACTTAGAGATTGTTAGGGGTGGTTTACAATGGTAGAAGACCCCTTTATTTATAGGGAGGTGGTGACTTAGCCACCAAGTAGTAAACCCTAGAATCTCTCTAAATATAGACATTCACCTTAAATAGAGTTCTATTTATAACACTCCCCCTTGAATGTCTATTCAATAATGTGCCTCGTTAAAACCTTAAAACCAAAACCCAATGGGAAAAATTAAAGAGAAGGAAAAAGAGTACACATGTTTGAATATGCGCCTATTGGTTGCCTCGTTAAAAACCTCGCAAGGAAAACCCAGTTGGGACAAAACCTTGTAAGGGAAAAAGAGTGTAACGCGCATTAACTCCCCCTTGAAAAGAACATCAATTCACATCCTTGAGCATTTGCATTCCAATCTTGTGCACCATCTTCAAAACAATCTTTAGTAGATGTTTGATAAATAAATCAACCATATTGACTTGAATAAATATTCCGCACCTTGAAATCATCATTCTTGATAGATATGAACATCTTCATATAATGCCGTGGAATGACTTTTCAATATCTTCATAGATGCATTCTCAATGCCATCATGCTTATAGTTATAGCAAGATACATATGTACACAAATTGTACTAAGGATGGGGTACTTCAGGACCAAGAATTGCATATGCTTCAAGCAACTTAAATCTTTCAAGTTAAGTCATATAAGCCATATAATAGACTTTAGATGCATATCAAGTTTTCCATGTCATGCTAGACAAATAAGATATCGAAAACTGATTATACATACCTTTGACTTTATACTTTCAAGCATTTGAACTATAGGTTCAAAACTACATGTCTTTCATATGGAATCAATTCTTCTTGAATTGTATCTCTTCCATTTAGTTACTTTCTTTGGGTCAGCAAATGCGTATAGCATGCTTTGCAATATGTTGCAATTGAATTATCCCTTTTATGAACTTCAGGTTCATATCATGATATTCGGGGATATACATATACAAATGATAATTCATCCCATGTAACCTTTTCTCAAGTGTTTATCATGTCTCCCCCTCATGTTAGAAAAGCTAACTTGTTTCCTCAACTTTGGAAAATCATCTTTGTGCATTATCATGTCAATATACACGGCACATTAATAATAAGATGAAATTATTTGGTTCCTGACCCTGAACCACTTGTGAGGGGAGAATATAATATACTCTCGTATACAACGTACATCAAACTGATATATATAACTTTGTTCTCATAAGAAACAGTTTAGCTATTAAGTGGAAGCACTCAATAATTATCTTGCTAATCCAACTATGATATAAACCAACTTATCAAGATGAACTATCTTGAATAGAAAATCTGGAAATTATGCTCGAAGTTATATTACTGAGCAATTTACCTCGCAAGCACCGGCCAGGCTGCGGGTCAATAACAATCGCACATGTAACCACATCATAGATGCGTCATATGTGGTATACATGGAAGGTGAATGGGCCCATATTCACCTTTGATATTTCCAGAATTTATGGGCTTCAACCCGAATTCTTTAGTTGGTCAGTTCATTAATGAGAACAAGTGATACAAGAGAATTCGTAAAGAACTTTCTAGTTCTTTAATATTCACCCATGTGAATTCTCTATTATTGCACATCATACTTAAAATGAGATGGCTAACCCGAATGCCAACTGAATAAATTATCAATATTGGTAAACTTCAAATTTACACCATGACATGTGCACTTATCAATAAACTTCAGGTTTATTATGACATGGGTTTTTATACCAATAGATATCCACTTTATTGTGGCATTCTTTTGTTTGTGTAGTACAAACTGGAGAATGAAGCGGGTAGCTTTTCATATACAAATTATCCCGCTACAAGTTGTAGTAATAGGAGATATCAAATCTTTCCTTCATTTATAGTCTCAATATAATCAATCGCTTTCGCGTGTACTTTGGAAACTGAATAAGTTTCTTTGAGACTTACTACAGCACAATACTCAATTGTGTTTCTCCAACATAGTAATTGGCTCTTCTAGAGCTCTCAATTAATTTTGTACTACCACAGATTCATCAACATCCATGTGGTGAATATCTCTTTTAAAGAGAAAGTTATACCGTTATGGTCATGGTCAAAATTATATGCAAGATATGTTTCTTGCATTATCGTTGTCCTTTAATAGTCATATTTCCAAAATACTTTGGCGTACAATAGGTACGTGACCAACGATCATTCATGCCATATATCATCTCAAACCTCCTTCTAGGGGTGAGTGTGGTATCATCTCAAACCTCCTTCTAGGGGTGAGGGTGGTATATTATATACCAACTTCATGTTCATATTCTTCCGATAATGAATATGTATTCGTGAGTCGGATGTTGTCACATTCACTGCGGGGATATGTGATTTTGTTATCCTTTTCAAATCTGTAAATGCGTCTGGCATTCGATTTGCTATTCTTTGCAAATGGATAATATTTTGCGCCTCTTTTTCACAAATAGATGTATGTGGATCAAGATGAGATAATGATGCATTTTTCCACAAAATTTCCCGTTTGGTTTCACCAACTTCTCCCCCTAATTTTGGCAAAAGTGTCTCATCAAATTGACAGTCTGCAAATCGTGCAGTGTACAAATCCCCTGTCAATGTTTCGAGGTAGCAAATAATGGAGGACGATTCAAACTCAACATATATTCCTAACCTTCTTTGCGGACCCATTTTGGTGCGGGATGGCGGTGCTATAGGCACATATACTGCGCATCCAAAGATTCTGAAATGGGATATATTAGGTTCATGACCCAAAACCAATTGCAACGGGGAATATTTGTGTCAATTCGTCAGTCAGAGACGAACTAGCATTGCTGCATGCAAAATGGCGTGACCCCAAGCCGAAGTGGGCAGCCTCGTTTTCATGAGTAAATGAGGTATTCAAGATTATACTCATGTATTGTCTCAATCTGATATCCATTTTGAATGATGTCTTTAAAACTCAACAAGTTCCTTTTAGACTTGGAGGAGAACATTTTGACTGATATCATTAAAACTCAACAAGTTCTTCTTAGACTTGGAGGAGAACATTGCATTCTCTAAAATATCGTTCCTTTAGGCAGAGTTATAGTTGCTCTTCAGGAGCCTTCAATCAATTTAATTCCCATGGTTTGCCATACAAAAGAAAATATACGAACATGAGAATAAACAAATTCAATCCGTTTGTTTCATACTTAAACAATATTTTCGAAATCTGCTGAGGTTATTCGACTAACTAAATCAGATAGTCAATTATGTGTTTTCCATAATCGATTACTTTGCAGTTTGAAAATTTTAGTTTAAGCATTTTCTTAAAACAATCGATTGTTAAACACACACAATCGATTGTTGAGCATTGACAATCGATTGTTAAACATAGACAATCGATTGTTGACTATTTTTGAAAAATTCCAGATCACACTGTTTTAAGACAATCGATTGTTAAACATAGACAATCGATTGTTGACAATTTTTGAAAAATTCCAGAACACACTGTTTTAAGACAATCGATTGTTAAACATAGGCAATCGATTGTTGACAATTTTTGAAAAATTCCAGATCACACTGTTTTAAAACAATCGATTGTTAGACATAGACAATAGATTGTTGATTATTTTTGAAAAATTCCAGATCACACTGTTTTAAGACAATCGATTGTTAAACATAGACAATCGATTGTTGACTGTTTTTGAAAAATTCCAGATCACACTGTTTTAAAGACAATCGATTGTTGATCATTGACAATCGATTGTTTTGCAGTTTTTATGCGAAATATGAGATAACCGACTAGTTTTTCAGGTTAGTCAATTACCTCTACTGGAAAGTAAAAATATTATTGATATTTGAGCATATTGATACATTCTAAAGAACTAATACTAACATTATATCATGAACTAACTAATACGAGCTAATACTAATGGCTATTAGTTTATTCATTAACTAATACAAACAAGTAAAATAAAATCAAATAGCTCCATCTTCTTTCATCACGGATCCATCACCGATTAGGTGGTCTATCTTCCCCTCGGGTTGCTCAAAGAAGTCTGCCACATCCAAGTGGGTGATGTCAAAGTTGTCGTCAGAGACAAAATTCGTTTCAGGGCGTTTACTCTTTCGAGATGCTTGATAAAGGTCAACCAAATGTCATGGTATACGGCAAGCCTTTGACCAGTGCCCGTTTCCACCGCAACGATAATATATAGTTTATAAACTATTTGCTTTTGGATTCTTATCGTATCGTGCTTGTGGCAGAGTGACCAACTTCAGGTTGTCATATCTCTTCTTTAAGCCATTCCACAAGATGGGTGGATCTTTGACTGTGATATATTCAATTTTCAAACCTTCATCAAGGTGATGGCGCAAGAAAATCAAGGCCTTAGCATAGTTTCAAACCTTCATCAAGGTGATGGCGCAAGAAAATCAAGGCCTTAGCATAGTTTTGGGTGGATGATTATTTCTGTCTTTAATGGCGTCTCCAAGACCCATAGCATCTAAGTGGATTTCAGCATCCAACACCCATGTCATATAGTTCTTGCCCGAAATTTCAAGGGCAACGAACTTTCTTTTCATAATGTCAGACATAAAACAAATTTACATCAAGAGCGTGTTCATACTTACGGGCTCTATTACAATTATCACATTCACTTCAGGGAATGGATCATAATCATGTGCTTTACACAATCTCATGTCAAATATTACTTTCATAAAGTGAAAGATTATTTTGAGAATCTTTATTATTCTCATTATCACAATAATGACGATTATAATTTCATCTATTGCCACGTCCACATCCATTGATACCTTTATGGTAATAATTTTGTCTTCTTTCAGACTTATCACATACTGCTTCCACATTCTCTAAAGGGAATGGAGCAAATTCAATAGGACGGATTTTCAATTCTTTGCCCACAATCATACATGAATTTAATCATGGCAGGACATAGAGATTTTACCACTTCATGTGGTTACAATTTCTTACAAACTCCATTAGAGTTATAATCAAACTTTGTTGTCTATGTTTGTATATAAAATCAAATTGTAGAATTTCAAGAATTTGAAAGGGAAAAGTAAATTACTTACCTTTAAGGTATACCAATAAATGTTGTGACATCAAATATACCTCTTGAGTTTCCTTCCCGTTGCATTACTTTATGATGATACCATCTCTTCTATTTTTCCGTATAGAAATTAGAAAAAGGCGGCGATTGAGTTGAGAGAGCCGAATCGGCTATGAAGCAAAAGCCTACACAAACAAAAGTTAAAATAATCGAAAATTTCAATTGGTTAGAGACTCGTGCTGATAACGTGTTATGAAATAATATAAAGACAAGAACAATAATACAAGAACAAGAGCAATAGAGAGAATAGAGAGAGAGGAGTATTCTCATTGATACTTAGAGATTGTTAGGGGTGGTTTACAATTATTTATAGGGAGGTGGTGACTTAGCAACAAAGTAGTAAACCCTAGAATCTCTCTAAATATAGACATTCACCTTAAATAGAGTTCTATTTATAACAATTCAAGAATAATTCTCCCTCCCCTGTTACAATGTGAAGGCCCCATTTATATGGTAGGATACCTTCCTCGAAATAATAAAAAAAGTACAAAAGTTGATGGCTTCCACTTAGTGAAGATGTTAAGCTTTAAACAACGTCGCTTTTGCCCTCATGTCTAGGCCGTGCCCTCACTTTGGACGTGCCCGTTAATCATGGGGACGTTGAGGGTCAAATTTGATCCCATATATTATTTATATATTTTTGTATGTCGTTCTTGTTATAAAAATTAAATATGTCTTATGAAAAATGACTTCCTTTACAAAATATCAAAAGAGATCAGATTGCGTCAATGACACCGTTCTCACCTTTTCTTAAGAAAATAAGTAATAAATCTCGAAACAAACAGAAAAACAAGAACTAAGGGGTGGTTTGGTAGGATGTATTAGATAAAATAATGCATGCATTAGCTTTGAATATTAATAATATCTTGTTTGTTAAACTTTTTAAATATATGGATAATTAGTTACGCAAGCATTAGTTATACACCATATTTGATATTATTATATGCATAACTAATACATAAGAAATCATGGATTAACAATGCAATGGGTTGTAATGTGCATTAGCCTAGTTAAAGACAAAATTGTCCTTCAAAATTTATGCTTGATTAGAATATACTAATAGTAATGCAAGTTTGAAATAATTCAAGAAAGTGGGAAAAAATTATATCCATAGTAAATGAATAAATAAATACTTAGCATATTTTCTTTTTTTATAAATAAATATTCAGCTCTATACTACAATATAGGTAGACAAATCAAATAAATTTTTTAATTTTTTTTTCCGGATAAAAACATTCCTCAACATATATTTATTTTATATAATAAAGTGATTGGACTAGTTATGATGGCTTTTTTGTAAATAAATAATTCTTTTAAAAATTGTGCAACGCTTTAATACATTAAACCAAATAATGGATGAAACATATGTCAGCATAACCGATGCAAACAGAACTAATATCGGCATTGCTAATATAACGTATTCAACATTATTCTTATACACTCTATCAAACGAATCCTAAATGCATGTATTAATTTAATACAAAATCTTAATCAAAATTCAAGAAAAAATGGAAATAGTAAGTACTACTACTTCAAATGACTCCCGCTTTGAAAATCAAAGCAGTTACTATTTCATTACAACAACTACCCAGTATATTCCCACAAAATGGGATATGTGGAAGGTAATATGTACACATGCCTTACCTCTATTCGAAAGGGTAGAGAAGTTGTTTCCAATCGACCAACGGCTCAGGAGAAAGGGAAGAGAAAGAGGAGGAGAAAGAAAAAGAAAAGCAAAAGAGCATTAGTGACTCCACCAGAAATCGCATAAATAGTTAACTACACATAAACTATAAATTAAAAGGCATGCAATAACATCTACCAATAACTACCATAGGGGGCACGATACAAAACGCAAGACATCTATGGAGGGCCCTACCAAACCCCATCTAGCCCCGGGAAAGAAGTACTAAAAGCTCTAGAAGTCCTTATCCTACAACCCTAATACTAGACCTCAAGACTTTTCTATCAAGGGTCATGTTCTCGGAAATCCGCATTATTGTCATGTCCTGCCTAATCACTTCTCCGCAATACTTCTTAGGCCTCTTTATGCCTCGCCTTTCGCCAACCACTGCCAACCGCTCACAACTCCTCACCGGGGCACCATGGCTTCTTCTACGCACATGCCCGAACCACCTGAGTGTCGCTTCCCGCATTTTCTCATCCACTGGGGCCACCCCCACCTTCTCCCAAATAACTTCATTCTTAATCTTATCTAACCTGGTGTGCCCGCACATCTACCTAAGCATCCTCATCTCTGCAACCTTCACTCTCTGAACATGAGAGTTCTTAACTTGCCAACACTCCGCCCCATACAATATGGCTGGTCTAACCACAACTCTATAAAACTTTCACTTGAGTTTCAGTGGCACTTTTTTATCACACAAGACTCCTGATGCAAGCCTCCATTTTGACCACCCCGGCCTTATACGGTGAGTGACATCCTCGTCGATCTCTTCGTCCCCCTGAATCACCGACCTAGGATATTTGAAACTATCCCTCTTGGGGATAACCTAAGCTCCAAGCTTCACGTCCATGCCTACTTCGCTAGACTCGGTGCTAAACTTGCACCCCAGGTATTCTGTCTTATACCTGCTCAGTTTGAAACCCTTAGACTCAAGAGTATGTCTCTAGACCTCCAACCTCTCGTTAACACCGACACTCATCTCGTCTATCAGGACTATGTAATCAGCAAATAGCATAGACCAAGGCACATCCCCTTGAATATGGCGTGTCAGTGCACCCATTACCAAGGAAAATAAGAAAGGTCTAAGCGTTGATCCTTGATGAAGCCCCATATTCGCTGAGAAGTGATCTGAGTCGCCACCCACCGTCCTAACCCTAGACTTCGCTCCATCGTACATCTCCTTGATCGCTCTAATGTAGCCTTCCAGCACGCTCTTCGCCTCCAGGAACTTCCATAACACCTCCCTTGGGACCTTGTCATACGCCTTCTCCAAGTCAATAAATACCATGTGGAGGTCCTTCTTCTATCCCTGAACTGTTCCACCAATCTTCTGACAGGGGTGGATAGCTTCTGTAGTGGAGAGGCCCGGCATGAAACGGAACTGGTTCACAGATATGGACGTCATCCTCCTCACCCTCGCCTCAACCACCCGCCCCCAGACTTTCATGGTGTGACTAAGTAATTTGATGCTCCTATAGTTATTACAACACTGGATATCCCCTTTGTTCTTATACAGGGGCACGATTTTACTCCACCTTCACTCCTCCGGCATCCTCTTAGTCTTTAAGATCATATTGAACAACCTAGTCAGCCACTCCACACTTGTTCTACCTATGCCTTTCTAGAACTCCACCGGGATCTCATCTTGCCCGGTCACTCGACCCCTACTCATCCTACGCAAAGCCCTCACGACCTCCTCCACCCTAATGCGCCTGCAATACCCAAGGTCTCTATGACGCTCTGACTGCCCCAGCTTCCCTAGCTCTAAGACTCGATCCCCCTCCTTGCTATGCAGGTCTCGAAAGTACGACTGCCACCTCTACTTGACTTGAGACTCCCCCATCAGAACTCTACCATCCTCGTCCTTGATGCACCTAACTTGGTCTAGATCCCGAGCCTTCATCTCCCTCACTTTAGCCAAACAGAATAACTTTCTGTCCCCGCCTTTCTCCCCCAATTCCTTGTACATACGACCAAACGCCGCATTTTTAGCTTCTGTGACCGCCAGCTTCGCTTCCATCCTCGCCACCTTGTAGCTCTCCCTGTTCAGTTTCCTTTCTTCCTCGCTCGTACTCCTTGCCAACTTGGTAAACACCACCTTCTTTGCCTCCACTTTTCCTTGGACTACATCGTTCCATCACCAGTCACCCTGATGTCCGCCTGAATAGCCATTTGCTACCCCAAGAACTTCCCGCGCTGCCTCCCTAACAAAGTTCGCCATCTCTGACCATATTGCGTCCGCATCCCCAGAACTTCTCCAAGCTCCACATCAGCTAACCTCAATTCCATCTCCTGGGCTTTCTCCTTTGTCAAAGCTCCCCATCTAATCCGCGGTCTGCCCCGAGCACCACTTCTCTTCCTCTTTACCTAGAGGCCGACATCCATCACTAGGAGCCTATTTGGAGTAGAAAAGGACTCTCCCAGAATAACATTGCAGTCCTTGCACAACCCTCTACCATGCATTTTGAGGAGGAGGTAATCAATTTGAGTCCTCGCCACCGAACTTTTGAACACAACCAAATGCTCCTCCCTCTTTGGAAATGACGAGTTCGCAATCAAAAGCTCGAAAGCCCTGGCGAAATCAAGCAGCGAAGTGCCTCCTCCGTTCCTAACCTAAAAACCAAAGCCACCATGCACCTCGCTTTAACCACCGACAGGAGCCCTAATATGACCATTAAAGTCCCCTCCAATAACTAACTTCTTTGAGTGGGGAATACTACTCGCCAACTCGTCCAAGCCCTCCCAAAAGTGCATCTTAACCTCCTCCTCAAGGCCTGTTGCGGCGGGTAAGCGCTGATGATATTAAGGACGCATCCACCAATAACCAACTTAATAGATATTAACCCATCATTCACCTGCCTAACCTCAACCACAGACTCCCTAAGATTCCTATCCACCAAGATTCCCTCTCCATTCTTACCCCTCACGACCCCAAAATACCACAGCTTAAACCCGTCTACATTCCTCGCCCTCGACCCTACCCACCTAGACTCTTGCACACAAGCTATGCTGACCCTCCTCTTATGAAGAATCTTCTCCAACTCAATGGACTTGGAGGTGTCGCCGGCGGGAGTAAGGTCGCCGGAAAGAGGCGGCGCCGGCAGTAGTAGGATCGTCGGTGGGTGGGGGGGAGGGGGCGTCGACGAGGGAGAGGGAGAGAGGGAGGGGAGCTGACCGTTTGGGGGAGGCGGGGCTGACCGTTGGTGAAAGAAACAGAAAGGGGAGGAGAGAGAAAACACTAGTTATACTCCCTCCGGTCCAAAATAAGTGATTTTTTGATCTTTTTCTTGTGGTCCAAAATAAGTGATTTTTCTAGATTTCAAGAATGAATGAATTATTTTTTCCCTACATTATCCTTGGAATTAATAGTGTTTGAATATGTGTTAGGAATGTTTATGCGAGATAGTAAATGTTAATATGGTCAATTCTATTGCTAATTAATGCTAAAAGTGTTATGAAATAATATAAGAACAAGAACAATAATACAAGAACAAGAACAATAGAGAGAAAAGTAGAGAGAGGAGTATTCTTATTGATATTTTGGGATGGTTTACAATGGAATAGAACCCTTTTATTTATAGGGAGGTGGTGACTTAGCCACCAAGAAGTAAACCCTAGAATCTCTCTAAATATGGACATTCACCTAAAATAGAATATTTTATAACACTCCCCCTTGAATGTCTATTCAATAATGTGCCTCGTTAAAACCTTAACTAAAACAAAACCCAATGGGAAAAAATTAAAGAAAAGGAAAAAGAGTACACATGTTTGAATATGCGCCTATTGGTTGCCTCGTTAAAAACCTTGCAAGGAAAACCCATTGGGACAAAACCTTGTAAGGGAAAAAGAGTGCAACGCGCATTAACTCCCCCTGAAAAGAGCATCAATTCATATCCTTGAGTCTTCGCATTCCGATCTTGTGAACCAGCTTTGGTAGAGATTTTGTGAACAAATCAGCCATATTATCGCTTGAACGAATCTGTTGCACATTGATATCACCATTCTTTTGAAGATCATGTGTGAAAAATAACTTTGGTGAAATATGCTTTGTTCTGTCTCCTTTTATGAATCCTCCCTTCAATTGAGCTATACATGCTGCATTGTCTTCATACAAAGTCGTGGGTAGTTTGTTACACTTCAAACCACATTTGTCTTGAATATGATGTATTATAGACCCCAACCACACACACTTCCGACTTGCTTCATGAATAGCGATTATCTCGGCATGATTAGATGAAGTAGCCACAATTGATTGCTTAGTCGATCGCCAAGATATGGCGGTGCCTCCACAGGTAAACACATAAGCTGTTTGAGATCGAGCCTTGTGTGGGTCGGATAAATATCCAGCATCAGCATAATCAACAAGATCAGGACTGCAATTATTGCTATAAAATAAGCCCATATCGGTAGTCCCTTTTAGGTACCGCAATATATGTTTGATCCCATTCCAATGTCTCCTTGTGGGAGCCGAGCTATACCTTGCTAAGACATTAACTGAAAAGGTTATGTCAGGCCTTGTAGTATTTGCAAGATACATTAGTGCGCCAATTGCACTAAGATATGGTACTTCAGGACCAAGTAGCTCTTCATTCCTTTCTTGCGGTCGGAATGGATCTTTATTCACATCAAGTGATCGAACAACCATCGGAGTACTTAAAGGATATGCTCCATCCATGTAAAACCGTTTCAGTACCTTTTCTATATAGGTAGATTGATGAACAAAAATTCCGTTTGCCAAATATTCAATTTGCAAACCAAGACATAATTTTGTCTTTCCGAGATCTTTCATCTCGAATTCATTCTTTAGATAATCAATTGCCTTTTGGAGTTCTATGGGGGTTCCAATAAGGTTTATGTTATCGACATATACGGCAAGTACAACAAATTCCGATGTTGTTTTCTTTATAAAAACACACGGGCAAATAGCATCATTTATATAGCATTCTTTTAATAAATACTCACTAAGACGATTATAACACATTCGTCCTGATTGCTTTAGACCATACAAGGATCTTTGCAATTTGATTGAAAACATTTTCCGGGACTTTGAATTATGAGCGTTTGGCATTTTGAGTCAATCGGGAATTTTCATGTATATCTCATTATCCAGTGAGCCATAAAGATAGGCAGTAACCACATCCATTAAATGCATGTCAAGCTTTTCAAGGACAGCAAAACTAATGAGATAACGAAAAGTTATGGCATCCATTACAGGCGAATATGTCTCTTCATAATCGACACCAGGCCTTTGAGAAAATCCTTGTGCAACAAGGCGTGCCTTATATCTTTGTACCTCGTTTTTCTCATTTCTCTTGCGTACAAAGACCCATTTATAGCCAACAGGCTTAACACCATTAGGTGTTTCAACTATAGGGCCAAAAACTTCACGTTTTGCCAGTGAATTCAATTCTGATTGGATTGCTTCTTGCCATTTTGGCCAATCATGTCTTTTTCGACATTCTCCAACAGATTGAGGTTCAAGATCCTCACTTTCTTGCATAATGCTAGATGCAGCATTTAAAGCAAAGACATAATCCACCACTATATCCACTCGATTAAAATTTGCCTCAATATCGATTGGATTTATTGATAGTTCCTTATTTTCTTGAGTCTCAGGCTCAATGGATTCTTCATGAATCTCAGAATTTATTAAATCATAAATTTCCTCATGAGATTCTTTCGTAGTGTCATTTTGATCGTTTGCTTTCCTCTTTCTAGGATTTCGATCTTTGGAACCTAATGGCCTGCCACGCTTCAGGCGTGCATTCGACTCATTGGATATGACACTAGATGATTGTCCAACAGGGACATCAATACGGATTGGAACATTCTCTGCGGGGATGTGGGATTTTGTTATCCTTTTCAAGTCCGTAAATGCGTCAGGCATTTGATTTGCTATTCTTTGCAAATGGATAATATTTTGCACCTCTTTTTCACAAATAGAGGTATGTTGATCAAGATGAGATAATGATGCATTTTTCCACAAAATTTCCCATTTGGTTTCACCAACTTCTCTCCCTAATTTTGGGAAAAGTGTCTCTTCAAATTGACAGTCTGCAAATCGTGCAGTGAACAAATCCCCTGTCAATGTTTCGAGGTAGTGAATAATGGAGGGCGATTCAAACCCAACATATATTCCTAACCTTCTTTGCGGACTCATTTTGGTGCGGTATGGCGGTGCTATAGGCACATATACTGCGCATCCAAAGATTCGTAAATGGGATATGTTGGGTTCATGACCCAAAACCAATTGCAACGGGGAATATTTGTGATAATTCGTCGGTCTGAGACGAATTAGCATTGCTGCATGCAAAATGGTGTGACCCCATACGGAAGTGGGCAGCCTCGTTTTCATGAGTAATGGTCTTGCAATCAACTGCAGGCGTTTAATTAAAGATTCTGCAAGACCGTTTTGAGTGTGAACATGAGCTACAGAATGTTCCACTTTTATCCCAATTGATAAGCAATAATCATTAAATGTTTGGGATGAAAACTCAGCAGCATTATCCAGTCTAATAGACTTGATTGGATTATCAGGAAATTGTGCTCGTAGTCGAATTATTTGTGCCATTAGTTTTGCAAACGCAAGGTTGCGTGATGACAACAGGCACACATGAGACTATCTACAGGATGCGTCTATTAAGACCATAAAATATCTAAAGGACCCACTAGGTGGGTGAATAGGTCCACAAATGTCCCCTTGTATACGTTCCAAAAACGTAGGTGACTCAGTCCCAACCTTTGTTGGTGATGGTCTAATAATTAACTTGCCTTGATAACAAGAAGTGCAAGAAAATTCATTATTTAAAAGAATCTTGAAATTCTTTAACGGATGCCCATATGAGCTTTCTATAATCCGTCTCATCATGATTGATCCAGGGTGTCCCAATCGATTATGCCAAAGTACAAAAGTATTGGAATCAGTAACCTTTTGGTTTACTGTTGAATGTGCCTCAATTGCACTAATTTTTGTCCAATACAGGCCACAAGATAAAGACGGGAATTTCTCAATAACCCTCTTTTGGCCAGAGACATTCTTTGTAATGATGAGATATTCAAGATTATTCTCATCTATTGTCTCAATATGATAGCCATTCCGGCGTATATCTTTAAAACTCAACAAGTTTCACTTAGACTTGGAGGAGAACATTGCATTCTCTATGATAAACATTGTTCCTCTAGGCAGAGTTATAGTTGCTCTTCCGCAGCCTTCAATCAATTTACTACTACCAGAGATTGTAGTAACATCTGTCTTACACATACTTAGTTGAGAGAAATATTTCTTTTCTTTGAGTATCGTATGTGTAGTACATGAATCAACTAAACAAATATTTGATCCAAGCTTGCTTTGGGAGATATCCATATTTGCTTTCCCATGGTTTGACATACAAAAGAAATACACGAACATGAGAATAAACAAATTCAATCCGTTTGTTTCACATTTAAACAATATTTTCAAAATCTGCTGAGGTTAGTCGATTAACTTAGTTGATAGTCGACTATCTTGGGAAGCAGTCATTAGGTTAGTCGACTAACTAAATCAGATAGTCGACTATCTTGCCTTGCGGAAAAGTCCAGTTTAATGTGAAATATTAGTTAGTCGACTAACTAAGTTGATAGTCGACTAACGTAGTAAACAGTCATCAGGTTAGTCGACTAACTTAGCTTGCGGAAAAGTCCAGTTTTAATGCGAAATATTAGATAATCGACTAACTGTTAGGTTAATCGATTAACTCTATTGGAAAATAAAAATATCTTTGAAATTTAAGCATATTGAAACATTCTAAAGAACTAATACTAACATTATATCATAAACTAACTAATACGAGCTGATACTAATGACTATTAGTTTATTCACTAACTAATACAAATAAGTAAAATAAAATCAAACAATTCCATCTTCCTTCATCACAGATCCATCACCGATTAAGTGGTCTATTTTCCCATCGGGTTGCTCAAAGAAGTCTGCCACATCCAGGTGGGTGATGTCAAAATTGTTGTCAGAGACAAAATTTGTTTCAGGGCCTTTATTCTTTAGAGATGCTTGATAAAGATCAACCAAATGTCTTGGTACACGGCAAGCTTTTGACCAGTGTCCTTTTCCACCGCAACGATAACATATAGTTTCTGAACTATTTGCCTTTGGATCCTCATAATCCCGTTTCTGCTTTTGGTGGTTATATCTCTTTGGGGGGTGACGGACATCAGGGAAATTTCTTCCCTGTCTACGTCCACGACCATGACCCCGATTACGACCACGACCATGATTAAAGCCATAGCCTTTTCCATGCTTGGCATAATGAGAATACACCTTATCTGCTTCAGGCAATGGTGTAGACCCAGTGGGTCGATTTTCGTGATTTCTCATGAGCATGTCATTGTTTCGCTCAGCCACAAGGAGAAGAGAAATCAGTTCAGAGTACTTTTTGAAACCTTTCTCTCTGTACTGTTGTTGCAGTACCATATTGGAGGCATGAAACGTTGTAAACGTTGTTTCAAGCATATCATAATCAGAGATATTATCTCCACAGAGTTTCAATTTAGAAGTAATTCTGAACATTGCAGAATTATATTCAGAAACAGACTTAAAGTCTTGGAGCCTCAAATGAGCCCAGTCATATCGTGCTTGTGGCAGAGTGACCAACTTCAGGTTGTCATATCTCTCCTTTAAGCCTTTCCACAAGATGAGTGGATCTTTGACTGTGAGATATTCAGTTTTCAAACCTTCATCAAGGTGATGGCGCAAGAAAATCAAGGCCTTAGCACAGTCTTGGGTGGATGCTTTATCTCTGTCTTTAATGGCGTCTCCAAGACCCATAACATCTAAGTGGATTTCAGCATCCAACACCCATGTCATATAGTTCTTGCACGAAATTTCAAGGGTAACGAACTTTCTTTTCATAATATCAGACATAATTAAAATCAAATTCGGAAAAAGGGAAATACCTTAATTTTCTCAAGAGGATTCTTGAGACGGTAGAGTCTCGTGCTGATAATGTGTTATGAAATAATATAAGAACAAGAACAATAATACAAGAACAAGAACAATAGAGAGAAAAGTAGAGAGATGAGTATTCTTATTGATACTTTGGGATGGTTTACAATGGAATAGAACCCCTTTATTTATAGGGAGGTGGTGACTTAGCCACCAAGAAGTAAACCCTAGAATCTCTCTAAATATGGACATTCACCTAAAATAGAATATTTTATAACAAAAAGCTAGATTTCTTAATCTATGTGAAAACATCCAAAAAATTAATTATTTTGAACCGAAGGGAATAATTCAAAATAGTTGTTATTTCCCAAAAACAAAACTTTAAGGTGTTTATGTTCTTACAAAAAAGTACTCCGTACTCGTCGTAAACTTGTCTACCGACAAAATTTAAGGTAATCAAAATATTTATTTTTGGTAATAACACAACTACACAAATTTTGGTAGTAATATCCTTCTTTTCTTTTTTCTTTGGTATGACAAAATCCTCCTTCAAGTCACAACAGTTCTTGTTTGTTTTTTTCCTTCCTCGTGCCGTAACAGACCAATAGGGTGGCGCTTTACATCATAGGAATTAGGAAAAAAAAACATCATTGACCTTTCTAAGCTGGAGTGTCAGACTCACATTGGGTCCGAAGTTGGTATTTTCGCAATCTTTCTTCTTCTTTCCTCAGATCTAGGAATAATCTTTCCAACAGAAAGAAGAAGGAAACTGCAGATCCCATATTTCATACATTAGATATACAAAACTCACTTTCTTCCTCCTCTCTTGTTCATATGATATGATCATATGAAACAAGGAGAAAAAAATAAATAAAACCCCAGAAAAAAAAGAAATTCTTTTTTTATTTGATTAGTGAATAGAGAGGGACACAGATAAATATAGGGAGATGGGTATTCAAGAAAATGGGAATGGAGGTGTTCATAAGTATAAGAGGATGGATTCTGATGCAGTGGAAGAGGATGGTGTATTATATGAAGAAAAAGGAAATGACAGCAGCAGAAAATATGTTTTGGTTTGTGCTATCTTTGCCTCACTTAATTCTGTGCTCCTTGGATATGGTTGGTATATTTATCTACTTCTTCTCCAAATAATTGTAATTAACTTAAAGTAGCAAGATTCATTTATGTCGTGGATTAGGATTCTGTTTGAACAATGATAAGCTTGGAAATGAATCTTTTCCTTTTTGTGACAAGGGTCCTAGTGCTCTGGATTATGCTTTTTTTTTTGGTCATCATAAAGCCCCAAGATTTTTAGACATTAGAAGAATTTTATTATATTAATATCTCAGTTGATTTAGTTTATTTTATTATTGACCTCTGAAAGAACCTTATAAATAGCCAAGACCTCCTTTTGAGCAAGGTAGAATTGTTGGTATCTGCTCTTGGCAGTTCAAATGAAAGATTAGAGTTGTAATTGTTGCTGACTATGTCTTTGGGTTTAGCATTTTGATGTCACTTCCCTTTAAGGTGTCGTTTGGTTTGTAGACAAGTTATGCTGGGATTAGTTATACTAGGATTAGTTATCCTGTATTATTTCTTATTGACTGTTTGGTATGTTGTATTAATCTTGGGATTGTTATTTTTACTGCTTTATCCCGGGATAACTTATCCTGAGATTACTATTCCACCCTCTGGCAAGTATAAGTTATCCCGATACTATTTTTTATCTTGGGATAGCTTATCTCAGGATCAGTAACCAAACAAGGGATAAGGAGATACTAAATTTATATCCCATGATTATTTTTGCTTATCCATCATACAAACAACCCCTAATAGTTCAGTATAAAAGCCAAATGCTTTTTGCATATTGATCTCAATGTTTTAGCATGGTTATCTGTATAACTGGGAAAGCTAGCATCTAATAGGAACAATTCCATTTACAGATGTTGGTGTTATGAGTGGAGCTATTATCTTTATTCAGCAAGATTTGAAAATTACTGAGGTCCAAGAAGAAGTCCTTGTTGGAATCCTAAGCATAATTTCGCTTTTGGGGAGTTTAGCAGGAGGAAAAACATCAGATGCCATTGGCAGGAAATGGACCATGGGTTTTGCAGCCATTGTGTTTCAATCTGGTGCTCTTATAATGGCTCTTGCTCCTAATTTCAAGGTGTTAATGATAGGAAGGTTTTTGGCTGGAATTGGTATTGGTTTTGGAGTTATGATTGCTCCTGTTTATATAGCTGAGATATCACCTACAGTTGCCAGGGGATCATTTACTTCTTTCCCTGAGATATTCATAAATCTTGGAATTCTTTTAGGTTATGTTTCGAATTATGCTTTTTCTGGTTTATCCCCTCATATAAATTGGAGAGTCATGCTTGGTGTGGGGACTCTCCCCTCAGTTTTTATTGGTATCGCGCTATTTGTTATTCCTGAATCTCCAAGATGGTTGGTGATGAAAAATCGGATTGATGAAGCGAGGATGGTGCTACTAAAAACTAATGAAAAAGCAAATGAAGTGGAGGAGAGGTTAGCAGAAATTCAGCAAGCAGCAGGGAATGTTAATGCAGAGAAATATGAAGAGAAAGCCGTGTGGCGTGAACTGCTAAATCCTTCACCTGGAGTTAGAAGAATGCTGATTACAGGTTGTGGGATACAGTGTTTTCAACAGGTCACAGGTATAGATGCAACTGTGTATTATAGTCCAACAATTTTTAAGGATGCCGGAATTAAGGGTAACACTCAACTCCTGGCTGCAACTGTTGCTGTTGGATTCACAAAGACAATATTCATTTTGATAGCCATATTTCTCATTGACAAAGTTGGTAGGAAACCTTTGTTATATGTCAGTACAATTGGTATGACTACTTGTCTGTTTGGTCTTGGCCTCACACTATCTTTACTGGGGAATGGTCCAGTTGGTATCAAATTGGCAATTTTATGTGTATGTGGAAATGTAGCATTCTTTTCTGTGGGGATTGGTCCTATTTGTTGGGTTTTAACATCTGAAATCTTCCCTTTAAGACTTAGAGCCCAAGCATCAGCTCTTGGTGCAGTGGGGAGTAGAGTTAGTAGTGGTGTGGTTGCAATGTCTTTCCTCTCCGTTTCTCGTATGATTACAGTAGGAGGAACATTTTTTGTGTTTGCTGCTATATCAGCTCTATCTGTTGCTTTTGTTCATAAATGTGTTCCAGAAACAAAGGGGAAATCGTTGGAAGAAATCGAAATGATGTTCCAGAATGATAAGCCACAGCAAGGTGGTGAATTGGAGCTTGAAGATGTCAAACATCTAATGCAGACACAATGAAGAGGCATAAAAGATCATAGTTTTAGCAGCAGTGAAAAGAAAGTTGGCATTTGCTCGCGAGAAGCTTATTAAACTTGTCAGCTTCAAAATATTTGTGAATTGTGAAGAGTTAATTGCATCACACAATAAGAACAAAATATAAAAGAGAATTGTACTCGTTCGTCGTTAGGGCTGAAGCAGTCTTGTGCCTTGATGACATTGGAATATTTGATATCCAGAAACTTAGAATGCATAATACATAGACTTTCCTCCTCTTCTTCTTTTCCTATTCCTTTTCTTGTTTTTTTAAAAACAAGAGAGTAGTGATATTGAACATCTGTATATAGGTTCACATTGGTAATTTACAAAGACTTTTGTTGAACCACTGTTTTCTTCTTCTGTTTCCACGGCATTATTGTGAATTAGAGTGGATTACATTACCTTGTATCTCTGTGTTTACACATAGGGATTAATGTTAGCCATGCATTATTTCTCAAGAACAATGGTCTATGGTTTAACCTTATTTTTCCTTTGCCTTATCTTCCTTTCATCTTTCTGTTTTTCTTGAATTTTTTTTTTTTAACAGAACGCACAGAAATCTGAAGTTTTGTCATGTAATGGTTGACTGGAAGATGAATAAGAGTGACAACAAAAATCCAATTGACTCCCACGAGTGGGGTTTGGGGAGGCTAGAGTGTACGTAGACCTCGCCCTACCCCGGAGGGTTAGAGAGGCTGTTTCCAGCTCAGAGACAAAAGATGAATAAGAGTGAATAAGTGTTAAATGGCAAGTCAAAGTTTTGGTCAGTCCTCAATGGTAAAGGAATTAAATGTACCGCCTTTTTCCATCTAAAATACTCATCCTCTTCTAAGGTCTTTAAAAAATAATAATAGCAATTATTTTGAGCATTCTGGAGATATTGAGTTGGAGGTACAACAAACAGATAGACCTGAAAATGAAAGCACTTAAAGGACCACATGCACTAATAAAAAGAAAAGGACTGATCATCAAAGTTTCACCAGCTAAAACATTAATACTCCTACCTTTTTTAGTCCTGCAAGTTGGGTAAATTATAGACTTTGTAACACCAAATACACCAATTTTGATCAGCAGTGCAATTGGAGAGGTGAGGAAAAAAACAGATAAAAAGACGAAACGAGATTGGCCCAAGTATGGAGTAGTATCTACTCAAAAGACAGCAGCCATGTGCAGCATATGCATTTCCTAAAGAAACTATACCAACACTTAGCATTGTACCCTAACACTGCTTGAAATCTCAAATTGAGCAATTTCAGGAAAGTTTATTTAGCAATTGACTGCTTGATTAAGTATAGTTCGATCTCCATCTACATTTTTTTGTGTTGCAAGGAAGAGATACGGAGAACCTCACATTCTAGTACCATGCGACCACAAAACTTAATCTCCTCTGGCCTCTTTAGAAAAACTCAGTTTAATGACATTATTGTAGCCTTGAGAGGATTAATATGAAGATCCCTACAGGATAGAAATTCAGTTTTAATAAAGTAATGTAGGCAGTGAAAGCTCAATAATCAGTGTCAAGAAGCCATCAATTAACAACTGTCAGACAGACTAGTCCTGGTCAAGGAGCAAAAGAAGCATCAAGAAAGTTAGGAGCTGCTGATTCTATATGTTTCGTGGTTGCTTTACATAAATTGATTTTACCAGATAGAGAGATGAATGAAAATTTCCAAATGTTCTCCATAATAATCTGCTTCTGATCAACAACATAATCTGCGGCAACTAAGGAGATATATACGCTGAAGGTTGTTGGTTCACAAGATCTCCATGACCTTTCTGCACAACTACATTCACATGGAACTAACCAGATGAAATTATGCATTACTTTATTAGTTAGTAGTGTAGTTTCTGTGTAATTATTAGAGTATTTCAGAAGAAACTTGCTGTCTGACGTATTCTCAGACAGGTGGCACCTTCGTCTCCTACACAGATTTAGAGGGAAAAGTTTTACTGGCTTCCATCGAGCCAGCATAATTTCATGAATAGCAATGCGAGCAAACTCTGGACCAAAATTAAAAGTAAGGACAAGAGCTAATCAGTAGTAGCTCAAAGGTTTGTTCATTGTACAGTTGAACAGCCTTACAATACATATAGTGGTCCTCAATATTCACCATTTTACAGCCGCCCTCTCACCTTCGCTTCCAACTGCTCTCGTACCTTAGATATTAAGGACAGCTGAAGTATTTGCCAAAGTCAAACAAAGAATCAAGATATTTATCCAAGTAAATGTGTGCCAATAGCATTTCAGTCACTGAGAACTTAACAATATTTTGTTGTTTTATCATGTATAATTTGCTAATCACATAGACAATGAAGTAGAATACATGGATCCTGCATTATTTCTGTACCACCTAAATTTCTTCAAGACATCCTATGGAATGAACTGAGATGGTCCATAATCCTATAATAATTAATGAAGAATAAAACAAGTCGATAACTAATTGCACGTGGTGTATACTTACAACTTTGCTGAGAAAGAATTGCAGAAAACACAACAATCTGACATTATATGTTGGATTATGCTTCCTTCTTCAACCTTAAGCCCTCTACTCTGCTTGTTCCATAGATGCACGGCCAAACTTTGGCTCTGAATTTGCCGGAGTTTAGAGAGCAACCATTTCGAATGAGTTTCGTTCCTCGGCCCAAGAAAGAGACTACCAATCCTACTCCAATCAACTGGATAAAAAGCCATTGGAGGCAAGACAGTGAAATTGTATCCATCCCTTCCAGTTACCCTTGACACGACCCTTGATACTAAGTAAGGACCATTATGACCCCATTTATTCCCATCAAATGTAAGTGCAAATTCTTCAATGAACTTGTACAACAAAGGATGCCCCTTATCAAAAATCATTACAGCATTATTTAACCTGCTCCAATTTCTTGTTTCGACATCAGTAGTTTGAGCCCCAATTACATTTCTTAGCTTCCCAAAACTTCTCAACACTATAACATCAGTATCTAAATAAATCCCACCAAACTTATACAATAAACCAAGTCTAAGCAAATTTGAGAGGTTCTGACCTATAGAAACTTCCCCTGGATCTATATTACCCTTCATTAAGCTATCAACCCAGGCTTTAGCCAATGTATTTTTAAACAAATAATAATAATCAGGTGAAAGTGCAGTTACCCTTAATCCTTTCTCAAAGAAAGGCTTTAAAATTTGCATTCCTTTTGGTGAATCCATTGAAGTGGACATAATTACCAAACAGCCTTTTGGATGTGCTTTCAATAAACTCTCAATAGCAAACTGTTCCCTTTCACCAAAAGATTCAATTGAAGAAATCCAAGTCATAAAAAACCTATACTTACATGAATTATTGGATGATTTAGCTCCAAAAAACTCTTTCATTCTCATTGAAAACTCAGTAATTCTTGCCCCCGAACCAAGAACTTTCACCAAAGACTTCTTTTTTCGACTTCTTCTAGGATAATAAGCCACTGAATTATATGTAAAACTCACAAAGTTCGGATTTTTGCGGGAAATTGTCAACTGGGTGTTTGTTTTTTGAAGTGGGGTTTCTTCTTTTACTGCATATATCACAGAAGATGAGAGTTTAGTTGAAGAAGGTAAAGATGCGGGAAATTGTCAACTGGGTGTTTGTTTTTTGAAGTGGGGTTTCTTCTTTTACTGCATATATCACAGAAGATGAGAGTTTAGTTGAAGAAGGTAAAGAAACCAACTTTCTTGATTTTCTGACGACATTTTCAGTTAAAAAGCTAGAAACCTCCGGCGAGGAGTTGGCCGGAACTGGAACTTGAATGTAGAACACAGTGGAACTGTTGTAAGCTAAGAGAAAAAGCAGAAAACAAGAAATAATTGCATATAAGGACCTTTTAGTCAACTGGAAATTACAACAATGGTGAAAAAACTGAGACAAACTAGAATTGGTAGTTCTCTTAGTATTATTAATTACACTGTCCATTGTCTTTTCTTGGACATAAATATGTCTCCTTTTTCATAGCTAATGTCTGAAGTACTTTTTAGTTGTGAGAAAGAGATGAAGGTGAGAGTTCAGGAAGTTGAAGAGCATTTTTTCAGTGGTGTAGGCGGCAAAATAATGGCAGGAAAATTGAAAGATTGTATTTTGAGTGTGTGTTGTCTTGTGTAGTGTGCTTTTTGGAAGATTTTAGAGACAAATAAAAGATTTTATGAGACAAAAAGTTCTTGGGTTTTGAGCCTGTTTTGTACTTTTGTGAAGTGAGGGAGAAAGGGGGAATGAGAATTAAATGTAGTAGAGTTGGTTGATTGGGCCTGTGCTAGTCCTTTATGAAGAACAACTATATAGCATTGTTAAAACATATAGACAGTTTTTGTACTTATCAACTAATAATAGCTAGCGTTTATCAAGTCAATAAAAAATAGTTATTATTTTATTTTAATAGGGATCGATCTAATATAATATATGAAAATTCTGATGTATTTATGTACCAACTCCAGCATATTATATTGGACCGGTATACTTTGCTAACTTCTGTAAAACTGCTCCAAACTCCAGTATATTATATTGAACATTTATACTTGCTGGAACTCCCGTAAAATATGCAAGAGTTCCAGCATAGTTATCCTAGAACTCCCATAAAATTTACGGGAGTTATGTTTGAACTCCCGTATAATTTGCGGGCGTATTTTCCGAATTGTGAACAGTATTTTCGCTCAAATTTATCTTTACATAAAAAATGACTAAATTTCGATAACTTTTGAAACTTGACTATTTTTCAATGACTAGTGGTAAATCTGACTATTTTTAAATTTCTCACTATAGCATTGTCTCCTTACTTCGCTTATAATACTTTCTGTTTGGATCATTATTTCTATTATTTTATTAATATATTATATCGTATATTTTTATAAATATAATATTTAGATACATTGTATTGTTTGTTATTGTTAAAGTACACTCAATTGTTTAAATATTAAATTTATCAAAAATTGTGCATAAATATAATTTTTTTTAAAAATAAAAAAAGGCAAAACACCTTAAGAAAGCAGAACAATGAAGCGAGACGCAAGAAGGCAAAACAGAGGAGCATAACTAATTAGAATTGAGTTAAAAGCAAATTAGAAGAAAAAGTAAAACAGAAGGCGGCAAAATACCTTTAACGTTGGTAGCAGAAATTCAGGAAAAACAGAGTAGGTTATAGGTTGGAGAATTGAAGTTAAAATAAATAAATAAAAGGTAAATGGTAAAATAGAATTATGGAGTAATAAGTTAGGCATAATTAAAAGAAAAATAGGAAACGATCTTACCATAATAAATCGATTATTTTAAAATGAGGATTTTTTATTATTCCGAAACAATAAATTTAACCAATTTTAATAAAATAATAAATAAAAAACAGTACGATACAAGGGACACAACCCTTCAAACAAGCTGTTAAATTTGCAGGAGCAATTTCTTTTTCTTTTTAGCTATTGGGGACTTCATATTTCCGATGAATATCTGACAAAGTTAATGTACTTTACTCTTTTGGTCAAAGCAAGCGCAATTTACTGTTTTGACTTTTCCCGCCAAAGTGATTTAAGGTATTAAACCTGTTTGGGCTATTATAACTACCTATAATAATGTGGTTTAAGAAGTTAACTTTTTTTTGTGAGTTTGACAATCACATATGAGAAAGATCAAGGAAGATCTCGTTATTGCATAGCTCATGTCAAAGTAATTTCTTTGACACTTAACAAGTTATCTCACGTTCACATAGTCAGATACTTAGGCCTCGACATCATCATTGTATACTCTTGTGAGTAAGAAAGGTATATTATATCTAGGTGTCCTAATGCGCGACATAGATATACTGTCACGATCCAAATTCGATCGTGATGACATTCAGCCTTAAAGCTAGGTAAGCCTGACCAACAATCGCTTTGATTTAACATTTAAGTCTCAAAATTGACAATTTAAAAATATTATAGTAATTTAGAATAATTATCCGATAATAATAGAATATTACGAAATCTGAATAATCACTCCCAAAGGTTTAGGGCCACTAGTCTAGAGCCTCTAAACAAAAGGAATAATAATAATATCTGAAGACAATATAAAATCTGGAATGTATGTAATAATAATAAGCTGGAAAAATGAAGAGCAGCCAGGTCCTGCGAACGTCATGCAACTACCTCAACAACTCTGAAAATATCTCTGGAGACTACGAGTATCCGGTAAGCCTCCGACGTACCTGAATCTGTATACATGGTGCAGGGAGTGGGGGTGAGTACTAGCGACTCAGTGAACAATAAGCATAGAAAAATGTCTGAAAGTAAGAAATTCACAAAATGCCACAAAGCAAAGCTAAAACTAACAGTCCCCTACTCTAGCTACAAACTAACAGCACAACAATATCAAAATAGCAATCAAGTATCAGATAAAAAACTGCAATGCAATGCACATGAATACGCTGCAGCGTGCAGCCCGAGCCAACCATGCATATTATTTAACGTCGACGGCGCTCACTGGGGGTGTGTACAGACTCCGGAGGGGCTCCTTCATCCCAAGCGCAATATCAGCCAGGTATCGGCATAGAACAGGCACTCGGCCTCAATATCAATATATAACCGCTGCGGCGTACAACCCAAATCATCCTCAGTCCACAATATGCATGTAAGTCACATAACAGATTCAATCTGATTCTTTGCCAGTTTCCAATTATTAAGGTGAATATAATTTAATTAGTCAATTTCAGAAATAAAGTGACTTAGCATTTAATGACAGTGATTAAGCACAAGACTGAGATCAATGATTATGCAAATCATGTCATCACACAGATATTCACCATAGACGGGTACTACAGATCGGCACACGATTCCAAATATGGCATCAGGCCCAATTATCAACAACACAATGTGCGTATCAGACGCCAATAATTTATATTCAGCTCTTGGGATGGACCAACACATAGCGTCACGATGTGATAAACCGGGGTTTCAAACCCTCATGCCATCATCTATACAAACTTGTCACCTCTAACCGATCGTAGACTGGTCTGTAATCCCTTTTCCCTTCGAATCTCACTCTACGAGCGTCAAATCTATCCAAAACCACAACGAATATGTTATTATAGGCTAAATAAACATAACTCAATTGAAATTACTCAAAAAACGCTAAAAATCACGAAGTTGGTAAAACTCGAGCCCCGATCCCACTTCACAAAAAATTACGAAAGTCACATCACCGGATTCCTCGTCTCACCACGAGTCCGTACATATAAAGTTTTCCAAAATCAGAGTTCAAATGACCCCTCAAATACTCAATTTAAAATCTCAAAACTCAAGCCCTAGTTCCTCCCAAATTCCTTCTCAAATCACTAATTAAATGATGAATTCAATGGTATATTCGTGTACTCTAACCAAGTCTGAGTTAGAATCACTTACCCCGATGAATTTCTTGAAAACCTTTGAAAAATCGCCAAAATCCGAGCTCTATAGGTCAAAATATCAAATAGAACCCAAAACCTCGTATTTATAGAGTACCCCATCGGATTCCCGTAGTGCTGGCCGCGCAAAATGACCGCGGTCTACACCCAGGGAGTGTTGACCGCACAAAAATGGTCGCGGCCGCGCAACGCTTTGACTGCAGTGACAGGCTTCACTAGATTGGCCATAACTTTCGCTACAGATGTTCAGATGCCTATTATAATATGTTTTTGAAAACTAGATTCAAAGATCTACAATTTTCATTTTAGAATCAACCACAAATTCTTTGTAGATAAAACGATATGAGCTTCCGAAGTAGGATCAGTGGCCTGCAGATCTTCACCCACGCGGCCGCGCGCCCAGCGCGAGAAGGAGTGCGGTCCCCGCTGCCACTGCTGCCATCTCCATTTTTCTAAGTTCCGGGGTGTTCGTACTTGCTCAAAACTCACCCGAAACATATCTGAGGCCCCTAGGACCTCAACCAAAAGCACCAACGCATCCTAAAATATTATTCAGCCTCGTTCCAATCATCAAAACACCTCGACTAACACCAAAATCCTCAAATCACATCGAATTCAAGCCTATGAATCTCAAAAACTTCCAAATTCCATTTTTGATCAAAACCCAACCAAACCACGTCCGAATGACCTTTAATTTTGCAGATAAGTCCAAAATAACATAACAAAGCTACTGCAACCGTCGGAATTTCATTCCGACTCCCGGTTCCAAATCTCACCTATCAACCGGACTTTGCCAAAATTCTAACTTAGCCAATTCAAGCCTAATTCTACACCGGACCACCAAATTCAGTTCCAATTTCACTCCTAAGTCACAAAACCACCATTCGAAACTAGTCGGATCATCGAAAATCCATTTCGAGCCCTCTAACTCATAAGTCAACGCTCGGTTGACTTTTCCATACTAACCTTCTCATAAATAGACTAATTGTCTCATTTCTACCCGAACTCCATCCGAATTACTTCAAACTCTCCAAACACATATAATGGAACATATAGAAACATAAAACGGAAAAAACAGAGCGATAATTCATGGGACGACACGTCAGGTCATTACATATACATGAGAAAAACTACTATTTTTTTAATAAATTTTAACCTCATAAATTTTAGAAGTACAATAAATTTTGGTACTAAGAATATTAAATATTGAAACCGTCAAATGTAAATCTTAAATTCGTTTCCATCCCTAAACCTTCTCTCAAATGATTTTGTTAGTGTTTTATGTGGTGAGATTAACTTTTGGTTAACATTCATAATTTGCTATAAACATATTCTTGACAATTTGTGTGAGTAGCCAGTCTTGTATATCTTGTCAATTAACCACTAAATCCCAAATTTTGGAACCTTTACTTCTTTAAGATTTCACAAATGATAATAGGATCAGTCCCACATCGACAATGAAGCGGATGATTGCTCTCGTTATGCTATCTTGGATAATCCTTACTTCATAAGAGGGATTGAGTTAGGTCAAGTGTCATTTTATTAGGATTAAATGTGTATTTTTAAGTACTCCCTCCGTTCACTTTTACTTGATATGTATATTAAAAATAGATATTTATTTTTATTTTATCAATTTACGCATATCAAGAGAAAATAATTTTTTTGTCTGTTATACCTACAATATTTATTACTCATTTCAAATTATTTTCTCCATTCTAATTAAATATACATCAATTAATTTGGGTATGATAGTAAATTGTGCACTTCATTTATCATTTTTTAAGGGGCGTGAAAAATTTAAAAAGTGCCAAGTAAAAATGAACGGAGGAAGTATATTGTTTTTATTAAGATGCATGTGAGCATAGAGTTGTGCATTCGAATCGGTTTATTGATTCATCAATTACTATTTCGAAATTTTCCTTATCGAATTATCGATTTCGATTTTGTCCTCTTCGATTATCGATTTATCGATGTTAAGATATACTAAAAAGATTATTTTTTTTTAATTTTTTTAACCCTTATTCTATAATATCCTTTCATTTACCCTAAATCCCTAACCCAATTATTTCATCTATCACATTCAAGGAATGATCATATTTAAAGCTCAAGGGAATGAAGTTCAAATTAATGAAAAACATAATTAGCCGTGATGGTATATTTTTTTCTACCGTTGGAGTGTTAATGGCATACATTTGATCCATTACTTTAGTTTCGTTGCAAGTGCTTAGTATGTTGACACAATTGTTATGTTATAAACAATGTTCATCTTATTTAAGCTTCTTTTTGTCCATATTAGTTAGGCGTGTTTATAGCGATATACTTTCTGTGGAATCACGCAAATTTCTTATTGGTGTAATCGATAAGCCCCAAATATCGATAAATCGAAAAAATCGAAAAAATCGAAACGATAGCGATAATCATATGTACAAATCTATAATTAATAAGTAATTATTAATAAGGGTCAAAATCGAATCGATAAATCGGATGCACACGGACACGAGTATTTGGATGCTTTATATTGTCACAACATCAATAATTAATTCCTTATAAAGAATGATAACTGTTGACAAAAACTCGAAATATCCCATGTGAAAACTCCAATCTGCAAACAATAATTTCACTTCTCATAATTGATGAAAGGTCGATCTAATCAGGACTAGATATGTATGCCCGTGCAAAGCACAAGCCCAACATCGAAGTCAATGTATTCTTCATAATTTACTTCAGACAATGAAATTAAAGAACATAAATTTCTTGGATTTAGTGAATATATTTAGTGAATTTGGATAAAATGTGCATCTATTTAGTGAAATGACTAAATGAGATGGCATCCCTTTATAACAAAAGGATTAAAAAAAAATAGCACAAGAAGTTTCTAATTATAATGCTCGGCACTCTAAGTGAAACTAAGCCCTCACTTGGCCGATCAAGAAGTTTCTGCATTCTATCATCCTGTTTTCGTTTATGGTTTTTGTAAAGTTCTTGTACTTGAACTCCAGAAGATCCTGAGCAGTCTTAATCCCAAAGTACAAATTTTGGAGGCTTTTATGAACAGTCAGGCCTCACTTTCATCACATACTCTATAAACTCTGATTTTAACTACCATAAAATTGTATGGAGAGAGCTTACCTTTATTATTTAAAAAAAAAGCTCAACCGATATGTTTATCCTTCAACTTGGTCACAATCTATTGATTACACAAAAGTTAGTATTTTCATTTGTGTATGAGCAAATACAATTACCTGAGGATGAAAATCTTGAAATTCTATTGAGACCTGATATTTTTTTGTTCAATAGACCAAACACGCGTTTCCATCATTGTTTACCTAAGAATTCAGAATGAACCAGTAGGAAAAATCAGCAAGTAAAAAATTAAATGATCTTTAGTTGGAGATAATAAATAACATTTTTATTAAGAATTGTTCTTGCATATAACTTATTATTAACTTTCTATTGTTAGTTGTAGCAATTCGCCCACAAAGAGAGAGAGAATCATGTTCATGTCCATATGGAAAGCACCAGAGTTCTACCATACTTTTGCCACATTAACTTACAAAGGCATTTCTCCTTGCTTCTCTTGTAGTCTTGTAAACAAAGCTTTGAGAAAAGAGTTATTTCTTCTCTCGAAACTTTTCAGTCATAAACATGGGTATCAATAACTCAAATTCACTTGAAAATAGATGCAAACTAAATATGCAACTGTCACAGTTGCAGCTATTAGTTTGATAAGATCACTGGTACTATTTGCATAACAATAATTTTTCTGGAAAAAAATCAGTTGCAACATTAGGGTCGATCCACCAAACTATTCCAAACTAATTCAACTTATAAATACACATATTAACAAGTTCTCTTATTTTATTTAGATTGTCAATTTACAACATCAAAATAGTCTTTAAGGCAAAAAATGAAACCACATATCCTTATATATCATATATCAGTTGGAATTTCCATTTAGACGTAGGCCATAAAGATGCAAAAGAAGGGAATAAAAGGGAAAGAGTAGTCTTAACTTTTCCTTGTACGGTTACAGTTTGAAAAGTATGTAATAGAAACAGCTCTCACAATCAATACACCAGATTTATAAAATACATTTAGAACTACTGAGTATGCAACAACATCGAGAGATATCATTCAAGCATTTCCGCAAAGAAGGGTACAACTTTTTCAAGTGACCCCGTTATGCACATCCCTTCTGTTAACATTGTATATTGTTGAGATGAAAGAGCATACATGATTGTATACACTGTATATACGTTGTATATTTATTGTATTTTATAGTATACATTGTGTAGGTGGGAGTGAGCTATGATGATTGATTTGTTGTTTGGGTTAAACATGTATCTGAGCCCCATTTTATTTTTGTCATTGGGCCGTCTGACCCGACCCAATGTTAGGTGTATATATGGTCATGTATCAGATATTTTCATTTGAGGATTTCATTTTGCTTCTCGGGTTTCCTCCAGAAGCTTCTCATCTCTCTCTCTGCTCCTCACTGTTCATCTTCATCTCTCTGGTTTCCTTCTTCAAAACTCCATGTTTTCATGGTATCAGAGCAGGAAATTTTCCGAATCTTCTTTGTTACGTGTTATCGACGCTTGATGAAGCTTTCGCTGAAGTTTTTTCTTCGATCATCTGAGAAAAATATTTTTTTTCGATGACTGTAAATCGATTAATCGGGACTGTTATGTCTGTTTGAGGCTCCGATCATGTATCAGTAGATGTTTTGGGTTATTTTCCGGCATCCCTGACCTTGTTCCGACGAGTTCTTCAAATTCTAGGTTTTTCCGACTTTCGGACCTGGAGTTTTGGTGTTATCCGATGACTTTTTCCTTCGCTTGATGGACGTTTTGGGTGATTTTCCGACGTCTATGACCTTACTCCGGTGATTTTCAGAACCTAGGGTTTCCGATGTTGGACCTAGGATTTTCTCTAATGTTTTGAAGGCCGATCTTCTCCGGTCGCGAAGAAGGAGGGTAACTCTGTCCTTATTTTGAGTATTGTGTGCTTTGTGTGTGACTATCTGGCTTTGTATGTGAGTATCTGGTTCAGTTTTATTTTGCTTGCCGAATCTATTTTACTTTCAAAGCTGGTTCACTAACCATGGCTTCTAATACCAACGCTGGTACCTCCTCCTCGGTAGACTCTACCAGCCCCCTTTTTGTGTATTCCTCTGATGTCCCTGGGGTCTCTCTTGTCCCCACTCCCTTCTCGAGTAGTGGCTATGGGGGTTGGAGGCGAAAGATGATAGTTGCTTTATCTGCTAAAAACAAAATCGGATTTGTTGACGGCTCATGTCCTCGACCTACCACTAATGTGGCTCAACAGAGACTGTGGGATAGATGTAATAACATGGTCATCTCTTGGTTGACCTCTTCCCTGTCTCCTCAGATTAATAGTGTGCAGTATTCTGATACTGCACAGAGTATATGGTCCCAGATTGAGAAAAGATATGGTACCCCTAACAGGACCAAAATCTTTGAATTAAAAAGGGAACTTTCCCACACATCTCAAGGCTGCTTAGATGTAGCCTCATACTTTAACAAGCTCGAAGGCCTGTGGGATGAGTTGGGCACAATGTGCACAAATCATGGGCAGAGATGTGTGTGTACTGCTAAAAATGGAATAATTGAGGAAGATGATGAAAACAAGGTATTCCAGTTTCTTATGGGGTTAAATGAGGCATACATGGGGGTTAGGAGTAATCTGTTGATGATGCAGCCATTTCCTTCCCTTGACAGTGTTTACAATATAGTGCTTAATGATGAGAAACAGAGACAAGTTCAATCTATTTCTCAAATCAGTCCAGACTCTATGTCTTTTAATGCTAATGCAAACAAGCAATCAGTTGGGTTTAATCAGGCCACAGTGCCTAGACCCCCTATTTTCAGACCCAGAGTTAATTTTGAGCAAAACAGAGGACCCTTATTTTGCAGATACTGCAAGAAATCTGGGCACTTAATTGATAAGTGCTACAAGATCCATGGGTTTCCTCAAAACATAAATTACAACAAGGGAAGGAAATCTGCAGCTGCTCATGTCTCCACTGGTGAGGAAAATGTGTCTGTGAATCATGGGAATCCTAACATGTCTGTTCCTCTTGGGGATCCTCCTGCCAGCCATCACCATGTTACCCACATAGATGGTCACAGCTCTGTGATACCAGGGTTGAGCAGACACCAATATGATCAATTGATGAGCTTGTTGCAACAGACCAAGTTAGGGGATTCCAGTGATCAAACTCCTCCTCCCATGTATGCTGCTAATTTTGCTGGTACTAAGTTGACTGAGAGTCTTGTTTCTGATTCCAAATTATGCATGCTTAAACACATTAATTCTGTCACCTGGATTATAGATTCAGGGGCATCTAATCATATGACACATGATAAAAACCTACTCTTTAACATCATACCTTTGACTGTTCCAAATCTTGTAGCTTTGCCTAATGGTTACAAAGTAAAAGTAACTTGTACAAGTTCTTTTGCATTAACTTCTTCCCTTACTCTTCACAATGTGCTTCTGCTTCCTTCCTTTAAACACAACTTGATTTCTGTTCACAAGTTGATAAAACAATTGCACTGTATAGTTTTGTTTACCCCTACTTCCTGTTTACTTCACATGATACAGGACCCTTCTCTGAAGAGGCCTCTGGATCTTGGTAAAGAGGAAGCTGGCCTATACAAACTGTCTTGGGTGTCATATTCCCCTTCTTCCTCTCCTGGTTCCTCTTTTACTTCTGTGTGTGCTTTGTCTGATTTTTGTAATGATGACAATGTGTCTGACAGCAAACTGTTGCTTTGCCTCCAATTGTAAATAATACCATTTGTAATAATGTTGTTACCAATGATATGAATTACATTTGGCATTTAAGACTAGCACATACTTCTTTTGCAAATATGAGACATATTTCTGGTTTGTCTTTTCCTCTTGCTTCTAAAAAACCTTTTCCTTGCTCTGTCTGTCCTATGGCCAAACAAACTAGACTTCCTTTTCCTGACAACAATATTAGTACTACTGGACCATTTCAATTAATACATGTGGATACTTGGGGGCCTTACCACACTTCTACTTCTTCTGGTTGTAGATACTTCCTTAATATAGTTGATGATTTTTCTAGGGCAACTTGGACACACTTAATGGGATCTAAAAGCAATGCCTTTTCCCTGCTTAAGTCTTTCATCTGTTTTGTTAAAACTCAGTTTAACACTGTGGTTCAAACTGTTAGAAGTGACAATGCCTTAGAATTGGGATCCAGCATTGAGGACATATATTTCTTTAGTAGCTAGGGGATTGTTCATCAAACCTCCTGCCCTCATTCACCTCAACAGAATGGTTTTGTTGAAAGAAAGCACAGAACCCTTCTTGAAACATGTAGAGCCCTGCTTTTTCGATCTGGCCTACCTGTGTCTTTCTGGGGGGATTGTCTGTTGACTGCCACTTATCTTCTTAACAAAATACCTTCCAGAATTCTTCACAATAAGTCTCCTCATGAAATTTTGTATGGCAAAGGTCCACCATATTCTCATTTGAGGGTGCCTTGCTTATGCTGCTGTCCCTATTCTTCAAAGGGACAAGCTGAAGCCTAGAGCCCTCTCTTGTGTTTTTCTGGGTTACCCCTTTGCCAAAAAGGGTTATAAACTGTATGATTTGGTTTCCAAGAAGTGTTTTGTCTCCAGGGATGTTGTCTTCCATGAAACTTGTTTCCCTTTTAAGAATAAACCTTCTTCAGCTCACCCTTCTCCTTTATCTTTTCCTTTTATCCCTCCTGCTGACCATTTCCCTGACACTGATTTTCCTATACATGGTTCCACTGATTCTCCTGTTCCTAATTTTACTTCTGATTCTCCTGTTCCTGATTTTACTGATACTGGTCCATCTTCCCTTCCTTCTTTCAATCATGATATCCCTCCTCCTGTCCTACCTCCATCACATCCTCTTCCTACTCATAGAAAGTCCACTAGACATCATAATCCTCCTTCCTATCTTAAGGATTATGTCTGTCAACTCCCTGCATTTTCTGGTTCCTCTTCTTCCACTTTGGAATCTGAACCTCTATATTACTCTCAAGCTGCATCTGTCCCAGAATGGCAGGCTGCTATGAGACAGGAGTTTGATGCTTTAGAAGCTAACCATACTTGGGATATTGTTCCTCTTCCTCCTGGTAAGAAACCCATTGGCTGTAAATGGGTCTATTAAATCAAATACAAGTCTGATGGTCTTGTTGAAAGGTATAAAGCAAGGCTTGTTATTAGGGGTGATACACAAGTTGAAGGGATTGATTTTACTGACACTTTTTCTCATGTGATTAAGATGACCACTGTGAAATGCCTTATTGCTGTGGTTGTCAAGAATCAATGGTCTCTATTTCAGCTTGATGTCAATAATTCTTTTCTCCATGGTGATTTGGATGAGGAAGTTTACATGAAACTTCCTCCAGGTTTGACAGTTTCTGCTCCTATTTCTGGTTATGTTTCTCCTCCTTCTTCTACTTCTTCTCCTCTGGTCTATAAACTCAAGAAATCCCTATATGGGCTAAGACAAGCATCCAGACAATGGTATGCCAAGTTGTCTTCTGCTCTTTATTCCAGAGGGTACAAACATTCTTTGAATGACTATTCTTTGTTCATCAAAGGTAAACTTGGCTCCCTTGTGGTTGTGGCAGTCTATGTGGATGATATTATCCTTACTGGGGATGACAGTGATGAAATTACTTCCCTGAAATTGTTTCTGGATGATCAGTTTAAAATCAAAGATTTAGGATCTTTGCATTATTCTTTGGGCCTTGAAATATCAGTTGTTCCTGGTGGAATGATCCTCAATCAACATAAGTATATTTATGATTTACTGCATCAGTTTGATTGTGGAAATGTCTACTCTGTTGTTTCTTCATTGGACATTAATGTCAAACTTCATGCTGATTCTGGTGACCTTTTATCCTCTCCTGACCAGTACAGGAGTCTAGTTGGTAAAATGTTGTTTCTGACTCATACTAGGCCTGACATATGCTTTGCAGTCCAACATCTGAGTCAATTCCTCAAATGCCCCAGACTTCCCCATATGACTGCTGCCTTGCATGTTCTGAGATACCTTAAGGGCACTCCTTCTTTGGGTTTATTTTATTCTGCCCATGCTGATTTCTCTGTTACTGGCTATTCTGATAGTGACTGGGCTGCATGTCCTGATACTAGACGATCTGTTACTGGATTTTGTGTGCTTTTGGGTGGTTGTCTGATTAGTTGGAAATCGAAGAAGCAACCTGTTATTTCTCTGTCTTCTACTGAGGCAGAATATAGAGCCCTCAGAAAAGTTGTTGCTGAGTTGACTTGGCTTTCTCGTTTGTTGGTTGATCTTGGGGTATCTGTTTCTTCTCCTTTTTCTGTATATTATGACAGTCAGGCTGCTGTCCATATTGCTAACAATCCTGTTTTTCATGAACGTACCAAACACATTGAGGTGGACTGCCATTTTGTTCGGGACTTGCTACAAAATGGTTTTCTCAAGCTGCTTCATGTTCCTACTTCTCGTCAACTGGCTGACTTGCTCACTAAGCCATTGCCTGGCACTGTGCTTATTCCGCTGTTATCCAAGTTGTAGGTGTTTTCCCCCTCCAACTTGAGGGGGGGTGTTGAGATGAAAGAGCTTACATGATTGTATACACTGTATATACGTTGTATATTTATTGTATTTTATGGTATACATTGTATAGGTGGGAGTGGGCTATGATGATTGATTTGTTGTTTGGGTTAAACATGTATCTGAGCCCCATTTTATTTTTGTCATTGGGCCGTCTGACCCGACCCAATGTTAGGTGTATATAGGGTCATGTATCAGATATTTTCATTTGAGGATTTCATTTTGCTTCTCTGGTTTCCTCTAGAAGCTTCTCGTCTCTCTCTGCTCCTCACTGTTCATCTTCATCTCTGTGGTTTCCTTCTTCAAAACTCCATGTTTTCATATATGCAATGTTATTAAGAGATTGAGTTTGTATGGGTTAGAAAGCGCATAAAAACAAGTACTTGGAAGAAGTCTCTTCCTCTTCCTCTTCAGTTGTACCCCGTTAGAAGTCTGATGCAACACATTATCTTTTGTAAGACAAACTCTCTTGCAACATATATTACATTAACTTCAGTATACTTTTAGTGTCAATTACCTTCTCAATTTCTAATTGTGTGTTTGTCACTCTAGTAGTTTCAGGTTCTAACTATAAACTATGATTATTTGCATTTCTTGAAGTACCCAGATCTTTCAACTTTTTATTTTTCATACTTTCTACTCCCAAATTGATCCAAAAAGGAAAAATATAATGCATAAACAACTTTCAGATAAGTAGATGGTGATGCATTGAAAGTGAAAACATATTTTTAAAACAACCAGAAAATGTGGAATGACATCTTAGCAGCTTTCCTTTCATCATCTGCAACTACCTCTTTAGTGCCACCAGGACATGTAAATTGAAACTAATGTAGTTTTTTTTCATCCTCTCCAAGCATCTCCTTAGCAATTTTTTTTTTTTATTTATTTCGCACCTCCAAGATGGGTGTGATATTTGAAAGCTAAGTATCAATTGGGTCCTTGAAACGGAACATTAAAATCCTGAAATATACAAAATAGGAAACAAAATATTAAAATCATGAAACCTAACAGAGTTCTACACTCATGATGTTCTATCAATTTTCCTTCTATATATACCAAAAAGTCGATGCCTTTTAAGCTTATATACTTTCGTTAGCCACAATGAAGTTTTACACAAAACAATCATATCGTGCACGTTTGCAAGCTCGCAACCTTTTTCATACCCTCTTCATGTGCTTTTGCCGATAATAGCTAATGTATGTTAGTACATCAAACGTACAAGTTGATGGGAATAATGCTTTCTCCTCCATCTTTTTCGGTTAAACTATAAAGATTCAAGAACTAATCACAAACTTATCGTGTTTATGATCTTAAAAGTCCCATACTCTGTAGTGGTTACACATTGAAAACCAATTAAGCACATTATGCAACATCTAAAAACATTTTCGTAGTTAAAATAATAAAATAAAGGAAGTAAAAATAAGAAACTGCCATTCGGAGCATGGATCAACTTTAAACCTCATTCAACGGGAGGTTCGGAAGAAAATCAAAAGAGAAACACAGATACTAATCAAGCAGTAGCGCGCTATTTTATCCCAAATTGTAAAACACATAGTTGTATTCGAAAGCTGATTGCTTCGTAATTCGTTAAACCACCTATGTCAAGAGCACAATGCCTTATCAATTCTAGCACATTGAGTCGAATCTCAAGGATCATTTCCTTGATGTAAAAAAAGTAGTCCAAAATTCTTGAACAATTCCCTTCCTATGAGTCTAAGCATAAATAGTGGAAAATTTTGACAAAATTAAACTTACAAGGAATCATAGAAAATTGTACCTCGTCTATTCACCTTTTGTTTCAACTATGGAAGATGCTAACCATTGGGATACTATTATGCCAAAGCAAAGATTAGAAGACGATAGGACCAAACAAATCAAAGGCAATAGGAAATCCCTAAATAGAATACGAAGGATCAGGAAAAATTGGAGAGAAAGGTCAATAATAATGGAGTAATGGTAGAAGAATTCTGCTAGAACTCGCCAGTAATAGCAGATTCACAGATGATTGAACAAATTAATGGTGAAAGAAAGCTAGTTGGAGGACTAAGCTGTAGAGAATTCTAGATGAATTATGTACACATGTATTATACCAAAGTAATAAAAATTTAACTTAAATCAGTAATTTAAGTCAATTATGAAATTACTGAAATATCCTTGGTCGACCATCATGGCTCTTCTATCTAATAAAACAACAACAACAACATCATGGCTCTTCTATATAATAGAATAATAGAAATAAGGGAGCAACTCCTACTTCCAACCGAGAGAATTATGAGTTCGAGTCTCCCCAAGAGCAAAGTGAGAAGTTTTGGACGGAAGGATGTTGGGGGTCTATTTGAAAAAATAACCTTTCTATCCAAGAATAAGGGTAATGTCTGTTTACATATTATCTTTTCCAAATCTCACTAAGTGAGATTATATTGGGTTATTGTTGTTGTAAGGGAGCAAGCAATTATTATACACTTTTTCTAGAAAAAGCATAGACATATCTAAAACGTTTCAAAAGAAAATATGTACATATTACTCCATCAAAAAACTAAAATTGTATTATGATTTTTATATATGTGATTACCTTCTAGGAAAAGTTCTACAACTAAATTTTCATTTCTCATCTTTTTTTTTTGGTTTCCCTTTTGGGAGGAAGAGGTGTTGTGCAGTTTAAATGATTGAACTACTCAACATTTCCTTAGTAAATATCACCTTTTAAATTCCATTCACATCATAGATGTTTACTTGCCGAAAACAAATTCGATTCATTAAAAGGTAAAAAGAGCGAATATTGGGCCTAACTCAACCTCAAAAGCTAGCTTATGAGGTAAGGATTGCTCAAGTCATATAAGGAGATTAAGAACCTCAAATCCCTCCGATGTGGGACAACTCAACACCCCCCTCACGCCCAGATCTCTGGAGCGTGGACAACATAAATGGGGGCCCAACTTCGGTAACAATAATTGGGATGGACCTGACTCTGATACCATGAAAAGAATGGACCTTGGGCCTAACTCAACCCCAAAAGCTAGCTTATGAGCTGAGGATTGCCCAAGCCATATAAGGAGATCAAGGACCTCAAATCCCTCCGATGTGGGACAACTCAACTAAAGAAATTGGTGCATTTAATTCTTGTATTGAATATTACTTTCTTAAAAAGTTATACAGTTGTTTACCTACCTTACTATAAGTTCCAATTGATTTAGAAAAAGAACAAGGAAGAGCAACTCAAAAATAGAAATTGAAATCTAACTAAAGTTGGTAGCTATTTTGATGGTATACATTAGCTTTGACTTGGAAAAAAAAAAAAACAAACTCATCTAGACACAAAAAATTACAACTGCTTATTGCTAACACTTATCTAGTTGATTTTTAATTTGAGCAAATTGAGGGGTTTAGGTACAAAATGAGATCATGGATGTGCAGTGACATTATTCTTTAATACTCCAAGTGACATTATTGTTAATACTATACCTAACAAAAATCATGTGATACGATTTTTCGACATTCATCTCGAAGACAGCTAAATAAAACCCCTTATGATTTGACTAATAGGGTAACAAAATGATTATGATTTAACTGCCTGATTAGCAATTTATTGCTACAAATATTTCCAAGATCTGTTCACTCTTTGACCTACTTGTATTTTTATTATATGGAAGTTGTGGTACCCTTGGATCATAGAAAACCGTCAAAAAATTAAGGATATAAGCAAATACTTGGAATCATGATTTCTGTGATCTAGTTGATGATTTGAAGGAAAAGGAAGTATGAAATATGTATGTATACGTCGAAATCCGGCTCGTCTAGTGCACGCCAGATTGGGTTTGAAACGTGATGTTGAAGATCGACCCTGTGTTCCATCGAGTCCATGACCCCATAATCAACCCTGACCCCGAATGAGCTCGAGGAGACATTACCATGCCGAATAATGGAAGGCAAAATATCACTAATCGACCGGATATCACGGTGGAAATCTCGACACGTATCAATGAGAAACCGACAAATTAGCAAATCATGGAATTTTTTACTTTTTATAGAATTATACCTAAAGTAAGACTCCCGTATTATAGTGGTTATTTGATACAAATTTCCATAACACACACTATTTTACACTTGTTCTTTGAAGTGTCTCTAATTTCACGTTAAAGCTCAAAATGTCAAACTCACAATTGGCACCCCTACTTGCTGACAATGAATTCGGTCACCATGGTGAAATAACAACATAGCATTCGGTAACGAGGTACGACCCGCAGATCCCATCAAAATTCCAGTCACGGATACGTTGGACGATAACTTGCATGTGGCTATCGACACAAACCTGCCTACCGACCCCGAATATAGCATCCAGGGTGGAACCCGATTGACAGTGCAGAATACTCAAAACAATGAAGGAGACGGAATCAATCTACGAATGATCTTCAAAATCTTATAGGCTCAACAGGTGGCGATAGCTCAGTTACAAAATCAAAGCCGCACACCGAGTAAAAATTGGACCCGATCCGTCCCGAGAAATCACCCACAAAGAAGAACCGGTCACGAAATCGAGTGGAGATGAGTCGGGGACTAACCCCGAGATCAAAAGAATGTTCAAGAAGCTGACAAAACGAATAGAATCAGGGGAAAAGAAAATCGAGGCAAATGACAAGAAGGTAGAAACTTACAATTCCAGGGTCGACCAAATTCCGGGAGCACCGCCGGTACTGAAAGGCTTGGATTCCAAGAAGTTCGTGCAAAAACCTTGCCCTCCCAGTGCGGCCCCGAAACCGATCCCTAAAACATTTTATATGCTCGAGATTCCTAAGTATAACAAGATGGCCGACCCAAATGAGCATGTCACTTCCTACACATGCCCCATCAAAGGGAATGACTTGGAGGATAATGATATCATGTCTATTTTTTTTGAAGAAATTCGGAGAGACCCTATCAAAGGGAGCTATGATATGGTATCACAACTTACCCCCTAATTCCATTGTCTCGTTTGCTATTCTTGCAAACTGTTTTGTGAGAGGATATACCGGGGCTATCAAGGTCGAGATTAGGAAGTCAGACCTCTTCAAAGTAATACATAAGGAATAATGAGAAGCTCAGGGAGTTCGTGTCCCGATTTCAAATGGAACAAATATACCTGCCATCGGTCGCTGATGATTGGCTCGTTCAAGCTTTCACCCAAGGACTTAATGTTCGAAAAACGATGGCTTCACAACATTTGAAGAGGAATCTAATAGAGCACCTGGTTGTTACTGTTGGAAACACGTTTCAAATGCAATATACTAAACGTGTGTTCTTTTGTAGGTTTTGATGAATGTCAAACAAAGCAAAAAGCGATAACAAGAAAGTTTATTCTACTGCACTTGTTTTAATTTCTGCAAAGTTTTTTAAATTCCGCACTAAAACGCTTAATAATTTTAAAACGCTATTCACCCCCCTCTAGCGTAAAGCGTATTGTCCAACAGTTACTTAGGCCGATGTGCATAATCGACATCAATAAAAAATTAGAGTCAAAGATGATCAACTTGGGGCTCCTGACGAGGCCAATGTGTATAGGATTTTCCTGTTCGTGCTTTGTCAAATTTTAGTGTAGTTTATGATATCGTCCCATAGAGATTGGAACATCTATGCCACAAACTTTTACTATTCCAACTACTATTTGAGAGAATCCGATTTATGAAGAGTTTGAGGAATTAAAGCTTGTTAAATACTTAACAAAATTAAACAACTTCGAAATATTTGTAACTTAAAAAAAAGAGTTGGGAATCGTTAAATTCACTTGATAATATATATTACAATAAAATCTCATTTTTGTACATATATTTCTCTAAGGAATAATTGCTTATTGCTAATACAATTATATTTAGCTCACTAAGAAGTAGCCAACTAATAACACTCCGTGAGGTTATGTGATTAATTGAGTCAAAACTAGTGACGATTAGACCGAAGTATTTTTCTTGCTTGAATTGTGCTAAGAGGTAGTAAAAACTTCGCGAAAATATTTTTACAAAAAAAAAATCAACAATCTTGCCTACAAAAATTCCTCCGTGAGAATTAAAACTGAGGCAAGTAAGATTACCGCCTCTTAATAATAGCTTACTAATAATTGCTCTCACTTCACTATTTTATTCAATAGTTACTATATATTAATTTTGCTCTGTGAGAATTACAAAATTAATATGAGAGTAACTTGAAGATAAAATATATAAAAGTGATAACAATGATTAGTTAAAAACTATTATTATAGCACAATACAAAATATAAATAGAAAGTTTCAAACTAAGAATGTATTAAAACTGAGATAATATTTTATATATATATATATATATATATATATATATATATATATATATATATATATATATATATATATATATATATATATATCAAGCTTCATCAACTATCCCAATGAAAATAATTACTCCATTATGATGTAAGAAAAACTAATTTAGGAATAAAGAACTTATGAAGAAATATTATTTCTCTAAAAGAAAGACAACTAGTAGCAATTACTAAATACAAAGAGAGACCAAGAATAGTTTTCTCTTGTCAGATTTGATATTTCTTTCCAACATGCACTCTCTATTTATAGAGGTTTTTGGCCTAAGATTTTCCATAGTTGCAACTATAGAAATAGTAGTTGCAACTATGAAAATTGTAGTTGCAACTTTGACTGTGCCAAATTTGTTTCATTCTACGGAGGAAGAACCATAGTCTCAACTATACTTTGCTAGTTGCAACTTTAGGAATTGTAGTTGCAAATATGAGCCTTGAAGTTGTGACTTCAAAAGTTGATGTTGTAACTTCAAGTGGGATGATGTTGCAACTTTGAGTCTTGAAGTCGTGACTTCAAAATTTGATTCACTCTTATTTACCAAGTACATTGATCTTTTTCCTCCTTGTTTTGCTTGCATTAGTCTTTCCTCAATTCAACTTTCCACTGCAAAACTTGTCAGAAAATATAGGAGAATCGAATATATATCTATTCATGTTTTATTTGAAATATTTAATATTTACATATAAAAATATATGAATAAATTACATCAATCAAATTCCCCCACAACTATTGAGGCAGTTGATAATTTCTCCTTAAGGGTGTCAAAATCTATCATACAATCACATGAAAAATCAAACTTAACATCTTCCATCAAGAGCTTAGTCAGAGGTTTTGAAATCTTTAAAAAAATCCTTTATGAACCGTCTGTAAAAACCTGCATGACCTAGAAAGCTTCTAATGCCTTTAATAGTTGTGGGAGGGGGTAATCCTGCTATAAGATTAATTTTAGCCTTATCAACTTCTATCCCATTAACCGTGATTTTATGTCCTAAAACAATTCCCTCTGTAACCATAAAATGGCATTTTTCCAATTCAGAATCAAGTTTGTCTCTTCACATCTCTTAAGAACTAAAGCCAAATGGTAAAGACAATCTTCAAATGTTTTGCCAAAGAAATATATAGCTTAATCAACTATCCCAACGAAAAAGATTACTCCATAATGAAGTAAGAAAAACTAATTTAGGAATAAAGAACTTATGAAGAAATATTATTCCTCTAAAAGAAAGACAACTAGTAGCAATTACTGAAGACAAAGAGAGACCAAGAATAGTTTTCTCTTGTCAGACTTGATATTTCTATTCAACATGCACTTTCTATTTAAAGAGTTTTTTGGCCTAAGATTTTTCATAGTTGCAACTATAGAAATTGTAGTTGCAACTTTGACTTTGCCTAAGTGTTTCATTCTACGGAGGAAGAACCATAGTCAACTATACTTTGCTAGTTGCAACTTTAGGAGTTGTAGTTGCAACTATGAGCCTTGAAGTTGTGACTTTAAAAGTTGATGTTGTAACTTCAAGTGGGATGATGTTGCAACTTTGAGTCTTTAAGTTGTGACTTAAAAATTTGACTCACTCTTGTTTACCACGTGCATTGCTCTTTTTCCTCCTTGTTTTGCTTGTAGTACTCTTTCCTCATTTCAACTTTCCTCCGCAGAACTTGTTAGAAAATATAGGAGAATCGAATATGTCTATTCATGTTTTATTTAAAATATTTAATATTTACATATAAAAATATATGAATAAATTATATCCATCAGCTCCTTCTGGATTCATTTACCCCGTCAGACCCGTCGACAAAATCAAAAGAGATATCGACTGTGAACCGAGGTCAAATATAGAACGGTATTAGCCGTATAATGGAGATCAGAGAAGTAGTGGATCTAGGCGAAGTTCTATGTGGAATAAAAGTAGAAATGATCGAGGTCGGAACACTCGAGGACTCATGATAAAGAATGACTTCGATAGGCCTGTTGGGCCTAAAGAAGCACCAATGTTATCAGAATATAACTTTTATATTGATGTGGCTGCCATCGTATCAGCTATCGAACGTATCAAAGATGCCAAATAACCTCGACCTTTACAATCTGATCCAACCCAAAGGGATCCTAACCAAATGTGCAAATATCATGGCACTCGTGGCCACAAAACAGAGGATTACCGACAATTATGAGGGAAAGTATCTCAGTTGTTCAACAACGGGCACCTTCGAGAATTTCTGAGTGATCGAGCCAAGAATCATTTCAGAAACAGGAATTCTAACAAACAAACCGAACTAGAAGAATCTCAACACGTCATTAACATGATCATCGGTGGAGTAAATTTCCCTCAAGAGCTAATGTTGAAGCGCACCAAAGTGTCCATTACTAGGAAAAAATGGACTCGAGATTATGTACCGGAAGGAACCTTCTCTTTGAACGACAAGGACGCAGAAGGGATCGTGCAACCTCACAATAATGCACTAGTAATATCTATATTCATAAATAAATCTGGAGTTAAGCGTGTGTTAATTACTTAATTTATCCAGGAAACTTTACCAACATCACCTGATCGAGGGTCGTAGAACAGCTCAGCCTACAAGATCAAATCGTGCCTGTAGTCTGAGTTCTAAACGAATTAAACATGGCATGCAAAACCACTAAGGGATAGATAACATTGCCGGTGAATAATGCCGAGACCATCAAGGAAACCAAATTTTATGTGATAGAAGGAGACATGAGGTACAATTTCCTGTTCGGGAGGCCATGGATCCACAACGTATGGGCATTACCCTCGACTCTTCACCAAGTATTATTATTCCGAACGCCGGGAGGGATCAAAATTATCTACGGGGAGAACCCAGCCGCAAAAGAAAATATTTTCAGTAGAAGAGTGATCCGGGTATCAATACTAGAAACATCAAAGGAACCGAGTTCGAAAAAAAATAAGAGGCTAAATAGCAATTATCGACACCTTCCATGACCAAATCAGATAGAAAAGGGGACTGATGAAGATGATGATTACGGGGTTCCCAGATCTTTTATAGTCCCCAATGATTCTAATGCCACTAAATCAACGGTCGAGGAGCTGGAACAAGTCACATTAATCGAACGTTTAGCCCATCGAAAGGTGTACCTGGGCATAGGGTTAACCCCGGAGCTTAAGAAAAAACTTATTCAATTTCTTATAGCTAACATAAATTGTTTCGCTTGGTCCCATCTTGATATGACAGATGTAACGACCCAACCGATCATTTTAAGCTCTAGCATGGCGTTCAACCGTCTGAGGCCATGAGCAGCTTAATTTCAGGTATTATGACTTGTACGCATGGTTGGAATTTAATTTCGGGAAGTTCAGAGTTGATTTGGAATGAAGAATTCTCATTTCAAAAGCTTACCTAGCAATTGGCCATAGATCACAAATTTATTTTGAAAAATCTGATTTGGGTGAAGTTTGGTTTGAAGATAAAAATGTGTTTGGACGTATATTTTCAAAACATATTTTCTAACTTTATTTTGGAAAAATATGTATATAATTCCCAAGTTTTGGGATTTCTTCCCAAAATCAGCTCAATAGCTGATTTTGGGATTTGAAATTTGTGATGTGGGATTTGGCCAAAATATGGGCAAAATTTATGGCCAAACACGAGTTTTGAAAATAAATCTCAAATTTATTTTGGCAAAACTCATGGCAAAACGGGGCCTTAATGTTAATAGAATTAACTAGAATTAGATTTTTGAGTAAACGACCTCAGAATTGGGGTCTGAAGGTTGCAGCAGGTTTGTATGATGATTTCGAACTTAGGCGTATGTCCAGAGCGTGTTTGGGATGACCCAAGAGCATTTTCTCCTATTGTGAAAGTTAGCATTTTGGAAGAAATTTCATAAGTTTGGCTTGAAGTACACTTCACTGTTATCAATGTCCGTTTGGGATCCCCAGTCTAGGAGTAGCTTCATATGGTTATTCTGGATTTGGGAACGCGATCAGAAGTGAATTCAGAGGTTTGTAGGTCATTTTGGAGCCATTTGGCTAAAAATAGAAATTTGAAGGTTTTTGAGAAGTTTGACCGAGAGTTTGACTTTTTGATATCGGGGTGGGATTTCAATTTCGAAAGTTGTAGCATCAAATATGACTTGTGTGCAAAATTGAGGTTAATCAGATGTGATTTGGCGGGTTCCGGCATCGAATGTAGAAATTTGAAATTTCAAAGTTCATAAAGCTTGAATTGAAATGTGATTCATTTTTTAGTGTTGTTTGATATGATTTGAGGCCCCAAGAAAGTCCATAATGTGTTATGGGACTGGTTTGTGTTATTGGACGGGCCCTGGAGTTCTCGGGTCTGTTTCGGGGTGGTTTCGGATCGATTTCGGAACTTTAAAAACTGCTGAAAATCTGTTGCAGCTACTATTTTGGACAACAATGGTGCAATCGAGGAGGCTAATTTGGAAGCTTATATCACAAAATCTATAAGTGATATGAAAATTTGTAAACTATGAAAGTTGTAGTCGTGAATTATAGCTTCCATACTAAGAAACCGTTCATTATTTGAGTATTTATACAGAAAGTTATGGTCAATTGAATGAAGGTTGGTAAAGTTCTTTTGCATTTTCCTAGAAATTTCTGATGCGAGGAGTCTAATTTGGAAACAAATATCTCGACACCTATAAGGAATCTGAAAATGTGTAAAACATGAAAGTTGTAGCCCTTGCATTCTACTTTTCAGAATATTAAACCGTTCATCAGTTGGAAATTTGTACAAAAATTATGATGAATTGAATAAGGGCATGTAAAGCTATTTCTAGTAGACTTTAGTGAAATCTTTTGGTGACAAAAATTCTTTTTGGTGACGGATGGGCAGAAATAATTAATCACAAAAATCAGTCACTTTGCCATTTCGTTTTGGAATTTTTGAGCCTCAGATTTGGGCGATTTTTGGAGCTTTTGGAAGAGTGTTATCACCTAGCACTTTGAGGTAAGTAATTTCTATGCAACATGAGTTTAATACATAGATTATAGATAGATTAACATGTAAAAATTGGTGAAATCAAGGGTTTAGATGAAAACCTAGATTTTGTATAAAAATAAGATTTGACCACGAAAATGATTATGGAATTTGGTAAAAATTATATATTTGACTTTATATGGTTATGGGTAACAACTTTCTTCAAAAATTTCCAGAATCTGGGCACGTGGGCCCGGGGGTGAATTTTAGGAATCTTACTTAGGGTTGGATAACCCCCTTAATAGTTGAAATATGAATTTTTGAGCGTATATTTATTTGTTTATACACAATTTGAATAGTTTTGGATCGTTTCACAATGATATGGGGATTTGAGCTCATTCTTTGACCGGAAAGTAAGCATTGAAACAAGGTGAGTCTCCTTTCTAACCTTGTAAGAGGGAATTGCCCCATAGGTGAGTTAATTGGTTATGTGCTCATATTTGTGGGGGCTACATACGCATGAGATGATGAGAGTCTGTGCATAGCTTCTATTATGCTATTGTTCGGGTAGTCTATGACCCAAAAGCATGCTATAATTAGATTAATCATAAACTTATTGACAGCTTGAATTGCTTAAATCACATTGAATTAGTAAATGAACTTCTAAAAGGATTAAACTTTATTTTCTTAAATTGTTAAAATATGATTGGCTTTTATTTGGATAAATGATCCCCGATAAATATTTAATTGGCTATTTGAGCATGTATTTCTATGTGTACATGCATCGTATGTATGATTCGCGAGCAGGGTATTTATTTATTTTATGTTTACCGCGTCGTAGGATAGTTCGTGATCGGGGTAATAGATGCATCTATGGTTCCACCCGTTCAAGTAGAAAAGGAGACCCTAGTCCGAAATCAAACATGCTTTCATCAAGGACGAGGTATCTAAACCTTAAAATAGGGTCCATTTGGGAGGTAAAATACCCGGATTGGTTAGCAAACATAGTAGTAGTCCATAAAAAAGGGAACAAATTAAGAATGCGTATAGATTGTAAGGATTTTAATAAGGTGTGTCCCAAGGACTCTTTCCTTTTGCCTAATATCGATTGCATGATCAATGCCACTGTCGACCGCGATATCCTCAGGTTTTTGGATGTCTATCCCGGATACAAACAAATACGGATGAACCCGGATAATCAGAAAGAAAAAAACCTCCTTCATCACTAAGTATGGCACATATTGCTATAACACGATGCCATTCGGATAAAAAACGCTGGTGCCACCTATTAATGCCTAGTAAATTAGATGTTCGAAGATCAAATAGAGAAATCAATGGAAGTTTACATTGACGATATGTTGGTTAAGTACTTGCGAATAGAGGAGCATTTAAAGCATTTGCAAGAAATCTTCAGCATATTGAAGAAGTACAATATGAAGCTGAACCCGAATAAATATGCGTTCGGAGTCGGTTTCGATAAATTCCTCGGTTCATGGTATCCAATTGGGGGAATCGAGATCAACCCCAAAAATATCAAAGCCATCGAAGATATCATGGTCGTGGACAATGTGAAGGCCATGAAAAGATTAACCAAGCGTATAGACGCCCTAGCGTGATTCATCTCGAGATCCTAAAGTAAGAGTCATCGATTCTTTACGCTATTAAAGAAGAACTTTCCATGGACCCCGAAATTTTGACTGGCCTTGGAGGAACTCAAGCTATATTTATCAAGCCCACCGCTGCTTCACACATCGAAGGCAGACGAACAATTATACCTGTACTTGGCAGTATTAAAGATAACGGTAAGTGGATTCTTGTTCGGGGAAGAACAAGGTACGTAATTTCCAATTTACGATGTTGGCAGGATCCTAGGTGAGGCCGAAACTAGGTACCCTCACCTAGAAAAATTGATGCTTGCTTTGCTAAGTGCCTCAAGGAAACTGAAACCATATTGCTGGTTCCATCCCATATGTGTTGTGACTACTTACTCATTACATAATATAATGTATAAACCTGAACTCTCGGGAAGATTGGCCAAATGGGCCGTGGAAATCAGCGGGTACGATATCGAGTATGGACCCCGTCATCCATTAAGTCTCAAATTTTGGAAGAATTTATTGCCGACGTTACACCGTCCATAATACCTGAGGTCGAAAAAGAGGTTTTATTAAATTTGGGGATGTCTTCGGGAATCTGGACCCTCTTTACGACGACGCCTCGAACGAAAAAGGGTCTGGCTTGGCATCATATTGAAGCCACCCACAAGCAATGTAGTTAGACAATCTATTAGAACTGTGAAATTGACTAACAATGAAGACGAGTATGAGGCCATGATTGCAGGTCTCAAACTAGCCAAAATCTTGGGGCAGAAGTGATCGAAGCTAAGTGTGACTCCTTCCTTATGGTGAACCAAGTTAATGGGACATTCGAGGTCAGATAAGAACAAATGCAAAGGTACCTAGATAAGTTGCAGGTAGGATTACACTAGTTCAAAGAGTGGACTTTACACCACGTACCGCGAGATCAAAATAGCAAAGACAATGCCCTTGCAAGCTTAGGGTCGTCGGTCGAGGGCGACGAGATCAACTAAGGGTCAGTCGTACAACTCATGATATTGGTGGAAGAGGGTCACGCCAAAATAAACTCTACAAGCTTGACTTGCGATTGGGAAACAAATATGTAGAATATTTGAAGACTAGGACGCTGCCCTCGGAACCAAAAGAATCAAGAACCATGCACACAAAGGCAGCTCGGTTTAGATGTACAAAGATGGAACCTTATTTAGAAGAGTGTTCGATAGACCACTAGCAATATTTCTAGGACCAGGAGATATCGAGAACGTTCCAAGGGAAGTTCACGAGGGCACCTGCGAAAATCATTCAGGCCCGAGTCATTAGTTCGAAAAGTAATCATATCCAGCTACTGCTAGATAGATATGGAAAATGATGCAAATGAGTTCATACGAAAATTTGATCAATGTCAAAGACATGATCCGATGATACATCAACCCGGAGAGTCGCTGCATTCAGTTTTGTCACTATGGTTATTCATGAAGTGGGGAATGAACACTGTTGACCGCCTTCTACGGGAACCCGATAAGGCTCAATCATATTGTTTATGACTAATTATTTTTTTAAGTGGATTGAAGCCCAGGCATATGAGAAGGTCAGGGAGAAGGAAGTCATCGAATTCATTTGGGACCATATTATATGTCAGTTTGGAATGTTGTCCAAAATCGTGTGCTACAACGGGAAACAATTTATCAGCAGTAAAGTGACCAAATTTCTCGAAGCCCATAAGATCAAAACCCTAGTGGGAACGGACAAGCAGAATCAACCAAAAAAACCATACTCCAAAACCTTAAAAAGAGGTTAACTGACGCCAAAGGAAAATGGAAGGAAATCCTACCGAAGTCCAATGGGTATACCGTACGACCTCAAAGTCCAGTATCGAGGCTACCCCGTTCTCCCTGATTTACGACACCGAAGCTCTAATATCGGTCGAAATCAGTGAACCAAGTATCAGATTATGATATGTAACAAAGGAATCGATTGACGATTCCATGAGTACGAGCCTGGAGCCAGATAAAGGTGTGAAACCGCACTCCTTCGGTTGGCCACCCAAAAATATCAGATCGAGAGATATTACAATTGAAGGGACAACCTTCGATACTTCAATATCATGGACATAGTACTAAGGAAGGTCACACTAAACACCCAGAAACCGAATGAAGGGAAGTTGGGGTCGAGTTGGGAAGGACCCTACGAAATTCTCGAAACATCGGAAAAGGGATTATACAAACTCGTGGCAATTAGCGGTAAACGACTACCAAATAACTGGAACATAACTCACTTGAAGTGATACTACTGCTAAGGTACGACCCCATTCATTTCCTTTTTGCTTAAATTTTTAATTAACACTTGCAAGTAACCAACAAGAAGCGACAAATATTTAGGTCTGAAAGCACGCATTGCACTTTTTTGCCCTTGGACCAGTTTGTCCCAAATGGGTTTTTTGGCAAGGTTTTTAATGAGGTAATAGTGGATCATGCTAACTTGGAAAAGTCTAATCATGTATTGGTGTGACGGATCGCATCAATAGTATTCGAGGCTTCTCTCTATAATCAACCTCAAATATTGGGGGGGCATTACCCTCGGATATAGACTTTAGCATGGAATGACAATTCGTGATTGAAGGATCTTGATAGATATGATTTATTGTAAGGGCCAAACAGTCAAATGAGTCATGCTCGATAGACTACTCGAGCCCTGGCACAAAGCATGGACACATGTATAACTAGTTTTTAGAAGAATAAAAAGAAGTCTCTTCCTTGTTGGATAAATATTTTGTCTTTTTTAAAATATTCCTCCCATTTCTCAAGGAATTTCCTACATCCGATCCCCTAAAGGTATCGAGCCCAAGGGCTACCTTAATATGAGTTCGAACAATCAATCTCACTCGGGGACTACCATTCGAAAACAAGCTCGGATGGTCTGGGCTATCAGAGTTCGGGGACGTAAGACCTATTAGGAAACACCCGATACTTATAGGCCACGTCCATCCCCACTCGGGGAGTGTTATACCAGGCAAGCTAAGATAACTGAAACCCTACGAAATTCTCGAGATAATTGGAAAAGGGATTATACAAACTCGTTGCAATGACCGGTAACCGACTACCAAATAACTGGAACATAACTCACTTGAAGCAATACTACTGCTAAGGTACGACCTCATTCATTTCCTTTTTGCTTATTTTTTAATTAACACTTGCAAGTAACCAATAAGAAGCGTCAAATTTTTAGGTCTGAAAGCACGCATTGCACTCTTTTCCCTTGAACCAATTTTGTCCCAAATGGGTTTTCTGGCAAGGTTTTTAACGAGGCAACAGTGGATCATGCTAACTGAGAAAGAAGTCCAATCATGAATTAGTGTGAAGGATCACATCAATAGTATCCGAGGCTTCTCTCTATAATCAACCTCAAATATTGGGGGGCATTACCCTCGGATATAGACTTTAGCATGGAACGAATCTTCTTGATTGAAGGATCTTGATACATAGGATTTCTTTTAAGGGCCAAACAGTCAAATGAGTCATGCTCGCATAGACTACTCGAGCCCTGGCACAAGCATGTACACATGTGTAACTATTTTGCACAAGAATAAAAAGAAACCTCTTCATTGTTGGATAAGTATCTTGTCATTTTAAAAAACTTCCTCGCATTTCTCAAGGAATTTCCTACATCCGATCTACTAAAGGTATCGAGCCCAAGGGCCACCTTAATATGAGTTCGAACAATCAATATCACTCGGGGACTACCATTCGAAAACAAGCTCGGATGGTCTGGGCTATCAGAGTTTGGGGACACAAGACCTATCAGGAAACGCCCGATACATAAAAGGCCACGACCATCCCCACTCGGGGGTGTTATCCCAGGCATGCCCAGTTACCTGGGAAGGACCCTACGAAATTCTCGAGATCATCGAAAAAGGGATTATACAAACTTGTGGCAATGAACAGTAAACGACTACCAAATAAGTGGAACATAACTCAGTTGAAGCGATACTACTGCTAAGGTACGACCCCATTCATTTCCTTTTTTCTTATTTTTTAATTAACACTTGCAAGTAACCAACAAGAAGCAGAAAATTTTTAGGTCTGAAAGCACGTGTTGCACTCTTTTTCCCTTAAACCAGTTTTGTCCCAAATGGGGTTTCTTACAAGGTTTTTAACGAGGCAACAATGGATCATGCTAACTTAGAATAGAAGTCCAATCATGAATTGGTGTGAAGGATCACATCAATAGTATCCGAGGCTTCTCTTTATAATCAACCTTAAATATTGGGGGGCATTACCCTTGGATATAGACTTTAGCATGGAACGAATCTTCTTGATTGAAGGATCTTGATAGATAGGATTTATTGTAAGGGCCAAACAGTCAAATGAGTCATGCTCACATAGACTACTCGAGCCCTGGCACAAAGCATGTACACGTGTATAACTATTTTGCACAAGAATAAAAAGAAGTCTCTTCCTTGTTGGATAAATATCTTGTCTTTTTAAAAACATTCCTTGCATTTCTCAAGGAATTTCCTACATCCGATTCCCAAAAGGTATCGAGCCCAAAGCCCACCTTAATATGAACAATCAATCTCACTCGGGGACTACCATTCGAAAACAAGCTCGGATGGTCTGGGCTATCAAAATTCGGGGACATAAGACCTATTAGGAAACACCCGATACTTAAAGGCCACGACCATCCCCACTCAGGTAGTGTTATCCCAGGAAAACCCAGATAACTGGGGGTGACCAGCGACTGGGCGACAACCAAGCTAAAAAGTCTACAGCCCAACAAAAATGGCTCAGAGACGTTCGACATCCGTATCAAAAACAAAAAGAACTTAAAATCTCTTATCCAATTCTAAAAGCTGCCCTCAACAAATTATAATCTATGAAAGTATAAGTACATTCGGGAAAAACTTTCGGTCACACCGAAACCCCACGATGCCTTAAAAACAAAATAATATTAAAGTCAAGGCTTGTTTGAACCCTGAGCATAACCTAAACTATTTCATGGTAAGACATTTTAATCTTTGCAAATATAAATGACAAAGTAAAGAACTTAGAAATTGCTGAAGGGGAAAAATGATTAATATATATATCAAAAATTACTTACAAGGGCCAAAATGGTCTCGATACAAATTCTTTACAGAGGGCAAACGGCCTCAACCAAAGGATAATACGAAAAGTAAAAAACAAAAAATATTTACAAAGAGCCTAAGTGGCCTAATCATTTCGGGGTCCGCCTCGTCACCCTCGGGATCTCTGCCACCCTCATACTTATCCAAATCTTTGGACTCCTCGTCGTCTTCGGGATAGGCCAGTTTTTGGCCTAGGCTTCGAGATATTTGGCACTCTCACTCTCAGTCGATAAGTCAAAACCCTAAGCATGAATTTCCTCAAGGGCCTCCCTTTCGAGATTGCCACTTAGCGTGCTCAATGATGTCTTTTGCTCGAACCTGAGCCACCTCGGCATCAGTGTTATAAACTTCCACCATTTCTTTAGCATCAACTTTTTATTAATCTGGCTCTCGACTTGACCATTTCGAGCTCCTTGGCCAGATTTTTGTGATCTGAGATGGCCGAATTCAACTAGGACTGGAGCTCCTCGATTTTCTTGGCCTACACGAAGGACTTCTTATTTACAGCTCGAAGCTAGAACTCAGCCGAAGCCAATTGTGCCCAGGCGGTCTCATTTTTTGAGGCCAGGAGGTCTCATTTTTTTAGGCCAGGCAATCCATGTTCTTTTTCCATTCTTCGGCTTCGCCCTTCACAGTATCCACCTATGACTGAAGTTATCCGATATGGTCAAGATTCTGTTGGACCTACGGGTTTGGATCATTAGCCATCATAAATAACTCATCATCAATGACCTCAACTTCTCTTCTTACCTGCCCGACCAGGTCGGCATGCTCCTTCTGAGCCACCTCCAGCTCTGCTTGAAGTTTCTTGACCTTCCCCTTATGTTGCTCACATAGATTTTTGTAAGCATCCCTCTTCTCAATAAGCTCTCGAGTATCGGCCTCATGTTGGTTTAACTCTTCTCGATATCAGAGAAAAGTCTCATGATAAAACACCGAGGCCTACAAACACAAAGGAATTTGAAGTGTCTCGTGGTTTAACTTTGGTTATCTAAGTACATAACAAAAGTTATTAAGAGGCATTCGAAGTTATCTGGTTTAATGCATGTTGGGCTTCGTTGAACAGGTAGGCTGCTTCCGCCTCGTTCATCTTTACTTGACCCTCTTTGGTCACCAGGCACCAAAGATAACTTGCAACCCCCACAAGGCCAGAATGGACTCGGGAATCCTTCAGAATAGACATAATAATCGACCGCTTCCTGTCAGGATCTGCACTCGAAGCTGAGAATTAGTTTACTAATTTTGGGCTCTTCCAGAAGGCCCGCTATTTCTCGAAGACGAACTCTTTTTTGGTACCGGTAAGTCACCGAACTCGGTGACTTTTTCTGAGGTGGTAGAGTCTAAATCATCAAAGAAGTTGTGGAAGGCGTCACCACACTTTAGGGCCCCTTATTTGTCATCCTTTTAGCCTCTAGGCATCATGGATCATGGAATATTTAATTGAGGGTTCTCAGAGGGATCTATCACTTCAAGTGCATCCTTCGGGGCATTATCTTCTGCCCGAGGAGCATCAGCCGCAGTCTCTTTGTCGGCCTCCTCTCTAGTTCGGAGGCTTCGGTCACTGCCTCCTGATCGGGCCCCTCGGTTTGAGGAAGTTCGGTGTTGCCTCGCACGTAGGCCACCAGTTGGTGAGATTCTTCTTCTTCTTCTTTAGACTCATCCCTCAGCCGCTGGATTGAGTCCGATGGGAGCTCTCGGGCACTGGTGCTTTCCTTGGATTTGCACACCAACCTCCTTTTTCAATTTTTTCTTCTACGAGCTTGAGCTTGAAGCCATTCTCCTCTTCTTCTCCTGCCTGGGAGAAGGGGACTCAACGGGGCTATCCTCATCACCTGATGGAGGCCTCATGGAAACATCCTTGGAAAGACCTGCAAAGAAAAAAGAAATAAATAAGAACTCAGCAGCACGAGGAACCCCAAGTGTTTTTGACTCGGAATATGATTTCTGTGAGAAAATGTCCTTGATCCAATCCTTGAGTTAAGGAACTAAATTCAGAACCCGAGAAATAGCTACATTGACACCATACATAGAAATGAAAGGTGAAAGGAGAGTAAAAATAAAATTCTAGCTAGGAAAAATGGAACTTTACTCACGTTTTATGTTCTTCTCCTTGGGGAACGACATGTCCTTAGCTGGGATCAGGTCCGAGGTCCTCACTGGGATAAATTGTCCTAGCTAACCTCGGTCTCGGTCTTGATCTTCATCGATGCTCGAGAACGTGAATTTAGAGGCCCGGCGCACAAGTTTAATTAGTCCCTCAGAAGAATCGGGGACTGTATAGGTGCATCAGATGTTCAACGGTGAATGAGCATCCATCAATATTGCTCACAAAAAATCGGAGAAAAAGGATTATCCTCCAAAAAAGGGGTGGATCTGACCAAGCACACCTCGTACCTTTTATAGAATTGGATGATCACCGGGTCCAACGGGCCTAGCATAAGTGTAAACACTTAAGTATCCTTTAACGTGGGTAGCCATATCTTCTTCGGGCCCAGGAATCACCACATATTTTTCGGCCCAGTTGCTGTCCTTTATGACTGTAGGGAGGGTCTCTTCGGTTATCGAGAAAATATACCTCAATTATTTCTCACCCCGGTTGGAAATGGGTGAAGGTTTTTCAACTTTGAAGTCGGCGGTCACCAAGAATAAACGCGTCAAGAGGAGGTTCCGACAATGGTTCCTTGCTGGCCCGCCGTGATGAAGAAGAAATTTTTGTAAGGAACTTTCTTAGAAGTCTGGCCATTTTCTTTTTAAGTAAAGGGTAAAAGATGAAGGAGAGGAAGTGAAAAGGGTACACTTAACGATTTGGAGTGAAGACAAGCGAGAGTTCTTACAAAGACCTCAAGAAATCTGGGTTCAAGTGCTATAAAATGCAAAGATTTTTAAGAACAAGAGTAGAGAATGTTTGGATGTAAATTTTGAATGACTGAAGAATGTAGTATTTATAGTTTTCGAATGACGGTTCAAAACTAGGAGTGGCCGACCAGCAACTGATGAGCATTTAATGCCCTTAAGACTTAATTAACGAGACATTTCGTTCATTTTGTCATTTCTGACACAGAGTATCGAGGCGAAAATCGGGGGCTCATATTTTTTTTCATCATTTACTCTTCGAAAAATGAGGGGACTATCTGTATACGGTCAAAATCGGGCTCGTTTATTGCACAACCGATCGGGTTTGAAACGTGATGGGTTGAAGATTGACGTCGGGTTCCATCGAGTCCATGACCCAAGAATCGATTCTGACCCTGAATGAGCTCGAGGGAACATTGCCAAATCAAATAACGAAAGGCGAAATATACGTAACCAGTCGGGTATCACAGTGGGAATCGTGACACATATTAATGAGAAACCAGCTAATTAGAAAATCATGAATTTTTTTACCTTTTATAGAATTGTACCTAAAGTAGGATTCCCCTACTATATAAGGGAGTCTGATTATTTGTAAATGATATTGTTACATGCATCTCAAAGCAATATAATATTATTTTCTTTTGGCAAGCTATTCCAGACCCCATTTGTGGGTTCATACCGGGCCTTTTTTGTCTTCTGCAAGTTATTTTTCTTCTGTAACTATTATCGTTTGAATTACATCCGGTTCAAGTGAGACAAACTTTTCAAGATTATAATTGTTCAAGTTTTACGGTTTAAATTTATTTTATCATTATTCGCTTTAATTATAATTCAATTTATCGCATTGTATAAATTTAATTCACTTATTCTTAAAATCACTTGCAAATTCAATTGTTATCCGATTTTGAGGGTAAACAATGTTCGATTTGACGTATATAGAAAATGAGATTTTACATGTATGATGTTCGCCAAAAAAATCATTCTAAAAGGTGTGACTAGGGATGTACAAAGCAAACCGATAAATCGCATCAAACTGATAATCGAGTCAAAACGAGAAAAATAATCCGGAAATGGTTCAGCTTGATTTGGTTTGATGTTAAAAAAAAAGTCCGACCATAATCGGTTTGATTTGATGTTAACTAAAAAATGTTAAATCAAAACCAAACCAATCCGACGTTACATGTATAGAAATTTTAAATATCTTTAATACATAAAATACTTATTGTAATATAATTTATAATATTTCATATACTTTTTTTATAGTTTTATCTTTTAATATATTATTTCAAGTTGGATTTAGAATCTTTAAATGCTCCAATAAGTTTTAATAAATGTTAGTAACTCAAATAATGCTAACAAAAGTTCAAACCAAAATCAAATTAATACTAATGCTAACAAAAGACATCCAATTGAAGAATAGGAATGACAATATATTGGACATCTATTTTTTTAGTTTTGCAATGATTTAGATAAAACTGCATAATCTATTTTTTTCTTTAATGTTTAGTTACATAATTAACAATACTTGTTAATTGTATTTATTTTAGCATGACTTAGTACTTTTATATTATGTTCATTTTTATTATAGATTGTTAATTAACAATATTTATTTTGTGCAATTTTATTATCTTTATTGTTGAATATTTTAGGATAATGCCATGACTCATCTTATATTTTGAATTATTTTCTTCAGAAATACCTTATTTAATTGTATCTTACTAGGACTAAAAACATATTTGGAGTACAAGTTATATATATTTTGTGTGCTATGAATACTTTATTGGAAATTAGAAAAAATCAAAATTTCGAGAAAATTCGAAATTAAAAAATACGAGTTTTGTTGGTTTAGTTCGGTCTTTATATTTAATAACCCGATACAATTGATTTGATTTTGTAATTGAAAACTCCGAACCAACTCGACCTATGTACACCTTTAGGTGTATGTAACATATTCATCTTCTAATAAATTTGTCAAATGACTCATGAAATGTCACATTCAACTCTTTAGGATATATATATATATATATATATATATATATATATATATATATATATATATATATATATATATATATATATATATATATATATATATGATCTTCCTAACAAGGTTTATTGCATGTTTTTCGCTTGAAAGTAAAATGACAATTTTGTTTAGAATTCAACAAAATCTCGTAAACAACCCTAGAACACATCTAGATCACTGTAGCATCTCTCTCCAGCGCCGCTTCACTGTAGCATGCGTGAAAAGTACATTTCGCTACTGTTCATCGTGCGGATCATCGGATTTTACCGTTAGTTTGTCACAAAATTTGCGTCACTTGATCCCCTTCTCTTTGGGATCATTTCCCAATTGAAATTTTCCTCTAATCCATAAACAATTATCCTACATCTTAAATCTAAGATTTGCGAATTGCTGTAGCATCAGTTTCTGAATTTGAATTCCATCAAATAATCCACACAATGTTTGTGATGGATTGCGGTTGGCTGAGCTTGCATCGATGGAAGTTACAGACTCTCCCCAGCCTCGTGCTGTGGGAGAGGATATTCAAAACTCTTCAGAAAATATTATCGGGACCAAACCAAGCTACGCAGCGTTACTAGCTGGAAAACAGTCTGCCGAGGCAAGTTCAAAGCTGGAACTCAGTCCTGTTTCTGTTCAAAATGGAATTCCTACTGTTGAATTCACAGTAGATGAAGTCAATTCATTCACTAGAGAGGAAGGTCTTCATCAAGCTGTTGTAATCAAATTTTCGTATGGAAAACCTACGATCCAGGAGTTGAGACAGATCCTGCCGAAACTTTTTGACGTCAAAGGAAAATGCAACATCGGACAGCTAGAACATCGACATATTCTGGTAAGATTTGACTTATTCGAAGATTTTGCTAATGTCATATCAAGAACATCTGGTTATGTTCAGTCCAAAGGAGACGATTTCTTCTTTAGGACATTCCCTTATACTATGGGATTCAATCCCCATGAAGAAACGTCAAAAGCGGTAGTTTGGATTTCACTACCAGATCTGCCAGCAAATTACTTTGCAAGGAAATCACTGATGTCCATTGCATCTGCTGTTGAGAAACCTCTTGCCGTAGATAAGGCAACGAAAGAACGCAAACGACCTAGTACGACACGAGTTAAAGTCTTGATTAATTTGATAGACAAACATCCAAAGAAAATCATGATTAAGGTTGTTGATATTAAATCTGGAAAATTGGTATATGACCAGCAGATTGTATTTGATAATCTTCCAAAATATTGTACTTTCTGTTATCATCAAGGTCATGAGAAAAAATTGTGTCGTTGGATTACAGAAGATCGTAATGAGAAAGCAGTTACTGCTAATGTTTCTGAAGGAAGGGGCAGTATGCCTAAGTCAGGGTGTGATGCCAGGGAAATATTGAATGAGATTAGTGCTGGTCGAAGAGGTGAAGTGTTTCAACATTCTGAGAATGTAGATGCTGCCAAAAAGACTGTCACTGTTGCAAATGCTAACGCTGCAGAATCTCTTCCAATTTCTCCTCCCGTCCAACTTCGTACAGAACCATCAGTTAGTTTGCAGCAGTATGCCTTCAGTGACACAACAAAGTAGTACACGAGCTGATCACCAATCCAAGGAGTTACAAGACTGTGATGAAAAACAGTCAGCTATGCTTGCACCAAATCTGAAACATTCTGATGCAACAACCATTCCAGCAAAGGAAATGACCAAAAGGACAGACCAATGCTTAATAAAGTCTTCAGTGCAGATTAGAACCATCGAGCAGCAACATTTGGCACAATGTAAAACAATTGGTGCATCTGTTAAACCAAAGGAGAAGTTGACACAGGTTACAGATCAAAATGTTTCCAACAGGTCATTGCAAAAGGAGGATTCTACATGTATAATTCATAATCTTGATGATCGAGCTACATTTGGGGCAGAGGATTCAACTCAGGCAACAAGCTCAGATGAGTCGATGGAGGAAATAATGAAGGATACTGCAGGTTATGCAACTACAAGTATTCAGACTAGCCAGGTGAAAGATCTGGAGGCAAAAGATCACCAAAGGCCAAAGGATGAACTTGCTCAACAATGTGCCTCGACAGTGTCAACTCCAGTGACTATTCCTGCAAATGTTGTGACTGAAAAACAGAATCATAATGTTTCTTCTGATGCAACAGAAGCTGGCAACACAAAAATTCCAGAAGCTAGGCTAACAGAAGAGCTACATCCTTTGCATAATTCATGCAACAAGGTCGTAATGCAGGTTACTCAAGCAGATGCTATTAAGGGGGAGGATGCGGACTACAAAAGTCCAGTTGTACAGACATCTCCAAAATTAGTTAATGCACTGGCAAAAATAGACAATAAGGAATCAACTAAATCTGGACAGAATAGGCAGAATGACATTATTCAATGCTCGACAATAATATCTTCTTCCAATCCACATGTCGAGACATCTTTCAAGTATTATGGAAAACCATCAACTTCCACTGGAAGTAATAAACAAGTTTTCTTTACCAGGAGGGACTTGGTTATTAATTCAAAACTGTGGAAAGACCAATGAGATTATGACGACGACGAGGGTTGGGGAGAAGGATTTGATGCTTTTTCATCGTCAGACGATGACCAAGATTTTGAGGACGATACTTATGGAGAGGACAATGATGATCAGTTATCAACTCAAAGGAAGTTAGCAAAAGTTAAGGGTAATGCTTATCCACAAATAGTCCCAAAGTCAAGATCCAATTTGAATTGCAATGCTCCTTTTTTTTCCAAGAAATAATTCAAAACCAGGTGCAAGTCTAGCTGCTAATTGAATCGCAACATCAATGCCTATAGATGTCCAAAATCAGATTGTGTCAAATAAACCAAACAATTCTTTGGGGAAAGGACAGCAACAGATTGTGTTAAGTGCTTTAGAAGTCAAGCTACAGAATACTCAATTCATGAAAGAGGAGATAGGAAGACACATATATGAAGAGGGGGAGGAAGAAGATATCTTAGCACATTGCAGAGCAGAAGCGACAAGAAATGGAGATTTATCACCGATGCATAGTAAAACACTTAAGAAATCTCGTGCAAGAGATACAAGTCGTGATGAACAGGATGGGAGAACTCGATAACATACGGAGACCTCCGATGAGAATCGCAAAGCAAAAGCAAGTCATGCAACCTTCGGTTACAAAGCCTAATCGTTCGAGGAACAAGCGAGAAGTTTAAAGGCAACTGGAGATAATTGTTCACAAAAATGGAGAAAAGTAAGAAATACATCCTTTTCTCTACCATCACTTTAAGTTATGCTTCTTTGTATTCTATTTCGGGAAGCTTTTTAGGGCCTTGATAGGATTTATAAGGTAAGGTTACCGTCGGTATTTGTTATATGGGTGACAATACTGGTGCCCCCCCATATCATATAAACCCATCTTTCTGTATTTTTCCTTTGCTTGTTTGTACCATTATCACAATAGGCTGAATACGGTAAGGTTAGGCCGGTTGCTATATCATTAACAACTCTGGCGATATGATTCCCTTACTTGTATTCGACCTATTTGTGGTACTTTTGTTTTCTCCTATTTATAAAATCTAACCCTAGGCTTTGCCTAGTGGATTGCCAAAAAAAAAACAATTTTGTTTAAAATTGATCAAGGCAATGGACAATTAATAGGGGTATTTTACGTAAAGCAAAAATGGGTATCTTGCTATATATATATATATATATATATATATATATATATATATATATATATATATATATATATATATATATATATATATATATATATATATATATATATATATATATATATATATATATATATATATATATATATATATATATATATATATATATATATATATATATATAATGAAACAATAAAAGAATAAGAGCAATTTTGCAGAGAAAGAGAGAGAAATTATTATTGAATTTTGGGGTTATTTACAATGGGGTAAGACCCCTCTATTTATAGGAAGAAAAATGACTTAGCCTCAAAGTAAAACTCTCTACCAGATAGACATTCACTCCAAATAAAATTTATTCTTTACACTCCCCCTTGAATGTCTACTCAATAGGTAATGTGCCTCATTAAAAACCTTAACTAAAATAAAACCCAATGGGAAAAAATTCTAGAAAAGAAAAAAGAGTACACATGTTTAGAAATGCGCCTATTGGTTGCCTCGTTAAAAACCTTGCAAGGAAAACCTGGTGGGACAAAACCTTGTAAGGGAAAATGAGTGCAACGCTCATTAACTCCCCCTGAAGAGAGCATCAATTCACATCCTTGAGCCTTCGCATTCCAATCTTGTGCACCATTTTCAAGAGATCGTTGGTAGAGATTTGATAAATAAATCAGTCATATTAACTATAATAAATATTTGCACCTTGAAATCATAACTCGTGATAGATATATAATGTCTTCACAAATATCATGGAATGGCTCTTCAATATCTCCATAAAGGTATCCTCGCTATCACATTAATATGCTTATAGTTTTAGCAAGATACATTTGTGCATAAATTGCACTGAGGAAGTGGTACCTCAAGATCAAGAATTGTAGATGCTTCAAGCAACTTAAATCCTTCATGGATTGTCATATAAGTTAATTCATATAAGCCATATTATAGACTTAGAAGCATATCAAGTTTTCATGTCATGCTAGATAAATAAGATATCGAAAACTGATTGCACATACCATTGACTTTATACTTTTAAGTATTTGAACTACATGTCCAAAACTACATGTCTTTCATATGGAATCAATTTTACTTGAATTGTATCTCTTCCATTTGGCCAATACTTTTGTGTTTATATTCGATAGACTTAAGATCCTCATCTATAGATAGAGCTATGATAGATGTCGTCGACGAACATGTTATATCGGTTCCAATAAATTTTCATAAAGACATAACATATAGATCTCTTCATTCATATATTCAGGTACTTGAATCTCTCATGAGATTTTATTTAGTGTTATGTCATGTGATCTTCTAGATCACTTGCCTCCTCTATTATGATCACTTTGATCATTTGCTCATCTTCTTTATCAAGAAGTTCTATTTAAAACTGATTTGTCTATACGCTTTAAGCGTACCATAGATTTTGTCCTTCTAGGACTTAATATGAGCATTTGCAATGAGAATATAGTTACTTTCTTTGGGTCAATAAATGCGTATGGCATGCTTTGCAATACGTTGCAAATGAATTATCTTTTTATGAACTTCAAGTTCTTATTATCCTATTCGAGGATCTTGATATACAAATGATAATCCGTTCGACGTAACGTTTTCTTAATTGTTTATCATATCTCCCCCTCATGTTAGAAAAGCTAACTTGTTTCCTCAACTTTGAGAATCCATCTTTGTGCGTTATGGTGTTAACTAAATGTACACCGCACATAAATGATAATAAGATGGAATTATTTGGTTCCTGGGCGTGAACCATCTGTGAGGGAAGAATGTAATCTACTTTCGTATATAACCTATATCAAATTGATATAGATAACTTTGTTCTCGTAAGCAAGAGTTTAACTATTAAGTAGAGGCACTCAATAAGTTATTTTGCTAAACCAATTATGATGTAAACCAACTTATCAAGATGAACTTCTTGAATAGAAAATCTGGAAATTATGCTCGAAAATAAATTACTGAGCAAGTTACCACGCAAGCACCAGCCAGGTTGCAGGTTAATAATAATCGCACATGTAACCATCTCATAGATGCATCTTATGTGGTATACATGGTAGATGAATGGGCCCCAATTCACCTTTGATATTTTCAGAATTTATGGGATTCAATCCCAACTTTAGTTGGTCAATTAATTAATGAGAACAAGCAATATAAGAGAACCCATAAAGAACTTTCTAGTTCTTTAATATTTACTCATGTGAATTCTCTATTATTTTTGCACATCATATTTAAATTGATATGACTAAACTGATTATGCCAACTGAATAAATTATCAATATTGATAAGTTCATGTTATACCATGACATGTGCAATTATCAATAAAACTCCATGTTTATTGTGATATGAGTTTTATATCAATAAACATCCACTTTATTGTGGCATTCTTTTATTTGTGTAGTACAAACAGGAGAATAAAGCAATAGCTTTTCACATACATATTATCCCGCTACAAGTTGTAGTAATAGAAGATATCAACTCTTTCCTTTATTTATAGTCTCAATATAATCAATTGCTTTCGCATATACTTTGGAAACTGAATACATTTCTTTGAGACTTACTACAACACAATACCTTATTGGTAATCAATTGTTTCTCCAAAATATTATAATTGGCTCTTCTAGAGCTCTCAATTAATTTTGTTCTACCACATATTCATCAACATCCATATGGTGAATATCTCTTTTAAAGAGAAAGTTATACCATTATGGTCATGGTCAAAATTATATGCAAGATATGTTTCTTGCATTATTGTTATTCTTTAATAATCACATTGCCCAAATAAATTTTATTTGGCGTACAATAAGTACATGACCAATGACCATTCATAATGATATTATTTTCTTATTTCATCTCAAACCTCCTTCTAGAGGTGAGTGTGGTATATTCACCACGACTAGCACGTTCATATTCTTCCAAGAATGAGTATGTATTCATAAATTAGATGTTGTCACACTCACATAATGAATGGACCATAATCATCTATATGTGCTTTATAAAATCTCATATTGTCAAATTGATGACAAATATTACTTTCACAGAGTGAAGGATTATTTTGAGAATCCTTATTATCTTCATATCACAATGATGACGATTATAATTTCGTCTATTGCCACGTCCACATGCATTGATACATTCACGGTAATAATTTTGTCTTCTTTCAGACTTATCACTTACTGCGATCACATTCTCTTAAGGGAATGAGAATGGAGCAAATTCAATGGGACGGATTTTTAATTCTTTGCCCACAATCATACATGAATTTGATCATGGCAAGACATAGAAAATTTACCACGTTGGGTGGTTATAATATCTTTCAAGCTACCTTAAAGTTGCAATCAAAATTTACCGTCTATGCTTGTATTTAAAATCAAATTATAGAATTGCAATAATTTGAAGAAAAGTAAAATACTTACCTTAAATCTAGAATTAATCTTGAAGGAAGTTCATAGAACGATTAACAATAATTATGCTCAACATTATATAAAAATTGAGCATCGTGCATGTATCCAAAGGCATAGTTTTGAAGATTTGCGTGAGCCCCTCTTATGGAGATAAGAGTAATATTCTTCATGAACGTCCTCCTAAATTTAAGACTGACATTCCAAGCCGTAATTCCTAGCATCAGAATGTAATTGGGAGAATAAGATTTCTTATAAGTAGAATTCTTTTTTTTTTATAGGTAAAGAGTAATCCAGTTCTAAGAAATACTCTATATAATTATAACTGCCACCCCTCACGTGAAGTTAAGCACTTTGTAATTACTTATATTTCGTTTTAAAACTACAATCAATTTATTAGGAGTATTAGACAATAACCAAATAAAGCTTGGTCCATAGGCAGAAACCTAATATCCGCCATCAAATCCAAAAGAAAGGCGTCTTTGAGTTAAACCAAGGAAAAAACTATGCTTTCATAGCTACTGTGCCGCCAAGCACCTTCCTTCAACCCTATGTGCTCCTTTTAATTAACCAACAATATTTCTTAAATCCACAAGTTAGAAACTTACTCGGCAACTTAAGTTGCCTTATTACAGCGACCAGGTTCCTCTTTTTCATTACTTTACATGGCCAACTTACCAAAAGGACTTTGTAATAAAACAATAAAAACGAATGCTTTTATACCCTGTCTAGTTATCGTTTACAGGATACCAAAAGGAAATAACAGTATTCGATCATTCGATGCATACAATCATTTTCAAATAGATCTAAACAATATCTAGATTTACGCGTCAAAGTTATCGGCGAAACCAAACTCATAGACATAGTCGAATAACTCATAATTACGCGACTACAATATGCACCAATCACGACAGTATATTCCTGTATATAATCCTACATATATACAAATATACATCATGTTATCTAGTTAGACGCAAGCAAGTTCTGACAGTAATTGATGGAAAATAGGTATGAACAGCGGAAGCAAATAGCCACGATCACTTGCATGTAATATAGACAACACACAATCACAGATTTTAATCAAACATAAAATCGATACTTATCTCTTAAAGCATGACTGCGATCGCGAGAAGCCTCCAAGCAAGAACGAAACTATCCACGAGATCATCCTCCAGTTCTACAGTCTTCTACTGTGTGACCCGAATAATGCATGATGCTATTCCTAGCCTTTACAAAGTTTTGATCTTTTCCATTATTTTCCCAAATACTGCTTTTGCCATTCTCTTCAAACCCATTTTTCCATAATACAACAATGCAAGTTGGTTCAAATCAACATTATTCGCCACGAAAAGCCCATGATCACACATCAACTTCTCGGCATCTCCTTCAACCCCGACTCCAACGAATGTGAAATTAGGGTTACTCAGAAATTGTGCAAGGTATCCGGGCATGGAATCTTTGTGTAGGAGTTGAAAAAGAAGCGAACGTCGGCCTACACAAAGTTGGAGAAGAACAACTGGTTGTTTGTGTTTGAATTGAAATATGGAAGCCACTCGATATCAAGACCAATAAGGAGCTTGTGTAGTCTTGGCCTATGAATATTTATAGTATGCAAAATCCAGTCATTGACCAGGACTGCATTCTTGGTTACAGTAACCTCTATTTGGTCACTGTAGAAAGAAACTCCATACACTTCAGCCATTGATAAACAACCACCCTCTACTCAATTAGTTAGAGTCTCGTGCTGATAACGTATTATGAAACAATAAAAGAACAAGAGCAATATTGCAGAGAAAGAGAGAAATTCAATGGGGTAAGACCCCTCTATTTATAGGAAGAAAAATGACTTAGCCTCAAAGTAAAACTCTCTACAAGATAGACATTCACTCCAAATAGAATTCTATTCTTAACAATATATATATATATATATATATATATATATATATATATATATATATATATATATATATATATATATTAGGTTGATAGAAAAAGCATAAAATTCCATTTTATTAAAAGGGTGATTAATTAGTACATATTCATTTCTACCTTTTACTATATATATATATATATATATATATATATATATATATATATATATATATATATATATATATATATATATATATATATATATAACTGATTGTTTAGGTTGATAGAAAAAGCATAAAATTCCATTTTATTGAAAGGGTGATTAATTAATACATATTCATTTCTACCTTTTACCATGATAAATTCAGGTAATCTGGGCTAAACACCGTGTGTATATGTTTTTTCGTCGTGGAATTTCATTAGAGGTGAAGCAAAATATTGACTACAGGGAATATTGATATTCTTTTCGACTTTTAATGGTCCAAATTGATTGCCATTTTTGCTTGACGGAAATACACAAATCTGGAAAACAAATTCACAAATAAAACGAGTAGTTTTCTTACTTTTGGGGTAAATTAGAGAATAATAAAACAGTGACACCAATGCATTCTTCGTCCAATTTCAAAATACTTGATATAACAGTTAAAAGCGCACTCTAGTTTCACAGTTTGTAAATAAATCCCCAGTAACAACAATCCAAGGGGAAGGACAATCCATTTGGCTTACTAACAAAAGCATAGACCAGCTCATATCTAGAAGAAACAGATTGGAAGTGGTAACAGCAGTACATCTCAAAGGAGCCCTCTCCTTCTCTTGTAGTCGCTGACACTTAAAGTTAGTGCATGTCTTCTCCCATCATTCTCAGGAACTCTACATCCAACAGTTGCTTCTATCCTCTGTTTTCTAGCCATAAATCCTGCTTGGGATCCTTGAGGCCCTCCGAACTTCTGAAGCACTGTCAATGAGATAGGCAGATCGAAATCATGTAGCGTATTTGATTCTGTTCCTAGATCAAACGGAGCAATAGTATCCACCAACTTTCCAGCACCTGCTGCAGCCTGCAAGGCTGCTGCTGTAGCTGCCATTCCTCCATCGGCAATTCCACCAGCCCCATTATTATCTACAACTGCCAATGCAGCAGCAGCTTCCCCATTTGATGCACCTTCTGCTGCTTCATTAGCACTTTTTGCAAAATAATTCGTAGACCTAGTCCACCTTCTCGAGAAGGGATCATACCCAGCCTCACCAGCTTTTAACAGTTGATTCACTGGTCTGAGTTCTGACGCATTCTTGAAATTCTCGACCCTATTCTTTCGGTTCATCTCAGCCAGCCTGCGGGCCTTGTCATCTTTCTCTTGGGCCTTCCTGCTAGCCTCCAGTTCCTGCAGTCTTGCCTTAATCCTCTCAACCTCTGCCTCATCATTCCTCATTTTGGCCACTTCCATCTCCCTTCTCAAACGATCCTTCTCAGCAGCTACATTGAGCGGCCTCCATGTTGCAGATTTTTTCTGCTGCACCATCTGCTTTACAGTGTCAGCAGAGTAAACGAATGTGTTAGACTTCTGTATGGCCTCTTTTTTTTCCAACACATCTTGTTTACTGGGCATACGACCACCACTTCGTTCTACTTCCTTTACCCACTGATCAAACTCATCCCTTAGAGGAGGAGAGTCTGACACCATAGCCATCTGCCACCTAGCGGCAGAGCTATCATTTGCCCAAACAAGATTTAGAAATTTGAATGTGGTTTTATTTTCTAGCTTGTACTGTCGATTAGGATCAGTGGCATCAACATTGCGAACAATACAGAGCCTGTAGATAGGACCAGACCTTGACCTCCCAATGCCAACTCGTACAAAACAACCCACAATTAACTCATCAAAGAAGGGCTCCATAAACCATTTCGCCAGTTTTGACCGCCGAATGGTGATTCCTTTTATATCCTCAAACGTTGGCAACTGTGACTCTGGTGATTTATCATCATCACTGTCATCCATTCCTTCATCGCCTGATGAATCCCCCTCATTACTGTGTGAATCGCTTTCCCCCCTGGTAGGACTACTACCCAGGGCTGCAGCTGTAAAGCTTCTACGTTTGACTGGTGAATAACCCCTGCCTCCCGAACCTTTTCGACCTGCATCCCTCAGTTTCCAGTTACCCTCCGGATCCTGCTGTCTTGCTCGTTTTGCTCGTATCTCATTCAATGCATCATCTCTATCAGCTGCCCTGTCCAAAGCTCTTGTTGATGAGCGCATGCCACGTGAATGTGAAGGGGGTGAACTTGGTTTCCTGGGTTGGCTCCTATTCTTAATTTTTCCAGAAATTTTTTCCTGCAGACTCCTGTCAGATTTCTTCGATGCACGATCAGTCAATATCATTTCTCTATCCAGTTCCGACATCTGAGCAAGCTTTTGCCTGTCTTCTTCGTCCTTGTAAAGATCACTGCCAATAGAATCATCATCACTATCACGCTCATCCCCATAACCATCTTCATCATCGTCACCTTCTCCATGACTACTACGATCATCATCTCTTTCCGGAGGGTCCAATCTCTTCTTGAGAGGAACTTGTGAACCGGAAAGCTTTCTATTCGAATACCCACGATCATTATCAGAATCATCGTCCCTGGAATCACTTCCATCATCAGAATATGAACTCTTGTGATGCCTTCTAGACGATGGAGGCGGGCGATTCCTTCCGCCCGTATTAGTTCTACCAGCAGCCTCCAAGAGCAAATCAGTTAACTCTTCTTCCATGATCTTCTCCACTCTACTTGGCAATTAACAACTTCAAAAACCACGTAAAAGAAGAAAAATTTGAGTTAATATTTCGATAATTTACCCAAAATGAAAGCAATAAACACAATAATTAGCAGATTGACAAGGAAATATTAATTTATAAGTCAAAATCACCCAATTGAAACCCTAAGGCTGGATACAGAATACAAAAAGAACAGGCAAATATAGTATGCTGATGAACCAAACAGGTAACTACCGATTCAGATCCATTCAACTATATTAATCATTCAAAAATTCTAAATTTCTGCTCAATCAAGCCAAAAATTTAGCACTAAAATAATTGCAAAGCGAATAACAGAAAGGATAACAACTAAGGGATTGAGTGAGAGAGGACAAAAAATTAGAGACATACAATTCGATACAGCCGGATTATGACAAGAACGTGGAGAAGTTCGCCGGACGGAGATGAGAAGGAACAAATTAGGGCGCAGAGCTGAGAATGGTTGGGCGAAGGCAGTTAGCGGTTCGGATTTGGATTTAGGGTCCATTTGTTGGGCTTGGGCAAAATATTTTTAAAAGGTTTAAAATTGGGAAATCTCTGTATAGCTGCCATCTAGTAGCCCGTAAATGTATATTTTATTTAAGGATTTTTTACATATACATCCCATATAACAAACCTTATAACCACTCATGTTTAAGGTTAGTATTTATTACATTTTAGTATACCATATTTCAAAATATGTACCAAAATTGAATTTTAAGGTTTAATTACCAATCATTTATTAGGGGCTTTATTTGTGGAAGAAAATAATATTTCCATATTTTCTTTCCCCATTTTTTTCTCTTTCTTCCACCAGATTTTTAACATTATTAATTAACCCCACGTTTTTTTGTTAATTTTTATATTTCTTCCATAAAACGCTAACATTTCCCAATAAAAACTACACCCACCCCACCCCCCGTGTACTTTTACCTTTACCTTTACCTCTTTCTCTTCTGTTCACTGTTTCTCTCCATTGTCATCTTCTCCATTAGCAGCATTCTCTCGCCAAAAATCCTCAAAGTTCTTCAAAGAAAACATATTTTCAGTGAAAAAAACTTATCCATATTCAAAATGGTGAAAAAACAGAATACCCCCAAACGTCAAAATATAGGCGAAATTCCATCATTTGATTTGGGTGTTTTAACACCTAAATCTCCAGTAAAAAGACAACCATCTGTCCATGCAAGTGGAAAAGAAAGTGTTCCAGCATCGCCGAGACAAATACGAGTTGAAACTCGAACAAAGCACTTGCAGGAGGTTGATGCAACCGGTGTTGAAATTGAAGCCGACAAACAACGCAAGCGAAAAGGGAAAAGCTTGATGGCGGATGATGATGATTTTGTGGACGATTCACCCAAAGTTCAAAAAATAAAAATACAGAAGGTGTCTCATTCACCCTCAAAGCAAAAAAAAGGTGAAACCCTCTAAAAAACCCACAAAATTGGTTCAACAACAAGTTTCGGTTAAGGTAAACAACTTTTTTTTTTATCTACAATGTTTTGTAGTTTAATATTTTTTTGGAAAAAATAAGAATTCAATTCTTTTTTTGTCGTCTAAGTGTTTTTTTGTAAAAATTTAATGTATTATTGCATGTTAGGGTTGCTTATACAAATTAATGTAGTGTTATGTAATGTTTTATTTGACAATGTCACAGCTGAATCAAAATTGTATATTTTTGTCGTTTTAGTAGTTTAATGTAGTTTAATGCAATGATTATTTGGAAGTGTTTTAATTGGCCTAAATTTCATTGATTTAGTATACTGTGGAATCAAATATGTAGCTGTTAACTGTAGTTTGTTGTGGTTGAATGTAGTTTCATGTGTATCTTGTAGCTGTTATACACAGTTATTTGTAGTTTAAATGTAGTTATTTGTAGTTAAATATAGTGTTCAATAACTGGCTATTGAACTGGGGTTAAATGTTGTCATTTGTAGGCATTTGTATTTTGATTTCTTCCTGTTTTCTTTCCTCTTCTATGCTCTGTTAAATGTTTATATTGGACAAGTGGTATCCAAAAGCTTCTATTATCTAAACATCTTTAAGTATGTCTTATTATATCCAAATGTAGTCCTTACTGGCTACAATTGACTACATATTTCATTATCTACAATTGCAGTAACTACAGATTGCATTAACAAAATTTAAAAACAACTGACTAAATATAACTACAATTGAATAAAATCTGTATGTAGTTGAACACTAAAGATTGCATTTAAACTACACAATGCATTAGTGTACTTCTATTGCATGTTAGGGTTGCTTATACAAATTGTAGTTAAGTGTTATTATTCGGAGTTAATGTGTAATTGTTTGGCAGAATATAGTGTTGAAAAAAATTTGTAGTCAATTGTTGGTTTTTGTAGTTTAATGTAGTGTTATGTAATATTTTATTTGACAATGTCACAGCTGAATCAAAATTGTATATTTTTGTCGTTTTAGTAGTTTAATGTAGTTTAATGCAATGATTATTTGGAAGTGTTTTAATTGACCTAAATTTCATTGATTTAGTATACTGTGGAATCAAATATGTAGCTGTTAACTATAGTTTTGTGAATGTAGTTTCATGTGTATCTTGTAGCTGTTATACACAATTATTTGTAGTTTAAATGTAGTTATTTGTAGTTAAATATAGTGTTTAATAACTGGCTATTGAACAGGGGTTAAATGTTGTCATTTGTAGGCATTTGTATTTTGATTTCTTCCTGTTTTCTTTCCTCTTCTATGTAGTCCTTACTGGCTACAATTGACTACATATTTCATTATCTACAATTGCAGTAACTACAGATTGCATTAACAGAATTTAAAAACAACTGACTAAATATAACTACAATTGAATAAAATCTGTATGTAGGTGAACACTAAAGATTTCATTTAAACTACACAATGCATTAGTGTACTTCTACCTATAACTACATTACATTTAACTACATTTGTATATAGGTAAAATGAAATATACAGAATTGAAATACATATACAGAATTGAAATACATATGGGCTCACTGTTTCAATATACAGAAAAATGTAGGAAAAATGTAGTTTGTATGTTAAAAATGTATTTTGTGTGTTTAAAATGTAGTTATATGATATGTTACATTATATATTGTAATTCTGAAATCTAGCTTCATTCTAACGACCATTAATGTACTTTTTTTGCAGAATGGACCTTACTATGCACAACATAATGTTGATTATGGTGTGATACGGTTCCATAGCTTGTGCGATGCAACGATTCCATCCCAGATAAAGTCTTTATTATCCCCAACACAATTATGTGCTTTCAAGAACACTTGTTTTGGTTATTTACTAGATATGCCCCCTATCTGCATGCAGAACCAATCTATTCATCTTTTAATGAAGTATGAATTATCAAAGTCTACTTGCGACTATTTTTCTGTTCTTTTAAATGGGCATAAATTGATTTTCACTTTGAGGGATTTTTGTTTGATAACTGGGTTTAACTGTGTTGATAGTTTATCGGACCATGGTTACAATTCTAGTTATGTTAGCCATTTAATGACTAAATACTTCCCTAACAAATCTCGGGTAGAGAAATCGCTTTTGAGAAATGTAGTGACATCCAAATCCTGGACAAATGATTTGGATGCTGTACAGTTGTGTGTCTTGTATATGTTGGAATTCTTTGTTTGTCCTTCTGATAAGGACAATGTTTGTTTGATAGACAAATTTACTTTTTTTCTTATAGAGAGTGGTCATTTTGATTCGTACCCATGGGGTACAAAATCTTTTAAGAAAGTTCTTGAGTCTGTCAGACATCGTCTCAGTCCCAACGTCCATTCTTATCTTATACGGGGATGATCGTTAGCCTTACAAGTGTGGCTGTACGAGTGCTGTTCTTCTGTCAGCACCGAGCTTGCTATACGGTGCTCTGACTCCATCCCCCGTATTTTAAGATGGTCGGCTACAAAAGGACAGATTTGGTTGAATGTTTTTGAAGAAAAATTCATCAAGCCTGAGTGGCTCAAGGTATTCTTGTTAACCTTTGTGTAATTCTTCAATAACTACTATAGTAACTACATGACATCTACAATTTCTTTCAAATTTACTTCACTGTCTTCATCCTTCTTTCAGTTCTCAAACTTGGTTGCATCCGGGGCCGAGATTGGAGCGCTCAACCTCCCAGTAAACCTTAATATTGAAGATGAAGAGGTTACTCAACCTTCAAAAGTCCCATCTGCTGCTTCTCCGACAGTTCGACATGAAGAGGCTAAATCTTCAAATGATATGGAATCTGTAAGAAGCCAGATGAGGAAGTTGGAATAGAAGATTGAGCAGGTACTGTTAGAATTTACAGTTGTGTAGTCATTGTTTACTACCAATTGAAATCATTCCTTCGACATTGTAGTTTCTTTTTATTTTAGTGTAACAAATCGAATATTCTTACCAACTCACATACATATTTAATTTTTAGGTGGCTGGAAAGTTAGATCAGATGAGGAATGATGTTTTTGATGAACTCTCAAAACTTCGAGAGTTCATAGATCAATCTTTGAAAAGATTAGTGAATGCTGTCAACAATAGAAATGAATTGGATGACTCCAAGGTAAGAATTTACATATATTTATTCTAACACTAATAATAGTTATGATAATCTATTCTAACACTAAAACATTACTATCAAAATGTAGTTTGCTGTTACATAAATTGTAGTTCCTGAACAATACATTTCAATACAATTGAATACACTAAAACTACTGTTTGCATTAATGTACAGTTTTGAACTACACTTTTGTAGCTGTTATTTGTAGTTTTGTAGATGTAATTTGTATTTTGTAGCTGGCTCAATGTTTTAATATACAGACTTGAACTACATATGACTTACCTGGTTCACTGTTATTTGTAAGTAACACTATATATAGTTCAAGTTTGTGTATTTCAATTTTGTTATAACCAAATCTAGTTATATGTATTCTAGTTATAAGTCATCACATTTGGTCTAAGTCTGTATTTTAAATGTAGTTATCTGTAGTTAAATATAGTGTTCAATAACTGGATTTTTAACAGGGGTTAATTGTAGTCATTTGTAGGCATTTGTATTTTGATTTCTTCCTGTTTTCTTTCCTGTTCTTATTATATCCAAATGTAGTCCTTATTGGCTACAATTGACTACAGATTTCATAAACTACAATGCAGTAACTACAGATTGCAGAATTGAAATAAATATTGTGTATACAGGATTGAATTGAAATAAATATTGTGTATCTGTTATTTGTATTTTGTAGCTGGCTCACTGTTTCACTATACAATCTTGAACTTCATATGACTTAGCTGGCTCAATGTTATTTGTAACTAACACTATATAATATTTATGATAATGTATTCTAATACTAAAACATTCATCTCACAATGTAGTTTGCTGCTAGTTCAAAAAGATATAACGAACATAATGAAGCAGAGAAAAACAAAGAATTTCAGTTCAATTTTGGTCCTCAAGTCCGTGCAGGCCCCAGTACAACAGGTATCTAGATAATTCATACATACATATATACTTCCATCTTGAATTGCTAATAAAAAATAAATTTACCTGTTCAGCTCCTTCTTCTCCTCAACAACTTGAACAACAAGACAATGTTCCACATTCACCAATTCATGGTGTAACTGTGACTGAAATTGTCGAAGAATGCATTGAAAAAGAAGAGGAGATTGGAGTGATGTGTGGAGGAACTGAAAATAAAGGCGTGACACTGGACGATTTTGAAATTCCAGAAAACCTATCACAAATGGTCATGTATGGTGACCCAATTCAAGTTGATTCAACCCCTCTTCATCAAGGAAGAACAAGGTTACCTGGAAAACATGCACGATCACCATTCACGCCACTCTACAGTATTGAAGGTAGCACGTCTTTTGGGCCAAAGTTTTTTTACATAAAGCACCCATTCACAAGTCCCATTGGTGAAGATGTTGATCCTCAACTAATAGATAGTTTTACTACCTGGTTATACCATCGAAGTGACAAATCATCTAGGAGGTATGGTGCATAAATGTCTTATGTTGTATGTATTTGTTTTACTTTTCTTTCTATTTAATTTAGACTTTAAAGTTGCCAATGTTTTTGTTTTTTGTAGTTGTTTGTTTAATTATATTATTATTACAGGAGGAAGAACTTCTATTCCATGAAGGATAACCATCTCAATCCTTTGTTGGATTTGGGTTGCGAAAAAATAGATAAGAAGGACTGGTTCTACGCCCTTGCTCACCCCGGACAGCTAATAAATTGTACAGTAAGTATATGGATTATCATTGCAGTTTTGTCTTTATCTGGTATCAGGCTCACTGTTATGTAGTTATTGAACACTACAGTTAACTACCAACGACTACATTTAAAATACTGATTGCCTTGATGTGTACAGACTTATAACTAGATTACACATAACTAGAATGGGTTATAAGTAAACTGAAATACACAGACATGAGCTACATATTTTTTAGCTCTTATTTGCATCTTGTAGATGTTATTTTCACTTTTGTAGCTGTCAAACTGTTATACATAGCCATTATTTGTTTTCTTTCATCTTGTATGCTCTGTTAATTGTTGATATTGAACAACTGATATCCAATAGCTTATTCTATCTAAACATCTTTAAGTATGTCTTATTATATGCAAATGTAGTTCTTATTGACTACAAATGACTACAATTGAATACATTTGCATTAACTACAAATTGCATTAAATACAGATTGCTTTAACTACATTTAAAGTCAATGCACTACATTTAACTACAATTCACTACAACATGTAGTTTATTGAACACTGTTGACAGCATTTTAAAGACAGATTGCCTTAATGTACAGACTTGAACTACATATTATAAATGCAACTTTTACTTTTTTCAGCACATCGATGTTATAATGTACTATTTGAGAAAGAAGGGGAAATATGGCCCCAACAACAACTGTAGATTTACAACAACAGACTGTTTGTTCAAGACAAAAGTTGAAAGTATCTATGATAAGTTCTCTACTGCTCCAATTAATCAAAGGAATTCTGTTGTAAAAGCCGATGACGATATTGGAGAATACATTATGGGCTATCCAATTCTTGCAAATGTAGCATGGGATCTTGTGGATTATGTGGTAATGCCTGTTAACCTTGTAGAGAACTTCCATTGGTTGTTGTTAGTGTTTGACATAAAGGACCGGCAACTGTATGTGTATGATTCATTAGTGAGGGCAAAGCGTAACAAAACAGTTCAAGCTTTGGCTGAAAAATTTTCAACAATTATTCCTCTTTATTTGTCATGCACTGGTTTCTACGATAAACGCAAGGACATTGACTTCAAGAATACAAAGTCATACGTAGAGAAGCCAGTTACGGACCCTCTAGACATACAATGGATGGTTGCCGAGATTCCACAACAAAAGGAAGGCTCACTGTAAAAAACTAAACTCCCTTTCTATATGTATAATTAAAATTTATTTGGTTTTTGGTATTTAATGAAAATTACTCATAATCTGCAGGGATTGCGGTGTATTTGTTGCTGCATTTGCGGAATATATTAGCAATGGTGATTTGTCTATACCAAAGGAGGATCTTAATGATAGTAACAAACACCGTAGACGCTATGGAGCTCTGTTGTGGGACTACGCCACAAAGAAGCTAAATGATGGTTCAATCAGTGAGAGCGAGGTTACAGGCAGGCTTGCAAGGAGGAGGGGTCCACCGCCAAAAAATGAGAGAACTAAAGTGGAACGAAAGAGGAAATAATGTGTACTGTTGTAATGAACTTTGATTGTAACCCACAATGTTTCATGGATACTGAACAATTTTGTAGTTAGTGGAGAATTATGTCAGTTTGGTTGTACTGAACAATTGCTTTGGAAAAATAACCTTAAGTTTGCATTTCTGTTTGCCATTTTTCTGAGATTCATCTGTGCATTTAGTTGCACTGTATGTTCACTTTTGTTGTGAGATTGTTTTTATTCTGATTACAACTCTGATCTCCCATTTCAGCTTAGAACATATTTGTTTCAGAAATGCAAACTAAATGCACAATTGCTTCATGAATACATTAGATATTATCATGCCAGTGCTTGCATTATCCAACTTCTTGGATTGGAATCCAAGGTTTTCTTACAGGTCTGAACTAAAAACTATGAAATAAAATTTGAAGCCAGTTCAATCTATTCGACGATTTAGAATTGCCTCAATACAGATGTTAACTATATTGATAATGATAACAGTATTAAAGGAAACTACAATTATCTACAATTCCATATCATGCTCCCTCTTCTCCTCAAGGCAATATGTATTGTAAATGTAGTCATTTGGTTGTAGTGAACAATAGCTTCATGAATACATTAGACATTATTAATGTAGTGACTACAATTACAAATAACTACACATTTATTCTGCATATAACTACAATTACATAACTACAAATTGTTGGAAGTCCAACGCTACATGCACTGTTGCAGTACATTTGCACAATATATGTTTTCAGATAAACATGATGATGTTTCTTACTTAGATTTCATGAAAATGAACTACAACGTTTTTTCTTTATCTACAACATTCTGTCTTTATCTATTATGTCGATAACACATTTCGAAATCACTTAAAGTACATTATAACAACAATCTGCAAACAGTTTACATTACTCAAGTATATTAGTAAACTTCTTTATTATCGTCAAAAACATATTACAGTTACACCTTAAATTCCGATAATCTGGGATAACTACCATTTATTTTGAATAACTATGAAGCTACATTATATTCATGCCTTTTTCGGCGCATTCTTGCAACTTCTTTTGTTATGCCCTTCACCTCCACAATTGCCACATGACACCTTGTACTTCTTTGAGTTTATTTCATCAAATTTTTTATATCTTTCCTTTTGAGGTCTTCCTGGCTGCCTTTTATCTCCAGCCGGTGGCTTTATTACATCATCCAAAATATGTTGTGGAACATCCCATTTTGCTTCATCAGGAAGAGGATTAACTGGCAATTCATATGTAAGTAGTAGGCTCTTAGTTGTGTAATACGGTGAGCAATAGTTGTCCGGCCTTTCATTCCTATGCCTTAATGATGCCAAAGCATGTGCACATGGAAGTTCATCAAGTTGGAATTGTCCACAACTACATTTCTTATTTTCTAAACATACAATGTACCTCTTCACGCCATCTAACACAGTGTGTATATGATCGGTTGAAGCTCTCACCTACAATTCAAGATCAAAAAGAAAATAATAAGGTGTCAATAAGTTAACTATGTTAGCAACAATCAGTTAACTACAAATCAGCTACAAATAAACAGCATAAAACATTATCTACGTTTAACTACAATCGTCTACATTTTTAAAACTTTCTGGAAATAATTCATAAAACATTAGCTACATTTAACTACAATCGTCTACATTTTTAAAACTCTCTGGAAATCATTCATAAAACATTAACTACATTTAACTACAATCGTATACATTTTTAAAACTCTCTGGAAACCATTCATAAAACATTAACTACATTTAACTACAATCGTCTACATTTTTAAAACTCTCTGGAAATAATTCATAAAACATTAACTACATTTAACTACAATCGTCTCCATTTTAAAACTCTCTGGAAACAACATTTTCATCTACTACTTTTTTTGTTTTTTTTTTCATGCACAAAACAATAATATATTACCTTTAGTTTCTGGGATAATAGAGTGTTATCTTCCAATTCTTTGTTGAATTTGTGCCCAAGTAATGTGAAAGTACCCTTTGCCTTCAATAACTTGTCTTTTGTCCAACGTTCTATAATAGTCCTCATATACTCCAATAGATCAAATATTGGCAGCTCTCTTGCCTCTTTTGTAACAGCGTTCAACGACTCTGCAATGTTTGATGTCATAGTAAAAGTTCTATTTGCCGTTGCATGTACTCTTGACCATCTATGATATCCAATATCATGTAGGTAAGACGAAACACGTGGGTCTACCTCCTGAATCTTCATCATTCTTTCATTGAAATCATCCAGAATATATGACCGTGCTGTAGCAAAGTACAATTCATGTAATTGTAGATGTGACTTCTTGAATTTTGACCTTATATTTGTCCATATATGCCACATGCAAAAGTAGTGTGCAATTCCAGGATAGACTACGGATGTTGCCTTCGATATACTCTCATGCCTGTCTGAGACAACACACATAGAAGGTCTTTCACCATATGCCTCCTTGAATTGTTCAAAGAACCACCTCCAAGACGCGTCGTTCTCAGAATCAAAAACAGCATATGCCAAGGGAAAAATAGAACCTACAATTTGTAGACATAACTTGAGATTAACTATTAAATACAAATATATTTGGATAATTTAGGCAATATAAAATACATTGATTTATACAAAGTAACTACATTGTAACTACAACATTATTACATCTGTTACCTGCTGCATCCATGGTGCTTGCTGTCAGCATAATACCCCTGTATGATGATTTTAAGAATGTACCATCAACCACTACTACCGGCCTACAATGCTGCCAACCATTTATTGATGTAGAAAGAGCAACAAATGCATACAAGAAGCAATCATGTGTTGCCTTCTTCAATTTAACAACAGAACCGGGATAATTCTTCTCAAGAATATAAAAATATTTTGGTAATCTGTTGTACGAGTCACACGGATTCCCTCGCAGAAACCGCAATGCTTTTTCCTTTGCTCTCCATGCTTGCATGTAGCTTAGGTTGACTCCATGTTCGGATAACATGTCAGATTGTATGTCCTTTGGCGTGTAAATAGTCTTAGGATCACAAAACTTTGGAACGACAATGCTACCAACTACTGTTGCAGTACACTTGCGCTTTATGAATGTTTCGTCCATTCGGCAACATGTGTGTTGTCGGCTAAAACTTCTTATCTTCAACAATGATGAATCATTAATTAGATGTTGCCTTGAAGTGCCATTTACAGTTCTCCGTAACACATACAAGCCAGTAGCTACAAAAAAATCCAATTTTCAAACATTTTTATTAAATACTATAATGAACTACAATTGGCTACATTTAACTACAACTAACTACAAATACCGACAAACTGGTTTTCCGTAACTACATTTGACTACAAACAACTACAATGAACTACAATTGACTATATATAACTACAATTAACTACAATTGAATACATTAATTACAATTGTATGCAACTGCATAAATAAAAATAATACTTTAATTTTGAAAATGAACAACTAACTACAAACCTTCTACAACTTGATCTTTTAACTCTGAACTGGAACTTCTGCATAACTGCATAATTCTTCATTGCAGCAACAATCGTCTTCTTGTCCTGGTACACTTGACCTTCCTCAATACATGTTTGAGAAGATTCAATTATTATTTCACTTTGATATTGCTCAATAGCTGGTGAAGATGGAATTTCTAATAACCTTAATGATCCTGAAGAACCTGCAGACAAAACATTCACATTGCATATTCATTATAGATAATTGGCGTCAAATTGTAGTTGATTAGAGAACACAAAAATCTCCGAATTTTGTTTCGACGCAAACTTACCTATACTGATGGGCCGTTCATTGGTTATTGCCAATTCCATATTGAAATCTCTTATGCTAATACATAACAGATACGAACCTAAGTTTTTATTCTCTTTTTTCGTTTCCATATATACACGAACGCCCATATCGTTTCTAATCTGCAACGGAGGACAATTATCATTCACAATGTATTTTATTTCTACAACTTTATCAGATGTATCAATCGATAATTGTTCTGCAATTGTAGATTGGAGAATTCCGTAGCTTGCAGTTTCATCAACCAAAATGGTGTCAACTTCAAAATCTCTGAAACTGCCATGGTTATCCCAATAACCATTACATTTAAGCATTATCGAAATTTTTGACATTGTAGAATCTCCTTACTGCCAGTCACGGAAGAACCACAAAATATGAAAAAATAAGAGAGAATCTGGGGGAATTAGGCTATCACTCAATAACAAGAAAATCTGATTTTGAATGGAAGAATGAGAGTAGTCAATTTCCAAACAGTTTTGTCGAATTTTAAATGGAGGAATGAGAGTAGTATTCGAAACAGTTTTGACGAATTTCTGTTTGGAGGAATGACTGTAGTCAATTTCGAAAAAGTTTTGTCGAAAAAATCCAATGGATCTTCCGTTTAGAGGACATAATTGGTTTAGTTTAGAGGATATATTTGGAGCATTTAATATGTTACCTTAATGTAAGGGAAATTTATTTGGTAGTAAATCAAACATTTATTATCATTCAAAACTGATTGGCATTCAAAACTGATTGGCGTGAAAAGAAGAGATAAGCAAATATCATTAGCCTTAATTGTCTAGTGTTAATTTAGGATGGAAAATCAGCAAATATCTTGTTTGCTACATATTATGTAACAAAAACATGAGATATGAGGGTAATAAACAAACAATGCACAATAATGGTAGTAAAGTTTGTTATATGGGATGTATAGGTAAAAATCCCTTTATTTAATATACAAATTTTTTTCATATCTTATGCATAATTAGTTAGTGTATAATTTTTTTAATCATGTAGAATCAGTGTGTTTCCATGTCATTAAATGATACCAAAATATCAACTTCTGGCTAAGATGACTTTTGCGAGTGAAATAGCAATAACAAAGTAACTCTTTGTGACAAAAAGGAAAAAGAATTATGGCTTTCTTTATGCAATTTTCATTTATTAATGATCATTTGAGCGAGGCAATCCAAAATAATTGTACCTAATAATTATCGTTAGGACAAGAATTTCACCGGACATATAGCGGGATTAGTGACTAGATGGCCAATCGAAATAATTCAACTATTATCTGGTAATTATTTGATATTTATACTTAATTACGTGTATGTCTATGACCAAATTATTTTTGTTGAGAATGCTCATGAGAAACATCATAATTGACAAAAATTTAATATCCCCTATAGGTTTTCTTTATACCAATGCACCCTACTTTTTGTTGGATTAGCATGGATTATTTGTACTTTTTTGTTACTAATTTAATGTTAAATCGCTCGTAACTAATAAAATTTCTTGTTAATATATCGCTAAATCATCCCTAAATGAGATTAAGAACGAATTTTTTTGTTTAGCTACATAACTTGTTCGTAGTGAATCATGTTTTTAATTAGTACGTGTTTCAAGCAATTGTCTGCTTATTAAGTATTTATTTTATGTCATATGCCACGTGTGATCATTTTTAATCCGTGTTAAATAAATTAGGAAAACGTTTAATTAATAATGACATCTATAGTTACATTAATATGAAGTAGTTTCAACTTTCAAATTCCAAATATAAAAAAGAAGAGTGAGAAAGAGTGAAAGTCAACACACAAAGAGATCATAGATGGATCAAATAGAGCACGGATTCGTGGAAGTAAATTTGAAAAGAATGACCTTGCACCTAACTCAACTCCAAAAGCTAGCTTATGAGGTGAGGATTGCCCAAGTCATATAAGGAGACCAAGGACCTCAAATCCCTCCGATGTGGGATAACTCAACACCCCCCATCACGCCCAGATCTCTGGCGTGGACAACATAAATGGGGGCCCAACATTGGTAACAATAATTGGGATGGGCATGTCTCTGATACCATGAAAAGAATGGACCTTGGACCTAACTCAACCCAAAAGCTAGCTTATGAGGTGAGGATAGACCAAGGACCTCAAATCCCTCCGATATAGGATAACTCAACAAAATTAGCTAAAGCTCCATATAGCTGAGGAAATGGGTCAAAACCAGTGGTATTCTTCTTGCATGGTTTCCCTGAGATATGGTATTCGTGGAGGCACCAGATGGTTGCTGTGGCTAATGCTGGTTTCAGAGCCACTGCACCCGATTACAGAGGTTATGGACTATCCGACCCGCCACCCGAACCCGAGAAGACCACATTCTCTGACTTCGTTAATGACTTGGTTTCTCTCATTGATGCTCTTGGCATTTCTAAAGTCAGTACTTTTGTAGTTCCATAACTATATTTGATCTGAGACTCATTTTTACACTTCTTAATTACTAGCATTATTGTTTTTTCTTACCTTATACTGCAAATGTATCTGCTGGAACTTTGGATTTGAGCTGTGTTTACTAGTTGACTTAAAGATGCTCATTTTATCTTTGTAATTTGGTTAAACTTATATTAGAGTAAATATCATATAATCTCAATTTGGTTCGAGACCTGAAATATCCTCTTGCAGAAATGCAGGGTAAGATTGCGTACAATAGACACTTGTGGTCCGGTCATTCCTCAAACACCGCACATAGCGAGAGCTTAATGCACAAGTTGCCCTTTATCATATACTCTCACTTTAGATGGCATTGGATAAGTTTCTTACTAAACTAACACGGCTAGGGGTTGATACAATTATTATTTTTTGCCTAGATTGGAGCTAAAAATTGATCATTCTACCCCCTCATCCTTCCCATTATTAAGAGAATACTGGAAGTAGGAATTGTATAATTTTATTGAGATATATGTAGAGGCATATTTTGACCTTTTATGATGTACTTCCTTTGTTCACTTTTACTTGTCCATTATTGACTTTGCACACCCCTTAAGAAAAAGTAAATGAAGTATGTATTTTATAATTTTACCCACAATAATAATAGTATTTCCAAAAGTCTTAGAAAATGATTTGAGGAATAAGTAATTGATGATAAGGGTAAAGCAGGAAAAAAAGGTTGTCTTTCTCTTGATTTAGTATAATGGACAAGTAAAAGTGAAAATGTATTTTTAGTATAGTGGACAAGTAAAAGTGAACGAAGGGAGTATCAGCTAGAATAAAATTGTAATTATGTAGAGTAAAAGTGGTTTTCATAATGCTACAGTCCTAACTCCAAAAGCTTTCTGATCCAACAGTTGTGCCTAGCTATATGCAGCAACAGCGAGCTGACCGTATCGTTCCATAAGAAAAAGGTATATGTGAAAGGCAGATCAGAGATATTCAATTGGCTTTAGTTTTTGGGCTGAAAAAGTAAGAGCAGACGACATTTGGGATAATGCAGAAAAGCAAATGGGACAGATCAAGGGAGAACTGAGACAATGAACTTGTTCTGCTGGTCTTGTATGCTAAAACGTTGTCCATTTTGTGTCTGCAAAAATGTACTTTGAAAGTTTCTTGGATCATCATCAGTAAGAGTGCAAAAAGAGGGAAGTTTTAAGACAGAACGCTTTGATTCGTTATGTTTAAGTCAACTAATAGGAACGTCTCATGTCGTTATTAAGTAATTTCTTTTAGCGTATACTTTTACTGTTTAGATTCTCCAGCTAACAACTTAAGCTGACAGGTAACTCTAGTTGCTAAAGATTTTGGTGCTAGGCTGGCTCAGATACTGGTTCTCTTACACCCCGAACGAGTCATAGGAGTCGTCACATTGGGTACTCCTTTAGTACCTTTAGGTCCTCGAAAATTTCTCGAGGCCCTTCCAGAAGGCTTCTATGTTTCTAGATGGCAGGTACAGTCACCTTTTTGCTAAAAACAGAATATGAAGTATGTAATTTTTGCAATTAGGTAACTTCCTTTCTGAAATTCAGAAACCGGGAAGGGCAGAAGCAGATTTTGGCTGACTTGATTGTAAAACTGTTGTGCGCAACATATACATCCTTTTCTCCAGAAGTGAAATACCAATAGCAGCACCTGATCAGGAGATAAGCGGACTCATCAACCCCTCTACCCCCCTGGTTCTCGGACGAAGACCTTTCTGTGTATGGTGCTCTATATGAGAAATTTGGATTTCGAACTGCATTAAAGGTTCCTTACAGGTAAGAGACTTAATGCATGTACTCATTTTGGGAGATTCGATACGTGAGGATTATAACAGACAGCTTATTGCTGATAAGCCAGGAAGAAGGCAATAATGGAAATACATGTTTCAGTTGTTTCCATTTTGCCATTATTGCTTTCTTGACGAGCTTATCTGTAACGAAGTATCCATTACCATCAGTAAGTTTTTGAATGAACATGCTATATCACAGGTCGCTCAACGAAGAGTTTAACATTTCAAACCACATAGTTAAGGCCCCAGCGCTGCTGATCATGGGGGAGAAAGACTACACCTTGAAATTTCCAGGAATAGAGGACTACATAAGAAGTGGATAAGTGAAATACTTCGCTACCAATTTGGAGATAGTGTTCTTGCCGGAAGGATCTCATTTCGTTCAAGAGCAACTGCCAGACAGGTCAATGAGCTGATGCTCAAGTTTCCTAGAAGTCATTCTTAATCTGGATGTTCAGCTTCTTGGATTTTGGAACTGCAAAGAGATCTCAAGTATTTCGATGAACTCTGGTGTCAACTGTGAGTCACAGTTGACACCAGAGTTCATCGAAATACTTTTAGTGCATCGACAATGAAGTCTTCTATGAAAATTCAAGGGCATCTATCTTTTAGTGCACTGTGTAATAAAGTTAGCCTAGATTTTGTCCAATTTTAAGAAGGGTTCTACTATCTTCCTATCTCAAGGCTAGGCTTTTGTTTTGTCATTAAGGAATTGTGGATGCTTATTCTCTTTTTGTTTTTCCTTTCTTCTTCCTTGTGATTTGTGAGTTCATTGATCTTGCTTCCTACTCTAACCTTCAACTACCCTGAACATATAGATACAAACTCTTCTGAATTTTTGTTAAAATTCCAAAAATATGAAATGCCATTTACATAACAGGTAATGAAAAATTTGGGAGACGATGTTAACTTAAATTTATTTTAGAAATGAAATTTATAAAGCATATTATGAAATGTGACTTTTTGACTTAATAAATGCAGAGAATGTGACACATACATCTCATTTCTTCAATTGCGACTTATTTATTTGCGCAAATGCTTTAAAATTAGCAATTCGTAAATGCGTAGTATATGAAATGCGATTATAAATTGCAAGTCTAAATGAGATTTATGAATTGCAGTCAAGAATTCGAAATCGCAATTGACAATTTAGACTTATAATTCGTTAATGCCATTTAGTAACTTTTTAATTGTTCTGAAGTCCCACGTGAGTTAAGTGATTGTAGGGACATTGAGGTCGATAAGGTCATGGAGGCAATGCGTAAGATGAGGATGGGCAGAGCTATCGGGCCACATGAAATTCTGGTTAAACTTTGGAGGTGTGTGGGCAGAGCAGACTTGTAATGGCTTACTGGGTTGTTTAATGTTATATTCAAGACTAATAGGATGCCTGAAGAGTGGAGGTGGAGTACAATGATTCCGTTGTATAAGAAAAAAGACGATATCCAGAGCTGTAACAACTATAGGGGTATCAAATTACTGAGTCATACCATGAAAGTGTGGGAGAGAGTGGTAGAAATGAGAGTGCAAAGGACAGTGTCTATTTCAGACAATCAGTTCGGGTTCTTGCCAGGGCGATCTACCACAGAAGCTATCCACCTTATTAGGAGGATGGTGGAACAATACAGGGATAAGAAAAAGGATCCCCACATGGTGTTTATCGATCTAGAGAAAGCGTACGATAGTGTTCCTAGTGAGGTCATATGGAGATGCTTAGAGGTTAAAGGGGTCCTAATTGCCTACATTAGGATGATTAAGGACATGTATGATGGAGCTAAGACTCGGGTTAGGACAGTAGGAGGCGACTCCGAGCATTTTTCGGTTGTTACGGGGTTGTACCAAGGGTCTGCCTTTAGTCCTTTCCTATTTTTCCTGTTGATAGGTGCCATAACGTATAATATTCAAGGGGAGGTTGTATTGGGAAAAAACTGAATGTATATATTGAAGATGATGTGTCATGACACGTGGACTGGTTAAAAGGTCAAAACGCAATAAATAGCTAAGCGACAACAGATACGGGGAGAAGAAAGTTAAATAGGCACGAGACGAAATTCAAATGATACGAGCTTCGTACCTATTTAATTCATTTAAAGCCAGGAGATCAAAAGGCATTAAATATATGAATCTGATGACGAAAAAGAGTCCAAATTCAGTATTAAATACGTTAGAGAATTGGTATTGAATAGGAATGATTATGTAACGTTTCATTTAATGTCATTTATTACTCATAATTGTCTTATTAAGACTAAGGCATTACTCCTTTTCCTAGAATCAACTATAAATTGAGGAGTTTTCAGCATTTGTGGGGACATGAAATATCATGGATATTACACAGAAATATAAACTTATTTACTGCTTGATTACTATTCTCAAAAATCTCTTATTCTTTTCGTCTCCTGATTATCAATAACCCGAATTTTTCTTTATCTTTAACTTTGACCAAAGAATCATATTTTTGGTTAAGCAAATTGGTTTCGTTACCGGAAATCTGATAAACTTTTCTTTTAAGCTACGTTCTATCCGTTGTTATCAACATGTCAAACAACAACAATAACAGTGAAAACACCTTGGGAAACTATGAAAATCAAGTCCACCAAAATCAAGGAGATCTACCAAACATTGACGTGGTTCCCTCCCCTCAAAATGCGCCACGTCAATCTCGTGAAGGCACTCCTGCTCCTGAATCTCGTGCTGATCAACAAGAGCAATCTGAACATTTTGAAGGAGCAAATGAAGCTTTACAAAAATTAATTGATGCGCAAGTCAGCAAAGCTCTTCAGGATCTAGTTAGTCGATTGCATGTTGCACCACTTACACCAAGCCTGATAATAATAATACATTAGAGAATCCTCGTTATGGTCTTGTTAATTCTGGAAATGGAGGAACCACAAGTGAACTACAAAAAGGGGAACCAGGTAATTCCAATAATTTTCATTTGCAAAACTTAGTACTAACTTTGCAGAAACAGCTTAAGGAACAGAATGAGCGCATCGAGCAAATCACTGGAGTTCCCCTTGTAATCAAAGGAGTGGACGTAGATAAATACTCACAACAACCTTGGAAACCAAGTGCTGCTCCTCCTCCAATTCCCAAAAGTTCAAAATGCCTGATATTTCAAAGTACGACGGCACAACGGATCCACGTGATCATGTAACTACATTTACACCAGGTGTAAAGGGCAATAACTTGACCAAGCAAGAAATTGAATCAGAACTGGTCAAGAAATTTGGAGAAACACTCACTAAGGGTGCATTAACCTGTTATTCTCTTTTACCTGAAAATATAAATTCTTTTGATGAGCTTGCACATTCTTTTATTAAGCACACTCGGGAGCGCAAAAGGTTGAGAAAAGAATGGAGGATATTTTCAAAATCAAATAAGGGGACTTAGAGTTGCTCAGAGATTTTGTTAATAGATTCCAGCGTGAGATAATGACTCTACCCCGTGTACCTGACAACAAGGCTGTAATAGCTTTTGCAATTAATTTAAATGACAAAAGTTCTGAAGCCACGAGAAGACTCAAAGAAAGCCTTAGATAATTCCCTGCAACCACGTGAAATGATATTTACAACAGGTACAGTACGAAGCTGCAAATTGAACAAGATACCGTACCTAAGTTTCATCACGAAGAAAAGAGCGGTTCCAGAAGATCGGAAACTGAAAAAAGATCAGGTAAAAATAGGTACGATCCATATATGGGACCTGCAGGGAAAGACTCATGCTCAAAATAGGATAACTAACAATATGATCGAAAATCGAGGAACACGGAATCTGGTTCTTCATCAAGGTTCAAAAATAATCAAAACACACAAGAGTCACGAGATGATGATAGAAGTTTAAAGGCAAGGTTCGGTGGATATAACTTTAATGTCACTACCTCCAAGCTCGTGGCTGTTTTGAGGAGCATGGTAGATAAGGTACGATGGCCAAAAGAGATGCGGTCAAATCCAAATAGACGCAATCCTAACCATTGGTGCGAATTCTACAATGATCACGGGCACAAAAATTCAGTATGTAGATTCTTACAAAGTGAAGTGGATCATCTATTGAAGCAATGGTACCTCACTGAGTTATTTAGTGAGAAAGGTTAACAAGCCTATACGAAAAATAGGCAGGAGCCACCAAAGCCCCCTTCACCCAAGAGAACAGTAAATGTGATTAGTGGGGGAGAAGATATTCATTGTATAACATATACAGCTTCCAAAAAGATTTCTAAAGTAACAATTACATACGGGAAATGGGTACGGCAGGTTTTAGAAAACAAAAATATTTCATTCGATGATGCAGATACCGAAGGAGTAATAACCCCACATAATGACGCACTAGTAATATCTTTACTTGTACATGATACTAATGTATATTTTGATTGATCCAGGAAGTTCCGTAAATATTATACTATTGAGGGTATTACATGAAATGCAAGTTGAAGACAAAATAATACCCAAGGTGCATACCTTGTCCGGGTTCGGCAATTCAAGTGTGGTAACAAAAGGAAAAGGTAATTCTAACAACCTTTGCTGCAGGTATTGTTAAAGAAACTAAATTTCAGGTAGTTGATATGGAAATGGATTACAACATGATCATGGGGAGGCCTTGGATCCATGATATGGATGTTGTTCCATCAACTCTATATCAAGTTATTAAATTTCCATCACCATGGGGGATTTTCCAAATTTGGGGGGATCAACAGACAACTAGGAGTATCAATGCTGTAACAGATATGAGCACCTTAAATAAAGAAAAATAGCAATTATAGGAAACAGTTGAAGTTGTCAAAAATCAAACCTCAACTGAGCGAGAAAAGACAGATTTAGACTCAAGACCTGCTACAATTCAAGAACCTGAAGAGAATGAAAATATCAAAATAACAATCGAAGAACTCGAGGTTGTGATTTTGTTTGAATAATGGCCAGAACGGAAGGTTTATGTTGGAGCATATTTAAGCTCAGACGGGCGAGGTGTGTTGATTGAATTTTTAAAAGCTAACGTGGATTGTTTTGCTTGGTCCCATGGATACCACCGGATGTAATGACTCACAAACTAAACGAAGACCAATCCTTCACACCAGTAAAATAAAAGAAAAGAAAACAAGAAGCTTTCAAAAATCAAGAAAAATGTGCATTTGGAGTTCTATCAGGTAAGTATTTGGATTTTCTCGTTTCTAACCGTGGTGTTGAGGTAAATCCTTATCAGATCAAAGCGATAGAAGAAATCCCTAATATCCTTAAGAATAAAAAAGAAGTTCAAATGCTAACAGGAAGAATTGCAGCCTTGGAAAGATTTATTTCCAAATTTTCAAAAAAATGTTATAAATTTTTCTCCGCACTCAAAGAACAAGATCATTTTGAATGGAATGAAGATTTCTAACATGCCCTTAGAAATTTAAAAGCTTACCTGTCAAACCCACCACTATTGGCAAAGCCAAAAGAAGGGAAAAAGATGCTCATCCATTTGGCCGTGTCAAAAGTTGCGGTAAGTGCTGTTTTAGTTCGTGAGGACCAAGGTAAGCAATATCCTATCTATTATGTTAGCAAGTCTTTATTAGATATTGAGACACGATATCCTTGTTGGCACGTGATTTTTGCTTTCACGAAAACTACTCCAAAATAAATTGAAAAATAAAACAAATTGTCTTTGTGTATAATTTTTAGAATTTGTGTGGCATTTCGGATAGTTATTTGTAGTTTTGTCTATGATTATTTATTTATTTATTTACTTTTATTTTATTTAAAAAATACAAAAAATTATGTTGCATGTGAATTTAGGACTTTATTCTACTATTAGTCGAGTTAACTGCACAATATTTGGTTTTTGGAAGAAGAAAATCACAAAAATGTGTATCCGTTATAATTTTGTCATTTAACGTATAATCGTGTGATCATTTATTTAATTAGTATTTAAAATTGTGTGTTAATTATTAAGTATCCATTTAATATTTATTAGTTATTTAAAATTTTATGGATCTAATTGGGCATTTAGGAATTAATTAAACTATAATTTGGTTTTAAAAGTAAAAATTACAAAAATATGCATTTTATTCTATTTTCTGTCAGTATGTGATTTTATTGTAATTACATGTTTTAAATTGTGTGTTGATTATTGTTAAGGGTTGATTAATATTTTTTGTTGTTTAATTTTGGTTTTACATTTTATTTAGGAAGTTTGTCTCAATGTTAATTAAAAGAAGAAAAAAGAAAAAGAGTTGAAAAAATGAAGAAAAACTCGAATTTGGGCCAAATCTTAAACCCAAAAAATCAGGCCCAAACAATACATGACCCAGTCCAAAAGACCTGGTATCTCAGAAGTTCCAAACGACGTCATTTAGACGCTTTCAATCTGAGCCGTTGATCGAACTGATCGAACGGCCCAATTCAGTCTACAGGACTAACCAAACGACGCCGTATAGGTGTCTCAGATCTGAGACGTCTGTTTCGTTTGATCCAACCCCACGACCCGATCCACTTCACCCCCAGGCCAACCCACTCCCCTACTTAAACCACACGACGCCGTTTCGTTAAAGCAAAAGATCTTGGCCGTCGATCATTAATGATCCAACGGTTAGGATTGAATTTCTCCCTGTCGTATATAAGCCTCATATTTCACCCCACGCCCCCATAACCAAACACCCCCTCACCATCATCGTCTCTCTCAAGAGACAGTTACCAAACCCTAGCCGCCATGGCACCCTCCGCATAAAAACCTGGCAGCAACTACGCCGCCGGTCACCTCCTTAACACCACAGAACCCTCTTCACACCCTAAACCCAAATCTACCACTCCCTTGGCTCGAATCATTCCACATCTTCTCGAATCTTCATTTGAAGATTCGAGCCAAAACCCAACCTATTAAACAAAAACATAAATAGGGCTCTTGAACATTAAGAATTCCAGATTTTGGAGAGTTAAAAAACTGAGAATTTTCTGTTTTCCTTCACTGCTTAAAACAGTCTTGAGTGATATTGTTTCATTGAAGTTAGAAGTTTCTTTTCTTTGAGTGTTCAAAAATCAGAAGTTACCTCTTTGGCAATTGGTTACTTCTCTCAGGGTTTGCTTTGCATTCTAGTGTTACTTGGATTCAAGTAGTATTGCTAGTGGAGTTTGTCTGTTTTCAACCGGTTGTTAGGCTATTCTATTGGGTTGTGAAAATTAGTTCAAGTAAGTGTTGTGGTTTCCCGTCGAAAGTTCACTGGGATTTCAATTACTGGTTATTGTTGCTTCACTGGTTGTTGCTGAACTTGTTTGTCGTTGTGTTGTGCTACTACTGCTCATATTGATCCTCCTCTTCTCTTTGCTTTTCCAAATACCAGGTACACACATTGATAAACTGGTTTCTTGTAAGCTGAAAGTTGAAGCGTGAATATAGAAATGACGAAATTGAAGTTGCTTCTTTTAAATTTGCTTTAATATGTATATTGGATATTAGGTTGTACATATATGATAGCTCGCGTCTCCTATTAGAATCATGTAAGTGTGGGTTATGTATAACTGAATAATATTTTGTAGTAGTTTAGTCATAAACTTACACCCTCGTATGCATAGTTAAAATGGATTATTGTGGTGAAAATCATGTTTTGTGGCTTCAGTATTATTTGTTAAAGAACGTATCCCAAAAGCAGGTTAGGCAGCATATAGGCCAAATTTTTGCATCTATGTTAATAACATTTTCTAGCCGTTAATTCCATTATTTCAAATCAATGTATAAAGGTTAGTTTCAATCAATTCAGAGAATGGTTAGTTTGTTTTCCATATTTTATCAATCTCGTATTCATATCAGCTTTAATATTTTGTTTATAGAATAAGACGTAAGGCCATTTTTCATATCTCGAGTTCAAGTGCATTTTATCGCTAGCATAAATCTAAGAAACCCCAAACTTGCTAAGCATGTAAATAAATTAGGACTTTTCTTCTTTCGTATTTAGAGACGAATTTAAACAGAAATGTAGTCACTTTAGGATATCCTTAAAATAAAGGAGGCGTACCTCGCCACCATAAATTACAAATTGCGGGGCCCTCAATAAAAGGACATAATAATTGGATAGACTTCGGAGTTGGCCGCCTAGCGAATTTTTACGGCCTCTTCCCAAAATAACGATACGTTAGTCTCTTTAGGAAGCGCCTTAATTAATCTTACTTTCTTAAACTCGGGTGTGCATTTATGCAACCCAAATCCAAATCTCGACAGAGTCGAAATGTGCCGACGACCACGTGTATACTGGTTGTAACGTGGTTCGAGATGCATTTCCATGAGGGTGCGTATTTATGTGACCCAAATTCAAATCTTAATGGGGTCGAAATGTGTTTAGAGCCACGGGTACACTAGCTGTGACGTGGCTTGAGATACGTTTTCACAATGTTGCAATTCTCTGTAAAAAATAATAATAATAATGATAAAAGCGGTTCAAAGTTAAAATTTGCATATAAGTTCATAATTGTAAGAATTAGATAATTAAGCTGAATATAACAGTTGAGCGACCGTGCTAGAACCTCGAAATTCGGGAATGCCTAACACCTTCTCTCGGGTTAACAGAATTCCTTATCTGGATTTCTGGTGCGGGGACTGTTAAATAGAATCAATAGTTTCCTCGATTCTGGATTAAACCGGTGACTTGAGATACCATAAAATCTCTCAAGTGGCGACTCTGATTCTTTAATAATAATCCCGTTTTGGTCTTCCTTTGATTGGAAAAACTCCATTGCGCCCTCGTGGGTGCCGTAAAAAGGAGGTATGACAGCTCTGGCGACTCTGCTGGGGATTAGATGACCCAAAACCACTGGTTCAGGGTTAGAAATTCGAGCTTATGATAAATTGTTATATTTTGGTTTATTATCTGATATTTTCATATGATCTGTGCTTAATGTGCAAAATGATGTGTGTTAAAGCTTGATATTATTTGACTGTACATATAAACTGTGCCGACACCCTTCTCTCTCTACCTTCCGAGATATGCTTACTGGTTGAGACTCCCTATACTGTTAGTATCATACCCTGAAATAAAAAAGAGCCTCGGACAAGTTACTAAGCCGGATGGCCTTTTGGTTCCCGAAACGTCACCCCCTCCTCGACTCGAGTTGTCCGCTCGGGTAAGCCAGGTCTAGAACCAAAAACCCAGGTTTTAAACCTAGTATAACAAAACTTCATGTCGGATCACTAGTAGGAACACTTATTTGCATCACATTGCATTTGACTTAGGGGACTCAACACATGGGTTGGGTCCATTTAGGACTAGCAGCCTCAAAAATAAAAAGATCATCCTGATGCATCTTGTTTGTTTTCCGTGCATTTATTTGTCTCGGGCCTGCATGCTGACCGATTCTTTTGAATATCGAAAATATTGTGAAATTGAGAAAGAGAGAGAGAGAGAGAGAGAGAGAGAGAGAGAGAGAGAGAGAGAGAGAGAGAGAGAGAGAGAAATAGCAGTTAGGGAGTAATTGTTTATTTTAGAACAATCAATGAACAAATACTGTCGAAACTCTGTCGAATTTTGAAAAAAAAATTATTTTAATAATCCGTTTTGCTAACAAAGGCAAAGGAAAAATAGGGAAAAAGTCTTTTATTTTGGAAAGTTGTTTGTCGAAAAGAAAATGAAAAAGAGTTTATTTTAGTTTGGAAAAATATATTATTTATTGAAAAAAAAGAGAAAAAAAGTCGTTAGTTTGTCTTGTTTTCAAAAATTGAAAAGAAAAATAGTTGCCTTGCCATGAGAAATGAAAAAGAAAAAAAATTCATGTTCAAAATAGTTCGGTTAATCTCCCGAACTGTACTGGTTTGATTCTCACTGGATGTGAGATACGTAGGCAACCCTCATCGGGTCCAACCTCCTTTTTGTAAAGAATAGCCAGAACGTGAAAATTTTAATTTTTCGTCATAAATATGTCAGATGATGCCGTTTTTGCAAAAATAGCCGAATGTTCTTATACGAGACGCCGGAAGGCAAACGGCTATCTTCGGTCATCATTTTGATTTTTGACCGGTTGACTCCCGCGGCCTTAAAATCCTTGTTCCCGAAGTGCTGAAAGGTTGCATTTGAAAACCCGAGTCCATCATTTTGAAAAACATATATAGATAGTTTATGTTGAGTCAAATAAAAGTTTTTCGTTGGCTTAATCACCTTAATAAATGTGCAGGATGAACATAATACAAAACGTCCCTTTTTAATAAGGACCAAGATCCCTTTTGAGTTGCGATTATGGTGGAATGACCTAGGCTAGGAAGGGCAAGACAAAGTAAAGAAGTATCTGAAAGATATCCCAGATTTTCTAGACATCCAGCCTCGGGGTGATATTTTCAGAGCATTGGTCACTTGCTGGGATTCATCACATAATGTATTTCATTTATCGGAATTTGAGATCACCCCGCGTTGGAAGAAATGGTGGGATACATTGGAAGTAATGAAGCTCCATTAAGGTTCAAGTACTTGATTGCTATCAGGTCCATCACCGTACACCGTTTTTTGGATTTCTTGAAAATACCCCGAATAATCCACCATCCAGATTTTGCAAAGGGCTTCTGCATTCTCCGCTTCATATATGCTAGATACGGCCACGTGGGCGGATTCAATAAGCCAGACTTCAAACTGTGCAGTAGAGATAACCGACAAAAGTGGGATGAACACAGGCTGGTAGCTTTTATCATAACTTTTTTGGGTCTTATAGTATTCCCAAGGAAAGGCGGGAACATTGATTTGAAGGTAGCTGGGGTCGTCAGTACCTTACTCACCCAAGATAAAAGCACTCTTGCGCCTATGATTATGGCTGACATCTTCCGTGCTCTCACTGCTTGCAAAGCCGGGGGCAACTTTTTCCAGGGATGCAAACTATTGTTGCAAATATGGATGACCGAGCATTTATGCCACCGCTCCCAACTCTTGAGTTACGGTTCGCCCGAGAAGACTTGTATTGGAGACTTTTACACAAGAATCAAAGGGATTAGTCTACCTAAGGGAGTCACAACTTGGACGTCATTCCTTCGAACTCTCACTGCCATCCAAATACAGTGGACGCTCGGATGGTTGCCTGTTGAGAAAATCATATACATGCCGGTAACCAGTCCCCACTTCCTGTTGATGGACTTAATAGCATCCAGCTCTATGCACCATATCGGGTTTTGAGGAAACTTGGGAGGTATCAAGTAGTGCCGAAAGATGAATACCTGATTACGCAAGTGGTTAAAATCAGTCCTGACGGTCGGTTCCCCGAAGAAGAAGTTCGCCAGATCTGGAGTGAGTGTCAACATTTGATGGCAAATACTTGTGTATTGGATAGGGCTAAAGGAGAAGTTTCCCCTAGGTATCACGCTTGGTTCAGAGGTGACATGTCCTGCGGGAGACCAGCTAAAAGACCTCATCTCAAAGATTTCGCCGAGTCATCCTAGGAGCAATGGAACTGGTTAGAAAAGGAAGAAGGTTATCAGTCGGAGATCGGTAAGTTGAAGCAACATGTTGAAATTCTGATATTCGATAATAGTATTGAAGTTGTTGCGGATCGAGGCAAAAATAATAGATTGTCCCAAGAAAACGAAGCACTTAGGGCCCAAATCCAGAAATTGAGAATGGTTGCTGATAAAAAACCAAGGAGTCGATCAAATGAGCAGTTGATAAAAGGGCTGAAAAATGAAGTCAGGAAATGTCGGGATGGTTTAAGAAAGTCTGAGAACGTCATGGTAGAGTTCAAAGCAAAGTGGGTTACAAGAGCATATGAGCATCGGCGATACTTGAATCAATTGAAACGGGACCACGAGAAAACGGTTGCCAATATGAAGAGAAAGGTGGCTACACTTGAGGATAAAGCAGTTAAGCAGGCTGAGGATTTCCAAATTGAAAGTAGACATTGTTACGACCTGTTGGTCCAAATGGAGGTAGAAGTGCAGCAACTGCAGAATCAACATCTGCATGATTTTCAGGTGTTAAAGACATGCAGTGATCAGATAAAACACCTGCTTATTGAAAAGAGTCAAGGGACAGGATTATAGCCATTGCTCGTGCCATTTTCAGATGATGTCGGGCTTGTGAAGACATGACCCATACTACTTTTGTCTCAGCACTACTAATCTATGTGAAACAGACCATGAATGAATTAGAGCAACTCAAAAGGGATTAGGAACTTAGGCCCTCGGCAAGGCCGAACGATGCCCCGCGGGCACCCATATTTGAAGCTTTAGAGTATGTGTAGTTCGTGTCTGTATTTCACTATTTTTGAGCCTGTGGTTCGTCTGTCCATTGTCTTTCGCGTCAAAGTATTTCTGTAGTGTTGGAACTTGTATTTGACCTTAGTTTGCGTTGTTATTTTCTTTCCGCAAAAAGGGTTTTATTTTGTAATAGTTTATTTTAAGTAATGAAGAATTGAAAATCTTTCTACACGAACTACGCTTGGTCTGATTCATGCGAGGACATGATACATAAGTAATCCACATAAGATTCGACCACTGCTAAAAAATAAAAGGGGGGAAAAGTGAATAAGAGAAAAGAAGGGAGAGAAAGAGAGAGAAGAATGAAAATAATGGAGGGTTTTTGAAACGCTTGAAAATGGCACAAATAAAATAAGTCGGGATGATGCATGCGGTCGGAGCAAAAGCAAATTAGAATTGATTAACTGGAACATTGCATCTCCCAACGTGTAATTATGATATCTGATGAAACTCTAACGCTAACAAGTTTGTTGTTTTATTAATCAATACCATTTAGTTTGTTAAAGCATACTAGCACTATACCATTATCAAACAAGATCAAAAGGGCTCATACCAAAAAGCATGACTGGATCAGACAACATTGTTGAGTCGGAAAAGACGACAATTGAGATGTTGAAGGAGGCCATGAAAAAAATGGAAAGATGAGGCTGGAAATGAATAAAATGCAGTTAGCCTTGGCTAAGGCACAAAAGGTGCCTGAACTACCAATTACTCCTACTCTCCAACGAGGACACACGCTAGAATACCCTTCCCCTGATCCCTCAACGAGCTTACCAAGCCAACATTACTATCAGGGGAGAGATGCCTATGACCCTCAAGCTCCACCACCCAATCAAAACCCTCCTCCACCAAATGTCCATATCTTTGTGGCGCCTCCCCCATCCCCATTGCACAGGTCATCTAATGAGCCGTTGTTTCAGGCACCCGAGCCACATACCTATAATCCCCACTCTGAGGTCCCGGTAGAGACTGAAAAGCCAGCTAAGAGCCCAGAGCAGGACGAGATGATGCGGAAGTTTAAAACCCTGGAGCATTCCTTCAGGAACATGTACGGGTTAGGCAACCAGGTCAGTGTAGCCTGCAAAGATCTATGCCCTTTCCCGGACGTCGAATTACCGGCGGGGTTCAAGATGCCCAAGTTCGATTTATACGAAGGGGCATGGCGATCCTATGGCTCATTTGCGGGGTTTTTGTAGAAAGATGAGAGGAACGGGAGGCAAAGACAAGCTACTGATAGCTTACATTGGCCAGAGTTTGAGTGGGTCGGCACTGGAGTGGTATACGAGACAAGACCCGAGCAGGTGGTACACCTGGGATGATCTGGCATAGGCTTTCACAGTACATTTCCAATACAACCTTGAGATAGTTCCAGATCGTCTCACATTGCTAAAGCTTGAGAAGAAACCCGGGGAGAGCTTCCGGGAATTTGGGTTCCGATGGAGAGAATAGGCAGCCATAGTTGATCCTCCAATCAGAGAGGGGGAAATGGTAGATTACTTTCTACAAACTCTAGAGCTAAACTTACTTCGGTCACTTGGTGACGTTAGTTGGCAAATCCTTCAATGAAGTGGTGAAAATGGGAGGTATGATAGAAGACGGACTTAAGTCCAATAAGATCCTGAGTTACTCAGCAATTAAGGCAAGAACTCAAGCCATTCACAGCGGCGCGAGAGATGCGCTCGGAAAGAAAAAGAGAGAAGAGGTCGCCACAGTTGACGCAAGAAGTTGGTCCAGGTCCAGCAAACCCTACCACAATCAACCCAGACCCCACCATCCAAATTATCTGTATACCCCATACAGCCCACCACAATATTATTATCCGCCAAAAGAACCACACTTCTCCGTACACCAAGCCTAAACCTACACCCAGCCCCGGTTCGCCCGTAATGGTGCGCGCCGGCTCCCCGAAACCCATATCCACCTCCAAAAAATACATACCCACCTCCCCATACTACCTACCCGCCACAAAACAAAACACATATCCACCACCAAGGGCCTATAGAAACCCTCCAGGAACAGGTTTCAGGGGAAATTCGGCTTCCAGAAATGAAAGACTGCAGAGGCAAAGAACCTTTACTGAGTTGGGAGAAACCTATACTGCCTTGTTCTAAGTTAAGGCAGTTGGGTTAGGTGAGTCCTGTTTAGCCTAGGTTGCCAAATACCCTACCCCAAAATATGTACCACTCGATAAGCTATGAGTATTGTTCAGGAATGCCGGGACATGATACCGATAAATATTGGAGGCTGAAACAGGCGATACAAGATCTTATTGATACCAACAAGATCGAGGTTCAGGCACCAGAGGCACCCAACATAAACCAGAACCCATTGCCAGAACACCATGAAGCCCATATGATCGAGCTTGTGCACGAAGGGGGAGAGCCAAAGAAACCATCACAGACAATGATGATGTTTCGGGCCATTCCGAAAGAAAAATCGATCGGTGAGGAGGAAAGGGTACAGGTGAAAAGGGAAGATGTCACGCCAGTGATGATATTAGGGAAAGATTCATCAGTTGCTCCAAAGAAACCAGAACCAGCCAAAGTGGTAGTATCGGGAGCATCATCCACACCCGTAGTTGTTGTGAAGGGGGGTTTACAGGGAACCGGTCATCATAAAGCCGGTAATCCAATTGCCAGTGACTAATAGCAAGGGCATGCCTTGGAAGTATGAAAAGGCAGTGGTAACATATAAAGGAAGGAGGTGGAGGAAGAAATATGTGAGGCTCATGGGTTAACTCGTTCGGGGAGGTGTTTTGCTCCCGTAGAGTTAAGAAGGTCCAACCCGGGGGTGGTTAAGAAGTCGGTGAAGGAAGAAGAGGTTGAGGAGTTTCTGAAGAAAATGAAGACACAATACTACTCCATTATGGATCAAGTAAGGAAGACTCTAGCACAGATTTCGTTGCTATCCCTGTTGATTCATTCCAATGATCATTGACAGGCACTGATGAAAATCCTGAACGAGGTTCATGTCCCAGATAAAATCTCTGTGAATCGCTTGGAGAAGATAGTGCACAAAATCTTCGAAGTAAACCGAGTGACATTTTCTGATGATGAGTTGCCAATAGAGGGTACGGAACACAACAAAGCCCTCTAGTTGACAGTGAAATGTGAAGATTCAGTGGTCACCCTAGTGTTGGTTGATAATGGGTCAAGCGCCAACATCTGTACTTTGGCTATTTTGAACAGGCTGAAAATAAATCATGGCCGGGTTCACAGGAACAACGTATACGTCCGAGGTTTCGATGGAGGTGGTACCAACACAGTGGGCGATATCATACTGGAATTGACCGTTGGTCCAGTAGAATTCACCATGGAAATCCAAGTGGTGGACGTGGCAGCATCATACAATCTTCTACTTGGGCGACCTTGGATCCGTGCTGCCAAAGCAGTACCTTCTACTCTGCACTAGATGGTAACGTTTGAATAGGATAGCTAGGAGATAGTGGTGCACGGAGATGACGGTACAAGCGTTGTGGGCGATGATATTGTACCATTCATAGAAACTGGTGACGACAAAGGGCCATGGGTGTACCAGGTTTTCGACAGGGTTTCAATGAATAAAATTTCTGAAGGCGAGGACCTCCCAATCCCCACGATAGCTTCCGCAACCTTCATGATGGTCTCAGAGATGCTGGGTAAAGGGTTCGTGCCAGGAAAAGGTCTGGGGGATGAGCTTCAGGGTATTGTTCAACCCGTCTCTTTGCCCAAGAATTTAGAGACCTTCGGGTTGGGATTCAAGCCGACGACGGCAGATGTAAAGTGAGCTCGGAAAATGAAGAAGAGAGTTTGGATTCTTCCCAAACCAGTTCCGCGTCTCTCCAGATCTTTTGTTAGAGCAGGTGTCAGAAGGTTGTCAGTCCCAAAGATTCTCGGACCGTTGATTGGGTCGGATGGAGATCTGGATCATGGTTTTGAAAGGCTGTTTGCCGATGTCAACATGGTGGAAGCTGGATAGGGTTCCAGTAGAGCGGATATATATTTTGTGGGGCCCAGGTCTAATATCAACAATTGGAGGACTACTCCTCTTTGGTAGTAGGCTCTGGATTTTATTTATTGTTTCTCAAATTATTCCAGAGTTGCAATCCAATTTTGGTTTTATTTGTATTCAGTAAAAGCATGAAACTCTGTTATCCCGCATTTTAATAAAAAGCGAAAGTTTCCTTTTCTTATTTTGTTTTAATTCTGTTTCTTCTTTTTTTTCTGAACAGTTCTCTTTTTACTGGTCCCAATGACATGGCATGCACAACGGATCTTCAACCTAGTCCAAATAATCAATCTGATTCTGAATTAATCGCACAAGAGGTCAATTATGGTGGTGAATCAGAATACGATGAAGATGAGGCCTTTGAAGAGATAAATAGAGAAATAAGCCAGTTCGAAGAGAAACCTAAGCCCAATTTGAATGACACTAAGTCTATCAATTTAGGGATACCAACAATGTTAGTGAAACCAAAATAAGCATCCACATTGAGCCAAACATGAGGGAAGAAATAATCAAAACACTTGTTGAATTCAAAGATGTTTTTGCATGGTGGTACAATGACATGCCGAGTTTAAGCACCGGTCTAGTGGTTCACAAATTTCCCACTGACCCGGCATGCCCTCCCATCAAGTAGAAACTGAGAAAGCTCAACACAAACATGAGTGTGAAGATTAAAGAAGAAGTGACCAAGCAGTTGCTAGAAAAGATTATTCGCGTCAATCGATATCCTGATTGGTTGGCCAGTGTGGTACCAGTACCGAAGAAAGATGGGAAGATCAGGGTATGTGTCGATTACTGCAATCTGAACAGGGCAAGCACAATAGATAACCTTCCACTACCCAACATCCATATCTTGATCGACAATTGCGATGGGCGTGATATCGGATCCTTTGTGGATTGCTATGCCGGGTATCCTCAGATTCTGATGGATGAAGAAGACGTAGAAAAGATGTCTTCCATTATGCCATGGGGTACTTATTGCTATCGGGTAATGCCATTCAGTTTGACGAAAGTTGGGGCAACGTACATGAGAGCAATGACTACTATGTTTCATGACATGATGCACAAAGAGATTGAGGTATATGTAGATGATATGATCATCAAATCCAAGCGTCAGGAATACCATGTAGCAGACCATAGGAAGTTTTCTAAAGACTTTAAGGTACGACATCAAGCTCAACCCATCCAAATGTGCATTTGGTGTTCCATCTGGAAAGCTATTGGGATTCATCGTCAGTCGGCGAGGCATTGAGTTGGACCTGTCAAAGATCAAATCCATCCAGAAATTGCCGCCACTGAGGAACAAAACAGAGGTCATGAGTCTATTGGGAAGGTTGAACTATATTAGCAGGTTTATCACTCAGCTCATAGCTACTTGTGAACCCATCTTCCGGCTACTAAAGAAAGATGTTGCGATAGAATGGACGACAGAATGTCAGGAAGCCTTCGACCGAATCAAGTGTTATCTATCAAACTCGCCTGTGTTGGTCCCACCGGAACCAGGAAGGCCGTTGATTCTCTATCTAACAGTACTGGCGAATTCGTTTGGTTGTGTACCGGGGCAACATGATGTCACATGAAGAAAAGAGCAAGCCATCTATTATCTCAGCAAGACGTTTACAGTCTATGAGGTTAAGTATACTCAACTTAAAAATCTATTGAAGTATATTTTCCAAAAGCCTATGCCCATAGGGAGATTGGCAAAATGGCTGATATTACTCAAAGAGTTCGACATCATCTATATGACGAGGACGGCCATGAAATCCCAAGCGCTGGCCGATCACTTGGCTGAGAATCCGTTGATGAAGAATACGAACCAATGAGAATGTATTTTCCAGATGAGGAAGTGATGCATATAGAAGAGTTAGAACTGACTAAGGAGCCGAGTTGGAAGCTTTTCTTCGATGGGGCTGTGAATGCGAAAGGAGTTGGAATAGGAGTGGTACTTATTTCTGAAACATAATATCATTATCTTGTTACAGCTCAGCTACGTTTCTATTATACCAACAATATGGCTGAGTGCGAGGCATGCGTTCTGGGCTTACGATTAGCTGCAGACATGGATGTTCAGGATGTCTTGGTCTTGGGAGACTCGGACCTTCTGGTACATCAGATCCAGGGTGATTGGGAAATACGAGATTTAAAGCTTATACCGTATCAGCAATGCTTGCACGATCTGAGCAAGCGATTTTGATCAGTGGACTTCAAACTCATCCCAAGAATTCACAATGAGGTTGTCGATGCTTTGGGAACTCTAGCATCGATGTTGCACCACCCAGACAAGATTCATGTTGACCCATTGCATATTCAGGTGCGTGACCAACATGCCTATTGCAACATGATAAAGGAAGAAATGGATGGCGAGCCATGGTTCTATGATGTCAAGGAATACCTGAGGATGGGGATTTACCCGGAGCAAGCAACCGGAGATCAAAAGAGAGCCATTGGACGATCGGCAAATGGATTTTTCCTCAGTGGAGGAGTGTTGTACAAAAGAACCCCAGATTTGGGATTGCTGAGATGTATAGATGCTAGTCAAGCCACGATAGTGCTTACAGAGGTACATGCTGGAGTTTGTGGGGCCCATATGAGCGGATACGTATTGGCAAAGAAGATTCTGCGAGAAGGATTTTATTGGCTCACAATGGAGCGTGGTTGTATCAGTTTCATACGGAAGTGCCATCAGTGTCAGGTACATAGAGATCTGATTCATGCTCCGCCAACGGAATTGCACACAATGTCAGCACCTTGGCTATTTGTGGCATGGGGCATAAATGTCATTGGACCTATTGAACCGGCAACTTCCAACGGTCACAGGTTCATTTTGGCAACCATTGATTATTTTACTAAGTGTGTTGAAGCTAATAGTTTCAAGTCGGTAATCAAGAAGGCAGTGGTAGATTTCATGCATTACCATATCATCTGTAGATTTGGGATCCCCAAAGTGATCATCACGGATAATGGTGCTAATCTTAACAGTGGTTTGATGAAAGAAGTATGTCAACTGTTCAAGATTACAGACCGTAATTCCACCCCGTATCATCCCAAGGCGAATGGTGCAGTTGAGGCGGATAACAAGAACATAAAGAAGATACTGAGGAAGATGGTAAAAGGGTCCAGGCAATGGCATGAGAAGTTGCCGTTGGCATTGTTGGGTTATCGCACTACCGTTCGTACTTCAGTAGGTTCAACTCCATACTTGTTGATATAAGGAACGGAAGCAGTAATACCAGCAGAAATTGAAATTCCCCATCGGATTGTCGCTGAGGCCGGGATTGATGATGATGAATGGGTCAAAGCCCGATTGGAGCAGCTGAGCTTAATCGATGAAAAGATATTGGCAGCAGGTATGCCATGGCAAGTTGTATCAGAAGAGAATGGCAAGAGCATACAATAAGAAGTTGCGTCCCAGAAAATTTGAAATAGGTCAACAAGTATTGAAAAGGATCATACCGCATCAGATCGAGGAAAAAGTCAAGTTCGCCCTAAATTGGCAGGGGCCGTATATTGTGACTAGAGTATTATCCAACGGTGCTTTATGTCTAACAGATATCGACGGAAGATGCATCGACATGGATATCAGTTCTGATGCAGTCAAGAGATTTTACGTGTAACTTCTTTGATTATAACTTTGGTTCGTTTGATTGTTTGTACTTGGTGTTTATCGGATAATGAAATGAAGGAGGTAATTTTTTCTTCTATCCAAACACTTTTAATTTTTGCTTTCCCCCTTTGAGCCTTACTTATTCTTTCATACCCCTCTCTTGAAATCATTAAAGAAAACGAAAAAATGAAAAAATGAGGGAAAATAAGAAAAAACAAAAAGGAAAAATACAAGAAAAATATTTTCTTGAACTACATTCGACCTGATTCCTCAAAGATGATACGTAGGAGCTTCACGGCTCGTTCATAATGTAACAAAAGTCAAAAATCCCCTAAAGCAAGAAAACTCGGCCAGAAGTTATGTTTTTGAACTTTTTAAAAGAGTTTTGATTACCCATCAAAGTTACTTTGAATTTTTATCTCCTTTTCTTTTAAGCCCCACATAAAACCCATATTGATGTCCAAAAAAGACCTCCCGATCAGTATCCGAGAGGTGCCGAGACAGGCAAATGAAAGCTGAGAATAACACGCTGGTCTCCAACTGAATGAGGATCATGAGCTGAAAGAATTGATAGCCATAAGGATGCCCAGTAGAGAGAATCTTATCGGCAATACTCCAATCCCCATCTGAGAAAATAAAACGAGAGAGTATAATCGGTGAAAACCTTCACAGGCACCATAAGGCGACGCAAGCTGAGAGAAGAAAAATAAGAGAGTCTTATCAGTGAAACCTTCACAGGCAGCATAAGGCGACGGGAGCTGAGAGAAATGAGAGAGTCTTATTAGTGAAAACCCCTCGAAAGTCACTATAAGGCGACAAGATGAGATTGGCGCAATGATCCATATTTTTGCGAAGAGTTGGGAACCTGTTTATCAACAGCAAGTAAAGACATAAGAAATATTGATTGACACAAACAAACTTGGTTGATTAATCCGGAGTGCACGACATGATCTTTGGAATCAGTTATACCACCCAAATAAGTTCCTTTCTTTTCTTTTTCCCAGCATTTGTTCATAAAGATCTTCTCTTTTTTCTATATATTCATTTCTTTGTTTAAAAGAGTTTTTCCGGAAATTTGTTTTTGAGAAAGATCTTTCAGAGCTTACTACCAGTTGCCAAAATGGTACAAAGCAAAATGTGAAGAAGACAGGCTAGAGACAAGGCAATAAGACAAAAAGACGTCTGCTGCAAGGCCGAATAATAAATTGGTCTATAATGTAAAGGGAAGTATAGAGGAAAGAAGCAAAAAACATCATGTTAAGGAAATTGTGGGCCAAGTTCCTAGAGTACCCCCAGCAGAACTCTGACCTATTATCGACCATGTTTCGAGGTGATCGGATAACACATAGTAGGGAAGGAAGAAAGGAAAATTCATTTTCAGCAAAATAAACCCAAGCAAGTTTTGAAACACAAAGTGGGGAAGGCATAAATGGAGAAACCATCCCCAACAGAAATATCATCCCCAGCAAATAACATCATTCCTAACAAGTTTTGGGAACGCATAGCAGGAAAAAGGAAAGAAAAATCATCCTAAAAGGAGTGGCACGACCACTTACCATGTTTTAAACTAACTAAATTTTCTTTGATTTGAAACAGGAAAAAAAATGTTGATGATGGCAGAAAGACACGCCATAAGAAAGAGTGCCAGAACTAGGGCAGAAACTTTTCTACCACAATAAAAAAAAATCTCAGAGAATCGAGAAACAAATTCAATTTATCATCATTGAATTAGGCGCCCACCTGTATAACAAGAGGAATACTTTTCATGTCTTTAGATAATTGGGCGCCCATCTGTATAACAAGAGGAATACTTTTCATGTCTTTAGAAAAATAGGCGCCAACCTGTATAACAAGAGGAATACTTTTCATGTCTTTAGATAAATAGGCGCCCACCTGTATAACAAGAGGAATACTTTTCATGTCTTTAGATAAATAGGCGCCTACCTGTATAACAAGAGGAATACTTTTCATGTCTTTAGGTAAATAGGCTCCCACTTGTATAACAAGAGGAATACTTTTCATGTCTTTAGATAAATAGGCGCCCACCTGTATAACAAGAGGAATACTTTTCATGTCTTTAGCTAAATAGGCGCCCACCTGTATAACAATAGGAATACTTTTCATGTCTTTAGATAAAAAGGCTCCCACCTGTATAACAAGATGAATATTTTTCATGTCTTTAGATAAATAGGCTCCCCACCTGTATAACAAGAGGAATACTTTTCATGTCTTTAGGTAAATAGGCTCCCACTTGTATAACAAGAGGAATACTTTTCATGTCTTTAGATAAATAGGCGCCCACTTGTATAACAAGATGAATACTTTTCATGTCTTAGATAAATAGGCACCCACCTGTATAACATGAGGAATTCTTTTCATGTCTTTAGATAAATAGGCGCCAACCTGTATAACAAGAGGAATACTTTTCATGTATTTAGATAAATAGGCGCCTACCTGTATAACAAGATGAATACTTTTCACGTCTTTAGATAAATAGGCTCCTACCTGTATAATAAGAGGAATACTTTTCAGGTCTTAGATAAATAGGCTCCCACCTATATAACAAGAGCAATACTTTTCACGTCTTTAGATAAATATGCGCCCACATGTATAATAAGAGGAATATCTTTCATGTCTTTATTTAATTTAGGCGCCCACCTGTATAACTAGGGCATACATTTAGTGTCTTTGCAATTAGGCGCCCACCTGTATAACTAGGGAATACATTTCATGTCTTTGCAATTAGGCGCCCACCTGTATAACAAGAGGAATATTTTTCATGTTTTTAGATAAATTGGTGCCCACCTGTATAACAAGAGAAATACTTTTCATGTATTTGGATAAATAGGCGCCCATCTGTATAACAAGAGGAATACTTTTCATGTCTTTAGATAAATAGGCTCACACCTGTATACAAGAGGAATACTTTTCATGTCATTAGATAAGTAGGCTCCCACATGTATAACAAGAGGAATACTTTTCATGTCTTTGATAAATGGGCGCTTACCTGTATATCAAGAGGAATACTTTTCATGTCTTAGATAAATAGGAGGTCACATGTATAACGAGAGGAATACTTTGCATGTTTTTGCATTTAGGCGCCCACCTGTATAACGAGAGAAATACTTTTCATTTTTTACATTTCAGGTCTTGAAATCAGTAACCGTCCGGAAGGCAGAAGGTTACAACAAAATATCCCCAGCATAATGAAGGAGGCCGCATCCTCAGCGGACAAAACAAAATGATGCAAACTGGTGTTTGGAAAGGTAAGGGGTCATTGTCATCACCATCAGTTTTCGGAAGAAAGAAGCACCAGAATTAACGCAAGCCGACAAGAAAGCAAGGAATCAAGAACAAATTGAAGATAGATTGGATCTTGTATTCCGTAGTCTAGCCTAGCTTCTTGATTTTTCTTTTAGCACGGTGTAATAAGGAGATCAGTAAGTAGTAATAACAACATGCAGCAACAGTAACAACAAAATGGCAGTCCCATGGTAGTCCCAGCTACCAAAACTTTCCCAACTACATTACTCTGATTTCCTTTTAGCCATGATATGTAGGAAACCTTTGAAGCAAAGGTTCGGTAAAATCTTTCAAAAAAAAGCTTCACACGGAGTATTACAACGGGCAAAAATAGCTCGTATCGGCTTACTTTATATTTGCACGAAAACTCTTTGTGTTTTCGAACAAAGAGGGGCAACTGTGAGCACGTGATTTTTGCTTTCACGAAAACTACTCCAAAAGAAATCGAAAAATAAAACAAATTATCTTTGTGTATAATTTTTAGAATTTGTGTGGCATTTCGGATAGTTATTTGTAGTTTTGTCTCAGATTGTTTATTTATTTATTTTTTATTTAATATAAAAAATACAAAAAATATGTTGCATGTGAATTTAGGACTTTATTCTACTATTAGTCGAGTTAACTGCATAATATTTTGTTTTTGGAAGAAGAAAATCACAAAAATGTGCATCTCTTATAATTTTGTCATTTAACGTATAATCGTGTGATCATTGCTTTAATTAGTATTTAATATTATGTGTTAATTGTTAGGGATCCATTTAATATTTTTAGTTATTTAAAATTTTACGGATCTAATTGGGCATTTATGAATTAATTAAACAATTTAGTTATAAAACTAAAAATCACAAAAATATGCATTTTTATTCTATTTTCTGTCATTATGTGATTTTATTGTAATTAAATATTTTAACTTGTGTGTTGATTGTTGTTAAGGGTTGATTAATATTTTTGTTGTTTAATTTTGGTCTTACATTTTATTTAGGAAGTTTGTTTAAATGTTAATTAAAAGAAGAAAAAAAAGAAAAAGAGTTGAAAAAATGAAGAAAAACTCGGATTTGGGCCAAATCTTAAACCCAAAAAAGCAGACCCAAACAATACACAACCCAGTCAAGAACACCTGGTCTCTGAGAAGGTCCAGGCGACGTCGTTTAGACGATCTCAATCTGAGTCGTTGATCGAACTAATCGAACGGCCCAGTTCAGTCTCCATCACCAACAAAACGACGCCGTATAGGCGTTTCAAATCAGAGCCGTCTGTCTTATTTGATCCAACGGCCTCAGGGCCTCCCCACGACTCGATCCACTTCACCCCCGAGCCAACCCACTCCCCAACTTAAACCACACAATGACGTTTTGTTCAAGCAAAAGATCTTGGCCGTCGATTATTAATGATCCAACGGTCAGGACTGAATCTCTCCCAACGTATATAAGCCGCATCTTTCATCCCAAGCCCCTCATAACCAAACATCCCCTCACCATCATCGTCTCTTTCAAGAGAAATACCGTATCCCTTACCAAACCCTAGACGCCATGGCACCCTCCGCTTAATAACTCGGCTGCAACTACGCCGCCGACCACCTCTTTAACACCACAGAACCCCCTTCACACCCTGAACCCAAATCTACCACTCCCTTGGCTCGAATCATTCCAAATCTTCTCGAATCTTCATTTGAAGATTCGATCCAAAACCCAACCTATACCAAACCACCCCAAATTGATACGAAACACTCCCCTGACCTCCCTCATACCTAAACCAACGAAGGTTTGGTTCGAATCTAACCAGAAAACCCCGAGTCCCAAATCGCCCATATGAACCCTAGGAATCTGAAAGTTGGGGGTATGTTCAAATTAATAGAAGATTGAGGTTTAATATACCTTAATCTAGGTGTTCTCAACTGAGAACACCCCGATTAAGAGTCCGTTCAACCTCAAAAAGTTCGAGTTCGAATTCGAGTCAAGTTTGTCCGTTTCTGAGAAATTCTGAGGTGTTTTTCTCTTTTTGTTTCTGTTTTCTTTATTTGTTATAATTATTTGTTTAGTTCTATTGTATTATTTCTTATTTTTATCAATTGTTTTTCTATTTCTTCTCTGCATGACCTTTTATTTGGTCAATTTTTTTTCTTATGTTCATTGATAAAATGTGTAGGATAAACAATACATTCGATGATTAATTATTGAATAGTTAAGTTTCATAAGTTCCCTATTCTATCCAAAGCCACATGAATCACCTAGTTGTTCTATTTTGATTTCTGTTTGCTTGCTATCTGATTGTGCGTGTTGTAAGTTCATAAGTCGATTCAGTTAGTGTCATCGATTAGTTGATTGTGTTGTAACTCAATGTCCCTGTCAAAATGTCAATAGCACTGTTAGCTTATTTCATTTCTGTTCTAAGTGTGCAATCAGATGAGCCTGGTTATTACTTGAATTGAAGAACTGAGCTGATCATTTCAGTTCATGATTTTCCAGTAGGGGATGATTTTCTAGGTTTAAATGCTTTGAAATCAGTCCTTCAGATTGTGTATGTTAATTTAATCTTGTTTAACTGTTATTAAGGATTGGCCTTAGTTGTTAGTTAGAGAATAGTTTTAGAAATCTAGGTTCGGCTTTTTTTGTTGATGATCTGAATCAGAACAGTAGCAGTCAGCAAGATTCATGGGTATTTTAGGAATAGAAAGATGAGGAAATCTGGTTTGACTGAGTAATCTAACCAGTAGGGCCCTAACAACTTTAATTTGAACTAATTGGTAGAGGGGGACCACTAAGTAGTGAGAGTGTTTGCTTAATTGGAATTAGGAATAGTATAAGTAAATGATAAAAGGTTAAAAGATAGACATAAAGGGAATATTTTTGGGCTAAAAATTAAAGAAAAGGGTAAGAGTAATTGGAAGGGTAAGAATAAAAGGAAGTGGGAATAATTGTGAGGGATGAAATAGAGTCTTGCTTAGAATATAAATAAGAGTCATTTGACACTAAAAAGGGAGGAATTTTGGAGAACATATTTTCATAACTTAAACAGAAACATAAATAGGGCTCTTGAACATTAAGAATTCCAGATTTTGGAGAGTTAAAAAACCGAGGATTTTCTGTTTTCCTTCACTGCTTAAAACAGTCTTGAGTGCTATTGTTTCATTGAAGTTAGAATTTTTTTTCTTTCAGTGTTCAAAAATCAGAAGTTACCTCTTTGGCAATTGGTTACTTCTCTGTGGGTTTGCTTTGCGTTCTAGTGTTATTGGGATTCAAGTAGTATTGCTAGTCGAGTTTTTCTGTTTTCAACCGATGCTAGGCTATTCTGTTGGGTTGTGAACATTAGTTCAATTAAGTGTTGTGGTTTCCCGTCGAAAGTTCACTGGGATTTCCATTACTGGTTATTGTTGCTTCATTGGTTGTTGATGAACTTGTTTGTTGCTGTGTTGTGCTACTACTACTCATATTGATCCTCCTCTTCTCTTTGTTTTTCCAAATACCAGGTACGCACATTGATAAATTGGTTTCTTGTAAGATGAAAATTGAAGCGTGAATATAGAAACGACAAAATTGAAGTTGCTTCTTTTAAATTTGGTTTAATATGTATATTGGATATTAGGTTGTACATATATGATAGCTCGCGTCTCCTATTAGAATCATGCAAGTGTGGGTTATGTATAACTGAATACTATTTTGTAGTAGTTAAGTCGTAAACTTACACCCTCGTATGCATAGTTAAAATGGATTAATATGGTGGAAATCATATTTTGCGGCTTCAGTATTATTTGTTAAAGAACGTATCCCAAAAGCAGGTTAGGCAGCACATAGGCTAAATATTCGCATCTATGTTAATAACATTTTCTAGCCGTTAATTCCATTATTTCAAATCAATGTATAAAGGTTAGTTTTAATCAATTAAGAGAATGGTTAGTTCGTTTTCCATATTTTATCAATCTCCTATGCATATAAGCTTTAATAGTTTGTATATAGAATAAGACGTGAGGCCATTATTCATCTCTCGAGTTCAAGTGCATTTTATCGCTAGCATAAATCTAAGAAGCCCCAAACTTGCTAAGCATGTAAATAAATTAGGACTTTTCTTCTTTCGTATTTAGAGACGAATTTAAACAGAAATAAAGTCACTTTAGGATATCCTTAAAATAAAGGAGGAGTGCCTCGCCACCATAAATTACAAATTGTGGGGCCCTCAATAAAAGGACATAATAATTGGATAGATTTCAGAGTATGCCGCTTAGCGAATTTTTATGGCCTCTTCCCAAAATAACGATATGTTAGTCTCGTTAGGAGGCACCTTAATTAATCTTACTCTCCGAAACTCGGGTGTGTATATATGCAACCCAAATCCAAATCTCGACAGAGTCGAAATGTGCCGACGACCACGTGTACACTAGTTGTAACGTGGTTCGATATGCATTTCCATGATGTTGCAATTCTTTTAAAAATTAACTAATGAGGCGTGCCTCACCAAAAAAGAATACGCTAGATGCGGGGGCCTCTATACATATTTGGTGAAATTGCTTAGATTTCGGGAAGGGGCCGTTTAGCAAAATTCTACGGCCTTTCTCAAAACAATAATATGTTAGTCATTTTAGGCGTGTCTTTAATAAATTACTTTCCTAAATACGGGTGCGCATTTATGTGACCCAAATCAAAATCTCAACGGGGTCGAAATGTGTTGAGAGCCACGGGTACACTAGCTGTGACATGGCTCGAGATACGTTTTCACAATATTGTAATTCTCTGTAAAATAATAACAATAATAATAATAATGATAAAAGCGGTTCAAAGTTAAAATTTACATATAAGTTCATAATTGTAAGAATAAGATAATTAAGCCGAATATAATAGTTGAGCGATCATGCTAGAACCACGGGGCTCGGGAATGCCTAACACCTTCTCCAGGGTTAACAAAATTCCTTATCTGGATTTCTGGTGCACGGATCGTTAAACAGAGTCAATAGTTTCCTCGATTCGGGATTAAACCGGTGACTTGGGACACCATAAAATCTCCCAAGTGGCGATTTTGATTCTTTAATAATAATCCTGTTTCGGTTATCCTTTGATTGGAAAAACTCCCTTGCGCCCTCGCGGGTGCCGTAAAAAGGAGGTGTGACAATCCTCAACTAGAAAAATTAGCATTAGCTTTGATCATGGAAAGACCTTATTTTCAATACCATCCCATTTTTGTAGTTACTGCTTTTCCATTACGAAACATTTTGCATAAACATGAATTGTCAGAGAGATTAGCAAAGTGGGCAATAGAATTAAGTGAATATGAAATTATTTATCAACCTAGGATTGCAATAAAATCTCAAGTACTAACCGATTTCGTAGATGATATTAGTCAGGGGATGCATTTAGAAGCAGAAAAAGAATTACAAGTTTTTAATGGTGCAAACCCAGGAACTTGGATTTTATTTACTGATGGCTCATCTAATATGAAAGGAGCAGGCATAGGAATAGTTGTCGTACCACCTATGGGAGAAACTATTAGACAAGCTATAAAATGTCATTCTATAACTAACAATGAAGTAGAGTATGAGGCTGTAATTGCAAGTCTAGAATTGGCACGAGAACTCAGCATAACACAGAATACAATCAAATGTGATTCTCAACTCGTGGTCAATCAAATCCTGGGGACTTATACAGCCAAACAGACACGAATGCAAGAATATCTCGAAAAGGTACGGGAGCTAATAAAGCAATTCCAAACTTAGAAGGTAAAGCAGATCCCAAGAGATGAGAATGTGGAAACATATACTTTAGCTAATCTCGCATCTGCAGCAAACATAGCAAATGACGCAAACACTTCAGTCATACATTTGTTTCATTTCGTTCTTGAACCTGATAAGAACGAGGTAAATTTTAGTCATTTAACATGAGATTGGAGAAATGAAATTATTACTTTTTTACAGCATGGAACTGTGCCTGGTGGCAAAAATAAGGCTCATGCACTTTGCAAAACAAGTTGCTCAATACTGTTTATATCAAGGAAATCTTAATCGGAAGATGTTCGGTGGACCACGAGCAAGGTGTATCGGACCTTCTCAAACAGAATATGTGATGAGGGAAGTACATGAAAGACATTGCGGAAATTATGTAGGGGGAAGGTCATTGGTAAAAACGTTGATTCGAGCAGGGTATTATTGGCCTAAGATGGAAGAGGAGGCAAACAGTTTCGTGTACAGATGTGATAAATGTCAAAGATACAGCAATAATATGCATAGACCAGCTAAGTTACTACACCCTGTTATAGCCCCGTGGCCCTTTATGAAATGGGGAATGGATATCGTAGGTCCACTACCACAAGCAAAAGGTCAGGTGAAGTTTCTACTTGTACTTATAAATTATTTCACTAAATGAGTAAAAGTAGGAGCATTTAACAGGTACGAGAGAAGGAAGTTAAAGACTTCCTATGGCGAAATATAATATGCCGCTTTGGAGCACCAAAGGAAATCGTGTGTGACAATGGATCGCAATTCATAGGAGCTCAAATCATAGAATTTCTTCAAAAATGGCAAATTAAAAGGATAACGTCTACGCCATACCATCCAATGGGTAATGGACAAGCGGAATCCACAAACAAAGTCATTATCAACAACTAGGAGAAAAGGTTACAAGATTCAAAAGGTAATTGGCCTGAGGTATTATCTGGAGTATTATGGACTTATCATACAATGACAAAAACAAGCACTAGAGAAAAACCATTTTCAATGGTTTATGGTGCGTAAGCTTTAATTCCAGTTGAAATAGGAAAACCGAGCACACGGTATGTTCAGGAAATGGAGGAATCTAATGATGAAGAGATGCGAGTCAACCTTGATTTTCTCGAAGGAAGAAGAGAAGCTGCATTAATAAGAATGGCATCACAAAAGCAAGTAATTGAACGATATTACAATAGGAAAGCACGCCTCAAATTTTTTTAAATTGGGGACTTCGTGCTTAAAAGGTGTTCCAATCTGCAAAGGCTGCTAATTCAGGAAAGCTGAGTCCAACGTGGGAAAGACCCTACATAGTTCGTGACATTGCAAGAAAAGGAGCATACGAGTTGGAGACAATGGATGTCAAGGTTTTACCCTCACATTGGAATGATGTCCATTTAAAGAGATATTACTTCCGAGGAAGTACCCACGATCAGGTATCACCATGTTAGAATTTTTCTTTGAATTGTTAAAGTCTTACTAACGATTTTAGATGCTAGGAAAAAACCCTAACTCGTGCCAAATGATGATTCACGACCTGCATAGAAAAATGGAATATTCTAAAAATTTCAGCCCAGGGTTACAATTAATCTGATGGAAATGTACACGGGTTAGGCATTCTTCATCTCTAATCGCACCTCTGAGTCCCGTATGTTTTTCTATTTCAAGAAAAGGGCCAAATTGAGAGAAACAAACAAGTGCTCTAGGCTTCATACTTCACCGCTCAAACACTTGGGGAACTACATATTATATACAGATACATGCAGAAAAAAGACATTCATCATAATATTTTTTCCATGAGAAAAACATAGTCATCTCTCAAACTCATGAACAAAGTCATCTCTCAAACCCTTCCTAACATATGAAGATAGGGTCATGACTATGCACTGAAACAGTTTATAGTGAAAAAGCTTGTTTATTTTATAATTTGTAAAATCTGTTACAAGAAAAAAAGTTACAAGAAAGTTATAGATGTATTTTACTACATGTAATATTCAAAAGCTTGTCCAAGTTCATGAATAAAAACTTGTCAAAATTGTTTCATACAAAACATGCGTATTCCTATTTCTTTCTTCGTATTATAACACCATTATGAAGTTGAGAGGTCTTATTCATGAAGTGTCGATATATATTAAAGGGCCCTCATTTATAAACCTCATGTTGATAATTCATGAGAAGAATCATAAAGCATTTTCAAAAGTTAAAAATGCTAATCTATTCTATAAGTCCTAAATAAATAGGCAAGAATAGAATGCATAGAAGTACCGAAAAAACTTCTTAACATATTTAAAAAGACTAAATAAAAACTTAGTCAACAAAATATTTTTTACAAAGTGCCCCATTATGATAACTGGGGCCTTCACCAAAAAATCCCTTAAAATTGCCAAGGGATAAAACCACCATCAATAAACTAAAAAAACAACAGTAAATTTTGAAATACAATTGGTCACTGAAGGGGTTGGAGCATCAGAAGTTGCAATCTCATTTTCAGGGGCAACCACAGGCACGATAGCAACATCTGAGGAAGCAAAAACATGAGCGGTTTCAGCTGGGCTTGAAGTGTTTAGATCATCGAGCGAAGCAAGAGTCACGGGAGCTTCAACTTCCATAGACTGTGTCATTGAAGCTTCACCCACGGGAGCTGGAACTGTAACATTCTAAACTTCAACTGCCATAACAACGGCTTCATCATTTAAAGGTTCTTCTGCCACATGAGCTTCGAGTGCTAGAGAAGGAGAGTCAAGTGGTTGTTGGCTTTTTTCAATAGTATCCAAGACTTTGGCCAATTCTGATTGTAAATCATAAGTTTTCTTGATTGGCCTCCATCAAAGCATCACAACGAGAATTTAGAAAAGCCCAACTCACCTCTATATTAAAATTCTCCTCGAGAAGTCCATACTCCCTTTCCCACACCAAGATCATTCTTCAATATTTGGTGTTCAGCTAAATGGGAATCAAGGGAAGCTTCGAGGGTGGCATGAGAATTTTCTAAGGCACGTATCTTATCAGTAGAAATCTTCAACTCAGCTTGAGCTTGAGTCAAGCTTTGCACTAACTCCCCTGCATATTCTTCTTTTTTGTCCACAAGTGCCTTAAGCTCTCTGATTTCTTCACTGGCCTTTGACAATTGTTCTGAAACGTGCATTCCAAGAGTTCCTTATCTTTTTCAAATTGGATCGAAGAAGCCTTGGCAATTGCTAATTCAGAAGTCAAACCTCGCTTTTGCTGCTCCAGGTGATTTCTACTCTCTCACAATTCCTCTATGGTTCCTTGAGCATTCTCAAATTGTTCTTTCCAGTTAGCTGCTTCTAGCTGGGCTCCCTTGGCTATTTCCTCAGGCTCGTGGATAGCCTTATCAAACTCAAGGGCTTTCTTTTCCAAAAGGGAAACTCTTCCCATCAAATCAGTACCAATGAGGTTAGCCTACAATGATAAGATATAAGGATCAGAGTTTAAAAGTAAAAAATGAAAGCTCGTAAACAAGAAGAAGAAAATACTTTCAGAGTAGAATAAACTATGTCATTCATCAGCGTTAAGCAACTATGACTGCTCATTTTCTTCTTCTCCATATCTCCAATCAATGGCTCAAGCCACACATCTGCTCCACCTGACTTCCTTAAGAGGTTGTGATTAGAAGGAACCTCAAGGGTAACGCTCTTCATAGCCAAGCTTCTACTTCTAGAACCCTCTTCTACATTTCGAACAGAAGAGGGGGGAACTACAGAAGGAGGAACGGTAGAAAAAGTATAAATAGCAGGAGTTTAAGGACTTGAAACAGGTAAGGGAGCAGAGGAAGGCAGGGGAGCAGAAACAGGTAAACTAACAAGAGCAGATGGAATGAGTAAAGGAGCACCAGAAACCAACGGGGGAATAGAAAGAATGGGAACAGAGTTAGAAAGAGGAATTTCATCTAAAATTGGACCCAATTATCCACTCCCAAAACTACAAGTAAAGAGACGTTGAATAGATTCATTGGTATCTCTTGGAGTGGTTTCATCATCAGAAACAATTGTAATAAGTTCAGAGGCACGGGTATGAGTAATTTCAACTTCATCTAGGAAACAGTGCGTCTCCTAGATCTTGGTCTAGCTATCAAAGAGGTATCCTCATCTTCCTCATTCTCAGAGTCTTCTTCTATAACTTTCCTCTTTGACAGCATGATTTTAGTTCTTTCCAAATAAAGTGAAGATCTAGAAGAAGCTCGATAGGCAACGACTACCTCAGCTGTCATACCCATGATACCAAATCCTGATAAAAAGAAGGATGAAAAGTTAAGAGCAAGAAAGAATTTAACATACGGCAAAGCATAAGGAAATGCATACCGTGAGTTTTCACTTTTCAACCATGTGAATGGGAAATCGATTTCCAAGTTCTCGCTTCCATAGGTGCTGCTTTCAAGATTGAATCTACCCAATCACAAAAATTAGGAACGGGTTCCATACTCCCATGGTTGCTATGGAAAACCAAACGAAATTAAAAAAGAAGCTGAAATTCTTAAAAATAGGTACGGTAAGTAAAAGAAAACTTACGTGCAAAATTTCACTTCTCAGGGAAAGGGATATTTGTTTCACCCAATAAATCCACCTTACGTACATCAACGTAACAAGTATACCACCCACGATCCTTGTCATCTTCAGGGTTTACCAAAACCTTCTTGCTTCTTGCAGGCAAGGTAAAAGCTCCATGGCGAAATAACTTGGGATGATATAAGTGAATAAGATGGGAAAAGTAAAGTTAACATTGGCTTTGGTAGACAAATTCCTCAAACAAGCCACAACTCTCCAAACAAGGGGGCCAACTTGTGTTAAGAAAAATTTGAAAAAGCGACAGAATTCAAGTATGACTGGGTCAATAGCAAGATTAAATCCCAAAGTGAAGGGATAATTATAAACAAAAGAAAATCAAATTATGTAAGAGGAAATTCTCTAGATTGGGTTAGGAATCATCATACAAAGATTATTTCTCCAGTTACAATCTTTTCAAACAGTGGGAATCAAAGGCTCAGTTATTAGAGAAGGATATGTGTCGGCTTTTTATAAATTAACAACCTATTCTTGAAGAGATTTTCTATCATTCCCAAAAGATAAATCATTAGGTACTTCAACTAAAGGTTCTTTGAGAGGTTCACAAAGTTCTTTACCTTTAGAAGAAGGAGCCTTAGAGATAGAGCCTCTAATGCCAAAACTAGAAGGAGGAGTGACAGAACCAGAAGAACCACCACGAGTGAACCTTAGGCTACGAATTCTACCCCCCTCTGCCTCTTCTATGTCTTACAGTGGAGTTAGGGAAGTTTTCAAGAATTGAGACTTTCCTAGGGTTAGGGTTTGAAGACGACATTACTGAAAAAGGATGAATTAAAGAAGAAGAGAGAAAAAGTAAGTGATAAAGTGTTTGTTAAGGGTTTGTGAAGAAGAAGACAAATGAAAAAGGGCTAAATATGTATACAATAGCAACCGTCAAAGAAGAGTAATAATGGAAAGCCTATAATAAAAGCAACTATCAATTCATGAATAGAGGGGATGAAGAAGTCTTGAAAAAAGGTTACAGAATTACAGATCCAATCAGAAAACGATATGTGTGCAGAGCATTAAATAGAAAATAAAAATGAAGCGTCAGTATGTCACAACATTGATTATTGCAAAAATTCCCTTTTTGTGAAAATTCACTTCCCAAATATTTAAGTGATAAATATATGGAAAGTGGAGGGACTATCCGTATTGGGAAAAAGCTGAATTTATATATTGAATATGATGTATCATGACACGTGGATTGGTCAAAAGGTCAAAATGCAATAAATAGCTAAAAGACACGAGCGACAATAGATACGAGGAGAAGAAAGTTAAATAGGTATGAGACGCAGTTCAAATGATACGAGCTTCGTACCTATTTAAGTCACTTAAAGCTAGGAGATCAGAAGGCATTAAAGATATGAATCTGATGACGAAAATGAATCCAAATTCAGTATCAAATACCAAATACGTTAGAAAATTAGTATTGAATAGGAATGATTATGTAACGTTTCATTTAATGTCATTTATTGCTCATAATTATCTCATTAAGACTAAGGCATTACTCATTTTCCTAGAATCAACTATAAAAGGAGGAGTTTTCAACATTTCTAGGCACACGAAATATCATTAATATTACACTGAAATATAAACTTATTTACTGCTTGATTAATATTCTCAAAAATCTCTTATTCTTTTCATCTCCTAATTATCAGTAACCCGAATTTTTCTTTATCTTTAGCTTTGACCAAAGAACCATATTTTTTTGTTAAACAGAGGTGACATGGTATATGTTATTTGCTGATGATATAGTCCTAATTGATGAGACAAGACGCGGCGTCAACGAGAGGCTAGAGGTTTGGAGACATGCCCTTGAGTCTAAAGGTTTTAAGTTGAGCAGGACGAAGACGGAATATCTCGAATGCAAATTTGGGCCCGAGCCAACGGACGCGGAAGTGGAAGTGAGGCTTGACTCCCAAGTCATCCCTTAGAGAGGCAGTTTCAAGTACCTTGGGACAGTTATTCAGGGGACATGGGAGATCAACGAGGATGTCAAATACCGTAAAAGGGTGATATGGATGAAGTGGAGGTTTGCAATGGGAGTCCTATGTGACAAGAAAGTGACACTGTTACTAAAAGGTAAGTTTTATAGAACAGTGGTTAGACCGGCTATGTTGTATGGGACCGAGTGTTGGCCGGTTAAGAACTCACACATCCAGAAGATGCAACTAGCAGAGATGAAGATGTTAAGGTGGATGTGTGGCATACAAGGATAGATAAGATTAGGAATGAAGATATTCGAGAGAGGATGGGTGTAGCGCCCATGGAGGACAAGATGCAGGAAGCAAGACTCAGATGGTTCGGACACATTCAGAGGAGGAGCACTGATGCACCGGTGAGAAGTTGTGAGCCACTGGCGGTGGTGGTCACGATGAGAGGTAGAGGGAGACCTAAGAAGTATTGGGGAGAGGTGACTAGGCAGGACATGACACGACTTATGATTACTGAGGACATGGCCTTTGACAAGGGATTATGGAGGTCGAGCATTAAGGTTGTAGGTTAGGGGAAGTTAAGAATATTTCTGCAGCGCGCTAGAGTAAGACTAGACAGTTAGAAGTTAGGCTTAGAATGCTATTGATCAGCTATTGATGCAAGTCTTTATATTCTAGATATTAGCATATTTTCCTCTTTCTCGTATTTCCTATATTTCTTATATTCTTATTATTTTATTAATTTATATTATTTTATGTTATTTATTATGAGCTTATTGCTACTATTAATATATAGTCACTTATTTTCTTCTTGAGCCGTAGTTTCCTGAAAATAGTGTCTCTATCCTTTTAGTTGGTAAGGTTTACCAATATATTACTCTCTCCCTGTACTCCATTCGTGTATACTCCATTCGTGGAAATATAGTAGGTTGCTGTTGTTTAATTGTTCTGAATTCTAAACAAAGTGGGTATAGTTGTCCGACATTTCCAAAGAAAACATTGTCGGTCACTCTCCATTCTCAACATAACTGAAAGTTAAAAGGAGCAAGATGGAACAAATAGAGCACAAATACGTCGAAGTAAATGGGCTAAATCTTCATGTAGCTGAAACCGGAAGTGGGAATTCCCCTGTTATGGTGTTCTTGCATGGTTTCCCTGAAATATGGTATACTTGGCGATATCAGATGATAGCTGTGGCCAAAACTTGTTTTAGAGCTATTGCACCCGATTTCAGAGGATATGGGTTATCGGATCAGCCACCCGAACCCGATTAAACCACTTTTCTTGACTTGGCTAATGACATCCTTGCACTTCTTGATGCTCTTGGCATCTCTAAGGTAGTCATCTTCTCAAAATTTTGAGAAGAAGAAGCTAGTTTTCTTACTGTGTTAAGCTTAAAGTTCATTCCTTTTCCCTTTTCCTGGTGGCTGGTGCTAAAATAACACTCCTATTAAAAAAAAAGTTGGATCGAATTTCATGGCCTGCATCTAATTTTCCGTTTGAATTCATCTGCCATCTTAATATTTTGTAATAAAACATAAGTATAGTTTGAAATTACTTAAAAGAGTAGTACTTATAAATTAAAACAATTATCAGTTTAAAATATTTGTTGAAGAAAATTGAAAGGAAAAACCGATTGAGTCCTCAAATAGTGATCGGAAGTTTCTAAGTGTTGAAAAAAATTGATTTATGGTTCAAGGAATGACTGCTATCCTTATTTAGATAGGAACCTAAATCGGGTAAGCAAACTAGTGTATTTGAAGTAAGCATAAATAGAATCTAGCCTTCTTTAGCTTCTAAGAATTAAATACACTAGGAATTGCAGGTGAATCTACATGCATTATTACTATAGTTAGTTGCCACATTAATTTAAGTTTTGTACAAATCTATAGTCATTCTTGTGTTTTATGAACTTGCATCTTTTTCAGCAAAAAAAAAAGAAAAAAATTGTGTATTTTGTTCTTAATGTAACTTGAAAGGTTTTATTTTTGTTAGATTTTTTACCAACTTCCTTTTTTTGTTATTTTCCTCAAAGAGAACAAAAATTGAAGAGAGGGAGGGGGGGGGGGGGGGGAGTTCAGCGAAGTTTCATGTAGCAGTTAACATAAGAATTGTTGAGCAACATCTGAGCATCAATTTTGATGTAAGTGAAGAAATCACAACTTGTACATTGGATAAAAAAGAAAGTGCAATGACTTTCGAGCAACTATAAGGATTTTGTGCTTGCAAATGATTCTACATTACATGGTCTAAACTCATAATCTTAAATACATTGGTAGTTGTTGGCTAAACTTCACGGAAGTATGAAAATTTGGACAAGTATAGGTGAAATGGTAATACCCAGGCAGTATTTGGAGTTTCTGTTGGAATTTAATTTAGAGCCTGTGTTGTTATAACTCAACCAAACGGTCTTTTTCATATTCTGCGTGACATAAGAACTTGATATAGGCTGGTGTTTATATCCTTGTTCCTTTGCACTCTCTCTCTTTCTTGGCATGTGTCGCACTGATATCTATATATGTGCAATAATGTAGGCTTTTCTCATTGGCAAAGACTTCGGATCTGCTGTCATTTCCCTATTTATCCTTCTCCACGGGGAGAGACTCTCTGGATTTATTGTCATGGGAGTGCCATTCTTGCCGCCACAACCTTTCAAGTACACTGAATACCTCCCTGAAGGCTTCTATATTTCGTGATGGAGGGTAAGATCTTGCTCTCTGATTTACATTCCATGATATCAATCTTAGTTGAGTTGATGGGAGTGGCCCCTGGAGAGACAAAGATGCGTGAGACAAGGTTGAGATGGTTCGGGCATGTCATGAGGAGAAGCACATATGCTCCTCTCAGGAGATGTGAGAGGTTGGCCTTGGGAGGTGAGAGGAAGGGTAGAGGTAGGTCAAAGAAGTCTTGGGGAGAGGTGATCAGACGGGACATGGCGCAACTTGAGCTAGCCGAAGACATGACCCTAGATAGACGTGTGTGGAGGTTGAAGATTAGGGTAGAAGGTTAGTAGCTAGTCGAGCGTTTCCCTTTGTCTTCTCTAGCTTGTTAGTGTTAGCGCTAGTAGGTACCATTTTTTCCTTAGTTTGCGATATTCGCATGTCTCGTTCCGTTGTTACTTGTCATCGGTAATTTCGTAATTTGCTAGCAGTATTTCGTTCATATTCTCATTTGCTACCTTGGAATTAGTTTTCTAATTATGTTATCTTGCTATTACTTGTTATCTGGTACCTTTCATTAGTTCATATTCTCAGTTGCTATCTTTGATTTAGTTTTCTAATTATTTGTCTTGCTATTACTGCTATCAGGGCTTCTCTCACCTTCTTTAGCCGAGGGTCTATCGGAAACAGTCTCTCTGCCCTTTCAGGGTAGGGGTAAGGCCGCGTCCGACTTGTGGAATTTTACCGGGGGTTGTTGTTGTTGATATCAATCTTACTTCTCTTTGATCTCCAAGAAATTTTCTTTCCAGGAAGCTGGTAGAGCTGAAGCTGATTTTGGTCGTCTTGACGCTAAAACAGTTGTGAGGAACATCTACATTCTTTTTTCTAGAAGTGAAATACCAATAGCCAATGAAAATCAGGAAATCATGGACATCGTGCAACCTTCGACCCCTCTACCCCCTTGGTTTTCTGAGGAAGACCTGGAAACATATGGAGCTTTGTATGAGAAATCTGGTTTCCAGAGTGCATTGCAGGTTCCCTATAGGTACAACGACAATCTATGTCAATTTGAGCTGTAAAGTTCCTTTTTTGACAGTTTTTTCTCTATTAACACAGCTGTTATATACAGCAGACCAACAAAGGTTTTGATTTTGATGTCATTTACTGCTGTGGTGAGGAAGAGGCAAACTTAAGAAAGTAAATAAGTATCTATATTAGGCTGAAGTGCTAAGTTCGATCACTGACAAGAGGGGTTGCTCTGATGGTAAGCAACCCCCACTTCCAACCGAGAGGTTGTGAGTTCAAGTCTCCCCAAGAGCAAGGTGGGAAGTTCTTGGAGGGAAGGATGCCGGGGGTCTATTTGGAAACAGCCTTTCTACCCAAGGGTAGGGGTAAGGTCTGCGTACACACTACCCTCCCCAGATCCCTGTTGTTATTGTTGTTGTTGCTAAGTTCGATCACTGTGTGTTTAACATTCATAAGAGGACAGCAACTTCGAGTTATAGGAATTACTCCGATGGTTAACTTTTTCCCTTTGTCTTTTTTCTGGTTGTCTATGAATTTCATCATGCAATAGGTCACTGCTTGAACAAGCCAACATTAAAGATCCAAGAGTTCATATTCCAGCACTGTTTATTGTGGGTGAGAAGGATTATTTCCTCAAATTTCCAGGAGTCAAAGACTACATAAGTGGAGGACTCAAAAGTTTAGTCCCTAATCTGCAGATGGTTAACTTGCCAGAAGGAACACATTTTGTTCAAGAACAATTACCCAACGAGGTCAACAAACTCGTGCTTGACTTCCTTACGAAGAATAGCCAATCATGAAATCACCAATAAGGCTTTGTCCAAAAGTTTTGAATAGTTCGGTTGTTGCATCTATTCGGATGGGTGAATGAGTAGCTTCATACGTGATGTTCTATTAAGTCCTAGCTGTTTTCGACATGTAAAGTTGTACTGCAGTAAGCCAGTGACCCTAGAGTTTTTAGTCTACATTTTCAATATGAACTACTAATGTTTGCATTAGGGTAGACTGTCTACATCGCACCCCTGGGGATGCGGCGTGTGCACCGGACTGCCCTTATCTATCGTCTGTAATAATGTCCAGTGCACTTTCCTGGTAAAACTGAAAAGTGTTGAATAAATGTAAAACTGAAAAGTGTTGAATAAATGTAAAAACTGAATGTTCTTGACACCCTAGGCTGAAACTGGATATTCTGCCTACATATCCAACAATTGTATTTTACTTCTAGTTTTAATTGTTCCCTAATGGCTTAGTTGAAACATGTTCCAATGATATTGTGGAGAAAATGAAACAGATGAAAGTTTTGTTTCTTCTTTCCGGGTATCCTATTTTATATGATGTAATTCCTATTTGGAGAATTAAATAGTTTTTTTTTTTAGTATATAAGAGGAAATATAACAACCGAGGTAAGGCTTTTTAAAAGGTTTGTGTTAGTTGAACTGATTGTGAAGCTATATATATATATATATATATATATATACTAGTTCTCGGACACGTGCAACGCACGTGTATCCCATGTTAATTAGCATTATATTTTAAAGCAATATGGATATTCTTAGAATAAGCGTGAAATGAGTTACACAAATTTTGAAGAAGAAAAAATAAGCTCAAAACTAATTAATGGTGAACCTACGACGCTTCAACAACACATTTTATACATGAATGTTGGCTATGGTTGCAAGTGCTATCTGTCTTAAACTTTGTGCCTTATGTTTAAGAAACAGCAACCTCCTCTTTTTTATAGTCGCATACATATCAAAAAGTTGTTGTCGAATGAAAGTAAAAATTTGTAGAAGCCGTAGAGAAATTCTATTAACATATGTCTTCCTTAGTAGTTAATTCTTATAGAGATAGATAATAATTATTGAAATCAATAAATTTGATTTGTTATAAATACACTTCTATTTAAGGTGAATGTCTTTAATTAGAGAGATTCTAGAGTCCTATTATTGGTAGATAAATCATCCTCCTCCCTATAAATAGAGGTGCCCTCTACCATTGTAAATCACTCCTAACATTCTCTAAGTATCAATAAGAAGAACTCTCTCTACTCTTCTCTCTATTGCTCTTGTTCTTGCATTATTGTTCTTGTCTTTTATATTATTTCATAACACGTTATCAGCACGAGACTCTACCGTCTCAAGAACCATTCTCGAAAAATCTAAGGTATTTCCCTCTTCCTAATTTAATTTTCGATTATGTCTGACATTACGAAAAGAAAGTTCGTTGCCCTTGAAATTTCGGGCAAGAACTATATGACATGGGTGTTGGATGCTGAAATCCACTTAGATGCTATGGGTCTCGGAGACACCATCAAAGATAGAGAAAAAGCATCCACCCAAGAATGTGCGAAGGCCTTGATTTTCTTGCGCCATCACCTTGATGAAGGTTTGAAGATTGAATATCTCACCGTCAAGGATCCACTCATCTTGTGGAACGGCTTAAAGGAGAGATATGACAACCTGAAGTTGGTAACTCTGCCACAAGCACGATATGATTGGGCTCATCTGAGGCTCCAGGACTTTAAGTCCGTTTCTGAATAAAATTCTGCAATGTTCAGAATTACTTCTAAATTGAAGCTATGCGGGGATAATATCTCCGATTATGATATGCTTGAGAAAACGTTTACAACATTTCATGCCTCCAATATAGTACTGCAACAACAATACAGAGAGAACGGCTTTACAAAGTACTCTGAACTGATTTCTCTTCTACTAGTGGCTGAGCGAAATAATGACCTGCTCATGAGAAATCACGAAAATCGACCCACTGGGTCTACACCACTGCCTGAAGCAGATAAGGTGCACTCTCATTATGCCAAACATGAAAAGGGCCATGGTCATGGTCGTAAACGGGGTCACAGCCAGGGACGTAGACAAGGAAGAAATTCCAATGAAGTCCGTCAACCCCCAAGGAGAGATAACCGCCGAAAGCAGAAACGGGGTCATGAAGATCCTAAGGCAAATGGTTCAGAAACTATATGTTATCGTTGCGGTGGGAAAGGGCACTGGTCAAAGACTTGCCGTATACCAAGACACTTGGTTGACCTTTATCAAGCATCTCGAAAGAGAAAAGGCCCTGAAACAAATTTTGTCTATGACGACAACTCGGACATCACCCACCTGGATGTGGCAGACTTCTTTGAGCAACCCGAGGGGAAAATAGACCACCTAATCGGCGATGGGTCCGTGATGAAAGAAGATGGAGTTATTTGATTTTGTTCTACTTATTTGTATTAGTTAGTGAATAAACTAATAGTCATTAGTATTAGCTCGTATTAGTTAGTTCATGATGCAATGTTAGCAGTAGTTCCTTAGAATATCTTCAATATGCTCAAATATCAATAATATTTTTATTTTCTAGTAGGGGTAATCGACTAGCCTGAAAAACTAGTCGATTATCTACTATTTTCGCATTAAAGCTGAAAAATAATTGATCAACAATCGATTGTCTTTGTCTAACAATCGATTGTCGTTAAGACAGTGTAATCTGGAATTTTTCAAAAATCATCCACAATCGATTGTCTTTGTCTAACAATCGATTATCGTTAAGACAGTGTAATCTGGAATTTTTCAAAAATCATCCACAATCGATTGTCTTTGTCTAACAATCGATTGTCGTTAAAACAGTGTAATCTGGAATTTTTCAAAATAGCCAACAATCGATTGTCTATGCATAACAATCGATTGTCTTAAAACAGTGTGCTCTGGAATTTTTCAAAATAGCCAACAATCGATTGTCTTAAGACAGTGTGATCTGAAGTTTTTCAAAATAACAAATAATCGATTGTGTGTGTTTAACAATCGATTGTCAATGTTCAACAATCGATTGTTTGTGTTTAACAATCGATTGTTTGAAGAAAATGTTTAAACTGAAATTTTCAAACTGCAAAGTAATCAATTATGGATAACATATCTTATTTTGTTAGTCAACTGTTAGCAGCAGATTTTGAAAATATTATGTGACACAAACGAATTGAACTTGTTTATTCTTATGTTCGTGTATCTCTTTTGTATGTCAAACTATGGGATAGCAAATATGGATATCTCACAAAGCGAACTTGGATCAACGTCCAACTGTAAAAGTATTTGCCTAGTTGATTCATGTACTACACATACAATACTCAAAGAAAGGAAATATTTCTCTCAACTAAATATGTGTAAGGCAAACGTTACTACAATCTCTGGAAGTAGTAAATTGATTGAAGGCTCCGGAAGAGCAATTGTAACTCTGCCCAAAAGCACGACGTTAATCATAGAGAATGCAATGTTCTCCTCCAAGTCTAAGAGAAACTTGTTGAGTTTTAAAGATGTACGCCGGAATGGCTATCATATTGAGACAATGGATGAAGATAATCTTGAATATCTCGTCATCACAAAGAATGTCTCCGGCCAAAAGAGGGTTATTGAGAAATTCCCGTCTTTATCTTGTGGCCTGTATTGGACAAGAATTAGTGCAATTGAGGCACATTCAACAGTAAACCAAAGGGTTACTGATTCCAATACCTTTGTACTTTGGCATGATCGATTGGGACACCCAGGATCGATCATGATGAGACGGATTATAGAAAGCTCATATGGGCATCCGTTAAAGAATTTCAAAATTCTTTCGAATAATGAATATCCTTGCACTTCGTGTTATCAAGGCAAGTTGATTATCAGGCCATCACCAACAAAGGTTGGGACTGAGTCACCTACGTTTCTGGAACGTATACAAGGGGACATTTGTGGACCTATTCACCCACCTAGTGGGTCGTTTAGGTATTTCAGGGTCTTGATAGACGCATCCTGTAGATGGTCTCATGTGTGCCTGTTGTCATCACGCAACCTTGCGTTTGCGAAATTAATGGTACAAATAATTCGACTACGAGCACAATTTCCAAATAATCCAATTAAGTCCATTAGACTGGATAATGCTGCTGAGTTTACATCCCAAGCATTTAATGATTATTGCTTATCAATCGGGATAAAAGTTGAACATTCTGTAGCTCATGTTCACACTCAAAACGGTCTTGCGGAATCGTTAATTAAACGCCTGCAGTTGATTGCAAGGCCATTACTTATGAGAACGAGGCTGTCCACTTCGGTATGGGGTCACGCCATCTTACATGCAGCAATGCTAATTCGTCTCAGACCGACGAATTACCACAAGTATTCCCCATTGCAATTGGTTTTGGGTCATGAACCCAATATGTACCATTTAAGAATTTTTGAATGCGCAGTATATGTGCCTATAGCACCGCCATCCCGCACCAAAATGGGTCCGCAAGAAGGTTAGGAATATATGTTGGGTTTGAATCGCCCTCCATCATTCGCTACCTCGAAACATTGACAGGCGACTTGTTTACTGCACGATTTGCAGACTGTCGATTTGATGAGACACTTTTCCCAAAATTAGGGGGAGAAGTTGGTGAAACCAAACGGGAAATTTTGTGGAAAAATGCATCATTATCTCATCTTGATCCACATACCTCTATTTGTGAAAGAGAGGTACAAAAGATTATCCATTTGCAAAGAATAGCAAATCAAATGCCTGACGCATTTACGGACTTGAAAAGGATAACGAAATCCCAATTTCCCGCGGAAAATATTCCAATCCGTATTGATGTCCCTGTTGGACAATCATCTAGTGTCATAACCAATAAGTCGAATGCACGCCTGAAGCGTGGCAGACCATTAGGTTCCAAAGATCGAAATCCTAGAAAGAGGAAAAAGAACGATCAAAATGACACCACGAAAGAATCTCATGATTTAACAAATTCTGAGACTCATGAAGAATCCATTGAGCCCGAGACTCTGGAAAATACGGAACTATCCCTAAATCCAATTAATATTGAGGCAAATATTAATCGAGTGGATATTGTGGTGGATAATGCCTTTGCTTATAATGTAGCATCTAGCATTATGCAAGAATGTGAGGATCTCGAACCTCAATCTGTTGAAGAATATCGAAAAAGACAGGATTGGCCAAAGTGGCAAGAAGTAATTCAATCAGAATTGAATTCGCTGGCAAAACGTGAAGTTTTTGGCCCTATAGTTGAAACACCTAATGGTGTTAAGCCTGTCGGCTATAAATGGGTCTTTGTACGCAAAAGAAATGAGAAAAACGAGGTACAAAGATATAAGGCACGCCTTGTTGCACAAGGTTTTTCTCAAAGGCGTGGTGTCGATTATGAAGAGACATATTCGCCTGTAATGGATGTGATAACCTTTCGTTATCTCATAAGTTTTGCTGTCCATGAAAAGCTTGACATGCACTTAATGGATGTGGTTACTGCCTATCTTTATGGCTCACTTGATAATGAGATATACATGAAAATTCTCGATGGACTCAAGATGCCAAACGCGCATAATTCAAAATCTCGGGAAATGTTCTCAATTAAATTGCAAAGGTCCTTGTATGGTCTAAAGCAATCTGGACGAATGTGGTATAATCGTCTTAGTGAGTACTTGTTAAAAGAAGGCTATATAAATGACGCCATTTGCCCGTGTGTTTTTATAAAGAAAACAACATCGGAATTTGTTGTACTTGCCGTATATGTCAATGACATAAACCTTATTCGAACCCCTATAGAACTCCAAAAGGCAATTGATTATCTAAAGGATGAATTCGAGATGAAAGATCTCGGAAAGACTAAACTATGTCTTGGTTTGCAAATTGAATATTTGGCAAACGGAATTTTTGTTCATCAATCTACCTATACAGAAAAGGTACTGAAACGGTTTTACATGGATGAAGCACATCCTTTAAGTACACCGATGGTTGTTCGATCACTTGATGTGAACAAAGATCCATTCCGACCACAAGAAAGGAATGAAGAGCTACTTGGTCCTGAAGTACCATATTTTAGCGCAATTGGCGCACTAATGTATCTTGCAAATACTACAAGACCTGACATATCCTTTTCAGTTAATGTCTTAGCAAGATTTAGCTCGGCTCCCACGAGGAGACACTGGAATGTGATCAAACACATATTGCGGTACCTAAAGGGAACTACCGATATGGGCTTATTTTATGGCAAGAATTGCAGCCCGGATCTTGTTGGTTATGCTGATGCTGGATATTTGTCCGACCCACACAAGGCTCGATCTCAAACGGGTTATGTGTTTACCTGTGGAGAAACCGCCATATCTTGGCGATCGACTAAGCAATCAATTGTGGCTACTTCATCTAATCATGCCGAGATAATTGCTATTCATGAAGCAAGTCGGGAGTGTGTGTGGTTGAGGTCTATAATACATCATATCCAAGACAAATGTGGTTTGAAGTGTGATAAACTACCCACAACTTTGTATGAAGACAATGCAGCATGTATAGCTCAATTGAAGGGAGGATTCATAAAAGGAGATAGAACGAAGCATATTTCACCAAAGTTATTCTTCACACATGATCTTCAAAAGAATGGTGATATCAATGTTCAACAGATTCATTCAAGCGACAATATGGCTGATTTGTTCACAAAATCTCTACCAAAGTCAACCTTCAAGAAGCTAGTTCACAAGATCGGGATGCGAAGACTTAAGGACATAAATTGATGTTCTTATCAGGGGGAGTTAATGCGCGTTGCACTCTTTTTCCCTTACAAGGTTTTGTCCCACTGGGTTTTCCTTGCGAGGTTTTTAACGAGGCAACCAATAGGCGCATATTCAAACATGTGTACTCTTTTTCCTTACTTTAATTTTTTCCAATGGGTTTTGTTTTAAGGTTTTAACGAGGCACATCATTGAATAGACATTCAAGGGGGAGTGTTATAAATACACTTCTATTTAAGGTGAATGTCTTTAATTAGAGAGATTCTAGAGTCCTATTATTGGTAGATAAATCATCCTCCTCCCTATAAATAGAGGTGCTCTCTACATTGTAAATCACTCCTAACATTCTCTAAGTATCAATAAGAAGAACTCTCTCTACTCTTCTCTCTATTGCTCTTGTTCTTGCATTATTGTTCTTGTCTTTTATATTATTTCATAACAGATTCATACTTATAAATCATAATTGCATGTACATGTACGGTTCATCTGATTCAAAATTATGAGCCCTTTCATATGCGAATTAGATAAAAGAATATTAGTTGAATTGCAAAATATAATAATATTAGTAATTTTAACGCGCCAACCGCATGTCAAATGCTAATATTTTCATGTTTTAATTAGTCGTACTTCACGAAAAATATAACATTTCTATAGATTTGAGAATGATTCACACAAATTAATTTTAGAAGAGAATTTAAATATTGTCTCATAAGTTTTTAAGTACAATTTTTCATATTGAGAAAAATATAAAAGATGATAAAATTTATGAATAAAATATGTAACAACAAGAAAGTAGAGACCGCAGATATTTTGTGTGCGCTCAAGTTTGCGACCATAGACACATTGGTATGCACATAATGAAGAATGTCAAAAATGCTATAATACAAATATTGTTATGAAATAATATAAAAGACAAGAACAATAACTCAAGAACAAGAGCAAATAGAGAGAAGAGTAGAGAGAGTTCTTCTTATTGATACTTAGAGAATGTTAGGAGTTATTTACAATGGTAGAGGGCACCTCTATTTATAGGGAGGAGGATGATTTATCTACCAAGAATAGAACTCTAGAATCTCTCTAATTAAAGACATTCACCTTAAATAGAAGTCTATTTATAACACTCCCCCTTGAATGTCTATTCAATGATGTGCCTCGTTAAAACCTTAAAACAAAACCCAATGGGAAAAATTAAAGTAAGGAAAAAGAGTACACATGTTTGAATATGCGCCTATTGGTTGCCTCGTTAAAAACCTCGCAAGGAAAACCCGGTGGGACAAAACCTTGTAAGGGAAAAAGAGTGCAACGCGCATTAACTCCCCCTGATAAGAACATCAATTTATGTCCTTAAGTCTTCGCATCCCGATCTTGTGAACTAGCTTCTTGAAGGTTGACTTTGGTAGAGATTTTGTGAACAAATCAGCCATATTGTCGCTTGAACGAATCTGTTGAACATTGATATCACCATTCTTTTGAAGATCATGTGTGAAGAATAACTTTGGTGAAATATGCTTCGTTCTATCTCCTCCCTTCAATTGAGCTATACATGCTGCATTGTTTTCATACAAAGTTGTGGGTAGTTTATCACACTTCAAACCACATTTGTCTTGGATATGATGTATTATCGACCTTAACCACACACACTCCCGACTTGCTTCATGAATAGCAATTATCTCGGCATGATTAGATGAAGTAGCCACAATTGATTGCTTAGTCGATCGCCAAGATATGGCGGTTTCTCCACAGGTGAACACATAACCCGTTTGAGATCGAGCCTTGTGTGGGTCGGACAAATATCCAGCATCAGCATAACCAACAAGATCCGGGCTGCAATTCTTGCCATAAAATAAGCCCATATCGGCAGTTCCCTTTAGGTACCGCAATATGTGTTTGATCCCATTCCAATGTCTCCTCGTAGGAGCCGAGCTAAATCTTGCTAAGACATTAACTGAAAAGGATATGTCAGGTCTTGTAGTATTTGCAAGATACATTAGTGCGCCAATTGCGCTAAGATATGGTACTTCAGGACCAAGTAGCTCTTCATTCCTTTCTTGTGGTCGGAATGGATCTTTGTTCACATCAAGTGATCGAACAACCATCGGTGTACTTAAAGGATGTGCTTCATCCATGTAAAACCGTTTCAGTACCTTTTCTGTATAGGTAGATTGATGAACAAAAATTCCGTTTGCCAAATATTCAATTTGCAAACCAAGACATAGTTTAGTCTTTCCGAGATCTTTCATCTCGAATTCATCCTTTAGATAATCAATTGCCTTTTGGAGTTCTATAGGGGTTACAATAAGGTTTATGTCATCGACATATACGGCAAGTACAACAAATTCCGATGTTGTTTTCTTTATAAAAACACACGGGCAAATGGCGTCATTTATATAGCCTTCTTTTAACAAGTACTCACTAAGACGATTATACCACATTTGTCCAGATTGCTTTAGACCATACAAGGATCTTTGCAATTTAATTGAGAACATTTCCCGAGATTTCGAATTATGCGCGTTTGGCATCTTGAGTCCATCGGGAATTTTCATGTATATCTCATTATCAAGTGAGCCATAAAGATAGGCAGTAACCACATCCATTAAGTGCATGGCAAGCTTTTCATGGACAGCAAAACTTATGAGATAACGAAAGGTTATCGCATCCATTACAGGCGAATATGTCTCTTCATAATCGACACCAGGCCTTTGAGAAAAACCTTGTGCAACAAGGCGTGCCTTATATCTTTGTACCTCGTTTTTCTCGTTTCTTTTGCGTACAAAGACCCATTTATAGCCGACAGGCTTAACACCATTAGGTGTTTCAACTATAGGGCCAAAAACTTCACGTTTTGCCAGCGAATTCAATTCTGATTGAATTGCTTCTTGCCACTTTGGCCAATCCTGTCTTTTTCGACATTCTTCAACAGATTGAGGTTCGAGATCCTCACATTCTTGCATAATGCTAGATGCTACATTATAAGCAAAGGCATTATCCACCACAATATCCACTCGATTAATATTTGCCTCAATATTAATTGGATTTAGGGATAGTTCCGTATTTTCCAGAGTCTCGGGCTCAATGGATTCTTCATGAATCTCAGAATTTATTAAATCATGAGATTCTTTCGTGGTGTCATTTTGATCGTTCTTTTTCCTCTTTCTAGGATTTCGATCTTTGGAACCTAATGGTCTGCCACGCTTCAGGCGTGCATTTGACTCATTGGATATGACACTAGATGATTGTCCAACAGGGACATCAATACGGATTGGAACATTTTCCGCGGGAATGTGGGATTTCGTTATCCTCTTCAAGTCCGTAAATGCGTCAGGCATTTGATTTGCTATTCTTTGCAAATGGATAATCTTTTGTACCTCTCTTTCACAAATAGAGGTATGTGGATCAAGATGAGATAATGATGCATTTTTCCACAAAATTTCCCGTTTGGTTTCACCAACTTCTCCCCCTAATTTTGGGAAAAGTGTCTCATCAAATCGACAGTCTCCAAATCGTGCAGTAAACAAGTCGCCTGTCAATGTTTCGAGGTAGCGAATGATGGAGGGCGATTCAAACCCAACATATATTCCTAACCTTCTTTGCGGACCCATTTTGGTGCGGGATGGCGGTGCTATAGGCACATATACTGCGCATCCAAAAATTCTTAAATGGGATATATTGGGTTCATGACCCAAAACCAATTGCAACGGGGAATACTTGTGGTAATTCATCGGTCTGAGACGAATTAGCATTGCTGCAAGTAAGATGGCGTGACCCCATACCGAAGTGGGCAGCCTCGTTCTCATAAGTAATGGCCTTGCAATCAACTGCAGGCGTTTAATTAACGATTCTGCAAGACCGTTTTGAGTGTGAACATGAGCTACAGAATGTTCAACTTTTATCCCGATTGATAAGCAATAATCATTAAATGCTTGGGATGTAAACTCAGCAGCATTATCCAGTCTAATGGACTTGATTGGATTATCTGGAAATTGTGCTCGTAGTCGAATTATTTGTGCCATTAATTTCGCAAACGCAAGGTTGCGTGATGACAACAGGCACACATGAGACCATCTACAGGATGCGTCTATCAAGACCATGAAATACCTAAATGACCCACTAGCTGGGTGAATAGGTCCACAAATGTCCCCTTGTATACGTTCCAGAAACGTGGGTGACTCAGTCCCAACCTTTGTTGGTGATGGCCTGATAATCAACTTGCCTTGATAACACGAAGTGCAAGGATATTCATTATTCGAAAGAATTTTGAAATTCTTTAACGGATGCCCATATGAGCTTTCTATAATCCGTCTCATCATGACCGATCCTGGATGTCCCAATCGATCATGCCAAAGTACAAAGGTATTGGAATTAGTAACCCTTTGGTTTACTGTTGAATGTGCCTCAATTGCACTAATTCTTGTCCAATACAGGCCACAAGATAAAGACGGGAATTTCTCAATAACCCTCTTTTGGCCGGAGACATTCTTTGTGATGACGAGATATTCAAGATTATCTTCATCCATTGTCTCAATATGATAGCCATTCCGGCGTACATCTTTAAAACTCAACAAGTTTCTCATAGACTTGGAGGAGAACATTGCATTCTCTATGATTAACGTCGTGCCTTTGGGCAGAGTTACAATTGCTCTTCCGGAGCCTTCAATCAATATACTACTTCCAGAGATTGTAGTAACGTTTGCCTTACACATATTCAGTTGAGAGAAATACTTCCTTTCTTTGAGTATTGTATGTGTAGTACATGAATCAACTAGGCAAATACTTTTACAGTTGGACGTTGATCCAAGTTCGCTTTGTGAGATATCCATATTTGCTATCCCATAGTTTGACATACAAAAGAGATACACGAACATAAGAATAAACAAGTTCAATTCTTTTGTGTCACATAATATTTTCAAAATCTGCTGCTAACAGTTGACTAACAAAAACAGATATGTTATCCATTACTTTGCAGTTTGAAAATTTCAGTTTAAACATTTTCTTTAAACAATCGATTGTTAAACACAAACAATCGATTGTTGAACATTGACAATCGATTGTTAAACACACACAATCGATTATTTGCTATTTTGAAAAACTTCAGATCAGTCTTAAGACAATCGATTGTTATGCATAGACAATCGATTGTTGGCTATTTTGAAAAATTCCAGAGCACTGTTTTAAGACAATCGATTGTTAAGTATAGACAATCGATTGTTGGCTATTTTGAAAAATTCCAGCACTGTTTTAAGACAATCGATTGTTAAGTATAGACAATCGATTGTTGGCTATTTTGAAAAATTCCAGAACACTGTCTCAACGACAATCGATTGTTAGACAAAGACAATCGATTGTTGATCAATTGTTTTTCAGCTTTAATGCGAAAAAAAGTAGATAATCGACTAGTTTTTCAGGCTAGTCGATTACCCCTACTGGAAAATAAAAATATTATTGATATTTGAGCATATTGAAGATATTCTAAAGAACTACTGCTAACATTGCATCATGAACTAACTAATACGAGCTAATACTAATGACTATTAGTTTATTCACTAACTAATACAAATAAGTAGAACAAAATCAAATAACTCCATCTTCTTTCATCACGGACCCATCGCCGATTAGGTGGTCTATTTTCCCCTCGGGTTGCTCAAAGAAGTCTGCCACATCCAGGTGGGTGATGTCCGAGTTGTCGTCATAGACAAAATTTGTTTCAGGGCCTTTTCTCTTTCGAGATGCTTGATAAAGGTCAACCAAGTGTCTTGGTATACGGCAAGTCTTTGACCAGTGCCCTTTCCCACCGCAACGATAACATATACTTTCTGAACCATTTGCCTTAGGATCTTCATGACCCCGTTTCTGCTTTCGGCGGTTATCTCTCCTTGGGGGTTGACGGACTTCATTGGAATTTCTTCCTTGTCTACGTCCCTGGCTATGACCCCGTTTACGACCATGACCATGGTCCTTTTCATGTTTGGCATAATGAGAGTGCACCTTATCTGCTTCAGGCAGTGGTGTAGACCCAGTGGGTCGGTTTTCGTGATTTCTCATGAGCAGGTCATTATTTCGCTCAGCCACTAGTAGAAGAGAAATCAGTTCAGAGTACTTTGTAAAGCCTTTCTCTCTGTACTGTTGTTGCAGTACTATATTGGAGGCATGAAACGTTGTAAACGTTTTCTCAAGCATATCATAATCGGAGATATTATCCCCGCATAGCTTCAATTTAGAAGTAATTCTGAACATTGCAGAATTATATTCAGAAACGGACTTAAAGTCCTGGAGCCTCAGATGAGCCCAATCATATCGTGCTTGTGGCAGAGTGACCAACTTCAGGTTGTCATATCTCTCCTTTAAGCCGTTCCACAAGATGAGTGGATCCTTGACGGTGAGATATTCAATCTTCAAACCTTCATCAAGGTGATGGCGCAAGAAAATCAAGGCCTTCGCACATTCTTGGGTGGATGCTTTTTCTCTATCTTTGATGGTGTCTCCGAGACCCATAGCATCTAAGTGGATTTTAGCATCCAACACCCATGTCATATAGTTCTTGCCCGAAATTTCAAGGGCAACGAACTTTCTTTTCGTAATGTCAGACATAATCGAAAATTAAATTAGGAAGAGGGAAATACCTTAGATTTTCTGAGAATGGTTCTTGATACGGTAGAGTCTCGTGCTGATAACGTGTTATGAAATAATATAAAAGACAAGAACAATAACTCAAGAACAAGAGCAAATAGAGAGAAGAGTAGAGAGAGTTCTTCTTATTGATACTTAGAGAATGTTAGGAGTTATTTACAATGGTAGAGGGCACCTCTATTTATAGGGAGGAGGATGATTTATTTACCAAGAATAGAACTCTAGAATCTCTCTAATTAAAGACATTCACCTTAAATAGAAGTCTATTTATAACAAATATATTATAATTGTTGAAAATGAAAGAAACAAACAACCAAATTTGTATAACTAAGAAGACTAAACTTAAACATTACAAAGTCACCAAAATCAAATAAAATCAAACAATCAAATAATAACAGCACTACAACAACAAAAAAAGAAAGAAAAAAAGTTCGTATTATCTATTATGACATTGTCTCACAAGGATGTAGTTACGAAGAATAATTAAAAAGCACATAAACAATCATTGTTAACATCAATATTATTAATACAGATGATGAATTTAACAATCATACTAAATCATAAGGCATTGGAATTAGGACAAACAAATTATTTGAGGTGTTTTCTAAATGAAGCAAATGATTTAAGGCTATATAGAACGTAAAACCGTGACAGTACCAAATAATTTGCAACAAATAGTGGTTACAAAAGTACTGAAGTGAAGACTATAATTACATCACAAACTATTTGAATATAACATATATAAAGGTCTTGTACAGTCCTACAAATTCTCCATATTAACTTAACATGCTCCAGATTTTCTAGAAGATTTTTCATATTAGTACTATGTTTAACTTTAGAACTATTCAAAAAACCGCATAATCAAGAATAATAGGTTGCTAACTATGATCCAAAAAGGAAGAAATCAATATTTATATATACCATAAAATAATTGAAATATATATATATACCTGGTGAGTGAAGACACTCTTTTGAGGGGGGGGGGTTAATTCTCGCAGAGAGAATACAAAAAGGATAATGTGACATACCGTATTGTTCACTTATATAGTGTGTTGCGAAGAATGTGAAAAGATTATGAAAAGAAGTTACTAATGTCATACGAAATTAGAAACAACAAGAATTAACTAAGGTAATTTACATTGTTATAAAGAAGGTAAAAAGGACGTTACCATAGAATATGAAACAAACAAACTTTGGTAATTATAATGAAGCAATTAAAGAAGAACGTTTCTTGAAGGAGAATATGAATAGCCTAAACCTAATTGAATCCACTGAATTGATTTGATGAAGCAATAAAGTACTACAACATCAGCGGCTACCTTCCAATCTAATTTGAATATTATTTAATTGTGGGTTTTTTTTTTCAAGGACCAAATTGTAACTCAAATTTTAAAGGATATTATCGTAATTCAACTTTGAAGGTAGGAGCTTCCTACTTTTAATATAATATGATCTATATATATAGAGAGAGAGAGAAAATATGCAAATTCACAAAAATTAGTGTGTGTTAATCTCCGTACTCTAGTTTGGTTAACTTTTCTCTTTTATTTGTTCTTTTTGATAAGGAGCTCTATACCAGTATTATTGGTTGTATATGTATCAATAGCTTCCAACTGACTATATAACTACATTATAAACAAAACAAGTAGGCACCAAGACGGCTATGCGTACTTTTTATTTATACAAAAGATAAACTGATTATTAGCATATAAGTACATATGAACTTGTCTTAAACAAGATAATTAAAAATTCACTTATTCTTGTAAATTATTCTAAGCCAGTTAGTTAGTTATGTTGATTCTATTTATATTTACTTTTCCACAAAAGTAACTTGTTGAAGTTAGGTACGTAACCAAGTCAAATTATGATTCTTTAATCATTTATCCTAAGTTTCTTTTTTGACACATGACTACAAAGAAGATGACAGATATTCTGTGTCACACCCTTATTTACTAATCTCTAATAAAATTCGGCCAGCAGGCTGTAAATCAAGAAAAAGGATAGTGGAACATAAGATAATGCCAAGAAAGAATATTAGTATAATATACTACTCATTGATTTGTGTTTATCCTTAAAAATCAAGCTTGGCAGACATAAATTATCACATAACAGGAAAATTTCAACGGATTATTATATGCTTATTTGTCGATAGTGGTTTTGACAAGAGGGGTTGCTCTGAAGGTAAGCAACCTCCATTTCCAACCGAGAGGTTGTGAGTTCAAGTCTTCACAAGAGCAAGGTGGGAAGTTCTTGGAGAGAAGGATGTCGGGGGTCTATTTGGAAACAGCCTCTCTACCCAAGGATAGGGGTAAGGTCTACGTACACACTACCCTCCCCAGACCCCACTAAGTGGGGTTATGAGAAATTTGACTAGAAATATTTTAGTATGATATGAGAAACAAAACAACAACAATCCAGTAAATTTCACTAGCGGAGTCTGGGAAGGTAGAGTGTACGCAGACCTTACCGCTACCTAGTGGAGGCGGATTTATGGGACGGAAGGGGTTCACCGAAAAATTACACTGTATATAACGCAAATCTGTTTTTTACCTCTATATATTAAGTTTTGAATCCCCTTTACACAACCCAAAAGTATAGTTTAGTGATCAAAGGGGTTCAAAACCTTTCATAAGATCATTGGTTCAATTATCACTAGCTACACAAAAAAAAATTTGAACCCCCTTCGTGAAAATTCTGCCTCCGCCACTATCCTGGGGTAAGGAGGCTATTTCCCGAAGACCCACGAGACAATAGTATCATAAAAGAATAAGAAAAACAAATTCGTAACGACAAAAAAAACCAGAAAAATAATAATCAGCATCGAAAGAGATAGCAAATAAGTGGAAGGGCAATAATCTCATACTATGCAAAACGAGCGAAATAGTGTGCACACAACAAAAATCGCTAGCAGTCCTAAACAAAACTCTATCAGACTAGCCGGTACAAAGAGTAAAAACGCTCCACTATCCCCTAACCTACAACCCTAATGCTCGACTTACGCACCTTCCAACTCTCTCACAAATATCTTCATTCATAATCTTATCCATCCACGTGTGCCCGCACATCCACCTAAACATTCTCATTTCGGCTACTTTTATCTTCTGAATATGTGCATTCTTGACTAGCCAACACTTAGCCCCATACAACATGACCGGTCTAATCACCGCTCGATAGAACTTACCTCAAATTCATCCACCACACCCTAATATGGTGTCTGATATCCTCGTTGATCTCCTCATCTCCCTCGAATTAATTGACCCTAGTTACTTGAAACTTTCTCTCTTTGGGATGACTTGTGAGACTCGCGAGTCGAACCTCACTTCCACGTTCGCACTCCCCGTCACGCTGCTGAACTTGCACACCAGGTATTCCGTCTTAGTCCTACTCGACTTGAAACATTTGAACTCCAAGGTCTGCATCCATACCTCCAGTCTCTAATTAACGCCTCGCGTCTCATCGAGTAGAATTATATCATTAGCGAATAACATACACCATGCACTTCCCCTTGAATATGGTGTGTTATGGCGTCCATCGCCGGGGCAAATAAGAACGGGCAGAGCACAGATCCTAGGTGTAACTCCATAACCATCGAAAAAAACTCTGAGTTAACTCCCCTCTGAATCACCTTCCATAGTCCTAACCCGAGTATTAGCTCCATCATATATAACCTTTATCCTTTAATGTAGGCTATCAGTACACCTTTCACCTCCAAACATCTCCAAAAAATATCCCTAGGAGCCTTGACATACGCCTTCTCTAGGTCAATAAATATCATGTGCAAATCCCACTTCCTATCCCTATATTGCTCTACCGACCTTCCTATCCCTATATTGTTCCACCGACCTCCTGATAAGGTGGATAGCTTCTGTAGAAGCACGGCCTGGTATAATCTGAACTGATTTTTTGATATAGACACCGCCTTCCTAACCCTCTCTTCCACCACCCTCTTTCAAACTTTCATAGTATGATTTAGAAACTTGATGCATCTATAATTGTAACAATTCTGGATATCACCTTTATCCTGTACCGTTATCATCGTACTTCATTTCTAGTCATCTATCACTGTCTTTATCCTGAAAATAACATTAAACAGCCCAGTCAACCGCTCCAAATTCTACTAGAATCTCGTCTGGTCCGGCCATTTTACCCCGACTCATCTAGCGGTGTAAAATATTATTTACACTGATTGTGTATAACTTAAACTAAAAAGATAATGACTTCTTTGACCTTCACATGAATTCCTGAAGCATAAATATCCCATACGTATTTCATCATTTCACTCAACTCCCAAGGGAAAAAACTCAGAGAGAGTGAGAAAAAGTAAAAGAGAAATTCAACAGTCAGAAAGATGGAACAAATTGAGCATAAATATATAGAAGTCAATGGGCTAAAGCTTCATATAGCTGAAATCGGAAGTGAGAATTCCCCAGTTGTGGTGTTCCTGCATGGATTTCCTGAAATATGGTATACTTGGAGGTACCAAATGATATCTGTGGCCAAAGCTGGTTACAGAGCTATTGCACCCGATTTCAGAGGATACGGGTTGTCGGATCAGCCACCCGAGCCCGAGAAAACCACCTTTCTTGATTTTGCCTGTGACACCCTTGCACTTCTTGATGCTCTTGGCATCTCTAAGGTATATTGATCTTCTTAAATCTTGAGAAATAAAGTTTTCCTCTTCTTTTGTTGGAATTTGGACCTGTTCTATTGTATGCGGTCTTACCCTTTATTTTATTTCTGCAAGAGTCTGTCTCCACGCCTTGAACCCGTGATCTCCTCGTCACATGACAACAACTTTACCAGTTACGTCAAAGCTCCCCTTCTTAGATAAGACAGAAGTAGCAGTAAAAATGACAACTCTGCTGTGAAACTTGCATCAAAGACACAGCAAATGATCCCTTTTACTTGGACATAATAGTGTTGGAGGTGTTAGCATTTAATGATGAAGAGTCGATACATTATCCTAAGATTGTATAGTCATTGTCAAGTATTGGTATTTTGTCTCTCTGTTGGTATATTTGTGTCTTTCTCATCTCTGTGTTTGCTTACTAATGTAGGCTTTTCTGGTTGGTAAAGACTTCGGATCTATTGTCATTTCCCGTTTTGTCAATCTCTATGAGGAGAGAGTCTCTGGATTTATTGTTATGGGAGTGCCATTTTGGCCCCCACATCCTCTCAAGTTTAAAGAAGACCTCCCTGAAGGCTTCTATATCTCGAGATGGGGGGTACGTTACTTTCATCTCTTAGTTAGATTTGCTTTCTTGATGACTATCATTTGTATATATAGTTCTCTTATTTAAATTATTTCCAGGAGCCTGGGAGAGCTGAGGCTGATTTTGGTCGCCTTGACGCTAAAACAGTAGTGAGGAATGTATACATTCTTTTCTCCAGAAGTGAAGTACCAATAGCCAATGAATATCAGGAAATCATGGATATTGTGCAACCTTCAATCCCTCTACCCCCTTGGTTCTCTGAGGAAGACCTGGCTGCATATGGAGCTTTGTATGAGAATTCTGGATTCAGAACTGCATTGCAGGTTCCCTATAGGTAACACAAAACATCTACATGTTTTATTTCTGGAAAGTCTGCTTTCACATCTCTCACACACATACATCAAACCAACAATCATTATAGTCATTCACGGCCTTAGTCGTGAAGGCAGGCTTTATTCTTATAACCGAAAAATCCCAAGAGCCAATGGTGCACGATTAGAACTTGGTTCATAACGGGCCTGCCCCTCTACAAGGGGAGGCAGACTTAGGAAATAATAAAGTACTACAAGCAAGTTCTAAAAGTTTTGTTCAAGTGGTAAGCACCCTCCACATCCATACTCGGGTTATGGCTTCTAATCATCAAGGGAGCAGAAGTGGGAGAGCTCCTGCGGAGGGGTAAACAGAAAAAACAAGAAATCAAATGAAAGACCTTCTAACACATTTGGGGAATCTTTGTGGCTGAGTTGGTTGACCACATAAACTTTCACCTTGTCAGTGAGGGGTTCGATTCCCCACCTATAATCCTTCCCCCATTTCCCCTTCCCTTACCATTATATATAAAAAAAATTATTAAAAAAAAAGAGTTAGCATGTATCTGTACTGTTAAATGTACCTAGCGATGCCAAGGTGTGAGCAAGTTGACAAAGAAAAAGTAATAGGACTTCTTATGCTGGTTGATTAGCTACTGACCTGATATATTATTTTACACTCTTTTTTTTTTTTTGGTTGTTTATGAATTTCATGATGCAATAGGTCACTGCATGAACAACTCGACGTTATAGATCCAATAGTTCATGTTCCTGCCCTGTTTATTGAGGGCAAGAAGGATTATGTCCTCAAATTTCCAGGAATCGAAGACTACATTAATGGAGAACTTAAAACTTTAGTACCTAATCTGGAGACGGCCTCTTTGCCAGAAGGAAACCATTTTGTTCAAGAACAACTACCTGACAAGGTTAATCAACTCGTGCTCGACTTCCTTACTAAGAATAGTGAGCCTCAGTAAGGCTTTTGTCGGCAAGCACTTAACACTTTGGTTGTTCTATCTCTTATACCCGACCCCAACTTGCTTCGGATTGAGGCGTTGTTGTAGTTCCCTTTACTTAAAAGTGTGAATGAGTTCATCATTTGGGATGCTCTATCAAGTCCAACTTGTGTTCTACATGTAATATTTGCTGCAGTCACCCTGCAATTTCTATTATGCATCTTGAATACGAAACAGCATCTAGTGTAAGTAACTTGTTAAATTGTCGCAATATATATGTATGTCCAGTATACTCTCCTAGTGAAGCTCAAAATGAATGAATAATGTATACCCTGATGCATAATTGGTTGTTCCACAACAAAAGTTGTGTGTTTTTCTTGTATTCAAAGAAAAATTTCAGATGGTTTTTTATATTAAGATTGGTGCTGGTTCTCCGTGCCATAAGCGGACCCAGAATTTGAAAGTGACGAGGCCATATGAGCAAATTGCTAACCAATGCCCCATCTTGATCTTAATGGTTCCAAGTAAATATATTACCATTTTTCAAGGTCCGCCTCTTCTTCGTGCATGTCAGTGATAATTTCATAGGTTCGCCTCTGCTTCATGCATGTCAGTGATCATTTGGTAAGAATAACGACGAAAGATATGTAATGCAAGTCATCTGAACAACTTTTTAGAGATACCTTTATAAAAATTTGAAGAAAAAGCACAAAAAAGGTGTTTTTTCACTGAAAACTGTTTAACAGTGTGCCAAACACACAACGTTCGCATAGACAAACCACAAACCAAATTTTTATCAGAAGAATCATATTTTACAAGACAAAAATTACAAGCTGAGATGATTGTTTGTGAAATGTCTTATTATAAGCTTACCCGTACTAACCTTTCTCATCAAGAAATATATGGAAGTTTCCACACCAACTTAATACAAAAGGATAAAAAGTCGCCAGATAGAGAAACCATCACTAAAAATTTACTACAAATTACATTCTGTGTTTCACATCCAAGATTGTTCTTCATGTACAAGCATCTCAGCCCTCACAAGAAGTGACAATCGGCTGGAAAATAGAAAAGTTATCCCCTAAACTTTAGAAAAATAATAGTCAAACAAAAGCCCATGACTCACAAAACCATAGATAGGATTTGTAATGCACCAATAGATGCCCGTCATGTAATAATGAATGCTGCAGAGAAGAGTAGGTAGGATGTACAAAGTCTCATTGGTACCAACTTCTTTCTCATATTGAGGATAAGGCACAGAAGGAAAAGAAAACGTCGCAGTTCCTGTTCTCTCACCGAACCCTACAAGATTCTATAACTTCAAGCACTGCTGAGTGAGTCTCCGGTGAAATCATGTTCAGCGTCATGTGAAATTCCTGGATAAACAATACAATCAAGATAAGAACTCTATTAACATATACATACAAAACCGGTAGGAAACAATGTTCCAGACTTTTTTGTAGCAATAAGTTAGATGAGTGTTAGAAGTGGTTAGGTATTTGAAATTGAGTATCCCCCCCACCCCCACAAACACACACACAAACACTGCGGGCGAGAGATAATAGTGATGTCTGAGCCACTTTGCGCCTACCCCAAACATTTTCATTGGGTCTACCTCCCACTACACAGATGGGAAGAAATCACTAGTTTTTGTCTTTTGCTGAAATTTGAATCCTGATTTTCTATGATTCTCACATACTTCATTTTTAAGCCACACTAATTTCATTTTAAAACACACCGTGTCAGAGTTATTTTACTAGCCAGTTTAATGAAAGTAAATCCTGAATTTACCGACGATCCAAGCCCTGGGCCCCAATGGAGAATTTATGGCAGCCGGTGAGAAAACATTGACAAATTGGATCTACTTTTAAAAGTTGGGAGAGAATTTTACAATTTTTACTATATTCTTTATCAACTCAGAACTGGACAAGATCACATACCACAAATCTCTCCAGCACAGGTACAAGAATGGACAAATTATGATCTGGTAAATAACCAGCAATTGCCTGTCGTATGCTCTTGCTGATCCAAAGAAAGATATTTAAACATAAGAGAGCATTTAAATAAGAGAGAACAGATTAAAAACTAATTCCAAAAGACTTAACTAACCTGTCAGTTGAAAGAAAGGCAAGAAGGAGAGCTGAATAAGCTTCTATAATCATTTTTTCAGCTTCTTTCTCTCCCTGTAATACAGCATCTTCATCATCCTGTACAAGACAAGCACATTCAATTTCGTAGCAACATAGTAAAAGATAATCTAGCACTGGTTAGTATATGATACGACTAGTTTAACCTTGCTTTCACTCAAGAACCTCCACTATCTTTTAGTACGTTTCTCCCCCCCCCCCCCCCCCACAAACCACCACCACACATCTTTTAGTTCCTCTCTCTAGCCCCTACCCCACCCCAAGTGGATTTCATATCCCCACAAGTAGCCAAACTCTTTGTCCCATTAGAACTCATGAAGCCAAAAATCTTGTGATATGATCAGCAAGTTGAATTGGACAATAAAAGCTGCCATCACTAAGCAGATTTAGAAAATGGAGAACCTTTTTTTGTGATCAGTTGGAAAATGCAAAATTAATCCTATTTATTGGCCTCCAGGTCAGATGTGCATTTTAGACCTTGAAATAATAATACAAAAATAATAATACCTAGCTTGAATTATAAAGGAGTAGTTGAGAAACTTAATAAGAGAGAAAATTAGTTCTTAAAATTGGAAAGAATACATTGTAAACATCCTATTTCAATATCAAAATTGAAATCCGTGCAAAGCTTAAGCACACTAGAGCAACCTCGGGAGCCCAAGCTCTCCACTACTTTTTCCCATCATAACATGTGCATATGTAATACTCTATCCGTACTTTTAAAGGGTAACCAAAAAGTTATGTTTCAGCAAACAGGTGTGATTGGTTAGAATTTGATAAGGCATGCTAATGGAGTCAACACTCTAGTTTCACTCTTAGGTAAAACTGACTTCTCTGTGAATCACATGGAGAATAAACAACTGAGAACAAAATGAAACAACCCCATAACTCCAGAATCAGAACCAAACAACATAAAAATAGCTATGCAATGTTCCTTTCTCGGTAACAAGCACCCCAGGTATTGCCAGAAAAGAATAAATTTGGATAAAGCAATCCCCCTACCCATTGCAAACTTTTTCCTTCCTCAGCAGCCTCTCCAGCCCCTTGATTTGCCAGAAAGATTGCACATAGCAGAGGGATAACATCTGTCTGGCTCTCTCCCTCAAAACCTTCTGATCCAGGCAATGAAACACTAGCAGCTGCAAGTCTCGACCTGCCATCAGCGAAAGCCTTGGTTTAATAAGTGCAATTTTTTTATCAGGTGCTCTATCATCAGGAACTGAAATCTGAGACTTGCATGACCACATACCAGTTTGTCATTCTCAGAGGTCTGGTAAAGCGATATGAGCAAACTACCATTAAACGGCAGAATGCTAAATGATTGAATTAACGAATACAGGGCGTTCTTCCTTTCTTTTTAATTTTTGCTTTGTAAAAGGAATTTCAAAAATTAACGAGGAATTATCACGGAGATGAGAGTTCAGCAAAGACACATGTCTCAATTAGCATAACTTGTACATAGGTCGGGTTGGTTCGGATTTTTCAATAACCAAACCAAACCAATTGTCTCAGATTTTTTAATTTATAAACCAAACCAAACCAACAAATGTCGGGTTTTTCAATCACGGTTTTTCTCAGATTTTTCGGTTTTATCGGGTTTTTCGGCTTTTTACCGACAAAACCTTCATAGCATAAAATTTAAAAATTTGTACTCTAATATTTCTTAGGTCCTAGTAGGATAAAACTATATAAAATGTTACCCAATAAATAATATAAGATAATGTGAGATGAGTCATGATTATACGAAAATACTCAACAAATCGCATAAGATCAATATTGCTAATTAATAAGCCATAATAAAAATAAATATAATCTAAAAGTATTATTAAGTCATGTTAAAATAAGTACAACTAATAATACATGACTATGTAATATTAAAAGTGAGTTACGCATTTTCACTATCGAAATCATTGCAAACTAAAAATATATATATATCCAATACTATTATCATTTCTAGTATTGAATTGAATTTTTTTTGTAAGCATTAGTATTCATTTGATTTAATTTTGCTTTGGGCTCTATTTCAGTTACTAACTTTTATAGGCGATAAAACATATTTGATCATTCAAAAGTTCTAAGTCCAAGCTTTAAATAATACATTAAAAGAGAGAACTATTAAAGAATTTAAATTATATTTATAAATTACATTACAATAATTATTTTTATATATAAAATATTTTTAAAACTTGAATACATGTAATGTCGGGTTGGTTTAGTTTCGGTTTGACTTTTTTTAGTTAAAACCAAGCTAAACCAATTATGGTCGGTTTTTTTTCTAACACCAAACCAAACCATAGTCGAATTTTTTTTCTCGATTTGACTTGGAGTATCGGTTTGTCGGTTTCCTTTGTACAACCCTGTTAATACCACTTAATCAATTAAATTCCGCACTATGCACAAAGATTGTTATCCATGTTTTTACCATATTGCAACTAGGGGTGTACATAGACCGGGTTGGTTCGGATTTTACAATTACCAAACCAAACCAATTGTGTCGGGTTATTAAATCTAAAGACCAAACCAAACCAATAAATTCGGGTTTTTCAATATCGGTTTTTCTCGGGGTTTTTCGGGTTTTCGGGTTTTTCGGGTTTTTTCGAATTTTTTTCCGGTAAAATCTTCGTAGAACAAAATATATAACGTATGCTCAAAATATTTCTTTAATCCTAGTAAGATACAACAATATTAAGTATTTTTCAGGAAAATAATACAAAATATGAGATACGTCATGACTTATGACATTATACTAAAATATTCAACAATAAAAAATAATAAAATTATGTACTACAAATATTGCTAATTAAAAAGTCATAATAAAAATAAACATAATCTAAAAGCACTAATTCATGCTAAACTAGATAGACTAATGAGCGAGTATTAATTATATGCCTTATTTTTCAGGAAAATAATACAAAATATGAGATACGTCATGACTTATGACATTATACTAAAATATTCAACAATAAAAAATAATAAAATTATGTACTACAAATATTGCTAATTAAAAAGTCATAATAAAAATAAACATAATCTAAAAGCACTAATTCATGCTAAACTAGATAGACTAATGAGCGAGTATTAATTATATGCCTAAAAGCTAAAGAAAATAAAAATAGGTTATGTATTTTTATCTAAATTATTGCAAAACAAAAAATAGACATTTAATACATTCCCGTTCGTAATATTGAATTGAATGTGTTTTGTTAGCATTAGTATTGATTGCTAGCATTATTTAATTTACTAATATTAATGGCTATAAAACTTATTGGGGCATTCAAAAGTTCTAAATCAAACCTTGAAATAATACCTTAAAAGATAAAATTATGAACTTTTTTAAGAAATATTTATAAATTACATTACTATAAGTATATTTATATATTAAATATTTCTAAAATTGCTATATATGTAATGTCGGGTTGGTTTGGTTTCGGTTTGACTTTCTTTAGTTAAAACCAAACCAAACCAATTATGGTCGGATTTTTTTTCCAACACCAAACCAAGTCAAACCAAACCATAGTCGGGTTTTTTTTCTCGGTTTGACTCGGATTATCGGGTTGGTGCGGTTTATCGGTTTTCTTTGTACACCCCTAATTGCAACTCAAAATTCATGTGGAATCATGCACTTAATTTCTAAGCCAAAATGTGCAAGTCTGTATTTAACAATTATATCAGATAAACGTTCACTGCTGTAACCTCAACAAACGCATGTAATATATGAAAACTGAAAGGTATGAGCTAGGGAAACTAAGTTAGATCAAGCATGCAGTTAAGTTATGCCAAAAGACGTGATATAGGGAATAAAGTTAGACTAGGTACACAGTTGTAAAGTTAAGCATTGAAATATTCTTTCATTTACTTAATACTGAGCTACTCAACGTTAAGAAAAGAGGGATATTAAGGCCAAACCCATTATTAATCCCACTTACCAAGATAAAATATATCTATCCACTATGTAGTAGGCTCAACAACCCCAAACACCTATCACTAAGTACCGTTTGGATTAGAAAATGGTTAATTTTCATTTTTATTTTTATTTTTTAAAACAATGTTTGTATACATTTAGTGTTTCGTTTTTGTGTTGGAAAAACTTTATATGGAGAAAACGTTGATTACCCGAAAAGAAAAACAGGCTTTCCACACAAAAAAAAGGAAAATTGTTTGTTTGAGTGTTGATCCCATAATAATCGTTTCTACACAGCCTCTACACACTGATAAAAAGTGGACATACTTTAAATCAACCATACAAATCCATGTTCCTATTACGCTGTCTCCTCACACCATTAAATGTTTTTTATAATGTCATCAACAATATAAAGTGGGAGTAGGAACCACTTCTATATGAAAAGAAGTTTAAAACCCAATGACCTGATTTAGACTCTAGTATAGGGTCCACTAATATTTATATGCAGCAAGATTTACCACAAGATCTCCACTCAACAGGAAACAGTTAAAACTGGGACGCAGAGATTACCTGTTATAAGGAATATTCCTAGTAATTTTCTAAGAGATGGAAACCATTTTTCCTTCAGAAGGGACAATATCTTCAGACCTTCTAAAATTATTGTTATATGCATTCAGCTGGGAAATTGAGATCAACGAGATTTTCGGCATGCTAGGAAAGAGGAATACCCTGTTAGCATCTTTTCTGACTAATAGAATGTGTGTGCTTTCTAATTTTAAGGAATTTGTGAAAGATTACACCTAAAATTAATCCACAAAACAGGAAAAAAAAAAAGTCACCCAGAATTTAATGATCCACATCAAGAGAAAAATTTTATCAGGGATGTACCAAATAAGAAAAGATATGCAAGCATCAATATTCAAGAACAAACTACAAAGATAGCGGCCAATTTCTCAATGTTCAATAAATGCATCCAAAATACAACAACAACCACAACAACAACAACTACCCAGTATATTCCCACCAGGTGGGGTCTGGGGAGGGTAATATGTAGACGAGCCTTACCCCTGCCCGAAAGGGCAGAGAGGCTGTTTCCAGTCGACCCTCGGCGTATAGGATAAAAAAGGGGAGAGCTTAGAAGCAATAGTGACGAGTAAACAAATAGCCGCAAAAGCTGATTATGTAAAGCCTGCAGGCTTAAGAACTTAAAGCACAAATCAAAAGAAAATATTTACCTGTTGCAGCCATTCTTCTCCACCAAATTAACAAGCAAGCCCAAAATAGCAACAAGAAAATCTAGCTCTTGATCGTTGAGATGACATTCACAATCAGATACTACACCTGATTTTGATGACCCATTAGAATCCATATGCAAGCTGAATGACCGGAAATGGCTGGCAATCAAAGCAGACAAAGCTTCCAGCCCACCACTGGCAGCAATTTGCTGACAGCCCATAGGGTTGTCATTCGTCAAGTTCATCAGAACCTGTCATTGAAAGACTCGCATGTCAAGAAATTCTGCAAGTTTGAGTATATTAGAGCAATCCTGGAAACAAAATGAAGACACCAATTAAAGACTCCAAGGTTCTCCAGCAAATATTTGACCTGTAGAATGATAAATCATTCCAACATAAAGCAACGTGTCTTCATAATCAACACATGAAAGAACCATACTGAATGGAGGAAACACAGGAAAGACCTTCCTTGCTTCAAAATAGCATACATAAATTTCTAACATTGAAGTGAAGCAAATTACTTTAACAGATGTGAGAAGGCAATCTGCCAGAAGGGTCGACGTTTCCTCATCTGCAGAAGAACAAGAGGCCTGATCAGATTGATTGTTCTCCTTGCTACTTGACTCTTGTTTGTTCTCCTTGCTACTTGACTCTTGTTTGTTCTCCTGGCTACTTGACTCTGGCTGGCTTAGCACACAGAGAGATTGGTATTCATCATCGCGTCCAAGAAACGATGTCTGCCTACTTCGAGCTTGAGGCGCCTTTGGCTTAGACAGTAAATCCCATCGTGAAGGTTCAAACTCATCATCAAATGCAAAAGGATCTTGACTCTCTTCCATAAGCTCAAGTCTCTTCTCTCCATTACTTCTTTGACTATCACCAATCGAAAAACTCACTCTTGATGAATTCTTCTTGACCCCAAAACTGAAGGCCCCAGAGGTTCCACTACATGACCCATCCTTGGAAGATTCAATCCTCAATTTAAGCTGCCAAGAATCACTGGTGGAAGTACTAGCAGATTCTAAATTGGATGCGGCTGAACCAATCTGATTTTCACCACTTAAGTTCTTCTGAGAATAGGAACCTTCACTTGTATAGCACGTCGTAGAAGAATCAATGCACATAATCTGACAATTTCCATCTACAAGTTCAAAAGCGAAATATTTCAACATCTGAAGCAAATTATAGTTTCATTGACTAACAAAGAAATGAGAGAGGAATTGTCTGCTTGGTTGATAGCTCTTTCAGCAAGTCTAGACTTCAAATTGGACTTTGCTTATATTCTACCCAACAAGAGACTTTAATGGGACCCCTTCATTCTGAAGAGAGAACTTTCCTGCCATGCAGCACAGGGCCATTCACTATTTACCCAAGCTATTCGTTGCCAAAAATGCAAAACTATGGCACTAAATTGCTATTTGAAAGTTGACAAAGTCAAAAGTTAAAAAGTTGTACTGTTGAACTGATATGCTTACTGTTAGCATTTCAATGCTTTCTGAGAACGGAATGGGAGGTCATATTTCATGTTTGGCATTAACAAATATTGGGGACAAACACGAAATACCAAAGCTGCCCTACATTAATATCTTTTCCCAGTATCCTCCAGATAAACTTCAATTGACTTTCACTGTCGATTTATTTCTAATAAAGGGGTATCTTTAAACTATCAAAAATTCAATTAAGAATAACAAAACAAGCACCACAAAGTGAGCCATCAAACCCCAAACTCTAGCAATCTCCCTATTTTAGTAATCTCTTGCATTATAATTTAACACACCGCGTTTATGGGTGAGAATCCAAAGAAAGAGGAGAGGATATTTTCGTGTTACTAGAACTTTGGGCTTCTGAGTGCAGCACCTATGCTATGACCTTCTTCTTGACCATGTGTACATCAGCACAAGTGATTCCACATGCAATGCTATATCGATATTAGAACAGGTTTATCCAGGGAAAAGTAGAATTCCATTAAACCATATCCCCCCACCCCCACCCACCAAAGAATTTTATATCCTCCAATTCTTTTACAGATAAAAAAAGAAAAAGAAACTGCCTTGTTATCGTCAAGTAGTTTCAACTTCTTACCCCGTCTTTAAACAGAGGAAGAAGATGATACCATCAATGTGCAGTCTAGGCACACTCCAATTTCCTTTTACCAGAAAGAAAAGAATAACAGCTTACCTTCCTTGTCTGATAGTGAACATAATTCTGAAACATGAGCAGTTCCAGCTGAAAGGTTACAGACTTTTCCATTGTTGGAACTGTCCAAAGAAGTTCTATGCAGGAAGACACCTAATTTCAAACAAGTTAACAGTCAGGAATCAGGATAAAGCCAAGGGACAAAAGAAAAAATAGCGAATGGACTAAAGGCAAACAAAAAACATAAGAGGCAATAATTTTTTATATGAAAATATAAGAGGCAATAGTACCTGAGAGAATCTTGATCGTGCTTAAGATTAGTTTTGTGAAAGACCTTGGGGAGTTCAGACCATCTAATTTTCCTTTCATTTGAAGCAAGTGATTCTGAAACAGAACCGATACTGAACTGAACATCCAAGACTTCAAAGATTTTGAAAGGCAGTCTATTAAAAAGTAAAGTTGGAATTGATATTACCTGATTGTCCATACTAAGAAAGGTCGCGTTTTCCATGATTTTCAAACATTTTAAAAGCAGCACCAGACTTTCTAGGGCTGCTAAATCTTTAGAATCTGACAAGGATTGCAAGCTTAGCTCTGACCATCCCTGCAGAGAAAGTAATGTCATAGCAGCTGCTTCACATAGTTGGCATTCCAAAAAAAAAACAATCCTGCTAAGCATAAAACTGACTGTCCATTGTCACCTAAAGCTAACAACTAACATCAAAACATCTTTCTATACATCCACTTATTGATAACAAATTAACAACAATGAGCAGAGAAGAACAACTCAAATAACAACAACAAAGTCCTACGCAGATTGCACGCGTAAACCAAAGATAAATACCAAAATCCATAAAAGAAATTATATCCTATGTGCATATGTTCATGCTATAACTGGATAAAAGCAAAGGGTGGGAAGGGGGTGATAGGGAAATAGAAGTCATCATGTTCTTCCAATCCAAAATGGTCATGACAGCGCTCCAACTCAAAGCTTAACTACAAGAGGAATATAGGGCACATTGTTGGCTCTCATATGTCACAAATTTATGAGCACATCTTTGGTAACAACACAGAAAATAACACACAAGCTCACACCTCCAATACAGAATGACAACTCCTTGCCACCTCAAAGACCGCATCAAGTCCTCCAAGCTCTCTCAGCTTTTCTTTGAAGTTGCCCCCACTTCTCCGCACAGTGCCAGAAGTATCTGAATGAATTTTGACAGAAATAGGAAAATGAAAATTATGTTATACAATGCGAAAAATTGATGAAATACAGATCAATCACTGTCAAGTTAGCCCGAGTATCCATATGATTTCTTCAAAATGATGCAATTGTAAGAGACACTAAAGGTAAGACCGGCAAAAAACATGGGTCTGATCACTAAAAACTTCTAGAACTGATATGACAGAACTTCCACAAATAGAAAAAGTGTCAGATCTCAAGTTTTGCAAGCACAAACATCTAAAAGCAACCTCAACTAATTAAGACAAATGTAGATTAAAAAACGCTACCAGGAAAGCATATTATAAGTCGTAAACATATATAAAAGCAAAGCACAGAACTACTTAGCTCTTCTACTTTCTGTCTTTTTACCACTTAGTAGGAGACACAGGTAGCAACCAGTGGCGGAGCCACTCATTGGTAAGGGGAGTCAATTGACACCCTTCCGTCCGAAAATTACACTATGTAAATACGTTATATTCTTAATCTTATGTATATATATTATACGTTGACTCCCCTTGATTTCTTTGTGTGCTTACTTATTTATATTTTGACTCCCCTTAGTTAAACTTCTGGCTCCGCTACTGGTAGCAACCAAAATGCAATCTCACGAAGTTAAGGAAACACAACATACCCTGATTAAATTTCTATGCTTATAGAAAAATAGCAACCAACCCACCCATCCTAAAGGATAAATATATATACTATTAAATAGCCTTGACATTTACTGCGCAGAAATAAGAAAAAGCAGATCGAACAAAGTGATAATATCCCTTAAAGGACCAATTAAGTGCCAACCAAACCTTCAATGGAGATAGTAGACAAGCAAGCTTTTGCCATTGTCAGTAGACTAATCCATTTAGGGTTTAACTCTGGTCTGCCATGTCCATCATTTCCATCATTTGGCTTTATTTCCTTGCAAGAAACAAGAACTTCCTCCACCTTGCCTATTATTGAAGAGGAAGAAGAATCTAGCCCTTCTATACTATCTTGAGAAACATCGGCATCTAAGCGCATTGCTATAAGCTTGCTCCCAATAGATGGAGCCTTTGCTATCGGAGCAGGAGCAGCAACCGGTCTTAACAGTTTTATAAGAAAGCGAATGCAGCTGGGTGAATCAAGAAGCCGGTCGTCACCTCCCTGGAAAAAATTTGGAAGATCAAAAACAGAAGGAAGGGAGAAGTTCTCAGATAACTTATATGGATGATAATACAGAAAAGTGAGCATGTATTAAACTATTAATCAAAAATTGCAAATATAAACAATATCTGTAACTGAATAATTTACCGAAGAGTAATTTTAGCATACAGATACAACTTATAAGGAAGGTTAACTTGGAGGAAGAAACTTTAAAACAGTCAGAACGTAATATATTGATGAAGGGGCATCCACTGTATAACAACAACAACAACAACAACAACCCAGTATAATCCCGCTTAGTGGGGTCCGGGGAGGGTAGTGTGTACGCAGACCTTACCCCTACCATGGGGTAGAGAGGTTGTTTCCAAATAGACCCCCGGCATCCTTCCCTCCAAGAACTTCCCACCTTGCTCTTGGGCATCCACTGTATACTTATTTGTAAATTGTTATCCACCAAAAGAGAGAAAGGAAAGAAATACAGATGCCTTCAAATCAATTGAGAAGAGATTATTTCCAATCATACATATGCCGAAGTTACTCATCAACTAGGCAGCTAACAGACAGAATAAAGACTTCAGAAGTACCAATACTAGAGTGGAGAAAAAACCTTTTCCTATCTGACAAATCATGCAGAATATGCAATAACCTACTTCGGTCCAAATGAAAGGGCTATACCGCTAGAGAGACGAAGAAACTTACATCACTGGTCAAATTGTAGAATAGAGCTGCTGCAGCAAGGTTGCTGGGGGAGTCATCAAAGCTGAGTCCCAAAACAGCATCAATAATTGTTTTTGCCATCCTGACATCAAAAAAAGGTGGCAGTTATACGAATGGGAAAAAAGGGATAAATATCAATAATCAGACCACTGAATTCAAGGAAAACACTACATGTTTAGGATCTAAGATGATAGATCATATGCATCTTCAATAAAAGTAATAGTAATTGTGATTATCAGAAATTTAGACCTCGGGAATGTCTAATTATTTCATAAAAGACGCCATCCCCACATGAGCTACCAATGACTACCATTAGGTGTAAAGTATTGTTTATCTCGGCTATTATTCTTCACATACTTCCAGACTTGAAAATTTACATACTAGAATATTGAATTAAATGGAAGACACATTCTAAAGGTGAATCATATCTCCCGAGAATAAGAAAAAGAACCCTCCTTGAAGTAGTCCCAGCAATTACTGAGAAAAAATTCATGTGTAACACTATCACACTAGGACCATTCAGTCAATCATAAATGGAAAACCTTCATCAGTGAACCCAAGCTCGTTATGAGTTGTGGAGTTCTCAGTCATTAAAAAAAAGGAATGATGTGATAGCAGAGGTCAAAACATTAAACTAGAAGATAATTGAGCCTTGCTCATTACATTTGGAAATATTGAAATATTCCTCTACCAAGATTCCCCTGCCTTAGTACCATCCCTATTTATTTCTGAGCTCAAACAATTAGTAAAAAACTTGAAGATAATTTGTACAATTTTTTTGTATGTCAGCTATCAAAATTAAATATTTATATATTTATCGCCTATAATTTTATACACAATTTACTATTAAGAAAGACTGTGATAACGGAGTTATTCAAGAAAATCAAGATTTATTTCTATCTAAGAAACCAATCAAGATTCATACTGATCTAAATTCTAAACTATTTTTAGAAGCCAAATTTCTTATACCCGTGAGCGCGTAACAGGCGACGCTGCTGAGCTGTTCCACATATAGAAAGCAATGACAATAAACTGGCCCTTCTGATCCTCACAGGCTGCCCTTTCCTTAAACCATCCAAAGAAAAATTCACCTCATCCATATGTTCCAGCATCTCACCACACTCTTGCGTCTCCATTAATGTCGCCGTGGGCCCCAGCGACGGCAATCCCAGCTCCTTAGATTTCACCTTCTTCTTCTTCTTCTTCTGTAAAAACCCATTTTCCTTGCCCTTCAACTTCTTCGGTTCTAGTGAACCCCCATCAAATTTCCCAAAATTACCATTCTGCCCCAATTCGTCCGATTCTTGAGATGAATTCAAACTATAAGGCTCCCAATCAAACACCTTTTTTACCTTCTTGGGATTCCAAAAATCCTCATCCCTATCTTCCTTTCTTGAGGGCAAAATCGTCAATTCTTGAGATGAGTCAGCGGCATCATATGCGTATGGATCTGAATTATTCCAGTGAACCGAGTCTTGAGATGAAAACCCAAAATTGTAAATATCTTGAGAACCATCTTCTGAAACATCGCCGTTTAAGCCTGAGTCAGAGTAACTTCGGGACATGCTTCTACTACGCCGGCCGTACGTTCTAACGATCATTATCCGAACAGAGAATCCAATTCAAAAATTCCAATGACTGGATCAACTGAAGAACAAAAGAATTGAGGTATTTTTGTAATTAAAATCGAAAATTTAGGGTACTTTGGAAGGGGAATTAGGGTTTATAGAAAGTGTTCTTGTTAGCTTCGTTTTGGGTTTGGCATGATTTGAAAAAACGAAGATCAGGACCTCGATGCGTGCGAGAGAGAATATGGATTTTTTAAGGCAATTTATTATTTGTTGAGTAAAATAGATGCGTTAATTTTGAAGTAAGTAATTTACTAAAAGGACCAAGTAGTGGGAGCAGAGTGTTGTAAAGAAACAAAGGATCTGAGCCGTTGGTTTTGAATTTTGATCGTTATGATTTTATGAACGTTTGTTCTGATATTTGGTGAGAGGGGGCTAGTTAGGTAATTGAGGGAGTCTTGAATGACTTGTCCCGTGGGGACCGTTCAATTTACTCGTAAAACTCAACCTGCCGTTAATTTCCGTTAACTCATTCGAAAAATTTGAAAGCCCACAGAAGTAGGCTGAACGGAGCCCAATATATCTGAATTCTGAAAAAGGCCTAACAAGCTTTGTATTAACACTTTTAGCCCGCAACAAAAATTTATGTTCGGCAGCTAAAAAAATATAGTAAAATTTTTATAACTTTTATATATAATGTATAATATATATATATATATATATATATATATATATATATATTTATTTATTTCTTGTTACTATTATTTTAAAAGCGATTACACAATATTTTTTTTCTATTCTTTTTTGGAAGAATTAACCCAAATAACAGCTTACTAAACTACTTAACCTAAAGATAATAGATGAATGCATAAAAAATTTATAATCAATATAAAATATATGTATAATTGTATATAATCAATTTATGATTTATATATAATGGCTAGAAAAGGAGAATAATGAATTTTGTTGGTTATTTGTGTAAAAGATCCCTTTTTGTGCAAATGTTACTTTTAGCTCGTAGTCGAAACTATTATATTCCGTAATCACAGAAGTATAATTTTTTAATATTATATATATATATATATATATATATATATATGTGTGTGTGTGTGTGTGTGTGTGTGTGTGTGTGTGTGTGTGTATAGCACTTTATCAAAGGCTTGAATATAATCCCAATGATTTAAGAAAAAAGAAAAGAAGACGGAGGAAAAAGCTCTCGGCGCAAGATAAGCAAGGTGTGCTAACTTGCGCCTTCAGCCATGGCAAGGCGATGAAGAAGGACCCAAGCGACAATGGAGATTACGGAGGAGGATAGTATAATAGAGACGCATGCTCTCAACAAACCCGCTCGCTGGCTAACAGGAATGGGTTCGGCACCTACAATTTTTCACAACCCTTGCAGCAACAGAAATACTGCAATGCTAATAACACCTAAAACTGGAGTGCAACAGCGATTACAATCGGTTACTTTTGGAAGTTTTTTACCACATAAATTCCAACCAATTAGTAAGGGAATCAACGAAGGCAAGGAGGGAAATCTGGTGATAGACAATGCCGAAGCACAACAAGTCCGTCGACGACTTCAATTTTCAGCACAAGCAAAGCTAGATCAGATCTGCCAGGATTTTGGAGATTCTAAGGAATTTGAAGGTAACATGGATGCCATGCAGATGAATCGAAGCTCTCAAAAAGGGAAGCCGTTGTGCTATGTACCACCTGTTATGTGTGATGGTACATTTGTGGTACAAATTGAAGACGAGGATACAAAGGAACAAGAGGCATACTGGAGCAATGCATTTATTGGGTTTGTGCTTGGAGAAGACCTGTATGAGCGAACAATGGATAATTACATCACCAATGTATGGTATTTTGTTAAAAAACCTCAAGTGATGTATCATGAGAAAGGTTACTATATTTGCAGATTCGATAATAGTGAAGACATGGACCTTGTCCTCCAGGCAGGTCCATACACTTTCCATAACAAGCCATTTGTGCTACAACAGTGGATAATGGACTTCAGATTTGATCTAGGCAGTGTGAGTGTAATTCCTCTGTGGATTACCTTCCATGGCTTTCCTTTGGGTTTTTGGTCAACTGAAGCCCTCAGTAAGCTAGCTAGTGTGGTTGGGAAGCCTATGTACACTGACAGAATTACTGCTGAATTGGAGAATATATCTTATGCAAGAGTACTGGTGGAAACAGACATATCCCAACCATTGCCGGATAGTTTTGAACTACATACTAAGAGGGGAGTTATCACTCAACAGATTGTGTATGAATGGAAGCCAAAATACTGGTGTGACTGTGTAAGGTTTGCCACAACTCTAATGATTGTTGGTATAAGAAGATGCAGGTAAGTGAATAGTCAACACAAAACCAATCAAAGGTATCGGGGGAAAATAAGCAATTGCAAAGAGAGAACTGGAAATGGATACCAAAAGCCAAGCAGAACGATGAGGTGGTTAAAACTGCTAGGATAGTGGAGGCAAACAAAATGCTGACATTGCAGGAAGCAGGGTGATGGATAAGGGGTTGTCAAAAGGTAAAAATGTACAACATTCTACTGGAACTTCAGTGAACATGACAAACAGATTTTCCTTACTACAGATAGGTGAAGACCAAGGGGACGCTGGCCCATCCAGCTTCACCACAAAATGATCTTCACCACATGGAATATTAGGGGCTTTAACAAGGCCCATAAACATAAGGAGCTGAAACTCTTTCTGAAAGCATAAGGTAGACTGTATGGGATGTATAGAAACTAGAGTAAAAGAAGATAAAGCAAAAAGGATTATGACAAAACTAGGAAGTGACTGGAGATATAGCCGGAACTATAGTGAGCACCCAAATGGGAGAATTTGGCTAATGTGGAATTCAAATGTTGAGGTGCAGATACTGAAGATTGATGAACAATTTATACTATGTGAGGTAAAAGAAAAAAGTACAAATTTCAGAACACTGATAACACTAGTGTATGCAAATAATGAGATGAATAAGAGACAACAACTATGGGGCAAACTGTTGATCTTAGGAGCAACTATTCAGGAGAGCTGGTTTCTCAGTGGAGATTTCAACAATGTTCTCCACACTGATGATAGGATAGGAGCACCAATTATGCAACAGGAGATTCAACATTTCCAAGACACACTCAATGCCCTGCAACTCACTCAGTTGAAGAGCTTGGGATGTTTTTATACATGGTGTAATAAACAAAAATCAGAGACAAGAGTGTATAGCAGGATTGACTGGGCATTTGGAAATGTGAAATGGATGCAGGAGTACGGTCATATAGAAGCTCATGTGTTGACCCCTGGAGTATCAGATCATTCCCCTATCCTTTTATTATGCAATGCTGAGGAGCAAAGAAGGGACCTGCATCCTAAGCCATTTAAATTGTATATTTCTGTGATGGAACATGCTGATTTCCCTAGCATTTTGGAAAGGGTATGGAACAAAAGCCAGCCTGGAGGGAAAATGCACAGAGTATGGAATAAATTAAAGGCCCTAAAATGGGGTAAAAGGAATTGAATACCTATATGGCAATGTATAGGATCCACCTCAGTGAGTCTAGGCAGAAACTGGAATCTATACAGAATCAGTTACAGATCAATTATATGGACCAAGGCTTGATTGATCAAGAAAGAAATGAGCTTATGGAAGTTGAGAAATGGAGTAACATATAGGAGAAGATCTTACACCAGAAGTCTAGAGCACACTGGATTGCATGTGGAGATTCAAACACCAAATATTTTCATGCTCAATTGAAGATGAGGACAAATTTTAATACTATAAACTCTATATATACTCGAGAGGGAATTAAATTGTATGATCCCAAAGAGGTGGAAGAAGAGTTTATTACATGTTTCAAGAAGTTAGTGGGGGGAAACAATAGTATCTTCCAATGCCCAAACACTGTAGTAATCCACCAGGGTCCTTGTATTAGCTTGCAACAGAAAGATGAACTAATAAAACCAGTCACATGGGAGGAAATACTAATGGCAATAAAGGATGTGCCTCATGATAAGGCACCAGGTGTGGATGGGTTTCCAATTGAGTTCTTTATAAGGCATTGACATATAGTGGGGGAAGACATTTGTAAGGCTGTTGGAATTCTTTCTCACTGGAAAGTTGCATAAGGGAGTTAGTAGCACTGCTCTAACACTAATTCCTAAAGTGCAAAATCCAAGCAAAGTAAAGGATTACAGGCCTATTGCATGTTGTACAACTCTATACAAAATCATCACAAAGATCCTTACAGCTAGGCTGAAAGCAGTTATTGGCTATCTGGTGGGTAGATCACAGTCAACTTTCATTGAGGGTTGCAACATCACAGATAAAATTATGTTTACACAAGAGTTATTTAAAGGCTACTCCATGAAGGATATATCACCTAGATGTGTTCTTAAAGTAGATTTAAAGAAAGCCTATGACACAGTTGAGTGGAGCTTCCTACAAAGACTGTTGCAGGACTTGGGATTTCCTTATAAGTTCATTTGGTGGGTAATGGAGTGCATATCATCCGTCACCTATTCTCTCAACATCAATGGTAGACTCACTGTTCCATTTAAAGGCAAAAGCGGCATAATGCAACGTGATCCTATGTCTCCATACCTCTTTGTTCTGGCTATGGAGTATTTACAGAGAGAATTCATGCAAATGATGATGAGGAAAGAGTTCAAATTCCATCATAGATGTAAGAAACTGGGTGTGGCACATGTCTGCTTTGCAGATGATCTACTTATGTTCTATAAAGCAGACATTCAGTCTGTTAAACTACTGAAGCAGGCTTTCCAGAACTTCTCCAAAGCTTCTAGACTTCAAGCAAATACTGACAAAAGTGTTGTGTACATAGCAGGTGTATCAAACTGGCAGAAGGAGGAGATCTTACAGGCACTTGGTTTCCTTGAAGGCAGACTTCCATTTAAATATCTAGGGATACCTATGGATTCAAAAAAACTGACTACTGCTCAATGTTGGCCATTAGTTGAGAAAGTCACACAGAAAATAAGTTGCTGGTCATCAAGGCTACTCTCTTATGATGGTCGAGTTCAGTTGATCAAATCAGTTTTATTTGGTGTATAAGCCTACTGGTCCCAAATATTTCTACTGTAAAAAAAGTGCGGAGGATGATTGAAGCAATATGCAGATCCTACCTTTGGACAGGTTCAGCTACAGTGTCAAGAAAAGCTCTTGTTGCCTGGGAAACACTATGTTTGCCATACAGTGAGGGGGTTAAATGTTCTGAACTTGATCAAGTGGAACAAGGCTGCTTTGCAAAACATCTATGTGCACTGACCAAGAAGAAAGACAGCCTGTGTATTAAATGGGTGCATACTTTCTATATAAAAAACTATAGTATTGACGACATGCCAGTTCTTAAATCTGCTACTTGGGCAATACAGAAGATTTTTGAGTCGAGAGAGTTGATAAAAGGCATTGCAGATCTTCAAGGTAATCTGGATAGTCGACTGCTTCAGTTACAGAGGGGAGACTCTTTTCGCATTAAAAATTTATACAGGTTCCAACACCCTCAATACCATAAAGTCCAGTGGAAGAGCATCATACTGCAGGCTCTGTTACATCCTAGATACAAATTCATATTGTGGCTTGCTTTGCATAAGAGGTTGACAACAGTGGACAGACTCCAGGAACTCAACATTCTGATTCCACAAGAGTGTACTTTCTGTGGACTGTCTCGTGAGACTTTTGATCATTTGTACTTTGATTGCTCGTAGACTAAAGCACTTTGGAGTCGGCTCCTAAACTGGCTGGGTTATAAACGACTCATTTCTGACTGGAACAATGAATGTGAATGGATTAGTAAACTAGCAAGGAAGAGAACTGATGTAGCAGAAATCGTTGCCTGTTTGTTTGGGATCTTGGTGACAGTGATATGGATAGAGCGAAATAAACAGAGATTCCAATAAGGAAAAATGTTGTGCGACAATGTCTGCAACAAAATAGCCATTCACCTGCACTTAGAAGGAGCTTCAGTATACAAATGGAAGGCTGCATTGATAAGCTTAGACCATTACCCTTAGGACTGCTCTTAGACTGCTTGATACATATACTATCACATAGTGAGAGAGCAACAATTTTGTCATCTGATAGTAGATGTAGTGATTGTTTAGAATGAGAATATAGATGGTCAGCATCTATGTTTGTATTTGTACAATTTTTTGATGGAATGGAATAGAACATTTGTTTATTAAAAAAAAAGAATATAATCCCAATATATAAAATTCATAAGAGATTTGTCAAGGCTTATCTGCCTTTCTTTCGTTGTGGAAATCCCCCAATCGTCAACAGATATAATCTGTTTAATAATAATTTTTGAGAAGTTATAAACTTTCTCGTTTGTGTTATAACAAGAGAAGTGCTGAAATTTTGTGCTACCTGTACTGGTGAGAATATTCTCATAATAAGCATGGGATTTGTATGATTCATCCGGGTAGCATAACCCATTAATCAATTATCTCTGGAATATCTTCCATGGTTCATCTTTTTGCTGAATCTTAGAGTTTTCTAGGAGAAATATTATTTCTTTCTTCGGTAATTTTTTGTAGGACTTGATATCGTCTTTGTCTTCCTCTATAGCGATTGAAGCAAATGTATCATTTTGCTTTTTGGAGGCCAAATATGCCTGTAGATATCATATAACGGACTATCTTCTGGAACATCATCCAAATGTATCGACTGGCCTGATGAAAATCTCATTTATGAAGTATCTTGGAGTTTAAAAACTCTTTTTCCCCACTAGCACTGGATATTTTGATGAGGATCCGTACGACTGTAATCAATTTGATGATAAGTCTACTATTTATAACAGACACTCGTTTTCTAGTCATAGACTTTTACCTGCTAGTCAATATATTTATCCTGTTGAATCGGTCTATGGTCCATCTCGCAAGCGTGCAGCCTCATTGCACACGATAATGACATAAACATAATTGGTTCATAAAAGTATGGGCAAAGATATTTACAGGGTCCATTCCTAATTGGTTCTCAATTTGGTGGTCTTACCATGGTCGAACAATCAAAATTTTCCCCGACCCATTTCTTACGTTGTACAAAGAATGGGCTAAAATCTTGCGAAATTTGAACGAGTTATACCACACAGATCATATCTGTTATTTGGAAAAAAAATTGACCAAATATATTTCTTTATTGAATTCTCTATTCCCTCGATTCATATGGAACCCGAAAGTGGGATTCATTGAAGAACAAATTCATTGCTTATATAGGATATTTTACAATAATTTCTAGGACAAATTGATGAATAAAGATCCCAAAACTAAATTATTATATGGACAAGAACTTTTAGATTTTATAGAAACAAAAATCCACGAATATACAACCACTCCTCAGAAAATGTTGAACACTAATAACTCTAGTCAAATATATTGCTAGAAGAATCTTTGTTCAAGAAGGAGATAACAAATGAGATGATCAATCAATATCTAGAAGAAGTAAAAATAATTTACTTCAATATTTTAATCAACATGAAAAATCTGACACTTCAATGCAAAGTGAAACAAGCAACGATGATATCGCATAAGATGATTTCCAGCCTATGTAATTAGAAAAGATATTATATGGTAAAACTGTAGAAAAGGCGGAAGATTTTCTCCAACAGATAAAATAATTATAGAGAAAAGGACTATGATCAACAGTAGATACACTATATACACAGCAAATACATTGTATAAGGGACCCATATAATGGGACCCGCTTTACTGTGCAGATATTTTTTATGTTTGTTTTTATTTCTATAAGTAGGATCCTTCTCTCATTTGAGAGGCGGGCTCATTTTTTCAGTTTTTAGAATTTATATTCTCTCTCTCTCTGTCTTCTCTTGTAAATCCCTTTCTTGTAATTACTTCGAAGGAATAAAATTTCCGAATCATAATATTTAGGCCACCAGGCCATCAAGGTATTCTTAAGGTATATTGCAATTTCTTTCTTTGTTTACAGTGCTTAAATTACTTCGTTTCTCTCCCTAGCTGCGACTATGTCCGGCTAAACAGATTCATATCTATGTTGAAGATCTAACTTCTATTGCATGTTAACCATGAAAGATTTAGACTCTATCAAACTGTAAAGGAATTTTAATATAGTTTCTTCGTTTAGTTCCGTGATGGTGGTACATTCGATTCCGGTACTACTCTTATTGGCTTTGCCTTAGTGGCTCCGTCTAACCAACTGTGACACCATAGCCCGTTGAAGATGACAAAAGGACTCCCTCTTTCACAGTTAGAACCGCTAGACACATGGGATCAATAATAATGTGTATTAGAACCAGACAGACCCCTTACTTGGGTAAAAGGATAAATCCTTCCATACAGTCATTAAAGTTATTATAAAATTCTCGTATATTTAAAAAAATTTATTGGTCGTGCGGACTACCGCCCACATTTAAAGATACTTCAACAGCTAGATCTGGATGGCCATACGGACTACCGCCCGCCAAGTAGATCGTGGTGTCGATGGTATCAGCCTGTCGTACAAAGAGGCTAGATCACGAGATAAACTTTTGTAGAAAGGAGATATATAATTTAAACTTCCCAAAAAATTTTGTAACTGAATCCCGTCAGTAATAACATCAGAAAATATTGAGGCAAACTAAACGATCTTTGTATTGGGGTAATTTTTCTTTGGAAAATATTATGACCTAAAAATCAGAGTATTATTTTGGAATAAACTCATTTTCGGTTTAGAAATTACTAAGCCGTTTTATATTACAATTTTCTTAAAAATATCAAGATGCTTAATATGCATCTCTAATGTTTTCGAAAATACTAATATACCATCACTATAAACGATGATAAAATCTAGATAAGGGTTGAAAATATCATTCATTATTTTCTGAAATTCAGAAGAGGCATTTTTTAAACCAAATGGCATGACATTCCATTCATATTGACCAAATGGAACATTAAAAGCAGTTTTATAAATATGCTCCTTACAAATTTAAATTTGCCAATATCAAGATTTTAAATCGAATTTTTAAAATATATTGACGTCATATAATCTATATAACAAATCTCTTTTATTGGGGATAGGATATCTAATCATTTTTAAATGTTTATTTAAAGGTTTATAATTTATAACTAGTCTAAGAACAATGTTCATTTTCTGCAGCATTATTAACATAAAAGGCATAACATGACCAAGGAGATTTTGAGGGTTTTATCAAACCCTTTTGTAATAAATTATCAATTTCCTTTTTGCAGAATTCGACCAATTCATCATTTATTTGGCAGGGTTGAGATTTAGTATGGATATCATCCTCGGAGAAGCTATCTTCGTAGGGAAGAGTTACAATATGCCTTTTCCGATTCCAAAAGGCACTAGGATGATCGGTGCAAATATCAACAACCACCTGCTCATCAATTAATCTTTTGCTGAACCTTAACAGATTGTAAAGTATCGAATATGTTCATGCTTAATACTTCTAATTGTAACGAATCAACATGCTTTTATTTTATATTAATCAAAGCATTAATATCTCTAGTTACGGGATCTGTACCAAAAGAATAACGTATCTCTTTATCTTGATATGTAGCAAAAAAAGCATATGCATCTATGTTACTAAAAGGGTAAATAGCATTAATAAAAGGGGTTTCAAGTATAATCGGAGGGTATAACTCGTTTTTTACCAAAAAGAACAACTAAGGAATACATACTCTATTTTGGCAAATACGAGTATTCGTATATCTAAAGCATGACCAAAGGCATATCTTACCAAATGAGTAGATTTTTGAAAATATTTGGTAGGAACAAGTCCCTCCTGAATACAGCTTACATCCGCTCCACTATCTATCATAGCTATATTAGTTAGAGAAAAACTATTATCAATCAAGGTAGTACATTTAATGTACCATTTATGCAACAACAACAACCCTGTATAATTTCACAAATGGGGTCTGGGGAGGGTAATATGTACGCAGACCTTACCCCTACCCCAGGGGTAAAGAGGCTGTTTCCAGGAGACTTTTGACTCAAGACATCAACATAGACTATAAGTTAGTACTATCAATACACTCATACTAAAAATAACATAAATACATAACATAAAATAAATAACAAAATATCAGCAATATAGGAAATATAAGAAATACGAAATAGAGGAAAGGTATACTAATATCCAATAGATAACTCTCTGAATTGGTAGCTTATCAGTAACATCCTAAGATTACCTCATACTAGCTAGTCTCACTCTAGTGCAATGTATAAATATCTACAACTTTCCCTAACGTACAATTTTAATGCTCGACCTCCACAATCCCCTATCAAGGGTCATGGCCTCAGTAATCCTAAGACGCGCTAGGTCCTGCCTTATCACCTCTCCCCAATACTTTTTAGGTCTCCCTCTACCTCTCCTCATTCCCACCACAACTAGTCGCTCGCACTTTCTCACTGGTGCATCAGTGCTCCTCCTCTAAATGTGCCCGAACCATCTGAGTCTTGCTTCCCGCATCTTGTCCTCTATGGGTTCCACACCCACATTCTCTCGAATATCTTCGTTCCTAATCCTATCCATCCTTGTATTCCCACACATCCACCTCAACATCCTCACATCTGCTACTTTCATCTTCTGGGTGTGTGAGTTCTTAACTGGCAAACACTCGCTCCCATGCAAAATTGTAGGGCTAATCACTGCTTTATAAAACTTACCTTTTAGTACCATTTATGAGTCGTAACAATTTGTATCATTCCTCAAAATATATCAGATGTTTTATCAATCAAATTTTTTGTAGCAAAAATTTCACTCCCTTTATCATTTGAGAATTCAAAAATTCCTTTAGCCGCAAAATCAGCCGACAATTCAAAATCAGTTAGAGAATTATTTTTCTCAATTTGAGTAATTTCGGTGATCACAAATCATTTGATTTTGTTTAAGAGACTTAATATCACTTTTCAAATTTTCAATTTTGATTTTCAAATCATCAAACAAAGTATCTCTACTTGCCATATTTGTCTTATGAAAACGTTTATTAATTTCAGACAAAGAATAAGGCGCAAAATATTCACATTCGTTCTTTGGTCTTTCAAAAGGTTTTGAACTACTAGAACTAGAACTTTTAGCCAAATTTATAATTTTCTCGCGAAGTTATACATCAGTAATTTCTTTTAAAAGTTGTATTACATTGTCATATGGAATAGTTTTTATATTCTAATCTTGAAATTGTGATTGCAGTTTATAAAATTCATCATTATCACAAGTGCAAGTATCACCTTTACAAGCAGTGCAAGTATTATGAATATCTTTACCACTTTCAGATAAATAAATGAGGTGAATCTTTGTTTCGGACTCAGTCTCAGAAGAAGTATAATTAGATTCTGATTCGGAAGTGCATAACAAGTTATAAACCTTGTCACCTATATATATAAATCAATTATAATTTTAAGAGTGACTGTACAATATTATTTTCCCTTTTTTCCGCCTAAAGTCCGGGAAAAGCAATGCTGAACACCCAACATTACATTTTACAAGAAGCCATTGCTCTTTGTCATGATCATGAACTATGCCACAATCACAAATTGAGTGATTAGGGATAAAATTATTCATATTTGGTAGACAATTTGAAGTTGAAAAAAAAACCGATTTGACTGATATTTCAAAATGAAATAATAATTTTCACTTGCAACTTAACACATGTCATGCTTAGTTTAACTGATAAAGCCAATAGTATTTTCATTATACTATTGATGCATGGAATGAGAAATGAGTGACTCAATTCTTCTTTTAATCGTATTCTAGTAGTTTGTATTAAACACGCCCATTTTAATGGGATTTTGGATGAGTTGGATAGATGGTAGCACACATATACACCATTAGCTCATTTTATATATGATATAGTGAATCAGAATTTCTTCCTTTTCTATTTTACTTAAGAGAGGCAAATATTGCTTTACTTGACAATCTAATGGAGTATTTGCTAAGGCAGGAATGGAAGTTTCATTTGACTCAATTAATTTTTTCCAATTTTATATTCGATTATTTTGTATTGTGAAGATATATCAATTTCAATAAGATATGTAACTAAATATCACCAAAAGCCAAGGGGCGGTAAGTATCTCTGCATCCTTAATTAGAGGTCTTGAGTTCAACAACAACAACAATCTAGCAAAATCCCACAAGTAGGATTGGGGAAGATAGTGTATACGCAGACCTTACTTTAACCCCGAGAGGTAGAAAGGTTGTTCCCGATGGAATCGCCTTTGATGGAATGATATACTCCCCCCCCCCCCCCCCTCTAAATGGGAGTTCTCGATGCGAATCCAAATATTTATTTATTTTCTTACCTATATATGCAAAATAATAGACCTAATTACCACTATTATGAGGTTCTTTTTTTGGGTTAATTGGGCTATTATATAAATATTAAAATTACCCGTTAAGGTAAGGAGATTACAACTTCTTTGGGTCTGGGCCAACTCTGCACCGCCTCGATCTTCTTTGGGTCAACATGAATACCATCACTGGACACCACGTGTCCTAGAAAAGCTACGGAACTGAGCCATAACTCACACTTGGAGAACTTTGCATACAACTTCTCCTCTCTCAATCTCTGCAATACCACCCTCAAATGCTGCACATGCTCCTCCTGGTTACATGAGTACACAATAATATCATCAATAAACACGATCACAAAAGAATACAGATACGGTCGAAATACACTGTTAATCAGGTGCATGAATGTTGCTGGGGCATTAGTCAACCCAAATGACATAACCATAAACTCATAATGCCCATATCTCGTCTTGAAAGTTGTCTTCATAATATCAGAATCCCTAATCTTCAGCTGGTGATAGCCTGAACGGAGATCAATCTTAGAGAATACCTTTGCTCCATGAAGCTGGTCAAACAAATCCTCGACACGAGGTAATGGATACTTGTTCTTCACTGTCACTTTGTTCAACTGCCTGTAATCAATGCACATTCTCATTGTGTCATCCTTCTTCTTAACAAATAACACCAGTGCGCCCCATGGCGACACATTCGGACAAATGAACCCCTTATCTAAGAGTTCCTACAGCTGCTCCTTCAACTCCTTTAACTTTGATGGTGCCATACGATAGGGAGGAATAGAAATAGGCTGAGTTCCCGGCTCCAAATCAATACCGAAGTCCATATCCATGTCCGGCGGCATGCCCGACATGTCTGCTGCAAATACATCAGGAAACTCCCTCACCACGGGAACCGAATCAAGACTAGGAGTCTCAGCTCCAACATCCCTTACAAATACCAGATATGATAAACATCCCTTCCCAACCATCCACTGGGCCTTTAAGAAGGAGATTACCCTGATGGGTACATAATCAGTCGAACCACGCCACACAACCCTCGAAATACCCAGCATAGCCAACATGATTGTCTTGGCGTGACAGTCCAGAATAGAATGGCACGGTGATAACCAATCCATTCCCAGAATAACATCAAAATCAACCATGCTCAAAAGCACTAAGTCAGCCCGGGTCTCCAGACCCTCAATAGTAACAAGACAGGACCGATACACGTGGTCCACAATAATAGTATCACCCACCATGGTAGATACATGCATATGAAACGCGAGACACCCTCGGGTAGTCCCCAAATGATAGGCAAAGTAAGCAGACACATAAGAATATGTAGGCCTGGATCAAACAAAACAGAAGCATCTCAGTGGCAAACTGAGATAATACCTCTGATCACTGCATCTGAAGCAACGACATCTCTCATGTCTGGGAGTGCATAGAAACGAGCCTGACCACCGCTCGATCGCTCATCCCTCCTAAGGCGGCCTCTAGATGACTGACCTCCACCCCAACTAGATTGGGGTGGTGCTGGAACAAATGGAGAAGAGAAGGAGGGTTGATCCCTCTACTGAAACCTACCACCACAAAGTCGAGGATAATGTCTCTTCACATGACCAAACTCCCCACAATCATAACATCCGACTTAAATTGGAGAAGGGGACTGAAGGGAACCCCTCCCCGCAAATGAACCCTAGGCTGATGAAGTGGGTGCAGAACTCTGAGCTGGGAGGGCATTGAGTGAGGACTGGCCCTGCTGGTGACCCTAACGGCCACGACCAGAAGAAACACCACTGTACTCTAGGCGGCCTGACTGAGGAGGCCTGAAAGACGACCTCTGCACTGATGAAACTGACCCATATATGGAGTGCCACCATAACTGCCCGTACCTCGAGGGCTCTTGGCCTCCCTCTCCTCTCGCTCCACGCAGCGAGTCGTCTTGATATCACGGTCTATATCCACCGCCTCCTCAAAGGTATGACTCAGGACCCCTCCTCAAGTCATCAGAATACGCATGAGATAAATGAGTCCGTGCACAAATCGTCTAATCCTCTCCTGATCCGTCTGGACCACCCATGGAGCATAACGAGCTAACTCTGCAAATCTCATCTGATACCGTGTCACAGACATATCCCCCTAGAGAAGCAACTCAAACTGCCTGCGTAATTCCTCCATCTGCGACCTAGGCACCCACTTCTCCAAAAAGATAGTGGAGAACTCCTGCCAAGATAACGGCATCGACCATGCTGGCCTACGCCGCTCATATGCCTCCCACCATGTGAAGGCTGCTCCTAAGAACTGAAAAGTGGTAAAAAATGGCCCACTAGTCTCCAAAATCCCTGCTGTCATGAACATGCGTCGACACTTGTCGAGAAACCTCTGGGCATCCTCGCTCGGAACACCGCTAAAACTCGGAGGTGAAAGTCTGCTGAACCTCTCCAGACGACGCTGCTCGTCATCTGGCATCACTGGTACCCCATCACCCTGAACTGTAATAACTGGCTGAACAGGGGCAACTGGCTGAACTAGTGGTGCCTCTAGGGTCTGCAAACCCGGCGCACCCTGCTCTGGAGTGCGAGCTGCGGTGGACTGATGACCACCATCGATCTGATAAGTAGCCACTGTAGTGGTAGGTGATACCACCTGAGCTAACCCGGTGCAGACGAATAAGATCTAAGTCAACGTCTCCTGGAGACCATGTATCACTATAGGCACTGCCGGTGCCTGAGTAGGTGCTGCTAGGGCCTCAACAACTGGGGGCTGATCCTGAACAGGAGCAACTGGTGGGTCAACTGGTACTGCACCTACTGCTCTACCACGGCCGCGTCCACGGCCTTTACCTGGTGGCAATGGGGGTCGTCCGCCACGTCCGATAGCACGGGTTCTAGCCATCTACGAGAGAATAAAATAAGAAGTTTCAGTTCTTAAATCAACAAAACCGCACGATAAGAGTTAAAGAATATGAAGTGTTTCCTAAGGGTTCTGCAGCCTCCCTAGGATAGATACAGACGTCTACGTACCGATCCACAAGACTCTACTAAACCGGATCATAACTCGTGAGGCCTAGTAAACCTAGGCTTTGATACCAACTTGTCACGACCCAAAATTTCGGTCGTGATGGCGCCCGGCCGCAAGGCTAGGCAAGCCGACCAATCAAGCCACGAATGGCATTCCAGCCCAAGAAGAAGAAATTTCAAGATCAAACAGCAAAATTTAATATCAAACTCCCATCCAAGGATAATTTGTAACATTGAAAAACACAACTGAACAATAATCCTCCCAAAACTGATGAGTCACGAGTACAAAGCCTCTAGTAAGTACCAATACACTGACTGAAAGAACTATAGTGTCTGATAAAGAAATAAGGGAAAATAGAGTGATAGTGACAGAGCAACAGGTTTTGCGGACACTAGCAGCTACCTCAATACTCTGGTACGTCTGGAATAGACAACAGCAACAACTCTACGCCTCTAAATCACCTGAATTTGCACACAGGTGCAAGGAGTATGGGGTGAGTCTACCAACTCAGCGAGTAATAAGAATGTGTAAAAACCCGAAGATAAGAAAACACCAAATAACACAAAATAAAGCTATCTAGCAGTTTTATACAGTACCAGTCTTAGAGATATACGGAATAAGAAACAGTAAATAAATGCATGAGATGCAATGAAATGCATGAACACTGCGGAACGTGCAGCCCGATCCATATGGGTACCCGAGCTCACTGTGGGGGTTCAGACTCCGGAGGGGCTCCTACAACCCAAGCGCCATATCAAACAGTGCCAATAGTTACCAATGTTTCCATCACAATACGCAGTGTCCTTAGTTACCACCGTTTCCATTTAAAATACGCGATGTCCTTAGTTACCACCATTTTCATTACAATATACGGTGTCCTTATTTACCAACGTTTCCATTTAAAATAATATACAATCCAAAATAGCGAGATAATACTCGCCAGCCCGAAGAATCATTTAAAAATCATTTGAGTTCTCAAAACATAAAAATATGGTTGAGTTTGCAAAAATAATATTTAAACCTGGACTGATATCAAATAATATGCAAATCATGAAAATTTGGAGATAACGATCCCTGAAGGATCCTACAAGTCGGCACAAGGCCCGAAACATGGCATCAAGCCCAAATATCATACATATATTATGCGAAGGAATCGCCAACATATTACAATACATCCCTCAGATTGGACCGAGTCACAATTTCCAACATATACGACCCCGCACTAGCCATGGAGTGCGTGTCTAGCCTCATAATAGCGTCACAATGTGATATACCGGGGTTTCAAACCCTCCGGTCATCATCTACACTCATTACTCACCTCAAGCCTGCCGCAAACTAGCTCGCAATGCCTTTCCCTCAAGAATCTACCTTCTCGGATGCCAAATCTGATCAAAACCAATAGGAATGCATTAAAATAGACTAATGGAACATAACCCAATCGAAATAACTCGAAATACACCCAAAAACACAAAGTTGGCAAAACTCGAGCCCCGGGCCCACTTACCAAAAAATTACGAAATTCACATTTTCAGAATCCTCCTCCCGCTACGAGTCCGTACATATAAAATTTGTCAAAATCAGAGTCCAATTGCTCATCCAAATCCCCAATTTTCATTTGAAATTTCAAGCACTAGTTTATCCCCCTTTTATTTGATTCCAGAAATTTAAGGGCTAAAATCGTGTTTAAATGATGTTTTGAGTCCATAAAACTTACCTTGGATTAATCCCCTTCGAATCCCTCTTCAATTTGCTCAAAAAGCTTTCTAAGATATCCAACAATGGTGGAAATAAAACCTTGCTCGCGAATGAAATGTTTACACTTAACTGAACTGCCTAGACACTCCCTTTTACGCGAACGCGTGGCCAAGTCGCGTCCGCGATGGCCATTTTCCAGCTGGGCAAAATTTCCTTCTTCGCGAACGCGGTGCCCAGCCGCGAACGCGAAGCTTACTGCCTTCCTCTTCAATGCGATCGCGTTCGTCTTCCGCGAACGCGAAGGGCAACAGCCTTGGGACCCCTTCACTCGACCAACCCCCTACGCGAACGCACCCCTGTCCGCGAACGTGAAGACCGACAGAGTCCAGGCCTACGCGAACGCAGGACTGCCTCGCGAACACAAAGGCCATTCCTTGCCTGCAGCTGCTGCGGCAATTCTGCAGCACTTCTCAAACTCCAAACCCCTCGCTCAACTATCTGAAACTATCCGGAGGCCCTCGGAACCTCAACCAAAGGCACAAACACACTCTAATACTTCATTCAAACTTGCTCGTGCCATAAAAACGCTATCCTTAATATAAAAAATCACCAAAATCATTGAATTTCATTCCAAGATAAATTATAACTTTCCAAATTCGCATTCGATCCAAAACCCAACCAAACGACATCCGAATGACTTGAAAATTTACAGACATTTCCAAAATTACCTAACGAAGCTACTGCAACTCTCATAATTCCATTCCGACCACCGGATCAAAATCTCACCTATCAACCGGAATTTGCCAAAATTCGAACTTAGCCAATTCAAGCCTAATTCTACACCGGACCTCCAAATTCGATTTCGATTTTTCTCCCAAGTCATAAATCACCATCCAAAACTAGTTGAATCATCGAAAATCCATTCCGAGCCATCTAACTCACAAGTCAACGTCTAGTTGACTTTTCCAACTTAAGCTTTTTCTTAAAGAGACTATTGGTCTCATTTCTAACCAAATTCAACCAAACACTCTTCAAACTCACCAAACATATATATCAACACACGGGGAAGCATAATACGGGGGATAAGGGGGCTGAAATATAAAACACAACGGGTTGGGTCGTCAAACCGAGCGAAAAATAATTATTTTGTTGATTATTATTCTGGTGCCAGAATAATGAAAACAATTTCTGTTTTTAGAAAGATTGTTATTTTATTTATTTACAACAGTACAGATTAATAACCTATGAGAGATTGTTTTGTAGGCCGAGCGAAAAATAATTATGTTGGTGATTATTATTCTAGTGCCAGAACAATGAAAGCAGCAACCGTTGACTCACTAATGCATAGATCTAGTGACTAGTAGTATCATTTTACTCAAGTATTCGAAACTCAAGAATGATATAAGCGTTTATACAGCTAGATCTTTCTATAACAATATTCTTATAACAATAATTTATTATAAAAGTTAAATTTTTTATGAAATTGATTTTTATATTATATTATAATATATATTATATATAATAACACTTTACTATAATATCCAAAAAGCTTTAAAACAAATAAAATTATTATAGAGAGATTTCGCTGTATATTACTTTCGCAATAAGCCAGACATTTATCACAAAAAGTAGAGTAATATTTTATTGCACTTCTAACTTTAGCTTCATGTATTACGTAGATAATTTCTCTATATTTACGGACTGTTGGATGGAATCATGATATTTCTCCATGTTAAGGGTAAGTAGTAATTTCAGTCCAAATTTAAGTGAAATTAAATTTATGCTTGATGATACATTAAACCTTTTTTTTGGTTGGGATGAGATAAAATTAGGGTTGAATAAATTGAAAAAGTGAAATAATTGTTATGAAATAATATAAAAGACAAGAACAATAATGCAAGAACAAGAGCAATAGAGAGAACAGTAGAGAGAGTTCTTCTTATTGATATTTAGAGATTGTTAGGAGTGCATTACAATGGTAGAAGACCCCTTTATTTATAGGGAGGTATTGACTTAGCTACCAAGAATAAAACTCCAGAATCTCTCTAATTATAGACATTCACCTTAAATAGAAGTCTATTTATAACACTCCCCCTTGAATGTCTATTCAACAATGTGCCTCGTTAAAACCTTAAAATCAAAACCCAATGGGAAAAATTAAAGAAAGGAAAAAGAGTACACATGTTTGAATATGCGCCTATTGGTTGCCTCGTTAAAAACCTCGCAAGGAAAACCCAGTGGGACAAAACCTTGTAAGGGAAAAAGAGTGCAACGCGCATTAACTCCCCCTAATGAGTACATCAATTTATATCCTTTAGCATTTGCATTCCAATCTTGTGCATCATCTTCAAAACGATCTTTGGTAGACGTTTGACAAATCAACCATATTGACTTGAATAAATATTCCGTACCTTGAAATCATCATTCTTTATAGATATGAACATCTTCATATAATGTCGTGGAATAACTCTTCAATATCTCCATAGATGCATTCTCAATGCCATCATGCTTATAGTTATAGCAAGATACATATGTACACAAATTGTACTTAGGATGTGGTACTTCAGGACCACGAATTGCATATGCTTCAAGCAACTTAAATCTTTCAAGTTAAGTCATATAAGCCATATAATAGACTTTAGATGCATATCAAGTTTTCCATGTCATGCTAGACAAATAAGATATCGAAAACTGATTATACATACCTTTGACTTTATACTTTCAAGCATTTGAACTATAGGTTCAAAACTACATGTCTTTCATATGGAATCAATTCTTCTTGAATTGTATCTCTTCCATTTAGTTACTTTCTTTGGGTCAGCAAATGCGTATAGCATGCTTTGCAATATGTTGCAATTGAATTATCCCTTTTATGAACTTCAGGTTCATATCATGATATTCGGGGATATACATATACAAATGATAATTCATCCCATGTAACCTTTTCTCAAGTGTTTATCATGTCTCCCCCTCATGTTAGAAAAACTAACTTGTTTCCTCAACTTTGGGAAATCATCTTTGTGCATTATTATGTCAATATACACGGCACATTAATAATAAGATGAAATTATTTGGTTCCTGACCCTGAACCACTTGTGAGGGGAGAATATACTCTCGTATATCAAACTGATATATATATATATATATATAACTTTGTTCTCATAAGAAACAGTTTAGCTATCAAGTGGAAGCACTCAATAATTATCTTGCTAAACCAACTTTGATATAAACCAACTTATCAAGATGAACTATCTTGAGTAGGAAATCTGGAAATTATGCTCGAAGTTAGATTATTGAGCAATTTACCTCGCAAGCACCGGCCAGGCTGCGGGTTAATAACAATTGCGCATGTAACCATATCATAGATGCATCATATGTGGTATACATGGCAGGTGAATGGGCCCATATTCACCTTTGATATTTCCAGAATTTATGGGCTTCAACCCGAACTCTTTAGTTGGTCAGTTCATTAATGAGAACAAGTGATACAAGAGAATTTGTAAAGAACTTTCTAGTTCTTTGATATTCACCTGTGTGAATTTGCACATCATACTTAAAATGAGATGGCTAGCACGAATGCCAACTGAATAAATTATCAATATTGGTAAACTTCAAATTTACACCATGACATGTGCACTTATCAATAAACTTCAGGTTTATTATGACATGGGTTTTTATACCAATAAATATCCACTTTATTGTGGCATTCTTTCTTTTGTGTAGTACAAACTGGAGAACAAAGCGGGTAGCTTTTCACATGCAAATTACCCCGCTACAAGTTGTAGTAATAGGAGATATCAAAGCCTTCCTTTATTTATAGTCTCAATATAATCAATCGCTTTCGCCTGTACTTTGGAAACTGAATAAGTTTCTTTGAGACTTACTACAGCATAATACTCAATTGTGTTTCTCCAACATAGTAATAATTGGCTCTTCTAGAGCTCTCAATTAATTTTGTACTACCACAGATTCATCAACATCCATGTGGTGAATATCTTTCTTAAAGAGAAAGTTATACCATTATGGTCATGTCAAACTTATATGCAAGCTTTGTTTCTTGCATTATCGTTGTCCTTTAATAGTCATATTTCCAAAATACTTTGGCGTACAATAGGTACGTGACCAACGATCATTCATGCCATATATCATCTCAAACCTCCTTCTAGGGGTGAGTGTGGTATCATCTCAAACCTCCTTCTAGGGGTGAGTGTGGTATATTTAATACCAATTTCATGTTCATATTCTTCCAATAATGAATATGTATTCGTGAATCAGATGTTGTCACATTCACTTCGGGGATATGTGATTTTGTTATCCTTTTCAAATCTATAAATGCGTCATGCATTTGATTTGCTATTCTTTGGAAATGGATAATCTTTTGTGCCTCTTTCACAAATAGAGGTATGTGGATCAAGATGAGATAATGATGCATTTTTCCACAAAATTTCCCGTTTGGTTTCACCAACTTCTCCCCCTAATTTTGGGAAAAGTGTCTCATCAAATTGACAGTCTGCAAATCGTGCAAATCTCCTGTCAATGTTTCGAGGTAGCGAATAATGGAGGGCGATTCAAACTCAACATATATTTCTAACCTTCTTTTTTGCAGACCCATTTTGGTGCGGGATGGCGGTGCTACAGGCACATATACTGCGCATCGAAAGATTCTTAAATGGGATATATTGGGTTCATGACCCAAAACCAATTGCAATGGGGAATATTTGTGTCAATTCGTCAGTCAGAGACGAACTAGCATTGCTGTATGCAAAATGGCGTGACCCCAAACCGAAGTGGGCATCCGACGAACTAGTATTGCTGCATGCAAAATGGCGTGAACCCAAACCAAAGTGGGCAGCCGACGAACTAGCATTGCTGCATGCAAAATGGCGTGAACCCAAACCGAAATGGGCAGCCTCGTTTTCATGAAGAATTCAAGATTATTCTCATCTATTGTCTCAATATGATATCCATTTTGAATGATATCTTTAAAACTCAACAAGTTATTCTTAGACTTGGAGGAGAATATTGCATTCTCTAAGATAAACGTCGTGCCTTTGGGCAGAGTTACAGTTGCTCTTTCGGAGCCTTCAATCAATTTACTTCCCATGGTTTGACATATAAAAGAAAATATACGAACATGAGAATAAACAACTTCAATCCGTTTGTGTCACATAATATTTTCAAAATCTGCTGATGTCAGTTGACTAAAATAAATCAGATAGTCGATTATATGTTTTCCATAATCGATTACTATGCAGTTTGAAAGTTTCAGTTTAAGCATTTTCATAAAACAATATAAAAATGAAATGCATAGCTGAGTGAACAATATAAAAATGAGTAATTTTTTTTTTTTATATTAAAATTTTCTTTTGTTAAAATACAGTACTAACCTACGTATCAAAATCATATTGTCCACATACTGTTATAAAATAATAGAAGTGTTAGACAACGGTTTTTCTATATACACATAACACCTATAGAATATCACAACACATGAGTTTTAAAGGATTTTACTAATACATTGACACACTACAGGAATGAAAGTATGTTCTTTGAAAACATAGTTTTAGATACGGATATAGTCTATTTTGTTGTATCTGCAGGATTTACACTGCACAAAACACGCGTGTGTTCATGTAGCGTGAATGTGTATTGGAATCACATTGACATACATATTCTAGTCAAACAACCGATTATTGCACAGAAATACATGCATAATAATAAACAGATGTTTGTCAACCAAAGTAAGGTATTGATTTTTAAGTAAAATAAAATCAAACAACTCAATCTTCCTTAATCACAGATCCATTACCGATTAAGTGGTCTATTTTCCCCTCAGGGTGCTCAAAGAAGTCTGCCACATCCAAGTGGGTGATGTCAAAGTTGTCGTCAGAGACAAAATTCGTTTCAGGGCGTTTACTCTTTCGAGATGCTTGATAAAGGTCAACCAAATGTCATGGTATACGGCAAGCCTTTGACCAGTGCCCGTTTCCACCGCAACGATAATGTATAGTTTATAAACTATTTGCTTTTGGATTCTTATTGTATCGTGCTTGTGGCAGAGTGACCAACTTCAGGTTGTCATATCTCTTCTTTAAGCCATCTCACAAGATAGGTGGATCTTTGACTGTGATATATTCAATTTTCAAACCTTCATCAAGGTGATGGCGCAAGTAAATCAAGGCCTTCGCACAGTCTTGGGTGGATGCTTTTTCTCTATCTTTAATGGTGTCTCCGAGACCCATAGCATCTAAGTGGATTTCAGCATCCAACACCCATGTCATATAGTTCTTGCCCGAAATTTCAAGGGCAACGAACTTTCTTTTCATAATGTCAGACATAAAACAAATTTACATCAAGAGCGTGTTCATACTTACGGGCTCTATTACAATTATCACATTCACTTCAGGGAATGGATCATAATCATGTGCTTTACACAATCTCATGTCAAATATTACTTTCATAAAGTGAAAGATTATTTTGAGAATCTTTATTATTCTCATTATCACAATAATGACGATTATAATTTCGTCTATTGCCACGTCCACATCCATTGATACCTTTACGGTAATAATTTTGTCTTCTTTCAGACTTATCAAATTCTGCTACCACATTCTCTAAAGGGAATGGAGCAAATTCAATTGGACGAAATTCTTTGCCACGTCCACATTCATTGATACCTTCACGGTAATAATTTTGTCTTCTTTCAGACTTATCACATACTGCTTCCACATTCTCTAAAGGGAATGGAGCAAATTCAATGGGACGGATTTTCAATTCTTTGCCCACAATCATACATGAATTTAATCATGGCAGGACATAGAGATTTTACCACTTCATGTGGTTACAATTTCTTACAAACTCCATTACAGTTATAATTAAACTTTGTTGTCTATGTTTGTATATAAAATCAAATTATAGAATTCGAAGAATTTGAAAGGGAAAAGTAAGTTACTTACCTTTAAGGTATACCAATAAATGTTGTGATATCAAATATATCTCTTGAGTTTCCATCCCGTTGCATTACTTTATGATGATACTATCTCTTCTAATTTTCGTATAGAAAATCTTTAATTCTTCCAAGCAAGTCACAGTGACTTGCAAACAAGGGTGTACGCCTATTTATAAACCATGGACAGTGGCTTGTCTTTTGGCTTCTTTCCTTCTGTTCTTTTTTTTTTTTCGTTTCCCTTTTTTTTTTCTTTTCCTTCTTTCTTCATTCTTTCTTTGAAGCAAAACCATACACAAACAAAAGTTAAGACAACGAAAATTTCAATTGGTTAGAGACTCGTGCTGATAACGTGTTATGAAATAATATAAAAGACAAGAACAATAATGCAAGAACAAGAGCAATAGAGAGAAGAGTAGAGAGAGTTCTTCTTATTGATACTTAGAGTTTGTTAGGAGTGCATTACAATGGTAGAAGACCCCTTTATTTATAGGGAGGTATTGACTTAGCTACCAAGAATAAAACTCTAGAATCTCTCTAATTATAGACATTCACCTTAAATAGAAGTCTATTTATAACAATAATATATTAGTAAAAGTAGTTTTAGAAAAAATTGACCGTTCAGCAAAAAAGGGGGCAAGTTACATATTTGAACGTTCATCCAAAAATAACAATATTCGCTAGATAAATTTATAAAAATATATAGATATTATACATTAATATACAAAAATTTGTCGGTTATTATTTTTGGGAGCGACTATACTCCGTAGTTTATCGAAACAAATTCAACCATTTTTTATAAGAATGTGGATTCAAATGACAAGGAGTTCAATATTAAAACATATGTGAGAAATGTTCACTACTTATATGGTACTCTCTCCGGCCCATTTTAAGTAATTTTTTGATTTTTTTCTTACAGATTGTAATATTTGATTTTTCAAATATCAAGAAAGAATTAACCTTTTTTTAAAGTTGCTTCGGAGTAAAGAGTTAAGAATATTTGTTGTATTTTTAATGAATAAATTAAAGTTAATATAGTTAATTACATTATTAATTAATATTAAAAGATGAATTTCGTAATATATATAAAAAAATCGCATAAAGAGACCGGAGTAAGTATTTATTTACATTTAATGTGAACAACACGTACCAATTAAAGCATATTAAAATAGATTTGACAGTTGGAATATCTAAAATACAACAAATACATACCAAGCAATCTACGAAAGATACTACTTTTTGCTATAAATGGGTTCAGGTACCAATGGGTGCGTTTTGTTTTAATTACTGGTGTACTTCTTTTTCCACCTTATATACGTGACGTAACCGAAGTGCTTATATGATATAGTAAAAAAGAATCCTATTCCTACTCGCTTGTAAATTTAGGGAGTAACTTTTATTCAACAAAGGATCTTAGGTAATTTTCCTTTTCCCGAACTGAAGAATGGATATCTAATTAACACCGAATTTCGTTTTTTCTTCTTATTTTTAGCTATTTATATCAACAACATAGACATCTGTATGTGGAAGAGGAAGAGGAAGAGGAAGAGAGAGAGAGAGGAGAGAGAGCGTGTACAAAATTGACCTTTCACTCTATGTGGATCTAGGGTTTCACAACAATTGAGAGCCACCGCATCGTCATCTTCATCGCGTACTACAACTACTATCAAGAAATCATCTAAACCCTAGCTTTAATTTTCTCTTAATTCTCTATACTGAAAACATCAACGACAACAAAAATTTCTGGATTTTAATTCTTCTTCATCACCGCCGTTATCGTCATCATCTTCTATAAAAACCCTAAAATTCACTTTCTTTTGGTATTCTTTGGGTAAATCTGGGATAATCTGACTGAAACTTGAAAAATGATGACGTTTGATTAGTTGATTTGACATGATTTGACTTTTTTTTCTTGGATTTAAAGCATAATTTCTAAGATATATCGAAGATGATGAGAAACTGAAAGGATACAAATTGATTTTTATTTTTTATTTTTTGTGATTCAGAAAAAAAGGAAAAAGAAAAATGTATAAATCGGTGGTGGTATTGTATGAAGGAGAAAGAGTGGTGGGAGAACTGGAATTGTTGTATGGTGGTGAAAACGGTGTCGTATGGGGAGAGAAGGTAATAAGGATCTCTCACTATTCGCCACCAAGTGAGAGGTGTCCACCACTGGCAGTACTACACACAATTACTTCATCATCTTCTACTGGAAATGGAATAAGCTTCAAATTGGAACCAACAAAATCAAAGTCGCTGTCCCCAGACTCGCCGCTCTTTCTTTTGCACTCCACTTGTCTCAGAGATAACAAGGTATAAACCCATTGCTGATTGCCAGTGTACCAATTTCAACTTGAAAACTTGAACTTGAGATGGTTAATAAGGAAAAAGAAAACCTGATTGAACTTGAATCATTTCCAAGACTGACTAATTATGGTTTAAAAAAAAATCCTAGAACAAAATTTAAAATGAGGAATTAAATTAATAAATTCTTGATCCTTCATACTATTAAAAAATCAAAATCCTAATTGTCAGAACTGGACTACGGATAATATGGACTATGACCAAAATTGTTGTGAGGGAGATGCTAATTTGGCATGTACCCTTTTGCAGTTTTTCTTGAAATTTGGACTTTTGCAGAACTCCCTTTGCAGCTTTGTATCAAATTGAGACCTACATGGGGTAGTGCACGGCTAAGCCTTTTGATGTTTATTGGAGTCATGCAGTGTGAAGTTGAGAGAAAAGGGTTGGTTATGGGATAGGGCTTTATTGTAGGATTTTAATTAAGGCACAATCTTTTCTTATATTTCTGGACAAGCTGAAGTTTCATTAAAGAGCTACTGAATCTAAGGGAGATTATTTTTCATCCTGATTTTATCTTTTTTTAAAAATACTAAGCTGGGGTCTTGCTAAAGGGGTCTATATTTAAGCGAAAACTCGAAGAGTATGTGAAGTTCTTTTACGAATATGCTGAAAATAAAAAAGTCTATGTTGGAAGTCTCTTGTAAATGCTGCAAATGGATAAACATGCTGCAACCGTCATCACAGATGCATCTTCCATGTCTTCTGTGAATGTGCCTTTTGTGGCTTAGATTTCCTGAGACATCTTTCCTTTTTTATCTGGTATTTGTTTGGGCTCTTTCTCTTTCCCATTTAAATATCTGCTTGCTTGTCAAAATTATTACTGCATACGTTCTGTTTATGCAGACTGCAGTAGTGTCACTTGGAAGAGAGGAGCTTCATTTAGTTGCCATGCAGTCTAAGAATTTTGGCGGACAGTGTCCTTGCTTTTGGGGATTTAAGGTTGCATCGGGGCTTTACAGTTCTTGTTTAACAATGCTAAACCTTAGATGTCTTGGCATTGTATTTGATCTTGATGAGACACTCATAGTTGCGAATACAATGCGTTCATTTGAGGATAGAATAGAGGCCTTGCTACGAAAAATAAATTCAGAGTCAGATCCGCAGCGTGCCTCTGCTATGCTGGCTGAGGTTAAGCGTTATCAGGAGGATAAGATTTTCTTGAAGCAGTATGCCGAAAATGATCAGGTTATTGACAATGGAAAGGTGATCAAATCTCAGTCTGAGGTTTTCCCAGCGTTGTCTGATAATCACCAACCTATCGTCAGACCCCTGATTAGGTTGCAAGATAGAAACATTATTCTTACTCGTATTAATACAATGGTATGTGTATTTTGTATTCCATCATCTTATTACCTTCTTATCCTTGTTTTGTTAATTGTGCCATCTATGGTCCGCTGAGACTACTAGACGAGGAATAGACATCAGTTGTAAATCCTACCTTCAACACTGAAAGGGGTCCAGAGATGGGACTGTCTATTTCTCTTCCCCCTTCTTCTTTTGCATTTAACCGTTTCATTGCGTGAAGCTTTATCTTCCTTTTTTTGGGAGGGATGCATAACGAAATCTGTATCGTGGCAGATCCGCGATACTAGTGTTCTTGTGAGATTGAGACCGGCTTGGGAGGATCTCCGAAGCTATCTGACTGCAAGGGGTCGGAAGCGCTTTGAAGTTTATGTATGCACAATGGCTGAAAGAGATTATGCTTTAGAAATGTGGAGGCTTCTTGACCCAGATTCAAGCTTGATTAACTCAAAAGAGCTCTTGGATCGTATTGTCTGTGTTAAATCTGGCAAGTTTCTAAATACCTAACTTTCACCAGGGCCATCATTCTTTTTCTTTCTCTAATCACTGATTGCTCATGAATATGCTGCAGGTTTGAGGAAATCTTTGTTCAATGTATTCCAAGATGGAAATTGCCATCCTAAGATGGCATTGGTGATTGATGATCGCTTGAAAGTGTGGGATGAGAAGGATCAACCACGAGTGCACGTTGTTCCTGCATTTGCTCCATATTTTTCCCCTCAAGCTGAAGTATGTACTGCATTTTTCTAGTGTTTTGTTGAGGTGTTGAGCTAAATTATGTTAGCATTCTGAAGCACTTGAACAATTTGACTGTAGGGCAACAATTCTGTTCCTGTCCTTTGTGTTGCCAGAAATGTAGCCTGCAATGTCAGAGGTGGTTTTTTCAAGTAAGATTTAAAGAGACTCTAGCCCCCACTTATGGGATTAAACTGGGTTTTTGGTTTTTGGTTGTTGTTGTTGTTGTTGTTGTTATTTTAAGAGACTCTATAGATAAGCTGGTGCCGGTGACCTTTTTTGTCCAACTTATTTTATCTGATTTTATTTAGATTTGGTTTTCTCTCTGGGTTACTTTTTCCCCCCTAGAAATCTGATTGCACTTGCACCTCGATGAGTTTCACTTGACTCCCCTGACTTTGTGCAGAGATTTCGATGAGGGCCTATTACAACGAATATCTGAAGTTGCTTATGAAGATGACATTAAGCAAGTTCCTTCTGCTCCAGATGTTAGCAACTATTTGATTTCGGAGGTTTGTGGGAATGAAATCTAAAGATTTCCATTTCTCTCCAATAACAGATCTTAGCTTTTCATGGTTATCTCCAATATGGATGATGGAATTTCGCACCGTCTTTAATTAAATGTTTATGAACTATGTATGAGAGAATCTGTTATTTGCTGGTCAGGATGATCCTTCAGCTGTAAATGGGAGTAAAGATTCACTTGGTTTTGATGGCATGGCTGATACTGAGGTTGAAAGGAGACTAAAGGTACAACATTGTAATGGCTGAGTGCTTTTATTCAGTTTGAGAATTTGTATTCATACTTTTCATGAGGTTCCTAAGCGATGGATGTGCTTTTTCTGTTCCCTATTTTTAATTTTCGCTTCTACAGTTTATCATTGCTTCTGGCATGTAGTGGAACTCCTGTTTTCTTTGTGTCGAATGCTGTGGCGTAATGTTTAGTTATCTTGACCTTTTAGGAAGCAATGTTGGCTTCAACCAGTGTTCCTTCTCAAATGACAAATTCGGATCCAAGAATTGCACCAGCTCTCCAGTACCCCGTCCCACCTGCTATTTCACAATCGACAATTCAAGCGCCAGTGGTGCCTTTTCCTGCTCAGCATCTCCCTCAAGTCACTTCTGTTCTTAAATCATCAGTGACTCAATTAAGTCCTCAGGACACAAGCTTGCAATGTTCTCCTGCTAGGGAAGAGGGCGAGGTACCAGAATCTGAACTAGATCCTGATACAAGGAGGAGACTGCTTATATTGCAACATGGTCAAGACACGAGAGATCAAGTATCAAGTGAACCACAGTTTCCTATGGGGACTCCATTACAAGTGTCTGTACCACCTCGGGTCCAGCCACACGGTTGGTTTCCAGTGGAGGAAGAGATGAGCCCTAGACAACTTAATCGAGCCTTGCCTCCCAAGGAATTTCCTTTAAATTCAGATTCTATGAATGTTAACAAGAATCGGCCTCCTCATCCACCTTTTCTTCCAAAAATGGAGACCTCTATCCCATCTGATAGAGTTCTTTTTGAAAGCCAGAGGCTGCCAAAAGAGGTAAATCATCTATTTTTTAACTTGAAAATTCATTTATGAGGAACTTATGGCCGACCTGTGGTTTGTTTGGGTTCCTTTTCCAGGTAATCCCAAGGGATGACAGGATGAGATTTTCTCAGCCACAACCTAGTTTTCATCCAATGCCAGGTATATTCATGAATCATGCTTGAGATCACCATCCTGTAAAATCTTTCCTAACCGTTTTGACACTTTAACTTGGACAGTTTCTGATTGATCAATATTATTTCTTAGTTTTTAAGTTGCTATCCGAAAGCCTATCAAGTACTGGAAATTCACAATAATAGATGTTTTAATTCAATAATCCTTCTCAGAACTCGAAGTGGAAACAGCTAACTGACAAGTGACTGGCTATTTTACAAGAAATTACTAAGTTTGTGGGGTATGGACCTCCTATAACATCTAGAGCCACAAAACTAAGCAGTCTGGGCTTGTGCTTAGTGCTTTGGTTTAACCCTCCCCCCACCGCCCAAAAAAAATAAAAATAAAAATTTCTTCTTGTATAAAAGGGAAATGTGATTTGGTTTATAGGAGTGCGTATTTGCATGAGTTTTTCTGCCCATGAATAGGTGATGAGATATTATCATCCGTGCTGATCTAAATAGAAGTGTTTTATGCGTACAGCCTAATTAACTGCACTTTGTTATTTTGATACTACACACATGAAATTTGGAAGAAAAAACAAGATAACAAACAGGTTTTTGATACTACTACTGTAATGAGTGAATGTCATTGGACGAAAGTCATGAAATAAGCTAAATCTATATCCAGAACATCATGTTGTGTTCACAAATTCTAGTTTCACAGGTGAGGAAGTCTCCTTGGGTCGGTCATCTTCCAGCAGCAGGGATCTTGACCTTGAACCTGGACATTATGATCCATATTTAGAAACACCTGCTGGAGCTTTACAGGATATTGCATTCAAGTGTGGAGCAAAGGTGCTCTCTCCCCTATGCCCAGTCATCATGCGGCACTATAATATAGTTTCCTCCCTCCTCTTTGTGAGGTCTCTGAATGCTTATGACAAATACTTGTAGGTGGAATTCAAGTCAGGTTTGCTTTCAAGTCCAGAACTGCAGTTTTCTGTGGAGGTATGTTGGAGCACATATATCCGCATTCCACTATTCCAATGAGCTTTATGTCTCACTTTTACTTAATGGAGCATGGAGCACAATCTGCAAGTTCCTATGGATCTTGCTTGTGTCTCTGGTGAGCTTTGTAAAGTAGCATGAACGTCAAAAATTGATGTGTTCGTAATTGCTCGTCATCAGCTTTGTTAAGATGAGCTTCCTTCCTGATTTTCTGCTTTCTCTTTACTGAGGTCTAGCCATCTTATTGAATCATGGTTTCTATTGCTTGTGTAGGTGTGGTTTGCTGGAGAAAAAATTGGAGAAGGAATTGGCCGGACGAGAAGGGAAGCACAGCGTCAGGCTGCTGAGGAATCTCTTATGAATCTGGCAGGTAAGTTGTGTTGTCTGTCACAATTGACAGTAGGGAATGATTCGGCATTTGCAGATGGCTTTACTGCAATTAGATCACATCCTTTTGTAATAGCTGACCAAATATGTATTTCCATGGTCATGGAGGTTACTTTGAGCAAACATGGTGATAGAGTAAGGTTCTGAACTGATGTCATTGTTGCCGGGAAGTATGAGTATTCTTGTGCAGTCTTCAGAGAGGGTTTTTCATTTTGTGCCGAATTTGAAGTTGTCTAAACGATTCCTCAGTAAATGATGCCTCTTAACAGTGACATTTTGCTTTGTGAATTCTGTTTTGTCTAATGGGAATATTATTTGAACATTGAGAATAAGCTTGAAGGGCCTTGGTGGACCTTATCAAAAAAGAAAAAAAGAAAAAGCTTGAAAAGCCCTGGTGGTAATAAAAAGAGTCATGCTAAAAGGATTTCATGCCGCTGTGCCACAGAGTTTGATTTTTCCTACTAATTTACTAAGTTGTTCGGGGCTATTACACGTATTCCCCCCGGGGGTAGCTACAAGCATATGTTACTCCAATGCGAGCTCTGACATTTATGCTTTATTGTCAGCTGATGTTGACCTTTGTCACTTGTAAATGAGCCTCGCATCGCCTTTCCCTCCTAACCAAAATGACCCCAAAAAAAGAAAAAGAAAGGAGGTTTTGCAGTGTATATAGATGCTGCTTTTTCCTTCTTTCAAGAAGCCATCCTTCTAGTTACGTATGCCTAAGGCTTCAGTAGAATATTCTATGAACGATGTGTGTGATGTCAGTTAACCAGCCCCCTACCCGATAGAAGGCCAGAGAGAGAAGAAAGTTTCTTTCTTTAGTGGAACAGCTAGTGATCATATTACTTCATTTTGCTCAGACTTTTTAATGTTGATTTTAGCTGTTAAATCCTTGTCTTAAGGAACTTTTGAGAGATTATAGGTATCTAATGTGACCTATTTTTGGTATAAATATAAATTAGCCATAAGATTTGTGGTTGGGGAAGATTGGGGTTAAGGGGGAATAACGAATTATCTTTGCTCTTGGTGATGATACCCATCGCAACTAGTCTTAATACAAGACATTTGGTACAGTTCGGTTTTTTTAAATTAACCGGCAATATGCAATATCTGGGGATTTTGATGTTCATCGTGGTCAGATGTTAATGTTGCTAAATGTGTGTGATCCTTACTATTTTTCATATTGCATCTGCAGACAAATACTTGTCACGTCTCAAACCTGATCCCAGTTCCACAGCAGGGGATGTATTTAGGTTTAATGCAAGTGATAATGGGTTTGTTGACGACATGAGCCCTTTTGGGTATCAATCATATCTCAAGGAGGATCGTGTGTCACATTCGTTTGCATCAGAGCCTTCCAGAGTGTTGGATCCAAGGCTGGAGGTCTTGAAGAGGTCAGTGGGTTCAGTTGCCTCCCTTAGAGAACTGGTAAGATTTTATAAGTTTGCTATTTTAGTGTACCCTATTTACCTTAGTTTTCCTTTGAGGTCTTTAGATTATGCCATTGATTATTTTGATTCTTCAGTGTGCGATTGAAGGACTTGGTTTGGCATTCCAAACTCAGCCTCAACTTTCAGCTAATCCAGGGAAAACTGAAATATACGCCCAGGTTGCTTATTTACTTCTCTTTCTTCTTTGCTATTGCTGTTTGATCGAAACAACATGCATAGCTGTAGTTTTAGGAACTCTTCCTTACATCTGGTTTACTCATGGTTTAGAGGCGTTGTACCATTTATGATTTTGCACTAACTGTGACGTTGTGCTTCATTGGCGGAGTGGATCTTGGTCATCTTTCATAATTGGCATTTAGTTCTCTCTGTGTGCGCGCGCGCGCGCATGTGTGTGTCTGTTTTATCTATCTATTTAATAATCAGTTTAGAAAAGATTTTTATTAATTTAGAGACATCACTATGAGATTGCTTGAGTATGTACGACAGAAGTTCAAGAGACGATCCCCTGCTAATCCTGAAGGGAGTTGATTAGCATTTCTGTTATTCTATTCAAATTTCTTCTTGGTTGGTCTTGGCATTGTTCATTTAACCTTGAAGACATTTTTGAAACTGTCGCACTTCAATGTGAATGTTTTTCCTCTATTCTTCTCACATGGATAACATCTGTTGTGGATGAATATTGACTAGCCCACTTTTATGCAACTTGTTGTGTGTCAATCAAACATTCATGCGCTGCCAACCAAGAAAAACATTCCACCTTGTGCACTAGTTTTCCAGTATTTCTCCATGGCTAACTGTTCATGTACATTCTCTACTGGGAAAGCTCCAAGATAGGATCTTACCATAAATTCACCTTTCTTGTCTGGCCTTAAAAAACTGTCCTCGTTGTTGTTGCCTTGAAATTCCTGCGCACCAACAGAAGAATTTTGTGTCCAGTGCTCTCTTTTGTAGGTTAAATAATATTAAACATTTTAATCTGATATCGAGGTTTCTGGAAAGCATTGTTTGCTAATATTAAGGTCGATATTAGAAATGCATAGATGGTCGCTGGAGATATATTTGTGATTTTGTTAAAGTAGTGATTTTCATAGTTACAAGAAACAAGTATGCACTTAAGATGGCGGAGTTGCCATGTACGTTAATACTTTTTTTAGCTTGCTGGCATTTTGCTTAGTTACTTGTGTGATGTGTCCCTTGGTGATAACAGGTGGAAATAGATGGACAAGTATTTGGCATGGGTATTGGTTCAACATGGGATGATGCTAAAGCACAGGTACCTTAGATTGTCGAGCTTACATTTTTAGTTCCTCTTTGATCCCTTTTCTCTTTGGTTTAAAATTTTGTGCTGAACATTTGTCTCCCTAGGCTGCTGAAAGGGCTCTAGTTGCTTTGAAGTCAGAGCTGGGTCAATTTTCTCACAAGCGTCAGGGTTCTCCGAGGCAAGTGATTTCTGCCATTTGACTTTCTTCCTAGACTAATGTATTTTGCTCTACTTGGTAGGCGATCTGCTTATGTCACCTCCCAGAGTGAACCTAACTGAAACTGTGTCTTAGGGTTTTTTTTTTGGGGGGGCGGGGGGGCGGTGGTGGTGGTGGTGGTGGTTATATACAGATTCTTCTGCTTATTTGTTTTTTTGCTGCCATCTGATCCTAATTTATATTTTCTTTGTTTTGGATTTGCGTTCTTCATGGCTTTGTTTGAGGCAAACCAGTTACTGTTTCTTTGCATGCATTTTAATGTTGCTATTTGATCCAGATCATTGCAGCAGGGATTCTCCAATAAAAGATTGAGACATGAGTATTCTCGGGGTATGCAGCGACTACCATCTTCTGGTAGATTCCCAAAGAACACTTCTGGTATGCCATGAACTGTATATAAAGAATTCTTGACCTCCGCTTGTACATCAACTGCATGGAGATTGTAAACATGGGAATGCATGTCACTGTGATTTGTGAAGCCAATTGGGATCTTTACCACGAATGCCTCTCCTTGCTGTTCCAGCTCAACTATATCCGGATGCACTCCCACAACAGAAGCAAGTCTCTGGATTGACATCAAATTGAATCACCTCTTGGGAGCCCAGCTAGGCGAATTCTTTACCCTTTGCAAGCAGTTCAAATCTGACAAGTGCGAATGTCCTGTGATTTTCCACGTGGATTTCTGACCCTGAGACTCAAAACTAACTTAGAGCTTGGAATGAGGTCCTCTTCATAAGAGCCACATACTTGGGGAGTTCTTGCATGCATTGAATTCCCTTTTCATCGTACATTTGGATAGGCAAAATAGTGGTGGGATGTAAAGTTGTAATGGCTATGCCCAATGGGTTTTCTGGAGGACACTTCAATTTTGAGGGTACCTTTTCTTTTCTTTTTCGGGCGTCCTCTCTCCTGGTGTAGAATACCACCAAATAGGATAGGCGGAAAATTTTGTGAAGCTATAATTAGCTTATTCTAGTCTAGTTTTTGCATTTTTCTTTAGTCCTGAGGTACAATTTACTGTCCAATGTAACCCTAGATAACTCTGATCAATACATCTTTTAATTTCTTATACAGTGTCTCCCCAATTGTGATATTTTGACGGGGCAAAGCAAAGGGTGAATCTTGAACAAAAGCAAAGTCCAATGAAAATGTGAAAATGCAACAAACTTGTTTTAAATTTTGTGCGTTTCGACTTTTCTGGAGATATATTCCATATGCAGAGAAGAGTAAAAGAAGGAAACGAATGATGAAAAATGACGAGGAAATAAATAAAATGGAACTATGGGAGGGGAACTGTAAGAGGTGAAACCGAAGGTTAGTTTGGATAAAAGTGTATCTTTTAGAAGAAATGTCACTTGGCCTACTATCCTAACAAAATATGGCTCATATTTTCCCTTTTTATCCGGTATGGCCCAGTTTTATTAATTTTTTTTTTTACTGATTAGCCCTCGTCGCCCCCACTCTTTTTTTTTTATGCAGAGGAAACTTTTCCATTCCCAAATTCTCTTTCAGACTTTCCTCCACCCCACTTTCTCTTTCATTTTTAATTTCTATTTCTTTCTCTGTTTCTTTCTCTCTCTGGCAAAATAGTCGAATTGTTTTTCAGATTTTCTTGCTTTGTTCATCCCACTTTGTGTGCAAATATGAGGTGCTTCGATGGTTTGGAAATGCAAATAGATGATTGTGCATCTTGTGGTGCCTAGAGCAAATTTGTGAATAATCAACATTTCCTTCTGTTTTCCCTCAAGGTTTTCACGTGAATCTGTTCATTATCTTCCTCTTCCACACCGGATCTAACTTCCCTCTGTATAGTTATATACATTTTGTATAATCACGTATAACCATGTATATTTGTGGTTATTCTCATAGTTATACAGAATTATATATGATTATACACAAGTATACAAGATTATACATAATTATATTTGTGTGTATAATAATATATATAAGGCGTTTAATAATGTAAATTTTTATTTTTTCCAGTGAAATAAGAATTTCCCTTGCAAAAATTTAAATTTTTGTAAAAAATTTAAAATTAAAATTATAGACTCTAAGGATGAATATATTTTTATTTTTTACTTCAACTTCCTAATATTGTTTACTATACAGAGGGAAGTAAAAAATAAATAAGAATGAAAATGGAAAAAAAGTAAAGATAACAATGGAACAAAAAAGCGAAATCTGATTTAGGCGTGATTTTGGGTATAGTTGATGAAGTTGTGGGTTAGGCGCTAAAATTATTTGTGGGCTACTGCATGAAAACTGTATTTGTGGATTAGACAACTGAAAAATACTTTCCCCAAATATACTTAGGTGAAATTATCCTTATCTTTTAATCCGATTTCCTTTTTTGTTTTCTTCCCTTCACTAGGAGTGCAAGGATTAGAAAAATGTGAATAAAGAGGGAAAATTATGGTTGAATCGATATAAAGGCAAAAACGAACGGAGGAGGAAAAACTTGGACAAGTCATATAATAGTATTTTTTCTTGTTCAGGAGGGCATTTCGAATGGTTAGTAATATTGTTTTATAATATTTTGTTACCATAGAATTCGACACGCTTTTCACCTCTATGGTGATGAAGTTTTGGCATTGACTCCTACCTTTTTATCAAAAAACCCAATAATAAAGCAGAGAGGAGGGGTTCATAACACCATAAACCCCTCCTCTCTGCTTTATACCAAACACACCCTTAGTATATATTTTTGCTTTGTCTTCTTATTATTTCTTTCACTTTCGTACTTTGATCGCTCTAAGTTCCAACGAACTTGTTTATACAAAATTGGGGTCATTTAAGAAAGATAAACAAGTAACTGAAAATGTTAAAATATTATGGTATAGCTAATCTTCACACCGGTCAATCAAAATTAGCCAGCGTTTATCAAGTTAATGAAAAATAACCACTATTTTACTGCAATAGGGACCAGTCCAGTATAATATATGGGAGTTTTGGTGCATTTGTGTACGAACTCCAGCACATTATGCTGGACCGGTATACTTTGCTAACTCCTGTAAAATTTGCGGGAGACTGGAGCACCAGTGCTCCAAACTCCGATATATTATACTGGACATTTATACTTGTTGGGATCCCGTAAAATATGCGGGAGTTCCAGCATAATTATGCTTGAACTCCCGTAAAATTTGCGAGCGTATTTTCAGGATCTTGAATAGTGTTTTCGCTCAGATTTATCTTAACATAAATAGTGGTTAAATTTCGATGACTTTTGAAACTTGGCTATTTTTCAACGACCAGTGGTAAATCTGGCTATTTTTAATTTCTCACAAATGTAAAAATAGCATGATATAGCCGGTTTTCGCATTGGTCAGTTAAAAATAATCTGCGTTTACCAAGTCAATGAAAAATAGCCACTATTTTGTTGCAGCAGATACCGTTCCAGCATAATATACTGGAGTCTGGTGCACCTATGTATGAACTTCAGCATATTATGCTGGACAGGTATACTTTGCTGACTCCTGTATGATATATTGGAGAGTTGAGCACTAGTGCTCCAAACTCCAGTATATTATATTGGATTGGTATACTTGCTGGAACTCCAATATATTATATTGGAGTTCTAACATACTTATCTTGGAACTCTAGTATAATATGCTGGGGTTCAAGTATACTTATGCTGGAGCTCCATCATAATATACTGGCGTATTTTTCGGATTTTGAATAGTGATTTCGTTCAGATTTATCTTTACATAAAAAGTGGCTAAATTTTGATTACTTCTGAAATTGCTATTTTTAAACAACCAATTGTAAATCTTACTATTTTTGAATTTCAGATTTAATAAACGCTGATTATTTTAATTAACCAATACAAAAACCGACTATATCGTGTTATTTTTACGTTTAATTTCATTCCTTCCCTTAAATGACAGTGCACAAAAAATGTTTGGTAGTTACTTTATTGTCAAATAGAATGAAAGATGATGGAATCCAATAACAGAATTGTGATATTGTTGCTTTTGAATTTTGATGAGTACGAGATGAAATAGTTTTTTTTTTTTTTTTTTTCGGTTAGAAGATATGAAATAGTTAGTTAAAAGGTAAGACTATACAAATAGGAAGTTGTTATGAAATAATATAAAGAACAAGAATAATAATACAAGAACAAGAATAATATAGAGAGAATAGGGAGAGGAGTATTCTTATTGATACTTAGAGATTGTTAGGGATGTATTACAATGGTAGAAGACCCCTTTATTTATAGGGAGGGGGATGATTTAGCTACCAAGAATAGAACTCTAGAATCTCTCTAATTATAGACATTCACCTTAAATAGGAGATTTCATAACACTATCCCTTGAATGTCTATTCAACAATGTGCCTCGTTCAAACCTTAAAACCAAAACCCAATGGGAAAAATTAAAGAAAGGAAAAAGAATACACATGTTTGAATATGCGCCTATTGGTTGCCTCGTTAAAAACCTCGCAAGGAAAACCCATTTGGGACAAAACCTTGTAAGGGAAAAAGAATGCAACGCGCATTAACTCCCCCTAATAAGAACATCAATTTATATCCTTGAGCATTTGCATTCCAATCTTGTGCATCATCTTCAAAACGATCTTTGGTAGACGTTTGACAAATCAACCATATTGACTTGAATAAATATTCCGCACCTTGAAATCATCATTCTTGATAGATATGAACATCTTCATATAATGTCGTGGAATAACTTTTCAATATCTCCATAGATGCATTCTCAATGCCATCATGCTTATAGTTATAGCAAGATACATATGTACACAAATTGTACTAAGGATGTGGTACTTCAGGACCAAGAATTACATATGCTTCAAGCAACTTAAATCTTTCAAGTTAAGTCATATAAGCCATATAATAGACTTTAGATGCATATCAAGTTTTCCATGTCATGATAGACAAATAAGATATCGAAAACTGACTATACATACCTTTGACTTTTATATTTTCAAGCATTTGAACTATAGGTTCAAAACTACATGTCTTTCATATGGAATCAATTCTTCTTGAATTGTATCTCTTCCATTTAGTTACTTTCTTTGGGTCAGCAAATGCGTATAGCATGCTCTGCAATATGTTGCAATTGAATTATCCCTTTTATGAACTTCAGGTTCATATCATGATATTCGGGGATATACATATACAAATGATAATTCATCCCATGTAACCTTTTCTCAAGTGTTTATCATGTCTCTCCCTCATGTTAGAAAAGCTAACCTGTTTCCTCAACTTTGGGAAATCATCTTTGTGCATTATTATGTTAATATACACGGCACATTAATAATAAGATGAAATTATTTGGTTCCTGACCCTGAACCACTTGTGAGGGGAGAATATAATATACTCTCGTATACAACGTATATCAAACTGATATATATAACTTTGTTCTCATAAGAAACAGTTTAGCTATTAAGTGGAAGCACTCAATAATTATCTTGCTAAACCAACTTTGATATAAACCAAATTATCAAGATGAACTATCTTGAGTAGAGAATCTGGAAATTATGCTCGAAGTTAGATTACCGAGCAATTTACCTCGCAAGCACCGGCCAGGCTGCGGGTTAATAATAATTGCGCATGTAACCATTTCATAGATGCATCATATGTGGTATACATGGCAGGTGAATGGGCCCATATTCACCTTTGATATTTCCAGAATTTATGGGCTTCAACCCGAACTCTTTAGTTGGTCAGTTCATTAATGAGAACAAGTGATACAAGAGAATTCGTAAAGAACTTTCTAGTTCTTTAATATTCACCTATGTGAATTTGCACATCATACTTAAAATGAGATGGCTAATACGAATGCTAACTGAACAAATTATCAATATTGGTAAACTTCAAATTTACACCATGACATGTGCACTTATCAATAAACTTCAGGTTTATTATGACATGGGTTTTTATACCAATAGATATCCACTTTATTGTGGCATTCTTTCTTTTGTGTAGTACAAACTGGAGAACAAAGCGGGTAGCTTTTCATATGCAAATTACCCCGCTACAAGTTGTAGTAATAGGAGATATCAAAGCCTTCCTTTATTTATAGTCTCAATATAATCAATCGGTTTCGCGTGTACTTTGGAAACTGAATAAGTTTCTTTGAGACTTACTACAGCACAATACTCAATTGTGTTTCTCCAACATAGTAATAATTGGCTCTTCTAGAGCTCTCAATTAATTTTGTACTACCACAGATTCATCAACATCCATGTGGTGAATATCTTTCTTAAAGAGAAAGTTATACCATTATGGTCATGTCAAACTTATATGCAAGATATGTTTCTTGCATTATCGTTGTCCTTTAATAGTCATATTTCCAAAATACTTTGGCGTACAATAGGTACGTGACCAACGATCATTCATGCCATATATCATCTCAAACCTCCTTCTAGGGGTGAGTGTGGTATCATCTCAAACCTCCTTCTAGGGGTGAGTGTGGTATATTTAATACCAATTTCATGTTCATATTCTTCCAATAATGAATATGTATTCGTGAATCAGATGTTGTCACATTCACTTCGGGGATATGTGATTTTGTTATCCTTTTCAAATCTATAAATGCGTCAGGCATTTGATTTGCTATTCTTTGCAAATGGATAATCTTTTGTGCCTCTTTCACAAATAGAGGTATGTGGATCAAGATGAGATAATGATGCATTTTTCCACAAAATTTCCCGTTTGGTTTCACCAACTTCTCCCCCTAATTTTGGGAAAAGTGTCTCATCAAATTGACAGTCTGCAAGTCGTGCAGTGAACAAATCTCCTGTCAATGTTTCGAGGTAGCGAATAATGGAGGGCGATTCAACCTCAACATATATTCCTAACCTTCTTTGCAGACCCATTTTGGTGCGGGATGGCGGTGCTACAGGCACATATACTGCGCATCCAAAGATTCTTAAATGGGATATATTGGGTCCATGACCCAAAACCAATTGCAACGGGGAATATTTGTGTCAATTCGTCAGTCAGAGACGAACTAGCATTGCTGTATGCAAAATGGCGTGTCCCCAAACCGAAGTGGGCAGCCGACGAACTAGTATTGCTGCATGCAAAATGGCGTGACCCCAAGCCGAAGTGGGCAGCCGACGAACTAGCATTGCTGCATGCAAAATGGCGTGACCCCAAACCGAAGTGGGCAGCCGACGAACTAGTATTGCTGCATGCAAAATGGCGTGAACCCAAACCGAAATGGGCAGCCTCATTTTCATGAAGAATTCAAGATTATTCTCATCTATTGTCTCAATATGATATCCATTTTGAATGATATCTTTAAAACTCAACAAGTTCCTTTTAGACTTGGAGGAGAACATTGCGATTGATATCATTAAAACTCAACAAGTTCTTCTTAGACTTGGAGGAGAATATTGCATTCTCTAAGATAAACGTCGTGCCTTTGGGCAGAGTTACAGTTGCTCTTCCGGAGCCTTCAATCAATTTACTTCCCATGGTTTGACATATAAAAGAAAATATACGAACATGAGAATAAACAGCTTTTTGTTTCACATTTAAACAATATATTCAAAATCTGCTGAGGTCAGTTGACTAACTAAATCAGATAGTCGATTATATGTTTTCCATAATCGATTACTATGCAGTTTGAAAATTTTAGTTTAAGCATTTTCCTAAAACAATCGATTGTTAAACACACACAATCGATTGTTGAGCATCGACAATCGATTGTTAAACATAGACAATCGATTGTTGACTATTTTTGAAAAAATCCAGATCACACTGTTTTAAGACAATCGATTGTTAAACATAGACAATCGATTGTTGATAATTTTTGAAAAATTCCAGATCACACTGTTTTAAGACAATCGATGTTGACAATTTTTGAAAAATTCCAGATCACACTGTTTTAAGACAATCGATTGTTAAACATAGACAATCGATTGTTGACAATTTTTGAAAAATTCCAGATCACACTGTCTAACGACAATCAATTGTTAGACATAGACAATCGATTGTGGATGATTTTTTAAAAATTCCAGATTACACTGTCTAAAGACAATCGATTGTTAGACATAGACAATCGATTGTGGATGATTTTTGAAAAATTCCAGATTACACTGTCTAACGACAATCGATTGTTAGACATAGACAATCGATTGTGGATGATTTTTGAAAAATTCCAGATTACACTGTCTAACAACAATCGATTGTTAGACATAGACAATCGATTGTCGATCAATTGTTTTTCAGCTTTAATGCGAAAATATTAGATAATCGACTAGTTTTTCAGGCTAGTCGATTACCCCTACTGGAAAATAAAAATATTATTGATATTTGAGCATATTGAAGACATTCTAAAGAACTACTGCTAACATTGCATCATGAACTAACTAATACGAGCTAATACTAATGGCTATTAGTTTATTCACTAACTAATACAAATAAGTAGAACAAAATCAAATAACTCCATCTTCTTTCATCACGGACCCATCACCGATTAGGTGGTCTATTTTCCCCTCGGGTTGCTCAAAGAAGTCTGCCATATCCAGGTGGGTGATGTCCAAGTTGTCGTCATAGACAAAATTTGTTTCAGGGCCTTTACTCTTTCGAGATGCTTGATAAAGGTCAACCAAGTGTCTTGGTATACGGCAAGTCTTTGACCAGTGCCCTTTCCCACTGCAACGATAACATATAGTTTCTGAACCATTTGCCTTAGGATCTTCATGATCCCGTTTCTGCTTTCGGCGGTTATCTCTCCTTGGGGGTTGACGGACTTCATTGGAATTTCTTCCTTGTCTACGTCCCTGGCTATGACCCCGTTTACGACCATGACCATGGCCCTTTTCATGTTTGGCATAATGAGCGTGCACCTTATCTGCTTCAGGCAGTGGTGTAGATCCAGTGGGTCGATTTTCGTGATTTCTCATGAGCAGGTCATTATTTCGCTCAGCCACTAGTAGAAGAGAAATCAGTTCAGAGTACTTTGTAAAGCCTTTCTCTCTGTACTGTTGTTGCAGTACCATATTGGAGGCATGAAACGTTGTAAACGTTTTCTCAAGCATACATAATCGGAGATTTTATCTCCGCATAGCTTCAATTTAGAAGTAATTCTGAACATTGCATAATTATATTCAGAAACGGACTTAAAGTCCTGGAGCCTCAGATGAGCCCAATCATATCGTGCTTGTGGCAGAGTGACCAACTTCAGGTTGTCATATCTCTCCTTTAAGCCGTTCCACAAGATGAGTGGATCCTTGACGGTGAGATATTCAATCTTCAAATCTTCATCAAGGTGATGGCGCAAGAAAATCAAGGCCTTCGCACAGTCTTAGGTGGATGCTTTTTCTCTATCTTTAATGGTGTCTCCGAGACCCATATCATCTAAGTGGATTTCAGCATCCAACACCCATGTCATATAGTTCTTGCCCGAAATTTCAAGGGCAACGAACTTTCTTTTCGTAATGTCAGACATAATCGAAAATTAAATTAGGAAGAGGGAAATACCTTAGCTTTTTCGAGAATGGTTCTTGAGACGGTAGAGTCTTGTGCTGATAACGTGTTATGAAATAATATAAAGAACAAGAACAATAATACAAGAACAAGAACAATATAGAGAGAATAGGGAGAGGAGTATTCTTATTGATACTTAGAGATTGTTAGGGATGTATTACAATGGTAGAAGACCCCTTTATTTATAGGGAGGGGGATGATTTAGCTACCAAGAATAGAACTCTAGAATCTCTCTAATTATAGACATTCACCTTAAATAGGAGATTTCATAACAGAAGTCTTTAATTGTTCGATCTTTTGTATTGGAAAAAGTGAGGAGAGGAGAGAATAGCTAAAGGATAAATTTAAATTCATATAGCTTTTTAGGGAGACAAGTTTTAGAATATGTGCTTTGCGCGTGTACCCCAGGTTAAAAAATATAAAACTTTAAAAAATTATAATAACATTATTAAATCGTGTGCAGCTATTAAATATCATTTTGAAATTATTTCTATTATTTGACGTTGAGTTAAAGACTATCATAATAGTGAGTAATAATTTAGTATTTATTAGAACGTGTTTTTATATTTTCGTAGACAAATTTTTGTAGACGATATATTTAATTAATTAAAGGGTAATGGATATACTATTGGATACCTAGAGAATCAAACACAAATTTTCCCAAAAATATTTTTATTTTATTTTTATTTACTAAGATAATTTAATTGTATTGAATTGATTGTTTTTAAATTTATGATCGGCTATAATGATTTAACTAACAATAATAAAATCAAAGGCGTGTCCGTAAAATCATAGTTAATTTAACGTTTTAATGATTAAGCAAGAGATTTATAAGTTAGATTTCTTAATATTAGGAGCTCTTACCTAAATCAAACAATTAAAAATATTTAATTGCTAAAAAACTTTAACTACTAAATAAGGAGGATTCTTTCTTTACTTATAAATTAGAGACGTAAGTTAAGCATAGTTCTTCCATTCCGATTTGCTTATAACTAAATCATAATAAGCGTCTAGACTTCTATAATTGGAAGGAGTTAGAAAAATTAAAGTTCTAAATATTAGAAAATTAATTAAATGAATATTCTTTAATATAATGAAAATAATTAAATGAATATTTCTATATATTAGGAAAATAATCAAATAATTATTTTGTCAGGTGTAAATTATATTTTAAAGGGATAAAAAAGAGGAACGACATTTAGCTAAGGAACTTCATGCTTTTAATGTAATATAAATATATATAATAAGAGTATGAACATAAATTAAAATGTCAAAAGATTAATCATTGAAAGGTGAATTAAATTAAAATAGAAGTATATTGAAAAAGGTGCATATCTTACAACAAGTTAAGAAAAGTAACCGTAACAACGAAAAATATTCGTCTTGTAGATTTTTAATTAAAACAAAACAAACAATTATCTGTTATGAAATAATATAAAAGACAAGAACAATAATTCAAGAACAAGAGCAATAGAGAGAAGAGTAGAGAGAGTTCTTCTTATTGATACTTAGAGAATGTTAGGAGTGATTTACAATGGTAGAGGGCACCTCTATTTATAGGGAGGAGGATGATTTAGCTACCAATAATAGGACTCTAGAATCTCTCTAATTAAAGACATTCACCTTAAATAGAAGTGTATTTATAACACTCCTCCTTGAATGTCTATTCAATGATGTGCCTCGTTAAAACCTTAAAACAAAACCCAATGAGAAAAACTAAAGTAAGGAAAAAGAGTACACATGTTTGAATATGCGCCTATTGGTTGCCTCGTTAAAAACCTCGCAAGGAAAATCCGGTGTGACAAAACCTTGTAAGGGAAAAAGAGTGCAACACGCATTAAACTCCCCCTGATAAGAACATCAATTTATGTCCTTAAGTCTTCGCATCCCGATCTTGTGAACTAGCTTCTTGAAGGTTGACTTTGGTAGAGATTTTGTGAACAAATCAGCCATATTGTCGCTTGAACGAATCTGTTGAACATTGATATCACCATTCTTTTGAAGATCATGTGTGAAGAATAACTTTGGTGAAATATGCTTCGTTCTATCTCCTTTTATGAATCCTCCCTTCAATTGAGCTATACATGCTGCATTGTCTTCATACAAAGTTGTGGGTAGTTTATCACACTTCAAACCACATTTGTCTTGGATATGATGTATTATAGACCTCAACCACACACACTCTCGACTTGCTTCATGAATAGCAATTATCTCGGCATGATTAGATGAAGTAGCCACGATTGATTGCTTAGTCGATCGCCAAGATATGGCGGTTTCTCCACAGGTAAACACATAACCCGTTTGAGATCGAGCCTTGTGTGGGTCGGACAAATATCCAGCATCAGCATAACCAACAAGATCCGGGCTGCAATTCTTGCCATAAAATAAGCCCATATCGGTAGTTCCCTTTAGGTACCGCAATATGTGTTTGTTCCCATTCCAATGTCTCCTCGTAGGAGCCGAGCTAAATCTTGCTAAGACATTAACTGAAAAGGATATGTCAGGCCTTGTAGTATTTGCAAGATACATTAATGCGCCAATTGCGCTATGATATGGTACTTCAGGACCAAGTAGCTCTTCATTCCTTTCTTGTGGTCGGAATGGATCTTTGTTCACATCAAGTGATCGAACAACTATCGGTGTACTTAAAGGATGTGCTTCATCCATGTAAAACCGTTTCAGTACCTTTTCTGTATAGGTAGATTGATGAACAAAAATTCCGTTTGCCAAATATTCAATTTGCAAACCAAGACATAGTTTAATCTTTCCGAGATCTTTCATCTCGAATTCATCCTTTAGATAATCAATTGCCTTTTGGAGTTCTATAGGGGTTCCAATAAGGTTTATGTCATCGACATATACGGCAAGTACAACAAATTCCGATGTTGTTTTCTTTATAAAAACACACGGGCAAATGGCGTCATTTATATAGCCTTCTTTTAACAAGTACTCACTAAGACGATTATACCACATTCGTCCAGATTGCTTTAGACCATACAAGGATCTTTGCAATTTAATTGAGAACATTTCCCGAGATTTTGAATTGTGCGCGTTTGGCACCTTGAGTCCATCGGGAATTTTCATGTATATCTCATTATCAAGTGAGCCATAAAGATAGGCAGTAACCACATCCATTAAGTGCATGTCGAGCTTTTCATGGACAACAAAACTTATGAGATAACGAAAGGTTATCGCATCCATTACAGGCGAATATGTCTCTTCATAATCGACACCAGGCCTTTGAGAAAAACCTTGTGCAACAAGGCGTGCCTTATATCTTTGTACCTCGTTTTTCTCATTTCTTTTGCGTACAAAGACCCATTTATAGCCGACAGGCTTAACACCATTAGGTGTTTCAACTATAGGGCCAAAAACTTTACGTTTTGCCAGCGAATTCAATTCTGATTGAATTGCTTCTTGCCACTTTGACCAATCCTGTCTTTTTCGACATTCTTCAACAGATTAAGGTTCGAGATCCTCACATTCTTGCATAATGCTAGATGCTACATTATAAGCAAAGGCATTATCCACCACAATATCCACTCGATTAATATTTGCCTCAATATTAATTGGATTTAGGGATAGTTCCGTATTTTCCAGAGTCTCGGCCTCAATGGATTCTTCATGAATCTCAGAATTTGTTATATCATGAATTTCCTCATGAGATTCTTTCGTAGTGTCATCTCGATCGTTCTTTTTCCTCTTTCTAGGATTTCGATCTTTGGAACCTAATGGTCTGCCACGCTTCAGGCGTGCATTTGACTCATTGGATATGACACTAGATGATTGTCCAACAGGGACATCAATACGGATTGGAACATTTTCCGCGGGAATGTGGGATTTCGTTATCCTTTTCAAGTCCGTAAATGCGTCAGGCATTTGATTTGCTATTCTTTGCAAATGGATAATCTTTTGTACCTCTCTTTCACAAATAGAGGTATGTGGATCAAGATGAGATAATGATGCATTTTTTCACAAAATTTCCCGTTTGGTTTCACCAACTTCTCCCCCTAATTTTGGGAAAAGTGTCTCATCAAATCGACAGTCTGCAAATCGTGCAGTAAACAAGTCGCCTGTCAATGTTTCGAGGTAGCGAATGATGGAGGGCGATTCAAACCCAACATATATTCCTAACCTTCTTTGCGGACCCATTTTGGTGCGGGATGGCGGTGCTATAGGCACATATAGTGCGCATCCAAAAATTCTTAAATGGGATATATTGGGTTCATGACCCAAAACCAATTGCAACGGGGAATACTTGTGGTAATTCGTCGGTCTGAGACGAATTAGCATTGCTGCATGTAAGATGGCGTGACCCCATAGCGAAGTGGGCAGCCTCGTTCTCATAAGTAATGGCCTTGCAATCAACTGCAGGCGTTTAATTAACGATTCTGCAAGACCGTTTTGAGTGTGAACATGAGCTACAGAATGTTCAACTTTTATCCCGATTGATAAGCAATAATCATTAAATGCTTGGGATGTAAACTCAGCAGCATTATCCAGTCTAATGGACTTGATTGGATTATCTGGAAATTGTGTTCGTAGTCGAATTATTTGTGCCATTAATTTCGCAAACGCAAGGTTGCGTGATGACAACAGGCACACATGAGACCATCTACATGATGCGTCTATCAAGACCATGAAATACCTAAACGACCACTAGGTGGGTGAATAGGTCCACAAATGTCCCCTTGTATACGTTCCAGAAACGTGGGTGACTCAGTCCCAACCTTTGTTGGTGATGGCCTGATAATCAACTTGCCTTGATAACACGAAGTGCAAGGATATTCATTATTCGAAAGAATTTTGAAATTCTTTAACGGATGCCCATATGAGCTTTCTATAATCCGTCTCATCATGACCGATCCTGGATGTCCCAATCGATCATGCCAAAGTACAAAGGTATTGGAATCAGTAACCCTTTGGTTTACTGTTGAATGTGCCTCAATTGCACTAATTCTTGTCCAATACAGGCCACAAGATAAAGACGGGAATTTCTCAATAACCCTCTTTTGGCCGGAGACATTCTTTGTGATGACGAGATATTCAATATTATCTTCATCCATTGTCTCAATATGATAGCCATTCCGGCGTACATCTTTAAAACTCAACAAGTTTCTCTTAGACTTGGAGGAGAACATTGCATTCTCTATGATTAACGTCGTGCCTTTGGGCAGAGTTACAACTGCTCTTCCGGAGCCTTCAATCAATTTACTACTTCCAGAGATTGTAGTAACGTTTGCCTTACACATATTTAGTTGAGAGAAATATTTCCTTTCTTTGAGTATTGTATGTGTAGTACATGAATCAACTAGGCAAATACTTTTACAGTTGGACGTTGATCTAAATTCGCTTTGTGAGATATCCATATTTGCTATCCCATAGTTTGACATACAAAAGAGATATACGAACATAAGAATAAACAAGTTCAATTCGTTTGTATCACATAATATTTTCAAAATCTGCTGCTAACAGTTGACTAACAAAATCAGATAATTGATTACTTTGCAGTTTGAAAATTTCAGTTTAAACATTTTCTTCAAACAATCGATTGTTAAACACAAACAATCGATTGTTGAACATTGACAATCGATTGTTAAACACACACAATCGATTATTTGCTATTTTGAAAAACTTCAGAGCACACTGTTTTAAGACAATCGATTGCTAAGTATAGACAATCGATTGTTGGCTATTTTGAAAAATTCCAGAACACACTGTTTTAAGACAATCGATTGTTATGCATAGACAATCGATTGTTGGCTATTTTGAAAAATTCCGGAGCACACTGTTTTAAGACAATCGATTGTTAAGTATAGACAATCGATTGTTGGCTATTTTGAAAAATCTAGAGCACACTGTCTTAAGACAATCGATTGTTATGCATAGACAATCGATTGTTGGCTATTTTGAAAAATTCCAGATTACACTGTCTTAACGACAATCGATTGTTAGACAAAGACAATCGATTGTGGATGATTTTTGAAAAATTCCAGATTACACTGTCTTAACGACAATCGATTGTTAGACAAAGACAATCGATTGTGGATGATTTTTGAAAAATTCCAGATTACACTGTCTTAACGACAATCGATTGTTAGTCAAAGACAATCGATTGTTGATCAATTGTTTTTCAGTTTTAATGCGAAAATATTAGATAATCGACTAGTTTTTCAGGCTAGTCGATTACCCCTACTGGAAAATAAAAATATTATTGATATTTGAGCATATTGAAGACATTCTAAAGAACTACTGCTAACATTGCATCATGAACTAACTAATACGAGCTAATACTAATGACTATTAGTATATTCACTAACTAATGCAAATAAGTAGAACAAAAATCAAATAACTCCATCTTCTTTCATCACGGACCCATCACCGATTAGGTGGTCTATTTTCCCCTCGGGTTGCTCAAAGAAGTCTGCCACATCCAGGTGGGTGATGTCCTCATTGTCGTCATAGACAAAATTTGTTTCAGGGCCTTTTCTCTTTCGAGATGCTTGATAAAGGTCAACCAAGTGTCTTGGTATACGGCAAGTCTTTGACCAGTTCCCTTTCCCACCGCAACGATAACATATAGTTTCTGAACCATTTGCCTTAGGATCTTCATGACCCCGTTTCTGCTTTCGGCGGTTATCTCTCCTTGGGGGTTGACGGACTTCATTGGAATTTCTTCCTTGTCTACGTCCCTGGCTATGACCCCGTTTACGACCATGACCATGGCCCTTTTCATGTTTGGCATAATGAGAGTGCACCTTATCTGCTTCAGGCAGTGGTGTAGATCCAGTGGGTCGATTTTCGTGATTTCTCATGAGCAGGTCATTATTTCGCTCAGCCACTAGTAGAAGAGAAATCAGTTCAGAGTACTTTGTAAAGCCTTTCTCTCTGTACTGTTGTTGCAGTACCATATTGGAGGCATGAAACGTTGTAAACGTTTTCTCAAGCATATCATAATCGGAGATTTTATCCCCGCATAGCTTCAATTTAGAAGTAATTCTGAATATTGCAGAATTATATTCAGAAACGGACTTAAAGTCCTGGAGCCTCAGATGAGCCCAATCATATCGTGCTTGTGGCAGAGTGACCAACTTCAGGTTGTCATATCTCTCCTTTAAGCCGTTCCACAAGATGAGTGGATCCTTGACGGTGAGATATTCAATCTTCAAACCTTCATCAAGGTGATGGCGCAAGAAAATCAAGGCCTTCGCACAGTCTTGGGTGGATGCTTTTTCTCTATCTTTAATGGTGTCTGCGAGACCCATAGCATCTAAGTGGATTTCAGCATCCAACACCCGTGTCATATAGTTCTTGCCCGAAATTTCAAGGGCAACGAACTTTCTTTTCGTAATGTCAGACATAATCGAAAATTAAATTAGGAAGAGGGAAATACCTTAGATTTTTCGAGAATGGTTCTTGAGACGGTAAAGTCTCGTGCTGATAACGTGTTATGAAATAATATAAAAGACAAGAACAATAATTCAAGAACAAGAGCAATAGAGAGAAGAGTAGAGAGAGTTCTTCTTATTGATACTTAGAGAATGTTAGGAGTGATTTACAATGGTAGAGGGCACCTCTATTTATAGGGAGGAGGATGATTTAGCTACCAATAATAGGACTCTAGAATCTCTCTAATTAAAGACATTCACCTTAAATAGAAGTGTATTTATAACATTATCTGAAATATTTACATTGTGGGCAACTCAATTATCAAAATATTCGTCTTGCAACTCAATTATATTGTGGGCATTAAAGGCATTAGATTGAAAGAGTGAAATCTATAAACTTCTAGCAAAGTGGTTTCATTAGTGATATTAGTGTTTAATGACAATTAATATTTATTTCTCTTTCATGATTCCTTTTTCTCTTCTTTTCTTTTTATGTAATACTTTCTTCGGTCCATATAAGTAATTATTTTATTTTTGGCATACATTAAGAAAATACTAACTCCTAAAGAACAAAAGATGTATTTACTAAATTAATCTTAATTAATTGTTACTATAACTCATTGGAATATGTAAATAAAGGCAGATTTTGAAAAAATAAATTAGTTCCTTATTAATATGTAAATGAACATTTATTTTGAACCAAAATAAAAGATAAAATGGTCACTTATTTTGGATTGAAGGGAGTATTTTTTTTTTCATTCCAAGTGTCTTACAAAATCGAACAAAATTTATATATTTTTCATTAAATAAATGTTATATTCATAATTGAGTAAAAAATATATAACCACAAATAAAATCTTCTTTAGTCAACAAAATCTCCATCCAACTACTTAAAGTTGACTAATATATCTTCTTGTAATAAATTTACCCTTGTCTATAGTAAATTCATCTTGTAAATTCCCATTTTTGACTGCAAACAAAAAATAAAAAAAGGGAATAAACAGTATAAGAACATAATTAACACATATATACAGAGATTCTCACGGTTATGTGTGCGCTTGTATATAAGTATTGAGAGAGAAAGGAAAAATCTGTTAATCCAGGGATTTCGCAGAGCTAAAGAGAGAAAGAAGAGAGAAGGAGAAGAGGAATGGCTTCATTCGATGCGTTCAGTATGGACGGTGAGTCGCCGGCACCGGCGGCATCAACTCCGTTTGACGACGGAGACTACGGCAGCTACGAAGAATCCTCTTTCACGCCGCCGTACCACGGCTCTGGCGGATTCGGTGGAGAGTATGAGGAGGAAGTGACGGTGGAACACGTTTCTCATACCGTCGATAGTCCCGATCCCTACGGGTTCGGGTCGGATAGCCAATCCGATCCATTCCGAGGTCCGATCCCGAATGGGAATGGTAAGCCCTACGATCTAGGTGATGATTCTGAGGGAATTTTCAGCTCCGATGGACCCGTCCTTCCTCCTCCTAATGAAATGCGTGAGGAAGGTTTTGCACTCCGCGAATGGCGTAGGTTAGTCTACTTCATTCCTATTTTTATTGAGAATTTATTTTAATTAACTATATTGCCAAAATTGGAAAAAAATCGAAATTGAGCTGTTTTTTTAGATTTTAACTTATATTGACAGATCTATTGCTTATTGTTAATTACTGTAAATGCCAGTTCATTGATAAGATCAGTTTTATTTTATAGTTCGTAAGCTATTTAGTGAGCTATATCGAACTGTGATTTTAGTTCCGCAATTTTTTATTTTATGGTTTGATTTGCAGATCTGGTGATGGTACTAATAGATCTGTTAGTTTTCGGTTTATGCTCATTTTAAAGAGATTTAGTTGTGTAAGCGGCTCATCCTTATGATTTCTTAGCGGAGAAAAGAGAATGGAAATAGAAAAATTGGATTCTTTAGATCTTGTCTTTTCGAGTATTTTGTTGCTAGTCATATTTTGCCGGAGGTGATGCATAACGATCAAAAATTTGTGAGAACTTTATTGGTGCTGATTTTCTACTGCAGTGAGTGGTGTCAAGATTGCTTCTTTGTGCCATGGGACAGAATAATTTTTAGTGGGTATATCCCCAATAAGTTAGTTATTCTTTAGCAGTAAAATTAAGTAAAGTTTGTGGCAATAACTAGTTAGTTATATTTAAAGCTAAAATATTGTTAGAGCTAGATTAATTTCTGGAATTGGTTCACAGATTGTCGAGTATGGAGAAAGAACTTAGACAGATGATACAAAGTTCTACATTAGTGATTGCATCTCATTGTTAATTGAGATCTAATGTTGATTTGACTTTGTTCTACTGGTAGTAGTGTGCTAAAAGAGCATATTCTGGAAAGATATATTAGGAAAATATCAGGCCATGTTTCACTGGCTAATTCTTTATTGAGAGTGATTGGCTGTACAACTCCTTTTCCATTTGGTAATCATCATTTTTTTTGAATTGGGGGTTGGGGCTTTTTCCAAAAAGGGAAAAAATGAAATAGGGGAGGTAGGGCATGGGGGTGATACATATGGAGTAGCATTCTATTGGTGGCGTGGGGGTGATACATATGGAGTAATATTCTATTGGTGCTATTGGCAGGATTAGGAGCAGATGTTGCTCCTATTCCGTAGCAGTTGATCTTTATCGCAATAGAGAGGGTTAAAGTGACATCCTTGAAAAGGACCCTCTCGTACTTTAATAATTACAAATATAACCTTCAACTATTCTTATGTGCATTTTAAGTCTAAAAAAATACACAGAAGACGCATGTAGTTCATGTGAGAGAGACAAAGGGATACTTTTGCTTTTAAAAAAAAAAAAAAAAGACAAAAACTCAGTTGTAATAGTAATAGTAACAAATGAGCTGGGCTGCAATGGCTCAACAGGACCTTCCATCAAGATCCCATCCTTTTACCTATAAAAATGTAGTACTAGTAACAACACCAGTAATAATAATTGTTCAAATAAATGATAGGAGAGGGTGTTTTTTTAGGGTTGGGGGGGGGGGGTTGCATGAAGACGTTTACATCAACAAAAACAAGAAGTAAAGATTAAAATAAAGGAAAACCAGTAAAGGGATAGGATTGTGTCGATCACATTAGAATGGGGAGTAGTGATGTTAACTTGATGCATGCCTTCAGCCGTGAAACTAGGTGCACTGGGAACTACTTGTTGGGCTCTTTATCATGTTTAGACAACAGATCATTGAAGGCACTACGTTGAATGCCATGACACTTTGTAATAAATCAAGTCGCAAAGTCACATATTAATTGTTAATGTGAATGAGTTTTTAGTTATTAGAATTAAGAAATTAGAAATTTAGTGCAATAAAATTAGCCTTAAGATCCTAATTAGAAACTTAACACTGCATTGCACCTCATTAAAAAATGTAGACAACTCTTGAATTTGGTTGACGCGGTTTTACTTTGAGCCCGTTTGGCCATGAATTTTTTTTTTCTGAAGTATTTGGCCATAAAATTTTCAATTTTCACTTGAAGATGAATTGTGGAATTTTTCAAAAATTTGAAACACTCCAAAAAGTTGTTTTCCAAAATTTTCACTGAGATCACTCACAAAAATTCAAAAACAACCCAAAATTATATTATGTGCAAACACAATTCTAATTTTCAGATACCATTTTTACTTGAATATTTTTTTCCACTTTTTTTTCGGAATTTTACAACGCCTACTTTGTCTTTCATTTAGTTATAGCTCTCTCAATCCTTTCCCAATATGATTATTAATTGTGTTTATACTTATTTTTCCTTGCATTAAATAATAGATATATGCATTTTTATTTTTCCACTTTTATCTCCCCCCCCCCCCCGCCCCAAAAAAGAAATTGTGTCTTCCTTCTCTAGAGCACACTTAATTGAGTTTTTGTGATTTACAGGCCCATTAGATTTGGCTTTATACCAGTCACCTTTGATAACAATGAAGGGCAGTTGCAAGCATAACAATTGTGTGTGTGTTGTGGTGGTGGTGGTGGTGTGTGTGTGTGTGTGGGGGGGGAGGGGTTATGGCTTTGTTTTAGGAGGTGAGGTGTTGAACAACAACAAAGAAAGACTGTTGCTGCAGAAGAGAATTTTAGCCATCTAGGCGATGTTTCTTTTTTGCTTTTCCTCCCATGAATAAAAAAAAAAAGAATCCCATGACAGTAGCACATGCTTCTTAATGGCCACAGATTTTTCTAACTCCCCGTAGTTGAAAGGAGGAATAGCGAGCAATTCATATGCATGTAGAATGTCATTTGAGTGACAAATTTTGGAGGTTTAATTTGCATATACTAGATCTAATTATGGATATGTGTGCAATTCTCGGTTGGGAATTTTGAAGGTACTCATATATATACGTGCCTTGCTATAATACCTTTTCACTTTTTTTTGGTGAATGCAGGCAAAATGCTATCCGTCTTGAGGAGAAGGAGAAGAGGGAAAAGGAAATCAGAAACCAAATTATTGAGGAAGGTGAAGAGTATAAGAAAGCATTCTATGAGAAAAGAAAGCTCACTGTTGAGACCAACCAGTCAACAAACCGCGAGAAAGAGAAGGTGAAGCTTTAGAGAGTATAGTTACTCTTACTAACTGGAGTTACATTTGATCCTTCCTACTCTTTCTTAAAAGCTTTTTTATCTCTAACTTTGACAAGTTCTTTCGCCTCCGACAGTTGTACTTGAGTAATCAAGAGAAGTTCCATAAAGAAGCTGACAAACAATATTGGAAAGCCATAGCTGAGCTCATTCCTAAGGAGGTGGCCACCATTGAGAAGAAGGGAAGGAAGAAAGATCAAGAGAAGAAGCCATCCGTCACAGTTGTCCAAGGGCCTAAACCTGGGAAACCTACTGAACTTTCAAGGATGCGCCACATACTACTGAAGCTTAAGCACAGCCCACCATTTCACATGATACCACCCCCTCCCCCTCCTGCCAAGGACGCCAAAGCTGGAAAGGATGGAAAAGACGCCAAGGTGAAAGATTCCAAGAATGCTAAAGATGAAGCACCAAATGGACATTCAGATGCACCTCCTACTGATGCCAAAGTTACTCAGACATCAGAAGAACCTGCTGCTGCAGAATGATTGCCATTGTGCCTAATTTCATTAATCTTTAATGCGTTATGTGTTGTCATCTACAGAATAACTCTTTTCTTTATGAATTTTGTATCACTTACTACATTCTGTGCCATTCTACTACTATTTTATTGGTTCGAGACTGATAATAGCTGCTGCGTTTTGTTGCACTGAACGTCTGAGATCTGTTATTGTACTATTTAGGTCTTTCTTTATTGGAGGTGAATTCACTATTTTCTTGTTCACAGAAACCTTATATTCCTTGAAAGTTGATTTGTGGTGCAAGTACGATCCCATTGTCGCTTGGGCCTCAGGTGTTAGTGGTCGTGAATATGTTATAGTAGGATTTTTTGCATGATTACGTATTTCATTTTCGCATTATACCCCCACCCCGCCCAACCACCTCCATCACACCCAAATCACACACCCCCACCCCCAACCCTCTAGCCAACCACCTAGAGGCGGCTCAACGAAAGTTGTGGCCTAAAGTCAAACCTTAATAAGAGGTCTTAAATTAATTAATAATTTTTTTGTTTTTTGTTTTGTTTTTGTAATGATTTGCGTACGAATCTACGTATGCTGATCATTCACTTTTATATGATGATAGTATTTTTTTTGGCGAAATATATAAAGTGCCTTTTCAAGTTGTCCACAATGGTCACTAGAACTCCTTAATTTGCCATATGACCAGTCAGACACCTCTACTTGATAGAAGTATATTCTCTTAAATGGCAAATTTTGTGTGTTACACCTACATCTAAGGTGTGAAGATCTTGAAAATTAGGCTTATCTTTTTCTTTTTTCTTTTGCATAATTCAATGAGGACCCCACCTCCTCCTCCCATTTCCTCCATATTATGCGTTGCCCCAATTATCTTCTCCATTAGAGAAGGAAGTTACATCACCGGAAACTTTTTGGCCGGAAAATTGAGCACTTAACGGAAAATTTTATGCAATCTTTCTTCTTTCAGTTTGTACCCAATTATCTTCTCCATCTTTACCCATCTTCACCCTCCATGACAGAAAAAACACAAAAAATTCCATCACCACCACAATCACCATCTCTCGCTAACCCCGAGAGAGGTTATACTCTAATAGCCAACCGACTCATTATCCCTGGCCGCAAGGATTAAGAAATAGCAATGTATCAGGGGCTGAATGTACCTTCCGCTCAGGAACAAGAAATGGAGCTATTAAGTTAAAGTGCCGCTTCCCTTTTTCTAGCTCTTCTTTGGTTCCCTATCTATGTGTGTATGCCTTCGTCGAAGAAAGAAGGGGAATCGCAAGACTCGTTCTATTTTGATTTGAATGGGCTGGGGCCCCCGAGGTACGTATGGCCGGCCCTTCGGGTGTCTCGGTGATACAAACAAAGAAAAGACGATGGTTTTTAATATACCCTAGAACAAGCGGAGGTTGAGCAGTTGGTTTCTCCATCATCAAATGCCGCTTCAATCTTACTGGGTAGCTTCTTCTCTTCCTCGGACTCTATAACTTGCTTCATCATCTTCATCAGACCGTCGCCGGCGAAACTGGCGGGAATTCTACGATTAGTTATTTGTAAGAAACCCACTTACTAATTGCTTCTTAAATTGATGTTAAAACATTTACATAACTCCAATTGGACAGATTATTGATGAGTTGGTTTTTGTCTATTATTTTTTCGTTATATACATTATTCTATTATTTTTGGTCAATTTGTTGGTTTTGGTCTACCGGTGGATTTCAGTAGAAGGGATGGGCTGAAGAAGATGAAGGAGAGGGGGTACAAGGAGGGTGGGAGGGGAATGGGGAGCACCGGTTTAGGAAAATAAGGGTTTTCTTTTTAAATGTATTTTTTTAATTAATTACATGTGTCAAATGGTATATGTCATTTTTTGATTGGTTCATTTGCCATGTCATCACGCATATGACCTGCTGTACACATGTTTTACTTGACCTACTTAATAGCCACTTGAATTATTTAACTGGAAATAATTTCGATTGAAGTGTTCAACTGATCGATGTAGACAACTTGAAGGGGCCGTTATGTATTTCACCTTTTCTAAATAAATTCTCATAATGTAATAATCTCAATTTTGTATCACTAAGTAGATATCAGAATAATTTCATATATTTGGATTATTTCAAGTTTATTTTGACATAAAAAAATGTGTTTATCTACACTCTTTATAATAAATAATCCTCTACAAAACATATTTTTAAATTGTCAAAGTAGTCATTATGTTATTCATTTTCATATACTGCATATTTCTTATAAAATCCAGTTATTTATCTAAATAACCTCTATCACAATTCAAAAAACAAAATATAAAATCTAATTTTTTATTAATAAATTTGTTATATATAAATAATATATAAAAATAAATAATTTTGGGGCCTTCAAATTTGGGGGTGGGGGGTGGGGGTGGGAGAGGGGGGGGGGGTTTAAAGCAATTGCTTTAGTGGCCTCCCCATTGAGCCACCACTGTAATAAGTCATTCTTCATCTGCTAAATACAAAGTAGGTAATCAAGTAAGATAAAATTTTGGAAAAAATGTCCAGGTATGCCATGTATTATTAAAAATTACTTGATATCTAATTTTTCAAATAAGTCTCTAGAGCTTGATATCTTTCTCAAATAACCATGCATGGTCCTTTCTTCTCAGTAGTCAAGGAACTCTTTTTCTCTCCCCATTTATTTGTTTAACTAAATAGATCTCAGATAAAGACAACTTAAATTCAACAAGAAATTATTTATAGGATACAAATTATTGCAGTAGCAAAAACTAAATTGGATCTTCTATTCACTACATAAAATCAATGGTTTTTTTCTTGATAAGTAAGGTTTAATGAGTTCATATCTTCAATCCAGGTTTCGACTCATAAGATTTGTTTTCAAGTGAAATCCACTAATCTAAGGAAAAAGACTAAATAACTTGTTTGAGAATATATTTCCATAAAACAGAAAGTAGAGAAAATTTTATTTTGTTTCGTTACGAAAATATGACCAACGTTCACCCAATTTATCTATTAGACATATATAGAAATGCCGGAACTGTTAATGTTGAGAAATTATTTGATGAACTGCCATCTATGACGTCAACCACATCTCTAGCTAGAACTGCACAAAATGATTAAACTTGTCAGCTACTCCTTTTATTGTACAAAATCGACCAACAAATCAACATAAAAGAATATAAAGACTAACACATAAATAGCATGTAAATAAATATTAAAATATACGGAAAAGTACTATATGAAATAAGATAGGCTAGCCCTGGTCTTTATTCTGTCCTTGTCATCAACAAACAGGCTCGTATATGCCCTCCATCACTAACGGAAGACTCATAAAATCACGTGGAATATATGTAAGGGAAAGTTAGACCTAGTTCGAATTGTACAGAGGCATATATGAGTCAGTTATAATAGTTATTTCTCAAATACTTCACAACTCCATATCAATATATTTAGACAGACACCTATTCAACACCAAACTAATTATCATAGCAAATAAACTCAGTCATATACACAAATATTCAATGAACGACAATGACTTTATTAAATTCTTGTATAAAAATATAAAGCTTCATTACATAATAAAAGACAACAATTAAGCTACAATAACATTAACATTACATATCATTTCGCACTGATCGAAAGAACATAACAAGACGTCCCAATATCACATACATGAAAATTCACGTCTTCTTTCGAAATTTAGCATCAAGCACAACTGAGTACTCTAAATCGGTCACTTTCTTCATTAGAACATATCTTTCCAATTCCAAGGCTTCTATTATTCCATGATCAACGAGCATCATAACACTCAAGATCAAATTTTCCTTTGGAGAGCATTTCTTTCACGGATTTGAGCTTTCTTTTCCTTCTTTAAACTACATATGACATTTGAAACTCTAGGAGGAAGCTCTTCATCTTGCCATTCCTAATAGGAATATTTTTCATCCTAAAAACTAAAATTAAATAAAACAAATTTACAAGCAAATCAGAATAACTAAAAGAATCCATCAAAAAATTTACTTACCTCATGCTTCAGGCACTTGAAAAACCTTCTCCTAGCATTTAAAGGTGTCCATGCCATAAAATAATTAGCAGTACGTCCGTACTGACACCTCTTATTCGACCCATTTGAGCTACTAGAACATTCCGACATTATTTTTTGTTGTCTTTTGTTATGATTCGATCTCTTTTGAGCTACTAGAATTTGATGAAGTCATTGCCGTTCATTTGAATATTTGTGTCTATGACTTAGTTTATTTGCTGTGATAATTAGTTTGGTGTTGTCAAAGGTGTCTAAGTAAACTGATATGGAGTTGTGAAGTGCTTGAGAGATAACTATTATAACTGACTCATATATGCCCCTGTATAATTCGAACTAGGTCTAACTTGCCCTCACATGTATTTCACGTGGCTTTATGAGTCTTCCATTAGTGATGGAGGGCATATACGAGCCCGTTTGTTGACGGCAAGGGAAAAATGAAGACCAACTTTTAACGGAGGGCTAACTTGTCCTATTTCATATAGTAAAGGGACATTTTAGGTTCTTTTACGTAAAATATATGATAAATAAATTCGGAAGAAGTTCAATAATTGTATTTAAAAAACATATGTGTACAAGCTCTGCAGGTGTCTCACCAGTGGATGGACTCAGTAAGGTAACCATGTTGATTGATTGTAGATAAAACAACAATATAAGAGGTAATATAGTGTTTTGACTTTAGTAATGACCCAATGTGCACCTAGAAATGAAAGCATGTCTTTTCATAAATTGGAGAAATAGTGAAAGAAGTTATATATATATATATATATATATATATATATATATATATATATATATATATATATATATATATATATAAAATAAAAATGTCTGGATCATTTATAAGAAAAAATTCACATAGAATAGTAACAAATAAAAAGAGAAAAACCGAGTTAAGAAAGTTAAAATCCGATTTTATTACTTTCTTCTTGAATAAGGGCTTTGAGATTTTGTTACTTTCAAAACTATAGGATTCTTCTCGTTACAATGATATTTATTAAAGCACATGTGTATATTTATGTATTAGTATGATTGTAGATGATACATAATATAAATAGGGGTAGATACACTGTAATAAATAATTCAATTCGTTGTAATTTTCTACAATTGTACAAAATGACTTCCTTTTCTTTCTAATGAAATTGAGAAGAAACCTTCCAGAAGCTTCACCTCCTATGTCTCTCCTCAACCGCTATTAAAGCTCATTCAAGGCGAGCTCATCTTCTTCATCTTCCTTACTGTTTTAACATGATATCAAAGCTTGGCTTTTGATTCTAAATTCAATCAGTCAGTTTTCCTCTCTATTCATGCATAGTCTCTCGATTCTCTCTCTTCATGTGTAAACATCGCATTTCCTTTCGATTCTTCAATTCTATCCTCGATAATCATGGATGAAAATGAGAACACGACGGATTCCACGAATTTGGCTCTAGATTCGGCCAGTCCGCTGTATATGCATCCCTCTGAGAGTGCTAGATATATACTTTTACTGACAATTTTTGACGGATCAGTATACAAATCCTGGAGAAGAAGAGTTCTAAGAGCTCTCTCAGTGAATAATAAGGTAGGTTTCATAAACGGAAAGTACAGAAAGCCAGAACCTCAGGATCCTAATTACGATCAATGGGAACGCTGTGACGATATCGTCACATCGTGGATCCTAAATTCTATTTGTAAGGATTTGGCGGATAGTTTGCAGCATGTTAATGATGCTTAGGAACTTTGGAAGGAGCTTAAAGACAAATACGACCAGACGAATGGAGCAAAATTATACCAATTGCAAATGGAGATAAATGAATTGAGTCAAGGGACCCTAGATATCACGAGGTACTACACTAAGATGAAGAAACATTGAACTGGACACACTAAATGCACGTGCCCAATGCAAGTGCAGTTGCACATGTGGTGCTAAAGCGAACATGTAGAAAGCAAAACATGATAGAAGGCTGATTCAATTCCTAGTGGGGCTAAACGAAGTCTATACTATAGTTAGGGGGAGCATTTTGATGATGAATCTGTTGCCCTCACCTGCAAAAGCCTTTTCAATTCTCTTCCAAGAGGAGAAACAAAGAGAGGTTAAACCAAACAATCAATTGGTGATGGAATCCACTATCCTGAGTGCTAACAGATCGTGAGGAAATCATTTTAGGACAAACTTTGGTCAGCAAACAAATTTTGGAGACAATGCTAGATATGTGAACTTCAATCAGCAAGGAAATAGAGCTGGAAACAACAACTACAGAAGAGGACACCTTGGGAATATGCCACGACTCTTCTGTGACTATTATAAGAGACAAGGTCACACTAAGAAAATGTGCTACAAGTTACATGGCTATCCCCAATATCTAAGGCTCAATAAAGGGAAGAGAATTGCTGCCAACGTACATGGAGGATAGAGATACAGTTCTATTGAAGGTGTAAATGGAAGCAATGGTATAGCACATGAACAAGACAGGACTACGCACCTCTCACTAAGGAACAATACAATCAACTAGTGAGCATCCTGGAAAATTTGCATACTGGAAATGGAGGAAATGAACTAAAAGCAGGAGCTGTGAACGTTGCAAGTATTTCAGCTTGTTCAACTTATTTTGATTCTGGCTCAGGCTCATATGAATGTTCTAATTCTGCTGACTCTTGGATACTTGATTTTGGGGCATCAAACCATATGACCTATAATAAATCCATCTTAACTAACATAAAGACCTTAGTCTATCCTTTTCTAGTTACTTTATCTAATGGCTATAAGGTGAAGGTGACACTATGGGAGATATAGTAATGAGTCCTAAATTCACCTTGAAAAAGTCCTCTTTGTCCCGAGTTTCAAGTTCAACCTAATCTTAGTGCACATTCTGAAAGTTCAATTTGATTGTTTTGTCATATTCACCAAATTTGTTTGCATCCTTCTGCAGGCCCCTTCACTGAAGAGGCCTCTGGTAATTGGCGAAAGTAAGGATGGTCAGTACCTTTACAAAATAGACTCCTGCAAGTCCAACAATCCAGGAAAAAATTCATGTAAGCTTAACTCTTTAGTGTTTGATAATTCATCTAATGCATCAAATAAAGGTAATATAGTCACTCAACCTACTTCATCTAGTGTACCCACTATCAATAACATTAGTTCTCACCCTACTTCACATATTGTATCCAGCTTACATAATTTTGTTTCTCCTACTGTGACCAATTCATACACTTGTTCACATGAATGTAATAAACTTTCCACCAAGTCCTATGTGCACTATGAAGGAAATACTAATTTTGCATGTAATGCATCTATGAATGATAAACATATGATTGATCTTTTGTGGCACAATAGATTGTGACATGTACCCTTTGTCAAAGAGTGAGGGATGAATCTATACCTTTTCATTTCTCATCCAAACAATCCTTTATCTGTCCAATATGTCCAATGGCTAGACATAATAGGTTGTCTTTCTCATAAAGAACTACAACAACAATCAAAATATTTGAAATCTTGCACATTGACCTGTGGGGGCCTTATCATGTGTCAACATATGATAAGAATAAATCTTTCATTACCTTAGTGGATGACTATAATAGATGTACTTGGACTCATCTACTTAGTAGCAAGAGCAATGCCTTACAAGTAATCAGGGCCTTCTCTGCCATGGTGAAAAACCAATTTGATTGCTCCATTAAGACCATCAAAACAGATAATTGTCTTGAATTTATAAACATTGAAACCACTTCCTTCCTACAATCTGAGGGAATTATACACCAGAAAACATGCCCTTACACTTCTCAACAAAATAGCATAGTGGAGAGAAAACACAAATACCTCTTGGAAATAGCCAGAGCCCTGTTATATTAGTCCAAACTTCCCATGAAATACTAGGGAGAATGTATACTCACCTCAACCTATTTTATTAATAGAATTCCCTCTACTACTCTAAAAAACAAATGCCCACTGGAATTGCTATGCAAAAGAAAACCCAAATATTCACACCTTAGAAGTTTTGGATGCCTTTACTTTCCCGCAACCTTGAAGACTCACAAAGACAAATTTGAATCCAGATTCTCACCTCATGGTTTTGTGGGGTATCCCTTTGGGAAAAAGGGTTACAAGGTACTCAATCTAGTCACAAATAGAATTCATGTTTCAAGGGATGTTGTATTTCATGAAAATGTATTTCATTTTGTTTTGCATTCTAGTTCCAATAGAGTTTTTCCGTCATTTCCTCAAGTAAATGCAAATTTAGCACATGAGTTATTTCCTTCTCATGAGTCATCTCCTGTCCATTCTTCTCCTAGCGTATGTCTTCCAACAGTGTCATCTGATCCTTCACTACCAGGGGTAAGGCAACTTTGTCCTAAAAAAACTTCAAGTTCAGAAGAAGATCCCATTCTTCTTGATAACTATAACAATCTGCCCAATGATATTCCTAACTCACCAACACAAGAACCTATTAAGAATTCAGGAGGAGCATCCAGAACCATCAAAATCCCTATCTACTTAAAATATTACAACTATTCTCTGCCCAAGTTACAAACAAGTGATCGTAACTCCTCTTCCAGTAGCAACCAAAACACCACCTCACTTTCTTTCAATGTATCCATGCCCAATGCCTAATCTATCTCATTCAATGCATTAAGTTCTGCAAGTCAGCGATTGATCAAAACTATTTCTCATAAGACTAAACCCAGTTCATATGAAAAGGCAGCTGCTGATCCTGCCTGGCAAGCAGCTATGAATAAGGAATTTGAAGCACTTTATGCCAATCACACTTGGAATTTTGTACGTTTTCCACCAGGTAAAAGAGAAATAGATGGGGTTATAAAGTAAAACACAAGGCAGATAGGAGTATAGAGAGACTAAAAGCAGGATTAGTGGTAAAGGGATATACTCAAGAGGCTAGGGTAGATTATACAGAAACTTTTTTAACAGTAGTTAAGATGAAGACTGTTAGGACTCTAATTGGAAGAGAAGTAAAGAAGGGATGAAGCATCTTCCAACTAGATGTGAATAGTGATTTTCTTCATGGAGACCTCTATGAAGAGAATTACATGGAAGTACCTCAAGGTCTAGTTGTTAATAGGTAAGATTTAGTGTGCAAATTGAACAAGTCCTTGTATGGTTTGAAACAAGCAAGTAGGAAATGGCATGAGAAGTTAGCTGGAGCTCTCTGTTCCAAGGGATACACTCATTCTCTACTAGATTATTCGCTGTTCTACAAAAAGCATGGAAGTTCAATGGTGTTTCTAGTTGTCTATGTAGATGATGTTCTACTAACAGGGACTAATTTGGAAGAAATAGGAGATCTAAAAGGGAATCTACATGAGACTTTCAGAATAAAAGATCTAGGCAGACTACACTATTTTCTAGGTTTAAAAATTCTATAGAAAGATAATAGGGTATTGATATCACAAAGGAAATTCACAATGGATCTACTGTCAGAATTTGAATGTATGAAGTATTCTGCCTTCACTGGATCCCTTAATTAAGTTGAGTGCAAATGAAGGGACTCTATTACCTGATCCCTCAAATTTCAGAAAACTAGTGGGGAAGTTGAATTACCTAACCAATACAAGACTTGACATATCATATAGTGTGCAACGTTTGAGTCAGTTTATGCAAAATCATAGGGAGCCACACTTGAAAGCTGCTTATCATGTACTGAGCTACCTCAAAGGTGATCCAAATATATGGATCTATCTGTCCAACAACAATGACTATAGAGTTCGAGTATTCTGTGACTCAGATTGGACAGCCTGCCCTGACTTAAGAAAGTAAGTCAATGGCTATGTTAAGCTACTAGGTGATGGTCCAATCAATTGGAAATCAAAGAAGCAACAGACCATATAATTATCCTAAGCAAAAGCAGAATATAGAGCTGCTAGACAGGTTGTGGGAGAATTAGTTTGGCTACTTATATTGCTTCAGAGTTGGGATCTCCCTTGACACTACCTATTACAGCCTACTGTGATAGTCAGGCAGTACTTCATATAGCCAAAAATCCTGTATTCCATGAACGCACCAAACACATAGAGGTGTACTGTCATTTTGTGCAAGATCAAGTGCACGAAGGGATCATTACACTGCATCATATTTCCACAAATGATCAGCTGGCAGACATATTCACTAAGCCCCCCACAGGAGTAAAACATTGCAATTTACTTGCAAGTTGGCTGTGAGTTCCTCCCTTCCAACTTGGAGGGGGGGGGGAGGGGAGGGTGTATTAAGGCAGATGTGTATATTTATGTAATAATATAATTGTAGATGATACATAGTATAAATAGGGGTAGATACACTGTAGTAAATAATGCAATTCATTGTAATTTTCTACAATTATACAAAATGACTTCATTTTCTTTCTAATGAAATTGAGAAGAAATCTTCTAGAAGCTTCACCTCATATGGCTCTCCTCAACCGTCATTAGAGCTCATTCAAGGTGAGCTCGTCTTCTTCATCTTCCTTGCTGTTTTGACAGTATTTAACTTCTTTAACAACATACAACAAACTAGAATCAGTAACAGATAAACCACATCAAACAACTCTCCAGTGTTTTATTTTTTAAGCTACAATCTGCTTTAACATCTTCGAACACTATTGCATCACAAAACAACATCACAACTAAATTATTCAATCTGCTCAAGTAATCGTCATCCAGTCACAACCTTATTTAAATAATTAAGTGCGACACATGAAGTACCAACCTATGATAGTAGATCTCACAAAAATTGTTAAATTATAAATGAGTTAATACCTGGAATGAGTTGGCCTTCTTTGCTGGTATCGGTAGATCGTATATAGACGACATATTGTTTCATAGTTGGTTGCTGTGCAGAAGAAGCTTCTCCTGATAAATTATCACCCAATGCCGCTAGAATAATGTTAGAATCAATATCAATCCCTGAAATTTCTACGGATATTAGGCAAAAGAGTCGCAAACACATAAAAAAACAATAAGTAAAATTAGAGACCACTGATTATATTAAATTGAAAGCTATCCAACCTTTTTAAGTAACTTAGCTCAGAAAAGATTTGGAGAAAGGGAACCTTTTCGGTAATTATTTTATTGTCTTTTATCCATAAATGCATTCAGAGAATTAAGAGAGGGCTATTAAAGTGTAATAATATCGAACCACATGTCATGTTTCAATCTTCTTGTCTTTTGACAACAAATATTTAGATAACAATTAAAATTTAACAGATGATATATAGCCAAATGATGAACTTACCCAAATAATGAACTTAAACCAAGAGTCGCAACTATCAGCACACAAAATTATTTGATACTTTGTGCTCGATAGTCTCAACTAAGTGTGTACAATCATTACCTCCTAGATGAAAACACAAACACCAATTGACATCTATTCTCAGATCCTTCCAAGACAAATGTAATTTGAGATTTACTCTTTTCGTTTTCAAAAAGGAGGAGTTTCAGCACTCAAAACAAGGCAAAGCAAGCAAAATTATAGTAGCCATGTCTAAGGATAGTTATATAGCAAGATGATATAAGCATAAAGATAAATAACAAGGTTCCTATCAGAAAAGTACAATTCCATGGTATACAATTTTATAATGGTAAACCAAGCTGAATATTTCAGTACTAAATTCCAAGAGAACACCAATTTTCTACAAATTTGTAGGAATATCAAACCAAATAAGGATGATATAACTATGTTTCAATCTAAGATATTACTAGGTCCTGAACTCTGGATTGGAATTGAAAAGAAAAAGAGAACTATACTCAATGATATTAATAAATAGATATTTTGCTCTTTTAACGTCCAGTATTTTTCTTCTTATCTAATTGTTGGGTTTTGATTTTTTAGCTGGTTTAACATTGGTTAGAAGTGATAAGGTTTGTCTAATAGGAGAATCTTTCAAACATATGTGCAAAAATATCATATCTTCAACAACAAAATTAAATATTCTCCCCACAATAAAATTCCTTCAAAGCCCAGAAAATACACCCATGCCTAAAATTAGAGGATAACACAAAGTTAATAATAAAAGAAAGTTAAACAATCAAATAAATAAAATCTTCTACAAAATTCCTAAAAATAAAAATTAATGATGGAGATAGAGCAAAAAGCCCTAGAAATCTTCTACAGTAACCAAAAGTTTAACGTGATACAACTTAGGGAGAATCACATCCCAAAAGCTAGCTATTAAGGTGGAAGAACCCTAGGCTATATAAACCCCACATAAGCACTTGCAGCACCAATGTGGGACTCAAGTCCCATTCCTTGGGATAGTTCATAAGAAACCACCACGCTCTGCAACGCTCTGCATCCGTCGTCTCGACGGTTGTACGCTAGACATTTCTAGCCAAGGCAAACAACCAGGGTAACCATCCAAGGCACGATGAGCACAGAGGGTAATACAACCTAGGAAAAATCATACCCTAAAATTTAGCTATTAAGGTGGGAGATACCTAGGTTATATAAACCCCACATCAACACTTTGTAGTACCTGTCACAATCCAAAATTTACTAAGGGTCGTGATGGCGCCGGACACCGCTGTCAGGCAAGCCAACCATAACTACTTAATTTAATAATTTTGAAAACTATGATTTTCCTTCAAATCGTCTAGTAAAAGATAATCTTTATAAGGTAAATAAAAGAATGTTTAGAAGTAAATACAAAATACCCCATAATCATCCCAGAACCCGGTGTCACAAGTGCATGAGGAGTTTCTAGGAAAACAAAATGTAATACAATAACTGTATAGAATATAAATTGGACTAAAAGGAAAAATACAATACTATACGGTGAAGGACACTCTGCTGGCTGCAGGTCGTCTCGCAAGATGCAGCTCATCTAACTCCCTCGCATCAACCATGTCGCTATTCCACTAAGACACACATGGACCTATGCAACAAAATGCACATCAAGTGTAGTATGAGTACGAGAACAAAGTGTACCCAGTAAGTATCTCGTCTAGCCTCGAAGAAGTAGAGACGAGAGGTCGACTTCGACACTTACTAGTTGTCCATTAAAACTATATTAATAGGATGAATAATCACGGATTTATTAAAAACTACAGTAAGCTCAAGTAAATCAAGAAAAATAAGTAAGCAACCCCTTTCATATTTAGAAGTTTCCAAATTCCAAATTCATTGTTTATTAATTTATCTGAGACCAGGGAGGCAATATCAATTTATAAGTCTCAAGCAAGCATTACAAGCATGCACAAATCATGCCAAGGTCGTACGGCTCGATCCAACAATATTTAAACTATCCACTATCGGATGGTCGAATGGAGCGAACCATAGATGCATTTATTTAATCTAATGAGGCGTTCGTCCTGTTCCACGATATATAAACACATTAAACAAGGAGCAATTATCCAAGAAAAAACTATTTATCTTTTAAAAATCAAGAAAACAATGTCTAGCCTTTTAGAAATTTATTTTTACATGTTCGATATGTTTGAAGCAATTTAAGTTGACGACAAGGTTTCAAATATTTTAGGTAAAGCATGTTTTTGGTCCTAGACTACCTGGCCTAAGCATAATAGTAGCTACGCACGACTCTCGTCACCTCGTGCGTATATAGACTCCATACATAGGCGCACATAATAAATTATTTCACCTATGAGGACAATTCCCTCTTAAAAGGTTATAAAGGAGACTCACCTCGCTCCTAAGTCTATATTCCGATTCAAGAACACGCTCAAACCTCCAATTCAGAGCCGAGTGACCTCAACTGAGCAAGCCTTACCAGACGCTACCTACCCAACTTAATATGAATAAAGGGACCATGCTCTCATTTATTCAACAAAGGAGGATAGTATATTCAATATTTTTAGTTCATTTTAGATCACAACATTAAATCCTAGAGAAGTTAGTTCCCAAGGTTCCCATAGATTTACAATTCATAGGCAACATAAGTTAAGAATTACAATATAGTTCGCACCCCGATCCGACACCGACGCATGACCCATATATATGTATATAGAGCCTCTAGGGATACAAAAGATAAATGTGAAAATGCCGCAATAAGGCCCCGACTATACCCCAAAAGTGAAAATCCAAAAATACAAGAGATGTACAATTTTGCCACTTGAAGGAGAAGGGGGCTCACGAAGATCTTTGAGAAGAAAGGTGCTCTGAGACACACGATCGGCACTATCCGCTATGGAGCCATCTACATTCTTTTTTAAAAATATAGGGCCCCCGGCAAAAGGGATGTTAGTACCATGGAATAATACTAGTATGTATAATTAAACACCATTTTACTAGAAAGAACTACCAAGCAATGACAAGTAATCACATGAGTAAATCAGTTATGCAAATCATATAATCTTTCATATAATTTCTATAACTTAGTTTGTGGCATTACTTTCATATATTCATCACTGTTCTCAATACCACCGCTATCTTGAGTGGAGTCCGATCATGACCCGACCGGTTAGGTTGCCTCATTGGAGGCATATATCTCAATCACTATTTCATTTCCCTTATCCGGAATTCAATTTCAGCACATTACCACCATGTGTGCGGTATGGTGTCTGATCACGACCCGATCGTCTAGTCCGCCTTACCTTGGCGTGGTTTCTTTCTCATTAATCATCTCACTTGAATCATTATGTATCATGTATTCAAACTAGTTCATAGGAAGTTTGGGCCAGACTTATCACATCATTTTCCATTTTCAATATTCACCTTGCAATTTGTGATCACAAGCACATGCGAAAGTAACTCAAGTTGCAAGCACAAGTAAGTGTTCACATAGTTAGCATAAAAATTCTCAGTTTTGATCTTTAGCTTATAACCTAGGCTTTTCAACACATGATTGTATACTTCATACTTTTTTAAATATCAAGAATAGTACATTACTTACATTGAGGCACATCCTTCATGTATATGTGTATATAATTGCAAATCAATCAATGTGAAACAATAATCAGTACACCAACCAATTCAAATCTTACTACACCTTCGCAAATGCCAACGGAGGTTAATTATTAACAAAAGGAGATTTTAGCCATACATAACTCAATATAGCTTTCCTTACTCTTTACAAAATTCCGGAATTCTTAGCACTTCGATCTATTGTATAAGAATTACAAATTGAATCAAGAGTTAGAAACGAGGTTGAGATTCTAGCTTGGTTTGAGAGTTTTAGCAAACACTAGAGGTGCACTGTGATCTTAGGCCCTTTTGAGAGGAATTTCTATCATTCTATACCCCCAATTACCCTCTTTATAGTTTACCACTTTGCAATATTCTATGGTGTGATATGCATGCAAGAGATTCATTTTTTCATACCCATGAATTACTCCACTAATGGTTCCTTGTGGCTGAGTGTAGAAACAAGAGTTGAGGTGAAGAAGTATTACCTCTTGGGAAGAAGATATATGTGCCTTCAATTGATTATCTTCAATGTTCTAGCGAGATCTTGTGAATCGATAGTGATAGAAGTACTTCCCCTCTCTTACTCTCTAAAAACATAAAAAATATGCTTAAAATGAGCTACTATACCGAGTATATCGATAGGGGGTTGGGATTAAAAGTTAGAAAATTAGAGCCCCGAGTCAGATCTGCGATCGCATTTGTGATCGCAAAGTCAACATACGGCTCGCAGAATGGACCGTAAAATACTCCCAAAGGAACTGGACATACTGAATGAGTTTGCGGCAGATTGCAGTCCGCATTCATGTTCTACAACTGCAAAGTGCACCATAGTACTGACCTTCACAAAATTCCAAGAAAAATATGCGACGATTATGCGATCGCATATTTGACCACATACTTGACCTTAAATGACCAACACACTGACTTACTTTGTGGCAGATTTGTGGTCCGCATACCTGTTATGCGACCGCATTCTTGATCACATTTTGCACTTTTCTGGAAAACATTATTTCTTAACTTTTTACTTTCACGGGGCCTCATACGAACGATCCAAAACTATTCAAATGGGGTAAGAACTAGTCCATACATGCTCAAAAGTTCATAATTTAATTATTAAACCAATTTCCCAATCCTAAATTCAAAAATTTCTAAAATTTACCCCCCAGGCCCACGTGCCCGAATTTCGGAAATTCTTGAAGAAAGTTGTTACACCTAACCTAAGGATAAAGAATATATTATTTCTAATAAATTCTATAATAAATTTCATGGTTAAATCTTATTTTTATCAAAACTCTAGGTTTTTCATCAAAACCTTTGATTTTTCCTAATTTTCACATGTTAATCTACCCATAATCTATGTATTTAGCTCATGTTATGTAGAAATTTCTTACCTCAAAGTGCTAGGTGAGATCCCTCTTCCAAAATCTCCAAAATCTCCCAAGAGATGAAAGGAAATGAGCGAAAAGGACTACGTATCAAAATTAATAGCTGTGCACAGGCCTTAGATGTCGCATTTGCGATACCTGGTTCATAAATGTTACAGCTGCAATCACAACAAAATGATCGCAAATACGAACATGGGCCTCCCCTGCCAAGGTTGCAAATGCGACCATTCAGTTAGAAATGCGGACACTGCTGAGGTTGCAAATGCGACCAACACATCGCAAATGCGAACTCTGCCTCAGACCAGGATCCATCGCAAATGCGAAGCCTCACTCGCAAATACGAAGTATTTCTTGCATTTGTGAGACCTGCAACTGCTGCCAAGTACACTAGAAAATCTGGTATGTTTCCAACTCCTCCCGCACGTCTGAAACTCACCCGAGGCCCTTAGGACCTTATCCAATTATACCAACATGTCCCAAAATATGATACGAACTTGCTCGAGGCCTCAAATCACATCGACAATGTCGAAATCATGAATCTCACTCCAATTCAAGCTTAATGAACTTTAAAATTTCAAACGTCTACTTTCATATCTTAAACCTATCAAATGACGTCTGTTGACCTCAAAGTTTACGCATAAGTCATATTTAATATTACGGACTTATTCCAACTTCCGGAATCGAAATCCGACTCCGATATCAATAAAGTCCACTTCCGGTCAAACTTCTCAAAGACCTCGAAATTTCTATCTTTAGCCAAATGACTCCAAAATGACCCACAAACCTCCTAATTCACTTCTAATAGCTTATATGAGTTTTCCAAACTGTAGGGTACCTGGTCTCGTATTAGACTGATGTATAGAATGCAGTAAATACTGAATGTAAAGAAGGAAAAAGATTTTCTACGTGGAAAAATCGCACAGAAAGTGATGAAAAAACCACGGCCTGCTCTTGTAGGCTATTAAATCAACTAACTTGTAGTCTACCTATTACTAGCCACTTTACAATATTTACGATTGTAAAGATTTCAAGCTAACTTGTGAAGCAACCACCATAAGCCACTCTTCCTAGTCACAACATAAACTCTAAAGTTTACGAATTTGGTTTGTTCCTAAGACAATGCTTCTAAGAAAGCAAACTAGAAATTACAATATAGAACAATTAACAATATTACAACTAAACTATGGATATATATAAGATTCATTTAGAAACTAATCCTTCGTGGTGTTATCTTCTTGTTCTTGACACACACAGTGACTTCAATGCCAGATGAATTCTTTTTCTTTTAGAGAGAATATCATTGGATGCACAAGTGATGGTGTGTCTTTTACCAGGTTGTATTATCATAAAAGATATCACAATGGATAGTGATGTCAATTCTATGGATAGTGATGTCAACTCTTGGTGTACTTCTTCCCAGTGAGAAGTAACTGTTGCACTGTCTGCACAGATACTTCTGGGCAATTGCGTTCCAGTTGGACTTTGTGCTTATGTCAGGAAATACCAACGGACCAGGTCCTATTACTTCGGTCAGGACATACAAACAGTCCAGGTCCTAGTTATGTTCCTCTTTCTATAACCATTGCCAGATGGTTACTTTGTTCTGCTCCATTTCGGCTGTGCACTTGACTTGTACTTTGATCATAAAATCATAAGGGAGCAAGTCCCTATTGTGTTCCTCTTAATATTGATTGTGTACAGTCACTGACTTGTGCTTTTGTTGGATAACCCTAAGGGACCATGCGATCAGGTCCCTGGTATGTTCCTCCATGTGGTCATTCGTCTATTTGCTGATGTTCAGGCTTCGACCAGTTCCTATGAGATGCATATCCTGTGGAGCAGATCCTCTATCTGGTTCTTCATGACAAGTTTATCAGATCATCAAAAGATAAGAAGCATAATGTTAAGTAGAAACCCATCAATTTCCCCCTTTTTGATGATGACAAACTTAAGCATGTACTAGATGTTTAGAGCAGTAATAACCAGATGATATTCCAGAACAATTATACGATGTTCCCCCTTACTCAAATTCCCCCTTAATCTCATATCTCCCAACACAGGTCTTCCCTACACAACAACCATGTTATCTCAATTCCCGACACAACAACCATGTTAATTCCCTACACAATAGCCATGTTAACTTTTATTTCCCCCATTTTGGCATCATAAAAAAGAGACGCTATGAGGAAGAGCACAAGTAGGCAATAAGCATAAAGAAGTCTAACATAGCTAGCTCATGTGCACACAACATGACTGAAAAGAGAAGCCAGAGGAACACAATATTGTATAGGCAAAGAAAAGGGAGTTGTTTGATTAATGTTTACATTGGATTGAGCAAGTCAGGAGAAATAAAGGTTAAGTTCAACATGCCATCAAAACTAAAAAAAAAAGAAGTAAACATAGGCAAAACAGTAGCCACAGGATGTTGGAGCAAAAATAACTTGACACTAAGAGAGTTCTAGGAGACACTAGACGAAGAGGGCTTGGAGGAAAAGGTAACAATGGTTTTGAGAACCAGGTCTAGTCTAGCATTTGCAACCAGTTGTTCTTCAAGTAATTGAGCTTGAAATCGCTCGTTTTCCTTTCTTTGCTGGGAAATCTCCTCATGTACAGAATCAAGTACCTTAGCTACTTGGCTAAGCTGGTCTCCAGTATGGCATTTTGAACCCTCAACCTTCTCAATTCCTCAGAGGCTACATTTTGAGCGTTTATCATCTGAGAAATGGTCGGGATGCTCCAACCATCTTTTTCTATGCATTCACATTCTTCTAGAGTGGTCTTGGAGAAGGTCTGCATGCGTGTGCCTACTCTAGGATTTCCCAAGGGGACCTTGTAGAATCTGAACACTTGAGTGAGGAGAAATCCATAAGGTAACCCATGATTTCCACCCTTAAAATTTGCCACCTTTTGCATATGATCTATCATGATTAACTGGCAAATTGATTGGCACAAACTCATCAAACGCCTCCATAAGGACCAAATCTGATTTTGTAGCAGTGGAGCACCTCTCAGAGCTAGGTAGGAGTACTTTATTGACCAGTTCAAAGACAAGCTGGTACTCAGGAAGAAATACATCCTTATAGAAATGTTCCCCTGTTAGTTAGCTTGATCTTTCATGAAGGCTCTCCAAAAGTTTATTCCACAGGCATCCTTAACTGAGGACACACCTTCACCAAAGAATTCTGAGAATTTTACCCAATGTTGAGGAATCGAATACAATATCCATTCCATTTACAAGCACATAGATGTGATCCTCCTCAATAGTAAAAAGAGATGCAAAGAAGGTTTGCACCACATCTTCGTATACCAGAGGCATGCTCCCTTCAAACATGTGTTCCCATTGTTGAAACTCCACAATCTCCAGAATTTGTCTCATTCCTTCCATTTAAGAAATTGTTGGATTAAATGTTAGACCCCACAACACTTTTTAAGTTCTTAATATTTGCTTCCACTGAACACCATCACAGGTTAAGGACATTGTTGAAACAGGTACCTTAATGATTTCCCTTTCTCGTTTGGTGGTCTCTCGGCAGACTTTCTTTTCTATCTTGCTGCCCTTACAATATTAGCCTCAAACACAACTGGCTCAATTTTACTCTGTTTAGACTTGCTGCTGTGCTTCTCAGATGACCTGTTTTGTTCCTCAATAGTTTCCTTAATTATCACGGATTGTTGCACCAGGTTCCCGAGAAGCATCTTTGTCTATCTAGTTTACTGACACACTCTTGATGAAATCCTTTGGATTTATTTTCCTCATTTTCCTTGTCTTGACGCTTCTCTTACTTTTCTATTATGAGGATTTAAAATTCTCTTACTGTAGTGATCTGGTGATGGGTGATTTTGAGGAAGACTCCAAGAGCTTGGAATGCACAAGAGGTGCATTTGCATGGAAGTGAATCAAGTTCAGCAGAAGACTTTTTTGAAAGTATCTCACGAGCCAAGGACTCAAAGAGTGTTGTGGTTCTTATGTCTCCTAGGAATGGTATTTCTTCCCCTTGATACTTTGAAGAGAGATAAGCTACTTAGACTCTTAGAAGATATAGCCATAGTGTTATGAGCAGCTTATTTTCTGCTGACTCCTTGAGAGTCACCGAGTCCAACATGGAGGTGTTCAGGTACTGGTCAAGATCATCTTCAAGGTCTTCTGATACTCGAGGAGTAAAACCTCCTATGTGATCCTTGATGAGATCGTAGGATTGACTAGACATAGGATTTTCAAAATAGTGGTAAACAAGGTTTATTAGAAATGGAAAAACTGTAGGGGTGGAGGAGGAACCAGAAGTGTATAAAGTGGTAGAAAGCATAAAATAATGATGCTCTGGGAATGCTTTCAAGGATGAAGAAGAAGTGGGAGCAGTGTTAATGGGAGGGGAATGAGAAGATTGTCTGATCACCATTTGATGAGTACTTAGTAGATGAGTAGAGAGAGAAAGGGATAGATGGGAAGAGGATTCTAGCTATACACAGGGGATGAAGGTTCATGATTTGCCGAGAGAGAGGGAGAGAGAGAGAGAGAGAGAGAGAGAGAGAGAGAGAGAGAGGAACATTTTTGTTGGAAGAAGAACTAATGATGAGTGGGGAGCGAAATAGGATCTGTATAGTTCTGAAGACAATGGTAGATTTGTGGGGAAGTGTTACCATGCAGAGGGGATGACAGGATTTGACGGACAAGACATAACACACAGACATTGAAAGTCGAATTATGTGGTAGCTGAATTATAAAATATTTATATGCTTTTTTTTGATAAAAAAAGGTATGCTTAATTAAGTACATTACTACTAACCTCAGATTTAGGAACCTGATGCCAGAGAACAAGGTTTTAGCAGCTCCCCCCTTGCAGTTCATAATTGTACCTTTAGCTTCTATGATTATCATGCGTGTATACCTATAATTGTATTGATTTGAGTTAGGCTTGGTCTGAAAACACTTTAACTACGTTTACCTGAAGGTGTCTTACACATCCAACGGATGGAGAATTGGGTTCTTCATTAGATTCTTCTGATCTCGTTTTGCACCTTGATTTATCCGGGATATTCTCTACTTTAGGATTTGATGTAGATATCTGGAGTTTGGTCTTCTATTTTTTTAGTGCTTTCCACCAATCAATCGCTCCTTCATATTGACACTCAGAAGAGGATCTCATCCTTCAATGTGTTTGCAATTTCTCTCTAGTAGTTAATGAGGTCATTTCATCTTGCTTCCTTGTCTCCCAGAATATGAAGCATGAATCATGACAGGTGCACTTTGGTTTCCCAATTTGAGACAGAAGTTGGTTGAAGAGAGACATATGGAGGTTAATTTGATTTCCTTATAATTTTTGTTTTGCTGCTTATGTAGTGCCATGAGCTGCATCAATACTTCTTCCTTCAGCATTAGTGGTAGCAAATGACGTATCGGGTTCTTTGTGAGACATGGAAGACGATGTTGCGTTGACCCTCTCCAGTCTCCTTCATCTTGCTCACCTTATCATCCTCTTGATTTGAAGCCTCAGATATTTCTCAGAGAAAAGATTGGTTCATCATATTAATCCTCATGGTTTCTTTCTTGTCAAGGGGGAGTATCTTGATAAATACCCCATGAACATCTCCGGTCTTTTAGTACTTCCTTTGTTGGAAATCTTTTGGCCTTGTTTTGTGAGTTGTTCCCTAGAAGGATTTCTTCACTCATATTTTTTCATTGTGCTTCCCAAGCTGATCCTTCCTTTTTGGCAGAAACAAAGCATGTTCTTCCAATTGACGGTTCCTGGCGAGTTTTGGTTTTAGGAGGGACCTGGTTCGACACCTATTTTCAAAGTAGAGAGAAGTATTCATTCCTTTTGCCCAGAATTTTTGGTGATTCCATAGGCGATGAGCACTATCCATGCATCACTTTCCAATTCCGTCTTTTCCTACTCGAGTGCCAAAGGAACTGATGCATGAAAACTATTCATATATTTTTCATAGCTAATAATAATTTTTAAATAAAATAAATAATTATTATGCTCAAAACTCATATTTTCTAACAAGTATTGTAGGAAGAAGAATTACCATAGACAAGACAAAATATGGAAGTCTAGAGAAAAATAATGGAACAAAGAAAAGAGAAGAAATGAAGCGAGGATTCATCAAGGCTTTAACTCAAGATTCATCAAGGCTTTAACTCAAGAATCATCAAGGCTTTATCTCAAGATCCATCTATGCTCACAACTCTATAAATATGCTATCAACGCTTAAGAGAAATTATAAAATATTATGGAGTAGACATTATTATCTTGGTCTCTCACTCTCTTTCACTTAAGTTTTCTTGTAGTCTTTTGCAAGCAAAAATAATACTCTTTCAAGATTTCTTCTTTATCGTCTTTGTGAGATTTAAATACTCCGTAATGGAGTAATCTCTTTTGTTGGGATAGTTGATGAAGCTTGATATATATTTTTATAATATTATTTCTGTTAAATACATCCTTGGCTTGAAATTTTCCTTGTATAATTCATACTGTGCTGAAATAATAGTTTCTAACTAATCATTATTATCACTTATATATATTTTATTTAAGTTATCATTATATTAATTTTGTAATTCATAAGAAGCAAAATTAATATATAATAACCAATGAATAAAATAGTAGAGTGAGAATAATTTTTGTAAAACTTTTATTTCAAATTTGTAATCTTGTTTGTCTCAGTTTTAATTCTCGCGGAGGGATTGTTGTAGGAAAGATTACTGATTTAGTGAAAATATTCTCACGAAGTTTTCACTACCTATTACCACAATTCAAGCAACAAAGTATTTCTCTTTGATCGTCACTAGTTTTAAATCATTTAAGTGCATAACCTCAAGAAAAATGCAGTGCTATTCTTCCTTTTCCATGTACTTTGGGAGTTCTATATCACTCTGTGACTCTGGAGCTTTAATAAATTTGATGCCATTTTCTATATTCAGAAAATTAAATCTTGGTGAAATGAAAGAATAAGTGTGTGTCTTCAGTTTGCAAATCAAAGTACTAAGAAACCTAAGGGAATAATTGAAAATGTACTCGTAAGAGTAGATAAATTTGTTTTCCCTGTAGATTTCGTAGTGCTTGAAATGAAAGAATTTCCTGATGAACCAATTATTTTGGGTAGACCATTTCTTTCTACAGGTAGAACAATCAAAAATGTCCATCAAGGATAACTAATCTTGAGAGTTGATGAAGAAAGAGTAATTTTTGATATGCAAAAGATACTAAGATTTTCAGGAGATGAAACATCATCTTCGTGCTTTTCAATTGACTAGATTAGTTATCTTGCATATGAATTTAAAGACGATCAATTAATGTCAGACTCAATGGAGAGATGCTTGACCAAATTAGGTACCATAGAAGATGATGATCCCACAATCAGGAGTGAAGCTGAAATATTGGAAATGGATTCCTATAACATGGAGATACAACCAGAAGAAGTTCAAGCGAAAATTGAACTCAAAGTTCTCCCTTCCCATTTAAAATATGTTTATCTTGAGCAAGAATTATGTCCAGTGATTATATCATCTTATTTGACTGCAGAACAAGAAGAAAAATTAATTGAAGTATTGAAAGCTCACAGAGGAGCCTTGGGATGGACTATAGAAGATATCAAAGGGATTAATCCAGCTATTTGTACGCACATAATCCTTATGGAGGATAGCTACAAGACAATAGTCCATCCCCAAAGGAGATTGAATCCAGCAATGCAGGATGTGGTAAAAAGGGAGATCGTAAAGCTTGTGGTGGCAAGTATTATCTATCCCATTTCAGACATCCCTTGGGTAAGCCCAGTTCAGGTAGTACCAAAGAAAGAAGGTATGGCTATTATAAAAAATTGAAAATAATGAACTCATACCTACCAGGACCGTCATAGGATCACAGTGATGCTACTAGAAAAGATCATTTTCCTTACCATTTATTGATCAAATGTTGCAAAGAATTGCAGGCTATGATTTTTACTGTTTTCTTGATGGCTATTCAGGATATAACCAGATATCAATTGCACCCGAAGATCAGGAAAAGACAACCTTCACTTGTCCCCATGGAACATATGCCTACAGAAGAATGCCATTTGGTCTGTGCAACGCTCTTGCTACATTTCAGCGTTGCATGTCAGCAATATTTTCTGACATGACTGAAAAGTTCCTAGAGATCTTTATGGATGAATTTACACTCTTTGGCAAAATATTTGAGGATTGTCTTCACCACTTGACCTTAGTTCTTAAAAGATGTGAAGAGACAAACTTGATTTTTAATTGGGAAAAATGTCATTTTATAGTTACTGAGGGAATTGTTTTAGGACATAAAATCACTGCTAAAGGGATAGAAGTTGATAAGGCAAAAATTGATCTAATAGCAGGATTACCTCCTCCAACAACTGTTAAAGGCATTAGAAGATTTCTGGGTCATGCAGGTTTTTACAGACGGTTCATAAAAGACTTTTCAAAGATTTCAAAACCGCTTACGAACCTGCTGATGAAAGATGCTAAGTTTGATTTTTCCAAGGCTTGCATAAATGCTTTTGAAACTCTTATGAAAAAATTATCAACTGCACCTATAGTTGTATCCCCTGATTGGAACCAACCTTTTGAGGTCATGTGTGATGCAAGTTTCATAGAAGTTGGAGCTATTTTAGGCCAGAGAAAGGTTAAGATTTTTCGTCCCATTTACTATGCCAGTAGAACAATGAATGAGGCTCAACTGAATTATGCCACTACAGAAAAAGAGTAATTAGCAGTAGTATTTACATTTGATAAATTTCTTCCATATTTGATATAAATGTCACTATTTTTATTGATCATGCGGCTTTAAAATACCTTTTAGCAAAAAAGGACGCTAGACCTAGATTATTAAGATGGATTTTACTTCTTCAAGAATTTGACCTTGAGATAAAAGATAAGAAAGGAACATAAAATTAGGTAGCTGACCATTTGTCTAAATTAGAAAAACCTCACATTGGATCTTGTGATATAAAGGAAGAGTTTCCTGATGAACACATTTTTTCAGTTAACTCAGTTGTGACTCAAACACCCTGGTTTGCAGATATTGCAAATTACTTGGTTGGAAAATGGACACCCCAAGATCTCTCTTACCAGCAAAGAAAATCTGATGCTAAATATTATCTGTGGAATGAGCCTTGTTTAAAATTTGTGCAGATAACATTATCAGAAAATGCGTACTTGAAGAAGAAATGAACAACATTCTACATCATTGCCATGACGGAACAGTAGGAGGTCATTATGCAGCAAATAGAACCGCCTTTAAAGTTTTAGAGGCGGGATTCTTTTGGCCTACACTTTTCAAAGATGCTAGAACATATGTTTCAACTTGTGATAGATGCCAAAGAACAGGTAACATCACGAGGAGAGATGATATGCCTTTGCAGTTAATACAAGTTTGTGAAATATTTTACGTTTGGAGAATAGACTTCATTGGTCCTTTTCCTTCGTCGTATTCTTATGAATACATTCTTGTGGCGGTAGATTACGTATCAAGATGGGTTGAAGCCATTCCAACAAGGAAAAATGATGCTCGAACGGTGTGTGAATTTCTAAGAAAAAATATTTTTACCAGATTCGGCACACCTCGAGTCATTATTAGTGATCAAGTAACCCACTCCATGAACAAGCAATTTCCTTGTTACTAGCAAAATATGGTGTAACTCATAAAACAGGTACACCATATCATGCTCAGACACAAGGAAAAGTTGAAGTTTCTAACCGAGAATTAAAAAGAATATTTGAAAAGACGGTTGGAATTTCTCGTAATGACTGGGCCTTAAAATTAGATGATGCATTATGGGCATATTGAACGGTGTTCAAAACGCCAATTGGTACATACCCATATAGATTAGTCTTTGGAAAAGCTTGTCATTTACCAGTTGAGCTTGAACATATGGCCTTTTGGGCACTAAAAGCATTAAATTGTGAACTGACCTCTACCTCAAAGAACAGGTTTATGCAGGTAAATAAGCTAGATGAGTTGAGAATGGAGGCATATGAGAATGCAAAGATTTTCAAAGGAAAAACAAAAAAATGGCACGACAATCTGATTAAGAGAAGAGTTCAAGATTGGAGATTTGGTGCTTCTATACAACAGTAGATTAGAACTTTTTCCAGGGAAGTTTAAATCTCGTTGGACTGATCCTTTCCTGGTTACAAACGTCACACCCTATGGAGCAGTTGAGATCCAACAACAGGAGGACGGTAACAAAGTAAATGGAGAAAATAAATTTAAAGTTAATGGGCACAGATTAAAGCTATATGTCAATGGAGGATTTGATTAAAAATGTATCTGCAATAATCATCAGGTGATTTAACAAAAAAGAATTTTCATATTAATATAGCTATGTTTATTTTTTTATCATTTCACTTTTATTATATTTTATCATTAAACTAACTAGTGCATAAAACACTAACTATTTTTTTGTCTTTGTTTTTGAAGGTTACTGAAATAGAAAAGAGAAAAAATAGAACGGAGAAAAAATAAAACCAAATACATCTGGCAGTTTGGTAGATAAATGTATTTTAATATATATATGATTTATATGCATATGTTAGTATTTCTTTTTATATACACTAGTGGTACATAACTTTATTTACGTATCTCCATAGATTTCTTGTTCGGTTCTTTGCCATTGTCGTAATATTTTGAACCGAATATTTCTTTAATTTTTTTAGTTTAATCAGAAAATAAGTTGTCTAAATACTTGATTTTCTCTATAAAAAGATTGAGACTTAGGAAAGACAAATTTAGTTGAGTACCATGAGATGTATAACTTACTTTCTTAAACTCATACTTGTTTATTGTTTATTAAAATCATAGTGTTTATTGATTCCAAGTGCATTGTGTGGTCAGTTTATATTATCTAGTTCTCATGTCTATTTTAAATCTATAACTTTCCTTGAGTGTGGTTTGAGGCAAAATAATAGGAAGATTTTTGAGTTGGGAAATGAAAGTAGGCCGTCATTGTTAAACCATGGCCAAAATTTACCCCCCTTGATTATATCTATCCCTAGTTAACCCCGTTGAGCCTAAATAAATTATCTTTGTTTATTTCGAACTTTAACCCATAGCTTATTTGTTATGATATTTTTGAGTACCATTCATTGAGTGGAAAGAATAACTGTGAAATTAGTGGCACTTAAAAAATTTAAAATTAGTGGAAAGAATTATTGTGAAAAAAGAGGCAACAGGGTGATTGTTGAGCTTACTGATTTAAGCTACCAAAAAAAAAATATAAATGTGTGTTGCTCTTGAAATCTAGTTTTAAAAAAAAGAAGAGAAAAAAACAAAAAAAGAAGAAGAGAGAGACGGGAGGTTGATTTTTTTATGCGGAAGGTTGTTGTGCTTAAAAGCTAATATAAATATAGTGCCTATAGGGACATAAGTCACTCTTATTCATATATATCATACCCGTCCGTAAGGCTACATTATAACCATATAAAGTCCTACATGATCTCGACTCAAGATCTCCTATATTAATGGATAATCACATTATAGTCAAGCTTATGACAATTTATGGTAACATGAGGTACTTCTTTGCTGAGAACGAGAGTTTTCTTTAATTATTTTTTCTCTATGCCCTTCTTTGTTCTATAATGATATATACTATGGGCATCTTACTCATTGGAGAGAGACGCTTGAGATTAGAAAATATTATGATTTCAATTTGCAATAGGTGAACATGAGTGCAGTTAAAGGTTGTTTAAATTTATGAATTGGTTTTAGTTGAATTTTGTCAATCCAAAGTTGATATGATCTTCCTTCGTGTGTTTTAACAATGTTATTTGTGTTTGTGTATTTGAGGACGAACAAATATTCAATTATAGGGGAATTTGATATCATAAAAATTATTCATATATTTTTCATAGGTAATAATATTTTTTTATATAAAATAAATAATTATTATGCCCAAAACTCATATTTTCTAACAAGTATTGCAGGAAGAAGAATTACCATAGACAAGACAAAATATGGAACTCTAGAGAAAAATAATGGAATAAAGAAAAGAGAAGAAATGAAGCGAGGATTCATCAAGGCTTTAACTCAAGATACATCAAGGCTTTAACTCAAGAATCATCAAGGCTTTAATTCAAGATCCATCTAGACTCACAACTCTATAAATACTCTAGCAACACTTAAGAGAAATCATAAAATATTAAGGAGTAGACATATTATCTTGGTCTCTCACTCTCTTTCACTTAAGTGTTCTTGTAGTCTTTTGCAAGCAAAAATAATACTCTTTCAAGATTTCTTCTTTATCGTTTTTGTGAGATTTAAATACTCCTTAATGGAGTAATCTCTTTTATTGGCATAGTTGATGAAGCTTGATATATATTTTTATAATATTATTTCAGTTAAATACATCATTGGCTTGAAATTTTTCTTGTATAATTCATACTGTGCGAAATAATGGTTTCTAACTAATCATTATTATCACTTCTATATATTTTATTTAAGTTATTATTATATTAATTTTGTAATTCTCACGAAGCAAAATTAATATATAATAACCAATGAATAAAATAATAGAGTGAATAATTTTTGTAAAACTTTTATTTCAAATTGGTATTCTTGTTTGTCTCAGTTTTAATTCTCACGGAGGGATTGTTGTAGGCAAGATTACTGATTTTAGTGAAAATATTATCACGATGTTTTCACTACCTATTAGCAAAATTCAAGCAACAACGTATTTTGCATTGGTCGTCACTAGTTTTAACTCATTTAAGTGCATAACCTCACGGAGTGCTATTAATTGACTTTTTCTTATTGAGCAAATATAATTGTATTAGCAATAAGCAATTATTCTTTAGAGAAATACATGTAGAAATTGAGATTTTATTATAATAATATTATCAAGTGAATTCAACGATTCCCAACTCTTTTTAAATTATTAATCTTTCGGAAATTATTTGTTTTGCATTAATTAATTAACAAATTTTAACACTCACCTTTCATCAATTTGGTTCTCTCAAATAGTAGTAAAAATATTAAAAGTCTTTAGCCTAGTGTCACGACCCCAATCCGGTCGTGATGGCGCCCAACATATTGCTTGGCAAGCCCGACCATTCAGCCAATATTCCGAGCTACGAGCTCGCATCCTTATTTCACAAATCATTTACAGCGAAAAGAATCTGAAATATTTTAGCAGTTTAATAGAAAATATCCCAACAACCAATACACAATATCCCCCCACAGATATGGGGGTCGCGAGTCAAGAACCTCTACCAGAATAGTGTAATAAATACAAAAATATCTCATAATCTGAGTATGCGGAAATAAAAAAAATACAGGAAATAGAATGGAGAGTCGGGTCCTGCGGACGCCATGCAACTACCTCGACAAGCTCCGGATAATACTCTGAAAAGCAGCTAAGATGATCAACTCTACCCTGCGGTACCTGAATCTGCAAACAATGTGCATGGAGTATGGGGTGAGTCTACCAACTTAGCGAGTAATAAGAATGTATAAAACCCTGAAGATAAGAAATCACGAAATAACACAAAATGAAGCCATCTAGCAGTTCTTTACAGTACAACCCTATGAGATATATATATAAAGCAACAATAATTAAATGCATGAGATGCAATGCAATGCATGACTACTGCGGAATGTGTAGTCCTATCCATTTGGGTACCCGCACTCACTATGGGGGTTCAGACTCAGGAGGGGCTCCTACAGCCCAAGCGCAATATTATAGTAACTTACGCTGCGGTGCACAACCCGATCAACTATCAGTCCAGCTATATGCATGCAAGCCTCACATGCACATATATCTTACCATTTTTAGTTCCGTTTATCAGAAATTATAGAATTAGGTGTCAAACTTGAATATTTACCAAATTGTGTTTAAACAGTGTTCTAGTGCACGAATGATGTCATGAAAACATGCTATAATTCATAGAAGCAATGATAACGATCCTCAGGGGATCCAAATAATCGACACACTGCCCAAATAGGATCATAACCATCCAAGTAGGAGGTTTACCAGCTCATCGATAGCCAACAACACGGTACAAAGCCACCTGGTCGGACTAAGCCATAGCCCCTTATCATAATCGACGTCGCACTCACAGTAGAGTACGTGTCTCGCCTCAATACAGCGTCACAATGTGTTATATTGGGGGTCTCAAACCCTCGGGTCATCATCTACACCCATTACTCACCTCAAGCCGGCCGCAAACTAGCTCGCAATGCCTTTCCCTCAAGAATCAACCTCCGCGGATGCCAAATCTGATCAAAATCAATAAGAATGCATCAAAATAGGCTAATGGAACATAACCCAATTGAAATAACTCAAAATACACCCAAAAACACGAAGTTGGGAAAACCCGAGCCCCGGGCCCACTTCTCAAAAAATTATAAAATTCAAATTTTCAGAATCCTCATCTCGCTACGAGTCCACACATATAAAATTCATCAAAATCGGAGTCCAATTGCTCCTCCAAATCTCCAATTTTCATTTGAAATTTCAAGCTCTAGTTCATCAACTTTTATATCCAATTTCAGAGAATTAATGGTTGATTCTTCAATAAGATGACGTATTTAGACCACAAGACTTACCTCCAATTACTTCTCGTCGAAATCCCCTTCAAAATCCGTCAACAAGCTCTCAAGGTATTGTAAAAATAGAGGAAATAATATGAAGCTCGTGGATGAAGTAACCCTTAAAACTTAACTGCCCAGGTGACTTTTCCTCTATGCGATCGCGAACTTCCTCCTGTGATCGCATAGAAAAACTTCTCAGGCCTCCCATAATGGCCTATGCGAACGCGACCTTAACCCTGCGATCCCACTGCTTCATCCCTAAACCTACGCGATTGCAAACAACCCTTTGCGAATGCAGATCACAACTCCCTCAACCTACACGATCGCACCCACGAACACGCGATCACATTGAACAACCTCAGAACTCCTGCCAGGATTTCTAGGCAATCGCAAAGCCAAACCTGCGATCGCATAGAACACATGCTGAACCTTCAAAATCTGCAACATTTCCCAACTTCAAATCCTTCCGTCAACCATCCGAAATCACCCCGAGGCCCCCGGGACCTCAACCAAAAGTACCAACACGACTTAATACCTCATTTAAACTTGCTCGGGCCATAAAAATACTAACATAAACACCAAAAATCACCGAAATGATCAAATTCAACTCTAAGATAAGCTATAACTCTTCAAAATCATATTCGATCCTAAACCCGACCTAAAAACTTCCGAATGATGTGAAAATTTGCCCTCATATCCAAAATTAACTAAAGAAGCTACTACAGCTCTTGGAATTCCATTCCGACCCCCGGATCAAAATCTCACCTATCAACCGGGATTTGCCAAAATTCGAACTTAGCCAATTCAAGCCTAATTCTACACCAAACCTCCGAATTCACTTCCGTTTTCACTCCTAAGTCATAAATCCTTCCCCAAAACTAGTCGAGTCGTCGGAAATCCGTTCCGAGCCCTCTAAATCATAGGTCAACATCGGGTTCACTTTTCTAACTTATGCTTTCCTTAATGATACTATTTGTCTTATTTCTATCCAATTTCAAATCGAACCACATCAAACTCACCCAACACATATATCAACACACGGGGAAACATAATATTGGGATAACGGGGCTGAAATACAAAAGACGATGGGTCGGGTCGTCACATCCTCCCCAACAAAGACAAACGCTCGTCTTCGAGCGGGGCAAGAAACATACCTGGAGTCTCAACCAAGCGAGGATATCTGCTCCGCATCTCCTGATCGGTCTCCCAAGTGGCCTCCTCCACGGGCCGACCTCTCCATTGCACCTTTACCGAAGCTATGTCTTTTGATCTCAACTTCCGTACCTGACGACCCAAAATAGCCACCGGCTCTACATCATACGTCAAATCCTCATCCAGCTGGATCGTGCTGAAGTCTAATACGTGAGACGGGTCCCCAACATACTTTCTGAGCATAGAAATATGAAACACCGGGTGAACCCCCGACAAATTGGGTGGCAAAGCAAGCATATAGGTCGCTTCCCCAATCCTCTTGAGTATCTTAAAAGGTCCAATGAACACTCTTCCCTTTCTTTCCAAACCTCATCATGCCTATCATAGGCGAGACCTTCAACAGAACCTTTTCGCCCACCATATAAGATACATCCTGAACCTTCCGGTCCGCATTACTCTTCTGACGTGACTGAGCTGTACAAAGTCTCTCCTGAATAACTTTCACTTTCTCCAAGGCATCCCAGACTAACTTTCACTTTCTCCAAGGCATCCCAGACTAACTTTCACTTTCTCCAAGGCATCCCAGACTAACTCTGTCACCATCACTACCAATAGTCACATCTCTGGCATCGTCATGCTGGACCCTGTCCTTCAGGACAAGCAAATGTGGGTCATCATACTGGCGCTCCCTGATGCGCTCATACAAAGAAGACCAAGAAACCACACAAGCCAACACCCGACTAGGCTCTGAAATATCTAATCTCACCATCCGATTGGCCAAAGCTTTAACATCAACTGCAAGGGGCCTCTCCCCAACTGGAATGTACGGAAACTACCCATACTCACCGCCTTTTGGCTTAGAGCATTGGCCACCACATTGGCCTTCCTCGGGTGATACAATATGGTAATATCATAGTTCTTAAGTAACTCAAGACATATCCTCTGTCTCAAATTCAGATATTTTTGCTTGAACAAGTGCTGAAGTCTGCGATGATCCGTATACACCTATACGCCATATAGATAGTGCCTCCAAATCTTCAAAGCATGAACTATAGCAACCAACTCCAAATCATGAACAAGGTAGTTTTTCTCATGGGGCTTCAACTGCCGAGAAGCATATTTAATCAATCTACCCTCTTGCATAAAAACACAACCAATACCAATCCTCGAAGCATCACACTATACTGTATAAGAACCTGGAGCTGCTTGAAACACTAACACTGGAGCCGTAATCAACAATGACTTGAGCTTTTGGAAGCTCTCCTCGCACTCATCAGACCACACAAATGGGGCATTCTTCTGCGTCAACTTCGTCAAGGGCGAAGCAATTGACGAAAAACCCTGAACGAACCTACGGTAATAACCCGCCAAACCAACGAAACTCCGAATCTCAAAAGCTGATAACGGTATAGGCCAACTCTGCACCACCTCAATATTCTTTTGGTCAACCTGAATACCATCACTGGACACCACGTGTCCTAGAAAAGCCCCAGAACTGAGCCAGAACTCACACTTAGAGAACTTTGCATACAACTTCTCCTCCCTCAACCTCTGCAATACTACCCTCAAATGCTGCGCGTGCTCCTCCTGGATACGCGAGTAAACAAGAATATCATCAATAAACACAACCACAAAAGAATCCAGATACGACCGTAATACATTGTTCATCAAGTGCATAAATGCTGCTGGGGAATTAGTTTGCCCGAATGACATAACCAGAAATACATAATGCCCATATCTCGTCCTGAAAGCTATTTTCATGATATCAGAATCTCTAATCTTCAGCTGGTGATAGCCTGAACGAAGATCAATCTTCGAGAATATCTTTCATCCCTGAAGCTTGTCAAACAAATCCTCAATGCGGGGTAGTGGATACTTATTCTTTACTGTCACTTTGTTCAACTGTCTGTAATCAATGCACATTCTCATTGTGCCATCCTTCTTCTTAACAAATAACACTGGTGCGCCCCACGGCGACACACTTGAGCGAATGAACCCCTTATCTAGGAGTTCCTGCAGCTGCTCCTTCAACTCCTTTAACTCTGTTGGTGCCATATGATAGGGAGGAATAGAAATGGGCTGAGTGCCCGGCACCAAATCAATACCGAAGTCAATATTCATGTTCGGTGGCATGCCCGGCAAGTCCGCTGGAAATACATCAGGAAAATCCCTCACCACGGGAACCGAATCAAGACTAGTAGTCTCAGCTCCAACATCCCTTACAAATTCAAGATATGACAAACATCCTTTCCCAACCATCCGCTGGGCCTTCAAGATAGAGATTACCCTGCTGGGTGCATTATCCGTCGAACCATGCCACACGATCCCCGGGATACCCGACATTGCCAAAGTGACTGTCTTGGCATGACAGTGTAGAATAGCATGGCATGGTGATAGCCAATCCATGCCCAGAATAACATCAAAATCTACCATGCTCAAAAGCAGCAAGTTAACTCGGTTCTCCAGACCATCAATAGTAACAAGACAGGACCGATACACGTGGTCCACAATAATGGTATCACCCACCGGGGTAGATACATGCATATGCAATGATAGACACCCTCGGGTAGTCCCCAAATGATGAGCAAAGTAAGCAGATACATATGAATAAGTGGATCCGAGATAAAATAAAACTGAGGCATCCCTGTGGCATACTGAGATAATACCTGTGATCATTGCGTCTGAAGCAACAACATCTGTCATGTCAGGAAGTGCATTCACCCAATATTCTGAGATACGAGCTCGCATCCTTATTTCATAAATCATTTACAGCGAAAAGAATCCAAAATATTTTAGCGGTTTAATAGAAAATATCCCAACAACCAATACACAATATCCTCCCACAGATCTGGGGGTCACGAGTCAAGAGCCTCTACCAGAATAGTGTAATAAATACCAAAATATCTCATAATCTGAGTATGCGAAAATAACAAAAATACAGGAAATAGAATGTAGAGTCGGGTCCCACGGACGCCGTGCAGCTACCTCGACAAGCTTTGAATAATACTCTGAAAAGCAGCTAAAATGATCAACTCTGCCCGGCGGTACCTGGATCTGCACAGAAGGTGCAGGGAGTATGGGGTGAGTCTTCCAACTCAGCGAGTAATAAGCATGTATAAAAACCAAAGATAAGAAAATCACGAAATAACACAAATGAAGCTATCTAGCAGTTCTATACAGTACAACCCTCAGAGATATGCATATAAAGCAACAGTAATTAAATGCATGAGATGCAATGAAATACATGACCACTGCGAAACGTGCAGTCTGATCCATTTGCGTACCCGTGCTCACTGTGGGGGTTCAGACTCCGGTGGCGCTCCTACAGCCCAAGCACAATATCATAGTAACATACGCTGCGGTGCGCAACTCGATCCACTATCAGTCCAGCTATATGCATGCAAGCCTCACATGCACATATATCTTACCGTTTTTAGTTTCGTTTATCAGAAATTATAGATTAGGTGTCAAACTTCAATATTTACCAAATCGTGTTTAAACAGTGTTCTAGTGCAGGACTGATGTCATGAAAGCATGCTATAATTCATAGAAGCAATGATAAAGATCCTCACAAGATCCAAATAATAGGCACACAGCCCAAATAGGATCATAACCATCCAAGTAGGAGGTTTACGGCTCATCGATAGCCAACAACACGGTACAAAGACACTCGGTCGGACTAAGCCATAGTCCCTAATCATAATCGACCTGCACTCACAGTAGAGTACGTGTCTCGCCTCAATACAACGTCACATTGTGATATACCGGGGTTTCAAACCCTCTGGTCATTATATACACCCATTACTCACCTCAAGCCGGCCGCAAACTAGCTCGCAATGCCTTTCCCTCAAGAATCAACCTTCGCGGATGCCAAATTTGATCAAAATCAGTAAGAATGCGTCAAAATATGTTAATGGAACATAACCCAATCGAAATAACTCGAAATACACCCAAAAAAACGAAGTTGGCAAAACCCGAGCCCCGTGCTCACTTCTCGAAAAATTACAAAATTCACATTTTCAGAATACCCGTCTCGCTACGAGTCCATATACATAAAATTCATCAAAATCGGAGTCCAATTGCTCCTCCAAATCCCCAATTTTCATTTGAAATTTCAAGCTCTAGTTCATCAACTTTTACACCAAATTTCAGAGAATTAATGGTTGATTCTTCAATAAGATGACGTATTTAGATCACGAGACTTACCTCCAATCACTTCTCATCGAAATCCCCTTAAAAATTCATTAACAAGCTCTCAAGGTATTGTAAAAATGGAGGAAATAATATGAAGCTCGCGGATGAAGTAACCCTTAAAACTTAACTGCCCAGTGACTTTTCCTCTGCGCGATTGCGAACTTCCTCCTGCGATCGCATATAAAAACTTCTCAGGCCTCCCACAATGGCCTATGCGAACGCGACCTTAACCCTGCGATCGCACTGCTTCATCCGCTAAACCTACGCGATCGCAAACAACCCTCTGCGAATGCAGAGCACAACTCCCTCAACCTACACGATCGCACCCACGAACACGCGATTGCATTGAAAAACCTCAGAACCTCTGCCAGGTCTTCTACGCGATCCCAGAACCAAACCTGCGATCGCATAGAGCAATTGTCTGCAACTGCCGAACCTTCAAAATCTGCAACATTTCCCAACTTCGAATCCTTCCGTCAACCATCTGAAATCACCCCGAGGCCCCCGCAACCTCAACCAAAAGTACCAACATGACTTAATACCTCATTCAAACTTGCTCGGGCCATAAAAACACTAACATATACACCAAAAATCACCAAAATCATCAAATTCAACTCTAAGATAAACTATAACTCTCCAAAATCATATTCGATCCAAAACCCGACCTACACACTTCCGAATGATCTGAAAATTTGCATGCATATCCAAAATCACATAACAAAGCTACTGCAACTCTCGGAATTACATTTCGAACCCCGGATAAAAATCTCACCTATCAACTGGTATTTGCCAAAATTCGAACTTAGCCAATTCAAGCCTAATTCTACACCGAACCTCCGAATTCACTTCCGTTTTCACTCTTAAGTCATAAATCCTTCCCCAAAACTAGTCGTGCCGTCGGAAATATGTTGCGAGCCCTCTAACTCATAGGTCAACATCGGATTTACTTTTCCAACTTAAGATTTCCTTAAAGAGACTATTTGTCTCATTTCTATCCAATTTCAACCTAAACCACTTCAAACTCACCCAACACATATATCAACACACGAGGAAGAATAATACGGGGATAACGGGACTGAAATACAAAAGATGACGAGTAAGGTAGTCACACCTATGTTAACCAATCTCTGTGGGACGATATCATAAACCATTCTAAAATTCGACAAAGTACGAGCCGTATTTTTCTATACGCCAGAAACTTGTCAGGAACCTTTCTACCTTTTCATTTATTGAGAATGTATCATTTACTTTCTTCTCAATAATACATTCCTTTCCTGCAGGGCTTTCAGTAAGAATCATTTTATGATGTTTTTCAGCTGCGTGCTTTAGACATCCACTTTCCATAGTCCATCATAGTCTGCTTCCTCTCACTGCTCCCTGCACATGCATATCAAGGGTTAGATTTAGGAACCCAAACTATTTTGGTCCCTTGTTACTATAAAAAGGATGAATGAGGGCTTTTCTAGTCCACGCAAGCAGCATACACTTTTTGCAGATGGTACCAGGTCCTTTGCTAGTAGTCACTCTATTAGTAAACGCTTTGTTCTTCTGAGCAGACTGAACCCTAGCCTGACAATTTTCTTTATAATTCCCATTGTTTTCACAGTGCGTACATATCCAGTTACCAGTTACAATGACATACTTGATGTTGTAGGGAGTTTTCTCCCTTTGGAACCCGATGCCCTGCTTGTTTCTACTATTATTTAAATACATAGTAGTAATAACATCTGGGGACCATGTCCACTTTAAGGATTTCTCAAGATCATTTCTTAGTTTCTCCAACTCAGATTGGAGTTGCTTATTCCTCTCGAGTTCACGACAAAGACTAGTTTTTACACTAGTTAGCTCCTTTTCCAACAAGATGTGCGACTTACTGGCTACTTCCTTCCCTTTTCTAGACTAACGTTCCTATGTTCTCTATTGAGTACCTCAATGGTTTCCTCTAGATCACCGCATATCACTAGAAGGTCATCCCTTTCCTCTTTAGTAGAGGCAATTTGTTCTTCTAAACTGTGTTTCTTATTGCTAAGACCTTCTATTGTTTCTCTCATATTGAAACTACTGCCATCAGATCGTCTCTCTCATTCTCCACAGTGATTATTTTTTAATTTAGGGCCTCCTTCTCTAGTTCAAGATTAGCTATGGTCTAATTTAAGTCCACTACACAGACCACTAGATCATCTCTAGATTGTTTGACCTCTCCTAGTTCTATGGTGAGGATCTCCTTATCATTTACAAGACTATAATAAGCATCAATTAGGACATTTGATAAAGACCTTAGTTTCTTGGAAGAATAGGATTTCAGATTTCTCCGAACATCCCTGACGTTTACCTCATCGCCTTCATCATCTTCTTCTTCATCATCATCCATCTGAGCCATCAGCATGAACGGTGAATCGTACTTCATTGCTTCAGTTTCCACTGCCATCATGGAACTATTTTCTGCATCTGATTCCATTTTGGATTCATTTAAGAAGTCTCCTTAATCAGCAAGAGACTGCTTAATGATATTGTCTGCAACACCTTTTCGATTGAACCTCTTTTTGGAACCAGGTTCTTTTTTCCTACTTTCTCAGCATTTTTTTTGTACCGCTCCTATTTCGCGAGTGGACAGTATTTGATGAAATGCCCTGACTTTCCACATCCATGACAGAGATCGTCGTTCCTTGTTTTACTTGAACTGCTCTACTTTGGTATGCCACCATTTATTCAAACCATTTTTTGAAATCTCTTAGTAAGATAGGCCATGTCACTATCTTCATCACTTGAATCACTCCTTTTAACCTTAAGCACCAGGTTATTTTCCTTCTTAGGATCTCTTCTTTCACCTTCTTTCTTTCTTTTCATCTCATATATTTTCAGATTACCAATCAACTCATCCATGGTCAGAGTTTGTAGATCTTTAGCCTCTGTGATGTCATTTACCTTACTTTCCCCAGACTCAGGTAGAACATTGAGAATATTCCTTACAAGCTTGTTTCTAGGAACGACATCTCCAAGTGAGTGAAGCTCATTTATGACGGAGGTGAATCTAGTGTGCATATCTCTTATGAACTCATCATCTTTCAATCTGAAGAGCTCCTATTCAGTGGTGAGCATGTCGATCTTGGATTGTTTAACTAGAGTGGTTCCTTCATGTGCAATTTGTAAGGCTTTCCATATTTCTTTGGCAGTATCAGAGGATGATACTCAGTTGTACTCATCAGGTCCTATGCCACACATCAATATTTTCTTGGCACGATAGTTCTTTTCTACAACTTTTCTGTCAATATCGCTGTACTCTCTTCTCTTTTTTGGAACCAATGGTCCTATTTCTTCAATATTCGTCATGGGAACATGTGGACCATCACAAATGATGTCTCACAGTTATGAATGTTCAACCATTATGAAATCATGCATTCGAGTTTTCCACTAGCCTTAGTATTGACCATTGAATCTGGGAGCTCTATAGGTTGACTGTCCTTCTTCAAAGTTTGGTGGAGCAGCCATTTAGGATCCTTCCTAGGTGTTATCCTGATAGGAGGAACCCACTCTGATAGTAATTGATAGCTTATATGAGTTCATCAAACTGAAGAGTACCTGATCCCATATGAGACTAATACATAGAATGCAGTAAAGACTGAATATAAAGAAGGAAAGAGAATTTCTATGTGAAAAAATCCCACACAAGGGGATCAAAAACCACGACCTACTCTTGTAGACATTTAACTCAACTAACTTGTAATTTACCTATTACGAGCCATTTTGCAATACTTTCGATTGCAAATATTTCAAACTAACTTCTGATGCAACCACCACAAGCCACTCTCTGACTCTCCTAGTTAAGGAGGATTTAACTTATGACTATTCCTAGTCACAACATAAACATAAGATTCATTTAGAAACTAATACTTAGTGGAGTTATCTTCTTGTTCTTGACACATATAGTGACTTCAATGCTGGATGAATGCTTTTTCTTTTAGAGAGAATATCACTGAATGCACAAGTGATGGTGTGTCTTGAACCAGGTTGTTTTATCACAAAAGATATCATAATAGATAATGATGTCAACTCTTGGTGTACTTCTTCCTAGTGAGAAGTAACTACTACAATATTTGCATAACCACTTCTGGGAAATGCGTTCTAGCTGAACTTTGTGCTTCTGTCAGGAAATACCAACAGACCAGGTCCTAATGCTTCGGTGCGGACATACAAACAAACTAGGTCCTAATTATGTTCCTCTTTCTGTAACCGTTGCCAGATGCTTACTTTCTTCTGCTCTATTCTGGCTGTGCTCTTGACTTGTACTTTGATCAGAAAACCCTAAGGGAGCAGATCCCTATTGTGTTCCTCTTTATATTGATTGCGTACATTCACTAACTTGTTCTTTTGATTGAGAACCCTAAGGGAATAGATCATTATGTCCCTGGTATGTTCCTTCATATGGTCGTTCATCCATTTGCTGATGTTCAGGCTTCGACCAATTCCGAGGAGATGTGAATCATGTGGAGCAGATCCTCTATATGGTTCTTCACGTAAAGTTTGTTAGATCATCAAAACATAAGAAGAATAAGGTTAAGTAGAAACCCATCAACTTCTGATCGCCCTCCCAATACAAGAATCACCATACAAAGCTATTACCAGACTCAGAATCCCAAACAGACATTGATAACACTGAAATGCACTTCAACCCAAACTTATGAAATTCTTCCAAAAATGCTAACTTCCACAATAAGTGTCGAAATGTTCCCGGGTCTTCCAAAACCCGATTCGAAAATATGCCCAAGTCCGAAATCATCATACGAACCTACTGGAATCTTTGAATCCCAATTTGGAGGTCGTTTACTCAAAAATACAGTCTTAGTTAATTTTTTCAACTTAAATCTTTCCAAAACTTCAAACTTTTCGGAATTCAATTCCGACCATGCGTACAAGTTATAATACCTGAAGTGAAGCTACTCAAAGCCTCAAACATCTGAACAACACGCTAGAAATCAAAACGAACAGTTGGGTCATTACATTCTCTCCCACTTGAATATACGTTCGTCCTCGAACGTGCTGAGAACTGCACTCAAGTAGTCTGAAATCATTGCTTAACACCTCGTGCACCTACCCATGCTACCACAACTCAGTTGGGCTCATTGGCTAGATCAAATCTAAAGATAACCTCTTTCATTTAGAGCCCAGTTTCAACATCCAAAGTTCTCTGCCAGACCTTTTTTCAACATGTAAACACCATATAAATCACCACACATTGCACCAATACAAGATTGCATACCTTTGATGAATTCACACCATGCACCACGTCATTCACAGGACCATAATAACATTCTCTCGTCATAATAACTAACGTTCCCCGAATCTAATGCTTAAAATGCACCTCATGGTATATAAGTCTTTTCCAACTCTTATATCACCGCCACAACGGAAGATTCATGTAAAAATTCATAACCCACTGCCGAGTTAATAATTCATTGAGTTTATACTCCTGATAAGAACCATCACCTCTTTCTGAACCAAATAATGATCTTTGCTCCTTAACATACTTCATATAATCCGATCGCATTGGTCCTAGATCCAATAATCCCATCTCGCCCCGTACGAAATGCTCAGGCAATAAGCCATCTCAAACATGACCAAAATTCTCATAGGACTCCACAATGTGCCAATATGCTATGAACTCGAACATGATAAAAGTGAAAATGAACTCTGGAAGGGACTACTCAACTAAGGCGCTAAAATGTGTTAGAAAATACGCTTAACGCTAGAGGGGGCGTGAATAGCATTTTAATAAAAATCAAGATAAATTTGCGAAATTAAAATTGCAGGAGTAAAGTAAGTGCGGTAAATAAAGTAGTAAGGAGAGAACACACCGAACTTATAATGGTTCACCACAACGTGTGGTTAGTCCAGTTTCCCGAGAGACTCTCTCGAGTTTCAACTAAATCCGTTAAGCTTACGGGTGCTTAACAAACCGTTACAAACTGAGAACATAAGTCTCAACGATGCTTGCTCGAAGATACCGCACTTCAAGACTTCACGTGAAGGAACTAACCTTTCCTTCTTACAACAACAAGGGATTAGAACTTCCCTTCAAGTGTATACAAACACTTAGCACTCAAGACAAGACTCTCTTACAGAGTAGATATGAGTAAAATTAATACACTCAAGAACACAACAACTTCGTCAAGAATTTGGCTCTCAAAAACTATGAAATAAATATGAAATGATTAAGATGAGAGTATGTAAGCTTATGCAAGAATTGTAATAAGTTGTTGTACTTAAAAGAGAGGTTTAGAGGTGTATTTATAGCCCTCAAAGTCACCAAGACCGTTGCTTAATTGCCAATCACTAATTGCTGATTTTGTGCTAGAATAATTGATTGTCTGATTTGCATAATCGATTATCTGCAAATCGTTCAAAAATCATATGCTGATTTTAAGCTAGAATAATCGATTATTCAATTTGCATAATCGATTACCTGTTAACGTTCAAAAATCAGACGCTAATTTTATGCTAGCATAATCGATTATCGCCTTGTGCATAATCGATTATCTTTCAGCGTTTAAAAAAACTGGCAACGGTCAGTGAATAATCGATTATGCTATATAGGATAATCGATTATTGACCTCTGCGGAATTTTTAATTTAATCTGAATAAAAAAGATAATTGATTATCATATTACATAATCGATTATTTTGCTGTTTTGTAAATTCCGATTTTAGCTGACTTAACATAATCGATTATCAAATCACATAATCGACTATCTGGCAGTTTTGTTCAGATTTGAAAGACGTTTAAAAATTATTTTGGCTAAAATGAAAACGTTTGAAAATCATTTTGTTTTAAATCAAAGATGCATGGTTTGATGAAAATGATTTTTCGAGAGAAGCCAAGACTTGAATCTTTTGTTGGATCAAGATCACAATATAAAATGACTCATGTATATCTTTGTTTCTTTACTTGATCTTGTTCTTTGTTTCTCTTGTGCTTGGACTTCGGCATATGTGAATGTTCCATGCGTGTCGGTTTGTCATTTATCAAAACCTACAAAGATGAACACACTATTAGTTTTAGCGACTTGAGAACGTGTTTCAACAATTTCCCCCTTTTTGATAATGGCAAACCGATATGGGGATATGCATATTAAATAATTGATAATGAAAATCCAAGACAAGTATATAAATATGTGAATGAGTTCCAACTCAATTTATGCAAAATGTATTAATGTGCTTAGCCCTTATTCTTCCCCCTTTTGACATTAGCAAAAATAATAAACTTTTATTGAGGAAAAAATATTGAAAATACATAATAAAGCAAGAAAAGTAGATAAAATATTATTCAAACGATACATAATGGAAGCAAGGAAAAAATAGACAATATACTATTCATCGTCGGCATCAACATCCGCCTCGGCATTCGGCACTTCTTCCGGAAAGGCAACTTGGGCATAGGGATAGTGGACGTGGTCAAAATATCCATGAAGCTCGTGGGTCAATCTTTGCATGTGACGTTCCGTGCGAGTGACATTCCTATCAATACGAGTCATGGACGTAGACAAAGAGGCAAGTTGCTCCGAGATGGTTTGGAGGGTAGCAACGGAAGGTGCCTGAGGACGACGTCTTTGAGGAGGAGCCGGTTGTTCAACGATATTAGGAAGTGAAGATTCTTGAATTTCCCAATGTTTTGTTGTCTTTTTGTGAGGACCGACGGTGGTGTCGATACCGGAGGCTACAAGAAGAGCCATTATGACAAAAGCATAGGGGAGTGGCTTATCGTCCCCAATTGCATCATACATGGGGGTCATGACGAACTTGCACCAATTGATGCGAGCCCCGGTGATAATTGCATGCATGAGTTTCGAATCCTCATGAGAGAGAGTGGTATGATTGAATTTGCGCGGTTTGAGAACGCGGGTTATGAAATAAAAGATTAGACGATATTCCGGGAGCATGCGCGTAATGGTTGGGCGACGATGCTCCGGACTTGCAATAATTCGCCAATGCCAATTTGGTTGAAAAGGAGTTGCTCATCAAATAAAGCTCCTTCTTCCCTAGTGTAGAATGCGATATCTTCCCCATTTCGTGGAAGTTTAGTGAGGATTTGCATGTTTTCCTCATTTAAAAGAATTGGAACTCCATTGACACTTGAGATAAGTTCACCATCGTCGTCCTTCCGAAGATTGGAATAGAAGGCACGAATTAGAGAAGGGTGAATGTAAGGGGATTGAAGATATATGAAGTCAATGAGTTGGCTTTGCATAAGAATATTTGTCGTTGATGAGGGGGCGCTGTGGCTAAGATATCGACCAGTTGAGAAACGAGGAGGAAGGATTTCTCGATTCTCAAATTTTTCGACGAATCGAAGGAGTTCGGCTTCACTGTCGAACCATAAATAAGATCCGTCTTTATAGCAGTGAACGGGAGGAGCGACGGAAGAAGAGGCAATATGTTTGCGGGACGAGCTCGTTTAGAATTCTTGCCCGCCATTTGAAAAAATAAGAGTCTTTGCAGAAATTTTTGGAGACTTTTTAGGAGCTAAGAGTGATGTTGAAGTGAAGAGTTTGAAGGGTGGAAGCACCTATTTATAGAGTGGAGGAAATGAAGGCATTAAAGTGAACAAAATCTGCAGAATTACTGTGCCAAACGGTAAAAAACGGTAACAATTTTGAAAGACTGACCGTTGATAATCGATTTTGGAATCGGATAATCGATTTTTGCTACGCAGCTTTGAATGACCGATTCAGGGAATAATCGATTATCGCTTTGAGAGGTCGATTATTTCAGGAAGTGTACAACTGACGAAAAATCGAGACGGTAAACAAAAATCGATTACGCATTTTCCAATAATCGGTTATTTTATATTTTGGCTAAAAAACCTGTAAAATAGAAATGTTAGATAGTCGATTATTGTTTTTAGTAATCGATTACTCCTTTTGTTTTATTTAACAGATGGTTAATACAGAACCTCAACATAATCGATTATGTAATGTTGATAATCGATTATTACATAGAGTCGTCAAATTCCTGCAAAACAGAATTGTTAGATAATCGATTGTTGTTAGTTTGATAATCGATTATTTTATTTTTCAGCAGAATTTTCGTAAAACAGAAAGAAATAATAATCGATTATTGAATCGAGAAAATCGATTATTCACCAATGCCCGAGAATTCCCCCTGACTTTGGGGCGATACCTGCAAAAAAGAGTTAGGCGCCTCCGACGCTCAAGTTAGTAATCGTTCAAAGAAAAATGCAATGCATGTATTAGATCATCGTGGAGTCAAGTATTCCGAGTTCACTACGAATGCGGAAAAAGGACTCTTTCTCTAAAGGATTTGTGAAGATGTCGGCCAATTGATATTTGGTTTCAACAAACTCAATTTCGACATCACCTTTGAGAACGTGATCTCTTATGAAGTAGTGCCTAATTTCTATGTGTTTCGTTCTTGAGTGAAGAACAGGGTTCTTCGTCAAGCTTATGGCGCTAGTATTATCACATCGAAGAGGGATATGATCGATACTAAGACCATAATCCGAGAGTTGTTGTTTCATCCAAAGGATTTGAGCACAACAACTCCCCGCGGCTATATATTCAGCCTCGGTTGTGGATAACGCAACACTTACTTGTTTCTTGCTAAACCAAGAAACTAGAGAGCTACCGAGCAAATGGCAAGTGCCACTAGTACTCTTGCGGTCCAATTTGCAACCCGCAAAATCGGAATCGGAATAGCCAATAAGTTGGCATGAAGAACCTTTGGGATACCATAGTCCCACATTTATAGTTCCAACAAGGTACTTCATTATCCGTTTTACCGCTTAGTAGTAAATCCCTTCCGCACGTGATCGGATTTCTACATAGAGCTGTTAAATAACCTTAAAGGGAAAAAGAATATTATGGCTCTTAATGCTCGCAGGTCGCACGAACTATTTGCCGGTGTGAATTATGTGTGTTGCTTTCACAGTAGTTACTAGTTCGAATCTAGTCCACCCGGGAGATGTTGGATATAAGGTTTGGGCCATGGGTCTCCCATGTGGACTGACCCGACCCATTTTAAAAAGAGATAAAAAAGGATAAAACCTAAGGAGGTTATACATAGGTTTTATTCTCAAAACTACCGCACATTTTGTTTTGAGAAACGTGAGAACATGGAGTAGAAGTTATCATCGGTAGTTCTCCAATCTCCTCTCTCTATATACTTCTCTTCAGTGCAGAGATTAAGAGGTGCAAAAAATTGAAAAGGAAAAATACATTGAACTTTAGGCATTTAGCTTGTGAGCAAAAATTCTGTTTCCTGAAAATTTAGAATACGATTTGGGGCAATTCTTTTGGTGGTGAGTTCAACGGTTTCCTCTACATCAATAAGGTACACACTTCGATGTTCTCTTCCCTCAGTTTAATCTAACAGTAAGCAAGAAAGTGATGAATATATATACTCTTGTCGAATAAACCATCTGTTACAAATGAATGGGCTCCCCTTTATATAATAGGGGAGTACTAAATAAGGTACACTTCTAATTATAATATAAAATCTTATTGGACAGTTGTCTAACCACTAAGGACAAATCAATTTTGAAATTTACGTTGTGATCTTAGAGCCGTTGCGGGAATCTCACTCTTTCTGTTACTAAGTCATAACGGTATTATCTCGAGGTTGGTCATACTCGGCCTTGGTTTTCATCGATCACTTCGATCCTCAAGTTCTATACTCCGCCATCGGGCTCGAGCCAGGTTCGTTTTGAACTTATTCTCGAAGCAACTACCCGAGCCTACGAAATCGAGCACATGTAATTTCGACTGTATACATCGATCTTATTTCATCTTGATGTTATTCCTGCTTGTTGCAATTACTTTTTCTTTTTTCAGTCGTTCTCTAGCCCAGGGTCTATCGAAAATAGCCTCTCTACCCTTCCAGAGGTAGGAATAAGATTGTATATATCTTATCCTCCCCAGACCCCACTTATGAAAATCTACTGGATTTGTTGTTGTTGTAATCTTAATTCCCTTGATCCTCTCCCAATGGTTAGATACAATAATTGAATCAATAGAAAACTTCTTTTCGATATCATTACCTTCCAAATTCTTCTCGCTATCTCCCGGAAATCTCAAGAGGTTTCACTAAAATGTTATCCATTTTGCGAGAATATATTCTTTTCCGTAATTAATTTTCTATTAGTAACCAAATAGCAAAACACACTTGATTCAGAAAAGCGACATTTACTGCTTCGTACGAGTTAAGGCCCAATAATATCTTCACGTTCCTTTGGAAGATACAAGTGCACACCAACATATCGAAAGTACCTTATATATCGGGTAAACTTGTAAAAGTTGGCCCAATGAGTATATGATGATCCAGAACCCAATAGACCAATCAAAGGGCCTGTTTGGTACGCAAGATAAAATGGAATTAAGTATACTACTAAAGTTATACTATGTTTGATTGACGGTAATAAATTTATACCACCAACCACAACATAGTATAAACTTTGTCCCAAAATTAACTATAAATATCTCATCTTATTATTTTATCTCATCCAGAACAATAATGCCAAGATAAGTTAGTCTGCGACCGATTAAATATTGCCACCCTGGTCTTCCGTTTCTCCAACCAATCCGCAAACTCTTTGTGAATGCATATGTAATTAAAGGAACAAGGAAAAGAGAATCTCAAGTTAAAGAACAAAAAGTTAATCTATTACTCCATTGTCTGTGCACAATTTTCTAATTTTATGCCTATATTTTCCTTTTTAGACGAAATTACTCTTTATTGAGACGTGGGAAGAAGATAGTGTTCACCTCAAAGTTATCACATACTTCGCAAGCATAAAATAATAAAATCAAAATTGGGAGTCAATCATAGCAGATCCTAATAACCAAAAGACCAAACCAAAAATGCAAGCGACGAATGTTATTTGTTAAGGAGAGTAAGGTAGAGATCTTTTATTGATAATATCGATTTGGTATGCCTTTCCATGGAGAGGTTCAGAGCCTTACAATGATACTCCCTTGTTTAGGGAAGAGTGATGAAGAAGAAGAAGAAGAAGCCCCCTTTTAGGATTCTTTCTCTTTGTATTTATAGCTGTGTATCTTTCCAGCTGGCGTTAGATGGCCGTGGTCATGTCGGGGGGAACGCCCGCCAATAGTGAATAGGTTGTGGCCTCATTGATTAAGCTGAGTCTTATTTAGTCGGCGTTAAAGACATTCGGAATTTCATCTCTGATGACACTTTTTTAGTTAGTGATAGGAATGGAGACAGTTATTCCATCTATTTTGATATTGAAAATCAGATTTTTGAGATTGACAACGATCATTCTTTTCTGAGTGAACTAGAAAGTTCTTTTTATAGTTATCGAAACTCGAATTATCTGAATAATGGATTTAGGGGCGAAGATCCCTACTATAATTCTTACATGTATGATACTCAATATAGTTGGAATAATCACATTAATAGTTGCATTAATAGTTATCTTCAGTCTCAAATCTTGATTGTCTGATAATGAGCAAGGAATATCCGTCTTTCTGCTAAACAGGATGGATTGAACTCATAATTCATTAGATGCTTTTTATGAATGTCAACTAAGTATCGTAAGTAAATTGCTCCCGGTTGTTCAATCATTTGATAACCAGAGTCATTCTTTGATAAACGATCACTATGAGTCAGACTCAATAGAATTTGATCAATCCTATTTTCTGTCGTTAAGGTGGAGAACTGAACCAAGAATTCTCTTTCTTCATCATCAATCGAATCACTGTTCGCGACCCAGGATTCTATTTTATCATCAATCCAATCCCCGTTCACGTTTTTTCTTTTTCTTATCAATGAATAGATCTCTTTACTTGTATGACTTAGATGTCTCGTATTTCTCGAAAAAGTGATTCGATTGATGGGATTTGGTATGAGATCGATGATCTCGATGAGATTGATATTCCAATCTTTCTTCTTAGAACGTATTGATTTGACCCCATAAGCGGGACCAAGCATGTTGCCGCCAGAAGCAGAACCCCGTATTTCTTCTAGAGAATCTCCTAATTGTTCCAGAGCAACTAGAAAGAGATTCTTTAACCAGAAAGAATTCGGTTCAGATGTAGGATACCTATCCAGAAGTTTTGAATCATCCTTTCCACGGAGGTAAATCTTTGCCTGCTAGGCAAGAGGATAGCAAGTTCCAAATTCTGTCTCGGTAGGACATGTATTTCTATTACTATGAAATTCATAAATGAAGTAGTTAATGGTAGGGTTACCATTATCCTTTTTGTAGTGACGAATCTTGTATGTGTTCCTAAGAAAAGGAATTTGTCCATTTTTCGGGGTCTCAAAGGGGCGTGGAAACGCATCTTCAAGTGCTTATTCTTAACGAATAATTACGTCATTTGTTAGCCCAAATATGCTTAAGAGCCAATTAATCTTATTAATTATCACGAGTCAAGTTTTGACCCATATAGTTAGTCCCTTCGCTTATTATGGTCAGGATTCGATCGAACTCGATGAGCGAATTTTATCGAATGCGCCCCAAAAAGACTCGGAAAGGGCATTGGATGTCGTTTCGGCCGTGACTTGGGGGGGGGGGCATAGTTGTTCATGCTTCGAAGACGGCCGTAGTCGTTAATACTTGAAGGACGGCCGTAGCCAGCTTTACTTATTGAGAACGGTCGCAGTCATTCTGCGCCTTGAAGGCGTCCGTGGTTGCTTATATTTTAGGAAATGTCCGTAGCCACCTGCACACCTAGAGAATGGCCGTAACCATTTTACATTTTGAGAAGGTCCGTAACCATTTTACATTTGGAGAACAACCGTAACCATTTTACGTTTTGAGAACGGCCATAACCATTTTACGTTTTGAGAACGGTCATAACCATTTTACATTTGGGGGACAGTCGCTTGATGTTTTCATCCCGGGCTGTGTATTCCCGTAGGCGACCGTTGAGGATATGGTTGTGCTTGGTGTTTTCATCCCGGGCCGTGTATTACAGTAGGTGGCCGCTGAGGATATGGGTGTGCTTGATGTGCACAACAATGATGCTCGGTGTATGGAGGCATATTGCACGCTCTGCCAACATACTCAGGTCGTTAAACCCGCTTCGAAGAGGAAGCGTCGATTGGCGGTAGCAAAACCATTTTGTGAAATCTGTCATAATGACACCCGTTACTTGTGGATTCGAACCATTTTGCGGTTGGTTGTGCAGTTAATAGTGGCTTTTGAAATTTGGGAAACCACTTTGCAATATAAATAATGAGTAATGTTATCTGTTTCTCATTTTTCAGTATTTGCCTAAGTAAGATTTCTGAAGAAGCAACTTCTCCCACTCTTTTTCTTCATCAGTTTGTGTTGTTTTCTCTCTTCTTTCACTCAATATTCATTTTTACTCCTTCTTCATTGAACCTCGCTCGTTCATTGTCCAGTAATCAACAATGGTAAGCAGTTCTCACACAGAGCTTTCTTCTGTGACTCTCCCGGCAGTCGATGGGTCTTCTGTGGTGGCGAGGGACACCGAATCGCCAGAGACCGATAGGTTACCGTCGGAAGTTTATATCCTTTCTTTTCCCAGGGTTTCGGCAACCGACTTTACCGCTGATGAGGGAGAAGATCAGGTTAATAAGGCCTCACTAATTGGTGAGGTGGGCCTCGCCCAATTGAGGGAGCGATGAGGTATTCCTCATTCTGCCGACATCTCCCTTGCCAGGAGCGAGGAAAGGGTTCATATCGATCGCCCTGGATATTGCATTTTCTACTCTTACCCTTTCAGATTAGGGTTCAAGCTCCCCTTTCCAGCGCTGGTAGCGGATTTTTGTTGTTACTATGAAGTGTGCCCTGGGCAACTCGTCGCTTCCTTCTACAAAATCTTTGCCATGCTCGCCAAGTATGCGGAATTTGCGCGAAAGGAAATGACGTTGCGGCATGTGCAGACTCTGTACGCCCCTCAAAGGTTCCATGGTACCATGATTCGAATGGTCCCTCGTGGGGTAAAGGGTTTGACTGTTGAGCTAGACGACATGGTCGACTCTCATTCTTACGAGAACTTTTTCAACATCAGGACCGATCATTGGTGAGGAATGTCAGGGAATTCCCAGAGACTTTGAACCATATACGTGAGTTTCCAATTCGTCGGCTCCTGCCTTCCGCTCTTTCTTATTCTTTGTTATAATGGGTGTTAACTTTATCTTGTGTTTGCAGCTGAGCGGGCGCCCCCGGCCCCTCTGTCTGACATTGGCGAGTGGGTCGAGGCCGTACTTCCTCATATAGCAGGGATTCACACATGGCCGTCCTTCTGGGAAAAAAATAGCCGGAGGCTTACTTCGGGTGAGTGTTTGAGTTATTGCATTGTTCTTGTTTAGTCGTGCTGAATTTCTCTCCTCTTAATTCTTTTCCTTTTGTTGGTCAGAGGTAGTGCGCCATGTGAGGGCTCCTCGGCTCGCTTTCTGAAGGCCGGGTATGATTGCTCAGTTTGCTATGGCGCCGACACCATGGCCAGTTCTGAGGGTGACTTCATCTGAGTCGTTGGCGGCCCATTCCCCAGCGCAGTCTACAACTCGGGTCAAAGCGTCTTCGGGGGTTGTTCGCCCCAGGGCGGAACCAACATTGGACGAGGATGAGGAGGAAGAAGAGGAGAGACCGTTGGTTAGGCGAAGGGTTGCCTTCACGCCTACTGCGGAGGTGGTATATTTGGATTCCCCGCCATCGCATGCTGAGGGGGGGGGAGGTGGCTGTGCCTGCCCTTGAGGGCGAAAACACAATAGGGGATTCCCCGGTCAGCTTAGGGCGTAATGAAACCGTCGCTTCGACGGCTACATCATCAGTCCCAGCTGCTGAGAGGGAAGTTGGTTCCTCAGCAACTGCTTTTGTTAGGGAAACAAGTGTTAACCCTTTGGTGGGGGGAGAATCTTCGACCTCTCGGCCGATTGGAAGGGACGTCGCGGGAGGGGAGTTACTCCGAATCCGACCTGGAGTCCGATTACGTCCGCAGTCTCAAGAAGGTCTTACCAACACAACGGCGCATGCAAAGGGGCCGTATTGTCATGCGGAGATTCCAACCGACCAGAACTTGCTGCTCAAGGAGGACAACTTTCTACCGATGTTTGCGCCCTTGTTCTCGGGGGAGGAGAGCAGGTCGCTGAGAGACATCTTGGACGTCGGATTGATGACCGAGGTGGCCGTGATGGGTTTTAGGGTGTGTGTGGTGATTTCCTTTCGTTTTTTTTCTTGCCTTGGTTTGATTCCTAACCTAAACGATGTTTTTGTCTTACAGTCTTTTCTTTTGGAGGTAGTGAGCATATGCCAGACCAACGTTTGCTCGGGACTCTTCTTGCGGGCGTTGGAGAAGTATAGCCGCTACCGGGATAGGTGTCGCGTGATGCGCGGCGTCTGAGGAACGACCCTCGCAGCCGGGAGTTGGTTGATGAGTTTGCGAGGTGGGAACTTCTAGTGCAGTAAGCTCAGAGCAGGGTTAGTGCTCACGAGGAAGGTGGAGGCCGAGAGTAATGCTGCAGTTGAGAAGGAGCGCCAGAGTCAGGAGGCTTTGGCGGAGGCCTCTAAGTCCCTAATTAGGCAGGTGGTCAAGATAGACGAGGAGCTCACTGCTTCGACGCGGCTAGCCAGGGATGCTTTGATGAAGGCTGGGGCGTTGGAGGCGGTAGTCCGCGTTAGCGAGAGGGAATGGAAGCTGGAAAGGTCTACTGCGGCTTTTAGATTGGCGGGGCTGGAGGAACGCACTGATGTTTACGAATGGGATGCCCAAGTTGCAGCAAATAAGATCGCGGCCTTGGAGGCCGAGAATCAACGTCTGAGGGACCAGGCTACCTCTTACGGCTCCGCTTGTGATCTTTGGTCTTTTGCTGAGGCCCAGCTTGACGTGTACCGGAAACTAAGAGAGGTTGTGTTGTGCCTGAAGCTGTTTATGAGAGGGCCCGCCACAAGGCTCGAGATGCTAGTCTTGGTTGTGGTCTAAACCCAACCTCTTCAGTGGCCGATGACGCCACTGAGGGCACTGACGATGGCACAGGTCTCCGTGAGGGTGGCACGGGTGGCGCTGAGTAGAAGGGATTTTTATAGAGTTAGTTTTGATTCTCTTTTGTTTTGTTTTTTTTGTTGTTGTTTGGCTCTTTTATTTGTTTGCCAGTCTTGGCTATATGTAAGCGGGGCTGGCCTGTTGTAAATGAACTTGTGAATATATATAAAATTTTATGTTCTTCTTTTCTTTTTGTTTTCGAGTTTTCTTTTTCACTCATTTAAGGGGGTTTCGCGTTTAGAGTTTTCTGGGGAGGGGGGGATGTGTTGACTTCCCTAAGACTTTAGTCGTGATAGCGTCAGTGGCCTTGGCCATGATGATGCTGACGGTCTTGGTCAGCCGGGTGATTTCGACTGTCGTCGGGTTGTTTGTTTGCCCCGATAAAAAATCAGGTGGGCTGCTAGAATTGATGTCCTTAGCCATGATTGACCGCTTTTCATTTATCGTTTTTCTTTACTCGGTATGAGTAAGTTATAGTTATTATTTGGCCAAGGTGGCGTATAGCCTTAGTCCTAGTTCGGGCGTGGTCGAATTGTTGGCCGCGGCCTCGTAATTCTACTGGGGCCGAACTTATCGCGACCTGAATTTTAGTTTGAGTTAGGCGTACTTACTTGATTGGCGAGGGTGCTTAGATTGTCCCTTCATTCATAGGGGAACAGGCCTTGGAAGGTCCAATGGTGAGGGCGCTCGGCCTGAACCTCGGTTTATTTTGTAGTTGAATCTTTATATGCGAGGTTGCGTGGTCTGGGTTGTTGTTCAACTGCAACTGAACAATTACGATTTTTTGTCAAAGGCACATAGCCGGAGTCCCCGTTCAACTCATAGTTGAACTTTTGGGCGATGGCATGTAGCCTGAGATGTTGTTCAACCGTAGTTGAACCTTTTGCGATTTTGTTGTCGAAGGTACATAGCCCGAGTCCCAGTTCAACTCATAGTTGAACTTTTGGGCGATGGCACGTAGCCCCAGATACTGTTCAACCGTAGTTGAACCTTTGCGATTTTGTTGTCGAAGGCACATAGCCCGAGCCCCAGTTCAACTCATAGTTGAACTTTTGGGCGAGGGCACGTAGCCTGAGATGTTGTCCAAGCGTAGTTGAACCTTTGCGAATTTGTTGTCGAAGGCACATAGCCTGAGTCCCAGTTCAACTCATAGTTGAACTTTTTGTCTTTCCGCTTAACCCGTTGTGAGCAGGGCGTCGGGTGCTAGGTTTTTATTTGAGACCTTGTCCGGTTTTGTGTAGTCTTCCTGAATAGTTTGCAGAGGTCATTGTGCTATGGATCTTGGTTCGAGATGCCTTCATTCCATCTTCCGGCAGGGTCCCGTATCGAGGGGATGAAGATATCTCGCCTGTGTTTTCCCCGTAGGGGAGGGGGAATCTGTTTCTCCTTCTTTTGCTTTCTAGAGGGGGGGGGGGGAAGTCAGGGCTTCGAATTCTTGCCGGAGCTTTCGGGTTCCCTTCACCTGAAATCCTCGTGTTTTTTTCCTTCTTTGGTCTGAGGATGAACTCGCGATTCTGCTATGAAATCCCCACAGACGGCGCCAAATTGTTTAGCTCAAAGTTGTCATATACTTCGCAAGCATAAAACAATAAAATTAAATTGGGGGCCAATCATAGTAGATCGTAATAACCAAAAGACCAAACGAAAAATACAAGAGACGAATGTTATTTGTTAAGGAGAGGAGGGTAGAAATCTTTTATTGATAATATCAATTTAGTCTGCCTTCAGAGCCTTACAATGATACTCTCCCTTTTCTATGGAAGAGTGATGATGAAGAAGAAACATCCCCCTTTTAGAGTTCTTCCTCTTAGTATTTATAGTTGTGTATCTTGCCAGCTGGCGTTGGATGACCGTGGTCATGTGGGGAAACGCCCGCCAATAGTGAATAGGTCGGGCCTCATTGATTAAACTGAGTGATCTTCGAATGCTTATTCTTAGAAATTACGCTATTTATTTGCCCAAATATGCTTAAGAGCCAATTAATCTTATTAATTATAATGAGTCAAGTTTTGACACATACAAATATGTTGTAGACAGACAGAATCAATTCGCGACCTTGTTTGCCCGACAAACGAAGCACGATACCTACAGAAAATCATACGCCTTCTTTTCCCAAACCAAGTATTTCTCTTCCACCCCGCCATTAATCGGAGTACGAAAAACATTAAATAGGAATATGAAAAAGATGAATTGAACAGTATACGGACCAAGTGGATGATCCCTACCTTACCCTCATTTATTCGTGTTTTGTACGAGATTGCAACACCCAATGAAGACCAAGTAAATACACTGCGTCCTTTTTATTGGTTGAGCACACCCGACTAATCCGATTTGCCGAACAATAGTATAGAGGGAAAACATGCCCTAACAAAAAATTGAACCCAAAATAGTGTTGCAACTGTGGGGTCCAGCCCACTTATTAAGGAAGAAAATTTCTTCCTTGGTTCTTCATTTTGAAAATAGGTAGCAGCAGCCCACATTTTCTTTGTCTGTCAAAGAAAGTAGGCAGCAGAATATTGAAATGTCAAATTAAGTTGGCAATATTTTGCCTATAAAATAAGAGCTTAGGCTCTCAATATTTTACACCAATAGAAAGAGAAAAAAAGAGAGGTTTCACAGACAGGCTATAAGAAAATAGTCTGTGAGAAAAATAGATAGTGAGCGATATTGTAAATGAGGTGGAATATCAAAAGAGGGTTATTTCTTTTGAGTGTTGTGGTGGTCTTTGAAGTATTTTACTCGGACCTACAAAGTGTAAAATTTCTTACTATAGTGATATCAGTTGCTCCTCTCAGGACCGTGGTTTTTTCCCTTATTCAGAAGGGTTTTCCATGTAAAAATCTTAGTGTCATTGTTACACTTTTATTCTTGTTAATTACCATATCTCGGTGCTACATTATTATTCCACTTTCATTACCGTGAATATTATTTTGGTAGGGTGTTTATTCCTAACAACTGCTATCAGAGAACAGGTTCTGCTCGTTCACTAAAATACTATTCACTGTCGGTAGTACTATACTCGGTAAAAAATAAAAATATCCGGAGTAAAGTACGAGGTAGATAAATTCAACGGAGACAACGATTTTTCAACATGGCAAAGAAGGATGAGGGATCTGCTCATCCAACAAGGATTACACAAGGTATTAGCTGCTGATGCCAAAAAGCCTGATACCATGAAAGTTGAGGATTGGGCTGACTTGGATGAAAGAGCTGCTAGTGCGATCAGGTTGCACTTATCGGATGATGTGGTAAATAACATAATTGATGAAGACACTACACGTGGAATTTGAACAAGGTTAGAAAGCATATACATGTCCAAAACACTGACAAATAAATTGTACCTGAAGAAGAAGTTATACGTCCTACACATGTGTGAAGGTATGAATTTTTTGTCACATTTAAATGTGTTTAACGGACTAATCACACAGCTTGCCAACCTCAGAGTGAAAATCGAGGAGGAAGATAAAGCCATCTTGCTATTGAACTCGTTGCCATCTTCGTACGATAATTTGGCAACAACCATCCTACACGGTAAGACTACTATTGAGTTGAAAGATGTCACATCGGCTCTTTTACTCAATGAGAAGATGAGAAAGAAGCCTTAAAATCAAGGACATGCTCTTATCACAGAAGGTAGAGGCAGGAGTTATTAAAGGAGTTCGAGCAACTATGGTAGATCCGGAGCTCGGGGAAAGTCAAAGAATCGATCCAAATCAAAAGCCATAAACTGCTACAACCGTGATCAACCAAGTCACTTTAATAGAGATTGCCCAAATCCAAGGAATGGCAAAGGTGAAACTAATGGCCAAATGAATGACGACAACACAACTGCCATGGTGCAAAACAATGACAATGTTGTCCTCTTTATAAATGAGGAAGAGGATGCATGCACCTGTCAGGTCCAGAGTCGGAATGGGTGGTTGACACAGCGGCATCTTACCATGCCACATCGGTAAGAGATCTTTTTTGTAGATATGTAGCAGGTGATTTCGGCGCAGTGAGAATGGGTAACACGAGTTACTCAAAGATTGCGGGATTGGTGATATTTGTATCAAGACAAATGTCAGATGCAGATTGGTTCTAAAAGATGTGCGGCATGTACCTGATTTACGGATGAACTTGATCTCGGGGATTGCTTTGGACCAAGATGGATACGAGAACTATTTTGCAAATCAAAAGTGGAGACTCAACCAAGGGATCATTGGTGATTGCAAAGGGAGTTGCTCGTGGCACGTTGTACAGGATAAATGCAGAAATATGCCAAGATGAATTAAATGCGGCACAAGATGAGAATTCTGCAGATTTGTGGCATAAATGAATGGGTCATATGAGCGAGAAGGGATTGCAGATTCTTGCAAAGAAATCACTCATTTCTTATGCCAAAGGTACAGTGGTAAAACCTTGTGACTATTGTTTATTAGGTAAACAGCATAGGGTGTCATTTCAGACATCGTCTGAAAGAAAATTGAATATACTTGATTTAGTATATTCTGATGTTTGTGGCCCAATGGAAATTGAATCAATGGCCGGTAACAAATATTTTATTACTTTTATTGATGATCCTTCACAAAAATTGTGGGTTTATATTTTGAAAACCAAAAATCAGGTGTTTCAAGTATTCCAGAAGTTTCATGCTCTAGTAGAAAGGGAGACAGGTCAAAAGCTAAAGCGTCTCCGAAATGACAATGGAGGTGAGTACACTTCAAGGGAATTTGAAGAGTACTGTTCAAGTCATGGGATCAGAACATGAAAAGACAGTTTCTCGAACCCCACAGCACAATGGTGTCGCAGAGAGGATGAACCGAACTATTGTGGAGAAGGTGAGAAGCATGCTCAGAATGGCTAAACTACCTAAGTCATTCTAGGGTAAAGCAGTTCAAACAACATGTTACCTGATCAATAGGAGTCCATAAGTTCAATTGCCGTTTGACATCCCAGAGAGAGTTTGGACCGATAAGGAAGTGTCCTACTCGCATCTGAAGGTGTTTGGTTGTAGAGCTTTTGCACATGTACCAAAAGAGAAGAGAACAAAGATGGATGAATAATCTGTTCCTTGCATATTTATCGGATATGGAGATGAAGAGTTCGGGTACAGATTGTGGGATCATGTAAAGAAGAAGGTCATCAGAAGTAGAGATGTAGTCTTCCGAGAAAGTGAAGTTGGAATTGCTGCCGATATGTCAGAAAAGGCGAAGAATGGTATAATTCCTAACCTTGTTACTATTCCTTCTACTTCTAACAATCCCACAAGTGCAGAAAGTACGACCGACGAGGTCGCCGAGCAGGGGGAGCAACCTGGTGACGTTATTGAGAAGGGGGAGCAACTTGATGAAGGTGTCAAGGAAGTGGAGCACCCCACTCAGAAAGAAGAACAACCTCAACCTATGAGGAGATCGGAGAGGCCAAGGGTAGAGTCATGCAGGTACCCTTCCACAGAGTATGTCCTCATCAGTGATGAGGGGGAGCCAGAAAGTCTTAATGAGGTGTTGTCCTATCCAGAAAAGAACCAGTGGATGAAAGCTATGGAAGAAGAGATGAAATCTCTACAGAAAAATGGCACGTACAAGCTGTTTGAACTTCCAAAGGGTAAAAGACCACTCAAATGCAAATAGGTCTTTAAACTCAAGAAAGATGAAAATGGCAAGCTGGTCAGATACAAAGCTCGATTGGTGGTTAAAGGCTTCGAACAGAAGAAAGGTATTGATTTTATTGAAATTTTCTCACCTATTGTCAAAATGACTTCTATTCGAACAATTTTGAGCTTAGCAGCTAGCCTAGATCTTGAAGTGGAGCAGTTGGATGTGAAAACTGCATTTCTTTATGGAGATTTGAAAGAAGAGATTTATATGGAGCAACTAGAAGGATTTGAAGTAGCTGGAAAGAAACACATGGTGTGCAAATTGAATAAGAGTCTTTATGGATTAAAGCAGGCACTAAGGCAGTGGTACATGAAGTTTGACTCATTCATGAACATTCAAACATACATAAAGACCTATTTTAATCCATGTGTATATTTCAAAAGATTTTCTGAGAATAATCTTATTATATTGTTGTTGTATGTGGATGACATGTTAATTGTAGGAAAAGACAAGAGGTTGATAGCAAAGTTGAAGGGAGATCTGTCCAAGTCATTTGATATGAAGGACTTGGGCCCAACACAACAAATTCTAGGGATGAAGATAGTGTGAGAGAGAACAAGTAGAAAGTTGTGGCTATCTCAGGAGAAGTACATTGAACGTGTACTAGAACGCTTTAACATGAAGAATTCTAAGCTAGTCAGCACACCTCTTGCTAGTCATCTAAAATTGAGCAAAAAGATGTGTCCTACAACAGAGGAAGAGCAAGGGAACATGGCTAGAGTTCCTTATTCTTCAGCAGTCGGAAGCTTGATGTATGCAATAATATGTACTAGACCTGATATTGCTCACGCAGTTGGTGTTGTCAGCAGGTTTCTTGAAAATTCTGGAAAGGAATATCGTGAAGCAGTCAAGTGGATACTCAGGTACCTGAGAGGCACCACGGGAGATTGTTTGTGCTTTGGAGGATCTTATTCAATCTTGAAGGGCTATACAGATGCTGATATGGCAGGTGACATTGACAACAGAAAATCCACTACTGAATATTTGTTTACATTTTCAGGGTAGCTATATTATGGCAATCGAGATTGCAGAAGTGTGTTGCACTCTTTACAACTGTAGCGAAATATATTGCCACTGCTGAAGCTTGCAAAAATATGGTATGGCTCAAACGGTTCCTTCAAGAGCTTGGATTGCATCAGAAGGAATATGTCGTCTATTGTGACAGTCAAAATGCAATAGACCTTAGCAGGAACTCTATGGACCATGCAAGGACCAAACATATAGATGTGGGATATCACTGGACTCGTGAGAAAATAGCGGACGAATCTTTAAATGTCAAAAAGATTCACACGAGCGAAAAACCTGCGAATATGCTGACCAAAAGTAATATCAAGAGGCAAGTTTGAGCTATACCAAAAAATAGCTGCATACACTCAAACTAAAAACTGCGATGTTATACCCTCTAGATAAATGAGACTGGAGGGAAAGATTTGTGGGGTCCAGCCCACTTATTAAGGAAAAAACTTCTTTCTTACTTCTTCATTTTCAATATAGGCAGCAGCAGCCCACGTTTTCTTTGTCTGTCAAAGAAAGTAGGCAGCAGAATATTGAAATGTCAAATTAAATTGGCAAAATCCTATAAAACAGAGCTTCGGCTCTCATATTTTACACCAACAAAAAGAGATAAAAAGAATAAGGTTTCACATACAAAATATAAGAAAATAGTATGTAAGAAAAATAAATAGTGAGCGATAATGAGATAAAATATCAAAAAAGGATTATTTCTTTGAATGATATATTGGACTTTGGAATTTTACTCGGACATATAATGTGTAAAAATTCCTTAATATAATGATATTAGTTGCTCCTCTCTTATGGCCGGCCGTGATTTTCTTTCTTATTCAGAAAAATTTTTCACGTAAAAATCTTAGTATCATTGTTACTCTTTTATTCTTGTTAATTACCGTATCTTGGTGCTACATTATTATTCCGCTTTTATTAACGTAAATATTAGTTTGATAGGATGTTTATTCCTAACAACAACTAAGTTATCCACTCACTAAATTATCCGCACACACTCTTCAGGTTATAAGTTATGACGATATTCAGGTTATAAGTTATGACGATATGAGTTATATTAAAATAAATTATGCTAAAATTAATTATATTAAAGTTATTATTATTTATTTATTGTTTGATACGTATATTAAAAAAAATTAATTGCATAATTTCTAAGAAGACTAAAAAGAGATATAAGTTATACAGATGCTAATTACCTCACCTTTTATAAGATATAAATTATCACAATATTAAAATTAACATCGAAATAACTTACATTTGATTTGCTAACCAAATTAGAATATTAAAATGAAATTAAATTCACTTGCTAACCAAATTAGAATATTAAAATGACATCAAATTCACTAAGTGCAAGTACCCGTTCCCAGAGGTAAGCAAATCTCAAAAACAGAGTTCCGTGTATACAATATGCATAAGGAAATGAGTTCGAACATATATATTAGAGATAACCTTCACTAAATTATTATTCAAAATGACTTCCACTTACTGCCTCAATGTTTCCTGTCACCAATCCCCCCTGCACGCCTTCTCCGTTCCACCACATCTTCATCCATGGTTTTCTCACTCGTATCTTCCTTCGTCTTACCCGTATGATCTTCAATATACTCATCAACAGACTTCTTGTTATCCTCTGCTGAACCCACCACAGTTTCTTTAATTTTCTGAGTCGTTTCCTTTGCCGCGCCCATAGCATCTGACATTGCCTGCTTAGCTTTGTCCGCTATTGCCTGCGCCGTCTCCGCCACTTTGCTTGCCCCTTCTTTCGTCTTCTCCGCCATAGCTCCTGCTCTGCCCTCTGTCGTCTCCTTCGCATCATGCGCGGATTCTTTCGTCTTGTCAGCCATGGACTCATAAGTATCTTTGGTCTTTTCCTTCATGTCATGTGCTCTCTCTTTGGTTTTCTCTTTAGTATTGTGTGCCATTTCTGCTGCTTTGTCTTTTCCTTGTTTTGCCTTATCTGCCGCCTTTCCGGCCATGTCACTAGCTTTGTCTTTCAAGTTCTCTGCACCTTCTTTTGCTTTGTCCTTCATGTCTTTGGCTGTCCGTTTAGTTTCGTCCATGGATGCTTTCATATCGTCCTTCGTGTTGTCAGCCATCTCCCTCATAGGCGATTTTTCTTCTTTAACACCTCTGTCAGAGTCTTGCCTTCTTTTGAAGTCTTCCGATGCATGGTATCCCTTCAACATAAGTTGAACATAGTTGAGTCCTAACATAATTATCTAAAGATTTGAACTTCGTAGCAACAAGTTAGCAAAACACTAAAAAGTTGGAAGTTTTTCTCTAAACTATTGGATCGCTTAATACGTAACTAGAAATAACAAGACAAAACAGGTGCAGTTAATACGTAGTCTATTAAAAAATATTAAGACAACCTGCTAGACCATATATAATTCAGTGATATATATGAAGTGAATCCATCTAGTTTTGTTTTACATTTTAAACTAACTATAAAATGCGCATTTGTTATTTGAATTTATTCCTTTAAATTAACTCCCCACTACTGTACGTAAATGACATCCAAAAAGAAAAAGCAAGACAAATATAGTACCTCGGAGTAATTCGGGGAAGAGGAAAAGCAGACACGGGAGACTTTGTGGCGAATGAAAATAGAACGGTTTTGAGGAAGTGTCTTGGAGAGGTTGTCGAAGGAGACATTGCGGCAAAGGAAGAGAGAAGGAGTTCGAGGAAGAGCCTTAGAGAGGTTAAAAATGGCGTTTTTAGTGATTGACATGGCTGCCATTGTTATGTTGTTGAAGAAAAATAAGATGCTTTTGTGTAAATTCTTGCAGTTTCTGTGTTACAATTTGCAGATTTGTTACTACTTTGATTCGGCAATGGGTTTGATGTTATAGTGGGAAGTTGCAATAGATGAGGAATTGGTGTCGTTGTAAGAGTATGACACGTTTGGTTGTAAACGCCACGTATAGAATGCTGTGGTCAGTACTTCTTGTACCCCAACACGTATAGTGAAAAATTTTTTACATTGTAACACGACGACGAAGATTAGAACAAGCTGATTGGTGTTACAGCGAGGTACAATTGATTCTTTTTTCTTTTTCTATATTCACAAGAGATAAGTATAGATGATGTAAAATATAGTTTTAATTTTTAGCTAATAGTCGGTCACAAGGACTAGTTTTTTCATAAAATAAAATAAAAAAGTGAAACTAATATCTTGAGAAATAGGTCAAGTACATGTTAGTACAACAAATTAGAAAATTTAATGCATAAAAAATCTCTATCTTATAAATTTTGATTAAGTTAAATCATTACTTGTATTGTTAAAATAAATCATTACTCATATAGCTTTCCTCACTCCGTGCCAAAGATTGAAAATGTTTTTGAAAAATAAGCGACTTATGAAATTTCACAAACGTACGATCTCCACGAAAGTATGAGTAGTGTTACCTAATTCTCTCCCAAATATTTTTCTTGGAAAATTTACCAAGTTATAACGAAATTATAATGTACGAGTATCAAATAGTGACAAGATTATGTAGTAAATATATTTTCATTAAGGATGTTTGAGTTATTGGACTAAAAAGGGTATATTAAGTATAATATGAAATATGGATCTGGTATATACCAAATAAAAGATAATGAGGAAATAGCTTTTAAAAAGAGCATTTTTGTCATTGCAGTATTTTATCACGGGATTAAGTAATTTCAGGACCGTTATCGCACTATCAATGCGGATATAATAATACCAAGTTAATCCCGAACTGCTAATCCCAAATTTAAAATTCAACCAAATACATAATTAAATAATCCCGCATCTAATCCAAATTTTTTACTCTTATCTCAACAACTAAACATACCTTTTCCACCTAGATATACAGTTATGAGATCTGAATTTAGAAGTTATTGCAACGGTTCTAATTTTCATCTTCATGCCAGATTTTGGATAAACTTGAATGTAATTCTGAAAATATTCCAGAAGTACTACGAAAATTTATGGAGAACTTTTTAAAAAAAGACTTTAAAAATTAGGATTTAAAATAAATGAAGAAAATGATAACATAGACAACCTAACTATTTTATACAAGCGTGGTCTATTATATTTCCATGGAAATGCATTTCGAAAACAGATTGTTCTATTATTTACTCTTGTGGGGAATATACATATACATACACAAATTTATATTAACAATTCAAAAAATCTATTGATAAAGCTTTTGAATATTAAATATTAAGTACATAATAATCATCTAGATTCTGCAATACCAAACTGTATACTACTCCTTTCGTTTCATAATAAATGTCCAATTTACTTTTTTATTTTGGTTCAAAATAAGTATTCAGTTATATAATCAAGAAAGAATTCAATTTGTTTTTACAAAATAACCTTATGTACATATTCCTAAAAAAAGTTCTTACTCCTCATATTAAATATTTAATTAGGGGTAATTTAGTCATAATAAATATTTTGTATAAAATTCAGTATATTTTTAATGGACGTGCTAAATGTAAATTAGACACTTATTGTGAACCGGAGAGAATAAACGATATATTCTTCCTCTTTGTTCCTGTTATCAAGAAGATTGTCTTTCGCCTGTTGCGAATAAGGGGACGTCAACGAGTAAAAAGAGCTAGATTTTAAAGTTAATGAATTTAAAATTTTAATCTTTTTAAGTTATTGAGTTCTAAATTATAATTTATATATTAAATAAATATCTTAAAATGAATATAGCATTAAATGAATTAGCATATACACGATGGCTAGCTTCGCCCCTATATATATAGTAAGATCTGATTACAGGAAACTCCAATTAGGAAAAGAAACTTTGATTCTGATCACAGGAAACTCCAATTGCACATTTTCATTGACATGAAAAAGAAGGATCTTACCGTCACCGACTGAGTTTTATGGACACCGTTAGGGGTGATCATAAAAAATCAAAAAATCGAACCAAATCGAAAATCAAATCAAATCGATCAAAAAAATCAATACTTTTTGGTTTAGTTTGATTTTGGTTTTGAATTTTAAAAACCGATCATATTTGGCTTGGTTTTGGTTTTAATCATAAAAAAATCGAACCAAACCGACTATGGGAGTAGCTATTTAAAATTTATTATTACACACACACACACACACACACACACACACACACACACACACATATATATATATATATATATATATATATATATATAAAGTTTCAAAAATTTATGGTAAATGTTAATAGTTTGCACTTTTAATATAGTTATTTACCTTTACATTTTGTTTGATCGGTAGTTTTCCTTTTTAGTGCAATATTCAATTTTGTGTTTAAAAAATATATTTTAATTGAGTCCTTAAATTATCATCACTATTTGATTCAATTATCATCAATATATCTTGGTAAATAGTAGATTTCTCAAAGGGCAATTGATTTGATAGTGTTAAATTGAAAATGTGGTCGCCCGAATATATGTTTAGTAGTGTATGTATTATATTTAAGAAAAAATCGACAAATAACTGAAAAAAATAAAAAACCGACATAAACCGAATCGAGAAAAATCGACTTAATAGGTTTTGTTTGGTTCTAATATTTGGAAAACCGACTTACTTGGTTTGGTTTCTTTTTAGGGAAAAACCGATCCAAACCGAACCATGAACACCCCTAGACATCGTTATGCTACTACTCCAATGATGTAAATGGGTATCGTTATGTTGTTATTGTATGGGTCAAAATTTAACCAATCACGACCAACGACAAGTACAATAAATGACGGGATTTCCTTGAGTCGATGTTCCGAGGAAGACAACTTTAAGGCAAAGAAAAGACCGTACGATACCTGTAATAGTGTAAGCCCATTAGGGGACATTAGGAATATTCCTTGTAAGTTGTCTCTTACAACTTAGGTGAGTTTCCTCTTTGTATATATAAAGGACCTTGTAAAAGTCTCTCTGATTTTTTGGTGACTCTTCTATTCCCAAGTGAAAAGAAACTTTATGATTGTCTTCTTATTATCCATTGTTTTTTTTCTAGAAATTATTGTACTCGATTAAGATTTTGCCCCTTTCATCTTTGATTGATTTGGTCAAAAATGTTTCAATATCTTTTGAGTCAAACAATTTGTTGCTGTTTGTGGGAATTTCTATAGCTGAAATCGTAGTTTTTATCTAGATTCCTGAAAGAAACAATCACTTTTCTTCAGCCTCATAAAAGCGAACAATGGCGGGAAAGGGAGAAGCGAGGCTAAAGGCAATAGTGAGCGTCTCAAATAACCTTCTCAATTCCCTCAACGAGGCCAGTGGAGAAGACAATGAAAATGCAATACCAAGTGTTACACCTGAGGGTGAGATCTCACCTCCTCCGCACGGAGATCGAACGATCTTGCGTGAGAGGGAAACCTCAAACATCCGCAGCAGTAGAAGCGCCACCGGCTGTCAAGAGGCTACTAGAAGAATGGCTAACGAATACCTTGAGCAACATGCTCGAGAAACCCGTTCAGAGAGGTACCAAAGACGCACAAACCACAGAAACCGCAATTGCTGCCGATGGGCCAAACGCTACACGAACATGTAACACCCGCACTGTTACTGATGCAGGCCACGATGCATTTACGACCATCTTAAAGAAAATGGAAGAGATGGATAATGAGAACAAAACACTCCGCGGCCAGATGAAGGAACATCAGGAAAGGGTCGATAAAATACCAGGTGCTCCGAAGCGGTTACCAAAATGCGATGTGGACTGATTTGTCGAACAACCATATAGCGAAGGGGCAGCTTCCCGTTCTATTCCAAATACCTTCAAAATGCCGCCAAATTTGAAAATATATGATGGTACCACGGACCAGGAAGATCACCTAGTCCATTATGCTACCGCAGTAAAGGGTAACAATTTATCAAAGGAACTGGTGTCGTCTGTACTGCTGAAAAAGTTCAGCTAATCTCTGATAGGGGGAGCGCTGACATGGTATTCCCAACTACCGCACAATCGATATCCACGTTCGAAGAAACAGAAGCTAAGTTCATCATCGCGCATGCGGGAGCGAAAAAGGCAAAAGCTAGGGTCAATGATATCTTCGCCGTCAAGCAAATGACGGGCGAGGGAATTCGGGATTTCCTAGCCTGATTCAATAGAGTAAGGATGAGCCTACCAAACGTGTCAAAATGGATGGCGGTAGCAGCCTTTCAAAATGGGCTAAACAGAAACGGGTCAAAAGCTACTCAGTGAACTCTTGAAGTACCCCCTACCAAGTGGGAGGAGATCCACAATGCTTATTGTGCTGAAGTGAGGCCAGACGAGGACGACCTGAATGGCCCGCTTCAGTGATTAACATCAGTCCAGACTAAGATAAGGAGAGATCGCCGCCATGACGGTTGAAGGGATCAACTACTACGTTTCAATCGAGAATGATACCAGCCTTATATCCAAACATCTAATCCTCCACCTCCACGACATGCAGATGCCGCGCCTCGACATACCACACCCTCCCGAAACAAAAGATGTATGCCTCCACTATTATCTGCTCATAAATTTTTGTGTTTCCCCTTCAGAAATAGTGTACGCACTGGAGAAGCTCGGCACAAAGGTGCAGTGGTCGAAAAAGAAGAAGTTGGACCCAAGCACAAGGAGATCAAACGTCCTGTGTGAATTCCACCAAGAAAGAGGACACAAGACCAAGGAATGCATAGGTCTGCAGCAAGAAGTAGTAAGAATATAAAACCAGGGATACCTGAAAGAATTGTTGAGCAACAGATGACGGGCCAACTTCACCCGAGGGAGCGATCAACCTCAAGGACCTCCAAAACACCATCACCAGCTCGCACCATACAAATGATCATTGGCGGCGCGACGACACGGTAATAAACTATGTGAAATTTACCACCACACATACACTCAAATGGGTAGTCACCCACGAATGGTATGACGACCTCGAAGATTGTATCATCTTCGATAAGTCAGATACCGATGGTTTGTCTTTCCCTCACTATGATGCTTTGGTTATAACTTTATGCATCGCAAATACCTATGTAAAAAGAATAATGGTGGATGGTAGAAGCGGCGCGTGTATTGTTCACCTATGGGTTCTCATGCAGATGAGGCTCGAAGATAAAATAATATCGCGTTGCATAACACTAACGGGTTTTAATAATGTAGTAAAGCGGACATATGGAGAAATAGTGATACCCGTCTTGGCAGGAGGGGTCACCCTGGAAATGACATTCCATGTCATGAACTAGGAAACAACCTACAATGACATCATAGGACGTCTTTGGATACACTCCATGTGAGCCGTCACGGCAAGTTTATATCAAGTAATCAAATTTCCCGCCCCATGGGGATATTCAGCATCCGATGCAAGCCACACACCGCCCAAGAATGCTACCGGATCGCCCAAGATTGAACACACACCAAACAACTAAAAGGGGCAAATGCGGAGGCATAACAATCAGCCATGTCGGGGAATCAAACTTGACGTACAAGTAGACGCCATCAAAGACCCAGACATCGTAGAAGCTTGCAAGGCGAACATTGAAGATCTCGATCTTGTCCAATTGGATAACACCGATAGCATAAAAAAGGCTTATGTTAGAAACAATCTCTCGGAGCCAGGTAAGTATCGTGAGTTTTTAACTAACAAAGCCGATTTGTTCTCTTTTTCCTACTTATATATCCCAAGGGATATCGCCACACACAAGCTAAACACCGATCCACTTTACCCACCAGTACGGTGAATGAGGAGAAAGTTCAATATTGCAATCAATGAGGCGGCAGCGAGGAGGTTGATAAATTACTTGCCAACGGTTCTACAAGAGAATTGAAACACCCCTAATGGATCGCCAATGTGGTCATGGTAAAAAAGAATAATGGGAAATGGCAGATCTGTGTCGACTTCATCGATCTGAATAAAGCATGCCCTAAGGACTCTTTTCCGTTACCTCACATTGACCAACTTATCGATGCAATAGCGGGGCACGAACTGCTAAGCTTCTTGGAAGCCTACTCCGGTTATAACAAAATTCTAATGGCTGAAGAAGATGAAAAAAGACAACTTTTATCACTCACCAAAAACGTATTGCTATAAGGTGATGTTGTTCGGGCTCAAGAATGTAGGGGACAAGTATCAAAGGTTAGTCACAAAATGTTCAAAGAACAGCTCGGTGAGTCCATAAAGGTTTATATCGACGCCATGCTAGTAAAGTCGACAAAGAAAGAGGATCACATTGGCCATCTGAAGGAAGCCTTTGAGATATTAAGGCAGTACGGGATGAAACTGAATCCCGAAAAGTGCGCCTTCGGCATAACTTCAGAAAAGTTCCTTGGTTTCCTAGTGTTACAAAGGGGTATCGAGGTCAACCGGATTAGATCAAGGCCATTGATGCAATAATGGAGATACTGACCAGCAAAAAGCAGGTGCAAAAATTAATAGGGCGAATAGCCACCCTATGAAGGTTCATTTTACGATCCTCGGATAGATGTCACAAAATTTTCAATTTGCTAAGAAAAGACCACGGGATGCAATGGAATGAAGAATGCATCGATGCCCTGAGAAAACTGAAAGCGTATGTAGCTTCACCACTATTACCCGTCAAAGCGGACTCGGGTGAATGTCTACTTGTGTATCTAGTAGTTTCTGAAGTTGCGGTAAGCGGAGTCTTGGTCTGTGAAAAAAAAGGTACTCAATCTCCAATTTACTATATCAAAAAAAGCTTAATCGATGCCAAAACAAGGTACCTTCACCTTGAAATACTAGCTCTGGCATTAGTCGTAGCTTCACGAAAGCCTTGACCATAATTTCAATGTCACCCCATAAAGGTTGTGACAACCTTCCCCCTGAGAGGTATCCTACACAAACCCGAACTATCGGGTAGACTGGCCAAGTACGCCATAGAACTAAGTGAGCAAGACATAACGTACCAACTGCGAACTACCATTAAGTTACAGGTGCTCATCGATTTCGTCGCCGATTTCATCACGAAAATATTGCCCGAGGTAGAACAGGAAGTGCTCCGCGCTTCCACACACACCAACCTCTGGGTCCTCTACACCGACGGTGCCTCTAATGCCGCGGGATCGGGAATGGGACTCATCCTTGAAGTCCCTACAGGAGATGTAATTAGCCAGTTCATACGATGCCTTCGAGATGACTAACAACGAGGCCGAGTATGAGGCTGCAATTGTAGGTTTGAAGTTAGCACTCAAATATGGCGCCCGAGGACTCATCCTTAGTTGCAACTCTAAACTTGTGGTGAACCAAGTCACCGGGACTTTCCAAATCAAAGAACATAGACTACAAAAGTACCAGTTAGAGATTCACAAACTCCTTCCAGAATTTGATGAATGTCGCTCGACCAAATACCCAGGGCGCAGAATATCAAAGCATATGGCCTTGCCAAACTAGCGGCGGCCACCAAAAATATCAACAAGGAAAATATGGTCACCCTTCTCCATTACTCAATAGACCACGTTGAGGTACATTCTATAAACCTAACTTGGGACTGGTGCAACCGCCTCGTAGCTTATTTGCAGGATGGAGCGCTCCCACAAGATAAGAAAGAAGCCAAAAAACTTTGGGTACAGGCAGCCAGATACAGCCTCGTAAATGGAAATCACTATAAAAAAAACATTCGGCGGCCCCCTAGCCAAATTCCTTGGGCCAAATCAAACAAGGCGAGTACTAGAAGAAGTACACGAAGGGCACTGCGGTGCCCATACGGGAAACCACGCCCTTGTTTGATGCCTCATCCGCACCGGATACTACTGGCCCACCATGAAAAAAGAAGTCGCGGACTATGTCAGGAGATGTGAACAATGTCAGAGTACGCTTCTATGATACATCAAGTAGGAGAACTCCTTCATTTTGTCACTTCACCATGGCCGTTCGTAAAGTGAGGGATGGACATAGTCGGTCTCCTCCCAGTAGGACGAGGTAAAGTGCATTTTCTTTTGGTTTTAACTGATTACTTTTCTAAATAGGTAGAAGAAGGTGCATACACTCAGATATGTGAGCATGAGGTCATCACGTTCATATGGAAAAACATAATATGTCATTTTGGCATCACCAAAGAAATCAGCTGCGACAGCAGACCTCAGTTCTTCGGAAAGAGAACGACTGAGTTTTACAAAAAATGGCATATCAAACGAATAATCTCCACACCATATCACCCTGCCGCCAATGGTCAAACTGAATCCTCTAATAAAGTAATACTGAATATATTGAAAAAGAAGCTTGAGAATGCTAACGGGCTATGGCCTGAACTACTACCGAAAGTATTATGGGCATACCACACTATGCCAATAAGCAGCACAGGTGAGACACCATATTCACTTGTCTACGATATTGACGCAGTTATACCCGTCGAGAATGAAGAAACCAGTTTAAGATTCTCCAACGAGAGCGGACCAAGCAACAACGAAAATAAGCTACAAGATCTGGATAAAGTCGAAGAACGGAGAGACATCGCCCACATAAGAATGGTAGCTCAGAAGCATCAAGTGGAAAGGTAATGCAACAAGAGGGCCAAGGTGCAACCGCTCAAAGTCGGAGATTACGTGCTCAAGGCTAAAACACAAGCATCGAAAGACCCTAATGAGGTAAAAATGGGAGCAAACTGGGACGGACCATACAAAATCGTAGCCGTAGCAAACAAAGGAGCATTCCAGTTAGAAATAATGGAGGAAAAACTACTCCAAAACAACTGGAATATCGCTCATCTAAAGTACTTCCACTTCTAAAAGAAGACATTACCTAAGTCGCACTCTTTTTCCCTTACCAGGGGTTTTTCCCAATCGAGTTTTCTTGGGGAGGCTTTTAATGAGGCAGCAAGGAAGACGCCTCAGGAATCAAAGTGTTGTTCATTATCCCGACCCATTTACATGATCTCCGGAGCAAGTAATGAAGGGACTGGATATAGATAATCAAATCTCCATTGTATGTTCAGAGTTGACGTGTGATTCTTACAAGAATTTAATCAAATATCCATTATATGTGCAGAGTCAACATGTGATCCTTACAAGTATATAATCAAACCATTGCATGAATAAAATTGATATGTCTTCCTACGAGAATACGATCAAATCTCCAACGATAAATGACCAAGTCCATCGACAAAAACATGGGTTCGACCTCATTGGAACTATGATGGGATCCTACTTTGATGACAGTTCGAAGCAACATCCCAATAGCCAAGGCCATCGATGATAACATGAGTTTGATCTCGTTCGAAATACGACGGGATCCTACTTCGATGACAGTTCAAGCAACATCACAATGTCCAAGGCCATCGATGATAACATGAGTTCAACCTTCGAACAACGACGCAATCCTACTGCGATGAAAGTTCGAAGCAACATCCCAATGGCCAAGGCCATCGACGATAACATGAGTTCGACCTTGTTCAAACTACGACGGGATCCTACTTCGACGACAGTTCGAAGAAACATCCCAATGGCCAAGTCCATCGACGATAACATGGGTTTGACTTCATTCAAACTACGACGAGATATTACTTCGACGACAGTCCGAAGCAACATCCCAATGGCCAAGGCCATCGACGAAAAAAGGAATCTTCGCCAAAAGCTAAATCAACTTAACATCTCGACATATATCCCTAGTACCATAAACATTGCAAAAAAGAACTGATCGACAAAATAAATTTTGCATTGCATCAAAATATTATTTACGCTTTTCCTTACAAATGGGCTTAAGTAAGCCCCTACAAAAACCCCAAAATAAAAGCAAGTACAAACAAAAGACTACACATCATCCCCGATGGGATAAGCATCTTCAAACCACGAGTTTGAAGTAAGACGCTTCGCATAATTGGAATTTTTGTCATCCCCGTCAGGTATAAGAGGGTTGTACCCGCATGCCTCACGAGCTGCAGGAGCTTCGGTGTGCACGACCTGATGTTCTGCCTCAGTTGCCCTCCCCTCGACGTGAAAATCCTTGTACACATCAAGCTGAGCCTCAACATGAACCCGCAACTCATACAAATGATGAGGCTCTACCAGATCGGCTGAGGGACAAGAGGTAGACGACTGAGAACGTCGACTTGCCTCCTCCGCCCTCAACGAGGCCACTTGTCCATTTAACACATACAGCTCCGTCTCCAGCCCTTTGGTAGGCCCTTCGAGCCCCGCGACTTTACAACTAGAGGCCTCCTTCCCTCAGCCAGGTCCTACCTACAAACACACAGGCATCCTCCAAAGATGCAGTTCAGGAATAGCTGCCGTCAACTTATCAGTACCAACGCTCGTCTCGCCCTTAAGCCCCTCTATCTCCACTGCCCTCTCACTAAATTTGGCGGTCAAGTTGGCCACCTTCGCCTGCAAGTCGGCATTCTCGGCCATCACTGTCACACCTCCTTTTAACACTTACCCCGAGGGATAAATGTATATCGGGAGTTTTTCCATTTTTAGTGACATTATTCAAATCAGGATTATTTATTCAATTAGAGTCGCCACTTGGGATAGGTTTGGCTTTTGGTATCTCAAGTCACTGATTTATCTTGAATCCCAACTCGAGGAAAATATTCGGCTTCCCAAGTGAAGTTTGCGAACCAGAAATTATTGAGTAAGGAATTTCGTTGACCCGAGGGAAGTTATTAGGTACCCTCGGATCTTATGGTTCTAGCATGGTCGTTTAAACTATTATAAATGGTTAAATATCTAATTTTAGTGCATGTTCCAATTTAAAGTGAAACTTAAATTAATTTACCGCTTTAAATTCATTTTTAAGGGGTTGCAACATTGTTAAAATACATCTCGAACCCGTCACATAAATGCACCTGCGGTTTTTGACATATTCTAATGATGTTGATATTTGGATTTGGGTCACATAAATATGCACCCAAGTATAAAAAGGTAATATTATTATATGCCGGACCTAAAGCAACTAGCGTATTATTAACTTTGCGGTAGGCCATGAATTTTTCTAAATGGCACGTCCCGAGGTTTAAATATTTAGAAAATAAGTAAGAGGGCCACACTATTTATGAATTTTGTTTGGCGCGGTGCACCTTGTTTTTAGTTTTAAAGGTCAACCTAAAAGAACTATGATTTTCTATCAAGTATTGTCTCTAAATAGCACTATAAATTCGGGCCCCGAGTTCAAGTTCGACCTCAAACAAGAGGAGAACCTCTTAATTTAAATTCGCTATCTTAACTCGGGAAGCCCAAAATCAATAATTCAACTTTTAAAAGTCAGATTCACTGCCTTTTATGAGCGACGTGAGGTTTCCAACGGATAGGGCCTCGATGCTGGCCCAAAGGAAAGAGATATCTTTTCAGCTTTAGCTAATCCAAATATTTGAAAATATGGGCCTCAGTTACAAACCCAATTTTTGGCAAGCTGGCAGCCTCACGAGAGGATCTTGCATGAGCTTCTTAGCATATGACTAAGGCCTACTGGACCTAGTCCATAGGGCCATAAATATATTTCTAAGCTTAATGTTGAATTTTGGTCCAAAATAAAGGTCCTAAATTAATATTAACCTTAAATGATTTTATAGCACTGACTCTGATTTGAAATTAATTTTAACCATTCATAATCCAAAGGTTATTCCCTAACAGATTATAATAATCTTCCAGTTCGGTGGAGAATTCGCAAAATTCCATTTCCATCAAGCCCTGTTTAATTTCACTTTCTTTCGTACATGAATCTGTTCAATCTAACAATATCTGAATTTTAATGACGAAATGTAGTGCTTACTATTTTAGCTAAGTAGAAAAACATGGATTTCTAAACTCACAAATCTTAAGTCTATACATATGGAACCAATTGTTGTCATACTAACAAAATTGATTTAGTACTAACACTATTGTAACTATAATAAAGTAGAAACGTTTCCAGAGTTATTATGAATGTGTGAGATAAAATATAATTCAACAATCCAGTTTACAAATTAATCCACCAGTTCGACTAATACAAACAATGAACTATGGTTTCAATTATACTAAGACAGAACTTTAAACTAAGCTAAGAAATGAGATCTTCAGGTAGTGAAATAAGCAGTAATTCATTATCCATTCCTTGAATCTGTAGTCCCAATTATTATACATCTCTTGAGATTGAGAAATACCTAGCATTGTGGCAAAAATGAAAGAAAAAGGTAGAATCAGTAGGTTCAACAACAATGCAGTAATAGGAATCAGTAGTGAAATCAACAACGTAGGATCAATTTTGAGTCCAGAACAGCAGTACAAAGCCCAGGAATGAATAAAGGAGAAACAGCACCAACAAAATACCCAAAATAGACTCAATAGAACCCAACAAATTTGAAATTAAACCCATGACCACTCCTGCAACTTCAGCAACCAAATACCAAGATCTTCAAGCCATTTTTATCCTATCTGTGCTAGGGATTTGAATTAACATCTAGAATTTGTTAGACTGACTTAGGAAATTTCAATAGAACAATATTTTTTGTGGATTTCCAACTATATTTTTGGGGTTTTAAGGATTTTTGAGGACTAGAACGAACTCTCTCTTTCAGATTTCTATCTTCTGTTTTGAATTTTAAAATTCAAATCTCAGATCTCAAAATTTATAGAAAAACTTTTGAGGAGAATTTTTCAGATGCCAAAACCTGTTCAATAAGGTAGTGGGGACTGCCTTTTATAGGCAAGGCTATGGGAAGTTTTCAGATTTTTCATTTACCCCTTTGCTCCCTCTTTTATTTTCCGTTTTTACTAATTAGTCCCCTAGGTTCTGACTTGTTGCCCAAGACACTACTCTTAAATTCATGAAATTGTAATAAGCCCCCCATTTAGAATATTCTAGGGGTTTCCAATTCAGTTACTTATAGGATTTTCTATCTATTGAATTACCTATATTACCCTTACTTACTCTAAAATTTACTAAACTAGTCTAACTAAACCCTAGCCGCTTTTACTAACCATGGTTAACTAAAAGTCTAGATTATTCAACTATAACCAAAACAGCTTCAGAAACTCAAGGATTCAATTTTCAAATGTTAAACAAAACTGAAGATTAATCCTAATTCATACTTCTACTAAACTATCAATTAACAAACAAAAAATTAAAATAATACTCGGGTCATGAATTAACTAACTCAAAATTAGACTAAGCTAAACAAAACAATTAAAAACACGAACTAACACATGATTACTAATCAAAATCAGTAACAGAAAGGAGAAAACAAACAAAATCATCAACTAACAAGAAGAAGAGAAAAAAAAAAAGAAAGCAGAATCATTTATCAAAAATAAAAGAAGAAGAATAAAAATCAATAAACATGAACATGCATCAAAACACGAATAAAACAAAACAAAGATAAACAAAAATCTAAACAAAAATCAAACAACATTTAAGCAAAAATTAATCAAAATGATGCGAAAAGAAGCTAGAATCATCAAAATTTACAATCAAATAATAGAACACGTTTTTGAGTGTTTTACTTGAATGACATTCTTCTGACCGTAGATTTTAAAATTTGAAAGGTTCTCTTGGTCTCGAAGAACTCTGGCTTGAAATTCGGACTGAGGGGTGTGAGGAGGTCGCATGGTGTTGATTTGGTATCATTTTGGAGGTGTTTAGGGCCGGAATATTCGATTTGAAGTTCGAAGAGTATAGCTAATATTTGAGGGGAAAGAAGTATAGATATGGAACAAGAAGATAAAGAGGAAACTATGGTGTTAATTTGGTGGGAAAAGGGTGGCGGGCGGCGGAGGCGGCGTCCACAGATTTGGATATTCAAGAAGCTTGGCTTGGATTTGAGGGAAAATAAGTGTAGATTCGGAAAGAGGAGAAGGAGGAGCACCTAAGATATATTTTTTAGGCTCATCGGAGCATCGCCGTCGGCGGAGACGATTTTCGGCCAGCGGCGGACGGCGGAGAAGAGAAGGGGTTCTCTAGGTTCGGGTGAAAATGAGAGACGGAAAATGGGGGAAGGCTAAGGGCTCGGACGTTATTATATCAACTTGATCCCAGTTCTGAGCCATTGGATGATGTATCCTCGACGGCTCAAATCTATCATCATCAAAACGTTATCGTTTCGTCGCAAGGGGCTTGCCCGGTTAATTTGGATTGGGTTTGGTCTGGTTGGGCATCTTTGTCAATTGGGCTAGCCAGAAGGCCCAAAAGACTAGCCTGCTTCTTCTTTATTTTATTTTCTTTTTATTGGCTTTCTTTTCTTTTCCTTCTTTATTTAATTTTTAGATTTTATTAGGTACAATATTAAAATAGACAAGACTTGATTTAACTCTAAAATGAAACTAATTACTTCTCAAAATTAAAACAAATCCTAGTTTAAAAAGAAAGCTTAAGGAAAAATAAAAAATTGAAAGTAAAAATATATAAAGGACTATTTTTAATTATTTTCTCCTATTTTCAATGATGTTAATTAATCTAAAAATCTAGAATTGGGTCTTAAATGCAAGTATGCTATTTAATAATAATAATTTTTTTATTTTGTTATTTTTATGACAACTAAAATGCACGCAAAAGGAAAAAAAATAAAATCATGCAATTAATTCCCTAAAATTTAATTAATAAAAGGAAAAAAATCCTAATTTTAAGAATTCTATAGGAATATCTGAGCGAGGCAAAAATCACGTGCTCACAACTGCCCCTCTTTGCTCGGACACACGAAGGGTTTTCGAGCAAAGATAAATGAGAGAATGAGAGATTTTTTCCAGCTTGACACTCCATGAGAAGCATTTTTGAAAACCGTCTGACCGAACCCTGCTTCAAAGGTTGGCTACATATCATTGGCTATAAAGGAATTAGGTTAGTGTAGTTCTTGAAGGGTTGGTAGATGGGACTATCAGAAGCTGTGATTTCACTGTTGTTGCTGCTGCTACTGCTTTCTGACCTCCTTATTACACCAAAAGGAAAATTAAGGCTAAGCTAGCTATGCCTATCAACGATGGGTTATAAGAGTCCTACCTATAAATCTCTTGAAACTTGATCTTGAGTCTGAGCTGGTTTTCTTGTGGACTACGATCAGAATCTTGATGCTCGTAAGTTTTGGGTGTCGTTTCTTTCTGCTGCATGGAGTTGAACGGGATCGGCGGAGCTTTTGACTTCAATCAAATTTGAGCAGTCCACACCTTTGTTTGCTTTCAACATCTAAGTTCATTTCTTTCTGTTCTTTTCTTCCTTTCTGGATTGAGACTCATTCTATAGGTCATCTCGAACCCTGTGCTTCGAGGTCAAACCTACTTATGACACCAAAACAAACAAACGAATGAAATTTTCTGCCCCAGTTTTCACTAGAAATATTTCATGAGTTAGTTGTGGCACATATCTAAGCGGTAAAAGCAGGATTGTGTATCCTCGGAAAATGGAGCCAGGTTATAGGATGAAATGGTCGGGTTATGCCGGAAAAGCCATCGGGTTATGCTGGAAAGGTCCACGGGTTATGCCGGAAAGGTCCACGGGTTATGCCGGAAAAGTCATCGGGTGATGCCGGAAAGATCCATGGGTAATGCCGGGAAAGTCATCAAGTTATGGCGGAAAGGTACAGGGGTTATGCCGGAAAGTCATCGGGTTATGTTGAAAAGGTCCACGGGTTATGCCGGGAAAGTCATCGGGTTATGTTGTAAAGGTCCACGAGTTACCAGGATAAAAGTTAAAAAGACCTTGGGTTATGCCAGGGAGGTCCATAGGTTATGCCAGGATAAAAGATAAAAAGTCCTGGGGTTATGCCAGGTATGTCCACGGGTTATGCTGGGATAAAAGGTAAAAAGCCCTTCGGTTATGCCAGGGAGGTCCACGGGTTGTGCCGGAATAAAAGGTAAAAGGTCCTTGGGTTATGCCAGGGAAGTCCACGGGTTATGTCAGGATATGCGAAAAGGGTCCTTGGGTTATGCCAGGGAAGTCCATGGGTTATGCCGGGATATCTAGGGAATGGGTGCCCTATACCATCATGATCCTTGGGGATTTTTCTTTTCCACTTTTTCTTCTCTTTTTTTAATTAATAAAATGCATGAAAGAATTTGGGAAAACTTCCCTTTTGGTTAGTTTCCTGCTGCAAAGCTGTTTCAGCACTTGCGCACTTCATTTCCCTTTTGGGTTGCACCTGCTTCTTGCATGGTTTCTTTGAATTGCACTTGTTTCAACTTTTCAAACAAAAAACAATTTGTTAGTTTAAAACAGTGGTTGACTTTGTTCCTTGATCATCACAATTGCTTGATCTCGGCCCAGTTTCTATTCAAAACTTTGCTGCTTGCTGGTTTTGAGGATGAATCTTTTTCGAACCGACGAGACTCGACTTTCAGGATCTCATGATGGCTCGCCCGCGTGGGGCTCTGGCCTTTTCACTTTATTCTGATCTTAAGACCTTTGTCTTTGACTTTCTTTTCTTTCCAATGTTTTTGCTTTGAAAGCGTTAACAATCACGGCCAGTCTAGATTGGCTTAACACATCCGCTGAGACTGGATACTTTTCTTTATCTTTTGCGAGGGAGAGCCCGGTAACAACTAGTCCCACCATCTTTTCTTTGTAACCATTTTGAAATCAGAGTTAAGCCAAATGAATTTAAATAGAAGCATCCCTTCGGGGAGAAAAAAAGGACTTGTCTAGGGTGCATGCTGGCTTCAAATACACATGACATGCTTCTTGGAATGGATGCCCGAACCGCGCAAGCTTTCCCAACTTCTCGTAAACTCATTGATTCACACTTCAAAACTGGGGACCCATTCCAAGACTCTTTCAATGGTGGGATACGTATTCCTTTTAGCAAATGGCGCCTTTTGCAGGTTTTCACCAATCGACCTATCTTATTTCTCTTCTCACCGTTGATGGTGCTTTTTACGAGTTTTCACTAAACGGACTCTCTCATTTTAAATTTCTCTACTTCCGTCACCTTATATTGCCGGAAGGTTTTCACCGATAAGACTCTCTCATTTTATTTCTCTCAATTTAGAATGCATCGAATTTCAACAATGATGTTTTTCAGTTCCCACGCCTTTGCCAATTGACTGGAAGGACTTGTACAAGGGTTTGGGTAAAAGAATTTTGGACAGAACTACAACTTTGGAACTATTTTGGCGGGCTCATGGCCGAACCATTATAACATCTGCCCCAGTTTCACTTTTGGGGGAATTTGAATTTTTTTTTTGGTGTAACTGAACCCCAGCGAGAGGCTGCCTAAGTATCCTTTCAGAATCAAATCAAACGTAGTTCAGGGAAATATTTGTTTTTGTTTTGTTTTTTTTGTTCTTTTTCTTTTCTTTTATTTTTTTTCTTTTTTCTCTTTTTTCATTTTTCATTTTTTTTCTTTTTCCTTTTATCCTTTTTCCTTTTTCCTTTTATCCTTTCTTTATTTTTTCTTCTTTTTTCAACAGTACTTCCGGGTTCCAAAGAGGGTAATCAAAGAAGGTAACCGGCTCAAATGGTTTGCAAAGGGTTGATAATGTTTGGGTAGCGGGAATGAAATGCTTCATCATCTCAACTGCACAAAAGTCATCACCTCAGAGCACTTAGACATAGTACCTTTTTATTGCGTCCGTATTTACGGCTGCATCAGGATCATTTCCTTTGATATCACCAAGATACAATGCTCCTCTTGGCAATATTTTCCTAATGATGTATGGACCCTTCTAATTAGGAGCGAACTTTCCTTTTTTCCTTCTGGTGATGAGGAAGAATACGCCTTAAAACCAGTTGCCCTACTTAAAACTTTCTGGGCCGTACTTTCTTGTTATAAGCGCGTGCCATTATTTGTTAGTACAATTGCCCGTGACAAACCGCGACCATCCATTTTTCATCAATTAAAGTCAACTGTTCCAGCGAGTTTTGACCCATTCACTATCCTCAATCTCTTCTTCAACAATTATCCGGAACGAGGGGATTTCTACCTCTGCAGGTATAACAGCCTACCGATGTGCGCACCATAAAATAACAGGTATGGGGTTTCTCCTACCGATGTGCGCACCATAGAGCGATATCCCAATAATGCAAAAGGCAGCTGTTCATGCCATTGTCTAGAGCTTTGTATCATCTTTCCCAAAATCTTTGATATTCTTGTTCACTGCCTTAACAGCACCATTGGCTTTGGGCTGATAAGGCATGGAGTTTGTATGTGTTATTTTTAATTGTTTGCATGCTTCTTCTATCAAACGAATATTATGGTTTGTGGCATTATCCGTGATGAGGGTTGCAGGAATGCCAAAATGATAGATAAGATTAGAATGCACAAAATCTACCACAGCTTTCTTGGTGACTGATTTGAGAGTGATGGCTTCAACCGACTTCGTGAAATAGTCAATGGCAACCAATATGAATCTATGTCCATTTGAGGATTTCAACTCAATCGGCCCAATAATGTCCATGCCCCAAGCAACAACGGCCAAGGTGCTGACATGGATGCATTTTTGTTGGAGGCGCATGAATTAAATCACCGTGCACCTGACATTGATGGCACTTCCGGACAAAAATAAAGCAGTTCTTTTCCATAGTTCTCTAGTAATACCTTGCTCGGAGGATTTCTTTGCCAAAAAGTACCTATTCACGTGGGGTCCGCATACTCCTGCGTGCACTTCATACATAATTCTATCATCTTCTTCGACGTCAACACACATTAACAAATTAAGATCCGGGGTCTTTTTATACAAGACATCTCTACTCAAAAAGAAACCGTGTCGACGCCCCCTTTTTCAAAAGCAAAATCGGCTTTTACGACATTATGGGCAAAACAATTATATTTCCGGATTAGGAATTGGGTCATGGAATTAGAAGAGTCGCCACCTAATGATTATAGTGCAATAGGACACTTAAGAGGGAATATTTTAAAAAGAAAACCAGAGTTCGGGTAAGGGCTTGAGATTATCTCGAGGGGAAGGTGTTAGGCACCCCTCAAGATACACAAATGTGGTTCCCGGCCATGCTAATTGTGACTTTATAAAGAGATGAAGCAATTAAAATAAGGTTCAAATATATGACATTCACACAACTTGAAAGCTGTTTTTTTTAAAGGGGAGGACATAAATTTGAAATAACAAAGGATTAGTTTTAAAAGCATTAAGAAAGCATTTAAATAAAGCACATAAAGAAAGAAGGGTCCTAGGATTAACAATAATATGGATCATTCGATGCAATATCTCGCACATATTCCCAAAGAGGGGTCGCTTTATAATATTATCGCATCGTCATCATCTCCATATTTTACCCTTCCCACCCCTTTAGAGGTTATTTAAGCGTGTGAATTGGTCACGAATGCTTATTGCGTGCTATTACCCGTCCTGTCCTATAGATCCTAGAGGGCATTTAGGATTACTATTCCTCTAAGGTTGGAACTAAGACGAACCCTTAAATTTAAAGGTTAAAATACTAGGCGACATACAAAAACAAATAAGACTCGCATATAAAGGAACCATATAATACATGTAAAGGCTCAATTAACCCTCTACAAGAGAACACATAATTAACACGTCTCAAACACATGTAAGGTCTAAGGAAGGGGGAGAGTTTTAAAAATTGAAGTATGAGTGGAAACAGAAACGATGGAGATTGCAGAAAAACGTACGAGAGAAAAACGTTCAGAATTTAAGGGAGGCAATATAAGTTATTATCTATAGAAATCTGCAGAAGTCCTTTAGGAACCTTTAAAAAAAAGCTTAGTAAAACAGTTTTAGTCAGGCAGAGTAAAAGAATGAGCGTGGAAGTGTTTTGAAGTTACAGAACAATAAACATACATGCCTTTTGTGCTTTTAAAAAAATTAGTACACAGACAGCTGAAACATGGGTCTAATATGGACAGAAAATGTAACAAAACCCCTTTTGCATAGATGATTTTAAAAATGTGACAGAAGTTTGTAAAAAAAATAGAGAGGGCTTTCAGGAACAAACGGATTCAGACTGAGCGAATTAAATTGAACAAACTTGAAAGTGATTAGCCCATTTTATCATTTCATCCGGCCTAAGATTTGCCTAGGCATAAAAAAATATGTGCAAGCAATAGTTTCTGGATTTTAACAGGGAGTTAGCTAACCAGCTTTACTTTTTAGCAAGATTAGTGAGGCATTCAACAGTTGCAAAAGAAGACCCTAAGCACATGGTATCTAATGCATATAGAGGCCCTGAAGCATGATATCTAAATGCAATGCAGTAATTTTGATTGTTAACTGAAAGATAGCACGCTGAAAGTAAAAGACCTAAAAAACAGGATTTCCATGTGTGAGATGCATGCCTTATTCAGGGTTTCTATTACGCAAATAGGTAAGTAAAACCCTATAACATGCTTTCTGCCCATATCTTTAATAATCATGCATAACCCTCCCCCAATTTCACTATAATCCCCCATTGTTCTTACAAATTATTACAGCCAAGTAATTAAAAATACAATAGTGATAAAAGGAAAATATGAAGTTATTCTATAGAGAGCCTTCAGCCAGGCCCAAACATCTCCAACCTCATTCCTTTCAAGTTTCATAGCCATTACCAAGGCTTGGGTGCAGCAAAGTTCCCTAAGGGTTTGTTTGAACCCCTGGCCAATACCAGGCACCCAAAGATGTCCCAATTAGATAATTTCAAACATTGGAAGTGCCAGCCTTGTGCATCAGAGTTCCACGGGTGCTCAAGGCTCCCATGGCAGTGCTTACACTAAGGGGGCAGACCCTGAAGCTCTAAGAATGAGATTGTAATTGAGAGGGTTGAAAACAGTTGAGAGACAATGTGGGAAAATTGAAAGGTTGAGGCAGTTTGAAGACACAGTCGAAAGAGTTGAAATTATTTTAGAATGCTCAGTTTTATGACAGCAGGGCATCACACAAATAGGGGGAAGGGAAAGGGGACAGACACACATAAATAAAGTGAACTACAGACATACAGACATTATGTGGGAAGAAGTAATCAGATATGATTGCAAGCCAAAGGTTATATTTCTTATTTCATCAAGTTCTATTTCACTTAGCTTCAAATAGAGATTTTACGTTAAACAGGTAGTCAAGTAGACATGGATGCATGGTAGCAATGCTCAAAGAAAACATTCATTGAGACAGGGAGCGGATAAGGGAGCAAATAAGAAAAGTGCAAATAAGTGAAGGGAACAGACAACATGTTGGGCAGAAGTAATCAGACCTAGTTAAAACGAGGGTTTAGCTCTTACTGTACTAAACCCTAATATATAGTCAACCTCATAGAGAGGTTTCAGAACTGTTAAGTAGCCAAGCAGTAATACACATGGAAGAAGAACATGCATTGATACAGGGAGAGGGGAATAGGGGAAAGACATGCTATGTTAAACTAGTAGACCAGTAAGTAACATGCTAATGACAAAGATAGCAACAAAACCATAAATAAAAGCACACAAGAAATAATATGAATTGCAAAATTAATAGGAACATGTTGTTTTGGAGACTGCATCTCAAATAGGTGACATACCAGTTGCAGAAGGATATAATAGCAATGTAATAGTGCACAAAGGGAGATCAAAGTGTGGAAAGGATGAGGGCAACAATATGGGAGTAGCAACAGCGGGAAGATAGTAGCAGCTATATGAGAATAGCAACAGTAATGTGGGAATAGTAGCAGCAACAGACCCAAATAGAACCCAACAGTGGAAAGTAACCAATCAAGTTACTCAATCTTGGTTGATAGCCGATTGAGTGTTCAAAGAAGGGAATAAGAGTGTATAGAAATAGCAGAGAAAAGAGAGAGTTCGGAGAGTTTTTTTTTGTGAGAGCAGTGTGTGTTGTTATTTTTTAAAAGAGAAAGGTGAGGAGTATTTATAGTACTAAAACGAGTAAAAAAAAAGGTATCAGTTCATATTTAAGGAACTGATATCAATCATAATCAAACAAGTATAGTGACTCCCCTTTAATTAAGGAGTCATAGGCAAACGGTAATAAGCAGTCCTTTTAAAAAAGGAAAGGAATCACAAAGTGTGGCTTGGCCGCATAAGGAAACAAATGATAGTATATGGTATATATGACTAGATGCATGATACTGAAATAGGGAAATATGTGAAGCAAGTAAATCAGCATATTTGTGCACACATATAAGGAAAGATATCACTTTAATTCTGAAAAATAATTTTCGAAATTGAAAACTTGGGAAATCAGTTATCTAATTGGGGAATGTATCCCACTGATTGAGGAAGGAAATTCGAAATCCATACCAAGATTGTAAGGAAAATACACAAATCATAATTTAAGGCTAGCAATCACAGCCTTACAGAGATTGCAAGAGTCAGTATAAAATCACCAGAAAAACCTTGAGAAGAACAATAGCATGGTATGGGAATGAGACAGTAGCGACATAAATCAAAGTAAAGAGCACAGAGCTCATAGGAGAAACCAAAAGAAACATGCAAATAGGTAGATATAGATTCAAACATGTAGGGTTAGGGTTTTCAACAGATTTTAAAAAAATACTTAGAAGTAGTACTGAGAGTCGCGGATTAGTGCTAAAAATCATAAAAGTAAAGTACTTTAGAAGGGGGTTATGAAACCCTAGAAATAGAAATTACAATTTGAAACCCAAGTTGTTAAAGAAACAAACAAACAAGTGAAATAAATAAACACAAACGACTACATAGCAATTAGAAAGAGTAGAAGAAACAGTTTTGAAAAAGGGGTTAGAAACCCTAATCTGGAAGAATGGTAATTATTGAAAAACTTCGAAATACCCAGAGAAGCTAAGTAGAAGTAGAGTAGAAAACAAGAAAATCAAACTTAGAGTTATATAAAAGAGTCGAGATTAAAGAGAAAAAATTAGGGTTTTTAAACAGATTAGGGAAACAAAGAACCTGGTTGTAAAACTCGTATACAATGCCATAGAAGGCATCATCGTCCAAAGATCACCGGAGAAACACCGGAAACAGACCCCAATTAGAGCTTCAGTGATTGTATTCCATGGCGGAAGATGCTAGGCTTCAAGCTTGAGAGAGGAAACCACGATATAGGGATGCCATGGTTGCTGGAAATCGAGAGGAGTGAGGGAGGAGTGAGCTGGTATGGCGATGAAGGCCATGAGAGGACCAGATGGTTCTAAGGAGACGAAGGGTTAGAGAGTGTCTGAGAGTGAGAGGGGATACAAGGGCGACAGATTTAGAGAAATGATTTTAGGGTAAAGGGGTTATAGGTTTAATTAAGGCAAGGTCAATCGTGGACCGTTGATCAAAATGATCAACGACCACGATTTTAAACGGGGGTCCGGGTGGGTTAGTCCAAATACGTTTGGGTGGGGTTATTTTGTAATTGGGTCGTGATTTGGGGGGTGGATTTGAGTTAAAATGTGGCCAAAATTGAAAGGTTAAATGGCTATAATAAATGCCTAAATTTACCTTAATTTAATTTTATAAAAATAGAAAATGATTTTATAAAAATCCAATTAAAATAATGAGATAATAAAATATTTTTGGAAATAAATTAAAAATACCGTGAGTGATTTTTCACTTGAAATACTCATTAAACTGATAAATAGGCTAAATTTGCAATTTTAATTTAAAAATATGTAATGGCTTTGTAAAATTCTGTAAAAATTACATAAATTATATTTTTATATAAATGAGAGAATAAAATAATTTATTTATTAAAATAATAAAATTTGACACTAAATATTAGATTTTACAGTACAAAATAAGTTATAAATTGGTTTTAAAATGCTTGAAAAAATTATAGAAAAATACCAAACCTCTTGTGGATGCTTATATATGCATTCACTAGCTATTTTGAAAGTATTTTGAATACAAAAATACATAGGAAAAAATTGGGTATCAACAACTGCCCCTCTTTACCTGAGGAGGATGAAAGAGTTGTCGGGTAAGACAAGATGGGCAATTTTGACCGGAAGTGACAATTGTACGAGAATTTCGACCGCACTCTAGCTTCTGAGCTGCCTACATATCCCTGGTTTATAGGAATCAAGACGTATGTAGTTCAGGAGCCATTGGTGAAATATGTCAATGCAAATTTTGGAAGAGGCGGACACAACGGGGCGGAAGTTTTGGCGAGGGTTCGAGGATCAACCGAGCTGCGGAGAACTGGAGCGGGAGTGCTCCTGATGAGATAGTCGTGCCATCCAGTGTACCTGCAAATGAACGATGCGCGTGTACATTGCATAATTTAGATGTGATGCAATTTCCCATTGGACCATGAATGCTGTCTTCAGACGATTAGGATGGCGTCCTTAGACTATGACGTCCGGGCTATGAAGAGCATGAAAGTAAAGATCCATAGGCCATGAAATGGTTTTCTCGGGCCATGCATATGGTGCCTCCGAACTATGACGCCTTTGAATAAGTTGGCAATATTTCAGCCCATGAAAAGGTGGCAATATTTCAGCCGAATGAGTGCATAGGGTGGCGATCTTTCAGCCGAGCAGGAATTTAAAATGCAGGGTGGCGATATCTTAGCCAAAATATGAAACAGGGTGCCAATCTTTCAACCAGGAAATGCAAAATAAAGGAGGTAGAGCTTAACCTCGGAAGGAAGAAGATAGCCTTATGCAATGCAAAATGGAGACAGAGCTTAGTCTCGAAAGGTAGAAGATAGACTTATGTAAGATGGAGGTAGGGATTAACCTCGGAAGGCATAAAGTAGCCTTATGCAATGCAAGATGGAGACAGAGCTTAGTCTCGAAAGGCAGAAGATAGCCTTATGCAAAGATGGAGGTAGAGCTTAACCTCGGAAGGTAGAGAGTAGCCTTATGCAATGCAAATGGAGATAAAGCTTAGTCTCGAAAGGCAGAAGATGGCCTTATGCAAGATGGAGGTAGGGCTTAACCTCGGAAGGCAGAGAGTAGCCTTATGCAATGCAAATAGAGACAGAGCTTAGTCTCGAAAGGCAGAAGATGGCCTTATGCAAGATGGAGGTAGGGCTTAAACTCGGAAGGCAGAGAGTAGCCTTATGCAATGCAAGATGGAGACAGAGCTTAGCCTCGAAGAGTGTAGAAATATAAAGGAGATAAAGGTGGTTATTTCTTAGCTGGTAGATGATCGTGCCATCGATGACTGTCGGGGAAGCGTTGAATGTAGTTAGTAAGCCTTTGTCAGGTAAGTAATGGCTTCAGGACCTTTGGTTTTTTAAGGCTCCTGCATCGCCTATTTGTACCATAGATTCCAGCATCCAAAGAAAAAACCGTGAGTTTTCTGTACCATTCGGGGCAGCGTTGCTGAACGATAGCGATCCAAATGATTTTATGGAAGATTTGAAAAATATGATGCCAATGCATGTATGTAAAATAAAGCAAAAGATAGTTTTTGTTTTACGATGAACCATAACTGCAACGTGGTTCAAGGCACGACAACCTCGCTGGCTCCGGAATTTTGAGGGTCCTCCTCAAAATTCTGCCCCGGTTTACTGGCTGGTGCTGAATGACTGAACGCGGATTGACCTTGAAATTTTGAGGGTCCTCCTCAAAATTCTGCTCCAGTTCCAAATGTGGGGAAAATCGAAATGTTATTAATGATGTGACCAAACCCATAGGGTTGCCTACATATCCCCTCTTAAACAGGAATCAGGTCAGACGTAGTTCAAATTAAATCATAAGGAAAAAGCATACTGATTAAATATAGTATCTCTTCACTGCATCCGAGTTGATCGGTTTTGGCCAGATTTCTCCATCCATTTCTGCAAGAATAAGGGCTCCTCCAGTTAGAACCCGGTAAACCATGTATGGACCCTGCCAGTTGGGAGAGAACTTCTCTTTGGCCTCGTCTTGATGTGGAAATATCTTCTTCAACACCATCTACTCTGGTGTAAACTTCATTGGTCGAACTCTATTGTTGAAGGCTCTAGACATTCTGTTCTGAGATAACTGACCGTGACAGACAACGTGCATTCTATTTCCATCTATAAGGGATAGCTGCTCGTAGCGAACCTTGACCCATTCTGCGTTATCTAGCTCAGCTTCTTGTATGATTCTCAAGGATGAAATTTCTACCTCGGCGGAAATTACCGCTTCTGTACCATAAACCAACATGTAGGGGGTTGCCCCAGTTGATGTGCGAACTGTATTACGATAACCCAATAAAGTGAAGGACAACTTCTCGTGCCACTACTTATGCCTTTCAATCATTTTCCTTAGTATTTTCTTGATGTTCTTGTTTGCTACTTCCACGGCTCCATTCATTTGAGATCTATAAGTTGTAGAGTTTCTGTATCTGATCTTGAAATTTTCACACATCGCTTTCATCAAGTCACTATTGATATTAGAACCGTTATCAGTGATGATTGACTCTGGAACATCGAACCGACAGACAACCCAATCTCGAACAAAGTCTGCCACAAATTTCTTGGTTACTGCTTTGTATGATGCTGCTTCGACCCATTTAGTAAAGTGGTCAATTGCCACTTGAATGAACGTGTGTCTGTTTGAGGCGGCAGGCTCGATCGGCCCAATAATATCCATTCCCTAGACGGCAAATGGCCATGGTGAGCTCGTTGTCATGAGATCGTTTAGGGGTACCTTTATCATATCTGTATGTATCTAACAGTGGTGGCACTTTCGGACATACTGAATGCAGTCTGTTTTCATGGTCATCCAGAAATATCCTGCCCTTAGTATCTTCTTTGCCAGAACCAAACCGTTCATGTGTGGTCCATAAGTCCCCGAGTGCACTTCCTCCAATAACTTAGTTGCTTATGTTGCATCGACACACCTAAACAGACCCAAATCAGGAGTCCTCCTACACAGGATTCCTCCGCTGTGAAAGAAGTTGTTGGACAACCATCGAAGCATGTGCTTCTGAGTAGCATTAGCAAGCTCGGGATATTCCCCAGTTGTTAGGTACCTTTTGATGTCATGGAACCAAGGTTTTCCGTCGACTTCTTCCTTAACATGTGCATAATAAGCCGGTTGATCTTGAATTTTGACCTGGATAGGGTCGATGAAATTTGTGTCTGGATGCTGAATCATGGATGATAGAGTGGCTAGGGCGTCAGCGAACTCATTATGTATTCTTGGAACATGTTGGAATTCCGTTTTTTTCGAACCTCTTTCAAAATTCCTGTATGTGGTGCAAGTAAGGGAGTATCTTGGAATTCTTGGTTGCCCATTCCTCTCGGACCTGGTGTATGAGCATGTCTGAATCCCCAATCACTAGCAGCTCTTGAATGTTTATATCAATGGCTAGTTTGAGCCCTAAGATGCAAGCTTCGTACTCGGCCATATTATTGGTGCATGGGAACCTGAGCTTGGTGGATACAGGGTAATGCTGACAGGTTTCTGATACCAGGGCTGCTCCGATACCAACCCCTTTGAAATTTGTGGCCCCTCCAATCGTCATAGTATTCTGCAATATCCTCTCCTATGAAAGCTACTTCCTCATCGGGAAAATACGTCTTCAATGGTTCGTACCCACTTTACACATGATTTTCTACGAGATGATCCGCCAGAGCCTGTCCTTTAACTGCCTTCTTGGTGACATAGACAATGTCGAATTCACTCAACAAGATTTTCCATTTGGCGAGCTTGCCAGTGGACATGGGATTCTAAAAAATATACTTTAGTGGATCCATTCTTGATATAAGGTAGGTAGTGTAAGCACAAAAATAATGCCTCAACTTCTGAGCTATCCAAGTCAAAGCACAACATGTGCGTTCTAGCAAGGAATACCGAGCCTCGTACGGAGTGAATTTCTTGCTGAGGTAGTAAATAGCTTGCTCATTTCTCCCCGTCTCACCGTGTTGTCCCAAAACCCAACCGAATGCTCCACCAAAACTGTGAGATAGAGCAATAAGGGCCTCCTAGGCTCAGGTGGGACCAGGACTGGAGGCGTAGACAAGTATTCCTTGATCCTGTCGAAAGCCTTTTGACATTCATCGGTCCATTTGGTGGCGGCATCCTTCTTCAGCATCTTGAAGATAGGTTCACAGATGACGGTAGACTGAGCTATGAACTGGCTGATAGTTAAGTCTCCCCAGGAAACTCATTACCTCTTTCTTGTTCTTCGGCGGTGGCAACTCCTGAATAGATTTGACCTTTGATGGATCCAGCTCTATTCCTTGGCGGCTTACGATGAAGCCCAATAACTTTCCCGCAGGGACCTCAAATGCACATTTGGCGGGATTTAGCTTCAAGTTATACCTCCTTAGTCTGTTGAAAAATTTTCGTAGGTCCTCCATGTGATCTGCAGCCTTCTTGGACTTAATGATGACGTCGTCCACATATACCTCAATCTCCTTATGTATCATGTCATGAAAGAGGGTAGTCATGGCCCTCATATAAGTATCTCCCGTATTCTTCAACCCGAACAACATCATTCAGTAGCAGTACATTCCCCAAGGCGTGATGAACGCCATTTTCTCTGCATCTTCTTCATCTAGCTAATCTTATGATACCCCGCAATGCAATCGACGAATGACTGCAACTCATGCTTGGCGCAGTTGTCGATCAGAATGTGTATGTTTGGCAAGGGGAGATCTTCTTTGGGACTGGCCCCGTTGAGATCCCGGTAGTCGACATTCACTCTAACTTTCCCGTCCTTCTTCGGTACTGGCACAATATTAGCTAACCAAGTTGGATATTCTACCACTTGAAGAACTCTGGCTTTGACCTGCTTGGTAACTTCCTCTTTTATTTTGAGACTCATATCTGGCTTGAATTTTCTGAGCTTCTGCTTTACCGGTGGACATGCAAGATTTGTCGGCAAATTGTGAGTGACGATGGACGTGCTAAGACCGGTCATATCGTCATAAGACCATGCGAAGATATCCTCATATTCCTTCAAGAACTCTACGTATTTTTTTTTTCGTTTGTGATAAGTGCACACTGATGCGCGTTTCTTTGACATTCTCTGTATCTCCTATATTGACGACTTCGATTTCATCCAAGTTGGACTTAGGCCTATTCTCAAAATTTTTGGCCTCTCTGACAACCTCTTCTGTTATATCATCCTCCTCTAATTCTATGTCTGTTTGTTGCATAGCCTCGTTGCAAGTTGCAGTTATTTGTTCATCATCAAGACACGTAATAGTAATGTTGTGTGAAAAAATAAAGTAAATAGCAGAGAAAAGTAATGAATAGCGAGATATTTGATAAAACTGAAAATGCTTTTGATTAAATTCATAAATGTTCAAAACATCAGAGCTCTATTTTGGAAATTAAAGACAAAATGCGGAAAATAAAGAAACAACTAAAATAAAGATACATGATGCTTGTTCAGCCTTGCTACCCCAAAGGTTTCAGAGCGGTGGTGGTCCTAATTGACCAGTTGGTGAGGCACTCCCCTCGGTTCACAGCCTGAATGGAAGGGCCTTCTTCCCCTTCTTCTTAAAAGATCACACAACAGTCCATGTACTCCTCCAGAAACAGGTTCTTCATTGCTGCAAGAGTCTCGTCTTCCTCTTACCCGTAGAGAGTGTCGGTTGGCTGAAATGTCTGCTCCAACTAGGGTATGGGGTGTTCCAATGGGTAATATTGGATGTGCCATGGTGGTGACCAGTTTCTGAACTCTTGCCAAGTGTACTCGTACACCAGTCCGAAGGTAGTACCGTGTTTCTTCAACTGGATAGGTTTGGTGATACCTTGAAGATTCTTACTAAGTCCTTTCCTCGGTTCATACCCACTCCAATTAAGAATGCTCTCAACCTTGTTGTTCCACCATTTTCCCTTATCCACTGCGTTGACCCGTTCGATATGATGATATGTCTCCCCGTCTATTCTTCTTCTGCCACTGATCATTGGAATGGTCTGGCGACTGTAGATAGGGTTGCTACCATCGCCATGGATGATTACTTCCTGATGGTTCCGTTCGAACTTCACAGACTGATGTAAAGTTGATGCCACAGCCCCAACAACATGGATCCAGGGTTGTCCCAATAGTAAGTTGTAGGAGGCTGGCATATCGATGACTTGGAACTCAACGTCAAACCAAGTAGGTCCCATTTGCAAACACAGGCTAACCTCCATGAGGGTAGACCTCTGAGAACCATCAAAGCCTTAACATTAATGGCCCCATATTTTATCTCGTGCAATCCTTCTCCCATTTTCTTGAGGGTGATTAATGGACAAATGTTGAGACTAGAACCTCCGTCGACTAGGATCCTGGTAATGAAATGATCTTCACATTGCACGGTGATGTGTAGTGCTTTGATATGACTGAGCCCTTCAGGTGGCAATTCATCCTCATGGAAAGAAATTTTGTGACTTTCCAACACCTGCCCTACCATGTTCGCCATCTCTCCTCCCGTTATGTTGTTTGGGATATAAGCCTCGCTCAATATCTTCATCAAGGCGTTCTTATGTGCTTCAGATCTCTGCAGCAATGCTAAGATGGAAATATGTGCCGAAGTCTTGTTTAGCTGTTCAACAAGTGAATATTCTTTAGCCTGTACCTTTCTCCAGAGATCTTTAGAAACACGTTCTCAATGCAATATACTAAACGTGTACTCTTTTGTAGGTTTTGATGAATGACAAACGAAGCAAAAATTGATATATGACGGAATTCAAGTAAGTACAAGCGCACAATGGTTGCGAATAAGATTGAAGTTCAAGATATAGCTTTTAATTGTTATTGAGTTGTTCTAAAATTGTAATCTCGATCCTATAACTTGACTCATAGTATGGCCTCTCTCATAAAACTATTTTCCAAAATCATGCATATTTAATTCTGTGTCAAAAAGATTTTAAATCATGCATATTTACATTAGACAAAATGTTTTCTAAACATGCCTAAAAAATCTGGGCTAAAATAATCGATTATGTACTTATGATAATCGATTGTTTCTGAGCCAAGACTGCATGACAATCGATTATGAATTAATGGTAATCGATTGTGAGTAAGACAGTGAACATCAGGTTTTTCCAAATCTGCATGATAATCGATTGTGAACAAATGACAATCGATTGTTGTTGAGGTAAAGTTTTTCAATACTCAAAATAATTGATTATGAACTAATGGTGATCGATTGTGTTGAGTTGATGTCTTCCAGTGATTTTAAATTTAATTAAGTAATCGATTATGTCTTTAGATAATCGATTATCACTGAGACAGTAAGTTTTATGATTTTCAGAAAATAACAAGTAATCGATTGTTGCAAAGGACAATCGATTGTTGAAGCTAGCCGTTGTCAAATGATTTTCAAATACCATAAGGTAATCGATTATTGATTCTAGATAATCGATGTTCTGCTTAAAATCTGGAAATGATTTTTAGAACGTTGCTGAAGTAATCGATTATTGATTTTATATAATCGATGTTTTGCTTAAAATCCGGAAATGATTTTTAGAACGTTGCTAAAGTAATCGATTATGAACTTAGTATAATCGATTATCTGATTTTGAATATTGCCAGTAATCGATTATAGATTATGTATAATCGATTGTGAAGCGTTAAATCTGGGATTGATTTTTAAACTGACTGGCAGATAATCGATTGTTTGGTCTTAATAATCGATTATCACTGAGTAATTTCAGCAACTCTTAATTGGCAATTAGACAACGGTTGAACCAACTTTTTCAACTATAAATACAGCTTCATTTCAGTGTTTTAACAACAACAATATACACAAACTGATCATTACATTGCTATAAGCTTTCATTCAATTGTTCTTCATTTTCTACTCATTTCATAAAGCTTTTGAGAGCCATATTATTGCTTAAAGTTGTTGTGATCTTGAACATATTCTTTTACTCATATCTACTCAATAAGGAGTACGTTAGTTAAGTGAGTTTCCAAGTATTTGATATACTTGTAAGAGAATTGCGATTCTCTTGTTTCAAGGAACTTGCGTTTCCTTGGGTGAAGTCTTTGAGATTGCGATCTCCGAGCAACTGTTTGAGGCTTGTGTCCTCAAGTGTGTAACGGTTTGTTGAGCACCCTTAAGCTTAACAAGATAGTGAAAAATCTCGAGAGAGTCTCTCGGGGACTGGACTAACCACGTTGGTGGCCAACCAGTATACATCTTTGTGTAAGTTTATTTTTCTGCATTTATTTTACTTCCTGCAAAGTTTAAATTCCGCAAGAAAACGCTAAATTCTATTAATACGCTATTCACCCCCCCCCCCCTCTAGCGTAAAGCGTAGTTTCTAACAATTGGTATCAGAGCCCAACTCTCTGAAAACTTAACCGTTTGAGAGAACCATCCATGGCTTCTACTCTTGACTCTTTTGCAGGAATTGAAGAAGGACAATGCTCTACACGACCTCCTCTATTCAACGGCACAAACTACTCATACTGGAAGGAGAGGATGCAAATCTTTGTGCAATCAAATAGCTTTCATTTGTGGAAAGTATTCATCAATGGAAACCAAATCCCAACCAAGAAGGTGGAAGACGAATGGGTTCCAAAGACCGAAGAGGAATATACCGCGGAGGATATTCGTAAGGTTGAAAATAATGCCAAAGCTATAAATTTATTATATTGTGCTGTTAATGCTAACGACTACAGGAAGATATCATGTTGCAAAACAGCAAAGGAAATGTAGGATAAGCTTGAAGTGACATACGAAGGAACCGACCAGGTACGAGAAGCTAAAATTGATTTCTTAACTCACTCTTATGAACTATTCCACATGAAGGAAGGAGAGAAAGTAGACGAAATGTTTGAGCGATTCTCAATGATCGTGAATGATCTGCACGCCCTCAAAAAGACGTTTACGGATAGAGAACTTGTCCGGAAGATCCTCAGAAGTCTCACTCCGGCATGGCGATCAAAGGCCGATGCAATCCAAGAATCCATTGGCATCACAAATGTCACAATTGACGCATTAAGAGGTAATCTCAAAACCTATGAATCAACTATACTTAACCCGTTTGTTGATGATCAAAGAAGGCAAAGGATTGCTCTAAAGGCTAGCCAACCACAAATTGATGAGGAAGGTGACAACGAGTTTGGACTCGTTATCAAAAGGTTTCAAAAATTCATGCGCAAAGAGTATGAACGCAAGAACAAAAAGCAAGGCGATCAACTAAAATGCTATGAATGCGGAGAAACCGGGCACATAAAATCAAATTGCCCTAACATCAAAAAGGAGAAGAAACCCTTCAAAAAGCAACGTGCATACATCTCTTGGGGAGGAGATTCCGGAGATGAAGCAAGCGAAGAAGAAGACGATGAAGCAGCAAATTTATGTCTCATGGCTCAAGAAGACGGCAAAGACGAGGTAAGTCAAATCTCTTCTCAAAATTTCTTTACTCTTGATGAAATGAGAAATGCTTTTGATGAACTATATGCTGAATTTATCAAAGCTTCAAAAACTGTCAAAAGTGTTAAAGAAAGCGCTTCTCTAAAAGAAAAAGATTTTCAAACACAGCTTTCATTAAAAGAAAAAGAATTAGAAAAACTGGTTTTCGAAAATGAGAAGCTAAAAGAGAAAAACAAGTTTTATGGAAAAAGAAGTGCTGATAAACCTGAAGGTTCTACTAGAAATTGTTCTTCTTGTGTGCTTCTTAAGAATGAAGTAGCTAGACTTAAAGGCACATTAGATAAGTTTAATTCTTCGCATAAAAACTTGAATGATGTGCTTGTTAATCTAAAATCAACTAAACATGGAATAGGATTCAAGAATGAAGAAAAGGTTGGTGCTAAACCACAACAACCTAGAGCTCAACCTAGGACTAATAACCAAAATGCTTATCCTAGAAGTAGAAATCCTAGAAATAACTTGCATGTTAGACCAAATAGTGAAAATGCTAGAAGACCTAGAAATGATGCATACTTTAGGCCAAACCTTGAACAATTTAGAAGACCAAGAAATGACCCTCCACCTAGAAATAGATATTCTAGAAATGATGCATATTTTAGACAAACTTGTGAACCTTCTAGAGCTCATAATAGGAGAAACAATGGTGTTCAAAGTAGAGTAAGCAACCTTCATTCATCTAGTTACTATGTACCTAGAAAAATGCATAATCCCAACGTGACTTGTCATTATTGTAGACGTATTGGTCATATTGCTCCCGCTTGCTTTACTCGTCATAGACATATAAATCAATTGCATCATTATAACATGCCTAACCCTCAAGGACCCAAGATGGCATGGGTACCTAAAGAACATTAATTTGTTTTGTAGGTGTGCTTGAAGGGATCAAGTGTACTATGGTACCTTGATAGTGGATGCTCCAAACACATGACGGGAGATGAATCTAAATTCCTTCAACTAGAGCACAAAGAAGGAGGAAGTGTCACATTTGGTGATAACAATAAAGGAAAAATCATCGGCATTGGTTCGGTCGGTAAGGACGAAAACTCCTCTATTAAACATATACTACTTGTGAAAGGTTTGAAGCATAATCTCTTGAGCATAAGCCAATTATGTGACAAGGGAAATCTTGCTCTATTTAATTCGGATGAATGTCTTGTATTTAGACGTAGTGATTTCAAGATCATACTTCGTGGTTTTAGAATTGATAATATCTATATGGTTGATCTTGCAAACTCCTCACCCGAATATGTTGATTTTTTAGTAAGCAAAGAGGATAACTCTTGGCTATGGCATCGTAGAGTAGCACACATGAACATGCATCTTTTGAACAAGCTTCTTTCTCAAAACTTAGTAGTTGGTCTTCCCAGTTTAAAGTTTGAAAATGATTCTATTTGCGATTCTTGTCAAAAAGGGAAGCAAACCAAAGCATCTTTTAAATCCAAGAATTTTGTTTCAACGTCTAGACCTTTGCAATTACTTCACATGGATTTATTTGGTCCCTCTCGTATTGAAAGTCTTGGTAAAAATAAATATGTTTTTGTAATTGTTGATGACTTTTCTAGATTTACTTGGACTCTATTTCTTGCAAATAAAAGTGATGCTTTTCAAAATATCAAGTATTTCCTTAAGCGTGTTCAAAACGAAAAGGAATCGACCGTCACTTCGATTAGAAGTGATCATGGGGGAGAGTTTGATCACAATCTCTTTGCGGATTTTTGTGACGAACTCGGAATCGAACACACCTTTTCCGCTCCACGGACACCACAACAAAATGGGGTGGTGGAAAGGAAAAATAGGTGTCTCGAAGAGATGGCTAGAACCATGCTCGACGAAGCTAAGATTCCCAAATACTTTTGGGCGGACGCCGTGAGTACCGCTTGCTATGTTTTAAATAGAGTAGCAATTCGGTCGATACTCATGAAAACCCCATATGAACTTTATAAGGGTAGAAAACCCAACATTTCTCATTTACGTGTTTTTGGTTGTAAATGTGTTGTTCATAATAATGGGAAGGACCAATTGGGTAAGTTTGATGCTAAATCGGATGAAGGTATTTTCATTGGTTATTCCTCACGTAGCAAAGCATATAGGATCTTTAACAAAAGAACCCAAATTTTGGAGGAATCCCCTCATGTTGTGTTTTCCGAAGATAATACTCGCTTGGCGAGAAAGGAATCCAGTTTTGATCTTGCAGGTATCTTGGATAGCTTGAAAGATAAAATCCAAGAAGAACCTTCAAAGGAAAACAAAAATGAAATTGGGGAACAACCAACGGAAGAAGCGCCACAATTAGAAAAAGAAATAAATACGCCTAACGAGTGGAGAACGATCAAGGATCATCCTCTCGAACAGGTAATTGGCGATGTTGGAGAAAAGGTAAGTACCCGAAACTCTCTTAAGAACACTCTAGGACACAATTCTTAAGAGTTCACGGCATTACTTGTTAACACTAGTGTAATTTATTAATTTCTCTATAAATTACTAACTTGAGCGTCGGAGACGTTTAAATCTATTTTGCAGGTACCACCCCAAAGGTAGGGGGAATTATGAAGTTTTAGCACAAAATAATCGACTATTTCAAGCCACTATTCGATTATTTTCTGTGCAGTACATCGATTATCAGTATCAATAATCGATTGTTTATGACTGATTATTACTATTATGCATCTGTGTTTAATTTTTTACTTCCTAAATTGCATAATCGATTTCCGCCTCAGTCATTCAGCAATGCTTTCTACAACAATCGATTATTTTTTCATACAATCGATTATTTGACAAATTCTGATATTCTCCAAGTTCACTGTATCAAATTAGTTCCCTAAATAATCGATTACCAAGAATTGACAATTGATTACTTCATATTAATTTTTTGTTACCGTTTGGCTCCTCAATCGATTCCTGTCAGGTCTTAAATGCTCCATAATCGATTACCAAAATTTAACAATCGATTATTTCATTCAAATTTTTTACCGTTTGACTCAAGAATCGATTTGTCAGATTCAAAATCTCAATCAAACAGTAAATACAATCGATTATTTCAGTTCAATAATCGATTATCTAACGGTCAGTAATTTTAATTCTTACCGTTTTCTGACTGCTCCTAAACCAAAATCTCAGCAAATGTCTCCATTCAATGCTTGATAATCCTTTCCTCTATAAATAGGCATCATAAGAGCTCACATTCACCCACTCAAGCACTATCTCTAGTATTCAAAAGCTAAATCTCTTCTATTTTCTTTGCCAAATTCCAGCAGTCTTTCTCCTAACATGTCTGGACGATCTTCAAAACGTTCCCGATCCAAACATGGCGCATCAGCCTCAACCGCCCCTCCTTCTTTAAATTTTCCATACCAAGACGGTTCCGTCTTGTTCTTTGAAACTGAAAATGAACTCACAAGGTTCCTATCAAAATTTGAGAAACGCACCATTCTTCCTCCTCGGTTCTCAAATAGTAAACTCCTCGAGCCTTTCACCCCTGCCGCAAATATGTTAAAGGAGTGTCAACTATATGACTTCTTGCTTCTCACTCATCCTCACATAAACACAACTCTCGTTCAAGCTTTTTACTCAAACCTCCATAAAGATGAAGATGGCGAACTTGTCACCTCCATTAATGGGGTTCAAATTCTTCTCTCTGAAGAGAATCTCCACACCATTGCCCGCCTTCCAAATGAAGGTGAAGACCTTTACCGGTATATTGATAAGGCCGGGGCTCTCTTTGATGAAACCATCCTTCTCCACTAAGCCGGTATAACCTCCTATGATCCATCTATCTCTACCCGTCGTCCTACCATAACGGGAATGGATCCAAACTACCGGTTGATTCTTTACTTCATCACCCGAGTCCTCAAGCCTAGACGGCACAATCACACCACCATCTCCCTGGAGGATACCAAACTTCTGCATGCCATTGTCACCGGAGCCAAAATAAATTGGTGTCGGCTCATCAAAATTCATATGCTCGATGCCATCGGTGATGACATGCCTCTTCCTTATGCCCTCCTCATTATGAACTTCCTTGAAGCATCCGGATTTGTCACGGAAAATGGTCCTCTCAAAAGGAGTACCAAAATTTGGGAAATCTCGGAGTCTTCTTTCCATCATGATGGTGATCATGCTCCAGCTCCTTCTTCAAGTCGTCCACCCCATCGTGCTCGTTCGTCCCAAGAGCCTACTCTCCAAACCATATCCGACCAGCTTGCTCAACTCACTCATGAGATCCATGGATACTTTGATCATGTCAATTATCCATATGCAGCTCTCGTTCCTTTTGAAGCAGCGCCGGATAACGAGGCGGACAACGACGGAAATGAATAAATTTTTTTGTGTTTTGTGTGGTTTTTGCTGTTGTTCTCTTTGGTTCCCATTGATGTACCCTCTTTTTTTTCCAATAAATAAACCTTGTTTATTGCATCTTTCCTTACTATTTTTTTGCTAATGGCAAAAGGGGGAAGAAAACGGGATATCGGGTATGCACCACTCTTAATTCATTGATTGCTTATAAGCTAAAATTGAGGGGGAACTCTAAAATTGAGGGGGAACAAGAACAAAATTGCATAATTGTTACTTGTCTTGAATTGTCAATATCTTTTGCCTAAATTGCATATCCCGCTTAATGTTTGCCATTATCAAAAAGGGGGAAATTGTTAGAAACACGTTCTCAATGCAATATTTTAAACGTGTACTCTTTTGTAGGTTTTGATGAATGACAAACGAAGCAAAAATTGATATATGACGGAATTCAAGTACAAGCGCACAATGGTTGCGAATAAGATTGAAGTTCAAGATATAGCTTTTAATTGTTATTGAGTTGTTCTAAAATTGTAATCTCGATCCTATAACTTGACTCATAGTATGGCCTCTCTCATAAAACTATTTTCCAAAATCATGCATATTTAATTCTGTGTCAAAAAGATTTTAAATCATGCATATTTACATTAGACAAAATGTTTTCTAAACATGCCTAAAAAATCTGGGCTAAAATAATCGATTATGTACTTATGATAATCGATTGTTTCTGAGCCAAGACTGCATGACAATCGATTATGAATTAATGGTAATCGATTGTGAGTAAGACAGTGAACATCAGGTTTTTCCAAATCTGCATGATAATCGATTGTGAACAAATGACAATCGATTGTTGTTGAGGTAAAGTTTTTCAATACTCAAAATAATCGATTATGAACTAATGGTGATCGATTGTGTTGAGTTGATGTCTTCCAGTGATTTTAAATTTAATTAAGTAATCGATTATGTCTTTAGATAATCGATTATCACTGAGACAGTAAGTTTTATGATTTTCAGAAAATAACAAGTAATCGATTGTTGCAAAGGACAATCGATTGTTGAAGCTAGCCGTTGTCAAATGATTTTCAAATACCATAAGGTAATCGATTATTGATTCTAGATAATCGATGTTCTGCTTAAAATCTGGAAATGATTTTTAGAACGTTGCTGAAGTAATCGATTATTGATTTTATATAATCGATGTTTTGCTTAAAATCCGGAAATGATTTTTAGAACGTTGCTAAAGTAATCGATTATGAACTTAGTGTAATCGATTATCTGATTTTGAATATTGCCAGTAATCGATTATAGATTATGTATAATCGATTGTGAAGCGTTAAATCTGGGATTGATTTTTAAACTGACTGGCAGATAATCGATTGTTTGGTCTTAATAATCGATTATCACTGAGTAATTTCAGCAACTCTTAATTGGCAATTAGACAACGGTTGAACCAACTTTTTCAACTATAAATACAGCTTCATTTCAGTGTTTTAACAACAACAATATACACAAACTGATCATTACACTGCTATAAGCTTTCATTCAATTGTTCTTCATTTTCTACTCATTTCATAAAGCTTTTGAGAGCCATATTATTGCTTAAATTTGTTGTGATCTTGAACATATTCTTTTACTCATATCTACTCAATAAGGAGTACGTTAGTTAAGTGAGTGTCCAAGTATTTGATATACTTGTAAGAGAATTGCGATTCTCTTGTTTCAAGGAACTTGCGTTTCCTTGGGTGAAGTCTTTGAGATTGCGATCTCCGAGCAACTGTTTGAGGCTTGTGTCCTCAAGTGTGTAACGGTTTGTTGAGCACCCTTAAGCTTAACAAGATAGTGAAAAATCTCGAGAGAGTCTCTCGGGGACTGGACTAACCACGTTGGTGGCCAACCAGTATACATCTTTGTGTAAGTTTATTTTTCTGCATTTATTTTACTTCCTGCAAAGTTTAAATTCCGCAAGAAAACGCTAAATTCTATTAATACGCTATTCACCCCCCCCCCTCTAGCGTAAAGCGTAGTTTCTAACAATCTTTAGGTCCAGTTTCAATGGGACGTCCAGGAACCTTCTTGATGGACTCATCTAGGTGCTCTGGTGTGCACACCCTGCCTATTCTAGTCATACCCTGCACGGCAATTGCTTCACCCGTGGTATGTCTTTTGACTGAAATGGAGTTGTGTCTAACATGGTGACCGTAATGGGCACCTTCGGAGGCAACATAGTAACTTCAATCGGTGCGGGCGCCTTTGGAGTCCCAAATTCCACCTCAATCGGCTTTGGCACCTTTGAAGGAAGTGCCTAGAACTCAAACGGTACAGATATATTCACCACGTTGCCCTCAGATGGCTGGACTTGTACAATAATAGGATTAAGAGTGACTGCCGGTTTCTTGGGCTCATCTCCTTCTGATATCAAACCAATCGACCCTTCGGTGTCCCAGTCGTCTTCTACCTTAGTCATGTGGACGCTTCCATCTTTATGGCCTGGCAGAGGGTTGATACGAATATTAGGAGCAGGCTCCTTAGCTACGATGATATGGCCTTTCATCCCCGAATGGTATGCGCAGGTTTTATTTGGGTTGATCCATTGGGAAGGGTTCTCTAGGATTATGGCTGGGATGGGAGTAAGATATCTAGCGGGTTTGAACTTCTCGTATAGTTGGTCAATGGGTTCAGCAATAGCAGTGTATTGTCTGGGTGGTTTGCGGTCAAAATTTGGTCTGGGTCGTGGAAATTTTGACGGCGGGCGGTGATGGATAGTAAAGAGGTTGAGGTGTGTAGGCTTGGTATTCGGGTGCGGGTTGGGAATATCCTGGCGAGGAGGGTTGATATGTTGGTGGTGGAGATGAATGGTAGACGGGTGGTGGATTTTGGTAAGTGGGCGAAGGTGCTTGGTAATTTAGAGAGGGTTGGTACGTGAGTGGAGTTGGAGGGTAGGGTTGATATTTCATGGGAGAATGGTTTCTTTGTGCAGCCATTACGGAGTTTACATCCTTTTTCTTTGATGAACCACCAGATTGCAAGGCTTTGTTGGTGGCTGCAGTGCCTCAAGGTTGGTAACCATACCATTTTTTATTCTCTCTTAAATCCTTTCTCCCAGTTTGATGATATTAGCGAACGTCTGCCCTTCTATCAGCATCAACCTCTCGTAATACTGTGGATCCTGGGCACGAATGAAAAATCTATTCATTTGTTCTTCTTCCAAAGCTGGCCTGACTTTGGAAGCTTCCGACCTCCAACGAGTAGCATACTCGCGAAAGGTTTCAGTAGGCTTTTTCTTCAAATTCTGAATGTAGAACACGTCTGGCGAATTCTCAGTGTTGAACCTGAAACGGTCCATAAAATCAGACGCCATGTTTACCCAACTCGTCCACTTCTTTGCATCTTGGCTGATGTACCAAGATAAAGCGTCCCCTTTCAAACTCCTCATGAATAGCTTCATGCGGATCTTCTCATCCTTACCAACTCCCACTAATTTGTCACAATACATTCTGAGGTGAAACCCGGGATCACCCGCACCATCAAACATCTCGAACTTAGGAGGTTTGTACGCATCCGGGAGTTCGACCTCGGTTGAAAACACAAATCTTCGTAATTTAGACCTTCCACACCCTTGTTACCTTCCACGCCTTGAACCCTGCTAGTGAGTTTCTTGAGCTCAGCAGCCAAGTTCTGAATGAATGAATCTAATTCTGACACATCTGGTATGGGCTGTGTATAGTATGGCACAATATCCACAAATATAGGTGTATCCTGGTGGTTTGGAGCATTTTGAGGCTCAGGGATGAGCGGTGGAGCATTGTTGCGAACCTGGGTTGGAATCTTCTGTGGAAGTGCAGGGACTTGGTTGTTGACATCTGTAGCAGCAAGGGAAATGGACAAGCTCGCCAAACTCCGGACTGAGTCCAGTTCCTCTGGAACTTAGCAAAGTTTTCTCCAGGTGAGCAGCAGTTTCTTTAGTGATTGGGGTACCCTGAGAAGCTCCTTCAATTTCCTTTCTTTCTTCATTATCTGCCATCGTTCCTTTGTTCCTGTTTCTGGGAGGACTCGGAGGAGGAGGGCCCTTAGATCTTGTTGAATATGCTGATGGTGCCAGAATTCAGGAACTAACCTTTGGGGAGGGGGATAAAAACAAAAATAAAAAGGTAAAAAGTTAGTGTTGATTCTGAGAAAGAGAACATTGCCGTATTTAAACACGTTGCTACAAGAATATAAGTCATTTCCTATTTGGGTGTCTCGTTGAGCCCGAGCTAGGCCTAGCGACGAATATGATTTGAGAACTCATAATACCAAATGCCTCGTTTTACTGATAGAAATAGAACGAGTCAAACAAATTAAACTAAAGAAGAATTGTCACTAATGGCCGAGGGCCTTATTACATCGAGAAAGTAGTAAAATCCAAACTACTTGGTCCAAGAAGGACCTTCCCCAGATTCGACATCTTTGCCTCCCTCGTACAGTTTCATCAACTCGCGCAGTCCCAGCAACAAGTAAGCTCGAGCCAGGTTCCCACCTTCATTACCTTCAGCTTCCTGACAGTCGTTGATCCTTTTCAAAAACTTGCCTTCCAGCTCCACTAGACCCCATTCCAAGTATCATAAACGATTGTTTGCGCAGACATCCATGTCCTTCCATTCATTGATTACCTTTTCTTGAGCCTCTATCATTTCCCGATGTTCTCTTTCACACTCTCGCATCCGCTTGTGCAGCTGATTATACTTGATCTTTGCTGCAGCTTCCTCATCAATAACCCTGTGACCATGGACGAAACCCATTTTTCCCAAGCCAATGTGATCATCTTCTAACCACCCCGGATAAAGCGGCACATGCCCTGCCTGATACCTGTCTGGCTCCATAGATTCCTTTTCTCGAATGATTTTGGAGTGCCACATATGCTGAGCCCGGCACCTGTGTGGGCTATCGTCATCCTGGAAATCAGCCCTATAGTGACTCATCTTTTCCACTTTTGGTATAATCTTCTTCCTTCCAGCTTGCCTCATGACTCGGAGAGGGACATAAGAGTAAGTTCCTCTTAGGCCGATGAGTACAAGGAATGGTGCATCCCTAGACCGAATGATGAACTCTCCAGTTGGAAACCACTCGTACATCCATTGTACCTGCTCTTCTCTCAGATTCCTTAATAGTTCCATCCATCCACTGGCGTCTTCCGTGTGAGCAAACATATCCGGCATGAAGTGCATCCGCTTTGGATGGTGGAGAGCAATGTGGTAATCCCAATCTCGTCGTACGATCTCCTACCTATACTCTCCCTTTTTAAGATGTTCAATGAGCCAAAGTTGTAGTAGTAGATTGCACCCTTCGATGTGCGGTGCCCCTTGTTGACATTTCTCTAAGGCTCGGTACAGTTCTGCGAGGATCATGGGTGCTATGCTGAAAGTTTTCCCGTTGATGCCCTCCATTATGGCTTTGGTTACCATGGCTAGTCTTGTATGGATTCTAGCCTTCTTCATCGGAAAAACTATCATGCCTAGGAAACAGAAGATGAATACGAAGGCTCTCCTATGTATGTGCCCCAAAGAGGTGAGAGCGAACTCGTCCATGTGATTGCCGTATGATTTACTATGTGCGAACCTTTCATACATGAAGTTGAAGCATATGTAAGAGTCCTTCAAACTGGTCAGATTAGGGTTCTTTTTTAGCCCCATCATTTTCAAGAACCCTCTACCTTTGCAGTTTTCTAGCATGAGCAGCCCCGGGCTATCCCAAGGAATTCCGGCTAATCCCCCAATTTCCTCCAACAGCGGCATCATTTCGATATCCCCAAAGTGGAAGACGGACCATTCACTATCCCAAAACATAGTAGCAGCTTCCACAATCTTGTTATCTGGCCTAACTTCCAGAATTGAAGGAAGATTTCCTAAGTGTTTGCGGACAACAACCCGATCACTACCATGCAAATCATCCCACACGCTTAGCAACTTTGGATGAATGTTTGATACCATACCGAACCTGGGGACCTCGTTCCTCATTTCCTGCAAAACATAGGGTTAGTCCCTTAACCCCACCGGACTCGACTATTTAAATCGATAATTAGCAAAAAGGTATTCAATTCTCCAAATCAATGCACATAACGTGGTTGTCCGTTTGGGTTTCAAGGAAACCCGACGGACTTGGTTTAGGCTATCTTAATGAGTCACTATGCGGACAACATAACTAACTCATCTAAGTTTGACCATGATACATGAACAATTAAATGGAGTAAGGTTTCTACTTTCGAAGTGCCAGATAAGGTACTTTTGAGCGGACAGCTCAAGAGTGAAAGGCGCGGAACCGTTGACTACACCGTTGATCGATTGGTTTTACCGCAAATATGCCTTTGCCAAATTTAGGGAGTTTGTGACTATCGAAAGAGCGCAACCACTCATTATAATCGTTGCAATAGGATTTGTTTAGCATGATGGAAAATGATGTTGAAGGATGCAATTACAACAATGAAATAAATACATGTATTTTCACGTTCATAACGATTACAATAAATGCTTGAAATTAATGACGGAATTGAAATAAAGTGAAGTGGTAAAATAGTTAGAGAAAAAGAAATACATGAAGAAACAAGTTAGTAATTGTGAAAAATGATTGAAGTAATAAATAAAGAAGTAGTAAAGTCACAAAACACGTAGTGGTAAAAGCTTAAAAAGGTTTCCCCAGCAGAGTCGCCATGCTGCCGAAACCCCCTTTTTCAAAAGCGAAATCGGATTTTACGACATTATGGGTAGAACAATTCTATTTCCATTTGGGAATTGGTTCATGGAATTAGAAGAGTCACCACCTAATGATTATAGTGCATTAGGACACTTAAGAGGGAATATTTTGAAAAGAAAACCAGAGTTCGGGTAAGGGCTTGAGATTATCTCGAGGGGAAGGTGTTAGGCACCCCTCAAGATCCACAAATGTGGTTCCCGACTGTGTTAATTGTGACTTTATAAGGATATGAAGCAATTAAACAAATAAGGTTCACATATATGACATTCACACAACTTGAAAGTTGTTTTTTTAAAGGGGAGGACATAAATTTGAAATAAGAGAGGATTAGTTTGAAAAGCGTTAAGAAAGCATTTAAATAAATCACATAAAGAAAGAAGGGTCCTAGGTTTAACTGTAATATGGATCATTCGATGCAATATCTCGCACATATTCCCACCCTTTTAGAGGTATTTAAGCGTGTGAATTGGTTGCAAATGCTTATTGCGTGCTATTACCCGTCCCGTCCTATAGATCCTAGAGGGCATTTAGGATCCCTATTCCTATAAGGTTGGAACTAAGCCAAACCCATAAGTTTAAAGGTTAAAATACTAGGCGACATACAAAAACAAATAAAACTCGCATATAAAGGAACCATATAAGACATGTAAATGCTCAATTAACCCTCAACAAGAGAACACGTAATTAGCACGTCTCAAACACATGTAAGGTCCAAGGAAGGGGAAGAGTTTTAAAAACTAAAGTATGAGTCGAAACAGAAACGGTGGAGTTTGCAAAAAACGTAAAAGAGAAAAACGTTCAGAATTTAAGAGAGGCAATATAAGTTATTATCTTTAGAAATCTGCATAAGTCCTTTAGGAACATGTAAAAAAAAGCTTAGTAAAACAGTTTTAGTCAAGCAGAGTAAAAGAATGAGCGTGGAAGTGTTTTGAAGTTACAGAACAGTAAACATACATGCCTTTTGAGCTTTTAAAAAGAATTAGTACGCACACAGTTGAAACATGGGTCTAATATGGACAGGAAATGTAGCAAAACCCCTTCTGCATAGATGATTTTATAAATGTGACAGAAGTTTGTAAAAAAATATAGAGGGCTTTCAGAAACAAACGGATTCAGACGGAGCGAATTAACTTGAAGAAACTTGAAAGTGATTATCCCATTTTATCATATCATCCGGCCTAAGATTTGCCTAGGCGTAAAAAAAATGAGCATGAAATAGTTTCTGGATTTTAACAGGGAGTTAGCTAACCAGTTTTACTTTTTAGCAAGATTAGTGAGGCATTCAACAGTTGCAAAAGAAGACCCTAAGCACATGGTAACTAATGCATATAGAGGCCCTGAAGCATGATATCTAAATGTAATGCAGTAATTTTGATTGTTAACTGAAAGATAGCAAGCTGAAAGTAAAAGACCTAAAAAACAGGATTTCCATGTGTGAGATGCATGCCTTATTCAGCGTTTCTATTACGCAAATAGGTAAGTAAAACCCTATAACGTGCTTTCTGCCCATATCATTAATAATCATGCATAACCCTCCCCCAATTTCACTATAATCCCCCATTGTTCTTACAAATTCTTACAGCCAAGTAATTAAAAATACAACAGTGATAAAAGGAAAATATGAAGTTATTCTATAGAGAGCCTTCAGTCAGGCCCAAACATCTCCAACCTCATTCCTTTCAAGTTTCACAGCCATTACCAAGGCTTGGGTGCGGCAAAGTTCCCAAAGGGTTCGTTTGAACCCCTGGCCAATACCAGGCACCCAAAGATGTCCCAATTAGACCATTTCAAACATTGGAAGTGCCAGCCTTGTGCATCAGAGTTCCACGGGTGCTCAAGGCTCCCATGGCAGTGCTTATACTAAGGGGGAAACCCTAAATCTCTAAGAATGAGATGTAATTGAGAGAGTTGAAAATAGTTGAGAGACAATTCAAAAGAAACAGTTGGGAAAAATGAAAGGTTGAGGCAATTTGAAGAAACAGTCGAAAGAGTTGAAATTATTTTAGAATGCTCAGGTTTTAGGACAGCAGGGCATCACACAAACAGGGGGAAGGAAAAGGGGACACATACACATAAGTAAAGGGAACTACAGACATACAGACATCATGTTGGAATAGTAATCAGATATGATTGCAATCCAAAGGTTATATTTCTTATTTCATCAAGTTCTATTTCACTTAGCTTCAAATAGAGATTTTAGATTAGACAAGTAGTCAAGCAGACATGGATGTATGGTAGCAATGCTCAAAGAAAACATTCATTGAGACATGGAGGGGATAAGGGAGCAAATAATTAAAGTGAAAATAAGTGAAGGGAACCGACAACATGTCGGGCAGAAGTAATCAGACCTGGTTAAAACAAGGGTTTAGCTCTTACTGTACTAAACCCTAAAATATAGTCAACCTCATGGAGAGGTTTCAGAACTGTTAAGTAGCCAAGCAGTAGTACACATGGAAGAAGAACATGCATTGAGACAGGGAGAGGTGAATAGGGGAAAGACATGCTAAGTTAAACTAGTAGACTAGTAAGTAACATGCTAATGACAAAGATAGCAACAAAATCATAGATAAAAGCACACAAGAAATAATATGAATTGCAAAATTAATAGGAGCATGTTCGTTTTGGAGACTGCATCTCAAATAGGTGACAGACCAGTTGTAGAAAATAGGATATAATAGCAATGTAATAGTGCACAAAGGGAGAGAAAAGTGTGCAAAGGATGAGGGCAGCAATATGGGAGTAGCAGCAGCAGGAAGATAGTAGCAGCAATATGAGAATAGCAGCAGTAATGTGGGAATAGTAGCAGCAAGACACCCAAATAGAACCCAGCAGCGGAAAGTAACCAATCAAGTTACTCAATCTTGGTTGTTAGCCGATTGAGTGTTCAAAGAAGGGAATGAGAGAGTATAGTAATAGCAGAGAAAAGAGAGAGTTCAGAGAGTTTTTTTTTTGTGAGAGCAGTGTGTGTTGTTATTTTTCAAAAGTGAAAGTTGAGGAGTATTTATAGTACTAAAACGAGTAAAAAAAAAGGTATCAGTTCATATTTAAGGAACTGATATCAATCATAATCAAACAAGTATAGTGACTCCCCTTTAATTAAGGAGTCATAGGCAAACGGTAATAAGCAGTCCTTTTAAAAAAGGAAAGGAATCACAAAGTGTGGCCTGGCCACATAAGGAAACAAATAATAGTATTAGGTATATATTGCAGACTAGATGCATGATACTTAAATAGGGACATATGTCAAGCAAGTAAATCAGCATATTTGTGCACACATATAAGGAAAGATATCACTTTAATTCTGGAATATAATTTCAAAATTGAAAACTTGGGAAATTAGTTATCTACATGGGGAATGTATCTCACTGATTGAGGAAGGAAATTCGAAATCCATACCAAGACTGTAAGAAAAATACACAAATCAGAATTTAAGGCTAGCAATCAAGCCTTACAGAGATTGCAAAAGTCAGTATAAAATCACCAGAAAGACCTTGAGAAGAACAACAACATGGTATGGGAACGAGACACTAGCGACAAAAATCAAAGTAAAGAGCACGGAGCTCATAGGAGAAACCAGAAGAAACATGCAAATAGGCAGATACAGATTCAAACATGTAGGGTATGGGTTTTCATCAGATTTTAACAAAATACTTATAAGTAGTACTGAGAGCCGCACATTAGTGCTAAAAATCATAAAAGTAAAGTACATTAGAAGGGGGTTATGAAACCCAAGAAATAGAATTACAGTGTGAAACCCAAGTTGTCAAAGAAACAAACAAACAAGTGAAATAAACAAATACAAGGGACTACATAGAACTCAGAAAGAGTAGAAGAAATAGTTTTGAAGAAGGGGTTAGAAACCCTAATTTGGAAAAATGGTAATTATCGTAAAACTTTGAAATACCCGCAGAAGCTACGTAGAAGTAGAGTAGAAAACAAGAAAATCAAACTAAGAGTTATTTAATAGAGTCGAGATTGATGAGAAAAATTATGGTTTTCAAATAGATTAGGGAAACGAAGAACCTGGCTTGGAAACTCATATACAATGTCGTAAAAGGCATCATCGTCCAAAGATCACCGGAGAAACACCGGAAAGAGACCCCAAATAGAGCTTCAGTGACCGTCTTCCATGGTGGAAGTTGCTAGGATTCAAGTTTGAGAGAGGAAACCACGATATATGGATGCCATGGTTACTGGAAATCGAGAGGAGTAAGGGAGGAGTGAGCTGGTATGGCGATGAAGGCCATGAGAGAACCAGAAGGTTCTAAGGAGACGAAGGGTTAGAGAGTCTCTGAGTGTGAGAGGGGATACAAGGGCGGCGGATTGAGAGAAATGATTTTTGGGTAAAGGGGTTATAGGTTTAATTAAGGCAAGGTCAATCGTGGACCGTTGATCAAAATGATCAACGACCACGATTTTAAATGGGGGTCTGGGTGGGTTAGTCCAAATAGGTTTGGGTCAGGTTATTTTTGCAATTGGGTCGTGATTTGGGGGGGTGGATTTGAGTTAAAATGTGGCCAAAATTGAAAGATTAAAGGGCTATAATTTAAATGCCTAAATTTCCCTTAATTTAATTTTGTAAAAACAGCAAATGATTTTATAAAATCCAATTAAAATACTGAGATAATAAAATACGTTTGGGAACTAATTAAAAATACCAGGAGCAATGTTTCACTTGAAATACTCATTAAATTGATAAATAGGCTAAATTTGTAATTTAATGCAATTTTAATTTAATAATACCTAATGGCTTTGTAATATCCTGTAAAAATTACATAAATTATAATTTTATGTAAATGAGAGAATAAAATAATTTATGAATTAAAATAATAAGATTTGATACTAAATATTGGATTTTACAGTATAAAATAAATTATAAATTGGTTTTAAAATGCTTGAAAGAAATTATAAAAAATATCAAACCTCTTGTGGATGCTTATATATGCATTTACAAGCTATTTTAGAAGTATTTTGGACACAAAAATACATAAGAAAAAATTGGGTATCAACAGCATGTCCTCTAATGGTTCTCTTTTCATCTCCAATAGCATTTTCGGGGTATTCTTGCATTTTAGAAAACCTCTTAATGTCATGGTTGGAAATTTGGTCCCGCCTCGACTACATTACAATAACCATATCGGTCCCTGATTTTGACTTCCAAGGGATCAATGTGGGCATTGCTAGGGTAAGGCAACATCAAAGCTACAGTAGCAAGTGTATCAGCTAGTTCATTGTGACACCAAGGGATGTACCTGAACTATATCGATTTGAATTGCTTGCCGAGATCCTCCACATGTTGCTGATAAGGAATCATCTTAACATCTCGAGTTTCCCATTCTCCTTGGGCTTGCCGAATAATCAAATCCGAATCCCCCATAATCAATAACTCTTCAACGTCTTGGTCGATCGCCATATTTATTCCCATGATGCAGGTTTCATACTCAGCAGTATTGTTTGTGTAGAAAAACCAAAGCCTAGCAGTGGCCGGTAGTGCTGACCGGCAGGTGAGATCAAGATTGCCCCAATTCATACACCTTTGGCGTTCACTGCCCCATCAAAGAACATTTTCCAAGCATGAATATCTTCCGATATTTCTTCTATTGAATTTACCTCTTCATTTGGGAAGTAAGTGCTCAACGGTTGGTATTCCTCGTCAATCGGGTTTTAAGTCAGATGATTTTCCAACGCCTGAGATTTCATCGTCGTGCGAGTGATATAGACTATGCCAAATTTAGTTAGAAGAATCTGCCATTTTGTTAACCTCCATGTGGTCATCGACTTCTGGAATATGTATTTCAAAGGATCCAACCTAGTTATGAGATAGGTTGTGCGGGCTTGCAAATAATGTCGCACCTTCTTAGCAACCCAAGTCAAGGCACAACAGGTTCTCTCCAACAGAGTATATTTAGCTTCATAACTGGTGAACTTCTTGCTCAAGTAATAGATCGCATGTTTTTTTTACCAGTTGCATCGTGTTTCCTAAGGATACAACCGAAAGCATTTTTTAAGACCATCAGATACAAGAAGAGGGGCCTCCCTTGCTATGGTGGGACCAAGACTGGCAGATTTGACAGATATTCTTTGATCTTATCGAAGGATTCTTGACATTCATCTGTCGACTTGATTGCTACATCTTTCTTTAGCAACTTGAATATCGGCTCACATGTTGAACTGAGTAATGAACCGGCTAAAACAGTTTAATCTGCTTAACAATCTCATCACATCTTTCTTGGTTCTCGGAGGAGGTAGATCCCGAATCGACTTTATCTTTGTTGGGTCTAACTCGATACCTCTCCTGCTGACTATGAAACCCAGAAGTTTGCCCGGTGGGACTCTGAATGCACATTTGGCTGGTTCAACTTCAGATCATACTTGCGCAACCGCTCAAAGAACTTTCTCAAATCTCGGACATGGTCATCCTGAGTTCGGGACTTGATGACTACGTCGTCCGCATATACCTCTATCTCCTAATGCATCATATCATGCTAAATTATGGTCATGGCCCTCATGTAAGTTGTCCCAGTATTATTCAGACGTAAGGCATAACTCGGTAACAATATGTACCCCACGGTGTGGTGAAGGCTATCTTTTCTGCATCTTCTTTATCATATTCCGGTCCGTGGTTCATTGTTTCACAATTAGACAGCGTGCTTGGATATGAGCATGAAGTCTGCAAGCATGTTATGATTTAAAGCCGCATTATTAGAACTGAAAAGAAGAAATGAAAAAGAAAAATAGCAAAATTAGAAAGAATAAAGAAAAATGAACGATGAAATATTGATTTCATTTCTTGGAATTTTGAAGATAACAGGGTTTACATCTGGAAATTTAAAGACAAAAAACTAAATAAAACATCCGAGTTACGCCTTGGGACAACTCGATATGCAGAGAAAGTGGCAGGACAAGTCTACCGGGACTCCCGCCTGATTAGGAATGGAGTAGACTTCCAATTTTGAAGCTTGGAATTTGGTCCCATATATAGCACCTCAGCGGTGCTTGTGCCCTCTCCCAGTTGGACCATGTGGATTTCGTAGAGCACTTTTCTCATTTCCCCACATATTTCCTCAATTTCTTCAGCTGTGAAAACCTCATTATCTTCATCTTCACTGTACTTCGGCTTGACAAAGGTCTCATACAGATGTGGCAGTGGCTGTGGTAGGACCCATCCCTCTTTTTTTCTCTCATCTGCCCACGTTGTATCGTCTGCGGTAGGCAGGAAACCTATCCCGAAGAACTTTTCAGTTGTAGAAACAGTCACAAGCTCATATATTCCTTGCAAAGTTTTTCCAAGTCCCTTTCCTGGCTTGAAACCATGTCTGATTATTTCTTTGGCCACAATAATCGAGGTGTTGGATAAGAAAGGTTGGGGCACAGATTTCCCTCCTCTTGTTGGTTCACCACCACAACTTCGAAAGCTTGGCAAACTACGTGTTCACTACCTTCCCTCGCCTCCAGGCATGGGATAGATGGGTCCTGATAGATTTACTATTCATCCCCTCCATGGACTACGGTCTCTTGGTCCTCATGTTCAAATTTTACCATATGATGGAGGGTAGAGGGTACAGCTCCTGCGGCATGGATCCAGGGCCTCCCTAGAAGAAAATTATAAGACGTGTTCATGTCTATAACTTGGAAAGTCACCTCTAAATCCATCGGGCCAATGGTTAAAATCATGTCATTTCTCTAATCGTATCTCTTTTAATTCCATCAAAAGCCTGCACGCATACGTTGTTGGGACGAATCCATTCAATGCTGATTTTCATGTGTTGCAATGTAAATAGTGGGAAAATATATACCCCAGAACCTCCGTCTACCATGACCCACTTCACATAGTATCCCTCATATTTGATAGTCAAGTGCAAAGCTTTGTTGTGAGCAGGACCTTCTGGAGGCATATCGTTTTTGATGAATAAAATCTGATTGATAGCGAAAAACTTTTTTGCTATTCTTTCCAGTTGCTCCATAAAAGTTTAAGCTGGCATGTATGCTTCATTCAAGGTAATCACTAAAACCTTCTGGTGTTTGGGAGACTTCATCAGCAATGATAGCAAGGACACTTGTTCAGGATACTTTCGCAGTTGATCAACCACTTCATAATCGACCATCTTCATTTTCTGAAAGAAAGCTTCCGCTACCTCGGCACTTACATGTTTCTTGGCTGGGAAATGCTTTTTGGTGGCATTGTTCACTTCTTCTATGTGAGAATACTTCTCAACGGGATGATTTTCTTGTGGTGCCCCTGAGATCTCTTTGCCTTTATATGTAACCAGTGTTTTTTGGTAATTCCATGGAACCACAGTAGGATCCGTCATGGGCCTCTGTGGGATGCGGCCAATAACCAGAGGCTCAGTCAGCCTTGGTAGATTAGTTGGCCCCTGCACCACATAAGCTCCCTTAGGCACGTACATTTGGGTTGCCCTTTTCGGTTTAAACTTCTATAGAGGGCTCAGAGTTAACTTCTTCTCTTTACTGCCTCGTGGGACATATAGGATTTCGTCTATGGGATGTATTGCTTCTATTTTGGCTTCAGTTTTCCTTTCCAGCTCCGTCTTTGTGACTTTTTTTTCCTTATCCCCTTAATCTTGCTTTGAAACAACCTTTGGTTTTCTTTCTGCGTCCGCAATAGAAATGATGGCCTTTAATTCTGGATTGAACTCTTTATCCTCGCAGACCACTCCAATCACAGGTCAATTATTATGGGCTGGCAAAGGATTTTTGGTCACATTTGGGACCTCCTCTTCCCTCAGCACTATCCTTCCATGCTCTATCAAGTCTTCCGTGGCTCTTTTCAATGTCCAATAGTTTTCTGTATCATGCCCCTCAGCTTCTGAACGATAAAAACATAGGACGCCCCGCTGAAAGGCGGGTGATTTCAGGTTTTGCTTGTTGGGAGGTATGGGATGCAACAAATTCATTTGAACGAGCTTTAGGAATAGAATGGAGGGCTCACCGATTGGTGTGAAATTTGGTCTTCTGGGGGGTTCCCAAGGATGGAAGTTATTTTGTAGAGGATAGGGGTTATAGTGGTTTTGGTTAGGAGGTTGGTTTCTTTAAAATGGAGCTTGGTTTCTATTAGCATGTTGCTGTGGTCGTACAAAAGGTTGAGCATTCATAACCACATACGGTTGAGGAGCATAGGACATGTCTTGATGAGGGTAATAATGCTGAGAGGTTCTTTCTAAAAACATGGGTCTAGGAGTGCGATTTCTTCTGGAACCTGAAGCCTCCATAGATGCTTCCCCTTTCTTATTACCCTTTGCCATTCCTCCAGACCCGCCTTGGATGGCTTGGGAGGTTGCTCTAATAGCCGATTGGCTCAGAATTGTGCCCGATTTCAATCCATTCTCTACCATTTCACCAATTTTAATAGCTTCTGCAAATGGTTTGCCCATAATTGACATCATATTCTAGAAATAATCAGCCTCCTGAGCTTGAAGAATTACCGTGACCATTTTCACTTCATCCATTGGAGGTTCTACCCTTGACGCCTGTTCACGCCATTTGATTGCATATTCCCTAAAACTTTCAGAGGATTTCTTTTTCAGTTTCTCCAACAAGTTTCGGTCTAGCGTAATGTCTATGTTGTACTGAAATTGTCTCATAAAATCTCTGGCGAGGTCATCCCAAATGTGCCATCGAGAGATGTCCTGATCCATATACCATTCCGAGGCAATACCTACCAAGCTTTCTCCAAAGTAGGCCAATAATAATTCTTCTTTTCCTCCAGCTCCGCACAACTGATTGCAGTATTTCTTAAGATGAGCAATAGGATCACCATGCCTATCGCACTTTAAAAACTTTGGAGTTTTGAATCCCGTGGGAAAATGCATGTGAGGGAACATGCATAGATCAGTATCTGACACACTCTTCTACACATTCAGACCATGCAGTTTTTGAGGCTCTACTTCAGGCTTCTCATCCTTTTTGCCATTTCATCCTGTTCGGGGGTCTTGGGAGTCTTGTCTCGTCCTGTCGTGAACTTAAATGGAGATGGTTGAGGATAAATGTAGGTGGGGTACTGAGGAGGCTCAGCTTGGTAAGGGGTGTTTGGAATGTAAAAGCTGAGGGATCAAAAGTGGGTCTGGGCAGCACAGGCTGTGTTTTGGCTAAGCATGGGGAGCGGTGAAGATATTAGGCGTTACTCCAGATGTGAACACCTGGGGGCGCCCTTCAGAAGGTGATCCAACAAAATGAGCCGGTATGGTGGGTTGTCCCAATGGGATGTTTGGGCGACTGACGGGAATATTAGAAGTACCCCCTGACCTATGAAAGAGCTCGGGAAATCCAGGGATGGAAACCGGAGGCTCCTTTCCATTTATCCATGCATCGCACATCTCCATGGCCCGGAGACAAAGGATCCTATTTTCCTCGACCGATGCAGACTCTGAGGTCCGGATGCCCGAAATTGGGCAACATTCCGAAATGGGAATGGTTGGCAAAGTCATTTCAGATGACATTTCTGTACTTCCTTTTGATCTGGTAAAATACCGATGTGATGCCAGCTTACCAAAAACCAACCACTGTTTCTAAAAACCCTAAGATGGAGATGACAGCAACAAACGGTTAGTCTGAGACAAGTAATAGATAGGCAATCGCACATTGGGGTGTGATGTACCTATATAGTTAAACGGATATCTACATGTTTGCAATGGTTGCATGCATCATCCCGGATTTTCATTTCTATTTTCTTTTCTTTTTATTTCCACTCTATATTTTTCTTGCTTTTCTCTTTCTTTCTCTTTTTTCACATTTTTCTCGTCTTTCTCTCTATTCTTTTCCTTCATTCTCATCTTTGCTTTTGCTATGGTTTTTTTCTCTTGCTTTCTTATTTTCTCTCTTTTTATTTCTTTTCCTCTCTTTTGTTTTTTTCTTTTATTTTCTTTCCTCTTTTTATTTTTCTTTTAGGGTTACGGTCGAATCTTATGGAGATTTCCTACGTATCATGACCCTGTATAAATCAGACCAAACGTAGTTCGTGAAAAATAAATCCAAAAAGTAAAGAAACAATTTTGGGAATTTTCAATTATTCATTAATCAAAATCTTCTATTACAAAATATGTTTAACAACTTGTCTTTTTGGAAAGGAAATCTACAGACTCAAAATGAATAAAATACATACTCGATGCTTAAAATATCAAGAATACATTTGGGACCCGAGGGGCATCATTCGGCCTCGCCGCGGGCCTATGTGCAAGACCCCTTTGTAGTTATTCCAAATCATTCATTATCTGTTTCACAAATGTCATCACCACCGAAAAGGTGGTGCGAGTCATCTTCTCGCACAATTGACATTTCCTAGTGATGTGGTGAGCAATGGTCAGGATCCTCTCTCTAATTATGCCTTTTTCTTGAACCAACCACCATATAGGATCATTCCTGTCTTCTAAACCCTAGGAGTCACGAAGGTGTTGCGTTTGTAATTGTTGGATTTCCTCCTCCATTTGGGCCATCAAGTCATAGCAATGTTCCCTGACGATTTAAAGTCTTTGGCTCGTTTGGATGCTTCATTCTCGAGGGTGGTCACTTTTCTTTTCACATTAGCAGTGGTTCCCTCATAATCTCTCTTCACTTTTTTCACAAAATGGGCCCGTTCTTCTGCTTTCTTTGCCCATTATGCCCGGATTTTTGCTATGTTATCCTCTGACTTTTCCTGATCTTCCTAGCACTCAATGACTTTCAACCTTTCAAGGAGTCTAAGAATCTATGTATAGCTACGGTTCTTGGGCCAACCAAGTACTTATATCTAAAAGGGACCTCATCACTTTCAATGTACCCGGCTATTTCTTCCATGGTCGGGGTGAGTTCAAAGTCTGAAAAATGAAACACGTTGTGCGACAGGTCCCAGCATGTGACCAATGCCCTTATGATGTTTCCCCGAGGCATAATCTCCAATAAACCAGTAAGACCTTTCAAATATTTTTTGACTTCATCTTGCCCTTCTCCACTTAGACCGTTCCACCATAGACACAACTCCAAAGGGATCTTATTCATGATTGAGAAAGATTCATTTTGAATCGTGCTCATCCATCACATTTATTAAGGTGATTTAATGACTTGTTTTGATTTAAAATCAAAAGAAACATTTTTTCAAAAGATTTCATTTAAGAAAAATAAACACCCGATTTTGCAGATACGACCTTTTAGCACTTCGGGAAGAAGATTTTAAGGTTGTGCCCACTAACCATTGAAATTGACTCAAAGTGGCAGTTTTGCAAAGATAGACTTCTGACGCCCTTTTGGGGACATTCGGTTTGTTAAAGTAAGAATAGCATCACGCAACTTATTTGTGACAAAAACTAATACTTTTGTTATTTTTGGCTATTTTTGCAAAAGAAAAATTGGACCCGATGGGGGTTGCCTGCTCACTCAAACTGGCGTAGTTCGGGCAGTTTTAACAAAACCAACTATATTTTTAAAAAACTAACTTTCTTTTTTTTCCTTCCATTTTCTAAAATTTCAACAAAGTTTCGGTACCATTTGGGTATTGAGTTTTCAAAATAGGTGACCAACTCACTCAACCTTAACACTATTTTTCCTTTTTCTTTTTCCAAATTTCTCCCATTACTCACAAGCCGGTCAACATGCAAATACAAAGCAAATAAATGCATAAAAAGCAAGCAGGATGCATCAGGATAGTCGTTTCGTTTCGGGTTGCTTGTCCTAGATGCCTAAGTCAAATGCACGTGATGCAAACAAGCGTTCCTACTAGGGATCCGACGTGAGGTCAAGTTATTCTAGGTTCAAACCTGGGTATATGTTCTAGATTGTATACCCCGAGCGGACAACTCGAGTCATGGAGGAAGCTACATACCGGGAACCAAAAGACCATCCGGCTTAGTAACTTGTCTGGCCTCTTTCTTATTTCAAGGTATGACACTAACATAATAGGGAGTCTCGACCAGCGAGAACATCCCCGGAGGTGAGAAGAGAAGGGTTTCATGACAGTTTATATATACAATTCAGATAATATCAAAGCGGTAAGCATATAGCACATTGAGCATGAAACATGTAGGAAAATTAGATAAAGCCAAATATAACAGTTATTCTAAGCTCGAATTCTTAAACACTGAACCGAAATTCTGTGTTTGTGTCCCCAGCAGAGTCGCCAGAGCTTTCACACCTCCTTTTTACACACTTATCCCGAGGGATAAATGTATATCGGGAGTTTTTCTATTTTAAGTGACATTATTCGTATCGGGATTATTTATTCAATTAGAGCCGCCACTTGGGATAGGTTTGGCTTTTTGCATCCCAAGTCACCGGTTTATCTTGAATCCCAATTCGAGAAAAATATTCGACTTCCCAAGTAAAGTCTGCGAACCAGAAATTCCTGAGTAAGGAATTTTGTTGACCCGATGGAAGGTGTTACGCACCCTCGGATCCCGTGGTTCTAGAACGGTCGCTTAAACTATTATAAATGGTTAAATATGTGATTTTAGTACAATCTCCAATTCAAAGTGCAACTTAAATTACTTTACCGCTTTAAATTAATTTTTATGGAATTTGTAACATTGTTAAAATACAGCTCGAACCATGTCACATAAATGCACCCGCGGTTTTTGACATATTCTAACGCCATTGAGATTCGAATTTGGGTCACATAAATGTTCACCCAAGTTTAAGAAGGTAATATTATTAAATGTCGGACCTAAAGCAACTAGCATATTATTAACTTTGCGGGAGGCCATGAATTTTGCTAAATGGCACGTCCCGAGGTCAAAATATTTTTCACACTATTTATGAATTTTGTTTGGGCAGCGCACCTTGTTTTTAGTTTTAAAGGCCAACCTAAAAGAACTACGATTTTCTATCAAGTATTGTCTCTAAATAGCACTATAAATTTGGGCCTCGAGTTCAAGTTCGAACTCAAACAAGAGGAGAACCTCTTAATTTAAATTCGCTACCTTAACTCAGGAAGCCCAAAATCTATAATTCAACTTTTAAAAGTCAGATCCACTACCTTTAATAAGCGACGTGAGGTTTTCAGCGGATAGGGCCTCAATGCTGGCCCATAGGAAAGATATATCGTTTCAGCTTTAGCTAATCCCAATATTTGAAAATATGGGCCTCAGTCACAAACGCAATTTTTTGGCAAGCTGGCAGCCTCACGAGAGGAGCCTGCTTGAGCTTCTTATCATATGACTAAGACCCACTGGACCTAGTCTACAGGGCCATAAATATCTTTCTAAGCTTATTGTTGAATTTTGGTCCAAAACAAAGGTCTTAAATTAATATTAACCTTAAATGAGATTTTATAGCACTGACTCTGATTTGAAATTAATTTCAACCATTCATAAGCCAACATGTTATTCCCTAACATATTAAAATATTGATCAAAAAATTGCGTTGTTTAATTTCACTTTCGTTCATACATGAATCTATTCAATCTAACAATCTCTGAATTCTAATGATGAAATGTTGTGCTTACTATTTTAGCTAAGTAGAAAAACAAGATTTCTAAACTCAGAGATCTTAAGTCTATGCATATGGACCAAATTACTGTCATACTAAAAATTGATTTAGTACTAACTCTACTATAACTATAATAAGGCAGAAACATTTCCAGAGTTATCATGAATGAGTGAGATAAAATATAATTCAACAGTCCAGTTTACAAATAAATCCACCAGTTCTACTAATACATACAAAAGACAAGGGTTTCAATTATACAAAGACAGAACATTAAACTAAGCAAAGAAATGAGATCTTTAGGTACTGAAATAACCAGCAATTCATTATCCATTCCTTGAATCTGCAGTCCCAACTATAATACACCTCTTGAGATTGAGAAATACTTGGAATTGAGGGAAAAATGAAAGAAGAAGGTAGAACCAGCAGGTTCAACAACAATACAGTAACAGGAATCAACAGTGAAATCAACAACACAGAATCAATTTTGAATCCAGAACAGCATCACAAAGCCCAGGAATGAATGAAGGAGAAACAACACCAACAAAACACCCAAAATAGACTCGATAGAACCCAACAAACTTGAAATTAAACCCAGGACCACTCCTGCAAATTCAACAACCAAATACCAGGATCTTCAAGCCATTTTTATTCTATCTGAGCCAAGGATTGAATTAACATCTAGAATTTTTTAGATTGGCCTAGAAAATTTCAATAAAACTGTATTTTTTTGTGTGGATTTTCAGCTATATTTTTGGGTTTTTTAAGGATTTCTGAGGACTAGAACGATCTCTCTCTTTCAGATTTGTATCTTCTGTTTTTAATTTTCAAATTCAAATCTCAGATCTCAAAACTTGTAGAGAAACTTTTGGGGGAAATTTGTCAGATGCCAAAACCTATTCAATAAGGCAGTGAGGACTACCTTTTATAGGCAAGGCTAAGGGAAGCTATCAGATTTTTTATTTACCCCCTTGCCCCCTCTTTTATTTTCAAGTTTTACTAATTAGTCCCTAAGGTTCTGACTTGTTGCCCAAAACACTACTGTTAAATTCCTGAAATTGTAATTGGCACCTCATCTAGAATATTCCAGGGGTTTCCAATTCAGTTATTTGTAGGATTCCTTATCTATTGAATTACCTATATTACCCTTACTTACTCTGAAATTTACTAAACTAGTCTAACTAAACCCCAATCCCTTTTATTAACCATGGTTAACTAAAAGTCTAGATTATTCAACTATAACCCAAACAGTTTCAGAAACTCTAGGATTGAATTTTCAAATGTTAAAAAAATGAAGATTAATCCTAATTCATACTTCTACTAAACTATCAATTAACAAACAAAAAATCAAAATAATATTCGGGTCATGAATTAACTAACTCAACATTAGACTAAACTAAACTAAATAATTTAAAATACAAACTAACACAAGATTACAAATCAAAATCATTAACCAAAAGGAGAAAACAAACGGAATCATCAATTAACAAAAAGAAGAGAAAGAAAAAAAAGAAAGCAGAATCATTAATCAAAAATAAAAGGAGACGAACAAAAATCAGTAAACATTAACAGACATCAAAACATGAAAAAAACTAAACAAAGTTAAACATTAATCAAAACAGGAGTCAAACAAAAATTAACCAAAAATTAATTAAAATGATGCGAAAAGAAGCCAGAATCATCAAAATTTACAATCAAATAAGAAAATAGAAACGCATTATTTTTTTAGTGTTTTACTTGACTGATATTCTTCAGACCGTAGATTTTAAAATTTGAAAGGTTCCTCTTGGACTCGAAGAACTCTGCTTGATATTCGGACTGAGGGATGTGAGGAGGCCGTATGGTGTTGATTCGGTATCATTTGGAGGTGTTTAGGGTTTGGCCGGAATCTTCGATTTTATATTCAAAAAGACTGGCTAAGATTCTAGGGGAAAGAAGTGTAGATATGGAATAGGAAGATAAAGAGGAAACTATGGTGTTAATTTGGTGGGGAACGGGTGGCGTTGCCACCTTGGGCGGCGGAGGCGGCGTCCACAGATTTGGATATTCGTGAAGCTTGGCTTGGATTTGAGGGAAAAGAATTATAGATTCGAAAAGAGGAGAAGGAGGAGCACCTATGATGTATATTTTAGGCTCATCGGAGCATCGCCACCAGCGGAGACGATTTTTGGTCTGCGACGGATGGCGGAAGACAGCGGAGACGGGAAGGGGTTTTCTAGGGTTTATGTGTAAATGAGAGATAGAAAGGAGAGGGGGAGGTAAGGGCTCCGACATTATTATATTAACTTGATCCAGTTCTGAGCCGTTGGATGATGTATCCTCGACGGCTCAGATCTATCATCATCAAAACGGCATCGTTTCGTTACAAGGGAGTTGCACGAGTAATTTGGGTTGGGTTTGGTCCGGTTGGTCACCTTTCCTAATTGGGCTAGCCAGATGGCCCAAAAGACCGGCCTACTTCTTCTTTATTTCATTTTCTTTTTATTGGCTTTCTTTTCTTTTTCATCTTTATTTAAATTTTAGATTTTATTAGGTACAATATTAAAAATAGACAAGACCTGATTTAACTCTAAAATTAAACTAATTACATCTCAAAAATCAGACAATTCCTAGTTTAAAAAGAAAGCTTAGGGAAAAATCAAAAATTGAAAGTAAAACAATATAAAGGACTACTTTTTATTATTTTTTCCTATTTTCAATGATTTTAATTCATCTAAAAATCTAGAATTGGGTCCTAAAGGCAAGTATGCTATTTAATGTTTTCTTATTTCTTTATTTTTATGACAACTAAAAATGCACGCAAAGGGCAAATAAAACATAAAATCATGCAATTAATTCCCTAAAATTCAAATAATAAAAGAAAAAATCCTAATTTTAAGAATACTATAAGAATATTTTAGAGTTAAATCAAGTCTTGTCTATTTTCAATGGACGGTGGAACGGCTTTTGGAATCCCTTCGCCAGATCAGTGTTGTCTTGGCATGCTTGTGTTAAAAGAGAGAAAGGGTGTTGATACTGTAGAAACAAAGGAAGAAGATGAAGTTGTGAATAAAGAACGTAAGAAGAAGAAGCAGAAGGGTATGTGACAAACTCAGAAAAGTGAAGGGGGTTATCAGGAGTGGAATGACTAAGAACTTTCGAAAAAACAAACCCTTCACATTTCTAATAGGGTTGGATGGCGCCAGAATCGAAGCGAAGGGCCACAAAATGGCGCTAGAATTGAAGCACCAAGCCGTCAAATCCTGCCTCGAAAACATGAGTGATGATGACGCACGTGAAGTTGACATCATTTCCTGATAAAGTGTATTACTTGATGTCTTACCGAGCACGCTGACTATCCCCCATTGGCCACGTCATAACATCTCAACAGATCAAATTTCTCCATAAGAACACATGATGTCCGCTCATTGAGGACGCACTCGGTTCCAATCCTGACAAGCGTAGGGACTAATTATATGGGTCCAAATTTGACCAATCATGAGCAACGACGAGTACGACAAATAACGGGGTCTCCTTGTGTCGATGTCTTGAGGGAGACAACCTTAAGGAAAAGAAGAGACTGTACGACCCTTGTAATAGTGTAAGCCCATTAGGGGACATTAGGAATATTCCTTCGAATATTCTTGTAAGTTGTCTCTTACAAGTTACAGCTTAGGTGAGTTTTGCTCTTTGTATATATAAAGGACAATAACCTTGTAAAAGTCTTTCCGATTTTTCGGTGACACCTCTATTCTCGAGTGAAAGAAACTTTATGATTGTCTTCTCATCCATTATTTTTTTTATAAAGATTATTATATTCGGCTAAAATTTATCCCTTCATTTTTGATTGATTTGTTCAAAAACATTTTAATATATTGAGTCAAAGAGTTATCACTTCATAATCATAATTATTTAGAAATATTCAATTCAAAAATCCAGATAACTTTGGTATATTTATCACCAAGAGACTGGCCTGCATTAAATTTGGCATATCTATCAATCATTACGTGTGAGCTAAGGTTGGACGTTAATAGAAGAGTTTGTCTAGCAAAATCTTTGTCGTACATACGAAAATTATGAAGTCAGAATATTACATTACTGTTATAAAATAAAGACTGTAAAGTAAATAAATGAAAGACAAATATAGAAAGAGGTTGATATTTTTTCTACTTGAAACTTATATACATAATGAACTGAAAACTTCTCTATTTATAGAAAAAAAGAGGTTGATATTTTTTCTACTTGAAACTTATATACATAATGAACTGAAAACTTCTCTATTTATAGAAAAAAATAAGCAGCTACGAGGCTTTTCAGGAAGCAGCTGCAAAGCTTTTTTAGGAAGCAGCTGCAAGGCTTTTCAGGAAGCAGCTGACAAAAACAAGGCTTATTCTTCCGCTCCTTGTCAGTTGTCTGCATGAGCTGCTTGCAACCTGCCTGCATCAGCTGCTTGTAGATAAACTTCAATGGAATACTAAATGGATAATCTTCTTTAGGAAGATTATCTATAACGGAATATTAAATGAACATCCATAATATGTAATTATTTTCATAACACTCCCCCTTGAATGTTCATTGAAAGATATTGTGCCTCATTAAAACCTTACTAGGAAAAACCCAGTAAAAAATCCTGGTGAAGGAAAAAGAGTGCATATATCTAGTAATACACATTTCGAGCTGACTCAATAAAAACCTTACAAGAAAAACCCCATGGGATAAACCTTAGTAAGGGAAAAAGAGTACATGGCATATTTTACTCACCCGGATGAAAACCCCTTGCTTCAAATATTTGAGTCTCCGCATTTCGATCTTGTATACCATCTTCTCAAAAGTTGAAGTTGGCAAAGATTTAGTGAATAAATCTGCTGGATTATCACTTGAACGGATTTGTTTCACATTAATGTCACTATTCTTCTGAAGATCATGTGTGTAGAATAATTTTGATGAAATGTGTTTCGTTCTATCTCCTTTTATAAATTATCCCTTCACTTGGGATATGCATGCAACATTGCCTTTGTAGAAAATTGTGGATCTTTTATCACATTCCAAACCATATTTTTCTCGAATGAAATAAAGCTGTTGTGTAAGCTGCTTTGGCAAAATGTTGTGTAAGCTGTTACTGTAATCTGCTGTGTAAGTTGCTTGTAAGCTGCTGTGTAAAATACTTGTAAACTGCTATTGTACCAAATATAGATAATTTTTGACTGGGGGTAATATTTATCCATAACGGACTACTGAAATATAAGCTTCTTCAGGAAGCTTATTTCCAATAGAGTACTAAATAGATAACCATATTTACGGCGGAGTCCCATATGGATAAATTTCTTCAGGAAGTATATATATGACGGAGTACTAAATGAACATCCATAATATAATACTCCCTCCGTTCCAATTTATGTGAACCTGTTTGACTGAGCACAGAGTTTAAGAAAAAAATGAATACTTTTGGAATTTGTGGTCCTAAACAAGTTCAAATGAGGCCCAGAGTATTTGTGTGGTTATAAAAGCTTCTCATTATGGGTAGAATTGTAACTTTAAGCTAAATTGTTACCAAATTTAGAAAGGGTTCATTCTTTTTGGAACAGACCAAAAAGAAAATAGGTTCACATAAACTGGAACAGATGGAGTATATATTTATAACACTTCCCCATATATATTCATTATTATGTGCCTCGTTAAAATCTTACTAGGAAAAATTTCATGGGAAAAAAATCCTAGTCAACGAAAAAGAGTACACTAATAATATACATTGCAAGCTGCCTCATTAAAAATCTTACCAGGAAAAATCCAGTGGGAAAAAACTCGGGCAAGGGAAAAATAGTAAAATGCAGAAACTTGGGTATATCTGGACCAAGGAGTTCATCATTCTCTTCTGGAGGTAAGAACTTATCCTTAATCCGTGTAGGAGAAGAACTATATATTGCTAGTAAATTAATAGAAAATGCTATGTCAGGCCAGCACTAGCAAGATATATTAGTGCACCAATTGCACTCAGATAGGGTACTTCAGGACCAAGGAGTTCCTCATCCTCTTCTGGAGGTCGGAACAAATCCTTATCCCATTCAAGTGATCCAACAACTATTGGTGTACTCAATGGATGCGCTTATGGGTGTCAAATGGGCGGGTTGGGTCAATTTTGTGCGGGTCAAAATGGGTTGAATCAATAATTGGGCGGGTCAAATGACCCGCCCAAAAGTTACTTGGACTAAGATATGTTGGGTCAAGATTGGTTAAAATTCGGGTCATAACCCAATCCACCCAAATCTTATTAAACTTTAATTAATATTCTTATTTTCTTATAAATTATATAATTGCTAAATAAGATTTTTTTGCTTTTGTTATGGTCATATTTAAAATAAAAACTAAAAAATAAAATTATTTCTAAGATATTTTAACAAACTTACTCATGGATCAATTTGAGCTAAAAATTAGCCCAACTTTAAATGGGTTGAGATGGGTTGGGTCATGATGGGCTAAGTTCAATAAATGGACGGGTCAATAACCAACTCAACCTTGGGCGGGTCATTTGGGCTTGGGCCAAATTTGACACCCCTAGGTGCGCTTTATCCATGTAAAAGCATTTTAAGACCCTTGTTGTATAGGCAAATTGATGGATAAAGATCTCGTCTTCTAAATGTTCAATTTGCAAACCAAGACAAAGTTTTGTTTTTCCAAGATCTTTTATCTGAAATTCCTTCTTAAAATATTTAGAGGCGATAACACTACATACATCCAGATTGCTTTAAATCGTACAAAGATCTTTGTAATATGATCGAGTACATTTCTGGAGACTGTGAACTATATGCTTCAGGCATTTTAGATCCTTCAGGGATCTTCATATATACTTAATCATATAAGTCATATAGGTTATGCCTTGTATTTAAATGGTATGACATCTCCAGGTGCCTGGACTACATGTACGATCCTCAAAAAGTTTTACAAATATTATGCACTATATTGTATCAAATATATCGTCAACGATCATTTTGTGTCGGTTCGCAAGCGACATAACTTGTTGAGATCTCATCACTTTTTTTATATTCAGGTACCTGAACTTCTTCTAAAGTTTCATGAAATGTTATGTCATGGGCTCTTTTAGAGCTCATTTCCTCATTATGATCATTTTGATCATTAGCTCCTTATCATTTTTCAAGGATTGTTACCTTTGGAACCGATTGGTCTACCACGCTTCATGCGTATAGTAAACTCTATCCTTCAGGGACTTTAATTTTTATAGGAGCATTTGCAGCTTAAATATGATATTTAATTTTGGATCAGCAAATACCTCTAGCATTTTACTTGAATTATCTTCTGAGTGAGGATCATATTGTTGATAATTCGATTCATATAGCATATATTTTAGCTGTTTATTCCATCCCCTAAATGCTATAAAACTAACATATATTCCCAATATTCTTTGGGAAACATATCTTTGTACATTGTGATAGAGAAATTGATCATATACCACAAATCAAAATATAGTAAAAATATTTGGTTTCTGATCCTAAATCTATTGTAAAGGGAGGACTTATCATATATTGTTGGTATGATGCATACAAGTGCTGTTGTATGCAATTTAGAATATATTAGACCAACACATGAAACTTTATTCTCATAAGCAATAGTTTAGCCATTAGTAGGATATATTCATTTGTAAAATATATTGGATATAAACCAGCATTATCAAGATGAACTGTCATGATTTCATAATCTGAAAGTTATGCTCTTAATTGAGAAAAGCAATCTCAAATGCCAAACAGCAGGTTGACAATAAACATACATGTAACCATCTTATATATGCATCTATAAGTTGTTCACATGACAAGTAAATGAGCCCATATTCACCTTTTATAAATTTCAGAATCAGGGGTCGTAATCCCAACTTTAGCTGGTAGAATCAATTTATTATGAGAACAAGCAACACAGGAGAATTCTTGAAGAATCTTCTAGTTCTTTTAGTATATGCTTATCTGAATTCTCAAATAGCTCATTTAAAAATGAAAAATAAAAACTTCAAGTTTATCATGACATGTGCTATCTCTTAGTAAACTTCTGGTTTACTATGGCACAAACTTTTGCATTAGTAAACTTCTGATTTACTGTGGCTACTTTTATATAAGTAAATTTCTGATTTACTGTAACTGCTTTTACATTAGTAAACTTTGAATTTACTATGATAAATGATGTAGTTTAAATTGAAGAATAAGGCGGGCAACTTCTCACATACATATATGAATTTACTATGATACATGATAGTTTAAATTGAAGAATAAGGCGGGCAACTTCTCACATACATATTTACCCCCTATGATTGTGGACACATGAAGATTTTCAATCTTTCAATCATTTGTAGTCTCAGTATGATTGTCATTTGTGTTAGTAAACTTACAACATATATTTTGACCATCATATAATATGAATGACATATTTGTGTATAAACTCTTCAAGAGTCTTCATTCATTATCCACAATCTAATATTTATCGGACACTACTAGTGTCATTTGTCTTCTCGATAGATAGTTAGCTCTTCAAGGGCTTTTGATAAATTTTGTACTACCAAATATTGCTGAGATAATTCACCAATTTTTTAAAAAATGTTCCTTCAGGGAGAAACTTCATTAACATCGGAATATTTTATATCGAAGCGGTAATCACATAGTCATTACATCCTTCAGGGATAGATACACGAGTTGTTATTTCCTTCAGGTAACTCGATAACTAACCATAATATATTAATATAATTTTACTAGAAACATTCCACAAGAATGATTTTGCCTTAGAGTGATAGTTAATAAAATTATCCAAGATGTTTTACGTACAACATGTGCGACAATGATTTTTATACCACAAAAATAATATTTATATCATTTAGTATTCTACCTCTTTAGGAGGTAAGTTGTGGTATTTCTTTATTCACTCCAGGGAATGAAAATGTGCTTCAAAATAATTTTGAATTTATTATTTTGTTTAAGCACAGAAAGACACACTTTCAGAATATTTTCTTGCTTCGGGAGAAAAGTTCAATTGTTTTACTTCTTCTTGAGCAAACTTAAAATACGAAATATTGAGTTATATATTCTCTCAATCATATTACCACTTTTGGAGTTGAATCGCAATATATTTACATAATAGCTTTCTCATACTTACGAGCTTTATTAATATTGTCACATTCACTTCAGGAAATGTATTAATATTTATCAAAAGTTCTCATCCTTCAGGGAACGGAACTTAATTATCTGAACGCGCATTAATCACACAAATTGTGTGATGTCTTAGAAGCTCTTTTACGATAATGCTACTCAAGGAGCAAATCGAGGCATGCATGTACTATAAAGAATATTTTTCTAGCTTATCTTCAATTGGAACCATAGAAAGCCTAAATTATCACTTCTGGCGGCCATATGCATATACCACTTCTGTTGGTTAACAAAAATTTAGTTACAATGAGATATACGAAATATAACCACTTCTGGTGGTTGTATATTTCTTGGAAGCTCTGCCGGAGTATAAGTGGATCTAACAATATCATCCATTTTATAGTTTCCTACGTAATATTACTCTTCTAAAGTAAAATTAAACTCTTAATTCAAAAATGAATAAGTGAAAAATGGAACATAAAGATATACAAATTATAATGTTTTAAAATTCATAAAATGTTTCAGAATCTCGTCCAATGATTAGGGCTCACTTACTAAGTTCCTAAATACCCTTTTTATTTTATTTTAATTATAGTAGCATACATAGCAAGTAAAACGCATAACTTATCTTTGATAGTGTCTGCTAGATCCATTATATCAAGAGCATCAAGCACCCAAGACATGCATCTTTTGCCCGATATATCCAATACTACAAATTCACGCACTACAAAAAAACAGCATTTAACGATAGAATTTAATGACAAGCGATATTCCGTAGCTAAATAACGACGGATTAGCGACAAAATTTATATTTTATCATCAAATAAGCTGGAAGATAATTTGTACCAAATATAACGACGGTCGACGGATTAGCGACAAAATCTTAAATCCCTCGCTAAAATTGGCGTTAAATATTAGCGCCTTTATTTTAGCTACAAAATTAACGATGAATTTTGAGCAAAAAAAATATTAAAACTTAGCGACGAATATAACGTCCAATAATTCGTCGCAAAATTTATTTTATTGAGCAAGACATTCGAAAGTTATCAGCAACAAAATATTCCGTCGCTAATTTGCTAAAATATAATTTCATTAAATACTATTAGCGACAGAATTTCCGTCCGTTGCTATTCGGTTGTTAAATTTCCGTCCCCAAAATTAAATTACTCTAGCTAGGTAAAAGACCTTCCAAGGGCACAAACACCCAAATTTCTCCTCCATATTTCTTCTCTTCCTCTTGAACGAAGGCACAGACTTCAGTACCTCAATGTTTTCAATCGACGGTCAACAGCATAGGTTTTCAGTCCTATGAAATGTTAAACTATGCTCTCTATGTATGTTAAACTATTTTATTTATTTTGGCAGATTAACTTCCTAAGACTTGCTGTGGTGTTCCATTAATCTAATAATACTTTGACCACATCAATCTAACAAAGGCTGAGACCTCAGCAGCGTAGGTTTTCAGTCGACGGTTTCCTATTTTTGCAAATGGGTTTTATTCTTAGAGGCATGGGCTTGCTTTCTTATGATATTTGACAAATCAAGTGCCAAATCTTTGATAATTTTGTTAATTTTCTTGTGTTAAAAAGTGATTTTTTATACCTATCTGAAAAATTGAAGAAAACCTTTGAAATTGCAATTTTTTGCTGCGGATATCTGAAATTCGAAGTCATATGTTTGTAGAATTCTGAAACTCGAAGTCGTGCGTTGATTTTAGGGATTGCATGTCCTTGATAAGGATTTCTCCGATTATTTCTTTTGGTTTAAGGTAGTTTCATTATTAGCCATTTCTGATTTTGTTTTCCTTTTTGTTGGAGCTTCTAATTCTGATTTATGTAATTTCTGATCAAATTGTTTATCTTTTGGAAAATGGTTTGGTTTTTGTTTGCGCGAGGAGAAAAGTTATTGCTTTGAGTTCTAATTTTTTTCGAAAAAATCAGGGAAAGCTTTTGATTCGATTGACCGGTGAGATTTTTCTTACAAAAATATTTGTATATCGTTTTATTGATTTTATGTTTGATCCTCGTAGAAAATTAAGCGTGTATTAGCTGTATTGTATGCTAAAAAGGTGATCTTTAGGTTAATTTGTTAGATTTGAATATTTGTTTTATTAGGTTTTCGTGCTATTCTGTGATATTTTTAGGTAAAAGTTTTTTTTTTCTTTAATTTTTTATAATAATAAACTGAAGGACTAATTTGTTTTAAAGTTTCTATCCATTTTGTATATCAATAAGCAGACTCAAGTGACATATGGCTAAATTTCATTGTTTGTAGGGGTAATTTTGATGAATTTACTAAAATTAAAAAGCGTGGATGTTATCTGAATCATCTGAAGTACTTGTAGTCTTTATATGGTCCCACCCTTTTGCTGAACTGTGGCATTGAATGTTAGTTTTTGTATTTTTTTTCCTTTCGTAATTTTTCTTGGTTAATTATTGAGATAGTGACACTGCTTATACATATATTTTGATTATAAAAAATTATTGAAATAGCGCCATGAGCATTTGGCTTCTTTTGTTTTGCTTTAGATTTTGTAAGAAAGTCTATGTATCATTGTTGCTTAATTTTGAGAGCTTGTGGTGTAATCTAGGTGGAGAAATAGTTGAACTTAAGTGCATTTGGTTAGAGTTTTCGTTTGGGTTTCATTATGCTTCCCATGTAAGCACCTGATATAACTCGGGTAAATTAATAGTTGGTCTGGTTGAGAAGTATTAAGAAGTTTATCGACATAAAGTTGTGGCCTGGTCTTGGATGGTCTGATTGAGAAGTATTAAGCAGTTTATCGACATAAAGTTGTGTTTCATTGTCAAGCTTCTCAAAATCTTCAGCTTTCCTTTGCTCGCTTGGATTTAGCTTGCTTCTTGTAAGTTACAGGTAAGTTAAATAGTACCATAATACTTTTTGGCTTCTCTCCAATCATATTTTTATCCATAATGAGGACATTTCTTTTAAATTTCTTTCAATTATATCACATTTCCACAGGATGTTAATGATGTACTCGCTGCCATAGATCATGTCACTAGTATGGGACATGCAGATCCATCCAAAATTGTTGCTGTTGACATTTCCCATGGTAGATTTTTGACGACACACTTGATAGGACTGGTTGTTAGTTCCACAATCAACCTATTTTCACTATACCTATATTCACATCTTCTACTAAATGTTTGTGTGGCCATAAGACCAAACGTTTTGATACTTTGTCGTAAGGTGATAGGAAAAGTTAAAAGCTTATTCTATTTCTTGCTCATGCACTTCATGCAGGCACCAGACAAGTTTGCTGTTGCAGCTGCTAGGAACCCGGTTTGCAACCTTGAACTAATGGTTAGTACAACTGATATACCTGATTGGTGCTTGGTGCTATTTTGAGGTATTAGAAGTGAAGCAAAATCAAACTTCACAGCAGCACCTTCAGCTGAATATCTTGCTCTATTCGACGACAAGTCTCCAATTTCACATGTATCTAAGGTTTGCTTCCTCAGCTATGGTGCTGTTATTGTTGAATAAAGCTACTAACACTAGATTTTATTGCACAGGAGCGTAGAACTTGGCAATTGAAAAAGGAAAAGATTATAGTAATCATTTTTCGTCTGGTTTCTTCTACTTCTCATTGGCATCCAAATAAAAAGAAACTGGAAATGGGAGGAAAAAAGAAATTACAGCTAAATTCCTTTTAGACATGCAATTTGCTGGTGCATATTGAAATTTACATGGCACTAGATTGTTTTATCGATGCTCCTATACTCACCTGGAGGTAATCTTTCAGGTCAAAGCTCCCACGCTCATGGTATTAGGTGCTCAGGACCTTCACGCGCCCATTACTGATGGATTACATGTACATTTCTTTTTCATTTTTTGACATAAAATTGTAATAACAATGGAAATCATCGCTTCCTTGACTCCTTTTTGTCGCTTGAGTTCTCCAATTTTATCCAAGTCTAACAAGAAAACATACACTCTCCTATTCATTGGGGCTTTCAATAAAAAAATTATTCAGCTTATTTGACCATCTTGTGACAATGAAGTTAAATTTTCATACAACTATGAATCACTTCCTTACAGTGCTATCGCGCTCTTTTTCATTCTAATGGAGGAACCTTAGTACGTCTTGCCTGCAAGTTTGGCGTTTGATAAAACATTGTGTCTCAGTAAACATGTTTTGTTCTGTGTCTGATGTAGTATGCGCGAGCATTAAAGGAGAATGAAATAGAAGTTAAGGCGATGATGTTTCCTGATGATATACACGAGCTCGATAGGTAATTGTGTTCCTTACGTCTAATTTTGAGCACTAGTTTACTTCCTTCACCTGAGGTGATCAATAACAGTTTTTCACTTATCCATCAGTGTAATTAAATTTCATGTTATGCTATGTAGTGAGATCTAATGCCATGTGTTGACTTTTTTGGCAGACCAAGAACAGACTTTGAAAGTTTTCTTAACATTGGAGTGAGGTTTAAGAAGTACTGCTCATAGATTGCCACATAAATCAGTGTTTTTGCAACAAGAATAAAGGATAGCCCAATGCACAGGGCATTCCGCGTTCGTGCAGGATCTAGGGAAGGGCTGCACCACAGGGACTCATACAGGTGGCTCTATCAGTGTTGGGGAGCATCTCAAGAGAATTGTAAGTTTATTTATAACTTTTCCCTGGATTTATATTGTGGGATGTTCACTTGTGTGTATTTATAACCTGCTGCTTCAGCAGCTTAAGGTGTAGCTTGTACACACACCTTAGTAGTTATCACACAATAAGGCTCTAAAACGTACTCACAATCTCTCTCATTAGGGATGCCAAGACATTAGCATAACAAAAGGCATACTGTAGATTTCTATCAGCAACAGATACTTGTTGGTGAGAGGAGAACCAAGACAACTTAGTATAACAAACACTCTGGAAACAGAAAAGCTACTCACTTCACTTTGTAATGCATCAGTTGCCGTCTTGCTCTCAGCTGGATCAACTGCAAGTAATGTATCAATTAGCGGAAGTGAAGACTATGTAGTGAGATCTAATGCCATGTGTTGACTTTTTTGGCAGACCAAGAACAGACTTTGAAAGTTTTCTTAACATTGGAGTGTGGTTTAAGAAGTACTGCTCATAGATTGCCACATAAATCAGTGTTTTTGCAACAAGAATAAAGGATAGCCCAATAAACAGGGCATTCCGCGTTCGCGCAGGATCTAGGGAAGGGCTGCACCACAGGGACTCATACAGGTGGCTCTACCAGTGTTGGGGAGCATCTCAAGAGAATTGTAAGTTTATTTATAACTGTTCCCTGGATTTATATTGTGTGGATGTTCACTTGTGTGTATTTATAACCTGCTGCTTCAGCAGCTTAAGGTGTAGTGTGTACACAGACCTTAGTAGTTATCACACAATAAACGTACTCACAATCTCTTTAATTAGTGATGCCAAGACATTAGCATAACAAAAGGCATACTGTAGATTTCTATCAGCAACAGATACTTGGGTAGTGAGAGGAGAACCAAGACAACTTAGTATAACAAACACTCTGGAAACGAAAAGCTACTCACTTCACTTTGTAATGCATCAGTTGCCGTCTTGCACTTAGCTGGATCAATTGCAAGTAATGTATCAATTAGCGGAAGTGAAGACGAAGGAAAATCTTTAAAAGTCTCCTGTCAATATCCTGAATTGAATATACTAATAGCAGTTTTCTTCTATATTTTTGGATGGTCGCATCAAAATTAGTCCTATGTAGTTTATTAATGTTCCACCAGCTTCGCATTAGCTATAGACTCGGAGTGGATGCTGTAGAAACTTCAAAGTTATGTGATAGATTGCAACTTATTTCCTACTAGTTTCCCTCTTTTCTTCTTTTTGGTTTTGGTTTCTGCTTATAGCCTGTTTGGCCTGATTTTCTTGCTCTTGAACGGACATCGCAGTTTGGCCATGAATTGAGGGAATTAACTTATTGAATTTAACTGATAAGTTCAACCACGATAGTACATGAAAATAGCTATCAAAATTAAGCCCACACGTCCTTCTTTGTTGCTGCATCTTCAGTTTATAGCAAAAATAGCCACTGACGCCTTTAACCACTGTCCCATTGCATAAAAAGCCATTTTGTTTGCATTGTAGGATGTCAAGATGTTCCTTAGCCACTGTCCAATTACACTTTGAGAACGTCAGCCTTTTGATTTATGAAACTTGAGTCAAAACAAGCTAAACATGTACAACATAAATATTATAATCACTGTCCCAAGCGTTGTATGTGTACTGACTTTGCCATCATTAAAGAATAATTTAGTTTCTATATTTCCGCTCCAATTTGAAGTCAATATATAGATATTGACTTTAGTTTCTACGTTTCTCTATCTTCTTAATTGAATAATTTTTGTATAGGCTGTTAAAAAGGGTCGAGATCCAACACCAAATGAGTTACATTTGCACATCCATATACATGGTAATGATGAAAAATCTTTTGTTGGTGAGAAATCCCGAGTCATACATGTAAGATAACTTTTTAATTGACTTTACTTTCATATATTTTTTCATTTTATAAATTAAATGTTCTTATTAATTCTTCTACAGGAAAAATATCAGGAGATATTACAACAACAAACGCAAACTCAATCTGATATTGATGAGATTCATGCATTTGGTTCTGATGATGACCGTAAATTTCTAGCCTAGCGTAGTCAGCTTACTTTGTTTGGACATTATTGTTGGTCTTTGTGAATTTTTTGTACTTAATAATATTATTATATGCATTGTGCTATATATTTTGAACCTTGTTGAATTTATATTTATTATCATTGACCTTTTATTAAGTGTATTTAATAGTTTATGTAATATGTTGAATAGAGTACATTTAAAATAATAAATAAATTTTTTTTAGAAAAACGATAAATTACCGACGGATACGTTCCGTAGCTAAAATTATCGAGTAAAGTTAAATTTTGGGGTGAATTGACAACAAAAGATTTCTGTTGCAAAAAGGAGGGACAATTAGCTATAACACGGCTAGCAACGGACAATTTTGTTGCTATAAGAATAAACGAGAGTTTTATTATATATTGTAGCGACAAAAAGTAACTAAATAGTGGCTCTATAGCGACGGATATTTTTCTCACTAAATTTTACTACAAAAATATGTCGTTGCTACTATGTCGCTAATCTTTTTTTAAATTTGACATTATTTATAAAAAGAAAATCATACCTTTGATGTTTTCAAAGTATTTGTTCGAGATAACAGTCTCATATTTATAACGAGTTATAAAATAAAAATTGTAAAATAAATAAACGAAAGATAAATATAAAGGAAAATTAATATTTTTATTCCATTTCAAACTCAGGTACATAATGAACTAAATAGAGGAAAAGAAGCAACTGCGATGCTTTGCATCAACTTGTAGATAAACTCCAATAAAATACTAACTGGATAATCGAAGATCCATAATATATAATTATTTTCATAACAATTACCTTCTTATTCGTTAGACTTATGAATGATGAATGATGCAAGAAATATACACACATTCGAACACCCAAACTCACTAAAAAACAATTTCAAATTTACATTTTCTAGCACAATTCGAGATACAGTACTCCTGTCGTCTCTTATTAATTGATCTAGCGTAGTGAATTACAAACATCAAGCTACTAACAACTCTACTGTGCTTTATTATTCTCAACATAGCAAATGAAGGTCGTTTTCAAGAAGCTTGCGGTTTCTTCTCAACAATGGGTCTCCAATTCACATCGACACCTTTATCTTCATCTACAGGCTTTCCTCCCGGTTCTTTAGCCAACTTCTTCCTAAGTTCTTTTTCATCTTCCACCACAATTTCATCTTGAATATTCTCTGCATCTACATCTCCCACCACTTTTTTTTTCATCTCTTCAGCAGCATCCTCAATTGCCTTCCAAGCATCTTGAGCTGTTTCCTTTGCTTTATCCTTCACTTTTTTCGCCTTATCAGCCATTTCAGATACCTTACCACCCGTTTCACTGCTCCCGTAGTACCTGTCGTGCCTGCGCTGTACCTGTGGTTCCCACGGCTCCTCTGTTGCAATATATCCTCCCTTTTAATATATTTCCATATACATGCATAGATCACAACATAAATAAGCATCTCTCTTTGTTTGAAAATCTAACGAATTAAGTACTCCTCCGTTCCAATTTATGGGAACCTATTTCCTTTTTGGTCCGTTCCAAAAAGAATTAACTCTTTCTAAATTTGATAACAATTTAGACCACAAACTCCAAAAATTATTTTTTTCTTAAAATTCTGTGTCCAGTCAAACAGGTTCACATAAATTAGAACGGAGGGAGTACTAGTAATCACGTTGAGGTAGTTTCACAAATAGTCATCCAACTTTAGATTTGTCAAATTTTTGACATATATATTTTGACGCTTTTAGGTTGTATCCTCTACACAATATATATAGAGAGAGAGGGGGGGAGGAGGAGGATAGTCGACTTACTTTTCTTTAAAAGAATGCAACTTCTATAGCTAAGGTACACCATATCGAAATATGAAAGTTGTATTATCATCCCTAAGATAACGCTACTAAACATCTCTCTAATTAAGCCTTGTAAATAAGCCGGATACAGAGTTTAACATATCGACGGACACACGAAAAATCTATATTTTGAAAAATGCTAATTAGTATTTCCTCGTTAATGATGTATTTCTATCTTAGTGTGTTTCAAAATAAATGATATATTTTTAATTTAAAAATAATTTAACAAGTTATAACTTCACACAAATATCCACAAAGCTTTTTCTAAAAGTCTTTCTTGGACTATATTATCGACGGAATACTCATTATAAATCTGTATACGCTAGATCGGATCCAAGTTGGTTAGTAACCTTTGTACTAAATGAAGCTAGTATAAAAAGACGTACCTTCCAGATTTGACGACCGATAAAGACAGAAGAGGCTCGATGTGGGAAGGCCTTGGAGAGGTTGAAGATTGATTTTTTGGTTAAGGACGCCATTTGTTGTTTTTCTTCTTCCTTTGCAACTTTTGCTATTGAATGTAGTTAAAGATGATTTCCGAGTCTTTTAGCTCCTTTTCTTCATGCCATTCTCGAGAATTACTGCATTAAGGAAGGGATTGGTGTCTCTTGAAACTGCCACGTTTAGATGTCGATGTGACACATAGTTGCTATATTTTAACACGTGTACAGTTCCCACGTTAATTTTTGGCACTAGTGCCACAACTAACAACGGACACCATTTTGCAAGATTGCACTTCTGCTTCTTCCTTCTATTTTGTTGGATCTATATATTATTTTTAATCCAATCAAAAAATTAATCTCTTAATATTAAAATCCTTAAAGTAATTTTTACAAACATATGATTGTGAAATCTTATTATCTTGAACTAAATTTATACTATCTAGATGGGATTTTTTTACTTTTAAGCAAATACATAATTTTAACCTACATCCGTGATTGTTATTTGACAAATACTCACTAAATTTTCTTCTATTAACCAACAAGTCCAACAAATAGTGTTGTGATCTTGAGGCTTTAATTTGCGTATAAATGTCCAACTTTTACATCACATGGCTCAAGTACGTAGGTTGAAATTACTGCAGTACGTCACTCTCAAATTCTGCATTTTAAAAAAGAAAAAAAATTATGGAACAGAACGTAAGTGATGAAAATTGTGTCTTACATACTATGGATAGAGATTATTTCAGATACTAAATATTACCAAATCGATGCATATAGTACTAATACTCAACACTATTTTTAGGCCCCTTACCAATGACATTGGTTAAGGAGAGATCAAGGGGTTTGGCCAGAACCTCTGTGAAATTTTATATAGATCGTGTTTGAGAAGGCTGCATTTTGAAATTTACATCAAAATTAACAAATAATCACTTGCAGAAAAATCAAAAAGTGCATCTGCAGCTATCACATTGAAATCTACAAATATCTTGAAGATACAAATCAAAGCAAAAGAAACTCTTCATTTCCAGAGTTCTTCCATAGGAATACCACGCTCTTGAGCAACTTCACTAAATTGCCTCATTTGCTGAACAGCTACAACAGTGGCTCTTGCATTGTTGAGGGCATTGTTACTCCCAAGTTGCTTACCCAAGGCATTCTCAACACCAGCCATTTCGAGAACAATCCGCACAGCACCACCAGCAATAACTCCGGTACCAGGGGCTGCTGGTCTAAGCATCACCCTTGCTGCTCCAAAGTCACCCTCGGATCTGCAATTTAGTTGTTCAGCAATATCAGATCCCTAACAATAATAAGATCATTCTCTCTTTTCGGATTACGATGATGTCCAAGCCAACTTGCTTGCATCTCAATGGTTACATGCTACCTCCAACTAATACATGTATTGGATAACTCTACCAACAAAGATTTAGGCAGATAAAAAGACATCAAACGATTTGTCTCTGTTAGAATTTGAACCTCAGACTTTCATGGTTTTCACCCACTTCATTGACTTTCACCCACTTCATTGACTGGCTAGATCACACTCGCATGCCTATAGGGAGATAATTCCTTCACGATGAGCTGTGTAATTCTATTAACGTTTTCGGAACTACATACTTGTCAAGGAAAATAGTACCATAAGATTTCCTCAAGACAATATATGGTGGAACCTTTCGACAAAGCAGTTTTTTTCTCACCAGGATGACAATCAATCAAGGAGGAACAGAAAATAAATGACTTTATCTATCATATTCAATCTTCTCAAGGCCTACCATTTCATTCCTCCAGATTTAGCGACAGATGTGCTGGGATAATCACGACAACAAACCACAGCTTCAGTACCCATCCTAACATATATAGCCAATCTTCAAAAGTATTATACATAGCAGTACTGCTAAGTCATTAACAGGATTTCTCAATTACTCAGGAAAAAAGAATTTCCAAAACAAAACACCACCCAAACAAAAGGAAAAAGATTTGAAAGAAAGAAACTCCCCAGCCACTTCCACTCCAACAAAGAAACTGATAAATGACATTGACAGCTAACGGTGCGACCAGGGACTAAAAGTGAGGATACATCAGATTTATCTCTTTCAGATGCATAGGCTAGAATCACTGATGACCAATTTAGATACTTATCAGACTGATAGGCGAGCTAGCTAAAATCTAGAGAATCTCACATATATCAGACACATGTAGATTTCTTTTTATCTATTAAATCAATGAAAACAAACACACAGACACAAAAACATAAATTTGTGTATATCTCAATTTGACATATGTAGTCAACAAAATAAGAGGTTCCTTATGACACAAATACATTAGATTAAGTTCAGATGTTTAAATAGAACTTGTTAAGTATGTCATTTTACAGGCCATGGTATTGCCTAGCGGTAAATGAAGAAAACCATGAGAAACCAGGGTTCAAAATGCTAGATAATTTCTTTTCATCTGCCTAAGCCTTGCTCGTCAGAGTGCTAGTAGGGGTAGCAGGTATCTAGAGAAATAGTTCAAGCCAATCCATAAAGGGGAAAGGGAGATTCCAAAAGTGTTTGTCTTTGGATAAATTCATCAAAGAATGGTTGAACCACACAAAATTCACTTTCTATTAGAGACTTTGCCTATGTTGCTCGAATCCTCCAAAAATGCCACCAGGGATATGTCAAATTCTCCAAAATAATGCATTTTTAGAGGGTATAACATGGGTGTGGTGGCATTTTTTAAGGAACCGAGCAACATAGCTCTTTGCACAGAGGAAACATCAATCAAGTATATCCATGACAAGCCCCAAACTGATCTTGAAAATCCTTCATAATTCCACTTATTAGTTATGTTTAAGGTCAACGGGTACAACTAAAATTGGTGACTTTATCTTAGTAAAAGCCTGTGGCCATGCCAATTTATGATTACCCAGGTTTATGGCACAATGAACCAATCTATGCAAAAATCTTTTCTCATTATATTACTGCAGATCCAGCACCGAGAAATCCGTTGTTTACAGCTATGAAACTCAATATAACGTCCCCTCCCTATACCCCTCTATTCTTCTCCACCTAAACACCAGACTTGGTTCACTTTTCCATCATAAATACCAGACTTGGATTACCAGCACGATTCAATAGCACGATTCAATGCAGGACTTCAATAGCTCTCTCTTGCCTTGTTGAATTGCAGAAATGCATAAAATAGACCTCAAATATTTTTTAAAGACAGTGTGACTTAGATATGCAATTCCTGCACCTGCACTAATTCATTGGCACCTACTACAGCCCACAAACACAAGTTCCAAAATTATGCCTATGAAGGCTAGAGCAGATGGGCTCACGCTGAGTGTTATAAATGGTATTCTAACATGAGATCTCTATGTTATTAGTCTATGTCTCCACCATCCACTCATCCTTTTGGAGTACCCAAACGTCATGATTTTTTCCATAGGAAGTTTCGGATAACCCGCTGCCTCTATTGCTTCAAAAATAACCATTAACAGAAGCCATCTCAACCAATATCCTGAAGGTACCAACTAAAACACATTTGTTTAGGTTAACAATTATTACTTTAAGGGACGGAAAAAGGGACAGTCAAAATCGAACCAACTCCTATTACATAAAAACACCGCCGCCATTGCCACTAGACTATAGGATTTGTTGGAAAAATGCAGTGAATAGACACTTGTGGTATTTCTGTTTCTGCAGTAATAACCAGAATCTACAAACCAAAATTCGCAACATCTAGCTCAATTTAGGATGGAGTTTCAAGCCTCCAAACTAGCCGAAAACTACACAAGATCCTATATTTATGTCGAAACCCAACATTTACTAGTGAAATCACATACATATTTAAAAGTCAGCAAAATTTACCTGTGGGGGAAAGTCAAGTACTTAGTCATAGGGACAGTAATGATATTCCTCCTAGCATTAACAGCAGACTTTTGAACAGCAGCAATAACCTCTTTGGCCTTACCAACTCCAACACCCACTTGCCCTTTCTTGTCACCCACAACCACAATTGCTCTGAAATGCAATTGCTTCCCACCTTTAACAACCTTAGTAACTCTCCTCACTTGCACCACTCTCTCATCAAACCCATCTTTGGCCTTCTCTTTCTTAGTTTTCCCAAACGCAGTTGTCTTTTTCACTTTAGAGTCCATTGCATAAATGTCATTCCCAAGAAAAGTCTCTCCACTGTAAGCTGGCCCATAAAGCTCTTCATAAGCTTTTGCAATGTCATCTTCAGATTCTAAGGGGCCATCGTCAAAAGAGGTTGGTTCTATGAAGTCTTCAGGGCGTTCTGGAGGGTCAAAAGTGGAAATTTCTTCTGGGTCTGTGTTGTCAAAGAAAATGGTTTCGGCGGTTGTGGAATTGGCTATTATGGGCTTGAGTTTTGATAGGTGGATGGGTTTAGGGAGGAAGAATGATTGGGATTGAAAGGGAGAAACGCGAGAAGGGGTTACGTGTAGAGAGAGGGAAGAGAAGGCGGAGAGCGAAGCAGATGCTGCTGCCATTGTCTCTTGTTTTGTGTCAATGGCGAAGTACAGTGGAAGAAATGCAATCTTCTTATCCTTAACTTCCAAGTGGTAAGATGGGCCGAATTGAGAAAGGATTTGTTGACTAGGCTTTGGGCCTAATTTTGGGCCTCTCGTAACGAGTGTAGGTCAATAATTATCCAGATTTATAAGTGTTCGTTCACGAATAACCATTATTTTAAAAGTAATCGAAATATAGCCATTTTTAAGTTAAAGATTAATTTAAATAAAAATAATTTTTAAAATTCTAAAAAATATTCTAGTCTAATATATTAGAGTTTCAATATATTATATCGGAGTTTCAGTATAATATACTGGTCCGGCATAACATACTGGAGAGTGGAGCACCGGTGCTCCAATCTCCATTATATTATACTGAAGATTTCTTCTTATTGGGGTTCCAGTATAATATTCTGAAAGTTTATATACAGGTGAACTGATATCCAGTATATTATGCTGGAACTTTTCGTGTTGCAGCAAAATAATGGTTATTTTTTAGTGACGTTGCAAACGCTGGCTATTATTGAATGATTAGTTCGAAAAATGGCTAGCCCATGCTATTTTGACAGATTTACTAGTGGTCATAAAAAAAATTCACTTATGTTCGAAAATTTTTCACTTTTTTTTCAAAATCAGTGTTTGGCCATAAAATTTCCAATTTTCACTTGAAGATGAATTTTGAAATTTTTTGAAAAGTTAAAATCTCCAAAAAACTGTTTTCAAAATTTTCACTCATAAAACTTCAAAAATAACTTAAAATAATATTCATGCCCAAACGCAACTCTAATTTTCAAAGACCATTTTCACTTGAATTTTTTTTCACTTTTTTTGAATTTACAATTCTTATGTCCAAATACTCACCTAGTAGAAATGACACCAAGGATCCGCTCTAAAGGGCTACTGTTTAGAAATTAGCGGTGCATCTTAAATATTAGTTTTTTTAGGACAAAATATCCTGAGTTATCATGGTGTTAAGATTTTAAATTTAAAATTTCATAACAAAATAAGTACTGGCTAATTCTTAAATAATATGTCTTAGAATGGCTATCTATGCACTTGCCACTATAATCATATGCTCATCTTCAAGTATGGTTGTCCAACGAGACGGGTCGGCTCGCCCCATTTCGGTTCCATCCCGGCCCACTAAATATTAAACGGGACCGAGCGTAGATTAAACGAGGCATGGGATAGGATGAGCTACCAATTTTGTCTCGGTGGGCCGGTCCGGTAAGATCTTATTTCGTCTTGTCCGCCAGCCCACTTGATAAAAAACAATTCAGAAAAAAAAGTCATTGGCCAACGACACCTTTTAAAAATCAGTTGTTGGAAACGTCTATAAACGACAATTTGGCCCCTACCTTCCCCCCCCTCCCCCACTCCCCAAACTTTTAATTTAACCCCTAAGTTTATTTAAGGTATATTTTGGCCCAATTTTTAACTATAAATACACCCATCTTTCTTCATTGTTCTGACGAAAATCAATCATTCTCTCTCAAATCTCTTACATTCTATCTATATTCTTCTCTTAATTTTCTCATAATCAACTAAATTTCAAGTATTTAGGTACATTTTTGGAGCAACTTTCAAGCTTCAAATTAATTCGTCAAGTATTTGGAGTAATTTTTTGGGCAATTTCTTCAAGTTTTAATATTTAATCGCGGTGCACTCACTCCATCTCCTAATCTTAATATTTAATTTTTGCGTATTATTTTAGTGCTTAATTTTTGTCTTTACTTTACATATTCTATTTTCGTGTTTCATTTGTGTGTTAACTTTTCTAATTTATTTTTGTATTTAAATTATGGCTCATAATAGTGTATTTGGCATAACCAACCCATTTAAAAACAGTAATAAAGGTGCTAGTTGTAGTAATCCTAATCCTTTTCTTATAATTAGAAAATACATAGATTAAATGACTCATGTTGATGAAACTTAATTTACCCAACCATCCGTATTTTATAATATTAATTCGGGATAACAACTGTCGCACCTCCTTTTTCCGCCCACGAGGGCGCAAAGGAGTCTTTCTAATTAAAGGACAATCGAAACGGGATTTGTTTATTTAATTCAGAGTCGCCACTTGGGAGATTTATGGTGTCCCAAGTCACCAATTGAATCCCGAATCGAGGAAAAGATTGACTCTGTTTAACAGTCCGCGAACCCGAAATTCGGATAAGGAATTATGTTAAGGTGTTAGGCATTCTCGAGTTTTGTGGTTCTAGCACGGTCGCTTAACTGTTATATTCGATTTTTTTTTATTTATAAACATGTTGTAACTTATGTGCAAATTCTAACTTTTTAGCCGCTTTTATCATTATTATCATTATTATTATTATTATTTTACAGAGAATTGCAACGTCGTGAAAACGTATCTCGAACCACGTTACAACCAGTGTACACGTGGTTGTAAAACCTTAAATTCGTGAACAATTTCCGAAATTACTAAAACCTGAACCCTGAGCCCACGTCTCGAAATTCAAAAAGTTTTACATCAATACGACCCTTATCTCGCCACGAGTCTATACATACCAAATTCACAGAAATCGGAGTTCATTTGACCCCTCAAATCACCATTTCTATCCAAGAGGGTTTTCTACCTTTTTAACAAAAATTCTAAAATTAAACACCAGAACTTGCAATAGATTCGAGTTATACAGCCAAAATTGAGTTAAGAACACTTACCCCGTTGTTCTCTCCAAAAATCCCTCGAAAAATGGCCTTATCCGAGCTCCATATAGTCAAAAATGGAAAATGGGACAAAGTCCCATTTTAAGAACTTAACATTCTGCCAGGCATTGTTCACGTCACTGTTCACGGGAACTGTTCACGAGTTCACAGCAAAATTTCTGCAATTTCTGCATATTTTTCTAAGTCCGGAATTACTCCGAGACACCTCCGAAACACTCCCTAGCCCTCGGGTCTCCAAACCAAATATGCACACTGACTCTAAAATATCACACGAACTTGCTTGAGCGATCAAATTGCCAAAATAATATCAAATTCAATGATTTGAGCCTTAAATCCAAGAATTCTTTCTAATTTCACATCTGATACCTAAACACGTCAAAACTAGTCCGAATAACCTTAAATTTTGCACACAAGTCAAAAATGATATAACAAAGCTACAGCAACTCTCGGAATTCCATTCTGACCCTCGGATAAAAATCTCACCTATCAACTGGAATTCGCCAAAATACTAACTTTGCCAATTCAAGCTAAATTCTACACCGGTCATCACAAAAATATTCCGGACACACTCCTAATTCCCAAATCACCTAACGAAGCTATCCGAACCATAAAATTCACATTTCAAGCCCTCTAACACATAAGTTAATATCCGGTTGACTTTTCCAACTTAAGTTTCCTTAAAAGAGACTAAGTGTCTCAAACCTTACCAAAATCATTCCAGAATGACTTCAAAATGACCTACAAACCTCCGAATTCACTTCCGATCGTGCTCCCAAATACAAATTCACCATACTGATCTACTCCCAGACTCAAAATCCCAAATGGACATTAATAACATTGAAATGTATTTTAAGCCAAACTGATGCAATTTCTTCTAAAATGCTATCTTCCACAATAGTCGCCAAAACGCTCCCGGGTTATCCAAAACCCGGTCCGGGCATACGCCCAAGTCCTAAATCATCATACAAACATGCTGGATTCTTTGAATCTCGATTCCGAGGTCATTTACTCAAAATTCCAATCCTAGTTCATTTCTTCAACTTTATGCTTTCAAAATGAGAATTTCCATTTAGATTTGACTCCAAACTTCCTGAATTTAATTCTGACCATTCACACAAGTCAATAAACCTGAGATGAAAAAATTCAAGTAATTAAACTAAAATATTTCTATATTAAAACTAAACAAGAGCAAAAGAATCAAACAAACTGAAGAAATAATCAAGAAATGATAAACAACGAACAAGTAAATAATCAAACATATATTGATTTTAGATCCAATAATATCAAACAAAGTACGGACATAAATGAAACTTAAACCAACTAACCGGATCGGAACAACGATGAACTCTTACTAATACAAATCTACCCGAAAACTTTAAAACCAAAAATATCTCAAATATTTGAACAACTCCTCAAATTGAGGCATCAACGAAGTGGACGACCATGAACCGTAATCTTTTGGATGACTGTTTATCGAGGGGGGGGGGCTGCTCGATTTTTTGGCGAGTTGGAGAAGAATGAGACAGAAGGTCGTTTGGTTGCTGCTGTGAAGGCCGTCGTGGGGCTCGTTTGGCAGCTTGGAGAGTGGTCTGGAGCTCGCTGGTCTAGTGTGAGGGGTGGTAGCGATGGTGATGGACTGGCAAATGGTTGTTCATGGCTGCTGTGCGACGGTGGGGCAGTGAAGGTTCGTTAGGGGTCTGTTTGGTCGGAGGTTGCGAGGGGTTGACGAACCGACTGTTGGTCATGACTGTGTGTGATGATGATTGTGACTATGTGTTACTGCCATGGCTATTTTGAACTGGTGTTTCGTGGTGTTAGGAAGGGTGGTCGCTCATGGCTATAGAGGTTGACGATGGTTCAGGCGTGGGGGCTAGGTGACTGTGACGACCCGACCCGTCGTCTTTATTGCTTTAGCCCTGTTATCCCCATATTATGCTTCCCCGTGTGTTCATATATGTGTTTGGTGAGTTTGAAGTGTGGTAGGTTGAATTTGGTTAGAAATGAGACCAATAGTCTCTTTAAATAAAGCTTAAGTTGGAAAAGACAAACGGACGTTGACTTGTGAGTTAGAGGAATCAGAACAGATTTCCGACAATTCAACTAGTTTTGGGGGATGATTTGTGACTTGGGAGAGAAAAGGGAATTGAATTTGGAGACCCGGTGTAGAATTAGGCTTGAATTTGGCTAAGTTGAATTTCGGCGAATTCCAGTTGATAGGTGGAAAATTGATCCGAGGGTCAGAATAGAATTTCAAGAGTTGCAGTAGCTTTGTGAGGTGAATTTGGATATGTGTGCAAAATTTCAGGTCATTCGGACCTCGTTTGGTTGGTCTCGGCATCGAATGTAATTTTGGAAAACTCTAAGTTATCTTAGGCTTTCAATTGAGAAAAATGATGATTTTTGGTGTTAACGTTGGTGTTTTCAGGGCTCGAGCAAGTTTGAATGAGGTATTTAGTCATATTTGTGTTTTTGGTTTGGACCCCGGGGACCTCGGGGTGATTCCGGATGGTTAAAGAATTTGGATATGTGTGCAGAATTTCAGGTCATTCGGACCTCGTTTGGTTGGTTTCGGCATTGAATGTAATTCTGGAAAACTCTAAGTTATCTTAGGCTCTCAATTGAGGAAAATGATGATCTTTGGTGTTAACGTTGGTCTTTTCAGGGCTCGAGCAAGTTTGAATGAGGTATTTAGTCATATTTGTGTTTTTGGTTTGGACCCCGGGGACCTCGGGGTGATTCGGATGGTTAAACGAGAAACTTTTGGAGTTACTTCAGATTTGGGGACCCGTCTTCTGGTATTTCCGCGATTGCGGACAACGGGCCGCGTAGGCGGCGTCCGATGAAGTGGAATATGAGCCGCAGAAGCGGCCAAGGGTACTATGGTTGGGACAAGAGCGGTTTGGAAACCACGGAAGCGGTCAAGGACCGCAGAAGCGGTCGATAGGATTTTTAGTTGGACAGCAAAAGCGGTCAAATTGTCGCGTAGGCGGAAGCCACTTAAGCGGAAGTGTGACCGCATAAGCGAAAGTCGACTGGATTTAATGAAACAATAGGTTTCCAAAATTTAAAAGAGAAGAACATTGGAACCTCGGGCTAAGGCGATTGTGGGCGATTTTTGGAGAGGTTTTTGAGGGAATTCATCGGGCAAGAACTCTTGGACCTAAAGTATGTCATTATGGTATAAAATCACGGCTTAAACACAAAGAACTCAAGGTTTTTAAGTTAAAAATGGTGGTTAGGGCTTGAAACCCAAGTGAGCTTAAATTGTTGATTTGAGGGGTCAAATCGACTCTGATTCTTGTAAATTTAATATGTATGGACTCGTGGCAAGACGAGGATTCTGAAAATGTAAATTTTGTAATTTTTTGAGAAGTGGGTCCGGGGCTCGGGTTTTGCCAACTTCGTGTTTTTAGGTGTATTTTGAGTTAGTTCGATTGGGTTATGTTCCATTGACCTATTTTGACGTATTCCTATTGATTTTGATTAGATTTGGCATCTGTGGAGGTTGATTCTCGAGGGAAAGGCACTGCGAGCTAGTTTGCGGCTGGCTTGAGGTGAGTAATGGGTGTAGATATGACCCGAGGGTTTGAAACCCCGGTATATCACATTATGACGCTGTGTTGAGGCGAGACACGAACTCTACTGTCAGTGCTGGGTCGATTATAATTGGAGACTATGACTTAGTCCGATCGAGTTGCATTAAACTGTGTGGTTGGCTATGAATGAGTCGGTGAACCTTCTACTTTGATGGTTATGAACATATTTGGGCCGCGTGCCGGTTATTTGGATCTCGTGAGGATCGTTATCATTGTTTCTATAAATCATAGCATGTTTTCATGATATCAATACTGCATTAGAACATTGTTTAAACATGATTTTGGCAGATTCTAAGGTTTTGAACATCTAATTCTATAACTACAGATAAATGGGACTAAAAATGGTAAGTTATTTTGTGCCTGTGAGGCTTGCATGCATATAGCTGGACTGATAGTGGGTCAGGCTGTGCGCCGCAGCATATGTTACTATGATATTGCGCTTGGGCTGTAGGAGCCCCTCCGGTGTCCGAACCCCCACAGTGAGAGCGGGTACCCAAGTGGATCGGGCTGCACATTCCGCAGTGTTCATGCATTGCATCTCATTTCGTGCATTTATTTACTGTTGCTTTATATGTATATCTCTGAGGCTTGTACTGTATAGAACTGCTAGGTAGCTTCATCTTGTGTTATTTCGTGTTTTCTTCTCTTCGGGTTTTTATACATGCTTATTACTCGCTGAGTTGGTAGACTCACCCTATACTACCTGCACCTTGTGTGCAGATTTAGGTGCACCAGAGACCTAATGTTGCTGTTGTTGATATCCCGAGCTATTCAGAGTATTGAGGTAGCTGCCCAGCGTCCGCAGGACCACTTACTCTATCTCTATCAGTCTGTTCTTTTTTTGCTATTTTGTCAGACTTTGGTATCATTTCTGTTCAGACTTGTATCCTGTTTTGCTCGAGGCCCTGTACTCGTGACTCCTAGGTTTTGGGAGGATTATTGTTCTTGCTCAGCTGTATATTCGTTGGTATTGTATATCCCTGGTTGGGAGTTCGATATTAAATTTTCTGTGTTAATTTAAAATTGTTTCTTTTTTGCTGAAATGCCGTTCTTGGTTGTGGTTTGGGTCGGGCTTGCCCAGCCTCGCGGCTGGGCGCCATCACGATAGGGTTTAGTGACGGACAACGGCGTGGAGATGTCAAAGATGGTGTGCTAATGTGGGTTGTTTGGTCTGGTTGACATGTTTATGAAGAAGACAGAGTGATCGTTTGGTTCACATCGAGCCTGTCCGGCGAGGTATGTGAAGATAGGTGTGGTTGACTGGTTAGTGTTGTTTGAAATGGGGCTGGAGCGTTTGGTGGTCGCTGGGAGTGTGTTTGGAGGAGATGAAGAGAAGGGGGGTGGGTCTAAGGTGTGACGGCTAGAGGGTTTAGGGTGTGTTTAGGGTTTGGTTTTTTGGTTAAGTGAAAGAATAGGAAAAAAATCTGAAAAACCAAAAGGGAGGGGTGGAAATGGACCGGGTCAAGTGGTTTTGGGTTGGGTAGAATTGGTTTGGGCCTGGGGATTAATTCAAGAATTGGCCCAATTTCGATTTTCTTTCTATTTTTTGCTCTCTTTCTTTTGCTTAAAAGCTAAAATCCTAAATTAAATTATAAACTAAATAAACTTATCAAAAATACTAATTAATTCCCAACAACAATTATCATACACAATCAAACACCAATTAAATAAAAATTGCACATTTTGATATTAAATGCTAAAAAATGCAAAGTATGTTATTTGTGATTTTTTTATTTTTGTAAAACAAACTTAATTACTCTTAATTATAAAATTAAATCTCAAATGCAAATGCGACATATTTTTTGTATTTTTTCTATTAATTTAAACAAACAAACGTGCACATACAAGCGCAAACAATTAATAAAATATCACGAAAAATTCTAGAAATGCACACAATAAAACAGATAATTTTTCTTTTGATTTTGTGGGAGTAATTTATATGAGGCAAAAATCACATGATCACAACAACTAGATCATGAAACTTTACAAATACACTTTGGCTATGATATTTTTAATAAAGAAGAAGAAAATGAGGAAGAAAAATTAAATGAAGCATCCACTAGTCCAGCAACACAAGCCCCAACTCAGAATCAATCTCGATCTGGAGTTTTCCCCCATATACCTCATGTAAGGGGGTAAGGCTACGACTATATTTATAAAAACATCACTTGTATGAATTGTTTTAACATGATAAACTCAATTTAGTTGCTACATGTGTAAACTGTAAGGCGCGATGTAAACATGAAAAATCATGCTGGACAGGGGGGAGGGGGTAACCAAGCATTTACTTGAAACAAAAACCTTTAGAGATACAAGCTCAAATAGATGCCGAAGAAATATAATATCCTAGCAGCAGTATTGTCTATCCTACTAAATATGGCGGGGCTGTGACTTTGTCTAACAATAATTTCATCTTACTTTTGGTACTATACTGCGTCCCTATAACAAAGATAGAGATCATTTCAAAATTTAGCAAAAGTGGTCAATGTGTGTGGCTTACCTTTTACTTTTACTTTCCTTCTCACCCTGCTTTTTTGCATTATATACAAAAAACTTAGAATCCGGTTTTTCAAGGTTTTCCTAAGACGACAGTTAGAAATGATATTTTAAAATTTCAAACAGATATTTTCAGTATATTCATTGTGTATTTTTTTCTCCTAGACTGTAAAGTGTTTATCACATTGGATATAGTTCGTAGTCCTAATGGTAGTGATTATTTAACTATTATATACTATTGGGTTGATCATCACTGGAATTCTGGAACTTGCAAAAATATATTATTGGTTATAAATCTGTTGATTTAAAACACACACTAGAGCATATACTGCAACTATTGCTCTACAAATACTTGAATTTAATGGGCTCATTGATAAAGTTTTAACTATCACATTAGATAATGATTCTGCTAACACCACTTAGCAATTAGCTTAAAAGCTAGACTTTGTCCAATTAATCAAGTAATTTTTCATGTTAGATGTGCATGCCATATTTTTAACTTGGTTGTAAAAGATGGTATTAAATTTTTCTGATGCTTGCGATTAAGTACAACATGGTTGCAATGTGATGACCCAAAAGGTAATCACTTGTTTCAGAAATAAATTTTGTGTCCCGATGCCTTAAAACCTCCTTCTTGTCTTACCTCGATTTGTGTGCACAGTCCGGGCACGTATTTGAAAAGCCATTATGTGAAAATCTATGAAAAATTATAAATTTTGCTTTTAAAATGAATTTAAGTAGACTTAGTCAATATTTTAGGTAAACAAATCCGAACCCTTGATCTGACAATCCTGGAGAGTCCGTAGGAAACCAAGGGACTTCGGCATATGCCCAGAATTGAATTCCGAGGTCCCAAACCCGAGAAATGAATTTTTAAAGAAAATTATTTTCTAGAATATATATGAGTTTTTAGAAATAGAATATGTTTTGAATTTGATGGTATCAGACCCGTATTTTTGTTTCAAAGCTCGATACCGGTATTATATGTGATTTAAGTCAAGCCTATAACATTTGGTAAGAAACGGAGGCCATATGACATGATTCGGAGCCTTAGTTGTAAAATTTGAAACTTTGAAAGTTCTTTATATTTTCTTTGATTTTGATGCTAAATTCATAGTTTTGATGTTATTTTGGTGATTTGAGTTCACGAGCAAGTCCATATGATATTTTTAAATAGTGTGCATGTTTGGTTTGGAGCCCCGAGGGCTTGGGCGAATTTTGGATAGGCCACAAAGTGAAATTTGGACATAGAAATTTGTGGTGTTGCAAGCCTGCAAGCTTCACAATTGCAAAGCCTAGCTCGCAAATGCGAATTTTGGCTGGGCTGCCTCAGTTGCAAATGCAATTTATTTATCGCAAATGCAACATCGCAAATGCGAAGAGAACTGGAATATTCAGGGTTCCCATGTTTGAAAATGCGTACCCCTGTTCGCAAATGCGCGGTTAGCAGGTTATAAAGGGTTCGCAATTGCGAACCTTGGTCGTAATTGCAATATCTGCGACCTACAAATTAACTTAGCTGAAAATCTTTCATTTTTCAATCCCTTTCAAAACCAAAACACCTTATGGGCAATTTTTCAAAGACAAGTACTCTTTCAAACTGATTGTAAGTCATTTCTAACTCTTTTCTTCAATCTTTAACATCTTTTCTCATGATTTAAACAAAATCATATGTTTTCATTTGGGAAAATTGGTGTATTGGGTAGAACCCCAAATATTCAAAATTTAGGGATTTTGACCTCGATTTGAGAACCGATTTCAAAATAAATTATATATTTGGGTTCGTGGGTGAATGTGTAATTGGGTATTGGTTCGAACTTCGAATTTTGACCATGTGGGCCTGGGATCGATTTTGATATTATGGGAAAAACTTTAGAAAACCTATTTTCATGCATTGGAATTGATTAATTTTTAACATTTATTGATAAAGTCAAGTAACTTGTGGCCCGATACGAGCGAACTGGTTGTGGAATCAAGAGGTAAAGCGGTAGTTGAGGCTTGAATTGTGTTCATGGCATCGAGATAAGTGTTTAGTCTAACCTTACATTGAGGGATTAAGAGTCGTGTCCTATTTGCTACATGTTAATTATTGAGTACGACGTACAGGCATGGTGACGAGTATCTACGTTGGTGTCAAGCATGCCTGTGAGTCTTATGTTATGATTCATGTGACTCTGTTTGTATTGTCCATGCGCAATGTGATGATTGTTATTAATGAGCAAGACTTGTGGAAGGAATATTAGTATTTGGACATTGAAGAGCACTGTCTCAAGTTGTAAAGTTATTGTCATGACCCAAAATTCCAAACCCGATCGTGATGGCGCCTCTCGTGAAGACAAGGCCATCCAACTAACCCAATTTGTCACTTTAACATTTTTTAAACATAAATGAACAAATAAATACAACTTAACACAATAATAACCAGTGTTTACAGCCCAACATATCCCGACCGGGGTGTCAGAAGTCACGAGCATCTAAGGAATCTGAACACTACTATAAAACCACTAATATACATATTGGAAATTTAGAATCAAAGGAAGAGATACGGTGCCGCGAACGCTGGCAGTCACCTTGCTCAGCTACAATAAAGATACCTTCAATCAGCTAATACCTAGTTACCGGGTGATCAATACCTGCATCTGCATACAAGATGCAGGGAGTAAAGTGAGTACTCCAACCCAGTGAGTAATAAAAATAAATAACGACCGAAAGCATGAAATCCCATAAAGGCACAATAACACTATCTCAAGAAGTAAAATCAATTGTATAGAAAAATCGTGGTGTATCAGATAATTCTCTTTTTTTTAACCACTGAAAACCACAATTTCAACAGTAAGGATTAATCAAAGCTTGCCCCTCGGGCTCAATATGAAAATAAAAGTACAGTATCAGCCCCACGGGCTCACTCCCAACTCACCAGCACACAACATCAGCCTCTCGGGCTCACTCCCAAACAACGACCTCTCAGTCCCACTCCCAACTCACCTGGGTACCCTGCCCTCACTGGGGGTGTGTACAGACTCCGGAGGGGCTCCTACAACCAAAGCGCAATATCAATAGGCCTAAAAGCCTTCACGCATCACACACGAGGCCTCAAAGCCTCCTCACATAACACTCGAGGCCTGAAAGCCTCCTCACATAACACTCGAGGCCTGAAAGCCCCCTCACACAACACTCGAGGGCTGAAAGCCTTCTCACATCACTCAATATATCCTCATGTATGGCCCTCGCCGTAATCAGTCCAAAAAAAAATAATCATAAGCCTCTTGGGCTTCAGTAAAATAATAGTGCTCAGCTCAACAGCATTATAAATATCATTAAATCTCAAATTGAATATAAATGTAGCTGAGTTCATGAATAATATAATTCAATTAGACTGAGTTCAAATAATATTTCAATTGGTGGGGAAAATAGTGATGTGATTCACAAATATTTCAAATAATTGGAACGAAGCCCAAGTATGGAAATAAGCCCAAATTATGGTGAAAAATAATAATTATTTATTAAATACGTGATAAAACATCAATTGGGATGGACCAAGTCACAATCCCCACTAGTAAATGACATCGCGCTCGCCATACAACGCGTGTCCCATCTCAACATAGCAGTATGTTGTGCAATCCATGGTTTCAAACCCTCAGTGTATCATTTAAAATTATTACTCACCTCAAGATGGCAAAATCTCTAGCCGCGACACCTTTTCTCCTCAAATCGGCCTCCACGCGCATCAAATCTATCCAAAACAACATCGAATATATTACAATATGATAAGGGAACAATACCAAATCGAAAACAATCAAATTCAGGCAAAATTCCTAAAATTACTAAAACCCAAACCCCTGGCCCACGTCTCAAAATTCAGAAATTTTTACATCAATACGACCCTTATCTCGCCACGAGTCTATACATACCAAATTCACAAAAATCGGAGTTCATTTGACCCCTCAAATCACCATTTCAGTCCAAGAGGGTTTTCTACTTTTTTAACAAAAATTCTCAAATTAAACACCAAAACTTGCAATAGATTCGAGTTATACAACTAAAATTGAGTTAAGAACACTTACCCCGTTGTTCTATCCAAAAATCCCTCGAAAAATCGCCTTATCCGAGCTCCAAATGTAAAATGGGACAAAGTCCCATTTTCAGAACTTAACATTCTGCCTGGCGCTGTTCACGTCACTGTTACGGGCACTGTTCACGGGCACTGTTCACGGGTTCAAATCAGAATTTTTCTGCAATTTCTGCATATTTTTCTAAGTTCGGCACTGCAATCTCTTTCATTTTAACTCTTTTTAATAATTTGAATTTTCAAGTATATCACATAGAAATATTAACGATAAATGAAATCAAGAAGAACACTTAGTCTCATATAATAACCAAAACCAGTACGACAATGCCAATATATGTCTCTACCCGGAATTCGGTGTCACAATATCACAGACAGGCTACGATTACTACAACAAATGTCCTAAAGAAATATAATCTGTCTCAAAACCAAATGAAAACAGAGTACATAATAAGATAGAAGGGAACGCCGAGCCTACAGACGCCTGCAGAACTACCTAGGGATCTCTAGCTGGACTGAAGGCAACCACCCCAAATGCTACTGTCCAAAAGCTGCTCTAGGATCTACATATAATGCTGAGTGTAGAATCCGCACAACCGACCCCATGTGCTGGTAAGTGCCTGGCCTAACCCCGGCAAAGTAGTGATGGGGCTAGGACCAAATTCCACATAAAGTTGTGCACTTATATAGTATAAAATGGAAAATAAAACATGAATAAATAAATAAAGATGGGATGGGGTAAATGCTTCGAGGAAATATAAATTCCAGCAGTAGAGAGAGATGTAATAGAACAATTTAAGATCTACATCCAAATAATTATAACACTATTGTGGCGTGCAACCCGATCTCTATCATTTATCACTGTTATGGCATGCAACTCGATCCAACTGCATCATTATTGCGGCGTGCAACCCGATCCAATTATATCACTTTTGTGACGTGCAACCCGATCCATTTACATCATTATTGCGGCGTGCAACCCGATCCATTTCTATTATTGTTGCGGCGTGAAATCTGTCCAAATATAACATCGTTGTGGTATGCAAACCGATCCAAATATACAATTAATAACAATCATAACAAGAGTCCCGACAAGGGATCAACAAAGAACTACACTATCCCCGCAAGGGGATTGGCAGTAAAAGTAAATACATCTCAATAAGGGAGAAACAGCTATAACCAATCTTGTTCCAACACCTAACTATCTCTGCAAACACCAATACTAAATCATAAGTAATTTCCACGAGAACAATATTAATCCTGGATCATACCGAGAATCATCAATTAAAGTACATGTAGCATTATTTAAGAACACAATAAATTGCAATTTAAGACCCACGGTCATGCTCGAAATCAACGTATAGAAACTCGTCACCATGCCTATACGTCGTACTCAGCAAGAAGCAAATAGCAAATAGGACACAACTCTTAATCCGTCAAGCTAAGGTTAGACCGAACACTTACCTAGAACTTACACGACCAACTCAAGCCTCAAAGACCGCTTTTCCTTTTGAATTTGGCTCCAAATCAATGGTATCTAGACATAATCGACTTAATAACATCAATAAATGCTAAAAAATTCTATTCAAATGCTTAATTCTAGCTTTCCCATCATTCTTCCCAAAAAGTCAAAAACTGACCTTGGGCCCGCTTGGTCGAAACACGAGGTTCCGACCAAAACCCAATCACCCATTCACCCACGAGCCCGAATATATAATTTATTTTGCAATCTGACCCCAAAACGAGGTCAAATTTCAAAATAATCAAAAAGCCTTAACTCTACCCAAATCCCTAGTTTTCTACCTTTAATCTCTTGTTTTAGGCCTAGAAATCTAATGGGTGATAATAAAAAATGGAAGAAAACAAGTCAAAGATTACTTACTTAAGAGGTTATGGTGAAGAAGTCCTTCAAAAATTGCCCAAGAGTTGTGCAGAAGAAGGCGCTTATAAAAAATGGTGAAATTTCTGCAATACATTCTGTTTTTTGAACATAAAAATAACAGGGCAGATTTTTGTGTGCGATCCCGAATAAAGGAATACGATCGCATAGGGGACTGGCTTCCTACACTACGCTATCGCGAATGAGGAAATGCGATCGCACATAAAAAACTACTCCAACCTTCCTATTCTCCTATGCAGTCGCAACTATAACTATGCGATCACATAGTGCAACAGACTCTTCCCCATACATTGTGTTATGTGAACGTGAATGCATCTATGTGATCCCATAGTACTACACATCAGATACCAGAAAATTGCTAAGGCACCAGATTTTTGAGTTCCAAAACACCGTGACACCAATTCAAAACTCACCTGAGCCCGCAGGGCTCCAAGCCAAATAGACACACAGCCTCAAAAATATCCTACAGACTTCTATGTATAATCAAATCACCTAAGTAACATCGTGAATATCGATCTAAACCTCAAAATCAATGAAATTTTTCAAAAATTCATTAAACATCAAATTTTGCATTTAAGGTCCGAATCACATCAAATGGATTTTGTTTCTTATGAATCTTCATATAAATTATATTGAACATGTACCGAGCTCTGAAACCATAATACGGGCCCGATACCATAGGTATCACATAACATTTCACTTCCAAAAACCTTTATATTTTTCAGAAAATAATTTCTTTTAAAATTCATTTCTTAAACTTGGGACCTCATAATTCGATTCTGGGCTTACACCCAAGTCCTATATTTTTCCACGGACCCTCTGGGACTATCAAATCACGGGTCCAAATCAGTTTACCCAAAATGTTGACCAAAGTGAACTTAAAATACATTTTAAGTCAACATTTTAATATTTTTTATAGATTTTCACAAAATAGATTTTCGACTACACCCCCGGACTGCGCACATAAATAGAGGTGATGCTGAAAGAGGTTTATAAGGCCTTGGAATGCAGAATTCATTTTAAAAACATGTGATGACCTTTTGGGTCATCACATTATCCACTTCTAAAACAATCGTTCGTCCTTGAATGAACATAAGAAGGAAAACCTGAGTCGAGGAAAAGATGGGGATAACGGGTTCGCATATCGAACTCGGACTCCCAGGTCGATGCCTCAACAGGCTGACCTCTCCACTGAACACGAACAGAAGGAAAACTCTCCGATCACAACTGACGAACCTGCAAGTCTAGAATAGCTACTGGCTCCTCCTCGTAAGGCAAGACCTTGTCCAACAGGACAGTGCTGAAATCTAACACGTGTGATAGATCGTCGTGATATTTTCGAAGCATGGACACATGAAACACGGGATGCACGGCTAATAAGCTCGGGGTCAATGCAAGTCTATAAGCCACTTTTCCCACTCGGTCCAGAATATCAAACGGGCCAATGAACATAGGGCTAAGCTTGCCCTTTTTCCCAAATCTCATCACGCCCTTCCTAGGCGATACTCGAAGAAATACCCACTCACCAACCATGAAAGCTGAATCTCGAACCTTGCGGTCGGCACAGATATTTTGCCTGGACTAAGCCATACGAAGCCTATCCTGAATAATCATGACCTTGTCCAAGGCATCCTAAACCACATCTGTACCCTACAACCGAGCCTCCCCCGACTCAAACCATCCAAACTGAGACTGACACCGCCTACCATATAAAGCCTCTTAAGGAGCCATCGGAAAACTCGACTGGTAGATGTTATTGTAGGTGAACTCTGCTAAAGGAAAAACTAATCCCACGAGCCTCCAAAGTCAATGACACAAGCTCGGAGCATATCCTCCAAAATCTAAATAGTCAGCTCGGACTACCCATCCGTATGAGGATGAAATGTTGTGCTCAACTCAACCCGTGTGCCAAACTCTCCCTGAACCGCCGTCAAGAAATGTAAGGTAAATTGCATACCTCAGTCCCAAATAATAAACACGGTCACACCGTAATGACGAACAATCTCCCGGATATAGATCTCAGCTTACCTCTCGGAAGAATAAGAGTCTACCGCATGGGTCAGCCTACCAACAATAACCCATACTGAATCGAACTTCCTCTGAGTCTGTGAGAGTCCAACAACAAAGTCCATAGTGATCCACTCCCACTTCCACTCATGAATATCAATCTTATGGAACAATTTACCAGTCCTCTGATGCTCATATTTAACCTGATGGAATTCAAACACCGAGACATATGCAACGATATCCTTCTTCATTCTTCGCCACTAATAATGTTGCTGCAAATCTTGATACATCTTCGTGGCGCTAGAGTCAATAGGGTACTGGGAGATATGGTCCTCCTCTAAAATCAACTCTCGAAGTCCATCCACATTAGGCACACAAACTCAACCTGCAATCTCAAAACTCCACAATCACCTAAGGTAACTTGCTTGGCACCTCTGTGCTGCACCGTGTCTCCAAGGGACAGACAAATGGGAATCATCATACAGCCAATCACGGATACGCTCCAATAAGGAAGAACGAGCAACCGTGCAAGCTAACACACAACTAGGCTCAGAAACATCCAGCCTTACAAACTGATTGACTAAAACCTGAACATCTAAAGCAAGCGGTCTCTAACCAACTAGATATAAGAAAGATTGCCCATACTGGCTGAATTCCTACTCAAAGCATCGGCCACCATATTGGCCTTTCCCAGATGGTATAAGATGGTGATATCATAGTCTTTCAACAGCTCCAACCACCTTCTCTGCCTCAAATTCAACTCATTCTACTTGAACAAATATTGTAGACTCTTGTGATCCGTGAACACCTCACATTCCACGCCATACAGATAATGCCTCCAAATCTTCAATGCGTGAACAATGGCTGCTAACTCCAAATCATGAACCAGATAGTTCTTTTCATGAATCTTCAGCTTCCGTGAAGCATAAGCAATGACCTTTCCATCCTACATCAAGAGTGCACCAAGCCCAATACGAGATGAATCACAATAAACTGTATATGGCCCTGAACATGTGAGCAAACCAACACCAGTGCAATAGTCAAAGCTGTCTTGAGCTTCTAAAAGCTTGCCTCACACTCAACCGACCATCACAACTAGGAACCCTTCTAGGTTAACTTTGTCATCGGGGCTGCGATAGATGAAAACCCCTCCACAAAGAGATGATAGTAGCCTGCCAATCCCAAGAAACTTCGAGTCTCTATAGTTGATGATGGTCCAGGCCAGTTCTTGACATGCTCAATCTTCTTCGGATCAACCTAAATACCCTATGCTGATACAACATGTACCAAGAATGACACTGAACTCAACCAGAAGCTTTGAAAACTTAGCATACAATTGACTATCCCTTAGAGTCTGAAGAACCACTCGAAGATTCTGCTCGTGCTCTGCCTGACTACGGGAATATATCAAAATATCATCAACGAAAATATTCTCAAACGAATCCAGATAAGGCTTGAACACTCGGTTTATCAAATCTATAAAAGTTGCTAGGGCATATGTCAACCCGAATGACATCACCAAGAACTCATAATGCCTGTACTGGGTGCGAAAAGGCTTCTTAGGGACATCGGATGCCCTAGTCCTCAACTAATGATAGCCAGATCTCAAGTCAATCTTTGAAAATACCTTGGAACCTTGAAGCTTATCAAACAAATAATCAACACTCGGCAGCGGATACTTATTATTGATCGTAACCTTGTTCAACTACCGGTAATCAATACATATTCTCATCGACAAATCCTTCTTCTTAACAAACAACATCGGCGCACCCCAAGGCAAAACACTAGGTCTACTGAAACCTTTCTCAAACAAGTCTTGCAACTATTCCTTCAAATCTTTTAACTCAGGCGGGGCCATACGATACGGCAGAATAGAAATGGGCTAAGTTCCCGGAGCCAAGTCAATGCAGAAATAAATATCCCTATCGGGGGGCATACCCGACAGGTTTGAAGTAAATACCTCAAGAAACTCCCGAACAACGGGCACATAACCAATAAAAGGGACCTCAGCATTAGAACTGCGAACATAAGCCAAATATGCAAAACACCCCTTCTCGACCATATGTCAAGCCTTCACATGAGAAATAACACTATGGGTAGAATGACCAAAAGTCCCTCTCCACTCTAAACGAGGCAAACCCGGCAAGGTAAGGTCACAGTCTTCGCATGACTGTCTAAGGTGATAACCAGTCCATCCCCAATATAACATCAAAATCAACCATGTCTAGAAGCAACAAATCTACACGAGTCTCGAGACCTCCAATCACAACTACACAAGAGCGATGGACTCGATCTACCATAATAGAATTACCCACTGGTGTAGACAAATATACATGGACACTTAAGGAATAACTGGCATGACCAGATACGGTACAAAATAAGGCAACATATAGGAGTAGGTAGACCCTGTATCAAATAAAACGGAAGCATCTCTTCCACAAACCAAAATATTACCTGTGATAACTGCATCGGAAGCCTCAGCCTCAGGCCTTGCTGAAAGAGCATAACATCGGGGCTGGGCCTCACGACCCTGAACTACATCACCGGGATGACCTACAGCTGGTTGCCTCCACCTCTAAGGGTCTGAGCTCTACCTCAAACACATCTACCTCCACCTCTATCACCTCTACCCCCACCCCTAGCTGGCAGATCAAGAGGCAAAACACCTGGTGCCTAACCATAGCATGGGAACCATGCTGCTGCGACTGAGTACCCACCATTACCGGACAAGCCCTCTGGCTATGACCATACTCACAACACTCATAGCATCTACCTGAGTGCTATGACTGAGGAAACTGAGACTGAGCCTAGTGACATGAATGACCACCCCAGAAACTCTGGAGTGGTAGTGCACTGATAGGAGATGATGGTGCAGTGTATGGCTGCTGATCAGAATACTACATATGAGAACCATGACCACCAGAAATGTCGTGAGAAACCTGATGTGCTAACTGAAAGGCCTAGGAGGATGGCCTCTACCATACGAATACATGCCTCCAGACGAGGCACCACTGAATCTGCCAGAATGACGAGGCCTCTTGTCCAGCCCATGACCACCTCCCTACGATAGAACCATCTCCACTTTCCTGGCCACATTGGCTGCCACCTGGAAAGTAATCTCACTCCTAGGCTCCCTATCCATCTAAAGTCAAATCGATTGAATAAGCCCCTCAATGAACCCCCTCTCTCTCTCTCTCTCTCTCTCGGTGGAAGTATGACAAGATCATGACGAGTTTGACCTGCCGAAATTATCTGGGCCAGAACCTCATCATCAGAGTCAACTGAGGCTCCGCCGCTGGTGCTGCTGCTCTAAGTTTAGCTCTACCCCTGCCTCGTCCTCTAGAACGACCTCGCCCTCGCCTTCTGCCCCTCGTGGGAGATGCTACTAGGGGCTTGAGATGCTGATCGGTGGATGACGAAGCGCGTGTTCTCTCCATCTACGAAAAAACGTAGTATAAATTCAATTAGCATTGAGAAACCAAACCGCACGACAAGAAAGAATAAATTTGAAGTTTTTCCTAACTCTGTAGCCTCTAGGGATAAATACAGACGTCTCTGTACCGATCCCTCAGACTCTACTAAACTTGTTCATGAATTATGAGACCTATGTAACCTAGAGCTCTAATACGAACTTGTCACGATCAAGACTTTCCACCCTCGGGAATCATGATGGCGCCTACTCATATAAGCTAGGAAAGCCGCAAAATATAGAAATCACTAACTCTTTCATTTTAACCCCTTTTAACATTTTGAATTAATAGGTAGTCAACATTGAAATATTAATGATAAATGAAATCAATCGGAAGACTTAGTCAGATATAATACCCAAAACCGGTACAATAATGCAAACATACGTCTCTACCCGGAACAGTATCACAATATCACTGACAGGCTATGTTACTTCATCAAATGTCTGAAAGAAATACAATCTATCTCAAAATCAAATGAAAATAGTAATAAGATTGAAGAGAACGTCGGGTCTGCAGAAACCTGCTGGACTACCTTAGGATCTCTAGCTGGATTGAAGGCAACCACCCCAAATGCTACAGTCCAAAGCTACTCGGGGATCTGCACATAGTGCAGAGTGTAGCATCGACACAAGTGACCCCATGTGCTGGTAAGTGTCTGGCCTAACCCCAACAAAGTAGTGACGACGCTAGGACCAGACTCCACATAAACTCGTGCAATTAAATAATATACATTAGAAAATAAAACAGGAATAAACAAATAAAGAAGGGATGAGGGCGGGGAAACATCAATTCCAATAGTAGTTTAAGAGAGATATAAGAGAACAATTTAAGATCCACATCAAAATAATAATAACATTGTTGCAGCGCGCAACCCGATCCCTATCATGTATCACTGTTGTGGCATGCAACCAGATCCAATTGTATCATTATTGCAGTGTGCAATCCGATCCATTTATATCACTTAGAGTGCAACCCGATCCATTTATATCATTTTTGCAGCGTGCAACCCGATCCATTTATATTATTGTTGCAGCGTGCAACACGATTCAAATATAACATCGTTGTGGTGCGCATCCCGATCCAAATATATAATTAACAACAATCATAACAAGAGTCTCAGCAAGGGATCAATAAAGAACTATACTATCCCGGCAAGGGAATGGACTGTAAAAGTAAATACGTCTCAGTAAGGGAGAAATAACTATATTATTTCCAACACCTAACTACCTTCGCTACACCAATACTAAATAAGTAATTTCCACGAGATCAATATTAATCCTTGCTCAGTACCGAGAATCATCAATTAAAGCATCTGTAGTATTATTTAAGAACACAATAAATTACAATTTAAGACTCACGTTCATGCTCGACACCAATGTATAGAAACTGGTCACCATGCCTATACGTCATACTCAGAAAGAAGCAATAGCAAATAGGCCACAACTCCTAATCCCTCAAGCTATGGTTAGACAGAACACCTACCTCGAACTTCCACGGTAAACTCAAGCCTCAAACACCGCTTTTCCTTTTGCATTTGGCTCCAAATCAATGGTACCTAGACATAATCGACTTAATAACATCAATATATGCTAAACAATTCAATTCAAATGTTTAATTCTAGCTTTCCCACCATTCTTCCCAAAAATTCAAAAATTGACCCCGGACCCGCTTGGTCAAAACACGAGGTTCGGACCAAAAACCAATCGTCCATTTATCTATGAGCCCGAATATATAATTTTTTTAAAATCCAACCCAAAATAAGGTCAAATTCCAAAATAATCAAAAAACCCTAACTCTACCCAAATACCTAATTTTCTACCCTTAATATTTTGTTTTAGGCCTAGAAATCTAATGAGTGATACTAAAAAATGAAAGAAAACAATTCAAAGATTACTTACCTAAGAGGTTATGGTGAAGAAGTCCTTCAAAAATTGGCCAAGAGGTGTGGAGAAGAAGGAGTTTATGAAAATTGGTGAAATTCCCGTGATACATTCTGTTTTTGAACTTAAAAATAACTGGGCGGATTTTTGTCTATGCGATCACGAAGAAAGGAATGCTATCGCATAGCGGACTAGCTTCCTACGCTACGCGATCGCCAATGAGGAAATGTGATCGCACATAACAAACTACCCCAGTCTTTCTATTCTCCTATACGGTCGTAACTATAACTATGCGATCACATAGTGCAACATACTCTTCCCCCTACGTTGTGCTATGCGATCACGAATGCACTTATACGATCGCATAGTACTACATATCAGACACCAAAAAAATGCTAAGGCACCAGATTTTTGAGTTCCAAAACACCTCAACACATATTCAAAACTCACCCGAGTCCGCGGGGCTCCAAACCAAATACACACACAACCTCAAAAATATCCTACATACTTATTTGTGTAATCAAATCACCAAAATAATATCATGAACATCGATCTATACCTCAAAATCAATGAAATTTCTCAAAACTTCTTTAAACATCAAATTTTGCATTTAAGGTACGAATCACGTCAAATGGATTTTGTTTCTTACCAAACTTTACCGACAATACATATAAATCATATTGAACATGTACCAGGCTCCGGAATCATAATGCAGGTCCGACACCACAGGTTTCACATAACATTACGATTTCAAAAACCTTTATATTTTTCAGAAATCAATTTCTTTTAAATGTTCTTTTCTCGGACTTAGGACCTCGAAATTCGATTTCGGGTATTCGATCAAGTCTCATATTTTTCTACGGACCCTCCAAGACCATCAAATTATGGGTCTGGATCCGTTTACCCAAAATATTGACGAAGTCAAATTAAATGCATTTTAAGTCAAAATTTCATTATTTTTCACAGATTTTCACATAATATCTTTCCGACTACGCGCCCGGACTGCGCACGCAAATTGAGTTGATTCCGAAAGAGGTTTCTAAGGCCTCAAAATGTAGAATTTATTTTAAAAATAAGTGATGACCTTTTGGGTCATCACATTCCCCCTCTCATCCTTAACAATACATTCATGCTTTTATTTTATTTTTTGTATATGATTTAACTGCACAAGTTTATTTGGTAGTCTGGTCCTAGCCTCTTCAGTACTTTGCCGAGGTTGGCTAGGCACTTACTAGCACATGGGGTTGGTTGTGCCGATAATACACTCTACATTGTGTGGAGATCCCAATACTGGAGCATACAGACCATAGCTTCGGTTGCTGCCTCCAGTCCATTCGGAGATTCTGAGGTAGTCCTGCAGGCGTCCGCAGGCCTTGACGTATTCTCCTATCCCTTTTATTATGTTTCTTTTATGTATTTCCAAGACAGTATTGTAATAAATATTTCAGACCTTTATCTGTAGTATTCCTAGACAGTCTGCGGAATTGTGACACCAGTCTTGGGTAGTTTATGTATGGATCGGCGTTGGCATCTTTATTAAAATATTACATTTCTGTCTTCTGCTTATTAAATTTGTTGGTTTATTTAATGTTGGCTATTAAATGTTAAAGGATCAAATGAGAAAAAGGTAAATAATTCAAATAGTTAATCTTCCTAGCTTTTACTAGTAGGCGCCATCACAATTCCCGAGGGTGAAAAATCTGGATCGTGACAAGTTGCAACTATTTTTTTTGCTAAAAAGCAAATAGAATTCATGAGTTTTGCAACGATGTGGATATTCTGACCTTCCATATAGAAAAACTCCAAAAGATGGTTGTACTAGGTGTAATTCTACTTATAAAATACTTAAAGTTGCTTATGATTATCGATTGCCTATAAAAACGATATTTAATATACATAATGGTAACCCAGTGATCAAATTGGTGAATCTGGGATGAGATCAAATAGCTTACTAAATATTTAGAAAAAATTTATTATACTATAAAATAATTTTCCGGTATATATGATCCTACTGTTATACAAATATTATGATATATTGTAAAAATTTATATTGTATTTGGTATGTATAAAACAAATTCATAATAGCCTAGTAGAACATATTAGGTTTTCTGTTTAAATAAAAATGATCTGGCATATTTTTATCTGACGTAGATTCTCACATAGTGCGATTGAGAGACACACAATGTCAGAAGGATTTGAGACACTCATTTTGATCAAGTAGAAGTATTTAGATGAAACTCTATTAAGTACAAGGACTGATATTGACAAATCCAAATAAGTACAAATGTCTAATAGGCTTTTCTATCTAAAACAAATCCAAACTATGCACCGACCGTTAATGAAATGTATTGCAAAACTTAAAAAGTACTTTTTCTCTATTCTCCAAATATATCTAATTTCTACTCCACTTAACCCAACTTTGAAATTAAGAGGTGCGAATGGACTTATTTGTAAAATTTATTAGAATTTAAAATTCAAGAAAATGAACAACCATTAAAAAATTCAAGAAAATGATCAGCCACCTCTCGAATATTGCCAATCTAGCATACATTTTAATGCTAGATTAATGTTTGATAGTTCTATTTTAATGGTGAAAATGCTTATACTACTTCTAAAGCTAGACTAGAGGTTATATGGGAAGGTATGGAGGACAGAATAGTTCTTGATTCCTCTATTAACGATGAACTTGGTTATAATCTTAATCATGGATTGGAATGTATTAAAGACGAAGAAGGCAAAGAACAACTTTTGGTATGGTGGAGGGAGCGTGGAAATGCATTTCCAACATTTTCAATGATGGCCCGAGATATAATGGTTATTCAAGCATCATCAGTAGCATCAGAGAGTGCTTTTAGCGCGACAAGATTTCAAATCGGAGACTATGGACATTCATTAACGGAGGATATCCCAGAGATTTTCGTCTTATTCAGAGAGTGGATTAATTCTGAAAGAAGAAATCTTGGTTTTGAAGAATTAACCACTAGGAAAGAAGAAGAAGAATGCAATGAGATACTTTGCACTGAGTGCGATGACGACGTGGAATTCATGGAACATCAAGCAGCATTGCCAATTCCAGAATAATGTCCCACAAAACTTATGGATCAGTTACAACGAAGTTATATAGGAACTTACGAATATTATGTAATTAGCTATTCAGAGGCTTAGTTCAAATAAAAACCTTCCAAAGGTGGTTGCATAAATTAGGTGCTCTTCAAAAGACTTATATTTGTACGTGAAATTAAAATTTCTATTAATAAAATAAAAGGCTTTAGCCTTGAAACTTAGTTACTTTATATGAGTTTATTTTAATTAAATTATGAGTCTATTATAATTACTAAAATATTTTGTTACAAGTCTTTTAATTTAATATTTTATAATTCTCTACTTAGTTTCTTTATAATTTATTATGTTTAAAATTTATTAAAAGAGTAAAAAAACTAGGCGCTGCAAACTTCAAAAACTTATCATTGTCAACTTTAAAAAAATAACTATTGCTAAATTTAATTGAAAAATATTACTTTATACCCATTAATTTTAAATTATTTATCTTTTAATTCTTAGGCCCAAACTATTTACTATTCCTACTCATGCGGCCTAAACTATTTCCGATAATTCCAGCAATGCTTTAGGCAACCAAAAACTAAGGGAGACTTGTATTGAAGGCCACATATGTTCCTCCATTAATGCACTATCTCATTTCTTTTTTGCTTTTCTATCATCCTTTTTGTTTTCCTCCAAATCCACAAAACTATACTATTAATTTGATATACTCGAAATTAAATCGGAATCTAATAAAATTTCATAAAAGAAGAGAACATTCTATTAGAATTTTTAGATTAGGATTGTTTGATTCAGTCTTAAAGCATAATGTCCTGCTCATCATCGTCGTCGGCATGTATGAGTTTAAATTTACCATTGAAGGACCTTGAAGTTTGAAATTCATAACTTAGTTTGTTTGAGTTTTTCATTATTTTGATTTGATCCTGTATGGGTTTGTTTGGAAAGTTGATTGGAGGTTGTAGCTAAAGTTTTAGTCAATTTGGTGGAGATTTTGTAGTAGATTTTAGAAATTTAGGTTGAAATATAGTTGAACCAGAGAGGAAGACGAATTTGTATTGTATACCCAAATTGTATATAAATATACCATTGTAGCATACACTTCATTCCAACCACATACCCTATTAGTATAGCTATATACTATATTGGTATCATATGCTAGTTGAATCATTTTTTGGTTGTATTAGTTGCATTTAATTGGTACAATATTTGATTTTTTATTAATAATAATATAGTACAATATCTTGAAATACCTTATTATATCAATATGTGGTACACTATTTTTTATTCTTCTCTTTATGCATGTGTGTTATGTAATATTAGAATAGTGATATAGTTGCCGGAAATTAACTAATAAAACTATATACCATGTTTGTATAGTTATATGTCATATTAGTATCATATGGTAGTTGAACATCGTTTTGGTTGTTTTAGCCGCATCTTAAGTGAATTCTAATATGAAATTATTTATATGAACATGAGTTGCAACGCTGGAAGTATTGTGTGCCGATGGACATAAATTATGTGTATTACGTAATATTTTTTATAGTTATAGACAACCTGCATTGAACGACCCCACACAACTATATACCTTCTTAGATACAAAATGAGCAAGTTGTTTTGTGAATATTTAGCTTGCAATACGAGCATGTAATTTTCTAATACTTTTATTCGGTCTGTAATGTTTTGGTACAGTAGTATACCCGCAGATAGTTGTAACAATATTCTAGAAAAATCATATGCTCTGTTGGTATACATATATACCATATTGCTATCACATGGCACTAGAAATCTTTTTTTCTACTTATACTTTTGTTGCATTTTTTAATATTTATTATTATTTTTATTCTAACTAGTATATATGGAGATTTGGTTGCCGTAGATTATGTTTTCTTGCTCTATAACTAGTTGTATTACTGTTAATGGAAGAATGTGTATTGATATTTTTAGGGAATGAGATCAAAGCTTGCATGACAATCACGTGTTGATTCTTATAATCTGATTATGTAATTTTTGGTGCTCAACAGCAATCAATGTGACATTCAATGAATAAGATGAAGTGACAACTAATAATTTTTTTAGTTTAATAATTAAATTTAATACATGAGAAAGAAAACAAAAGTATATTGTACTAGTTATATTTAAAAAGGTGAAAAAATATTTACTATATCAGTTGTTTTCTCTTATTGTATTGAAAGGAATAAAAAAATAGTGAAACAATAAATGAAATTAGATTATGAAGAGAAAAAGAATAAAAAAAGAAGTTAAATGAAATTAGAGAAGGAAAAAAGGAAATAATAAGAAGAAAATGAGAAAAAAGAAAAGGAGAAAAAAGAAGAAGCATAGAAATAAAAAAGAAATTGGAGAATAAAGAAAAAATTTCCCACAAAAATTATTATGGGTAGGAAATGTAATTAGTTTATGGGTAAAAAAAATAAATGGGTAGACAATGGTAAATAGTTTTATTTTGTGGGTAACTGTGTCAAAAACTTAAATTTTTAAAAGATTTTTCTCAAAAAGGCTCACATCCCGTCCCATCGTGTCCCATCCGATCTCGTTTGTTAGTGGGATGGGATGAGCCTACTGGATTGTCCCGTTTATCCCGTCCCATTTAAGACCCATCCCACCACCGTCTTGGTCAAAGTCCGTCCCGTTCCGATATATTCGTCCCATCCAGTCACGTTAGACAACCTTATTTTCAAGTGAGTTTCTGGTTTCGGATAAAAATGGAAAATGGAGTTGACAGTGGCTAATTAGCCTCTCGAAAAGTTTAGGTAATTTTGGTGAGAAATTTAAAAATAGCCAGATTTACAACTGGTCGTTGAAAAATAGTCAAGTTTCAAAAGTCATCGAAATTTAGCCACTTTTTATGTAAAGATAAATCTGAGCGAAAATACTGTTCAAAATTCGGAAAAATACTCCAGTACATTATGCTGGAGTTCCGACACAAGTATGCTTGAACTCCAACATATTATACTGGAGTTCTAGGATAGTATGCTGGAACTCCAGCATAATATGATGGAGTTCCAGCATAAGTACACTAGAACTCCAGCATAATATACTGGAGTTCTAGCAAGTATAATTGTCCAGTATAATATACTGGAGTTTGGAGCACTGGTACTGTAGTCTCTCGTAAATTTTACGGGAGTTTCAACAAGTATAATTGTCCTGTATAATATACTGGAGTTTGGAGCATTGGTGCTCCAGTCTCCCGTAAATTTTACAGGAGTTAGCAAAGTATACCGGTCTAGTATAATATGCTGGAGTTCATACACAAATGCACCAGAACTCCCGTATATTATACTGGACCGGTCTCTGACAGCAAAATAGTGGCTACTTTTCATTGACTTGATAAACACATATTATTTTCATTGATCAATGTAAAAACTAGCTATACGTAATTTTGGGGTCACTAGTCCATTAGCTTTCGAGGACATCCTACTTGAATTTTGTTGCTGCGATGGACTTGTTTAGTCTCTCTTGAAATGCGGGTGGCTCTGGAATCACATCCTATTTTACACTAAATTATAGTGATAATTAATTATGAACAAGTTACACACTTAGCCGCTCGACCAAAAATATTTATACTCGCTAGCCAATGTACATGAATTATACGTTTTATATATATATATATATATATATATATATATATATATTAATTATAAATCTATCAACTGCTTTTTTGGGTGGGTGGCCATTTATAGCTAAATCATCAATTGAGGTAAGAAGACTATAAATAAAAATATGCGTCATGTGTTCATTGAATTAGTCTAAACATCGAGTGCAGTTAAATTCTTGCGGTCCGATTCTTATGGACTAACAGCAAAGTTACGAAATCCAAATCCATGCTTGTTGTCTGAAAGGCTTCCGACCATCTAGCTGAACTTAACTAAGTGAAACTCATGTTTGAAACAATGAAAGCAGCACAAAACTTGAGGCCTTTTTCGACAAGGCATTGTGAGCGTTGACAGAGTTCCTACAAGAATTCTGAATTATTTTCTTTCTTAAAAACTTCTATTTTAACATACAAAATCTTAGCTCTCTATATATAACAAGAGAACTTCAACAAAAAGAGAAATGCCATACTAATTGTACCAAAAAAGTTGAAATGAAACATCACTATGACATAATAATAATTGCATATCATTTTTACTTTATGTTGGGAGTTCTTGGCCCTTTGGTGTGTTATTCAACTTATATAACATGCAAAAGAGTGTATACAGCTCTAGTTTTATTAAGATTGATATAATTTCCAGCATTTTATGGATAGGATATGTTTAAATCTAAGCGTGCAAAGTGAATTGCATTGTGCATTGAAAACACCTTTCTAATATAGTATAAAAAGATCTTTGGGAGTATTGCCGCTGGCGGACTATAACAATTAATGACGAATAAATTGATTCTTATAACAAAGGAAGCATCTGTTTATGAAATGTAAATGGCCAAGGTATCATATAAAAATCCTCCAATAAGAAGAGAAGAGAAACAAGTTTGATTGTTGTATCTTGATCCACGAAGAAAAAAGCATCAGTGCCATATCTTGATATACTGGTCATGACTCACTGAGGCTATGGTTCCAGTCGGAGGTGAATCTGCAAATGAAGAAATTATACCATCATGAGCTTGGTGTGGCCAAGTTCTGTGGCTCTGGTACATTGGACTCCACAGCTCCAGTAACTGCAAAAACACTTGACATGTTACTTTCCTTCATGAAATATCAAAAGAATCTACGATCATCTAAAAAGTTATCTGAAGCACGTTTTTAGATGGTTACATGTGATTCATGTGAGTAATCCTAGGTTACATTTGCTGTTGTGCAACTATATAGAGGCATTAATCAAGCCAAGTCTACAAAGAACTTATCATCCATGAGCTCAAAGCTTAAGCAGAAATTCTGTTAAGCATACCTCATGAGAACCAATCGCCAAGAGTTGAACGCGGTCGGGGTGGAAAGTGCATGACTGGAACTTATTGCCATTGGAACGCAGTTCATGTAAACACTTTCTTCCGCTAAGACCCCATATCCGTGCACTATCCTCGCTCACAGATGCCAGGAAATTCCCGCTCATATCCCAACAGATAGAACGGACATCTCCGACGTGTCCCTGTATATCAGAGAAAAGGAGACCGCATTGATAGGATACAGTAATGCTGCAGATAAGAAATTTAAGACAAGCTTGATTTGGAATAAAACATCTTACTTGTAACTGTTGTTTGATGCTGTTAGTCTCCACATCAAATATATTTATAATATTTCCTGTAGAACATGCCAAAAGGTTCCCAAATCGAGGTTGGAATCTAACCTGTCTACTACCTCCCTGCGTTTGTACCAAGAGCAAATCAATACTATCTTTAGTGAATTGAGTAAATCTAACTCTCTAGAAAGTCACTTTAGCACTGTACTTTCCCTTGCTGAATGTGATACCTATCTCTGTCAGATAATATTATGAAACTCAACCCATTTATATCCTAAATGGGCCTATTTGAATGTGTATTCACATGGTGACGACCTACTGATCTGAAAAACATTGAAATTCCTTGCAACAACAAGAAATATTAATATAACTCAATTCCAACTCCCAAGCTAGTTGGGATCGGCTTTTCCTATATGCTAATTGCAGAAATTCATGAGCAAAACAGATACAACAATGACTTAGAATAGGTAGACAATAAAATTTGAAATGGAAACAGAAAAGCAGGTAAATATCAAATGGAGGAGGCTTTCCTATGTCAAGTAGAGACACTCTCTTCATCAACATTACAAAAAGAAGTGGAGACACCAACCTTAAAAATGAGTTTGCAATCACCCTCACTGGCATCCCACAGTCTAATCTCGTCATTGCTATCACAAGAACTGAGAAGACCCACCTTTGTTGGATGAAAATCTATGGACATCACATGATCAGCATGCCCCACAAGTTTTTGGAAAGGGTTGCTTGGCTGGATTAAGACAAGATGGTGAAATAGGTAAGGTCATGGTTGAAATAGACAGAAGAAAAATGAAGTAACTTAAGAGATTAAACAGTTATCATTATCAGAAACGTCCTGATAGCCATAAGAAGAATAAAAAGGTTATCCAAGTTTGACCAGAAGGTGTAAAAACAGCATAAGATGTTTTAGCAAACACCGTAGTTCCTCAAATATTGACTCAAATGAAACTTATTATGAAAAATAGAGGTAGTACCTTGGCTGCATCCCATATCATCACAGTTCTGTCAAAAGAAGATGTTGCAAACACCGTTGAATTTGGTGTAAAACGGATATCTGTAACGAGATTAGCATGACCTTTTCCAGTGTTAACATCATTATTTTCCAAGTCCCAAATCACAACCTAAACATAGATCACAGTACGAGTTCGTTAACAGGAGAAATTGAGGTAAGCGCTCTCCCATTTGACCAACAAGAACCCTGCAGAAAATAATTATGACAAACCTCGTGTCCAGCAGCAGCCAACAACTTCCCTTGTGAATGGAAGTGGCAACATAGGAGCTCGCTGTGTGTTGCGTGAAGACTTCTAATCTCTTTAACGGAGATGCCTGCAAAGTAAAAAGAACTCAATTATCCTTTATGCCGGTAACTAGCAGCTACACTTGATCTCAAATCCTAGATGCAAATTTCACAAGAAACCTACAAATGACACCATCTATTAGCCAACATGAGAAGCTGCCAGATCACTATTTGCTTTTGAGCAAAGAGGTTCATGATAAAGTACAATTATCATACATCAACTATACACCTTCAGATATGTGCAATGAATCTTCCAGCAGTCCCTAAAACAGTAGTGGCATCTGGAAGAATAAAGCAGGGTATAATATGGAGATAACACTATCACCCTTAATTCCTGATGGAATTGTGTACTGCTAAATACTAGTTATTTACTGGTCCTTGATAATTATTTACGCTATTTCTGTTGAAGTTACTAATGCTCTTTGTTTTTGTTTTTGTTGTTCCTTTCCTTCACTGAGCCGAGGGTCGATTGGAAACAGCCTCTCTGCCCTTTCGGGGTAGGGGTAAGGCCTGTCTACATATTACCCTCCCCAGACCCCACTTTGTGGGACTATACTGGGTAGTTGTTGTTGTTGTTACTGGTCCTTGACAAAAGTAAGAACCCCTGATGGGATAATGCATTGCAAGATAGACATTTTACCTATTTTACATCACTGTTAATTGTTAGCTTGTTGTAACCTACCTTTCCATTCAGATTGAGTGAGAGCAGCAAAACTTCTCCTCACTGCAGACTAATGGTTGTCAATTATCTAAATCACTACATTTCTAATATTGAACGTTTTTTTAACCATTAAGCTTGTTGTAACCTACCTTTCCGGTCAGATTCAATGCAAGCAGCAATCCTTTTCCCCAATGAAGAGATCGAATTAATTGCACCAATCAGACCAGCATCTCCCAGGGAGAAGTAGCTGTTAATAGTGCCATTCGAAATACCATCAGTAGTAGCTTTCTCTTTCCCAACCTATAGCACAGAAATATATCAAATCATACTCATTCATCTAAATGACTATAAAGGTTGACAAAGACAAGAAAAAATTAAGAAAGGAAAGTCCAATCCCCAATAAGATGCAGATGACAACGGTAGAGTGAACGAAAACACCAGCACATGAAGGGCTTTAAGAAGTAGATGCACAAAAATTAACTTACAGCTGCCAAAGAACTCAGTGAAGCTTTCCTCTTTCTGCCCCTCTGATTCAAAATACATGTAAATAAATCAGTAGTCAAACAGGGAAGATGCACATGTCTCCATCAACTCTTGTACTGCTAAAATATTGCTGAAATTTGAAGATGTTCAATAAAATCAGTTACTTTCTGAATGATCTAAGGCCAACCTTTATTGAAGACTGCAGTCTCAGCTGGTTCACTTGCTCCTGCACTGCAATTTGCTTTCCTCCTGTAGGAGCTAATATTTGCTGGTCAACTGGTGAATTGTCCAGGGTACTTTTATTTTTATTGCCAAGCATCTGTTAAATACCAGAAGAAGTCAAAAGAAGAAATTGTAAGGCAGGAAAAATACCTCAGTCACATTAGTAGGATAGTCTTTATTTTGTCCTCAATCTAGTTATTGCTTTGCAAATACTTTGAAGTTTTTTTCTCTTTTTCTTTCCGCTACATAGGCTCTTTGTCTTCAGAGTTTTAATTCACTGCTCTTATTTTGACAATTGATAACTTGATGTACAACGTTTTACAAAGCGATTTCACAGAACATAAAATCCTGAATAGCAACCCATGGTCTATTTCACGGCTAAAATAATTGCAGCATGTTACGATCAATAGGAGCGACATGATTAGCTGAGTATTCAACTTACTCCTGCATCTTTGCCACTCGAGCCAGCTTGAATGAGAATACGATCGAAATCACCAGAACTTGCAGGGGCAGGAAAGTTGAGCTCATCCAATGTTTGAACTACCACTTCTGGTAAAACATCCTGTTAAGGAGAGAATTTAGTTCTCATAAACTGTTCCTTTTAAGTCGGTACTATCACACTAGGATGTACAACTCGATGGTTAATGACAGGGAGAACTGGGCCAACTCCCTGGGTTGAATATAAAAGGAATGAATCAACTTAAAGTTGAAACCGAACTGAAACACCATAATGGACTATACATTTCGATTGATACAAAAGTTAAAGACACTCACAACTAACGGACATCCTTGATGAGATGCTTGTTGGAGAGATCTGTTGTTCCCTGCAGGTACAGTGGAAGAAAGTTCAACAGAAAATTTTAAAAAGAAAAGGATGAGGAGACCTAAAAGTGCATAAAAGTACCAACATAAATATTAAATAAATTAAAGTGGCTAACCTACTAACCTACATTGTAAAATTTATCAACAACAACTAAGCCTCAACTATATGATGGATGGGATCATTGTAAAATCTATCTTTAGAAGTTATTTAAAATGTTATCTATATGGTCAGTGAGAGAACAGCTCCTGGTGATTCTTCTGAAGAGAACATGCAAGTGCTAAGCACTCATAAAACTGATTATTTTGCTGAATGTAAGTTTAAAAGTTGTCTGCTTATGTCATACTTCCTTCCATGTTAATTTTGCCTAGTGTCCTTTAAAATCAAAACTTCTAATTGATAATGAATCTAAACTTCGTAGAAATGAAACTGGAACAGGAACAGGAACAGGAACAAAGAAACACAGTAATTAGAGCTTGTTCAGCAAACCAGTGGAAATTAATTGCCACATACAGCTTATCATCTTCAAAAACCAAAAGATAAAAAGATGCAAATGAGAAGTCCATCATATCAAAATTCTATTTTAATAACTTCATTGAATGCTGGTGCCACATTCTTTCTTTGGTATCTTAATCCTAAGTTGCCGTATGTTTATCCCTTTCCTACTTCAACCAGCAACATGCATCTTTGTCCACATGGAAAGGTATATCCTATATCATCTTAGTTGTGTAGATTTTACTAAAGCAAATCCCTTGCTAGCCATTAGCATAATCACTAAGGAAATGAGATCCATCCATAGATGGAAATTGGATCAAGCCGAGCTCAGTCGTTCATCCTTGAGCTCAGCTCAAGTATTATACTAGTCAACTTCAAACTCAAGCTCAAATATCAAACTAGCTTCAAGTTGGAGTTCTCACCTCGAACAAATGGAGACAAGTTCAAGCACGACTCAATGTAGCAACAATCTAATTAACAACCTCAAACTCGAGAGTCGAGACAACCTTGAATTATATCTTAAACTCAAAATGGGAGACTCTTAGTATACAACAACAACCCCAATGAAATCCCACAAGTTGGGTTTGGGGAGGGTAACGTATACGCAGACCTAACCCCTACCTTGTGGAAGCAGAGAGGCTGCTTCTAATAGCTCCTCGGCTCAAGGAGACATTTTTAGTGTAAAAAATTTAAATCACAGAATCATATTGGGAAATATTTTCACAATAATAACTTCTTTTTGTTAATATAAATCTATTATTGAAGAAAATCTAAGTAAAATTTATACAAAAACAACGATGCAGAAGTTGAAACTTGATACTTATGTCAACAACTCGATTTATACTTACGTCAAATAATATGTTCCAGAAGTATTGATCTCAGGCTAAGTTGCTCGGATACGGGTGTGGGTGTCTGACATTGGTGCAGAGCTAGAGGTCAGATCCTTGGATATGTAAATTCTAAGATTCAGGAATACGGATCCTAGTACGGATAAGGAGGCGGGATTTGGTTAAAAGTAATTCAAAAAATAAAAATATATCTCAAAATTATGAGAAACTTTGTGAAAGACTTACATATAGCTTGTAAAGTATGATTTTTTTTATTTTCAAGTCGTAGATAAGTAAAGGATTGATCTGCTAGATAAGATATGTTATTTTCTTCAAAGCGACCCTAGTTTTGGTTCTGATTTCGGAAATCAAAATTGTATCTCGTCTCAAATTTTTCCATTTGTCGTGGTCAAAGTAACCAAAATTATTTGACCAGATCTGGTAAGGATCTCATACTCACACCCATACTAGTGTCGACGACGGGTACGACATCTAAACTGCCATGTCAGAGCAACTTAGACCACAGGGTTCCACATGCCTGAATTGTAAAATATACAAGCTAGGGTAGAGCGAGTGGAAGTTGAACAACCATGTATTATTTGATGACTACTCCCTCCATTTCATATTGTTTGAGATACTTTCCTTTTTAGTCTGTTCTAAAATAAATGACACATTTCTAAATTTGGAAATAATTCAACTTTAAACTCTTTATTTTACCCTTTTGCCCTTAGTGAGAAACTTTTATAGCCACACAAATGGTATGGTCCCACAAACCTTTTACCCCTTAATCTTTTAAGACCACAAATTTTAAAAGTCTTCTTCTTTTTTCTTAAACTCCGTGCCGAGTCAAACTACTTCAAACAATATGAAACGGAGGGAGTAAGTAATAAGTGCCACCTTAGGCCCATGTGAGCCACATTTATTAAACTGCAACACATGTCATTCCCATCCCAAGTGGTGCCGTTAGACCACCTTAGGCCCATGTGAGCCTCATTTATAAATCTAAAACACCTGTCATTCCCATCACAATTGGTGCCTATGTGGCTTGATCAGGTCGGGAAGAGATTCTCATAGAAACAACTGCTGGCCTAAAATCATTGTTTATGTTAGTTAGCGAGACAACAAAAATCTTAGTATATGAGTTATTCCCTTTAAGCTTGACAATGGAGCCTATCGAGAAATAGTATTTTGATGTTTATGGTAGACATATACTAATCCAAACGAAAATAGATTTACAACTGCTACAAATTAAGACTGAGCCAGTGCTATTTGATGTATGCAATCTATCATTCTAATGGATTTTAGTGCTAGTCTTTTGCAGATTATCACAATGCATGGCGAGTTGATTTAGGAGTAAAAGTTAAATGACTGTCCACGTATCCAACAATATCAATGCCACAGACAAAAGATTCTATAAACTAAATGCATAATATTTTAAGCCAAGATACAAACAAACCCGCGTCACAATGTTCTGGCCACGGAGGCAAATAAAGATTTGGTTCCATCTGCATAGGTCCTTCCAAGTTTATACCATGTCTGTCGCCCTGGAAAGAATAAAAGTTTGTCAATTATTTACAAATAATTACTAAAAAGCTTGCAAATATGTTTGGGGAAAATGTAAACATACTCTGCCCTCCCACTGTAGAGGAACTGTTGGAATTTGCTGCATTGGATTGCTGAAAGACATGGATATGCATCATAGAAAATTAGAAGATTCTGATCCAATAAATTCAACAAGCAAGTAATGCTTTAACATACAAAACATGCTTGGAATATCAAGATAATGTGAAAAGACTATCTCATAGTACTGGCTAAGTAGTAGGTTCCGCTTACTAGATTAAAGAGCATGTCTTAAGCCATGTTTTGCAAGAAACTCTTGATATTTAATATATCAGAAACTCATAATAGCAATACAAAGACAGAATAATAACGTGATTTTGGCTAATATTCTTTACGTTGCCTTAGCAGCTTAAGAAAATAATATCAGACCAAGCGAAACAAAAACCACAAAGCATCAAGTGCTCAACCTTTATCCTCGTTTAAGCGAAAAAGTAAGCTTTCTAAAATAGATCAAAATGCGATGAGAATTATCAGTTTAGCAATAAATATTGCATGCTATTACCCAGAGTTGCTTGCAGATGGAAGCATGCCATCAATTTTATTAATCTCAAGAAACTTTAAAATCGATGTCACGTCTCTTGGAGGAGTCATATGCTGAGCTTGCTCTTGCATTCTTCCGGGCAGCAAATCTAACGATGGTTGCCCTTGCACCATCCAAATATTTGGTCCAGCAGAAAATTGTGTGAAACTGGGCTGAATATACCCTGTCCTTGGCATGATTGACCAGTCATTCTGAAGGGCATCTCCCCCTGTTGGCATCATTTCAGGAGTAATAGATGCCATGGGAGGAGATAAATTTGGTAACAGGTTAGGACAAATGGATGACAACAAATCTGAAATATAGGGGTCCATAAGACCAGGACCGCTGGATGCCATCAAATGAGGGGACGGCATCATAGGAGAGGATGTCGTCACAGTAGAGATGTTTTCTCCTGTATGATTAGGAGCATAGGTTGAACTTACAGGACCGATATTAGACGCAACGTTCTCCACTGTCTGTGCGACCTGAGAATTCAGAAATTAGTATGCAATTATTTCATATCAGTTAACCATGAACATAACTTAGAAAAGTTCTATGGGTAACACCTTATCAAAGGATTCGGCCGCGAATAGAGCAACCTCAGGGAACCTAGATCTGAATGCTTCATAAAATATATTCCACCACTTCTGTAGATATCCTTCAGGAGAATTGATAGCTGAAAGAAACACTATTACAAATATCACATATCACATTAATCCAAAGCCCTGTATCACGTCAACACGTAACTTCAACCTAAGTTGCTCCGACACGGCAGTTTAGGTGTCGCACACGTATCGACACGACAGTAGTATGGGTGTGGGTATGGGATCCGTACCGGATTTGGTAAACAATTTTGGGTACTTTGACCATGACGGACCAAAACATTCGAGACAAAGTACAATTTGATTCCCGAAATCAAAATCAAAACTAGGGTAAATTTGAAGAAAATATCATATCTTATCTAGGAGATCAATCCCTTACGTATTTATAACTTTAGAATAAAAAAGAAATCCACATTATATAAACTATACGTAAGTATTTCCACAAAATTTCTCATAATTTAGAGATTTTTATAATTTTGAATTGTTTTTAGTCCGGATCCCCGCATCCGTATCCATAATAGGATTTGTATCCCCGTATCTTAAAATTTACATCTCAAAGGATCCGACCTCTAGATCTGCACCCGTGTCAGATACCCGTACCCATGTCCGAGCAACTTAGACTTCAACTCCATTATACACGTCTCTTTAAATTACTGAAGGATGGTTAATACAGTACTTCCAAAAACATCCTACAGTAGATAACTAGATTGTACCACATAAATCAAAGAGAATGACCTCAACTTATTAGAAAAATTTTCAAGAACAACACGATCAACAATCTACCATATGGTCATATCACATATGTAAGACTTACAAAACTAAGCATGAAAATTTTACAACCCTCTTTCAGATAAATAACAATCATTACTAAACCACATATCTTAACTCTTTGGAGGATCAGTTTTAGCATCTTATAAAAGAATAGAATTCTTTTTTTTTCTCTCACCAAAAGAATAGAATTCATTAAAAGGAGTTACTTACCAACAGGATTTGGATTAGCATTAATTTCTCTGGCGAATACCTCACAAGTCTGATGGAAACCTCTCTTAACCATGTAATTAAGAATGACAGCTTCAAGTCTGAAAAACACAAACAAATAAAAGAAAAACATGACTAAAACCAGTCAAACAAAGGGGAAAATCACATATATCCAAAATCAAATGAAAAGTAGACAAGCACAGATTATAAGGAGTATCAATCATTAAAAATGTAAGTATAAAACAATTGAGGCGTAGTAGTTGCTATAAAATAATTCGCGAACACATAAAAACTTACAAGCGTCGAGCCTCCAAACTAGCCATGATCACAAAAACAAAGTGTTACTTAATCACAGAAAAGGGAAGGGAAAGAAGGATTGAGCAAGAACAACCGGGAAAGACGAAGAAAGAGTCTCAAGAACCAAAATCCCACTTGGATTACAGACAGAAGAATGCAGAGAGAGAGAGAAAAATGGTGACGGTACCATGCAAAAGTGTAGGAAAAAAAAGCAAAACACTTGATTTAAATAGAGAAATGGTGGCCCCTAGTATAGAGGTATAAATGACAATGACATAGTTTTATCCTTTGACCATTTTACCTTTTGTAAATTATTCTTTTTGATTGAAAATACCATATAGAAAACACAAAAAACAAATAAAGACGTGTTAATGCAGTTCAGAAAGAATTGTTTGTCTGAGCCTGCGTTTTTAGGTGACAAATAGACAACAACTTTTACTCCAATATTTAAATCCTAATGCTTTGAACCAAAAGAGGTGAAAAAAAAAGATAGTGAACCTTATTGAATTTGAGCTAATCTAATAGGCTTTTTCACAATTAGACAACTCACTCGTTAATTTTGACCATTTCGGTTTCTAAGCAATTTTTGAGCTGAATTCCATGCAAGATGGTTAAAAATCGTAAATACCTCAAGAAGAAACAACCTCTCACCCCCTGTTTTTTCTTCTTCTTTTTTCCCATTTTGATTTAACACATCCGAATTGAAAATATAAAAATAGTTTATACTTTCAAAGTTGTTTAATCTATTAACCACATTATCTACAGTCTTTTTATGCTACATTGTCAAGCTTGTAGGCTATTTGTTACGCGTTATGAAGTATCGTGATAGTGTAAAAACAATATTTTCACGGTAGTGTAAAGAGTAACAATTAGGGAGTTATCAATCAATTTAGAGAAGTATAAGGGTATTGAATTTGAAATACTTGAGATTAAATGACAATTAAAAACTGAGATTAAAAGGTATGATCTAATTTAGATATGATTCAATTGTTGCTAACCACTTACGCTTTTTTAAGGTCATACATTCTGTTATTTTATACCACTAATTAATTTCGAAAGCTAGTTACCAAAAAATGGTAGTCAAGTAATTTATATCAATAAAAGTCATGCCATTGTGATTATGCAAACTCTTATAACATAATCCGAGACAAAAAAGATTGATAAGATGGTATAACTTAAGTAAGAAATTAAATTATTGCTAAATAGATACTACTTTTATTTAAGTCATCGGATTGCACCACCAAGGGGCATGGTGGGATCCTCCCCCTTAGCCAGAGTTCGCGGGTTCGAGCCCCCGGAATGAAGAAATCCTTGATAGGGAGTATTTTCTACGCGCTGTGAATCTGGACTAGTCATGCCAATAGCTTCCGTATGCCATATAGTTATACTGAAAAGAAGGCACTGGATTGCCTATTAAGATTTATCCAGTGGTTTTTAATAGAAACCATAACTAAATGTCTTCATATTTGTTAAAATGTTCCGTTGGGCCGCATATTACGATAACGGAAGATTTTCATTAGCTCCAAACATGCATGTATGAACTCTTACAAATGTGGTAAGTTAGTAATAACATCTATATATTATGCAAAGATTAACATCACATTTCCATTTAAGGAGCATTTAATCAACTAGAGCTATTACAAGACATCTTTTCGTAGCTTAAAGCAATAAGACTATGCAAAGAAATGGATTGTTGCTTTATAGGTGAAGACATGCACTTCATAGATGTGTGAGCTTCATACAATAACACGCAAAGTGACAAACAGTCAATTCTTTGAATCACTACTTTGAGTTGGATTAGTATCGACATTAATACATTATTGTCTGTTGAATACTGAAAGTAGCTTTTTAATTACAATTTGATCATTATAATACTAAATTCATATATATATTTGATATTTTATAATGCCGTTAATAGTGCACTTCATTTTGAAGAACTATGTACTTTACTTCTCGCTCTTCGATTCACATCCAATGGACCTTATTGTCTTTTCGCTCTTTCGCTTTTAAGAACACTGGTTCTAGGTGATAATTGTGTAATCCACTTTATCTAAATGCTTAAACTACAAAAGGAGTATATTTTTATTTAATTAATTATGTTTCAAACAGCTACCTCATGTACGGGTCAGAGTCTTTTTCTACAAATCAACCATGTGATTTTTATTTACAATAAGTGATGGTGAGACTTGAACCTAGGACCTCTATCTGCTGTGTTACCATGTTAGATTGTATCAACAATAAAAATCATGTTAGATTGTGTAACCATCTTGTTTAAAAACTTAATTTGTTAGAGAGAATAGACTATTATCAACTTCACTATGCCTTCAACACTACTTCCTAGGAAATAATATGCCATATTTGAGCATCTGTGATTCCAAAGCAAGGCAGTTTCAACCCCCATTTGACATATCGGAATGGCTTGAGATAGGCACCAAAACAACGTAAAGTTTGATTCTTACATGATTGAAAATGATTAAAAATCGAAACATGATAAACACATTTACAAGTCTTAAAATCGATAAAACATGATAAGTGCATTTATCAGAAGTATTAGAATTAATTCAAATGTTATTTTTTGCCCCTATGTCGATGTTAATGATTTGTCAATTTCTAGCTCTAGCATAAATGTTATTTAAGAGACAAAGCATTTTTTGTAACTATTTCGACATAAAAAGACTTTAGTGAGGTAAATTCATTTTCAGAATGAAAATCAACAAAGTGTATGTTATATTGCTCGATGAATCACATGATGGTGACGATATCTTGGAAAAATAGACAGTAAATACTAATTGTTTTTTATTTAGGGTGGTGATACGATGGAAACATATTCCAAAAGTTTTTCATATGTTTTCTGATTTTTTTTAGATTACAGATTGATAATAATGTTAGCGAATCAGATAGTTTTTTCATGAAATTTTTGAATACTAAATATTGACTATAATGTCTAAGTGTTGGCTGGAGAATAGATATGAAATTAAGATTTGAGATAGTTGTAAAGGAGAATAACTTCTACCCAAGAGTGAGGGAAGTCATGTGTAGACCATGTCAGCTGACAAATAGTGTTTAGTTTGTCTGCAATACTCTTTGATTCTATCCAGTCTATATCTCTAGGAAAATGGATTACATGTGTCTCAGACCTAATAAATGCTACTCCCTAAATGTATGAGATATAATGTTATATTCAAAAGTATGCAAAACAAAATATATCATTTTAACTAATAACATTGTTTTTATAAACATTCCAATTTAAGAAGTAAAATGCATTTAATTATTCAATTTTAAATTTTGATGTGATATTTTATCCATTGATCAAAATTTTATATTAGGTATTTAATACACAAAAACAAACAGTTTGCATTCAATTTCCAAAAGAAAACAATAAAATAGGGCAGAGGAGTACAATGGTCAAGATTAACTACAGTTTGAAACTATGCAATCAAAAGTTTGTGACTGTTTCTGTAGTGATACAGCCACTCTCATTCCAGGTAAATGGTGTGTATCCCTCAACAAAATCAGGAATACTGTCTTCTTGCTTTGTCCCAAGTAAGAGTCTTAAACCAAGAAGCATCAGTAAATTAATAATGGAAGCTGAGAGCATGGGGTATAGCTTGATTACGAATAAAACATCTTACTTGTAACTGTTGGGTGGTGTTAGTCTCCACATCAAATATATTTATAATATTTCCTGTAGAATCTGCCAAAAGGTTCCCATATCGAGGTTGGAATCTAGCCTGTCTACTACCTCGCTGCGTTTGTACCAAGAGCAAATCAACACTATCTTTTGTGAATTGAGTAAAGCTAACACTCTAGAAAGTCACTTTAGCACTATACTTTCCCTTGCTGAATGTGATACCTATATCCGTCAAATAATATTATGAAACTAAACCCATTTATATCCTAAATGGCCTATTTGGATGTGTATTCACATGGTGACGACCTACTGATCTTGAAAACCTTGAAATTCCTTGCAACAAGAATAAATATTTTTTTTATTGGTAAATAATATATATATATATATATATATATATATATATTTGCACTAAGCCAGTGCAGCAGGCGTAACTACAGGAAGTGCAAATCAGCAATTGCATCTAAAATATCATCTACATCTGGTGCAAAAGCCAGTTTGCACCAAAAAGCGATCAACAAAATGCAATTAAGTTTAAGGCACAGTAAATTTCTTCATTTGCCTTCAAAATTTTTACTGTTTCTTTCAAGCCAAACGGACCACTAGAACAGTGTTCCAGGTCTTTTGAGCTTTCTTGCATAGACCCTCCCTGGTCCAGCACTTAAGCATTTCTGAAATGGAGTTAGGCATGGTCCAAGACATACCAAATATTGAAAAGAACATGTTGTAACTGGTTTGTGACCTTACAATGCAAAAAAAGACTAAGTTGCTCGGACACGGGTACGGGTGTCTGACACGGGTACATATCTAGAAGTCGGATCCTTCGAGATATAAATTCTAAGATCTGGGGATACAGATCCCAGTACGGATACGGGTGCGGGGATCCAGCTAAAAATAATTTTAAAAAATAAAAATATAAAAAGTGTCGCTAAATTATGTGAAAATACTTAAGTATAGATTGCAAAGTATGGATTTCTTTTTTATTCTCAAGTTGTAAATAAGTAAAGGATTGATTTCTTAGAAAATGTATGCTATTTTCTTCAACTTTACCCTAATTATTAGGATTTTGATTTCGGAACCAAATTGTATTTCGTCTTGAATTTTTCATCTGTCGACCGTCGTGGTCAAAGTACCCAAAATTGTTTGACCAGATCCGGTACGGATCCCACACCCACACCCATACTAGTGTCGTGTCGACACGAGTACGACACCTAAACTGCCATGACGGAGCAACTTAGAAAAAAGATGGGTAACATCTTCATATTGTACTTCACATAAAGGACATCTATTGCACAGCTTGAAACCCCTCTTCTGGAGATTTTTTTCCGTGAGGCATGCCTCCTTAGCCACAATCCAAGAGAAGCAAGAAACCTTTAAAGGTGCCATGTTGTACCATATTTTTTTCCAAGGCCATAACTCACTATTGCACCCCAACATATTGTAACAACTTTTAACTGAAAAAATTCCCTTGGGGTGACCCTTCCAACTGATAGAGTCCATTTTGTTATGATCCAAAACAGTGTTGCTTAGCATTGTAGCAAAAGGCCTGCCCTCTCCGTTTCCCAATCATTAATATTCCTTCTAAGACTCAAATTCCAGCCTTGCGATGAACAGAAATCTGCAATTGCCCCATTGTGACGCAAGGATATATTATAAAAATCTGAAAATTGGTCTTTTAGTGGCGTATGACCCAACCATGCATCTTCCCAAAATCTAATTTTCCTACCATTGCCAAGAATAAAACCCATGTTTGACTCAAACTTGCTCCAATGCCCTCTAATATGTTTCCATAAACGGTGCCATGAGGCACTCTAGACTTTACCAACCATTCTATTGCAAGTTTCGATTGGATCTGGGCACTCAACTGCCCGAATATAATAAAACATTTCCTTGGAAATGTCTTCACAATAAGCTACCAACTCGTGCCTACCTCAATTACATAGGGATCAACATAGACCCTACATGCGGTGTGTGCAAATCAGGTATTGAAAGTATTGATCATATTCACAAGATGCCCAGCCTTTTATGGATTCTGGGATAAAATAGGTTTTAAAACCAGTTCTAATACTACCTCCAACCCTTGGCTAACTTCCATACGAGACCTTCATCCTCCATATCTTTCTAAGCTTATTCACTGGATTGATCTTTTTCCTTTTGTCATTTGGAACATTTGGTTAATAATCTATATATTATTAAAAGGAAGAAAGTCTAGCCTAGAATTATGGCAAGTGGCAACATAGGAGAAAGACATGTGGTAGTTTTAAAAATTAGTTAGATTAGTTATAATAAGTTATTAGTTATTTTTAAATTCAAATTCAAAACCAGTTATTTTTTCCTTTTTAATTGCTTATTTATTATTATTTTATTACTATTATTTTTGTCAATTATTGGCTTTTGTCAACTATTCTATTCCAACATTGACGGTTTCCTACAATTTTTTCCTATTTCGTGACGGTTTTGTTTTTATATTGTGCTCTTCCTTTTTAATGTGGAATTTGGGAAGATTGCATTTATTTTCTGCCAATTATTTCATATTAATGTCTATGTTCATCTTCCGTAGTCTCCTCAAAACAAACATGTAGCCGAAGTATTTTTCCTATTGACAATTAAGAGTATCAATGCATGATTGAAGTTTGTTGTGAAATTTTATTCCATTTTCTTTTGATTCTTTCTTGCAATGCGAAATATCACGATTTTCTCTTTTAATATTCAATATTTCCTCTTTTTTCCTCTTCTATAAATACCCCTCAAGAAATATTGTTTTCTCAATTAGATAAACTGTTGATTTGCGGTAGTTAAGCTTGTATTTTAGAGGATAATAGTTAAGAGTATCTCCCTTCTTCTACATCTTTTTTTTGGGCTATGTTACAATACTTTGTATTTGATCCCCAATTTCGATCATTTCTATCTGTTACCTGGTTTTCCTCTATTATGTAATTCGGGAGGTGATGTGACTCGAGAGTTCTTTGAAAGTCATTTAAAGATAAGGTAATTAGTTAGTTTTGATTTATCTCTACGCATTATAGTTTCTCATTTTAGTGCTCATAAATACTACTATAAAATATGTAACTATGGTATCGTCCATGTTGTATGGGACCGAGTGTTGGCTAGTTAAGAATTCATACATCCAGAAGATGAAAGTAGCAGAAGTGAGGATGTTGAGATGGATGTGCGGGCATACAAGGATGGATAAGATTAGGAATGAAGGTATTCGAGAGAAGGTGAGCGTGGCCCCCATGGAGGACAAGATGCAGGAAGCAAGACTCAAATGGTTCGGGCACATTCAGAGGAGGAGCTTTGATGCACCGGTGAGGAGGTGTGAACAACTGGCTGTGGTAGGTACGAGGAGAGGTAGAGGGAGACCAAAGAAGTATTGGGGAAAGGTGATCGGGCAGGACATGGTGCGACTTAGGATTACTGAGGACATGGCCCTTGATAGGGAATTGTGGAGGTCAAGCATTAAAATTGTAGGTTAGGGGAAAGTTGTGGATATTTTTATACCGCATTAGAGTGAGACTAGCCAGTTAGGAGTTAGTCTTAGGATGCTTTCAGCTAATAATGCAGAGCTTTATCTGTTGGATATTAGTATACTTTACATCCTTTTCTTTTTCTCTTTCTTTTTCTTTTTCTTCTTCCTTTTCGTATTTCCTATATTTCTTATATAGCTGTTATTGACAGTACTAATATACCGTCTCTTGTTGCTTTCTTGAGCCGAGGGTCTCCTGAAAACAGCCTCTCTGCCCCTCGGGTAGGGGTAAGATCTGCGTACATATTACCCTCGCCAGACCCCACTTGTGGGATTATATTGGGTTGTTGTTGTCGTTATTGTGGTATCAATTTTTATAACTGCTACATTACATATGAAGGAGTTTAGCTTCATATGTGGACGGCGTAACATGGAACACTTACGAAACTTCTATAATTAATGGTAATTTTGTATTTCCTTTTTTTTTTATCTCTGGGCTATGACTTTCTTGAATATAGCTTATGATAAATTGCATTTACTAAGCACTATCTTTAGAGAATCAATTATCTACGAAAACAACATACCATGACTTCTCTCATGTATCTTTGATTTCTTGCGGTGTCAATAATTTAGTTCTTTATTTAGTTCATTTGAAAATATGCGGTATGGTTATTTTTCCATTTTTTTCCTATCAAGTTGGTCTAAAATAATGATTAGCAACTGTATAATTATTCAACGATTGGAAAACTCAAATTAGCTTTACAAGTTTATGTAGAAATAGTACATCATTATGGTATCACTTAATTTGTTGATGATTGACAACATAGCCATTTTCCCATTTCATATTTACAATATGCCAAAAAATAACTTGTGACGACCTGACTCATCGTCTCATGAGTTACCGCTCTATTTCCCCCATTTTTATGCTTCATTAACGGTATTGGATATGATCGAGTCGATTTGGATTGGTTTTGGTAGGAAATGAGACACTTAGTCTCTTTAAGGAAGGTTTGATTTGGAAAAATCAACCAGATATTGACTTATGAGTTAGAGGGTTTGGATGTGATTTCCGGTAGTTTGGTTAGCTTCGGGGGATGATTTATGACTTAGGAGCGTAATCAGAAGTGATTTTGGAGGTACGGTGTAGAAATAGGCTTGAATTGGCGAAGTTAGTATTTTGGCGAATTCAGGTTGATAGGTGAGATTTTGATCCGAGGGTCGGAATGGAATTCCAACAGTTGCAATAGCTTCGTTAGGTGATTTGGGTTGTGTGTGCAAAATTTCAGGTGATTCGGAGGTGATTTGGTTGGGTTTTTGATTGAATGCGAGTTTCGGAAGATTTTGAAGAGCTTAGGCTTGGATTTGAGGTAATTTGATGGTTTTAGTGTTGTTCGTGGTGTTTTGATGATTGGAACGAGTTTCAACAACGTTTTAGGATGTATTGGTATTTTTGGTTGAGGTCCGGGGGCCTCGGGGTGATTTCGGATGGTTAACGGAAAGTTTTGAATTTGCGGACGTTGTTAAGTCGGCTACTTCTGGTATTTCTGCTTCTGCGGGTTTTGGACCGCAGAAGTGGTGCCGCATGTGCGAAGGGAGGATCGCAGAAGCGAGTTTGGGCTTGGGCGCCTGTTTCCGCAGAAGCGGTTGGGTAGACGCAACTGCGAAGCCGCAGATGCAGAATTTTAGTCGCAGAAGCGGGTTTTGATTTTTAAGGGAATTTCCGCAAGCGGAACCTGGACCACGGAAGCGATTTTAGCTGGGCAGAGGTATTTAATTCCATCTTCGCGAATTTTTGAAAGAGTTAGGCATTTTCATTTCGGAATTGGAGGATTTTGGATGTGGTTCGAGGAATTTGCAGAACACTCTCTCTCTCTCCTCTCCAACGTTAACATTCACCAAGCCCTACTCCCCCTCCCCCTCCAGCGACCCCCCACCCCTCCGGCGACCCCCTAAGTAAGTTCTCTCTTCTCTCTCTCCTCTATCTTCACTACCCAGCCCTCACCCCCTACCCCCTGCCAACCCTAACGCCGGCGACCCCCCTTCTCCGGCGACCCCCCAGTAAGGCAACCCCTCCTCTTTCACTCACTTCTCTCTGTGAATAGTATTTTCGTCACCATTTTCCGACCATAACTCCGGCGTCCGGTGGTGAATTTTCGAAAACTTGGTGTCAAAAGAAGCATCTTCTCATTGCGCACACACCCCAATTGATTTTATCCTCAAATCTATAACCAATTGATCAGGTTCTTAATTTTCATTTCGCGAAATTACTGTAGCAAGCAGAATTTCTGTCACTTTTTACGCTACTGCTTCCAGATTTGGCGATTTACTTTAAAGTTTTTGACATTTATAAGCTTGTTATAAAGGTTTCAGCATATTCAATATAAAAAGAATCTTTGAATACATAAGGACTAGGAAAAGATTTCTTTATTTCACACTGGTTTCTTTCCTTTTCTTGAGTGTCAAAGTAGATTTTGAAACAGAAAATAGTTTTATTTTGTTTGTGGCTCACTGTTTCTGCTATTAAGAGGTTGATTCAGCTCAATCTCCTCTTATTTTGTTGTTGCTCTGTTGCTACTGTTGTTCTTCTTGCTATTGCCTACGCTGCTTTATTAAACTTGGATTCATCTGCTGCTAGTGCTTTCTATATTCAATTTTCCGCTCGTTATTCTCATCCCACAAGTCTGTCCGAATTAGCCTTTATTTGGCTATCTGAAGCTTGTTTCATTTCGAGTTTTCTAGGTTTTTTGAATTCTTGCTTTTCGCCGGCGATTTTTCCGGTAACCCTTGCTCTTTTCTTCCTGTTCTCTTTTCTGCTTTTTGTGGGTGTGTGTGGGTGTGTTCTGTTTTCTTGGACAGGTGCCTTACTTTTCCGGCGAGGATTTCCGGCAAGCTACAGTACTTCCGGCGACTACACGTTCACACTTTCGGCAGGACGCAACAGAACAACACGTTCCGATAAGCTTCAGGAAAACATGCACTAGGTACTAGTCGCGGTGGCGAGGCCAGTTCGCGGCGTTTGGGAGTGAAGAGCTAAACAACACTGGTCGGGACGTGCAGAGTCGGTAGCAGTTGACCTTGGGCGCATCAAAGCCTACTTTCAGGTTTTTCCACCGGGAGTAGGTACCTCCTGCTCTCTTGTTTACATTGTACACCCTTTTACGTATTTTAGCTAGCATTCCGTGTGAGGTTTACTCTGTTGCTATCTAGTTTGCAGCTTTTTGCATATTCCGCTATAGTGCGTGTGTGCGTCACTATTCTCCATAGTCGGTTGGAGGGATAGTGGCCGCGGTGGGGATGGTAGTGTAAGGTCATGTCCTCGGGGGGAACGGTGGCGGGGGTGAGTAGGGGGGCAGGGAGTGGTCCTGCGGGTAGGGCGGGAGGTAAGAGTTGGAAGAGGGTAGCGGACGCTCATAGATTAAGGATTGGGTCGTGGAACATAGGCACTTTGACGGGTAAGTCCATTGAGTTGGCGAAGGTTCTTCAGAAAAGGAGGGTTAACATAGCATGTGTCCAGGAGACTAGGTGGAAAGGGTCGAAGGCGAGGAATGTAGACGGGTTTAAGCTGTGGTATTCTGGGGTCGTGAGAGGTAAGAATGGAGTGGGCATCTTGGTAGATAGGGATCTAAGGGAGTCCATGGTCGAGTTTAGGCGAGTGAATGATAGGTTAATGTCTATTAAGTTGGTTATTGGGGGTTGCATCCTCAACGTCATCAGCGCTTACGCGCCGTAAGCGGGCTTAGACGAGGAGGTTAAGAGGCGCTTTTGGGAGGGCTTGGATGATCTGGTGAGTAGTATTCCCCACTCTGAGAAGCTAGTTATTGGAGGAGACTTTAATAGTCATATTGGGGCTGATGCTGGTGGTTATGGTGAGGTGCACGGTGGTTTCGGCTTTGGGGTTAGGAACGGAGGAGGCACGTCACTGCTTGATTTCGACAGAGCTTCCGAGCTTCTGATTGCGAACTCGACATTTCAGAAGAGGGAGGAGCATTTGGTCACCTTCAAGAGTTCGGCGGCGAGGACTCACATTGATTACCTCCTCCTCAGAAGGAGCGATAGGGGTATGTGCAAGGACTGCAAGTTTATTCCGGGAGAGTCCCTTTCGACTCTTCATAGACTCCTAGTGATGGACATCGGTCTCTGGGTGAAGAGGAGGGGTGCTCGGGGACAACCGCGGGTTAGATGGGGTGTTTTGACTAAGGAGAAAGCACAAGAGTTTGAGAGGAGGTTAGCTGAGGGCGGATTTGGAGAAGTTCTGGGGCAGCGGACGCTATGTGGTCAGAGACGGCGAACTTGGTTAGGGAGGTAGCACGGGACGTGCTCGGGGTAGCCAAGGGCTATTCAGGCAGACATCAGGGTGACTGGTGGTGGAACGATGTAGTCGAAGGAAAGGTGGAGGTGAAGAAGGCGGCGTTTGCTAAGTTGGCAGGGAGCACAAGCGAGGAAGAACGGAGAGCGAACAGCGAGATCTACAAGGTGGTGAGGAAAGAAGCAAAGCTGGCGGTTACGGAAGCTAAAAACGCGGCGTTTGGTCGCATGTACGAGGAACTAGGGGAGAGAGGCGGGGACAGGAAGTTATTCCGGTTAGCTAAAGCAAGGGAAAGGAAGGCACGTTATCTTGACCAAGTTAGGTGCATCAAGGGCGAGGATGGTAAAGTTCTGATGGGAGAGTCTCAAGTCAAGCAGAGGTGGCAGGCGTACTATCGAGACTTACTTAACGAGGAGGGGGATCGTAACATAGAGCTAGGGGAGTTGGGGCATTGAGAGCAACATAGAGACCTTGGGTACTACAGGCGCATTAGGGCGGAGGAGGTCATGGGAGCTTTGCGTAGGATGAGTAAAGGTCGAGCGACCGGGCCTGACGAGATCCCGGTGGAGTTCTGGAAGTGCATGGATAGGTCAGGAGTGGAGTGGCTCTCCTAGTTGTTCAATGCGATCTTCAGGACCAAAAGGATGTCGGATGAGTGGAGGTGGAGTACAGTGGTGCCCTTGTACAAGAACAAAGGGGACATCCAGTGCTGCAACAACTATAGGGGTATCAAATTAATAAGTCACACCATGAAGGACTGGGAGCGGGTGATTGAGGCGAGGGTGAGGGATATGACATCTATATCTGTGAACCAGTTCGGTTTCATGTCGGGTCGCTCTACTACAGAAGTTATCCACCTTGTCAGGCGGCTGGTGGAGCAGTTTAGGGATAAGAAGAAGGACCTGCACATGGTGCTTATCGACTTGGAGAAGGCGTATGACAAGGTCCCAAAGGGAGGTGCTTAGAGGCGAAGACCGTGCCGGAAGCCTACATCAGAGTAATCAAGGACATGTACGATGGAGCTAAGACTAGGGTTAGGACGGTGGGTGGCGACTCAGACCATTTTCCAATGGTTATGGGGCTCCACCAAAGATCGGCGCTTAGCCCTCTCTTGTTTGCCTTGGTGATGGATGCTCTGACCCGACATATTCAAGGGGGTGTGCCTTGGTGTATGCTATTTGCTGATGACATAGTCTTGATAGACGAGACGAGGGTCGGTGTTAATGAGAGGTTGGAGGTATGGAGACAGACTCTCGAGTCTAAGGGTTTCAAAATAAGCAGATCTAAGACTGAATACCTGGAATGCAAGTTTAGCGCCGAGCCGAGCGAAGTAGGCAGGGACGTGATGATTGGATCTCAGGCCATCGCCAAGAGAGACAGTGTTAGATATCTTGGGTCGGTGATTCAGGGGGACGGAGAGATTGACGGGGACGTCACTCATCGTATAGGAGTGGGGTGGTCAAAGTGGAGGCTTGCATCAGGAGTCCTGTGTGACAAGAAAGTTCCACAGAAACTCAAGGGGAAATTTTATAGAGTTGTGGCTAGACCTGCAATGTTGTATGGGGCGGAGTGCTGGTCAGTGAAGAACTCTCATGTTCAGATAATGCAGGTTGTGGAGACGAGGATGCTCAAGTGGATGTGCGGGTTCACCAGGTTAGATAAGATTAAGAATGAAGTTATTCGAGAGAAGGTGCGGGTGGCCCCGGTGGATGAGAAGATGCGAGAAGCGAGGCTGAGGTGGTTCGGGCATGTGCGGAGGAGACGTCCTGATGCCCCGGTGAGGAGTTGTGAGCGGCTGGCGATTGTCGGCGTTCGGCGGGCAGAGGGAGGCCTAAGAGGTATTGGGGAGAGGTGATTAGGCATAAGATGGCTAGAATGCGGGTTTCCGAGGACATGACCCTTGACAGAAAAGTCTGGAAGTCTAGTATCAGGGTTGTAGGATAGGGACTCCTAGAGTTTTTTGTACTCCTCACCGGGGGTTGGGTGAGGCTTGGCAGGGCTATCCATAGATGATTTGTGTTTTGGAGTGTGTCTCCCTTATGGTAGTCATTTATGGTAGTTACTGTATGATATTATTGCATGCTATTTTATTTATGGTTCTTATGTTTAGATAATTATTTACACCATTTCTACTGGAGTTAATAATAATGCTCTTTTGTTTTTGTTTTTGTTTTTGTTTTTCCTTTCCTTCACTGAGCCGAGGGTCGATTGGAAACAGCCTCTCTGCCCTTTCGGTTAGGGATAAGGCTCGTCTACATATTACCCTCCCCAGACCCCACTTTGTGGGACTATACTGGGTAGTTGTTGTTGTTGTTGTTGTTCGACGATCTTGGAGAGGGAAATCAAGGGACTTCATTGAGGTAAGGATTTCGGAGCCTAAACATAAATCTAAGGTGTTATTACATGAATTAAGACTGAAAAACTAAGAAATCAAGGTTTAAAAATGTAGGTTAGGGATTGAACTTAAGCGGGTTAAGAATGGGGATTTGAGGGGTCAATTGGACTCCGATTCTTGTAATTTTGATATGTATAGACTCGTGGCGAGATAAGGAATCCGTTGATGTGAAAATTTTTGAGTTTCGAAAAGTGGTCTCGGGGCTCAGGTTTTGCTAATTTCGGGATTTTTGATGTTTTTCGATTGTTTGCGATTGGGTATTGTTCCTTTAGCCTATTGTGACGTATTCGTTGTGGTTTAGACCAGATTCGACCTGTGAGGAGGTCGATTCGAAAGGCAAGGGCATAGCGAGCTAGACTTTTGGCCGGCTAGAGGTTTGTAATGATTGTAAATAATGTTCTGAGGGTTTGAAACCCCGGATTGCACAACGTAGTGCTATATTGAGGTGAAACACGCGCTAAATGACGAGCGCAGGGTCGTTTACTATTGGGGATTGTGACCTGGTCCATCCCGTTTGATGTTTTTACAACATACTTGACTGAGACTTAATTGTTATCATCATGATTTGGGCTTAACGCCATATTTGGGCTTCATACCAATTATTTGGACCTTCGGGGATTTTCATCACTGTTTCCTCACTATTTTGACATACTATTTGAACTCAGTCCTATTGATTTATACTGTTTTCCAAACTCAACCACTTTTACTGGATTTTTGAGACTTAAATATATTTCTAACACTGTTTGGGCTGAACACTATTGTTTTACTGATGCCCGAGGGCCTTGTGATGATTTTCAGACTAATTGAGGTCGAGGGCCACATGTGAGGATATGCTGGGTGATGTGAGAAGGCTTTCAGGCCTTATGAGTGATGTGAGAAGACTTTCAGGCCTTGTGAATGATGTGAGGAGGCTTTCAGGCCTTATTAGTGATGTGATCAGGCTTTCAGGCCTTATGTTGATATAGCGCTTGGGCCGTAAGGGGCCCCCCTCCGGAGTCTGCACACAATGAGCGCGGGTACCCATGTGATATGAGAATGAGCCTGAGGGCTGACACTGTTCTGAGAGATTTATACTGAGCCCGATGGGCAGATTTCTATCTATATTTCATTTGTTAAATTATCTGTTATATCAGTTTTCAAAGAGAATTATTTGATACTTCATTGCTTTACTCCTTAACTGATTTTACTGTTTTAAGATAGCATTTCCTTCTGCCTTTATGAGATTTCATGCTTTCAGCCACCATTCATATTTATTACTCACTGGGTCGGAGTACTCACCTTATTCCCTGCACCTTGCGTGCAGATCCAGGTGCTTCTGACATTGTTGATGACTTCCAGCTAGGCAGCACTTATCCGGGAGCATCGAGGTAGCTGCACTAACGTTCGCAGCCCTGATCTCTCCCCTCTATCTCCTATTTTATTTTGTATCCTCTAGTTTGATATGTATTAGGTTGACAACTCTGTAATATAGGCTTAGATTTGCGACACCGAGGATCCTGTTGGGGCTATGTAGTAGTCTTGTCATTTTGGATTCCGCATATTTAACTCTATTTCAGATTTCCAGTGCTTTCGACTTAGTAATTTATCTATGTTGATTTATCATGAACTGTGTAGAAGTGGTTAAGGTTGTGGTTTGGTCGGGCTTGCCTAGCAGTGTGTTGGGCGCCATCACGACCGAGATCGGGGTCGTGACATAACTAGAAGAAATAAGCTCTTTAATTTTACTCTTCATCCACTTAATTTTAAATTCTTTTTGTATTCGAATTTTCGTAAGAAGATGGCACGTCGATTTCTAATGGCTTTTTTCCGGACGAGACATAGAAAGGAACTATGCTCTCTATTATATGCTTTGTTGTATGAAAAGATTTCTCCAGCCCATTGAAACTCTATCTGTTGTTAAGGCTAAGCAAATTAAGGAGACTAATCCCTGCTGTGGAATAGATTGTAATGATGTTGGCACAAATAAAATGCGTTAGTAAAATTTCTTTTCTATGTTAATGTTTTCTATTAACCCATTTGATTTTTCAATTTTAGGAATCTCCAGATGATTTAATATAAAAATATGTTAATATAAAAATGTGCTAAGAGGCTAAAATAAAAAAATAATATATCAACCATTTTATAAGATCATGGGACATATTATTGGAAAGTTAGAAGGAAAACTTTAATTTGTATAAGATTTTAATATAATGTTTTAAAATATCCGTATAATTAATGAAATAATAGTAAATCAAATTTCTAAAAGTTCAAGATCAAGTAAAGAATGAGAGTATAGCGGTTGAAATTTCCGTTGATTTGTAGCTGTTGAAATAATATTTATTTTATAATTTTAATAATGAAGCAATTTTGAATAATAAAATAAGAGTATCAAAAAATTAGATTTAAGAAGTAAATTTTTTTTTTATTATATTTAAAAAGGGGTGATAGGCACGGACATAAGTCAAAAACTAATAAACAATCATATGATAAAGCACTTAAACATGCAATCACAACAAAAAATATGGAAAAAGGATAAGCATATTTGAACCTGGTAGAAATAATACGAGATAGCCACTTTGAAGGGCTGCTATTTAGAAATTAGTTAGTGCATCTTAAATTTTAATTTTTTCAGTTAGTTTTTCAAGACGAAAATGTCCTAAGTTGTCATGAAATTAAGCTTTTTAGTTTAAAATTTCAAGATAAACTAAGTACTGACTAATCCCAAATTAGCATCCCTGAGAATGACTATCCATGTACTTTCCCCTCAAATTTGATATGAGAAAGTCTTCGAATTTCAGAAAAAGAATATTGTACAGATAAGGCCGTCTAACTGAAATCTTAATAGATATTGACAAAAATAACTATAATTTAAATTCATATGTGGATAATATCAATAGTTAAAGCTAAAATTTAATATATCATATTGAAAACAAAATAAAAGTAGTTCAAAATTATAATTTGAATTATAGGTAAAACACTAAATAAAAAAATAATTTAAAATATTACAGTAAAAAAAATGCATACAAGAGGATGATAGAGATTGTTTGAGTATATTTATGATTTTGATTAATTTGTAAAATAAATATAATAACTAACTAAATAATGCTAAAAATTATGGCTAACAAATTTAGACAATGAACTAAGCATTTATATTGGTTTGTCTTTTAAAAATACTCTATCAATGAGTATAACATATAAATTATTTTATAACAAGCAAAATCTTAAAATTGACCGTGCATCGCGCGGATACCTATACTAGTAGTAATAATATGGAAAACACTTCCTCCAGACTATCTATTAAAAGTTCAGTTATGCTGGCCATTGAATATAAATTGCTAACCCAAGGAAATTAATCGATTACTAAGAAGCATGCAATAAGGGTCGCATGGCATAAACCACCTATGGGTCAGCTGAAACTTAACGTAGATGGTGCTTTCAATAAAAACCATAACCTAGCAGGCTTGGGAGGCTGCTTCGGGGACAGTCATGGCCAATGGATTCTGGGATATCAACATCACTGCCCAGCTTCATCACCACTTTAGTGCGAACTGGAAGCTCTAAAGGAAGGGCTAAAAATAGCCTTGTCTTATGGTTTCACTTCACTGGTGATAGAAACAGACTCTACGGAGGCAATCCAATCATCTAACGACAATGAATCTAACTATATGACCGTCAACTATTGGAGGTGGCTAATGTACCGACTGAGGGAGACAAAAATAATGCATAACTTCAGAGATGGGAATCAAGTGACACATGGACCGGCTAAGGAAGCACTCGAAAAGCTCCTGGATAATCAACTACTAGTTAGGCCCCCTAGTAATATCCTAAATAAGCTAGACGCAGATAGGGCTGGCTATGTTTATTTAGTTAAGAAATTACCTAATCTTGTTTTGTGTAATCTTGCCAAACTGGGCAATATGAATATCCTCAATTCTACTATCACTGAGGATGATGTAATGAACTATGTTACGTAACTCTATATAAAATTTATCTTTGTTTGTCAAAAAAAAAAAAAAAACTTTATCCGGTTTATATTTCCAGGAAAATGAAATATGTGTGTCTCTGCAGCTGGTAGAGAAGATGATGCACAAGGGAATGGAACATCTTAAGGATAATCATTAGTTCTAGTGAGTCTAGGAAAACCCTTCTTTGTCCTAGATATTAACTTTATTTTCCAAAGAAATAATCCAACAAATGCTGTCAACTAGTTATATGATCTTGTAATTCAGACATTTTATCACTTATTCCAAGTACTACATAAAATCAAAGATTTGAAGTTGGAATCCATTCAAATCACCTCCAAAATAAGGATTATTTAAAGCTTACTTGACAGTTTTCAAGTACATTAACATGTACGCAAAAATAACTATAACAACAACAACAACTACCCAGTATAGTCCCACAAAGTGGGGTCTGGGGAGGGTAATATGTAGACGAGCCTTACCTCTACCCGAAAGGGCAGAGAGGATGTTTCCAATCGACCCTCGACTCACTGAAGGAAAGGAAAAACAAAAACAAAAACAAAAGAGCATCAGTAACTCCAGTAGAAATAGCGTAAATAATTATCTAAACATAAATATCATAAATCATCTATGGATATCCCTGCCAAGCCTCACCCAACCCCGGGTGAGGAGTACGAAGGTCAAGTCTACAACGTTGAATAACAAAAGCTGAAACATACCTGCTAAGAAGAAGAAAAGTACTTGACGAAAAAGCCAAGTCCAAATATAACAGCAAGACACAAACCCAGCATTAAAAATGCAACTCTAGCGTATTCCTTGTAGGACCCTGAACCCAAAAACGAAAAATCAACTACAACAGAGGAGTTTAAAGTTTTAAAAAATCATATTTGCGGAGAAGGGGGAAAACTATACGGACATTGATTCCAGGATCCAAAGCTCCAAGCTGTACTGTTTTTGCCGATGATACTTCTTCTCTTCTACTCGATTCATTCAACTCCATTTTTTTTAAGCGATTTGTGAGTGCTGGGGTTTTGATTGGGATTATTAACCTCCAAAAGCAGTAAGAGAACAATGAGGAAGATTTTGGGATTTGTACTGAGAATACCCAGAAAATTGGATCGGCCCAATCAGGTTATTAAATTGATTGTTTGATCCTATCTCTGTTACATCAAAAGTTGTTAATCGTATAATTATAAGTAGTAATTTTTTAAAACAATCCCAAATAAAACCTAATAAATACTCCTCTCTAAAATGTACTTTATATTCAAATGTATGTCAAATAAAATATCATTTTAACTAATAATAATGTTTTTACAAACTTTCCAATTAAAAATTTAATAAGTACATTAATTATTCAATTTTAAACTTTGATGTGATATTGTACTTTATCCATAGACTAAATTTTTATATTAGGTATTTCATAGACAATTCTAATTAACATTTTTAATTCAATTTCCAAACAATAAAATAGGGCAGAAGAGTACAATGTCAAGATTTAAGACAGTCTGAAACTATGAATCAAAGTTTGTGACTCTTTCTGTAGTGATTCAGTCATTCAAATAACTCATCCCAGGGAAATGGTGTGTATCCCTCAACAAAATCAAGAATACTGCCTTCTTGCTTTGTGCCAAGTATTTGTCTTAAACCAAGAAGCATCGGTAAATTAATAATGGAAGCTGAGAGCATGGGGTATAGCCGCAGAAACTGGTATGCAACAAAGTATCACTGCCATATCTTGATATACTGGTCATGACTCACTGAGGCTATGGTTCCTGTCGGAGGTGAATCTGCAAATGACGAAATTATATCATCATGTGCTCGGTGTGGCCAAGTTCTGTGGCTCTGGTACATTGGATTCCACAGCTCCAGTAACTGCAACAACACTCGACATGTTACTTCCCCTCATGAAATATCAAAAGAATCTAGGATCATCTAAAAAGTTATCTGAAACACGGTTTGAGATGGTTACATGTGATTTATGTGAATGATCCTAGGTTACATTTGTTGTTATGCAACTATATAGAGACATTAATCAAGCCAAGTCTACAAAGAACTTAATCTACGAGCTCAAAGCTTCTGCAGAAATTCTGTTAAGCATACCTCATGAGAACCAATCACCAAGAGTTGAGCGCGGTCAGGGTGGAAAGTGCATGACTGGAACTTATTGCCACTGGAGCAAAGTTCATGTAAACACTTTCCTCCGCTAACAAACCATATCCGTGCACTATCCTCGCTCACGGATGCCAGAAAATTCCCACTCATATCCCAACAGATTGAACGGACATCTCTGACATGACCCTATATTTCCAAGAAAAGGAGACCACTTTGATATGATACAGTATTGCAGCATAGTAGAAATTTAAAACAAGCTTGACCGGGAATAGACAATCTTACTTCGAACTTTTGTTGGATGCTGTTAGTCTCCACATCAAATATATTTATAACATTTCCTGTAGAACTTGCCAATAAGTTCCCAAATCGAGGTTGAAATCTAACTTGTCTACTACCTCCCTGCATTTATACCAAGAGCAAGTTAACCAACATTCCGTGAATGGATAATAGCTAATTCTCTAGAACGCCACTTAGTTTAGACACTGTACTTTGCCCCACTGAACGTGATTATGGATGTTGGTTCAAATAATATTATGAAACTCAACCCTTTTATTTCCTAAACTATCGCATGTGTATTTACATGTTGAGGCCTACTGATCTTGAAAACGTTGAAATTGCTCGCAGGTAAGAAGAACAATAAGAAAAACATTTCCCACAATCGAGATGCAGGAATTCAGGAGAACCGATTTGAAGATGACTTAGATCAGGTAGATATGTAAGCTCAAAATTGAAATAGAACAGAAAAACAGGCAATGCCAAATTATGGAGGCCCTTCCTATGTCAAGTAGAGGAACCTCTTCATCAACGTTTAAAAAACAAAGAATTAGAGATACCAACCTTAAAAATGAGTTTGCAATCGCCCTCATCGACATCCCACAGTCTAATCTCATCATTGCTATCACAAGAGCTGAGGAGACCGGCCTTTGTTGGATGAAAATCTGTGGACATCACATGTTCAGCGTGTCCGACAAGGCTTTTGAAAGGGTTGCTTGGCTGGATTAAGACAAAATGGTGAAATAGGTACAGTATCATGGTTCTAATAGACACAGAAGAAAAAGGGAAGAAACTCAAGATATTAGACAGTTATCATTATTAGAGAAGTCCTGATAACCATGAGAAGAAGAAGAAAAAGATATTCTGAAGGTCTAGAAACTGCAAAAGATGTTTTGGTAACAGCAAGTTCCTCAAATATTGAGTCAAATAAAATGTGTTAGACAGCACAAGATGATGATTCTGTACATATTAGTGATAAATCTAATGAATGTGGCAATAAACGCCAATTGACAATTAGTCTGAGCAGCTGCTTGCTAAAATAAGAATATAGATTCTCGTCTAAGTAAAAGAAAAACAATCAGGATAATAATAGCATAGAACAACAACAACAACAACAACAAACCCAGTATAATCCCACTTAGTGGGGTCTGGGGAGGGTAGTGTGTACGCAGACCTTACCCCTACCCTTGGGTAGAGAGGCTGTTTCCAAATAGACCCCCGTCATCCTTCCCTCCAAGAACTTCCCACCTTGCTCTTGGGGAGACTCGAACTCACAACCTCTCGGTTGGAAGTGGGGGTTGCTTACCATCAGAGCAACCCCTCTTGTCTTAATAATAGCATAGAAATTAGAAGAAATAATGTTGACCAAGAACGACGAAATCGTAGAAGTTACAACTAGTAAATACATATCCTGGTTGATTTGACTATGCTGACTGCTATTTCTGAGATGGATGGAACTTGTAAAAGAATTAACTGAAAGACTCATTTGCCAAGAACTTGGTATGGAAAATAGAGGCGGTACCTTGGCTGCATCCCATAACATCACAGTTCTGTCAAAAGAGGATGTTGCAAACACCATTGAGTTTGGTCTAAAACGGATATCTGTAATGAGATGAGCATGACCTTCTCCACATTTAACATCACTATGTTCCACATCCCAAATTACAACCTAAACATAGATCGTACAAGTTCATTAACAGGAGAAATTGACATAAGCGCTCTCCCATTAAAAATCCTTTTATAAGCAAGACAAACCTTCCTTTCGTGACCAGCAGTAGCTAACAATTTTCCTTGTGAATGGAAGTGGCAACATAGGAGCTTGCTCTTTGTTGCGTGAAGGCTTCCAATCTCTTTAATAGTGATGCCTGCAAAGCAATATGAAGTCAATTATCCTTTGTGCTGATAACCAGCAATTTATCCATCAGGGTAAGAGCCTCAAAAAGTCAGAAGCTACAGTGCTTGATCTCAAACCCTAAATGTGACACAACACATTTTTCATTTTTCCCTGTTTTAAGATGCAATTATACTGAAGCAATATAAAATCTTGCAAATTTCACAAGAGAAACTTACAGAAGACACCATCTATTTGCCGCCATGAGCAGCTGCAACATCATTATTTGCTTTTAAGCAAAGAGGTTCATGACAAAGCACAAATATCATACATTAACTATACACCTTCAGATATGTGCGATGAATCTTCCACTAGTCCCCTAAAACACTAGTGGCTTCTGGAAGAATGAAGCAGGGTATAATGCTAATAAAACTAGCACAATTGGGTTTCCTTGGGGTAATGTTATTTCCTGAACATAAGAGAATTAGACGAACGACCTAGCTGGGTGAGGTTAGAACCTAACAAAAGGTGTGAAAATCAGAGCCTAAATCTAAACTTGTTAAAATGATTCATGGAGTCCTAATGGAGGATTAATATCTGTTGACTGTCAATTATCTAAATTACTATCTTTTTAATATTAATTTTTTTACCCATTAAGCTTGTTGTAACCTACCTTTCCGGTCAGATTCAATGGAAGCAGCAATAGTTTTCCTCAATGCAGCGAGTGAATTACTTGCAGCAATCAGACCAGCATCTCCCCGGAATAAGTAGCTGTCGCTATTGCCATACATAATACGATCTGTAGTAGCTTTCTCTTTCCCAACCTACATCCCAGGAATATATTAAATGAGCAAGAATAAAGTTGACGAAGATTATATAGACATGTCATACTCATTCGTCCAAGTGACTATAAAGGTGACAGAGACAAGAATAAATTAAGAAAGGGAAGTCCAATCCCCAAAAAAAGATGCAAACGTCAGCGGCAAGTGAAATGGAAACAGCAGTACATGAAGGGCTTTAAGAAGTAGATGCAGAAAATGATCTTACAGCTGCCAGAGAAATCAACGAAGTTTTCCTCTTCCTGCCACTCTGATTCAAAACACATGTAAATAAATTAGTCCCCAAATAGGGGAAGATGCACATGTCTCCATTAAGTCTTGTACTGCTAAAATATTACTGAAATTTGAAGATATTCAAATCAAAATCAGTTACTTGCTCTATGATCTAAGACCAACCTTATTTGAAGACTGCAATCTCAGCTGGTTCGCTTGCTCCTGCACTGCAATTTGCTTCCCAGAATCTTTCATTTGCTTTCCTCCTATAGGAGCTAATATTTGCTTGTCAACTGGTAAATTCTTCGGGGTTCTTTTATTTTTATCACCAAGCATCTGTTCAACATTGGAAGAAGACAATTAGAAGAAATAGTGAGGCAGGAAAAAGATCTCAATCACAGAACATAACATCCTGAAAATCAATCCATGGTCTATTTCACGGCTAAAATAATTGTAGCATGCTACAATCACTAGGAGCGACAGGATTAGTTGAGAATTCAACTTACTCCTGCATCTTTTCCACTCGATCCAGCTTGAATGAGCACACGATTGAAATCACCAGAACTTACAGGTGCAGGAACGTGGAGCTTATCAAACGTTTGAACTGCCACTTCTGATAATGCATCCTGTTGAGTAGAGAATTTAGTTCTCAAAAACTGTTCCTTTTGAGTTGGTACTAATACACTAGGATGTACTACTTGATGGCTAATGACAGGAGGAACTGGGCCAACTCCCTGGGTTGAATATAAAAGGAATGAATCAACTTAAATTTGAACCCGAACTAAAACACCATAACGGACTATACATTTCTATTGATGCAAAAGTTCAAGACACTCACAGCTAACGGCCATCCTCGATGAGATGATTGTTGTAGAAACCTGTTGTTCCCTGCAGGTACAATGCAAAAGAAAATCAGACGAAACTTGAAAATTAAAAATGAGCAAGATAAGGAGATCTAAAAGTGCATAAAATGCAAACAGAATATTAAAGGGAATAAATTGGCTAATCTACTAACATGATGGCATATTGTACAATCTATTAACAACAACAACTAAGCCTTAATTCCAAGCTACTTGGGAACATTGTGCAACCTATCCTTAAAAAGTATTTGAAATGTCATCTAGATGATCACTGCAAGAACTTCTCCTGGTGGTTATTCTGAAGAGAACATGCAAGTGCAAAGCACTCATCACACAGATTATTTAGCTGAATCTAAGTCTTAAGATAGTCTGCTTAGTCATACTTCCTTCCCTGTCAGTTTGCCTAGTGTGTTTTTCTATGACAACTTCCAGTGATAATGAATTGAATCTTCAAAGTGAAACTGGAACTAGAACAAAGAAACATAACAGTAAAAGCTTGGTCAGCAAACCAACGGAAATCAATTGCATACGCAGAGCATCATCTTCAAAATCCAAAGTTAAAAAGATGAAAAAGGAAAGTGCATTGAATCAGAGTTCTATTTTCAGAACTTTATTGAATGCCCCGACTGTATATTTGTTCTGGTGGATCTTATACCTAAGCTGTCATATGTTCATCCTTTTATTAATTAACCTGCAACATGCATCTTTGTCCAAATGGGTAGTGTGTCATATATAATCTTAGTTGTAAAGATGTTACTAAAGTAAATGTCGCACTAGCCATTGGCATAATCACTAAGGAAATGAGAGTCATCAATAGCTACCTCAACTAATCTGATTAAGCTGACTTCAGTTTTTCATCCTTGATCTTTACAAGTCGAATTCAAACTCAAGCTCAAACATCGAACGAGCTTCAAATTGGAATAGGTCTCAACAACGAACAAGTTGGGGTCAGCTATATGAATCCTAACTTCTTTCTCTAAATTGGAGTAGAGCTCAACTCAAATAAATAAGACAAGTTCAAGCATGCCTTAATAGAGTAACAAGCTAATTAATAGCCTCGAACTCGAGTTCAAGCTCAGATTACACCCCCCTCCCCCCCCCCCCCCAAACACGCACACACAGATAGTATAATAAGTTTACATCTTAGTATCAAATCGAAAAATATTTTCACATTAATATCTATATAATCTTTTTAATTGCAACGAATGTAACATTAAAGAAAACTCTTAATGGGATTTACTCCTAAGTTGTTCTGATATAGCAGTTTAGATGCGTCCCCGTGTCAACATGACACAGGTGTGGGTGTGGGTGGGTGTGGGTATGGGATCCGTACCAGATATGGTCAAACGGCTTTGGTACTTTTACTACGACGGACGAAAAAATTCAAGACAAGATACAATTTGATTCCCGAAATCAGAAACAAAACTAAGGTAAATTTGAAGCAAATGGCATAACTTATCTAGAAAATCAATTGTTTACTTTGTGCTTCTCCTCTTGATCGGGCAGAAAGAGCAGCAGACGGCATCAATTGAGAATGGGGAAGATGAAGCCTTCGAGAATTTGGGAAAGCTTGACATACACTGACTCTAATTTTTATACTAATAATTAGAGATCTAATCTAAATTATTAAAATTAACATTTTAATTTTAAATGAAAGATAACTATAAAATAGTTAACTTGTAGGAGAATCCGAGAACGGAAGAAAATTAAGAAATCATGCCTACAACTTGAGAATAATGAAGAAATTCACAATTGACAAGTTATAGGTAAGTATTCCACAAAAAATTCTCATAATTTAGAGATATTTTTATATTTTTTGAATTATTTTTAACCAGATCCCTGCACCTATATACATACTAGGATCCATATTTCCGAATCTTAGAATTTACATCTCGAAGGATTCCACCTCTAGATCCGCACACCTGTCGGACACCTGCACCCGTGTCCGAGCAAACTTAGGTTTACACTTATGTCAATATAATTATTTTCATGAACATAAGTTGACCTTAAAGTTACACGTGCTTGAAATGTTAAAAAGACAAGCTAAGATTTAGCAAGTTAAGTTGTATTTCCGAACAATGTGGCTCACTTAATAGCCCTAACTAATTGAACAAAGCCACCTTAGGCCCATGCAAGCCACATTTATAAATCTATGACACGTAGTTTCTATCCTAATTGGTGTCCACGTGGCTTGGCTAGGTCAAGAAGTGATTCACGTAGAGACAACTGCTATTCGAGAATCTATTTCTATGTTAGCTTGTTGGGCAACATTTCCCATGGTAGTTTTCCTTTTGGCCATCTTGATTTGGCGATACTTGTATGTAGCAGGTCATGTTAGCTCTATATGAGGGTCTTTCAAAGGCTAAAACGGCCCTCATCAATCCCTCATCCTCTTTTTTACTCTTTTATGTGAACTTGAACAATGTCAATTTACAAGTTGTAAGAGGTCATCACTTCTTTGAGGAACGGTTAACACTGTTACTTATCTCGTATTAGGCAAGTAGGTGCCGCATAAGTGCGATAAAAGAACTTGCTTAAAGAACCGTAGTGAATATCATACTAGCCATTCGTCGTATTGGACTAGTGCCCAAGGTTAAGAAACTCAATTTGGAAACTTAGGGTGGTCAGAAAATATATGGAAAACAATCGAGCTCTTATTGCATATAGTCCAGGTGATATTCTTATCAAGATGGCATGACTCACCAATATATTTTGGGCACACTCAAGTTGAAGCTATATATTTCGGTTCGAAAATGACCCGAGCGTGATTAGTAAAGTTAAAATATTTGAATGATTACCATATTAAGACTAGTAGAGGAAATGTTAAAAGAAAAAACCTTTTGAAATGTGAAAAAGCATTTAAAAATAATATGAAATGCTATTATTGTACTTCAATTTTATGGGATCTAGATCTCACTTTACATGTAAGGAAATAGGTCCAAGGTCATTAGGAACAAGCTAAGTAGAAAGTAAGTCACTTTTATTAAGATTGGTGGTGTAGATTGTAGGATAGATGATCTCTTAAGATGAATGAGAAAGTCCTATGAACCTACAAAGTGGGTGCTGATGTTCAGGATCTTTAGTTCTGAGCAAGGACATGTTTTTGAAGACTTTTCTGCTGCATCTAATAGTCATATCGCCTGTGATGATACTCTTTATTTATGACAACTCCTCTGCAACCTCGACAAGATCGGATTTCATCAAGAAAAGTATGATTAGGAGATTCGTGAACAAATTTGGTGCGTCACAATTAACCCAAATGAATACCACAAGGGAGCATAGGGCATGCATGTTGAAGAGAAGTTTGTTTTATTCCTGTATTCTGTAAAATATGATCCATTCATGCTAATCACAGCTAAGATTGGTCAAATCGCACATGATGGGACCCTTGATTTATGACTACTCTGCAACCTCAAAAAGATTGAATCTCATCAAACAACAATGATTGGAGATTCATAAACATACTTGGTGTGTCACAGTTAATCCAAATGAATACCACAGGGAGCATAGGGATATATGCATGTCGAAGAAAAATTTGTTTTATGCACATGTTCTTTAAAATATGATCCCCACCTTGCTAATCACAGCTAATGTCACTTTGAAACTCATTATCTCTTTGTTGATCCAATAAAATGGTTAAGGCAAGATTAGTAGGAGAAGGCGCCGCCATATTTGCATAACAAAATATTTATATTTATGCTTATATTGGCTGGTCACATTTATTATGACTTGTATAAAAGGAAAATATACAAGCTTTCCGCTTTGGTATATACTCCCTTGCTTTTCCACACTTTTTTAAATGGTTAAAAGGGAAAGAGAAAGAATTCCTAACTGGAGGTTTATGTATTTCTCCACCTCAACAAGTAGTAGTCATAGATATACTTTGAGTTTCTAAGTAAACCTTGCCGAAATCAGAATACACACTTTTTAAAATGGTTAAAAGGGAAAGAGAAAGAATTCTTAACTGGAGGTTTATGTATTTCTCCACCCCAACAAGTAGTAGTCATAGATATACTTTGAGTTTCTAATTAAACCTTGCCGAAATCAGAATAACCTTAGATTAATTGATTTTAGACACTCGCAAATGAGTAAACTCTGAAATAGGTTCCCTTGACTGGAGGATGCCTGAGAAAATGTAGTACTTGATCAACGCTAACGACAATGGATTTAGAAACTTTAAGATGGCTTCAAGCTGAGCCTCATTCTGAGCTTGTTTGGAAGAGAGATCAGCAACATGACAAAATATGAAGGAAGAATTTTGTGACAGGAGTTTCCATTTGGATCATTTCAACCTCAATGACATAAATGTCAGGTCCCAATTTGAGAAGTCTTCTGCAGTCACAAGAAATTCCATTTGGATCGTTTCTAGCTCAACGACACAAAACTCAGGTCCCAAGTTGAGAAGTATTTGGCAGCTCTTAAGCCATTCTTGCCGCTCTATGAGATATCTTGTGACTGATAAGGTCAAGCTTCCCATTTAGGTGGATCCTTTACTTTTCTGTTTGCTGGTAAGGTCTTGCTGGTTCTGTACCACTGACTAAGAGGCAGTGAAGTAAGAACAGAGCAGCAACAATTCATTGTGTGTGTTCGATCTTTGTTTTCAGAGCTTCAAGTAGAAAAGACTAGTAACCTTTATGGAATTCAAGGGAACTGAATTCTGATCTTTTTTCCCTTTTACCAACTTAGGGTACTCTCTTCCACTTATAGTCTCGCTCCTATCCACTTTAAGATGTCGAACAGGCTACAAGGAAGTATTCCCCGTCCCTTGAAAAATAGTTCTCTCATTTTCCCTTTATTCTTACCTTCAACTGAATCTTGAATTTCTGAATCTTCCTCAATCATATGCATGCTACTCCAGGACACAGCTCATCTTTATCGAGTCTGTTTCTGATTCTTCCTACCTTGAATCTAGGTTTCCCCAGTACTACTCCAAGGAAGGAGGATATTCAAAAAAATCAAACAAGGATTCTCACCTTCCAAAAAGATCTAAGACAAACCAATAAACATCCGCTGTAGGAACGAAAGATATAGTCTTTTGCTTGGTTTTAATACTCATCCGCTTACCCCAAGAAATGCTTATTCATGACCAATAAAGACTGATATTATTTAATAAGCCTATAAAGGGTGGAAAGCTAATCCCGTTTGTGAAAGGTTAGTCCAAGCCACAATGGTCAACTTTCCTAATATGACCACCAGTAGGAATCTTAGTCTTTCGAAAATTAACTAAGAGATCGACCATGCATTTCTCCAGCTTCATCTTTTCTAAGCAATACTACAAACTTTCCAATATAAGCATTATTACTTGATACGGATCACTATCTCAACTTCTGTCTCTTCTGTGTTCCCCGTGTGGATTTACCTTCTAAATCACCTATAAAAAGACTACTTTCAAGAGTTCAATTTAATTTGTTCTCCAACACAACGAGGACCAATTGCACTGTTGCAATATTATCACCATTAGCGCTATAACTTCAATCATACATCGTTCTAGATGTTACTATATCGTCTCAAACCTAACACTTCAAGCCCCTGATCCTGAATCTACCAATGTACCATTACTTTACAGGTAAAATCTTAGATACTCAAGACCACATCTACATGGTCGTGGTAAGCTTTGACTAGTGCACTACAATAGTATTGCATCCTTTTTCCACCAATAGCAAAAGCAATAACAAACTTCCTGAAGAGCTTTTTCTCCAGATACCTATTTGGTTCAGAAAATAGCGACAAATATCTAATAATCAGGAGAAAGCAACCACTATCATTTAATGCTTAATACCTTTTGAAATGTTTGAATCGGAAGTTATTCAACACAAAAACACTAAGGGTGTAGTCACAGTTAAAGCTGGTATTACAAGGGAGTCAAATGCTCAATATTATGAAGAAGTAACAGATTGTTCATGCCTCTTCATCATTTTCAAAGATGATAGGTGATCCCTCTCTCATTGCATGACTGTCTTTCTTAAATATATAAACTAACTAAGTAGCAGCTTTCTCAAAATATCAACTTCTCCATCCCATGCTTATAGGAAGATAGTAATCAAACAATCTTCATTTGGCTAAAAGGATTTGATGCAGAGCCTGATAGCAAGAGCAGCAGAGCGTCTGTTTTTAGTTTCCCACTAAAGCAGAGAAATGTTTAATTTGTCCTGGAAGGACTAATAACTAACAAGTACATCAGCAAAACCTAGTTATGGTAGATATATAATAATCCAAAATAGAAGGGATTTATAATTTGCTGCACAATAAAAGTGAGCCAGTCCTCTTCAAAGCATGCGCATTTATCCTTCTAATGGATTTGTTCTTAATGCATGTTGAGTGACTTGTAAAAGAAAAATCAATCAACTTTTCACATGTCCAACATTATCAATGCTAAAGACAAAAGATTCTATAAAGCAAATGTGAAATATATTTAAAGCCAAAATATAAACAAACCTGCATCAGAAGCTCCTGGCAAAATAGGCAAAGCATTTGCAGGGGCACGATTGTTTGGTTCCAATTGTGTAGCTCCTCCAAAGTTAATACCAGTCCTGCCATCCTGGGAAGAATAAAACCTTTTCAATTATTTTCAACTAATTATTAAAAATCTTGCAAATGTTGGGGACGGTAAACATACTCTTGCATTCCACTGTGGAGGAACAGTTGGAATTTGCTGCAATGGATAGCTGAAGGAAATGAACATACATCATAGAAATTAGAAAATTCTGATACACAAACTTCAAAAACCGAAGTAATGTTTCACATACAAAACATGCATGTGTTATCAAGATAATGTGAAAAGTCTTATCTCATATTACCGGCTAAGACAGTTGGTTCTAGTACTAGAATAAAGAGCATGTCTTGATAGCCAAGTTTTGCAAGAAACTCTTGGCATTTAATATATCAGAAGGTCATAATAGCAATACAAAGATAGAACAAGAACGTGATTTTGGTCAATCTTCTTTTTTTGCCTTAGTGGCTTAAGACGATGACATCAGACCAAGAAGAACATAGCCTCAACTCAAGCGCTCAACCTTTATCCTCGTTGAAGCGACTTGGCAGACATTGTAAAATAGATTAAAATATGGAAAAATGGTCAGTTTAGCAATAAACATAACATGCTATTACCCGGAATTGCTTGCAAATGGAAGCATGCCATCCATTTCACTCATCTCAAGAAACTGTGGGCTTGATGGCATGTCTCTTGGAGGAGATAAATTTGGTAATTCACAAATGGATGACAATAAATCTGAAATTTTAGCATCCATAAGGTCGGGACTGCCGGATTCCATCAATGGAGAGGATGCCATCAAATGAGGGGGCGGAATTATAGGAGAGGACGCCATCACATTGGAGATGTCTGCTCCTGTATGGTTAGAAGCATAGGATGGATTTGCAGGACCACTATTAGACACAATGCTCTTCACTGTCTGTGCAACCTGAGAATTTTAGAAATCACATTTAGTTAGCAAGAATTATTTCACATCAGTTAAGCATGAACATGGTATAGAAAGTTCCATGGGTAACACCTTATCAAAGGATTCGGCAGCTAGTATAGCAGCCTCAGGGAACCTAGAGCTGAAAGCTTCAAAAAACATACTCCACCACTCTTGCAGAAATCCTTCAGGAGTATTGATAGCTGAAACAATATCACAGAATCAAAAATTAGTACTCCAAAGAACTGTATCACATTAACACATCACATCAACTTCGTTATACATCTCTCCTCTCTCTCTACGTTACTGAAGGACAGTTAATACAGTACTTTCAAAACATGGGCGGCTCGACTATAAGGCCAGTAAAGCAATAGATTGGGCCCCAACTTCTTGGGGGGGGCCGTTTTTTCCTTAAAGATGTGTTGTATATGTATTATTAAAAACAATATGTGTACACTTAAATTTAAAAAGAATTTTTGGAGCGAAAGTACGATAACTTTAATGTGAGGATAGTAATAATTAGAGATTGGAATATTTTTTTTATGAATTGTTATTGTTTGCCTCATTTATATCCTAGTAATAATGAGGGCCCGCATTATTATTTATATACTTACATTTTTCATTCTCTCTTTTACTACATTTATTCTCAATATTGAAAAGTCTCTCAATCGTCAACTTACCGCGGCTTATAAGTTGTCTTCTTCAAAATATAAAGTATTACAACAACCAATCATTATATTGAAGCAACGCAACACTTTTCGATATAATTATATCAACTTATCTTGTTCTATAGTTTCTTACTCTTTGATTTCTGCTACTATCTATTATTTCTTGTGCTTCGATTATCTTATTTATATATGATAGTTACTGCTCCTTTTTAGACTACTTTATCATGACTTATTTGCTTTCGTGACTTTCATTTTCATACTCCATTAAATTGATTGTCCTTATCTGACCTTTTTTTGTCATACTTTCTCTTGAGCTAAAAGTCATTGGGAAATAATCTCTCTACCTTCCAAGATAGAGAAAAGTACATCGTACACTCTACCTCCCCAGACCCCACTTTGTGGGTTTTTACTGGATATGTTGTTGTTGTATATCAACTTATCAAATTCTTGAGCTGATTTTATAATTCTACCTTTATTTTATATTTTTTTTCATTAAAAATTTGTTGTTGACATTCTTACTTAGGGCCTCTCTCTGAAATTTAGCTTTATACCCCCAATCTTGTTGAGACAGCCCTGTTTCAAAAACATCCAACACATGCATCAAAGAGAGCGACCTCAACTTATTATCAAATTTCCAAGAACAACAAGATCAACAATCTACCTATGGTCATATATAAGAATTACAAAACTAGGCATGAGAATTTTACGACCCTCTCAGGTAAAGAACAATCGTTACTAGAGCACATATCTTAATTCATCATAGGATCAGCTTTTAGTATTTGATTAAAAGAATAGAATTCATTAAAAGGAGATACTTACCAACAGGATCTGGATTAGTAAGAATTTCTGTTGCGAATACCTCACGACTCTGACGGAAACCTCTCTTAGTCATGTAATCAAGAATGACAAGTTCAAGTCTGAAAAACACAAACAAATAAAAGAAAATCATGACAAAAAACAGTCAAACAAAGGGAAAAGAATCACATACATGAAAAATCAAAATAAAAGTAGACAAGCACAGAGTATCAATCATTAAAAATGTACGTATAAAATAACTGGTGAACACATAAAAAACTTACGAGCGTCTTGCCTGCAAACTGGCCATGATCACCAGAAAACTTAATCACAGAAAAGAGAAGGGGAAAGATGAAGGGAAAGATTCTCAAGAACCAAAATCTCAGTTGGATTACAGTAACAAGAATGCAGAGAGAGAGATGAAAGAGAGTTGGAAGTGAGAGAATGAAAGAGTTGAGGTGAGAATGAGGTGGTGGAAATGAAAGCTGGAAGCTTTGTAGCAAGTGAAGTAGCGAGTGAAAGTACCATGCAAAAATGAAAGGAAAAAAAATAAAAAATAATATATATATATATATATATATATATATATATATATATATATATATATATATATATATATATATATATATATATATATATATATGGAGTATATATATTGGGTTTTAAAAGGAGAAGAGGAGAGAGAGAAATGGTGGTCATTGGACAATGGTGAAAATGATTTGAGTGATAAGATTTTACGAGTAATTGTGAGATCTTTACACAAACAAACGACCGAATTAATACATTGTTTATTCTTTCTAATCGTTATACATGAATTATACAACATGAATTATACATCGATTATACATGATTACACACATAATATACATGAACTATACATATAAGTGAACAACTATTTATATTAATTCTTCATTGGAACAATGCGCAGAATTTGAAGCTCTGCTATTTCTCTTTTCATCCTTCCCCTTTTTCTCCCTTTTCTTTTTATTTTCTCCTCATTTTTATTTAACCCTTTAACTCATTGTTTACCACTTTTTTCTTTCTTTTTGTTGCTTTTGGTGAAAAACCTCAATTGTTTTTAATTTTTTGTGTGCTTATGTCTCTCTCTTCTTCCTTGGGTGGAGGGGGAGGGAGAAAAAAAATTAGTTAATCAAATAATGTAAGCACTAAAATTTTAATTTTCTTTAACAAATTCATTTACACTGTAAATATAAAAATAAAAAAATAAAAAGAAGATTCCCACTGAGTCTTGTTCTTTTTCACTTGTTATCCTTTGAGTATTTTACCTTTTTTTATGGTATAGTAGTATTTACTAAAATAATAAATAACAAAATAAAAAGGAATTAATGCATTTTAGAGGCAAAGTCAGAATAGAAGCCAATTCTAAGAAGGAAGCAAAAGAAGAAAATGAAATGAAGTGTTTTTTAGGTGACAAAAAGACAATAGTTTTTACTGCACTACTTAAACCTCCGAAGCTTCGAACCAAAAGAGGTGACGATAAAAGTTAGTGAACCTTCTTAAATTTGAGCTAATCTAAAGTTACTTTTTCACAATTGGACAATCACTCATTAATTTTGTGCAAGTACCTTTTCGCTTTCTAAGCAATTTTTGCTCTGAATTCAACGCAAAGTTCTGTACCCACAAACTCATCTCTCCACAAGACGGTTAAAACTCATAAATATCTCAACAAGAAACAACCCCCATCCCCTCTTTTTTTTTAAAAATTTTAAAATGTACAAATTGACAGTATAATTTAAAATTATTTTTTTAAAATTAAAAAAAAAAAGGAAAAGGGATTTGTCAATCAATTAAAAAAAAGGTTTAAGGGTGTGATCTAATTTAGATACTTGTAATACTTGAGATTCTGCGAGTGAAGATAATAAATTGATGCTAACTACCTACCATTTTCGGAGGTGATACAGTTATTTTTATTTAATCCCATTATATTTATTCAATTTGGAGAAAGATAATGGTATTGAACAAATTTATGCTTGACAAATTGTGACTGTTGATAACATAAATTAAAGGCGTGATATAATTTACATCTTTATTTTAGTTGCTACCTACCATTTCCTAAGGTTATAAGGGTTTTTTTATTAAAAAAAATTAATCCCATCAATTAATATTGAAAATCAAATAGTTACCCAAAAAAAAGGGGAATAATATCACATGGCATTGAGATTGTGCGACTCTTATTACAATCTATATGCAACAACTAAGATGATATATCATTGGTAAGAAATTAAACTATTGTTAACCAATTACCGTTTTTATTTAAGTAATTGGATTGCCTACTAAATTTCATGAGAATAATTGATTTTTAACAGTAACTTAATAATTGGTAGAATTGTCATGTGCAAATTACGAAATTCAAGAAGCTCATTAGCTCAAATCATGTTAGGAAACCATTGGGGTATGGTGGAAGGTAGGGGTGTACATAGACCGGGTTAATTCGGATTTTACAATTACCAAATCAAACCAATTGTGTCGGGTTATTAAATCCAAAGACCAAACCAAACCAATAAATTCGGGTTTTTCAATATCGGTTTTTCTTTGGTTTTTTCGGATTTTCGGGTTATTCGGGTTTTTCCGAAATTTTTTTCCGGTAAAATCTTCGTAGAACAAAATATATAACGTATGCTCAAAATATTTCTTTAATCATAGTAAGATACAACTATATAAAGTATTTTTCAAGAAAATAATACAAAATATGAGATATGTCATGACTCATGACATTATCCTAAAATATTCAACAATAAAAAATAATAAAATTATGTACTATAAATATTGCTAATTAAAAAGTCATAATAAAAATAAACATAATCTAAAAGCACAAATTCATGCTAAACTAGATAGACTAATGAGGGAGTATTAGTTATATGCCTAAAAGCTAAAGAAAAATAAAAACATGTTATGTATTTTTATCTAAATTATTGCAAAATAAAAAACAGACATTTAATATATTCCCGTTAGTAATATTGAATTGAAGGTCTTTTGTTAGCAATAGTATTAACTGCTAGCATTATTTAATTTACTAATATTAATGACTATAAAACTTATTGGAGCATTCAAAAGTTCTAAATCAAACCTTGAAATAATACCTTAAAAGATAAAATTATGAAATTTTTTAAGAAATATTTATAAATTACATTACAATAACTATATTTATATATTAAATATATCTAAAATTGCTATATATGTAAGCACATTTTGATCTTGAACTTCATTAGATGGATGTTAAGACAGCGTTTCTCAATGGTGACATTGAGGAAACAATTTATATGGTGCAACCTGAAAACTTTGTTTCGGATGAATCAAAGAAAAGGGTTTGCAAATTAAAGAAATCCATCTATGGGCTCAAGCAGGCTTCCCGTCAATGGTATTATAAGTTTCATGCAGTCATTACATCTTTTGGTTTTGAACCGAATGTTGCTGATGACTGTATATACCATAAGTTCAGTGGGAGTAAGTATATTTTTCTAGTTTTATATGTCGATGACATACTACTTGCCTGTAACGATATAGCATTATTTCATGAAACTAAGAAATTTCTTTCAAAGAAATTTGAAATGAAAGATCTTGGTGAAACCTCTTTTGTATTAGGAATTCAGATACAACGAGATCGCTCCAAAGGTGTTCTCGGTCTGTCACAAAAGGGCTATATCAATAAGGTTCTTAAAAGATTTGGCATGCAGGATTGTAAACCAGGCAACACCCCTGTTGCTAAGGGAGACAAGTTTAGTCTCAAACAGTGCCCAAATAATAATTATGAAACTTCGGAAATGCAGAAGACAGCTTATGCTTCGGCTGTAGGTAGTCTGATGTATGCTCAGGTATGTACACGACCTGATATAGCATACATTGTTGGGATGCTGGGCAGATATCTAAGCAATCGGGGAATGGACCATTGGAAGGCAGCCAAAAGGGTCATGAGGTACTTACAGAGAACAAAGGATTACATGCTTACATATCGGAGATCGGACCAGCTTGAGACCATCGGGTATACCAACTCCAATTTTGTTAAAGAAAGAGTACAGAATGGACAATTGTGCATAGAGCACATAAGTACAAACTCCATGCTTGCGGATCCGCCTAATAAGGGATTGACACCAAAAGTATTTCATGAGCATATTGCTTGTATGGGTGTCAAATCAGTTAAGGATTATGAATTTTAGTGGGAGTTTGTATTATACAATTATGTATTGTCCATTACATTCAGTAATTCAGTTTAAGGTTATATCTGCAGATATAAAAAGTATAGACAAATATGATAAGGTAGTAAGATTATCTAAATATTAACATAATATTCTGTTTTAAGGAGCATCAACTATTAATTAAGCTGGAGTTAAAAGATATGAGCAATATTCGATTTTTCAGATTTCTAGATTTATAGTACTCCAGTAAGTAATTTGTTGCAAGCATATCAAAAGATAGGAAGGACAGGCAGCAAAAGTACATGTCATGACTCATGACTCATGATCCAATTCTACAAAAGAATGTTCGGGTCAATTTTGACTTGAGAGTCGATATGGGTTTGAGTACGGGTCATAAAATTACCAAATTCGATACAACTTCTCCAAGAATACATATGTCAGATAAACTCTCTCTATTATTTAGTTCTTGTTATGCTTTACTAAGAGAATTGAGAAACTATTCGTCCAAAATATAGGATGAAGAATCAACCCATTTGGTTGAATCTCAGCCAATTTTTAACCCACTTTCTTTTATGGATCAGCTTGGGTTTAATCATTCTTATATGTCAGTCATCTAACTTTCTACACATAGGACAAGTTACGTAAATTTGGATAAATGTTGATCCACTATAAGCTAACAGTGTATGAGTTGTTTATTCCCTTTACCTCTCTTCGACTTTATCACTCGAGGAAAACTATTTTTCTATAATGCGGTGCAGGACTAATTTGCACGTCCTCAATTATTTTATCTAGGGGTGTCAATAAACTTTTAAATAAAAAACGGCCGAACCTAACCGAATCATATCAAACATATTATTAGATTTTTTTATAACCGTACCAAATAATAAGATTAGTTTTAAATTCTATAAAAATAAATCAAAAAAACCCAATCGAACCACATAAATATGAAACATATATTTTATATATTACGTTTAAAACTAACAAAGCATTAAAATATGGGCCTTGGAATTTTGAAAATGGCTACAATTAACCAAGTAATTAACACCCAAAGATTCCAACTTTTAAATCTATTATGTTATGTTTATTGAAACTAAATTAGTTCCAACATTTTAAATAGCAACTAGCTAGCAAGCCACAAGCTATTAGATATTTTTTCCTTCATATGATTTAGATTTCTCTTGTTGGATGCTAATTTTCTAATAAACTCTATTTTTGGGTCACAACTTGATTAGTATCTTTTCCGGAAACAGCCTCTCTACCCTTTCTGGGTTAGGGGTAAGGTCTGCGCACATCCTATCCTCCGCAGACCCCACTAGTGGGTATGTTATTGTTGTTGTCTTTCCACCCGTTTGAGTTATATTTATGTTATATTTGCTTAATTTATTTTACGCTACCATAGAATAGTGGGATGAATCTCTATTATGTATATCTTGATTCATCACTTTTTTAAATAGTAAAAGTGTCTCTAAAATTTTGCCAAAGTCCTATACAAGTACACATTTATGGCGTTCTGACTTCTACTAGGGACTCTTACATGACGTTTAAAAAAAATACCGAAAAATTAATCGAATTGTACCGATATCGAAGAAAAATCAAGATGATTGGACTGATTCCGAAAAGTCTAATTTTGGTTATATAAAATGGAAGACCCGAAAAATTAGTATAGTACTAATTTTATAAAATAACTTGACTGAACCGAACCATTGACACCCCTAATTCCAACACCCACATCCCTCCTCTACCAGAAAAAGTAGGCGATAACACTTACTCATCAAAGCTTAAGACAGAAAGAGAAAAATCAATTAAGTTTTTTAATTGTATTCAATCGCAAACATAATCTTTACCGTCTTCATTCAAACTTCATCAATTGTTAAACTATGCCCGCAAGTTCAAAACTAAAGCTGCATGTAGCTCTAATAAAGGGATTCCTTAGAGTGACTTTTTTGAAATAGTTAACTCTCAATAAAACGTTGGTTTTAATACAATCTCTCATGTCAAGCACCTTCGTAGAAGATTTTGAAAATTGTAATCAAATACGCACTAGTAATGCAGCATTTTATGCCAGAAACTAGAAGTAAGAGTATAGAATTTCACGGCAGAATAATGCTAGAGAAAGAACTCTTATGATCCGTTAAAATTTGAATAGAATAAAATTAAGTTCTAAAATTTCATCGTTAGTTGGGGGTTTCGATTCTGAAAAATATAGCACGACTAGTTCAAATTCAATGGAGGATGATCGAAGAGACCAAAATTCTATCTCTTCCCTATGGCGAGAGGTTTTTCTTGTATCAAGAGTTTGTTGGGGAGGCTAGGGAAGATAGATTCGATCGAGAGGCAATGCTTATGCCTCTTCTTATCGATAGGATTACCATCAACAATAATCCTACTAAAATATGTTACTATGTTTTATTTATTAATCTCATGAGTTATACTTTATTGATCTCCAATGAAAATCCTATCGATGAAACAACATTTGAAATGGGCTATAAGACCAGTCTGTCTAGTTTTTTAAGCAGTTTATGCAAAATATCCATTGAGCTTAAAATAATTACCCTTTCTTATGAAAACTATTTACAATATATACCTAATCAATTTAAACTAATTACCTCTACCCACTCACCCATCTCTCATTTGGCTTAGCTTGATTTGCTTGGCTTGGCTCGGCTTGGCTCGGTTTAGTAGCTTATTCGACTTCATTTGGTTGGCTTTGGACTGGGTATTAAAAAAAATATAGGTAGTGGGCAAACTATGTAGGCAGTGGCGGGTAAATATTTTGTCCCGCCTGGGTATTTGTTAAAGACCCCCAAAATAGTGCAAGAAACTAACTGAACCATAACTATATAAATAATTGGATCAAAAGGTAAAATATGGAACCTAGGCCTCCCCTATCTTGACAAAAGATGACTTTTAGGTATATGTCATTGAGAATATTTGATTCTGCTTTTAGAAAACAGAACACTCTCTACGAGTTTATACTTACTGCTATAACTTTGTAATAATACTAGTTTTAATAGAATTATCAAACAAACAAGATTCGAGTATTATAATAAATCCTCAACTCATTGTAATTCTACGATCCAAAAGATAATATTATATTGAATGATAGCTTAAAAGATTTGGAACTTCCTTGAAAACAACTTATGGTTTGTATTAAGAAACCTTACCTTTGAAGAAAAGAAAGCAAAAGGAACCACTTTTCCTCTGGCATACATCAACTTGGTTAGCTTATGGCTCCTAAGAAAGACAGGCATCTTCTTATCTGTAGGGAATAGGAATAGAATCACAGGAGAAAAAATAAATAAAAGAGAGAATACAGACCAAGGGCAGGAAGCCCTCATATATACATAATGATTTTCAGTAACATTTGTCGTGACTAAAGAAGAGAAATATGAAATTCTTGTTGCAGCTTCCTTGCTGTGCGTGTTTCTGCTTCATTAAGCAGAAAAAGGGAAAGTCGAAGGAGAAGGAACCGAAGGAAAATTAAAAGAGCTGTTCAGTTCAGGAGCATTTTACAGGACCTTGGTTGGAGGATAGCATATATTGAGCACAGGATTTACATCGCCCATTCTTTTCTTTCTCTAACAAGAAGGTCAAGGTTGAGCTTTCAATCATCAAGATAGTACCGTGCAAAATGTAATATTCTGGGAAATGTCATGACATGTAATGATAAAACCTGAGTATAAAAGCTTCAACTGGTTTTCTTGCTTTTATCTTCATCTCTAGGTGCTAAGCCTATTTCCTCCATTTGATGTTCAACAGAAACAAACCCAGTCACTGCTAGAAATCTAAAGGAGAAAAAAAAAACTATGGATTAAATATTTGCAGTAAATTCAACTATTTTCATGTCATCGAAGACTATAATAGTTCATAATAATAAGTGAATATATTTAGTAACAAAGCAAAAAGCTAGACGCTATGTTGAATAAGTAGCAGTTTTACGCGTTGTAGGCAAAAGTAGGCCTGCCACCACCCAGCAACTGCTGAAAGGGGGGAAAAGAGAGAGATAGTGGTTTCTCTAACTCTAAACTACCATGAAAAGTTGACAGTTAATTTACAGGCAAAACTAAGATAAACAGTTTCTTTGTAATGACGGCAACGAGTTACTAATCAACAAAAAGGGTAATGACCAAATGAATTCCATAACTTGTTTAATAACCGAGAAATCGCCTATAGTGAGTGGTGCACAGTTCGAAACTCGATGAATGATGGGTCCCGCCCCTCTACCTTTCTCAACTTAAATACTACTCTTATCCACTGTAAGTAGGGGTGTTCATAAAAATCCGAAAACCCGAACCAACCCGAAAATCAAACCAAACCAATCAAAAAAACCAATACTTTTTGGTTTGGTTTGGTTTGGTTTTGGTTTTGAAATTTAAAAACCAAGCAAATTTGGTTTGGTTTTGGTTTTAATTAAAAAACCCGAACTCTATTTTAAATTTATAATTACACCTATATATATGTATACTTTTATACAAAGTTTTTAAAAAATTTTATAGTAATATTAATCATTTGCACTTTTAGTACAGTTCTTTACCTTTACATTTTAGTTTAACTGGTAGTTTTCTTTTGTTAAGTGTAAGAATCTATTTCATGTTAAAAATAATATGTTTTTAATTGAGTCCTTAAATTATTCACCACTATTTGATTCAATTACCATCAATATAACTTGGTAAATAATAGATTTTTCAAAGGGCAATTGATTTGATAGTGTTACGTTGAAAATGTGGTCGCCGAAATATGTGTTTGGTAGTGTATGTCTTATATTTAAGAAAAATATCGAAAAAATCGACTTAGTTGGTTTGGTTTGGTTCTAATATTTGAAAAACCGACTTACTTGGTTTGGTTTCTTTTTAGGGAAAAATCGATCAAACCGAACCACGAACACCCCTAAATGTAAGGTTCGAATTCGTGATGTGCGCCTAACCAATACATCACATGTTGCGCTCTTACCACTAGACTAAAACCCCGGCGGGCCAAAATGAGTTCCACGACTGGATGAAGCAAAATACTCGCCCAAAATAAAACACATAACTTTAGACTGATCCACACTGGGATGAGTGAGGCTAGCACAAGCTTCACAACTATTTTCTTTGACGAGTTGTGACAACATGAAACAATTTGGATCCAACAAACTACAAGATGGCAGAATGTAAACTTAGGTACTACTGACCTAGATTTGTAAAATAAGAGCTGAAAGTCAAACATCTATTCAACCTTAACATAGAGGTTTGTCCTTTACTTGCATTTACAACAAACAGAATGCATTTTTACTTCATACTCAATCAACATATCAGATTCATGTCCAATATCGGAAACCAGGCAAGTTATCTCCCCTTCTCACCATTAACCAGAGGATCGATCAGAAGATTCTTAGATTTCAAAATTGAAAATTTCAATAATAGAACATTAAAGTTTCTACTTTCTACAAAAGAATATCAAGTCATAAAAGATTTTCTAGTCCAAAAATTTTACTACTACACTACGCAACAAGGTCAAACACGCATTAATGAACAATCTAATTAACAGACAACAAGACCATGTCAGCTAACAAACAACCTTTAGTTTCTCCATAGTACTTTTGACTCTCCCAGTTAATATTTGTGTCTCTGCATTTAGTAGCAGCAGATAATTCATAGAGTCAAATCACCTCCGTAATAACCGGTTATTTACTTATTTATACAAATCCTTTTATCTAATAATACAAGTTTAGGTAACAAATCCAAGTACATTCACATGTAGGCAAAAGCAACAATACAAAAATAGAGCTCAAATGTCAACATTGAACCGTAAAAGCTGAAACATACCTGCTAAGAAGTACGAAGAGGGTTCCACTTATTAAAAAGAGGAACGCAACATGGAGAGTCAAAGACAAGTCACTTGAGGAAAAAGCCAAACCCAACATAACAGCAAGACACAAACCCAGCATCAAAAATGACATCTTTAGCGTATTCCAAGTAGGAGCCTGAATCCAAAGGCAAAAAAAACAGTAACTTGAATCAATGAATTTAAGGATTAATTGAATTGTAAATAAAAGAACAAGAACAATGAGGAGAAGGGGGTTGTACAGACGTTGACTCCTGGAGCCAAAGCTCCGACTAATACTGCTTGTGCTGATGATACCTCTTCTCTACTTGATTCTTTCGACTCCATTTTTTGTGATTTTGAGAGTGATGGGATCTGATTGTGATTTTTTTCTTAACCTCCAAAAACAGGAAGAAAATAACGAGGAAGATTTGGGAATTGTGATACCCAGTAAATTCGATCAGCTACACTTGGACCCAAACTAACTTGGACCCATTCCAGTTATTTTTTAAAAATTAATCCAAATAGCCGATCACAGACGCTTAAACAAAAAATAGCCGGTGAGTAGGAGTGCCAAACATGTGGGTCGGGTTGCATATGATTTGGGTTAAATGGGTAAGAAAGCTGTATCCGTTTTTTGTACCACATTTTAATTTGTGTCCGTTTTGTCTTTCTGTTTGCAAGCGTACCTGTTTTTTCACATAACTTCAGCTTGCGGGACTGAAGTATTTCTTTTGTATTGGAAAACTTCAGCATAAGTTTACTTAAGCCGTTTCCAGCTTAAGTTGTCCATTTATAAAATAAACACTTAAGTCATTTTTTAAAAAGTACGGATGCAAACAGAAAGACAAAGTGGCTACAGGTTAAAAGGGGTGCCCTGCGCCCCGTGCAATTTTTACAATAAAAATGAGCAAATTATCCGACCCGACCCATATTTATATGTATAAAAAATGGTTACTCGGCGGATAATATGGGTAACCGTATTATCCATCACTTCTTCCATATGATCACTTTTGGGTGAATTCTTAGTCTCCCTAACTTGAGGAGCCCCTAATTTTGAGACTTTACAAATGTAAAAGTTAGACCCATTGGTTATCCATTTTCTGAATGGATAATATGATTTTTATCCATATATGACCCATTTTAAAAATAAAAAATTCATTATCGAACTAATTTTTTAGTGAATAACATGGGTGGTTAACTATTTTATTTTAACCATTTTGCCACCACTACCGGTAAGATATAATATATGCATAATTTATGTATTATATACATATAAATGGATATAATCAATATATAATTTATATATATGATTAGAAAAAGTAAAAGATAATATGGTCAATTAATGGCATAAAGATCTTATTTTTTGACTTCTTAACTAATAGAAAAGGATGAAAATAAAAGAAGAGAAAGATAAATTACATGCTTTGTTTTTTTACATGAATTTTATTTGAAAAAGAAAAGGTTAAGTTGTTCTAGTGAAAGTCACTATTTTACTTGAAATAGTCCTTACATAATTTTTTCAACTAAAAATTCTTTATTTTAAATTGAAGTAATATTTCAAGCGGTGTTCTAAAAGGATTTCTTGGGATACGTCACGGGGTTCATCTCGCGATGGGGTATTATTGCACCGAGGCTCACACGTGGGACTTACTTCTGACCCGGGACCTGCTCGGACCGGACCGGTACAACCCGGAATCGGACTGGATCGATAGAGGGGGCCGGGCTTGGCTGGGTTCAAAGGGGTAGGGGGTTGGTCCGTTAACAATTTTTTCTTCGGAACCGGACCGGACCGGCCCGGTACGATGAACAGTACCGTGAACCGGTACAGCCCGGACCGGACCGGTCCGGTTCAACGGTAACTTTTTTTTTTAAAAAAAAAAATTGAGTTGATGGGGCCCACATTTCCGTTGGCAACGGCTACAGATCCGTTGGCCAACGGATTTCTTGCAAAATGGCCATTTTTCATTTTTTTGTATTTATTAAATTACAATATTAACCCTTCTTAAAATATATAAATACCACTCATTTCTTCTTCATTTCTTCATTCAAAAATCTTATCTCAATCTCAATTCTCAAATTATCAATCTATCTCTTCCCTTCAATTTGCAAGATTACATATTTTATTTGTTACTCTTTTCCCGAATTTAATTTATCGCAATTTGTCATTCGGAATTCGAAGCTTGAAGTTTAAAATTGAAATACTTGCTTGAAGTTTGTTCGTGGTAACACCGGATTTGCGTAATCAAGTGCTCAATTTATTGTCAAATTCGGTGCACTCCCTCCAACTCTTTCTCTTATTTAATATTTTAATTCCATATTTGATTATATTTTAATTTTGATTATATTTTAATTTTTACAATATGTTTAATGTTGCTAAAAGAGCGTGTAGAAAAGTTACTGGTAGGGGTGGAAGTAAAAAAAGAGGTAGTCCTGTAGCTTCTGGTAGTAATAGTAATGACCCAATAACACATGTTTCTGAATCATCGCCTAATTTGCAAGATGTAGAGATTGATTATGAACAATTACAAGAAGATTATGGAATATAAGATAATGAAATTGGAACAGAAGAGATACCACCTACACCTAGTAGTGGAAATGTTGGTAGTATTAGAGTTGAAGTTGCTAGTGCTATAAGGGGTAGAAGACCACCAGTTGCTCCAACTTATACTCGTAAAAAAAGAAGTCCGGTTTGGAAATTTTTTGAAATAATAGAAGGTACTGATAGAGTTAAGTGCAAACTTTGTAATGAAACTTTTAAACATTTGACCGGAGGTAATTTAGGGGGGACTGGGACACTTACTAGACATATGTCGGCTATCCATCCTATAGAATGGGGAGTTAATGGGGATGGAAGTCAAACAATTATTAACCCTACTACTGGAGGTCTATTAAAATATAATAAAATGAGGGATCGGGAGGAACTAGCAAAAATAATTACTTTGGGTTGTTTACCTTTTTCTTTTGCTTCTTCATCGTATCTTATTACGTATATTCAAAGGATTTACAATCCTTTATTTAAAGGTGTCCCTAGAAGTACTTGTAGAGCAGATATCTTTACACTTCATGGACAATATCAAACATACATACGTTATTTGTTTAGTCACCTTCCTTCTAGAGTATGTCTAACTTCTGATATTGGTCATGCTGTTAATGGAAATGATTATTTGACAATTACATGCCATTGGATAGATGATAATACTTGTATGCAAAAACGTATTATCGCTTTTAAATATGATGAAGATCAGAGTCATACTTCTACGTTTATAAGTAGTACAATTGTTGATGTTGTTGAATTTTATAATCTAAACCAAAAAGTTTTGTGTATGTCTTTTGATAATGCTTCAAACAATAATGCTGCAGTTTCAATTTTAAAATTACATTTGCAACCACCTCTTGACGATATTTTTCATGTTAGGTGTGCATGTCATGTTTATAATTTAATTGTTAAAAGTGGCCTTGATTTTTTTTTCAGTTGAGATTACTCATGTTAGAAGAGCAGTTGGTGTTATTCAGGGAAATAATAGACAATCTAGAATAAAAGAATTTAAAACAAAGTGTATGCAGTATAACCTTACACCTAGATTCATGCCAGACGAAGTTGTTACTAGATGGAATTATACATATATATTTTTAAAATGTTGCTACAAATATAGATTTCCTATAACTGAAGTTGCTAATGCACATTGTACTGATCCTAGGCGTATGTTAACAAGTGATACTTGGGATGTCATTAATGATATTGTTAAATTTTTACATAAATTTTATACTGCTACTGTTGTGTTTTCTGGCGCATATTACCCAACTGTTACTACGGCTTTAGTACATATAGCTGAAATTTCTTTGCTACTATATGAATTTTAGAAGAAAGAAAAATATATGGATGTTATTGTAAGTATGCAAGCGAAATTCAAAAAATATTTCTTTCCAATTCCTCCAGTTTACTTAATTGGTGCAGTTTTAAATCCTTCTATTAAAATGTCTGATTGTCACCAATTAATGAATGCTTTATATACTTATATGGAGATTGGAGAATCTGAAACCCCAAATTTATATGATTCTATGAACAAACTAAATGAATATTTGCAACAACTATATAATTATTATGCAAATGAATGTGATAATACTGCTCGTGCTTCTGACAATGTTAATTCCGCTATGCAATGTAGCGGTTCTTCTAATGTGGATGATGAAGGCCTTGATAGTTTTAATATTTTTTCTACATTTTCTAACACTCAAACCAGTAGCAGGAATATTGATGAGCTTCAATTCTACTTGCAGAAGCAAAAGGAGCCTCGCACAAAGGACTTTTCACCGTTGGGATGGTGGCATGAAAATGCAAAGCAATTTCCTGTTCTTTTCGCTATGGCTCGTGACGTGCTGAATGTGTCAATTTCTACCGTTGCATCGGAAAGTGCATTTAGCTAAGCAAGACAACAACTTGGAGACACCCGCCACTCATTGGGAAGCAATGCTTTGGAAGTTTTAGTATGTTTAAGAGATTGGATTAGATCGGAACGAAGAAATCAAGGAAAGGAAGATGTTGATAGCCCAGAAGACGAAGAAATTGGAGATATATTAACCCATGGAAACCCATCGGAATTTAACTCCCCGGAAGAAGGTCAATCAGTTCATATTGATTATAATGAACTTGCTAAGGCGATGCAAAACATTTGAAATTACTACTTCACTAGTTTACTTGTTAGAAAAAATGTAAACATTTTATTTTCTACTTATTAATTTGAAATTGAGAAATAAAGTAGCACTTGCAATAAGTGCAAATTTTTCCCATCTTACTTGTGTTTATGATTTCATTCAATGATTACAAAGTATTAACATGAATATAACTTAATAGTTATATTTAATTTAAAAAAAATTGAAAATATACTAAACTCGGCCCGGCCCCTTTCAACCCGTAACCCGTATGGTTCAATTTTAACCCGAACTAACCAGGCCCCTTAAGAATCCGGTACTATTCGATCCGGCCCGGCCCGAAACCCATATGGGTCGGACAAAATTCGACCCGGCCCGGACCGGTTGACCCATTAGCCACCTTTACTTGCGCCCCATGTGCTCGTTCATGTGCCTAATATACTCCAAACGTCCATCGCTCGCAACTCACCTACCAGTTCCTAACGCTATCATGCTTCAAATTTCTTAGTTAGCGAGGTTGACCCTAAAAAATCTTTTAAACAAAATAAATGATTAAAATTCTATTCATCTCTAAAAATATGAAAATCAAGATTAACCCAAAATAATGAGGCAAAGTATTGCATATTTACCAATTGAGAATATTGAAAATTGAATATCATTTGAATAGCGAAAAATTTATAATTTTTTTATTATAAACAATTATACTTAAAGAGCAATAATTAAATTACAAAATTGATGATGTTTACTGATTATTAACTATTAAAGAGATATATTATGTAGTTTGATAATATCTTCAAAAATATTATGATTTTTTAATCATTTGAAAGATAAGATGTTATAGTTAATTTTTATCTCATAGTAACTTTAACACTACTGCATTATTTATATCTATACAAATTTCTAGATGTTTTATTTTGTTTGAGTTTTATTTCTAATTTACTTAAAATTTTGGATTTATATATATATATATATATATATATATATATATATATATATATATATATATATATATATATATATATATATATATATATATATATATATATTAAAAGCACGAAGACCCTTAGCGAAATATCGTTCGCTTTTTCACCCTTTAAAATAAATTTAAAATTGGATAAAATTGTAATTATAATTTAATTATTTTTCTAATATTTATAACTTTAAATTAATTAATTTTTTCTTATTAACTATGTAAAAATTCCTAATATTGAGGAATCTGATATTTAGTCAGATTTTACTTAGATAATTTTTCTGTATTTAGTGTAACTATTTTCTTTACCTATAACCCTTCCATGTTTCCAGGTTTTGCACGTTAGGAATTGTAATGAATTGCAAAGTTTTTGTCTTCGTGCATGTTTTCAAATTCAAATTCTTTAACATATGCTCCATATTTTTTGCTGAGTAGCATAGTCCTTTTAGAATCCATTTATAATAAGTAATTTCATTACAATCTTAACCCCCTACTTATATATATATATATATACATATACATATATATATATATATACATATACATATATATACACATATATACATATACATACACACATACACACACACACACACACACACACACACACACACACATATATATATATATATATATATATATATATATATACACACACATATATATATATATACACATATATACATATATACACACACACACACATATATATATATATATACATATATATATATGTGTGTGTGCGCGCGCGCGCGCGCGCGTCCCTGGATAGAAAAATAAAGCTTAATCCAAAACGAAAAAGAGTTAATAAAAGATATAGCGATTGAATAATACCTTTGCGATAATAATTTAATATTTAGATTTAATTTTATAACTCAAATACAATTTTTAATATAATACTTATGTAACTTTATAAATTTATATTTATTGAGATAAAGTACACGCATAACGCGCGTATCCTAAAACTAGTATGTATATATGTATGTTGTATATATATATGTATAGTAGTTACTTATTAATTTATAAATTAAAAAATTAAAGATACATGGGGCTTGCACCCCATGTCCCAGGACTCATGCCTCGTCCTACATTAAGTAAAATGTCATGATTTATTGTAATGACCCAACCAGTCATTTCGAGAGCTACAGCCCCGTTCCCCCGTTTGTTCTGCTTTATTTATGTTCTTCAGTTGTATTATGTCTTACCGGGTCAGATAGTTCGGGTTCGGAGTGATTTTGGAGTGAATTGAGACACTTAGTCTCTTAGGTGAAGGTTTAGGTTGAAAAAGTTAACCGCATATTGACTTATGCATGAACGATCTGAGTTTTGAATTTTTATGATTCCGTTAACTCCGTTAGGTGATTTTGGACTTGGGAGCGCATCCAGAATGTGGTTTGGAGGCCCGTGGTATAATTAGGCTTGGATTGGCGAAAGTTAGAATTTTAGAATTTTGGTCTGCAGTGAAATTTTTTATATCGGGGTAGGAATAGAATTTTAAAAGTTGGAGTAGGTTCGTGGTATCATTTTAAACTTGTGTGAAAAAATTTGAGGACGTTCGGATATGGTTTGGCGGGTTTTGGCATCGTTTGTGGAATTCAAGAGTTTAGAAGTTCTTAGGCTCTAACCCAAGTATAATTTAGTATTTTGATATTGTTTTGAGTGATTCGAAGGTTCGACTAAGATCGTATGATGATATGGGACGTGTTGGTATGTTTGGTTGAGGTCCCGAGGGACTCGGGTGAGTTTCGAGTAGTTAATGGAGCATCTTTGGCCTTGAAGAGACTGCTGACATATGCTAATGAATTCTTCTAGTTTCCTCTTTCGCGTTCGCGAGTGGACCCTTGCGTTCGGGAAAAGTGATTTCTGAGTGGTGAGGGTTTGTTCTTCGCGTTCGCGAAGGGGAGGATGGGAACACGAAGGTGTGGTATGTGTGTGCATCACGAACGCGGGAGAGGTGTTGCATTCGCGAAGAGGAGTGAGGCAGTTGGGTACTCCAGGTCCTTGTTCAACGCGTTTGCGAAGGTTGGAGCTTGTAAGGCATCATGTTCGTGAGGCGTGTGTCGCATTCAAGAAAGCGCGAGGAATGTCGCATTCGCGAAGAGGAAAATCTCGGCAGACAGCGTTATATTCAAAATCGAAAGGTTTGAGCCCATTTTACATATTTTGAGCTAGAGACCGCTAATTTGGACGATTTTTGAAGGCATTTTCAGGGAGTTGATTGGGGTAAGTATTCCTAACTTGATTTGGTTAAATTTGATTAATATATCTTGATTTCTATCATCTAAATTGTGAATTAGTGTGAAAAATTAGGGACAAAGGTGATGAGTTCTTGAGATGGAATTTTTAGGTTTTGAAGGGGATTTTACAGTCGGATTTGAGTAGAATGGGCTTTCGGGTTTTGTAACTTTTGTTGGATTTCAAGATGTGGACCCGAGGGCTGGTTATAATAGGCTATATATTTGCTATTTACGTCACAATTAACCAAGCTTTGTTGTTTTTTTTGTAATGTAAGTGTCATTAAAATGCTTTGATTGATGCTATTTGGTTTCGCATGGAATACAATATGTGAGAAAGCAAAAATGAAGTGTTTGTAGGAAAAACGTGAAGAAATCACCTACTCAAGAAGCATACGAACGCGAAAGAGCAAGTGATAGAAGTTACTCGATAACAAAACCTTCAGGGATTTCCGTTGTTAGAGCCACGGTCCGCGCCGCTGTTGGCAATAGACTGCTCCGTGGTTGGAGCCGTGGTCGTGAGCACGACCGCGGTGGTTTAGGCAAATGTCAGAAACTGAGGGGTCAAAGTGTAAAATCGGTAAAGCTTTTACAAAAACCCTATATTATGTTAGAAACTCGCCTACATCTGGGTTGGACAAATTTTGGAGGTCATTTTTGGAGAAGAAACAAGAGTGGGAGTTCATCCAACAACATTAGTGTTCTTATTCTCTTTTATTCTTTTGCAATTTATGATTATGAATCTTTTTGTAGTTTATTTTCATTGTTATGAATAGCTAAATACCTTAATCTGAGGTTTTGGTAGAACCCCTTGAGGATGACTTGGTTGTTTTATTAATATAGTTGATTTGGTTCTTAATCTCTATTTGTTCATATTTGTTTTGATTGTGGTTAGTTGAAAGGGCTCTCAATTATCCATTCCTGTTTAATATGTATCTACTTGAGAGAGAGTGCATGTTTAGGTGAATTGTATGAACAACATCACTCTCGGAGTATAGACGAGAGTCATAACTGAGGGTTTAGAGGTTGGGCTAGAGATAACGACACCTCGGGTGGAATCAAAGTGAACCGTATTCTGAGTTAGCTAGCTTATCTTGAGTAAGTGCGTGTAGTAAATTATCATAATTACTTGAGAAAGACTTATGATAGCTAGAGCGTCCATGATGATAGAGATAGCTAAATCATATTTATAGAACATATAAAACCAAGGAAATTAACAACGGGGGACGCTATTACCTTAGACCTTACTCCAATTATTTACAATTAAGTTTAGTTAATTCTCTAATGTTATTTAATTTTAGTTGTAGTTATAGAAAAATAATGACTTATGAATTATAATGTTTGAAAAAAAATTGATTGTGTGAATTAAGTAAATCCGCAGGGTGATTGATAAGTTAGTTCTCTGTGGTTCAACTTTGGGCTTAAATACTCTAATTATATTTGCAACCGCCGCGTAGTCTTTTGCGAGACTCGGTTGAGCATGATCAATCGGGTTTGAGCTAATTTTGGGTTTTGAGTATAATTTAGTAGTTTTCTTCGGGAATTGATTCCTTTAACGTATATTAATGTATTGCACTGCTTGTGACTAGATTTGGGGCGTTGGAAGGCTGATTCGAGAGGCAAGGGCATTGCGGAGTAAAGATTTGCTCGAATTAAGGTAAGTAGCAGTTGTAAATTTGGTCTTGAGGGTATGAGACCCTGGATTTTATGTCTTGCGAATATGTTGAAGGCGATGCACATGCTAGGTGACGGGCGTGTGGGCGTGCACCGAGGGGATTGTGACTTGGTACATCCCGTATAAACTGTAAAGTTGAACAGCATGTTGTTAGTTATATGCACCCCATATGTTATAGAAAGATTGACTGTAGATCATGCTAGACACCATGTTTAGGTTTTATGCCGGTATTGTTAGGACCCTTAGTGGTCATTTTGTGATGTCTTCTCGTTGTTTTCATTGATATTCCGTACTCAGTCATGTTCATGTATTCTTATATCATATCTCAGTCTCTGTCATTTTATCTGATGCATCATGTCATTTCTGTTGGGCTGATTATCCTGATTTTTGACAGCCCGGGAGACTAGAGAGATTGATGATTGAGTGAGACTGAGAGCCTTATTGTGAGGATGTTTACGGGATCGAGCTACATGTCGCAGCATGTTTCATTAATTCTGTCATGATTGGCATTGATATAGCGCTTTGGCTGAAAGAGACCCTCTGGAGTCTGTACACACCCTAGTGAGTGCAAGTACCTACTGAGTGCGAGTGCTGAGATTGTGAGGAATAAGTGGTTGTGAGGTTGGAGTGATTGGGAGGACTGAGTGACGAAGCTCAAGGGGCAAAATATGATTTCATCATTGACGCACATAATTTCCTTATATTCTTGCACTGTTGAAAGATAATTTATGTGACTTTACTTGAATTTGATTTAAATCAATTGATTTGACTTAAACTTTTTACTGAAAGCATGCCTATACTTTACTGAACTTTATGAAATAAACTGTATTTTCATAGCTCGTCACTACTTCTCAATTCCTTATTCATTTCTGTTACTTACTAAGTTGGTATACTGACGTTACTCCCCACCCCTCGTGTGAAGCTCCAGGAATAGTTGATTGGGGAAGTTGTTGATACTTGATAGTCTTCGTAACATTCTGGAGATAGCGAAGTAGCTACCCAGCGTTCGCAGCCTTGCTTTTATTCTTTCCTATCTCTCTTGAGTTGTATTTTGGATTTTAGACTATGTTAAATCTTATTATTGTCGAACCAATTCTATAAGATGCTCATGACTTAGTAACACCCCGATATTTTGGGCTTCCATTCAATATTTCAAATTGAGTTTAACTCTTGTTTTCTTTTATGAAAAAACTTGTTATGAAAAGGCTTTTAGTATATCTTTGAATGAATTATTAAAGTATTGAAAGTATCAGTTGACCTAGTATCATTGATAGGCACTATCATGCAGGTTTGCATTTAGGGTCGTTACAAGTTGGTATGAGAGCCTAGGTTATATATGTATCATGAGTCATGAGAAGGTTTAGTAGAGTTTTGCAGATCGGTACAGAGACGTCTGTACTTATCTTCGAGAGGCTATAGAACCTTTAGGAAACTTTGCATTCTTGAACTCTCATCGTGTGAATCTGTTGATACTGGTAACTAAACTTCTGTTATTCTATTCTCTCACAGATAGTGAGGACACATATTACTGGTCAGGACGGACAGTCACCAGTGCCACCAGTCAGGGCCGCGAGAGGCCTAAGTCACGGTCGAGGTCGTTGTAGGGGTAGAGGTGTAGCGCGCACATCAGCTAGGGTAGCACTTGCAGACCCACCAGTTGCCCCAGTTCAAGATCAGGTCCCAGTTGGGGATGCACCAACAAGACTGGCTCAGGAACCCGTTGTGCCCTTCGTATTCTAGGTCTTCAGGATACCTTAGCTCATATTCTGACCATGTGCACTAGTCTTGATTAGGTCGTCTATATTTCTACCACATCATCCACTTCCCAGGCCGAGCGAGGCACTCAAACTCTCGCCGTCCGTACACCAGAGCAAGTGGTACAGGGACTCTAGACACTCGGGGCACCACCAACCTAGCCAATTGCACCTGCTGAGGACTATGTGGTTTCAGTCAAGCCTGATGATGAGCAGCATAGATTGGATAGGTTTGAGAGACTTCAGACTCTGACTTTAAACGGTGTAGAAGGCGAGGATGCCAAGGTTTCTTGGATAAGTGTTAGAGGATTCTCTGTACAGCAGGTATTCTGGAGACCAGTGGGGTATCGTTCACTACCTTTTAGTTATCCGGAGTTGAATTTACTTAGTGGGAGGCTTATGAGATGCGTAGGCCTATTCGTGTAGTGCCCTTTACATAAAAGCAGTTCTCCATTATTTTCCTAGAAAAGTATGTGCTCTAGTCACGCAGAGAGGAGCTATACAGGATGATACGACTGTGACATAGTATGAGATGAGGTTTTCTATGCTTGCCCATAATGCTGTTTGGTTGATTCCTATAGACAGGGGAGGATCACGAGGTTTGTGGATGGCCTCACATATTAGCTGCGGATACATATGACTAGAGAGAGGGTATCCGGTACTTTTGAGGAGGTGGTTGACATTGCTCGAGAGATAGAGTCCGTTCACCATTAGGAGCGAGTTGAAAGGGAGGCCAAGAGGCCTCGTGGATCAGGTAGCTTTGGTGGTATTCCTTTTGGGGGTCAGTTTTACCAGGGCAGAAGTCGTCATTCTATGTATGTTCGGACGGCCCGCACAGTCACCATGGTGCATCATCTGACCATGAATCTCACAGTTCTCATCAGGGCCACTTATTACTCAGTGCCCTGATAGCCCAGAGTTCATCTCGTGCTCCATCAGTTCAGGTCTCCTCTATGCCAGATCCTTCTACTAGTCATCCTGGTGCTCGGGGCTCCCTTCAGTTCCCGTCAACAGTACAACAGAGCTATTTTGAGTGGGGAGTTTGAGCATATATGGAGGCAGTGTCCTCATTGTCACGGAGGTTCAGCATAACAGAGGAGTCACATTACATCTTCAGCCCCAGTTGCTTCACCACCCGTCCAGCCAGCTAGGGGTGGAGCTCGATTAGCTAGGGGTCTCCCTAGAGAGGGAGGTCGATCATAGCGGTCAAGACTGTTTCCATGCACTCCGTGCCAAACCAGATGCCATTGCTTCAGACAGAGTTATCACAAATATTATCTTTGTATGTCATCGAGATGCTTCTATAATATTTTACCCGATTCCACCTATTCATATGTGTTGTCATATTTTTCTCATTATCTGGACATGCCCCGGGAGTCTCTACTTTCATCTATTTGTGTATCTACATCGGTGGATGATACTATTATTATGGACCGTGTATACCGATCGTGTGTACTGACTATTGGGGAATTAGAGACTAAAGTTGATCTAATACTGCTTAGTATGGTTGATTTTGATGTAATATTGGGCATGGATTGGTTGTCTCCGCGTTATGCTATTCTGAACTATCATGCTAAGATGATGACGGTTGTTATGCCGGGTTTTCCACAGATGGAGTGGTGAGGTTCGTTAGATTATGTCCCTAGAAGAGTGATTTTGTTCTTGAAAGCCTAGTGGATGGTTGGGAAGGGTTGTCTTTCTTATTTGACCTCTGTGAGGGATGTCAGTGTAGAGACTCCTACTATCCATTCAGTTCCAGTGGTGAGAGATTTTTCGAATGTATTTCTTGCAGACCTATCAAGCATGCCTCCACACAGGGATATTGATTTCGGTATTGATTTGGTGCCGGGAACTCAGCCTATTTCTATTCCACTGTATCATATGGCACCAACATAGTTGAAGGAATTAAAGGAGCTACTTTAGGAACTCCTCGATAAGGGGTTTATTCCGCCTAGTGTGTCACGTTGATGTGCACCAGTTCTATTTATGAAGAAGAAGGATGGCACTATGAGAATGTGTATTGATTACAGGCAGTTGAACAAATTCACAATCAAGAACAAGTATTCTTTGCCTGGTATTGATGATTTATTTAACCAGCTTCAAGGAGCAAGGGCGTTCTCCAAGATTGACCTGAGGCCATGGTATCACTAGTTAAAGATTAGAGACTTGGATCTTAAGACGACTTTCAAGACTCGATATGGTTATTATGAGTTTCTTGTGATGTATTTTGGGCTGATCAACGTCCAAGCATTGTTCATCCATTTAATGAACAGTTTGTTTCGGCCTTATCTCGACTCATTCTTTATTGTATTCATTGATGATATCCTGGTATTCTCTCGTAGACAAGAGGAGCACAATGAGTATTTAAGAGTTGTATTGCATTGGCTGAGGGAGGAGAAGTTGTATGTCAAATTTTCCAAATGTTAGTTTTGGCTCAGTTCTGTAGTATTCTTGGGGTACGTGATTTCCAGTGAGGGTATTTAGGTTGATCCGAACAAGATAGAGGCAAATTTAGAGTTGGCCCAGACCATCCCAGTCATACAGATTCAGTGCTTTCTTGGTTTGGTTGGCTACTTCCATTGGTTCATTCAAGATTTTTCATCTATTGCATTGCCCTTGACCAAATTGACCCAAAAGGGTGCTCCTTTCAGGTGGTCGGATGAGTGTGAGGCGAGCTTTCAGAAGCTCAAGGCTGCCTTGACCACAACTTCAATAATAGTTCTGCCATCAGCTCCATGCTCTTATACAATATATTGCCATGCTTCTCGGGTTGGCATTGGGTGTGTTTTGAAGCAGGAGGGTAGAGTGATTGCTATGCTTCGTACGAATTATAGCCCCATCAGAAGAAAACTACCTTGTTCATGATTTGTAGTTGGCTGCCATTGTTATGCGTTGAAAATATGGAGCCATTATCTCTATGTGTGTCTTGTAAGGGTTTTACTGATCATCGTAGCATCCAACACTTGTCTAAGTTGAAGGATCTCAATTTGAGGCAGCGGAGATGGTTGGAGCTATTAAAGGACTACGATATCACCATTTTTACCATCCGAGAAAGGCCAATATGGTGGCTGATGCCTTGAATAGGAAGTCAGTGAGTATGGGTAGACCTGCATTCCTTCATGTTGGTGATAGACCCCTTTGTAGTTGATGTTCAGGCCTTGACCAATCGGTTTGTCAGATTGGATATTTCGGAGCCTAGTCGGGGTCATAGCTTGTGTGGTTTCTCGAATTTCCTTATTTGATCGCATCAAAGAGCTCCAGTATTATAATCCTCATTTGCTTGTCCTGAAGGTCAGGGTTCAGCACGGTGATGCCAGAGATGTGACTATTGGTGATGACGGGGTATTGAGGATGGGGGGAGAGATATGTGTTCCCAATGTGGATGGGCCACGAGAGTCAATTCTTGAGGAGGCCTATTGTTTGCCGGTACTTCATCTATTCGGAGGCCGCGAAGATGTATCGGGATTTGAGACAGCACTATTAGTGGAGGAGAATGAAGAAAGATATTGTTGGGTTTGTAGTTTGGTGTCTCAACTATCAACATGTTAAATATGAGCATCAGAGACCGAGTAGCTTGCTCCAGAAGATAGAGATTCCAGAGTGGAAGTGGGAGAGGATCACCATAGATTTCGTAGTTGGGCTCCCACGAACTTCTAGGAAGTTCGATGCTCTATTTGGTTGATTATGGATCAACTGGCCAAGTCCGTGCACTTCATTCCTATGAGCACTACCTATTCTATAGAGCGGTTGGCTGATATTTATATCAGAGAGATTGTTCGCCTTCATGGGATGTCAATTTCTATCATTTCATACAGAGGCACACAGTTTACATCGCAGTTTTGGAGAGCCGTGCAGTGGGAGTTGGGCACTCAGGTTGAGTTGAGCACAACATTTCATCCTCAAATGGACGAACAGTCCAATTGCACTATTTAGATATTTGAGTACATGCTACGCGCTTGTGGCACTGTGTTTGGGGGTTCATTGGACTAGTTTCTGCCACTCGCAGAGTTTGCTTACAACAACCGTTATCAGTCGAGTATTCAGATGGCTCCGTATCAAGCTTTATATGGGAAGCGGTGTAGATCTCCAATGGGTTGGTTTGAGCCGGGTGAGGCTAGGCTTTTCGGTGTAGACGTAGTTCAAGATGAATTGGACAAGGTGAAATTGATCCCTGATCGGCTTCGCACGGTGCAGTCTAGACAAAAGAGTTATACTTACAGAATGGTCCGTGATGTGTCTTACATGGTTGGGGAGAAGGTCTTACTTACAACCCCAATCCCCTATTTTTCTGCTTCATTTGTATTCTTTTGCTGTATTATGTCTTACCAGGTCACTTGGTTTGGGTCCAGAGTGGCATTGGAGTGAATTGAGACACTTAGTCTCTTAGGTGAAAGTTTAAGTTGGAAAAGTTGATCGGATTTGGCTTATAAGTGAACGTTCTCGGATTTGAATTTTTATGGTTATGTTAGGTTATTTTGGATTTGGGAGCGCATTCAATATCTCATTTGGAGGCTCGTGGTAGAATTAGTCTTGAATTGGCAAAAGTTAGAATTTTGGCGATTCGCAATTGAAATGTAAATCCGGAAGTTGGAGTAGGTTCATGGTGTCATTTTTTACTTGTGTAAAAAATTTTTGGTCGTTCGGACGTGGTTTGGTAGGTTTCGGCATCATTTGTGGAATTCGGTAGTTTAGAAGTTGTTAGGCTTGAATTTGAGTGTAATTTAGTATTTTAATGTTGTTTTGAGTGACTCGAAGGTCCGACTAAGTTCGTATGATATTATGAGACATGTTGGTATGGTTTATTTACGTCCCAAGGGCTTCAGGAGAGTTTCGGGTGGTTAACGGAGCATCTTTAGCCTTGAAGATATTGCTGATATCTACTGATGAATTCTTCTAGTTTCCTCTTTCATGTTCACAAGTGGACCCTGGCATTCACGAAGAGTATTTTTGAGTGGTGAGGGTTTGTTCTTCGCGTTCGCGAAGGGGAGGAAAAAAACGCAAAGGTGAGGTCGAGGTGTCGCGTTCGCGAAGGAGTGAGGTAGTTGGGGAACCAGGTCCTTGTTCTCCGCATTCGCGAGGTAGTGGTTGTGTACGTGAAGGTTGGAGCTTGCAAGGCATCATGTTCACGAGGCGTGTGTCATGTTCGCGAAGAGTAGAGTGAGAAGGTAATGAAGTTTTTGTATGTGAACGCAAGAGGAAGATAGCACTTGCGAAGAAGAAAATATAGGCAGACAGTGTTATGTTCAAAATCGAGGGTTTGAGCCCATTTTTCATATTTTGAGTTAGAGACCACGGATTTGAGCGATTTTTTAAGGCATTTTCAGGGTGTTGATTGGAGTAAGTGTTCCTCTTGGTTAAATTTCATTATTATATCTTGATTGCTATCATCTAAATTGTGAATTGGGGTGAAAATTTAGGGAAAAGTGGAGGAGTTACTGAGATGGAATTTTGAGGTTTTGAAGGGGATTTATTGTCGGATTTGAGTAAATTTGGTATGGTTGAACTTGTGAGTAAGTGGGCTTTCGGGTATTGTGACTTTTTCGGATTTCGAGACATGGCGTAGGGACCGGGTTTGAGCTACTTTCGGGTTTTGAGTCTAATTTAGTAGTTTTTCTTGTGGAATTGATTCCTTTAGTGTATATTAATAGTATTGTGCTGCTTGTGACTAGATTCGGGGCGTTCGGAGGCCGATTCAAGAGGTAAAGGCATTGTGGAGTAGAGATTTACTCGGATTGAGGTAAGTAATAGTTGTAAATTTTGTCCCGAGGGTATGAAACCTCAGATTTTATGTCTTGTGACTATTTTGGAGGTGACACACATGCTAGGTGACGGGCGTGTGGGTGTGCACCGAGGGAATTATGACTTGGTCCATCCCGTATAAACTGTAAAGTTGAACAACATGTTGTTATTTATATGTAAATCATGTTAGATACCACGTTTAGGCTTTATGCTAGTATTGTTGGGACCCTTTGTGGTTGTTTCTTGCTGTCTTCTTGATGTTTTATTGATATTCCATACCCAATCATGTTCATGTATTCTTATATCATATCTCAGTCTCGGTCATTTTATCGGATGCGTTATGTCATTCTTGTTGGGTTGATTATCCTGATTTCTGAGAGGCCTAGAGACTGGAGAGATTGATGACCGAGTTAGGACAAGGGCCTGATTGTGAAGATGTTTACGGGATCGGGTTGCATGCAACAACATGTTTTTATTGATTCTTCCATGAATGGTATTAATATAGCGCTTGAGCTGAAGGAGCCCCTCTGGAGCCCGCACACACCCCTAGTGAGCACAGGTACCTACTGAGTGCAAGTGCCGAGTAATGATTGCTGAGTAATTGTGAGGAATGAGTGGTTGTGAGGTTGGAGTGATAGGGAGGACTGAATGTTGATTGCCCCAGGGGAAGGATATGATTTCTTCATTGATGCACATAGTTGCCTTGTATTCTTGCTTTGAGAACTATTGAAAGATAATTTATCTGACTTTACTTGAATTTCATAGGTTTGAGTTCACGGCCGTGACATTTAGTTTAGTAAATTCTGAGAGGTTGGTTCAATTGATTTTATAAAATTTCTAACAACCTTATTGTCACGACCCAAAATTCATCCGAAGGAGTCGTGATGGCACCTAATCTCTAAACTAGATAAGCGTAACATAAACTGAAATAACAATGATGCTGACTAACTTTAAATTAACCAACTCTGAATAAATCAAAATTCTCAAAACTGGTGGTACAAGTAACAAGCCTATCTAAGAGTAATTTCACAGAATAATACATCATTGCCCCGAAGCAAAGGAGCAAATGGAAGTAATTACAAATGAAGGTGACTGTGAGACCTATGAACGTTGTAGCAGGTTTACCTTGAGTCTCCACCGCGACGACTCACACAACTACTATCAATCCACTTGGATCTGTACACAAAAATATACAGAAGAGTAGTATGAGTACACCACGGCGATGCCTAGTAAGTATCAAGACTAATCTCAGTGGTTAGTGATAAGGAACAGTCAGGACACCTACTGGTCAAATGAAATGAACATGATATCATAATAAAACATCAAGATAAAGATAACGAAGTTATATCAACCGCGGAGAGAAAATCCACGTACAAACAGTATAATCAATAAAGGGAGAACACGGATAGTAACAAACGGAAACCAAGTAAATGAATAAACCAAGAAATTCAACAATGACATAATAGAGACGGAGACAAGCAAGAATATATCCAATTAAAGAAATCAATGTCAACTCAATCAATCACATCATATTTAATACACCATCCCGACCATTTCAATCCTCAATTTTTCATATCATAATCTCAACTTTCAAACCTTTAGCATATATGGCATCTCGTGCCCATATATTTTCCATCTCACTCTTAACAACAAAATCTACATGATATACAATACAAAATGTCCATATAAATGCACCTAAGATGTTCAAGAAGTCTTATTTACATAATATAAATAAAATTTATATTTCTATAAGTTTGGAAAATCAGCGAGAAAAGATGAAGTTATTTTTAGAAATCATTCGAGTAAAAAAGTACTCCTTTCAATGTAAAATACAACAGTGGAAGAATTATTACCTTTAAAATGGGAGTGGATAACTTTAAACAGAGTAGAAATTCCTTTTTAAGAAAAGAAAAAAGACAACCTCAGATGGTTTAAGGGGATATAATTGAGAAACTAAATGAATTAAGGATGTAATAATTATTGAAGTTTGAAGTATATATATATATATATATATATATATATATATATATATATATATATATATTAATATGGTGAGGTATTAAAAACATTGTGGGTTTACAGAAAGGATCACAACAATAAATGAATTAAACAGTTTAAACATTTGAATTGATAACAACAAATAAACACAGCAGCAGAAAGTGCACGGTATCAGCCTTAATGCTTTTACTCTCGTTCTCACCATAAGAATCAATATTCACTTCTATTCTTTTTTGTTGTAGCGTACAACCCGATCCCAATCATATATTAATGTTATGGCATGCAACTCAACATAACCCAAAATATATAATATTTTTGCGGCGTGCAATCCAATCCAAATAATATAATGATGTTGCGGTGTGTAACGCGATCCATATAATATTATCGCGGTGTGCAACCCGATCTATATAATATTATTGCAGCATGCAACCCGATCCCAATGTACAAATTAACACTAATCACAAAAGAATCCCGGCAAGGGAATAATAAGGAAAAAACAATATCCCGCCAAGGGAGTCAGTAACAAGAATAAACACGTCCCTGCAAGGGAATCAACAGTAAGAATTAAATATGTTCCGTCAAAGGAATCCGCTATAACCAAACATATACCAATAATTTACTTCACAATGAAACCTCAACTACACAACATGAAATAATAAGCACGTGGTAACTACACCGACAATCACAACAATTGCACACGTAACCTATTTACCCGAAGTCATAGAGGAGCTCACAACCAAGAAATATCAAAACAATAAGGAAGACAATCACTTCAATTAAGGCAATTTAGGATCAATTTTAACACGTAAGAATGAGAGGAAATACAACAACATTATATGGAGAATATAGAGGCAATTTAAGCAACTAGGAAACCCAATCATAACAGGATACTTTCCACATATGGAACTAAGAACTCTAGAGGCAAATTTCCCACAAATAAGTCCGAGCACACACTCGTCACCTCGCATGCATGGACTACAATTAGCATAGAAGATTCAATTCCTAAGGGGAATCCCCCCGCCCCCCCACAAGGTTAGGCAAGATACTTACCTCAACGACGACAAATTGGTCTCTAAAATGGACTTCTCGGGCAAAAAGACCTCCGGACAGCTCAAATTCAACTATAACAACTCCAAAACACACTTAAATTGAATAAGGAACTATTCTGAATAATAAAGTTTCAATCTTTATAAAAATATAAAAATTGACCCAAAATTTGACCCCAAGCCCGCACCTCGGAGCCCGTTAAATTTTACAAAATTCGATCACCGATTCTAAAATGAGTTCAACCATACAAAATTTATTCAATTCCGATACCATTTGGTCCCTCAAATCAAGATTTTTCATTTTGAAAATTTTCTTCATAAATCAACTCTTTCCCCAACCCAAAATACAATTTAAATGATAAAAATAAAGACAAATTCATGGAATATGTCGACGCCCCCTTTTTCAAAAGCGAAATCGGGTTTTACGACATTATGGGCAAAACAACTCTCGTTCCCATTTGGGAATTGGGTTATGGAATTTGAAGAGTCGCCACCTAATGATTATAGTGCATTAGGACACTTTTGAAATGAGAGAAGTATTTTGAAATAAAACCAGAGTCCGGGTAAGGGCTTGAGATTATCTCGAGGGGAAGGTGTTAGGCACCCCTCAAGATCCACTAGTGTGGTTCCCGGCCGTACTAATGTGACTTTATGAAGAGATGAAGCAAGTAGACAGATAAGATTCACATACAAATATTTGGACTACTTAGGAATTTTGAAAAGGGAAAGGCATAAGTTAAATAAAATAGAAGAGAGAATGAATTTGAAAAGAAAAGCATTACTTTAGAAAAACATTTAAATAAAGCAAGCTAAGGAAAGGGGGTCCTAGGTTTTACTATAATATGGATCACATCGTTGCAATACCCCGCACACACTCCTCAAAGAGGGGTCGCGTATGGTATTAGCGCACCAGTCATCATCTCCATATTCTACCCTTCACTCCCCGTTAAGGTATTAAGACGCGTTGGTATCATTTACTTACTGCATGCTAATACCCGTCCCAACCTATTAGTCCTGGGGTATTAGAACTTCTAATCCTAAGAGGGGGAGAGAGAGATAGGATATATATGGAGTTCTCAAAGGTAAAAATACTAGAACGACAAGCAAAACAAATAGCACATAAGAGGTATGCAAATAAGACAATCAAAGGCTCAGATAAAACCCCATAACATAACAACAACTAGTTTAGCATGACTTCAAATACTGATTTGGTCTTTAAAAATAGGTTAGAAGAGCGGAAAAATAAGTTTAACATATAAAAGTTGGATAAAAAATCTACTTTTCGCTCCCCGGGCTCATTCTAGGAATTGACAGTTTTTTTTGAAAATCAGTTAATATTAGAGAACATTAGTTTCAGACATAGGTCTATTGAAAAGAGAGTTGAAGTTGCAGCAAGGTTTAGAAATGGCTTACAATTTAGCCGGACTGTTTGAGTAAAAGGATGCAAGCAGAAAGTTTTCAAAAGGTACCTTAAAGTGTTAAACTTAGACAGACAAAGTAGTTCAAAACTGCAGACTTAGTAAAGTAGTGTAAAAGGGCAGACCTGGGCCCGATTTAAAAGTAAACAGATTTGGGGCAACTGCACTGAAACATTTTAAGCATTGGGCGAGTTTGGACCTTATAACATGAACACTGACCCTTTTTATTACTGCTTTACAAGTTTAGATGGCCTACTGTTTGCCTAGCGTTTTATACATTTCCTATCGGCATGTCTTTCTAGGCGAGATGCAATGTTTAAACTTATAAGCATAGTTTCTATATAATGCAAGCCCTATAGTCATGGTTTCTATCATGAGATTGTTGCAATAATAAAAAGCCTTATTGACATGGTACCTATATGATATTGATGCAATAATGTAAAGCCTTACAAACATGGTATCTATACGATATTGATGCAATAATGTAAAGCCTTATAGACATAATATCTATAGTGAAATGCAGCATTGAAAGCCTTTTAGACATGGTATCTATAGTGAAATGCAGCATGGAGAGCCTATAGGCATGTTTTCTGTATTAGATTGCAATAAAGTAAACCTATAGACATGCTTTCTACCATTGAATTGATGCATTAAAGTAAAACCCCTCCCATATCCCTTTTCACTATATCCCCGAGTTCTTTTATACAAATTACTTAAAAAATCTGGATAGAAAAACATTGAAAGAAATAAAATAAATACATCAATAACTACAACATGCCCGAAGAAGTGCAAAGCAACTTTAATGTACAACATATGCCTTTCACCAAATCTGGGCTCAAAAATCCGAGGCTTTCTCTTTGGAGTATTTCAAAGTTCCAAAGGCTTTCATGGAAACCCGGGAAATGCTTACACTCTAAGCAATTGGAGTAGTGCAAGTGTGAAATTACCAGCCCTAAGGCATCCAAATTCAGAGGAGACTCCAGGGTGCCCTAAGCATGGCTTACCAAAGAAGGGTGGGACTTAAAGAACTAGGAATAAGTGTGATAGTGAGGAATTATAGGAAAACCATTGCAAAAGGTGGTCATACCTAGCCATGAAGTGAGACTGGCACACCCTTATCCTCTTACATGGTTCAACAGGCAAGAGCAGACTTGCAAACAAGTCAGACTTGGGCCTGTATGATGATTAGGACACCGACAGGCCTGTGTCAAAGCTCATACATAATAAGGGGATTAAGGGAATGGGATTACTTTGAGTATACGGTGATAACAACCTTAGTTATAAACTAGGACTGGCAATGAGATGCCACCCTAGCCTAAAACAAAACTCACATGTATGCAAGGGTTAAGGGAAGGGGGGATCACATAATAACACTTGGAATAAACAGAATTAACTAAAGGGATTAGAGGGAAAGGGATGTACATGAACTTAAAACATAATAAAGGACAATAAACAGACAAGGGAAAGGGTAAAAAAGGGGTTAAGCATGCTGAAATTAAACAGAAATCATAAACAGATAAGGGAAAAGGGGAAGGGGGTTAAGCATGCATGAACTTAAACTAAAATCATAAATAGATAAGGGAAATGGGGAAGGGGAATAAACATGCTGAACTTAAATTGAAATCATAAATAGACAAGGGAAAAGGGGAAGGGGATTAAGCATGCTGAACTTAAACTGAAATCATAAACAGACAAGGGAGATGGTTAAGTAAACAGGTAGTTTGGAGGTTGATAGTATAAATTAAGAGCCTACCAGTTGCAAACTTGAGTAGTAAAGCGAGTAAAGCAGAGGAGATTTTATAATTTAGCATTGGCTTTCAGCCGGCTAAACTCCAGCAGTAGAACAAGTAACAGAGAAGAATAGGAGAGAAGAGAGAGTTTTTTAGTGAGTAAAACTGAGGATCGTTCGTGTAACTGTGTGTGTTAAGTGAGAAGAGGTGGAGGAAATTTATAGGCAAGAAAATAATCTCAGTATAAATTACAATTAATTAGGGAAAGGGTTCCCTCTAATTAAGGAACCGACTTGAGGTAAATAAACCTCAGCTTATTTTTGGAAAGAAAATCAAGTACAAGCCACAAAATACAGGACAAGTTCGTATAAAAGGGGTTTGAAATTCACATATTTATCACATAAGGCAAGTTAATCACCTAGAGAATCAGGGAATTGAGATACTGATTGATTTTGAACTTAGTCAAAGAGCAGGTCCAAATTAGAGAATCAAATAAGCTATAAGAAATTAGTTTTCCCCACAATTAGGGTTGTTCAGAAAAGGAAAAAATGTAACTATATAAAGATGCATAGATTCGAACATGCAAAACTGAAATTATAGAACAGATCATGTAGCAGAAGCACACAAGTAAAACTTTGAGGCGGCAGGGTTTGAACATGAAGCGAGTAAGTACACAGTGAGAAGCGGAAAATCCTTAACACTTAGGATTTTTGTCACATATAGAGTATAAAGAAGAACATAGATGAAAATGAACACAATGAAAAATAGAGAGCACAGTAAGCATATTAACTCGGAAACCCTAGAAATAACATGGTAACGAAATACCTAGGAGCCATGGTGGAAAATACTCAGAAATCACAATAAGAACTAGACGAAAACACAATAGAGCAAAAAAATAAAGGAAATCAGAGTAATTAAAGAAACCCTAGTTTTTTAGAAGACGAACATTTTGAAAACCAAATTGGCAAAGAAAAATATGAGAAATACTTTGAAACTTTTAGAAAACACTAGGATCTAGAGGAGGTCATAAAGATAAATACTTAGAGAAAAGCATAGAGAGTTAGGGTTTCAGAGAAAGCACCTTAGATAGCGAGAAAGCCTGGAACGGACTGGTTCGGAGTCGACGAAGGACTCACAACCTTAAGGCTTGCCGGAAAAAGGCCGGACACGGCTACACAACTCACGTCGAAGGACCTCTGGGTTGACAACCTTCGAGATAGGGTTCCGATCTTCGAACCTAAGGGCCATAAGAGGTGAGGAGTGGTGGATATATGTGTTTTAGGGCTTGGAAAACCATAATCGCCGGTGAAATGAAGCCGGAGAAGGTTAGGGTTCAGAAGGGGCTAGAGAGAATTTGGGGGTAAGCGGATACAAGGGCGGCTGAAATGGGAGAATAGATAGGGTTTGGGGGTGTTTTGGGTTTAATTAAGGCAAGTTTAACGTAGACCGTTGATCTAAATGATCAACGGCCATGATTTTAAGTGAGGGAACGGGTGGGTTAATTTAAAAAGGTTTGGGTCGGGCAATTTACAAATTGGGTAGTGTAATTGAGGGTTAAATTGGGGGCTGATTTAGGCTAGAATTGAAATAACATAGGGCTATGATTTAAATAGCCAATTGTCCCCAATTTGAATTTTAAAAATAGTAAATGACATTTTATTAATCCAATATAAAATATTGAGTTAATAAAAATATGCATAAGTGTTAATAAAAATGTTAGGAATGATTTTGTAGTTAAAATACTTATAATATCGAAAATAGGCTAAAATTTTAAGTTTTATGCAATTTTAATTTAGAAATACCTAATGATCTTGTAAAATTATGTAAAAATTATGTAAAATGTATTTTTATCTAAATGAGAGAATAAAATAGATTATTCACAAAAATAATAAGTTTTGGGACTAAATATTGGATTTTATAGTGCAAAATAAGTCATAAATTGATATTAAAAATATTTAAAAATGTGGAAAAATACTAAACCCTTTGTGGATGCTTATATATGCATCTACATGCTATTTTGGGCGTATTTTGAGTATAGAAGTATATGGGGAAAAATTAGGTATCAACAGAATATATTTAATTCTAGTTGAAGAACACAAACCCAATCGAATTTCATGAAAAACCACAAAAAATCGCCAAGAACCGAGCTCTAAAAGTCAAAATATGATTAAAATGGTGTAACCCTCGCTTTTGGAATATGTCCTGTCTGCCCAGGTGTTTGTTCATTGCGATCGCGGGAGAAGTGATGCGATCGTGTAGAAGAAAATAGCTACTGGCCCAAAATGTTCAATGGGATTGTGGGTAAATCAATGTAATCGTATAGAAGGAAAATGCTGCTGTCCAGATTTGTGCTATGCTATCACGGACAAATCAATGCAATCGCATAGAAGGAAAATGATACTGTCCAAATTTGTGCTATGTTATCGCGGACAAATCAATGTGACCGCATACAAGGAAATACCAGATAGCAGAACAACAATTCAAACATATGGAAAAATGACCCATAGCCCATCCGAAACACACCCGAGGCTCCTGGGAACTCGTCTAATCCCACAAACAAGTCATATAACCTTACATGGACTTGCTCAAGGTTTCAAATCACATAAAACAACGAATTAAACCAAAATTAAACTTATGAATTTCCAAATCTTCAAATACCAAATCTCATACCGAAACCTATCAATTCACCTCGTAATAACGCCAAATTTTGCAGACAAGTCCAAAAGGACATAACGGAGTTGATCCAACTCTCGAAATCGCATTCTGACCCTGATATCACAAAAGTCAACTATGGATCAAACTTCTCCATTTTTACTTCAACTTTTCCAACTTTCGCAGAAATGCCTTAATTTACCCTACGGACCTCCAAATCCGAATCCGGATGCGTGCCTAAGTCTAAAATCACCATATAAAGCTGTTGAGATCACCCACGACCCATTTTGGGGCCGTTTACCCAAAAGTCCTATTCCGATCAAAACTCACCGTTTAAACTTCCAAAGCTAGTTTTCTTCTTCCAACTTGACCCTGAATCATCCGTTAACTGAATTCAACCATGCATGCAAGTGAATACACATATTATGAAGCTACTCGAGACCTCAAAGTGCTGAATTGCGTATAATTTCTCAAAATAACTAGTCGGATCGTTACATTATCCTCCACTTAAACATATGTTCGTCCTTGAACGTACCTGAAGTCGTTCCAAAACCATTGAACCACTACATGAGCTCACCATTCATATACTCAGGGGTGTTTCCCCATCATACAACCCATGAAGAACTGACAATTCCACTTAACAGAAGGTCTCATCTCCTCCTTAGTCCAACCTTAGAAAAGAAACAAAACCTCAACATCAGAAATTCATCATAGGGCTCGAATTATACATCATCACACTGAACATACCCAAACAAGCTGAATCGAGCCAAAAATTCCAATCCCGAATACAATCACATGCTGCTCCATACAACTCAATGCCTGAAGCAATTACCTCTAACCACCATAATTGTTCATATAACACTCTGGATGTTGACAACACACCTCAAATTGAATATAACATTATTCCAGACCTCCAAATCACTGTCCATGATAAAGAATCATGAGGGGACTTATAGCCACCTATGAAGTCAACAAGTCAATAGACCTTATCGCGCCAGGGCCATTATCCAAATCTTAGCAGAAATACCCACATACTTCCAAACACTCCCCAAGCCCAATACTATAGTACCACTCTCTGGTCTAAGAATCACATCTCGGCCAATACAAGCAGCCCAACTGATGACTCATCACGAGAACACACAAATTTGCACACTACACAGCTCGTACACTGAACAAGCAATAACTCACTTATGCAGCACAAATAAAGAAAAAGCAATATATAAGAATTTCTAATGAGAACCACATGTATGACAACTAAAGTATAGTGCTCATCAAATCATCCCACATAGGGAAACACAACATCAAATAATCACAAGGAAAGGGTATCCCACATAATATCCAATGCAGTGTGCAACCCGATCCCAAATGCTCATCGAGCCAAAAATGCACCGGTTCCATGATCATATACATACTGATATCAAGTACAACAGTGTGCACAAACAAATCTGTGGAAAACATGAATAGAAGTAAATAAATATGAAAGGAGGCAGCTCACCGTAGAAGTCCAAGATAACTCACTAATGTGTGCCCGAATGGTAACCAGATCCACCTGCCTCAGATCTTGTACAGTTAAGTACATAAGCGTAGCATGAGCACATAAACATCATTTACCCAGTAAGTATCCCGTCTAATCTCGAAGAAGTAGAGACGAGAGGTCGACTTGATACTTACTAAGGTTAAATAATATATGAGATTATTTATATGCATAGAGTTACTAGTATCAACATGTTTAAGGCAAGAGAGATGAGTCATGTCTTTACAATATCATGATTCACAAATTTTACATTCAATGTACAACAACAAGTAATATGAGTACAAGTTTTCACATAACACATTATACCAAGGTGACGACCCGAACCAACATAAGGAAATGTGCACTTGCCAAGGGTCGACGGTGTGCCTATAGATGCATCTATTCATACCGAGGCGATCGGCCTGATCCACAAAGAACAAGCAAGCATCAAGAATGCGCACTAAGGCAATACATATGAAGTTACACCGTACAAGAGTTCAATAACTGTACAAGTTTACTTTTACTTTCCTTCTAGCCTCCATTATATTCTGGGAGATCACATTAGCATGATGATATATAGATATTCATGGATAAAGTATGATGTGGGTCTTAAACTACCCGGACAATCAATATGGTAATTGCTACGCATGGACTCTCGTCACCTTGTGCGTACGTAGCTTCCGCATTTAGCAAAAATTATACATTATATTAATCCCGCGGGGACATTTCCCTCTTACAAGGTTATAAAGGAGACTCTCCTCACTCTGAAGCTCTCTTTCGACAACAAGAATAGGCTCCAACCTTAATTTGAAGCCGAACAAGCAACAACGAGTTAAATAAAGCAAGAAATAGTCAATAAGTGCGTACAAGTTGAATTTTAACAATTAAGTGATTTCTAAACCTTTCCCGCAAGTTTCCTAAATTCTGACCACGTGCCACATGTTCGGATTCTGAGATTTCTCGAAGGAAATTACTCTCTATAACCTAACGATCACTAATATGTGATTTTTAGTTCATTACATAGCTAATTAGGTGGTCAAATCTTTATTTTATCAAAATCCTAAGTCTAGCTCTTACCCTTAATTTTACTTGACTATTGATGTTAAATCTATTTAATGTTCGTGTATTTAAGCTAAGAATGTGTGGGGATTACTTACCTTGTGATGTTAAGTTGGAACTCTCTCTTTGGAACCACCAAAATCGCCTAAGTGTTGAGGGAAAAGTGAGGAAGATGACTTGGGGTTCGAATTAAATTAACCCTCTCTGCCCAGCTATTTCCGCTTCTGCGGTCCCACATCAGCAGAAAGGGAACCGCTTCTGCGGAAATTGGGAAGGCTGGGCCGGGCCACTTCTGCGGTCCAGGGGTCGTATAGGCGGAATCGCTTCTGCTGTTTCTGGGCCGCTTTTGCGATTTCCCATGCCTGGCCTCTTTTCGCTTCTGTGGATAGGCGACCGCTTTTGCGATCTTGCTTTTGCGGTCCAAGAGCCGTAAAAGCAATTATGACAAAAGCAGCAGGTTTGGTTCTTTTTAAAGTTCTAACCTCACTCAAGCCTCGACATATGGACGCTCGGGGCTCCGGAGGCTCGCCCAAACATACTGACAAGTCTAAAATCACGAGGAAGACCTAGTCGAACCCTGGAAACACCGTAAACAAAGCTAAATCAAGGAATCGAACCCTAAAACCAATTGATTCAATTTATTGAACTTCAAGTTCTCAATTTCCTTTTAACGGGTCAAAACGCTCTTAAACTACTCGGATTGACACCGAATTTTACAGGTAGGTCTTAACTGATTTCGGACTTGTACCAAGTTTCGGAACCAGAATCCAACCCCGATACCTAGGTTTTTCTATTGAATACTTAGATTCTTTAATTCTTTAAAACTTCGATTTAACAATTTAACATAAAAATTCCATACTCGGACTAGGGACCACAGAATTTGATTCCGAACATACGCCAGGTCCCATATTTTCCCACGGACCTTCCGGGACCGTCAAATCACGAATCCATTCCATTTCCCATGAAAGTTGACCGACATCAAATTTGGCCTTTGAAGAAAACCTTATGGAAATAATTGGTTTTAGTTTCACTCAAAACTCTTCTAACTCCCGAACTAATTGCCCCCGCATGTCATAATTTAGCTAAGGAAAGCGTGGGAAGTTTATTTAAGGGAACAAGGTTCTAAATAGTAAAACGACCAGCTGGGTCGTTACACTGATAATATGATAAATTATGAATTTTATAAGGCAACTGTAAACTTAATAACATGAAGCAGGTAAGCAATTATTTTGTTAATAGTAGATTTCTAATTTTATTTTCATCTTTTAACAATTTATATCTCTAGCCAAAATAGGCCACATCAATTATCAAAATTTCTAAAATAATCTATCAAGTCGTGCGCAAATCATGCTGAGGTCGTATAGACCAATCCAACATAATATTTAAACTAAGCATTGCCGAGGATCGAACAACGTGAACCATAGATGCATCTAATTACCCTGCCGCGAATGATACATGCGAGCGCCAAATATAAATTTAAGCAATTACCCCACTCCCAGATCATACTTGCGATGCGATCAGATAAAATTTAAGGAATTACCTCGCTCGTGGATCATACTTGTGACGTGGTTACACATAGATTTCTTAAGTTATTATGGTATTTCTAAATTCTTTTCAAAATACGAAGTTCAAATGAAAACTTTTAAGTTACCAATTTTTCCTTAATTTCAATTCCTTTCAAAATATTTGATAAGCCAACTCATTCTCACTTTTTTTCAAGGCAAACAATAAACATAAATAAATATTAATATCAACAAGGCTTGATGCAAGACTAAAACTACCCTGACATAGGCATAATTAGTAGCTATGTATGGACTCTCGTCACCTAAGCGTACGTAGCCCCTAAAAATACAAGCACGTAATAATTTAGTTCACCTATGGGGTTAATTCCCTCTTATAAGGTTAGAAAAGAGATTTACCTTGCTTCAAAGTTCCACAGCCGCCTCTGAAGCCTTTCCAACAATTCAAACCGACGCCCAATGCTCCAAAACTAGACAATAAATGTGCAAATTTATAAATATATACTCCAATACTTATTATAATCTAATTTACCATAATTTTCAACTCTGCTCGAAAAGTTGATAAAATCGACCCTCGGGCCCATGTACCTGAATTTCGAAAATATTCGAAGATAAACATTACCCAACATCACAAACTCAAATATATAATTTATTCTAAATTTCACGCCCAAATCCGTGGTCAAAATCCAAAAAATATCAATTTTTAGGTTTTCTACCAAAACCCCAAATTTTCACTAATTTTTCATGAATTTCCATGTTAATATCCATATATAATCCAAGTATTTAACTTGAAATAGGTGATAATTACTTACCTTGACATAAATGACGAAGACGGAGTTCCAAAATCGCTCCTAGGTCGTTTCTCATGGAGGAGATGAGATAAAATGAGCCAAATCCTTTTACAAACTTATACACTGCCAGGCAACCCATCTTTGGATTCGCGAGCCTCCAATCGCATTCGCGATGAACAAAATTCTCAAAAGCCATTTCCAAACTCTTCTCAGACAACCTCTATTACAATGGTTATAAATTTTTTGTAAATATGTCCAAATGAAAACTGGTTTAACTTTCTGAAAACTAGACATGAAGATCTACAACTTTTGTGTTTTGGTCATCTCCCAATTCTTAATAGATTTCGAGATACAAACTCCCAAAATCAGCCCTGTGTAACACAAATTTCTTCTTTATCTTCCCTGACAGATTTCAGTGTACCAGCCACAACATTTTGTACACAAATCTAAATGCTAAATGGTTTACTTTTCTAAAAACCAAATACAAAGGGATACAACTTTTATTTTTGGATTATCTCCAAATTCCTTATAGATTGCAAGATATAAGCCTCCGAAGTCAAACATGTGCAACAAAGATTTCCTTGTCCGAGAACGCGAGAGTCTCTTCGCGAACGCGAAGAACAAAATCCCAGAAACCAAATCCTTCTTCGCGAATGCGAGAGGATCCTTGCGAACACAAATTACAACACCAGACATCAGTAAATCAGCCTCCAAAGTAGCCTAAAATGATCTGAAACACACCCGAGTCTCCCGATACCCCGTCGAATCACACCTACCTGTCCCAAAACATGGCACGAACTTGCTCGAGGACTCAAATCACATAAAATAACATCGAAATCATGAATCACACCCCAATTAAAGCTTAATGAACTTTAGAACTTCAAACTTCTACATTTGATTCCGGAACCCATCAAATCACGTCCGATTGACATTAATTTTGCACACAAATAATATTTGACATTACAGACCTACTCCAACTTCCGTAATCGGAATCCTATCCCGATATCAATAGTTCACTTTCGGTCAAACTTCTCAAAAACTTTCAAATTTCTAAGTTTCACCAAATGACCCAAAATGACCTACGTACTTATCCACTTTCAGGCGCTCTCCCAATACCAAAATCATCGTATAGAGCTATTCTCAGACTAGAAATCCCAAACAGACAACGATAACATTGAAATGCAACCCAAATTTATCAAATTCTTCCAAAATGCAAGCTTTCACAATAGGAGTCAAAATTCTCCTGGATCATCCAAAACCTGACCCTGACATACGCGCAAGTTTAAAATCACCATAAGAATCTGTTGGAACCTTCAAATCCCGATTTCGAGGTCGTTTACTCAAAAATCAAACCTTATTCAATTCTTTCAACTTAAAGAAATAAAAATGAGAATTGTTTTTCTTAATTAACTTTAAACTTCCCAAAATTCAATTCAACCACACGTGCAAGTCATAATGCCTGAAGTGAAGCTACTTATGGCCTTAAACTGCCGAATGACTAGAGCTCAAAACGACCGATAGGGTCGTTATATTCTCTCCCACTTAAATATACGTTCGTCCTTGAACATGCTAAGAACTGCGCTAGAGTTGTCTGAAATCACTGTTTAACACCTCATGCACCTATCAGTGCTACCACAACTTAGTTGAGCACATTTTCTCGAGAAAATATGAAGATTCCCTTTTGTTTAGTCAAATTAGCCTTAGAGACAAATTCCAATATACACAGAATTTTCCACCAGGCCCGCTTTCAACATAAGGAACACCCATATCAGTCACAATACACTGTACCAAAAACATGATAGCACACCCTTGTAGAATTCACACATACACCGCATAATTCACCTGACCATAATATTATTCTCTGAAGATAATAGTCGAAATTCGACAAATCTGATGCCCTCAATACACCTTATGAAACATATAAGTCTCGTTCCAACTCTCGCAATACTGCCACAATAGAAGAGGTGTAGAAACTCATAACTACTTCCCAAATCACAATTCATAGAGTCTCTCCTCCCGACTAGAAGCACTACCTCATTCTGGACTGAAAATTGATATTTACTCTTTAATATGACTCATATAAATCTGGTCACACTGATCTCAGGATCAATAATATCGTCTCACCTAATACAAGCTGCTCACGGTGATAAGCTACATCAGACACTGCAAAAAGTATCATATGATGCCACAGAGTTCTATCAAGCCACAACCTCGAATGTGATACATAAAGAAACGAACTCTGGAAAGGAATACGCAACCCACGTAACTAATTGAAACATTTGAAAAGGTGTTATGAACCTTCCTCATAATATGAAAAGCAAAACACACATACAAGGATATAGGAAACTGTTACTTAACATCACACTGTTGCGACGTGCAACTCGATCCACATATGATACCTGTGGCGGTGTGCCACCGGATCCACACATAATAATCTACAAAGGAAACACTTATCGAGCTAAAATGCTCATACGTGTGAAATACCGAATATCAACCCCTAGCACGCGAAGTGCATAATACAAACTCTAGGGAGATGGATAGTGCCATAAGCTACAAAACTCAAGCACGACTAAGGTGCAATAAATGATATGCATCTCGAGAGTCATCCTGTTCACATAATACCATCGCTACGCGGAACCTCAAAATATATGCAATTAATCAAGCCGTTTCACAACCCACACAGCACAATATAGTATTACCTGAATTAGCCGACGCCGAAATAACATCCAATGACCGAGTACTCCTACATAGACAACACTATGTTGTAATGAACACCTCCGAACCGATATAGAGCACATACTCACCTATAGATCCATCCACGGACCTCAAGCCTATTCTGATCGTACCGCACTGGGCTAACAACCTTTCAAAGATCCTCAATAACCCTTTTTCCCATGACCCGCAAGAAATGCCGTCAAATTCGGAACAAACTTCCATAGTTCAATCGACCACACTAATACTGTTAAGTAAATAAAAATCCACAATCAGTACTCAAAGCCTCTTGCACAAGACACTGATATCAGGTGATGCTAAAGGCAATACCACCTGGCTCTAATCATCTAATTCCTTCCTCACTCATTCGAGCTCGTGACATTCTTGTCAACACCGAACCGCAACTTTTATCCTCAGCTTCCAATTCCTACGATAGTCACGACACTTAATCATGACAATGCGCAAGAGTAAAAGAATTGCATCATAACTCCTGAACCACTAATAGGGTAAACACTTCATCATATAGAAACATTTTACTTAACTCATATTAAGAGAACCATGGAAACACATGAATGAATTCTCATATCCGCGAAAAATATCGACCTCAAGTAGTGGTCTAAACCACCATAATTCTTATGGGATCCATCTACATATAACAAGCCATAATACTCAAATGCCTCCTAATAAAATCAATTACGGCGATCGTCAAGCCTCACACGTACCGCTACAAAGCACATGTGTAACTCAACACGCTGAAGGAATTGATCATTGCCACCATCATGCAAATCCAACCATTGCTAACCGATCCGACCTCTTCTTATTTATTCTAGACTTGCCTTAGGAATACTAATAGCCTCGTTCAAAACATCATAAACCCAAATTCGCACTCATCCTGGGTGAGCTTATATCACGAGACCATGCTGTCTTAAATCTCACGAACCATCTCATACCCTCATTGTGCACATATTTTCATCCTCAACTGGTACGCCCATTCTGAAAATTCTTCTACGAATCCAAAGTCATTTTTCCTCATTCCTCCAAATGCTACACTACAAGCCGAAGATAACATAGAACACTCCAATCCCTTTTTCATAATTTGTTGCAAAATCTTGATTGTACAGATGTGGATTGATGGTGTTGCTGTGTTTGACGGGAGATGGACCTAATGTCATGACCCAATCTCCATACCCGGTCGTGATGGCGCCTCTCGTGAAGACAAGGCCAAAGAACTAACCCAATTCGTTTCTTTATCACTTACTAAACATAAATAGTTGGGAAAAATGCAACTCAAAGAACATTAACCATCAATATTATAGCCTAACTCAGCCCGACCGGGGTGTCACAAGTCACGAGCATCTAGGAGGATCTTGATTACAATTTCAAAGTCTACAATACATAGAGTAAAATATAGAAAATCAAGAAAAGGAAAAAACTCGGTGCCGCGAACGCCAACATTCACCTTGCTTAGCTATGATAGCAATACCTTCAATCCGCTTTTAACCCACTACCGGGTGAACAGTACCTGCAACTGCATGCGAGGTGCAGGGAGTAAAGTGAGCACTTCTAACTTAGTGGTAATAAGAGCGAATACTACCTGAGCGATAAGAAAACACGCATGAGCACTCCAAAATGCAATAAAAGCTTGTGCAAACCTTTAAAAAAAAAAGTAAAACGGTATCACCGAGAAAATCCTTTAGAAAATCTCAAGCTCATTTAAAAATCTCTTTTGAAAATATGCCTTTTCAATAGTTGCAACAATATTTTTCAACAAGTAGGAAATAATCAGAAATCTGCCTCTCGGGCTCGGTATCAACCTCTCAGTACAGTATCAGCCCTGCGGCCCACTCCTAACTTACAAGGTACAACATCAGCCTCTCGTGCTCATCACTCTTTAACATGTAACACCAGGGTATCTGGTCAACAAGGCAAGTGATACCGTGTGTGCCAATGATATGTGAGTGCTAAGAATCATGACACGTTGTACAAACATGAATGAATGCATGAATGCCATGCAATGCATTGACCGCTGCGGCGCGCAACCCGATCCATTTGGGTACCTTGCGCTCACTGGAGGTGTGTACAGACTCCGAATCTACAGCCCAAGCGCTATAATACTGCAGCGTGTAGTTCGATCCATATAATATACTATTGCAGCGTGCAATCCAATCTATATAATATACTGCGGCGTGCAGTCTGATCCATGCATGTATATGTATATACTGCTGCGGTGTGCAGCCCGACCCATATCTCAGTCCAAAAATGCACACATAACACTGCTGCAGTGCGCAGCCCGATCCATGCTCAGTCCAGCAATGCACATAAGCCCATTGGGCAGTAGTAAAATAGCAGTTCTCAGCTCAAAACATCAGTAAAATATCATTTAAGTTTTCAGATAATAGAAAAATAACTGAGTTTGCAAAACAGTATTTAGAACCTTGGACTGAGATTAAATAATATGCTACATAATGCAAAGTAGTGACATCATTCCCTGAAGGATTCAAATAATCGGCACAAAGCCAAAACATGGCCATGAGCCCAAATCATGATAGCATCAAGTAGTTTTCAGTCAATCGCGCAGTAAAATCAATAATCGGGATGGACTAAGTGACAATCCCCAACGGTGCTCTACCTCACGCTCATACTTGGCATGCAAGTCACCACAATACAACACTATAGTGTGCAAATCCGGGGTTTCAAACCCTCAGGATATCATTCACAAGTATTACTCACCTCGAACCGGCGAAATCTCAAGCTTGCAACGCCTTTGCCCCTCAAATCGGTCTCCACGCGCGTCGAGTCTAGCAAAAAATAGAGCGAATACATCAAAATATGAAAACGGGACAATACCCAATCGAAAACTATCGAATTATAGCAAAAAACTCGAAACTAGAAAAAAACCCGAGCCCTGAACCCTTTCTCGAAAAATTACGAAACTTAAATTACCGGATTTATCGTCTCGCCACGAGTCTGTGATTTCAAAAAATCTACCAAATTCGAGCTCAAATGACCTATCAAATCCCAATTTGAAATACCAAAAACTCAAGCCCTAGTTCTTCAATTTTTGGCTGTCTCTTGAATTTCTAGGTAGATTTCACAATAAATACGAGGTTTAAGTTAGAAAATCTTACCTCCAATCAATTCCCCTTGAGTTCCTCTTCAATTCGCTCTCCCAAGCTCCAAAATCGCTCAACAATGGAGGAAAATAATATAGGCTCGCGGATGAAATATTATTAAAAACCCTTCTGCCCAGGCTTATTTCTGCTTCTGTGATACAAATGTCGCTTATGCGACTTTTGCCTCTCCGGTATTCTTTCGCTTCTGCGGTTTCCTTCATTTCACCCATCACCGCTTTTGCAGTCCATAACCACTTCTACTGTTACCGCTCTTGCAATCCATAACAGCTTCTGTGGTCTACAACTCGCACCCGCGATACCGCTTCTGCGGTCAATACTTCCGCTTATGCGGAAACTGCTAAACTCTCATCATTTCGCACATGTGGAGATTCTTCCGCTTCCGCGAAGCCGCATCTGCGGTCTCCTTTTCGTAGATGCAGAAATACCTCCTGCAACCAAAACCAGCAAAACTTCCAACTTCAAATTCTCCCGTTCAACCACCCGAATTCACCTTGAGGCCCCCCGGGACCTCAACCAAACACACAAACACGATCTATTACCTTATTGAAACTTTCCTGAATCATCAAAACACCATCGTTAACATTAAAATCCTCAATTTTCATCAAATCAAATCATAAGTTTCTTAAAAACTTCCGATTTGCACATTTGATCAAAAACCCAACCAAACGAGGTCCGAATGACCTGAAAATTTACAGAAATATCCAAAATCACCTAACAAAGCTGTTGCAACTCTTAAAATTCCATTCCGACCCTTGGATTAAAATCTCACCTATAAACCGGAATCCGCCAAAATTCAAACTTCGCCAATTCAAGCCTAATTTTACACCGGACCTCCAAATTCAATTATGATCACACTCCTAAGTCACAAATCATCCCGAAGCTAACCAAACCACAGGAATTCACATCCGATCTCTCTAACCACATAGTCAACTTCCAGTTGACTTTTTCAAAATAAGCTTCCTTCTAAAAAGCTATGTGTCTCATTTCCAACCAAAACCAATTCAATTCTATCCGACCAACTAAAATATTGATATAGAAACATAGAACAACATAATATGGGAGAAATGAGGCGGTAACTCACGTGACAACGGGCCGGCTCATCACACCTAAAGACGTACCAGCATTTCGGTTGTAGCTGTCTCTTGTCCATGGTAGTCTTAGATTCATGAGCATATGTACTTTTCGGACAGATGATGTATTTATTTCATACCAGCTTTGTAAATTCTATTCTTAAAAGTTCGTGATTTGTATAACCAGTTTTTGGGAAATGTATATGTTTCAGATATTTCTTTACTTAACTGTCTTATCATTTTCATTAAAATTGGATAGTTGTTAATTATCTTACCTAGCAGGTGGAATTAGGTTCCATCATGACTAATTGAATTTTGGATCGTGACAGTAAAATTTTATGTTGGGATTAATTATTCATATACTCTAATCAAACACTGAATCAATTAAGTGAGTATGCTATATAAAGGTAGCAATGTTTGTTTTTAAAGGAAAATTGAGATTTTTCGCTGTAAAAATGCTTCTTTTTGAAAAAAGCTTAATAATTTTAAAAAATTAGGCCAAATATTTATTAATCAATTTCTTTTTCTTTTGAAATTCTCAACTTATGGTTATTTGTTATGCATTTTGATATGTTTACTACATGACTCTTGGTACGTGATGGTAGCGACCTAAAATCTTATGGTGTCTAGTTGGCATATGACAAAAAAAATAAAAGAATTTAAGAGATGATGACAATCATGATCCTGAGATGTAATAATCTTTCAATCGCCTGCTTTATAATTCTGCATTTCAAATCTACAAATTGAATAGTGAGGTAATAAAGCACTTACCTTAAATTGGTAAAATAGTTCATTTTTCATAATTAATATCCTTAACATTGGCAAAATGGTTCATTATTCATAGTTAATATTATCAACTTTGAAAAAATAATTTATTATTCGTAGATAATCTCCTCAACTAAGTAATATTTTTTTTAACTATAAATAGTACCAATTAACTTGGCATTGCATAAGCAATTAGCAAAATATATTAGAGCATCACTTAGTTAATCAAATATAATTACTAGTTCATGGCTCCAAATTTCTCTCAACGTCCTTTCCTTTGGATTTTTGTAGCTTGTTGCTCATATTTGGTTAGATTTTCCTCTTGCCAACCAAGTGGTTATTCACAAGCAGTTGCAACCTTTTATGAAAATCCTACTAGTCCTGGAAGTGGTAATATCTTGAAATGTCATTTGTTTCTATTCTCTATGTAGTAGGCCTGCTAGATTAAAATTAAATGAAATCTGCTTTAGATTTCAAAAACAACTTTGAAGGTAAATTTTAATAGTTCAGTTTGATTTGCTTTTGTAATGCCCTTATCAATTTTCTCTTTCCTTCCACTACATAATACGAATACAATTTTATAGACAAATGTTCATCGGAATGGCTTGACCAATATAGACTTGATTTTACATATTTTATTAATCACTCTAGGGCATTATATTGAAAAACAGATATTATTCTTACTATTCTATTTTAGGGGGAGCATGTGGGCTCGAAAATGACGTAGCAAACGCTCCCTACAATGCAATGATTACTGCGGGAAATCAAGCTCTTTTTAAGCAAGGATCTGGATGTGGTGCATGCTACCAGGTAAACATATTTTATGTGGTGGTGCCAAATAGAATAAATGAAATTCAATTGAACTTCCTTTTTTAGAAAGTTATATAACATAAACTGAGTAAAACATCAACAACAATAATAACAACCCAGTAACTTCCATAAGTGGGGTCTGAGGAAAAAAGTATATACGGAGACCTTACCCCTACTCGAGGAGGTAGAGAACGTAAATTGGGTAATATATATATATATATAAATCTCCTTATAAGAGAAAATATAGGTACCAATTCTGAATGTAATATTTTTAGATCTTTCCGAATCCACTAAGCATAATTTCTAATTCCGCTACATCTAGTAAATTTTTAATTTTAGAATAATTGTACCTTGATTTGCATGATTTGATAAGGAAATTAAACTCTAAAATAAAAGAGAGAATGTGCATGAATATTTTAGTATCATGCATAAATGTATGGCATCTCTATATGATCGATATTGATTTTCAGGTGTTGTGCACCCAAGACCAAAATTCGCATTGTTCAGGTAATCCAATAACAGTAACTCTTACAGACGAGTGCCCAGGAGCATGCAATAATGATCCGGTTCACTTCGATATAAGTGGAATTGCCTTTGGAAAATTGGCAAAGTCTGGTGAAGCTTCACAATTATACAATGCAGGAAGAATCTCGATTTTTTACCAAAGGTGAGTTTGTTATACAACTAAAAGTTAGTTTCTTTGTTCCATCTCATATGGAGTTTGTTTGTGGGTGGGTGGGTGGGTGGGGGAAGCAGTAAATTGAATTTTTTTTCTTATTTTCCTTTTGAGAAACACCCGCAAATGCATTAATTTATTTATTTTTATTAAATGTTACAGGGTAGCATGTAATTACAACACAAATATCTTATTTAAGGTGGACAAAGGATCCAATCCTAATTTCTTCGCAGTTACATCTGAAGCGGTAGATGGAGATGGTGACCTTTCTTTAGTTGAAATCAAAACAACCAATTCGACTTGGGTACCTATGCAACGAATGATTGGGGCAACTTGGAGTATTGGCATACAACCAGACACACAGAAACCTCCTTTTTCCCTGAGACTTACTTCAGAAACAAAGCAAAGTGTCACTGCGCCAAATGTCATTCCAGATGGTTGGGAACCAAGATCAATTTACAAATCAAATGTCAATTTTCCCAGTAATCTATAGGGTAAAAATATTTCAGAATGGAAACAATGTGAGGGTACCATGTTGATTGTTGAATATCATATTTTTTACCTACCCTACCAAGTATGATTAATAAAGTAAAAATACCTTCTTTAATTTATTTTGAATGTGTGACTAATTCTGTTTCATGCATTTTATTTCTTTAGATATTTAAAAATATGCGACTAATTCTATTTCATGCATTTACTTTAATTTTAGCTCTCTCAAACAAATAAAAATGGTTGTATGGTTGTTTTATCTGTTGTAATTACTTAATTTCAGAGAAAGATGAAGAGAGAAAAATTCAATGGTCATACATAATTTTTTAGTTCTTTATACGGGCTGACTATAAGTCGGGAGAGGTTACCGGTGGAAAAAAAAAGAGGGGAGAGGCGACTAGTGATGGGCAACGGGGTGCTTTTTCCATTTTTTTATTTAAAATTTTCCTTTTGATTTTAGTATTTTTTTTAAAAACCAAAATATTGTACTCACGAGCATTTTCTGCGTTATTGGCACGCATTTTGTCCATATTACCTATGTTACTGTCACATAAGCATAGTCAACGGTCAAAGTTGTTCCATTAAGTTGAGTTGTTTAAATAAGAAAATTGTAAGTTTGTTTATCGGATTGACAATTAGGTACAAATTTAAGTGGCGCAGAAACCATTTTGCCATGTTTGTTCAGGTTTTAATATTTTCAAGCACGGATAATTCTCCTTTGAATTGGAATTACGATTTAGATTTGAATTTTTATGTTTGGACATGCTATATTTAAATATTATGTTTTAAAGTTTTATCCATTACTCATATTAAAAACTATATTTATAAAATTTAATATTATTACTTCTCATTCTCTAAAAAAATTTATTTCCTCACCATAAAATACAAATATTTTATTATGATAATTATCTTATAATCGAATAACCAAACTGAAAAAACTGAACCGGAAAAAGAAAAATGGAACCAAACCAAACTTATTTTGGTTCTGAGTGGATTGCACTTTTTTAAAACCAAAACCGAATAATGCAATATTGAACCGAAAACGAATGCACACCCCTACCAAAATACGTCGACTTAACAGAAGTATGTTCATGCTCTTCAAGTCGTTCTATAACCATTCATTGGAGATGACTTCAAGAAAACAAGATAACTTTAAAAGGGCAGCCAGTTGCACTAAGCTCCCGCTATGTGCAAGGTCCGAGGAAGGTCCGGCCCACAAGATAACTTTACATAATGAGAAAAGCACGTTCATCTTCAACAATTCTACAGGTTATAACATTCTTGAAAGCACTTTCTCAGCTCACAACCTATCAAAACATACATTTTACAGATTTCACACTTACTAAGTTCATCTTGCCGCAATTCTTTTTATATGTAAGTTTCGAAGTAAGACAATGCAGGTTGAAAAATACGTGAATTATGAGTATTGATAGAGCTTAGTTCCCCATGAAATTAGGACCTTTAAATTGAGAATCTGGTGGTACTTGCCGTTCTCTTTCTTTGAGATAGTTAAGAAGCGTTGGCTGCTCCGATCTCAAGTCCTTTCCAGTGCCACATACATACGGGGATGCTCTTTGGTAACCAAGAAAATGTTTATCTGTTCTTTGTTCTTCTGCGCCATAGGCGAGGAGAGGACTTGGATGCAGCTGTGGGCTCTCCAAGTACACCATTGGACTAGAAGCCAAGTGATTTCCCCACTGATCTAAAACATCAAACCTGGTAAGATTGCTCGCGTTCAGGTTTCCATAGTTTGCTGGTGCATTAGAGTGAACAGGCCATACTGGATTGCTGACTCGCTCGAAGTTTTGACTGTTTCTGTAGCGATATAGCCACTCAGATGAACTCATTCCAAGTAATGGTGGGTATCCATCAATAAAACCTGGAGTGCCTGCTACAAAATCAAGCGGTCCACGAACTGTAGATGGACTTGAGTATCCACTTACTGGTGATGCACCAAGAATACCGTCTCCTTCCTTGGTGCCAAATGTAATCTTGTTAGGAAAACCCGGTGTGTTAACCTTAAACCAAGAAGCATCTTCGGGTAACAACGGAGCTGAGGGAACTGGAGTGACATATGGAGGAGTATCATGTATAGCTGCAGAAACCGGCATGGAACAAACTTTGTGATCTCTAGTTTCCTTCGAGGAGAGATCTGATAAGGATTCAGAAGCTAGTTCATCGATTCGGCTTAATTGATGCTTATTTAAATCCCTTGTCCCCCTCTCGTTTCTTGGACTTTCCTTCTCAAGGACCCAAGCACTCAGAGATGGTGGTCCGGCAGGGAAAGCGGCAGATTGCTTGAGTGGCTTGCTGTACCTCAAGTTTGTATTTTCCGGGCGGAAACTGAAAATATCATTATGTGGTTGGCTTTGCTCAGAAATCAATGATGAGGCACGGCGCAAAGATTCATCAAAAGGTGTTGTTCCGTTGACAACATTGAGGGAGGATTGATCGCATGAGGTGCCTGATGTATATATTGGTGCGGAGTTATGTCTTGTGATGGGCTTGAAAAGAATGACTTCTTCCTCATCTGTGGTAATGGATTGGCTGTTGCGACAAGGGTGATCTTGACTCTCTCCATTTTCTTTCGCCATTCCACAATTATTCTGATAAGACCCGTTTAGCTGAAGAGTCGAACCAGATTCAGCTACTCCTGACTTGTCCTTGTCCGCTAATTCTGACTCCATGATGTAGAATCTTTTTCCTGTTTTATCATGAGAGATCCATTTTCTTAAGTGACTGGATCTGTCAGCCAGTTTAGTTGCTGCACGAAAGATACGCCGTGAACGACACACACTCTTACTATTGAAATTATCTATGCATTCCAAATGGCTCGTGAAGTCCAAAGACTTGTGAGCATGGGCCAACGGATCAAACCCTTTCAGTTCATGGTCTTCCCAAAGAGCACTATTTTCTGAAGCAAGGCCGTTCTCACAAGGACCGAGCCGATTCAGAAGATCAGCTAAAGCACCAAAAAAGTAAGACATAGCACTCTGGACCTTTTCATCTCTAGCATGTGCTTCTGCTCTATCAAGTACGTTCACTAACCACTCTACAAACACACAGACGGTGGGTAAAAGGGGGCAAGTTTGTGTGTTATTTCTTGCCACAGTTTTCTCAACAAGGCGACCAATGCAAATGAAAGTAGCAGCTACTGCCAGTTGTGTCAAAGCAGATTGCTGCTTGTTATCTTTCTTTGGATCCGCTCCATCCCCACTCTCAGTCAGGCTATGGAAGATAAAGATGAAAATGGAGACAAGCTGAAGAGCACGATAAGGGCCTTTTCTCGATGGATCCATTAACTGGTAGGAGTCTAGAGCAGCCTTTAGTTCATCATCATCCATTACCACTAGACCTTCCAATTGTCTAACAGTGGATGCAAGAGTAGATTGAAAGTTTTCCAAGCTGCATTCGAGAAATGGCTGAAGTTTTAGAAATTTTCAAATAAATCAATGACATGATTTGCAGTACTGTGAAGGAAGCCACTAAGCTTGTCAAATCTAGAAGCACTAAAAATTATATCCAGAATGAAGTTAAAGTTTAATAGTAAAGGAAAAAAACAATTTGAAAGGCAGACTTTGGGTGGTATATTGTGAGAAATCAAAGGATCACGACTAGTTGAGAGAATTAATTAAAAAACATGGACTTCAACAAGCCTACAGTCAATCAGATAAATAAATTAGTGTCAAAAGAATTAAGATGCTGCACACCAGTTATCCTGATACCATTGATTCAGATGTTAAGAAAAGCAGTACCTTAGAAAAGGCAGCAGCTTCATAAATTTATGTTATAGAAAGTATGAATATCCATGAAGGCAACATAAACACAATATTTTTCACCTTTCATTGGCATGGAAGTGTTTCGGAATATCACCCAAAATAGCAAAAAGGAACTAAAAATATAAAATCTGAACTTTAAAATTGAAAAATAGCTGAAACTATCAGTGATAAAATAATCTTGCTTCACAAAATATAAATACAAAACAGACTCGCAGTTTAACAAAAGCAAGCAGATTCACCAACCAATCACATCCTGATAATTTTGTACATGGAGTAATCTTAGAAGCAATGCAAGTAACTATATCAAGGAGACATAGCACTCTAAAAGCAACTAGAAACCTCAGTTCCAGTATATAATGTCTATAGTGCAATGTTTATACTTGGAAATTACTGTTGAAAACATGCCCATTTTTAAGCAGGTTAAACAAGCAGGCTAAATCAAGCAGAACTAGTCAACTTCCTCCATGAAGAACTAAAGAAACAAAGGGAGGAAAGGGATTAAGTGAAAGCATAGACTGTATATGAGGACTATCTCAATTGTCTGGTTGAATGACTTTAACCGGTAAGTGCTGTGTACCTGGTGTGCACAAGAAAAAAACTCATCAATCTGACAAACAGAAGCCATATATCAGCTTTTCCAGAGGTAACAGTTTCAGGGGCTTCTGGCATGTTCTTGTTTGAAGAACCGCTGGTTGCACCATTTATAGCATCCATGGAACACCAAACTGATGGTTTTAGCAAATCAAGGTGCGCTCCACTGGACAGTGAATGCAAATTAGATAACCTGTTCTGCAGATTCACAAGAAAACAATGAAAAGTTTTAGTCCTCTAGAGTCGAGAGGGATCACTGAAGATAGGGAAAAACAGCAACAAAAGGGAAGTAATATACTTCATGTTTCTTTTACTCAAGAAACGGAGAATGGAGGATAAGATGAGATCTTTTGACATCACCTCTTCAAAGAGCAACATAAGATTGTTCCAAGCATCAGGAAATGGTTCCTTAACAGCTAAACTTCTAATGCAATGGTACAAGGCAAGGAAAGGGTCACCAATATATGTTGCCAATAGTGCAAGCTGCAAACGAAGTTAAAATATCATAACATGAGCCTCAGATGGATGTTGTCTCAACCTTAATGCAGGAACCAGGAACTGACAAGCTTGCAAGATTTAACCATAGAATCTACCTGATTATGGGGATTTCCACTGTCTGGCCATATCCTAGATGCTTCAAAGTAGTATGTGGCCGCGAATGACCACTTACATGCATCCGGTTTCTTACAAAGTTCACCATATCTAGCCAGATCTCCCAGACAAATAAGAAAACGGTGACAAGCATATTGGCATTGAGGTAGCTTCATGGGTACAAGAGGAAGCGAGCTGCTACTATTCTTACAGAGTAAGAGTTCCCCAGGGAGCCCACAACTTTTCCTGAGTTTTTTAGTTAACTCCTGATAAAATTCAGTAGCTTCTGATAGAAATGACTTGAGCCCTTCCATATGATTGTCAATCTCTCGGGCAGCACTTGAATCACCTTCTTGTCCTTCGCTTTTCCTTTTCTCAGCATTAGACTGCCGAATCCTTTTACGGAACTCATCAATATGTTTATAGTGAAGTTTCCACAGAGAGAATTCAACTTCCTGAAGCCCCACTACTGCATAATTATTTAAAATAATATTCTCATAGCTACTACGGGCTTTACGATACAATTCCTGGACATCTTTGTGCACAAGACCTTTAGAGTAAATTGATGTCAACAGTTGCTTCTCTATATTGGCAATCTGCAACATGGATGAGATAACTTAGCAAATTAGAAGCACAAAAGCAAAGTAAACATTCTAAAAGGATTCAATAAGTCAGTCACCTCAAGAAAAGTATTCAGCTTTTCCTTCTGATCGTTAAATGTTGAAGCTGTGTCAACGTCCATGACTGCTAAGAACCAACTTCAATACTAATCAATATATCATTGATGACACCAACAAGAATGTACCTACATGAGTGAACAATGACCTCTTTAAACAATACAGCAGCAATCAAAAGAAGAAAAAAAAGGATTGACTACAGAAAATCTATTAACTCCGAACTTACTGGTTTTGATCTTAGGATGTTAACTCTACATTAACTAGTTGCACAGCAACAACAAATACATTTTGCTTGTGGGCTACAACAAGTTCATTAAAGCAACTCGTAGGGAATTTTAAAGGTTTTATTCACAGAGGTTAGCAAATTCAACTACTTCTATTCGGCATCCATAAATGTCAAAAACCATTGAAAAAGAAAACAAAAGGGGTCAATGTCCAACTTGATAGCTTAAATCAGTGGATCGCGGAGGACCAAAAAGGGTATAGTTTTAGCACAACGTAACTTCCTCAATTCAAAAACATATCTTTTTTACTGAATTCTGTATGACAAAAGTACACCTTATATATCCACCCAACATGGCAATCAAAATGATATCCCAAAAGCCAGTAGCCATGACTCCACAATTCATTGCAGTAGAAAGAAAAAAAAAACCTCAGTAAGATGTCTTCCTTTGTCATATAAAATTTCCAAAAAAAGACCAGCGGGAAGCACAAAGTCAACGAAAACCTAAAACTGTAAGACTTCGAGATGACTTTCTGATTAAGAAAAACAAAGGAATAGAAAACTGATAATCAACATCCCACGAAGAAAGTTATGGTGATCAGTGATCACCACCAACTCAATACATGAATTTATTGTAATTAAAAAAAAAACTAGAGGATGATGCATTCAATTATCCCATGTCCACACGAGTTCTCTATAGAATTTATCTACTTTTGAAGCATACGTACAATCTTCAAGTAAAATTTGATCATAAAGAAGAAAGAGGGAAAGGAAGGTAGACTAATGAACAGCAGGTAACTTTAGTAACTTGTAATTAAACCACAAAAACAAGAAATTAGACAAATAGTCACGGAAAAGAGGAAACAAGAATCAAACGACGCACAATTAAAGCTACTTTTGATGAAAAAAAAGTCAAAAGTATGAAAGATGCAGTATAATACCTGTCGAATTCAAGAAAACAGAAATTGAAACCACCACTGATGAAATTCACAGCAAAAAATTGAAGATGCAGCCAATCGACTAAGGGAGTAAGAACAAAGTTGTACTTTTGATATGCAGAGAGGGAGATAGGGGGAAAGGGAGGGAAACAGTAGGACAGGGGAAGAAAGAAGTGAAAACAACAGAATTTTTTGGCCAACTGTTCTTGTATTAGTTGTGAAACAGACAAATTAAAAAGGTGGCTGTGTGTATTAATGAGTTGAGTGAAAAGAATAAAATGCCCTCTGTCCTCATACTATGTTTCTTTCTTTTTCTTTTTCATTATTATTTTTTTAATAATTATAATGTCTTGATTTGTTTTATGAATAGTTGTTACTGTAGAGAGTTTTGGGAGAATTGATTTTCTCGTATTGCTCACAAAAATATATATAGAGTACAGAGAGGTATCAAATCCTACCAACTATAGAACTGTTCAATAATAAAAGAATTCAAATTCTACCAACTATAGGACTGTACAATAATAAAAGAATATTCTACCAATAATAAAAAGATACACACAATATATTCTAATAGCCCCCTCAAGATGGAGGGCCGGAGGACACGCCAATCTTGGACATCAGCAGAAGAAGCCGAGGACGAGATAAGTGCTTGGTGAGAGCATCAGCAAGCTGATCAGCAGAGGATATGTGAGCAACACGAAGAGACCCATTCTGAACCAATTGACGAACAAAGTGATAATCAATGGAGATGTGTTTCATGCGCGAATGAAACACAGGGTTGGCACAGAGGTAAGTGGCGCCAATGTTGTCGCTGTAAATGACAGGAGCAGCCGGAAGAGGGACATGAAGCTCGCACAGCAGTGAATGAAGCCAACGGACTTCAGCGGCAGTAGAAGCAATGGCACGATATTAAGCCTCAGTAGAAGATCATGCAACGGAACGCTGCTTTTTGGAGCTCCAGGAAATAGGATTAGGCCCCAGAAAGGCAACATAGGCACCAGTTGAGCATCGGCCATCACAGTTTCTAACCCAATCAGCATCAGAGAAACAATGCAGAGGTATAACAGATAAATAACTGAAAAGTTGGCCAGTATGTGTAATTTTTAAACCTTCACCGTTACCAATAACCACATCATCGAAAACAGTGTAAGGACTGTGAAGAGACATGTTGGCCAGATCATTGGTTATGTGATGAGTGGCACCAGAGTCTAGGATCCAATCAGATGGAGAGTGATGGACTGTGTGAGCAGCCGGATAAGATGACACAGCGTATGCTGGTCGCGGCAATGGTCCACCGTAAGGGGGCTGATTTGCGCCGGAAATAGGATAGGACGGACAACGGCGCGCGGAATGGCCTAATTCACTGCATAGCTGGCACTTCCAATTGTACCTGCGAGATTGGACATTGTTGGAGTAACCACCGCGGCCGGAGGATAAACCACGGCTGCCACGGCCGTGCCCACGGCCACCGAAGCGGATACGGGGACTGCTATCCGGCAACAAAGGCAGCCGATGGAGTCAAATCAGATGCGGCGGAGGTGGCCGGCGCACGGGCAGTAATCTGAACCTCCATGCTTAACAGCTTGTCATGTAATTCAGCAATTGAGATTTGAAATTTACGGGCTTGGATAGCATGAAAGAGCTCCATATATGGATCATCAAGACCATTTAGAACCTTAATGATAAGATCCTCAGAATCAACAGTAACACCTAGGAGAGATAATTCATCCACAATCACGCGAATACCGTGCATAAAATCAGTAACAGATTTAGAACCTTTTACCGGATTATGGAGCTGCTGTTTGAGAGCCATGATACGACCACGAGAAGCAGTGTCGTATGTGCGCGCGAGGATGTCCCAGGCCTCTTTAGAGGTTTTCACAGCGGCAATAAAGGAGATGATTGTCGGTGTGATCGACGAGATGATGACACTGAGAATAAGATTGTCCTGGCGAATCCAGTAAGGATATGCTGGATTGGGGGAAATTACCTCCTTGTCAACGATAGTGGCTGGTGGGCACGGCTTCAATCCGTCCAAGAAGCCGAGGAGGTCGTAACCCGTAAGAAGGGTTCGGAATTGGAATTTCCACGCCAGGTAATTAGTGGAATCCAATTTAAGTGGGATCTGAGCCGATGTATTGATGGCAATCGGCTGGAGAAGATCGTTGGATGTCGTAGCGGCCATGAAGCGCGAGGCAGAGGAGGCGCGGATCGACGTCGAGAGAGAGAGGGCTTCCGGTTAGTGCAGCGGTGGCGCGTCAAGACGCCGGAGAGAGGCGGTGGACCGAGAAGGTCGACGACAGCGGGCTGCCGATTAGTGCAGCGAAGACGGCGGCGCGAGTAGAAAAGAATTAGGGTTTCTTTGGCGATAAGCCACTGGCGTATGATACCATGTAGAGAGTTTTGGGAGCATTGATTTTCTCGTATTGCTCACAAACGTATATATAGAATACAGAGAGGTATCAAATCCCACCAACTATAGAACTGTACAATAATGAAAGAAATCAAATCCTACCAACTATAGGACTGTACAATAATAAAAGAATATTCTACCAATAATAAAAAAAATACACACAATATATTCTAATAGTTACCTCTGACCAGCTCCTTATATTATGTTTCCTTAAACAAACATTAAAAGGTGGTTTTATCATCACTACTCATTTTCTATGTGTTTTCAGTTTTCTGACATTGTAATTCAAGTATCCTTTGTAATACAAGCCAAATGTCATTAGACTAGATTCACTACTTTTTTTAATACTTAAAACATCATCTTATGAATAATTCAAACTGATTCCCTGATTTTGTTAATAGTTCTTGAAATAAATAGTTAAGCTGCATAAAGAAGTTATGAAGCTACTTGTCCCTTTTCTATTTTTAAGTAATACTAGTTCTAAAAATATATACAACTGTATGTTTAAGTGGAGCTGGTAGGTTGGTGGGATGCTGTCTAAACTTTTTTATAGTGCTTAAACAATCTTAGTTGCTTATGGATAAAGAGGCTTACTTGCTACACATGATAACTATAAATAGGGGTGTCAAATAGACGGGTTGGATTAATTTTTAGAGGGTCAAAATGGATTGAGTCAATAAATGAGCGGATCGACCTGCCAAAAGTAACTTGGGCTGGTGTGAATTGAGTTAAGTTCGGCTAAAATTTGAATTATAATCCAATCTGTCCAACTTTTACCAAGCTTTAATTAATATGTATTATTTTCTTATGAATTATTTAATTATCAAATAAGATTTTTTTCTTTTGTTATAGTCATACATGACATATCCAATAAATAAATTATTTCTAAGTTGTCAATTATGTATTAATTTGGATCGAAAATTAGCTCAGCTTTGGTTGGATTGAAAATCAATCTATCTTAATTGGGCTGAAATGAATTGGGTCAAAATATGCTAAATTTAATAAATGAAAAAGTTAAATGGGTTGGGGCTCAAACTGTCACCCCTAACCGTAAATATGCTCCAATGGGAGAGAGATTTGTCTATTGGTTACCAAAGTCACTCTCAACTTCCAATATTTTCTTAGAAAGAATGGCTTAATTCCTTCATTGGAATTTGAAAGGAGCATTGACCATATTTTATTATTGTCAAAATATCTATAAATAGATAATGGTATTTTTCTCACAATACTTTTACCCTGGTTTTGACAACTCAATGATACGTTGAGTGTCATATTTCCACTGAACTTTTTACTTATTATTATAAGCTGGATATTGCTTGTTTATTGACATCTAAGATATTATTCATACATTACGAAGCATATTAAATAAATTAAACTCCTCTTTCTCAATATCTTGAAGATTTTGACTTGCTTTATTTTAATTTAGTGCTAGAGTTACAATTTGACCATGGATTGATCACAGGTCAGTAAGTATCACCAGCCATTTGACTTATCATTTTAACATTTTTCTTCTTTTCAACTAGAATACCCCACAATCCATATGACTCTAGATCTTTTCATTAAAATTACTAACATGAATTTCTTTGCAGCAGCCAATGTAATTTTAACAGCAGAAGCAACCAACTAGATTATCTTGAAAAATATATAGGGAAGATAGTCAAAAGATAATGTCCCACTAAGAAGTCTATATAGTTGGTGTTAGGTTCATATCCTGGTCCACAGTTGGATATATAAATGGACAATCATTAAAAAAAATTTGTGTAAGGATAAAGTGTGGGCTTGCCAGGTGGAATTATCAGATGGAATCCCCTACCCCACTTAAACCATTGATTTGGGCTTAATTCAATAGTTCTCCTAAAAAAATATTAGGCCTTAAAAAGAAAAGCACTTATCCAATTTTCTTTCCCATGTGCATTGGTCTATCATTATGTTGAAGATAATACTTGTATTTGAATATTATTATTATTATTATTACTATTTATTATTATTATTACTATTATTATTATTATTATTATTATGAGTAATTAAGACATGAGGTGGAAGGAGAGTCTTTGTGTAACAGATAAAGTTGTTGCTATACGATTGGGAAATCACGAGTTCAAGCCAAAAACAATCTTTTATAGAAATACAGAATAATACTGCGTACAACAAATCCTTGTGGTTTGACCCTTTCCCGAATCTCACACGTAGTAAAAGTTTTTTGCACCCAACTGTCCTTTAGTTAGACATGAGATGTTACAACTTGATTAGGACTTTTGCGCCCAAGAACATTAAATTCTGAATAAAGAAAGAACAAAGTTCTGGGCATGCTACGTAAATGTCAAAGAGACTTGAAACCACATCTTTCATTTGATAGTACACGATGTCCTTTGTCTATTCCAAAGGCTAGAACTCTAGAAGTCGGTGTGTTATCAAACATTGTTTTGGTTATTTCTGCTTCGCTCACATTATGATTTAGAATACTACAGAATTGCCAGTTGACCTTAAAAATCTCAAGACTTGGGATGCCAAACTCTTTTTACAAGTCTGAATTAAAAGAATGATATGAAAGCATAGTGAGAATGAATAACCAGCACCACAAGCACCAGCACCAGCACCAGCACCGGATGAATTAAGACAGTCCGTAATCTTTTTTCTTTTCCTTTTGTTTAAAAAACAAATGATAAAATTACATCAATTTATCCAAAAGGATAAAAAAAGAAACATAAAACATTGTTTCATGTACAATCATTTACGGATATGATTAGTATCTCCAAAAATAATCCTAAACAACATGATTTTGTAAATATTTGTTGTTATTAAACTTGTATGGGGTAAAATTCGGCTCGCCCCACCGCCGTCTAAGCAAACACGTCCTTCATAATAATGCCGTCCTCAAATGGCATCGCCTCAGGCAAGGACGACCCAAACAAGGACGTCCCATTCAACTAGGTAGAGGAACGACGCCGTTTAAGGCTTGACTTCCTTCATACGAGGAAGCCACCAACTTTTGTACTTTTCTTTTGATTATTTCGAGGAAAGTCTCCTCATATATAAAGGGGACCTTCACCTTTGTAACAGACATGTGTTTTAATCTGAATAATATTATCTCTCTACTTCCCCTCTCTACTGTTATCAAGCAAACTATCTCTCTATTTTTCTCTTTGATACTTAAGCTCTCTATAACCTTGTATACTTTGAGATCTATCACATTCTTGGCTAAGTAATCTCTTCTAGCACCCATTATACTTGATTACGATTTACCCAAATACTTTTTTAATTATTTTTTAGCTTACAATGTGTGCGAATCTTTTGAGCAAAATAATTTGGCGTCGTCTGTGGGGATTTCGAGAATCAAAGTTGTAGTTTGTGCCTAGAAAACCACAGACAACCATCCCCTACATCACACGAGCAAACATAGCTGACAATTGTGCAAAAAAGAAAGCGATAGACGAGGTTGGAGTCAACCTCATGGATTCACTCGACGAGGTAGGTGAAGATAATATCATGAACACAACCCCCAGCACCACGTGGAGGAACCCCACCTCCTCCACCCAGAGATCTGACGCATCCGCGAGAAAGGGGAGCTTATACTTCTATATCTAAGGAAGCACCCCATAAATCAAGGAGCTACTAAAAGGGTGGCTCACAAGCACTCTGAGCGATTTGGTCGAATATTTACCAAAACATGGCGTAAGACGCACGCCAATAATGGACCTCACTATAGCCGAAGATGAACCCGAGATCGCGCGAGCCAACAATATGCTCATCGACACTCGAGCCAACGATGACGCGCTCACAGCCATTCTCAGAAAAATGGAGGAAATGGAACACGAAAATAAATCGCTCCACGATCAAATGAAGGAACATCAAGAAAGGGTAGACAAGATCCTAGGTGCTCCTAAACTGCTACCAAAACGCGACGTAGGTAGGTTCGTGGAGTAACCCTACACAGAGGAGGTCTCACCCTACTCCATCCCAAAGACCTTCAAAATGCCTCCTTATTTGAGGGTATATGATGGGACTACGGATCCCGAGGACCATCTAATCCACTACGTCAGTGCTGTGAAAGGTAACAATTTCGCAAATGAACAGGTACCGTCTGTGCTTCTGATGAAGTTTAGCAAAATATTGACAGGTAGAGCTTTGATGTGGTATCCACAGCTACCGACCAAGGGCATCTCCACGTTTGAGTAAATGGTAGACAAATTCGTCACAGTACATGCATGAGCAAAGTATGCGGAGGCAAGAGTCAACGACATCTTCGCTATTCGGCAAACCATGGGAGGATGGTTCAGGGACTTCCTAGACAGATCCAACAGGGTGAGAATGAGCCTACCAAACATATTGGAAGGTATGGCAGTCGCCGCTTTCCAGAACGGGCTAAGCAGGGACGGCTCAAGGGAGACCAAGAAACTACTGAGTCGCCTCATGAAATACTCTCCCACCACTTGGGAGGAAATCCATAATGCCTACTGCGCCGAGGTGAGCGCGGATGAAGACGACCTCAACGGTCCTACCAGGAGGCTAACAACAATAATACCAGAGATCAGGAGGGACCGGCGCAATGAAGGGCGACGGGAACAAATCTCGCGTCCCAACAGGGAAACGCACCAACAATACATCCGATCATCTCATCCGCTGCCACCAAGGCACACGGATGCACTACAGCGACACGTCGCCCCCTACGAAACGAAAAAGGTATGCCTCCTTTATTATCTGCACATAACTTTTGTGTTTCTCCTTCAGAGGTAGTGTCGCACTAGAGAAGCTGGCAACAAGTCACAATGGCCAGAAAATATGAAGTCAGGCCCTACCACCCGAAAGTCAAACGTCCTATGCGAGTTCCACCAGAATCGAAGGCATAGAACCAAAGACTACATAGGTCTACGGCAGGAGGTGGTTAGGATGCTGAACTAGGGGTTCTTGAGAGAACTACTCAGCGACAAAGGGAAACTCAACTTTGCACGAGGACGGGAACAACCCAACGGGCTGCCAAGGCTACCCTAGCCGACACGCACCATCAACATGATCATCGAGGAAGGCGACGACTCGACGATCAATCACGTTAAGTTCACCACCACTCACAAGTTAAAGCGAACTATCGCCTACGAACCGTATGACGACTTCGAAGATAGTATCACATTCGATAAGTCTGCTACTGACAGTTTGTCTTTTCCTCATTACAACGCTTTGGTTATTACTTTACGCATTATGGATATAGATGTTAGGAGAATTATGGTTGACGACAGTAGCAGCGCTTGTATTATCCAGCAGAGGGTCCTTGCACATGTGGGACTCGAGGATAAGATAATACCGCGCTGCATAATGCTGACTGGTTTTAACAATGCAGTGGGAAGAACCTCCAGAGAAATAAAACTGCCCGTCCTGGCAGGAGGAGTCACGCTGGAAACCACTTTCCACGTGATGAACCAGGAAACAATGTGCAACGCCATCATTGGACGTCCATGGATACATGCCATCAGAGCAGTCCCCTCCAGCTTTTATCAAGTGATCAAATTTCCTACCCCATGGGGGGTGTTCAGCATACGGGGTGAACCCCACACCGCCTAGGAATGCTACAAAATAGCTCAAGACTACACCCACACCAAACAACTCCAAGGGGCGAGCATAAAATCATAGCAATCAGCTCTGTCGGGGACTAAGGTCCATCCGCCAGAAGACCATCAATGATCCCGATATCATAGAGGCTAGAAAATCCACGGTCGAGAACCACGAACCCGCTCAACTAGACGACAACGACCTCACGAGGAAGGCCTATATCGGCCACGGCCTCTCAAACCCAAGTAAGTATCGTGAATTCTTATCTAACCATGCAAACTTGTTTGCTTTCCCATTCAGATATGCCAGGAATTCCACAAGAGATCGCGACACACAAACTAAACGTTGATCCATTATACCCGCCCGTGTGGAAAATGAGGAGGAAATTCAACACCGCCATCAACGAAGTGGTGAGTGAGAAAGTAGACAAACTATTGGCAAATGGTTCTATCAGGGAATCAAAGTACCCTGCCTGGATCGCCAACATTGTTATGGTCAAGAAGAACTATGGGAAGTTGCGAATGTGCGTGGACTTCACCGACTTGAACAACGCATGCCCAAAAGATTCGTTCCCACTCCCTACATCGACCAACTAATAGACGGGACGGCTGGACACGAACTATTAAGCTTCCTGGACGCGTATTCCGGCTACAATCAAATCATGATGGCTGGAAAAGATCAGGAGACGACGACCTTCATCACTTGCTGAGGAACATACTGCTAAAAAGAATGCCCTTTGGGCTTAAAAACTCGGAGCCACGTATCAAAGGTTGGTGACCGAGATGTTCAAAGAGCAACTTGGCAAAATGATGGAAGTCTATATTGACGACATGTTAGTAATGTCCTCCAGAAAGGAAGACCACCTCAACCATCTGAAGGAGGCCTTCGAAATATTGAGAAGATACGGGATGAAACTAAATCCCGATAAATGCTCCTTTGGTGTGGCATCGAGAAAGTTACTGGGATTCCTCGTGTCGTAGAGGGGTATCAAAGTCAATCCAGATCAGATCAAAGCAATAGACGTAATCCCGGAAGTGCTAAGCAGAAAAAAATAGGTACAGAAGCTGATAGGTATGATAGCCGCCCTCTCAGGTTCATCCACGATCCTCCGATAGGTGCCATAAGTTCTTTAGTGTGTTGAAGAAACACCAGGGGCTTCAATGGAATGAAGAATGCGTTGAGGCCCTAAAAATCTGAAGGCGTACCTATCTTCGCCGCGCCTGCTAGTTAAAGCGAGCCCAGGTGAACCACTTCTGGTGTACCTAGCCGTGTCTGAGGTCGCCGTCAGTGCTGTCCTAGTGCGCGAGAACAAAGGTACACAATCTCCCATCTATTACATTAGAAAAACACTAGTGGACGCTGAAACTCGGTACCACACCTTGAGAAATTGGGGCTAGCACTAGTAGTAGCTTCGCGAAAGCTACGACCTTATTTTCAATGCCACCCCACAAACGTGGTAGCGACCTTCCCGTTGAAGAGTGTCCTATACAAGCCTGAACTATCAGGCTGCCTCGCAAAAAGGGCCATTGAACTCAGCGAACATGACATCTCGTACCTTCCAAGAAACGCCATGAAAATCTCAAGTCCTAGCCGACTTTATAGCCGACTTCAGCGCAGAAATCCTGCCGAAGGCAGAACTCGAGGCCTGACACGCCTCCCCCAGTAATGACCTATGGGTCCTCCACAGTGATGGTGCCGCCAATGCATCGGGATTGGGGCTGGGACTCATCCACAAGGTCCCCACGAGCAAAAGAATTTGCCATTCCATACGATTACCTGAATGACAAAAAATGAGGCCGAGTAGGAGGCCGTTATCGCATGTATGAAACTAGCCATCAAATATGGGGCTGGACATATCCTCCTCCATTGCGATTCTTATTTCGTGGTGAACCAGGTCACTGGGACTTACCAAATCAGAGAACAAAGGCTACAAAAATACCAGACGGAAATCCACAGGTTAATGGCCGCCTTCGATGAATTTCACTTCAAACAAAGCCCAAGGGCGCAAAACATCGAAGCGGACAGCCTGGCAAAATTAGCCACAGCTACCGAAAACATCAACAAGGAAAGCGTGGTCACCCTCCTTCATTCAGCCATCGACCACACTGAAGTTTTTTCTTGATGCTGAATCTGGGACTGGCGCAACCAATTCATGTCCTACTTCTTGGACGGAACATTTCCACACGACAAGAAAGAGGCAAAGGAACTCCGCCTGCAAGCCACCCGATACTGCCTGATCAACAACGACCTCTACAAGAGGACGTTTGGCGGACCCCTGGCCAAATGCCTAGGCCCGCACCAAACAAGGCTAGTACTTGAAGAGGTACATATGGGTCACTGTGGCACCCATACAGGTAACCGCGCCCTTGTAAGGTATGTCATACGTGCCGGCTACTACTGGCCGACCATGAAGAAAGAAGCGGCATAATACGTTTGCCGATGTGAGCAATGCCAGAAATATGCCCCAATGATACACTAGCCAGGAGAGCCCCTACACTCGGTCACCTCTCCCCGGCCCTTCATCAAATGGGGAATGGACATAGTCGGCCCCCTACTCGTAGGACGGGGAAAGGTACAATTTTTACTTGTTTTAACTGACTATTTCTCTAAGTGGTGGAAGCAGGTGCGTACACACAAATACGCAAACAAGAGGTCATCGCCTTCATATGGAAGAACATTATATGCCACTTTGGCATTCCTAAAGAAATCAGCTGTGATAAAGGACGACAGTTCATTGATTGAAAAACGACCGAATTCTTCAAAAAATGGCGCATCAAGAGGATACTCTCCAAGCCATACCACCCCGCCGCCAACGGCCAAACAGAATCCTCCAACAAAACAATATTGAACATACTGAAGAAGAAGCTTGAGGACACCAAAGGGCTATGGCCCAAACTGCTACCCAAAGTATTGTGGGTGCACAGGACCACACCCAAGTCCAGCACATGGGAAACTCCATATTCATTGGTTTATGGAACCGATGCGACCATACCACTCGAAGTCGGTGAGTCAAGCCAAAGGTATTCACACTCTAGGGGAGCAAACAACGATGCAAATAGGCTCCAAGAACTTGACGAAGCTGAGAAAAAAAAGATAAATGACCCACATAAGAATGGTGGCCCAAAAACAACAAGTCGAAAGGTACTATAACAAGAGGGCAAAAGTAAGGCCGCTCAAAGTAGGAAACTACGTCCTCAAAGCCAAGACATTGATCTCAAAGACCTAAGTGAAGGAAAATTGGGCACAAACTGGGAAGGGCCCTACAAAACCACAGCAGCAGCTAGCAAAGGGCCATTTCAGTTGGAAATAATGGAAGGAAAAATATGCCAGAACAACTGGAACGTCGCCCTTGAATATTTCCATTTCTAAAAGGCGTCCCCCAAGTCGCAATCCTTTTCCCTCACTCGAGTTTTGTCCCAATTGGGTTTTCTCGGGGAAGTTTTAACGAGGCAACGAAGGGAACACCTGGTGATATTTGCAGAACAAGTGTATCACGTCAGCCTCTCTATGTGCTCTCCAGCCCGACCTGATACAGGGACTGGACCAACGGCATCTCCAACGTGTAAAAGGCTACGACCTTCTTCATCTCCAATGCATAAAAGGCTATGGCCACCTTCATCTCCAATGTGTAAAAGGCTACGACCATCTCTAGCGAATGAAAATGCTACGACCATCTCCAGTGACTGAAAAGGCTACGGCCATCTCCAGTAAATGAAAAGGCTACGGCCATCTCCAATGAATGAAAAGGCTACAACCATCTTTAGTGAATGAGAAGGCTACGGCCATCTCCAGTGAATGAAAAGGCTACGGCCATCTCCAGTGAATGAAAAGGCTACGACCATCTCCAATGAATAGAAAGGCTACGACCATCTCCAATGAATGAAAAGGCTACGACCTTCTCTAGTAAATGAAAAGGCTACGACCATCTCCAATGAATAAAAAGTCTACGACCATCTCTAATGAATAAAATGGCTAAGGCCAGTGACTCATCATGGTTAAGGCCAGTAATTCAACATGGCTAAGGCCATCACCGCTAACAGTCGACCCAATGTCGACTACGGCAAAATGAAAGACTCGACAATAGTCGAAGTCAATTACATGGTTAAGGCCATCAATATCATCATGGCTAAGGCTAGTGATTCAACATGGCTAAGGCCATCGTCGCTATAAGTCAACTTAATGTCGACTACGGCAGAACGGAAGGCTCGACGACTGTAGAAGTTAATAACATGGTTAAGGTCATCAATATCATCATGGCTGAGGCCAATGATTCAACATGGCTAAGGCCATCGCCGCTAACAGTCGACCCAATGTCGACAACGGCAGAACGAAAGAATCGACGACAGTCGAAGTCAATTACGTGGCTAAGGCCATCAATATCACCTTGGCTAAGGCCAGTGCTTCAACATGGCTAAGGCCATCGCCGTTAACAGTCGACCCAATGTCGACTACGACAAAACGGAAGACCCGACGACAGTTGAGTTAAGCTCAAACTACAAGTTGCGAACATGACAAAAGTTCCAAGGAACAAAAGAAGAATAACAACGGGAAAAAGGTATGTACTATTATATCCAAAAAGTATGTACACATGTCCGGCCTCAGACATAGGCCCCATTTACAACAAAAAGGGTAAAAATACAAAACCCTAAGAACCCTCATCATCCTGGCCGGCACAACCAGCACTCGGGCATCACTACCTCCTAGCGGGTAGTCCCTAGGAATCCAAGAGACAGACTCTAGAAGGTTAACATTTTCGAAGTTATATCTTTCTCTAGCGGGCGAGTCAGAGTGGTAGTCGGCCACCTCACGAGCAACCCGGGTTAGACTCTGCTGCTTATCTACTTCCGCCTCAGAGACCCGACCAGCTGCCAAGAGCTCTTCAAACATGACTAGCCTAGCATCATGGTACACCTACATGTCAGGAGCATCCCGACGCTCAGCCTCCTGTGGAGTGGTCCGCGTAAGGGCCTCTATCTTATCTTCCTTAGCTTTGAGTTCAACAGTTAAGGCTGCAACCCGGGCCCGAAGTTCAGCTGCCTCCGCCGATACTGCATGGCCTAGCTCAAAATCATCATCTTTCGCCCGGAGGAGAGCGTCCAACTCAGTGTTTCAGGAACCACGACCACGAGCTGCCCATCCGCCCCTCTCCAGCTCGGCTATCCGCTTCTTTAATTGCTCCTCCATCTGGGTAAGGCCCTCGTGGAATAGCCTGAATTCAAGGTCCTACTTGTACACATCAGCCAACGTTTGATGTGCCTCACAAACCTGCTTGTACCTCTTCAGCAATATTTTGTGGGCATCCGCGCTCTTTGCCAAGCGCCACCCCCTTTCCACCTCCAAAACAAGAACCTGAAAAATATCAAAAGGATGGATCAGTATACAGGCGGACTACACCCCAAACACCAATGGGAAAGAGAATCAAATTTACCTGTAAGATCGCTCCTGCTACTCTTCGGAAAAGGACCTTGTCGCTGACCTCCGCCAACGCCTTACCCTCGGCACTCGCACAAAGAAGGGTCATGTCCACGGCTGCCTCTTCGCAATTCTCCAAAAGGTTATAGCTGCTAGGAATCACAATGCGGCGAGTAGACCTACCGACTGTCATCTCAACATGAGCCGGAGAGCTCCTTCCTCTGTCCATCTTCTCTGCGGGCGTACTTGTCCCCGCTGCTGCGGCCGATGAGCCGTCCTCCCTAGCAGAAGGTGGGCCAGCCTCGATATCAGCCCTCCCTCGAGGAGCGGTCCTTCACGAGCGGATGACATCAACCATAAACGGCCATCCCGACTCGCAACGAGGTAATTGTACACTCTCCTCTCCAGTAGCTACTCCATTGCCGGTGATCAACCGGTGCCTTCTACTTTCAAGAGGCTCCTCATCTTCAGGAACCGCCTTTACAAGATGCGAAGGCGACCCTAAAAGGAGTGCCTCATCGCCGGACGCGACCTCGGTCCCCCTCGCGGGTACGACCTCAGGTGCCATCACCAGAACCTCCTCCGACACCACTTCCGCCATTATTTCGTCCACCGCCTCGGATATCGATCCTAGCATAACTTCCTGCTGGGGGGCCGAGAGGGCACTACTTTTGGGTGAATGCCCCGTAGGCACATCCTCCTCACCAGAGCCCGGCTCTGCCCCAGATTGGCCGTCATAAATTCTCCTCCTCTTGGCCCTCTTAGAAGTACCTCGATCTATCTGGGAAAGGATATGTCAAACAGAAGAACCCTCGAGTCAGGATAAAGAAAAAGTAAAGAACAAGGGAAGACCGTTACCAGTCGGGCTGTACATGCTATAAAATTGAGCCCATGTAAGGCACTCTTCTACATGTGGTATCATCCTCTCCACCCATGACATAATGTCGTCTACACAGGAAAGGGACGAGGAATCTACACGCATACGAGCTGCCACTACAAACAGCAGATAAAAACGCCGTGAAAGGTTAAGCCATTATAATGAAAAGCAATAAGGAAAACACAAAGGGATACTTACACTCCGGGTTCCACACCTCCGGAAACCCTTCGGGGTTAACCAACAGATGTTCCATCTAGAAGTAGAAGAATCTCTTCCAATAGCCACGGTTGGCCTCGTTGTCAGGCTATACCACGAAGCTCTTCTTGTCGCGACGCGTCAGATGCAACATCGAACCCCTCAGGTAACTCACATTGAGCATTTGCAAAAAGTGGCATATCGTGACCACACACCCGGCTTTCTCCGCGTGTGTGGTAAGTATCCTAAACATTTTCAGCATGTAAGGGGTGAGTTGAGCCGGGCACACTCTAAAGAAACGACAAAGTTCCTCCGCTAAAGGGTGGAGCAGGAAAATGTAGCTGATCCGGAATGCATACTAGTAGAATGTGCAGAACCCAGGCCTGCACACGTTGGCATAGTCCTCTCTGGAAGGAACTATATCAACATGATCAGGAAACCCATACGCCATCCTGAGGGCAGCCAAGTGGGAGAGTGTCAATCCGCTGCATTCCCAGGGTGTAGGTGAGCTTCTACAACTAAAGTCATTTCTTTTGCTCATATTTCTCGGAAGAACGTTCATCGCAGACAGAGGAATGAGGGCTTCTCCAACCTCCTCCACCTCACCATCGGAGGAAGGTAAATCCCTAGAAGGAGCATTATCTGTGGACCGTTTACTGCCTTGTTGACGTTTCACCATGGCATAGTTTGCAGAAAAGAGGTTTTTAATGATACAAGGTTAGATCTTTAGAAGCAGCGGCTGTCAGGTAAAAGCAGTGATTGCTGGAATGCAAGATGAAAGCAAGAGAGAAATGTACTTCGAAGGTTCGAGTGGTGAATCATTTTAAATCGCTCCATTATTTATAGAGGCAAGATACACGGAAATCGAAGCGACCTCAATCAAAAGTTGGCGCGGGAAACCCAAACGTCATGTTAGGCTCTGATCCATCTCAGGAGCAAAAGAAATGATGACACACTTGACCGGTGACATCACTCTAAAAAGGAGCAAAGTGTCAACGGCTTTATATCATCCTATGAGCATAAATGTCCGTCCACTGAAGACGTCCATCGAGAACGCCTCCAACGGATGGAGGGACTAACTGTATGGGGTAAAATCTAGCTTGCCCCATCCCCCTCTAAGCAGACACGTCCTTTATGACAATGCCGTCCTCAAATCGTGTTGCCTCAGGCAAGGACAACCCAAACAAGGATGCCCCAGTCAACTAGGTAGAGGAACGACGTTGTTTAAGGCTTGCTTCCTTCATGCGAGGAAGCCTCCAACTTCTGTAATTTTCTTTTGATTATTTCAAGGAAGGTCTCCTAATATATAAAGGGGACCATCACCTTTGTAACGGACATGTGTTTTACTCTGAATAATATTATCTCTCTACTTTCTCTCTCTACTGTTATCAAGCAAACTATCTCTCTATTTTTCTCTTTTATACTTAAGCTCTCTATAACCTTGTATACTTTGAGATCTATCACATTCTTGGTTAAGTAATCTCTTCTAGCACTCATTATACTTGATTATGATTTACCCAATCACTTTTTTGGTTATTGTTTTGCTTATACGGTTTGCAAATCTTTTGTGCAAAACAAAACTGTATTTGTAAACTAAAACAAAATAATATATAAACAGAAAATGTAAAGAACAAAAGTTAATCCGAGCTCACTAAGTTCACAGTATTTCGATCCTTAAGGAATTTAATCCCCTCCTAGTATCTGAGGTTATTGATTATTTCTCCCAGTACAGAACAAATTATACACTGGTGTAGTATTACTTCAAACCCCAGTGTTTCAGCGAACACAAAGTTCGATAGCAAATCACACATACTATTGCTTTGTTTGATGTTAAAAGTATGTAGAAGAAAGGAGGATAACTCAGAAAATTGTATGAAAATTCTGAGAGAATGGACTTGTATTTATATCAAATCTTGGGCTTATCGACGGCCCCCTTTTTCCCTCTTAGGGAAAGGAACCGGGTTTGCGATATTATGGGTGGAATGACTCTTTTATTCCCTTTTGGGGGAATTTGGGCTATGGAGTTTGAAGAGTCTCACCCTAATGATTATAGTGCATTAAGACACCTTTTTAAGAAGGGAAGAAGGATTCGGAGGAAAATCAGAGTTTGGGTTAGGGTTTGAAATTATCTCGAGGGGAAGGTGTTAGGAACCCCTCAAGATCCACTAGTGTGGTTCCCGGCCTTGCGTAGATGTGACTTTAAGAAGTGTAGAAGTAGACAAGAAAAGTTTGCATATAAGAAATACAAGCAAGTTGACAATTTTGGAAGAAGGAAGGCACCAGCAAAAGAGAATTTTAGTTTGAAGGAAACATTTAAATAAAGGAGGAGCAAAGAATGTCCTAGGTTTAACCATAATATGGATCATTCGATGCAATATCCAACACATGTTCCTAAAGAGGGGTAGCCTTATGATATTAGCACATATTCATCATCTCCATATTCTACCCTTCCCACCCCGTTAAGGTATTTAAGCTCGTTTAGTCTCGTTTACTTATTGCATGCTAATGCTCATCCCGACCTATTAGTCCTGGGGTAGTTGGACTTATAATCCTAAAATGGGAGAAAGGGGGATAAGGGCATATATGGAGTTTAAAGGTAAAAATGCTAAGGCGTCAATTAAAAACAAATAGCACACAAGACGAGTAAACAAACATACAAAGGTTTCACATAAACCCCTTAAGCCATACATCAATTAGTTTAGCATGTCTTGCAATTACTGATTTGGTCTTAAGCTTATAACTGATAGGGGATAGATTAATTTAACACATAAAGTTGGATAATTATTCTGCTTTGAGCTCCTCGGGTCCGGTTTGTTGGAACATAAAATATTTTAAAACCAGTAATTTTTAGAAAGCGCTATTTTTAGACAAAGATTTGTAAAGAGGAGTTTTGGAAACAGGAAATTGAACCTTCCAGAAGTTCAGAAATGGTTTGCAAAATAGCTGAACTGCTTAATAGAAAGGTTTTTTTTTTCGAAAAAACATTGAAGTGCAAATTTAGGCAGAAGACCAAAAAGTTGATTTCAGAAAGATGCAAGTTGGAATTTGGAAAGAGTCTATAAGTTCAAAATAGTGCAAAGAAAAGACTTGGCCAGGTTTCAGAAGCAGACAGATTTGGACAAGCTTTATTGAAAGTGTTTAACAAATTAGGCGAGTTTGAACCCTATAGGCATGATATCTACATCTTGATTTGTTGCTGCTTTTAGAACATTTAAGGGACCTACTGTTTGCCTAGCGTTCTCATGCAGTTCATATAGGCATGATTTCTATTATGCTTGCAATACAAAAATCCTATAGGCATGATTTTTAGATGCAATGTTAAAATCCTATAGGCATGTTTTCTAAGTGATTTACAATATTGAAATCCTACATGCATGATTTCTAAACGATATGCAATATTGAAATCTTATAGGCATAATTTCTACCCATTGATTGATGCAACAATATAAACCCCTCCAACACCCTTTTACTATATTTCCCAAGTCTTTTGCAAAGTGATTACAAAATGGAAGGGAAATAAATACATCAAAACTGAAAAAACGGACCCGAGGAAGCCTAAAGCAACCTTAATGTCCAACACATGTATTTTACCAAATCCGGGTTCCAGATTCCAAGGGCTTCTCTTAGACTGTTTCAAAGTTCCAAGGGATTTCAGTAAGCCCAGTCAATGCTTACACCCTGAAGATTGATTAGAATAGTGCAACGTGTTGAATTACCAGCCCTTAGGCATCTACGTTCAGAGGGAACTCTAGGGTACCTAAGCATAGCTTACCATAGGGGGTAGAACTTAAAGAACTAGGAGTAAGTATAAAAGTGAGGGAATTAGGGGAGACCAAAGCAAAGGATGGTCATACCTAGCCATGAATGGGACTGTCACACCTCTGGCCCTTTACATGGCTTGAACAAATAAGAGCAGCCTTGAGAAAGTTAGACTTAGGCCTGTATGGAGATTAGGACACCACCAGATATGAGTCAAGCTCAACACATCATAGGGGTTAAGGGAATGGGGCTGATTTAAATATAGGTTTGGAGCAACCTGGTTCCAAACTAGGGGTGGCAATAGATTGCCACCCTAGTCTAAAATAATACTCACACACAAAGGGGTTAGGGAAAGGGATTGATATGAACACATTTGTATCAATAGAATTAAGCTATGGGGACTTGGGGGAAGGGATGTATAGGAAACTACTTATGCCAGCATACAACATCAAAGACATAGGAATATGGGGTAGGGATGTACATGCTGAAGTTTAATTGCATAATATAAGAAAGTCAAGTACAGACATGCATGCGAAACATATGAAAGAGATAGATGAATACATAGTTTTGGAGATGGTATTTAAATAATGGACCTCCTAGTTGCAAACTCAAATAGTAAAACATATAGGGTAGATAGAACCTTATATTTTAGCCTTGGCTTTCAGCCAGCTAAACCCAAGCAGCAGAACTAGTAGCAGAGAAGAGCAGAGAAGAGAAGAAAGAGTTTAGTGTGACTGTGAACTTGTAAAAATGTTTGTGTCTTTGAATTAAAAAGGGGTGGGTTTTTTTATAGTTTGAAAGTAGGCAGTAAATAAGGCAGAAAAATAACCTTAGTATCAAATGACAATCAATTAGGGAAAGGACTCCCTTTAATTAAAGAGTCGGACTTAAGGTAAATAAAACAGAGTTCCATTTATGGAAAGAAGAATCAAGAATAAGTCGTAAAATAAAGGTTAAATACATATACAGTTTTGAAAGATACACGATTTTAAGCAAATAAGGCAGGAATAAAATCAACAATCATATAGTAAATTAAGGAAACAAGGATTCGAATTGGTATTAAATTTAGTCAGAAAGTAGGTCCAAATAAGAGAATCAAATAAGTTCGTAAAAAAATCAATTTCCCAAAATTAGGGTTATTTTGAAAGGGAAAGTATGACTATAAAAGAGATGCACAAATTCAATCATGTGAGGCTGACATTAGCAAAAATAGTCATGTAATCAGCAAGCAGAAAAACATAGGCAAGAAATGGAATTAGAAATTCTTGCAATGCTTAGCAAGATGCGAGTTTAGATAGTTAGGGTTTTGAAATTAAACAGGCAGCAGACAATCACACACAAACTCGGAAAACCCCTAAAATCTAGGGTTTTCATCATAACTCAAGTGTAAAGAAGAAAGCATAGGTGAAGATAAATTAAGAAAGAACATAAACATTCACGAAAAGCATAAGGAAAGCAAAGAACAGGGTGAAGGAGTTTGCCCAGAAACCCTAGAAACACATGGTAAAGAAAATACATAGGAACTATAGTAGAAAATACTTAGGAATTATACCAAAATTAAAAGATATCACAATAGAGAAAATAAAATAGAAAATCAGAGAAACCCTAAGTTTCAAAAAGAGGAACCGTTTGAAAATAAAATTGGTAAAAAAATGTGGAAAATACCTTGAAATCATAGAAAATAATGTAGATCTGAAGTAGATCTTGAAGAGAAACAAGGAAGAAAACCTTGGAGACTTAGGGTTTTAGATAAAACCCTAGAGAACGAGAAAGCCTGAAACAGACTGATTTTGAGTCGAAAATGAATTCACAACGCTAAGACTCGCAGGAGAAAGACCCGACATGGTCATAGAACTCAAGTCGGAGGACCTCTGAGTCGGTGGTCTTCAGGATAATGTAAGAAACACGTTCTCGAACTAACGTGTGTTGATTCATGTAGGTTTTGATAAATGCCAAACATTGAGACAAGCATCGGTGATGGAACAATAACAGACCAAGTACAAGATGGATAGTACGCGTTCAAGAATAGAAGATGCAATCAACCGTTGAGTAGGTCTTAATTTGTAATCTTGACTCAACGACTTATTTCTAATATTGGCTCTCACCTAAAATGATTTTCATAAAATCATGCATCATAAGTTTTAAAGAAATAAGTTGCATATTTGCCAAAATGATTTTTAAACTCGTTTTGAGAAAATTGGGTTTAACAATCGATTGTCTTGAAGAAACAATCGATTGTCAAGTTCTATACTTAGTTTTTAAAATGTTGTCTTGAGACAGAAACTTCGTTTGAAATCATTTTTGAAGCAACAATCGATTGTCACTGTTCAACAATCGATTGTCAGATTTTATACTTAGTCTCAAAGTTTTGGACAACTTACAGAATGTTTTCAAAATCTTCAAAAATGAAGAACAATCGATTGTCACTATTTAACAATCGATTGTGCTTAGTGATTTTTCCAAACGGACTTTTTCCAACGGCTTATGTATTTATGGTATAATCTTTACTCAATCTTTTAGTCAAAAAGTTGCCAGAAATATTTTGAATATTTGAACAACAATCGATTGTCTAAAGTCAACAATCGATTGTCATTTTTAAAAAATTCAACAGAAATCTTTTTAACCGGATTTTAAGGATCTTGTCTGTTGAAATTTTGCTCCAACAATCAATTGTGTAATATCGACAATCGATTGTCAGGCAGATTTTCAGGAGCGTTTTCTGGAACTAAAAGCAACGGTCTATTGCTCCATTCTCTCTATAAAACACTCTCTGAAAATCAGTTTTACACACAACAACACTGCAGAAAAATTACAAAGCATACATTACATTCTTGTGATTCAAATTTCATATCTTACATTGTTTTTTGAGAGCCAAGATTATTGATTGAGTTGTTGTGTTCTTGAGCCATATATTTTGTACTCATAATCCACTCTTTGAGAGAGTTCTTGTAAAGTGAGTAAATGAGTGTTCTTGTTAAACACTTGTAGTAAGAAGGAGTGTTATATTTCTTCTTGTAAAGTCTTAGGGATAGGTTTCCTTAAGCGGGTTGGTTGAGGCTTGTGTTGTATCAAGTTCTCAAGTTGTAAAGGTTCGTTAGGCACCCGGAAGCTTAACAAGTTGAAGTCTTTGAGGTGAGGAACCTCCGAGCAAGTTGAAGTCTTTGAGGTGAGGAACCTCCGAGCAAGTTGAAGTCTTTGAGGTGAGGAACCTCCGAGCAAGTTGAAGTCTTTGAGGTGAGGAACCTCCGAGCAAGTTGAAGTCTTTGAGGTGAGGAACCTCCGAGCAAGTGTTTGAGATTTGTGTGATTCAAGTCTCAAGTGTAAAGGTTTGTTGGGCACCTTAAGCTTGACAAGGTTGTTAGTGGAAATCTCGAGAGAGTCTCTCGGGGACTGGACTAACCACAAAGTGTGGCCAACCAGTATATATCGTGGTGTAATTAATTTTTACTGCATTTGTTTATTTCCTGCAAAGTTTAAATTCCGCAAGAAAACGCCAAATTTTATTAATACGCTATTCACCCCCCCCTCTAGCGTAGAGCGTTATTTCTAACAATTGGTATCAGAGCCATACTCTCTGAAAAACTTAACAGTTTGAGAGAACCATCCATGGCTTCTACTCATGATTCTTTTGCAGGAATCGGTGAAGGCAATTGCTACACCATGCCTCCAATATTTGATGGAAACAACGAAGAAGAGGTAAGTATCTCTAATTCTCACTCGTTCGAAGAATTACAAAATGCGTATGAAGATTTGTATGGTGAATTTGGTAATGCTGTCAAAATGATTAGAGATTTGAAGAAATCACTTTCCCAGCAAGAATTAGATTTTCAGAAAAATCTCTCTTTAAAAGAAAAGGATTTTGAAGAACGTCTCTTATTGAAAGAAAAAGATTTCAAAAATCAACTTTCTTTAAAACAAAAGGATTTTGAAAATCTGTCTCTTGATAACGAGAATCTTGTAAAAGAAAATCAGTTTTTGCAAAATGATAGTGTAGAACTTAGACAAGTCATTAAGACTATGCATGAAGCTTCTTATGTTGATGAATGCTCTACTTGTACTTCCTGCGATTCTTTGAAGTTAGAAAACGCAGAACTTAGGAAAACTTTAGAATTACGAAGTATAGATGTCCCTAAGGTTATTGAAGAAAAGGAAACGTCGAAGAATAATCAACGGCATAAAAGCAGAAATCCCATTAGAAATTTTACTGCTCCACCTAGAAATAATTCTAGGGCTGTAAATGAGTCTAGGACAAATTCCTTTAGACCACCTAGACATTACGCTAGGATGTATGAAAACAAGTCTAATGCTAACGCCTTTAGATCACCTAGATACAACTCTAGAAATTGGAATAATGAATCTAGAGTTAATCACTTTACATCGCCTAGAATCAATACTAGGACTATTGTTGATAAGCCTAGAACGAACTACGTAAGACAACCTAGAAATGACTCTAGGATTCTCAACGCCTCTAGGAATGACTCTAGATCACCTAGAATGTATTTGGCGCAACCTAGGCATTGGCACAATCCGAACGTAGTATGCCATTATTGCAATCGGATAGGTCACATTGCACCCGTGTGTTTTGCTAAACATATAGATTTATCTTTTGGTTATAATTATTATTTGCCTAACCCCAAAGGACCCAAAAAGATATGGGTACCAAAAACCTCTCCGTAGGTATTTTTGCAGGTGTGCTTGAAGACTACAAAATTGTAGTAGATGCGCCAAGCACGACACCCAAAGGCATCGAGAGGAATTTCGGTTAGCTATTCTTTTTGATAAAACCGAATATGTGCAAGTTATTAATGTTGACAGATTTGTTGATATATGGCAGCTGGTGTTATTAACATATAAGTTGTCAACTTGATTCTCACCTTGAAAAATGGTGACATGCGAATCAATTTGTGAAATTTCTTGTTGACTATACTTGTTGATTGACATGCTGAAAATTCATTTTTGATTACTAGTATCAACTATTAAATGCTTGATCCATGCTTTGACAAATGTTGATTCGTGCATTGAATGAGTACCTACTAAAATCATGTTTAGTTGAATTATGTCTTGACAATCTTTTCAAACAGCAAAGTGTTTTAAATCATGTTTTAATATATGTTCTGATAAATGCTTTCTATATTAGCATACTCTCATAATCGATTTTCAGGACTTAAAACCTTTTTGATCTAGTCCACAATCGATTGTTCACAGGCACAATCGATTGTCCGTGTTTTTCTGAGTTTTCAAAAACTCTGTTTCTTGCAGATTTTTCAGGAACTAAGTGTCGAATAGTTCAACAATCGATTGTCCCTTTTCAACAATCGATTGTCAATCGGTAAAAATCTCAAGATTTGTTACCATTCTGAATTCTGAACTCGACAGCTATCATTTATCATCGTGTCAGTTCAAAATAGGCATAAACGTTCTTGAACTCTTTTTTTTTAAAAGCTAGGCTTTCATTTTTATCATACCCAATTGTATGTGTTGATATGTCTTTGTTAACCATCCGTATCAATTCTCCTTGAATCATGCTTTGTTTTGGTTCTCATTATTGCAAATGCGCTTAATTGAAATATCTGACATTTGTTGCAATATGGATTGCTGAAAATAACCTTGTGTAGCACTGTTAATAAAATAACATTTGATGCATTTGTTATGCTCTCCGTCAAATGGATTTTTCATTGCTTTTGTAACAATCGGTATTTCCTGTAAAATGTCAAATTGATGTGTTTTGCTTAAACAGGTGATAAGATAGTTGATTCATGATTTGACTATCTATTTGAAACAGCATGCAATATATGTTTTGACAAATGCCTTTCAAAATAACAATAGATATTTTTTTTTGTTGATATAATTGATAAATTTATAGAAATCGTCATATTGTATATTCCTCAATATCCTTCCTATTCTTTTGTGAATATGGTAAAAGGAATTAGCCTTAATACAATCTTCTTATCAAAAGAAGAAATGTTTTAGGCAATTTGTTACAAGTAAGAGGAATGTCATTACATTCCATTTTGTCTTACTTAAGAGGGAACTTGTGCTTTGAAAGAATTGATTGCATAAATTTTATTGATGATATTTTCTTAACAAATATCTGTTTGGTTTTTGAATTGTTATTATGGTGATAAATTGTTTATATATATATATCGGAAATGGCTTCACTTGATTAAATGTTGGAAATGCAAATGTGCTCGCATGAAGCATTCAATTCAATTTCTAGCAAATTGAGATGTCAACGATGGAGGATGACATCAAGACAAACCGGGTATGATCGTTCCTTACTCTACCCTTTAGCCAGTTGAATTGGTATTATATGTCACAAGTATTGATATGAATGTTATTTTGATAAATTGCATAATTGATTAAGTGCATAAATTGTATTGAGTTTTGATTCTCTAAATTGGTATTTATAACAATTGGTGTTGATTATATGTATTCAGGATGGAAAATCTATTTTCATAAAAACGTTTTCATCCGAAGAATCATTATCTTCCACCATGTGTTGATGACGTTGTTTCATTCATAATCAATTGTCATAATTCCAAAATCGATTATAATATATTCAAAATTGATTACCACACTTCCAAAATCAATTTTCAGGACTTAGACCATTTTTGCCCAGTACACAATCGATTGTCAAATTACACAATCGATTGTCAGTGATTTTCTGAAATTTCAAAAACATTCTGTTTCATGCCAAATTCTCAGAATCTAAGTGTCAAACTTGACACAATCGATTGTCATGTATAAACAATCGATTGTCAGACGGTATTAATTCAAAAATTCTTGCCGTTCTGTCCTGCAGCCTCCTTTAATCGATTATCAGCTTTTATCAGTCAATCCAACTGGCATAACACTGTTCAACAATCGATTGTCTCAAATACACAATCGATTGTCTCAACGGTCAATTCCAAAACTCGACCGTTTTTGAGTTAACTTCAGGCATATTTTTTTTTATTCTCCCCTCTATAAATAGGAGATGGTGTCTTCATTCTCATCACCAAATATTCAAGCTCAAAGCCTCAAATCCTCTCTAGAAAGCTCTCTTTGCAAAATTCAAGCTTTCTTTCTTCTATCAATATGTCGAGAAGAACCCGTTCAAATAGGGAAGGTGCTTCCACCTCTACTCTTCCTCCCTCCGGATATCATCCATATCAAGATGGTGATGTTTTGGTCTTCAAAAGCGAAAATAAATTAAATCGCTTTCTTACTAAATTTGAAAAACGTGATATTCATCCTCCTCGTTTTTTCTACTATGCGATATCTCCAAAACTATGGTCTTGCTGTAAACTTACTCCGAGAAAGTCAACTTCTTGACTTCCTTCTCCTTTCATATGATTTCATCAATACTACACTCATTCGGGCCTTTTATTCAAACCTCCGTCCAACTGACGATGGCGATCTTCTCACTTTTGTAAGTGGTGTCAAAATAGTTGTCTCCGACGAATATCTTAACGCCATTATCAAACTTCCAAATGACGGTGAAGACATTCACCAATATGTTGGACAAGAGGGAGCCTTATTTGATGAAACCTCTTTTTTCTTCGTCAAATTGGACTCACTCACTATGATCCACGTCTCACTTCTCGTCGTCCTACGATCACGGGAATGGATCCGAACTATCGGTTGATATTCTATTTCATCACCCGAGTTCTCAAGCCCCGAAAAAGCAGTCACACCACCATCTCCCAAGAAGATTGTAAACTCATGCATGCCATTTCTTCCGGAGCTCGATTAAATTATTGTAAATTAATCAAGCTTCACATGCGTGATGCTCTCGCCGAAGACAAACATCTTCCTTATGCACTTCTTGTCATGCATTTTCTTGAATCCGCCGGCATTATCACGACAAATGGTCCACTTAAAAATCGGACCAAACACTGGGAAATTTCTGAATCTTCATTTCACAGTGGTGGCGATCATGACAATCACCCTCCTCCACATCCTCCTCAAAATCCTCCTCCAAATCAAGATCCAAATTCGGATTTTTTAAATCATCTTACCCGCATTGAGACAAAAGTTGATCTTAACCCGCTATGTCCAAGGATACTTTGACCATGTCAACTATCAATATGGTGCTGTTGTCCCATTTGAGGCACCGCCGCAAAACATGGACGAAGATGATGATAACGAGGATTAAATATTTTCTTGTATTTTTATTTATTTAATGGCCTATGTAATATTTTATCTATTTAATGAAAATTGATTTTCATTTGAAATATCTCTCCTATTTCCATTATATGAATTATTTGATATTTTCAAAAGGGGGAAGTACATATTTTTTAAAAGGAAGAAAAGAAAGGCTATATGCAAGACTAGAGTTTATGCATACTTACATGCTTTATTTGAATGTGTTGCATAAATTCAGGGGGAATCTTATATTTAGGGGGAATTTTTTTCAGTGCAAACTATTCGATTATCCAGTATAATAATCGATTATGTTGACGTTTGTTGAACTAGCATGCTATTATTAGACTTGTTATCTAGCCACTTTTTGTTAATGTCAAAAGGGGGAAAATAAACGGGCTATGCATGCACAATATATTTCCCATGCACTTTGATATAACTGCACACATTTAGGGGGAATCATCATTTAAGGGGAAATATCTTATGAAACATGAACATGTCTATGATGCATATTGAATTATCTTGAACTGTTATTATTATGCATATCCCGATACATGTTTGCCATTATCAAAAAGGGGAAAATTGTAAGAAACACGTTCTCGAACTAACGTGTGTTGATTCATGTAGGTTTTGATAAATGCCAAACATTGAGACAAGCATCGGTGATGGAACAATAACAGACCAAGTACAAGATGGATAGTACGCATTCAAGAATAGAAGATGCAATCAACCGTTGAGTAGGTCTTAATTTGTAATCTTGACTCAACGACTTATTTCTAATATTGGCTCTCACCTAAAATGATTTTCATAAAATCATGCATCATAAGTTTTAAAGAAATAAGTTGCATATTTGCCAAAATGATTTTTAAACTCGTTTTGAGAAAATTGGGTTTAACAATCGATTGTCTTGAAGAAACAATCGATTGTCAAGTTCTATACTTAGTTTTTAAAATGTTGTCTTGAGACAGAAACTTCGTTTGAAATCATTTTTGAAGCAACAATCGATTGTCACTGTTCAACAATCGATTGTCAGATTTTATACTTAGTCTCCAAGTTTTGGACAACTTACAGAATGTTTTCAAAATCTTCAAAAATGAAGAACAATCGATTGTCACTATTTAACAATCGATTGTGCTTAGTGATTTTTCAACACGGACTTTTTCCAACGGCTTATGTATTTATGGTATAATCTTTACTCAATCTTTTAGTCAAAAAGTTGCCAGAAATATTTTGAATATTTGAACAACAATCGATTGTCTAAAGTCAACAATCGATTGTCATTTTTAAAAAATTCAACAGAAATCTTTTTAACCGGATTTTAAGGATCTTGTCTGTTGAAATTTTGCTCCAACAATCAATTGTGTAATATCGACAATCGATTGTCAGGCAGATTTTCAGGAGCGTTTTCTGGAACTAAAAGCAACGGTCTATTGCTCCATTCTCTCTATAAAACACTCTCTGAAAATCAGTTTTACACACAACAACACTGCAGAAAAATTACAAAGCATACATTACATTCTTGTGATTCAAATTTCATATCTTACATTGTTTTTTGAGAGCCAAGATTATTGATTGAGTTGTTGTGTTCTTGAGCCATATATTTTGTACTCATAATCCACTCTTTGAGAGAGTTCTTGTAAAGTGAGTAAATGAGTGTTCTTGTTAAATACTTGTAGTAAGAAGGAGTGTTATATTTCTTCTTGTAAAGTCTTAGGGATAGGTTTCCTTAAGCGGGTTGGTTGAGGCTTGTGTTGTATCAAGTTCTCAAGTTGTAAAGGTTCGTTAGGCACCCGGAAGCTTAACAAGTTGAAGTCTTTGAGGTGAGGAACCTCCGAGCAAGTTGAAGTCTTTGAGGTGAGGAACCTCCGAGCAAGTTGAAGTCTTTGAGGTGAGGAACCTCCGAGCAAGTTGAAGTCTTTGAGGTGAGGAACCTCCGAGCAAGTGTTTGAGATTTGTGTGATTCAAGTCTCAAGTGTAAAGGTTTGTTGGGCACCTTAAGCTTGACAAGGTTGTTAGTGGAAATCTCGAGAGAGTCTCTCGGGGACTGGACTAACCACAAAGTGTGGCCAACCAGTATATATCGTGGTGTAATTAATTTTTACTGCATTTGTTTATTTCCTGCAAAGTTTAAATTCCGCAAGAAAACGCCAAATTTTATTAATACGCTATTCACCCCCCCTCTAGCGTAGAGCGTTATTTCTAACAGATAAGACTTCGATATTTAAACAAAAGGATCATAAAGGGGAGGGGGGTGAGTATAAGTTGCACGAAGCCTGAGAGGCCATGGTTTCCGGTGAAACAAGATCGGAAAGTGGACGAAGAAGGGCTAGGGTTTCAAGGGTGGTTGAGAGCATTTGATATATGGGGGGATACAAGGGTGGCTCGTTTGTGAGAAGTGATTAGGGTTTAGGGGTTGAGCTGAGTTAAAAAGGAAAGGGCAATCGTGGACCGTTGATTAAAACAATCAAAGGCCACGATTTAATAGGGTCTGGGCAGGTTTATTTAATGGGTTTTGGTCAGGTTATTTAGGAAATTGGATAGTGTAATTGGGGAGTTGGAATTAGGGCGGAAATTAGGCTAGAACTGAAATTAAAAGGAGCTACAATTTAAATAGACCATTTTCCCAATTTTGATTTTTATTAAATAGTAAATGATATTTAAAAATCAAATTAAAAATACTGAGTTAATAAGCATTGTATAACTAATTTAAAAATATTAGAAATGTTTTTGTGATTACAAATGCTATTAAATCGAGTAATATGCTAAAATTATATTTTCATGCAACTTTAGTTTAAAAATACCAAATGAACTTGTAAAATTATGTAAAAATCATGTAAATCATATTTATGTGAGAATAAAATATCTTATTCACCAAAATGACAAATTTTGGGAATAATTATTGAATTTTGTAGTACAAAATAGGCCATAAATGTGTTTTAAAATTCTTGAAAAATTGGAAAAATACCAAAACCTTTGTGAATGCTTATATATGCTATTTTTTGAGAATCTTTCGAGTATAAAAATATATAGGAAAAATTGGCGAGGAGGATGAAAGAGTTGTCAGGTAAAGATAAGATGGCCAATTTTGACAGGAGACGGCGATTGTAAAAGGATATTGACCTCTCTCTAGTTTCTGATCTGCCTACATATCCCTGGTTTTACAGGAATCAGGCCATATGTAGTTCAGAACCATTGACGGAACATGCCGATGGGAATTCGCAAAACGGACGCGATGGCTAGATCTGATAGGGTGCTTGGAATCAGACGAGTTGCGGAGAACAGGAGCGGGATTGCTCCTGCTGAGACGGCCTTGAGCCAGTAGAAATACCTTGAAATGCTTGTTGTGCGTATATATTTACGTAATTTAAATGTGATGCAAGTTTCCATTGGACCATGAATGTTTGTCCTTGGACGGTTAGGATGACGTCCCGGACTATGATGTCCTAGGACATGAAAAACATAAAAGTAAGGGTTCGCAGGCCATGAAATGATGTTCTTGGGTTACGAAGATGGTGGCTTCAAATTATGATGCCTGTGAACAAGTTGGCAATCTTTCAGCCCATGAGAAGGTGGCGATCTTTCAGCCAAATGAATGCAAAGGGTGGCAATATTTCAGCCAGAGCGAGAATTTTAAAAAATAGGTGGTGATATTTTAGCCGAATAAGAATTTAAAATGCAGGTCGCGATGTTTCATCCAGCCAAAAAATAAAGAATCGATATTACAGCCATGCAGGACGGAGACAGTGCTTACTCTAGAAATGCAGATAAGAGCCTTATGCAATATGGAGGTAGAGCTTAACCTCGGAAGGCAGAGAGTAGCCTTATGCGAAATCCAGATGGAGACAAAGCTTAGTCTCAAAAGGCAGATACTGGCCTTATGCAATATGGAGGTAGAGACTTAACCTCGGAAGGCAGAGAATAGCCTTATGCAGAAAATGCGGATGGAGATAGAGCTTAGTCTCGAAAGGCAGATAGTAGCCTTATGCAATATGGAGGCAGAGCTTAACCTCGTATGGCAGAGAATAGCCTCATGCAGAAAATGCGGATAGAGACAGAGCTTAGTCTCGAAAGGCATATAGTAGCCTTATGCAATATGGTGTAGAGCTTAACCTAGGAAGGCAGAGAATATCCCCATGCAGAAAATGTGGATGGAGACAGAGATTAGTCTCGAAAGGTAGATAGTAGCCTTATGCAATGTGGAGGTAGAGCTTAACCTCGGAAGGCAGAGATTAGCGTTATGCAAAAAAATGCAGATAAGACAGAGCTTAGTCTCGAAAGACATATAGTAGCCTTATGCAATGCAGGAATGTAAACGAGCGAATAATAGTAAGTTTTCTTAGCTGGTAGACGATTTTGCGGTATTAAGACTGCTGGTGAGTGCGGATGGTGACCCTATGAGGGTTTTGATCCTGAAAAGGGAATGTGCTTTGATCCACAACCTGAATTCCTGCATCCAAAGAAAAATCGTGAGTTCTGTAGGAGGAGGTTAGTTCATATCCTCCACCTTTTGGCGTCATATATCATGGGGGTAGAGTTGCTAAACGATGGTGGTGCAAATGATGTTTATGCATGACTTAGTAAACATAATGCAAGTACGTATATATGAAAAATGATTTTATTTTGGGTGAACCGACAACTACAACGTGGTTCAAGACACGAAAACCTCGCTTGTTCTGGAATTTTGAGGGTCCTCCTCAAAATTCTACCCCAGTTTATTAGGCTGGTGCTGCTGGCAGATGTGCTGAATAATTGAACGCGAAACAATTCCATAATTTTGAGGGTCCTCCTCAAAATTCTGCCCCAGTTTACAGGGTCGGCGCTGATGAAGAGGCTGAAAACTTACTTTGGAATTTTGAGGGTCCTCCTCAAAATTCTGCCCCAGTTCAAATAGCAGGTGAAAATGGAATTTTTATTAAGATGTGACAGAACCTATAGGGCTTCCTACGTATCCCCTCTTAAACGGGAATCAGGTCAGGCGTAGTTCAAATTACATCACAAAAGAAAAGCATATGATCAAATGTAGTATCTTTTTACTGCGTCTGAGCTGATAGGCTTCGGCCTGAGTTCTCCGTCCATTTTTGCAAGATTAAGGCTCCTCCAGTTAGAACTCGATGGGCCATGTACGGACCCTGCCAATTGGGAGAGAACTTCCCTTTGGCTTCATCTTAGTGCGGAAATATTTTCTTTAATACCAACTGTCCTGGCGTGAACTTTCTTGGCTTGACTCTCTTGTTGAAGGCTCTTGGACATTCTGTTCTGATATAATTGACTGTGACAGAAACCATTCATCCTTTTTCCATCTATGAGGGCTAACTGCTCGTAGCGACTTTTGACCCATTCTGCGTCATCTAACTCTACTTCTTGTATGACCCTCAATGAGGGAATTTCTACCTCGGTGGGATGACTGCCTCTGTACCATAGACCAGCATGTTGGGAGCGGCCCGGTGGATGTGCAGACTGTGGTACGATAACCCAGTAAGGCAAATGACAACTTCTCATGCCACTGCTTGTGCTTTTCGATCATGTTCCTTAGTATCTTCTTGATGTTCTTATTGGCTGCTTATACAGCTCCATTCATTTGAGGTCTGTAAGCTGTAGAGTTTTTGTGTCTAATCTTGAATGTTTCGCACATCGTCTTCATCAGGTCGTTGTTGAGGATAGAACCGTTGTCAGTGATGATTGATTTTGGAACCCCGAACTGACAAACCATACGATCTCGGACAAAATATGGTACTACTTTCTTGGTGACTGCCTTGTGTGATGCTGCTTCAACCCATTTGGTAAAGTAATCAATTGCCACTTGTATGAACCTATGCCCATTTGACATGGCTGGTTCGATTGGTCCAATGACATCCATTCCCCAAGCGGCGAACGACTACGGTGAGCTTGTTGCAGTAAGCTCGTTTAGGGACAGCTTTATCATATCTGCATGTATCTGAAAATGGTGGCATTTTCGGACGTACTGAATGCAGTTCGTCTCCATAGTCATCCAAAAGTACCCTGCTTGGAGTATCTTCTTCGCCAAAACGAAACCATTCAATTGCGGTCCACAAGTCCCTGCGTGCACTTCCTCCAATAGTATCGCTGCTTCTTTAGCCTCGACACATCTTAATAATCCCAAATCAGGAGTCCTCCTACACAGGATTTTTCCGTTGTGAAAGAAATTGTTGGAAAATCTCCAAAGTGTTCGTTTTTTAGTGGCATTAGCGAGCTCTGGGTACTCTCATGTTGTCAAGTATTCTCTTATATCGTGGAACCAAGGTTTCCCGTCGCCTTCTTCTTCGATGAGAGCACAATAAGCTGGCTGGTCGTGAATGTTGACCTGGATGGGATCAATAAAGTCCGTATCTGGATGCTAGATCATAGACGATAAAATGGCTAAGGCATCGGCGAACTCATTCTGTATTCTCGGAACATGCTGGAATTCTATCTTCCTGAATCTTTTCCTCTACTCTTGTACATGGTGCAGATAGGGGAGTATCTTGGAATTCTTGGTCGCCCATTCTTCTGGAACCTTATGTATGAGTAGGTCCGAGTCTCCGATCACTAGTAACTCCTGAACGTTCATGTCAATTTCTAGCTTGAGCCTAAGATGCAGGCTTCGTACTCGGCCATATTGTTGGTGTAGGGAAATCTGAGCTTCGCAGATACTGGGTAATGCTGACTGGTTTCTGATACCAAAACTGCTCCTATACCACTCCTTTGAAATTTGCGGCTCCATTGAAAAACATCCTCCAACCGTCATAGGATTTTGCAATATCTTCTCCTATGAAGGCTATCTCTTCATTAGGAAAATACGTCTCCAGAGGTTCGTATTCTCCTCTTACAGGATTCTCCAATAGGTGATATGCCAAGGCATGTCCTTTGACTGCCTTCTGGGTAACATAAACGATGTCAAATTAACTTAACAGTATTTGCCACTTGGCGATCTTGCTGGTAGGCATGGGCTTCTGAAAGATATACTTCAATGGGTCCATCATGGATATGAGATAAGTGGTGCAAGCGCAGAAATAGTGCCTCAATTTCTTAGCTACCCAGGTTAGAGTGCAACAAGTGCATTCTAATAAGGAATACCGAGCCTCGTACATGGTAAACTTTTTGCTGAGGTAGTAGATGTCCTACTCATTTCTTCATGTTTCGTCATGTTGTCCCAAAACACAACCAAATGCCCCATCCAATACTGCAAGATAGAGCAATAGAGGTCTCCCTGGCTCAGGCGGAACCAAGACTGGCGACGTTGACAAATATTCTTGATTCTGTTAAAGGCCTTTTGGTTGTCATCAGTCCACTTAGTGGCGGGATCTTTCTTTAGCATCTTGAGGATGGGTTCACAAATGATAGTGGACTGAGCTATGAATCGGCTGATATAGTTGAGCCTTCCCTAAAAACTCATTACATCTTTCTTGTTCTTTGGCGGTGGAAAATCTTGAATGGATTTGACCTTTTACAAGTCCAACTCTATCCCTCGGTGACTCACAATGAAACCCAATAACTTTCTGGCTGGGACCCCGAATGCACACTTGGCGGGGTTCAGTTTCAAGTTGTACCTCCTCAGTCTGTTGAAGAATTTTCTCAAATCTCCCATGTGATCTGGAGCTTTCCTAGATTTAATGATGACATCGTCCACATACACCTAGATCTCTTTGTGTATAATATCATGAAATATTGTGGTCATGGATCTCATGTAGGTAGAACCAGCATTTTTTAAACTGAACGGCATCATTCTGTAACAGTACATTCCCCACGGCGTGATGAATGCCGTTTTCTCTGCATCTTCTTCATCCATCCATATCTGGTGGTATCCAGCAAAACAATCGATGAAGGACTGGAGCTCATGTGTGGCGTAGTTATGAATCAATATGTGTATATTAGGCAAAGGGAAATCATCTTTAGGACTGGCCCAGTTGAGATCCCGGTAGTCGACACAGATTCTAACCTTCCCATCCTTCTTTGGTACCGGCACAACGTTGGCTAACCATGTTGGATATTCTACCAATATGAGAACCCTGGGTTTGACCTACTTGGTAACCTCTTCTTTGATTTTCAAACTCATGTCTGGCTTGAACTTTCTGAGTTTCTGTTTTACCGGTGGGCATGCCGGATCTGTCGGCAGTTTGTGAGCCACAATTGATGTGATGAGACCGGTCATATGATCATACGACCATGCAAAGATGTCCTCATACTCTTTTATGAACTCTGCGTATTCTTCATTTTCTGATGGTAACAAGTCTACGCTGATCGTGTTTCCTTGACCTTTTCTGCATCTCCCAAATTAATGACCTCAGTTTCGTCTAAGTTAGACTTAGGTCTGTTCTCAAAATTCTCGGCCTCTCTAACAAACCTTTGTGGTATTTCATCCTCTTCTGAATCTATGTTCGTTTGTCGCATTTTCTCGTTGAAAGTTACAGTCATCGGTTCCTCATCAAGATATGTAATAGTAATGTTGTGTAAAATAAAATAAATGAAGAAAATAAATGAGAGCGAAATATAAAGATAACCTTGAAAAATGCTTTTGATTAAATTCATAATTGTCTGAAACATCGGAGCTCTTTTAAAAAGTAAAGACAATGCTGAAAGGTAAAATCAACTAAAAGTAAAGTGTGTTGCATATGTGTCGTTTAGCCTTGCTACCCTGAGGCTCTCCGGGCACTAGTGGTCTTGATTGATCAATTGGTATGTTCTCCCTGGTTCACATCTTGAATTGAAGGGCCTTCCTCCCCTTCCTCCTTGAAGTTAACACAGCAATCCATATTATCCTCCAGAAACAGGTTCTTCATTGCTGCCAGCGTCTTATCTTCCTCTGATCCGTATATGACATCAGCTGGCTGAAAGGTCTGCTCTAACTAAGGTAGAGGGTGCTCCAGTAGGTAGTAGGGGCTGCGCCATGGTGGTTAATGGGTTTGGGTCGAGTTATTTAGGAAATTGGGTAGTGTAATTGGGGGTTGGAATTAGGGTGGAAATTAGGCTAGAATTGAAATTAAAAAGGGCTACAATTTAAATAGTCCATTTTCCTCAATTTTGATTTTAATAAAATAGTAAATGATGTTTAAAAATTAAATTAAAAATATTGAGTTAATAAGCAATATATAAGTACTACTCTAAAAATATTAGAAATGTTTTTTCGATTACAAATACTATTAAATCGAGAAATAGACTAAAATTGCAATTTCATGCAATTTTAGTTTAAAAATACCAAATGGACTTGTAAAATTATGTAAAAATCATGTAATTTATATTTTTATGTAAATATGAGAATAAATAAACTATTCACCAAAATAACAAATTTTAAGAATAATTATTGGATTTATAGTGTAAAATAGGCCATAAATTGGTTTTAAAAATATTGAAAAATTGGAAAAATACCAAATCCTTTGTGGATTCTTATATATGCTATTTTTGAGATATTTCGAGTATAAAAATATATAAAGAAAAATTAGGTATCAACAGGGCTGAAATCTGAAGAGGTGCAACTCTTTGGAATGGTTGTTTATGCAAAAAAACCACATCATAAATATTTACTATTAACAAACAAATTTGGTCCAAAAAATTAATCAACCAATCATTTGATCGGATTCGAGCGACGATGACGACGAGATGCTTGCCTTCTTCTCAACTTTTTAAGCGCTAGAAAAAAAGTAATTACTTATATACTCATTAAAAACCTCTTCATCTTCAAACATGGAACTATGTTCCTTCATCAAAGGGAAAAACTAAAAATTTCACTTAAAAATCTCATTTCCCTCCATCTATCCTCTTTTAAACCATATTAATGCTTCAAACCCAACATTCATAAACATCATCGAACATCAGGGTTAGATTTATCTTTTTGAAATGAAATTGGTTTAGAGTCAAGTATGCTGGAACATGTAATATGAGATTTGTCCATATTGAAAGAGCCTAAGGGATTGCGTGCAACAAAAGTAAATATGCATTCTACTTTAGTAAAAATGTATGGATCGAGAGATTTGAAGTAGCTAAAAAAATTCTTGTTTTAGCTAGAAACCGTAATTCTACAACAAACAAATTATAGCTATTCTGGGTTTTCCAATTTATGGGCCTGTTCAATCTGACATGTCCAAGTTCCTTTTAGAGAATTAATCCAATAGCCATTCACCCAACCGTTTAGGTTAAAAATAACGTGCAGTATAATATATATATTATATGTGTATAATTATATATAATCGATGTATAATTTATGTATATAGCTAGAAAAAATAAATAGTAAATTTTGAAAAAATTTTACCTAGAAAATGATACCAAATAGCCGTTTGTAGCACTCCTATTAAAACATATTCATTAGCCAATTTTGGAAAATTTTTAGCTCGAACCTGCTACTGTTGTTATTATTACTTCTTTTTTTTTATGACCTTCAGGTTTGAAGCTGAACTCCGTCAAAACCTAATTTCATACCCAAAAGTTTGATACTTTAAATGCCAAAATTCAAATTCAGACTAGCGGGTTTGAAGTTGAGTTCAGCCAAAACCCGACTATAAAACTCCATTTTCAAAGTTGACTTAGGCTGCTAAACTTTAAACATTTTATAAAGGAATTTTTACCTCTTATAGCAAAGGTTAACACCTTATTTATATTAACTAAATATCATTTAAAAAATATTATATTCTATAGATACCTTTTACTATTTATAGCAAAATATCTAACTTTGGTTACCTCCTACCAGTGGCGGATCTACATTGGCATTTGTGGGTGCTTCAACACCCATTATCTTTAATCATATATAGTAAATTTGCATAGGCAATTATAAAAATCTGTAAATAAATATTGAGTGAGCACCCATAATTATATTTCTTTTTTCTCTTCTTTTGGAATTTTTATCGATCGGCACCCATAACTTAAAAAACCTGAATCCGCCACTGTCTTCTACCTTTAAGCCACTAAATATGATATTCAGTTACACTATTTTTTACTCTCTCTAGTTTGATACATGTCATTTTCTTCCCCACAAAAAAATCGAATCGATCATTCGAATCCGAACAATGACGAAGTCCTTCGGAGTATTAGGAATCGATCCACGACTAATCTACAAGGGGAAGCATTAACTTTTCCAAAATAAATATCGCCCATTTTCAGCGATGAGGCAAACACTCTCTTCTTGCTTATGATACCATGGAACTATCAATGACTTAACACATTCAGTTCACACGCCAATTTGATGATTATGACGCTGCCGCCGCCGCCGACACTGTACCTCCCGCCGTTAGGATGCGGAAAGGCAAACGTCTCCCTTCCTCCTCTCCTCCGCAACTCACATCCAGTTCTTCGTCCGTTTAATTTTCGGTTCAACAAAACCTAGTCCTTCACGCCCATTCCACCGACACAGTTTTATCAATTCACAGAAACCCCCCTCCTCCCGGCATTTTCATGTATTTTAATGCATTTTCAACGTATCACGCTGTATTTTTATGTATTTCATCGTATTCATTGTCTTTTTTTCATTGGAATTTAATGTATCTCCTTGTATTCCAAGTATTTCATAGTATTCACTGTCTTTTTTTATTGTATTTCAATATATCTCGCTATATTCTATGTATTTTATTGTATTCAATATCTCTCTATATGCGATGAATGTATTCATATATCTTTTTGTTATATAATTTTATGTATTCAGATGTATTGTATAATTTCTCGTAAGATTTTCATATTTTTGGGGTATATTCCGATTGAGAATCTTTTTTATAATTGGAAATATAAAATTTGTGTATTACGATTGAGTTTGTTGAGTTATATTAGGAGTCTATTATGTTAATTGATTCACTTTCCGTTTAAAAATAGTGTAACCCCCTATTTCATGTTAAATAAGATCTTGAGCAAGATGATGTGCCCCTTGCACCTCAAGGACAACAGAGAGGCTGGAATGCAAATGCTAATCCAAATTACAATATTCTAGGACCTCCTCCGCCACCTCCAAGAGTGGCTCCCAGAGTATTACTGAACTAGGGCTACACAAGTGATATGGTCCCACCCCGAATTCGGGCGGGCAGCTGTCAGATAACCAATGTGATGTTGACCTTACTTGAGCATCGTGCGTACTTTACCGACGTTGCGGATCAATATTCTTAAAAATATCTCTATGGGTTCGTGGGGGAGCAAGCAAATGAATGTGTCCGATGATGCGCTGAGATTGAGACTTTTCATGTTCTCACTTCGGGGAAAGGCATTAGATTGGCTCGAAAGACTCCCCAACCATTCCATCACATCTTGGGATGAGTTGGCAGATAGGTTTATTGCCAAATTCTTCTCACCGAGTCATACGACGACACTTCAGGATGAAATATTAGCCTTCAAGCAAGAGCGAACGGAACGTTTGCATGAAATATGGAAGCGGTATAGGACTATGGTGAAAGAGTGCCTGAATAACAATATGACCGAGGCAATGTTTTAACAAACTTTTTATTAGGTCATCAACACCACAAATCAATGCATTGTGAACCAATTGTCTGGGGGGAATTTTATGAAGCTTTTTATAACGAGGCATGTGATGTATTTGATGAAATTGCGGACACTTCTCTAGCATGGCAGAGTAGGGCAAATGTGATTCAAGGTGACCCTACGGTTATCTATTTGCACAAGGAATTACATGGCCACGTCTAGGCGATAGCTGAGCTTACTACTACTATGAACCAATTTGCTAAGGCGGAGTTGCAACAAGTTTAGAATCTTCGCCAAGTGAATGCCATGGAGGGTGTTAGTATGCTTGTCAACAGGAGAAGGCAAAGTAGGCAACAAAATCAAGGCAATTCTGAGCAATTTGTTGATGAATATGATGGGTGTCAAAATGATGGTTATGATGGCCAAAGTGAAGTGATACAATATGTCAACAACAATCAAGGAAATAGAGGCAACTATTCAAACCAACAATGGAGACCCCAAGGAAATTGGGGAAATCAACAATAAGATGGTGGCAATTGGAACAACAACAACAACCAAAGCAACAATTGGGTTACCAAAACAATAACCAAGGCAACTGGAATGGAAATAACCACAATTAGAGTGACAACAACAACCATGGCGGGTGGAACAACAATGGAAACCAAGGCAACTAGGGCAAGGCTTTCAAAAGGCCTCCAATGTACCAACAACCGAACAATCCACCCTCTTTTCATTCTAAAGGTCCTAGTTCTTCTGTAAGTGATTTAGGTAGAATTGAGATGATGTTCGAGCAGATGATGAAGGAGAACTAAGATTCGGATGCTCAGTTAGCTTCTCACGATACCTCTATCTAGAACTTCGAGGTGCAATTAGGCCAAATCTCTCAAGCTTTGAACACTCACCCCAAGGGTGCTCTACAAGTGGTACGGTAGTGAACTCGAAGGGTGGGAACAATCATGTGATGGTGGTTACAAGAAGAAGTGGGAGAGGCGGTGATATGAATGCTTCAAAGAAAAAGAAAGTTGTGGATGAAAATGTTGAGTTGCAAGATGATGAAGTATCATTGGTTTTTGAAGATGTGGTTCATGAAAATGTGAACAATGATGTGGGGATTGAAATTGTTTAGGACGAGGTGGAAAATCAAGATGCCGTGAACCCATCTAGGGAACATGTGATTGATATGCCCAAGCCGGTTGTGCCAAAAGCCAAGGCACCCCTGCCTATGCCACCTCCACCTTATCCTCAAATGCTCGCAAAGCAAAGAAATGATAATAAATAAAAGAAGTTTATTGATATGATGAAGAGTTTGTCCATAAATGTGCCTTTGGTGGAAGCTCTTGAACAACTGCCGGGATATGTCACATTTACGAAGGATTTGGTGACGAAGAAGCGGTCAATGGATTGTGAGACAATAAAGATGACTCACCAAGTTAGTGCTATCGTACATTAAATGGCCTCGAAACTTAAAGACCCCGGAGCTTTTATTATCCATTGCACCATTGGAAGTGCTGATTTTTCCAAGTCCCTTTGTGATTTAGGAGCGAGCATAAATTTGATGCCTTATTCGGTCTTCAAGACTTTGGGAATAGGAAACTTAGGCCGACCTAATAAGACTTCAAATGGCGAATCGATCAATGAAGCTACCTTTGGGCATAATTGATGATGTGCTTGTCTGGGTGGACAAGTTTATATTGCTGGCCAACTTTGTCATTTTGGATTGTGAAGTGGACTATGAAGTCCCCATCATTATAGGGAGACCTTTACTTGCAATAGGGAATATGTTGGTCGATGTTGAAGTGGGTGAACTCACTTTCCGAGCGGGAAATGAAAAGGTCATCTTCCATGTTTGCAAATCTATGAAACAACCCAATAGCACAAAGGTATGCTCCTTTGTAGACTTTGTCACAGCTATGATTGTGGATGATACAAGCATTGTGATCAACATTGAGGATCCCCCTGAGACCGTGCTATTAAATATTGATGTCAATGATGATGAAAGCCGAGTGGAGTGCGTAAATGCTTTACCTGGAAGTGGCTCTTATTCTTATGGCCTAGAAAATTGTCTTTGGATCTTGAAAACCAGAAAACTCCACCAACTAAGCCAGAAATGAAACCACTTCCTCCATGCCTCAGGTATGAATTCTTGGGCTCAAAATCTACTTTACCAGTTATTTTTTCTTCTTGGCTTACTAACATGCGGGTTGAGGCCACTTTGGTGTTACTTCAAAAGTGAAAAAGGGCAATTAGATGGACTCTAGCTGACATTCGGGGAATAAGCCCTGCATTCTGCATGCACAAAATTATCTTGGAGGATGATGCAAACACCTTCCTTGGAGAATCAAAGAAGATTAAACGAGGCTATGCAAGCAGTGGTAAAGAAATAGGTAATCAAATGGTTGGATGCCGGGGTTGTGTACCCCATTTGTGATAGCTCGTGGACTTCTCCGATGCAATGTGTACCGAAGAAGGGTGGTATGACTGTGGTGAGCAATGACAATAATGAACTTATTCCTACTCGAAAAGTCATTTGGTAGAGAGTATGTATGGATTACCGGAAGCTAAACAAGGTAACTCGAAAGGACCATTTCTCATTGCCATTTCTTGACCGAATGCTAGATCGTCTTGCGGGGCGTGCTTTTAATTGATTTTTGGATGGATACTCGAGGTAAAATCAAATATTAATTGCCTCAGAGGATCAAGAGAACACCATCTTTACCTGTCCGTATGGCACATTCTCTTTCTTTCGGATGTCGTTCGGATTGTGTAATGCTCCGGCGACCTTCCAACGATGCATGATGGCTATTTTAACCGACATGGTGGAATATATCTTGGAGGTTTTCATGGATGATTTTAGTGGGGTTAGGGATTCCTTTGAAGAATGTTTGGGTAATTTGGATAGTGTGTTGGCCAGTGTGAAGACACAAACATTGTATTCGATTGGGAAAAATGCCATTTCATGGTTGAAGAGGGTATAGTGTTGGGTCACTAAATTTCAAAGCGAGGGATTGAAGTTGAAAAAGCCAAGATAGAGGTGATTTCAAGTCTTCTCTCCCCCTACATATGTCAAAGGGGTGAGGAGTTTTCTTGGGCACGCAGGTTTTTACCTGAGGTTTATAAAAGATTTTTCAAAAGTGGTACACCCTTTTTGCAAGTTGCTAGAAAAGGATGCAAAGTTTGTGTTCAATGAGGGATGTATGCAAGCATTTTGAGTTCTCAAGATTAAGTTGACCACTACCCCGATCATTACCGCACCAAATGGAGCTTGCCTATCGAGCTCATGTGTGACGCAAGTGACGTTACGATTGGGGCTATTTTGGGTCAACGGGTTAACAAGATGTTTCATCTGGTGAACTACGCAAGCAAGACCATGAATGAGGCTTGAAGGAACTATACAGTCACCTAGAAAGAGTTGTTGGCTATAGTGTTTGTAATGGAAAAGTTTCGACCATATCTTATAGGTGCCAAAGTTATAGTGCACACCGATCATGTCGCCCTCGGGTAGTTGATTACAGAGAAAGAATCAAAGGAAAGATTAATAAGAAGAGTGTTACTACTTCAAGAGTTTGATCTAGAAAAGACCGGAAATGTTGTGAGAATAAAGTTGCGGACCACTTGTCCTATTTAGAGGAGGAGGGGAGGCCTTATGATGGCCTTTAGATCGATGATTCATTTCCCGACGAGCAACTACTTGTGGTGTCAATGAATGATATGTCATGGTTTACCAATGTTTCCAATTACCTTGTGCTCGGAATAATCCTGTATGATCTCTCTTCTAACCAAAGGAAGAAGCTCTTAGTGGGATAGCTTGGATTTCTATTGGGAAGAGCCATATTTGTTCAAGATTTACATAGATGGTGTAATTCGTAGATGTGTCCTAGAGGAAGAAAAATTGAGTATCTTTGAGTCTTGTTATTCCTCTCCCTATAGTGGCCATCATGGCGGGGCGAGGACAGCTTCTAAAGTTCTTAGTTGTGGATTCTATTGGTCAACCTTGTTCAAAGATGCGAGTGATTTTGTGATGAGGTGTGACGAATGCCAAAGAGTGGGTGGAATTTCAAAAAGGGATGAGATGCCTCTCAATACCATTCTTGAAGTAGATATCTTTGATATTTGGGGCATCGATTTCATGGGTCCATTTGTTAGCTCTTGTGGGAATACTTACATTCTGGTGGTGATTGATTATGTCTCAAAGTGGGTTGAAGCCATGGCTTAGCCTAACAATGAAGCCCAGAGTGTTGTTGTATTCCTTAAAAAGAGCATTTTCACAAGGTTTGGCAATCCTCGTGCGATTATTAGTTATGGGGATCTCACTTTTGCAATAAAGCTTTTGACACATTGCTTTCCACGTATGGTGTCAATCACAAGGTTTCTACCCCTATCATCCTCAAGCTAGTGGTCAAGTGGAAGTCTCCAATAGGGAAATCAAGAGTATCTTGTCAAAGATGCCCAATGCTAATAGGACCGATTGGTCGAAAAAGTTGGATGACGCTATATGGGCTTATCGGACGGCATACAAGACTCCGATTGGTATGTCTCTGTATCAGTTGGTGTTTGGAAAATCTTGACATCTATCGGTTGAGTTAGAGCACAAGGCCATGTGGGCTTTGAGGAAGTTGAATTTGGAATGGGATGTTGCAACCAATCTTTGTGTGGACCCGTTCAATGAACTTGATGAATATAGATTCCATGCCTACTCTAGTTCGTACTTGTACAAGGACAAAATGAAGTACCTTCATGATAAATATGCTCGTGGAAAGGAGTTCAAAGTTAGTGATTTGGTTCTCTTGTTCAATTCTCGGTTACGTCAGTTTCCGAGAAAACTTAAATCAAAGTAGAGTGGGCCATTTGAAGTTGTGTTTGTGACTTATTTGGTGCTCTTGATCTAAAGAACAAAATTGATAAACAATGAATTGGGTTGGACTCAAGAGATTTAATAGTCCCAATTAAAGAGTTAAACCTCTTGCACATCAAGGACAACAAAGAGGCCGGAATGCAAATACTAATCCAAATGACAATATTCCATACCCTTCTCCGCCACCTCCAAGAGTTGCTCCCAGAGTAGTACTGAACCACGGCTACACAAGTGCGATTGTTCCACCCCGAATTTGAGAGGGCAACATTCAGATAAGCAATGTGATGTTGACCTTACTTTAGCATCGTGGGTACTTTACGGGTGCTACGGATCAAAACGACTACAAACATATCAAGGGGTTCATAGAAACATGCTGGGGGAGCAAGCAGATGGATGTATCCGAGGATGCGCTGAGATTGAGACTTTTCCCGTTCTCACTTCGGGGAAATGAATTTGATTGGCTCGAGAGACTCCCCAACCATTCAATAATAACTTGGGATAAGTTGGCGGATAAGTTTATTTCCAAATTCTTCTCACCTAGTCATACGACGGCATTTCGGGATGAAATATTAGCCTTAAGACAAGAGCCAACGGAACTTTTGCATGAAATTTGGAAGCGGTATAGAACTATGGTTAAAGAGTGCCCGAATAACGATATCACCAAGGTGATGATTCAACAAACATTTTTTCGAGGCATCAACACCACAAATCAATGCAGTGTGAACCAATTTGCCGAGGGAAATTTTATGAATGTAAACTAGTTCAACAACAAGTAACCGCATAAATACATATGATGGCCATGAGGCCTCACGGTATGGAACAAGTCTCCATCCCTCAAGGTATACACCCACACGCCTATCACCTCATATGGTATCACCTCCAAACAGTCACACGATATCAAATTCTCCAGGTTTATGCCCTCAAAGCCCGAGTTAAAACTATTACTTACCTTAACCGCGTAAAATCCTACTCCGGCATGCCCTCGTCTCTGGACTCGGTATCTAATAGCTCTTAATCTAACCATAATCAGATTAATACCATTAACATGTGTTATAGAATCGAATTCCACAATAAAAACTACAAAATATGCAAAAATTCCGAAATCAGCCAAAACCCGGCCCCTGGGCCCACATCTCGTAATCAGTCAGAAATGGAAGAATAAATTTCCTCGTCCTCTCCCGAGTCTAACCAAATAAAATTGGTCAAAATCAGACTCCATTTGGTCCCTTAAATCCTCACTTAATATTTTCCAAAACTCAAACCTTAACTCCCTCAATTTCACTTTGAAATCATCAATTAAATCCCACAAATAATGGTGGATTCATGAAATATAACTAAAACCGAGTAGAGAATACTTACCCAAATCCATATGGTGAATATTGCCTCCACAATAGCCCAAATTCGAGCTCCCCAACTCAAAATATGACCAAATGAGGAAACCCTAGTTTTATATATTTTTCTGTCAGCTATTCTGCCTCGTTTCTCATGCCAAATGATCCCGAAAGTCGTATTTTATGCGTCCGATAGATTTCTTGTGAAATCCTAGTCAAGTTAGACTTTTGAATTACTCAATTTGACCCTATAATGAATAAGATATGTAGCTTTTAATATTTGTAAATAACACAGATTTTTACGTGGCAATTTCGTAATTAATCTGAAAAATTTAACAACCTAATTCTTATTAAAATGACCATAAAATTCTCATACGATGTCCAAATTTGATGATTCTTTTTGATAAGGGTCTGTAATTACGATATAGATCTAATACTTCAATAAAAAAAGAAATCGGAGCTCATTTGTTCAATATGATATCATTTATACTTGAAGAAACAACGTGGAAATATAAGAAAAACGAGCGTAACACATTCCAGACCTATCCAAACTCATTCGAGGTCCTCGAGACCTCAACCAATAATTTTAACAAGTCATATATCACTACCTGAACTTAGTCAAACCTCCAGAATACCCAAAACAACAACAAAATACCAAATCAACCTCGAATTCAAGCCTAAGAGTTTGTAAACTTCCAACTTTTGTCAATTCAGGCCTAATTCTACCGCGGACCTCCAAATTGTATTTTGAGCACACTCCTAAGTCTAAAATCACCCAACGAAGCTAATTGAGCCATAAAAATCCAAATCTGAATTCACTTACTCATAAGTCAACTTTTGATTGACTTTTCTAACTAAGTGACTAAATGTTCATTTCACTCCAAAACTACTCCGAACCCAAACCTACAATCTCGATACAACTCAACACAACTAAAAACACATAAATAAGCATAGATGGGGGAAATGAGGATATAACTCTCAGAACAAATGACTGGGTCGTTACATCCTCCCCCTCTTAAACAAACGTTTGTCCTCGAACGAATCTAATGCATGTCTCAAATAGGTAAAACTGTCACCAATACCTTTTTGTCACATTCAAATCATGTGAACTCATCTCGCGATCACGTCATACTCAACACATATCTATCTAGTCATTATTTCCACTAATAGGGACACCACCGGACATATAGGTCCTCACAGAATCAACACCTCAGTGCTCAATCTACAGTCAAAACCTGGCCTTAAGTACTCTAGACCTGACCAACATCAACACACAGAAATCATATCTCGTACCTCATCCAGGGAATCAAAAGCCCTCGATGAGCAACTGATATAGAGTGCTCATGTACGCCTATGAATACGTGGAAGGAATTCAAAGAGTTACGCTTCAAACTGAATCACTACCGCACAATAAGAATTCAAGAACGTGAAGTTTTTGAAAGGTTCCGAAGCCTCTCGAAGATAAGTACAGACGTCTCCGTACTGATCTGCAAGCCTCTACTAACCCCGGTCATGACTCGTGAGACCTATGTAACCTAGGCTATGATACCAACTATTCATGACCCAGAATCTAACCATCGTCGTGATGGCGCCTAACGTGTTTCAAGTCAAGCCTATTCCCAAAATATTACTACTAGTTTGATTATAACAATTTAATAAAATATTTCTAATAATTTAATTCCTGATGAACTAAACAACCTCTAAGTATAAATAATATAAAATACAAAAACGGGTCCCAAACATCGGTGTGTCATTAAGTCATGAGCGTCTAATACTATAAACTAAGATATATAAACAGTTTAACTCCCCAAAAGAAGAAATAACAAGAGGAATAACAAGGTCATGTGGTCACTAGCCGCTACCTTGACATCTCCACAGATAGCCGGCCTGAACTCAATTATCACCGAGCTCTAACTCACCTGGATCTGCACATAAAGTACAGAATGTAATATGAGTACAACAGACTCATTAGTAATAGAAATAACTAAGGAACTGAGCAGCAGTGACGATCTAGGTAATATAGTCCAATTATTTATTTTCACAATTTTTAAAAAAATAAATATGATTAAACAGGTAAATTCCGTAACTTAGTAAATACCACAAAGAAATTTAACAGATAAATACATCAAGGGCAATGTAAATGCAACTTCACAGTAATGTCACTCCATCACTCAGCTTTCAACGCTCAATACACTCAACACTCTGCGCTCACTGGGGGTGTGTACAGATTCTGGAGGGGCTCCCAAAGTCCAAGCGTTAAGCATAGACAACTCACGTGCTACCATATCAGTACCTGGATCCGCACGGTCAACTCATGTATTACGCGGACAACTCATGCACTATGGTATAAATACCAGGACACGCACGTTCAACTCACGTGCTATGCGGACTACTCGCACGCTATGGTAACAATATCCTCACAACCAGGCCATCATATCAATACCTAGATCCGCACGGTCAACTCACGTGCTACGCGAGCAACTCATGTGTTATGGTATCAATACCTGAACCGCATGGTCAACTCATGTGCTACGTGGATAACTCACACTCTATGGTATTAATTTTATCACAATCAGGCCCTCGGCCTCACTCAGTCATATACCTCACTAGCCTCACCATCAATAACAAATAAGGGGACACAACCCACATCACGTATGGTAACATATTATCAATTAATAGAGACTTAGGTAAACATGTAAAATAATTTCTATAACCGAGTACAAATAATGTGAGCATAAATAAAGCCTAAGCATGATCTCTAACATGAAGATAGACAATTTCAACAACAAGTAACTACGTAAATGCAGATGATGGCCATGAGGCCTCATGGGATGGACCAAGACTCCATCCCTCGAGGTATACACCCACACGTCTGTCTCCTAGGGTGGGTATCACCTACAAACAGTCACACGATATCAAATTCTCCGGGTTTATACCCTCAAAGCCAGAGTTAAAACTGTTACTTACCTTAACCGCATAAAATACTACTCCGTGATGCCCTCGTCTCTGGACTCGGTCTCCAACAGTTTGTAATTTAACCACAATCAGATTAATACTGATTAACATGTGCTAAAGAATCAATTTCCACATTAAAAACTACTAAATATCCCAATAATTCAAAATCGGCCAAAATCCGGCCCCTGAGCTCACATCTCAAAATCAATCAAAAAATGGAAGAATAATAATCCTCATCCTCTTCCGAGTCTAACCATATAAAATTCGTCAAAATAGGACTCCGTTTGGTCCCTCAAATCCTCACTTAAAACTCTCCAAAACTCAAACCCTAACTCCCTCAATTTCACTTTGAAATCATTAATCAAATCCCAAAAATGATGATGGATTCATGAAATATAACTAAAAATGAGTAGATAACACTTACCCAATCCATATGGTGAACATCGCCTCCAAAATCGCCCAAATTCGAGCTCCCCGGCACAAAATATGACCGAATGAACAAACTCTAGTTTTATATTTTTCTGCTAGTTATTCTTCCTCGTTTCTCATGCTAAATAATCCAGAAACTCGTATTTTATGCCTCTAACAGATTCCTTCTGACATTTTAGTCAATTTAGGCTTTTGAATCACTCAATTTGACCTTATAATGAATGAGCTATGTAGATTTTAATATATTTGCAAATAATGTAGATTTTTAAATACGCTGTCAGTGGCAATTTCGTAATTAATTTGAAAAAATCTAACAACCTAATTCTTAGTAAAATAAACATAAAATCCCCATACGATGTCTAAATTGAATGATTCTTTTCTCTACGGGTCCTAATTACGATATGGATCTAATGCTTCAATCAAAAAAGAAATCGGAGCTCATTTGTTCAATATGATATCATTTATGCTTGAAGAAACGACGTCGAAACATTAGAAAAACGAGTGCAACACAACCCAAACCTATCCAAAACTCACCCAAGGTCCTCGGGACCTCAACCAATTATTTTAACAAGTCATATATCACCATTCGAACTTAGTCGAACCTCCATAACACCCAAAACAATATCAAAATATCAAATCAAACTCGAATTCAAGCTTAAGAATTTCTAAACTTTCAACTTTCGCCAATTCAAGCCTAATTCTCCCACGGACCTCCAAATTGTATTCCGGACACATTCCTAAGTCTAAAATCACCCAACGAAGCTAATTGAATCATAAAAATCCAAATCTAAATGTGTTTAGTCATAAGTCAACTTCCAATTGACTTTTCTAACTTAGCTTTCTAACTAACAGACTAAGTGTTCATTTCACTCCAAAACTAATCCGAACCCAAACCTACAATCTCGATACAAATTAACACAACTAAACAACACATAAATAAGCATAGATAGGGGAATGAGGCTATAACTCTCAAACAAACGACTGGGTCGTTACAAAGATAGTGTTTTATGAAAATTTCTCATGAAAGACTGGTTTCATATGACACAGTTTTTTGGTCTCATAGGCCTAGGGCTCAAATAAGTTAAAATAGTACGGTCTAGCCAGTTTTCGGATTGGTCACTCAAACATAGCCAGCGTTTTTCAAGTCATTAAAAAATAGTCACTACTTTGCTGCAACAAAGACCGGTCCAGCATAATATACTGGAGTACGGTGCACCTGTGTATGAACTTCCAGCATATTATGCTGGACCAGTATACTTTGGTGGCTCCGGTCTGATATACTAGAGACTGGAGAATCGGTGCTCCAAACTCCAGTATATAATATTGGACCAATATACTGGAACTCCTGTATATTATGCCAGAGTATTTTTTCGGATTTTGAACAGTATTTTTGTTCAGATTTATCTTTACATGAAAAATGACTAAATTTCGATTACTTTTAGAACTATGACTATTTTTGAATGACCACTTGTAAATCTGGCTATTTTTTAATTTCTCCCCTCACATAAAGACCGAAGGCCCAAAGTTTACAACATGGACCGTGATATGACATCTAGTTTTGGATTGAGATGAAAAATGCAAGGGCATCCTTTTAAACGATTCAGTTGCATGCATGCTAATTTTTACCACATATAGTAAATTAATACACTCTATTTATCATAAACTAAAACTATTTTAAAATATTATTATCTATTGCTATTTTTTATATTTTGTAACAAAATAGGTATTTATTGTATACACCACCGTTGAGGTGTGAAATACGCTATTTATAATTTTTTTCTCTTTTTTTCAGTTAACACATATTGTCTCTCAAATCACATCAACATTTTTCTTCTTTCTCTCTCCATGATCTCTTTCTCACACAGCAAGATTGTACGAACAAATTTCTCAGAATTGATCCTCAATGTTTTTGCTCCAGAAGTTCGTGGTAATTGGTAAACCTTTTAGCCTGTTCACGCCAAATTATTCTGCCATTCTTCTTTTTCCCTTTGCTTTTTTTTTTAATTTTCGTCATTATTAGTTTTGAGGATGAAACTCTAATTTTCATCTTCAATAGCTGATTCAACAACTCGGAAATAGGGTGACACGAGGTATATTAACTAAAGCACTCAATTTTGGTCGCTGACGTCATCATCCACTACTCGCTCATCCTCTTAGGCGAACAGATCTGACCATGGCTATGCTGGAGAAGATTTGAGGGCCATCTTTTTCGTCTCTATTTTTAGTTTTAACACAATGTATACAGTATTTTACTTGCCTGTACAAAGCCATCTCTGGTGAATTTTACTCTCTTCTTTGCTAATTTAGTCACATACAATGATGCAAATACATTATATACTATACAAATACACTCAAATATATTATATCTTTATATAAATACATTTATTTTTTTTCATGTATTTACGTATTCCAAAGGTCTGTATTTTTTTTAATATAGCCGAATATCACTATATTTTATGATTTTTTGTTATGTGAATACAGTGTAATTGAATATGTGAATTGAATACAATGTATAATAGTGAATAATAAATATTTGTAAATTGAATACAATGTATACAGTCGAATTGAGTTGAATGGTATACACCCTATTTTATGATTACCTCATTGTATTTATAAATACAGTCACGCTAATATATGAAATATAACACAATAATAGTGAAATTTATATAGAATTGATTTGTTGAGTTAAATTAGGAGCGATACACACCAGTGTTTTAAAAGGTGAGGGCGTGAGGCAGGACGTTTTACTTAATATGGGGCAAGGTGAAAGCCTAGAGACACGGGCCGTAAGCCCTACAGTTCTTTAATTTTTTAAATTTATGCATTAATAATATAGCATTATAACATAATAAAAATATAAAAGATACATTAAAATTTCAAAACACTAAATAGGATAAAAAAACTCGTATAAAATCAAATATTTAACATATTTTACAAGTATAAATAATACAATTATGATGATCTGGCCGATCGTCTTAAGAATTAACGCCCCGATCCCCTATTAACTACTTTTTCCAAGTCTATTTCATCTAATGTGATTCGCCGGGATGTTCGATTTTGAGTTTCGGAGAGTTTTGGGATACTTAGTCCCTAAATGAGAGCTTAAGTGTTGGAAAGTTATTCGAACTCAGAACAGTATAAAGACATAATCGGAATGGAAATCCAATGGTTCAATTAGCTCTGTTAGGTGATTTCGGGGTTGGGAGTATGTTCAGAATTTGTTTTGGAGGTCCGTAGCTAGTTTAGGCTTGAAATCCCGAAGTTTGCATTTTTTAAGTTTCCGGCCCGATAGTGAGATTTTGATCCGAGGGTTGGAATGAAATTTTGGAAGTTGCAGTAGTTCCGTCATATCATTTGGGATGTGTGTGAAAAATTTTATGTCATTCAAACGTGGTTTGGTTAGGGTTTTTTTATCGAAAGCGTATTTTGTGAGAATTTGAAGTTCTTAGGCTTAAATCCTTGATTAATTCGAGTTTGCAATATTGTTCTATGTGGTTTAAGGATTGGTATAAGTTTGAATAATGTTATGGAATATGTCCGTAGGTTTATTTGAGGCCCCGGGGGCCTCGGGTGTGTTTCGGATGCTCAACTAGGCATTTTTGTGTTGTAAAGAGATACAGATTTTTTCTTCAGATCTGCTGTAGGTTTTCCTTCTCTGCAATCGCAGATTTCCCTCCGCGATCGCATAGTGTAATTTCGTAGGGTGTTGATTTTGTTCTACGCGATTGCATTTGCTGGTTCGCGATCGTGAAAGTTAGCCTTTTTCCTTCTTCGCGTTCGCAATTGTTCTCCTGTGTTCGCATAATAGAAACTAGGACTTGTACTTCATTGCAATTTCCTCTTCGCAATCGCGTGGCACTGTTCGCAATCACATATGTCTGTTTCTTTCTCTTTTGCGATCACATGGCTTGGGCTGCGTTCACATAGGCCATTATTGAAGCCTTAAAATTTTACCTTTCGCAATCGCAGACGATTTCCTGCGATCACATTGAACAAATTACCTGGGCAGTTATAAACTTTCAAAAACCGATGGTTAGCCATTTTTACAAAAACTCAAGCTTGGGAGATCAAATTTGAGAGAGATTTCTAGGGATTTTCATGGACAACGATTGAGTAACGATTATAGACTCCTTTTTTCTTGTAACCCACTAATCTAAGCATGAATTCCTCTTTTAATTTTGGATTTTAAATGAAAAATTGATAAAACTTCATAGACCGAATTATTGAGTTTTGAGTGGGTGTTTAACCTCCGATTTGAGAGATTTTTTATATGGTTAGACCCGTGAGAGTACGAGAATTCTAAAAATATTAATTTCATCCGATTTTGAGACATTGGACTGAGGGGAATTTTGGTTATTTTACCTAATTTCATGTCTTAGCTTTGAACTAAATCATAGAATCAGTTGCTTGAGATGTTATTTACGATATGTAATTCAATTGAACAAATTTGGGCTATTTGGAGTGGGATACTCGTGGCAAACGTGTGGTTTCGAGTTGATTTTAGAGCTGGTTCGAGTTAAGTGGCTTGTCTAACCTTGTGTGGGAGACCCTTCCCCTTAGGACGTGATATTTGATTATTGAATACTTTGTACGTGAGGTGACGAGCGCGTACTTGACCTAATTGTTGAAAATCCAGTTTTACCTTAAATATTTAGACTGAATTTCTTTCTTACTTGCCTTATTTCTACTTAAAATTATAGCTTGTGTTAGTTTAGGAAAACATGTTTAGTTGACCAAATTGCCTATTTGCTTAAGCTGTTTTGTTTGTGTTTCGTGAAGCATATTAGGCTAGAATTTACTGTTACTTGTTATGAACGAGCCGACATTCCTGGAGATCCCCTGCACGTGTTATGATCTGGAGTGAGATGGGGGATACCAAGAGATCCATGGAACATGTATATATATATTGAGGATACCAAGAGATCTTCGGGATGCCAAGAGATCCCCGGATTACTTTTTGAGGATACCAAGAAATCCCTAGTGTATATGGTGAGGATACCAAGAGATCTTCGTGATACCAAGAGATCCCTGGTTATCATTCTATTGTAAGCGGTATTTTCCTTGTGTTTATCTTATTTCTGCTTTCTATTATTGTATCCTTATTTATCCTATTTAGATTCTCGTTGTAGACTCTCATTATACTGTTTCCTTTATCCTATCATTTACTATTTATTAGTGCATTAGGGCTCTGACCTTTCTCGTCACTACCCGACCGAGGTTAGACTTGGCACTTACTAAGTACCGTTGTGGTGTACTCATGCCCCTTCTGCGCATGTTTTTCATGTGCAGATCCAGGTACCTCCACCCAAGAGTATCATCCTTGAGGCAGGGAGATCTACCATGGACTTCAAGTTACATCTACCGCGTCCACAGATCCACGGAGTCTCTATCATATTCTATCTTTTTGCAGTTAGCCTTCCTTTCTTACTATTTTTTAGACATTCTGGAGTTAGAGTAGTGTATCATTCTGTTAGCTTGTGTTTCTGTGAGTTTTCTGATTTTGGGATGAGATTGTGGGCTTCCGTGTATTGAGTTATATATGCCGAGCGGCATTTATATAAAGTTTTTCTTCTAGTTGTTCAATGTTAAATTATTTAATTCCGCAAGTTATTTTTTTCTGCATTGTTAGGCTTACCTAGTCGTAAGGACTAGGTGCTGTCACGACATGTTCACGGAGGGAGAACTGGGATCGTGACAATAATATTGTTGAAGTTACTATAAAATATAAATTAGCTATAACCTCTTAACTTTCAAACAATAAAAAATTATAATTTCTCAAAAAATATTATCAAACTGTATATTTTACCTCTTTAAAAGTAAATTGTCACGACCCAGATTTTCCTCCCTCGGGAGTCGTGATGACGCCTACTAATACAAGCTAGGAAAGACAATTAATTGCACAACTTACTTTTTTACCCATTTTATATTTATTAATAATTTCTAAGTAATAGCATTTAAACAACGGAATTTAACATAAGCGAAAGAAAAACAACAAACTATCTGAACATAAATATCTAGTACAACTGTTTGAGTCTCGACTACCCAGAACAGGTGTCACAGTTTCACAGGTGGTCTACGAATACCAAAAAAAGGGTCTGAAGAAATAAATACAACACTATCTCCAGAAATGCATGAAAGAAATAGGAATAGTAGATAGAAGGAGACGCCAAGGCATGTGGATGCCTGCAGAACTACCTTGGGTCGCCTGATGATCAAAACTCAGCAATCTCAGTGCGATCTAAAGTCCACGACACTGGGGTCTGCACAAAAGAGTGCAAAGTATATTATCAGCACAACCGACCCCATGTGCTGGCAAGTTCCTAGCCTAAGCTCGCTGAAGTAGTGACGAGGTTAGGACCAGACCACCAAATAAACGCGTGTAGTTATATAATATACAGCGGAAAGTAAAGCAGGTATAAGCAAGTAAGGATGGGAGGGGGGAAACATGCTTCGGGGAATAAAAGGTAAAAACAAAATATCAAGATAACTATAACGGAATCAAAATCCAACCACTAGCAAGAATAAGGGAAACAAAGGGAGATTTCAATTTCTTTTCATATCTTGTTGCAGGCGTGCCACCCGCTCCCATTTCCTGTAACACCCGCTCCCATTTTTTGTATCTCGTGGTAGGTGTTCCACCTGTTCCCATTTCATTTATCTTGTGGTAGGCATACCACCCACTCCCATCTCATTTATCTCGTGGTAGGCGTACAATCCCCTCCTATTTTATTATATCCCGTGGTAGGCGTACCACCTGCTCCCATTTCATTATATCTTGTGTTAGGCGTATCATCCGCTCCCATTTTATTATATCTTGTGGTAGACGCACCACCTACTCCCATTTACAAGCCAACAGTAATCACAAGGAAATCCCAGCAAGGGAACAATAATATCAACAAGCATCCCGGTAAGGAAATAATGATATGTAAATAATATTCGGTAAGGGAGAAACAACTATAACCAAACTTGTTACAACATCTAATTACCTCAGCAATAACCAAACTTGTTACAACATCTAACTACTTCAGCTATAACCAAACTCGTTACAACATCTAACTACCTCAGCTATAACCAAACTCGTTATAACATCTAACTACCTCAGCTATAACAAAACTTGTTACCACGCCTATCTACCTCAGTTATAACTAATCTTGTTACGACACCTAACCAAAAGATTCACCAACCTAAGCATCTGTAATATCAATTAAGAACACAATGTAAGGGAACCACAACTCAATAATAGCCCAGCAAGGGGGCACTATAATGATATCTTCTCTTTCTCACTTTCACTTCACAATTCACTTCGCAACTCGAGCCAACGCTCTTCGATGTTCATAGTCACAATTCTTTCCACAACATTACACAACAAATAGAAATCTTCCCAAAGGCATGAATAATCAGCAAAATCATGAAAATCACAATATAAGACTCACGGTCATACTTGACACCAACGTATAGATACTTGTCACCATGCCTATACGCCATACTCAATAAGAAGCAAATAGAAAATAGGACACAACTCCTAATCCCTCAATCTAAGGTTAGACCAAACACTTACCTCGAACTTCCACGGCCAACTCAAACCTCAAGCACTATTTTTCCTTTCAAATTCGGCTCCAAATCAATTGTACCTTTATATAGTCGACTTTATTAAATCAATAAATGATAAACAATCCAATTCCAATACTTAATTATAGCTTTCTAATCATTCTTCCCAAAAATCCAAAAATTGACCTCAGGCCCGCTTGGTCAAAACACGAGGTTCGGACCAAAACTCGATCACCCATTCACCCAGGAGCCCGAACATATAATTAGTTCCAAAATTCGACCCCAAAATGAGGTCTAAATCACAATTAATCAAAAACTCTAACTCTACCCAAATCCCTAATTTTCTACCCTTAATCACATATTTTAGGCTTAGAAATCTAGCGGGTGTTGATAGAAAAGGAAGAAAACGAGCTTAGGATTACATATCTATGAAGCTATGGTGAAGTTCCTCTTCAAAAATCACCCAAGAAGTGCGGAGAAGATGAAGTTTGTGAAAAATTATGAAATTCCCGTAATGCTACTATTTTTGAACATTCAAAAATAACTGGGCCGATTTGGACTACACGATCGCGGACAAAGGGATGTGATTGCATAGAGTAAATGAGGCTTAGCATTGCGATCGTAGCAATATCATTCGATCGCATAGAAGAAAATGAAGGCTGGGGCTAACACATTGTGGCCGCGAAGGGTACAGTGCGATCGGATAGGACAAAAAAATGGACCCCTCGAATTATACTCTACGCAATCGCGGAAGGAACTATGTGATCGCGTAGCAAAACACAGGACCCCTAAAGTTTACAATATGCGATCGCGAGCCTTCCTATGCGATCATAGGACAAAATAACTGGACACCAGCAACAGTAGAAAAACCAGAATTTTCTAAGTCTAGAGCACTCCGACGCCTATCCAAAACTCACTCGAGCCCTCGGGGCTCCAAATCAAATATACACACAACCTCAAAAATATCCAACGGACTTAGTCGTACTATCATATTGCCAAAATAACATCATGAACATCGAATTAAACATCAAAATCAAAGAATTCTCTCAAACATCTTAAAACATCAATTTTTTTTAGCAATTTAGGTATGAATCACATAAAATGACATCCATTTTTTTACCAAATTTCACAGGATTATCTTAAATCCTATATAAGACCTGTATTGGACACCAGAACCAAAATATGGTCTCAATACCTTCATGTTCTAATCAAATTTCATTTCAAAATCCTTTAAACAATTTCAGAAAATAATTTTCTTTAAAAAATTATTTCTCGGGCTTGGGACCTCGAAATCTGATTCCGGACATACGCCCAATTCCCATATTTTTCTAGACTCTTCGGGGTCGTCAAATCACGGGTCCAAATTCATTTACCCAAAATATTGACCGAAGTCAAAATTATTTATTTTAGAGCCAAAACTTATAATTTTTCATAGATTTTCACATTTCGGCTTTCCGACTACGCGCTCGAACAACGTACGCAAATTTAGGTAACGCTAATTAGAATTTTCAAGGCCTCATAAATACAAAATTTAATTTAAAAGCAAGTGATGACCTTTTGGGTCATCACATAAATAATCAATAAATTTTATCAACACTATCATTTATACTCCTTCATGTGTAAATATAAAATTATTTTTAAGTAGTAAAATAAGGAATGTATGATAATTATATAGAACAAAAACATGAAGATCTGTCAAGTAAAGATATAAATTTTTGTTGTTTATTTCTAAAAGAAATATTCAAATGATATTCACCCTCACGATATTTTCAATTAGTAAATATGCAATACTATGGTTTGTTATTGAGTTATTCACAATTTTTATATTCCTATAGATAAAAAAGAACTTTATTCATTTATTTGTTAAAGAATTTTAGAGTCAAAGGTGCAAATTAATGAATTCAACACATGATTTGCATAGGAACTATTGGATGAGTCTTGAACGTCGAGTGTTAGCTATTTTAGGGCGCACAGTTGGGCACTTGGGGGCGTAAGTCTCACGATTTAAGCCCCACACATGAGTCTCAAGGCATTTGATAGTGCCTCACCCCGGGCGCTTCCCGAGGCAAGTCCCAGAAAAGCCTTTTAAAGCACTAATACATGTTAGTTGATCCTCTTTCTATTATTAAATAGCTGGACTTACCTATTTTTAGTCGAATTCTGCTAGTGTACTCATGGATACAGTAGCGCGAATACAGTCACACAACTGAATTTTCCTAAACCTGTATTCATGAATACAACAGGCGAATACAGTCACGTAGCAGCAATTACGTAGAAATGATTTTGTTGAATTAAATTAGGAATGATACACGCCAGTTGATTCTCTTTCTGTTATTAAACAGTTGAATTCCCCTATTTTTAGGCAAATTTCAATACAGTAGCGCGAATACAGTCGAACATCTGAATTTTCCTACATTTAAGCGATTTCTGGTACTGTAGCCATGAATACAGTAGCACGAGTACAACGAATACAATCGCGTAACAACTCAACAGTAGCTATAGAAAGTATTATGTATATGGTAACTACAGGAAGTTAATAGCCACTAAACAATAGTGGCATCGCAAAATTCCTATTTCAATTATTAGGTTTCATTTTTTATTGTTTGAATTTAGGGTTTTCCATTTTGGGTGTGTTTGGTATGAAGAAAAATATTTTTTATTTTTTTCATGTTTTGTTGGCTTAAATCTTTTGAAAAATATTTTCCCTCATTTTTCTTCAATTGGAGAAAAATATTTTCCTTATCAAGAGAAGGGAAAATATTTTCCAAAACTCATTCTCAACCTTCCGCACTCACCAACTCACCCCACCCCCACCCCATCTCTCCAAAAAAGGCTTTTTCCCTTCAAATTTCATTTTTTTTTCATTACCACACATCCTACCACCCCCTCCCTCCCCCCCCCCCCCCATTAGTTTTTCAACCTTATTATTATTATTATTATTATTATTATTATTATTATTATTATTATTATAATTATTATTATTTTATAATTTTAATTTTCTATTTTTTTCGTTTTTCGGCACCACCCACCCCTCACTTCCCCCCACCCCCCCCCGCAGATTTTTTTTTTTGTAATTTCAAATTTCTATTTTTTTGTTTCTCTATACAGCACACCCCTTACAAGTTTTTGTAATTTTAAATTTTTATTTTTCTGTCCCTTCCCCCAAAAAATATTTTTTAAATATATTTTTTAAATATAATTTTTAGTTTTAATTTTTTATTTATCGGTTTAAAGATTTAAAATTTCACAAGTTCCGAAATTTTGAGTACGGAAGTTTATGTGATTGGAAGTTTACGGGTTTGAAATTCTGCAGTTTTTAAAGTTTAGCTGTTCGAAAGTTTATGAAATTTGTGTGTTCGAAATGTTGCTTTATTTTTATTATATCTAAATTATTTATGAATATTATCGAGAAATTATTTTCCTTAATTTGCGTACCAAATACCGTAAAATAAATAAAATTACTTTTTTTTAAGAAAATATTTTTTTGGAAAATAATTTTCACAAAAAGTATTTTCCGTTATACCAAACACATCCTCTATAGATGTAAAAATTTAATGCGACCAACATAAGTTTGGTTAGATTCGTAAAATAAAAAAATAAAAAATGGATTTTCGTGTTTCTGACTTTTACTTTACTATGATAACTTCGATTTTATTGCTATCTAATGTTTTCCTTGTCGGTTTTCTTATATATTGCTTTGTTATTTTGTTGTTATTATTGTTCTTGCATTTATTATTTATCAAATTTAATGTGAATTGCTTCTCTTGAATCGAGGATTTATGAGAAACAATTTCTCTACTTTCATGAAGTAGAGGTAAGGTCTCCTAATTGCGAAAATATACTGGATGATGTTGTTGTTGTTCCAAAATATAATACAAATAAATTAAAATATTTTGTTAAAAGAAAATTAGGAAGGGAGAGGGACGGTGCAGCTAAAGTTGTATTCCCTACTAACCCAATTTAACAAGGAAAGATTGGATTAAGTCCTACATTCATGAAGAGAAGTACGTGCCAACATGCTTTGACTAATCGTGTTTTTAAATTTTGGTTGAGGACTAATTTTTTGTGAAAGTTAGCATCAACCTGTGTTTTAAAAAAAGAAATTCTCTAACATGTAAGAAACTCGATGTTCTAAATGAATTGACTATTTTCTAAAAAATGTTTTTACAATTCAAATGCTGCACGGCTTTGAAGTCAGATTTAAATTGTCAAATTTTGGATAATTTTAAATGAGAAATATCTAGATTCTAGACCACGTTTTAAAGGGGAAAAAAAATCACGGTGGTAAACCACAAGCTGCTCTAGGATTAAGACAAACTCAATTAGCTTATCTTTGAATTCACTTATAGTTGTATTAATTATTGCAAGTTGGAAGAATAACCCAGCCCCACATTTTTTAAAATGTTGAAAATAACAAAACTATTTTTTAATTAGTTATGATGGAAATAAGGTGTATGGAATAAGAATTTATTATAAAAAGCAATTTACGTCCTTAAAAAGTTTAAGTTAGCTTTTCCAAATTTAGTGTAATAAATTATCCTTTAAAAAAAAGTTGAGCATATCAAGATAACCAAAACCTTGTTTGTATATATATATATTTTTCAATTGGTTAGTATTCAGTTGAAAGTTGGAACCATTAAAGCTATTAATAGCTACAAAATATTGATTGAGACCCTCAATTATCAATAATGAACTAACAACTAATGGTTTTTGGGATGGAAAGTTGACTTAAGATTTTCAGAGGATTTCTTGCTTACGATATCAACTAACAACTAATCGAACGTTGAATAACCTTCTCTTTTCGTGTCTTTATTTTCTAAAGTATCACGCAACAGATGAAAGAGAAAAGCGTGACATCTTGTTTTACACTTTTTGAAAGTATCTCCTCTTATATATGAAAATTCTAAAATTGGATTCAACAAGGGCAAAAGCATAATCCCATGAGTCTTTCATTTACATATTCATCACTGAATTAATGATATATATATATATATATATATATTCACAATGATTTTTAACTAATATGGTTAAATTATTTATTTTAATGAATATATAAAATGCGAGTATAAAGTGTTGGACTAACGACATTTATGCCGGTAAAGGAGATCATAGAAAGGTCCATACTAAAGCTTGTCTTCAATCATGATTCCTTTCGGTCAAATGACATCTTTTATAAAACATGTTTTGCTTTTAAAATTACCTGCTTATTTGAGATGCGAAATATTTATGGGATTTTTTTTATCTATACCATATACCAAATTTTATTATTAAAAATATTTATAATTTGGTATTTACCCGCCTAGTCCACAGCTTCACTACAAAATCTGTACCAAACCAAAAATAGGTAAATTCTGCCCCAAAAAATGCGCAGACTTTGTAGGAATCAGATCTGCGTGTGATCCTATCACCATTAAATTCGAAATTTAAAACGGAAGGAAATCTCATTGCTGCGTAATTCTCTCCTTCTCTACCAGAAAGAGATCTCTCTTCTGTAACTCAGCTACAATTCCGAAAATACACACGCTACAGAATCTCTAGCAATCAAATTGTAGAAATTCAAAATTGTTGAATACAGTTCTTCATCGACATCAGTACAAAAATTCTCGAATCTATATCTGTTCTTTGTCTGTTTTTCTATCAACTACACAAAATTATGTCAAAAATCCCAATAATGCTGAAATCGAATGGTAATTGGGATAACTATGGCAGATTTAGAGATTTTGAAGTTGATGTCATTTTGGTAGATGATAATGCAAACTACAGAATTCCCATTTCTACAATTGCAGAACAATTATCGACTGATACATCGGATAAAATTATAGAAATAAAATACATTATGAACGAGAATTGTCCTTCATTGGATATTAGAAATGATATGGGGGTTCGTGTGTATATGAAAACGAAAAAGGAGAATAAAAACTTAGGTTCGTATCCCTTATGTATTATTGTAATATGGAATTGGCACTCACCAATGAAAGAATCAGTGCAGGTATGTTTGATTCGACATTGCAGAGAGTTATTGTGTTACTTAGTTATCTACAATATAATTACAATTGCCTACAATTAAACTACAATTATCAGATAGTACTGGAAAGGATAAAGCGATGTTGCTTTCAAATTTACCTACATAGTTACTACATTTGTGAATTTATTGTATGCAGGTTCTTCAAGATCCCTAAGGTTACTAGATATTCCATCCTCACCAGCTATAGAGGAATATCAAAGTGAAATAATAACTGAATCTACACAAACATGTATTGAAGAAGGACAAGTGTATTAGGACAAGAAAACAGTAGTTGCTGCAATAAAGAATTATTCAGTGATGCACAAGTTTCAATTCAGAGTAAAAAGATCAAGTCATAGAAGGTATGTAGTTATTTGTGGATCATAGATATGCAAAATCAGTGTATATTGAAGATAGGTTGATTTTATGAAATTATAGTTAAATTGTAGTCAGTTTGTAGTTAATTATAGTTTTTCATAAATATGTGTAAATATTATATTTTCCTGTAGCTACTGGCTTATATGTGTAGCTGAAAGCTGCAAATGGCATTTCAAGGCAACGTCAGTTAATGATTCGGCAATGTTCAAGATAAGAAGTTTCAGCCGACAACACACATACTGCCCAATAGACGAAATATTCATACAACGCAAACGTACTGCAACAGTAGTTGGTAGCATGATCGTTCCAAAAGATTGTGATCCTAAGACTGTTTACACACCAAAGGACATACAAACTGACATGTTATCCAATCATGGACGGAACCTAAGCTACATGCAAGAATGGAGAGCAAAGGAAAAAATATTATTGTTTTTGAGAGGGAATCCGTGTGACTCCTACAACATATTACCAGAATAGTTTTATATTCTTGAGAAGAATTATCCCGGTTCTGTTGTTAAATTGAAGAAGGCAATAAATGATTGCTTCTTCTACGCATTTTTTGCTCTTTGTACATTAATAAATGGTTGGAAACATTGTGGGCCGGTAGTAGTGGTTGATGGGACATTCTTAAAGTCAGCATACAAGGGGATTATGCTGACAACAAGCACCGTGGATGCAGCTGGTAAATAATGCAACAATTTTGTAGTTATTTTGTAGACAATCTATAAAATATAGTTAAATTGTAGTTGTACTGTAGTTAGTTTATAGTTAGATAAATGAATGTAGTTAAATTGTCTACATTCTCAATATATATTTGTAGTTATTATTTAATCTTATTTTATGTCTAAAAAATGTAGGTACTATTTTGCCCTTGACATATGCTGTGGCTGATTCTGAAAACGACGCGTCTTGGTAGTGGTTCTTTGAGCAATTCAAGGAGGCATATGATGAAAGACCTTCAATGTGTGTTGTCTCAGATAGGCATGGGAGTATATTGAAGGCAAAATCAGCTGTCTATTCGGGCATGGCACACTACTCTTGCATGTTGCATATATGGACAAATATAAGGTCAAAATTCGAGAAGGCACATCTACAATAACATGAATTGTACTTTGCTACAGCACGGTCATACACTCTGAATGAATTCAATGAAAGGATGATGAAGATTGAAGAGGTAGACCCGCGTGTAACATATTACCTACATGCTATTGGCTATCATAGATGGTCAAGAGTACATGCAACGGTGAATAGAACTTTTACTATGACGTCAAACATTGCCGAGTCGTTGAATGTTGTAACAAAAGAGGCAAGAGAGCTGCCAATATTTGATCTATTTGAGTATATGAGGACTCTTCTTGAACATTGGACAGAAGAAAAGTTATTGAAGGCACAGGGTACTTTCACATTCCTTGGTCACAAATTCAAAAAAGAATTGGAAGATAACAATACATTATCTCAGAAACTAAAGGTAAGATATTCTTGTTTGGTGCAGGAGAAAAAAATAGTAGTAGCTGCAGTGTTTTCAGTTTGTAGTTAAAATGTAATCAAATTTTGGGCAAATGTAGTTATTATTTAGATGTAGTTTAATTGTAGCTTATTTATAGGTAAATTGCTGATAATCTAGTTAGCTGATTGATGTATTATTATTTATCTTTGGTCTTTAATTGTAGGTGAAGGCTTTAACAAATCATATACATATTGTGTTAGATGGTGTGAAGCGGTACATTGTGTGTCTAGAAAACAAGAAATGTAGTTGTGGCCAATTCTAACTTGATGAACTTCCATGTGCGCATGCTTTGGAGGCATTAAGGCATAGGAATGAGAGGCCTGACAACCATTGCTCTCCGTATTACACAAGGAATAACCTTCTTCTTACCTATGAAATGCTAGTAAATCCTCTTCCTGATGAAGCCAAATGGGATGTTCCGCAACATATATTGGATGAGGTAGTAAAGCCACCGGCGGGAGATAAAAGGCAGCCAGGTAGACCTCACAAGGAACGATATAAAATATTTGATGAAATAAAGTCAAATAAGTACAAGGTGTCATGTGGAAATTTTGAAGGTGAAGGGCATAACAAAAGAACTTGCAAGAATGCGCCAAAAAAGAAATGAATATCATGTAGCTAGAATAGTTATTCAAAATAAATGTTAGTGAGCTCAAATAATCAGAATTTATTGTGTAGTTGTTTTACTTTTTGAAGATGATTAAGAAGTATAAACATAAATTTGTGTATCTGCATTATTTATATTTTTTATGTATGCCGTCAAGCGTCATCGGTTGTCTTTTTTTATTGAATAGTTAAACTTTGGTATATACTATATACAAAACGTCTGATATTAACAAAGAAAATACTGAATGTAAACTGTTTCCAGATTGTAGTTAAAATGTAGTTTAAGTGTGGTCTATATGTAGTCCTGTCAATCACTTATTGGCACTTTGTAGTTAAGATGTAGTTCAATGTAGTTTAATTGTAGATAAATTAATTTTTTCTGAAAAGCATTGTTGATAAAAAATGGCTAAATTATTTATATGAGACATGTATTTATTTCATCTTTATGCTGTGTAAGAATTGATAGTTATATAAAGATATTAAATGACACCTGAAGGTATTATATAAAAATAACTTGAAGATTAAAGTGAAATTATAAGACAAAGTTGTTACTGCAAAAATGCAATCAGAGAACTCGAGTACTCGAGTATAATATAATCAAGAAAAAGTATTGTAGAAAACCAAAACGACTTAATTCCTACATTATTTTCCAATTCAACTACCAAATTACACAGACCCAACTAGGAACAAAATAGTCTACTTCTTCTTTCGTTGAACTTTAGTCCTCTCATTCTTTGTCAGTGCACCCTTCTTCCTTGCAAGTATGCAAGTAACCTCACTCTCACTGATTGAGCCATCTTCTAGCTTCTTTATAGCGTAGTCACACAGTAGAGCTCCATAGCGTCTACGTTGTTGGTCAATATCGGTAAGATCTTCCTTTGGGATAGCTAAATCACCAGTGCTAACATACTCCGCAAAGGCATCCACAAATACACCACAATCCCTGCATAAGATGAGAATTTTCATTGTATAATTAAACATATAGAAAGGGAGATTACTTTTTTAAAGTGAGCCTTCCTTTTGTTGTGGAATCTCAACAACCATCCACTCTATGTCGAGAGGGTCCGTAACTAGTTTCTCTATGTATGACTTTATAGTATTGAAGTCAATGTCTTTGTGTTTACCATAGAAATCAGTGCATGACAAATAAAGAGGAATAATGATTGACAATTTGTCAACCAATGTCTGAACTGGTTGATTACGGTTTGCTCTCACCATTGAATCATAAACATAAAGTTGTCGGTCCTTTATGTCAAAAACTAGCAATAACCAATGAAAGTTCTCCACAAGGTTAACAGGCATGAGCACATAGTCAACAAGATCCCAGGAAACATTAGCAAGAATTCTGTAGCCTAGAATATATTCTCCAATATCATCCTCGGCTTTAACAACTGAATTCCTTTGATCCGGTGGAGAAATAGTGAACTTCTCATAGATTCTTTCAATCTTTGTCTTGAACAAGCAACCGGTTGTTGTAAATCTAGTCTGGATGTTGGAGCCATATTTTTCTTTCTCACATAGTACATAATAACATCAATGTGTTGCCAATGTAAAAGTGCAATATACAATAAGTTACATTGTAACCAATCATATCTACAAAACAACTACATATTCACTAAGATTAGGATTTATGAAAAGATCTAAGAGATTGCTTCAGTTTAACTACACCATAACTACAGATATATAACAGTTAGACCAAGTGCCTCACCAAATGTAATTTAATGGTATTTAGCATGAACATAGCGACCAAGTACTATATCTACAATTGACCCATCATACATACAAAAAAAAAACTGCACATTAATTACAATTTCACACTGATTTCATAAGGTCCAAAAAAGCAAAATTTTACAGATGAAGACTAAATATAATAACATATATATGACGTCTACAAATATAACTACAACTACACATCATAGATAAAGACAAAACTACAATTGCACCACACATTTGAAGATAAAACAAATATTATCAATGATTGTAGATACTATATACTTACTGTGCTATTGATTACTTGTCCAAGGTGAGCAAGTGCATAGTACCAGTCCTTCTTATCAATCTTCTCACAACCAAAATCCAACCAAGGATTGATTTGGTTATCCTTCTTTGAAAAGAAATCTTTCCTCCTGTAATAACAAATGAATGAATCAAATACAAAAAATTACAAAAAGAATTACAACTTTAAAATCTAAAAAAGGTGAACAGACAGTGTAAATTTAAGCAACCATACCTCCTATATACTTTGTCAGTGCGATGGTATAACCAGGTTGTGAACCTATTTATCAATTCAGGATCTACATCTTCACCTATGACACTTGTGAAGGGGTGCTTTAGGTAAAAATATTTGGGCCCAACAGATGTGCTGCCTTCAGTACTATACAGGGGTGTAAATGGTGATCGTGCATGTTTTACCGGTATCCTTGTTCTTCCTGGATGAACGGGGGTTGATTCATCTGGCATGGGCTCTCCATACATGACCAACTGTCATAAGTTTTCTGGCAGCTCAAAATCAACCAATGTCACACCTTTGTTTTCAATGCCTTCAGGCACAACTTCAGACTCCTCTTTTTTATCAATGCCTTCCTGGACAACTTCAGTCACTGTTACAAAGTGAATTGGCGACTGTGGAACATTATCTTCAACATCTGTTACATATAAAATGACATACTTAACAGCATTCTACCATTGTATAATCGACTATTTTCTATTAAAAAGTACATTATGAAACAATATCTTCTTTTGCTACCTCAGATCCTTCCTGGATTGTTGGTTGATCATCAACCATTGCTGGCGCACCCCCTGGAGTAAGTACACCTTCTGTAGATAAGTGTAGATCTATGTAGTTATGAATAATATATGGAACTGCTGATTAAATTTAGAAATTACATTACCTGCTTGTTGTGCCACAGCTATTTTACAAATTACTGGTTCTTCCTCAACATTTCCTTGTACATGTTCTGTTGAATCTGCAGCTAAAATGAATAATTGGATAGTAGAATTGTAGTCATATGTAGGAATATGTAGTTTAGGAGTAAATTATTGAAATTTTGCATAAAATGTAATTATAATGCAGTTATGGTTCTATACCTGCTTTAAATGTCCTAGCTGCTTCTTGGAAGTAAGGATACAAGTCAACTTGTGGTTGAATATGTTGTGGAGAAGTGGAAGCTGCAAAACATAATGAAAAAGTGATTAGCAATTCTTGAAGTTTTTAGATATGGATGTAGGAATTATGTAGATACCTGTATTACTTGTGCTTGCATGGAGTTGATCACCAACATTGAACTAAAAATAATGGTTTTTCTCTCCTTGATTTTGGTCATTATATTTTGTTGAACTACCAGCAAACTACAATTTTGGGGAATAGTTGAAAATGTTTTTTTGTCATATGTCTTATATAATCTTAGCATAAAATTATATGCAAATTCTTACCTTTGACTCATCCAAATAAATCCTTCTGTTTACCGCAATCATAACACTCTTCAAAGATTGATCTATGAACTCTCGAAGGCTTGAGAGTTTATCAAAAACATCTTTCTTAAACCCATCTAACTTTACATCAACCTAAATTAAATATGTGTAATTAGTTGGTAAGCTCATTCTATTTTCTACACTTAAACTACAAAGCAACTACAAAATTGTTGGAATGAATTCAAATTGTAGTAAATTATGTCAAAATATTGTAGTTTTTCACAATACTTGCTCAAGCCTCTTTTCCAACTTGCTGAGCTTGTTACTGACAGATTCCATGGCCTTTTGAGAATTACCTTTTTTGGGTTCAACTGTTGGAGAAGCAGCAGTTGGAACATTTGATGGTTGAGCAACTTCTTCATTTTCATATTGAATCTTCTCTGGGAGATTAAGCACTCCAAGCTCTTCTCCAGATTCAACCATGTTTGTGAACTAAATGATGGAAGTGACAGGTAATTCAAGTGAAAAGAAAAATGTAGATGAAATGTAGTTACTATAACTGTAATTGTAGAATCATACAAAAGTGAAAAAAAATACCTTGATCTACTCAAGCTTGATCATCTTGTCTTCAATTGCAGTTAATCAATTTTGTACCTTTGTAGCTGACCATCTTTAAATCCGAGGAATCGATTTAGAACATCGTGTAGCAAGCTCGGTGCTGACGGACGAGCAACACTCATATAGCCACACTTGCAAGGCTAATGAGCATCCCCGTATAAGATAAGAATGTACATGGGATTAAGACGATGTCGGCAGATTCAATAACCTGCTTGAAGGATTTGGTACCCCATGGGTACGACTCAAAATTACCAGACTCGATTAGAAATTACATAAACTTGTCTATGAAAGTCACATGGTCCTTATCAGAAGGAAAAAAAAATTCCAACATATAAAGAACGCACAACTGCACCGCATCTACATCTTTGCCCATGTTTTGTTAGTCACTACATTTTTCAAATGCCATTTCTCAACTCTTTTGTCTGTTTGAAAAATATGTATTCATTAAAGGGATAACATAGTTGGAAGTGTAACCATAGTTTGAGAAAGTATTCAAACAATTAAGACCAGTTATCAACCCAAATTCTCTCAATGAAAAAAATCAAATTTTCACCCTTCAAAAGAACAGACAAGTATGCGTCAGTAGACTTTGACAACTCATATTTCATTAGAAGATATGAAGGAATTGGTTTTGCATACAGATTGGGGGAAGACCTAATAACTAACAAAAATATTTTTTTTTGAAAACACGTAGTTGATTTGGAGAGAGTAAAGCCTGAATCTGGCTAGGTATGCTAGGATAACACAAACTGTGAAATCTAAGCACACCATATTCAACATTTTGTTGAGCAAAGTAAGGTCCATTCTGCAAAAAAATAGAAAAAGTTGAACATTAGTATCTACATATAAATACATGACAATAACATAATATAACTAAAATAAGAACAACCTACTCACACCTATATCTACAAAAAAATAAAATAAGTTATATATATAAGTCCAAAATGTATATTAACTGTAGTTAGAATGAAGTTATATATATCAGCAATACATGACACAATGGAACATATCATACCTATAATTTTACTCATCAGACTACAAATCAACTACAAAATAACTACATTTATAAACTGTTTAAGAGGAATGGCTCCAATTAAACTATAAAATTGAGACAAAGAATCTACAAAATTAGGACCATACCACATTTTAACAAAATACACTTGAACAATCAAAGAAGAACAATGTAACAGTTAAATGTAGCAGTTACTTAATGTAACCTTCAAAAAATGTAGTTTAATTGCATTTATATGAAGTTAAATGTAGTAGCTATACAAGTTGCAATATAAAAATCATAACTACAATTTACTCAGCAGACTACAAATCAACTACAATCTAAATACATTTATAGACTGTCTAGTAATCACAGTGCGAAATAAACCTACAAAATTGCGACAAATAATCTACAAAATTGAGACCATATCATATTTTGCCAAAAAATACTTGAACACTAAAATAGCACTTGAAGAATATTTTTTGGCAACCAAAATCAAACTACAAAACAATGAGGACAAATAAATATTGTTTACCTTTATTAAAAATTTTTGAGGAACCAATTTTGGTACTTTTCTTAGGCTTTCTTCTTTATTGTTCTGACGATGAAGGAGACACCTTTAGTTTTTTCCCGGATGGAAGTTTGGGTGAATCTTCTACAAAAACATCATCCACCCTCAATGTAGGTAAAAATTAACTGTAGGTAAATCGTTGAGGGAGGAGAGAGAAGTGAGTAATATAAAAATTTGGAAGATACGGTCCCTAAATGCACGCCTACAATAAATGAGCCTATAATTAAAGCCTTAATTTGAATTATGGTACATAAATTAAAATTTGGTATGCTTAAATGTAATAAACACAAACCTTAAACATGGTAGGCAATAAGGTTTGCTATATGGTATACATATGTAAAAATCTCAATATTTATTATACGGTTAAGGGTCAAAACTGCCCTTAACCTATTGACTCCAGAACAAAATTGCCCTCCGTTTACCTTTGGCGAAGAAAATGCCCCCACCGTTAACTTTGTGACCTATTTCTACCCCTAAAATCTAACAGAATCTTGAATTTCTTTTTTAATGCCACGTGTCACGTTTTGATTGGGACATATAAAGAACAGAAAATTGGGACATATAAAGAACGGAAAAAGGGTCAAAACTGTCCTCAACGTATTGACTCCGGAACAAAATTGCCCTCCGTTTAACCTTTTTTGGGTCGGGTCGGGTCGGGTCGGTCGGGTCGGTCGGGTCGGGTCGGGATTTGGGTAAGAATTGATTTTGGGTCAAGTTTATTTAACGGCCAATCAAAACGTGACACGTGGAATTAGAAAAATTAAAAATTAAATACAAGCATCCCGACCGACCCGACCCAAAAAACACCAAACCCTCTCTTCATCTTCCTCACAACACACCCTCTCTAACCCTAAACCACCAAACGACCTCTCATGGCTACCCCGTTGCTTCATCTTCCCCGTCCAGCCCGTCACCTTCACATCGCCGCAAAACTTCACAACCAAACAGCCCCCCTCCATCACGAACCAGGCGTCCAACCCGTCCCCCATAACCAAGCCATGAAAAACCAGCCCCCCATTGGATAGAAATGACCAATCCACTTTAACTGAAGATGAATATATGTGATATATCAAGCTCTTTACATTTGTTGGAAAGCGGAAAATCACATTACACTTCAACCCGACCGACCCGACCCAAAAAAGGTTAACGGAGGGCAATTTTGTTCCGGAGTCAATACGTTGAAGGCAGTTTTGACCCTTTTTCCGTTCTTTATATGTCCCAATCAAAACGTGACACGTGGCATTAAAAAAAATTAAAAATGAAATTCAAGATTCTGTTTAGATTTTAGGGGTAGAAATAGGCCACAAAGTTAACGGTGGGGGCATTTTCTTCGCCAAAGATAAACAGAGGGCAATTTTGTTCCGGAGTCGATAGGTTAAGGGCAGTTTTGACCCTTAACCGTTTATTATAAACAACCATATCTAACACGATAACACCTGGAGAATTTTAAAAATAAGTCAGATTTGTAACTGGTCATTCAAAAATAGCCCAGTTTCAAAAGTAATTGAAATTTAGTCACTTTTGATGTAAAGATAAATCTGAGCGAAAACACTATTCAAAACCCGAAAAATATGTCAGTATATTATACGGAAATTCCAGCATATGTATGCTTGAACTCTAGCATATTATACGACAATTCCAGGATAATTATGCTAGAACTCCAACATATTATGCTGGAGTTCCAGCATAAGTACACTAGAACTCCCGCATAATATACTGGAGTTCCACCAAGTATAAATGTCCAATATAATATACTGGAGTTTAAAGCACATGTGCTCCAGTATACGGGAGTCAACAAAGTATACCGGTCCAGCATAATATGCTGGAGTTCGTACACAGATGTACCGAACTCCCATATATTATACGGGATCGGTCTTTGTTACAACAAAATAGTGGCTATTTTCATTGACTTTATATACAGTAGCTATTTTTTATTGAGCAGTGCAAAAACTGACTATACCGTGCTATTTTAACGCTAACACCCCTAACGACCATATTGACATTAAAGTCAAAAAGGCGTTTTCATGTTAGAAACTGTCACTTAACTAATATTTGTGCATATGCCACTAGATTATTACCATTAGCACTATAAATTTCTTTTGAGTTTGCACTGCCACTCTTCCCTTACCTTCGTACCAAGTAGGAAGTAATTCTTTCTACCAAAACTTAAACGAATGGGAAGAATCACCTAGCTATATCACAGAATTTCGTTACCTTCCCTAAACCAATTTGCCACACGTATCTTACATATTGATCCAAAGTAAAAGTATTTGCACAAAAAATCGAGGAAAAGGATCAGAACATCCACTAAAGTCTCGGATTTGGTATAAAAATGGCCTCCGTTCCCCTATTTGAATAAAAATATTCTTATAATTATATTTTTGGCTCAACTTTACCCTTATTACTAATAGAAAATTCTATTAATAAATTAATTAATATCCACGTGTCACCGTCCCATAGGCCTAATATAAATCCTAAGCTAAATTATAATTAAACTCTCTCCCTCCGTCTATCTCTGTGCCAATTCATTTTAATGAGCATTTCTACGGGTGTGTGTACGATTAGGGGAGTTCATAAAATCCCGAAAAATCGAACCAAACCGAGGATTATTTTTCAAATTTTTTTACTGTTTATGTAATGTGTATTTCTATTTTTAATTTATTTCACTATTTGTTCCATTAATATATACGCTTTTCTTCTATGTGTAACGAGTATTGTGCAATTATCATATTTCATCCACACTGGGTTCAATTTATAATAGTTGGTAATTTTTTAGATAATTTCTTCACTATTATTTGTTTCTTCTTTTGAAATCATTTTGTTATCATGGATTCAATTTTTCGATTAGATTACTGTGCTAACTCTAGTGTAAAAAGAAATTCTACCCATAATTTGCAAGTAAGATGTGTAGTTCTGTTTGTTGCTATTTCCGGCGCCAATGGAACGGTGAAATGTGGATATTAATTATTTTTTTTTTGTTTTTCAAGAATTTTCTATTAATAATAAGGGTAATGTTGAACCAAAAAAATAGCGGTAGAGGCATTTTTGTTGAGCACATTTTTGTACAATTTCTAATACTTCAGGAGTAGTATAATTTTTGTACAATTTCTAATACTTCAGAGGTAGTTTTGGCCCTTTTCCAAAAATTCAAAGTTAATGAAACACAAGAAACTAGACATAGCACAATATCCACGCCGTACTAGAGATAGAGCCAACTTCTTGTAAGGTTCAAGAACGTGAAGATTAATTGCGTCAACCCAACTGAATATAGGGAGACAGGGTCTACCATCACCATGTCTTTCTTAAGTCAAAAATGTCATGCTACGATAGAGAGCTTCTCTTTCTTTTTTATTTTCTTATTTGTTCAAGAAAACTAAACTAATAACATGAATAGTCAACAATGACGGATTAAATGTAAATAGTTGAAAATTGGAATCTTTTACCAACAAAACAAACTCATCAAAAATGATTGGCGAAACCAAAGGGTGACAAAAATAGTGCACATGTAACACTCAAGTTTCCATTTAATGACTCGCCAACTTAGGATACTAAATCATACCCACATAGACCAACAAACAAGCAAACAAAATAGAAAACAAAATAGAAAACCCTTCCCCACCTCAAAGAAAAAAAACCCCATAGTTTATGCCTTCTGGCTTTGCTTTCTCCCTACTTTCAGATTATTTTCCTGCTTTTTCCCCTTTTACTTTCCCTTTCCTCATAAAGACAAGTCCCCCAATAAAGATTGTGGTGGAGTGATAAATACTTCTTTATCTTTAACCATAGGTCTCGGGTTCGAGTCCCCGAGTATAGTATCGCTTTTGTTATGGAGCATTTTACCCCAATATAGAACTTACTGGCGCGAATTCAAATTTAATCGGACCCCAATAAAAATATCGAACACCGGATGAAAACCAAAAAAAAGTTCCCCCCTCCTTTCTCATGTCTATATTCATTGAGTAACCTACTCTTTTTTTTACCATTAAAAAAGGAGACTCCAAAATAAAGAAGAGAGCAATTCAAAGTGAGCATTAAAAGTGGTCTTGACTTTGGATGCTCAGCTGAATAATTATTCTCTCTTTTAGGTTTTAGTCTTCATTTTGGTGGACCCTACATCTTTTCTTTGGAACACCACTTTTTATTAAATAATTCCTGTGGCTGAGACTGTTTGCCCTTTAGGTCATCAATACCTGTAATCTTTAACTACATATTTGACTGGATTTATTGCGATTCATTCTTAGAATTCAATATCTAGCTTCTTCTTACCAGAAAATTGCAATTATTGTGCAAGACTTTTCATCCCTAAAATCATTTTTGAAATTGATACTCTCCTATTTCCTATACTATTTCTTTTTTATTTCATTTCAAAATGAATGGTATCTTTCTAAATTATGAAATAATTACTTTTAATGATAAATTTTTATATTCACACATATGTTATGACGAGCCTAAGATTATAAGTTTTAAAAATTTTATAATTACACAAGTGTTTCGATATTCAAAATCTTCTCTTTTGAAAAAAACTATAATTAATTAGTCAAAGTACGTCACATAAATTGAGGCAAAGGTAGTAGTATTTTTCTCAATCACTAGTGATGACTGGTTGACCTTCAAGGGACATACTGGGGAACAAAGGAAAACCAAGCACTAAGCTTTAGTAAATATAGATCATGCAGGAAATAGTAAAGAAAAGGATAGAAAGCACCAACTCGGAATCTAGGAGTTCTGAAGATCCAAACATAACTTTAACTTTCAAATATTTAAACTTTTCTTCAAATAAAATGAAGATCCAAACACAACTTTAACTTTCAAATATTAGTTTTTAACACAACTTAAAAAACTCTTTTTCCCGGTTTCAATTAAATTTATGTCCAAACGCTAGCTAAGTCGTTGGTAAGCTGCAAGTAGTTCACAATGCTATTGCCTTAGCATCAATTACCCATAGAAGTTACAACCTATGTTGCTCAAACTCTCTGAAAATGTAACCGGATACGTGTCGGATCCTCCAAAAGTAATGCATTTTTGAAGGATCCGACACGGGTACAACTACATTTGGAAAGCCGGCGTAACATAGGCTACAACACATCAGTGTAAATTTTTCTAGGTAAAATAGTACAATCAAACTTTCTACAAAATTTCTACTCCTCTCCTAGTGTAACTTGGACAGATCCTATAATCTACTTCTTTAAGAATTTTATAATTTCCTTTTTTATCTTCCTTGATCACTTATACACACAGCTCCAAAGGCTGGAAAGGTTTATGGATAAATGTTTGATCATTGAGTCAATCCTTGAGCATCTCAAAGCATAATGATCCAAATAAAGGCTAAAGTTTGAATCTTTTCACCCAACTTTAGTTGGAGCAAAAGTTATAGCTTTTTAATATTTTCTTTTACAACTTAAAAGATGTCAATGGACTATCAATCTTTTTTTCTTTAGGCATCCAATATAAATAACTGTGTGGCCCGACTAATTCAAATTCATACCAAGTAAATTTACCAAATAAGATAAAGCGCTTTATAGTTCATACAAAAAGTTCGAGGAATGATCCGACCACAAGTATCTTCCAGTATTTTTGTAAGAGGTTATTTTCAAGATTCGAATTTGTGTTCTCCTAATCACATATCTATCAATTTTACCAGGTAAAACAAATATATTGTCTTTGTATACAAAGAAATTCTTTATTCCTAGGGCTTGAAACTGCTACTAGTACACAGGCTTCATATATCCCAAATATCTTATGCTAATATGTTATTAATGATATTACAAGACAAGAAATAACCCAATGCTGACAATAGAAGCATTGTAGACAATGCCTCTTTTCTTGGCATCTCTAACCAATTGTCATCGTGGACAACGCAAGAGTCAAGATTCATTGCCCTTTCCTCTACTCTACCGTCGACAGCCAGGCCCCTTTACTAATCCCATTGATAGCACCCTCTCTCCTTACTGTTCACTCATGTGAACTCCTATAGAAGCTAAATTTTATAGAGAAAACTTTATTGGCCAAAAGTTGCAATTCAAATACCCATTTACTCGGTCTTCCACCAAATCAATTACCAATGACCTCCTGATTAAACCAAATATGGGAACAAAGATAACTTGAATACAGAAGACCATATACTAGAGGGCAATATTAAATAAAATAACAAAAAAGAGGATCAAATTTTTACAGTGTAGAAGCAAAAAGTTGCTGCCCATTTCATATATTTTGTTTTCTCATTTCTCCAAATTGTCCAATACAAATATATGACAACATCTGGCTTCCACCTTGATTCCAGATCATATTCTATGTTGGTTTTATATGAAAATCATACATAAGATGAAGCTCAAAAATACAAAAAGGGGGGGGGGGGGGGGGGGGGGGGGAACAAAAAAAAGCATTTAAGAATCAGAATTAGAGGAACCTGAGACTCTAGGGGAAGTCACCGGGAACAAAGGCAAAAGTCGGGGCTCCGATTCCCTCGGAGTAGTCGCCTGCGATGGATGCAAAAAGAACCCCTTTTTCGCAATTGCTTTCTCTTCTGCCTCCAAATTCAAATTCTCACTACTCACACTGATACCACCACTGTGCGGTGACCGGTTAAACGGGTCGTGTATGAGAGGAGTAACCGGGCTAAGCGCCAGCGATGGAAAATCAAGAATGCTCGGCGACAAAATCTCCGACGTCGCAGTTCTCGGGGAACCCGAAAACCCAGCAGAGAAAAAAGATTTGTTCACAACCCCAGGGCCCAATGGGCTGATTTTGAAGTTCTTCATGCTGTTCCTTCTCTCATACAACTTCGAACAGGATTTCTCCTTTCTGGGCCCAGTTTTAATGGGCGGGATCGGATGTCTAGCGGGCTCAGACCGACCCGGAATAGCTGCAACCTTGGCGGTTTCAGAGGACCCAGTAAGCATTTGAACTACCTGTTTGAAAGAGGAAGCATCAGCTTGGACGAAGGTAGTCGGATACGGGTTGTTGGGTTCGGATCTGGTGATGGGTAGTTGTGGTGGTAGTGCTGGCGGAGTAGCAGGTGTTGGGGTGGTGGGCGGTGTAGGGTAGCGGTGGTGAAGACCATTGGAGTTGCCGCTATTGCTACAGCTTGAACTGTTGGAGCTATGGCTATCTGGGGATGAAATAAGACATGGGTTTCTAAATTCTTGAGGTTTTGCTAAGGTTTCCATTGATGGGTCTGTTTTTTTCTAGAGAGAGAAAAAAACCAGTTGAGTTAAGGTGAACTTTAATAAGAGAAGCTTCAGACCAAGGGCATTAGGGGGGTAGTAGGGGGAATGGGGTAGGTGGGGTAGGAGGAGAGAAAGAGTTGAAGAATGAGAGAGAGATCAGATGGAAGTTTGGCATTTTTGCATCACTTTGTTACTTTCTTTAGTTTGGTAAGAAATGTTTTGTTGCAAACTGAGAGGCAGTCATACGCGCTCTACTTCGGCGCGTGACTAATACAACCAATAAAATACCGGCGATTTCCTTAGTGGGGGAGGCAGTGTCGGCTCTAAGTGGTGGTACGCGGCGGTGAAGGGCGGTGGGAGTGAAAGTCCAGCTGGTACCAGGCTATTGGTGATTGATCATTGGAGTTTAGACCAAGGGAGATAATATAAATAAAAAATTGTGAAATAAGTTTCAATGTTTGCCATTGACTTAAAGGGCCCTACTTGAAATTGATAGCTGACTATAGTCATGTAAATATATGAGGTGGGTCCTATTCTTTGTATTTTATTTTTTATTTTTTATTTCTGTATGGTCTTTGGCTTTGGGGAGTGCAAGTGGTGCACTAATCAAGGTTAGAATGAAGGCTTGAAAATAATTATAATATTAACTGTTTATTCCTTCCCTGATTGATCCAACGTAAACATTAAATATTTTAAAATAAATTTAATTTATCAATATCTAATTAGTGAAAAGGGAGTACGTACAACTTTTTCAACTAAATATTATCCAAGCATCTATCTCCTCATTGAATCGTGATAAAACACGAAGATGGAGTAACTTGCCTTTTGTTTTCATTTTCATCGATAATTCTCCCACTTGAGTAAAAAATTGCGAGCAGTTTGGACATAAGAATTTTTTTAAAATAATATTTGCCCATAAAAATTTTAATTTTCAATTAAAAATGAATTTTAGAATTTTTTAAAAAATTTTAAAAAGTTATTTTCCAAAATTTTCACTCACAAAACCTTAAAAACAACCTAATATATTTATGCGCAATATTAATTTTCAAATACCATTTTTCACATGAATTTTTTTTTCACTTTTTTTTTTGAAATTTTATAATTCTTTATTCCAAACACCTACTAAACACACATTGGTTCTTCGGAGTAATTTCTATTATTATACTATAGATAAGTGTAACATTTTTTTCGAATGATAAAGAAAAACTAAGTAAACTTTGAATACGGTTTTCCAGTTATTATATCAATATTCAAATCAATTAAAATAAGCATTTTCATGGCGAGCCACATAATTTTTTAATAAACAAATGTAGCAATAGCTTCTTAGGATTAATAAATTTAACAAAATTGTAATGCATAAATCACATGTAAAGAAATTCAAAATCACCATTAAATATACCATTTATAGTATTAATCATTTAATGGGCATGCGATATTTTACCAGTCAACTTTGACCATTTATTTTCTATTAGTGAGCCCAAATAATTGACATTTGCATTTTACTAATAATTAGCCAGTAGCTTTCGGAACTAACTTTCTAAAACATTTTAGCTAGTTGGCCACATTTTTGTTGACTCATTTGTTATCTTGTTATTTAGGTTTTGTCACAAGTAACAAATTGCCGAATTTTGGCATATGAAAATAACGGCTCGTATATTCGTACTATCATGGGGTTAAATGTTAATTAGGTTAATTATCTCAGCAGCTAATACTTTAGTATTTCTACAAAGAGACATCTTTTTCTAATGGTATACAACAACAACAACAACTATCCAGTATACTTCCACCAGGTTGGGTCTGAGGAGGGTAATATGTAGACAAGCCTTACCCCTACCCGAAAGGGCAGAGAGGCTGCTTCCAATCAACCCCCGGCTCATAGGATAAAAGGAAAAACAGCAGTAGAACAAAAACAAAGACAAAAACACAAACAATAGAGCATTAGTAACTCCAGCAGAAATAGCGTAAATACTTATCTAAACATATGAAACATAAATACAATCGCACGCAATAACATCATACAGTAACTACCATAACTAACACTCATAGGGGGGACATAAGCTAAAACACAAATCATCTATGGGTAACCCTGCTGACCCACACCCAACCTCGGATGAGGCGTACGAAAAACTCTAGGAGCCCCTATCCTACAACCCTGATTCTAGACCTCCAGACTTTCCTATCAAGGGTCATGTCCTCGGAAACCTGCATTCTAGTCATGTCCTGCCTAATCACCTCTCCCCGATACTTCTTAGGCCTCCCTCTGCCTCGCCGACCGCCAACAACCTCCAGCCGCTCGCAGCTCCTCACAGGGGCATCGGGACTTCTCCTCCGCACATGCCCGAACCTTTTTCTAATGGTATACGTGAAAATAAAATTCTTCATTTTGCAACTGGCTCATTAAGGGTAAAAAAAACCACCTACTTTACGTAATGTTTAGCTCAAAGTTCTCATACACTTTATAAGCATAAATCAATTAAAATCGATGGAGGGCCAATCATAGCATATTGTAATAAACAAAAAGACCAAACAAATAAAACATAAGAGACAATAGTTATTGGTTATTCAATCAATTTGCTCTCGGCGCACGTTAGCTGAGCACTATTTGCTCTCGGCGCACATTAGCAAGGTTGCGATTGTGCCGAGAAAAATGGCTCGTCTACGGAAAACTGCACCTCCCGTCCTGCGCAGATCATCACACTTGCTAATGGGGTTACAAAGGAATTAGAACCGCTCACTTTCGGTAGCTTTCTTCCACAAAAGTTCCAATCAATTGAGGTGATTCATGAAGATGGTGGTGCTGAGGATGATATGCCTGAACAAGTGAGTAAACTAGAAGGAAACTCAAATTCAGCTGTGCGTTGCTTACATTTCTCAGAATCCAGTGGTTCCGAGAAACCTACTCCATCTGCTGCTGATATTGTCATAGGTAATCGAAGCTCACAAATGGGGAAAATGCTCTCGTTTGTTCCCCCTACTGAAAGAGATGGTAAGAAAATTGTCAAATAAGTGAAGATGATTTGAAATCACAGACTGATTACTGGAAGACTTCCTTAATTAGGTACATAATTGGTGAGACGCTGTATGAGAAGACTATGGACAATTTTGTGTTGCATGTGTGGAATTTCGTCTCTAAGCCTCAGATACTGATTCACTCTGAGGGTTACTGCATTTTCAGATTCAATACTATAGAGGATAGAGATCAAGTTATTCAATCTGGTCCTTATTCTTACAGGAATAAGCCAATGGTTTTGAAACCCTAGGAAATTGATTTCTCTTTCCAGAAGGACATGCTGAGTATAGTGCCAGTGTGGATTAGATTTTCGGGATTACCTGTAGGCTATTGGTCAACTGATGCATTGAGCAAGTTGGCTAGTGCAGTGGGGAATCCTTTGTATACAGACAAGTTCACAGCCCATTATGAGAAAATATCTTATGCTAGGGTGCTAGTGGAGGTTGATGCTGCATACTCTCTACCTGATCATATAGAGATTGCGACTCCTTTTAGGCTGAAAACTCAGTTGATTGAATATGACTGGAAGCCTATATATTGCAATCACTTTCTGAAATTTGGCCATGATGATATAGATTGTTGGTATAATTCTAGCTTTGATGAAAAACATGTGCTGGATGAAGGGGGGAGCCAAAGAAGCAGAGGATCAGAATGAGGAAGTATGTAAAGTCAGTAAAACAAGAATGGCTGGTTAAAAAGGATCGAGATAGAACAGAATTGAATTCACTGGAGATATTGCCAGAACAATCAGATAATAAGGAAGCTGGGGGGCTGGGGGAAATCACTAGTACAATGGTGTCTTCTCAACAGGATGCAAAGCAAAATACTGACATACAGGAGCAGATGTAACAGTAAATAGTGAATCTATTTACATCATTGATGAAATGGAAGTAAATAACAGAAAAGGAAAGGCAATTGTTAAAGTGCTAGATGCTGGTAGAAGGGGACAACAGATTGACCCTGAGCCTTCTCAACACCTAAATCCAAAGTTGATATGATTATTGTCACTTGGAATATTAGGGGGCTAAACCTAGCCCATAAGCAAAAAGAGTTGAAGACCTTTGTTGATGTCAATAAAGTAGATATACTGGGTTGTATAGAGACTAGAGTTAAGGAACATGAAGCAAAGCAAATACAAAGGAAGATTGCAAATGGATGGAATGTCCAATGCAATTATTCAAAGGCTGTTAATGGGAGAATTTGGCTTCTTTGGAAACCTCATATCCATCTTCAAGTTTCCCAAGTAACTGATCAATTCATTCAGTGCTTCATTGAAGATTCCAACAGTCAATTCAAAACTCACTTATGTGTCATTTATGCTCAGAATGATGGTAACCAAAGAGAACATTTGTGGAGTGATCTGAGGCAAATACATATATCTGGCCAGGACAATTGGCTGATGAGTGGTGATTTTAACAATGTCTTAAGTACTGAAGACAGAATTGGGTCACCTGTAACTGATGCTGAAGTTAAATGTTTCAGAAGTGTCATTGATGACTTGCGGTTTACTCCTCTCAGGGCAAAAGGATGGCACTTCACTTGGACAAATAAGCAGGATGTTTCATATAGGGTATGTAGTAAGATTGACTGGTCATTAGGTAACTATCAGTGGATACAACAATATGGGCACATTGAAGCTGACTTTATGAATCCATCAATATCTGACCACTCTCTTATACTTATCAAATGTGATGGCTAGAAGTTGCTTCATCCAAAGCCTTTCAGATTGTTTATCAATGTTATTGAATCCCCTCAGTTCCAAAATATTGTACAACATGTCTGGAGACAAAATTTTGTGCAGATTTGGAGTAAATTAAAGAGTATGAAACAACAGCTACAGGAGATTAATGCTTATATGGCTTCATATAGGCAAAAGCTTGTACAGGCTAGAGAAAAATTAGGAATTATCCAAAACCAGTTGTAGCATACCCCATTACTGCAAACTCTGTTTAATGAGGAAAGAACAACACTTGAAGAAATCCATAAATGGAGTCTTGTGGAGGAATAAATAATGAGACAGAAATCCAAAGCTTGTTGGATTGATTGTGGTGATGCCAATACAAAGTACTTCTATGCTCAGTGGAAGATCAGAACCAGTCAGAACAGCATAACCTCCATATATACTGATACAGGTTTAAAACTGATAGATCCCAAGGCAGTGGAACATGAGTTTATCGGTGTTTTCCACTCATTGATGGGAGATTGTGCTGGGGAATTACCATGTGTCAACACAGCTATCATCAAGAAGGGTACCTGTTTAACTCTACCACAACAAAGAATGCTGATACAGGAGGTTACCATGAAAGAGATTACATGAGCAATAATGGAGATGCCTAAGGATAAAGCACCTGGAGTGGACGGATTCCCTGTGGAATTCTTCACTAAGAACTGGGAATTAGTCAAAGATGATATTCTTACTGCTACAAATGACTTCTTTTCCACAAACAGAATGCCTTAAATGATTAATACAACAGCTATTGCACTTGTTTCCAAAGTTAAAGCTCCCGCAACTATTAAAGATTACAGGCCCATAGCTTGCTGCACAACCTTGTATAAGATCATATCCAAAGTTATTACTAACAGAATGAAGAGTGTTATTGGTGACCTAATTGGACAATCTCAATCAGCTTTCATTGAAGGAAGAAGCATAGTTGATAACATTCTACTTAGTCATGAAATCTTCAAAGGATACTCTCGGAAAGGAGTGTCTCCCAGATGTGTGTTGAAAGTGGATCTGAGAAAGGCTTATGATACTTTGGAATGGAATTTTCTTAAGCAAGTTCTTAGTGATCTAGGATTCCCTGCTAAATTTGTCCAATGGATTATGGCTTGTGTTACTACTGTCTCTTATTCTCTAGTTCTAAATGGTATTTAACAAAACCTTTCAAAACTAAGAGGGGTATTAGGTAGGGTGACCCTATGTCACCTTATCTATTTGTGATTGCTATGGAGTATTTAAACAGGGAACTGGGGCAGCTACACAAGAATGGTGATTTCAATTTTCATCCTAAATGCAGGAAGATTAACAGTATTCATGTATGTTTTGCTGATGACTTATTAATGTTCTGTAGACCTGATCTTATCTCTATTAGAATCTTAAAGGAGGTTTTCCACAGATTCTCTGAAGCTTCTGGTCTGCAGGCAAATGTTAACAAGAGTGCCATATATATGGTTGGAATAGAGCAGAATGTCAGAGAGTTAATTCTGGGAACACTGGGTTTCATTGAAGGAGAGCTGCCATTTTGATATCTGGGGATACCCTTAGACTCCAAGAAACTGGCTATCTGTCACTATTTGCCACTGATTGAGAAGATAACAGCCAAGGTAACATGCTGGTCTGCAAAATTACTCTCTTATGCTGGAAGATGTCAGCTGATCAAAGCTGTCATTTTTGGAATGCAAACCTACTGGGCTCAATCTTCATTATGCCTAAGAAAGTGATGAAAATTATTGAAACTATCTGTAGAACATTTCTGTGGACTGGAAGGGCTAATCCATCTAGGAAGGCACTAGTTGCTTGGGAAAGGGTATGCAGACCAAGTACAGCAGGTGGACTGAATATACTAGACATGAAGGCATGGAACAAAGCAGCAATCTGCAAGCATCTTTGGGATTTAACTAGAAAGAAGGACTGCCTTTGGATAAAGTGGGTGCACAGCTACTACATTTAACAGGAAGCTATTGATACAATGACTACTCCTAAGACTGCTTCTTGGGTTGTGAGGAAAATACTGGACAGTAGAGATGCCATTATGGGGAATCAGTTGCTTCAGGGGTCTTTGTTTAACAGATTACAAGGTATGTGCAAACTGGACCAATTTCAGATCAAGAAGATGTATCTCACTCTAATTCCTACTTACTGCAAAGTTGAATGGAAGAACTTGTTGGTGCTTGCCAATGTTCATCCTAGACATCGATTCACTATGTGGTTAGCTGCACATCAGAGGCTGCCAACAGTGGATAGATTGCAGAAAATTGGCATCCAAGTGCCTGCAACATGTGTATTCTGTAAGCAGATTTTGAATCCTTTAAACACTTATTTTTTGAATGCACAATTACGAGACATATGTGCACTAGACTCTGTTTATGGCTAGGACATCAAAGATCAGTTGGAGACTGGGAAACTGAACTGCAATGGGTAAAAAGCAAAGCAAAGAGAAAACTGGGATTAAATGCTATAACAGTTGGAGTGTTTATCATTACTGTTGCATTAATATAAAGGGAGAGGAACAGTATCAGATTTGAAAAGAAAGTCTATGAGGAAAACCAGATTTGCAGAGAAGTTGCTTTACATATCCATATTCGAGGAAGGAATTGTCGTTGCTGGCAAAATGTATTGTGGCAGATTAATAGTTTTCCATAGAATGATTGTACTAGCTAACTTCTATGCTTAGTTGTAATTAGTGAAGAGTAGTTAGATACTTAGTCGAGATAATTGTGATGTAAAGGAGTAGTAGCAAGTCAAAGCTACTACTAGAGCTCTACCTTGCACATTTTTTCGAGATTAATGGATACAAAATGTTAAATAAATAAAAATAGTTATTGGTTAAGGGGAGAAGGGTAGAGATTTTTTTATTGATGAGATCGATTTGGTCTGCCTCTCCCTGGAGAGGTTCAGAAAGAAGAAGCAGCCCCCTATTTAGGGTTCTTTCTCTTAGTATTTATAGTTGTGAACCTTGCCAGCTGGCGCTGGGCGGCCATGGCCACGTCGAGAGGACACCTTCACGAGGGCAGATAGGTTACGACCTTGCTGATCTAATCGATTAACCTTATTAACAAATGGTCGTACCAATTGTTGATCACAAGTGAATTTAAAAACGGATTGGTTTCGTTAATTATCCTGGATTCAAGTTTTGACCCATACAGTTAGTCCCTCCGCTTATTGAGGTCGGGATCCGGCCGAGCCCGATGGGCGGACTTTACTGAGTATAGTTCAAGAAATTCGAAGAGGAAGATCGAACGCCGTTTTGGGATGGCATTGGTCATTTATACATTGGAGATTATAATGTCGAAATCGATGGCCTTAGCCCTTTTTGTTCGTTGGCCTTCTTGGCCGTAGTATAGTTAATGGTCTGCGCCGTATTCGAATTTGATGACCCCAGACGCACTTTGTCGAGAGCCCCAACCGTTTACATATGGGGGATGGCCGCAACCATTTATACTTTGAAGATGGTCGTAGTTATTAAGACTCTGACGATGGCCGTAGCCGTTTATATTTTGGAGATGGCCGTGGCCGTTTATACTTTGAAGATGGCCGTAGCAATTTATACTTTGAAGATGGCCGTAGCCATTTTACCTTGAAGATGGCAGCAGCCACTTATACCTTTGAAGATGGTCGTAGCCGTTTACATTTTGAAGGTGGCCGTAGCCATTTATACTTTTGAAGATGGCCGTATCTGTTTTCACATGGAGGACAGTCGTAGCCATTTGCTTATTCAAAGGATGGTCGTAGCTATTTACATTCGGAGGGACGACCGTAGACATTTACTTACTAATAGGATGGCCGTGGCCATTTACATTCGAAGGGACGACCGTAGTCATTTACTTATTTATAGGATGGTCGTGGCCATTTGCATTCGGAGGGACGGCCGTTTGATGTTTTTATCCAGGGTCGTATGTTCTCATAGGCGACCGCTGGGGATATGGGCCTGCCTGATGTGCATCAAATGGATGCTCGGTGTATGGAGGCATACTGGATGCCTTTCTATAATACCTAGGTCGTGGACCCTGCCTCGAGAACGAAGCGCCGATTGACGGTTGCAAAAAACCGATTCATGATATCTTTTATAATGACACCCGTTACTTATGGATTCGAAACGTTTTTCGGTTGGTTGGGCAGTTAATGGTGGCTTTTGGAATTCGGTAAAGCCACTCTACAGTATAAATATTGAGTAATGTTATATGTTTCTCACTTTTCAATATTTGTCTAAGATTTTCGAAGAAGCAACTTCTCTTACTCTTTTTCTTCATCAGCTTGAGTTGTTTTCTCCCATCTTCCACTCAATCTCCGTTTTCGTTTCTTCTCCAGCAAGATTCGTTCACTCATTGCTCAGTGATTATCAATGGCAAGCAGTTCTAACATGCAGTTTTCTCCGGTGACTCTTCCGGCGGTAGCGAGGCCCATTGAACCGACGGAAACTGACTGGATCCTGTCAGTGGCCGATATCCTTTCTTTGCCCAGGGGTCTGGTGACCGACTTTACCGACGATGAAGGAGAAGATCATGTCAATGAGGCCCCACTAATGGGCGATGTGGGCCTTGCCCAATTGAGGGAGCAATGGGGTATTCCTTGCTCTGCCCATGTCTCCCTTGCCAAGAGCGAGGAGAGGGTTCATATCGACCGCCCTGGGTATTGCATTTTCTATGCCTACCTTTTCAGATTAGGGTTCAGGCTCCCCCTTCCGGCGCTGGTAGCGGATTTTTTTTATCTATGAAGTGTGCCCTGGAAAACTCGTCCCCTCCGTATTCAAGCTTTTTGCTATGTTCGCCAGGTATGAGGTGCTGGCGCGGAGAGAATAACGCTAAGGCACGTGCTAACTTTGTACGCCCTTCAAAGGGTATGTGGGACTATGATTCGGATGGTCCCTCGTGGGGCTCGGGGTTTGACGGCTGAGCTGGACGATACGGTCAACTCTCATCCTTAAGAGAACTTTTTCTATATCAGGACCGAGCACTTGGTGGGGAATGTCATACACTTCCAGGAGACCTGGAATCATATATGTAAGTCCTATATTCGTTGGGTCTTGCTTTCCGCTCTTCCTTATTTTTGCTCTTAAGGGAGTTAATTTATGTCTTGTGTTTGCAGCCGAGCGAACACCGCCGGCTCCTTTGTCCGGCATTGGCGAATGGGTCGAGGCCATACTCCCACAGACAACGAGAGTTCGAACATGGTCGACCTTCTGGGAGAGGCATGGCCGTAGGCCAGCCACATGTGAGTGTCCGAGTTATCGCATCATTTTTGTTTAGTCGTGTTGAGTCTTTTTTCTCCTAATTTCTTTTTCGTTTGTTGGCTAGGGGCGGTGCGCCTTGTAAGGGCCCCTCAACTTTGCTTTTCGTAGGCCGGGTGCGACTGCTCAGTTGGCGATGGCGCCAACTCTTCGCCCTATTCTAAGGGCGACTTCAGTTGAGTCATCGATGGCTCATTCCCTAGTGCGGTCTTCAATGAGGGTCGAGGCACCTTTGGGGATTGTTCGCCCCAGGGCAGAACCATCAGTAGGTGAGGAGGAGGAGGAAGAAGAGGAGAGGCCATTGGTGAGGCAAAGAGTCGTCTTCACGCCCACCACGGAGATGGTACATTTGGATTCTCCGCCTTCAGAGGTTGTGGGGGAGGAGGCGGCTTCGCCTGCCCTTGAGGGCGAGAACACAATGGGGGTTGCCCCGATCGGCTTAGGCCGCAGTTGCACAGTCGCTTCACCGGCTACATTTTCAGCTCCAGCTGTTGAGAGGGAGGTTGGTTCCTCAGCTACTGTTTTGGTCGGGGAAGCCAGCCCTTTGGCGGGGGGGGGGGGGGAGCTTCGACCTCCCAGCTAGTCGAGGAAGGACGAGACATCGTGGGAGGGGGGTCAGATTCCGAGTACGACCTGGAGTCTGATGACGTTCGCTGGCTCTTATGAGGCTTTACCAACTCGACAGCGCATGCAAAGGGCCCCTACCATTATGCCGAGATTCCTACTGGCCAGAACTTGCTGCTTGAGGAGTACAGTTTGATACCATTGTTTGCACCCATGTGCTCGGATTAGGAGACCGGGTCGTTGAGGGACGTCTCGGACGTCAGATTGATGACCGAGGTGGTCGTGATGGGCTTTTGGGTGCGTGTGGTATTTCCCTTTCGTTTCCTTTGTTACCTTGATTTGTTTCTTATTTTAAATGATGCTATTGTCTTACCGTCTTTTCTTTTGGAGGTAGAGAGCATGCGCCGGGCCAATGTCCGCTCGGGGCTTATCTTGCGGACGCTAGAGAAATATCGCCGCTATCAGGGTAGGTGTCGCATGTTACGCGAGTGCCTGAGGAATGACCCCTGCAACAGGGAGTTAGTTGCGGAGCTGGCGAGGCGGGAGCTTCTGGTGCAGCATGCTCAGGGAAGGGTTAGTGCCCTCGAAGATCAACTTCGGCATAGGGACGATGAATTGGAGGCTGAGAGAAATGCTGCCGCCGAGATGGAGCATCGGAGTCAAGAGACTGTGGCGGAAGCTTCTTTATCCCTGATCAGGCAGGTGCTCCGATTGGATGAGGAGCTCACTGCTTCGAGCCAGCAAGCCAGGGACGCTTTGATGACGGCTGAGGCGTTGGAGGCGGCAGTTCACGTTCCTGAGAGGGAGCGGGAGCTGGAAAGGTCTGCTGCGGTTTTTAGAGTGGCAGGGCTGGAGGAACGCATTGGCGTTTATGAGCGGGACGCTCAAGTTGCGGCAGATCGGATTGCGGCCTTGGAGGCCGAGAACTAGCGCCTAAGGGAGAAAGCGGCTTCTTATGACCCCGCTCGTGACCTTTGGTCATTTGCTGAGGCCTAGCTCGATGTGTATAGGAAGTTGTGGCAGGCCGGCGTCGTGCCTGAAGCCACTTATGAGTGGGCCCGCCAAAAGGCTCGTGAGGCTCGTCTTGGCTGTGGCTTCGACCCGGCTACTCCAGTGAATGACAATGGCGCTGAGGGCGCGGATGATGGTGCGGGTGGCCGAGAGGGTGGCGCTGGTGCCGCTGAGTAGAAGGGGTGTTTCGGAGTTAGCTTTTACTTATTATTATTCTTTGTGTTGTTGTTTTTATTGCTGTTTGGCTTTCTTATCTCTTTTTTTTTGTTCGTTGGCCTTGGCTGTATGTATAAATGGAGGTGACTTGTTGTAAATAATGTTGTGAATATATATACAACTTTTATGCTCTTCTCTTTTTTGTTTTCGAGCTTTCTTATTCACTTATTCAAGGGGGGCACGCATTGATCTCCCTATGACCTTAGTCGTGATAACGTCGGTGACTTTGGCCATGATGATGCTGATGGTCTTGGTCAGTTGGACAAATCCAACTATTGTCGGGTTGTCTACTTGCCTTTGTCAAAATCTAGGTGGGCTGCTAACGTCAATGGCCTCAGCCGTGATTGGCTGCTTTTCGTTTATCGCTTTTCTTTGTAGAAAATCACTTTATCTATGATATGTGCGCTTTGGTTGTATGAGCATGATTTTCAGGTATAGGTTTTGATGAATGACAAACAATGAAGTCAAGTGTCAAACAACGATATTATATGACGAACAATCAAGCTTGAATGCCGAGAAGCATATTGATGAACGGATTGCAATGGAAAAGCCAAAGACGAGCTCAAATGTTCAAGACCGAAGACCCAAGGCGTAGGTCGTTAGGTAGAACAAATGTAAGAGCAACGCTTAAGTTATCTCGTCTTTTGGCTCAACATAGGTCATCATAAATATGCATAAAATCATTTTATTAAATCATATTTATCATAAACATATTTTATTCAATCATATTTATCATAAACATATATTAAATACTTCAAACAAAATGTTGTTAAAGTTTTCATCTTAACCAAAATGGTTTTTGAAGTAAGTTTGCAAATCTGCCTCAGAATAATCGATTATACAAAGTGCATAATCGATTATGTTATAACAGTGGCCAAAGTGTTTGAACACTGCCACAGAATAATCGATTATACAAAGTGCATATTCAATTATGTTATAACCGTTGCCAGGCATTTGAACACTGCCTCAGAATAATCGATTATGCGGTATCAGATAATCGATTATTCAGCAGAAAATCAACTTCTGATTTTCTGAACGTTGGAGAATAATCGATTATCAGATTGTGAATAATCGATTATCTGGGCACAAAATCAGCATGATTGATTGCCAATTAAGCAACGGACATACACCATTTTTTCACCTATAAAAAGAGGTCTTTTGAGCTGATTTTATACACACAACACCTCCCAATATTGATATACATATTGACATTATTTGAGCATCATTTTAGAGCTTTTGTTGAGCCATTTGAGAGACAACTTTGTGTTGTTCATAGAGCTTATTTTGTATCTCTTTATCTACTCTTTTGAGAGAGTTCTTATTGTAAAAAGAGAAAGGTGTTTGAGAAGAACATATCTTCTCATTGATTGTCGGGTTCGCTAAGTACCCAAAGTCTTAGTGCGTGAAGTCTTGTGGTGCGGTATCCACGAGCAAGGTTGAAGTCTTGAGGTGCGGTATCCTCGACCAAGTTGAAGTCTTGTAGAGTGTACATCTACGAGCAAGTGTAATGGTTTGTTAGGCACCCGTAAGCTTAACGGAGTTAGTGGAATCTCGAGAGAGTCTCTCGGGGACTGGACTAGCCACAAGTTGTGGTGAACCAGGATAAATTCGGTGCGTTCTTTCCTTGTTATTTTAATTACCGAATTTATTTTATTCCTGCAATTTTAATTCCGCAATATTTATCAATATTCTTGTGCCGCACTATTCACCCCCCCCCCCCTCTAGTGACGGGCATAAATCCTAACATTTTTTACTCGGTTCGAGTAAGTTGTAGCCATTGCTTGGTGAGGGAGGCATACAGCCTTAGTCCAGTTTGGGCGTGGTCGAATTGTTGGTCGTGGCCTTGTAATTCGACCGGGGCCGAACTTATTGCGGGTTGAATTATACTTTGAGTTAGGCATACCTGCTTGATTGGCGAGGGTGCTTAACTTGTTTTTTGTTCGTAGGGGAATAGGTTTTGCAGCGTCTACTGGTGAGGGCGCTGGGCCTGACGCTTGATTTATTCTGTAGTTGAATTTCCGTGCAAGGTTGCATGTCCTGCGTAGTTCTTCGGCCGTGGTTGAACCTTTGGGCGAGGTCACGTAATCGGAGCCGTTGTTCAACCGTAGTTGAACTGTTGCAATTTTTGTTGTCAAAGGTATATAGTCTGAGTCCCAGTTCAACTCATAGCTGAAATTTTGGTTGAGGGCACGAAGCCTAAGCCATTTTTTCAGCCGTGGTTGAACTCTTGCAGTTTTTGATATCGAAGGCACATAGCCCGAGTCCCAGTTCAACTCATAATTGAACTTTTGGGCGATGGCACGTAGCCTGAGCCGTTGTTCAACCGTAGTTGAACTCTTGCAATTTGTTGATGTCGAAGGCACATGGCCTGAATCCCATTTCAACTCATAGCTGAACTTTTGGGCGAGGGCACGTAGCCTTAGCCATTGTTCAACCGTAGTTGAACTCTTGCAATTTTTTGATGTCGAAGGCACATGGCCTGAGTCCCAGTTCAACTCATAGTTGAACTTTTGGGCGAGGGCACGTAGCCTGAGCCTTTGTTTAACCGTGGTTTAACTCTTGAAATTTTTTTATGTCGAAGGTAAATGGCATGAGTCCTAGTTCAACTCATAGTTGAACTTTTGGTGAGGGCACGTAGCCTGAGCCGTTGTTCAGCCGTGGTTGAACTCTAGCAATTTTTGATGTCGAAGGTACATAGCCTGAGTCCCAGTTCAACTCATAATTGAACTTTTGGGCGAGGGCACGTGGTCTGAGCTATTGTTCAACCGTAGTTGAACTCTTGCAATTTTTTGATGTCAAAGGCACATGGCCAGAGTCCCAGTTCAACTGATAGGTTAACTTTTGGGTGAGGGCACGTAGCCTAAGCCGTTGTTCAACCGTAGTTGAGCTCTTGCTATTTTTGATGTCGAAGGCGCATGGCCTGAGTCCCAGTTCAACTCATAGTTGAACTTTTGGGCGAGGGCAAGTAGCCTGAGTCGTTGTTCAACTATTGCTGAACTCTTGCAATTTTTGATGTCGAAGGCGCATGGCCCGAGTCCCAGTTCAACTCATAGTTGAAATTTTGGGCGAGTCATGTTGCCTGAGCCGTTGTTCAACCATAGTTTAACTCTTGAAATGTTTTGATGTCGAAGGCACATGGCCTGAGTCTCGGTTCAACTTATAGTTGAACTTTTGGGCGAGGGCACGTAGCTTGAGCCGTCGTTCAACCGTAGTTGAACTCTTGCAATTTTTGATGTCGAAGGCGCATGGCTTGAGTCCCAGTTCAACTCATAGTTGAACTTTTGCCTTTTTCACCCGACCTGTTTTCCTTGGGGGGGTTAGGTTTTCGTTTGAGATCTTGTCTGATTCATACGTAGCTTTCTTGGCTAGTTTGCAGAAGCCAATTTGTTATGGATCCTGGTTTCGTGCCACTTTCTGACAATGTCTCGGGTTAGCGGGACGAGGGTCTCCCGCCCGTGCTCTCCCCTTAGGGAGGGGGGGGGTATGTGCCTTTTCTTCTTCTACTTCTTCTTTTACTCTCTTGAGAATGAGGGGAAGTCGGGCTTTTTGGATTCATTCACCCGTTATGCTACCTTGGCTCATTTGAGTTGCGTTGCTTCCCCTTTTGGGTGTTCTCCTTCCATTTTTGGTCCAAGGATGAACTATGCGGTTCTGCTATGAAATCCCCACAGACGGTGCCAAATTGTTAGCTCAAAGTTCTCACACACTTTATAAGCATAAATCAATGAAAATCGATGGAGGGCCAATCATAGCATATCGTAATAAACCATAAGACTAAACGAATAAAATATAAGAAACAATAGTTATTAGCTAAGGGGAGGAGGGAATAGTTCTTTTATTGATGAGATCGATTTGGTCTGCCTCTACCTGGAGAGGTTCAGAGCCTTACAATGATATATATTCTTTTCTTTTTGAAGTGGAAGGTGAATAAGAAGAAGCAACCCCCCCCCCCTATTAGGGTTCTTTCTCTTAGTATTTATAGCTGTGAACCTTGCCAGCTAGCGCTGGGCGGTGTCACACCTACCCCGGCGGATAATGTATAAGGGAGTTTTCCATTTAAAGTGACATTATTCGGATCGGGATTATTTATTTATTCAGAGTCTCCACTTTGGAAAGGTTTGGCTTTTGGTGTCCCAAGTCACAAGATTAGCTTGAATCCCAATCCCAGGAAAATGTTCGACTTCCCTATTGGAGTCTGCGATCCAGAAATTCTGAATAAGGAATTCTGTTGACCCGAGGGAAGGTGTTAGGCACCCTCAGATCCCGTGGTTCTAGTACCGTCACCTAAATTGCTATGGATGACTAAAATCTGATTTTTATTACATGAAGAGCCTATGTGATAATTTTATCTTTAACCGCTATTATTATTTATATATTTATTTTGAGAAAGTGAACGTCGTTTAAAATATATTTTCGGATTGCGCCGCATCAAATGAACCCGTAACCCTAGACACATTCTATTCAACGTATAGGATTTGGATTTGGGCCGCATAAATGACCACCCATATTTAGGAAGGTAAAATTATTAAAATACGCGCCTAATAGAGTCTAACGCTTTGTAATCTTCTTGGAGGACCGTAAAATTCTCTAAACGGTCCTTCCCGATTTTTCTAAAAATATTTTAAATCTTTATTGAGGGCCACTCAATTTCATATTTTTATTGGGCGAGGCTCGTCTCATTTTAATTTTAAAAGGATAAGCCTAAAGGTATCTATATTTTCTATTTTTTTTGTCTCTAAAAGGAAAGAGGAGATCCTAATTGAATTATTATTAAAATTTGGGCTTCAAGTTCAAGTCCTGGTTCAAACAAAAGGATGAAACCTTTTAATTTAAAATACGCTACTTAACTCGAGACCCAAATTCCAAATATTAAATTATTTAAAAGAAATTCGTACTGGGCCCAAAAAACAATCTTGATACATATAAATTAACGTCCAAGGGAGGCTGTCATAACAGCCTTGACCCAGGCCCGTGATTAACAGAGAATAGCTGTTGGGCCTGCGTGACAAAAGGGATCCCAGTGGCTTAGTGGTAAACCACATACTTCATTCAAGGGTCTGGACTTCGATTCCCTAGACTTGCAAGTGAGCCACAAAATGGGCTTGGGGCCAAACAATTTATTGAAGTTCAAATCAACGTTAATTACCTTTGTTTACATGAATCTATTCAAACTTAGCATTATAAATCAATAGCTAACTATATTAAACTCAATGACCTCAAAGGATTCAAATAAAATTCATTTGTAAAACTGTAATTAAGCTTTTCTTTTGGGACAATCATAAACATTTCACTATTCGTTTAAAATCAACATCCCCCTTATCATTCGTCTCATGATCACTTTTCACATTTACAAATAGTTGAAGAAAAATATTTAGAAGTTCACAAATCAAATCTGTATTTTAAGTAGCCAACAGTACGACATTCACATTAACCAAATCTAAACAGTCCCAATTATACAGGCCGTACACATGAGCCTAAGATTTCAACTACCAAGCATTTCAATAAGCAAAATACAACAGAAAAAGTAAACAACTTAATTAACATGTTTCTTTATTCATTACTTGAACTTGTGTTTACAAGGTCTGTCACAATTTAACAGGGAGGAAGTAGAGTACCTGGAGATGCAAAGTAACAAGGAGAAAGGGAAAGCAAGTCAGCAGCAGTTCAAAACAGTTTAATCACAACAATAGAGAACACTAGCAGCCCCCAGATGCAAGAATTGGCCTAGAAATTTGGCTAGAAACCAGCAGATAACAAAGAGACCACCAAACAGCTAAGACCCAGCATATATTGTCCCAAACCAATACGCAAACAAGTTCCAAACCAAGATATGAGCAGAAAACTAAAGAGAAAACCCCATAGTTGCTTGAAAACCAATGAAACAGTAATTATTGTTGTTTTCTTCTTTGTATATGCCTTTTTCTGTATTTTTCTGTGTTTAAATGCTAAAATAAACTGAAATTGAAAATGGAATCAAAAATCAGATTTGATCTAGGTAGTTTTGAGCTGAAAATTCTAGACCCTTTTCACAAGGCATTGGATGCCTTTATATAGCCAAGAGTTAGGGCAAACTTGAGATTTTTTTCTTTTATTTTTTACCCCCTGCTCATTTTCACTTTTACCCCTAACTTTCTGACTTGTTTCCCAAGTATTCCCTAAGTTTTTATTGAAATCTACACTATATCCCTATTCTAGGATGTTCTATACCCCTACAATTCCTGTACTACCCTTTCTTCATTTCAGAATTTACTATTTTTCAATATACTTCCATTTTCCATCCCCAAACTACCCCTAAGCAGTCTGAAAATTTCAATCTATCGTAGCTGAACCCAAACCCTTTAACCCTTAGTAAGAACTGAACCCTAGAATATTACCCTAGTTATGGGTTTAATACTAGTTGAATTAATCTCCAGCTACAACCAATCCCATTAACCTATAAACTGATTAATACTACAGGGTCCAACATCAACACTTAAGGTATTTACTAATCGAATTTTAAAATAACCCTACGGGAACTGTACTTATCCAAAATAGATTTAGCGGCATATTATTAATCAACACTAAAACTACCCTAACAAATTGGAAAGAACTTGAATCGAAAGAAAAGAAAGGGATTCAGTCATAACACAAGACTAACTCAACCTAAATTGAGCACGAAATTCAAAATAAATCAATAATCCAAGCTGAAAATAACTAACAGAATTACAACTCAATTAATAAGAATTATGAAACAGTGATGAACCATAACTCAACAATGGAAGAGGGGATTGGAAGTCACAAGGAAGAATTACTAAACTGACAATTGCTTATTCAAAAAGATGGTCGGAGAACAGAACGATAGAGACGAAGAAAACATAGAAAAGAAAACTAATAGAGAAACTCACCCTTGAAACTTCTCTCCGGAAAACTTATTTGAATCATAGTCCGATTAATGTCATCAGTCTATTTAATTCAAAATAAACCAACAACATTAACGAGAAAACGACTCGGCTTCACAAACTCTTCAAAGCAAACTCGAAACTGAAGAACCCTAACTTAACCAACTTGATGAATTCTAGAGGGTTTTGAAGGTTTTTAACTAGAGATTCAAGGTGAGGGGGGTCATGGAAAGGTAGGGTACGAATTTGGGAATTTTTGGAGAAATTTGCATTTGGGCCGGAATCTTTGATTCAAGATTCGAGCAGCTGAAGATTGATTCGAAGGATGATAATCATGGATTCAAAATGAGGGTGGTGAGGCGGTCTTGGGGAATTACTTTGGTGGTGATTGGTGGTCGGCGCCGCCACCAGTGGTTTGGGAATTTTAGGGCGGCGCCTCTAGGGTTCTTGAAGTTCTCTGATGGAGAATTGATAGAGAGATGGGTTTGGGGTGGTAGGTCTTTAGGACAATTATATATCGAACATCCTAGGAAAATCCTGTCCGTTGGATGTGATTTTCGATGGCCACGATTAACTCCCGAAGCAGCATCGTTTAGTTCTTGGTGAGGGACCAGGTTTAGGCGTATTTGGGCTGGATTGGGTATGGGTGGGATTTTGATTGGGAGACATTGGGCCAAAATCAAAGATCAACCCAATTTCAAGGGCAAACTTTTCTTTTCAATTTTCTCTCTTTTTCCTTTTAATTAACTTCTTTCATTTCCTTTTTTGTTTGATTTTTCATTTTATATATTTTTTCACATTTTCTTATTTTTATCCACAATACAAAAATAGATGAAAAGAATCTAATTATTTCTAAAATTAAACTAATTAATTCATAAAATTGCTTAAAGACTATTTTACGACAAATTAAATAATTAACAATAAAAATGCAAAAATGAACTATTTTTTGTGATTTTCACGTTTGTTCTAAAATAAATTAACTTCTAATTGATCCGAAAATATAAAATTACACCCTAAATGCAAATTCATATTTTTAGTATTTTATATAAATTATCTTGCACAATTAAAATGCAACAAATATCAGAAATGACACCAAAATTAACACAAAAAATTGTAAAAATAAAGAAAAAATTATTTTATTCGAATTTTTGGGAATTATTCATATATAGGGCAAAAATCACGTGCTCACAGCTGCCCCTCTTTTCTCGAAGACATGAAGGGTTTTCGGGCAAAGATAAAATGAGCAATTACGAGGGATTTTTGCTCGTTCAAAATTCCGTTGTGAAGCGTTTTGAAAAGTTTTGACCGCACCCGTCTTCCGAGGTTGACTACATATCCTGGGCTAAACAGGAATCAGGTCAGTGTAGTTCGTGAATGTTTGGTTGCTGGGATTACCAGAAGTTGTGATTTCACTGCTGTTGTTGCTGCTACTGCTTGCTGACCTCCTTATTACACCAAAGAAAAATCAAAGCTAAGCTAAACAAACCTATCAACTATGAGTTACAAGATTCCTATCTATAATTCTCTTGGAACTCGGTCTTGAGGCTTAGCTGATTTTGCTATAAATTTCAATCTGAATCTTGATGCTCATCAGTTGTAGATGTTGGTTTTCTTCAGCTTCTGGATTAAGGCGGAACATGCAAAACCTGTGACTTCAATCATATCTTGAGCAATCCTCATCTCTCTCTGCTTCAACTTTTGTATTTATTTCTTTTTTGTTCTTTTCTTTTTTCCTTTATCCTAGATTGAGACTCATATTTTGACCATCTTGAACCCTGTGTTTTGAGGTCAACCTGCTTAAAATATCAAAACAAACAATGAACGAAATTTTATGCCCAGTTTTGACTGGGAAAATTTCGTGAGTTAGTTGTGACACATATCTAAGCAGTCAAATCAGAAAAATTCACGATTTTTAAACCAGATTTTGAAAAGAAAAAGCTCCACAGTTTTTTGTCCTGGAGATCCTCGATTTTTCGGTCGGGATTTTGGAAAGCAAAAGATTCACGGTTTTTTGGTTGGGAGATTCTCGGTTTTTCGGCCGGGATTATGGAAAGCAAAAGCTCCATGGTTTCTTTGGCCGGGAGATCCTGGGTTTTTCGGCCGGGATTTGGAAACTAAAAGCTCCACGCTTTTTCAGCCGGGAGATCCTCGGTTTTTCGGCCGGGAGATCCTCGGTTTTTCGGCCGGGATTTTGGAAACCAAAAGCTCCATGATTTTTCGTCCGAGAGATCCTCGATTCTTCGTCGGGATTATAGAAAGCAAAAGCTCCACAGTTTGTCGGTTGGGAGATCTTCGGTTTTTCGGTCGGAATTTTGGAAAATGAAAGCTCCATTGTATTTTGGCCGGGAGATCTTCGGTTTTTTGGCCGAGATTTTGGAAAATGAAAGCTCCACGGTTCTTCGGCCATGGAGATCATCGATTTTTCGGCAGGGACTTGCGAAAGCAAAAGCTCCATGATTTAACGGCCGGGATTTTGGAAAATGAAAGCTTCATAATTTTTTAGCCAGGAGATCCTCGGTTTTTCGGCCGGGATTTTGGAAAATGAAAGCTCCACGATTTTTCGGTCGGGAGATCCTCGGTTTTTCGGCCGGGATTTTGGAAAGCAAAAGCTCTACGGTTTTTTGGCCGGGAGATCCTCGACTTTTCGGCCGGGATTTTGAAATATGAAAGCTCCATAGTTTTTTGGCCGGGAGATCCTCGGTTTTTCACACGGGATTTTGGAAAGCAAAAGCTCCATGGTTTTTTGGCCGGGAGATCCTCGATTTTTCGGCCGGTAGATCCTCGGTTTTTCGGTCGGGATTTTTGAAAATAAAAGCTCCTATGCTACTCAGATTTGTTTTTCTTTTTAGGGTTTTCATTTTTATTTCTTTTCTTCTTTTCCTTATTTTCTTTTTTTTTTTTATACTTTTCCCTTTTATTCAGTAAAACGCATGAGAGAAATTGGGGATAAACTTCCCTTTTTGGTCGGTTCCATGCTGCAAAGTTGTTTAAACATTTGCATGTTTATTTTCCCTTTTGGATGCACCTGCTTCTTGCACGGTTGCTTGGATTGCACCTGTTTCAATTTCCAAACAAAGAACAATTGTTAGTTTGAAACGGTGGTTGGTTTTGTGTCCTTGATTATCTTCATCGCCCGGTCCTGGCCCCATTTCTATTGAGAACTTTGCTGCTTGTTGGTCTTGAGGGGGACTTTCTTTCACACTGACCGGGTTCAGCCTTAGGATTTCATGATGACTCGCCCGTGTGGGCTCCGGTTTCCACCTCATTTGCTTTCTGAACCTTTGCCTTTGGCTTTCTTTCTTTTCTATTGCCTTTCACTTTGGAGGCAATCAACCACTATGGTCAGTCGGGATTGGACTGACGCACCACTGAGGCTGAGTATTTTCTTTGACTCTTGCCAGGCGGAGCCCTGTGAAACTGGTCCTGCCACCTTTCTTTGTAATTACTGCGGAATCAAAGTTAAATCGAAAGGGATTCAAAGAAAAGTATGCAAAATGCAAACATATGAGTTTAAAGAGAAGCGTCCCTTTCGGGGGAAAAGAAGGACTTATATGTGGTGCATGTTGGCTCCAAATGAACATGACATGCTTCTTGGACTTGACGTCCGATCCGCACCAACTTCCAACTTCTCATGAACCCGTTGACTCATATTTCCAAAGTTAGGAACCTTGCCAGGACTTCTAGTGATAAGGTATCCTTTTTTCGGCCGACAGCGCCCTTTGCGGGTTTTCGCCCATTCGACCTCTCTCATTTCTCTTCTCACCGTCGCCTGATAGTGCTCTTTGCGAGTTTCACTAAGCACACTCTCTCATTTTTGTTTTATCTCCTCATCGTCACCTTATTGTGCCCGAAGGTTTTCACGGATAAGACTCTTTTGTTTCTCTCTGTTTAAATTGTGTCAGATTCCAACAATGACGCTTTCCACTTTCCGTCTTTGCCAATTGATCAGAAGGACTTGGACAAGGTTTTTAGGGTAAAAGAATTTTTGGGAAACTACAACTTTGGAACCATTTCGGCGGTCTCATGGCCAAACCATTATATCATCTGATCCAGTTTCACTTTTGGGGGAAACTGGGATCTTTTTTTGGTGTGACTGAACCTCACAGAGAGGCTGCCTACATATCCTTTAAGAATGAAGTCAAATGTAGTTCAGGAATTTTTTTTTGTTTTTTTTTTTGTCTTGTTTTTCTTTTCTTTTTAACTTTCTTTTCTTTTTTGTTTTTTTTTCTTTATCTTTTTTTTTCTTTATCTTTTTTTTTCCTTTATCTTTTCTTTTCTTTTTTTCTTTTCCTTTCTTTTCTTTTCCTTCTTTTTTTTTTGTCTTTTCGTTTACTTTTCTTCTTTTCTTTTTCTTTTTGTACTTCCGGGTTTCAAAGAGGGTAATCAAAGAAAGGTAATCGGCTCAAAGGGTTTACGAAGGATTGATGGTGTTTGGATAGTGTAAAGAAAGCCTTCGTCATCTCAACTGTGCAAAGACATCGCCAGAACGAGATTAGAGATAGTTCCTTTTAATTGCATCTGCATTCACCATTGCTTCGGGATCATTCCCTTCTATATCACCCAGGTATAACGCTCCTTTAGGCGGTATCTTCCTGATGATATGCGGACCTTTCCAATTAGAGTAAACTTTCCTTTGGCTTCCTGGTGATGAGGAAGATTGCATCTTAACACCGATTGCCGTATTTCAAAATTCCTGGGTCGTGCTTTCTTATTTAAGTGTGGGCCATGCTTCGTTGATACAACTTCCCGTGACACACTGTAGTCATTCATTTCAATTAAGGCCCATGTTCCATACGAGTCTAGACTCACTTACAATTCTCAAACTCTGTTTCAGTGTCGCACTTTTCCCGAACCGCGAACCAATTTTCCTCAATTGCTCCGATCCGTTTCTTTCATTTTCTCAAATTTCACTTCTTTGTATTTAAACTTTTGATTCATCATTTCGAGGTCGAATAGAGTTCATGGGATCTCGGCATGAATTCCGCGAGCATGTCATGTTATTTAAAGCTGCATTATTAGGATTGAAGAAAATAAATGAGAAAACATAGCAAAAATCTAAAATAAAAAAAATTAATGATGAAATGTTGATTTCATTTCTTGAAATTGGAAAGATAACAAGGTTAGACATTCAGGAATTTAAAGATAGGAAAATAAAGAAAACATCTGAGTCCCGCCCTGGAATGACTCGCGATGCATAAAAAGTGGCAGGACACGTCTACTAGGACTCCCGCCCGACCAGGAATGGAGTAAACTTCCAATTTTGAAGCTTGGCGCTTGGGCCCATTTATAACACCTAGGCGGTGCTAGTGCCCTCTCCCGGCTGGACCACGTGGGTTTCGCAGAGCATTTTCCTCATTGCCTCACGTATTCCCTCACTCTCTTCAGCCGTGAAAAGCTCATCATCTTCCTCTTTATTGTACTTTGGCTTCTGTGGTATGCGTCCAATAGCCACTGGCTCATCCGAGGTGGTTTGATTGTCCCCCCATACCACATAGGCTTGCTTGGGTATATCAATTTCCTTTTCCGATTCTGTCTCGGTGATTTTACTCTTCTTTTCCCCTCCTTCCTTCTTCGAGACCACCTTTGGCTTTCTTTCCGCATAAGCGAAAACAATTATGGCTTTTAAGGATGGATCAAACTCTTAATCCTCACAAATCACTCCGACTACTGGCCCGTTGTTACGGGCTAGCAATGGATTATTGGTCATATTGGGGACCTCCTCACCCTTTAGCACTATTTTGCCTTGTTCTATCAAGTTCTCCACAGCTATTTTCAAAGTCCAACAATCATTTGTATGGTGCTCTTCCATCCTTGAATGGTAGGCACATCTTACACCCTGCTGATATGATGGCGATTCCGGGTTTTGCCCGTTTGGAGGTATAGGTTGCAGCAAATTCATCTGGACGAGCTTAGGGAAAATGGTGGAGTAGGGTTCACCGACTGGTGTATAGCTGGGTTTCCTGGGTGATTTCCGGGGACAAAAGTTATTCCGGGGAGGTCGAAGATTATATTGGTTCTTATGAGGAGGCTGGTTTCTTTGGCATGAAGGTCGATTTCTGTTAGCCTGTGGTTGCGGTCGGGCGTAAGTTTGAGCGTTCATAACCGCATAAGGTGGTGGAACAATATTGGAATGAGGATGGTAGTGTTGAGGGGTTCTTTCGAAAAACCCAGGTCTAGCAATCCAGCATTTTCTTTCCCCTGATGCCGCCATGGTTGTTTATTTTCCTGTCTTGCTCTTAGCTATTCCTCCAGACCCGCCTTGGATGGCTTGGGAGGTAGCTCTGATGGCTGACTGACTCAAAATCCTACCGTTTTCAAAATCCCTCGACAACTCTTCTTTTCCTCCGCCCCCATGCAGCCGATTACAATACTTTTTCAAGTGAGCGCTGAGATCACCATGCCCATCATACTTTTCATATTGCTCGGGAGCTTTGGAAGTCTGATCTTGCCCTGGGGTAATCTCATATGATGGTGGATGAGGGTAGGAATATGTGGGGTATGGTGGGCCTGCTTCAACGACAGGCTTCTGGAAAGGGAACAGCCAAGGGTCAAAAGCAGGCTTTGGCAATGAAGGTTGTACCGTGGCAAAGCATGGTGAGCCGTAAAGATGCTGGGAGTCGTCCCGGGCATGAATACTTGGGGAGAACCTCAGAAGTGCCTCCCACATAGTGAGCAGATATAGTAGGCTGTCCCAATGGGATGTTCGGGTGGATGATTGAAACATTGGGGGTACGCGTTGGCCTTGGGATCAACTCGGGAAATCCAGGGATGGCGTTCGGGGGTTCTTAATTGGTCCAGGCGACCCACATTTCCATTACACTCAGACATAAGATTCTATTTTCTGTGGCCATTGCGGATTCTGAGGCCGGGATCCCTGAGAGCGGGCTGTCATCCGAAATAGGAATTGTTGGCAAAGTCATTTATGAAGACATCTCTATGCTACCTTTGGATCTGGTGAAGTAAGGATACGAAGCCAGCTTACCACAAACCAACCACCTGTTTCTTATAAACCTGACTCTGGAAAGGGAAGTAGACAACGGTTTGTTTTGGGAAAAACATATACAGATAATCACATTAATGGCTGCACGCATCATCCTGATTTTCTATCTCCCTGCTTGCTTCACTCTTTTGTTTATTCAAATTTTCCTGTTTTTCTTTTTCTGTTTTGGTTTTCTCTTTTCTTTCTTTGTTTCTCTAGTGTCTTTTTTTTTTGGTGTGGTCGAATTCTATGGAAATTGACTACGTATTGTGACCCCGCACAAATCAGACCAAGCGTAGTTCGTGAAATTAAATGAAAAATAAAGTGAAAATAATATTTGGGAATTTTCAATATTTCATTAATAACACAAACTATTACAAACTGACACTTTGCAAAAGGAAAGATGCTTACTAAGATCAACTAGAAACTCTAAAACTACAAACTCGATTTGATAAGAAAAACGACGGACAAACAGACTCGAAAATAGGAAAATACAGACACTAACTAGGCATATTCTAATGCTTGTTCGTGGGGCGTCGTTCGGCCTCACCGCGGACCTAGGTGACAAATCCCTTTCTAGTTGCTCCAAATTATTCATAGTTCTTTTCACATATATCATCACTGCCTGGACGAAATTAGACAGCGTCATGTCTTCGCATGCCTGACATCTCCTAAAAATGGCGTGACCAATGGCCCTAATCATGTTCCTCGTTTGCCTTTTCTCCATAATCAAGCGTCTTATCTGGTCACTGTATGTATTCACTGCCTGAGAATCTTGGAGGTGTTGATCTTGCAACTGTTTCACCACTACTTCCATTTGGGCTAGCAAGTCATAACAATGCCCGCTCTCTATTGCAAAGTTTCTAGCATGTCCGGCAACTTTATCTTCAAGGACCACCACTCTTTCCTGCAAGTTGGCCACAATTTTTGTGTGGTCCCTTTTCAGTTGCTGGAGGTATTAACGTCGTTCTTCTGATCATTTAGCCCATTGTGCCTTAAGTTCCGCCTCGATATTCTTCGATCTTTCCAACTCGTCCCGACATTTATTGATCTCATTTTTCAAACCCTTTATGAGCCTTTCATCTGATACACTCCTCTGTTGGTTCTTGGCGGCTACCTTCACTTGTTGGATTTGAGATTTGAGCATCTCATTTTCTTGAATTATCCTATTCTTTTCCCCTTGGTCTGCCGAAACTTGCACACTATTCTCGAAAGTCAATTTGGTAATTTGTTGCTTTAACTTGCCAATTTCATCCTGATATTTCTCCTCTTTTGCTAATCAGCCCCACTATTCTTGCAAACCATATGTAAATTGCTGAATGTGAGCTCCTTTGGCGGGTCTTTCAATTTGAAACCTTTTCCTAAACCAAGACTCATATTTTGGATCTAGTTATCCTTTAGCCCGTTCTTGAACCATGGTTTTTTACTCAAGAAATCTACACTCATTCCATAGCTTCCGAACTTCCTTTTAGGGAAATGTGGCCCCTAGGTTTAATTCAATGGTATGTTTTCTCAAGTCTTTATCAGTGGGGATCGTTTGAAATCTTCCTAGCTGGCGTAATACTCGATGAGGAGAATAAGGCTGGATACTGCGAATCCCCATCAAAAGAATATGACATTCTTCGGCCGCCATATGGATTACCTTAGTTTCAGGAAACCATCCAAATGCCCACTCAATTTGATTAGCTGTTAATAACTTTAATCGTGCGAACCACGCCTCAATGCCTTCAGGAAATTCAACGCCCATTACCCGTTTCCCAAAATTGTTGATGCAATTCTTCCCAGTCAACCCATGGTTCATGTATCCTACTCGATGACAGAGATGCTCTTGTATCCATAGCTGGAGTAGTAGATTACAACCCTGGAAACAATCGCCACATTCTTGGCAGAGAGTTAGAACTCGGTATATTTCAGATAGAACCAAAGGAACCACCATGCTTTTAGGCCTTTTGATTTCCACGTCAGCTATCCCCATAAGGCCTATCTCTATTTTCTTATCTTTGCGTGGACAAACCACGATTCCCAGGAAGGCCGCCAGGAAAGCTAAAGGATGTCTTGATTCCCATTTTTCTCTGTCCTTATCATGAGTTAATCCGAGGTTTGGTTCTTCAAAACCCTGACAAGCACCGTATCATTGATATATGAATTGGAAAGTACAACACCCTCTCGACACATCGTCAACTTGCACTTTTCGATTAATGTGTAGCAGATTCAAAAACCCATGTGGAGTTACCAATCTAGGTGAAAGCAAATATTTTCCCCTCAATTTTCCATCCAAACCAGCGTAACCCACAATTTCCTCTAGTGTGGGTGTAAGCTCAAAGTCTGTAAAGCGGAACACATTGCGGGTTGGATCCCAGAGTGGTATTAAAGCTTCGATGACGTCTACCCTTGGCTTGATATTTATTAGATCGACGAGACCTCCCAAAAAATTTTCCACTATCTTCTTACTGTCATCACCCAAGTCATTCCACCACATATAGAGCTATAGAGGAACCTTGTTAAAGACCGAGAATGGTTCAATTTTATTTGTGCTCAACCTCCACATTTATTAAGGCGATTAAGCAAAAGAAAAACTTTTATTCTACAAAAGGTAAAACTGTGCGTTTTCAATTTGGAAAATAAAGACTCAATTTTCAAGCACGCCCTTTCAACACTTCGCAAACGAAGATTTTAAGGCTGTGTTAAAACCAAAATTTGACGGAAGATGGACATTTATGCAAATTCAGCCTTCCGGCGTCCCTTTCGTGAACATTCGGCTATTTATGACAAAAGGCCTTACTTGACTCTCTTTTTTTTTCTTTTTCAAAATAAGCGATCCAGTATTTCGAACACGGCCATTCAACACCTCGTGGATGAGAACTTAAGGCTGTGAGGGTCGGAACTCAAAAAGGCGGCTATTTATGCAAAGTCAGCCTTCCGGCGTTCCATTTGGAAACATTTGGCTATTTTGCGCAAATGCCATCACCCGACTTATATATGACAATAATTTAAATCTTTGACATTTTTGGCTATATTTGCAAACGGGAGGTTGGACCCGATAAGGGTTGCCTACGTATCCCACACCCTGTGAGAATCAAACCACCGTAGTTCGGACAGATTGAGTTAACTAAAACAAAACTCTTTTTTCAAGCTTTTCAATTTTGAAACCTCTTTTTTCTATTTTTCCAAAAAATCTCTTTTTTCTTCCTAAAAAAAAAGAAAACATTTTTCAAAAATTTCGACAGAACTCTGACAGTATTTGGAAATTGGGTTTTATAAATTAATCAATTAACTCTTCGACTCACTATTTTTTATCTTTTTCTCATTTTCTAACATCTCAGAGATTCAAAAAGCCTGTCAACATGCGAGCCCAAGCAAATAAATGCACAGAAAACAAGTAGGATGCATCAGGATGGTCTTTTATTTCAGGTTGCTAGCCCTATACGGACTCAACCCCTGTGTTGAGTCCCCTAAGTCAAAATGCACATGATGCAAATGAGCGTTCCTAGTAGGGATCCGGCATGAGGCTGAGTTATTCTAGGTTTAAAACCTGGGTGTTTGTTCTAGACATGGCTTACCCGAGCGTACAGCTCGAGCCGAGGGGGAGGTGGCAATCCGAGAATACAAAAGTTTCGCCGGCTTTGCGACTTATCCAAACCTCGTTCAGAATTGGGATTTTGATGCTAGATAGAAAAGAAGTCGAACACCGTACACCCTTCTTCACAATTCAGAAGACTCAGAGAGGAGATTTGGTTCGGCACAGTTTATATAGAGTTCTTATAATATCAAAGTGGTAAATCAACTAGCACATTAATCACATATCATGTAACAGAATAAGATAAAGCCAAAGGCAACAATTATTCTAAGCTCGAATTCTGAACCCTGAACAAGACGTTCTGGGTTCTTGTCCTCAGCGGAGTCGCCAGAGCTGTCACACCTCCTTTTTACACACCTACACCAGAGGATAATGTATAAGGGAGTTTTTCCATTTAAAGTGACATTATTCGGATTGGGATTATTTATATATTCAGAGTCGCCACTTGGGAAAGGTTTGGCTTTTGGGGTCCCAAGTCACCAGTTTAGCTTGAATCCTTATCCGAGGAAAATGTTCGACTTCCCAATTGGAGTATGCGAACCAGAAATTCTGAATAAGGAATTATGTTAACCCGAGGGAAGGTGTTAGGCACCCTCAGTCCCGTGGTTCTAGCACGGTCACTTAAATTGCTATGAATGGCTAAAATCTGATTTTTATTACATGAAGAGCCTATGTGCCAATTTTATCTTTAACCACTTTTATTAATTATATATTTATTTTGAGAAATAAAATATATTTTCGGATTGCGCTGCATCAAATGAACCCACAACCCTAGACACATTCTATTCAACATTTTAAGATTTGGATTTGGGCCGCATAAAATGCCCACCCATATTTAGGAAGGTAAAGTTATTAAAATACCGCATAATATAGTCTAACGCGTTGTAATCTTTTGAGAGGATCGTGAAATTCGCTAAATGGTCCTTCCCGATTTTTCTAAAAATATTTTAAAACTTTATTGAGGGCCCCGTAATTTTATATTTTTGTTGGGCGAGGCTCATCTCATTTTTATTTTAAAAGGATAAGCCTAAAGGTATCTATATTTTCTATTTTTTTGGTTTTTGTCTCTAAAAGGAAAGAGGAGATCCTAATTGAATTATTATTAAAATTTGGGATTCAAGTTCAAGTCCAGGTTCAAACAAAAGGATAAAAACTTTTAATTTAAAATCCGCTACTTAACTCGAGACCCAAATTCCAAATATTGAATTATTTAAAAGAAATTCGGACTGGGCCCAAAAGCAATCTTGATACATATAAATTAACGTCCAAGGGAGACTGTCAGAATAGCCTTGACCCAGGCCTGTGATTAACAGAGAACAGCCTTTGGCCTGGGCCTGCGTGACTAAACGGAGCCCAGTGGCTTAGTGGTAAACCACATTCTTCATTCAAGGGTCTAGACTTCGATTCCCTAGACTTGCAAGTGAGCCACAAAATGGGCTTGGGGCCAAACAATTTATTGAAGTTCAAATCCACGTTAATTACCTTTCTTTACATGAATCTATTCAATCTTAGCATTAGAAAGCAATAGCTAACTATATTAAACTCAATGGACTCAAAGGATTCAAATAAAATTCATTTGTAAAACTGTAATTATCAAGCTTTTCTTGTGGGACAATCATAAACATTTCACTATTCATTTTGGATCAACATCCCCCTTATCATTCGTCTCATGACCACTTTCCAAATTTACAAATAGTTACAGAAAAATAATTAAAAGTTCACAAATCAAATCTGTATTTTAAGTAGCCCATTGTACGACATTCACAATAACTAAATACAAACAGTCCCAATTATACAGGACATACACATTAACCTAATATTTCAACTACCAAGCATTTCAATAAGCAAAATACAACAGAAAACATAAACAACTTAATTAACATGCTTCTTCATTCATTCCTTGAACTTGTGTTTACAGGGTCTGTCACAATTTAACAGGGAGGCAGTAGAGTACCTGGAAATGCAAAGTAACAAGAAAAAAGGGAAAGCAAGTCAGCAGTTCGAAACAGTTTAATCACAGCAGTAGAGAACACTAGCAGCCCCCAGATGCAAGAATTGATCCAGAAATTTGGCTAGAAAGCAACAAATAACCCAAGAGACCAGAAAACAGCTAAGACCCAACAGAGATTGTCCCAAACCAATACGCAAACAAGTTCCAAACCAAGATATGAGCAGAAAACTAAAGAGAAAACCCCACAATTGCTTGAAAACCAATGAAACAGTAGATTTTGTTGTTTTCTTCTAGGTATATTCCTTTTTTATTTGTATTTTTCTGTATTTAAATGCTAAACTAAACTGAAATTGAAAATGGAATCAAAAATCAGATTTGATCTTAGTGAGTTTTGAGCTAAAAATTCTAGACCCTTTTCACACGGCATTGGATGCCTTTATATAGCCAAGAGTTAGGGCAAACCTCAGATTTTTTTCTTTTCCTTTTTACCCCCTGCTCATTTTCACTTTTACCCCTAACTTTCTGACTTTGTGCCCAAGTATTCCATAAGTTTTTATTGAAATCTACACTGTAGCCCTATTCTAAGATGTTCTATACCCCTATAATTCATGTACTACCCTTTCTTCATTTCAGAATTTACTATTTTTCAATATACTGCAATTTTCCATCCTCTAACTGCCCCTAAGCAGTCTGAAAATTTCAATCTATCCTAACTGAACCCAAACCCTTTAACCCATTGTAAGAACTGAACCCTAGAATCTTACCCTAGTTATGGTTTTAATACTAGTTGAACTAATCCCCAGCTACAACCAATCCAATTAACCTATAAACTGATTAATACTACAGGGTTCAACATCAACACTTAAGGAATTTGCTAATCGAATTTTAAAATAACCCTAAGGGAACTGCACTTATCCAATAAAGATTTAGCGATTGATTATTAATCAACACTAAAACTACCCTAACAAATTGGAAAGAACTTGAATCGAAAGAAAAGAAGGGGATTCAGTCATAACACAAGACAAACACAACCTAAATTGAGCACGAAATTCAGAATAAATCAAAAATCCAAGATGAAAATAACTTGAACTAACAGAATAACAACTTAATTAATAATAATTACGAAACAATTAGGAACCAAACCTCAACAATGGAAGAGGGGATTGGGAGTCACAGGGATGAATTAATAAACTGACAATTGCTTATCCGAAAAGATGGTCGGAGAACAGAACGATAGAGACGAAGAAATCATAGAAAAGAAGACTAACAGAGAAAATCACCCTTGATACTTCATTCTGGTAAACTTATTGGAATCATAGTCTGATTAATGTCATCGGTCTATCTAATTAAAAATAAACCGACAACATTAACAAGAAAACGACTCGGCTTCACAAACTCGTCAAAGCAGGCTCGAACTGACAAACCCTAACTTAGACAACTCGATGAATTCTAGAGGGTTTTGAAGGTTTTTAACTAGATATTCAAGGTCAGGGGGGTCATGGAAGGGTAGGGTACGAATTTGGGAATTTTTGGAAAATTTTGCATCTGGGCCGGAATCTTTGATTCAAGATTCGAACAGCTGAAGAGTGATTCGAAGGATGATAATCATGGATTCAAAATGAGGGTGGTGAGGCGGTCTTGGGGTGTTACTTTGGTGGTGATTGGTGGACGGCGCCGCCAGCAGTGGATTGGGAATTTTAGGGAGGCGCCTCTAGGGTTCTTGGAGTTCTCTGATGGAGAATTGAGAGAGAGACGGGTTTGGGGGGGTAGGTCTTTAGGACAATTATATATCAAACATCCTAGGACATTCCTGTCTGTTGGATGTGATTTTCGACGGCCACGATTAACTCCCAAAACGGCGTCGTTTTGTTCTTGGTGAGGGACCGGGTTTGGGCGTATTTGGGCTGGATTGTGTCTGGGTGGGATTTTGATTGGGAAACATTGGGCCAAAATCAAAGAACAACCCAATTTCAAGGGCAAACTTTCTCTTTTTCCTTTTAATTAACTTCTTTCATTTTATTTTTTGTTTGATTTTTCATTTTACATATTTTTTCACATTTTCTGATTTTTATCCACAATACAAAAAAGATGAAAAGAATCTAATTATTTCCAAAATTAAACTAATTAATTCATAAAATTGATTAACGACTATTTTACGACAAATTAAACAATTAACAATAAAAATAAAAAAATGAACTATGTTTTGTGATTTTCATGTTTGTTCTAAAACAAGTTAACTTCTAATTGATCCTAATATATGAAATTACACCCTAAATACAAATACATATTTTTGTATTTTTTATAAATTATCTTGCACAAATAGAATGCAACATTTATCAGAAATGACACCAAAATTCACACAAAAAATTATAAAAATAAAGAAAAAATTATTTTATTCAAATTTTTTGGAATTATTCATATATAGGGCAAAAATCACGTGCTCACAGGCGGCCGTGGCCACGTCGAGAGGACACCTTCATGAGGGCGGGTAGGTTACGACCTTGTTGATCCAATCGGTTAACCTTATTAACAAATGGACGTACCATTTGTTGTTCATAAGTGGATTTATAAACATATGGTTTCGTTAATTATCGTGGAGTCAACTTTTGACTCATACATGTAACAACAACAATAATAAATCCAGTTTAATCTCACAAGTGAAATTTGGAAAGGGTAGTGTGTACATATTTTTCTTTTTGGTTAAGCTAAAAATTTCTATTTAACCAAGTATATATTTACATCCATCCGCTCCTTTGTCTCTAGATTCGGATCCTACAAAATTATCCTCTTTCTATCCTCGTTTAAGTTCCACAGCCGGAACTTACTATCTATGCTAACATGGATACCTATCTATCTTTGCTAATACTTCTCTCCATTTACAATATATCTCACCTCTAATATGTGTATGAAGTACAATTTCTCTAATTATCTCCGTACAGTCTCTCTTTGCTTGTTGGAATATTCTCAAGTTTCTTTCCAACCATATTTGATATACTGCTGCTGCAAACACATTTCCCACGACCTTCCAAAATTCTTTTCCGCTTCGTGTTCTTGATGTCATCCATTTAGTTTCCTCTTGCCAGCTTCCTATTTGTCTCGTTAGTCCAAACAGATTCAACAGTTTCTCCCATATGAACCTTGAGTATGAGCATTCGAAGAATAAACGTGCATGAGTCTCCTCCTTATTCCCCATTTGCTCAACCTGTCCACCGTTGCTAATCTCTGCTGCAAAGACATCCATAATATGAATTGGTGTCTAGGCATTAGTCCTTGTGTCAAGAACATTGCTTTCCAGTTGACCTTTGGATATTGTGGCAAAAGTGCAGTATATGTTTTACTGATTTGGTATTGTCCCTTCACTGTATATAATGCCAATTCTTTCACTCCACTAGTCATCCATTTCCTTGTATCAAATATCTTTCTTATCACCCAACTAGCTTGTTTTGGAGTCTTCATAGTTTCCAGCTCCTTCTGCTTCATATAATGGTGATGAATCCACAGCTTGTCCTTCTTTAGTGCAATTGATCATAGTAATTTTCCTATTGCTGCCTAATTCTATATTAAGAAGTTTATGACATTCAAACCTCCTACTGTTTTTTGGTCTGCAAATAGTGTCCCATGCTATTGGTGCCCTCTTCCCTTCAGTGCTTCCCTTCCATAGAAAGTTCCTGTAAATAGTAGTCACCATTTCATGAATTTTTTTTTTGGAATCAGGAACACTTGTGCCCAATAGCTTTGCATTTCAAACAGCACACTCTTAATAAATCGAACTATGCCTGCATATGACAAGATTCTTGATGTCCAACATTTAACTCATCCTGCTATTCTCTCCACTAGAGGCATGCACTGATTGATGTTGAGTTTCTTTGAGGATAGGGGAACCCCCAGGTACTTGAATGAAAATTCTCCATTGATTAGTTTCAGTTTCTGTAGAATGTTATCTCTCCACTGCTATTTCTGTGTACATATATTTTACCCCTACTCTATGTACCCTAAGGTGTATCCAGTGTAGAAGCTATAAGTGTTGGGATATATACTATTAACCATGCGTTTGGTTAAAATATAATATTTGTTATGAAATAATTATTTATTCAATTTTAATGAAGTTTTAAATATATCATACATTAGTTTGTGTCCTTTACTTATATAGTAGATGATTTAGTGTATAGAGTTTAGCTTATACACGAAAGATTAAATTATCGGTTCTTATAAGTATAAAGTTTGAATTCACAATTTAATGATGGAATTGGACAAACCATCATGGATTATTGTAGCACAAGATTAAATATAATTTATCTTGATTATGAAAATGGTTTAATTCTAACTTCTTGTGCTATGTATTAAATGGACCAGGTAAAGATAAATATTTTATACTAACTTAATAAAATAAACTCTCTAGCCATTAAATGTACTTATACTCTTAATTTTGATATAATTATATTAACTGCGTATATTATTATTGTTTATATTTTTTAAAAGGCGAGATTCTTTCGTGGGTTAATATACCTGGTAAATTAGATAATAATAATAATGTACACTGGCGAAATAATAGTTAGTTGATGGATTCCATGTCTCGGTTTAGAATTTGATGATACACCTTTATGAAAGCTTATAAGTTTTTATGTGTAAACTCGGCCGGTGAATTTTGTATCCGACACATGAAATAAGTTAAGCGGAAGTCTAAAGGAAATAATCAATAAATTAAATCGTCAGTAATTTTATTTAATTGATTAGTATCTGAATCTTAACATGGGGAGTTAAATAATATTTAATGGATAAATTTTAAAATTGAATAAGAGTGCAATTACGGATTTTTAGTGGAATAATTCGTAATTAATTATGGTGGATATTAATTTCAAAAGTTATAAATTAATTCCATAACTGGACGCCTTATTAATTAAATTTTGTAGTCCCTACTGTGCCTAAATAATAGAAAATAAAGGAATCTTTTTTTCTGGAGGAAAGGAAAACCTAACAGGTTTTGGAAAAGGGTTTCAACCCTTAAAAACTTGTGCTATAAATACATAAGGTTTTCACCTAGAGGGATGAGTCGAGATGGCCGAATTTCAGCCCTTTTCCTAGAAAATTTCGCCCATACAAAATTACTATTTCTAGGTATTATTTGGGTAACACAGTAGAAGACCATGAAACGCTTGGAGATCGTGATTGTGCAGGTGATGGAGATTTCATCGAATTGCTGTGCAATTGGAGGCTCACGAGATAGAGGAGCTTGGTTCATGCTTCAAGAGGTAACCCGTGAAATTTCATTTATGCTAGTTGTCTAGATTACATGTGATTTGGATACTGGGATTGCTTCCGCTGCATATAATAATCCAACAATAAGTTCAATTGAACCTATTGCTTTTGCTCATATCCTATATTTTTGCCTAAGAATTATTAAATATGTACAAATAATAAATTTTGAACCCATCAAATTAGATGAGAGATAGGATAGAGTTGTGTCCGTAAAGTTCAAATCCTAAATCCGTTTTTCTATATACCCATGTGTGCATTAAGTTATTTCACCAAAAAGTTGAATAACTACGTGTTTTTATCCTCTAGTTACGATTCTTGTATTGAATTATAACGATGTAACTGAATCATTCTTTCTACTATAAAGAAAAGAATAAAGTAATTGTTACATGGTTAACCTATATTCCTTGTTTCTTTCTCTCTGTCTAACAGAATTTGTAGCTTTCTCTTGAAGCTTAGTTTTGCACTAAAAAAATAATTTATAGTTTAAATTTTATGACATTCATGATTGTTAGAATTCTGTATTCAAAACTAGAAAATTAAAAGACGTAGTTTGTCGAAATCGAGCAAGCGACTATAACAGCGCGAGATTTGCTCTTTTCACAATTTTTAAGAGCTAGTAGAAGTGCTTCTATATATAAGCACAAGAATTTTCCTCTTCTTATCCAGTGAGGAACAAAGTTCCTTTGTAAAAGGGACTAGTTCAAAATTTAATGTCCCTTCACTTCTTTTCCCACCAATTTCCATTCACACCTACTTTTTGGTTTTAATTAAAAAATCCAACACTGATTCCCCTAAATATCTTTTTGTTCACGAGAAAATGAGGCATCCCTCTTGTTCGAACATTTCCATTTAAATGTCAACTAGCACACTAGAGAATATATAAATAAATTGAAAGTGAGGTACAAGATGCCAAAGAATATGTATTTGGTGATTCACTCTAGGAGGAGACCTTGAGCCCCTCCCATAAATTCAAGAATATGCAAAATTTGGCATTGAAATGACATAAAAGACGAAAAGAAGAAATATAAAGTAACCTTTGGCTATACTATATAGAAAAGTGAATCAAATTCTTCACTAACTTGAAAGGAATAATGAATTTTCACAAAGAAGGAAAAAGTGACTACCAATGTAGTAGAGCTGCTTTTGAAAAAATGGACCTTTTGTTTGTGCTGGTCTCACTAGAATATCACTTTTTTTTTAAAATTTTATGTACTATTTGTTGATAATGCTTTTATGAAGGAAAAAAAGTTGATAAAAATTCATTTGGTTTTGGCAGTATTTAAAAATCAAAAGCAAATGATGGAATAGGGCAATTAGAGAGTGACTTCTTCAAAAGAAAAAAGATGTACAAAAGGAAAATGTAATAACCTTAAGCTAAGATTTCTTTCTTACAAATTACTATTACTGCAGCTAAAAAGAGTAAGCAACAATAATATGAGTTTCCTACTTGAGGATCAATTTTTCCAACCTTTGAAAAGTTGGCATAATAATAAGATCAATGTTTTTATTTTGGTCTTGTTTGTTCTGAGTACACTCATGTACCAAGAAATAAAAACTAATTCTCTTTAATTAATTCATTGTTTGTTTCACACCAACTAAAAAGAAAGGGAATTAATTTCGTCTATTCTAGTTTCCCTTCCCTTTCTCTTCCTATATATTCGTAGTTTCTAAACATAGAGTTATGAATCTGCCTAGCTCGTGAGTAGCAACTAGCAACCCACGGGGTTGAAATTAAATCTGGCTTAATTGTCTTAATATTGTAATAGAGTTGGTAGCATTTTTAAAAATTATTTCAATGAATAAAATAAATCAACACAAAATTCTGAATATGTGAACTGGGATTGGGAAAGTCATACCATCTAAATTAATTTGTTAGTTTTCTCAGTGAAGTAAAGTCTTACCACATCATATTAAATTAATAGCACTATAAAATTAAAATAAAAAGGAAGCATTTTTTAGGAGTGTTTAGAAAAATAGTGAATATTCGACTTAATAACCACTTTGAGAAACATTGTAACTGGTCCAACAATGTCAAGAGAAATGAATGCAAGCTTCAAACCCAATCCAATATTTTAAATCTATTATTCATTTAGTTAATCTCTACCATTCATCAACAACAAAGCCCTCATACTATTCAAGATAAGATTAAGAGAGAATAAATGCAAGCATAATAATTGTAATTACTTCCACTATTAAAAAGCTAAGGTATTAGATCTCAACCTTGTCAAGTCAATTATATATCTTCTCTTGAATGAAAGAAGCTAATTCCAAAAGAGAAACATATATATATATATATATATATATATATACGTAGCAAAGGAATCGTTCCTTTAAGTGGAATAGAACGTCGTTTGTTTTTTCTTTCAAAAGGTTAATAACCTCAAAGTCGTTGAAATTCGGTGCCAAAAATGAAGAATAATACTATAAAAGCTCATGTCTTTCATTAGGTTTAAAAAAAGGCAGGTGAAAATTCATGTAAATTTTTGAAATATTCTTGGAAATTAACGGCAGTGACCGACGCAAAATTTTATGTAAATAATGTTGACCGATTATTAGAATACAAAGAAGAACCAAAAAATGGTAGAAATGACACGAGTTAACCATGTTAAAGGGCAGCAACTTAGAAATTAGTTAATACATTCTGAATTTAGTTTTTCAGTTCAATATTTCGTGATACAAAAGTTTTGAATTAGCCTGAAATAAAAAAATTTAGTTCGAAATTTCATGACAAGATAAGTACCGGCAAATCTCACCTTTCAGCCATACTTTACTTGGGCCAATAACGATGAATTTTTTGTATAATTTTCACTTGCAATTCTTGTATAAAACTATTCTAAATCTCCAGCAAATAACTTCAAACTTTGTATAAAACTTACTTAGACTATTTCTAATAACTTCAAACAATACCCACTCCAAATTTCTCACAAAATCAGAATCAAAATTTTAACAAGATTAGCATTAAAAAAGATGAGATTTTAGATTTCTCGTGCCTGTTTTTGCGTTTTGCAGTTGTGATAGGTATATATAAACTTGAAGATATACAAAATTAAAAAAAAAACAGAGAAGTGTTGGTTAATGAAGAATGCACGAATGAGTGTTGACTGACTAGGGAACTGATTTTTTTTAGCTTTGTTTGCATATTATTCTTTTTCATTAATTAAATTAAATATTTATGGGTAAAAAATAAGGAGAGAGCTACAATAGTGGTATGTAGGAATAAATGAGGTTGTTATAATTATTGAAAATGGGAAAAGAAAAGATCTTATTGATATTTGGCTACACATTTGTAAACTTGTAATTCGGCTAAAATAGTGCAAAATCAACTTATGAAGTGCATTATTCTGTAATTTTGTGGTAAAAATATAGGCGCTAGAAACTTTTTAGACCAATTTTTAAAAGTATATAGCATTTTAAGAGCTCATTTGGACATAAGTATGTTTCCTTTTTGGAAGTTTTTTACTTTTTTCGGAATCAGTGTTTGGTTATAAATTGTTAAATTTTTATTTGAAAATGCATTTTAAAATTTATTGAAAATTTGAAAACTCCAAAATACTGTTTCAAAATTTTCAGTCGTATTACTCACAAAACATCAAAACAATCCAAAATTATATTCATGTTCAAACACAATTCTAATTTTTTAGTACCATTTTCATTTGAATTTTTTTTCACTTTTTTTTGGAATTTTACAATTCTTATGTCCAAAGGCCCACTAAAATTCATTGAAAAGTATCCACCTTTGATGTGGAAAAATCATGAAAATGTCATGAATTTTAAAATTAGTAATAAATTCGGGACACTGTCGAGATTATTAAAATCCATGGTAGTGTCTTGGATTTTTAGTTTTTAAAAAAAAGTGAAACTCTATGATAGTGTCCCTGCTCTCGTCCGTGATACTGTCATGAAATTTTTCTTTTGTAAGAATTACGTCCCATGTCACTTGGCTCAACAGTCTAACTGAAAATGATCCAAATTTAAAGTCGTTACGTTGTTTGGTTTGGGTTGTACATGACCTCAAAGAATCTTTTCTTTATTTAGCCCATTATTCGATATTCAGTTCCTCGACGGTCTATAACACACCTAAGCTTCTTGATATCTCTCTTTTATGTTCATTATACCTTATCATATAAGCGCACTTCAACTCCAAAAGCGAAACTGATCTTTGAACAAGATTTGAAGTTGTTCAATTACAAATTTGCCTCATGCTTGGTGCTAGGTTTAGTAATCTTTTTGTTCAAGTGTATATAATCATAAAACCTCCATTATTGGAGCTCAAGCTTCTCAAATCTGAAATTTGATTGAATAAAAAAGACTCCATTGAAGCCTGAAGATTTAAGTTTGAACTTATCTGAGATTTGAGTTTGAAAGCACACTCAGATCTAAGATTTGAGATTAATTTTGAAATAGGTGTTATTGGGTTTGCTTGAAAATATGATTGGGTGTTGTTCTAATTGATTGAAAACATCAAGAGGAGTTCAAAGTTTAAATTTAAAGTGATTTTCTTTTTTATTATCTTAATAACTGGATCGAACTGAAGAATCCAAATCCATTTTAAACGAGACAAACATAAGAGGAAGAAAGACCGCTCAATAAATGAAATTGCCTTTGGAGCAGATTTGAACTAGATTTAAGTCAAATTCCAGTAAAGACAGAAGAAAACCCGTGAAGCTCCATTAATAGAATTCATTTGTATAATATTGTATAATAGTGTATATGAGTATGTAAATATCTCATATATACTAATATACCAAGTCGACAAATTATTTTCGGTTATTTGGTGGATTACTAAATTCTTCTTCTTAAAATCGAGGTATAATTGTGGCTAAAAGATATTTTCTCTATAAATGTATTATAATTGTTGTTTATACACAATTATACAACATAAATACATTGTTCAAACATTATAAATATAAATATATATATATATAAATATATTGTATAAATATGTATAAGTATGTATAATTATATATGTACCAGTGTATAAGAATGCAGAAAGAAGAAAATTAAATTTTGTATGTTTTCTTACTTTTTCTCGAGCTAGACAACCTCCTTTATTTGATTTTAACTCATTCTCTATTTTAGATTAAACTCTATTAGAGGCACCATTGAAGGAAAAAAATAAAAAAATTAGAATCTAGCAATGATGTGTGTATTGGAAAGAACCATCTGTTACACCGTTGACAAGGCAAAAAGCTTCAATATTGATTTTTATTTATTTTTCAATATTTGAATGTATATTTTGCTAATTATTTAATCGTGTTCTTTACTTTTGTATTCATATACTATATATTTAATAACAATATAATTGAAACCCAGCAAATTCTCTACCTCCGACAAAGGAAAAAAAGCTACCAATTCTTTTTTTTCTTTCTCTTTTCATATTTAAATATATTTTTATAAATTATATCATAAAGTTATTGGTAAAACACCAATTTTGGTAGAATATAAATATAAAATCTCTCTTCAATAATAGAAATATTGAATAGCATTAATCGCAACAATTGTTGGTTGCGTCATAAAATAATGGATTTTTCGGATTTGGGCCTATTGTCTTTGGGCTATAGATTTGCAAAGTTATAACTAGGCTACTCAGTTGCAATGTGTGTGTATAAGTTGTGCTTATGTGCAATTCTCCCTTTTGCTTTCTAAAGCTCGAAATCCATATTATTGTTATGGTCCCATGGTGTGACGACCCGGCCGGTCGTCTTCGGAATTTATGCCCCGTTTTCCCATTAACTATTTCCCCTAATTTTATTTCTGCTATTTTGGTTTTTCGGGATGTTCGGTAATAGAATTCGGAGTGTTTTGGGACACTTAGTCCCTAAATAAGAGCTTAAGTGTTGAAAAAGGATATGTAATCAGAATAGTGTCAAGACGACCTCGGAATGGAAATCTGATGGTTCCCTTAGCTCCGTTAGGTGATTTCGGGGTTCGGAGCATGTTCAGAATGAATTTTGGATGTCCGTAGCTCATTTAGGCTAGAAATGCCGAAAGTTAGAATTTTTAAGTTTTCGGTCCGTTAGTGAAGTTTTGATATGAGGGTCAGAACAGATTTCCGGAAGTTTCTATAGCACCGTCATGTCATTTGGGACGTGCGTGCAAACTTTCAGGTCAATCGGACGTGTTTTGGTTAGGTTTTGAGTCCAAAGAGAATTTGGTTAAGTTTTCAAAATTTTAAGTTCAAATCATTGATTAAATTGTGTTTCCGGCGTCATTTTAGGTTGTTTGAGGATTGATACAAGTTTGAATGATGTTAAGGGATAGGTTTGTAAGATTGGTTGAGGTCCCAGGGGCCTCGGGTGTGTTTCGGATGCTCGACGGGTTGGTTTTGGAGTTTTTGGATGAAGTTCATGTGCCGCTTCTGTTGTTTCCACTTCTGTGGCTTGGGGACCGCAGAAGCGGCCTCGTAAAAGCTCCTCGGAAGTCGCAAAAACGGAAGGGGCTCTGGGCCAGGAGACCGCAGAAATGGTAGGCTTTTCCGCGGACGCGGGGATCGCCTTCGCGATATATGTCTGCAGAAGCGGAAATTGATATTTTATGTGAAATTGCTGGAACGGCTATTTGACCGCGAAAACAGGACCGCAGAAGTGGTCCCTGGATCCGCAAAAGCAGAAATAACATTAAAGAAAAAGGTTTATCCGAGGCTTAAATTTCATAAGTTGAAAAATCAAAAGAGAGCTCGGACCAAGGCGATTTCGAGTGAGTTTTGAAGAAGAGATTATTGGGTAACGTTTCTACGATCCTTTCTAGCTTTAACCCATTATTTAGTTTTTAAATTCATCTTTTAAATTCAAATTAAGGTCCAAAAATGGAGGAATTTGAGTAGAAGTTCATTGACTAAACAATTGGGACTTGAGTGAGCATTTGACCTCCGATTTGGGAGATTTTTATGTGGTTAGACTCATGAAGTACGAGGTTTCTGAAAATGTAAAACTGATTCGATTCCGAGATGTTGGCCTGAGGGGCATTTTGGATATTTTACCTATTTTCGCGCCTTAGCTTTTATTTTAATAGCGTAATTAGTTACTTGCGATGTTATTTATAATATGTAATTGGTTTGAATAGATTGAACCACTCGGAGTGGGATACTCGTGGCAAGGACGTTGTTTCTTAGCGATTTTGTACCAATTCGAGGTAAGTAGCTTATCTAACTTTGTAGGGGGGACCTCTCCCCTTAGGATATCTTTGACATTGTTTAAATGCCTTGTGCACGAGGTGACGGGCGTGTACTTGTGCTAGTTGTTGAAATTCACCTTACTTGACTTATTTAGACTGTGTTTTTTCACATACTTAATTGCTACAAAAATGAAGTTTCACTTGTTTTGACTTAGGAAAAGCATGTTAGTAACTTATTTGCTCTAATTGACTAAACTGCAATATCTTCTTCTCTTGGGAAAGCATGTTAGTAACTTAATTTCCCTATTTGACTAAATTGCAATAGTTGTCATTCTTGTGAAGCATGTTAGATTTCTCGATTTTACTTGTTGCTCGCATTTCGCTTTCTTTCCGTTAAATATTGGTTTATTGTGGTGTATTTTATATTGGGACTACAGTACGTCATCCCGGGAGTTTCCCCTGGTCGTGTTTTGTTCCGAGGTTTGGAAGTGCCGGATACCAAGAGATCCCTAGCACTGGATTATATAACTCGCGGATACTAACAGATCCCCACTGCAGGACTGATTAATTGGAGGCTACCAAGAGATCCTGGGGATAATTGGAGATCCCTTGCATATGTGATGAAGATACTGGGAGATCCTCAGGATACTTGGAGATCACTCGTGTGTATGATGAGGATACCGGGAGATCCTTGGGATACCAAGAGATCCCCGATGACAATAGCCTGTAACGATTGTTCTTGTTTTGAAGAATTGCAATATATCCTATTCCGTTCTTCTTATTGTTTGTTAGATATTCGAGGCTTACGTATTTCTTACTGTTACTTCATTTCAAATTTATTCTTATATTTATCTCAGTAGGGGCCTCGACCTTTCCTCCTCACTACCCAACCGAGGTTAGGCTTGGCACTTACTGAGTACCGCTGTGGTATACTCATGCTACTCTTCTACACACTTTTGTTATGCAGATCCAGGTACATCCGGCCAGGCATATCGTTAGTGAGTTCGGATCTTGCTACCGGAGACTTGAGGTATACTGCTGCGTCCGCAGACGAGAGAGTCTCCATCCTTTCTATCTTAGTTAGCAGTACTGTTCCTTATTATTTCCGTTGTACTAGACTCTTTCAGAAATCAGAGTTGTATATACGTTTCTCTTAGACCTGTGTTGCCCGTGGGATTCCAGGTTTTGGGATGTTATTTCAGAAGTGGTGTGTGCAGTGTATGTGCCAAGCGACACCGTATACATTTCATGTTCTATTTAGCATTTAATATTATTTTGTTTCAGCAATGTGTTAAGGCCTACCTAATCGCGAAGACTGGGTGCCGTCATGACAGGTTCATGATTGGTGAACTAGGGTCGAGATACATGGATTTCAAAAATTGAACTTTTTCACTAATTTTAAAATTGTAGCAATTTTTTAATTACAAAATTTGAAAAAAAATGGCTATACTAGAAGTTTACCCCATAAGTCCACCACTTTCAACAATTTGTAAAGGCCTAATGGGCAGAATATTCACAGTTGGGCTACATCTTAATACTGACCACCATTCCTCAAAGTAAAAATGACGTGTAGTAACTACTAGTTAAGGGTGACTTCAATTTTTATCCATTAATTATAACGCTCAGTAAAAATAGTCATTACTAACAGGAAAAAGATAGTTCACTCTTTCTTCAATGCTTATATTCCCAAACCTCTTGTTTTTTTTATTTAGAAGAGGAAAAATTTGAGAGCGAATATTTCAGGGCAAGTTTCGTGTGTTCTCCGTATCTGTACCATCCTAGCATGCAAACGAGTTGCAGTTAATCTTTCTCCTTCTTCATCTTCTCTATCATCTTCTCTGAATCGAACGATCGAATTTGTAATTTTTTTTGTTTTATGCAGTTTTTCTCTATATGTGTAATTGCGATAAATGCCGTGTCAAGTATGTGTAAAATTTCAAAAACGATCATTATAAGTTGATTCAGTATCGGAAAAGTAGCGTATTTTTGTGATGCTGTTACTCAGAAATCTTTGGTGTTGAAATGTAAAATGGGTTTGTGGTTGATTCAATATATTTTATTATGTAAGGATATTTCATAAAAATAGTCGTAGAAATTCATAAGCTTACTGTTTTTATGAATTTTTAGTTAACTATGTTCATGAAAGATAAGGACCAAACGACATTAACTTTTGAATTTGGAACTCAAAGTTAATGGCTGAGTGTTGAACTTGAAATTTGAAGTTAAGTACCAAGTGTCCTTAGCTTTGAAACTTGAACTTTGAAGTTCAGGACCAAGTGTCTTAACTTTTCAACTTGAAACTATAAGTTAAGGATTGCCTGTCTTTTACTTTTTAACTTGAACTTGAAGTTAAGGACCTAGTGTCCTTAATTTTTGAATTTGAAACTATAAGTTAAGGACTGCATATTCTTAACTCTTTAACTTGTAACTCTAAGTTAAGGACTAAGTGTCCTTTACTTTTGAACTTGAAATTCAAAGTTAAGGACTGCATGTCCTTAACTTTTTAACTTGAAACTTGAAGTTAAGGACCAAGTGTCCTTAACTTTTGAACTTGAAACTATAAATTAAGGACTCATATTCTTACCTCTTTAACTTTTAATTCTAAGTTAAGGACTAAGTGTCCTTAACTTTTGAACTTGGAATTCAAAGTTAAGGACTGCATGTCCTTATCTTTTTAACTTGAGACTTGAAGTTAAGGATCAAGTGTCCTTAACTTTTGAACCACAAATTTGAAGTTCAAGACCTAATGTCCTTAACTTTTCAACTTTAAACTTTAAGTTAAGGACTGCTTGTCCTTAACTTTTTTACTTGAAACTTGAAGTTAAGGACCAAGTCCCTCAACTAACTGTAAGTCCTAATCTTTATTTTCTTTTTCCTTCTTTGTAGTGTGATAACAGAAGGAGATCGTGTGTTCATATTTGATGTTTGGTGTAATTTTATGGTGTATCGAAACGGAGATTTACAGTATATGAAAACAATCAAAAGTTTTTTGTCAAACAGGCAGTGGGAGAAGTTGAGGGATAGTATTTTTGGCAAATTCTTTCGATTACAAAGTGTGAAGTTCTTTGATAAACTTATTCACTATATATTGCTTTCAGAAATTGTAAATAATGACCCTGATTCGATGACATTCAAGGTTATTGACCTTGAAATTAAGTTTACATGTGAACTTTTTCATATAATTACTTGTTTGAAGTGTTATTGATCACCGGACATCAAAGGTTTACATGAAAAAGAGAATAGGCTTTTGAAAGTCTATTTCCCCGGAAAGGATATAGTTGAGTTGGGTGGTTTGTTTAATTTTATCACTAGTCACCCACATGGTACAACTGCAACATTTGTAGGCAGCGATGATGATATTGTGAAGTTGGCAATAATTTATTTTGTTGAATCTGTTTTGATGGGCAAGCAGAAGAATAGGAATATGTCCGAGTAGATAATGAAAATTGTAGACGATGATGAACTCTGCTCTTCTTTCAACTGGGGCACTCTTTCTTATGAAATATTATTAAAATTATTGAAGAGTTGTTTGAAGCTGAATGAGAATGAACTGAAAAAGAGAAAGACAAGGATAGTTACACTATACTTGGCTTTCTTTTTACCTTTTGTCTTTGGATTATGGAAGCAATTCCAATTTTCCAAGAAAAACAATTTGTGAACTTCCAAGAATCTGGTTATCCTCGAATGTTATGTTATTCGGAAATAAAATCTCCGCGGTTTGATTCTATGTGTAAAAAATACTTCCACAATGAAAATGTAAGTTAATCTAATTACTAGCTATTTTTTTATTTATTTGTTTTAGTTCTGAAAACTTATGTTTATTTTTTGTTATATAATAGTTGTATGATGTGACGAACTGACCCGTCATCTCATGTGTTATTGTCCAATTTTCCCCATGTTATGCTTCTTCATGTTTCATTATCGGCATTTGGTGTGTTAGAGTTGAGTTGAATTGGTTTTGGAAGGAAATGAGACACTTAGTCTCTTTAAGGAAGGTTTGGTTTGGAAACGTCAACCGGATGTTGACTTATGAGATAGACGTCTCGGATGTGATTTTCGGTGATTCAGTTAGCTTCGGGGGATAATTTGTGATTTAGGAGTGTGATCGTAATTGAGTTTGGAGGTCCGGTGTAGAACTAGGCTTGAATTGGCGAAGTTTGCATTTTGGTGATATCCGATTGATAGGTGAGATTTTGATTCGAAGGTCGAAATAGAATTTCGAGAGTTGCAATATCTTCGTTAGGTGATTTGGGATGTGTATGCAAATTTTCAGACGATTCAGAGGTGATTTGGTTGGGTTTTTGATCGAATGCGAGTTCCAGAAGAATTTGAAGAACTTATGCTTGAACTTGATGAGAATTGATGATTTTTGTGTTGTTGGATGTGTTTTTATGATTGGAAAAAGTTTGAATAGGGTATTGGACCATTTTTTGTACTTTTGGTTGAGGTCCCGGGGGCCTCGGGGTAATTTCGAATGGCTATCGAGGTAAAATTTGAGTTGAGGAATTGCAGGTTGCAGCTGGCACATGGTATTTTTGCTTATGTGGAAATGGACCCCAGAAGCGGTTCCGCAAAAGCGTGAGGAGGGTCGCAAAAGCGGCTTATGGCCTGGTAGGGTAGTTCTGCAGAAGCGGAATCTTTTTTGCATAATCGAGTCCACAGAAGCAGACAAGCTGTCGCAGAAGCGATTTTTTCCCGGAGGTGAAGATCCGCAGAAGCGGACAATAACAACAGAAGCGGTTGCACGGAAGCGGGCATGGGGACTGCAAAAGCGGAAACCCCTGATGCCAGAAGGGTTTTATATTCATTTTTGTTCCGCGAGGCTTATGTTATTTCCACCATTTTGGAGCAAGTTTGAGAGCTCTTGGATGGATTAGAAGGGAGATTTCGATTGGGGGTGATTAGAGATTCGACGCGCGTGGAGGCTTATTTGAGGGGCAAAGGCATCACGAGCTAGAGATTTCATCGGTTCGAGGTGAGTAATGCTTGTAAATGATATCCTGAGGATGAAACCCAAGATTTGCACACCATAGTGTTTTATTGAGGTGACTTGCACGCCGGATAACATGCATGAGGTAGAGCACCACTGGGGATTGTGAGTTGGTCCGTTCCGAGAGATGTTTTTACTGTGTTTTCTACTTGAACTAAGTTGAGAATCATCCTTATTTTGATTGATTGCTACATTTGGGGGCTTCTTGCCATTTTTTTTAATCTTTCAGGGATTGATATCACCGCGTTCGCATATTTTTCATATCATTTGATCTCGGTCCAAGGTTTTAAATAGTGTTTTTAAAACTTAGCTATCTTTCTAAGATTTGAAAACTCAAATGTTATTTCTAATTAATATTTCAGGCTGAGAACAACTGTTCTACAAATGCCCAAGGGGCTTATGATCATTTATGGACTGAGCATGGATCGGGTTGAGCGCCGCAGCAGTGATTTTGGGCCAGTGGTAACAATGGCACTGTAATACGCATTTTGGTCAGGTAACAATGACAGACCACTCAGGTAAAAATGGCTGACATGTGGTAACAATGGCACTATAATACGCGTTTTGGTCAGGTAATAATGACTTACTAGTAAGGTAACAATGACTGACCATGAATTAATTGATGCCACGAGATGGCTTGATATTGCGCTTGGGCTGTAGGAGCCCCTCCGGAGTCTGTACATAACCACCGTGAGCGCCGTCGATGTTAAATATATGGAGGGATCGGGCTGCACGCCGCAGCGGGTACCAGAGTGTACCGTCATATGCATTGCATTGCACTCATGCATTTGTCCCTATTTGAATTATTTGTCATGTAATTTCAGTACTCTCATTTCATTGGCTTCCATGTGTCACGACCCTAGTTCACCTATCGTGAATCTGTCATGACGGCATCCAGTCTTCACGACTAGGTAAGCCTAACACATTGCGGAATTTAACAACCTTTATGAAAATAATAACAAAATACTGAATAACATAAGAAATGTATAGATTTGCCGCCTGGCACATACACTTCAACACAAAATACTGGAACAACCTCCAAGACCCGAAAACCCACGGGCAAACACAGGCTATAGAAAACGTACAACCTCTAAACACCAGAGTAGTCTAATACAAGAGAACGGAATAACAACTAGCTAACTATAGGCAGAATAAGAGGGAGACTCTCCGATATGCGGGTGCGGGAAATGCATACCTCAAGTCTCCGAGTATAGCTCCTAGATCACTGTTAGTGCACTCGACCATAAGTACCTGAATCTGCACAAGAAAAACATGCTCAGAAGAGGCATGAGTACACCACGACGATACTTAGTAAGTGCCAAGCCTAACCTTGGTTGAGTAGTGACGAGGAAGGTTAGGGCCCTACTGAGAATAAACATAACAACAATAATGAACAATGTAAGGTAGAAAATAAGCAGGAAAACAATAATAAAATAGGATAGAAGCTGCAAGTCAACGATAATTAAGCTAAGTAAAGAAAATAACACAACCAAGTATCACTCAATATCAGGATGCCATATGGAGCTCCGGGAATTGAACCCGTAGTCCATTTTACCAATGTTGAAGGATCTCCCAGGAATTAAACTCGTAGTCCATTATACCAATATCTGAGGATCTCCCGGGAATTGAACCCATAGTCCATCATACCAATATTTGAGGATCTCCCGGGAATTGAACCCGTAGTCCATCATACCAATATCAGAGGATCTCCGAGAATTGAACCTGTAGTCCATCATACCAATATTTGACGATTTCCCGGGAATTGAACCCGTAGTCTATTATACCAATATCAAAGGATCTCCCAAGAATTGAACCCGTAGTCCCAATAGTAAACACATCACAACACTTTAAAAATGTACAAACGCTAAGTAAGATAACAGGTAGAATTCAAAGTTTAGCATGCTTCACGAAGAGCAGATATTGCAATTCAGCCAAGTAGAACAAGTAAGCTAACTAACATGCTTTCCCTAAGCTAAAACAAGTGAAATTTGCATTTATAACAGTTAAATACGTGAAAAATACAGTCTAAATAAGTCAAGTAAGGTAAATTTTCAACAGTTAGCACAAGTACACGCTCTTTACCTCGCGCACATGCCTTTTAAACAACAGTCAAGATATCTTGAGGGAAGAGGTCCTCACACAAAGTTAGACAAGCCACTTACCTCGAATCGGTACAAAAATCGCTAAGAAACGATGCCCTTGCCACGAGTATCCGACTTTGAGTGGCTCACATCTATTCAAACCAATTATATATTGTAAATAACATCGCCAGTAACTAATTCCACTGTGAAAATTAAAGCTAAGGCGCGAAAAAAGGTAAAATGACAAAAGTACCCCTCGGGCCAACGTCTCGGAATCAAATAATTTTCATATTTTCAGAAATCTCGTACTCTCACGAGTCTAACCATGTAAATATCTCCCAAATCGGAGGTCAAATGCCCCTTCAAATCCTCACAATTAGGTCTAAGAACTTTACCCCAATTTTCATTCAAAATCTGAAATTAAGGGTTGAATTCACGATTAGATTAGTGGGTTTTAGTCATAAGGGAGTAAGGAATCGTTACCCAATCGTTGTTTCTGAAAAGCCGTAGAAAAATCTCCCAAAATCGAGCTCTCTAGCTTGAGTTTTTGTAAAAATGGAAGAAGGCTTCGTTTTTGAAATATATCTACTAGTCAGGTATTTGTACTTCGCGAATACGGAGGAAGTCTCGCGTTTGCGGAGAGGAAATTTTCAAGGCTGGAAAAATGGCCTTCGCGAACGCGGAGGAAGGGCTACGAACGCAAAGCGTTGGGGCTGGACCCTACGCGAACGCGATGGGCTTCACACGAATGCGTAGAAGGAACTGAAGGGGGTCCAGAGCTTGGCCTTCGCGAACATGGAGGCTGGAACGCGAACGCGGAAGAGTGACTAGCTGAGCTTCGTGAATGCGGGGTGAGGGACGCGATCGCGATGAAGGGGAAAGGCAAAGCTTCGCGAACGCGGGGGATTCTTCCCGAACGCGAAGAAGGAATCACTGACCTGTAATTTTCTGCTGCAATCTCAAACTCCAATTGCTCCGTTGAGCATCCGAAACACACCCGAGGCCCGGAGACCTCAACCGAACCTACGGACATATCCCGTAATTTCATTTAAACTTGTACCAATTCTTAATCCACCTAAAACAACGTCGGAAACTCGAAACCAATGATTTAAACCTAAAAAGTGGCCAAATTTTGATTACTTTTGAAATTGGACTATTTTTAAACGGCCGGTTGTTAATCTGCTATTTTTGAATTTCTCCCATAATCTCCCTTCAATCACGCTTTGGCGTCTGCCCAGTATCAAAATTTTGAAACATCTCAAAAAAAAAAAAAAGACTTCATAAACATTGGTTTTCCCGACTGATGATACAGAATATACACAACTAACTAGGGATCCCCTTTACACGCTCAGTCAGTAGAAACTTCATAAACCTTTCCCTATTTCAAGCTGCTACAAAAGGTAATACATTTCTGTGACACTAACTAAAATTTGGTTTTCTACCTTCGTGTTGTACTTTGAACTGGTACTAGCCAGGATGGAGGAATGCGAAAATTCTAGGAATTGAACTCTTATCTGTTCAATAAAAGAAAGATGAATCAAAGAAATATTGATTTATGAAAGAAACAGTTAAAAGATATCGTAAGATGTATTGCAATGCCTTGCAACAAGCTTGTTATTTATATAGGTAAATAATGTATTAAAGTCGTAAAAATAAATTTGATACAACTAATTATATATTATATAATGTATTTATAATTTATCTACAACTTTTATATATTATTTATACACAGTTATATACAATTACAATATCACACAACTGTGACGAACCAAAGGGTCATCACTTGTTTTTTTTTTCCTTTTTCCGTGCTATCGAGGCCTTAAAAATCTCACTTTTAGTCGCCTAGATTTGTGTGTGCAGTCCGGCGCATGGCGGGAAAGCTTATATGTTAAATTCTGTGAAAATTGTTAAAATTTGGCTTTAAAATGATTAAAGTTGACCTTGGTCAATATTTTGGGTAAACGGTTCCAGACCCATAATTTGACGGTCCTGAGGATCCGTAGAAGAATATGATACTCGGGCGTATGCTCGGAATCAAAATCCGAGGTACTGAGCCGAGAAATGAATTTTTGAAAGAAACTACTTTTCTGAAATGAATATAAAATTTTAAATGAAAACGGATCAGAAAGTATTGGTATCGGGCCTGTATTTTGGTTCCCGTGCCCGGTACAGGTCTTATATATGGCTTAAATATATTTATAATTTGGTTGAAATCGGATGCCATTCGGCGTGCTTCGAGCCTAAATATCTAAAATTGGAAGTTTAAGAAGTTAGAATGAAAAATGATTATTTTGAGGTTTGATTCTTCATTTATGATGTTAATTTGGCGATTTGATCGCACGATTAAGTCTGTATGAGGTTGCTGCGTTAGTGTGTGTGTTTGTTTAGGAGCCCAGAGGGCTCGGGAGTGTTTTCTAAGGTGTTCGGGGTGGTTGTGAACTTAGGAGATGTAGCAGATTTTCTGCAATTTTTGCTCAGTTATTTGCTTCTTCGCATTCGCGTACCAGTGGGCTTTCCCTTCTTCACGTTCCCAGACGAGTCCCCGCGTTCGCGTAGCCTTGTTTCCCCCATTACCGCGTTCGCGAGCTCCCCCTCACCTTCGCGTATGGGCGAATCCCGGACCCTAGTTCATCCTTCTGCGAGTTCGCAAAGCCTTCACTCAATTACCCTTCGCGAACGCGGCTCTCTTCTCGCGAACGCGAAGGCCATTTTTGCCAAGTGATTTTTAAAGTTTATAAACAGACCAGTGACGGGATTATTCCCAAATTTTACACGAGCTCTTCTTCTCCACAGCCCTTAGGCAACTTTTAGAGCAATTCTTCACCAAAGTTTCTTTGGTAAGTATTCTCTAACTCATTTTCTTCATTTTATAATGACGAGCTCTGGGGGTATATGATTTTCTGCTCGTACTCTGTCAAATTGTAGTAAAGTTTATGATATCGTCCCACAGATATTGGAATCACCTAGGCTATGGATTTGTATTGTCTTTGTCACTATTTGAGAGAATCGGATTGGTAAAAAGAGAGTTGTTGAAAAAATAGTAAAATAAAAATAATAAATATTTTAATAATTTTATAATAGAAGATAGATGTTGGCATACTTTGAATTAGCAAGATAAAACCATTATAATAAAATGAAAATTTTATTACTTATTTTTTGTTTAATGAAATGATTGTTTATTTCTAATTCAACCAAATCACATAAAAGTAATAAATTAATAACACCTCTTTCGATTAGTATAGTCAATTGATTAACAGTGAAACAAAGACCTTGTTTAAAGAGTGACCACTTATTTCTAAGACATCACTCCACATAACAACAATATATAAATAGCACCGCTCGTGCTTAATGTTATTAATTTATTGACAGTTAGTGATATTAAATAATAATTGACTAATAACACATCTTTCATACTCCTGACCCGGGGTTGGGTGATGCTTGGCAGGGCTATTCATAGATGATTTGTGTATTGGATTGTGTCTCCCTTATGGTAGTTATTTATGGTAGTTATTGTCTGATATTATTGCACGCTATTTTATTTATGGTTCGTATGTTTAGATAATTATTTACGATATTTCTGCTGGTGATACTAATGCTCTTTAGTCTTTATTTTTATTTTTCCTTTCCTTCACTGAGCCGAGGGTCGATTGAAAACAGTCTCTCTGCCCTTTCGGGTAAGGCTCGTTTACATATTACCCTCCCCAGATCCCACTGTGTGGGACTATACTGGGTAGTAATTGTTGTTGTTGTAATAACACCTCTTTCGATTAGTATAGTTAACCAATTAATGTAATGGTTTCAAATAAGAATTATCTTAATTGAGTACACCAAGTGAGAAAAAGCCTCTTTCGATTAGCCTTTTCTAAATCAATAAACTTGTTTAAATTTTTCTCTTCTCCCGAATAATAAATAAAATAACAAGATAAAGATTTTAGTAATTGATATAATTATATCAAATAAATAAAATAATCAATATCAAATACTTTGATGTGTAATGATGATAAAGAGAAAATCTCAACATAAGAAGATAATAAAATTAAGATAATTATTATAACATTTTTATAGCTTCATCTAGTATCCCAACCAAAGAAAATTACCCCATTATGGAGAAAAAATAAAATAGAAAAATTCCTACAATAAGAGAAATAACTTTTGAAACAAAAACAAAGCTATTTAAAATTGGTGTTCTCAGCACAACAATTGTTCTTTTTCCGCTGAAAAGTCATGCCTATTTATAGGATTCTAAGGGATGTCATCCTTGGATTAGGGATGACATCCCTAGCTCTTAAATCAATTTCTTCTATGTGCTTCTTTCCACAGATGACATCCTTAGAATTGAGGATGACATCCTTGGCCTTTTTGCTGTATCTGCTTGAATACTCTTCTTTCTTCTCTTTTCCTGCAACATATATTAATAATTTGTACAAATATTGAACAAAAAGTCATTTCTATAAATAAAGTAAAACATATATAATATATATTTATCATCTAATATCATTTATCGAATTCCTAGACCTAAATCATGCAGTTTATGGTAAGAATTGGGGGAAAATAGTAGAATCAGGGTTTTTCGAATTTCTTTGATTTAGACCCTCGTTTTTAGGGTCAAATTTGAAAATAAATTGCATATTCGGGCTCGTGGGAGAATGGGTGAATGGTTCGAACCTCGGGTTTTGACCAATCGGGCCTGGGGGTCGATTTTTGAAATTTTGGGAAGAAGGCTTAGAAATCCATATTTAGTTTTTGGATTTAGTTTGTTTAGCTATAATTAATATTGTAAAGTCATTATTTCATAGATGTGACTTAGTTGGAGCCGAATTCGAGCGTTAAAGCTATACTAGAGGCTTGAGCTGAGTTTAGAGCATTCGAGATAAGTGTTTGATCTAACTTTGGTTTGAGATAATATGATTAGAGTATTATTTGTTAATTGCTAAATGTTGAGTACAGTGTATAGGCATGGTGACGAGTATCTATAAACTGGAGTCAAGCATGACCGTGGGTCCTTATTTGTATTTATTTGGAGTTCGGTAGTGACTCTTCCTTTTTTAAATAATGAATTCTATATAATGTGAAGGGTATGAATAGGAAATGTGATTTGTAAACTCCTTGGAGCCTTGGTTCGATTTCTGACTTGATTAGAAAATAATAAATGAACGGAAGCGAAAGAGATATAATTATTCCTTTGCCGGGGCGTGTAAGTTATTGTTGTTGCTCCCTTGCCGAGAATTAACTGCTTAATTGTATTCTCCCTTGCCGGGATAGTTGAATAATATTTGTTCCCTTGCCGGGACACTATTATATATTATAAAATAGGATCTGTGGCACGTCGACCACTTATATATTATGAAATGGGATCATGTGGCACACCGACCACTTATATATTATGAAATGGGATTGTGTGGTACACCGACCACTTAGATAGATTATGATATCTGATGTTGTTTTGTTGTTTACTTCTGATAGGTCTTTTTCATCCGTATTTCCCCTAAGCATGTCCCTTCCCCACTTTAAAATGTATTTTCTGCCATTATTTCGTTGCACTTGTATATATATATATATATATATATATATATATATATATATATATATATATATATATATATATATATATATATATATATATATATATATATATATATATATTTATATATATATATATATATCTCCACAGGTTATTTTTGGTAGTTCCTATCTTGCCTCATCACTACTTCTCCGAGGTTAGGCCAGGCACTTACCAGCACATATGGTCGGTAGCACATATGGTCGGTTGTGTTGATGCTACACTTTGTGCATCTTTTTGCACAGATCCAGGAGCATACTTTTGACCTCAGCATAGGATTGATCGGGACTTGACTTCAGTCCCGGAACTTTCGAGGTAGCCTTGCCGACGTTCGCAGGCCGGAATCCCTTTCTATGTTATTTAGTTTGTTTTTCCTCTTAGTGGAACAAACATTTGTACTTCTATTCAGACTTTATATTTAGCACCCATTAGATGTTCGTGACTTAGTGACACCAGATCGGGGTAGATTTGTACTTAAACGTCCGCACTTGCTTCTAGTTATTTATGTTTTCAGATTTCAGTTTTAATATCGCATATCTCGTTTTCCCTTATATTGTTGATATTGCTTAAAAAAATGACTAAATGATTGGGTTGCGTAACTCCTATTAGTAGGCGCCATCACGACTCCCGGCGGTGGGAAATTTGGGTCGTGACTAGTTGGTATCATAGCACTAGGTTACATAGGTCTCACAACTAAAGGATAACGCGGTAGGGTCTGAGGGATCGGTACAGAGACGTCTATATTTATCCCCCAGAAGCTACAGAGTTAGGAAAATTTTCACTTTTGTTCTTTCTTGTCATGAAATTCCGTTTCTCAAATATTGATTGTCTTTCTACTCTGTTCTTTCACAGATGGAGAGAACATGTGCTTCCTCTTCTACCGCTCAGCAGCCTAGGCCCCAGCAGCAGCACCTATCAGGGGCAGAGTGCGAGGGCGAGGAAGGGGCAGAGCTCAGCCACGACAACAATCCTAGACGTGGAGCCTCATGATTATTATGATGAGGAGTTCCAGCCCCAGCAGCTCCGGTGTGCCCAGCTCAGGTCCCAGAGGGGTTCATAGGCACCTTAGTTCTACAGAACACATTGGTCAGATTGGTGGGCTTTGTGGAGAGCATCACTAGAGCGAGTTTACTTCATGTAGCACCATCCACTTCTCAGGCTGGGGGAGGAGTTCAGACTCCCACTACACGTACTCCGTAGCAGGTATCTCCTCAGGCTCAGGTTCCAGTGGTGTAGCCAGCTGTGGCAGTTCAGCCGGGTATTGCGGCTCAGATTGGCGATGGTGCGGCGATGTCCGTGGATTCTTTGTGGATACTTGATAGGTTCCCCAAGACTTATTATTCAATTTCCATGAGGTTCTCTGGACTATGCGTATTGTGGAGACTAATGGGGTCGACTTCGTCACTTTTCGACTAGCAAGATCCCCCAAGACTTGGTGGAGGGACTATTATTTATCCGGGCCAGCACGGTCACCATCATTGACTTGGGACCAGTTTGCAGAGTTGTTTTTGGAGAATTTTCTCCCACATACTCAGCGAGAGGCTCTTCGCAGACAGTTCGAGCGCCTCCATGAGGGCTCTCTGATAGTCACGCAGTATGAGACCCATTTTATTGATCAAGCATGCCATGATATTGTTATACTCCCCACCGATATAGAGAGGGTGCTGAGGTTTATTGATGGATTGATTCAGGCGATCCGTCTCCAGATGGGTGTGGGAGATGGGGGTGAGACTTTTTTTCATGAGACGGCCAATGCGGCCCGCAGGATAGAGATGGCACTTGCACGGGGAGGTGGTCCATGGGTTAGATAAGAGGACCCTTCATGCAGGTAGATTCAGTGGTACCTCATCCGGAGGTGGGGATTCTTATGTTAGAGGCCATCCTCTGAGGCCCTTCCAGTCAGCCCTACAAGTTTCATATGGTACTACTAGTGTCGGTGGTTCCCAGACGTAGTATTCTGAGCAGCAGCTTTTCAGTTCACCATCAGCACCTATCAACACACCACCACTCCGTTACTCTCAACAGTCAATGGGTCGTTACACGTGTGGCGACACGAGACATATTTCTAGGTGTTGCCCTCGAGCATCTAACAACTCTTAATAGTAGGGTCCTCGTCCTATGATTCAGGCATCAGGTGATCCACAGGCTGCCCAGCCAGCTAGAGGCGAGGGTAGAGACCACAGAGGTGGAGGTATAGATCATAGAGGTGGAGCTAGGACCTCCAAAGGTAGGAGTCAGGCAGTATCCGATCGTCCTAGAAACATGGTTCAGGGAGGTGGGGCCCAACCCCAGTGTTATGATTTGCCACCCATGACAGAGGCTGAGGCTTCCGATGTTGTTATTACAGGTACTATTCTTGTCTATGATGGAGATGCTTCAGTGTCATTCAACCCTGGGTCTATGTATTCATATGTGTCATCCTATTTTGCACCATACTTGGTTATGCCTAGCGATGCCTTGAGTATTCCTGTTTATTTATCTACATCGCTGGGTGATTCAATAGTGGTCGACCGAGTGCATCATTCCTGTGTGGTAGTATTTGAGGGTCTTCATACCCGTGTTGATTTATTGCTCTTATATATGGTGGATTTTGACGTTATATTAGGGATGAATTCGTTGTCCCCGTATCATGCTATCCTGTATTGTCACGCCAAGACTGTGACCTTGGCTTTACCAGATTTTCCCCGACTAGAGTGGAGAGGGACCCTAGATCATGCCACCCACAGTGTTATATCATATGTGAAAGCTACACACATGCTTGAGAAGGGGTGTTTAGCGTATTTGGCGGATGTTCGCGACTCCAGCGCAGAGGTCCCTTCTATTGATCATGTTCCTATTCTTCGGGAGTTCCCCGAGGTTTTCCCTTCAGACGTGGCGGGTATGCCACCTGACTGGGATATTGATTTCTGTATTGATCTGGATCCAGGCACTCAACCCATTTCCATTCCACCGTATCGCATGGCCCCGCCAGAGTTGAAAGAGTTAAAGGATCAATTGTAGGATTTGCTTGATAAGGGTTTCATTAGACCTAGTGTATCGCCTTGGGGTGCGCCGGTGTTATTTGTGAAGAAAAAGGATTGGTCAATGAGGATGTGCATTGATTACCGACAATTGAAAAATGTGACGATAAAGAACAAGTATCCATCGCCAAGGATCGACGATTTATTCGACCAGCTTCAGGATGCAAAGGTGTTTTCAAAGATAGATTTGAGATCTAGCTACCATCAGCTGAGGATTACGGCGTCTGATATCCCTAAGACAGCATTCCGCACTTGGTATGTGCATTATGAGTTCCTGGTCATGTCATTTGGGTTGACCAATGCGCCAGCAGGAATTATGGAGTTGATGAACTAAGTGTTCAGGCCCTATTTGAATTTGTTCGTGATTGTTTTCGTTGGTGATATTCTGATATACTCCTGCAGTCAGGAGGATCACGAGAAGCACCTCAGGATGGTTATAGTCAGCTATATGCCAAGTTTTCGAAGTGTGAGTTCTAGTTGAGTTCTGTTGCATTTCTAGGTCAAGTTGTTTCAGCATAGGGTATTTAGGTGAATCCGAAGAAGATTGAGGCAGTCAAGAACTGGCCTCGACCAGTATCAACTACAGAGATCCGAAGTTTCTTGGGATTAGCAGGTTACTACCGTCAGTTCGTAAAGGGGTTTTCATCTATTGCAGCCATAATAGCCAGATTGACCTAGAAGGGTGCCTATTTCAAATGATCAGATGAGTGTGAGGCGAGCTTCCATAGGCTCAAGATAGCTTTGACTATGGCACCGTTATTAATTTTACCCACAGGTTCAGGGCCTTATACAATAATGCTTCCCGTATTGGGCTTGGTGCAGTATTGATATAGGATGGCAGAGTCCTTGCTTATGCTTTGAGGAAGTTGAAGATCCACGAGAAGAATTATCTGGTTCATGATCTAGAGTTGGCAGCCATTGTTCATGCTTTCAAGATTTGGAGGCATTATCTATATGGTGTGACGTGTGAGGTATACATCGATCGCAAGAGTCTTCAGTACTTGTTCAAGCAAAAGGAGTTGAATTTGAGGCATGTGAGGTGGTTGGAGTTACTAAATGATTATGATGTTACTATCTTGTACCACCCGGGGAAGGCCAATGTGGTGGCCGGTGCATTGAGTAGGAAGTCCGCCAGCATGGGTAGTCTTGCTTATATTCCGATCAGCAAGAGACTGCTTGCTTTGGATGTTCATGCCTTGGCGAATCGATTGAGGTTGGATATTTCTGATCCTAGTCGAGTATTAGCTTGCACGTTCGCTCGTTCTTCATTGTTAGAGTGTATCCGTGAGCGGCGGTTTGACGATCCCCATTTGTATGTTCTGAGATACACGGTGCAGCGTGGAGGTGCCAAGAAAGTGACTTTAGATGATGATGGTGTTTCGAGATTGCATGGGCGAGTTTGTGTGCCCAATGTTGATGGGATTCGAGACTTGATTCTAGCGGAGGATAATAGTTCTCGGTATTCTATTCATCCGAGCACCGCAAAGATGTTTTAGGATCTGAGGAAACACTATTGGTTGCGTAGAATGAAAAAGGATATAGTTGCATATGTGGCTCAATGTTTGAACTGTTAGTAGGTTAAATATGAGCATCAGAGGCCTGGTGGTTTATTTTAGAGGATTGAGCTTCCCAAGTGGAAGTGGGAGAGGATTATCATGGATTTCGTTATTGGACTTCCGATGACGCGGAAGAAGTTTGATGTGATTTTGGTCATTGTTGATAGGCTGACCAAGTCAGCGCATTTTGTTCCTGTTGCAACTACTTATTCATCTGAGAGGTTTGCTGAGATTTACATCAGAGAGATTGTTCGCCTTCATGGGGTGTCGGTATCTATCATTTCGGACTGGGGTACGCAATTTACCTCGCGCTTCTGGAGAGCAGTCCAGCAGGAGTTGGGAACCCGAGTTGAGTTGAGCACAGCATTTCATCCTCAAACGGACAGGTAGTCTGAGCGGAAGATTCAGATAGTGGAGGATATACTCTGAGCCCGTGTCATTGAATTTAGAGGCTTCTGGGACCAGTTTTTGCCTTTAACTGAGTTCGCCTACAACAACAGCTACCAGTCCAACATTCAGATGGATCCATATGAGGCATTGTATGGTAGGCGATGTTGGTCTGCGGTTGGGTGGTTTGAAGCGGGAGAGTCTTGACTATTGGTATAGATTAAGTTCGGGAGGCCTTGGATAAGGTCAAGATCATTCAGGATAGACTTCGGATAGCTCATTCTAGGCAGAAGAGATATGTTGATCGCAAGGTTCGAGATGTTTCTTTCATGGTTGGTGAGCGAGTATTGCTCCGTGTATCGCCTATGAAGGGCGTGATGAGATTTATGAAGAAGGGAAAGCTTAGCCCTAGGTTCATTGGTCCATTTGAGATTATCGATCGTGTGGGAGAGGTAGCTTATAAACTTGCCTTTCCGCATAGGCATCCATTTTTTAAGGTATCTTTGCTTCAGAGGTATCTTGGCGATCCAGCCGTGTTAGATTTCAACATTGTCCAATTGGACAAGGATCTATCTTATGAGGAGGAGTCAGTAGCCATTTTAGACCAGCAGGTTCGACAGTTGCGGTCGAAGAGTCTTCCTTCAGTGCGCGTTCAGTGGAGAGGTCAGCCTCCTGAGGTATCGATCTGGGAGTCCGACTCATGTACTTCTTTCTTTTGTACGTTCGAGGACGAATGGTTGTTTTGAAGGTAGAGAATGGGATGACCCAAAGGGTCATCACCTGTTTTTTCATTTTTTTCATGCTTCCGAGGCCTTAAAAAATCTCATTTTTAGTTTCCTAGATTTGCGTGTATAGTGAGGACGCGTGGCCAGAAAGCTTATATGTTAAATTCTGTGGAAATTGTTAAAATTTAACTTTAAAATGATAAAAGTTAACTTTGGTCAATATCTTAGATAAACGGACCCGTACACATAATTTAATAGTCCCGGAGGGTCCATAGAAAAATATGGGACTCGGGCATATGCCGCGAATCGAAATTCGAGGTCCCGAGCCCGAGAAATAAATTTTTAGAATAAATTAATTTTCTGAAATGAATATGAAAATTTGAAATAAAAACATATCAGAAAGCATTGGTATCGGGCCTGTAGTTTGGTTCCGGCGCCCGATATAGGTCTTATGTATGGTTTAAAATATTTCTGTGTAATTTGGTCGAAATCGGACGTTATTTGACGTGTTTCGAACCTAAATATATAAAACTGGAAGTTTAAGAAGTTAAGATAAAAATGATAATTTTGATGTTTGATTCTTCGTTTATGATGTTAATTTGGTTATTTCAACGCAAGGTTAAGTCCGTATGAGGTTGTTGAGTTAGCGTGTGTGTTTTGTTAGGAGCCCCGAGGGCTCAGGAGTGTTTTCAGATGTGTTGGGGGTGGTTTTGGACTTAGGAGATGTTGATGATTTTCTGCAATTTTTGCTCAGTTATTTGCTTCTTCGCATACCAGTGGGCTTTCCCTTCTTCGTGTTCGCGGATGAGTCCCCGCGTTCGCGTAGCCTTGGTCCCCCTTCACCGTGTTCTCGAACTCCCGCTCGCATTCGCGTATGAGCAAATTCTGGACCCCAGTTCATCCTTCTATGCGTTCGCGACTAGTACCTCGCGTTCGCAAAGCCTTGACTCAATTACCCTTCGCGAACGCAGGCCCCGCTAACGCGAAGGGTATTTTTGCCAATGATATTAAAGTTCAAAAACAGACAAGTGATGAGTTTATTCCCAAATTTCACACGAGCTCTTCTTCTCCACATCCCCTAGGCAACTTTTAGAGCGACTCTTCACCAAAGCTTCTTGGGTAAGTACTCTCTAACTCGTTTTCTTTATTCTCTAACATCATTTATCAAATTCCTAGACCTAAATCATGTAGTTTATGGTAAGAATTGGGGAAAATGGGCAGAATTAGGGCTTTTCGAATTTCTTTGATTTTGACCTCGTTTCGGGGTCAAATTTGAAAACAAATTGCAAATTCGGGCTCGTGGGGGAATGGGTGACATGGAATTGGTTCGAACCTCGGATTTTGACCAAGCGATCCCGGGGTCGATATTTGGAATTATGGGAAAAAAGCTAAGAAATCCATATTTATGCATTGGGTTCAGTTTGTTTAGCTATTATTAATATTGTAAAGTTATTATTTTATAGATTTGACTAAGTTAGAGCCGAATTTGAGGGGTAAAGCTATACTAGAGGCTTGAGTTGAGTTTGGAGCATTAGAGATAAGTCTTTTATCTAACTTTAGTTTGAGGAAATAGGATTAGAGTATTATTTTTAATTGCTAAATGTTGAGTACGGTGCATAGGCATGGTGATGAGTATCTATACACCGGAGTCTAGCATGAACGTGGGTCCTTATTTGCGTTTATTTGGAGTTCGATAGTGACTCTTCCTTGTTTAAATGATGAATTCTATATAATATGAGTTTGAAGGTGAAATATGATTTGTAAACTCCTTGAAGGTTGGTTCAATTTTTGACTTGATTAAAAAGTAAGAAATAAACAGAAGCGAAAGAGATATAATTATTTCTTTGTCGGGACGTGTATGTTGTTGTTGTTACTCCCTTGTCGGGAATTGACTGCTTATTTGTATTCTCCCTTGGCGGGATAGTTGAATAAATATTTGTTCCCTTGCCGGGAAACTATTATATATTATGAAATGGGATCGTGTGGTACACCGACCACTTATATATTATGAAATGGGATCGTGTGGCACCTGGCCACTTATTTATGCTGAAATGGGATCGTGTGGCATGCCGACCACCTAGTTATATTACAAAATGGGATCGTGTGGCACGCCCACTTATATAGATTATGAGATCTGATGTAGTTTTGTTGTTTACTTTTGATTGTTATTTTCTGCTGTTATTTCGTTGCACTTGTGTGTGTGTATATATATATATATATATATATATATATATATATATATATATATATATATCGACACATGTTATTTTTTATAGGTCCTGTCTAGCCTCATCACTAATTCGTCGGGGTTAGGCCGACACTTACAAGCACATGGGGTCGGTTGTGCTGATGCTACACTTTGTACATCTTTTTGCAAAGACCTAGGAGAATCTTTTGGACCTCAGCAGTAGGATTGATCGGGACCTGACTTCAGTCCAGGGACTTTTGAGGTAGCATTGCCGACGTCCGCAACCCGGAGTCCTTTTCTATGTTATTTAGTTTGTTTTTCCTCGTACCAGAACAAAAATTTGTACTTCTATTCAGACTTTATATTAGCACTCATTAGATATTTGTGAGTTAGTGACACGAGATCGGGGTAAAGTTATACTTAAACTTTCGCACTTGCTTCTAGTTATTTATGTTTTCAGACTTCAATTTTTATATCAGATATCTCATTTTCCTTATATTGTTGATATTGCTTAAAGAAATGACTAAATGATTAGCTTGCCTAGCTCCTATTTGTAAGCCCCATCATGACTCCCGGCGGTGGGAAATCCGGGTCGTGACAACAACTTAACTACAATTTTATATAAATTTTATACAATATGTCGTTTGTATATTTTGTATCTGATTTATACATAGTAAAAACAAATTTTATATAACTAATTATACATTATACAACTTATCTATAATTTTCGTACATTATTTCTACTGAGTTATATACAACTACAATATCATACAACTTAAATATAATTTTTATACAATATTGTTTAACTTTCATACAATAGTTAAATAAATAAAGGAAATATAAATAAACAGCAGAATATAAATTTTCTATAAATTTTCTATAATTTTTGAAATATAATGTATGTTATGTCGTCTTCTTTTTATTATTCTTCGAGTTTCAATCTGAAATTCAGTTAAAACCAAGTCTAATCACCAAAACTCCTCAAAATTGAGATATAAACTCCAAACCATATTCCCAATTATTTGCAACAACACCCAATCCAAAAATAATGATTTTGGAAAATCCAAATTCGAATTCAAAGCTTTTTAAGGATGTCAATGGTGAAATTGTTGCTCTTTTTTTCTTTGCTTTATATTACTGAAATTTGGGATTGCGAGATAGAGAGAGACGTAGAGAAAATTCTCAATTCTTTGCAACAACATCCAATCTAAACAAACAATGTCTTTTGAAAATCCAAACTCGAATTCAAGGATTCAAAGCTTCAAAACTTTTTAATGGTTGTCAATGGTGGAGAGGTTACAGATTTTCGCTGGATTTAGAAGAGGAAATAGTGGGTGATTGATGAGAAAATCGTGGGGTGTGGTTTGATACGTGGGTGAGGGGTGAGATTTAGAGAGAGAAACTTGAGGGTATGGGAATATACGATAGAGTTAAATTACGAGACTAATTAATACCATTAAACCCCTAAAATATACTTAAATAGTAATTAGGTATATACTATATTGCATAGGAATATAAAAATATGATTCAAAGGAATAGCGAGATTTACAAGTGGTCATTCAAAATTAGCCACAATTTCAAAAGTGATCGAAATTTAGTCACTTTTCATGAAAAGATAAATATGAACGAAAATACTGTTTAAAATCCGAAAGAATACTCTAGTATATTATACTGGAGTTCCAATATAATATATCGGTCCAGTATACTGTACTAGAACTTTTTGCGTGTTGAAGTTCCAGCATAATATGCTGGAAGTTCATATGGTTGCACCGATCTCCAGTATATTATCTTGTGACAGCAAAATAGTGGCTATTTTTCTTGCAAACGCTGGCTATTTTGAATGACCAATCTGAAAATTCACTAATACATGCTATTTTTACGATAAATGTTCTTAAACAATTGAATTTGGGATCCCAAAGAAAAGAAGAATCACCCTAAATAGTCATCCACTTAAAACGTTTAAACTAAAACTATTTAACATATGTATAGTATATGTACAATGTACAATATGTGTCTAACCTTGTATTGTCAGTGTACTTAAACTAAAACTAGTTAACATATGTATAGTAATAGTATATGTACAATCTATATACAATATGTATCTAACCTTATATAGTTAGTGTATAAATCTACATATAACGGTTAAAAAAATAATGTATCCGACCAGCTATTTATTTAAAGATCCCAAGAACACGTCCTTATCTTGTGACACTAATTGTGTACTCCTATTACAGAGTTCAATGATTTTCTTGGTTTCAACAAATGAATAATTTATGGGCAGTAATAATTCCTTTGCACAAACATTTTCTACAGTATCATGATACCATGGGAACGTTTTTCAAATAAAGAAAATTTATACCCCTTTAGTATCCAATGACTGTACCGAGAATAGTTATTGGATTTAATTATAATGAGATTTGACCACAGGTAATAATTGTGTTTGTGGATGTGAAAAAATGACTAAGGAAAACGTTGTAGAAAAGACCCACATTTCAATTATTCCTCCTCATCAAACTGGTGACAATAATTGCACGGCCTCATCATTTACTTTTCGTCCCTTCTTCTTTTATTTAGGTAATTTTGAATGGTAAAAATTATGAGCATGCTAGAGTTACCACATTTCATTTGAAAAGAGAAAAACACTGTAGCGTAGTATTACATAGCGGTCTACAGAATTGCCAACTTTGTAACGGCTAAATATTGAACGCATTGATTGTGTTTTCTTTCAAGGAACCCATTGATGAAAATACAGATTCAAAATAGTAAAGGTGAGCTTACCACTCCTAGCTCTATGTATAAATCAACAACAACAACTACCCAGTATATTCCCACCAGGTGGGAGTCTGGGTAGGGTAATATGTAGACAAGCCTTACCCCTACCCGAAAGGGCAGGGAGGCTGTTTCCAATCAACCCTCGGCGCATAGGACAAAAGGAAAAACAGCTGTAAAACAAAATCGCATCAAATTAAAATGTTAAATTAAATCAATTAAAAAATTTAATATGATTTGAATAGATATTGAGCGAATCTCCAACCTTGACTCCATTTTTAATTTTCGAAATGGAAATTTCTTCATTTTGGGAATAACTTACTCCAACCATTCTTCCATTTTTTTCCAAATTTTTTTATATTCTTCTCTTTCTTCTATATTATATTACTCCCCCCGGTCCACAATAAGTGTCTATTTTACTTTTGATTTGGTCCAAAATAAATGTCTAGTTAGGTAATAAAAAAAATCAATTTGTTTTTACTCTTTTACCATTATGTGCATATCCCTAAAAAAATTTCTCTCTCATCACATTAATTTACTAAATAAGGATAGTTTAGTCATACTAGGTAATTTTGCATAGAATTTAGTATTTTCTTAATGAGCGTGTTAAAACTAAAACAGACACTTATTGTGGACCGGAGGGAGTATTATCTTTTATTTAAATTTTATTTTTTAATTTTCATTAAATAAATTCCATATTTTATTTTTATTAATTTGTAATTTCCATTAAATACACTAGTTTGCCGCAGTTCGTGTATATGGAAACGACATAGCTCCCTACTAAGTTATTATGCTATTTACCATAGTTTCAGTTTTTATATATTTTAATTTAATGTATTTTCAATTGTTATGTAATTCCAGTTTTAATGTATTTTCAATCTTCACTTTTCAATTTTAGCAACATCTAATATTTTATATTCGCACCTTTCAATTTTAGCAGCATCTAATTATTTATATTCGGACATTTTAATTTTAGCAACATCTAATATTTTATATTTGCGCAATTTATCTTTTAAAATAATTATATATTTTTTGTACAATTATAACTTATAATAAAATTAACTTACAAGTTTACATAAAAATAATAAATGCACGATAATTAATTTATCAAAATTATATACTAAAGTTAAGATGTAAAATTAATATTATAAAGATATTACATAAACATAATTTAGGTATATATAAAGAGATAAATTAAAAGATTAAATAATAAAATAATAATAATAAGTGATGAATAGTAATAGGGAGATGAATAGTGTACCCCAGAATTGAGGGAATACTATTCATCCCTCATTTTGGGATAAAAATGGGTGGGGGTTGGGGGGTTGGGGGGTTGGAGCTAAATTACCCACATTATAGAAAATGGGGTTAAGGTTGGAGATGGCATGAGCAAAAAATTTGAATCAAAAGAAAAATATAAATATATAGTTTGTATATATACTGTTTGGCTAAAAAGTTATATGAATACTTGTTAAGCTCAAGAACAATCGAAAATAAAAAAGGGTTAATCGGTATCAAGCGTAATATGACCTAGGGAGTATTATGGAGCTAAGATCGATGATAATAATGAAATGTAGGTATCTTAAGATGTAAGAATAATGGAACAAGTAATAGTCTTTGCACAAGAGAGAGATGAGTTGTATATTCCTAGTAACAAAATGCACATGATCGTTTTTACAAAGGGAAGGCCTCCTTTATATATTAGGAGATATTCCTCCAAATAAAAAAAGTAAAGTACAGAAGTTGGTGGCCTCAGTGTACGAAAGAGTCAGAGCTTTAAACGACGCCGTCTTTGGTTATGTTAACCAGTCCATCCACTTACTGGGGCCGACTTTACTCGGGTCGGCCTTAGTTGGGACGGCTTCTATGCGAAGGGCGTGCGTGGGTAGCATAAAAACGTAGGGAACTAAATTTGCCTAATACAGATACTGCCTCTGTTTGTTGGGGACGTAGCCGAGAAGCGTCTTCAACGAACGGACATACATGCATGACTGTGACGACCCGACCCGTCATCTTATGTATCGCTGCTCTGTTTTCCCATTATTGTGTTGCTTCATGTTTCGATATCAGTAGTAGAGTCGATAGGGTATAATTGAATTGGTTTTGGTTGAAAATAAGGCACATGGCCTTTCAGAAGGAAGCTTGTTTGAAAAAATCAATCAGAAGTTGACTTGTGAGTTAGAAGGCTCAGATGTGATTTTCGATGATTCGGTTAGCTTCGGGAGATGATTTGTGACTTAGAAGAGAAAACGTAAGTGAATTTGGAGGTATGGTGTGAAAGTTAGCCTAGTTTGGCGAAGTTAGAATTTTGAAGAAATCTGGTTGGTATGTGATAATTTGATTGAGGGTCCGAACGGAATTCCGAGATTTGCAATAGCTTCGTTAGGTGAATTTGGATATGTGTGCAAAATTTCAGGTCATTCAGACTTCGTTTGGTTGTTTCGTCATCGAATGCGAATTTGGAAAGTTATAGTTTAACTTAGGCTTGGATTTGAGGAATTTGATTATTTTTGGTGTTAACATTAGTGTTTTTATGGCCCGAGCAAATTTTGAAGTAATAGGTTATGTCAGTGCTTTTGGTTGAGGTCCCGGGGGCCTCGGGGTGGTGTAGGAGGGTTAAACGGGACGTTTTTGGACTTGAAGAGTTGCAGAAATTGCAACAGCAGTGCAGACCAGTTTTGGGGCTCTGCTTAGTTGGCCTAAGCATCCGTATTAGCTGGGCCGTGTTCGCGTAAGGAAGGGAAGAGGAGCACTACGATCGCATGGTGTTTAGTGCGATCGCATAAGAGAAAATTTAGAGGCTCAAGATTTGTGCTCTGCGATCGCATAGAAGGATTTCACTGGGCAGATCAGTTTATGTTTAAACATTTCATCTGCGACAAATTCATTTTTCCTCCATTTGTGAAGACCTTGAGAGCTTTTAGGTGGGGATTGAAGAGGTATTTGCCGGAAATTGATTGGAGGTAAGTCTTTTGGCCTAGAAACATCATTTAAACACGAATTTAGTCCTTAAAGTTCTGGAATTAAACCAACGAGGGGAAGAACTAGGGCATGAAATTTGAAAATAAAAATTGGGGATTTGGAGGAGCAATTGGACTCCGATTTTGATGAATTTTAAATGTACGGACTCGTGGCGAAACAAGAATTCCAAAAATGAAAGTTTTGTAATTTTTCGAGTATCGGGCTCGGGGATCAGGTTTTGCTAGTTTCGAGGTTCTTGCTGTAATTCGATTGTTTTCGATTTGGTATTGTCCCATTTTGCATATTGTGATGTATTCGCTCTGTTTTGGCTAGATTAGACGTGCGTGGAGGCCAATATAAGGGCCAAAGGCGGACGAGCTTGAGATTCCGCCAGTTCAAGGTGAGTAATATTTGGGAATGATATCCTGAGGGTTTGAAACCCCGAATTTCATCCTAGTGTTGTATTGTAGTGACTTGCACGCTGGACCTGAGCGTGGGGTAGAGCACCGTCGGGGATTTTGACTTGGTCCGTCCGGTTGTTGGTTTTTTTACTGCGAAATTATAAATGATTTGTTGTTATCACTATGACTTGGGATTGCCATACTTGAGGCTTATTGCCGATTATTTGAACTCTTGTTGATCTATCATCACTCTTTTCCTCACTATTTGAAATATCATTGAACTCAGTCCATGTGATTTACACTGTTTTATGAACTCAACTCATTTTTATTTTCTCAAACTTGGAGTTTTAACTAAAATTTGAACTATTGTTTAAGCTGAGTATTATTGTTTTACGGATGCCCAAGGGGATTTTGACTATTTTGGACTGATTGAGGCTGAGGGCCATATGTGAGGGCATAAAGATGATGTAAGGAGGCTTGCAGGCCTCGAGTGTTATGTGTGCATGTGCATATACATGCATGGATCGGACTGCACGTCGCAATAGCATATTGCATGGATAGGATTGCACGCAGCAGTAGCATATTGCATGGATCGGATTGCACGCCGCAGTAGCATATTGCATGGATCGGACTGCACGCTGTAGTAGTATATTATATGGATCGGATTGCACGTCGCAGTATTATTGCGCTTAGGCTGTAGGAGCCCCTCCGGAGTCTATACACACCCCCAGTGAGCGCAGGGTACCCATGGATCGGGCTACGCGCCATAGCGGTCATGTGCATTGCATTGTATTCACGCATCCACTCCTGTTTGTACTGTGTGGCATGAAATTTAGCACTCATATATCATTGACATACATACTATTACTTGCCTTGTTAACCAGATACCCTGGTGTTATATGTTAAGGAGTGCTGAGCCCGAGAGGCTGATGTTGTATGTTGTCAGTTGGTAGTGAGCCTGCGGGGCTGATATTGTACTGAGAGGTTGATACTAGGCCCAGGGGCACCTTTCTGATTACTTCCTACTTGTTGAAATTATCTTTGCAACTGTCGAAAAAAACATACTTTAAAAAGATATTTTGAAATGATCTTGAGATTTTTTAAATGGGATTTTTCATAGTATTTCGGTGTTTCTCAAAAAGGGTTGTTATGTCTTTTATAGCAGTTTGGTGTGCTCATACGTGTTTTTTATCGCTCGAATATTATTCTCTCTTATTTCCACTGAGGTGGAAGTACTCACTTTACTCCATGCACCTTGCGTACAGTTGCAGGTATTGTTCACCCGGTAGCAGGTTATTAGCAGGAACGAAGGCCATATTTGGTTGTTGAGAAAGGTGACCGACAGCGTTCGCGGCACCGCATTCCGACTTTGAGTTCTAGTTTTAACTTGTATATATATTTTGTTGGCCCAATAGTAGTGTCCTTACTCATTAGATGCTCGTGACTTGTGACACCCTGGGCGGGTTGTATTGGAATGAAATTTCATAGTCAAATGCCTTTAAGTAGTATTTCTATTCATTTATGTTTAATAGCTGCTTAAAGAGGATTTGGGGTTGTTGGCTGGCCTTGTCATCACGAGAGGCTCCATCATGACCGGGTATGTAATTTGGGTCGTGACAAGTTGGTAACAGAGCCTAGGTTACTAGGTCTCACGAGTCATGAGCAGGGTTTGTAGAGTCTCGCGGATCGATACGGAGACGTCTGCATTTATTCTCGAGAGGCTGCAGAACCCTTAGGAAAACTTCCCATTCATGGAATTCTTATCGTGCTTACTTGATTTAGTTTGAGTTAACTCATAAAAATTCATTACACACGTCTGTATACGCACGTGAGCGCTCAGTAGTATATGTGCCTTGATGGCTTGTGAGTCGCCGATCGAGGGGCGAGAGGTAATATCCGTGAGTTCATGTTGGGCCAGTCTGGAGGACTTGAGGCCGGATATTTGCCTATGGTTTGAACATCGAGGTGCTGATTGTCTGAGCTAGTGTTTTGAACTTATATGTTCAGTGTTGTTCTTATTTGCCGGAATGGCGGCTGGATATCCATGTGATGAGTATGTTAGTACTGCGAGGTGCATCTATATAATTTGGTAGTGACGAAGAAGTTTGATGGATAATAGATGAGTTGTTAAGTTTTTGTTTCATATTGCGGTCTATTGTGTAGCCCGAGGCATGGGCGCGTGATGAATATTTTCGTATCCCCTAGCCGGAAAGTGAGGTGCAATACATGTGGCGATATGAGTTCAGACTCAGAAAGACTAAATGGATGTGTATTACGTATATGATGGTGGAAAGTATGTGGAAATATTGAAATGAGGCGAAGCAGGTGGGTTATCTCCTACAGAGGGTTTTGAACGGTATGATCCTTATGTGTATGTAAAATATCTCATGTGTAATTGAAGGGTATGTGTTGTATTATGAAGAATTGGAATGCTTAAGAAAGTGGACTCAGATGATGTGGAAATGAATGCGAGGTTTGCAGAGAATGTCAGTGCTAGATGATCTGTGTATTCAAAAAACGTGTAAATGATTTGAGTTTGATCTCATTGTGGCATCATTAGAGTAAAAGTGTTATGAGTTGTTAAGAGTGCCTTAATATATGGCTTCGAGCCGAGTTGGGGAGGCTGCTGTTGGTCAGCTAATTGCATGGTTATGTGCGATGTTGGTTCCGTTTTGAGGTATGATGGTGGATCAGTTCTGGTTACAGAAATTTCGCCTAGAATGGCGCGTGTGAAGGATCATTTTGATAAAGGATATATGGTGCTTTGAAGATGTGAATAAATACTAGGATGTTTTGAACTGTTGTTGATAAAGAATGCTCGGTGTATAGGGAAGAAAGATGGTTGTTTGTATCTGTATGAGACCATGTTTTGCGGTGCTAGAGTACTAATAAGGCACGAGTGGTTCTGTCCGTTAAGGCAGGTGAATTTTAGTTGTTTAAGAGTGAATGACTTTCGAGATTGGTTTTATTGTGTTCTAGATTTTTGCATATAACAATCAAATGCCTTAAGTTGTGTATGTGAATAGGGACTGTGTTTTCATTAGAAGAGATCAAGACTTGTGGTATGTTATGTTAATTATGGGATTCTAAGTATCAATATCTGGGAAGTAATGGTAATGAATTCAGATTCGCAGGAAGTTCTTCAGAGTAAAGCATTCTGGAATGTGGTGCTTCTGGGAAGCATTCGAGAGGGTATTCAGTGGCCTATGGGTCTTAGATAGTGTGGTCTTATGTGCGAGTCTTGTGCGGTAACCTGAGTTGAGGTATTGTGGTTCTACAGCCAGGGAGAATATCAAATTAATGATGAATCAGGAAGGAAATTAGATAAATGGAATAGCTTGATAATAAAATGAATCGGTATGGTCAGAGTATGATTAATCCTTGTATGTGTTTGAGGCAATGAGCCTTACAGGAATTGTGCAGCAAAGCTCTTGCGTGCTGTCAGCTGCATAGCTTGGTTTGGGTAGAAGGATTCAGTCCTGGAAGTTTAGCTTGTGCAATGGAATTGGGAGAAAGAGTTCTTGATGTGTTTTACCGTGGTTTGAAAATGAGTATTTCCTATGGGTATGCGAAGCATGGAATGTGTAATACGTTTTCTCCTAAACGGGATCATGAAAGTTATTGACTAGTTGAGTGCATCAATGTCTGCAGCGCAGGAGAGATATAGAAGTCCTCATGTTACCCTAGTGTGGTATGGTCTATGTGTTATGATATGGAGAATTGAGATTTGCGTGTTCAAGGTTTTGGTTCAGTTCATAATGGGAAATCATTAAATTCTTGAGCAGCACGGACAGGTACAGGTGAGTAAAGAATCAATCTTCAGATGATTAAGGTAATGTAAATTGATGATACGTCAGTAGTATTGCGACATTTTCTTGTTGGATCGACTGCGGATATTTGAGTTTGTTCATGGCGCAGGAAATTTTGAATATCTTCGTGGTATGAATGGATACTTGATGTGTGTTATGTATTCGTATAGCGGAGTGTGGGATCAGGCATAGTGATTCATGCATTATATGTGTTGGAGACTAGAAGTTCTCATGATCTGACCATGCGGTGGTTGTGGGTCATGTGTATCGAAATCGTCTAGCAGTTGTTGGAAACTGGAGATCCGAGTGGATCTTTCTTTGCTTGGTATGTTAAATTTGGGTTATGCTATTAGACTGCAGACTGGTTGTCCCAATGTTAGGTTGTATAGATTAATGTGTTATGGGCTATGTCGGAAAAAAGCCACAGATTGCGTGGTAAGGTGCATCGAGTTATTATTCTAGCAGAGTACTTTATATTCCAAAGACCAACAGACAGTTGGCAAGTATTTCTTTGTTAATTGGGCCTTTGTGGCGCATTTTAGTGCAGAGGTTTCTTCCATTGATTTAGTTATATTGTGTGAGGGACTTTTTGGATGCATTTCTTGCGGCCGGGCATGAGGCTATATGTGTTTATTGTAATGAGAAAATTTGACTCGATGTGCATGTCATTTTGTGATATATATGTGCAGGATCGGGTGGCACACCGCCACGGGTAGGGTATCTGGATCGGGTGGCAAGCCGCCACGGGTATGTTATCTGGATCGAGTTATGCGCCACAACAGTGTAATGTGGAGAATAGTTTTCTATATGTTACTTTGTATGCCTTGCTTCCTGGTTTCGAAGAAAATTCGGTATTGGGTGTTGCTCGACGAATAGCACATCGGTTGTGTCCTTTCAAGATTGAATATTGTATATTTCTTGCTTCACCGTGGGTGTGATGGATTGCTTTGTTTCAGACCTCAATCTATGTGTGGATGTCTGTGTTGAGCATGGTGACTTGAGGTGCTTCATAGGTAATAGTGTTTGGATAGAATCGCGCGTTGTGGCAATGCCACGTGATGTTATGACCTTTCGAGGAGGAATTTGGGTACTCTATTCCTATGATGTGAGACAGGGTCTTAGCTTGGTTTTGGTAAGGGTATTGATGAGCTTGAGGTATAACTCTTCCGGTTGAGTCATTTGCCCTGACTTAGGTATGTGTAGATTGTTTCTTATTGGCGCGTGTATTATGCAATTGTGGCTTAGGCCCTGTATTGAGGTATCATATCGCCAAAAGTGGTGTGTTAGATTCGAGGTGATCATTGGGGTCATTAATGAATACGAACATATTTGATTTCAGCTGGTTAGAAGGACAATATCGAGGGTTGGCCCGAAAATCTATTGTGGTAATAGTCAATATGGAGCTGACTTCATGAATGGTTGATCTGAAAGACTGCTACAGTTCATTGCGTGTTTTAGTTATCATTGGCAGTATACGAAAGTGCTGGAATAAGACTTTAGCTAAATAAGAGGTTTTCTATTGGTATTGAGTATTGTGGGCAACTGCTATGGATAGAGACTATCGTTACGAGTGTTGAAATGTGTGGTATTGTATGAATTCACTTGAGGTTGCATAGCTGGTTCGGGTTAATTCTGAGTATGGATGTGAGGTTCTGATCTGGTGCATGATATTGGGAAGTGCAATTTGGTTTATGGTTTAGATGGACTGTGAAATTTCGTCTATATGGTGTTATCGGACCTATGTGAGATAGGGTTATGTGGGATCACCCCGAATATATGATTGGTAAGGTCACTCAGCTATTGGGTTGCTTCTAGTACAACTCTGGGTACACTCGAGGACAAGCGTTTGTTTAAGTTGGGGAGGATGTGATGACCCGACTTGTCGTCTTATGTTTACTGCTTTGTTTCCCCTTATTGTGTTTCTTCATGTTTAGATATCAGTATTAGATTCGATGGGGTGTAATTGAATTAGTTTTGGTTAAAAATAAGGCACATGGCCTCTCAAAAGGAAGCTTGCTTTGGAAACGTCAACCGGAACTTGACTTGTGAGTTAGAAGGTTCGGATGTAATTTTCGATGATTAGATTAGATTCGGGAGATGGTTTGTGACTTAGGAGAGAAAACGGAAGTGAATTTGGAGGTCTGGTGTGAAAGTTAGCCTAGTTTGGCGAAGTTAGCATTTTGGAGAAATCAGATTGGTATGCGACAATTTGATCCGAGGGTCGGAACGGAATTCCGAGAGTTGCAGTAGCTTCGTTACTTGTATTTGGATATGTGTGCAAAATTTAGGTCATTTGGACTTCATTTGGTTGGTTTCGGCATCGAATGCAATTTTGGGAAGTTCTAGTTTAACTTAGGCTTGGATTTTAGGAATTTGGTGATTTTTGTTGTTAATGTTAGTGTTTTTATGGCCTTATCAAGTTTGAATAAAGTAATAGGTCATGTTGATGCTTTTGGTTGAGGTCTCGGGGGCTTGGGGTGGTTTCGGATGGTTAAACGGGAGGTTTTTGGACTTGAAGAGTTGCAAAAATTGCAGCAGCAGTGCAGACCAATTTTGGTCATCGCGATCGCAGGAATGTGTATACGATCGCGTAGCAGTGGCTCGTTGCTCATTCCTATCGAGTGAGGAGGATCGCGTTCGCATAGAGGGGGGGTCTGGGGCTCTGCTTAATTAGCCTACGTGTTCGTATTAGCTGGGCCACGTTCGTGTAAGGAAAGGAAGAGGAGCACTACGATTGCATGGTGTTTAGTGCGATCGCATAAGAGAAAAATTAGAGGCTCAAGATTTGTGTGCGATCGAATAGAAGGATTTTGATGGGTAGATCAGTTTATGTTTAAACAGTTCATCCGTGACCAAGTTCATTTTTCCTTCATTTTTGAAGACCTTGAGTGCTTTTTGGTGGGGATTGAAGAGGTATTTGACGGGAATTGATTGGAGGTAATTCCCTTGGCCTAGAAACATCATTTAAACATGAATTTAGTCCTTAAATTTCCTGAATTAAATCAAAGAGGGGAAGAACTAGGGCTTGAAATTTGAAAATGAAAATTGGGGATTTGGAGAATCAATTGGACTCCGATTTTGATGAATTTTATATGTACGGACTTGTGGCGAAACGAGGATTCTGAAAATGTAAGTTTTGTAATTTTTCGAGAAGCAGGCCCGGGGCTCGGTTTTGCTAGTTTCGAGGTTGTTTCTATAATTCGATTGTTTTCAATTGGGTATTGTCCCATTTGCATATTGTGATGTATTCGCTCTGTTTTGGCTAGATTCGACGCGTGTGGAGGCCGATTTGAGGGGAAAAGGCGTCGCGAGCTTGATATTCCGCCGGTTCGAGGTGAGTAATATTTGGGAATGATATCCTGAGGGTTTAAAACACCGGATTTGCACATCTTAGTACTGTATTGTGGTGACTTGCACGCTGGACCTGAGCATGGGGTAGAGCACCATTGGGGATTGTGACTTGGTCCTTCCCGGTTGTTGGTTTGTTTACCGCGAAATTGTAAATGATTTGTTGTTATCACTATGACTTGGGTTCATTGTCATACTTGGGGCTTATTGCCGATTATTTGAACTCTTCTTGAAATATCATCACTGTTTTCCTCACTATTTGAAATATCATTGAACTTAGTCCATGTGATTTACACTGTTTTATGAACTCAGCTCATTTGTTTTCTCAAACTTGGAGTTTTAACTAAAATTTGAACTATTTTTGAGCTGAGTATTATTGTTTTACGGATGCCCGAGGGGATTTTGACTATTTTGGACTGATTGAGGCTGAGGGCCATATGTGAGGGCATGAAGATGATGTAACGAGGCTTGGAGGCCTCGAGTGTTATGTGTGCATGTGCATATACATGCATGGATCAGACTGCATGCCGCAGTAGCATACTGCATGGATCGTACGGCTCGCCGCAGTAGCATATTGCATGGATCAGACTGCACGTCACAGTGGCATATTGCATGGATCAGACTGCACGCCGCAGTATTATATTATATGGATCGGACTGCACGCCGCAGTATTTTTGCTTGGTCTGTAGGAGCCCCTCCAGAGCCTGTACACACCCCCAGTGAGCGCAGGGTACCCATGGATCGGGCTACGCGCCGTAGCGGTCATGTGCATTGCATTGCATTCACGCATTCACTCCTGTTTGTACTACGTGGCATAACATTTAGCACTCATATATCATTGGCATACATACTGTTACTTGCCTTGTTGACCATATACCTTGGTGTTATATGTTAAGGAGTTCTGAGCCCAAGAGGATGATGTTGTATGATGTGAGTTGGTAGTGAGCCAGCGGGGCTGATACTGTACTGGGAGGTTGATACTGAGCCCGAGGAGCAGGTTTCTGATTACTTCCTACTTGTTGAAATTGTCTTTGCAACTTTCGAAAAAGCATACTTTCAAAAGAGATTTTGAACTGATCTTAAGATTTTTTAAAGGGAGTTTTCACAATATTTCGGTGTTTCTCAAAAAAGGTTCTCCTGTCATTTATAGCAGTTCGGTGTGCTCATACGTATTTTCTTATCGCTCAGATATTATTCTCTCTTATTGCCACTGAGTTGGAAGTACTCACTTTACTCCCTGCACCTTGCGTGCAGTTGCTGGTGTTGTTCACTCGGTAGCGGGTTATTAGCAGGACCGAAGGTCATATTTGGTTGTTGAGAAAGGTGACCGCCACATTCGCGGCACCGCACTCCAACTTTGAGTTCTAGTTTTACCTTGTATATATATTTTGTTGACCCAATAGTAGTGTCCCTACTCATTAGATGCTCGTGAATTGTGACACTCCAGTCGGGTTGTATTGGAATGAAATTTTATAGTTATATGCCTTTAAGTAGTATTTCTATTCATTTATGTTTATTAGATGCTTAAAGAGGATTTGGGGTTGTTGGATGGCCTTGTCTTCACGAGAGGCGCCATCACGACCGGGTATGGAATTTGGGTTGTGACAATGACCTTTCTAGAAATTAGGTTGTAGTCGTAGATACTGCAAAAAAGGGCGTGATCATATACGAAAGCGTTATGCCGTTGACAGATAACCTCCTATTAGGCTCCTATTTAGGATGAAATCATCGATCACGTGCGTGATCATTACTTTTGTTACCGAGGCGGTTTAGGTCTGGACATGACGTTTTGGTTTCCCGCATCGGTTTTCGAATCATGCCTTTTCGATTTCCGTGTGCCTTTCCATACAAATAGAGAAGAGGTTGAACCCAATTCGACTTTCGAACTTTTTCAGAGAGTATTTCCTCAGTCGTTTCCTCGTCTTTATTAGGTACTCGTAGATCTCGTTTTTTTTAAAAAAAAATTGTTCCTAGGAATCGAACCATGTGTCCCTGAAGCGCCTTTCTCTCATAACTTCCATTATGGTTAAGCATCACCACTATAGCACCAGGACCAAGGGTGATGCCCTTTCTAGAGTTTCATCTTCATCAGATGATGGGGAAGCCGAGGAGGTCCTCGTTCCACTATCAATGGCCAACATACCTCCGTAGGACATGGTTACACAGAAAGATTTTAAGAACAAGTGTAAACTTCCTCCTTGGGAACTTAGCGAGCTAACGCCATCTCATTTGGCTGCTCTCAGGAAGTCGTACGATATTCCTGATTACGTTGAGATGGCTCCCGCTGGGACGGACTACGCCAATGTGCACAGGACTGGGTATTGCACATTTTATGAGTATGCTTTTCGGATTGGGTAAAGCCTCCCACTCAATCCACTGGCGGAGGAGCTTTGTCGTTTGTAAGGGGCGTGTCTAGCCCAACTTACCCCGTATGCACTGAAGGTGTGTAGGATTCTTACCACCTATGTGGCTAAGGCTGAGAAGGAGGTCTCTGTTCACCACCTCTTGCAAATGTTCAGCGTGAGTTTCATGAGAGGCATCATGCTCCAGTTAGTACGTCGGGGCAAGAAGAGTTTTGTGGTGCAAACTGACGACAAGGCCAGTCGTAAATTTTGGAAGAAGTTTTTCTATGTGCAAACTGAACATCTGGTGTCTAACCCCGAAGGGTTCCCGGAGGCTTGGAACTCAACATGTATGCACTCTTGTACGAAGTTTTTACGGCAATCTTATTTCGTTGGCTTTAACCATTGAAGGATTGATGACATTAGGTCGTGGGTGGGAGCGTTTATACCGTTTGCGGAGTAGTGCCGTACCTGGCTAGAATTCCTCAGGCTCTATGGCCCGACAGGTAACAGCCTTGCTTGGTTTTTCCCTTCCGTTTTGGCTTGGAGGCTCCCCTTAATTTTCCTTGCTCAACTCATACAAGTATTGGTAGGTGGGGGTGCTTCTAAGAAGGTGCAGAAGAAGAAGAAGAAGAAGAAGAAGAAAACTGTGGCCAGCCCTTCTAAGGCGGTGTCTGATTCTGACGAGGAGGATATGATCCTCGTAGGTACGTCTAGAGGCAGTGCTTCTCCCCCCTCAAGGCAAGAGGACGCATCAGTGGAGGATCCCGAGGAAATGTTTGACGCAATGCCTGGGGCCGTACTTGAAATGACGCCCGAGGAGATACCGGTGGTTGTGACTAAGACCGTCCTTGAGGTATCCCCTATAAGGACGCCTACTATCGACGTGACGCCATCTGAGACCGACTTGCATCCTACAGAGGGGGCCTTGAAGAAGAAGAATCTTTGGAGATAAAGAGATGTCGGATTCGTGCTGGCAAGGCGGTGGTCACACAAACAGAGAAGGTTAAGCCTTCCCGCCCCGAATCGAGGTCGGTCTTTATGGCTGAGGCCATTCACTCGGGGAGGTAAGCCCTTAGAAGGGAGGCCATTACAAACCTCCGCCCGGCACGTGCTCGGAACAGTAGGTCGCGGGAGGCCGTGGAGAGAAATGGAGAAAATGTGGATGTGGCGAGTCCGAAAATCTCCATTGAGGACGCGGCAGAGAAGGCGGGTCCTTAGACCAAGTGGAGATGGTAGCCGGCTAGTCTATCCATCGTATAGTGGTTCCTAGTCATTACAATTTGCTGCAGAATTGTGAGGAGGCGGCTGCAAGCATGACACTTTTATGTGTGGGTGCTGAGAGAAAAGCTTTAGCGGAGACTATTGACAAGGACTTGGCCCGGAGAGTGGCGGGTGCGGCCTTGCATGTACGTCTTTCAACTTTTTTTTTTTGCATTTGTGGAGGGTGAATTTCCTTGCACTTATCTTTTTGCTTATTCCAGACTCTCATCTTGGAGGCGGAGAGGGGTCGACGCCTGAAGAAGAAGGTGGCCAAATAGAATAGGTTGGTGCAGAAATACAACAGGATGCGTGAGGTGCAACAGACCTTGGCCGATATGTACAAATAGGACCCTAACTTCAGGGTGATCCGTGAGGGCCTTGTGCAGTCTGAGGAGCTGTTGAAGAAGAGGGTGGCCGAGATGGAGAAGGTTGATGAGCAACTCATGTTCGTTGTTTCTCGGGCTGCGGAGATGGAGGTTTTTATTCAAACTAAGGACGAAGAATTACAGCTTGGTCGTGTAGTGGCGGAAGAGGCAGCGGAATTGCGCATTCGAGTTGCTGCCTTAACGGTGGAACTTGATGCTAAGAAGGCCGAGGTTGAGGACCTCAGGCGGGCTCTTGCACAGGCCGACGCATCTAGTGAGGCACATGAGATGTGGGTGTACGCGGAGGCTTGGCTGGTCGTACTTGAAGAGTTTTTGGCAGTCAGACGAGCTTTTGAGGCGGAGGTTGAGAGTCAGCGCCAGTTCGTTAGAGCTGCCCATGAAGTGGCCGGCTACAGCCCTGAATTACCGGCCCGGGAGGGGGTAACTCTGCAGATGTTAACTGTTTGGAATCTAGCTTTTGGATTTCTAAGACGTATCCTCCTGGGAATAAAGACGGGCCTCACAGAGACCAGGCGGGGCAGGATGAGAGGAGTGGCGGAGGCCTTTTGAACTTTTGTAAACAAATGTGTTTGTAAATATCTATTTTTGTATCATGGGTACTAACCCTTTAGGAGATAAAGACATACGACTTTTGCCATAGTTAATCTTTTTCTAATTTCCGGAACCTTATTGTATTTTTTTATTATTTCCTTTATGCATTTTTGCTATAGCTGATGTTAAGTGAGTCATTTGGTGGCGACCACTTTGAGCGTGTGAGATTCGGCGGCCTTGGCCGTGCAGAAATGACGGCTTTAGTTACGCGAAAAAGGTGGACTTAGCCGTATATAACGATGATTTTTAGCCATGTAAAGTTCGACGGCCTTAATCCATCTTCGACAGCGGCCTTAGCCAAGTAATATTTTGCAGCATTAACCATGAGAAAAATGATGGCCTTAGCCATGTAAAATATTACGGCCTTAACCGTTTAAAAATGATGGCCTTAGCCATGTATAATTTACGGCCTTAACCGTGTATAAATGATGGCCTTAGCCATGTATAATTTTACGGCCTTAACCGTGTAAAAATGATGACCTTAGCCATGTATAATTTTACGGTCTTAACCGTGTAAAAATGATGGCCTTAGCCATGTATAATTTTACGGGCTTAACCATGAAAAAGTGATGGCCTTAGCCATGATTAATTTTACGACCTTAACCGTGTAAAAATGACAGCCTTAGCATTATCTCATATTCAAGATAGTCGTAGCCTCTTCATACATTTGGAGATGGTCGTAGCCTTTTCATACATTTGGAGATGGTCGTAGCCTTTTCATACATTTGGAGATGTCAATACTTCAGTCCTTGTATTATGTCGGGCTTGGATAGTACACAGAGAGGCTGATATAATACACTTGTACTGCAAACATCTCCAGGTGTTCCCTTTGCCGCCTCGTTAAAAACCTTCCCGAGAAAACCCAATTGGGACAAAACTCGGGTAAGGGAAAAAGAGTACGACTAAGGGGATGCCTTTTAGAAGTGGAAATTCTTGAGGTGGCAACGTTCCAGTTATTCTGGAGTGTTTTTCCTTCTATCGTCTCTAGTTGGAATGCCCCTTTCCCGGTTGTCGTCGTGATCTTGTAAGGTCCTTCCCATTTTGTGCCCCGTTTTCCTTCACTTGGGTCTTTGGAGACCAACGTCTTGGCTCTGAGGATGTAATCTCCTACTTTGAGTTGACTTATTTTTTCCCTTTTGTTGTAATATTTTTTACTTGTTGTTTTTGGGCTACCATCCTGTTGTGGGCCATTTCCCTTCTTTCTTCCGCTTCACCAAGATCTTGAAGTCTCCTGATGTCCATTTCTGTTCCACTGGTGTGTGAATACCTTAGGCTAGGTTCGCCTACTTCGACAGGTATGACCGCGTCGATTCCATAAACTAGTGAGTACAGGGTTTCCCCGGTGCTGGACTTGGGTATCGTTCTGTGTGCCCACAAAACTTCAGGTAGTAGTTCAGGCCATAGACCGTTGGCGTCTTCAAGCATCTTTTTCAGTATGTTTAGAATTGCTTTATTGAAGGATTCTAATTGGCTGTTAGCGGCAGGGTGGTATAGCGTGGATAGTATCCTTTTGATGTGCCATTTCTCGAATAATTTGGTCGCCTTTTGACCGATGAACTGTCCGTTATCGAAGTGGCATATAATATTTTTCAATATGAAGGCGATGACTTCTTGTTCACGTATTTGTTTGTGTGCACTTGCTTCCACCCACTTGGAGAAATAGTCAGTTAAAACAAGTAAAAATCGTACCTTTCCTCGTCCTGCAGGTAGGGGGTCGACTATATCCATTCCCCATTTGATAAAGGGCCAGGGGGAAGTGAATGGAGGAGTTCTCCTGGTTGGTGTATCATTGGGGCGTAATTTTGCATTTTTCGCATCAATGGACGTATTCAGCTGCCTCTTTTTTCATGGTGGGCCAGTAGTACCTGGCACGTATGATGCATCGCACAAGGGTGTAGTTGCTAGTGTGGGCGCCGCAATGGCCTTCGTGAACATCTTCGAGTACCGGCCTCGTTTGTTATGGCCCTAGGCATTTGGCCAGGGGCACCGAACGTCCTTTTGTAAAAGTCGTTGTCGATCATGCAGTATCGGGAGGCATGTAGGCGAAGTTTCTTCGCATCGTTTTTATCGGGGGAAATGTCCAATCCTGCGGATAAAATACGAACTGGTTGCGCCAGTCCCAAGTTAGGCTTAAAGAAAGTACCTCGATTTGATCAACGGCCGAGTGGAGGAGTGTGACAACACTTTCTTTATTGATGTTTTTGGTGGCTGCAGCCAACTTTGCCAGGCCGTCCGCTTCGATGTTCCGTGCTCTAGGGATTTGTTCGAAGCGGCATTCATCAAATGTAGCCATTAGCTTGTGGATTTCTTTCTGATACTTCTGCATCCTTTGGTCTTTGATTTGTTAAGTCTCAGTAACCTGGTTAACCACAAGTTGGGAGTCGCAGTGGAGGAGAATTCGGCGAGCCCCATACTTGGTGGCCAAATTCATGCCTGCAATAACGGCCCCTTATGGACTGGCGAATTATTTCACCCATGGGGACCTCAAGAACGAGTCCCACTCCCGATCCCGATGCATTGGCGGCGCCATCCGTATAAAGGACCCATAGGTCATTTATGGAGGACGCGCATTGCACCTCGAGTCCGCCTCCGGCCGTACTTCCGCACCGAAGTCGGCAATAAAGTCAGCTACGACTTGAGACTTTATGGTGGTCCTCAAAAGGTATGTGATATCATGCTCACTGAGCTCAACGGCCCATATGGCGAGTCGGCCTGAGAGTTCGGGCTTGTGTAAGATGTTCCTTAAAGGGAAGGTCGTTACTACCCTTATGGGGTGGCACTGGAAATAGGGTCATAGCTTTCGTGAAGCTACTACGAGTGCTAACTACAGCCTCTCAAGCTGTGGGTACCGGGTTTCGGCGTCCACTATTGTTTTGCTAATGTAATAAATAGGAGATTTTGTACCTTTATTTTTGTGCACTAGGACGACGCTAACTGCGTCTTCCGATACGGCCAAGTATACCAACAGCGGTTCGCCTGGGGCGGCTTTGACTAGAAGGGGTGGCTATGACAGATATGCCTCAAGTTCCTCAGGGCCTCGACACATTCTTCGTTCAATTGTAGTCCCTGGTCTTGTTTCAATACACCGAAGAATTTGTGGCACCCGTCAGAGGAGCGCGAGATGAACCTGGAGAGGGCGGCTATTCGACCCTTCAGCTTTTGCACTTGTTTTTTGCTGCTTAGTGTTTCTGAGATGGCTTCTATAGCCTTGATCTACTCTGGGTTGACTTCGATGCCCCTTTGTGACACCAGAAACCCTATGAACTTTCCCGAGGCTATGCCAAAGGCGAATTTTACAGGATTCAATTTCATATTGTATCTTCTTAATTTTCCGAAGGCTTCTTTCATGTGGACGAGGTGGTCCTCTTTATTCGATGACTTGACTAGCATGTTGTCAATATAGACCTCCATCATTTTGCCAAGTTGTTCTTTGAACATCGTAGTCACCAGCCTTTGGTACGTGGCCCCTGCGTTCTTAAGCAGGAAGGGCATTACCTTGTAGCAATATGTTCCCTGGTGAGTGAATAAGGTTGTTTTCTCCTTATCCTCCCCGGCCATAATGATCTGATTGTAGCCGGAGTACGCATCCAGTAAGCTCGGTAGCTCATGTCCTGCCGTTGCATTTATTAATTGGTCGATGTGGGGTAGTGGGAACGAGTCTTTTGGACATGCTTCGTTTAGGTCGATGAAATCCACGCACATCCGCCACTTCCCATTTTTCTTTTTGACCATAACAACGTTGGCGACCCATTCCGGATACTTGGATTCCCTAATGAAGCCGTTCGCCAGTAGCTTGTTTACTTCTTCACTTACTGCTCCGTTGATGGCGGCATTAAATTTTCTTCTTGCCTGCCGCACGGACGGGTATACTGGGTCGACATTCAGTTTGTGGGAGGAAATTTCTCATGGAATCCCTGGCATATCTGCATGGGAAAAAGCGAATAGGTCTGCATGGTTAGATAGAAATTCACGATACTTACTTGGATTTGATAGGTCGTGGCCTATGTAAGATTTCTTTGCGAGGTCATTGTTTCTCAGCTGGACGGGATCGAGGTCTTCGACCGTGGCCTTGTTAGACTTAATGTTGTTGGGATCTTTGATGGCGTCCTCTGTCGGGTAGACCTTAGTCCCCGACAGGGATGATTTCTATGCTTCCGCACTCGCTCCTTTGAGTTGTTTGGTGTGTGTGTAATCATGAGCTATTCTATAACACTCTTGGGCGGTACGCGTCTCGCCCCGTATGTTGTACACCCCCCCCCCCATGGGATAGGGAATTTGATCACTTGATAGAAATTGGAGGGGATTGCCCTCATGGCATGTATCCACGGACGTCCGATGATGGCGTTGTATGTCGTTTCTTGGTTCATTACGTGGAAAGTGGTTTGCATCGTAACTCCACCTTCCAGTACGGGTAGCGTTACCTCCCCAGAGGTTCTTTCCACTGCATAGTTAAAACCAGTTAGTGTTATACAGCTCGGTATTACTTTATCCTCGAGTCTCATCAGTGCAAGGACTCTGGGATTGATGATACATGTGCCGCTGCCATCGTCGACCATAATCCTTTTAACGTCACAATCAACTATGCGTAAAGTAATAACTAAAGCATCATAATGGGGGAAATACAAACTGCCGGTATCAGACTTATCGAAGGTTATACTATCTTCGAAGTTGTCATACCATTCGTGAGCGATGGTTCGCTTTAATTTGTGAGTGATGGTGAATTAGACATGGTTGTTTGCTGAGTCATTGCCGTCCCCAATGATCATGTTGATGGTGCGTGTTAGTGAGGGCGGCCTTGGCGGGCCGTGAGGTTGTTCCTGCCCATGTGTGAAGTTGAGTTTTCCTTTGTCGCTGAGTAGTTCTTTCAAGAAATCTTCGTTCAGCATTCGAGCTACCTCCTGCCGGAGACCTATGTAATCTTCGGGTCTGTGCCCTTGTTACTAGTGGAACTCACATAGGGCGTTTGATTTTCAGGTGACAGGGTCGGACATCATCTTTGCCGAGTATTGTACTTTGTTGCCCCGCTTCTCCAGTGCGTACACTATTTCTGAAGGAGATACACAAAAGTTATGTGCAGATAGTAAAGGAGGCATACCTCTATCGTTCCGCAGGGGCGACATGTTGTTGTAAGGTGTTCGTGTTCCTTGGTGGTGGTGGATGCGAGGATCTGATATATGGTTGTTGCCTCTCCCTGTTGAGGCGTAGGACTTTTTCCCGTCGTGCCTCGTTGCGTCGGTGTCTTCAAATTTCTGGGCGCACGGTTATCAACCACAGGGTTGGGCCGTTAAGGTCGTCATCATCTCCACGTACCTCGGCAGAGTAGGCGTTGTGAATCTCCTCCCAGGTGGTGGGGGGATATTTCATAAGACGGCTAAGCAATTTCTTAGTTGCCCTTGAGCCATCTCTGCTGAGCCCGTTCTGAAAAACTGCGACTTCCGTGCCTTTGGACACGTTTGGTAGGCTCATTCTGACCCTGTTGAACCTAGCTAAGAACTCCCTAAGCCCTTCTCCTGAGGTTTCTCGGACACCAAATATGTCGTTGACCCGTGCTTTCGCCTTCTTGTCTCCTGCTTGAGCGGTGAAAATTTATCTGCCATCTCCTCGAACGTGGAGATGCATTTGGCCGGTAGCTGGGAGTACCATGTTAAAGCCCCTCTTGTTAGCGTTTCACCGAACTTCTTCAGAAGTACGAATGGTACCTGCTCCTTTGATAGATCGTTACCTTTGACTGTCATGACATAGTGAATCAGGTGGTCCTCGGGATCTTAGGTACCGTCATATACCTTCAAGTAGGGGCATTTTGAAGGTCTTTCGGATGGGGTTGGTGAAGCTCCTTCTTTGTAGGGTTGTTTAACGAATCTCCCCACGTCTCGCTTTGGCAATAGCTTAGGCGCACCCGGGATCTTGTCCACTCTTTCTTGGTGCTCCTTCATTTGGTCGCGAAGCGACCTATTTTCATTTTCCATTTCCTCCATCTTTTTTAGGATGGTTGTGAGTGTGTCACCATGGGCTTGAGCATCGACGTGCACATTGTTCGTTCGTGTGACCTCGAGTTCATCTTCGGCTGCAACATGGTCTGTTGCTGGAGTGCATCTAGCGTTTTGGGGAGGCTTCTTAGCTAAACTACTAAGAGTGTTTGTCAACCACTCTTCCAGTAATCTCTTTACCTCTGGGATGCTTCTTTTGTTGTAGATGTAGAAACCTTTCTTTCTCGTGGAACCACCAGATCTTCAGAAGGGGAAGATGGGTTTTCCCGTTTATCAGGGTATTGGAGGATGCGTGTAGAGCATCTCCTTCAGCGGCCGCGTTGAGAGGGCCTATGAGATCGACTCTAACATCCACAATAGCTTTCATTCTTGCGTTGTTTTCAGCCATTTTAGGTTGTAGAGAGTGGTTTTTTGAAGGATCTCTAAAAGCAAACTACAACTTTGATTCACGTAATAGTCGAAATTGTTTGGCTAAAAAGTTATATGAATACTTGCTAAGCTCAAGAATAATCGAAAATAAATAAGGGTTAATCGAAATCAAGGGTAATATGAACTAGAGAGTATTATGGAGCTAAGATCGATGATAATAATGAAATAAAGATATCTTAAGATGTAAGAATAAAGGAACAAGTAATAGTCTTTGCACAAGAGAGAGAATGAGTTGTATATTCCAAGTAACAAAATACACATGATCCTTTTACAAAGGGAAGGCCTCATTTATATATTAGGAGACCTTCCTCGAAATAATCAAAGAAAAGTATAGAAGTTGGTGGCCTCAGTGTACGAAAGAGTCAGAGTTTCAAACGACGTCATCTTGGCTTGTGTTAACCAGTCCGTCCACTTACTGGCGTGGACTTTACTCGGGTCGGCCTTAGTTGGGTCGGCTTCTATGCCAAGGGCGTGCATGGGTAGCATGAGAACGTAGGGAACTAAATTTGCCCAATACATATACTTTTTTTGGTAACTAACTTAGTTTATTAATCACCAAGATTCAATTACAAAATCATAGCAAAGCTAACACAACTTGCTATCAAATCTCATGTCTATAATATTTGGAAACACAAGCTATACAAAAAAGACTTGTTCATAGCAGTTACTCGAACACTACAGACATAGGCTATTTCCTTTGCAATATGCTCCCACACTCAGATTTTTTTGCTTAAAGATTCGAAGGTTCCTCTCAATCCATATTTGATGAACTATTTATGCATACTCAGCTTTGAAAACATGTGCCCATTGAGATTTCCTGCTATAATATTGAGATCTATTAGATTCTTATATCTTTTTCGAATTTGACATGGTATTTTAATAATTAAAATTAAGTATCTTTTTTAAAGTTGTGTAGCTTTATCAAATCTCATGTCTATAATATCTAGAAACACAAGCTATACAAAAAAGACTTGTTCATAGCAGTTACTCGAACACTACAAACATAGGCTATTTCCTTTGCAATATGCTCGCACACTCGATTTTTTTGCTCAAAGATTCGAAAGTTCCTCTCAATCCATATTTGATAAACTATTTATGCATACTCGGCTCTGAAAACATGTGCCCAGTGAGATTTCCCGCTAGAATATTGAGATCTATTAGATTCTTACATCTTTTTCGAATTTGACATGGTATTTTAAAAATTAAATTAAATAGAACATATAAATATTTATGTACCATATTGATTTTTATGTTTAATTATTCAATTCGGTTAACCTTGAAAGTTTACATCAACGAAAATTTATTATCAGATAACTAAAAAAATAATTATAATGTGTTACTAAGAAAATTCTACCTAAGAATATTTTAATAAATCATATGTTTGTCAACTTTTTAAATTATTTATTAAGTATATATTTACTTATAAAAAATTAAAAAGTAAGATTGACTTATTATTCATGTAACAGAAAAATCCGAAAACCCTACAAAATCGAATAAAACAAAACAAATTCAAACCGATATAATTAATTTAATTTAATTTGATTATAATGAAAACTTAGCCAAGTCAATTCATATACATCCCTAACCACTCCTATATACGACTCTTCTTAAAAAAGATTTTGACCCATATAATGTGACAACATAAAATCAATTTTTTTATCGGATCATCTCAAAGATGTTATTGTGATAATGAAAAAGTTCTTCATAATATCTGTGTATACAAGTCAAATCAAATCTATTCCAAAATAGTTGACAATACTGCACTAATGATATCATTAGATCTATTCTCACGCTTTTAGAAAAAGCAAATCGCTTGAACCAATAGTATTTAAAGTGTTGATAATTATTTTTCTCTAATAAAGTAAATTTATGAACTATTTTCGTCAGATACTACTGTTATTATATAAAACAAGTATTAGTACCCGCGCGGATGTGCATACATTAATCATATTAAATATTTTAAGTTATTTGAGTTATTTGGATTGTATGTAAATAATCTTAAAATTTACACTTTCTCAGTAAATATAGATAATCATTGTATATTAAACACATGAAAAAAATTAACCATTTCTTCTTCTTCTTCTGTTCTTAATATCATTCTTGCCGGTGTCATTGGATCCTAAAATAGTCAGGAATCAAAATAATATTTATGGCAAAATAATCAAATATTGAGACAATGAATGACTCTTTAGATAAGACTTACTCTTTTACTACTACTTGAACTCTTATTTGATGTGTTGATATCTCTTCAAAGATATTTCTTTCTTAAATTTTCAGTTTCTAAAATATTATTTTTCAATAATAATTATTTTTAAAATAATGTAATTGAAAATATTATTATTAATTCAAAACTCATTTTAGTTGGTTATCTAAATATATTTGTAAAAAAATAGCTACTGAATTTTTTTACTCCATTTGATATTTGACACTAACCATGTTAAATATCTGAGTTATTTAAATTATATGTAATAATCTTAACATTTAAACCTTCTAAATAATCATAGATAATCGTCAGATATTAATTAAGAAACACTACAGGAAAAAAGACTAACATTTTCTCAATTCTCGCAGTGATAATTTTATTTTTGCATTATTCTCATATATGTCATTGGAACCTAAAAATTGCTGCAAAAGTGAAATAATAACTCATATTTATGGCAAAAGTGCAAAGATACACACGATATAAACGATTCTTTGATTACGATATGACTCTTATACTACGACTTGAACTCTTATTTGGTATGATTTTATCTTTCACAAAATATTTCGATTTTGAGATTTCCATTTCTAAAACATTATATATATTATAATAATAATTATCTTTATAATGATGCAAGTTAAGATATTATTCTTAATTTAAAATTCACTTTAATCGGCTATCTAATAATTTGAATGATTATGTGGCCGGAGGTATTTCAGTATGACTCCACTTTAAGTTTATCAATATCTCTAGTCACAGAAGTTAAATTTTTAATACCCTATATATACAAAAAAAATATTTGAATCATTACATTTAAATTAGTTGATTATTATTATTATTATAAAATATTATATATATTGTCTTAAAATTATCAAGTAATTTATTTTTGATACCATACTTGGCTTAACCTCAATAAAACTACTCAGATTGCATTCAAATTAAAATTAGAATATCATATCAGTTTGTTATTAATAATAACTTTTTTAAAACGGCACATAATGTAAATTAAAAAAAATTACTCTAAGATATCCTTATCTTATAATCTATGTATTTGAATTGAAGAAAAAAATGTGAAATTGATGAGATTAACTTTCAAATTTTTTATACTCAACAAAGATGAAACATAAGAAGAAATTTATTTTCATCTTTTTAGATCTTTCTAACATTTTTTTCACTGTTTATTTTCTTTTATCTTATTTTTTATATCATTATTTCTTTTGTTACAAAAAAATTAAATTATTTCACTATTAAAAAAATGAGTTTTAATAAATATTGTCTACATATAAACTTTAATTATATTTTTGGTCTTTGGTTGAAGTTATTTCATATTTTCTTTTGGCTTTATCTAATCAACCTAAATAGGTGCTCATCCAACCACTAAAAATAAAAAATTAAATAATGTGTAATTTATATACTATCCATGTATAATATGTGTATAATCGTGTATTGTTGGTATTCACTTATTTATATTAGCTATAAAAAATAAATAATAAATATGGCCGGATATTATGAAAATTTCCATAAGATTTTGGTTTTTTGATTTTATCCATGATATATCTTCTATTATAATAATTTTAAAACTCTCCAGTAATGTTAAAAATATCTTATCTTTTTATTATCTTTGAATTAAAAAAAGAAAAGAGTTTTTTCAAAATAATTTGTTTACATTTAAAAAAAATTATTTCATGTCATACCAATTTTTTCTTTATATATACTCTTTGTTACACTTAAAAGTCGCTATAGAAACTATCAATTAGAAACCAATTTTTCTCTTGTTTTTTTTGGTAATTAAAATTTTATTAATCACCAAAAGGATGTCAATACAACATTTAAGAATAAACTAAACAGCAAACTCGACCTTCATTACAATGCTATACAAAGCCTCTAATTTACAGAAAAAGCTGCTGCAGTTGCTGACAGGTACTGGCGGAGCTTCGAACATTGCATGTGTATGCTAATTCCCGAAGCAAACTATCACTATTACGAAACACCTTTTCAAAGATCCTTGCATTTCTTTCCAACCAAATTGTATAAAACAGTTCTGTTATCACCATTTTGAAAATGCTCGCTCTAGGAGTTTTACCTTTAGCTTTAGAAATGATCAGTTGTAGGAACTGTTCCCAGTCGAGGCCATTACCCATAGTTTCCCTAATCCACTGCATGGTGTGGTTCCTTAAATCAGTAACAAATGAGCAGGTAAGAAAAAGATGATCCCTGGATTCAATCTCACATTGACACAATACACATTGAAGATCAGCAGTTATATCCCATTTAGATAGTCGAGTCTTGGTAGGCAGTCTATCATGGAGTATCAACCATAAAGTAAAAACTGCTTTAGGTCTCGCCTGGTTCTGTGTTATTAAATTCTTCCAATGAACTCTAGGCAGCTGGCCAATCTGAGCCAAGTAGAGGGATCTAATAGAACACACTGAATTATATAAGCACTGCCTCAGATGAGTCATGTTGTAAGCTACAAAAACTTTTCGAACCATCCAACTTGCTTGCTTAGTTACAGGAGTATATTCCACTTGTTGTTGTTTTATATACACAGAATGAATCCATTTAACCCATAAAGTGTCTTTCTTATGAGCCAAATCCCAAGATAATTTAGATATGGCAGCCCTATTCCGGGTTAATAGATTTGTAAGATTTAGACCACCTGCTGATTTAGGTAGGCACATTTTATCCCAGGCAATGTATGTCTTCTTAGTAATTGCTACTGATCCTGACCAAATAAAAGCTTCTGCAGTGAGCTTCAATCATTCTCAGGATGTTGGAAGGAATAAGAAACAGTTGAGCCCAATAAGTCTGAATGCCAAACAAGACTGATTGTACTAGTTGTATTCTGCCTGCATATGACGACTTTCGAGTAGTCCATGAAGTAATTCTGGCAGTGATCTTATCTACCAAAGGTTGCCACTGGATAAGTGTCATCTTCTTAGTAGTAAGAGGAATGCCTAAATATTTGAAAGGCCATGTCCCACATCCATAACCAAGTAGTTGAGTAATATGAAATTTAACCTCTGAGCTGACACCTCCAAAATATACTGAACTTTTGTTCAAGTTAGCTTTCAAACCTGAGGCTTCAGTGAATTGAGAAAACAGTTTGAAAGGCTTCAGTAAATATTTGAAAGGCCATGTCCCACATCCATAACCAAGTAGTTGAGTAATCTGCAATTTAACCTCTGAGCTGACACCTCCAAAATATACTGAACTTTTGTTCAAGTTAGCTTTCAAACCTGAGGCTTCAGTGAATTGAGAAAACAGTTTAAACAAAGTAATAACAGACAGTGTATCACCTTTGGAAAATAATAACAGATCATCTGCAAAACTGATATGTGTGATACCCAATTTCTTACATCCTGGATGATAGATATAAGTTTGGTACTGCTTCAGTTGAGCCAATGATCGACTAAGATATTCCATAACAATTGCAAAAAGAAAGGGAGATATAGGATCTCCTTGCCTAAGGCCTTTGGCAGCTTTAAAAGGAACAGTTGTTTCTCCATTAAGAAGTATAGTATAGCTCACAGTTTTAACACATTGCATGATCCATTTGGTAAATCTGTCTGGGAATCCCAAAGCTTCAAGCATTTGCTGCAGGAAGATCCACTCTACAAAGTCATAAGCCTTTTGCAAGTCAATTTTAATCATGCACCTTGGAGAGATATGAGATCTGGTATAGTTCTTGACTAACTCATGAGCTAGTATCACATTATCTGCAATCATTCTACCTGGTATGAAGCCAGCTTGAGCTGTACATATAATATCAGGCATAACATGTTGCATTCTGTTAGCAAGTACTTTAGATATCACCTTGTACAATACTGAGCAGCATGCAGTTGGCCTATACTCCTTGATTGTAGTTGGATTAGGAACTTTAGGAATCAAAGTAAGAGAAGAACAATTGATAGGATGACACATTCTGTTAGTAAGGAAAAAATCCTTAACTGCATGAATAATCTGTGTGCCAGTTATGTTCCATGTTTTCTTAAAGAATACTGCATTATAACCATCAATTCCAGGGGCTTTATCATCTCCAATAGCTTTTAAACTTGCAATAATCTCCAAATCAGTAACATCTTCATTCAAAAATCTCCTCTGTTGTTGTGTTAAACTGGGGCCATTAGCCATATATTGTCGATTGATGGCTGGTAATGAAGTAGCAGCTGTACCCATTAAAGCTTTATAAAAGCCAATAACTTCTTTCTTAATATCAGCTGGGCTGGATATCTTAACTCCTTCACATGTAAGTAGCTCAGAGATATGTTTATGCTGGTTTCTTTCCTTCAAGATGGCAGAAAAATACTTGTTATTAGAATCACCCAATTTGATCCATTTAGCCCTGGATCTTTGTTGCAATAGACTTTCTTCAATCAAATACCATTTCTCCAAGTTTACTGCTATCTCCTTTTCCTTGAGTAATAATGTATCAGTATAAGCCAAGCTCATCTGCAGCTGTATATCCTTTAACTCTTGCCTACTATCAACAATCCTTTGACTAATATTCTTAAAATCTTTAATGTTTAAAGACTTTAAAGGAACTTTCAGAGATTTGAGATTACACCACACATCCTTCAAAGTAGCCTGATCTTTGCAATGCCAGTTATCTTTAATCAACTGATGAAAGTCTGCATGAGAAGCCCATGAGTTGAAAAATCTGAAAGGTGGCTTACCTATCTTAGGAGATTCAGCCATTGTGATCATCATAGGTCTATGATCAGATACTAAAGGAGAGTCATATATAGTGTATACATGACTCCAATTAGTCATCCATTCATAGTTGCCAAAAGATCTGTCCAGTCTACTACATATTCTGTCATTACCACTCTGCTTATTTGTCCAAGTAAAATAGTCACCTTTCTAAGGAAGTTCAGAAAGACCAGCTTGGTGTATGATTCTTGAATTTCGGCCTGTTTAACATGATTATCTGATTGTCTATCTTGAGGATACAGGATAGCATTGAAATCTTCAGTGACAAGCCAAGCTTCTGTAATGTTAGTAGCCAAAGCTTGTAAGTTACTCCACAGTGATCTCCTCTGGATTATTCCATTAAATCCATATACCACAGTGAGGTAGTAATTGATATCACCAGACATATTTTGAACTCTGCAATGGACAAGTTGAGCATCTTCTTGAAGTGCAGTGACCTTAATCGACTGAGTATCCCACAATATCCAGATTCGACCATTAAGAGCACAATGATAGTTGGTTATAAATCTCCAGCCAGGAACCAGCAATTTAGCAACCTTTTCTGCATTTTGTTCTTTAACTTTAGTCTCTACCAAACCTACAATAGTAATATTATTCTTCCCAATGTATTCCTTAACTTCCTTTTGTTTATACCTTTTATTTATACCCCTTATGTTCCAAACTAAGCATCTCATTGACATAAACTAGGTCCACCTTCATCCCCTGGATGTATTTCCACTCTACCACCAGAAATTGTTTCAAATCGATTACTGATCGCTATAGGAGACAAAGGAGGAAAGTTGATGTCATTCAATTCTGGAGATTGAACTTGTTTGCCTTTATCAATCTGTCTATTCATGCTAGTTACCATCAGAGGTGATTGATGTTGGTCTGTAGTATTCTTCAATGGGGCAGGTTGTGGAGGATCCATTTCCTGCTGAATCTGTACAGTTGATGTTTTAACTCTCCACTCCTGAACCTTTTTTGGTTTCTTCTCTGGGTCAGTTTGATTTAGCTTTGGCTTCATAAGACAGTTATGTCCCACCATGTTTCACTTCTCACAAAAGGTTGGTTTCCAATCATAGATCACCTTTTGTAGAAATTTCTTACCATTAGGATCCATAATCCAGACATCCCTAGGTAGTTCTTTAGTAACATTCATTTCTATTAAAATGCGAGCATAAGAAACTCTAGTCTGCTAGTGGTACACTCATCAGCAAACAAAGGGTTCCCTAGCACACTAGCAATTCTGCTTAAGGACTTCATTCCCCAACACGACAGAGGAAGATTGGGGAATTTGACCCACAATGGTATCTCAACAGGAAATTCCTTAGCAAAATCAAAATCTGCCGACCATTGTTTGAGAATCAAAGGTTTATTTGCTATAGAATAAGGTCCAGCACACATAATCTCTTTAGCATCACTCATGGTTTTAAACTTCACAATGTAGTAATCTTCTTCATGATAAAATAGATCCGGCTCAGGTACATGTGCCCAATGAGTGTTGATAAATCTCTCTTGTTGAGTTTGAAAAAAAAATCTTTCACATAATCTAATTATTCATAACTAATATTCTTCAACGAAAAAATATTATACCTTGCAATATTAGCTTGACTATAACTAAATGAAGGATTTTCAGCTTATACCCTTCAATTTCTTGAATGTGCTAAATTGAAATTAATGATAGCAATTATATAGCCAAAGTTTTATTATTTGTTTGATATCCATTTATGCAAATTGACTCTTCAAACAAATATTCTTCAAGAAGAAAAAAGAAACAACTTTTTTTTAATATTGACTAATTTTGTGATGTTTCTTTCTGCAGCATGTATGTTTATTTTGATTGGATATGTAAGTAAACTTTTATTTGATTTTGTAAACTATTTTTTGTTATTTAGATAAATATAGATGTGTTCCCTATAGAAATTTACTCTATAGAAATTTATATTCTTTTTCTTCTAATAAATTTATCATATACTTTTATTCTTCTATTATTGCTCAGATTCAAACTTATCAATAATATTTTTGAGTATATTTATTTATTATTTTTATTTATTTTAAAATTAATTCAAAGTATAAGTTCTCTCACACTATCTCTAGTTCCATCTTTCTGTGTTAGTTTTTCCTATTATAAATTTTATATAATTATTTCCCTTTGTGTTTAATCCAATAATAGACAAAATAAATAAAAGTGCATATGACCAGATCTCAAGGTACTTTTTATCTTTGGAGTTTTATTTTGCAATTCAGAAGCTTGGATAAGATATGATATATTATTTTTTAATTCAAAAGCTTGGATAAGTTTTGAATTAATTTTGATTTAACAAAATAAATATTTAGAATATATATAGATTATTATTATTTTATTATTACACATAAGAAAAAGATACATAAATGACAAGAGGGGTTGCTCTGATGGTAAGCAACCCCCACTTCCAACCGAGAGGTTGTGAGTTCGAGTCTCCCCAAGAGCAAGGTGGGAGTTCTTGGAGGGAAGGATGTCGGGGGTCTATTTGGAAACAGCCTCTCTACCTAAGGGTATAGGTAAGGTCTGCGTACACACTACCCTCCTCAGACCCCACTATGTGGATTATACTGGATTGTTGTTGTTGTAAAAAGATACATAAATCTAAAACGTATAGCTTAATGCATATGTAGCTATTTCCAACTTAAATTTTTGTTCTCTTTTATTTTTAACATAAAATATTTAGTTTTAATTTTATTATTTTTAATTTTTATTATCTATTTTTACGCATGTAGTTATTTTCATAACTATCTTATCCTAGATCCTATAATTTAAATACAAATTTTTTTACGCATGTAGTTATTTTCATAACTATCTTATCCTAGATCCTATAATTTAAAATACAAATTTTAAAAGTGATATTCTTTTATATTTCAAAAGAAAAAGTATTCCCAATTCAAATAATTTAATTTTGCAATGAGATTACATATATTGTGCTTAACCAAATTTTCCTTATTTGACAATATCCTTACAAACTCTCTTTAATATTGCCAAGTGATTTTTTAGTAGCTTGCCACTTGGCTTAACCATAATACTTATATATATAATAACTTTATTCCTTTAATATATATATAAATAAGGATGGAGGAACTACTTAACCCTCTCCTACCTGGAAGAAAAACAAAAGGGTCATTTGGTAGAAAATAAGTCGGCGTTTGGACATAACAACAATAACAACATCTATTCAGTAAAATTTTATATAGTAAGGTTCGGAAAGGTAATGTGTCTGCAGACTTTACCCATACTCCAATAGGACAGAGAGCGTTTGGACATACGAATTGTAAAATTCCAAAAAAAAAAAAAAAGTAAAAGAAAATGTAAATGGTATTTGAAAATTAAAGTTGTGTTTGGACATGAATATAATTTTGGGTTGTTTTTGAAATTTGTGTGTGATCTAAGTGAAAATTTTAAAAAATAACTATTTGAAGTTTTTCAGATTTTCAAAAAATTCCAGACTTCATCTTCAAGTGTAAATTAAAAATTTATTGCCAAGAAAAAAAGTAAAAAAATTTCAAAAAAATTTTTAAAAAATGTTATGTCCAAACAGTCTCTAAGGATATCTCATTCGATAGAATATCTTATGAAATTAGTTATCTCAGCTTATAAGATAACTAATTCCATCATTTTAGTCTAAAATTTATTCAGAGATTAATTTATACTTATAATCAAATATGAGAAAAATATATTTTATCCCAGATTGTTATCTGAGGCGTATCTAAGTCTAAGGATATGGGTTCAAGTGAACCCATACTCCTTTCCCTAAACTATGTATAATAAGGTTATATTTCTTGAGAATTACTTAATTATACGTATGTGAACCCATACTCAAAGTCTTCTATGGTGCAATAATCATTGGGTGCGCCTCTAAATTCGTCATGGTAGATACTAAAGTTAAAATCGTCAAATATAAATTCTAAATTCACGTCTTCACAATAGTGCACCCATCCTCCTGAAATCCTGGATCCGCCTCTGATTGTTATCCTTTTTTTTACCAAACAATCCCAAAGAGTACTAATTGACAATAATAACAACAACAACAATAACAATAACAACAACATATTCAGTATTATTCCATACTATATAATTTAAAGAGGATAATGTATGCGCAGACTTTATTCAGATTGTTTTTCATGAGTACTAATTAACCCTATATTAATGAGGGAGTAACCATTCATACAGAATTAAGAAGCCACAGGATTAAGGGTTGTAGAACTGCAAGCACAGGATCACATGCATCTCTCATTAAACTTCACATGTGACCATTCATACACAAACTTCGTACAAGGCTTCACAAATGCGTCATTATTAAACTAGGAACTTGGTGTTGATGGGACTATAATATTTTCCCCAGATGACATACTGTGAAACCACACTTCATTCAAAGTCCGTCCGTCCAAAATTGTCAATTTTCATTTTGATTAAACATAAATAAATTTCTCAAATACTACTTACATATTATTTATAGAGGATTAAAATTTTAAAAGGGAAAATAACCCAGGGCAAAATCATAAAGAAAGTAGGGGAGTAGTTTTAAGTTGACATATTTTCAAAATATAAAAAAAACAGTCTGGTACACAAAATATTCCACATTCAAACAATATCCGGAAAAGGTCGCATCCAAACAGTCTACTCTAATATAAGTATCAATGGTTGATTATTCGGTTGCTCTAAGGCTTTTCTCCATTTTTTGAAAAAATGAAATTTCTTGAAATATTCAAACTTTTGAGCTCGTAAGCCATCTAAATTTACTCTCTCTGATCCAAAATAAGTGATTTTTGTCTTTTTTTTTGTGATTCAAAAGAAGTGTTTTTTTTTAGATTTCAAGAATGAATTAATTATTTTTTCTTACATTGCCCTTGGAGCAATTAATGTTGGAGTATGTATTAGGAGTGTTTATGTGAAGAGATAGTCAAGATTAATATGGTCAAATTTCATTACTAATTAATGTTAAAAGATAAATTTTTTAATATATATGAAAATAACTAAAAAGTTCACTAATTTTAAACTGGAGGGAGTATTCAGGTTCTTTCCTTTCTATTATCTTTATTTTATTCTCCCCCGCCTCCACCCCGCGGCCCCTTTTGCTCAAACGTTTCAAACTGGCCAAGCTATTAAGCCTTCTGTATATATTAAAAATCTCGCATATATAATTTGAGGGAATTGAAGAGTCATAAATGCTTTTGCTCAATATCTTATAACCCCTTAACTATATATTATGCGTTATCAAGCCATGCATAAATTTCCTTTCACGCTATAGAATTTTGTTTATGGCAATATTACTTGGAGGATTGACTTGTAATAGACAAACAAATGAAGTGTTATCCGTTTCAGGAAACACAGTTCCATTTAACCAATTTATAAAAGTGAGATTTGAAGCTTTATTTAACCAACTTCACAAAAAAATGTTCATTTATAATTTGAACGGTAGATCTTTAAGAATAAATTCTCCTACTGATTATTGAATGTGATCAAATCAATGTGAAGGTGGTGATCTTTTATCGAATAAGGTATAGGACACGGAACTTTTCCCAAGATTCACAAAATTGTTCAACGTGGGATGTTGGTATGCAGAGGTTACAACATCAAGATTTCTTTTCACTCCACCTTTGATTTTCACTTCAATGTTTTTTCCTTTTTCTTTTTTTAGTTGCCAAATATGGCGACATGTTTCTGGGATAAGGTTAAAAAAAACAAGAATTTGTCGCAGGAATGATTTTTTCAGATCTTACACGCATTAAAAGTCACATCATGCTGTATATGTGTCGCAGGAATGATTTTTTAAAAAAAAGAAATGACAACAAAAATGCTCTTAAAAACTCCCTAACATTATTTGTTCAGAGGTATTTGTATCATAAAACCAACCAAACCAAAGATGACAGCAAGCAGCGTAACACTACTACATTATCATTAAAAAGTAAAATTCAGCAAAACAAGAAAAGCAAAAGTAACAACAAACAAGAATTTAAAGTCTCAAAACACACCCCAGTTCCCAACAATCTAGGACTACTATAGCTTATCACTTTCCCAGTTCCCAAACAATCCAAGTACTGACTTAGATAATGAACAACACTCAACAGCAAACACAGTATCTTTCCTCACTACTGCTTGCACGGCAGATTCTTTGAGGGCTCAAAAGCAAAAGGTCCAACATTAAAGAGCTTAACCCCAGTCTCAGAATCCACTGGCTTTGATATCATTGGAGATGGTGGTGGCAGTGGTGCAGGGACCAACATGGCTCCAGCTTGTCCATTGTGGAAATTTGTTGGGACACTACACTCTGCTTTTGGTGATTTGGCTAAGAACACCTTGCACTTATGGTAACCTGCTGTGGTCAACCACTTTGGTTGAATGAAGAAGTAACCATTCTTGTCTGTTGTGCCTAGGGCTGTTAGGTGGTACTTTGTGTTGTTGCATGCCAGCTTCACCACCGCTCCTGCACCATAAAAAGACCCATCAGCCTAATATATTAAGGAAAAATGATAAATGGTCCTCATTTAATTGCTCTTTTTGTTTCATTTCACATGACGGTGTTAGACTGATAATTGCTTTTAAAGAGAAAAATTGAATACTTGCTGTTGAGTTGTCCACATCGAAGGTATTTGAGATCTTTGATCTATGCTTCGGCAATCCCCACCTCATAAGTTAGCTTTTGGATTAGTCCATTTATTTACTAAAACATGTCATAAGCTAAACATGTTATGTTCAAAGTAACATATTCTCTAAAGTACCCGGGTTTTGAACATGTAATAAGGTAACACATGTCAGGTTCAAAGTTAATACTAGTTCTCTTTTTTATCTTAAATTTTATGCCTCAGTCTAATAAGTTTCCATAAAATGGAACATATATAAAATTAAAAAAAAAGAGTGTCACATATCATGAAATAAAAAGAATAGTTAAAAAGAGAAGGGACCCTGAATTGGAGAAGCTCCCAAGAGAGTGTCAATCCCCCTGTACTTGCAAGATTTGCAGTAAACAACTCCTCTTACACCAACAAAATTCCTGGTTGGAAGAGGAGAGGGTGGTTTAACTGGTGGATGAGTTGGTGGTTTAGTAGGCGAATGAGCAGGTGGAGTTGGTGATTTAACAGGCGGAGACGGTGGTTTGATTGGTGGTGATGATGGTGCTGGTGAAGAGTGAGAGGGAGAAGAAGCTGGGGCTTGGGAGTGCTTGTGGTGGTGGTGGTGGTGGTGGTGGTGGTGATGGCCACCATTATGAGGATTGGGAGTTTCAACTGGTGGAAAGCTAACAAGTGAATGAGGAGCTAGTTCTGAAGTGACAATGCCTTCATTTTGGCCAAGAACTGTAAATGAGCTAAGTACTAAAACTAGAATGACCCCAAAGGCAGCCATTTTTGCCAAATGGTTTTTGTGAACTGAGTTCTGTGTAGGAGTTTAGGGAAAATGGATTAAATTTATAGGGGATTGGAAGAGGCATATTCTATAGTTATATGAACAAAAAAAATAAAAATGAAAGAAAAAGAGCACGAATCATAAATGTGGGGGCCATGTTTAATGGGGTCAGAATGAGGATTAGGACAAAAGGGGTTATATCATGTTCAAGAAATAAAGATTTTGTACAGGTGGCTAAATGCTTCACATGCAGAGGGCAGGAGGGGGCATGTTAATTTTGGTCATTTTGCACATCTAACCATGCGTCGTACAAGTTTCCAATGACCTCCATTTTCATGTAATAGTAACATCTTAGTCCTCTAAATGGTTATAAAGGAGACAGCACTACATTCCAATGGCTTTCCCATTTCAGTTAATTGTGATTAAAGTCAATTAAAGCACACATTATTTGAAACAGTACGCATCAGCTTTCTCTTTCTTTATCAGTTTTGCCCTTAGCTTTGTTTGAATTCAGAATTGGAGGAGTCTTGTGTACGCTAGTTACTAGTACCCATTTGTTTTGTTTATAGGTCAGTGTTCTGTCATAAGTCTCTGTCTGTATGTGCAAAACTGGCTATGGACTCCTACAACCCAAAACTCCAGAGGTAACGGCTAGCTGAAAAGCCTGCCTCTTAAGTCTTGGTTTTCTTCTCGAGGAATTTCCGTTGTAGACTTGAAATATTTTAACTTGTGTGTATGGGTAACTCAAAGTATTTTTAAAATTTTGTGGTTAACTTCTATAATGTGTACAATATTTTATACCATCCTATTAAATTATCTTCAACAATTGCCATAGCACTTGATATATTATAACCAGTATGATTTGATAATTTAAAAACTAAGTAAACAAACTATGTTAAATTATCTTGATGATATCAGCAGATTATATGACTTATAAACCCTCCCACTCTTTTAACTTCTTCATTAATAAGAAATTAATTCTTTTTAGTGGCAAGTCGCCATGGAAGGGATTATATGGGTCGCCCCGTTCATTCAGCTCTTCCAGTAGCCAGCAGTGCTCCAGCTCCTCCTAGGACTCAGGAGCCCTTCGGTTTCTATAGCGCCTCCTGCGCGGGGTGCTTTCAGAGGTCAGTCCAGCAGACCTGGCCCTAGCCAGTCACAGCTACCAAGTCCTCCCAGAGCTTGTTTCGTGTGTGGTGACATGCGCCATGTGGTGAGGGATTGCCCTAGACTTGGGAGGAGTGCATCTCCACAGACTTCTCAGACACAGCATGCTCCGTAGAGTTCTCAGGCTATGATCACAGCTCTTGCTGCTACCCCATCTGCATAGCCAGCTAGGGGCGAAGGTCAGGGAGGTAGAGGTCGCCCTCGAGGGGGAGGCGAGGCCAGATATTATGCTATTCTTGGTCGTACCTAGGTTGTTGCACTGGTTTATCACAGAGATGTGTCAGTTCTATTTGATCCAGGCTCTACTGACTCATATGTGTCTTTTTATTTTTCTTTGCATTTGGGTGTACCCCGAGATTCCTTGAGTTCTCATGTATATTTTCTACTCCTGTGGAGGATTCTTTTATTGTGGACCGCGTTTATCAGTCATATTTGATTACTATTTGTGGTTTTGAGACCAGACTCCAGAGCAAATTTGTTGTTACTAAAAATGGTTGATTTTGATATTGTCTTGGGTATGGACTGGTTGTTGCCCCATTATTCTTTTCTTGATTGTCACATCAAGACTGTGACCCTGGCTATACTAAGTATTCTGCGTATTAAGTAGAGTGGTACTTTAGATCACACTCCCAGTAGAGTTATCTTTTTTCTTGAAGCTCGGTTTATGATTGAAAAGGGGTGTGCCGCGTATTTAACGTATGTGAGAGATGCCAGTATTGATACCCCTTATATTGATTCGGTCCCAGTGATACGAGATTATCCCGATGTGTTTCCAGCTGATCTTCCAGGCATGTCGCCTGATAAAGACATTGATTTTGGCATTGATTTGTTGCCGGGAACTCAGCCCATTTCTATTCCTCCGTATCATATGACTCCTCCTGAGTTGAAGGAATTGAAGGATTAGTTACAGGAATTCCTTGATAAGGGTTTTATTCGACCCACTGTTTCACCTTAGGGTGCTCCTATCTTGTTTGTGAAGAAAAAGGATGGATCTATGCGTATATGTGTCAATTATCGTCAGTTGAACAAGGTTACAGTGAAGAACCGTTATCTTTTGCCACGTATTGATGATCTGTTTGACCAGCTTCAGGGCGCACGGGTGTTTTCTAAGATTGATTTATGCTCCAATTACCACCAGTTGAAGATTCGGAAGCCAGATATCCTGAAGAATGCCTTCAGGACTCAATATCATCATTACGAGTTCTTTGTTATGTCATTTGGGTTGACCAATGCCCTAGAAGATTTTATGCATTTGATGCACAGTGTGTTCCGGTCCTATCATGACTCGTTTGTTATTATTTTTATTGATGATATTTTGGTGTATTCCCAGAGTCGGTTAGATCATGAGCAGCACCTGAGGACAGTGCTTCAGGCCTTGAGAGAGAAGAAGTTATATGCGAAGTTCTCAAAATGTGAGTTTTGATTGGATTATGTGGCATTCTTAGGCCACATGGTATCGAGTGAGGGAATTCAAGTGGATCCGAAGAAGGTAGAGGTCGTTCAGAGTTGGCCCAGGCCGTCCTCAGCTATAGGGATTTGCAGTTTCCTTGGCTTGGCGGGCTACTACCGTGGTTTTGTGGAGGGGTTCTCATCAATTGCAGCCCCTAATACTAGATTAACCCAAAAGGGTGATCTATTTCAGTGGATAGAAGAGTGTGAGGCGAGCTTTCAGAAGCTCAAGACAGCTTTGACTACAGCCTTAGTGTTGATATTGCCTACTGATTCGGGTTCTTATACAGTTTATTGTGATGCCTCGCAGGTTGGCCTCGAAGCGGTGTTGATGTAGGACGGTAGGGTGATTGCCTACGCGTCCAGACAATTGAAGATATATGAGAAGACTTACCCAGTCCACGACCTTAAGTTAGCTGTTATTTTTCATGCCTTGAAGATCTGGAATCATTATTTGTACGGTGTGCCTTGTGAGATTTAGACTGACCATCGGATTTGCAGAATATGTTTAAGCAAAAGGTGTAGAAAATCATTCTATCCATGATATGCGTGCTTTGGTTGTATTAGCATGATTTTCAGGTATAGGTTTTGATGAATGACAAACAATGAAGTCAAGTGTCAAACAACGTTATTATATGACAAACAATCAAGATTGAATGCCGAGAAGCATATTGATGAATGGATTGCAATGAGAAAGCCAAAGACGAGCTTAAAAGTTCAAGACCGAAGACCCAAGGCGTAGGTCGTTAGGTAGAACAAATGTAAGAGCAACGTTTAAAGTTATCTCGTCTTTTGGCTCAACATAGGTCACCATAAATATGCATAAAATTATTTTATCAAATCATATTTCAAATACTTCAAACAAAATGATTTCAAACATTTTCATTTTAGCTAAAATGAATTTTAAACATGTCTTTCAAAGCTGGACAGAAATAATCGATTATGTTTATTTTGATAATCGATTATGTTAAGACAGTGTAAACCGGAATTTACAAAACAGCAAAATAATCGATTATCAGAATAAACATAATCGATTATCTTGTATCCGTTGCCAGTGTTTGAACGCTGTAACAAAATAATCGATTATGCAAAATCCAATAATCGATTATTCTGCATAAAATCAGCTTCCGATTTTGTACCGGTAAGCTGATAATCGATTATCCAAATCTGATAATCGATTATCTTGGCATAAAATCAGCATAATTGATTGCCAATTAAGCAACGGACATACAACTTATAACACCTATAAATAGAGGTCTTTTGAGCTGAATTGTAACACACAACACCTCTCATTATTCATATACATATTGATATTATTTGTGCATCATTATAGAGCTTTTGTTGAGCCATTTGAGAGACAACTTTGAGTTGTTCATAGAGCTAATCTTGTATCTCTTTATCTACTCTTTTTAGAGAGTTCTTGTTGTAAAAGAGAAAGGTGTTTGAGAAGACCATATCTTCTTATTGATTGTCGGGTTTGCTAAGTACCCTCAATCTTAGTGTGTGAAGTCTTGTGGTGCGGTATCCACGAGCAAGGTGAAGTCTTGAGGTGCGGTATCCTCGAGCAAGTTGAAGTCTTGTAGAGTGTACATCTACGAGCAAGTGTAACGGTTTGTTAGGCACCCGTAAGCTTAACGGAGTTAGTGGAAACTCGAGAGAGTCTCTCGGGGACTGGACTAACCACACATTGTGGTGAACCAGTATAAATTCGGTGTGTTCTTTCCTTACTATTTTAATTACCGCATTTACTTTACTCCTGCAATTTTAATTTCGCAATATTTATCAATATTCTCGTGCCACACTATTCACCCCCCCTCTAGTGGCGGGCATAAATCCTAACAATTGGTATCAGAGCCTAACTCTCTGAAAGCCTTAACCGGTTGAGAGAACGACATACATTTTTTTGTTGAGAATGTTGAACGCAGGAATGATGAGCGAAGGACACTCTACCATTAAGCCTCCACTATTTGATGGAACAAATTACACATATTGGAAAGAGTGGATGAGAATCTTCATCCAATCAAACAACTTTCGCATATGGCAAGTCATCAAGAACGGTGAAACGCCGAAAAAGAAAGTTGGGGAAGCCATGGCTCCGAAGGAGAAGAGTGAATACAATGCCAAGGCCATCAATATGTTATATTGTGCGGTGAATCCGGATGACTATCGAAAGATTTCCTATTGCACAACCGCCAAAGAAATGTGGGATAAACTTGAAGCCATTTATGAAGGTACGCCTCAAGTCCAAAAGCATGTGACATGGACTCGGACCGCTCGTGTGATGAAACGACTGCACTATGCCTCATGGCCAACGAGGAAGAAGAGGTAAGTACTCCTAACTCTTACTCTTATGAAGAATTACAAGAAGCTTTTCAAGAATTATATGATGAATTGAAAAGGTCTTCAAAAATCTCCAAAGAGGCCAAGGCTATAATTAAAGTTTTAGAAGAGAAAAATAAATTTTTGGAAAATGACAATATTGACCTTAGAAATAAAATTAAGGAGATGAATGAAACTTCTTCAATTGATCAAAGTTCCAATTGTTCTTCTTGTAGTTCTTTGAAAATAGAGAACATAGAACTTAGGAACACACTAGAAAAACGTAGTGTTGATGATCCTAAAACAATTGAAGAAATTAAGAAGAATATTAGAAAGGATGATAGAAATGAAGTTAGACCACCTAGAAATAATTCTAGGAACTTCACTAATGAGTCTAAAATTAATCATTTTAGACCACCTAGAAACAACTCTAGGAATTTCAACGCTTCTAGGAATAACGACTTTAGATCACCTAGAACGTTTTTTGCTCAACCAAGACATATGCACAACCCGAATGTTATATGTCATTATTGCACCGGGTAGGACACATAGCACCCGTATGTTTTGCAAAACATAGGGATTTATCTTATGGCTATGATTATTATTTGCCTAACCCCCGAGGACCCAAAAGTGGTTGGGTACCTAAAACCTATTTTTAGGTACGTTTGCAGGTGTGCTTGAAGACTACAATATCGTAGTAGATGCACCAAGCACGAAACCTTATTGCATCGAGGGGAAATTTCGGTTAGTTATCATATTTTTGATAAACACGTAATAGTTGATATGTGTTAACAATTAATATATCTTTTTTAACAATTGATATTAATTATTTTTGTTGTTTCATGTTTTGATAACTTTTATCTTGAATAACAATTGGCATCAATTATTTTTTCGTTAAAAATAATAATTGATTCATGTTTTGATGAATATTATTTTTGGTTTGAATAACAGTTGATATATTCTTGAAAAATAAATGATTCGTATTTTTAATACAACTATTGGGTCGTTAAAAATTAAAAGTTGATATGTTTTTAAGATATATGATTTGCTAAAAATAACCGTTATTATGGTTGTTATATTTTTACTAACATTTGATATTGGTTTATGTTGGTATGATTTTTTAAAATCATCATAAATATTCCTCATTGTATTTCCTATTTCATTCTTGACACTAACAATTGATATACCCAAAAGGGGGAAGTGTCGAAAGGGGAAAGTATACTCTCTTTTTGCTAATGCCAAAAGGGGGAAGAAATTAGGCGATATGCATCAAATAAGGGGGAATATATCGACGTTATAGCATGCCTTATTTGAGGGGGAATTATCATTGAGGGGAATTGTTTGCATGAATTGTATGTTGAGATATAGCATGAATTTAGGGGGAATCCGATATGCATATCTCCTGTTGTTTGTCATTATCAAAAAGGGGGAAATTGTAGAAAATCATTCTATCCATGATATACCTGCTTTGGTTGTATTAGCATGATTTTCAGGTATAGTTTTTGATGAATGACAAATAATGAAGTCAAGTGTCAAACAACGTTATTATATGACAAACAATCAAGATTTAAATGCCGAGAAGCATATTGATGAATGGATTGCAATGAGAAAGCCAAAGACGAGCTCAAAAGTTCAAGACCGAAGACCCAAGGCGCAGGTCGTTAGGTAGAACAAATGTAAGAGCAACGTTTAAAGTTATCTCGTCCTTTGGCTCAACATAGGTCATCATAAATATGCATAAAATCATTTTATCAAATCATATTTCAAATACTTCAAACAAAATGATTTCAAACATTTTCATTTTAGCCAAAATAAATTTTAAACATGTCTTTCAAAGCTGGACAGAAATAATCGATTATGTTTATTTTGATAATCGATTATGTTAAGACAGTGTAAACCGAAATTTACAAAACAGCAAAATAATCGATTATCAGAATAAACATAATCAATTATCTTGTATCCGTTGCCAGTGTTTGAACGTTGTAACAAAATAATCGATTATGCAAAATCTAATAATCGATTATTCTGCATAAAATCAGCTTCCGAATTTGTAACGGTAAGCTGATAATCGATTATCCAAATCTGATAATCGATTATCTTAGCATAAAATCAGCATAATTGATTGCCAATTAAGCAACGGACATACAACTTATAACACCTATAAATAGAGGTCTTTTGAGTTGAATTGTAACACACAACACCTCTCATTATTCATATACATATTGATATTATTTGTGCATCATTATAGAGCTTTTGTTGAGCCATTTGAGACAACTTTGAGTTGTTCATAGAGCTAATCTTGTATCTCTTTATCTACTATTTTTAGAGAGTTCTTGTTGTAAAAGAGAAAGGTGTTTGAGAAGACCATATCTTCTCATTGATTGTCGGGTTTGCTAAGTACCCTCAATCTTAGTGTGTGAAGTCTTGTGGTGCGGTATCCACGAGCAAGGTGAAGTCTTGAGGTGCGGTATCCTCGAGCAAGTTGAAGTCTTGTATAGTGTACATCTACGAGCAAGTGTAACGGTTTGTTAGGCACCCGTAAGCTTAACGGAGTTAGTGGAAACTCGAGAGAGTCTCTCGGGGACTGGACTAACTACACGTTGTGGTGAACCAGTATAAATTCGGTGTATTCTTTCCTTACTATTTTAATTACCGCATTTACTTTAATCCTATAATTTTAATTCCGCAATATTTATCAATATTCTCGTGCCGCACTATTCACCCCCCCTCTAGTGACGGGCATAAATCCTAAAAAAAGGAACTAAATTTGCGCTAGAGGAGGTGGTTAGAGTTATTGAAGGATTATGATATTACTATTCTGTAAATTCGGGCAAGGCCAATATGGTGGTTGATGCCTGGAGTCGCCGGCGGAGAATTTGGGGAGTTTGTCATATTTACCAACTTCAGAGAGGACTATGGAGGTGGATGTTCAGGCCTTAGATAATCAATTTGTGAGATTGGATCTTTCGGAGTCTAGTCGGGTCGTAGCTTGCGTGGTTGCTCGGTCTTCCCTATTCGATTGTATTAGGGAGAAAAAGTATGAGGACCCTCATTTACTTGTCCTGAAGGACAAGGTTCAGCACGGTGATGCTAGAGATGTGACCATTGGAGATGACGGGGTATTGAGGATGCATGGTTGGATTTGTGTGCCCAATGTCGATGGGCTTCGAGAGTTGATTTTAGCGGAGGCCTATTGTTCGCGGTATTCCATCCATTCGGGTGTAGCGAAGACGAATTAGGATTTGAGGCAGCACTATTGGTAGTGGTGGATGAAGAAAGATATAGTTGGTTATGTAGCTAGATGCCTCAATTGTCAGCAGGTAAAGTATGAGCAATAGAGACATGGTGGTTTACTTCAATAGATAGAGATTCCGGAGTGGAAGTGGGAGCGTATCACCACGGACTTTGTAGTTGGACTCCCACGTACCTTGAAGAATTTTGATGCCATTTGGGTGATTGTGGATCGGCTGACCAAGTTCGTTCATTTTATTCCTATGTGTACTACTTATTCTTCGAAGCGGTTAGCGGAGATTTATATCCGGGAGATCGTTCGTCTGCATGGTATTCCAGTTTCTATTATTTCAGATAGGAGTACTCAGTTCACATCATGGTTATAGAGGGCCATTCAGCAGGAGTTGGGTACTCGGGTGGAGTTGAGCACAGCATTTCACCCCGAGACAGACAAACAATCCGAGCTCACTATTCATATTCTTGAGGATATACTCCGTGCATGTGTGATTGAGTTTGGAGGGTCTTAGGATCAGTTCTTGCCATTGGCAGAGTTTGCTTCAACAACAGTTATTAGTCCAGCATTCAGATGGCGTCGTATGATTCTTTATATGGTAGGAGGTGTAGATCCCCTGTGGGTTTTGCTTCGGCTTTCACCTATGAAGGGCGTTATGAGATTTGGGAAAAAGGGGAAATTGAGTCTGAGATTTATGGCCCTTTTGAGATATTCAAGTGTGTTGGGAAGGTTGCTAATGAGCTTGCCTTACCTCCCAACTTGGCAGGAGTTCATCCGATATTTCTTGTTTCGATGCTTATGAGGTATCACGGTAACCCGTTGCACGTGTTGGATTTTAGTTTAGTCCAGTTGGAAAAAGGATCTATCCTATGTTGAGGAGCCAGTAGCTATATTGGACATGTAGGTCAGAAAGTTGAGGTCTAAGAACACTACTTCAGTAAAGTTTTAGTAACGGGGTCAGCCGGCCGATGAGGCGACTTGGGAGACTGAGCAGGATATGTGCAGCAATTAGCCTCATCTTTTCACTACTTCAGGTATGTCTCTATGCTCGTTCGAGGACGAAAGAATATTTAAGTGTAGGAGGATGTGACGATCCGGCCATTCGTTTTGAGAGTTTATGCCCCAATCCCCTATGAACTGTTTTCCCCAAGTCTATTTCTGCTAGTTTGATTTGCCGAGACGTTCGGTTTTGAGTTTTGAGAGTTTTACGACACTTAGTCCCTAAATAAGAGCTTAAGTGTTGGAATATTTCCTGTAGTCGTAACAGTGTAAAGACGTCCTTTGAATGAAAATCTAATGATTTTGTTAGCTCCGTTAGGTGATTTTGGTGTAAGGAGCGTGTTCGAAATGTGTTTTGGAGGTCCGTAGCTAATTTAGGCTTGAAATGCTGAAGTTTGAATTTTTGAAATTTTCTGTCCGATAGTGAGATTTTGATTTTAGGGTCGGAATGAAATTAAGGAAGTTGCAGTAGTTTCAACATGTCATTTGGGATGTGTGTGTAAAATTTCAGGTCATTCGGACGTGGTTTGGTTAGGTTTTTAATCAAAAATGTATTTGGAGGAAAGTTGGAGTTCTTAGGCTTAAATCCTTGATTAATTCAAGTTTCCAACGTTGTTTTAGGTGGTTTAAGGATTGGTACAAGTTTGAATGATGTTATGGGATACTTCCGTAGGTTTGGTTGAGGTCCCGGGGGCCTCAGGTGTGTTTCAGATGCTCAACAAGGCATTTTGGAGTTGTTCAAAATTACAGAATTCCTTTAGCTGTTGCATACCCATTTTCTTCTTCGCGATCGCGTCCTCCTCCACGCGTTCACGTAGAGTAATTGTGGAGAAGGACAAATTTCTTCTTCGCGTTTGCATTCATTTCCCTTGCGTTCGCGAAGCCCTGTCATTTTCCTCCTTCACATTCGCAGCCAACATTCGCGTTCGCGTAGTGTGTTATATAACGCTGAGGGTTGTGCCTATATTCTTTATCGTGTTCGCATTCCATATCTCGTGTTTGCGTAGCTTTGCCAACCCAAGCCTTCGCATTTGCATACTGTCCCACGCGTTCGCGAAGAGCAATTTAGCAGCCTTCATTTTTCCTTCTTCGCGAACGCGTGACATCCTCCGCGTTCGCGATTCATTAATTATCTGGGTAGTTATAAAAATTCAAAACCGAGGGTTTAGCCATTTTTACCAAAACTCATGCTTGAGAGCTCGGATTTGAGCGAGATTTCGAGGGATTTTCAGGGGCAACGACTGGGTAATGATTCTATACTTCTTTTTGCTTGTAACCGACTAATCTAAGCATTAATTCCTCTTTTAATTTTGGGTTTTGAATAAAAATTTATAAAACTTCATAGACCGAATTATTGAGTTTAGAGTGGGTGTTTGACCTCCGATTTGAGAGTTTTTTATATGGCTAGACTCGTGAGAGTATGAGGGTTCTCAAAATATTAATTTCACCCAATTTCGAAACGTTGGCCTGAGCGGCATTTTGGTCATTTTACCTGATTTCGCATCTTAGCTTTGAATTAAATCGTGGAATCACTTGCTTGAGATGTTATTTACGATATGTAATTGAATTGAATAGATTTGGGCCATTTGGAGTCGGATCTCATGGTAAACGTGTGGTATCGAGTTGATTTTGGAGTCGGTTCGAGGTAAGTGGCTTGTCTAACCTTGCCCAAATCATTTCCTTAGTCCAACACAGACCAAAAGGAATCAAAGAATATATTTTTTGCATCAAAACATGACTAGCATCCTATTCTTGCCACTCGAGAGGAACAATTTATCACTCTTCAAATCCCAGATGATTTTCCCAGACAATGGAGGGATCATGGTTTTACCTATATCCATTTTTGTGATATTCGAATTGCTCTAAGATATCACGGAAGAAAATGTTAACCTGTTGTAGCTCGACTTTCTCTTCTAGATACAAGATACTTGGAGTACCAACATGCAAATTTGGGTACTGCAGAAGTTACCCTGAATGCTGGAACTGTCTTCTGCCAAATGACACACACTTCAAATGTGGGGGCCTTTCCCCTTGGAATATGATATTTGGTAATTGAATACCTTGTACGTGAGGTGACGAGCACGTACTTGATCTAATTGTTGAAAATTTATTTTTTTACTTGACGTATTTAAATTACGTCTCTTTTCTTACCTCTTTTACTCTATTGCAAACTTAGCATGTGTTAGTTTAGAGAAGCATGTTTAGTTGACTTACTTGCCTATTTGCTTAAACTGCCTTGTTTGTATTTCGTGAAGCATGTTAGGTTAGAATTTACTATTACTTGTTATGATTTTAGAATTTATTCTGATATTCTTGAGCTGTTATTGTGTGTTTTAAATTTGGACTACGGGACGGCATCCCGAGAGATCCCCTGGACGTGTAATGTTCTAGACTGAGGGTGCGGGATACCAAGTGATCCCTGGCACATGTATATATATATATATATATATATATATATATATATATATATATATATATATATATATATATTAAGAATACCAAGAGATCCTCGGGATACCAAGAGATCCCCAGCTTACTTATTGAGGATACCAAGAGATCCTCGGGATACCAATAGATCCCTAGTATATATGGTGAGGATACCAAGAGATCCCCGGTTATCATTCTTGTTGTGAGCAGTATTTCCTTGTGTTTGACTAATTTCTGCTTTTCTGTTACCGTATTCTTTATTTATCTCGTTTAGATTCTCACTGTAAGACTCTCATTATACAGTATCTTTATCCTATCATTTATTTTTTATCTTAGTAGGGCCCTGACCTTCCTCGTCACTAGCCGATCGAGGTTAGGCTTGACACTTACTAAGTACCGTCGGTGTACTCATGCCCCTTCTGCGCATGTTTTTTCATGTGCAGATCCAGGTACCTTCACCCAGCCGTATCACCCTTGAGGTGGAGAGATCTAGCAGAGACTTTGAGGTACATCTGCCGCATCCGCAAACCAAGGAGTATCTATCTTATTATATCTTTTAGCAGTTAGCCTTCCTTTATTACTTTTGTTTTAGACATTCTGGAGTTAGAGTTGTGTATTACATCATGTTAGCTTGTGTTACCGTGAGTTTTCGAGTTTTGGGATGATATTGTAGACTTCCGCGATATTGAGTTGTATATGCTGAGCGACATTTATATACAATTTTGTTTCTTCTAGTTGTTCAATTATAATTATTTATTTTCCGCAAGTTATATTATTTTTCTGCATTGTTAGACTTATCTAGTCATAGGGATTAGGTGTCGTCATGACATATTTACGGAGGACAAACTGGGATCGTGACACAAAGTGAACTACCCCATAAATATGAGGGGAAGGAGATGCAGAGGAATGGATCATGTACCACTTCTTTCAACATTGATGGTGTTATTTTTTAAGTAATTGTATTATACCTCAAATACAAGAATCCTTTAAATCATTTGCTGACTTTCCGATAATATTAGTAGCATCCTTATCCCACAACAGCAAAGAAATTATACCGGGGCAATTCATCACTTTAACTTGTAACCTGTACCCAGAAAGAATTTTATTTTTAAAATCATATAATAGTAAAGAAACTATAAATTACGGTCATACCTATGAGTGGTAGAATGGATTTGCTCGCAATCTTTACAATAGAATTTATTCCCCTCTTTTTCTAGTTTCTTTGAACAACTTTTGCATGCTAAATAGCACCATCCACAGTCTAATTTAACATGTATAATAGTTGCTACAACCCAGAAATTTCATGGCTGCACATAAAAATTGTATGTACAATTGTTATGTAGAGAAAGATAAAGATAAAAATTTTAGTAATTAAAAAGTAAAAAAATAATTAAAAAGTAGGTACTCATATGGTTACAGTCACCCAAAACCTCAATATTTTTAACTTCAATACTTTATTAAAGTTCTATTAAAAAGTTTATTTTTCGTATTTATAGAAAAATTATAAAATTTCAGATTATTTTGATTTTTAATTTTTTGCTTTGCTTGGGGACAAGGGCGGATCAATAAAATTAGTAGTCTAAAGCCAAATTTTAATAAAGGACCTTATGCTTATTTATGCTAGAATTCTTATATGTGTGCACACATACATATACAAAAAATGCTATTATTACAATTTTCCCTGCTTGTGGTCATAATATAATATTCTTAAATGATATAAGGCTTTAACGTTAATATAATAATAATATTATTTATATTAGTAAACAATAATTTGAATAAATAAAATATTAGGCATGTATTTTGATGGGTTTTCAATGTCTTTGCCTTATGATTCCTATATCTTGATGATCTAACAAACTTATCATCAAGAACCAGATAGACAACATGACCCATCAAGTATACACTTCAAATGAACAATGTCCAGTCTGATCTCCAGCAAATGAGTGAACAACCGAAGGAAGGAACACAGCTGGGACCTAGTCCCTCAGGGTTTTCCGGCGGAAGTACAAGTCAACTATACGGCTGGAACGCAACTGCAGAAAGTGACTGTCTGCAACTGTTACAAAGAGGAACACAATAGGGACCTGGTCTCTTAGGGTTCTCCAACAAAAGTACAAGTCAAGTATACAGCTGGAACGTAATTGCGGAAAGTGAATATCCACAACTTTTACAAAGAGGAATACAACAGGGACCTGGTCCCTTAGGGTTTCTCTAACAGAAGTACAAGTCAACTATACAGCTGAAACGCAATTGCAGAAAGTGACTCTTCACAACTGTACACACGATAGTGCAGCAGACAAAGCTGCAGTTATTTCTCATTGGGAAGAAGCCTGTACCAAGAGTTGACATCACTATTGTGATGTCTTTTGTAGTATAACAACCTGATGCAAGGCACAAAAATATTCACTTGCACATTTAATGATATTCTCTCAAGCATTAAAGTGTTCATCTATAATTGAAGTCATTGTGTGTTAAGAACAAGAAGACAACTCCACTAAAGGATCGGTTTCACAATGAGTTTATGTGTATCCGTATTTGATTTGTAATCTTGTTATTTGTTCTTCGTTGTAACTCTTATCCTGCTTTCTTATAAGCTATGTTTTAGGAAACCCAAAATTCATAAACTTTCTATGTTTATGTTGTGACTAGGTTTAGTCATAAGTTTAAAGTCTTTGTAATTAAAGAGTCACAAAGTGGCTTGCGGTAAGAGTATCACAAGTTAGTTAATTGAAGTCTTTGTAATAGTCATTACAAAGTGGCTTGTAATAGTGAGATTATAAGTTAGTGAAGTTGAAAGCATACAAGTGTAGGTCGTGGTTTTAGTCCCCTTGTGTGGGATTTTTCCACGTAAATATTCCTTGTCTCTTTTACTTACTGCTTCTTAAGTATTCTCAGTAGAAACTCATAAAGAATCAGGTGCTCTATAGTTTGGTGGACTCATATAAGCTAACAATTGGTATCAGATCAGGTTCTTTCTAAAAGTTTAACACCTAGAAAGGATCTCAATGGCTGCTCCACCCAACTTCACCAACTTTGAGGAAGGACAATCAACTTACATACCTCATAGATTCAATGATCAATACTACAAATGGCGGAAGAGTCGCATGCATAATTTTATAATGGCCAAAGATTCAGAACTGTGGGACATCATCTCTAACGGTCCGCGTTTCCTATGAAGAAGTTTGAAGAAACTGGACCTATGGTGCCAAAACATAGAAAAGAGTACAGCGATATTGTCAGAAAAGCCGTAGAAAAGAACTATCGCATCAAGAAAATCTTGGTATGTGGTATAGGATCCGATAAGTACAACAGAGTCTCAGCTTGTGATACTGCCAAAGAAATATGGGAAGCGTTGCAAACCGCACACGAAGGAACTACTCAGGTTAAATAGTCAAAGATTGACATGCTCACTACAGAGTATGAGCTCTTTAGGATGAATATGATGAGTCTATATAGGATATGCACACCAGATTCACTTCCATCATAAATAAGCTTCATTCACTTGGAGATGTTATTCCAGAAACAAGCTTGTAAGAAAAATTCTCAATGTTCTACCTGATTCCTAGGAAAGTAAGTTAAATGTCATCACTGAAGCTAAAGATCTATAAGCTCTAATCATGACTTGGAGATGTTATTCCAGAAACAAGCTTGTAAGAAAAATTCTCAATGTTCTACCTGATTCCTAGGAAAGTAAGTTAAATGTCATCACTGAAGCTAAATATCTATAAGCTCTAACCATGACTGAGCTGATTGGTAATTTTAAGACATGCGAGGTGAAAAAAAGAAATAGTGAAAGGAGAGAGTCAAAGACGAAAGGGGCGGTCCGGTGAGTGGGAGTGGGTCTGGTAACAAATACTAGGGCCAAATCCAATTAATGGGTCGAAACTAAACTCAAATTTGATTTCTGAAAAACGTTTCATATGGCCCAGTAGAAAATACCAACGCATTAATGAAGGCCCACTTTGTCATAAAAGAGTTCATGACAAATAGAAAGAAATCACTAGACATTTTTTAATCTTTACTAAATTTTGGAACCAGGTCCCCACTACATGTTCATTGATCTCGTGTAGGTTATGTTCAAAAACAAACAAACCATTCTATATCTCAAGTCTCAACTCAATACATAGGAGGAGGTGATTTGTTATCCTGATTCCACCAAACTCTTCACTTCTCTGTCCCTTGGCCCAGGCAAGCAACAATAAAATTTACCATGATCATATGATAAATAATTGGAACCAATAACCACCCTACTAAAACACAAATCAAAATTGACAGATTAGCTAATATTTTCCCTATATAACTCAAACCAATATTTAGAAACTACATTTACATTATGATTTGGGCAACGGCCCTTTTTGTGCGACATACTTCCCATATTTCTTCAACACTGCATCTTCTGAAGAAACATCCCATAGCTGCGAATGATAAGCAAAGACATTCTCAGTCATTTACAGCCCAAAAACCAGAGAAACTAGAGCCGCAACAAACTAATCCTTTCAAAGAGAACACAACTTACCTGCAACTTCCCTTTAGAACCACCAATAGCAAGAAAAAAGGGGCAATCATCTGAGAAGGAAACAGAGAAGACAGCTCCCTGATAAAAAAATAAAACAAAGTGGTCATCATGATAGTACATCAATCAAAATGTATAACCCTCTAAAACCTAGTTCTTGAAAGGTTGACAGAAAAATATGTATCAAACAAATATTCAACCACAAAAAAGAGGGGCTTGGTCTGATGGTAACTAACCCTCACTTACAACCGAGAGGTTGTGAGTTCGAGTCTCCCCAGGAGCAAATTCTGGGGATTTATGCCGGGGGTCTATTTGGAAACAGCCTCTCGTACTTTAAAAATTTGCAAATCACATACGGCTTTTGGATTCCCTGATGCAATACAAGAAGGTTGATTGTTGCTCAAATCCCATAGTTTAACCTGCAGCACATTAATTTAAATTAATCAGTGGAATAGCTCTCATCCTCCGGAATAAATCAAAACTAGGTAATAAGCAGCGAACAGAGACAACAAGAAAGTACCATCTTGTCTGTGGAACCAGTTGCAAGAAGCTGCCCAAAATACACGGGGAAAATGAGTAAGAAAAAACGAATTTAAGGGTAACACGAAAAAGAAAAAAAAATGTTTCACAGACATTCGGGACTAGAGGATTAAAGGACATTGAGGACACTGCTTTATCATGAGCATGGATGGTGAATCTTGGCTTTGTCGCAGAACTTGAACTAGAACTAGCAGCACGGATATCAAAACTAGTAACTGTACCATTCTCCAAGCTGACCTGAAAGTTTTACGGAACTCTACTCTGGTCAGCAATTCCAAATGTCCGATACACATCCAGATTAAAATCTCCAAGCAGCTTTTAAAACAGATTTACTCATCCTAAAAAAAAAACTTTTAGGTCTCATACAGTTATAGGGAACAGAAATTTAGTGATTGGCCAAGGGGAAAAGATTACATGGTAGATTGAATTTATCTAGCTTTTATTTTCATTCTAGTCCATAGGAACTAGGAAACAGATAAATACTTCTATTTTTCTGCATAAATAAAATTAAGTGTCAAAAAATTCAGCAAGCAAATAGATAAACCAATATGCACATAATTTCAATGCCATCCCCCCCCCCCCCCCCATTCCATAGTATATTTACCGAACCAACAGACACAATCCCATCCTTAATTTAGTTACCATGCTGATGGCCCCATGTTGAGAAATGATTCACAATCTCCACACTAACGATTCCCATAACAGAATTAAAGGAACTATCTAATAATGTAGCATAACAAACAAACAAAACCTTGAAAAATAGATTGGGTAAGTCACAAACACAGTGCAAGCACTGACCACAAATGAATGCTCAGAATGAGGATCCCAAGCCAAGCTTTCAACGTCAGTGGAAACTGGAAACTTATATCCACTGTGAGATGGATATCTCACATCCTTCTGCAGACATGCCGAAAGTTGAATTAGCATCTTAAACTAAGAAGCTAATCCACAGTCCTAGCTTTCCAAAACAAAAAGGGGCAAAAAGGAAGGAGAAAAGCTTTATCACCAAGCAAACTGTATGATCGAATGACCCGCTCAGAAGAATCTGTGATGCAAATGGATTCCATGCAACTGCTTGAACCTGACAAAGCGGAGCAAGATGATGAATCTGATTCTTTCATAATTTTGTAAGCAAGCTGCTGGTTAATGTTTTATAAATTATTCAATTTTGATCAGATACAATTTCAAAGAATAGTAAATGCATAATGTTTACTTTAGCATGCAGAAGAGGTCTCCTACATAACAAAAGACTATAAGTGTATTGGGGAATTTTCGGTCCTTGATACAAAACAATATGATGTTTAAACAACATGCTACAAAATTTCAGATTCTACCTTGTCATTATGGTCGTTCATAGTGAGAGTACAGCTTCTGGTAGTCACATCCCAAACCTTGACTGATTGATCAGCACTAGCACTGGCAAGCATATTCCTGCGTAGAATGTTGGACAAGACAACATATGAACTTTGACTATACCTCTCTAACGCAAACACCATACACTGATCAATCAGTGATCAATCAGTGATCAATCAGAGATCCATACCTATATTCCTTGTTCCAAGCGAGACCAAGTACTGAATCAGAGTGGCTATCCTTTTTGTATTTGATGGTTTTCTACAAGTAAGAAAAAAGTTTTTTTTTTTAGAATTAGGTAAATGGGGCATAAGAAGTAAGTTTTGGGTTCACACAGCTATCAAATCGTAAAAAGACCATCCACCATGCAAACTATCGTTCCTTTTCTTTCATTTTCTAAAGAATGAGGTTTGAACATTGGTATTTGGTATGTGTTAAATGGCTCTCACAAAATTGACCAGATTTGTTGCCATGACAGAAAAACAACAAAATGGCTATTTAAAGGTAGTTTCTCTTCAAACCGTATCATTGGTCAATTTAATTTTTAATATAGAAACTAATAATGCCAATAATCGACTCCTCGGCACATATCGCATGCACCGCATCGCATGCATAGTGTAGAGTAGAGGCATAGAGAGTGCGTTAACCAAGAACATGTCAGTTGAACTGAAGTCCAAGCCCTTCAAGACATCCAATAACAGAAATCGACAACTAATACACTGCAGTTCCAACTAGCTGCTTGAATACTCAGACAAGCCTCTTATACATTAGAGCCTAATAATATCAAGAACATCACCACCTCAAGTTGCTCACATGGCCATCAATTAGAGCCTCTTAAACTACTAATATAGATAGCTCCTACCTCATATTATCAAGCATGAAAATACAGTACTATTGTGAAGTTCGGGCATGCCCAACAATCCATGCATTAATGAGTTACACTGCAGTATGGAGACAACAATCGCTGAATTATACGCAGTTAACTCTTTAACAGTTTAGTAGGGTTCCCCGCCACCCCAACCCACCCCACCCCCCAAAAAAAGGTCCAATTTGGTGTTGAGGTATACACAGCCCTTGTTTCCTTTGGACAGGAGAGAAGGAAATTTATTAACAGCATCTTATATAAGTGGAAGATCACAGCCCTACATGCATGAAGTAAGAAGGAAATTGGGACTACTAGAGATAAAAGCCTAAAAATGACCATCAGTGATGGCCAAGTGTTGAAATTAACCTACCACTTTATTCAACAGAGAAACCAGGAAACTAGTCCCACATGTTTTCTACCTTAAAACATATAAAACTAATTTCAGCTGAACAAGCTGACTTGGCATACAAGACCATTCCAATTGAAAATGGGATTAAAGATTACCTTCTTCCCCCTTTTCTTTATGTCAGCGATTCCACCTAATACAGCAGCTGGTTGCACCTCATCCAACTACAAAGAATGAAAATAGTGTGATACGATCAGTATTGAGTCAGGAGTTCATCAAGATCAGTGTGCAGTCACTTACTATGTCTAGGTCCCAAATTTCAATTGCTATTTCCATTGAGCCCACAGCTATGAAGTTCCCTATCAACATATAACTCATTTATTAACATGAGCAAAGGAAGTACACCATCAAATATGCAAAGAGCAACTATTATAAATCTAAGATCAAACTGCATCAAATAGATTCATTGTGCCTAATTTTGGTGGTAAAATAATAAAGAAAAGAAAAAATGCTGAGGAGAAAAGAGTGAAACAATGGAAGAGCATATAGCCTGATCGCAAATTAATGTTTGCGGATGGTTCTGAAAGGTTTGCCTTCTAAACAAGTGTGTAGTGCTAGTGGCTGCCATTCTACCAAACGCTACAGGCCAAGAGAAAGGTAAGCAGGGTGAGAGAAATGCAAAATAGACTTTATCATAGCATTTTTATAAAAGGTCATCTTATATGGCAAATGAATCCCTTAGCTTAATACTATTTTATTTTTTTGATAAGGTAAATTGTATTAATCAAAAGGGAGAAAATTCCCGTATATAAGAAGTATACCAAAAAGTAGAGAATTTACATAAGAGCATGATTCTCTACAAATAACGCCCAATCTTCTATACAAGTAGGGGCTATATGAGTGCATCAAAAAGCATTAATACTAATTATAAAAAAGCAGTACTCCTATATCATAGTGAGCAGCATAATTTCTTTAGCCTCTGAAATTATTGAAATCTACCAAGGTAAAGAAGCACAGGGAACTGCCAATGCCAAGGGCTTTAGAGCAAAATCAACTAAAGAGTGCACTTTTAGTGAAGAACAAGTGCTAATGAACAATTGCCAAAAAAATGATGTCAATGATTAAAGCATGTCCAAACAATTATTATCTGGACAAAAGAAATGAAAAACATATATAACGAAGTGAAATATAAGAAGTGTTAGAAGTCTAACTGTATTAGAAGTCTAGTCTAAATTGTATTAGGAGTAGGCTAGGTTATGTGTATTATATATAGGGCTCATTGTATCATGTTTACATATCAATTATATATTCTTCTCCCGTGCCTTCTCACATGGTATCAGAGCCAGGCCCATCCCAATTATTGATACCGATGTTGGGCCCCCATTTATGTTGTCCACGCTCCAGAGATCTGGGCGTGATGGGGGGTGTTGAGTTGTCCCACATCGGAGGGATTTGAGGTCCTTGGTCTCCTTATATGGCTTGGACAATCCTCACCTCATAAGCTAGCTTTTGGGGTTGAGTTAGGCCCAATGTCCATTCTTATCATGGTATCAGAGCTTTGGTGAGAATAGTATAGCTGTGCGTCATTCCAGCTATTTCCGGGAAGAAGACCTCGTCGCCGTGCAATTTTCCGGCGACTTAACAGGCTGTCCGTAACCTAAACTACCTTTTCTGTTGGTGTTGTGCAAAATCCGAGACCACCACGAGGTTTGGGAGAGAATTCCGACCAACCCCAAAAAAAATCACCGGAAACCGACGCTACACGCGCCCCCACGCGCGGCAGGACCCTCGGCGCGTGAAGCCCACGCGCCGGCGCGTGAGAGCCTTTCCGGCCACTTTTTCCGATCGCTCCAGAAGGACAGTTTAGTCGGAATATAATTCCGACCCTACCCATCCACTTTTTGTTCGATTCCGACAACTTTGATTTTTTCCGGCGACCTACAGTGATTTTTCCGGCAGCTACAGTACTTTCCGGCCAATATTTCTTCAGGACAGTTTGCTCCTACTTGAATTCCGAGCCTATCCATATTTTTACTTTTCAATTCCGACAACTTTGAATTTTTCCGGCAGCTACAGTGTTTTTCCGGCAGCTACAGTGCCTTTCCGGCAGCTACAGTGTTCCTGTTTTCCGGTAGCACCAGTTTTCAGTCCTCTGTTCAGTTTCAGCAAGTTTTCAGTTGATAATCCAACGATGTCTTTGGGACTAGATGCTTTCGGGCCTAAAAACCAGGGTTCTGGCAGTTCCGGTATTATGATTACCTCAGAACCTTTAATGGGAGGTTCAAACTACCTAGCTTGGGCTTCGTCTGTCGAGTTGTGGTGTAAAGGCCAAGGTGTTCAGGATCATCTAACCAAAGAGTCTGGTGACGGAGATGCAAAAGCCAAAGCACATTGGGAGAAGATTGATGCTCAGTTATGCAGTATTTTGTGGCGATCTATTGATTCCAAGTTGATGCCCTTGTTTCGTCCATTCCAAAAATGTTATTTGGTTTGGGAAAAGGCTCGTACTTTATACACTAATGACATATCTCGTTTCTATGACGTGATATCGCGGATGACAAATTTGAAGAAACAGGAATTGGATATGTCTACTTACTTGGGTCAAGTGCAGGCAGTTATGGAGGAATTTGAGACGTTGATGCCAGTTTCTGCTAGCGTTGCAAAGCAGCAAGAGCAACGACAAAAGCTGTTTCTAGTTCTTACTCTTGCTGGGCTTCCTAATGATCTTGACTCAGTATGCGATCAGATTTTGGCTAGTCCGACTGTCCCCACAGTTGATGAATTATTTTCTCGCTTACTTCGCCTTGCTGCAGCACCAAGTCACCCAGTGAGCTCATCACAGACACTTGATTCATCTATCCTCGTCTCCCAATCCGTGGACAATCGGGCTTCTCATACTATGGAGTATAGACGAGGAGGAGGTCGTTTTGGAAGATCTAGACCCAAGTGTTCTTATTGTTATAAACTTGGTCACACTCGTGATGTGTGCCATTCTTTACATGGTCGACCAACAAAAAATGCTTATGTTGCTCAGACCGAGCCTACAGGTAACCAGGGATTTTCTGTATCTGAAAGGGAGTATAATGAGTTCCTTAAATATCGAGCAAGTAAGCAGACGTCTCCACAAGTAGCCACTGTTGCTCAGCCTGATACTTCTGTTGCTGGTAATTCTTTTGCTTGTGTTTCCCAGTCTAGTCCTCTTGAACAATGGGTGGTGGACTCAGCTGCTTCTGATCATATCTCTGGTAATAAATCCCTTTTGTCAGATATTACGTATTCACAGTTTCTTCCCAACGTTACCTTAGCTAATGGGTCTCAAACTAAAGCAAAAGGAGTTGGACAAGCAACTCCTCTACCCTCTGTCACTCTAGATTCCGTCCTTTATGTCCCTGGCTGTCCTTTTAATCTTGCATCTGTGAGTCGTTTGACTCGTGCCCTCCATTGTGGAATATACTTTATTGATGACTCTTTTATTATGCAGGACCGCAGTACGGGACAGACGATTGGAACAGGACTTGAATCAGACGGACTCTACTACCTTAACTCCCTAACATCCTCTAAGGCCTGTCTAGCTGCAGATCCTCCAGACCTACTTCACAGTCGTTTAGGACATCCTAGCTTGTCCAAACTTCAGAAGATGGTGCCTCGTTTGTCCAGTTTATCCACATTAGAGTGTGAGTCATGTCAGCTCGGGAAACATACCCGCGCCTCCTTTCCTCGTAGTACTGAGAGTCGTGCAGAGTCTGTTTTTTCTTTAGTTCATTCGGATATATGGGGTCCTAGTAGAGTATGTTCAACCTTAGGATTTCGTTATTTTGTTAGTTTCACTGATGATCATTCAAGATGTACTTGGATTTTCTTAATGAAAGATCGTTCTGAGTTGTTTTCTATATTCCAAAATTTTTGTGCTGAAATTAAAAATCAATTTGGTGTTTCCATTCGCACCCTTCGCAGTGATAATGCCTTAGAATATTTGTCCTCTCAATTTCAGCAATTTATGTCCTCTCATGAAATTATTCATCAGACCTCTTGTCCTTATACCCCTCAGCAAAATGGGGTTGCAGAAAGAAAGAATAGGCACATTATTGAGACTGCTCGCACACTTCTCATTGCATCTCATGTTCCGCTGCGTTTTTGGGGCGATGCAGTTCTCACATCTTGTTATTTGGTTAATCGGATGCCTTCATCTCCCATCCAAAATCAGATTCCGCATGAGGTATTGTTTCCTCAGTCACCCTTATACTCTGTCCCCCCTCGTGTGTTTGGGAGCACTTGTTTCGTTCATAACTTAGCTCCTGGGAAAGATAAGTTAGCTCCTCGTGCTCTCAAGTGTGTCTTCCTTGGTTATTCTCGTGTTCAGAAGGGCTATCGTTGTTATTCACCTGATATTCGTAGGTACCTTATGTCAGCCGATGTCACATTTTTTGAGTCTAAGCCTTTCTTTACCTCTTCTGACCATTCTGACCATCTGGCTATATCTGAAGTTTTACCTATACCGGCCTTTAGGGAGTCTATATCTCCTCCTTCACCTTCCGCTACAGAAGTCTTACCCATTCCGAACGTTGAACCACCTACTGTGGCTCCTCCTAGACTCCATGCACAAGACACTCCACTCTTGACATATCATCGTCGTCCTCGCCCAGCATCCGGCCCGGCTGATTCACTTCCTGCACCTGACCCTGCTCCTACTGCGGACTTGTCTCTTCCGATTGCACTTCGGAAAGGTATACGGACCACCCTTAATCCTAATCCCCATTATATTGGTTTAAGTTATCATCGTTTGTCATCACCCTATTATGCTTTTCTATCTTCTTTGTCCTCTGTTGCCCTCCCTAAGTCTACAGGTGAAGCATTGTCTCATCCAGGGTGGCGACAGGCTATGACTGACGAGATGTCTGCTTTACATGCGAGTGGTACTTGGGAGCTCGTCCCTCTTCCTTCGGATAAATCTACTGTTGGTTGTCGTTGGGTGTATGCAGTCAAGGTTGGTCCAGATGGTAAGGTTGATCGTCTTAAGGCTCGTCTTGTGGCCAAGGGGTATACTCAGATATTTGGGCTTGATTACAGTGATACCTTCTCTCCAGTGGCTAAGATAGCATCAGTCCGCCTTTTTCTCTCTATGGCTGCTGTTCGCCATTGGCCCCTGTATCAGCTGGACATTAAAAATGCATTTTTACACGGTGACCTTGAGGATGAAGTTTATATGGAGCAACCACCTGGGTTTGTTGCTCAGGGGGAGTCTCTTGGCCTTGTATGTCGCTTGCGTCGGTCACTTTATGGTCTAAAGCAGTCTCCTCGAGCCTGGTTTGGTAAGTTTAGCACTGTTATCCAGGACTTTGGCATGACTCGGAGTGAAGCTGATCACTCTGTATTCTATCGGCATTCTGATTCACGTCTCTGTATTTATCTAGTGGTCTATGTTGACGACATCGTTATTACCGGCAATGACCAGGATGGTATTACTAAATTGAAGCAACATCTCTTTCAACACTTTCAGACTAAGGATCTGGGCACACTAAAGTATTTTCTGGGTATTGAGGTCGCACAGTCTAGCTCTGGTATTGTGATCTCACAACGGAAGTATGCCTTAGATATTCTTGAGGAGACAGGAATGACAGGTTGTAAACCTGTTGACACTCCAATGGATCCGAATTCTAAACTTCTTCCAGGACAGGGGGAGCCTCTTAACGATCCTGAAAGATATAGGCGGTTAGTTGGTAAACTAAATTATCTTACAGTGACAAGACCTGACATTTCCTTTCCTGTGAGTGTTGTGAGCCAGTTTATGGGTTCGCCATGTGATAGTCATTGGGATGCAGTTGTTCGCATTCTTCGGTATATAAAATCAACTCCAGGTAAAGGTTTATTGTTTGAGGATCGAAGCCATGAGCAGATTATTGGATACTCCGATGCTGATTGGGCAGGATCGCCGTCTGACAGACGTTCTACTTCTGGATATTGTGTCTTAGTAGGAGGAAATTTGGTATCTTGGAAAAGCAAGAAACAGAATGTGGTTGCTCGGTCTAGTGCAGAAGCAGAATATCGAGCAATGGCTATGGCGACATGTGAGCTTGTTTGGGTCAAACAGTTGCTCAAAGAGCTGAAATTTGGTGATGTTAGTCAGATGGGACTTGTGTGTGATAATCAAGCAGCTCTTCATATTGCGTCAAATCCAGTATTCCATGAGAGAACTAAGCACATTGAGATTGACTGTCACTTTATCAGAGAAAAGATACTCTCGGGAGATATTGCTACAAAGTTTGTAAAGTCAAATGATCAGCTTGCAGACATTTTCACTAAGTCCATCACTGGTCCTCGTATTAACTACATATGTAACAAGCTCGGTACATATGATTTATATGCACCAGCTTGAGGGGGAGTGTTAGAAGTCTAACTGTATTAGAAGTCTAGTCTAAATTGTATTAGGAGTAGGCTAGGTTATGTGTATTATATATAGGGCTCATTGTATCATGTTTACATATCAATTATATATTCTTCTCCCGTGCCTTCTCACAAGAAGAAAAATGATGTCAAAGAATAAAAATTGCTTCTGAAAGTTATATATGTTCAACAACCACTAAGAGAAAAACTTCAGTAGCAAGCTCAACTTCAAGCAGAACCTTACCTTTCCCCTCATCACTTTTAATAGGGCAATCGAGCCATGCTGTGCAGAGAGGAAACGCAGGAATAATAATCTCATGATGAACATACATGTTTACGGTGGCATCTGATAAAACTTCCAAAATCCAAATCTGCTGGCACGGATGAATGTTACAAAATTAAAGGTGGCCCAATGAAATTACCAGGGGCATACAGATGAAAGTATAATTAAGTCTGAAGTAAGTTTTACTTGCCTTGAGATGACTGACATCATCATCATTGCTTGCACAAACTATAATAGAATCATCAGGCTTTATTGTCATGTCCTCATCCTCCTCTGAGTCACTATCCTGAGAGAAGAATTTCATCCGTAAGGCGTAAGCAAAATGGAAAATACTTCAAAGGAGCCAACGTGAGGGAAAACAAATGGTCATTCTGCAACCTTATCCTTGAGATATGGGTCCATGTCATTACTTGGGTAGTATAAGTCTTTGAGTCCCGAACCAAAAAGCTCAATGCCTGACAATGCCAAACACATGCAATGAGAGAGAGAGATGCAAACTAAATCAAAATCTATTTAAAATTTGACAATTAGCAATAAAAGTAGGAACAGCTTTCCAAGTAAAAACTGATGTCATATTGGAGACTAAGCTAGTCCCTGGGCACCGGTAGAGGCGGATTTAGGATTTAGTTTCATGGGTTCAACCTTTAAGTTTTTTAGCATTGAACCCATTGTATTCTTAAAATTATGGGTTCAGACCTGTTGTTTGTTACAATATTAAAGAATTTTTATACATAAATTTATGCTTTGCGCCGAAAATGCTGAATTCAGATGAACACGGTGCCCGAGCGCTTCATCGGCTACGTTAGATATAATAATGAACGGAAAAAAATAGTAAAAAGGGCAGCCCGGTGCACTAAACTCCCGCTATGCACAAGGTCGGGGAAAGGGTCGGATCACCCACAAGGGTTTATTATACGCAGCCTTGCCCTGCATTTCTGCAAGAGGCTATTTTTGCAGGTTGAACCCGTGACCTCCTGGTCAGATGGCGGCAACTTTACAAGTTATGCCAAGGCTCCCCTTAAAGGAAAAAAAAACAGTATCAACCCAAATGAACATATCAGCTAACAGGGTTATTGAGTTACCATCTTCCTCATCATCGTAGTTTTCCATTTTCAATTCCTTTAAACCATTTGTTATGTTATCGGTCACTAGAGAGACATCTTTTGTAGCTTTTCCAAGTGCATTAGCAGCTGATAATGCAACAGCAACTTCATCATCCTCGTTTTCCTTGGATTCATCAACATTCATATCTTCTTCAACTTCCTCATTATCACTAACTTCACTGCAAGGAAAATAAAGCAACAGACTTTCAAGAGTAAGGCAAAGCAACGATTACACAAAAGGAAGTATCAAGTTCAGTTCCAATACAATACAAACAATACAATAACTAGTAACTACGCTTCAGTCCCAAACAAAGTTGGGGTCAACAATATGAATACTTACTTCTTTCTTTGAGCTCAACTCAAATAAAAAAAATAGTAATAATATTAAAAGTTCTCTAACAAATTTAAAGCTTTTTCTTCCATTGTGCAATCTCTTTAGCTAAGTCTGCATTGACTTGATTTTCTTTCACGACAACTTCTTTCCATGTGATTTTAGGTCTACCTTGTTCCATTTCTAACACCTTCACTGACCATAGTTTCAAACCTACAGAGCAGTACATCTTTAGGGCGACGCAAGACATGATAACAGTATCAAGTTTAGTTTCAATTACCAAATATTCTAGGTCTTAAATAGGTCAATATCATTTACTTTTAGGCATACCAAAAAAAAACCTTAAAAGAAAAAAAAATATAATAATACCTTTTATCAAGGAGGCCACACTTCAAAAGCTCCTCAATTTCTTCCTTTGAAGGGGGCTCAGCCGCAGCTGGAACTGATTTTGCAACCCCTTTGGGAACCCACGAAATAGCTGCTATCATTTTTTACACTGCAAAGCAAGGGCGGCTCTACGGTAAGGCGGGCGTAACCTTGCCTTAACCCCTCAATATTTACGGCCCGAAAATATACAATTTTGTTATAAACTAAAGCAAAAGACAACAACAATAGAACAAGAACAATAGCAATAGAGAGAAGAGCAGAGAGAGTTGTTCTTATTAAGTTGAGAGGGGTCTCAAGGGATGATTTACAATGGTAGGGGCACCTCTATCTATAGGGGAGAGGAAGATTTAGAACTCTAAAATCTCTCTAATTAAATACATTAAAGACATTCACCTTAAATAGAAGTGTAAGAATCTTCTATTTATAACACTCCCCCTTGAATGTCTATTCAATGATGTGCCTCGTTAAAATCTTAAAACAAAACCCAATGGGAAAAATTAAAGTAAGAAAAGAGTACACATGTTTGAATATGCGCCTATTGGTTGCCTCGTTAAAAACCTTGCAAGGAAAACCCAGTGGGACGAAACCTTGTAAGGGAAAAAGAGTGCAACGCGCATTGACTCCCCCTAATGAGTACATCAATTTATATCCTTGAGCATTTGCATTCCAACCTTGTGCATCATCTTCAAAACGATCTTTGGTAGATATTTGATAAATAAATCAACTATGTTGACTTGAATAAATATTCCGCACCTTGAAATCATCACTCTTGATAGATATGAACATCTTCATATAATGTCGTGGAATAGCTCTTCAATATCTCCATAGATGCATTCTCAATGCCATCATGCTTATAGTTATAGCAAGATACATATGTACACAAATTGTACTTAGGATGTGGTACTTCAGGACCAAGAATTGCATATGCTTCAAGCAACTTAAATCTTTCAAGTTAAGTCATATAAGTCGCATAATAGACTTTAGCTGCATATCAAATTTTCATGTCATGCTAAACAAATAAGATATCGAAAATTGACTATACATACCTTTGCCTTTATACTTTCAAGCATATGAACTATAGGTTCAAAGCTACATGTCTTTCATATGGAATCAATTCTTCTTGAATTGTACCTCTTCCATTTAGTTACTTTCTCTGAGTCAGCAAATGCGTATAGCATGCTTTGCAATATGTTGCAATTGCATTTCCCTTTTTATGAACTACAGGTTCATATCATGATATTCGGGGATATACATATACAAATGAAAATTCATCCCATGTAACACTTTTTCAAGTGTTTATCATGTCTCCCCCTCATGTTAGTAAAACTAACTTGTTTCCTCAACTTTGGGAAATCATCTTTGTGCATTATGTCAATATACACAGCACCTTAATAATAAGATGAAATTATTTGGTTCCTGACCCTGAACCACTTGTGAGGGGAGAATATACTCTCGTATACAACTTATATCAAACTGATATATATATAACTTAGTTCTCATAAGAAACAGTTTAGCTATTAAGTGGAAGCACTCAATAATTATCTTGCTAAACCAACTTTGATATAAACCAACTTATCAAGATGAACTGTCTTGAGTAGAGAATCTGGAAACTATGCTCGAAGTTAGATTACTGAGCGATTTACCTCGCAAGCACTGCCAGGCTGCGGGTTAATAACAATGGCGCATGTAACCATATCATAGATGCATTATATGTGGTATACATGGCAGGTGAATGGGCCCATACTCACCTTTCATATTTCCAGAATTTATAGGCTTCAACCCGAACTCTTTAGTTGGTCAGTTCATTAATGAGAACAAGAACTTCTAGTTCTTTGATATTCACCTATGTGAATTTGCACATCATACTTCAAATGAGATGGCTAACACGAATGTCAACTGACTAAATTATCAATATTGGTAAACTTCAAATTTACACCATGACATGTGCACTTATCAATAAACTTCGGGTTTATTATGACATGGGTTTTATACAAATAGATATCCACTTTATTGTGGCATTCTTTCGTTTGTGTAGTACAAACTGGAGAACAAAGCGGGTAGCTTTTCATATACAAATTACCCCGCTACAAGTTGTAGTAATAGGAGAATCAAAGCCTTCCTTTATTTATAGTCTCAATATCATCAATCGCCTTCGCGTGTACTTTTGGAAACTGAATAAGTTTCTTTGAGACTTACTACTGCACAATACTCAATTGTGTTTCTCCAACATAGTAATAATTGGCTCTTCGAGAGCTCTCAATTAATTTTTGTACTACCACAGACTGAGGTTCGAGATCCTCACATTCTTGCATTCCGTATTTTCAAGAGTCTCAGGCTCAATAGATTCTTCGTGAATCTCGGAATTAATCAAATCATGAGCGTCCTCATGTGATTCTTTCATAGTGTCATTTAGATCGTTCTTTTTCCTCTTTCTAGGATTTCGATCTTTGGAACCTAATGGTCTGCCACGCTTCTGGCGTGCATTTGACTCATTGGATATGACACTAGATATTTGTCCAATAGGGACTTTAATACGGATCGGAACATTTTCCCGCGTGAATGTGTGATTTCGTTATCCTCTTCAAGTCCGTAAATGCGTCAGGCATTTGATTTGCTATTCTTTGCAAATGGATAATCTTTTGTACCTCTTTCTTTCAAATAGAGGTATGTGGATCAAGATGAGATAATGATGCATTTTTCCACAAAATTTCCCGTTTGGTTTCACCAACTTCTCCCCCTAATTTTGGGAAAAGTGTCTCATCCAATTGACAGTCTGCAAATAGTGCAGTGAACAAATCTCCTGTCAATGTTTCGAGGTAGCGAATAATGGAGGACGCGTCAAACTCAACATATATTCCTAACCTCCTTTGCAAACCCATTTTGGTGCGGGATGGCGGTGCTACAGGCACATATACTGCGCATCCAAAGCTTCTTAAATGGGATATACTGGGTTCATGACCCAAAACCAATTGCAATGGGGAATATTTGTGTCAATTCGTCAGTCAGAGACGAACTAGGATTGCTGCATGCAACATGGCGTGACCCCAAACCGAAGTGGGCAGCCGACGAACTAGCATTGCTTCATGCAAAATGGCGTGACCCCAAACCGAAGTGGGCAGCCGACAAACTAGTATTGTTGCATGCAAAATGGCGTGAACCCAAATCGAAATGGGCAGCCTCGTTTTCATGAAGAATTCAAGATTATTCTCATCTATTGTCTCAATATGATATCCATTTTGAATGATATCTTTAAAACTCAACAAGTTCCTTTTAGACTTGGAGGAGAACATTGCATTCTCTAAGATAGATTCTCAAAACTCAACAAGTTCCTTTTAAACTTGGAGGAGAACGTTTCTCAATGATTAACGTCATGCCTTTGGGCAGAGTTACATTTGCTCTTCCGGAGCCTTCAATCAATTTACTTCCCATGGTTTGGCATACAAAAGGAATACACAAACATAAGAATAAACAAGTTCAATTCGTTTGTGTCACATAATATTTTCAAAATCTGCTGCTAACAGTTGACTAACAAAATCAGATATGTTATCCATAATCAATTACTTTGCAGTTTGAAAATTTCAGCGTTTTTCATAAGACAATCGATTATTAAACACACACAATCGATTGTTGGAACATAGACAATCGATTGTTAAACATACACAATCGATTATTTGTTATTTTTGAAAAACTTCAGATCACACTGTTTAAGACAATCGATTGTTAGATATAGACAATCGATTGTTGGTCATTTTTGAAAAATTCCAGACCTCACTGTTTCAAGACAATCGATTGTTAGACAAAGACAATCGATTGTGGATGATTTTTGAAAAATTCCAGACCTCACTGTTTCAAGACAATCGATTGTTAGTCAACGACAATCGATTGTTGATCAATTGTTTTTCAACTTTAATGCGAAAATAGTTGATAATCGACTAGTTTTTCAGGCTAGTCGATTACCCCCACTGGAAGATAAAAGTTTTATTGATATTTGAGCATATTGAAGATATTCTAAAGAACTACTGCTAACATTGCATCATGAACTAGCTAATACGAGCTAATACTAATGACTATTAGATTATTCACTAACTAATACAAATAAGTAGAACAAAATCAAATAACTCCATCTTCTTTCATCATGGTCCCATCACCGATTAGGTGGTCTATTTTCCCCTCGGGTTGCTCAAAGAAGTCTGCCACATTCAAGTTGTCGTCAGAGACAAAATTCGTTATGGGGCGTTTACTCTTTCGAGATGCTTGGTAAAGGTCAACCATACGGCAATCCTTTGACCAGTGCCCGTTTCCACCGCAACGATAATATATAGTTTATAAACTATTTGCTTTCGGATTCTTATCGTATCGTGCTTGTGGCAGAGTGACCAACTTCATGTTGTCATCTCTCTTCTTTAAGCCTTTCCACAAGATGGGTGAATCCTTGATGTTGAGATATTCAATCTTCAAACTTTCATCAAGGTGATGGCGCAAGAAAATCAAGGCCTTCATACAGTTTCAAACCTTCATTAAGGTAATGGCGCAAGAAAATCAAGGCCTTAGCATAGCTTTGGGTGGATGCACTTTTTCTGTCTTTAATGGCGTCTCCAAGACCCATAGCATCTAAGTGGATCTCATCATCCAACACCCATGTCATATAGTTCTTGCCCGAAATTTCAAGGGCAACGAACTTTCTTTTCATATTGTCATACATATGACACAATTGCATCAAGAGCGTGTTCATGCTTACGGGCTCTATTACAATTATCACATTCACTTCAGGGAATGGATCAAAATCATGTGCTTTACACAAGCTGCTACCACATTCTCTAAATGGAATGGAGCGAATTCAATTGGATGGAATTCTTTGTCACGTCCACATTCATTGATACCTTCATGGTAATTAGTCTTCTTTCAGACTTATCATATACTGCTTCCACATTCTCTAAAGGGAATGGAGCAAATTCAATGGGACGGAATTCTTTGTCACGTCCACAATCATACATGAATTTAATCATGGAAGGACATAGAGATTTTACCACTTCGTGTGGTTATAATTTCTCACAAACTCCATTAGAGTTGTAATCAAACTTTGTTGTCTATATTTGTATATAAAATCAAATTATAGAATTCCAAGAATTTGAAAGGAAAAAATAAAATACTTACCTTTAAGGTATACCAATTCTATTTTCAATATTTTCTTCCTTTCTTCCTTTCCTTTCTTTCTTTCCTTTTTTTTCCACGTTTTTCTTTCTTTTCTTTTTCCTTTTGCTTTCCAGAGAAAGTTTTCTGTTTCTCTCTTTGTTTTTCGTTTCCCTTTTTTTTTTTTCTTTCTTCACTCTTTCTTTGAAGAAAAACCTTGCACAAACAAAAGTTAAGACAATCGAAAATTTCAATTGGTTAGAGACTCGTGCTGATAACGTGTTATAAACTAAAGCAAAAGACAAGAACAATAGAACAAGAACAATAGCAATAGAGAGAAGAGTAGAGAGAGTTCTTCTTATTGAGTTGAGAGGGGTCTCAAGGGATGATTTACAATGGTAGGGGGCACCTCTATTTATAGGGGAGAGGAAGATTTAGCTACCACTAATAGAACTCTAAAATCTCTCTAATTAAATACATTAAAGACATTCACCTTAAATAGAAGTGTAAGAATCTTCTATTTATAACAAATTTATAATTATATGTATTACTAGTTAATAAAAAATTTCATATATTTTAAGAAGAAAGAATTCCGGTCCTTGTCACTAGGCCTAACGGCCCAACAGAAAATGGCCCAAATTTGAAGCTCTTACCCTATTTAGCTCATGTTGTACATAACTTAAAAGAAACTTTTCATCCTTTAGCTTATTATTAAATACACATTTTTAGGGTTTTTATTATTTTCTTCTTTCTTTATTCCCAATACACCAAATTCTCTCTCATTGTCTCTTGCTTCTTTCTTTCTAACCGGCATAGATCTCTCATCCTCTCTTAATCTAGCCCACCGTTATTCCCCCTACCCTACCCCTACGCAATTATGCCATCAGTAGCTCGAAGAAGGCTCGTAGCAAGCAGAAGAATATTGACGATTTTTGAAAGAAAATAAAAATACATACAGATCTGAAAATAAATATCTCTCAAACTTGATTTGCACCGAAAAACAACCACTAATTTTGAAGTTCTAGTCATTATTATTATGACCTTAAAGTGTCGAATCTGAAATTGGGTGTATCTTATCTATGTGTTGAATTACTAATTATTGGCGCAAAATTGTTAACCTATTGGCGAGTTGAATCATCCAATATCTTCTACTATATCTCGAGGCTTGGATAAAAAATTATAATTATGTAACAGTTTGTATCAATACTATATAATAGTGTATATGGATATACAAATACCTCTTATACACTATTATACATGTTTATACAAGTTAATACACTATCTATAGCAAGTGTAGTGTTGGACGTTATAGATTTTCTAGTGGAAATATGGTATAAGTGGTGTTTATATATACTTATATAGTATTGTATAATTATGTATAAATTTGTATATTTGTGTATAGTATTGTATAATTATATAATTTTCAGTTTATAAAGATGTATATACATTGTCAGTGTGCAAAGGCCTTTACGGAAGTTTGACACTTCCTTCTTTTCTTTTTTTTCGTTTATATGCTGTATGAAAAAGATTTTGTATGCGTTGAAGGGATTCTACAATTTATTTACCGAGTTTTTTTTCTTTTATTATGTTGGATTGCTTCAGCAATTGCACATAAAAGTGTTTGAATTTCTTACCTTCGGACAATTCAGGATTTTTGAGTTGCATTGTGACTGATTTGTATTTTTTTATCAAATGATTAATAATCAAAGGAAATCAAAAGAATGAATACAACTGGCTATATAAAGAGGGAGCAATAACCATGATTGATTGTGTGAAATAAGTTGTCTTTTCGGAATTAGCCTATTATTTTTGGGCTATGGATTTGCAAAGTGATATCTAGGTTATTATATTACAAGTCAGGTGTGTGAGTTGTATTTATGTAAAATTATCCCCTTTTAAAATTTTGGTAGAGAGGTTTGAATGAGTTACTCCTCTGATCCACATTATTTATTTATTTATTTATTATTTGGACACATTAAAATTTTCATATGTTAATACTATGACTATATTGATATTTACTACTATCTCTTTATATTTTTTTATTTTATTTTATATTTGACATAAAAATATTTTGGGATTTGGGATGTGATGATTTGAAACTCCATAACCAAAGCAACATGCATAACTCATTGAAAACATAGTGAGCATCAGTGACTATTTCAAATTTTCAGCAAGAATCTCAATTTGTCATGTAATTTTAATTTAAAAACATCAGCGAACTATAAAATGGAGCCAAAAAAATTTCAATATTTTCTTTCCAATTTTATTTTACAAAAATAATTAACATGAATTGTAGGAGATGAAATAATCATTAAATTTTATAACAAGTAGTATGTGGACTACTAGAGAAGTGAAACGTCAATCTAGGATGGATGAATTCAATTGCATTGGAAAATAAATATAACATGTACTCCAATATTATTTACTTCACGGTCAAATTTGCAAAAAAATAATTAGTTCACTCTTGAATTCTGGAAAGATCCAATGTTTTAGACCATAAAAAAGACAAAAAAATCAGATAAAGTGGACGGATGGAGTAATATGATAAGTCTTTTCTTCATTAAATTAAACATTATATTTATTTATCAGTTTTACTTTTCTTCTATGTATACTTTCTTTTTTATGTTTCTCACAGTTTTCTTTCTAACTTTAACTCAGATTCTCTAAATTAGCTATTTATTTTGGCATATTCATGCATCAAAAAGCAAGTTATTTTGTGTCTTGTTTTTTAACTAAGAAATTTTCGAGGCAAGTGTCTCATGTTAATAAAAAAACTCGATGAGTAATGCGCTCTTCCCTTTATCATTTTCAGTTAGTGCCATATTTTTCTATAGATGAGAATTTAATAGTATGGCGTGCGCCTATCCGACACATCATGTGTATGCGTTGCGCTCTCGCATTAGACATTTTTATAGTTTTATTTTTTTATGGATTTTATGAAAAAAGTTCAAGGTTCTTTTGATATATTTTAATTTTGGCCGCCAATTTCATTGATACCATTGTCGCACGAACATGTAGTTCAACTAACTTCATTCGCATTTATTAACTAAATGGCATATTCACTATCTTTAGTATTCTTATCATTATTGTCTTATCTTAGTTGAAAGGTTATAATATTTTATTGAGAATGTCGAGAATAGATGGCTGGCTCAAGAAGGAAGCTAGTAAAACCTTGATTTAGGACGCCAATATTTTGAAGGCCAACAAAATTTAATAGTGAATTTTATAATTTTATTTTAGCTTAGACAATATTAAACTTTGCAGAAAAATAAGAAGTATAAGAAATTTGTAAAAAGGAAAGAGAAAAAAAGATTTTTTTATTACTTAACAGTAAAATAATTTAGAACCTTGAATTAAACTATTTGTATTTTTATATTGGTAGATATAATTTTTTACAACAATATCAAAGGAATTAAATTGTAAATGTGTTAGTTTATATGAGTCCACCAAACTATAGAGCACCTGATCCTTTATGGGTATATATTGAGAATACTTAAGAAGTAGTAAATAAAAGAGATAAATGACTTTTACGTGGAAAAATTTCACACAAGGGGACAAAAAATACGACCTACACTTGTAGGCTTTGAACTTCACTATTACAAACTTCAACTAAGTAACTTGTAATATCACTATTACAAACTTCAACTAAGTAACTTGTGATACTCTTACCACAAGCCACTTTGTGACTCTCTAGTTACAAAGACTTTAAACTTATGACTAAACCTAGTCACAACATAAACTTAGAAAGTTTACGGATTTTGGGTTTCCTAAAATATAGCTTCTAAGAAAGCATGATAGGAGTTATAATGAAGAACAAATAACAAGATTACAAATCAACTACGGATACACATAAACTCTTCGTGAAATTGATCCTTTAGTGGAATTGTCTTCTTGTTCTTGACACACACTTACTTCAATTCCGGATGAATACGTTAATGCTTGAGAGAATATCATTAAATGTGCAAGTGAATATTTTTGTGCCTTGCACCAGGTTGTTATACTACAAAAGACATCACAATGGTGATGTCAAATCTTGGTACACACTTCTTCCCAATGAGAAATGACTGCCGCATTGTCTATTGCACTATCGTGTGTATATTTGCAGAGTCACTTTCTGCAGTTGCGTTCCAACTGTATAGTTGACTTGTACTTCTGTCAGAGAACCCCAAGGGACCAGGTCCCTATTGTGTTCCTCTTTGTAACAATTGCGTTCCAACTGTACAGTTGAATTATACTTTTGTCAGAGAACCCTAAGGGACCAGGTTGCTTTTGTGTAGGGGTGTGTATTCGAATCGGTTTATCGATAAATCGAATTGATTATTTCTTATCGGTTTATCGATTTTGATCTCGAAATTTTCCTTATCGAGTTACCGATTTCGATTTCGATTCTGTCCTTTTCGGTTTATCGGTTTATCGATAAACCGATAATATACACTAATTTTTTTTAATTTTTCTAAAAAAAATTATTTTTTTTACCCTTATTTTATGACACCCTTTCCTTTACCCTAAGTCTCTAGCCCAATTATTTCCTCTACCACATTTAAGAAATGATCATATTTAAAGCTCAAGGGAATGAAGTCCAAATTAATGAAAAATAGATTTAGCCGTGATAATGTATTTTATTTTTTGTTATATCGTTGGAGTGTTGGTGGCATACATTTGATCACTTACTTTAGTTTCGATTCATATGCTTGTTGACACATATTTATGTTATAAACGGTGCTCTTCTTATTTTAGCTTCGTTTTGTCCATATTAGTTAGTTTGTAGCGATATACTTTCCGTGGAATCCCGAAAATTTTTTTATTGGTGTAATCGATAACCGAATCGATTGTTGGAACACACTCTTAAGATATTAAAACTATAAGTTGTGTTCATCTTTGTAGGTTTTGATAAATGACAAACCGACTTGGATGGAAAATTGACATATGCCAAATCGTCGTGAGTTATTGAAACGCACTTTCATTTTCATTAAACTAAGTTGTGTTCACTCTTGTAGGTTTGATGAATGACCTAAGAGCAAGATTATCAAATATCAAGTCATATCATTAAACAGGCAACGCAAGATTAACTAGCGGATCCAAGCCGAAGTCCAAGCACAAAAGAAACAAGAACAAGATCAAGAAAAGCAACGAAGATATAAATGAGTCGTTTTATATTGTGATCTTGATCCGACAATTGATTCAAGTCTTGGCTTCTTTCGGAAAATCATTTTTATCAAATCATGCATTTTTTATTTAAAACAAAATGATTTTTAAACGTTTTCATTTTAGCCAAAATGGTTTTTGAACTTGTTTTTCAATTCTTGACAGAACTGCCAGATAATGGATTATCTAAATATGATAATAGATTATGTTGAGTTTCAGCTAAAATTGGAAATTACATAACAGCGAGATAATCGACTATCACTATGATAATCGATTATTCTCATTTTCCAGCTTGATCTGGATTTCCAGAGAGGTTAAATAATCGATTATCAAATGGAGAATAATCGATTATTCTAGTAATCGTTGCCATCCAACGTCTAGTTTTTTGAACGTTGAGAAGATAATCGATTATGTAAATACAATAATCGATTATTCTGGCGTAAAATCAGCAATCAGTGATTAACAATTAAGCTACGGTCATTAAGACTTTGAGGGCTATAAATACACCTCAAAACCTCTCATTTAAGCACAACAACTGAATACAAATCTGCCATAAGCTTACATACTTTCATTTCAATCATTTCATATTTATTTCATAGTTTTTCAGAGCCAAAGTCTTGAAGAAGTTGTTGTGTTCTTGAGCGTATTCATTTTACTCATATCCACTCTAGAAGAGAGTCTTGTTTAAGTGAGTGCTAAGTGTTTGTATACATTTGAAGGGAAGTTCTAATCCTTGTTGTTGTAAGAAGGAAATATTAATTCCTTCACTTGAAGTCTTGAAGTGCGGTATCTTCGAGCAAGCGTCGTTGAGGCTTGTGTGATTCAAGTTCTCAGTTTGTAACGGTTTGTTGAGCACCCGGAAGCTTAACAGAGATTAGTTGAAACTCGAGAGAGTCTCTCGAGAGACTGGACGTAACCACGCTTTGTGGCGAACCAGTATAAATTTGGCGTGCTCTCTCCTTACTATTGTATTTCCGCATTTATCTTGCTTTTTATTCCTGCGATTTTTATTAAACGCTATTCACCCCCCCTCTAGCGTTAAGCGTATATTCTAACAATTGGTATCAGAGCCTAACTCTCTGAAAGACTTAACAGTTTGAGAGAAACAATCCATGGCTTCTACTCCTAACGTTTATGCAGGACTAGGCGAAGGACAATGCTTCACAAGGCCACCACTCTTTGATGGCACCAATTACACTTATTGGAAGGAGAGGATGAGAATTTTCATCCAATCAAACAATTTCCAATTGTGGAAAATTATAAAGAATGGAGAACAACTACCCACCAAAAAGGTTGGAGATGAACTCGTCCCAAAATCGGAAGACGAATATGATGCGGACGACATCAAAAAGGTGAAAAATAATGCAAAGGCCATCAACATGATGTATTGTGCTGTAAATCCCGATGACTATCGAAAAATCTCATGTTGCACCACGGCCAAAGAAATGTGGGACAAACTGGAGATCACTTACGAAGGTACGGACCAAGTCCGAGAAGCTAAAATTGATTTCCTAACCCATGAATATGAGTTGTTTCATATGAAGGAGAATGAGAAAATAGATGATATGTTTGAGCGATTTTCAAAAATCGTAAATGACCTTCATGCTCTCAAAAAGACATTTACGGATAAATAGGGGTGTTCAAAATTGATCCGAAATCGAAAACCGATCCAAACCGAAGCTTAACAGCTTATTGGTAACGGCTTAACGGCTTAATGGATGGGGAACGGATTGAATTTTTTTTTATTAACGGCTTATCGGTTTGGGGATGGATTATTCAATTTTCTTAACGGCTAATCCGTTAACCCATTAAGAATATAATATATATATATATATATATATATATATATATATATATATATATATATATATATATATTTATATATATAATTTAGTGATAGAATTGATTTGTCTAATACATATATGGTTCTATGTATGTCATCGAAAAAGAAGTATTGAAAGTTTGGTTATGACTAGAGGAACGACACCCCATGAAATAAATTTGTGCATTTTGGATGATTGCTTGTGGAAAATGGAGAACGATAGTTATTTATAGAAGAGGAGTGTAGAGAGTAGAATTTACCAGAGCACTTCAGTTTTTAAAAGTTCATTGTGGGAGCTGAATGGAAATTTGCGCGACAGATTTTTTTGGTTATATCCGAAGCTTATGAGTACACATGTAGTGTGGCCTCTAACAGAAGATAAGTTCTGTTTTATTTTTCTCGATACTGAACTAGTAGTGAATTTATCTATCTTATAATCTACATGCTGATGGCGATTGTTTCATTAGCTACATCATATTGCCTCTAAAATATTATTTTTTATGGCAATTCATTATTTCTAAGACGAGGAGAATAAGAGATATTTAGTGAACATGTATGTTAGGCCGATAAACCGCCCATTAACCGCCCTATAAGAGCTAACCCGATACCAATCCGCCCGATATCTTATCGGGTGGCTAACGGATTAATACATTTAAAAGCCGATAACCGTTAAGCCAAACCGTTAAGAGTAAAAGCCGCCCAATCCGCCCGATGAACACCCCTACGGATAAGGAGCTTGTCCGGAAAATTCTACGAAGCCTCACTCCGGAATGGCGTTCCAAAGCCGACGCTATTCAAGAATCAATCGGCATCACAAATGTCACCATAGATGGGCTTCGAGGTAATCTCAAAACTTATGAATCTACTATTCTTAACCCTCCTTTGGACGATCAAAGGAAAAGAAGGATTGCACTCAAAGCATCCATGACTCAACCTCAAAACGATGAGGAATCAAGTGATGAAGATATCGAGTTCGGACTCGTGATCAAGAAATTCCAAAAGTTCATGCGGAAAGAGTATGAACAAAAAGGAAAAGCGGCAAGGAGGACAACTCAAATGCTATGGATGTGGAGAAGCTGGACATATCAAATTCAACTGTCCAAATATCAAGACAGAAAAGAAATTCGCCAAGAAACAAAGAGCCTACATCTCTTGGGGAGGTGACTCCGGGGATGAATCAAGTGACGGAGAAAAAGATGAAACTGCCAATTTATGTCTCATGGCACATGAGGAAACTCAAGAAGAGGTATGTGAAACTTCTTCTAAGAATTCTTTCTCTCTTGAAGATATGCAAGATGCCTTCGATGAATTATATGGTGAATTTATTAGCGCTTCCAAAACCATAAAAGAATTAAAGAAACAACTTTCTTTGAAAGAAGAGGATTTGGAGAAATTAACTCTTGATAATGAGAAGCTAAAAGAGGAAAATAAATTTTATGGCAAAAGAAGCGCCGATAAACCCGACAGTTCAAACAAGGGTTGTACATCTTGTAAATCTCTAAAAGATGAAGTAGAAAAATTTAAAGGCACCTTGAATAAATTTAATTCCTCTCACAAAAATCTAAATGATGTTCTTGTAAATTTGAAATCTACTAAACATGGTATAGGTTTTAAAAATGAGTCTAAAGAAAAAGTTGAGACCATTCCTAAACAACCTAAAGCTCAACTTAGGCAAAATAAAATCAATGTTAATATTCAACCTAGAAATAATAATCCTAGGATCGCCATACATCCTAGAATAAGCACTAGAAGAAATGTTGGGCAATTGAGAACACCTAGAAAAGATTTTCAAAAATTGCGTCAAAATTATACGTCTAAAAATAGGGTAAATGAATTTAGACCCTCTAACTATTATCATCCTAGAAGAATACATAACCCCAACGTTATTTGCCATTATTGCAATAGAATAGGACATATAGCTCCTGTTTGTTTCACTAGACATAGGCATATCACAACATGTCAATCACATCACCATGTTGCACCTAACACACAAGGACCCAATACAGCTTGGGTACCAAAAACTCATTAAATTGTCTTGTAGGTATGCTTGAGGGCATCAAGTGAACTTTGGTACCTTGATAGCGGATGTTCCAAGCATATGACCGGAGATGCATCCAAATTCCTACAACTAAGACCAACCAAAGGAGGAAGCGTAGTCTTTAGAGATAACAACAAACGAAAAATAATCGGCATTGGCTCGGTTAGTAAGGACGAATCCTCCTCCATTGATAATATCTTGTTAGTTAACGGTCTTAAACACAATCTTTTGAGCATAAGTCAATTATGTGACAAGGGAAATCGTGTAATGTTCGATTCAGAAGAATGCTTAGTTATACGCCGTAGTGATAATAAGGTCATTTTTACATGGTATTAGAATTAACAATATTTATATGGTTGACCTTGAAAGTTCTTCATCAAGTTTTTGCGAAATGCCTTATGAGTAAAGAAGACGACATGTGGTTATGGCATCGTATAGTAGCTCATGTCAATATGAATCTTTTGAATAAATTAGTTTCACAAAACCTTGTAGTTGGTCTTCCAAATCTAAAATTTGAAAAGGACTCTATTTGTGATTCATGTCAATGAGGGAAACAAGTAAAAACCTCTTTTAAATCGAAAAATGTTGTTTCAACTACAAGACCTTTACAACTTTTACATATGGACCTCTTCGGACAATCTAGAACTAAAAGCTTTGGTGGAAACTACTATGCATTTGTTATTGTTGATGACTACTCCAGATTTACATGGACATTATTCCTTACTCACAAAAATGAGGCTTTTCAAGTCTTTACAAGTTTCCTTAAACGCGTTCAAAATGAAAAGAACACAACAATCATTTCCATAAGAAGTGATCATGGGGGAGAGTTCGATCAAAATCTCTTTGCGGATTTTTGTGACGAACTCGGTATTGAGCATACTTTCTCTGCTCCACGTACACCACAACAAAATGGAGCGGTGGAACGGAAAAATCGGTGTCTCGAAGAGATGGCTAGGACCATGCTCGATGAGGCAAAGATTCCCAAATACTTTTTGGGCGGATGCCGTGAGTACCACAAGCTATGTGTTGAACAGAGTTATCATAAGACCGATACTCATGAAAACTCCCTATGAACTCTACAAGGGAAGGAAACCTAACCTCTCTCATCTTCGAGTCTTTGGTTGTAAGTGTTTTATTCATAGTAACGGAAAGGATAACTTAGGAAAATATGACGCAAAATCTGATGAAGGCATATTTCTTGGATATTCATTGCGTAGTAAGGCATATAGAGTTTTCAACAAACGCACTTTAACAGTCGAGGAGTCTCCTCACGTTGTGTTTTCCGAAGATGATGCTCGCTTGGCGAGAAAGGATTTTTGTGATGATCTTGCAGATTCATTGGACAAGATTAATCTTCAAGACAATGAGGAAATGGAGAGCCCAAAGAAAGTCCAAGACGAAGTCGTGGAACAACCCTTGGAAGAGACACAACCACAGGAGGAAGAAATGATGATGCCCAACGCCTGGAGGATATCTAAAAACCATCCTCTCGACAAGGTAATTGGCAACATCGAACAAGGGGTAAGTACTCGAAACTCTCTTAAGAACACTATAGGACACATGGCTTTTGTTTCTCAAATAGAACCTTCAACCATTTCCGAAGCAATTGGGGATGAGCATTGGACCTTGGCAATGCAAGAGGAGCTTAACCAATTCAAAAATGACGTTTGGGAATTGGTGCCAAGACCCAATAATCACACCGTAATTGGTACGAAATGGGTGTTCCGTAACAAACTAGATGAAAACGGAATAATAACTAGAAACAAAGCTAGACTTGTCGCTAAAGGGCATAATCAAGAAGAAGGTATTGATTTTGAGGAAACTTATGCACCGGTAGCACGTTTAGAAGCTATTCGTTTATTACTAGCTTTCGCCTCATCTATGAATTTTAAATTATACCAAGTGGACGTCAAGAGCGCCTTTCTCAATGGATTTATTGAAGAGGAAGTATATGTTGAACAACCCCCGGGTTTTGAAAACTTTGAATCCCCTAATCATGTCTTCAAACTCAAGAAGGCACTCTACTGTCTTAAACAAGCTCTTCGAGCTTGGTACGAACGCTTGAGTAAAGTTCTTTTGGACAATGAGTTCAAAAGGGGGAAAGTTGATACAGCACTCTTTATCAAGAGTAAAAACAAAGACATCCTCTTAGTTCAAGTGTACGTAGATGACATTATTTTCGGTGCTACTAACGAATTTTTATGCAAGGAATTTTCAAAAATAATGACAAGTGAGTTCGAAATGTCAATGATGGGCGAGCTCAATTTCTTTTTGGGATTGCAAGTGAAACAAATGAAAGAAGCAACGTTCATTTGTCAATCTAAGTATTGCAAGGAATTGCTCAACCGTTTTGAAATGAACAACGCCAAGGCAATGGCTACTCCAATGAGCACATCCGACCATCTTGACAAGGATGAGAAAGGCAAGGAAGTAGACACAAAGAAATATCGAGGTATGATCGGATCCCTTCTTTATCTTACTGCAAGTAGACCGGACATAATGTTCAGCGTATGTTTACGCGCTCGATATCAATAACTGCGGTAAAACGGATAATGAAGTATCTTGTTGGAACTATGAATGTGGGACTTTGGTATCCCAAAGGTTCTTCATGTCAACTTATCGGCTATTCCGACTCTGATTTTGCGGGTTGCAAATTAGACAGCAAGAGCACTAGTGGCACTTGCCATTTGCTCGGTAGTTCCTTAGTTTCTTGGTTTAGCAAGAAACAAGTAAGTGTTGCGTTATCCACAACCGAGGCTGAATATATAGCCGCGGGGAGTTGTTGTGCACAAATTCTTTGGATGAAGCAACAACTCTCGGATTATGGTCTTAGTATTGATCATATCCCTCTTCGATGTGATAATACTAGCGCCATAAGCTTGACGAAGAACCCCGTTCTTCATTCAAGAACGAAACATATTGAAATCAGGCATCATTTCATTAGAGATCAGTTCTCAAAGGCGATGTCGAAATTAAGTTTGTTGAAACTAAATTTCAGTTGGCCGACATCTTCACGAAACCTTTAGAGAAAGAGTCATTCTTCCGCATTCGTAGGGAACTCGGAATACTTGACTCCACGATGATCTAATACATGCTCTTATTAAATATTGCATATTCTTTGAACTATTACTGACTTGAGCGTCGGAGGCGCCTAACTCTTTTTTGCAGGTATACCCACCAAGTTAGGGGGAACATAGTCAAACCTCCTTAAGTCATATTAGACATTTTTTTGGCATTAATGATAGATAATCGATTACCTATTTAGAATAATCGATTATTCTATGTATTTGTTTTGCAGGAATTTGGCGGACAAATAAAACAATCGATTACTCAAATACTATAATCAATTATTTTATGATTATGTTTTACAAATATTTGATGACCAAATGCAATAATCGATTATTGAAATACAACAATCGATTATCTAACGTTTCTGTTTTGCAGGATTTTAAGCTGAAGATGGAACAATCGATTATTGCCAAAGCATAATCGATTATGCAACATTTCTGTCTTACGACTGCAAATACGCTTCCTGAGATAATCGATTATTGCCAAAAGGATAATCGATTATTCAATGCGTCCGAAATTTAAACTGTGAAACGATAATCGATTACCAACGGTCTGTTTTTCAAAATTGTTACCGTTTTTGTGACAGTTGAACACTAAATTCTGATGACTTTTTCCAATTAAATGCATTCAATACCTCCACATTATAAATAGGTGTTCCATCTCTTCAAAATCTTCACTTCACCATCACTCTTATCTCCAAACACTCTTCAAAAGTCTCCAAAAATCTTGCAAAGGCTCTTACTTCTTCATACAAATGGCGGGCAAGAATTCTAAAAGAGCTCGTTCCGGCAAAAATATTGCCTCTTCTTCCGTCGCTCCTCCATCCATTTATTGCTACAAAGACGGCTCATTTTTGTGGTTCGAAAGTGAAACCGAACTCTTTCGATACTTAGAGAAATTCGAGAATCGAGAGATTCTTCCTCCTCGTTTCTCAACTACTCGATATCTTAGCAAAATCGCTCCTTTATCAACGGCAAACATACTTTTACAAAGCCAACTTATTGAGTTCATCTAACTTCAATTCTCTTACATTCATCCACACCTAATTCGTGCCTTCTACTCCAATCTAAGGAAGGATGACGATGGTGAACTTGTGTCAAATGTAAATGGAGTTCCCATTCTCTTAAGTGAGGAAAACATGCACATCCTCACAAGACTTCCTCGAGATGGCGAAGATATAGCACTCTACACCATGGAAGAAGGAGCCTTATTTGATGAGCAACTCCTCTTTCACCAAATTGGAATTGGAGAATTTGTTTCAACTCCGGAGCAACGTCGACCAACCATTGCTCGAATGCTCCCGGAATATCGTCTCATCTTCTATTTCATAACCCGTGTTCTCAAACCAAGAAAATTCAATCACACCACACTTTCTCATGAGGATGCCAAACTCATGCATGCAATAATCACCCGTGCTCGCATCAACTGGTGCAAGTTTGTATTGACCCACATGCATGATGCCATCGGGGATGATAAGCCACTCCCCTATGCTCTCGCCATAATGGCTCTCTTTGAATCCTCAGAGATAAATACCAATGTCGGTCCAAGGAAAAAGAGAATAAAACATTGGGAAATTCAAGAAACCTCTTTTCATACTAGCGGTGATCAACCGGCTCCTCCTCCTACTCGAAGTCGTCGCCCTCGTGCTCCTTCGGTTGCTACCCTCCAAACAATTTCGGAGCAACTTGCATCCCTATCTACCTCCATGACTCGCATCGATAGGAACGTCGCTCGCACGGAACGAAACATGCAACGGCTGACTCATGAGCTTCATGGGTATTTTGACCACGTCAACTACCCCTATGCCCAAGTCGACTTTCCGGAAGAGTCCACTGAAGCACCGGACAGCGACAACAGTGATGAAGATGACGAAAGCTCCTCATTCTGAATAATTCTTTAGTCCATATTTTTTTTTCTCTTTCTTTCATTATGTATTCAACGGTTCTATCATTAATCAATAAATTTTTTTTTTTGCAAATGTCAAAAGGGGGAAGAAAAAGGGGCTATGCACATTTACATATTTGGCATAAATTGAGGGGGAACTCATGATAACTCTTTATATATGTTTGGCATGAGTTAAAATTGTCCTGGCTTGTCATTATCAACTATTTAACATAACATATGCATATCCCCATATCGGTTTGCCATTATCAAAAAGGGGGAAATTGTTGGAACACACTCTTAAGACGTTAAAACTATAAGTTATGTTCATCTTTGTAGGTTTTGATAAATGACAAACCGACTTGGATGGAAAATTAACATATGCCAAATCGTCGTGAGTTATTGAAACGCACTTTCATTTTCATTAAACTAAGTTGTGTTCACTCTTGTAGGTTTGATGAATGACGTAAGAGCAAGATTATAAAATATCAAGTCATATCATTAAACAGGCAACGCAAGATTGAGTAGCAGACCAAAGCTGAAGTCCAAGCACAAAAGAAACAAGAACAAGATCATGAAAAGCAACGAAGATATAAATGAGTCGTTTTATATTGTGATCTTGATCCGACAATAGATTCAAGTCTTGGCTTCTCTTGGAAAATCATTTTTATCAAACCATGCATTTTTGATTTAAAACAAAATGATTTTAAACGTTTTCATTTTAGCCAAAATGGTTTTTGAACTTGTTTTTCAATTCTGGACAGAACTGCCAGATAATCGATTATCTAAATACGTTAATCGATTATGTTGAGTTTCAACTAAAATTGGAAATTACAGAACAACGAGATAATCGGCTATCATGATAATCGATTATTCTTATTTTCCAGCTTGATCTGGAATTCCAGAGAGGTTAAATAATCGATTATCAAATGGAGAATAATCGATTATTCTAGTGACCGTTGCCATCCAACGTCTAGTTTTTTGAACGTCGAGAAGATAATCGATTATGCAAATACAATAATCGATTATTCTGGCGTAAAATCAGCAATCAGTGATTAATAATTAAGCTACGGTCATTAAGACTTTGAGGGCTATAAATACACCTCAAAACCTCTCATTTAAGCACAACAACTGAATACAAATCTGCCATAAGCCTACATACTTTCATTTCAATCATTTCATATTTATTTCATAGTTTTTGAGAGCCAAAGTCTTGAAGAAGTTGTTGTGTTCTTGAGCGTATTCATTTTACTCATATCCACTCTAGAAGAGAGTCTTGTTTAAGTGAGTGCTAAGTGTTTGCATACACTTGAAGGGAAGTTCTAATCCCTTGTTGTTGTAAGAAGGAAAGATTAATTCCTTCACTTGAAGTCTTGAAGTGCGGTATCTTCGAGCAAGCGTCGTTGAGGCTTGTGTGATTAAAGTTCTCAGTTTGTAACGGTTTGTTGAGAACCCGTAAGCTTAACAGAGATTAGTTGAAACTCGAGAGAGTCTCTCGGGAGACTGGACGTAACCACGCTTTGTGGCGAACCAGTATAAATTTGGTGTGCTCTCTCCTTACTATTGTATTTCCGCATTTATCTTGTTTTTTATTCCTGCGATTTTTATTAAACGCTATTCACCCCCCCTCTAGCGTTAAGCGTATATTCTAACATCGACGAGCCCCAAAAATCGATAAATCGAAATTGAAAAAATCTAAACCTTATTGAAACGATAACGATAAGCATACGTTAAAATCGATAATCGATAAGTAATTATCGATAAGGGTCAAAATCAAATCGATAAATCGAATGCACATTCCTACTTTTGTGTTCCTTCTTGTAACAGTTGCAGACAGACTCTTTCTGCAGTTGCGTTCCAGCTGTATAGTTGACTTGTACTTCCGCCGGAGAACCCTGAGGGACCAGGTCGATGTGTTCTTCCCTGATATTGTTCACTCATTTGCTAGAGATCAGACTAGACACAAGTTCCCCCTGATCCCCTGACCTTTTTCCCTCTTTTGTCATCATTAGAAAGAAACACAAGTAGGGAACCAACATAAAGAAGTTTAACACAACCTACTCATGCCACATATGTGCATACAACATGATAGAAAAGAGAAGCCCGAGGGAAACAACATTGTACAGGAAAAAAGAGAAGTTGTGTCATTAATATTATCAATAGAATGAGCAAAACATGAGCAGTAATGGTGAAATACAGCATGCCATCACAAAAAAAAGGAATACAACAGCCACAAAGCATTAACAAAAGATAGCTGGCCACTGAGAGGATCCTGGGGGAACTAGATGTGGGAGGCTTGAAAGAGGAGGCATCAATGGTTTTGAGAACCAGGTCCAGCCGGGCATTTGCACAAAGTTTTTCTCAAGAAGTTTTGCATGAAGCTTAGAATCGGGTCCTTTAACTGCTTTACTGAGCTGAGTTTCTTTTATGGCATTTTGAGCCATCAACCTTCTGATCTCTTCAAAAGTTGTATCTTGAGCATTAATCAACTGAGAAATGGTCGAGATGTTTCCACCAACTCTTTCTACGCACTCATATTCTTCTAGAGTGGTATTAGAGAAGGTTTGCTTGCGTGTACCCACTCTAGGATTATCCAAGGGAACCTTGTAAAATGTGAACGCTTAAGTAAGGAGAAACCACATGGTAGTCCATGATTCTCACCTTTAAAGTTTGCCACCTTTTGCATATGATCTATCATGATTACTGGAATATTGATTGAGACAAATGCATCAAGCGCCTCCAATAAGACCATATTCGATTTTGTAGCAATGGACCATCTCTCATAATGATGTAAGAGCACCTTATTGACCAGTTCAAAAAGAAGCTGATACTCAGGAAGTTATACCTTCTTATGCACCTGTTCCCCCTGCTGAATAGCTTGCTCTATCATGATAGCTCTCCTAAAATTGATACCACAGACATCTTTGACTGAGGAAATTCCTTCACATGGAATTTTTAGAACTTTTTCCAATGTTGAAGCGTCGAGTACAATACCTACTCCATTTACTAGTGCACAAATGTGATCCGCCTCAATAGTGAAGAGAGATGTGTAGAAATTTTGTACCGCATCTTCGTACACCAGAGGCATGTTACCCCGAAACAAGTGCTCCCATTGCTAAAATTCCACAATCTCCATAATTTGTCTCATACCGGCCATCTCTGAAATTACCGAGTCAAATATATGACCCCATAAAACTTTCTGCGTTCTTAATCTCTCCTGCCAAAGACCACTATCACTGGGCATGGTCCTCAGAGGACTAGTTTCCCTTATCGTTTCCCATTTTTGTTTGCTAGATCCTTCAACAAACATTCCTTTCCAACTTACTAGCCTTGTAGTATCATATTCAGACATGGCTTGCTCAACTGGATTCTTCTTCGACTTGTTGTTGCCCTTCATGGATGCACCATTTTGTTTTTTAATGGTTTCATCGGAAGCTTAATCTAAAGAATTTTGAGCTTTTATAGATTGTTTCACTAAGGAACCAGGTTCCTTTGGAGCATTTTTGTCAACCCCACTTACTGGTACGCTTTTGTCAGTAACAAATTCCCCTTGATTCATCAACCTCTTTTTCCTTGTCTTGACACTCCTCCTACTTTTTTGCAATGTGGATTCAAAGCCCTTTTTATGCTGTGACTTGATAGTGGGTGACTTGGAGGAGGATTCTAAGAGCTTAGGATGATTATGAGGTGCAGAAGTAGGTTTGCCTGGAAGAAAATCAGGTTCTTCGGTAGGTTTTTCTAGGAACGTCTTATGAACCAAAGACTCTGAGAGTATTATGGATTTTACATCGCCTAAGAATGGAGTTTCTTTCCCCTGATATTCAGATGAGAGATAATCTCCTTCATTCAGACTCTCAACAGTGATAGCCATGATGTTATGCACTGCTCCATTTTCTAATGACTCTGTGAGAGTCACCAAGTCTAAAATGGAGGAGTTCGGATATTGATCAGGATCATCCTCATAGACCATTGACACTTGAGAGGTAAAACCTCATGAGTTTTATTTGATAAGATCAGAGGAATGATAAGACATAGAGTTTTCAATACATGGAAGGAAAATAGGGTTTGTCAGAAAAGGAAAAACTATAGGAAAAGATGAGAAACTAGGTGTGGATACAGTAATATTGGAAGGATTGGAATAGTGAATCTCTGGGGGTGATCTTAAGGATGATAGGGAAGTGGGAGTGATGTTAATGGTGGGATAAGGAAGCGATCACTCGATTGAAATAATAGGAGTATTTGGTAGACAAGTAGAGTGAGAGAGAGAGAGATGAAGAGAGGATCACACATATACAGAAAAGATGAAGGTTCATGACTTGTTGTGAGGGAGAAAGAAAGTTTTATTGGAAGAAGGGCTAATGATGAGAACAGAGATAAACGGGTTTTGAATAGTTTCAAAAATGGTAGTAGGTTATTAGGAAATCGTTATCGTGTAGAGGGGATGAAGGGATTTTTTTGAAAAAGATTTTAGCAGCTTTTCTTTCGCAGTTCATAATTGTACCTTTTACTTCTATGATCGTCATGCATGTTTACCTACAATGGTATCGATGTGAGTTAGGCTTTGCCAGAAAACACTTTAGTGGAATAGGTTCTTATTAGATTTCCATAACTCTAGTTTCACCTTGTTTCTTCAAAAATGTTCCCTATCTCGAATTTGGTCTTCTGTGCTGTAGGACTTTTCACAGATCAACCCTTTCTCCATATTGACCATCAGAAGATAATGCTACACCTCAATATGCTTGGTCCTCTTGTTTTGAACTGGATAAAGAGGATATACCATCAGAAAATACCCCAAAATATTCCAGATGATGCTTAATTCATAGGGTTTGAGCACGGGAGGATGCTGCTGCTACACATTCTGCTTTAGTTGTTGAGGAATCCATTGTGTTTTGCTTCCTTATTCCCTAAGATATGATACATAATCATGGCAAGTAAACCATTCCAGAAGTGCTTTTCCTGTCCACAAACTAACCTGCATAGTTAACATTAGCATACCCAATAAGAATAAAACTATCAACTGAGGGTTAATACAAGACCAGGTACTGAGTTCCCTTAAGGTATCTCAAACTTCTTTTGGCAGCCTTCAAGTAGGATTCCTTGGGACTTGACTTTGGAATTTATTCTGTAGTGGAAATATAGAAGGGACTAAAAAAATTTTAATTTTTGATTCTTGTCTAAAACCAGAATGAAGAGGAGTGATTATGCTATCAGGTAGATGGGAGCTTTTGTTTCCAGGTTGGGTCTAATGTTTGATTGGTAGAGGAACTTGTTAGGTTAATTGATTTCCCTACACTCCTTATTATGTTACTTGTGGAGTGCCTTGCACTACATCTCCACTCTTTCTTCAGCTTCAGTAGTAGTAATTGAAGTACCAGGTTCCTTATGAGAAGTGGAAGAGAATGTTGCATTGTCTTTCACCTATCTTCTTCATCTTACTCATCATATCAGCCTTCCTATTTGAAACCTCAGATATTTCCCAGGGGCCAGAGATGGTTCATTATATTGATCATCATTGTTTCCTCTTTTGTTAGAAGAAGGTGTCTCGTTAAATAGCACATGAACACTTCCTTCCACCCAATGTGCCCTTTCGTTGTAGACTTTGTGGCCTTTGCTTTGTGGGTTTATCTCAGAAGGATTCCTTCATCGCCTTTTCCATTAAGCTTCCCAAGTTGGTCATTCCCATTGTCGAGAACATGGCATTTGCATTCAGAAAGGTTCTCATATTAGTTGTCTTTGGTTTTCTTCCATTTGGCAGCTCATAGTGGGTTTTGGTTCATAAGGGACATGATCATACACATGTTCACCAAGTACAAGCAGTATTTATTGATTTTCCCCAGAAAATTTTTGGCAATTCCACTATCGTTGAGCATTGTCCATGCCATGTCTTCCAGAGTTCTGTTCTTTTTTTCAGCAACACCATTTTGTTGTTGAGTCCTTGGTGCTGAGAAGTGTGTGATTTCATTTTTGTTTCAAGCTCATCAATTTGGCGTTGTCACATTCTGTTCTGTGGTTAGATTTGATACATACTGGTTTCGATTTTATCTTCACTTGGATCTTCTTGACAAAGGCCATAAACACCTCGAAAGTCTCATCTTTTGTACCAAGAACCAGTGTCGAGGTTAATCTTGAATTTGGCAGACCACGAACCGGGTCTTTCTGAATTAATTTATTCAGAAGTGAGAAGCTTTCATGCCCCAATCTTCCATCCCAACGTTCTATGTCATCATCAATTGACTTCAAGTATCTCATATCACCAACTTGTAGAGATTTATAGTCGGCAACATAGATGTTCTTATTTCTTTTGGCCACTACGACCACTTTCCTAGTTACCAAATTAGTAATTGTGCATACTTTTAATAAGAACTCTATTTTGTTCCCGTTATCACGGATTTGAGAGACACCCAGAAGATTGTACTTCAGGCCATCCACATAGTACATGCTCTCAATTGAGTGTCAAATGGATTTTTCAACTTTTAAAACACTAAGCATGTTCCCCTACTTTTTCAAGGGATACATTCCCTTCCTGCATGGCTTTCAATGAGAAGAAATCTGTGGTGCTTCCAATCACATGCTTTGAGCATCCACTGTACATAATTCATTGCAGTCTGCTTCCTCTCATTGTTCCCTGCACATGCAAATTATGGGTTAGATTTAGGAACCTAAACTAGTTTGGGTCCCTTATTACGATAAAAATTATGGATAAGGGCTTTTCTAGTCAATATTAGCAATATTCATTTCTTGCGAGCGGTACCTGGTCCCTTGTTAGTAGTCCCTTTGTCAGTAAACACTTTATTTTTCTGAACCGATTGAACCCTGGACTGATAATTTTCTTTGAAGTGCCCATTGTTCCCACAGTGGGTACACAACCAGTTATCAAGAATACTGATGTACTTGCTATGAGGGTTGTAATGAGTTTTCTCCCTTTGGAACCCAGTTCCCTGCCTATTTCCACTATTGTTCAAATACATGGTAGTGACAGCATATTAGGACCAGGTCTACTTTAGAGATTTCTTTAGATCAGTTTTTACTTTCCCTAATTCAGCTTGAAGTTGCCGATTTTTCTAAAGTTTACCACATAGACTAGTTTTCACATCATTTAATTCTTGTTCAAGCTTGATGTGTGTCTAACTAGCTACTTCACTCCCATTCCCAAGACTCACAGTCTTATGTTCTCTATTTAGTCCCTCAATGATTTCCTCTGTCTCAGTGATTATCACTAGAAATTCATCTCTCTATTGCTTAGTAATAGCAAGTTTTTCTTCTATAGAGTGTTTCTCTTTGCTAAGTCCTTCTGTTGTTTCCTTCAAGTCAACAACCACCATCATCAAGTCATCTATCTCATTTTCTACACTAGTTATTTTTCATTCATAACTTCCTTTTCTTTTTCAAGATTAGCTATGGTCTCATTTAGGTCCACTACAAAGGCCACCAGATCATCTATAGACTGTTCAGCTTCTCCTAGTTCTATGGTTAGGATCTCCTTATCATTATCAAGGCTATAATAAGCATCAATTATAACATTTTTTAATGACCTTAACTTCTTATAAGAGTAGGATTTCAGATTTCTCTGAACATTCCTGAAATTTACCTCATCATCTTTATCTTCTTCATCATCATCAGACTGAGCCATCTGCATAAACAGTGAGTCATACTTCATTGCCTCGATTCTCACTGCCATCATGGAGGTCTTTTTTGCATCTGGTTCCCTTTCTAATTCATTGGATGAGTCTCCCCAAGCAACAAGAGCCTGCTTCAAAATATTGTCAGCTGTATTTTTTCGATTGAATCGTTCGTTTGGAACCAGGTTCCTTTTTGCTGCTTTGTCAGGGTTTTGTTTGTATTTCTCCTGTTTCACGAGTGGACAATCTTTAATGAAATGCCATGTCTTTCCGCACCTATGATAGAGATCATTGTTCCTTGCCTTACTTGAACTGCCTCTCTTTGGTATACCATCATTTCTTCGAACCCTCTTTTGAAATCTTTTAGTAAGATAAGCCATATCACTATATTCTTCTCTTGAGTCACTGCTTTCCTCCTTGAGTACCAATCTTTTCCTTCTCCAGTCTTAAACCTCATCTTAGGGAAAAGATCATGCGAAGAATCCAAGATGATTTGGGAAATAGTTGAACCTCCATCTTCAGCTGATTGGCCATATTTTCTCTCACTGTTATCAGTTAGTCTTCGTCCGCCTCTGCGGCCATAATTTGAAGTTATTGGGTTCGAAATTTTAGGTCTTTTAAGTTACTATGTTCTAAATACAAATTTGTACATATTCAATGAATTTCTTACAAAAATAGAATTTGGACAAAGTTACTGGGTTCTGCCGAACTCATACCACGTACTGTGGCTCTGCCCCTAACCGCTTGGGTACCATTGCCTCGCCTCCATTTCCCTTGCTACCACCTGCGGTAGTATTTTCAAAATAAATGAGTCCAAGTGGTATGCCTTAAACCAAGTGTCAATATATATGTAAAGAGTTTTTACATGTGGCAAGCCTTCAAGAAGCTTTGGAAAAATGACTTGTTTTGTCCAAGTGTCATCTTGCATGGAGGAAATTTGACAAGTAAAACACTTGTCTTTTATAGAAGCTTTCTTTAGGCCTATAAATAGCCATTATTATGCCATAATTCTTCAATCATCAAACACCAAGAAAAGGTAATCATTAGCAAAGAAGAAATTCTTCTATCTTCTTTCCCTCCTATTCGTCCCTGTCCTTCTAATTTCTTCTTCTATAATATTTTAATTGGCATGAGATATTAGTTGCTCTTTTTCTTCCAAATTGTTGGATTTATTATTTAATTTTGTTGATTCTTGTATCCTCTAGATAAATAGAGATGAACTTGTTTAATCTTGGAAAAATATTTCAAATTGCTGAAATAGTTTCTTAGGACAAATCCTAGCATGACTCAAGCCAATTGGTATATTTCCGCTCACAAATAGTTGTATTGCAGTATTATTATCGTTATTTTTTCAGTGTCATTTCCCTACAATCCAAGAAACTATGGCAAGTAATACTACGATAGAAAATTTTGATAGTGCTATCAATTGGTGTTGTCTCTACTACTATTGTTCCAACTATCATACCAGATGTCCATGGTGTTGCAAATACGTTATTACATCCACAACTTTGGCAGACAGTAATATCCAAACACAGGTATGTGAACAGACATGGTTGTTAACTTTTGATTGTTTTCTAAGCTTACAAAGTATATCGATAACTTTTGAGCCAAACAATTTGGCACCATCTGTGGGGATTGCGAGAACCCAAACCATAGTTTGCACCTAGAGAACAACAAACAACTATTCTCTACACCACACAGACAAAAATGGTTGAAAACAACGCAAGAATAAAAGTGATAGCAGATATTGCAACCAATCGCATCGGTCCTCTCAATGAAGCCGGTGACAAGGGTGTTTCGATTACAACCCGTAGCACAACAATGAGTGGGGAGATTCCACGTCCCCCACCTGGAGATCTGAAGATCTTGCGGGAAAAGGGTGATTCTACATCTGCAACCAAAGAAGTACCCTCGGAGGTCAAAAAGCTACTGGAAGAATGGCTAATAGGTGCCCTAAGTGGCTTGATCGAAAAGTCACCACAAGGTAATATTGGATATGCACCGACAGTAGATCTTACTGCCACCATGGCTGAATCTGAAATGGCACGAGCAAAAGACATGATAATCGAGGTACAGGCCAACGACGACGCACTCACAACCTTTCTCAAGAAGATGGAGCAGATGGAAAACGAAAACCGATCACTTCGTGACCAGATGAAGGAACACCAGGAGAGGGTAGACAAGATCCCCGGTGCCCTCAAGTTGCTGCCAAAACGCGACATGGGACGATTTGTTGAACAATCCTACACTGAGGAGGCTGCCCCATAGTCCATTCCGAAGACCTTCAAAATGCCGCCTTACCTGAGAGTATACAACGGTACCACAGATACCGAGGATCATCTTATCCACTTTGTCACGATTGTAAAGGGCAAAGACCGATCAAAGGAACAAGTACCATCAGTGCTGCTGAAAAAGTTTGGTGAAACGCTAACAGAAGGAGCCCTGACGTGGTACTCCCAGCTACCGGCTAAGATGATTTCCACGTTCGAAGAAATGGCAGAAAAGTTCGTCACCGCCCACGCAGGAGCAAAGAAAGTAGAAGTAAGGGTTAACGATATCTTCGTCGTCCGTCAAACCGCAGGAGAAGGACTCAGGGACTTCCTAGCCAGGTTTAACATGGAGAGAATGAGCTTGCCCAACGTATCGGAAGGCATGGCGGTGGCCGCTTTCCAGAATGGACTAAGCAGAGATGGTTCGAGGGCGACCAAAAAGCTACTAAGCCGTCTCATGAAGTATTCTCCTACCATATGGGAAGAAATCCATAATGCCTACTATGCCGAGGTAAGAGCAGACAAGGACGACCTCAATGGGCCGACCCAACGGTTGACAAAAGTACATCCAGAAATTAGAAGGGATTGATACATCGAGGGATGACGGGAACAAATTTCGTGTCTCAACAAAGAAAGGCACCAGCCATATGACTGATCCCCCCATCTGCCGCCACCAAGACACACGGATGCACTACAGCGCCATATCGCTTCATTCTGAAACGAAAGAGGTATGCCTGTTGCTTTAGTTATCACTTTACGTATCGCAGATACATATGTTAAACGAATCATGATTGATAACAGGAGCGGAGCCTGTATTATCCACCCAAGGGTCCTCATGCAAATGGGACTCAAAGACAAGATAATACCGCGCTACATAACACTAACTGATTTCAATAATGTGGTGGAACGGACCTCCGCAGATATATCCTTGCCCGTTTTAACGGGAGGAGTCGTGCTGGAAACAACTTTCCACGTAATGAAGCAGGAAACGACATACAACGCCATTATATGATACTCATGGATACACGCCATGCAAGTGGTCCCGTCAAGCTTTTATCAAGTGATCAAATTCCCGACTCTGTGGGGAATATTCAGCATCCGAGGCGACCACGCACCGCAAGGGAATGCTACAAAATAGCTCAAGATTGCGCCCACATCAAACAACTTAAGGGGGCGAATGCAGAGGCATAACAATCAGCTATGTCGGAACCAAGGTCGACCTGACAAGCGACACCATTAAAGATCCTGATACCGTAGAAGCCTGTAAAGCTACGGTCGAAGATCTCGACCCCGTCCAACTGGACGATGCCGACCTCACGAAGGAAGCTAATATCGGGCACGACCTCGCTAATCTGAGTAAGTATCATGAATTTTTAACTAACCATGCAGACCTGTTTGTTTTTTACCATTCTGATATGCCAGGGATACCGCGAGACATCACCACTCACAAGTTAAACGTTGACCCATTACACCCGCTCGTGCGACAAATGAGGGGGGAATTCAGCGCCACTATCAACAAAGCGGTCAGTGAGGAAGTAGACAAATTACTGGCCAATGGCTCCATCAGGGAATCAAAATACCCCCAATGGCTCACCAATGTTGTCATGGTCAAAAAGAAAAATGGGAATTGGAGGCGTGGACTTCACCGACCTGAACAAGGCGTGCCCAAAGGATTCATTCTCGCTGCCCCATATCAACCAACTGATCAATGCTACCGCAGGATACGAGATGCTAAGCTTCCTAGATACTTATTCCATCTACAATAAGATCATGATGGCCGAAGAGGACCAGGAGAAAACCACTTTCATCACCCACCAAGGGACATATTGCTACAAGGTAATGCCCTTCGGGCTAAAAAATGCAGGAGCTACGTACCAGAGATTGGTCACCAAGATGTTCAAAGAACAACTCGGTAAGACCATGGAAGTCTACATCGACGACATGCTGATAAAATCAGCAAAGAAAGAGGACCACATCAACCACCTGAAGGAGGCCTTCGAGATATTGAGAAGATACAAAATGAAGCTGAACCCTGAGAAGTGCGCCTTTGACGTGGCCTCATGGAAATTCTTAGGGTTTCTTGTATCACAACGAGGCATTGAGGTCAACCCAAACCAGATCAAGGTGATAGATGCAATACCTGAGGTGTTGAACAGCAAAAATAGGTACAAAAGGTAACAGGGCGGATAGCCGCTCTATCTAGATTCATCTCGCCGTCCTCCGACATGTGCCATAAATTTTTCAATGTGCTGAAAAAAGACCAAGGGTTACAGTGGAATGAGGAGTGTGTCAAAGCCTTGAGAAAGCTAAAAGTGTACCTATCCTCACCGCCCCTGCTAGTCAAAGCAAGCCCGGGCGAACCCTTGCTGGTGTATCTGGCCATATCCGAGGTAGTCATTAGTGCAGTCTTGGTTCACGAAAATGAAGGTATGCAATCTCCTACTTATTACATTAGCAAAACCTTATTGGACACCAAAACACGATATCCACACCTTGAGAGATTAGCTCTGGCATTGGTCATGGCTTCAAGGAAGCTCCGGCCCTATTATCAATGCCACCCCATAAAGTGGTGACGACCTTCTCGTTGAGAAACGTCCTACACAAGCCTGAATTATCAGGCTAGCTCGTCATATGGGCCATTGAGCTCAGCGAGCACGACATCTCATACCACCCAAGAACTGTCATAAAGTCGCAAGTACTTGCCAATTTTATAGCAGATTTCAGCACTAAAATCCTGCCAGAGGCGGAATGTGAGGCACAACGTGCCTTCTCCAATACCGACTTATGGACTCTCTATACTAAAGGTGCCGCCAATGCATCAGGATCGGGACTGGGACTAGTCCTCGAGGTTTCCACGGGCAAAACAATTCGCCAGTCCATACGATGCCCCGAAATGACTACCAGCGAGGCCGAGTACGAGGTCGTTATTGCAGGTATGAAGCTATCTATCAAGTGTGGGGGCCTACAAATCATCCTCCATTGCGACTCACAACTTGTGGTGAATCAGGTCTCTAGGACTTACCAAATAAAAGAACAAAGGCTACAGAAATACCAGTCAGAAATCCACTGGGTGATGGCCGAGTTCGACAAATGCAGCTTCGAGCAAATTCTGAGGGCACAGAACGTCGAAGCAGACGGCCTAGCAAAGCTTGCCATGGCCACTAAAAATTTTCAAAAGAGAGCGTGGTCACCCTCATCCATTCAGCCATCGACCATACTGAGGTATTCTCTTTAAATTTAACTTTGGGACTGGTGCAACCAATTTGTATCCTACCTACATGAGGGAATGCTGCCACTCGACAAAAAAAGAGGCAAAGAAACTCCACAAGCTGACTGGTATTGCCTGATAAACAACGTCCTCTATAAAGGACGTTCGGCATACCCTTGGCCAAATGTCTAGGGCCACACCAAACGAGGCAAGTGCTCGAAGAAGTGCACGAGGGTCACTGTGGCGCCCACACAGGTAACGGCACACTTGTACGATGCCTCATAATCGCCGGCTAGTACTGGCCTACCATGAAGAAAAAAGCAGCAAAATATGTTCGCCGGTGCGAATAGTGCAAGAAATACGCCCCCATGATACACTAACCAGGAGAACCTCTCCACTTGGTCACATTCCCATGGCCCTTCATTAAATGGGGAATGGAAATAGTCAGGCCCCACCCCGCTGGACGAGGAAAGGTACGATTTGTACTAGTTTTTACTGACTATTTCTCCAAGTGGGTGGAAACATGTGCGTACGCTCAAATACGCGAATAGGAGGTCACTGCCTTTATATAGAAAATATCATATGCCACTTTGGCATCCCCAAGGAAATTAGTTGTGACAACGGACGACAATTTGTCGGTCAAAAAACAACAGAATTCTTTGAAAAATGGCATATAAAGCGAATAATCTCAACGACATACCATCCCGCCGCCAATGGCCAAGCAGAATCCCCCAACAAGACAATACTAAATATACTAAAAAAGAAACTTGAGGAGGCTAAAGGGCTATGGCCCGAGCTACTGCCAGAAGTATTATGGGCCCATTGGACCACACCCAAATCCAGCACAGGGGAAACACCGTACTCACTGGTCTACCGACGCAGTCATACCAGTCGAGGTCGGTGAACCAAGCTTGAGGTACCCCCACACTAGAAGAACAGAAAATGACATGAACATGCTCCAAGACCTCGACGAAGCTAAGAAAAGAAGAGAAATGGGACACATTAGAATGGTGGCCCAAATACAACGCGTCGAAAGGTACTACAACACTAGGGCCAAGATAAGACCACTCAAGGTGGGAAACTATATCCTCAAAGCCACTAATTGGGACGGACCTTACAAAATCATAGCAACAGCCAATAAAGGAGCATTCTAGTTGAAAATAATGGAAGGAAAAACACTACAAAACAACTGGAATGTCGCCCACCTCAAGTATTTCCATTTCTAAAAGGCGTCCGCTGAGTCGTACTCTTTTTTCTCTTACCCGAGTTTTGTCTCAATTAGGTTTTCTCATGGAGGTTTTTAACGAGGAAACGGAGGAGACACCTGGAGATATTTGCGGAAAAAGTATATCATATTAACCTCTCCATACGCTCTCCAGGCCGACATGATAAAGGGACTGGACTAGCATGATCTCCAACGTATAAACGGCTACGACCATCTCTAATGTATAAACGGCTACGGCCAACTCCAATGTATAAATGGATACGGGCCATTTCCAACGTATAAATGGATATAGCCATCTCCAATATATTAACGGCTACGACTATCTCCAATGTACAAACAGATCTCCAACGTATAAGCTGTTGAAACACGTTCTCAAGGCACTAAACTAAACGTGTGTTCATATTTGTAGGTTTTGATAAATGACAAATGACGCGCAATTGACATATGACGAGGTCCAAGCACAAGCGCGCAATTGACACATAACGAGGTTCAATTACAAGACGAACAAAGATCATGATCAAGCAAAGAAATAAAGTTATACATGAGTCGTTCTTTAATTGTGATCTTGATCCAACAATTAACTCAAGACTTGGCTTCTCTCGTAAAATCATTTTTATCAAATCATGCATATTTAATTTAAAGCAAAATGATTTTCAAACATTTTATTTTAGCCAAAATGATTTTTAAACATGCCTCTCAAATCTGGACAAAGATAATCGATTATGTACTTTATGATAATCGATTATGTTAAGACAATGTACACCAGATTTACAAAGCCGAACAATAATCGATTATGTACCTTATGATAATCGATTATGTTAAGGCAGTGTACATTAGATTTTTCAAAGCTACAAGATAATCGATTATGTGCCTTATGATAATCGATTATGTTGAGGAAATGTCCATCAGATTTTTCAAAGCTATAAAATAATCGATTATGCACATTATGATAATCGATTATGTTGAGGCAGTGTCTATCAAATTTTACAAGACTGTAAAATAATCGATTATGTACTTTATGATAATCGATTATGTTAAGACAGTGTAGTCCGAAGTTTTCAAAGTATAAAAGATAATCGATTATCCTTATAGCATAATCGATTATGCAAATGACCGTTGCCAAAGTATTTTTAAACTCTGAAAGATAATCGATTATACACAATCTGATAATCGATTATGTTAAGTAAAATCTGAATATGATTTTTTGAACGTTGTCAGGTAATCGATTATACACAATCTGATAATCGATTATGTTAAGTAAAATCTGAATATGATTTTTTGAACGTTGTCAGGTAATCAATTATACGATTTAGATAGTCGATTATTCTGCTTAATATCTGGGAATAATTTTTGAACGATTGGAAAATAATCGATTATGCAAATCAGGTAATCGATTATCTTAGCACAAAATCAGCAATTCTTGATTGTCAATTAGGCAACGGTTGTGGGGGTTTTGAACACTATAAATACAACTCAAAATCAGTCTTCTAAGTACAACAACTGATTATATTCTTGCTAAAGCTTGCATACTCTCATATTCATCATTTTCTATTCATTTAATAAGTTTTTGAGAGCCAAACTCTTGACGAAAGTTGTTGCGCTCTTGAGCGTATTTATTTTACTCATATCTACTCTTAAAGAGAGTCTTGTCTTGAGTGCTAAGTGTTTGTATACACTTGAAGGGAAATGTTAATCCCTTGTGGTTGTAAGAAGGAACGTTTTCATTCCTTCGGTTGAAGTCTTGAAGTGTGGTATCTTCGAGCAAAGGTTGTTGAGGCTTGTGTGACTCAAGTTCTCAGTTTCTAACGGTTTGTTAAGCACCCGTAAGCTTAACGAAGTTAGTGGAATCTCGAAAGAGTCTCTCGGGGACTGGACTAGCCACAGGTTGTGGTGAACCAGGATAATTTCGGTGCGTTCGTTCCTTATTATTTACTTACCGCATTTATTTCAATCCTGCAATTTTTAATTCCGCAAGTTTATATTGTTTTTTATTATAACGCTATTCACCCCCCCCCCCTCTAGCGTTAAGCGTATATTCTAACAATTGGTATCAGAGCCCAACTCTCTGAAAGACTTAACCGTTTGAGAGAAACAATCCATGGCTTCTACTCGTGACTTTAATGTAGGAATAGGTGAAGGACAATGCTCCACCAGACCACCACTGTTCGACGGCACAAACTATACGTACTGGAAGGAGAGGATGAGAATATTCATCCAATCGAATAATTTTCATCTATGGAAGGTTATAACGAAGGGAGAACAAATTCCAAACAAAAAGGTTGAAAAATAATGGGTTCCAAAATCCGAAGATGAATACGATGCGGATGATATCCGAAAAGTGCATAACAATGCTAGAGCCATCAACTTATTATATTGTGTTGTAAATGCTGATGATTATAGAAAAATATCATGTTGCACAACGGCTAAGCAAATGTGGGATAAGCTGGAAATCACGTACGAAGGTACGGACCAGGTAAGAGAAGCTAAAATTGATTTTCTAACCCATGCATATGAACTGTTTCACATGAAGGAAAGCGAGAGGACCGATGACATGTTCGAACGATTTCAAAAATCGTCAATGACCTACATGCTCTTAAGAAGACCTTCATGGATAAGGAACTTGTCCGAAAAATTCTCCGAAGTCTCACTCCGGAATGGCGCTCCAAGGCCGACGCGATTCAAGAGTCTATCGGCGTTTCAAATGTCACCATCGACGGACTAAGAGGTAATCTTAAAACCTATGAATCTACTATACTTAACCCTCCATTTAATGATCAAAGGAAACAAAGAATCGCCCTCAAGGCAAGCACGGCTCAACCTCAAAATGATGAGGACTCAAACAACGGAGATAACGAGTTCGGACTCGTTATTAAGAGGTTTCAAAAGTTCATGCGAAAAGAGTATGAACGAAAAGGCAAACAACAAGGAGATCAAGTAAAGTGCTATGGATGCGGAGAAATCGGGCACATTAAATCAAATTGCCCAAATGTCAAAAAGGAGAAGAAACCCTTCAAGAAACAACGAGCATACATATCTTGGGGAGGTGACTCCGGAGACGAATCAAGCGACGATGAAGAAGACGAAGCCGCAAATCTATGTCTCATGGCACACGAAGACAATCAAAAAGAGGTATGTCAAATTTCTTCAAAAAATTTCTTTTCTCTTGAGGAAATGCAAAATGCTTTTGATGAACTGTATAGTGAATTCATTAGAGCTTCCGAAACTGTTAGAGACGTAATGAAAAACTCTTCTTTGAAAGAAAAAGATTTTGAAAAGCAACTCTCTTTGAAAGAAAAAGATTTGGAAAAATTGATTTTGGAAAATGAGAAATTGAAAGAAGAAAACAAATTTTTCAGCAAGAGAAGCGCCGACAAACCCGAGAGTTCTAGTAAAAACTGTATTTCTTGCATGCATCTAAAAGATGAAGTAAAAAGACTTAAGGGCACCCTAGATAAGTTCAATTCTTCTCATAAAAATTTGAATGATGTTCTTGTCAATTGAAATTGACCAAACATGGCATAGGTTTCAAAAACGAGCCTAAAGAAAAAGTTGAAGCCATCCCCCAACAACCCAAGGCTCAACCTAGGATAAATAAAATAAACATTCATCCTATAAATAACCATCCTAGAATCAACATGCATCCTAGACCAAACACTAGAAGAAACTTTGAACATTTTAGAACGCCTAGAAATGGCCTTCAACAATCGCAACCTAGACATACTCGACCTAGAAACAATTATTCTAGAAACGCTGCATATCCTAGAACAAACAGTAGGAGAAATGATTTTCAAGGATTGCGCAATAGCCATATTGTCAAAAATAGAGCAAACGATTTTCGTACCTCCAACTACTACCAACCTAGAAGAATGCATAATCCTAATGTCATTTGTCACTATTGTAGTCGAATAGGACATATTGCTCCTGCTTGTTTTACTAGACACAGACACTTAACTGCATGCCAAGCACAACAGCATTTTACACCTAACTCTCAAGGACCCAAAACAGCTTGGGTACCAAAAACTCATTGATTTGTCTTGTAGGTATGTTTGAAGGGATCAAGTGTACTTTGGTACCTTGATAGTGGATGCTCTAAACACATGACCGGAGACGCATCCAAGTTCCTTCAACTAGAACACAAGGAAGGAGGAAACGTTATTTTTGGAGATAACAACAAGGGAAAAATTATCGGCATTGGCTCGGTCGGTAAGAATGAATCTTCTTCCATTAAGCATATATTGCTAGTTAAAGGTCTAAAACATAATCTCTTGAGCATAAGTCAATTATGTGACAAGGGAAATCTTGTTTTGTTTGATTCGGAAGAATGCTTAGTTTTTCGTCGTAGTGATTTTAAAATTATTCTTCGTGGTTTTAGAATTGATAACATCTATATGGTTGATCTTGAAAACTCTTCATCAGAGTATGTGAATTGTCTTATGAGTAAAGAAGATGATATGTGCTTATGGCATCGTAGAGTAGCTCATATCAACATGCATCTTTTAAACAAATTGATTTCACAAAATTTAGTTATTGGTCTTCCAAATTTGAAATTTGAAAATTACACTATTTGTGATTCTTGTCAAAAAGGGAAGCAAACAAAAGCATCTTTTAAATCTAAGAATATTGTTTCAACTACAAGACCTTTGCAACTTCTTCACATGGATCTCTTTGGACCATCTCGCATTGAAAGTCTTGGTAGAAATTGTTATGCTTTTGTTATTGTTGATGATTATTCTAGATTTACATGGACACTATTTCTTGCTCACAAAAGTGAGACTTTTCAAAATTTTAAATGTTTTCTTAAACGTGTTCAAAATGAAAAGAACACAACCGTCACTTCCATAAGAAGTGATCATGGGGGAGAGTTCGATCACAATCTCTTCACGGACTTTTGGGACGAACTCGGTATTGAGCACACCTTCTCTGCTCCACGTACACCACAACAAAATTGAGTGGTGGAACGGAAAAATAGGTGTCTCGAAGAGATGGCTAGAACCATCCTCGATGAGGCTAAGATTCCAAAACAATTTTGGGCGGATGCCGTGAGTACCGCATGCTACGTTTTAAACAGAGTAGTCATAAGGCCAATACTCATGAAAACTCCCTATGAACTCTATAAAGGAAGGAAACCTAATCTCTCCCATCTTAGAGTATTCGGTTGTAAATGCTTTATTCATAACAACGGAAAAGATAATTTGGGAAAATTTGATGCCAAATCGGATGAAGGAATTTTTCTTGGTTATTCATCATGTAGCAAAGCATATAGAGTATTCAATAATAGAATCGAAACTGTTGAGGAATCCCCTCATATTGTGTTTTCCGAAAATAATGCTCGCTTGGCCAGAAAGGATTCTGGTTTTGATCTTGCAGGTATTTTAAACACAACAAGTCCTCAAGACAAAGTACAAGAGGAAAATCTAAAGGAAATTCAGATGAAATCTTGAAACAATTATCGGAGGAAGCGCCACCACTGGTGAAAGAAACGAAACTGCCCAACGCGTGGAGGACAATCAAAGACCATCCTCTCGACAAGGTAATTGGCGACATTGAACAAAAGGTAAGTACTCGAAACAATCTTATGAACACCTTAGGACATACTGCTTTCGTTTCTCAAATTGAACCCTCAACCATTTCCGAAGCAATTGGGGATGAGCATTGGACCTTGGCAATGCAAGAGGAGCTTAACCAATTCAAACGAAATGACGTTTGGGAATTGGTGCCAAGACCCGACAATCATACCATAATTGGTACGAAATGGGTTTTTCGAAATAAATTAGATGAAAATGGTGTAATCACTAGAAACAAAGCTAGGCTTGTAGCAAAAGGTTACAATCAAGAAGAAGGAATTGACTATGAAGAAACGTATGCACCCGTAGCAAGGTTAGAAGCTATTCGTTTATTACTTGCTTTTGCCTCTTCTGTGAATTTCAATTTATATCAAATGGATGTAAAGAGTGCTTTTCTAAATGGTTTTATTCAAGAAGAAGTTTATGTTGAACAACCCCCGGGCTTTGAAGATCTCCCGATCATATTTTCAAACTTAAGAAAGCCCTTTATGGTCTTAAACAAGCTCCCCGAGCTTGGTATGAACGATTGAGCAAATTTCTTTTGGACAATGAGTTTATTAGGGGGAAAGTTGACACCACACTATTTATTAAGCATAAAAATAATAATATTTTATTAGTTCAAATCTATGTGGATGATATTATTTTTGGTGCTACTAAAAATGCTTTGTGCAAGGAATTTTCTGATTTAATGACAAGCGAATTTGAGATGTCTATGATGGGTGAGCTAACCTTCTTCTTGGGGTTGCAAGTGAAACAAATGAAAGAAGGAACTTTCATTTGTCAATCTAAATATTGCAAAGAGTTGCTAAAACGATTTGAAATGAGCAATGCCAAAGCAATGGCCACTCCAATGAGCACATCCGATCATCTTGACAAAGATGAGAAAGGTAAGGAAGTCGACACCAACAAGTATCGAGGTATGATCGGATCCCTTCTTTATCTTACTGCTAGTAGACCGGACATAATGTTTAGCGTATGTTTATGCGCTCGATATCAATCATGTCCGAAGGAGTCGCACCTAACTGCGGTTAAAACGGATAACGAAGTACCTAATTGGAACTTTGAATGTGGGACTTTGGTGTCCCAAAGGTTCTTCATGCCAACTTGTTGGCTATTCCGACTCCGATTTTGCGGGTTGCAAATTGGACCGCAAGAGCACTAGTGGCACTTGCCATTTGCTCGGTAGCTCTCTTATCTCTAGGTTTAGTAAGAAACAGGTAAGTGTTGCGTTGTCCACAACCGAGGCTGAATATGTAGCCGCGGGGAGTTGTTGTGCTCAAATCCTTTGGATGAAACAACAACTCTCGGACTATGGACTAAGTATCGATCATATCCCTCTTAGATGTGATAATACTAGTGCCATAAGCTTGACGAAGAACCCCGTTCTTCATTCAAGAACAAAACACATTGAAATTAGGCACCACTTTATAAGAGATCACGTTCTCAAAGGTGATGTCGAAATTGAGTTTGTTGAAATCAAATCTCAATTGGCTGACATTTTCACAAAGCCTTTAGAGAAAGAGTCCTTTTCCGAATTCGTAGTGAACTCGGGATTCTTGACTCCACGTTGATCTAAGTCATGCATTGCATTTTTTTGTTTTTCATTACTAACTTGAGCGTCGGAGGCGCCTAATTCTGTTTTGCAGGCATCGCCCCAAAGACAGGGGGAATTATAAAGCACTGGTGCAGAAAAATCGATCTCTTTTAAGAATAATCGATTTCTCTTAAGTACATAATCGATTATCAAGTATCAATAATCGAATATGTTGACATTATATTGTCCTTTTTATAATTGCGATTTTTGGTTAATCAATAAACAAGTTGTTTACTAATGTTTTTTTTGCTAATGTCAAAAGGGGGAAGAATAAGGGCTATGCACTTAAGATTTATTGGCATAAATTGAGGGGGAATTCATATGTTGAGGGGGAACTAATTGCATATCTATATACTTGTCTTGGATCGTCATTATGAAATATCTAATATGCATATCCCGATATTGGTTTGCCATTATCAAAAAGGGGGAAATTGTTGAAACACGTTCTCAAGGCACTAAACTAAACGTGTGTTCATATTTGTAGGTTTTGATAAATGACAAACGACGCGCAATTGACATATGACGAGGTCCAAGAACAAGCGCGCAATTGACACATAACGAGGTTCAAGCACAAGACGAACAAAGATCATGATCAAGCAAAGAAATAAAGTTATACATGAGTCGTTCTTTAATTGTGATCTTGATCCGACAATTAACTCAAGACTTGGCTTCTCTCGTAAAATCATTTTTATCAAATCATGCATATTTAATTTAAAGCAAAATGATTTTCAAACATTTTATTTTAGCCAAAATGATTTTTAAACATGCCTCTCAAATCTGGACAAAGATAATCGATTATGTACTTTATGATAATCGATTATGTTAAGACAATGTACACCAGATTTATAAAGCCGAACAATAATCGATTATGTACCTTATGATAATCGATTATGTTAAGGCAGTGTACATTAGATTTTTCAAAGCTACAAGATAATCGATTATGTGCCTTATGATAATCGATTATGTTGAGGCAGTGTCCATCAGATTTTTCAAAGCTATAAAATAATCGATTATGCACATTATGATAATCGATTATGTTGAGGCAGTGTCTATCAAATTTTACAAGACTGTAAAATAATCGATTATGTACTTTATGATAATCGATTATGTTAAGACAGTGTAGTCCGAAGTATTCAAAGTATAAAAGATACTCGATTATCCTTATAGCATAATCGATTATGCAAATGGCCGTTGCCAAAGTATTTTTAAACTCTAAAAGATAATCGATTATACACAATCTGATAATCGATTATGTTAAGTAAAATCTGAATATGATTTTTTGAACGTTGTCAGGTAATCGATTATACGATTTGGATAATCGATTATTCTGCTTAAAATCTGGGAATGATTTTTGAACGATTGGAAAATAATCGATTATGCAAATCAGGTAATCGATTATCTTAGCACAAAATCAGCAATTCTTGATTGGCAATTAGGCAACGGTTGTGGGGGTTTTGAACACTATAAATACAACTCAAAATCAGTCTTCTAAGTACAACAACTGATTATATTCTTGCTAAAGCTTGCATACTCTCATATTCATCATTTTCTATTCATTTAATAAGTTTTTGAGAGCCAAACTCTTGACGAAAGTTGTTGCGTTCTTGAGCGTATTTGATTTACTCATATCTACTCTTAAATAGAGTCTTGTCTTGAGTGCTAAGTGTTTGTATACACTTGAAGGGAAGTGTTAATCCCTTGTGGTTGTAAGAAGGAATGTTTTCATTCCTTCGGTTGAAGTCTTGAAGTGTGGTATCTTCGAGCAAAGGTTGTTGAGGCTTGTGTGACTCAAGTTCTCAGTTTGTAACGGTTTGTTAAGCACCCGTAAGCTTAACGAAGTTAGTGGAATCTCGAGAGAGTCTCTCGGGGACTGGACTAGTCACAGGTTGTGGTGAACCAGGATAATTTCGGTGCGTTCGTTCCTTATTATTTACTTACCGCACTTATTTCAATCCTGCAATTTTTAATTCCGCAAGTTTATATTGTTTTTTATTATAACGCTATTCACCCCCCTCTAGCGTTAAGCGTATATTCTAACATAAACGGCTACTACCATCTCCAACATATAAACGGCTAAGGCCATCGCCGCCAACAGTTGACCCAGTTCGACTACAGAAACAAGTGATTTGACAACAGTCGAAGTAACCCGTATGGCCAAGGCCATCAACTTCATTATGGCTAAGTCCATTGCCGCCAACAGTCGACCTAGTTTGACTATGGCAAGCAAGTGATTTGACGATAGTCGAAGTCACCCATATGGCCAAGGCCATCAACTCCTTCATAGCTAAGGCCACAGCTGCCAACAGTTGACCCAGTTCGACTACGGAAAACAAGTGATTCGACGACAGTTGGAGTCACCCATATGGCCAAGGCCATTAACTTCATTATGGCTAAGGCCATCACCGCCAACAGTCGACCCAGTTCGACTACGACAGACAAGTGATTCGACGATAGTCGAAGTCACCCATATGGCAAAGGCCATCAACTTCTTCATGGCTAAGGCCACCGCAGCCAACAGTCGACCTAGTTTGACTACGAAAAACAAGTGATTCGACGACAGTCAAAGTCACCCGTATGGCCAAGGCCATCAACTTCATTATGGCTAAAGCCATCGCCGCCAATAGTCGACCCAGTTTGACTACGACAAGCAAATGATTCGATGACAGTCGAAGTCACCCATATGGCCAAGGCCAAGTTATAATCAAGGTCATCAACTTAATTCTGGCCAAGGCCATCAACTTTATTATGGCTAAGGCCATCGCCGCCAATAGTTGACCCGGATCGACCATGATAAATAAGCGAGTGACTCGACGACAGTCGAAGTCATACTCACGGCTAAGACCATCAAAATTATATTGCTAAGGCCATCTACACTATCATTGGTCGGGGCCAACGAGATCGGCCATGACAAATTAACGACCCGATATAGGCTGAAGACACATGTATGGCTAAGGCCATAGATGTTAAAACAGCGACCAAGTTCGGTCGTTCCCCACTGATTGCCGACCTAGTTCAATGGCACCACAAAGCACTTGAACAACAAGCAGACAACACAGTCAAAGTCCAACAAGTAAACCAGTACCCATTCTACGGAGACGGGGCACCAGAGAAACAAAAGAGCAAAGAAAAAGAATAAATTAGCAGAAAAGCTGTGTTTCATTATCTCCAAAAATCATGTACATATAACCCTAAAAAAAGGTCCCAGTTACATCTAAAAAATAGGAGAGAGAAAAATATATACAAATCCTAAGAGCCTTCGCCTCTTCGGCCATCACGCCCCGCTTGGCCGCTGTTTTGTCTGCTATCGCCCCCGGGGTGGTAAGTCTTTGAGATACAGGAGGCGGACTCTAGACGGTTGACGTCTTCAGAATTGTAGCCCGCCCTATCGGGGGAAATAGAGCTAAACCACAAGTGGCACGGGCGACATGGGCTAAGCGTCGTTGCTCCTCAACCTCCGCCTCAGTGGCTCGACCTGCAGATAAGTACTCATCGAGTACGACCAATCTAGCCTCGGTATACACCCACATCTCGTGTGCCTTACGATGCACGTCATCTTCGGGCTTTGACAAAGCGGCCGGCTCAAGGGCCTCAACTTTGGCCGCCTTGGCGTCGAGCTCAACGGTCAAAGCGGCGACTCTGGTCTACAATTGAGCCGCCTCTGCCACTACCCCACGGCTGGTCTCCAACTCCTCTTATTTTGACTAAAGGAGAGTCTCTAGCTCGATGTTCTGATCCAAAGCAACCATTAGTTGCTCGTCGACCTGCTCCAACTCGGCTACGCTCCATTTCAACTGAGCCTCCAACTGTTCAAGGCCCTCACGGAATACCCGAAACTAAGGGTCCTACTTGAACATATATGCCAATGCCTGATGCGCGGAACGACATTGTTTGTACCTTTTTTTTCCATTTTGTGGAAGGTAGCCTTCTTCTTCTACTTACGCTGCCTCCTCTCCACTTCCAAGACAAGGATCTAAAAAGAAGAGAAAATAAAGGAAATACAAGTCAGTACGTACCAAAGTTTCCTTTACGACCCATTAAAGGAAAACTGAAAGCAACCTGCAAGGCTGCACTAGCGATCCTTTGAGACAAGTCCCTGTTACTGACGCTCTTCAGCGTCTCACGCTCTGCGTTCGCACATAGCAGGGTCATCTCCGCTGCGACCCACTCGCTTCTCTCCAGTAAATTATACCCTCTCGGGATCAGGATTTGGCGGGTAGACCTACCCACCCTTATCTCCACGTGGATTAGATCCCCCGTTACATATCCAAGAGCGGCCTTAGGGCCCATCCTCTCAATCTCAACGCCCACTTCCCTAACTGCAAAGGATGGCCCGCCCTCAGGGACGCGGGCTGAGCTGGCAACGACAGTTGTCCTTTGGGGAGCCAACCTCCCTGAACAGATGGCCTCGGCCATAAAAATTGGCCTTGGCTCTCAATGGGGCTCACTAGTCCTCACGTCCTCGGTCGCAATCCCCTTACCGGTGATCAGCCGCCACCTCTTTCTCTCCAGCGGCTCTTCACCTTCAGAAGCCTCCTCCACAGGCTTCGAAGACGGCTTTGAGGGAACCCCTTCATCAGCGGGCGCGGCCTCAGGCACCATTACAGGAACGACCTCAGGTGTCATCACTGGCACAGCTTCAGGCGCCGACTCAGATGCCGCAACCGGCAAACCCCCTGCTGAGAACCCGCAGGAGAGCTATCACTGGGCGAGCCGCATGATACGACTTTGTCATCTATGTCGACCTCCGCCCTGGATGGGACAACTACGGTCCTCTTCATTCTGGAAATAACCCGACCTTCCAACACAAGCGAGTCTGGTAACGAAAATTTAAGGGGCTTTCGAACCCGAAGACAAAATAAATGAAAAAAACTACTTGGCGGGCCGTGCTGGTTACGGAACGCTGGCCAAGTGCAGCACTCCTCCACGTAAGGTATCAACCTCTTAACCCACGATCTAAAATTTTTGATGAACCGGGGTGGAGAAGACGCAACTACAAAAAAAAAGAAAAAAAATCACAACGGCTGAAAAGTCAGGACCCCAATTAATCACGAAACCCACACAAGGATACTTCCATTCTGCGTTCCACCTCTCTGGGAACCCTTCAGGATCACACAGCAGGTGCTCCGTTCTGATATAGAAATATCTTTTTCAGAAGCTGCAATTGGTCTTATCATCGGACTTCACTACAAAGCTCTTTTTACCACGACTCTTCCAATGAAGCATGGTACCCCTCAAGTATCTTGGGCTGAACATCTGCAGAGATGATGAACCGAGACCTTGCTCCTCGCCCTGGCCGCGTACTAGTAAGGATCCTACATACCTTCAACGTATAAGGCGTGAGCTAGGCCGAACACACCCTGTAAAAGCGGAAGACATCCTCCGCTAAAGGGTTAAATGGTAGGCTGTATCCGATCCTAAACGGATACTCATAAAAAGTACAAAACCCAGGCCTATGCACATTGACATGGTCCATATCAGCCAAAACCATTTCTACATGGCCCGGAATGTTGTACGTTGATCGGAGGGTGTCTAAGTGGGATTGTAGCAATTCATTGTGCTCCCAAGGAATAAATGAGCTCTTTGTTTTAAAATCACTTCGAACGTGCATCTCTTTCGGGAGCACATTATCTACCGAAAGAGGAACAAGGGCCTTTTCTACCTCTTCTTCTTCACCGCCGGAGGAAGGCGGAACCCTAGAAGGAGCAGTGTCCTTAGTTTTATTGCTGCTATGATGGCGTTTCGCCATATGAATTAGTTTTGAAATACTGGTGACAGGAAATAAAACCAACAAGAAACAGGAAAGATCTCACACGAGATATCGATTACAAAAAAGCAAGACAGAAAAGGGAATAAGAAAATACTCTCAAAGGTTCGAAAGATGAATTAGTTTGAACCTTTCCCCTGTTCATAGGATGAAGTTACGCGGAAATTGAAAAGGTATGATCAGAACGGGCACGGAAAAGCAAAACGTCACATCACCGCATGAACTACCTTGGAAACAAAAGTAATAATGACGCATGCGAGGCGATGATGTCATCCTAAAAAGGAAATCACACGTCAACGGATCAACAACGTTGGGCAAGTCACGTCGTTCCTGTTGCCGCCTGAGCACGACGTCATATTCTCCAAAAGACGAGGTTCGCAATTCTGTCCATTGAAGACGTCCATCGGGCACATCTCCAACGAATAGAGGGACTAACTGTATAGGGTCAAATTTGGCCCTCAACATCCCCACGACAACGTGTATGCCCAATGGGTAGACACCGGCCAGAGTGAGGGCACGACCCGGGCGTGAGGGTGAAGGCGATGTCGTTTAGAACTTAACTTCTTCACTAAGCGAGAGCCACCTACTTTTGTACTTTTTTTGATCATTTCGAGGAAGGTCTCATACTATATAAAGGAGACATTCACATTGTAACATACATGATTATTATTCTCAAATAATACAACTTCTCTTTCTATCTCTATCTCTATCTCTGTCTCCTACAATTGCTTCTCTCTTAAGCTAAGATTATTTTCTTTATCTTCGAGATCTAACTACGATATCGTCCGTTTAACCTCTAGGTCAAATTATATTTGATTACGATTTACCCTTGCTATCTTTTGATTGTTTTCTAAGCGTACAAGTATACCAATAACTTTTGAGCCAAACAATATCAACAACATAGAACAGGGGCGAAGCTTGAAGCCCGCTTATCAATTTGGCCGAACCCAATAATTTTTACTCAAACAATATATATATATTTTAAAACTCATTAAAGACGTATAAAATATTAATTTTAGAACCCTCGTGTTTCATAAAGTTAAAATCTTTGTCGATAACCATGAATATGATAGTAACGTGGCAACCTCACCCAACTCCTACCCCACCCCCTGGCCCCGACGTATATATGTTTGAGAAAGCCATAAAGAAAAACCTTTGCTTTACTCTTATCCATTCTCATTTGGGAATTGAGACAAAAATTAGCATCAAAAGTTCAAAATAGAAAATGGTGATCAGAAGAAAAGCAGCTCTCAGTCTCAGTCTCTTATGGATATTAACGGCGTTAACTCTACACCTCGTGATTGTCGCCGGCGAGTATTTCAAGCCGTTCAATGTTACCTACGATCACCGTGCTCTCATCATCGCCGGCAAACGCCGTATTCTTATCTCCGCTGGCATTCACTACCCTCGCGCCACTCCTGAGGTCTTTAATATTTCCCTAAATTTATTTGTTTTTTGTTAATAATCTTTTAATCTGAATTTGCTGCTTTCTTGTGTTGTTTGACCTGAGACGGAGTTCAAGAAAGAAGAAAAAAAGAAAGAATATATATATACTATCTCATAACTATATTAAGAATATTAATCAAGAGCTAAAATGGAACTCAAAAAGTCAATACTTCCAAAAACGATTATAAAGAAAGAAAATAAAGAAATGTGGAGTATGTTGTATTGGAGTGATGAGTTATAGTTCCATGGAATTGAAAAGAATAAAAAAGATTAAGTAAAAAGTAGCTGCTATGTGGATTATATTCTTTGGATTCATGGGGAACTAAGTAGGAAATAATGGTAAAGAAAACATTTTCTTATAACATTTTCCTGAAATAAATTTCAAGGGAAACATTAATTTGCTTTGTCTAATTTCTTGAAATTGTGCTTCAATGTGATAACATCTGAACTTTCAGGTCCCTTAATGAGGAGATAATCATTCTAATATCTTTTTTGATAACCGTCATGTCCGAGCCAGTTAGCATGCACCTCATCTAATGCGAAAAAATGGGTTACTCTATCCACCTAGGCTTGGACATATGAGAAGAGATCACCAAATGTTTTTACCTCCGCTAAAAATATTCTAACATCTTGAAAGAGATCAAACGAAAGATATGCTCTTGTTAGAGTTACTGCATTTCTTGGAACAATAATTTCCTTAAGTTTTAGAGAATCTAATAGAAATCTAACTTTAATGTTTCATAAAAGTCTGAAATAAAACAATCAACAGAGATGTATGTTAGCGGAACTTATTTATTTGGTTTTGCTTATATTCCTTTGAAGCATATAGTGTATGAACTTCAAAGCACTATATCCTCATGTTACAACATCTTTGGAGTTTATATAAGCCTTTTACATGTCATATATGCCAGATGTGGCCTCAATTGATAGCTAGGAGCAAAGAAGGTGGTGCAGATGTGATTGAGACTTATACATTTTGGAACGGTCATGAGCCAGTGAGAGGACAGGTATTCATTTCCTGAAAGACCCTGCATTTTGGTGTTTTGTTGCTCTGTCGGTCTTGTATTCAATTGAATCTTTTGTATTTTCTGCTATATAATTTCTTTAACCTTGATTAGTTTTAGTTCTTGATATTTCTGAACTGCTTCTCTCTTTTGATGCTTCCCTTTTCAGTATAACTTTGAAGGAAGATATGATATTTTCAAGTTTGCGAAGCTAGTTGGGTCTCATGAACTATATCTCTTCCTCCGAATAGGTCCTTATGCTTGCGCGGAGTGGAACTTCGGGTAATGTTCTTCTTTCATGATTTCTGTGCTCAGTTTTGACTTTATCATTAGTTCATGTAAAATGTGTTTGTTCATGCTTCACAATCTAGTCTATTATTTCAAAGCAAAAAGTTAACAACTTCTGGATAAATGCAGTAATTTTGACCTCACAAGGTGATCAGCAAGAGGGAAGGGTGCTACTACTTAGAAATGAGAATTTTTAGTGATTCAACAGCTAACTAGGTAGCACCGAGAAATGTGAAGATCCCTTAAAGTAAAGAAACAAATTACAGCAGTCAATAACAGAATTTAGTAGAAGGGCATTAACACGTTCGTGTCACGAATGAGTGCTTCTCTGTTGATCTCACTAGGTGGTTTTACTGCCCGTATTGCAGGGGCTTCCCTGTATGGCTTCGTGATATACCTGGAATAGAATTTCGAACGGATAATGCACCATTCAAGGTAATATAGAGCAGTTATCTCTTTTTATAAAATAACAAGATCTTACATTTAACAAAAGATTTTGTTGGTTGGTAAATTGGCCACATTTTATTAGCAAAGTGGCTCGGATTGGTATCAGTTTTGCTCCGGCTAAATCAATCTATTAGATCGACTAAGTACACCTGATCTAGTAAATACCCTGTCAGAATGAGATTCTGTTGACTCGGATCTTTAGTATTCTCTTAATTACATGCACTTTTTTTTCTACAATATTTTTATCACCTATAATTAGGTGTCTCTTGTAATTTTAGTGAATTAAGTTACTATAGTAGTAGAGAGAAGACAATTAGTTCTATCCTTCTCTTCCTTCCCCCTCAAGATATTCCCTAGGAGCAAATAGCTAGGCCGCTCTTATCAACTTGTTTCTCTGTCAGGGAAAGCGCATTCTTGTTATTATCTGAATCACTAATTAAAGGGCTTACTCCATGCAATTTTTGGGATGCATTCCTTGTATGTAGAAATTTGTATCTGTATTAGCTGATAGCCTAATATTCATGTGGGATTGAGGCGTAGTTGATTGATGATTGAATTAGCTAACTTTAAGTTTTGCTTTTGAACACTTCGTTGCTCAAATTGCATTATGATAGTTTAAAGAAATAATTGGCTGCCAGTGGATTGTAATTTAAAAAATTCATACACTTTTCCCAGGAGGAGATGGAGCGTTTTGTAAAAAAGATAGTTGATCTTATGATGGCAGAGTCACTCTTTTCATGGCAAGGTGGTCCGATCATTTTGTTGCAGGTTCTGAAATTTCTTACTCTAAATCACTAACTAGAATATCAGTATTACTGTAATGCTGACATCTGCACATTATTAGTAAGACAAATAGGAAAATTTCTAAATAAACTGCTTGAAATTATTGAATGAATTATGCACCTTACAACTGAGAGTGAGGAGTTTCTCTTGAAATGATTATTGGATGTCCAGTTTTTTGACAAAGACTTTGTATGTCCAGTTTCTAGATGAAATTTGCAGCCATTGATCCATTTGGCACTTTTCTATAGCCCCTTCTCCCCCCTCTCTGCATATGTTCTGTTCATGCTTCTGCATGTATGTTTGTATAGTTAAACTGACGTTATGTCTTCCTCTGATGTTATTTTTGTCAGATTGAAAATGAATATGGAAATATTGAAAGCTCATTTGGTCCAAACGGGAAGAAATATATGAAATGGGCTGCTGAAATGGCAGTTGGTCTTGGCGCTGGTGTTCCATGGGTCATGTGCAAGCAAGCTGATGCTCCAGAATACATTGTAATGCACTTGATTTCCTGATCTTCTCTAATTACAACCAACTGGTCTGGTTAGTGTCTGATAATTTTGATAAAGATAGATGTATTTGATAATTTATTTCATAGAAGCAGTTGCTCAATACCAGTGCATAGAATTATGTGTGAATATGCGACCATGTTTCTTGAGCTTCTTTAAACAAATTGATTTGACTTACAAATTTAACTCTTTATCATACAGAACGAATAAAGTATTTGAATTTCCAAGTTAACCGAATTCATAAAGTGGGGTAAACTGATCTAAAATGACGAAGCCATAGTTTCTCAACCTTTTTTGGATTAAATTTATAATTCGGAAGCAGAGTTCTTTCGGTTTTATTTATTTCTCTTGTGCTATTGTTTGTCCTTCTTTAAAAGGCTGGGGTACTTTTTTCTTTATCTTGTTATATTATTGAATTTTCTTTTTGACAGATAGATACTTGCAATGCATACTATTGTGACGGGTTCAGGCCAAATTCTGAGAAGAAACAGAAAATTTGGACTGAGAATTGGGATGGATGGTATGATAATCACTTCTTGTTTGTTAGGTCCTTCTTTCTCGTTTCATTGAATTCTGAACCAGTATCTGCATGGTTCCGGGAATCCTTAGATTCTTGTTAGTGATATGAATATGATTATACGATCTCTTATAGGTGACTTGACTTCTAGATGGATCACGACCTAAAAATCTACATTTCCTTGCTTGCTAGAAGCACCTACTTTGAGAATTGTTCTCTGCAGATTCTGACCTTTAGTACTTGACTTTCTATTCTTTCATGTTTCCTCCGTTTGGAAAGCTTAGAATTATGGCAAATCTACGTGAAAGGCAGTTTGTCCATATAAGTGTTCCATCTCATAAGTGAAGGTTCCTTTTATCTTTCTCATATATAATGTTTGAAGTCCTGAAACTGGCTTAAATATGTGAAATCACTTTTTAATGGAAGGAGAATATTATCAAGGGCCAAGATACAAATGTTAGGGAAGTGATTAGAAAGGTGTTGTAGAACTTCAAAGAATGAAATGAACCAGTATATAATCATAAATGCAGTAATGTATGAAATATAAGTACTCGATTTGCTAAAGTTCTACGATTACAAGGGAAGCCTTCTACTCCCCTTTAGTTATTGTCCCACTGCATATGAGGTCCATCATAATTTCAGAAGGGCAATGATGGACGCCTTTGATCGGCAGAAATGTGTCTAGTTTGAGAGTGTCAGATCGTCCAAGAAAGATAAGGTATCCAGAGTTGACTCTGCTCAATCAATCTGTTACTCTCATGAAAGATAGACAATCATACAAGGTGGGGGATAATAAGTTTAAATCTTAAATTAGGTTGCTAAAGATGGTGGTTGATGCTTTGCTTGCTTTGGATATGCTGTTAGATCTTGAACAGCGCTTTTTTGTCAGATTTAAATCAGTGGATTGTTTAGTTAAATTGGTATTAGAAATTCATCTGTGAGCTAAAGGTCTTTACATTGATCATATGTCTCTATAGTTCTACTGAAATCTAACTCAAGAAATCTGATCCAGGAAGCCTGGTATAGTTGAGCTCATATCCCTTAATATAATGCTCTTTATGATGTTTCTATGTCTCTCTCTGGTGTATACAATTGCAAAAAAGAAAGCAGGACCGCTTAGTTACTCTCTGAATTAAGTTGAGGAGTCAATAACATCCAGAAAAAGGAAAACAACGACAATTTTATTCTTTTCTTTTCTTTCCTGCAGGTTTGCAAATTGGGGGGAAAGACTCCCGCGTAGGCCTACCGAGGACATTGCATTTGCAATTGCTCGTTTCTTTCAGCGTGGGGGCAGCTTGCAGAACTATTATATGGTAGTTTAGATACCTATGATGCTCTAAGTTTACTTTCCAGTCTGATATAGATAAGGCACTTGCCTTAAACATACTTCTCTCCTATTCCAGCTGACCTTACTAACTTGCATTGTTTCTGGAAATTTTCTTGTTAACTGATAGCAGATTCTCCTGTTCCGCCTGTGTATCTCTTTCTTGATTACTATAATTTGTTCAATATCCAGTATTGTTTGTTGAAAAGTTCAGAAAGTAGGAACAGACCCTTTGCTTATCTGGCTAAATGTTGATTACCAATTTATGTGAACTGGAGAGGCTTGAAGTTACTCACCGTTACTGGGAAAAATCTTCAAGTTTGTTTGAAAGTCAAGAAAGTCACTAGAAAGTATATTTCTTGAGGAAATTGCTGGAAAATAAATGAGAGATCATTTTTCTTGCTCGCGTTTGTTTGAGAGGAAAATGATAGATTAAATAAGAAGTAGCCATTTCCTTTCAAGTCTGATGATAGTTTAAATAAGAAGGAACCATTTCCTTTCAACTTTCCTACACTTCTTGCAAGAAATCTGTTCCTTGTAAGAAATTCTTTAACTGCTACTACTGTAATTTGACGCGAAAATACTGGTAACTTAGATCTCTGCCCTTCCCTTTTCATTTCCAGGCAACAATCAGTTACTCCCTGACTGGCTGTTTCATCTTGTAATTCCAGTATTTTGGTGGGACAAACTTTGGTCGGACTGCAGGAGGCCCAACTCAAATCACTAGCTATGATTATGATGCTCCACTTGATGAATATGGTAACTTTTGAGTATTGTGTAGTGTTACTTTAGGAACATTCTTACAAAGGAAAAAATCGATAGCAGGTGTACATTGGTGCTTATCTTTTGTTTTTAATAAGTAATCATTAAGTTGGCCTTAATAACTACATTGATATTTATCTTATGTAAAATTTCTCAGTTAAAATGTTCACTGATATTAGAAGTGCCAAGTTTTAAAATAAGATACTGTCCCACTTTACGTCTATATATAGGTGCATTATAATCTTCAAATAATCAATATCTCTTCTCTCTTTTGTGAGAATTTTCTCACGGTCATCATACTGTATAGGACTACTGCGTCAACCTAAATGGGGCCACTTGAAGGACCTGCATGCTGCTATAAAGCTTTGTGAACCTGCTCTTGTTGCTGCTGATTCACCTCAGTATATTAAACTGGGACCAAAACAAGAGGTCAGTTATGGGCTTGAGTAATCCCATTGGGTATTGCTGTAACTCCACCCACGTATCGTTAAATGTAAATAAACTGTCGTTTGTTGAATATATTTTAGCCAGACTACCTTTACAGAGGTATCAATTACTTTTTGTTAATTTCTAAAGGCGCATCATGTTTTTACTTTGTTCTGGGACAGCTACAAAATGCCTTGACATATCTCATAATTCAAAAACTCCATCAGTTATTATTATGATGCTTCACTTAGTAATGTCTTTGATGGAGCACATCATAGTTATTGTTATTCTTGCTTTTTGAGGAGGTTGCAGTCATCTGTTGCTAACAGAACGAACAATATATCACCTACATTTACAAACTACTTGATTAAAAAAAATACCACCTATTTTTATCGTCCTTCTGAAGAAAAGCAGATAAGAGCAATGAGAAAATTCTCTGTACTGTTTCTTATTATCACAAGCTATTTAGAAAACCATATATAGCAGAATCATAGGAGGAAAATCTGTCATTCTAACCAGGAAATTAATCTGGTCAGTGGGTAAATCTAGTTGATTTGATTTCTTAATATCGAGGAGGAAAGAAGTTTATCTTTCAGATCAGGAAATTAATTACCATTGAGTAATGGTCTACCAAAATCTAACACAATCTAATTTACAGAATTGTTTAGTTTTTGTTCATAATTCCTTCCGTTGGGGAAAGTTTGTGAATTACGGATGAGATTTTGTATCTTTTGATAAATTAGGATAAAGTTACTCTCTTCTTCTCACCTTTACTGTGTCGTCGTCGTCGTCGTTGTTGTTACTCTCTTCTTCTCACCTTAAAATTTATTTTGTGAATCATCGTAATTCTTATTTACTCTTTTCATACCTCGGTATTCGATGCTTGTCATGTTACTTCAGGCACATGTCTATCATGGAACGCCCCACAACAATTGCCAATATCTGTCCTTGAATGAGAGCTTGTGCGCAGCATTTATTGCAAATATTGATGAACATGAATCAGCAGCTGTGAAATTTTATGGTCAAGAGTATACTTTACCTCCATGGTCAGTGAGTATTCTGCCAGATTGCAGAAACATAGCTTTTAACACAGCTAAGGTTTGTCGATGTTCCCACAGATGAAAGATTATTAGTTTGAACTTCAAAAGATTGCTGTCAATGCTTGCATGTCTACTTGTTTCAATATTTTCTTTTATTTCCCAGCTTGTTATATTGTAGTGATAATGCTTTCATATGTGTGGCTTCCACAAACTGAGGCTGCAATAATTTCATTTCTGTGTGGATGATGGTCGATAATAAAGATTGTTGATTTTCCATTGCAGGCAAAGTAGTGTCTTATAGCTTCTGAAAAAATGGTTGTAAAGCAAATGTTTACCACCCTTTTGGCAAATAGTTCATCAGAAATTATGATCTGTCGGTATGTGACCTAGCAATGTGTAAATTATGATCTGTCAGTCTATGACATAGAGATGAGTTGTGAATTAGCTACAGTGTTCACCTACTACCACAAGTTATTTGATAGAGAAATTTATCCTGGTTTCTAAAGCTAAACTCTTGCTTTAGTAACCTCATCATCATATAGTAACTAACAAGGATCCACTCTCTTTCAAGTACAACATAGTGACCTCATCACCACAGCACTTCTAAAACGATGTAGTACTTTGTGATTAATTTTAATGATATGTTTAATTTCTTTTCTCTTGCATTCTTTAAACAGGTGGGGGCACAAACTTCAATCAAAACAGTGGGCCTTGATTCTGTTTCAGTTGGGAATAATTCCTTGTTTCCGCAATTAAGGATTAAAAGCAAACTCAGAAGTATTTCACAATCTTGGATGACATTGAAGGAGCCACTTGGTGTGTGGGGTGACAAGAATTTCACTTCTAAAGGGATACTGGAGCATCTGAATGTGACAAAAGACCAGTCTGATTACCTGTGGTATCTAACCAGGTATTTCAAACTTATAAATGAGGTTAGGATTAGACTGAACAGTGATTACTACCTTTATAATGTCTAGCACTCCTTCCATCCCATTTCATAAGACAGTATTCAATTGGATTCGGAGCTTGATCTACGCTAAAGTGAATATTGCGCAAGTTCATGACTCGATCCCCAATTCACTCTTGTCACTTAATTTGGAGCTGCTTGATAATAGGATTTGTCCAATTCTCAGGATAAAGCTTTAAAACCTCACCGCTTATACCACATTCTTAGGATGACATCTGTACTGGAGTTGAAACCAACTTCAAAACGAGAAAATGCCCATGGAAGCCAAGCACTTTACATGACCACCCTGGTATCTGCTAGTTGCTAACTTAACATTAGACGTAAAACTAACTTCAAAAATTACAGGCAGGACACTTCTGGTTTAACCAGACTGTTCTCTTTCCCGGTAGTCCTGTGTGATTCTGTGTGTTTGTTTTCTCTTTTCCCTTTTTACCCCTTTTACTTATGGCTTTTGAATTACCTGAGAAATGTGATACTTAAGCTTTTGTCTGAGGATTTCAAATTTGAGGACTGAAGGGAATATTAAAATATCAAATAAGGAAAACGAACTCCTTTGAGGTTTGAGGATGGACAGAGCTTATCTCTGAGCTTCCATCCTTGCATTTGGTTCGGAGTCTCCTTGTGAATGGTTTGGCATTAACAATGTCAAACCTCTTTGGACGAGAATCTACAAATCTACAAACCTTTTTGGTACCTTTGGCTTTTGAGATGAATTGCTTGGTAGGCAACTATATTAATGATGCCGCATGTAACAACGTCACTCTCTTAATTTTCTGTTATCTCCCGGTTCTCCTCTGATCGTGTTTTATATTCCTTTAACAAGTGAATAGGCACAGAACACAAACACCAGAAACACTGTGCAAGATTTGGTTTCAAATTTATTCATAACATTTGTCATTGGTTGCAAACTGAAATTGTGATGATTTACTCTGCAATCTCTGGTGAATGCAGGATATATATTTCTGATGATGACATCTCATTTTGGGAGGAAAATGATGTTAGTCCAATGATTGATATTGATAGCATGCGTGACTTTGTTCGCATATTTGTTAATGGCCAGCTTGCAGGTATTTGGTTAGATGTATTTTGTGCTATCTTTATTATGCATTCTACTCTTTGTGTTAGCATAGCGCTCAATCCTCCGTTTGCAGTCAGTTCAGCTGGCATTGTCAAAGTGTACTTCAACCATTGAACTTTTCTTGGTTTGCATGAATATGATTTTCGTCTCTGAGCATAGGGAGAGTCTGATGCATTGTCATTGAATACCTGTCAAATAATCATTACTAGACGGAGATATATTAAATAGATCATCTGTCATAGGGTGATCAGTTAATAGTGAGTAGAAATTCTGTTATTGCCTCAGTTTATTTTGAAGGCTCTTGGAATTGGTCATAGAAAGATAAAAAATGAAGGTATCTTATGTAGAAAGGGAGAAATTAATAAGAGTGAATTAAAATAGGGTTGTCAAAAATTTGAACAGCAACTAGGCCATTTCGACAACACGAAAAGAGCTGCTAAATGGACAAAGTGAGACCAAATATAGTGCAGTGAATTTCAGGGATTAAGAAAGCAGCAAAGTGATAACAAGCTGAAAGCTAAGCAACCTGTATGCTATAGCTAAATGAAGATCATAAACCATAAACCCAGACTAGAACTGAAACAAAATCCCTGTTTCTGACACTGTTCACACCAGAAACAAAGGAAATTAATACTGGTTTCTTCCCACCATCTCGCACTTAGAGCAGGTATGCTAGGAATCAGGTGAAGCAATACTATGACTACAGATCCTGTGATGCTCTAATCTTGTGCTTATAGTGCACGGGGCTAAAACATCAGCCAAGCTAGCTTTGAGAGAGTCCCTATGTCTGGTCATTCTATTGAAGTCTTTTCTTTCCCATGTTCTCCTTATATCTCCAATTCCTTACTCTTTTACCCTGTTATGTGTCTGTTGCAAGTGAAGGTAGTATGAAAGGAAAATGGATCAAGGTGGTTCAACCAGTTAAGCTGGTTCAGGGATACAATGACATACTGCTATTGTCTGAGACGGTGGGATTGCAGGTAAAGCTAGTTTATAAGTTGAATTACCCTGATGAGGACCATGTTAAATCTGAAGTATTATCTTTGGAAAAGGTGATATTAGTTTTGGGTGAAACCTGAAGCTCTATCATCTCATACTCTCATCGGAAGGGGGAAAAAGGAGATAAAATCTCCCATTATCCAATCTCCATATTTTGAAATCCTTACCTCCATTTCTCTTTCTTATTTCTTTCCTTCCTTAAATCACCGGTGACGATGCATGTTACTCACTAATTTACATTCGCTTTATGCTTTACCAAAATTTTAACTTGTGGGATTTTACTGGGTTGTTGTTTTACCCATAAAAGCCACTCAGCTTCATCAAACTGACCTCTAAGCTGAAACGACTTTTCTACCACAATTTCAGAATTATGGTGCCTTCTTAGAGAAGGATGGGGCAGGGTTTAAAGGTCAACTGAAGCTTACAGGATGCAGAAACGGGGATATTAATCTCACAACATCCTTATGGACCTACCAGGTACCTCATTTTCTTCACCTTAAATGAATCTTGATGTTCACACATGATAAAAGATTAATCTTCTCATTTATGGGAGGTGCTGCAGAGGCTGATATCCCATGCTCTAATTATGTGCATATGCAAGTAACTTGAAATAATAGACCAATTAGAAGAACCAAAATATGAGAAACTACTCTAGACTGGAAGGACAAGTGGGTTTACTTTTCACTCATTAGTGGTATTTGAAGAGTGTTCATGGTGCTGAACGAATCGATGATAGAATTGTGGATAAGATGTAGAAAACGTTCCTGGTAGATTTTGCCCATAAGCCTTTTAATATCCATCCTTTCTCAGTGAATATCAGATCTACTGAATGAACTAAAAGGCTAAAAATACCAAGGCTTCTCTATCCATCTGTTCTCTGCTTGTGAAACGAAAAAACTTGATATAATTCAGGCTATGCACACAGAATCAACTTGCAAAAGAGTACCATTTCTTCCACATGCAAGAAGAAAAATTGATCATAATTTGAAGTTGGAGATCATTAAACTGCAGAATGCCATTTCATTATACAACTGAAATATAGGAAGCCTGATTTTAGTTATTTGTTCAACAGGTGGGGCTCAAAGGTGAATTCCTGAAAGTATATGATGTCAATAGTACTGAAAGTGCAGGATGGACCGAGTTTCCGAATGATGCAATTCCATCGGTCTTTTCCTGGTACAGGGTAAGTCGACAAAACTCAAATTCCTGATTCAGCTGTCACTAGCATAGTGGAAAACTTGCTAATTATTGGCAATATCGTTTCTTATAACTAATGTCTCAATTGTTTTGTGTAGATGTGCTTATGACCATTGTTCAGTCACTCAAGTTGCATATCTATGACATTGATGCCTTAATTATTGAATAACTTATGCCCTTTATTGTCTTCCTTAAGCTATCTTTTATTTGTGGGTGAAGGAAGCACCACAATCAATGCTACTAAAAAGACTTGCTCTAGAAGAGATGTTCAGTATTGTTTAGTCAATTGCTGTGATCGTATTTTAAGTCTTTCATTAGATTCTGTATTAAGAATCTTATGCTTAACTTTTTATTCTCTAAGACTTCCCTTCAATTTTTGTTACGGAAATCTGGGAGTGCAAAATGGAAAATTGTTCAATCAATAAAGGACCTTTCATTCTCACTTCAATCAATCAACTGACTATGCCTCAATTTCTAATTAATTGGAGTCAGCTATAAGTAATTCTTTGAATCTATTCTGTTCTATTCAGGTCCATTTCATTACAATATGTGATAAGATATCTTTTAAGGAAAATTAGGAGTTCTTTAAAGTTTAAGATTATCAAAATCTCCCAATTTTACACAGACACAAGTCTCTAACCAGAATAAAAGGACTTTTAATAAACATCACACCAAGTGAAAGTGTAACCACTATGACTACTTTTGGAGAAATTAAGATGTGTCAAATGACTACTAAGCGTTAATCCCAACTAATTGGTATCGCATATATGAATCCTTTACTTCCTCTATGACGAAGAGTGGAGCAAAGAAAATTTAGCTTTTGACTTCTTTTCCGCCTGTAGATTGCTACTTAATAGTTAGATGCTCCTATTTCTTAGTTGTAGATTGTAGATTAAGATGTTATTAGGTAAAGGAAAATCAGACCTTCCATTCCTTCTCGAGAGTAGGTCCCTAATAGCTCATACATAAAGAACTCTCTACGCCCCTTTCATTTTTTTTTAAGTGTGCTACTTCTTGGAACAGGTGCTTCTCTATGTTTAATTATATATATATGATGATTGTCTTTGCTGGTGTAAGAGTGATATTAAGTCGTGTGTCTCATTGGTTGAGCAGACGAAGTTTGATGCACCAGGCGGGACAGATCCAGTTGCACTTGATTTCAGTAGCATGGAAAAAGGTCAGGCATGGGTTAATGGTAACCATATAGGAAGATATTGGACTTTGGTTGCACCTAAAAATGGATGTGGAAGAACTTGTGATTATCGTGGTGCTTACAACTCTGATAAATGTAGAACAAACTGTGGAGAGCTTACTCAGGCCTGGTATGGACCTCTTTTACTTGCTGAAATTCTATTTTTCATTGAAGGATTTGGGTTCATGATTGTACCAGGCCACACCTGGCATCAAGTCATGTGTAGGTTCTGTGAAATGGATCTGAGCTGATACATTCTGTTGCTTATAAAGTTCTTTTTTTTTTTTGCCGAACCAGGTATCACATACCTAGATCATGGCTAAAGACTTCTAATAATGTACTAGTTATCTTTGAAGAAACAGATAAGACTCCATTTGAGATTTCCATTGCTACGCGTTCTACTGAAACCATATGTGCTCGAGTATCTGAAAAGCACTATCCACCTCTACGTATGTGGTCTCACTCAGAGTTCGATGGAAAATTGTCTCTGATGGATAAAACACCAGAAATGCACTTGCAATGTGACGAAGGGCATACGATCTCCTCTATTGAATTTGCAAGCTATGGAAATCCGAAAGGCAGCTGTCAAAAGTTCTCTCAAGGCAAATGCCATGCTGCAAATTCCTTGTCTATTGTGTCTCAGGTATGTTGTTGTTTTTTTTCCTTGTTTTCATTTTAAAATTTTGAGTTTCATGTTAACCTGTCTTCTTTACAGTATGTTGACTGCAAATGAGTAGATAAACTGCATTCTTTGCAGATACTAAATAATTTCATGATTGTGTTATAGTTAGTTGGACAAGTCAGTCAACCCTTACAATTAAAAGCTGCAAAGAACATAGGAGTTTCTTCAAAAGGTTTTGATCATCACGTGATGATTTTTTTTAATTAGTGATAGCTATATGCTAAGTGGATGGAGAGGGACACCAATGCTGAATATGCCAGACTTAATAGATGAAAAAACAAATATTCTGAAAATCAGGAAACCCAACACCACCAAGGAAGATCTTTTACATTTATGTTGATAAGTTAAATAACGTCCTAAACATACCACCAAAACACTTCTGTAAATAGAGAAGTTATGAGCGAAGCAAAAATTGGTACCAAAAAGAAGTGGCTATAAACTAGAGGGTTTGACCAATTTGAAAGATCCTCTAGTGCAAGCTAATATAACTGAAGTTTGCACTGCTCGCTCAAGTAAATAATTGTGAACCTATGACATTGGGATTTGGAGACCCACGTTCTATCAAATTGAACTAGCGGTGCTCTTTATTGACTTACTAAAAATAGATACAACTGTAAAATTGAGGATTCAGAGTCGTTCCTATTTTCAACATTCCTTAGATTTTTAAATTTGTATGAATTTGATTTGACTTTAAAGAGAACGACAAAGCATAACTGTAATTTCAAAATGTTCACAAGCAGTAATTATTCTTGGGTCTAGGATCTACATCTATGAGTTGGAAGGTCCAAACAATCAATTCTACGGTCCATTGGTATAATCCAGAGGTATCAATTCTACGGTCCATTGGTATAATCCAGAGGTTTTTAGACAATTCATAATATTACACATTTGTGTGCTTTATTCTCTCTTCTCAGATGAGTAGAAACCTTCCTACCTTTTCATTAGATCTATCATCCTATGGCTTTTTTGTCTTTTGTAGACAAGCCCTGTCACTATTTGGAGTTCGGCAGAGTGCTATCGTTCTTCTACTGATTTTGGAATATAATTCTGTAAATTCTTGCTATTAGAGAACTATGCTTAGGTTAGTTCCTTTCTGTAAACTTTTTTGGTGAGCCAAAAGTGAACTTTAGGTATGTTGATAGTGCCTAAATACTCTGTTTGTATCTTTAGAAACTATTGTCCTCAAATTAAAGAAACAATAGGCACATTTGGTTCTCTGTTGGTATCCAAATTAGGAACTTTATTCTATTCCTAGGACATATTCTGACAATAACAAAGTAAAGTAAAACATTGGGAATTATATGTCAGTGTTGATGTGCAATTCTAGTACACATATAAATATGCAGCTATAGGTTTAGCATTTGCGCTTTGTAAATTGTACGTGTGCTTATGAACTTAGAGTTTAGAGGGAAAGAGGACTGAGGCATCAGAGGAGTGGAAAGGTGTTCATTTCATCTGTCAAATACTAGAGTCTCTTAATCAAAGCTTCATCTCTTTACAGGCTTGTAAGGGAAGAAATAGTTGCACCATTGGCATTTCCAATGCTGTATTTGGAGATCCATGTCGACATGTTGTGAAGAATTTGGCTGTTCAGGCAAAATGCTCGCCACCACCGGATCTCAGCGCTTCAGCTTCCGTGTGAGAAATTATTTCGTGAAATCATAAAGCTTAGAATGAAACCCTTCCCTTAAAGTCCATCTGTTGCCTAGCCCCAGCGCCTTCAGCAATTCTTCAATTGCTCGCAGAATGCACGTATGGACGATTATCTGTAAATGTTCGGCTGATGTATATGAAATGAAATGAAATGGCTAACAGTCTCAATATCTATTGCTGATGAATATAAGCTACAAGTTATGACTAAAAATAACAATCCCTTTCTTGTTGTGCTGCGGAGAAGTCATTAAGGTTTCAATTGAATTTGGACCTTTATCTTAGATCAGGAGGAGTTTGTTACTATAAAGAAGTGACTATATTACTTTTCTCTTTGTAGAGTTTACGTTGACGAATGAATGGACAGTAGAATATTGGCTATTAGGCATCAAATTGGAAGCTTATTAATATTCTGCCAAGAATGTTAAAATTACTCAGCCTATTAACTAAGACATCTTTTCAATGTAGTCCAACAAAATAACTCGTTCTTGTAAGTGAAGCAGAGAGTCGAGAGAGTAAACAAAATTGAGATCAAGGAACTGATTCTACTAATCTATTTAGAATTCTGCATCTGCAGTTTTTATATAAGCAAAAAACATAACAAATTTAAGTAAATAAACAGGAACTATCCACAGAGCTTTCTCCTAAATACTAGATTACAAAATCACGATAAACTGCTCCCAATAAATATCAGCCTTTAACAATTAAAAGTTGCTAGCATATTCCAATAATACTTTTAATTCAAGCTTTCATTAATTGATGCACCACTGTATTTTAAGTATACAAGCTAATTAAAATCCACTAAAGAATAGGAATTTAATCCTCTACTAACAGTTGTTACCTACAAATCGATCAAGTCTTTGATCCAAAGAAAAGAATATATACAACCCTCAGCGTTAATCTCCAGAGAGTTGAAATCATGTGCTACTACTTGAAAGAGGAACTTGTTTTCTTTGTCTAACAATCGTAGATAACGTAAATAAGTCATATACAACTCGGGTTCGCACCACGTAAGATCCAAAGAGGGAATTGCTTTATCAGGCATGCCCATGGTTCAAACTCCTGGAGATACAAGTGTTCATCGGGCGGATTGGGCGGCTTTTACTCTTAACGGTTTGGTTTAACGGTTATCGGCTTTTAAATGTATTAATCCGTTAGCCACCCGATAAGATATCGGGCGGATTGGTATCGGGTTAGCTCTTATAGGGCGGTTAATGGGCGGTTTATCGGCCTAACATACATGTTCACTAAATATCTCTTATTCTCCTCGTCTTAGAAATAATGAATTGCCATAAAAAAATAATATTTTAGAGGCAATATGATGTAGCTAATGAAACAATCGCCATCAGCATGTAGATTATAAAATAGATAAATTCACTACTAGTTCAGTATCGAGAAAAATAAAACAGAACTTATCTTCTGTTAGAGGCCACACTACATGTGTACTCATAAGCTTCGGATATAACCAAAAAAATCTGTCGCGCAAATTTCCATTCAGCTCCCACAATGAACTTTTAAAAACTGAAGTGCTCTGGTAAATTCTACTCTCTACACTCCTCTTCTATAAATAACTATCGTTCTCCATTTTCCACAAGCAATCATCCAAAATGCACAAATTTATTTCATGGGGTGTCGTTCCTCTAGTCATAACCAACCTTTCAATACTTCTTTTTCCATGACATACATAGAACCATATATGTATTAGACAACTCAATTCTATCACTAAATTATATATATATATATATATATATATATATATATATATATATATATATATATATATATATATATATATATATATATATATATATATATATATATATATATATATATATATATATTATATTCTTAACGGGTTAACGGATTAGCCGTTAAGAAAATTGAATAATCCATCCCCAAACCGATAAGCCGTTAATAAAAAAAATTCAATCCGTTCCCCATCCATTAAGCCGTTAAGCCGTTACCAATAAGCCGTTAAGCTTCGGTTTGGATCGATTTTCGGTTTCGGATCGATTTTGAACACCCCTAGATACAAGGGTGAAAGGATCCTACTCGTGATGACTTTTGTTAAATTCCCTGTTGGTCTTTTGGTATCACAGGTGTTTTTTCTGAACCTAGCTATAACCATTAATCTGATAGAGTGAGTTGCTTCCTCTTTCTCTTCTTATTCCTCTTGTGCATGACATTGGTTTTAGAAAAATATAGGCTATTCGAAAAATATGCCCGTAAATTTTTAAGGAAATTGCAGCATAAGTACGCTTGAACTTCCGTAATTATGATGGAACTCCCGCATATTTTACGGGAGTTCCAGCAAGTATAAATGTCCAGTATAATATAATGGAGTTTGGAGCACTGGTGCTTGAGTCTCCCACAAACTTTACAGGAGTTAGCAAAGTATACCGGTGCAGCATAATATGCTGGAGTTCGTACAAAAATGCACCAGAACTCCCATATATTATACAGTTATAATGGATCGGTCCTTGTTGCAGCAAATTAATAGCTATTTTTCATTGACTTGGTAAATGTTAGCAATTTTTGATTGAACAATGTGAAAACTGACTATACCATGATATTTTAACGATATTCTTTAGTAGTAATAAATTGTTGTTGTTTAGGATTATAAATGGAAAATTGGCAATTCTTTGGTCCTCAAAAAATTAATTCACCATTCTCTGTGCAACACAAAAAAGTACTGTATTTTACAAAATAATGCTGGTAAAGTTCAGGTACGTGGCGAAGTTTCATTAATCATTAACCGTATTCTTCCATGATTCAGATGTCCAGTAACCCTTTACTCCATACGTTGTTGTTGGATTTTGTATGAGGCAAAGATATGGTTCGCACCGCCGCTGTCTAAGTGAGTACGCTTCATATAATAAGGTCGCCCTCAGAGCATTGCTAATCAGATGAGGACGGTCCGACTAAGGATGTCCTGATCTATTAAACAGAAAAACGACAACGTTTTGAGCCAAGCTACTAACGTACAAAAGTTCACCAACTCTTGTATTTTACTTTTTGTGTATTTCGAGAAAAGGTCTCCTAGTATATAAAGGGGGCCTTAACCTTGTTATAAGGCAGATTTTTGATTACTCTGAATATACTAACTCTCTCTCTACTGTCATCAAGTAAACATCTTCACATTCTTTTGTCTATTTCTAACAGCAAAAACTCTTTATAATCTTATTTACATCAAGGATCTACCACGATCCTAATATTGTAACCATTTCTAGGACTTATTATCCTTGATTACGATTTACCCCCATATCTTTTTGATTATTTTTCAACTAATAAAGTGCATAGATCTTTTGAGCAAAATAATTTGGCGCCGTTTGTGGGTATTTCGAGAATCAAAGTTATAGTTTGTGCCTAGAAAACTACCGACAACCATCCCTTACATCACACAAACAAGTATGTCTGACAACTGTGCGAAAATGAAAGCGATAGATGGGGTTGGGGTCAACCTCATGGATTCGCTCAACGAGGTAGGTGAAAATAATTTCTTGAACGCAACCCCCAGTACCATGATGAGCGGAGGAACCCCACCTCCTCCACCCGCATATCCGACGTAACCACGAAAAAGGGGAGCTTCTACATATACATCTAAGGAAGCACCCTCGGAAGTCAAGGAGCTACTGAAAGAATGGCTCGTAAGCACTCTGAATGATTTGGTTCTGATTTTGTGTATGATTTCAGAAAGTGCAATGTGGTCCTACAAGTCATGGTCTAGAGGGGTGTGAGATTTTAGCTATGTCGTGTTATCGGACCTATGCAAGATAGGGTGATGTGGGTAAGGCTGTATCCGATTCCGGTTCTGGGTCTATTTGGGTCTGCGATTCCGGTTCTGGCGGTTCCGATTCTACGGTTCTGGCGGTTCTGGCGGTTCCGGTTCTGGCGGTTCCGGAGCCGGAACTGCTACCATACGGTTCCGAAACCGCCCGGTTCCGGTTCTGGCGGTTCCGGAACCGCGGTTCTGGCGGTTCCAGGCAGTTCCCGGCGGTTCTGAGTTATTTTATTTTATTTTATTTTAAATCAATATCTTGTATAGTAGTGATTAGTATATTGTAGAATATATTTTTATATGGTGTACTATGTTATTAATTATAATATATATTGTGTTTGGTAATTAGTATATATTGTGTATAAGTGGTGAATATATTGTATATAAGTAGTATATATTATATTTAAGTAGTATATATTGTATATAAGTAGTGTATATTGTGTTTGGTAATTAGTATATATTGTGTATAAGTAGTGTATATTTTGTATATAAGTAGTATATATTGTATTTAAGTAGTATATATTGTATATAAGTAGTGTATATTGTGTTTGGTAATTAGTATATATTGTGCATAAGTAGTGTATATTTTGTATATAAGTAGTATATATTGTATTTAAGTAGTATATATTGTATATAAGTAGTGTATATTGTGTTGTAGTTAGTAATTAGTATAAATTGTATATAAGTAGTATATATTGATAAAAGAATGTTATCATTAGTATATTGTGTTGTATGTTATATAAATATTCAAGGATTGATATAGAAGTAAATACAAATAAATATTGAGACAAAAGATATTCAAGGATATGATAAAGAGCATATTTATTGACCAAAATGGCATATCTTTCTTAGTCTTCCTTTCCCCAATGGAAAAAAACTAAAAGAAGACATGCGAATGTACAAGTTACATCATAATTTATGCATTATTCCCTGAACATGACTTAACTCAGTTATCCCCTGTGGTGAACGCTTATTCTTGTTCCTTGGGGTTAATTCTATTAACAGTTGCACCCACATCATCGGCCACTTCAGTTTTTTCGACATCTTTTGGAGTTCCTGGAGCCGAGCTATATGCTTCTTCCCTGTCCGAGCCATATGCTTCTTCCATGTCCTGTGTGCCTCCATTGATTTCTCAGACAAAGCCCCTACACTATCAAGGTCCATCAAAAGATAAGTTACTAAGGATTCAAATTGTTCAGGTATTAGAGAATTGAATTACAGCAGATGTCAGATCCTGTAGAAAATGTACTGGACTTACCTTAAAAGTTGATGCCATAAGTAGATCTTGAAGCTTAGGGACTATGTCGTACGATACAATGTTGAACACACCATCAAGGTGATGCAAAGATGGTGTGACGTTGTCCTTTGTACCTTCTTTCTCCAAAATCTCTAGAGATGTTCCCTCCAGCAATTTATTACCAGGCAAGAATTCAACTTTCGGTTTTATGTTGAGATTGTCATCAATCGGGGGAGGGGTAGTATTTTGGCCACTACTTTCACCGGTTTTAGCTTTTTCTTTACCGAACATATTTTTCAACGAAAATGCCATAATAATTAGCACGTAAGAGTTGAAAATCATTGAAATTGAACACTTGAAAACTTCAATTCAACAACTTCACAATGTTTCATGAATTTGCAAAAACAAATTAAGCACTTGCACTAGAAAGATTGAAAGAGAGCTTGAGAGAGATTGAGAGATATTGATGAATTGGTGAATAAAAATGAAAGAATGAGGGGGTATTTATAGTTGAGAAATGAAAAATAGTGTAATTATATAGAGTTTGGGGTTAAATTAAAGTTTGGGGGCCAAATGGCTATTTTTTAAACTTCCAAACGGCTAGTTTTGAAAAAGACCCGTTTGGAACCGCCAGAACCGTTTGGAACCGCCAGAACCGTTTGGAACCGTTTAGAACCGTTTGAATTTTTTTTTAAAAAAATTATCGTTACAGAACCGTTTGGAACCGCCAGAACCGGTCCGGTTCCGGTTCTGGCGGTTCCGGTTCCGCGGTTCCAACAGGTAGAACCGCGACATCACGGTTACGGGGAACCGCCGGAACCGGAACCGGTAGAACTGCGGTTCTGGTCCGGTTCCGGTCCGGAACCGTGAAACTTACAGCCTTAGATGTGGGATCACCCCGAGTATATGCTTGGTAAGGTTATTCAGCTATTGGTTGGCTTCTAGGACAACTCTAGTTACGCTCGAGGACGAATGTTTGCTTAAGTTGGGGAGGCTGTGACAACCCGACCCGTCGTCTCATGTGTTTCCGTCCCGATTTCCCCGTTATATGCTTCTTCATGTTTCAATATATGTACTTGGTGAATTTGAGATGATTCGGATCGAGTTTGGTAGGAAACGGGACAATTAGTCTCTTTAAGAAAGAATTAGTTTGGAAAAGTCAAAGGGATGTTGACTTGGGAATTAGAGGGCTCGGAATTGATTTTCGATGATTCGGTTAGTTTTGTGGGATGATTCAAGGCTTAGGAGAGCAATTGGAAGCAAATTTGGAGGTTTGGTGTAAGAGTTAGCCTATTTTGGCGAAGTTAGTATTTTGGCAATTTCCGATTGATAGGCGATATTTTGATCCGGAAGTCAGAATGAAATTTTGAGAGTTGTTGTAGCTTCTTTATGTCATTTTGGACTTGTCTGTAAAATTTGAGGTCATTCGGACTAGTTTTGACGTGTTTCGGCATTAGATGTGGAAGTTAGAAGTTTCAAAGTTCTTAGGCTTGAATCCGCTGAGAATTGGTGATTTCTGTGTTGTTGGATGTGTTTTCATGATTAGAACCAGATCATATGATGTTTTAGGATGTGTTTGCACTTTTGGTTGAGGTTCGGGGGACCTCAGGGTGATTTCGGATGGCTAACGGGAACTTTTGAAGTTGGAAAATTTCATAATAGACGAAATTGTAAATGAGTGTACACAGACTCACTTTAAACGACCATATCTCCAGATATATAAGGATATATGTGAGGATCTACCTATCAAAATAAAGCTCTTTGACTCTAGTTTCTAACGCAACAAACCGTACGTCATTTGAAGGTGTATACCAAAAGTTATGACCATTTTACTGGGCATGTTTCACTAGCGCGCCCAGATGCGCGCCCCCGCTAAAATGTGCGCGCCCAAGACATACCGCTGCGCAAACTAGTGCGCCCAGGTGTGCGGCCGCGCTAGTAGCGGGCGTCTAAATACCCCAAGACTTGTCTAGAGTGTTCCCAAGTCATTTTTGGGGTTAAGGCTTGCTCTCTCAAGGGGATTTCGTCCCAACTTCATCCCTATGATCCAAGGTAATATTTTTGGAGTACTTTAAGTTGATTACTACTCCTAAACACTTTTATTAACGTAGATTGATCTTGAAAATCCTTAGATTTCATTCAAATCCCTAAATTGATTCAGGAACACTACAAATTGGATTCTCAAGATTCTTACTACAAGAGGTATATATATCATCTCTAACTACTCTATGGTGACTATTTATGTATGATATATACATTAGAACTCATGAGATGATGATGGAAAACCATAAGTGCCTAACCTAGGTTGTGTTGGTTGTAGAGATTGTGAAAATGGTTTAAATAAGGAGGTTGATGGTTGGGTATGAATGAATGGTAATGCATATGTTGTTGGAAGTTATAAATTGGTTAGGAATGATGGTGAAGTGAATTTGTTGGTCAATTGGTGATAGTTGGATGAACCAATACTATAGTTAGGAGGTGTAAATATTTATGCCTACAAGGTGTTTGATAATATGCCTAAATGACATAAGTTATGGAGTTTATTACCCATATTGGCCCTATTGAATGTTGTATTGTAAATTGAAGTTACATAACTGTATTGGATCATTGTAGTAGCATTAAGGGACGAATTTCAGATATATGGGTTACAACCTTGTCTTTTAGAAATCGAACTTCATTGGTGTTTGTGTGATTTTTAGGTAGATTCGTCACGCGAGGAAGCACATTTAAAAGGCAAGGGCATCGCGGAATAAACTTTTGGCCGGCTTTAGGTGAGTAATTTGTGTAGATGATGACTTGAGGGTTTGAAGCCCTGGTATATCATATTGTGACACTACATTGAGGTGAGACACGCACCCCATGGCAGGTGCGGGTCGTAAATGATTGGGGATTGTGATTGGGTCCATCCCGAGTGATGATTATAGTGTATTGGCGACTGAAACGCACATTGTATTAATGATAATTGGGCTTATTGCCATGTTTGGGGCTTTGTGCCAATTTGTAGAATCCTATGGGGATTGATGTAGCTGCATTAGCATGATTTGCATATTATTTGACCTCAGTCCTGAGTTTTTGACATTGTTTCAAAAATGCCTAGTCACGTTCTTAAGTTTTAAATAACTAAGCTATGTTTTCCTAATAATTGGAACTGAGGACTATAAATTGATTATGTTGTGTGACTCACATGCATATTCCGTACTGAGTGTGGATCGGGTTGCACGTCGCATCGATGTTACGATGATATTGAGCTTGGGCTGTAGGAGCCCCTCCGGAGTCTGTATACACCTCCGGTGAGCGCGGGTACCCAAATGGATCGGGCTGCACGACGCAGTGGTCATGTGCATTGCATTGCATTAATGCATTTATATTTATCTGATATACCGATGCTGTTGCGTTGCTATTTCATCGTAGATTGTACTAAACTATTAATTTTAGCTTTACATTGTGGTATTTCGTAGATTCTTATCTTCAGACATTATATATGCTTATTACTCACTGAGTTGGTAGTACTCACTTTACTTCCTGCAGCTCGTGTGCAGATTCAGGTGTTCCGGAGTCTTAGCTGAGCAGTCGCTGTCTCTCAGAGTTATATCAGAGTTGTCGAGGTAGCTGCCTGACGTTCGCAGGACCCGGCTTCTCCTCTTTTGTTTAGTTTTACTTCCGTATTCCAGACTTATGTATTTTCAAATATTGTTTCTCAGTTGTTTAGAGGCTCTAGACACGTGATCCTAGATTCTGTTGGGAGTATTTTTGTCAGATATTCTGGTTCTTTCCGTATTGTTTCTTCTATCTATGGGATTGTTGTTTTAAACTGCTAAATTCCCTTAAATGGTTGGAAATGTGATACCGCATTTGGTTTGAGAGTGATAATTGGTCAGTCTTGCCTAACTATATGGTTGGGCGCCGTCACGGCCGGATTTGGTCACGACAACTGGTGTATTGTTTGTGCATCGTATTTATTTTTTTTGTATCTTTTCGCTCATCTGAAATGTGCTGATATTGTGTTGTCAAAGGCGTGCTTAAAGCGCGCTTAAGACTTGAAACGAGGCTCAAAATATGTTGAGTACTTCGCCTCGCTTTATGCGCGCTTTAATATTTTATCAACGCTCTAAGATCATCGGATATTACTTGTATGTTTCTCTTTCACCCACTGAAGTATGGCTTTCTTCACTCTCTCCTGTTAAAACACTCTGAAATATCCCCCCGCTCTTTTCCCGCTCAGTAGGATAACCAGTGAACTGAAACAACACTCTCTTGGGCGGCGAATTTGGTTCTCTTTCGCTACTGCTATGTACCCTTCTCTCTCTCTCAGACTTTATCCCTCTTGATTTCAACCCTTACACTTCAAAATTCGTCCTTATGCTAAAAGCCCTAATTTCTTTTAATTCCTAATTATAATTTTGGGTTAAACTGGAAAATCTGTGTGATTATGTAATTATTTGGACGTCTCCTTCTCGGTTAATCGATTTTGGAATCGCTATGGTTTTTTTTAATTTTTAAAATCAAGTGAATTATTTTTTTGCTTTTAAATTTGACGGGTTTAGCGATAATACTGATGTTGATCTTTTTTTTTTGGACATAACATTTTGGATTGGTTTGAAATTAAGGCTTGCCGTAAAAGTTGTTCAAGCACTTCATTTTCTTCCTAAAAAGTTGACCAATTATTGGACTTCCTACTAATGTGCTTAATAGAATCAAAAGGTAATGTGGTATTTTTAATATTTAGTTAGTCAAATTTTGAATATTGTATGTATTTTGAAGAAGATGAAATGTTTATCATGGTCATTTATTCCTGTCATTTAGCAAATCTTTTGTACTGATCTAATCGCACTAATTTCTATTCTGGATAGTATTCTGAAAGGAACTGTGATTTAAGTTTGTATATTTGCTCAACTTCAAAGGATTTTGGCTTATGAATTTCACTTAGCTTCAAGACTGAGTTTGATTTCTATTTCTATTAGAGACGAGATGTTAAAAATGTTTAAATTATTCAAATACAGATGCCTACCGATCATTCCGCAAGGCAACAGTGAATATTTGCAACAAAATTTAACACTTATTAGCTAACTAACTAATTTAATTTAATTTAATTTGTGGTGCGTTGTTAATTTGGAGTGCATAGATGGTGCGCGTTGGTTAGAGCGGCTGAATTAACTCTTATTTTTCTCCTCTTTGTTTTTTTAAGTCGTGAAATATGAAAGAATACATGAGATTCATGTGCAGTCTGTAAAGTTCTTCAAGCACTGTAAAGTAGATGTTATTAACTCTCCCTTAATAGCGTCAACATGGCTTTTATTAGGACACTACGCATTTGTCCAATGATAAGTATGAGTTTTCAGTTTGCACCTTTTATTTTACTGTTTCTTTACGACTCATTTTGAGCTCTTATCAATTCAAATTCATATCTATATACCACATTATCATGTTGAAGATGGGGATTAGAAGGAAGATAAAATTTTGCACACATAGTGGATTGAAAAAGGGATATCGAGGGATGAATTCCCTACTATTGTAGTTCAACCCTGAACTAAAACGCTTATATTTGGTGATTGTTTTGTCAATCCCGAATGATACCTATAGTTTAAGAGAAATTTTAATGACAGATAACATGTACTTTTCATACTTTTGCAGCCATTTTGAACTTAGTTCATCGTCTTTATCACCATTGTCTTTTATTTTTCTTTTTTGTTTAACATTTTCTCTTCTCCATTCATATGTGCGGATGGTAAATTCAACCCATGCATTATGATTTTGCCAACTTAATCGGGACATTGACTATGAAAACAGTCACGGTGATCAAATATACATTGTAGGACAACCTCAATCTTGCTCTGTACAACAACCTCAAAGGTGATTGCGGACAAATAAATCTTTAATAGAATTATTCAACAAAGTGAAAAAGTAATGGAGTTTATACACTAGTAACTTTGATTATGATATATTTACTGTGTAGGGCGTCCAAAGTACTTCAGTCTTCTCCAAAAGCTAGATAGTAACTGGGACAACAAGTAGTCTTAGAAGATAATACGGAGGACAAAAACAACACACCAAATGCCCTGCTTTTGTGTGAAATGTTATCGAGACAACATGTCTTAGCCAAGATAATCGGCATAGAAGAGGACTTTCTATTTGCAGCAAATGTTACGTGTGTGAAAATGACGAAGGAATATATCGACCATTTAATCTTTTTTGGTGTTGACTTCATGATGGCACAATATATCAAATGATTACTTTTAAATTGGCAAGCACAATGAATTGATAAAACATTCTTCTATTGTAAAATAAAAATGTATATTTCCAATCCTTCATTAAATTACCACATGTATTAACTGGTACATGACATTACCTGTGTATTTACAATGTCAGCTTAGCCGAAAGCATTTATTGTAGTCCGCAAATATTGCCTATCTAACATAATAAAAGAGGTGATCTGCCTATTGTAAGCTTTATCGGAGATGACCCAAAACCACGTTGTGACGTATTCTGTTGAATACATAATGTTTACTTGAAGTATACACAATACGAAAAAAATATTATCACACTCGAGAGATTGGTATAAGATACCAAACCACATGAAAGAACATGACATTTTCCTCAGACAATTTAGGCTCCTAGATAATTGATGAAGTAGGAGAACATTTATTGAATACTATTAGAAACAATTGTTCTATTGGGCCCATGCTGGCAATTCCCACTAGTCTTGTAATAAAGAGATAACCTAGAGGACCTAAAAAGGGGAACCCTAGAACCCAAGCTAAAGATTACCGCAACTTCTCACAAAAAAGACTCCAAACGTTCTGCTTCTTTGATGAACAAATGAAGAAGGCCTAAATTTTTTGAGCTTTGAAGGACACACAAAAATACGCCTTAAATCAGAAATCTGTAGCGCCGAATTTTATCTTCTTTGAACCCCCATACCTACAATGGACAGACAAGGGTGGCTCAATAAAATTAGTGGCCTAAAGCCAGATTTTAATAAGAGACCTTATATTTTTCTTTTATTAATACATATGCATAAAAAAGTTAGTGTTGCCATTTTTCATACGTGATATTTATAGTATAACATTCTTAAATGTTAAAGCCTTTAACTTCACATAATAGTATTATTATTATTATTATTATTATTATTATTATTATTATTTATTATTATTATTTATAATAGTAAGAGCTAAATTAAATATATGAGATGTTAGACATGTATTTTCAATATGTCCCCTTTGATATTTTTACAAAAAAATATATTTACTAATATGAAGATTTAAGTAATTTAATTGAAAGTTCTAAAATATTTTTGGTGTTTAGGAGTAGACAATCTTTTTTTTTTTCTTTTGTCCAAGGTTTTCTGTACTTTTTTTTTGTTTTAAAATTTAAAATTGTCTAACTTGAATTAAAATCATAAAATTCATTGCTGAATTTTTTTTTGGGCCTATATCAAAGCTTACTAGTCTCCTACTTGAGCTACCTGTTCGTTCATTCTCAATCAAATTTTATGGTGCTTCAAGTAAGATAAAACAAAAATTAGTGAATAAATTATTTAGTTATAAAATGTGAATGAAGCTGGTTGAACAATAGGTACATAGGGCAGTGATCTATAAATAATTGTTGATTATTAACTGAGATTGCTCAACGGAACTAGTCGTTTGAAACTAAAATATATTAGAGTACCCTTAAATTTCTGTCATAAAATCCATTACTATTAAAAAAAAGTGTATATTGCTTTGATTTAGTGGTAAGATAATAATGTATAATGTGTGGCGCACACAATATGATATTGAACTCTCCCCTGTATAGAAATGTAGCATTAAGTGAAAATGCTTGAGCCTATTATTAGTTATGTTTTGAACCTTATATACACTTATCTTGGAGATTTCTTAGTTAAAAATAAAATACAAAAAACTTATTTTCTGATGTGTGGATCAATCAAATATGACAAATAAAAATAGTTAATTTAGAGAATCTGAATTGAAATTAGAAATTGAAATAGTGAAAAATATGAAAAAGACTATACATAAAAAAAATAAATTTAATGAGAAGGTAAATATATTATTTAAAATCCCACCCCTATCAAGTTTCAAAAAAATATTAAAATATAAAATATTTTATCAATAATTATATAAATATAAATTATATATATAATCATACTTTATATTTCTGGTGCCTTAAGTATTTGGGGCCTAAGGCAATAGTTTCGGTTTACCCTAGAGCATCAGAAGACCAAAAACGAAACCTCCCTTCCCACTCACGATCTCGTCTTCTTCATGCCCCACCGAAACGACCCCTGAACTTCTTCTTTTTCGCTCCAAAAACAGAAGCAACGGGCGAGTTTGAGTTCGAGTTTTTTTCGTTGAAGTCAGTCGATCGAGTTTGAGTAAGTCGATTTTAGTCAAAGTTCCATTTCGTTGGCGATTGAACACTATTGGTTCTGAGAGGTTTGAAGCCGTCGCTGCCCGAGGTTTGCCGATCGGGGTCTATTCAAGGCTTTGGTTTCCTATTGTTGCCGTTCGTTTTGAGTTTTCCATTGCGGATTCTGTTTGTATTTACTGCCACAATCAATCGAAGCTCCAGGCCCCTCTCTTTCTCTTGATGTTAATTAAAGTATGATGGTGGACTGAATTTGGTTTGTCAATCACTCACCTCTGTTTGTTTTCTGTTTTTACATGTGAATCGAGTCTTGAAATCTTCCGTTCTGCAGTTTGATATGAATTTGTCCGGTGTCTTTTTCCTATTTCCCTCTGTTTACTTATAATCACGTCTGAGAGCTTTTAGTTATTAAGCTCATACTTGGTATGCTTTTGTGCAATTGTTATGTTTTTAGCATAACTCGTCATCAAAATAGTTTAATTTTCTTTCTGTTAATATATATCTCGAACGTAGATCCGAGGTGTAATGTTGTCAATTTGTGGATTGTTTCCGTTTTCTTGGCTTCTTATAGTATTTTAACTGTTCCAAGTTATAGTACAGTGGTTTGGAAGGATGAGATATCTGTTTGGAGCTTTTGCTGTTGGAAATCCAATCCATTTTTGTTTTCTGCAATTTCCATGGCTATTAACGACTACTTGTTCAAGCTGTTGTTGATCGGCATTCTCGTGAATCAACAGATTATGGTTGCTACTTGTTTGATATGATAGATGTTGGTAGGGAATTGGTTTTTTTAGTTGTAGATGCTAAATTCTAGGGATTAAACAATTTTGTCGATTGACGCGCTACCTCTTTCCAAATGCTTTCCTTTAACAAGTTAAATTTAATAATCAATGGCCTCACAATAATCCCATAACTCATGGCCCTCATAAATTAGATTAATAATTAACATTTGTAGTTGCCATAGTTAAATGCGCTCTCTTTAAAAAAAAATTAAAATTGAGGTGTGCTATTTAGTTGTAATTCCCATGGCCCTCGCAAACTTGAAAGCGCGTAGTTGCTTTAGGCGCGCTATCTAAAAATTACCTTCTTAAACTCGGGTATGCATTTATGTGACCCAAATCCAATTCTCCACAATGTTAGATAAAATATGTCGAGGGCTGCGGGTGCATTTATGTGATGTGGTTCAAGACGTATTTTAAATGACATTGTAATTTTCCTTAAAAATAATTAAGTAAAGCGGTTAAAAAATGCATATCGGTTTAAAACTTGGAATAAAATCAGATACAGGCCAATAATAACAGTTGAGCGACCGTGCTAGAACCACGGAACTCGGGAATGCCTAACACCTTAACCGGTTAACATTATCCTTATCCGGATTTTTGGTTCGCGGACTGTAGTACATAGTCATTCTTTTTCTCGATTCAGGATTTGAACCGGTGATTTAGGACACCCTAAATATCCCAAGTGGTGACTCTGAATCTTTTAATAAATAATACCGTTTTGATTGTCCTTTAATTGGAAAAAACTCCCTTATACCCTTTCAGGGGTAGGAAAAGGAGGTGTAACAAAGAGTACTTTTTTATTGAAGGAATGAACCAGTCCTCTGTGAGTCTTTTTTATCATATGCTATGTACCAGGTTGGTATCAGCGAGACTGAGTGTTATTTTGAAAGGATAAGGAGGTAGGAAAAGGAGGTGTAACAAAGAGTGCTTTTTTATTGAAGGAATGAACCAGTCCTCTATGAGTCCCTGTTATCATGTGCTATATACCAGGTTGGTATCAGCGAGACTGAGTGTTATTTTGGAAGGAATATCACATTATATCATCTCAATATGTGGTATATAATATATAGGTATCATAGAGAATTGAGTATATTTCTCAAAAGAATGAACTAGACCTCTATAATACCCTGTTAGTATATGATAATATATCATGTGAGTATCATAGTATGCTACAACAATATACTTTAACTGCTACTAATATATTAATTTTCATATACATATGCATGAGTGAGCTATTTTCTGATAACTAGTAAAAGAAAAATTAAATAAATAAAAATATGTACTATACAGATTATTTTTTTGATTGATATAGTAAAAAAGAAAAGAGAGAAAAAAGAACAAAAATAACGGAGCCAAAAAAGATATGTAGAATTGGATTATGAGGAAAAATAGGAAATATAGAAAAAAATAATTTAAATATAATAAAAATAAAATTAGCAAAGGAGAAAAAAAAGAAAAAATGCAATGAAAAAATAGAAGAGAAAACATGTACTATAATGTATAATTAGTTCTAATAATTGATTTAGAGAAAAAAAATGAGATAAAAGACATAAGGTATATTATATCAGTTGTATGAAAAAAAAAACAGTGAATGAATGTTTAGTATATTACTTATATTTTATTGTTGTATAAAATAAAGAAGAATAAAGAAAGGGAGCAAAAGAAAGTGAATGTGATTAGATTATCTAGGAGAAAAAGAGTTAAATGAAATTAGAAAATAAAAACAAAGAAATAAAGAAAATGAATAAAAGGAAAGAAATAATATAAAAATAAAGGAGCCAAAATTGAGTATTGAATCATATTATGGTAAAAAAAGAAAAGAAAAATGACATGATTGAAAAAACATAACAAAAAGGGAGAAAGAGCAAAAACAACGAAAAAGAAGAAAAAAGAAAAGGAGAAAAAAGAGTCAATTACCCATAAAGGCTACAACGGTTAGGAATTAGTTTGATGGGTACAAAAGTAAATGGATAGACAAGAGTAATTAATTTGATTTTTATGGGTAAAGCTCTAAAACTTTCTCCCAACCCAGCCCAAACCGTGTCGACCCGACCCAACACCCACACCCTAACCTACCCTTTTTATTTTTCCCCTTAACCTAAAAATATAGGGATACACACAAGGCAGCTGGATGGAATACAAAAATTAGATCCGCAGACTAGGATAGACCCCATTGTCCTGCGTCTCCTTCTTCAATTGGAAACCCAGCGAGAACAACCAACTAAACACCCCTGAAGCTTGGTCTTCTCCGAACGCCCATATCCCTGTAGTTTCATCTTCTCATCGCACCCCACCATCCGTTGAAACCAAACAACGAAGAACACCCATTAGCTGTCGATACCAAAACCAAACGACCCCCGTTCTTGATCCGCTTCATCAAAAAACACGAGAGAGTTCCATCGCTGCTTCCTCTCCACGTCTTCTCTGCCTCACCTCTATCTTCGACGAGCCTTGTCGGAAACTGGTTAAACCGTCATCTGTTGTTCGAGTCGGTCGATTCCAATCGAGGTTCCGCGCGTCGTTCTTTGTTCGTTTTCAGAGCCGTTCGCTTCCAACTGAGCTGATCTTTTGTAAGTTATTCGAATATAACTGTTACATCTACTTCTTTTTTTGATGAAGTAATTGGTTTCATTGATGGCATCATGAAGATGCAAAATAGTTACAAAAGTAATGAAGATTGCTAGGTCCAATACAAAAAGGCAAAAAAAATCAGCTTAGTACTAGGGAGCTAACAAAGTTCAAATATCTATCAGGAGAATCTACAGGGGCTAGATAAGCCCAACTAAATAAATAAACCAGGCATAAAGCTTTGAGAGACCGGACATCAGTTGATATCCCATCAAAACACCTTCTATTCCTTTCATTCCAGATAGTCCAAGAAATGGCTACAGGTATCATCTTCCATATTTTCCTGATGGAGCTATCAACTTTCCAAAGGCTCCAGCTCTCAAAAGCTTCCTTGAAGTTTTGTGGCACGACCCATCTGAGTCCAAAAAGAGATAAAAACATATGCCAAAGACTTGCTGCGACTGTGCAATGTAGAAAGAGGTGATTGTGTGACTCTGTATTCCTCTGGCACATAGAGAAGTTCCTTCTGGCCAAGTTCAAGCTCCATGAAGTACAGTCCAGTTGAAGCAGATAACTTTAGGTGGTAGTTTGACTTTCCAAATTAGCTTCCATGGTCACTGGTCAGTTATTGCATTATGAGTTCCGGCTAACGGCTAACTTGTAAGCTTTCACTCAGTATCTTCCTGCCTGTGTAGTTCCCCATATGAGTTGGTCTGGTGCTAATTGGTTGCTTGAGAAGCCATTTAGAGTGGCCAATAGTCTGAGCAATTCTTCAAATTCCCAATCTTGTAGGCTCCTTTTGTAAATTATGTTCCAAGTGTTGTCTTCCCTGTACCGGCATATTGTTGAGTCATGCTCTCTGACTATCTGATACAGTGCAAGATAGGCATTAATTAAAGCTGTGCTGCCCAGCCACTTATCCTTCCAGAACTTGATATGATGTCCATTCCCAACTACAAAATGCATATTTTGTGAGAACTCCTCCCAATGTTTACAAATATGCTTCCAAACTCCAACTCCATGTGGTTCTCTTGATTGTTTAGTGCACCAGTGGTTCTGTACACCGTGTTTGGCATTGACAACTTCCTTCCACAAGTAGTTATTCTCTTGAGTGTACCTCCATAGCCACTTCATTAATAAACATTTATTCTGTAAAGCTAAATCCTTGATACCCAGTCCACCTCGGTGCTTTGGTAATAAAACTTTAGACCACTTAACCTGGTGAAATTTGTGATAACCGCTATTCCCTTCTCATAGAAATTCTTTCTTATTTATCAAGTTGTTTCAAAACCTTACTACTCATTAGAAATAATGACATATAGTAGGTAGGAATGCTGTTTAGGACACTATTGATCAAAGTCAGTCTACCACCCATAGATAAGTACTGCAACTGCCAGGAAGCAAACTTCTTCTCAAACTTTTCAATGACCCCACACCATACAGCTTTTGATTTGAATTTAGCTCCTAAAGGGAGCCCCCGGTAGGTAGTTGGGAAGGTCCCAATGCTGCGGCCCAGTATTTCTGCCAATTCTTCTAGGTTATGTACCTCATTTAGCGGGTAAATCACACTTTTGAGCATGTTAATGTGTAAACCTGAAATAGCTTAAAAAAGAAGAAGAGTTAGATTTAAATAGAGCACCTGATTTCTGTCTGCCCCTCAGAAAATCAGGCCTGTGCAGGTCCTCCCCACATTAAAGTCATTCAGCCACTGCATTTGCTTTGCTTTGTCCAACATTCTGCTCAGTCCTTCCATTGCAAGTATGAATAGAAATGGTGGGAGAGGGTCACCCTGCCTCAAGCCTCTTTGAGGGGAAAAGGAACCTGCTGGACTCCTATTAATCAAAACCGAATACTTGACAGTGAACATGTTAAATTAATCCATTTGATCCATCTTTCCCCAAATCCCATCTGCCTGATGATAGAAATGAGATATGACCAATTCACTTGATCAAAAGCTTTTTCAATGTCCAACTTGCACAGGATACCTGCACCCCCCTTGCTTCAATTGCCAATCAAGAACCTCATTTGCTATCAGTGAGACACCTGTAATCTGTCTTCCCTTAATGAATGCATTCTGCCCCTTAATGAATGCATTCTGCTGGTTTGACACCAGATTCCCCATCACTCTTTTTCAATCTGTCTGCTAGAATCTTGGCTACAATCTTATACACACTACCAATGAGACTAATTGGCCTGTAGCCCCTTAACTCCATAGCTCCTTTTTTCTTTGTGATTAATGCAATGAAAGAAGCATTATATGACCTGACCATCCAACAATGCTGATGGTAGTGACTCATGGCTGCCAGGATGTCATGTTTGATGGATTCTTAAGAGTGCTAGTAAAAGGTCATAGTAAACCCATCTGGTTCTGGTGCACTTGATTGTATAGCTGCTAGTACCCCCTCTCATCAAAGGGTGCTTCCATACCATTCTTCTCTTCTGTTGGAATGGTTGCGATGCCTTCAAAGTTTATAGAGGGTCTCCAATTCTCCTGTTCTGTGTATAGTTTTCCATAAAAATCCAGAATCTCCGCTTTTATAAGCTCCTTATCCTCTATAATTTCATTGCCAACTAAGAGTCTGGCTATGCAGTTTTTCCTTCTTTGTGAGTTTGTAATCTTTTGGAAATATTTAGTGTTTCTGTCACCTTCCTTAAGCCATTGACACCTTGATTTCTGCCTCCATGATATCTCTTCTGCTTTGGCTAGCCGTTGAAGCTCCACCCTCAGGCTCATCATTTGATTGGACTCAATTAAAGTCAGTTGTCTACCTTTTGTCGTTTGTCTACCTTTTGTCGTTTGTTCGAGTGCTATTAGCTCATCAAGAGCCCTGTTTTTCCTGGTTTCTACCTCCCCAAATTCTTCTTTGTTCGATCGGGTGATATCCTTCTTCAAGCTTTTTAACTTTTGCAAAAGTATGAAGTCTGCTCTACCAGAGAAATTGTAGCTCTGCCACCAGTTCTTCAGTGTGTCAATAAAACCTTCAGATTGCAGCCACATGTTCTCAAACTTGAAATAAGGAGTCCCAGTCCCCACTCTCCAATAAAATTGGCCTGTGATCTGAGATCACCTTGGGTAGAGCAATTTGTCTCACATCTTTAAATGAATCATTCCATTTAGGCAGATAAGAAACCTATAAATTCTAGAAGCTTGTAAGTAATTGTCACCTTTCGACCAGGTGTAATGAGCTCCTTGAAGGGGTAAACTCATGATATGAAGGTCCTGTATCATTTCGGAGAATGATCTCATAGCTCTAGATCTTCTGGTACAATTCAATCTCTCGCTTACAAACCTACAAACATTAAAGTCACCACCTATGACCCAGAGGCCTTCCCATAATCCCCTCACACCTGCAATTTCATTCCACATCACCTCCCTCTCTGGATTAGAGTGAGGTCCATAAGCACCTGTGAAGCACCACCTAAATTCCTCTTGGGTGCTTTCAAGCATACATGATATGGAGAAGTAACCCTGATGAGCATCTATTCTGTTCCATTGCCTTTTGTCCCAAATCATTACAATCCCTCCCCTAGTTACATCTACTTCTTTCATTGTTGTCTGCCATTTTTAGACCTTGCATCAGGTATGATATTGTAACGACTGGTCATAGCAGTAATCCTTTTGGTAGTTCTGAGATCTGGGCAGATTTTTTGTTGCACTGTTGTTTTAACTTTTAAGGACCCTTTTTAATCTCCCAATGGCGTCTTCACGTGAATACAGAAACTTGGGACCGCGATAAGAGTGGTGTTAGTCACATGTGAATCTCGTGTCACAAAAATATGACAGATATGATGCAAGGTCTAATTGTTTGAATTAATATTTTGTTGATGTTTGTTCCGTTTTGGTAGAAAGTCTTAACATTTGTAGCTTGTTCCATTTTTGTGATTGTTTGGATTACAGTATGGGGTCTAGAGGTATGAGTTCATTATAAAAAATTGATTGTCAGAATTGAGATTAGAGATATAAATTCAAATTCATGCTATCTTTCATATCATGCCTGATTGTGTACTTTGGTTTTGTCACTCAATTGGATAATGCGGTCAATGAGAAACTTCTGCAAGTTCTTTAACTTATTAGTTAGTATATGGAAGAAAGTTTGCAGCAATTGTTTCATAATATCTATATCTTTTGTTTTCGAACTATATTTTTCCTGAATACTTTTGTTGTTCCTGGTAATCAACCTATGGTGCCAGCTCTGTTTCCACTATTTAGAGGCTTTTGTTGTGGCATTCCTCTTGCTTTTAACCTTCACCTTTCTCAAAATTCTAGTATGTAGCTTTACCTTTTCTATGATGCCATACCAACTGAGCAATTGTTGCTTCACATTGGTACGATTTCCGTGACGTTGTGAAGCCTAATTTCTAAAAATCCGGGGGTGCATTTCATGTGACCCGATTTTAATATCCAACAAGGTTAAATAGAATGTGTCGTGAACCACGGGTGCATTTCATATAGCGTGTCTTGCGATATATTTTAAATAACCTTAAATTAATTTCAAAATAAGTAAAAGTGGTTTTAAAGCTAAAAATGCACATATGTTTAAAAGTGTTCTAAGATCAGATAATTGAGTCAGAAATAATAGTTGAGCGACCGTGCTAGAATCATGGAATTCGGGAATGCCTAACACCTTTTTCCGGGTTAACAGGATTCCTTACTCGCATTTCTGTGTTCGCGGACTGTAATACAGAGTCAATGTTTTCCTCGACTTGGGATTTGAACCGGTGACTTGGGACACAATAAATTATCCCAAGTATTGACTCTGAATTTTTAATAAAATAGCCCCGTTTCGATTGTCACTTAAATTGGAAAAACTCCCTTTATTATAACCTCTTTATGGGGTGTAGGAAAAAGGAGATGTGACAACACCCAATCCAAACAAATAATAATTTTTTGAAAACCCAAATTCGAATACAAAGTTTTAAAGCTTTTTAATGGGACACCATAAATTATCCCAAGTATTGACTCTGAATTTTAATAAAATAGTCCCGTTTCGATTGTCACTTAAATTGGAAAAACTCCCTTTATAATACCCTCTTTACGGGGTGTAGGAAAAAGGAGATGTGACAACACCCAATCCAAACAAATAATAATTTTTGAAAAACGAAATTCGAATACAAAGTTTCAAAGTTTTTTAATGGGTGTCAGTGGTGGAATTGCTCAATCTTTTTCTTTGCTTTTACGTTACTGAAATTTGGGATAGAGAGAATTCTCAATTCCTTGTAATAACATCCAATCCAAACAAACAATGTTTTTTGAAAACCCAAATTCAAATTCAAAGCTTCAAAGCTTTTTAATGACCGTCAATGGTGGAGTTGCTGCTCTCTTGTGCAAGATACGTGGGAGAGGGTGGGTGATGTGGAGAGAGAAACGTAGGGGAGTGGAAGACATGTTAGAGTAATTTTGGGACACTAATTATTCTCATTAATTCCTTAAAATGTACATAAATGGTAATGGGTATGTAAGATGTAATTATAGTAAAATTTGAGTAGGAGGGGTAATATAGTTTCATATAGTGTATAAGAATGTAAAAATTCCTATTTTTTATGGGTCATTTTGGGCATTGCCCAAATCAGCCCACCTAGCAAAATACATGCTGCCCAACACATTAATACTTGGGCTGGTTGGGTGGATAAAATGAGTTTGGGCTGATTTTGTAACCCCTAATATTAGTACATGGGTATTTTTGTCCGGACAAGTAAAAATTTATTAAGTATTGGATAGAAAGTAATTACATTTTAAACATCTGCTAAAAAGTAAACATATATTCAATTAGTGTCTAATTGTGCACTTTCGCCGTTATAGTTAGACTCGAAGGCCCAAACCAAGGCCCAAACCAGATTTTTACGAATCCCAGGTCAAAGCAAAACTCAACTTCCATGAAGTTTTCCTTCTTCCCAAAATTATATTTTTGTCCAAACAAATAGTTTAGGGTTTATAATTGTTTGTTGCTGCACAATAGTGCTTACCGCTAATAAAAATCCTTCACCTTTTCCAGTATACAAGCAACAGAAGAGGCAAAGAAGATGAAGTTGGATGTTAACGTTTTGAGATACCTTTCCAAAGATGATTTCCGGGTCCTCACCGCCGTTGAGATGGGCATGCGCAATGTTTCTACCCTTTCCATTTCTTTACTCTATTTACTTTCTTAATTTTTTTTTTCAGTTTATAATCCTTCTTTGTTTACTTATTTTTCTTTCTCCAGCATGAAATTGTGCCTTCTGAGCTCATTGACCGTATTGCTTCCCTCAAGTTAGTCCTCTTTTGTCTCCCTTTATTGGAGTATATTGTTTGCTGTTGCGTTGATATGTTAGTATTTTTTTATTTTCTTCTTTTAATTATATTTAATTATATAGGCATGGGGGCTCATATAAAGTGTTGAAGAACTTGCTAAAGCACAAATTAGTCCATCATGATGCTTCTAAATGTGAGTGCTTTTTATTCCTTTGTTTTTTTACTATTTGTTTGTCCCTTTTTTGTGGGCTGCCATTTATTCTGAATTTTGTTTCTTAACGTTGCTGTATAGATGATGGATTTCGACTCACCTACCTTGGTTACGATTTTCTTGCAATCAAAACCATGGTTAATCGTGGTGTATTTAGTGGAGTGGGTCGTCAACTTGGCACTGGGAAAGAGTCTGGTAGCACTCTTTTTTTTGTATATTCTTGTATTTTACTACTTTTCTTTTGTTACTTTGTGATTTACACTTTCATGTTCTTAACTATCCATTTTCCAATAGATATTTTTGAGGTCGTAAAGGAAGATGGCACAGTTCTTGCGATGAAGTTACACAGGCTCGGTAGGGTTTCATTTAGGGCAGTCAAAGCAAAACGTGACTATTTGAGGCATCGTAGCAGCTATAATTGGCTCTACTTATCGCGGCTTGCTGCCTTGAAAGAGTTTGCATTTATGAAGGTGATTTCACTTCTCTAATTTGCCTTATCGTCTTCAGTGTTGTCAAAGGCTCATTTGAGGCGTGCTTAATATCTGAAGCTCAAAGAAGCTCAGCGAAGGCACTTCCCCCCTCTTAGGCTGCTCTTCTGTGTAGGCAAGGTTCTAAGGCGTGTGTCTCATTGCCATGAATTCTTAGTTGCACTTTTTTTTAAACTAAGCTCACAATTTAGTTGCACTTTGCGCAAAGCTTTGATAGACCTGGAGCACTTTTAACGCTTTTCTTCTTTGACAACACTAATTCTCCTTGAATTTGGATATTTGTTTTGATATTTAGTGCTCGTGTAAGCAGGCACTAGAAGAACATGGATTCCCTGTTCCAAATGCTGTCGATTGCAATCGACATTGTTTGATTATGTCACTTGTACCAGGCTATCCACTGTAAGTAATGCACACTTTTTTAATGCCATCTTGGTGGTTCTACATTCTGGTGATGCTGCTGTTACTTTATTGTGTATGAACTTAATTTTCAGATGAAGGCCTCTTGTTTGTTGTTGAATTCCACTTCCCCTTTATACTTCTCTCTAGGTCCTGATTCCTTCTCAGGGAATAGGATGCACATGTGGTAAGAGATAATGACGATTTTTTGGTTCAGTTTTGCTTGACTTTGTTTAAGAAGTTTGAGGGGAGATTGAGGCCGTTTCTAAAAGTTTTTAGTCCATCATCAATCTTTAGTGCCGTTGAAGAAGAAATTCAATGGCGATGAAGATTTTTCTAATGGTCTTTTTAGTTCTAGGGTCCTTCGTCATTGGTTATATGTAGAAGTAGATATTAGTAATTCCTTTAATCTTTTGTGAACTAGGTGTTATTTACCTAGCAGTACATGTGCAATGCTTTGTCAATGCCAACAACGACAATAACATCAACCTAGTAAAATCCTACAAGTGGGGTTTGGGGGAGGGTAGAGTGTACGCAGACCTTACCCCTACCCCGAGTGGTAGAGAGACTGTTTCCGGAAGACCCTTGGCTTAAGAAGATGAAAAGAAAGACAATGCATCAGAAAACAATAGAAGTAATGGCAACAACATAATACCATAGAGTTGATGCAAAGCACTAACAATAATAAATAGATAGGGTCAGGCACAAAGAACAGTAGAATAGTGTGAACACATCATGGCCACTAGCAGTCTAAGACAAAGCCCTATTGGACTAGCCTCACACCTGTACAAAGAAGAACAATGCTCAACTACCTCCTAACCTACAACCCTAATGCTCGACCTCCAAACCTTCCTATCAAGGGTCATGTCCTCAGAAATCTGAAGCTACGCCATGTCTTGCCTGATCACCTCTCCCCAATACTTCTTAGGCCATCCTCTACCTCTCCTCGTACCCTACCAAACTAACCGCTCACACCTTCTTACCTGTGCATCTAGGCTTCTCCTCCATACATATCCGAACCATTTGACCCTCGCTTCCCGCATCTTATCATCCATAGGGGCTACGCCCACCTTCTCCTGAATAACTTCGTTCCTAATCTTATTCATCCTAGTATGCTCGCACATTCACCTCAACTTCCTTATTTTTGCTACCTTCATCTTCTGGATGCGTGATTGCTTAACTGGCCAACACTCAACCCCATAAAACATGGTCGGTCTAACCACCACTCTATAAAACTTACCTTTGGGTGATAGAGGCACTTTGTCAATGCCAAGTTTCACAATATTAGTCATAAGGATGAGATGAAATGAGAATTAGTTATTTCAATCACCATTAACTTGAAAAAATATATTCTGTTTGTGGTATTGGAGGTTCTGCATAACCGTTATGTCTCAGTAATTGAGTTTTCATATAGTAGCATAGAATTCTACATAGCTTGCTTCATAGGAATTATCATGTTCTATTTTTTGTTTCTTCAAGTATAATCGCCTATAAAAATGGTATGTTAGAGTCATGGATCTTTGCATGATCAATTATGTGGCTAAATTGGCCTTTGGAAGCTTAAGTAAGTTTGTAGTCCCAACTTTTCTTCCCAACTACTACTTGGGGATTCTCGCTCCTGCACAAACTGTATAATCTTGCTAGTCTATTTTGTACTTATAGCAACAACTCCTTTTAAGATACACAGAGTACTCTATTTAATAGCATTATGAGAATAATGTTAAGCTGTAATAATAACTGTTATGTGGGTCTTAAACTTTGGAAAAATAGATTTTTGATCTTCAACTGTGTGTGCATTATTGTCGTATTATTGGTTGCTTCCTAGAAATGCTGTTGGGAAAACTTATTATGATGGTCAAAATAGTGTGCAGGTTAAGGAGCTGCAAAACCCAGATGTGGTTTTTGAAACAATCATTGGTGCTGTTGTTCGTCTGGCAGAACACGGGCTTATTCACTGCGATTTTAATGAATTTAACATAATGGTATCTTATGATCTTTCTTTGATTTTGAAGCTGTCATTATACTTAACCGCTGTATTTTGTTTCTTGTGAGCTTGGTTTGCTGAGTGTACAACTAGGATATGTTGATTTCATTTTTCAGTTCTTTGCCTTTTTCAATTGCTCTGAATTTTATTACATAGGCTTATACTAGACCTGTTTATCAGTTTCTGGTTTTCCTTGTATTAATTAATTGGATTGCAGATTGATGATGATGAAAAGGTCACCATGATTGATTTCCCGCAAATGGTGTCAGTCTGTCATCCTAATGCCCAAATGTAGGATACTATACCATTTTATTCGATCTGAATACCATTTGAAGTTCTATTATTCTGTCTTGTCCCCCGAACTGTTTGCTACTGATACAATTTTCTTTATACCAGGTATTTTGACCGTGATGTGGAGTGCATCTACAAGTTCTTTGAAAAGCGGTTAGTGACTACTCTATATTAATTGTACTTGTTCATTTGTTTGACCAAGAAACTATTGTTCCACTTTATGATGTATTTCTGTGACTCATCTTTTGAATTCACTTTTTTATCAGATATTTTGGGCTGTTACATATGTTTTTTGAGATGCTAAATTTTCCTCTGAAATGTGAGCTCATACTTTATTTCTCTCACTTATCTTTAGGTTCAATATGTTATTTGAAGAAAATGAAAATGATTCTGATGGTTCAGAGGCTGAAATGGATGAAGTTGGACGGCCCCAATTCTCTGAAATAAACAAAAATAGTGGTTTCTTGGACAAAGAACTTGCTGCCAGTGGGTTTACAAGAAAGGATCAAATTGAGTTGGAAAAGGTAACAATCAAACTACTGTTTTTGGCTAAATTGCATTAAAAATTGTTAACCTTATTAGGAAAAAGAAGAAACTTCTCGGATATAGCTTTATTCCCACTAAGAAGGGAAACAAATAAAGAAAACTATGTTTAGATTGATTGACTTATTCTGGGACTTATATGTGAAGCTGTTTGTCGTATTGATCTGGAAAGTTATATGTGAAGCTGTTTGTCGTATTGATCTGGAAAGTTAACTTTGAATATTGCAACTGTGTGGCAAATGTGATTGATTCTATATGTTGATGATATTTTCCTGAGTTGGATTATAAGTCTTTAGTACTTAATTCCACACGATGCAAAGCGATGAATGCAAATTGTAATCTTAGTTATGACAATCTTAGAAGTTTTATACTGTAGTGAGTGGTGAAATTTAGGATAAGGATCTGAGAATGAGGTGGAAACATAGATCAGCAGCAAAATTTCTAATTAAAATGACTTCATAAAAATGATTTAATTAGGCGAAATACATAAACCGCACCTTGAAGTTGCCCTCAACGACCAATTGAGCACCTCAATTAACCCCTTTATCATTTAGACACTTCAAGTAGTTGTTAAGTAAATAAAATAGACACCCGAATGCAACAGACCAGGTACGTGAGTTACACTTGCCAAAATGTCAAATAAGCCTATCAGTGAACGACACGTGTAATTTATAATTAAAACTTAATAATTACAATTAACAAAAAAAACATAAATAAATAAATTTCCAGAAACCAAACCAGCGACCCACCCCATTCATCTTCTTCCTTCTGCCCTTCTTCTGCTTCTCCTTCCCCTTTTCCCTAATCCACTCTCCATCCAAGAAATTAAACACACATCTTCCATCCCAAAAGTATTAGAAGCGGGGACTAGATAGCAAAAAGCTGAAGGCGAACGAGAAGAGGGCCGGTGAAGACGAAGGAGAAGAGAAATATCGAAGATGAAGGATCTAAAATTTGGGTTCTACAAATTGAAGTTATTGGTGAATGAAAATAGGTGGGTGTTATTTTTTTGATACTTGGATTGTCGTGTTAATACTAATTTGAGAGAATTTTATTGAAGAAATATAATTTCACCATTATTGAAACTGAAGCTTTTGTTTTTTCTAATTTATTATTTTTGGTGCAAAATTATTGGTCGATTCAAATAATTGGTTGTTGTTTGTGTTTCCGTTGGAATGAAGGTGTTGTTGGATGAAAGAGGGTGTTTATCTAGTGGAGATTTGGTGCTATTGTTGCTGCAATTTTGGTGAGTTGGTGACTGATTTTCATGGAAGCTTTCATGGTGGGCAAAATATAAAATTGATCGACTTTAAGAATTTTAAGAAAAATCTGTGTGCAGAAGGTTAAAATCACACAAAAAGCAACATAGCACATGAAATATAGTGGCCAGTAAGTTGTGAGCCCATTAACATCAGGCTTATTCCAAAAGCAAACCTTTGGAGCAGGGATCGGAGCTGAAGCCTGTTTCCAGGAAGAAGAACAGAGGCTAAGTTGAAGTATTTTATGTATTTTTAAGAAAAAATAAAATTAGGCTGCAAAAAATATGTCACGCACTCAAAATACCCGTAGCAGTCACACATATGCCACATCAGCGACCTGTGTTTACTTGATCTGAGTGTCAAAATGATAAAGGAGTCAGTTGAGGTGTTCAACTGGTCGTTGAGGACAACTTCAAGGGGCCGTTTATGTATTTCGCCATTTACTTATGATGGTCATGTTTTTTTGTGATGTCCTTAGGGAATCCTTTATGGTCTGCCTAATAGAATGAATAATTTGGAGGACTGCTTGAGAAGTGCTAAGAAGGAATCAATCTCATAATCATGCAAAGAGTATAGGTTATAATGCAATTTCTCATGTAATTCCATGTTAGGTAGCTAAGAGAATGTTAAGATATAAGATATGACCTCTTTTCCTTGAAATCAATGATAAAATGTACATACTTACAAATATATCATTGGATACAAGACTAGCATATTAAAATAAAATACTCAAAGTTGAAGAAGTTAAAAAAATGTATTAGTCATCAACTTGAGGGCATTTTAGTCTATATATGGAAATGTGTAAAATTTCTTCAAGCTACCTCATGGAGTTTAACAGAGGAGGTTGATGCTGTGATAATAATAAATCGTAACTGAGTTCTTTGCATTCCTGTAAACAATAGAGAAGGTCTTTGTTATTGCAGAAATATAGAGAGGAATGTTGTAGTGAACCATGAAAATACATTAATGATAAATGTCTTGCACACTTTTCCTTTGAACATGGACAGCATGAATGTCCTCGGTCATTACAATGACCACCCTGGAACTAGAGAAGTTACCTGTTTTCTTTCGTGTCATGTGTGATTAGATAGATCCATTGACCTGTAACTGTATCTACTTGTATATTGCTTAAAAAATGCTTACGCTTTACGATATTTCTGTTAAATATCAATTTGTTTGGATTGTATTCACCAGGTATATGCTAAGGATGATTTCACCACCTCTCTAGTTGAATGTTTTTGCAGCATGTGTTCACTTAAACAGTGTCTTTGTATCATGAAAAGAAGACTCGTTAGTGTCTGTTAGAGACAGTATTCAGCCAGTTTTCGTACCTCATATTCTCTACATGGCTAAGTGAATTGCCCTTTCTTCCCTATCGGTGATAATGCGAAGTGTTGTTTTCTTGGATTGACTAGATTGTGGTAATGGTGATAATTCTTATTGCAGCTGCAGGATATCCTGCCATTTGAATATGAATCGCCTGTTGTACTTGACTTTCGAGTTATTCTTTACTTTGTTTGCAGTTAACTGAGGCAGAGCTTGACATGTATTCAGATTCTGATGATGGAGGAACTGGTGATATGAACGAGACAAACATCAAGCAGCTTGATTCCTTGCAGTTGGAGAAGGTAGTTCCCTTTTCTCCACTAAGAAGAAAGAGCGAAGAGACATACACCTGTAGTGATCTCATATTAAAGTCATTAGTTGAAATGTTCTGGTGCTTTTGGTTGATAAGGGGATATGGGACCTAGTTCTCTACACTATTTTTTGTTACCGCAACATGGTAATGTGTGATAAAACCAAAGTTGGAGCATTTTTTTTTGAGTTTCACTGGAATTTTGGAACATAAAGATGATCGTCAAGTAGCTCTTTTGTAAAGCAAAATAAAAATAAGTTAGTGCAGTCGAGTCATCTTTGTAAATACTTTGGACACTTTCTTGATATGTTAATGAAATTTTATTGACTTACTAAAAAAGCTTTCATGTAAAGCAAAAGCAGGAGAGAGTCAAGCTTTGATGCTTTCTGGTTGTCTGGACTGGATATTATTGCCAGGTGTTTTGATGGAATATCAACTCCTAACACTCCCTTAAGGCTAGATGTCTTTTACTTTTATTTAGTTGGCAAAATCTCTCTGTTGTAACTTGCCCTATAAATTTTCTGGACTTTATCAGCTTCCTAGCAGTTATGTGCATAGAGGGAGCTTAGTGCATTGAGCTGCCCCTTTTTTCCTTTTTTATATATATTTTATCACCGCCCAACAGAATAGGGTGTGCTTGCTACAATAATCATTTTTTCCTAATATCTGAGTGATGTCATACATTATTGGGCCTTTGCCTATCTTATTGAATAAACTAAGGATGCATATCCCACCATCTCTGTGGCAGGATGCAAGAATTCTCATGTCTCTTGGCACTTACTAATGATATTTATTCTTGCAGGAGGGCAACAATCATCTAGTTGGGGATGAGCATGATGATAATCATCAAGTTGAGGATGAGCATGATCATGAGGATGATGGAGAGGCCGAGTCTGAAGATGATGCCGAACTTGTGAATAGCCTGAGCAAGCAGAGGAGGAAGGCCATTCAAGCTGCCCATCGGGGGAAGAGGAACTTTGCCTCCAGGAATACATACAAGGACAAAGGTGGGAAATCCTCACAGAGTTCAAAGGTCCATAAGCAATTGGGTGGCTGGTAAAGCAGTGGAAGCCCTGGAAGAGTCACACGCTAGTAAAGAATATGGAAACTTTTCATTGCAAGATGGTTGTCTGCTATTCAGTATCTTTTGAAGGCCAATTTATGAAGTATATGATTCCTCTTATTTTTTGGTGCCAAGGTGTTGAAGGATTAGCCTGTAGAGGAGCTATCACTAAGATACTTAATAATACAGTTTTGACTTGGATATGCATGTCCTAAATGTCTGTCTTGTATATTTAAAATTTTGGTAGCATGTTTGGCAGAACATAAAGGCTTAAGATTTTAATGTACCTGTTATTTAAAGATTATAAATTAGAAACGGTTTGTAAGTTTGAAGAACTTCGTAGATATTATTGGTCATAGTTATGCTATTTGATATTTGAATGGAGGGAAAAAAACTTGTGCTACTTGGAATAGTTGGGTGACAACTAGCACTAGTTTAGTAGCGCCAACGGCTGAGTAAAAGCTCCATGATCACAGTATGGTCTGCTGGAGACAGATGAAATCCTCTTCCAAAAGTTGAATTTGAAGGCTAAGAATCATGTTTTAATGTTTTTGAGCGACCAAGAGCTGAGGGTTTTTCTTCTTCTAAATAAAGCCATGAATGGACCTCATTCCCGTTGTTGATTGTTTGGGTTAAATTTCATTTGAGGCTAAAATGTCTACAACTATAGCCATATCCATATCCATTCATTCTGATGATATTCTTATATTAGTGTCAATTATTCTTGATCTCTTCCAGTGCTGCAACAACTATAGGGGTATCAAATTAATAAGTCACACCATGAAGGTCTGGGAGCGGGTGATCGAGGCGAGGGTGAGGGAGATGACATCTATATCTACAAACCAGTTCGGTTTCATGCCGGGTCACTCTACTACAGAAGCTATCCACCTTGTCAGGAGGCTGGTGGAGCAGTTCAGGGATAAGAAAAAGGACATGCACATGGTGCTTATCGACTTGGGGAAGGTATATAACAAGGTCCCAAGGGAGGTGCTATGGAGGTGCTAGGAGGCGAAGAGCGTGCCGGAAGCCTACATCAGAGTAATCAAGGACATGTACGATGGAGCTAAGACTAGGGTTAGGACGGTGGGTGGCGACTCAGACCATTTTCCAGTGGTTATGGGGCTCCATCAAGGATCTGTCCTCAGCCCTCTCTTGTTTGCCTTGGTGATGGATGCTCTAACCCGACATATTCAAGGGAATGTGCCTTGGTGTATGCTATTTGCTGATGATATAGTCTTGATAGACGAGGACAGGAGGGGCTTGCTCTGATGGTAAGCAACCCCCACTTCAAACCAAGAGGTTGTGAGTTCGATTCTCCCCAAGAGCAAAGGTGGGAAGTTCTTGGAGGGAAGGATGCCGGAGGTCTATTTGGAAACTGCCTCTCCACCCTAGGGTAGGGGTAAGGTCTGCATACATACTACCCTCCCCAGACCCCACTAAGTGAGATTATACTGGGTTGTACTTTTTTTTTTATAGTCTTGATAGACGAGACGAGAGTCGGTGTTATTGATAGGTTAGAGGTATGGAGACAAACTCTCGAGTCTAAGGGTCTCAAAATAAGCAGATCTAAGACAGAATACCTCGAGTGCAAGTTTAGCGCCGAACCGAGCGAAGTAGGCAGGGACGTGATGATTGGATCTCAGGTCATCGCCAAGAGGGACAGTGTCAGATATCTTGGGTCGGTGATTCAGGGGGACGGAGAGATTGACGGGGACGTCACTCATCGTATAGGAGCGGGGTGGTCAAAGTGGAGGCTTGCATCAAGAGTCCTGTGTGACAAGAAAGTTCCACAGAAACTCAAGGGGAAATTTTATAGAGCTGTGGTTAGACCTGCAATGTTGTATGAGGCGGAGTGCTGGCCGGTGAAGAACTCTCATGTTCAGAGAATGAAGGTTGCGGAGATGAGAATGCTCAGGTGGATGTGCGGGCTCACCAGGTTAGATAAGATTAAGAATGAAGTTATTCGAGAGAAGGTGGGGGTGGCCCCGGTGGATGAGAAGATGCGAGAAGCGAGGCTGCGGTGGTTCGGGCATGTGCGGAGGAAAAGTCCTGATGCCCCGGTGAGGAGTTGTGAACGGCTGGCGATGGTCGGCATTCGGCGAGGCAGAGGGAGGCCTAAGAGGTATTGGGGGGAGGTGACTAGGCATGACATGGCTAGAATGCGGGTTTCCGAGGACATGACCCTTGATAGGAAAGTCTGGAGGTCTAGTATCAGGGTTGTAGGATAGGGGCCCCTAGAGTTTTTCGTACTACTCACCCGGGATTGGGTGAGGCTTGGTAGGGCTATCCATAGATGAATTGTGTTTTGGATTGTGTCTCCCTTATGGTAGTTATTTATGGTAGTTACTGTATGATATTATTGCATGCTATTTTATTTATGGTCCTTATGTTTAGATAATTATTTACGCTATTTCTGCTGGACTTACTAATGCCCTTTTGTTTTTGTTTTTGTTTTTGTTTTTTCTTTCATTCACTGAGCCGAGGGTCGATTGGAAACAACCTCTCTGCCCTTTCGGGTAGGGGTAAGGCTCGTCTACATATTACCCTCCCCAGACCCCACTTTGTGGGATTATACTGGGTAGTTATTGTTGTTGTTGTTGTAGTATTCTTGGTCTCTTCATCGCGACTGACAGTTACAAAGTCATACATTACGAATTATCCTTTTCGTTATTGTAAAATATTTATTATTGAAACTAACTAATTTGTTCACAAACTGCAGGACACTTCATCCCATTGCCTAGAACCATTGCTCATGGAAGAAAAATGGGTGCCCTCTCTATGATATTAAGATCCATCACTGGTTCTGTAGTCATCATTGACTATTGCTATTGGAGTACTGAGTATTGCAATGCAAAAGTGATTCACCAACGGAGTTCATCACTATATCAAGAACTGTATAAACAAAGGTTGATGCTCTAAGGGACGGACTTCCTCGGTTAATTATATTTTCTTGAATTCAGTTAACTTTATGTTGTTTATCAAATTCTTGATACAAAAAAAATCTTCTTTGATAAAACATCAACTTAATAGATGTTTGTATAGTCTATAAACATGGCTGATTTTGCTGTCTTTCATCTTTGAATTTTACGTACACCAATGGAGGTGGAGATTAACATACCTGCAATAGATGGCACTTTGGTGATTGACTGATCGACTAAAAATATACGTAATTGCAAAGTATATTCATGTACTTATATAGAGGTTTGATCACTACTTCCGTTGATTTTAAATGCCAAATATTTGTGCGATAAAAACGCAAGTGCAGGGAAAGATGCGGTCAATTCTTCGTAGCAAAGTTCAAGCAAGATACTGGAACTGGAATAGTTTAGGTTTTCTGTTTAAAATCTGTAAAGATGTGAAATTGGTGGAAGGCTCAAAGTTTCCAACATTATGGCCAGCTACATCAGTCATACCTATGGTTTTTGAAAAACAACATTAGGAGAAAACAACTATCCTCTATCTCCATTAAATGTGCTTTCTCCATTTATGAAAGAAAAAGATCTTTCAACCCGTTATCTTCATAAATGAATTCTATTTTTACAATGATAGTATTGTATTTTCTGTTCAAGAAACATGATTGGATATCCTGTACATCAGTTAATTTGCTATAAGTATTTTTACTTGATTTTTCATCGGTTGTACAAGAGCTGGATCTAGGATCCCTCTATAAGTTGAATTATATAGTTCTAATTCTTTTAAAAGCTTAATTATGCTCAAAACTATCAAATAATTACCTATAAAACAAAAAAAAAATGCGAGAATTATTATTATTTTCGTGAAAAGTTAGTAGAGAGGTGGCAAATAAATTTTGAAAGTAACACGGAGGGAGGTATTAATGCTTCTCGCACATCTTTATGAGCTTAAAACTTCTCATGTTCAAGAAATATATGGTTTACACAACCGATAGACTAATTTTGGTTACATATGAAAAAATAGATAAATAATTTATTGCATGCATATATATTAAATTTTTGTTGATTTTACCTCACCTATATTTACTATAAGATCATATTATGAGTTCACTTTCTTATGACCGCGCGAAACGCGAATAGATTAACTAGTTTTTTTATAAAAATATGGAACATAAAGATGATCCTCAAGTAGCTCTTTTGTAAAGCAAAATAAAAATAGATTAGTGCACTTGAGTCATCTTTGTAAATACTTTGGACTCTTTATTAATATGTTGTTAATGAAATTTTATTAACTTACTAAAAAGCTTTCATGTAAAGCAAAACCAGGAGAGTCAATCTTTGATGCTTTCTGCATGACTGGACGGAATTTCCAGGTGTTTTGATGGAATATCAACTCCTAGCACTCCCTTAAGGCTAGATGTCTTTTACTTTTATTTAGTTGGCAAAATCTCTCTATTAAAACTTGCCCTATCAATTTTCTTGACTTTTTCAGCTCCCTAGCAGTTTAGGCATATGTATCGGTGCTGTTTCTCCCTTTTTGCAATCCTTATCTTTTGTAAAACTTATATCTTCTTGATGCCAATTAATGAAACTACTTACTTCATAAAGAAGAGCAGGAGAGTCAAACCATCTTGACATTTTTTACATAATAATGTGAGATAATTTTTCTTAAAAAATTGCTTGTAGTACGAGACATAATCAAATTAGTACAAGTCTTTACCGTTGCAATTGTCTGCTATAGAAGTTTTACAATTTACTCTGAAAACTTTTGCTGAAAAATTGCTTTGATTAGTCATACTATGTGTCTATTTATGATGAGAGTTCACTGGTAGGCTGGTAATTAATCACTTTTGGCATGGTACGGGACATTACCCTTATATCTATTTATGTAAATCAGATATCCCTGAAACATTAGTGTTAAGTTGCCCCTTATCAGTTACCATATTATTGTTGACTTACCAGATTTCTGCAGCATATTAATGTAGGACATTTTATCACCACGAACGGAAACCTTGGCATAACTGATAAAGTTATTTTCATGTGACCAGGAGGTCACGGGTTCGAGCTGTGGAAACAACCTTTGGTCCGGCCTTTCCCTAGACCTTGTGTATAGCGAGATCTTAATGTATCGAGCTGCCCCTTTTTTCCTTTTTAATATATATTTTATCACCACTCAACAAAATAGGATGTGCTTGCTACAATAATTATTTTTACTAATTTCTGAGTAATATCATACATTATTGGGCCTTTGCCTATCTTATTGAATAAACTAAGGATGCATATTCCACTATATCTCTATGGCAGGTGTGTCCGCTTATATTTCTCAAGCAGATGAACAAAAGTTCAAGAATTCCCAGGTCTCTTGGCACTTACTAATGATATTTATTCTTACAAGAGGATAACAATCATCTAGTTGGGGATGAGCATGACGATAATCATCAGGTTGGGGATGAGCATGATCCTGAGGATGATGGAGAGGCCGAGTCTGAAGATGATGCCGAACTTGTGAAGAGCCTGAGCAAGTAGAGGAGGAAGGCCATTCAAGCTGCCCATCAGGGGAAGAGGAACTTTGCCTCCAGGAATACATACAAGGACAAAGTTGGGAAATCTTCTCTGGGTTCAAAGGTCCATAAGTAATTGGGTGGCTGGTCAAGTACTAGTGTAATGACCCAACCGGTCAGTTTGAGAAATTAAGCTCCCGCTCAACGGCAAAAGGTTCAAAACAGCCTCAGAACATGAGTATCAACTTGCGTACAGGGTGGAATTTGGTTTTCGGATGTGTTAGAGTCAAATTGGAAGAAGGAATCTAGTTTTGGGAAGTTGGAAGAGTGAAAAGTTGACCGAAATTAGACTTGTGAGTAAACGACCCCGGAACGGGTCGTGAATGTTCCCAACAGCTTCGTATGGTAATTTTGGACTTAGGCGCGCGTTCGAATTTAGTTTTGGAGGTCCGTAGAGTGAAGTAAGGCATTTTGACAAAAGTTGAAGTTGGAAAATGAAGAAGTTTGACCCACAGTTGACTTTTGAGATATCGGGGTCGGAATGCAATTCTGAGAGTTGGAGAAGCTCCGTTATGTTATTTTGGACCTGTCCGCAATATTTGGCATCATTCCGAGTTGAATTGATAGGTTTCGACATGAGATTCGATATTTGAAGATTTGAAAGTTCACAAGCTCGAATTTGGTTTGGTTTGTCATTTCGATGTTGTTTTATATGACTTGAAACTTCGAGCGAGTCCGTATTAGGTTATATGACTTGTGTATGCGATTATACGGGGTCTCGAGAGCCTCGAGTGTAGTTCGGATGGGCTACAGATCATTTTCTTCCATTTTTGAACTGCTGAAACTACTGTTTATGATATCATTCTACGTGTTCGCGAAGCTTCTCCCGCGATCGCGATGCCTTGCTGAAGACCACCTCAAAATTTTTCCTTCGCGTTTGCAGCCGTCTCCTCGCATTCGGGAAGCTCTATGTATTTCTTCATCGCGTTCGCATTAAGCCTCCCCCGATCGCGAATGTCTATTTTCCTTTACTTCGCAATCACATCTGTTATCCCGCGTTCGCAGAGTGGAAATTAGGACTTGAGGCATCTGACACCTTTTCCCCTTTGCATTCACATGAGCTCCTACGCGATCGCATAATCCACCATCTTATTGCCCTTCATGTTCGCATCCCTCTTCACGCGAATGCGATGTACATTTCTGGGCCTTCTCGAATTTCCTCTATGCGAGCGCAACCATTGATTCGCGATTGCGATGGACAAATTAGTGGGCAGATAGATTAAATCGCAATATCGAGGATTTCACCATTCTTATCATATTTTGACTTCTAGAGCTCGGTTCTTGGTGATATTTGAAGGGATTTTCACCTGGGCGTCTTGGGTAAGTGCTTCTCGATCGATTTAGACCAATTTCCATGAATCTCCTCTTAATTTAATCCTTTAATTTCAAATTTTGAAAGAAAAATGGGTAAAACTTTATAGACCAAATTATTGAGTTTTGAGGGGGTGTTTGACCTCCGATTTGAGAGATTTTTATATGGTTAGACTCGTGAGAGTACGCGGGTTCTGAAAATGTTAAATTCATTTGAGTTCGAGATGTTGACCGGAGGGGCATTTTGATCATTTTACCTAATTTCGCGCTTTAGCTTTGAATTAAATAGTAGAATCAGTTGCTTGAGATGTTATTTATAATGTGTAATTGAATTGAATAGATTTGGGCCATTTGGAGTCGGGTACTCGTGGCAAAAATGTGGTTGCTAGTTGAGTTTAGCTGGTTCGAGGTAAGTATCCTGCCTAACCTTATGTTGGGGACTTCCCCTTAGGATTTGAGTCCTCTTTGTTGATTGTATTCCTTGTACACGAGGTAAAAAGTGCGTGCTCAAATTTATTTGTGGAAAATTGTCCCTTTTAGGCTCTTAAATCCTTGTAATCACCGAATATGAAGTTGTTCTTGATACGATTGAGTTCCCTACTATTAGTTTTACCTTTGCATGTCTTACTTGGAATTTATTTGCCCTTTTTGGTTTATTCTTGTTGCCTAATCGACTTGTATTTGTTTAACTGTAGACATTTACCCTTATATAGTCACATTATCACTCCTAACTACTTTTATTTATTCCGAAAGCATTATTTCTATCTCTCTATAATTAATTGATTTTAATTGGAAAGAAGTTAGATATCCTAAGTTTAGTTGACATTTCCATAATTATAATTATTTTATTTATGTTAACTTTCTTGTTGTTGAAATAAGTATTATGGATTCGTTGATTCATATGATTTCCCCCTTGTTAAATTGTTCTTATTGCACTTAGTATTTTCTCTGTCACGGTTATTCCTTGTGAGTTAGTTGTACCGTCTTTTGGTGAATGGAAATACCTGAGTTGATTCTCTTGCTTTGTTCCTGTATATATTGTCATTTGTTGTATTGTACTTGAGACTGTGATGCACGAGGATTCTGTCGTGTGGTTATTGATACTGTGATGCTCGAGGTTTCTGCCGTGCGACTGTTGGTACTATGATACATGAGGTCTCTACCGTGCGGTTGTTGTTGAAGGGTTGCACGAGGTCTTTGCCGTGCGGTTGTTGTTGAAGGGTTGCATGAGCTCTTTGTCGTGCTATTGTTGCTATTGATGTTTTGCACATGCGATGTAATAAGGCGGGAACATTCTGATGCACGTGTGATGAAATAAGGCGGTGCTTATTATATTATTATTTGCACACGTGGAAAAATAAGGTGGGCTATGTCGGGGGTTGATTGTAAAGACTTGTGACGGCCTGTGGAGGCATTCCTATTTGTTTAATATTGTGATTGTGGGTTGCCTACCTATATGAGCCTTACCATTTGGAAGTTGTGAGGAAACATCATACGTGCGGTCCGTTCTCCTTTTCATATTTACTAGTTTGTACAATTCTTGTTAAAAACACTTGCACAAGCATACAGATAGTTGGGCACCCCATTAGAGGTGAAATCCTTTCGATTTTGCTAAGGGTGGAGATACACCCTCGTTCATCCATTATATATGTGAGAGTGGCCCTAGTTAGCTAGTTAGTTGTCAGCATGACCGTGAGATTGATGGGGCACATGATGCTAAGTGTTAGATTTCCGATGCTGGATTTTTCGTGAGTTGTGATTGTCCGATATCTTTGGTAAAATTGTGGAAGGAGTTGAATAGGACCTTATGTGAACATCATCGTAGGGTATGAGTTACTGACTTATTTTTTCCCCTTACTGTGTTGTGACCTTAGGATTTGGATTGTGATTTTGCCGTCATTACATATCATCATTTATTATATTCTCATTGTTACTTGTTTTTCTTTTCCCTTATTGTGAATTTAGCATTATTGGTCATTTCGTGCAGTCTTTACATATTTATATATTTCGTTATTCCTATGATTATACTGTTTATTTGATCGGTAGGTGGCTTGACTGTTCCTCGTTACTACTCTACCGAGGTTAGTGTTGATACTTACTAGGCACCGCCGTGGTGTGCTCATGCTACTCTTCTGCACATTTTTATTGTGCAGATAGAGGTACTCCCACTCAGTTCTGTCAGTCTTTGAAGGAGGCGTGTCGGTAGAGACATCGAGGTATATCTGCTACGTCCACAGACCAAGGAGTCCCTTTCCAGTTTTCTGTAATAAGTATAGCTCCTTCAATATTTTTATTTTGTATAGGCATTCTTGAGTCAGAGCCTCTTATGTATCCCTTAGCTTGTGATTTGTGAGATTTCGGGTTTTGGAAATTTTTGTTAGCTTCAAGAGTTGTTATTGTATGTGCCGAGCGGCACCTTAAATACATGTTTATTTTAAAAATCAGTTTTAATCATTCTTCCACAATTTGTTGTTATCTTCCGCATTGTTAGTCGTAGGGACTAGGTGCCGTCACGACATGTTCACGGAGGGCGAACTGGGGTCGTGAAAAGTTGACATCAGAGCTCTAGATTCATAGGATTCATAGATCACAAGACAGTTTATTAGAGTCTCGTAGACCGATACGGAAACATCGCTACTTATATGCGAGAGGCTATGGAACCATTAGGAAAATTCCAGTTCATTTTATTTCCCTCTCGTGCAAGATTTTGACCTTCACAATCCTAAACCACTATCTTCTACTCTCATACAGACGGTGAAAAAATGTACTACCCGAGGCGATCAGGCACCTGCGCCTCTTACTGCAACCATCGGAGGTCGGGGCCGAGGCCTGGGTAGAGTTTGAGGATGCGCACATAGTGCAACGAGAGCACCTGCGCGAGCTGCCACCGTGGTACCACCAGCAGGTCCAGCAGAGACCAGGCACCTGACACGCCTACTACTACTACTCCATCCCTTCAGGAGACTTTGGCACAGTTCATGAGTATGTACACCACTTTGGATCAGGCAGGATTGCTTTTCCTTGCTGCAGCCACACCCAAGACGAGGGAGGAGCATAGACTCCCGCCGTCCCCACACCTGAGCAGCGAGCGCATGTTGAGAAGGTCCTTGAGATTATTCCTGCACTACCTGCAACACCAGTTCACCCCGAGGGCATGGCAGTGGCTTGCGAGCAGGAGCATATGTGACTAGAGAGGTTCATGAAGTATGATCCTCGGGTGTTCAGTGGATTAGCATCAGACGATGCCTTGGGCTTTCTTGATAAACGTTTCCTCATTCTGCGTACTATGGGTATCTCTAGATTGAGCGGGGTTTCTATCACTACTTTCCAGCTTTGAGGAGCCGCCTATGTTTGGTGGCACACCTATGAGTTAGACAACCCAGACGAGGTAGCTTCACTAACTTGGACCCATTTTTCAGATATGTTCCTGAGAGAGTTTGTTCCTCAGAACCTCAGGGATCCATGGCGCACGGAGTTTGAGCATTTTCGCGTGGGTGTTATGACCGTATCGGAGTATGTTGTCCGTTACACAAGTTTGGATAGACATGCCCCAACCTTGGTTTCTGATGTTCACGAGAAGGTTCACCGATTCATTGAGGGGTTTATTCCCTACATCAGATCCAATATGGCTAGTGAGTTGGAGATGGACATTCCATATCAGCAGGTGGTGAATATTGCTAGGAGGATAGATGGTATGCATGCTAGAGGGAGAGAGCGCAAGCAGGGTCGCGAGAGAGAGAGAGAGAGAGAGAGAGAGAGAGAGAGAGAGAGAGAGAGAGAGAGAGAGAGAGAGAGAGAGAGAGAGAGAGAGAGAGAGAGAGAGAGAGAACATAAGAGATTCACAGAGAGAGTTTGAAGAGGATAGGAGGCCTCGTAGATCGGGGAGATATACTGGTTCTTTTTTTTGAAGGCAGGGTGAGTCATGATTGAGGTTTTACGGGTCAGCCAGTTCAGTTTGCGCTTTAGACGTTGCATGGTGACTCAGGTGTTCATGGGTCTCGGAGTACCTGTATCGCACAGTTCCCACTGCCTCGTCAATAGAGAGGGTCCTTTGAGTGTGGAGATACTATCCATATGGTGAGAGATCGTACCAAACTTCAGACCGATGTGTCTTAGTGAGGTATTCAGGCAGGTGCAAGGATGTGATTTTTGCCTCACATGAATTACTCCCACAAAATCAAAACAAAATTTATCTGTTTTATTGTGTGCATTTCGAGAATTTTTCGTGATATTTTATTAATTGTTTGTGTTGGTGTGTGCATGTTTATTGTTTAAATTAATAGAAAAAATACAAAAAATACATCGCATTTGATTTTAGGATTTAAGTTTATAATTAGAAGCAATTAAGTTTGTTTTACAAGAAGGAAAATTACAAAAATATGCATCGTTTGCATTTTCAGCATTTAATGTCCAACTTGTGCAATTTTATCTTGTTGGTGTTTAAAAAATTGTGTGATAATTATTATTTAGATAACTGATATTCTTAGAGTTAATTTGGATTTTTATAATTTAATTAGGATTTTTAGTTTCAATTTTTGAAAGGATAAAGAGAAGAAACACTGATTGGACCAATTTTCGGAATCAAAATTAGGCCCAAATCATTTCTACCCAACCGAAAACAATACCAAGCCCACACCCCATTACCCAAAACACCCCACGACCAGTCCAATAACCCATAACCCGACCCTTTTCCCCACCTAAAATTTTAACCTAGACCTAAAACACACCCTAAAAATTTCAGCCGCTACACTCAAAGCACCCACCCCCCTCTCTACATCTTCTCCAAACCCACCCTCAAACCCTAAACCACCAAGCTCCAAACCCCTTCAACCATGGCTGCCCAAAAGACCTCTCCATCTTCATCTCCGTCAACCTGAACACGCTGACCATCAGCCACGCTGCCTGCCTCAAGCTAGCCCACTGTCACGTCGCACAACCATTTCCGTCACCTGAAGCAACAGCCCTACGAACCAGCCTGCTTCGTCGACAACTATCACCACCTCCATAACTCCGTCTGCCTCCTATCTTCTCCACCCCATTACGACCTGAAACCTCCATCTCCGTCCACTCCAAACAACCACAAGTCGTCCAGCCCCCACGCTTAAACCAGCGAAGCATCCCCAAACGACCACCAATGCGTCACCCTCACTCCAAACGACCTCTACGTCGTTAACTTCCATAGCCTCTGCTTCCGTTCACGTCCAACGTTAACGTCCAAAAACCAAATACACCTCTGCCAAGTTTATAGTTCTTCTCATTGATTTCGTTTTCGATTTTTGCTTTCAAACTCAATGAGTTCATTTGAGTTTGAAAGTCATTTTGTGCTCGGGTTGATTTGAGGTCGCCGATCGTGGTTCCTGCATTGTGATTTCATTTTCCGGTTAGATCTCTGTCGCAAACGTGGTTGCATCGACGAGAAAGGTAATAACAAACTGTGTATGATTTTAGGCTACTACTTGTACTTATCCATGGCATGTGAATAGCAACTGATTGTTTTTCAATATTGATATGTGACAGTGTGTCTATTTTTGTGTATGCTTGGCTTATTCTAGCACTACAACATTTTTTAGAGTATTTCGTGCTAATCTCAATTCCAGAATGTGGATGAGACAGTGGAGGAACAACAACATCACTAGTTTAATTAGTGAAAATCTTGAAGTGATGTTGGTCTTTGTCATACCTGTGAGTTGCCTTCATGTTTTAATATTTAAAGTTATTGATAAATTTCGGTGGTTTGAATCCGTGTTTGGTATAAGTTTCATTTCTGTCCGATTTTGTTTGATATTCTCGGATCTAAAATCGTTATATGTTTGATTTTTTTCTTGTTTGTTGTTTATCATTTCATGATTATTTTTTCAGTTTGTTTTTATTCATTTAAAAGAATTTAGTACTAATATAGAAGTTTGTTAGTTTAATAACTTGAATCCTTCATCTTGGTAGTAATATTGTTAGATTTAGTTTGAGGTTCAATTGATTATTGAATTTAGTGATGTGAATCTACTTGTTTGTTTTGTTAAAATAGTTTCTGATGTGAATCTGACCATGTTATCTTAATTTTGTTGATTTAAAATTAGTTTCATGTGTTTAATTAATAAATTGTTAGGCTTGAATTGGTTATAGCTGATAGATTTTGTTACAGATTGAAAGGGATAGGGGCATGGTAGTAATTTTCAGTTATTTCGGGGGGTATTTTTGGAATTGAAAATATAAAGAATTGTTTAAAAAATAATGGGGAATATAATTATGTAAAGTAAAAAGAGTGTGGGGAGCATAATGATGTAAAATAAAAGAGTGAGGACTATGGGGTCTATGTTTGACTACTTTTTGCTTTAATCATAAAAGTTAGGAAATAAAAGTAAAAGGAGAGGAATAATAATTAAAGGGTAGAAGAAAGGAGTCTTGGTGGGATTATAAAATAGAAGTCATTTGTCACTTAGAGGGGGAGAACAATCTGTTAAAAAAATTTCAGGGAGAGGAATTTTGGAGATAAAAATTTGAGAACTTAAGAATTCAGTCTCTGAGAATTAAGAACAAAAAGGGAGGTCTTTTCTTTACTGCTGAATATCAGAACTAGTACTGTTACTACTTAACTAGTTATTGCTGAATTTTTTGCTTGTTTTTTTTTTAAAAATCTATTCCTGGGTTCCTCCTGCACTGTTTTGTTACTGGTTTACTACTTTGGTTGCTGAACCTGTTGTTGCTGTATTGTGCTACTGCTGCACTACTGACTTCTTCCTCTTCTTTGCTTTCCAAATACCAGGTACACGACTGTAACACTGGCTATTGTAAGCTGAAAAGTGTAGAAGCATGAATACATATAAAAATGGAAGTTTGAAGTTTTGATTTAACTTTTCTTATTTATATGATTTTATTTTAGAACATTTCTTATACTACTTTTATGTAGATTTCTGCCAGCTTTGTGTAGTTGTACCCTCTGTGTGCTGGCATGATTTGAAGCAGCTAGTTGAGACTGATACCAGATATAGATTTAGAATCCGGTCTTTTGTAAACAGATAAAAGGTGAAAATTCTGGCTTGAAGGCTTGTTGGTATTGCTAGAAAGGCTAAATTTCGGTTGAGATGGTGTCGTCAGGCTTAAGTGGATTGGGACGACATGGCATCACTCGTGGGTGTATGTTGGAAGTGAGCACTTAGTGACGTAAGGACTTCGAGGCAAATCTTAGCACGCTCGAGGATGAATGTTGGTTTTAAGAGGGGAGGAAATAACGACTCGACTGGTTGTTTTGGAAAATTAAGCTCAATTCAGCTGCAAAAGGTTTGGAACAGCTTTGGAATATGAGTATCGACTTGCGCGTAGGGTGGAATTTGGTTTTCGGATGGTTTAGAGTCAAATTGGAAGAAGGAATCTAGTTTTGGGAATTTAGAGCGGTGAAAAGTTGACCGGAATTGGACTTGTGAGTAAATGACCTCAAATGAGTCGTGAATGATCCCAACAGCTTTGTATGGTGATTTTGGACTTAGGCGCACGTCTAGGTTTAGTTTTGGAAGTCCGTAGAGTGAACTGAGGCCTTTCGGCGAAAGTTGAAGTTGGAAAATGAAGAAGTTTGACCCACATTTGACTTTTGTGATATCGGGGTCGGAATGCGATTCCGAGAGTTAGAGAAGCTCCGTTATGTTATTTGGGACTTGTCCGCAAAATTTGGCATCATTCCAAGTTGAATTGATATGTTTCGGCATGAAATTCAATATTTGAAGATCTGAAAGTTCATAAGCTTGAATTTTGGTTAGTTTGTCGCTTCGATGTTGTTTTATGTGATTTTAAATTTCGAGCCAGTCCGTGTTAGGTTATATAAATTGTGTGTGTGATTAGAAGGGGTTCTGGGAGCCTCGGGTGTTTTTTTGATGGGCTACGAATCATTTTCTTCCATTTTTGAACCGCTCAAATTGTTGGTTCTGATATCCTTCTATGCGATCGCGAAGCTTCTCCCCCTATCGCGATGCCTTGCTGAAGACCACCTCAAAATTTCTCTTCCGCATTCACAGTCGTCTCCCGCGTCACGAAGCTTTGTGTATTTCTTCATCGCGTTCGCATTAAGCCTTCCGCGATCGTGAAGGGCTATTTTCCTTTACTTCGCGTTCGTATCTGTTATCCCGCATTCACATAGTGGAAATTAGGACTTGGGGCAGCTGACACCTTTCCGCTTCGTATTCGCATGAGCTCCTACGTGATTGCATAAGCCACCATCTCATTTCCCTTCGGATTCGCATCCCTCTTCACGTGAACGCGATGTACATTTCTGGGCCTTCTCGAATTTCCTCTACGCGATCGCGACCATTGCTCAGCGATCGCGATGAACAAATCACTGGGCATATACATTAAATCCCAAACTCGAGGGTTTCACCATCTTTATCACATTTTGACTTCTAGAGCTTGGTTCTTGGCAATTTTTGAAGGGATTTTCGCTTGGGTAAGTGCGTCTCAGTCGATTTAGACCAATTTCCATGAATCTCCCCTTAATTGCATCCTTTAGTTTCATATTTTGAATTAAAAATGGGTAAAACTTCATAGACCAAATTATTGCGTTTTGAGGGGGTGTTTGACCTCCGATTTGAGAAATTTTTATATGATTAGACTCGTAAGAGTACGAGGGTTTTGAAAATATTAAATTCATCCAATTCCGAGACGTTGGCTTGAGGGGTAGTTTGGTCATTTTGCCTAATTTCACGTTTTAGCTTTGACTTAAATAGTAGAATCCGTTGCCTGAGATTTTATTTACAACGTGCAATTGAATTGAATAGATTTGGGCAATTTGGAGTCGAGTACTCGTGGCAAGAACGTGGTTGCTAGTTGAGTTTAGACTGTTCGAGGTAAGTATCTTGCCTAACCTTGTATGGGGACTTCCCCTTAGGATTTGAGTCATCTTAGTTAATCGTATTCCTTGTAGGCAAAGTGAAGAGTGCATGCTCGGATTTATTTGTGGAAATTTGTCCCTTTTAGGCCCTTAGATCCTTGTAATCATCGAAAATGAAGTTGTTCTCGATACGATTGAGTTTTGTTATTAGTTTCACCTCTACATGTCTTACTGGGAATTAGTTTGCGATTTTTGGTTTATTATTGTTGCCTAATTGACTTTTACTTGTTTAACTGTAGACATTTACCCTTCTATAGTCAAGAAAGCATTATATCTATCTCTCGTGTAATTAGTTGGTCTTAATTGGAAAGAAGTTAAATATCCTAAGTTTAGTTGACATTTCCTTAATTGTAATTATTTGATTCATGTTAATTTCCTTGTTGTTGAACTGAGTATTATGGAATCGTTGTTTCGTATTATTTCTCCCTTGTTGATTTGTACTTATTGTGCTTAGTATTTTCTCTGTTATGGTTATTCCTTATGAGTCAGTTGTAATGTCTTTTGGTAAACGGAAATACCTGAGTTAATTCTCTTGCTTTGTTCCTATATATATTGTCATTTGTTGTGTTGTACTTGAGACTGTGATGCACGGGGTTTCTGCCGTACGGTTGTTGATACTGTGATGCATGAAGTTTCTGTCGTGCAGCTATTGGTGCTGTGATGCACGAGGTCTCTGCCGTGCGATTGTTGTTGAATGGTTGCACGAGGTCTTTACCATGCTATTGTTGCTATTGATGTTTTGCACATTCGGCGTAATAAGGCGAGATATGTTATATGCTTATAAGTGGGTTGCACATGTGGCGAAATAAGGTGGGAACATTGTGATGCACGTGTGGCAAAATATGGCAGTGCTTATTATATATTATTTGCACACGCGGTGAAATAAGGTAGGCTATGTCAGGGGTTGATTGTAAAGAATTGTGATGGCCTGAGGAGGCATTCCTATTTGTTTAATATTGTGATTGTGGTTGCTTATCTATATGAGCTTTACAGCTTGCAAGTTCTGAGGAAACATCGTACGTGCGGTCCGTTCTCCTTTTCATGTTTATTAGTTGGTATAATTCTTGTTAAAAACACTTGCACAAGCATACACATAGTTTTGGAACCCCATTAGAGGTGAATTCCTTCCAATTTTGCTAAGGGTGGAAATGCACCCTTGTTCATCCATTATACATGTGAGGGTGACCCTAGTTAGCCAGTTAGTTGTCAGCATGACCGTGAGATTGATGGGGCATAGGATGCCAAGTGTTAGATTTCCGATGCTGGATTTTCGTGAGTTGTAGTTGTCCGAGATCTTTGGTAAAATTGTGGAAGCAGTTGAATAGGACCTTATGTGAATATCATCGTGGGGTATGAGTTATTGACTTGTTTTTTTCCCCTTGTTGTGTTGTGACCTTAGGATATGGATTGTGATTTTGCCGTTATTACATATCATCATTTATTAATTCTCGTTGTTACTTGTTGTTCTTTTTCCTTATTGTGAATTGTAGCATTATTGGTCATTTCATGCAGTCTTTACCTATTTATATATCATTTCCGTGATTCCTATGATTATATTGTTTATTTGACCGGTTGGTGTCTTGACTGTTCCTTGTCACTACTCCACCGAGGTTAGTCTTGTACTTACTAGGTACCGCCGTGATGTGCTCATGCTACTCTTCTGCACATTTTTGTTGTGCAGATACATGTACTCCCACTTAGTTCTATTAGCCTTGGAAGGAGGCGTATCGGTAGAGACTTCGAGGTATATCTGCTACGTCCGCAGACCGAGGAGGTCCCTTTCTGGCTTTCTGAAATAAGTATAGCTCCTTTAGTTTTCCTTTGTATAGACATTCTTGAATGAGAGCCTTTTATGTATCCCTTAGCTTGTGATTTGTGAGATTACGGGTTTTGAGAATTTTTGTTAGCTTCGAAAGTTGTTATTGTATGTGCCGAGCGGCACCTTAAATACATGTTTATTTTACTATATTAGTTTTAATCATTCTTTTCCAATTTATGGTTATCTTCCGCATTGTTAGGGTTACCTAGTCGTAGGGATTAGGTGTCATCACGAGATGTTGACGAAGGGCGAACTGGGGTCGTGACAACTAGAAACCCTGGAGGAGTCACACACTGGTAAAGAATATGGAAACTTTTCATTGCAAGATGGTTGTCTACTATTCAATATCTTTTGAAGGCCAATTTACGAAGTATATGATACCTCTTATTTCTTTGGTGCTAAGATGTTGAAGGAATAGCCTGTAGAGGAGCTATCACTAAGGTACTTAATAATACAGTTTAGACTTGGATATGCATGTCCGAAATGTCTGTCTTATATATTTAGAACTTTGGTAGCATGTTTGGCAGAACATTAAAGGCTTAAGATTGTAATGTACTTGTTATTTAAAGATTATATATTAGAAACAGTTTGTAGGTTTGCAGAACTTCGTAGACATTCTATTATTGGTAATAGTTTGCTATTTTGATATTTGAATGGAGGGAAAAATACTTGTGCTACGTGGAACAGTTGGGTGACAACTAGCACTAGTTTAGTAGCGCAACAACTGAGTAAAAGCTCCATGATCACAGTATGGTCAGTTAGAGACAGATGAAATACCCTTCCAAAAGTTGAATTTCAAGGCTAAGAATCATGTTTTAATATTTTTGAGTGACCAAGAGCTGAGGGTTTTTCTTCTTCTAAATAAAGCCATGAATGAACCTCATTCCCGTTGTTGACTGCTTGGGTTAAGTTTTATTTGAGGTTCAATTTTCAGTTGGTCATCTCTTCATTCACAAAATATTACTTTAAATTCTCGTGAAAATGTTCTACGTAAATAACCTCTCTACCTTCAAGGAAGGGGTTCGTTGTTGTTCTTCTCGTGAAGATGTTTTATGTAAATAGCCTCTCTACCTTTAAGGTAGGGGTTTGTTGTTGTTCTTCTCGTGAAGATGTTCTTGTCGGGAAAAACATGTTGTTAAGTTAGTATTAAGGCTGTATCCGGTTCCGGTTCTGGGTCTATTTGGGTCTGCGGTTCCGGTTCTGGCGGTTCCAGACTCGGAACCGCTACCATCCGGTTCCGGGTACCATCCGGTTCCGATTCTGGCGGTTCCTGTTCCGGCGGTTCTGAATTTTTTTTTTAAATTAATATCTTGTATAGTAGTCATTCGTATATTCTAGAATATATTTTATATGGTGTACTATGTTATTAGTATAGTATATATTGTGTTTGGTAATTAGTATATATTGTGTATAAGTGGTGCATATTTTGTATATAAGTAGTATATATTGTATTTAAGTAGTATATATTGTATATAAGTAGTGTATATTGTGTTGTAGTTAGTAATTAGTATAAATTGTATATAAGTAGTATATATTGATAAAAGAATGTTGTCATTAGTATATTGTGTTGTATGTTATATATTGTATGTTATATAAATATTCAAGGATTGATATAGAAGTAAAGACAAAGAAATATTGAGACAAAAGATATTCAAGAATATGATAAAGAGCATATTTATTGACCAAAATGGCATATCTTTCTTAGTCTTCCTTCCCCCAATGGAATGAGCACAACATGGTACTAATACCACCATTAAAAGGAAAAAAACTAAAAGAAGACGTGCCAATGTATAAGTTACATCATAATTTATGCATTATTTCTAACAAATCTCATAAAACCTTCAAGGTTTGGAGGTGGTTGTGTTGGCGGTGGTGGAAATGAAGCTTGTTCATCACCACTTCCGGGTGAAGTTGCTTCTTGAGCAAGTTCTGCTATCATTTCTTCATAGCACTCATCTATTTCTGGTTGTGATTCAGCTAGGCCAAAGTTCATTCTTTCTGCGCGGATCCAATCTCGAAAAAGCACTGATTATTCCAAGCTGTCCCGCATCGATGCTCTGTGATCACCTATTTGTAGTCTTGCTTGACTAAAAGCGCTCTCCGATGCAACAGTTGACGCTTGAATCGACAGAATATCCCGAGCCATCCTTGCAAGAACGGGAAAATGCTTTTCCCTTGTCTTCCACCAATCCAAAAGGTCGAAAGAGCCGTCTGGATTCTCATTCTCTAGTCCCTACGACAAAGAAACTTGAAGCTCATTTAGATGGGAAATTCCACCTTGTCTGGCAAGGTTTAGGAACCTTTCTTTCTCTAAGGCCATATTCGTCACACTTTTTAAAATATTCTCTAAGTCTACTTCTACGGTTTGAATAAAATAGCCAATTAAGAGCCATTTTAACCTTTTCAATTTCTAAGTTTAATATTCTCATACCATCACCAACAATTAAATGATAAATATGACATATACATCTAACATGGAAAATATTAGTAAAAGCAGGGTTAAGTGTTCTAGTTAGCATACCTATTGCACTAGTGTTGCTAGAAGCGTTATCCATAGAAATTGACATTATTTTATCACTAAAACAAAAATATCTGCATACATCTGAAACAGTGTTAGCAATAAACCTATCCGTGTGCCGTGAATTAATTATCCTATATGCAATAATGCGTTTTTGCATAATCCAGTCTTCGTCTATCCAATGACTGGTTACAGTTAGATAATCACAATCATTATTACTTCTACCAATATCAGTTGTAATAGGCATACGATTAGTTATATGGGTAAATAAATAGCGCAAGTATTGTTCATATTCATGCTTGTAGTTATAAATATTGGCCTTAACTGTGGCGCGAGGCCAACCTTTATACGTAGAATTAAATACTCTTCTAATATAATGAATCCATGCAGGATTAGAAGCAAAAGAATAGGGCAAACACGTAACAGTAATCATTTTAGCTAATTCTTCACGATTCTTATTTGGATCGTAATATAATATACCTCCGGTGACTGTGTTTATTCCGGGTTGAACTAGATTTGAACCAGTACTTGGGTTAGCTGTAGAATCAGCACTTGTCCTCCCCTCTTGTTGCGCTTTCAATTGCAAATATCTAGCCTTATCGCTAGGGTGTAATCTTATATGCTTAACTAAACTACCCGTGCCGCTGATCTCCAGTATACCTATGAACAAGTAATTTCCCACAAGATTTACACTTTGCCTTATCTTGTTCTCTTAGTTGAATAAAAAATTGCCAAACTAATGATGTTTCTGTACGTTTAGGAGGTTGTCTACTAAAAGTGGGAGTTTGTACGGGTGGGTGTGCCGGTTCATCACCTAAGTTATGAGCAGGACTAGTAGGTGTATCATCTAAATCTACTGGAGCTTGGGTTTCATCATCATCATCATCCTCATTTCCCTCTAAGATAGGTGCATTAGGATAAAGAGCATTCATAATATCATCGTCTATTCTATCACCAACTGCTACATCATGTAGAAAATCAATATCGCTAAATTGAAAACACGGGTGATCACTATCAAGGATTCCGAAGGGTTCATTAGGATTTCTAGGTTGGCTACTACTTTGAACTTGCTTATCTTTTCTAGGTCGGGGAGCCGGGGGAAGGGTAGTATTTTGGCCACTACTTTCACCGGTTTTAGCTTTTCCTTTACCGAATATTTTTTTCAACAAAAATGCCATAATAATTATAATTAAGCAAACTAACAACACATAAAAATATTCTTAGCACGTAAGAGTTGAAACGAGTTTACCGGATTAACGAACAACTTCTTGAAAATTGAAAATCGTTGATATTGAACACTTGAAAACTTCAATTCAACAACTTCACAATGTTTCACGAATTTGCAACAATAAATTAAGCACTTGAACTAGAAAGATTGAAAGGGAGCTTGAGAGAGATTGAGAGATATTGATGAATTGGTGAATAAAAATGAATGGATGAGGGGGTATTTATAGTTGAGAAATGGGAAATAGTGTAATTATATAAAGTTTGGGGGCCAAATGACTATTTTTTAAACTTCCAAACGGCTACTTTTGAAAAAGAGCCGTTTGGAAATTATTTTAAAAAAAAAAAATTTTTTTTTTGAAAAATTACCGTTACAGAACCGCCGGAACCGTTTGGAACCGCCAGAACCGTCCGGTTCCGGTTCTGGCGGTTCCAACGGGTAGAACTGCCCCGCCACACTTCCCGGGAACCGCCAGAACCGGGCCGCCGGAACCGGCAGAACCGCCAGGGCCGCGGTTCCGGTCCGGTTCCGGTTCGGAACCGCCCCATTTACGGCCTTAGTTAGTATTAACCAGGGTAAATGTTACAGTAGGCTAATGCCGTTCAGGATAAGGGTAGTGGTCATATGCTTAGGTTGCTAAGAGGGATTCTTACCTTGGCTTGTAACGACAGTATATGATTTTCATCCTCTAAAACTTATGTATGCTTGTGGTGACACGACTCTCCTGTGTGTCTTAACTGTGTTTTACGTCATTCTCCTATCTCAAATTGGTGAAAGTAGTTGAAAAGCTATCCTGTAGAATCCTTAGTTCTAATTCCTGGCGACCAACTTGCAATATTACTATGCACATGTTGCTGATAGATATTTTTCTTTTGATTGTTTGGAGCTCTGTAACACTACAAGATGTTATAATGATGTTTTATGATTTGATAAATAACCTCCCTTATATCTTCTTCCTTTTAATAAGTACTCTGATTACTAACTTTTCATGGAGTACACTATTTGATATAACTGTGCTCTTAGATTGTAGGAAGATAATATCTTCTTATGCTCGTTTCAACCTTGTTTTGTCTTTTGCCTTTTGTGAGAATATTTTGGTACCATTACCTTTGAATTATTAAAGAACAGCCTGACACATTACAACAAAAAATAAATGGAGGCAATAGAACTCACATGAACAGTGCAACATGTAGAAACATTTGACATGTTGTGCTCTTTTCATTTAATTAACCCATATCAGAGAAATCTTGAAATTCATATTGTTTAGAAAGAGAGAACTAAAGATGAAATATGAAAGCTTTTAAAATCTGCTTTTGTGAAGTTTGTTTGCCACCGATGGAAATTGGTGTTAAAACTTATTGCCATTTTTGAGAAATCTGTTTATTTTAGGGTTTATGACTAAAAGTGTCCCCTTTCTACATTTACATTAAGGCAGATAGCTATAAATGTGTATATATGATGGACCAAAATAGACCAACTCTAATACACTAACCGTCATTTTGATCGTTTTCTCTTGTTGCTTTTCAGCTAATAAATATATACTATGATTTGTTTAGAGTATGAGTTTGTAACATCAAATGTCTTATTTGTACAAACCATTTAACAGTGTGTGATGCTTGAATTTATATCTTCGTGTAAAGGATTAGCTGCTAAATATCATGACATATTAAAGCATTTACCACATTTCATGTGGTTAAGGGAAATACTAGCTTTCCAGCTATCTCTAAGTTGATTGTAACTTCCTTTTAGAGATGAATAAAATGCTTAAAATTTTGTTTTTTCTCAAAAAAAATAAAATCATATCAGCTTGTAGTGTTGCAAATAACAATATCACTTGCCAAACTGGGAACCTATTTAAGGTTCGTAAAAATGAATAATTGTAGTCTTAATGTGATAAGAGGAGTTGTGAGTTCGAGTCTCCCCAAGTGCAAGGTTGAAAGTTTTGGAGGGAAGGATGTCGAGGGTTTATTTGAAAACAACCTCTGTACTCCAGGGTAGGCGTAAGGTCTACGTACATACTACCTTTTCCAAACCCACTAAGTGAGATTATACTGGATTGTTATTGTAGTCTTTAACGTAATATATTAGTATTACAGTACTGTAAACAGAGACTTTAAATACAATTAGAGTTGCATAGCAGCTTGGTTCCAATATCAAATGAAACTACAGTATATATAAATGAACTAATTTGACCAACTTTTATATTAGACAAACAAGATTACGGCCTGCTTGTTGTTTTGACTAGTGAACTTACGGAGGAACTTGACTTAGGCAGGCTTTTCCTTAAGGAGATTGAATGCCATAGGAGATTCGCTGTGGGAAATCTATTTAGATTAGGGTTTAGCTTTTCCTTTAGGAGAATGACTAAAGTAGGACACTTCAGTATCAAAATTGGTTTTTTTACTTCGGTAGCTGAAGTTCGGAAAAAGTCGTTCGCAAGAATTTCAAAACACACTGCAATTATGATGATCGTCAAGATTTTGCACAAATTCTGATAGATTACTAGAACTTTTCAGCATTGTGGCTGAAAATTTTGGTGATCATAGTTTATGGTGCTTCAATATTCTGGCAGGTACTTCAAATTTCTAGCAAACATGTTTTAAATTTTGATTTTGGGTTATTTTCCCAAAACTTTTCCTAAAAGGGTCAAAATATAAATCGGAAAAGGGTCAGAACTGCCCCTAACGTATTGACGTCAGTTTAAAAATGCCCTCCGCTAACCTATTTTGAAAAAAATGCCCCTACCGTTAAAGTTCTGGCATATTTGTGCCCCTAATGTATTGACTCCAGTTTAAAAATGGCCCTACCGTTAACCTATTTTGAAAAAAATGCCCTTACCATTTTAAATATAAGTACAGTCAGTTGTTAGACTTAGGGGCATGCCACATTTTTAACGTTAGGGGCATTTTCTTCGAAATAGGTTAACGGAGAGCATTTTTAACCTGGAGTCAATACGTTAGGGGCAGTTCTGACCCTTTTCCCAATATAAATAGTGGTTTTAAAAAGTCCATCCAGTCTAATTTTCAGTTTTTCTTTTCTTCATTTGCATATTCTATCCTGATTTAGTTATGTATCACACTTTTTTTTAGTTTGCCCCGAAAAGAATAATGCATTTTTATTTTGAAATATTCCTATTTTACACGTTTTATTTTCACACAAATATCTTTGGCTTATATTAGATCACAAGTTTCTACAATTTTTCTTTTCTAGATTATGTGTCAAGTAAAATAATCCCATATAAAATAAAATGGATTACTTTCTCCCTTTTCTTATGTTGTGTGGGTCAAAATCGAACCAACGGAATCTTGTCTAAGATAGGATAACTAAGAGTCGGTTAGATCGAGGTCATGCTTAAGAAGGAACCTATTGCAAGCTAAGTGGCTAGGGTCGAGGTCAAGTACTCAGATCAGCCCAAACGACTAGTTTAGTAATAAGATATTTTAGAGGAATATTCTACAGAATATTCTCGGTAAGTGATATGTCCTATATAAGTAGAAATAGAGAGAGAAGAAATGGGTATGTAATATTCTATACGATAAACTTTCTCTTGAAAATGTGACTCTCAGATAAATAATGAATATTGTCTTTACAAAAAGATTCGATTTCTTGTTGGTTCCACGCTCATGTCAGGCCCGAGAAAGCTTTCTATGTTTCAATATTTGTTTGTCTTCCATCGTTATCACAGTGAGAATCATCCACCTCTTTGAATATTTGGGTGAATCATTCTCTCTATTACGTTTTTTGCCATTTAATATATTTATTGCTTATTAAGTGCAATTTTACATTTATGTCTTCCATCATTAAGTGCAATTTTACATTATTCATATCTACCAAATTCAGATCTAGCATTTATTATGTTTAACTAGGATTTACCCATTATCATCTTATTTAATTCGGTTAACGAAAAGGCTTAACGCTTTTTGGTTAAACAATTTGGCGCTGTGTGTGGATATTTTCTAGTCAAAGCCGTAGTTTTTCTAGATCTAAAAAAAACAAGCACAAACATTTCTTTTTCCTACTTGTACAACCAAAGATGGCAGGTAATGGAGAGGAAAGATCGAAATAAGTGGCATGCCTTACTGCTTACCTCCTAAACACCATCAATGAGGTTAATTGAAAAGACGAGGAGAACATGACACCAAACTCTTCACCTAGGTGAAGTGGTTCACCTCTTCCTTGTGGTAGCATTACCACTTCCCATGGAAAATAATCCTCTACATCCACAATGGAAGAACAGGCACCAGCAGTAAAAAGCTAGTGGAAGCATGTCTAACAAATACGCTAACCAGCATACTCGACAAACCTGCCCAAAGAGCGAGCATGGAAGATGCACAAGTCGACATCACCACAACATCCATTGAGCAAAACGTCCCTCCTCCTTCAACATGTATCACTCACATTGTTAATGATATAGGTAATGACACCCTTACAGCTATTCTAAGAAAAATGAAGGAGATGGAGAATGAGACAAAGTACTTCGCGACCAAATAAGGGAGCACTAGGAAAGGGTAGATGATATACCAGGCGCCCAAAAGCTTCTACAAAAACGAGACGCCACCCGATTTGTAGAACAACCGTACAACAACGAGGCCGCACCCCATGCTCCAGCTAAAACATTCAAAATGCCACCATACTTGAAGATATATGATGTCACTTCAGGTTTGTATTGTTGTTATATGGTATTTCCGCTTCAGCGGAAATGGACCACAGAAGCGGTTCCGCAGAAACGGGTAGGGGAGTGCAATAGCAATTTTGGTTTGGGTTGTGAAGTTTCGGAGAAGCGGAACTTGGTCCGGATTAGCGATTCTGCAGGAGCGAGCTTTTGGCCGCAAAAGCGGACTTGGGGATCCGTGAAGAGTGTTTTTTTGTTGTAGAGGCGGTCGTGGTGGAGTTAAGTGAAAATGGCAGAAGCAGAAGTGATACCGCAAAAGCGGTTATGGGAAGCGCAGAAGCGAAAACTGGATTATGTTTAATGAACAGTGACTTTGTAATTTTGAAAGAGAACAAACACTTTGGACTTCGGACTAAGAGGGTTTTTGATCAATTTTGAAGAGAGTTTCGAGGTATAATCATTAGGTATGAATTTTTGGAATTAGATTATGATATTATGGTGTAAAATTGGGGATACACACTGAAAATTCAAGGAATATAAGTGTAAAATGGAGGTTAGGGCTTGAAATTTAAGAGAGTTTAAATTTGGGATTTGAAAGGATATTTGAACTCCTATTTTGGTAAATTTGATATATACAGACTTGTGGCGAGACGAGGAGTCTGTTGATGTGAATTTTGTAATTTTTTGAGAAGTGGGCATGGGGCTCGGGTTTTGCCAACTTCGTATTTTTTGGTATTTTTCGATTCTTTTTTATTGTGTTATGTTTCTTTGGCACATTGTAATGTATTCTCTGTGGTTTTCTCCAGATTCAATGCGCGAGGAGGTCGATTAGAGAGGAAAGGTCATTGCAAGCTAGTCTTCGACCGACTAGAGGTGAGTAATAGATGTAGATGATGACCTGAGGGTTTGAAACCCCGGTATATCACACTCTGACGCTATATTGAGGTGACAAATACACTCTATGACGAGTGTGGGGTCGTTTGTGTTTGGGGATTATGGCTTAGTCTGCTCTGAGTGGTGTCCAAGCTGTGCATTGGACTATAGACAGATTAGTAAACATCCTACCTGGATTGTTATGATATATTTGGCCTGCGTGCCGACTATTTGAATCCCTTGGGGATTATTATCACTGCTTCCATGATATTAGCACGCTATATGATTTCAGTCCTGAGTTTTAACACTGTTTCGAAATGCTTAGTCACATTCCTAATGTTTTAAAGACTTAAACTATAATTTCCTAATAATTGGAACAAAGAACTATAGTTTGACTTTACTGTATAACTCACATGCATATTCTGGATTGAGTGTGGATCGGGCTGCACACCGCAGCAATGATACGATGATATTGCGCTTGGGCTATAGGAGCCCCTCTAGATTCTGAACCCCCACAGTGAACGCGGGTACCCAAATGGATCGGGTTGCATGGCGCAGCAGTCATGTGCATTACATTGCATTTAGGCTTTGATGTTTATCTGATTTATCTGATTACATTTTGTTTCCATTTCACCGTTAATCATGCTAACTTGTTACTTATAGCTTTAAATTGTTGTATTTTTGTGGATTTTGATCTTCGGTCATTATATATGCTTATTCCTTACTGAGTTGGAATTACTCACTTTACTCCATACACCATGTGTGCATATTCAGGTGCGTCGGGAGTTTTGTTGAGCGGTTTAGTGTCTTTCAGAGTTACTCGGAGTTGTCGAGGTAGTTGCCTGACGTCTGCAGAAACCCACTTCTCCCCCTATCCATTTATCTTTCCGCATTCTAGACTTATGTATTTTGAGGATTTATTGCTCATTTGTGTTTAGAGGCTCTAAACTCGTGACCCCAAATCTTTTTGGGAGTTGTTTGACAGTTATTCAGGTTTTGCCGTGTTGCTTTCTATTTACTTTCGGATTGTGACTCTTGTTAACTACTAAATTCACTTAATCAACTGGTAATGAGACTTTTTATTTGGGTTGAGAGTGTTCAAATGGTCGGGCTTGCCTATCATTCATGTTGGGCGCCATCACGACCGGGATTGGGGTCATGACATGTTAGTATCAGAGCCTAGGTTACTAGGCTTCGCGAGTCATGATCCAGTTTAGTAGAGTCTCGTGGATCGGTACGGAGACGTCTATATTTATCCTCGAGAGGCTGCAGAACCTTTAGGTAACACTTCACATTCTTGAAGCTCTTTTCGTGCGGCCTTGTTGATATGCGAAATGAACTTCTGTATTCTATTCTCTCGCAGATGGCGAGAATTCGTGCTACCGGACGTGACAGACGACCACCACCGCTAGAGGTCGTGGGAGTGGTCGTGGTCGAGGCAGACCAGCAAGGGCAGCACCTGCAGTTTCGGTTCAGGACCAGTCTCCAGTTGTAGATGCTCCAGCAGCACCTGTTCAGGCACCGACAGTGCCCATTGTGATTCCTGGTCTCCATGAGGCTTTAGCTCAGATTATACCATCTGCACAAGCCTGGTTCAGGCAGTATTAGCCACTACTACAACAACTACTTCTCAGACCAGGGGTGGTCAACAGACCCCCGCTGCTCACACACCCGAGCAGGGTGTTCAGGGATTGCAGACACCAAGAGCAGCCCCAGTTGTGCCAGTCATACCAGCTCCAGATTTTGTGGTTCCAGCTATGCCAGACGACGAGCAGCGTCTACTAGAGAGCTTCGGTAGGCTCCAGTCTCCGGCATTCAGTGGTACTGAGGGCGAGGATGCGCAGGGACTTTTAAACAAGTGTTAGCGTATGCTTCGCACAACAGGGATTTAGGTGTCGAGTGGAGGGGCTTTTACTACCTTCTATGTGACGACCCAAAGGATCATCACCGTAATTCTTCCTTTTCCGTGCTTCCGAGGCATTGAATACCTCATGTTTAGTTGCCTCAATTTGCGTGCACAGTCTAAACATGAAGCCGTAAAGCTTCTATGATTGAAATATGTGAAATATGTGAAATATGTGAAAAGATTAAAGAATTTTGATATTAATATTGTTAAAGTTGACTTCAATCAACATATTGGATAAACAGACCCAGACCCGTGATGTGACGGTTCCAGAGTGTCTGTAATAAACTATAGGACTAAGGCATATTTTCGAAATCGAAATTCGAGGTCCTGAGCCCGAGTAAAGAATTTTTAAAAGTAATTATTTTTCTGAAAATGATATGAAATCTTGAAATGATAATGAATTAGAAAATATAGGTATGGGGCTCGTATTTTAGTTCCGGAAGCCGGTATAGGTCTTAAATATGCGTTAAGCACATTATGTGAAATTTGGCCAAAATCGGACGTCGTTTAGCATGTTTCGGACCTAATTATCTAAAGTTAGAAGTTTGAGAAGCTTGAAATGTAAATGATGATTTTGAGGCTTGATTCAGTGACGATGATATTATTTTGGCGATCTGATCGCATAAGTAAGTTCGTATGGTATTTTCGAGATTATATGTATATTTGGTTTGGAGCCCTGAGGGCTCGGGTAAGTTTTTTGTGGGGCCTGGGAGGTTTTAGACTTAAAAATAGCAGGTTCAGGAGTTGCAGGCCTCAGTGCGGCCGCGTTCATTCCCGTGCGGTCCGCTCTGGAAGCTACGCGGCCGCGGTGTCTTTTGTGCGGTCCTTATGGTAGGGTTCAGTGATGAGTGGTGATTTTACCACTCATTCTAGCCTCATTTCCTTAGTTTTTATGTCTTTTTAAGTATAAAATGAGGTAGTTTATATTGGTTATTGTGAGATTTTCAGGTACATGATGCTATGAAGTGGTTTGCATTGAAGTGAAGTGGAATTGAGAAAAAATGAGGTGAAACCATAAAAAAAAAATCCCCAGTCATTTACGCTTCTGCAGATCCTTAGTCGCAGGTGCGACCTCCGCTCCTGCGGTTATTTGACCGCCTATGCGGAACTGGAGGAATAGGAAGGAACTGCTTCAACGGTTGAAAACTCGCTTTTGCGGGACCGTAGAAGAGGTCAGATATCCGCTTAAACGACCACTGCCGTACATGAAGAGTTCCGCTTTTGCGGTTGGTTTTCCACTTCTGCGAAACCGCATCAGGGGTTACATTGCCGCAGAAGCGGAAGTTTCCGCAGAAGCGGAAGCTCTGCATCAGGCCTGGGCAAATTTGGCATTTCACATTTTCTCTCCCCAAATAATTTTTATACTCGTCCAAGAAGACTTTTGGAATATCTTTGGCTTATTTTCAGTTTCTTAGACTAGAAAGAACAAGTTTTGGAGCTAGGGTTCTTGCACAAACACACTGGTCTTGAAGATTGAGCTAGTGGTTGAGATTTTCTTACCTATTTATGTTGCGTTCTTCATTCCCTTGTATTGAATATCTAAGTGTGTAATATTTTATCCAACACTTGAATCTTGTTTATGGGAATATGCATAAGTGTGGATTTTATACCTTGTTGTGCTTATGTATTGAATGATTTTTCTACATTTATGAAGTGAGTTGTTATTTCTTTAATTATTCTTGTTCTTTAATGTTTCCAAAGGGATTATCTAACCCTAGGAATCGCCCATTAACTTCGAATTAATTTTGGAAAGAATAGTTTGGGCTTGGGAAAGATTAATTAACAAGAACTTGAGGCGTTAACCCTCATTTTATAGATTCTACCTAGGATAGGATTGAACTACTTGTAGCCTTCCGGGTGTGCTTAATTTCAAATTGTGATTTGGGATAATTCAATTAGGGAGTCCACTTAGTCTTCGAAAGAAGCTAATTAAGAATTATTATCCGTGGCTAATTAACATAAACTCGCTCATATTTGGAAAATCGTGAAATACATTGGATCGTTACTTGAAGTGTAATTCCCGATGCTTTCATACTTGTAGCCATTGATCATTTTACTTGCTTTCTATGTTAGTTTACATTTTTCCATTTTAGATATAAAAACAATTTTCAACCCAAAATTCTTATTGTTTGGCACTGCACGACTAGCGATAATTCTCTTACATTCCCGATCGCCTACACATTGTTCTCTGTGGGATTCGACCTCGACTCATAGTTGGGTAATTATATTGCTGCGACCGTATCTATTGCTTTTTAGCGGTGGATTTGGATGTCACCAAAATTGGTGCCGTTACCGGGGAACAATTTGGCGTAATTTAGGTTGTTTGAGAAATAAGCGGAAGTGCTTTGATCCAAACTTGTGAATACTTGTGTAATTATTCTTCTTACCTTGGGTATATTTTTCTTGTTAGTTTCTTGTTTATTTTATCATTCTTGAAAAATGAATCATATAATGATAATTGGTCGTATGAGAGTTGTTTATATTTTGACGACCCTTGTCCTTATTGTGGTGGACCACACTCATGGCAACATTAATTAAATTCTCCCGGGGGTGGATTGTGCGCTCAATCTCAACCCCAAGGTTAGAGTATTTGTGATAAGTGTGGTTGCCAAAATGGTTTAGGATTATTGTGCATATTTGTCCTTCCCTTCCCCAATCCCCTACTATGATGAGTTTGCTTCTTGTGATGAAAATTATAGGGCTATGGGAATTGAAGAAGTTGATCATGGCAAAAATGGAGAGTTCAAACTCATGTTGGAGTGTCTACTTAAAGAAGGAAAAAAGGAACAAAATGCCTTGGAAAATCTTTTGGAGACTAGTCTCCAAAATGATTTAGCATTTCAACGATTGCACTCACAAAGAAGGAAATGACCGAAGCCTCAAGGGCTAAAAAAGCCTTGGAAGTAATTGAAAACCAAGAACCTCTCTTGGAGTTTGAGAATGAAAATCCTTCCTTGGCACTTGATCAAAAACAAGAAGAACTCCCAAATGCTCAAGATGAGAAAATAATGCTCATGTTGGAGACCATTCTTGAAAATGAGGAGAAGAACAACTTTGCACTCGAGGAATTGAAAAAAAGCTTGGCATACAATGATGAATACATCCACACTTTGGAAGACAAATTGCAAAAACTGGTTGAGGTTCACTATGCCCAACTACTTGAGTGTGTGGAAGAAAGCCAAGAAGAGTCTAATTCCGAGGAAGAAAGTGAGCTTTACTTTGAGGAGTCAAGAATTTAAAATCTGCCAACCGACCCAATGAGTGTTATTGATGCCAACAAACATATGGAATTGGAGTCAACCGGTGTAAATGAAAATGAGGTTGATGTTGACTCTAATCCGGGGGAAAAGGAGGATGTCAAGAATGAAGAATTGCAATGTGAAGGCTTGAAATCACATTCCAAGCATTTTTCAACGTTGGAATTGTGTGGTGACACGGAAGTTGAACCTCATGAATCAATGAAGGAGTGCGAGGAGGAAAAAATCAAGCCATACATTTTACAGTTTGAGGAGACAAGGAATCAAAACGACATCCGTCACTTGAAAGCCAAGAAGTGCAAAATGAAGATTTTAAGCATTGGCTCGAACATCACGTTACCACCCCCCATTGCTCGTGGTCACAAACTTGATTCCAAGATAGGTGCCCAATTCATATCATCCAAGTGGCGAGAAAAGTGGTAATGTTGTTTGCGTCGTGCCACGACGTTAAATGCGGCACTTCGTGGGAGGCAACCCATCGTTCTTCAAGTTTTTCATCATTTTTGAAATTTTATTTTTTGGAATAGCTTAGAATATTATTTTTGACTAATCTGCCAAGTTTTAGATTTTTTTGGAGATGACTTGAGCAGGTCTGTGTGACCCGGATGGAAAAATCTTGTAGCTGCTGGAACTATGTAGACAATCTCTGCTAAAATCGCTTCTGCGGTATTTTGACCGCATCTGCGGTACCACAGAAGCGAAAATTTGATTGCAAATGCGGCCTCAATCACAGAAGCAGCCAGCTGGTCGCGTACGCGGAAATGTGGAAGCGGCTATAAAATTGCTGAAGCACAATTTACCCAGGTTTGACAGAGCAAAAGAAGTTTAAACGGGTCATTTGCCATAAATCAAAAATCCCTGCTCCCCACTACACTAACTCCCCAAAAAGAAAGAGTCATAAAAAATTCCTCCAGCTTGCTCAATATAAATTCTTTCCATTTCCCGAATTCAGGTATTGTCTTCTCAATGTCTCCTCTTCTCAATCTTTATCTCTCACTTCTCATTCCCTATTTGCAACATAATTTTTTGTTCATTTATTTGGTTTCATATCTTTTCTTCCTCATCTTTTATTTTTGTTTTTAATTCTTGTTGCTAATCTTAGAAAGTGAGGGTTTGGTTGAATGTGAATGTGTGTGCTGAGTAAATTGAACGAAATTGGGGGAAGTCTTGAGTACCCCATTGTTGTGAAAGAAGGTTCATCTTCACTCGCGCGCAATGTGTTAAACACAATGTGTGAGTGAAAATCTTGTGCGAAGTGGCACAAATTTAGTCTCAATTGAATCATGTGCTATTAAAATGCTAAACTTTTCTATTTTGGGTGCCAAAGTTTTTATTGTAGTTGAAAAAGAACGAAAAATGATTGGCAATGTAATTTGTGAAGAAGACTGAAAAAATCCGCATAAGCGGAACTTTTGCCGCGGAAGCGAGACCGCTTTTGCGGTAAAAAGACCGCTAAAGCGAGAAAAAAATAGGACCGCAGAAGCGGCTGGTTGACCGCAAAAGAAGAACCTCCTCTGCGGCCCTGGGTCCGCAGAAGCGGAAACTGCCAGTTTTGGCCCAAAACGGGGGGGGGGGGGGGGGGGGGGGGTTGTAAAAGATGCTTCCCGGGCCTGTTCAACTTAATTTTTTGGCTCAAATGCAGTGTTTTGAATTGCTTAACATGATTCAATTGTCCGACTAATTTTGTGATGATTCTTTGTAGGTGATTTAATTCAAAAATGGACCCAACCGCAAGCAGACCGCGTAGAAAATTCAAGAAGCGGGTGATGAGCTCTTTGATGATACGCGCTTCATGTCTGCTTCAGCGGAGCGCCGATATTTCGATGATTTGGTCTAAAGAAATATCTTGCTTGGAAGGGGGATAAATGAGGAGAAATTGATCGAGAAGCTTTCGGACTTCCATGCCAGGCTATATACGTTCGGATGGTACTGCTTCATTGCCACACCTTGCAAGGCCAATGAGATGTGGGTCTGCGATTTCTACACCAATCTTCGTCGTACGAACTTTGATGATCCACATATCGTAATCAGAGGACAAATGGTGCGATTTGGGGTAGAATACATCAATGATACTCTTGGAATCCCCAACTATCCCGTGGAGCCGGCAAGTGAGAAAGATCATTGTGACAATGGACAGTGGCTTGTGTCCAAGCTTATACCCCCACAATTGATAGAGAAATGGGGGAACAAATGGAAATGGCTGAAATCAACAGACTTTATGGCAGGGGCAAAAATATGGTTGCATATAGTGAGCATCAAGGTATGTCCGTGTGGGAACATCACTGATATCTCCTACACCCGGGCTTTGATTGTAGCATGCCTCCTGGATGGAGTACAGGTTAATGTGGAGCACTACATTCTTTAGGAGATGAGGCAGTACGTGAGAGAATACTCTAGAGAGAATGATGCAGTGTTGGTGTTTCCCTCATTGATTACGAGGCTATGCACCCGACCTGAGGTTGCCGTCCATCCCACTGATCGTTTGCTTCCAGCTGAAAAACCTCTGCACCCATTGAAAGTGAATGAAGAGAGCACATTTGTCAAGAGAATGAAGAGGAAAGTTTTCACCACAGCTACCAATTCTGAGCCGTCCTCCCAAGGGCTATTTGGGATACTCAACTCCGAGCTTCAATCAATTAAGGAGTTGGTATCATAGCTTCCGAGTGTGACCTTCTCCTTACAGCCTGACCCTTCTTACTTCTCCAGGGAAGACATGCGGGGTTACTTGTATGCTCAAAATTGACAAGAAGAGAACATTAAGAAAATGACAACATCGGTGACCAGATTGGAGGGATCCTATGGTACTTTGGCCAAGGCCCATGATGACCTCCAGGCGGAATTTCAGGAGGAGAAGAAGAAAAACAAAAATAAGAAGAAATTTTTGGTCAAAATGTGGAGGGGCATCAAAGCAATTTTAAAATGGGGACGACCAGATGCAAAGATTCCAGTGGCAGTTGAAGACGATAGTGAGGAGTATTCCTTCATTTTTGAGTCTGCTGGAGATGGTGGCAATGATGAGGCCGATGATGATGATGATGATGATGATGATGAGGCCGATTATGGTGGATCCATGAGTACAGTCCAGCACTGATCAGCCATCCTCCCACAGTCTGCTAGTCCGACGCAGACATCAGCGAGACCCTCAAACTATTTTATGCTTTATATCAGACTTTGTGCAGTGAGGACACTGCAAAGCTTTTAGTTGGGGTGGAAATTGTAGTAATGTATTCATCCTGTGTTATATTCTGTTCCCTTGCCGGGCTTATGCTTATGTATGGATATTCTGTGCCCTTGCCGGGCTTGTGACTATGCTTGTGATATATGGTGTTCCCTTGCCGGGCTTGACATTGATTAGTCATGCTTTTGTGTATTTTGTTAAGTGTAGCTTATTTTCTTCTTAAGTAGTAGTAGCTTCTTTTTATTTTAGTTACCTTTTTATTAGTTTTCTTTTCTTTTATTTTTAATTCCGTAAATAAAATTTCCTTGGATTTTCTTCATGCTACGGTTCTTTCCCAAGGAACACTTTTGAAGCGAACCGGGTGACTTTTCCCGATGATGGATAGATTGACAACTTTCTTAAGGGAATTAGTCTTGTTTTGGTAGGATGAGGCTTTTGGATTATTTGGTACTAATAACATTAGTCTCTCGTGTGTATGTTGTGAATTGAGAATACCCCTCCGAAAATTTGGTTTGAAATTAAACAAGTTTCATGGTGCAAATTTGATCTTGCGATACAATTTTGGCTCTTTTAGTGACTCTTTGTGCTCACTAGTTTGATATTGCTCTTGAAGCTTTTATTAGAAAATAAAATTGATCTACCTTGATTAGTTCATGTGCCATGTGTCTTAGTGTTTATTCAAATAAGTCTTGTGTTTATTTCTATCATCTAGAACTTGCCCGATTGGTTTTTCATGCTAATGATACTATGATTGGTTGGAGGAATGATCTTAGGCGTTCTTTGCTTTGATTTGTAAAATCTTTTTAGCCTTTAAAGCCTCCCTTTGTGTAAATAGTATCACTTGTACCCAATTTGAGCCTTGAAACCTTTTCTTTGGCCAACTCATTACAAACCTTTCCCCGTTTTAAAAATAATTCCCTCTTTTGAACCCGTCCCTCCTTGAACATTGAGAATGAGGCTAAAAGCCTAAGTTGGGGGTGTGATCGAAGAGAAAAGTGGAAAGGTTGTATGTTGAGCTTAGGACCTCATGCCTAAAAAGTGTTTGTTTAAACTATTCAAGCTCCAAAAAGAAAATGAAATAAAGGAGAGAAAGAAAATTTGTTATATATATAAAGTATGGAGTCTTGAATAAAAATTAGAAGAGGTGTGAGGTTGTCCTATGTTTGGCACAAGATGTAAATGAGGCTATGGGGGTATGAAAAGAAGCAAAGCGCAAAAGAATTAAAAACGTGTGAGGGTGTTCAAGGAGGGTGAAGTCACTTGTACCCAAATGTCTATCCAACCTGTCCCTAAACCAACATTACAAGCTCAAAAAGTCCTTATGAGACCTCCAACCGATCATTTTTTAATAAGCGATGAATTAAAATAAGGGCAAACTTATGGTATGAAATGTTGTAACACTTGAAATTCTTTGTGAGAGTGAGTGTTCTTGAAAAATTTGTCCGTCGTGTTTATTATAAATAGTATGAATTTTGGGACTTTCTCTTATTTATGTGGGGGCACATGAATTAGGAAAAATTGGTGAAATTGAGTAAAGTGAGCATTTTTAAAGAACTAGTGCTTTTAAGTCACTTCTTGAGACTTATGTGGATCACTTGATTACTTTTGATATCCTTTGCACATTTTTTGACGATTGTTTTTCTTTATGAGGGAGTTATTCGTAAAAGATGTGCATACTTGAGCCTAATTATTAGTACCAACCAAATCCATTAGTATGGTGTTTAAAATTGGAGAATGTGTTATGAAAGTAATGACAATACCACTTGTGTTGAAATGTTGAATCCTCATTGAAATTTTGGTTTTGAATTGCTTAAGGACAAGCAAAAGCTTTAAATTGGGGGTGTTGATGAGTGGTAATTTACCACTCATTCTAGCCTCTTTTTCTTAGCTTTTATATTTTTTAAGTATAAAATGAGGTTGTTTATAGTGGTTATTGTGATATTTTCAGGTACATGATGCTATGAAGTGGTTTTCATTAAAGTGAAGTGGAATTGAGCAAAAATGAGGTGAAACCATGCAAAAAAAAAAATTCCCAAATCATTTCCGCTTCTGCGGATCCTTGGTTGCAGGTGTGACCTCCGCTTCTGCAATTATTTGACCGCCTATGCAGAACTGGAGGAACAGGAAGGAACCGCTTGAGCGGTTGAAAACTCTCCGCTAATGCGACCACTGGCATACATGAAGAGTTCTGGTTTTGCGGTTGGTTTTCTGCTTCTGCGGAACCGCATAAGCGGTTACTTTGCTGCAGAAGCGGAAGCTGTGCATCAGGCCGGGGCAAATTGTGCATTTCACATTTTCTCACCCCAAATCATTTTTATACTCGTCCAAGCAGACTTTTGGAATACCTTTGGCTTATTTGCAGTCTCTTAGACTAGAAAGAAAAAGTTTTGCAGCTAGGGTTCTTGCACAAACACAGTTGGGTCTTGAAGATTGAAGCTTGTGGTTAAGATTTTCTTACCTATTTATGTTGCTTTCTTCATTCCCTTGCTTTTTATTAAATATCTAAGTGTGTTGTATTTTATCCAACAGTTGAATCTTGTTTATGGGAATATTCATAATTAAAGTGTGGATTTTATATCTTGTTGTGCTTATGTATTGAATGATTTTCTATATTTATGAAGTGAGTTGTTGTTTCTTTAATTATTCTTGTTCTTTAATGTTTCCAAAGGGATTAGCTAACCCTAGGACTCGCCCATTAACTTCGAATTAATTTTGGGAAGAATAGCTTGGGGTTGGGAAAGATTAATTAACAAGAACTTGAGGCTTTAACCCTCATTTTATAGATTTTACCTAGGGATAGGATTGAACTACTTGTAGCCTTCCGAGTGTGCTTAATCTTATAATTGTGATTAGGGATAATTCAATTAGGAAGTCTTGTTAGTCTTCGAAAGAAGCTAATTAAGAATTATTATCCGTGGCTAATTAACATAAACTCGCTCATATTTGGAGAATCGTGAAATACATTGGATAGTTACTCGAAATGTAATTCCCGATGCTTTCACACTTGTAGCCACTGATCATTTTACTTGCTTTCTAGGTTAGTTTACATTTTCGCATTTTAGATATAAAAATAATTTTCAATCCAAAATTCTTATTGTTTGGCACTGCGCGACTAGCGATAGTTCTCTTATATTCCTGATCGCCTACACATTGTTCTCTGTGGGATTCGACCCCGAATCATAGTTGGGTAATTATATTGCTGAGACCGTATCAATTGCTTTTTAGCGGTGGATTTGGACATCACCATTCAGAGAATTTGTAGTTTCAGGTCAACCAGCGCGATCATGCACCAAATCAGTGCGGTCTGCACTGGGTGGGTATAGAAAGCCCACTTCTTCCTCCCTCGATGCAGCCACGGTACGTTTCTGCGCGGTTCGCGCCAGCCCCTAGAAAAGTATATAAACTCGGGATTTTTAGTCATTTTCCACTTTTCAAAACCCAAGACCTAAGAGGTTCCAAAAAAAACATTTTCTTCTCCAAAATGATTGGTAAGTGATTTCTAACTATATTTCTTTATTCTGTAACATCTTTTAACATGATTTCAGCTTCAATCAAAGATTATTATAAATGGGAATTGTGGGTTTTGGTTATAACTTAGGTTCTCTTAAATTTGGGGAGTTGGACCTCAAATTGATGTCCGATTTTAAAACAAAGCACATATTTGGATTCATGGGGGAATGGGTAACGGGTTTTGGTCTGAACATCGAGTTTCGACCATGTGGGCCCCGGGGCATTTTTGACCATTTTGGAAAGAAACCTTGTAAAAACTATTCTTATGCATTGAGGTACGTTCCAATAGTATTTATTAACGCATTCAAGTAATTTGTGGCTAGATTAGAGCAGTTTTATGGTGAAACCAAGGGGTAAGGTCATACTAGAGGCTTGAGTTGAGTTTGGAGATCTCGACGTTAGTGTTTGATCTAACTTTGGCTTGAGGGAATATGATTAGAGTGTTTTAATTGCTAATTGCTAAATGATCGAGTATGGTGTACATGCATGGTGATGAGTACATCTCTGTTTGCACTTATTTGATATTTTGGGACTCTTCCATTTTAATTGTTGAATCCTACATGATGTGAAAAGTACGAGGATCAGTCATAAATTGTAAACTCTTCGGAGAGTTGGCTCGAACGATATAAATATTATTGAATAAGAAGTTAAAGAAAAGAAAAGAGACGTGATAGATCCCTTTCTGGGATGCGTAGGTTATTGTGGTTTCTCCGTTGCCGGAAGGTTTTATTGGTATTATAGATTACCCCTTGCCGGAGATTTGTTGAGTTGATATGCTCCCTTTCCTATAGTTTATTCTTTTTATGCTCAGTTGCTGTGATCAAATGTTTGGATGAGAAAGCATGATCTTAGTGGGTCGGGTTGCGCGCAACAACAAGGATAGATAATATCCTCACGGATCGGGTTACGCGCCGCAACAGAGATAGATAACATCCATACGGATCGGGTTGCACACCGCAACAAGTATGGATAACATCCACAATCGGGTTGCACGCCGCAACAAGGATAAACATCCACACGGATCGGGTTGCATGCCGCAACAGTGACGCGCCGTATGGGATAAATGTGTTATTCCTGGACTTGCACTTGTTTGGTGGATTTACATGTATTTAGGCTCCTTATTTATAACTGCAACTTCCCCCAACATGTCCCTCCCTCCTTTTAGCTGATATTTTCTGTCGTTATTTTCCGTTGCTTCTGTATACATATATATCTGCACAGGTTATTTTAGGTAGGTCATGTCTAGCCTCGTCACTACTTCGGTTGGGTTAGGCTAGGCACTTACCAGCACATGGGTCGGTTGTGCTGATGCTAAGCTTATGTGCTTTTTGCACAGATTACGGTACCAGAACAGCTTTTGGACCACAGCAGTAGCATATTGACCGGGAGCTGACTTCATTTCAGGGACTTCGAGGTAGCTAGTTTGCATTTGCAGTCTGGAGTCCTTATCTATGTTTAGTTTGTTTTCATTGCGCCGAGACAGATAATTTGTATTTCTATTCAGACTTGTTTGTAGTAGTCTTTAGTAGTCCGTGAGTTAGTGATACCGGATTTTGGGTAGAGATTTGTTTTGAACTTCTGCATTTGAATTTTCAGTTTTATAAACTTAAAGCCATCTACTGTTTTTTAATTATTTTCGTATAGTTATATTCTTATGCAATTATCAGAGAATGTGTAATGTTTGGCTGGCCTAGCTCCGTTAGAAGGCGTTATCACGACCCCCGGTGGTGGGATATTTGGGTCGTGACAAGTTGGTATCAGAGCTCTAGGTTACATAGGTCTCACAACTCATGGACAACCTTTGTAGAGTATAAGGGATTGATATGGAGACGTATGTATTTATCCCCCAAAGGCTACAGTGTTAGGAAAATTTCACCTTGTTTATTCTTATCGTGCGATTTTGTTTCTCAAATATTGATTGACTTTCTACTTTGCTCTTGCGCAAATGGCGAGAACACGTGCTTCCTCTTCTATTGTGCAGCAGCCCAAACCCCCAGCACTAGCTCCTATTAGGGGCGGAGGGCGAGGCCGAGGCCGGGTCAGAGCTCATCCCCGAGCAGCAGTCCCAGAGGTGGAGCCTTATGTTATCTACGATGAGGAAGTTCCAGCTCTAACAGATCCAGTGGGCCCAGCTCGGGTCCTATCGGGTTTCATAGCTACTCCAGTACTTCAGGACGCTTTGGTCTGACTAGTAGGCTTTATGGACATCATCTCTAGAGCGGGTTTGCTTCCCATAGCACCGGCCACATCTCAGGCTGGGGCAGGAGTTCAGACTCCCGCTACGCGTACTCCGGAGCAGGTAACTCCTCAGGCTCAGGTTCCAGCGGTCCAGCCAGCTGTGGTGGCTCAGCCGAGTATTCCAGCTCAGATCGAAGATGGTGTAGCGATGTCCGCAGATGCTTTGTAGAAGCTTGATAGGTTCACCAAGCTCTTCACCACCACCTTCAGTGGTGCTTCTACAGAGGACCCCCAGAACTTTTTATTCAGCTGCCATGAGGTTCTCAGGACAATGGGTATTGTAGAGACCAATAGGGTTGACTTTATCACCTTTCGGCTTGCAAGATCCACCAAGACTTGGTAGAGGGACTATTCTTTATCCAGGCCAGTAAGGTTGCCATTATTGATTTGGGATCAATTTGTAGAGTTGTTCTAGGAGAATTTCTTCCCATTGAGTGAGCGGGAGGCTCTACGCAGGCATTTCGAGCGTCTTCATTGGGGGTACTATGACAGTCACACAATATGAGACTCGATTTACTGATTTAGCACGCCATGCTATTGTTATAATCCCCATAGATAGGGAGAGGGTGAAGAGATTAATTGATGGGTTAATTCAGTCAATCCGTCTCCAGAGGGCTATAGGAGTTGGGAGCGAGATTTCTTTTCAGGAGGCGGCTAATGCGGCCCGTAGAGTATAGATGGGTCTTCACGAGGAGGTGGTCAGGGGTTAGATAAGAGGCCTCGTAATTCTAGTATGTGCAGTGGTACCTCATTTTGAGGTAGGGACTCATATGGTAGAGGCCATCCTCCGAGGCCCTTTCAGTCGGCACTCTAGGTCTTTCATGGTACTTCGGGCGGTAGTGGTTCTCAGCATCACTATTCTGATTAGTAGCCTATCAGTGCACCGCTGCTTTAGAGCTTTCGAGGTCGTCATTCAAGTTGACAGGGTCAGTCTTAGCTCTCTCAGCTCAGTAAGGTGGGTGCTATGAGTGTGGTGAGTATGGTCACATCAGGAGAGCTTGCCAGAGATTGAGGGGTACACAGTTGCAGCAGCAGGGTCCTCGAGCAATGATCCATGCAGTAGAGGCTCCAAAGGTCCCCCAGCTAGCTAGAGGCAGGGGTAGATGACATAAAGTTAGAGGCAAAGAGCATACAGGGGGAGATCAACCCGCCAGAGGCAAGGGTCATCCAGTAGCCGATCATCCCAGAGACATAGATCAGGGAGGTGGGTCCTAGCCTCGGTATTATGCTCTGCCAGCCAGGCCAAAGGTTGAGTCTTGTGATGCTGTCATTACCGGTACCATTATATCCGTGATAGAAGTGCTTTTGTGCTATTTGACCCAGGATCTACGTATTCATATGTGTCGTCCTATTTTGCACCCTACTTGGTTATTCCTAGCGATGCCTTTGGTGTTCCAGTTTATGTATCTACACTGATGGGTGATTCTATTGTGGTCGACCAAGTGCATTGTTCCTGTGTATAGTATTTGAGGGTCTTGATACCCGTGTTTAGTTATTGCTCTTATATATTGTAGACTTCAATGTTATATTAGGGATGTATTGGTTGTCCCCGTATCATGCTATTCTGGATAGTCACGCTAAGACCGTGACCTTGGCTTTGCCATATTTGCCCCGACTTGAGTGGAGAGGGACCCCAGTTCATGCCACCCGCAGTGTTATTTCAAATGTCAAGGCTCGAAGCATGGTCGAGAAGGGGTGTCTATTATACCTGGCGTATGTTTGCAACTCCAACACAAAAGTTCCTTCTATTGATTCTATTCCTATTGTTCGGGAGTTCCTCGAGGTTTTCCCTTCAGACCTACTGGGTATGCCGCTCGACAGGGACATTGATTTCTGTATTGATCTGGCTCCGGGCACTCAGCCTATTTCATTCTGCCATATCGCATGGCCCCGCCAGAGTTGAAAGAGTTAAAGGAGTAGCTTCAGGATTTACTTGATAAAGGTTTCATTAGACTCAGTGTGTTGCCTTGGGGTGCGCCGATGTTATTTATGAAGAAAAAGGATGGGTCGATGAGGATGTGCATTGATTACCCGCAGTTGAACAAGGTGATGATAAAGAAAAAGTATCCACTGCCATGGATTGATAATTTATTCAAACAGCTTCAGGTGCTAGGGTGTTCTCGAAGATACATTTGAGATCTTGTTATCATCAGCTGAGGATAAGGGCGTCAGATGTCCCAAAGATAGCATTTCACACTCGGTATGGGCATTATGAGTTTTTGGTAATGTCATTTGGGTTGAGCAATACCCCAACAACATTAATGGGGTTTATGAACTGAATGTTCATGCCCTATTTGGATTTGTTCATGATTGTTTTCATTGATGATATTCTGATATACTCCCGCAGTCAGGAGGAGCATGAGCAGGACCTCATAGTGGTTCTTAAGACTCTGAAGGATAGTCAGTTATACGCCAAGTTCTCGAAGTGCGAGTTTTGGTTGAGTTTTGCTGCATTCCTAGTTCATGTTGTTTCAGCAGAGGGTATTCAGGTGGACCCAAAAAAGATTGAGGCATTCAATAACTGGCCTCGACCGGCATCAACTACAGAGATCCAGAATTTTTTAGGGTTAGCAGGTTACTACCGACGGTTCGTGGAGGGGTTTTCACCCATTGCAGCCCCAATGACCAGATTGACTAAGAAGGGTGCCTAATTCAGGTGGTTAGATGACTGCGAGGCGAGCTTCCAGAAGCTCAAGACAGCTCTGACTACAGCACCGGTATTGGTTTTGCCCACAGGATTAGGGCCTTATACCGTTTATTGTGGTGCTTCCCGTATTGGGCTTGGCTCAGTATTGATGCATAATGGTAGGGTCATAGCATATGCTTCTAGGCAGTTGAAGATCCACGAGAAGAATTATCCAGTTCATGATCTAGTTTGGCAGCCATTGTTCATACTTTGAAGATTTGGAGGAATTATCTGTATGGTGTGAAATGTGAGGTGTACACGGATCACAAGAGCCTTCAGTACTTGTTCAAGCAGAAGGAGTTGAATTTGAGGCAGAGGAGGTGGTTAAGAGTTATTGAAAGACTATGATGTTTCAATCACCCGGTAAAGGCCAATGTGGTGGCCGATGCATTAAGTAGGAAGTCCGCCAGCATGGGTAGCCTTGCTATATTCCCATAAGCCAGAGACCACTTACTTTGGCTGTTCAGGCCTTGGCCAATCACTTTGTGAGGTTGGATATTTCTGAGCCTAGTAGGGTGTTAGCCTGTACGGTTGCTCGTTCGTCATTGTTAGAGCATATCCACGAGTGGCAGTTTGATGATCCCCATTTGTGTATCCTGAGAGACATGGTGCAGTGCGGAGGTGCCAAGAAAGTGACCTTGGGAGATGATGGTGTATTGAGACTGCAGGTGCGAGTTTGTGTGCCCAATATTGATGGTATTTTAGAGTTGATCTTAGCAGAGGCCTATTGTTCTCGGTATTCTATTCATCCGGGCGCCGTGAAGATGTATCAAGATATAAGCCAGCACTATTGGTGGTGCAGAATGAAGAAAGACATTGTTGCATATGTAGCTCGTTGTTTGAACTGTTAGCAGGTTAAGTACGAGCATTAGAGGTCCGATGGGTTATTTCAGAGGATTGAGCTTCTCGAATAGAAGTGGGAGAGGATTACCATGGATTTCGTTTCTAGCCTTCCGGTGACTCGGAAGAAGTTTGATGCAAATTGGGTTATTGTGGATAGGTTGACCAAGTTAGCACATTTTGTTCCGGTTTCCACCACCTATTCGTCAGAGAGATTAGCTGAGATTTATATCATGGAGATTGTTTTCCTTCATGGGGGTCTATATCTGTCATTTCAGACCGGGGCCCGCAGTTTACTTCACATTTCTGGAGAGCGGTTCAGCAAGAGTTGGGCACCCAGGTTCAGTTGAGTTAAATAGTTCATCCCCAAATGGATGGTAAGTCCAAGAGGACTATTCAGATTCTTGAGGATATGCTCCGAGCCTGCGTTATTGATTTTGGAGGCTCGTGGGATTAGTTTTTGCCGTTAGTAGAGTTTGCCTACAATAGCAGCTACTAGTCCAGCATTTAGATGGCTTCGTATGAGGTGTTGTATGGTAGGTTGTGTCGGTCCCCAGTCGGATGGTTTGGGCCGGGAGAGGCTTGGTTATTGGGTACAGATCTAGTTCAGGAGGCCTTGGATAAGGTCAAGATCATTCAGGACAGACTTCAGACACCTCAGTCTAGGCAGAAGAATTATGCAGACCGCAAGGTCCGAGATATTACCTTCATGGTTGGTGAGCGAGTGTTTCTCCGAGTGTCGCCTATGAAGGGCATGATGCTATTTGGGAAGAAGAGAAAGCTTATCCCTAGGTTCATTGCCCCATTTGAGATTCTTGAGCCTGTGGGAGAGGTGCTGCCTAGCATGTGAGCCGTGCATTCAGTTTTTCATGTATCCACGCTTAAGAGGTATAACGACGATCCAGACCACGTGCTAGATCTCAGCACTTTCCAATTGGACAAGGATCTATCCTATGAGGAGGAGCTGGTGGCTATTTTAGACCGGTAGGTTCGATGGTTGAGGTCGAAGAGTTTCCCTTCAGTGCGTGTTCAATGGAGAGGTCAGCCTCCTGAGGCATCGACCTGGGAGTCCGATTCTGATATGCGGAGCCGGTATCCTCATTTATTTCCCGACTCAGGTACTTTTTTCTTTTGTCCGTTCGAGGACGAACGGTTGTTGTAGAGGTGCAGGATATGATGACACATATGGTCATCACCGTAATTCTTCCTTTTCCATGCTTCCGAGTTAATTGCATTATTGATTAAAAATGAATTTTATAACATTTGACTATGTACCATTGAAGGATTTAGTTGTCTTGAATACCTCGTGTTTAGTTTCCTCGATTTGTGTGCGCATTCCGGGTGCGAAGCCGGAAAGCTTTTATGATTGAAATATGTGAAAACATAAAAGAATTTTGATATTAATATTGTCAAAGTTGACTTCGGTCAAAATTTTAGGTAAACGGGTCCGGACCCGTAATGTGATAGTCCCGGAGGGTCCATAAGAAAATATGGGACTCGGGCATATTCCCAGAATCAAAATACGAGGTCCCGAGCCCGTGTAAATAATTTTTGAAAGTAATTGTTTTTCTGAAAATGATATGAAAACTTGAAATGATAACGGTTAGAAAATATAGGTATCAAGCCCGTATTTTAGTTCTAGTGCCCGATACAGGTCTTGAATATGTGATAAGTGCTATATGGGAAATTTGGTCGAAATCGAACATCGTTTGGCGTGTGTCAGACCTAATTATCTAAAGTTAGAAGTTTGAGAAGCTTGAAATAAAAACTATGAGTTTTAGGCTTGATTCATTGACAATGATGTTATTTTGGCGATTTGATCGCACAAGTAAGTCCGTAAGGTGTTTTCGAGACGATATGTATATTTGGTTTGGAGCCTCGAGGGATCGGGTAAATTTTTAGTGGGGCCCGGGAGGTTTTAGACTTAAAAATAGTAGGTTTAGGACTTGCAGGCATCAGTGCGGCCGCGGTCATTCCCGCACGATCCGCGCTAGCAGCCACGCGGTTGCGATGTCTTCTGTGCGGTCCGCGTGGTAGGGTTTAGAGGGTTGGTAGTTTTAGGTCAACCAGAGCGGGCACACACCAAATCAATGCGGTCTGTGCTGGGAGAGCCCAATTCTTCCCTCCCTCGGCGCGACCACGGTACGTTTCTACGCGGTCCGCGCCAGCCCCCAGTAAAGTATATATACTCGGGATTTTCAATAATTTTCAACTTTTCAAAAACCCAAGACGATTTTTAAAAAAATATTTTCTTCTCCAAAACGATTGGTAGGTAATTTCTAACTTAATTTCATTATTCTTAACATCTTATAACATGATTTCAACTTGAATAACGATTTTCTTAAATGGGAAATGGGGGTTTTGGTTAGAACTTAGGTTTTCTTAAATTTGGGGAGTTGGACCTCAAATTGAGGTCCGATTTCAAAACAAAGCACATATTTGGATTCATGGGGGAATGAGAAATCGGGTTTTGGTCCGAACATCGAGTTTCGACCATGTGGGCCCGGCGGCATTTTTGTCCTTTTTGGGAAAAACCTTGAAAAACTAGTTCTATGCATTGGGTTTAGTTCCAATAGTGTTTATTAATATATTCAAGTAATTTGTGGCTAGATTCGAGCGGTTGTGTGATGGAACCAAAGGGTAAGGCCATACTAGAGGCTTGAGTTGAGTTTGGAGCTTTCGAGATAAGTGTTTGATCTAACTTTGGCTTGAGGGAATAGTATTAGAGTGTTTTAATTGCTAATTGCTAAATGATCGAGTACGGTGTATAGGAATGGTGACGAGTATCTATACACCAGTGTCTAGCATCACCGTGAGTCTTTGTTTGCACTTATTTGATATTTTGGGACTTTTCCATGTTAATTGATGAATACTACATGATGTGAAAAGTATGAGGATCAGTCATAAATTGTGAACTCTTTGGAGCGTTAGCTTGAACGATATAATTATTATTGAATGAAAAGGTAAAGAAAAAGAAAGTGACGTGATAGATCCCTTGCTAGGATGTGTAGGTTATTGTGGTTGCTCCATTTCCGGGAGGGTTTATTGGTATTATAGATTTACCCCTTGCCTGGGTATTTGTTGAGTTGATATGCTACCTTGCCGGGATATTTCCTACTGTTTGTTCTTCTCATTCTCTGTAGTTGTAATCCAATGTTTGGATAAGAAAGCATAATCTTAGTGGGTCGGGTTGCATGCCACAACAAGGATAGATAACATCCATACAGGTCGGGTTGTACGCCACAATAAGGATAGATAACATCCACACGGATTGGGTTGCATGCCGCAACAAGGATAGATAATATCCACACGGATCGGGTTGCACGCCACTACAAAGATAGATAACATCCACACAGATCGGGTTGCACGCCGCAAAAAGGATAGATAACATCCACACAAATCGTATTGCACACTGCAATAAGGATAGATAATATCCCAACAGATCGGGTTGCACACCGCAACAGTGACGCACCGTACATGATAAATGTGTTATTCTCGGAATTGAGCTTGTTTGGTGGATTTACCTGTATTTAGGCTCCTTATTTTTAACTGTAACTTCCCCCAGGATGTCCCCCCCCCCCCTTTTAGCTGATATGTTCTGTCGTTATTCTGTTGCTTCTGTATACATATATATCTGCACATGTTGTTTTATGTAGGTCTAGTCTAGCCTCGTCACTACTTCTTCGGGGTAGACACTTACCAACACATGGGGTCGGTTGTGCTAATGCTACACTTTTGTGCTTTTTGCATAGATTATGGTACCGAAATGTTGATACCCAATTTTCCCTATGTATTTTTGTACCCAAAATACTTTCAAAATAGCTTGTGAATGCATATATAAGAATCCACAAAAGGTTTGGTATTTTTCTATAATTATTTCAAGCATTTGAAACCAATTTACAACTTATTTTATACTATAAAATCCAATATTTAACCTCAACTCTTGTTATTTAATAAATAATTTATTTTTTTCCCTCATTTACATAAAAAGTATAATTTATGTAATTTTTACAGTATTTTTCAAAGCCATTAGGTATTTCAAAACTAAAATTACATTAAATTGTAATTTTAGCCTATTTAACAATTTGATAAGTATTTCAAGTGCAAAATCATTTTTGATATTTTTAATTAATTCTTAAATGTATGTTATAATCTTAGTAATTTTATAGGATTTTTATAAAAATGCTTACTATTCTTTATAAAATTAAATTAGGGAAAATGGTTATTTAAATTATAGCCTCTTTTACTTTTCAATTTTAACCCCAATTCAAACCCAATCCAGCCAATTTAAAACCCAATTTTCCTGACCCAAATTCAAATACAACCGACCCAAACCCGCTGAACTTAACCCACCCGTTCCCCCTCTCTAATCCTATGAAATCAACGACCCAAAATTGACTTACCTAATTACATCCCCCAAAACCCCCTTAGCCCTAATCATTCGCTCAAGTCCGCCGACTTTCACTCCCAAATGCTCTCTAGGTTCTTTGAAAATCCTAGTCACATCACGCCCTATTCGCTGGCGTTAATGGCCGTTCAAGGCTTGAAACTCCCATACTCGTCCACTCATCACCTCTCCTGGCCTTGGGTTTGAAGATCGGGACATTGTCGTGAATATGACTAGACCAGAGGTCCTTCAATGGAGTTTCACGGTTGTGTCAATACTTTCTTCGGCAAGTCTTTGAAGCCTTGGGTCCTCGTCAAGCTCCGATGAGCCCGTTTAGGCGTTTCTCGCTATTTTGAGGCGTTTCAATGAAAACCCTAATGATTCGAGGTTCCTTTTTTATTTTGAGGCGTTTCAATGAAAACCCTAATGATTCGAGGTTCCTTTTTTATTTTTTCTGTGTTTATCTTGCAACATTCTTTAAGCTCTAGTTATTATCTAAAAGTTCAAGTGTTTCTCATCTCTTTCTTCACCTAGTCGTGTTTTTAAAAAATGTTCGTCTCTTCCAAAACCTAGGGTTTTCTATGACCTAACTGATTCTTTGATTTTGTTGTTTATTTTTGCTACTGTGTGTTCTTCTCCACGAGTTTGACATTTTCTACTAAGATTCTCAAGTGTTTGGCTTGATTGTATATTTCTAGGGTTTTCAGTCCCCTTGCTTATATTTCTCTTTATGATGTTCTGCTCTTATTCACCCTCATCTGTGTTATTTCCTGTACTCCGATATACAGTGGAAACCCTAACCTAAAAGGGGTTCTTTCTATATTCCTATGTGTAACCCTAGCCGCCTAATTGCTTTCATGTGTGTGTTTTGCTGCATGTTTACTTTACTATTTTCAGTCTCCCGTATGATCAAAACTTATGCATCTTTTATAGTATTATTTTTCCCCCTTTCCTTGAAACCCTAAATTTATTTTTTGTACAACTGTTTGATTCTCTAATTGCTCTCTATTTCTTGACTAAGTTCAAACGAGTAGAATCTTGACTCCTTGATTTCCTAGGTGATTACTTGCCTTACATGTTCAACTGTGTGATTTTCAAAATTACTTATATGTATTTACCCTATATTCTGTGATTAATACTATATTTTCCAAATTTAAACCTGGGTTTATTTATTTTTTCATCCGGTTCCTTAATTGAAGGGGTTCCCTTCTCCTTAATTGATATTGATTGATTGTTGAATATTTCCTTGCCTATTGTTACATCTTTTCAAAACTATAAATAGGCTCTCTCATTTTCTCACAGCACACACTCATACAGAAGTTCTCTTTACTCTTACTCACTAAAATTCTCTGCTCTTCTCTTCTCTTCTCTATTATTTTCTCTTTCTGTTAAAAATTAGCCGGCTGGAAGCCAAGGCTAATTATAAAGTTTCTCTTTGCTCTGTTACTCAAATTGTGCAACCGGTAGGTCCTAATTTCGATTACCAACTTTCAACTACCTGTTTACTTTCACTCTTCTCTTTGACTGTTATACTTTCAGTTAAAATTATGCGTGTCTAATCCCTTTCCCTGTTCCTTTGCCTGCTATGTTTAAATTCAATGTTAATCCCCTTCCCTTTGTTCCTTTTTCTGTTTAAACTTTAGTATGCTTAATCTTGTTCCCTTGTATATTTTGTATATTTCAGTTAAGCTTTATGTTTAAACCCTTCCCCTTTATCCTTCACCGGCTTGTGTATTTAAATTTCGGCATGTTGATCCCCTATCCCTTTGGTTGTTTATATTCAGTAAGACTAGCATGTGTAATCCCTTTCCTTTCCCTTGCCTGCTTGTTATTCAAGGAGTTCTTGAATCATTTTAATCTTGTCTTTTCAATACCCTTATGTGATTTCCTCTTTTCTTTAGTCCCCGTTTTCTTATGAGTTTGTTTTGGATGAGAATGACACTTCATTGCCACTTCTAATCTAGAAAAAAGGTTGTTAATAGCCCATACTCAGAATAATCCCACTCCCTTTCCCCTCTCTTATGTGTTTGAGCCTTGACAATGGCATGTTGGTGTCCTAATCACATTCCAGGCCCTTGTCTGACTTGTTTACAATTTTGCTCCTGTTTGAAACCTTTGTAAGGAGTCTGGGGTGTGCCAGTCTCACTCAATAGGCTGGGTATGACTACTTCATACACTGGTTTCCCTCTAATCCTCACTTTGCACTTATTCTTAGCCCTTTAAGTTCCTACCCCCTTTGGTAAGCCATGCTTAGGGATCTTGGAGTCGCCTCTGAACTAGGATTCTTTAGGGTTGGTAACACGCTTGCATTATTCCAATTTGAATGTAAGCAATGCCTGGGTTCTATTGAAAGCCCTTGGAAATTTGTAACACTCTAAAAGAGAAAGCCTCGGATCTTGGGAGCTCGAATTGTGTAAAAGGCATATGTTGGGCATTAAAGTTGCTTCGAGACTCCTCGGGCCTGTTATAGCTGCTGATGTATTTTAACTTTTTATTTCTTTAATTTTCTTTACTTTTATGCTCAGCTTTCTCACATGCATTAAAGGACATGCCTATAGGTTTGCATTTTTAGATATCATGTCTATAACTTTCTCACTATTGCATCAATATCATATAGAAATCATGACTATAGGCTTATTCATCTTTGCATCAGTAGAAAACATGTCTTAGGACCCTTGCTTTATCTATGTATACTTTTATCATGCCTATTTTATACTACCGCATCAAAACCATGTAGATACCATGTATGTAGGTTCTTTGATATTGCATCGACTTCATATAGAAACCATGCTACTAGGTTTGCATCTTATAATCTCACCTAGAAAGCATGCCTATAGGAACTATATAAACGCTAGGCAAAATAGTAGGACGTCTAATTATATAAAAGCAACAATTAAAGGTTAATAAACAAGTTATAAGTTCAAACCCGCTAATGCTTTCAACGTTTCAGTAACTCAACTTGTCCCCAAATTGGTTTACTTTCAAAATGGGCCCAGGTCTACCCCTTTCGTAATCTGTAAACTATTTCTATTTTTTACCAACCTGTGATTGTCTGCTAGTCTAAATTTAGTTCTTTCAAGATTTTAATGTTTTTAACTCCTCTTCCCACTGTTTCTTTATACTCAACTCATGCGGCCAACCAATAGGCCTTTTGGAACTTGTCTGCAACCTTAAATCTTTTTAAACATACCCTTTGTCTGAAGCTAATGTTTTCTAAAAGTTCTTATGGTTTTCTAAAATTCCTATCAACTTCTAAAACGGGTCCGGGGAGCTCAAAGCAGATTTTCTATCCAACTCTTATGTGTTAAACTAATCTACCCGCTCTCTTAACCTCTTCTAAAGACCAAATCAATAATTGAAGTCATGCTAAACTAGTTGCTGTATGTCACGGGGTTTATTTGAGCCTTTAATTTCTTATTTGCATCCCTCTTATATGCTACTTGTTTTTGACTGTCGCTCTAGTATTTTCACCTTTGAATACTCCATATATATATATATATATATCCTATCTCTCTCCCCCTTTCTTAGGATTTAAAGTCATATTGCCCCAGGACTAACATGTTGGGACGGGTATTAGCATGCAGTAAGTAAACGATACCAACACGTTTTAATACCTTAATGGGGTGGAAGGGTAGAATATGGAGATAATGACTGGTACGCTAATACCATATGCTATACCTCTTTTAGGAGTGTGTGCAGGGTATTGTGCCGATGTGATCCATATTATAGTTAAACCTAGAACTCTTCTTCTCATCTGCTTTATTTAAATGCTTCCTTCTATTAACTGCTTTTCAAACTAATCCTCTCCTATTTCAAACTTATGTCCTTTTCTAACTTTTAAGTTATGTACATACATGTGCACTTTATTTTTCTACTTGCGTCATCTTCTGTTAAAGTCACAATTAGGACGGCCGAGAACCACTGTTGTGGATCTTGAGGGGTGCCTAACACCTTGCCCTCGAGATAATTTCAAGCCCTTACCCGAACTCTGGTTTTCTTTTCAAAATATTATCTTCTTCTTAAAAGTGTCCTAATGCAATATAATCATTAGCTGGTGACTCTTCAACTTACAATACCCAATTCCCAAACGGGAATAAGAGTTGTTTTGTCCATAATGTCGTAAACCCGATTTTGCTTCTTTTTAGTAGTCGGAAAAGGGGGCGTCGACAGCATGGCGACTCTGCTGGGGAATTTCTTTTAGGCTTTTACCACTACGTGTTTTGTGACTTTATTGCCTTCTTTATTTATTGCTTCAATTATTTCTTTTCACAATTACTAACTTGTTTTTTTTGTCTTTCTTTTTCTTTAATTGTTTTACTGCTTTACTGTATTTACTTCATTTCAATTCTGTCTTTAATTTCGAGCATTCATTATTGTATGAACGTGAAAATACATGTACTTATTTCCTTATTTTAATTTCATCCTTCAACATCATTTTCTACTCTTGCCAAACAAATCCTATAGCAATGCTTATAATGAGTGGTTGCACTCTTCCATATAATAGACCCCCTAAATTTGGCAAAGGCATATTTGCGGTAAAACCAGTCGATCAACGGTGTGGTTGACGGTTCCGTGCCTTTCCCTCTTGAGTTGTCCGCTCAAGGGTACCTTGTCTAGCACTTCAAAATGTAGAAACCCTACTCTCTTTAATTTTTCATGCATCATGGTCAAACTTAGACGAGTCAGTTATGTTGTCTGCATAGTGACTCATTTGGATAGCCTAAACCAAAGTCCATCGGGTTTCCTCGAAACCCAAAAGGACAATCACGTTATGTGCATTGATTTGGAGAATTAAATACCTTTTGTTAATTATTGATTTAAATAGTTGAGTCCGGTGGGATTAAGGTCCTAACTCTCTATTTTACCGGAAAATGAGGCACGAGGTCCCCAGGTTCGGTATGGTATCACACATGCATCCAAAGTTGCTAAGCTGGTGGGATGATTTGCATGGCAGTGATCAGGTTTTTGTTCGCAAGCACTTAGGAAATCTTCCTTCATTTCTGGAAGTTAGGCCAGATAACAAAATTGTGGAAGCTGCTACTATTTTTTGGGATAGTGAACTGTCCGTCTTCCATTTTTGGGGTATTGAAATGACGCTTCTGTTGGAAGAAATTGGAGGTCTAGCCGGAATTCCTTGGGATAACCTGGGGTTGCTTATGCCAGAAAATCGCAAAGGTAGAGGGTTCTTGAAAATGATGGGGCTCAAGAAGAATCCTAATCTAAACAGTCTGAAGGACTCCTATATATCCTTCGACTTCATGTATGAAAGGTTCAGACAAAGCAAATTATACCGCAATCACATGGACGAGTTCGCCCTCACCTCTTTGGGGCACATACGTAGGAGGGCTTTTGCATTCATGTTCTGTTTTCTGGGCATGATAGTTTTTCTAATGAAGAAGGCTAGAACCCATACAAGACTAGCCATGGTAACCAAAACCATAATGGAAGGTATCGACGGGCAGACATTCACCATAGCACCCATGATCCTCGCTGAACTGTACCGAGCCTTAGAAAAATGTCAACAAGAAGCACCACACTTTGAAGGGTACTATTACAACTCTGGCTCATCGAGCATATTAAGAAGGGAGACTATGGACAATAAATTGTGCGACGATATTGGGATGACCATATTGCTTTCCATCAGTATGCACTTCATGCCGGACATGTTTGCTCACCCGGAAGACGCCAGTGGATGGGTGGAACTACTAGGGAATCTGAGAGAAAAGCAGATATAGTGGATGTATGAGTGGTTTCCAACTGGAGAGTTTATCATTCGGTCTAGGGATGCACCATTACTTGTACGCATCGGCCTAAGAGGAACTTACCCTTATGTCCCCCTCCGAGTCATGAGGCAAGCGGGAAGGAAGCAAATAATTCCAAGGGTGGAAAAGATGAATCACTACAGGGCTGTTTTCAAGGATGACGATAGCCCACACAGGTGTCGGGCTCAGCATAAGTGGCACTCCAAAATCATTTTGGAAAAGGAGTCTATGGAGCCACATAGGTATCAGGCGGTGCATGCGCCACTTTATCCGGGGTGGTTAGAGGATGATCACATTGGCTTGGGAAAAACAGGTTTCGTCCATGGTCACAGGGTTATTGATCAGGAGGCTGCAGCAAAGGTCCAGTATAATCAATTGCGCAAGTGGATGCGAGAGTGTGAAAGTGAACATCGGGAAATGCTAGAGGCACAAGAGAGGGTAATCAATAAGTTTGAAGGACATGGCTGTCCGTACAAGCAACCGTTTGGTATACTTGGAGCAGGGTTTAGTGGAGCTGGAAGGCAAGTTTTTGAAAAGGATCAACGACTGTCAGGAAGCTGAAGGAAACGAAGGTGGGCACTTGGCTCAAGCTTACTTGTTGCTGGGACTGCGTGAGCTGATGAAAGTGTACAAGACCTAAGTGAAGGAAAACTGGGCACCAACTGGGAGTAGCCAGCAAAGGCACGATCCAGTTAGAAACAACGGAAGGAGAAACACTCCAAAACAACTGGAACGTTGCTCACCTCAAGTATTTCCACTTCTAAAGGCATCTCCCGAGTCGTACTCTTTTTCCCTTACCCGAGTTTTGTCCCAATTGGGTTTTCTCGGGGAGGTTTTTAACGAGACGACGGAGGGGATACCTGGGGATGTTTGCGGAACAGGTTTATCATGTCAACCTCACCTTACGACCTCCAGGCCGACATGATAAAAGGACTAGACTAGCAAAATCTCCAATCTATGAAAGGCTACAACCATCTTCAATGAATGAAAGGCTACGTCCATCTCTAATGTATGAAAGGCTACGAACATCTCCAATGTATGAAAGGCTACGACCATCTCCAATGAGTTAAAGGCTAAGGCCATCTCCAATGTATGAAAGGCTACGGCCATCTCAAATGAATGAAAGGCTACGACCATCTCCAATGTACGAAAGGCTACAACCATATCCAATGTATGAAAGGCTACGGCCATCTCCAATGAACGGAAGGCTACGACCATCTCCAATGTATGAAAGGCTACGACCATCTCAAATGAATAAAAGGCTACGACCAGCTCCAATGTATGAAAGGCTACGACCACCTCCAATGAATGAAAGGCTACACCCATCACTAATATATGAAGGGCTAAGGCCATCGATTACATTATGGCTAAGGCCACCCTCACCAACGGTCGACCTAAGATTCGACCACGGTGAATAAATGACTCGACAATAGTCGAAGTCGCCTATATGGCAAAGGCCATCAGTTCTATCATGGCCAAGGCCATCGATTACATTATGGCTAAGGCCATCCTCGCCAACGGTCGACCTAAGATTTGACCATGGTGAATAAACGACTCGACAACAGTTGAAGTCGCCTACACGGCCAAGGCCATCAGTTCTATCATGGCCAGGGCCATCGATTACATTATGGATAAGGCCATCCTCAACAACGGTCAACCTAAGATTCGGCCAGGGTGAATAATGACTCAAAAACAGTCGAAGTCGCCTACATGGCCAAGGCCATCAGTTCTATCATGGCCAAGGCCATCGATTACTTATGGCTAAGGACATCCTCACCGACGCTCGACCTAAGATTCGACTACGGTGAATAAACGATTCGACAACAGTCGAAGTTGCCAAATAGCCAAGACCATCATTTCTATCATGGCCAAGGCTATCGATTACGTTATGGCTAAGGCCATCCTCACCAATGGTCGACCTAAGATTCGACCATAGTGAATAAATGACTTGACAACAGTCGAAGTCGCCTACATGGCCAAGGCCATCAGTTCTATCATGGCCAAGGCCATCGATTACGTTATGGCTAAGGCCATCCTCACCAACGGTCGACCTAAGATTCGAACACAGTGAATAAATGACTTGACAACAGACAAAGTCACCTAGAATGGCCAAGGCCGTCAGTTTTATCATGGCCAAGGCTATCGAGTACGTTATGGCTAAGGTCATCCTCACCAACGGTCGGCCTAAGATTCGACCACGGTGAATAAGCGACTCAACAACACTCGAAGCCACTTACATGGCTAAGGCCGTCGATTCTATTACGGCCAAAATTGTCGATTCATGATTCGACCAAGGCCTTCAACACCAACGGCCATCAAAGAGCGCAACAAAAGCTCTAAAGAACGAAAAAAAATAGCGGCAAAGGGAGGGAAGAAAAACTATATTTCATTTATCCAAAAAATATACATACAACGGGTCCTACAAAATTTTCATCTAGAAAATATTCATATACAAGTCCTAAGGTCCTTTACCACCCCTGCCACCGTGACCCGCCTGATTGCCATCAGGTTCGCTGCCGTCCCCATGCTGATAAGCCCTGGAAATCCACGCGCTGGAATCTAGGCAGTTGACATCCTCAGAATTATAGCCTTCCCTACCAGGTGAGTCGGAGCTATAACCGGCCGCTTCACGGGCAATGCGAGTCAAGAGCTGCTTCCTCTCTACTTACACCTCGGATGCTTGGTCCGCCGCCAATAGCTCCTCAAATATGACCAATCCGGCGTCATGGTACACCCATATCTCGTGCGCCTCACGGTGAATGGCATCTTGTTGGGGCCATCGCCTAAGGGCCTCAACTTCGGCCGTCCTAGCGTCCAGCTCGGCTCTAAGGGCACTAACCTGAGCCCGTGATTCCGCAGCCTCGGCCGCCACCCTGCGGCTGATCTCCAAATCCTCCTCCCTTGATCTAAGGAAAGTTTCCAGATCATTATTTCGGGCCAAGGCAAACATCAGCTGCTCATCCAACTCCTTCAGCTCTGCCGCCTTCTTCTTCAAAAGAGCCTCAGATTCTTTACGGCCTTGCAGAACGTCTGGAACTGGGGATCCTGCTCAAAACATGTCCGCCAACGCCCGATGCTTGGCACAGACCTCTATGTACTTCTTTGCCATTTTGGAAAAGGTGGCCTCTCTCGTTTTCTCATGCCACCTTCGCTCTACCTCCAAAATGAGGGTCTGAAGAAGAAGAAAAGAAACGCGTCGTTTCAAACCACATTCGCTTTGATCGACAAAATAATGAAGGGGCTGAAAGCTACCTGTAAAGCTGAACCGGCTACCCGCCTCGAGAAGTCCCTATTGATGAGATCTCTCAGCGACTCATGCTCCGCAGCCGCGCACAACAAGGTCATGTCCATCGCGGGCTGCTCGCTACCCTCTAATAAGTTGTATCCCCCAAGGATCAAAATGCAGTGAGTAGAAGGAACCTCCCTAATCTCCGCACAGGCCGAGCTGCGCAGTGCCTCCGCGAGGGCGGCTTCAGAGCCCGCCCTCTCAGTCTCCATGACTGCCTCATTAACAGCGGAGGACGACTTGCCTCCTGATGCACGAGCCAAACGGGCAGCTACTGCCCTCTGAGGGATCATTCGCCCAGCACGAATGACCTCGGCCATAAAGGTCGACCTTGGCACTTGGCGAGGCTCATTGGGCCTCCCCACGCCCTCAACGGCAATTCCTTTGCTAGTAATCAACCACCACCACTTTTTCTCAGGCGATTCCTCTCTTTCGGAAGCCGCCTTTGCTGGAGCGACTTTAGGTGCCGGGACGGGAGCAGATTTAGGTACCGCTACTACTGAAGCCTTTGGTACCTCCACAGAGGCAGCCTCAGGCACCGCCTCCAATGCGGCCGCCGATGTAATCCCTTAGTGGGGAATCAAAAGGGGGCTACCTCTTGGTGAGGTGCCACAAATATATTTTCGGAGTCAGACTCCGCTCTGGCCGGGCCAGCTTTGGTCTTCTTCTTTTATGTCCTTGAGGAAGCACCCCGACCTGGCAAACAAAAAGCACATCAGGTGGAAGGTCTCCAAGCTAAGATAAAATTTAAAAATATAGCAAATTTTGTTACCAGTTGGGCCATACAACCTACGAAACTCAGGCCAAGTGTGGCATTTCTCCGCATATGGTATCAACCCCGCCACCCATGACCTAATGTCGCCAACGGGGCGGGGTGAGCGAGACACCACTACCAAAAAAACAGAAGAAAGAAAGTGAGTTCAGAGTTAGGTCAGTCAGAACAGAATGTCGCAAAGTTACATGGAGAGGTACCCACATCCTGCATTCCACGCCTCTGGAAATCCTTTAGGATCGGACACTAGATGGCTCATCCTAACATAAAAGAATCTACGCCGGAACTCGCAGTTAGCTTTGTCGTCAGCCCTCATGACGAAGCTATTCTTGCCATGGCTCCTCAGTTGGAGCATGGTACCCCTCATATAATTGGGGCTGAACATCTTTAGCAAATGGTGAACGGAAACAACGGCCCCGGCCTCACCCGCAAGCGTGGTAAGGATCCGACACACCTTCAAGATGTAAGGTGTAAGCTGAGCTGGACATACGTGATAGAAGCGGCATAGCTCTTTCGCCAAAGGGTTAAGCGGAAAGCTATACCCAATCTTAAAGATCATATTTGTAAAGTGCACAAAAGCCGGGCTTATGTAAATTGGCATGGTCCGTCCCAGCCGGAACTATCTCAACGTGATCAGGAATGTTGTACCTGGTCCTGACACTACCGAAAAATTGCAATCGTTCCAGTAGGTAGATAAACCATTACTGTAGAGATATTGGAACGGTTTACAAATCGTCACATCCGCTCGCGTGCCAATTGAGGTATAAGAAATGTTCTTGGAACGATTTTCATATTCGCTGCAATAGAGATGTCTATCGCAACGATTTTTCTTTTCTCTATTGGAACGATTATTCCTTCCAATTGTGATGGTTTAAAACCGTTACTATAATGAGTATGCGAAGGCTCATAACCGTTACCATATTATCTAATACAACACTTTCATAAGCTATTGTTACAGTTATTTATAGATATAACAATAGTCTTTTAAAGTTATTGTGACAGTTGTTTTTGTATCGCTACAGTTTTAAATACCTATTGGAATGGTTTAGAGGGCATTTTGGAACGGTTTATCGGATCTATTGGAACGATTTACATTCTAGTGGAACGCCATTTGTGTCTTTATGGTAGGCTATTATAACATTTCATATAAAACAGAAATATAGCTCCTATTGTAAATATATTTAATAACACTAAAATTTAAATAAATCACAAAATAAAATTATTAATAGTATAACAGTATCCATAAAGGTAAATGTTTTACCCCAAGTGCATAAGTTTAATACATTTCAAGATAGTAAGTTTCAAAATATTGACAACAAAAGATTCCTAGAATATTCATCTATAACAATTCAAAATTCATCGTAATGTCTACATCTTCATTGCCTTCATCGCCTTCATCTTCTATTTCTTGATCTACTCCACCTACAAAAGAGGATAAATAAAGTCATTATCTTTTATTTTGAATGCCTAAACTAAATAAATTGCTCAAAAAAGAAAAAGAAAATAATGGACATACAAGATGCTAGTCATGAGCCAAGCTCTTCTACAGAAACACATTACCTAGACCCAAATTTGGAAATTAAATATACATGCAAGCTACTAAAAAAGAATATATCAAATTAATCCCATTATAGGATTTAAAAGGAAAAGAGGCCAGTTTGCACACATTTGGTTTTATGACCACTAGCTAATTCCTGATTTCATATCACAACATATTCCAGAGTAAGAAAATTATATAGGCAGGAAAAATTTAAAAGAATTTTACGAAAAGTTTCAGGAACAAAAAGGTCACGGAACTGCATACATCATTGTTGACGGACTTCATTTGGGGGCAGAGGTGCTCAACTCTATGGTACTAGAGTTTGGATGTGTAAGAGAAGCCTCAACGTCTTTTCCTTTTGAAGAATCTACAAATTTAAGATATTGCTCAATATCATTGGCATCTGAGCTGCCAAATCTTCTGAGAGGCCATAATCCAGTTGTTTTATGCCTTCTTTCACTAATTGCAATTGAAATATCATTTGGGAAGAGGTCTCTCAGAACAAAGGCATAGATGATAGTTGTCACAAGTAATGCTGTTACTGTTAGTGTAGTAAGAGAGCAAAGTATGACTGCTAGACACTTTGTTACTGTGTTGGTAACGGCAGTAGAGTACCTGACAGTGGCAATAGCAACTCCGGTCATGGGGAAAGTATACGCCCACCACGCCAATAAAAACCTGAAGTTAACAAACGAGACAAGCATTTCACATTAAGCCAAAGGTGAAGAGGAATAAGAGAGCTTTTCAGGACAAAGGCAAATTTCTCATACCTGAAAATTAGAAAACTGATCCAAGAAAAAGACAAATTCATTCTGCTTTCTTAGGAAAATGGAACATACAGAAAAGGGACTCGTCACAAATAGAGCTGATGCACTATGGTTCTTATTCTACTCAGGGTAGGATATAGATATATAAATCATAAATAAGACTTACTATGCCATTTCATTCTGCACGGTATACCTCGCCAAATGACCCTCAAAAGCCACCTCAGTGTTATTATGTTGAGCATTCCATCTTACAGATATTCGGTTTTTCACATTCACTTTAGTCAGAGACAAATAACTAATTTACATGGTTAACTGCAGAAACAAATAATCTGCTTCCGAAAAGTAAGCAAATAAAAGGACTTCAATCCTCATAGGTGAGGGAAGGGGGAAATCTGTAGCAAAGTACTAAAAGTCCCTACTCAAACAATATTACTAAAGGCAATCACCCAAAATTTTGCCATATGAATGAAGTTGGGATAGCTAAATGGGAGTGACCAGTGACAACGAAGTATGCATATAGAATTGGAGTGTTTATAATACAAAAAAAGGGATACTATGATAACTTTTGATAATATGATATTGAAAAGGCTTTGACATATATAACACCATTCTGTTTCCAGAAATTGGTCCAAAGATGAACTGAATTTGGAATGACAGTAGTGTATTAATTATGTTAAGAAAGGTAATGCATTCAGCTATTATCAATTAGATGAAGGAGATTCAAAGCCCCAAGAGTTGGCTAAGGAAATTAAACAGATTCTGCAAAGTAAATCTTAAGCTCCCATACTTTTCCAAGCCAATAATTTTCCCAAGTATTGAAACATGTCTGCTCTTTCTAAATAGATGCTCACAACCACTGTTCCAAATAGTTCCCAAATTTTTTTCAAGGACAGTCAATTAATCAAGTTAATCAACAAAATAAACCTTAATTTTGACAAATCGATAGGAATACAACAGATCTGCAAAACCATATAAAAGGGGAAACCATATATAACAGATCTTGTAATAAAAGTTCTAACATGTCAAAAACGTACTCACAACTAAAATGTTTGCGATAGATAATTAAACAATTTATCATTTCCGGCTTTATTCATCCAACCTCTTTCCTAAGAGAACTAATTACAAAAGAACACATCTTTGGAGCCAACTATCACGTGAAATGCAAACAAGAATCATGTAGAACTATGAAAAATTGAAATTGAGGCTATATGTAAACATTCGGAGCAAACACAAAGCATAGCAAACCCACATTTTCAGATATTGTACACTAGCCTAAAGCTCATAGAAAAATATGGGTTAGGGCTTTTATCTCATTAGAGAAGCAGGTGAAAAACTAAAAGAGGGGAACTACTATTCGATTTTGTCGGGGAAAGAGAGCTGAAAAAAACAAGTCCACAACCGAACGAGAATGAAGTTGAGCACTGCCGTAATTTGAAATTGAAGTAAAAACCAATTAAGTATAGAGAGAAAAAGAAGGTACAAGTCAATAGATCAATCAATCAACTATATATCAATGAACCTTAAATAAAATATGCAGCTGATAAAAAGGAACCAACTAAATGCTAAGTAGTACCAAACACACAAACATCAATATCAACAAAAGGGAATATATTTAATTATCAAAAATCTAACGTATTATACGTTGCTCAAAAACTAGTGTTTTAATTGGAACAAAGAGAAATTATCAGGGAAACAGGCGTGGCAACAACAACAATAACTAAGCCTCAGTCCCAAACAAGTTTATATGGGCATCATGAATCATCACTGAAGTACTGAACAAGTTAATTTAAACTCATCTCATGTAAATACTATGGACACACATAAAAGAAGTATTAGAAAAGTTATGCTAAATTTCGAGACGTATAAATCTGTGCAAGGTTAAATCACTCTTAGAAAGCACAGGCCCTACTGTAATAGTGCTAAACTCTAAAACTGATGAAAACACACGAATTACATTCAATCTTTTATGGTCATATTCACTATTTAACTAGCAAAAATACAAAGCAGCGTACAAAGCATATTTTGAGGTTATTATTAATGCACCGAGAGTAGATGCAAAGCATAAGATCCATTTCACAGTTCGTATTTTACAAAAATATTTGAATAAAAAAGATATTAGGGTTTCGGACGGAAGAGATACGCATAGAAGAAAATACAGGGAGAGAAGAAAGGTGTTTACCACTCGATTTCTCAGTCGAGTTTGCCGAGAAGGAGATTAAGCAGAGAAGCAGCCGGAGTGCGGCCACAACTCGCCACAGAAGACGACCGAATTGAAGTTGGAAGCCTTTTCCCGTAAATAAACATAAACAAAAATTGAGAATTTTTGAATGGAAAACGAATTACTGCAGGGGTGATTGTTTTGAGGTCTTTTTGACTGATTTTCGCTGGGTATTTGGGCTGTTTTTTGACTAATTTCAAGGTGATTTTGAGTAGTTTTGCTGGAAGAAAGGAGCTATTTTAGTGGTGAAGATGACCGGAGATCGTTTACTCTCCTTGTGATTTTCGCCGATAGTGAGCTGATTGTACCCTAAAAATCATATGGGGGCCCCTTTCATTTTAGCGGCCATAGAACATTTGGGCTTAAAAAATAAGGAGGGAATTCATGACCGTATCAATAGATATTGCCGTTACTATAGATTGATTTATTTCTACGTCTATAAAAAATGTTGGCACAGATACCTCTATCGGAACAGTTTTGAGACTATTGCAACTGTTCAGTTGCTAAGTGTCACGCTAGTTCCAGTAATTATTTGTGAAGGTTCAAACCGTAACAATAGCCACCTAAGCAACAGTTACGGAACTGTAGAAATAAAAAGCATCACCATAGCTCTAATTTCTAGTAATGTGATAACGTCCATGTGAGATTGAAGTAAATCACTCTCCTCCAAGGATGAGAGGGGCTTGTTGTATTGAAGTCTTTTCTCACACTCAAATCCTTCGATAAAACGTTGTCTACCGTTAACGAAACTAGGGTTTTTCTCGCCCCTTCCCCTTCGACATCAGAAGAGGGTGGAACACTAGAAGGGGAACTGCCCTGAGCTTTTTTTCTTTCTTGGCGTTTTGCCATAATACGCAATGAAGAATGAAGTGTTGGTAGTGAGTAAGATAGTTCTCAGGAAAGGTATCCATCTGAAAATGATACAACAATTACAGGAAAGAAGGATGAAGAAAGAAGCAAAGGAAAACTTTCTGAAAGATCGAAAAGATGAACCTCTTTGAACCACTCTCATATTTATAGGAAAAAGGCACACGGGAATCGACGAGAATCAGTTCTAAAATTGGCGCCAGAATCCAAAATGTCACGTTGCGTTATGAACAAGTCTCGAGAACAGGTATAATGATGACGCATGTGACTGGTGATGTCAACTTTAAAAAGGTGGGTCGCACGTCAAAGACCCAACAAACTTTATCCACGTCCGTGCCCTGCAAAGGAGGCACCTACGAGCACGGCCAAATTTATGCAAAAAGCAAATCGTGCATGTCCATCCATTGAAGACAATCATCGAGTACGTCTGCAACAAACGGAGGGACTAACTGCATAGGGATAAATTTGGCTCGTAACACCCCCATGTTAGGTGGACACGTCCGCTATGATAAGGGCGACCCAAGTAAGGGTTCGTCCCAAATCGGCAAAGAAGGAACGACGTCGTTTAGCACGTGCCCCTTTTTCTGAGTGGAAGCCACCAACCTTTGTACCTTTTTAAAATTATTTTATTTGTTCAAGGAAGGTTTCCTACTATATAAAGGAAAATTTCTCTTTGTAAAAGGCATGAGTATTGTTCTCGAATAATACAATCTCTGCTCTCTCTATCTCTCTCTCCCTTTCTCGAATTCATAACCGTTACTTCCTTATTAAGCTAAGTCTATTCTTTTCATCCAATCACAGATAAAGGAAAACTTTCGAAGTGATAATCATATTTTGGACTTATTATATTTGATTACAATTTACCCCATATATTTTATTGTTTTTAGGCTTACACAACACGAACATAATTTTGGAGCCAAACAACTAACATACATTCTTTGTAGCTCATATTGTTTAACCAAAAAATGGTACTTTGGTCAAAGCTAGAAATTCAGAAGAATACACATAACTGATATTGAATAAAGAAAATAATAAAATACTTTGAGAACAAATATAAAGCAAAGAATTCAGATTATATTTTAATTGTGCCTCAATAGTATTTCGTGTCCCTACAAATGTTCTAACTCCCTTTTTTTTTTGTAAATTCTAAGGGAATGTGTATTACATTTGTCTTAATAAGGAAATTATGAGAAATAATGACATTAAAATAAACATTAATCAATTATTTACATTAAATATAAATTCTCTAATGTATTTGGCATTTAATTTTGAATTTGGCCCCTTCTGCACCGTCAGATTCATTTCCTTGATCCAAGTCCTAGTATTAGTATGAGTTTGTTGACCACGTAAGGGCGATCCATCTTGATGACGAATTCCACGATAACAAGAAATTGAAATTAATCATTCGATGTCTGCTCGTTCTCCCCTCTTCGATTCCCAATGAACAACATGATCCTGTCCTATCATTTGTTCAATTTGGTCGATTTGATACTTAGTGAATTCTTTTATCTTTATGTTTCCGCTGATACCAAATCGATAACGAACCTGAATGGCTTTTTTAGGTCCAATTCCATCAATTTTGGTTGAGGCAATTCTTACTTGTTCATCGCCAACTAATCTAGCTCCTGAAATATATAACATTCTTGATTGATTGAGACAAAACGATTCCCTCAATACAGCTTAACTCCATCAAGCCCGTACGAGTAGTGAAGAAGTATAGAGCACTTTGGTTGGTTGATCTTTGAGCTTTAAATGACTTGAATAGGTACGAATTTCAGTTTATCCCAACAACAACTCGTGCCTCTTTAAGTATCTTCTCCTGTATCCATTGTTGCTTGTACCTCGTGGCCAATTATAACGCTTTGACCATTTGACTGATACACGTGTCATGACACATCATATGTTAATTCAGTTTTTCCCTAATACAGATAGTGCCCCAACTTTTTATTTATTTATCAATTAAATATTTGGAAAGTGGATCTCATTAAAAAGGAAATTTTTGCCATCATTATTGTTATGACAACATTGACCTGCAATTGTCTTTTTCATTTAATGCTTCTATCCACATGTCGTTCTACCACTGGTTCTGCAATTTTGCAGCTTTTTTTCAAGGCTTTTACGACCTTACTATTCACGAAGAGATAGTTGCCTTTATTATAGGCTTTCCATCATTACACTTCTTGCTTTTGACTATTGTTTTCATATATATATATATATATATATAAAATCAATTTTCTCGTCTTCGTCTTCATAAAGTTTTACTAAGTACTTTGTTCTTCAAAGCTATTCACTTTTTCCTTAATTCATCTTTTTCACTATGTCATTTTCAAACCCTAACCCTATAAGAGTTGCAATCTTGGATAATTTCCCCAATGCCCCCGTTAGACATAGAAGGGGTATAGGTTGTAGGCTTCTTATTCTTCGATCCACCCGTGGTGGAAGTACTTCTCCTGGTTCTTCTTTACTTTCTTCTAGTTCTGGTGCTATTTTTAGAACTAGAGGTTCTTTCACACAAAAGTCCTTTTCTAAAGGTAAGGAACCCTCAGAACCCCTACAAGAACCTACAGTAGATGAGATAGTTCCCAACAACCTCTTCTTGCACCATGATAGAGAATATCTTCGTAAACAAGTTATTGGCTTAGATCATGCTGATATTTATCCCACTTAATTACATATGTTTTAATTCCTGTGGTTTGTAGAGACTGTCGTTAGAGTAGTGACATTCGTATTGAAATTCCCAATCTAAATCAAAGAATTTCTTCTTACAAAACTGGATTTTCTTTTGTTTACACTTAATCCTTTTACTTTGGGATTCATACCAGCAATTGACCTTGTGATCCTTGATTTCTGTCGCTTTTTCAAAATTTCTTTAGCACAAATTGGTCCACTCATTTGGAGAGCAATGGCGTGTTTGAGGCATTTGTCTATTAAGGCAAGTTTTAATTTTACCTTTCCCCATCTTATTCATCTTTAATCCCCCAATCTATTTTGCAATAGTGTATTTACCTTAGCAGCGATGAGTAAAAGGGTTTTAGTGATCCCTGAAGATGACAAAGATCGTGGGCGGTATGCCCGATTTGTTGCGGTACCCACGGTTCGTTTGGTGTGTAGAGAAAATATGCCTTTTCCTGAAAAGTGGAATATTGCACGTAAGTCTTTCTTATTTTTTCGTACCTCTTTTCCACAGTTTTAATACCTTATCTAATTTTACTCTCTTTTACTTTTTTGTTATACCGCTCCTCCTACAGGAAGAAGTATTACTATGAGGAGCGTGACAATCGAAGTTTCTACTAATAGTAGTCTTTTGAGGAAATATGGTCAAGCAGACGTTTGGCTTGAACCTTTTATTGGTGACATTGAAAAGAAGAAGATGTACAGTCATAGCTGCTTGACCTTGATGAATGACACCGTTCATTCCACTCTGAAGGTATTTCCTCTACATAATTAAAAACTTCTTTTTCCTTTAAATTTTGACTTTCATGCTTTATTATTTTCAGGCTAACCTCATTGGCATAGAGTTAATCGGTAGAATTTCTCTACTACAGAAAGTAGCTCGTGAGTCTAAGAAAGCTATCCTCGAAGCCCATAGAGTGGCTCATAAAGCTGAGTTAAAAGAAGCTAATTGGAAGGAGAAGTTTGAAAATGGTCAAATATCTATGGAGGACTTGCAGGTAAGCAGAGATAACTTGGAGTAGCAGAAGCCTACAGTGACCTTAGAGCTAGTAGTTGCCAAGGCTTCTACAAGTCAAGTAGAGAAGGACAAAGAGTACCTTGAGTGTTCTTTCTCAGAACAATTGTCGAAGTCACGTGAAGAGGTTAGAGAACTTAGGGCACTTCTGGGCAAAAAAGAAGAGTACGTAGGAGAGCTAGTGCAAAGCTTAACTCAAGCTCAAGAAGATTTAAGAATCTCTTCTGACAAGGTACATGCCTTAGAAAGTTCTCAGGCCTCCCTCCAAGCGATCCAACTTTAACTGAGAATGAAGAGCTGAAAAGCGAACTTGTTGTCTGGGCAAGAGACTATGAATTACTTGAATAAAAGTTCGATATGGAGGTAAGTTGGACTTTTTTGGACTCCCGACGTGATGCTTTAACCGAGGCCAGCCAAGAAAAATTCGACTTAGAGTCAGAATTGGGTAAATTTTTGGAGGCTATTTAAAAGACTCAACAACCACTTGAATTCCCTTCTCCTGAAATTGAGGCTCCCGTAACTGAAAGTCCTGCAAATGATGTAGCTGGGGCTGAGCTCTCAAAGTTGAAAGTGTTGTGGCTCAAGCTCCCGAGGGTGAAGTTACCATGACTCAAGCTTCAGAAGCTGAAACTTTCATGACTCTTGCTCCCCTCGTTGAACCTACTACTTCAAGTCAAGCTAACACCGTGACTGCACCTTCTGAAGTTGTGCTCGTGGCGACCTCTTCTAAAGTTAACACTGTTACTTCTGATGCTCCTGCCTCCCAGTGACCAATTTATACCTTTTAACTTGTTTTTCATTTCTTTTTTGGAAAATGATGGCTAATCCCTTAGTTCGTTTATAAGGAATTTCTGGTTAAAGTCCCATGTTCTCATAATGGGGCATTTGAATAAACTATTGTGACGACTAAGTTTATTCTTATTCTTTTTTTAATATATTGAGAAGTTTTTTAGAACTTCTATTCATTTTAATCTTGCCTTTTCACACTTAAGGACTTCGAGAATAATTTTGCATTTTTCTCCTTTGAAAATGCTTTATGATTAACCTTATGACTCAATAACATGAGTTTTATAAAAGAGGGCACTTTTATATATCGAAACTTAATGAAGAAGATGTCCCAAATTCATAATGATGTTATAATATGATGAAAGAAATAGGAACACACATGTTTTGTTTAAACTAACTTTGACATGTTTTTATTTATGAACCTTGATAAATATTTGAATAACGCTTTACATGTATTTGAATTGTATCTATAGCTTTCTCGTAACTATTTTTCTTGTAACAGATTTTTATAAAAGAAAAACAATGGAAACTGTGTTTTCTCTTTATAACCCATTTTGATACATAGTCTTTACCCTAACTATTTTGAGGATATATTAGATCCCTTTATCTTCAAAATATTAGGAAGGGTTTGAGAAGTGACTTCATTGTTTTCATTGGAAAGAATACTATGATGAGTGTTTTGATGGGAAAGAACACTATGATGAATGTCATTTTATAGTTTTTGTCATGCACTTGCTTCTTTAAAGCTTTGAACTTTCCTTTAAATCTTGATTGATTTTCCACACGTATCTGTGTATATTATGTAGTCCCCCAAGTGTTTGAGAGTTGAAGTATGAGACCTCGAGTACTTGATAATTTCTTGGACTTGGTCATTTTCCTGAAAAGGAAAAACATACAGGACTTGGGGATGCAATTTTAGATGAAGACTGCTTAAAGTGTTTGCGTTTCTATCAGAATCATTGTAACCCTGGGCTAGGAATTTTAGCGTATTCCATTTTTCCGTACAGGTCGTGACTCATCATTTAGTACGAGTTAGTGTTTTGCTTAGCATCTAAAATTGTTAGAAAAATTTTAATAATTCAAAAAAAAAAATTTAACATGATGATACCTGACCATGGGTATTTCCTTAGAAGTAATACCTCTTCAAACGAACAACATTCCAGTGTAAACGTAGAACTTTCCCATCCATTATCTCCAACTCGTATGCTTCTTTTCCTGCAATATTCTGAATCTGATAGGGTCCTTCCCATGTTGGACTTAGCTTTCCTGAATTAGCAGCTTTTGTATATTGAAAAACCTTTTTAAGCACAAAATCCCAATTTTGAAGAATCTGAGGTGCTCTCTCCGGTTGTAATATCGTTCAATGACCTGCTTTTGCGCTGTCATTCTTATTAAGGCAGCTTCTCTCCTTCCCTCAAGTAAAATAAGGTTAACCTGCATCTCTTGATTATTCGATTCCTCTGTTGCCTATATAAATCGTGTGCTTGGTTCTCCTATCTCGTCTGGAATCAAAGCTTCATCACCATAATTTATTGAAAATGGCGTTTCTCCCATGCCCGTTTTTGTAGTTGTACGATAAGCCCATAAAACAGTAGGTAATACCTCAGGGTAGTTACCTTTTAATCCTTGTAACCACTTCTTTAAATTATTGATAATGACCTTGTTTGTGGATTCCACTTGCCCATTACCTACTGGATGGTATGGTGTGGACGTTATCCGTTTGATTTGCCTACTTTGAAAAACTCTGTGATTTGAGCTCCTATGAATTGTGGTCCATTATCACACACAATATCCTTTGGTACTCCAAAACGACATATTATGTTCCTCCAAATGAAGTCTTTAACTTCTTTTTCTCGTACCTATTTAAACACTCCTGCTTCTACCCATTTAGTGAAATAATCAGTGAGTACAAGTAAAAACTTTACCCGACCTTTTGCTTGTGGAAATGGACCCACGATATGCATTCCCTGTTTCATAAAGGGCCACAGTGATATGACTAGATGTAATAGCTTCATTGGTCTATGCATATTATTACCGTACCTCTGACATTTGTCGCATTTAGATATGAAATTTTCTGCTTCCTCTTCCATCTTAGGCCAATAATATCATGCCCTAATTTAAGTTCTTACCAACGATCTTCCTCCTGTGTGATTCCCTCAATGTCCCTCATGTACTTCCCTCATTACATATTCCATTTGGGAAGGTCCGAGACCTTGCTAAAGATCCACCAAATATTTTTCGATAAAGATTTCCTTGGTTTAAACAGTAACGGGCAGCCTTTTTACGAAGCGCATGTGCTTTCCTTTTGTCATCAGGTACGGTACCATACTGCAAAAAAACCATAATTCATTTCTCCAATCTCGAGTTAAATTATTGAAATTTACCTCATTCTTATTAGGTTCTAGAATGGAGTGAAATAAATGTATAACTGAAGCATTTATATCATTTGCCACGTCAGCTGTAGACGCGAGATTGGCCAAAGCATCTGCTTCAACATTTTCATCTCTTTGTATTTGTACAACCTTCCATTTTTGGAATTGCCTTATCAATTCACGTACTCTTTGTAAGTATTGATGCATTCTTGCTTCCCTGGCTGTGTAAGTCCCAGCATTTGATTAACCACGAGTTGTGAATCACTTTTAATTATAATTTGGGCTATGCTGAGTTCTCGTGCCAGTTCCAAACCTGCAATCACAGCTTCATACTCTGCTTCATTACTAGTTATAGAACGACATTTTATAGCTTGTCTAATGATTTCGCCCATAGGTGGTACAAGAACTATTCCTAAACCCGTTACTTTTACATTAGATGAAAACTTAGTAAATAAAATCTAAGTCCCCGGTTTTCACCATTTAATACTTGTAACTCTTTTTGTGTTTCTAATTGCATCCCTTGACTAAAATCAACCACAAAATCAGCTAATACTTGAGATTTTATAGCAGTTCTAGGTTGATAAGTGATTTCGTACTATCTTAATTCAATAGCCATTTTGCTAACCTCCCCGATAATTCATACTTATGCAAAATGTTACGTAATAGGAAAACAGTTACTACAACAATGGGAAGACATTAAAAATAAGGTCTTATTTTTCTAGATGCCATGATTAAAGAAAGTGTTAGTTTTTCTAATTTTGAATACCGTGTTTTTTCATCTAGCAAAGATTTACTAACATAATAGATAGGGGATTGATTACTTTGGTCTTCCCGAACTAGAACAGCAGTTACCGTAACTTCTGATACGGCTAGATAGATAAGTAATTTTCCCATGCCTTTGGCTTTGCCAGCAATGTTGGATTTGACAAATATGCTTTCAAATTTCTAAGTGCTTGCTAACAATCTTCGTTTTATTAGAAATGATCTTGCTTTTTTAAGTGCTGAGAAAAATTTGAAACACTTTTCTGAAGATTTGGAAATGAATCTCCCCAAAGCTGCAATTCTTCCCGTTAGTCTTTGACCTCTTTTTTACTTATAAGCACGTCTGGGATTTCCTCTATTGCTTTTATCTGTGAAGGGTTTACTTCAATGCCACAGTTAGAGACAAGAAAACCCAAAAACTTACCTTAGGCGACCCTAAATGCATATTTTTTTGGATTGAGCTTCATATTAAATTTTTGCAAAATTTGAAATATTTCAGACAAATGTGATACGTGTTCATTTGAATGCTAAGTTTTGACGCGCATATACTTCCATGTTTTTTCCCAAATGTTCTTGGAACGTTTTTGTAGCCAATATTTGATAGGTTGCCCCTGCATTTTTGAGTCCGATGGGCATTACTTTATAACAATAAGTCCCCATGTCTGTGATGAAAGATGTTTTCTCTTCATCTCCTGGATCCATTTTGATTTAATTGTAACCTGAATATACATCTAAAAACTTAGTAGCTCATGTCCTGCAGTAGTATCAATTAGTTGGTCTATATGCGATAAAGGGAAAGAATCTTTTGGGCAAGCTTTGTTGAGGTCTGTATAATCTACACAGACTCACCACTTACCAATCTTTTTAAGTACCACAACTGTGTTAGCTAACAAATTAGGATACTTTACCTCGTGGATAGACCCGATCTTTTCACAATTTTCGGACCTCATCTTGAATCACTTGATTTTTAAAAGCTCCTTGATTTATTTTCTTTTGCTTTATTCGTGTGTACGATGGGTGTTCATTTAACTTGTGGGTCATTACCTCTGATGGTGTACATATCATATTAGTATGGAACCAAGCAAAACAATCCACGTTAGCTTTTAAAAATTCAATTATCATACCACTCATGTCTGGGTTCAGGTTTGCTCCAACGTAAACCTTCTAATCAGGCCATTGTTCAAACAATATAACAGCTTCCAATTCTTCAATTGTTGTTTCAATGTTTTCATTCTCCTTTGGCTCTTGGATTGTGTCAAGTCTCGAATCTATGTCTATTCGTTCCTATTCAGTTGAGGTTTGAACTATGATGTCCTCAACCGTTCTTTATGATTTCTATTTCTCTTCATTTACGGTGCTCACATCTGTCACAGTATTAATACTCCTGGCTGCATGTTGATTTCCACGAATTTGGGAAATTCCCCAAGGTGATGGGAATTTAATAACTTGATGTAGAGTTGATGGGACAACATTCATTTCATGGATCCATGGTATTCCCAGAATCATATTATAATCCATTTCCATATCAATTAATTGAAATTTAGTTTCTTTAGTAACACCTTTTGCAAAAAATTGTTAGTATTACCTCTTTTTTTTTACCATGTTAGAATTGTCGAATCCAGACAATGTATGCGCCTTTGGAATCATTTTTTCCTCAGCTTGCATTTCACGCAATACCCTTAGTAGGATAATGTTTACAGAACTCCCTGGATCAATCAAAACTCGTTTCACATTAGTATCATATACAAGTAGAGATATTATTAGTGCGTCATTATGTGGAGATAATACGCCATATACATCTGCATCATCAAAGGTAATGCTTTCTTCTAAGACCTGTCGTACCCTCTTCCCGTGGGTTATAGTGACTTCATAACTTTATTAGATGTTGTTTACATTACACCGTTGTTAACTTCTCCCCTGCTTATGACGTTGACGGTTCTTTTGTGAGATAGTGGTTTTGGGGGCGCCTGGCTGCTTTTCATGTAAGCCTCCTTGCCTTTTTTATGGAACAACGTAGTGAGATACCCTTGCTTCAATAAATGATCAACTTCACTTTGTAAAAATCTGCACTCAGATGTTTTATGGCCATGATCATTATAGAATTCGCACCAATGTTTACGGTTACACCAGTTTGGATGGCCTCATCTCTTTTGGACATTGGACCTTATCTATCATGCTCCTCAAAATAGCTACGAGCTCGGAGGTAGTGAAATTGAAATTATAGCCACCGAATCTCTCCTTTAAACTTCTGTCATCCTCTCGTGACTCTTGTCTGTTTTGATCATTCCTAAATCTAGATGAGGAACTTGAATCATTGTTTCTAGATTTGTGATCATACCTTTGATTATCCGATCTTGATCGTGAGTCTTTTCCTGCCGGTCCCATGTATGGCTCGTACGTATTGTTACCAGAACTTCTTTCATTTCAGCACGTCTAGAACTTACTTTTTTCTCTTTTTGGAATTTTGGAATGGTATCCTCTTCAATCCGCAACTTCGTGCTATAATTGATATAAACATCATTCCACGTTGTAGCTGAGAATTCTCGAAGGCTTTCCTTGAGTCTTCTCGTGGCCTTCGAACTGTTTTTTTTTCAAATTGCTCTTGAATACTATAGCTGTCCAATTATAAGGTACACATGGTAAAGTCATTCTTTCCCGTTGAAATCTATCAAGGAAATCTCGAAGTACATCTCAATCTCCTTGCTTGATTTTGAAGATACCTCCATTCTTTTCTCTACCTTTTGAGCTCCCAAATGTGCTTTAATGAAAGAATCTGAAAGCTCAGCAAAAGAGTTTATAGAATTTTTGGGTAAGAAAGCATACTAAGTTAAATCCCCTTTGGTAAGTGTTTCACCAATTTTTATGACCAAGACTGATTCAATCTTCTGTTTCGTCAAATCATTGCCCTTCATGCCTGTTGTGAATGCCGTCACGTGGTCTCGTGGATCTGTTGTTCCATCATACTTTGGGACATCAGACATTTTGAATTTCTTTGGAATTGGGAGGGGAGCAACACTTAGCTTCCACGGTTATTGTGAATATTTATCCATATCCACTCCTTTGATTACAAGCAAAACCCCGGAAATTTGTTCTATGCGGTCATTTTGTTCCTTGAGCTGTTTCTGGAAGGTTCGTATTAAATTTTGCAAATGAGAATTAGTTGAATTACCTGGTTCCCCCTCTTGTGATTAACTGGGGGTTCCTCCATTCCTAGAATTAACAAGCCCGGGACGGAGATTCTCCAACGTATTGTTATTGGGTGTAGGTGTGGGTGGTGCAACAGGTAATCGACTAACTAGAGCCTGAAGAGCTTTGTTAACCCGTTCATCAATTACTTTATGTAAGGCCTCATCTCCTCCTTCGAAATGTTCAGATTGCTCTTGTTCACCAGCATGAGACTCAGGTGCATGAGTGCCTTTACGAGATTGTCGTGGTGAACCATGAGGGGAAGGAACCAGATAAATATTTTGTAAATCTCTTTGATCTTGCTGTGTTTAATTTTCCTGATTTCCCAAGGTGTTATCATTGTTTTTGTTGTTGTTGTTTGCCATAGTGGAAGGAAATTGATCATCAAATTTCCGGTAAGCCAATTTCAAACTTTGTAAGGTTCGATCGGTGCAGTTTGGACAGAAGAGGATTCCATATCTCAACACTTATGATGGAAGAGCAATTCGCTACCCAGATCCCCTCATCAAGGCCAATGACACCATTAAGCTAGACTTAGAATCCAATAAAATTGTCGACTTCATCAAATTTGGTGTTGGAAATGTGGTCATGGTAACGGTGGTAGAAACATAGGACGTGTTGGAGTTATTAAGAGCACGGAGAAGCATAAGGGTAGCTTTGAGACCGTTCACATTCAGGATTAGAGGTGGCACAATGATTCAAAGAAAATAGTTAACCACCCATATTATCTACTAAAAAATGGGTGGATAATGAACTATTTAAAAACGGGTCAAATATGAATAAGAAGTATATTATCTATTTAGAAAATGGATAACCAATGAGTAACCAATGGATCTAACTTTTACATTTGTAAAGCCTCAAATTGGGAGTTCCTCAAGTTAGGAAGACTAAGAATTCTCCCAAAAGTGACCATATACAAGAAGTCATGGATAATATGAGTTACCCATATTATTCGCCTAAGTTAACCCCTTTTTTATTTGTATTAAACATGGGTCGGGTCGGATAGTTGATCTATTTTTTTATTATCCATTTTCGACCCAAACCATATCCGATCTGACCTGCCCGTTCGCCACTCCTATTCAGGATGCTTTGGGGCACGAGTTTTCTACCCGCCAGGGAAATGTGTTCTCTTTTGGTAAAGTTAGTAAGCCATGGGTATCTCCTCCAAAAGGAAAAGGTATCAAGTTATCTATCATTGAAGAGGCTCGCGAGAGACTGGCTGCTCAATCAGCTACAGCTACTTATAAACTCTTTTAGTTGAGCTTAGATAAATTTAGCAGGTTGGACCATGTTTCTCTTTGTTTAGAGATACCAATCTTATGTGCTGTGCTAAATTTAATATCTGTGTATCCGGTAACGCAACCAATTTATTTAACAAAAAATGATACTTTGATCAAAGCTAGAAATTAAGAAGAATACAGGTTACTGATAATTAAGAAAACAAGAAAAGACTTTGAGAGCAAATATAAAGTAAGGAAATCAGATTATATTTCAATTGTGCCTCAATAGTATTTCATGTCCCTAAAATGTTCTAACTCCCTCCTTTTATAGAAAATTCTAAGGGAATGTCTATTGCCTTTGTCTTAATAAGATAATTATGATAAATAAATGACATTAAAAGAAACGTTATTCAATCATTTACATTAAATATAAATTCTATAATGTATGTGGTACTTAATATTGAATTTGGCCCCTTTAGCGCTGTGTCAGATTCATTTCCTTGATCCTTATTAATCTTCGAGCTTTAAATGACTTGAATATGTACGAATTTCAAATTATCTGAATAACAAACCATGCCTCTTTAGGTATCTTCTCCCGTATCTGTTGTTGTTCGTACCTCGTGGCCAATTGTAATGCTTTGACCATTTGACTGATCCACGTGTCATGACACGTCACATTCAATATGTTAATTTAGTTTCCCCCTAGTAGACATATATTCACATGTTATATCGTACAATTCGAATGGGTGCTACTGTTATTATAAAGATAAAATAAGTTTTTTCTTTTTAAAAAGATATGGGCGTATGGTGAGGCATTTTGCATATACCTCAGCGAGGCATAAGTCCCGAAGCATGGGGCATAACCACTATGAGTATTTAATTTTTAATATTTTCTAAAATAAAATATAATTATAGTAAATACTACTCCTTCTGTTTCAAATTAGATGAGGTACTTTCCTTTTTAGTATGATTCAACTTTAAACATTTCATTTTACCCATTTAACTTATATAACCACACAAATGTCATGACCCCACGAACCTTTTAAGATCACAAATTTTAAAAGTCTTTTTTTTCTTACACTCCATTTCGAATCAAACTACTTTATCTAAATTGAAACAGATGGAGTATTAAATAAGTAAAATTGCATAAAATTTTAATAAAATTAAATTATAAATATGTGAAAAATATATAGATGAGTTCCTCTCCATAGAAAATTTCTGTTCTTTTAAAAAGAATAAAGTTTTCTACATAGAAAGCAAAAAATATGACTAACTTACAATAAAACTTTGAACTTGCTGTTTGGATGAGAATGGATTTTTTAATTTTGGTATTTGCAAAATAAAATATTGACTGTTCATTGTTTTGGAAAATAGTAGCAGACTAGTAAACACAATAAGAATTTGGGAAAGATCATCAATTAGGACTCCTACCAATAAAAAAAAGTTTTGGCTTTTAGATTTAATGTTTCATTCCCATTTTAAAACTTTAAATAATTACTAGATGACTTTTCAGAATTTTACTCTTTATATATAGGACTTTGAGAAAGTTTTTTGGGTTTACGTCTTATTGCAAAGAGACGCCTCAATATCTGTATGTCTCGAATTGCTACTTTCACTTCTACTCCATCTCTTCAGGGCATTTTTGGTGTGCCTAGTTCAGGGTTCACCTCGCAAATGCCTTTTAAAAGACGGGGTAAAATACGTGAATCAACATATTTCTTATATATATGCAACTGCTCCTGGTAAACCAAATAATTATATCCTTGCGCATTGTCATTGTTTATGTATTTTCTGATCATATCATAAATAAAAAATAGTCTGGAAAGAAATAACTAGAGATGAGAATTGTCCCTGTATCTATATTAGAAGTCAATACTTACTATACTACTATTCAAAGTCTTAATAAGTTTCAGAATAATTTGGATGTACGAATGAAAATCAACATCCGATCTTCATTTTTCTTTCATTTTAAACTAGAGAAGGGAAAAGGAAAAAGATTTTACGAACACGAACTTAATCGTTACATACTGGTGTTCTTCCTTCCTTCTACATGACTATTTTTTCTCTAATAATGAAGGCCGCTTATGATTAGTGAAATGCCAACGAAACGAGCATCCGGTGTTGTCGGTGTCATAACTGGTGCCTGAGAATCTGGTGATGGAGATGGTGCGTCTATATATTCTGCGTCTGGTGATGGAGATGGTGCGTCTGTATAATCTGCGTCTGGTGATGGTCACGGTGGCTGAGCATCTGGTGGTGGTGGTTGTTCAGCATCTGGTGGTGGTGTTGGTTGCTCTGCATCTGGTGGAGGAGGTGGTGGTTGCTCAGCATCTGGAGGAGGAGGAAGTGGTTGCTCAGCAACTGGTGGAGGAGGAGGCACGTAACTGGTGGTGGTGGAGACGTCACCGGTGGTTTCTGCCTAGGTGGAGGACGTTTACGTGGAACAGGTGGAAACTTACAACGCAGAAGAGTTGCATGAGGCGAAGTTTCAATGTCTTTTCCATGACTATGTTCTAAAAATGAGCAAACTACTATAACTGAAAGTGGTATAAGCGCTAGGGCCTTCACAAGAGCCATACTTGTTAACTGAAATCAAATGTGAGTACGTAAAACAAAGTATAGGGAAACGAATTTATAGTAGGAGTTTTAGATGGATAATGGGCTCAACAATTAAATGGATTTGCTACAATGAAATAGTATTTCATTTGCCGAAGTTGTTAGAAAAAATTAAAATATGGGGGCGAAAATAATTAGGCCTTGATTCGAGTTTCAGCAATTAACTCGAATTTTCCACAAGAACAGAATAGTTGTGAGTTGTAGAAAATAAGTAGAAGAGAAAGAGATGACGTTTTCAGATAATTTCGTTTTAGAGGAGATATAGGTATTTATAATACCTCTAGGAGTCTGTTGGAATTAACAGACTCGTCTCTTCATAAAAGGCACATTTTAAAACCAATAGTCAACTTCTTTTGAATTTAAAATAGGCAGAATAGCCTAATAAACACTTTTACTTATCATGCCTAGTCATCCCGGTCCCGAGACTTTACGAAGTTTCATCTAGGCACTTGTAATTTTAAAAATATATTATTTTAAACCCTTCCGACCTTGCATGTTCTTCACTATGAAATGATGCCCTTGCCACGAGCATCCGACTCTGATTTGCCTAAATCTATTCATACCAATTACATATTGTAAATAACATCGCAAGTAACTAATTCCACTATTAAAATTAAAGCTAAGGCGCGAAAATAGGTAAAATGACCAAAACACCTCTTAGTCCAACGTCTTGGAATCGAATAATTTTCATATTTTCAGAAACCTCGTACTCTCACGAGTCTAACCATATAAATTTCTCCCAAATCGGAGATCAAATGCCCCCTCAAATCCTCACAATTAAGTCTAAGAACTTCACCTCAATTTTCATTCAAAATCCAAAGTTAAAAGTTGAATTTGAGGTTAGATTAGTGGGTATTAATCACAAGGGAGTAAAAAATCGTTACTCAATCATTGCCTCTGAAAAGACCTCGAAGAATCTCTCAAACCCGAGCTCTCTAGCTTGAATTTTTGTAAAAATGGAAGAAACCTCGTTTTGAAATATTAAATATTGCCCAGGGATTTTGTTCATCGCGAACGCGGAGGAAGTCTTGTGTTCGCGGATAGGTAATTAATTGGTTGGGAAAAATGAACTTCACGAACACGAAGGTGAGGATGCGAACGCGAAATGACTGGGGCTGGGCCCTATGCGAATGCAACAGCCATGATGCGAACCCGATGAAGAAACAGTTGAGGCTACACGATCACAGGTCTCCAATCGTAAACGCATTGAAGAAATTTGACACCTTCCAGAATTACCCTACGGGAACGCGTAGAGCGGGATGCGAACGCAATGACAAGGAAGGCCTATGCGAACGCAGTACCTCCTATGGGAACGTGTAGAAGGAAATCTTACCTTAAATTTTCCGCTGCAAATTCAAAAACTCCAATTGCTCCATTGAGACTCTGAAACACACCCGAGGCCCCCGGGGCCTCAACCTAACCTACTGACATATCCCATAAAATCATTAAAACATGTACTAATCCTTAAACCACCTAAGACAATGCCGGAAACTAGAATTAACAATTGATTCAAGCCTAAGAACCTCAAGTTCATCCAGAGCATGCTTTCGATCCAAAACCTAATCCACACTCGTCCGATTGACCTGAAACTTTACACGCACATCCCAAATGATATGGCGGTGATTCAGCAACTTTCGGAATCCCTTTCAAACCCTTGGATCAAAATTTCACTATCGGACCGGATATCTCAAAATTCCAACTTTCGGCTTTTCTAGCCTAAATTAGCTACGAACATCCAAAATACATTTCAAACATGCTCCCAACCCCGAAATCACCTAATAGAGTTAACGGAACCATCAGATTCCCATTCCGAGGTCGTCTTAACATTGTTCTGATTACACCCCATTTTCCAACACTTAGGCTCTCATGTAGGGACTAAGTGTCCCAAAACACTGTGAATTCTAACACCGAACGTCCCGGAAAACCAAAATAGCAGAAATGAACTTAGGGGAAATAGCTAATGGGGGAACGAGGCTTAAATTCCAAAGACGACCGGCCAGGTCGTCACATCCTCCTACACTTAAACATTCATTCGTCCTAGAGCGAGCATAGAGAACATACCTGAAGTAGCAAATAGATGAGGTTATCGGATCCGCATATCCCGCTCGGTCTCCCAAGTCGCCTCCTTGGCTGTCTGACCCCCCCACTAAACCTTGATCGAATCTATATCCTTTGACCTGAGCTTTTGGACCTGCCTGTCTAATATTGCCATTGGCTCCTCAACACAGGACAAATCATTGTCCAACTGGACTGAAGTGAACTCCAACACACAAGACGGGTCACATGATACCTCCGAAGCATCGATACATAAAATACCGGATGAACCCTGGCCAAATCGAGAGGTATAGCAAGAACATAAGCAACCTCCTCAACTTGCTTCAAAATCTCAAAAGGAACTATGAACCTCGGACTCAACTTTTCTTTCTTCCCAAAACTCATGACGGCTTTGATAAGCGAGATCCAAAGCATAACTCACTCACCAACCATAAAGGAAACATCACGAACCTTCCGGTCCGCGTAACTCTTCTGTCTGGACTGAGCTATTCAGAATCTATCTTGAATCACCTTAACCTTCTCGGCCGCATCCTGGACTAAATCAGTGCCCAATAGCCTGGCCTCACCCGGCTCGAACCAACCCACCCGGGGATCTGCATCTCCTACCATATAAGGCCTCATACGGTGCCATCTGAATGTTGTACTAATAATTTTTGTTGTACGCAAACTCAACCAATGGAAAGAACTGATCCCAAGACCCTCTAAACTCAATCACGCACGCACGGAGCATATCCTCCAGAATCTGAATGGTGCGCACATAGCAATGAAAAGTTGTGATCATAGTCACCTGGGCACCCAACTCCTGCTGGACGGCTCTTCAGAACCGTTATGTAATCACTAAACCCCTGTCTGAGATGATAGAAACTGGAATGTCATGTAGACGGACAATCTCCTGATATAAATACCCGCTAACTGCTCCGCTGAGTAAGAAGTACACACTGGAATGAAATGAGCAGACTTGGTTAGCCGATCCCCAACAACCCAAATAGAATGAAATTTCTTTGCAATCAGAGGGAGACCAGTTACAAAATCCATAGTGATCTTCTCCCATTTCCACTACGGAATCTCCACCTGCTGGAGTAACCCTCCTAGTCTCTCGTGCTCAACTTTACCTGCTGGTAGTTAAGGCATCTAGCAACAAACTCTGCTAAATCCTTCTTCATCCGCCTCCACCTGTAATGTTGTCTCAGATCTTGATACATCTTCGCGACACCCGGATGGATGCAGTACCGCGAGCTATGAGCCTCTGCCGATATCGACTCCCGAATATCATCAACATCGGGTACACAGATCCGACCCTGCATCCCCAATACCCGTCATCTCCAATTGTCACATCCTTAGCATCCCCATGCTAAATTGTGTCCCTGAGGACAAGCAAATGAGGGTCATCATATTGCCGCTCCCTGTTACGATCAAACAATGAAGACCAAGAAACCACACAGGCTAGAACCCGACCGGGCTCTGAAAGGTCCAATCTCACGAACTGGCTGGCTAAGGCCTGAACATCCATCACCATAGGTCTCTCTGAAGCTGGTAAATATGAAAAACTCCCCAGACTCTCCGCCCGGTGACTCAAGGCATCAGCTACCACATTGGCCTTTCTCGGATGATAAAGGATAGTAATATCAGAATCCTTCAATAGCTCCAACCATCTCCTCTGGCGCAAGTTCAGATCCTTCTACTTGAACAAGTGCTGTAAACTCCGATGATCCTCGAAATCTCACTAGGAACACCATACAAATGATGACGCAAGATCTTCAAGGAATGAACAATAGCAGCTAACTCAAGGTCATAGACATGATAGTTCTTTTCATGTACGTTTAACTGTCTGGATGCGTAGGCAATCACCCTATCGTCCTACATCAACACCGCTCCAAGTCTGACTCGCGAGGCATCACAATAAACAGTATAGGACCCCGAACCAGTAGGCAAGATCATAATAGGGGCTGAATTAAAAGCCGTCTTGAGCTTCTGAAAGCTCGCCTCACACTCGTCTGTCCACTAAAATGGAGCACCCTTTTGGGTGAATCTAGTCATAGGTGTTACAATCGATGATAAACCTTCAACAAAATAATGGTAATACCCCGCCAGGCCAAGGAAACTGCAGATCTTTGTAGCTGTGGAGGGCCTGGGCCAACTCTCCACGGTCTCCACCTTCTTCGGATCTACCCGAATGCCCTTACTCGATACCATGTGGCCTAGGAATGCCACAGAACTCAACTAAAACTCACATTTTGAGAACTTTGCATATAATTTCTTTTCTCTCAGGGTCTAAAGCACTGTCCTCATATGTTGATCATGATATTCCCGACTATGGGAGGATACAAGAATATCATCTTTGAAAACAATGACAAACGAGTTGTGATAGGGCCTGAATACACTGTGCATCAAATACATAAAAGCTACTGGGGCGTTGGTCAGCCCAAATGACATGACACGGAACTCATAATGACCATACCGAGTCCTGAAAGCACTCTTCTGGATATTACGCTCCCGAATATTTAGCTGGTGATAACTCGAGCGCACATCAAACTTAGAAAACACCTGTGCGCCCTGAAGCCGGTCAAATAGATCATCGATACGAGGCAAAGGATATCGGTTATTGCAACCTTTTTCAACTAACGATAATCGATACACATGCGCATAGAACCATCCATTTTCTTTACGAACAAAACATGCAGCACCCCACGGTGAAACACTAGGTCGAATAAAACCTGTTCAAGCAATTCTTGTAACTGATTCTTCAACTCCTTCGACCCAGGAGGAGCCATACGGTAAGGAGAAATTGATATGGGCTGAGTGCCCGGAAAAAAATCAATATCAAAATCAATGTCCCGATCGGGCGACATGCCTGGAAGATCAGCTGGAAACACATCGGGGAGATCCTGTACCACTGAGACAGAGTCAACAGAAGGGGTATCAGCACTGACATCTCTCACATAAGCTAAATACGCGGCTCATCCCTTCTCAACCATACGCTGAGCTTTAAGAATAGATATAACTCTACCGGGAGTGTGATCAAAAGTACCACTCCACTCAATACACGGAATACCTGGCATATCCAGCGTCACGGTCATAACGTGACAATCAAGAATAGCATATTAGGGTGACAACCAGTCCATGGCCAAGATAATATCGAAATCAACCATATCAAGTAATAAAAGATCTCCCTGGTTTCAAAACCACGAATAGTAACCAAACATGACCGATATACGTGACCTACAACAACAAAATCTCCCACGGGAGTAGAAACATAAACAGGATAGCTCAAGGTCTCGGGATGTACCCAAATGTAGAGCAAAATAATATGACACATAGGAATAAGTAGAGCCTGGATCGAATAGAATGATACCTTTCTGTGACTAACCAATATAATACATGTGATAATAGAATCGGAGGCGATAACCGCGGAACAATCAGGACTAGCATAAAATCTGGCCTGACCCCTCCTTTGAGGGCAATCTCTATCTCCCAGATTCCCGCCCCTATTGGCTGGGCAAGTGGGGTGGCAGCTGGAGATGGAGTGATGGCCTGCTGACTTGTGGAGCATGCTGAGATTGTGGAGTCTGACAAGGCGGACCCCTCCTACGTCTGGAACTCCCTAACCATGCAGCGGGTATCCCTCCACTTATAACAAGCTCTGGGAGTGTGCGGTGGTTGTGAATGACTGGGCCCACCCCCGCTAGACTGACCTCTGGAGGTAACCCGCGCATGTGGTACACTAGAAACCGGAGGTGCATAATTAGGCTATTGAGATCTGAGAGGAGCTAGAGTACTGCTAGATGAAGGAAAAACGGAGTGAACTGGGAAACCTGTATAGCCCCTACCATAATGTCATGCCGTTGATATACGGGTACCAGAGTAATGACCCAACTCTCGAGACCTCTTGGCCTCTCTCTCCTCTCGCTCTCTGGCATGCATACCCTCTATCCTCCTGGCTATGCTCACTACCTGCTGATAGGGTATATCCATCTCCAACTCTCAAGCCATTGCATACATGATGGGAGGAATAAGACCCTAATAAACTGGCAAACCCACTCACGAACAGTAGCCACCAAAGTCGGTGCCTGTCTGGCCAACCTAGTATAAGGGATGGCATACTCAGAGACAGTCATAGGGCCTTGGTTCAAATGCTCAAACTCCGTGCGCCATGCATCTCGGAGGCTCTGGGGAACAAACTCCCTCTGAAACATATCTGAAAACTAAGTCCAAGTCAGGGAGGCAGCCTCGTCCGGACTGTCTAACTTAAAGGTGCGCCACCAATCATAGGCAGCTCCCCGAAGCTGGAAAGCTACAAAAGAAACCCCTCTCGAGGCAGTAATACCCATGGTGCGAAAGATGTAGTGACAATCCTCCAAAAACCCCAAAGAATCATCTTTAGCTAGTCAACTGAAAATAGGAGGGTCATACTTCTTGAACCTCTCTAGGCTACGCTGCTCATCCTCCAAGCAGGTTCCCCATCCCTGGGCTGAACCGGTACTGCAGGCTAGACAGGGATAATATCTGAAATTTATCCCATATGCACCCTCTAGTCCAGAGTACGGGTTGTGGGAGTCTGGGCTCCTCCCCTGGCCTGGGACGTGGCTGCAGGAAGGGGAAGCAACCTTGCCTATGAGAGCGTAGTGTATATGCTCATACTGTGCCAATGCCTCATGAACATCTGGAGTAGTGGTGGCTGTGGGCATGTCAGGTGCCTAAGTACGGGCTGGATCCACTGGTGGTACATCAACGGCCTCTCACGTAGGTGCTCTGGCTGCACCACGCACTCGTCCATGACCGCTGCCCCGGCCCCTGCCTTTAGCGACTACAGGATAAGATGCAGGTGCCTGATCATCCTGGGTCTTTCGTGTCCTCACCATCTGTGAGAGAATAGAAAATAGAAGTTTAGAGTCTATGTCAAAAATATAGCACGACAGGGAATTCAATGAAGTGAAATTTTTCCTAAACAGTTACATAGCCTCTCGTAGATAAGTACAGGCGTCTCTGTACCGATCAGCGAGACTCTAGTAAACCAGCCTTTGTCCCGTGACTCCTATGAACCTAGAGCTCTGATACCAACTTATCACGACCTTAGTTCACCAATTGTGAACCTGTCATGATGACACCTAGTCTTTGCGACTAGGTAAGCCTAACACATTGCAGAATTAACAATTTCTGCGAAAACAAATCATAGAATACCGAATACCATAAAGAAATGTATGGATTTGCCGCCTGGCACAATACACTGAAATACCAAATGCTGTAAATAACTCCAAACACACGGAATCCCACGGGCTACACAGGCTATAGAAGGACATACAATGCTCTAATCACCAGAATAGTCCAATACAAGAAGTACAAAATAGCAACTAGCTAACTATCGGTAGAATGAGGGCAAGACTCATCAGATTTGTGGACGTGGCAGATGCATCCCTCAAGTCTCCCAGTATAGCTCCTGGATCATTGATAGTGCCCCCGACCAGAAGTACCTGGATTTGCACATGAAAAACATGCGCAGAAGAGGCATGAGTACACCAAACGGTACTCAATAAGTGCCAAGCCTAACCTCGGTTGAGTAGTGACGAGGAAGGTCAGGGCCTTACTGAGAATAAACATGATAACAATAATGAACCGTGTAAGGCAGAGAATAATCAGAACAAAATAACGATAAAAATAGGATAAAAGCTGCAAGTCAATGACAATTAAGCTAAGTAAGAAAAATAACACAACATGGTATCACTCGATATCAGGGTGCCATATGGACCTCCCAGGATACCGTCATGTAGCCCTTTTTCCTCAACTGTCCCGTGGATCTCCTAGGAATCTAACCCTTAGTCCAACGCATTTGAATATATGGAGGATCTCCCGGAAATCGAACCCGTAGTCCATCATACCAATGTCTGGAGGATATCCCGGGAATCGAACCTGTAGTCCATCATACCAATATCTGGAGGATCTCCCGGGAATCGAACCTGTAGTCCATCATACCAATATCTGGAGGATCTCCTGGGAATAGAACACGTAGTCCATCATATCAATTTAAATGCGGAACCACAACTAAGAATTTACAAGAAAAATCAAATATGGAACAACAACAATTAGGTATGACTAACCTAGCATGCTTCACGTAGTACAATTTAGGCAAATAAGCAATTAAGCAATTAATTCTATCTAATCATGCTTTTCTAATTAACACAGATTAATCTTGCATTTCAAATCAGTCAAATAAATGGAGAAACACAGTTTAAACGACTCAAGTAAAGTGTATTTTTCATCAATTAGCACAAGTACACGCTCGTCACCTCGTGTACAAGGCTTTTAAATTAGCAGATAAGAAGTCCTAAGGGGATAGGTCCCCCACACAAGGTTACACAAGTCAATTACCTCGAACCGATACAAAAATCACTATGAAATGATGCCCTTGCCACGAGTATCTGACTCCGGGTAGCCAAAATCTATTCAAACCAATTACATATTGTAAATAACATCGCAAGTAACTAATTCTGCTAGTAAAATTAAAGCTAAGGAGCAAAAATAGGTAAAATGACCAAAATTCCCCTTAGGTCAACGTCCCGGAATCAAATAATTTTCATATTTTCAGAAACCTCGTACTCTCACAAGTCTAACCATATAAATATCTCCCAAATTAGAGGTCAAATTCCCCCTCTAATCCTCACAATTAGGTCTAAGAACTTTACCCCAATTTTCATTCAAACTCCAAAATTAAAGGTTGAATTTGAGGTTAGATTAGTGGGTATTAATCATATGGGAGTAAGAAATTGTTACCCAATCGTTTCCTCTGAAACCCTCGAAAAATCTCCCAATACCGAGCTCTCTAGCTTGAGTTTTTGTAAGAATGGAAGAATTGAAATATTAAATATTGCCCAGGCGTTTTGTTCATCACGAACGCGAAGGAAGTCTCGTGTTCGCGGAGAGGAAATCAATAGGTTGGGGTAAACGACCTTCGCAAACGCGAAGGTGAGGATGCGAACGCGAAGAGACTGGGGCTGGGCCCTATGCGAATGCGACAGCCATGATGCGAACGCGATGAAGAAATAGGTAAGGCTACGCGATCGCATTGAAGAAATTCGACACCTTCCAGAATTACCCTACGCAAATGCATAGAGTGGGATGCGGACACGATGAGAAGAAAGGCCAAGTTATGCGAACGCGTAGAAGGAAATCTGACCTGAAATTTTTTGCTGCAAATTCCAAAACTCCAATTACTCTGTTGAGCATCCGAAACATACCCAAGGCCCCCGAGGCCTAACCCAAACCCACAGACATATCCCATAACATCGATCAAAGTTGTACCGATCCTTAAACCACCTAAAACAACACTGGAAACTCGAATTAACCAATGATTGAAGCCTAAGAACCTCAAGTTCATTCAAAACACGCTTTCGATCCAAAACCTAATCCACACTAGTCCGATTGACCTAACACTTTGCACGCACATCCTAAATGACATGATGTGCTTCAGAAACTTCCGAAATCTCGTTCCTACCCTCTGATCAAAATTTCACCATTGGACCGGAAATCTCCAAATTCTAACTTTTTCTAGCCTAAATGAGCTACGGACATTCAAAATACATTCCAAATACGCTCCCAACCCCAAAATCACCTAACTGAGCTAACGGAACCATCATATTCTCATTTTGAGATCGTCTTTACACTGTTCCAATTACGAACCATTTTCCAACACTTAAGCTTTCATTTAGGGACTAAGTGTCCCAAAACACTTCTAATTCTAACACCGAACGTCCCAGCAAACCAAAATAGCAAAAAAAAAAACTTAAGGGAAATAGTTAATGGGGGAATGGAGCTTAAATTACAAAGACAACCGGCCGGGTCATCACAATATTGATGCTAAAGAAAACAATACTCTTATTGAGGTAATCCTGGCCACATGAGCATATTTGTCAAAATAATCTACTCCTGCCTTTTGTCTAAATCCCTTGGCTACTAGTCTAGCTTTAAATATTTGTAGAGAACCATTAGTATTGTAGTTTCTTCTAAAAACCCATTTAAACCCAATAGGTTTAGTATTAGAAGGAAAAACTACCAATACCCATGTACCATTTGATAAAAGAGAATCCATTTCTTTATTTACAGCTTCTTTCCAGAAAGAAGAATCCCGTGAAGCCATAGCTTCATTAAAGGCTTTAGGATCCTCTTCTAAATTTAAAATAATGTGTATTTTATTTAATACTCCATCTCTACTTCCTTCTACCAAAAAGACTTGTTCTTGAGAAGAAATAAAATCAGAACCTATATTTTTTTCTTTTCCAACTCTTTGGCTTTTTCTTGGTTCTAGAGGAGATTCAATTGCCTTTCTTTTATTGTTAGAAGAACTAGGTTCTGCATAAATTTCTTGAGTTACTGCATTATCACAAATTTTCAATGCATTACCATCTTATTTAGTAATTTCTGTATCCATATGTGAATTCTTAGAATCACCAATAAAATTTATTTTCAAGAACTCAACAACTTTAGATTCCACAATATAATTAGACTCAATGTCCAATAATCTGTATGCCTTTGAGTTCTCAGCATATCCTACAAATATGCTTTTAATTTCTATAGGTCCTATCTTAGTCCTTTTAGGATCTGGAATTCTATAATAGGCTAAACAGCCTTATACCCTTGAAATATTTAAGTTAGGCTTTCTTCTTTTCCATAATTCATATGGTGAAACCTTAAATTTTTTTGAATGTACTCTATTTTTCACAAAACAAGCAGTTAATAAAGCTCCCCCCCCCCCACAAATTTATTGGTACTTTGCATGTAAAAGCATGGCATTAACCATATCTACCAATGATCTATTTTTTCATCCAGCAAAACCATTTTGTTGTGGAGTATACGCTGTACTAACTTGGTGAATCAAACCATTTTCTTCACAAAATACAGAAAATTCATTGGAAAGATATTCACCTCCTCGATCACTACGTAGGATGTTAATCTTCTTTTCCAATTGATTTTCAACAAATGCTTTGTAACTCTTAAACATATCAAATGCTTGATCTTTTATTTTCATTAGGTAAACATGTGTATATCTAGAATGATCATCTATAAAAGTAATAAAGTATCTATTTCCACCTCTAGTCAAAGACCATTCAATTCACATATATCGGAATGCAAAAGTTCAAGTAGATTACTTGTTCTTTCATTCTTTGGAACGATTTCTTAGTCATCTTAGCTTGTATGTATATTTCATATTTTTTATCAATATTTTCAACAGCAGGAATTAATTTATTTTTTAGACAAAACTCTTAATATATAAAAAATTAACATGTGAAAGTCTAGCAAGCCATAAATTTATAGATGACTCAATCATATAAGCAGAAACTTTAACTTTATTAATACTTAATTTGAACATGCCTTCACAAGAGTAGTCTTGTTCTACGAATACACCATTTTCAGAGAAAATAATCTTTTCTGCCTATGAAACAATTTTGAGATCCTTCTTACTTAATAAACTTGCAGAAATTAAATTCTCCCTAACATCAAGTACATGATGAACATTAATTAAAATCGACTTCTTTCCCGAAGTGAATTGTAGTTCAACTATTCCTTTTTCAAAGACCTTGCAAGTGTCATGATTTCCCATTAAAACCTTTTCATCACTTCTTGCAACTTCTTAATATTTGAAGAAACTCTTGTCATTGCATACATGAACTGTAGCACCTGAATCATACCACCAATCTGCAGATTTCATAGTTGCTGCCATGTTGCATTCAGTTACTATACTCATATTCAAGTTGGTAAAGGAAGAAATCATAGCAACAATATCCGAAGAAGAAGGTTGTTGTTATTCAACATTATTTGTTCTTCATTTTCCTACCTCTTACGATACCTGTAATCTCTCTTAAAATGACCCATTTTTCTTCAAGTATAACACAGACCTTTCTTAATGTTAGATGAATTTTCCTTTTGAGCAGCCTCAAACTTTCTCTTCTTTCCAGCCTGTTTCCTAATTGTTTTCCTTACTAGAATCAACATAATTCACCTTTGAACTAGTTTCCATACCATATTTATTTTCATGTTGTCGTGACTCTTCGTCAGTCCGTATGTTCTTTGTCAACTGGTCCACATTAAAGTCTTCGGAAGAATGCAATAATTTCTTCCTAGAGTCATTCCAAGCGGCTGATAATTTTGCAAGAATAGCGGCCACTTGAAGAGATTCAGAAACATCGACTTTAAAATCTTTGAGTCTAGATATCAAAACAAGGAACTCATCAACCTGTTCCATGAAAGATTCACATCTATCATTTGAAACTCAAAAAATTTCATTCCATGGAATCTGTCTGTTCCTTGCTTCACAGTAGTATATTTCTGTTCCAAGGCTTTCCAGATTTCTTGTGGTGATTTGTAAGGACGAAACAAATCATATAAACGATCAGAAAGAGAATTTAAAATAAAAGCTCTACAGTGCACCTCATCATCTTCACGTTTTTTGAGTACCGCCTTAATTTTGTCAGAGTCCTCATCAGCAGGTTGTGGCATTGCAGTAAAATTAGAACTCAGCAGATATGCTATTCCAAACTCTGTAAGAAAGAACAACAATTTGTCTTTCCAGCAAGTGAAATTTGAGCCATCAAATCGATTCAGTTTGAACACTTCAAACATCTTAATGAAACCAGAATCACTACCAGAAGCCTCCATTGTAGTGTTGATTAAATTCCTTAAGATTTTTAGAAAAAATTAACATAGTATGGGGATGAACATATTTAGGCCTTGATAGTATAGTCACTGTCCTTAAGGAGTTTAAGCCTCCCAATTTCGTTGTTGTAGGGATTATGGCAGAATTCCTCCAGGATTCTACAAAGCCTCCGGAATCCGAGTTTCAGCAATTAACTGGAATTCCCACAGGAAGAGAATAGTTGTGAGTTGTAGAAAATACGTAGAAGAGAAAGAGATGAAGTTTTCAGATGATTTCATTTTGAAGGAGATAGAGGTATTTATAATACTTCTAGGAGTCTGTTGGAATTAACATACTCATCTCTTTATAAAAGGCAACTTTTAAAACCAATAGTCACCTACTTTTGAATTTAAAATATTGTAAAAAACATGTTTTCTAAAATTAAACACAAAAATGTTTTTAATTAAGTAAATAATGGGTGACTAATATATTAAATTAGACAACTTAATTGTCCCAAGTCCCAAATGCCCCAAGTGCCCAATCTTCACTATTAATAATATAGCCAAATTATAGTTTCCCTCCAAAACATCTTTAAAATATTCAAATCTTGTAAGAAAAAGAAGTTCTTTTAAACACTTCTTCCTTTCTTTCTTTTTTCAATGAGGGACAAAGCAACCTCTTCTCGAATACTTCCATCAAAACACTAACTAATATAACAATCCCCCACCTAGTTAGTGATTGATGTTGTTTATAAGATTAATGCGTATAGTAGGTATCTTTTGATTTAAACCTACTACTTGTATAAACTATTCATGACCTTGTCAAACTTAATGGTTAAATTAAGTTCTATTAAAACACAATTCCGATATGACAATATGGAAAAGCTTTATACACATAAATCGTACACCCTCGACAACTTGTTCACCGTAAGTTTTAGCACCCGATAATGGCCTTGTGCTACTTCCTGAATTCATAAACACTTATCCAGTTTTGTGTTCCAAACTTTTATTGAAGTGGCACCACTTCTTGTGGTTACATAGGTGAAGCTTTAACCAAATCCTTAACACGGACTTCTTTAGTTGCCAAACCGAACTCTTCTTCTTCAATAAGAGTATTTTTTTATACTAATCCTCCTTTTCTAGGTACTAATTTCAAGTACCTGCTATCCGTCTCAACTATAACTTGTTGTTACCTTTTAAACCTAAAATATTGTTAAACAATAAGAAAGGTAAGGTTCTTGTTACTAGTGACAAATTTAAATTACCTTAGACCCATAACACTTGTTGTGCTTATTATCATATCCCTCGCGAGTCCTTTTGTGAATGGGTCAGAAAGGTTGTCCTTAGACTTGATATACAAAACAGTAATAATTCCATCCGAAATTAATTGTCTTATGTACTCATGTCTTAAAGAAATATATCTAGAATTTCGATTGTGTATTTTGCTAAATGCCTTAGACATAGTTGCTTCACTATCACAGTGCAAGAGAACTGCTGGCATTGGTTGTGGCCACAACTTTATATCTAACAATAAATTTCTCAGCCATCCTGGTTCTCTTGCTGCAGCTGCTAAAGCAATAAACCCAGATTCCATTGTGGAATGAGTAATACACGTATGTTTCTTAGAAGCCCATAAAATTGCTCATCCACCTAAAGTAAATATCCACCCAGACGTTGAGTTGTTATCACCAAAACTAGTTATCCAACTAGCATCACAATATCCTTCTAGCACTGAAGGAAATCTTTTCTAATACAAGGCAAAACCTTTAGTCCTTTTTAGATAACCTAGTACGCTCACTATACCTTTCCAGTGATCACCACTTGGATTGTGAGTATATCTTGACAATTTACAAACTGCAAAGGCAATGTCTGGCCTAGTACAGTGCATAACATACATTAAACTATCAATTGCACTAGCATAGTCTGGTTGATTAACAAATATTCCTGGATTCTCAACCATCTTGGTAGAAGAATCAAATGGAGTATTAAATTCGGAATATAAACCAATTTGTGAAAGATATATATAAACTGAACTGGTGAAATAAATCAGTGTTCAAGATGCCGCCTGGCACATACATTAATAACTCTCATAGCTAATCAAAGTTCCCAAAACCTGGAATCTCACAAATCACAATCTAAGAGATACATAAGAGGCTCTGACTCAAGAATACCTATACAAGGAGAAATATTGAAAGAACTATACTTATTACAGAAACCTAGAAAGGGACTCTTCGGTCTGTAAACGCAACAGATATACCTCGAAGTCTCTACCGATACTCCATCCTCCAAGGCTGATATAACTGAATGGGGGGGGGGGGGTACCTGTATCTGCACAATAAAAGTGTGCAGAAGAGTAGCATGCGTACACCACAGCGGTGCCCAGTAAGTATCAAGACTAACCTCAGTGGAGTAGTGACGAGGAACAGTCATGACACCTACCGGTAAATAAACAGTATAATCATATGAATAATGGAAACAACACATATAATTATGTAAAGACTGCATGAATGACTAAAAATTCTACGATTCAAAATACGGGAAAAAAAGGCAACCACTAACAACATAAAAATACCAAATGACGATACAAATGATGGAAAAATCGACGAATCCTAAGGTCACATCACAACATGGACAAACAATTCACTAACTCATTATTCTGCAATGATTCTTACATAAGGTCTTTTCAACTCTTTCCACAATCTTACCAAAATATCTCAGACCAGCCGCAACTCATGAAAACCCAGCATCTGAAATCTAACACTTGGCATCTTATGCCCCATGAATCTCACCGTTATGCTGACAACTAACTAGTCAAATAGGGCAACTCTCACATATTTAATGGGTACACGAGGGCGTATCTCCACCCTTGGCCAAATCAGGAAGAATTAATTTCTAATAGGAGTGCCTAACTACGTGTATGCTTGTGCAAGTGTATTTAACAAGAATTCTACCAACTAGTTAGTATAAGAAATGGAACGACCAGGACCCAAATTATTTGCACCCGGATATAATCAATGGAAATATCAGTTCAGAACACAATGAGTTCAACGGGGGTCTCCCAAGATATCGTCTTGTAGTCTCAAACATAGATAAGTGTGTTGGAATCTCTTGGTAACCGGATGATCTCTTGGTATCCTCAATAGATGTACTAGGGATCTATTGGTATCCCGATGAGCTCTTGGTATCCTCAATATATGTGCTGGGGATCTCTTGGTATCCCAAGGATCTCCTGGTATCCTCAATATATATACTAGGGATATCTTGGTATCCCAAGGATCTCTCGGTATCCTCAATATATGTGCTTGGGATCTCTTGGTATCCTGCATTACAGCTCAATAAACATAGATGTACAGCCCAAACATTAGAATAGCAATATCCCGGAAAGGGAGTCGACAATGGAAGACAATAACATTCAGGAAAGGGAGTCAACAATGGGAGTCAATAACAGAAACAATAACGTCCCGGCAAGGGAATCAACAATACCTAATAAGGTCACGGAACACCAAGGAAAAACACAATAACCTCAACGACATAACAAGACATAATAAGTGCGTAACAGCTACACCGATAACCACAACAGTTGGACATGTAATATATTTGCACGAAGTCACAGATGACTTACAATGAAGGAGTATCCAAACAGTAAGGAAGTCAACATGAATCGAATAACTACAATTAAGGAAATATCAACTAATCATAAGATATATATCTTCTTTCCAATTAAGACAGATTAATTACATGAGATATAACATTTATGATTTCCAATTAAAGGCAAGCAGTTAGGACGAGTAATATGACTATAGAAGGGTAATTGTCTTCAGTTCAACATGTAAAAGTCAATTAAACAGCAAGAATAAATCAAGAAGGGAAAGCAAATACCAAGTAATACATGTAGAGGTGAAACTAATAACAGGGAACTCAATCGTATCAATATCATCTTCACACTCGGGGATTTCAAGGGTCTAAGAGCCTATATGGGATAATTTACCATAAATAAACCCAAACACGCACGCGTCACCTTGCGTACACAGAATACAATCAATAGAGAAGACTCAAATCCTAAAGGGAAGTCCCCCACACAAAGTTAGGCAAGATACTTACCTCAAACTGGCTAAAATAAACTAGTAACCAAGTTCTTGGCACGAGTTCTCGATTCCAAATGGTCCAAATCTATTTAATGTAATCACACATTACAATTAACATCTCAAGCAACTGATTCTATTATTTAATTCAAAGCTAAAGCGCGAAATTAGATAAAATTACCAAAATGCCCCTCAGACCAACGTCTCGGAACCGGATGATTTTAATATTTTCAGAACTCTCGTACTCTCATGAGAATAACCATATAAAAATCTCTTAACTCAGAGGTCGAACACTTCTTCAAAACCCAATAATTCGGTCTATGAAGTTCTACCTATTTTTCATTGGAAATATGAAATTAAAGGATGAAATTAAGAGGAGATTCATGGAAATTTGTCTAAATCGAGTGAAAAACACTTACCCAAGTTGACCAGGTAAAAATTCTTTCAAAATCGCCAAGAACCGAGCTCTAGAAATCAAAATATGATAAAAATGGTGAAACCTCGAAATTGGAATTTAATCTGTCTGCCCAGTGATTTGTTCTATGCGATCGCGGACAAGAAATGCGATCGCATAGAAGGAAAAATATTGTTTCCAAATTTGTGCTATGCGATCGCGACCAAGCAATGTGTTCGCATAGATGGAAAATTATTGCTGCCAAATTTGTGCTATGCGATCGCGGCCAAGCAATGGGATCCCATAGAAGGAAAATATTGAGGTCCAAATTTTTGCTATGCGATTGCGGCAAAGCAATGCGATCGCATAGAAGGAAAATATTGAGGTACAAATTTGTGCTATGCGATCGCGGCCAAGCAATGTGATCACATTGAAGGAAAATATTGAGGTCCAAATTTGTTCTATGCAATCGCGGCTAAGAAATGAGATGGCATAGAAGGAAAATATTGAGGTCCAAATTTGTGCTATGCGATCGCAGCCAAGCAATGCGATCGCATAGAACGAAATACCAGATAGCAGAACAGCAGCTCAAAAATAAGTAAAAATGACCCGTAGCCAATCCGAAAGACACCCGAGGCCTCCGGAACCCTATCTAACCACACAAACAAGTCATATAACCTAACACAGACCCGCTTGAGGTTCCAAACACATAACGCACCATCGAAATGACAAATCAAACAAAAAATCAAGCTTATGAACTTCTAAATCTTAAAATATCGAAACCCATGTCGAAACCTATAGATTTAACTCGGAATGATGTCAAATTTTGCAGAAAAGTCCAAAATGATCTAACGAAGCTTCTACAACTCTTGGAATCACATTCGGACCCCGATATACCAAAAGTCAACTGTGGGTCAAACTTCTTCATAGTCCAACTTCAGCTATCGCCGAAATGCCTCAATTCACTCTAAGGAACTCCAAATCTTAATCCGGATGCGTGCCTAAGTCCTAAATCACCACACAAAGGTGTTGAGATCATACACGACTCATTCCGAGGTTATTTACCCAAAATTCCAATTTCGGTCATCTTTTTACCATTCTAACTTTCAAAACAAGGTTTCTTCTCTAAATTTGTCTCTAAGCCATCTGAAAGCTGAATTCCACCATGCAAGCTAATCAATACTCATATTATGAAGCAGTTCCAAACCTTATGCCACTGAACGAAGCTTAATTTCTCAAAAGGACCGATCGAGTCGTTGTATTATTGTAAATTGTGAAAATAAATAATTGGACTGTTTTCCTTAGCTCGTCACTACTGTGCAGTTCCTTAGTTATTTCTGTTACTATTGAGGTGTTTGTCCTCATACTACACCGTGCACTTTCTGTGCAATTCCAGGTGAGTTAGAGCGTGGCGATCGTTGATTTTAGGCCGGCTATCTGCGGAGATTGCAAGGTAGCTGTCAGCGTCCACAAGACCATGTTACTCCTTTTGTCATTTCTTATTTTGGACAGTTAGATTGTTATATTTATTAGTTTATAGTTTTAGACGCCCATGACTTAGTGACACCCCGATATTCGGGGCTCATTTATGTATTTTATATTAATTATATTTAGAGTTGATTTAGTTCATGAGAAATTCAAATGTTGAAAATATTTTATTGAATTCTCAAAATCGATTTAGTCGTAATATTTTGGTAAATAAGCTTGCCTTGTAACATGATAGGCGCCATCATGATCATGGTTAGATTTTGGGTTGTGACAAGGTGGTATCGGAGTGTAGGCTACATAGGTCTCACGAGTCGTGAGCGGACTTAGTAGAGTCTTGCGAATCGGTAAGGAGATGTTTGCACTTATCTTCGAGAGGCTGCATAACCTTTAGGAAAACATCTCTTTTTTGAATTCTTATCGTGCGGTATTGATTCAGCTTGAAGTGTAACTCTTCCAATTCCTTGCATGCATTCGTATGCGCACAAGTATCAATTGTGCATCAACGAATTGTGATTTCATAAGGAATCTATTTGAGGCATAAAATACAAGTTTCAGGATCATTTCGAACAAGAAACGAGGCAGAATAACTGGTAATAAAAATATATAATACTAGGGTTTGTTCATTCGATCATATTTTGAGTTGGGGAGCTCGGAATTGGGAAATTTTGGAGGCGATTTTCACCATAGGGATTGGGGTAAGTGTTCTTTGCTCGGTTTTGGTTATATTTCATGAATCTATCTTTGTTTTTGGGATTTGATCGATGATTACAAAGTGAAATTAAAGGAGTGAGGGCTTGAGTTTTGGAGAGTTTCAGGTAGGGATTTGAGGGACCAAACAAAAATCAATTTTTATAAATTTTAAATAATTAGACTCAGAGGAGAACGTGGTTTATGATTCTTCCATTTTTGAATGATTTCGAGACATGGGCCCGAAGGCCAGATTTTGGCTGATTTCAGATTTTTGGCATATTTTGTAGTTTTTATTGTGCAATTTGATTCTTTAGCACATGGTGATGGTATTAATATGATAATGGTTAGATTCAGAGCTTTTGGAGATCGGGTCCAGAGAAGAGGGCATTCAGGAATATGATTTTATGCAATTGAGGTAAGTAACAGTTTTAACTCTAGCTTTGAGGGTATAAACCCGGAGAATTTGATATTATGTGATTGTTTGAAGGTGATACCCATACTAGGTGATATTATGTGATTGTTTATGCTCTGTTGGATATTCCACCATTTTAAGTAGTTTCCCTTCTTTTTCAACGTTAAGCCTTTCACTGTTTCAGTACTAACGCACTTGCACAAATTCCTGCTTTAGTTCTCTAATTTTTCCATAGCAATGGTGTCCACGTCAGGGTCTCTCCGGCAGAGAGAGGAGAGTTACCCCTCCGCATTCAGGACCAACTAGAGTATACCATGAAGACTACTTCTTTTATAGGAGAAGAGCATCTTGAAATAGTGAGAAAAGACTGCGGATGGGGGGACAAAGTAGGGTTACAGACATTTTCCCCGGATGAGGGCATCACGGACCGTGCCAATGGATTTTTGAATGCGTACACGTATCCTTTCACACTGGCCCCCTAGATAGGGTTGTGCTCGAGCTTTGTTTAAAGTATCAGGTTTCCTTGGCGCAAATGATGAGATTTTTCGCTGAGAAGGGGGCCTTGAACTTACGCTCAGTCATCTTATTAGGCTGCACCACACTTTCACCATTGAGGTCCGCTAACCTTGCGATGCAGATCGACTATGCCCTTTGTTGTTGGTGATGAGGAAGATGGAGACCGGGAGTGGATGAGTCGCTTCGTCTGAGCGCGGACCGCTGACATTACCTCGATGGAACTTATGCCATTCCCTGAGGAATGGAACTATACATGAAAGTGGTGCATTCCGTTCCTTCTCTATTTTGTCTATGGCGAAAGCTAGTTTCGTAAACATGCCTTCTTTTCTTTTCTGTAGCAATTTTATCGACGCCGGACAACATTCCTGATTTGCAGATTAGGTTAGGAAGTTGGTGACCCACTCGATCTGTGATGAGCGCAAGTGGCGAGCTTTGTCTCGGGTAGATGGGGAGTAAACTATCACGGTACATGTTGTGCTATTTTTACTTTCCCATCCTTAATTTAGAGAGGCATTTTCCCTTTATGTGTATTAATCTTGTTGTGGGCACCGGATAGCCTTCCGAGGTGAGGCCGCGCTCTTCTGGAGATAGGAAAGGGTTTCCAGCTTTCGGGCTGAAGAACGACAACAATAAGCAAGAAATTCTTTTATAGGGTGATGGCGCTCAAAGCAAGGCAAAACGGGATCGAAGCTTCAGAGTGGAAGCATCATACGAGCCTAAAACATCCGTGGTTCTTGGTTATGGAAAGATGGTTTCTCCATTGTTGTCGCCTTCTTTTTCTGTTGACAGCACTTCGAGGGATACTAAAAACCCGGGGTCACATACACCGAGCGACCGTGCCTCGATCGAAGCCTACCCTTTTGAAGCTGAGGGAACTAGGTTGCAAATGTGCACTCGGCCTTTGAGAAAGCCCAGCGGCTTCATTTCATGGTGAGTTTCGGCACAGGCCTTTCAAGCTTTGCCCCGTCCCTCCCTTATTGGGTTTTCTTTTGTAGGCCTTCGAAAAACTTAAGTCCGAGCTTCTTCGTCATGAAGCTAGGATGCAGCAAGCTTTGAATGAGGAGAAATCCCTTAGGCTCCTTTGCGATGAAATAGATGTCGAGTTGGTACACTTGCAATATGAGGTGAGCCAGATCTTGAATTATGACAGCTACTTGAAGGAGCGGGTAATTTTTTGTCCCTGGGTGATGTATTCTACATTCTAGCTTCTGAGGCTAACACTTCGTTTATTTCAATTGCTGAAAAAGATGGGGACCCTGGAACACCTCCGGGATTAAGTTAACCGAGCCAAAAGTGAGCATGATGAGCTAAAAACTCGAGCGGAGGCTCGGGCTTCAGAGAGGAAGGGTTCTCTTGCTAAAAATCCCACTTTTGAGGCTCAACATTGCTTAGCTCATGATAACACTTTGGTTTAAGTAGATGTGATTACGAAGCTCGAATTGAAGCTTTCGAAGGTCCGGGATGAGATCGTTGATGCCCGGGCTGAAGCCGTAATGAGACAAGCTAAGGCTGACTAGGAGATGGCAATCTATTTAAAGGATGCTACCGATGCTCAAGCTGGGTTGAGAAGGATCCTCAACCACGAAGAGAGGATTGAAGAATATGTTCGTTGCAATTCTTGAAGAAAAACCCTCGAGGATATCCGTGCTAGGGTTTTCGTCCTCTTGGAAGAGTTGGCGCGAGCGAAGGAGGATGAGTGTGATGCTTGGTTACTTCTGTATGATGCTGAAGAAAGCGAAGACGAAGCCGGCAGGCAATAGCTCCCACGTGTCGTAGATTTTGCCATCTGTAGATAGAATTTTCAAAGCATGTTTGTCGATGGAGATTGCATTTTTTCGTATATGTGTATAAAAGAAAACCTTGCAACTTTATTTCTTCTGCATTTATATTTTGTCTCGAATTTGGCCCGGTGAACTGGTCTTTGAGTTGGTAGGAATCCTTACATTCGTGATATGGCTTTGGGGCTCATTAGGCTGGCCCGTAGGCTCTTAAGCGTTTTGTCGATGTGACCTTTTATGTGGACTAGCGACGATAGCTCTTACGCCTTGGGCCAATACGACCTTTTAGTGTGGGTTGGCGACAATGGCTCTTACGCCTTGGGCTGATGCGGTCTTTTAGTGTGGGTTGGCGACAATGGCTCTCATTCCTTGCTCTTAGGCATATTTAGTTAACTATTATGGGTTGAGTCTCTGAATCGGGTTTCGATTCGAGCTTATTTGACCCTCAAGTTTTGTATTTGTGTGGGTTGGAGATAATAGCTCTTACGCCTTGGGTCGATGCGACCTTTAGTGTGGGCTGGCGAAAATGGCTCTTACGCCTTACTCTTAGGCATATTTAATTAACTATTTTGGGTTTAGTCTATGAATCAGGTTTCAATTTGAGCTTATTAGACCCTCCAGTTTGAATTTGTGAGGCTAGCGACAATGGCTCTTATGCCTTCGGCGGATGCAACCTTTTAGTGTGGGCTGGCGATAATGGATCTTGCGCCTTGGGCCGATGCGGCCTTTTAGTGTTGGTTGGCGACAATGGCTCTTACGCCTTGGGCTGATGTGGCCTTTAAGTGTGGGATGGTGACAATGACTCTTATGCCTTGGGGTCAAAGCGACCTTTTATTGGCTCTATTTTTCCCTTATTAAGGACTTTTTGAAATAATTTTTCCTGACTCTTCGACGGTTCGATAAAAACCTCAATTTTGAGGCGTTATGTGGCGTTAATCGAGAACCTTGGGAGATTTGGCTCGGAGGCTGAGTATCTCGAAGCATGTGATTTGGAGCTGACATGGTTGAAGCTCTTTTGCCTGTGTCAAGGATAGCCTATTTAATCGGTTCTTTACAAAGTAGATTCGAAGTGATTGAAGGCTTGTGATTTTGTAGCGACTATAGGGTGTCCCGAGTCGCGTTAATTTGGCTGGTACAACCTTGTGACCAGAGTCATTTGTGTTTGGCCAAAGACTTTAAGTCCCGAATAAAGTAGTTTCATCATTTGTATCGAGGGTAAGCATTTTTAGGGAAATAACAAGTTCAATATATAGCTGAAACTTTGAGATCGGGTTTATGCCTTTATTGAGGTCTAACAAGTTTTTCCTGCCCTTAAGGTCTTATTGTTTTACATGCCTTTGAGGTCTTATAGTTTTGGATACTTGGTACAACTATTGTTCATGCCTTGTTTGAGGTCTTACAGGTATTATTGTTGCCTTATGTAGGTCATACAAGATCAACGATGCCCGCATGTGGCCCTACAACCTCGGGTTTTGATTAGTCGATGGAGGTGGCGCTTGACGGAAGTCCTCGAGTCGTCGAGGGGTTCTTGAATCGGGAGCCATTACTTGTAAACTTGGTATTACCTCATTGAGGGCTTACGATTTTGGCGATTCCGACCCTTAAATCATGCAATTTTTGATATTTTAGTGTCAGTCCCCGAGTGTTCGGGACACTTTCAGCCTTGGAGAAGTTTCATGATTTTCATGTTGCCTTGCTGAGGTCTTATGAGTTTAGAGTCTTGACCTGGAGACCGTTCAGGTGTTGAATTGTTGACACCAGTCCCCGAGTTCTCGAGACGTTTAGCCGGAGGAGTCATCTTCGCAAGGTGCCGAGTTTCTTTTGGAGTGTGAGATGCTTTCATGAAAGATATTCTTCGATTACTTGGCAAAATTGTAAATGTTTTCACCGTCGGGAGCTTGGTTATACAGACACGTTTCGTTCGACCATTTGGCCCGGTACATCATTATCCTTTTTGGACCCTATTTGGTATTTCTTAGCTTTTCTGAGTGGATGACCTTCCGGGTGCTCTATGTTGTTGGTAATAGAAGCCTTGAATACTTGTCGAGTCGTCGTTAAGTAGCATGTGGATGTTGAATCATTAAAAACCTTGCCGGTAAAACCCTTTTCGGAATAAAAACTCGATCGAAGGAAATGAGTGCAACAGATTCTTTAAACCTTAAGGTCTTTGGGTTTGTTAGCAATTTGACTACTTCGATCAGGCGCCTGTATAAAGGTTAGTGTGAAACATAAAATGAAAACGGAGATGATTATACCTTAGTGTAGGATATGGCGGTGATGTTTCGAGGTACGAGATGTCCCAGCCACTTGTGGGGAGGACGTGGTACGATCCTTTGCTTTGTTTAATCGGGCTTAGCCGAAGATCTAATTTTATTACCCTTTGGCTCCTTTGCGGGTGGAGGTATTGGTGTCGGCGCCACATCATGCACCGTGAACATTTTTCTCGCTGCATGTTGTTCCCCATAGAAAGTTTTAATCCCGTCCTTTGTCGGGAATTTCACCATTTGGTGGAGGGTGGATGGTACTTCTCTCAAGTGTATCCACAACCGTCCGAACAAGGCGTTGTACCTCATATCTCCTTCAATAACATGGAATTTGACGTTTTGGGTTGTGCCGGCCAAGTTGACTGGAAGGGTGATTTCTCCTTTTGTTGTTTCACTTGCCATGTTGAATCCGTTGAGGACTCGAGTGGCGGGCATGATTTGGTCAAGCAGTCCGAGCTACTCTATTACCCTTGACTAGATAATGTTGGCCGAGCTACCTGGATCCACGAGTACATGTTTTGTTTGAAATGTATTTAAAAGGAATGACATTACAATTGCATCATTGTGGGGTTGAGACAAGGTATCAGTGTCCTCTTTGCTGAATGTGAGGGCATCCTAGGGTATATACCCCCGGGTTCGCTTTTCTATGGTTATGGATATTTTTGTCCTTCTCATCACGGGTTCCTTTGGGCATCGATGCCTCCCAAGATCATGTTGATGACATGTTGTGTCTTATATGTTTCGTTCTTCTTGGTCGTCTCTCTTTCTCGGAATTGATTTTTGGCTTGGTCACTGAGGAATTCCCGGAAGTGACCTTTGTTAAGTAGTAGGGATACCTCTTCTTGGATTTGATGGCAGTCCTTGGTCCTGTGGCCGTGCGTGTTGTGAAATTCACACACTAAGTTATGATTTCTTTGTGAAGGATCTCATTGTACAGGCGTGGGCCAGCAGACGTCTCTGATTTTACTGATGGCGAACACGATGTCTGATACATAGACATTGAAGTTGTATTCTGATAAGCGAGGTGCCTCCATTGGCCTTGTCTTCCTATCAAACCTGTTGAAACACGTTCTTAAGGCACTAAACTAAACGTGTGTTCATATTTGTAGGTTTTGATAAATGACAAACGACGCGCAATTGACATATGACGAGGTCCAAGCACAAGCGCGCAATTGACACATAACGAGGTTCAAGCACAAGATGAACAAAGATCATGATCAAGCAAAGAAATAAAGTTATACATGAGTCGTTCTTTAATTGTGATCTTGATCCGACAATTAACTCAAGGCTTCGCTTCTCTCGTAAAATCATTTTTATCAAATCATGCATATAAAATTTAAAGCAAAATGATTTTCAAACATTTTATTTTAGCCAAAATGATTTTTAAACATGCCTCTCAAATCTGGACAAAGATAATCGATTATGTACTTTATGATAATCGATTATGTTAAGACAATGTATACCAGATTTAAAAAGCTGAACAATAATCGATTATGTACCTTATGATAATCGATTATGTTAAGGCAGTGTACATTAGATTTTTCAAAGCTACAAGATAATCGATTATGCACATTATGATAATCGATTATGTTGAGGTAGTGTCTATCAAATTTTACAAGACTGTAAGATAATCGATTATATACTTTATGATAATCGATTATGTTAAGACAGTGTTGTCTTAAGTTTTCAAAATATAAAAGATAATCGATTATCCTTATAGCATAATCGATTATGCAAATAACCGTTGCCAAAGTATTTTTAAACTCTGAAAGATAATCGATTATACACAATCTGATAATCGATTATGCTAAGTAAAATCTGCATATGATTTTTTGAACGTTGTCAGGTAATCGATTATACACAATCTGATAATCGATTATGTTAAGTAAAATCTGAATATGATTTTTTGAACGTTGTCAGGTAATCGATTATACGATTTGGTTAATCGATTATTCTGCTTAAAATCTGGGAATTATTTTTGAACGATTGGAAAATAATCGATTATGCAAATCAGATAATCGATTATCTTAGCACAAAATCAGCAATTCTTGATTGGCAATTAGGCAACGGTTGTGGGGGTTTTAAACACTATAAATACAAGTCAAAATCAGTCTTCTAAGTACAACAACTGATTATATTCTTGCTAAAGCTTGCATACTCTCATATTCATCATTTTCTATTCATTTAATAAGTTTTTGAGAGCCAAACTCTTGACGAAAGGTGTTGTGTTCTTGAGCGTATTTATTTTACTCATATCCACTCATAAAGAGAGTCTTGTCTTGAGTGCTAAGTGTTTGTATACACTTGAAGGGAAGTGTTCATCCCTTGTGGTTGTAAGGAGGAACGTTTTTCGGTTGAAGTCTTGAAGTGTGGTATCTTCGAGCAAAGGTTGTTGAGGCTTGTGTGACTCAAGTTCTCAGTTTGTAACGGTTTGTTAAGCACCCGTAAGCTTAACGAAGTTAGTGGAATCTCGAGAGAGTCTCTCGGGGACTGGACTAGCCACAGGTTGTGGTGAACCAGGATAATTTCGGTGCATTCGTTCCTTATTATTTACTTACCGCACTTATTTCAATCCTGCAATTATTAATTCCGCAAGTTTATATTATTTTTTATTATAACGCTATTCACCCCCCTCTAGCGTTAAGTGTATATTCTAACAATTGGTATCAGAGCCCAACTCTTTGAAAGACTTAACCGTTTGAGAGAAACAATCCATGGCTTCTACTCGTGACTTTATTGCAGGAATAGGTGAAGGACAATGCTCCACCAGACCACCACTGCTCGACGGCACAAACTATTCGTACTGGAAGGAGAGGATGAGAATATTCATCCAATCGAATAATTTTCATCTATGGAAGGTTATAACGAAAGGAGAACAAATTCCAACCAAAAAGGTTGAAAATGAATGGGTCCCAAAATCCGAAGATGAATACGATGCGGATGATATCCGAAAAGTGCAGAACAACGCTAGAGCCATCAACTTATTATATTGTGCTGTAAATGCTGATGATTACAGAAAAATATCATGTTGCACAATGGCTAAGCAAATGTGGGATAAGCTGGAAATCACGTACGAAGGTACGGACCAGGTAAGAGAAGCTAAAATTGATTTTCAAACCCATGCATATGAACTGTTTCACATGAAGGAAAGCGAGAGGATCGATGACATGTTCGAACGATTTTCAAAAATTGTCAATGACCTACATGCTCTAAAGAAGACCTTCACGGATAAGGAACTTGTCCGAAAAATTCTCCGAAGTCTCACTCTGGAATGGCGCTCCAAGGCCGACGCGATTCAAGAGTCTATCGGCGTTTCAAATGTCACCATCGACGGACTAAGAGGTAATCTTAAAACCTATGAATCTACTATACTTAACCCTCCGTTTAATGATAAAAGGAAACAAAGAATTGCCCTCAAGGCAAGCACGGCTCAACCTCAAAATGATGAGGACTCAAACAACGGAGATAACGAGTTCGGACTCGTTATTAAGAGGTTTCAATAGTTCATGCAAAAAGAGTATGAACGAAAAGGCAAACAACAAGGAGATCAAGTAAAGTGCTATGGATGCGGAGAAATCGGGCACATTAAATCAAATTGCCCAAATGTCAAAAAGGAGAAGAAACCTTTCAAGAAACAACGAGCATACATATCTTGGGGAGGTGACTCCGGAGACGAATCAAGCGACAATGAAGAAGACGAAGCCGCAAATCTATGTCTCATGGCACATGAAGACAATCAAGAAGAGGTATGTCAAATTTCTTCAAAAAATTTCTTTTCTCTTGAGGAAATGCAAAATGCTTTTGATGAATTGTATAGTGAATTCATTAGAGCTTCTTAAACTGTTAGAGACGTAAAGAAAAATTCTTCTTTGAAAGAAAAAGATTTTGAAAAACAACTCTCTTTGAAAGAAAAAGATTTGGAAAAATTGATTTTGGAAAATGAAAAGTTGAAAGAAGAAAACAAATTTTTCGGCAAGAGAAGCGCCGACAAACCCGAGAGTTCTAGTAAAAATTGTATTTCTTGCATGCATCTAAAAGATGAAGTAGAAAGACTTAAGGGCACCCTAGATAAGTTCAATTCTTCTCATAAAAATTTGAATGATGTTCTTGTCAATTTGAAATCGACCAAACATGTCATAGGTTTCAAAAACGAGCCTAAAGAAAAAGTTGAAGCCATCCCCCAACAACCCAAGGCTCAACCTAGGATAAATAAAATAAACATTCATCCTAGAAATAACTATCCTAGAATCAAAATGCATCCTAGACCAAACACTAGAAGAAACTTTGAACATTTTAGAACGCCTAGAAATGGCCTTCAACAATCGCAACCTAGACATACTCGACCTAGAAACAATTATTCTAGAAACGCTGCATATCCTAGAACAAACAGTAGGAGAAATGATTTTCAAGGATTGCGCAATAGCCATATTGTCAAAAATAGAGCAAACGATTTTCGTACCTCCAACTACTACCAACCTAGAAGAATGCATAATCCTAATGTCATTTGTCACTATTGTAGTCGAATAGGACATATTGCTCCTGCTTGTTTTACTAGACACAGACACTTAACTGCATGTCAAGCACAACAGCATTTTACACCTAACTCTCAAGGACCCAAAACAGCTTGGGTACCAAAAACTCATTGATTTGTCTTGTAGGTATGTTTGAAGGGATCAAGTGTACTTTGGTACCTTGATAGTGGATGCTCCAAACACATGACCGGAGACACATCCAAGTTCGTTCAACTAGAACACAAGGAAGGAGGAAACGTTATTTTTGGAGATAACAACAAGGGAAAAATTATCGGCATTGGCTCGGTCGGTAAGAATGAATCTTCTTCCATTAAGCATATATTGCTAGTTAAAGGTCTAAAACATAATCTCTTGAGCATAAGTAAATTATGTGACAAGGGAAATCTTGTTTTGTTTGATTCGGAAGAATGCCTAGTTTTTCGTCGTAGTGATTTTAAAATTATCCTTCGTGGTTTTAGAATTGATAACATCTATATGGTTGATCTTGAAAACTCTTCATCAGAGTATGTGAATTGTCTTATGAGTAAAGAAGATGATATGTGGTTATGGCATCGTAGAGTAGCTCACGTCAACATGCATCTTTTAAACAAATTGGTTTCATAAAATTTAGTTATTGGTCTTCCAAATTTGAAATTTGAAAATGACACTATTTGTGATTCTTGTCAAAAAGGGAAGCAAACAAAAGCATCTTTTAAATCTAAGAATATTGTTTCAACTACAAGACCTTTGCAACTTCTTCACATGGATCTCTTTGGACCATCTCGCATTGAAAGTCTTGGTAGAAATCGTTATACTTTTGTTATTGTTGATGATTATTCTAGATTTACATGGACACTATTTCTTGCTCACAAAAGTGAGGCTTTTCAAAATTTTAAATGTTTTCTTAAACGTATTCAAAATGAAAAGAACACAACCGTCACTTCCATATGAAGTGATCATGGGGGAGAGTTCGATCACAATCTCTTCACAGACTTTTGTGACGAACTCGGTATTGAGCACACCTTCTCTGCTCCACGTACACCACAACAAAATGGAGTGGTGGAACGGAAAAATAGGTGTCTCGAAGAGATGGCTAGAACCATGCTCGATGAGGCTAAGATTCCCAAACAATTTTGAGCGGATGCCTTGAGTACCGCATGCTACGTTTTAAACAGAGTAGTCCTAAGGCCAATACTCATGAAAACTCCCTATGAACTCTATAAGGGAAGGAAACCTAATCCCTCCCATCTTAGAGTATTCGGTTGTAAATGCTTTATTCATAACAACGAAAAAGATAATTTGGGAAAATTTGATGCCAAATCGGATGAAGGAATTTTTCTTGGTTATTCATCACGTAGCAAAGCATATAGAGTATTCAATAATAGAACCGAAACTGTTGAGGAATTCCCTCATATTGTGTTTTCCAAAAATAATGCTCGCTTGGCGAGAAAGGATTCTGGTTTTGATCCTGAAGGTATTTTAAACACAATAAGTCCTCAAGACAAAGTACAAGAGGAAAACCCAAAGGAAATTCAACATGAAATCTTGGAACAATCATCGGAGGAAGCGCCACCACTGGAGAAAGAAACGAAACTGCCCAACGCATGGAGGACAATCAAAGACCATCCTCTCGACAAGTGAAACAAATGAAAGAAGGAACTTTCATTTGTCAATCTAAATATTGCAAAGAGTTGCTAAAACGATTTGAAATGAGCAACGCCAAAGCAATGGCCACTCCAATGAGCACATCCGATCATCTTGACAAAGATGAGAAAGGTAAGGAAGTCGACACCAAGAGGTATCGAGGTATGATCGGATCCCTTCTTTATCTTACTGCTAGTAGACCGGACATAATGTTTAGCGTATGTTTATGCGCTCGATATCAATCATGTCCGAAGGAGTCGCACCTAACTGCAGTTAAGCGGATAATGAAGTATCTTGTTGGTACTATAAATGTGGGACTATGGTATCCCAAAGGTTCTTCATGCCATTTTGTTGGCTATTCCGACACCGATTTTGCGGGTTGCAAATTAGACCGCAAGAGCACTAGTGGCACTTGCCATTTGCTCGGTAGCTCTCTTGTCTCTTGGTTTAGTAAGAAACAGGTAAGTGTTGCGTTGTCCACAACCGAGGCTAAATATGTAGCCGCGGGGAGTTGTTGTGCTCAAATCCTTTGGATGAAACAACAACTCTCGGACTATGGACTAAGTATCGATCATATCCCTCTTAGATGTGATAATACTAGCGCCATAAGCTTGACGAAGAACCCCGTTCTTCATTCAAGAACAAAACACATTGAAATTAGGCATCACTTTATAAGAGATCACGTTCTCAAAGGTGATGTCAAAATTGAGTTTGTTGAAACCAAATCTCAATTGGCCGACATTTTCACAAAGCCTTTAGAGAAAGAGTCCTTTTTCCGAATTCTTAGTGAACTCGGGATTCTTGACTCCACGTTGATCTAAGTCATGCATTGCATTTTTTTTGTTTTTCATTACTAACTTGAGCGTCGGAGGCGCCTAATTCTGTTTTGCAGGCATCGCCCCAAAGACAGGGGGAATTGTAAAGCACTGGTGCAGAAAAATCAATCACTTTTAAGAATAATCGATTTCTCTTAAGTACATAATCGATTATCAAGTATCAATAATCGATTATGTTGACATTATATTATCCCTTTTATAATTGCGATTTTTTGTTAATCAATAAACAATTTATTTACTAATGTTTTTTTGCTAATGTCAAAAGGGGGAAGAATAAGGGCTATGCACTTAAGATTTATTGGCATAAATTGAGGGGGAATTCATATGTTGAGGGGGAACTAATTGCATATCTATATACTTGTCTTGGATCGTCATTATGAATTGTCTAATATGCATATCCCGATATTGGTTTGCCATTATCAAAAAGGGGGAAATTGTTGAAACACGTTCTCAAGGCACTAAACTAAATGTGTGTTCATATTTGTAGGTTTTGATAAATGACAAACGACGCGCAATTGACATATGAAGAGGTCCAAGCACAAGCGCGCAATTGACACATAACGAGGTTCAAGCACAAGACGAACAAAGATCATGATCAAGCAAAGAAATAAAGTTATACATGAGTCGTTCTTTAATTGTGATCTTGATCCGACAATTAAATCAAGGCTTGGCTTCTCTCGTAAAATCATTTTTATCAAATCATGCATATTAAATTTAAAGCAAAATGATTTTCAAACATTTTATTTTAGCCAAAATGATTTTTAAACATGCCTCTCAAATCTGGACAAAGATAATCGATTATGTACTTTATGATAATCGATTATGTTAAGACAATGTACACCAGATTTAAAAAACTGAACAATAATCGATTATGTACCTTATGATAATCGATTATGTTAAGGCAGTGTACATTATATTTTTCAAAGCTACAAGTTAATCGGTTATGCACATTATGATAATCGATTATGTTGAGGCAGTGTCTATCAAATTTTACAAGACTGTAAGATAATCGATTATGTACTTTATGATAATCGATTATGTTAACACAGTGTTGTCCGAAGTTTTAAAAATATAAAAGATAATCGATTATCCTTATAGCATAATCGATTATGCAAATGACCGTTGCCAAAGTATTTTTAAACTCTAAAAGATAATCGACTATACACAATCTGATAATCGATTATGCTAAGTAAAATCTGCATATGATTTTTTGAACGTTGTTAGGTAATCGATTATACACAATCTGATAATCGATTATGTTAAGTAAAATCTGAATATGATTTTTTGAACGTTGTCAGGTAATCAATTATACGATTTGGTTAATCGATTATTCTGCTTAAAATCTGCGAATGATTTTTGAACGATTGGAAAATAATCGATTATGCAAATCAGATAATCGATTATCTTAGCACAAAATCAGCAATTCTTGATTGGCAATTAGGCAACGATTGTGGGGGGTTTTGAACACTATAAATACAACTCAAAATCAGTCTTCTAAGTACAACAACTGATTATATTCTTGCTAAAGCTTGGATACTCTCATATTCATCATTTTCTATTCATTTAATAAGTTTTTGAGAGCCAAACTCTTGACGAAAGTTGTTGTGTTCTTGAGCGTATTTATTTTACTCATATCCACTCTTAAAGAGAGTCTTGTCTTGAGTGCTAAGTGTTTGTATACACTTGAAGGGAAGTGTTAATCCCTTGTGGTTGTAAGAAGGAACGTTTTTCGGTTGAAATCTTGAAGTGTGGTATCTTCGAGCAAAGGTTGTTGAGGCTTATGTGACTCAAGTTCTCAGTTTGTAACGGTTTGTTAAGCACCCGTAAGCTTAACGAAGTTAGTGGAATCTCGAGAGAGTCTCTCGGGGACTGGACTAGCCACAGGTTGTGGTGAACCAGGATAATTTTGGTGCGTTTGTTCCTTATTATTTACTTACCGCACTTATTTCAATCCTGCAATTTTTAATTCCGCAAGTTTATATTGTTTTTTATTATAACTCTATTCACCCCTCCCCCCCCCCCCTAGCGTTAAGCGTATATTCTTACAAAACCTGGATTTGTTGATGAGTCCCCGAGGATTCAATCCTCGGTCTATCCTTCGATTGTTGCGAGGTGGGTTGCGCCTTGGGGCATTCCTTCTGGCTTCGGTGTATGGTTGATATCTTTGTTTGTTTGGCTTTGGCTCCTTTGCTAGAAGCCTTCTTGGGTATACTAAGCATGGGTGGTCTCCCACTTGGTCGTCTTCGACCCTGATTTTCAACAAGTATCAGTTGTGGACGTCCGACTAGGTCACGACGGGATATTCGACCAGATTATATTTCAACTGCTTTGAAGCCACCGAGCTTCGTTCTTTCAAAACTTTAGTAAAGACTTGCACTACCCAGTCATTGGAGACTGGTGGTAGTTCCATCCATTCCATTTGAAAACGAGATACGAACTCTTGCAACATTTTGTTCTCCTTCTGCTTAGTCTTGAACACGCCAGATTTCCTTGTTGCTACTTTGATGGCATCGACATATGCCTTTATGAAGGAGTCTGCCAGCATGGCAAATGAGTCTATAAATTTAGGAGCTAGGTTATGATACCATATCATGTCCCCCTTAGAGAGTGTTTCCCCGAACTTCTTTAGTAAGACATACTCGATCTTGTCGTCCTTTATGTCGTTGCCCTTCACTGCGCAGGTGTAAGCAGCAATGTGCTCATTGGGGTTCGAGGTCCCATTGTATTTTGCGAGGTCTGGAATTCTCAACTTCTTTGGAATGGGTTTCGGAGCCTCTTATTCTTGGAATGGCCTTTGTATGAACTTCTTCGAATCCACACCTTACGGGATCGGGGGCGCGCCCGGAATTTGGTCGACCCTGGAGTTGTAGGTCTCGACCTTTTTGTCGTTGGCTTCTATTATTTTCTCACCCAAATCGATCCTTCTGGTGAGGTCCTCGAGAACTTTTACGATAAAGGGGTCAGTCATTGACATGTTGTTGCTCGATCTCTCAGGTAATTGTTCGGCTGGAGAAGCTGTGCCCGGTGCTACCGTGCTAGCATTTTTCTGTTGATTTTGCAGCTGAGCGATAGCCAGCTATTGCGCCTACGACATCTAAAAAATAACATGAAGGCTAACCTCCCGTTCTTCCCTTGTTGGCATTTTTTGAGCTTCTTGTTGATCTCCTTGGTGCACACTCTTGTTGGTGTGTGAGCTTATATCGACTTGTTGAGCGTCGCACGAGACTGCGTCCGTCGGAATTGGTCCTGGTGCGTTCTCAAGGTTTCGTGCTGGCACACCAACAATTGGAGAAGTCATACCGTTTTCTTCGTGGTCCCCAAGATTGTTGTTTTCACCTCCATTCACAGAGTTAGACATTTCGACCTGAAATCAAAGATCTTGGACAAGAGAAAGCGTAAAAAATAACTTGCATTATGTAGTAAAACCATCAAGAAAATAATCAATATTATTTTTAGCCCCATGTGGGCGCCAAACTGCTTACCGTGAAAATTGTAATAACAATTAAATTTGACTATGGGGCTCTAAAAATATGTGATCTATTTTTATGCTAGTTGTTAAGCAGATAATACTATGTGCGAGACTTAGAGACGAGATAAAAGTTAGGAATAAGGTGATAACCAAAATGATAGGTTAACAATCGGGGCCTCGGGCTTGTCGATTCGGGGGCCACAAGGTCAATTCCGGAGCTCAGTTGCGAGCTATCGAAGACGATCAAAGTATGGCTAACATTTATAGTAAAATCAACGAAGGCTCTTTATGCCCAATGATAAGCAATAAATGATGAAAAATAATGAAGATAGTAAATGGAATAAATATTATCCAGAGAATATATTAGAAAGCTAAGAGAATATTCTTGTATATTTCGTATAGAGTAGCTGAAGCAACATGGATTTACAATATGACAATGATCCCCTTTATATAGGATGGGAGTCCCAACATAGTACTGAAATGTATCAATTACAAAGATATGGGGATGAGACAGCTGGATGACGCCCTAATTTGGTTTAGAGTAGTCTACTAAGCTCTGTCAACCCTAGCGGTGTGCCTTGGGAACTCCCCATTTCTACCATAGTCGTGGTCAACATCATCCTAAGGTCGGGCGTCGCCGGACCTCGAGGGAGAAAACTCGACCATAACCTTGTAGCCTCGAGGCTTCGAGATGATCTTCTGAGGTGCCTCGATGACGAGGAATTAGACCCTCGGATTTCACCGTACACAAAAATATAATTCACAATTTAAATATGATTCTCAAGCGTCATTCATTTTTAAGTTTTAACAAGTTAATAGAGTGACACATAATTCACCATACAATACCATGATAACTATTTATTTGTAAATAGTTACTAGCTAATACTGAGCTACTATATTAATAAGTATTGTATCTAGTAAACATGAAAAAAATAATATTTTAAAAAATAATTATAAGAAATTTATGGACTATTATATAGTGAAGACATACTAACAAAAGTAAATAAATAAATACTTTATAAATGAAATATTTATTTAAAATTAACTATCATAGCACTCTTAGTTTTTTTTGGCAATCCACTAGGCAAGCGCCTAGGGCTAGTTTTCATTAATATAATGAAATTGAAAATTACAATAAATAGGAAAAATAAAATAAGGGGGGACTAGCACCGGTATTGTTACCCATAGAACAACAACCGGCGTAAACCTTACCTTATTAATCCTATTGAGGTCAATAAAAGCCTCATGAACTAACAAGCATGTAAAAAGAAAGAAGTAGCAAGAACTAAGAAAAGTATGATCATCACAGAGTTTATAACATGCTCCGTGATGATATTACATAGAGAAATACTGATGAGATGGAAAAATAAAAAGTTGAAGAAACCATCTTGGTGCACTCTTTTCTCCAATTTTGTGAAAAATTCAATTTGTAGATTAATGTCTTCATCCACAATTTTTCTCAATATGAATTCAAAATTGTCAGGGGCGTAAGCCCCGACGGCCGAAACGTAAGTCTCACGGAACTAAGCCCCACATATAAGCCCATGGGTGTTTTACGAGTACTCTAACCATAGGACGAGCCCCGGGCGACGACGGCCGAAACGTAAGTCTCACGGAACTAAGCCCCACATATAAGCCCAAGGGCATTTTACGAGTACTCTAACCATGGGACGAGCCCCCGGCGAGTCCGAATTATGCCTTTTAAAATAGATCTTACGAGCACCTCAAACTAATTTCAGGGTTACCTCTTAATAGTATAAGTTAAAACCGGGACTGATAGAAGATATTATTTAGTATTTTTCTCTCATTAAGATTTGCACTTGGACCTCATAGTTCTCAATCGATTTCGTTATATTAATTTTAATTTATTTTTTTTCTGTTTGAGAATTAGTAACTATTTAGCAAAGGCACAACAAAAGCAGCAATATCTCAAACTCAAATTTTCTCTTTGTGCACTTTATGTGACACTGCCTAGTTTGCAAGTCCATAAGCTTTTTTTTTTTACCAAACAACATTTTTATTTTATCACAAAGCTTTCATATATTTTAAAATATTTTTAATTATAAAAGTATATATTTTATTATATTCTTTATATAGTTCTCAAGTTTTTAAATTCTATTTCAATATACTAAGAAGTTGATGTCGAAATAGAGAACAAAAATTGTGTGGGCGTCTGGACATAAGAATTTAAAAATTCCGAAAAAAGTTATTTTTTTAATTAAAATTGTATTTGAAAATTAATATTGTGTTTGGACATAAATAAAATTTTGGGCTGTTATCAAATTTTTGTGAGTGATTTGAAATAAATTTTTTTGAAAAACAGCTTTTTTGAAATTTTTCAAAATTTCAAATTCATGTTAGAGTGAAAATCAAAAATTTTATGGACAAACATTAATTTCGAAATTTTTTTTAAAAAAAATCGGAAAAAAGTGAAAAAATTTATATGGCCAAACAGGCCCTAATATTTTTGACCCTTTTAGTACGAGTCCTTTATCCTTCTGAAAATGGAGAGAGGGGGACCTTTCACTCGAGCCACTCTAATGGAGTCATCGGATCGTAGAATATTGAAGTTAGTGCCGTTTGAAGATATTAAATAATATTTCAATATTTATAGATAGTCCCTCAGGTCCATAATATATGACTATTTTATCTTTTTATTTGGTCTAAAATAAGTATTCATTTACATAATCAAGAAGGAAATAATTTTATTTTTGGCAGAATAGCCTGTTGGACACTTGTACTTGTTGACATTTGTCATTTCGGTCCCTATATTTAATAAAGTTTCATCTAGACACTTATAATTGTTCAAAAATAATATTTTAAACTCATTTGATGCTACGTGATTCTTAATCGCATGATGCTAGAATCCACGTCAGATAAAATTATACTACATCACCTTTTCTTTTTAATTTTACATGAAAAAAGAAATAATCCTTCTATCTTCTTCTTCTTCTTCTTCATTTTTAACATTTATTTTCTCTTTCTTCTTCACTATCACCTTCTTCTTATGCTATCACTTCCATCAGCGTAACATCAGTGTCCGCTTCGACAAACATAATCCCTTCGCCGGTACAATCCACCACCATCAGTTTCCAGCCATTTCCTTCCCTTAGTCGGCCAACAATTGGATAGTAAAACACAAGTGTTTCAGCTATAGCCTTGTTAATAATATTAACAAGATCTTTCCCTCCTATAGAAGAATTCTTACTGTAAAATTGAATAACGAGAATTTGGAATCGAAGACCTTGATCATAAATACCAGAAAGAAACTTAGTTTCACGTGGAGTTGGCTTTGCCGGGGCTATTAACTCTGTTTTTTGTCCCCTTACTCTAAACACTAATTTTGATGATTGTTTTGAATCAATCTTTGACCTTGAAGAAGGGAGTGAGATAGAGAAAAATGAGAATTTGGGGGGGGGGGGAGGGAGGGGGGGGAGGGAGGCATAAGTGAGAGAGAAAAGCAATCTATGACCTTTTTCTTTCTTGTTCTAATTTGATTTTTTCTGTTTTTCTTTTTCTTTTTCCTTATTTTAATCATATTTGGTTTAAAATTTTATGCTTACGCTCCTTACATGCGTGAAATATATGTATTTTGTCCAACTCAGCTGTCAAGTTGCCACATAGGCATGGTCAACAGTCAGAGGGGTTTAAAATATTACTTTTGAACGAATAGAGGTGTCGAGATGAAACTTCATTAAGTTTGGGGACCGGGATGACAAAGTGGCACAATTACAAGTGCCATTTAGGCTATTCTGCCTTTAGTTTTTCAAAAGCTGGCCTTATTTACAATTTTCAACGTGTCAAGGTAACAATTAACTAAGGTTAATTCAGTAAATACATTTATTTTTCTCTAGGAGTTCATATTTCCTTAATAGGTGTGCCAAAGGAAAAATGGTCACTTATTGTGGACCGGAGGGAATACCTGATTTGGATAAAAATTTACCCGCACGGGGTGTTTAGACCAAACCAATAGATATATGACATGTATATTGCATATGGATTTCAATCATTTAACCATGATAAATTACATGCATTTTCATCTAATTAAATTAATTAATAAAATTGAATCAATATCATTTGGTGTAAACACCCAGTGTAGATAAGTATTTACCCTTGTTTTGCAACCAATATTTGTAAATAGTGAATTTAGATTTTGGATTTTTTTTGAAGTATTAAAATATTTGTTTAAGGAGTATTATTTAAAGAAAAATAACAGATTTCGCTACAAAACTGTTTTTGTTAAATTTTATAGACTTGATTCCAAGTTCAAATTCCAAATGTTCTTTTTCACTTCAACCTTAAATAACGATTTTTTTTAAATTTTAACCCGTTGTTACATCTAAACAATCTATTGATAGGGTCCAACCCCTTTCTTAAGGAAGATTTTTTCTTCCTTTCTTCTTCATTTGTCAATACAACAACTCATGTTTTTCTTTCTCTTCTGCACCTGTCAAATTTGGCAGGCGTCCAGAAGAAAATTGCCAAAAGTAATAGCTTCATTTTACCTATAAAATGAGAGCTTCAACTCTCATTTTTACCCAATCAATCTCAGAGGAAAATATATCTAAGAGCTAGAAAAAGAGTGAGGTTTCACAGACAGGGCATAAGAAAATAGTCAGTGAGGAAAATAAAGAGTGAGCGATATTGTAGTGAGGTGGGAATATCAAAAGAGGGTTATTTCTTTTGAGTGCTGTAGTGGTCTTTGGAGTATTTTACTCGGACCTACGAAGTGTAAAATTTCTTACTATAGTGATATTAGTTACTCCCCCCGGAGTCGTATTTTTTTCCCTTATTCATAAAGGTTTTTCATGTAAACATTTTGGTGCCATTGTTACTATTTTATTCTTGTTAATTAAGGTATCTCGGTGCTACATTACTATTACACTTTTATTACCGTGAATATTATTTTGGTAGGGGGTTTATTCCCAACAACTAGTATCAGAGCCAGGTTCTGCTCGTTTACTAAAATACTATTCACTATCGGTAGTACTATACTCGGTGAAAAATAAAAAATTCTGGAGTAAAGTACGGCGTAGTTAAATTCAACGGAGACAACGGTTTCTCAACATGGCAAAGAAGGATGAGAGAGCTGCTCATCCAACAAGGATTACACAAGGTACTAAATGCTGATGCCAAAAAGCCTATACCATGAAAGCTGAGGATTGACTGACTTGGATGAAAGGGCTATTAGTGCAATCAGGTTGCACTTATCGGATGATGTGGTAAAAGACATCATTGATGAAGACATTGCACGTGAAATTTGGACAAGGTTGAAAGTCTATACATGTCCAAAATGCTGACAAATAAATTGTACCTGAAGAAGTAGTTATACGCCCTACATATGGGTGAAGGTATGAATTTTTTCTCACATTTAAATGTGTTTAACGGACTAATCACACAGCTTGCCAACATCGAAATGAAAATCGAGAAAGAAGATAAAGCCATCTTGCTATTGAACTCGCTGCCATCTTCGTACGATAATTTGGCAACAACCATCCTGCACGGTAAGACTACTATTGAGTTGAAAGATGTCACATCAGCTCTTTTACTCAATGAGAAGATGAGAAAGAAGCCTGAAAATCAAGGACAAGCTCTCATCACAGAAGGTAGAGGCAGGAGTTATCAAAGGAGTTCGAGCAACTATGGTAGATCCAGAGCTCGTGGAAAGTTAAAGAACCGATCCAAATCAAAAGTCAGAAATTGCTACAACTGTGATCAACCGGGTCACTTCCAAAGAGATTGCCCAAATCCAAGGAAGGGCAAAGGTGAAACTAGTGGCCAGAAGAATGACAATAACACAGCCATCATGGTGCAAAACAATGATAATGTTGACCTCTTTATAAATGAGAAAGAGGAATGCATGCACATGTCAGGTCCAAAGTCGGAATGGGTGGTTGACACAGCGGCATCTTACCATGCCACACCGGCAAGAGATCTTTTTTTGCAGATATGTTGTAGGTAATTTCGGCACAGTGAGAATGGGTAAAACAAGTTCTCAAAAATTGCGGGGATTGGTGACATTTGTATCAAGACAAATGTCAGATGCACATTGGTTCTAAAGGATGCGCGGCATGTACCTGATTCTCAGATGAACTTGATCTCGGGGACTGCTTTGGACCGAGATGGATACGAGAACTATTTTGCAAATCAAAAGTGGATACTCACCAAGGGATCATTGGTGATTGCAAAGGGAGTTGCTCGTGGAACGTTGTACATGACAAATGCAGAAATATGCCAAGGTGAACTGAATGCGGCACAAGATGAGATTTCTGCAGATTTGTGGCATAAACGAATGGGTCATATGAGCGAGAAGGGATTGCAGATTCTTACCAAGAAATAATTCATTTCTTCTGCCAAAGGTAAAACGGTAAAACCTTGTGACTATTGTTTATTTTGTATACAACATAGGGTCTCATTTCTGACATCGTCTGAAAGAAAATTGAATATACTTGATTTAGTATATTCTTATGTTTGTGACCCAATGGAAATTGAATCAATGGGCGGTAACAAATATTTTGTTATTTTAATTGATGATGCTTCGCGAAAATTATGGGTTTATATTTTGAAAACCAAAGATTAGGTGTTTCAAGTTTTCCAGAAGTTTCATGCTCTAGTAGAAAGGGAAACATGTCAAAAGTTAAAGCGTCTCCGAAGTGACAATGGAGGTGAGTACACTTCAAGGGAAGTTGAAGAGTACTGTTCAAGTCATTTGATCAGATATGAAAAAACAGTTCATGGAACCCCACAACACAATGGCGTAGCCCAGAGGATGAACCACACCATTATGGAGAAGGTGAGAAGCACGCTCAGAATGGCTAAACTGCCTAAGTCATTCTGGGGTGAATCAGTTCAGACAACAAAATGTTACCTAATCAATAAGAGTCCATCAGTTCCGTTAGCATTTGACATCCCAAAGATAGATTGGACCAACAAGGATGTGTCCTACTCGCATATGAAGGTGTTCGGTTGCAGAGCTTTTGCACATGTACCAAAAGAGCAGAGAATAAAGCTGGATGATAAATTTGTTCCCTGCATATTTATTGGATATGGAGATGAAGAGTTCGGGTACAGATTGTGGGATCCTGCAAAGAAGAAGGTCATCAGAAGCAGAGATCTAGTCTTCCGAGAAAGTGAAGTTGGAAGTGCTGCTGATATGTTAGAAAAGGCGAATAATGGTATAATTCCTAACCTTGTTACTATTCCTTCTATTTCTAACAATCACACAAGTGCAACAAGTACGACAACCAAGATTGCCGAGCAGGGGGAGCAACCTGGTGAGGTTATTGAGAAGGGGGAGCAACTTGATGAAGGTGTCGAAGAAGTGGAGCACCCCATTCAGGAAAAAAAACAACCTCAACCTCTGAGGAGATCAGAGAGGCCAAGGGTAGAGTCATGTTGGTACCCTTCCACAGAGTATGTCCTCATTAGTGATGAGGGGGGGCCAGAACGTCTTAAGGAGGTGCTGTCCCATCCAGGAAAGAACCAATGGATGAAAGCCATGCAAGAAAAGATGGAATCTCTACAGAAACATGGCACATACAAGCTGGTTGAACTTGCAAAGGGAAAGAGACCACTCAAATTCAAATGGGTCTTTAAACTAAAGAAAGATGAAAATGGCAAGCTGGTAAGATACAAAGCTCGATTGGTTGTTAGAGGCTTCGAACAGAAGAAAGGTATTGATTTTGACAAAATTTTCCCACCTGTTGTCAAAATGATTTCTATTTGAACAATTTTGAGCTTAGCAGCTAGCCTAGATCTTGAAGTGGAGCAGTTGGATGTGAAAACTGCATTTGTTCATGGAGATTTGGAAGAGGAGATTTATATGGAGCAGGCAGAAGGATTTGAAGTAGCAGGAAAGAAACACATGGTGTGCAAATTGAATATCGAATAAGAATCTTTATGGATTGAAGCAGACACCTAGGCAGTGGTACATGAAGTTTGTCTCATTCATGAAAAGTAAACATACCTAAATACCTATTCTGATCCATGTGTGTACTTCAAAAGATTTTCTGAGAATAATTTTATTATATTGCTGTTTTATGTGGATGACATGTTAATTGTATGAAAAGACAAGGGGCTGATATCAAAGTTGAAGGGATATCTGTCCAAGTCATTTGATATGAAGGACTTGGGGCCATCACAATAAATTATAGGGATGAAGATAGTTCGAGAGAGAACAAGTAGAAGGTTGTGGCTATCTCAGAAGAAGTACATTGAACGTGTATTAGAACGCTTCAACATGAAAAATGCGAAGCCGGTCAGCACACCTCTTGCTAGTCATCTAAAGTTGAGCAAAATGATGTGTCCTACAACAGAGGAGAAGAAAGGGAACATGTCTAGAGTTCATTATTCTTCAACATTTGAAAGCTTGATGTATGCAATTGTATGTACTAGACCTGATATTGCTCACACAGTTGGTGTTGTCAGCATGTTTCTTGAAAATCCTGGAAAGGAACATTGGGAAGCGGTCAAGTGGATACTCAGGTACCTGAGAGGTACCCGGGAGATTTTTTGTGCTTTGGAGGATCAGATCCAATCATGAATGCTATGCAGATGCTGATATGGCAGGTGACATTGACAACAGAAAATCCACTGCTGGATATTTGTTTACATTTTCAGGGGAGCTATATGATGACAATCTAAGTTGCAGAAGTGTGTTGCACTTTCAATAACTGAAGCAGAGTATATTGCCACTACAGAAACTGGCAAGTAGATGATATGGCTCAAGCGGTTCCTTCAAGAGCTTGGATTGCATTAGAAGGAGTATGTCGTTTATTGTGACAGTAAAAGTGCAACAGACCTTAGCAAGAACTCTATATACCATGCAAGGACCAAACACATAGATGCGAGATGTCACTGGATTCGTGAGAAGGTGGCGAACGAATCTTTACAGGTCAAAAAGATCCACACAAGCGAAAATCCTGCGGATATGCTGACCAAAGTGATACCAAGAGACATGTTTGAGCTTTGCAAAGAACTTGTCCGCATACACTCAAACTAGAAACTGTGGTTTTATCTCCTTCAGGTGAATGAGACTAGAGGGGGAGATTGGTGGGGTCCAACCCCTTTCTTAAGGAAGATGTTCTTTCTTCCTTTCTTCTTCATTTGTCAATACAGCAACCCATGTTTTTCTTTATCTTCTGCATCTGTCAAATTTGGCAGGCGTGCAGAAGAATATTGTCAAAAGTGGTTGGCTTCATTTTACCTATAAAATGAGAGCTTCGGCTCTCATTTTTTACACAATCAATCTTAGAGGAAAATATATCTGAGAGCTAGAAAAAGAGTGAGGTTTCACAGACAGGGTATAAGAAAATAGTCAGTGAGGAAAATAAAGAGCGAGCGATATTGTAGTGAGGTGGGAATATCAAAAGAGGGTTATTTCTTTTGAGTGTTGTAGTGGTCTTTGGAGTATTTTACTCGGACCTACAAAGTGTAAAATCCCTTACAATAGTGATATTAGTTGCTTCTCTCGGAGTCGTGGTTTTTTCCCTTATTCAGAAGGGTTTTCCACGTAAAAATTATGGTGTCATTGTTACTCTTTTATTCTTGTTAATTACCGTATCTCGGTGCTACATTACAATTTCGCTTTAATTATCGTAAATATTATTTTGGTAGGGGTTTTATTCCCACCACCTATATCATGGTCACATATATAGCAATCCAAGAAGTGTGTTAGGTGCATGTAAGGTGTCTGAAACCAGTCCCCAAGTCCATAACATTGTGTTAGGACGAAGTGAAAGAAAAAGGCACAAACATGGAAGAAAAACTTTATAAATCCCTTTTACTTGGTTGTGTTTTAATAGAGAAAAAGAAATAGGAAAACAAAAAAACTAAGGTCTTTCCTCTTTGCTTCGTTTATTAATAAAATAACAAGAACACAGGAAACAGGTACATAATCGTCTTTCTTCAACACATAATTAACTTTTCCTTCCAATGTTTCTAATTCCCCATGCAAGTTACTTTTTGCAAGGCACCTTCTTTGAGGGTTCGAAACCAAAAGGCCCAACAGTAAAGACATCAAATGTGGGGAGTTTAACAGGGAGAGAGCTAGCTGCTGGTGGCTTTGGAAGTGGTGTGTATTTCAACAAAGCACCAGATTTTCCACCATTGTAATCTGTTGGGACATCGCAGTAAGTATTGTTTGATGAGACCAAGAACACCTTGCATTTGTGGTAAGCTGCTGAGGACAAGAACTTGGGCATGATCCAGAAGAAACCATTCTTGTCTGTTTTGCCCTGTTCTACTAATGTCTTCTTTGTGTTGTTGCATACTAGCTTCACTACCGCTCCTGCAGTGACATCATATACAACCTATCAATATATATCCCTTAAGGTGACAAAGATTTTCCGAACGTTATAATGTAAACGAAAGTGTGACAGTATCATCATGTGTCACCTAAAAGATAATTCTATATAACCACCCATAATTAGAAAGTGTCAATAAGGCGGCAGCCTACTACAACAGATTGATGGTGTGTAGAAATTACTTATTTCAATATTCAAATCTATAATTTCGAGGGTAAATAACTATTACTGTTCAGTGTGTACATAAGATATGTATTAGTACATTCTATATGACTATATGTACTAATAGCCATACTAACATCAATACTGCCAAATGAAAAGACAAATATTTCAGCTGAAAGTACTCACAAATCGTTAGAAACACATGTATTAAGTTAAAGTTTGATGTGGTAAAAGGCCAGCCCGATGCACTAAGCTGTCGTTATGTATGGGGTCCGAGCAAAGTTTGATGTTGTAGAGTTTTGAAAATCGAAAAATGACTACTCTTTTCGCCAAAATGCCTTCTCCGTCGGAATGCATTATTAGCCTTTTCCTATAGTATAAAATCTCGCCAAATATCTTTTGCAACATTGAATAGGGCATATCATGAGCTCCTTGATAACCCGCAAAGTAAAATGTCATAAGTTATATATATATATATATATATATATATATATATATATATATATATATATATATATATATATATATATATATATATATATATATATATATATATATATAATACTCCCGTGAATCGTGATATGAGTAAGTCAGATGATATGTTCATGGATTGCTTAAAATGTTAACAAATATAAAACGAAGTACTAAAAAAAAGGATATGGAACACAAACCCGGGAGTGGGGAAGCTTGGTTTAGAGTTTTAACCCCTCTAAACTTGCACGGCTTGCAGTAAACAAGGCCACGGACTGCTACAGGTTTCCTAGTAATAGGAGCAGGGGCAGGATAAGGTGATTGAGTTGGTGGTTTAACTGGAGCCTTAGCTGGTGGTTTTGATGGGCTATAAGTGGGAGGGTTAGTTGGTGAAGGGGCTGGAGAATGTTTGGGATGGTGGTGGCCTTTGTGAGGCTTAGGAGCTTGAGCTGGTGAAAGGTGGTCATGATGTTTGTCTATAAACCAACCACCAATGCCTTCCTCCTGGCTAAGAACTACTGTGAATGAGCTAAGTAATAAAACTGAAAGCTGAAAAAGAACAAGGGCCTTTGCCATTGTTGCTAATAGTGTGTGTGTAAAAGAGAAGTGAGAGGTATGAATTTATAGGGGCGGAACTAGTTGGTATGTACATGAACTGGTGGGAGGTAACAGATACTCGATAAATTAATCGAGGTGCACACAAATTGATCCAGAGACATAGTGGAGTAATTGTTAAAAAAGATGTATTTTCGGGGCTCGAACAAGTTTAGTTTTTACTTATATACATAAATAAGATTATAGCATGATATCTATTCTGACTTTAATTAAATGTGATCCATAAGACAAGGGTTTCAGTTAATCTCAATTGAAGCTAGATTCTAGCTAGAGAACTCCTAACAAGGGAAGACAAATGCTTAAATGCTGCACATGCTGGGATGGAATGCCATGTAGAAGTTTCCTATGCGACGCCCTTTGTTCAATGCATATTCTACAAAAAAATTAAACAAAAAGGGGGAAAAAGGTAGACCTTGTTCATGCAATGTTTTCCTCTTTATCTCCCTCTGAATTATAGTAACGTGATATACTATATCCATTGTTGTTAATTCGTCGTACTGGGTTTGGACGCTTAAGTGCCTAATTTAATCAGAATTCTCTCTCCTAATAACTCGCATAATTTAAAATCAGTATTTGGTAGCTATACTCAAAATGGAATTTTCCATAAAATAATTTATTGTTTTAACGAGATTAATTATTTTTTTAATATCGACGAAGTTGATATTTTAATCTTTCTCTTAAGAACATATCGATTTCGACATTAATGAATTTGATATTTTGATCTTTTTTCTTAAAACATATTGATATGATCTCGTAAGCGGGACCAAGCATAAGGTTCTACGGGTACGTATATCTTCGAATTAATTGACTTCATAATAATCAATCTTTCAACGAAAGAAAATCATTACACCGGCAGTCGGCAGAACAGTTAAGGAACACTATCTCATTGTACTAAAACAAAATCCACTTTACACACTTCATAATAATCAATCTTTCAACGGAAGAAAATCATTTACATCGGCAGTCGGCAGAACAATTAAGGAACACAATCTCATTGTACTAAAAGAAAATTCACTTTACACAATGTCATTGTAACAAACCGAAACTCACTTCAGCTACAGTGATCGGGAATGTAAGATATATAAAAGGGAAATTACCAGCAATGTCCATTTAGAAGTAGCTCATTATAAAAATTGGTCAATTGACAAAATATTATTAATATTAGCCAAAATGGTCAATTAGCTATCTGTAGCAAAAAAATATCAAATTTTTACTTTCTTTTGAGTGGGTGCTATTAGAATATATTGGGTATATCTTAAGGAGCTTGAATCTCAGTTTTGGGATGATTTGGTGAAGTTTTGAGGTGATTTGAATTGAAAATTCGAAGTAAAAACTGAATATGAAAAAATGATACGTGCATCACACTCTGTATCACATATGTATCATATTTGTATCGATTGTGTATCACATGTATATCCATGTATATCTGTGTGTGAGATAGATGAGTGATACATGTTTGATACATGTGTTACAGAATAATTTTTTGACATCGATTTAATTATGAATTTTGATACAAAACCAGTCCAAATCACCTCCATTTTTCCTCGGATTTTGTATATTGACTTATCTATATGTTTTCAATGAATTTCGACTATACGCATTAAAAAATTCCTTGTTTATTTTAATTTTTGGAATATTGGCTAGAAGTTGGTTAGTTAAACTTATATGATACATTTCTGTAAGTTTCCCGATATAAAAAATGAGGAGCGCAATACAACGTACGAATTTACTAAAATCTAGGTAATGATCAAAAGTGACCATGTTTTGCATAAGCGCTAAATCTTCTTGAATTCTTTATAGAAGAAGGAACTTTAGAATTGAACAACATGTAGTCGAGGAAGAAATATAAATTCCTCTACGCTTGAGTAGTTGATACCCAGTATGAGCAGTTGAAACCAACATTTGATACGTGGTTTAAGAAGTTGAATCGATCGTGATTTTGCAAAGAAAATATAGGTTAAGTTGAAGGAAAAAACTAATGACCTAATAATATGAAGTAAAAGCTTTTATGAAATAAAAGAATATAATAATATAACAAAATTAAGAATTAGATAATTAAATACAACTCAGAACGGTTAAGAACTTGAAAAAGGGGCGCAAGCGCAGTCTGTTTTTTGAGGAACCGTGCGTTTGTTTATGGGTAGTTGAGCAAGCGTGTGTTATTTAAAAAGTACAATTGTTTTTTTTAAATAGAAACATTTAATAATTGAAGTAAAATTGAAATTTAATAATTGAAATGCACAACAGTTTTGACGCATGATTAATTATACTTTACTTTGAATTGAAATTCCAAATATGTAGGAGGTATGTCTTAACATTACATGTGGCAAGCAAGTGTTATGCCACGTGGCTTAATGAGAAGCTTAATCTAGTTCTTTTTATCTTTGTTTTGTGAACATATCAATATAGGAAGATTGCAAGATGTATGTTTTCGGCTGAATCAACCTAGCCATAAGAGCACTATCGTCAAATTTAACTACAGTTTTCGCTACAGAAATTGTTCGTTCTTGGGGCAGGAAAGCGATATTGAAAGTTACTATAGAAAATGAGAAACATCTTGACAACCAGAAGCGCCTGTAGCTCAGTGGATAGAGTGTCTGTTTCCTAAGCAGAAAGTCGTAGGTTCGACCCCTACCTGGCGCGTTGGATTTTTCCTTCACTTTTATTCTCATTGCCATTACAGTCCTGGGTCCCTGTTTCTGAATGGTCTTTTTTGGGTTCATAAAAGTAAATTTTTAGTTTTACGTTTCAATGCTTAACGTAGGAAGTAACCATAAGAATCTGTTGTTTACAATTGACAGTTCAATTCGTATTCAACTGTTAACAATTCTTACTCACTAAATACAATTTTATTAGCAACCAAATAGATTTGAATCTTGTGAGGATGAGTCTCATTTAAGCAACCACTGGAAACTTTTTACAGAGAATTTTTTTATTGTGTTACATAATTGTTCATTGTAAAGGAACTCGCACATCTTAATTTTAAAGTAAAGCGTCTTGGTTAGCGGAGCGGAAGAAAGTGGGTCTTAATAATGATCCATTATCATTATCATTATCATTATCATTATCATTATCATTATCATTATCATTATCATTATTATTATTATTATTATTATTATTTACTACTGTTTATCAAATGATCCATCATTATATTTACTTGAGTTCATTAGTTAAAATCGAAATTATATACAAAAAATAATAATAAATAAACTTATACTATGGCTTTAATTTTTACTATACTTATAGAGAGATATATATGCAACTGTTTTTTGGATGACTCCTTTAAAAGGTATATGTTTTAAACCTTAATTTCCTTTAATTCTGGGATCATTTTAACATAATTATGGATTTAACCCCTATCACTAATATTTCGGAGAATCACTTGCACTTGTCTTTTGATTAATTTTATAGTGTAATATGATTTACACTGTCATCGAACCCTTGCATCTTCATTAAAAATAAGTAGGAACAAATTTCTCGAGTTACGCCTTAAGTAGCACTAGCTCCTTACTAATTTCTAATGTCCACAAAATTTCTCTACTAAAAATAAATCTTTTTATTTTGAAATAATGACTTGTGAGAGTTGTAGGGTCCTTAAAGTTGGGTGAGGTAATTAATATATTTATTTATTCGTTTAGGCGCTTATGTTATGGTATTCCAAAATCTGTTATAAATACACTTCTATTTAAGGTGAATGTCTTTAATTAGAGAGATTCTAGAGTTCTATTCTTGGTAGCTAAATCATCCTCCTCCCTATAAATAGAGGTGCGCTCTACCATTGTAAATAACTCCTAACAATCTCTAAGTATCAATAAGAAGAACTCTCTCTACTCTTCTCTCTATTTGCTCTTGTTCTTGAGTTATTGTTCTTGTCTTTTATATTATTTCATAACACGTTATCAGCACGAGACTCTACCGTATCAAGAACCATTCTCGAAAAATCTAAGGTATTTCCCTCTTCCTAATTTAATTTTCGATTATGTCTGACATTACGAAAAGAAAGTTCGTTGCCCTTGAAATTTCGGGCAAGAACTATATGACATGGGTGTTGGATGCTGAAATCCACTTAGATGCTATGGGTCTCGGAGACACCATCAAAGATAGAGAAAAAGCATCCACCCAAGAATGTGCGAAGGCCTTGATTTTCTTGCGCCATCACCTTGATGAAGGTTTGAAGATTGAATATCTCACCGTCAAGGATCCACTTATCTTGTGGAACGGCTTAAAGGAGAGATATGACAACCTGAAGTTGGTCACTCTGCCACAAGCACGATATGATTGGGCTCATCTGAGGCTTCAGGACTTTAAGTCCGTTTCTGAATATAATTCTGCAATGTTCAGAATTACTTCTAAATTGAAGCTATGCGGAGATAATATCTTCGATTATGATATGCTTGAGAAAACGTTTACAACGTTTCATGCCTCCAATATAGTACTGCAACAACAGTACAGAGAGAAAGGCTTTACAAAGTACTCTGAACTGATTTCTCTTCTACTAGTGGCTGAGCGAAATAATGACCTGCTCATGAGAAATCACGAAAATCGACCCACCGGGTCTACACCACTGCCTGAAGCAGATAAGGTGCACTCTCATTATGCCAAACATGAAAAGGACCATGGTCATGGTCGTAAACGGGGTCATAGCCAGGGACGTAGACAAGGAAGAAATTCCAATGAAGTCCGTCAACCCCCGAAGAGAGATAACCGCCGAAAGCAGAAACAGGGTCATGAAGATCCTAAGGCAAATGGTTCAGAAACTATATGTTATCGTTGCGGTGGGAAAGTGCACTGGTCAAAGACTTGTCGTATACCAAGACACTTGGTTGACCTTTATCAAGCATCTCGAAAGAGAAAAGGCCCTGAAACAAATTTTGTCTATGACGACAATGAGGACATCACCCACCTGGATGTGGCAGACTTCTTTGAGCAACCCAAGGGGAAAATAGACCACCTAATCGGCGATGGGTCCGTGATGAAAGAAGATGGAGTTATTTGATTTTATTCTACTTATTTGTATTAGTTAGTGAATAAACTAATAGTCATTAGTATTAGCTCGTATTAGTTAGTTCATGATGCAATGTTAGCAGTAGTTCTTTAGAATATCTTCAATATGCTCAAATATCAATAAAATTTTTATTTTCCAGTAGGGGTAATCGACTAGCCTGAAAAAATAGTCGATTATCTACTATTTTTGCATTAAAGCTGAAAAATAATTGATCAACAATCGATTGTCTTTGTCTAACAATCGATTGTCGTTAAGACAGTGTAATCTGGAATTTTTCAAAAATCATCCACAATCGATTGTCTTTGTCTAACAATCGATTGTCGTTAAGGCAGTGTAATCTGGAATTTTTCAAAAATCATCCACAATCGATTGTCTATGCATAACAATCGATTGTCTTAAAACAGTGTGTTCTGGAATTTTTCAAAATAGCCAACAATCGATTGTCTATACTTAACAATCGATTGTCTTAAAACAGTGTGCTCTAGAATTTTTCAAAATAGCCAACAATCAATTGTCTATGCATAACAATCGATTGTCTTAAGACAGTGTGATCTGAAGTTTTTCAAAATAGCAAATAATCGATTGTGTGTGTTTAACAATCGATTGTCAATGTTCAACAATCGATTGTTTGTGTTTAACAATCGATTGTTTGAAGAAAACGTTTAAACTGAAATTTTCAAACTGCAAAGTAATGGATAACATATCTGTTTTTGTTACTCAACTGTTAGCAGCAGATTTTGAAAATATTATGTGACTCAAAAGAATTGAACTTGTTTATTCTTATGTTCTTGTATCACTTTTGTATGTCAAACTATGGGATAGCAAATATGGATATCTCACAAAGCGAACTTGGATCAACATCCAACTGTAAAAGTATTTGCCTAATTGATTCATGTACTACACATACAATACTCAAAGAAAGGAAATATTTCTCTCAACTAAATATGTGTAAGGCAAATGTTACTACAATCTCTGGAAGTAGTAAATTGATTGAAGGCTCCGGAAGAGCAATTGTAACTCTGCCCAAAGGCACGACGTTAATCATAGAGAATGCAATGTTCTCCTCCAAGTCTAAGAGAAACTTGTTGAGTTTTAAAGATGTACGCCGGAATGGCTATCATATTGAGACAATGGATGAAGATAATCTTGAATATCTCGTCATCACAAAGAATGTCTCCGGCCAAAAGAGGGTTATTGAGAAATTCCCGTCTTTATCTTGTGGCCTGTATTGGACAAGAATTAGTGCAATTGAGGCACATTCAACAGTAAACCAAAGGGTTACTGATTCCAATACCTTTGTACTTTGGCATGATCGATTGGGACACCCAGGATCGGTCATGATGAGACGGATTATAGAAAGCTCATATGGGCATCCGTTAAAGAATTTCAAAATTCTTTCGAATAATGAATATCCTTGCACTTCGTGTTATCAAGGCAAGTTGATTATCAGGCCATCACCAACAAAGGTTGGGACTGAGTCACCCACGTTTCTCGAACGTATACAAGGGGACATTTGTGGACCTATTCACCCACCTAGTGGGTCGTTTAGGTATTTCATGGTCTTGATAGACGCATCCTGTAGATGGTCTCATGTGTGCCTGTTGTCATCACGCAACCTTGCGTTTGCGAAATTAATGGCACAAATAATTCGACTACGAGCACAATTTCCGGATAATCCAATCAAGTCCATTAGACTGGATAATGCTGCTGAGTTTACATCCCAAGCATTTAATGATTATTGCTTATCAATCGGGATAAAAGTTGAACATTCTGTAGCTCATGTTCACACTCAAAACGGTCTTGCAGAATCGTTAATTAAACGCCTGCAGTTGATTGCAAGGCCATTACTTATGAGAACGAGGCTGCCCACTTCGGTATGGGGTCACGCCATCTTACATGCAGCAATGCTAATTCGTCTCAGACCGACGAATTACCACAAGTATTCCCCGTTGCAATTGGCTTTGGGTCATGAACCCAATATATCCCATTTAAGAATTTTTGGATGCGCAGTATATGTGCCTATAGCACCGCCATCCCGCACCAAAATGGGTCCGCAAAGAAGGTTAGGAATATATGTTGGGTTTGAATCGCCCTCCATCATTCGCTACCTCGAAACATTGACAGGCGACTTGTTTACTGCACGATTTGCAGACTGTCGATTTGATGAGACACTTTTCCCAAAATTAGGGGGAGAAGTTGGTGAAACCAAACAGGAAATTTTGTGGAAAAATGCATCATTATCTCATCTTGATCCACATACCTCTATTTGTGAAAGAGAGGTACAAAAGATTATCCATTTGCAAAGAATAGCAAATCAAATGCCTGACGCATTTACGGACTTGAAAAGGATAACGAAATCCCACATTCCCGCGGAAAATGTTCCAATCCGTATTGATGTCCCTGTTGGACAATCATCTAGTGTCATATCCAATGAGTCGAATGCACGCCTGAAGCGTGGCAGACCATTAGGTTCCAAAGATCGAAATCCTAGAAAGAGGAAAAAGAACGATCAAAATGACACCACGAAAGAATCTCATGATTTAACAAATTCTGAGATTCATGAAGAATCCATTGAGCCCGAGACTCTGGAAAATACGGAACTATCCCTAAATCCAATTAATATTGAGGCAAATATTAATCGAGTGGATATTGTGGTGGATAATGCCTTTGCTTATAATGTAGCATCTAGCATTATGCAAGAATGTGAGGATCTCGAACCTCAATCTGTTGAAGAATGTCGAAAAAGACAGGATTGGCCAAAGTGGCAAGAAGCAATTCAATCAGAATTGAATTCGCTGGCAAAACGTGAAGTTTTTGGCCCTATAGTTGAAACACCTAATGGTGTTAAGCCTGTCGGCTATAAATGGGTCTTTGTACGCAAAAGAAATGAGAAAAACGATGTACAAAGATATAAGGCACGCCTTGTTGCACAAGGTTTTTCTCAAAGGCCTGGTGTCGATTATGAAGAGACATATTCGCCTGTAATGGATGCGATAACCTTTCGTTATCTCATAAGTTTTGCTGTCCATGAAAAGCTTGACATGCACTTAATGGATGTAGTTACTGCCTATCTTTATGGCTCACTTGATAATGAGATATACATGAAAATTCCCGATGGACTCAAGGTGCCAAACGCGCACAATTCAAAATCTCGGGAAATGTTCTCAATTAAATTGCAAAGATCCTTGTATGGTCTAAAGCAATCTGGACGAATGTGGTATAATCGTCTTAGTGAGTACTTGTTAAAAGAAGGCTATATAAATGACGCCATTTGCCCGTGTGTTTTTATAAAGAAAACAACATCGGAATTTGTTGTACTTGCCGTATATGTCGATGACATAAACCTTATTGGAACCCCTATAGAACTCCAAAAGGCAATTGATTATCTAAAGGATGAATTCGAGATGAAAGGTCTCGGAAAGACTAAACTATGTCTTGGTTTGCAAATTGAATATTTGGCAAACGGAATTTTTGTTCATCAATCTACCTATATAGAAAAGGTACTGAAACGGTTTTACATGGATGAAGCACATCCTTTAAGTACACCGATAGTTGTTCGATCACTTGATGTGAACAAAGATCCATTCCGACCACAAGAAAGGAATGAAGAGCTACTTGGTCCTGAAGTACCATATCTTAGCGCAATTGGCGCACTAATGTATCTTGCAAATACTACAAAACCTGACATATCCTTTTCAGTTAATGTCTTAGCAAGATTTAGCTCGGCTCCTACGAGGAGACATTGGAATGGGATCAAACACATATTGCGGTACCTAAAGGGAACTACCGATATGGGCTTATTTTATGGCAAGAATTGCAGCCCGGATCTTGTTGGTTATGCTGATGCTGGATATTTGTCCGACCCACACAAGGCTCGATCTCAAACGGGTTATGTGTTTACCTGTGGAGAAACCGCCATATCTTGGGGATCGACTAAGCAATCAATTGTGGCTACTTCATCTAATCATGCCGAGATAATTGCTATTCATGAAGCAAGTCGAGAGTGTGTGTGGTTAAGGTCGATAATACATCATATCCAAGACAAATGTGGTTTGAAGTGTGATAAACTACCCACAACTTTGTATGAAGACAATGCAGCATGTATAGCTCAATTGAAGGGAGGATTCATAAAAGGAGATAGAACGAAGCATATTTCACCAAAGCTATTCTTCACACATGATCTTCAAAAGAATGATGATATCAATGTTCAACAGATTCGTTCAAGCGACAATATGGCTGATTTGTTCACAAAATCTCTACCAAAGTCAACCTTCAAGAAGCTAGTTCACAAGATCGGGATGCGAAGACTTAAGGACATAAATTGATGTTCTTATCAGGGGGAGTTAATGCGCGTTGCACTCTTTTTCCCTTACAAGGTTTTGTCCCACCGGGTTTTCCTTGCGAGGTTTTTAACGAGGCAACCAATAGGCGCATATTCAAACATGTGTACTCTTTTTCCTTTCTTTAATTTTTCCCATTGGGTTTTGTTTTAAGGTTTTAACGAGGCACATCATTGAATAGACATTCAAGGGGGAGTGTTATAAATACACTTCTATTTAAGGTGAATGTCTTTAATTAGAGAGATTCTAGAGTTCTATTCTTGGTAGCTAAATCATCCTCCTCCCTATAAATAGAGGTGCCCTCTACCATTGTAAATAACTCCTAACAATCTCTAAGTATCAATAAGAAGAACTCTCTCTACTCTTCTCTCTATTTGCTCTTGTTCTTGAGTTATTGTTCTTGTCTTTTATATTATTTCATAACAAAGCTGGGTTAATATGGCAGATCTTTTATTTAAAAATTTGCAGATAGACAAAGGCGCTTATGGCATTTCCTAAAGCAAGCGATAATACGGCAGAGTTTTGATTTGAAAAATAATAAACAAATAATTTTCTTCAAGCTAATCGTAAATTGTGTATTTTTTGAAAAAAAATCAGAGATTAATTTAGAAGTATATTTTCATTAATCTCAGCTCCGCAAGATCACGAATCAAAACTTAATAGCCTAATTACTGTATTCTACTAAATCAACTAGACACTACTGCTAGTCTAATCTAGTCTGCTCTGCCGTTCCAATTAAATGCCTTTGTAGCATATATCGGAAGTCTTCAAAAGTTGACTAAGTTTATTTTAAAAGACAAAGCTAATCTCATCGGTATTTGAACAGTCATAACATTAGCCATAATTCACGTGTTTTCTCGCAAAATCATGTTTCCAATTGTCAATCCAGAATAATTACCAGAAAAAAGAAATTGTTAGAAAAAAAAGAGGGGAGATTACCTTGGAAGGAAAAGCTTAGATTAGTTTCTCCCTTCGGTCCACAATAAATAATCAATTTACTTTGGACATATCCATTAAAAAAATATTTTAGATAAAAATAGTTAGTGTGACTAAACTACCATTTATTAAATGTTGCACCATAGTTATAGTAACACTTATTTCTCTTCTCAAATGTGAAAAGTAAATAACTTTTAGGGACACATACATAAAGGTAATTTTGGAAAAATAAATTGAATGTTTTCTTGATTATATAAATGGACACTTATTTTGGACTAAAATAAAAAATCAAATTGATCACTTATTATGAATAGAGGGAAGTATCAATCAATGTAGATTCCAAAATCTGCTTCGTTGCTTAACTTTCCTTATTAAACAGGCACAATTGCCTTGTTAAACATATTATCTATTTGCGGGTCAAAATAATATAGTCGACTTTTTTTTTCTTTTGGTAATTAAAATTTTCATTTCTCAACAAATATTTACATACTATACTGTGGTTGTTACTCAAGCTTACTCTGGACATACATTCCAGATTTTAGCTCCACTTCTGACTTCATCAACTACCATTATAAGAACAGATTAATCTAACTAATACCTATAGAATGAACCTTACATACTAGGATAGTAGTTGAGTTCCTGTAGTCTTCTTTGTATCTCGTGTTTACTTTCTTCTCTCTCATGCACATCCTGCGTAATTGCTCTGCTTAAAGTGACTTTTGATCGTTAGACTCCTTTGAAAATCCTTCCATTCCTCTCTTGCCATATGTAATACAGTGTTCCTGCCAGCACAAGTTTATATAGCTCAGCTGTTGTACTCCTCCCTCTGTAGTACTTCCCTGCCCATTCAAGCTCATTTGCGACATCATTGGTTGTCTCTGAATCCCTTACCATTGCAGCATTCCTGTCCACACTCTCGATGCATAGGTACATTTAAAAAACAGATGATCCATTGTCTCATCCTCCCTGATACATAAAGACACATGTTACATCCTCCACATAACCCAACCCGCTCAGCCTATCTTTTGTCATTAGTCTTCTATGTGCAGCTACGTAGACTATGAAGTTCTATTTTGGTACTCCAACACTGCTGTGCACCAATTTCCTCCATAATACTCTATCAAAGTCATCTCTCAGTTTCCCATACATATTCCTGATAGTGATGTTGTTTATCCCATCTACATCCTCCTTTGTATAACTAGCTTCCTCAAAGTATTATTTGGCTTTAAGTATCCTCTGCACTATCGAAGAGGCTTATTTTGGTGCAACATCCCACAATGTATTATGCTTCTTATAATACACATGTATCCACTACACCCATAACCTATCCTTTTTCTTGCATAAGTTCCAAAGGAGTTTACATATGGCTGCCTTATTCTACTCCTCCATAGCAATCAAGTTAAGACCACCGACTGATTTGGGTTTGCACAAGTTGTCCCATGACAATAAAGCTTTCTTTGATACTTCTACCCCCTCCCCCGGTTCTAAAGGAATGTTTTGCATACTCTTTCAATAAGTTGAATAAGTTTTTTCGGCAACACAAATACCTGAGTCCAGTATACTTGGATAGAGAATAGCACACTCTTGATTAGTTGAATTCTCCCTGCGTATAAGAGGAACTTTACTATCCAAGATTGGATTCTCCATAGTATCTTTTCAAGTAGAGGCTGGCACTGTATTAATGATAACCTTTTAGAGCTTAGAGGTACCCCCAAGTATGAAAACTGACATATTTCCCTTGTCAAACCCCAAGTCTTGTAATATCTTTTGTTGCTGGTCATCATGCACTCCACAAAAGAATATGGAACTTTTATCATCATTTTCCACTAGCCCTGATGCCTTTGAGAATTGTTGAAATCATTGAAATAGTAGCGGAACAGATATGGCATCACCTCTACAGAACAGTAAAAGGTCATTAGCAAAGCTCAATTGCACTATGTTTAGTTTTTCATATTTAGGATGATAGTTGAAATTAGCATCCTTTTTAAGTGGCTTCAACAGTCTTTTCAAATACTCCATAACCAACACAAATAGGTAAGGAGATAAGGGATCTCCATGTCTCAATCCCTTTTTAACATGAAATGGCTTTGTAAGCTGCCCATTAATCATAATGGAGTACGATAATGTCGTATCACATCTCATAATCCATTGCACAAATCTCCCCGACAGCTGCAGATATTTCAACACTTTCTCTAAATAACCCCCCTCCACTGAATCATATGCCTTCTTCATGTTTATCTTCAGCATACATCTGGGAGAGATGCCTTTCCTGCCATACCCCTTCACTAACTCACGACTATGTATTATGTTGTCACTTATTAGTCTACTAGGAACAAATACAGACTGATTTTTATCCACCAGCCCATCCATCACTCCTTGTAATCTATTTGTATCTTTGATATAATCTTATAAAGAATTGTGCAATATTATATTGGCTTATACCCAGTAATTTTAGAGGGAATTTTAACCTTAGGAACAAAGGTTAATGTTGTGCAGTTGATAGGTTGATACATATTTGAACTTGAAAAAACTTTCGTGACTACAGTTGTGATTATATCTCCTACTACAAGCCAAGCCTTTTTGAAACATAAAGCATTAAATCTATTATACCCAGGGGCTTTGTTATCACTGATACCTTTCACAGCCTGATAAATATCCTCAGTTGTGACCTCTGCAATCAGTTGTAATTTTTGATATCTATTCATCATGGGACCATCTCACATAATAACTGGATTAATATCAGCCAATTCACTTGTTGATGAGCCCAATAGCTGGTGATAAAATCCTGTCACCTCCTCCTCAATGTCCTCCCTTGTTTGCACTATGTTCCCATATTTTTTATTAGTCTTCTAATCATGACTTGGCTGCATCTGGTTTTTATATTCACAAAAACTATGTTGTGTTGGCAATTTTATTCTTGATTTCTATCTCATATTGTTTTTCTCCACTCTTAACCATTTCTCCAGTTATTGTTTCATTTGTTTTTCTTCAGCTACTAAGGTTTCATCTTGCCCAGGATCTCTCATTTGCTCTTGCGTAGTAGTCAGATTTTGTCTACATACCTTGATCCTATCACCAACATCATTATATCCATTTTTGTTTAAAGCCTTCAAAGCATGCTTTACTCTTTTTAGTTTCTGCCAAATACTCCTCATATTGTGTTGATCCTGTGGCCTCTCTCATGCTTCATTAACTATCTTTATAAAGTCATCATGCTCAGCTAGGTGATTTAGAAAATTAAAAGTTTTGGAGCTAAAATCTTTATTCTTCTCCAGTGCTATACTCAATGGTGAATGATCAAAACAGCGAGGATCCATAATCCAAACATCCACTTGTGGCATTACCGGAATCCAATCAGCAATGATTAGGGCTCTATCAATTTTACTATATGTATGGCCATTTGTCCATGTAAAATTACTTCCACTAGTTTTTATTTCTGTCAATTTAATATCTTCAATAAAATCATTAAAGTCTCTTACCTCCAGTTCTTGCACAGAATTACCAATTGGTCTATCTTCCACTGATCTAATAGCATTTTAATCCCACATTATCAACCATGGCCCTTATTGTATTGAGTGCAACCTTGTTAGTTCACTACATATACTTCTTCTATCTTCAAGACTATGCAGGCCATACACAACTGTAAATATAAATCTCATATCCAATCTCCTAATATATATGGTAGTGTGGATAGTCTGAGCAGTGCTACACACCTCTTTGCACTATATTTCATTTGTTTCCCATAACAACCATATTCTTCCTTGCTTCTATACTCATAATTGTCTAAGTATGCCTATCCATGTATAATTTTCCTTATAACTTGTTCAGCCTTCTGGTTTTTTATTTTATGTTCTAGGAATGTTATCATGCTTACTTTATTACTAAAAATGAACCATTGTACCTCTTTTTTATAGGGGCTTTATTTAAGCCACTGATGTTCCTGGTTACTAACTTTATACAAATATAAAAAGGGGTTGAAGAGTACCTTCCCGCCCACTATCACCTTGCTGTCTACATGTTCACCCCTCTATCTGTCTTGGCATAGCTAGTTGTACTTTTGACTCTGCAAGTAGAATAAATCCAGTGATGACATTTACCACATCAGCTGATTGTTTTTCTCTACTTCTAGCTGCTGATTTTCCTAAAATAGTCTGCCACCTTTGCTCCCCATTTTCTCTTTCAGATCCTGCACCAGTACTTGCCATTGATGTACTAGTACTAGCATTCTTTTCATTTGTAGTCTATTTCAACTGCAATTTCTCCTTAAGTGGTTCCTACACTTTGGATACCACCTTAGGTTACCATTCCTGCTTCTGTTTTACATTCTTAGCCTTCACCTTTAGACCATTCTATTTAGCAACTCTACATTGGTGACCAACTTGCATACATTTAGTGCAGAACTCATGTACCCAATCATATGCTATTTCCTGTATAAACTCCCTTCCATTAAGATTAGTCAATTTAATAGATCTAAGCAACTCCTTAGTTACATCCATTTCAATTAAAACCCTTGCATATGAGATTCTATCCACTTGAGTAGTACAAACATTCACATAGAGAGAAATTCCTGATCCACTGGTGATCCTATTTAGTGACATCTTTCCCCAACAATTCAAAGGTAAATTGGGATATTTTACCCATACTGGTATAGTTTGGAGAAAATCAAAATCAGTCGACCACATTTTGACAATGATAGGCTTATTATCCAGCATGTGAGGTCCTGAATACAAAACTTCATCCCTATGTTCAATCGAATTGAAATGAACCACAAAATAACCATCATAGTGAAAATACACCTTAAGTTTATCTACAAAGTTCCATACTGAAGGAATGTACCTTTCCATGGCGCCTATTGTTGGACTTCCCCCCAAAACATACAGTATTAACGCTAGCTTCCATTTTTGAGTACCCTCCTTTATATTTTCCTTACAGAGCTCCACAATTATCTCACCATTTTTTTATGGTAGGTCCAATAAAACTAAGATCAATTCCTTTCGCCGCATAATTCGATCCCACAAATAGGTACACCAACTGCTTCTGCTCTTTTCCAACCTCAAAAGTAGGTAAACTCACTTGAGGGTAAGCTACCTTCACCGCATCCCATGTTACCCCCAATTCAACAGTAACTAGATCCAAATTATTCCCAGTTGTCACCAATTTTCCTATATTTGAACTTGCATGTATCATAAGAGTATTAATAATCACTCTACTACTATGATCAGGCATATCTAATAGATTTTTCACAGTTTTCTTCGTGATTGATAATGGAGGGCATTGTTCCATTAGAATTTTCCTATATATCTCTTCAAATTGTTATTTCGCATTATTGGAGTGCTCGTACCTACACAATCACTAGTCGGAGTCGTAGTAACAATTCTCTTTGATCGTCCCCTCCCCATGGCTAATGGCGTACGTTAGCACATGCACTCTAACGTGCACCGAGAGAGTGGTTTTAAACATAGGGAGGGAGGGAAGTACAATAGTATAGTCGACTTAAAGGAGGATAAAGGAGAGTAAGGGTTTCCCATTATCAAACTTTTTCCCAAACAATTGATCGAATACAAAATTTGTGTCTGTTGATACCCAATTTTCTCTATGTATTTTTATAGTAAAAATACTTTCAAAATAGTATGTATATGCATATATAAGCATCCACAAAGGTTGGTATTTTTTCACATTTTAAGGATTTTAAAAAAAACTAACTTATGGCCTATTTTGCACTATAAAATCCAATAATTGTTCCCAAAACTTGTCATTTTGATGAATAATTTATTTTGTTCTCAAATTTTCACAAAATATAATTTACATGATTTTTTACATAATTTTAAAAGTACAGCTATTATTTTTAAACTAAAATTGTATGAAATTGCAATTTTAGCCTATTTCTCGATTTAATAGCAGTTGTAATCACAAAATTATTTCTAATATTTTTAAATTAGTACTTATGTATTGTTTGTTAACTCAGTATTTTTTCATTTGATTTTAAACATCATTTACTATTTTAAAAAAATAATAGTTTTCCATAGCTATAGTCTAATTAGATATCCTTATACTGAGTTGTAATTAGTGCATATTGGTAGTCGTCTTAGTATAAACGATTGTCTGTAAATGAGTCGTAGCTAGTCCAAGCTACTACAAGAAAACATTACCTTGTACATTTCTTTGATATTAATGAAATATAACTGTTCGAACCAAAAAAAATGGGGAAAATTATTTATTTAAATTGTAGCCCTTCTAATTTCAATTTTAGCCTAAATTTTAGCCCAAATTTAACCCCTCAATTACACTACCCAATTTCAAAATCACCCAACCCAAAACTAATCGGACTAACCCGCCCGGACCCTCATTTTATTCGTGGCCATTGATTGTTTTAATCAACGATCCACGATTGCCTTTCCTTAATTAAACCCGTAGCCAACCCTAATACCTCTCATTTTCATTTCATCAGCCGCCTACGAATACCCTACCCTCTCAAACTCTCTCGAGTGTTTTTGAAACCCTAATCACCTTCTCCCCATTTTCGACCTCTAACTCACCGGAATCCATGGCCTCTTTGGCCATGAATGATCTATGCACATCTCCCATCGCTCTTGTGTGCCTGGTGTTTGAATATTTGAGGCTTTACCTCTACTGACTTATGATTTTCGGCCATCTCCGGTTTGGCTTCGGCACATCTTAGCCTCCTAAGCCTATTTCTAGCCTAGTCTGACTTAGATCAGACATTTTCGAGGTCTTTCTCCTTCTAGGGTTCATCTGAAACCCTAGATGCTCAAGGTTTTTCTCCGATTCTCTTCAGATCCATGTGTATTCATGCTTTACATTGAGTTTTGAAAGGGTTTCCCCAATTTTTCCTTTATAAAATTCTTTTTCTTTCAAAATCGCCTCATCTTGGTTTTGGGTTTTCTAGGAAATGCTTAAAGTGTTACGACTCTTGTTCTTCTGTATGTTTATATTCTTATGTGGTTCTTGTTCATTTTTTCTGTATATTTTGTTCTTCTTTATACTATGTTCTCACACGCTAATTTTCTATGCAATGTTTCTATGCTATGTTCTGTTATTTGCCTTCTATTATGACATGATTTGATTCGTCTATTGCATTTTTCAACCATGTTCATTAAGCATTCTTGCCGTGCCTACATAAGTGTGTTTTCCTTTACTATTTCTTTTAATCTCATTTTATTTTACTCTGTTTGCATTAAAATTCCTACTGTATTTGCTTGTTTCCTCTTCTTTGCATGTGACTCAAGTCGAAAACCATAAGATTTGGTGGGGGGGGGGGGGGGTTGGTGAGTTTTGTCTTGTGTGTTTGGACTAGGGTTCTATTTGTGCCCTGGACTCTCTCAAACTCACTATGAACCCATGTACTGAGTTCGAATCCTTTTTGTGTATGATTTTTTCTATACTAGACCCCTCTGATTAACATGCCAACCCTATTTATATGTGTTAATCTTTCTTTAAAAGGTTTTTCAATTTACGTTTGAATTAGAATCCCTTTTGTTTTGAGGTTGATTGATTGCTACTGATTTTCCTTAGGTAAAATCTTTTCCTTAGCCCTTCCCACTTGCTTGTTCATGAACCAATAGTTGCAAATCTCTGATTCCTTGATTTACTTGGTATTGACTGGTTCTTACCTTATTTTCTTAACCATATATTTCAAAATCTCTTTCCTTAATTAAAACTTCTATGTATTTACCCCTAATTGCCTACTTTACACGAACTGATTGTTTGATTTTTTTTCTTTAATTAACTCTCACCGATTGAGTCTGAGTTCCTTAATTAAAGTAAGTCTTTTGTGATTTATTCTCAATTGATATTCAGTTCCTTAACTTATTTCCTTGCCTTATTCCCTACCTATTTTCAAACTATAAATACCCTACTCATCTTCTTAAACACACGAACAATTCAAATCAACACACACACTAAACTCTCTCTTCTCTTTTTGCTACTTGTGCTGCTGCTTGTGTTTAGCTGGCTGAAAGCCAAGGCTAAACTTTAGAACTCTATTTGCTTGTTCTGCTGTTCGACACTTGCAAATGGTAGGTCTCTACCATTTTAATATTGTTCTCTAAAACTATGTGTTTATTTCTCCCTTCTACATGACCCCTCAACTACCTATTTTCTGGTACTAAATGACTATACACTAGTGTGTTATACCTTCTTGCATGCTGCTGCTGTTATGTTTTTCTTATATCTCCTTGATGTTTGCTTTCATGTTATCCCCTTTCCCTTTAATCCCCTTTGTATGTGAGTATGTCTAAAGTTGAGGAAGCATCTCATTGCTATCCTTGATTTAAGATCAGGTTCTTTTGAACCTCCACTCAAATCAATCCCATTCCCTTAACCGCCTTTATGTGTTGAGCCTAGACTAGGGTCTGGTAGTGTCCTAATCACCACTCAGACCCCTGTCTAACTTCTAAAAGTGTGCTCTTTTATTTGTTTGAATCAAGTAAAGGATCAGGGGTGTGCCAGTCCCCCCCCCCCCCCCCATGACTGGGTATGACCATCATTTACTTTGGTCTTCCTCTAATTCCCTCACTTTACACTTATTCTTAGTTCTTTAAGTCCTACCCCCTATGGTAAGCCATGCTTAGGGACCCTAGAGTTCCCTATGAACTTGGATGCCTAAGGGTTGGTAATTCCTTACATTGCACTACTCAATTCAATCTTTCGGGTGTAAGCATTTTCTGGGCTTCTTGAAAGCCCTTGGAACTTTGAAACACTCTAAGAGAAGGCCTTGGAATCCGGAGCCTGGATTTGGTAAAATACATGTGTTGGCCATTAGGGTTGCTTTCGGCTTCCTTTGCCCCGTTTTTGTTTTGATGTATTTATTTCCCTTCCATTTTTTTGTAATAACTTTGTAAAAGACTTGGGGAATATTAGTAAAAAGGTGTGGTAGGGGATTTACTTTCCTCTATAAGTCAAAAAAGGTAGAAATCCTGCCTATAGGACTTAACATGATCAATCACATATAGAAATTATGCCTATAGGACTTTAACATTACTTAGAAATCATGCCTATAGGACTTTGACATTGCAAATCACTTAGAAATCATGCCTATAAGACTTTAACATTGCAAATCACTTAGAAACCATGCCTATAGGACGTTAATATTGCATACCATTCAGAAATCGTGCCTATAGGATTTTATATTGCAAGCATAGTAGAGATCATTTCAATAGAAACTACATATGCGTTAGGCAAACTATAGGATAATTACGATCATTTTTTATCAATACTTTAACAACCTTCTTTAAAACTTGAGACGTAGAAGTCATGCCTATAAGATTAATCGCAACTCGCCTGATGCATTTAAGTAATAGTAGTCTATCAATTGGTTCTTAATGTTTTTAAATAATGTTTTTAGTAAACCTTTTTCTAAACCATGTGTGCTTTTCAAACTCTACAAATCTGCATTCTTTTTCCATGAACAGTCTTTTTTTTTAAAAGTAGTTTAGACTAAGAATTTTAATGAGTCTCTGAAACTACCTTTAAAAAATAATCATTCAACCAACTCTTTTCTAAAAAATACTCTTGCTTTCGAAACTGTTGCATAACTTTTCTACATTTTCGCTCAAATAATCCAATGCTTTTCAAAAATCTTTTTATGGACTTACTGCAATCTATACTTTCCTTGAAAACTCTTCCGTTGTGACTACCTTTTCTGAAATCAGTATTTTTCTAAATCATTCGCCTAAAATACTTTGACTTCTAACAAACCGGACCCTAGGGGCTCAAAATAGACTTATCATCCAACTCTTTGTGTTAAACTAATCTGTCCATTGTTAGTTTAAGCTTAAGACCAAATCAGTAATTGCAACTTCATGCTAAACTAATTATTGTATGGCTTAAGGAGTTTTTATGTGCATCCTTTATATGTTTGTTTACCCCCTTTATGTGCTATTTGTTCTTTGATTGCTGCCTTAGCATTTTTACCTTTTAAACTCCATATATGCCCTTATCCCCTTTCCTCCCTTCTAGGATTAGAAGTCCAAATACCCCGGGACTGATTGGTCAGGACGGGTACTAGAATGCAATAAGTAAACGAGACTAAACACGCTTAAATACATTAACGGGGTGGGTTGCTGGATATTGCATCGAATGACCCATATTATAGTTAAACCTAGGACCCTATTTACTTTCCCTTTATTTAAATTAATATTTTTTCTTCAAACTAAGCTTTCTTTTCATTTGTGTCTTTCTTGTTTCAAAATTGTCAACTTGTTTATATTTTCTTCTGTGCAAACTCTGCTTGTCTATTTCTATTCTTCTTAAAGTCACAACCACGCAAGGCCGGGAATCACACTTGTGGATCTTGAGGGGCGCTTAACACCTTCCCCTCAAGATAATCTCAAGCCCTTACTCAAACTCTGGTTTTTCTTCGAATCCTTCTTCTTCTTTTTTCTCAAAAGTGTCCTAATGCAATATAATCATTAGGCGGCGACTCGTCAAACTCCATAGCCCAAATTCCCCTAAAAAGGGATAAAAGAGTCATTCCAACCATAATTTTGTAAACCCGATTTCTTTCCCTCGAGAGAAAAAGGGGGCGTCGACAGCATGTCGACTCTGCTGGGGATTCCTCTAGGCTTTTACCATTGCTTTCTTTTGTGACTTTATTGCTTACTTAATCGCGTTTATTTCCTGTCCTTGATTATTTCATCACAACTACTAACTTGTCTCTTCATGTCTTTTCTTTCCTTTAACTGCTTTCTTTAATGCTCTATTATTTCAATACTGTTGTAATTTCGAGCATAAATTGTAATCACTTATCTTATGAACGTGAAAATACATGCAATTTGTTTCAATATTGTATTTGCATCTCTCAACATCATATTCCACTTGTTCCAAAACAAATCCTATAGCAACGCTAATAATGAGTGATTGCGCCCCTCCAATATTATAAACCCCCTAAATATGGCAAAGACATATTTGCGGTAAAACTAGTCGATCAACGGTGTAGTCGACGGTTCCGCGGCTTTACCTATTGAGTTGTCCACTCAAGGGTACCTTGTCTAGCACTTCAATAGTAGAAACCTTCTTCCCCTGAAACTGTTCATGCATCATGGTCAGCCTAGCCAAGTCAGTGATGTTGTCCGCGTAATGACACATTAAGACAGCCTAAAATTAAGTCCATCAGGTTTCCTGAAACCCAAACAGACACCTTCACGTTATGTGCATTAATTTGGAGAACTAAATGCCTTTTGCTAATTATTGATTTAAATAGTCGAGTCCGGTGGGGTTAAGGGCTTAACACTTTGTTTTGCAGAAATGAGACACGAGGTCCCCAGATTCGGTATGGTATCCAACATCCATGAAAAGTTGCTAAGCTGGTGGGAAGATCTTCATAGCAGTGATCAAATCCTCGTTCGTACGTACTTAGGGAATTTGCCGTTACTTATGGAAATCCAATACAACAACAAGATCATTGAGGCTGCCACTTTATTTTGGGATGGTGATCGATCGGCGTTCCGTTTCGGGGATTTGGATATGACCCCTTTGCTAGAAGAGATAGGTAACCTAGCTGGCATCCCTTGGGAGACTCCGGATTTGCTTATGCCGTAGAATCGCAAATGTAGAGGCTTTATTAAGATGATGGGACTCAAGAAAAATCCCGACCTTTCTTGCTTGAAGGACTCCTACATACCGCTCGACTTCTTATATGAGAGATATGGCCACAGTAAGTCCTATCGCACCTACATGGACGAATTCGCCCTTACCTCTTTGGGACACATACATAGAAGGGTGTTTGTTTTCATGTTTTGCTTCTTGGGCATGGTAATTTTCCCTATGAAGAAGGCTAGCGTCCACACCAGTCTAGCCATGGCTACCAAAATTTTAATGGAAGGGATCGACGGGAAGTCCTTCAGCATAGTACCTATGATCCTCGCTGAAATCTATCGAGCCTTGGGAAAATGTCAACAAGGGGCTCCACATTTCGAAGGTTGTAATTTTCTACTTCAACTATGGCTCATAGAACACCTTCAGAACGGCGACTACAGATAGGAAATTATACGCAGGGATTGGGATGACCATATAACTTTTCATCACCCAAAGAAAATGAACTTCATGCCCAACATGTTTGCTCAGCCAGAGGACTCCAGTGGATGGGTAGAGTTTGTCGAGAATCTCAAAGAAGAGCAAATTCAGTAGATGTTCGAGTGGTTCCCAACAGGGGAGTTCATCGTCCATTCTCGAGACACACCATTACTCATACTCATTGGCCTGAGGGGAACTCATCCTTACATCCCCCTCCGAGTCATGAGGCAAGACGGAAGGAAACAAATTATACCCAGGATAAAGAAAATGAGTCATTTAAGGGCTGAGTTTCAAAATGATGATAGCCCGCAAAAGTGTCACGCTCAGCATATGTGGCACTACAAAATCATTCTAGGGAAGGAGTCTATTGGACCGGACAGGTATAATGCCGGTTGTGTGCCTCCCTGCACAGGTTAGTTGGAAGATGATCACATGTTTGGGTCATCTAAGGTTTGTTCCCGGTCACAGGTTATTGACGAGAAACTGAAGCACAAGTCAAATACATTAACTGCGCAAGAGGATGAGAGAATGTGAGAACGAACATTGGGAAATACAGGAAGCCCACGAGAAGCTAATCAATGAGTGGAAGAATATGGTTGTCTATGCTACCTACCGTTTGGGGTATCTGGAGTGAGGTCTAGTGGATTTGGAAGGGAAGTTCTTAAAAAGGATTGAAGACTGTCAGAATGTTGAGGGTATCGCAGATGGACATATGGCTTGAGCCTACCTAATGTTAGGGATACGCGAGTTGATGCAGCTATACGATAGAGGCAAGAATACCGAATCTGGGAAAGGTATTTCTGGGACCAAGTAATAATGATTTTTACCCTTGTGCTTTTCTGTAATAAGGTCGCTGGCCATTAGTAACATCTTTATCATTTAGTTGTTTTAGACTCGTTTTGTTTTCATCAACAAAATGAAACATGAGCATTATAAGTTCTCCAAATTTTATTAGTCACTAGGCCTAACTCGGGCACAACGAGGCACCCAAATTAGGAAGAGATTTATATTCCCGCATAACGTGTTTAAATATTGCAATATTATTTATCAGAATCCGCACTAACTTTTTACCTTTTGTTTTTTTTATTCCACTCCCCAAAGGTTAGTTCGTGCATTCTGGCACCATCAAATGCCGCAATCAACAAGGAGACTGCTGCTCATCTGGAGCAAATTTTGCTGAGATTCCGAGAGGAATTGGACCAAATTAGAAACCTAGCAAGCCTATCAATCACTCTTGACCCGCCCGATGTTAACACCCAGAACCCTGCACCACCACAAATCATCCCACAACCTCCAATGAAACCCACTCATTCCACTGCACATTCCTGAATAGCAAAACACCACAAAAGACCATAACATTCCAATCTTTGTGGATACTATGCCGCATTACAGTCAGCCTATCACCAGTGCAATCGAGGCAGAGGACAAGAGTTCCCTCATTCAGAATTTGGCCACTGAGATCAAGAAGTTGACTATTCGGGTCCAAGGTTTCGAAGGTAACAAAGGTGTTGAAGGGCTAAATTACGAAGATCTTTGTGTTCAAGCAGATGTTGAGCTCCCAGAGCGGTACAAACCTGCGAAGTTTGAACTATTTTATGGCACAGGTGACCCTAGGGTCCACTTGAGGATGTATTGTGACAAGTTAGTAGGAGTCAAAGGGGACGAGAAGATCCGCATGAAGCTGTTCATGAGGAGCTTGAACGATGATGCTTTATCCTGGTATATTAGCCAGGATGCAAAGAAATGGACCAGTTGGATAAACATGGCATCAGACTTTATGGATCGAGTTAGGTTCAGCACTAAGAACACACCAGATGTGTTCTATATCCAGAATTTCAAAAATAAGCCCACGGAGACCTTTCGCGAGTATGCTACTCCTTGGAGGTCCGAAGCTGCTAAGGTTAGACCGGCCTTGGAGGAAGAGAAAATGAACAAGTTCTTCGTCCGTGCTCAAGATCCACAGCACTATGGGAAACTGATGCTAATTGAGGGTCAAAAGTTCTCTGACATCATCAAGTTGGGAGAAAGGATTGAAGAAGGCATCAAAAAAGGTATGGTCACTAACCACGAGGCATTGCAATCCACCAACAAGGCTTTACAGTCTGGTGGCTCGTCAAAGAAAAAGGATGCAAATTCTGTAATGGCTACACAAAGAAACAACTCCCCCATGAAATACCAGACCTATCCCTCAGCTCAACTCACATATCAGCATACCCTAAATTACCATGCACCATCACCCACTTACCAAATTCCACCACCTGCTTACCAATCAATCTAGCACCTACATATCAACCCACTTCACCCAGATATTCCCAACCCGCACCCGTATACCAATCATATAACTCCCAACCTTCTCACTACCCATCACCACCTACCTACTAAAATTTCCCTCGGCCTAGACCAAGCTTCGACCGCAAACCTCCGAGACAATATACCGCCATAGCTGAACCAATTGACCAATTATATGATCAAAGTAGTCGGTTACGTTACCCCTATCCCAATCGTAACTCCAGAAAACCCTTCCCAGTAGATCAACCCAAACAAGACTTGCGCATACCATTCCGGGATGAAAGGCCATTCCATCGACGAGTGTCAGTTATTGAAAGACTAGATTCAGAATTTGATTGACAAAAATATCATTACAGCCAAGGAGCCCACTCGTAACATCCGCAACAACCCTCTGCCTGACCACAAGGGTGGAGGCATCCACATGATCGAGATCAAAGATGATTGGGACCCCAAGGGGTCAATGGGTTTGGTATATGAAGGAGACGAGCCTAAGAAGCCAACAGTTACTCTCAATCCCATTCTTGTCCAGATTCAGCCCTCTGACGGCAACGTGGTAAATATATCCCTACACTCGAGTTTGAAGCACCTCATGCAAAGGTTCCAAAACCAATTGTGGTTGAGTTTTGGGTTCCAAAGGCGCCTACACCATTTGAAGTTACTGCGTTGCCTCCCAAGGCACCAATTCAAGTCTCAATGACAGACGTAGCCCCGTTCCAAACAAATGCTATACCTTGGGATTACATTGCTGAGGCTAGACAGAAAGGAAAGACATACACTGGGGAATAAATCGCCACTCAGGGAATGACCAGGATAGGCAGGGTTAACACCCAGAACACTTGGCTAAGTCCAGCAGCAGGCCTCCAGGCGGGCCATTGAAACTAGACCCGATGACCTTTGGATGAAGGTACAAACCAAAGAGTACTCAGTCGTCGAGCAACTGAACAAAACGCCAGTATAAATTTCTATTCTGGCTCTTCTACAAAGCTCTGAGGCACATAAAAATGCCTTAATGAAAATACTGAGTGAAGCTTATGTTCTTAGCAACATAATAGAAGGCGAAATGGTAAACATGGCAGGGAAGGTACTAGAAAGCCATAAGATAACCTTCCACGAAGATGAATTACTACTAGAAGGACTTGGTCACAACAAAGCGTTGCACATCACTGTGCAATACAAGGATCACATTATCACCAGGATTCTAGTCAACGGGGGATCTAGCCTCAACATTTGTCTGTTGGTAACTCTCAGGACATTGGGTAAGGGATTGCACGATATCAAAGATGGGGCTATTAGTGTCAAAGCTTTTGATGGATCTCAGAGATCCACCATTGGAGAAATTAGCCTGTGCCTATAGATGGGACCCACCTGGTTCGATGTTGAGGTAACTTACCAACATCCAACAATTTGTTGCCAGGACGACCCTGGATCCACACCGCTGGGGCCGTGGCATCAACTTTGCATCAGGCTGTAAAATATGTATGGAATCACCAGGAAGTAATCATCCATGGTGACGGTAGCAACTCCATATACAGTCGCCAGGCCATCTCGATGATCGGAGGTAGAAGGAAAATCGGTGGAGAAACATACTATCACATCGAGCGAGTCAATGCCATAGACAAAGACAAGTGATGGGATAACAAAATTGAGAGAATTCTTAATTGGAGTGTATACGAACCCAGAAAGGGGCTTGGCGAGAATCTCCAGGGTATCACAAAGCCTATCCAGTTGAAGAAGCATGGAACCACTTTTGGCCTGGGTTATAAATACATTTGGGAGCAGTTCTATCACTGGTCGCTGCCATGGCGCGGCCCCTACTACCAATTGGAGCACCTTCTACCTAAGTTGAGTAGACCTTTCAGCCAGCTCATGTCATGTATGAATCATAGGAAGACGACACACTGGCAACAATGAATAATCTTATTATGGAAGATGATATGGATTGCTGTGTTATCTTCGAGGAGGAAGGGGAGGAAGGCCTTCCATTCAAGCTGTAAACCGGGGAGAACACCTCATCAATTGGTCAATCAGGACCACTAGTGCCCGGAGAGCCTCGGGGATAGTAAGGATAAACGATGCTATGCATCACACTTTACTTTTAGTTGATTTTACTTTTCAACATTGTCTTTACTTTTGAAAAGAGCTCCGATGCTTCAAACAATTATGAATTTTAGGCATTTTCAAGTTTATCTTTATATTTCGCTATCATTTATTTTCCTTTACCATTTACTTTATTTTATGCAATATTACTATTACGTATCTTGATGATGAACCGATGATTGTAACTTGCAACGAGAAAATACAACAAACAGACGTAGATTCAGAAGAGGACGAAATACCAGAAGAGGTTGTCAGAGAGGTCAAGAATTTTGAGAACATGCTTAAGTCTAACTTAGACGAAACTGAGGTCATTAATTTTTTAGACGTAGAAAATGTCAAGGAAACACGTATCAGCGTACACTTGTCACAATCAGAAAAGGAAGAATACACAGAGTTATTTAAAGAATATGAGGATATATTCGCCTAGTCATATGATGATATGATCGGTCTCAGCACATCCATTGTAGCCCACAAGTTGCCGACAGATCCGGCATGCCCACCGGTCAAACAAAAACTCAGAAAGTTCAAACTAGACATGATTTTGAAAATCAAAGAAGAAGTCACCAAGCAAGTCAAAGCCAAGGTTCTTAGAGTAGTGGAGTATCCAATATGGTCAGACGTTGTGCCAGTGCCAAAGAGGGATGGGAAGGTTAGAGTCTGTGTTGACTACCGGGATCTCAACCGGGCTAGTCCTAAAGATGACTTCCCTTTGCCAATATACATATATTGATCGGAAAATGCGCCAAACATGAGTTGTAGTCATTCGTCGATTGTTTTGTTGGATACCGTCAGATATGGATAGATGATAAGGATGTAGAGGAAACGACATTCATCATGCTGTGGGAAGTGTACTATTACAGAATAATGCCATTTGGCTTAAAGAATGCTGGTGCTACCTACATGAGAGCCATGACCACAATCATTCATGATATAATACACAAAGAGATCGAGGTGTATGTGGACGACGCCATCATTAAATCCAAGAAAGCAGAAGATCAAATGGGAGATTTGAGAAAATTCTTTAACACACTGAGGAGATACAACTTGAAACTGAACCCTACAAAGTGTGCATTCGTGGTCCCAGCAAGAAAGTTATTGGGTTTCATTGTGTGTCACCGGGAGATAGAGTTGGACCGTAAAGGTCAAAGCCATTCAAGAGTTTGCACCTCCAAAGAGCAAGAAAGATGTAATGATTTTTTTGGGGAGGCTTCACTATATCAGCCGATTCATAGCTCAGTCCACTGTCATTTATGAACCCATTCTCAAGATGCTAAAGAAGGATGCCGCCACTAAATGGACTGATGATTGTCAAAAGGCTTTTGAACAGAATCAAGGAATACTTGTCAACGCCGTTAGTCTTGGTTCCACCTGAGCCAGGGAGACCTCGATTGCTCTATCTCGCAGTATTGGATGGGGCATTTGGTTTTTTTTTTTTTGGGATAACATGACGAAACAGGAAGAAAGGAGCAAGCCATCTACCACCTCAGCAAGAAGTTCACCCCGTATGAGGCTCGGTATTCCTCATTAGAGCGCACTTGTTGTGCTTTAACCTGGGTAGCTCAGAAATTGAGGCACTATTTATGCGCTTACACCACTCATCTCACATCCAAGATGGAACCATTGATGTATATCTTTAAGAAGCCCATGCCTACCGACAAGCTAGCCAAGTGGCAGATACTGTTAAGTGAATTTGACATCGTTTATGTTACCCGGAAGGTGGTCAAAGGACGAGCCTTGGTAGATCACCTCTCCGAGAATCCTGTAGGAAGAGAATACGAAACCCTAAAGATGTATTTTCCTGATGAAGAGATAGCCTTCATAGGAGAAGACATTGCAGAATCCTATGATGGTTAGAGGATGTTTTTCGACGGAGCCGAAAATTTCAAAAGAGTTGGTATAGGAACAGTCTTGGTATTAGAAACCGGTCAGCATTACCCAGTATCTCCCAAGCTCAGATTCCCGTGCACCAATAACATGGCCGAGTACAAAGCCTGCATCTTAAGGCTCAAACTGGAAATTGACATGAACATTCAGGAACTATTAGTGATCGGAGACTCGGACCTACTCATACATAGGTTCGAGAAGAATGGGCAACGAAGAATTCCAAAATACTCCTATCTACTCCATGTATTGGAGTTGAGGAAAATATTCAGAAAGACGGAATTCTAGCATGTTCCCAGAACACAGAATGAGTTCGCTGATGCCTTATCCCCTTTATCATCTATGATCCAGCATCCAGATTTGGTCCCATGCAGGTCAAGATTCATGAACAACCAGCCTATTGTGCTCACATCGAGGAAGAAGCCCACAAGAAACCTTGGTTCCATGATATTAGAGAATACTTGACAACAAGAGAGTACCCAGAGCTCGTCAATGCTACTCAGAAACAAACACTTCGGAGATTGTCCAACAACTTCTTTCACAGCAAAGGAATCCTGTATAGGAGGACTCCTAATTTGGGATTATTAAGATGTGTCGAGGCAAAAGAAGCAACCAGACTATTGGAGGAAGTACACGTAGGGACCTCTGAACCACATATAAATGGTTTCGTTTTGGCATAGATGATTCTCCGAGCAGGACATTTTTGGATGACCATGGAAAAGAATTGCATTCAGTACGTCCGAATATGCCAGCACTGTCAAATACATACAGATATGATAAAGGTGCCTCCAAATGAGCTTACTGCAACACGCTCACCATGACCATTCGCTGCTTGGGGAATGGATGTCATTGGACCAATTGAACCAGTCGCGTCAAATGGGCAAAGGTTCATCCTTGTGGCAATTGATTACTTTACCAAATGGGATGAAGCAGCATCATACAAGGCAGTCACCAAGAAAGTAGTAGAAGATTTCATGCGAGATCGTATGGTTTGGTAGTTCGGGGTTCCTGAATCAATCATCACCGACAATGGTTCTAATCTCAACAGCGACCTGATGAAGGCGATGTGCGAAACATTCAAGATTAGACACAAGAACTCTATGACTCATAGACCTCAAATAAATGGAGCTGTAGAAGAAGCCAATAAGAACATCAAGAAGATACTAAGGAAGATGATTGAAAAGCACAAACAGTGGCATGAGAAGTTGTCATTCTCTTTATTGGGTTATCGAACCACGATCATCACATCAACTGGGGCCACTCCCTACATGTTGGTTTATGGTACAGAGGCGGTCATTCCCACCGAGGTAGAAATTCCCTCCTTAAGATTCATACAAGAAGCATAATTAGATGATATAGAATGTGTTAAGAGTCGCTACAAGCAGTTAGCCCTCATAGACGCAAAGAGAATGAATGCTTTCTGTCACGGTCAATTACATCAGAACAGAATATCCAGAGCCTTCAACAAGAGAGTCAAGCCGAGGAAGTTTGTGCCAGGACAGTTGGTGCTAAAGTAAATATTTCCTCATCAAGATGAAGCCAGAGGGAAATTCTCTCCCAATTGGTAGGGTCTGTACATGGTCCATAGGGTTCTAACTGGAGGAGCCCTTATTCTCGTAGAAATGGGCGGAGAAGTTTGGCTGAAGCATATCAACTCAGACGCAGTGAAAAGATACTACATTTGATCATATGCTTTTCTTTTGTGATGTAATTTGAACTACACATGACCTGATTCCTGTTCAAGAGGGGATACGTAGGCAACCCTATGGGTTCGGTCACATTTTAATAAAAATTCCATTTCCCCCTGCTATTGGAACTGGGGCAGAATTTTGAAGAGGACCCTCACAATTCCGAAGTCGATCGACATTCTCTTCAATTAGCGCCGACCCAGAATTGTTCCGTGTTTAGTTATTCAGTACATCTGATAGTTGCACCAGCCTAGTAAACTGCGGCAGAATTTTGAGGAGGACCCTCAAAATTCGGGAACAAGCAAGGTTGCCATGTCTTGACCCATGATGTAGTCATCGGGTCATCCAAATAATATCATTTTTTATATACGTAATTGCATTATATTACTAAGTCATGCATAAATATCATTTGCACCACCATCGTTTAGCAATGATACACGACGGCAAAAGCTGGAGGATACGAACTAACCTCCCCCTACAGAACTCACGATTTTTCTTTGGATGCAGATCAGGTTATGGATCAAAGCACGTTCACTTTTCAGGATCGAAACCCTCATAGGGTCACTATCCGCACTCCCCAGCAGTCCTAATATCGCAAAATCATCTATCAACTTAGAAAACTTACTACTATGCTCGTTACATTCCTGCATTGCATAAGGCTACTATCTGCCTTTCGAGACTAAGCTCTGTCTCCATCTGCATTTTTTGCATAAGGATGCTCTATGCCTTCCGAGGTTAAGCTCTACCTCCACATTGCATAAGGCTACTATCTGCCTTTCGAGACTAAGCTCTATTTCCTTCCGTATTTTCTGCATAAGGCTATTCTCTGCCTTCCGAGGTTAAGCTATACCTCCATATTGCATAAGGCTACTATCTGCCTTTACAGACTAAGCTCTGTTTCCATCCGCACTTCTCATAAGGCTACTCTCTGCCTTCTGAGGTTAAACTCTACCTCCATATTGCATGAGGCTCCTATCTGACTTCCGAGACTAAACGTTGTCTCCGCCTTGCATGGTTAAAATATCGCAGCTTTATTTTTCGACTGGATGAAACATCGCCACCTGCATTTTAAATTCTCATTCGGCTATAAATATGACCACCTCCTTTTTAAATTCTCACTATGGCTGAAAGATCGCCATCCTTTGCATTCACTTGGCTGAAAGATTGCCACCTTCTCATGGGCTGAAAGATTGCCAACTCGTTCAAAGGTGTCATAGTTCGAAGGCACCATCTGCATAGGGTTCTATTTGTTCCCTGGACTCTCCCAAACCCACTATGAACCCATGTACTGAGTTCGAATCCTTTTTGGGTATGATTTTATCTATACTAGACCCATCTGATTAGCATGACAACACCTTTTTTATATGTGTTAATCTTTCTTTCAAAGGTTTTTCAATTTACGTTTGAATTAGAATCCCTTTTGGTTTGGGGTTGATTGATTGCTATTGATTCTCCTTAGGTAAAATCTTTTCCTTAGCCCTTCCGACTTGCTTGTTCGTGAACCAATAGTTGCAAATCTTTGATTCATTGATTTATTTGGTATTGACTGGTTCTTACCTTATTCGTTTAACCGTATATTTCAAAATTTATTCCCTTAATTAAAACTTCTATGTATTTACCCCTAATTGCCTACTTTACACAAACTGCTTGTTTGATTTTTTTCCTTAAATAACTCTCACCGCTTGAATATGAATTCCTTAATTAAAGTAAGTCTTTTGTGATTTATTCTCCATAAATATTCAGTTCCATAACTTATTTCCTTGCCTTATTCCCTACCTGATTTCAAACATAAAATACCCTGCTCATCTTCTATAAACACACGAACAATTCAGTTCAACACACACACTAAACTCTCTCTTCTCTTTTCTGCTACTTGTGATACTGCTTGTGTTTACCCAGTTACATGCCAAGACTAAACTATAGAACTATATTTTCTTGTTTTGCTGTTTCACACTTGTAACTGGTAGGTCTCCACTATTTAAATATTATTCTCTTAAACTATCCGTTTATTTCTCCCTTCTACACGACCCCTCAGCTACCTGATTTTTTGTACTAAATGACTATAAATAGTCTGTTATACCTTCCTGCATGCTGCTGCTGTTATGTTTTTCTTATATCTCCTTGCTGTTTGCTTTCATGTGATCCCCTTTACCTTTAATCCCCCTTGTTTGTGAGTATGTACAAAGTTGAGGAAGCATCTCATTGCTATCCTTGATTTAGGATCAGGTTCTTTTGAACCTCCACTCAAATAAATCCATTCCCTTAACCCCATCTATGTGTTGAGCTTGGAATAGGGTTTTGTGGTGACCTAATCACTACTCAGACCCCTGTCTGAATTCTAAAAGTCTGCTCTTTTATTTGTTTGAATCAAGTAAAGGATCAGGGGTGTTGCAGTCCCGCCCATGACTGGGTATGACCATCCTTTAGTTTGGTCTTCCTCTAATCCCCTCACTTACACTTATTCTTAGTGCTTTAAGTCCTACCCCCCTATGGTAAGCCATGTTTTGGGACCCTAGAGTTCACTCAATTCAATCTTTAGGGTGTAAGTATTACCTAGCCTTCCTGAAAGCCCTTGGAACTTTGAAACGCTCTAAGAAAAGGCCTTGGAATCTGGAGCCTAGATTTTTTAAAGTACATGTGTTGGACATTAAGGTTGCTTTGGGCTTCCTCGGGTCCGTTTTAGTTTTGACGTATTTATTTCCCTTCTATTTTTTTGGAATAACTTTGTAAAAGACTTGCGAAATATTTGTAAAATGATGTGGGAGGGGATTTACTTTCTTGCATAAGTCAAAAAAGGGTAGAAATCCTACCTATGAGACTTAACATGATCAATCGCATATAGAAATCATGCATATTGGACTTTAACATTACTTAGAAATCATGCCTATAGGACTTTAATATTGCAAATCACTTAGAAACCAAGCCTATAGGACGTTAATATTGCATAATATTCAAAAATCGTGCCTATAGGATTTTGTATTGCAAGCATAATAGAGATCTTGTCTATAGAAACTGCAAATGCGTTAGACAAAAATCTGTTTATGGACTTACTACAATCTATATTTTCCTTTAAAACTCTTATGCGTCTGACTACCTTTTGTGAAATCAGTATTTTTCTAAATAATTCACCTAAAATACTTCGATGTCTAACAAACCGGACCCGAGGGGCTCAAAGTAGACTTATCATCCAACTCTGTGTGTTAAACTAATCAGTCCAATGTCAATTTTAAGCTTAAGACCAAAGTAGTTATTGCAAGTCATGCTAAACTAATTGTTCTATGGATTAAGAGGGTTTTTATGTGCAACCTTGTATGTTTGTTATCCCCTTTATGTGCTATTTGTTCTTTGATTGACGCCTTAGAATTTTTACCTTTTAACTCCATATATGCCCTTATCCCCTTGCCTCCCTTCTAGGATTAGAACTCCAAAAACCCTGGAACTGATAGGTCGGGACGGGTACTAGCATGCAATAAGTAAATGTGACTAAACGCGCTTAAATACCTTAACGGGGTGGGAAGGGTAGAATATACAGATGATAACGGTGCGCTAATATCTCGTGTGAGAATGATTGATGGATATTGCATCGAATGATCCATATTATAGTTAAACCTATGACCCTCTTTACTTTCCCTTTATTTAAATTAATATTTTTTCTTCAAACTAAGCTCTCTTTTCACTTGTGTCTTTCTTCTTTCAAAATTATCATCTTGTTTATATTTTCTTACGTGCAAACTTTGCTTGTCTATTTCCATTTTTCTTAAAGTCACAACTAAGCAAGGACGGGAACCACACTAGTGGATCTTGAGGGGTGCCTAGCACCTTCCCCTCCAGATAATTTCAAGCCCTTACCCAAACCTCTGGTTTTCCTTCGAATCCTTCTTCTTTTCTCAAAATTGTCCTAATGCACTATAATCATTAGGTGGCGACACTTCAAACTCCATAGCCCAAATTCACCTAAAAAGGGATAAAAGAGTCATTCCACCGATAATGTCGTCAACCCGATTTCTTTCCCTCGAGGTAAAAAGGGGGCGTCGACAGTGTCATCTGTAAAAGAGTGCCAAATTAGAGGAGAAAAATGAAAAACGGATTAGTTTAGTCAAGTTAAGCTCCATGGGTAGATAAAAGGATATACTTCCTAGTACTGGTGTGCATAGGTCAGGTTGATCGGATTTTTCATTACCAAACCAAATCAATGGTGTTGGGTTTTTAAATCTATAAACAAAACCAAACAAAACCAACGAAGCCAGGTTTTCTCAGGGTTTTCGGGGTTTTTCCTCTTGAGTTTTCGATCTTTTTTCCCGCTAAAGTCTTCATAGCATAAAATATGTAACTTGTGCTTCAAATATTTCTTTAGTTCTAGCAACATACAATAATATAATGTGTTTTTTAAGTAAGTAACACAATTATATGAGATGATTATATCATTATACTTGTTAGATATGTAAATATAGTAGAACTCTAGTTATAGTAGAACTCTAGGTTATGTGTATTATATATAGGGCTCATTGTATCATGTTTAATATCAATTACATATTTTTCTCCCGTGCTTTCTCACATGGTATCAGAGCCTTGGTGAGAATATTATAGCTGTGCGTCATTCCAGCTACTTCCGGGAAGAAAGACCTCGTCGCCGTGCAATTTTCCGGCGACTTAAGAGGCTGTCCGTAACTAAAACTACCCTTTTTGTTGGTTCTGTGCAAAATCCGAGACCAACACGAGGTTCGGAAGAGAATTCCGACCAACCCCAGAAACAATCACCGGCAACCAGCCAGCCACGCGCCCCCACGCGCCGGCAATACCCTCGGCGCGTGAGCCCACGCGCCGGCGCGTGAGGGCCTTTCCGGCCACTTTTTCAGTTCGCTCCAGAAGGAAAGTTTGGTCGGCCTTCAATTCCGACCCTACCCATCATTGTTTCGTTCGATTCCGACAACTTTCAGTTTTTTCCGGCGACTTTATTGAATTTTCCGGCAGCTACAGTACTTTCCGGCCAGAATTTCTTCAGGACAGTTTGCTCAACCTTGAATTCCAAGCCAATCCATATTTTTATTTTTCAATTCTGACAACTTTGAATTTTTCTGGCAGCTACAGTGCTTTTTCGGCAGCTACAGTAATCCTGTTTTCCGGCAGCGACAGTTTTCAGTTCTCTGTTTCAGTTTCAGCGAGTTTTCAGTTGATAATCCAAAGATGTCTTTGGGACTAGATGCTTTCGGGTCTAGAAACCAGGGTTCTGGCAGTTCCGGTATTATGATTACCTCAGAACCTTTAATGGGAGGTTCAAACTACCTAGCTTGGGCTTCGTCTGTCGAGTTGTGGTGTAAAGGCCAAGGTGTTCACGATCATCTAACCAAGGAGTCTAGTGACGGAGATGAAAAAGCCAAAGCACATTGGGAGAAGATTGATGCTCAATTATGCAGTATTTTGTGGCAATCTATTGATTCCAAGTTGATGCCCTTGTTTCGTCCATTCCAAACATGTTATTTGGTTTGGGAAAAGGCTTGTACTTTATACACTAATGACATATCTCGTTTCTATGATGTGATATCGCGGATGACAAATTTAAAGAAATAGGAATTAGATATGTCTACTTACTTGGGTCAAGTGCAGGCAGTTATGGAGGAATTTGAGACGTTGATGCCAGTTTCTGCTAACGTTGCAAAGCAGCAAAAGCAACGACAAAAGTTGTTTCTAGTTCTTTCTCTTGCTGGGCTTCCTAATGATCTTGACTCAGTACGCGATCAGATTTTGGCTAGTCCGACTGTCCCCACAGTTGATGAATTATTCTCTCGCTTACTTCGCCTTGCTGCAGCACCAAGTCACCCAGTGAGCTCATCACAGACACTTGATTCATCTATCCTCGTCTCCCAATCCGTGGACAATCGGGCTTCTCATACTATGGAGTATAGACGAGGAGGAGGTCGTTTTGGAAGATCTCGACCCGAGTGTTCTTATTGTTATAAACTTGGTCACACTCGTGACGTGTGTCATTCTTTACATGGTCGACCACCAAAAAATGCTTATGCTGCTCAGACCGAGCCTACAGGTAACCAGGGATTTTCTGTATCTTAAAGGGAGTATAATGAGTTCCTTAAATATCACGCAAGTAAGCAGACATCTCCACAAGTAGCCACTGTTGCTCAGCCTGATACTTCTGTTGCTGGTAATTCTTTTGCTTGTGTTTCCCAGTCTAGTCCTCTTGAACAATGGGTTGTGGACTCAGCTGCTTCTGATCATATCTCTGGTAATAAATCCCTTTTGTCAAATATTGCATATTCACAGTTTCTTCCCAACGTTACTTTAGCTAATGGGTCTCAAACTAAAGCAAAAGGAGTTGGACAAGCAAATCCTCTAACCTCTGTCACTCTAGATTCCGTTCTTTATGTCCCTGGCTGTCCTTTTTAGTCTTGCATTTGTGAGTCGTTTGACTCGTGCCCTCCATTGCGGAATATATTTTATTGATGACTCTTTTATTATGCAGGACCGCAGTACGGGACAGACAATTGGAACAGGACTTGAATCAGACGGACTCTACTATCTTAACTCACTTACATCCTCTAAGGCATGTCTAGTTGCAGATCCTCCAGACCTACTTCACAGTCATTTAGGACATCCTAGCTTGTCCAAGCTTCAGAAAATGGTGCCTCGTTTGTCCAGTTTATCCACATTAGAGTGTGAGTCATGTCAGCTCGGGAAACATACCCGTGCCTCCTTTCCTCGTAGTATTGAGAGTCGTGCAGAGTCTGTTTTTTCTTTCTTTCATTCAGATATATGGGGTCCTAGCAGAGTATGTTCAACCTTGGGATTTCGTTATTTTGTTAGTTTCATTGATGATCATTCAAGATGTACTTGGATTTTCTTAATGAAAGATCGTTCTGAGTTGTTTTCTATATTCCGAAATTTTTGTGCTGAAATTAAAAATCAATTTGGTGTTTCTATTCGCACTCTTCACAGTCATAATGCCTTAGAATATTTATCCTCTCAATTTCAGCAGTTTATGTCTTCTCACGGAATTATTCATCAGACCTCTTGTCCTTATACACCTCAGCAAAATGGGGTTGCAGAAAGAAAAAATAGGCACATTATTGAGACTGCTCGCACACTTCTCATCGAATCTCATGTTCCGCTGCATTTTTGGGGCGATGCAGTTCTCACATCTTGTTATTTGGTTAATCGGATGCCTTCATCTCCCATCCAGAATCAGATTCCGCATGAGGTATTGTTTCCCCAGTCATCCTTATACCCTGTTCCCCCTCGTGTTTTTGGGAGCACTTGTTTCGTTCATAACTTAGCTCCTGGGAAAGATAAGTTAGCTCCTCGTGCTCTCAAGTGTGTCTTCCTTGGTTATTCTCGTGCTCAGAAGGGCTATCGTTGTTATTCACCTGATCTTCGTAGTTACCTTATGTCAGCCGATGTCAAATTTTTTGAGTCTAAACCTTTCTTTACCTCTTCTGACAATTCTGACCATCTTGATATATCTGAGGTTTTACCTATACCGGTCTTTAGGGAGTCTACTATATCTCCTCCTTCACCTTCCGCTACAGAAGTCTTACCCATTCCAAACATTGGACCATCTACTGTGGCTCCTCCTAGACTCCCTGCAGAAGACACTCCACTCTTGACATATCATCGTCGTCCTCGCCCAGCATCCGACCCGGCTGATTCACTTCCTGCACCTGACCCTGCTCCTGCTGCGGACTTGTCTCTTCCGATTGCACTTCGGAAAGGTATAAGGAACACCCTTAATCCTAATCCACATTATATCGGTTTAAGTTATCATCGTTTGTCATCACCCTATTATGCTTTTCTATCTTCTTTGTCCTCTGTTTCCATCCCTAAGTCTACAGGTGACGCATTGTCTCATCCAGGGTGGCGACAGGCTGTGACTGACGAGATGTCTGCTTTACATACGAGTGGTACTTGGGAGCTCGTCCCTCTTCCTTCAGGTAAATCTACTGTTGGTTGTCATTGGGTGTATGCAGTCAAGATTGGTCCAGATGGTAAGGTTGATCGTCTTATGGCTCGTCTTGTGGCCAAGGGATATACTCAGATATTTGGGCTTGATTACAGTGATACCTTCTCTCCCGTGGCTAAGATAGCATCAGTCCGCCTTTTTCTCTCTATGGCTGCTGTTCGCCATTGGCCTCTGTATCAGCTGGACATTAAAAATGCACTTTTACACGGTGACCTTGAGGATGAAGTTTATATAGAGCAACCACCTGGGTTTGTTGCTCAGGGAGAGTCTCGTGGCCTTGTATGTCGCTTGCGCCGGTCACTTTATGGTCTAAAGCAGTCTCCTCGAGCCTGGTTTGGTAAGTTTAGCACTGTTATCCAGGACTTTGGCATGACTCGGAGTGAAGCTGATCACTCTGTATTCTATCGGCATTCTGATTCACGTCTCTGTATTTATCTAGTGGTCTATGTTGACGACATCGTTATTACCGGCAATGACCAGGATGGTATTACTAAATTGAAGCAACATCTCTTTCAACACTTTCAGACTAAGGATCTGAGCACACTAAAGTATTTTCTGGGTATTGAGGTCGCACAGTCTAGCTCGGGTATTGTGATCTCACAACGGAAGTATGCCTTAGATATTCTTGAGGAGACAGGAATGACAGGTTGTAAACCTGTTGACACTCCAATGGATCCGAACTCTAAACTTCTTCCAGGATAGGGGGCAACCTCTTAACGATCCTGAAAGATATAGGCAGTTAGTTGGTAAACTAAATTATCTTACAGTGACAAGACCTGACATTTCCTTTCCTGTGAGTGTTGTGAGCCTGTTTATGGGTTCGCCATGTGATAGTCATTGGGATGCAGTTGTTCGCATTCTTCGGTATATAAAATCAACTCCAGGTAAAGGTTTATTGTTTGAGGATCGAGGCCATGAGCAGATTGTTGGATACTCTGATGCTGATTGGGCAGGATCGCCGTCTGACAGACGTTCTACTTTTGGATATTGAGTCTTAGTAGGAGGAAATTTGGTATCTTGGAAAAGCAAGAAACAGAATGTGGTTGCTCGGTCTAGTGCAGAAGCAGAATATCGAGCAATGGCTATGGCGACATGTGAGCTAATTTGGGTCAAACAGTTGCTCAAAGAGCTGAAATTTGGTGATGTTATCAGATGGGACTTGTGTGTGATAATCAAGCTGCTCTTCATATTGCGTCAAATCCAGTGTTCCATGAGAGAACTAAGCACATTGAGATTGACTGTCACTTTGTCAGAGAAAAGATACTCTCGGGAGATATTGCTACAAAGTTTGTAAAGTCAAATGATTAGCTTGCAGACATTTTCACCAAGTCCCTCACTGGTCCTCGTATTAACTACATATGTAACAAGCTCGATACATATGATTTATATGCACCAGCTTGAGGGGGAGTGTTAGATATGTAAATATAGTAGAACTCTAGTTATAGTAGAACTCTGGGTTATGTGTATTATATATAGGGCTCATTGTATCATGTTTAATATAAATTATATATTTTTCTCCCGTGCTTTCTCACAATACTAAAATAATCAATAACAAAAATTTTAAAATTGCATAAAACAAATATTATTTATTAATATGACATAGTAAAAATTAATATAATCTAAAAAAGCTATATAGGTCATGCTAAAATAAGCATAACTAATAAGTATTAATTACATAACTAAGGACTAAAGAAAAGTAAAAACTAAGTTAAGTAGTTTCATTATAAACCAATTTAAAACAAAAAAAAATAAATCCAACACTATCATCATTCCTAGTGCCGAATTGAACTTTTGTTAGCACTAGTATTAACTTGAACTTTGTTTGAGTTACTACAATTATGGGTTACAAAATTTATTTACCATCAAGAATATTGTCAAGACCCAATTCCCAAATCCGGTCGTGATGACGCCTCTCGTAAAGACAAGGCCAGCCAACAGAACAACAATGCCTTATTTAACAGTTAATGATTATATATTAATGAATAATACGACTTATTAGCATTAATAACTGATACTTATCACTCTATGCAACCCGACCGGGGTGTCACACATCACGAGTATATAAGGAGTAGGAACACTACTATATGGCTAATAATTTATATATACAAAAAAAAAATAGAATTCAAAGCTGAAGTGCGGTGCCGAAAACACTGGCGGTCACCTTACTAAACTACCATAGTATGGCCTTCAGTCCGCTAGTAACTCGCTACCGGGTGTATAATACCTGAAACTGCACGCGAGTTGTAGGGAGTAAAGTGAGTACTTCCAACTTAGTGGTAATAAGAATAAATACTAACTGAGCGGCAAGAAATCATGTACAAACACTCCATCATGCTATATAGGACATGTACAAACACTCCATCATGCTATATTGGACAGCATAACCTTGTGAGAAAAACAGTAAAACCATGAAAATCCTTTAGAATTATCTAGCTCAGTTAAAAACCTCTTTTGAAAATATCCCTTTCCTTTTCTTTCTTTTTAACAGTTAAGCACATGAACGCAATATCAGGTAGTGCAAGTTTGCACACCAATCAGCCCCTTGGGTACAACACAAATAACACTAGGGTATCTGGTACACAGTGCAAGATATGGCATGGATGCCAACGATATGAGAGTGCTAAATGTCATGCCACGTAGTACAAATTGGAACCAATGCGTGAATGCAATGCAATGCACTTGACCGCTGCGGCGTACAGCCCGATCCATTTGGGTACCCGCGCTTACTGTGGAGGTTCAGACTCCGGAGGGGCTCCTACAGCCCAAGCGCAATATCAATATCACACCACTGTGGCACGCATCCCGATACATGCACAGTCGAGAAATGCACATAAGTCACTTGGGCAATATTGACATAACAGTTCTCAGCTCAAACATCAGAAAATATCATTTAGGTTTTCAAATAATAGAAAAACGGCTGAGTTTACAAAACATTGTTTAAAACCTTGGACCGAGATTAAATAATATGCACAATAATGCAAAAAAATGATACCAATCCATGAAGGATTCAAATAATCAGCACGAAGCCCAAAACATGGCAATCAACCCAAATCATGATAATATTAAGTAGTTTCTATAAAATACGTAGTAATTGCATCAATAGGGACGGACCGAGTCTCAATCCCCAACGATGCTCTACCCCACGCCCATATCATGCTTGCAAGTCACCTCGATACATCACTATGATGTGCAAATCCCGGGTTTCAAACCCTCAGTATTTCATATACAAGTATTACTCACCTCGAACCGGCAAAATCTTTATCCCGCGACGCCGTTGCCCCTCAAACCGGCCTCCACGCGCATCGAATCTAACCAAAATCTCAGCGAATACATCACACTATGCCAAGAAAATAATACCCAATCGAAAAAATCAAAATATAGCAAAAATCTCAAAACTAGAAAAACCCGATCTCCGGGTCTGCTTCTCAAAAAAGTTGCAAAACTCACATTACCGGACTCCTCGTCTAGCATCCGAGCTCAAATGACCTATCAAATCCCAATTTGAAATATCAACATCAAGCCCTAGCTTTACCCCTTTTTAATGAACTTCAACTAGTTTCCACGTGTAAATCTAACATAATATTGAATAATTAGGCCAAGGAACACACCTCCAATCGATTCTCAGTAAAAACCCTCGAAAATTCTTGCCCAAAGTTCTCCAAGTCACTAAAAATGGAGGAAAAATGACATAAGCTCACTGATGAAATAATGATATAAACCGTTCTGTGCACATTCCTTTTCGCTTATGCGGTCCCGCTACCGCATATACGGGACCGCTTCTGCGGCCAAATGACCACTTATGCAGTTTTTCATTAATTACACAGCTTCTGCTTTCGCGATTCACAATCCGCTTTTGCGGATTCCCAAGACCGCTTCTGCGCTTACACATACGCTCCTGCAAACACGCTGATCCGGAAAGGATCTGCTTTTGTGGAACTCGCCACCCAAGCACCCAGACTGCTTATGCGCCCTCATACCCTCTTTTGCGGTCCATTTCTGCAGAAGCGGAAATACCAGATGACAACAAAAATAAACATGACGCCAACCACAAAAACTTCTTGTTTTAACACCCGATCTTACCCCGAGGCCCCCCAGGACCTCAGCCAAAAGCACAAACATAATTAATAACTTATTCAAACTTGCTCGAACCATAAATCACTATCGTTAACACTAAAATACACAATTATCAGCAAATCAAATCCTAAGTTTCTTTAAAAACGTCCGAATTGCACATTTGATCAAAACTCGAGCTAAACACCTCCGAATGACTTGAAAATTTTCACATATATCCAAAATCTCCTAACGGAGCTACTTTAACTCTCGGAATTCCATTCTGACCCTCGGATCAAAATCTCACTTATCAACCAGAATTCGACAAAATTCTAACATCGCCAATTCAAGTCTAATTCTACACCGGACCTCCAAAATTAATTCCAATCACGCTCCTAAGTCACAATTCACCTCTCAAAGCTAACGGAATCACTAAAAATCACATCTGAGCCCTCTAACTCTATTGTTAACGTTCGGTTCACTTTTCCAACTTAAGCTTTCCTTTAAGAGACTAAGTGTCTCATTTCTTATAAAAACTAACTCATATCAACTCTAACACACCACATACCGATATGGAAACATGAAGGAGCATGAAATGGGGGAAACGGAGCAACAACACATGAGATGGCGGGTCAGGACATCACATCCTTCACAACATAAACAAACGCCCATCCTCGAGCTTACCTAGAGTTGTACTAGAAGCCAACCAATATCTGAATGGCCTTACCAAACATATACCCGGGGTGATCCCACATCACCCTAACTTATATAGGCACCGATAATATGACACCGCTAAAATTTCACGATCCATCTAGACCATAAATCGTAGAACCATATTGCACTTCCGAAATCATACCGAGATCAAACTCGAACCAGCTTTGGCAACCCACACCTGCAACCTCAGGTAAAATCATACAACATGCCACACAATCCAAAACTCAAAATGATATAATCTATTCACAATAGCTGCCCACAATAACCAAATATCGATAGGAAACCTCTTATTAGCTAAAGTCTTATTCCAACATTTTCATAAACTGTCAATGATAAATAGAACACATGATAAATCGTAGCCATTTCTCAGATATAAAGCCACTTCCTTTTTAACCAGTACCACAACAGATTTTCGGGCCAAACCTCGATATTATCCTGCTAACCAACTAAAATCAAATTTTTTTCGTATTCATTGATGACTCAAATGATCACCTCGAATCCAGTACCCCACTCTGGTGATATGATACCTCAACATAGGCCCAAGCCACAATTTGCATCATACGCGCACCAATAAGAAGCGGTACGAACGTACTCAAATCATGGCAATTGATTCAAACAAAAGAGTTGTACCTCAAGTTCACCAGTACCATCACAACACAAGGCGGAGACCCATCTCACATCATAGGAATAGAATACCTGAATCCTCATTGAAAGGTCATAACTTCACGTGGCCTCACCATAACGCACGATCCTATCCACACACTGTTACACGTGAGGCACCAAATGTTACCATGCTCAAAATAGACATCCACACACAGATTGACGCCTGAAACCAAGCAATCCATCACCCCAACGGTGAAGCAAGTAACATACACCATTCAATCCTAAAAGGACACAACCGATGCTATTCGACGAGCAACTCCCAATACGGATATTCCTCAGAAACCAAGAAGCTAGGCATGCGAAGAAACATATGGAAAACTATTCTCAAAATCACACTGTTGCGGCACACAACCGATCCAGATAACATACCTGTGGTAGCATGCCACCCCATCCACACAATATCTCATATAGGGAGATGCACATCGAGCCAAATTTTCTCATTATAACAAAATACCGAGTATCAATCGTTAGCATACCGAGTGCATAATGATATCTATAGTGTTGTAAGCTACAAAACATAACTTCCACCATGAATCTCGATAGCACGATGCTATACGCGCCAAAAGTCCAAAAATTATAATGCCTCACAACACAGAAAAATAACTCATAGATCTCCCCGGATCACTAGCATGTTCAATAACAATCGAATCAACCTATCCTTTATCAATATGATTTAGGTACTAACCAAACCAACTCAAGCTAACACGTATCCAATCAGCTTACCAACAAACTCATTACCAAGAAGCTTCAAGCTACTTGTTCCACTACTATGACTCATGTCGGAGCAGTACGATATGATGCCCGACACCAAATCAATACTGAAATCCATAGTCTCGCTTGATGACATTCCCGGTCACTAGGAACGCCTCCGAAAAGTTCCTCCAATACCGAAACTTAATCAATGGTAGAAACCTCTATACTGACATCTGTCAAAAAGGCCCAATTAAGAAAAGCAATCCTTCCTAACTGCCCGTTGGTCATTGGAACACAACCATTTTGCTAGAACATAGTCCTAGGCACCTTGCCACGCAACCTGTGGCATTTTTTTCGATATGACCCATATCACACTCGACTAGAATAACCCAACACTGAGACAATCAGTCTGCACCCCAATATTATATCCAGAATCTAATATACCAAGCAAAGAAAGATCCACTCAGGCTTCCAAGCCCCCAATAGCTGCTAACGGTACCAATACACACTATCCACAACCACTACATAATCTGAACATGAGAACTCCTAGTCTTCAGCTCCACATAGCACAGAAATTACTGTACCTGATCCCAAATTCTGCAGTATAAATACATATTACACCTCGAGTGCCTAATCATTATACAAACAATATTCCGAAACTACACGAGTGACACCAAACAGACTCAAATATTCATAGTCGATCTATAAAGAAAATTGTTGCAACACTACCGAAGTGCCATTATTTTAATCACATTGCCCTTTTTATGAAACATATACCCTCGTCAAATCACTATGATTTGCAACATCATTTCCTTTGTCATATGAGGATCACTCACCCTAATCATCTGAAGATCGATTCTTATATCACCTGCAGCTGCCTGTGCTGCTTAAGAATTTTATAAATTTCCATTCTGAACTGAACCGAGCCTTACATGCACAAATCCCAATCCTCCACAACATATCGTATCTACCATACCACACTCGAATAACATAAGAACTTTCATCTTCATTCCGCACCGCAGACATCGACGCACTCAACTAGTCGAGAACTTTCATTGATCCCATTTAGGAGAAAAAAATCATTACTCACTCCTTGCTTCACATACCCACAGAAATATACTCATCTTCAAACCGCGATAAAACCCAACAAGAACAATTATGCCAACTCTATTTGTACAAGCTAAACTGCCAGGACAAAGCAAGTCAGAACTCAAGAGCCTTGCTGCACAATACCAGTAACATCTCATTAACTCAAATACATATGAAGAATTCATCATATCCTTACCATATCGATTCTGTCTACTATCAAGCTATCCCATCTATTAAATTTCTCTTTTTGTTCATCATCCACTTGATATTTCTCCCTTGCTGCGGTGTCACAATGCCTCAATCCGGGCATGCCACACGAGACTCGCACATAAGATCACACTGTCTAAGACCCATGTCCACTGAATACTCTCTCATCCGTTCCGAGAAATACCACATTCTAGAGTACTTTACCCCGAAGAACTTCCTGCGTTTTTAAAATTCATTACGATTACCTTCCAAATACTGATACATAGAATCCCATAATTAACATTAAATACGACAAGTATTGATCTTTCCTAATGAAAACACAGTCCCTAGCCATATACACAACCTTAAGACGCCTGATTATTACATGCCAAATATTGACACAATAAAACCATTCTCGAGAGTCATTCACTCTTAAGCAAATGTAAATTATCTGACCTAACGAACAGAACTACTCGTGCTTTATTAGCACTCTTGCCTTATTAGTACTCAAACACTGCAAAACATGATCTCCTACCAATACAAACAACCATCTTCCTTCTCTATACACTGAGCATCTTTATCAACAATATCTCAAGGCATCCTAGTATTTTCTCACATCTACGAAGTCCTTGATTTACTCCTGCCATCCTCAGCTCAACTTCTGCAACCCGAATTAATCCTCCAGCATACCTCGAAAAAGAACCAACATAGCACATAACCATGCAATCAGCTGATCAACAACCACCTCCCCAACTTGGCTCGAAGCTATACATCAAGATACATTCAACATCTCATATCTCTTTTACCCTTATGATGCCACAATGCCATATTGAGATTAAACTCAAATCATCTACGAGTTTGTGAAAACACAGATCATCTAGTACTGAAATCCTCGGCAAACCTCGCATTCATCCCCATGTCAGCCGAGTCCGCTCTCTAAAGCGACTCGAATTTGCATATTACAACACGTACCTTTCAATTGCACATGAGATTTCCTCACAACATACATAAGAATCACATCACTTCCGAACACTCCACAGGAGGTAAACCATCTACTTCGCTTCAATATAATATTTTTGTATACCTTACACCGTCATACATATTACACAACTACTTAGTCTTCCTGAGCCTGAACTCATATCGTATCATGCAATTTACTTCACTCCCACTAAGAGACTTGAAATGATTCTTCACACGCCCATGCTCAGAGCTACACTCCCATTCACAATGAAAATCATACACTTAATGATTCATCTCTCACTTAGCAGACCTTCTTCGACACTTTCAATTCATTTATACACACCGCACAACACCGTAAAAGTCTTTCTTTTCAACAGCTAAGCATATGAACGCGATATCAAGTAGTGCAAGTCCACTAATCAGCCCCTCGGGCACAACACTCTGTTAACAAATAACACCAGGGTATCTTGTACATAGTGCAAGATATGGCATGGATGCCAATGATATGAGAGTGCTAATTGTAATGCCACATAGTACAAACAGGAACCAATGCGTGAATTCAATGTAATGCACCTGATCGCTGTGATGTACAACCAATCCATTTGGGTACCCGCACCCACTGTGGGGGTTCAGACTCCGGAGGGGCTCCTACAACCCAAGCGCAATATCAATATCACACTGTTTTGGCACACAGCCCGATCCATGCACAATCCAAAAATGCACATAAGCCACTTTGGCAATACCAACATAACAGTTCTCAGCTCAAACGTAAGTAAAATATCATTTAGGTTTTCAAATCTTAGAAAAACGACCGAGTTTGCAAAATAGTGTTTAAAAACTTGGATCGCGACCAAATAATATGCATAGTAATACAAAAACAGAGATACCAATCCGTGAAGGATTCAAATAATTGGCACGAAGCCCAAAATATCGCAATCAGCCCAAATCATATAATATCAAGTAGTTTCATTCAAATACATAGTAATTTCATCAATCGGAAGGGACCGAGTCTCAATCCCCAATAGTACTCTACCCCACGCCCATATCCGGCATGCAAGTCACCTCGATATAGCACTATGATGTGGAAATATGGGGTTTCAAACCCTCAGGATATCATTTACAAGTATTAATCACCTCGAACCGGCAAAATTTCTAGCCCGCGACGCCTTTTCCACTAAAACCGGCCTCCACGCGCGTCAAATCTAACCAAAATTAGAGCAAATAGATCACACTATGCCAAGGAAATAATACCCAATGGAAAACAATCAAAGTACAGTGAAAATCTCGAAACTAGCAAAATTCGAGCCCCGGGACTACTTCTCGAAAAATGACAATACTCACATTACCGGATTCCTTGTCTCGCCACGAGTCCATATATACCAAGATTTCCCAAATCCGAGCTAAAATGACCTATCAAATCCAAATTGGAAATATCAACATTCAAGCCCTAGGTTTACCACTTTTTGATGAACTTCAACCAATTTCCATGTTACATCTAACAAGCAACTTACCCCCAACTGATTCTCAGTCAAAACCCTCAAAAATTCTCACCCAAAGTTCTCCAAGTAGTTCAAAAAAAGAGAAAAATGACATAAGCACGCGGATGAAATAATGATATAAACCCATATGTGCAGAATCATTTTCGGTTTTGCGGTCCCACTACCCCTTATGCGGGACCGCTGCTGCGGCCACCAAATGACTGCTTATGCAGTTTTTCATTAGTTACTCAACTTCCTCTTTTGTGATTCACTTTCCGCTTTTGCGGATTCCTAAGACCGCTTTTGCGGTTACACATATGCTCATGCGGACCCGTTGACGCGGAAAGGGTCCGCTTTTGTGGAACTCGCCACCCAAGCACCAATATCACTTCTTCTCCCTCATACCCACTTCTGCGGAACCGCCTCTTTTTTCCATTTCCGCAGAAGCGGAAATACCATATGAAACCAAAAAATAAACCTGAATCCAACCTCAAAAACTTCTCATTTTAACACCTGATCTTACGCCGAGGCTCCCGAGACCTCAACAAAAAGCACAGACATGATCTAATTCCTTATTCAAAATTTCTCAAACCTTCTAAACACTATTGTTTACATTAAAATCCTCAATTATAATCGAATCAAAGCCTAAGTTTCTTTAAAAACTTCCGAAGTGCACATACGATCAAAATCACGTAACGGAGCTACAACAACTCTCAGAACTCCATTCTGACACTTGGATCAAAATCTAACCTATCAACAAGAATTCGCAAAAATTCTAACTTCGCCAATTCAAGTCTAATTCTACACCGCACCTCCAAAATATTTCCGATCACGCTCCTAAGTCACAATTAACCTCTCGAGGCTAAACGAATCACCAGAAACGAATCACCAGAAATGATATACGAGCCCTGTAACTCAATAGTCAATGTTCAATTGACTTTTCCTACTTAAGCTTTCCTTAAAGAGACTAAGTGTCTCATATCTTATCTAAACCAACTCAAATCAACCATAACACACCACATACTGATGAAGAAACTTGAAGGAGTATGAAATGGGGAAAATGGGGATTTCAGAGAGTTTTGGTAAACCTAGTCCCTAAATAAGAGCTAAAGTATTGGAAAATGGTCCGTTGTCGGAGAATAGTATGAAAACGACCTCGAAATGGAAATCATATGATTCTGTTAGATCCGTTAAGTAATTTTAGGGTTGGGATCGTGTTCGGAATATATTTTGGAAGTCTGTAACTAATTTAGGCTTGAAATGCTAAAGTTTGAATTTTTGAAGTCTCAAGTCCAATAGTGAGTTTTAATCCGAGGGTTGAAATGGAATTCCAAAAATTGCAGTAGCTCGGTCATATTATTTGGGATGTGGGTGAAAAATGTCAGGTCATTCGAACGTGTTTTGGTAAGGTTTTTGATCGAAATCGTGTTTTGATTAAATTTGAAGTTGTTAGGCCAAAATCCTTGATTAATTCAAGTTTCTGGCATTGTTTGAGGTAGTTTAAGGATTGGTACAAGTTTGTGCGATGTAATGGGATATGTCCGTAGGTTTGGTTGAGGTCCCGAGGCCCCCGGGTATGTTTAGGAAGCTCAACGTAGCATTTCAAAATTATAAAAGTTGCTGAAATCCTTCAGCTGTTGCAGGTTCCAAATCCTTCTTCGCGTTCACGGCTCTCCTCCTGCGTTCACATAGCTCTGACTTATTTCTTCTATGCGTTCGTGTCCTCCTCCATGTGTTCGCGTAAAGTATTTTTGGAGGAGGACTAGTTTTCTCATCACGTTCACGTTCGGACCTTCGCGTTCGCAAAGCCTCATGTTTCCCTCAAACGCATTCGCGTCTAGGCAATCGCATTCGCATAGCTTTATTGGACTCTGACGGCTGAGCTTATTCTTACTCAAACTTTCGCGTTACACCAGTCGCATTCGCATAGTTTCCTGAGCCTAGGCCTTCACGTTCACGTCCTTCTTTTTGTGATCGCGAAGGACATTTTTTGGTAGCTTCATTTTTTCTTCTTCGCGAACAAGAGCTCCCTCCCGCGTTCGCGATGCATAACAGACCTGGGCAGTATTAAATAATTCAAAATCGAGGGTTCGTCATTTTTATCAAAGCACAAGCTTGGGATCTCGGATTGTGGAGAAGTTTCAAGGAATTTTCGATTGGGTAATGATTCTCTTCTCTTTTATGCTTAAAACCCACTAATCTAATCACAAATTCATCCTTAATTTCAGATTTTTGAATGAAAAATGGGCAAAACATCATAGACCAATCTATTGAGTTTTGAGTGGGTGTTTGACCTCCGATTTGGGAGATTTTTATATGGTTAGTGAGAGTACGAGGGTTCTGAAAATGTGAAAAATTATCCAATTCAGAGACTTTGTTCTGAGGAGGAATTTTGGTCATTTCACCTTATTTCTTTTCTTATCTTTGTATTAATTAGTAGAATTAGTTGCTTGAGATGTTATTTATGATATGTAGTTGAATTGAATAGATTTAGGCCATTTGGAGTCGGATACTCGTGGCAAAAGTGTGATTTCGAGTTGATATTGGGGCAAGTTCGAGGTAACTGACTTATCTAACCTTGTGTAGGGGACCTTTCCCATTAGGATATGATATTTGGTAACTGAGTGCCTTGTACGTAAGGAGACGAGCGTGTACTTGAGCTAATTGTTGAAAATCCAATTTTTACTTGAGATATTGAGACTGAGTTTATTTCATATTTGCTTTATTTTACTTGCAATTATAACCCCTGTTAGATTAGAAAAGTATGTTATGTGACTTAAATTGCCTATCTACCTAAGTTTCCTTGATTGTTACTATGTGAAGCATGTTAGGCTAGTACTACCTGTTGCTTGTGTTTTTGTATTTCATTTCTGAATATCTTCTGGTTGTGGTTGCGCATACATTGGGACTATGTATATAGGATTACGATAGCCCCCTCCCCTTGTTTGTTTATTTTGGGACTACAGGTTAGATTTCCGGTAGATCCCCCTACACGTTTACTTTGGGACTACGGGTTGGATTACGGTAGATCCCCCTACATAGTGATAGTTGGACTACGGGACGATATCCAGGGAGATCCTTCAGATACACTCATATGATGGACTACGAGACGGTATCCCGAGAGCTCCTCAGACAATTGATAAAATGGACTATAGGACAGTATCCCAGGAGATCCTCATTTGGTATCTTGGTATTTTGTTGTACATTTCGGTGTTTACTCTATTCATCACTTATTTGTTGTTGCCTTGTAAATTCCGTTTTATTTCACTGTTGTTCACATTATTCCATATGTTCTTCATACTATGCATTCTTATTATATTGTTTAACCTTAGTAGGGCCATGACCTTCCTCGTCACTATCCAACCGAGGTTAGGCTGGGCACTTACTGAGTACTGCTGTGGTGTACTTATACCCTTCTGCGCATGTTTTTCATGTGCAAATCCAGGTACCTCCAGCCATGCGTATCACTCTCGAGGCAAAGAGATGTAGCTGAGACTTCGAGGTACTTCTGTCACATCCGCAGACCGGGAGTCTCTATCTTACTCCAGCTTTAGTAGATAGCCTTTCTTTTCCATTAAGTTGTTTAGACATTCAGAAGTTAGAGCAGTGTATTATTCTTCTATTAGCCTGTGTTTCCCATGAGTTTTCTGGTTTTGGGATGTTATTATAAAATTTCGCGATGTTGAGTTGTGTTTGCCAAGCGACACTTATCTAAATTTTCCCTTAGCTATTTGTCTTTTAGTTATTTATTTTTCGTAAGTTTAATTTCTCTTCCGCATTTGTTAGGCTTACCTAGTTTTAGGGACTAGGTTCCATCACTACATATTCATTATGGGTGAACTGGGTCGTGACAAGTTGGTATCAGAGCTCTAGGTTCATAGGAGTCACAGAACACAGGCCGATTTATTAGATTCTCGCTGGTCAGTACAGAGACATCTATTGTAATCCACAAGAGGCTATGTAACTGTTTAGGAAACATCTTCACTTTATTGAATTCCTTGTAGTGCAATATTTTCGATATCGTTTCTAAACTTCTGCCTTTTATTCTCTCACAGATAGTGAGGACACGCACTATTCGGGATGATCAGGCACTCGCACCCCTTATTGCAGTCGTCAGAGGTGGGGGCCGAGGTAGTCGTTGTGGACACGCACATGGTGCAGCCAGAGCACCTGGGCAAGCTACCGCTGATGTACCACCAGCAGGTTAAGCCGAAGTTCATGCACCTGACGCCCCTACTGCCACTACTACTCCTGCCCTTCAGGAGACGTTAGCTTAGTTCTTATCTGTATACACCACTCTGGCTCAGGCAGGGTTTCTTTCCCTTGCTACAACCACATCCCAGGTCGGGGGATTAGCACAGAATCCTTCTGCCCACACTCCCAAGCAGTGAGTGCATGTTAGTAGGTCCTATAGATCATTCCTGTTCTGCCTGCAGTGCCAGTTTAGCCCATGGATGGGGAAGCTGCTTCTGAGGATGAGCAGCGGAGGCTTGAGAGATTCAAGAAGTATGATCCTCTAGTTTTCAGTGGATGAGTGACAAATGATGTCTTGGGATGTCTAGAGGAGTGCAATCGTATTCTTCGTACTATCGGCATAATTGGATCTAGCAGGGTCTCCTTTACTACCTTCCAGCTTCTGGGAGCCGCCTATGATTGGTTGCACATATGAGTTAGATAGTCCAGACGAGGTTGCTTCACTGACCTGGACCCATTTCTCAGAAATAATCCTGAGAGAGTTTGTTCTTCAGAGCCTTAGGGATGCATGGCGCAGAATTTGAGCATTTGCGCTAGGGTGCTATGATAGTTTTAGAGTATGCCATCCATTATACCAGGTTGGCCAGGCATGCACCGACCTTGGTTGCTACAGTCTATGAGAGAGTTCGCCGGTTCATTGAGGGTCTAATTCCACCCATCTGATCTAGCATGGATCGAGAGTTGGAGATGAACATTTCTTATCAACAGGTAGTGAGCATTGCTAGGAGGATCGAGGGTATGCTCACTAGGGAGCGAGAGGAGATAGAGGCTTAGAGGTCTCGATAGTCGGGCCACTACTCTGGTGCCCGTACCCCAGCAGTAGGTCGACATGGTAGGGGTTATATGGGTTGCCCTGTTCGTTAATCTCTTCTAGCAGCCAGCAATGCTCCAGCTCCTGTAAAACCTGAGGAGCCTTACAATGCACCTCCGGTTTCTAGCACGCCTCCTGTGCAGGGTGCTATCAGAGACCAGTCCAGCAAACCTTGCCCTAGCTCGTCAAAGCCACCACATCCTCCCAGAGCTTATTTTGAGTGTGGTGATACACGTCATATGGTTAGGGACTGCCCCATACTTGGTAGGGGTACATCTTCATAGACTTTTCAGCCACAGCATGCTCCTAAGAGTTCTCAGGCCATGATCATAGCTCCAGCTACTACCCTATCTGCCCAGCCAGCTAGGAGTCAGGATCAGGGAGGTAGAGGTCACCTTCGAGCGGGCGGCCAGGCCGGATATTATGCTATTCCTTCTCATACCGAGGTTGTTGCTTCCGATACTGTCATTATAGGTATTATACTAGTCCTGTCATATAGATGAATCGGCTCTATTTGATCCAAGCTCTACTTATTCTTATGTGTTTTGTTATTTTTCTCCGTCTTTGGGTGTACCTCGAGATTCATTGAGTTCTCATGTATATGTTTCTACTTATTTAGGGGATTCTCTTGTTGTGGACCACGTTTATCTGTCATGTTTGGTTACTATTCGTGGTTTTGAGACTAGAGTAGATTTATTGTTACTCAGTATGGTGGATTTCCATATTATCTTGGGCACGGCCTGGTTGTCGCCCCATTATGCTATTCTTGATTGTCACGCCAAGACCGTGACGCTGGCTATACCAGGTACTCTGCATGTTGAGTGGAGTAGTAGTTTAGATCACACTCCCAGTAGAGTTATCTCTTTCCTTAAAGCTCAGCGTATGGTCGAGAAGGGGTTCACTGCATATTTAGGCTATATGAGAATTGTTAGTGTTGATACCCATTCTGTTGATTCGGTCCCAGTGGAACGAGATTTTCCCGATGTATTTCCAGCTGATCTTTTGGGCATGCCACCCGATAAAAGACATTGACTTTGGCATTGATTCGTTACTGAGCACTCAGCCCATTTCCATTCCTCTGTACCGTATGGCTCCTCCTAAGTTGAAGGAGTTGAAGGATCAATTATAGGAATTGCTCGATAAAGGTTTTATTTGACCCAGTGTTTTACTGTAGGGTGCTCCTGTTTTGTTTGTGAAGAAAAAGAACGGTTCTTTGAGTATCTGTATCGATTATCGCTATTTGAATAAGGTCACGGTGAAGAACCATTATCCTTTGCCTCGTATTGATGATCTATTTGACCTGCTTCAAGGCGCACATGTGTTTTATAAGATTAACTTGCGCTCAGCTTACCGTCAGTTGAAGATTCGGTAGCCAAATATACCGAAGATTGCCTTCAGGACTCGACATGGTCATTCCGAGTTCCTTGTTATGTCATTTGTGGTGACCAATGACCCAGCAACTTTTAGCCATTTGATGCACAGTGTGTTCAGGCCATATCTCAACTCGTTCGTCATTATTTTCATAGATGATATTGTTGTATACTCCCGGGGTAGGGAAGATCATGAGCAACACTTTAGGACTATGCTTCAGATCCTGAGAGAAGAGAAATTTTATGCAAAATTTTTCAAAATGTGAGTTTTGGTTGATTTCTGTGGCATTCTTGGGCCACGTGGTATCGAGTGAGGGTATTCGGGTGGATTCAAAGAAGGTGGAGGTCGTGTAGAGTTGGCAATACACTTTACAAAGGATCTACTTAACTAGCAAATGAGCATTTCATACTTTCCCGCGCTACTTCCCAGTCCCCAGGCCCTTCTCAACTATAGAGATTCGTAGTTTCCTTGGTTTGGCGGGTTATTACCATCCTTTTATGGAGGGGTTTTCATCGATTGCAGCCCCTATTACTAGAATTACCCAAAAGGGTGCTCCATTTCAGTGGACAGAGGAGTGTGAGGCGAGCTTCCTGATGCTTAAGACAGTTTTGACTACAACCCCTATTCTGATATTGCCTATTGGTTCGGGGTCCTATACAGTTTATTTTGATGCCTCACTGGTTGGCCTTGGACTGGTGTTGATGCAGGACGATATTGAGCTTACCTTATATGAGAAGAATTATCCTGTCTATGACCTTGAGCTAGCTGCTATTGTCCTTGCCTTGAAGATCTGGTATCATTATTTGTCCAGCGTGCCTTGTGAGATTTATACTGACCATCAAAGTTTGCAGCTCTTGTTCAAGCAAAAGGATCTAAATTTGTGCTAGAGGAGGTGGGTAGAGTCGCTAAAGAATTATGATATTACTATTCTGTATAACCCGGGTAAGGCTAATGTGGTGGCGGATGCCTAGAGCAACCGGGTGCAGAGTTTGGGGAGTTTGTCATATTTACTAGCTTTAGAAAGGCCTATGGTGATGGATGCTGAGGCCTTAGCTAGTCAGTTTGTATGATTGGACCTTTCAGAGCCCAGTCGGGTCCTAGCTTGTGTGGTTTCTTGGTCTTCCTTATTCGATTGTATCAGGGAGCGGGCAGTATGATTACCCTTATTTACTTGTCCTCAAGGACATGGTTCAGCATGGCGATGCAAAAGATGTGACCATTCGAGATGACAATGTATTGAGGATGCATGGCCGGATTTGTGTGCCCAATATCGATAGGCTTCGAGAGTTAATTTTAGTAAAGGCCCACAGATCAGGGTATCCATCCATTTGGGTGCCGCGAAGATTTATCAAGATTTAAGACAACACTATTGGTTGAGGCGGACAAAGAAGGATATTGTTGGATATGTATCTATATGCCTCAACTGTTAGCAGGTGAAGTATGAGCACCAGAGACCAGGTGGGTTGCTTCAACAAATAGAGATTCCGAAGTGGAAATGGGAGAGGATCACCATGGATTTTGTAGTTGGTCTCCCTCGGACCGCGGAAAAGTTCGATTCCATTTGGGTGATTGTGGATCGGCTAACCAAGTCTGCTCATTTTATCCCTGTGTGTACTACTTGCTCATCAGAGTGGTTGGTGGAGATTTATATCCGAGAGATCGTTCGTCTACATGGCATTCTAGTTTCTATTATTTTGGATAGAGGTACTAAGTTTACATTATGGTTCTGAGGAGACGTTAAACAGTAGTTGGGTACTCGAGTGGAGTTAAGCACAACATTTCACGCCTAGATGCACGGACAGTCTGAGCGCACTATTTAGATTCTTGAGCATATGCTCCTTGCGTGTGTGATTGAGTTTGAAGGGTCTTGGGATTAGTTGTTTCCATTGGGAGAGTTATCTTACAACAATAGTTATCAGTCCAACATTCAGATGGCATCGTATGATGATTTATATGGTAGGAGGAGCAGATCTCTGGTGGGTTGGTTTTAGCCGAGTGATGTCAGGCTATTGGGCACAGAGTTCATTCAGGATGCATTAGAGAAGGTCAAGGTGATTCAGGATGGACTCCGTATAGCCCAGTCCAGACAGAAAAGCTATGTAGATAGCAAGGTTCGTGATGTGTCATATATGGTCGGAGAGCGGGTTCTGCTTCGGGTTTTTCCAATGAAGGGCGTCATGAGGTTTGAATAGAAAGGAAATTTGAGTCCGAGGTTTATTGGCCCGTTTGAGATTTTGAGGAGAGTTGAGAAGGTTGCTTATGAGCTTGCCTTATCTCCCACACTGGCCGGGGTTCATCTGGTATTTCATGTTTCGATGCTCCAGAGGCATCACGGTGATCCATCGCACGTGTTGGATTTCATTACAGTCCAGTTAGACAAGGATCTATCCTATGTTGAGGAGACAATGACTATATTGGACATTCAGGTCAGAAAGTTGCGATCAAAGAACATCGCTTCAGTAAATGTTCAGTGGCTGGGTCAGCCGGCCGAGGAGGCGACTCGGGAGACCGATCGAGATATACGCAGCCAATACCCTCATCTTTTCACTACTTCAGACTTGTTCTCTATGCTCGTTTGAAGACAAACAATGTTTAACTATAGGAGGATGTGACGACCCGGTCGGTCATTTTTAGAATTTATGCCCTAATCCCCCATTAGTTGTTTCCCCTATGTTCATTTATGCTATTTTGGTTTGTGGGGACGTTCGACATTGGGTTTTCGGAGAGTTTTGGGACACTTAGCACCTATATGAGAGCTTAAGTGTTGGAAAGTGGTTCGTAGTTGGAACAATATGAAGATGACATCGGAATGGAAACTTGATGGTTCCGTTAGCTCCGTTAGGTGATCTTAGTGTTGGGAGCATGTTCTGAATGCATTTTGGAAGTCCGTAGCGAATTTAGGCTTGAAATGTTGAAGTTTGAAAAGTGTTCGGTTCGATAGTGAGTTTTTGATCGGAGGGTCGGAATGGAATTCCAAAAATTTCAGTACCTCTGTCATGTCATTTGGCATGTGTGTGCAAAATTTCAGGTCATTCTGATGTGTTTTGGTTATGTTTTCGATCAAAAGTGTGTTTGGACTAAGTTTGAAGTTTTTAAGCCCAAATCCTTGATTAATTCAAGTTTTCGGTGTTATTTTATGTGGTTTAATGATTGGTAAAAGTTTGAATGATGTTATGGGATATGTATGTATGTTTGGTTGAGTCCCCGGGGCCTCATATGTGTTTTGGATGCTAAACGGAGTATTTCAGAGTTTAAATAGTTGCAGTAATCCTTCGGCTATTGTAGGTTCCAAATCCTTCTTCGCGTTTGCGGCTCTCCACCCGTGTTCGCGTACCTTTTTTTTACTTCTTCTTTGCATTCGCATTTGTATTTGCGTCCTCCTCCACGCGTTCGCATAGAGAATTTCGGGAAGAGGACCAGTTTCCTCATCGCGTTCGCGTTCGTACCTTCGCATTCACAAAGCCTCGCATTTTCCTCAATCACGTTCGTGTCTAGGCCACCGCGTTCGCATAGCTTTATTGGAATCTGAGGGATGAGCTTATTCTTACTCAAAGCGTTTGCATTACATCAGTCACGTTCGCATAGTTTCCTGAGCCCGGGTCTTCGCGTTCTTCCTTCTTATCGCGATCGCGAAGGGCATTTTTGGCACCTTTATTTTTTCTTCTTCGCGAACGCGAGCTCCCTTCCGCTTTCGCAATGCATAACGTACCCGGGTAGTATTATATAATTCAAAACCAAGGGTTAGCCATTTTTAGCAAAATACAATCTTAGGAGCTCGGATTTGGAAGAAATTTCGAGGGCAGCGATTGGGTAAAGATTCTCTACTCTCTTATGCTTAAAATCCACTAATTTAATCACGAATTCATCCCGAATTTCGGTTTTTTGAATGAAAAATGGGTAAAACTTCATAGACCAAACTATTGAGTTTTGAGTTGGTCTTTGACCTCCGACTTAGGAGATTTTTATATTGTTAGAATCGTGAGAGTACGAGGGTTCTTATAATATGACAAATTATCCGATTCCGAGACCTTATACTAACGGTCATTTTTGTTATTTCACCTAATTTTACGTCTTATCTTTGACTTAATTAGTAGAATCAGTTGCGCGAGATGTTATTTATGATATGTAATTGAATTGAATAGATTTGGGCCATTTGGAGTCGGATACTCGTGGCAAAAGTGTGATATCGAGTTGATTTTGGAGCCGCTTCGAGGTAAGTGGCTAGTCTAACCTTGTGTGTGGGACTTTTCCCTTGGGATATGATATTTGGAAATTGAGTTCCTTGTTTGTAAGGTGACAAGCATGTAGTTGAGCTAATTGTTGAAAACCCAGTTTTACTTAAAATATTGAGACTGAGTTTCTTTCATATTTGCTTTATTTTACCTGCAATTATAACCTGTGTTAGATTAGAAAAGCATGTTTAGGTGACTTAAATTGCCTATTTGCTTAAGTTGCCTTGAAGGTTATATGTGAAGCATGTTAGGCTAGTACTACCTGTTGCTTGTGTTTTTGTACTTATTTTCTGATTTTCTTCTTGCTGTGGTTGTGCATTTACATTGGGACTATGGATGTGGATTTCGGTAGCTCCCCCCTAGTTCATTTACTTTGGGACTACGAGTTAGATTCCCGGTAGACCTCCTGCACATTGATAGATAGACTACGAGATACTATCCTGAGAGATCCTTCAGATACTCATATGATGGACTACGGGTTGGTATCCCGAGAGCTCCTCGGACAGTTAATGAAACGGACTACGGGACAGTATCCTAGGAGATCCTCATTTGGTATCTTGTATTGACTTGTACATTTTCGTGTTCACTCTCTTCAACGCATATTTGTTATTGCCTTGTAAATTTTGTCTTATTTCACTGCTGTTCACATTATTTCCATCTGTTCTTCATAATGTACATTTTTATTATATTGTTTAACCCGGTAGGGCCCTGACCTTCCTCGTCACTACCTGACCGAGGTTAGGCTTGCCACTTACTGAGTATCACTATGGTGTACTCATGCCATTCTGCACATGCTTTTCATGTGCAGATCCAGGTACCTCCACCTAAGCGTATCACTCTTGAGGTAGAGAGACCTACCTGAGACATCGAGGTACTTATAATATGTTCGTAGACCAGGAGTCTCCATCTTATTCCAGCTTTAGTAGATAGCCTTTCCTTTCCTTTCAGTATTTTAGACATTCAAAAGTTAGAGCAGTGTATTATTCTTCTATTATCCTGTGTTTCCCATGAGTTTTCTGGTTTTGGGATGTTGTTATAGATGTTCGTGATGTTTAGTTGTGTATGTAAAGTGGCACTTATCTACCGTTTCACTTAGCTGTTTATCTTTTAGTTATTTATTTTAAGTTTAATTTGTCTTCCGTATTTGTTAAGCTTACCTAGTTGTAGCAACTAGGTGTTGTCACGACACATTCATGGTGAGTGACATGGGGTCGTGGGACTAACAAATCAATACAAGAAGATAAAAATTTAATTCAAATAGGGAGAAAGCGGTGCTGCAAATGCTGGCAGCCACCTCGCAAAACTCCGATTACTCTGCCTCTGATCGGCCAAAACCCGCTATCGGCTGTATAAACACCTGCATCTGCACACAGGGTGCAAGAGTAAAGTGAGTACTCCAACCCACTGAGTAATATATATATATAACAACTGAGCAGTATGAAATCACGTAAAGCAATGAATATACTGTATAGAAGCAGTGTAAAAACCCTTTTGAGAAAAAAAAAGTGAAGATATGAAATCTTTAGAATATCATATCTCAGTTTAAAAACTCTTTTGAAAATGACTTTTTCAATAGTTACGCAAATGAATGCAAATATGTTAGTGCCAATTAGCACAGAAAAATCCGCCCCTCGGGCTCAAATATATGTGATTTCTTTGATATATGTGAGTACATGACTCGAATGTGTAGATTGATTTCAATTTTTGTTGATTTGATTGTGATGGCATATGATTCATGATGGAAAAACAGTCTTGACTTCTGTGTAGAGTACTTTGAGGAAGTGTGAATATTGCATTGCACTTGAGAGTCAACATTTGAGGCAGAGAATTTTCACTGCTAGGCGTAATGTATGTAAATTGTTCTAGGTGTAATACGTTTGGGGAAATGGTTGTGTGAAGGAATCTCTAGAGAATATAGTTTGATTGCTCGAGGACTAGCAATGAATCAAGTGTTGGGTGTTGATAGTAGGCGAAATCTAGGTGATTTAGCTATTGTTTATGCTTCCGCAAGGTTATATTCCAATATCATATTATGTTTAATTGATGAAGTATGGGCTCTAATTGTGAATTGTATGTACTTCAGGTTATGGAGCCTATGTTATGCAAGAGAGTGTGACTGGAACCATTTTGGAGCAATAAAGACACCTCGGGTCTGAGAATAGTTGAAGATAAGGAAACGAATCAAGGAAAGTGGACAACTCGGCTAGTGCGCCTAGATGCACGCCCGCGCTAATTTAGCGCATCCAAGATAGAACACTCAGCAAACTAGCACAGCCAGATGCGCGCCCACGTGCGTGACCGCTCTAGTCCAAAATTTCGGAATGTTTTGTTAGGGGAAAAAGTGGAACTCTAGAGAAAAAATCACTTAACCTATATAAATTCAAGCTCGCCCAAGGAAGTTTTATCAAGGTTTTCATAGGCTAAAGCAAGAAATAGAGAGGTTAGAGGCAAGGAGGGATTTCGATCATCAAGTTCTTCTTTTCTTCTCTTTGTTCTTGTAAATTAAGATGAAATTGAATCTATTTGTGATGAACACTAGTATGAGTGGCTAAAACTCGTTGTTCTAGGGTCATGGGTAAAACATTAATGTCGTTGTTTGAGGTGTAATTTGACAAAGTTGGTTTATCATATTGGGTTGTTTATTTAATTCCGCTTTTAATTATTTTGCTGAGTAGCAGTAAAATACTATCTACGAATCTAGAGTTGAACTTGAATGTGAGAACTTTAGGTTGCATATAGAATGAAATAGAGCAAGTTCTTAAACTCGAGCCTTGGGGAAGGGATTCACAATTAGGATAGACATTTACCGAATTACCTTGCATTGTTGAAATACAGGAATTGTAATTTCGTTGTTGTTAATCTGAAATTAATCTTAATTCCATAGAAATATAGGCATTGAGTTAACTTGAATAGGCGAGTAAGAACTCGACAGATTCTTATGAGTAATATAAACCCTGTCAATCAGTAACCCAGATAAATCGATTAGTCATTTTAATTAGCATGCACAATATGAGAATTCTTACAATCCAAATTAAAGGAATCATCCCAACTTCTCATGGGGTGGAAATCAGTAGAATCGGAATCATCCTAGACCCCAAGGGGGTTTCAATCAGCCTCAAAGACATTCCTAGAAAATGGAAGAGAGCACCAATGAGTTGTTAAAGAAGTTGTTGATTGACAACCAGCAGCTTAGGACAGACATCACAAATCTTGAAAGGCAAATGGGGCAGTTAGCAATAAATCAAAACACTAGACCTGCAGGCGCTATCCAAGTGATACAGAAAAGAATCCGCAAGTGAATGCAGTTACACTTAGAAATGGGAGGGAGCTTGAGAAAGTGCCAAAGTAAAGGAAAGATAAGCTCGTCCTTGAGGGGGATTTGATCCCTAAAGTGACAAACGAGCTAGAGAAGACTGCTGAAATTCCAGAGCCAATGGATGCCCTGAGGCTACCACCCTCTTTCCCCCAGAGATTGCATGAAAAGAATGATGATCGCATATTCGGCAAATTCCTATCCATGTTGAGCCAGGTTAAATTGAATAGCCCACTTGTTGATGTGCTTCGTAAAATTACAAAGTATGCTAACTACAAAAAGATATGGTGGCTCACAAGAGGAGATTGACTGAATTTGAGACAGTTGAACTTAGTGAGAAGTGCACTTCTAGGGTCCGAAATAAGCTCCCTCAAAAGCTTAAGGATCGTGACAGCTTTACGATTCCTGTGCGCATTGGTAATATTAATGTGGGCCATGTTCTTTGTGATTTGGGGGAAAGCATAAATCTAATGCCCTTATCCTTGTTCAATCAATTGGGTCTGTGAGCTCCAAGGCCAACTACTCTGATGTTGCAGCTGGCTGATAGGTCGATAGCACACTCTAAGGGGGTGATTGAAGATGTGTTGCTGCATACTGGGAAATTTATCTTCCATCCTGATTTCATTATCCTCGACTATGAGGCGGATGAACTAGTCCCAATCATATTGGGGCGACCACTTTTTGTTACCGGTGATGCATTTATCAAAGTGAGAGAGGAAAAGATGATCTTGAGACTAGATGATGAGGAAGCAATTTTCAATGTCTACAAAGCAATCCAACTTCCCCGTCACTATGAGGAGCTGTCAATGATATCTGTCGTTGAGGGTGATGAGCAGATTCGTGATGCGAGTGTTTATCCAGACGGTTCTTTAGAGAAAACACTTATGTTGTTTGATAGCTTGGGGATTGATGAGGAGGTTGAGGAGACGACGCATATCCTTGATATATCTTGTGCATACATGCAGGGGATACACCCCTTTGAACCCTTGAACAGGCCAGAGGGACCTCCTCCAAAGTAGTCAATTGAGGAAGCCCTAAAATTGGAGCCTAAACCTATCCCATCTCGCCTACAATATGCTTATTTGGGACGCTTTGACACCCTACCTGTTGTTGTTTCTTCTTACTTGTCTAAATTGCAGGAGGAAAAGCTGTTGAGAGTGCTACGTGAGCACAAGCGTGCACTTGGGTGGACGATATCTGACCTTAAGGGCATTAGTCCAGCATTTTGCATGCACAAAATCCTCATTGAGGATGGACATAAGCCAAGTGTTGAGTAACAATTCCGAATCAATCCAATCATGAAAGAGGTGGTAAGAAAAGAAGTGATTAAGTGGCTTGATGCTGGTATTGTATTTCTTACCTCTAACAACAAATGGGTAAGCCCCATTCAATGTGTCCCCAAGAAAGAGGGGGGGTGACTGTAGTAGTTAATGACAATAATGATTTAATCCCTACAAGAATTGTCACCGGGTGGAGAATTTGAATTGACAATAGAAAATTGAACAATGCCACCTGGAAGTACCACTTTCCCCTCCCTTTTATTGACCAAATGCTTGTTAGATTAGCTGGCCAGGAGTACTACTGCTTCTTGGATGGTTTCTCAGGGTATAATCAGATTTATATAACCCCCGAGGACCAAGAAAAGACCACTTTTACGTGTCCTTATGTCACGCACGCGTTCAAGAGAATGCCTTTTGGTATTTGTAATGCACCTACAACTTTTCAAAGGTGTAAGATGGCCATCTTTACTGACATGGTTAGGAGGTTGGTAGAAGTGTTCATGGATGATTTTTCTTTTTTTAGATGTTCTTTTGATAAATTTTTAATGAACCTCAATAAAGTACTTACTAGGTGTGAAGAGACTAACTTGGCGCAAAACTAGGAAAACTGCCATTTTATGGTATGTGAAGGTATGGTTTTTGTCAAAGGCATCCACAGTTTCTTGGGCATGCAGGCTTTTATCGTCATTTTATTAAAGATTTCTCGAAAATCGCCTCTCCTTTGTGTAGGTTGCTTGAGAAAGATGTCACCTTTAAATTTGATGATGCCTTTCTAAAGGAATTTGAGGAGCTGAAGGACAGGTTGGCGAATGCACCAATCATAATTTTTCCGGATTGCGAGCAACCATTTGAATTAATGTGCGACGTGAGCGACTTGGCTATTGGAGCTGTCTTGGGGCAAAGGAGAAACAAGATCTTTCACTCCATCTAGTTTGTGATCAAAACCTTGAATCCAGCTCACATGAACTACATCGTCACTGAAAAGAGTTGCTTGTAGTGGTTTGGGCGTTTGACTAGTTCCGATCATATATTGTGGGGCCAAAGTCATCATCTACACCGATCATTCAGCCACCAGGTACCTATTTTGAGAAAAATGACAGCAAGCCGAGACTGATTTGGTGGGTCCTACTATTGCAATAGTTTGATTTAGAGATCTAAGATTGCAAAGGAAGAGAGAATCAACTGGGTGATCACTTGTCTAGATTAAAAAATCGGAACCATGTGGCTGAAGGGGGTGCAATCAGAGAAACATTTCCTAATGAGCAGTTATTGGAAATCACCTCAAGCACTGTTCCGTGGTATGCAGATTATGTGAACTTTATTGCAAGTGGGGTGACACCAACAAAATTGACACCAGGCAATAGAAGAAGGTTCTTGTATGACATGTGGTTCTATATGTGGGATGATCTATTCTTATGCAGGCTCTGTGCAGTAGTTGGTGCGGAGGTTTGTTCCTGAGGAGGAAATGAGTTCCAAACTTCATAGCTGTTAAACCTTGCCATACGGGGGTCATCACGGTGGAGACAGGACCGCTCAGAAACTGATGCAATCAGGTTTCTATTGGCCAAAATTTTTTAGGGATGCACACGCCTTTGTTAAAATGTGTGACAGGTGCCAAACAACCAGAACAATAACGAAGAAGCATGAGATGCCGCTGCAAAACATTCTGGTGGTGAAGCTTTTTGATGTTTGGGTAATTGACTTCATGGGACGGTTTCCACACTCTAACGGTCATAGGTACATCCTGGTGGTAGTTGGCTATATATCTAGGTGGGTAATGTCCATTTCTCTTCCCACTACCGATGTAACGGTTGTGGTAAGCTTTATCAAGAAGCACATCTTCACCCGTTTTGGATCTCCTTGAGTGTTGATCAATGATGGAGGTACGCATTTCTTCAATAAACTATTGAACAATGTCTTTGCAAAGTACAGAGTCAAGCACAAGGTCTCTATTTCCTACCACCCTTAGACGAGTCGTCAAGTGGAGGTGTCAAATAGAGAGGTAAAGCAAATTCTGGAGAAAACAGTGAGTTCAAATAGAAAAGACCGGGCCGGAAGCTAGACGATGCATTGTGGGCATATCAAACTGCATACAAGACTCCCATAGGTGATTATCCGTATAAATTGGTTTATGGGAAGACATGTCACTTGGTCGTCGAGCTTGAAAATAAGGCCAATTGGGTGATTAAAAAGCTGAACATGGATGGGGACTTAGCAGGAGAGAAGAAGTTGTTGCATCTCGACGAGCTGGATGAGTTTCGATTGCACGCATATGAGAATGCCAAATTTTTTAAAGAGAAGACTAAAAAGTTGCATGACAAGAACATTCAACATCCTGAGTTCAAGCCAGGGCAAAAAGTTCTGTTATTTAATTAAATGTTGAAACTTTTTCCCGGAAAGCTTAAATCTCGTTGGTCAGGCCCTTTTGTTGTGGTAAGTGTGAAGCCTCATGGAGCTGTGGAACTGCAGGATATGAGTTCAACTGCTACTTTCTTGGTGAATGGTCAAAGGATAAAACATTACTCGGGTGGTGACTTTGCACGTTATAAGACCTCGGTGGACTTGACTAATGCTTGAGAACATGCTAAGTCGTGCCACGATGTTAAATAAGGCGCTGGTTGGGAAGCAACCCAACGATAGTCCTATTGTTAGTTTTGTGTTTTAGAAAGAGCTAACAAATGCAAGTGACAAAGGGTGGACGATAAGGCCATTGAACGAGGTAAGAACAGGTGAAAGGTTGAAGAAAACAATTGCTCAGATACGTGCCGCACACCTGGATGCATACCTGGGTGCGCTAAATTGAAAAACATTCTGCCTTTGCCGCGCTAAAAAATGCACGAGCGCACACCAGGATGCGTTCCTGGTTTCTCTAGTTTTCTGTGTTGGCCGCGCTAAAAAATACGCGCCCGAGCACTATGGCGCGCATGTCCCGTAAAATTTTCAGTCTCTTTAGTGCATTTTTAGTTTTTTTTCTTTTTTTTAAATTATTATCCTTAGGACTAAATTACCCCCCCCCCCTCCCCCCAATACCTTGTCCCCCATCTCTGAACTACCCCAAATTAAAATAACGAAATCCCCCATCCCTAAACCCTTCGTCCCTCCCCACAGTCAACCAAAAAAACAAATAGACTTCCCCAGCCTCCTTTCTACAACAATCAAACATCCCCCATACCAACAATTCACCCACTTATCTTCTTCCCACTCTCCCTCACTGTAGGTACGAAACCTAATTTCTTTGTCTCTCTTTTTCATCTCTTTTTCTATTTTTAATTTTTTCAGATTTTGTTGTATGCAAATACCTTAGTTGTACTAGTTGTATTTATCTTTTATGTAGAGATTTTGGTACCATATTTTGTGGTGTTAGTAGATGATGGGTGTGGGGTGGAATCCCCATTTATTTGGATGTTAGAGAGTATATGCAGGTGTGTCTTGTTCTAATATGCTTAACAGGAGTTGTGAAGGCCTAATGTACATAAGTTATTCGTGGAAAGGCCCCAATGAACGTAGGTATGTAATTTGTGACCCCCGGTGCGTGTGAAGTCTGAGTAACCGTATTGCGTCAAAAATTTTTGTTGGGCTGTGCTAATATGTTAACGTTTTACAGGTATCATGACTCCCTCCTGAAAATGACATGCCACAAGGGCCTCATCGAGCAGCAAGGATGGATCCCCTAGGTCAAGAGTGGCTGCACCTGCATGTCCCTTTGATGCTACAAAATTTGTATCAGCTAATGCTCATGCCCAATTTGAGGAAAAGGCTCGTAAGATTCCAATTTCGGAGAGAGGTGTTGACATTAGAAGGCTTCAACGATTCTACCCTCATATTTACAAGGAGGTGATGAGGCGGGGATTGCAGACATTCCTCAATGAGTCTAGTGAGGGTAATGCCATGGTTGTGAGGGAGTTCTATGACAATATGCATAAGCATAATAACAGGATAGTCAGGGTGCAACGATGAGCGGTGAATGCTTCGGTAGAGGTGATTCAGACTTCTTACTAGCTGCCTTCACCCCCTATTGGGTATGATGACTTTTATGAAAATGGCCGCAACCCAACGACTAAAAATGGGTGAGATGCTTTGAGACTATTTGTGCCCTAGGCAAATAAGTGGCCTGGATGGACTATGGGTAGAAGTTCCATTCCTCAGCACTCACCTATGAAGCAAAGTGTTGCTTGCACCTCATAAACAACCGCCTAATCACATCGCACAATACAACGGAGGTCAATGGACACCGAGCTACTCTAATCTGGTGCTTTGTAAATGGTCACGACTTTGTTTTGGCTAATGGTATGTATGAGGAGATGTTCGTTCGCAACCAAGTAAAGAGGCATGGGTTCTTTTTCCCTTCTTTAGTTACTCAGCTATACAGGGATGCCCATGTCCAAGAAAATATAGTTGTGGATGGGTTGGTCAAAAGGAAGGCAAGTTCCGTGCGGATAAACTGATAACGGGAAAGGAGCCAGTGATGGTAGAGGCCATAGCACCGGGCAGCTCTGATGATGAGGAGGACGATGAGAAGGATGATGAGAAGAACATAGAAGACCCACCATACGCCCAGGAGCACAATGTGGCAGCTGCATGCCCTTCTGAGACTGCGACATCTTCAGGAGCTGCCCGGGTGTGTCGATTTACTGCTATGGAGAAGGAGATGGCTGGTCTGTGGACCTCCCTGACTGATTTGGGAACCCGTGTGGACGCGATAGCTAACCGACAACCAAAGTTGGAGAATAAGTTTATGGGTTGGCTGCGAGCTTTGGGTCGTGCGTGCAACGTGAACCCCGACACAGTCTCCAACTAGGAGTGACGCTTTACGGAAGTTCCGTTACCTCACTGCTCTTTCAAATTTTTAGATATGGGGACATGTCTGCATTATAAGGGTGGGGTGGGGATTAGTTCATTGTATGTTGTATGTATATGTATCGATTTATTGTTGGTTTTGTTTTTCTTTGTTTCATTTTAACTTGGTAGTTTTGATGATATGGAGTAGGAATTATTTGGTTATTTTGATAAATGTCTAGGCCCGACGACGGATCCCTTTCGATGGGGTTCTTGAGGGACTGAGTCGAGAAAAAAAACTGAAATATTGTAGGCTCTTCCTAATGACGGATCCTATAGATAATTTTCTCGAGGGAAGGTAGTCTAAAGAAAACACCAAAAAGATTTTTTATTTGTTTTTCTTTATCAGTGTAGCAACTCGCACTTTGTTTTTCTTTAAGCCACAGTTCTTTTCCATATGTTTAACTTGAACCGCGTACAGGTAGTATTTTTATTTCTTTGTTTTTCTTTTTTGATCTGTAGATTAGGTTAATGGGCTATGAGCTAGAGAACCAAAAGAGAACCCATAGCGTTGACACACTTGAATACAATAGATCCTGGAGTGTAATGCTTAGTCCTAATGGTTGAATCTCAGTGAAAGTGCCTTAATTTATATGTTTGATACTGAATTGAATGCTTGTAACAGGGCGTCTTGATGAGCTGATCTTAATGAGTCATATGCCATAGGCGGTGAGTGATTGTGTAGTCCGTTTATGGTATTTGTGTCTAGAACTTGCCCGGTATGTGAGTTTCAAGCGAAAGTTTAGGTGATGCTCGGTTTGAAAAATGATGTTAGGTTTTCTTTGACCTTTTTGATCTTAATTGCTTATCACAAATAAAATTTATCCTTAGCTAAATCTTTTGAGTCTATAGACTTTTTCTTGGCACCCACATTACAAGCCCATACTCTTTTGTTCTTAATTGATCTTATTTTGATCCTTTTACCTCTTAAAGCACTTTAATGGTGAGATGAGCACTAAAATAAGTAAGAATGAACTAAGTGAGGGGTGGCTTTTTAGTGGAAACAATAGAAGGAAGAAAGGTTCACTTGTTTCACAAAATATTACACCACTAGCGGAAGGTTAAAAGAAAAAGATTAATAAACTGGAAAAAAGAAGCGAAAAAAGAGATGAATACATTCTGTCTTATTCCAGGTAGTGGGTATGAATTAATATAGTTCTTAAACAAGAAGGGAACATTTTTGGGGTGATATTGTTTGTGAAAGTGAGTGGGTTGAAAAATTTGCCCTTAAAAGTGATTATGTGTTAAAGTGCTTAGGAGGGTTAGTCACTATTCCAAAAGATATCCTACCCGTCCTTTAGCCCACATTATAACCATAAAAAGTCCTAATTGATTTTAGATCGAGCGAGCCTACATTAGTGGATATTTACTTTAAGGTCAAGCTTATGATACCATTTGCATTGCATGTGACTTATTTATGAGGGTGAGTGATTTCTTTGATATATGTGAGTACATGACTCAAATGTGTAGATTGATTTGAATTTTCGTTGATTTGATTGTGAGGGCTGATTCATGATGTGAAAGCAGTCTTGACTTCTGTGTAGAGTACTTTGAGGAAGTGTGAATATTGCATGGCACTTGAGAGTTGACATTTGAGGTTGGGATTTCTCACTGCTAGGCGTAATGTATCTACATTGTTCTAGGTGTAATGTATTAGGGGAAATGGTTGAGTAAAGGAATCTCTACAGAGTATAGTTTGATTGCTCGAGGACTAGCAATGCATTAAGCGTGGGATGTTGATAATAGGCAAAATCTAGGTGATTTAGGTGATTTAGCTATTGTTTATGCTTCCACATGCTTATATTCCAATCTCATATTATGATTAATTGATGAAGTATGGGTTCTAATTGTGAATTGTATGTATTTCAGGTTATGGAGCATATGTTATGCAAGAGAACATTTTTGGAGCAATAAATACCCCTCGGGGTTGAGTATAGTTTAAGACAAGGAAAAAATTAAGAAAATTGGACAACTGGGCTAGCGCGCCCGCGCTAATTTAGCGCCTCCAAGATAGAACACTCAGTAAACTAGCACGGCCAGATGCACGCCCAGGTGCCTGACCGCGCTAGTCCAAAATTCGGGAATGTTTTGTTAGGGGAAAAAGTGGAAATCTTGAGGAAACTTCACTTATCCAATATAAATTCAAGCTCGCCCAAGGAAGTTTTATCAAGGTTTTCATAGGCTGAAGCAAGAAATATAGAGGTAAGAGGCAAGGAGGGATTTGGATCATCAAGTTCTTCTTTTTTTTCTCTTTGTTCTTGAACATTGTGATTAAATTGAATCTATTTGTGATGAACACTAGTATGAGTGGCTAAAACCCATTGTTCTAGGGTCATTTGTAAAACATGAATGTTGTTGTTTGAGGTCTAATTTGACAAAGTTGGTTTATCATATTGTGTTGTTTATTTAATTATGCTTTTAATCATTTTGTTGAGTAGCTAGCAGAGATATACTATCTACGAATCTAGAGTTGAACTCAAAAGTGGGAACTTTAGGTTGAATATAGAATTTAATAGAGCAAGTTCTTAAACCCGGGCCTCGAGGAAGGGATTCTCAATTGGGATAAACATATACCCAATTGCCTTGCTTGGTTGAAATACATGAATTGTAAATGTGTTCTTGTTAATATTAATTCCATAGACATACATGCATTGAGTTAACTTGAATAGGCGAGTAAGAACTAGATAGATTCTTATGAGTAACATAAACACTGTCAATCAATAACCTAGATAAATCGATTAGTCATTTTAAGACAAAAACACAACAAGATTTTAACTAGCCTGTGACCCTGCAATATCCTCTCCTAGTGTTTGTTACTCGAAACTGCTATTCATTTGGTTAATTACTCTAGTTAGATTATTTCTTGATCATTTAGATAGTAAAACAAGTACATCTTTATTTTGTGAAAAATCTCTTAGATAGATAAATTGTTTGAATCAGTCAATGGTTGATCACAAGTCTTCCTAGGAACGATACTCTACTCACTACTCTATTACTTAACGATCACTTGCACCTGCGTAGGTGCTTTTGGTCGCAACACTCTCAGAACAGTATCAGCCCCTCAGGCTCACTCTCAAAACTCTATCAGCCCCTTGGGCTCACTCTCAGATCACAATGGGTACCCGTGATCACTATGGGTATGCAGACTCCGGAGGGGCCCCTTACGGCCCAAGTGCTATGTCAAGCCACTTTGTGGAATCATCACTCGGCACTCGGCCTCACATCACTCAAGCCACCTCGTGGCGTATAAATGTATCTCAGGCCCTCGGCCTCATATCACTCAGTATATCCTCACATATGGCCCTCGACCGCGCCCAGTCTGAAAATCATCACAAGCCCCTCGGGCATTAGTAAAATGGTAGTTCTTAGCCTAAAACATCATTTAGAAATATCATTTAAGTTTCAAATCTGAGTAAAAGTGGCTAAGTTTGTAAAACAGTAGATATCAACAGGGCTGAGTTCAAGCAATATGTCAAATAGTATGGAGATAGTGATAAAAAATCCCCAAAGGGTTCAAATAATTGGCACGAAGACCAAATATGGCAATCAACGCAAATCATGGTGATAACAAATAAGTTTCAGTCAAATACACGGTAAAATCATCAATCGGAAAGACCAAGTGACAATCCCCAGTAGTAAAAGACCCCATGCTCATCATCCACTGCACGTCTAACCTTAATATAGCACTACGATATGCAATCCGGAGTTTCAACACCTCAGGACATCATTTACAATCATTGCTCATCTTGAACCGGCAAAACCTTTAGCTCTCGACGCCTTTTCCCCTCGAATCGGCCTCCACGCATGTCGAATCTATCCAAAATCAGAACGAATATGTCACAATATGGTAAGGCACAAAGCCCAAGTAAAAACAATCGAAAAATATCAAAAATTCCGAAATTAGTAAAACCCGAGCCCCAGACCCACTTCTCAAAACTCATAAATGTTTATATTATTACAATCCTCGTCTTCCCCGAGTTCATATATATCAAGAATGCTGCAATTGCACCTCAACCCTTTCGTTAACCCCCCGAAATCATCGTGAGGCCCCCGAGACCTCAACCAGAAGCACAAACATTACCCAATAGCTTATTCAAATTTTTTCCAGTCATAAAAACACCTCAAACAACGTCAACTTACTAAGAACTCATCAAATTAAGGCCTAGCTTTTTTCTAAAACTTCCGAAACACGTTTTCAATCAAAAACCTTACCAAACCACATTCGAATAACGTGAAATTTTGCACACACATCCCAAATGGTATAACGGAGCTACTGCAACTCGCAGAATTCCATTCCTACCTCTGGATAAAAATCTCACCAACAGACCGGAAATCACAAAAATCTCAACTTCGCCAATTGAAGCCAAATTCTACTCTTGACCTCCAAAACCCGTTCCGATCACACTCCTATGTCATAAATCACCCAACGGAGCTAACCAAATCACAAAAATTATTTTTCCGAGCTCATATATAAGTCAAATCTTGGTCAAACCTTTTCAATTTCAAGCCAAAACTAAGAATTGTTCTTTCAAATTTATTCCGATTTCGGAGAAAACCAAAACCAACAATATACATCCATCATAATACATCATATGGGCTAATTCATACTCGATATTGGAGATTAAAGTGCAAAATCTCAAAACAACCGGTCGGGTCATTATATCCTCCCCCACTTAAACACACGTTCGTCCTCGAACATACCCAGAGTTGTTCTAAAAGCCAACCAATAGCTGAATGACTTTACCATGCATATACCTGGGGGTTATCCCATATCACCTTATATCATATTCATTCGATAACACATTGCAACAGAAATTGAACAATCCAATCAGTCCCATAAGCCATGGAACCACATTTTCACTTCTGAAACCATCGATACGATCAAAACATCGCACCTATACTCTGAATAGACCCAAAATAGCGGTAGTAGCCCGTGCTTGCAAACTCGAACACTCACAGCGATAACTTCTATTCACAGTGGCTGCCTACAAGAACTAAATACCGGTAGAAAACCTCTTGTCTGTTAAAGTCTCATTCCAACACTTTCATATATTGCCAAATGAAACATGCAATAGACCATAACCATTTCTCTTATCAACCATTCATGAAATCGCTTCTCCTCTGGCAAATACCATAGCAAATTTTCAAGCCGAACTCGATATTACCCTTTAAACATATTGAAATTGAATCTTTTCGTATTCATTAATGATACCAACAATATATTCTAATCCAACACACCACTCTGGAGATATGGAACATCAATATAAGCCTATGCCACATTGATCATTTTGATCAATGGCCAGGATCGTTCGTTGCCTTTTTGATTCCCATACCTGAACCTAATCCCCTCATTTCATTTAGTTTGACACCTTTGAGTACTCTACTCTCTCAAAACACCCTCGAAGGTTCCTGAAACCTCCCACCCGTTTTCAACTGCAACTTCACCCGAATCCATGGCTTTTCATGCCATGGATGGCCTGTACTCACCTCCCTTCACCCTTAAACCTGGAGTGATCGAATTTAGAAGTCTGACCTTAACGATGTCCGTTCAGATCTTTTTAGATCCATGGTTCTATGGACTCTCCGACCTTGCTCTGGCGTATCCGAGCATCATGAGCCTATTTCTGACCTCTCAGACTCAAGATCAGACCTACTTCTAAGCCTTTCTTATTTTTAGTGTTTCTCCGGAACCCTATGCTATTCAAGGTTTTTCTCAATTTATTTTCTTAGATCTATTCTACATCTGTATTTTACTGGATTTTTAAAATATTTTCCTCAATCATTTTTTCTTTCATAAGTTGCTTCCCTTCGTTTTAGGGTTTCTGAAAGGGTTTCAAAATGTCTTTCTGATTCTTCCTTTTACTCTTCTTTATTTGTATTTGCCTATACTATGTTCTACCACGCATGTGTTGTTCCTTTGCTTACTTTCTACTATACATGATTCTTATGTACTTTGTATTCTACTGTACCTCTAGACTAGGCTTGCATGTCAATATTTGTTATGTTTTCCTATATGTTTTTTGCTATACTTTTCAGTATTCTTCTACTCTATGTGTTTCCTACTGAGTTATTAAGTTTTGTTTGTTTTACTGGACTTTTTTCGAGTTCTTTCTAATTTCATCTACTGTTTCTTATGTTCACATCACCCTTTTTCTCCTCTGGACTTACTTAAGTTCCGATATTTTCTTAAAACATGTTCTCTATGCTTTAAATTAGCTTTTCCACTCTATTACTTCAAGCTTGCTATCGTATCTGTGTTTTTCCTCATGAGACTCTAAAAGAGAACTGTGAGCTTGATTCAATTGATTGGCCTTCTCGTCTCTGTATTCTACTCGAGTTGGAAACCCTAGTATTTATGCTCTTTTGGCAAGTTTGATTTTGTGGTTAGACTAGCGTTCTACTTTGGAACCTTAGACTCTCAGACTCATTCTAAGTCTATGAACTGATCTTGAACCTCTTTGCTTATGACTCTGAACCTTTCTATGCTAGTCTTTTCTGATTAGCATGACAACTCTTTCTTGTTTGACATGTCTGTATGCTTTATATATGAGGAATTCATTCTTCAAAAAAGGTTTTGAGAACTCAGGATTGGATTCAGAATCACTTTAAGTTTGATTGATTGCTATCGATTTTCCTTAAGTAAAACCTTTCCTCACTTTTCCTGACTTGGTTCATTCGAACAAAGCCTGCAATCTGTATTTTACTAGCTGTTTGATTGATTCCCTTTCCATATTCTCACAAAACGTGTAGCACTAGACTTTTGCCTTAAATAAACTTATGTATATTTACCCTTCATGTGCTACTTTAGAAAAGGTTTTGATCAAACTCTTTGCTTAATTTTCTTTTACCCGTTTGAAATCAGAATCCCTTAATTAAAAGGAGACGTTATGTAATCACTTGCAAAACTATTTTCTTACCTTTCTTACTTGCTTTCTACACTATAAAATGGCACGTCCCTTCTGCACTTTGATTCACTTCCAATTCAATACTTTTACACAGGGACACATTAAGTTCAATACTCTAACACACATTACTTACTTCACAACCTTCAATTTCAGTATTCCGCTGTCTTCTGAGATCTTTTGAGTGATTGCTTGCAATTTGATTTAACAAGACTACTGTTTTACTTTATTGTTTTCCTGAAAGCGATATGTTCTAGTTTATGTTTCAGTCATAACCCAATGTGTTTAGTTTACCGTTTTTACCATCCTGTCTACTCTGTTGTCTATGCTTAATGTTAAATATGTCTGCTATTCTTTTTGCTTCTTTTTTTTTCGCTGTGAATCCCTATAACTTTATTCCCTTCTATGTGTTTGAGTTAAAGCTTAGGCATGGCAACATCCAAGCTGTTGCTCATGTCTACACTTGAAACTTAACGCATCCTAACTCCCAAACAATGTGCATAGCAGTTTGGCTGGGGTGTGCTAGCACTTCCAATTGCTGGGTATGACCACCAGCCTGTCTTGGCTATCCCCTAAATCTGCTTGTGCACGTACACTCTCTCATAGATTATAAGTTCTACCCCCCTCCTATAAGCCTTGCCTTGGGACCTTGAGCTCCCTCGGAACTTGGACATTTGAGGTTGGCCCTTCCACACTGCACTATAATCAATTCTATAATGTATTTAGGTATAAGTGTCGATGCCCCCTTTTTCTAAGGGTCGAAATCGGGTATATGACATTGGGATGACAAATCTATTCCCTTTCTAGTATTGGGTATTTGGAATTGGTGAGTCTCCACCTAATATTTATAGTGCATTAGGACACTTTTAAGAAAGATCTGATATGAAGAAACCAGAGATTAGGATAAGGGCTAGAAATTATCTCGAGGGGAAGGTGTTAGGAACCACTCGAGATCCACTAGTGTGATTCCCTGCCATGCTACAATTGTGATTTTGAATAAAAAGTAAGCAAGTAGAAGTTTCAAGTAGAAGAAATTTTCACATAATATTACAGGAAAATTGAGAATTTGAAGATAGTAAAGGAAAATAGGATTTTTAGGGAGATAGTTTAAACAACTTTGGAGAAAGGTAAACAAGTGAAAGAAAAGGGTTCCTAGGTTTGTAAACAATATGGATCACATCATTGGAATATCAAGCAATCACTCCTCCGAAGAAGGGTCGCACGTGATATTAGCGCATCGGTCATCATATCTATATTCTACCCTTCCCGCCCAGTTAAGGTATTAATATTCGGAATGGTATCATTACTTATTACATGCTAGTACCCGTACCAATCCTATCAGTACCGGAGGCATTAAGGACTACTAATCCTAAAGGGGAAAGGAGTTTGGGTATTTTGAGGATTTTCAAAGGATAAAATTCTAAAGCGTCATTTAAAACATATAATGCAAGTATTGGTAGGCAGGTAAACAACTATGGCACAGATAAGCCTCTTTAATTCAAGAAAAATCAAATAATTTAGCAGGTCGTACACATACATGTTTGGCCTAGATTAAAATTAATGCGTTGAGTGGACTGATTCAACACATATTTTTAGACAATAGGTCCGTATTAGGTTTGCTTAGATGCAGTTGTCAAAGACTGACCCAATTGATTCATTTACCTAACATTTTGGCTATGCATTAAACTGTCCTATAGGCATGGTATCTACTAGTTTCAGAAAGAAACTGATTGCAGAAAAAGGTTGCCAGTTTTAATAGAACAAACTAGTTTTTCAGTTGGTATCGCTTAAACGAAGTGAGGCAGTTCAGAATCAGCATTTCCTATAGGCATGATTTATAAGCGTTTATTGATTTTAGACACCTTTTACAAACGTTAGAAAGGGTATAGAATCCTATGAGCATGGTATCTATAGTGTATCTTGTTATTATTATTAAACATATAGACTGTTTGCCTAATGACATGTATACATGCAGAAGTGCATAAAACTTATAGGCATGATTTCTATATACAAAAATGCAGAAGACTTATAGGCATGATTATCTATATGAAGATGCGAAAAACATGGTGAAAGTGCAGAAATATAAAGACAATCCCTATAGGTAGGATATCTATCCTTATGCATATAAAGTAACCCCCTCCTGCCCCATAAGTTTTACAAATTATTACCGACTAATTGAATCAGACTGGAAATGAAAATTACATCAGAAATTTAGGCTTCATTCAAGTAGCCTAATTAAGACTTAATATCTAACAACATGAGATGAACGAAATTTTTAGGATCAAGATTTCTAAGGCTTCTCACTTATCCGGAGTGCATCAAAGTTCCAAGGGAATTTCAAGAACCCCAGGCAATGTTTACACCCATACATCAATAATAGAACATAATGAAGGTGAAGTGTGTGGAAGGGCCAGCCCTCAGGTGTCCAAGTTCAGAGGGATAATATGGATCCCAAGGCAAGGCTCAGAAGAAGGGGGAGGGGAGGGGAACAGAACATAGATTCTAGGAACAAATGTAAGTGCAGTAGGGGGAATTAGGGGATGCCAAGGTAGGCTAGTGGTCATGCCCAGCAACATGGAGTGCTGGCACACCCCTGACCAGCGTGTTAGCAAAACATTGGAGAGTTAGGACCTATCTAAGGTCAAACCATGGTTTGGGCAGCAATTAGAATACTATCAGGCCAAAGTTTTAACTCACCACACATAGTAAGGGAAATGGGATGGGATTGAAAGAGCTTAGGACCCAAAGGCTCTAGTTCATATGCATGGACAATAACTTTAGATATATCCATGTTTTTGAACAATAGCTCCAAATACATATGGTGATATGGGGATGGGATTCATTACAAGTGAGCAATATGTAAGCACATTGCACAAAGATTAAATACCTCAGGCATTAAAGTAAACATGGACATAAGAAGTGGTAAGTAAACACATTGGAGTTGGTGCTGAAATCAAAACTAAGACATATCAATTTCAAAATGAGACAAGCAGTAAAAAGCAGAGGTCTTGCAAAGAAGCCAAAGGACACACAACAAAGGAAAATATTTTTTGTGTGTGAGTTCAGAAAGACTCGAGCGTTGATTGTGCTATTAAGAAAGGAGAAGTTATTTAAAGTTTTTGAAAATGAGTGAAAGAGAGGAAATAAATTTCAAACATAGAAACAATCCCATTCAGAATCAATTATACGAGTGATTGTTATGAGCTTGTATAGAAGGACCAATTGCAAGCATGGTGGTTTTGATAAACCAATTGCTGAGGCGTTCTCCTAAGCTCACAGCTTGTATAGAAGGGCCTTCCTCCCCTTCCTCCTCGAAAATAACAAAATAGTCCATATCATCTTCCTCTAGAAAGAGATTCTTAATTACTACAAATGCTTCATCATCTTCTGACCCATATAGTATCTGTCGGTTGGAAAGTCTGCTCCAAACGGGGTATAGGATGCTCCAGCGGATAGTACGGTCCATTCCATGGTTGCGACTAGTCATCAAACTCTTTCCAAGTGTATTCATACCCCAAACCAAAAGTAGTACCATGTTTCTTCAGCTTGATGGGTTTGGTGATTCCCTGGAGGTTGTTGCCAAGTCCTTTCCCAGGCTCATATCCGCACCAATTCAGAGTGCTCTCAATCTTGTCATCCTACCATTTATCTTTATCCACAGCTTTGATCCGCTCAATGTGATGGTAGGTTTCTAAAATTACAAGAGGGGGTTGAAATGTGACTAATTTAAACTTAATCACAAATAAGTCGACTTAAAACTTTATTAGTTGACTTAATATGATAGTGTACCAGACGAGAATATTTAAATATAAGCATGCTGAAAGTAAATGCAGAAATATAATGACACCCAGAATATTTATACTGGTTCAGATTCAATGTGAATCCTAATCCATTCCCCTTGGGTTGCAAGGGATTTCTCTCCACATCAATAACTTTCTTTCGAGTACAAAAGTGATGTTTGTCGCACAGTCTTCTTTCGCTCATTTGATACAATGCCTCACAAATTGAGAACTCTCTTTCTATTTCTAACTTATTACACGGTGAATCTAACTAGACTACTATGCTTGTTGCAGTAAAAAGAAGAGGGTTGTTTGGTGTGATTAAAGTATATCGATGGTACAAAGCACTATGGAATTTTATACAGCAAGGTTATGCTGGAGGTTTGTCAACGCAAGGAATTTGATCATTGGAAAGTTTTGATTCTTTCCAAGAATAATGAACTGGTCGTTGCCTTGATGAAGATCTCTTTCCTTTTGCTGGAGATACAACTGACGGAGATGGCGGGCCTTCCAGTCTTCCAATCCGGCTGGATATGATTTCCCAAAAATCATGGGAGAATTCTTGATTTGCTGATGGGATGCTGATTTTTTCCTTGTGCGCCAACGGCCTCCTTTAAGGAAGATTTCCTTCCTTATTTGATACTTCAATCTCGCTTCCTTTATTGAACGTAGTGGCAACTTACCTTTTAGCTTTGCTTCATTAGTTTCATCGGTTCCGCTTCCTTCCTTGTGTACCTGCACATGTATATTAATTTCATCATTAAAATCTAATCTAACAATCCCCCCCTTTTTGATAATGGCAAAATTAATATACTAGAGTAAACAACAGTTGACTTCCCTGTTTATATTCAGTTGGATTGCTCCCCCTCAATTTATAGTCAATCGGACTTGATCTCCTCTATTTATGTGCAATCAATGTGTTCGCCCCCTCATTAGGTGCTGTCGATTGGGACCAGTAAAGGATTATCTAACAGACAAACGAAACTTTTCAAATAGTCGTGTAAGTCAATTGAACCATATGTGGTCAGTTTGGTCAACTTTTCCTGTGTAGATAATAGTACATATAATAACTATGCCATAGCATAGTCACATATGTACCTCCTACATAGCAAATATAGCATAAAGATTGCATATATTTCTCCCCTTTTTTGACATCAACAAAAGAGAGAGCAACAGCAAAACAAAATCCATCCACGGGCAAAGCACAATCACAACCAAAAAGTTAAAAACATCACAAAATTGTCTGAAAGCCACAATCATTCACGACGCAGAAAGTAAGTATGAGTGTTGCAGATATCCTCCTTTATCTGGTCAAGGCTGGTGTTGGCAGCAACATGCATTCCATCCAACCTGTCTGCACCTCTTTAAACGCCTTGACTGCATTCTCTCTTACCCTTTGCACAACCACCCTGATTTTTGAGACATCAAACCCTGTTTCCTTTGAGATAGCATGAATGGCATCCAAAGTCGACTTGATGTCAGAGAGATGAGACTCAACAGAACGCAGCTTGTCACTGAGATCTTAGGGAATAGACGGAGGTGGAGCAACATAAGACGGCTTGATTTTCTCAAGAGTGCGTTTGGCTGCACTTTCTCCCTTATTGACCCAGACCCCTTTTATAGACACATATCCCATGCTACAGAAGGCCCTGGAGTTGTAGCATTTTGACACAGGAACAAAGGGGTAGTCTGAAAGTGAAATTTGGTGTGCTTCCAGAATGTGGGTGATGGCCATACCATACGGACGGCTTGTGGGATCTTCAACACTCTCAATAATGAAGTTGATAACCCAGGAGGACATATTGATTTTGAGTTTGGAGATAAGACAGTAGACGAAGAAGGTGTCCCTTTAAGAGAGTGTTGAAAAGGAGCCGGTTCTGTGAAGGAGAGTGGTTGCAACAATGTGAGCAATAACCCTAGTTTCAAAGCTGACATCACTGGGTCCTAATTGATGGGGATGGTTTTCAGAGGGGTTTTCTATAATGATGTGGTTGGCCTGATCAAATGAGATTTCGAAATCTTCAGGCCACACATTTTCAAATACCCTTAGAAAGCCAGAACAGCGGCAAAGAAAGAGGGAATCAAATAGGTTATAGTCTAGAATAATGAGTTTTCCAAGGACAAGTGTTTCGAGCCAATCAGACTTGCTAGAGTGAAGGTTGGCATAGAAAATACGGACTAGAGGTTCATACACTTTAGGCGAAGAGATAGAGAAAAATTTGTCCCACCCCTGATAAACAAAAAGTTCCTTTACCTTACATTTGAGGGAGTCCGTACCATCTAGATTTACAAAACGACCATGGGCTATGGGCTTGGCTTTAAGGGAAATAAAGAAATCCCTGTTTGGGGTTTCCCAGAAATTGAGGTCAGATTCGAGAGAAGCAGAGAAATCAAACTTGGTTTTCTAGGGAGAGGAGATAGGGGCTTCATCCATAGGTCATTTACCAGCGGCTTTTTTACCAAGAAGCAGAGAGTGCTCAGAATATGCACCTTGAGAAGAGACATACTCCTCAGACCTGTCGGACCCTAGGTCTACTTGCTCAGGAGGAACGGAGGCAGGTTTTGTTTTGAAAAGGGTGCTCTTTCTTATGGAAGCAGAGGGATTTTTGGGAGTCTTGGCCATGGAGGAGAGGAGGGTTTCGGAACAGGGAGAGTAAGGGTTTGGTGTAAAGGATGAAAAGGAAGGGGATGACAAGGACTAAGAGAAGGGATTTAACGGTTGAGTGGAAAAGGTGTCAGTTGGACTGATGCGGTGATTGACTTTCCACCTTCGATGCAACTGATGTGAATTCAGAAACAAAAAAGAGGGGGAAAGAATGAAAACATAATTAATGAACTGAGCATGAAGACAATAACGACAAGTTTAGTAAAAAGACTATACTTTGACCATAAGAGTTATATGAACGACAAATAATTCCAAGCAGTTTCCTTAGAGCAAAAAATCTTTCCTCCAATAAAGGTTTAGTAAAAATATCGGCTAATTGAGCCACAGTTCCAACAAAGGTTAACTATATATCACCCTTAAGAACATGGTCTCTAATAAATGATTATTAATATCTATATGTGAGCCCTAGAGTGATGCACATGATTTTTGGAAAGAAAAATAGCACTGAAATTATCACAAAAAATTTGTATATGTCTGAAAGAAAGATCATAATAACCTAGTTGATGTGACATCCAAAGAAATTGTGCACAACATTGTCCAACAGCAATATACTCAGCTTGAATAGTCGACAATGCAACTGATAATTGCTTTTCACTGTTCCAGGAAATTAGAGATTTTCCTAGCAGTTGACATGTGCCACTTGTGTTTTTCCTATCTTCTTTGTCACCTGCTAAATCTGCATATGAGTAACCTTCCAATTTAAATGAATAAGATCGAGGATACCATAAACCATAAGATATTGTCCCGATAAGGTATTGAATAATTCTTTTTACAGTAGTTAGATGCGACTCCTTAGGAGCCGACTGGAACCTGGTACATTTGCATACACTGAACATAATATCCGGTCGACTTGCGGTCAGATATTGAATTGACCCAATCATTCATCTGTATTTAGTTTCATCAACTAGAGTACCCTGTTCGTCCTTATCTAAGTTTGTAGCGGGACTCATAGGAGTTCCAATGGATTTTGCATTACTCATACCAAATTTTTGAATCATCTCATTGGTAGATTTAGATTGACAGATAAAGTTTCCTTCTTCAGATTGATGAGTTTGAAGACCAAAGAAGAAGGTGAACTCCCCCATCATGCTCATCTCAAATTTGTTTTGCATGAGATTTCCAAATTCCTTACACATAAGAAGGTTAGCACTACCAAAGAAAATATCATCAACATAAATTTGAATTATAAGGTTACATTCGGATGACCTTTTTATAAATAACGCAGTATCAATTTTACCTCTGGCGAATCCATGTTCTATAAGAAATGTACTTAGCCTTTCGTACCAAGCACGTGGAGCCTGTTTCAATCCATATAAAGCACAGTAGGTGTTGTGAATTTCCTCCCATGTTGTATGGGGATATTTCATAAGGCGACTTAAGAGATTTTTGGTCGCGCTTGAACCGTCTCTGTTCAACCCGTTTTGGAAAGCTGCGACTTCCATACCTTCCGATACATTCGGTAGGCTCATCCTTACCTTGTTGAACCTTGCTGGGAAGTCCCTGAGTCCTTCTCATATGGTTTGCCTGATGGCAAAAATATCGTTAACTCTGGCTTATGCTTTCTTTGCTCATGCATGGGCGGTGACGAACTTATCCGTCATTTCCTCGAACGTTGATATCGTTCTAGCTGGTAGCTAAGAATACCATGTTAGAGCCCATCCCGTCAACGTCTCGCCAAACTTCTTCAGCAAAACGGATGGTACTTGTTCTTTTGATAAATCGTTTTCACAGTAGTTACATTATGGATCATATGATCCTCGGGATATGTGGTCCCGTCATATATCCTTAAGTAAGGTGCAATCTTGAAGGTTTTCGAGATGGGGTGATAGGCTGCTTCTTCGGTATATGGTTGTTCAACGAACTTTCTCACGTCGCGCTTTGGCAGCAACTTAGGAGCACCGGGAATTTTGTTCCTTTATTTGGTCACGAAGTGCCCTGTTCTCATTCTCCATTTCTTCCATCTTCTTGAGAATGACTGCAAGTGTACTTTCGCTGGTGGTGGCTTCGGTGTGGGCGTTGTTTGTTCTCGCAACAACAGGTTCATCGGTTGTTGTGGTGATATCTTTCGCTGATGAGTTTCTCATGTTTCTTTGAGGTGGCTTTTCGAGTAAGCTACCTAGGGTGTTCATTAACCATTCCTATAGTAGCCTCTTGACCACTGGGGGTGGCGTTTCTTTGACCGTAGAGGTTGATGCCCCTTTTTTTGTGCAAGATTGTCAGGTCGTCATATGGGGACGGTGAGATCTCTCCACCCAGTGTAATGCTAGGGGTTGTGTTCAAAATACCCTTCTCGTTGGCCTCGTTGAGGGGGCCCATGAGGTTGGTTGTAATGCCTACTGTTGCTTTTATTCTCGCATTATTTTCTGCCATCTTTTGCTTCTGCGTGGTATATGGGATGGTGGTTGATTGTTCTCTAGGTGCAAAACTATGATTTTGATTCTCGAAATGCCCACAGACGGCACCAAATTGTTTGGCTTAAAAGTTGTCAATATACTTTATGCAATAAGCAATCAAAATAAAATAAAGGTAAATTGTAATCAAATATAATATAACCTAGAGACAAATAATATTGACCTAGTAGATCTGATGATATTGGGAGAATGGTTTCTTAAAGAGAGAGAGAGAGGTAGTATCCAAGAATAATAATGCCCCCTTTTACGGAGTTAGGGTCTCCTTTTATAAAGTAAGAGTCCCTACTCAAAATAATAAAATTAGTACAAAAATAGATAACATTCCCTTAGTCGGGACGCCGAATTCAAACGGCATCGTTCCTATCCTCACACCTAACTCGGCATACATTCATTGGTCGTACCCACTAATGTAAAGACGTCGGTCGAATTCGACCCCATACATGTAGAAAACAGTTTTTTTGTTTGTTTTGAGTAATTTCTTTTTTATAAGCTCATAAAATTTGAGGCAGGAAAGTCCAATCCAAACATTTATTTTGACAAACTTATTTCTCAAATGGTTGATCGAACAGCAAACTAAGTTTTATCACTATAAAATGTTCGCTTTCTCAAAAAATAACATGGCTAAAAAACCTGATGAATGTCACCAGAAAGCCACATAAGCTAGCCACATAACAAAACTGCGATGTTACCTTCCATGAACCATTTGGCTGTTGCAACTTTACGTGATAATTAAGATTGAACCAAAGTATAACTAGCCGAAGTTTATTCATGAAACATTTGTTGCACACAACTCTTCGTATTTTCCCCTAAGCAAGCAGAGTCTGGACTTGGAATTCTGAAATATGTTTCATTTTGGACAGGTGCTTTCATTGCTAGATACGGGTTTCAAAACTAGTCAAAAGGCCATCCTTTTGTTTGGGGCTAGGTTCTAACCCGCACATCACTGCGCTCTTATCCTAGACCAAAGCCCGGGGGGCTAAATAGTCAATAATCTATACACCACATAATCAAATATATAATGAACAGTCGCTCCTTTGAAAAATTCAACTAGAAGAGAAACCTATCACAAAAATAGCCTCGAGAAAGGTCCATAATCATCAAAACCACTACAGTAGGTGGGAAAAAGGAAGCTTAACAAGTTTGTTATGATGGTAAAAAGCTCTTGATAAGATGCCCTCCCGTTTCTAATCTGTTCAGTCAACACAAGAGCAAAGTCACGGCACAAAGCTGTTGATAAGAGAAAGCTCAAGATCTAAAAGAGGTTTCAACCGGTGTCACGTTATTCCCCGAAACCTGGATAGCGAGAAAAACAATCAGCATATTCAAACTGGAACATAGTAGTAAGTCATCATGGAAACAAAATTTGAAGTATTTCTATGAAATTTCTTTATATTGAATATAATATCTCGTTACTTTATATTGGGAAATGTAACCATAGAAATCCCAAATTACATTGTAGCAACAAGAGTTTCCCTCAAAAGAATGGTTTAGTCGAAGTGCGGATTTATACAGTTAAAATACCAACAATAATAAGGTACATACACCCATAGACAGCAACCAGTAACTCATTATTCAAATAGAGCACGGAAACAAGAAACCTGAAAACTGCATGCAGTTTGACATAGAAATCCCAAATTACATTGTAGCAACAAGAGTTTCCCTCAAAAGAATGGCTTAGTCGAAGTGAGGATTTATACAGTTAAAATACCAACAATAATAAGGTACATACACCCATAGACTGCAACCAGTAACTCATTATTCAAATAGAGCACGGAAACAAGAAACCTGAAAACTGCATGCAGTTTGACAACCATATGAAATCAAAAGCACCTCAAGGTTTCTCCAAGGCCACAGGTTAACAACAGTACAGAATTTGTGAAAGGGCTTGTAGCTTCTTGGCTCAAATTCCACAAACCAATGGTAAGGAGGGTGGTTTGGGGGGGGTGGTTAGTATAAGTATATGGATGCATAAGTCAAGTGATCCACAAGACTCCTACACGAAGAGGTTACTAAAAGCAGATCCAAGAAATCCATAACTAGCCTCGGGATGGGCAGCGATTATCAGCTTTGCATTACGCTGCTCTTTTAGCATCTGTGGAGTACATTCTTTTTTTGTCTATACTCTCCTAGTTGGGCCCAAATATACTGCATACGCGTGAAGGCAAACAACCATAGTACATCTTCTGTAGGTACTGCAAAAATCTATGCATAACACATGAATAATACTCATGGGCTGCATTTTATCATTATCCCATGAATAGTTGGTCGCAACCCATAACAGACTAAAAGAAGCCTATAAGCACCCTGAGTCACGTACAACCTCCTAACCTTGGTCATGCCAACTAACAAGCGCATCTGCAACTATTTGTCACACCCATAGTTCTGGCTCACAACGCCCAGGCATATCCAGTTTCCATGCATCAGCCAAGAGGCAGTACACCAGTTCATACAAATGCAGCACACAACCCCGGAAAACACGGCAGACAACGAAGCTGCTAATCCTAAAACGGCCACTGCAACCAACTTACTAGAAACTCCACTCAGCCACAATGCTCTACAAATAGTTAAGAGTCTCACTGTCGGTATTAAGTCCATCTTATTGCAAATAGGTTTTTCTTGTAAAATCTTTATAGAGCAATTTCTTGTGAAGACCTGTAACTAAGGATTTCCTTTTTTTCCAAAGATAGGGAGTGAAGTAATTGAAAGCAAGCAAGAGTCCTTGACATAAAATGTCCTTTTTCCGATAAAGACTAACCTACAGTGTCCTTGACACTGAGGTGTTTCAAATCACATTCATTTTTCTCATCGTTGTAAGATACTAATAAATAGGTAATAGTATATGTGTACATATTATCAAGGACGGCTATGTGGCTTAAAAGTTATAAATGAAAAGTGGTTCTCATCTCCACATCATGGCTAATTCATGAAAAAGAAAAGGCAAATATCAAAATTTCCAAGCAGATTAGCTATTAGCACAACAAATGGTTATTAGGGCACAACTGAGTGAAGATAAAATCCACCTTGAGCTATATGTATGGATAAACTTTTTCCTCGCCTTCTACAGAAGAGACAACATTACCCAGAAGCAATCATTGTATTAGAAATTGCAAAAGTGAAACAAATTAAGAAAGTAAAGTACTGTCATACCATCAAAAAGCAATTACTCTTAAAACTACAATGGCAAGAAAAAAATTTTGAGTGACAATTATCCTAGTGCATTATCAGATTACCCCTTATGCAGCTTCAGTGCTAATCTCCTTGTCATCTACTTCATTCGCAACCCCATTTGCCTCAGCACCTTGCATATCCTCTGTAGGAGGCTGAACCTGTTCGTCTTCTGGCAATGGCTCCTCAACATAGTCATTCTCAAATGCATCTGGAGGAACCTCATAAATTCTAACTTGTGGCTTTGTTGGGTCCTTAACAAGCACATATTTCCCTTCATTCAACTTCATACACAAGTCCACAATACTCTTCACAATACCCCACATGTTTGATGTGTTCAAGTTGATTTGTGCAGCAAAGTCCTTAGGCTTATATCCAACAACAGCTAATATGACATGGTTAAAATGATCCCTAGGATGGACTCTTGATACATAACCCAACTTCATCATATCAGCATTAGCTAGCAGTGCTTGTGCAGTCCATTTTGCGAGCTTATTCGCATTATTCTTCAACTCAGTAGCTAGCACAGCACCCCTTTGTGTCTCTAGCTTCTGCCTCCAATCAACCCCGGAGTACTTAGGATCAAACTCATTCAGTGCATTCAGAGTCAAGAATGATCTCTGGTTATTCACTTCCACCACACTCTGCACTTCACATCGCGCCACCAAGAAGGTATCATCATCCAACTTCCACCTCCTGTACCTGTAACCAACCGATGCCACCTCTTCCCCTTCAGTTGCAAACGGGTTAGGCTCATCATAATTCAACTTCTTCCCATCTCTTATCAGCACCTGTTGCGAGAAATTCTGATTGATATAAGCAGCCTCAACACTCAATGAATGAGCCGAATTAATGTCATCCTTCACATCAGGCAATGGTTCTTGGGAAGTTTCATGAACAGAGAGCAAATCCAGCTGGGATCCATCACGCTTGTCGAAAAACAACTTATTCCCAACACGCTGAACTACAATATCCCACGAGTAAACAGACCTAGGAGCACACATTAAAGTAGACAAAATCGTATCCGTTGCAAAAACAGTAGCTTTATCCTCATTAGCCAAACGGCGGATAACAGGATCATCCGTAGTAGTAACTTTGAAGAAATTCCTGTTCTTAAACCTCTCCAGACGACGTTCATTCTTCGGAGTAATCCGATCGTAGGACCGGTCGTAAAACTCAAGGCTGCCGCAGATCAGCAAGTCCTCGGGCTCCGGAACGGAGAAGGAAAGCTTGGAGAAAGTTGAAAACGGGATCTGATCGAGCATATTCCATTCGGGTTGAATATCAACTGATGATTTGAACACAGCAGATTCTCTTCTCTGTCCAGCGTTTGTTCCCGAACGGTTGAGATTGTACAGCCGGTCCCTTCGAGCTCTTTCTTTCTCCTGCTCACGCTTTCGGGCCTCGACTTCCTCGTCACGGCGCTGGGGGAGCTGAGAGTGGTTGTGATGAGGGTTGAAACGCCACCTTGGATTAAACTTCGGGCGGTGCTGCCCGTGGTGATGGGATTTGGCAGCGGTGTCGACGAGGCGGAAAGAGGAGTCTTCGTCGGCGGCGAGGGTGGCGAATGAATCGTCTCCGGAGAAGTCGAAGGCGGAATCAGTAGGGTTTTGCTTGGAATTGGATCCGGGTCGGTTTGAAAGAGAGCGAGTCCAGTCGGCGATCCGACCAAGCTTGTCGGAGCGGGAGAAAGGAGCGAATGGTGCGTTAGAGATTTGATTTGGTACGGAGATGGAGGAATCTGGTGGACCCCATCCGTCGACATTGAATGGAACGGAGCCGAGTTCAAAACCGACCATTGTTGAATATGGATAAGAAGTTATCAACTTATAAAGACGATGATAAAACCCTAGCTCTAAAGAGGCTTATATAACTTTTAAAGACAGGTCCCTAATGAATAAGTAAAGTTCGATATAGCCCCTTGAAATAGGGAGCAAATATTTAGTTTATTGTATTAAGAATAATATACATCGTATATAATATACAAAATTTTATTTTACAATCGTTATTAACCTAAATAAAAATTCAAAGATGAAATCAAAGTTATACTTGTTATGAAATAATATAAAAGACAAGAACGATAATGCAAGAACAATAGCAATAGAGAGAAGAATAGAGAGAGTTATTCTTATTGATACTTAGAGAATGGTAGGGATGGTTTACAATGGTAGAAGACCCCTTTATTTATAGGGAGGGGGATGATTTATCTATCAAGAATAGAACTCTAGAATCTCTCTAATTATAGACATTCACCTTAAATAGGAGATTTCATAACACTCCCCCTTGAATGTCTATTCAACAATGTGCCTCATTAAAACCTTAAAACCAAAACCCAATGGGAAAAATTAAAGAAAGGAAAAAGAGTACACATGTTTGAATATGCGCCTATTGGTTGCCTCGTTAAAAACCTCGCAAGGAAAACCCAGTGGGACAAAACCTTGTAAGGGAAAAATAGTGCAACGCGCATTAACTCCCCCTAATGAGTACATCAATTTATATCCTTGAATATTTGCATTCCAATCTTGTGCATCATCTTCAAAACGATCTTTGGTAGACGTTTGACAAATCAACCATATTGACTTGAATAAATATTCCGTACCTTGAAATCATCATTCTTGATAGATATGAACATCTTCATATAATGTCGTGGAATAACTCTTCAATATCTCCATAGATGCATTCTCAATGCCATCATGCTTATAATAGCAAGATACATATGTACACAAATTGTACTAAGGATGTGGTACTTCAGGACCAAGAATTGCATATGCTTCAAGCAACTTAAATCTTTCAAGTTAAGTCATATAAGCCATATAATAGACTTTAGATGCATATCAAGTTTTCCATGTCATGCTAGACAAATAAGATATCGAAAACTGATTATACATACCTTTGACTTTATACTTTCAAGCATTTGAACTATAGGTTCAAAACTACATGTCTTTCATATGGAATCAATTCTTCTTGAATTGTATCTCTTCCATTTAGTTACTTTCTTTGTGTCAGCAAATGCGTATAGCATGCTTTGCAATATGTTGCAATTGAATTATCCCTTTGATGAACTTCAGGTTCATATCATGATATTCGGGGATATACATATACAAATGATAATTCATCCCATGTAACCTTTTCTCAAGTGTTTATCATGTCTCCCCCTGATGTTAGAAAAGCTAACTTGTTTCCTCAACTTTGGGAAATCATCTTTGTGCATTATCATGTCAATATACACGGCACATTAATAATAAGATGAAATTATTTGGTTCCTGACCCTGAACCACTTGTGAGGGGAGAATATAATATACTCTCGTATACAACGTATATCAAACTGATATATATAACATTGTTCTCATAAGAAACAGTTTAGCTATTAAGTGGAAGCACTCAATAATTATCTTGCTAAACTAACTTTGATATAAACCAACTTATCAAGATGAACTATCTTGAGTAGAGAATCTGGAAATTATGCTCGAAGTTAGATTACTGAGCAATTTACCTCGCAAGCACCGGCCAGGCTGCGGGTTAATAACAATTGCGCATGTAACCATATCATAGATGCATCATATGTGGTATACATGGCAGGTGAATGGGCCCATATTCACCTTTGATATTTCCAGAATTTATGGGCTTCAACCCGAACTCTTTAGTTGGTCAGTTCATTAATGAGAACAAGTGATACAAGAGAATTCGTAAAGAACTTTCTAGTTCTTTAATATTCACCCATGTGAATTTGCACATCATACTTAAAATGAGATGGCTAATACGAATGCTAACTGAACAAATTATCAATATTGGTAAACTTCAAATTTACACCATGACATGTGCACTTATCAATAAACTTCAGGTTTATTATGACATGGGTTTTTATACCAATAGATATCCACTTTATTGTGGCATTCTTTCTTTTGTGTAGTACAAACTGGAGAACAAAGCGGGTAGCTTTTCATATGCAAATTATCCCGCTACAAGTTGTAGTAATAGGAGATATCAAAGCCTTCCTTTATTTATAGTCTCAATATAATCAATCGCTTTCGCGTGTACTTTGGAAACTGAATAAGTTTCTTTGAGACTTACTACAGCACAATACTCAATTGTGTTTCTCCAACATAGTAATATTTGGCTCTTCTAGAGCTCTCAATTAATTTTGTACTACCACAGATTCATCAACATCCATGTGGTGAATATCTTTCTTAAAGAGAAAGTTATACCATTATGGTCATGTCAAACTTGTATGCAAGATATGTTTCTTGCATTATCGTTGTCCTTTAATAGTCGTATTTCCAAAATACTTTGGCGTACAATAGGTACGTGACCAACGATCATTCATGCCATATATCATCTCAAAACTCCTTCTAGGGGTGAGGGTGGTATATTCAATACCAACTTCATGTTCATATTCTTCCGATAATGAATATGTATTCGTGAGTCAGATGTTGTCACATTCACTGCGGGGATATGTGATTCTGTTATCCTTTTCAAATCCGTAAATGCGTCAGGCATTTGATTTGCTATTCTTTGCAAATGGATAATCTTTTGTGCCTTTCACAAATAGAGGTATGTGGATCAAGATGAGATAATGATGCATTTTTCCACAAAATTTCCCGTTTGGTTTCACCAACTTCTCCCCCTAATTTTGGGAAAAGTGTCTCATCAAATTGACAGTCTGCAAATCGTGCAGTGAACAAATCTCCTGTCAATGTTTCGAGGTAGCGAATAATGGAGGGCGATTCAACCTCAACATATATTCCTAACCTTCTTTGCAGACCCATTTTGGTGCGGGATGGCGGTGCTAAAGGCACATATACTGCGCATCCAAAAATTCTTAAATGGGATATATTGGGTCCATGACCCAAAACCAATTGCAACGGGGAATATTTGTGTCAATTTGTCAGTCAGAGACGAACTAGCATTGCTGTATGTAAAATGGCGTGTCCCCAAACCGAAGTGGGCAGTCGACAAACTAAAATGCTGCATGCAAAATGGCATGAACCCAAACCAAAGTGGGCAGCCGACGAATTAGCATTGCTGCATGCAAAATGGCGTGAACCCAAACCGAAATGGGCAGCCTCGTTTTCATGAAGAATTCAAGATTATTCTCATCTATTGTCTCAATATGATATCCATTTTGAATGATATCTTTAAAACTCACAAGTTCCTTTTAGACTTGGAGGAGAACATTGCATTCTCTAAGATAAACGTCATGCCTTTGGGCAGAGTTACAATTGCTCTTCCGGAGCCTTCAATCAATTTAATTCCCATGGTTTGATATACAAAAGAAATACACGAACATAAGAATAAACAAGTTCAATTCGTTTGTGTCACATAATATTTTCAAAATCTGCTGATGTCATTGACTAAAATAAATCAGATAGTCGATTATATGTTTTCCATAATCGATTACTATACAGTTTGAAAATTTCAGTTTAAGCATTTTCATAAAACAATCGATTGTTAAACACACACAATCGATTGTTGAGCATTGACAATCGATTGTTAAACATAGACAATCGATTGTTGACAATTTTTGAAAAATTCCAGATCACACTGTTTTAAGACAATCGATTGTTAAATATGGACAATCGATTGTTGGCTATTTTGAAAAATTCCAGAGCACACTGTCTTAAGACAATCGATTATTAAGCATAGACAATCGATTTTTGACTATTTTGAAAAATTCCAGAGCACACTGTCTTAAGACAATCGATTGTTAAGCATAGACAATCGATTGTTGACTATTTTGAAAAATTCCAGATTACACTGTCTTAACGACAATCGATTGTTAGACATAGACAATCGATTGTGGATGATTTTTGAAAAATTCCAGATTACACTGTTTTAAAGACAATCGATTGTTAAACATAGACAATCGATTGTTGACTGTTTTTGAAAAATTCCAGAACACACTGTTTTAAAGACAATCGATTGTTAATCATCGACAATCGATTGTTTTGCAGTTTTTATGCGAAATATGAGATAACCGACTAGTTTTTCAGGTTAGTCGATTACCTCTACTGGAAAGTAAAAATATTATTGATATTTGAGCATATTGATACATTCTAAAGAATTAATACTAACATTATATCATGAACTAACTAATACGAGCTAATACTAATGGCTATCAGTTTATTCATTCACTAATACAAACAAGTAAAATAAAATCAAATAGCTCCATCTTCTTTCATCACGGATCCATCACCGATTAGGTGGTCTATCTTCCCCTCAGGTTGCTCAAAGAAGTCTGCCACATCCAAGTGGGTGATGTCAAAGTTATCGTCAGAGACAAAATTCGTTTCAGGGCGTTTACTCTTTCGAGATGCTTGATAAAGGTCAACCAAAAGTCATGGTATACGGCAAGCCTTTGACCAGTGCCCGTTTTCACCGCAACGATAATATATAGTTTATAAACTATTTGCTTTTGGGTTCTTATTGTATCGTGTTTGTGGCAGAGTGACCAACTTCAGGTTGTCATATCTCTTCTTTAAGCCATTCCACAAGATAGGTGGATCCTTGACGGTGAGATATTCAATCTTCAAACCTTCATCAAGGTGATGGCGCAAGAAAATCAAGGCCTTCGCACATTCTTGGGTGGATGCTTTTTCTCTATCTTTGATGGTGTCTCCGAGACCCATAGCATCTAAGTGGATTTCAGCATCCAACACCCATGTCATATAGTTCTTGCCCGAAATTTCAAGGGCAACGAACTTTCTTTTCATAATGTCAGACATAAAACAAATTTACATCAAGAGCGTGTTCATACTTACGGGCTCTATTACAATTATCACATTCACTTCAGGGAATGGATCAAAATCATGTGCTTTACACAATCTCATGTCAAATATTACTTTCATAAAGTGAAAGATTATTTTGAGAATCCTTATTGTTCCCATTACCACAATAATGACGATTATAACTTCTTCTATTGCCATGTCCACATCCATTGATACCTTTACGGTAATTAGTCTTCTTTCAGACTTATCACATACTGCTACCACATTCTCTAAAGGGAATGGAGCAAATTCAATTGGACGGAATTCTTTGCCACGTCCACATTCATTGATACCTTCATGGTAATATTTTAGTCTTCTTTCAGACTTATCATATACTGCTTCCACATTCTCTAAAGGGAATGGAGCAAATTCAATTGGACGGAATTCTTTGCCCACAATCATACATGAATTTAATCATGGCAAGACAAAGAGATTTTACCACGTTGAGTGGTTATAATTTCTTACAAACTCCATTAGAGTTATAATCAAACTTTGTTGTCTTTGCTTTGTATATAAAATCAAATTATAGAATTCCAAGAATTTGAAAGGGAAAAGTAAATTACTTACCTTTAAGGTATACCAATTATATTTTCAATGTTTTCTTCCTTTTCTCTTTTGCTTTCTTTTGCTTTCTGTTTCGTTCCTCCCTTTTTTTTTTCTTTTTCTTTTCCTTCTTTTGCTTTCTGTTTCGTTCCTCCTTTTTTTTTTCTTTCTTTCTTCATTCTTTCTTTGAAGCAAAACCCTACACAAACAAAAGTTAAGACAATCGAAAATTTCAATTGGTTAGAGACTCGTGCTGATAACGTGTTATGAAATAATATAAAAGACAAGAACGATAATGCAAGAACAAGAGCAATAGAGAGAAGAATAGAGAGAGTTCTTCTTATTGATACTTAGAGAATGGTAGGGATGGTTTACAATGGTAGAAGACCCCTTTATTTATAGGGAGGGGGATGATTTATCTACCAAGAATAGAACTCTAGAATCTCTCTAATTATAGACATTCACCTTAAATAGGAGATTTCATAACAATACTGATATATTCGGCGACTAATGCCCTTCTGATGGTCTTTCGTCCATTGCCTATGGTTTTTGGTAACTAGTCTATTAAGAGCTTCTCCAGCTGGCGTTCATGAGAATATCCCCAGTGTGTTGTGGAAGACCAGATGCGCTCTTAGCTGCCTTTCAAGATGCCAAATGGTAATTTATACTCATCGATTTTATCCACATATAAGGTATTATAGTTGGATCTGGATGATCGTTAGATAATATTGAAATTGTAGCATAAAATTATATTTGTACTGTTTATATCGATTACAAATTGTCAACTAAATTTAGCATAAAATAATACTAAATATTGTATAGAAGTATTTTTTTTATTTTGGTAATCAGACTATCCCTTAGAATAGTAGAAAAAATTTATCTCTTTTTGAGTCGTGAATCAGCAACAATGTAGATTTGGAAAAGTTTAAACAACTAGATTAAGGTGATTTGGATTGCAAAAACATCAACTTAATCTTTAAGAAAATTTGGCTAGGAACCTATCTTGGCATGAGGATGGTTAGTAGCCCAATTGGATCAAAATGAGGGAGAAAGTTTGTAATTAACCTTTTTTTGGATAATTGTATTGTCTAGCTTTGCTTTCTAATTTTTGTTTAATTTATTATTTGGTTTGCCAATAACACCTTTCAATTTGCAATTTGAAGACGGATGGCCTATTCAAGTTGGTTGATTACTTGATTTTATGTTGATAGTGATAATTAATAGTTGAAGGGTAGTATAGATTGTCAGTACAAGTCTTCAGGGACCTCCTGTAAATTTTGCTCTATAATATTTTGGGCCTTTTTTCGTTTATTGGACTGCATATTTGTGGGCCATTCCCCCCCCCCCCCCCCCCCAAAAAAAAACGAGAGGGGGATTTATATATATTCCCCTTTTTGGATTACGTTTTAAATTATATTGGCTTTGTGAAAAAAATTGTAACTGTATTCATTTTTTTGTGTAAATTATGTTAGAATATATACTATTAACCATGAGTTTGGTTTAGATATAGCATTTATTATGAAATAACTGTCTACAGTTTTAATAAAGTTTTAAATAGATCTTATATTAGTCTGTGTCATTTGCTTATATAGTAGATGTAATGTATAAAGTTTAGCTTATACACGGAAGATTAAATCATCGGTTCTAATAAGTATAAAGTTTGAGTTCACAATCTAATGATGGAATTGGACAAACCATCAGGAATGATTGTAGCACAAGATTAAATATAATTTATCTTGATTATGGGAATGGTTTAATTTCCAACTTCTTGTGCTAATAAACTCTCTAGCCATTAAATGTACTTATACTCTTAATCTTGATATAATTATTACTAGTTGTGTATATTATTATTGTTTTGATTTATTAAAAGGCGAGATTCTTTCGTGGGTCAATATGCCTGATAAATTGGATAATAATAATGTACATTGGCGAAGTAATAGTTAGTTGATGGAATCCATGTCTCGGTTTAGAGATTGATGATACACCTTTATGAAAGCTTATAAGTTTTCATGTGTAAACTCGACCGGTGGATTTGGATCTGACATATGAAATAAGTTAAGCAAAAGTCTAAAGGAAATAATCCATAAATGAAATCGGGAGTAAGTTAATTCATTTGATTAATATCTGAGTCTTAACATGAGGAGTTAAATAAGATTTAATGGATGAATTTTGAAATTGGATAAGGAGTGCAATTACGAATTTTTAGTGGAATAATTCGTAATTAATTATGGTATATATTAATTTTAAAAATTAGAAATTAATTCCATAATTGGAACCTTGTTAATTAAATTATGTGGTCCCTACTGTGCCTAAACAATAGGAAATAAAAGGATCCTTTTTCTGGTGGAAGAGAAAACCCACCAGATTTTGGAAAAGGGTCTTAAGCCTTAAACCTTGTGCTATAAATACATAAGGTTTTCTATCTAGAGGGAGTAGTACATGGTGGCTGAAATTTTAAGCAAGTTTTTCTAGAAATTTCGCTCATACGAAATTGCTATTTCCGATATTATTTGGGTAACACAGTAGAAAAACCGTGGAACGTTCGAGGACCACGATTGTGCGGGTGATGGAGATTTCATTGAGAAGTTATGGAACTGAAGGCTTACGTGGTAGAAGAGATATATTCACGCTTCAAGAGGTAACCTGTGAAATCTCGTTTATGCTAGTTGTCTAGATTACATGTGATTTTGATACTGAGATTGCTTCCGCTGCTTATTATAATCCATCAATTGGTATCAGAGCTCACTCACGTCTAATCAGATAACTATGTTTTTCATGAAACAAGAATATGGTGTTTATGAGCGTTTTTTGAATTACATGTATATGTGATTTTCTGAAAAATTACACTGCTATTTTGTGAATTAACTGCGCAAAATTTTTGGATTATTTTTGTAATCATGATATATTTGTTTTCTTAATGATATTTTATTGAGATTATATGAATTTTTTGGGTAAATCCTAGAAAAATGCAAAACATGTTTTTGACCGAATAGCCGGTATTTTCGGAGGTCATCGAACTTGACGGACTCTGATTGGGCTGAAATTTAGTGAGTCCATCGGAAATGACGTGGTGAGGTCGTTTGGACTGTGTTTTGGACGTTTTTCTCTTTTTTGGAAATTATTTCTTAATAAATTTAATTCCTTTTTAATTCAATGGTGGTGGGGGTGACTGCCCATGGTCCCTATGATTAATACTAGTCATATAATAGGTTTACACTTTGGCTTTTCGCAAATAGACGTATTGTTATATTAAATTCAATAATAGAGGTGTAGGATTTTATTGATTATGTCTTACAAGGTATAATTCATATTGTGTGATGATATAATTATTTTGTAAGAAAGTAAAATTCTCTATTTGATATCATGGATGACTAATGATTGGAGCGTTTGACATATTTGTTCATAAAAAAAATTCTCAAATTTAAGTTTATGTTTTCATGTCCTACGTGATTACTAGTTTGGATCTTCGATGAAGAATTTTGTTCTCTGATTGGAGGTTCTAATTAAGTGAAATATGACGGTATTTTGTATGAGTTTTATATCGTTGGTATGGCTTTTAAGCTATGATCTACCATAAAATAATTTTATGAGCTAAATATATATTTACTTATAAATTGAGAATTTATGAGTAATAAATAGTTACCACTTCAGTGGTTTGTTTATTTGAACTCATGAAAAATTCTTAATAAATTTGTACATGTGAAATTATATCTATTTATGGATTGAGCATTATGAATAATAAGTAGGATCCACAAAATAGTCTATTTGAGTCACTGAAATTTTTTTAAGATACCATGTGAAAATTATCCTTGAGAAGTCTACATTAATGGTGGAGGTTCTTAACTAGAAAAAGAGTTTTATATTTTGATACTAGTGAGACTAACCCCACCCATGAGAAGAGATATTGGGGTTTTCACCGAACGGAAGAAAATATAATATCTCAGATTCTTATGTGTTTTATAAAAGGATAATTTATTACAAAAGGAGATATTATATATCCTAGAGATGGGAAGAGCATAATATATGCCTTTAGCTCATAGTGTAATTATAAGGAGAATGGAAATCAGTATCATATTTATTTTAATTCATGAAACAACTTAAAACGGTTATTCTCTGAGATTAGATACATGCTGGCGGTCATGAATTTAACGGACTCCGATTGACCTGAAACTTGGTGGGTTCATCGAAAACGATATAGTCAGAAAAATTTACTTCTGTGCAGTGAATAATGTTATTTTTTGGCATTTTGAGGTCGTTTAGATGGATTTTCAAGCAGTTTGTTAAATTGAATTTGTTATAAATATGAAAAATATTCTTTATAAATAGGCTATATTTGTGTTAACTCTGAAACATGTGATTTAACTTGATATGATATATATGAAGAATGCAAATCACATGGAGTTAATCCTAACTATGCCAAAAATAATTTATTCGAATTTGGTCTAGTTTTGATGATCATGAATTCACGATCTACGAATGACCTGAAATTCGGTAGGATCATTGAAAACGATCAATTAAGAAAAACTCACTACTATTCAGTGAATCACATCGTATTTTGACGATTCGGGATCGTTTAGATGAGTTTTTTGGAGGTTTGACGGATTAAAATGTGATTTACATATGAAAAATTATTCTTTCTATCATTTTATTTATATCTAACCTGGAACATGATAATACATGTTTATTTGACATGAACTGATATATATATATATATATATATATATATATATATATATATATATATATATATATATATATATATATATATATATATATATATATATATATATATATATGTCATTATTTAAATCCTTAAAAAGTGCTTAAAATGATAATTTTTCAAATTTGATCGCAACTTTTGGAGATTATGATTTTAACAATCTCAGATTGATATAAATTTGGCAAATTTATCAGAAACAGTTCTATAAACAAGTCACTGCTATGCAATGTAAAATATTTTTAGTGTTTTACGACTGTTTAAATGGGGTATTGAGCATTCCTTTTTAAAAATTGTAGAACTTAATCCTCAGAGAAAAGTTCGTGGTTGTGATAAAGTGGTGATAGGAATTAACCCTTATGGACTTTATTTTTTTTATTTATAGTGAGATAGTAAAATTAAGCGTTGACATTAGGTCTTCCTCCATATCGGATCTCACTGGATATAGTTACTAGTTATTGATAACCTGTATTAGCTCTCCATTCGAGTTTAAGGGTTAAATCAATTTTTTAACTAAAATACAATCATGATTAAATTGTGATAGAATTATATTTATATGGTCTTTGAGTATTAATTTCAAGTGAATAATAAATTTACGTGTTGACTTTAGGTCTTCCTCCATATCGGATAAATTTATTGTAAGATCACTAGGTGAAATACTAGTAATTGATATCGTGTACTTACTCTCCATCTGAGTATACATGTTGGATCAATGGAACTAGAGCTATTAAAAATGATGTTCACTTGACTTAAATTAATAATATACTCTCCATCTGAGTTGGGTCTGTTTTGATTATTGGAGTGAATAATCTGGCATTGCATATGTATGTTGCATGAGTAGTTCTTTTCCCATTAAAATTGCTATTCAAGATGCATGATATATATATGTAGTGTGTTTAAAATTTTTGTATTGAAAAGTTATATATAATTGACTAAAAATAATAGTATACTCTCCATCTGAGTTGGTTCTATTTATTTTTGGATTGTATAATTCTTGCATTATATAATATACTTTGCATAAATGATTCTTTTTCTGTCGAAATTTATTATTCCAGATGCATGTATGTATATCCATATTGAATGCAGTTTGAATTTTACTATTCAGTGTTTTGATTTATTATGATCTATTTAACATTTTTATCTCAACTCCACATTGATTTTATACAATTGGTCGTATTACTTATTAAAATTTTCTTTTAGTGATAAGGCATTAATTTTAAGGATGCAATATATGTACTTTTGTTAGAAGGAATTTAATTCTGGCTTCTGTGCAAAATAAGAGATGGATATTTATTTTATTTTTCGAATAACTCTTGAGTTATTGAGCTTAATAAACATTTTATCTCTTGTGGTACATGAATGCATGACCTTGTTATTGTATATTGATGTCTCTCCTGAATAGAACAATATTAGTCTACCTCATAAGAGAATATGTTCTTCAAATTGAGTAAAGCTTATTTGTGCACTTTTGTCTAAGTCATATTAATCTGCATAGGATTTCAAGTTGGTCAAGGATGGACCTTAAAGTTCATTGAAAGTAGAGGTACTACCAACTTGTGGATCCTATTTGGAAGGAAATTTGACTAAAAGATGTTTCCCTTTAAAATGAAATAAAACTAGTGATAATCTAGAATGAATCCTTTATGATTTATATGGTTAAATGAACAAACTCGTAAGAGATAGTTTTTGAGTATTTTGTGACGTTCATAAATGATTACTCAAAATATTAATATATTTATTTGATGCACTGTAAGTCTTAATGAATTAAGTAATTTAAGGTTTTAAGACTTGAAATAGAGAAGCACAAAAGAAATATATTAAGTTACTACAATTTGATTGTAGTGGCGAGCACCTCTCTAAAGAGTGTTTTTTAGTTACATATCAGAATAAGGGATTACACCTCAATTAACTACATCGTAAACTCCATAATAGAGTGGTGTAGTAGAAAGACGAAATAAGTCTCTTTTTGATATGGATAGACTAATGACATGTTATTCAAATCTGCCTTATTTGTTTTTAGAATATTTCCTGGAAACTGCAAATTGCATTCTGAATTTAGTTCCTTCTAAGCTAGTATCTGGGACATCTATAGAACTACGGACTGAATGTAAGCTTGGTCTGTGGCATGTTTAGATATAAGATAGTCCCGCATATGTGCTGAAAGGAAAAGCATATATGTAAGTTGGAACTAAGAATGGATAGGTGCATATTTATCGAATATCCAAGAAAATGAATGGAGCTTTATTTTATTGTCCTAAAGAAAATAAGGCAATTGTTAAAATAATTGTATTTTTCTAGATAAGAACTGTTTAATAAAATATGTCCTAGAAGTAAACTATTTTTACAGGAACTGGGCAAAGAAATAACTAGATGTTCAAGAACATCAAAACCCACACGTCAGAATTGACGTTCCATTGGATTTAAGTAGTGGAAGAACATTAATAGACATGATATGCCTTTATCGAGTGAGAGTGATATTTGAACATTAAACACTATAGTAAGAAGTCACTAACATTTCAATGTCGTGAGATAATGAAGGTAATATTAGTAGTATTTCGTCGTAGTGGGAGAACGCTAAAGAAAATCATAGTTCGGTGTATATTCTTGGGATAGTTTTGGTAACAAGATACCTGAAGAGTTTAATACCAAACTAGATAGTAACGACAAAGAACTACAGGACAAATATTACATCAAATATAACTTGGCAAGATTCTTTAACAAAACCTTATTTGGTGAAGACTTTTAATAGTCATGTAAAAAAATGCCTCAAAAAGTTATAAATGCATGGTTATGAGTCTAAGTGGAAGATTGTTGGGGCACTATTAACCATACATTTGGATATAGTATATTCTAATAATTATCATGGTTAAAAGTCTAAGTGGGAGATTGTTGGGATATATATTGTTAACCATGAGTTTGATTTAGATATAGTATTTATTATGAAACAACTGTTTATTCAGTTTTAATAAAGTTTTAAATAGATCATATATTAGTCTATGTCTTTAGCTTATATAGTAGATGATTTAGTGTATAGAGTTAGCTTATACACGGAAGATTAAATCATCGGTTCTAATAAATATAAAGTTTGAGTTCACAATCTAATGATGAAATTGGACAAACCATCAGGAATGATTGTAGCACAAGATTAAATATAATTTATCTTGATTATGGAAATGATTTGATTCCAACTTCTTGTGCTAGTGCATTTTATATGTATTGAGCGGACCAGGTAGAGATACATATTTTATACTGACTAAATAAAATAAACTCTCTGGCCATTAAATATACTCTTAATCTTAATATAATTATTATTAGCTGTGTTATTATTATTGTTTTAATTTTTTAAAAGACCAGATTCTTTCGTGGGTCAATATACCCTGTAAATTGGATAATAATAATGTACATTGGCGAAGTAATAGTTAGTTGATGGAATTCATATCTCGGTTTAGAGATTGATGATACGCCTTTATTAAAGCTTATAAATTTTCATGTGTAAACCCGGCCGATGGATTTTGTATCCGACACATAAAGTTAAGCGAAAGTCTAAAGGAAATAATCAATAAATTAAATCGTCAGTAATTTAATTTATTTGATTAGTATCTAAGTTTTAACATGGGGAGTTAAATAAGATTTAATGGATAAATTTCGAAATTGGATAAGGAGTCTAATTATGGGTTTTTAGTGGAATAATTCGTAATTGATTATGGTAGATATTAATTTTGAAATTAGAAAGTAATTCCATAATTGGAGCCTTGTTAATTAAATTCTGTGGTTCATACTGTGCCTAATTAATAGGAAATAAAGGAATTCTTTTTCTGATGGAAGAGAAAACCCAACAGGTTTTGGAAAAGGGTCTTAACCCTTAAAACTTGTGTTATAAATATATAAGGTTTTCCATCTAGAGGGAGTAGTACATGGTGGCTGAAATTTTTAGCCAAGTTTTCCTAGAAATTTCTCCCACACGAAATTGCTATTCCAGCATTATTTGGGTAACACAGTAGAAGACCATGGAATTTCGAGGATCACGATTGTGCGGGTGATGGAGATTCCATTGAGAAGTTATGGAACTGAAGGCTCACGTGGTAGAAGAGATATGTTCACGCTTCAAGAGGTAACCCGTAAAATTTCGTTTATGCTAGTTGTCTAGATTACATGTGATTTTGATACTGGGATTGCTTCCGCTGCTTATTATAATCTAGCAACTTCAACATACGGGGCTGAAGTAGCAAAGGCAATCAAGTAAATTTCAGCATTCTAGTAGATGGGCTTGAAGTAGCAAAAATTATTTAACCAAGTGTGCTAAAGTTTTTATATGTAATTGATGAACTTAAGCATTCTAGTAGCTGAAGTTTTGTTCTCTATTTGCTGAAATTTTTGTTTGTAATTGTAAACCAATTATATGACTAGTATTTAATCATGGGGACCATGGGAAGTCACCCCCACCACCATGGAATTAAAAAGAAATTAAAATTACTAAGAAATAATTTTCAGAAAATAGAAAAACGTCCAAAACACAGTCCAAATGACCTCAAAACGCCGAAAAAAGGAGTAAGTTTTTCTCACCACATCGTTTTCGATGGACCCACCAAATTTCAGCTCAATCAGAGTCTATTAAGTTTGCTGACCTCCGAAAATACCAACTATTCGATCAAAAACAGGTTTTGCATTTTTCTAGGGTTTACCCCCAAAAATTTAGATAATCTCAATCAAATATCAATAAGAAAACAGATATCTCATGATTACAAGAATAATCCAAAAATTTTGCATAGTTAATTCACAAAACAACAGTACAACTTTTCAGAAAATCACATATATATATGTAATTCAAAAAACACACATAAACACCATATTCTTGTTTCATGAAAAACTTAGTTATCAAATTAGATGTGAGTGAGCTCTGATACCAATTGATGGATTACAATAAGCAGCGGAAGCAATCCCAGTGTCAAAATCACATGTAATCTAGACAACTAGCATAAACGAGATTTCACGGGTTACCTCTTGAAGCGTGAACATATCTCTTCTACCACGTGAGCCTTCTGTTCCATAACTTCTCAATGGAATCTTCATCACCCATACAATCGTGATCATCGAACGTTCCACGGTCTTCTACTGTGTTATCCAAATAATACCGGAAATAGCAATTTCGTGTGGGCGAAATTTTTAGGAAAACTTGGCTGAAAATTTCAGCCACCATCTCTTTTTCTCCCTAGCTGGAAAACCTTATGTATTAATAGCACAAGTTGTAAGGGTTAAGACCCTTTTCCCTAACATGTTGGGTTTTCTCTTCCACTAGAAAAAGGATTCCTTTATTTCCTATTATTCAGGCACAGTAGGGACCATAGAATTTAATTAACAAGGCTCCAATTACGGAATTAATTTCTAATTTTCGAAATTAATATCTACCATAACTAATTACGAATTGTTCCACTAAAAATTCGTAACTGCACTCCTTATCCAATTTCGAAATTCATTCATTAAATCTTATTTAACTCCCCATGTTAAGACTCAGATACTAATCAAATAAATTCAATTGCTGACGATTTAATTTATTGATTATTTCCTTTAGACTTTCGCTAACTTTTTTCATGTGTCCGATACAAAATCCACCGGCCGGGTTTACACGTGAAAACTAATAAGCTTTCATAAAGGTATATCATCAATCTCTAAACCGAGACTGGATTCCATCAACTAATTATTACTTCGCCAATGTATATTATTATTATCCAATTTACCAGGCATATTGACCCACGAAAGAATCTCGCCTTTTAATAAATCAAAACAATAATAATATACACAGCTAGTAATAATTATATCAAGATTAAGAGTATAAGTACATTTAATGGCTAGAGAGTTTATTTTATTAAGTCAGTATAAAATATTTATTTCTACCTGGTCCGTTTAATATATATAAAATGTACTAGCAGAAGAAGCTGGAATTCAACCATTCCCATAATCAAGATAAATTATATTTAATCTTGTGCTACAATCATTCCTGATGGTTTGTCCATTTTCATCATTAGATTGTGAACTCAAACTTTATACTTATGAGAATCGATGATTTAATCTTCCGTATATAAGCTAAACTCTATACACTAAATCATCTACTATATAAACAAATGACACAGACTATTGTATGATCTATTTAAAATTTTATTATAACTGAATAAATAATTATTTCATAATAAATACTATATCTAAACAAAATTCATAGTTAATAGCATATATCCCAACACGTATAAATATGGAAGTGCTTGACATTTACTTCATAACATGCCTGTTTTCCTTCTTCTTTCTTTTACAGTAGAATTATGGAACCTTATATATATGACTCGGTAGACACTTAAACATTATTGAATTGAGACTATAATATTTGAGTTAATTCCTAAATACAAAAATTGATCTGAATATCAATTAACTATTTAAATTCAATAAATAAAATTATTTAAGAGTCCACTTTTGATTGGATTAAAACGTCTAATTGAGTTTCGCGTAATGAGTATATTAGTTCAACGTCCATTTGGATATTATTTCATCTTATACAATATCCAAGCCCATGTCATGTGCTTCCAATTATATTATTTTTACCTTCCTATACCATATATTGGTATATGAAACATTATTATTCTCAATATTTAAGGTTTGTGTTTATTATATTTTAACATACCAAATTGTCATTTATATACCATAATTAATTTAAAGGTATAATTAATTGATAATTTTTTACTCCTTAATTAAAAGTGTCCATATATCCCACATTTTTCTCTCCCCTTAATTCCTTAGATCTGGCCAACCTGTTTTCCCCCTCCCATTTCTTTCTCTTCTCAATTCCTCTTCTTCTCCATGCTATTCAAGTCATGGGCGAATTACATTGTGCATTCTGTGCACTTCGAGTCAGGATCCTACTAACCATCGAATTATTGCTAGTATTGCAATGTTGTTCTGTACCACTTCCTACTATCTGCTCTCTTAATTTCTTATTTTATAGAATCATATTTAACGTTAAAAAAAAATAATAAAGTTCGTTTTGAGAATGTGCTCAATGTTAGTTGTATTGGCTGTGATTATAGTTCGAGGAGTGCCAAAGCGAATGGTTTGAGTGTGCGACTCAAACAAAAGTTCAGTATGCCAATCCAATAAACAATGACGATTATTGTAGATAAAGAGCAAATTTGGTTGTCAATATTTTTTTTTTACCATAAGATTGTAGTTTAATTGTAGTATAAATAGTAATTTTGTAGATACCCTTAAAAATAATACAACTTTATACAATATTTAAATTGATTTGTAGTTTATTTATAGAAATTTTATCTATAAGATATCTACAAATTGGATATATTGAATCTTAATATCTCAATTCCCATTTCAATAGTAGCATATTTGGCATTGTCAACATAATTGTAGAAGATTTGTAGAAGTTTTAGTCTTCCCAATCTACAATTTATCTACAATTCTACAATTTATCTACAATTTTTGGAAATATGTCTTCTTCTTCTTCGAGTTTCAATCTGAAATTCAATCAAAACCAAGTCTAATCTTCATCAAAACCCCTCAAAATTGAGATATATACTCCTAAACATATTCCGAATTATTTACAACAACACCCAATCCAAATAAACAATGATTTTTGAAAATCTAAATTTGAATTAAAAAACTAACTTTTTAATGGCTATCAATGGTGGCAAATATATGGAAGAACAGATTTTTTCAACTTTGAGTTGTTGAAACTCAAAATTTTGAACTGTTCGTTCATTTTTTTCGAGAATTTGAATTGTAGTTCTGAAGAAAAATACGCAGATGAGAAATCTCCTTTCCCTTTTTAAAAATCGAATTTCATTTAGAATCAATTAATACCAAGATTCTCTCCTTAATTTTAGCATACTTTTAGGGAATATTATGCCCTTTTAATGCCTAATAGTCGAATGGTATATAAATTGCAGTTAAAGTATGGACTGGGCGGGTAATTAATAAACTATGCACATTTAAGATAATAAGGTTTCATATACAGTATAATTAAGGAAAAATCCCTATAGAATGACGGGTTAAATCCTAGACCAATAAGATCACGTCCTTTCAAGTAATGTGGCATGTTAGGTAAAAATAATAACCTACTAAAGCCTTAAAATGTATTAAGCGAGATATTATTCAATCAATCCATCGAGATTCTTAATATTGATCAGGTAGTGACAATAATTCCTGCAAAGCCGGATAACTACATTAAGATTCCTGCGAAGCAAAATTGAAATAAATAGAGTAACAACTGGTGACAGTTGTGAGTCTAACAACTTAAAGGGTGAGAAGGATATTAGGTAACAGTTGTGCGCTCATAGCATAGTTAGTTATGTTAGTTGGCTAAGAGATTAAGTTAATTAGCAGTCAAATGTATAGTATATATAACTTAAGTCTTGTAAATGATTTGATTAGTTTTTGCAATACAATTGGAGTCCCTTCTAGAATCTCCTTTCTCTTTTTCTTTGATACATTCAGAAGCTCCATTTTCACCCTTCAATTGTGAGATTTAACATTGTATTAGAGCTTGAGTGGATTGATTAGAGCTCAGATTCGTCTTCTTACTTTCTGATTTTGGAGAAATTATTTTGTTCAATTGAAAGCAGTTAATCATTTTTTTCACAAGTTTTGAAGCTCAACAATGGCGATGTTGGACATTGATAACCCCAGGCATCCATTATTTTTACAGTTATTGGACAATCCTAATTATGTAATCATCTCGATTCAGCTAAAATGAACTGAGAATTATTCAGTTTGGAGCAAAGCGATGATGATTGCATTGCGAGCAAAGTGAAAGCTAGGGTTTATTGACGGAACTTGTACGAAGTGCCAGTTCACTGAAGATTTAGGAGAGGATTGGGAGCGAGTCAATGCAACAGTTCTAACATGGATCATGAATATTGTTTCACCAGAGTTGATTATTAGAATCGTTTATGCTGATAATGCTCATAAAGTTTGACTAGATATAGAGGATCATTTCAACAAAAGTTAATGATTCTAGAGCCTATAACATTCAACGATAGATAGCCATAATTTCTCAGGTACCTTTAGCATTTTTGTTTATCATTCAAGCTGAAATATCTGTGGTATGAATATGGATTTTTAATTCCTTTACTTTCTGTAACTGCTGGAACAAGGGGCTTTATTGAGGATCTAGATCAACAAAAGCTTTTTCAATTTTTAATGGGATTAAATGGGTCATATGGAGCTATTAATTTGAAGTCAAATTTTACTACAATCTCCATCACCCTCAGCAATTCAAGCCCTTGCAATGTTAATAAATGAGGAAAATCAGAGGAAAGTTTGTATGTCTAATTCCCAAGTTAATCTGGCAAGTGATATGAATGATTTCACAACGTTCATGAGTACTAGGGAAAATCCTACAAAATTTAAGAATTTAGCAATCAGTATTGAAAGTATTGTCGATTCAAGGGTCATACAAAAGAAACTTGTTATAAGCTACATGAATATTTACTGGTCTTAAGGGAAAGAGGAATCAACAGTACATGCAAGTAAATGCAGTGGTAAGTGATAAAAATCATGGGCAAGAGAATGCCATGTCCAAAGGTTAAGGCTGGAGTGCCTCAAGAAATCATTAATTTCTTCACTAAAGAGCAATATAGGCAGATAATGAGGTTGTTAAACAAGGAGAAGGAAGATGATCACATGGCTAACATGGCAAGTAATGATGTTTCACATTTTTTGGAAAATTTCAGAGATCCTTGGATTATAGATACCGGAGCAATTAATCATATAGCTTCAAATCATAATTTGTTGCATAATGTGATCAATTTAACTGAACATAAGACAGGTAATGTTCACCTCCCAAATGGTAAGTTTATCCTTGTTACTTATTAATATAGCTATAATCTCACAAGAAACAATACAGTCCATGATGTGATGTGTGTGCTTGAGTTTAAGTATAATTTGTTATCAGTTTCAAACTTAATAAGGGAGTTCCAGTGTTCAGTGAACTTTTCTCCAATATTCTGTGTGTTCCAGGACCTATACACTAGGAGGGTGAAAGGTATTGGTAAGGAAAGAGGTGGCCTTTATCTCTTGATCCCAAGGAAGATTGATATGAATAAGGAAGCTCAAAGAATTATGAGTTATCTTGCAGTAGAGATAAAAACTAACATATTCACCTGGCACAAAAGACTTGGACACATATCTGCAGTGGTCATGAAGAAGCTAGATTTTTTAAAAAAAAGAAGGAAATATCAAGCTGTACTTTCAAAAATTGTAATGTATTTTCATTGGTTAGACAAACAAGAAAACCATTTACTCTTAGCAACAGTAGAGCTGCAGATATTTTTCAATTAGTTCATGTGGACATTTGAGGATAATATAGAGTTCCTACATATAATGAAAATAGGTATTTCCTAACATTTGTAGATGATTAGTCAAAGATGATTTGGGTATTTCTAATAAGGTTGAAAAGTGACACTGTTGTCTTGTTGAGATAACCGGGCATGAGAAATACTGAAATTCAAGTGTCAAACAGGGCATCATGGGAAGACCTTATAGAAGAGGAAACTATGGCGACCAAAACTTCAGGTTCGACTAAAACCTTAGCATCAGCTACTAAGTCATGGAGTAATATTATATGTTCAATGACGATAGAGGAAAGGCGGGACCTAATTGAGGAAAATACTTAAATGAATGTTAAAATTACAACGGCAGACATGAACGACGAGGTTGAGTGTTGGAAAACGGCGGTGGTGTGTTATTTCTTAGGGTCTAACCCATCACAGGTAGTTATGGATGGATATTTTAGGAGATTTTGGGGTTCATTGGGGATTGACAAAGTAGCACAGAAACAGAAGGGTGTTCCTGGTATGGTTTCATAGTATTCCAGGCAGAAGCAAAGTAATAGAAGAAGGAGTCCAAATGTTTGATAGAAAGCTTGTAATTGTGAAGCCATAGAAGCCAGATATGGAGATCACAAAGGAACAAATGGAGAAGATTCCCATTTGAATAAGATTGACAGGGCTAAACATCAAGTGTTAGGGACAAGCTGCTCCTACAAAAATAGCAAGTCTAATTGGGAAACCTCCCAAAGTTGATATTGCTACTACTAAAAGGGAAAGGATAACACATGCAAGAGTATTAGTGGAAATAAATTGAATTAAAAGTACCCGAAAACTATTAGATTTAAGAATGAGTGTGGAAAAATTATCGAATAGGTAGCTCATTATGAGTAGAAGCCTATTTTATGTGGAAAATACAATAATAATGGGCATGAAATGATTGAGTGTCACAAATTTCTACCAGAGGAAAGACTGAAAAACAACAAGAGACAAAGGAACACATGGAGGTAGACCAGCAGAGAGAGGGAAAAGAGATACAAAAAGATCAAGCAACATAAAAGGGTAAAGAAATGCAAAAGAGGATAAAGGGGTGGAATGCAAGCAAATAGAGGTGGGCCGATGTGAGTAGAACCAAACTAATAATCATGGTTATAAATTTGAAAAGTATGTGAAAAAAACAGTGGCGGTTTAAAAAATATCACTAGAAATAGGCAATACATTTGTTAATTTAGGACAATAACAAAGTGAAGAATAGCTGAGTACTAGTCATGCATGGCAACAACTAGTAACACCTGAGCTTGAAAATATTGAAAACGAGGGAATGAAATTGGCAAGGCTAGGGAAAACCCACCAACACATGGATAAAATAAGATTATTGAATACCAGGAGAATAAACAATCTTGGTAAATAGAAGAAAGTCCATCTGTGTATGCATAACTCTCAAGATGGATCGTTTGGTCTCTTGGAAACTAAGGTTAAGAGAGACACGGCACAGAGAACTGCTCTTAACCTATATAATGGATGACGATATAATAGTAATCTAAGTCCTCATAAAGCAGGAAGAATTTGGCTTTTATGAAAGCCTATTGTATTTGATGTTAGTATATACAAAGTCACAGAATAACTTATACATTGTGGAGTACATCACAGATGTACAAACAAGTAGCTATCGGTTACAATGGTATATGGGTTAAATGATGCTACGTTGAGAAGAAAATTATGGAAGGATGTCAAGGATATTCATGACTATTTGTCAGATCCTTGGGTAGTAATGGGAGACTTTAACTATGTCATGAATAAAGGAAAAAGGATTGGAAGTCCAATTAAAATGTCATAAATAAGAGACTCCAAGCGATTTGTAGAGGAATGTACATTGCAGGATATAAAGTCTACTGGGTCCTTTTTTACATGGAACAACAAGCAGGGAGGTACATACATGGTATATAGTAGGATTGATAGGGTTTTGGTGAAAAATAAATAGATAATGGCTTTAGCATCTTTAGAAGTATAGTATATGAGTGAAGGGACTTTTGATCAATGTCTTGCAATAATAAGATGGGCAGGGAACAAAAGAAGTAACATACGTTAAGGTATTTCAACATGTGGAGTTTAACATCAGAGTACAAGTAGAAAGTTAAACAATGATGGAGGATAGATAAACCTAGGACCAAAATATATGAGCTAGTGGGAAAACTAAATAATTTTAAGGAAAAATTAAAGTGGCTAAATGTAAAAACATAGAAAGCTAGACAAATAAAGACTGGAAGAAATAATGCAATGCCAAGGTAGATTGCAGAAGAGTCCTCTAAACCAAGAGTTACAGGAAGAAGAAGCAAGGTGAATAAGAAATATAAGATATTGAATGAAGCTAGATATCAATATCTATGTAAAAAAGCAAGGTACAGTTGCTGAAAAAAGGGGACCTAAGCACCAAGTTCTTTCATAGGCCAGGAGGAATATGAATAAAGTGTTTTCTATAAATAAGATATGGATGCAATTGATAAATCTTTTATTTTATGAGGAGTTTATGAATTGGGTTGCTAGATGAATATTTTTTACCCAATAGTGGTATTGTGGTCAATTTTCCACAGAGAACTTCGATTTGGAGTTCAGTATTTGCTAAGCCTAGAATTGCATTTTGGCTCCTAATTGATATTCTAACATTTTTGGTTTTCTTTTGATTGATAGCTACGATTTATCAAATACAATTGTAAAACTAAGTTATGCTAAAATTATGATTCTAAGTTTTATGCAATATAGAGAAATGCACTAGGGTTGTGGCATTTACCTAGGTAGTTAACTAAAGGGTAGAGATTTCTAATGCAAGAATGACGAATATGGGACTTATGATATAACTGTTTCACTTTTGCACCCACACTCACACCTCTCAGTAGAGAGAGCTATTGATACCCAATTTTTTCCTATATATTTTTTATACTCCAAATAATTTCAAAAATAGCGTGTATATGCATATATAAGCATCCCCAAAGGTATTTGTATTTTTTCTCAAATTTTTTAGATTTCTAAAAAATAATTTATAGCCTATTTTGCACTATAAAATTCAATAATTATTTCTAAAACTTTTCATTTTAGTGAATAATTTATTTTATTCTCGCATTTACAAAAAAATATAATTAACCTGATTTTTGCATAATTTTAAAAGTCCACTTGGTATTTTAAACTAAAATTGCATAAAATTATAATTTTAGCCTATTTCTATATTTAATAGCATCTTTAATCACAAAATCATTTATAATTTTTTAAATTAATACATATGCATTGTCTATTAACTCGGTATTTTTAATTTAATTTTTACATCATTTACTATTTTTTTAAATTCAAAAAAGGAAAAAGTGGCTATTTCAATTGTAGCCCATTTTACTTTCAATTCTAGCCTAATTTCAGTCCCAATTTATGCTTTTCAATTCGACTATCCAATTTTAATATTTACCCGACCCATACCCAATTAAATAAACCCGACCCAGAACCAATTAAATAAACCCGACCCACGCACCCCTTAATCTCAACCGTTTATCATTTAGATCAACGGTCCACGTTAGCCCCTTCCTTTTTTAACCCAACCTACCCCTAACCCTAATTCACTTCTCACAAATGAGCCGCCCTTGTATCCCCTCGTCTCTCAAAATACTCTCAACCACCCTCTGAAACCCTAGCCCTCTCCGCTGATCTCCGACCTTGTTCCACCGGAAATCATGGCTTCCCAAGCCCTGTGTAACCTATATCTACCCCCACTCACCCTTATCCTCCTTTTGCATGAAGATTCAAGGTCTGAATTTAAAGACCCGGTCGATTCAAGCTCTATGGCCCTTTCCGGTTCATCTCCGGCGAGTACTAGCCCTGTGAGTCCATCTCCGACTCAGGACCAGTCTGTTCCATGCCTTTCACATTTTACGGGGTTTTCTCTGAAACCCATATCCCTCGATGTTTTCTTTGTTTCTCTCTAAGATCTACTTCAAATCCGTGTTATTTCTAAAATTTTTAAGTGTTTCTCACATCTTTCCCGATTTTTGCTTTCAAAATTGTTCACCTTCTTAAAACTTAGGGTTTCTCAGATTTTCTTTTTATCTGCTCTACGGTGATTTCTTTTACTTTGTTGTAATTCCTAACTATTTTCACTATGATTTTTGCATATTTTTCTTTATTGCAATTTCTCCTAGGGTTTCTGAGTAATTTCATTACTGTATCTTCTTTACTTAAGTTTCCATGAATGTTTGTGTTCTTTGGACTTCCTGAGTTCATTTTTTTGCCTGATTTTATATGCTTTCGTCTCTACACTTGACTTGGGGAAGAAACCATAGATTTTGGGGGTTTTTCAAACTACTCGTGTGCGATTATTTGCTGCCTGCCTGATTTCAAAACCCTTATTCTCCAAGCTCGTCTCATGTTTCTGATTCTTGCTAAGTTTTGCAAGACCTCTTGACTTCTCGCATGTCTATGTTCTTCTATTTTGATCACATGACTACACTGTTCGTTTAACTTTAGCGTCGCATGTTTAAATTTATACACTCTTTATAATCACACCTTTTCCTCTCTAAACAACCATAATTTTTGGGATTGATTTCTATATGAATTTATTTGATTCCCTCCTTGTTTGATTTGAACATGTTTTCTGACTTAATTCATTATTAAGTTCGAATATTTGATTCCTGTTTACTATGTGACTGATTGATTTTACCCTTACCTTATTTATCTAACCGTGTATTTTAAAAGCTTCTCCTATGTATTTACCCTTCATTTCACCCTGTGTTACTGATTTTCTTTCCTTGAATACAACTCTGCTCTCTCCTATTCAAATTCGAATTCCTTAATTAAAGGAATTCCCCTCTTCTAATTGATTCTGACTGGTATTGAATTATATTTTTTGCTTTACTTACCACCTGTTTTCAAACTATAAATACCATACTCCTTCTCTTCAAACTCACAAACAACTAAGTTTAAAAACACAAACACACTCGAAGCTCTCTCTTATTTACTATTACTTGTGCTATAGTTTTGACTAGCCCGCTGAAAACAAAGGCTAGACTTTGGAATCTCTTTGCCTTCCTCAAGGATTCCTAGCTGTTTTACTACTCTATTTATTCTATTGTTTGGAACTTGAAACTGGTTGGTCTCTACAATTTAAATATTATTCTTTAAAACTATGTCTTTACTTCTCCCTTCTACATGTCCTCTCAACGACATGTTCTCTGGTACTAAATGACTATACATTAGTCTGTCATGTTCTTGCTTCATGCTCCTGCATCTTTAAGTTCTGTTATGCTTTTCTTGATGTTTATATGAATGCTTTCATGTGATCCCCTTCCCTTTAATCCCCCTTGTGTGTGAGTGCTATCCAAAGTTGAGGTAGCATCTTATTGTTATCCTTGACTTAGGACCTGGTTCTTTTGAACCTTCACTCAAATCAATCCCTTTCCCTTTAATCCCCTGTATGTGAGTATGTTCTAAGTTAAGGTAGCAGCCTATTGCTATCCTTGACTTAGGACCAGGTTCTCTTGAACCTTTCACTCAAACCAGTCCCATTGCCTTAACCCCTTTTATGTGTTGAATCTTGACTAGAGCCTGGTGGTGTCCTAATCACCAACCAGACTCCTGTCTGACTTCTAAAAGTATGCTATTTTATTTGCTTGAATCAAGTAAAGGGTCAGTGGTGTGCCAGCCTTACCCATGACTGGGTATGACCACCCTTTTGGTTTCCTCTAACCCCCTCACTTTACACTCACTCTTAGCTCTTTAACTTCTGCCCTCCTATGATAAGCCATGCTTAGGGGACCCTAGAGTTCCCTCTGAACTTGGATACCTAAGGGATGGTAATTCCACACATTGCATTACTCTGTTCAATCTTTAGGGTGTAAGCATTGCCCGGGCTTCTTGAAAGCCCTTGGAACTTTGAAACACTATAAGAGAAGGACTTGGAATCTGGAATCTGGATCTGGTAAAACACATGTTGTTGGGTATTAAGATTGAATTAGGGTTCTCGGATCTATCTATAGACTGTAATATATTTTGTTCACTTTCTTTTGGTTCTGTAGCAATCTTGTAAAAAGAATTTGAGGAATATTAGTGAAAGGGTATGGGAAGGGTTTATGGTTATTTGCATAAGTCAATGGATCGAAATCATGCCTATAGGACTTTAATATTGTAAATCATTTTAGAAATAACGTCTATAAGACTCTAATATTGCATGCCATTCAGAAATCATGCTTATAGGACTCTAATATTGCATGCCATTCAGAAATCATGCTTATAGGACTCTAATATTGAATACTATTCAGAAACCATGCCTATAGGACTTTAATATTGCATACCATTTAGAAATCATCTCTATAGGACAACATTGCAAGCACAATAGAGATCATGCATAAAATGCTAGGCAAACAGTAGGCTCCCTAATGTTCTAAAAGTAGTAACGAATCAGATGAATAGATATCATGCCTATGGGAGTTCAAACTCGCCAAATATGAGTTATAATCTGTTAGTTAGCTTCAAACGCTTTCGAAATATTTCTCCAAACCTGTTGCTTTTGAAACCTGTCCAAGTCTGTATGTTTTAACATTTCTATAGATCTGTAGTGTCTTTTAAATTCCAAACTTGCATATTTATTCTGAAACCAACCCCTCAGTTTTCTGCATAAATCTTTACTTCAACTCTATAAAAAAATGCCTCTTTACAACTTTACTTTTACCTAAGCAGTTCGGCTAATTTGCAAGCCATCTCTGAACTTCTGCAAATTTTAATTTTCTATTTCAAAACTCTTCTATATCGGCTCTTGTCTAAAATTAGTGTTTTCTAAATCACTTATTTTTCTAAATACTTTAAGTACTGAATTGGATCCGGGTTGCCTAATACGGATTTGTTATCCAACTCTATGTATTAAACTAATATGTCCACTGTGAATTTTAATTTTAAGAACAAATCAGTACTTGCAAGCCATGTTAAACTAATTGTTGTTGTGATTTACGGGGTTTTTATGAGCCTTTGAGTGTCTGATTTGTATACCACTATTTGTTATTTGTTTTTATTGGCGCCTTAGTATTTTATCCTTTTAAACTCCGTATATGCCTCCATCCCTTTCTCTCATTTAGGATTAGAAGTCCAAATATCCCGGGACTGATAGGTTGGGACGGGTACTAGTATGTAATAAGTAAACGATACTAATCATGCTTAAATACCTTAACGGGGTGGGAAGGTTAGAATATGAAGATGATGACGATGCGCTAATATCATAAGGAGACCCCTCTTTGGCAATAAGTGCAGGATATTTCATCGAATGATCCATATTATAGTTAAACCTAGGACCCTCCTTCTTTACTTTTCCTTTATTTAAATATTTTCTTCAAACTAAAACTCTCTTTTACTTGTGCCGTTCTTCTTTCAAAATTGTCCACTTGCTTGTATTTTGATGTGCAAACATTACTTGTCTACTCCTACTCTCCTTAAAGTCACAACTAAGCAAGGCTGGGAACCACACTAGTAGATCTTGAGGGCGACTAACATCTTCCCCTCGAGATAATCTCAAGCCCTTACCCAAACTCTGGTTTTCTTTCAAGTTCTTCTTCATTTCTCTAAAATTTTCCTAATGCACTATAATCATTAGGTGGTGACTCTTCAAACTCCATAGCCCAAATTTCACTGAAAGGGGATAAAAGAGCCATTCCACCCATAATGTTGTAAACCCGATTTCTTTCCCTCGAGGAAAAAAGGGGGCGTCGATAGCATGTCGACTCTATTGGGTAATGTTTTAGACTTTTACCATTATTTGCTTTTTTGTGACTTTATTACTTACTTAATCGCATTTATTTCATGTCATTGATTATTTCATCACAATTACTAACTTGGCTCTTCATGTCTTTTCTTTCCTTTAATTGCCTTCTTTTATTGCTGTTTTATTTCTATTTATTCTGTTGTTTGGAACTTGCAATTGGTAGGTCTTTACAATTTAAATATTGTTCTCTTAAACTATGTGTTTACTTCTTCATTCTACATGACCTCTCAACTACATATTTTCTGGTACTAAATGACTATACATTAGTCTGTCATGTTCTTGCTTCATGCTCCTGCATCTTTAAGTTCTATTATGCTTTTCTTGATGTTTTGTATATTCTTTCATGTGATCGCCTTCCCTTTAATCTCCCTTGTGTGTGAGTGCTGTCCAAAGTTGAGGTAGCATCTCATTGTTATCCTTGACTTAGGACCAGGTTCTTTTGAACCTTCACTCAAATCAATCACTTTCCCTTTAATCCCATGTATGTGAGTATGTTCTAAGTTAAGGTAGCAGCCCATTGCTATCCTTGACTTAGGACCAAGTTCTCTTGAACCTTTCACTCAAACCAGTCCATTCCCTTAACCCCTTTTATGTGTTGAGCCTTGACTAGAGCCTGGTGGTGTCCTAATCACCACCCAAGCTCCTGTCTATTTTCAAAAAGTCTTCTCTTTTATTTGCTTGAATCAAGTAAAGGGTCAGGGGAATGCCAGTCTTACCCATGGCTGGGTATGACCACATTTTTCTTTGGTTTCCTCTAATCCCCTCAGTTTACACTCATTCTTAGCTCTTTAAGTTCTGCCCCCTATGGTAAGCCATGCTTAGGGGACCCTAGAGTTCCCTCTGAACTTGATTGACTAAGGGCAGGTAATTCCACACATTGCACTACTCTGTTCAATCTTTACACTGTAAGCATTGCCTAGGCTTCCTGAAAGCCTTTGGAACTTTGAAACACTCTAAGAGAAGGCCTTGGAATCTGGAATCCGGATCTGGTGAAACACATGTTATTGGGTATTAAGAGTGAATTAGGCTTTTTGGATCTAGCTGTAGGCTGTAATGTATTTTGTTTACTTTCTTTTGGTTCTATAGCAATCTTGTAAAAATAATTTGGGGAATATCAGTGAAAGGGTGTGGGAGGGGTTTATTTTTATTTGCATAAGTCAATGGGTAAAAATCATGCATATAGGACTTTAATATTACAAATCATTTTAGAAATCATGCCTATAGGACTTAATATGGCATGCCGTTCAGAAATCATGCGTATAGACTCTAATATTGCATGCCATTTAGAAATCATGCTTATAGGACTCTAATATTGCATACTGTTCTGAAAACATGCCTATAAGACTTTAATATTGCATACCATTTAGAAATCACGTCATTAGAACTTTTCAATGCAACCACGATAGAGATCATGCCAATAGGAAATGCATAAAACGCTAGGCAAACAGTAGGCTCCCTAATGTTCTAAAAGAAGTAACGAATCGTATGAGTAGATATCATGCCTATAGGAGTTCAAAATCACCTAATATGAGTGATAATCTGTTAGTTAGCCTCAAACGCTTTCGAACAATTTCTCCAAACTTGTTGCTTTTGAAACCTGTCCAAGTCCGTCTGTTTTAACATTTCTATAGATCTATAGTGTTTTTTAAATTCCAAACTTGCATTTTTATTCTCAAACCAACCCCTTAGTTTTTTGCCTAAATCTTTACTTTAATGCTTTCGAGAAAAACGCCTCTTTACAACTTTACTTTTAACTAAGCAGTATGGCTAATTTGCAAGCCATCTCTCAGCTTCTGCAAATTTCAATTTTTTGTTTCAAAACTCTTCTGTACAAGCTCTTGTCTAAAATTAGTGTTTTCTAAATCACTTATTTTTCTAAATACTTTAAGTACTGACAAATGGATCTGGGTTTCCTAATGCAAACTTGTTATCCAACTCTATGTGTTAAACTAATCTGTCCACTGTTAATTATAATTTTAAGACCAAATCAGTACTTGCAAGTCATGCTAAGCTAAATGCTGTTGTGATTTATGTGGTTTTTATGAGCCTTTGAGTGTCTGATTTGTATACCACTATTTGTTATTTGTTTTGATTGATGCCTTAGAGTTTTATCCTTTTAAACTCCGTATATGCCTCCATCCCCTTCTCCCCTTTAGGATTAGAAGTCCAAATACTCCGGGACTGATAGGTTGGGAGGTGTACTAGCATGCAATAAGTAAACGAGGCTAGTCACGCTTAAATACCTTAACGGGGTGTGAAGGGTAGAATATGGAGATGATGACGATGTGCTAATATCATAAGGGGACCCCTCATTGGGAATGTGTGCGGGATATTGCATTGAATGATCCATATTATGGTTAAACCTAGGACCCTCCTTCTTTACTTTTCCTTTATTTAAATGTTTTATTCAAACTAAAACTCTATTTTACTTGTGCCGTTCTTCTTTCAAAATTGTCCACTTGCTTGTATTTTTATGTGAAAACTTTGCTTGTCTACTCTTACTCTCCTTAAAGTCACAACTAAGCAAGGCTGGGAACCACACTAGTGGATCTTGAGGGGTGCCTAACACCTTCCTCTCGAGATAATCTTAAGCCCTTACCCAAACTATAGTTTTCTTTCACGTTCTTATTCTTTTCTCTAAAAGTGTCCTAATGCATTATACTCATTAGGTGGCGACTCTTCAAACTGCATAGCCCAAATTTCCCCGAAAGGGGATAAAAGAGTCATTCCACCCATATGTTGTAAACCCAATTTCTTTACCTCGAGAGAAAAAGGGGGCGTCGACAAGAGTGATTTTTCCCAATTGACTCTCTCGAGACCAATTGGGTAGGCTAATTTTCCCAAGAAACTTATGGTTCAAGTTGGTAATTACGCTCTCGAGGTTTAACCCGTTAATTGGGACTACCATTCTCATGGGTCCATCCCAATTCCCTGTTGGAATTAATCTTGGGGTCATAGACTCTCTTTCTCAAGAAGAGTCAAGACCTACTAAACAAGACTTAGTGTTTGCAACCATCAAATCTTAATGAAAACATAATATTAGTCCAAATAACAAATACCCAACATCATTCATGCACTAAGAAATCACACCCATTAATTACCCACACTAGGGTTGAGCCACAACCCTAGCTAATGGGTTTAGCTAGACATAGTAGTAATGGCAATTGAAGAAATAATAGATGAAATTGACATAATAATTAACTACAATGATAATATACTCGAATCCACTTTAATACTAGAAGAAATTGCCCAAAATAGGCTAACAATATGAAGTCTCGAGCTCAGTAGCTTTCTGATGCATAAAACTGCACCTAAAAAAGTAAAATATTCTATATATTACTACATAGGAAAAATCAGAAAAAACTACCCCTGAGGGTTTGGTGCGGAACGCTACAAATGTCACGTGGCCGCGGGGGGCATTTTGTCTTCAAATCTTGCTTCTAGGACTGGGGGGTGCGGACCGTGCAAGTATGTCATGCGGCCGCATTGGCTAAGGGAAGCAGTCCGCACAGAAGTGGTATGCGGCCGTGTAGAAAGACTCATCAAAATCTTCACTCTCCGAACTTTACCCACGCGGACCACACTACTTTGGTATGCGGCCACGTGTGCTTTTGTCTTGAATGGTTGGGTCTCCAAACCTTCACAGGTGTGGACCGTGTATAAAGGGTCGTGGACGCGTGGATTGACATTTCATTTTCCTGGTCTATGAACTCTCCTGCGCGGCCACACACCAAATCAGTGCGGTCCGCACAGGTCATCTTGTTCCCCAGTTCAATTTTCTTTTGACACTTGGCAGATTTCACTCCTTTTTTAGCAGACCTTTGATATTTATTATCTTGTCGCTCAAACCTACAATCAAGTGAAATTTGTAAGCATTTTGGGACTTACAAGGCTCAGGAAATAATGGGTATAAAACATGTAGAAATCACAGTTATCAACTCCCCCAAACTTAAACCTTTTCTTGTCCTCAAGCAAATAAAATGAGACCTATCCCTCAATGGAAAACACCCAAGTAATTCATGTTCATCCTAAAGTAACCTCAACAAGCATCAATTGGGACTAGCAATTGCCCTCTATGCGAATGCATCATTAACACATTTAAAACTTTGAAAACTTGTGGATCAAGTGTGACACAAGAGCATCAAGAGTTGACGCATCTTATCAAGGAACCTTTCTCAAGTACTTTGGTCATTGTGGAACCCAAACTCACACATACTTGACTTATCCTAAGTGAACCTCACCTTTTGGAGTATTTGCACACAAATCGAGGTGAATGGACTTCTCTCTCATCTCTCACAAAGAGAAGGCCCTAAGTCCGGCTCTAAGTACCATATGCTTGCCCCTTATGTAAGTATCCACTAATGAAGGCTTACCTTAATTCAAGATCATAAAGGGCTTTTGAGGAGTCATTGTGAAGGCTTTTGGGTGAAGGTACGATATGATTTTGTTCAAATGTGTTCAATCTTCCCTTAAACACTTCTTTTGATTCATTGTGGCACACTTTCTTCAAAAATTTTCTCTTTTTGTCTACTTTTCCATACCTTTTTCCCTTTTTGTTTTCCTTTGCTTCTCTTTTTGATTCTTATTCTCTTTTTGTCTTTCTTTTTGTCTTTTTCATTGCCTTCCTTTTATTTTTCTTTTGTGCCTTTTTACCACATTGATGCCTTTATTATCTCTCCTTCTAAACTTAGACATTTTCCATTACTCAAGGGAAGATTTGGGTGCCAAGAGAAGGTCTAATTAAGAACGGGTATATGCTTGTAACTAGGTTCATGAAAGAAAAAGGTTCAAGTCTCAAAAGGGGTGAACTAGGGATCAGTTAATTGGTAGGTCATGAAATTGTTCAAATTGGCATTTTTGGATCAAGGAGAGCCTATAATCATTTCTCAAATCAAGTTCCACCTATGATTACGCCTCAACAAACATTCGGGGCAAGTTCTAGACCATCGGCTCGGTACTTAGGCTCAATAATCGAATTCTCACCACATACACTCAAGGATTGCCAAAGATGGAGTCGAAGGCCCACAACGACCTTAGATATGATTCTAGCGCACAATGGCCCAAAATGACCACATGATGATTGTTTGGTCGATACAAGAGTCTCAAGGCCACAACTTTCACCATTCAAAACACAATATAATATCTTTGACTGTAGTATAAAAGGCAAATGTACTAGGCCGAGTGAAGCTTTGCCTGAGGTACCCTTAATTACAAAACTTGAAAATCAAAAGATAAAAATCAAAAACATACTCAAACTCTTAAGAAGGTTGTCACACCATCTATCATTGGTAAGAGCCACCCGGTTTGCAAAACACTCTACCCTTGGAAAGAACCGTGGCATTAAGAAAATCATGGGCTTATTGTAAATGCCAAAACAAAACCAAATAGTCTACGAGCCTAAAAAATGAAAAATTTTAACGAAAATAGAAAACAAAAAATGAAAACCTAATGAATATGTACAAAAGGGGAGTAGAATATACAACTAGGAGCGATGAATATATACATGAAGTTGAAGAGCATCTAGAGTGAATGGTTATATACAAGCCATCTACAACTACGAATGTACTGAAAGTAAAAGAATATATACAATCATCCAGAGTATCAAATCAAAATGGTAGGGCTACACCCCCACGAATAAAATCTAGCTTTGTCTCCAATTCTATATACCAAATAAAGCATAAAAATTAGTAAATGATATAAAGGGGGCCCTCAAGTCTCATCAATCACTCTGTGCTGCTCAGTAGCTCCCGAGTCCTCTGTACTGGCAGGGACCTCAGACTGGTCCCCAGCCTGCTGTTGCTGCTGTACTGGTGGGACTGTTGGAACTGTGGAGGGCTCAATATCTGGAGTACTGGGGGGAATCTCCTGGACCTGAGCCACATCAGTCACTATTCCCTCGGTGCTAGGGAGCTTCCCTATTTTTCTTTGGCCTATGTTCCCCCGCCTGTGGCTGCACTAGTGCTGGCTCTCTAACTGGATCTCCAAATAATAGGTTGAGTGGCATCTGATACGCTAGCAGCTTATCCACATCCACTCTTAACTATGCAACTGACTCCTTGGAAGCTTTTTGCTTCCTCAACTTCTAGTGCTCCCGAGCCAATTTCTCCAACGCTTTGCTATGTGCCCCAACCGCCTTAGCCAAGGTATCCTGAGTCGCTATCATCTTTTCCTGGTTGGCCAGGATCTTCTTCAGTGCATCCTCAATGGAGGAAGGGACCTCAACAGTGGCTGGTACTCCCTGTGCCTGTATAGAATGGTCAATGTAGACAACTTGGATGTCACAGCTGACATGCAGTTGTTCAAATTGGCAAGGGAATGGATGAGCTGGTTGGCAGTAAACCGGTGAGTCATTGATGAAGGAATCACCGGATTAGCTATGATAGATAAACCAGCTGTAGAGGAAGGACCCAGGTGTTAGATAATACGCTTAACGCTAGAGGGGGGGTGAATAGCGTTATAATAAAATTTAGCGTAAACTTGCGGAAATTAAAATTTGCAGGAAATAAATAAGTGCGTTAAATAAACAAAAGGAAAGAATGCACCGATGTATTCTGGTTCACCACAACACGTGGCTAGTCCAGTCCCCGAGAGACTCTCTCGAGATTTTCCACTAACTTGTCAAGCTTACGGGTGCTCAACAAACCTTTACAACTTAAGGACACACGCCTTAACACCTTTGCTCGGAGATACAACACACCAAGACTTCAACCAAGGAAACACAAGTTCCTTACAACAAGAGAATCACAATTCTCTTACAAGTGTACAAAACACTAAACACTCAAACAAAACACTCCTTAATGAGTAGATATGAGTAAAAGAAGTAAGCTCAAGATCACAACAACTTTGGACAAGAATATGGCTCTCAAAACTTATGTAATGAATATAAAATGATTAGCAATAGAGTATGCAAGCTTATAGAAATTGTATGATCAGTTGTTGTGTGTTATTATGTTTAAAACACTAAAATGAAGCTGTATTTATAGTTGAAAAACTTGGCATTACCGTTGCCTAATTGCCAATTAAGAGTTGTTGATTCTACTGTGTGACAATCGATTGTCAAGAATCCACAATCGATTGTTTGCCAATCGTTCCAAAAATCAATCCCAGATTTTACGCGTAGCAATCGATTATCCAAGATCAACAATCGATTATTAGCAACGTTCAAAAAATTATTTCCAGATTTTACGTAAAACAATCGATTATACAAAATCAATAATTGATTATTCAGCAACGTTCAAAAAATCCTTTCCAGATTTTAATTTCAATAATCGATTGTACAGAATCAACAATCGATTACCTGACGGTATTTGAAAACTTTACGACAACGGTCATCTTCACAATCGATTGTGCAATGTTAACAATCGATTATTTATCAGACTTTGAAAATCATTTTAGACACTGCCTCTTGACAATCGATTGCTATATACTCACAATCGATTATTTAATAACTTTGAAAAAGTCTGGAAGACATTGCCTCAACACAATCGATTGTCATATGTTCACAATCGATTATTTTGTGACTTTGAAAAATCTGATGGACACTGTCTCTTCACAATCGATTGTCATTAGCTTCACAATCGATTATTCTGAGTTTCGAAAAACTTTGATGTACACTGCCTCATCACAATCGATTGTCATAAGGTTCACAATCGATCGTCATGCAGGTTTGAAAAAACTGATGCTCACTGCCTTAACACAATCGATTGTCATTAGTTCACAATCGATTGTCATGCAGTCTTGGCTTAACATAATCGATTATCATAAGTACATAATCGATTATCTTAGTCCAGATTTTAGAGGCATGTTTAAAAATCATTTTGACTAAAGTAAATATGCATGATTTAAAATCATTTAGCATTAAATTAAATATGCATGATTTTGTAAAAATAATTTTACGAGAGAAGCCATGTCATGAGTCAAGTTGTCGGATCAAGATCACAATTAAGAACGACTCATGTAAAACTATAAAACTTGGTCTTGTGCTTGAATCTCGTTATATATATCAATTGTGCGCTTGTACTTGAGCTTCGTCATATGTCAATTTGCGCTTGTTTGTCATTCATCAAAACCTACACATATGAACACACGTTTTAGTATATTGCTTTGAGAACGTGTTTCCAACAATTTCCCCCTTTTTGATAATGGCAAACTTTAAGCAGGGTATGCAAATTAGACAATTCATAATGACGATTTAAGACAAGTAAATATATGCAGCAAGTATGCAAAATTAGTTCCCCCTCAATATATGAATTCCCCCTCAATTAATAAGAATTGAGAGTGCATACCCGTTATCTTCCCCCTTTTGCCATTAGCAAAAAAATGTAATAAGATGCCAAAGATGTAAATAAAGCTTGTTTATTTATTGGAAAGAAACGTGATTACTTAAAGAGAGTACAATAACTCAAGTAATAGCAGTACAATCGATTATTGATACGAGATAATCGATTATTAGAGGACAGAAACCGATTTTTCTGAAGAAGACTTGATTATTGCGCGTCATGCTTTATAATTCCCCCTACCTTTAGGGCGATACCTGCAAAAATTCGTTAGACGTCTCCGACGCTCAAGTTAGAAATCATGTAAAATAAAAAGATGCAATGCATGACTTAGATCAACGTGGAGTCAAGAATCCCGAGTTCACTACGAATTCGGAAGAAGGACTCTTTCTCTAAGGGCTTTGTAAAGATGTCGGCCAATTGATCTTTGGTTTCAACAAATTCGATTTCGACATCGCCCTTGAGAACGTGATCTCTTATAAAATGATGTCTAATTTCAATGTGTTTTGTTCGCGAATGAAGAACGGGGATCTTTGTCAAGCATATGGCACTAGTATTATCACATCTAAGAGGGATATGATTAAGACTTAGGCCATAGTCCAAGAGTTGTTGTTTCATCCAAAGGATTTGAGCGCAACAACTCCCTGCGGCTACATATTCAGCCTCGGTTGTGGACAACGCAACACTTACTTGTTTCTTGCTAAACCAAGAAACGAGAGAGCTACCGAGCAAATGGCAAGTGGCGCTAGTGCTCTTGCGGTCCAATTTGCATCCAGCAAAATCGGAGTCGGAATAGCCAACGAGTTGGCATGAAGAACCTTTGGGGTACTATAGACCCACATTTGTAGTACCAATGAGGTACTTCAAACTCCGTTTTACCGCAGTAAGGTGAGACTCCTTCGGACACGATTGATAACGGGCACATAAGCACACGCTAAACATGATGTCCGGACGACTAGCAGTAAGATAAAGAAGAGAGCCAATCATACCTCGATACTTCTTAGTGTCGACTTCCTTACCTTTCTCATCTTTGTCTAGATGATCGGATGTGCTCATGGGAGTCGCCATTGCTTTTGCATTGTTCATTTCAAATCGTTTCAGCAATTCTTTGCAATATTTGGCTTGGCAAATGAACGTACCTTCTTTCATTTGCTTTACTTGTAATCCCAAAAATAATGTTAACTCAGCCATCATAGACATCTCAAATTCGCTTGTCATTAAATCGGAAAATTCCTTGCATAAGACATTGTTAGTAGCACCAATTATGATATCATCCACATATATTTGAACTAATAAAATATCATTGTTTTTATGCTTAACAAAAAGGGTGGTGTCAACTTTCCCCCTAATGAAATCATTTTCCAATAGAAATTTACTCAATCTTTCATACCAAGCTCGGGGAGCTTGTTTTAAACCATAAAGAGCCTTTTTGAGTTTGAAAACGTGATCGGGAGATTTAAAATCTTCAAAACCGGGGGGTTGTTCAACATAAACTTCTTCTTGAATAACACCATTTAGAAAAGGACTTTTCACATCCATTTGATATAAATTGAAATTCATAGAAGAGGCAAATGCGAGTAATAGACGAATAGCTTCTAATCTAGCTACGGGAGCATATGTTTCTTCATAGTCAATACCCTCTTCTTGATTATAGCCTTTTGCTACAAGCCTAGCTTTGTTTCTAGTGATTACACCATTTTCATCTAGTTTGTTTCGAAAAACCCATTTCGTACCAATTATGGTATGATTTTCGGGTCTTGGCACCAAATCGCAAACGTCATTCCGTTTGAATTGGTTAAGATCCTCTTGTATTGCCAAGGTCCAAAACTCATCCCCAATTGCTTCAGAGATGGTTGTTGGTTCAATTTGAGAAACAAAAGCAGTATGACCTAAGGTGTTTTTAAGGGAGTTTCGAGTACTTACCTTTTCTCCGACGTCGCCAATTACCTGTTCGAGTGGATGATCTTTGATTGTCCTCCACTCGTTAGGCGTTTTCGTTTCATTCTCCAATTGTGGCGCTTCCTCCGTTGGTTGTTCCAAGATTTCATCTTTATTTTCCTTAGGCGTTTCCTCTTGTATTTTGTCTTTCAAGCTATCTAAAATACCTGCAAGATCAAAACCGGAATCCTTTCTCGCCAAGCGAGCATTATTTTCAGAAAATACAACATGAGGGGATTCCTCCACAGTTTCGGTTCTTTTATTAAAACCCTATATGCTTTGCTACGTGAAGAGTAACCAATGAAAATTCCCTCATCGGACTTAGCATCAAATTTTCCCAATTGATCTTTTCCATTGTTATGAATAAAAACTTTAGAACCGAATACTCTAAAACGGGAGATATTTGGTTTCCTTCCCTTGTAGAGTTCATAAGGGGTCTTCATGAGTATTGGCCTTATGACTACTCTATTTAAGATGTAGCATGCGGTACTCACGGCATCCGCCCAAAAATGTTTGGGAATCTTAGCCTCTTCAACATGGTTCTAGCCATCTCTTCGAGACACCTATTTTTCCTTTCCACCACACCATTTTGTTGTGGTGTTCGTGGAGCGGAAAAGGTATGCTCGATACCGAGTTCCTCACAAAAGTCCGCAAAGAGATTGTGATCAAACTTTCCCCCATGATCACTTCTAATTGAAGTGACGGTTGTTTCCTTTTCGTTTTGAACACGTTTAAGGAAATATTTAAAATTTTGAAAAGCATCACTTTTCTGGGCAAGAAATAAAGTCCAAGTAAATCTGGAATAATCATCAACAATAACAAAGGCATAACGATTTCTTCCTAGACTTTCAATGCGAGATGGTCCAAATAAATCCATGTGAAGCAATTGCAATGTCTAGTAGTTGAAACAATATTTTTCGATTTGAAAGATGCTTTTGTTTGCTTCCCTTTTTGACAAGAATCACAAATAGAGTCATTTTCAAATTTCAAATTGGGAAGACCAATAACTAAGTTTTGTGAAATCAATTTGTTCAAAAGATGCATGTTTATATGTGCTACTTTACGATGCCATAGCCAAGTATCATCCTCTTTGCTCATAAGGCAATCCACATATTTGGGTGAGGAATTAGCAAGATCAACCATATAAATATTATCCACTCTAAAACCACGAAGGATAATTTTGAAATCGCTACGTCTAAATACTAAGCATTCATCCGAATCAAATAAGGCAAGATTTCCCTTGTCACATAATTGAGTTATGCTCAAGAGATTATGCTTTAAACCTTTAACAAGTAATATATGCTTAATAGAGGAATTTTCATCCTTACCGATCGATCCGATGCCAATAATCTTTCCTTTATTGTTATCCCCAAAAATCACACTTCCTCCTTCTTTGTGTTCTAGTTGAAGGAATTTGGATTCGTCTCCCGTCATGTGCTTAGAGCATCCACTATCAAGGTACCATAGTACACTTGATCCCTTCAAACATACCTACAAAACAAATTAATGCGTTTTAGGTACCCATGCCATTTTGGGTCCTTGAGGGTTAGGCATATTATAATGATGCGATTGAGTGATATGTCTATGTCGTGTAAAACATGCAGGAGCAATATGACCAATGCGTCTACAGTAATGACAAGTCACGTTGGGGCTATGCATCCTTCTAGGTTCATAGTAACTTGATGGACGAAAATGATTTACTCTATTTTCATTATGACTATTGCGCATTTCATGAGAACCATTTCTCCTACTATTAGTTCTAAAATGAGCAGCATTTCTAGAGTAATGGTCATGTCTAGATGTTCTAAAAGGTTCAAAACTCCTTCTAGTGTTTGGCCTAGAATATGCATCATTTCTGGGGTAGTCATTTCTAGGTGGTAAGTTATTTCTAGGTCTTCTAAAATGTTCAACATTTGGTCTAGCATGCATATTTGTTCTAGGATTGCTATTTCTAGGATAAGCATTTGTTTTATTCATCCTAGGTTGAGCCTTAGGTGGTTGGGGTTTGGCTTCAACCTTTTCTTTAGGCTCATTCTTAAAGCCTATGCCATGCTTGGTTGATTTCAAATTAACAAGGACCTTATTCAAATTTTTGTGGGAAGAATTAAACTTATCTAAGGTACCTTTAAGTCTATCTACCTCATTTTTGAGATGCATGCAAGAAGAACAATTTTTAATAGAACTTTCGGGCTTGTCGGCGCTTCTTTTTCCGAAAAACTTGTTTTCCTCTTTCAGCTTCTCATTTTCTAAAACTAGTTTTTCTAAATCCTTTTCTTTCAAAGAAAGCTGTTTTTGAAAATCTTTTTCTTTTAGAGAAGCATTTTCTTTTATGCTCTTGACAGTTTTTGAAGCCTTAATAAATTCAGTATATAGCTCATCAAAAGCAGTTTGCATTTCTTCAAGAGTAAAGAAGTTTTTAGAAGAGATTTGACACACCTCATCTTGCTTGTCTTCTTGCGCCATAAGACAAAGGTTTGCGGCTTCGTCTTCGTCTTCGCTTGACTCATCTCCGGAGTCTCCTCCCCAAGAAATGTATGCACGTTGCTTTTTAAAAGGTTTCTTCTCCTTTTTGATGTTTGGGCAATTTGATTTGATGTGCCCGGTTTCACCGCATTCATAGCACTTTATTTGTTCGCCTTGCTTTTTGCCCTTTCGTTCATACTCCTTTCGCATGAACTTTTGAAATCTTTTGATAACGAGTCCAAACTCGTTGTCTCCGTCCTCATCAACTTGAGATTGGCTTGTGCTTGCCTTAAGAGCGATTCTTTGCCTCCTTTGATCATCAACAAGAGGGTTAAGTATAGTAGATTCATAAGTCTTAAGATTACCTCTTAATGCGTCGATGGTGACATTTGAGACGCCAATGGACTCTTGAATCGCGTTGGCCTTTGATCGCCATGCCGGAGTGAGACTTCTAAGAATTTTTCGAACAAGTTCTCTATCCGTGAATGTCTTCTTGAGAGCATGTAGATCATTTACGATTATTGAAAATCGTTCAAACATTTCATCCACCTTTTCACCTTCCTTCATGTGAAATAATTCATAAGAATGGGTTAGGAAATCAATTTTGGCTTCCCTTACCTGGTCCGTACCTTCGTACGTAATTTCCAGCTTGTTCCACATTTCCTTCGCTGTTGTGCAACACGATATTTTCCTGTTATCGTCAGCATTTACAGCACAATATAATAAATTAATTGCTTTAGCATTATTTTGCACCATTCGGATATCATCCGCGTCATATTCTTCTTCGGACTTGGGAACCCATTCGGTTTCAACCTTTTTGGTTAGAATTTGATTTCCCTTCGTTATCACCTTCCAGAGATGAAAGTTGTTTGCTTGAACGAAGACTTTCATCCTCTCCTTCCAGTACGTATAGTTTGTACCGTTGAATAGAGGTGGTCGTGTGGAGCATTGTCCTTCATCAATTCCTGCAAAAGAGTCACGAGTAGAAGCCATGGACGGTTCTCTCAAACTGTTATGTCTTCAGAGAGTTGGGCTCTGATACCAATTGTTAGATAATACGCTTAACGCTAGAGGGGGGGGGGGGTGAATAGCGTTATAATAAAATTTAGCGTAAACTTGCGGAATTAAAATTTGCAGGAAATAAATAGGTGCGTTAAATAAACAAAAGGAAAGAACGCATCGATGTGTTCTGGTTCACCGCAACACGTGGCTAGTCCAGTCCCCGAGAGACTCTCTCGAGATTTTCCACTAACTTGTCAAGCTTACGGGTGCTCAACAAACCTTTACAACTTAAGGACACACGCCTTAACACCTTTGCTCGGAGATACAACACTTCAAGACTTCAACCAAGGAAACACAAGTTCCTTACAACAAGAGAATCACAATTCTCTTACAAGTGTACAAAACACTAAACACTCAAACAAAACACTCCTTAATGAGTAGATATGAGTAAAAGAAGTAAGCTCAAGATCACAACAACTTTGGACAAGAATATGGCTCTCAAAACTTATGTAATGAATATAAAATGATTAGCAATAGAGTATGCAAGCTTATAGCAATTGTATGATCAGTTGTTGTGTGTTATTATGTTTAAAACACTGAAATGAAGCTGTATTTATAGTTGAAAAACTTGGCATTACCGTTGCCTAATTGCCAATTAAGAGTTGCTGATTTTACTGTGTGACAATCGATTGTCAAGAATCCACAATCGATTGTTTGCCAATCGTTCCAAAAATTAATCCCAGATTTTACGCGTAACAATCGATTATCCAAGATCAACAATCGATTATTAGCAACGTTCAAAAAATCATTTCCAGATTTTACGTAAAGCAATCGATTATACAAAATCAATAATCGATTATTCAACAACGTTTAAAAAATCCTTTCCAGATTTTAATTTCAACAATCGATTGTACAAAATCAACAATCGATTACCTGACGGTATTTGAAAACTTTACGACAACGGTCAGCTTCACAATCGATTGTGCAATGTTAACAATCGATTATTTATCAGACTTTGAAAATCATTTTAGACACTGCCTCTTGACAATCGATTGTTATATACTTACAATCGATTATTTAATAACTTTGAAAAAGTCTGGAAGACACTGCCTCAACACAATCGATTGTCATATGTTCACAATCGATTATTTTGTGGCTTTGAAAAATCTGATGGACACTGTCTCTTCACAATCGATTGGCATTAGCTTCACAATCGATTATTCTGAGTTTTGAAAAACTTTGATGTACACTGCCTCATCACAATCGATTGTCATAAGGTTCACAATCGATTGTCATGCAGGTTTGAAAAACCTGATGCTCACTGCCTTAACACAATCGATTGTCATTAGTTTACAATCGATTGTCATGCAGTCTTGGCTTAACATAATCGATTATCATAAGTACATAATCGATTATCTTAGTCCAGATTTTAGAGGCATGTTTAAAAATCATTTTGACTAAAGTAAATATGCATGATTTAAAATCATTTAGCATTAAATTAAATATGCATGATTTTGTAAAAATAATTTTACGAGAGAAGCCATGTCATGAGTCAAGTTGTCGGATCAAGATCACAATTAAGAACGACTCATGTAAAACTATAAAACTTGGTATTGTGCTTGAATCTCGTTATATATATCAATTGTGCGCTTGTACTTGAGCTTCGTCATATGTCAATTTGCGCTTGTTTGTCATTCATCAAAACCTACACATATGAACACACATTTTAGTATAATGCTTTGAGAACGTGTTTCCAACACCAGGGATAGTGCCTCATCAGTAATAGGCTCAGGGGCTGCTCAGGGGCAACTGGCTCTTCATACTGGCCAGGTGCAGTGGAGGTAGAACCTTGAGCCTTTTTTCCTCTCTTTGGGTTGTCTGGACCCAACTGATCGTACCAAAATAGGGGCCACTGGTGGTACCGAAACATCATATCTTTTCTTCTTCACTTTCAACTCTCTAAAGTATAAGGAGACTGTGTTCGGGAAAGGGTAGTTTGTTTTTGTTTCATTCCCGACTTGAGAAATCGCTCTCGACATTATGTTACCCACATTCATAGGGAACCCTGCCATGATAGATGCTACCAAGACAGCCCGAGGAAGGGGGATGGAGTGATCATGTGTAGACAGGTCAAGTCGACTACACACAAAAGTCAACCACCCTTTGGCTTCAAAGTTCAAGGTGTTCTTAAGGATCTTTTCCTATGCCTTCAACCACACATGGACTGCACCTGGAGTTGTAAGTGCTCGGCCAAACACGGATGAACTTCCTCTTTCATTGCCAGCTTCTCTAAATACTGGGATGCATCCTCTTCTTTGAACCCCAAGAAGTCATTCAGGGACTTCCCATAAAATACCAAGATCTTGTCCCTCACTTTTGTTGCTTTGGAGTCCCGAACTATCTGGTGGACATTGCAGTAAAACTCCTTCACCAAGTGCTCGTTTGAAATGTCAACTCGCTCTTTAAGGAATCCCCAACCCTCTTTAGTGCGGAATTGTGCTTGCACATGAGGGTTGAGTGGGACAAGATCGGCATTTATGAACTGTCTTTCCGGAATCAACTTCCTCTTGGGCCACCATTCCCTGAATTTGTGGAAGGTGACCTCACTGACAAACCTATCTTCCCATGCCTCTGGTCTCCGGGTCCTCTCCATACCTCCAACTTCTGGTTCACCTCCTTCGGCATATCCTCCACTCTCCCCTGATTGTGAAGCTGTGGGAGAAGTGGAGTATTGGTTCTCACTTTCTTTTTCTGCTCCGAACTCATTAGACGAGTCCGAGATGACATTTACTAGCTTCTTGGAGGTGGCTACATCAGCACGATCAGGAGATGGGGAATCCTAGAGCTAAAAGATGTGGACATGTGTGTGGGGGCAGACTCTGAAGTCACACTCCTCGAAGGTGCATAATCACTCCCCATAGAATGAGATGCAGCTCTATCAGCTTCCCGAATTATCTTTCGAGTTTTCTTTATCAATTCCCTTGTTTGAGGAGTGAGCTTCACAATCCTCTTGCTTTCCCCACCCCCCGGGAGGAACCTCCTATATCGGGTTGTTTTTCTTTTCCCCCACGTTGTTTTTCTTTGCCCCCACATTGTTGCACCATTGTCTGTAAGGAATCACGTCTAACATTGTCAGTTGAAGCATATGAAAAGAAGTAAACGATTCAGCTGAATGCAATAGTTGCAGACACAGTGACATGGGCATAGGGACGCGGACCGCACCAAAATGCATGCGCTCCGCACAGTTCAATTATTCCAACACACATCTCTCTGACTAAACTGATGCGATCTGCACTGATTTGTATTGCGATAGCATTGGCTTAGCGCGGACCACACAGAAATGACACGCGGTCCGCGCATGTGAGATACCAAAATGTTGACCTCTATGAACTCTTCTCAAGCGGTCCGCAGTGATTTGGACCACTGTCACACTGGCTTATGTGTACCGCGCACAAATGGCATGTAGATCGTAATGAGAAGGTTCATCATTGCACAAAAGGGGCCACGTGAACCGCGCAAAAATGTTGTGCGGCCGCGTAGGGCAAATATAACTTAGCCAGGATATTTTTCCATTAAGTCCCATTTTTGTTCACAATTTGAGTCCTAAGTGTCCCTACTCAATTGATTAACATGCATTTATTCCCCATGATTCAACAAAAACACATGAAAATCTAAACTAATAGTTAACTAAGAAGAAAAAGCACGAAAGTCAGAAGTTATACTAGTAAAGAGTAATTAAAAGAAACAAAAATTAGGCTATGAATGAAATAAACAAGAGTTGTTACCAGAGATTAATGAGAAATCAACTAAATGAGAAGATGATGCGGATGTACAATGAAAATTAAAGCTCTAGACGAGAAATATGCGAAATGGTTCAAATGAGGCCCAAGGCTTCCATTTTCAGAAAACCCTTGGGACCCACAACTTACCCACCACCGCGATCGCACTAAAATGTCACGCGAACCGTGCTGGATTTCCATCATTCACATTGGTTGCTCAACCCACGCATACCGCACTGCTTTGGTCCGCGGTTGCGTGAGAACTTATCATAGAAATTTCATTTTTGAGTCCTCAAGCGCGGACCGCCCAGAAATTTAACACGGACTACGCTGGGTCTTCTGAGCCTGAACTTACTTGTGCTCATGCCTACGCAGACCGCACCAATTTGTTGCGCGGCCGCGTAAGCATTATTCAGAGACTGAGAAATTTTGAAATTTATGTCCTGCACTGGTTCAGCATTATCCCTGCAACACTTCACAAACTATTAGCTAAAAAATCCCTCTCTACAATAGAAAAAACAAAGAAAAAGAAAAAGACATGGGTTGTCTCCCAAGAAGCGCCTGATTTAACGTCGCTTCACGACGCATGTTACCATCACAGTCATTTCAAATGAGTAAGCACACCACGTGGATGTCATCAATCTTGCCCAAGTAATGCTTAACACCATGCTCATTGACCCGGAATACTTCACCATTCTTGTTTTTGAGATTAATGGCACCAAAAAGAGTAACACAAATCACTTCAAATGGATTGCTCCACTTTGACTTTAGTTTGCCCGAAAACAACCTTAACCGGGAGTTAAAGAGGAGAACCATATTGCCAACCTTGAATTCTTTCCCTCGAGCATACTTTTCATGAAGGTACTTCATCGTATCCTTGTACAAGGACGAGCTGGAGTAAGCATGAAAAACCGAAACTCATCAAGTTCATTCGATTGTTCAACCCGGAGATTAGCAGTTATGTCCCACTATAAGTTCAAACTTTTCAAGGCCCACATGGTCTTATTCTCCAATTCCACCAGAAGATGGAAAGCCTTCCCAAACACCAATCGGTACGGTGACATACCAATCAGGGTCTTAAAAGGTGTACGATAAGCCCAAAGAGCATCATCCAATTTCTTCGACCAGTCGGTCCTATTTGCATTGATAGTTTTGGACAAAATACTCTTGATCTCATGGTTGGACACCTCAACTTGGCCACTTGCTTGAGGATGATAGGGAGTGGTCACCTTGTGGTTTACCCCATTCTTGGCTAGCAAAGAATCAAAAACGCGGTTGCAAAAATGAGAACCCCCTTCACTGATGATAGAACGTGAAGTGCCAAATATCGTGAAGATACTCATTTTCAAGAACGCCACCACATTTCGAGCTTCATTGTTGGTCAACGAGACAGCCTCAACCCATTTCGACACATAATCAACCGCTACCAAGATGTAGGTGTTGCCACAAGAACTTACGAATGGTCGCATAACGTCTATCCCCTAAAAATAAAAAATGTCAACCTCTAGAATCGTGTTAAGGGGCATCTCATCTTTCTTAGAAATCCCTCCGGCACGTTGGCATTCATCACATCTCTTCAAAAAGTCACCGGCATCCTTGAACAAAGAGGGCCAATAGAAACCACAACTTAACACTTTAGACACCGTCCTCGCCCCACCGTGATGGCTACCATAGGATAAAAGTGACAAGCTTCCACAATACTCAATTGATCTTCTTCTAGAACACACCGGAGAATTACACCATCGGTGCAAATTTTGAAAAGATACGGCTCATCCCAATTGTAGTCCAAACATTCCCGCTTGAGCTTCTTCCTTGGGTTAGAAGAGAGCTTATATGGAACCACCCTGGTAACAAGATAATTGGAAATGTCGACAAACCATGGCATGTGTAGTATTGAAACCGAGAGGAGTTGTTCATCCGGAAAAGCATCATTTATCTCGAGGCCGTCCAAAGCCTCCCTTCCTCCTCCAATCGAGACAAATGGTCTGGCATTTGATTTTCACTACCCTTTCTATCAACAATATCCAAATCAAATTCTTGAAGAAGAAGCACCCATCTCATTAACCTCGCTTTTGAATCTTTCTTAGTTATCAAGTACTTAAGGGTAGCGTGATCGGTATGAATAATCACTTTGACCCCCATAAGGTATAGGCGAAACTTCTCCATGGCAAAAACAATGGCAAGCATTTCCTTCTCGGTGACCGTATAGTTCCTTTGAGCTTAATTCATTACCTAACTTGAGTAGTACAACAGATGGAACATTTTGTTGATTCTTTGGACCAAGACCGCCCCCACCCGCAACATCACTAGCGTCGCACATGAGCTCAAAGGGCAAGCTTCAATTTGGTGCGATAATGATGGGGGTAGTCGTCAACATTTTCTTTAGATGCTCGAAAGCATCCATACATCTCTCATCAAATATATAATTGGCATCTTTCTCTAGTATTACACAATGGATTAACTACCTTAGAAAAGTCCTTAATGAATCTTCGGTAGAAACTCGCGTGTCCAATAAAACTCCTCACCCCTTTGATAGAAGTAGGGGGAGGGAGCCTTGAGATCACATCAATTTTTGCCTCATCAACCTCAATCCCTCTTTTTTGAAATTTTGTGACCTAACAAAATTCCTTCTTCTACCATAAATGGCATTTCTCCCAATTGAGAACAAAGTTTGTGTCTTCGCATCGGGCCAACACATGATCCAAGTTTTGCAAGCATTCACCAAATGAGTCCCCAACCACACTAAAATCATCCATGAAGACCTCCAATATGTCCTCCACCATATTGCTGAAGATTTCCATCATACATCGTTGGAAGGTTGCCGGTACATTACATAATCCAAATGGCATTCGAAAGAAGGCAAATGTGCCATAAATACATGTGAATGTTGTCTTTTCTTAGTCTTCCAGGGCAATGATAATTTGGTTATAGCCTGAATACCCATCCAGAAAACAACAGAAAGCCCGGCCCGCAAGACGATCAAGAATTTGGTCCAAGACCGGCAATGGGAAATGATCCTTTCTAGTCACCTTGCTCAACTTTCGGTAGTACATGCATAACCTCCAACCCGTCACAGTACGAGTTGAAATAAGTTCATTGTTTTCATTGATCACCATCGTCATTCCTCCCTTCTTTGGCACACATTGTACCGGAGAAGTCCACGAACTGTCAGAAATTGGATACACCACACTGGCGTCAAGCCACTTGATGACTTCCTTTTTGAATACCTCTTGCATGGCCTCATTGAGTCTCCTTTGATGTTCAAGAGACGGCCTAGCATCCTCCTCCAATATTATCTTGTGCATGCAAAACGCGGGGCTAATACCATGAATATCCGCCAAGGTCCATCCAATCGCTCGCTTGCGCTTTTGAAGAACCGCAAAAGTGGTGTCCACCTGCACGTTAGTCAAGCAAGAAGAAGAATAATCGGCAAAGTGAAATTAAGACCAAGAAATTCATACCTGAGGTGAGGAGGAAATGGTTTCAACTCAAACATCGGTGGCTCCTCAATAGACGGCTTGGTGTGTGGAGTTTTGCGATTTTTGAGATCAAGAGATAACTTCCCCATCTCATAAGAATACGAGCTCATTCCATGTAATGCGTTCACACACTCCACCCTTCCGGCATCATCATCGACATCCATGTTCAATACCACAGCCTCAAGTGGGTCCTCAACATTTTCCATTGCACTTGTGTCATCCACTATCACCACCGTGAAAATGTCAACAAACGAGCAGACCTCGGTGCTATTTGGTTGCCTCATCGATTTGCACATGTGGAATACCACCTTATCATCTCCAACATGGAAGGTCAATTCTCCTGCTTCAACATCAGCCAAGGCCTTCCCCGTAGCTAGGAAAGGCCTTCTAAGAATAATAGGCACCTTGAAATCCAGTTCGCAATCTAAGATCACGAAATCGGCCAGCAATATAAATTTATCAACACAAACAAGGACATCATCAATAATCCCCAAAGGCAGCTTTATTGACCGGTCCTCCATTTGAAGCCTCATGGAAGTTGGACGAGGTTTTCCGATACCCAAAGTTTTGAAAACCGAATATGGCATGAGATTGATACTTGCCCCCAATCACAAAGGTCTTTTGCGAAATCGGCATTTCCAATGGTACATGGTATTGTGAAAGCTCCGGGATCCTCTATCTTTGGAGCCATGAAGTGTACAATGGAACTTACTTGGTGCATCATCTTGATTGTCTCACACTCCATCGATCTATTTTTAGTAACTAAGTCCTTCATGAACTTTGCATATCTCGGTATTTGTTCAAGCGCCTCCACCAAGGGCACATTTATAGTCAAACTCTTCATCATCTCAATGAATTTTTTTAACTGGTTGTCACCTTTTTGCTTGGGCAACCTTTGAGGATATTGCGGAGGAGGTCTAGGAAAGGCTGCCTTTGCTTTTGGCCCCACCGGTTCGGGCATATCAATGACGTGTTCCCTAGACAGGTTCACGACCTCTTGAGTCTCCTCCTCACCCTCATCAATTTCAATTCTCACATCATCATTTGCATTTGGTTCAATATTATCCTAAACTACCAATGAGATCTAATCATTTGCAACTTTTCTTCATCAATCACAACTCGATTTCCCCTTGAGGCTTGCACATTACCGCCTCTTGCACTTCTCGTGGTCACCCCATCACATGATTATTATGCCCGGCGTTGGGATTTACTACCATATCACTTGGTGGAGCACCCTTTGGGCGAGTGTTGAGAGATTGCGAAATTTGCCTGAGTTGAACTTCCAAGTTACCAATTGAAGTGTTATGGGAGGCCAATTGAGCATCGGAGTCATGATTCTTCTTCATCATTTGCTCAAACATGTTCTCTATTCGACCCATGTCATTGCCCGACGAACTCGACCCTTGAGATTGAAACGGAGGTGGGTTGTTGGGTTGTTGATATATTGGGGGACTTTGAAAGCCTTGCCCGCTATTACCTTGACCACCATTATTATTCCACCCACCTTGACCATCGTTGTTGTTGTTCCAATTGTTGTTCCCATTGCAATTACCTTGATTTCCCGAGTTATTGTTCCCCCAATTGCCTCCTTGATTGTTATTATAATTCCAATTGCCACCTTATTGATTTCCCCAATTACCTTGGGTCTCCGTTGTTGAATCCCTTGACTACCTCTATTCCCTTGGAAGTTGTTGACATATTGGAGTTCCTCACTTTGGTCATCAAAACCTTCACTAGAATATCCATCACCATCATCATAGTTGTCAAAATTTTCTTGAGGTTGTTGTTGCCTTCTATTCATCATATTCACTCCATCAATGGCATTGACTTGGAGCGGGTTTTGAACTTGTTGAAATTGCGCCTTAGCCAATTAGTTGATTGTTGTTGTAAGTTCAGCAATGGCTTGGCCATGATAATGCAACTCCTTATGCCTGTGTATAACATTAGGATCACCTTGAGGACATTAGCCCAGCTTTGCCATGCCGAAGAAGTATCTGCCATTTCATCAAGAACATCACAAGCTTCATTGTATGAAAGCTTCATAAAATTACCACCGGCCAACTGGTTGACAATGCACTGGTTTGTTGTGTTTATACCCCGATAGAATGTCTGTTGGATCATAACATCATTCATTTCGTTAATGAGGCACTCTTTTACCATCGTCCGAAATCTCTCTTATATATCATGTAAAGGCTCCATCGGCTCTTTCCTGAAAGCTAGAATCTCATCTCGAAGAGCCACCATATGACTAGGAGAAAAGAACTTGGCAATGAATTTATCGGCCAACTCATACCACGTAGTTATGGAATGATTTGGGAGTCTCTCCAACCAATCCAATGCCTTCCCCCAAAGTGAGAAGGGGAAAAGCATTAACCTTAGTTCATCTTCCAAAACATTTGTCTGCTTGCTCCCCCAACAAGTACCCACAAACCCTTTCAAATGCTTGTATGCGTTTTGGTCCGAGGCGCCTTTAAAGTACTCTCGTTGTTCGAGCAAAGTGAGCATGACATTGGTGATTTAGAAGTTCCCTACCCAGATTCCGGGAGGAACTATTGCACTTGCGTACCCTTGATTGGGTAGAACTCTTGGTGCTACTCTCGGTGGAGGCGGAGGAGGGTATGGTATGTTGTCACTAGCATTAACATTTGCATTAGCATTTCTACCCCGTCTTTGTGATTAGGGTAAAATCTTCGCTTGTTCTATGTCTTCCACCTCCTCCACTCCCACATTAATAGCATCTTGCGTTTAAAGCCATTGGTACCTGAGTGAATTAACACAAACAAAGTATGTAAAAAGAAGGAAAAAGAAGCAAAACAAAAAACTAGCCAACAAATAGTCAAACACCGTAAAGCTCCTCGGCAACGCCGCCAAAAATTGATCGGTGCGGACTCAATCCTAAGAAACAGTGGGCGCGAATACTTTTACCTAATAGTGTTATCGGGGTCAATTTTCCACAAAGAGCTTTGAGTTGGAGTCGAGTATTTTCTAAGCCTAGAAGTGCGTTTTGGCTCCTAATTGATCTTCTAACATTTTTAGTTTTCTTTTGATTAATAGCTACAATTTATCAACTACAATTGTAAAACTAAGTTATGCTAAAATTATGATTCTAATTTGTATGCAATATAGAGAAAGGCACTAGGGTCGTGGCATTTACTTAGTTGGTCAATTAACGGGTAGAGATTCTTAATGCAAGAATGATGAATATGGGACTTATGCTATAACCGGCGCACTTTTTCACCCACTCTCACACCTCTCGGTAGAGAGAGTGATTTTGCCCAATTGACTCTCTAGAGACCAATTGGGTAGGCCAATTTGCCTAAGCAGCTTATGGTCCATCCCAATTCCATGTTGGAATTAATCTTGGAGTCATAGGCTCTCTTTCTCAAGAAGATTCAAGACCCACTAAGCTAGACTTAGTGTTTGCAACCACCAAATCTTAATGAAAACGTAAGATTAGTCCAAATAACAAATACCCAACATCATTCATACACCAAACAATCACACTCATTAATTACCCATACTCAGGTTGAGCCACAACCCTAGCTAATGGGTTTAGCTAGACAAAATAGTAACACAAATTGAAGAAATAATAGATGAAATTGACATTATAATTAACTACAATGATAATCTACTCGAATCCACTTTAATACAGAAGAAATTGCCCAAAATAGGCTAACAATATGAAGTCTCGAGATCAGCAGCTTTCTGATGCATAAAACTGCACCTAAAAAGTAAAATGTTCTATTTATACTAAACAGGAAAAACCAAACAAAACTACCCCTGAGTGTCTGGTGCGGACCGCGTACAAATATAACGTGGTTGCAGAAGGCATTTGGTCTTCAAATCTTGCTTCTGGAACTGGGGGTGCGGACCGCGCAAGTATGTCACGCGGCCACATTAGCAAACGGACGCGGACCACACAGAAATGGTATGCAGTTGCATAGCAAGACTCAAAAAAATCTTCACTCTCTGAACTTTACCCACGCGGACTGCACTGCTTTGGTATGCGGTCGCGTGGGCTTTTTCCTTTAATGGTTGGGTCTCAGAACCTTTACAAGTGCGGACCGCATGGAAAGGGTCGTGGACCGCGTGGATTGACATTGCATTTGCCTGGTCTCTGAACTCTCCTGCGTCGCCGCACACCAAATCAGTGAGGTCCACGTAGGTCATCTTGTTCCCTAGTTCAGTTGTCTTTTAACACTTGACATATTTCACTCCATTTTGAGCCGATCTTTGATATTTATCATCTTGTCGCTCAAGCGTGCAATCAAGTGCAATTTGTAAGCACTTTGGGACTAATATATGACAATTAATGCACAATGCTCAGGTAAGAATAGGTATAAAATATGTAGAAATCACAATTATCACTAGATTTTTTAGATTAATTACGAAATTATCACTGACTTCATATTTAAAATTCTTCACTATTTCTAAATATTGAAACCAACACATCTCCTTAAATATAAGGAATGAACTGATTCAAGAGCCTATCTTGACTAGAATTTCACAAGGAATTCATATGAGGCATCAAGAGTGAGTTCTGATATTATTTAGCATAAGAAACGAGGCAAAATAGTGTTAAAATGAGGGTTTTTTAATTTAACATATTTTGAATTGGGGAGCTCAAAAATGGGCAATAGTTTTAGGTGATATTCACCATATGAATTGGGTAAAGTATTCTCTATTCAGTTTTGATTATACTTCGTAAATCTATTTTCATTTTTTAGTAATTAATTTGTGAATCTAAAGAGAAAAATTGGGGGGTTTGCCTAAACTTTCATAATATTTTGAGTTTTGAACATCGATTGGAGTCGGATTTGAGTGAAACTAGTATAGTTGGACTCGTAATTGAATAGGTTGTCAGATTTTGTGAGTTTTATCGGGTTCCAAGGTGCAGACCTATTGTCACGACCCTAAACCCGAATTCGACCGTGATGACGCCTCTCGTAAAGACAAGGCCAGCCGACACAACACCAAATTCATTTTAAACAATTAAAATATCACGATTTAGTTATTAACATAATTAAGTCCCAATAGAAAAAGTGAAATGGTTCAATTTGCGGAAAAACCAACATAGTCCAACATCCGGGTGTCACCAGTCTTGAGCATCTAACATAAGTATATATGGAAAAGGGTCTACATAGTCTGTTACAAAATCCAGTTCAAGGGGGAAGAAATAATGATAAGAGGGAGAAACACTGAGTTGAATACCGAACAGCTACCTAGTGGACTCTGAAAATCTGCTGGAAGGTATCAACCCTCGCTAGCAGGACCTGAAGCTCCGAATCTGCACACAGGGTGCGGAGAGTAAAATGAGTACTCCAACTCAGTGAGTAATAACAATAAATGAAGACTATGCGATAAGAAATCAAGTTAAAACACAATAATATGCTATAGAGAGGTAGAATAAAACCAGTAAATTAAGATAAAATAGCGAAATCTCATAAAACACTTCTTTAATAGTTAAACAAGTAAATGAAAGGCAGCTAGAAAAGATAAGTGCATATAATTCGCCCCTCGGGCATAATACCAACAGAATCAGCCCATCGGGAATAACATGAAACAACACCAGCCCCTCGGGCTATATCTCATATCACAATGGGTATTCGCGCTCACTGGGGGTCGTACAGACTCCGGGAGGGGCCTCTTACGGCCCAAGCACAATATCAAGCCATCTCATGGCATAATCACTAGCCCCTCGGCCTCATATCAAGACACCTTGTGGCGTACAATCTTAGGATATCAGCCTGATAATCATAGAGCATATCACTATCAATGACATAAGGAACCTACTGAAATTCCAGAATTCCATTCCGACCCCTATATCAAAATCTCACCTATCAACCGAAAAATGCCAAAATTCTAATTTTACCAATTCAAGCCTAAATCTACTCCGGACATCCAAAATACATTCCGATCTTGATCCTAAGTCCCAAATCACCTCTCGAAGCTATCCAAACCATCAGAACTCACATCTGATCCCTTTAACACAAAAATCAATATCCGATTGACTTTTCCAACTTAAGCTTACTCAAAAGAGACTAAGTGTCTCAAACCTTACTAAAACCTCTCTGAACCCGAGTCAACCAACCCGATAACACAAAATACAGTTAAACAAGGCAATAAGAAGCAAAAATGGGAGCGAATTGTGATTCCGTTATTTTTGTGGTATTGTGCAGTACCTAACCTTACCTGTAGCCGTGAAATTTTCACGTATTTGAGCTACTTAGCCGTGATCCATGTTAGAAAACATGTCTAACTGCATGTTTATCCTGTTGGGGCCTACTAAGTCAATTTTTGCTATTGAGTTATCTGCTTTCATTGCTTTATATACTCAGTCATACACATTCATATGCATATCATATCTCCGTCTCGGTTGCCATTTATTGGCATATCATATCATTATTTTGGGCTAGTTTCATGCCTTTGTGAGCCCAAGAGATTGGAAAGAGATATGACTGAGTGAGGCCGAGGGCCTAAGTGCGAGTGACATTATGGTATCGGGCTGTGTAGAAAATCATTCTATCCATGATATGTGCACTTTGGTTGTATTAGCATGATTTTCAGGTATAGGTTTTGATGAATGACAAACAATAAAGTCAAGTGTCAAACAACGTTATCATATGACAAACAATCAAGATTGAATACCGAGAAGCATATTGATGAATGGATTGCATAGACAAGCCAAAGACGAGCTCAAAAGTTCAAGACCGAAGACCCAAGGCGTAGGTAGTTAGGTAGAACCAATGTAAGAGCAACGTTTAAGTTATCTTGTCTTTTGGCTCAACATAGGTCATCATAAATATGCATAAAATCATTTTATCAAATCATATTTATCATAAACATATTTCAAATACTTCAAACAAAATGATTTAACGTTTTCATTTTTAACCAAAATGGTTTTTGAAGTAAGTTTTCAATTCTGGACAGCATAGCCATATAATCGATTATCCATATGCTGATAATCGATTATGCTGAATTTCCACTAGAAATTCTGCAAGGCAGAATAATCGATTATCTAAAAGAGCATAATCGATTATTCTCTGACCGTTGCCAATGTTTTTGAACGACAGGCAGATAATCGATTATTAAAATCCAATAATCGATTTTCTAGCATAAAATCAGCTTCTGATTTTTGAACGTTAAAGCCAATAATCGATTATCAAAATCCAATAATCGATTATCTTGCATAAAATCAGCATAATTGATTGTCAATTAAGCAACGGACATACAACTTATAAAACCTATAAATAGAGGTCTTTTGAGCTGATTTGATACACACAACACCTCTCATTATTCATATACATATTGATATTATTTGTGCATCATTATAGAGCTTTTGTTGAGCCATTTGAGAGACAACTTTGAGTTGTTCATAGAGCTAATATTGTATCTCTTTATCTACTCTTTTTAGAGAGTTCTTGTTGTAAAAGAGAAAGGTGTTTGAGAAGACCATATCTTCTCATTGATTGTCGGGTTTGCTAAGTACCCTCAATCTTAGTGTGTGAAGTCTTGTGGTGCGGTATCCACGAGCAAGGTGAAGTCTTGTGGTGCGGTATCCACGAGCAAGGTGAAGTCTTGAGGTGAGGTATCCTCGAGCAAGTTGAAGTCTTGTAGAGTGTACATCTACGAGCAAGTGTAACGGTTTGTTAGGCACCCGTAAGCTTACCGGAGTTAGTGGAAACTCGAGAGAGTCTCTCGGGGACTGGACTAATCACACGTTGTGGTGAACCAGTATAAATTCGGTGTGTCCTTTCCTTAATCTTTTAATTACTGCATTTACTTTACTCCTGCAATGTTAATTCCGCAATATTTATCGATATTCTCGTGCCGCACTATTCACCCCCCCTAGTGACGGTCATAAATCCTAACAATTGGTATCAGAGCCTAACTCTCTGAAAGCCTTAACCTTGAGAGAACGATATATTTTTTTAGAATATTGAACGCAGGAATTATGAGCGAAGGACACTCCACCAATAGGCCTCCACTATTTGATAGAACAAATTACACATATTGGAAAGAGCGGATGAGAATCTTCATCCAATCAAATAACTTTCGCTTGTGGCAAATCATCAAGAACGGTGAACAAATGCCAACAAAGAAAGTTGGGGAAACCACGGTTCCAAAGGAGGAAGATGAATATGATGCCGAGGACGTCAAGAAAGTTGAAAATAATGCAAGGGCCGTCAACTTATTATATTGTGCGGTGAATCCGGATGACTATCGGAAGATTTCTTGCTGCACAACCGCCAAAAAGATGTGGGATAAACTCGAGATCACTTATGAAGGTACGTCTCAAGTCCGAGAATCAAAAGTTGATTTTCTAACACATGAATATGAACTTTTTAGAATGAGGGAAAATGAAAGCATCGATATTATGTTCGAACGATTCTCAATGATCATCAACGATCTCCATGCTCTCGGAAAAGTATACTCGAACAAAGATCTAGTTCGAAAAATCTTGCGGAGTCTCACTCCCGAATGGCGATCCAAAGCCAATGCCATCCAAGAGTCGATAGGAATCACGGACGTCACAATTGATGGACTAAGAGGTAACCTCAAAACTTATGAAAGCACTATTCTTAATCCTTATCTTGGAAATAAAGGTCCAGGTATTGCCTTCAAAGCCTCATCCTCTAAAAGAGAAGAGGTAAGTGACTCGGATAGCGATGATGATAATATTTCCAATGCCTTGATCGAAAAGTTTTATAAGTTTATGAAAAAGGAAATAAAGAAGGAAGAACCAAGTCCTTCATGCCAAAATTGTGGAAAACTTGGCCACACCAAATCACATTGTCCAAAATCCAAGGACAAGAAGAAGAACAAACACCAATGGCGTGTGACATGGGATTCGGACAGCTCGGGCGATGAAACTGCCGCATTATGCCTCATGGCCAACGAGGAAGAAGAGGTAAGTAATTCTAACTCTTATTCTTTTGAAGAATTACAAGAAGCTTTTCAAGAATTATATGATGAATTGAAAAAGTCTTCAAAAATCTCCAAAGAGGCCAAGGCTAAAATTAAAGTTTTAGAAGAGAAAAATAAATTTTTGGAAAATGACAATATTGATCTTAGAAATAAAATTAAGGAGATTAATGAAACTTCTTCAATTGATCAAAGTTCCAATTGTTCTTCTTGTAGGTCTTTGAAAATAGAGAACATAGAAATTAGGAACACACTAGAAAAAACGTAGTGTTGATAATCCTAAAACAATTGAAGAAATTAAGAAGAATATTAGAAAGGATGATAGAAATGAAGTTAGACCACCTAGAAATAATTCTAGGAACTTCACTAATGAGTCTAAAATTAATCATTTTAGACCACCTAGAAACAACTCTAGGAATTTTGGTAATGAGTCTAAAATGAATCATTTTAGACCACCTAGAAATAACTCTAGGAATCGCAATACGTCTAGGAATAACGACTTTCGATCACCTAGAACCTTTTTGGCTCAACCAAGACATATGCACAACCCGAATGTTATATGTCATTATTGCAACCGGGTAGGACACATAGCACCCGTATGTTTTGCAAAACATAAGGATTTATCCTTGAGCTATGATTATTATTTGCCTAACCCCCAAGGACCCAAAAGTGCTTGGGTACCTAAAACCTATTTTTAGGTACGTTTGCAGGTGTGCTTGAAGACTACGATATCGTAGTAGATGCACCAAGCACGAAACCTTATTGCATCGAGGGGGAATGTCGGTTAGTTATCATATTTTTGATAAAAACGTAATAGTTGATATGTGTTAACAATTAATATATCTTTGTTAACAATTGATATTAATTATTTTTGTTGATTCATGTTTTGATAACTTTTATCTTGAGTAACAATTGGTATCAATTATTTTTGTTAAAAATAATAATTGATTCATGTTTTGATGAATATTATTTTTTGTTTGAATAACAGTTGATATATTCTTGAAAAATAAATGATTCGTGTTTTTAATACAACTATTGGCTTGTTAAAAAATTAACTGTTAATATGTTCTTAAGCAATATGATTTGCGAAAATAACCGTTATTATGGATGTTATGTTTTTACTAACATTTGGTATTATTTCATGTTGGTATGATTGTTTAAATATCGTCAATGTATATTCCTCATTGTATTTCCTATTTTATTCTTGACACTAACAATTGATATACCCAAAAGGGGGAAGTGTCGAAAGGGGATAGTAGCCCTTGCATACTCTCTTTTTGCTAATGCCAAAAGGGGGAAGAGTTTAGGCGATATGCATCAAATAAGGGGGAATGTATCTACGTAATAGTATGCCTTATTTGAGGGGGAATTATCATTAAGGGGAATCGTTTGCATGAATTGTATGTTGAGATATAGCATGAATTTAGGGGGAATCCGATATGCATATCTCCTGTTGTTTGTCATTATCAAAAAGGGGGAAATTGTAGAAAATCATTCTATCCATGATGTGTGCGCTTTGGTTGTATTAGCATGATTTTCAGGTATAGGTTTTGATGAATGACAAACAACGAAGTCAAGTGTCAAACAACGTTATTATATGACAAACAATCAAGATTGAATACCGAGAAGCATATTGATGAATGGATTGCATAGACAAGCCAAAGACGAGCTCAAAAGTTCAAGACCGAAGACCCAAGGTGTAGGTCGTTAGGTAGAACCAATGTAAGAGCAACGTTTAAGTTATCTTGTCTTTTGGCTCAACATAGGTCATCATAAACATGCATAAAATCATTTTATCAAATCATATTTATCAAAAACATATTTCAAATACTTCAAACAAAATGATTTTAACGTTTTCATTTTTAACCAAAATGGTTTTTGAAGTAAGTTTTCAATTCTGGACAGCATAGCCATATAATCGATTATCCATATGCTGATAATCGATTATGCTGAATTTCCACTAGAAATTCCGCAAGGCAGAATAATCGATTATCTAAAAGAGCATAATCGATTATTCTCTGACCGTTGCCAATGTTTTTGAACGACAGGCAGATAATCGATTATTAAAATCCAATAATCGATTTTCTAGCATAAAATCAGCTTCTGATTTTTGAACGTTAAAGCCAATAATCGATTATCAAAATCCAATAATCGATTATCTTGCATAAAATCAGCATAATTGATTGTCAATTAATCAACGGACATACAACTTATAAAACCTATAAATAGAGGTCTTTTGAGCTGATTTGATACACACAACACCTCTCATTATTCATATACATATTGATATTATTTGTGCATCATTATAGAGCTTTTGTTGAGCCATTTGAGAGACAACTTTGAGTTGTTCATAGAGCTAATATTATATCTCTTTATCTACTCTTTTTAGAGAGTTCTTGTTGTAAAAGAGAAAGGTGTTTGAGAAGACCATATCTTCTCATTGATTGTCGGGTTTGCTAAGTACCCTCAATCTTAGTGTGTGAAGTCTTGTGGTGCGGTATCCACGAGCAAGGTGAAGTTTTGTGGTGCGGTATCCACGAGCAAGGTGAAGTCTTGAGGTGAGGTATCCTCGAGCAAGTTGAAGTCTTGTAGAGTGTACATCTACGAGCAAGTGTAACGGTTTGTTAGGCACTCGTAAGCTTAACGGAGTTAGTGGAAACTCGAGAGAGTCTCTCGGGGACTGGACTAACCACACGTTGTGGTGAACCAGTATAAATTCGGTGTGTCCTTTCCTTAATCTTTTAATTACTGCATTTACTTTACTCCTGCAATTTTAATTCTGCAATATTTATCAATATTCTCGTGCCGCACTATTCACCCCCCCTCTAGTGACGGGGATAAATCCTAACAGGTTGCACGCTGCAACAAATTATTTTGATTACATATATGGGTCGGGACGCACGCCGTAACGATTATAATGATTTATTATAGCGCTTGGGATAAAGGATCTCCTCCGGAGTCTGCACACGCCCTCAATGAGCGTGATTGATTATATTGAGGGATGGATCTTCTGTGGACACATATCTTGTCCGAAGAAATTATATACTTGGGGATGGATTTTCCCCACGGGCTAGATTATGCCCTAGTCAGTATTGAGTGACTATTAGTCGGTTTATGTATATATTCCGGGATGGATCTTCCCTAGGCCGGATTGGACATATACAGTACCGAGGGAATGAGCATGATGAGTGGAAAGTGCGAGAATGAGATTGAGTACTCTGAGAGTGTGCGTACATGAATTCATCTCTGAGAAACATGAAATTGACATGCATACATGACATACAAGCATAGAGATGCATTTTTCTCATATTGTACGGTATCACGTCATTTACGACTTCTCACACATGTTGTTAAATTGGCTTACCTAATGGGTTGTGCTAGGTTCCATCACGACCAATTGAATTTTGGGCCATGACAAAAGAGAGAGTAGGGATAGTACAAAATGGATGGAGGACTTGTATAGCACACAAAGATAAAAAAACCGATTAGCCAGGAAAAATTTTTCTACTAGAAGGAACTTTCCTCTAGTCTTTACATATTTGATTTGATTGTGCAACACCCCATGTTTCGTACATGAAAGTATTTCACAAGTAAACTAAAATAAGATAGGAAATGATATGTTACGTCCCGCATTTTGGCACGTTAAAATTTCGTCGTAAGTTAATCAACGTAAGTTCGGGAATGAGATTATTTTGATATTATAAGAATTACGCTATATCAAATAAGTGATAAGTAAATTCGTGAAGTTGAGAGGGTAAGCAAATCGAAGAAAATAAATTTCTTCAAAGTTTGACATTTTGAAATAAAATACGGCCCGAGCTAATATACCCGGTACCTATGGACTAGTAACATATAAGGTACCACATGATCATGATTGTAAGGTATATAAGGTATGTTAAAAGTGAGTAATATAATAAGTAATTTGAGATAATTCTTAGTTATGTGAATAATTAGTTAATGGAAAAATTAACAAGTTAAGAAAGAGTTAGTGGATGATTAATTAAGAATCTTGGATATGACCAAGGAATCCTTAACGTCGCAGCATATAATGTCAAACAATTTGACTCTTAAAGTTCAAATATAGGTGGCATATTTAGAGGAGTAGGTTACTTAATCATCTAACATGTGGGGCCCACAAAAATACCAACTATTTATTGAAATTTCATTAATGTTATAAAATAAAAGCAATTTAGTAAAACATGAATAAGATATAGAGATATAGAGAGAAAGAGAGAAGAAAGAGATTTTCTTCTTCAAATTGTACATTTTCATATCTATTACAAGGCATTTATATAGGCATAAAAAGTGAAGAAAATATGTCATTAAACATACAAAATATGTCATTGAATATATCATAAACCATTTGAGATGAAGATCATGGAAGAAGAGTAGACATCCATCATAAATTGCTATTTATCATAACACTCCCCCTTGGATGTCCATAGACATTGTCCCTCGTTAAAAGATTATTAAAAAAACCCTATGGCGAAAATAATTCTAGTGAAGGAAAAAGAGTACACATATTTAGAAATACGCCTTTTTGGTTGCCTCGTTAAAAACCTTGCAAGGAAAACTCAGTGGGACAAAACCTTGTAAGGGAAAAAGAGTGCAACGCACATTAACTTCCCCTGATGAGAGCATCAATTCACATCTTTGGGCCTTCCATCTCGATCTTGTACACTAGCTTCTTGAAGGTTGACGTTGGTAGAGATTTTGTGAACAAATCAACCATATTATCACTTGAACGAATCTGCTGCACATTGATATCGTCATTCTTTCGAAGATCATGTGTGAAAAATAACGTTGGTGAAATATGCTTTGTCCTATCTCCTTTTATGAATCCTCCCTTCAATTGAGCTATGCATGCTGCATTATCTTTATAAAAAATTGTGAGTAGTTTGTCACATTTCAAACCACATTTGTCTCTAATAAGATGTATTATAGACCTCAACCACATACACTCTCGACTTGCTTCATAAATAATAATTATCTCAGCATGATTAGATGAAGTAGCTACAATTGATTGCTTAGTCGATCGCCAAGATATGGAAGTTCCTCCACTGGTAAACACATAGCCTATTTGAGATGGAGCTTTGTGTGGATCGGATAAATACCCATCATCAGCATAACTAACAAGATCAGGACTACAATTATTGCTATAAAATAATCCCATATCGGTAGTCCCTTTTAGTTACCGCAATATGTGTTTGATCCCATTCCAATGTCTCCTTCTAGGAGTAGAGCTATATCTTGCTAAGACATTAACTAAAAAATTTATGTCAGGCCTTGTAGTATAAGCAAGATACATTAGTGCACTAATTGCACTAAAATATGGTACTTCAGGACCAAGTAGCTCTTCATTCTTTTCTTGAGGTCGGAAAGGATCCTTATTCACATCAAGTGATCGAACAACCATCGAAGTACTTAATGGATGTGCTCCATCTATATAAAACCATTTCAATACCTTTTCTATGTAGTCAGATTGATGAACAAAAATTCCGGTTTGCCAAATGTTCAATTCGCAAACCAAGGCATAATTTTGTCTTTCCGAGATCTTTCATCTCGAATTCCTCCTTTAAATAATCAATTGCCTTTTGGAGTTCTACAGGAGTTCCAATAAGGTTTATGTCATCAACATATACGGCAAGTACAACAAATTCCGATGTCGTTTTATTTATAAAAACACATGGGAAAATGACATCATTCATATAGCCTTCCTTTAATAAATACTCACTAAGACGATTATACTACATTCGTCCTGATTGCTTTAGACCATATACAGATCTTTTCAATTTGATTGAAAATATTTCCCGGGACTTTGAATTATGTGCGTTTGGCATTTTAAATCCATCGGGAATTTTCATGTATATCTCATTATCAAGTGAGCCATAAAGGTAGGCAGTAACCACATCCATTAAATGCATATCAAGCTTTTCAAGTACAACAAAACTAATGAGATAACGGAAAGTTATAGCATCCATAACGGGTGAATATGTCTCTTCATAATCGATAACAGGCCTTTGTGAAAATCCTTGTGCAACTAGACGTGCATTATATCTTTGTACCTCATTTTTCTCATTCATTTTACGTACAAAGACCCATGTATATCCAACTGGCTTAACACCATCAGGTGGTTGCACTACAGGTCCAAAAACTTCACGTATCGCAAGTGAAGTTAATTGTGCCTGGATAGCGTCTTTCCATTTTGGCCAATCATCTATATGTCTACATTCATTGAGATATTTTGGTTCAAGATCCCCATCTTGTTGCATTATTTCAACAGCCATATTAAAAGCAAAAATGTTATCAATAACAATATTATTACGGTTCCATGTTTTCCCCGTTGAGACATAACTTATTGAGATATCTCCATAATTATCATTTTCAGGTACCTGAACCTCCCTTGAGGTGTTATCATTTGTTATGTCTATGTACTCTTCTTGAGCCACAACCTCTGTACTATGATCACTTTGATCATTCACTCCTTTTCTTTTCCGAGGATTTTTATCCTTAGAACCAACTGGTCTACCATGTTTCAAGCGTAGTTTAAACTCATTTTCTTCAATTAATTGTCCTACCGGGATATCAACTGGAAATGGAGCATTAGCAGCTGGAATATATGACTTAGTCACCCTTGGTAGGTCAGTGAACGCATCTGTTGTTGATTTGAAGTATTTTGGAAGTGAATTATCTTTTGAACCTCTAGTTCACATTGATTTGTTCGAGGATCTAAATGAGATAGTGTCAATACATTCCAATCTATCCCATTTCCCAACTGCTTATTTTCTCCCCCTAATGTTGGGTATATTGATTCATCAAAATAGCAGTCAGAAAATCTCGCTGTAAATAAATCTCCAGTCATAGGCTCCAGATATTTTATAATAGAAGGAGATTCGTACCCAACATATATCCTTAACTTTCTTTGGAGGCCCATCTTTGTGCGTTGTAGTGGAGCAATTGAAACATATACCGCACAACCAAAGGTTCTAAGATGGGAAATATTTGGCTGTTGGCCAAAAGCCAATTGCAATGGAGAGACTTCATGATAACTGGTTGGCCTTATACGCACAAGTGTTGCTGCATGCAAAATAGCATGTCCCCACACTGAAAGGGGAAGTTTTGTCCTCATTATAATGGTCTAGCTATTAGTTGGAGTCGTTTAATCAATGATTCTGCTAGACCATTTTGAGTATGAACATGAGCAACTAGAGGCAATAGATGAAGCTTATGAAGAAATGATAGCGGAACTTGCAGAGGATTCGGCTTCGCCCGGAAGTGGTGATGAACAAGCTTTTTTTCCACCACCACCACCAACACAACCTCCTTCCAACCTTGACGGATTTATGAGATTTGTTTGAGATACAATGTAACTTGTACTTTGGCACATCTTCTTTTAGTTTTTTTTTTCTTTTAGTGGTGGTATTAGTACTTTGTTGTGCTCATTCCATTGGGGGAAGGAAGACTAAGAAAAATATGCCATTTTTGGTAATAAAAATTATAAGACATACCCTTGAATATCTTTTTTCTCAATATTTCTTTGTCTTTACTTCGAATTATTTATAAGCTAGGATATATATATATATATATATATATATATATACACTACAAGAAAATATATACATAACATACAACCTAAACTACAAGAAAATACATAAGTAATAACATATATATATAAGATACAATATATATAAGAGAATAAATATACATAAGAGATGCAATATATATACTACAACAAAATATATAACTATATAAGTTATAATATATATACATAAGACACAATATATATACTACAAGAAAATATATTAGAGAATATATATACATAACATACAATATATACTACAAGAAAATATATAAGGGAATATATATATATACATAACATACAATATATACTAATTAATACAATACAATATACAATGAAATATATATTATATATACTATATTAATAACTAGTATACTACATAAATATATTCTATACTAGTATATTATATACTATTTTAATAATTACTATACAAGATATTGCCTTAAACAAAAAATAAAATTACAAAAAAGCCCGCCAGGCCCACGAAGCCCGGCCTGCTAAACCCAGGATCACATGGGCTTAGGCCCGTCACGGGCTGGTCTCACCCATTGAGCCCACGAAGCCCGGGACCGCCAGAGCCCAGGCCCACTAAGCCCGGCCTTCGGAACCCGCTTAGGCCCGGGCTCGGGACAAAATACAGCACTATGGTAGAGTTTTGAGTCAAAATGACTTTTAAGTGACAATGTGATAGTTTAGTTACTTTTAGTGACAAAAAATAGTTGAGTGACTTTAGTAAAATTAAAACATAGTTGAGTGACCATTAGTTAAATTAACCCCATCCTTTACCTAAGGGTTGTTTGCTCGGCAAACAAAGCTATAGCAAAATTAATTATTTCGGGATTGTTACTTCATTTTTCCATAACGATAAAATAGTACTACAATTTCGGAATAGCTAATCTCAAATTAGTTATTCCAAAATTTTATCTCTAATCAAACGTAAAATAAATTCATCTCAAATTTAATTTTGGCATTAGTTATTCCTTATGTGGGGGATTAACTGCCTTATATCTCATTTATGCAGCTGGAGGAAAGAAACAGTAGCTACGTCATGCTTATTCCTCACGTCACGTCTTGCATATTAGGAGTAATAAGGGTTCTCATATGCAGATTTAATTTCCATGGTCTACATGAATTTCCTTCAAGCAGACCAAATTAAATTAAATATGTTGCTTGATGTCTCCCTAGTCTATCTTCTTTCTTGTCTTTTGATCAGTTTCTAACAATCCATTAATTTAATGAAACAACAAAAACTTACATTTCTGATTATTTACTGTAAAATTGATTTAGTTTGGTGTTCAATCATACTTAAGAAACTGCAGAAGCGTTCCATTGTAATGATTTTTGTCTACCCCAGCAAGAATATCTAGCTTTGCTTCCTCGGTGACTCAAACCGATAAGATTGGAGGTGAATATGCTTCCACTTGAGCAATATAATTTCCTTTTGGTTTCAGTAATACTTAAAGTTTGCCATACGGCATTTCCAACCATTTTCCCCACCAAAATGGTGTAAACACTAAAATGGTGCAAATTAACTCCAACCATTTACATTATTTTTACACCAAAAAAAGAACTATTTTATATATTTTTTCTCTCTCTTCTATATTCTTTATTTAAATTTAATTTTTTATTTCGTAAAACAATTTTTTTTTAACATATTCATCCCATATAATTCGTTTTTCTTTCTTATACAATTATTTGATACAAAATTATTTTATACTACCATATATGTTTAAATAATATAAATTATTATAATAATATTATTCATTAATATATATATATATATATATATATATATATATATATATATATATACACACACATATATATGTATGTATGTATATTATATTATTGGATAATTCAAATAAAAATGCAATCAATGATAAGATAATTAAATAAATATTACATTATGGTAAATTTAGTTTAATTTCTACATAAATATTCAATTTTCAGGATTAGTATGTTGCTCTCATAGATGCTCTATTAATATATTACAAAGTGCAAAATGAGTATCTTTGTCCTTAATTTTTTGTGTCGAGCTAATATTATTCAAATCGAAAATTTTCATCTACTATCATTTTTGTTATTGGAGTTGGGTCTTCCTAAGTATTTTGAATTGGTGCATTAAAATCACGCTCATCCTCGATTATCCTATCGTGTCGTATAATACATGTAGTTAGTATACAATTATAACTAATAATAAAATTAATTTACAATTTTATATAAGAATAATATACAAGAAAATTAATTTATAAAAATTATATATCAAAATGAAGATGTAAAATTAACATTACAAAGATATTACATAAAAATATAAGTAATTACAAAATGTATAATATATATTGTATAGTATATGTAAAGCACACAATATTACTGCAAATTCGGGGGGGGGGGGGGGGTGGAGTCTTACACAAAGACTGGCAGAAGGAGAAACAAGCTGTCATCTCAAGTCTTTTACTGTTTATCTTTATTTAGCTACCCGCAACGTGCTCTTATCCTTAGCCACAATGTTCTCCCAAAACTATGGATGTTTCACTTTCATCCAAAGTTTTTTCCTCCCTTTACCAACAAATTAAACTTTGGATTATAATGGGAATTAACAGCAATAAACTTAGCAAGTTAATAAACACTTTAAAAGAATTCTTATATTATTATGTCCTGCACCTAAAAATAATAAACAAATTATAATAAGTTGAATTAATAATTTTAAAAATAAAATAGATTTATTGCATGTACATAGACTTAAATATATATACCAATGATAATATACAATTTATTACAATGAGAGCTAGTATATATAAATTAAACCTCACATCTTAATATAAATTGGATGTATATATATAGTTAGATACATAGTGAAGAATTCATTTAAATGGAGCCAACTTTGCTCCTACTTTGTTATCTGCAGTCCTATCTGAAGAGGGAAAAGCCTCATCCTTCTTATATATGTGAAGATCTCAAAAGTGATAGGCGGCTCTTCACTCCTTTTTATATAAAGATTCAGCTTGGCTGAAAGCTCAAGCTCAAGGCTGTAACATATATTAACTAATGGCATCAGGTTCAAGTTTAGAAAATGAAAGCCTTTTGGTAATTAAGGACTAAGGAGCACTTTAGATAGGACTAGTTGGCATACATGTGAATTAATCAGAATTATTCAAATCGAAACATTAGTTGGCATTAAGCTAGCTAGCACCCTCCCACAAATTTCTTTAACCTTTCTGAGATTCGTGCAGCTCCGTATTGATCATCTGGTGAACGCTCTCCCATCTATAATGAAGCAAAGAAACACAACATCTCTATCATATATTAGTTCACAAAATTAAATAACCACACCCCTTCAATTCATTGAGAAATAAATATATAGAGGAAAGAAACAAATGGAAAACCTTAGAATGTATGGAATGGACGATGGTGTCACCAATGATAGTATAACTGGCATTTATGACTTGTACGCTTTCTTCATGAAGCAGACGGATAACATCAGTGAAGATGAACTGATAATCCAAACCAGTTGTTAGAACCACCTGCAGAGCTGAATCCATAGTGTGGATTTCTATTTGTGGCAATGGCAACCCTGTCTTTCTCCCACAGCTTGTATTTTCACCACTTTTCAAGCTATCTTTTTTCTGTGTCATTCTCTCCAAATCTATCTGCAGTCTTTTTATGTAGCTGATTGCCTCTTCCAGTTGATCTGGCAGTGACAAAACTTCCTGCAATTATTAAGCCCAAATAAAATAATTTTGCAAAACGTGTAATAATGATAATCATGAGTATGATTCTACTATAGATCTGACTATATGATCTCGAATAGGCTTCAAATCAAGCGGATTTTGGAAGGAAGACCTAATCATGACATACATGAAATAGAAGAGAAAAATAAAAAGAAATAACTAAATGAGAAAGAAAAGAACCCTAGAAAGCTGCGGATGAGGCACAAGAGAATGGAGCTTCAAGTAGAGAGCTTTCATTTGGTTTCTTCTGTTTTTCTCAATAGTCTTTCTGTCAGCTTTTGATGATGAGGAACTTGGGTTGTTACACTGTTGCTCCATCTCTTATCTATATAACCTCTCCAACAAATTTGGCGAATAAACAAGATCCCATTCCCTCTATATTTAGCAGAAGATGTTTTAAAATAGTATAGTAAATTAAAGCAAAAGGCAATGAGTACTGCAGGAAAATATAACATCAACAACTGTTGATAGAAAAAGTTTTGTATGAAGAGATAACATTAGGGCTATCCTTCTATATTCCTCCAAAAATAGGCGTATATGCCACTAAATGCTGCGCGCATAGTATTCTTTAGTAAAAGACCGAAAGAATATTTTCCCTTTTATGGGTCCCGTATATGGAACTATTTTTGATTACTCCTGATTCTGCAATTACAGAGAACCAAGACTGTTCTAACAATCGCCACAACTATGAACATGTTCATCATTCTTCTACGTTATTTAATAGTACTAATATTTTAAGTAATTTACTAAGAAATGAAACAAAATTCCCTTAGCGCGTATGAAAGCAATTTATATTAATGATGGGTAATTAAAAACTTCTAAATCAACTGAAAAATAATTAAAACTAGAATCCTAGAAAATTTAGATCTTGTTCCCATTCTTGGTGAATTTTGTCCCACAACTTTGTGAGATCCATTGCGTAATTGCTGGTGATATCAGCATTTGAACGCAACTAAAAAGTTGGAATTCTGGATAACACAAGAGGGTCCACTTGCAAGTATATATCCTAATTAATTAATTAGGTGCATTTTATGAGGTCTATATATTGCGTAATCTTGGTGAGATCAGCAGCATTAATGTGTATTATAGGGGCAGGTGTTGTGAATAATAAGAAAAAGAAAAAACCTAACTTAGGGGTTCATTTGATTCCTACACCTATGTGAGTGGGTGTTGAAACTTGAAACACGTTTACCGTCTTTATCTAAATAAAATTCACTCAAATCACCTAATGTTAATATCACATCATAGTAATTTACCAATTTCGTGTGATAAATTGAAGCGAATATATATATTTTATGGTCTAGGTTATAATAATGTACTAGTCATGTATTCAACGGGTTGATTTAAACACATGAGCCGTAGATAAACTTTTTTCAACTCTAAGCCTTCTATATTTTACAAGATATTATTGCAATGTTATTCTTTTATTTTATATAGCATGTTTTACATTTGCATTAGTTTGTTAATTGTTTTTAAGCGGGAAAAGAAAAAGAAGAACTTGAATCAAATAGCAAGAAACAGAAAAGACAACGAAAATAAACAAAGAACAGATGTGGAATGACCAAAAAAAAATAGCGTCAAATAGTAAGTACACATGCAAATTTCTTGAAACCTCCAAAAAAAAAAAAACAAATAAAAGCAAATGTGAATAATTTCAGCCATGAAGGAGAGCTGTCCTTAATCATGTGCTACTGCCTGGGGTGTTTTTAATATGTTCACTCGTTTTCTACGGACTTCTAGAAACATTATTTCTTCTATTCACACTTTAAGTTAAACTACATGGATGTTTCATTAATCCTTGAATTTCATGTGTTTGATGAAATACTTGTTGCGTTCACCAAGTGGACCATCCCCATATTATTTCTGGGAGAACTAAAAAAGAAGAAATATTATCATTTTGATTACTCTTCAAGACAATAAAGTTCAAAAGTCCTTACATGTGACCATTCGAAATTCTAACAAGACAATAAAAAAAACGTTCCATTTTATGTGATGATTGAATTAGGCACGACGATATAAAAAAAAATAAAAATTGTAACTTGTGGTTTAAAATATAATATAAATATTTATATGACTATAAATTATTTTATTAAGGATAAATGAGAAGTTGAAAGCTAAATTGTTTTTAAATATAGAAAAGTTCTTATTGGGACAGATCGAAAGAAAGTGCATCAAATACATTGGGACTTAGCGTCCTCTCTCGAATTTAATTTTATGTAATGTTGTTTACCTTTGCACTAAATTCGAGAAAGAAACCTTTTTAAACTTCTAATTTAAAACATGACATAGATATTTGTGTGGCTATATTTCATCTCATTAAGGTAAAATAAGAAGTTTTAAGATAAATTATTTTTTAAACATAAGAATGTAGCATTATCTGTAGGACATATTATAAAAAAATTGAGGCTTTTTCTATTGGAAGTCATCGAAGGAGGAATGAGCATACGCTGTTTTGATAAGCCATACACATAAATTAGGACGGGAGGAGTAGAAAAATACAATTCCTCGAATTCAATGGAAATTAAGAAATTCTCTCCTACATACATTTCCTTTTACCTTAGGATATGGCACTAGAAAGGAGGACTCGATCGAAAACTAAACCAAGCAATTTAATGTAATATAAAGATACTACTTCAAGTAGCTATTGAAAATAGAAAAATCATAGATATTATGAAAGATGCTTTAACACAACATATTACATTGCTTTTGCACACACAAGAATTTTTCCACTCAAAGTTTAGGTAAAGTTATAATAATAATGTTAAAATGTAGTAAAACATCAAAAACCAATTTCATTTTCAGGCTGTACAATCTCTTGGACGCTTGGGTTCCCATTTATGGAGAATCAAGAAAGGTCAAAAATAGTCACATTATTGGACCATAAAGATAATAGGACAGACCCACCTACCATTCTATCATCTTTTTCACCTTCACATAATCATAATCATGTTGTATTCTTATTCATATTGCCTTTCGCTTTTATTTACTACTATTACTCAACTTTTGCTTCTCCACTGTTTCAGAAATACAAAAAATAGAATAAGTTCTATAAATATATTTAACACCTTCTGTTAAACATAGGACTGAGATCTTTTTATTTCGCAAGTTTGTTGGAGAGGCATATATATGGAGCAGTGTAACAGCCCTAGTGCCTTATCAAAAGCTGACAGAAAAAGTATTGAGAAAAACAGAAGAAATCAAATGAAAGCTCTTTATTCCGAGCTGTATTCTCTTGTGCCTCATCATCATCATTCTAGGGTTCTTTTCTTTCTCCACTATTACTATTTTTAATTTTCTCTGATGTTTATCTTCTATTAATTTCAAGCCCATTTTCATGTCTTATCCCCTTCCCAAAACCCCTCTGATTTGGCTCACGTTCGATATCACATTGAGATCTTGTAGAATCTTCAAATATTAATCGAAACATGTCTACTCCTTAAATGTGATAAATCTTTGTAAGTCATGCTTTTTTTTTTTAATTAAAATATGAAATTGCTCTTGTTCACTAGCATGTTGCATTGACTTCCTTAAGGTAATTAATTATCTGAGCTAGGGTTACATTAACCAGGTTGGTTCGGTTTTTATCAAAATCAAACCAAACCAACTATATCAGTTTGGATTGGTTCAATTTTGTCGGATTTTTCAGGTTTATTATTATTTAAATATTATTTCAATCCTACTTTGTTAGATTTTTTTATAAGTAAATATATGTTTAGTAAAAATATAAAAAATTGATGACAAACATATTATCTATTAAAATACTCTTATAAGAGAATTTTTTTAATAACACATAGTAATAGTTATTTTTTAGTAGTCTGCCAAAATTTTTCAAGGTTAATCGAATTTAGTAATTAAACATAAAAATCAATATGATACCTAAATAAAATTAATTACTTCACATTCGAAAAAAAGATATAAGAATTTAATAGATCGCAACATATGATACGAATATGGAAGAACAAAGAGATTGACGCAATTTAGTAACACTCCATGAGAAAGCGATTATACAACCCATTATTTAAGGTTAATAAATATTGAGCAGTTCATATACTATTATATTTTGCAAGAGAATTCCAAATATTTCTCAATATGTTTTTTAAAAAAATTTACATAGAATCTTAAAAGTATATATAAAAATTATATATTTATATGTCCATTTGATTCAAAAAAAATTTACGTCGGATTTTTTAATCGGTTTAGTTTGACTTTTCGGTTTGATGTGCTCTTTCGATTTGGTTTGTACAACCCTAATCTGAGCTTTGCAGGAAGTTTTATCGTTGCCTGATCAACTGGAGGAAGCAGCAAACTACATTAAGAAACTGCAGATAAATTTGGAAAGAATGAGACAAAGAAAAGAACGCTTAACAGTTGATGGAAATCCAAGTTCAATTAGGTCAAGCAGTGAGAGAAAGGAAACACAGCCACTGTTGCCACATCTTGAAATATATCATGTGGATTCATCTCTGGACGTTGTGCTAATTACTCGTATAGATTATCAGTTCATATTCAACGATATTATACGTATGCTTCACGAAGAAAGCTTAGAAGTTATCAATACTAGTTATACTCTCATTGGTGACACCATTTTCCATTCCATACATTCAAAGGTATTAGTAAATACATTGCGTTCAATTGAACTCATTGTTTTAGATCAAATTATATATATTTATGCACATAAAAAATGAAAATATGTATTTTTATGAAAAATATACACTTTTCTAAATCCATGATTTTAGATTCTGGATTCGCTTCTACTGTAGATTTGTTGAGGTTGTGATATGATATATACATGATATACATATGTTTTTTTGTTGATACAATACTGTAGGTGGGAGAATGTGCAACAGGGTATAGAGCTACAAGAATCTCAGACAGATTAAAGAAGATTGTGGGTTCAGGACATTCAGGTGCTGGCAACTAAAGTACTACTGCTCCTATTTCTTTTGACATGTGTGCTAAATTATTTCCACTATCTGTACTCTGAGCATTATTATTGAATTTGGACTCTTGGCTTTTCCAGTTTTCAATCTTTAATTGCTTGGTCGTATCTTACGGTAACGTTGCACTCATTTTTTTACTTTGTCTCTTCTTATGTTTTTCTTTTATTTTTGGTGATGAACTCACACATTTTTGACTTGACCAGTCAGTAAATGCAAGAAATAATATAATATCAAATACAGTGTATTGGATTACAAGGGTTTAACAGGGTATGATCTTATTGGTCGTGGCCTCTTTGGTTTGACTTGGTGTGTGACATAATCAGAGAGTATCAAATACATCACATGAGCTTGGATATTAGGATGAAATAACATTCAAATGGACGCTGTAAAATTAATTTTCACCAACAAATTATTTCTGGAAATGTACAAGTAAGCTCAACTGGATACTCAATAATTAACTTTTACCTTATCATTTTGGTCGCATCATTCATTCAATTCCCAGGCTACGTACAGTAGGGGATAAGACTACGACGACAACAACAACAATAACAACCCAGTATAATCTCACTTAGTGAGATCTGGGGAGGATAGTATATACGCAGACCTTACCCCTACCCTTGGGTAGAGAGGCTGTTTCCAAATAGACCCCCGGCATCCTTCCCTTCAAGAACTTCTCACCTTACTCTTGGGGAGACTCGAACTCACAGCCTCTCGATTGGAAGTGGGGGTTGCTTACCATCATAGCAACCCCTCTTGTCTAACAGTAGGGGATAAGAGTTGTCGATAAAAAGCTATAAGTACTTGTGGTCCGAAAATGGACAATAAGGCTGGTACAAATCTCCCTTTTGCTAATCTCTTCTCTTCCACTCAATCCTCTTTTGTATATATAATTGCCTTTTTCCAACCTGTTTTAATCAATTTCTTTCCGAACTGATAATAGCATAAATATTTAGATATTTAGGGTCTATTTGTAGTTGGACAAAAAGATATTTTTCGACTTGGTTTTATTGTCAGCATCATAATAAAAATGTTTGTTTAGTTAGTTAGTATACGAAAAAAAGTTTAGTCAATAGTAACCAGTATAATTTTTGGGTTATTTATATGTTTAACCAATTATTCTGTAATTACTTTTAAATATATGGTAACATCTTCATACTCAGAGATGTATTCAAGATTTCAAGAGCATGGGTGCAACATGAGCACCACATAGGTGAGTTTCGGAGAGGATTTCCGGAAAATGTATTTTCAGTTTAGGAATTCTAAAAGTCAAAACAAAGACTAAAGAAAGAGGAGAGAAAAAAAAAACAAAAAAAAAAACAGGTAAATAACCAATAAAAAGGGGAAAAAATAAAAAAAAATGTGTTTAATTAGAAAAGGTGGCAGGGGTATGGGGATTTAAAACTATTTATTAATTAAAATATAATTTAAAAGAAAGTAGAGTACTAGAATCAAATCCCAGACTAAAAAGTAAAAGGTGCACATTCTTATTAGTCCACGAAAGTGCTCACTTGAGCTTGAGTTCACTAATGTTAATTTAAATATTTGAACTTAAATTTACTCTTCTCTTGCTATACATGATTTAGGGAAAGGAGAATGGGTTCACGGGAACTATTTCGATGTGCATCCACCCCTTCATACTCTTTCAAAGGAGGTGCCAAATGCATTTGGAGAAATAGTACGAGGATTTAATTGATGTACAAATAGTACTTATTTTAAAACATGAACCAGAATAGTCATTAATCACGTGTTTACAGACCTAGGTCAAATCATCAAAGAGCCAAAAGTTTATAGATGAAAAACATTTGAGTTATAGATCAACTCGAGTCTCTTTTTATTATTTGCTAAAGAGCAATGCCAGTATTTGGGAATGACAACTGATATCATAAATTCTCGTGATATTTGAGAAGGTAGGAACCTACGGCCAATGTATCTGGGAATCTGTTAGGCCCAAACTTATGTAAAGTTCTTCTTCAGCCCGTTTATGCAAAAGTAAAATGGAGCATTTGCATATATACCCTCTTTTTAGGTCAGATCTTAATTTGTGTCCGTTTTGCAAAAAATATTATAAGCGTGCCCACTTTTTCGTGTAACTTCAGCATATGCGGCTGAAGTAGCAAAGACAATCATGTAAAACTTTAACATTCTAGTAGGCGGGCCTGAAATAGCAAGTGTGATGAAGTTTTTATTTGTAATTGCTGAACTTAAGCATAGTAACTAAAGTTTTGTTCTCTATTTGCTGAAGTTTTTGTTTGTAATTGCACTAAATAAGTTGAAATTTTTTTGTCCTGGATTCCTTTGTTTTGTCATTAAGTTTTTTCAAAAACTTCAACAGAAGATGTTGAAGTTATTTAATTCATTTATAAAAATTTTAGCACTAAATAAGCTGAAGTTCTTTTGTCTTGGATAAGCTTTTTCAAATATTTTAGCAAAAGATGCTGAAGCTATTTAGTTCATTTGTAAAAACTTCAACACTAAAAGCTGAAGTTTTTTTGTACTGGATTCATTAGTTTTGTCATAAAGCTTTTTCAAAAATTTCACCAGAAGATGCTGAAGTTATTTAGTTCATTTGTAAAAACTTCAGCACTATATAAGCTGAATTTTTTGAAAAAGCTTTCTAATATACTAGATAAACAATCAGATTACTAACAATATCTAAATCATAAATTTTAAAAACAATAAACTTGAAAAGAACAGAATTATCATTGTTTACTAACTTACGTACGTGAAAATATTCATAAATTATTGTCTACTAACTTACGTAATTATTTAAGTGGATACAAATTAAAACTTATAAAAAAATAGATATATTTTAAATGGGGACGGCCAAATAAGACACCCCATCCAATTTTTACAAGTAAAATACCTTCTTGGCCCAATTTCATGCACTGGTCTAGGATCCCCTTATTCATCTCTTCTTTCCTTTTTCCTTCTATTTACTGGATTCGTTATTGTAATTAAAAGGCTAAAGATGATTATTAAGGGGGAATTTGTTATTCAAATCTCAAACAAAATTGGTTGGCATTCAGGGAACGTGAAAGGAACATGACCAATAACAGTCACTATACTGCTATTGAATCAAATCATGAACAGAGCAAAGAGGAGAATAGAATTTAGAGTTATAGGACGAGTGTTATTTTCATCTCACGCCTCTCACACCCTATTTCCCCTCGGACTGAGTTTCATGTGACTGTGTCTTACCTAAATCGCTAGAATAATTATGGCAACGGGTCCCCAATTCACCATACTCGTCTTGCTGAACCCGGCTCTAGTATCATAATAAAAATGGATATATTTTATCTAACTCAACCCAAAAGCTAAATCGACTTACAAGTAACACCAAATAGAACTCCATACGACCCGATCCATCCATCATATAAGGAATAACCCAAATATAACAAATCTTCGGAAAAGCAACTTATCTCCTAATGATTGCCCGAATATGTAGGAACGTATGCAGTATTCCTGCTCAAAAAGTCTACGAGCATCAATACTATTCTTACGAGGATTGATTAAAGGAATAAAATCACTTATAAATGTGACAATATCTTTTGCACGGAAACATATATACATATACGATGGGGGAAAAATTTACGGTCAATTTTGATATTAAGAATCATAAATTTTGATACAATTTATCCTTTTTTCGTGAATATAATTCGTCAACTGACATTAAACTTTCAATATGCAAACAAATTCTTTTATTATAGTATTAAATATTAATTTTGTATTTTAACAATATCTATGATAAGCTTATTTCTTTTCTGCTTTTATGTATAAAGAAATTCTATCTCTATCGATTTAATATCTTTATTTTAGTTGAATATTAAATACTCAAAACCCAAAAAAAAAGGGTTCTCATTCATGTATAAATTTTATGAATTACTTAAGAAGAAGAAACCCGTCTTGCATAGCAGAGGGCAGAAACGCTGACTGCTGAACTCTGTTTGTTGTGAACCGACATGACTATGTAGATTATGGGCCAGAAGTGTGCAACAAAGCTGATCCAATTAGTAGCATAGTTGGTAGTATTGGGCCTGGAGTTAAATGGAGAAGAGGCCCAATGACTAAACACCTGCATTATATTTGGGATCCAGGCAGAATACAAGGCATGCCTATACTTCAAGAAGAAAATGTCTGCTCCTCTCATCTCCTTGATCTGTGTCTAAGCTTCTCATCCCTTCTTCTATGGCGTATTTCTATCCTCTCATCCCTCTCTGCTATCTCTCAATTATCCTTTACTGTTTCATCGTAATTTCCAGTATTTGTAAGTTCGTTTAGTGAATCAATATAGCTAGTTGGTTTGGTTGTTATTCAATTCGTTACATTGGTGCTTTCATCCATCGGATTCCAACATCGACGATGTTTCTACCTAGATTCAGTGGCAACGGCAAACCGGATAGCTGGAATTTTCGGGCCGAGTTGTACTTCAGATACCTTGGCTTCTCCAAGGACTCGCTGCCTCTTCCTTCTATTTGGAGGGTGATGCCCTAGCGTGGTTTGATTGGTTAATTCGCAACAACCACTTTTATGATCGAACCATCTCAAGGAGAAGTTCCTTCTGCATTTTCAGAAACGGACCATCACTGATTCGTCCAGAATGGCAGTTACTTCACAAGCTTGTGTTGACTACCTTAATTGTGCTATATTGGTTCCACCAGTGACCTCTGAGTCTGCCCTGCTTCAAATCCCCGAAACTCATGAACCCAAACCTCGTTTAGTTGATGGAGACAAGAATGTGACTGTTGTGGATGTGGTGTTTGATGAAATTCCCCCAAGTAATGAACGTGCTATGAATTTGCAGTTTTCACAGGATGAAGCTCAGTTAGTTCCTCTTGTTGGCCGAGACTATTTCGTGCCTAAAGAGATAGAACAATTTGTGATTTTGTCTATAGAATCCGAGGAGCTTTTGGATGCAATGACGACAAACTCTAATTCAAACGATAAAAAAATAAAGGAAGACCACCAAGACTACACTAACAACAACAACAACAACTACCAAGTATAGTCCCACAAAGTGGAGTCTAGGGAGGGTAATATGTAGACAAGCCTTACGCCTACCCGAAAGGGCAGAGAGGCTGTTTCCAATCGACCCTCGGCTCAGTGAAGGAAAAACAAAAACAAAAACAAAAACAAAAACAAAAGAGCATTAGTAACTCCAACAGAAATAGCGTAAATAATTATCTAAACATAAGAACCATAAATAAAATAGCATGCAATAATATTAGACAGTAACTACCATAAATAACTACCATAAGAGAGACATAATCCAATACACAAATCATCGATGGATAGCTTTGCCAAGCCTCACCCAACCCCGGGTGAGAAGTACGAAAAACTTTAGGAGCCCCTATCCTACAACCCTGATACTAGACTCCAGACTTTCCTATCAAAGGTCATGTCCTCGGAAACCCGCATTCTAGCCTTGTCATGCCTAATCACCTCACCCCAATACCTCTTAGGCCTCCCTCTGCCTCGCCGTACGCCGACCATATCCAACCGCTCACAACTCCTCACCGGAGCAATAGGACTTCTCCTCCGCACATGTCTGAACCACCTCAGGCTCGCTTCTCGCATCTTCTCATCCACCGGGGCCACCCCCACCTTCTCTCGAATAACTTCAATCGTAATCTTATCTAACGTGGTGAGCCCGCACATCCACCTGAGCATCCTCATCTCCGCAACCTTATTCTCTGAACATGAGAGTTCTTCACTGGCCAGCACTCCGCCCCATACAACATGGCAGGTCTAACCACAGCTCTATAAAATTTCCCCTTGAGTTTCTGTGGAACTTTCTTGTCACACAGGACTCCTGATGCAAGCCTCCACTTTGACCACCCCGCTCCTATACGATGAGTGGCGTCCCCGTCAATCTCTCCGTCCCCCTGAATCACCGACCCAAGATATCTGATACTGTCCCTCTTGGCGATGACCTGAGATCCAATCATCACGTCCCTGCCTACTTCGCTCGGCTCGGCGATAAACTTGCACTCCATGTATTCTGTCATAGATCTGCTTATTTTGAAATCCTTAGACTCGAGAGTCTGTCTCCATACCTCTAACCTCTCAATAACACCGACCCTCGTCTCGTCTATCAAGACTATGTCATCAGCAAATAGCATACACCAAGGCACATCCCCTTGAATATGTCAGGTTAGGGCATCTATCACCAAGGCAAACATGAGAGGGCTAAGCGCCAATCCTTGATGGAGCCCCATAACCATTGGAAAATGGTCTGAGTCTCCACCCACCGTCCTAACCCTAGTCTTAGCTCCATCGTACATGTCCTTGATTACTCTGATGTAGGCTTCTGGCATGCTCTTTGCCTCCAAGAACCTCCATAGAACCTCCCTTGGGACCTTGTCAAACGCCTTCTCCAAGTCAATAAGCACCATGTGCAGGTCCTTCTTCTTATCTCGGAACTGCTCCACCAGCCTCCTGACAAGGTGGATAGCTTCTGTAGTGGAGCGACACGGCATGAAACCGAACTGTTTCACAGATATAAATGTCATCTCCGTCACTCTCGCCTCGATCACCCGCTCCCAAACCTTCATGGTGTGACTTATTAATTTGATACCCCTATAGTTGTTGCAGCACTGGATGTCCCCTTTGTTCTTGTACAAGGGCACCACCACCTCCACTCATCTGGCATCCTTTTGGTCCTGAAGATCGCATTGAACAACCTGGAGAGACACTCCACTCCTAACCTACCCATGCATTTCCAGAACTCCATCGGGATCTCGTCAGGCCCGGTCGCTCGACCCCTACTCATCCTACGCAAAGCCCTCATGACCTCCTCCGCCCTAATGCGCCTGCAGTACCCAAGGTCTCTATGTTGCTCTGAATGCCCCAACTCCCCTAACTCTATGATACGATCCCCCTCCTCGTTAAGTAAGTCTCGAAAGTACGCCTGACTTGAGACTCCCCCATCAGAACTCTACCATCCTCGCCCTTGATGCACCTAACTTGGTCAAGATCACGCACCTTCCTTTCCCTTACTTTAGCTAACCGGAATAACTTCCTGTCCCCGACTTTCTCCCCTAATTCCTCATACATGCGACCAAACGCCGCGTTTTTAGCTTCCGTAACTGTCAGCTTTGCTTCTTTCCTCGCCACCTTATAGATCTCCATGTTCGCTCTTCGTTATTCCTCGCTTGTGCCCCCGGCCAACTTAGCAAACGCCGCCTTCTTCACCTTCACTTTTCCTTCGACTACATCGTTCCACCACCAGTCACCCTGATGTCTGCCTGAATAGCCCTTGGCTACCCCGAGCACATCCCGTGCTACCTCCCTAACCAAGTTCGCCGTCTCTGACCACATAGCGTCCGCTTCCCCAGAACTTCTCCAAGCTCCACCCTCAGCACCTCCTCTCCAACTCCTCTGCTTTCTCCTTAATCAAAGCACCTCAGCTAATCCGCGGTTGTCCCCGAGCATCCCTCCTCTTCCTCTTCACCCAGAGACCGACATCCATCACTAGGAGTCTATGAAGAGTCGAAAGGGACTCTCCCGAAATGACCTTGCAGTCCTTGCACATACCCCTATCGCTCCTTCTGAGAAGGGGGTAATCAATCTGAGTCCTCGCCGCCGAACTCTTGAAGGTGACCAAATTCTCCTCCCTCTTCTGAAATGTCGAGTTCGCAATCAGAAGCTCGAAAGCCCTGGCAAAATCAAGCAGTGACGTGCCTCCTCCGTTCCTAACCCCAAATCCGAAGTCACCGTGCACCTCACCATAACCACCAGCATCAACCCCAATATGACCATTAAAGTCCCCTCCAATAACTAACTTCTCAGATTGAGGAATACTACTCACCAGATCATCTAAGCCCTTCCCAAAAGCGTCTCTTAACCTCCTCGTCTAAGCCCGCTTGCGGCGCGTAAGCGCTAATGATGTTGAGGATGCAACCCAATAACCAACTTAATAGACATTAACCTATCATTCACTCGCCTAACCTCGACCACGAACTCCCTTTGATCCCTATCTACCAAGATGCCCACTCCATTCTTACCTCTCACGACCCCAGAATACCACAGCTTAAACCCGTCTGCATTCCTCGCCTTTGACCCTTTCCACCTAGTCTCCTGGACACATGCTATGTTAACCCTCCTCTTCTGAAGAACCTTCGCCAACTCAATGAACTTACCCGTCAGAGTGCCTATGTTCCACGACCCAATCCTTAATCTATGAGCGTCTGCTACCCTCTTCCCACCTTTACCTCCCGCCCTACCCGCAGGACCACTCCCTGTCCCCCTACTCACCCCCGCCACCGCCCTCTGCAACTCTGCAGATCGGGTGTTTGCTATAGTTCCTCAACTAGATACCGCCGCACAGCTCTATCACACTGCGACTATGATTTTGGATCCTTTCTCTAGCTTGATCTCAGGTGATAAGTTTCCTATTGGTCGAATACTTGTTATGCCTGTTAGTGTCAATTTGAACGATTGTCATATGCTTGATACTTGTTATGGCCCTAAAAAGAGGGCTTGTGCATCTATCGACTATGTGTCTGGACCAACTATTGGGACTATTCCATTTTATAGTCATGTGGACACTTGGGTCGACACCGGACAAGATTTCAAGGCTGCTTCATATGTGTTGTTAATGTTGAATCTGCAGCTTTAACTCACATTTCACATGAGGAATCATGGCGGATACTTTTTCCTGATTGTGCAAACGTACTGCAACATGCTAAGAAGTTCACGATGACTAATGAGGTTCCTGATACTAAGTACTCTGTCCCGGCTAAAATTTTCCTTCTTGAGTCTGAATGTTTAGCTTGGGTTGATGAATTTGCATTAATTATTAAGCAACTACCACTAGGGGTGTACAAAGTAAACCGATAAACCGCACCAACCCGATAATCCGAGTCAAACCGAGAAAAAAAACCCGATCATGGTTTGGTTTGATTTGGTTTGGTATTGGGAAAAAAACCCGACCATAATTAGTTTGGTTTGGTTTTAACTAAAGAAAGTCAAACCGAAACCAAACCAACCCGACATTATATATATATATATATATATATATATATATATATATATATATATATATATATATATATATATATATATATATATATATATATATATATATATATATATATATACTTATTGTGATGTAATTTATTATATTTCTTAAAGAAATTCATAATTTTATCTTTTAAGGTATGATTTCAAGGTTTGACTTAGAGCTTTTTGAATGTTCAAATAAGTTTTATAGCAATTAACATTAGTAAATTAAATAATGCGAACAAAAGCCAAATTAAAACCAAAATCAAATCAATATTAATGCTAACAAAAGACATTCAATTCAAAATTATGAACGGGAATGTATTGAATATCTATTTTTTTGCAATAATTTAGATAAATGCACAACCTATTTTTATTTTTTCTTTAGCGTCTAGTTATGTAATTAATATTCCCTTATTAGTCTACTTATTTTAGCATGGCTTAGTATTTTTAGATTATATTTATTTTATTATGGCTTTTTAATTAGCAATATTGATATTACACAATTTTATTATCTTCGTTATTGAATATTTTAGGATAATGCCATGACACATCTCATATTTTGTATTATTTTCTTGGAAAATACTTTATATAGTTGTATCTTACTAGGATTAAAGAAATACTTTGAGCATAATTTATATGTTTTGTTCTATGAAGATTTTATTGAAAAAAGTTTAGAAAAAACCCGAATAACCCGAAAACCCGAGAAAACCCGAAAAAATTCGAGAGCGAAAAACCCGAGTTTATTGGTTTGGTTTGGTATTTAGATTTAATAACCCGACACAATTAGTTTGATTTGGTAATTGTAAAATCCGAACCAACCCGGCCTATGTACACCCCTAACTACCACTACACGATTTTCAGCTTGTAGTTTTTGAGTTGCATAGTACAGCATTTTGAGTGGCTAGTATGGCAGATTGTCGAGGTTGTGGGAATTTCTAATATCAGCTATTCATGTGATGCAATTGGTTTACTAGTACGACGTGGCAACCTTGAGCATCATACTGGACCATCATCCTATGAGGACATGTTTTCTAGGCACCTTGTGCTGGAACTTTGGGCATGAGGGAAGCTGTTTGATGGAACCATTACCCGAGGATACTCGTTAGAAAAACAGGCTACTGATATTGTTGGGCAGCTTCTAACTGTAGTCCGTAATTGCCTTTTCATGGGTGATGACCGTTGGAATCAATCATTGGCTGGACAATCCGAAAAAGTCTACCCTCAACGGGGACGTGAGCTTGCTCAATGCTGGGAGGAGTTGCCTTGTACTCTTTCCGCTTGCATTTGTGACCTGCTTCTAAAGACAAGTACATTCGACTCATGCAGCGCACTCGGTCATGGCACACCTCTTATAACTTTGCATCAATTTTTCTTTGATCAATTCGGATTAGAGTTTCCATTTGATCCCGATAGCAAGTTGTCTAATGAAATGTCCAGTTGCATAATGGATATACAAATGGTCCTAGGCTACCACGACCACTTTCAAAACCATATTTCTTGGCCTTGCTATTGGATTTCATGGCCCAAGTCTCTCATTCTGTTGCAATAACAAAAAACCTCAACTTTAACGGGCTTGTCATAATTGGCGTAGATGATTCCAATACATTTGCTCGACTTCTTGCTGCAAAATTTAGTAGTAAAATGCAACCTGCAGCAATTGCATTTGCTGCCATATTACACAAGCAGAAAGTATTAAAATCAAGGAGTGGCTATAAGATGAATCTTCTCGCTGTGCACCTTGCTCGTTACACATTTTATGGTGTCATTAAAATGATAGAGTTGGTTGCACGTCATAGGTTACATCATGACGTAGGGCATGCAGTAGTATATGTTATCCTCTTGAACAAGTGTATGGTTGTAGGGCAGGATCTCATTAAACTCAATTTGATAATGATGATAAATTCTACTGTAAACCAAACAGAACATGGTTGGTTGATAGCAGTAGCAATGGAGAAATTTGGCAAAGGGAAAACTGCTAAAATTGTTCATCTATACTTCATGGTGGATAATTCTAGCTTCGACGAGTCCGAGCATGTTAAGAAGTGTTCTCTGTCATATATTTCACATGCTTTTGGAGATCTTTTTGATCATAGTAGTACTCTTGAGGGAATTCTTGGCATCCAATTATTTGAAACTATTACTTACATTATGGCGTATCATACTAATATTTCATTTTATAGAGAGGGAGATGCCTCTACTAAGACCAAGAAGGTTTTCAATTGGCCAGCATTTACATTGGTGCAAGCTAGGCCACTTGTTCTTGTCCTTTCATCAGGAATTGATGCTGAAAGAAAATGGATCGAAAGTGGCATTATAGCTATTGTTGGCCATATCTGTGAGTTGGTGAAAAGTACAACAAATTCCCCTCATGTTGTTGAGAAAGTTTATCGGACGGCCAATATTGCTTCTAAGATCAGAACCGTGCCATATGAAAGCTTTAATGACATCATTAGGTGCTTTGTGTTTTTGAACACATCTCAAACTACTACATGTTATTGCCATGTTATTTGGAACAAAGTGGTTTTTCTACAGAAGCTCCGTGATAATGATGAAACCAAGTCAACACTGCCCAAGCTGCCAACCAAACTATGATACTATTCTTAATGGTTTTTGCCTATCTCAGCAATGGGTTTAGCTCTCGAAGTTGCCTTCCAGACTTGAACCTTAAGGACAAGGTTCTTTTTGTGGGTGGAAGTATTGTCGTGAACCGGCATGACTATGTAGATTATGGGCCAGACGTGTGCAATAAAGCTGATCCAGTTAGTAGTATAGTTGATAGTATTGGGCCTGTTATTAAATGAAGAAGAGGCCCAATGACTAAACACCTGCATTATATTTGGGATCCATGCTGAATACAGAGCATGCCTATACTTCAAGAAGAAAATATCTGCTCCTCTCATCTCCTTGTTCTGTGTCTAAGCTCCTCATCCCTTCTTCTATGACGTATTTCGATCCTCTCATCCCTCTCTGCTATCTCTCAATTATCCTTTACTGTCTCATTGTAAAATCCAGTATTTGTAAGTTCGTTTAGTGAATCAATATAGCTAGTTGGTTTGGTTGTTATTCAATTCGTTACATTGTTTCTCAATTTTCTTTAATTAAATCTTCTTCTAAAGCTTTTTAAAGACTTTTCGAGATCTTTCTTTTCAGAACTGTTATTCTGAAGAAGTGATTATTGTTATTGCATGCTATCTATTTTATGGTTTTTATGATGTTGTTACTATTTCTATGGTTTCTGTTGACGATACTGATATATTATCTCTTCTGATTTTCTTTCCATCTTTCTGAGTCGGGGATCTACCGAAAACAGCTTCTCTGCCCCATCGGGGCAGGGATAAGGTCCCTTTGTAGGATTAGTGGTTGTTGTTGTTATTGTTCCAGCTGACTCCCAACAAATAAGACGCATATGTTGACTCTACAAACAAAATCACATGTTCAGTTTGAAAGCCGATTCGAACACCAGTGAGACTGGTTTCTATATACTAAGAATGTCTTGTTTTCAAAACCAGACATGTTTTAGATTATGTTTCTCGTGATTTTTCAACCATAAACCAGACATGTTTAGTTTATGTTTCTCGTGATTTTTCAACCATACGAATGGTTTGTAGCTTTAGAGATTTTTCCCTGGAAAAGTTATAAAAATCAAGCAACTTTTTAATGTGTCCTACTTGTACCTTTCTAACGAATGTGATAATTTCTGATCTCGTGATTTTTCAACCATAAACCAGACATGTTAGTTTATGTTTCTCGTGATTTTTCAACCATACGAAAACGTCTACAATATATTGTAGCTTTAGAGATTTTTCCCTGGAAAAGTTTTTAAAATCAAGCAACTTTTGAATGTGTCCTACTTGCACTTTTCTAGCGAATGTGATCATTTCTAATCTTGTACGTCCAAACATCAATCTTAATATCTGCATATTAACAACACTCATCTTATGAATATGTTAGAACTTTAGTTACCCAACATTCACTCTGATTACAAGACGACATGTTGTATAACTATCCTATATCCCAAAATAGGAATGAGAGTGGTAATATCTTTAAAATGTTGCATAAACTTAAAATTGTGACAGCAAAATCTTCTCAATTATTGTAGTATGTGTTAGCCAAAAGGAAGGACCACATCTCTGAAGTCCTCCATAACCTCTCAAAGGTTCCATTCACATGAACCACAATATTAAACATACATATTCAGGGGACGGAGAGATTGACGGGGATATTACTCAATGTATAGGAGCGGGGTGGTCGAAATGAAGGCGTGCATCATGAGTCCTGTGTGACAAGAGAGTGCCACAGAAACTCAAGGAAAAATTTTATAGAGCTGTGGTTAGACCTGTCATATTGTATGGGGCGGAGTGCTGGCCGGTGAAGAACTCTCATGTTCAGAGAATGAAGGTTGCGGAGATGAGGATGCTCAGGTGGATGTACGGGCTCAACAGATTAGATAAGATTAAGAATGAAGTTATTCGAGAGAAGGTGGGGGTGACCCCGATGGATGAGAAGATGCGTGAAGCGAGGCTCAGGTGGTTCGGGCATGTGCGGAGGAGAAGTCCTGATGCCCCGGTGAGGAATTGTGAGCGACTGGCGGTGGTTGGTGTGAGACGAGGCAGAGGGAGGCCTAAGAGGTATTGGGGAGAGGTGATTAGGCATGACATGGCTAGAATACGGATTTCCAAGGGCATGTCCCTTGATAGAAAAGTCTGGAGGTCTAGTATCAGGATTGTAGGATAGGGACAACTAGAATTTTTCGTACTCCTTTCCCGGGGTTGGGTGAGGTTTGACAGGACTATCCATAGATGATTTGTACATTGGATTGTGTCCCCCTTATGGTAGTTATTTATGGTAGTTACTGTTTGATATTATTGCATGTCATTTTATTTATGATTTTTATGTTTAGATAACTATTCACGCGATTTCTGCTGGAGTCACTAATGCTCTTTTGTTTTTGTTTTTTTTTTTTTGTTTTTCCTTTCCTTCCCTGAGCCGAGGGTCGATTGGAAACAGCCTCTCTGCCCTTTCGGGTAGGGTAAGTCCTGTGTACATATTACCCTCCCCAGACCCCACCTTGTGGGACTAAACTGGATAGTTGTTGTTGTTGAGAATAGGTAACATGTGAAACTCCAAAGCAACACACAAAACATGAATTTCACTGTCAAAAGGAATCACAATGCATCTTTAAGAATTCTAATCACATTACAAGTATCACGGATACCATACAAACGATGGTTCAAACCACTCGATGCAGCCACTGGTTTTTGATATTATCACTATCCCAGATTCATGCACACATACTAAATCCAACTAGTTGTCTTTCCTTTCATTATTCAAATAAAAAGGAAATGAATTACGACGTTTCCAGGAACCAGTCGATACATGTATAACATGCAAGTGCAACAATAGTAAAGTTCAGTACCCACTTTGTGGTCCTTATATACATTGTAGATATAGCAATATGGGTAATAAATGAGAAGATATTTAATTTCCATTCAAGATGTAGTGGAGTAGATGGGCTTACATACCTATCTCTTGATACCGAGAGAAAGAAAACCAAGTCTCTGCAAGTTGATGCAGCAAGTAGCAAGTGAAGTAATCACATTATCTTCTTTCCTTTAAAACGTACGGAACCGTTGGCCCAGCTATCTTTTCTGTTCTGCACCCTGCAAAGGAAAACTCGGGCAAAACATAAAGGATGCAAGAGGGTGTTAACTTGCTTTCATTCTAATGTACTTTGGCATAGTTGGAAACAAATGTTAAATGCAAACAAATAAGGCAAGTCATGAACCTTAGCAACCAATCATCTTCACATATGTTTTCCTTTAAGGTCCAACGTTAATCGCGTGCACCCAAGGGAAAACTATGAGGATTCATGTTTCTAAACTGTTAGTCCTTTCAAAAGGAACCTTCGTCAATGCTGGAGCTATAGGAACAATCTTTAGATTGTGTCCTGTGTCAATGACAACCATCTCAACTATGCAAAATATGTCTGGAGTCAAAATGTATTCATTCAAGAAAATCTGCACACATATATAGAGTGTCTAAGTAAATCAAAAGCTGACCAATCGGCTTCTCCAAATAAAGATCCATGTTAAATCTAATGTTGATAAATGCTACCAGTTTTTAAATTCAGATGAGCACTGTATTATGTTTCAGTTAATATTACCCGACACGAAAATGCAAAATAAGGGTACAGAAACATACATCTACAATTAACAATATGCATTAGTCATGTCACCAACAATTAGCAGCAGGGGGGTGCAGGTGCCAAGCTTCAACAAACTACATATCCAAAAATCACAAACCTTATTGCCGACCCAAAAATCACCCCAAACAGCAAGCAGGCAATGCTTTTTTAAGGAAACTTAAACAAGCCACATTATGCTTGCAATATAGGCAGCTGAAAGCTTCAGGAGAACTGTTTAATGCAAGTAAAACCACTATATAATTATTAGCAAAGGTCGTCTTGTCTTGATAAGTATATAATATACCACTTTAAAAAAGGTTTAGAATTTATTGCACTCAGCTCAATCTAGCCTTACAGATGGCACTTGCATCGAAAATCTGATGATCATATTTTGTTTACCTATCATGTAAAATTACAAAGGCTATACCAAGCCTTACAGATGGCACTTGCATTCAAGATCTGATGATCATACTTTGCTTACCTATCATATAAAATTACAGAGGCCACCCAATGCAAACCTACAACCTAAACATTCACATTCTCTTAATGGCGGGGCAGAGATATACAGCAGTATGTAACCCAAAAGCAGACTAATTACACAACGACCTGGTAAAACCACAAATGTCAGATCATCCAGAAAATTCAAGCGAACTTGGGTTTTGGCATTGGCATTGATGAAGCAGTTTGATGTAACGTAGCATTTTGATGTACGGGACTTAGCTTTTGGATCCAATGATGAAGCCCTTTCTTGTGATCTTGCAACATTGACTTTTGCACAAGATTCAGTGTTCCGTCATGAGCAACTGATGATTCAAACTGCTCCAACACCTTCACAATCTGCCAAAACTCAGGCCTCTTTTCCGGCTGCAGAGCCCAACACAGTTCAATTAAAGCTTTCATGGCCGGAGGGCAATCCCCAGGAATAGGTGGTCGCATATTCTGAAGGCCAAAAAGACAAGTACTTTTAGGATTACATATATCCCTAATTCGCAGAATATGAAGAAGCATCAAAAGAGAAGATTTTTGCTGGGAGGGAGGGGGGATGCCCGAGGGGCATGTAGGTTGCTATTACGTCAAAATGTTCAGCCATGCAGAGGTCAAAGTTATTTGCACCAACAAGTTCGTTTTGGGAAGGAACTAAAGAATTAAGTGAATGATACTTTATCATTCAATGATAATTGATTATAAAGTTCAAAATAACACAATATTACAAGAGTGCCAGAAATAGATGAATAAGAAAACACCGAAATGTGGAGCGTACCTTGTTTACGACGGCAAAAGCAGCCTGTACTGGTGTCATATCTTCATAAGGAATGGTTCCAGCCACCATTTCCCACAGAATGAGCCCAAAGCCATACACATCAACCTTCCGGCCATATGATTTTCTCTTAATCATCTCCGGTGCCATCCAACGGTAAGTACCTGGATCATCAGCCAGGAGATCACAGTATGCCTTCTCACAAGCAATTCCAAAATCAGCAATTTTCAGGTGAAATTCCTCATTGATAAGTATATTCTCTGGTTTGAGGTCCCGATGAATAATGTCTTGTGAGTGAATATATTCCATTCCACGAGCAATATCCATGGCAAGTGCTATCAATTTGCCCAGGGTTAGGGATGTATGCTCAAGCTTATGCAGGTATGCTCTCAAAGAACCCTCCGATAGATACTCGGTAACAACACAAAAGACTGGTGGTTGTTTGCATGCACCTACGAACTGCAAGGGGTCATATGAACCAAATCACAAAGACGTTTTATAAGGAAAACAAGTTAGCACAATTGCTCTATTTTCTAAAAGTGGAAACTATAGTATAGAGGCAAATGATGGAATGAAATTTTTTAGGCAGGATAATCAGACACAGTTAAATAGATGCAACAGCAGAGTTGCATATACTTAAATGAAATGAACCAGATAAGAAATTTAACACCATTTTACTACCTTTACAACATTTGGATGGTGGAGACGAGACAAGAGAGTAACTTCTCTAATAAACTGATTCTCCAATCGAGTTGCCAAAGCTCCAATTTCGTCATCATCTGTTATTCTAATAATTTTCACCGCGACAGCTTCATCCTTGTATTTCCCATGATAAAGCTGACTGTGCGCACCGTGCGCAAATCTTAGCCCAAGAAACAGCTTAGAAAGATCAATTGTATACTCATCTGCTGTTTCTACAGAACTGACCCTACCACCACCATGATCAAAGTACCTACTCCATGCTGAATCCTTCCGGCTCTTTGATTTATCATGGAACTTCATTGATGTGAAATGCCGAAGGGGACTTGTATTTGCTGGAGATCTTGAACCAGGAGACCTTAACATAGGCGACTTTGTTCCGTGCGAATCTTTGTGAAACGACTTGCTCACAATTTTCTTCTCATGTTCCTTCCTTTGTGGATGTGGTGTTGAGAATCTCTTCTGACTAGACCGAGCTTCCTTAAAAGTATCGGAAATTGCTGTTACTGGATGAGGTGATTCAGTCCTCTGTTTGTTTGTAGTTGGGTTGCGCTGAAGCCGCGCAACGGTCGGCTCAGGTCTTGGATTAGGAGAAGCAGTTCCAGGTCTAGTTTTTGCACCAGCAATTCTTCCTGACTGAATAGTAAAAGGAATAGAGGCCAATCTTGCAGAATCCAACCTATGACAAACTGTATGAGAAAACTTTGTTCTCCTAATCCAAGAATTAACCTCTTCATCCATTCTCTTCAATCAGCCTAGAACACCTGATAACCAGTAAAAAATCTGTTCTTTTCCTCCTCCTTTAGCTCAGAAGAAGTTTCAAATTCAAGAATTCCCTTCAAATCCCCTATGAAATTTGCCAAGTTTTCTACTGACAATTTCTTCAAGTCCATCAAAGGGTGGTAGTAAATCAAGAAATCAAACACCAACCTTCAAATTCAATGTAAAAATTCTTCATACCCCATGATGTGTAGATAAACCATAAATGATCAATCACATTAAAAAACAACCTTTTCAACACCAAAACTAAAGCTGGAAAATCTCAATATCTCTATCAACTAAGCCAAAGATCAAAACTTTTTAACCTCTAATAAACAATAGTTATCAGCAAATAGTACCATCAAATTTGTAACCCTACAAAATGTCACTTTCATACCCATCATCAGACAAAAACCCAGATTATTACCTCAGAAAATAAAACAACCCCTCTTCAGCTCCAAAGTCAAACACACCCACCAGCTTCTTTCAAAACCTGGAAGATCCCACAAACAAATTAAAAAATATAATTAGATAGGTTAAAGAAAAAAAAGGCAAATGAAATAACATTAAAAAAGCATACTTAATTGGCTTAAAGATAAAGAAATACACATCATGATAAACCCCATTAACCCACCAACTCAGCTAATCATTTCGCCAAATACAAACCACAAATCGATAAACTAATCAAGAAATATAATAAAGAATAAAAACACCCATTATCCTTAAAAACACCCATTTTCCATAAAAGAACAAGATCCGTGTACCAACACACTTACCCAAAGGGTATTTTCTTGATTTATCCTAAAAAATAACTCATCTTTAACACAAACTCTTTGTATTCTTTCTTCTTCTTTTTCACTTATCTCTCTCTCCTCTCTCTTAAGCCATTATTAAATGTAAGAGAGGAAAGAGAGAGGAAAAAATCAAAAACTCCATTTAAAACTAGTATCCTTATTCATATAAACTAGACTAGAGGGTTGTATCTAAATAAAAATACGTACAAAGTTATACGTGAGGTGCTTTATGTGGACCAATTGTTGCACGTAGATGATTCATGTGGACCCGGTTTTGTTGCTGACTACAAAAAATTGGGCTATTCTAGTGGGCCCTAGGAGTTTGTGTGGGTGGTGGAAAGTGGGGCCCATTAGAAGAGAGTCAATAAAAGACAGAGAGAGAGAGATTAGTAGTATATGGTATATATCAAAGGGAATAAAGCAATTAATTGGGAAGAATACAAAGTCCCTATCAGAGAATTGAGGTACGGAATAAAGGAAAACTCAGATTTTTAATCCTTTTTTATCATTTTCGTTTTATCTTTATTATTTTTAATACTTTGATACGGTTAAATAGTACGGTTGTCACGGATATGTAGGATTGTGGTTGGATGAGTGGACAGTAAATTAATACTAGTCCTCAATACTTTTTAGGCGACACAATTATTTTTTATATGTATATAATTTGCAAATATACATATTTTAATAAAGAAATTATGTGTAAAATTACATCAAATAATAAATATCTAATTCTCATACTTTATATTTTGCCACATAACATAAAACAGAGAGAATATATAATTTCCACCTTTTTCTGAAAAAGTAACAAATTTGATCATAGAGTAATTTTGTTATTCTAATTTGATCATTCAATTATTCAAAGAAGCATATATGTACGTTCGATTAATATATTATCTTATATTAAAGCTAATGGAGATAACAGATGCATTATTAATAAATAAATATATAAAAAGAAAAAGAAGAGGATAAGATCGAGTTCTTCAAAATGGAGTAAATCGGTACATATATGTAAATGAGCTTAATATGGAAAAAATATGAAACTAATAATGAAAGTCAATAATATTTTAGTTAATTATTTAGTGGCACTTATATGGTATAAGTTATATTTTCTGCATTCACTTTTCGTTGTCAAATATTTTAAAAATAATTTTTTTATTTTTACTTATTATTTTTCGTATATAAAAAAATAACTTATTTTTCTTGTCTTGCCCTTAGTATTAATTATTAATTTTAAATTATTCTTTAAATCTATTAATAATTGACAAGTAAAAGTAAATGGAGGGGTAAGAATCATTCATGCCCCTATTTATTTAATACTAGAAAAGTCAAAGAGAAAAGTGAGAGTGACATGTCACAGGAGGATGGAAAGGGCGAAAGATTTATTAGTCATATGAGAATCTTAATTTAAAATTCAAAATCAGGATCATAATTTCTTAATTTAAAATTTTCTCCTCTTTTTGGGTATTAATATGAGGCCCATATTGGTATACCTCAATTTTTATCCAACTAAAACTCAACTTTCAGTTTGAAGGGGAATACATTCAAAATTTTGGTATGTTCAATTGGGGCTTATGGTCTTTTGCTCCCCCAACCCCCTCCCCACCCGAAATTTTTCTAATAGTTTTTTGGACAAAAATTACGTTTTTACTATTAGAAAAAAAAGTTACATAATTACTTAATTCGCAGTACTATAATGGGAATTACCTTAACAAAAATTTAAACGTTAAAGTAATTTGTAGTACAGTACTGTAATTTATTAAAAAAATCAACTAATTCGCAGTACAGTACTGCGAATTATTAAAAAAATTGCCTAGTTCGCAGTATGTACTGCAATTTCTTTATTAAACCATGCATATACAAAAGCTTTTTTCATATAGTTTTCATCCTTTTCAAAACGACAAGACAACTCCATAAAACGCAGTAATATACTGCTATAACAACTAAATTTCACTCATGAAAAATAATAATCAAGACAAGAAAAATAGAGACAACTATTATATTTACTTTCAAGTGATGAGGTTACAATCTCTAGAATATCTCTAAATCTAAAGAAATGAAGCCCTCTGATTTTTCTCCTCACGGATGATGGTTCAAGAGCTTGAAAGCTTGATCTTGAACTTGACAGATTTCATATTTGAAGTACGTCACGAACAATTTGAAGCTCGTCACGAACCATGATTTGATGTTGGGTTATCACGAACAGAAGATTTGAAGCCGCCCGCCTATGACTTGAGTTCGCCTTTGGAATTTGACCATAGGCGACGATTGTAGATATGGATGAGACCTTGATGCTATCCTTCAGAGCTTCTTTAGCCTTTCCTTCTGCTTACTTGCTTGTGTCTTAGCCTTCTTCTTTGACCCTTTTATATAGGTGTGGGGTGGAAAAGTCTCCAAGAAAATCCTAGTGGATTACTGGGCTTGAGGCTAATGGGCCGATCCATTTGATAGAAGACCAACTGACGGGCTAGCCCAGTAATACATTGGACTTTTATTTAAATTAATTTATTTAAGATTTAAATAATCATCCTGATTATACTAGCTCATAGTATCATTTGGACTAATATATATTTAATATGCGATGAAATCCAAATTAATTGTGAATATAAATTTAATAAAATTTTAATTGTCTACAAATACTCTATACTTCAAGGTTTATCCGAAGTAGACTTTGCGGGCGAGACTTAAAGTACCAGTGAATACAATATAGTTTTCTTCTCCGTAGAATACAATATGGACTTGTCATGAATCCCTGATGCACTTGAAGTCGTTTGCGCGTGGCCGTTCCCTCGTGACGTTATCAATTTTGAGCACGCCATTGACTTCAACTACATATGAAGGAAGGTTAGGTTCCATGCCCTTATTGAATTAGATTTGTCCGAAGAAGGATATTAAGCCAAAACTAACTAAATAAGGGCGTGGCTGCATCACTCCATATTGACATGAACTTGATCTTTCCTTATTGAACTCCACACATAATATAGCAGTGATTCCAATTCTTTCCTTATTGAACTCCACACATAATATAGCAGTGATTCCAATTCAAAACCATCTTAGGAACTAATAATTAGGGGTGTACAAAGAAAACCGATAAACCGTACCAACCCGATAATCCGAGTCAAACCGAGAAAAAAAGCCCGACTATGGTTTGGTTTGACTTGGTTTGGTGTTAGAAAAAAAAATCCGACCATAATTGGTTTGGTTTGGTTTTAACTAAAGAAAGTCAAATCGAAACCAAACCAACCCGACATTACATATATAGCAAAAAAGATATATTTAATATATAAATATACTTATTGTAATGTAATTTATAAATATTTCTTAAAAAATTTCATAATTTTACCTTTTAAGGTATTATTTCAAGGTTTGATTTAGAACTTTTGAATGCTCCAACAAGTTTTATAGCCATTAATATTAGTAAATTAAATAATGCTAGCAATCAATACTAATGCTAACAAAAGACATTCAATTCAATATTACGATTGAGAATGTAAATGTCTATTTTTTATTTTTCAATAATTTAAATAAAAATACATAACCTATTTTTATTTTTCTTTAGCTTTTAGGCATATAATTAATACTCCATCATTAGTCTATCTAGTTTAGCATGATTAGTGCTTTTAGATTATGTTTATTTTTATTATGACTTTTTAATTAGCAATATTTATAGTACATAATTTTATTATTTTTTATTGTTGAATATTTTAGGATAATGTTATGAGTCATGACATATCGCATATTTTGTATTATTTTTCTTGAAAAATACTTTATATAGTTGTATCTTACTAGGATTAATAAAATATTTTGAGCATACGATATATATTTTTTTCTACGAAGATTTTACCGGGAAAAATTCGAAAAAACCCGAAAACCCGAAAACCCGAAAAAATCCGAGAAAAATCGATATTGAAAAATCTGAATTTATTGGCTTGGTTTGGTCTTTCGATTTAATAACTCGATACAATTGGTTTGGTTTGGTAATTGTAAAATCCGAACCAACCCGGTCTATGTACACCCCTACTAATAATTATTTTTTTTTATATTTGATTTCCTAGTTACCTTTTTTTTAATAGATTTTCCTCATAGATTATTTATAATTTGACTGCTAACACATTATTCATAATCTAGAAAAGACTAAAAAGCAGTTTGGATGAGAAAGTAGTACATTAGATTAGGTTACATCTAATTTGATAATAACCCTTTTTATTTTAGTCTGAAATTTGTAAAATTTTAAAATTGAGTAAATCTAGGTATAGTGCTAAGCTGACTAGTTCCACATAAGTAAAATACACCTAGTAACACAATTAAATGACAGTTATTTCATTAACAACTAAAATGGTAATACAATGTTTTAATGAAACTGCCAAGAAAAGCTCCACCCCCTTATAACATTTATATAAACACTATTTTACTAATGGTTATTTCACGTGATTTACTTCCGAGCCGTCCTCAGATTTGAAAATTGGGGCAGCGTTGTTGTATTAGATGCGCTTGTAATTGCTTCAACGTGTAAATTTTGTGGGAGTACACCATACAACTTCAGTTTTCTTTTCATTGTTGCCTTAACTCCTTCCTTCTGGTTCTTATTTTTAGTATTGATTTCTTTTTTCGTGTATTTTGATCGCAGGTTCAATCAGCCAGCATTGCACACTTTCACCAAAAATATCATATCGTGGTGTAGGAACATCGGAATTATGAGAGGTTTACGGCTACAGAAACTTGACTCGGAGTACTGTAACATATCAAAAATTTGGATTTAAATTTGCATCGTATCATCCCAGGTGTGCTTCGTAATCTTGGTTCAAGTTATGTCACACTCGACATTTCAGTTTTGCGTGTCTTAACAAAACAAATAATATCTTGGTGTAGAAATACCGAAATCATGAGCGGTTTGTGGCTGTAGAAACTATACTCGGAGCACTACAACATATCTAAAACTTGGATTTAAATTCATATTGTGTCCTCCCAGGTGAGCGTCGTAATCTTGGTTCAATTCTGTCACGCTCGTCATTTTAGTTTTGCGCGTCTTAACCAAAAAAATTATATCTTGGTGTAACAATGCCAAAAATCAAGAGCAGTTTGTGGCGACAAAAACTAGACTTCCGGACTACGACATAGGTAAAAAATCATCAGAATATGCCGATATATTCCCAGATATTTTCTCGAATTTAGGTAATATATTAAGACATACTGCCCCATTATGTCTTGTTGTCTTTTTTTAATAGATTCTTCCTCTCTTTTTTTCGCGGACTCTCGGAGCAGCACATAGGGTTGTGAATTCCATCAGCAAGGATGTGTTTCATCGACCATGATACACCATACCCACACCTTGAGATTATTAGCGACAAGCAGAATCCGTGCGCCCAAGTTCTAACTTTAAAAGTTCATCCTCCGGTGATAGGTGTTTTCCCGCTCGCTAGAAAGTCACTTAATGCCTCCCTTAATCTTGTAGAATGGTCGTCTAGAGAGACAAAGGATGCATTGAACAGATTTTTGGGCAAAGCAACCAGCATGAAGGTCCTACTTTTGAAGTCCTCCACCCATCAAAAGGCCGTGTCTGCTAGTCATCTTTATTGTGATTACGATGGACGTCTCGCCACTTGGAGTGTTCCTCCTTCCAGCTTTGGTGAAGTTTGCTATACGTCCAAATATTGGGAGTGGTTAGAAGATATTCTTGCTTGCAACAAGTTGACTCTAGATGGCATCAAGGTCTATGATGCCATCTTTGCTTCGTTGTTCACATATGACTACAATGAGAATGTCCTCCGTGCCTTTTTTGAGCTTGGGCGTCCATCTACCAACACAGTTTCTACCTCTATTGGTGAATTCCCCATCTCTTTGTAGGATTTTCAAGTAATCGGAGGCCTCCTGGTGCATGGATCTTTCTATGACAAATCCCCTCAGCTAAGGAGTTGACACAAGAAGATGATCAAGAAAAACCTTTCCTCCCAAGAAGTTTTCTGCACCTGTTTTTGGCATTCTACAAACTAATGAAGGATGATGTCCTTGAGGTCTCCATTCGTGATTGGGTGGATTTTTTGGTTTCGAGGCCCGAGTAGGTATGCCAAGCCTCCGCAAAAATCATCAAGGAATTGGACTACAAGGCTGAAATTGAATCATAATCCTTCTAAAAATATTGACGCGAGCTTCCTACCACGAACTGATGAGGAGAATGCCCCCTTTATTGAGCTTGGCGTGGAGGAGTCACTTAGAGCTAAGACTTATTTGGCGGCTTTCCTTGCATGTTGGCTTTGCAAATTTGTGTTCCCCTACAAGAATATTGACTACGTGCTAGCGTCTTCAAAATTGCGAGTTTGATGGCTCATGGAGAGAAGTTTTCCTTGGCGGTTCACGTCCTTGCAAGTATTTATCATGGCATGAAGGAGGTCTCCACTTCTCAAGGTTTGGGCACCTGCAAAGCACTCTTTCCTATTTATTATGTATATGGATGGATAGGAGCATATTTTGACACCTACTGTCGTGCTAAGCGTCCACAAAAAGGTCCGCAGATGGGCAAAGTTCTGGCGAGAAGATGGCCAAGAATTTCGACCTTCGTAATGCCCGTGAGTTGTTTCAACAAGTTAGTGCGCGACAGCTTTACCATTTGGCTATGCTACAAGGGAGGGAAATAAATCTTACAGATCGTGACGAACAATCGAATTCTTGGAGTGACTTTTTTATAAGTCTTCACTCAAGTTTCATCACCCTTAGGAAGGATGGCATTCATATTGTGGAATCTTATAGCCCGAATAGGTTTAGTCGTCAATTCGGCTTTTGTCAAGATGTACCTGGAAAAGTCTTAGAGAGACCCTATAACAGCTTACTGAAAATACTAGTGCAATTCTAGGACTCATGTGTTCGTCTTGGAGGTTCATCAAAGGTTATTGTTCCTATGTGTTCATCAGAAGAGGGACCTCTAATGACTCGTGAGCATGCAGATTGGTGGTCAGCTCGTCGAGTGCACTCTTCCCAACAAAGCACTCATTATGTTTTGAAAGTTCCAAGGAAATATGATATTCCTTTATCCTCCAAAGATGATCAACGTCAAAAGAACACTCATGAAGGGTCTTCCAAGTCCAAGTTAAGATCAAAAGATCCTTCGCCAAGCATCAAGGTCTTATCCAAGTCTACCCCTTCGACGGGCGGGGATGACCATGTGGACAAAGGAGCTAAACATGTATTGTTGACTTACAAGACAACTACTGCCACTGTGGAGGTGACGAGCAATCCTTGCAAAAGAAAAGCGCCTCCTACTTCACCAAACAAAAATGTTGTGAAGACAACCAACGTCGTGCCAACAAACGAGGAAAGGACTCAAGCTTCTGCTTTGCCCAATGAGATTTTGAATGTTAGTGCAACTTACAGTTCGAACGAGAGTGATGTTAGTCATGACATACATTGGAATCATTCAAAGAAGAAGGCTAAGGACACGAGCCATAATGAATTTGCTGACTTGGACGCTCTTAGTATCGATACTGGATTTTTCGTATAGGGTGATCCTGGCTCGATGATGCTGTTGTCTGAACTGGAGAAACGGGTAAATATTATTTCCTTCAAATTTACTCCCTTTCTCTTCTTTTTTTTTTGAACACTAAAGTTTATTTTTTGTTCCAGTTGGGCATCAATGAGTTGTATGATGATGTACTTGGTGACGACATGGTGGATGACAGTGTTACGAGCCCAAATTCCCTTGGTGTGACCGCAAAAAGTCCTCACCCTTCATTTGATGGTGTTGAAAATCATGCTGCGAACAATGCTCCGTCAACAGACTTGAGTCTACCTAAAGAGTCACACCTCATTCTTCCAGAAGATGTTGTGCTTCCCATGCCAGCCATGATGAGTAGGATGGAGGTTGCTGCAAGTCAAGCAAAGCGTCTAAAAGCCTTCGAGCCTACTCCATGGACGTTGCATCTTGATGCTCCAAACTTCAAGCCACAAGAGACTATTTCCCGTATTAAACTTCCTTTTGTTAACACGATGTGGCATACCTTATGTGAATGGATTGAAGAGTTCTCTCTTGATTATCTGGATAGCTTTACAAAGTTGGAGTAAAGTATTGTTTTGAGTCTTGAGGAAATTAAGAAAGAAAATATAATTGATACTTCTACCTTAGAGGCTCTTGTCGAGGATTTCTTCAAGACGTACGCAGATTATGATGCTTTAAGATCGTCCACCAAGAGTCATTTTCGGATGCACGACGATGCCTCGATGATGCAAAACAAGAATATGAAAAAGTGAGCAAGTTTGTAGAAAAACTTCAAGCCATTCTTGCCAGTGTTAAACAACAACTAGTTTCCTTGGCCTCCAAAAAGAAGAAGATTGTCACGCTCTTAGACAAACAACAGGTGAAGTTGGCTAAAAGTCAAGAGAACTTTGACGCTACCGAAGGGGAGATTTATACCATCGAAGCCAACCATCCATTATCTGATGATGAAGCGGAGAAACTATTCCTGCTGAAAGGGGCAGTCGAGACAAGCCGCCAACAAATCCTTAGCTTCAAACCTATTCCATGATTTTAGAGTTTATTTTTTTGCTTAGGATTCTCGACTTGCGATTTACTATCATGTAATGAAGTAATTATGTCTTGGAGCAATAGAAGTATCTTTATTTTTTTAATATGTGGTATTTCTCTTTGAGACTTGGATTCCCTCTTTTACTCCCCATTATTTGCTTCTTAAATTTCAGCATATGCCTTGTGTATTGGTTTTGTTTTTTTGCGAAAAAGAATTCATATTTTATTGTAGGAGACTTCAAATCATAATCCGCTTGCTTCTATCGAAACTAAACTTATAGGACTAAAACATATCAAAAAAATTAGCACGAATCTCCTTTTGTATCAGTTGGAATTTATTTTCAAACTCGATCTAGGCTGTTTGTGGTGTCAGAAAGTAGAATCAAAGATCTAAAACTCATATTAATTTCATAGCAGATCTCTTTTCGGACTGTGAATAGAAAATTCACGAAGTCGACTCAACTGTAGTGAAAATTTAGATCTGCGTATCTTCGGCAAAAATAATTGTATCTTGAGCTTGGAGTGTCGGAATCGCAATCCGTCCATGCGGTTAGAAAGAAGGATCAGAGATCTAAAACTCATATAAATTTCATAATAGAACACTTTGGTTACCGTGAACAGAAAATTTGCGAATTCGACTCAACTGTAGTGAATTTTCACATCTGCATACCTTTGGCGAAGATAATCGTATCTTGAGCTTGGAGTGTCGGAATGGCAATTCGTCCATGCTGTTAGAAAGTAGGCTCAGAGATCTAAAAACTCATATAAATTTCATAGAAGAACTCTTTTTGGACTATGAACAAAAAATTCACGAAGTCAACACGGCTGCAGTGAACTTCCAAATTCGCGTGCATATAGGGGTCTTTGGAGCATAAAAACTTCTGTATTAGTCAGAGTTCCACATTATGTATTCCACACTTTTTTGAAGCTTATGCGATTGAACTACTGCGTACCTCGGTGAAGAGGATCAAGTCATAACGTAGTTCAAAATGGGCGAATATTTTTTGTGTGTCCTAACTTTTGCCTAGGCCGCATCTTTTCAGGTTTTCACCCTAGCGAACTCCTTTATTTTTGGGTGTCGTTCGCAGTTTAGGCTCATGCGGTCTAGGAGCATTACAACATGTAATTTAAGCTCATGCATCAAGGAATGTCATGACTTGTAGTTTAGGCTCAGACGTCGAGGAGCATTACCGCATGCAGTTTAAGCCCATGCATCAAGGAGCGTCATGACTTGCATTTTAGGCTCGTACGTCGAGGAGTGTAACATCATGTAGTTTAGGCTCATGCATTAAGGAGCTTCAGGACTTGTAGTTTAGGCTCGTTCATCGAGGAGCATTTATTCTTCAAGGATAATACCTCTTCAAAAATTTCCCGTGACAATTCTCATGCCGTCTGCATCAACTAACTTATAAGCTCCACTTGAATAGGCTTCTTGCAGAACATATGGACCATCCCACTTTGAGGTGAATTTGCCCCCCAGATTTGCGAGAGGTCATAATCAGTCTTCTTACTGCAAGAACTTGATCGCTAACCTGGAAGGACCTCAAGTGAACCTTTTTGTTGAAAGCACGAGAAAGATGAGCTTGATAAGATTGAAGACTTTGTTGAGCTTCTAGCCTTTTTTGGTCAAGGGACTCCAATTCATCAAGGCGCAGGCGACCGTTTTCTTCTTCAGTATGACCTTCTTGGACAGAGAGTGGTAAGGACGGTAGTTGACGCTCAAGAGGAAGAACTGCTTCGACTATATAAACAAGAGTATAAGGAGTTGCTTGTATCGGCGTGCGATGAGTCATATGATATGACCACAAAGCTTCTTCCATTCTACCATGCCAATCTCTTTTAGACTTGGAGACGACCTTCTTTAGCAAGTTGCAAAGTGTCTTGTTAAATGCTTCGGCTAGTCCATTTGCAGCAGCATAATACATTGACGAATTATGTTGCTTGAAGCCAAAAAGCTCACGGATCTTGGTCATCAATTTGTTATCGAATGGTTTGCCATTATCTATTATTATATAGCTAGGAATACCAAAGATTATCGAATGGTTTGCCATTATTTATTATTATACGGCTAGGAATACCGAAGCGATATATGATGTTCAATCAAATAAAGTTTACCACATTCTCTTTCTTCACTTCCTTGAGAGCGATGACCTCGACCCATTTAGAGAAATAATAAGTAGCAGTTAGGATGTATAGATGTCCTCTAGAAGACTTTGGAAATGGTCCAACAATATCTAATCCCCAAGCATCAAATGACCAAGATGCAACAGTAGGATGTAACATTTAGGTGGTTGGTGTATAAAATTTGCATGAAACGGGCAAGCCTTTCATCTTCGAGCATTGTCTAGGCAATCTTTCACCATTGTCGTCCAGTAGTAACCCATCATCTTTATGTGAAAGTGGAGCTTTGGCCCGGATTGATGTCGTCCATAAACTCTAGAGTGTGCCTCTTGCATATCTTGAGTTGTTTCATCTTCCACTAAACAACACAAGAGAACTCCTTCAAATGATCTTCGATACAAAGTGTCTTTGTAGTAAAGGAAGCAAGGGGTAAGCCGACAAATTTTGGTCTTTCTTCTTGGATCTTCTAGAAGTATCCCATAACATAAGTAGTCGATCATGGTTTATCTCCAATCAACCTTTATAGCTTCAGCGACGGCTATCAAATGCTAGAGCTTGCTTTCTTCATCCTCGTTCACATCTCGTGGCACTATCCATTTTTGGTAGATAGTGATTTGTGTCTGGCCGGGTAGAGTCAATGTCGAAGCTAGAGCAGCTAAGGCGTAAACTTTCTTATTTTTCTTCGTTGGCACATGCTGAAGAGTTATGTTTCCAAGCCATCTAATCAATTTTTGTGCATAACCATAATAAGGACGCAATTCTGGATTTTTGACCTCGTAGCTACCTAGAAATTGATTGATCACTAACTCGGAGTCTCCAAAATTATGTAATTGGAGTTGTCTCATATCAACCGCAAGCCCAAGTATGAGTGTTTGATATTCCGAACGTTGTTCGTGCAATGTTGTGTTAAGGTGAAGGAATATGTCAACACTTCCCCTTGAGAAGTGACAAACACAACATCTGCACCAGCTCCTTCAAGATGTGCGGCACCATCAAAATACATTTTCCATGGTGGTTGCGCTTTGATGACCATCTCATCCTCATCAGGTAGTTCATCGGTCAACTTCCAATCATCAGGAATTGCGTGATCTGCCAAAGCTTGTCCTTTCACAGCTTTTTGTGGGATATACAGAATCTTGAATTGTTGAAATTGGATATATCACCTTGCTAATCGATCATTGAGGACGGGTTTTGACATAACAAACTTGATCGGGTTTGCCCTTGAGACGAGACGGATGACATGAGCTTGAAAGTAGTGCTTCAGCTTTTGAATTGCGAAAACCAATGCCAGACACAACTTTTCAATCGGAGAATACTTTAGCTCATTTGAGGTCATCATCCTTCTCAAATAGTAGAGGGAATTTTCTTTATTTTCACTATTTTCTTGGGCCAAAACGGCCCCCACTGACCTTTCTTGGGCTGCAATATATAGAAACAATGGCTTTCCTGGTATAGGGGCTGCAAGAACTGGAGGTTTAATCAAGTAGGATTTGATGATTTGGAAATCATTGCTACAATCTTGGTCCCATTCAAAAGGTACACATTCTTCATGAGACATCTAAAAGGCTGGCACTTCCCTGCTAGATTTGAGATGAATCTTTTAAGGAACGCCAATTTTCCTTGTAGACTTTTCACTTCATGTATATTTCTGGGCTCTAGCATCTTCAAGATTGCATCAAGTTTGGCTTGATCTATCTCAATCCCTCGATTTCAAACAATGAAGCTAAATAATTTTCTAGAAGTAACTCCAAAGGCGCATTTCAACGGGTTCATTCTAAGTTGATATCTCCGGAGTCGTTCGAACACCATTCTTAAGTCTTACAAGTGGTCTCCTCTATTTCTTGATTTCACCACTAAATTATCCACATTGCATTCCACATTCTTGTGGAAGATGTCATTAAAGATATTCTACATTGCTCTTTGATATGTGGCACCAGCATTCTTCAAGTCAAAAGACATTACTTTATAGCAATAAATGCCTTTAGAAGATCGAAATGCAGTAAGATCTTCATCTTTTGGTGCCATACGTATTTGATTGTTGCCAGATGATCCATCCATCAAAGATATCGCCTCGTATCCGGTGGTGGCATCAATCATATGATCTGGAATAGAGAGCGAAAATTCATCCTTAGGGCATGCATTATTGAGGTCTCTAAAATCGACACAAACTCGAATTTGGCCATTCTTCTTCTTCACATGAACAATGCTTGAAATCCATGAAGGATATTTAACCTCTAGAATGAAACCAGCTTCGATGAATTTATTGACCTCGGCTTCGATTGATAGGATCAATTCTATCCTGAAGCGTCTTTAGGATTTTTTAATAGGACGAGCTTCTTTATTGACTGCATGATGATGAACTTCTACTTTAGGATATAAACCAGGCATCTCTTTGTAGCTCCACATAAGTGTTTTCTTCATCTGTGGTTAATAGGGTACTTACATAGGTGGGCCTGGATTCTTCTGCAGTGCCATGGTTGACTTCTTTCAATGTATCACAATTGATTCCTTCTTCTAGTTCCACAGGAGCGTCCTCGACATCTTCATCTTCTTGAGGACCACCATCACTAAAACATATATAGCCACACCAAGAGGCATCTCCCAAATATTCGTCAACTTTCCATAAGGATGAAGTGTATTGCTCCTCACTTTTTGTAATGTGATATGAAGATCCTACACTTTCTTCATCTTCTTCAGGCTCTCTAGTGTGGACCACTGTGCGTGTCTTTACTTTGAGTACCTCTCCGCATGAAATCAAAAGTTCTGATTGTCGCCTCATTCTGGAAGGGATCAGGCTTTGATACTCTTTGGAGATACTTTGGACTCTAGATTGCAAAGGTCTTCTTATTTCTTCATAATTTCTTTGGGACTTGTTCTTCTTCCTTTTCAATGGCCCAACCTCTCAAATGCAGAAGTTCTGGTAGTTGGTTCTCCAAGTCTATCAAAGACGGAAGGCCTTTTATTAAGATCAGCGGGTTCATCTTCCGTCGTGATATAGTTAATACTTGATCTTCTAATGGAGATGCGAACTTGTGGGGGTTGATTGTAGCCTAGACCCTCACGTGAATGCTTCACCACATGCTCTTTATCATTCATCGTGTTTGCTTTCGTAGTAGCTTCTTGTGGGATCTTCCCTAGCTTAGATGGTTCATTGGGATCATATCAAGCCTTTGCGAACAACCTGTAAGCATTCGGATCAAAACCTTTATTTGTCCGTTTCGTAGGGAGTGCCTTATTTTGAGGCGTGTTAGGGGCCACAAAATTTTCCAGTACCTTTGAGGATAACTTTATGGTATCAATTTGCTTGATAGGAAGGGTTAATTCTCTTAGTGCACCTTTTTGGAGGCTTGATAATTCTCCTTCATCTTTCTTCACTTTTGGGATGTAACGAAATAAAGGAACTATTTTCTTGCCTTTGGCCTTCGTGATTTCATTAGCTTTTACTCCCTTCATGATGTGGTTCTTTTAGTAGAACTTTGCATTAGCAAAGCATACCTCGGCTTCAGAGAACGACTTGTCATCGACAACTATCTTCTTTTCGACTCCATCTTCATTATATTTCAAACATTGGTAGTAAGTTGATGGGATGACTTTGTTCTCGTGTATCCACGACTTTCCAAGCAACAAATTGTGTGAAGTCTTTGCATCAATCACATCCATCCATGCAGTTGATTGCATATCTCCCATGGTGATTTCCAGCTTGATAGTTTCTATGGCCCTTTGTCCTCCTTGATTGAATCATTGAATCATCAATCGGCTTTCAGAAAGTTCTTCAGTTGAGATACTGAGTTCTTTCATTATGCGAATGGGAAGAATGTTAACTGCAGATCCATCGTCTATAAAGATTCCTTTTTATCCTCCTCTTGAGCACATAACCCACCATAAATAAAGGCGATTGTGGGGTGTCTCACCTAGTAGGAGATCGTCTTCAGTGAAGGTGATTTTTGTATTCTCTTTGAAATAGGACTCGACAAGACTATTAGACAGTGATGGTGAGAGTGTTGACTTGACTTCATTCTTTTCCTCTTCTTCTTTATCAGCATTACAGCACAAGGCCCTGTCATCATCATCAGAAATCCTCATGCGAAACCAACTCAGCAAAAGTTCTCCCAAAGTCACCGGGTGGTGTGGCTTTAGGTGCACCTTCTTTGGGTTCTTAACAATTTGTAGCTCCTTTGGTCTTCTCACCATCTTATTCCTCGTAGGTTGCTTCGTTGATCCTTTTTGCAGACTCAATGTACAACGTCTTCAACGAGTCACCAGGATCCATCCTTCTTAATCAGGTTGATCAACTCGGACTTTGTCATCCTTCAACAATTCTTCATATTCATTCCCTTCATAGGTGCATATCTCAATCGGATCAAATGAGCCAAAGGTAATGGACACATGGTTTGTGCTTGCTTTTTTTGTCTTCGAGCTCGATCTTCTTTTGACGAGCCAAATCCATAACTTTGTCCTTAATAACAAAGCACTTTTCAATAGGATGACCAACAAGCCGATGGTATTGGCAGTAATTTGGGGCATTGCTTTTTACAGCTTTATCTAGTCGCTTTATCTCTGGAAGCTCAATAAGCTTTAACTCGAGGAGTTCTTCAAATATTGCAGGCACATCGGAGTCTAGAAATGGGTACTCCTTTTCTTGCATCTCTTTGAGAGTCAACTTACGATTTGCATTGTCTTGAGAGAAAGTTGTTTCAATACTCTGTTTCTTTCTCGCCTTAGTAGTAAACTTCAAAGGAGAGGCATTGACGTTCATGGATTCTTTGCTTTCATTCTTGGGTACGAACTTGCTTCATTTCTTGACTTCTTTCTTATCTCTTCCCTTTCGAGGTTCGTAGATGTGCAGCCCTTCGTTTCCCGCAGAAGCCATGCTCAACTCCATATCATGAGCACGGGTGGCAAGTTCTTCAAATGTCCTGGGCTTAATTCCTTGAAAGACGTAACGAAGTCCCCAGTGCATTCCTTGGATGCACATCTCTATGCTAGAAGCTTCACTTAGCCTATCTTTGCAGTTAAGGCTTGCATTCCTCCATCGATTGATAAAGTCAATAAATGGTTCATATTTCGTTGGTGAGTATTTGTAAGTTCCACCACGCTCACAGTACGCCTCGTGCTATAAAAGCGATTAAGAAACTCTTGTTCCAATTGGTCCCAACTATCAATAGATCCGACCTCGAGGTCGGTGTACCAATAAAAAGCATTCCCTTTAGTGAGCGGACGGACTGCTAGACAAGGTAGTCCCCATAAGTCCCTGCATTGTTGCATATCTCAACAAAGTGTGCAACATGTTTCTTTGGATTTCCCTTGCCATCGAACTGTTGAAATTTTGGAGGTTGACAGCCGCTAGGCATCTTCAAGCTATCGATTCTTTTAGTATACGGCTTGGCGTACGTGAGAGAAGACTTTGAAGTGACCTCATACTTATCCTTGATAGTTCCCATAATGAATTCCTTCAATTGTTCTATGGGAACTGATCCTTCAGAGGAGACATGAAGTTCTTTGGCAGATGACACTTGTTTTATTGGAAGATCAGCCTTCTTGTGGACTTCAGGAAGCTTTCCAGGTGCATGACTTGATTCTCCATCCATCACGCTTTCAACTATTCTCGTTAGTTTTTCGATACGGACATCTTGATCTTGAGCATACTTTGTTAACCCATCAATCGCCTTTGTTAGGTTTGCAAGTTGCTCCTCCATTGTCGAAATGTTAGTCATCATTGCCTCCATGATTATTGCAGATGATGAAGAATAACCGAGACCTTTCCACGGATTGAACTCAGTTTGGAGCACGTCATGTGACGAGATTGGTGTAGAGCCGACACTTAAGACTTCATCATCAGGTTGGGTAAGCTGACTCTTGGTATTTTATAAAGTAAATTGAGCAAGATCTTTCTCCAAAACATCTGCAACATTATCTCCTCTCTCTTACATGCTAGCAGAGGATGTTTCTTCATCGAATGATGAAGATCTCAAAGAATGCATTGGTGCAGACGACACTTGGAGTTCTTGTTGCCCCAAGAAGCTCGCCTTGCTCTTGGACCAAGACTCCCCATAGTAACGTTCAAGATACTTTCAATGTTAGAAGAAAACTTGGAGTCAGCAACTTTTGAGTCGATCTTCTTTGAAGCTATCTTAGTTATCTTGAATGTTGAGAGTTGAAAAGAGATAAGAAGTAGAGATAGTCCCACTGGACGTGCCAAATTGTTTGCAACAAATTTATGTAGTGATACAAAAATAAATTGTAACCACAATATAAATATGAAGAAACACAATGTTATTGATAAAAGAATGCGGGTACAATTCTATTTGTTCCCTTGATTCTTCTCTCCTGATTATCTCCATGATTCGAGAGATGGAGTAGCATGTTTCTCGAACATAGGATGATGTATACCTCCTTGGATGTATCTGATATCCATGGAAGTATGTTGTGGATCTCTTTGAAGTATTTGAATATCAAGAATTATCCGGCCACATCTTGATCTCTTTGTGAGTATCCCATAAATTTATAGGATATATAATCTCTATTTTTGAGATGCCTTTTGAGAGAATACGTAGCCCTTTTTATAGGAGTGACGTAGGGTTAGGGTAAAGTAGCCTCCAAGTTAGTGTTTTGGTAAAGTATCTTCCAAGCAACCCTAATAGACTCCTAGGATTTCAAGAGTCTTCTTGTGTCTTGAATTTAGGATTTTTCTTGATCCGTTAAAAATTTGGTGTCTACAAATGCCCCTACTTCAAGGTTTGTCGGAGGTGTAGGTTTTTCGAAACTTGAAGACGACACTTGAAGTACCCGACCATTGTAACAAATAATTTTGAAACTTGTAGGTTTCGATTTGTTAGAGGAAGAGATGAAGGGCAGAAGTGGTCCCACTGGGCATGCCAAAATTTGTAACAACTAAATGTCACTCCTGAAAAATAATAATCAAGACAATAAAAATAGCGACAAATATTATATTTAATTTCAAGTGATGAGGTTACAATCTCTAGAATATCTCTAAATCTAAAGAGATATAATCCTCCAATTCTTCTCCTCACGGATGGTGGTTCAAGAGCTTGAAAGCTTGCTCTTGAACTTGACAGATTTTAGATTTATAGTACATCACGAACAATTTGAAGCTCGTCATGAACCAAGATTTGATGCTGGGTTATCACAAATGGAAGATTTGAAGTCGTCCGCTACTTGAATTCGCCTTTGGAATTTGACCACAGATGATGATTGCAGATATGGATGGAGACCTTGATGCTATCCTTTAGAGCTTCTTTAGCATTTCCTTCTGCTTACTTGCTTGTGTCTTAGCCTTCTCCTCTAACCCCTTTATATAGGTGTGGGGTGGAGAAGTCTCCAAGAAAATCCTAGTGGATTACTTGGCTTGAGGCTAATAGGTCAGTCCATTTGATAGAAGACCAACTGATGGGTTAGCCCAATAATACATTGGACTTTTATTTAAATCAATTTATTTAAGATTTAAATATTTGACCCGATTATACTAGCCCATAGTATCATTTGGACTAATATGTATTTAATATGCGATGAAATCCAAATTAATTGTGGATTTAAATTTAATAAAATGTTAATTGTCGACAATTGCGAATTAATTATTAAATTTTTCTGCAAGACAATAACTTTTTTCACATAGTTTTCATCTTTTTAGAACGACGAGACAACTCCATAAAATGCAGTACTATAGTGTGAATTAATTATTTTGTCTCGCCTATAAATAACAAGCTCATTGTAGTTATTTTGTGTGCTCAAAATTTACTAAAAGCATATATTTCATTAAAAGTAAGGTATTTTTTTACTAAAAGCAAATATTTCATTAAATGTCTCAACCTCTTCGTCCACCAAAGTGCTACTGTGGAAAAGAATGCTCGACGAAAAAATGTTGGGACGGTGGTGAAGTTGGACGCTGCCATTGGTGTTGTATGAACCAATTTTACAAGGTTCCCGACAAACTTATTTGTGATTTTGAGGAATGGGTTGATGAACCATGTTATCAGGAATGCTACAAAGAACAACTGCAGTTTCTTCATAATATCAGTTTACGCCAACAAGAACACAAAGGGAAAGCGATAGAATTATTGCAGACATGAGGACAAAACTGAAGGAAGTGGGAGAAGAAAAATGAAAAACACAAAGGAATTGTCAAGCACAAAAGGAACGTAAACAAATATATAAATGGGAACTTGCAGAGGTGAAGGCGAGACTGAAAGAGGTAGAAGAAGAAAAAGAACAACTGAATGAACGATTTAAGTGGTTGGAGAGGAGAATAAATGGCAAGTGGGAATAAATATTGGCATGTATGTGTTTAGTGTATTTTTCATATTTCATGCATTTTTATTATGTTGGCCTGCTATGTTTGTGTTTGCGCTGTAGTAATGTTTTCCTTGTTTGTTGTACTAAATTTAATTTTAATTGAAGTGGAAGTTAAGTTTAAGTGTTTGTGTTGATATATGAAACTATCAAACCACGCTTTACATATTATATTTTCCCGCAATTAAACAACTTTTTCTTCACTCTTTTCAGATTGTGCAACATAATTTTATTTGACATATATTGCAACATACACAAGTACAAACACATATTACAAAAAACACCAAAACAGAAGACTAGAGATATCCTTGATAATTGGGTACATTCGACGAACTTGCACAAGGAGCTAGATTACCAACGCCACGCACACCACCTGAAGGACATTTACGACGGTCGTATCTTATTTGAGGGCATGCCACATTTACGTGCATAAATAGTGTCACCAACATCCATTTGGTTCTGTATACGCGTTCTCTTTTTCACTTGCAACTTGCGCAAATAGTACTTGTTACATACCATCTTAAAAGGTTCCGGCGGCCAATAATACTCAGTAACTAATGACTGCAACTTCCCACTATACGTGTCTATGTATGCGGCAACACTACATTGCATATCAATATAGTTTGTTGCCCCATATCCAACTTGTTGAAAGCACTTCAACGCACGTGCGCACGTGCATTGGTAGATGGTCCATTTCCCACATGAACATAACCTTCTATTTTCATTCACTGTCTGTAGATTATTCCAACGGTATCCGTGGATATCGGTCGTAACTTCAAAAATACCCCGTTCATGATCGTACTAAAGAAATGAATGCCACTATGCTCGCCTCCTGGACCTTTCAAATCTTCCCATGAGTATTGGCATAAATTGAACACCCTTGTACATCAATGCCAATGTAGTTGCATGCCTTTCAACAAACATCTCGTACTCTGTTTGAATGTCATGCAGACCATGGTAGTGGCAGGCAGTCCACGGAAGACTTCAACAAGCCGTTGAATGACTCCGACACATTTGTAGTGAGGGCTCCCCATCGTCTGCCACCATCAGCATGCAATGTCAACATGTAAAGCTCATGTCGCATCAACCAAGTATAGGCTCGTGGATCTATCTGCCAGATCGTTTCCATGCGCCTCATGAATTTGCACTTCTGGTGCTCAGTTGCAGCCATCCACATTAAGTCATGCAAAGCCTTGCCAGGAAATTTCTTCTGGAAATTGGCCTTCATGTGCCTCACACAGTAACGTGTGGTATGCATGGTTCCTGCCATTCAGGGAAGTAATGTACAGAACTTAAAATACCACCATGCCAATCAGATATTAAACAAATACCTGAACGATGTTTGACAACGTGCTACTTCAAGTGGTTCAAAAAAAGCGTCCACGTCTCTTCGTTTTCGCTGGCACAAATGGCAAAAGCTAGTGGAAATATTTGTCCGTTAGCATCTACTGCAACTGCAATCAAAAGCTTAATATCATACTTTCCATAGACATGAGTAATGTCTATGGAAATTACAGGACGACAATGCACAAAACCATCAATTGCTGGTTTAAATAACCAGAACACATAGTTGAAAATATATTTGGGTCTGTCTGGACTCCGCTCAATCCTCCATTCAATAACAGTCCCGGGGTTAAAGTATTGCAGTGCGTCCATGTACGTGGGCAAATTTGAAAAAGACTTATCCCAGTCACCATAAATAAGTTCAAAGGCATGTTTGCGACCGGTATACCTTTCTTTTGGTTATAGTATAATCATACTCCTGGTGGACGGCTGTAATATTCTCTTTAATCTTGAACCTAATCGACACTTCCGAATATGGAATCAAGACAGGAGAAATCAAGCCCACATCCAAGTTGAAGTGATTCTCATTGAATGTGTCCATTTCACATCTGTGCTCGCTAATAAATTACCCACTTTCCACAAACCTTATTTCTTCTTGCTAGCACGCAACATCCAGTGACAACCTATAAACCACCTACGAAATACAACCTTGTATACCTCCATAGTTGACTCACTTACCGTCATCTCACGGAACTCTCTTATACTGTAGATTTTTACAGCCCTAATTAGGCAAGCTTTATCGGGGAAATACATTCCCTTTGTCAGAACATCTGGTCTAGACTTATACCATATCGCTGACCGAATTTCGTCATCATACCTTGTGAGGGCATCCACGTTCGGCATACTTAGAAAATTATCAAGGTAGAGAATATTCCGCTCATGAAATGGCACGTGGGACTCGTACACTCTTTGTCTAGCGGGAGGTGGAGAAACATGCTCCCTCGTCAGCTGAGGTTCAACATTCACTTCTGCCTCATGATCACCCTCATCATGGAAGGGTGTGTCATCCCCAGACTCATCCGCATTGTTGTCATAATCACTATCATCTTTTTGACTCCGCACATCAGCCAAATCACGAGTCAATACGTCTTCTATGGGCAACTGTGTCAGGTCAGGAACATCAAGAAGCTCGTTTTCACTGCACAAAAAGAACAAATGATAAGTTACCCAACTACATAAATACTTTTGATATAGCTATTTCACTTTACTTATAAGTCGTGCTGTCTTGACGTTTCATGATGGATATTTTCTTGTTGGTGATGACTCCCGGATGGACCACTGTGCTCCAATACTCCAGAACTACGCATATTCCAACTAGGGACGGGGTCATAACTTGTAAAATTCATATTCGAACGGTACCCCCTATGAAAAATATAAGTGTTAAACAAATCCAATTAAAACATAAAACAAACATCACTAAAGCGTAGTAAAATTGAAGTTTACCAGCCGTCTTGTGGATTATATAAAGTCGAAAAATTTGTGGCCCTTCATTTGCCAGTGGTGACAACTTTAAATCAAGGCAAGCTCTTTCATCAACAATTTGTCCGGCAAAGGAGGATTATCCCTACTATGCACGCCCTCATTATTGGGAACGTCTTCCATCTTGACGTTCATTTTCAATAATTTTATAACAATAAATTCCCGGTATTCATCCGGAATCCGCAAAAAATCTCTAAGAGTTTCATCATCCTCGATATTAAACTCAGAATAATAAGCAAACCTTTGCAGAGTCACTGAATACGGAACCTACCGGTTACTTTAAGGCTATCTGGACGCTTCCTCACACTCATATTTTTACATAATAACGAAACCAATTTATCATACTCCATAGTAAGCGGCAATTTAACATGACACTGTGGAGGTGAGCTATACCTCACAGAGTTTTTCTCCAGCATAACCTTACCCCCTCTCCCACAATTTAACATGACACTATGAAATTTGAAATTTGTATTAAATGAATTTTCATAATTGAAACGCACATTAAGTAAGGCATATCTGGCACTAAGACGAAGCTACATGATGGATTGCAATGGACATGTTTATTCTTGTCTTGTTTTTTTCTTTTTTTCTTTTTATAGAACAACGATTCTCTTAATTTTTTGGGGTCGTTTGGTTTGAAATATATAATGAAGTTTTATTTCGTAAAAAAATTCATACTACTTACATATCGTTGAGTTTCTGATATAACATATGCCAAACTAACATAATTTTTCACATAAATAATAAAATGTTTAGTTTTATATGTTGGATGTAGAAAATTTATCCTTTTTAGCATAGTTATGGGGTTCACGCTTAGGGAATGAAAAAATTCTTAGGACGAGAGTGCCTCCTCCTTTTAATGGATTCAACGAGATTTCGACTTATTAGCATTGTCATTGGAATTCCCTATATTGAGTATGTCCACTTGGAGACATATTCCTCATATAATATATGTATTCTATGATTTCTATTTTTTTTTCATGCTTTTGGAATTTAACATTCGAAGCTTATTGGTTGAACTACTTCAGTTACAGTCAAGTAGGTTCGCTAATAATCGGAATAAAGCGATTTATATTTAGTGGGCGTTTGAACATAAGAATTGTAAAATTCCAATAAAATATGAAAAAGAAAATCAAGTGAAAATGGTAGGGGTGTTCAAAACCGATCCGAAACCGAAAACCGAACCGAACCGAAGCTTAATGGCTTAATGGTAACGGCTTAACGGCTTAACGGACGGGGAACGGATTAAATTTTTTTTATTAACGGCTTATCGGATTGGGGGCGGATTATTCAATTTTCTTAACGGGTAATCCGTTAACCCGTTAAGAATATATATATATATATATATATATATATATATATATATATATATATATATATATATATATATATATATAAAATTTATTTATATAATTATATATATTAAATATAAAAATATATATAACAGAAAACCTTAAATCCATATTCATGACAGCACAACCTATGATACAACTGCAAACAGATGTGTCGACAAAGTTAAGGTGCCATGTTTGGCACTAATAATTTACAAGATGGAGACAACTTTTCTCACACAATACCAGTGCCCCACTATTATTATTGTTTTGTCCTTTGAGAGGAATGTGCACCAAATCAGGAGCCATATTACATTTTAAGGTTTCCCCCAAACACATTGGGGTACACCTTGATAGTGATGATACTTTCAAACTGGGACAGAGTTCGGGAACTCTGTTGTTTCCGGCTGGAGTCAAACTATCATAGTATTCCACCAAAACCTTCCAACCACCAGGGCACATAAAACCATCTGGAGGGATCTCTTTATTCTTTGCAAGTGATCGCATCTGGAAAAATCAAAAAATTAGTTGTGCCTTAAAATTGAACAAGGCATAGCTGATGTACTAAACTGGACAGTGAGGCGTGAGCTACTGAGCTTGCAGCCTTGCATTATAAATTGAATGCAGCGTGCGGACAGAATACATTTGAGCCCTTAGGTATTAAACCGATAAACCGCCCAGTAACCGCCCGATAAGAGCTAACCCGATACCAATCCGCCCGATATCTTATCGGGTGGCTAACGGATGAATACATTTAAAAGCCGATAACCGTTAAGCCAAACCGTTAGAGTAAAAAGCCGCCCAATCCGCCCAATGAACACCCCTAGAAAATGGTATTTGAAAAGAAGCGTTGTGTTTGGACATAAATATAATTTTGGGTTGTTTTGAAGTTTTGTGAGGGATCTGAGTGAAAAATTTGGAAAATAACTTTTTGGATTTTTTTAAAATTTCGAAAAAATCCAAAATGCATATTTAGAAGAAAATTAAAAAATTTATGAACAAACACTGATTTCGAAATAAAAAAAAAATTTCTTAGGTCCAAATGATTCAAATTAAATATCATTATAATTATATATATCATTTGCGACCGAAGTAGTGGGAAAGTTAATATAAAATTAAAATTTAATTTAATCTGTTTGCGACCGCGTCAGTTAGAAACTTTACCACATTTACTAGTCGTTTTTTATTTTTCCTTAGCGACTGTTGTAGTCGCAAATTAAGGACGGATTCAATCGCAAACTATTTCAGACCAGTTATTTTATGACTACGACTTTTCGATCTAAAAGTAGTCAAAAATTAGCATTTTCTAACCATGTAAAGATCTCACACCCTTTATTAGTTAAGAGGGTTCATGTTTAAGTTTAACTCATCTAACTTGCACAGAAGCTGTAGAGATATTAAATTAGGTAAAAGAAACAGAAAGAAGAAAAAGGAGAAAGAAGACAACTAGAATTATGTGAGGAGCCATTAAATCGTATGTATCCCTTTTAGACAGAACATGTCTTTTGGTTTGTTGATGAGACAATTTCTAACGGCGTTTCAGCAAACATTAAAATCATACAAAGGCCACAATTAATATGCAAATGGATTGGTGATGTTATTGCGACTTGGTTGGTATTATAGCTAGGGGCGGACCTACTTGTAAGGTAAAGGGATCATGGAAACCCGTTAGTCTCGGCAAAATTAATGTATATGAATCTTGGATATGCCACTATATACATAGAGAAACCGTTTAATAGTTTGTTGGTGCCCCTGAAAATCAACAAGGTGGGCTGGCAGCTTTGGTTAGGTATGTGGCTAATTTTCTCCGTTGTTTTGGATAGTAGAGATCGCAACTACATCTGTTAACTTTTTTTTGCTTCACTTTTTAATGGTTCGAACCTTCATAGATCCAAACTTGGCAACTACATCCGTTACCCTTTTTGCTTCACTTTATTAGTTCAAACCTTCTTAGTCAACTGGTTTACTGTTTATTATAATTTACTATTATTTTAAGGGTGTGTTTGGTATGAAGTACAATGTTTTCATGGAAAATGAGTGATTTTATCACTTATTTTCACTTGTTTGGTTGGTGACTGGAAATTTTTTTGTTAAAATAAAAAAAAATATTTTTTACATGAAAAAAAAGTAATTTGTTTTTGTTAAAATGAAAAAAAAACTTTTTTATATCATAAAAGAATTTATTTATTGAAATGAAAAAAATCTATCTATAAGCTATCATAATTGCTAAGTTTTTAAAGAGTTATGCGCCAAACTTTATTGCTACTAATTGGCATATGTGAAAATATTAGTGCACCCCCTACGCTCAAATCATGGGTCCGCCTCTGATTATAGCTGATATTTTCTCGTATTATTTTGTCTATTTTAAGCGTATTCATGGAATTGCATTAATTATACCTGATGTATGCATTAAGCTTACTTAAATGACGCTAAGAAGAGTGTATAAGGTCAAATTTGACTCTCAACATCTCTATGCCGATGGGTATGTCCATTGAGTATACGTCGACTAAAACAAGGGTACGACTTGGACGTGAAGAACAAACGGCGCCGTTTAAGACTCAACGTCTTCACTAAGAAGCCGCTACCTACTTTTGTACTTTTTTAATTATTTCGAAGAATGTCTCCTACTATATAAAAGAGACATCTCCTACTATATAAAAGAGACATTCACATTGTAAAAGGGCATCATGATCATTCTCGAATAATACAACTCTATGATTCTCTCTCTATCTCTATCTCTAACGAGTTCTCTCAAGTTGATGTTATCTTTTTATACTATCAAATCTACAATAACAACTTCCTTTTTCATCTCTGGGTCTTACTATATTTGATTACGATTTACCCTCATTTACTTTTGATTGTTTTTAAGCTTACAAAATATATTGATAACTTTTGAGCCAAACATTTTGACGCCGTCTGTGGAGATTTCGTGAATCAAAATCATAGTATCCACCTAGAGAACAACCAACTACCATTCTTTACACCACACAAAGATAAAAGATGGCCAAAACGCAAGAATGAAAATAATAGTGGGTGTTACAGCCGATCTCCTTGGTCCTCTCAACGAGGCCGGTGACGAGGGAGTCTTGAATGCAACCCCTAGTTTCACACCAGGTGCAGAGATCTCACCTTCCCCATCCGAAGATCTGATGATCTTGCATGAAAAAAAAGTTTCCACATCTGCGGCTAAGGAAGCACCCTCGGTGGTCAAGAAGCTACTGGAAGAATGACTAACAAGTACTCTAAGTGGCTTGGTTGAGAAGTCACTGCAAAGTAACGCCATGTGTTGTACGAGCGAATAACGGGCCCATCGATGTACAAACCAACGATGGCACACTCACAGCCATCCTTAAGAAGATGGAAGAAATGAAAAATGAAAACAAGGCACTTCGCGGCCAAATGAAAGAACATTAGGAGAGGGTAGACAAGATCCCTGGTGCTCCCAAGTTGTTACCAAAACGCGACGTGGGAAGGTACGTTGAATAACCATACACCGAAGAATTTTCCCCTCACTTTATCCCAAAATCCTTCAAGATGCCACCCTACCTAAGGGTATATGACGGAATCATAGATCCCGAGGATCATCTGATCCACTACGTCACAGCGACGCTTTGTCTTTCACTCATTACGGATTAAAAGAACCATGGTTAACGACAGAAGTGGCGCCTGTATTATCCATCCGATGGTCCTCGTACAAATGGGACTCGAGGATAAGATAATATCGCGTTACATAACACTATCTAGTTTTAATAATACAGTGTAACGGACATCAGGAGAAATATCATTGCCCTTTTTAGCAGGAGGAGTCACACTAGATACAACTTTTCACGTGATGAATCAAGAACGGCGTAAAACGCTATCATAGGACACCCATGGATACACGCCATGCGAGCGGTCCATTCAAGATTTTACCAAGTTATCAAATTCCCTACCCCATGGGGAGTATTCAACATTTGAGGCGAGTGGCGCACCGCACAGTAATGCTACAAAATAGCTCAAGATTGCTCCCATAACAAACAGCTAAAGGGGCGAGTGACGAGGCACAACAATCAGCTATGTCGGGGACCAAGGTCGACCCGGACAATAGATGCCATAAAAGACCCCGACGTCGTAGAGGCTTGTAAAGCGACGGTCGAAGATATCGACCCAGTCTAATTGGACGATACCAACCTTACGAGGAAAGACTACATCGGGCACGGCCTCGCCAACCCAAGTAAGTATCGTGAATTCCTAACTAACCAAACAGATTTATTTGCCTTTTCCCATTTAGATATGCCGGGAATCCTACAGTACATCACCATCCACAAGCTAAATGTCGATCTATTACATCCGCCCGTACGACAGATGATTTGGAAATTAAACGCCACCATCAATGAAGTGGTCAGTAAAGAGGTAGACAAGTTACTAGCCAATGGCTCCATCAGTACCCCCAATAGGTTGCCAATGTCGTCATGCTCAAAAAGAAAAATGGGAAGTGGAGAATGTGCGTGGACTTCACCGACCTGAACAAGGCATGTCCAAAAGATTCATTCTCGCTGCCCCACATTGACCAAGTGATCGACGCCACTGTAGGACATGAACTGTTGAGCTTTCTAGATGCCTACTCTGGCTACAATCAAATCATGATGGCCGAAGAAGACCAGGAGAAGACGACTTTCATAACCCACCAAAGGACATATGACTACAAGGTAATGCCCTTCGGGCTCAAAAATGCAGGGGCTACGTACCAAAGACTGATCACCAAAATGTTCAAAGAGCAGCTCGGTAAGACCATGGAAGTCTGTATCGACGATATGCTCGTGAAGTCCACAAGGAAAGAGAACCATATAGACCATCTGAAAGAAGCCTCTGGGATATTAAGAAGGTACAGGATAAAGCAGAACCCCGAGAAATGCACCTTCGGTGTGGACTTAGGAAAATTTTAGGATTTCTCATATCACAACGAGGCATAGAGGTCAACTCAGATCATATCAATGCGATAAACGTAATACATGATATTTTTAACAGCAAAAAATAGGTACAAAAGTTGACGGGTAGAATAGCTGTCTTATCCAGGTTCATCTCACGATCCTCCGACAGGTGCCATAAATTTTTCAATGTGTAGAGAAAGGACAATGGGATACGGTGGAACGAGGAATGCGTCAAAGCCTTGAGAAAATTGAAAGCATACCGATCTTTGCCACCACTGCTGGCCAAAGCGAGTCCAGGCAAGCCCCTGCTGGTGTACTTGGCCATATCCGAGGTTTCCGTCAGCGCAGTCTTGGTTCGCGAAAATGAAGGTACGCAATCTCCTATTTACTATATTAGCAAAACCTTAGTGGACGCCAAAACATGGTATCCACACCTTGAAAAGTTAGCTCTGGCATTGGTAGTAGCTTCACGGAAGCTCCGACCCTATTTTCAGTGCCACCCCATAAAAGTAGTAATGACTTTCCCCTTGAGAAGCGTCCTACATAAGCCTGAATTATCAGTCAGGCTTGCCATATGGGCCATAGAGCTCAGCGAGTACGATATCTCATATCACCCAAGAAGCGCCATCAAGTCGCAAGTACTTGCCGACTTTGTAGCAGATTTCAGCGCAGAGATACTGCTAGAGGCGGAACTAGAGGCATGTCGTGCCCCCTTCAACACTGACCTATGGACTCTCTACACTGACGGCGATGGAAATGCATCGAGATCGGGGTTGGGAATCATTCACGAGGTCCACACAGGCGAAATAATTTGCCAGTCCATACGATGCCCCGAAATGACTAACAACGAGGCCGAGTACGAGGCTGTTATTGCAGGTATAAAAATAGCCATCAAATATGGGGCTCGAAGACTTATTCTCCATTGCGACTCCCAACTCGTAGTAAACCAGGTCACTGGGACTTACCAAATCAAGGTGCAGAGATTGCAAAAATACCAGTAAGAAATCCACAGATTAATGATTGAGTTCGACGATTGCCGTTTCGAACAAATTCCATGGGCACAGAACATTGAAGCAGACAGTCTAGCAAAATTGGTCGCAACCACTTAAAACTTTAACAAAGAAAGTGTGGCTACCCTCCTCCATTCAGCCATTGATCACACTAAAGTACTCTCTTTAAATTTGACTTGGGACTGGCGCAACCAATTTGTATCCTATTTGCAGGATGGGACACTTCCACTTGACAAAAAAGAAGCAAAGAAGCTCCATGTACAGGCCGCCCAGTATTGCCTAATAAACCAGAAGCTATACAAAAGGACGTTTGGCGGACCCCTGGCCAAATGCCTAGGGCCGCAGCAAATGAGGCCAATACTCAAAGAGGTGCACGAGGGTCACTGTAGTGCCCACACAGGTAACCACGCCCTCGTGCGCTACATAATACGCGGCAGCTATTATTGGCCCACTATGAAGAAAGACGCCACGGAATACGTTCGTCAATGCGAACAATGCCAAAAGTATGCCCCCATGATATACCAACCAAGGGAGCCCTTCTACTCAGTCACTTTCCCATGGCCTTTCATCAAATGAGGAATGGACATAGTCGGTCCCCTACCAGCGGGATGAGGAAAGTTATGGTTTATATTAGTATTAGCTGACTATTTCTCCACGTGGGTGGAAGCAGGTGCGTACGCCCAAATACGTGAACATGAAGTCATCGCCTTCATATAGAAAAATATCATCTGCCGTTTCGGCATTCCCAAGGAAATCAACTACGATAAGGGACAACAGTTCATTGGCCAGAAAACGACAGAGTTCTTCGACAAATGGCATATTAAGCGAATATTCTCCATGCCATATCACCCCGCCGCCAACGGCCAAGCAAAGTCTTCCAACAAAACGATACTGAACATACTGAAAAAGAAATTCAAGGAAGCCAAAGTGCTATGGCCCGAGCTACTACCAGAAGTGTTGTGGGCACACCGAACAACACCCAGATCCAGCAAAGGAGAAACTCCGTACTCACTAGTCTACGAAACCGACGCGGTCATACCAGTCGAAGTCGGCAAGCCAAGCTTAAGGTATTCGCACACCAGCGGAGAAGAGAACGACATAAACAGACTCCAAGACCTCGATGAGGCCGAGGAAAGAAGAAAAATGGCCCACATATGAATGGTGGCTCAAAAACGACAAGTCGAAAGATACTACAACAAAAGAGCCAAGATAAGACCGCTCAACGTGGGAGACTACGTGCTCAAAGCCAAAACACTGGCATCAAAAGACCCAAGCGAAGGAAAACTGGGCACTCCTAGGACAGATCCTACAAAATCACAGCAACACCAAGTAAATGAGCCTTCCAATTGGAAACAATAGAAGGAAAAAAGCTCCAAAACAATTGGAACGTCGCCCACCTCAAATATTTCCATTTTTGAAAGGCGTCTCCTGAGTCGTACTCTTTTTCCCTTACCCGAATTTTGTCCCAACTGGGTTTTCTCGGGGAGGTTTTTAAAGAGGCGGCGGAGGGGACACTTAGAGATATTTGCGGAACGAGTTCATCATATCAGCCTCTCCAAACGCTCTCCAGGCCGACATGATAAAGGGACTGGACTAGCATAATCTCCAATATATAAACAGCTAAGGCCATCTCCAATGTGTAAACGGCTAAGGCCACAATCTCCAATGTATAAATGGATAAGGACACGATCTCCAATGCGTAAATGGCTAAGGCCACGATCTCCAATGTATAAATGGCTAAATCCATGATCTCTAATGCGTAAACGACTAAGGCCACGATCTCTAATGTATCAACGGCTAAGGCCACAATCTCCAATGTATAAACGGCTAAGGCCATCTCCAATGTGTAAACAGCTAAGGCCATCTCCAATGTGCAAACGGCTAAGGCCACGATCTCCAATGCATAAATGGCTAAAGCCACGATCTTCTATGTATAAACGGCTAAGGCCACATTCTCCAATGTATAAACGGCTAAGGCCATCTCCAATGTGTAAACGGCTAAGGACATCTCCAACGTGCATATGGCTAAGGACATCGATGATAATCGTCGACCCAGTTCGACTACGGCAAGCAAGTGATTCGACGACAGACGAAGTCACACATACGGCTAAGGCCATCGACGTTATGTGGCTAAGTCCATCGACATGATACGACTAAGGCCATCGACAAAACTATGGATAACGCCCATTGTCGTCAATAAGTCGACCCACCTCGACCATGACAAGTACGTAATTCGATGACAATCAAAATTACGTACATGGCTAAGGCCATTGATAGTATTATGGCTAAGTCCATCGCCGTCAATAAGTTGACCCAGCTCGACTACGACAAGAGAGTAATTCGACGACAGTCGAAGTTACGTACATGGCTAAGGCCATCGACACTATTTTGGCCAAGGTCGTCGTCACCAATCGTCGACCCAGTTCAACTATGAAAAGCAAGCAATTAGACAATAGTCGAAGTCATATATACGGCCAAGGCCATCGCCTTCAACCGTCGACCTAGCTCGACCACGGTAAGTAAGTAAGTAATTCGAAGGCGGTCATAGTTACATATATGGCTAAGGTCATCGACGTCATTATTAGCTAAAACCACCACTATTTAGCATCGAAGCCGCAAATATCGACGGATAACACAGACAACGCTCGAAAAACACACTGAAAATCCTGCAAGTAAGCAAGCACCCGCTCTACGGAGATGAGGTACCGAAAATAAAAGACATATAAGGAAAGGAATGGCAACAAAAGTACGACTTTTATTATCATCAAAAAAATGCATGTACACCCGACCTTACAAAAGGTCCCCATTACATTCCAAAATACAATAAAACAAAAAATATATACAAGTCCTAAGGGGATTCGCTGCTTCGCCCGCCAACCCCTGCGTGACCGCCATTCTGCTCATTGTCCCCCGCCTGACCGCCATCTTGTCCATCGCCGCCCCCGGGTTGGTAAGTTGCAGAGATTGAAGATCCAAATTCTGGACGGTTGACATCTTCGGAGTTATAGCCTGCTCGGTTTGGGGAATCCGAACTATACATACAGGTTTCACGGGCAATGCGGGCTACGCGCCGTTGCTCCTAAACCTCTACCTCAGTGGCTCAACCCATAGACAAGTACTCCTCGAGTACGACCAATCTGGCCTCGGTGTATACCCACATCTCATGCGCTTCACGATGCGCATCATCATCAGACCATGGCAGAGCGGTCCACTTGAGGACTTCCATCTCAGCTGTCCTGGCATCGAGTTCGGCGGTCAAAGCAATTACCTTGGTCTGAAAATCAATAGCTTCCGCTGCTACCCCATGGCCAATCTCCAACTCTTCTTCCTTCAACTGAGAAGAGTCTCCAGCTCAACGTTCCGAGCCAAAGCGGCCATCAGCTGCTCATCGACCTCCTCCAGCTCGGCCACCCTCCGTTTTAGTTGATCCTCTGATTGTTTAAGGCCCTCACCGAACACCAGAAAACTCCGGGTCATGTTTAAGAATATTCGACAACGCCCGATGCTCCGGGATGGCACCATCGGTACTTCTTCGCCATTTTGTTGAAGGTGGTCGCCTTCTTTTGCGCACGTTGCCTCCTCTCCACCTCCAAAACGAGAGTCTAAAAAGGAACAGAAAAAGAGGAAAGACAAGTCAATACGCATCAAAGTTTCCCTTATGGCCCACAAAGACATCGACCCTTTGAGATAGATCCCTATCGCTAACACCCTTCGCTCAGTAGCCGCACATAACATGGTTATATCTGCTGCGGCCTACTCGCTGTGCTCTAGCAAATTATACCCTCCTGAGATCATAATTCGGTGGTTGTACCTTCCCGCCGTCCTCCCCGCGTGGGCTGGATCCCTCGTTAACCCATCTACATCTCCAGGGGTATCCCTAAGGCTCGCCCTCTCAGCATCATCGCCCACCTCTCCGATAACGGCCCACGAACCGTCCTCCGGAATACAGACATGAATGGAATCGGTGGCAACTCTCCTTTGAGGAGCCGACCTCCCCGACGGGATATCATTGGCCATGAAAACTGGCCTCGGCTCTTGATGAGGCTTACTGAACCTCACGTCTTTAGTTGCTATCCCCTTACCCATTATCAATCACCATCTCTTTCTCTATGCGGCTCCTCATATTCCAAGGCTTCCTCTATAAGCTGATGGGATGGTACAGAAGGAGCAGCTTCACTTGCGGACACCGCCACAGGCGTAACCTCTTATTGAGGAACCACGGGAACGTCGTCACTGAATGAGCCGCAGGGTATGTCTTCACCATCAGAAATCAATCTCCGCGCTAAGTGAGGCAACAACGGCCTTGTTCTTCTTAAGGGAGCTCTGACCTGCCAACACGAGTAAGTCAGGTGACACAATTAAGGGAAATTTCAAGCCAAAGTCGAAGAATTACCTAACGGGCCGTACTGTTGACGAAATGCGGCCCAGGTACGGCCTTCCTCCGCAGAAGGTATCAACTTTTCCACCCTTGATTTAATATTCGATGAATTGGGGGTGGAGAAGCCCTCACTACCAAAAAAAAAGAGAAGTCACTGTGGACGAATGGTCAAAACAACATACAATCATGAATTCCACACACAAAGGTACTTACGTTTTGAGTTCCACCTTTCAGGGAACCAATTAGGGTTCGACACCAGGTACTCCGTACTAATGTAAAAGTACCTGCGTCAGAAGCCATGATTGGTCTTGTCATCGGACTTAACTACCAAGCCCTTGGTACCACGACTCTTCAATTTCAACATGGTACTCATCAGGTAACCAGTGCTGAATAACTGCAAAAGATGATGAACTCAGACATCGCACTAAGCACTGGCCGCGTACGTGGTCATAATCCTACACATCTTCAAGGTGTAAGGAGTGAGTTAAGCTGGATATACGTTGAAAAAGCGGCAGATCTCCTCTGCTAGAGGGTAAATCGGGAGACTATAACCGATCAAAACGAATACTCATAAAATGTGCAGTATCCAGGCCTATGTACATTGACATAATCCATTCCAACTGGAGCCATTTCCACATGGCCTGGAATGTTGTGTGTCACTAGAAGATTGTCTAAATGGGGTTGCAATAATTCACTAGGTTTCCAGGGAAGAGCCGGGCTTTTCATTTGAAAATCTCTTCGAATGTGCATTTCCTTTGGAAGCACGTATTCCATTGTACGGGGAATAAGGGTCTTTCCTACTTCTTCCTATTCGCCGCCAGAGGAGGATGGACCCCTAGATGGAGCGGTGCCCTTGGTCTTTTTACTACCTTTACGGCGTTTTGCCATGTTATTCTTTTTAAGAAATAAGGTACTAACGACGAGAAATACGACTTCAAAGAAGTGGAAGAGCCTTACACGAAATAACGGTTATAAGAGAGAAAGACAAAGAAGGAAACAGAAAATGTTTTCCAAAGGTTTGAAAGATGAATTAGATTGAACTTTTTTCCTATTTATAGGGTTGGGTTGCGCAGAAATCGAAAAGGCACGATTCAAAACGGGCGCGAAAAACCAAAATATCACATCATCCTCTGAACCACCTCGGGAACAAGTGTAATAATGATGCATGCGGACGATGCCATTATTCCGAAAAGGAAGCCACGCGTCAGCGACTTAACAACGTCATAAATTTCATGTCATTCGCGTTGCCGCCCAAGGGTAAGGTCAAATTCTCCCAAGACGAGGTTTGCAGTCCGTCCATTGAAGACGCCTGCCGAATGCGTCTCCAACGAATGGAGGGACTAACTGTATAGGATCAAATCTGACCCTCAACGCCTCTATCCTGATAGGTACACCCAGTCAGTATACGTCGACTAAAGCAAGGGTACGACTTGGACGTGGAGACCAAGGCGATGCCGTTTAAGACTCAATGTCTTCATTAAGCAGACACTACCTACTTTTGTACTTTTTTAATTATTTCGAGTAAGGTCTCCTACTATACAAAGGAGACATTCACATTGAAAAAGAGCATCATGATCATTCTCAAATATAACAACCCTCTGATTCTATCTCTATCTCTAACGAATACTTTCTATCAAGTTGATGTTATATTTTTATACTATCAGATCTACAATAACAACTTCCTTTTTCATCTTAGGTCTTATTATATTTGGTTATGATTTACTCTCATTTACTTTTTGATTGTTTTTAAGCTTACAAAGTATATTGATAACTTTGTGCCAAACTAGAGGTGTTAAACGGGCCGGATCAACCCGTTTCTAGACTGGCCCAGACCAGTAGAACTCAAAACCGGCCCGAACCGGTAAGGTGGGGCTGGGCTAGGCTGGATAGGGGCTGGGCTGGTTTTGGACTATTTAAATTTTTGAAACGGGTTACCCAGCCCGGTAAAATCTGTTAGATGAACAGTGTCATCAAAACCGGTTAACTGGCCTAGCGCGTACCGGCTCGAAACGTGAATATAACATGAATATACTATGAATATACCATGAATATACTATAAATATACAATGAATATACTAAAAATATATCATAAATATACTATGAATATACCAATTATTGTATACTAATTAACATAATTTAAAATTGTTGGAATTTAACATATAGTGTATATATTTAGGGTATAAAACTATAAATGCTCAAATCATAGAATATGATGGTAACGTATTATTTTTAATATATGCTATATATGTGTTATTTTAAGATTTTAAGATAATTGTATTATTTTAAAATTATTAGACATATTTTAGCTTAATGTTTTAGTTTGTTAGATTAATTTGAAGTATTATTAATTTATTATGAATGAAAATTTAGTTTTACTATTTTGTGTTAATTTACTTTTTAAATGCAAACTTTAATTTTGAATTTTAAAATAAATGTATACTTGCAATTTTTAAGTGTAATTTTTTCCAACTTCCTTGTATTCTTTTAATTAATATAAAGTATTAATATAAGGCAGAATAGTTAAAGACCCCCTAAACTTGTCTCGTTTTAATGAGTGTATACCTTAACTATTCGAGGGTAAAAACTTACCCAGACCGGGTGTTTACACCAAACCAATAGATACATGACATGTGTCTTGCATATGGACTTCAATCATTTAACTATGGTAAATTATGTGCATTCTCATCGAATTAAATTAGTTAAGAATAGTAAGTTAATATAATTTGGTGTAAACATCTGATGTGGGTAAGTATTTACCCTATTCGAGGTCCTAAATACCCCCTTCAACTTGGTTTTTTGCAATCTCTTGCCTCTTTACCTTAGCATTGTACATCCACGCGCAGTCCATATGAAATTTTCATCTGATGTGGCTGTACATAGTGGCAGAATAAACTATTTTTTATTTAATTAAAAATTTATTTCCAGTTGTTCTTTTTAAAATTCAATTTAAAAAAAACAAAAATATTATGTTAATTTTTTTCTTTCTGCTTTTACTATTTTCATTTTTTCCAGTTTTTTTTGAACTAAAAAGAAAAACGAAAAAACTAAAAACTAAAAAATCGTAAAAACTAAAAAAATTATTTTTAACAAAATATTTTTTTTGTAAAAACTGAAAAAATCAGTTTTAATAAAATATTTATTTTTTAAAAACTGAAAAAGTATTTCCAACAAAATATTTTCATTTTTGGAAAATATTTTTTATATTTTTTAAAAGATTTCTTTTTGTAAAAAGGGAAATTTTCTCTTTGTAAAAGCAGAAAAAATTCGTTGTTTAACCAAATTTCATTTTTTTAGTTTTTAAAAATAATTTTGTTTTAAAAAATATTTTATCATTTTTATATTTGGAGATAGAATAACAATTAAGAAAAGTGGTAATTTTAGAGTGATGTGGCAATTAAATGACACCTTCACGTGCCCAAACTCATTTGAAGTTACTTTCTTTGCCATGTAGGATGTTAAGGAGGTGAGAGATTTCAAAAAACTAAGTTGAAAGGGGTATTTAGGACCTCGAATAGTTAAGGTGTACATTCGTTAAAACGAAATAAGTTTAGGGGGGTCTTTAACTATTCTGCCTTAATATAACTTACAATAGTTATATAAATTCAAAAAAATAAATTAAAACACTAAAACCGGCTCGGCGTGGCCTCCTCAACCCGTAACCCTTATGGTTTAATTTTTACCCGGATTAACCCGAACCCGTTAAGCCCATTAAAATCTAATTCGTAATCGTCCCGGAACCGGACCCGTACGGGTCAAAAAAGTTCACGCCTGGCCTGGCTCGGGTCCACCCGTTAGACAACCTTAAGCCAAACAAAGAGTATAGATTACAGATAGGGTTTCTTTCCTTGATTACGAATAGATATAATTGGAGATAATTTTATCTATTGTTATTGAACTTTTGTGTTTGTTACCCAAAAGTTACTTATAGTTGTACTTTTATACATAGATATTTGATTTTGTACTTATTACAAATATTTGCGGTTTGTTGAAGTCCATCGTTAGCATTGGGTATTGGAAAGTGATTTAAAACCCCACCATGTGGTTGGGTAGATTCAGAGCCAAACATTGAGCAGGAGTGAGTTTGTACTAATTGATATTTGTGAGAAGGAGAATTCAAATTGACAGTTAGAATTTTAGATAGATAAAGCGAAGGCAAAATATATAAAGACCTTATTAAATTTGTTCAGAAAATATATTTAAATACTTAAACTAAACGGGTAATTTTTTACCCCCTAAACACATTGTAACTGAATTTTATTTCACCTTAATAGCTGATATGACAAGAAAATAAAAAAATAAAAAAATAATTAAAGGTGTAACATAATGAAAATATAAAAAAATTGGGCCCCTTTCTTTCTCTTCTTCAGATCTCATCAACCACCCTTTCTTTCGCCTTCTTCCCCTCTCTTCTTTTTCTATTTTTTCCCCTACTTCTTTTCTTTAATATTTTTACGGTACGCTAGAGTGAGACTAGTCTATTAGGAGGTAGTTTTAAGATGTTATTGATCAACTATTGATGCAGGCTTTATCTGTTGAATATTTGTATATCTTCCATCTTTTTCGTATTTTCTATATTTTTATACTGCTGTTATTTTGTGTTATTTTATGGTATATATTTTATGTTATTTTATTATGATTCTATTGATAATACTAATATATCGTCTCTTGTTACTTTCTTGAGCTGAGGTTCTCCTGGAAACAACGTCTATGTCCCTCGGGGTAGGGGTAATGTCTGCATACATATTACCCACCCTAGGGATGGCAAGTGGTGCGGGTTTTCTCTTAACTCGCAAAATTTCAATCCGCCCCGCCCTGCCCCGCTTAGCAAATGCATCCGCATTCACCCGCTCCGCATCCACACCCGCGCCACCCGCCCCACCCCGCATCCGCTTAACTTTTTTTCCCTTTATTTTGTTAGTTTATTTATTTTTTAATCTTTTGGCTGGAATTTTTTTATACATTTATTATATCTACTCGTACTTTTATTAATTTCAAAGTTGTAGATTTTGTTAATCTTAGAAGTGTCAGACTTACTGTAAATTCCTTTTGGGTACTCGTAAACGAATTATCCATTCCTTCTCCACATAGTTTTTCTATTTATTCGCTTTATTTTACTACTGATTTAGAAATACCTAATTTGTTATATTAAAAGTTTACTTAGCTAATTAGACCCAATTTCCATCGATATGGGTTTCATCTTCATTATGGTAGAAAAGTTGAGTTTCCTTCTTTAATGAATTTTTTAAACTCGCACCCGCACCGCATCTGCACAGTTTTTTTTTATTTCGACCCGCCCCGCACCTACTCTGCACCCGCATGTGTCTAAGCCCGCCCCGCCCCGCATGTGTTTTAACCCGCCCCATTGCCATCATTAATCTTCCCCAGACCTCATTTGTGGGATTATACTGTGATATTGTTGTTGTTCTTTTCTTTAATATCTTTCCATTTATAGAAGATAGAATTATTATTTTTCTTCCCAAAAAGACTCCCCAAAAACCAATAAAATCATCGCAACAACAGTTCACACCAGTTAAAAGCATCCTTCAATCTCTCATCTTCGCCGGAATATACAGTATTTTTCTTGAGAAATGATCACAACCCAAGACTTTGCAAATACAATTGCACGTGGAATAATCCAACATGAACAAAGAGGTAAGTGAGTTCTTTGGGCGGAGAAGGGTGATTTACTGCTGGTAATAAATTTGTAATTAAAAAATAAAGCTAAAAGGAAACAATGGTGAATCTTTCATGAGATACTATTGAACCAACAAAAAAAAAAACAAATCTTTATTCTCCCTTGGTGCTCTCTTGTCTCTCTGGTGACTGAGAGATGAAACAAATCTTAATGATTAATTAAGATAATTAGTGTAAAATTATGAGCGTTGACATGGTTCTGACGTAGCACTGACATGGTGCGCGTGTAAACACCTCATACTGTGAGACTGATATTAGTATTTCAAGGGGAAAATAATTCACTCCAAATAAGTTTAGGGGGTGAAAAATCACCCGTTTAATTTGGTGTTCAAACATATTTTTTGGACAAGATTAACAGGGTCTTTTTATTTTTCAAATAGTATGAGAATTCTTTAGTGTTCTCCCTATGCCAAATTCCAATCCTTTGTTCTATTTACCTTTTTTTAGATATAATCTCCATTTCTGGAAGGCTATGTTACGTATAAGATATCTATGGATGATCCTTCATAAAAAGTGAAATTTATCCTAATATTGAATAAAAGGCGGAATACCTACCGTCAGTAGAATTTGATAATCTTTATACTATGAATGTGGATAAATTAAACTTTGGACGTTTGAACACAAATAATGTTCTTTTAGAGGGTAGTGTAATGACAAATACAAAAACATTGCTGGAGCCTCACTTCCAAATACTTATGAGGAATTTTCACAAAGTACTATAATTTAGAACCTAGTAACTATAGTTTGCCTAATTACTATTTTTAGCTACTGTTTAATTGTTACTAGTTTGTACGCGGAACGAATACATCATGTGTCAACTGTATTCATTCGCGCAACGAATACAATATGTATCAATTGTATTCATTTGCGCAATGAATAGAACATATATCAACTGTAACCAAGGAGAAATACGAGAGTTTATACAAAGGATACAACTTATATCAACTGTATATAATTGTGTATACAAGTTGTATTCATTCGAATACAACTAAGGTGAAATACAAAAATACAGAAAAATAAAATGCGCTTGTTGAGAGTCGAACTCAAGACCCTCGCTAACTATAAAATTAAAATATAGCTACCAATGGTAAATTTGCTGAAAGTATAGTTACGAATAATAAATGCGCAGCGAATTTTAAAGCTGATATATGAACTTTCACTTTTCCCATTTTAACACTTCAACTCAATTAGTTACTTATAAGTGAACACATTTGACCTTTGACTATGCTTATGTGGCAACAGCACAGCTAACGCGGTCAAAGTGCATATTTATCACGCAAAAAAAGTGTCAAATCGAATTGCTGAACTTAAAAATATTAAATATGAATAAGAGAAAGGAAAAGTAAATAAAAAAGAAACAAAAAAAAGGTCCTGAAATCTAAATCCCGATGCGTAACTCCTTTTTATCTTCTTTCTTACTCCCCCTCCAAATTCTTTCTCCCCATAGTTTCTTTCACGTTCCCCCACTCCCACCTCCTTTCTCTTCATTACGACTTTAAACAATCCCTCGGCCGGTCTTTATTTTTTCATAGACTAATCATTTTAATATTGGTTAGTCTATCTTATTTTCTGAGTTTGACGATAAATATGATTGCGACAGTGTTTCCGCGATCTACTTTGTCTTGTTAAAACTATGAAATTACTGAAAATTTTCAGGGGTTGGAACTAATAGGTGTTCAAGGAGTTCAGTTAATTTTGATTTTGACGAGCACCATGGAGATGCTATTTTTTTCGATGGAGATCTTGTCGGAATGGTTTTAATATTTTTTGAGAAGATCTAATGGCTTGTTTGGACTAATTTCTAGATTGGGTTTGGTTAATATATATACTAGGATATGAATTGATCGTTTTTGAATTTTTACCATTGGAAATAATAGTTGGGAAAGGAAAGGTTTTGGAGGAGCTACAGTGAAGAAGAAAGAAAGAACACAACAATTAAAAATTTGGTAAATAAATTTTAAAAGGGGTGGGACTGAGATATTGCAAATGTCACACAATAAATGGTCATAGTATCTGACGTGGTATTCACGTCGGGCAATTAAGATTCATGCTCTGAAGGAGAGGTTTATTATAAGTACTTTTATCAAGTTACGTTGGGGTGTTAAAATGGGACAATCGAAGTTCATATATTGACTTTAAAATTCATTACAAGTTTAAGCGGCCACAAGCCATTATACCAATAATAAATACAGTATAAAGATTTAATGTGTCCCGTAATTTTTTCAATAATTATCCAGTTTGAGTAGCTAACTGCTCCGTGCTGTGATGTCCGAGCCCATATATATACTAACAGGTGCAATAATAATCTATTATATCAAGTAACCATTGTATTATTGAGATTTATCCTATCTATGTATATTATATATTTATCCCTTTCAAAATAGATAATCACTTAATTACATTATCATATAGAATTTATTATTTATATACAAAATAATGTATTAGACTTTAATCTTACCCATTTTTTCTCCCCCTTCTACCTTCCCCAAGTTAATTTGTATCAAATTGTGTCTGGAATACTGCGAGGAAAAACTCATTGGTTGTCTAATTATTGTGAACAATAAATTAAACCAAAGCTAGATATTACTAGAATATTCTAGACTATTCTAAAATGGTCTAGAATGAGCTAGAATGTTCTAGAAGGTTCGAGAACATTATGGAGTTCTCTGGAACATTCTAGAAGATGATAGAAACTCTTTTATGTATAGTAGAGAATGTGAGAATATTCTAGAGTAGTGGAATATTCTAGAACATATGAGAATAGGTAGATATGAATATTGTTTAGGATACTTATATGAAATATTCTAGAATGTCGTAGAACATGGAGGTTGATGCCTATAAATAGGGGAAGACCTCCTCATTTGTATGATGTACAAAAGGAGTGAAGCAAAGTGTGAGCCCAAGTGTGTACCAAAGTGATTCCTTGTGTAATAAAAGTTGAAGAATTACAAAAGTCTCTCTCCATATAGCTACATATATTAAACCTTCCAAACTACCTCCATTTATTCATTTATCAACTAAACAAAATCTCTTTCCTTCTTACATTTAAAGGTCTTCTACCTTTAAATTGTTCTCCTACATCTGGTATCAGAGCAATTGGTTCGTTAGGAGGGTGATTCATTAACTATGGCAGGAAAGAATATCGTGTGCATGGTTCCCAAGTTGACGGGGAAACAAAATTACAATTTTTGGAGGATTCAGATGGAGACACATCTGAAGGCGTATAATTTGTTAAAATATACGCGAGAAGAACTGGAGGAAGGTGCCGAAGAGAATAAAATAAGGCGTGATAGTATGGCCTTGTCCCAAATACACCAGGTCATCGATATGTCTGTGTTTGGCAAAATTTCCACAGCCCAAACAACAAAACAGGCTTGGATATTTTGGCCAAAGCATATCGTGGAGTTGATAAGGTCCAAAAGAATAATTTGATGGCGCTAAAAAGGAAGTTCGAGCTTGCCACGATGGAGAAGTCAGAGACAGTTGAGGGATACTTTTCGAGGTTGACGGAGATCAAGAATGAGATTGAGCTCAATGGTCATACCCTCAGCGATGAGACATTCGTTGAAAAGGTACTTAATACTTTACCTATGAAGTTTGATCATATTGTGGCAGTAATTCAAGAGACCAAGGACCTTTCAACTTTAAGTACCGAGGAGCTTCTAGGCTCATTAATTCTTCATGACAATAGAATTAATGGGAAATTAGAAGAGTCATTGGAGAAAGATCCGGCAGAGAAGGCATTGCAGGCACATACTAAAGTTAAAGAGAGAGGAGAATTTTCTAATGTGGCGGAAACTAGAGGACATGGTTTCCGAGGCAGAGGTCGTGGAGGCACCGGCAACTATCGTGGCCGTGGAAGAGGTAATCATCATTTCCAGCCAAGAGGAAATTACAACAATCCAGGTCAGCAAAAACCTCCCCTTAAATGCTATAACTGCGGTAAATTGGGTCATTGTGCTAAAGATTGTTGGAGTAAAAGAACTGAAAATAAACAAGTTCATGCTCGAGTAGCTGAGGATGAAGGGGATAAAAGTGAAACCATTTTATACTCCGCATCTATGGCTGCTGTTAGTGAAGAAACTAACAATGATGTCTGGTACGCTGACTCCGGATGTAGTAATTATATGTGCGGTAAGAAGGAGATATTTGCTGATTTGGACGAGTCTTTTAAATCCACGGTTAAATTTGGAAATAATCAAGTTATGCAAGTTGTCGGGAAAGGGAGAATACCGGTCACCATGGAGAATAGGCTTGAGTGCTCCATAAAAGATGTTTACTATGTGCCTAACCTGCTGCATAGTTTGTTGAGCTTGGGTCAGCTCCAACACAATGGATATGAAGTGCATTTCAGTAATGATATATGCACTATAAGAGAAAAGAGTATGAAAATTATAGCGAAGGTAAGTATGACCAAAAATCGGATGTTTCCAGTAACTTTCAACTACGGTCACTTACCCTACTATAATTCAATTGCTCTTGATGATACTTGGTTATGGCACATGAGGTTTGGCCACTTTAATTTCGG